>CP136055.1:454095617-459988117 GCA_032464435.1 Aegilops umbellulata
AGCGCAGAGCATGGAGCGGCCCAGGGTCACCGCGGCCCGGTTCGTGACCACCGGGACGACCGGTGGGGGCAAGGGTTTCCCCGAGCGCCGCCGCATGAGCCGCCGATCGGTCAGGACGGGAGCGGCGCGGCCAGGCCGGGCACGCCCGAGACAGGAGGCGGGGGATGGCTTCGAAGGAGGAGTTGAACGGGCGGAAGGGGGACCGGCGGGAGAGCACGACGGTCAACCCAGGCCAAGGCGCCAGCGACGCGACGATCGGGAGCAGAGGCAGATGAGGCGGCGGAAGCACCGGCCTTCCAAGAAACTCGCGGGAGGGCACGGTCGACGCGACCAGCAACACCCCAGCCACCCGTGCGGCGGCCGCGACGACGGATCCCTGCCTCAAGGTGACACCTTGCCCAGCCACCGACTGAGACGCGCTCAGTGGCCTGCGCCGGCGCCGGGCGGACCGCGGGCGGCCGAACTCACCACCGTGGGAGTAAGGCCACCGGCGAAGTCGAGCGACGGCACACGGACTAGGCGGGGGGGGGGACGCGGTCACGGTAAACGACGGGGTGACCCGCGGCGATGTCGTCGTCAGCCTCGCGAGGTCCGCCAAACCACACGCAGCGAGGCAGGGGGGGTCGACGGGGAGGCCGACGAGGAAGGCGTGGCGGGAGGGCGGCACGTGAAGAAGGGGATGAGGGTCAGGGCGTCATCGGTCCCATAAGCAGATTAGACCTATTAACGCTTGAGGGAGTCCTGGATTAGGGGGTGTTCGGATAGCCAGACTATACCTTCAGCCGGACTCCAGGACTATGAAGATACAAGATTGAAGACTTCGTCCCTTGTCCGGAAGGATCTTTTCTTGGCGTGGAAGGCAAGCTAGGCGTGCGGATATTCGAGATCTCCTACCATTGTAACCGACTCTGTGTAACCCTAACCCTATCCGGTGTCATATATAAACCGGAAGGGTTGTAGTCCGTAGCACAACCATCATCATACACAATCATACCATAGGCTAGCTTCTAGGGTTTGGCCTCCCTTGATCTCGTGGTAGATCCACTCTTGTACTACCCATATCATCAATATTAATCTAGCAGGAGTAGGGTTTTACCTCCACCGAGAGGGCCCGAACCTGGGTAAAATAAAGTGTCCCTTGTCTCCTGTTACCATCCGACCTTGACGCACAGTTCGGGACCCCCTACCCGAGATCCGCCGGTTTTGACACCGACATTGGTGATTTCATTGAGAGTTCCTCTGTGTCGTCGCTTCTAGGCCCGATGGATCCTTTGATCATCAACAACGAGAGGTCCAGGGTGAGACTTTCCTCCCCGGACAAATCTTCGTCTTCGGCGGCTTCGCTCTGCGGGCCAATTCGCTTGGTCATCTGGAGTAGATCGAAAGCTATGCCCCTGGCCATCAAGTCAGGTTTGGAAGCTTAAACTACACGGCTGATATCCGCGGAGACTTGATCTTCGACGGGTTCGAGCCACAACCAAGCGTGCCGCACTATTTCGAGGGCGGGGCATGATATAGCTCTGCCTCCGAATACTACCCTGGAGGCCGCACACGCTCTGGCCCCGATCCTTGACTCGGAGCCCGCTGCGTTCTCCGAGGATGAACGGTTGGACGTCACCTCGGGGGCTACGATCTCAAAGGCGATCGAGTCCGAACGCCAGCCCCGTACTCCGCACGGCCCGGACTCCAAGGAGCCGGACTCTTCTCCGAACTCCGAGCCTTCTGTGCCCCCTGCCGATCGAATCTGATTGGGCGCCTGTAATGGAGTTCACCGCCAGCGGACATCTCTCAGTGCTCACCTTTCGGTGATATCCTGAATTCTCTCAAGTCTCTCTCTTTATCAGGAGAGCCCAGGCCGGACTATGGTCTGTGAGGTTGGGATTCGGACAACGAAGAAATTCACAAAGCCCACCCACCACCCACTTAATAGCCACTGTCGACGATTTAACCGACATGCTTGACTTCGGCTCCGAAGACTTCGACGGTATGGACGACGAAGGAGGAGACGAACAAGAACCAGCACCTGTAGGGCGCTGGACCGCCACCTCGTCATATGACATATATATGGTGGATGCTCCAAAGGATGCGGATGGCGATGGAACAGCGGAAGACGACAACTCAAAAAAACCGCCAAAACGCCGGCGCCAACGGTGCCGCTCTAAATCCCGCCACAGCAGAAACGGTGATTCCGGCACGGGAGATAATACTACCCCGGACATCGCCGAAGAACACCAGAACCAGCAAGATTCGGTGCAGGAAGATGGAAAAGCCAGCCCTCAGGAGAGAGCGGCAGAGCAAGAGGTTGAGGATGATAACTACATGCCTCCCTCCGAAGACGAGGCAAGCCTCGACGACGACGAATTCGTCGTACCATCTGACCCCGCCGAAGAAGAGCGTTTTCAACGCAGGCTTCTAGCCAGGGCCAACAGCCTAAAGAAAAAGCAGCAACAGCTTAGAGCTGATCAAGATTTGCTAGCTGATATATGGACTGAAGTCCTTGCGGCCGAAGAGTATGAACTCGCCCCTCCAAAAATTATCCTAAGCGCAGGATGCTACCCCGAATCAGAGGGGGAAGCATATGACATGGCAAACCGGCCACCCCGTGGCCGCGACAGAGAGGCCTGTCGAACCCTTAAGCAAGCCATGCCCCGGTGCCGTTCAAATAAGGCACGGGACAATGAGCTAGACCTGCAAGACGTACTGGAGGATAAAGCAAAGCAAACAAGATCGATCTATGGATCGCGCGGACGCCCGACGCACGTGATGATCTTCACTCCGGACACAATAAATCCGGCCGGGCCGAACACAGCAGGCACAGCTCTTCCGAGCTGCGTCGTGACATAGCCCAGTACAGGGGCGCCGCACACCCACTATGCTTCACAGACGAAGTAATGGATCATAAAATCCCAGAGGGTTTTAAACCTGTCAATATCGAGTCGTACGATGGTACGACAGATCCGGTAGTATGGATTGAGGATTATCTCCTTCACATCCACATGGCACGTGGCGATGATCTGCACGCCATCAAATACCTACCCCTTAAGCTTAAAGGACCAGCCCGGCACTGGCTTAACAGCCTACCAGCGGACTCAATCGGTTCTGTTGGGAGGACCTGGAAGCCGCATTCCTCGACAACTTTCAGGGGACCTATGTGCGGCCACCGGACGCCGACGACCTAAGCCACATAATTCAGCAGCCAGAAGAATCGGCTAGGCAATTTTGGACACGGTTCCTAACAAAGAAAAATCAGATAGTCGATTGTCCGGACGCAGAGGCCCTAGCAGCCTTCAAACATAACATCCGCGACGAGTGGCTTGCCCGGCACCTGGGACAGGAAAAGCCGAAAACCATGGCAGCCCTCACGACACTCATGACCCGCTTTTGCGCAGGCGGAGATAGCTTGCTAGCTCGCAGCAACAACTTATCAAAGAAGCCCGGTAATTCGGATACCAAGGACAAAAGTGGCAGGTCACGTCGAAATAATCAAAAGCGACGCGTTAACAGCGACAGCAATGAGGATACGACAGTTAATGCCGGATTTAGAGGCTATAAAGTCCGGTCAGCGGAAAAAGCCATTTAAAAAGAATACCCAGGGCCCGTCCAGTTTGGACCGGATACTCGACCGCCGCTCGTGCCAGATTCATGGCACCCCCGAAAGGGCAGCCAACCACACCAACAGGGATTGTTGGGTGTTCAAGCAGGCAGGCAAGTTAAGAGCCGAACACAAGGACAAGGTAAGGGGCTGAACAGCGACGACGAGGAGGAGCCCAGGCCGCCGAACAACAATGGACAGAAAGGGTTTCCCCCACAAGTGCGGACGGTGAACATGATATACGCGACCCACATTCCCAAGCGGGAGAGGAAGCGTGCGCTACCGGACGTATACGCGATGGAGCCAGTCGCCCCAAAGTTCAACCCATGGTCCTCCTGCCCGATCACTTTCGATTGAAGGGACCACCCCACTAGCATCCGTCACGGCGGTTTTGCACCGCACTGGTCCTCGACCCAATCGTGGACGGATTTCATCTCACAAGAGATCCTCATGGACGGCGGCAGTAGCCTGAACCTGCTTTATCAGGATACAATGCGGAAAATGGGCATAGATCCATCAAGGATCAAGCCCACAAAGACGACCTTTAAAGGCGTCATACCAGGTGTAGAGGCCAATTGCACAGGCTCGATAACACTTGATGTGGTCTTCGGATCTCCGGATAACTTCCGAAGCGAAGAGTTAATCTTCGATATAGTGCCGTTCCGCAGTGGCTATCACGCCCTGCTCGGACGAACCGCATTCGCTAAATTCAATGTGGTGCCGCACTACGCATATCTCAAGCTCAAGATGCCAGGCCCTCGAGGAGTAATTACGGTCAACGGAAACACAGAACGCTCCATCCGTACGGGGGAGCACACGGCGGCCCTCGCAGCGGAAGTACAAAGAAGCCTTTCAAGGCAACTCTCCAGTCCGGCCGTTAAAAAACCGGACAATGCAAAGCGCGCCCGGAGTAACCTGCAACAAGACCACCTGACACGATCAGAGCAAGCGTAGCAATACGGCCCCGACCCCAGCCATCGCAACATAGCGGAGCAAGTACCTCGAGTACACAATTACGCCCTTAAAATTCCATGGGCACAGGGGGAGGGGCACATTAACGGCATGCCTGCAACACGGCGTCAAACGTACTAGGGGCTGCTGGATTTTTCTTTTTTACCCTTTTTTTTTACTTTCAGGACTCCATACTCTGGATAACCTGTTCGGCATTGTTGCCGCACAGACGATGCAAGATCCAGGAAAGCAGACAAAGCTACGCCGCATTCCGGAACTCTCAGGTGGTCTCTATTTCGAGCGATATATCTGTTTCTAAATTCCGCGGCTTGTGCCTGGTCAGGACATGTTAAATAGTCTAATATCTTTTTTGCTCATCGCAATACTTGTATCGTTCGGCTTTGATAGATAGCCTCTTTATAAAACAATGCATAGCTTTTTGTCTATTTTTTGCATTATCCTCTTTTGAATAATATATATATTTATTACATAACATGATAGCACCCATACACCATGGTACGACAAACCACGCCAGGGGCTTCATTACCCTTTTATCTGGTGTGAGAAGTCCGTACACTTTCACAAGTGCGGCACCCCGAACTTATAGCACTATATGCATCGGCTCCGAGTCATGATTTGTTTTGGTCACATGTTGGGTTTGCCCGGCTCCTATGTTTTGGTGCCTTACGTTCCGCTTTATCGGCTAAGGTAGCACTAGGAGAACCACTGCGATTGTGCCCGAGATCAGGTGGGTTGAGCACCTCAGTGGAGAAAGCTAAAACAGACGTCATGATAAGGCGTGAGACGGGTCGCTGTTCGAGAGGTTTTTCGAGTCCTTAAAGGCTTATGCCGCTTTGAGCGAGGAGCTGGCTATGTCCGGCCAAAGGCGTGGATAGCGCCCCGAATTCGGCCTTCCGAACTAGGGGCTTCGCCGAAATTTGAAATTATAACGTTCTATGGCTAAGTGAGAGTGTTCAAGCATTATAGTCCGATTGCCTGGTTCGTTGTGCTGAGCGCCTCCCTCGAGGGACCCAACTATGGGAACAAGAGCCCTCAGGTTTATCCCGAACACCCCAGCACTAGTGGCATGGGGGCAGAAGCCGACGACTGGCCATCTCTCAAATTTTTGATAAACGGCCGCACAGAAAGTAATATTTTAAATTAAATAAGCATTGCTTTGCGCATATGAACAAGTTTTCAGCGCACAGGATACAAACGAGCGAGTTCACTCAAATATTACATCTTTAGTACATTCATCCGCGGCAAGGCAGGCTCCGGCAAGAACTTCCTTGTAGTAGTTCTCGGGCTTGCGATGCTCCTTCCCCTGCGGTGGCCCATCCTTCACCAGCTTCTCTCCGTCCAGCTTACCCCAGTGTACCCTTACACGGGCAAGGGCCCTCCGGGCACCTTCAATGCAGAAGGAGCGCTTGATGACCTCAAGCCGTGGACAGGCCTCCACCAGCCGCCGCACCAGCCCGAAATAGCTCCCAGGCAGGGCCTCTCCAGGCCACAGCCGAACTAGTAAGCCCTTCATGGCCTGTTCGGCCGCCTTGTGGAGCTCGACCAGCTGTTTCAGCTGGTCGCTTAAGGGCACAGGGTGTCCGGCCTCAGAATACTGAGACCAGAACACACTCTCCGTCGAGCTGCCCTCTTCATCTCGGTAGAACGCGGCGGCGTCGGATACGCTGCGGGGAAGATCGGCGAACGCCCCTGGAGAACTTCGGATTCGGGTAAGTAATAGGTAGTTTACTTTTATATTCCTACTTTGCATTGAGAATGCCTTACCCGTTGCCATCTTTTTCACCTCCTCCAACTCTTGGAGGGACTTTTGGGCTTCAGCCTTGGCACTCTTGGCGGTCTCGACGGCCGACGCGAGCTCGGATGCTTGCGTTTTTGACTCAAGCTCCAAACCCTCATGTTTTGTCATGAGAGCTTGCAGCTCTTGCTGCACCTCGTCGACCTAAACCCCAAGCCTTTCTCGCTCGGCGCGCTCCTCGGCCGTTTTCTTTTCGGCCTCCGCCAGCGCCTGCTTCAGGGTTGCCACCTCGGTTGCGGCCCCTACAATAAGCAGTACAATCCTGTTATTTCTTTCTGCAATCAATCCTCTCTATAGGCACCTTTTTTATTTTTTTAGGTATTTCTTACCTTCCTTCTCCTCGAGCTGCCGTTTGGCAAGGCCGAGATCTTGCTCGGTCCGCCCGAGGTCCTTTTTAAGGACATCCACCTGCGCAGTCAGTGCGGCGGTGGACAGCAGTGAAGCCTGCATACGCATATTTGACCTTTTTTGTTAGACTCCTGCGAAAATTACTAGATCCTCTATCCGGCTTTTCTTTCCGAACACCGAACAGAGCATCAGGGGCTACTGTCTATGCGGTAAATAATTTGACATATTTTTACTTACCTCGAAGCCTGTTAGAAGGCTAGCGCAAGCTTCATTCAGTCCGCTCTTGGCGGACTGAATCCTTTGGATCACCGTACTCATAACAGTACGGTGCTCCTCATCGTTGGCGGCGCCCTTAAGCACCTCCAGCAGATTGTCCGGCGCCTCCGGTTGGACGGAGGCCTCCGGCTCAGACGGCTTACTCCTCTTGGAAGGAGTTCGCCCACCGCGGACCGGGACTGTCGAGTCCGGCGCGGTGTCCGGCACAAAGCCGGACTTGGAGCCCTGGGGGGTTTCATCCCCTTTACTCCTGGGGTCCGGAGGATTGCCTTGTGGCTCCTCCAGGACCATCTCCTCCTGCCCCGAAGCTTGGCGGGGCGCCACTTCGGCGTCGTCCGCCCCGCAGGGGGAGACCGCGGGCGGAACAGAGTTCACGTCCGACGAATCCAGGGAGCCTCTCGACGAATCATCGAGTCCGGCCCGGGGCGGGCTGCATAAATTACGTTCGATATTAGGGAAAGCCACGCATTAAAAGAATATCATGAGTCACTCTGGTATGTAAACACTTACGATGTCGCCGGACGCTTGGTTCGGTCCAGCCACTCCTCTCCGCCCTCTTCGGCGTCGTGGGAGTAGTCCGGCGGAGGGGTTTTCCTTTTCCTCGACCCCTCGGCCTCCCCTGTTGAGGCGGCCTTCTTCCTCTTTGCTCCCCTCACTGGGGGGGGGGAGAGCTTCCTTGTTCCTCCTCCTCGTTTTCACGAGAGGAGAGCGTTGCGGACTCGTCAGATGACGAGTCCGACACCACCATGTTGAGGGAACTTTTTCGAGTCCCGGTGGTTTTCTTCTTCTTGGCCTTCCTCTCGGGAACCACGTAAGGTGCCGGAGCCATCAGCTTCACCAAGAGAGCTGGGGCCGGGTCTTCGGGCAGAGGAGCCGGACAGTTAATTGGTCCGGATACCTCTTGCCAAGCCTGTCAAAGGTAAAGGGAGTTTAGATCCCGCATAGAGTTAATCTATGAAGAAGAGCTTAACGAACCTGTCAAAGGTATAGATAGCTTACCTCGCTAGCGTTACGCTGCGAGCTGTATCCGTGATCCTCGGAGGCGGATGTGGGGGGCTCGGCGCCTTTGGTCAGCACCTTCCAGACGTCTTCATACGTCGTGTCGAAGAGCCTACTGAGGGTTTGGTGCTGCGCCGGGTCGAATTCCCAGAAAGTAAAATCCCGTTCTTGGCACGGGAGGATCAGGCGAATGAGCATGACCTGGACTATATTGACAAGCCGGATTGGCTTGTTCACCAAAGACTGGATGCACGTTTGCAACCCAGTCACTTCTTCCTCGTTGCCCCACGACATGCTTGTCTCTTTCCAGGACATGAGCCGCGTGGGGGGTCCGGATCTGAACTCGGGGGCCGCGACCCATTTTGGATCGCGGGGCTCGATGATGTAAAACCACCCGGCCTGCCACCCCTTTAGGGACTCCACGAAGGAGCCATCGAACCAGAGGACGTTGGCTATCTTGCCAACCATAGGGCCTCCGCACTCCGCCTGGGTGCCGGACACCACCTTGGGCTTGACGTTGAAGGTCTTGAGCCAGAGGCCGAAATGGGGGCGGACGCGGAGAAAGGCCTCACACATGACGATAAACGCCGAGATGTTGAGAGCAAAGTTCGGGGCCAGATCGTGGAAATCCAGGCCGTAGTAGAACATGAGCCCCCGGACAAATGGGTGAAGTGGAAAGCCCAGTCCGCGGAGGAAGTGGGGAAGAAAAACTACCATCTCATGGGGCCTTGGGGTAGGAAGAAGCTGCCCCTTCTCAGGAAGCCGATGCGGGATGTCCTTGGACAAGTATCCGGCTTTCCTTAACCTTTTTACTTGAGCCTCCGTAACGGAGGAGACCATCCACTTGCCTCCCGCTCCGGACATTGTTGGAGAAGGTGGAGGAAGGAAGAGCGGACTTGGGCGTTGGAGCTTGAGTTCGCGAGAGATGGATTGGCAAAGGAGGAAGAAGGGTAGGTTAAAATGGTGAATCCTTATCCCTTTATATAAGCAGGTACGGTTAGGCGTCCCCACCTACCTAATAAAACTCACTTGCCTCCCAAACGCCGTGGTAAATGGCATGGTTGGGTTACCCACGTCCGTATTAATGAGAATCCCCTTAAAGGGGGCACATGATCTCTGCTTTGACAAGACGTGCCAAGGAAACCGCCTCGCTAAACGAGCTGAGGTGGAACAATGAAAGCAACTTATATAGAAGGCTTGGTCGCAGTGTTATGACGCACTACGGAATGCGTCAGCAGATTTGATTTGTGTTAATATTATTCTCTATACGGAAATATGTGGAAACTTATTTTGCAGAGCCAGACACTATTTCTGGTGTTTATAATCTTCTTGAAGGACTTGGAGGAGAAACCCGCCTTGCAATGCCGAAGACAAACTGCGCGCCGGACTCGTCGTCATTGAAGCCTGGTTCAGGGGCTACTGAGGGAGTCCTGGATTAGGGGGTGTTCGGATAGCCGGACTATACCTTCAGCCGGACTCCAGGACTATGAAGATACAAGATTGAAGACTTCGTCCCGTGTACAGAAGGATCTTTTCTTGGCGTGGAAGGCAAGCTAGGTGTGCGGATATTCGAGATCTCCTACCATTGTAACCGACTCTGTGTAACCCTAACCCTCTCCGGTGTCTATATAAACCGGAGGGTTGTAGTCCGTAGCACAACCATCATCATACACAATCATACCATAGGCTAGCTTCTAGGGTTTAGCCTCCTTGATCTCGTGGTAGATCCATTCTTGTACTACCTATATCATCAATATTAATCTAGCAGGAGTAGGGTTTTACCTCCACCGAGAGGGCCCAAACCTGGGTAAAATAAAGTGTCCCTTGTCTCCTGTTACCATCCGACCTTGACGCACAGTTCGGGACCCCTACCTGAGATCCGCCGGTTTTGACACCGACGACACTCTTCTTCTCTTGGATTGTATCAGGCTTAAGTTCTGGGCTTTTTCCTTTTTTGGTTGTTTGTTTGTTTGTCTGATTATGCTGGAATATGAATTTATTTGTTTGTTTTTTCATCTATATCTATATTTTTTCCTAATAATAAAGCACGGGTTGAGTCTGTCAGGTTCACCGTCAGGGTAATTTTGCATAAAAACCCTGAGAGTTTATAGGAATCAACCCGCCGTCCCTAATAGCCTGAGCATAAGTGAAAGAAAAAACGGATGTCTCCTCTATGCTCTATCCTCTCCTTCTGATGACCGGATTCGTCGCCGCTCCCGCTACAGCCCGCCGTCGCCCTACCCCCACTCGCTGGTGCGGATCCGCCGCCGCCGCCGCTACAGCCTGCCATCGCGCCCCCTCCCTCCGCTCGCCGCTGCCTCCGTCTTCGCGACACTCCCGCGCTAGGGGAACACACCGTGACCATCGAGTCCAGCGCCAGAAGAACGGCTTCGGTCGAACGCTCCTCGTCCGCCCAGCCGAGCCAGGCCGGCGACGCCACGTGGAACCTCTTTTCCGTCGGCGCCCGCGGTCCAGCAGCTCCTTGCTCGATCTACACGATGCAGGCCGGCGCCACTGCTTCGAAAAAGGCTCCTCCGCTGCCGGCAGACCCACCATGCCCATTGTTCAGGTTGCTGGCCTGACCTCGGGGCCGTCAGTTTCCGAGCTCGTCCGCCCGGTCTACAGGAGGTAGGTTAAGATCAAAGAACAACATGGCCATGGAGTTTCACTTTCTGGAGGAGGAAGAAGAGAAGCATCTGTCATTTGTCTCAGACTGGCCATAATGGGTAGTAACATGCACATATTATTAGTCTATGTTACTACCTCTATAGTGGGGAGTAACATATATGTGGTAACATGCAATACTTTATTTATTAGGCTATAGACTCATTTTGCCTTGATATGTGTGATATTACTTATACTTCATTTATATCTATATCAATATAAAAAGACCCAAAGGGGCAGATCCAATTAATCTCGGCCATCAAAGTATATCAATCCAACGACCTAGACTGGTTCAATGTCGAGCGCTCACATGTTTAGCGTATAGTTAATTTCATGCCAAATATAATGTTAATCACATAATAACACACAAATAATATCCTATTTAATATCCATATATATTTAATATATTTCCAAATTAACGTGCAATTGCACGTACATGTTAACTAGTATATCTGAAAAAGCTATTGAACAAAAAAAATGGCACGCATCGCTTGTAGTAGTATCATGTACGCGCATCCTCTCCTTCACAAAAAACGTATGCCTGCGTCATCTACGCACATGCATGCTCGATTTCTAGAAAAATAAATAGCTATACCACGTCATCGTCTAAGATCGGAGACTAGATTTTTAGATCCCGGGTGCCCAGGCACCCCCTGCGTCACTGTAGTCAAGATTCCTTAACAGCTTTGTCATCTCATTAAGCGCAGGAATAGGGATAGAAAACAAAAAACCTGGGCCTAGTCTAGCACTGTAAAAACTACTCTACTCTAGGCCAAGACTGACTTTGCATGTGCATGTGGTGCGCGCGCTGGAGAGAGAGACAAAGTTTAAACAGTGACATGTGATGTGCTGAGTTGGTTACTTTTGGTGTTTTTGAATCGCGGACTGGAGAATGACCGTGGTACTCCCTCCGTTCTAAAATATAGTGTGCCCGCGCTTTCTGAGATTTAACTTTGACCATAAATTTAACCAACGAGACCAACTACGGCGGGGAAAAATTATATAATTGAAAACTTTTTTTGAATACGAATTCATTGATATAATTTTTGCTCCCGCCGCAATCGGTCTTGATAGTTAAATTTACGGTCAAAGTTAAAGCACGTGGATAAAGGAAGCACTACATTGTGGAATGGAGGGAGTAAGAATATGTACTGTTCACGTAGGCAGGGATCTCTAAGAACATGACAAGTCATTTCGCCGCATGCAAAAAAAATATGGACAAGCAGAACCTACAAACAATGTTGTCAAGTCATCTCTGTCTCCATCGAAAAGGTGCCTAGGACTGGCCCTGTTCTGTCCCCTGCAGCCCTGATCACACCCTGCCTAATTAGCATGCGCATGCAAATGGCCTGCTGCTGACTATTCTTCAGCACGAATCTTCAAGTCGCTGTACGCGCCAGATAACAGGGTGTCTGGGCACCCGGGTGTATGGCACCTTTCCGCATCGTCTAATCGAACTGCATGTTGTACACATCATCTCAGCAAAAGAAAAACAAAAGAAGATCGATGCATGCATCAAATGCCCAACCAGCATAGTGAATTAGAAGAATTGAGTGAGAGAGCCCATTGAGAAATTATTGACCCGGTTAAAATCAGATGACCCAATTTTAAATTGAAGACCTTAATTAGTTATGAGGCCTTAAAAATTAGGGAGCATAAATCAATTTCAAAGTTAAATATCTCAATCGAATAAGTTATAAAATTACGGAGCATAGTGAACTAAAAGAGTGAGAGAGCTCCTTGAAAAATTATTGACCGGATAAAATCAGGTGACCCAATTTCAAATTGAATACCCCAATTGTGAGGCCTTAAATAATTAGGGAGCATAGTGTATTTATAGATAGATATCTAACAAAGATTTACCAAATAAATACGAGTGAATTGCAGAAAACCACCACATTTGGGGCTTCGTTTGCGGAAAACCACCGGGTCACTAATTTTTTGCAAAGATCACCGCGGATTCCGTAAACTTGTTGCAAATAGCACTAATCAGGTGATTTGCTGCGTTTGATCACTTTCTGACAAGTGGGGCCGGGTCGTAAGGAGCTGACTTGGCAAAACAATTGCATACACACCCCTTGTCGGTGTCAAAACCGGCGGCTCTCGGGTAGGGGGTCCCGAACTTTGCGTCTAGGCAGATGGTAACAGGAGACAAGGGAACACAATGTTTTACCCAGGTTCGGGCCCTTTTGATGGAGGTAAAACCCTACGTCCTGCTTGATTAATATTGATGATATGGGTAATACAAGAGTAGATCTACCACGAGATCAAGGAGGCTAAACCCTAGAAGCTAGCCTATGGTATGATTGTTGTATGTTGGAGTTGTCCTACGGACTAAAACCCTCCGGTTTATATAGACACCGGAGAGGGTTAGGGTTACACAAAGTCGGTTACAATGGTAGGAGATCTAAATATCCGCATCGCCTAGCTTGCCTTCCACGCCAAGGAAAGTCCCATCCGGACACGGGACGAAGTCTTCAATCTTGTATCTTCATAGTCTAGGAGTCCGGCCAAAGGTCATAGTCCGGCTACCCGGACACCCCCTAATCCAGGACTCCCTCAGCAGCCCCTGAACCAGGCTTCAATGACGACGAGTCCGGCGCGCAGATTGTCTTCGGCATTGGAAGGCGGGTTCCTCCTCCAAGTTCTTCATAAAAGTTGGTAAACACTAAAAGTAGTGTCCGGCTCTGCAAAATAAGTTTCCACATATTGCCATAGAGAGAATAATATTAACACAAATCTAATCTGCTGACGTATTCCGTAGCGTGACATCACAGTACGGCCAAGCCTTTATTCGAATCGTTTTTACTTCCCCACCTCAGCACATATTGCGAGGCGGTTTCCTTGGCACGTCTTGTCAAAGCAGAGATCGTGTCCCCTATTTACGGGATTCTCATCAATACGGACGTGGGTAACCCAACCGCGCCATTTAACACGGCGCTTGGGAGATAAGCGAGTTTTACCAGGCTGGTGGGGACGCATAGTCGCATCCGCCCATATAAGGGGATAAGGATCCACCTTTTTACCTACGCCTTCTTCCTCCTTTGCCTGCCCATCTCCGGCGCACCCGAGCTCCAGCGCCCAAGTCTGCAATTCCCACCTCAACCTTCTCCAGCCATGTCCGGAGCGGGAGGCAAGTGGATGGTCTCCTCCGTTACGGAGGGCCATGTCAAAAAACTAAGGAAGGCCGGATACTTGTCCAACAACATCGCGCACCGGCTTCCTGAAGAGGGGCAGCTCCTCCCCACCCCTAGGCCCCATGAGAGGGTTGTATTCCTTCCCCACTTCCTCCGCGGACTGGGTTTTCCTTTCCACCCATTTGTCCGGGGGCTCATGTTCTACTATGGCCTAGATTTCCACGATCTGGCCCCAAACTTCATCCTCAACATATCGGCGTTTATCGTCGTGTGCGAGGCCTTCCTCCGCATCCGCCCCCATTTCGGCCTTTGGCTCCAGACTTTCAATGTCAAGCCGAAGGTGGTGCGCGACAGCCAGGCGGAGTGCGGAGGCGCCATGGCGAGCAAGATAGCCAACGTCCTATGGCTCGAGGGCTCTTTTGTGGAGACCCTGAAGGGGTGGCAATCGGGGTGGTTTTACATCACCGAGCCGCGCGACCCTGAGTGGGTCACAGCCCCCGATTTTCGATCCGGACCCCCTACGCGGCTCACGTCCTGTAAAGAGACGGGCCTGTCGTGGGGCAACAAGGAAGAGGTGATCGGACTGCAAACCTGCATCCAATCCCTGGCGAACAAGCGGCTCAAGCTTGTCAATATAGTCCAGGTCATGCTCGTCCGCCGGATCCTCCCGTGTCAACAACGGGCTTTCACTCTGTGGGAGTTCGATCCGACGCAGCACCAAACCTTGAGCAGGCTCTTCGACACGGCGTATGAAGATGCCTGGAAGGTGCTATTCAAGGGCGCCGAAGCTCCCGCATCCGCGTCCGAGGACCGCGGATTCAGCACGCAGCGTCCAGCTAGCGCGGTGAGTTATCCTTACCTTTTACAGGAAATTTGTTTCTCATAGATTGACTCTATGCGGGATCTAAACTCCCTTACCTTTGACAGGCATGGCAGGCGAAGTCCGGACAGGTCAACTGTCCGGCCCCTTTGCCCGAAGACCCAGCAGATGCTCGTTTATCGAAGCTGCTGGCTCCGGCACCTTACGTGGTACCGGAGAAGAAGGCCAAGAAGAAGGCCACGGGGACTCGAAAGGGTTCCCGACGTATGGCGGTGTCGGACTCATCATCCAACGAATCCGAGACGCGCTCCTCCCATGAAAACGAGGAGGAGGAAGAATAAACCTCTCCCCCTCCAGCGGGGGGAGGAAAGAAGAGGAAGGCCGCCCCAACAGGGGAGGCCGAAGGGTCCAAGAGGGGGAAAACCCTTCCGCCGGACTACTCCATCGACGCCGATAAGGGCGAAGAGGAGTGGCCGCAAAGGGCCAGGCGCCCGACGGGATCGTAAGTATTCGGATACCAGAGTAACTCATAGCATTCCTTTGTTGCGCAGCTTTTCCTTATGTGAATACAATTATGCAGTACACCCAAGGCCGGGCTCGACGAGTCGTCGAGTGGCTCCCTGGATTCATCGGACGTGAACTCAGTTCCGCCCGCTACCTCCCCCCGCACTACGGACGACGCCGAAGTGGCGTCGCGACAAGCTCTGGGCCAGGAGGAGGTGGTCCTAGAGGAGCCACGAGGCGACCTCCCGGACTCTAGGAGTGAAGGGGACAAGACCCCCCAGGGCTCCAAGTCCGGCTTTGAGCCGGACACCGCGCCGGAATCTTCAACGGTTCCGGACTGCGGTAGGCGAACTCCTTCTAAGAGGAGCAAGCCCTCTGAGCTGGCGGCCTCCGTCCAACCGGAGGTGCCGGACAATCTGTTGGAGGTGCTTAACGGTGCCTCCATCGACGAGGAGCACCGTACTATTATGAGTACGGTGATCCAGAAGGTTCAGTCCGCTAAGAGCAGGATGACTGGAGCTTGTGCTAGCCTTCTAACAGGCTTCGAGGTAAGTAAAAATATGTAAAAATATTACCACATAGACAGTAGCCCCTGATGCTCTGTTTGGCGTTCGGAAAGAAAAGCCGAATAGAGGATCAAATAATTTCGCGGGAGTCTAACAAAAAATGAGTCAATATGCGTGTGCAGGCTTCGCTGCTCGCCACCGCCGCACTGACTGCGGAGGTAGGTACCCTGAAGCAGGGTCTCTAGCGGTCCGAGCAAGATCTCGGCCTTGCCAAGCGGCAGCTCGAGGAGAAAGAAGGTAAGAGATACCTTATAGAAAAATATATATAAAAAGATGGAATTGCAAAAAATTTACAGGATTATGCTACTTGTTGCAGGGGCCACAACATAGGTGGCAACCCTCAAGCAGGCGCTGTCCGAGGCCGAAAAGAGAGCGGCCTCGGAGCGCAATGAGCGGGAGAAATTTGAGGCGCAGGTCGGCAAGGCGCAGCAAGAGCTTTAGGCTCTCATGAAAAAACATGAGAGTTTGGAGCTTGACTCGAAGACGCGAGCGTCCGAGCTCGCCGCGGCCGTCGAGACTGCTCAGTCTGCCAAGGCCGAGGCCCATAAGGCCCTCCAGGAACTGGATGCGGTGAAAAAGATAGCGGCGGGTAAGACATTTTTTATGCAAAGCAGACATATAAAAGTAAGTTACTTGATACTTACCCGAATCCGGAGCTCTCCGGGGGCGTTCGCAGATCTTCCCCGCAGCGTATCTGATGCCGCCGCATTTTATCGAGCCGAAGAAGGCAGCTCGACGGAGAAGGTGTTCTGTCTCAGTATGCTGAGGCCGGACACCCTGTGCCCTTGAGCGACCAGCTGAAGCAGCTGGTCGAGCTCCACAAGGCGACCGAACAGGCCATCAAGGGCTTCATAGTTCGGTTGTGGCCTGGAGAGACCCTGCCTGGGAGCTACTTCGGACTGATGCGGCGGTTGGTGGAGGCCTGTCCAAGGCTCGACGTCATCAAGCGCTCCTTCTGCATCGAAGGATCCCGGAGGGCCCTTGCCCGCGCTAAGGTGCACTGGGGCAAGCTGGACGGCGAGAAGCTTGTGAAGGACGGGCCTCCGCCGGGGAAAGAGCATCGCAAACCCGAGAACTATTATAAGGATGTTCTGAAGGGTGCCCGCCTTGTGGCGGATGAATGTACTAAGGATGTAATTTTTGAATGAACTCGCTCGTGTTGTCCTATGCGCTGAAAACTTGTTCATTTGCGCTAAGCAATGCTTGTTGAATTTAAAATATTACTTTCTGTGCGGCCGTTTATAAAAGTTGAGAGATGGCCAGTCGTCGGCTTCTGCCCCCATGCCACTAGTGCTGGGGTGTTCGGGATAAACCTGAGCGCTCTTTTTCCCATGTTTGGGTCCTTCGAGGGAGGCGCTCAGCACAGCGAACAAGGCAATCAGACTATAATGCTTGAACACTCTCACTTAGCCATAGAACTCTATAATTTTAAATTTCGGTGAAGCCCCTAGTATTCGGAAGACCGAGTTCGGGGCGCTATCCACGCCTTTGGCCGGACAAAGTCCGGTTCCTCGCTCTAAGCGGCATAGGTCTTTAAGGACCCGAAAAACCTCTCGAACAGCGACCGGTCTCTCGCCTTATCATGACAGTTAGTTTTAGCTTTCTCTACTAAGGTGCTCAGCCCAGCTCAACTGGGGCACAATCGCAGTAGTTCTCCTAGTGCTACCTTAGCCGATATAGCGGAACGTAAGGCACCAAAACATAGGAGCCGGGCAAACCCAACTATTGACCCAAATCATGATTCTGAGCCGATGCATATAGTGCTATAAGTTCGGGGTGCCGCACGTGTGAAAGTTTTCGGACTTCTCACACCATATTAAGGGGTACTGGAGCCCCTGGCGTATTTGCCGTATCGCAGTGTACGGGTGCAACATGTCATTAATGAACATATATATAAAAAGAGAGTAATGCAAAAAATAGACAAAAGCTATGCATTGTTTATAAGAAGGCTGCTATCCAAGCAGAACGATACAAATACTACGATAAGCAAAAGAAATTGGACTATTTAACATGTCCTGTCCAGGGGCAGGCCGCAGAATTGTATTTAAAACAGGTATATTACTCGTAATAGAGACCATCTGGGAGTTCCATAATGCGGCATGGCTTGTCTGCTTCCCTGGTTCTTGCATCGTTTGTGCGGCGGTTGAATTGCCGAACAGGTTGTCCGAAGTGTGGAGTCCTGAAAGTAAGAGAAAATAAAGAGAGAATTCGGCAGCCCCTAGTATGGTTTAAGCCGTGTATTGGGTGTGCCATGATGATGCCCCTTCCCCAGCGCCCATGGTATTTTGAGAGCGTAGTTATGTACGCGAAGTGCTGGTTTCGCTATTTTGCGGGGGCTGGGGTTGGGGCCGCATTGCTACGCCTGCTCGGAACGTGCCAGGCGGTCTTGTTGTAGGTTACTCCGGGCGCGCTTGACAGTGTCCGGCTTCTTGAAGGCCGGACTGGAGGATTGCCTGGAGAGGCTGCTTTGTACTTCTGTTGCGAGCGCTGCCGTATTCTCCTCCATTCGGAGAGAGCGTTCGGTGTTTCCGTTGACTGTGATTACTCCTCGAGGGCCTGGCATCTTGAGCTTGAGGTATGCATAATGCGGTACCGCATTGAATTTTGCGAATGCGATTCGTCCGAGCAGTGCGTGATAGCCACTGCGGAACGGTACCACGTCGAAGATTAACTCCTCGCTTCGGAAGTTATACGGAGATCCGAAGACCACTTCAAGTGTGACTGAACCTGTACAGTTGGCCTCTACACCTAGTATGACGCCTTTAAAGGTCGTTTTGGTGGGTTTGATCCTCGAGGGATCTAGCCTATTTTCCGCACTGTATCCTGGTAAAGCAGGTTCAGGCTGCTGCCGCTGTCCATAAGGACTCTTCTGAGATGAAATCCGTCGATAATTGGGTCTAGAACCAATGCGGCGAATCCGCCATGACGGATGCTAGTGGGGTGGTCCCTTCGTTCAAAAGTGATCGGGCAGGAGGACCATGGGTTGAACTTTGGGGTGACTGGCTCCAGCGCATATACGTCCCGTAGTGCACGCTTCCGCTCCCTCTTGGGGATGTGGGTTGCGTATATCATGTTCACCGTCCGCACTTGTGGGGGAAAACCCTTCTGTCCACTATTGTTCGGCGGCCCGGGCTCTTCCTCGTCGTCGCTATGCAGCCCCTTGTCTCTATTTTTGGCATTTAACTTGCCTGCCTGCTTGAACACCCAACAATCCCTGTTGGTATGATTGGCTGGTCTTTCGGGGGTGCTATGTATCTGGCACAAGCGGTCGAGTATTTGGTCCAAACTGGATGGGCCCTGAGTATTTCTTTTGAACGCCTTTTTCCGCTGACCGGATTTGTAGCCTCGGAATCCGGCATTGACTGCCGTATCCTCGTTGCTGTCGCTGTTAGTGCGGCGTTTTTGCTTGTTCCGGTGTGACCTGCCACTTTTGTCCTTGGTATCCGAATTACCAAGGTTCTTGGTTAAGTTGTTGCTGCGAGTTAGCCAGATGTCTTCTCCCGCGCAAAAGCGGGCCATGAGTGTCGTGAGGGCTGCAATAGATTTAGGCTCTTCCTGTCCCAGGTGCCTGGCAAGCCACTCGTCGCAGATATTATGCCTGAAGGCTGCTAGGGCCTCTGCGTCCGGACAGTCGACTATTTGGTTTTCTTTGTTAGGAACCGTGTCCAGAATTGCCTGGCCGATTCTTCTGGCTGCTGAATTATGTGGCTTAGGTCATCAACGTCCAGTGGTCACACATAGGTACCCTGGAAATTGTCAAGGAATGCGGCTTCCAGGTCCTCCGAAGAACCGATCGAATTTGCTGGCAAGCTGTTAAGCCAATGCCGGGCTGGTCCCTTAAGTTTGAGTGGGAGGTATTTGATGGCGTGTAGATCATCGCCGCGGGCCATGTGGATATGAAGGAGATAATCCTCGATCCATACCGCAGGATCTGTTGTGCCATCTTATGATTCGATGTTCACGGGTTTGAAATCCTCAGGGATTTTATGACCCATTATTTCATCTGTGAAGCATAGGGGGTGTGCGGCGCCTCTCTATTGGGCTATATCACGACGCAGCTCGAATGAGCTTTGTCTACTGTGTTCGGCCCGACCGGATTTATTTTGTCCGGAGTGACGATCCCCGTCATGTGTCGTGGGGCGCCCACGCGATCCGTAGATCGATCTTGTTTGTCTTGCCTTGTCCTCCAGTATCTCTCGCAGGTCTGGCGCATTTTCCCATGCCTTAGCATATTTTGGGCGGCGCCGGGGTACGGCTTGGGTGGAGGGCCGAAAGGCCTCTCTGTCCCGGCCACGAGGTGTTCGGTTGGCTGTATCATGCGCTGGTGATGTAGGTGCTCCCTCCTCTAATCGGGGTAGCAGCCTGCGCTTTGGGTAACTCTTGGAGGGGCGTTCGAGTTCATACTCTTCGGCCGCAAGGGCTTCAGTCCATCTGTCAGCTAGCAAATTTTGATCAGTTCTAAGCTGTTGCTACTTTTTCTTGAGGCTGCTTGCCGTGGCCATAAGCCTGCGTTTAAAACGCTCTTGTTCGGCTGGATATTCTGGCACGATGAATTCGTCGTCGCCGAGGCTTGCCTCGTCTTCGAAGGAAGGCATGTAATTATCATCCTCAACCTCTCTATCTGCCTCTCTCTCGTGAGGCTGGCTTCTCCATCCTCCTGTGCTGAATCTTGCTGGAGGGGGTGTTCTTCGGCGCTATCCAGAGTATTATTGTCTCCCGTGCCGGAATCACCGTTTTTGCTTTGGCGAGATTTAGAGCGGCGCCGCTGACGTCGGCGCTTGGGGTGTTTTTTTGGATGTGTCATCCCCCGCTGTTCCATCGCCCTCTCCGTCTTTTGGAGTGTCCACCATATATATGCCGTATGACGAGGTGGCCTTCTAGCGCCCTACAGGTGCTGGTTCTTGGTCGTCTCCTGCATCGTCGTCCATACTGTTGATGTCTTCGGAGTCGAAGTCGAGCATGTCGGTTAAGTCATCGACAGCGGCTACGAAGTGGGTGGTGGGTGGGCTTTGAATTTCTTCGTCGTCTGTATCCCAACCTTGCTGACCATAGTCCGGCCAGGGCTCTCCTGATAAAGAGAGAGACTTTAGCGATTTCAGAATGTCGCCGAAAGGCGAATGCTGAAAGATGTCCGCGGCGGTGAACTCAATGGTCGGCGCCCAATCGGATTCGATCGGCAGGCGCGCGGAGGGCTCGGAGTCCGGAGGGGAATCCGGCCCCTCGGAGTCACAGGCCTTGCGGAGTGCGGGGCTGGTGTTCGGCTCGATCGCCTTTGAGATCGCAGCCCCCGAGGCGGCGTCCAACCACTCATCCTCGATTGGCGCAGTAGGTTCCGAATTAAGGGTCGGGACCGAAGCGTGTGCGGCCTCCAGGGCACTGTTCGACGGCAGAGCTAGATCATGCCCATCGAGACAGTGCGGCGCGCTCGGCTGTGACTCGAATCCATCGAAGATCAAGTCCCCGCGGATGTCAGCCGTGTAATTTAAACTTCCAAATCTGACCTGATGGCCAGGGGCGTAGCTTTTGATCTGCTCCAGGTGGCCAAGCGAATTGGCCTGCAGTGCGAAGCCGCCGAAGACGAAGATCTGTCTAGGGAGAAAAGTCTCACCTTGGACCGCATCGCCGTTGATGATCGAAGGAGCCATCGGGCCTAAAAGCGACGACACAGAGGAACTCACAATGAAAGCACCAATGTCGGTGTCAAAACCGGCGGATCTCGGGTAGGGGGTCCCGAACTGTGCGTCTAGGCGGATGGTAACAGGAGACAAGGGAACACAATGTTTTACCCAGGTTCGGGCCCTCATGATGGAGGTAAAACCCTACGTCCTGCTTGATTAATATCGATGATATGGGTAGTACAAGAATAGATCTACCACGAGATCAAGGAGGCTAAACCCTAGAAGCTAGCCTATGGTATGATTGTTGTATGTTGGAGTTGTCCTACGGACTAAAACCCTCCGGTTTATATAGACACCGGAGAGGTTTAGGGTTACACAAAGCCGGTTACAATGGTAGGAGATCTAAATATCCGCATCGCCTAGCTTGCCTTCCACGCCAAGGAAAGTCCCATCCGGACACGGGACGAAGTCTTCAATCTTGTATCTTCATAGTCCATGAGTCCGGCCAAAGGTCATAGTCCGGCTACCCGGACACCCCCTAATCCAGGACTCCCTCACCCCTGAATTTCACAAATACACCCTTATTAAAAAATTAAAAAAGCAATCAGCCCCCCTTTCACCCACGTCGTCTGCCTCCTCCCAGGCGGCGGCGGCGAAGCCGGACACCAAATCCGGCGAGGCCAGTTGGCGTCGCTGTTGCAACTGGCGGGGTTGTACTGCCTGCGGGCATCCGTGGGACTGCAGGAGTGGACTGCAAGGGCTGACCCGTGCACGGCCTGGGCGCAGGGCCGCGAGCAGCACTACCTCCTCAACACACCCGTGCATGGCCTGGGTGGTGGTCGGCAATCCCGTGCTCGCGTTCCAGGTGGGTGACCGGGGGTGACCGAGGGTGGCCCCGAGGCCGGTCCAGAGGGGCAGGCGGATGCGTTCTTCCACTGGCCAGCTCCGGCTGCCACGAAGACGGCGGCGGCGGATGGCTCTGCGGCGGGCCATGCTCGAGGTCTGGGCAACTGGGGGATGACGAGTGCACTTGTCGGCTGGCGAACTAGCCGTGGCCGCCGCGCCCCTATGCGGAATCAAGGGCATGCTTGACGCGCTCGTACTCGCCGCCGGGACTAGGGCGCGGCATCCCGGCGGGTTTGGTCGATTCGGTCCTTGCAGTTTGTGCACAGGATCTCACTGAGTTTGTATTTTAGATTCAGGGGTGTGTATCCAATTGTTTTGCCAAGTCAGCTCCTTACAGGCTAGCCCCACTTGTCAGAAAGTGATCAAACGCAGCAAATCGCCCGATTAGTGCTATTTGCAACAAGTTTACCGAATCCGCGGTGATCTTTGCAAAAATTAGTGACCCGGTGGTTTTCCGCAAATGAAGCCCCAAATGTGGTGGTTTTCTGCAATTCACTCACCTCCATGTCGACACCGCACCTCGCTGGCATTGTGGCGCTGATCAAGAGCAAGCACCCAAACTGGTCGCCGATAGCGATCAAATCGGCCATGATGACAACGACTGACATGACCGACCGCTCCAGTAGTCCCATACTCAACGAGCAGCGCGTGGCGGCCAACTTCTTCGCCACCGGCGACGGGCACGTCAACCCAATGAAGGCCGCTAACCCTGGCCTGGTCTACGACATCGCTCCCGAGGATTATATCTGCTACCTCTGTAGCATGTACACGAGCCAGCAGGTCTTGGTGGTCGCGCGCCAGCCGATTGACTGCTTGACCACCGTGGCGATCAGTGACCGCCTGCTAAATTACCCGTCGACCTCGGCCGCTTTCGCAGCACCCTGGAATTCGAATGCACCGGTGGTCGTGAGGCGCAAGGTGAAGAATGTCGGGGAGGTGCCTGTTAGAAGGGAGAGAGAGATTTGGTGGAATAGTTTGATGTATTGCTTGAGCCTCGTGGGCATATATATAGGAGTACATGATCATCTTGGAGTACAAGGCAAGGTAGAATAATATCCTACGCTATCCTAACTTTCCTAATAATCACGATACTCAACATCCCCCCGCAGTCACAACGGTAGCGACGCAGACGCTGAGACTGGAGAAGAATCCGAAGGTAAGCCGACGGACACCCCCCACAGTCGTAACGGTCGATGCATCGCGGAGTCGTGGCTGGAGTGAAAACCGACGAGGTTGCTCAAGCAAGGCGGTAGCCCTTTGTGTCGTTTGTCGAGGTAGCCGAGAGCGTAGGTGGTGTAGCCGTAGGCGAGGTAGCCGTGCGAAGAACACCATGGTCGATGTCGAGTCGGGGGTCGCCGGTGTCGAGGTAGTCGCCTTGGAGCCGCGAAAGAAGAGCAGCGGCGGCGGCGGCGGCTAGAGAAGGAGCGCGGCGATGGTGCTCGAAGTAGGCGATAATGAACCCGACAGCGTGACGAAGACCGGCGCGGACGGTGACGTTCCCGCGCCAAGGGAGGCGGCGCGGTGCATATCACGTGGAAGTCAACGCGCGTGGACGGCGGTGGACCGCGGGCCGCAGCGTTACGGCCCGAAGGGGCGACGCAACGGCGGCGGGCAGGTCGGGGCGACGGCAGGGAATACCTCAGGGTGGTTGCAGGGATCACGTGCCACGCTCGCTACGGCCCGACGGGGCGACGTAGCGGCAGCGCGAGGGTCGATGCAGCCTCGGGGTTGGCCTGGAGCGGACGCCCTCGGTGCAGCAGTTGACCACGGGCCGCGGCACTACGGCCCGAAGGGGCGACGCAACGGCAGCACGCGATGTGGTGCAACCACGGGAACAGCCTCAGGGCGGCGGCGGGGACCACGTGCCGCGACGCTACGATCCAAAGGGGCGACGCAGCGGCGGCGTGCATCGGTGCAGCCACAGAGAGAACCACGAGGCGGCGGCGCTGCGTCGCCCCACGGCCCGGTGGGGCGACGCAGCGGTAGCCCGTTGCTCGGTCGGTGGAGGGTGCGCTGTACTTAGGGACAGAGCGGCGACGACCGAAGCAGACCGACGTGAAGACGGGTGCGCGGACGACGAGGCACACGGTCGTACGTGGCAGGAGAAGTCCGCAGCCATTAGGCAGCAGCGGCGCATGTCCGCGCGCCCGGACAAGCCAACAGTCCCCAACCTGACCGGTACGCATTGCATGCATAGAAGCACACTCGCGTGATGTATAATCACGACCAGGCATGACCTAGATGCAGATGCTATCCAGTCAATACGAGGTGCAGCAGCTGGCCTGACGCGAGCGGCCGCCGGCGTACGGACGCGGGCAACCAGCTACGTCCGCGCGAGGTGCCTGGGTGGCCTTGGGCTCGGGCCACTTGCCGCCGGATGACGGCTAGCGGACCGTACGAGCGGCCACCACGTCAGGGACGGACGCGTTGCAGTGTAGGGCGCTCCCCTGTAGTCGATGCCGATGTTGAAGTAGAGACGCGTTGTAGACGACGAACGATTGCAGGCGACGCAAACCGATCTTAGATCGGAGAACCAGAAAAGATCACCGACCAATCGATCGGCGAGAGAGAAAAACCCCCAATCAACGGATCGGGAAAAAGACTCTTTAGGGCAACCGATCAACGTAATCGGCGGACGAACCCTAGGTACGGGCGGCGCGGCCTCCGGCGGCGGTCATGGAGGCCGACCGCCCCGGGGGCGGCGCACAGGTGCGGAAGCGGCGGCGGCTAAGGTTTAGGATCGACTTGCGATAGATATCATGTTAGAAGGGAGAGAGAGATTTGATGGAATAGTTTGATGTATTGCTTGAGCCTCGTGGGCATATATATAGAAGTATATGATCATCTTAGAGTACAAGGCAAGGTAGAATAATATCCTACGCTATTCTAACTACAGTGCCTTTGGTGTACTATGCGGCAATCGACATTCCGAGCTGCGCCATAAGCATGGACGTATACCCGAGGGGGCCGGAGTTCATCAAAGCGAACCAGAAGGTGATCTTTTCAGTCTACGTGTGGCCGAGCCAGAGTGGTGCGAGGGTGGTGCAGGGTGCGCTACGATGGGTATCCGAGAAGCACACCGTGCCGGTGCGGAGCCCAATCTCCGTCACCTTTGCTTGATCACAGACTTGATTTCTCACATGATAGGTCCACATGGCTTAAGTACGTTTATGTCTTGGGCAGCGTTAGCTATCAGATGTGCATCCATCAAACTAGTCATACACCGTCAGATCAAAAGAAAGATGAACGTCTGATGTGTTGGCTAAGGCCCCGCGCGAGAGGATTTTCTGTTGGTTTAAATTGTGTGCTTCCTCGTACGTAAACTGCCCCACCAAAACGAAGGGATTGCTTCCGTAAATCACGTAATTTGGGTCCCTGATTACATGGGATTGACTGCGGATATGGATTGGTCCTTGATTTCAGGAAACAGGTTACGCATTTTAGGCAGCAAGCCTCCTTTCAAATTTGCATCACAGGGAACTATTTCGTGCTTCCACCTTTGTTTGCAATGTTGTGTATCAGGTTTCGTTGCAACAAATAAATTTGTGTTTCCGTTCATTGGAAAATTTGCTTCTATGGTGAATAAACAACTTAAATTTATTTGAAATTTGATGTCCTATAAACATGAGATTTTGTTTCAGAAGCATCTCTCTCTCTCTCTCTCTCTCTCTCTCTCTCTCTCTCTCTCTCTCTCTCTCTCTCTCTGCTAGGGAGAAGCATCACTATGTTGCTTCAATCAACAAGAGAATTGCTCCGAACATGGTCCCTCAAAAAAGAAATTATTCCACATGTCTGAGAAACATCACACATTTTGTTTACACCGACTAGAGAATTGCTCCCAACTAAATTTTTAGTTTGACATATATTTTTAAGTTTTAAGAACTTCTTCATGAAGGCCCAGACTAGAGCGCAACATGGATTTTACCTCTCCATCCGCCATGAGTTTTGGAGAGGGGAGGTGTTAGAGTTATATTTATGATGACCTTTGATCTTTTGCATTCTGGCCTTTGGCCTTCTGTGTACATGTATATGTATGATGGCTTTTGGCTCCTCATAATATCAAGTTGCTATTTCTAACATTTTAGACACACCCAACAAAAAACAACAAATTATCGTGTTTCAAATCAAAATTTCGAGCATGTTAACTATACTTTATTCTGATGCCCTCCTGGATATGCTTCGTCTTCATCGAAGGTAAACGTCAAGGGAGGCTGCCAGCCTGCAGCCCCACTCCCGATTCGCATGCAAAACAATCAACGCCCATTGTTCGCATCGCCCCATTTCGTTGGTATTTGGAGCGATCTATTGGACACTGTGACAGGATCCTAGCACGTACTACTAGTACATATGCTCCCACACGAACAACATCTAAAGCAAGAAAAGCCATGGAAACCACAAGGCTATCCTTGCTCTCTCTTCTTCCGTTCCTTCTCCTCGCGACCGTTGCCGCGGCAACCGGCAGCGAGCTCAGCACGTTCATCGTCTACGTGCAAGCAGAGGAGAACCGCTTGTTCGGCACCGCGGACGACCGGAAGGAGTGGTACCACTCGTTCCTCCCGGATCATGGCCGGCTTGTGCACGCGTACCACCACGTCGCCAGCGGGTTCGCCGCCCGGCTGACGCAGCGGGAGATGGAGGCGGTGTCCGCCATGCCCGGGTTCCTCAGCGCGACCCGCACCCGGACGTACACCACGCTCACGACGCACACGCCCGAGTTCCTGGGGCTGAACCTGGAGCAGGGGCGGCGGAACTACACGTCGGAGTTCGGCGCCGGGGTCATCGTCGGCGTCATCGACACCGGCATCTTCCCAGACCACCCATCCTTCAGCGACGATGGCATGCCGCCGCCGCCAGGCAAGTGGAAGGGGCGCTGCGACTTCAGCGGCACCTCGTGCAACAATAAGCTCATCGGCGCGCGCAACATGGTCGCCGCCCTCAATGGCCCGAACGGCACTTCCGCGCGGGTACCGCCGGTCGATGAGTTTGGGCACGGGACTCACACGGCAAGCACCGCCGCCGGGGCGGTCGTGCCGGGCGCTAACGTGCTCGGCCATGCATGGGGCACCGCCGCCGGGATGGCGGTCCGCGCGCACATCGCCATATACAAGGTGTGCTACGGAAAAGTTGTAGTAGACTGCGAGGATGCCGACATACTGGCTGGCATTGACGCCGCCGTGGGCGACGGCTGCGACGTCATCTCCATGTCTCTCGGCGGACCGTCGGTGCCCTTTCACCTAAACCCTATGGCCATCGGGACGTTCGGCGCCATGGAGAAGGGCATTTTTGTGAGCATGGCCGCTGGCAACTCCGGCCCCGGAGAGAGCACCGTGATAAACGAGGCTCCATGGATGCTCACCGTCGCGGCGAGTACCATGGACCGCTCGATTCGTTCGACCGTCCAGCTGGGGAACGGCGCGTATTTCCTCGGCGAGTCGCTATACCAGCCAAATGTTGGCTTCTGCCCGTTGGTCTACGCGGGCGCGAGTGGGAAGCCATTCGCCGAGTTCTGCGGAAACGGCAGTTTGGACGGCTTCGACGTCAAGGGCAAGATAGTGCTGTGTGAACTCACGAAAAACATCTCAGTGATCAACCAAGGTGAGGTAGTGGAGAGTGCCGGCGGGGTCGCCATGATCTTGGTGAGCCCGTTTTTCCGAGGGTACGACAAGTTAGCCCAGGCGAACATCCTCCCGGCGTCGAGCGTCGACTACCTCGCGGCCGCAGCCATCAAATCCTACCTTAACTCCACGGCGAACCCGGTGGCGCGTATGGGCTTCAAGGGTACATTACTTGGCACGTCTCCTGCTCCGTCGATCATCTTCTTCTCGTCTCGCGGGCCTAGCCGTCAGGGCACCGGCGTTCTGAAGCCCGACATCACGGGCCCCGGAATGAATGTGCTCGCGGCATGGCCTTTTCAGGTTGGCCCACCGTCGGCGCCGGTTCTCCCTGGGCCGACCTTCAACATCATCTCCGGCACGTCCATGTCAACACCACACCTCGCCGGCATCGCCGCTTTGATCAAGAGCAAGCACCCGGGCTGGTCGCCGGCGGCGATCAAGTCGGCGATGATGACGACGGCCGACATCACCGATCGCTCCGGCAATCCCATACTCAACGAGCAGCGCGTGGCGGCCAACCTCTTCGCCACCGGCGCCGGACACGTCAACCCAATGAAGGCCGCTGACCCTGGCCTAGTCTACGACATTACTCCTGAGCATTACATCGGCTACCTCTGTAGTATGTACACGAGCCAGCAGGTCTCGGTGATAGCGCGGCGGCGGATCGACTGCTTGACCACCGTCGTGATCAGCGACCGCCTGCTGAATTACCCGTCGATCTCTGTCACTTTCGCAGCGTCCTGGAATTCGACCGCGCCGGTGGTCGTAAGGCGCAAGGTGAAGAACGTCGGGGAGGTGCCTTCGGTGTACTATGCGGCGATCGACATGCCGAGCAGCGCCGTAAGCGTGGACGTATTTCCAAGGGAGCTGGAATTCGTCGAGGCGGACCAGGAGTTGACTTTCTCAGTATACGTGTGGCCGAGGCAGAATGGTGCGAGGGTGTTGCAGGGTGCCCTGCGGTGGGTGTCCAAGAAGCACACCGTACGGAGCCCAATCTCCATGACCTTTGCCTGATCACAGACTTGATTTATACTAGGAAACATGTCTGTGCATTGCAACGAAGGAAAGAAAAATAGCGTACACATATGTCAATATTACACAAAACCAAATGAAGCATGTGGTTAGTTTTATTTTTGACATGAATGGTGTCAAGAAGGAAAAGCATGTGAAGAAACACATAAGAGTTATTATATTATATAATAAAAATGCCGTATACTTATTGGACCGTGCATCATATATGCTTCTATCACGTGTATGCTAACCCTGAAGTCTTCGTCGTATAGATGTACTAACTTCCTCTTCTATTGCGACATATGCTGAGTTCTTCATCGCAATTGATTCTTTGCATGATGTGTTGCGCTTCAATTCACGGTTAGCTGTGATTTGTTTAATTCTAGCTTTCTTTTGCTCTGACTTCATATTTGCATATTTCTTCTTTTCTCTTGCGCATTTTTTTATCCTTTGTGCTAGCTCCGTATTTGCATATTTCTTCCTCTCTTGTGTATTTTGTTTTTTGCAATTGAGTTGAATCCTTCATTGTTTTGTTTTGCTGATAGGCTTGGCGTAGTTTTTTCAGTTTTTCCTGCTTTTCTTGATTGGTCATCCCTGCATAGTGCTCTCTATATCTTTTATTTCTTTGTTCCTTGGCATCTAGGACTAGAGATAGTGACCCAAATTGCTTCACTGCATGTGAGTTTTGTATATTGTATGAATCTGTTATGTTTATTAAAAAGAAGAAACTGATTAGATTTTCCATCAAGAACATATGTAGCTACTTGTAAGTTACTTTAATTACACTGGACACTAACATTAGAATATATGTGTTGTTTCTACATCGAAAATTGGTTTTGGAGGCCGAGCTCTATGGAGGCCTCCATTTGCAAAATTCAAAATTCATATTTTTGCTTTACAAAAAAATCTGAAAAAATACACATATACATGGAGGCATAATTACCAATCAGTTTTAATAACTAGAATATATATTCTTTAGTGCGGTATCCCTAAATGTTTTTTTTTGAAATAAGCATGCATGAGTCAACTGGATGTGTTGATAGAGTGTGAGATTTTTCTGAATGGAATTCAAGAAACAAATTAATTATATAGAAGTATGAAAGTGCAACTATCCCTGGGTGGTTTTGGTAATTATTAACAACATATAGCTCATTGAGCTAATGCTATTTCAAGATAAATATTTCAGGAAAGCTCAATGATTGGCATGGTATGGATTAGGAACGTCGACCCCTCAAAATGCTAAAGACGAAGAATTGGCTCAAGCTCAAAAGCTCAAGACTCTACATTTTAACTTTAGTGATCCAAGATCACATTGAGTCTATAGGAAAGCCAATACTATTAAAAGGGGATGAGGTGTTGCTTAATGAGTTTCTTGCTCAAAGTGCTTAGTGATATGCTCCAAAACACTCAACCACTTTCTCATATCCACATATGTCCCAAACCAAAAGTCAAGCTCGGCCCCACCGAAACTTTCTATCCGGCGCCACCGCGTTCAGTTGACATAGCCACTGCCACAAAACCCTAGTCACCTCGGTCTTACCGATAGGGATCTCGGTCTCACCGAGATGGGATTGCAAACTCTTTGTTTCCCTTCGTAACGTTTCAGTCCAACCGAGATGAGCGATTGGTCCCATCGAGTTCGCAATGCAAACTCTCATTTCCCTTCCGTAACATTTCGGTCTCACCGAGATGAGCGAATCGGTCCCACCGAGTTTGCCTGACCAACTCTCTGTTAGCTTAGTACCAAAATCGGTCCCAGCGAGTTTGTGTAATCGGTCTCACCGAGATTACGTTATTGCCTAACCCTAATGAAATCGGTCCCACCGAGTTGACATGTCGGTCCGACCGAAATCCCGACGTTCACATTTTGAACTAAATCGGTCTGACCGAGTTGCATTATTCGGTCCCACCGAGTTTGGTGATTTGTGTGTAACGGTTAGATTTTGTGTGGAGGCTATATATACCCCTCCACCCACTCTTCATTCGTGAGGAGAGCCATCAGAATATGCCTACACTTCCATCATACATTTTCTGAGAGAGAACCGCCTACTCATGTGTTGAGGTCAAGATATTCCATTCCAACCATATGAATCTTGATCTCTATCCTTCTCCAAGTTGCTTTCCACTCAAATCATCTTTCCTCCAAATCCAAATATGTGAGAGAGAGTTGAGTGTTGGGGAGACTATCATTTGAAGCACAAGAGCAAGGAGTTCATCATCAACACACCATCTATTACCTTTTGGAGAGTGGTGTCTCCTAGATTGGTTAGGTGTCACTTGGGAGCCTCCGTCAAGATTGTGGAGTTGAACCAAGGAGTTTGTACGGGCAAGGAGATCGCCTACTTCGTGAAGATCTACCCTAGTGAGGCAAGTCCTTCGTGGGCGATGGCCATGGTGGGATAGACAAGGTTGCTTCTTCGTGGACCCTTCATGAGTGGAGCCCTCCGTGGACTCGCGCAACCGTTACCCTTCGTGGGTTGAAGTCTCCATCAACGTGGATGTACGATAGCACCACCTATCGGAACCACGCAAAAAATCTCCAAACTCCTCCCTTTACCTTCATGTGCAATGTTTTACATTCCGCTGCAATACTTTTGGACTTGCATGTGTAGGTTGTTTACTTGACTAGTGCTAAGTTGCTAAAATCTGCCAAGACTTAAAATTGGGAAAAGGCTAGATATTTATTTGGTCAAGTAGTCTAATCACCCCCCCCCCTCTAGACATACTTTCGATCCTACAAGTGGTATCACAGCTTTGGTCTCCATTTGCCTTGATTTCCATAGATTTTGGTGATCATAGCCTTGGTTTCACAACCTAGGAGAGTATGGCGTCTAGCGAGAAAATTACCAACGTAGAGGTCCTTACTTTGATGGTACTAATTTTGCTAGTTGGAAGCATAAGATGAAAATGCATATTCTTGGACATAACCCCGCCGTTTGGGCTATTGTGTGTATTGGCTTGCAAGATGAATTCTTTGATGGGAGAGCAACGAACCGTGAAGCTACCGCGAAAGAGTTGAAGATGCTGCAATACAATGCTCAAGCTTGTGATATTCTCTTCAAGGGACTGTGCCCCGAAGAATGCAACAAAATCAGCCGTCTTGAGAATGCAAAGGAAATTTTAAATACTTTGATTGATATGCACGAGAATCCCAATGTCAAAGACAAGGAAGGTTGCAACAGGAGAGACAATAGAATTCACCATAGAATGTGATGATGGTGAAGCAGCAGGAGATGACAAGAAAAAGAAGAGGGCAAGAACCACAACTGCAAAAGTTCTTGGAAAATCAACTATGGTAAGAGATTCAGAAGAGGAAGAAGAAGAGGATGCTGCACCAACACCCAAAGCTCAGAAGCTTATGGGAGATGCTATCAAGTCAGGGGCTGCTCCATCAAAGCCCAAGACTGCTCCCAAAGCTCAAGCTCAGAAGCCCCCAAAGGCCAAGAGGAACAACCGGAGCATTCTTGCAGAAGAGAAGAACAAGGCCCCAGTGCCTCAAGCTGAAGAAGAAGAAGAAGATGATGAGTCTCTTGTTTTGAGAAAGCTGAAACCCAAGATTCTAGACCACAGTGATGCTCATCCAGTGGCTGAGGACATGCACATCAGAAAGGATGCTGGACTGAGATTGTGGAGACAGTCTGATCCTTATGCTGTGAGGAGGAGGAATGCAGTTGATTACAGATTTCATACAGAAGAACAGCAAGACTTCTATGAGACAATTTTGCTTGATAAGAAGCCAATTGTATGTCACATGAGATGGGTTGATTGGGAGTACATCAAGGAGAAGGAAGATCACTTCCCAGGAGTATATGACAGCTTCAAAGCATGTGGAGTTGACAAATTTGTTGGGCAGAAGATCACAAAATGGAATGATGAACTGATCATGCAGTTTTACTCCACTGCTCACTTTTATCCAGATGGGAAGATCATATGGATGTCTGAAGGTACTAGGTACCAATCCACTGTTGAAGAATGGGCTAAATTGATCAATGCCCCAGAGGAACATGAAGATGACTTGGATGTGTATGCCAAGAAGAAGAAGAAAGACCACAACACTATGTCAAACATGTACAAACAGATCCCAGATAAAGCTTTGGAGACTCACAAGCTTGGATCTGTACACTATCTGTTGTCTGGTTTACTGATAACCCACAAGTATAGGGGATCAATTGTAGCCTCTTTCGATAAGTAAGAGTGTCGAACCCAACGAGGAGCTAAAGGTAGAACAAATATTCCCTCAAGTTATATCGACCACCGATACAACTCTACGGACGCTTAACGTTCGCTTTACCTAGAACAAGTATGAAACTAGAAGTACTTTGTAGGTGTAACGGGATAGGTTTGCAAGAATATAAAGAGCACGCAAATAAAAGCTAGGGGCTGTTTAGGTAAAGAAGTAATAAAGTTAGTATAGCGAGTGTGGAAAAGTGGTGGTAGGAGTTGCGAAATTGTCCCTAAGCAATTGGCTACTTTACTAGACCGATAGCAAGTTTTATGTAGGAGAGGCCACTGCTAGCATGTCATCCCTGACTTGAAATTCTATGCACTTATAATTGGAACTATTAGCAAGCATCCGCAACTACTAATGTTCATTAAGGTAAAACCCAACCATAGCATTAAGATACATTGGTCCCCCTTCAATCCCGTATGCATCAATTTCTATGCTAGGTTGAAGCTTCTGTCACTCTTGCCCTCCAATACATAGTCCTATCAACATACAACTAACCCTATGGTGTGACCCACGCGCGCGCTCATATGATGGGCACCAAAGGACAGCAACAGAACCACAAGCAAATTAAATCAATCATAGCAATTCATCAACCACCGATAGGACAATGAAAATCTACGCAGCCATCATAGGATGGCAACACATCATTGGATAATAATATGAAGCATACAACACCATGTTCAAGTAGAGGGTACAGCGGGTTGCGGGAGAGTGGACCGCTGTAGAGAGATGGGGGAAGGTGATGAAGATGTTGGTGAAGATGACGGCGGTGTTCGTGAAGATTGCGGTGATTATGATGGCCTCTGGCGGTGTTCCGGCGGCACCGGAAGCGAGGGGGAGAGAGCCCCCTCCTTCTTATTCTTCCTTGACCTTCTCCCTAGATGGGAAAAGGGTTTACCCTCTGGTCCATGGTCTCCATGGCATGGGAGGGTCGAGAGCCCCCCCCCCCCCCGAGATTGGATATGTCTCTCTGTCTCTCTCTGTTTCTGCGCTCTTAGATCTGGCCTTTGACCGTTTCGTATATATATGGAGATCCGTAACTCCGATTGGATTGAAACCTTCGCCCAGATTTTTCTCCAAAAATTAGCTTTCTTGCTGCAAAATAATAGCATCAACCGCCTTACGGGGGGGCCATGAGGGGGGCAGGCGCGCCCTCTGCCTCGTGCCCCCCTCGGACACCGTCTCGCGTTGATTCTTCTTCCCATATTCTCTAAATATTACAAAAATATTCTCCATCCATTTTTATCCCGTCTGGACTCCGTTTGATATGGGTTTTCTGCAAAACATAAAACATGCAACAAACAAGAACTGACACTCGGCACTGGATCAATATGTTGGTCCCAAAAAATAGTATAAAAAGTTGCCAAAAGTATATGAAAGTTGAATAATATTGACATGGAACAATCAAAAATTATAGATACGAAGGAGACGTATCTGCATCCCCAAGCTTAATTCCTGCTCGTCCTCGAGTAGGTAAATGATAAAAAAGATAATTTTTCATGTGGATTGCTACCTAGCATAATCTTGATCATGTATCTAATCATGGCATGAATATTAAGACATGGGTATTCAAGGCAATAGTCTATCATTTGACATACAAACAATAATACTTCAAGCCTACTAATAAAGCAATCATGTCTTTTCAAAATAACATGGCCAAAGAAAGTTATCCCTACAAAATCATATAGTCTGACTATGCTCCATCTTCACCACACAAAATATTCAAATCATGCGCAACCCCGATGACAAGCCGAGCAATTGGTTTATACTTTTTAACGCGCTTCAGCCTTTTCAACCCTCACGCAATACATGAGCGTGAGCCATGGACATAGCACTATAGGTGGAATATAATATGATGGTGGAGGTTGTGTGGAGAAGACAAAAAAGGAAAAAGTCTCACATCGACGCGGCTAATCAACGGGCTATGGAGATGCCCATCAATTGATGTCAATGTGAGGAGTAGGGATTGCCATGCAACGGATGCACTAGAGCTATAAGTGTATGAAAGCTCAAACTGAAACTAAGTGGGTGTGCATCCAACTTGCTTGCTCATGAAGACCTAGGGCATTTGAGAAAGCCCATCGTTGGAATATACAAGCCAAGTTCTATAATTAAAATTCCCACTAGTATATGAAAGTGATAAAGCAAGAGACTCTCTATATGAAGAACATGGTGCTACTTTGAAGCACAAGTGTGGTAAAAGGATAGTAACATTGCCCCCTTTTTTGCGGGCTTCTTTGACCCCCTTTTTTTATTTAGGCTTCTTTGGCCTCTCTTTTTTTCTTTTTTTAGGGGCAATGTTCTAATAATGATGGTCATCACACTTTTATTTACTTACAACTTAATATTACAACTCGATACTAGAACAAAGATATGACTCTATATGAATGCCTCCGACGGTGTACCGGGATGTGCAATGATCTAGCGTAGCAATGACATCAAAAAAAGGACAAGCCATGAAAACATCATGCTAGCTATCTTACGATCATGCAAAGCAATATGACAATGAATGCTCAAGTCATGTATATGATGAAGATGGAAGTTGCATGGCAATATATCTCGGAATGGCTATGGAAATGCCATGATAGGTAGGTATGGTGGCTGTTTTGAGGAAGATATAAGGAGGTTTATGTGTGATAGAGCGTATCATATCACGGGGTTTGGATGCACCGGCGAAGTTTGCACCAACTCTCGAGGTGAGAAAGGGCAATGCACGGTACCGAAGAGGCTAGCAATGATGGAAGGGTGAGAGTACGTATAATCCATGGACTCACATTAGTCATAAAGAACTCATATACTTATTGCAAAAGTTTATTAGCCCTCGAAACAAAGTACTACTACGCACTCCCCTAGGGGGATAGATTGGTAGGAAAAGACCATCGCTCGTCCCCGACTGCCACTCATAAGGAAGACAATCAATAAATACCTCATGCTCCGACTTCGTTACATAACGGTTCACCATACGTGCATGCTACGGGAATCACAATCCTCAACACAAGTATTTCTACAATCCACAACTACCCACTAGCATGACTCTAATATCACCATCTTTATATTGCAAAACTATTGCAAGGAATCAAACACATCATATTCAGTGATCTACAAGTTTTATGTACGATTATATGACTAACCATGTGAATGACCAATTCCTGTCATCTCTCAAAATAGATATAAGTGAAGCAAGAGAGTTTAATTCTTTCTACAAAAGATATGCCCACGCTCTAACAAATATAAGTGAAGCAAAAGAGCATTCTACAAATGGCGGTTTTCTATGTGAAGAGAAACAGGCAATCCAAACTTCAAATGATATAAGTGAAGCACATGAAGCATTCTATAAAGCCATACTCAAAAGATATAAGTGAAGTGCAATGAGCATTCTATAAATCAACCAAGGACTTTCTCATACCAGCATGGTGCATAAAAGAAAAATGAAAACTAAATGCAAAAGATGCTCTAAGATTTGCACATATCGCATGAACGAAACGAATCCGAAAACATACCGATACTAGTTGAAGAAAGAGGGGATGCCTTCCGAGGCATACCCAAGCTTAGACGATTGAGTCTCCTTGAATATTTACTTGGGGTGCCTTGGGTATCCCCAAGCTTGAGCTCTTGCCTCTCCTTCTTCTCCTCACATCGAGACCTTCTCGATCATCGAACACTTCATCCACACAAAATTTCAACAGAAAACTCGGTAAGATCCGTTAGTATAATAAAGCAAATCACCACTCTAAGTACTGTTGCAAACCAATTCATATTTGTTTTTTCACTGTAGCTACTGTAATATAACTTTTTCATGGCTTAATCCACTGATATAAATCGATATTTCATCGAAACAAGCAAACTATGTGTCAAAAACAGAATCTGTCTAAAACAGAACAGTCTGTAATAATATGAACATTCACCATACTTATGGTACTCCTAAAATTCTACCAAAATTAAGAAAAATAAACAATTTGTATAGAAAGACAGTGCAAAAATAATCACAACCATTTTATATTCCAGTAAAAATTGTAAAATCGCGCACTACAGCCAAAGTTTCTATCCTACACCGCACAAACCAACAAGCATTGTAAACATCCTAAAGGCAAACCTTGGCACATTATTTTTATAATACAAAGGAATTTTACAAGGGGATAATTATTTTTTTAAAAAGTTTCTGTAATCAAGATTCACAAAGTTTCCGTGAGCATGAACAAAGTTCAAGGCTAGCTCCCACTTCAACAATGCTTGTCTTTCTCACTTTCACTTTCCTTTTTGAAAAGTTTTGGGTTCCCCTCTTTATTTAGTTTGTTTTTAAACTATATAAAAGCACTCAACATAAATAAATGACTCTCTAAAACTTCCGGGTTGTCTCCCTGGCAGCGCTTTCTTTTAATCCATTAAGCTAGGCATATAGTGCTCAAGTAGTGAATCCACCCGGATCTCAAGGTATATCAAAGACAATTTTAATTAGCAATGATTTGTAATTTAGTAGTGAGCACAAAGCAACATATATCAAGCAATGACGAAGTTTAACTCTCTTCCTATGCATCGGCATGTCATAAAAGAACAATTCATGCATACACAGTAAAGGCCAATGCATAGTATAAACAGTTTCTTGCAATTTTACCATGTTGGAAACATAGAGAGGTGGAGATATAGTTCCTCTCTCATAATAATTGCAAGTAGGAGAAGCAAGCACATGCATATTATATCTATCAAAATCATCATGTGTAATAGTAAACGGCAACCCATCAATATAATCCTTAATAAGAGCAAACTTCTCCGATATAGTGTAGTTTGGAGAATTCAAAAAGATAATAGGACTATCATGCATGGGTGCAATAGCAACAATTTCATGTTTAACATAAGGAACTATAGCAAGTTCTGTTGGGGAACGTAGTAATTTCAAAAAAATTCCTACGCACACGCAAGATCATGGTGATGCATAGCAACGAGAGGGGAGAGTGTTGTCTACGTACCCTCGTAGACCGAAGCGGAAGCATTGACGCAACGTAGTGGAAGTAGTTGTACGTCTTCCCGATCCGACCGATCCAAGCACCGTTACTCCGGCACCTCCGAGTTCTTAGCACACGTTCAACTCGATGACGCTCCCCGGGCTCCGATCCAGCAAAGCATCGGGGATGAGTTCCGTCAGCACGACGGCGTGATGACGATGATGATGTTCTACCGACGCAGGGCTTCACCTAAGCACTGCAACGATATGACCGAGGTGGAATATGGTGGAGGGGGGCACCGCACACGGCTAAGGAACGATCATGAAGATCAACTTGAGTGTTCTAGGGTGCCCCCCTGCCCCCGTATATAAAGGAGGGGAGGGGAGGGCGCGGCCGGCCCCCAAGGGGTGCGCCAGGAGGAGTCCTACTCCCACCGGGAGTAGGACTCCTCTCCCTTGCCTTGTAGGAGAAGGAAGGAGAGAGGGGGAAAGGAAAAAAGGGGGGCGCCCCCCCCCCTTCCTTGTCCTATTCGGACTAGGGGGGAGGGGGCGCGCGGCCTGCCCTGGCCGCCCCTCCTCTTTTCCCTTAAGGCCCATATGGGCCCATTAACCCCCCGGGGGGGTTCCGGTAACCCCCCGGTACTCCAGTAAAATGCCGATTTCACTCGGAACCATTCCGATGTCCAAATATAGACTTCCAATATATCGATCTTTATGTCTCGACCATTTCGAGACTCCTCGTCATGTCCGTGATCACATCCGGGACTCCGAACTAACTTCAGTACATCAAAATGCATAAACTCATAATAACTGTCATCGTAACTTTAAGCGTGCGGACCCTACGGTTCGAGAATAATGTAGACATGACCGAGACATGTCTCCGGTCAATAACCAACAGCGGGACCTGGATGCCCATATTGGTTCCTACATATTCTACGAAGATCTTTATCGGTCAGACCGCATAACAATATACGTTGTTCCCTTTGTCATCGGTATGTTACTTGCCCGAGATTCGATCGTCGGTATCCAATACCTAGTTCAATCTCGTTGCCGGCAAGTCTCTTTACTCGTTCCGTAATACATCATCTCATAACTAACATATTAGTTGTAATGCTTGCAAGGCTTATGTGATGTGCATTACCAAGAGGGCCCAGAGATACCTCTCCGACTATTGGAGTGACAAATCCTAATCTCGCAATACGCCAACCCAACAAGTACCTTTGGAGACACCTGTAGAGCACCTTTATAATCACCCAGTTACGTTGTGACGTTTGGTAGCACACAAAGTGTTCCTCCGATAAACGGGAGTTGCATAATCTCATAGTCATAGGAACATGTATAAGTTATGAAGAAAGCAATAGCAGCATACTAAACGATCGGGGTGCTAAGCTAATGGAATGGGTCATGTCATTTAGATCATTCAACTAATGATGTGACCTCGTCAATCAAATAACAACTCTTTGTTCATGCTTAGGAAACATAACCATCTTTGATTAACGAGCTAGTCAAGTAGAGGCATACTAGTGACATTCTGTTTGTTTATATATTCACACATGTATTATGTTTTCGGCTAATACAATTCTAGCATGAATAATAAACATTTATCATGATATATGAGGAAATAAATAATAACTTTATTATTGCCTCTAGGGCATATTTCCTTCAGTCTCCCACTTGCACTAGAGTCAATAATCTAGATTACACAGTAATGATTCTAACACCCATGGAGTTTTGGTGCTGATCATGTTTTGCTCGTGGAAGAGGCTTAGTCAACGGGTCTGCTACATTCAGATCCGTATGTATCTTGCAAATCTCTATGTCTCCCACCTGGACTAGATCCCGGATGGAATTGAAGCGTCTCTTGATGTGCTTGGTTCTCTTGTGAAATCTGGATTCCTTTGCCAAGGCAATTGCACCAGTATTGTCACAAAAGATTTTCATTGGACCCGATGCACTAGGTATGACACCTAGATCGGATATGAACTCCTTCATCCAGACTCCTTCATTTGCTGCTTCCGAAGCAGCTATGTACTCCGCTTCACATGTAGATCCTGCCACGACGCTTTGTTTAGAACTGCACCAACTGACAGCTCCACCGTTTAATGTAAACACGTATCCGGTTTGCGATTTAGAATCGTCCGGATTAGTGTCAAAGCTTGCATCAATGTAACCGTTTACGATGAGCTCTTTGTCACCTCCATATATGAGAAACATATCCTTAGTTCTTTTCAGGTACTTCAGGATGTTCTTGACCGCTGTCCAGTGATCCACTCCTGGATTACTTTGGTACCTCCCTGCTAAACTTATAGCAAGACACACATCAGGTCTGGTACACAGCATTGCATACATGATAGAGCCTATGGCTGAAGCATAGGGAACATCTTTCATTTTCTCTCTATCTTCTGCAGTGGTCGGGCATTGAGTCTTACTCAACTTCACACCTTGTAGTACAGGCAAGAATCCTTTCTTTGCTTGATCCATTTTGAACTTCTTCAAAACTTTGCCAAGGTATGTGCTTTGTGAAAGTCCAATTAAGCGTCTTGATCTATCTCTATAGATCTTGATGCCCAATATGTAAGCAGCTTCACCGAGGTCTTTCATTGAAAAATTCTTATTCAAGTATCCCTTTATGCTATCCAGAAATTCTATATCATTTCCGATTAGTAATATGTCATCGACATATAATATCAGAAATGCTACAGAGCTCCCACTCACTTTCTTGTAAATACAGGCTTCTCCAAAAGTCTGTACAAACCCAAATGCTTTGATCACACTATCAAAGCGTTTATTCCAACTCCGAGAGGCTTGCACCAGTCCATAAATGGATCGCTGGAGCTTGCACACTTTGTTAGCTCCCTTTGGATCGATAAAACCTTCTGGTTGCATCATATACAACTCTTCTTCCAGAAATCCATTCAGGAATGCAGTTTTTACATCCATCTGCCAAATTTCATAATCATAAAATGCGGCAATTGCTAACATGATTCGGACAGACTTAAGCATCGCTACGGGTGAGAAGGTCTCATCGTAGTCAATCCCTTGAACTTGTCGAAAACCTTTTGCGACAAGTCGAGCTTTGTAGACAGTAACATTACCGTCAGCGTCAGTCTTCTTCTTGAAGATCCATTTATTCTCAATTGCTTGCAGACCATCGGGCAAGTCAACCAAAGTCCACACTTTGTTCTCATACATGGATCCCATCTCAGATTTCATGGCTTCAAGCCATTTTGCGGAATCTGGGCTCACCATCGCTTCTTCATAGTTCGTAGGTTCACCATGATCTAGTAGCATGATTTCCAGAACAGGATTGCCGTACCACTCTGGTGCGGATCTTACTCTGGTTGATCTACGAGGTTCTGTAGTAACTTGATCTGAAGTTGCATGATCATCATCATTAACTTCCTCGCCAATTGGTTTAGACGTCACAGAAACTGGTTCCTGTGATGTGCTATTTCCCAATAAGGGAGCAGGTATAGTTACCTCATCAAGTTCTACTTTCCTCCCACTCACTTCTTTCGAGAGAAACTCCTTCTCTAGAAAGGATCCATTTTTAGCAACGAATGTCTTGCCTTCGGATCTGTGATAGAAGGTGTACCCAACAGTTTCTTTTGGGTATCCTATGAAGACACATTTCTCCGATTTGGGTTCGAGCTTATCAGGTTCAAGTTTTTTCACATAAGCATGGCAGCCCCAAACTTTAAGAAACGACAACTTTGGTTTCTTGCCAAACCATAGTTCATAAGGCGTCGTCTCAACGGATTTTGATGGTGCTCTATTTAACGTGAATGCGGCCGTCTCTAAAGCATAACCCCAAAACGATAGCGGTTAATTTGTAAGAGACATCATAGATCGCACCATATCAAGTAAAGTACGATTACGACGTTCGGACACACCATTACGTTGTGGTGTTCCGGGTGGCGTGAGTTGCGAAACTATTCCGCATTGTTTCAAATGTAGACCAAACTCGTAACTCAAATATTCTCCTCCACGATCAGATCGTAGAAACTTTATTTTCTTGTTACGATGATTTTCAACTTCACTCTGAAATTCTTTGAACTTTTCAAATGTTTCAGACTTGTGTTTCATTAAGTAGATATACCCATATCTGCTTAAATCATCTGTGAAGGTGAGAAAATAACGATATCCGCCACGAGCTTCAATATTCATCGGACCACATACATCTGTATGTATGATTTCCAACAAATCTGTTGCTCTCTCCATAGTACCGGAGAACGGTGTTTTAGTCATCTTGCCCATGAGGCACGGTTCGCAAGTACCAAGTGATTCATAATCAAGTGGTTCCAAAAGTCCATCAGTATGGAGTTTCTTCATGCGTTTTACACCGATATGACCCAAACGGCAGTGCCACAAATAAGTTGCACTATCATTATCAACTCTGCATCTTTTGGCTTCAACATTATGAATATGTGTATCACTACTATCGAGATTCATCAAAGATAGACCACTCTTCAAGGGTGCATGACCATAAAAGATATTACTCATATAAATAGAACAACCATTATTCTCTGATTTAAATGAATAACCGTCTCGCATCAAACAAGATCCAGATATAATGTTCATGCTCAACGCTGGCACCAAATAACAATTATTTAGGTCTAGTACTAATCCCGAAGGTAGATGTAGAGGTAGCATGCCGACCGCGATCACATCGACTTTGGAACCATTTCCCACGCGCATCGTCACCTCGTCCTTTGCCAGTGTTCGCTTAATCTGTAGTCCCTGTTTCGAGTTGCAAATATTAGCAACAGAACCAGTATCAAATACCCAGGTGCTACTGCGAGCTCTAGTAAGGTACACATCAATAACATGTATATCACATATACCTTTGTTCACCTTGCCATCCTTCTTATCCGCCAAATACTTGGGGCAGTTCTGCTTCCAGTGACCAGTCTGCTTGCAGTAGAAGCACTCAGTTTCAGGCTTAGGTCCAGACTTGGGTTTCTCTCTTGAGCAGCAAATTGCTTGCTGTTCTTCTTGAAGTTCCCCTTCTTTTTCCCTTTGCCCTTTTTCTTGAAACTAGTGGTCTTGTTGACCATCAACACTTGATGCTCCTTCTTGATTTCTACCTCCGCAGCCTTTAGCATTGCGAAGAGCTCGGGAATCGTCTTATCCATCCCTTGCATATTATAGTTCATCACGAAGCCTTTGTAGCTTGGTGGAAGTGATTGGAGAATTCTGTCAATGACGCAATCATCCGGAAGATTAACTCCCAGTTGAATCAAGTGATTACAATACCCAGACAATTTGAGTATATGCTCACTGACAGAACTATTCTCCTCCATCTTGCAGCTATAGAACTTATTGGAGACTTCATATCTCTCAATCCGGGCATTCTATTGGAATATTAACTTCAACTCTTGGAACATCTCATATGCCCCATGACGTTCAAAATGTAGTTGAAGTCCCGGTTCTAAGCCGTAAAGCATGGCACATTGAACTATTGAGTAGTCATCAGCTTTGCTCTGCCAGACGTTCTTAACGTCGTCAGTTGCATCAGCAGCAGGCCTGGCACCCAGCGGTGCTTCCAGGACGTAAATCTTCTGTGCAGCAATGAGGATAATCCTCAAGTTACGGACCCAGTACGTGTAATTGCTACCATCATCTTTCAACTTTGCTTTCTCAAGGAACGCATTAAAATTCAACGGAACAACAGCACGGGCCATCTATCTACAATCAACATAAACATGCAAGATACTATCAGGGACTAAGTTCATGATAAATTTAAGTTCAATTAATCATATTACTTAAGAACTCCCACTTAGATAGACATCCCTCTAATCCTCTAAGTGATCACGTGATCCAAATCAACTAAACCATGACCGATCATCACGTGAAATGGATTAGTCTTCAATGGTGAACATCATTATGTTGATCATATCTACTACATGATTCACGCTCGACCTTTCGGTCTCCGTGTTCCGAGGCCATATCTGCATATGCTAGGCTCGTCAAGTATAACCCGAGTATTCTGCGTGTGCAAAACTGGCTTGCACCCGTTGTAGATGGACGTAGAGCTTATCACACCCGATCATCACGTGGTGTCTGGGCACGACGAACTTTGGCAACGGTGGATACTCAGGGAGAACACTTCTTGATAATTCAGTGAGAGGTCATCTTATAATGCTACCGTCAATCAAAGCAAGATAAGATGCATAAAAAAAGATAAACATCACATGCAATCAATATAAGTGATATGATATGGCCATCATCATCTTGTGCTTGTGATCTCCATCTCTGAAGCACCGTCATGATCACCATCGTCACCGGCGCGACACCTTGATCTCCATCGTAGCATCGTTGTCGTCTCGCCTATCTTATGCTTCTACGACTATCGCTACCGCTTAGTGATAAAGTAAAGCATTATAGGGCGATTGCATTGCATACAATAAAGCGACAACCATATGGCTCCCGCCAGTTGCCGATAACTCGGTTACAAAACATGATCATCTCATACAATAAAATTTAGCATCATGTCTTGACCATATCACATCACAACATGCCCTGCAAAAACAAGTTAGACGTCCTCTACTTTGTTTATTGCAAGTTTTACGTGGCTGCTACGGGCTTAAGCAAGAACCAATCTTACCTACGCATCAAAACCACAACGATAGTTTGTCAAATAGACTCCGTTTTAACCTTCGCAAGGACCGGGCGTAGCCATACTCGGTTCAACTAAAGTTGGAGAAATTGACACCCGCCAGCCACCTTTGTGCAAAGCACGTCGGTAGAACCAGTCTCGCGTAAGCGTACGCGTAATGTCGGTCCGGGCCGCTTCATCCAACAATACCGCCGAACCAAAGTATGACATGCTGGTAGGCAGTATGACTTATATCGTCCACAACTCACTTGTGTTCTACTCGTGCATATAACATCAAACCATAAAAACCTAGGCTCTGATACCACTGTTGGGGAACGTAGTAATTTCAAAAAAATTCCTACGCACACGCAAGATCATGGTGATGCATAGCAACGAGAGGGGAGAGTGTTGTCTACGTACCCTCGTAGACCGAAGCGGAAGCGTTGACGCAACATAGTGGAAGTAGTCGTACGTCTTCCCGATCCGACCGATCCAAGCACCGTTACTCCGGCACCTCCGAGTTCTTAGCACACGTTCAGCTCGATGATGCTCCCCGGGCTCCGATCCAGCAAAGCTTCGGGGATGAGTTCCGTCAGCACGACGGCATGATGACGATGATGATGTTCTACCGATGCAGGGCTTCACCTAAGCACTGCAACGATATGACCAAGGTGGAATATGGTGGAGGGGGGCACCGCACACGCCTAAGGAACGATCACGAAGATCAACTTGTGTGTTCTAGGGTGCCCCCCTGCCCCCGTATATAAAGGAGGGGAGGGGAGGGCGCGGCCGGCCCCCAAGGGGTGCGCCAGGAGGAGTCCTACTCCCACCGGGAGTAGGACTCCTCTCCCTTGCCTTGTAGGAGAAGGAAGGAGAGAGGGGGAAAGGAAAAAAGGGGGGGCGCCGCCCCCCTTCCTTGTCCTATTCGGACTAGGGGGGAGGGGGCGCGCGGCCTGCCCTGGCCGCCCCTCCTCTTTTCCCTTAAGGCCCATATGGGCCCATTAACCCCCGGGGGGGTTCCGGTAACCCCCCGGTACTCTAGTAAAATGCCGATTTCACTCGGAACCATTCCGATGTCCAAATATAGGCTTCCAATATATCGATCTTTATGTCTTGACCATTTCGAGACTCCTCGTCATGTCTGTGATCACATCCGGGACTCCGAATTAACTTCGGTACATCAAAATGCATAAACTCATAATAACTGTCATCGTAACTTTAAGCGTGCGGACCCTACGGTTCGAGAATAATGTAGACATGACCGAGACACGTCTCCGGTCAATAACCAACAGCGGGACCTGGATGCCCATATTGGTTCCTACATATTCTACGAAGATCTTTATCGGTCAGACCGCATAACAATATACGTTGTTCCCTTTGTCATCGGTATGTTACTTGCTCGAGATTCGATCGTCCGTATCCAATACCCAGTTCAATCTCGTTGCTGGCAAGTCTCTTTACTCGTTCCGTAATACATCATCTCACAACTAACATATTAGTTGTAATGCTTGCAAGGCTTATGTGATGTGCATTACCGAGAGGGCCCAGAGATACCTCTCCGACTATCGGAGTGACAAATCCTAATCTCGAAATACGCCAACCCAACAAGTACCTTTGGAGACACCTGTAGAGCACCTTTATAATCACCAGTTACATTGTGACGTTTGGTAGCACACAAAGTGTTCCTCCGATAAACGGGAGTTGCATAATCTCATAGTCATAGGAACATGTATAAGTTATGAAGAAAGCAATAGCAACATACTAAACGATCGGGTGCTAAGCTAATGAAATGGGTCATGTCAATCAGATCATTCAACTAATGATGTGACCTCGTCAATCAAATAACAACTCTCTGTTCATGGTTAGGAAACATAACCATCTTTGATTAACGAGCTAGTCAAGTAGAGGCATACTAGTGACATTCTGTTTGTTTATATATTCACACATGTATTATGTTTCCGGCTAATACAATTCTAGCATGAATAATAAACATTTATCATGATATATGAGGAAATAAATAATAACTTTATTATTGCCTCTAGGGCATATTTCCTTCAAGTTCATCTCCATAAGCATAATTCATATTGGTATCTTGGCCAAAAGCATAGCAAGTATCATCAAAAAGGGATATTTCAAGAGAATCCACGGGATCATAAGAGTCATCATAGTAATCATCCTTCAGTAAGCACGAAGGGGAATTAAACAATGTATGAGTTGAAGAGTTACTCTCATTAGAAGGTGGGCATGGGTAGCTAATCCGCTCTTCCTCCTTTTGTTCTTCGCTCTCCTCATCATCTTTTTCATCCAATAAGCTCACAGTTTCATCAATTTCTTCTTCCATAGACTCCTGCAAAATATTATTCTCTTCTTGGACAGCGGAGGAGTCCTCAATATATGGTTTAACATAGGCATTAGAAGCATAATTATCATAACAATATTCAAGTATGGCAAAAATTTCATACTTGTAAAGAGTAGCATCATACTTTTCAATCAAAGAAGTAATTTCATAAGCACCCTTAAAAGCAACAAATTCTTCAATTTGTTGAACATCATAGTAATTATAAACACCCTTAGCATAAGAAGATATGATTCCATTATCACTAAACAAATATTGGTAGGGAAGGTGTTTCTTAGGGTCTTCAGAACAACAAGTAAAATCATATATTTCGCATAAATTCCAAGCATAGCATTGCAAACGATGAATTTGATCCAGTAAACGTTTCCCTTTTTCAGATATGCGGTGCCGCACATAACAAGCATGCTCATCTAAAGATTTGCCCTCAACTAAGCTAGTTGGGGTTTCAGCACGAGCACATAGGGATCAAAGATGATCCAAGTAAAAAAGCTTCAGGAGTGTGATACATTTTGTGTGGTTCTTCAACCATTGGAGTAGTGGGTACAACTAATTTTTTTGGTATTTTGTGTTTCCTACCCATAACTAAAGATAGAAAACAAGAGCACAAAATAAAAACTACTTAGTGATAAAGCAAACAAGCACACACGAGAATATTCACCCCATGCTATGACTCCCCGGCAACGGCGCCAGAAAAAGGTCTTGATAACCCACAAGTATAGGGGATCAATTGTACCTCTTTCGATAAGTAAGAGTGTCGAACCCAACGAGGATCTAAAGGTAGAACAAATATTCCCTCAAGTTCTATCGACCACCGATACAACTCTACGCACGCTTAACGTTCGCTTTACCTAGAACAAGTATGAAACTAGAAGTACTTTGTAGGTGTAACGGGATAGGTTTGCAAGAATATAAAGAGCACGTAAATAAAAGCTAGGGGCTGTTTAGGTAAAGAAGTAATAACGTTAGTATAGCGAGTATGAAAAAGTAGTGGTAGGAGTTGCGAAATTGTCCCTAAGCAATTGACTACTTTACTAGACCGATAGCAAGTTTTATGTGGGAGAGGCCACTGCTAGCATGTCATCCCTGACTTGGAATTCTATGCACTTATGATTGGAACTATTAGCAAGCATCCGCAACTACTAACGTTCATTAAGGTAAAACCCAACCATAGCATCAAGATATATTGGCCCCCCTTCAATCCCGTATGCATCAATTTCTATGCTAGGTTGAAGCTTCTGTCACTCTTGCCCTCCAATACATATTCCTATCAACATACAACTAACCCTATGGTGTGATCCACACGTGCGCTCATATGATGGGCACCAAAGGACAGCAACATAACCACAAGCAAATTAAATCAATCATAGCAATTCATCAACCACCGATAGGACAACGAAAATCTACTCAGACATCATAGGATGGCAACACATCATTGGATAATAATATGAAGCATAAAGCACCATGTTCAAGTAGAGGGTACAACGGGTTGCAGGAGAGTGGACCGCTGTAGAGAGATGGGGGGAGGTGACGAAGATGTTGGTGAAGATGACAGCGGTGATGGCGAAGATTGCGGTGAAGATGATGGCCCCCGGCGGCGTTCCGGCGCCACCAGAAGCGAGGGGGAGAGAGCCCCCCTCCTTCTTCTTCTTCCTTGACCTTCTCCCTAGATGGGAGAAGGGTTTACCCTCTGGTCCATGGCCTCCGTGGCGTGGGAGGGGTGAGAGCCCTCCGAGATTGGATCTGTCTCTCTGTCTCTCTCTGTTTCTATGCTCTCAGGTCTGGCCTTTCACCGTTTCGTATATATATGGAGATCCGTAACTCCGATTGGATTGAAACCTTCGCCCAGATTTTTCTCCAAACATTAGGTTTCTTGCGGCAAAAGAGTAGCATCAACTGCCTCGTGGCCCCCTCGGACACCGTCTCGCGTTGATTCTTCTTCCCATATTCTCCAAATATTCCAAAAATATTCTCCGTCCGTTTTTATCCCGTTTGGACTCCGTTTGATATGGGTTTTCTGCGAAACATAAAACATGCAACAAACAGGAACTGGCACTGGGCACTGGAATAATATGTTAGTCCCAAAAAATAGTATAAAAAGTTGCAAAAAGTATATGAAAATTGAATAATATTGGCATGGAACAATCAAAAATTATAGATACGACGGAGGCGTATCATCTGCCTACCATCAACACAATCCTAAGGCACACTCTGCTAGCCAAGTCAGGAGATCACAAGATGATTAGAGGACATTCTATCAACTTGCTACAGATTTTTTATGTCCCTCAGAAGTTCAAGGTCATGAGTCTGATTGTAGAGACAATCAAGAGGACAACTGCTGACCAACAGAGAAGTTGTGGGTATGCTCCACATATTCAGGAGCTCATCAATGCTAAGATGGGCACAAGCATATATTTGCTGGACAAGGAGCATCTACCCCTATATCCTGAATTTGAAGACAACACTGTAGTGATGAATGAGGAGGAACCATCATCAGCTCAAGCACAAGAGAAGAGAGCCAAAGCTAAGGTTGAGAAAGCTGCCAAGATGCCAAGTGTTAAGGAAGCATCTCAAGTTTTCCTGAAGAGCAAGCAAGATCAGCTGGCTTATCTGATCCAATCTACTTTGAGGATTGAGAAGGGCTTGGCCACCCTGACTCAGAATCAGGAGAGCTTGGAGAGGATCATAGAGACAAAATTTTATGATCTTGATCTGAAGGTTACTAAGATACAAACAGCAGTTGAGCAGCTCCAGGAGGAATCAGAAGAGAGGAAAGGGAAGGCAACTACTGATGCTTTTCAGCGAGTGCCCAGAGGTCTGCTGTAGTGCCAGTACCAGATACTAGAGCTACAGCATCAGCACCAGCAGCTACAGCTTCAGTGCCACCTCCAGCAGCCACTCCACTAGCTCCAACTACATCAACAGATGCGTTCGTCCTTGGAGTTCTCTCTACACCACCTCCCAAAGACCAAGCCTGAGAGAAGCATAGCACTATGCATTTTCGAACTTTTTGATAACTTGTTTCCAAAGGGGGAGAAATGTATAGATCATAGGCTTCGAGAGAGAGAGTGTTTTGCTTCTATGTCTTTCTTGCTTTTGGTTGAACCTTTTGTGTGCTTGGTTGATACTCTATGTTTATGTGAGATACTTGTTTGATCATATGCTACTTTAATGCTTGCTTGGATGATATTATCTCTTATATGATCATTCACTTTGCTTGGTGATGAGTGCATGCTTTTAATTTTCTATCATTTTGAGCGCTCCACTAAGATGTATGTGACATGGAAGAATGACCCATGATCCTAATCGATCGTGCATTTGCATTCAAAAGCAAATTCTAAATAATGCACAAATTTATGGGGAGCTCTTGCTTATCACATACTTCTCAAAGCGATGATGTATTTAAATCTTATTATCATTTGTCGAAGCTTTGATCTATATGTTGTCATCAGTTACCAAAAAGGGGGAGATTGAAAGTGCAACTATCCCTGGGTGGTTTTGGTAATTATTAACAACATATAGCTCATTGAGCTAATGCTATTTCAAGATAAATATTCCAGGAAAGCTCAGTGATTGGCATGGCATGGATTAGGAATGTGGACCCCTCAAAATTCTTAAGACAAAGAATTGGCTCAAGCTCAAAAGCTCAAGACTCTACATTTTACTTTTAGTGATCCAAGATCACATTGAGTCTATAGAAAAGCCAATACTATTAAAAGAGGATGAGCTGTTGCTTAATGGGTTTCTTGCTCAAAGTGCTTAGTGATATGCTCCAAAACCCTCAACCACTTTCTCATATCCACATATGTCCCAAACCAAAAGTCAAACTCGGCCCCACCGAAACTTTTTATCCGGCGCCATCGAGTTCAGTTGACAAAGCCACTCCCACAAAACCCTATTCACTTCGGTCTTACAGATAGGGATCTCGGTCTCACCGAGATGGGATTGCAAACTCTCTGTTTCCCGAGATGAGCGATCGGTCCCACCGAGTTAGCAATGCAAACTCTTTGTTTCCCTTTCGTAACATTTCGTTCTCACCAAGATGAGTGAATCGGTCCCACCGAGTTTGCCTGACCAACTCTCTATTAGCTTGTTACCAAAATCGGTCCCACTGAGTTTGTGTAATCGGTCTCACCGAGATTACGTTATGCCCTAACCCTAATGAAATCGGTCCCACTGAAAATCCTAACGTTCACATTTTGAACTAAATCGGTCTGACCGAGTTGCATTATTCGGTCCCACCGAGTTTGGTGATTTGTGTGTAACGGTTAGATTTTGTGTGGAGGCTATATATACCCCTCCACCCACTCTTCATTCGTGAGGAGAGCCATCAGAATATGACTACAATTTCATCATACATTTTCTGAGAGAAAACCCCCTACTCATGTGTTGAGGTCAAGATATTTCATTCCAACCACATGAATCTTGATCTCTAGCCTTCTCCAAGTTGCTTTCCACACAAATCATCTTTCCACCAAATCCAAATCTGTGTGAGAGAGAGAGCTGAGTGTTGGGGAGACTATCATTTGAAACACAAGAGCAAGGAGTTCATCATCAACACGCCATCTATTACCTTTTGGAGAGTGGTGTCTCCTAGATTGGTTAGGTGTCACTTGGGAGCCTCCGTCAAGATTGTGGAGTTAAACAAAGGAGTTTGTATGGGCAAGGAGATCGCCTACTTCATGAAGATCTACCCTAGTGAGGCAAGTCCTTCGTGGGCGATGGGCATGGTGGGATAGACAAGGTTGCTTCTTCGTGGACCCTTCGTGCGTGGAGCCCTCCGTGGACTCGCGCAACCGTTACCTGATACGTCTCCAACGTATCTATAATTTTTTATTGGTCCATGCTATATTATCTAATGTTTTGGACTATATTGGGATTTATTTTCCACTTTTATATTACTTTTGGAACTAACCTATTAACCGGAGGCCCAGCCTAGAATTGCTGTTTTTTTTGCCTATTTCAGTGTTTCGAAGAAACGGAATATCAAACGGAGTCCAAACGGAATGAAACCTTCGGGGACGTGATTTTCTCACCAGATATGACCCAGGAGACTTGGACCCTCCATCAAGAAAGCCACGAGGCGGTCACGAGCGTGGAGGGCGCCCCCCCTAGGGCGCGCCCCCTGCCTCGAGGGCCCCTCGAAGCTCCACCGACGTACTCCTTCCTCCTATATATACCTACGTACCCCCAAACAATTAGATACGGAGCCAAAAACCTAATTCCACCGCCGCAACCTTCTGTACCCACGAGATCCCATCTTGGGGCCTGCTCCAAAGCTCCGCCGGAGGGGCATCCATCACGGAGGGCTTCTACATCATCACCATAGCCTCTTCGATGAAGTGTGAGTAGTTTACCTCAGACCTTCGGGTCCATAGTTAGTAGCTAGATGGCTTCTTCTCTCTTTTTGGATCTCAATACAAAGTTCTCTTCCTCTCTCGTGGAGATCTATTCGATGTAATCTTCTTTTTGCGGTGTGTTTGTTGAGACCGATGAATTGTGGGTTTATGATCAAGATTATCTATGAACAATATTGGAATCTTCTCTGAATTCTTTTATGTATGATTGGTTATCTTTGCATGTCTCTTCGAATTATCAGTTTGGTTTGGCCTACTAGATTGGTTTTTCTTGCAATGGGACAAGTGTGTAGCTTTGGGTTCAATCTTGCGGTGTCCTTACCCAGTGACAGAAAGGGCAGCAAGGCACGTATTGTATTGTTGCCATCGAGGATAACAAGATGGGGTATTTATCATATTACATGAATTTATTCCTCTACATCATGTCATCTTGCTTAAGGCGTTACTCTGTTTTCATTAACTTAATACTCTAGATGCATGCTGGATAGCGGTCGATGAGTGGAGTAATAGTAGTAGATGCAGGCAGGAGTCGGTCTACTTGTCTCGGACGTGATGCCTATATACATGATCATACCTAGATATTCTCATAATTATGCTCAATTCTGTCAATTGCTCAAAAGTAATTTGTTCACCCACCGTAGAATAATTATGCTCTTGAGAGAAGCCACTAGTGAAACCTATGGCCCCCGGGTCTATTCTCATCATATCAATCTCCAATCACTTTATTATTGCTTTGCTTTTTTACTTTGCCTTTTATTTTACCTTGCATCTCTATATCAAAAATACCAAAAAATATTATCTATCATCTCTATCAGATGTCACTCTCGTAAGTGACCGTGAAGGGATTGACAACCCCTAATCGCGTTGGTTGCGTTGAGCTATTGTTTTGTGTAGGTACGAGGGACTCGCGCGTAGCCTCCTACTGGATTGATACCTTGGTTCTCAAAACTGAGGGAAATACTTACGCTACTTTGCTGCATCATCCTCTCCTCTTCGGGGAAATCCAACGCAAGCTCAAGAGGTAGCAAGAAGAATTTCTGGCGCCGTTGCCGGGGAGTCTACGCAAAAGTCAACATACCAAGTACCCATCACAATCCCTATCTCTCGCACTACATTATTCGCCATTTGCTTCTCGTTTTCCTCTCCCCCACTTCACCCTTGCCATTTTATTCGCCCTCTCTTTTCCGTTTGCCTTTTTCTCGCTCGCCCTTTTTGTTTGCTCGTGTGTTGGGTTGCTTGTTTATCGCGATGGCTCAAGATAATACCAAATTGTGTGACTATACCAATACCAACAATAATGATTTCCTTACAATCCGATGGCTCCTCTTGCCAATACTGAATCTTGTGAAATCAATACTGCTTTGTTGAATCTTGTTATGAAAGATTAATTCGCCAGCCTTCCTAGTGAAGATGCCCCTACTCACCTACATAGCTTCGTTGATTTATGTGATATGCAAAAGAAGAAAGATGTCGATAATGATATTGTTAAATTGAAGCTATTTCCTTTTTCGCTTAGAGATCGTGCTAAAGCTTGGTTTTCATCTTTGCCTAAAAATAGTATTGATTCTTGGAACAAGTGCAAAGATGCTTTTATCTCTAAGTATTTTCCTCCCGCTAAGATCATCTCTCTTAGAAACGATATTATGAATTTTAAGCAACTTGATCATGAACATGTTGCACAAGCTTGGGAGAGAATGAAATTAATGATACGTAATTGCCCTACTCATGGTTTGAATTTGTGGATGATTATACAAAAAAATTATGCCGGATTGAATTTTGCCTCTAGAAATATTTTAGATTCGGCCGCGGGAGGCACTTTTATGGAAATCACTTTAGGAGATGCTACTAAACTCCTAGATAATATTATGGTTAATTATTCTCAATGGCACACTGAAAGATCTACTAATAAAAAAGTGCATGCGATAGAAGAAATCAATGTTTTGAGTGGAAAGATGGATGAACTTATGAAATTATTTGCTAATAAGAGTGTTTCTTCTAATCCTAATGATATGCCTTTGTCTACTTTGATTGAGAATAATAATGAATCTATGGATGTGAATTTTGTTGGTAGGAATAATTTTGGTAACAACGCGTATAAGGAATTTTAATCCTAGGCCGTATCCTAGTAATCCTTCTAATAATTATGGAAATTCCTACAACAACTGTTATGGAAATTTTAATAAGATGCCCTCTCAATTTGAGAATAGTGTTAAAGAGTTTGTGAATTCACAAAAGAATTTTAATGCTTTGCTTGAAGAGAAATTGCTTAAAGTTGATGAATTGGCTAGGAACGTTGATAGAATTCTCTTGATGTTGATTCTTTGAAGCTTAGATCTATTCCTCTTAAGCATGATATCAATGAGCCTCTCAAAGCCATTAGAATTTCCATTGATGAGTGCAAGGAAAGAACCGCTAGGATGTGTGCCGCAAAACATGCCTTTATTAAAGCGTGTTCTTCCAATGCCAATGAAAATCAAGATGAAGATCTAAAATTTATTGATGTGTCCCCTATTAAATCTTTGTTTTGCAATATGAATCTTGATGAAACTGAATATGATCTACCTTTAACTAGACGTCGTTCTAAAAATTCGGAGTATTTAGATCTTGATGATGAAATTGATAAAAGTGGGATTGAAAAGAATAAAACCTTAGATGTTGCTAAACCCACTATATTGGATTTCAAGGAATTTAATTATGAAAGTTGCTCTTTAATTGATTGTATTTCCTTGTTACAATCTGTGCTAAATTCTCCTCATGCTTATAGTCAAAATAAAGCTTTTACTAAACATATCGTTGATGCCTTGATGCAATCTTATGAAGAAAAACTTGAGTTGGAAGTTTCTATCCCTAGAAAACTCTATGATGAGTGGGAACCAAATATTAAAATTAAGATTAAGGATCATGAATTTAATGCTTTATGTGATTTGGGTGCTAGTGTCTCCACTATTCCCAAAACTTTGTGTGATTTGCTAGATTTCCGTGATTTTGATGATAGCTCTCTAAACTTGCATCTTGCGGATTCCACTATTAAGAAACCTATGGGAAGAATTAATGATGTTCTTATTTTTGTAAATAGGAATTATGTGCCCGTAGATTTTATCGTTCTTGATATAGATTGCAATCCTTCTTGTCCTATTATTCTTGGTAGACCTTTCCTTAGAACGATTGGTGCGATTATTGATATGAAGGAAGGGAATATTAGATTCCAATTTCCATTAAGGAAAAGCATGGAACACTTCCCTAGAAAGAAAATAAAATTACCATATGAATTTATCATGAGAGCCACTTATGGATTGCCTACCAAAGATGGCAAAACCTAGATCTATCCTTGCTTTTATGCCTAGCTAGGGGCGTTAAACGATAGCGCTTGTTGGGAGGCAACCCAATCTTCTTTTAGTTTTTTGTTTTTTGTTTCTGTTTAGGAATAAATAATCCATCTACCTTCTGTTTAGATGTGGTTTTATCTTTTAATTAGTGTTTGTGCCAAGTTAAACCTATAGGATCTTCTTGGATGATAGTTATTTGATCTTGTTGTAATTTCCAGAAACTTTCTGTTCATGAAAACAATTGTTAAAAATCACCAGAACGTGATAAAATACTGATTGAAATTGCTGCTGATCAATAAACAAATTTTCTAGGTCTTCCTATTTTGGTAGAATTTTTGGAGTTCCAGAAGTTTGTGTTAGTTAAAGATTACTACAGACTGTTCTGTTTTTGACAGATTCTGTTTTTCGTGTGTTGTTCGCTTATTTTGATGAATCTATGGCTAGTAAAATAGTTTATAATCCATAGAGAAGTTGGAATACAGTAGGTTTAACACTAGTATTAATAAAGAATGAGTTCATTACAGTACCTTGAAGTGGTCTTTTGTTTTCTTTCGCTAACGGAGCTCACGAGATTTCTGTTGAGTTTTGTGTTGTGAAGTTTTCAAGTTTTGGGTAAATTCTTTTGATGGATTATGTAACAAGGAGTGGCAAGAGCCTAAGCTTGGGGATGCCCATGGCACCCCCAAGATAATCCAAGGACACCAAAAATTCAAAGCTTGGGGATGCCCCGGAAGGCATCCCCTCTTTCGTCTACTTCCATCGGTAATTTTACTTGGAGCTATATTTTTATTCACCACATAATATGTGTTCTGCTTGGAGCATCTTGTATTATTTGAGTCTTTATTTTTAGTTTACCACGATCATCCTTTCTGTACACACCTTTTGAGAGAGCCATACATGAATTGGAATTTGATAGAATACTCTATGTGCTTCACTTATATCTTTTGAGCTATATAGTTTTACTCTAGTGCTTTACTTATATCTTTTGAGCTTGATAATTTTGCTGTATGTACTTCACTTAGATCTTTTAGAGCACGGTGGTGGACTTTTTTTTAAAGAAACTATTGATCTCTCATGCTTCACTTGGATTATTTTGAGAGTCTTTATAGCATGGTAATTTGCTTAATAATAATATGCTTGGTATTCAAGATTTGTAAAACTTTTTTTGGAGTGCATTGAATACTAAGAAAAGTTTGATGCTTGATAATTGTTTTGAGATATGGAGGTGATAATATTAGAGTCATGCTAGTTGAGTAGTTGTGAATTTGAGGAATACTTGTGTTAAAGTTAGTGATTCCCATAGCATGCACGTATGGTGAACCGTTATGTGATGAAGTCGGAGCATGATTTATTTATTGATTGTCTTCCTTATGAGTGGCGGTCGGGGACGAGCGATGGTCTTTTCCTATCAATCTATCCCCCTAGGAGCATGCGCGTAATACTTTTCTTTGATAACTTCTAGATTTTTGCAATAAGTATATGAGTTCTTTATGACTAATGTTGAGTCCATGGATTATACACACTTTTCCTTCCTTCCACCATTGCTAGCCTCTCTAAATACCGTGCACTTTTCGCCGGTATAATACACCCACCATTTACCTTCCTCAAAACAGCCGCCATAGCTACCTATCATGGCATTTCCATAACCATTCCGAGATATATTTGAAGGAAATATGCCCTAGAGGCAATAATAAAGTTATTATTTATTTCCTCATATATCATGATAAATGTTTATTATTCATGCTAGAATTGTATTAGCCGGAAACATAATACATGTGTGAATATATAAACAAACAGAATGTCACTAGTATGCCTCTACTTGACTAGCTCGTTAATCAAAGATGGTTATGTTTCCTAACCATGAACAAAGAATTGTTATTTGATTGATGAGGTCACATCATTAGTTGAATGATTTGATTGACATGACCCATTCCATTAGCTTAGCACCCGATCGTTTAGTATGTTGCTATTGCTTTCTTCATAACCTATACATGTTCCTATGACTATGAGATTATGCAACTCCCGTTTATCGAACGAACACTTTGTGTGCTACCAAACGTCACAACGTAACTGGGTGATTATAAAGGTGCTCTACAGGTGTCTCCAAAGGTAATTGTTGGGTTGGCGTATTTCGAGATTAGGATTTGTCACTCCGATAGTCGGAGAGGTATCTCTGGGCCCTCTCGGTAATGCACATCACATAAGCCTTGCAAGCATTACAACTAATATGTTAGTTGTGAGATGATGTATTACGGAACGAGTAAAGAGACTTGCCGCCAACGAGATTGAACTAGGTATTGGATACCGACGATCGAATCTCGGGCAAGTAACATACCGATGACAAAGGGAACAACGTATATTGTTATGCGGTCTGACCGATAAAGATCTTCGTAGAATATGTAGGAACCAATATGGGCATCCAGGTCCCGCTGTTGGTTATTGACCGGAGACGTGTCTCGGTCATGTCTACATTATTCTCGAACCGTAGGGTCCGCACGCTTAAAGTTACGATGACAGTTATTATGAGTTTATGCATTTTGATGTACCGAAGTTAGTTCAGAGTCCCGGATGTGATCACGGACATGACGAGGAGTCTCAAAATGGTCGAGACATAAAGATCGATATATTGGAAGCCTATATTTGGACATCGGAATGGTTCCGAGTGAAATCGACATTTTACTGGAGTACCGGGGGGTTACCGGAACCCCCCCGGGGGTTAATGGGCCCATATGGGCCTTAAGGGAAAAGAGGAGGGGCGGGAAGGGCAGGCCGCGTGCCCCCTCCCCCCTAGTCCGAATAGGACAAGGAAGGGGGGGGGCGGTGCCCCCCTTTTTCCTTTCCCCCTCTCTCCTTCCTTCTCCTACAAGGCAAGGGAGAGGAGTCCTACTCCCGGTGGGAGTAGGACTCCTCCTGGCGCACCCCTTGGGGGCCGGCCGCGCCCTCCCCTCCCCTCCTTTATATACGGGGTAGGGGGGGCACCCTAGAACACACAAGTTGATCTTCGTGATCGTTCCTTAGCTGTGTGCGGTGCCCACCTCCACCATATTCCACCTCGGTCATATCGTTGCAGTGCTTAGGTGAAGCCCTGCGTCGGTAGAACATCATCATCGTCATCACGCCGTCGTGCTGACGGAACTCATCCCCGAAGCTTTGCTGGATCGGAGCCCGGGGAGCGTCATCGAGCTGAACGTGTGCTAAGAACTCGGAGGTGCCGGAGTAACGGTGCTTGGATCGGTCGGATCGGGAAGACGTACGACTACTTCCACTACGTTGCGTCAACGCTTCCGCTTCGGTCTAAGAGGGTCCGTAGACAACACTCTCCCCTCTCGTTGCTATGCATCACCATGATCTTGCGTGTGCGTAGGAATTTTTTTTGAAATTACTACGTTCCCCAACAGTGGTATCCGAGCCTAGGTTTTTATGGTTTGATGTTATATGCACGAGTAGAACACAAGTGAGTTGTGGACGATATAAGTCATACTGCCTACCAGCATGTCATACTTTGGTTCGGCGGTATTGTTGGATGAAGCGGCCCGGACCGACATTACGCGTACGCTTACGCGAGACTGGTTCTACCGACGTGCTTTGCACACAGGTGGCTGGCGGGTGTCAGTTTCTCCAACTTTAGTTGAACCGAGTATGGCTACGCCCGGTCCTTGCGAAGGTTAAAACGGAGTCTATTTGACAAACTATCGTTGTGGTTTTGATGCGTAGGTAAGATTGGTTCTTGCTTAAGCCCGTAGCAGCCACGTAAAACATGCAATAAACAAAGTAGAGGACATCTAACTTGTTTTTGCAGGGCATGTTGTGATGTGATATGGTCAAGACATGATGCTAAATTTTATTGTATGAGATGATCATGTTTTGTAACCGAGTTATCGGCAACTGGCAGGAGCCATGTGGTTGTCGCTTTATTGTATGCAATGCAATCGCCCTGTAATGCTTTACTTTATCACTAACCGGTAGCGATAGTCGTAGAAGCATAAGATAGGCGAGACGACAACGATTCTACGATGGAGATCAAGGTGTCGCGCCGGTGATGATGGTGATCATGACGGTGCTTCAGAGATGGAGATCACAAGCATAAGATGATGATGGCCATATCATATCACTTATATTGATTGCATGTGATGTTTATCTTTTTTATGCATCTTATCTTGCTTTGATTGACGGTAGCATTATAAGATGATCTCTCACTGAATTATCAAGAAGTGTTCTCCCTGAGTATCCACCGTTGCCAAAGTTCGTCGTGCCCAGACACCACGTGATGATCGGGTGTGATAAGCTCTACGTCCATCTACAACGGGTGCAAGCCAGTTTTGCACACGCAGAATACTCGGGTTATACTTGACGAGCCTAGCATATGCAGATATGGCCTCGGAACACGGAGACCGAAAGGTCGAGCGTGAATCATATAGTAGATATGATCAACATAATGATGTTCACCATTGAAGACTAATCCATTTCACGTGATGATCGGTTATGGTTTAGTTGATTTGGATCACGTGATCACTTAGAGGATTAGAGGGATGTCTATCTAAGTGGGAGTTCTTAAGTAATATGATTAATTGAACTTAAATTTATCATGAACTTAGTCCCTGATAGTATCTTGCATGTTTATGTTGATTGTAGATAGATGGCCCGTGCTGTTGTTCCGTTGAATTTTAATGCGTTCCTTGAGAAAGCAAAGTTGAAAGATGATGGTAGCAATTACACGGACTGGGTCCGTAACTTGAGGATTATCCTCATTGCTGCACAGAAGAGTTACGTCCTGGAAGCACCGCTGGGTGCCAGGCCTGCTGCTGATGCAACTGACGACGTTAAGAATGTCTGACAGAGCAAAGCTGATGACTACTCGATAGTTCAATGTGCCGTGCTTTACGGCTTAGAACCGGGACTTCAACGACGTTTTGAACATCATGGGGCATATGAGATGTTCCAAGAGTTGAAGTTAATATTCCAACAGAATGCCCGGATTGAGAGATATGACGTCTCCAATAAGTTCTATAGCTGCAAGATGGAGGAGAATAGTTCTGTCAGTGAGCATATACTTAAAATGTCTGGGTATTGTAATCACTTGATTCAACTGGGAGTTAATCTTCCGGATGATTGCGTCATCGACAGAATTCTCCAATCACTTCCACCAAGCTACAAAGGCTTCGTGATGAACTATAATATGCAAGGGATGGATAAGACGATTCCCGAGCTCTTCGCAATGCTAAAGGCTGCGGAGGTAGAAATCAAGAAGGAGCATCAAGTGTTGATGGTCAACAAGACCACTAGTTTCAAGAAAAAGGGCAAAGGGAAAAAGAAGGGGGACTTCAAGAAGAACAGCAAGCAAGTTGCTGCTCAAGAGAAGAAACCCAAGTCTGGACCTAAGCCTGAAACTGAGTGCTTCTACTGCAAGCAGACTGGTCACTGGAAGTGGAACTGCCCCAAGTATTTGGCGGATAAGAAGGATGGCAAGGTGAACAAAGGTATCTGTGATATACATGTTATTGATGTGTACCTTACTAGAGCTCGCAGTAGCACCTGGGTATTTGATACTGGTTCTGTTGCTAATATTTGCAACTCGAAACAGGGACTACACATTAAGCGAACACTGGCAAAGGACGAGGTGACGATGCGCGTGGGAAATTGTTCCAAAGTCGATGTGATCGCGGTCGGCACGCTACCTCTACATCTACCTTCGGGATTAGTATTAGACCTAAATAATTGTTATTTGGTGCCAGCGTTGAGCATGAACATTATATCTGGATCTTGTTTGATGCGAGACGGTTATTCATTTAAATCAGAGAATAATGGTTGTTCTATTTATATGAGTAATATCTTTTATGGTCATGCACCCTTGAAGAGTGGTCTATTTTTGATGAATCTCGATAGTAGTGATACACATATTCATAATGTTGAAGCCAAAAGATGCAGAGTTGATAATGATAGTGCAACTTATTTGTGGCGCTGCCGTTTGGGTCATATCGGTGTAAAACGCATGAAGAAACTCCATACTGATGGACTTTTGGAACCACTTGATTATGAATCACTTGGTACTTGCGAACCATGCCTCATGGGCAAGATGACTAAAACACCGTTATCCGGTACTATGGAGAGAGCAACAGATTTGTTGGAAATCATACATACAGATGTATGTGGTCCGATGAATATTGAAGCTCGTGGCGGATATCGTTATTTTCTCACCTTCACAGATGATTTAAGTAGATATGGGTATATCTACTTAATGAAACACAAGTCTGAAACATTTGAAAAGTTCAAAGAATTTTAGAGTGAAGTTGAAAATCATCGTAACAAGAAAATAAAGTTTCTACGATCTGATCGTGGAGGAGAATATTTGAGTTACGAGTTTGGTCTACATTTGAAACAATGCGGAATAGTTTCGCAACTCACGCCACCCGGAACACCACAACATAATGGTGTGTCCGAACGTCGTAATCGTACTTTACTTGATATGGTGTGATCTATGATGTCTCTTACAGATTTACCGCTATTGTTTTGGGGTTATGCTTTAGAGACGGCCGCATTCACGTTAAATTGAGCACCATCAAAATCCGTTGAGACGACGCCTTATGAACTATGGTTTGGCAAGAAACCAAAGTTGTCGTTTCTTAAAGTTTGGGGCTGCCATGCTTATGTGAAAAAACTTCAACCTGATAAGCTCGAACCCAAATCGGAGAAATGTGTCTTCATAGGATACCCAAAAGAAACTGTTGGGTACACCTTCTATCACAGACCCGAAGGCAAGACATTCGTTGCTAAAAATGGATCCTTTCTAGAGAAGGAGTTTCTCTCGAAAGAAGTGAGTGGGAGGAAAGTAGAACTTGATGAGGTAACTATACCTGCTCCCTTATTGGGAAATAGCACATCACAGGAACCAGTTTCTGTGACGTCTAAACCAATTGGTGAGGAAGTTAATGATGATGATCATGCAACTTCAGATCAATTTACTACAGAACCTTGTAGATCAACCAGAGTAAGATCCGCACCATAGTGGTATGGCAATCCTGTTCTGGAAATCATGCTACTAGATCATGGTGAACCTACGAACTATGAAGAAGTGATGCTGAGCCCAGATTCCGCAAAATGGCTTGAAGCCATGAAATCTGAGATGGGATCCATGTATGAGAACAAAGTGTGGACTTTGGTTGACTTGCCCGATGGTCGGCAAGCAATTGAGAATAAATGGATCTTCAAGAAGAAGACTGACGCTGACGGTAATGTTACTGTCTACAAAGCTCGACTTGTCGCAAAAGGTTTTCGACAAGTTCAAGGGATTGACTACGATGAGACCTTCTCACCCGTAGCGATGCTTAAGTCTGTCTGAATCATGTTAGCAATTGCCGCATTTTATGATTATGAAATTTGGCAGATGGATGTAAAAACTGCATTCCTGAATGGATTTCTGGAAGAAGAGTTGTATATGATGCAACCAGAAGGTTTTATCGATCCAAAGGGAGCTAACAAAGTGTGCAAGCTCCAGCGATCCATTTATGGACTGGTGCAAGCCTCTCGGAGTTGGAATAAACGCTTTGATAGTGTGATCAAAGCATTTGGGTTTGTACAGACTTTTGGAGAAGCCTGTATTTACAAGAAAGTGAGTGGGAGCTTTGTAGCATTTCTGATATTATATGTCGATGACATATTACTAATCGGAAATGATATAGAATTTCTGGATAGCATAAAGGGATACTTGAATAAGAATTTTTCAATGAAAGACCTCGGTGAAGCTGCTTACATATTGGGCATCAAGATCTATAGAGATAGATCAAGACGCTTAATTGGACTTTCACAAAGCACATACCTTGACAAAGTTTTGAAGAAGTTCAAAATGGATCAAGCAAAGAAAGGATTCTTGCCTGTACTACAAGGTGTGAAGTTGAGTAAGACTCAATGCCCGACCACTGCAGAAGATAGAGAGAAAATGAAAGATGTTCCCTATGCTTCAGCCATAGGCTCTATCATGTATGCAATGCTGTGTACCAGACCTGATGTGTGTCTTGCTATAAGTTTAGCAGGGAGGTACCAAAGTAATCCAGGAGTGGATCTCTGGACAGCGGTCAAGAACATCCTGAAGTACCTGAAAAGAACTAAGGATATGTTTCTCATATATGGAGGTGACAAAGAGCTCATCGTAAACGGTTACGTTGATGCAAGCTTTGACACTGATCTGGACGATTCTAAATCGCAAACCGGATACGTGTTTACATTAAACGGTGGAGCTGTCAGTTGGTGCAGTTCTAAACAAAGCGTCGTGGCGGGATCTACATGTGAAGCGGAGTACATAGCTGCTTCAGAAGCAGCAAATGAAGGAGTCTGGATGAAGGAGTTCATATCCGATCTAGGTGTCATACCTAGTGCATCGGGTCCAATGAAAATCTTTTGTGACAATACTGGTGCAATTGCCTTGGCAAAGGAATCCAGATTTCACAAGAGAACCAAGCACATCAAGAGACGCTTCAATTCCATCCGGGATCTAGTCCAGGTGGGAGACATAGAGATTTGCAAGATACATACGGATCTGAATGTAGCAGACCCGTTGACTAAGCCTCTTCCACGAGCAAAACATGATCAACACCAAAACTCCATGGGTGTTAGAATCATTACTGTGTAATCTAGATTATTGACTCTAGTGCAAGTGGGAGACTGAAGGAAATATGCCCTAGAGGCAATAATAAAGTTATTATTTATTTCCTCATATATCATGATAAATGTTTATTATTCATGCTAGAATTGTATTAGCCGGAAACATAATACATGTGTGAATATATAAACAAACAGAATGTCACTAGTATGCCTCTACTTGACTAGCTCGTTAATCAAAGATGGTTATGTTTCCTAACCATGAACAAAGAGTTGTTATCTGATTGACGAGGTCACATCATTAGTTGAATGATCTGATTGACATGACCCATTCCATTAGCTTAGCACCCGATCGTTTAGTATGTTGCTATTGCTTTCTTCATAACTTATACATGTTCCTATGACTATGAGATTATGCAACTCCCGTTTATCGGAGGAACACTTTGTGTGCTACCAAACGTCACAACGTAACTGGGTGATTATAAAGGTGCTCTACAGGTGTCTCCAAAGGTACTTGTTGGGTTGGCGTATTCCGAGATTAGGATTTGTCACTCCGATAGTCGGAGAGGTATCTCTGGGCCCTCTCGGTAATGCACATCACATAAGCCTTGCAAGCATTACAACTAATATGTTAGTTGTGAGATGATGTATTACGGAAAGAGTAAAGAGACTTGCTGGCAACGAGATTGAACTGGGTATTGGATACCGACGATCGAATCTCGGGCAAGTAACATACCGATGACAAAGGGAACAACGTATATTGTTATGCGGTCTGACCGATAAAGATCTTCGTAGAATATGTAGGAACCAATATGGGCATCCAGGTCCCGTTGTTGGTTATTGACCGGAGACGTGTCTCGGTCATGTCTAAATTATTCTCGAACCGTAGGGTCCGCACGCTTAAAGTTACGATGATAGTTATTATGAGTTTATGCATTTTGATGTACCGAAGTTAGTTCGGAGTCCCGGATGTGATCACGAACATGACGAGGAGTCTCGAAATGGTCGAGACATAAAGATCGATATATTGGAAGCCTATATTTGGACATTGGAATGGTTCCGAGTGAAATCGACATTTTACTGGAGTACCGGGGGGTTACCGGAACCCCCCCGGGGGTTAATGGGCCTTAAGGGAAAAGAGGAGGGGCGGCCAGGGCAGGGCGCGCGCCCCCTCCCCCCTAGTACGAATAGGACAAGGAAGGGGGGCCCCTTTTTCCTTTCCCCCTCTCTCCTTCCTTCTCCTACAAGGCAAGAGAGAGGAGTCCTACTCCCGGTGGGAGTAGGACTCCTCCTGGCGCACCCCTTGGGGGCCGGCCGCGCCCTCCCCTCCCCTCCTTTATATACGGGGGCAGGGGGGCACCCTAGGACACACAAGTTGATCTTCGTGATCGTTCCTTAGCCGTGTGCGGTGCCCCCCTCCACCATATTCCACCTCGGTCATATCGTTGCAGTGCTTAGGCGAAGCCCTGCGTCGGTAGAACATCATCATCGTCATCACGCCGTCGTGCTGACGGAACTCATCCCCGAAGCTTTGCTGGATCGGAGCCCGGGGAGCGTCATCGAGCTGAACGTGTGCTAAGAACTCGGAGGTGCCGGAGTAACGGTGCTTGGATCGGTCGGATCGGGAAGACGTACGACTACTTCCACTACGTTGCGTCAACGCTTCCGCTTCGGTCTACGAGGGTACGTAGACAACACTCTCCCCTCTCGTTTCTATGCATCACCATGATCTTGTGTGTGCGTAGGAATTTTTTTGAAATTACTACGTTCCCCAACAATATTTCCATGCAACTTTCCACCGTTCCGTTTATTATGACACGCTCCATCATTGTCATATTGCTAGCATGATCATGTAGTTGACATCGTATTTGTGGCAAAGCCACCGTTCATAATTTTTTCATACATGTCACTCTTGATTCATTGCATATTCCGGTACACCGCCGGAGGCATTCACATAGAATTCATATTTTGTTCTAAGTATTGAGTTGTAATTGTTGAGTTGTAAGAAAAACAAAAGTGTGATTATCATCATCTTTAGAGCATTGTCCCAAGTTAGGAAAGGATGATGGAGACTATGATTCCCCCACAAGTCGGGATGAGACTCCAGACGAAATAAAAAAAAAGAGAAAAAAGAGGCCATAAAAAAAAGAAAAGGCCCAAATAAAAAAATGAGAGAAAAAGAGAGAAGGGACAATGTTACTATCCTTTTACCACACTTGTGCTTCAAAGTAGCACCATGATCTTCATGATAGAGAGTCTCTCATTTTGTCACTTTCATATACTAGTGGGAATTTTACATTATAGAACTTGGCTTGTATATTCCAATGATGGGCTTCCTCAAATTGCCCTAGGTCTTCGTGAGCAAGCGAGTTGGTTGCACACCCACTTAGTTTCTTTTGTTGAGCTTTCATATACTTATAGCTCTAGTGCATCCGTTGCATGGCAATCCCTACTCACTCACATTGATATCTATTGATGGGCATCTCCATAGCCCGTTGATACGCCTAGTTGATGTGAGACAATCTTCCCCTCTTTTTGTCTTCTCCACAACCACCATTCTATTCCAAATATAGTGTTATATCCATGGCTCATGCTCATGTATTGCGTGAAGATTGAAAAAGTTTTCAAAATGTTAAAGTATGAAACAATTGCTTGGCTTGTCATTGGGGTTGTGCATGATTTAAATACTTTGTGTGGTGAAGATAGAGCATAGCCAGACTATATGGATTTGTAGGGATAACCTTCTTTGGCCATGTTATTTTAAGAAGACATAATTGCTTTGTTAGTATGCTTGAAGTATTATTATTTTTATGTCAATATGAACTTTTGTCTTGAATCTTTCGGATCTGAATATTCATACCACAATTAAGAAGATTTACATTGAAATTATGCCAAGTAGCACTCCAAATCAAAAATTCTGTTTTTATCATTTACCTACTCGAGGACGAGCAGGAATTAAGCTTGGGGATGCCTGATACGTCTCCAACGTATCTATAATTTTTTATGGCTCCATGCTATATTATCTACTGTTTTGGACCATATTGGGCTTTATTTTCCACTTTTATATTACTTTTGGGACTAACCTATTAACCGGAGGCCCAGCCCAGAATTGTTGTTTTTTTGCCTATTTTAGAGTTTCGAAGAAACGGAATATCAAACGGAGTCCAAACGGATTGAAACCTTCGGGAACGTGATTTTCTCACCGAATATGACCCAGGAGACTTGGACCCTTCGTCAAGAAAGCTAGGAGGTGGGCACGAGGTAGGAGGGTGCACCCACCCACCTAGGGCGCGCCCCCCACCCTCGTGGGGCCTACGGAGCTCCACCGATGTACTTTTTCCTCCTATATATACCTACGTACCCCCAAATGATCAGATACGGAGCCAAAAACCTAATTCCACCGCCGCAACCTTCTGTACCCACGAGATCCCATCTTGGGGTCTGTTCTGGAGCTCCGCCGGAGAGGGAATCCACCACAGAGGGCTTCTACATCACCACCATACCCCTCCTATGAAGTGTGAGTAGTTTACCTCAGACCTTCGGGTCCATAGTTAGTAGCTAGATGGCTTCTTCTCTCTTTTTGGATCTCAATACAATGTTCTCCCCCTCTCTCGTGGAGATCTATTCGATGTAATCTTCTTTTTGCGGCGTGTTTGTTGAGACCGATGAATTGTGGGTTTATGATCAAGATTATCTATGAACAATATTTGAATCTTCTCTGAATTCTTTTATGTATGATTGGTTATCTTTGCAAGTCTCTTCAAATTATCAGTTTGGTTTGGACTACTAGATTGGTTTTTCTTGCAATGGGAGAAGTGTGTAGCTTTGGGTTCAATCTTGCGGTGTCCTTACCCAGTGATAGAAAGGGCAGCAAGGCACGTATTGTATTGTTGCCATCGAGGATAACAAGATGGGGTATTTATCATATTGCATGAATTTATTCCTCTACATCATGTCATTTTGCTTAAGGCGTTACTCTGTTTTCATTAACTTAATACTCTAGATGCATGTTGGATAGCGGTCAATGAGTGGAGTAATAGTAGTAGATGCAGGCAGGAGTCGGTCTACTTGTCTCGGACGTGATGCCTATATACATGATCATACCTAGATATTCTCATAATTATGCTCAATTCCGTCAATTGCTCAACAGTAATTTGTTCACCCACCGTAGAATACTTATGCTCTTGAGAGAAGCCACTAGTGAAACCTATGGCCCCCGGGTCTATTCTCATCATATCAATCTCCAATCACTTTATTATTGCTTTGCTTTTTTACTTTGCCTTTTATTTTACCTTGCATCTCTATATCAAAAATACCAAAAATATTATCTATCATCTCTATCAGATCTCACTCTCGTAAGTGACCGTGAAGGGATTGACAACCCCTAATCGCGTTGGTTGCGTTGAGCTATTGTTTTGTGTAGGTACGAGGGACTCGCGCGTAGCCTCCTACTGGATTGATACCTTGGTTCTCAAAAACTGAGGGAAATGCTTACGCTACTTTGCTGCATCATCCTCTCCTTTATGGGGAAATCCAACGCAAGCTCAAGAGGTAGCATTACCCTTCGTGGGTTGAAGTCTCCATCAACGTGGATGTACGATAGCACCACCTATCGGAACCATGCAAAAAATCTCCGTGTCTACATTGCGTTTGCTCCCTCCAAACTCCTCCCTTTACCTTCATGTGCAATGTTTTACATTCCGCTGCAATACTCTTAAACTTGCATGTGTAGGTTGTTTACTTGACTAGTGCTAAGTTGCTAAAATCTTCCAAGACTTAAAATTGGGAAAAGGCTAGATATTTATTTGGTCAAGTAGTCTAATCACCTTCCTCTCTACACATACTTTCGATCCTACAAATTAAAAGCACTAATATACACATAATATTTGTTGTCCGACTTCAGTACGTTATTGAAGATCGGCCCATAGATACATAGTGATGACGCATATCACACTGACAAACACACAATTCAATAGAAATGGCTTACTCGAGGCGATTTACTCCACCTGCTGGAGCACCTTGCGGTCAGCCCGGGCCGCGGTCCGGAGCTTGGAGTGTGCAAGCTGGAGCTTCCCAGGATCTTCCTTCGCTTGCCTCTCCTCGGCCCGAAATTTTTCGCATGCCTCAAACACGCCCTCCAGGGTCTTCTCGATCTCCAGGATCCACACCCGGTCCTTCTCCCCAGCTACCTTCTCGGCAGCTTGGGCCTTCTCCGCCTTCGTGGTCGCAACCTTCTGCTGCTCTACCTCCTGCTGAGCATTCTTGAGCTAAGCCTTGAGCACCTCAAGCTCGGCCAATGCTATTGTCATTCAAACAGAACATCGTCGGTTCTCCATTCAAAGCCAACAATGTCACAAACTTTGTTCAATATAACACTCATAGGAACACACGCCCAGGTCGCTTACCTTGAGACTGCTCGAACCGCCGGTTCATCAGGTTGAGCTTCTTTTGGCACCTCTCGAGCATCCGATTTACCTCTGCAATCTCCTCGGAGACGGAGCTACATATGTGGTGGAAGTCGAGCCCGTAGTAGAACATCATCCCGCGCACAAATGGGTGCAGCGGGAACCCCAGGCCTCAGATGAGGTGGGGGACGAAGACTACCTGCTCCCCTGCAGCGGGAGCGGGCACTTGTTGGTCGGCGCCTGGAGTGCGGGCGGCCATGTTGGCGGAGGGATACCCCGCATCACGCAGCTTGATAATGTCATATTCATATTCTTCATATTTTAAAATATGCTTGATAATGTCATATTCATATTCTTCATTTTTTTGATCAAAAATCATATATTATTTGCATGATTTGGATTTTTTTTGCGGGATAAACTTCAAACTTCCGATCTATTCATCTTCAATCATGGTAGTACAATGAACACTAGAAATAATAAAAATTACATCCAGATCCGTAGACCACCTAGCGACGACTACAAGCACTGAAGCGAGCCGAAGGCGCGCCACTGTCATCGTCCCTCCTTCGCCGGAGCCGGGCAAACCTTGTTGTAGTTGACAGTCGGGAAGTCGTCGTGCTAAGGCCCCTAGAACCAACGCAACAGAATAGCAACCGCCGTCGATGAAGAGTGTAGATAAGAAGGATCCAACCTGAAGACACACGAACAAATACGAACAACGAACAGATCCGAGCAAATCCACCAGAGACAGATCCACCGGAGACACACCTTCACACGCCCACCGAAGATGCTAGAGCATCACCGGAATGGGGACTAGGCGGGGAGACTTTTATTCCATCTTCAGAGAGTCGCCGCCGTCTCGCCTTCCTGAGTAGGACACAAACCCTAACAAACCTCGAAAAAAGATCTGAAAACGGAGTCCTCCCACCAGCAAGTGCCGGGATCCACTCCGTCCCCATGGCCCTAAGGCCACGGTAGACGGGGCAGACCGACACCGGTGCCGGCGGGAGGCAGAGAAACCCTAAATTTTTTTGGTAGGCAGCGGCTGGCTAGCATGATTTGGAATTAATATGAAGTGCGCAGCATTAGCGAAACATCTGGTCCATGCCTTGGACAACTTCTAAGCATACTTTTCATTCTTTCCCATGATTGAGTTAAATGTTCTTTTCATTTTGCCTTGGCGCCCTGGGCCTCTAGAAGCCTAGGTAGAGTGCTTAGGTAACCTTGGCCACCTCATGTGTTGGACACTGGTTTCAGGACTCCCTCGGGCATACTGAGACAGTGATTTATCAGATTTTTTCAGGATCCGTGGATATTTTATTTTCTTGAAATACAAAAACAGCAGAAAATCGAGATTGACACTTGGCAGTGAATTAATAGGTTAGTTTCTGAAAAATATTTATAAACATTGCATAACTAAAGTATAATAGGCACGAAACATCCAAAATTATATGGGAATATGTTGGAAACTTATCAATGGGTAGTTGAGGTTACCCGGGCATGATCTTCCTGGGCATGAGATGTTGGACATCTTGGCTATCATTCAGATATGGGCCACGATTTAATGAGTCTCCGACTTGATCTATGTAAGAGAGGAAGGAAACATAGTATTTGGTAGAGATGTCGCATACGAGGCCCTGAGAGAGTACATTCTGTGGTTTAACATGGCCTGCACCGAAAGCAAATGGGGTTGTCAAAGTTCAGCTCATCTAAACGTGGTCTTGTACAATATTCACCCATGACAACAAAATACTACTCCACTAGGCCAGTTGAAGGCGTCAACCTGCACAAGTAGCCTATATGCGAATTAATCAGCCAAGTGTGTCGCAGTATGCTGGCGCAGATACGTACATCGCCATGTCTCAGTGCTGGTTCTAGCGGTCGAAGAAGAACTGATGAGCCATAGCTCCCGGTGGATGTTTCCTGTTGCCATCTTCTCCGTTCTAGCAATAGCAATAACGAAAGAGGCGGCTGCCGCGCCGCTCCTACAGCTAACTCCCATCAGTTCTCGATCGCCTTCTGCCGCCGGCCGTGCGTACGGCAATTCCCAAGCGACCCAATCCATGTCCATGACCGGGTCTTGTCGTCCTCACGCGCACGACATTTGGACTGCTCCAAACCTCCAAACTGCCTCGGATAAACAAAGCCGGCCATTGCCTGCAGGCTGCCGCAACGACGGGAGGATAATCTAACGGGAACCGGCATGTATAAATGACCATGCATGCGCACGTACCAGTCTACCAGATAACCAGAGCAGAGCAGCAAACTAGCCATGGCAGCATTCAGGATCGCCTCGCTCTTCCTCCTCCTCGCCCTCGTCGTCGCCGCGGTGGAGGGCGCCGGCGATGAGCGCAGCACGTTCATCGTGCACGTGCAGCCCCAGGCGAGCCACGTGTTGGGCACGGCCGACGACCGCAAGGCCTGGTACAACTCCTTCCTCCCCGAGAACGTCCGGCTCCTCCACGCCTACCACCACGTCGCCAGCGGCTTCGCGGTCCGGCTGACGCGGCGGGAGCTCAACAAGATGTCCGCCATGCCCGGGTTCGTCGCCGCGGTGCCCGACCGGGTTTACAAGCTGCACACCACACACACGCCGCGGTTCCTCGGGCTGGACACGCGCCAGGGCGGCAGGAACTACTCGGCCGGATCCGGCGATGGTGTCATCATCGGGGTGCTCGACAGCGGCGTCACTCCCGACCACCCCTCCTTCAGCGGCGATGGCATGCCGGCGCCGCCGGCCAAGTGGAAGGGCAGGTGCGACTTCAACGGCCGCTCCGTGTGCAACAACAAGCTCATCGGCGCTCGCGCTTTCGACACTGCCGTCAATGCTGGGAACGGCACCGCCTCTACCGGTGCGCCGCTGTCGCCGATCGACGAGGATGGGCACGGCACGCACACGTCGAGCACGGCGGCGGGAGCAGTCGTGCCAGGCGCCCAGGTGCTTGGCCAGGGCAGGGGCACTGCGTCCGGGATAGCGCCCCGCGCGCACGTCGCCATGTACAAGGTGTGCGGCCTGGAGGACTGCACCAGCGCCGACATACTCGCCGGCATCGACGCTGCCGTGGCTGACGGCTGCGACATCATCTCCATGTCCCTCGGCGGGCCGTCGTTGCCGTACCCCGAGGACAGCATCGCCGTCGGCACGTTCGCCGCCGCAGAGAAGGGGATTTTCGTCAGCATGTCAGCCGGCAACTCCGGCCCAAACTACACCACGCTGTCGAACGAGGCGCCCTGGATGCTCACCGTCGCCGCGAGCACCATGGACCGTTTGATCCGCACCAGGGTGCGCCTTGGGAACGGTCTCTACTTCGACGGCGAGTCCGTGAACCAGCCAGACGCCGCGGCGACTGTCTTCTACCCGCTGGTCTACGCCGGCGCGAGCTCCACACCAGACGCGCAGTTTTGCGGCAACGGCTCGCTGGACGGCTTCGATGTCAAGGGCAAGATAGTGGTCTGTGAGCGCGGCAATGACGTCGGAAGGGTTGACAAAGGTGCCGAGGTGCTAAGAGCCGGAGGCGTCGGCATGATTCTGGCCAACCAGGCCATTGACGGCTTCAGCACCATCGCCGACGTGCATGCCCTCCCAGCGTCGCATGTCAGCTACCACGCCGCAGACGCGATCATGAACTACATCAAGTCGACGGCGAGACCGATGGCGCAAATCATGTTCAGGGGAACGGTCCTCGGCACGTCGCCGGCCCCGGCGATCACTTCCTTCTCCTCGCGCGGGCCAAGCACGCAGAACCCCGGCATTCTGAAGCCCGACATCACGGGCCCAGGCGTGAGCGTGCTCGCGGCGTGGCCATTCCAGGTAGGTCCACCATCGTTGGCCGCGAAGTACTCCGGGCCGACCTTCAACTTCGAGTCCGGGACGTCCATGTCAGCGCCGCACCTCAGCGGCATCGCCGCGTTGATCAAGAGCAAGTACCCGGACTGGTCGCCGGCGGCGATCAAGTCCGCCATCATGACAACGGCCGACAGCAGCGACCGCTCCGGCATGCCGATAACCGACGAGAAGGGGACGGCGGCCGACCTCTTCGCCCTTGGTGCCGGCCATGTCGACCCGGACAAGGCCATGAACCCCGGCCTGGTATACGACATCACCCCGGCCGATTACATCGGCTTCCTCTGCGGCATGTACACGGACAAGGAAGTCTCCGTGATTGCGCGCCGTGCAGTGGACTGCTCGGCCATCGAGGTGATCCCGGACCGCCTGCTGAACTACCCGTCGATCTCCGTCACGTTCCCCTCGTCGTGGAACCCGATGAATCCGATGGTGGTTACACGCAAGGTGACGAACGTCGGAGAGGCGCCGGCGGTGTACTACCCCCAGTTCGACTTGCCGGACAACTCCATGAACGTCACCGTCATGCCGAGCTCGCTGCGGTTCACGGAGGCGAACCAGGTGAAGGATTTCAAGGTGAGCGTGTGGCCGAGGACCAGCGGCGATGCGGTGGTGGTGCAGGGAGCGCTCCGGTGGGTGTCGGACAAGCACACCGTGAGAAGCCCCATGTCCGTCGCCTTCGCCGGACACTAGAGCACGATCTGCTTGACAATTTATTTTACTATAATACGCCAACCTTTTTTTTTGCGAGAGTACTATACGCCAACTTGATGGTACCATTTCCCCCCCAAAAAAACCCTTTGATGCTACCTTTGTTTGTCAGGTTTTTGCTTCTTCTTATGGGTTAGTTCGACATGATTGGGTTGACATGATAATGTAATGGTGCGTGTTTGACATAATTTGCCGTGAACCGTTACCTATTTTATTAAAATTATCTCGCAATTTGAAGGATTTGGTTACTTAATATTCTTTTGAAATGGATATACAATAATTCCAAAAGAACAGATTTTATTTATATTTCATAATCATATCTAGTTTCACTCTAAAAATATACCTGAAAATTGTTGGAGCGAGAGATTCAATTAAATCATCCGGTAAAGAAAGTACCCATGCTTGCGAGTACAAATTAATATTCTGGGCTTTTCTACCACATTGGTATGCATGCTCAAATTTGTTATGGCGTAGTGTGTCTTCTTGGAATGGACATGACTAATTCCGTTTAGAAGTCAATAGTGTCTTTAATCACACACGGTTAAAAGATATAAAAATGGTTTCTAACATTGTTATTAGATAATTGTTCGTGTGTTGTAAAGGGCATAAATATTCTAGTAGGTTAGCATGTGATTTATTTGCCCATATTAATTTAATTGTGTACAAGAACTAAAATTAAATATTTGGTAAACACTTGTTTGGTAAGCACTTGTTGACTTATCAACGGAAACAAACTTTTATTTCATAAAGTACATAAGAGGTGGGGCATTTGAGGCAATTTTCATTGAAAAAACCATATATGAGAAGAAAAAAGTAGAGAGGGAGGATGAACTATGTAAGGTTGGACAAAGGTGAAGGGGACGACAGAATCACACATTCTTTTTAAGTAAGATAAGAGAAGAGAGAAGAGAAGATATAAATACTTGTCCCTTGAAACTAAGCTAGATGAAACCAGACATGGCCTCCAGATGCTCCATATCTCTCCCTCTGATGGCCTTCCGCGTGTCCAACACAAATCCCAAGTATGCAAAGAAAAAACAATGCCCAAATTTGAACAAATCGTATATGTGATTGAGTAAAGAAGGGGGTTCAGAATTGGATGACACATGTGGTCGCTACCGGGGTCGACTCTGTAGAACTGCTCATGGACGGAGTGGGAGAAAGAAGGACAGAGGGCGTGTTTGCTTGTACAGTTTTCGGCTCGGTTTTTCTTATATATGGGGTCAACTTATTTAGATTTTTTAATCATGTTTCCCTTACAAATTGGAACATTTTTTTGAGTGATATCAAATTCAAGTAGGAACCGCTTTGTTGACTGTTAAAAAGAATAGTGCAACTTTCACAATCAGCCTAATTCATACGGTATCCAAGATCTTCTCACAACTACTGGCCAATAGGGTTGCGCCGGTGCTTGGCAACATTGTCTCTAAAAGCCAGAGTGCCTTTATCCAGAAACGTTGCATCCATGATAACTTCCTTCACGTCCAAAACCTGATCAAGGCTCTACACAATACGAAGACTCCGAGTCTCTTCCTGAAGCTTGACATATCTAAGGCATTCAACTCCGTCAATTGGTCGTATCTGCTTGAGGTGCTACATGCCCTGGGGTTTGGCCAGAAGATGCGCGACTGGATTTCCTTGTCGTTGTCATCCTCTACTTCCCGGATGCTTCTCAACAGGAGGCTGGGCCTCCCCTTCCACCATGCTCAAGGGCTTCGTCAGGGGGACCCAGTATCCCCCATGCTCTTCATCCTTGCCATTGACCGTCTACAACGGATCCTTAGCATGCCTACGGATATGGGGGTTCTCAAGCTAGTTCAGACTCACACTACCATGCTAAGAACCTCCCTATACGCTGATGATGCCAGAATTTTTGCCAACCCGAACAAGGAGGAGTTACTGGACATCCGTCACATCCTGGATGTTTTCGCCGGAGCCACTGGACTAAGAACACATATTGAAAAGACTGAAGTCTTTCCCATCCACTTCGAGCACATTGACCTGGTTGACACTCTTTCGGTCTTCCCAGCCAAGTTGGCCGCTGTCGGTGTCAAAACCGACGGATCTCGGGTAGGGGGTCCCGAACTGTGCGTCTAAGGCGGATGGTAACAGGAGGCAAGGGACACAATGTTTACCCAGGTTCGGGCCCTCGCGATGGAGGTAAAACCCTACTTCCTGCTTGATTGATCTTGATGATATGAGTAGCAGAAGAGTTGATCTACCAAGAGATCGTAGAGGCTAAACCCTAAAAGCTAGCCTATGGTATGATTGTTGTTGTCCTACAGACTAAACCCTCCGGTTTATATAGACACCAGAGGGGGCTAGGGTTACACAGAGTCGGTTACAATGGGAGGAGATCTACATATCCGTATCGCCAAGCTTGCCTTCCACGCCAAGAGAGTCCCATCCGGACACGAGACGAAGTCTTCAATCTTGTATCTTCATAGTCCAACAGTCCAGCCAAAGGATATAGTCCGGCTGTCCGGATACCCCCTAATCCAGGACTCCCTCAGTAGCCCCTGAACCAGGCTTCAATGACGACGAGTCCGGCGTGCAGATTGTCTTCCGCATTGCAAGGCGGGTTCCTCCTCCGAATACTCCATAGAAGATCTTGAACACAAGAATAGTGTCCGGCTCTGCAAAACAAGTTCCACATACCACCGTAGAGAGAATAATATTTCCACAAATCCGACCTGCTGACGTATTTGATATCATGACATCATGCCATGGCCCGGGTATTATCGAACCGTGTTTTTCAACCAGCCTTGGTGCATATCGCGAGGCGGTTTCCTTGGCACGTCCTGTCGAAGCAGAGATCGTGTCCCCTTATCACGGGATTCTCATCAATACGGGCGTGGGTAACCCAATCGTGCCCGTTGATATGACTCCTCGATTATAGGCAAGTCCCAAACGGTCATGAGGAGGACGCTTGGTATTCACCCTCTTTATAAAGAGGCCAAGGCTTATCCATTTTTTATTCCTCGAACTCAATCGAATCCTTCCCCCACCTCGAGTTCCAACACCCAAAGCTCAGGTCAGGCGCTTCGGACCATCAGCCATGTCCGGATCCAACCCTCAATGTCGGTGGATGCCCTCCTCCGTCACGGAGGAAGACGTCAACAAGTTAAGGGAGGCCAGGTTTTTGACCGGCGAGATTGCGCACCGGCTGCCTGCTAAAGGGCAGGTCATACCTACTCCGAAATCTGGCGAGAGCGTCGTGTTCATATCTCACTTCCTTCGAGGGCTAGGCCTCGCTCTGGATCCCTTCGTGAGGGGGCTCATGTTCTATTACGGGTTGGACTTCCATGATTTAGCTCCGGATTCTATTCTCCACATCTCGTCTTTTATCGTCGTGTGCGACGCTTTCCTCCGCATCACCCCTCACTTCGGCTTGTGGCTCAAGACCTTCCAAGTGGAGCCAAAGATGATCGAGGGGAGGCACGCGGAGTGCGGAGGTGCCGTAATAAGCAAAAGCGCCGATGCCCCATGGCCCGAGGGTTCCTCCCAGGAGGTGTCCAGCTTATGGCAACAAGAATGGTTTTATGTCATAGCTCCCAGGGGTACCAAATGGGTGGCCCCCTCCCTTTCGCTCGGGTCACCCTCCACGACTAACGTCATGGATCAACAAGGGGCTGGACTGGGGGCCAGTAAAGGATGTGCCCGTACTGCAGAGCCGCATTCGAGATCTCCTCGAAAGAGATATTGGTCTGGTCACAGTAATGCAAGTAATGTTACTTCGTCGAACCCATCCCTGCAAGCATCGTCCCCTCCGTCTGTGGGAATTCAATCTGGAGGGACCACGAGCTATTCAACACTTCCTCGGCATGACGCTCAAGGAGATGTACAAATTGTACTTCGGACCACAAGCAATGTGTCCGGATTCTACAGAGGATGTGGGTCTGAGCTGCAATCGTCCAGATACCCAAGTAAGTCGCCCTGTGGCCGAACACGTTGCATTTTTATTCATCACAACATCATTCTGAAAAGTCGCTCTTTGACCAGGACTGGATAGCAAAGGCGAAGATGATCAGGTGTCCGACCCCCTCCCCGAGGTCTCACCAGATCCGGTACTAGCCTGGATATTGGAGCTTGCGCCTTACCAAGCGCCCTCAAGGGAAGATAAAGGTGGGAAGAAAGAGGCTAACGCCTCCGTGAAGGAGAACAACCGGGGAGAATAAGCCAAAATTCTCTCTCCCCAAGGAAGGAAAAGGACCGCCTCTGAAGGCCCGGAGACAATAGTCTCTAAACGGGGGAAGAAATCTTCGCCAGAGGGTCCTGGCCCAGGGGATACCCCGGCCGTACAGTGTCCGCAAAGGGATCATCCCTCCATCAAGCTGTAAGTAAAAAAGGGTTTAATAGTAAAAACATCCTACTTTACCTCTGAGGAAAATAACCGAAACATCTGTCTTGCAGTCCGGATCATAGCCCCTCTCGGCAGAGTTCGTCTTCGGGGGATCTTCTTCCAGAGATGATGGAGAGCGAAACGCCTCCCCATGCCATCCTGCCTTACGAGGTGGGCGACCCCGAGGTGTCATCTCGGAGGGCTTCTCCCGATCCGGCAAGGCCAGAGGGTGATTCCTTGGCCACCCGAAGTCCTCAGTATCCGGCTCTTGAAGAGAGCAACCGGAAGAGTCTGGCTCCACCTGTCATGCGGTCGGATGCACTGAAGGATCTGCTAGAGCAGGCGGCTATCTCAGAAGCGCACCGTGCGCTAATGGGTGTGGTGGTTGAGAGGATTTCATCCGCCGAAAGTGGGTTGCATGAAGCCTTTATGAGTCTGCTGAAAGGTTTTGAGGTACATGAAATAGTGTGTATTTTTGACAGTACCGCACCTGTTTAAGATGTGCCCTGTGCAGCTAGTAGCCCCTGAGACTCTGGTTGACGTCGGAAACGGCGGCAAACAGAGGATCATAGTCCGAGGTAACAATCCGGTCGTTGATGAAGCTATGTACCTAGGGTAGGGGCACGGACCTGTCCTAAGAGCCCTACCCAAGGACATACTTAGAAGAAGTCACCTTTCAATCGACTTGAAGGTACCCACTCGACGGGTTCAAGACACTCGACCAAGAAGCTATCACTCGACTGCTGAGTCAACCACTCGACTGCCAGGAGATCTAAAGTCACTCACAGGCAAACGGTCGGTCATTAAGTAGCCTTTATGGTCATCATAGCACTTTATTAGGGGCGTTACCAGTAACGCCCAACCTTAATGTACCTTAAACCCTGCATTACTGAGGGCAGGAGAGGGCTGGCGAACTCTATATATGCCAACCCTCCTCAGTATCAAGGGTTCACACCCCTGTCATTCTCACACATATAATCCAGTCGACCGCCTCCGGGCACCGAGACGTAGGGCTTTTACTTCCTCCGAGAAGGGCCTGAACTCGTACATCTTTGTGTGCTTACAGCTTTTACTCCCTCCGTTTAGAATTACTTGTCTCGAAAAGGGATGTATCTAGAACTAAAATACGTCTAGATACATTCATTTCTACGACAAATAATTCCGAACAGAGGGAGTACATAGCTAAGATCTAGCCTCTCCATACTTACCCCCCTACACTACTGTCAGACTTAGAACCACGATAGTTGGCGCCCACCGTGGGGCAGGAATCTTAGCGCTTGATTGTAGGAGTTGCGATTTTTCTGATCTCCTTGATCATGGTTTCGTGCGGAGTTTTGGTGGAGGGCCGCGAGATCCGTCTCGACGCGCTCACGTTCATCGCCGACGACTCCGCTTGGCTTCAAGAGGCTCCACTCGACATCGACGCGCTCCCCGTCCGCGGGGCGACGCACTTCCGCGCATGTGTTCGTGGCGTCCTCCTGCGGCAGCCGTCGACCCAGTATCGGTCGGCTCCCGTTTCACCTCCCCACCTTGTCTCCCGTCGACGCAAGTGCTCCGGCCGGTCGAGACTTCAGAGGTGGGTGAGGCATGCGGTGGCTCGCCAGACGGCCACCCCTCAAGTCGCGGCAATCGAGCCCAACGAATCTCTCTACGGCCTGTTCGATCTGTCGACTGGCTCCGTAGAGACCGCATCCGAATGCGATAGCAGTGACCCTGCAGCGGAGGTTCTGGCGATTGATGGGACACGCAACCCTCCTGGTTTTCCCCGTGCCGACGGAGGTGCGGGTGGGGGCGACTCGGCGCATCCTCACGAAGAGTATCTTCCCGAGCCTCTCACGTCGCAGCAGCGAGAGGAGCTTCGCCGCCGGAACATGGATGCACTCCACACTCCTATTGTTGGAGAAACCCCCGAGGCCCGAGCCTTGGAGGACGCGCGCTTGGCTAACTTGGTCGAGCGCACCCGACTGGAGAATCTCCAGCGAGCACTCGACGAGAGATTGCGTCAACGGGCTCCCGAGTCCAGTCGACGTCAGCTCTTCCCGCCTACGCAGGTATATCGAACCCCCGTTCAGAATTTGGCAGCCGCGGCCCGAATAGCAGAATCAATTCAGACCTCCCAGTCAGAGGCTGGCAGGGGCTTGTTGCAGATCAGAGCGTTGCTCCGGGCAGCAGGAAACCAGAATTCCGCCGTTTCTCAGTCGCGGAATAGGATCCACAGTCGGTCTGTTGCAGCGGACACAATGCAATCGACTCACAGCCCAAGATCGCCCCCGAGGCATGAGGGACGTGGAGACCGACATGATCAGTACAGAAGAAATGAGCAGTATGATCACCGACTCGATCGCGATGATCAGCGTCGAGTGCCAACCCCTCCCCCGAGGAGTGGGTCGTATGCGCCTCGATAGCAGGATGACAGACGCCCTCACAGTGTTGGGCGGAGGATTCCAGTCGACCCTAGGGAACCAGGCTTTGATGCGAGATCCGTCCTCGTTCAAAGTTTGGTCGACAGGAACAGGGCTCACTGAGAAGGCCATGACAGAGATGCGCATACCAGCAGCAGGGTACGTGTTTCAGGGCCAGAATGTTTCAGTCGAGCCATCAGGGCCGCAGTGATTCCTCCCAACTTCAGGTTGGCGACTGGAGTCAGCAAGTTCACCGGCGAGTCTAAGCCTGACACTTGGCTCGAAGACTACCGAGTGGCTGTCCAGATTGGCGGCGGCAATGATGAGGTGGCTATGAAGCATTTGCCTCTCCTGTTAGACGGCTCAGCCAGAGCATGGCTGAATCAGTTAGCACCCAGCAGCATCTACACTTGGGAGGACCTCTCCCGAGTGTTTGTCACGACCTTTGAAGGAACATGTAAGCGACCGGCAGGCCTTACAGAATTGCGGTCTTGCGTGCAAAAACCGAGTGAAACCCTGAGGGATTACATCCAGAGGTGGATCACTTTGCATCACACAGTTGAGAATGTACCAGATCACCAAGCAGTTTGTGCCTTTAAAGAAGGCGTCAAGAACAGAGAGTTGAATCTGAAGTTTGGCCGGACCGGAGTAATGTCTCTGAATCGGATGATGGAAATTGCCACCAAATACGCTAATGGTGAAGATGAAGATCATCTCCGGAGTGGCAAGCAGAAAGCAGTCGCCCAGGAAACCGGAGGCAATTCCAGTCGGAAACAGAAGCGGAAGGCCAAGCCAGACGCTCCTGGGGAGACCCTGGCCGTAACCCAGGGAAAATTCAAGGGAAAACCAAAGGGGCCCTGGAACCCCAAGAAAGTTAAAGATCAAGATGGAAATGATGTTTTGGATCTGCCGTGTCACATTCACACCAAGAAAGATGAGGAGGGTAAACTCATTTACCCAAAGCATACCACTCGACAGTGTCGGCTCCTGATCCAGCAGTTTCAGGGCAAACAGTCCAAAGACAAGGAAAAAGAGTCGGACAAAGTTGAGGACAAGGAAGATAGTGATGATGGATACCCCCAAGTCAATTCCACCTTGATGATTTTTGCTGATGTTGAAAGCAAAAGTCGACTGAAAGTTATTAACCGTGAGGTAAACATGGTTGCCCCGGCAACACCCAGTTACCTGAAGTGGTCTCAGACTGCCATCACATTCGACCAGTCCGATCACCCCACGCACATTGCCACCCCTGGGAGGCAAGCTTTGGTGGTCGACCCAGTTGTCGAAGGCACTCGACTGACCAAAGTCCTGATGGATGGTGGCAGCAGCCTGAACATTCTGTATGCAGAAACGTTGAAAGGGATGGGCATTCCGATGTCCAGGCTCAATACCAGTAACATGAGCTTCCATGGAGTCATTCCCGGGAAGAAAGCCGAGTCACTCGGCCAGATTGCTCTTGATGTGGTTTTCGGTGATTCGAAGAATTACCGCAAGGAAAAGTTGACGTTCGAGGTTGTGGACTTCCAAAGTGCTTATCATGCTATTTTGGGCAGACCAGCTTACCCACGCTTCATGGCTCGACCGTGCTACGTGTATCTCAAATTGAAGATGCCTGGCCCTAGAGGTGTGATCACTATTACGGGCAACCGGAAGAAAGCAGAAGAGTGTTTTCAGAAAGGTTCAAAGATTGCTGACGCCCAGATGGCAGTGGTCGAGTTGCAGGAATACCAGAAGACTGCAGATTTGAGTGAATTGCTGCGAGCCAAGAAGCCTGCTTCAGAGTCAGCATTTCAGTCGCCCGGTGAGACGAAGCCAGTTCACATTCACTCGTCTGATCCCAGTGCAGCTCCGACTCACATCTCAACGACGCTCGACTCCAAATAGGAAGAAGCGCTCATCCAGTTCCTCCGTGAGAACTGGGACATCTTCGCATGGAAGCCCTCTGACATGCCTGGAGTTCCCAAGGGACTGGCTGAGCACCATCTGTGAGTCGACCCGAAATTTAAGCCTGCGAAAGAGTATCTTCGACGGTCCGCCGTCCAGAAGAGGAAAGCCATTGGCGAGGAGGTGGCTCGGCTACTAGCAGCGGAGTTCATCAGAGAGATTTACCACTCCGAGTGGCTCGCCAATGTTGTCATGGTCCCCAAGAAGGACAAGTCACTTCGCATGTGCATCGACTTCAAGAATATCAATCGGGCCTGCCCGAAAGATCATTTCCCTCTCCCCCGCATCGACCAGATAGTCGACTCGACCGCGGGGTGTGAGCGTTTGTCTTTTCTAGACGCCTATTCAGGGTATCATCAGAACCGTCTGTATGGACCCGACGAGATCAAAACAGCTTTCATCACTCCATTCGGATGCTTCTGCTATGTCACCATGCCCTTCGGCCTCAAGAATGCTGGAGCCACGTTCATGAGGATGATTCAGAAGTGTTTACTCACTCAGATCAGTCGGAACGTGGAAGCATACATGGATGATATTGTGGTCAAGTCACGGAAAGGTTCCGACCTACTGACTGACCTTGCCGAAACCTTTGCCAACCTCAGGAGCTATGATATCAAGCTCAGTCCATCAAAGTGCACATTTGGAGTCCCAGGTGGAAAGTTACTCGGTTTTCTCGTTTCCGAACGGGGAATCGACGCCAATCCCGAAAAAGTTGGCACCATACTCCGGATGAAGCGTCCCGTGCTGTTGGAAATATGCCCTAGAGGCAATAATAAATTGATTATTATTATATTTCCTTGTTCATGATAATCGTTTATTATCCATGCTATAATTGTATTGACAGGAAACTCATATACATGTGTGGATACATAGACAACACCATGTCCCTAGTAAGCCTCTAGTTGACTAGCTCGTTGATCAATAGATGGTTACGGTTTCCTGACCATGGACATTGGATGTCGTTGATAACGGGATCACATCATTATGAGAATGATGTGATGGACAAGACCCAATCCTAAGCATAGCACTAGATCGTGTAGTTCGTATGCTAAAGCTATTCTAATGTCAAGTATCATTTCCTTAGACCATGAGATTGTGCAACTCCCGGATACCGTAGGAATACTTTGGGTGTGCCAAACGTCACAACGTAACTGGGTGGCTATAAAGGTACACTACGGGTATCTCTGAAAGTGTCTGTTGGGTTGGCACGAATCGAGACTGGGATTTGTCACTCCGTGTAAACGGAGAGGTATCTCTGGGCCCACTCGGTAGGACATCATCATAATGTGCACAATGTGATCAAGGAGTTGATCACGAGATGATGTGTTACGGAACGAGTAAAGAGACTTGCCGGTAACGAGATTGAACAAGGTATCGAGATACCGACGATCGAATCTCGGGCAAGTTCAATACCGCTCGACAAAGGGAATTGTATATGGGATTGATTAAGTCCTTGACATCGTGGTTCATCCGATGAGATCATCGTGGAACATGTGGGAGCCAACATGGGTATCCAGATCCCGCTGTTGGTTATTGACCGGAGAACGTCTCGGTCATGTCTGCATGTTCCCGAACCCGTAGGGTCTACACACTTAAGGTTCGGTGACGCTAGGGTTATAGAGATATTAGTATGCGGTAACCCGAAAGTTGTTCGGAGTCCCGGATGAGATCCCGGACGTCACGAGGAGTTCCGGAATGGTCCGGAGGTAAAGAATTATATATAGGAAGTACTATTTCGGTCATCGGGACAAGTTTCGGGGTCATCGGTATTGTACCGGGACCACCGGAAGGGTCCCGGGGGTCCACCGGGTGGGGCCACCTGCCCCCGGGGGCCACATGGGCTGTAAGGGGTGTGCCTTGGCCTATATGGGCCAAGGGCACCAGCCCCAAGAGGCCCATGCGCCAAGAGATAGGAAAAAGGGGAGAGTCCTAAAGGGGGAAGGCACCTCCGAGGTGCCTTGGGGAGGATGGACTCCTCCCCACCCTTGGCCGCACCCTTCCTTGGAGGAAGGGGCAAGGGCTGCGCCTTCCCCTCTCCATTGGCCCTATATATAGTGGGGAAAAGGAGGAGCAAACCAATCTAAGGCCTGGCGCCTCCCTCTCCCTCCCGTGACACATCTCCCTCCTCCCGCAGCGCTTAGCGAAGCCCTGTTGGAATCCCGCTACTTCCACCACGCCGTCGTGCTGCTGGATCTCCATCAACCTCTCCCTCCTCCTTGCTGGATCAAGGCATGGGAGACGTCTCCGTTCCGTACGTGTGTTGAACGCGGAGGTGCCGTCCGTTCGGCACTAGGATCATCGGTGATTTGAATCACGACGAGTACGACTCCATCAACCCCGTTCTCTTGAACGCTTCCGCGCGCATCTACAAGGGTATGTAGATCCACACCTCCCTCGTTGCTAGATGACTCCATAGATTGATCTTGGTGACACGTAGGAAAATTTTGAATTTATGCTACGTTCCCCAACAGTGGCATCATGAGCTAGGTCTATTGCGTAGATTCTATGCACGAGTAGAACACAAAGTAGTTGTGGGCGTTGATTTTGTTCAATATGCTTGCCGTTACTAGTCTTATCTTGATTCGGCGGCATCGTGGGATGAAGCGGCCCGGACCAACCTTACACGTACTCTTACGTGAGACCGGTTCCACCGACAAACATGCACTAGTTGCATAAGGTGGCTGGCGGGTGTCTGTCTCTCCCACTTTAGTCGGATCGGATTCGATGAAAAGGGTCCTTATGAAGGGTAAATAGCAATTGGCATATCACGTTGTGGTTTTGCGTAGGTAAGAAACGTTCTTGCTAGAAACCCATAGCAGCCACGTAAAACATGCAACAACAATTAGAGGACGTCTAACTTGTTTTTGCAGGGTATGCTATGTGATGTGATATGGCCAAAGGATGTGATGAATGATATATGTGATGTATGAGATTGATCATGTTCTTGTAATAGGAATCACGACTTGCATGTCGATGAGTATGACAACCGGCAGGAGCCATAGGAGTTGTCTTTATTTATTCATGACCTGCGTGTCAACATAAACGTCATGTAATTACTTTACTTTATTGCTAACTGTTAGCTGTAGTAGTAGAAGTAATAGATGACGTGACAACTTCAAGAAGACACGATGATGGAGATCATGATGATGGAGATCATGATGATGGAGATCATGGTGTCATGCCGGTGACGATGATGATCATGGAGCCCCGAAGATGGAGATCAAAAGGAGCAAAGTGATGATGGCCATATCATGTCACTATTTGATTGCATGTGATGTTTATCATGTTTATACATCTTATTTGCTTAGAACGACGGTAGTAAATAAGATGATCCCTTACAACAATTTCAAGAAGTGTTCTCCCCTAACTGTGCACCGTTGCTACAGTTCGTCGTTTCGAAGCACCGTGTGATGATCGGGTGTGATAGATCCTTACGTTCACATACAACGGGTGTAAGACAGTTTTACACATGCAAAACACTTAGGGTTAACTTGACGAGCCTAGCATGTACAGACATGGCCTCGGAACACAGAAGACCAAAAGGTCGATCATGAGTCGTATGGAAGATACGATCAACATGAAGATGTTCACCGACGTTGACTAGTCCGTCTCACGTGATGATCGGACACGGCCTAGTTGATTCGGATCATGTAATCACTTAGATGACTAGAGGGATGTCTATCTGAGTGGGAGTTCATAAGATGAACTTTATTATCCTGAACATAGTCAAAAGGTCTTCGCAAATTATGTCGTAGCTCGCGCTTCAGTTCTACTGTTTAGATATGTTCCTAGAGAAAATTTAGTTGAAAGTTGATAGTAGCAATTATGCGGACTAGGTCCGTAGACTGAGGATTGTCCTCATTGCTTCTTAGAAGGCTTATGTCCTTAATGCACTGCTCAGTGTGCTGAACCTCGAACATGGTCTGTGGATGTTGCGAACATCTGACATACACGTTTTGATAACTACATGATAGTTCAGTTAAACGGTTTAGAGTTGAGGCACCGAAGACGTTTTTGAAACGTCGCGAAACATATGAGATGTTTCGAGGGCTGAAATTGGAATTTCAGGCTCGTGCCCGCGTCAAGAGGTATAAGACCTCCGACGATTTTCTTAGCCTACAAACTAAGGGAGAAAAGCTCAATTGTTGAGCTTGTGCTCAGATTGTCTGAGTACAAAAATCATTTGAATCAAGTGGGAGTTGATCTTCCAAGATGAGATAGTGATGTTTCTCCGAAGTCATTACCACCAAGCTGCTAGAGCTTCGTGATGAACTATGATATATCAAGGACATATATGATGATCCTTGAGATATTCGCGATGTTTGACACCGCAAAAGTAGATATCAAGAAGGAGCATCAATTGTTGATGGTTAGTGAAACCACTAGTTTCAAGAAGGGCAAGGGCAAGAAGGGATACTTCATGAAACGGCAAATCAGCTGCTGCTCTGGTGAAGAAACCCAAGGTTGAACCCAAACCCGAGACTAAGTGCTTCTGTAATAAGGGGAACAACCACTGGAGCGGAATTACCCTAGATACTTGGTAGATTAGAAGGCTGGCAAGGTCGATAGAAGTATATTGGATATACATTGTGTTGATGTGTACTTTACTAGTACTCCTAGTAGCACCAGGGTATTAGATACCGGTTCGGTTGCTAAGTGTTAGCAACTCGAAATAAAAGCTACGGAATAAACGGGGACTAGCTAAAGGTGAGCTGACGATATGTGTTGGAAGTGTTTCCAATGTTGATATGATCAAGCATCGCACGCTCCCTCTACCATTGAAATTGGTGTTTGCGTTGAGCATAGACGTGATTAGATTATGTCTATCGCAATACGATTATTCTTTTAAGGAGAATAATGGTTACTCTGTTTGTTTGAATAATACCTTCAATGGTCTTACACCTAAAATGAATGGTTTATTGAATCTCGATCGTAGTGATACACATGTTCATACCAAAAGATAGTAATGATAGTACCACCTACTTGTGGCACTGCCACGTAAGTCATATCGGTATAAAACGCATGAAGAAGCTCCATGTTGATGGATCTTTGGACTCACTCATTTTTGAAAGGTTTGAGACATGCGAACCATGTCTGTTGGTGTATATGCGTGAAGAAACTCCATGCAAATGGACCGTTTGAACTCACTTGATTTTGAATCACTTGAGGCATGCAAATCATACCACATGGGCGAGATGACTGAAAGCCTCGGTTTCAGTAAAATGGAACTAGAAAGCAAATTGTTGGAAGTAATACATTTTGATGTGTGCAGTCCAATGAGTGCTGATGCATGTAGTGGATATCGTTATGTTCTTTCTTCACAGATGATTTGAGTAGATGTTGAGTGCATTTACTTGATGAATCACGAGTCTGAATTATTGAAAGGTTCAAGTAATTTCAGTGTGAAGTTGAAAGATCGTCGTGACAAGAGGATAAAAGATCTATGATATGATCATAGAGATGAATATCTGAATTACGAATTTGGCACAGAATTAAGACATTGTGGAAATTGTTTCACAACTAATACAGCCTGGAACACCATAGTGTGATGGTGTGTCCGAACATCATAACTGCACCCTATTGGATATGATGCATACCATGATGTCTCTTATCGAATTACCACAATAGTTTATGGGTTAGACATTAAAGACAACCACATTCACTTTAAATAGAGCACCACGTAATTCCGATGAGATGACACCATATGAACTATGGTTTAGAGAAACCTAAGCTGTCATTTCTTAAAAGTTTGGGGATGCGACGCTTATGTGGAAAAGTTTCAGGCCGATAAGCTCGAACCCAAAGCGGATAAATGCATCTTCATAGGACAACCCAAAAACAGTTGGGTATACCTCTTGTCTCAGATTCGAAAGCAATAAGGGATTGTTTCTAGAATCGGGTCCTTTCTCGAGGAAAAGTTTCTCTCAAAAGAATTGAGTGGGAGGATGGGGAGACTTGATGAGGTTAACGAACCGTCACTTCAACTAGTGTATAGCAGGGCACAAAGAGTTGTTCCTGTGGCACCTACACCAATTGAAGTGGAAGCTTATGATAGTAATCATGAAACTTCGGATCAAGTCACTCCCAAACCTCGTGGGATGACAAGGATGCGTACTACTTCAGAGTGGTACGTAACCCTGTCTTAGAAGTCATGTTGCTAGACAACAATGAACCTACGAGCTATGGAGAAGCGATGGTGGGCCTGGATTCCGATAAATGGCTCGAGGCCATAAAATCCGAGGTAGGATCCATGTATGAAAACAAAGTGTAGACTTTGGAAGAATTACTTGATGGTCATAAGGCTGTTGGGTACATATGGATTTTAAAAGGAAGACGGACAATGATGGTAAATGTCACCATTAAGAAAGCTCAACTTGTCGTTAAGATGTTTTCTGACAAGTTCAAGGAGTTGACTACGGTGAGATTTTCTCACTCGTAGCAATGCTAAAAGTCTGTTGGAATTATATTAGCTATTACTGCATTATTTATGAAATCTTGCAGATAGGATGTCAAAACATTGTTTCCTCGACGTTTTTTTGAGGAAAGGTTGTATGTGATACAACCGGAAGGTTTTGTCAATCCTGAAAGATGCTAATAAGTATGCAAAGCTCCAGCAATCCTTCTAAGGACTGGAGTAAGCATCTCGGAGTTGGAATGTGTGCTTTGATGAGATGATCAAAGATTTTGGTGTATACAAAGTTTATGAGAAGCTTGTATTTCCAAAGAAGTGAGTGGGAGCACTATAGAATTTCTGATGAGTATATGTTGTTGACATATTGTTGATCAGAAATGATGTAGAATTTCTGGAAAGCATATATAGGGTTATTTGGAAAGTGTTTTTCAATGGAAAGCCTAGATTAAGCTACTTGAACATTGAGCATCAAGATCTATAAGGATAGATCGAAACGCTTAATGGTACTTTCAAATGAGCACATACCTTAACATGATCTTGAAGGTGTTCAAGATGGATCAGTCAAAGAAGGAGTTCTTGCCTGAGTTGTAAGGTATGAAGTTAAGACTTAAAGCTCGACCACGGCAGAAGAAAGAGGAAGGACGAAGGTCGTCCCCTATGCTTTTGTCATAGGCTCTCTACAGTATGCTATGCTGTGTGCCGCACCTGAAGTGTGCCTTGACATGAGTCAGTCAAGGGGGTACAAGAGTGATCCAAGAATGGATCACAGGACAGCGGTCAAAGTTATCCTTAGTAACTAGTGGACTAAGGAATTTTCTCGATTATGGAGGTGGTAAAAGAGTTCGTCGTAAAGGGTTACGTCGATGCAAGCTTAACACCTATCCGGATAGCTCTGAGTAGGGATACCGGATACGTATAATGGAGAAACAATTTATAATAGCTCCAAGTAGAACAGTTATTTGGAATAGCTCCAAATAGAACGTGGTAGCTACATCTAGGAGATGAAATAGAGACTTGTAAAGCGCACACGGATCTGAAAGGTTTAGACCCGTTGACTAAAACCTCTCTCACAAGCAACATGATCAAACACAGAACTCATTGAGTGCTGATCACATAGTGATGTGAACTAGACTCTTGGATGTTGGTTACATAGCGATGTGACCTGTGAAGTGTTAATCACATGGCGATGTGAACTAGATTATTGACTCTAGTGCAAGTGGGAGACTGTTGGAAATATGCCCTAGAGGCAATAATAAATTGATTATTATTATATTTCCTTGTTCATGATAATCGTTTATTATCCATGCTATAATTGTATTGACAGGAAACTCAGATACATGTGTGGATACATAGACAACACCATGTCCCTAGTAAGCCTCTAGTTGACTAGCTCGTTGATCAATAGATGGTTACGGTTTCCTGACCATGGACATTGGATGTCGTTGATAACGGGATCACATCATTATGAGAATGATGTGATGGACAAGACCCAATCCTAAGCATAGCACTAGATCGTGTAGTTCGTATGCTAAAGCTATTCTAATGTCAAGTATCATTTCCTTAGACCATGAGATTGTGCAACTCCCGGATACCGTAGGAATACTTTGGGTGTGCCAAACGTCACAACGTAACTGGGTGGCTATAAAGGTACACTACGGGTATCTCTGAAAGTGTCTGTTGGGTTGGCACGAATCGAGACTGGGATTTGTCACTCCGTGTAAACGGAGAGGTATCTCTGGGCCCACTCGGTAGGACATCATCATAATGTGCACAATGTGATCAAGGAGTTGATCACGAGATGATGTGTTACGGAACGAGTAAAGAGACTTGCCGGTAACGAGATTGAACAAGGTATCGAGATACCGACGATCGAATCTCGGGCAAGTTCAATACCGCTCGACAAAGGGAATTGTATATGGGATTGATTAAGTCCTTGACATCGTGGTTCATCCGATGAGATCATCGTGGAACATGTGGGAGCCAACATGGGTATCCAGATCCCGCTGTTGGTTATTGACCGGAGAACGTCTCGGTCATGTCTGCATGTTCCCGAACCCGTAGGGTCTACACACTTAAGGTTCGGTGACGCTAGGGTTATAGAGATATTAGTATGCGGTAACCCGAAAGTTGTTCGGAGTCCCGGATGAGATCCCGGACGTCACGAGGAGTTCCGGAATGGTCCGGAGGTAAAGAATTATATATAGGAAGTACTATTTCGGCCATCGGGACAAGTTTCGGGGTCATCGGTATTGTACCGGGACCACCGGAAGGGTCCCGGGGGTCCACCGGGTGGGGCCACCTGCCCCCGGGGGCCACATGGGCTGTAAGGGGTGTGCCTTGGCCTATATGGGCCAAGGGCACCAGCCCCAAGAGGCCCATGCGCCAAGAGATAGGAAAAAGGGGAGAGTCCTAAAGGGGGAAGGCACCTCCGAGGTGCCTTGGGGAGGATGGACTCCTCCCCACCCTTGGCCGCACCCTTCCTTGGAGGAAGGGGCAAGGGCTGCGCCTTCCCCTCTCCATTGGCCCTATATATAGTGGGGAAAAGGAGGAGCAAACCAATCTAAGGCCTGGCGCCTCCCTCTCCCTCCCGTGACACATCTCCCTCCTCCCGCAGCGCTTAGCGAAGCCCTGTTGGAATCCCGCTACTTCCACCACGCCGTCGTGCTGCTGGATCTCCATCAACCTCTCCCTCCTCCTTGCTGGATCAAGGCATGGGAGACGTCTCCGTTCCGTACGTGTGTTGAACGCGGAGGTGCCGTCCGTTCGGCACTAGGATCATCGGTGATTTGAATCACGACGAGTACGACTCCATCAACCCCGTTCTCTTGAACGCTTCCGCGCGCGATCTACAAGGGTATGTAGATCCACACCTCCCTCGTTGCTAGATGACTCCATAGATTGATCTTGGTGACACGTAGGAAAATTTTGAATTTATGCTACGTTCCGCAACACGTGCGTGTGCACGATGTCTAGAAGCTTACAGGTTGCTTGGCCGCTCTAAGTCGATTCATTTCCCGTCTCGGTGAAAAGGCGTTGCCCCTTTACCGACTGATGAAGAAGTCTGACAAGTTCGAGTGGACTCCAGAAGCTGATGCAGCGTTTGCAGACCTCAAAGCTCTGCTCTCCACCCAGCCGGTGCTTGCTGCCCCAATCAGTAAAGAGCCTCTGCTACTTTACATTGCAGCCACAGGACAAGTTGTCAGTACAGTACTTACGGTCGAGCGGGAAGAAGAGGGAAAGGCCTTCAGAGTTCAGCGCCCAGTGTATTATGTATCCAAGTTTTGACTCCTTCGAAGCAAAGATATCCCCATAACCAGAAACTTGTGTATGGGATTTACATGACCATGAAGAAGGTTGGACACTACTTCTCTGATCATTCCATTACAGTCGTCAGCGACGCTCCACTGTCAGAGATTTTGCACAACAGAGATGCAACTGGTCGAGTGGTGAAGTGGGCGATTGAACTCCTTCCCTTAGATATCAAGTTCGAGGCAAAGAAGGCTATCAAGTCCCAAGCAATTGCAGATTTCGTCGCCGAGTGGATCGAACAGTAACTTCCGACTCAAGTTCACTCGGAGCACTGGACCATGTTCTTGGATGGATCTAAGATGCTGAATGGTTCCGGTGCTGGAGTAGTACTGGTCTCCCCCCGAGGAGATAAGCTCAGCTACGTTCTCCAGATTCACTTCGATTCCTCCAATAATGAAGCAGAATATGAAGCACTTTTGTATGGGTTGCGCATGGCCATTTCACTCGGCGTCCGTCGCCTCTTGGTCTATGGTGACTCAGATTTGGTGGTCAATCAAGTGATGAAGGAGTGGGACGTCAGAAGCCCAGCCATGATTGGTTATTGCAATGCAGTAAGAAAGTTGAAGTTCGAGGGGTTAGAGCTTCATCACATCCCTCGACTGAAAAATCATGCAGCTGATGATTTGGCAAAGATAGGCTCCAAGAGAGATGCCATTCCCAGCAATGTGTTTTTGGAGCACATCCACTCGCCATCAGTCCAGGAGGATCCTTTTATAGAGGAGCCCCCGCAGCCGAAAAGTGCCACAGATCCGACTGAAGTCGAAATCCCTGCTGTGGTTGACCTAATCATGGAAGTCTTGGCAATCACTCCCGACTGGGCAGTACCGTACATTGCGTATATCTTGAGGAAAGAACTCCCAGAAGACGAGGAAGAGGCTCGACAGATCGTCCGTCGATCCAAAGCCTTCACAGTCATAAAGGGACAGTTGTACAGAGGAAGCGCGACTGGAATCGGTCAGAAGTGTATAACGCCAGAAGAAGGTCAGATAATCCTTGACGATATCCACTCGGGGACCTGTGGTCACCATGCGTCCTCTCGGACCATTGTGGCTAAAGCATACCAAGCGGGTTTTTACTGGCCCAGAGCAAATGAAATGGTGAAAGAGATAGTTGACAAGTGTGAAGGCTGCCAGTTCTACTCCAACATGTCGCACAAGCCAGCATCAGCCCTGAAGACCATTCCACTCGTCTGGCCCTTCGCTGGTTGGGGACTGTACATGGTTGGACCACTGAGAACAGGCAGAGCGGATTCACACATGTGCTTGTAGTAGTCGACAAGTTTACCAAGTGGATTGAAGCAAAGCCTATCAAGAATCTGGATGCTAGCACTACTATCAGTTTCATCAGGGAGCTAACGTTCAGATATGGAGTCCCACATAGCATCATCACGGACAATGGGTCAAACTTCGATTCAGAAAGGTTCAGAGCTTTTTGCGCTTCTCAAGGCACACGAGTCGACTACGCGTCGGTCGCACATCCCCAGTCGAATGGACAAGCTGAAAGGGCAAATGGTCTGATTCTCAAAGGACTAAAGCCTCGTCTGATGCGTGATCTCAAGCACACAGCAGGCGCTTGGGTCGACGAGCTTCCGTCAGTTCTGTGGGGATTAAGGACCACCCCGAACCGGTCGACTGGAAGAACTCCGTTCTTTCTGGTTTATGGAGCCGAAGCAGTCCTACCAAGTGATCTACTTCACAATGCACCCCGAGTCGAGCTTTGTACCGAGGATGAAGCAGAACAAGCCCGGCAGGACGCAGTCGACCTCCTAGAGGAGGAGAGAGAAATGGCTATGATCAGATCGACCATCTATCAGCAAGACTTGCGTCGATTCCATGCCAGAAACGTGAAGAGTCGAGCCTTCCAAGAAGGAGATTTGGTCCTCCGAGTTGATCAGCAGAAACCACACAAACTCGCTCCTACTTGGGAAGGTCCCTTCATCGTCACCAGTGTCCTCCACAACGGAGCATATCACCTCTACAATGTTGATCGCCGGATCGACGAGCCTCGAGCTTGGAATGCGGAACTACTCCGCCCATTTTACACTTGAGTTCTCACTCGGATGAGATGTAATAAGAAAAACTTCTGCAACTTATTTTTATCAAAGACAAGAGTGTCTCAGTTCTTCCTGTAATTGTTGTCACTTTTGTTTGTGTACAAAATCCCCCAGTGGGTGGCTTAGCTGCGAATCCGTTTCGCCTAAGTTTGCAAAAAAATCCTACCGAGTGGTGAGCCAGACTCCCACTCGGAGGCTTAGCTGCAGCCCAGTGCTTGCCTAAGTGTTTGAAAATCCTACCGAGTGGTGAGCCAGACTCCCACCCGGGGGCTTAGCTGCAGTCCAAGTACTAGCCTAAGTGTTTGAAAATCCTACCGAGTGGAGAGCAAACCTCCCACTCGGGGGCTTAGCTGCAGCCCACTGCTCGCCTAAGTGTATAAAAATCCTACCGAGTGGAGAGCAAACCTCCCACTCGGGGGCTTAGCTGCAGCCCAGTGCTCGCCTAAGTGTATAAAAATCCTACCGAGTGGAGAGCAAACCTCCCACTCGGGGGCTTAGCTGCAGCCCAGTGCTCGTCTAAGTGTATAAAAATCCTACCGAGTGGAGAGCAAACCTCCCACTCGGGGGCTTAGCTGCAGCCCAGTGCTCGCCTAAGTGTATTAAAATCCTACCGAGTGGAGAACAAACCTCCCACTCGGGGGCTTAGCTGCAGCCTAGTGCTCGCCTAAGTGTATAAAAATCATACCGAGTGAGAGCAAACCTCCCACTCGGGGGCTTAGCTGCAGCCCAGTGCTCGCCTAAGTGTATTAAAATCCTACCGAGTGGAGAACAAACCTCCCACTCGGGGGCTTAGCTGCAGCCTAGTGCTCGCCTAAGTGTATAAAAATCGTACCGAGTGGAGAGCAAACCTCCCACTCGGGGGCTTAGCTGCAGCCCAGTGCTCGCCTAAGTGTATTAAAATCCTACCGAGTGGAGAGCAAACCTCCCACTCGGAGGCTTAGCTGCAGCCCAGTGCTCGCCTAAGTGTATTAAAATCCCACCGAGTGGAGAGCAAACCTCCCACTCGGGGGCTTAGCTGCAGCCCAGTGCTCGCCTAAGTGTATAAAAATCCTACCGAGTGGAGAGCAAACCTCCCACTCGGGGGCTTAGCTGCAGTCCAAGTAATCGCCTAAGTGTATAAAAATCCTACCAAGTGTAGAGCAAACCTCTCACTCGGAGGCTTAGCTGCAGCCCAGTGCTCGCCTAAGTGTATAAAAATCCTACCGAGTGGAGAGCAAACCTCCCACTCGGAGGCTTAGCTGCAGCCCAGTGCTCGCCTAAGTACGGAACACGTCCCAATCCGCAAAGACGGCAAGATGCGAATCGACTGTTACCTTGTCCGTCGGTGCTGCACCACAAATACGAAGTTATTTCGAGTGAAGATCAAGTTCCACTCGACAGATAATTCACGAAGATATTCAACAACAAATCAAGTTCGGATAAGACCCAAAGGTCCCAAGACCTCGGATCAAAGTACTTGAGCCCTCGGCTCGACAGAGTTTAATGGTTACAGCATCCACTCGGCATTCCGAGGCAAATTTAAAGGGAAGCATTAAATTTTTTCATTCCTCAGGCGGAGGGCTGGAAGGGGCGACGAACTCGTCCAAATCAATCCCGTCTGCGACACAGGTGGCAGCAGCAATGAAAGTCTCCATGAAGTCTTGAAATCTGAGCTTCCTGGTATTGGCAACCTGAATGGCATCCAACTTCTCCTCTCGCACCTCCTTGCAGTGGACGCGAACCAGAGACAGGGCAACATCAGCACCACACCTTGCAGAGGACTTCTTCCACTCCGTCACTCGACCAGGGACGCCATTCAGTCGAGTCATCAGGGACTCGAGATCATTCGAAAGCGTCGCCCTGGGCCAGAGAGACGTGTCGATCCGCGACACTGCAACCTTTAGTCGAGCCAGATAATCAACCACGCTGGTAATACGGGACTCCAGGTGGAGCACATTCATAGCATCCTCGTCCATCACGAGTGAATTTGCAGGGTCCAAGCTTGGCTCCACTCGACTGGTCTCCTCTTCAAAGTTCTGGCAGAATTCTACAAATAACAATTCAAGTATAAGGCAGCGGCTCTACACGAGTTTGGTTACTGCAAGCCAGTCGGGTGAAAATAGTTACCTTCGAGCATGATGAACAACTTCTTGGCAAGTCCCCCGAGATAAACCTCAAGATCGTTCTTCTTCCCCGCCAGTTCGCCTGCCTTGTCATTCAGAGTAATCTTGCCGTTCTTCAGTCGGTTGACCTCCTTATTAGCTGCGTCGAGAGCAACTTTCAGTCTAGAGTTCTCCTGTTCAAGAGTAGAGACTGAAGCCAGCTTTTCTTTAGCAAGCTTTGTTTTGTTCAAGGCCCCCTTCTGTGCTTCGGCAAGATCTTGATCCTTCTTCTTCAGAGCTTCCTCCATTTGATCTGCGGCGCGTCGAGTGCGATCAACATCAAGGATTGACAAAAAGAAAAAAGTCACTCCTCAGGAATGGAAGACCTCACCAGCCATACCTTTTGCCTCTTCTCGAGCCTTCTGTAGGTTCTCTTGAGCAAGTTTTAAGTCAAGGTTGAGTTGGATCTGTTGGTCCTTCAACTCAGTGAAGCGAGCCGCAAGTTCACAGGATTTCTGCGAAAAACCAGTCGACAAACGTCAAGGATAGGTTGCTTCCGAGTAACCAAGAGACAATGGTAGCGTTTCTAAGACTACAACCGAATCAAAACATTCGAAAGCAGTCTCGGGGACTACACCCAGTGGGTGCACTCAGCGTGCCCCCACTGGTTCAAAAAAAAGTCGACTGCCCGCAGTCGACCGGATACAGTTCCATTCGACATGGCCTGACCAGACCGAGTGAAGAAGTACAAATACAGCAACGCAATATAAAGACTACAGTCGACTGCCAGCAGTCCACCGTAGTCTCGGGGACTACACCCAGTGGGTGCACTTAGCGTGCCCCCACTCGTCCAGAAGTTGACAGACACACCCAGTGGGTGTACAGTTATAAAGATCTTCGGAAAAGAGATTCTTCGAACAACATATTGCAACAGACCAATTGTTGAGTCGACTGACCTGGACGTTACTCTGAAGAGCCGAACTCGCGTCATACGCTGCTTGGCTGGCGTCCCGAACCACTTTCACTTGCTCCATCATGATTCCCGCCTGGCGTATAGCCTCTTTTGCGGCACCCACTTGGTCCTCTGGGACGGGGTATGTAGCAAAAAGCGAAGGCAGATTTGCAGTCGACGCCGAAGGCCGCACGCTCGTCAGAGGTTCAGCGAAAGTCACGGAAGTCCGAGTGGTATCACCACCATCCCGAGCTACAGCCTCAGACACCGGATCAGATTGGGGGGTCTTGCCAGTCGACGCCCTCCGGTTCCTTCTTACTCTCAGCGGCTCGTCGTCTTCATCGTCCGGTAGGTTGATAACATGAGGGGGAGCTGCAAGAAAAGTCAATCGACCAGAGTTACAAGAAATATTCAGTCGACTCAAGACAGAACATCATTAATCGTACCTGGGTTGGAAGTAACAGCATCTTCCATCTCTTGATCTCCGTCCTTGGCAGAGATCTCAGAAGTAGCAGCACTACAAATTTCGGAAGTCAGTCAGTTGGCTCAATGAATCGGCCAAGGATCTGTCCACGGTCGACAAAGGAAAACAAGTCTTGTTATTACCCAGAAATGGTGGGAACAGTCATCTTCATCTTGGGCAGAGCCTTGGGCGGCTTGGATGGCGTCGCGCGTTGGAGCTTGGGAGCCTTTTCAGTCGGCGTAGGAGAAGAGGTCCGAGGGCGTTTTGACGACTGCCCAACAGGAGCAGTCGCCTTACCACGTTCCCGCGCGGGATCGTGTGTAAGCTTGGATCGCCTCTCTGAGCGGGGGTGGGGGGGTGTTCAACTTCCTCCTCCTCCTCTTCGCTGGAGTCGACGTCGTCGTCTCCCTCTCCTTCGCCATCGGATTCCCACTCGCCATGTTCGTCTCCGCTCTCACCTCCGCTTGCCTCCCCTTCCTCAGTCGGCTCCCGTGCCCCGTTGGGCGTCGAGTACATCTTAGTAGTTTCCTGGGAAGCAACAGACAAAGCAAAGGTCAATCGACCAACTCAAAGAAGACCAACGAAGAAAGCAAGATCCCAATCAAGAACATAACGGCAGACCTGGTCCACTTCGTATGTGTTGTCGAGCGGAGGAACCCGCCTGGCTCCTCGGGGGTTGTCTTTGTTTCCCGTGATGCTCGACAACCACCCTTCCAACATCTCATCGGTGACCTCCTCTGGGTGGGTCCGAGTGGTGTCTTCAAGGCCTGAATACAGCCACATCGGGTGGTCACGAGCCTGAAGCGGTTGGATGTGCCTCTGAAGGAAGACCTCCAGCAGGTCCATTCCGGTCACGCCCTCGCGGACAAGCTGAACCACTCGACCAACCAACACTTTGACTTGCGCTTTTTCTTCCGGCGCCACTTTCAGAGAAGCAGGTTTCTGAGCTCGGTCTAGAGAGAAAGGGGGAAGTCCAGTCGACTGTTCTGGGGTCGTCTGGTCTTTACAGTAAAACCAGGTCGCCTGCCAACCGCGGACCGACTCAGGGAAATTAATAGATGGAAAAGAACTTTTTCCCCTTGTCTGGATCGCCAGGCCTCTGCACAGCTGGATCACCTGCGTCCTCTCGTTCCTCGACTTGGCCCTCTTGACCGACTGGGAGCGGCAAGTGAAGATGTGCTTAAAGAGCCCCCAATGGGGACGACAACCCAGGAAACCCTCACACAAGGCAACGAAAGCAGCAAGATACACAATGGAGTTGGGAGTGAAATGATGGAGCTGCGCTCCGAAGAAGTTCAGAAAGCTCCGGAAGAAAGGATGAGGAGGCAGAGAAAGCCCACGATCGATATGGGTGGCGAGGAGGACACACTCACCATCAAGAGGTTGAGCTTCGATTTCTCCCCCTGGGAGACGCGCAGCTTTGTGAAGAATGACTCCTCCCTCGACCATGTCGTCAAGATCTTCCTGCCGAATCACAGATGGCATCCAGTCGCCCTGGATCCAGCCCTTGGGCAGAGCAGTCCTCGAGGAAGATCCGCCCCGAGCGGACTTCTTCCCTTTCCCCTGGGCCGCCGCCTTCTTCGCACGCTCTAGAGCGGACGTCTTGTCCTTCCCCATCGTCGCCGGCAGGGCTCGAATGGACCTGCGGCACTAGGGTGAGAGCGGAGGTGGCGGAGGACCTTGCGAAGGGAGAAAGAAAGGAGAGAGCACACTATTTGGAAACCTCGAGCCGGCGGCTTATAAGGGGCCGCTTCCGAGTGGCTGACTGGTAGGCCCGGTCTATCTAGTCAAATCCCGCAGCAGACGCGTGCACAGTACGTGCTGAAAAAGGTGGCGCGGAAATCGAGGAGCTTCCGCCTTATCACATCCAATTACTACGGCCGCTCCCGTCCCGTGCGCTTCTCGAATTTAAAATCCCGCGAAATCCGCGGGTTGCAGAGCAATCCTTCAGGCAGAAGATCCCTTTCACACCACCATTCGGAACATCACAGGCAAGATAATTCACTCAACGAAAGGCCTAGAATGGATCAAGGTGACTGAATAAGGTTGATGACGTCATCCGTGACGATTGATCCGAAACAAGGCACTCATGTGGCACAAAGAACCAGTCGGAAAGATCTCCAACCCTTTCCCCACTCTAACCTCGATCCATTCGGGGGCTAATGATGAAGCTATGTACCTAGGGTAGGGGCACGGACCTGTCCTAAGAGCCCTACCCAAGGACATATTTAGAAGAAGTCACCTTTCAATCGACTTGAAGGTACCCACTCGACGGGTTCAAGACACTCGACCAAGAAGCTATCACTCGACTGCTGAGTTAACCACTCGACTGCCAGGAGATCTAAAGTCACTCATAGGCAAACGGTCGGTCATTAAGTAGCCTTTATGGTCATCATAGCACTTTATTAGGGGCGTTACCAGTAACGCCCAACCTTAATGTACCTTAAACCCTGCATTACTGAGGGCAGGAGAGGGCTGGCGAACTCTATATAAGCCACCCCCCTCCTCAGTATCAAGGGTTCGCACCCCTGTCATTCTCACACATATAATCCAGTCGACCGCCTCCGGGCACCAAGACGTAGGGCTTTTACTTCCTCCGAGAAGGGCCTGAACTCGTACATCTTTGTGTGCTTTCAGCTTCTACATAGCTAAGATCTAGCCTCTCCATACTTACCCCCCTACACTACTGTCAGACTTAGAACCACGACAGCCGTCTTCATTGTTGGAAATATGCCCTAGAGGCAATAATAAAAGCATTATTATTATATTTCCTTATTCATGATAATTGTCTTTATTCGTGCTATAATTGTGTTATCCGGAAATCGTAATACATGTGTGAATAACAGACAACAACGTGTCCCTAGTAAGCCTCTAGTTGACTAGCTCGTTGATCAACAGATAGTCATGGTTTCCTGACTATGGGCATTGGATGTCAATGATAACGAGATCACATCATTAGGAGAATGATGTGATGGACGAGACCCAATCCTAAACATAGCATAAGATCGCATAGTTCGTTTGCTAGAGTTTTCCAATGTCAAGTATCCTTTCCTTTGACCATGAGATCGTGTAACTCCCGGATACCGTAGGAGTGCTTTGGGTGTGCCAAACGTCACAACATAACTGGGTGACTATAAAGGTATACTACGGGTATCTCTGAAAGTGTCTGTTGGGTTGACACGGATCGAGACTGGGATTTGTTACTCCGCTTGACGGAGAGGTATCACCGGGCCCTCTCGGTAATGCATCATCATAATGAGCTCAATGTGATCAAAGTGTTTGATCACGGGATCATGCATTACGGTACGAGTAAAGTGACTTGCCGGTAACGAGATTGAACGAGGTATTGGGATACCGACGATCGAATCTCGGGCAAGTAAAATACCGATTGACAAAGGGAATCGTATACGGGATTAATTGAATCCTCGACATCGTGGTTCATCCGATGAGATCATCGTGGAGCATGTGGGAGCCAACATGGGTATCCAGATCCCGCTGTTGGTTATTGCCCGAGAGCCGTCTCGGTCATGTCTGCATGTCTCCCGAACCCGTAGGGTCTACACACTTAAGGTTCGGTGACGCTAGGGTTGTGAAGATATGTATATGCAGTAACCCGAATGTTGTTCGGAGTCCCGGATGATATCCCGGATGTCACGAGGAGTTTCGGAATGGTTCGGAGGTAAAGAATTATATATAGGAAGTGCTGTTTTGGCCATCGGGACAAGTTTCGGGGTTATCGGTATTGTACCGGGACCACCGGAGGGTCCCGGGGGGTCCACCGGCTGGGGCCACCTGCCTCGGGGGGCCACATGGGCTCTAGGGGGTGCGCCTTGGCCTACATGGGCCAAGGGGAACCAGCCCCAAGAGGCCCATGCGCCTAGGGTGGGGAAACCCTAAAGGGGGGGCGCCCCCTTGCTTGGGGGCAAGCCCCACCCCTTGGCCGCCGCCCCCCTAGGAGATTGCATCTCCTAGGGCCGGCGCCCGCCCCCTAGGGGCTATATAAAGGGGGAGGGGAGGGGGGCAGCCGCACCCTGGTCCTTGGCGCCTCCGTCTCCCTCTCCAACACCTCCTCCTCCTCCGTAGAGCTCGGCGAAGCCCTGCCGGAGTACTGCAGCTCCACCATCACCACGCCGTCGTGCTGCTGCTGGAGCCATCTTCCCCAACCTCTCCTTTGCCTTGCTGGATCAAGAAGAAGGAGACGTTACACTGACCGTACGTGTGTTGAACGCGGAGGTGCCGTCCGTTCGGTGCTAGGATCTCCGGTGATTTGGATCACGTCGTGTACGACTACCTCATCCTCGTTCGTTGAACGCTTCCGCTCGCGATCTACAAAGTGGTATGTAGATGCAATCTCTCTCCCATGACTCGTTGCTTAGATGAACTCATAGATGGATCTTGGTGAAACCGTAGGAAAATTTTTAATTTTCTGCAACGTTCCCCAACATTCATATGCAGGTGGCGGGAGGTCCGGTGGCTAGCCGGACTGGTGAGGTTGCCGAGCTAACACGGCAACTTGACGCGGCAGATGCCGACATCGTGCTTGTCAACATGTGGCTTGACGAGGCGCAGGGTATGTAATTTCTCCGGTGATCAACATATGGTAAGAGGAGCGTAATGCCAGTATCTTGAACATGTTGTGAATTGCAGATGGAGCTGCGGCAGTGGAGACCCTTCGGGCGCAACTTGCCCGAGCCAAAAAGCAAGCCAGGAATAGTGATGCGGCCGCTCTAAAGGCGGCCGAAGAGCTGAGGGCCGAACATGCTGCCCATTGCCAAACTAAGGAGAAGATGGCCAAGATGGCCATTGAGTTAAGTGATGCCGTCGACCGATACCTTCTTCTTGATAAGGAAAGCCAAGTGAAGGCTACGGAGTTGGAGAAGGCCATGGTAGCGGCCAAGGAAGCCCGCTCTACAATTAGAGCGATGAAGGAAGAGCTGCGTCATGCCGGGGATATCGCGGCTGGGAGGCCCTTTATGCTGCGGATGAAGTTCGTAGATCCTAAGTATGCTCCTCTTGACCGGCTGTGGAGTTCTGCAGACGCGTATCTGGATTTGGCAGCGAGTGCTGCTGATGCGGCCGAGTACTTCAAAAATCAAAAAGATCGCGAAGTGGAGAAGCTGTTCTGGTCGCAGTTTAATGGAACAACATGTCCGCTTCCTCTGATTGAGCGGATGGCCGAATGGGCCGAGCTCCATAGGTTGTCCGGAATTGCCATGAGGTCTGTTGTGGATCACCTGTGGCCGGCAGGGCCAAGGCCGAACAGTTACTTCAGCTTGGTGCAGCAGTTCCTTGGTGTTGTGCCGCACATCAACGCTATGAAGAGGTCGGCGTGCATCGAGGGTGCGCGGATGGCGCTTGCCTGTGTCAATACGCACTGGGCGGAGATGGAAGCCACCGCAATTGCAGCCCCGAGTTCGGCAGTTAGCCGAGTAGCTGCCGAGCACTACTTTGACGAGGTCCTTGAAGGCGCTCGTTCAATAGAAGCGCAGTGCTCGAAGAATATTATGTTCTAATGACATGTATTCCCATTGAAAAACAATGTTTTACAGAATTATATAAAGGCTATTTTTATACTTCCGCCTGAAAGTGTTATGATGCCTCATGTGCGGCCGTTTATGTATATATGTATATAACCTGAAAGTTTGCAGTCGTCGGCTTCAGCCCCCACGCATATAATGCGGGGGTGTTCGCAGAAGATGCCTGTTCACACTTGACCCAACGTCTTGGTCCATTAAGGAGGTGATAGCGCAGCGAACTAGGCAATCGGACTATATTGCTTTAACACTTTCACTTAGCCATAGGAGTTTGATATTGGGGCTACTATATAGCCCCTGGTGGCTCCACGTTCATCCGAATACGGGGCGCAGTCATGCCTGACCAGGAAACGACCCTTTGTTAATGCGGAGGAATCCCGAAGATTCCGATAAGTCATCGAGTGGTTGACCAGTCTCTCGCTTTATCATGACAGTCAGTTTTTGGCTTTCTCTGCTGAGGTGCTCGTCCGGGCTAGCCAGGGCACAATTGCAGCAGTTCTCCTGGTGCCACCTTAGCCGATAGAGCGAAACGTAAGGTAGCAAAACACAGGAGCCGGGCAAACCCAACATTTGACCAAAGACATGATTCGGAGCTGATGCATATAAGGCCTAACTCGCGACGCCGAACACTCCCTAAGGTGTTCGGTCTTTGAAATATATACTGGGCTTAAATGATGCCCTTGGATAATGAACCCCTAGTGTCCAGGTACGAGCAATATTCTGACGTAGCCACATGCCAAGACGTCAGCATCCTTCTCGCTTGTATTGAGAATCCGGAGGATGTGAACAACAAAAGACAGTAAAAAAGGTTTATGCAGGGTCTTAGTCTAAAGAGAAACCTTTGCACGGGTCCCTGCTACACGTCTGCGCCTGTTTCTCCGTTGTGTCGTATCCTGGACGGGTGTAGCACGATTTTCATCTGTAAAAGAGAGGTGCTTAGTGTAAAGTTGTTGTGCAAAAATTTGGTTATTATAAACAAGTCTTGAAAAAGTCGAGATGTGTGAAGTTGAGCCGAATTATCGCGGCGAAGCCCCTGGTACCATCTATAAGGGTATAACCCTCGAACCAATCTCTATCCAATGATTGTCCGGACCCGTCGAGCCGTGTCCGTGGTCTTAACGACCAGTCATCTGTTCTGGTTGGTGAGGCCGTCTAGTGTTCGGCTGTTAAAGTAGCCGTGCGTTCTTCTATTCGTAAGGAGCGCTCAACATTTCCATGTACTGTGATAATGCCCCGTGGACCGGGCATTTTAAGCTTGAGTAAGGCATAATGCGGTATTGCATTAAAACGAGCGAAAGCCCCTCGTCCGAGTAGTGCTTGATAGACACTTCGGAATGGAGCTATGTCGAAGGTTAACCTTTCGCTCCGGAAGTTGTCGGGCGAGCTGAACACAACCTCTAGTACTAGAGGGCCCGTGCAGCGGGCTTCTGTGCCTAGTATTACTCCCTTGAAGGTAGTATTACTGTGGCTGATTCTTGTTGGGTTTATCCCCATTTTGCGGATGGTGTCCTGATATATCAGATTTAGACTACTACTGCCGTCCATAATGACTCGTGTGAGATGGTATCCGTTTATTATTGGGTCCAGCACCAAGGCGGTTGATCCTTCCTGCCAGATACCTATTAGGTGATCCCTACGATCAAAGGTGACCGGGCAGGCCGACCAGGGGTAGAACTCATGGGTGACAGGCTCTATGGCTTGTGTATTTCGGAGTGCGTATTTGCCTCTCCTCTTTGTCACGTGGATAACATTTACTGTTTTGACTTTTGGTGGGAATATTTTCTGTCCCCCAGTGTCTTGCTGGCGAGGCGCATCCTCGTCGTCGCTCGGAGTGTCCTCCCCCTTGTGTTCGGCGTTTAGCTTGTCAGCCTGCTTGAGGACCCAGCATTCTCTGTGGGTATGATTTGCAGGTTTGTCGGGGGTGCCGTGGATCTGACATAGTTTGTCTAGAATCTTGTTTAGGCTGGTCGGTCCATCTCTGTTGCCTTTAAAGGGCTTTTTCCGGTGACCCGGTCGAGAGCCCCTGAATCCGGCGTTTACCGCCGTGTTATCTGGGCTGTCTTCTTTAGCCCGACGCTTGTTTTTACTGCGTCGTCCTTGGGTCGCTGGTGCTGCTGCGGGCTAACCAGCTGTCCTTGCCCGCGCAAAAGCGGGTCATGAGGCTTGTTAGGGCTGCCATTGTTCTCGGCTTTTCTTGGCCAAGGTGTCTGGCAAGCCATTCGTCTCGAACGCTATGCTTGAAAGCTGCTAGGGCTTCAACGTCCGGACACTCGACAATTTGGTTCTTCTTAGTGAGAAACCTGTTCCAAAGCTTTCGGGCTGACTCTTCGGGCTGTTGAATTATATGACTTAAATCATCAGCGTCCGGAGGTCGGACATAAGTCCCTTGAAAATTAGTCCAGAAAGCGTCCTCGAGCTCCTCCCAACTTCCAATGGAATTTTCGGGGAGGCTTTTCAGCCAGTGCCGAGCTGTTTCTTTGAGCTTGAGGGGCAAGTATTTGATGGCGTGGAGACCGTCTCCACGAGCCATGTGAATATGGAGGATGAAGTCCTCCATCCATACCCTAGGGTCTGTGGTTCCGTCGTATGCCTCTATGTTAACTGGTTTGAACCCTTCTGGAAATTCATGGTCTAATACCTCGTCTGTGAAACATAGGGGGTGTGCGGCACCCCTGTATTTGGCTGTGCCATGGCGTTCGGACGGTTGTGGTATTTAGTGTTGGCTGAGTGCTGGAGCGCGTTTCCTTGATCCGTAGATGGATCTGGTTGCGCCGGCCCATTGATGCGGGTCCCCGCGTCGGTCATGTACTGACTTATGTGCAGCCTCGTTGGCCGCCCTATCGCGGCCACGAGGTCGTCGATCCGACCGGTCGGCGGTTTTGTTTTTTGACTGCGGGGGTTCGAAGGCCTCGTTGTCAAATTCCAGCAGTAGCTTTCGCTTTGGGTAGCTCTTCATGTGGCGACTGCCACCGTACTTTTCTGCCGTGTCGAGCACTTTATTCCATCTACTATTGAGTGTGTTTTGTGCGGCCTTGAGCCTTTGTTTCTGCTTCTTCAGACTTCTTGCAGTGCCAATAAGCCTTTCTTGCTCCAGCTGCCTTTCCAGGATGATGCGCTCGTCGTCATCGGACTGTTCTCCTGACCGGAGACAGGTTGGTTGTCTTGTCGCTCGGCGTCGCCGTGTTCGGACAGCGGCTCCGCACTTTGTTCGTCATCCGCTGGCTCACCCTGCTCAATCGCTGGGTCAATTTGGCTTCTTCTTGCACTGTTATCGCTGTTTTTGCCAAGGCGGGATTTAGAGCGGCGCCTACAGCGCCGTTTTGATTGCCTGTCGAGGGAGCTATCTCTTGCTGCATCCTCATCATTATTTTCTTTGGGTGTATCCACCATGTATATGTCATGTGATGAAGTGGCAGTCCGGCGCCCTATTGGCGATGGTTCCTGTTCGTCTCCTGCATCGTTGTCCATGCTATCGATGTCTTCGGAGTCGAAGTCGAGCATGTCGGTTAAGTCGTCGACAGTGGCTACTAAGTGGGTGGTGGGTGGGGAGTGAATTTCTTCGTCATCCGCATCCCACTCTAGCCGGACATAGTTTGGCCAAGGTTCTCCAGACAGGGAGAGAGATTTTTACGAGTTCAGTATGTCACCGAAGGGCGAGTGCTGGAAGATATCTCTGGAGGTGAACTCCATGATCGGTGCCCAATCGGATTCGATAGGTACAGGCACGGGTGGTTCGGAGTCCGTGGCCGGGGACGAGTCCAGCAGTTCGGCGACACGGCTCTCGTGAGGGGTAAGGTCAGTATTCGGCTCTATCGCCACTGAGGGTGCGACCTCCGTGGCGGAGTCTATCCTCCCATCCTCGGATGGCGCGATCTGCTCCAGACTGAAGGCCGGAGTAGTTGTTGGCGTGATCTCCTGAACACTGTCCGACGGCTGAGCTATATTGTGCTCGTCGTGATCGTGCGGCACACCAGGTATGGGCCCGAATCCGTCGAAGATCAAGTCTCCGCGGATATCGATAGTGTAATTCAAGTTTCCAAACCTGACCTGATGGCCAGGGGCGTAGCTCTCGATCTTCTCCAGATGGCCAAACGAGTTGGCCCGCAGTGCGAAGCCGCCGAATACGAAGATCTGTCCGGGGAGGAAGACCTCACCCTGCACCGCATCATTGTCGATGATCGAAGGGGCCATCAAACCTTACAACAACGACACAGTGGAACTCTCAATGAAAGCACCAATGTTGGTGTCAAAATCAGCGGATCTCAGGTAGGGGGTCCCGAACTGTGCGTCTAAGGCGGATGGTAACAGGAGGCAAGGGACACAATGTTTACCCAGGTTCGGGCCCTCGCGATGGAGGTAAAACCCTACTTCCAGCTTGATTGGTCTTGATGATATGAGTAGTACAAGAGTTGATCTACCACGAGATCGTAGAGGCTAAACCCTAAAAGCTAGCCTATGGTATGATTGTTGTTTTCATACGGACTAAACCCTCCGGTTTATATAGACACTTGAGGGGGCTAGGGTTACAGAGAGTCGGTTACAATGGGAGGAGATCTACATATCCGTGTCGCCAAGCTTGCCTTCCACACCAAGAGAGTCCCATCCGGACATTAGACGAAGTCTTCAATCTTGTATCTTCATAGCCCAATAGTCCGGCCAAAGGATATAGTCCGGCTGTCCGGATACCCCCTAATCCAGGACTCCCTCAGCCGCCTTCCCCAGCAAATACCTCGGCCTCCCCCTACACATCCGACGCATTCGGAAGGTGGACTTGCAACCTCTCATCAACAAGTTTGGCGCTCGCATCTCGGGCTGGAAGGGAAGAAACCTTACACGGGCTGGTCGGGTGGACCTCACAAAGTTAGTTCTCCTTCCTACCATCACCTACCATGCGGCGGTCCTCCCCTTACCCAAATGGGCCCTCAATAATATGGATAGGCTAGCTCGGAATTTTATTTGGACCGCCAATGACAATGAGAATGCCAGCGCGGGGCGCTCCCTGCTACCTCTTGAACACTGTGTTGGTTTTCCCTTGAAGAGGAATGGGTAATGCAGCAAAGTAGCGTAAGTATTTCCCTCAGTTTTTTAGAACCAAGGTATCAATCTAGTACGAGACCACGCTCAAGTCCCTCGCACCTACACAAACAGATAAGAACCTTGCAACCAACGCGGTAAAGGGGTAGTCAATCCCTTCAGGGCCACCTACAAAAGTGGGACTGATAGAGATGATAAGATAATATTTTTGGTATTTTTATGATAAAGACTAAAAGTAAAGAAAGCAAAATAAAAGGCGCAAGAAATAGCTTGTTGACAGGAGATTAATATGATGGAGAATAGACCCGGGGGCCATAGGTTTCACTATGGCTTCTCTCAAGATAGCATAAATATTACGGTGGGTAAACAAATTACTGTCGAGCAATTGATAGAATTGAGCATAGTTATGAGAATTTCTAGGTATGATCATGTATATAGGCATCACGTCCGTGACAAGTAGACCGACTCCTGCCTGCATCTACTACTATTACTCCACACATCGACCGCTATCCAGCATGCAGGGCCGGAGCCAGGATTTGATCATAAGGGGGGCGAAGAGGAAAATGCACATGTAAGAAATGAAGCACCAAAGTATAAAATTTCTTAAATATAGCGTCGATATCAAACAAACAACGACAATATTTGTTTTGCAATTACATTGAAATAGCTACATATTTTAATGGCTTAGATGGATATGAGGATATCTATGCACAACAGGCACATGAAACCATCAAACATCAAGCTTTGTAGTGATTTCACTCCTAAAACATATACATGTCGCTCCGCATTCTTATCAGTAGAGTGGGTGCTTACAACAAATGGCTTCAATTGTTAGTTATTGTTGGTCTCTTCCTCTTCATGCTTTATGCAATTATAGACTTCTAGTCAGTACAAAAATAGGCGTATCATTTGTAATTGATTCTAACTAGTTCTAGTAATTGTAAAATAATAAATCTATGTAGCATACCTTAGGATGAGATTAGATAGACCCACAAGCCATCTGTGAGAGCCGAGAGGTGGAGATGTTTGCCAATTAGATCAGCTTGTGGTAGACTCAAACCGGCGGCGGAATCTGCTGCTTCATCAGTCAGTTCACCAGTAATGTTGATGGTCTGCACTCGATTAAGCCCTAGCTCCGCGACGGCGGCAGAAACGATCGAGGATGGAGTCGAGCCAACAGATGGCAAAGCGATGTATTGTGTCCAATCGACAAGTAATACTCAGGGCGTGCAGACCAGAAGATCGGCCCAATTCTAGCACATGGGATGTGGGCTATCAATTTTGGGCTTGGCTATTCAACACCACATACCGTAGAGGTCAGGCCAGGCATACGTGTTTGATAATGGCTAGATATTAGACTAAAAAAAGGCTAATGGCCAGATATCAATTATCAACAGGCATCAAGGTAGCCAACTAATTCTCCTGGTCCATCGCTAGTCCCCGCTGAGTATCGTTGAGGGGGGCCGATCGATAGGGGGGGCTGGCCCCCGCTCGCCCCCCTGTGGCTCCGCCACTGCCAGCATGCACCTAGAGTATTAAGTTCATAAGAACGGAGTAACGCTTTAAGCAAGATGACATTATGTAGAGGGATAAACTCATGCAATGTGATATAAACCCCATCTTTTTATCCTTGATGGCAATAATACAATACGTGTTGTTTCCCCTACTGTCATTGGGATCGAGCACCGCAAGATTGAACCCAAAGCTAAGAACTTCTCCCATTGCAAGAAAGATCAATCTAGTAGGCCAAACCAAACTGATAATTCGAAGAGACTTGCAAAGATAACCAATCATACATAAAAGAATTCAGAGGAGATTCAAATATTGTTCATAGATAATCTTGATCATAAACCCACAATTCATCGGATCTCGACAAACACACCGCAAAAAAGAGTTACATCAAATAGATCTCCAACAGAATCGAGGAGAACTTTGTATTGAGATCCAAAGAGAGAGAAGAATCCATCTAGCTAATAACTATGGACCTAAAGGTCTAAGGTAAACTACTCACACATCATCGAAGAGGCTATGGTGTTGATGTAGAAGCCCTCCGTGATCAATGCCCCCTCCGGCGGAGCGCCGGAAAAGGCCCCAAGATGGGATCTCATGGGTACAGAAGGTTGCGGCGGTGGAAATAGGGTTTTGGCCCCGTATCTGATGTTTCCAGGGTATATGAGTATATATAGGTGAAAGAGGTCGGTCGGGAGAGCTACGAGGGGCCCACGAGGGTGGGGTCGTGCCCAGGGGGCAGGCGCGCCTCCCTGCCTCGTGGCCTCCTCGTTGATTGCTTGACGTCCACTCCAAGTCCTCTGGATCACATTGGTTCCGAAAATTACGTTCCCGAAGGTTTCATTCCGTTTGGACTCCGTTTGATATCCTTTTATTTTAAAACACTGAAATAGGCAAAAAAACAACAATTTGGGCTGGGCCTCCGGTTAATAGGTTAGTCCCAAAAATAATATATAAGTGTATAATAAAGCCCATTAAACATCCAAAACAGAATATATATTAGCATGGAACAATAAAAAATTATAGATACGTTGGAGACGTATCAAGCATCCCCAAGCTTAATTCCTGCTCGTCCTCGAGTAGGTAAATGATTAAAACAGAATTTTTGATGTGGAATGCTACTTGGCATAATTTTCAATGTAATTCTCTTATTTGTGGCATGAATATTGAGATCCGAAAGATTCAAGATAAAAGTTTAATATTGACATAAAAGTAATAATACTTCAAGCATACTAACTAAGCATTTATGTCTTCTCAAAATAACATGGCCAAAGAAAGTTCATCCCTACAAAGTCATATAGTTTGGTCATGCTCCATTTTCGTCACACAAGAATGCTCTCATCATGCACAACCCCGATGACAAGCCAAGAAATTGTTTCATACTTTAGTAATCTCAAACTTTTTTCAACTTTCATGCAATATATGAGCGTGAGCCATGGATATAGCACTATGGGTGGAATAGAATATGATGATGGGGGTTATGTGGAGAAGACAAAAAGGGAGAAAGTCTCACATTAACGCGGGTAATCAATGATCTAGGGAGATGCCCATCGATTGATGTCAATGCAAGGAGTAGGGATTGCCATGCAATGGATGCACTTAGAGCTATAAATGTATGAAAGCTCAACAAAAGAAACTAAGTGGGTGTGCATCCAACTTGCTTGCTCACGAAGACCTAGGGCATTTGAGGAAGCCCATTGTTGGAATATACAAGCCAAGTTCTATAATGAAAAATTCCCACTAGTATATGAAAGTGACACAACAAGAGACTCTCTATCACAAAGATCATGGTGCTACTTTGAAGCACAAGTGTGGAAAAAGGATAGTAGCATTGCCTCTTTTTATTTTCTCTTTTTTGGGCCTTTTTTGGGACAATGCACTACGAATGATGATCATCACACTTCTATTTATTTACAACTCAATGATTACAACTCGATACTAGAACAAAGTATGCCTCTATATGAATGCCTCCAGCGGTGTACCGAGATGGGCCATGAATCAAGAGTGACATGTATGAAATAATATGCATGGGGGCTTTGCCACAAATACGATGTCAACTACATGATCATGCAAGGCAATATGACAATGATGAAGTGTGTCATGATAAACGGAATGGTGTAAAGTTGCATGGCAATATATCTCAGAATGGCTATGGAAATGCCATAATAGGTAGGTATGGTGGCTGTTTTGAGGAATATATAAGGAGGTTTATGTGTGATAGAGCGTACCGTATCATCGGGTTTGGATGCACCAGCAAAGTTTGCACCAACTCTCAAGGTGAGAAAGGGCAATGCACGGTACCGAAGAGGCTAGCAATGATGGAAGGATGAGAGTGCGTATAATCCATGGACTCAACATTAGTCATAAAGAACTCACATACTTATTGCAAAAATCTACAAGTCATCAAAACCCAAGTACTACGCGCATGCTCCTAGGGGGATAGATTGGTAGGAAAATACGATCGCTCTTCCCCGACCGCCACTCATAAGGAGGACAATCAAAAAACACCTCTTGTTTCAAATTTGTTACACAACGTTTACCGTACTTGTTGGGGAACGTTGCAGAAAATTAAAATTTTTCCTACGGTTTCACCAAGATCCATCTATGAGTTCATCTAGCAACGAGTATTCAGATTAGATAGCATCTACATACCACTTTGTAGATCGCAACGGAAGCGTTCGAGTGAACGTGGATGAGGTAGTCGTACTCGCCATGATCCAATTCACCGATGATCTAGTGCCGAACGGACGGCACCTCCGCGTTCAACACACGTACGTGACGGGAGACGTCTCCTCCTTCTTGATCCAGCAAGGGGGAATAAGAGGTTGAGGAAGATCCAGCACGACGGTGTGGTGTTGGATGCAGCAGAACTCCGGCAGGGCTTCGCTAAGCAACTACGGGAGGAGGAGGAGGTGTTGCAGGGAGGAGGGAGGAGCCAGGGCATAGGGTGCGGCCACCCATCCCTCCCCTCCCTTTATATAGGCGCATGAGAGGGGGGAGGGCGCAGCCTTGCCCCTTCCTCCAAGGAAGGGGTGCGGCCAAAGGGGGGGAGGAGTCCATCCTCCCCAAGGCACCTCGGAGGTGCCTTCCCCTCTTTGGACTCTTCCCTCTCCAAGTCTTCTTGGCGCATGGGCCCTTGGGGCTGGTGCCCTTGGCCCATATAGGCCAGGGAGCACCCCCTATAGCCCGTGTGCCCCCCCCCCCGGGCAGGTGGACCCCCCCGGTGGACCCCCGGGACCCCTCCGGTGGTCCCGGTACAATACCGATAACACCGAAACTTGTCCCGATGGCCAAAATAGCACTTCCTATATATAATTCTTTACCTCCGGACCATTCCGGAACTCCTCGTGACGTCCGGGATCTCATCCGAGACTCCGAACAACATTCGGGTTACTGCATATACATATCTTCACAACCCTAGCGTCACCGAACCTTAAGTGTGTAGACCCTACGGGTTCGGGAGACATGCAGACATGACCGAGACGGCTCTCGGGCAATAACCAACAGCGGGATCTGGATACCCATGTTGGCTCCCACATGCTCCACGATGATCTCATCGGATGAACCACGATGTCGAGGATTCAATTAATCCCGTATACGATTCCCTTTGTCAATCGGTATTTTACTTGCCCGAGATTCGATCGTCGGTATCCCAATACCTCGTTCAATCTCGTTATCGGCAAGTCACTTTTCTCGTTACCGTAATGCATGATCCCGTGATCAAACACTTTGATCACATTGAGCTCATTATGATGATGCATTACCGAGAGGGCCCGGTGATACCTCTCCGTCAAGCGGAGTGACAAATCCCAGTCTCGATCCATGTCAACCCAACAGACACTTTCAGAGATACCCGTAGTATACCTTTATAGTCACCCAGTTACGTTGTGACGTTTGGCACACCCAAAGCACTCCTACGGTATCCGGGAGTTACACGATCTCATGGTCTAAGGAAAGGATACTTGACATTGGATAACTCTAGCAAACGAACTATGCGATCTTATGCTATGTTTAGGATTGGGTCTTGTCCATCACATCATTCTCCTAATGATGTGATCCCGTTATCGATGACATCCAATGTCCATAGTCAGGAAACCATGACTATCTGTCGATCAACGAGCTAGTCAACTAGAGGCTCACTAGGGACATGTTTGTTGTCTGTTATTCACACATGTATTACGATTTCCGGTTAACACAATTATAGCACGAATAAAGACAATTATCATGAATAAGGAAATATAATAATAATGCTTTTATTATTGCCTCTAGGGCATATTTCCAACAGTCTCCCACTTGCACTAGAGTCAATAATCTAGTTACATTGTGATGAATCGAACACCCATAGAGTTCTGGTGTTGATCATGTTTTGCCTTAGGGAGAGGTTTAGTCAACGGATCTGCGACATTCAGATCCGTGTGCACTTTACAAATTTCTATGTCTCCATCTTGAACATTTTCACGAATGGAGTTGAAGCGACGCTTGATGTGCCTAGTCTTCTTGTGAAACCTGGGCTCCTTTGCAAGTGCAATAGCTCCAGTGTTGTCACAGAAGAGCTTGATTGGCCCCGACGCATTGGGTATGACTCCGAGGTCGGTGATGAACTCCTTCACCCATATTGCTTCATGTGCTGCCTCCGAGGCTGCCATGTACTCCGCTTCACATGTAGATCCCGCCACGACGCTTTGCTTGCAACTGCACCAGCTTACTGCCCCACCATTCAAAATGTACACGTATCCGGTTTGTGACTTAGAGTCATCCAGATCTGTGTCGAAGCTAGCGTCGACGTAACCTTTTACGACGAGCTCTTCGTCACCTCCATAAACGAGAAACATTTCCTTAGTCCTTTTCAGGTACTTCAGGATATTCTTGACCGCTATCCAGTGTTCCTTGCCGGGATTACTTTGGTACCTACCTACCAAACTTACGGCATGGTTTACATCAGGTCTGGTACACAGCATGGCATACATAATAGAACCTATGGCTGAGGCATAGGGGATGACACTCATCTCTTCTATATCTTCTGCCGTGGTCGGACATTGAGCTGAGCTCAATTTCACACAGGTAAGAACCCTTTCTTAGATTGGTCCATATTGAATTTCTTCAATATCTTATCAAGGTATGTGCTTTGTGAAAGACCTATGAGGCGTCTCGATCTATCTCTATAGATCTTGATGCCTAATATATAAGCAGCTTCTCCAAGGTCCTTCATTGAAAAACTTTTATTCAAATAGGCCTTAATGCTGTCCAAGAGTTCTATATCATTTCCCATCAAAAGTATGTCGTCTACATATAATATGAGAAATGCTACAGAGCTCCCACTCACTTTCTTGTAAACACAGGCTTCTCCATAAGTCTGTGTAAACCCAAACGCTTTGATCATCTCATCAAAGCGAATGTTCCAACTCCGAGATGCTTGCACCAACCCATAAATCGAGCGTTGGAGCTTGCACACCTTGTCAGCATTCTTAGGATCGACAAAACCTTCCGGCTGCATCATATACAATTCTTCCTTAAGGTAACCATTAAGGAATGCCGTTTTGACGTCCATTTGCCATATCTCATAATCATAGTATGCGGCAATTGCTAACATGATTCGGACGGACTTCAGCTTCGCTACCGGTGAGAAAGTCTCATCGTAGTCCATTCCTTGAACTTGTCGATAACCCTTAGCGACAAGCCGAGCTTTATAGATGGTCACATTACCATCCGCGTCTATCTTCTTCTTAAAGATCCATTTATTTTCTATGGCTCGCCGTTCAACGGGCAAGTCAGTCAAAGTCCATACTTCGTTTTCATACATGGATCCTATCTCGGATTTCATGGCTTCCAGCCATTTGTCGGAATCCGGGCCCGCCATTGCTTCCTCATAGTTCGAAGGTTCACCGTTGTCCAACAACATGATTTCCAAGACAGGGTTGCCATACCACTCTGGTGCGGAACGTGTCCTTGTGGACCTTCGAATTCCAGTAGGAGCTTGATCAGAAGTATCTTGATCATAATCATTAATTTCCTCTCTAGTCGGTGCAGGCACCTCAGGAACGATTTCTTGAGTTTCGCCATTTTCCGGTTCAAGAGGCAACACTTCATCAAGTTCTACTTTCCTCCCACTTACTTCTTTCGAGAGAAACTCTTTCTCTAGAAAGGATCCATTCTTGGCAACAAAGATCTTGCCTTCGGATCTGAGGTAGAAGGTATACCCAACAGTTTCTTTAGGGTATCCTATGAAGACGCATTTCTCCGACTTGGGTTCGAGCTTTTCAGGTTGAAGTTTCTTGACATAAGCATCACATCCCCAAACTTTTAGAAACGACAGCTTAGGTTTCTTCCCAAACCATAATTCATACGGTGTCATCTCAACGGATTTCGACGGAGCCCTATTTAAAGTGAATGCGGCAGTCTCTAAAGCATAGCCCCAAAAAGATAGCGGTAAGTCGGTAAGAGACATCATAGATCGCACCATATCTAATAGAGTGCGATTACGACGTTCGGACACACCATTACGCTGAGGTGTTCCAGGCGGCGTGAGTTGTGAAACTATTCCACATTTTCTTAAGTGTGTGCCAAATTCGTGACTCAAGTATTCTCCTCCACGATCTGATCGTAGAAACTTGATCTTTCTCTCACGTTGATTTTCAACCTCACTCTGAAATTCCTTGAACTTTTCAAAGGTCTCAGACTTGTGTTTCATTAAGTAGATATACCCATATCTACTCAAGTCATCAGTGAGGGTGAGAACATAACGATAGCCACCGCGAGCCTCAACACTCATTGTACCGCACACATCGGTATGTATGATTTCCAATAAGTTGGTTGCTCGCTCCATTGTTCCTGAGAACGGAGTCTTGGTCATTTTACCCATGAGGCATGGTTCGCACGTGTCAAATGATTCATAATCAAGAGACTCTAAAAGTCCATCCGCGTGGAGCTTCTTCATGCGTTTGACACCTATGTGACCAAGGCGGCAGTGCCACAAATATGTGGGACTATTGTTATCAACTTTAACTCTTTTGGTATTCACACTATGAATATGTGTATCATCACGTACGAGATTCATTAAGAATAAACCATCAACCATCGGAGCATGACCATAAAACATATCTCTCATATAAATAGAACAACCATTATTCTCGGATTTAAATGAGTAGCCATCTCGAATTAAACGAGATCCAGATACAATGTTCATGCTCAAACTTGGCACTAAATAACAATTATTGAGGTTTAAAACTAATCCCGTAGGTAAATGTAGAGGTAGCGTGCCGACGGCGATCACATCGACCTTGGAACCATTCCCGACGCGCATCGTCACCTCGTCCCTCGCCAGTCTCCGTTTATTCCGCAGCTCCTGCTTTGAGTTACAAATGTGAGCAACTGCACCGGTATCAAATACCCAAGAGCTACTACGAGTACTGGTAAGGTACACATCAATTACATGTATATCACATATACCTTTGGTTTTGCCGGCCTTCTTGTCCGCTAAGTATTTGGGGCAGTTCCGCTTCCAGTGACCACTTCCCTTGCAATAAAAGCACTCAGTCTCGGGCTTGGGTCCATTCTTTGGCTTCTTCCCGGCAACTTGCTTACCGGGCGCGGCAACTTCCTTGCCGTCCTTCTTGAAGTTCTTTTTACCCTTTCCCTTCTTGAACTTAGTGGTTTTATTCACCATCAACACTTGATGCTCCTTCTTGATTTCTACCTCTGCTGATTTCAGCATAGCATATACTTCAGGAATGGTCTTTACCATCCCCTGCATATTGTAGTTCATCACAAAGCTCTTGTAGCTAGGTGGAAGCGACTGGAGGATTCTGTCAATGACCGCTTCATCCGGGAGATTAACTTCCAGTTGAGTCAAGCGGTTGTGCAACCCAGACATTTTGAGTATGTGCTCACTGACAGAGCCATTTTCCTCCATCTTACAGCTAAAGAATTTGTCGGAGACTTCATATCTCTCGACCCGGGCATGAGCTTGGAAAACCATTTTCAGCTCTTCGAACATCTCATATGCTCCATGTCTCTCAAAACGCTTTTGGAGCCCCGGCTCTAAGCTGTAAAGCATGCCGCACTGAACGAGGGAGTAATCATCGCAGCGTGACTGCCAAGCATTCATAACGTCTTGTTCTGCTGGGAGAATAGGTGTGTCACCCAGCGGTGCTCTTAGGACATAATCTTTCTTGGCAGCTATGAGGATGATCCTCAGGTTCCGGACCCAGTCCGTATAGTTGCTACCATCGTCTTTCAGCTTGGTTTTCTCTAGGAACGCGTTGAAGTTGAGGACTACGTTGGCCATTTGATCTACAAGACATATTGTAAAAAAATTTAGACTAAGTTCATGATAATAAAGTTCATTTTAATCAAATTATTTAATGAACTCCCACTTAGATCGACATCCCTCTACTAGTCATCTAAGTATTACATGATCCGAGTCAACTAGGCCGTGTCCGATCATCACGTGAGACGGACTAGTCAACATCGGTGAACATCTTCATGTTGATCGTATCTTCTATACGACTCATGCTCGACCTTTCGGTCTTCTGTGTTCCGAGGCCATGTCTGTGCATGCTAGGCTCGTCAAGTCAACCTAAGTGTTTTGCGTGTGTAAATCTGGCTTACACCCGTTGTATGCGAACGTAAGGACCTATCTCACCCGATCATCACGTGGTGCTTCGGAACGACGAACCTTAGCAACGGTGCACAGTTAGGGTGAACACTTTCTTGAAATTATTATGAGGGATCATCTTATTTACTACCTTCGTTCTAAGTAAACAAGATGCAAAACATGATAAACATCACATGCAATCAAATAATAAACGTGACATGATATGGCCAATATCACATAGCTCCTTTGATCTTCATCTTGGGGCTCCATGATCATCTTGTCACCGGCTTGACACCATGATCTTCATCATCATGATCTTCATCATCGTGTCTCCATGAAGTTGCTCGCCAACTATTACTTCTACTACTATGGCTAACGCGTTTAGCAATAAAGTAAAGTAATTTACATGGCGATTCTCAATGACACGCAGGTCATACAAAAAATAAAGACAACTCCTATGGCTCCTGCCGGTTGTCATACTCATCGGCATGCAAGTCGTGATTCCTATTACAATAGCATGAACATCTCATACATCACATATAGATCATTCATCATACATCACAACTTTGGCCATATCATATCACAAAGCACTTGCTGCAAAAACAAGTTAGACGTCCTCTAATTGTTGTTGCAAGTTTTACGTGGCTGAATTAGGGTTCTAGCAAGAACGTTTTCTTACCTACGTTCAAACCACAACGTGATTTGTCAACTTCTATTTACCCTTCATAAGGACCCTTTTCATCGAATCCGCTCCAACTAAAGTAGGAGAGACAGACACCCGCAAGCCACCTTATGCAACTAGTGCATGTTAGTCGGTGGAACCGGTCTCACGTAAGCGTATGTGTAAGGTTGGTCCAGGCCGCTTCATCCCACAATAACGCTGAAGCAAGATAAGACTAGTAGCGGCAAGAAGAGTTTACAACATCTACGCCCACAACAAATTGTGTTCTACTCGCGCAAGAAGAACTACGCATAGACCTAGCTCATGATGCCACTGTTGGGGAACGTTGCAGAAAATTAAAATTTTTCCTACGGTTTCACCAAGATCCATCTATGAGTTCATCTAGCAACGAGTATTCAGATTAGATAGCATCTACATACCACTTTGTAGATCGCAACGGAAGCGTTCGAGTGAACGTGGATGAGGTAGTCGTACTCGCCGTGATCCAATTCACCGATGATCTAGTGCCGAACGGACGGCACCTCCGCGTTCAACACACGTACGGGACGGGAGACGTCTCATCCTTCTTGATCCAGCAAGGGGGAAGGAGAGGTTGAGGAAGATCCAGCACGACGGTGTGGTGGTGGATGCAGCAGAACTCCGGCAGGGCTTCGCTAAGCAACTACGGGAGGAGGAGGAGGTGTTGCAGGGAGGAGGGAGGAGCCAGGGCATAGGGTGCGGCCACCCCTCCCTCCCCTCCCTTTATATAGGCGCATGAGAGGGGGGAGGGCGCAGCCTTGCCCCTTCCTCCAAGGAAGGGGTGCAGCCAAAGGGGGGAGGAGTCCATCCTCCCCAAGGCACCTCGGAGGTGCCTTCCCCTCTTTGGACTCTTCCCTCTCCAAGTCTTCTTGGCGCATGGGCCCTTGGGGCTGGTGCCCTTGGCCCATATAGGCCAGGGCGCACCCCCTATAGCCCATGTGGCCCCCCCGGGCAGGTGGACCCCCCCGGTGGACCCCCGGGACCCCTCCGGTGGTCCCGGTACAATACTGATAACACCGAAACTTGTCCCGATGGCCAAAATAGCACTTCCTATATATAATTCTTTACCTCCGGACTATTCCGGAACTCCTCGTGACGTCCGGGATCTCATCCGGGACTCCGAACAACATTCGGGTTACTGCATATACATATCTTCACAACCCTAGCGTCACCGAACCTTAAGTGTGTAGACCCTACGGGTTCGGGAGACATGCAGACATGACCGAGACGGCTCTCGGGAAATAACCAACAGCGGGATCTGGATACCCATGTTGGCTCCCACATGCTCCACGATGATCTCATCGGATGAACCACGATGTCGAGGATTCAATTAATCCTGCATACGATTCCCTTTGTCAATCGGTATTTTACTTGCCCGAGATTCGATCGTCGGTATCCCAATACCTCGTTCAATCTCGTTATCGGCAAGTCACTTTTCTCGTTACCGTAATGCATGATACCGTGATCAAACACTTTGATCACATTGAGCTCATTATGATGATGCATTACCGAGAGGGCCCGGTGATACCTCTCCGTCAAGCGGAGTGACAAATCCCAGTCTCGATCCATGTCAACCCAACAGACACTTTCAGAGATACCCGTAGTATACCTTTATAGTCACCCAGTTACGTTGTGACGTTTGGCACACCCAAAGCACTCCTACGGTATCCGGGAGTTACACGATCTCATGGTCTAAGGAAAGGATACTTGACATTGGATAACTCTAGCAAACGAACTATGCGATCTTATGCTATGTTTAGGATTGGGTCTTGTCCATCACATCATTCTCCTAATGATGTGATCCCGTTATCGATGACATCCAATGTCCATAGTCAGGAAACCATGACTATCTGTCGATCAACGAGCTAGTCAACTATAGGCTCACTAGGGACATGTTTGTTGTCTGTTATTCACACATGTATTACGATTTCCGGTTAACACAATTATAGCACGAATAAAGACAATTATCATGAATAAGGAAATATAATAATAATGCTTTTATTATTGCCTCTAGGGCATATTTCCAACAGTACTTGCATGCTACGGGACTTGCAAACTTCAACACAAGTATTTCGCAAATTCACAATTATTCAACTAGCACAACTTTAATATCACTACCTCCATATCTCAAAACAGTCATCAAGCATCAAACTTTTCTTAGTATTCAATGCACTTATAAGAAAGTTTTTACTAATCTTGGACGCCTATCATATTAGGAATAATTTCATAATTTAAGCAAATTACCATGCTGCTTTGTAGTACTCTCAAAATGATATAAGTGAAGCATGAGAGAACAATAATTTCTATAAAACAAAACCACCACTGTGCTCTAAAAGATATAAGTGATGCACTAGAGCAAAAAACTATATAGCTCAAAAGGTATAAGTGAAGCACATAGAGTATTCTAATAAATTCCGAAGCATGTGTGTCTCTTTCAAAAGTTTATTCAGCGAGGATGATTGTGGTAAACTAAAAAAGCAAAGACTCAAATCATACAAGACGCTCCAAGAAAAACACATATCATGTGGTGAATAAAAATATAGCTCTAAGTAAAGTTACCGATAGATGAAGACGAAAGAGGGGATGCCTTTCGGGGCATCCCCAAGCTTAAGCTTTTGGTTGTCCTTGAATTTTACCTTGGGGTGCCATGGGCATCCCCAAGCTTAGGCTCTTGCTAATCCTTGTTCCATAATCCATCAAATCTTTACCCAAAACTTGAAAACTTCACAACACAAAACTTAACAGAAAATCTCGTGAGCTCCGTTAGCGAAAGAAAACAAAACACCACTTCAATGTACTGTAATGAACTCATTCTTTATTTATATTGGTGTTAAACCTACTTTATTCCAACTTCTCTATGGTTTATAAACTCTTTTACTAACCATAGACTCATCAAAGTAAGCAAACATCACATGAAAAACAGAATCTGTCAAAAACAGAACAGTCTGTAGTAATCTGTAACTAATGCAAACTTATGGAACTCCAAAAATTCTACGAAAATAGGACGACCTATATAATTTGTTTATTGATCTACTGCAATTGGAATTAGTATTTTATCACGTTCTGGTGATTTTTAACAATTGTTTTCGTGAAAAGAATGTTTCTGGAATTTTCAGCAAGATCAAATAACTATCATCCAAGAAGATCCTATAGGTTTAACTTGGCACAAACACTAATTGAAACACATCTAACCAGAGGCTAGATCAAATATTTATTACTAAACATAACCAAAAAGCAAGGAAATAAAATAAAATTGGGTTGCCTCCCAACAAGCGCTATCGTTTAACGCCCCTAGCTAGGCATAAAAGCAAGGATAGATCTAGGTATTGCCATGTTTGGTAGGCAATCCATAAGTGGATCTCATAATAGATTCATAAGGTAATTTAATCTTCTTTCTAGGAAAGTGTTCCATGCCTTTCCTTAACAGATATTGGAATATAATATTCCCTTCCTTCATATCGATAATTGCACCAATCGTTCTAAGGAAAGGTCTACCAAGAATAATAGGACATGAAGGATTGCAATCTATATCAAGAACAATAAAATATACGGGCACATAATTCCTATTTGCAACGATAAGAACATCATTAATTCTTCCCATAGGTTTCTTGATAGTGGAATCCGCAATATGCAAGTTTAAAGAGCAATCATCAAATTCGCGAAAACCTAGCAAATCACACAAAGTTTCTGGGATCGTGAAAACACTAGCACCCAAATCACACAAAGCAAAGCATTCATGACCTTTACTTTTAATTTTAATAGTAGGATCCCACTCATCATAAAGTTTTCTAGGGATAGAAACTTCCAACTCAAGTTTTTCTTCATAAGATTGCATTATAGCATCAACGATATGTTTGGTAAAAGCTTTATTTTGGCTATAAGCATGAGGAGAATTTAGAACGGATTGCAACAAGGAAATACAATCTATAAAAGAGAAATTATAATAGTTAAATTCCTTGAAATCAAAAATAGTGCGTTCATTGCTATCAAAAGTTTTAACCTCTTCAATCCCACTTTTACCAATTTTTGCATCAAGATCTAGAAACTCCAAATTTTTAGGACGCCTTCTAACTAAAGTTGACTCATCTCCAGTCCCATCATTATCAAGATTCATATTGCAAAACAAAGATTTAATAGGGGACACATCAATAAGTTTTAGATCTTCATCTTTATTCTCATAAAAACTAGAAGAACACGCTTTTACAAAGCAATCTTTCTTAGCACGCATCCTAGCGGTTCTTTATTTGCACCCATCAATGGAAATTCTCATGGCTTTGAGAGACTCATTGATATCATGCTTAGGTGGAATAGATCTAAGTTTCAAAGAATCAACATCAAGAGAAATTCTACCCATGTTCCTAGCCAATTCATTAATCTTAGGCAATTTTTCTTCAAGCAAAGCATTGAAATTCTTTTGCGAATTCATAAACTCTTTAACACTAGTCTCAAAATCAGAGGGCAACTTATTAAGATTTCCATAAGGATTGTTGTAAGCATTACCATAATCATTAGAGGAATTACTAGGATACGGCCTAGGATTAAAATTTCCTCTAAGCGTTGTTACCAAAATTGTTCCTACCGACAAAATTCACATCCATAGATTCATTATTATTCTCAATCAAGGTAGGCAAAGTCATATCATTAGGATAAGAAGAAACCCTTTTATTAGCAAACAATTTCATAAGTTCATCCATCTTTCCACTCAAAACATTAATTTCTTCAATCGCATGAACCTTTTTACTAGTAGATCTTTCAGTGTGCCATTGAGAATAATTAACCATAATATTATCTAGGAGTTTAGTAGCTTCTCCTAAAGTGATTTCCATAAAAGTGCCTCCCGTGGCCGAATCTAAAAGATTTCTAGAAGCAAAATTCAATCCAGCATAGAAATTATGTATAATCATCCATAAATTCAAACCATGAGTAGGGCAATTACGTATCATTAATTTCATCCTCTCCCAAGCTTGTGCAACATGTTCATGATCAAGTTGCTTAAAATTCATAATATCATTTCTAAGGGAGATGATTTTAGCAGGAGGAAAATACTTAGAGATAAAAGCATCTTTGCACTTATTGCAAGAATCAATACTATTTTTAGGCAAAGATGAAAACCAAGTTATAGCACGATCTCTAAGCGAAAAAGGAAATAGCTTCAATTTAGCAATATCATTGCCCACATCTTTCTTCTTTTGCATATCACACAAATCAACAAAGCTATTTAGATGCGTACCGGCATCTTCACTAGGAAGGCCGGCAAATTGATCTTCCATGACAAGATTCAGCAAAGCAGCATTAATTTCACAAGATTCAGCATCAGTAAGAGGAGCAATCAGAGTGCTAAGAAAATCATTGTTGTTGGTATTGGTAAAGTCACACAATTTAGTATTTTCTTGAGCCATCGTGACAAGCAAGCAATCCAACACACAGACAAACAAGAAGCAAGCGAAAAATAGGCGAACGGAAAAAGAGGGCGAATAAAACGGCAAGGGTGAAGTGGGGGAGAGAAAAACGAGAGGCAAATGGCAAATAATGTAATGCGAGGGATAAGAGTTTGTGATGGGTACTTGGTATGTCTTGACTTGTGCGTAGACTCCCCGGCAACGGCGCCAGAAATCCTTTTTGCTACCTCTTGAGCACTGCGTTGGTTTTCCCTTGAACAGGAAAGGGTGATGCAGCAAAGTAGCGTAAGTATTTCCCTTAGTTTTTTAGAACCAAGGTATCAATCCAGTAGGAGACCACGCTCAAGTCCCTCGCACCTACACAAACAAATAAGAACCTTGCAACCAACGCGATAAAGGGGTTGTCAATCCCTTCACGGCCACTTGCAAAAGTGAGATCTGGTAGAGATGATAAGATAATATTTTTGGTATTTTTATGATAAAGACTAAAAGTAAAGAAAGCAAAATAAAAGGCGCAAGAAATAGCTTGTTGATGGGAGATTAATATGATGGAGAATAGACCCGGGGGCCATAGGTATCACTAGTGGGTTCTCTCAAGATAGCATAAGTATTACGGTGGGTAAACAAATTACTGTCGAGCAATTTATAGAATTGAGCATAGTTATGAGAATATCTAGGTATGATCATGTATATAGGCATCACGTCCGTGACAAGTAGACCGACTCCTGCCTGCATCTACTACTATTACTCCATACATCGACCGCTATCCAGCATGCATCTAGAGTATTAAGTTCATAAGAACGGAGTAATGCTTTAAGCAAGATGACATGATGTAGAGGGATAAACTCATGCAATATGATATAAACCACATCTTTTTATCCTCGATGGCAACAATACAATACGTGTTGTTTCCCCTACTGTCACTGGGATCAAGCACCGCAAGATTGAACGCAAAGCTAAGCACTTCTTCCATTGCAAGAAAGATCAATCTAGTAGGCCAAACCAAACTGATAATTCGAAGAGACTTGCAAAGATAACCAATCATACATAAAAGAATTTAGAGGGGATTCAAATATTCTTCATAGATAATCTTGATCATAAACCCACAATTCATCGGATCTCGACAAACACACCGCAAAAAAGAGTTACATCAAATAGATATCTAAGAGAATCAAGGAGAACTTTGTATTGAGATCCATGGACCCGAAGGTCTGAGGTAAACTACTCACACATCATCAGAGAGGCTATGGTGTTGATGTAGAAGCCCTCTGTGATCAATGCCCCCTCCAGCGGAGCGCCGGAAAAGGCCCCAAGATGGGATCTCACGGGTACAGAAGGTTGCGGCGGTGGAAATAGGGTTTTGGCTCCGTATATGATGTTTCCAGGGTATATGAGTATATATAGGCGAAAGAGGTCGGTTAGGAGAGCTACGAGGGGCACTACAAGAAAAGACACATCCGTGACATTTTGGGCCGAACGAAAAATGTTTCTGTCATACATATGACACTTCGATGGCGATAATTGTGACAAAACCCGGTATCATCATAGATGTGGTGGGTCCTACTTCTATGACAAAAAATCATGACAGAAAATGGGCTTTTCGTCCTGGGCGGGCCGGAGACGCAGCTGCATGACATTCTGTGGGCCGTGCATGACGGAAAAAACCGTGGTAGAAGCGAGGGGGAGGAAAATTTCGGGGAGTTCCCGGTTACGGTGGGAGGTCGGGGGCCGAGCGATGCGCGTTTCTCTCATACACGTACGCGCGTGTGTGCGAGGCGTCGGCTCTAACTAAACCCGAGCGAGGCGCTGGGCTCTAACTGAACTCAAGCGATTGCACTGTAGGCTACGCGTTACTGAACCCGGGAGATCGATCGATGGCTGTTAATTGAACCCGATCGAGCGATTCCTTCGCTACTGCTGCTAACTGAAGCCGATCGATGCTGCCTCTGGGATGAATAGTGAGCGTTGCGCGGGGGGGGGGGGGTTGGATGAACAGTGAGCGGTGGCGTTGCCTCTGTATGAACAGGACCCCGTGGTGTGGTGGAGAGCTGGATGAACAGTAGACGGTGGAGGGGTGCCCGTGGAGGGGTGGTTGAACAGGACCCCGTGATGTGGAGGGCTGGATGAACAGTAGACGGTGGAGGGGGCCCGTGGAGGGGTGGTTGAACAGGACCTCGTGGTGTGGAGGGCTGGATGAACAATATACGGTGGAGGGGTGGTTGAACAGTAGCCAGTGGAGTAGCGCGCGGTGGAGGCTGGATGAACAGGAGCCCGTGGAGGCTGGAGGAGGTCGACGGTGGAGGTGAACAATATCCCGTGGAGTCCCGTTTTGCGGTACGCTACACCCCTCCCGATGAACAGGTCCCCCGTTTCGACCGTAGCACTCCAACACAAGTTAGTTTCCTCCGTTTTGTGGTACGCCACACCACTCCCGATCAACAGGACCCCCGTTTCGACTGTAGGAGGTCCGTTTCCTCCGTTTTGCGGTACGCCAGACCCCTCCCGATGAATAGAATCCCGTTTCGACCGTAGAGGTCTGTTTCCTCCGTTCTGCGGTACGCCAGGCCTCGTTTCCATCGCCTGTTCCGTCCAAGCCCTCCCGATGAACACGACCATGCATTCCGTTCCGACCCAGCCGGTTGGCTCCCATGCGTTCCGTTGCCTCCCGATGAACACGACGCATTTCGTTGCCTCCCCATGAACACGATGACGACGTTGTTTCTCCGTTCCGACCCAGCCATGTACACGAGCCCTCGCCGTACGTATGCGCGAGTAGGCATTCGAGACCCCACCCGTATGCACACATACGTGGCCGTATTTTCTTTCTTGCACCCTGGCCGATGTACGTACGTGTACATGCTACGTGCGCGCCTCTACTACAACACGTGCACGCCTCTACATCGACCAGTATATATGTATGTACACGTTCGCGACCAGAATGACAACGCTACGTACGCTTCCACCAGGTGGGTCCCGACTGTCAGGCACTTCCTTGCCTGCGAAAATGTAGCTGGTGGGTCCCAGCAGTCAGGGGGGCGAATCGTTTTTTTTTCGGACGCACTTCCTTGCGTGCGAAGGTGTAGCTTGTGGGTCCCAGCAATCAGGGGGGGAACATTTTTTTCGCGAAATACGGTGGCCCGTCCGATGGGTCCCCGTTGTCAGGTGGAGGAATAATTGTTTTGCATGTAATAAGGAGGCACTTACTTGCTGCGGCCTTGGACCCAGCTGTTAGCCTCTCCACGTACAACGTACAGTCCACGTCCAATGGAAGTCGTTCCTTGACCATGTTGACCACGCCGCACCGAGAGCACCAGGGCGGTGGACGACGGCGAGGCCTAGGAAGGGGATGACGCAGAGTCGGGGAAGACGCAACAGTGGATGCCCACGCGTAGAGGAGTACGAGGGTTCACTGGTTCGCTGCGGTGTGAGGCTGCCGTCGCCGCAGAATAACAGGGGGTGTGGGTGAGTAAAGGGATGGCCTGGCCAACGGTGGGAGTAGTAGGGGGCGGTGAGGCCTCCGCCGCATCGCAGCCGGCCACGGGAGGCAGGAGCACGAGGCACGACCGGTGCTGGTTTGGGCGGCTGGAGCAAGAAGACCAGAGGTTGAAGAAGCACTACGGCCGTTGGATGGACATCGTACGGTCACTGGAGCTAGAATCGTGCATATTGACTAAGTTGACAAAGCCCTCCGTCCCCGTCAACTTAGTAGGCCCACAGGTCAGCCTGCCACTATACTGGGTCCCAGCTAACAGGGGGAGTATTCATTTTTTTGTGCGTAATAAGGAGGCACTTCCTTGCGTGCGAAGATATAGCTGGTGGGTCCGAGCTGTCAGCGGCGGTAACATTTTTTTCGCGAAATATAGAGGCCCTTTCGGTGTGTCCCTGATGTCAGGTGGAGGAATCATTATTTTGCGCGTAATAAGGAGGCATTTCCTTGCGTGCGGCCGTGGACCCAGCTGTCGGCCTCTCCACATACAGTCCACTTCAGATGCATGTCGGTCATTGACCATGTTGACCAGGCCGCGCCGAGAGCACCAGGGCGGTGGACAACGACGATGCCTAGGAAGGGAACGACACGGAGGCAGGGAAGACTCGGCAGTTATTTTTGTTTCCACGCGAAGGGGAGTACGAGTATACGAGGGTTTACTGGTTCGTCTGCCGTCGCCGGAGAATAACAGCAGGTGTGGGTGAGTAGAGGGATGGCTAGGCCAGCGATGGGAGTACGGTGGGGCGGTGAGGCCTGCGCGGGAGCACAGCCGGCCGTGGGGAGGAGGGAGCAGGCAGTCCCGCCGGCGCTTGTTTGAGCGGCTGGAGCAGGAAGAGTAGAGATTGAAGAAGCACGACGGCCGTTGGATGGCCATCCAATAGTCACTGCTTGTGCGGCAACCTTTTTTTACGAAAGCCTCAAATATGTGGAAAACAGCATACAGCCCATCTGCCATTATTTCTAACTAGCAAAAGGGCCCGTGCGTTGCAACGGGAGCAAAGAATATGACACGCTCTTAATTTACAAAAAATGGTGTATAATCTGAGTATTTGTAGCTACGGTCCAAACAAAGATGGTCTTTGCCTACAAAAGCACTAATTCAAGATTCCACATGTTTTTATTTAAACATGGCTTGCATGTAAATTTAATACGTACAAAGAAAGTGCAAGTGATCTTCAATTTCGTCTTCAATCCTGATTTTGCTGAGATGTTCATCCACTGTTGATTAAGATTGCACCCTATATAGTATTTTTTTTAAATGATTAACGGCTAAAATTACATCATAATCAAATTCTATATGTTTTTCTAATCAAATTCCATATATAACATGTTTAATTTGGAGTTACGGTTTAGAAGATATAAGTATTTTAAAAAACATTTAATATTGATATGTACTGCGGGTTTAATGTCAGAAATATTAGGGGGCTTTCTATAAAATAGCATGACGGACTAAGAATACCTATTTCTTTTATTAGTAGGTATAGGTAATTTATAGCCCATTTGCTAATTATTAAGGTTTTTTTGAGCCCATATTCTTTTTGTTAGCATTACAGCCCATATTATGGCCACGGTTAAAAAATTATACGAAATTTTGCATATTTCGGTGCGGTCCGAACTGTTTTTAATCCCGAAATTTCTAACCACATTCAAACTGATTTTAAAAATAAATTTATATCAATATAAAATCAAACAAATTCTCCACACATAAAAATTAATGTAATTTAAAATCTCGAATTGAAAAAAAAAGATATTTGAAACTAATTGCCAGTTTGATGTGTTTTAAAAATGTACAACCCATTTCTCATTACTGATGGGCCATTTTCTCGGCCAGCCGAATGAAAGCTCTCCTCGTCTTGAAAGATTTGCAGCCCAATAGGCCTGACAAAGCGACTTACTTGGCAAATCACAAAAAAACTAGGTTGTGGCCGTGGACCCAGCTGTCAGCCTCTCCACGTACAGTACTCTTCCGATGGAAGTCGGTCGTTGACCACATTGACCATGCCGCGCCGAGAGCACCAACGCGATGGACGACGACAAGGCCTAGGAAGGGGACGACGCGGAGCCGGGGAAGACGCGACAGTGGATGCCCACGCAGAGAGGAGTACGAGGGTTCACTGGTTCGGCTGCGGCGTGGGGCTGCCGTCGCCGCAGAATAACAGGGGGCATGGGTGAGTAGAGGGATACCCTGGGCCAGCGGTGGAAGTAGTAGGGGGCGGTGATGCCTCCGCGGCATCACAGCCTGCCACGAGAGGCAGGAGCACCCGGCACGACCGACGCTGCTTTGGGCGGCTGGAGCAAGAAGACCAGAGGTTGAAGAAGCACTATGGCGGTTGGATGAACATTGTACGGTCACAGGAGCTAGAATCGTTCATATTGACTAAGTTGACAAAGCCCTCCGTCCTCGTCAACTTAGTAGGCCCACAAGTCAGGCACCCACTATGGTGGGTCCTAGCTAGCAGGGGGTATTCATTTTTTGGTGCGTAATAAGGAGGTACTTCCTTGCGTGCGAAGATATAGCTGGTGGGTCCGACCTGTCAGCGGGGGGAACGTTTTTTTAGTCCATTTGGTGGGCTGGGTGAAACAATGATGTAGCATATATGCAGCCCGTTTAAATCCCATTTGCATTTTTCTCGAAATCCACGGACTTGCTGGGCTGGGTGAAAATATCATGTTGGGCTAGACGGAGAAATGTTATAAAAACATAAACACATGATTGCACGTCAGTAAAATCTTTGCAAGCTTATGTACACAATCACTAGGAGTTAACTTGTCAAGTTATATATAAACAATTATTATTATTATTATTTTGTAAGAACTTTCAACTTATGAAATAAAATATCATTTTAATTTGATGAGTTAATAGTACGTGGGGTATTTTTTTTTAGGCTAGACGTGGGATAGTTGAGTTGGTTCTAGGGGAAAGTACTGGGAGAAAACTCAGTTTACATTGAAAAAGAAAGTGGGAGAAAATTCAGAGACCTGCTGGGTCCACCTGTGGAGGGGAATATGTTGGGAGGAAGGAGATTCAAAGCACGGCAGCCGAGTGAACTTGTTTTTTTACGGACAAGTGAACTAGTTTACATACATAAGCAAATAGCCACTAAAAAAGCAATCAGGTTAATGAGTTCTTAAAAGAAATATTTCGGACAAAACAGATAATTACGACACATAGGCTAATGCATGAAACACTCAAATGATAAAGGTGCTTATAAACAGATAAAGTACAACATCTAGACCTTCCTGGCATGCTTGATCATGACGATGCGGCTGTCCGTGTACTCGTCGGTTACGGGAAGCAGACACGCCCTCATGTCCAAGATCTGCCTGTACATGTTGTAGCATGCGTATGCGTCCTTGGCCGCGTAGGTTATGTAGGCTAGATTCCGAGGTACCTCCCACATGTTCAGGTCGTCTTCTTTCATGTTGGCGTATCAGGGGTCGATGATGGTCTCAGCGAGGTCAACCACAGAGTCCTTCTCCTGCCCGTTGCTGATGATCTTTTATTGCTTCTGGATGTCGACAAGCTTGTTGCACCAGATGGCCGAATCGTCGCGTTCTTCCTTCTCTCCACCGTAGCGAAGGTGCAGTCGGTGCTGCCGATGAAACGGGCGAATGCTCCAGAACCTAGTGCAGCCATAGGACTGAGGCGAGGCAAAGCTTCACCGAGTCCGTATCATTGGTGTACATCACATTCAACTTGGTGCAGCCATAGGACTGAACGGCGAACTCAAAGGGGAACTCCTTCCTGAAGTCCATATCTAGCAGGATCACCCCTCAGATCGCCATTGGAGTCTCTTCGAGTGAACGAGTGTACGCGGCGGCAGTTCGTTTTTCAGCTCCTGGGGAACTGGATTCAATAGTAAGCTGAGTGTGTACAGGCGACAATAGTTACTACTCCTCCCTCGTCCGCTGCATGCCCGGCAGAAGATGCACCCTCGGCCACACGTCGGTCCACGAGTGAGTCTGTATTTGTACTGTAATAACAGGAGTTAGTGGTCACTTTACTTAAATTTAATTAGCTTTAATAGAAATTTATACTTAAAACAAGCAATGCATTCGTTTGTTCTATCAGTGCCACAGGATCAACATGCACAACAATTAGAATTATTATTCTCAGGACGCACACGATCAGCACATTTGTCGCACTTTCACAAAGATAATACTACCAAGTTTGAACTGTTTGTTATGGTTGTTGTCCTCTGCATCATCATGGCGTGTTTCCCAGCTTGCAAGATTCAGAACCAACAAATAAGATCCAAATAATAAGTACAACAAAGATGCCTACACATCTCATTGATTCCCAGCTTGCAAGATTCAGAACCAACAAATAATATCCAAATAATAAGTATAACAAAGATGCCTACACATATCATTGATTCCCAGCTTGCAATATTCAGAACCAACAAATAAGATTCAAATAATAAGTACAACAAAGATGCCTACACATCTCATTGATTCCCAGCTTGCAAGATTCAGAACCAACAAATAAGATCCAAATAATAAGTACAACAAAGATGCCTACACATCTCATTGATTCCCAGCTTGCAAGATTCAGAACCAACAAATAAGATTCAAATAATAAGTACAACAAAGATGCCTACACATCTCACTGATTCCTAGCTTGCAAGATTCAGAACCAACCCATTAGAGCCTTTTGATAAAGTGAATATCGGGATTAAATCCATCTTGGCTAGCCATGTCATACAATCGAAGAACTTGGCGAATGCTCTTGACCGTCACAACATCTGTAGTTGAGTATTCCTGTTTGCATAGCACAAACCAAGAGAGCATGATTTCACTTTAATAGTGGCCTCCTTTACTCAACCTGCAGCTCCACTCGGATGAAGCCTGCCTTGAGTTCCATGATTCAATTCATGCGCCTTTTTCGGCAGTTCACCTGAAATGAAGCAAAGATTGCATCATTCAGCTAGCAAGAAGTACTTGCTCTCATGAGCTGGCAGGTTCTTCTTTAGTAGTTGCACTAAAATTGAGGAACATTTAGGTTGGCTGTCCGGCTCATGTAAGGTGCAACTATAATTTTGTTATCCTTTTGTGCAGTTCCACTAAAATAAAGTGCCATTGTGGTGACAGTGACGGATCATCTTGCAAAGGCTAATAAAATGTTGTACGAGATTACCAGCAGAACTTGACGGAGATTTTGGAAACTCCAATCACCATTTTGTGCAGTTCCACCAAAATTGAGAGATGTTGCCCACGTGACATTTTAGTTGAACTGCACAAGACACTCATTCCAAAAAAAAGTGTTTTGTGCAGTTCACCAAAAGGTCACAATAGCAACAAGGTGAAATGGATATCCCTATCTGCACAAAAAGATAGAAAGTAAACAGTTGCTGGTCAATAAGAATACATGAAACATATACAAAATGAAAAGAAGCATCTTAATTATGTTCATGGCAATCACGCAAGGACAGTAGAAATTTTAAAACGTTAGCAATGCTTCATGTTACCAGAAGCATTACGATCAACAATGAGATTCCTCAAATATGGGATTACTTTAATGGTGGCATTGCTTGTTTACCAGACACGGTAAATCAACAACAGCTAAAGAGTTGGTTTAAGGGCATGGGACCATGGGGACACTAGGACACTCAGCAGCGTAAAGGAGCAACTTACTTATCATACTGGGGAAAACAGCAGGAGTGCCATTTGTAACACAGTTTAATTGCATCTTATCACTAGAGGCATTAGATTAACAATAACACTGGTTAGACATGTCCCTAAGGTAACAGTGTGATCGCTTCATTTTACATGCGCTCTTACATTAACAACAACAAAAGGTTGGTATAAGGACATGCGACAGTGGACGCATCAGCACAATGTACCTACAAGGAGGCATAAAGTGGTGATGCCGAGTTTGTTCATGCTATGTGAGGGCAACAAACCTAATCCTGGAGACCTTGTACTATGTGAGGGTAGAAAATCTAATCCTGGAGACCTTTTACTATGTGAGGGCATCAAATCTAATCCTCGAGACCTTTTACTATGTGAGGGCAGCAAATCTAATCCTAAGACCTTTTACTATGTGAGGGCAGCAAATCTAATCCTGAGACCTTTTACTATGTGAGGGCAGCAAATCTAATCCTGGAGACCTTTTACTATGTGATGGCAGCAAATCTAATCTTGGACATACTCTGTTGACTTGTCCACTAGCCGCCACTTTCTATCCTTTTTCAACCAATAATAGATCTGTTCCTTATCTAGTTTGTACTGCATTTTCCCATTATTTCCCTTTTCAACCAAGAGACCGGTTGGGTATCCGGTCTCTACTACTTTCACCATATTATTTCCTCGTTGAATCAAGTCCTAGATTCATGCTACAACTTTCCCCCTTTCTTCGTTGTTTGAACAAAGCCCTAGATTCGAATGCATGAAGTAGCTTTACCTCTAATAATACTAAAAATTTAGGTGGCTTTGGAAGAGCTGATGGGAGTAGAAAAAGATGGACATGCAGACACGTGGGGAGCTGGGGCAGTAGAGCAAGGCCGCTTTCGAAGAACTTAAACCTGAGGGTCGCCGGGATGTCGGTGGTGGCAGGTCGGATCTGCGGACAATACGGTAGGGAGGAAGAAGGGTCGGAGGACCTCCCGAGCCGGCGCTGTGTCGGAGAGAACAGCACGGGCAGAGGATCGGTCCCCTCCGGCAGCTGTGGGTTTCCTCTCTCGGCGGCGATGACCACGTGAACGATGCACCTTTTAGTCCTCTACACACACCGGCCGAAGGGATCCGGCCGGATCTTTGACCAACGGTGAGCAGAGAGAAAATCTCGCTACCACTGTCTTGTTTATATCCGGAGAGGATTAGAGAATGAAGAGAGCAACCCTAGTAAAGTAAGCGCTCTGGCCCCTGCGTCCATATATAGTGGAGTGATTATCTTTTTTCTCTCCACAACAAGCGTTTCAATTTGTGTACGTGGCATTAAAGATAAGAAACTCTCTATTTAAGGTGACTACTGTACGACTCCTACTTACTACTAGTAGTACTACAGTATTGTTCACTTGTGCTCCCTACCCCTCCATTCATTGAACAACCCCACGGGTGAATAAACATACAGTAAGTATTGTGTTTATATAGAACGAACAAGCTCGAACTATTTTCGCGTAGTTAAAAGTTGAGGGCGGGGATTTTCCCGGGCAGTACGCGCGGCAGTTTTCGGGAAGGCGGTTTGACAGAGAGGCGAGGACGGTGAGCGAGTGGGGCTGTGCGATTTGACAGCGCGTTACTACTGGAAAGACTTGTGATATGACCACTCACTATAGTCATGAATTACTGGTGCTCCGACCGGGGTGATGCCCCCTTCCGTTCCGCGCTCTAATCTGGTGCATGACACGTCGGAGTAGTAAGAAGGAGCAAAGAATGATGCGGTATATACTAGTACTAAACTACTCCCTCCGTTCCTAAATATAAGTCTTTGGAGAGATGTCACTATGGACCACATACGGAGAAAAATGAGTGAATCTACACATAAAACGCATCTATATACATCCGTATGTGGTCCACAGTGAAATATCTACGAAGACTTATATTTAGGAACGGAGGGAGTACTACTCAGGTCGGAGGAGTGCGAACCACGGTAGCCCAGTGAACCAGCAGAGCGAACCACGGTAGCCCAGTAAACCAGCAATAGAAGACAATGTGTGATATGGCCATAAAAACAATGTGCTACTCTGTTGCATTCACATCGTGCTGGCTCTATTCTGCTTCTCCAATTAATTCCCTATGCATGTAATTGAGGATGCATCATTGACCGTTCAACGTCTCGGGAACCGCTACCCTCTCCCTCCTTGGCATTCAAGCACCTATGGACCCGTCGACGACGAGGTGCCTATTGTGACTTCGTAAATTTCAAGATGATAGCGCCGTGCGTGTGTGCATTCATAGGGGTGAGTGTATGCGCGTGTATATGAGCGCTTGCGTCTGTACTGTGTAAAAAAACGTAAATGCGTGTCAAAAAGATACTAGTCAGTATACTCAATATTGTGCACCTCGAAGAGGAAAACGATAGAACTAGTACGTATTTATTTACGGTGCAGATTCACTCATTTTGCTCCATATGTACTTCGTCTCGGTGTAGTCTAGTCACTTGTTGAAATCTCTAGAAGGGCAAATACTCCTTTCTGGTTTATAGGGCTATACTAGCAAGTAGTTGTATGTACTAGTACAATAGTGGGCTCACATAGCAATTTTGTCTCATGCAAGAGCCTGGCTATATGCGTGCTCCAATGTTTGCAACTGCAACGTTCGGTTTGCGCTTGGCTCTTCGCCTCTTCGAGAAGACGACCAATGATGTTACTGCTACTGCTTCTACAGTGTCGAATCAGCTACTGCATGTCCATCCACCGCGAGCGGGACAGATAGCTTGTTGTAGAAGTACTACTAAGCAAAAGCCTGTCCTCGTTTGCGAGCAACCGCGTGCATGGGCGAGGGAGAAGGCGTGTAGTAAAATCAAGCTTCTCCTCGTTGTACGAGTTGACGCGACACATCATAGCACTGGCCCCACATGCTTGCCTCTAAACTTGGCTGAAAGACCCGCAGTGTACAATATATTTGCTGCAACCTCTAACATTTCCCCGCCACAACTTAAAATATATGTGGTCGTATGCATCGTTTTGATGCAGAGGCCGGGGAGTCCCCCCTTTTCGAAAAAACAAATTAAAATATATATTCCTGTATTGACCAAACGAGCGTGCAAACTACAACCACGAGGGTGTCGGGTAGGGCCAGAAGACTATTTTAATTCTTTTTTAAAAACTTCGAGACGGCCACATAGCATGGAGCCGACCCCAACGATTTTAAGCTTGCAGGCACGGTACACGCTATCTTAGACTACTCTACACATGAAACTGCCACACGAGCGTCCGGGCTGCAGCAAGGATCCCGGCGACGTCGACGTGCAGGAGCTGACCTTCTTGACAGTTCCGCCCAAGCTGCTGGCCGGGGCTAAGCTTGTGTCCCTCCACATTCAGATTGACAAGCCCATGTCCTAAATGTTTCTACAGTGCCTTCTATTTATCTTTGTAATATGCTAATATAGGGATTACCTTGGTCTACTTTAGCTTAAGAAATGGTGGGTTTTGGTGGCGATGCAGCAATTGCTTCGACATCAGATCAGTAATTTCCAACAGTCGAACGAATATTTTGTGTCTGTTGGATATAAAATTCCTTTGGGTAAGAAGTACTACTTGTCATCAAAATGGATAAAAGGAGATGTATGTAGACGTATTTTAGTTCTAGATACGTCCCTTTTTATCCATTTTGATGACAAGCACTCCCTCCGTTCCACAATACATGCCTTCCATTTGTCAAAATATAGATGTATCATGACATGTGTTTTAGTATATAGGTGCATCCATGATAGAGCCAATCGGATGGTTGAGAACACTACAATTCATAGCTAAAGATGCGTGTGTGACTCCCAGATGCAGAGGCCCGGGGTCATCATCCTCCTTTTCGAGAAAAAGCAGAGGCGTGTGTGAGAGGACGAGTGCGTGCGTGCACCTCTTCTCTTCCTGTATAACGTACACTCAGAGTACAAGTTTTTGTGGGTGGCACGATGGTGCGTGCGAGAAGTCCCGAGAGATAGGTTTAATGCATCTGAAAGAAAGACTAGCCTAGAGCTCGCCACGCGGCTATTCCTGTCGAACGCCCCATTAATCGTAAGATATGTATATGACGGTGCCAGTTATTGCACGTACACAGCAGTACTCCCTCCTTTCCGGTTTATAGGGCTTAATTCAAAAATCTCACCAACCAAGATGGTGAGTGGTGGAATATTTTTTGTAGTTTGCAAAAGCACCTAATTAATGCTCTCGTTTTTCTCAAAAAATTATGTTTATCAATGCATTAATTGCAATGCATGCATGCATAAAGTACATGCATTGGTCAATTTTCTCTTAATACTTGCATACAATGATTTAATGCACCTTGGAATCTGAACATGTGTTGGGGAACAACCAAATTGAGCCTTATAAAACGAAAAAACTAAAATTTTGAGATAAGCCCTATAGAACTGGAAAGGAGGGAGTAGAAAAAGAAGTACTCCATCCGGGAATAGTGCCGCACTTCGAAACAATAACCGTCAATAAATTTTGAGCTTGCGTCTCATCACATTCCAAATTACTCCACGCTGTATTGAATTGCAAACCTGTTCACACCGATCACAACCTAAACGGTTTCCCACTTAGGAGTGTATTAGTACTCGGTTATAAATACTAGTATGCCAAGATGACTCCACATTCCTCCTCAACTCCTCCACAAAAACAAACAAGTCATTCAGCATCCTTCCCTTGCATCTGCCATGGCCAGCGTGAGTTCTAGGTCGAGAGATTGCCACTAGGGAGAGGCGAGCATGGAAGTGGAAGCACGAGAGATGTCCCGCCTTGCTGCGAGAGTAGCCGACATGTCCCGCCGCGTGGAAGTAGCAGCACAGAGGTCCCGCCGCGCCGCTGTAGCAGCACGGAGGCCCCGCCGCGGCGTCAATGCAGCAGACTGGTCCGGCCGCGCCGCGGAAGCAGCAGAGATGTCCCGCCGCGCCACGAATGTAGCAGAGATGTCCCGCCGCGCCACGGCGGCCTGGGAAAATTTCTCGCGGGCAGGCGACGACTATTACAGGCGCATGCATGCGATCGCCCATAGCCAGATGGATCAGATCTCCGGCTGGGCGAGGTTGCAGGACGACATGAAAGCCTCGTTTGAACAGGCTATCAGCGCACTAAGGGAGGGCAATGAGAGGCCCCGGGCCGAGCGCGACCTGCTGAGGGAGAAGATCGTCCGAAGTGTAGACCAGCAGGAGGAGACCAGTGCCTTGTTGAAGAGGACCGGCGTCATCGTCAAGAAACTTATGGGCGAGAAAGACATGCTCCGCAACGAGCGCCAAAGGCTGGTGGAGGAATCCGTGGATGTTCTCAAGCAGCGTCTTGAGGACACGAAAGAGCTCATCGCCGCTCGCCGCGGAGACTATTTCCCGCGGCCTGCAGCAACGCATCAAGAAAGTAGAGATCAGCGAGCCAGATCCTTGTCTTCCTTCTTCTTTTGCCCTTGTGTATTTCGGGCGTAGCCGCATGTGGCTTTTTAATCATCTTTCTAATTATGTGGAAGATCAATGTTGCGAGGCTGGAATGAAGAAAACTCTTGTTGTGGCGACCGTGGCGTTGCTATTCTTCTAGTTGCTGCTGGGCTTCCTTCAGTTTCCTGGTTTCTTTTGATGTAATAATCGGTTTAGGATGTGGATTGTGTCGTCGGTTGTGAAATGTTGGGTTCTAGCGCGGATGTTTGGCCTTTGTTGGCTTCTTGGGATGTTGCGATTTCAATCTGGTAGCTTTTAGTCCTTCGTGTTAGGCTGGAGTTGTGCTGAACTTCTTGTGAGTTGTGGTGGTTTCAGTAATGAAAATCGGAAGGGGCAAGCCCTTCTTTGATAAAAAATTAATCGTCCTTATATATTCATCGGTCTTGCTATAAGTCGCAGTATATGCTATATAGGTCCGTCGGATCTTACATCATGATCTGTGCTTTCAGATTTTCTTTTTTTCTCTTAAATCTCAGTCGAGTGAGACATAGCCACGCCATTAAACAGAGGATCAGGCGCCATTAATGGAGACCTTGGGAGAGAGGTGGACGACAGATAGAGGTCAAAGGGCTCTCCTCCCGATAAGCACGCGTAGGGGTCTGATCGCACGCCTCTCGTACTCAAATAGCTACCCTACACGGCGCCTCCTAGCTAATAAAAATGGGGACGCGTGGCGACAAGTAAATGGTACTAGTAAGTAGAACGCCCATGGTTTCAATAATACTTGTGTTTCTGATTGTAACGTGACAACACTTGTTCCAAAATGACTTTGTTGATTGTCAATGTGTGCGCCTTCGTAAATCGGACTGCAAATTTACCACAGCATGTCGGTGCCATGTCATGGCACCAAGCCAAGTTTCATTATTTTCATGCGTGTTTTGGATTTACAGGAATTAAAAAACTAAGTTTCTCAATGTTTCCAACCCAGCCACGATGCCCAGAATTTTGAATTTCATTCTGTGACGCCCCCGATTCAATCGTACACTAATCATGCACGCAAATGTGTACGATCAAGATCAGGGACTCACGGGAAGATATCACAACACAACTCTACAAATAAAATAAGTCATACAAGCATCATAATACAAGCCAGGGGCCTCGACGGCTCGAATACAAGTGCTCGATCATAGACGAGTCAGCGGAAGCATCAAAATCTGAGTAGATACATAAGTTAAACAAGTTTGCCTTAAGAAGGCTAGCACAAACAGGGATACAGATCGAACGAGGCGCAGGCCTCCTGCCTGGGATCCTCCTAACTACTCCTGGTCGTCGTCAGCGGGCTGCACGTAGTAGTAGGCACCTCCAGAGTAGTAGGAGTCGTCATCGACGGTGGCGTCTGGATCCTGGGCTCCCGCATCTGGTTGCGGCAACCGGGTAGAAGGGAAAGGGGGAAAAGGGGGAGAAAAGCAACCGTGAGTATTCATCCAAAGTACTCGCAAGCAAGGAGCTACACTACATATGCATGGATATATGTGTAAAGGGCCATATCAGTGGACTGAACTGCAGAATGCCAGAATAAGAGGGGGATGGCTAGTCTTATCGAAGACTACGCTTCTGGTCGCCTCCGTCTTGCAGAAGGTAGAAGAGAGTAGACTGAAGTCCTCCAAGTAGCATCGCATAGCATAATCCTACCCGGCGATCCCCTCCTCGTTGCCCTGTTAGAGAGCGATCACCGGGTTATATCTGGCACTTGGAAGGGTGTGTTTTATTAAATATCCGGTTCTAGTTGTCATAAGGTCAAGGTACAACTCCGGGTCGTCCTTTTACCGAGGGACACGGCTATTCGAATAGATTAACTTCCGTGCAGGGGTGCACCACATAACCCAACACACTTGATCCCATTTGGTCGGACACACTTTCCTGGGTCATGCCCGGCCTCGGAAGATCAACACGTCGCAGCCCCACCTAGGCACAACAGAGCGGTCAGCATGCCGGTCTAAACCTAAGCGTGCAGGGGTCTGGGCCCATCGCCCTGAGCACACCTGCACGTTGCGAACGCGGCCGGAAGAAGATCTAGCCCCCTTAATACAAGTGTGAGCTTACGATCCAATGCGGCGCGCGCCACTCAGTCGCTGACGTCAAGAAGTGCTTCGGCTGATACCACGACGCCGAGTGCCCATATCTTTCCCGCGTAGTTGGTTAGTGCGTATAGACCAAATGGCCAGACTCAGATCAAATACCCAGATATCGTTAAGCGTGTTAAGTATCCGCGAACGCCAACAGGGCCAGGCTCACCTCTCACCCAGGTAGCCCCGAACTGTCCTTTTAGCCCCCACAGAGGGCCGTCGGGACAAAGGTCCTTTTAGCCCCCAATCCGTGAATCACTCGCGGGTACTCCTCGAGCCAACCCGACTTTGGTCACCACATGTATTATGTTTAAAGTATAGTATATACCCGTGATCACCTCCCAAGTGATCACGGCCCGATAGTATAGCACAGCTGACGGACAAGAATGTAGGGCCACTGATGGTAAACTAGCATCCTAAACTAAGCATGTAGGAGAGCAGGTAAAGGTAACAACAGTAGTAACAAGGACAGGCTATGCATCAGGATAGGATACCGGAAAGCAGTAACATGCTATACTACTCTAATGCAAGCAGTATAGAAGAGAGTAGGCGATATCTGGTGATCAAGGGGGGGGCTTGCCTGGTTGCTCTGGCAAGAAGGAGGGGTCGTCGGTGACGTAGTCGACCACAGGAGCATCAGCATCGTCATGGGGTCTACCGAAGGGAAGAGGGGGGAGAAACAGTAAATACATATCAAGCAAGTGCATAACAGGACAACAGGCAGAGCTAGACGCTTCTAACGCGGTATGAGGTGCTACCGGTGAAGGGGGGAAACATCCGGGAAAGTATCCCCGGTGTTTCGCGTTTTCGGGCAGCGGAGCCGGAGGGGGAAAGTTGCGAGTTCGATAGGTTAGAGATGCGTGGCGGGCGAACGGGCTGCGTATCCGGGTTCGTCTCGTCGTTCTGAGCAACTTTCATGTTGAAAATATTTTAATCCGAGTTACGGATTATTTAATATGATTTCCTAAAGTTTTTATTAATTTCTGGAATTTAATTATTTATTTCAACATTATCCAGAATAGTAAATGATGATGTCAGCATGACATCATGCTGACATCAGCAGTAAACTGTGCAGTTGACTGGGTCAACTACGTGTGGGTCCCGCATGTCATACACTGTTTAGATTAAGTAGGGGTTTAGCTAATTAATTACTGTTTAAATAAATTAACTAATTAATTAGATTAATTTAAACAGGATTAATTAACTTAATTAATTTACTAATTAATTTACTAATTAATTAATTAACTAATTAATAATTTTATTAATTACATTTTTATTTTCTTTTAGCTCGTTCTGTGGGCTGGGCCCCTCTGGTCAGTGGCCCGAAGGGGCTAGCGGGCTCGGGCGACAGGCGCCAGCGCCACCTGAATGGGGGCATGCCCGTGGGCGCGCTAGGCGCGGACGCGCCGGTGAGCCCGGGCATGGTCAGGCGCGGCGAGGCCGCGACAAGGGACGGCGGGGTCGAGTGGTAATGGCGAGCGGCGAGCATGAGGGCGCTGGAGCGCGACGGAGATGGGGGAAGGGCGAGGCGCGGCTCCAAGCGGCGCAACGAGCAGAGGGCCACGACGGGCATGGCGCGTGCGTGCGCACGGTAGAGGAGGCCGGGGCGTCGCGAACGGCGCCGGCGACAGAGGGAAAGGAGGAGAGAAGGGGTCCTCACCCCACGTTGCAGGGGAACGGGCGAGGCGCGAGGCTCGACGGAGCCTTTGGGGAGGTGGACGGGGACGGCCGACGCAGGGGAGGAGGTGACGACGTAGAGGACGGCGGGGAGGCAGTCCGGTGAGGTGGTGATCCGGGCGGCGGCGACGGGGTTGGGGAGGCGACGAGCAACAGCGTCGGGGCGGTTCCAGGGCGTGGTGGCGCGATGATGGCGGGGTCCGGCGACGGAGAAGTTGCATGGCGGCGGCGGCAGCCCTCGTGCGCGGGCGTGCTCGCCGGGGCCGTAGGAAGGAGGTCGTGGCGTGGGATGGCCTTCTGCGCCAGCAAGGTGGGGCAACGGGCGGCGGGATTGGCGATGGGGTCGGAAGGCCGTTGCCCCTATCCGGATCGAGTCGGTGGGGAGGCAAAGGGCGTCGGGCGCCGCGGTGGTTGCCCCGATCCAGAAGGGGATCGAGGAGAGTGGGGGGGGAGTGTGTGGGGGTAGTAGTGGGTTAGGGTTTCGGGGGAATAAGGGAGTGTGGTGGCGGCCGGTTGGGCCTGGCCTGGCTAATAGCTGGGCCGGCTGGCCCAGTGGGGGGGGTCTGCTTTTCCCTTTTTTTGTTAGTTTTGTTTTCTGTTTTGTATTTTCTTTTCTTTATTTTCCCTTTTCTGTTTTAATTCAATTTAAAATATTGATGCATTTTATAAACCTGTATCTTCTACACCATAATTATCTATGTAATATTTAGTACAAATCGAACATTTTTATTTTAATGTATGAAAACTTTTATTGTTTTCCAGTAATTAAATTTTGAATTTGTTTCGGTTTTGAATTATCTAGGGTCTATCAACAGTAACCAAGGTGACGTGGCATCATTAGCGGGGGATCACTGTAGCTTAATTATCCGGGCGTCACAATTCTCCTCCACTACAAGAAATCTCGTCCCGAGATTTAGGAGGCGTAAGGGGGAAAGAAGATTCTAGTTACGAAATTCTAGCGAGTGTTCTCGGTCTTAATTTCTCTTTCCGAAGTAGTTGATCCCTTTTTGGTGATGTCTTCATTTCTCTGTTCCAGGTCATCATGATGAAGTGGCCATCCTTCCTTCGGAGTCTTCATCATACTAACGAAAGATTAAGGGGGTATACCGGAAGAATGGACCTCTGCAGGGTAGACTATCTGGTAGACAACAATGAGGAAGGTGGCGGAAAGTAACTCTCGAATTGAAATTTAAGACAATATCGAGAGCAAAGCAAGAAGGTGCAAAATAGAAGTTTTCAAGCGCATAGGCAACCGTTCGTTGCCTAAAGCGAAGTGTGAAAGGGGTTCAGAGCAATGGGAATAAGTATTGCGCCTGATACCATATTGATGATCTCATCGGAAGGTGGCTCGTGAATTACACACGAGGCCACGCGTGAGGAATAACTTTGGGGACAAGGGGTGTACAGGAGAGTCAGGTTTCGATCCTGAGGAACTGTGGGTTATGGGCCCACCATGTGGGTTAAAAGCAGGAAGGGCGGTGACGTCTTGCACGGGCATGAAAGCAAGGCATGTCAGAGGATAGTCTGTCGGTTAGGTCGGCAACAACATCGGTACCAAGGGCGAGGGACGGAGAGAACCATTGAGGTAAAGGGAGAGGAATTTCGTGACATTATCCATACAATGATGTTTGGATAATTTGATTAAGAAAATTTAGCATTGTGCTTCAAGTGTTCTTATCGATGATAGGAGTACCACATACATGCTTCGAGATAGCACTGACATGGTCTTCAAGCAAAGGTCGGACTTCGGATACACGAAGGATCCATTAGGATAAACTTGTTAAACAAGGCATTCAATTTCCTCATGGAAAAATGGTTAACCTCGTTAAAGAAAACTATAACAATAGGTCCTCTGGCCAGGTGTACTCGGCATGACACCACCTTACCGGGTCATATAACGACCAATGTTATAACTCTTGAAAATATGTTCCCACCATCATATCTGACCGAGGTGCAGATCTAATTGGTGTCATGATACCTTAGACTCGGGATGTCTGAGAAGAAAAGGTGCAACACAAATAGTCGAAATGACATTGCAAGATTCTCGGGAAATGAACCATGGGAGAGGGTTCCTGGAATAATAGTTCATCATTAAACCAAGGAGGGGATGAGAAGGTGGTTAATGGGCTCAGCGGCAATTCATCGAGAATTTCAAACAGATGGCTTTCCACAATAATGTGAACAAGAAGATGACACTAGTCAATTCAAATGATATAAGGTTGTATGCTCTAGGAAAACATACACCATCAATCATAGTTGAAAGGTGTGCCCGAAGTATGAGCTTAGGCAGCAAGATCAATGTTATAGTGACGATTCAATAACCAGCAGTCTAAGATCGAACTGTCGATCGTTAACTTCAAAGCAATAGGGTTGCTAGAAGTACAGAACTCAAACAACATTGTTAGCATATTGGTATCCTGGTTAAAACAACATGGGGACCAAGGAAGAATGGTGATGGTGAGAAGTATCATCATATCGAGAATTTCTAAGAGGTGGCGAAATTCTCATGACATTATTGACACAAAAGATGGTAATACTCCAAGGTAAAGAAGAACAATTGTTGGATAGCATGGATCTTAAGGTATAACACTAAACACTAACAAGTTTGTGTTGAGCGAAAGGCAATAAAGTGGTCGATGATAACACAAGCATCGAGGGGCAAGGATGGTATTTCCCATCATGAATTTGATTCGGACTTGGAAGAAGGCATATCACTGTTGGTGATGATCACGACACATTTGTCGAGAGTTTTCCTGAAGATGTAATCGATCGGCAATGACATCAAGTCAAATGAATGATGGAGCGAAAGGTTATTGGAACCACGGTTACAACACAACTCGAAATCAAGCTTGTTGTTTAAGGTGAAAGGGTATGATGAGGAAGATCGACGTAAGCTTAGCTATCATCGCGAATTGTGCTCCCGGAAGAAGGACCAGATAGTACAGTTATAATTAGCACTATCATGATATAGCCGAGCAGGCTAGGAATGACGTGATCGAGTTCAAACTCGTAAGTAATGAAGGTTAATAGGAGTTGTTGAATCGCAGTGTGGACTCGATTCAGTTGTCGGTGTCCTTGAGGGGTTCTAACAATTCAAAACCCGTTGGGAAAAATGGAATCGACAAGAATAATAGTTGATGAAGAACTCATAAGAAGTTATGTAGTTCTGTGGTATTCTTGAGATACCAGAGTGTAATGCTCGACGGTAGATCAAAGTAAGGGTTGGACAGGTGCAATGATCTGCAGAAGACAAGTACTTCAACTTGTCCGAGAAATGGTATTTAAAAGGAGGACATGACCGGATCAACGATTGCAAAATGCCAGATCCCAGATATAAGATGAACTTATACCAAGGAAATATTTATTTGAAGAGAAGCTTTGATGATAAGATCTACATCGTGTCCATGGGCATGAACGCAAAGTTCAAGGTCGACTCCCACTTCTTCAACGCATAACCTTTCATTCACTCCTCGCATTTGATGAAGTTGCAGTGTTGAAATTTTATCTGGTAAAATACCAGAAGAGTATGACTCGTGAAAACTTTCGAGTTCACGCATATTAAGGAAGGCATAGGTTCAACCCATCAGGGTGTTGTGGGAACATATACCACAAGCTTCAATAGTAAATACCACCAGCTCGAAAGCAGAGCATGGTTGGCCAAGCAGATGATACAATTTACCAAGGGCATTATGTATCAGGTAAAGAACTCACAAGAATTTTGGTTGTGAAGGACATTGTCGGATAATAACCCGGCAATGGGTACGGCGGTCCACAACAGGGCTGATGTGAGTATCGGTACTCAATCAAAGGAAGAAGGAATGCCAAGGCATTAGTTTATAGAAACAACTGACTAATTCAAAGCTTAATGTAAAGAAATGTTATGATTTACAAATCAAGGGGTCAGAAGCAATCGTTCTGATCGAAAATGAATAAGTTCAATAGACTTAGAGGCACAAACGATCAAGGCATAGATTGGTCAAGAACCAGCTCATATCCAAATGACGTCTGAGCCGGAAGGATGAATCCTAGGATTCGACTAAGGAATGCGAGCATCCTCAACATATTGAATCAACGGACTTAAAATGATAAAGACAAGGGAGGCCAATAAGATTATGAAACTTATGGGATTAACCATAATGCAAGCAAGCGAGAATTCCAAGAGCAATAGGCTGCTCGGGGTTTTCAGAAGATCGAATGATATTTTGAAGTGTTTGGCGAAACACATGAACAACGGGGAATGAGCGGATACGTGATAAGTGCGAGAATTATCCGCAGGGGTATTCAGGTGACAAAGAACAGCAAGGCAGTAAACTCAAAGGATTCTCGGAACAACAGAGAGAATTTTGAGGTATCTTGTAATAACAAGATCAACTGGGAAACATTGTATGAATGGCGAGTATACGTGCTTATCCATAGGGGTTTATCGATGGAAGGGCATTGCATAAGTGACCATAAAGTTTCGAGAGAACATCGGTGAGTATCTTCGGATCCTTCTGGTGCAACAGACGATCATCTATAACAAGGGGCTCTCCGGGAGAAATTTGTTACGAGAACCTAATGTTAGAGTTTGGCAAATTCATTTAACCCGAAGAGAAGAGAGTTCAGAGCCCCAGAGTAAAGGTCGAGGAGTAAAAGATACTAGTACCACCCAATGGCGACGTGTGCCCGTAAGACACACAGCCATGTTAGCAAAAGTTTTGCCATGTCTAGACTCAACTTCGGCCAAGGAGTTGGAAAGGGGATTCCTACAGGCAGTTGGCTCTGATACCAACTTGTGACGCCCCCGACTCAATCGTACACTAATCATGCACGCAAATGTGTACGATAAAGATCAGGGACTCACGGGAAGATATCACAACACAACTCTACAAATAAAATAAGTCATACAAGCATCATAATACAAGCCAGGGGCCTCGACGGCTCGAATACAAGTGCTCGATCATAGACGAGTCAGCGGAAGCATCAAAATCTGAGTAGAGACATAAGTTAAACAAGTTTGCCTTAAGAAGGCTAGCACAAACAGGGATACAGATCGAACGAGGCGCAGGCCTCCTGCCTGGGATCCTCCTAACTACTCCTGGTCGTCGTCAGCGGCTGCATGTAGTAGTAGGCACCTCCAGAGTAGTAGGAGTCGTCGTCGACGGTGGCGTCTGGATCCTGGGCTCCCGCACCTGGTTGCGGCAACCGGGTAGAAGGGAAAGGGGGAAAAGGGGGAGAAAAGCAACCGTGAGTACTCATCCAAAGTACTCGCAAGCAAGGAGCTACACTACATATGCATGGATATATGTGTAAAGGGCCATATCAGTGGACTGAACTGCAGAATGCCAGAATAAGAGGGGGATAGCTAGTCTTATCGAAGACTACGCTTCCGGTCGCCTTCGTCTTGCAGCAGGTAGATGAGAGTAGACTGAAGTCCTCCAAGTAGCATCGCATAGCATAATCCTACCCGGCGATCCCCTCCTCGTTGCCCTGTTAGAGAGCGATCACCGGGTTATATCTGGCACTTGGAAGGGTGTGTTTTATTAAGTATCCGGTTCTAGTTGTCATAAGGTCAAGGTACAACTCCGGGTCGTCCTTTTACCGAGGGACACGGCTATTCGAATAGATTAACTTCCCTGCAGGGGTGCACCACATAACCCAACACGCTTGATCCCATTTGGCCGGACACACTTTCCTGGGTCATGCCCGGCCTCGGAAGATCAACACGTCGTAGTCCCACCTAGGCACAACAGAGCGGTCAGCACGCCGGTCTAAACCTAAGCGTGCAGGGGTCTGGGCCCATCGCCCTGAGCACACCTGCACGTTGCGAACGCGGCCGGAAGCAGATCTAGCCCCCTTAATACAAGTGCGAGCTTACGATCCAATGTGGCGCGCGCCACTCAGTCACTGACGTCAAGAAGTGCTTCGGCTGATACCGCGACGCCGAGTGCCCATATCTTTCCCGCGCAGTTGGTTAGTGCGTATAGACCAAATGGCCAGACTCAGATCAAATACCCAGATCTCGTTAAGCGTGTTAAGTATCCGCGAACGCCAACAGGGCCAGGCTCACCTCTCACCCAGGTAGCCCCGAACTGTCCTGCCGCTCCGCCACAAAGATCCACACAGAGGGCCGTCGGGACAAAGGTCCTTTCAGCCCCCAATCCGTGAATCACTCGCGGGTACTCCTCGAGCCAACCCGACTTTGGTCACCACAGGTATCATGTTTAAAGTATAGTATATACCCGTGATCACCTCCCAAGTGATCACGGCCCAATAGTATAGCACAGCTGACGGACAAGAATGTAGGGCCACGGATGGTAAACTAGCATCCTAAACTAAACATGTAGGAGAGCAGGTAAAGCTAACAACAGAAGTAACAAGGACATGCTATGCATCAGGATAGGATACCGGAAAGCAGTAACATGCTATACTACTCTAATGCAAGCAGTATAGAAGAGAGTAGGCGATATCTGGTGATCAGGGGGGGCTTGCCTGGTTGCTCTGGCAAGGAGGGGTCGTCGGTGACGTAGGCGACCACAAGAGCATCAGCATCGTCATGGGGTCTACCGAAGGGAAGAGGGGGGAGAAACAGTAAATACATATCAAGCAAGTGCATAACAGGACAACAGGCAGAGCTAGACGCTTCTAACGCGGTATGGGGTGCTACCGGTGAAGGGGGGAAACATCCAGGAAAGTATCCCCGGTGTTTCACGTTTTCGGGCAGGGGAGCCGGAGGGGGAAAGTTGCGAGTTCGATAGGTTAGAGATGTGTGGCGGGCGAACGGGCTGCGTATCCTCGTTCGTCTCGTCGTTCTGAGCAACTTTCATGTTGAAAATATTTTAATCCGAGTTACGGATTATTTAATATGATTTCCTAAAGTTTTTATTAATTTCTGGAATTTAATTATTTATTTTAACATTATCCAGAATAGTAAATGATGATGTCAGCATGACATCATGCTGACATCAGCAGTCAACTGTGCAGTTGACTGGGTCAACTACGTGTGGGTCCCGCATGTCATACACTGTTTAGATTAAGTAGGGGTTTAGCTAATTAATTACTATTTTATTAAATTAACTAATTAATTAGATTAATTTAAAAAGGATTAATTAACTTAATTAATTTACTAATTAATTAACTAATTAATAATTTTATTAATTACATTTTTATTTTCTTTTAACTCGTTCTGTGGGCTGGGCCCCTCTGGTCAATGGCCCGAAGGGGCTAGCGGGCTCGGGCGACAGGCGCCAGCGCCACCCGAATGGGCGCGTGCCCGTGGGCGCGCTAGGCGCGGACGCGCCGGTGAGCCCGGGCGTGGTCAGGCGCGGCGAGGCCGCGGCAAGGGACGGCGGGGTCGAGTGGTAATGGCGAGCGGCGAGCATGAGGGCGCTGGAGCGCGACGGAGATGGGGGAAGGGCGAGGCGCGAGGCGCGGCTCCGAGCGGCGCAACGAGCAGAGGGCCACGACGGGCATGGCGCGTGCGTGCGCACGGTAGAGGAGGCCGGGGCGTCACGAACAACGCCGGCGACAGAGGGAAAGGAGGAGAGAAGGGGTCCTCACCCCACGTTGCAGGGGAACGGGCGAGGCGCGAGGCTCGATGGAGCCTTTGGGGAGGTGGATGGGGACGGCCGACGCAGAGGAGGAGGTGACGACGTAGAGGACGGCGGGGAGGCAGTCCGGTGAGGTGGCGATCCGGGCGGCGGCGACGGGGTTGGGGAGGCGACGAGCAACAGCGTCGGGGCGGTTCCAGGGCGTGGTGGCGCGATGATGGCGGGGTCCGGCGACGGAGAAGTTGCATGGTGGCGGCGGCAGCCCTCGTGCGCGTGCGTGCTCGCCGGGGCCGCAGGAAGGAGGTCGTGGCGTGGGATGGCCTTCTGCGCCGGCGAGGTGGGGCAACAGGCGGCGGGATCGGCGATGGGGTCGGAAGGCCGTTGCCCCGATCCGGATGGAGTCGGGGGGAGGCAGAGGGCATCGGGCGCCGCGGTGGTTGCCCCGATCCAGAAGGGGATCGGGGAGAGTGGGGGGAGAGTGTGTGGGGGTAGCAGTGGGTTAGGGTTTCGAGGGAATAAGGGAGTGTGGTGGCGGCCGGTTGGGCCTGGCCTGGCTAATAGCTGGGCCGGCTGGCCCAGTGGGGGGGTCTGCTTTCCCCTTTTTTTGTTAGTTTTGTTTTCTGTTTTGTATTTTCTTTTCTTTATTTTCCCTTTTCTGTTTTAATTAAATTTAAAATATTTATGCATTTTATAAAACTATATCTTCTACACCATAATTATCTATGTAATACTTAGTACAAACCGAACATTTTTATTTTAATGTATGAAAACTTTTATTGTTTTCCGGTAATTAAATTTTGAATTTGTTTCGGTTTTGAATTATCTAGGGTTTATCAACAGTAACCAAGGTGGCGTGGCATCATTAGCGGGGGATCACTGTAGCTTAATTATCCGGGCGTCACACATTCCCATTTCTTGCATGGAACCTAGAAATTTACCCGAGGACACACATGTGGTTTTTCAACCTACTTTGGTGCACTGGAACATGTGCTTGTATTTCAAATTTGAATTATGCACACAAAGGTGACATGTTCCCTCCCAGAACCACGAGCCTTCTTGAGAGAAGCTCCGATTTGCAAGAAGCTTATACCAAAATTTGTTCCTATTCAGCCAATTTTTTTAACCACGGCATGGTACTACCATGACAAGTTTCATGATTTTAAAACCAAGTTTCTCAATGTTCTCGACCGAGCCACGATGCCGAGATGTTTGAATTTTATTCTCATTTTTTGCATGGGACCTACTCCCTCCTTCCATCTATATAGGGCCTAATGTGTTTTTCAAGACAGCCTTTGACTATTGACAAGATTAATAGCACATGAGATGTATACTATGAAAATTATATTATTGGAAGCTCCTTTGACATAAAAATTTTAAGGTATGCTTTGTGTAAGTTGCATGTCATATATTATTGCTCTAACGTTTGGTCAAAGTTAGCCTCGAAAAACGCATTAGGACCTATATAGATGGAAGGAGGGAGTAGAAATTCACCCGAGGACACAAATGTGATTTTCAACCAACTTTGGTGCACGGGAGCATGTGCTTGTAGTTCAAATTTGAATTATGCACATTAAATGACCAAAAACTCAATTGATGTGTAAATAAGGCCAAACGAAGCCGAAATAATTCCAAAATTTAACAGGGCACTCATGTAGTTCTATGTTGCCTTTGTAAATAAACTCAAGGGGGACAACATATATCGTTTCACTCTCAAAGGTGGCACGTTCCCTCTCAGAACCACGAGCCTTCTTGAGAGAAGCTTCGGTTTGCAAGAAGCTTATACCAAAATCTGTTCCTATTCGGCCAATTTTTTTACCACAACATGGTAGTACCATGACATGATATCCATGCCAAGTTTCATGATTTTCAGACGTGTTTTGGATTTACAAGAATTTTAAAACCAAGTTTCTCAATGTTCTCGGCCGAGCCACGATGCCCAAATGTTTTAATTTTATTCTCATTTCTTGCATGGGACCTATAAATTCACCCGAGGACACAAATGTGATTTTTCAACCAACTTTGGTGCACGAGAGCATTTGCTTGTAGTTCAAATTTGACTTATGCACATTAAATGACCAGAAACTCAATTAATGTATAAAAATGACAAACGAACCCGTAATAATTCCAAAATTTAACAGGGCACTAATGTAGTTCTATGTTGCCTTTATTAAGAAACTCAAGGGAGGGGCAGCGTATATCGTTTCACACTCAAAGGTGGCACGTTCCCTTTTAGAACCACGAGCTTCCAAATCGGCCCAATTTTTTACCACAACATGTTAGTGCCATGACATGACACCATGCCAAGTTTCATGATTTCCAGGCGAGTTTTGGATTTACATGAATTTAAAATCAAAGTTTCTCGATGTTCTCGGTCGAGTCATGACGCCCAGATGTTTGAATTTCATTCTCATTTCTTCCATGGGACCTAGAAATTCAACCAAGGACACACATGTGATTTTTCAACCCACTTTGGTGCACCAGAGCATGTGCATGCAATTCATATTTAGATTATGCACATTAAAAGTCCAAAAACTCAATTATTGTATAAAAAGGCCAAATGAACCCGAAATAATTCCAAAATTTAACAGGGCACTCATATAGTTCTATGTTGCCTCTGTAAATAAAATCAGGGGGGAGGCAGCGTATATCGTTTCGCACACAAAGGTGACACGTTCCCTCTCGGAACCACGAGGCTTGTTGAGAGAATTTCCGGTTTTGCAAGAGGCTTATACCAAAACTTGTCCCAATTCAGCCAAAAATTATACCTATGAAAACAGGGTTTAGATTATCCCAAACATCTCGCTACCTAGACCAATAATGTACTATGATTTGAATTCAACATAAAATGGATACAAATATTTGAATTGGAGAGCGTATGGTACATGTAGTTCATAGTGAAATATGATTACTGCTATATGTATGTTTTTTGTTATCAAGATAATATTTAAATTATTGTATAACTTGACAACAATCGTATTCGAATAAGGAAAATTGATTCAAATTTAGTCCATATGGTAGACGACAATATATATGTTCACATGGTGGAGTAAAATGTTCATATATGATGGAGGATCAAAATGTATGACTACATCAATTATAAACCACAAGGTCACCTAACGATATATTCGAATTCAACATAACCTGGATTCAAAAATTGAAATTCGAGACCATGGCATGTGTAATCATATAAAAAGGGACATTACTCTTTCTTTGGTGGGAATTGATTTTTTTTGTTGTTGTTGAGGGAAGTGCGAATCGATTTGGTACTGTGTAGGGTAATCTTGTTCTCCCGATTTTTCTTTACATTTTTCTTGTAGTTTTTTCAATGGCATCTATAGCAATATAGTAAAAGGGGACATGACTCTCTTGTGTCTTGTATGAATTGTTTTTTACACGTTAAGTTTGTTCTGCCGAACAAGGAATCCGCGCCTTGTGATCCCGAAATTTTCAAGCTCGAGTATCTTTTGACTCACCTGCTTTGAAACTCCTACTTCTTCAACCTGCGCCGCGCCTTGTTATCCCGAAATTTGGACGCGCGCGAGAACTCCCTCCTCATCTGAAATCACTCCCGCAGCCGAGACACGCGAAATCACCCTTCTACCCCTCAGCCAGAAATGAAGCTCCACGTGACGGTGTCAAAACCGGTGGGGGTATGCTGGTAACTTACGCTACATTTCGGACAAGCACGTCCCTAAGCTTGGCTCCCCCTCCCCCTTCGCCCCCTCATTCGTACCCCGAAGCCGCCAAACACGCAAAACCCCACGCTCCTCCATCGGCCTCCCGACCGCCGCCCAGTCGGAGACTCTTCCCCGACTACGTCGTCCACCGCAACAGCTCGCCGTCCCTCATCCACCGCACCGGATGAGGATTCGTTGTCGATCTCGTCGTCCCGCCGGATCAACCGCCCCGTCCTTCACCTCCAAGGAGCTTCCCCGACGTTCACCTCGTCTATCGCGCCACCTCAATCCCGCAGTGCCGTCTTGACCTGCCCCACCTGAACCGCAGCACCCTCACTAATTCCTCCGAGCCGAGGCCAACACGGCGCCACCAAGGAGGTTCTGCACTCACCGCTGCATTTTATCTTTTATTCGATCTCACGGGGCTGCCGGTGCTCGATACCGAGCAGACATGGCGTGTCTCCATCGACGGCACCATCGCCGGCCACATCATCCACGACGTCTCTCCCCCATGTTGTTGCTTCCTCGGCGGCGACTTCCATAACGGCACTAGCTGCAGCTGCTCTGGCTCTCGCTCGCGCTACGGCTCTGTTCTTGTTGTCGGTCGCGCTGCTGCACTGCTCCTACTTTCATTCATGCTGCTACTCTGCTCTTGCTTTAGCTTGAGCTGCTGCTGCTGCACGACCTCCGGCAGCTACAGGAGTTGCTGCTTTAGCACTCGCTTGCGGTGCTACTGCACAACTTGCTCTCTGCTAGTGCATTCCCTGCTCGAGCGTCTGCTGATTTAGGTCATTGCTTCTCTGCTACTAGTGCTCGAACGCCCTAAACATCTATTGCAATGCTCGGTTACTAGTTCAATCAGTTTCGACAGTAAAATTCAGTTTTGACTGTGAAGTTCATTTTCTTTAGTTAAGTTCAGAGTGAACAGTACTTACAGCATCTGTAGGACCGGCCGTGGCGCGGCTGATGCGTTTTACATCTAGCACTTTTTGGTGATGTATTTTACATCATCTATTGCAGATGATATTAGCGTCCCACTTCAGATTAACGTTATCTGTCTTGTCATGCTTCAGCCTCGTCGCCGTACACCTTAGCGGAGATGCTCCAACGACGGAACCGTCCATCACAGCGGAGCAGTACCCTCGGCACCGTTTCCAGAGGCCTCAGATCTTCTTCCCCGCCTCCGATAGTCACACCAGCATCATCACCATCCTCCACGTCCAGCCCAATGATGCTGAGGTCCACAAGGCTATGCCAAAGAGGTTGTACACTCGTCGCATCACTTTGTTTCTCCATTGCTCTATTCTTCCAATTCATGTGAACCAAACACCCGGGTTGACTGAAATCCTATGTTTCCAAATGCTATATTTTGCATGTGCATTCCTATCCTATTCCTGTGTTTTTCCTGTCCCTGCGTTTATAGAATCCTCCAATTCTAAGGAGCCCTTACAGATTTACTTCATTTTCAGATAGGCGTCAAAGAAAACTCTGTGTGTTATGTCCTGCTCCTGTCGTTCCGTCATCCACCCCGCCTGAGGTGCACCATCGACAGAAGCGTTCACTGCAACAGAGATCCCCCCTGCAGACTTCCTTTCACCACCTCAAATCATCTTCCCCGTTGCCAGCAGCCACGCCAACTGCATTACCATCATCGACTGAGCAGATGAACATAAGGACTACACAGTTCCGTAAGAGAGTTCGCAATCTTTCGTGTTTGCTTACGTTATACATCGGTTATTATTACCTGCTACTTTATCGTTCAATCTTGAGTTTTGAATTGCCCATGGGTCTCATATCGAGCCAGCAACGAATAATATCTGTCTACTATCTGGTTCATCTGGGGTCTTCTATGTGGTTCATGTTGGGTGGGCAACAAACAATAGATGATCAGTTGTCTATCTTTTTAAACTGAAGCTATAATCTACCTGCTATCATTAGTTTTGGATCCATCCACTCGTTTGCTACCATCATTCTTGATTTTTGCATGCACCCCTTAGGCCTTATATCTAACTATTTTTTTATTATGCATGTCAGATATTGCACACAATCGTACTGAACATGTAGAAAAAAAGACAAGACCGTTGCGTGCGAATATAATGTCATGCAGACGCCGCTCCATGGTGGGCGAACTGGCGCCCCCCTCCTGCATTTCCAGATTGTATTGCAGAGGAAGATAACTGTTTAGATGGAGATTCAGAAGGAGCCGACCACACCTGTTTACCACCTGAGGTGTTTGCTCTAACCTGGCATGCTGATGTTGGTCATATCATGCATATGGCGCCTTGCATTGCTTACATTATACATCTTATATGCCATTAGCTTAGTTTAGATTTGCTTTGTGTGAATGCCACCTGTTTGGTTTCTATATCATACTCCCACCATTCCTATATATTTGTCTTTTTAGAGATTTCAACAAGTGACTACATACGGAACAAAATGAGTGAATCTACACCCTAAAATATGTCTATATACATCCGTATGTGGTAGTCCATTTGAAATCTCTAAAAAGACAAATATTTAGGAACGGAGGGAGTATATGGGAACTATGCAATGCCATCTTATTTAGCCAGGCATCATATACGTGAATCATGCAATGCCATCCTGTTTAGCCAGTCATCGTATATGTGAATTGTATCGTGCCATATTTTTTTCCATAATGTATTCCATTTGTCAACAATGTTTATACATTCATCTACTCTTCCTGTGCATCAGCCATTTGAGTCGGTCATGGGAAAATCTGGAGTGAAAACAAGGTCTTCTGAGCAGTTAGTGCTACCTGTCGATGCAGATTTCTTGCTGGTTACAGATAGCTCCTCATAAGAGGATTCAGAGAGATATGACCAGTCGTATCCCCCCCCCCCCCGAGGTGCATGCTCTAAATTGGTTGGGTTATATTGCCCATATCATGCATATGGTCTCTTGCATTGCCATGCCATCTGCTTAGATTAGACATGCTTTGTGTGAATGCCTCATGTTTGCTTCCTATATCAGATATGTGAATTATGCAATGCCATGTTTTCAGCCAGTTATCATATATGTGAATTATGCACCGCCATGGAGCCAGGCATCATATATGTGAATTATCTCATGCCATCTTTTTTTTCATTACGTATTCCATTTGTCGACAGTCTGTGTATATTGAACTACTCTTCATGTGTATCAGCCATTTGAGCCGGTTATGGAAAAATCTGGAGTGAAAACAAGGTCTTCAGAGCAGGCAATGGTACCTGTTGAAGCATATATCTCGATGGTTATAGGGAGCTCCTCAGAGGAGGATTCAGAGACAGATGACCAGTCCTATATCCCACCTGAGGTGTATGCTCTAAGTTGCAATGTTTATATTTCTCATATGATGCATATGGTGTCTTGCATTGCTTAGTTTAGACATCATATGCACAATATTGAATTCTATCTGCTTAGTTTAGAGATCATACATGCGAGTGCCAGCTGCTTAGTATATGAATCAATTATGTCAATTATATCATGCCATCCTGTATACTTAGACAATTATTTCATCCCAACCTATTTTAGAAAGACATCATATAGTTTTGTCATGTCATCCTGTTTAGGTACTCATCATATGTTGAATTATGCCATTATATCCTGTTAAGTTATCCATCATATATCTGAAACTATGTCATGCTATCCTGTTTAGTTAGGCATCATATATGTGAAATTGTGTCATGCTGTCCTGTTTGGTTAGACAACATATATGTGAATTACCACATCTGTCTATCATACAATGTCTGTACGTTCAATTTCTTTTCTTGTTTATCAGCCATTTGAATTGGAGGGGGTGATGGCAGTATCTAAGGGAGCAAAAACTTGTTCTTCACAAAAGACAGTGTTACCCGTCGATGCAGATAGAACCATGGTTGTACTGGCCCACAAACTAGCCCCATCACACATAATCGAGACTCTTCCAGATTGCACACTTACACCGCTGGGCAGATAACCAGCTACAACCCCAGCGAATAGTAACCCACTTATAGTTGACAAAGCACCATGTCCACCACGGAGTACCCCCACACGAGCAGTTTGTAAAGCTACTGCAGTGCCCAAAGCACGAAGACCACCACATCTAACCCAAACTCCACGTTTAAAGCAGAAGAGCAACTATTCTCAGGTCAGATTCCGTAGCTATGGTCCATACTCCTTTGTTGTTGCATCACTGTATTTACTCATACCAACTACTTTCGAATTTGAAGGATCCAATTGAAACTCCCATGGTGCAACAGGTATGTTTTAAACCTATTTCTTTAACTGGATTGTTGTTCTAACTTCTCGCTCTATGTTGATTTCAGTTTAAGTTGTATAAAAAATTATGTTCTCATGTGATGCACATTACAAGTGCTGCCAATGTTGTGTAGTTTCTCACACTTATATTCTGTCTATGCTGCTGTGTCTTAAAAATATATGAGTTGAATTGTGTCTCTATCTTGATTAGGGAACATAAAGTAGAATGATATGGACAATACAGTGACCATAGTACATAGATATATGTTTGTTTCATGTTGTTATCCTGTCCACCTTACTACTGAACCGGTTTACCAAAATGAGTTTCGTATACTACAAGCTAAACATGTGATATGTATGCTTGCTTCTCTTGTAGTATGCAAACAAAATATTGGAGAAGAGCACCCCACTATGCAATGGTAGAGAAAGTAAATGCAGATAAGGTTCAAGATAGTGAGACAACCCTGTTGGTCTCCAAGAAAGGTGATAAAAACGATCTTGTAGATAGTGAGAAAACCCCACAGTCCTGCATTGATGTAGTGTTCGAGTTATTGGCCAGTACCGCTGGCACAAGCTCTTCGAACTCACTGCCTGAATCACTTCGGCTTCTTCAGTCTCAGCTACAAGCTGAAAGGCATCAAACAGCTGTGCTGCAGCAAGAAGTCGAAGGACTGAGGAAGTCCCTGCAGAATTCAGATGCGTACTTTCTTGTGCAACAGCAAGCGCTGGAGGATTTAAGCGCCAAACAAGAGAAAGTTAATAAGCTTGCTAAGCATCTTGCCAGCATTATGGGTACCCAGGATATTGTTTCTTGAACTCTTCTGAAGTGGTTTCAGTTCTGGACTTGTTTTGCTGCGGCATTTATATGCTGCTTTGTTCCCTATATTTGCACTGGTGGCGAACTTTGATGCCCAGTGGATGTAATATGTGTAATAGCCGTGATAGCCTAGCATAAGTTGCTTGCTTATTTATTTCCTTGTTGTCTTGTTTATTTCTTTGCTTGAAGTCAGTGCAGTTCTTTTTCCGCGGCTTGCTAGTGGCTGCAATAACCTATTTTTTAAAACTAGGCCACAATAACCATGGGCTAATATTTACTGTAGTGACACTAGGCCTCCTACGGGCCGTAGAAACAGTAGGCCTTCTACGGGCCGTAGAAACAATGGGCCTTCTACGGGCCATAGAAACAATGGGCCTTCTACAGGTCGTATCATCAATGGGCCTTATACGGGCCGTATGATCGATTGGCCAAACATGGGCCAATAACAGGCCGCATTATGGCCGTAAACGGGCTAGAGTTGGAATCGTCCGTTCATGGGCCGACCATAACGGGCCATCGTTAATAGGCCGTATTTGATGACACTATGAAAACGGCCCAACGTATTAACGGACCACAAACGGGCCGACTGTAACCACGGGCTGAATTTGGCCCACAAGCAGAAAATGATAGTAACGGGTCGTAAGTAAATGAATGCTGGAAATGAGCCCAAGAATAAATGGGCTCTGAGAAGGCCGAAAGATAACATGGGCTGGAAACGGCCCAATGAAATAACGAGCCGTTAATGGGTATAAAGTGATACACTGTTCATTACGGGCTACTTTCACCACGGGCCGTTAATGGGTGTAAAGTGATACACTGTTCATTAGGGGCCAGTTTCACCACGGGTCGTTAATAGGCCAAGAGTTACGTAGGGGCTCATATGAGCCGAAAGACGTCATGGGCCATACATGGGCCAGAAGTGAAAACGGGATGGAATCATATTGGATGGCCCAGATGACGCTACTGGGCCCAATTCGGATAGGGCGTAACGGGCCTTGGGTTAGCGGGCTGTAAATGGGCTATATGCGAACATGCCGTTAACAGGCTTTCCATGGGCCGGCCCGCCACCTTTTGACCAAGTCAAATGGGCCGGCCTTTTCACAGGAATGGGCCTCTGTTGGGCCGTGCCACGTGTCGACGTATCATAGACGCCTTCTGTCCATTGAGTGGATGACATTTGTCCCAATGATGAGCCCACACGTGTTTCCTCCAACCAATGATGATTTGACACGTGGAAAATTCCCATTCGTCAGGGCTGTGAACGGGTTATCGGATCCAAAACCCGACCGATAGCTTAACGGCGTTCCGTTACGATGGATGCCACGTGTCGGTCACCCTTGACGAAAGCACTTCTGTGACGCGCGATTATCGTCATGGAAGTGGACACTTCCGTGATGATAATTTTGGTAATGTCATGGAACACTTCTACGACAGCACATGTATGACTATCTTGATTCTATCATAATTTTGTCATGGATGTACATGCATGACAAAAAATGCGACCTACTGTGACAAACACGTATCATCACGGAAGTGTATTTTTTTTGTAGTGGGGCCCATGAGGGTGGGGGCGCGCCCAGGGGGCAGGCATGCCTCCCTGCCTCGTGGCCTCCTTGTTGATTGCTTGACGTCCACTCCAAGTCCTCTAGATCACGTTTGTTCCAAAAATCACGTTCCCGAAGGTTTCATTCCGTTTGGACTCCGTTTGATATCCTTTTCCTTCGAAACACTGAAATAGGCAAAAAACAACAATTTGGGCTGGGCCTCCGGTTAATAGGTTAGTCCCAAAAAGATAATATAAAAGTGTATAATAAAGCCCATTAAACATCCAAAACAGAATATATATTAGCATGGAACAATAAAAAATTATAGATACGTTGGAGACGTATCACTCCCTAGTAAATTGGAAATTGGTATGCACCCCCAAAAACTTGGGTGGACTTGGGGTGACTGACCTGGAGCGTTTTGGCTGTGCCTTGTGACTGCGATGGCCTTGGTATGAGTGGGCGGACCCTGACCGGCCATGGGTGGGCACCGACCTACCCTGCAATGAATCTGACATGGCGCTATTCAGGGCCTCCACGACTATCACCGTCGGAGATGGGAAGCTGCCAGTTTTTGGAAGGATAAATGGATTGGTGATTCTCCTCCACTCGCGCCCCTGAGCTCTACAAGATTGCTACAAGAAAGAATAAGAAGATTTGTGAAGATCTTGTTGGGGAACATAGCATGCAATTTTAAAAAAATCCTACGATCACACAAGATCTATCTAGGAGATGCATAGCAAAGAGACGGGAAGAGTGTGTCCACGTACCCTCGTACACCGAAAGCGGAAGCGTTATGTTAACGCGGTTGATATAGTCGAACGTCTTCACGATCCAACTGATCCAAGTACCGAACATACGGCACCTCCGTGTTCAGCACACGTTTAGCTCGATGACGTCCCTCAAACTCTTGATCCAGCAGAGGGTCGAGGGAGAGTTCCGTCAACAGAATGGCATGGTGACGGTGATGGTGAAGTGATCCGTGCAGGGCTTCACCTAAGCACTACGACACTATGACCGGAGGAGCAAACTGTGGAGAGAGACGTCGCACATGGCTTGGAACCATTGTTGTGTCTCCAAGGGGTGCCCTTCCCACGTATATAAAGGAGGGAGAGGGAGGAGGTCGGCCCTAGGGGCGCGCCATAAGGGAGGAGTCCTACTAGGAGTCCCAGTCCTAGTAGGATTCACCCCTCCTTCTTTTCCTTCTCATGGAGGGGGGAAGGGGGAAAGGAGAGGGAGTAGGAGAAGGAAAGGGGGATGGTGCCCCCTTCCCTAGTCCAATTAGGCATCCTCCCTTGTGGGGGGCGCACCAACCCCTTGTGGGATTGTTAGCCTCCCTCCTCTGGCCCATATGGCCCATATATTTCCCCGGGGGGTTCCGTAACCCCTCCGGTACTCCGGTATGTACCCGATACACTCCGGAACCCTTTCGGTGTCCGAATACTACCTTCCAATATATCAATATTTACCTCTCGATCATTTCGAGACTCCTCGTCATGTCCGTGATCTCATCCGCAAATTTGAACAAACTTCGGTCACCAAAACACATAACTCATAATACAAATCGTCATCGAACATTAAGCGTGCGCACCCTACGGGTTCGAGAACTATGAAGACATGACCGAAACACATCTCCGGTCAATAACCAATTGCGGAACCTGGATGCTCATATTGGTTCCTACATATTCTACGAAGATCTTTATCGGTCAAACCGCATAACAACATACATCATTCCCTTTGTCATCGGTATGTTACTTGCCCGAGATTCGGTCGTCGGTATCATCATACCTAGTTCAATCTCGTTACCGGCAAGTCTCTTTACTCATTCCGTAATGCAGCATCCTGTAACTAACTCATTAGTCACATTGCTTGCAAGGCTTGTAGTGATGTGCGTTGCCGAGAGGGCCCAGAGATACCTCTCTGATACTCAGAGTGACAAATACTAATCTTGATCTATGCCAACCCAACAAACACCTTCGAAGACACCTGTAGAGCATCTTTATAATCACCCAGTTACGTTGTGATGTTTGATAGCACACAAAATGTTCCTCCAGTATTCGGGAGTTGCAAAATCTCATAGTCAGAGGAATATGTATAAGTCATGAAGAAAGAAATAGCAATAAAACTTAACGATCATTATGCTAAGCTAATAGATGGGTCTTGTCCATCACATCATTCTCTAATGATGTGATCATGTTCATCAAATGACAACACATGTATATGGTCAGGAAACTTAACCATCTTTGATTAAGGAGCTAGTCAAGCAGAGGCATGATGACCCACAATTATAGGGGATCTATCGTAGTCCTTTCGATAAGTAAGAGTGTCGAACCCAACGAGGAGCAGAAGGAAATGTTAAGCGGTTTTCAGCAAGGTATTCTCTGCAAGTACTGAAATAAGTGGTAAGAGATAGTTTTGTGGTAAGATAATTTGTAACGAGCAACAAGTAACAAAAGTAAATAAAGTGCAGCAAGGTGGCCCAGTCCTTTTTGTAGCAAAGGACAAGCCTGGACAAACTCTTATAATGAGAAAAGTGCTCCCGAGGACACATGGGAATATCGTCAAGCTAGTTTTCATCACGTTCATATGATTCGCATTTGGTACTTTGATAATTTGATATGTGGGTGGACCAGTGCTTGGGTGTTGTTCTTACTTGAACAAGCATCCCACTTATGATTAACCCCTATTGCAAGCATCTGCAACTACAACAAAAGTATTAAGGTAAACCTAATCATAGCATGAAACATATGGATCCAAAACAGCCCCTTACGAAGCAACGCATAAACTAGGGTTTAAGCTTCTGTCACTCTAGCAACCCATCATCTACTTATTACTTCCCAATGCCTTCCTCTAGGCCCAAAGAATGGTGAACTGTTATGTAGTCGATGTTCACATAACACCACTAGAGGCTAGACAACATACATCTCATCAAAATATCGAACGAATACCAAATTCACATAACTACTAATAGCAAGACTTCTCCCATGTCCTCAGGAACAAACGTAACTACTCACATAGCATATTCATGTTCATAATCAGAGGGGTATCAATATGCATAAAGGATCTGAACATATGATCTTCCACCAAGTAAACCAACTAGCATCAACTACAAGGAGTAATTAACACTACTAGCAACCTACTAGTACCAATCCCGGACTTGGAGACAAGAATCGGATACAAGAGATGAACTAGGGTTTTGAGAGGAGATGGTGCTGGTGAAGATGTTGATGGAGATTGCCCTCTCCCGATGAGAGGAGCGTTGGTGATGACGATGGCGATGATTTCCCCCTCCCGGAGGGAAGTGTCCCCGGCAGAACAGCTCTGCCAGAGCCCTAGATTGGTTCCGCCAAGGTTCCGCCTCGTGGCGGCGGAGTCTCGTCCCGAAAGGTTGCCTATCAATTTTTCCTCGACGAAAGACCTCATATAGAAGAAGATGGGCATCGGAGGGCCAACAGGGGGCCCACGAGGTAGGGGGCGCGCCCTGGGGGTAGGGCGCGCCCCCACCCTTGTGGCTAGGTGGGTCCCCCTCTGGTGTATTTCTTCCGCTCAATATTTTTTATATATTCTAAAATTGACTTCCGTGGAGTTTCAGGACTTTTGGAGTTGCGCAGAATAGGTCTCTAATATTTGCTCCTTTTCCAGCCCAGAATTCCAGCTGCCGGCATTCTCCCTCCTGATGTAAACCTTGTAAATAAGAGAGAATAGGCATAAGTATTGTGACATAATGTGTAATAACAGCCCATAATGCAATAACTATCGATATAAAAGCATGATGCAAAATGGACGTATCAACTCCCCCAAGCTTAGACCTCGCTTGTACTCAAGTGAAAGTCGATAACGATAAATATGTCCCCATGTTTAGAGGTAGAGGTGTCGATAAAAATAAAATACGAACATGAAGGCATCATGATTGTTTTCATAACGGCAACATATATGAATATTGTCATATGATTTCTTATGTTCAAGTAATAATCTATTCAGAATGCAAAAGTATGAATCAGAAACCTTATTGAGAACTTACAAACTATAATCTCAATCATTGAAGCAATTGCAATTTATCATAACATCAGAAAGAGTCTATGTCAGAGCTTTATAGCAAGTCCACATACTCAACTATCATTTAGTCTTTCATAATTGCTAACACTCACGCGATACTAGTGGTTACGGAGTTTCAATCGGACACAGAGAAAGATAGGGGCTTATAGTTTCACCTCCCAACCTTTGACCTCAAGGGTAATGTCAACAATAATAACTCATGCTCCCCTACATCCAATTAGATATATCTATCAGGATCTTTCCAACATACTGTGCTTGCCAAAGGATAAAATGTAAAAAGGAAAGGTGAAGATCACCATGACTCTTGCATAAGGTAGAAGATAATAGTAACAGATAGGCCCTTCGCAGAGGGAAGCAGAGGTTGCCATGCGCTTTCGGGTTGGACGCACAAAATCTTAATGCGAAAGAACGTCACTTTATATTGCCCCTTGTGATATGAACCTTTATTATGCAGTCTGTCGCTTTTATTTCTTCCACATCACAAGATCGTATAAAGCTTATTTCTTCCACACCAATCAATCATAGATGTTTAAAGAGCAATTTTTATTGCTTGCACTGATGACAACTTACTTGAAGGATCTTACTCAATCCATAGGTAGATATGGTGGACTCTCATGGCAAAACTGGTTTAAGGGTTTTGGGAAGTACAAGTAGTATATCTACTTGGTGCTGAGAATTTGGCTAGCATGAGGGGGAAAGGCAAGCTCAGCATGTTGGATGATCCATCACAATATACTTTATCTCAGATGCAAGAAAACATAACTCATTACATTGTCTTCCTTGTCCAACATCAACTCTTTAGCATGTCATATTTTAATGAGTGCTCCCAATCATAAAAGATGTCCATGATAATATATTTATATGTGAGACCTCTCTTTCTTTATTACTTCCTATTAATTGCAACGATGACCAAAGCTATGTTTGTCAACTCCCAACAACTTTTAATCACCATACTCCTTCTATGTGAAGTCATTACTCTCAATAAGATCAATATGAACTTTTTGTTTCTTTTTATTCTTTTCTATTTTCTTTTATTCACTCAAGATCATGGCAAAAAAATCAAGCCCTTGACTCAACACTAATCTTTATTATATAACTCACGGACTCGATTACATAGAGGGATCATAAAGCAAAACTCAAAACTAGATCATGCCATAAATTTTATTCTACTAGATCAAGATACTACTAATAGGATCGAACTAAGAAAAACGGTAAAGATAGGAGTATGATTGTGATATGATAGCGGGGCACCTCCCCCAAGCTTGGCAGTTGCCAAGGGGAGTGCCCATACCCATGTGATTATATCTCCTTTGCTGGTGAAGAAGGTGGATTTGATGATGGATAGTCGCACATCGAGCGTAAAAGGTCCTCCAACTTGCGAATAATGCCCTTGAGTGCAACGATACGCTCCTTCAACAAAATATTTTCACGTGTGAGATACTTGTTTTGTATACGAGCTAACTCAATCATCTTGAAAGCTTCGATCTTAGTTGGGGTAAGAATATTGTGATCAAGTTGAAGGTTGTCTTCTGCTGCCGGAGCTTGATCCTCCTTGGCCTTCTTGATCCCTTCATCCTTGTTGATCTCCATGGATTCTTCCCTCTTCAGCTCTATCTTCATTAGCCAAGCATCGTTGTCACCATTGTTGGTGGAGGGGGACGACATGATGCCTCACCTTGATAACCCTGACAGAAAACAGCTCGAAACAAGAACAGAGGATATTTGCGTGATACATGAGTCAAAACCTTCGGGAGAATATATAATGAATTTTTACCGACCGAAATACGTACCGTGCAAGAAAACGGAGTTCGGAAGGCACACGAGGTGCCCACGAGGTAGGGGGCGCGCCCAGGGGGTAGGGCGCGCCCTCCACCCTCGTGGGGCCCTCGTGTCCTTCCCGTACTGCTTCTTATTTTTTATTTTTCTAAATATTCCAAAACGGAGAAATATTGCCTTAAAAATTGTTTTGGAGTCGGTTTACTTACCGTACCACATACCTGTTCCTTTTCGGAGTCTGAAATGTTCTAGAAAGTGTCTCTTATGTACTCCTCCGGGGTTACAGTTTCAATAACATTGGTTTCAACATTTACAGGATTACCTGAGATATAATGTTTAATTCTTTGACCGTTTACCACCTTTGGATTTGTGCCTTCGAAGTTGTTGATTTTTATGGCACCGGAACGATAGACCTCCTCGATAACGTAAGGACCTTCCCATTTAGAGAGAAGTTTTCCTGCAAAAAATCTTAAACGAGAGTTGTATAATAATACATAATCACCTACATTAAACTCACGCTTTTGTATTCTTTTGTCATGCCATCTTTTAACTTTTTCTTTAAACAACTTGGCATTCTCATAAGCTTGGGTTCTCCATTCATCAAGTGAGCTAATGTCAAATAACCTCTTCTCACCGGCAAGTTTGAAATCATAGTTGAGCTCTTTAATAGCCCAATAAACCTTATGTTCTAGTTCGAGAGGTAAGTGACATGCTTTTCCATAAACCATTTTATACGGAGACATGCCCATAGGATTTTTATATGTAGTTCTATAGGCCCATAATGCATCATCAAGTTTCTTGGACGAATTCTTTCTAGACCTATTGACAGTCTTTTGCAAAATTAATTTGAGCTCTCTATTACTCAATGCTACTTGACCACTAGACTGTGGGTGATAAGGGGATGCAATTATATGATCAACATCATATTTAGCAAGCATTTTACGGAAAGCACCATGAATAAAATGTGAACCACCATCAGTTATTAAATATCTAGGGACTCCAAACCTCGGAAAAATAACTTCTTTAAGCATTTTAATAGAAGTGTTATGATCAGCACTACTAGTTGGAATAGCTTCTACCCACTTACTAACGTAATCAACAACAACTAAAATATGTGTATATCCATTAGAGGCAGGAAAAGGTCCCATATAATCAAAGCCCCAAACATCAAAAGGTTCAATAACAAGTGAATAGTTCATAGGCATTTCTTGACGTCTACTAATATTACCAATTCTTTGACATTCATCACAAGACAAGACAAACTTACGGGCATCCTTGAAGAGAGTAGGCCAATAAAAACCATATTGTAATACCTTGTGTGCAGTTCTACCTCCAGCGTGGTGTCCTCCATAAGCTTCGGAGTGACACTTGCGTAGGATCTGTTCATGTTCATGCTCAGGTACAAAACGTCTAATAACACCATCTACTTCTTTATAAAGATGTGGGTCATCCCAAAAGTAATGTCTCAAATCATAGAAGAATTTTTTCTTTCGTTGGTATGTGAAACTAGGTGGTATAAATTTAGCAACAATGTAATTAGCATAATCAGCATACCATGGAGTTGAACGAGAAGTATTTATGACATTTAATTGGTCATCAGGAAAGCTATCATCAATAGGTAGTGGGTCATCAAGAACATTTTCTAACCTAGACAAGTTGTCTGCAACGGGGTTCTCAGCTCCCTTTCTATCAACAATATGCAAATCAAATTCTTGTAGCAAGAGAACCCATCTAATAAGTCTAGGTTTAGCATCTTTATTTTCCATAAGATATTTAATAGCAGCATGATCATTGTGAATAGTTACTTTAGAATCAACAATATAAGGTCTGAACTTATCACAAGCAAATACAACTGCTAAAAATACTTTCTCAGTAGTAGCATAATTTTTTTGAGCATTGTCTAGAGTCTTACTAGCATAATGGATAACAATTAATTTCTTATCAACTCTTTGCCCTAGAACAGCACCTACAGCATAATCACTAGCATCACACATAATTTCAAAGGGTAAATTCCAATCAGGTGGCTGAACAATAGGTGCAGATATCAATGCTTTCTTAAGTATTTCAAATGCTTCTACACAATCATTATCAAAGACAAATGGTATATCTTTTTGTAATAAATTGGTCAGAGGCCGAGAAATTTTTGAGAAGTCCTTAATGAACCTCCTATAAAATCCGGCGTGACCAAGGAAACTTCTTATACCTTTGATGTCCTTGGGACATGGCATCTTCTCAATAGCATCAACCTTGGCTTTATCAACTTCGATACCTCTTTCAGAAACTTTATGCCCCAAGACAATACCTTCATTAACCATAAAGTGGCACTTTTCCCAATTCAAGACAAGATTAGTTTCTTCACATCTCTGCAAAACTCGATCAAGATTGCTCAAGCAATCATCAAAAGAGGATCCATAGACAGAAAAACCGTCCTTGAAAACCTCACAAATCTTTTCACAAAAGTCAGAGAATATATCCATCATGCATCTTTGAAAGGTAGCAGGTGCATTACATAAACCAAAAGGCATACGTCTATAAGCAAAAGTACCAAAAGGGCATGTAAAAGTGGTCTTTGATTGATCTTTGGCTGACACAGATATTTTAGAGAAACCAGAATAACCATCTAGAAAGCAAAAATGTGTATGTTTAGATAATCTTTCTAGCATTTGATCGATAAAAGGCAAGGGGTAATGATCTTTCTTAGTAGCTTTATTTAATTTGCGGAAATCAAATACCATCCTATACCCTGTAATAATTCTTTGCGGAATCAATTCATCTTTATCATTAGGAACGACAGTAATACCTCCCTTCTTAGGGACACAATGGACAGGGCTTACCCACTGACTATCAGCAACGGGATAAATTATACCTGCCTCAAGGAGCTTTAGTATTTCCTTTCTTACTACTTCTTTCTTTTAGGATTCAAACGTCGTTGATGATCACAAACTGGTTTGGCATCTTCTTCCAAATTTATTTTATGTTGACATAGAGTGGGACTAATGCCCTTAAGATCATCAAGAGTATATCCAATAGCAGCACGGTGCTTCTTCAGAGTTTTCAATAGTCTCTCTTCTTCATGCTCTGAAAGGTTAGCACTAATAATAACAGGATATATCTTCTTTTCATCAAGATAAGCATATTTAAGAGTATCAGGAAATGGTTTAAGCTCAAACACGGGATCACCCTTCGATGGAGGGGGGTCCCCTAGGATTTCAACATGAAAATTGTGTTTCAGAATAGGTTCCTCGTTAAAGAATACTTCATCTATTTCCCTTCTTTCATTCATAAACATATCATTTTCATGGTCTAGCAAATATTGTTCTAAAGGATCGTTAGGAGGTACGGCAATAGAAGCAAGACCAATAATATCATCCTTACTAGGCAATTCTTCTTCACAGTGTTGTCTACTAAATTTAGAGAAATTAAACTCATGGGACATATCACCCAAGCCAATAGTAACAACATTCTTTTCGCAGTCTATCTTAGCATTAACGGTGTTCAAGAAGGGTCTACCAAAAATAATGGGACAAAAGCTATCTTGTGGAGAACCAAGAACAAGAAAATCAGCAGGATATTTAGTTTTCCCACACAAGACTTCAACATCTCTAACAATTCCCATTGGTGAAATAGTATCTCTATTGGCAAGTTTAATTGTGACATCAATATCTTCTATCTCAGCGGCTGCAATATCATGCATAATTTCTTTCTATAAGTCATAAGGTATTGCACTAACACTAGCACCCATAACACATAAGCCATGATAACAATGATCTCCTATTTTAACGGAAATAACAAGCACGCCTACCACAGGTCTATGTTTATCTTTAGCACAAGGTTTGGCAACTATAACATGCCCATCAATATTTTCAGACAAGAGATCTTTAACAATAGCAATATTAGGATCAACTTTAACTTGCTCAGGAGGTGTATAAGTTCTAATATTGCTTTTACGAACCATAGTTGAAGCTTTAGCATGATCCTTTATCCTAACAGGGAAAGGTGGTTTCTCAATATAAGAAGTAGGAACAATAGGATCATTATAAGTGACAGTCTTTTCTTCAACTTTAATAGGTGCAGCTACTTTTACTTTGATGGGAGGATGATATTTAGACCACTTCTCCTTAGGGAGATCAACATAAATAGCAAAAGATTCACAGAAAGAAGCTACTATCTCAAAGTTAAGTCCATATTTAGTGCTAAATTTATGGAAAACATCGGTATCCATAAAAGATTTAACACAATCAAACTTAGGTGTCATACCTGACTCCTTACCTTTGTCGAGATCCCAATCTTCAGAGTTGCATTTAATTCTATCCAATAAATTCCATTTGAATTCAATAGTCTTCGTCATAAAAGAGCCAGCACAAGAAGTATCGAGCATGGTGCGATTGTTATCAGAAAGCCGAGCATAAAAACTTTGAATAATTATTTCTCTTGGGAGCTCATGATTGGGGCATGAATATAACATTGATTTAAGCCTGCCCCAAGCTTGAGCAATGCTTTCTCCTTCGCGAGGCCAAAAATTATATATATAATTGCGATCACGATGAACAAGATGCATAGGATAATACTTCTGATGAAATTCCAATTTTAATCGTTTGTAGTTCCATGACCCCGTATCACCACATAGCCTATACCATGTCAATGCATCTCCCTCCAAAGATAAAGGGAAGACCTTCTTCTTATCAACATCATCGGGTATACCTGCAAGCTTAAATAATCCACAAACTTCATCCACATATATTAGGTGTTCATCAGGATGCTTTCACTACAAAAAAATATACACTTCCGTGATGATACGTGTTTGTCACAGTAGGTCGCGTTTTTGTCATGCATGTACATCCATGACAAATTTATGACAGAATCAAGATAGTCATACCTATGCTGTCGTAGAAGTGTTCCATGACATTACCAAAATTATCATCACGGAAGTGTCCACTTCCGTGACGATAAATCAACCGTCACATAAGTGCTTTCGTCAAGGGTGACCGACACGTGGCATCCACCGTAACGGAACGCCATTAAGCTATCGGGTCGGGTTTTGGATCCGATAACCCGTTAACAGCCCCGACCAATGGGGATTTTCCACGTGTAAAATCATCATTGGCTAGAGGAAACACGTGTCGGCTCATCGTCGGGACAGATGTCATCCACTCACTGGACAGAAGGCGCCTATGATACGTCGACACGTGGCACGGCCCAACAAGTTTAAATGGGCCGACCCACCTAAAGGCCCACAAGATTTTGCAGACCATAATGGGCCGGCCCAACTAAAGGCCCACGAGATTTTGCGGACCATAATGGGCTGGCCCAGCTAAAGGCCCACAAGATTTTGTGGGCCATAATGGGCCGGCCCAAGTAAAGGCCCACAAGATTTTTGTGTGCCGTAATGGACCGACCCAGGTAAAGGCCCACAAGGTTCTTGCGGATCATAATGGGCCAGCCCAGCTAAAGGCCCATGAGATTTTGCCGACATTAATGGGCCGGCCCAGCTATAGGCCACAAGATTTTGAGGACCCTAGTAGGCCGGCCCATTAACTGCCTGCCATGTTTTGGGCCAAATGCCGACCCATATTTGATCCGGTGCATTAATGGCCTGCCACACTCCGGGCCTAATAGTGGCCCATATGAGATCCGGCCCGTTAAAGGCCTACCATGTTCTGGGCCAAATTACGGCCCAGATCAGGTCCGGCCCTTTAAGAGGCTTTGGGCTCAATTATGGCCCATATCAGATTCGGCCCGTCAACTGGACACTATGCTTTTGGGCCCACTTGCTAAAGGCCCACTTAGTAATTCAGCCTGATTTTAGTTTTGCCCTGTTAAGGGCCCGTTTAACATTTTGTCCCTATATTAATTTCAGCCTGTTAAAAGCCCGTCATATAGTTGGGCCTAACTACGGCCCGGTTTGCATCTGGCCTGCTCGCAGCCGATATCTGATTGGGCCAAACAAGGGCTGATACAATTTTTTGGCCAGTTAAAAGCCCGTGATTTGATTCGCACAATCATGGGCCTGGGTTCATTTCGGGCTGCTGCCGGCCCATGAGCTGTTCGGCATGTTTCAGGCCCAACCTACGTCGTGATTGCATGACCGCCCGATTATGTATCGTAATTTTACGGTTTGGCCGGTTTACTGCGAAGACAGGATATATATACAGTAAAATAACTGCAGCATCATGAATAAGAAAAAACCTAGACTATACAATAAAGAAATTACGGCATATTACATCCACTGGGCATCAAAGTTCGCCACTATGATAATAAAGCACAAGCAGACAGCAGATTACATACACTGGGCATCAAAGATCGCCACCAGTGCAAATAAACACGCCGACAAAATAATATACAAAACCGACAGCACTTCAATAGAGTTCAAGAAAGGTTATCCCTGCTGGGGAGCTGCAGCGCAAGCAGCTGAGCAAGATGATGAGACTGCTCTTGTTCAACACTTATATCTTCCTCACTCTGAAAGATAAACAAGCAGACAGATGGTAGGTTTTGCACATAAAAGTATCAGTGCTGACAATTGATCACATTTCTTACTGACGAATAAAGTGACACAGTTTAAATTTGCATTAACACAATATGGTATTGTTCAAGTCAAGACATGGAAGTAAATGACATTGTGAAGGAGTTGGCAGCTTCACGACACCACTGGATTATAGATCAAGAACTCATAAGTATCAATGGTTAGTGTGCTGTCAATTTATACCATTTCAGATTGGTAAATAAAGAGACGGTTTAAATAATAGTAGAATGATATGACATTGTTCATAGTTAAGACATTGCAGAATATGACATTGTGCTGTACTGGGTATGTTCACCACACCACTGGATTACGGATGAAGAACAGAAGCATACATGCAGTGCAAAAGAAGATCACTTGCTCTGTATAGTTTAATTTACATGGTATGAAGAAGGAACTTGGTTGTACAACTGAAAACGTGAATTGAGAAAGGACAAACTTTTATTTATGAACTACATATAATAAACTTTAAACAAGCAATTTGATGCAAACACCAAAAATAAACAGCTGTTGCAGTCATGCCTAACCAAATATATACAACAAAGTTTGAAGGCTTGAGATGGACAAACTTACATTATTGGTGAAGACAGGCTCTATAAAGGCCTTGTCCATGCCGATGGGGGGGGGCAATTCAAGAAGTTTACCACAGAATCTTCTTGAAAAGCATTGCCTTTATTCTACATTTTGTTAAGAGTAAATATAGATGTGATAATATACGAAAAAATGGAGAATATTTAAGATAAGATGAAGAGTGATGTTACATAACCAAGTAGCTATAAATGTAAGTGCAGCGATACAGGCAAAAGGTTTTTCCATTCAATGTCTTCTAAATTTAGCACAGGAGACTTCACCGGAAATTTGTTTATAGACTTGCCATCAAAGTGTGATTTCCTTAGGTAACACCGATACTGCTGCAATGCTTCCTTGAAAAGCACAAGCAAGCTTTGCTCGTCATGACTATCCAGATTGACCCTCGCCTAGTTACAACAATGTAATGTAAATCATTGATGTGTTCAATCAGCAGAAAACAGGAAAATAATAACCATGAATAATAGCACTTACACGTAAGTTGGACAAGAAGATGTGAAAATGGTGTTTGTCTTCACAATAATCTTCCCATGATGGGAATATATGCACGTAGTCCCTAACAACATTGAAAGCATTGTCTTTTAAAGTGGGAATAAATGGAATGGGGTTCCAATCTGCAGGAATTGGCCGTCTCTGCAGTTGGGATAGGTCTTCGGCCGGTGGACTTGCTGTACTTTTTGCTGGAGTGGGATTTTTCTGTGGTACAGCTGGTGCTATGGAAAATGAAATCGGTATACCTTTTGCTGGAGTGCAGGTCCTGTGTGGTGGGGCTAGTGGTGTGGCCAGTGAAGTATGGGTACAGTCTGCTGGAGTCAGTCCTACGTTTTGTGTCACTGGTTGTACAGCCAATATAAGTGGGGTGCTGTCTGATTTCTCCAGCACCACCACGTTTTCAAGGACTTTGCTAGTGCTCCTTCAGGTTCGGCAGTCACCCTCTTCCTTTTTGATGTCTCATGCACAAGAACATCATTTGAGTGGAAAAACATGGTATGATGACAGATGGAATATGTATTGATAATGGATGGGCATGGCATCTCAACATATATGATGAGTAAACTAAGCAGATGGCGGTGCAATAAAGTAGAAGAAATGCAAGACAACATATGCAAGATACGCGCAATCAATAAAACATTGCCAAATTAGAATAGGCACCTTGATGGGTGAACATGACAGGCCATCTGCCTTTGACTCCTCGAGGTTAGAATAGTCATTAGGATGATATTCTGAACAAGAATCAACAGGTGGGGAGCGTACGAGTTTCATTGCTTCCAGAATGGCACTCAATGCCTTGATGCCAATTTTGTAAGTCATTGCAGTGTTCCACAATATTCTTCTGATGCGCGGATTCTGATATTCACTGTAATTGCGTATAATATCTGAGAACCATGAAAACATAAATAGTTGTGAGATTATCTTTGTAATGCAGATGATATTCTAATATAGGGGCGCCCCTTTAAACACTTGTGTGCTATCACTGGATTCTGATGAGAGAGCTCATGTGTGTTGTAATATGGTGTGTGCGTTTATATAATCTGGCACAAGTACACAAAAAACTAGGCTCCAGAAGTAAGGATAGCTGGCAGATGATAGGTTCATAATATACTGTATAGAGAGTTTATTGCCAAACCATGATAAAAAGAGCACACAGCAACTAGGCAGTTCATAGTGTACATAACAGGGGTACACCATAACCAGGATATATAAATCGGGAAAGTGGAACTGGCTAGAAATTACGGTGTTGTATTACCGCTAGTAATTGAAAGCCTATCAATCACGTACAGGCCAGCTCTATCAGCTGTTGACTGCAGATGTCCCTGCTCCCCTTCCTGACGAGCAACATACCGTGCTTCCCATACAGAACACCGCACGGGCCGCCGGCCGAACCACCGGCCCCACCGCCTGTGTTCCTCCGCCACCCCCACCCCCGCCCCCACCCGCGTCGAATTTTCTTCGTTCGATGAGGCCCCACCACCGCCCCCCACAACCACCGTCCCCACCCGAGCCCCTTCGATCACACCGGCGAACTTCGGCAAGCTCTGAAAATATCGACTGGCCCAATTTTGAAATTTAGTCTACTGTGATTTAACTAGTGGGGAATATAAAAGGGGAAAACCATAAGCATTGCGAGTATGGTGTTGAGCATGCCATGGCGGATCTGAAGGTGCAAACCGGACAAAGGCAACTTCGCAACCAAGACAACAAAATCAGAGTAAAGCAGTGGCGATCTATTTTCTTGCTGCGATAAATAAGTTGAGCTGATACGAAAGAGTACCGCCTCTGGTGCGGCGCCGTGTACGCATCTGCTGAGAATTTGACGGTGCTGCGGTAGCGATGGCTGTCGGCGGCGTGGAAGCAGATCTAGGAGGGTAGACGGTGGCGGCGGGGCGCGGTGAACGAGACGGTCGTAGGAGCGGCGCCGGCAAGGTGGACGACGGCGGGGATGAAGCGAGAGGACAGGATGCAAGGATCCCGGTCTGAAGCCGTGGATGAGAGAGGTCGATCTCTTATAATGGACGGCGGCGTCGGGGTATCAGCTCTGGCATGGTGGAGGAGGACGGCGGTGGATGGGGTGGCGGACGGCGGCGGACGGAGGAGGGTGGGGTGGAGAGGGTGTTTTGGCGCCCATGGAGTACGAATGGGGAAAAGGGAGGTAGAGAGGAAGGGGGGAACCATGTATTCAGGGCGCGCTTGTCTCAAACGCGAGGAAATCTACAAACTTAGCCCCCGTTTCAAATTTCTACTACGTCACAGAAACACTAGTCGGTTGGGGATAGGACGGTAATCTCGCATACACTGAATATTTGCCGACGAGAGTTTGTTTTTGGCGCCCACCGTGTATGAATATGAATCGGGGAGGGAGTCGATTTCGGCCGAGGACACACTGTGTTTTGGCGCCCACCGTGTATGAATCCAGGTGAGAGGCGGTTACGTCACGTTTGGGTGAAATTACAAACCTACCCCTATCGAAACCTATAGAAATCCAGCAGATAGGCTTTGCGTGGCAGGGATAGGCAGTAGTGATTTCCATCTCGCAGATTTTGGTTTCGGGCGGTTACTACGACTTTCCCTGCTTCGTTCAAATTTTGCAGAGTGCACGTTTACCGTGCCAACTCAATTCGAATCCCGTTTGTATTCTATTTTTTTTTGGGCGGGATCCATTTTCATTTGGAATTACATTCTATATACATCATTTTTTATACATACTTTCAAAAGCACAACACCATTTATACATAAATATGGTTTGCAAATGGCATGATCTCAGGTTCTTAAGGTTGTATCCATCAATTTGGATTTTCAAATATTTGAAACCACTTTATGTTGAAATCCAATGTATGCATTCCTCGCTAACTGTCTCCAATTAATGTGTGTTTCATGCGGGTTTTTTTACTTCTCAAACATGTATAATGTGTTTCACACACGCAACATATAGTGTAATCCCATTTAGACATTAATTGCATATAAACCATGCATTGTTTGTAATTGAAGAATGTGTGGATCACCAATATTGATAAACTATATAACATTACACGTGTGCCCAAATTCAAATGAATATGCATGTTTGATACACCAATTTGCGTTATGATATTATTGATGTCGTGATCTCCAGTTTAAATATTTGAATCCCCTTTAATCCAGTTATTCGTCTCATATAGCTATCACTCATGCTTATATAGGACTATCTCTCTGGACCTATACGCGTTCATCGTCTCTCAGGTATCTCTCGTGCTACCTGTATGTCGACAATGATCTTTTATCTTTATAACACACTGACGGTACTCTCTCCCTCGACCTTCATCACTCTATCTCCCTCTAAGTATATCTCGCTTCCTGCTATGTGTCTCTAACTATGATTCTCCATGTGGAATCTCTTTCTCTCACACAAACACAAAACTTTGTGTCCCGGGGTCTCATTTCTCTCTACTATTCCCATGTGTGCCACTCGCACACCCCTCATACAGATATGTCTTTCGCTCCTTAGATATGAGAACCTACGACTCTTCCTCTTCAATATCTCTTTCTCACACACAAACACAAACTCTGTCTCCCAGGGTCTCATATTTCTCCATTGTTCTCTTGTGTGTCGCTCACACACATCCTCTCTCCCTAGAGATATCTTGTGTTCCCTCGTATGTCTCTCTAGCTATCACTCTCGTTGCGAAATATCTTTCTCTCTCGCAGACACAAAAATCCGTCTCTCTGGATCTCATTTCTCTCTGATATCTGTTTGTATGTGACTCACACGCACCCTCTCTCTATCTCTCTCACACCCACACACATAACCCAGCCTTCTGATCCACTCGACTCCTATCTCTAACGCACACTAGCTAGCATCTTTATCTTTCTATTTATTTGTTTCTCCATCAACCTTCTTTCTCGCCCTCACTCTTGATTCCTATCACGCACACTACATATGTTTCTCTCTACATGCAGTCAAGTGCCCTCTCACACACTTATATAACTTCACCCTTTGAACCACCCGACGGTCATCTCCAACACCCAAACTAGCGGATGTCCCTCTAGCTAGCATCTCCATCTCTGTATCTATCTGTAGTTTCTTCGTTAACATTTCTTTCTCGCACGGAGTCTTGCTTCCTATCACCCACACTATATATGTCTCTCCATACATATGCATTTATAGGTTGGTCTCTTTTGCACAATCATTGCACCTCACTCCCAGATGCATGCTCCAGCCCACGCCACTATCTCTTAAAGACAAAAACACATGCTCAGTTGTCGGGACTTCTTCCATGCATTCTCACATGCATGCATATTGTCATACCGATCCGTCTCTCCCATGTCATTGATCTTATGACTTATGTCTTCTTTCTTTTATCTCGGTCATGCGTGCACGCACACACACACATCCCACGTATACATGTATACCTCTCACACATGCACGTTCAAGGTCTCTATGTCTCCATACGTAGTTAATTACCCTCAATCCTAACGCCACATTGAATCGTTCTCCTCTTTTGTGCACATAACTTCCGCCTGGATGGGTAAAACACACACTCACACTTAACAATCTCCTTCTAGCTACCCCCCCCCTCTCACTCTTCCCCTATATCCCCCAAACCAATAAGACCATCCCTTAGTTTAATTCCCGCCTACATGCACCATCGATATATAGTAGTCTTCCTTGGTGTCTCTCGAACAAACACGCTCTCTCGAAGTCGACTCCTATCACGCGCACACACCTTCTCTTCCCTATCTGCGGGCATTTTCTCTCTCGCACCCCATCGTTGGTGGCCTCTGCCATACACATCACCTCTCTATGATGAAAGCCATGCATACTTAAATTACATCCGCCATAGAGGACCCCGCGACACACACACACGCACCCCCCCCCAACACACACACACACTAAGACTCCATCTCTCTCTCACACACACACAAACACACACACACGCAAGCACGCACGCCCCCCCCACACACACACTAAGACTCCGTCTCTCTCCCTCTCTCATACACACACACAAACTAAGACTCCATATCTCTCTCTCCTCTCTCTCTCACACACACACCCCACACACACAATAAGACTCCATCTCACACACACATGCTCTAGGCGGAGCATTTGTTCCTACCACCCTTCATCCAACCTTACCCGTATGATAAACAATCACCTTTATTTACTTGCATAACATGGAAAAATTCCACTTTACTTTAGTAGTCAGCAAACTTATCATTTGTACCCTTATAAAAAACGAGTTGGTGGTGATGGTGTGCCTGCCATCTTGTAATACAGACCGTATGATCTATATCTGAGGATAGAAAGCAAACTATGATAAATTTACAAAAGATACCCGCACCTCTCTCCACATCATTATCTCCCGCAACCTCATTGCTCAGCAATTGAAAACGGAATAAGTCTCTGGAACAATCTAGCATGCATGGTGGCCGCTACCGCCTGCCGGCGCCGTCCATCCCCATGCCTCCGCCCATTTCGACCACCAGTCACCACCACGCTCCACTCCTCCTCGCCTTATCTCTCATCTTTCATTTTTTTCGATGACATTCTCGAGATACCAGTTTTCCAATAAAATTCTCGAGATATCATTAGTTTTTACACATGGGATTACTCCTGCATGGGTCAATCACAACAGGTGTTCTGTAAAAAAATGCATATTGATGTTCCGTGCAATGCACGAGAATCTTGCTTGTAATTATATAACGCAAATCACGAGCAGGAAGTGACATTTTTTTAACACAACCACGTTAACATGGCCACGTAAATCACTAGCTAAAGTAAATACCATTATACTTATATCCCGATGCAAAAGGTTGAGTACATGTCCGAAGAGTAGAGTCGCACACATGCACTCTATCTCTCAGAATCTCTCTCTCACACACACCAGTTACGTGACGCCCACTTAAGCAGACATGTATGTTACAATTTGTGCACCCACGGGTAAACGTGTTGCTGCGCATTTATTTAAGCCAGAAGGCGAACCCAAACAGTAGCTGCATTCATTCCCCTACCGCCGCCTCTTCTCTGGTCGCCGTCGCCTGGTAGCCATGGGCCGGTCGAAGGTAACAACATACGCCATACTCCCGCCAGAGCGGCACTTTAATATGGAAATTTTAATGGTCATGCATGCATCTTTTTGTGCTAGCACTCCTATATAAGGGTTGACCAGTCGCTTCCCGTGGACGTGCGCGGGCGATGGAAGAGGAAGGAGAAGGGAAGCGGGCTGTGGAGTAACATTTTTACCACAATTTCTTAGGAAACTGAGTGCAATAATTGAGTAGTTTTGCAAACTACCAGTACTACACCTGAAACGGTTCAAAACCTATACTCCCTTACCAGCGCGCGCTTCCCACATGAAACGGTCAGCGTCGCCCTGGAGCGTCAGTGCCGCATTAATGCCCGGCCAGAGCGGAGGCGACCTCTCATTGGCGCCGACTTTGAAGTGGCGCGACGGCCGAGAGAGCGCCACTTCCCGGTGCACGCGACTGCTCCGCGTCGAGACTGTCCATAGGCCCTGTTTGGATCCATGGGTTAGAGTTAGTTTGAGCTATTTGGGGCTCAAATAGCCCTAAACTATCCAAGCATGAGGGTTTAAATTGGAGCAAGTTGCACCGAACCCACCAAAAAAACTATCCCACCCAAGAGGTGCTAACTGGAGACAGTTCTCATTGGGACCACTGAAAAATCACTTTTCTCTCTCCATGAAGTGCATTTATTGTCAATCTAACCCTGTCACCCAAACACCTCTTTGGCTACAGTTAGTTCAGGGTTAGTCATGAGTTAGTCTAACCTCTAGCTAAGTTAGAGTATCAAACAGGAGTAGTATAGGACATGCAAGTTGCTCAAAGCATACAGGCGAATTCGTACGTGAAAGGATTTTTTTTTGAAAATGGAACATGAAAGGAATTTTTTTAGAATGCTCTTGGCATGTCGCTAACATGTGATAGTTAACCGACCTCAATAGACGGCAGAAACGCCAGCCCGCCGCACTTTGATAGAGACGAGGAGGGAGAAGCGATACAGGCTGTTGGATTACTAGAGATAGGTGTCGCACGGAAGCCAAGAAATATGGTGATAGCATGGGTTGGCCATGTACTAGTATGATACTACACTGGGCTGCCGTGTTTCGTACTCTTCCAGTCCACTGTGGAGATGATTGGTTAATTTTATATCGCTGAATAATATTAAATATTATGAGTGCAGACGCTCCACCACGAGGTTCCTTGCTCCTTCTCGGTCGTCCGGAATCTATGTTCTTCCACTCTATTTTTTTACGTGAGCTTTTTTCATCCTTTTGCCAACACGCGAGACATTTAGCATCAAGGTGCACGTGTTATGCAAGGATCATTCCATCTATATGAAAAACACGTGTGTCTGGAACTATGAGACGAACATGTACCCAGGAGTAGACGTACGAACATGAGTAATGTAGCGCAGTAAGTGAAGTAGAAAGGCACAAATGGTATGAACATGCGTGGCATATAGGGTGTGTTTGGTTGCGTTCTCGTCTCAGCATAGTTGTTCCCTCTTCGTGCATGCTCAACTCAACACCCCTCTTCATGCATGCTCTCTTCATGCATGCTTCTAGTGTATTTGTGCTAAACTAGTGTGGACTCATGCACCCTCCATACACTCTACCAAACACCCAAAAGTAGGTTGAGAAAGGAACTCTTGGGCGGCATTTGTCTCTTACTACGTACTACCACTAAATGTTGTACGTGCAATGCATGGTGATGTTATGGAGTACGTGCCTAAGTACTCTACTACTACTACATTAGTTGGAGGCACATATTAACTTTTATATTTGTTTACGTGTATGCCCCGAGACCTTCCAACTAGACGTGTCTTTGTCTCCAGGTCGCACTTTGTATCGTTCATACCACTAAGTACTACTACGTGTGGTCTTCGACCCAGAAGTGTAAGAAGTGGAGACGCTCTACCACGATGTTTTTTACGCTGGGCTCTACCACGCTATTCATGTCCCACTCCTTTCGCTGACGTGTGGGACATCCAGCACGTGCCGTGTGTGGCACCCTTCGTCGTAAGAGTTGAAACGATAGCATTCATCAGAAATAAAAAATAATTATAAATCGGCACTGATACTATTTTTTTGTGAATCAATCAGCAGTGATACTATACCACGCGGTTTCCTTGCTCCTCGATATCGGAAAGAATACTTCCGTTCGCCAACATGTGGGACATCGACCATCCTGGTCCACTTGCCATGCACGCAGAACTCCAAGGGAGTCACCCAGGTCGTCGCGTCGCAGTAAGAATGACTAATGAGTCGTTAAACCACAGGCCCACTTCCCACTTTGAAGTTGCTCGGATGAAGTAACCATCATGACTTTGTTGAATTCCGCTTCTTGAAGAAAACTACCAGCAGTACTGCTAGCTACAGTAGTTACTCCAACAGAGGCCTCCTTTCGTTCATAGGATAGGAATATGAAAATCATAGGAAGTGAGATGACATGCATCTCAATTCCTATAGAGAAAGAGATGCCATTTGATGCTTAGGATAGAAATTTTTCCATTTAGTCTAGGATAATGTACTGGTAATTTGCTCTAAAAACTACAGTAGTAACTAGTACTAGTATTGGTACATGCTCGTACTCAGACACAGACACACACACTAACTACTAGTACTACTACTTCTCACATGCCGTTCTCCTTCCCGGCTTTGTCGGCGACACCCCACCGTGCTTGGATCCACCGTGCTTGGATCTCCACCGACCTCTCCGTATACGAGAGCTCGGCGACATCCCGGCTTTGTCGGCATCACTTTGATCATTGTATACGAGATATGGTGATTATATGGTCACTGGCTCAGCGTATAGCTCCATATTTGTCTGGTTGACCAGTCAAACAGTCCGCATGCGCCTCATCAGCTCGTGTTCTTTATCTAACTATGCGGGCCTACCTGTCAGTGAAGAAAGAAATAAAAACCAAAATTATGCATATGTGACATTACTGTTTAGACGTTTGCTGGAGGCCTCCGCAAACACCGAGCATGTATTCACCTGGCTCAACACCAACAATCATACTCGCGACTCGGCGCCTTGCTCATGTATATCGTCCATCACAACGACAATCTATAAAACAGCCTAGCTAGAGAGGGTACTATGGTGCGGAGTATGTACTATCGTGAGCAACCGATCATAGTGCCACTGCACACGAGTGTGTGTCTGATCTATTCGTCCATTATTCATAAGTTATGTATGGTTGTGTGGTGTCTAATGGTGGTCATCAAATGCTAGCTGGCGACAAGAGCGGTTGCATGGACGCCTGGTTGTCAATACGTGCCGCATACGCTTCAAAGGCTCGTCATCCATGAGTTCACATTTTACCACCACGCCAGCGTCTAACCGCCCTGGCCTACCGAAACCCCTTCCATCGCTAGCGAGCGCTTCCCGCCTGAAACGATCACCGTCTCTCCAGAACGTCAATGCCGCATTCACCATCCTTAACTGCAGGTGCAGTTTTGTGTCACTGACATGCGGGCCTGATGCCCGTTGGGCCCACATGTTAGTGAGACAACGCACCGGCGCTTAAGTCACTGAAGCAGCGTCCGCATTCACGCCTGACACGACCTCTCACTGGCGCCGGCATTGCAGCAGCACGCCAGCCGAGAGAGCGCCACCCGCGCGGCATCCCGGTGCAAGCGACTACTCCGCGTTAATGACACCACGGCTGCTGACGAACCTACTCCGCTGCCAGCCGTCCATCCGTCTGCCGTGGCTCATTGCCATTCGCCCGCTATATTAACTTGAGCCCCAGCTCCCAGCCATAGCCAAAGACCCACACTCATTCTCCTCCGGTCCCTTCCTTTTTTTGGCACCACTCCAACCATGGCCTCCGGGCACTCCAAAGATCTCTTAGACGTACTGTCGTAGGAGCAGATGAAGGACATCGGTGGCTCCGCTCCGGGCGCACTCCAAAGCTCTCTTGGACGTACTCTCGCAGGAGCAGACGAAAGAGATCGCCGGCTCCCCCCGGCCACCCTCCGCCGCCACGACCACGAAGCCGGCGCGCGTGCGCGGGCGTAGCCGGCAGCGAGGAAGAGTAGTACACGGTAGGTCACCACCGCTCTGGTCCTAGGAACGCCACCGCTCCTCCACTCAGTCGACGCCAAGCTTGGTGGGATAAAAATCAGCGGCCGATTAGCCGCTTGATGGCGACGTGGAGGCGGAAATCTTCATAACCTTGTGCTCCGGAGGAGGAGGTTATCGAGGCGGATAAGGAGGAGGCAAAGGCAACGGCCGGCTTTCTCGGGTTCATGGCTGGACATGGTGGTCGGGGCCCGGCGATCGTTTAGATTACGTTTACAGTAGGTTTTAGTATGGTTTGTGCGAAATATGTAATGAATTTCATCCATTTTATAGGAAAAGTTCTCGAAATGTAATGAATTTCATCTGATCAATTTGAAATTTGCTTTGTTTGCACGAATTTCGTCCGGTTAGTTCATATAGTTGTCGAAAGGTATGCGGGCAGCATCGGATGGCATCCATCAGTGTCCTCGGACAGATGCCGGTGTAAATTTGTGGGCCAGCGCTGGAGATGCCCTAACTATCATGCTATAATCGCTAACAATCCTCCATTATTTGGCAGGGAACAGTTATCCCTCGATCAAAGTCGGATCCGCAGTGTTTCGCACTCCTCCCGTGTAAGAATGTAAACTCTTGCTTACATAAAAATGGAGCAAGTGGACGGCACTGTAGCACGTCATATCACTCGAACTAGCCCGCCTAACGAGCGGGAAAGCACCGCCCTCGTCATTTTGTTCTGGATTTCTATCGATCGATCGCGCGAAAATGTTACGCTTTGCAAGTTCTAAAGGAAAAGGCGGCACACTTACGACTCGTATGCGTCGCAACCCCGACAGTCCGGCTCGCACGCCGCTCACCAGAAGGGACACGCGTTGTCTTGCAATTTCACTGACATGTGGGACCGTAATTGAATAAACCGTCGATAGCCGAAATCTAATCGCTCGGCGGGCGTCGGCTGAGAAGAGAGAAACGGGGGAGAGAGAAGAGATCGCCCGCCCACCGCGCATGGACTCCAAGAAATATATGGTGATAATGTGAGGTGGGCCATGCTGGAGTCCGGACCGCTTCCGGAGCCCGCTCTCACCGCCCTGGCCCCTCAAGACGCCAGCTGCCCATCGCATGCATGCATAGCAAGTAGTACTCCTTATGTGGAGGACAAAGAGGCATTGACAAAGTCAAGGAGTGGGCTCTGCAAGAGCCCGTCTCTACACGTGCTCCTAGGTATAAAAAAATAATTCTAAAAAAGGCATAAAAACAATTGTGTCTTAAAAAAGAAAGGTAAAAAACATTTGAGAGAAAATAGATAGAGAGAAAGTGAGAAAAAGCTGTAACATGGGCATTACATGAGGAAGGATGGAGTGGTGCACATGCCAAGTTCACTGGGCTACCGTGTTTCACACTCCTCCGTCGTAACAGTGGAGACAATATCTTTCATCAAAAATAAACAATGAATACTCGTTGCTCGTCCTCTATATCGGAAAGAATACTTTCATTCGCCGACATGTGGGACGTCAACCATCCTGGTCCACCTGCCATGCACAAAATTATCCTGGTCTACCCCGGTCGTATCGCAGGCCCAACCTTTCCCACTGTAAGTTGTTCGGATGAAGGAACCATCATGACTTCGTTGAATTCCGCTTCTTCAAGAAAACTTACTGTACCCGCAATACTGCTACCACACGCGAAGACTGGACGGCACTGTACCACGTCATATCACTGAAACCCACTAGGCCAAACTAGCCCGCCTAGGTCATCTATTTTGGAACGAAGGGAGTACGTCTCTGCACTGCTATGATTTTGTGTTGCACGTCATATCACTGAAGCCCACTAGGCCAAACTAGCCCGCCTAGGTCATCGGTCGCTAAGCCTACAATTTTAGGAGCTAGGGCTATTGGTCGATTGATGAGGGATAAGTATAAGCGTACCACGAGCTCATCAGCCCCAACGTTTCTCTTAGGTGAGTGTTTTGCAAGTACTATAGCTCGCACAGTAGCTAGCCTACTAACACCAAGAATCATCAAACAAGCCCTGCTGATATGATAAAAAGTTCAAACTTACATCTAATCATGCCATATATTACATCAAAAGCTGGTGAGGATACATCTGTTTCCATAACTCGGAGAGGGTTCGCATGATTCATCGCATGATTCACTATCAAAAAAAAGTAGCAAGATCCGCCCACACAAGACAGTGCACTAGCCATAAGATGGTTTGATAACACGCATCGTTCTGGTAATTAAACACAGGGAAATGCAAACTACCCTGAAGGATTAGCGCGACCAACTATTTCTTGTCATCGATCTCTCGGGCAATGACCACAGCACGGACAGCGGCATGGGAATCGATTTCTGGGTCGATGTCCGCAGGACTGACTGCGACATCAGAATCGATCTCTAGGGCGATGTCCATAGGATGGACAGCGGCATCGGGATCGATCTCCGGGGCGATGCCAACAGGACGGGCCACGACATCGGAATCATCAAGGACGTCCACCGGCACCTGCACAACCCTAACATATTAGCAAGCACATTGCAAATAATCAGAAACCACAACTATGGTAATAAGCCATTATTTTTTACCTTGTGCAGCTCACCGGGGGATCTCATCCCTCTGGGGGCCATCTCCTCTTCCTCGATGGGGGCCATCGCCTTGCCAGGGGAATACTGCTTCTCAACGGCGACTATCTCCTCAAACTCGGTCTTGAGACTCACATAGGTGGCAATCAGAGTTCCTGGGGTAGGCACGGTGGGGCCCTTGCTGTTCTTCCAACTTTGTTTGAGGAGTTGATCCGCCAACGTCCTCAACTCTTGGGCCAGTGCTTGTTTCTTGGAGTTCTTCATCTCCATGGGTTGGCCCACCAACATGGTCAACTCGTTGGTCGGTGCTCGCTTCCTGGAGATCGCTGTCTCCAGTGGGTTGTCCGCCGGCAACTCTTTGCCTGGTGCTCCAGGATCCATCAATGAACTGACAAACAAAAAGCAATCGAAAGGAAACCACAATCGCAATGAAAACGGGAAAAGAATAGGATGTGAGAATCGGTCGGTGCTTCGCAAAAAGAAGATTCTTGGAATGAAAATATAGCAGCATAACTGATTCGCCCACCTTTCCTTCGTCGGTACAGAAGAAAAATGGCAGAAGTGAGTAGCCTGGAGTGAGGTTTTCTTCAAGAAAGGGAAGAAAGGGCTTGAACGAGCGTTCCAGTGAAATGATGGTTGCTTCATCCAGTCCAACTTGGAGGCCACCTTACCACTGCTGGTAAAGGTGTGGGTTTTGTGATATGATGGGTCATGACGGCCACATAGGGGTGACAGGTGAGTCTCGACTATAGCACCTCGCTGTGATTTGGTGGATGGCACGCGGGCCCAGATGCTTTGAAATGTCCCGCATATAGATAGAGCAGCTAGTCATATAGGAGTGCTCAATATTCTGCACCGCGACCAACGCGGAGAGGAAAACGAGAGAACTACGTAATTAATGCATGAGTTTAATTAGGGTAGTTTTGTAAAGTATGAGATACATTCCTCCAATCACAAAATGCCTTGGTTCATGAGATTTGAGATTTGAGCCCTATAAACCGGAAGGGAGGGAGTACTGCACACGGTGTAGTCTAGTCACTTGTTGAAATCTCTAGAAAGGCAAATACTCCTTTCCAGTTTACAGGGCTATACTACTCCCTCCATCTAGGTGTGTAAGTCATCTTACGAAAACCAAATAGTCCCAAAACACTTAGGCGCGGTGCATTAATTTCTACCTTGTTTCTTGTTTCTTGACATATCAACCAATAAGAGATGAGAGGTGTGCATGCTTTTAATGACTTGCAATGGCTAGTTCATTGCATGCAATGCTATTAATTAGCAAATAAACATTGGTGACCCCAGGAGGAAATGGTGCTAAGCGCGTGGACCTATGCAGAATGAGTATCAACCAATGGATAATGGAGTTTAATTGTTAAACAATAGCAATTTTGTCTCATGCAAGAGCCTGGCTAGTACTCCAATGAACCGCACCACGCGAGCGTTCACAACTGCCACGTTCGGGTTGCGCTTGGCTCTTCGCCTCTTCGAGAAGATGAACAATAATGATGTTACTCCTACTTCTACAGTATCAAATCCACTGTTGCATGTCCGTCCACCTTGTGCGGGAGAGATAGCGAAAGCTTAAACTTACTGCTCCTGCCTTTGCGTCTATGACAGGTGGGCCCAACAGGTGGTTGTCCCTCCTGTCATGCAGCCAAAGGCAGGTGCAGTTAAGGCACCGGAGCTCAGTACGCGAGGGAGAGGGCGTTGTAGTAATCAAATTTCTCGGTCTTGTACGAGTTAACGAAGATAGGGGTTGCTTGATTGCTAGGGTTGCTTGCTAGGGTTGCTCACTACGTATAAATAGGTCGAAGCCTCCGCGCTTGCTTGCTAGGGTTGCTCCATTCACACACTCTCATCCTCTCCAGATTTAAACAAGATAGGGGTAGTAACATTGTCTTTCTCCCTTCAAAAACACTGGCTTTCTATCCTCACCGCTGGTTACAGATCCGGACGTATCCCCCTCCGCCGGTGAAGGGGAGGAGGGGCAGCGTTTAGGCCGTCGTCGACAGTGAGGGAGGAGACCCACTGCCAGCCGCACCATTATCTCTGGCCGAACGCCGGCGCAGGAGGACCTCCGATCCCTTCGTCGTTGCCTGTGGGCGGATCCGGCCTCCCGCTGCCCACCTATCCACATCCCGACGACCTTCAGGTATATCTTCGTTCGAAACCTCCTTACCTCTACTTCCCCAGCTCGCTACGTCGCTGCATGTGCATCATTTTCTACCTCTCAGCCCCTCTCGATCGGATGGTCCAACGTCACATTTTTTTCTATTGTTAGAGGTAAAGCTACTTCATGGAGTCGAATCTTGTACTCCCTCCGTCCAAAAATACTTGTCATTGAAATGGATGTATCTAGATGTATTTTAGTTCTAGACACATCCATTTTGATGACAAGTAATTCTGGACGGAGGGAGTACTTGGTTCAAACAAGAAATAAAGTGGGGGTGGGTGAATTTAGTATGTACATCGGACTTGGTACAAACAGGAAGGAAAGGGGGTGAAAGTAGTACAGATTGGTCATCCAACCGGTCTCTTGGTCGAAAAGGGAAATATAGGGGTAACGCTGTACACAGTGGTATGACCAGGACTAGATTTGCTATCCACACATAGGAGTAGGTGGCTAGAGTGAATAAAAATGGGAACAACCTAGATATGTTTCTTGGATGTTTGTTTCTTGGGGAAACAAACTATGAATCACCACTTTATGCCCCTGTTTACGTACATGGTGCTGGACTGCTGGTGCACTTACAATCGATATTTGGAAAAAATGAGTTCTATCAGTGATGTAAACTCGCTTCATGTAGCTAACTAATTTATTTGTCTCATGCCCTTATACCAAATATTTAGGCTCCATTCGGAATAAAGGGGCAGAAAACATAGGTCTTGATGAAAATAGAGGAATAGGAAAGGAATGTAGGTATAAATCTATGGAACAGCAAACCGGAGGAAACTCTCAAGAGAATGTGTTCGGATGGACTACGAAATGTACAGATTTGTTTTTTTAGAGTAGCATGCTTGGCAGTATGAGATGCTATTTTTTTATTCAGCTGCACAGTGACTACTCTTGTCCTCACCTCACGTACCACACATAGGTTGATTTTTTTATTCCGGCAACACAGCGCAGCAACCTGTCTAACGCATGGCAACGAGCGCCTGCCTTGGGCTTCCGCCCAAAAAATGAGCAGCGCGTGGATGTTTCTAATCCTATGGAATCAGTACTACTAGACCAGCTTTCCTATGAAACACTATTCACCTTTCTCGTGTTCCGAACGGTTGGAAGGGAAATAATACTTTAGGAATTGTGTTCCTACAAAAATCCTGCACCAAACCTGTGAACCGAACGTAGCCTTAGTTGTTCTTAATCTAATGTCCCTGGTAAAAATGAAGCATGCCACTGTTATAAGCCATGAAAAGTTTAGCCAAATGTTTTTGCCTGTAATTGTTTGAGACTCTGACTGTTTCCTCTGTGCCTTCTTGTGCAAACAGGGATATCCAATTCACCTGGTTGCTGTTGTGACCTTTTGGTGCACTGCACAAAACTCTTCTTAAAAGAAGTGACCTTTGTGCTGTTTAACTGGAATGTCAGAATGGAACAGTTGGTTCATTTTGGTGGAACTGCACATAGGGAGATCTGTGTTCCAATCCTCATCATCCATATTGGCGCCATAACCTTCCTTTAGGTAAGAATGATATTTAATGCATGTGTTCATCTCTATTTTCCGACTGCCATGAGAAAATAATGTTGTTTTTTACTAGTACACTTGTACCCCCTCACTGACAAAACCAATTTTGAATTAGAAGGCCAATCATGTACTTGGTTTCACCAACTGGTGAGGAGAAAGAGAAACAGAGCATGAAGAGGAAGAAGAAGAAGAATAAATAGTGCCAAGGCGATCTTGCTGAAGCCAGAGGCCTTAGTCGAGGCCATTCAAGGGCTCCGACAACGACTATCTTACATGTGAGACGATCCTCCAGGGAGCCCTTCCACTTCTGATGTCTCACTTAATTAATTAAGAGTACTTAAGTACCACTAATTTATTACTGCCTAATTTTCCTGTTGGAGTTAAACAAATCTTTAGTAGGACTCTATGCTGAATCATGTACGTGTGTATGTTTTTCTATGGAGGTGAATCATGTGGTGGAGCAGGGAGGGAATATTATTAGTGTCATGACATAATAGTGCTATTGTTTTGCATGTCAATTTATTGCCATTGGTTCAATGAGGCAATGTTTTGCATATTGTCCCTCATGAATTTTATGCTACTGGTTGAGTAATATGCTAATGTCTTCCTATCCTTTCTCACTAAGCTAATGAAGGTTTCACCTTGTTCCTACTTGTGCAAACAGGGATCATGTTGTGCCAATCATACATTAAATGGAACTACACAAGACAATACAATGAACTGTATCCCAGCCAGTGCTTTAACTCTGCTGGAAGTTCTTGATAATCTTTCGATATAATCTCAGCACTGGTAAACAAGAGTGATTTCAACCATACATTTGAAGTGCACAAAAATATATACTATTGTGCGATTCCAGTGAGTGCTTTATCATCTCTTATGGGACTACATGAATAAGCTTTTTTTCTCAGGTTGGTACGGGCCTAAGGCCTTCATCCATATTAGTTTGCTGTCATCTCTATTTGTATCGTGCTACTGTCATGAGAAACTCCTTTATCTTTGCACGTTAAGTGTTGCAACCTATGATAAATGGCAATGCTTTGAGTGTTGAGTTGAGCTAATTGGCATTGATTAAATAAACTAATACCTCTCTTTAAGCAAGACTACTATGTTGCTAACTTTACCCATTAACATAATGAGGGTGCTTCTATTTGTTAGTGTATGTTTCATATACTAGTCCCACTATTACAGTAATCTCACTCTCTCAATATATGTGCCAACAGGGATGCTCGATTTTGGTGGAACTGCACAAAAACTTTGGGTGCTTCATTGCCTCATCAGCTTCCGTCCTTTCCTGTCATTCGCTAAAGTCCGCATGCTTTCTTCCTTTGCTATCGGTCACTTGGCTTATCTCGGCTTCTAGTCAAAGGAAATAGTAATTGATATGCTACCTCACACAGGTTGGTACTGGTCTTTATCCTGATTATTGTGCATGTCATATGTATTGGTAATTTGGTATTGTGCTACTGTTTGCCGATTTCATAAAGGAGTAATTTGGAGCCTGAACTCACAGACAAATCATTACATCGGGTGATTTCAGTAGAACTGCACAAAATGATCAGATGGACAGGTACTTATGTTGCTGCTATGTACCCCAAAGTTCACTCAAACAAGCATCGATGTTGACAAGAAGTGCCTATATTCATTCGAGTATCAACCGGCGTCAACCAATTGTCAAACTCCAAGTGTTAGGAGAGTGAACGCCAAAAATATTGCTTGGTGCATAGCCCAGAAAAACGTAGTCCAGTCTTTGGTCCCAACTTGTGCCTTTTGGTTATCGGCACATATGGTAGCAAACTATACGGCATGGAGTCTAAAGATTCCAGACAAGTTGGTTGACGCGTATATTCATCTGGCACTTAATCAGTCTACACGCCAAGGATGCTCCATTTCAGTTGAACTGCACAAAAAATTTGGGTGGTTCGTTTTCTCAACCGTCTCCTTTCTCGTCTGCAATGTAGAATTTTGGCGAGATACAGGACCAAGATGAGCCAGTAAACTAGTTGGAAGAAAGTAGTGTCCAAGTTGCTCAAACCTCCCTCGGCACGAGGCCACTATTTCAGGATAAACCTACAAGCAAAGTTCAGATTGTCTGTGCTGCCTCTTATGTACTCGAAAGTTTACTCGTACAAGAACTAATTTTAGCAAGAAGTACCTCCGATTGAACACCATTTACCAGTCTGTACCCTAGGTAATTAAAGTTCGTCCATGGATCATATTGGTTGTGATCTCAATCATTTGGATGCATAAACATACTGAACATGTGTATATCTGAATCTTTTTGTAAATTATGTATGAATATTGTCGTGTGATCTATCAATCATTTGGATGCATAGATATGCTGAGCTTGTGTATATATGAATCTTTTGAGTTGTTGATTGTGAATATTGGCTATGGATATGAACATGTCCTGTGAACCTGAGTTTGATATGAATGTTTACCTTTTCTGTTGTATTTGTGTGTGAACTTGTTAGTATGCCTACTGTGGGGTATAAAACGCAGGTCTCTTATAAAAGTAATGTTGTGTCCAATTTATGTTTTCCCTTCTAACCACATTATATATATTTATATTATTAATATTATCGTATATTTTATAGAGACTTATATATACATTATAAAAACATCCCAACTTATAAAAGTAAATGTTTAACGGAAGTTGGCAAGGAAAATCCTGGTTGTTTTTTACTCACAGGCAAGGAAAATCCTGGTGATTGCGTACAAGAGCTTGCGAAGATTTTAAGGGACCAATTTAATAATAACGCGCTCATTTTTATTTTGAGCAATAACTCGCTAATTTCTTAATTATATATATATATATGTGCCTCTCCGGTTTATTCTTTGATATTAATTGCTCCTTCTAACATAACATTATACTCCCTCCGTCCGAAAATACTTGTCATCAAAATGGACAAAAAGGGATGTATCTAAAACTAAAATACATCTAGATACATCCCTTTTATCCATTTTGATGACAAGTATTTCCGGACGGAGGGAGTATATATAACTAGCCCACCTAATACGCGTATTTCAAGGAAGTGCAAATGGGCTGGGATTTCTTAGAAAATATAAATGGGCCTGATTGACGCGAAATTATTTGTTCACCCAGCCCAGCAAATGGACTGTGCATTCTAGAAAACATGGGTTAAATATATGCCACATTTTTGCAGGCTGACATGTGGGCCAATAGGTCGAAGCCTACGCAGGGCGTTGTCAACTTGGTCAACAAATGATTGTGTCATCCACAGCCATTGGATTTATATACAACGGCCGACATGCACCTTCAATCTCTCGTCTTCTTCCTCCAGCGTCGCCGGGACCGCCTGGTACGGCCTCCGGCGGCTAGCGGCTCTGCTTAGCACGCATCACTGTGAAGCGCTACCCCACCGCCGGCCAGGCTATCCCTCCACCCCTCGACACCGCCTGTTATTCTCCACAGACTACAGCCCCACGCCGCAATAGACCAGTTATAACCATTCTCCTCCTCTCAATCTGCGACTCCACTGCCGCGTTTTCCCATCTTCGAGTCGTTCCCGTCCGGGGCCTCGCCGTCGTCCACCGCCTAGCTGTGTTCGGTGCGGCGTGGTCAACAAACGAGAGTCATTGGAAGAGGACTGTACGTGGAGAGCCTGATGTCTGGGACCCACGAGGTCCATGGTCGCACGAAAGGAAAGTTCCTCCTTATTAAGCTGGAAAAATGTTTCCTCCACCTGACAGCTGGGACCCACCGGCTGTATCTTCGCACGGAAGGAAGTGCCTCCTTGTTTTGCAAAAAAAAATATTCATCCCGTCGACAGCTGGGACCCGTCAGATTTGGTGACTGACTTGTCGGCCTACTAAGCGGACGTGTACGCACGGCTTTGTCAACGTAATCAACAAATGATTCTAGCAGCTGGACCGTTGGATGTTAATCCAACAGCCGTGCTCCTTCTTCAACCTCTGTTCTTGCTCCTGTCTCCCGTGGGCGGCACCGCGGCTGTGCTGCCGCGCATCCGAACCAGTGAAGTTTCCCACTCCTCTCCATCTGCGACTCCACTGCAGCTTAATAAATAGTAATGTCTAACTGAGCCAGTTAGTTAGATGCGTACACTCGGTGGAGTAGGATCTTTATTTAGTTTGATGCATACACTTGTTCTTTTTTGGTAGCCCTTTTGTAATGATGGCTGATGTTTGGTTTGGAAGAGAGAGCTGCGTCTTCACTCTTCTGGCCTGCTTACTGCTTCTGTTGCACCCCCAACCCTGGTTGCTGCTGCTGATGTTTTCAATGTACAATCAGTAGTATATTTCGTCTGTTGGTTGAATAAATGTGTTGTTAGAACGACAAACACAATGTTTTGGAACTCTTTGCACGGTTCGATCCTTTAGTGCCCCGTACCGTACGTAGCGCATACTATTTATCGTACGGAACACATTTTTTTTGAAACTCGGAACACATTTTCCACTTGTTGATAACATGCAGCCCACTGATGAAGGCCCAATAGAAAAGCCCATAATTAACTGGAAGGGGGGCCCTCACATGAATCCGGCCCAGGTACATGCTCATGGTCCCCTAAACATAAATAAGTGAATAAATGAATAAATAAATAAAGCTAAATGCTCATGCACCAGTTCTTTGGGAAAATAGGTAGCCCAGTATTTCTTTTTGAAGAATACCCAAGCTAGGCCCATTTGTTTTCTCCGAATTACTGGGCTGCAAATCTTTCAAGACGAGGAGGGATGCATTCCGGCCTGGCTTAAGAGTATCGTCAATGTCTGTTAAAAGTAATATCAAAAGGGGTTGAAAATTCCAAAAAAATTTATAGCAAATGGGATATAAGTTTCTTTTTCTGTTTTTGTTCTTCACTGTTATCTTATACGTATTTCATTGGATTTAACATGACATAGTACTAATTTATTTTTAATTTTTTTAGTATGGCTATTAATTTTTGGATTAAGAATATTTCGTTCCCTAGCAAAATTTTGCGAATTTTCAAAATTTCCCACATATTTAGTTAATTTTTTGACCCTCGTACTAACCAGAAAATGGCCAGCAATTCTAAAAATGAAAAACGGGCTGCAATAAATTCCATATGAATTAGAAAATGAGTAAAAATTATAAAAATAATAGCAAACGGGCTGTACACGTCACAGATTTCGAGGCTAGCTTGTTTACACAAGGCTTTGTCAGTGAACACACGATTGTAGCAGCAGTTAGTGTTGGATGTCCATCCAACGGCCGACGTGCTTCTTCAATCTCTGATCTTCCTGCTCCAGCCGCCTGAACTTGCGCCGGCAGACTGCCTGCTCCCTCCTCTTGTGGCCCGCTGTGATGTCGTGCGGGCTTCCCCGGCCCACCCTACTCCCTCCGCTGGCCTGGCCGCATGCAATCAACTGCCTCCTTATTACGCGAAAAAAATGATTCCTCCCACTGACATCTGGGGCGCACCGGTTGGGAGGCTGACCTGTGGGCCTACTAAGTTGACGCGTACGCAGGGCTTGTCAACTTAGTCAACAAACGATTCTAGTAGTAGTAACCGTTGGATTTGAATCGAACGGTATTGATGCTTCTTCAATCGCTGCTCTTCTTCCACCAGCCGCCCAAACCAGCGCTGGGGAGACCACCTGCTCCTTCCTCCAGTGGCCGGCTGTGCTGCCGATGAGGCCTCATCGCCCCCTACTACTCTCACCGCTAGCCAGGCCCTGCGGCGACGGCAGCCTCACACCGCAGCTGAACCAGTGAACCCCTGTACTCCTCTCCACATGGGCATCCACTGCCGCGTCTTCCCCGGCTCCGCGTCGTCCCCTTCCTAGGCCTCGCTGTCGTCCACCGCCTTGGTGCTCTCGGCGCGGCATGGTCAACGTGGTCAACGACATTCCATCGGAAGAGTACTGTACATGGAGAGGCTGACAGCTGGGTCCACGGCCACAGCCCAGCTTTTTTGTGATTTGCCAAATAAGTCGCTTTGTCAGGCCTGTTGGGCTACAAATCTTTCAAGACGAGGAGAGCTTTCATTCGGCTGGCCGAGAAAATGGCCCATCAGTAATGAGAAATGGGTTGTACATTTTTAAAACACATCAAACCGGCAATTAGTTTCAAATATCTTTTTTTCATTTCGAGGTTTGAAATTACATTAATTTTTATGCGTGGAGAATTTGTTGGATTTTATATCGATATACATTTATTTTTAAAATTAGTTTGAATGTGAGTCGAAATTTTGGGATTAAAAATAGTTCGGACCGCACCGAAATATGCAAAATTTCGTATAATTTTTTAACCGTGGCCACAATATGGGCTGTAATGCTAACAAAAAGAATATGGGCTCCAAAAAAACCTTAATAATTAGCAAATGGGCTGTAAATTATTAGAAATAATGGCAGATGGGTTGTATGATGTTTTCCACAGATTTGAGGCTTTCCTAAAAAAAGGTTGACGCACAAGCAGTGACTGTTGGATGGCCATCCAACAGTCGTCGTGCTTCTTCAATCTCTGCTCTTCCTGCTCCAACTGCTCAAACAGGCGCCGGCAGGACTGCCTGCTCCCTCCTCCCCGCGGCCGGCTCTGCTGCCGCGTAGGCCTCACCGCCCCACCGTACTCCCATCACTGGCCTAGTCATCCCTCTACTCACCCACACCTGTTGTTATTCTCCGGCGACAGCAGACGAACCAGTAAACCCTCGTACAGTCGTACTCCCCTCCGCGTGGGAAACAACTGCCGAGTCTTCCCTGCCTCCGTGTCATTCCCTTCCTAGGCCTCGTCGTCGTCCACCACCCTGGTGCTCTCGGCGTGGCCTGGTCAACGTGGTCAACGACCGACATGCATCTGAAGTGGACTTTATGTGGAGAGGCCGACAGCTGGGTCCACGACCGCACGCAAGGAAATGCCTCCTTATTACACGCAAAATAATGATTCCTCCACCTGACATCAGGGACCCACCGAAAGGGTCTCTGTATTTCGCGAAAAAAACGTTACTGCCGCTGGCGGCTCGGACCCACCAGCTATGTCTTCGCACGCAAGAAAGTGCCTCCTGATTACGCACAAAAAAATGAATACTCCCCCTGTTAGCTGGGACCCAGTATAGTGGCAGGCTGACTTGTGGGCCTACTAAGTTGACGGGGACAGAGGGCTTTGTCAACTTAGTCAATATACACGATTCTAGCTCCAGTGACCGCACAATGTCCATCCAACGGCCGTAGTGCTCTTCAACCTCTGGTCTTCTCCAGCCGCCCAAACCAGCGCCGGTCGTGCCTCGTGCTCCTGCCTCCCATGGCCGGCTGCGATTCGGCGAAGGCCTCACCACCCCCTACTACTCCCACCGCTGGCCAGGCCATCCCTCTACTCACCCACACCCCCTATTATTCTATGGCGACGGCAGCCTCACAGCGCAGCGAACCAGTGAACCATCGTACTCCTCTACGCGTGGGCATCCACTGTCGCGTCTTCCCCGGCTCCGCGTCGTCCCCTTCCTAGGCATCGCCCTCATCCACCACCCTGGTGCTCTCGGCGCAACATGGTCAACGCGGTCAAGGGACGGCTTCCATCGGATGTGGACTATACGTGGAGAGGCTGACAGCTGGGTCCACGGCCGCAGTAAGGAAGTGCCTCCTTATTACGTGCAAAATAATTATTCCTCCACCTGACAGCGGGGACCCACCGGACAGGCCACCGTATTTCACCCCCTGACTGCTGGGACCCACCAGCTACATCTTCGCACGCAAGGAAGTGCCTGACAGTTGGGACCCACCTGGTCGAAGCGTACGTAGCGTTGTCATTCTGGTCGCGAACGTGTACGTACATATATACTGGTCGATGTAGAGGCGCGCACGTGTCGTAGTAGAGGCGCACACGTAGCATGTACACGTACGTACAGCGGCCAAGGTGCAAGAAAGAAAATACGGTCACGTATGTGTACATACGAGCGGGGTCTCAAACGCCTACTCGCGCATACGTACGGCCAGGGCTCATGTACATGGCTGGGTCGGAACGGAGAAACAGCGTCGTCGTCGTGTTCATGGGGAGGCAACGGAATGCATCGTGTTCATGGGGAGGCAACGGAATGCATCATGTTCATGGGGAGGCAACGGAATGCGTCGTGTTCATCGGGAGGGCTTGGACGGAACAGGCGATGGAAACGAGGCCTGGCGTACCGCAGAACGGAGGAAACGGCCTTGTGTTCGATCGGCCACGTTCGAAACGGGATCCTATTCATCGGGAGGGGTCTGGCGTACCGCAAAACGGAGGAAACGGACCTCCTACGGTCGAAACGGGGGTCCTGTTGATCGGGAGGGGTGTGGCGTACCGCAAAACGGACGAAACGGACTTGCGTTGGAGCGCTATGGTCGAAACGGGGGTCATGTTCATCGGGAGGGGTGTGGCGTACCGCAAAATGGGACTCCACGGGATACTGTTCATCTCCACCGTCGACCTCCTCTAGCCTCCACGGGCTCCTGTTCATCCAGCCTCCACGGGCTCCTGTTCATCCAGCCTCCACGGGCTCCTGTTCATCCAGCCTCCACCGCGCGCTACTCCGCCGGCTACTGTTCAACTACCCCTCCACCGTCTATTGTTCATCCATCCCACCACACCACGGGTCCTGTTCAACCACCCCTCCACGGGCACCCCTCCACCGTCTACTGTTCATCCAGCCCTCCACACCACGGGGTCTTGTTCAACCACCCCTCCACAGGCACCCTTCCATATTCTACTATTCATCCAGCCCTCCACACCACGGGGTCCTGTTCATCCACCCCTCCACGGGCACCCCCTCCATCATCTATTGTTCATCCAGCCCTCCACCACACCACGGGGTCCTGTTCATCCAGAGGCAATGCCACCGCTCACTGTTCATCCAACCCCCCCCCCCCCCCCGCAACGCTCACTGTTCATCCAATCGATCGGCTTTAGTTAGCAGCAGTAGCGAAGGAATCGCTCGATCGGGTTTAGTTAATAGCCATCGATCGATCGCTCGGGTTCAGTAACGCATAGCCTGCAGTGCAATCGCTCGGGTTCAGTTAGAGCCCAACGCCTCGCTCGGGTACAGTTAGAGCCAACGCCTCGCACACAGCGCGTACGTGTACGAGAGAAGCGCGCATCGCTCGGCCCCCGACCTCCCACCGTAACCGGGAACTCCCCGAAATTTTCCTCGCCCTTGCTTCTACCATGGTTTTTTCCGTCATGGACGGCCCAAAGAATGTCATGCAGCTGCGTCTCCGACCCGCCCAGGATGAAAAGCCCATTTTCTGTCATGATTTTTTGTCATAGAAGTAGGAGCCCACCACATCTATGATGATACCGGGTTTTGTCACAATTATCGTCATAGAAGTGTCATATGTATGACAGAAAAAAATTCGCCCGGCCCAAAATGTCACGGATGTGTCTTTTTTTGTAGTGTTTGTTCCATCTCCTGTAAAAGGATTATCTAGTAGTTTTTCCATCATACCCGAAGGAACTTCAAAAGTAACATTTTCATTTTTAGTAGGTTCAGTAGGTTGAGGAGCAACTCTTTGCTCTACTGGTCGGGGTGAAGATACCCCGAACAAGCCCCTCAGAGGATTACTTTCCATAGTAACAAGTGACAGTAAATTTCAGCACACTATATAAATTTTTCCTTACCAAATTCCACCTACCAAAGGCGCTTCACTCCCCAGCAACGGTGCCAGAAAAGAGTCTTGATGACCCACAAGTATAGGGGATCTATCATAGTTCTTTCGATAAGTAAGGGTGTCGAACCCAACGAGGAGCGGAAGGAAATGATAAGCGGTTTTCAGCAAGGTATTCTCTGCAAGTACTGAAATAAGTGGTAACAGATAGTTTTGTGGTAAGATAATTTGTAACGAGCAACAAGTAACAAAGTGCAGCAAGGTGGCCCAATCCTTTTTGTAGCAAAGGACAAGCCTGGACAAACTCTTATGATGAGAAAAGTGCTCCCGAGGACACATGGGAATATCGTCAAGCTAGTTTTCATCACGTTCATATGATTCGCATTCGGTACTTTGATAATTTGATATGTGGGTGGACCGGTGCTTGGGTGCTGTTCTTACTTGAACAAGCACCCCACTTATGATTAACCTCTATTGCAAGCATCCGCAACTACAACAAAAGTATTAAGGTAAACCTAACCATAGCATGAAACATATGGATCCAAATCAGCCCCTTACGAAGCAACGCATAAACTAGGGTTTAAGCTTCTGTCACTCTAGCAACCCATCATCTATTTATTACTTCCCAATGCCTTCCTCTAGGCCCAAAGAATGGTGAAGTGTTATGTAGTAGATGTTCACATAACACCACTAGAGGCTAGACAACATACATCTCATCAAAATATCGAACGAATACCAAATTCACATGACTACTAATAGCAAGACTTCTCCCATGTCCTCAGGAACAAACAAACTACTCACAAAGAATATTCATTTTCATAATCAGAGGGTATTAATATGCATAAAGGATCTAAACATATGATCTTCCACCAAGTAAACCAACTAGCATCAACTACAAGGAGTAATTAACACTACTAGCAACCTACTAGTACCAATCCCGGACTTGGAGACAAGAATCGGATACAAGAGATGAACTAGGGTTTGAGAGGAGATGGTGCTAGTGAAGATGTTTATGGAGATTGCCCTCTCCCGATGAGAGGAGTGTTGGTGATAATGATGGCGATGATTTCCCCCTCCCGGAGGGAAGTGTCCCCGGCAGAACAGCTCTGCCGAAGCCCTAGATTGGTTCCGCCAAGGTTCCGCCTCGTGGCGGCGGAGTCTCGTCCCGAAAGGTTGCTTATCAATTTTTCCTCGACGAAAGACCTCATATAGCAGAAGATGGGCATCGGAGGGCCAACAGGGGGCCCACGAGGCAGGGGCGCACCCTGGGGGGTAGGGCGCGCCCCCCACCCTCGTGGCCAGGTGGGTCCCCCTCAGGTGTATTTCTTCCACTCAATATTTTTTATATATTCTGAAATTGACTTCCGTGGAGTTTCAGGACTTTTGGAGTTGCGCAGAATAGGTCTCTAATATTTGCTCCTTTTCCAGCCCAGAATTCCAGCTGCCGGCATTCTCCCTCCTTATGTAAACCTTGTAAAATAAGAGAGAATAGGCATAACTATTGTGACATAATGTGTAATAACAGCCCACAATGCAATAAATATCGATATAAAAGCATGATGCAAAATATAAGTATCAAGGCATACTAGGGACACTTTGTCTTGTCTATGTATTCACACATGTACTAAGTTTCCGGTTAATACAATTCTAGCATGAATAATAAACATTTATCGTGATGTAAGGAAATATAAATAACAACTTTATTATTGCCTCTAGGGCATATTTCCTTCAGTATCCCACTTGCACTAGAGTCAATAATCTAGTTCACATCGCCGTGTGATTTAACACCAATAGTTCACATCTTTATGTGATTAACACCCATAGTTCACATTGCCATGTGACCAACGCCTAAAGGGTTTACTAGAGTCAGTAATCTAGTTCACATCGCTATGTTATTAACACCCAAAGAGTACTAAGGTGTGATCATGTTTTGCTTGTGAGAGAAGTTTAGTCAAGGGGTCTGCCACCTTCAAAATCGTATGTATTTTGCAAATTTCTATGTCTGCAATGCTCTTCATGGAGCTACTCTAGCTAATTGCTCCCACTTTCAATATGCATCTAGTTTGAGACACTAAGTCATCCAGATTAGTGTCAAACCTTGCATCGACGTAACCCTTTACGACGAACTCTTTGTCACCTCCATAATCGAGAAATATTCCCTTAGTCCTCTAAGGATAATTTTGACCGATGTCCAGTGATCTACTCCTAGATCACTATTGTACTCCCTTGCCAAACTCATGCTAAGGTATACAATAGGTCTGGTACACAGCATGGCATGCTTTATAGGACCTATGGCTGAGGCATAGGGAATGACTTTCATTCTCTCTCTATCTTCTGCCATGGTCGGGCTTTTGAGTCTTACTCAACTTCACACCTTGCAACACAGGCAAGAACTCCTTCTTTGACTATTCCATTTTGAACTACTTCAAAATCTTGTCAAGGTATATACTCATTGAAAAATATTATCAAGCGTCTTGATCTAGATCTCGATGCCCAATATGTAAGTAGCTTCACCGAGGTCTTTCTTTGAAAAACTCCTTTCAAATGCTGCTTTATGCTTTCCAGAAAATTCTACATCATTTCCGATCAACAATATGTCGTTCACATGTACTTATCAGAAAGGCTGTAGTGCTCCCACTCACTTTCTTGTAAATACAGCCTTCACCGCAAGTCTATATAAAACTATATGCTTTGATCAATTCATCAAAGCGTATATTCCAACTCTGAGATGCTTGTACCAGTCCATAGATGGATCACTGGAGCTTGCACACTTTTTAGCACCTTTAAATTTGAGAAAACCTTCTGGTTGCATCATATACAACAAATCCATTAAGGAATGCAGTTTTGACATCCATTTGCGAGATTTCATAAAATGTGGCAATTGCTAATATGATTTGGACAGACTTTAAGCATCGCTACAAGTGAGAAAATCTCATCGTAGTCAACACCTTGAACTTGTTGAAAACCTTTTGTGACAAGTCGAGCTTTGTAGATAGTAACACTACTGTCAGCATCCGTCTTCCTCTTGAAGATCCATTTATTATCAATGGCTTGCCGATCGTCAGGCAAGTCCACCAAAGTCCACACTTTGTTCTCATACATGGATCCTATCTCAGATTTCATGGCCTCAAGCCATTTTGTGGAATCTGGGCTCATCATCGCTTCCTCATAGTTCGTAGGTTCGTCATGGTCTAGTAACTTGACTTCGAGAATAGGATTACCGTACCACTCTGGTGCGGAACGTGCTCTGGTTGACCTACGAGGTTCGATAGTAACTTGATCTAAAGTTTCATGATCATTATCATTAGCTTCCTCACTAATTGGTGTAGGCATCACCAGAACTGATTTATGTGATGAACCACTTTCCAATTCGGGAGAAGGTACAATTACCTCATCAAGTTCTACTTTCCTTCCACTCACTTCTTTCAAGAGAAACTCCTTCTCTAGAAAGGATCCATTCTTAGCAACGAATATCTTACCTTCGGATCTGTGATAGAAGGTGTACCCAACAGTTTCCTTTGGGTATCCTATGAAGACGCATTTCTCCGATTTCGTTTCGAGCTTATCAGGTTGAAGCTTTTTCACATAAGCATCGCAGTCCCAAACTTTAAGAAACGACAGCTTAGGTTTCTTGCCAAACCACAGTTCATACGGTGTCGTCTCAATGGATTTAGATGGTGCCCTATTTAACGTGAATGCAGCTATTTCTAATGCATAACCCCAAAATGATAGTGGTAAATCGGTAAGAGACATCATAGATCGCACCATATCTAATAAGGTACGGTTACGATGTTCGGAGACACCATACACAATGGTGTTCCAGGTGGCATGAGTTGTGAAACTATTCCACATTGCTTTAAATGAAGGCCAAACTCGTAACTCAAATATTCGCCTCTGCGATCAGATCGTAGAAACTTTATTTTCTTGTTACGATGATTCTCAACTTCACTCTGAAATTCTTTAAACTTTTCAAATGTTTGAGACTTGTATTTCATTAAGTAGATGTACCCATATCTGCTCAAATCATGTGTGAAGGTCAGAAAATAACGATACCTGCCGCGAGCCTCAACACTCATCGGACCGCATACATCGGTATGTATTATTTCCAATAAGTCGTTGGATCGCTCCATTGTTCCGGAGAACGGAGTCTTAGTCATCTTGCCCATGAGGCATGGTTCGTAAGCATCAAATGATTCATAATCAAGTGATTCCAAAAGTCCATCCGCATGGAGTTTCTTCATGCGCTTTACACCAATATGACCTAAACGGCAGTGCCACTAGTATCTTGCATTATCATTATCAACTTTTCATCTTTTGGCATCAATATTATGAATATGTGTATCACTACGATCAAGATTCAATAAACCATTCACCTTGGGTGTATGACCACAGAAGGTTTTATTCATGTAAACAGAATAACAATTATTTTTTGGCTTAAATGAATAACCGTATTACAATAAACATGATCCAATCATATTATGCTCAACGCAAACACCAAATAAAATTTATTTTAGGTTCAACACTAATCCCGAAGGTAAAGTGAGTGTGCGATGGTGATCTTATCAACCTTGGAATCACTTCCAACACACATCGTCACCTCGCCCTCAACTAGTATCTTTTCATTTTGCAACTCTTCTTTTGAGTTACAAATCTTTGCAACTTGAACCAGTATCAAATACCGAGGGGCTACTATGAACACTAGTAAAGTACACATCAATAACATGTATATCAAATATACCTTTGTTCACTTTGCCATCCTTCTTATCCGCCAAGTATTTGGGGCAGTTCCGCTTCCAGTGACCATTTCCTTTGCAGTAGAATCACTCAGTTTCAGGCTTGGGTCTAGCTTTGGGCTTCTTCACGTGAGTGACAACTTGCTTGCCATTTTTTAAGTTCCCTTTCTATCTCTTGCCCTTTTTTTGAAACTAGTGGTCTTGTTAACCATCAACATTTGATGCTATTTCTTGATTTCTACCTTCGCTGATTTCAGCATCGCGAAGAGCTTGGTAATCGTTTTCATCATCCCTTGCATATTATAGTTCATCACGAAGTTATAGTAACTTGGTGATAGTGACTAGAGAACTCTGTCAATCACTATCTTATCTGGAAGATTAACTCCCACTTGACTCAAGAGATTGTAGTACCCAGACATTCGGAGCACATGCTCACTAGCTGAGCTATTCTCCTCCATCTTGTAGGCAAAATACTTGTAAAAGGTCTCATACCTCTTAACACGGGCACGAGTCTGAAATATCATTTTCAGCTCTTGGAACATCTCATATGCTCCATGGCGTACAAAACATTTTTGAAATCCCGGTTCTAAGCCGTAAAGCATGGTGCACCAAACTATCAACTAGTCATCATACCGAGCTTGTCAAACGTTCATAACGTCTGCATCTGCTCCTGCAATAGGTCTGTCACCTAGCAGTGCATCAAGGACATAATTCTTCTATGCAGTAATGAGGATAATCCTCAGATTACTGACCCAGTCCGCATCATTGCTACTATCATCTTTCAACTTAGTTTTCTCTAGGAACATATTAAAAATAAAATAGGGGAGCTATACGCGAGCTATTGATCTACAACACAGATATGAAAAAACTATTTGGGCTAACTTCGTGATAAATTAAGTTCAATTAATCATTCTACTTAAGAACTCCCACTTAGATAGACATCCCTCTAGTCATCTAAAGGATCACGTGATCCATATCAACTAAACCATGTCCGATCATCACGTGAGATGGAGTAGTTTTCAATGGTGATCATCTCTATGTTGATCATATCTTCTATATGATTCATGTTCGACCTTTCGGTCTCAGTGTTCCGAGGCCATATATGCATATTCTAGGCTCGTCAAGTTTAACCCGAGTATTATGCACGTGCAAAACTGGCTTGCACCCGTTGTATGTCAACTTAGAGCTTATCACACCCGATCATCACGTGGTGTCTCGCCATGACGAACTGTAGAAACGGTGCATACTCAGGGAGAACACTTATACCTCGAAATTTAGTGAGGGATCATCTTATAATGCTACCATCGTACTAAGCAAAATAAGATGCATAAAAAATAAACATCACGTGCAATCAAAATATGTGACATGATATGGCCATCATCACCTTGTGCCTTTGATCTCTATCTCCAAAGCACCACCATGATCTCCATTGTCACCGGCTTGACACCTTGATCTCCATCGTAGCGTCGTTGTCGTCTCGCCAAATATTGCTTCTACGATTATCGCTACTGCTTAGTGATAAAGTAATGCAATTACACGGCGATTGCATTTCATACAATAAAGCGACAACCATAAGGCTCCTGCTAGTTGCCGATAACTTTTACAAAACATGATCATCTCATACAATAACTTATATCACATCATTTCTTGACCATATCACATCACAACATGCCCTGCAGAAATAAGTTAGACGTCCTCTACTTTTTTGTTGCAAGTTTTACGTGGCTGCTACGGGCTTCTAGTAAGAACCGTTCTTACCTACACATCAAAATCACAACGGTTTTTCGTCAAATGTGTTGTTTTAACCTTCAACAAGGACCGGCCGTAGTCAAATTAGATTCAACTAAAGTTGGAGAAACAGACACCCGCCAGCCACCTGTGTGCGAAGCATGTCGGTAGAACCGGTCTCATGAGAGTGGTCATGTAATGTTGGTTCGAGCTGCTTCATCCAACAATACCGCCGAATCAAAGTAAGACATTGGTGGTAAGCAGTATGACTATTATCGCCCACAACTCTATTAACGCATAGACCTGGCTCGGATACCACTGTAGGGGAACATAGCATGCAATTTCAAAAAAATTCCTACGATCACGCAAGATCTATCTAGGAGATGCATAGCAACGAGACGGGAAGAGTGTGTCCACGTACCGTCGTAGACCGAAAGCGGAAGCGTTATGTTAACGTGGTTGATGTAGTCGAACGTCTTCATGGTCCAACCGATCCAAGTACCGAACGTACGGCACCTCCGTGTTCGTCACACGTTCAGCTTGATGACATCCCTCGAACTCTTGATCCAGCAGAGGGTCGAGGGAAAGTTCCGTCAGCATGACGGCGTGCTGACGGTGATGGTGATGCGATCCGCGTAGGGCTTCGCCTAAGCACTAAGACGCTATGACCGGAGGAGCAAACTATGGAGAGAGATGCCACACACGGCTTGGAACCATTGTTGTGTCTCCAAGGGGTACCATGCCCATGTATATAACAGAGGGAGAGGGAGGAGGTCGGTGTTGGGAAACGTAGTAATTTCAAAAAAATTCCTACGCACACACAAGATCATGGTGATGCATAGCAACGAGACGGGAGAGTGTTGTCTACGTACCCTCGTAGACCGAAGCAGAAGCGTTGACGCAACGTAGAGGAAGTAGTCGTACGTCTTCCCGATCCGACCGATCCAAGCACCGTTACTCCGGCACCTCCGAGTTCTTAGCACACGTTCAGCTCGATGACGCTCCACGGGCTCTGATCCAGCAAAGCTTCGGGGAGGAGTTCCGTCAGCACGACGGCATGGTGACGATCTTGATGTTCAACTACCGCAGGGCTTCGCCTAAGCACCGCTACAATATGACCGAGGTGGAATATGGTGGAGGCGGGCACCGCACACGGCTAAGGAACGATCACGAAGATCAACTTGTGTGTTCTAGGGTGCCCCCCTGCCCCCGTATATAAAGGAGCAAGGGGGAGGCCGGCCGGCCCTATGGGGCGCGCCAAAGAGAGGGGGAGTCCTCCTCCTAGTGGGAGTAGGACTCCCCTTTCCTAGTCCAACTAGGAAGAGAGGGGGGGAAGGAAAGAGAGGGAGAGGGAGAGGGAAAGGGGGGCTGCGACCCCCCCTCCTTGTCCAATTCGGACTCCCCATGGGGGGGTGCGCGCCACCTCCTGGCCGCAGCCCTCTCTCTCCCCTCGGGCCCAATAAGGCCCATTACTTCCCCGGGGGGTTCCGGTAACCCCTCCGGCACTCCGGTTTTATCCGAAACCACTCGGAACCATTCCGATGTCCGAATATAGTCGTCCAATATATCAATCTTTATGTCTCGACCATTCCGAGACACCTCGTCATGTCCGTGATCTCATCCGGGACTCCGAACTAACTTCGGTACATCAAAATGCATAAACTCATAATAACTGTCATCGTAACCTTAAGCGTGCGGACCCTACGGTTCGAGAACAGTGTAGACATGACTGAGACAAATCTCTGGTCAATAACCAATAGCGGGACCTGGATGCCCATATTGGCTCCTACACATTCTACGAAGATCTTTATCGGTCAGACCGCATAACAACATACGTTGTTCCCTTTGTCATTGGTATGTTACTTGCCCGAGATTCGATCGTCGGTATCCAATACCTAGTTCAATCTCGTTACCGGCAAGTCTCTTTACTCGTTCCGTAATACATCATCTTGCAACTATCTAATTGGTTGCAATGCTTGCAAGGCTTATGTGATGTGCATTACCGAGAAGGCCCTGAGATACCTCTCCGACATTCGGAGTGACAAATCCTAATCTTGAAATACGCCAACCCAACAAATACTTTCGGAGACACCTGTAGAGCTCCTTTATAATCACCCAGTTACGTTGTGACGTTTGGTAGCACACAAAGTGTTCCTACGGTAAACGGGAGTTGCATAATCTCATAGTCAAAGGAACATGTATAAGTCATGGAGAAAGCAATACAACATACTAAATGATCGGGTGCTAAGCTAATGGAATGGGTCATGTCAATCACATCATTCTCCTAATGATGTGATCCCGTTAATCAAATGACAACTCATGTCTATGGCTAGGAAACATAACCATCTTTGATCAACGAGCTAGTCAAGTAGAGGCATACTAGTGACACTCTGTTTGTCTATGTATTCACACATGTATCATGTTTCCGGTTGATACAATTCTAGCATGAATAATAAACATTTATCATGAAATAAGGAAATAAATAATAACTTTATTATTGCCTCTAGGGCATATTTCCTTTAGTCTCCCACTTGCACTAGAGTCAATAATCTAGTTCACATCAGCATGTGATTTAACAGCAATAGTTCACATCATCATGTGATTAATACCCATAGTTCACATCATCATGTGACCAACACCCAAAGGGTTTACTAGAGTCAATAATCTAGTTCACATCGCTATGTGATTAACTCCCAAAGAGTACTAAGGTGTGATCATGTTTTGCTTGTGAGAGAATCTTAGTCAACGGGTCTGCCACATTCAGATCCGTATGTATTTTGCAAATTTCTATGTCAACAATACTCTGCTCGGAGCTAATCTAGCTAATTGATCCCACTTTCAATATGTATCTAGATTGAGACTTAGAGTCATCTAGATTGGTGTCAAAACTTGCATCGACATAACCTTTTATGACGAACCTTTTTGTCACCTCCATAATCGAGAAACATATCCTTATTTCACTAAGGATAATTTTGACCGCTGTCCAGTGATCTACTCCTAGATCACTATTGTACTCCCTTGCCAAAATCAGTGTAGGGTATACAATAGATCTGGTACACAGCATGGCATACTTTATAGAACCTATGGCCAAGGCATAGGGAATGACTTTCATTCTCTTTCTATCTTTTGCCGTGGTCGGGTTTTGAGTCTTGCTCAATTTCACACCTTGTAACACAGGCAAGAACTCTTTCTTTGACTGTTACATTTTGAACTACTTCAAAATCTTGTCAAGGTATGTACTCATTGAAAAAAAACTTATCAAGCGTCTTGATCTATCTCTATAGATCTTGATACTCAATATGTAAGCAGCTTCACCGAGGTCTTTCTTTGAAAAACTCCTTTCAAACACTCCTTTATGCTTTACAGAATAATTCTACATTATTTCCAATCAACAATATGTCATTCACATATATTTATCAGAAATGTTGTAGTGCTCCCACTCACTTTCTTGTAAATACAGGCTTCACCGCAAGTCTGTATAAAACTATATGCTTTGATCAACTTATCAAAGCGTATATTCCAACTCCGAGATGCTTACACCAGTCCATAGATGGATCGCTGGAGCTTGCATATTTTGTTAACACCTTTAGGATTGACAAAACCTTCTAGTTGCATCATATACAACTCTTTTAATAAATCCATTAAGGAATGCAGTTTTGTTTTATCCATTTGCCAGATTTCATAAAATGCGGCAATTGCTAACATGATTCGGACAGACTTAAGCATAGATACGAGTGAGAAACTCTCATCGTAGTCAACACCTTGAACTTGTCGAAAACCTTTTGCGACAATTCTAGCTTTGTAGATAGTATCGCTACTATCAGCGTCCGTCTTCCTCTTGAGGATCCATTTATTTTCTATGGCTTGCCGATCATCGGGCAAATCCATCAAAGTCCATACTTTGTTTTTATACATGGATCATATCTCAGATTTCATGGCCTCAAACCATTTCACGGAATCTGGGCTCATCATTGCTTCCTCATAGTTCGCAAGTTCGTCATGTTCTAGTAACATGACTTCCAGAACAGGATTACCGTACCACTCTAGTGCGGATCTCACTCTGGTTTACCTACGAGATTCGGTAGTAACTTGATCTGACGTTATATGATCATCATTAACTTCCTCACTAATTGGTGTAGTAGTCACAGGAACAGATTTCTGTGATGAACTACTTTCCAATAAGGGAGCAGGTACAGTTACCACATCAAGTTCTACTTTCCTCCCACTCACTTCTTTCGAGAGAAAACTCCTTCTCTAGAAAGGATCCATTCTTGGCAACGAATATCTTGCCTTCGGATCTGTGATAGAAGGTGTACCCAACAGTCTCGTTTGGGTATCCTATGAAGACATATTTCTCCGATTTGGGTTTGAGCTTATCAGGATGAAACTTTTTCACATAAGCATCACAACCCCAAACTTTAAGAAACGACAACTTTGGTTTCTTGCCAAACCACAGTCCAGATTGTGTCGTCTCAACGGACTTAGATGGTGCCCTTTTTAACGTGAATGCAGCTGTCTTTAATGCATAACCCCAAAAACGATAGTGGTAGATCGGTAAGAGACATCATAGATTGTACTATATCTAATAAAGTACGGTTATGACGTTCGGACGCACCATTATGCTGTGGTGTTCCAGGTGGCGTGAGTAGTGAAACTATTTCACATTGTTTTAACTGAAGACCAAACTCGTAACTCAAATACTCTTCTCTACGATCAGATCGTAGAAACTTTATTTTCTTGTTACGATGATTTTCCACTTCACTCTGAAATTATATGAACTTTTCAAATGTTTCAGACTTCTTATTTCATTAAGTAGATATACTCATATCTGCTTAAATCATCTGTGAAGGTTAGAAAATAATGATACTTGTCGCGAGCTTTAATATTCATCGGACCACATACATCAGTATGTATGATTTCCAACAAATCTGTTGCTCGCTCCATTGTTCCGGAGAACGGAGTCTTAGTCATCTTGCCCATGAGGCATGGTTCGCAAGCATCAAGTGATTCATAATCAAGTGATTCCAAAATTCCATCAGCATGGAGTTTCTTCATGCGCTTTACACCAATATGACCTAAACGGCAGTGCCACAAACAAGTTGCACTATCATTATTAACTTTGCATCTTTTGGCTTTCAATATTATGAATATGTGTATTACTACGATCGAGATCCAACAAACCATTTCGTTGGTGTGTATAACCATAGAAGGTTTTATTCATGTAAACAGAACAACAATTGTTCTCTAACTTAAATGAATAATCGTATTGCAATAAACATGATCAAATCATATTCATGCTCAACGCAAACACCAAATAACACTTATTTAGGTTCAACACTAATCCCGAAAGTATAGGGAGTGTGCGATGATGATCATATCAATCTTGGAACTATTTCCAACACTCATCGTCACTTCACCCTTAACTAGTCTTTGTTCATTCTGCAACTCCCGTTTCGAGTTACTACTCTTAGCAACTGAACCAGTATCAAATACTGAGGGGTTGTTATGAACACTAGTAAAATACACATCAATAATCTGTATATCAAATATACCTTTGTTCACTTTGCCATCCTTCTTATCCGCCAAATACTTGGGGCAGTTCCGCTTCCAGTGACCAGTCCCTTTGCAGTAAACGCACTCAGTCTCAGGCTTAGGTCCAGACTTGGGCTTCTTCACTTGAGCAGCAACATGCTTGCCGTTCTTCTTGAAGTTCCCCTTCTTCCCTTTGCCCTTTTCTTGAAACTAGTGATCTTGTCAACCATCAACACTTGATGCTCTTTCTTGATTTCTACCTTCGTCGATTTCAGCATTACGAAGAGCTTGGGAATTGTTTCCGTTATCCCTTGCATATTATAGTTCATCACGAAGTTCTACTAACTCGGTGATGGTGACTAGAGAATTCTGTCAATCACTATTTTATCTGGAAGATTAACTCCCACTTGATTCAAGCGATTGTAGTATCCAGACAATCTGAGCACATGCTCACTAGTTGAGCGATTCTCCTCCATCTTTTAGCTATAGAACTTGTTGGAGTCTACATATCTCTCAACTCGGGTATTTGCTTGAAATATTAACTTCAACTCCTGGAACATCTCATATGCTCCATGACGTTCAAAACGTCTTTGAAGTCCCGATTCTAAGATGTTAAGCATGGTGCACTAAACTATCATGTAGTCATCATATTGAGCTAGCCAAATGTTCATAACGTCTGCATCTGCTCATGCAATAGGTCTGTCACCTAGCGGTGCATCAAGGACATAATTCTTCTGTGCAGCAATGAGGATAAATCTCAGATCACGGATCCAATCCACATCATTGCTACTAACATCTTTCAACACAATTTTCTCTAGGAACATATCAAAATAAACATATGAAAGCAACAATGCGAGCTATTGATCTACAACATAGATATGCTAATACTACTAGGACTAAGTTCATGATAAATTTAAGTTCAATTAATCATATTACTTAAGAACTCCCACTTAGATAGACATCCCTCTAATCCTCTAAGTGATCACGTGATCCATATCAACTAAACCATGTCCGATCATCACGTGAGATGGAGTAGTTTCAATGGTGAACATCACTATGTTGATCATATCTACTATATGATTCATGCTCGACCTTTCGGTCTCCGTGTTCCGAGGCCATATCTGTTATATGCTAGGCTCGTCAAGTATAACCTGAGTATTCCGCGTGTGCAACTGTTTTGCACCCGTTGTATTTGAACGTAGAGCCTATCACACCCGATCATCACGTGGTGTCTCAGCACGAAGAACTTTCGCAACGGTGCATACTCAGGGAGAACACTTCTTGATAATTAGTGAGAGATCATCTTAAAATGCTACCGACAAACTAAGCAAAATAAGATGTATAAAAGATAAACATCACATGCAATCAATATATGTGACATGATATGGATCTCCATCTCCAAAGTACCATCATGATCTCTATCATCACCGGCACGACACCATGATCTCCATCATCTTGATCTATATCAATGTGTCGTCACGTGGTCGTCTCGCCAACTATTGCTCTTGCAACTATTGCTATCGCATAGCGATAAAGTAAAGCAATAATGAGACAACCGTAAGGCTTCTGCCAGTTGCCGATAACTTCAACAAAACATGATCGTCTCATACAACAACTTATATCTCATCACATTTTGACCATATCACATCACAACATGCCCTGCAAAAACAAGTTAGACGTCCTCTACTTTGTTGTTGCAAGTTTTACGTGGCTGCTACGGGCTTAAGCAAGAACCAATCTCACCTACGCATCAAAACCACAACGATAGTTTGTCAAATAGACTCCGTTTTAACCTTCGCAAGGACCGGGCGTAGCCATACTCGGTTCAATTAAAGTTGGAGAAACTGACACCCGCCAGCCACCTGTGTGCAAAGCACGGCGGTAGAACCAGTCTCGCGTAAGCGTACGCGTAATGTCGGTCCGGGCCGCTTCATCCAACAATACCGCCGAACCAAAGTATGACATGTTGGTAGGCAGTATGACTTATATCGTCCACAACTCACTTGTGTTCTACTCGTGCATATAACATCAAACCATAAAAAACCTAGGCTCGGATGCCACTGTTGGGAAACGTAGTAATTTCAAAAAAATTCCTACGCACACGCAAGATCATGGTGATGCATAGCAACGAGAGGGGAGAGTGTTGTCTACGTACCCTCGTAGACCGAAGCGGAAGCGTTGACGCAACGTAGAGGAAGTAGTCGTACGTCTTCCTGATCCGACCGATCCAAGCACCGTTACTCCGGCACCTCCGAGTTCTTAGCACACGTTCAGCTCGATGACGCTCCCCGGGCTCCGATCCAGCAAAGCTTCGGGGAGGAGTTCCGTCAGCACGACGGCGTGGTGACGATCTTGATGTTCAACTATCGCAGGGCTTCGCCTAAGCACCGCTACAATATGACCGAGGTGGAATATGGTGGAGGGGGGCACCGCACACGGCTAAGGAACGATCACGAAGATCAACTTGTGTGTTCTAGGGTGCCCCCCTGCCCCCGTATATAAAGGATCAAGGGGGGAGGCCGGCCGTCCCTATGGGGCGCGCCAAAGAGAGGGGGAGTCCTCCTCCTAGTGGGAGTAGGACTCCCCTTTCCTAGTCCAACTAGGAAGAGAGAGGGAGAAGGAAAGAGAGGGAGAGGGGGAGGGAAAGGGGGCCGCCCCCCCCCCCTCCTTGTCCAATTCGGACTCCCCATGGGGGGCGCGCGCCACCTCCTGGCCGCAGCCCTCTCTCTCCCCTCGGGCCCAATAAGGCCCATTACTTCCCCGGGGGGTTCAGGTAACCCCTCCGCCACTCCGGTTTTATCCGAAACCACTCGGAACCATTCCGATGTCCGAATATAGTCGTTCAATATATCAATCTTTATGTCTCGACCATTCCAAGACTCCTCGTCATGTACGTGATCTCATCCGGGACTCCGAACTAACTTTGGTACATCAAAATGCATAAACTCATAATAACTGTCATCGTAACCTTAAGCGTGCGGACCCTACGGTTCGAGAACAGTGTAGACATGACTGAGACAAATCTCTGGTCAATAACCAATAGCGGGACCTGGATGCCCATATTGGCTCCTACACATTCTACGAAGATCTTTATCGGTCAGACCGCATAACAACATACGTTGTTCCCTTTGTCATCGGTATGTTACTTGCCCGAGATTCGATCGTCGGTATTCAATACCTAGTTCAATCTCATTACCGGCAAGTCTCTTTACTCGTTCCGTAATACATCATCTTGCAACTATCTAATTGGTTGCAATGCTTGCAAGGCTTATGTGATGTGCATTACCGAGAAGGCCCCGAGATACCTCTCCGACATTCGGAGTGACAAATCCTAATCTCGAAATACGCCAACCCAACAAATACTTTCGGAGACACCTGTAGAGCTCCTTTATGATCACCCAGTTACGTTGGGTAGCACACAAAGTGTTCCTACGGTAAACGGGAGTTGCATAATCTCATAGTCAAAGGAACATGTATAAGTCATGGAGAAAGCAATAGCAACATACTAAACGATCGGGTGCTAAGCTAATGGAATGGGTCATGTCAATCACATCATTCTCCTAATGATGTGATCCCGTTAATCAAATGACAACTCATGTCTATGGCTAGGAAACATAACCATCTTTGATCAACGAGCTAGTCAAGTAGAGGCATACTAGTGACACTCTGTTTGTCTATGTATTCACACATGTATCATGTTTCCGGTTGATACAATTCTAGCATGAATAATAAACATTTATCATGAAATAAGGAAATAAATAATAACTTTATTATTGCCTCTAGGGCATATTTCCTTCAGTCGGCCCTAGGGGGGCGCCATAAGGGGGGTCCTACTAGGACTCCCAGTCCTATTAGGATTTGGCCCCCCTTCTTCTCCTTCTCATGGAGGGGGAAACGGGGAAAGGAGAGGGAGTAGGAGAAGGAAAGGGGGTGGCGCCCCCTTCCCTAGTCCAATTCGGCCTCCTCCCTTGTGGGGGGCGCACCAGCCCCTTGTGGGCTGGTTAGCCTCCCTCCTATGGCCCATATCTTTCCCATGGGGGTTCCAGTAACCCCTCTGGTACTCCGGTATGTACCCGATACACTCCAAAACCCTTCCGGTGTCTGAATACTACCTTCCAATATATCAATCTTTACCTCTCGACCATTTCGAGACTCCTCGTCATGTTCGTGATCTCATCCGGGACTATGAACAAACTTCGGTCACCAAAACACATAACTCATAATACAAATCATCATCGAACGTTAAGCGTGCGGACCCTACGGGTTCGAGAACTATGTAGACATGACCGAGACACATCTCCGGTCAATAACCAATAGCGGAACCTGGATGCTCATATTGGTTCCTACATATTCTACGAATATCTTTATCGGTCAAACCGCATAACAACATACGTCATTCCCTTTGTCATCGGTACTTGCCCGAGATTCAATCGTCAGTATCATCATACCTAGTTCAATCTCGTTACCAGCAAGTCTCTTTACTCGTTCCGTAATGCATCATCCCGTAACAAACTCATTAGTCATATTGCTTGCAAGACTTATAGTGATTGCATTACCGAGAGGGCCCAAAGATACCTCTCCTATACTCGGAGTGACAAATCCTAATCTTGATCTATGACAACCCAACAAACTCCTTCGGTGACACCTGTAGAGCATATTTATAATCACCAAGTTCCGTTGTGACGTTTGATAGCACACAAGGTGTTTCACCGATATTCGGGAGTTGCAAAATCTCATAGTCAGAGGAATATGTATAAATCATGAAGAAAGCAATAGCTATAAAACTTAACAATTATTATGCTAAGCTAACAGATCCCGTTCATCAAATGACAACACATGTCTATGGTCAGGAAACTTAACCATCTTTGATTAACGAGCTAGTCAAGTAGAGGCATACTAGGGACACTCTGTTTTGTCTATGTATTCACACATGTACTAAGTTTCCGGTTAATACAATTCTAGCATGAAGAATAAACATTTACCATGATATAAGGAAATATAAATAACAACTTTATTATTGCCTCTAGGGCATATTTCCTTCCGATCTGGAGGGGGGTCGCTTGATTAATGCCATTGCCCGGTTGGGCACTGCTGTCCAACTCTGTGAATTCCTCGACATTTGGCAGCTTCTGCAGACCACCGGCATTGACCCCTCCCGCCCAGACTCCATCCGCTGGAACTGGATGGTTTCAAGGGAATACTCCAGCAAGTCTGCCTACCATATGCAGTTCTCTGGCCGCGTGGTGCCTTTCCGCTCTGCTAAGGTTTGGAAAGCACAAGCACCCCCAAATGTAAGCTCTTCGCCTGGCTTGTCCTGCATGGAAGAATCCTCAAGGCGGAAAACCTGGCAATCCGTGGATGGCCACACAATCCGATATGCCACCTTTGCATGGCATCCAATGAGACGGTCGCTCATCTCTGTAAAGATTGCCCCTTCTCGCAGGCGGTGTGGAGGACCGTCAATGCCGCGGAGGGAATGCCTAACCCGAGCCCACCGGACGATGGAACCTCCATCAACACGTGGTGGGAGGGCTTCCTTGCGAGTGTTCCAGCTCAGAACAGGCGGGAGCGTAGTGGTGCCATGATCTACACGCTCTGGAACATTTGGAAGGAAAGGAACCGTCGGATTTTCATCAGCAAGAGGTTGACCTACCAAGAAATCGCCCACCTAGCTTTGACAGATATTCGCTTGCACAGATCCACTTGCTTTCTCATTCGCGAGTAATCTGCATGCCGATGATGTTTGGGAGGCTCCCCTGCCGCCCGACTTTTACAGGGAAAAGCCTTGTGTAAACTATTTGTAATACTCTCTCTTCTTCTAATTGAAAGGCAGCGCTCCTGCCAGTTTCTCGAAAAAAAATCAATCTACTACAATTTATGCACATAATGTTTAATATTCGTCCATTCATTGTAGCGAACCTCCAGTGGACACGGCAGCACGGCAAGGAGCAAGTCTAGACATTGTTTGTTTTGAGGTTGCTGACTACATATGGTATCTTAAAACAAACAAACTATTTATATTTAAAAGAATTACTCTTTTTAGAAAGAGTGTAACTAGATCTCAGTCGATTAAGACTTATCATAGTCTCAGTCAAGGGATAGAATATATATTAAAAAAAGAAAGCAAAATTCAAAAGAAAAATTTATACGAATCTTTACGTAGGATCTAACGAATATAGCATCGACTATTGAGATTTAGCAACCCCGTTTCCAGAACAAAGCTGTAGAGTGCTATTTGCGGTTGCACCGTTGGCGGTGAGTTCCTTGATAAAGCCCACGAGCCTCTCGAATTCCGACGCCGAGGAGCCCCCTTCGGCGATGTCCGTCCTCACCTGCTGCGCCAGCGCCTGAGCCGACCTCCTTAGCTCGCCGGACTCCATGGCCTCCCTCACCATCCGCTCCACGACGGCCCTCTCGCACACGTCCTTCATGTCCAGCCCCGTCCACCACACGGCGGCCGTGAACCGGCTGTTGATCTGCTGGTCCGCGAAAAACGGCCAGCACACCAGTGGCACGCCCTCGGCGATGCCCTCCAGCGTGGAGTTCCACCCGGCATGCGTCAGGAAGCACCCCATGGCGCGTGCCGCAGCACGTCTCGCTGCGGGGCCCAGTCCACGACGCGCACCTTGCTCTTCCCCGCCGCGTCGACGGCTTCCTGGAGAGCGGCGCTCTGGCTCGCGCCGACCATGTCCGGCCGGAGCGCCCACAGGAACGCGTAGCCGGCGCCGACGAGGCCGGACAGGAACTCGGCGAACTCCTCCCGCGAAATGACGGCGAGGCTCCCCAAGCTCACGTACACGACGGACCGGTCCGCGTGCCCATCGAGCCACGCCGTACAGCCGTCGTCCTCGCGCCACAGGCTGGTGGCCGACGCCGGCGCGGCCGACATGGCGTGGAGAGGGCCTATGGCGAAGACGTCGCGCATGTGGGGCGCGATGTGTGCGAGCGCCGACTGCTCCAGCGACGCGGTCGTGTTGAATATGAGCGCCCGAGCCGTGCAGCTGTGAGCGGTGTACTTGGCGAGTACCTGCAGCATGGGGTCGAGTTCGTCGGTCCCGCCGTGGCCGCGGCAAAAACCCGGAAGATCTCGCAGCCGCAGGAAGCCCTCCATCCCCGGAACGCCACGGACCGGCTTTTCGAGGTCGGCGCCTGCAGGGACGGGGACCTCGCCGAGCTCCACGAGGCCGGGCACCGAGAGGTAAGCCAAGATGCTGCACGCGCTCTCCGTGCGGAAGGCGACCGCCGGCACGCCGAGCTCCTCGGCGATATCGATGGCGAAGGGCAGCAAGCCGTCGGCCACGACGCACGACACCGGCGGGAACCCGCCGTCGGCGTGGCTTCCGGCGGACAGCGCCGGGGCGAGCAGGGCGCAGTAGGCGGCGCTGGCGCTCGGCCTCAGGGACCTGCCAATCTCGCCGAGGTGGGCGACCGAGCGCGGGTGGTCGTCGGGGAGGCCGTCCGGCACGGACGCGAAGCGGAGGCGTGGCGAAGCGGCGCGGTCGACCCGGCGGAGGTTGTGCTCCGTGTGCAGGAAGGTGACGTGGACGCCGGCGCCGAGGAGGCCCGCGGCGAAGGGGAGCATGGAGTTGATGTGGCCCTGCAGCGGCCAGGGGAACACCAGCACGTGCACCGGCGCCATGTCCGTTGGCCTGTCCTCCATCGCCTCGCCTGGTACTGCTTCTTCTTACGGCCGAATTCACTGTTTTAACCCTTTCTGAAAACTTTAGCACGATTTGACCCTAGTTTGAAAAAAATTCATGATCTGACTTTTTTCCTACCGTCGTCATCCTTGACGGTAGGATAACACAGCCTACCGCCGAGGGCGGCGGCGGTAAGACTTACGGTGCGGCGGTAAGACTTACGGTGCCGTCACGGTCGGTTGAAAGTACCGTACTATGACGGTAGGGCATCGACGGTATAAATTACTTGTGGCGCCCTCTACTACTGATCCTTTGGGATTGAAAGTTGGCTAGCGCCCGTGAGTTGTTTTGGCAGAACTTGAGTTCGAGACTTCATATGGCCATATTTTTTGTTTATTTTTATTCTGTCCAATAAAAAGTAAAAAAATTGTCCAATTAATATGAGGATATGGATTATTGATAAAAAAAAAATTAAAATTATCTGTAATGGACGGATGTTCAAGACAGTTATCATTCTTGCCGAGCAGAGCAATGCATATCTTGTTGTTGGCCGCTGCACTCTGTCACACACATACAAGTGAGTGCCTATTACCCCCAAATAACTCTTCTTTGACTTGTATTTATAGATATTCTCCAAAACATGGTCACCACTTGATATGAAAATCAAACTGCATGATGGTTAATATAAGAATGAAATTGTATCTTCAGTCAAATCCAATGCCACCAGAAGTTCTGAACCATTTAATCTAAAACAGCTCCTAACTAGATTACAGTGTTGAACCTAGTGCCAATTAAAATGAATGATTTGTAATAGATGATGTTCCTATATTAAGTTATTATCTCAGGTTCTTTGCAAATACACACATTTTTTGCCCAGTTAACTATGGTATGGTATTACACTCCCCTCAACCAAAGAGTTGCATGATGAACCAGGTTTGTATTTGCTTTAATTATCAGAATTATTGACAGCCATAGATGGTGGCATCCATAACATCATATTTCTTTTTCCATTCTTGCCATCTGTTAGCTTATTGATACCTATGATGTGACTAAAGCTAGGTCTGGTTACTAAAGCAAATCAAATGCAACAGAAAAATGATCATCCCCAATTTCTGTTTGCAAGTTCAACTATTGGGCATAAAAGATAATCTTACCGATGAGCTTTATATCATCGTGTTATTTTCATCATTATAACTAGTCGGGAGATATGACATTATATTGACTTCACTTTCCTTCTAGACGCTCTTTTAGTTCTATCTTGATACATGTACAATATCATCTTACGCGAATTATGCTAATCATATGAACATCATTTTGCAATTTGTCATTAGGTATCTGGCCAAGGTGTTTGGAAGATATGGTGGTGCAGATGGATTTCTCTTCTTGCAATACCACATGATTCTTAACTACTGGAACCTTCCGCAAGCCGACAAGGAAAAACTCTGGATAACTGATAAGGTTATAGATAAATAAAAAATATATTTTTTACCAATAATGCAGTTACGAATAAGTAAAAAAATGTTTTTACCAAAAATCCATATTCTATGATTAATTGGAAAAATTATTTATTTATTACAAGGTAAAATAAAAATAAACAAAAAATATGGCCTTTTTACCAATAATGCAGTTACGAATAAGTAAAAAAATGTTTTTACCAAAAATCCATATTCTATGATTAATTGGAAAAATTATTTATTTATTACTAGGTAAAATAAAAATAAACAAAAAATATGTCCTTATGAAGGCTCAAACCCAAGACTGATCAAAGCTACCACACACACGCTAGCCAACTTTCCAGCGGAGAGATTCACTTACATTAGGCGTCGCGCGTTATTTATACCCTCGCTACGCTACCGCCATAGACTATGGCGGTAGGGTATTTTCAACATCGAACGACCGTGACGGCACCGTCAAGTCCTACCGCCAAGGATGATGGTGGTAGAAAAAGGGTCAGATCACGAATTTTTTTTAAAGTAGGGTCAAATCGTGTTAAGTTTTAAAAAAGGGTCAAAACAGTGAATTCGGCCTCTTCTTACCGCTGCGCGTCAGCTGCGTTCCGCCAAATAGTACAACTCCGCGAGCGCCGGCGGTTTAAACTTTTAAAATGCAGCGTGGTTTGAATTGCATCGGTTGATAATAAAGTATTTAATCGGCGAGCTGTTGCTGTGCCTGCTCTTTTGTTTTTCTGTTTTTTGCAAGTGGGAGCATAGCATTCCAGTTTCTGCTCTACTTTACTTGCTGAAGGGCGAGCACGACCGGCTCATCCTTTTTCTTTTCCTTCAAATCCGCTGAAAGAGGCCGGCTAAGAATTATATACGGAATTACCAAAATTGGAGAAACTATTACATATACACCACGTTTTGCTAACTTTGCTAAGTTCATGGGCAACAAGATTTGTTTCTCTAAAACAGTGCTCAAAACTAGTCACCCAAATTTGGCATGCGATATGGTAGCCAGGAGTCATCAAAGATGACAGCAGCACTCCGAAGTACAGACAGTAATTGATTAATTTTTAATCTGACCATCATGCCCTTCAAGCCGAAGAGAGGGAGAAAAAGGAAAAAAAAAACAGGCAGGCAAGCAAACTAAATGTCATATCGAGTATGCAGTCGAATGTACCCTCCATTACATTGTACGACCAACTCAAACGTACTTGAAATTCTCAAACAGGAAATTATCAAAAGTTAATAACAGAAACTACACATGCATGCCCTGGTGTCAGGCGGTTTGCGATGGCCCAGCCAGCCAATCCATGACTTTGTTATCCATGGTGCACTTACAGGGCTCCTGAGGATTAATGTTGTGTTCTCCACAATTTGAGCAGTCCACGAACTCGCCGAGCTCAAACTTTGAGTTCCAGATGAAGGCCTTGAGCCGTGAAGCTTTACGAAGCACACTGCTTGAGATGGCCGAGGTCTCGTAACCTGATATATCCAGATACTCAAGCTCCTCTAGGCAATCCAGGAATTTTACTATCGCAGCACAGGACATATCAGAATTCGGTATCTCGAGCTTCTTCAGCCGCGGAAGGGACTCGCAAATTACGGAGGCCATATCTTCATCCACATAGAGAGCAAACACTTTCAGTTCCAGAAAGGCTGGGCAACATTGATGCACATTGAGGAGGACATCATAACTAATGAGACTCTCATCCACCGCCATGCCTTTAAGTGACTGAAGTTTGGTGATCGCCGTACAGAAGTCATCAGAAGTCATACATGTGGTAGGAAAGCTGAAATAGTGCAGGTTTGGGCTCCTGTATAAAACATCCGGAAAAGCATTTAGCTGCAATCAAATTCTGTAACGACCATAAGCATGCCCATAAAAAATTCTGTGTCAAACAAATGCCGCACTGCCACATATAAATCATATACCATATTACAACATCCAGGCAGCAGCCCTGACGTGGCGGCTGACTGGATGCTGACTGGGCTGTTGACCAGTCAAAAACCAGTCCAGGGTTGTTTCTTGTCTGGTTTTGGAAATTCAAGGTTGTAAAGTATACAGTTTCATAGTTCAGGGTTGTATATTAGACTTTGGTGGTAGTTCGAGGTTGTAAGATGGACTTCTCTCAAAACCAAATACACCTGAGTTTACAAAAATCATGTTGAATCAGTTTTGCAAGTTTGCAGGTTTTTTCACTGAAAATATAACAACCACAAATAAAAATGCACTAACAAATATCATTCATTAATGAATACTGACCAGATTGTCAAAATATGACATCAAAAGCAGTTTATAAACATCAAGAACCAAATAATCAACTGACCAAGTAAAACTTCTGATCAATATCTAGATGAACTGCATAACCATGATATGTGTTATTGTTCCAAAAGGTAGATCACATGTGTACAGTAGGTGTGACTTGAATGTACAGGTCATGCAACCAACTATTAATTCAAGAATATTGTTCAAGACAAAGCAGTGCAGATTACAGATATACGACAAACCGTTGATCTGTCCATGACATCCACTCTAGAGATAAATACTCCCTCCGTCCCATAATGTAAGACGTTTTTTGACACCAGTGTAGTGTCAAAAAACGTCTTACATTATGGGACGGAGGGAGTATAACTTATGTTTAACTCGTATTCAAAACATATATTTCTTTGCGCCAATTACAAGAATAATTCAGTTGAAATTTGCAATTAACTTATAAGAATACCAGGGCATGAAATAAATGAATAGGAACCAAACAAATTGCAAGAAGAAAAATAAACTTATAACATATTAAAAGCTGAGAACATTAGCTTCTTGTGTGATTTGCAAAGCGGAGTCACCTTAACATGTTATATGATATTGATAACTTAAGAAGTCATCAATTCTCCAGTTCTCACAGGGAAATATAATTCATGAAACACAATATTCACACCCCTGCTTCTTTTTCTTACTTTCAGTTTTTTTCTAAAATGTACCAAACTAACATTACATGTGCACAATAGGAAGATTGCCTAGGATGGTTGGTTTACCATCAACCATGATATGAAAATGTATAGATGACTTCCAATGACAAAGAAGCAAGCTGTGAGGATGGTTATAAGGAAAGGCAAGGGATACAGAGGCAGCAAGTAGAGGTGGTGAGAAGGCGAACAGTAAACAGCAAGACTGAGCTGGTGAGGTGCAGCAAGGATGTAAGTATGCAGCTCAGTACTTCAAGAATTTATCAAGGAGCGCTAGGACATTAAGAGAGTGAGAAAAAAGCAGGATGAAACACATAGAATGGATGAAGCATGGTAGGCAAGGGGGTAGGAGACAATTGCAGTTCAGCAGCACCATCTAGTAAAATGCAAGCAGAATGGCATCCCACAGGATGCCAACCAGGTTGGGTCAACAAGGATGTGAATATGTGGGCAATTGGGGCTTTGGCAGGCTGTGCATCGTGAATACATCTTTTTTTTATGCAGAAACAATTTGAAGCATGTGATAACAATGTGACCACCAACAAGGATTTTGACAAAACCTATTTTAAAACAGAGGGTCACATGAGAGTACTATTACCACACAGATACAACAACTATGCGCTATCGGCTCTCGTATTACTGAGAAAAAACAGATATGTTGAATCATTAACAAGAAATACATCAGCTTAAAACATCTACTAATAACAAATCTCAAAAACTGCATGCTAGCTTCAGCGTTACAGCCACCACAGGCCACATTGACTGGCATACCTCATCTGCAAAACAATCAACCCTCATCTTTCATGTAACTGATTTATTAAGTTATGATAGTTAAAGGGCCACAATTTTATAATACAAGTCCAAGAACTTAATTGGCAATTGAAAGCTATAACTGCCAGAAGCACTTCATTTTCATTATGATTCACCAAAACATTGTCAACAAATAAGAACATAAGTTTATTATGAGTCCATTGGGAACGATTATTTTCATTATTCGAATCATGTGAACTGCAAATCCTTCTTCAATTGCACTTCTTCCCCTATGGTAACTTAATATCCCCTGTGACAAATTCCCTCTTCAATTTCACTATTATCACTGCCAGTGGCACTTCATTTTCATCATGATTCAACAAAACATCGTCAGTAAATAAATAGAAGTTTATTATGAGCCCATTGGGAATGATGAGTTTCATTATTCGAATAATGTAAACAGCAAACTCCCTCTTCAATTTCACTACTATTCCCTCTGGTAACTTCTACGCACATGAGGTTGAAAAACAATACCAACGTAATAACTACATAAACATAGCAATCGAAACAAAAACTGTCCATAAGATTGTGTTCCAGAGCAATCGGGATTCCACAGACTATGTTACAAAGTATCAAATTCACTTGGATACTTGAAAAAAGGTAAATTTGCACAAAAATATGTGAAAACCTAGAAAACTATCACAGAAATTAATAGCAATTTCACTCCATTAAAGTTTAATGACACGACACTTCACCATTCGAACTGACAAAACGATCTAAAAATGCAATATCAGTAGCTAATCCATAAGAAAAGAATTCAAACAAGAAACTCATCACGTTAATATGAATTTGATGGTAATGTTGCCAAAGTTCTATAAAAATGAACATTCAGAAACTTGGAGGCCCCTTATGGATTTACACATGAACAATCATAATCCTAATTAGATCATGTTAAATCCTATGTAGTGCTGGCCCATAAAAAATGCAGGGAATTAAAAGAGAGATTTTCCACAAACACGCATTACACAGCTCCGTTACTAGAATCCTCAATTGCACTACAGAAAAATGTGATTAGTACAAATTTACAGGCAAAGTTTCACTTTATAAGAATAGCTATATTTAGTTCTACACAGATCAACCGATCATATGAGTTATCACAGAAAATAACACAATTAATAAGTTAATCGAATACAAGAAGGTATGGCAGTAGGATAACCTAACCAATTTTGTGCAGTAAATGACTACAGCGGAATGAACAGCACAGGGACCACGCAAACAAGATTACAGGAACAAGGACAAAGCTGCTTCACCTCTCGGCGAGGAACATGAGGTGCTCTTCATCGGCAAACTCAGGGAGGAGCACAGCCTCCATCCGACCCTCTGCCCGCGTCGCGGCGACCTCAAGGTCGCCGGTGAGAGCAGCCTGGACGGAGATGCTCCCTCTGGCGGCACCGGACCCAGCCGCGCGCCGGGCGGAGGTCCGGGCTGTCCAGTCCCGGAGATCTACGCGGCGCCATGCGAGCGGGTCGCGAGCTGCGGCCCGCCACGCAGAGCAGGTACGAGGTGCGCCGCCAGAAAGTAAATCGGGGGCGCCCACGCGGGACATAATCGCCACCAGGAGGTCGTGCTGCAGCTCCCCCCACGACCGGACCGCCGCCGGCGCCATGGACGGTCGGAGAGCGGTAGGTTTCCTTTTTTTTTTCGCAAATGGAGAGGTAGTAGGTTGTGGGGTGTACCAGCGAGAATGCCGACCGTGCCTAAGTTTTTTTTTTTACAAATATAACCTTAGAGCATCTCTAGCACATCCCGGCCATCCGGCATAATAACCGCTGGTTTACAGAGCGAATGCAATTTTGCCGGCTTGATAGATCCCGTATAATCGACCATTTCAAAAAAAGTTACGAGATTCTGCGTACTCCTTTCGTTTCCGCCATACGAGATTCACCCTTATTTTTACCGGATCCTCTCTCTTTGATGTGAACCAACTTCCGCCCGCTTCCGTTCCCGCCTCCCGTGTCGCCGCCGCCGCCTCTAATCTCGTCTTCGACCTCATTGTCCGGCCACGCGACACAGGAAACCAACCGGACGGAGTACCCACAGTCGTTGAGTGCCCCTTATCATGCGCCGCTGCCACCTCCAAAGTTGTCTCTTCATCCGCCCGCGCTTTCCATGGTCGTTCATGTCGGCGCCGCTTCAACACCTTCCGTTGCCGCTATCAAGAGGAAGCGGCAGGTGAACCACATCATCCAAGGAGGAGCAGCTGGCACGGCTCCATCCTCTTTTGGCCTTGCTCCGATTCCTCCTGTCAAGGCCGACGGTGGGAGGAAGAAGACCGCTTGCATCGGCCCGGCCGATGCAAGGGTGAAGCCCCCGAGAAAGAAGGCGATCGCGGCAAGAGGCCGAGCTCCTCCTACGCCTTCGGCTGACCAAGTTCTCCCCAATCACAACCACTCCACAGGGTCACGCCCATCATGTGTTCGATGAAATGGTTGGGAGGTACATTTTTTCTTTTGCTTCATTTGCTTTCGTGATCTTTGCTTTGAGTTTGAACAGGGCCGGCCCTGGGGCATGGGCAGAGGGGCGGCGGCCCAGGGCCCAGGCCGAAGGGGGGCCCATGATCCGTATACATATAGAGTATACGTAAAAAATAGATAAGGAAAAAAATTGTGTGGAAAAATAAATGAGATGTGCTTGGCCCATCAGGTAGCTAGGTAGAAAGTAAAAAAAAAAAGGTAGCTAGGTAGAGATTAGCGAGTATAGGCAACCCGGCCATCCGGCAATAGGTTAATACGTTATACATATGTGAGCGTCAGGACAGTACGTATCCACGACTCCTGATCCATTCATCGATCCCTCAATTTCAGTAGTTTCTTTATTAGGTACTCAACTATCCATCTGAAGTTTCAATTTTTTTTTGTATACTCTTCTACATAGTATACATTCAACCATCCTAATCTTTAGTCATTCTATCTCCATATCTAGGGTTTCGATCATCCGATCTATAAATTTCTAATTCTTTGTATACTCTTTACTTTTATAATTTTAGGACACAGCATGCTACGTTGCCTAAGAAGCTTTTTCGGATGATAACTCATCTGATGTTGATCTTGATAGTGCCCTTAATGACTTTGCATCAAGAAACGCCCGAAGAAACCTTTTTTGAAGCAATGGAGTGTTATTGTTGTCGATGGAGTGAGTCAAATTTATTTCTTTTTTGAGGTAATCATGTCATTTAAGTTTTGTTTTGCTATCTTTTGAGTATTTTTGTCGTAATATGGCATTGTCCAATAATTATAATAGTCAAATTTCAAACTAAAGATGTGTGGTTGAAAGATTACTCTTATTATTGTCCAATATATATATATATATATATATATATATATATATATATATATATATGTATGTATGTATCACACGCACACATACATATATATGATCTTACGACATAAGGGCCCATGTCGTCGAGTTCGCCTAGGGCCTCCCAAAACACAGGGCCGGCCCTGAGTTTGAAGCACTTGTTTGAGCTTTGCCCGTTGAATTGTATAGCCAAAGCATGCACTCAACATATCCTGAAAAGTTGATCGGGCATTTGTAATGTTAGACTTGTTACCTCGTATTTTGCGCATTATTTTGGATGTGATGAACTAGTGATGCATATATAAATTTCGTGTACTCATATGCAAGCACTTGTCAATATTTTTCCTATGAATTTTTTTGTGGTATCGCGAGGCCTCCGGTGCGGAACAGATCCCGCAAAATCGTCCTACAAATGTTTTGCAGGACGGGTTTACGTTCCGTCGAGGGCTCGCGGTACCGCAATTTTTTTACATGCGCCCATAAAGGATTTTTGTGGGACGGGGGTATACCGGATCTGCTAGAGATGCTCTTAGGGCATCTCCATTGCGGACCCTCAAACCGCCTATGTCCGTCCAGACACACGATTTTTGCCATCCAACAACGCTGGTATGTATCTGCTACCTCTTAACAAGCGGTATCGTTTAACGCCCCTAGCTAGGCATAAAAGTAAGGATAGATCTAGGTATTGCCATCTTTGGTAGGCAATCCATAAGTGGCTCTCATAATAGATTCATAAGGTAATTTTATTTTCTTTCGAGGGAAGTGTTCCATGCCTTTCCTTAACGGAAATTGGAATCTAATATTCCCTTCCTTCATATCAATAATTGCACCAATCATTCTAAGGAAAGGTCTACCAAGAATAATAGGACATGAAGGATTGCAATCTATATCAAGAACAATAAAATCTACGGGCACATAATTCCTATTTGCAACAATAAGAACATCATTAATTCTTCCCATAGGTTTTTTTATAGTGGAATCCGCAAGGTGTAAGTTTAAAGAGCAATCATCAAATTCACGGAATCCTAGCAAATCACATGAAGTTTTTGGAATCGTGGAAACACTAGCACCCAAATCACACAGAGCATAGCATTCATGATCCTTAATTTTAATTTTAATAGTAGGTTCCCACTAGTTTTCTAGGGATAGAAACTTCCAACTCAAATTTTTCTTCATAAGATTGCATTAAAGCATCAACGATATGTTTGGTAAAAGCTTTATGTTGACTATAAGCATGTGGAGAATTTAGTACGGATTGCAACAAGGAAATACAATCTATCAAAGAGCAATTATCATAATTAAATTCCTTGAAATCCAAAATAGTAGGTTCATTGATATCTAAAGTTTTAACTTCTTCAATCTCACTTTTATCAATTTTAGCATCAAGATCTAAAAACTCCGTATTTTTGGAACGCCTTCTAGGTAAAGGTAACTCATCTTCAATCTCATCATTATCAAGATTAATATTGCAAAACAAAGATTTAATAGGGGACATATCAATAACTTTAAGATCTTCATCTTTATTTTCATAGAAACTAGAAGAACACGCTTTCACAAAGCAATCTTTCTTAGCACGCATCCTAGCGGTTCTTTCTTTGCACTCATCAATGGAAATTCTCATGGCTTTGAGCGACTCATTGATATCATTCTTAGGTGGGATAGAGCTAAGTTTCAAAGAATCAACATCAAGAGAAATTCTATCAACGTTCCTAGCCAATTCATCAATCTTAGGCAACTTTTCTTCAAGCAAAGCATTGAAATTCTTTTACGAAATTATAATTCTTTAACACTAGTCTCAAATTCAGAGGGCATCTTATTAAAATTTCCATAAGAACTGTTGTAGGAATTACCATAATTATTAGAGGAATTACTAGGGTACGACCTAGGATTAAAGTTTCCTCTATACGCGTTGTTACCAAAATTATTCCTACCAACAAAATTCACATCCATAGATTCATTATTATTCTCAATCAAAGTAGACAAAGGCATATCATTAGGATCAGAAGAAACACTCTTAGTAGCAAATAATTCCATAAGTTCATCCATTTTTTCACTCAAAACATTAATTTCTTCTATCGCATGCACTTTTTTACTAGTAGATCTTTCGGTATGCCATTGAGAATAATTAACCATAATATTATCTAGGAGTTTAGTAGCTTATCCTAAAGTGATTTCCATAAAAGTGCCTCCCGCGACCGAGTCTAAAAGATTTCTAGAAGCAAAATTCAATCCGGCATAAATTTTTTGTATAATCATCCATAAATTCAAACCATGAGTAGGGCAATTACGTATCATTAATTTCGTTCTCTCCCAAGCTTGTGCAACATGTTCATGATCAAGTTGCTTAAAATTCATAATATCGTTTCTAAGAGAGATGATTTTAGCAGGAGGAAAAAACTTAGGGATAAAAGCATCTTTGCACTTATTCCATGAATCAATACTATTTTTAGGCAAGGATGAAAACCAAACTTTAGCACGATCTCTAAGCGAAAAAGGAAATAGCTTCAATTTAACAATATCATTGTCCACATCTTTCTTATTTTGCATATCACACAAATCAACGAAGCTATTTAGATGGGTAGCGACATCTTCACTAGGAAGGCCAGCGAATTGATTTTTCATAACAAGATTCAACAAAGCAGCATTAATTTCACAAGATTCAGTATCGGTAAGAGGAGCAATTGGAGTGCTAAAAAAATCATTGTTGTTGGTATTGGTGAAGTCACACAATGTAGTATTATCTTGAGCCATCGTGACAAATAAGCAATCCAACACACGAGCAAACAAGAAGCAAGCGAAAAAGAGGCGAACGGAAAAGAGAGGGCGAATAAAACGGCAAGGGTGAAGTAGGGAAGAGGAAAACGAGAGGCAAATGGAAAATAATGTAATGCGAGGGATAAGAGTTTGTGATGGGTACTTGGTATGTCTTGACTTGACTTGACTTGACTTGGCGTAGATCTCCCCGTCAACGGCGCCAGAAATCCTTCTTGCTACCTCGTGAGCACTGCGTTGGTTTTCCCTTGAAGAGGAAAGGGTGATGCAGTAAAGTAGCGTAAGTATTTCCCTGAGTTTTTGAGAACCAAGGTATCAATCCAGTAGGAGATCACGCACGAGTCCGTCGCACCTACACAAACAAATAAGAACCTCGCAACCAGCGCGATAAAGGGGTTGTCAATCCCTCAACAGTCACTTACGAGAGTGAGATCTGATAGATATGATAAGATAATATTTTTGGTATTTTTATGATAAAGAGAAATAAAGATGCAAAGTAAAATAAAAGGCAATGAAAATAACTAAGTGTTGGAACATTAATATGATGGAAAATAGATCCGGGGGCCATAGGTTTCACTAGTGGCTTCTCTCAAGAGCATAAGTATTACGGTGGGTGAACAAATTACTGTTGAGCAATTGATAGAATTGAGCATAGTTATGAGAATATCTAGGTATGATCATGTATATAGGAATCACGTCCGTGACAAGTAGACCGACTCCTGCCTGCATCTACTACTCACATCGACCGCTATCCAGCATGCATCTAGAGTGTTAAGTTCATAAGAACAGAGTAACGCTTTAAGCAAGATGACATGATGTAGAGGGATAAACTCATGCAATATGATATAAACCCCATATTGTTATCCTCAATGGCAACAATACAATACGTGCCTTGCTGCCCCTGCTGTCACTGGGAAAGGACACCGCAAGATTGAACCCAAAGCTAAGCACTTCTCCCATTGCAAGAAAGATCAATCTAGTAGGCCAAACCAAACTTATAATTTGAAGAGACTTGCAAAGATAATCAATCATACATAAAAGAATTCACAGGAGATTCAAATATTGTTCATAAATAAACTTGATCATAAACCCACAATTCACCGGTCTCAACAAACACACCACAAAACAAGATTACATCGAATAGATCTCCATGAGTATCGTGGAGAACTTTGTATTAAGATCCAACGAGAGAGAAGAAGCCATCTAGCTAATAACTGTGGACCCGAAGGTCTGAGGTAAACTACTCACACATCATCAGAGAGGCTATGGTGTTGATGTAGAAGCCCTCCATGATCAATACCCCCTCCGGCGGAGCGCCGGAAAAGGCCCCAAGATGGGATCTCACTGGTACAGAAGGTTGCGGCGGTGGAATTAGGTTTTTGGCTCCGTATCTGGTAGTTTGGGGGTACGTAGGTATATATAGGAGGAATAAGTACATCGGTGGAGCAACGTGGGCCCCACGAGGGTGGAGGGCGCGCCCAGGGGGTAGGCGCGCCCCCTGCCTCATGCTCTCCTGGTTGCTTTCTTGACGTGGACTCCAAGTCCTCTAGATCACGTTTGTTCCAAAAATCACGTTCCCGAAGGTTTCATTCCGTTTGGACACCGTTTGATATTCTTTTTCTGCGAAACACTGAAATAGGCAAAAATACAGCAATTTGGGCTGGGCCTCCGGTTAATAGGTTAGTCCCAAAAATAATATAAAAGTGTATAATAAAGCCCATTAACATCCAAAATACAATATAATATAGCACGGAACAATAAAAAATTATAGATACGTTGGAGACGTATCAGTATCTGTCCACGGCCGGTCCGGGTGTCTATTTCTCACAAACTGGAGGCAAACTCGGGCGTCTTTGCTGGAGTCCAAACAGCAATCACGTAGGACTCTGACATCTCAGGCCCACTGAAATCCCCTTCCCGATCCCCTTTTCTTCCAGTCCACCACTTCTTCCCTTTCCTTTCATCTGCATCTCCGTCCTCGGTACCCGCCGCTATACCTTTCCGGCCACCTCCCAGGCATCCTTGGATGTCCACAGACCCCACCCACAAGACTGCCGGCCTAGGACGACACTGTTGTCCACACATGAATCTATAGGGGAACATAGTAATTTCAAAAAAATTCCTACGCACACACAGGATCATGGTGATGCATAGCAACGAGAGGGGAGAGTGTGTCCACGTACCCTCGTAGACTGAAAGCGGAAGCGTTAGCACAACGCGGTTGATGTAGTCGTACGTCTTCACGATCCGACCGATCAAGTACCGAACGCACGACACCTCCGAGTTCGGCACACGTTCAGCCCGATGACGTCCCTCGAACTCCGATCCAGCCGAGTGTTGAGGGAGAGTTTTGTCAGCACAACAGCGTGGTGACGATGATGATGTTCTACCGACGCAGGGCTTCGCCTAAGCACCGCTATGATATTATCGCGGTGGACTATGGTGGAGGGGGGCGCCGCACATGGCTAAAAGATCAACGATCGATTGTTGTGTCTATGGGGTGCCCTCTGCCCCCATATATAAAGGAGCAAGGGGAGGAGGCGACCGGCCAGGGAGAGGCGCGCCAAGGGGGAGTCCTACTCCCACTAGGAGTAGGACTCCTCCTATTCCTAGTAGGAGTAGGAGAGGGGGAAGGAAAGGGAGAGGAGGAGAAGGAAAGAGGGGCCCGGCCCCCCTTGCCCTAAACCAATTCGGTTTGGGCCTTGGGGGGCATGCCCCACACTCCCCTTGCTGCCCTCTATTTCCACTAAGGCCCATGTAGGCCCATTTAGCCCCCGGGGGGGTCCGGTAACCCCCGGTACTCTGGTAAAATCCCGATTTCACCCGGAACACTTCCGATATCCAAATATAGGCTTCCAATATATCAATCTTTATGTCTTGACCATTTCGAAACTCCTCGTCATCTCTGTGATCACATCCGGGACTCTGAACTATCTTCGGTACATCAAAACAAATAAACTCATAATATAACCGTCATCAAACTTTAAGCGTGTGGACCCTACGGGTTCTAGAACTATGTAGACATGACCGGGACACGTCTCCGGTCAATAACCAATAGCGGAACCTGGATGCTCATATTGGCTCCCACATATTCTACGAAGTTCTTTATCGGTCAAACCACATAACAACATACGTTGTTCCCTTTGTCATCGGTATGTTACTTGCCCTAGATTCGCTCGTCGATATCTCAATACCTAGTTCAATCTCGTTACTGGCAAGTCTCTTTACTCGTTCCGTAATACATCATCCCGCAAATAACTCATTAGTTGCATTGCTTGCAAGGCTTATAGTGATGTGCATTACCGAGAGGGCCCAAAGATACCTCTCCGACAATCAGAGTGACAAATCCTAATCTCGAAATACGCCAACCCAACAAGTACCTTTGGAGACACCTGTAGAGCACCTTTATAATCACCCAGTTATGTTGTGATGTTTGGTGGCACACAAAGTGTTCCTCCGGTAAACGTGAGTTGCATAATCTCATAGTCATAGGAACATGTATAAGTCATGAAGAAAGCAATAGCAACATACTTAAATGATCAAGTACTAAGCTAACGGAATGGGTCAAGTCAATCACATCATTCTCCTAATGATGTGATCCCGTTAATCAAATGACAACTCATGTCTATGGCTAGGAAACTTAACCATCTTTGATTCAACAAGCTAGTCAAATAGAGGCATACTAGTGACACTCTTTTTGTCTATGCATTCACACATGTATCAAGTTTCCGGTTAATACAATTCTAGCATGAATAATAAACATTTATCATGAAATAAGGAAATAAATAAAAACTTTATTATTGTCTCTAGGGCATATTTCCTTCAGTCTCCCACTTGCACTAGAGTCAATAATCTAGTTGACATTGCCATGTGATTCAACACCAATAGTTCACATCACCATGTGATTAACACCCATAGTACACATCGTCATGTGAACAACACCCAAAGGGTTTACTAGAGTCAATAATCTAGTTCACATCGCTATGTGATTAACACCCAAAGAGTACTAAGGTGTGATCATGTTTTGCTTGTGAGAGAAGTTTAGTCAACGGGTCTGCCACATTCAGAGCTGTATGTATTTTGCAAACTTCTATGTCTACAATGCTCTGCACGGAGCTACTTTAGCTAATTGCTCCCACTATCAATATGTATCCAAATTGAGACTTAGAGTCATCTGGATCAGTGTCAAAACTTGCATCGACGTAACCCTTTACGACGAACCTTTTGTCACCTCCATAATCGAGAAACATATCCTTATTCCACTAAGGATAATTTTGACCGCTGTCCAGTGATCTACTCCTAGATCACTATTGTACTCACTTGCCAAACTCAGTGTAGGGTATATAATAGATCTGGTACACATCATGACATACTTTATAGAACCTATGGCTGAGGCATAGGGAATGACTTTCATTCTCTTTCTATCTTATGCCGTGGTCAGGCTTTGAGTCTTACTCTATTTCACACCTTGTAACACAGGCAAGAACTCCTTTTTTTACTGTTCCATTTTGAACTACTTCAAAATCTTGTCAAGGTATGTACTCGTTGAAAATCTTATCAAGCATCTTGATCTATCTCTGTAGATCTTGATGCTCAATATGTAAGCAGCTTCACCGAGGTCTTTCTTTGAAAAACTCCTTTCAAATACTCCTTTATGCTTTCCAGAAAATCTCATCGTAGTCAACACCTTGAACTTTGTCAAAAACCTTTTTTCGACAAGTCTAGTTTTGTAGATAGTAACACTACTATCAGCGTCCGTCTTCCTCTTGAAGATCCATTTATTTCTTATGGCTTGCCAATCATCGGGCAATTCAACCAAAGTCCACACTTTGTTCTCATACATGTATCCCATCTCAGATTTCATGGCCTCAAGCCATTTTTGCGGAATCTGGGCTCATCATCGCTTCCTCATAGTTCATAGATTCGTCATGGTCAAGTAACATGACTTCCAGAACAGGATTACCGTACCACTCTGGTGCGGATCTCACTCTGGTTTACCTACGAGATTCGGTAGTAACTTGATCTGAAGTTACATGATCATCATCATTAGCTTCCTCACTAGTTGGTGTAGTAGTCACAGGAACAGATTTCTGTGATGAACTACTTTCCAATAAGGAAGCAGGTACAATTACCTCATCAAGTTCTACTTTCCTCCCACTCACTTCTTTCGAGAGAAGCTCCTTCTCTAGAAAGGATCCATTCTTAGCAACGAATATCTTACCTTCGGATCTGTGATAGAAGGTGTACCCAACTGTCTCCTTTGGGTATCCTATGAAGACACATTTTCTCCGATGTGGGTTTGAGCTTATCAGGATGAAACTTTTTCTTATAAGCATTGAAACCCCAAATTTTAAGAAATGGCAACTTTGGTTTCTTGCCAAACCACAGTTCATACGGTGTCATCTCAACGGATTTAAATGGTGCCCTTTTAACGTGAATGCAGCTGTCTCTAATGCATAACCCCAAAACTATAGTGGTAAATCGGTAAGAAACATCATAGATTGCACTATATCCAATAAAGTACGGTTATGAAGTTTGGACACACCATTATGCTGTGGTGTTCCAGGTGGTGTGAGTTGCAATCCGCATTGTTTCAAATGAAGACCAAACTCGTAACTCAAATATTCTCCTCCACGATCAGATCATAGAAACTTTATTTTCTTGTTACGATGATTTTCCACTTCACTCTGAAATTCTTTGAACTTTTCAAATGTTTCAGACTTATGTTTCATTAAGTAGGTATACCCATATCTGCTCAAATCATCTATGAAGGTCAGAAAATAACGATACCCGCCGCGAGCCTCAACATTCATCGGACCACATACATCTGTATGTATGATTTCCAACAAATCTGTTGCTCACTCCATAGTTCCGGAGAACGGCGTTTTGGTCATCTTGCCCATGAGGCACGGTTCGCAAGTATCAAGCAATTCATAATCAAGTGATTCCAAAATTCCATCAGCATGGAGTTTCTTCATGCGCTTTACACCAATATGACCTAAACGGCAGTGCCACAAATAAGTTGCACTATCATTATTAACTTTGCATCTTTTAGCTTCAATATTATGAATATGTGTATTACTACGGTCGAGATCCAACGGACCATTTTCATTGGGTGTATGACCATAGAAGGTTTTATTCATATAAACAGAACAAAAATTATTCTCTAACTCAAATGAATAACCGTATTGCAATAAACATGATCAAATCATATTCATGCTCAATGCAAACACCAAATAACACTTATTTAGGTTCAACACTAATCCCGAAAGTATAGGGAGTGTGCGATGATGATCATATCAATCTTGGAACTACTTCCAACACACATCGTCACTTCAGCCTTAACTAGTCTTTGTTCATTCCGCAACTCCTGTTTCGAGTTACTATTTTTAGCAATTGAACCAGTATCAAATACCGAGGGGTTGCTATAAACACTAGTAAAGCACACATCAATAACGTGTATATCAAATATACCTTTGTTCACTTTGCCATCCTTCTTATCCGCCAAATACTTGGGGTAGTTCCGCTTCCAGTGACCAGTTCCTTTGAAGTAGAAGCACTTACTCTCAGACTTAGGTCCAGACTTGGGCTTCTTCACTTGAGCAGCAACTTGTTTGCCGTTCTTCTTGAAGTTCCCCTTCTTCCCTTTGCCCTTTTTCTTGAAACTAGTGGTCTTGTTAACCATCAACACTTGATGTTTTTCTTGATTTCTACCTTTGTCGATTTCAGCATCACGAAGAGCTTGGGAATCATTTCCGTTATCCCTTGCATATTATAGTTCATCATGAAGTTCTACTAACTTGGTGATGGTGACTAGAGAATTCTGTCAATCACTATCTTTATCTGGAAGATTAACTCCCACTTGATTCAAGCGATTGTAGTACCCAGACAATCTGAGCACATGCTCACTGCTTGAGCTATTCTCCTCCATCTTTTAGCTATAGAACTTGTTGGAGACTTCATATCTCTCAACTCGGGTATTTGCTTGAAATATTAACTTCAACTCCTGGAACATCTCATATGGTCCATGACGTTCAAAACGTCTTTGAAGTCCCGGTTCTAAGCTGTTAAGCATGGTGCACTAATTATCAAGTAGTCATCATATTGAGCTAGCCAAACGTTCATAACATCTGCATATGCTCCTGCAATAGGTCCGTCACCTAGCGGTGCATCAAGGACATAATTCTTCTGTGCAGCAATGAGGATAATCCTTAGATCACGGACCCAGTCCGCATCATTGCTACTATCATCTTTCAACTTAGTTTTCTCTAGGAACACATATAAAACATAGGGAAGCAACAACGCGAGCCATTGATCTATAACATTATTTGCAAAATACTATCAGGACTAAGTTCATGATAAATTAAAGTTCAATTAATCATATTACTTAAGAACTCCCACTTAGATAGACATCCCTCTAATCCTCTAAGTGATCACGTGATCCAAATCAACTAAACCATGTCCGATCATCACGTGAGATGGAGTAGTTTCAATGGTGAACATCACTATGTTGATCATATCTACTATATGATTCACGCTCGACCTTTCGGTCTCCGTGTTCTGAGGCCATATCTGTTATATGCTAGGCTCGTCAAGTTTAACCTGAGTATTCCGCATCTGCAACTGTTTCGCACCCATTGTATCTGAACGTAGAGCCTATCACACCCGATCATCACGTGGTGTCTCAGCACGAAGAACTTTCGCAACGGTGCATACTCAGGGAGAACAGTTATAATTTGATAATTTAGTGAGAGATCATCTTATAATGCTACCGTCAATCAAAGCAAGATAAGATGCATAAAATATAAACATCACATGCAATCAATATAAGTGATATGATATGGCCATCATCATCTTGTGCTTGTGATCTCCATCTCCGAAGCACCGTCATGATCACCATCGTCACCGGCGCGACACCTTGATCTCCATCGTAGCATCGTTGTCGTCTCGCCAATCTTATGCTTCTACGACTATCGCTATCGCTTAGTGATAAAGTAAAGCATTACAGGGTGATTGCATTGCATACAATAAAGCGAAAACCATATGCCTCCTGCCAGTTGCCGATAACTCGGTTACAAAACATGATCATCTCATACAATAAAATTTAGCATCATGCCTTAACCATATCACATCACAACATGCCCCGCAAAAACAAGTTAGACGTCCTCTACTTTGTTGTTGCAAATTTTACGTGGCTGCTACGGGCTGAGCAAGAACCGTTCTTACCTACGCATCATGACAACCCACAAGTATAGGGGATCACAACAGTTTTCGAGGATAGAGTATTCAACCCAAATTTATTGATTCTACACAAGGGGAGCTGATACGTCTCCGTCGTATCTACTTTTCCAAACACTTTTGCCCTTGTTTTGGACTCTAACTTTCATGATTTGATTGGAACTAACCCAGACTGACGTTATTTTCAGCAGACTTTCCATGGTGTTATTTATGTGCAGAAACAAAAGTTCTCGGAATGACCTGAAATTCCACGGAACGTATTCTCGAAAATAATAAAAAAATCCTTGCCAAAGATGAGGACCAGGGGGCCCACACCCTGGCCACGAGGGTGGGGGGCGCCCCCCCTAGGGCGCGCCCCCTACCTCATGGACCCCTTGAGTTCCTTCGACGCCAAATCCAACTCTATATATTTGCTTTCGGGGAGAAAAAATCAAAGAGAAGAAATCATCGCGTTTTACGATACGGAGCCGCCGCCAAGCCCTAAAACCTCTCGGGAGGGCTGATATGGAGTCTGTTCGAGGCTCCGGAGAGGGGGATTCGCCGCCGTCATCATCATCAACCATCCTCCATCACCAATTTCACGATGCTCACCGCCGTGCGTGAGTAATTCCATCATAGGCTTGCTGGACGGTGATGGGTTGGATGAGATCTATCATGTAATCGAGTTAGTTTTGTTAGGGTTTGATCCCTAGTATCCACTATGTTCTGTGATTGATGTTGCTATGACTTTGCTATGCTTAATGCTTGTCACTAGGGCCCGAGTGACATGATTTCAAATCTGAACCTATTATGTTTTCATGAATATATGTGTGTTCTTGATCCTATCTTGCAAGTCTATAGTCACCTACTATGTGTTATGATCCCGCAACCCCGAAGTGACAATAATCGGGACCACTCCCGGTGATGACCATAGTTTGAGGAGTTCATGTATTCACTATGTGTTAATGCTTTGGTCTGGTACTCTATTAAAAGGAGGCCTTAATATCCCATAGTTTCCATTAGGACCCCGCTGCCACGGGAGGGTAGGACAAAAGATGTCATGCAAGTTCTTTTCCATAAGCACGTATGACTATATTCAGAATACATGCCAACATTACATTGATGAATTGGAGCTAGTTCTGTATCACCCTATGTTATGACTGTTACATGATGAACCGCATCCGGCATAATTATCCATCACCGATCCAATGCCTACGAGTTTTTCCTATATTGGTTCTTGTTTATTTACTTTCTCGTTGTTACTGTTACAATCACTACAAAATACCAAAAATATTAATTTTGCTTCCGTTACTTTTGTTACCGTTACCACTACTATCATATTACTTTGTTACTAAACAGTTTGCTACAGATATTAAGTTATCCAGGTGTGGTTGAATTGACAACTCAACTGCTAATACTTGAGAATATTCTTTGGTTCCCCTTGTGTCGAATAAACAAATTTGGGTTGAATACTCTACCCTCGAGAACTGTTGCGATCTCCTATACTTGTGGGTTATCAAGACTATTTTCTGGCGCCGTTGCAGGGGAGCATAGCTCTATTCTTTGAGTCACTTGGGATTTATATCTGCTGGTCACTATGAAGAACTTCAAAGACGCTAAGACAATAATTTATCCCTCAACTACGAGGGGAGGTAAGGAATTGCCATCTAGCTCTGCACTTGATTCACCTTCTGTTTTGAGTAAGCTTGCGACACCTAAACCTGCTTCTGCTATTCGTTCTAATATGTCGCATGTTATTGATGATGCCACTTCTGCTATGCATGATACTTATGATGAAACTACTTCTATGCTTGATACTACTGTGCCCCTTAGTGATTTTCTTGATGAACAAATTGCTAGGGCTAGAGAGAAAGAAATTATGGAAACTGATTATATTGATGAAAGTGATGATGAAGATAGGCCTGTTATTCCTGAGGGTTATGTTTTTGATATGGAAGCTTCTGCAGCTATTTTAGCTTGCAAAGATAGATGTGAGCTCAAGAGGTTATTAGCTGAATGGAATAAGCAATCTCTTAAAGATAGGATGAGGCCTGACCCTGCTTTTGCTACTTCACCTATTTGTGTTGCCGATAAGGATTATGAATTCTCTGTTGATCCTGATATAATTACTTTGGTTGAATCTGATCCTTTTCATGTTTTGAATCTGAAACTATTGTGGCACATCTTACTAAATTAAATGATATAGCCACCTTGTTTACTAATGATGAGAGATCTCGCTACTTTTATATCCTTAAATTATTTCGGTTCTCATTAAAGGGTGATGCTAAGATATGGCTTAGTTCTCTTGATCCTGGTTGTGTGCGTAGTCCCCAGGATATGATTTATTACTTCCTGCTAAATATTTCCCTGCTCATAAGAAACAAGCTGCTTTGAGGGAAATATAGAACTTTGTGCAAATTGAAGAAGAGAGTCTCCCACAAGCTTGGGGGAGGCTTCTCAAGTTATTTAATGCTTTGCCTGATCATCCTCTTAAGAAGAATGAAATACTTGATATCTTTTATAATGGACTAACCGATGCTTCCAGAGATTACCTGGATAGTTGTGCTGGTTCTGTTTTCAGGGAAAGAACACCGGATGAAGCTAAAATTCTATTGAATAATATGTTGACAAATGAAAATAATTGGACACTTCCTGAGCCAACTCCTGCCCCAATTATTGAGCCTATTCCTAAACCAACTCCGAAGAAGAGAGGTGTTCTATTTCTTAGTCCTGAAGATATGCAAGAGGCAAAGAAATCTATGAAAGAAAAATGTATTTAAGCTGAAGATGTTAAGAATTTCCCTCCCATTGAAGAAATACATGGTCTTAATCTACCGCCTGTTGAAGAAACATATGATCATAATCCATTACCTATTGAAGAAATTCATGGTCTTGATAACCCGACACAGGTAGTAAAGGTAAATTCTCCCTATAAATTTGATGAAGGTGATATTCCTCACTATAAGTCTACTAGACAATGCTTAGAAGAGTTTGATAATTTTATTGTCAAACAAGAAAATTTCAATGCTTATTTTGGTAGACAATTGAAATACAATTCCGTTATGCTTAAACACTTGGGTGATTATATGGCTAATGTTAGAGATGAACTTAAACTTGTTAGCAAACATGCTTCTATAGTTACCACTCAAGTAGAACAAGTACTTAAAGCTCAAAATGATTTGCTCAACGAAATGAATAGTAAGAAAAATGATTATGGTGTTAGAGTGGCTACTAGAACTGGTAGAATGACTCAGGAACCTTTGTATCCTGAAGGCCACCCTAAGAGAATTGAGCAAGATTCTTAGAGAGATAATATTGCTGCACCTAGTTCTTCTAAAAGGAAGAAAAAGAAAAATGATAGGACTTTGCAAACTTCTAGTGAACCTATTGCTGAATCACGTGAGAATTCCAATGACATTTCTATGTCTGATGTTGAAACACAATCTAGTAATGAACATGAACCTAGTGAAAGTGTTAATGATGATGTTCATGATGATGCTCAACCTAGTAATGATAATGATGTATAAATTGAACCTGCAATTGATCTTGATAACCCACAATCAAAGAATCAACGTTATGATAAGAGAGACTTTGTTGCTAGGAAACATGGTAAAGAAAGAGAACCATGGGTTCAGAAACCCATGCCTTTTCCTCCCAAACCATCCAAGAAAAAGGACGATGAGGATTTTGAGCGCTTTGCTGAAATGATTAGACCTATCTTTTTGCGTATGCGATTGACTGATATGCTCAAAATGAATCCTTATGCTAAGTACATGAAAGATATTGTTACTAATAAAAGAAAGATACCAGAAGCTGAGATTTCCACCATGCTTGCTAATTATACTTTTAAGGGTGGAATACCAAGGAAACTAGGAGATCCAGGAGTACCCACTATACCATGCTCCATTAAAAGAAACTATGTTAAAACTGCTTTATGTGATCTTGGAGCCGGTGTTAGTGTTATGCCTCTCTCTTTATATCATAGACTTGACTTGAATAAGTTGACACCTACTGAAATATCTTTGCAAATGGCTGATAAATCAACTGCTATACCTGTCGGTATATGTGAGGATGTGCGTGTTGTGGTTGCAAACGTTACTATTTTAACATACTTTGTTATTCTTGACATTCCCGAGGACGATAGTATGTCTATTATTATTGGAAGACCCTTTTTGAACACTGCAGGTGCTATTATTGATTGCAACATAGGCAATGTCACTTTTCATGTTAATGGTAATGAGCATACGGTACACTTTCCGAGGAAACAACCTCAAGTTCATAGTATCAACTCTATTGGGAAAATTCCATCGATTATATTTGGAGGTTTTGAATTTCCTCTTCCTACTATCAAGAAGAAATATGATATTCTTATTATTGGGGATGTGCATATCCCCGTTGAGGTAACATAGTGTTATTCGAAATTTCTCCGGTTCCATGTTATTGGGAATGAGTTTGTTAACAAGACCTGATCAACCTTGTTAGTGGATTCCTTTTGATGAGCATGAGATGGATGAAACTAGAAGGCACAACCTTCTGTACCCTCTTTCCATTTTTTGTTATTTAGTTGAAATAAAGTAAAAATAGTATTTTTCTGCCTGTTTTCTGATTTATCCGTGCAATATAAAAATACCCCAAAAATAGAAGTTCTCCAAATGCCCTGAAAATGGAATATGATTTTTTTAGAATATTTGAGGATTTATGGAACTGAGAACACAGTAGGGGGGGTCAACCACCTAGCCACGAGGGTGGAGGGCGCGCCTCTGCCTCGTGGGCCCACGGTGGCCCTCCTCCACTTATTCCTGCACCCACACACTCCTTATTCCTCCCACAAACACGAATATCTAGCTCAAGCACGAGTTCTAGCTCACTTCGCTGTGATTTTCAATCTCCTTGCTCAAAGCACCTCTCACAAAACTGCTTGGGGAGATTGTTCCTTGGTATGTGACTCCTCCATTGGTCCAATTAGTTTTTGTTCTAGTGCTTTATTCATTGCAAATTTGTGCCGCATAGGTGACCATGTTCTTGAGCTTGCATGTCAAATTTATATGGTTCCAAGTAGTTTTAATGCATGATATATCCTCTAGGCACTTGTAGGAGTAGTTGCTATCAATTATATTTGAGCTTGGTTCACTTTTGTTTGAAGTTACTAAAAATTTCAGAATATTTCAGGAAATGATGAAGAGACTTTTGAGGGGCTCATCGAGCCAAAGCTCGAAGGATAAGAAAAATGAAGAAGCATAGAGGCCCAAATTTAATTTGCCTCGTACCACAGAGGTCCGACCATGTGAATGGCCTTCTGATGACTTTTTGAGACAAGCCGGGATTTATGAGGATTTCTATTCATTGGCTGAGAATGCTGGCCTCACCGACTTCCTCCGCGACCAACGTCATCAGTATCTCTTACTCACTAATACTTTTGTGCAAAACTTCTACTATTTTCCTAAGGAATCACCTCCTTCAGTAGAGTTTCATTTACATGATGTTGTTAAGAAGATGCCATTAGCTGAATTTTGCAAGGTTTGCAAAATACCCTTTGAGGGTACCTTAGATGAACCACACCGTAAAGATGTGGAAGAATTTATTGACACCATCACCGTGGGAGAAACCTGGAGGGTTTCCGATGCAAGAATCACTAGCATACATTTTCCTGTTTTACACTACTTTGCCATATTTGCTAGTCGTTGCTTGATTGGCCGTGGAAATTGTGGAAACCTTAGTGTTCCTGATATTATCATTTTGTTCCATGGTTTATTCCGCGATAACACTGTTAGTATGGGCGGAATTATTGCTAAACGGTTAAGCAAATCAACATAGCCTTCACGATATTTATGTTCATGGTGGATTATATCCTACTCATGCTTGCATCCAATGTTTATTAATTTTAATGCATGTTCATGACTGTTGTCGCTCTCTAGTTGGTCACTTCCCAGTCTTTTGCTAGCCTTCACTTGTACTAAGCGGGAATACTGCTTGTGCATCCAATCCCTTAAACCCCAAAGTTATTCCATATGAGTCCACTATACCTTCCTATATGCAGTATCTACCTACCGTTCCAAGTAAATTTGTATGTGCCAAACTCTAAACCTTCAAATAAACATTCTGATTTGTATGCTCGAATAGCTCATGTATCAACTAGGGTTGCCCTTATCTTCCATGTTAGGCGGGTTATTCTCAAGAGGAGTGGACTCCGCTCCTCATTCACGAGAAAATGGCCGGTCTCCGGAATGCCCAGTCCCATGCTTTATGCAAACTAAATCAAAATAATTGCAAACAAAACTCCCCCTGGGACTGTTGCTAGTTGGAGACACTCGTTGTTTCGAGCAAGTCATGGATTGATGCTTGTTGGTGGAGGGGGAGTATAAACTTTACCATTCTGTTTGGGAACCGCCTATAATGTGTGTAGCATGGAAGATATCGCCATCTCTTAGTAGTTATGTTGACAATGAAAGTATACCGCTCAAAATATTAATTATCTCCATTTCAAAACCGAGCTCTGGCACCTCTACAAATCCCTGCTTTCCTCTGCGAAGGGCCTATCTATTTACTTTTATGTTGAGTCATCACCCTCTTATTAAAAGCACTAGCTGGAGAGCGCAACTGTCATTTGCATCCATTACTGTTAATTTATATTGGGTATGACTATGATTGGATCTCTTTTACCATGAATTACAATGTCTAGTCAGTCCTTGATCTTTAAAGGTGCTCTGCATTTATGTTTTGCGGTCTCAGAAAGGGCTAGCGAGATACCATCTTGTTATATCATATCATGATTATTTTGAGAAAGTGTTTTCATCCGAGATTTATTATTATGGCTCGCTAGTTGATTATGCTATTGATATGAGTAAAAAATGAGACCTGAGAATTATTGCAAATGTGGTTAGTCATAATCTTTGCTGAAAACTTTAATGCTGGCTTTACATATTTACAACAACAAGAGCAAACAGAGTTTGTAAAAGTTTTTCTTTACCACTTTCAGTTTATCAACTTAATTGCTTGAGGACAAGCAAAGGTTTAAGCTTGGGGGAGTTGATACGTCCCCGTCGTATCTACTTTTCCAAACACTTTTGCCCTTGTTTTGGACTCTAAGGCCCTGTTTGATAGCAAAATATTTTCTATGTATTTCGAGAATACTATAGTTTTTTAGATTACCACAGTTTTATTTATAATGAGCTGTTTGATTGCCCCTAAAAACTATGGTTTAATACTACAGTATTTGCCAAAACACTGTTTTTTCTCTGTTTTATAAAAAGAACTCAAGACCTCTTTTTTTAAAACAGAGCAGACCAAAAGAACGACGTCGCACGTCGTCAACTTCTTCCCTACTGACTCGTCTCCCTCTACAAAAATTGTTCACGGCCGCCGCCCTGTGCTCCTTGTAGATGCTGCGGCACGTCGTTCAGCTACGCTCGTGCCGGGATGGATAACTCGCTGTTGCTGCATGTAGGATTCTCTCCATAGCTCATCGTTGTCCCATCTGCTACACGTGCAGCTCCGCCGTAGATGCGGAAGAAGGCCAAGCAGCCAGTCCTCATGCAGCTCTGCCGCTTGGTGCCGCCGGCTACGTCGTGCTGCCGAGTGGTTTTTTTGGTCATGGCCGGAGTTCACTTAGTGCAAGCTTCTTTCTTATGCATGCTGATGGTAACACGCTGCTCTATCGCCATGTGCATGGCCATTCTTTGGCCAATCACTTTGCTGCATGCAACAACTAGCTTTGCTGAAAAACCAGACGTGTTTGCACTGTTAGCGCTGCAACTGATTTTACGTCGCTGCGCCAAACAGGTCCTCTGTATTGTCAATACTACAAAATACTCTGTTTTGTCAAAACCACGGTATGTTATACCTACATGCTAAAATATTGTGGTTTGTTGATACTTCAGTTTTTACAATACTTTACTATCAAACATAGCCTAACTTGCATGATTTGAATGGAACTAACCCGGACTGACGCTGTTTTCAGCAGACTTTCCATGCTGTTATTTATGTGCAGAAACAAAAGTTCTCGGAATGACCTGAAACTCCACGGAACGTCTTCTAAAAAATAATAAAAAAATCCTTGCCAAAGATGAAGACCAGGGGGCCCAGACCCTGTCCACGAGGGTGGGGGGCGCACCCCCTGGGCGCGCCCCCTACCTCGTGGGCCCCCTGGAGCTCCTTCGACGCCAACTCCAACTCTATATATTTGCTTTTGGGGAGAAAAAAATCAAAGAGAAGAAACCATCGCGTTTTACGATACGGAGTTGCCGCCAAGCCCAAAATCCTCTCGGGAGGGCTGATCTGGAGTCTGCTCGGGGCTCCGGAGAGGGGGATTCGTCGCTGTCGTCATCATCAACCATCCTCCATCACCAATTTCATGATGCTCACCGCTGTGCGTGAGTAATTCCATCGTAGCCTTGCTGGACGGTGATGGGTTCGATGAGATCTATCATGTAATCGAGTTAGTTTTGTTAGGGTTTGATCCCTAGTATCCACTATGTTCTGAGATTGATGTTGCTATGACTTTGCTATGCTTAATGCTTGTCACTAGGGCCCGAGTGCCATGGTTTCAGATCTGAACCTATTATGTTTTCATGAATATATGTGTGTTCTTGATCCTATCTTGCAAGTCTATAGTCACCTACTATGCGTTATGATCCGGCAACCCCGAAGTGACAATAATCGGGACCACTCCCGGTGATGACCATAGTATGAGGAGTTCATGTATTCACTATGTGTTAATGCTTTGGTCCGGTACTCTATTAAAAGGAGGCCTTAATATCCCTGAGTTTCCATTAGGACCCCACTGCCACGGGAGAGTAGGACAAAAGATGTCATGCAAGTTCTTTTCCATAAGCACGTATGACTATATTCGAAATACATGCCAACATTACATTGATGAATTGGAGCTAGTTCTGTATCACCCTATGTTATGACTGTTACATGATGAACCACATCCGGCATAATTATCCATCACCGATCCAATGCCTATGAGCTTTTCCTATATTGGTTCTCGTTTATTTACTTTCCCGTTGTTACTGTTACAATCACTACAAAATACCAAAAATATTACTTTTGCTTCCGTTACTTTTGTTACCGTTACCACTACTATCATATTACTTTGCTACTAAACACTTTGCTGCAGATATTAAGTTATCTAGGTGTGGTTGAATTGACAACTCAACTGCTAATACTTGAGAATATTCTTTGGCTCCCCTTGTGTCGAATCAACAAATTTGGGTTGAATACTCTACCCTCGAAAACTGTTGTGATCCCCTATACTTGTGGGTTACCAGGAGCCAAAGAATATTCTCAAGTATTAGCAGCTGAGTTGTCAATTCAACCACACCTGGATAACTTAATATCTGCAGCAAAGTGTTTAGTAGCAAAGTAATATGATAGTAGTGGTAACGGGAACAAAAGTAACAGAAGCAAAAGTAATATTTTTGGTGTTTGTAGTGATTGTAATAGTAGCAACTAGAAAGTAAATAAGCGAGAACCTATATAGGAAAAGCTCGTAGGCATTGGATCGGCGATGGAGAATTATGCCGTATGTGGTTCATCATACAATCATAACATAGGGTGACACAGAACTAGCTCCAATTCATCAATGTAATGTAGGCATGTATTCCGAATATAGTCATACGTGCTTATGGAAAAGAACTTGCATGACATCTTTTGTCCTACCCTCCCGTGGCAGCGGGGTCCTAGCGAAAACTAAGGGATATAAAGGCCTCCTTTTAATAGAGAACCGGAACAAAGCATTAGCACATAGTGAATACATGAACTCCTCAAACTATGCTCATCACCGGGAGTGGTCCCGATTATTGTCACTTCGGGGTTGTCGGATCATAACACATAGTAGGTGACTATAGACTTGCAAGATAGGACCAAGAACACACATATATACATGAAAACATAATAGGTTTAGATCTGAAATCATGGCACTCGGGCCCTAGTGACAAGCATTAAGCATAGCAAAGTCATAGCAACATCAATCTCAGAACATAGTGGATACTACGGATCAAACCCTAACAAAACTAACTCGATTACATGATAGATCTCATCCAACCCATCACCATCCAGCAAGCCTACGATGGAATTACTCACACACGGCGGTGAGCATCATGAAATTGGTGATGGAGGATGGTTGATGATGACGACGGCGACGAATCCGCCTCTCCGGAGCCCCGAACGGACCCCAGATCAGCCCTCCCAAGAGGTTTTAGTGCTTGGCGGCGGCTCCGTATCGTAAAACGCGATGATTTCTTCTCCTTGATGTTTTTCTCCCCGAAAGCAAATATATAGAGTTGGAGTTGGCGTCGGAGGAGCTCCAGGGGGCCCATGAGGTAGGGGGGCGCGCCCTAGGGGGGAGGGCGTGCCGCCCACCCTCGTGGACAGGGTGTGGGCCCCCTGGTCTTCATCTTTTTCAAGGATTTTTTATTATTTCCAAATAGACGTTCCGTGGAGTTTCAGGTCATTCCGAGAACTTTTGTTTCTGCACATAAATAACACCATGGAAAGTCTACTGAAAATAACATCAGTCCGGGTTAGTTCCATTCAAATCATGCAAGTTAGAGTCCAAAACAAGGGCAAAAGTGTTTGGAAAAGAAGATACGACGGAGACGTATCAACTCCCCCAAGCTTAAACCTTTGCTTGTCCTCAAGCAATTCAGTTGATAAACTGAAAGTGATAAAGAAAAACTTTTACAAACTTTGTTTGCCCTTGTTTTTGTAAATATGTAAAGTCAGCATTCAAGTTTTCAGCAAGGATTATGACTAACCACATTTGCAATAACTCTTAGGTCTCATGTTTACTCATATCAATAGCATAATCAACTAACGAGCCATAATAATAAATCTCGGATGACAACACTTTCTCAAAACAATCATGATATGGTATAACAAGATGGTATCTAGCTAGCCCTTTCTGAGACCGCAAAACATAAATGCAGAGCACCTTTAAAGATCAAGGACTGACTAGACATTGTAATTCATGGTAAAAGAGATCCAATCATAGTCACACCCAATATAAATTAATAGTAATGGATGCAAATGACAGATGCGCTCTCCAGCTAGTGCTTTTTAATAAGAGGGTGATGACTCAACATAAAAGTAAATAGATAGGCCCTTCGCAGAGGGAAGTAGGGATTTGTAGAGGTGCCAGAGCTCGGTTTTGAAATAAAGATAAATAATATTTTGAGCGGCATACTTTCATTGTCAACATAACAACTAAGAGATGGCGATATCTTCCATGCTACACACATTATAGGCAGTTCCCAAACAGAATGGTAAATTTTATACTCCCCCTCCACCAACAAGCATCAATCCATGACTTGCTCGAAACAACGAGTGTCTCCAACTAGCAACAGTCCGAGGGGGAGTTTTGTTTGCAATTATTTCGATTTAGTTTGCATAAAGCATGGGACTGGGCATCCCGGTGACCAGCCATTTTCTCGTGAGTGAGGAGCAGAGTCCACTCCTCTTGAGAATAACCCGCCTAACATGGAAGATAAGGGCAGCCCTAGTTGATACATGAGCTATTCGAGCATACAAAATAGAATGTTTATTTGAAGCTTTAGAGTTTGGCACATACGAATTTACTTGGAATGGTAGGTAAATACCGCATATAGGAAGGTATAGTGGACTCATATGGAATAACTTTGGGGTTTAAGGGATTGGATGCACAAGCAGTATTCCCGCTTAGTACAAGTGAAGGCTAGCAAAAGACTGGGAAGCGACCAACTAGAGAGCGACAACAGTCATGAACATGCATTAAAATTAATAAACTTTGAGTGCAAGCATGAGTAGGATATAATCCACCATGAACATAAAGATCGTGAAGGCTATGTTGATTTGTTTCAACTACATGTGTGGACATGTGCCAAGTCAAGTCACTTAAATCATTCAAAGGAGGATACCACCCCATCATACCACATCACAACCATTTTAATAGCATGTTGGCATGCAAGGTAAACCATTATAAACTCATAGCCAATCAAGCATGACACGAGCAACTATGATCTCTAATTGTCATTGCAAACATATTTATTCATAATAAACTGAATCAGGAATGATGAACTCATCATATTTACAAAACCAAGAGAGGTCGAGTTCATACCAGCTTTTCTCATCTCAATCAGTCCATCATATATCATCACAATTGCCTTTCACTTGCACGACCGAACGAAGTGCATAATAATAAGAGTGCACATGCATTGGACTAGGCTGGAATCTGCGAGCATTCAATAAACAGGAGAAGACAAGGCAATATGGGCTCTTGGTTAAATCAACAATAATGCATATAAGAGCCACTTCGACAATTTAATCATGGTCTTCTCCTATCGACCCCCAAAGAAAAGAAAAGAAATGAAATTATTTACACGGGAAAGCTTCCAACACGCAAAAGAAGAACAGGAAATATTTTTGGGTTTTCTTTTTTTAGTTATTACTACTACGGCAAGAAAAGTAAACAAACTAAAAACTAGTACTAATTTTTTTTGGTTTTTCTTAAGGTTTAACAAACACACAAGAAGAAAGCAAAAAAAGAAAATAAACTAGCATGGATAATACAGTGAAATAGTATGAGCACCGACATCTAGCAATGAGTGTGTGTGAACATAAATGTAATGTCGGTGGGAAATACGTACTCCCCCAAGCTTAGGCTTTTGGCCTAAGTTGGTTCATTGCCAGGGATGGCCTGGCAGATATCCGTAGGTGTAGCTGGGGTCGTGCTGAGATGAAGCGGTTATCGCCTCCTGAGCTGCAGCGTGGCGGCGAGCTGCCTCCGCCCTCCTCTCGTACTCATCTGCCTCCTCTCTGGTAATAACATATCTTCCTTTTGCCTGATAATCAAAGAAGGCAGGAGCAGGGAGAGTAATACGGACAACATGTCGTTTGTCAAAGATTAATCGATACTAGAGAGGTGATTCATTCCTCTCGACAAACTGGTGGTAGACCATAGAATTGTAGTCTAAATAAGTAGGAGGCAACTCAGTGTCATCCTCACGAACATCCACATCAAGAAAATCAGCTAAGCGGGTTGCATAAATTCCACCAAAGAAATCTCCATTAAATCTATTATTATGCAACCTATGTGCAACAATGGCTCCCAAATTATAAGATTGGTCTCCTAACATAGCACTCCTAAGAATACTGAGGTCAGGCACACACATATGACATGCTTCATCCTTGCCATTTATGCACCTACCTATGAAGAGAGCAAAATAATGTATAACAGGAAAATGAATGCTCCCTATGGAAGCTTGCGCAATATCTCTAGATTCCCCCACAGTTATACTAGCAAAAAAGTTTCTAAATTCAGATTTACGGGGGTCACTAACACTACCCCACTGTGGAAGTTTGCAAGCAGAAGTAAAATCCTCTAAGTCCATGGTATAAGATTTTCTATAAAGATCAAACAGGACAATTGGAGAATTAAGTGAAGATGAAAATTCAAACCTCTTCACAAATGTACTAGTGAGATAGTGGTACTGGGGGTATTTGTCTTCCTCAAAACTCACAAGATCAGCGTTACGCAAATATGCGTTAAATTCTTCCTTGATTCCCGCTCGATCCATAAAATTTTCTGAAGGCCATTCACAGGGCCGCACTGGAGCGTCTCTTGGTGGCTCCTCGTCAGCATCACGCATTGCAAGCCTAGGTCCTTGCTTCCTTGAAGAACCACCTTGGAACATTTTCCTAAGCATATTTCTTCCTTTGAATTTTTTTTGAAATTTTTAGTAACTTCAAACAAAAGTGAACCAACTTCAATAAAATTGATAGCAACTACTCCTACAAGTGCCTAGAGACTATATCATGCATTAGAACTACTTGGGACCATATAAATTTGACATGCAAACTCAAGAACATGGTCACCTAGGCAGCACAAATTTGCAAGGAATAAATCACTAGAACAAAAACTAATTGGACCAATGGAGGAATCACATACCAAGGAACAATCTCCCCAAGCAGTTTTGTGAGAGGTGCTTTGAGCAAGGAGATAAAAAATTGCAGCAAAATAAGCTAGAACTCGTGCTTGAGCTGGATATTGGTGTTTGTGGGAGGAAGAAGGAGTGTGTGGGTGCAGGATTAGTGGAGGAGGGCCACTGTGGGCCCACGAGGCAGGGGCGCGCCCTCCACCCTCGTGGCCAGGTGGTTGACCCCCCTGTCGTGTTCTCAGTTCCAGTAATCCTCAAATATTCTAGAAAAAATCATATTCCATTTTCAGGGCATTTGGAGAACTTTTATTTTTGGGATATTTTTATATTGCACAGATAAATCAAATAACAGACAGAAAAATACTATTTTTACTTTATTTCAACTAAATAACAGAAAGTAGAAAGAGGGTACAGAAGGTCGTGCCTTCTAGTTTCATCCATCTCATGCTCATCAAAAGGAATCCACTAACAAGGTTGATCAGGTCTTGTTAATAAACTCATTCCGAATAACATGGAACCGGAGAAATTTCGAATAACACTATGTTACCTCAACGGGGATATGCACATCCCCAATAATAAGAATATCATATTTCTTCTTGACAGTAGGAAGAGGAAATTCAAAACCTCCAAATATAATCGATGGAATTTTTCCAATAGAGTTGATACTATGAACTTGAGGTTGTTTCCTCAGAAAGTGTACCGTATGCTCATTACCATTAACATGAAAAGTGACATTGCCTTTGTTGCAATCAATAACAGCCCCTGCAGTATTCAAAAAAGGTCTTCCAAGAATAATAGACATACTATCATCCTCGGAAATATCAAGAATAACAAAGTCCGTTAAAATAGTAACGTTTGCATCTACAACAGGCACATCCTCACAAATACTGACAGGTATAGCAGTTGATTTATCAACCATTTGCAGAGATATTTCAGTAGGTGTCAACTTATTCAAATCAAGTCTACGATATAAAGAGAGAGGCATAACACTAACACCGGCTCCAAGATCACATAAAGCAGTTTAACATAGTTTCTTTTAATGGAGCATGGTATAGTGGGTACTCCTGGATCTCCAAGTTTCTTTGGTATTCTACCCTTAAAAGTATAATTAGCAAGCATGGTGGAAATTTCAGCTTCCGGTATCTTTCTTTTATTAGTAACAATATCTTTCATATACTTAGCATAAGGATTCATTTTGAGCACATCAGTTAATCGCATACGCAAAAAGATAGGTCTATTCATTTCAGCAAAGCGCTCAAAATCCTCATCATCCTTTTTCTTGGATGGTTTGGGAGGAAAAGGCACGGGTTTCTGAACCCATGGTTCCCTTTCTTTACCATGTTTCCTAGCAACAAAGTCTCTCTTATCATAATGTTGATTCTTTGATTGTGGGTTATCAAGATCAACAACAGGTTCAATTTCTACACCATTATCATTACTAGGTTGAGCATCATCATGGACATCATCATTAACATTTTCAGTAGGTTCATGTTCATTACCAGAGTGTGTTTCAGCATCAGGAATAGAGATATCACTTGGATTCTTAGGTGGTTCAGCAATAGGTTCGCTAGAAGCATGCAAAGTCCTATCATTTTTCTTTTGCTTCTTTTTAGAAGAACTAGGTGCATCAATATTATTTCTCTGAGAATCTTGCTCAATTCTCTTAGGTTGGTGTCGGTGTCAAAACCGGCGGATCTCGGGTAGGGGGTCCCGAACTGTGCGTCTAGGCCAGATGGTAACAGGAGACAAGGGACACGAAGTTTACCCAGGTTCGGGTCCTCTCGATGGAGGTAAAACCCTACTCCTGCTTGATTAATATTGATGATATGGGTAGTACAAGAGTGGATCTACCACGAGATCAAGGAGGCTAAACCCTAGGAGCTAGCCTATGGTATGATTGTATGATGAATTTGTCCTACGGACTAGAACCCTCCGGTTTATATAGACACCGGATAGGGTTAGGGTTACACAAAGTCGGTTACAATGGTAGGAGATCCTGAATATCCGCATCTCCAAGCTTGCCTTCCACGCCAAGGAAAGTCCTTTCCGGACACGGGACGAAGTCTTCAATCTTGTATCTTCATAGTCCCGGAGTCCGGCTGAAGGTATAGTCCGGCTATCTGAACACCCCCTAATCCAGGACTCCCTCAGTAGCCCCTGAACCAGGCTCCAATGACGACGAGTCCGGCGCGCAAATTGTCTTCGGCATTGCAAGGCGGGTTCCTCCTCCAAGTTCTTCAAGAAGATTTTAAACACCAAGAATAGTGTCCGGCTCTGCAAAATAAGTTTCCACATATTGCCATAGAGAGAATAATACTAACACAAATCTAATCTGCGGACGTATTCCGTAGCGTGACATCATACTACGGCCAAGTCCTTTTCTCGAATCGTTTTTACTCTTCCACCTCAGCGTGTTTTGCGAGGCGGTTTCCTTGGCACGTCCCGTCAAAGCAGAGATCGTGTGCCCCTTTTTACGGGATTCTCATCAATACGGACATGGGTAACCCAACCGTGCCATTTATCACAGCGCTTAGGAGGCAAGCGAGTTTTACTAGGCTGGTGGGGGCGCATAGCCGCATCCGCCCATATAAGGGGATAAGGATCCACCTTTTTACCTACGCCTTCTTCCTCCTTTGCCTATCCATCTTCTGTGCACCTGAGCTCCAGCGCCCAAGCCCGCACTTCCCACCTCAACCTTCTCCAGCAATGTCCGGAGCGGGAGGCAAGTGGATGGTCTCCTCCGTCACGGAGGGCCATGTCAAGAAGCTAAGGAAGGCCGGATACTTGTCCAAGGACATCGTGCACCGGCTTCCCGAGGAGGGGCAGCTTCTCCCCACCCCAAGGCCCCATGAGAGGGTAGTTTTCCTTCCCCACTTCCTCCGCGGACTGAGTTTTCCACTCCACCCATTCGTCCGGGGGCTCATGTTCTACTACGGCCTGGATTTCCACGATCTGGCCCTAAACTTCGTCCTCAACATTTCGGCGTTTATCGTCATGTGCGAGGCCTTCCTTCGCGTCCGCCCCCATTTCAGCCTCTGGCTCAAGACCTTCAACGTCAAGCCCAAGGTGGTGCGCGGCAGCCAGGCGGAGTGAGGAGGCGCCATGGCGGGAAAGATTGCCAACGTCCTATGGCTCGAGGGCTCCTTTGTGGAGACCCTAAAGGGGTGGCAATCCGGGTAGTTTTACATCACCGAGCCATGTGATCCAAAATGGGTCGCAACCCCTAAGTTCTGATCCGGACCCCCCACGCGGCTTATGTCCTGGAAAGAGACGGACTTATCGTGGGGTGACGAAAAAGAGGTGACCGGACTGCAAACATGCATCCAGTCCCTGGTGAACAAGCCAATCAAGCTTGTCAATGTGGTCCAGGTTATGCTCGTCCGCCGGATCCTCCCATGTCAACAACGGGACTTTACTCTGCGGGAGTTCAATCCGGCGCAGCACCAAACCCTCAACAGGCTCTTCGACACGACGTATGAAGACGTCTGGAAGGTGCTAACCAAAGGCGCCGAGGCTCCCACATCCGCCTCCGAGGACCACGGATACAGCTCGCAGCGTCAGCCAGCGAGGTTAGCTGTTTTCACCTTTCACAGGATGTTAAGTTTTTTCATAGTTTGACTCTATGCAGGATCTAAACTCCCTTACCTTTGACAGGCTTGGCAGGTGATATCCGGACCGATTAACTGTCCGGCTCCCTTGCCCGAAGACCCAGCTCCTGCTCTCCTAGTGAAGCTGCTGGCTCCGGCGCCTTATGTGGTGCCGGAGAAGAAGGCCAAGAAGAAGAAGGCCACGGGGACTCGAAAGAGTGCCCGTAACATGGTGGTGTCGGACTCGTCATCTGACGAGTCCGAGACACTCTCCTCCCGTGAAAACGAGGAGGAGGAAGAAGAAACCTCTCCCCCTCTAGCGGGGGGAGGAAATAAAAGGAAGGCCGCCCCAACGGGGGAGGCTGGAGGGTCCAAGAAGAAGAAGACCCCTCCGCCGGACTACTCCCCCAATGCCAGCGAGGACGACGAGGAGTGACCGGACAGGGCCAAGCGCCCGGCGAAATCGTAAGTATTCAAATACCAGAGTGACTCATGATATTCTTTTGTCGTTCAGCTTTCCCTAATGCCGAACATAATTGTGCAGCCCGCCCCGGGCCAAACTCGACGAGTCGTCGAGCGGCTCCCTGGATTCATCAGACGTGAACTCGGTTCCGCCCACTGTCTCCCCCCGCACTGCAGACGACGCCGAAGTGGCGTCACAACGAGCTCCAGGGTAGGAGGAGGTGGTCCTGGAGGAGCCTCAAGGCGACCTCCCGGACTCCAGGAGTAAAGGGGACAAAACCCCCCAGGGCTCCAAGTCCGGCTTTGAGCCGGACGCCGCGCCGGAATCTTCAACGGTTCCGGACCGCGGCAGGCGAACTCTTGTCAAGAGGAGCAAGCCTTCCGAGCCGGAGGCCTCCGTCCAACCGGAGGTGCCGGACAGTCTACTGGAGGTGCTTGACGGCGCCTCCATCGACGAGGAGCACCGTACTATTATGAGTACGGTGATCCAGAAGGTTCAGTCTGCCAAAAGCGGACTGAACGAAGCTTGCGCTAGCCTTCTAACAGGCTTCGAGGTAAGTAAAAAATATGTAAGAATATAACCGCATAGATAGTAGCCCCTGATGCTCTGTTTGGCGTTCGGAAAGAAAAGCCGAATAGAGGATCTATTAAATTTCGCAGGACTCTAACAAAAAAGAGTCGAATATGCGTATGCAGGCTTCGCTGCTAGCCACTGCCGCACTGACTGCGGAGGTGGGTGCCCTGAAACAGGGCCTTGAGCGGACCGAGCAAGAGCTCGGCCTTGCCAAGCGGCAGCTCGAGGAGAAAGAAGGTAAGAAATACCTTAGAGAGAAAATGCCTATAAAAAGACGTGATTGCAAAAAATAACAGGATTGTACTGCTTATTGTAGGGGCCATGACTGAGGTGGCGACCCTTAAGCAGGCGTTGTCCAAGGCCGAAAAGAAAGTGGCCGCGGAGCGCACCGAGCGAGAGAAACTTGAGGCCCAGGTCGGCGAGGTGCGGCAAGAGCTTCAGACTCTTATGAAAAAACATGAGAGTTTGGAGCTTGAGTAAAAAACGCAAGCGTCCGAGCTCGCGGCGGCCTCTGAGACTGCCAAGTCTGCCAAGGCCGAAGCCCAAAAGGCCCTCCAAGAGTTGGAGGAGATGAAAAAGATAGCAGCGGGTAAGGCATTCTTTATGCAAAGCAGAAATATAGAAGTAAACTACTTGTTACTTACCCGAATCCGGAGCTCTCCAGGGGCGTTCGCAGATCTTCCCCGCAGCATATCCAACGCCGCCGCATTCTACCGAGCTGAAGAGGGCAGCTCGACTGAGAAGGTGTTCTGGTCTCAGTATGCTGAGGCCGGACACCCTGTGCCCTTGAGCGACCAGCTGAAACAGCTGGTCGAGCTCCACAAGGCGACCGAACAGGCCATGAAGGGCTTCATAGTTCGGCTGTGGCCCGGAGAGGCCCTGCCTGGGAGCTACTTCGGGCTGGTGCGGCGGCTGGTGGAGGCCTGTCCAAGGCTTGACGTCATCAAGCGCTCCGTCTGCATCGAAGGTGCCCGTAGGGCCCTTGCCCGTGCAAAGGTGCACTGGGGTAAGCTAGATGGTGAGAAGCTTGTGAGGGACGGGCCGCCGTCGGGGAAGGAGCATCGCAAGCCCGAGAACTATTATAAGGATGTTCTTGCGGGTGCCCGCCTTGTGGCGAATGAATGTACCAAGGATGTAATTTTTGAATGAACTCGCTCGTGTTTATCCTGTGCGCTGAAAACTTGTTCATATGCGCTAAGCAATGCTTGTTAAATTTAAAATATTATTTTCTGTGCGGCCGTTTATCAAAAAATTGAGAGATGGCGAGTCGTCGGCTTCCGCCCCCATGCTACTAGTGCTGGGGTGTTCGGGATAAACCTGAGCGCTCTTTTCCCCATAGTTGAGTCCTTTGAGGGAGGCGCTCAGCACAACGAACCAGGCAATCGGACTATAATGCTTGAACACTCTCCCTTAGCCATAGAACTTTATAATTTTAAATTTCTGCGAAGCCCCTAGTTCGGAAGACCGAGTTCGGGGCTCTATCCACGCCTTGGCCGGAAAAAGTCGGCTCCTCGCTCGAAGCGGCATGAGTCTTTAGGGACTCGAAAAACCTCTCGAACAGCGACCGATCTCTCGCCTCATCAGGACAGTCAGTTTTAGCTTTCTCCACTGAGGTGCTTAACCCAGCTCAACTGGGGCACAATCGCAGTGGTTCTCCTAGTGCTACCTTAGCCGATATAGCGGAATTTAAGGCACCAAAACATAGGAGCCGGGCAAACCCAACTATTGACCAAAATCATGATTCGGAGCCGATGCATATAGTGCTATAAGTTCGGGGTGCCACACTTATGAAGTGTTCGGACTTATTACACCATGTTACGGGGTACTGAAGCCACTGGTGTATTTGCCGTACCAAAGTGTACGGGTGCCACATGTTATTGATGAACATATATAAAAAAAGGGATAATGCAAAAAATAGACAAAAAGGCTATGCATTGTTTATAAAGAGGCTGCTATCAGAGCAGAACGATACAAATAGTGCGATAAGCAAAAGATATTGGACTATTTAACATGTCCTTGCCAGGGGCAGGCCGCGGAATTGCATTCAAAAACAGGTATACTGCTCGTAACAGAGACCACCTTGGGGTTCCGTAGTGCGGCATGGCTTGTCTGCTTCCCTGGGTCTTGCATCGTTTGTGCGGCAGTTGAATCGCCAACAGGTCGTCCGAAGTATGGAGTCCTGAAAGTAAGAGAAAAGAAAAAATTTGGCAGCCCCTAGTACGTTTTAGGCCGTATTTTGGGTTTGCCAATATTGTGCCCCTTCCCCTTCGCCCATGGTATTTTGAGAGCGTAGTTATGTACGCGACACACCGGTTTCGCTATGTCGCGAGGGCTGGGGTTGGGGTCACACTGCTATGCCTGCTCAGAACGTGCCAGGCGGCCTTGTTGTAGGTTATTCCGGGTGCGCTTGGCGGTGTCTGGCTTTTTAACTGCCGGACTGGAGAATTGCCTAAGAAGGCTGCTTTGTACTTCTGCTGCGAGTGCTGCCGTGTGTTCCTCCGTTCGGAGGGAGCGCTCGGTGTTTCCATTGACCGTAATTACTCCCCGATGGCCTGGCATCTTGAGCTTGAGATATGCGTAGTGCGGCACCGCATTGAATTTTGCGAATGCGGTTCGCCCGAGCAGGGCATGATAGCCACTGCGAAACGAGACTATATCGAAGATTAACTCTTCGCTTCGGAAATTGTCCGGAGATCCGAAGACTACTTCAAGTGTTACTGAGCCTATGCAGCTGGCCTCTACACCTGGTATAATGCCTTTAAAGGTTGTTTTTGTGGGCTTGATCCTCGAGGGATCGATGCCCATTTTCCGCACTGTATCCTGGTAAAGCAGGTTCAGGCTGCTGCCGCCGTCCATGAGGACTCTTGTGAGATGAAATCCGTCGATAATTGGGTCAAGAACCTATGCGGCAAACCCGCCGTGATGGATGCTAGTGGGATGGTCCCTTCGATCAAAGGTGATCGGGCAGGAGGACCATGGGTTGAACTTTGGAGCGACTGGCTCCAGCGCGTATACATCTCGTAGCGCACGCTTCCGCTCCCTCTTGGGAATGTGGGTTGCGTATATCATGTTCACCGTCCGCACTTGTGGGGGAAAACCCTTCTGTCCACTACTGTTCGGCGGCCTGGGCTGCTCCTCGTCGTCGCTGTGCAGCCCCTTGTCTCTGTTTTCGGCTCTTAACTTGCCTGCCTGCTTGAACACCCAACAATCCCTGTTGGTGTGATTTGCTGGCCTTTCGGGGGTGCCATGTATCTGGCACAAGCGGTCGAGTATTCGGTCCAAACTGGACGGGCCCTGAGTATTCTTTTTAATGGATTTTTTCGCTGACCGGATTTATAGCCTCTGAATCCGGCATTTACTGTCGTATCCTCGTTGCTATCGCTGTTAACATGGCGCTTTTGCTTGTTCCGGCGTGTCCTGCCACTTTTGTCCTTGGTATCCGAATTACCAGGATTCTTTGCTAAGTTGTTACTGCGAGCTAGCCAGCTGTCTTCTCCCGCGCAAAAGCGGGTCATGAGTGTCGTGAGGGCTGCCATAGATTTCGGCTTTTCCTGTCCCAGGTGCCGGGCAAGCCATTCGTCGCGGATATTATGCTTGAAGGCCGCTAGGGCCTCAGCGTCCGGACAGTCGACTATTTGGTTTTTCTTTGTTAGGAACCGTGTCCAGAATTGCCTGGCCGATTCCTCTGGCTGCTGGATTATGTGGCTTAGGTCATCAGCATCCGGAGGTCGCACATAAGTGCCCTGGAAGTTGTTGAGGAATGCGGCTTACAGGTCCTCCCAAGAACCGATTGAGTCTGCTGGCAGGCTGTTGAGCCAATGCCGGGCCGGTCCCTTAAGTTTGTGTGGGAGGTATTTGATGGCGTGTAGATCATCACCACGGGCCATGTGGATATGAAGGAGATAATCCTCGATCCAGACCGCGGGATCTGTTGTGCCATCGTATGATTCGATGTTTACGGGTTTAAAGCCCTCAGGGATTTTATGATCCATTACTTCATCTGTGAAGCATAGTGGGTGTGCGGCGCCTCTATACTGGGCTATATCACGACGCAGCTCACAGGAGCTTTGTCCATTGTGTTTGGCCCGGCCGGATTTACCGAATCCGGAGTGACGATCACGGTCACGTGTCGTGGGGCGCCCGCGCGATCCGTAGATCGACCTTGTTTGCCTTGCCTTGTCCTCCAGTATATCTCGCAGGTCCGGCGCGTTGTCCCGTGCCTTAGCGTGTTTTGAGCGGCGTCGGGGCATGGCTTGAGTGGAGGGCTTAGAGGCCTCTCTGTCGCGTCCACGAGGTGGCCGGTCTGCCATGTCATGCGCTGGTGATGTTGGTGCTTCCTCCTCTAATCGGGGTAGCAGCCTGCGCTTTGGGTAATGCTTGGAGGGGCGTTCGAGTTCATGCTCTTCGGCCGCAAGGACTTCAGTCCATCTGTCAGCTAGCAAATCTTGATCAGCTCTAAGCTGTTGTTGCTTTTTCTTGAGGCTGCTTGCTGTGGCTAAAAGCCTGCGCTTGAAACGCTCTTGTTCGGCGGGGTCTGATGGTACGACGAATTCGTCGTCGTCGAGGCTTGCCTCGTCTTCGGAGGGAGGCATGTAGTTATCGTCCTCAACCTCTTGGTCTGCCGCCCTCTCACGAGGGCTGGCTTCTCCATCTTCCTGTGCCGAATCTTGTTGGAGGGGGTGTTCTTCGGCGCTATCCGGGGTAGCATTATCTCCCGTGCCGGAATCACCGTTGTTGCTTTGGCGGGATTTAGAGCGGCGCCGCTGACGTCGGCGCTTTGGCTGTTTCTTGGAGGTATCATCCTCCACTGTTCCATCGCCATCTCCTTCTTTTGGAGTATCCACCATATATATGTCATATGAGGAGGTGGCCTTCCAGCGCCCTATAGGTGCTGGTTCCTGTTCGTCTCCTGCATCGTCATCCATACCATCGATGTCTTCGGAGTCGAAGTCAAGCATGTCGGTTAAATCGTCGACAACGGCTACAAAGGGGGTGGTGGGTGGGGTTTGAATTTCTTCATCGTCCGTATCCCATCCTTGCTGGCCATAGTCCGGCTAGGGCTCTCCCGATACAGAGAGAGACTTTAGTGAGTTCAGGATGTCGCCAAAGGGCGAGTGCTGAAAGATGTCCGCGGCGGTGAACTCCATGACCGGCGCCCAATCGGATTCGATTGGCAGGGGCGCGGGGGGTTCGGGGTCCAGAGAAGAGTCCAGATCCTCGGAGTCATGAGTCACGCGGAGTGCGGGGGTGACGTCTAACCAATCACCCTCGATCGGCGCCGCCGGTTCTGAATTAAGGGTCGGAGCCGACGCGCGTGCGGGCTCCAGGGCACTGTTTAGCGGCAGAGCTAGATCATGCCCGTCGAGACAGTGCGGCGCGCTTGGCTGTGGCTCGAATCCGTTGAAGATCAAGTCCCCGCGGATGTTGGCCGTGTAGTTCAAACTTCCAAACCTGACCTGATGGCCAGGGGTGTAGCTTTCGATCTGCTCCAGGCGGCCAAACAAATTGGCCTGCAGTGCGAAGCCGCCGAAGACGAAGATCTGTCCGGGGAGAAAAGTCTCACCCTGGACTGCATCGTTGTTGATGATCAAAGGAGCCATCGGGCCTGAAAGCGACGACACAGATGAACTCTCAATGAAAGCACCAATTTCGGTGTCAAAACCGGCAGATCTCGGGTAGGGGGTCCCGAACTGTGCGTCTAGGCCGGATGGTAACAGGAGACAAGGGACACGAAGTTTACCCAGGTTCGGGCCCTCTCGATGGAGGTAAAACCCTACTCTTGCTTGATTAATATTGATGATATGGGTAGTACAAGAGTGGATCTACCACGGGATCAAGGAGGCTAAACCCTAGGAGCTAGCCTATGGTATGATTGTATGATGAAGTTGTCCTACGGACTAGAACTCTCCGGTTTATATAGACACCGGATAGGGTTAGGGTTACACAAAGTCGGTTACAATGGTAGGAGATCCTAAATATCCGCATCGCCAAGCTTGCCTTCCACGCCAAGGAAAGTCCTTTCCGGACACGGGACGAAGTCTTCAATCTTGTATCTTCATAGTCCTGGAGTCCGGCTGAAGGTATAGTCCGGCTATCCGAACACGCCCTAATCCAGGACTCCCTCAGGTGGCCTTCAGGATACGGAGGTTCCTAAGTCATTCTACCAGTTCTAGTAGCCACTCTAACAGCATAATCATTTTTCTTGCTATTCATTTCATTGAGCAAATCATTTTGAGCCTTAAGTACTTGTTCTACTTGAGTGGTAACCATAGAAGCATGTTTGCTAATAAGTTTAAGTTCACCTCTAACATCAGCCATGTAATTACCCAAGTGTTTAAGCATATCAGAATTGTATTTCAATTGTCTACCAAAATAAGCATTGAAGTTTTCTTGTTTAACAATAAAATTATCAAACTCTTCTAAGCATTGTCTAGCAGACTTATAGTGAGGAATATCACCTTCATCAAATCTATAGAGAGAACTTACCTTTACTACCTGTGTCGGGTTATTAAGACCACGAGGTTCTTCAATAGGTAATGGATTAAGATCATATGTTTCTTCAACAGGCGGTAGATTAAGGTCATGCATTTCTTCAATAGGAGGTAAATTCTTAACATCTTCAGCTTTAATACCTTTTTCTTTCATAGATTTCTTTGCCTCTTGCATATCTTCAGGACTGAGAAATAGAACACCTCTCTTCTTCGGAGTTGGTTTAGGAATAGGCTCAGGAATTGGCTCAGGAGCTGGCTTAGGAAGTGTCCAATTATTTTCATTTGTCAACATATTATTCAATAGAATTTCAGCTTCATCCGGTGTTCTTTCCCTGAAAACAGAACCAGCACAACTATACAGGTAATCTCTGGAAGCATCAGTTAGTCCATTATAAAAGATATCAAGTATTTCATTTTTCTTAAGAGGATGATCAGGCAAAGCATTAAGTAACTTGAGAAGCCTCCCCCAAGCTTGTGGGAGACTCTCTTCTTCAATTTGCACAAAGTTGTATATTTCCCTCAAAGCAGCTTGTTTCTTATGAGCAGGGAAATATTTAGCAGAGAAATAATAGATCATATCCTGGGGACTACGCACACAACCAGGATCAAGAGAATTAAACCATATCTTAGCATCACCCTTTAATGAGAACGGAAATATTTTAAGGATATAGAAGTAGCGAGATCTCTCATCATTAGTGAATAGGGTGGCTATATCATTTAATTTAGTAAGATGTGCCACAACAGTTTCAGATTCATAGCCATGAAAAGGATCAGATTCAACCAAAGTAATTATATCAGGATCAACAGAGAATTCATAATCCTTATCGGTAACACAGATAGGTTTTTTAGAAAAGGAGGATGACCCCCGGCCTCTGCATCTGGACGATGCATGCGGCCACTTTATTAATTATTCTCATAAGACCTTACAAAGTCATACAACAGCCAGGTTAAAGCCACCATCTAAGCAACAATTGTCGCTACACCTATCCAATTGATGAAGGGACACTGATAGTCTGGGCCTAATACCAAACAGACATCGCAGCTAAACCTAAACATCTAAGACCTGAGGTCCAACCAGGACTCCTGCCTAGTATGGGGCACCTACCAGTCCGGCGCACTCCTCAACCAGGATGCCTGCCGGGTATGAGGCCGCCGCAGCCACCTGCCACTAGTCCATCTTCAGATCTGTACTGTTGCATCTACCATGCCAGGTCTCTCTGCCATCGATGCCACCTCGACGCCAGACATCGCCGTCCTCCTGCGCGAGTCCATCCTCCCACATCGAACTCCGAATCTGCACTGCACCACGCGGTCAAGATCTGTCGCCATCAATGTGTAGGATGAAGCACCGCTCCACCAAAGAAGCCGTCCGCTGGTCCCGCGAGGCCGAGTGCAGCTCCAAGAATGCCGCCCCAAAGGGGGTTACGACACATGAATGCCGCCAACATCCGATCAGCTGATTTAGAGTTTCCCCCGGAGGTATTGAGTGGAGTTGGGAGCTTCACCTCGATGATGCCTTCATGAAGGAAACGATGATAAGGGCATCGTCATCACCGGCTCCGGCCATCAACCGAAGACTAGGTTTTCACCCGGATCCGTCCCAGGAAATCCACCCAATAACCTGTGCACCATCTCGACCGCCTTCAAAGCCCCAGATCCAGCCGCCTAGATCTAGCGACCAACCGCAGCAACAGTGCCACCGTGGGATCCCTGGCGCACCGGCCACTGCCTGAGTGTGCCACCACTGGAGCCTAGGAGGAGGGCTTCCACCCCGCCTTGCCAAGCCGCGAGAGCCGCCGAGAAGGATCCCGCGCGCTCGTCACCGTCTCTGATCCGAACCAATCCAAAGTAGATCGCCGTCACATATCCGCCTTGGACAGGGACTGCACCACGCCATGCTGCCGCGAGAATCCCTAGCTTCACCAGCCGCCACCCTCCAGGGCCGCCGCCCCGGGATCCAGACGGAACCTTGCCGCTTCCACCGGCCATGTTCCGCCACCGCCGACCGGCCACGGCGACCTCCGCCGCCATGCCACCGACGGATCTGGGCGAGGATAGCCATCCTCCCTGAGGACACACGCCGCAACCTCTTCTCCGTGTACTCGCACGAGAAGCCACCTTGGACGCGTCCCCACCCCTCACCGGATGCCGCGCACGTGCCGCCCCGCCGCCGGCGAAGGCCGCCGCCACGAGGAAACCCGCATGCAGCCGCCACACAGCTTGGCAACGACCCATCTGCAGCCGCGCCATGGGGTCGCCGCCGTCAAGATCGTCGCCGCCGCGCCGCTAGGATCCGCGTGCCCCAGCGCCTCCGCTCGGCCTGGCCGCTCCCGCAGGCCACGAACGCGAGGAGGGGAGAAGGACCCGCCGCCAGCCACCGCGGGGGGCTTTGCCCCGGCGGCTCTGGCCGACGGCGGCGGGGAAGTGGAGGAGGAGGGCTAGCGGTAAGGGGTGGCGGCGCCGCCCGTGTCGCCCACGGGAGGAGCGACACAGGGGTTAGGTTTCGTTCAAAAAATGGGAGAATCAACACAGATAGGTGAAGTAGCAAAAGCAGGGTCAGGTCTTATTCTATCTTTAAGAGATTGCTTATTCCGTTTAGCTAATAACCTCTTGAGTTCATATCTATCTCTGCAAGCTAAAATGGCTGCACAAGCTTCTTTATGAAAAACATAACCCTCAGGATAGGAGGCAAGTCTTCACCATCACTTTCATCAATACAATCAGTTTCAATAATTTTTTTTCTCTCTAGCCCTAGCGATTTGTTCATCAAGAAATTCACTAAGGGGCACAGTAGTATCATGCATAGAAGTAGTCTAATCATAAGTATCATGCATAGCAGAAGTGGCATCATCAATAACATGCGACATGTCAGAACGAATAGCAGAAGCAGGTTTAGGTGTCGCAAGCTTACTCAAAACAGAAGGTGAATCAAGTGCAGAGGTAGATGGCAATTCCTTACCTCCCCTCGTGGTTGAGGGATAAATTGTTGTCTTAGCGTCTTTCAAGTTCTTCATAGTGACCAACAGATATAAATCCCAAGTGACTCAAAGAATAGAGCTATGCTCCCCGGCAACGGCGCCAGAAAATAGTCTTGATAACCCACAAGTATAGGGGATCGCAACAGTTTTCGAGGGTAGAGTATTCAACCCAAATTTATTGATTCGATACAAGGGGAGCCAAAGAATATTCTCAAGTATTAGCAGCTGAGTTGTCAATTCAACCACACCTGGATAACTTAATATCTGTAGCAAAGTGTTTAGTAGCAAAGTAATATGATAGTAGTGGTAACGGGAACAAAAGTAACAGAAGCAAAAGCAATATTTTTGGTGTTTTGTAGTGATTGTAACAGTAGCAACTGGAAAGTAAATAAGCGAGAACCTATATAGGAAAAGCTCGTATGCATTGGATCGGTGATGGAGAATTATGCCGGATGCTGTTCACCATGTAATAAACATAACATAGGGTGTCACAAAACTAGCTCCAATTCATCAGTGTAATGTAGGCATGTATTCCGAATATAGTCATACATGCTTATGGAAAAGAACTTGCATGACATCTTTTGTCCTACCCTCCCGTGGCAGCGGGGTCCTAGCGGAAACTAAGGGATATAAAGGCCTCCTTTTAATAGAGAACCGGAACAAAGCATTAGCACATAGTGAATACATGAACTCCTCAAACTATGGTCATCACCGGGAGTGGTCCCGATTATTGTCACTTCGGGGTTGCCGGATCATAACACATAGTAGGTGACTATAGACTTGCAAGATAGGATCAAGAACACGCATATATTCATGAAAACATAATAGGTTCAGATCTGAAATCATGGCACTCGGGCCCTAGTGACAAGCATTAAGCATAGCAAAGTCATAGCAACATCAATCTCAGAACACAGTGGATACTAGGGATCAAACCCTAACAAAACTAACTCGATTACATGATAGATCTCATCCAACCCATCCCGTCCAGCAAGCCCACGATGGAATTACTCACACACGGCGGTGAGCATCATGAAATTGGTGATGGAGGATGGTTGATGATGATGACGGTGACGAATCCCCCTCTTCGGAGCCCCGAACGGACTCCAGATCAGCCCTCTCGAGAGGTTTTAGGGCTTGGCGGCAGCTCCGTATCGTAAAACGCGATGACTTCTTCTCCTTGATTTTTTTCTCCCCGAAAGCAAATATATAGAGTTGGAGTTGGCGTCGGAGGAGCTCCAGGGGGCCCACGAGGTAGGGGTGCGCCCTAGGGGGGAGGGCGCGCCCCCCACCCTCGTGGACAGGGTGTGGGTTCCCTGGTCTTCATCTTTTGCAAGGATGTTTTTATTATTTCCAAATAGATGTTCCGTGGAGTTTCAGGTCATTCCGAGAACTTTTGTTTCTGCACATAAATAACACCATGGAAAGTCTGCTGAAAACAACATCAATTCGGGTTAGTTCCATTCAAATCATGCAAGTTAGAGTCCAAAACAAGGGAAAAAGTGTTTGGAAAAGTAGATGCGACAGAGACGTATCACATCAAAACCACAATGATAGTTTGTCAAGTTGGTGCTGTTTTAACCTTCGCAAGGACCGGGTGTAGTCACACTCGGTTCAACTGAAGTTGGAGAAACTGACACCTGCCAGCCACCTGTGTGCAAAGCACGTCGATGGAACCAGTCTCGCGTAAGCGTACGCGTAATGTCGGTCCGGGCCGCTTCATCCAACAATACCGCCGAACCAAAGTGTGACATGCCGGTAAGCAGTATGACTTGTATCGCCCACAACTCACTTGTGTTCTACTCGTGCAAATAACATCTATGCATAAAACCTGGCTCGGATGCCACTGCAGGGGAACGTAGTAATTTCAAAAAATTTCCTACGCACACGCAAGATCATGGTTATGCATAGCAACGAGAGGGGAGAGTGTGTCCACGTACCCTCGTAGACCGAAAGCGGAAGCTTTAGCATAACGCGGTTGATGTAGTCGTATGTCTTCATGATCCGACCGATCAAGTACCGAACGCACGTCACCTCCGAGTTCAGCACACGTTCAGCCCGATGACGTCCCTCGAACTCCTATCCAACCAAGTGTTAAGGGAGAGTTTCGTCAGCACGACGGTGTGGTGACGATGATGATGTTCTACCGACGCAGGGCTTCGCCTAAGCACCGCTATGATATTATCGAGGTGGACTATGGTGGAGGGGGGCACCGCACAGGGCTTAAAGATCAATGATCAATTGTTGTGTCTATGGGGTGCCCCCTGCCCCCATATATAAAGGAGCAAGGGGAGGAGGCGGCCGGCCAGGGAGAGGCGCTCCAAGGGGGAGTCCTACTCCCACTAGGAGTAGGACTCCTCCTATTCCTAGTAGGAGTAGGAGAAGGGGAAGGAAAGGGAGAGGAGGAGAAGGAAAGAGGGGGCCGGCCCCCCTTGCCCTAAACCAATTCGGTTTGGGCCTTGAGGGGGCGCGCCCCACACTTCCCTCACTGCCCTCTATTTCCACTAAGGCCCATGTAGGCCCATTTAGCCCCCGGGGGGTTCCGGTAACCCCCGGTACTCTGGTAAAATCCCGATTTCACCCGGAACACTTTCGATATCCAAATATAGGCTTCCAATATATCAATCTTTATGTATCGACCATTTTGAAACTCCTCGTCATGTCCGTGAACACATCCGGGACTCCGAACTATCTTCGGTACATCAAAACACATAAACTCATAATATAACCGTCATCAAACTTTAAGCGTGCGGACCCTACAGGTTCGAGAACTACGTAGATATGACCAAGACAACTCGCCGGTCAATAACCAATAGCGGAACTTGGATACTCATATTGGCTCCCACATATTCTACGAAGATCTTTATCGGCCAAACCGCGTAACAACATACGTTGTTCCCTTTGTCATCGGTATGTTACTTGCCCGAGATTCGATCGTCGGTATCTCAATACCTAGTTCAATCTCGTTACTGGCAAGTCTCTTTACTCGTTCCGTAATACATCATCCCGCAACTAACTCATTAGTTGCATTGCTTGCAAGGCTTATAGTGATGTGCATTACCGAGAGGGCCCAGAGATACCTCTCCGACAATCTGAGTGACAAATCCTAATCTCGAAATACGCCAACCCAACAAGTACCTTTGGAGACACCTGTAGAGCACCTTTATAATCACCCAGTTACGTTGTGACGTTTGGTAGCACACAAAGTGTTCCTCCGGTAAACGGGAGTTGCATAATCTCATAGTCATAGGAACATGTATAAGTCATGAAGAAAGCAATAGCAACATACTTAAGCGATCAAGTGCTAAGCTAACGGAATGGGTCAAGTCAATCACATCATTCTTCTAATGATGTGATCCCGTTAATCAAATGACAACTCATGTCTATGGCTAGGAAACTTAACCATCTTTGATTCAACGAGCTAGTCAAGTAGAGGCAAACTAGTGACACTCATTTTGTCTATGTATTCACACATGTATCAAGTTTCCGCTTAATACAATTTTAGCATGAATAATAAACATTTATCATGAAATAAGGAAATAAATTATAACTTTATTATTGTCTCTAGGGCATATTTCCTTCAGAATCCCTCTGCGGTCAGGTACCCTCCGCATCCCTGTCAACATCGTTCATAGCGGACACCCCGTCCGGCAGGTGTTCTATCAAATGCCATTGAGTTTTTTTGAACTTCTTATTGTTTTCTAGAGAAGGACGATAGCGGGGTACTCAGTGTACGAGGATGAGTTATTGTGCGATGCGTGGTTGACCATTTTTAGGACTTTGTAGGCATGAACAATGGCCCCGCCTTTTGGCAAAGCGTGCATACTTTGTTTCGTGAGCGAAAGAATTTCACGCCCCACAACATGCACATGGTCCATGCATGCAATGTGAAGTTGCTAACGCATCGATGGCACACCATATGCAACTCTGTCATGAAGTTTTGCGGTGCAATTCACCAAGTGGAGACAAGGTGGCAATTGGGCAGGTGAGCCATTGAGATAGTAAGTGTTGCTTTCTATTACTCTACACGTTAATTAATTCATTCATTCACTTAATGTTGATGTACACGTTGTATAGCCTGCTCGTGATGACATGATGTACTACAGGACCGAGGGCAGGCCATTCACGTACATACATTGTTGGATGAAATTCAAGGGATACTTTATGCGGGACGACATGTGTCGGTTCTGGCACCCAATTATCTCGTTGAAGTTGAATTATTGTGGTACAAAAGATATTTGAACTAGAGATATTGCAACAAGGGACGTGTCAAAATTGCAACATGCCTCTTGTTGCAATGGGACGAGACACATGTGAGCCAAAGATGTCTTTTTTTGCAACAAGGGTTTTGCTATAATAGCAAACATGGGCCTTGTTGAAATTGGAACATGGCTCTTGTTGTAATGGGACGGGACATGCATGAGCCAAATATATTTTTATGTTTTGCAACGAGGCTCTTTTTGCGCGTGCCGTATATACCTTTTTGCAATAAGGCTTTCGCTGTAGGATTTCTAAAAAAAGAGTAATGCTACACGTACAAACGAGTTACAAGGTTTTACAAAGAAGGTTAATTTGATTGGTCTATAGATGGGGAGGCGGCCCACCCCCTCAAAATCAGGGGGGCAAGTTTGTGATTGGTTAGTAGTTGGAAAAAATTCTAGTCAGAGTGTAATTGCGTGTAACTCTTTGTATGTTTAGCATTATTGCTAAAAAATTCAGGCTCGTGTTGAAAAGAAACCCAGTGTGTTTGCACTATAGAAAATATAGTGAACTCATGAGGCATACGATTTCTAAGAAACTAGACTTAACTGGAAATTTCTTTCTAATTGAGGGCAAAGTGATCCTTAAATACACCTCCTACCCAAATAAATACAATAGATCGCATGTCAATATAGAGGGGGACTGCAGCCACACATACATTTGCCCCTAAATGAAGAAAAAAAGTTGTCGCAATCATCCACACCTGTATTTCAACACGAGCAAACAAAACAAAACAAAACAAAACAATCTGTCACTCGAGCAAAGAACTAACATGAGCTGCAGGCCCCTCAGCTCCCGACGTGGCCTCCTCCTCCCCGTCGCCGGGCAATATGAGGATCGGGCTTCGGACGATGTGCTTGCTGGAGACCCACTTGAGCTGCCCTTCGATGACGCCTTCCGGCACGGCCGCGGCCTTGACGGAGACCGTGTAGTTCAAGACCTCGTCCAGCTCCTTGAACTCGAGCTTCGTCGGCGTCACTTCCACCGTCACCGATTTCGGCACCTCAACCTCCATCTCGTACGTCGAGCTTGCCACACCGACGTTGGTCACCGCGCGGGTGGCGTTCACGACGGTGTCCGCCTTGTCGACGATGATGGTGATCGACGGGTAGTTGAGGTCCTTCTCGGCGATCTTTGTTATCTTGTTGCAGTCCACCGACGGCTCTGGGTGGATGATCGAGTTCACCTGCTGGTCCGTGTAGTTGAGCCCGCACAGGTACGGGACGTAGTCCGACGCCGACAGGTTGTACACCAGCCCCGGGTCCATGGCTTTCTTCGGGTTCACGTGCCCGGCGCCCGTGGCGAAGTACGTCGCCTGCGTGCCGTCCACGTCGAGGAACGGTTTCTTCTCGTTATCGGTGGTTTCAGTGGTCGTCATCAGCGCCGACTTGATGGCGGCGGGCGACCACGTCGGGTGCGCGTTCTTCATTAGCGCGGCGACCCCGGCGAGGTGCGGGCACGACATGGACGTGCCGGACTTGACGTCGAACTTGGGCATCTCTGCTTTGGGCGGCAACACCAAGTCCGCGATGCCGGGGACGCCCGCGAGTATGTTCACTCCCGGGCCGATGATGTCAGGCTTTAGAATCCCCCGGCTTTGCAGGTTCGGCCCCCGCGCCGAGAACGGCGCCATCATCGGCGACCGCGGGGTGTCGAACGACGCTCCTTTCAAGATGAAGTTCGCCGTGGCTTCTTTCTCGGACTGCACGTAGGCCTTGAGCTTCTGCCCGACTTTGTTGGGTACCTGCACCGTCGGGACGACGTGGGGCCTCGGGATGATCACCGGGCCGAACACCTCAGGGGTGATGACGATCATGCCGAACCCGCCGGCCTTTTCGACCATTTTGGCCTTGGCGGTGCTAGGGATGGTGCCAGCCTCGCAAATGACGATCTTCCCGGTGACGTTCTCCGCACTCAACACGGTATCGCTGGTGCACTTACCGTCGCCCACGTCGCGCGCCAACGGCCGCATCTCCTTCCCGTAGTCCTTGACTTCGCTGAGGGACTCGCCGTCAAGTTCATCTCCACTGCCAAGCTTCACGGTGGCCGCGAACCGCCTGTCGGTGGTGCTCGCCCCCACGGTGAGAAGCCAGGGTGCCCCGTTGGCGACGGTTGCCGGGTTCGGGCCGATGTTGCCAGCCGCCGTGCTGACGAACACGCCGTTGAGGGCAGCGGTGTATCCGCCGAGCGAGACGGGGTCCTCCGAGAAGTCAGCGTCCGGGTTCCCGCCAAGAGACATGGAGAGCACGTCGACGCCGTCCTCGATGGCATCGTCGACCGCCGCCAGTATGTCATCCCGGTCGCAGCCCTTCGTCTCGAAGCACACCTGGTAGAAGGCGATGTGCGCGCGGGGCGCCATGCCGACCGCCGTGCCCACCGCGAGGCCGGATATGTTGGCGTCGGGCACGAACGCGCCGGCGGCCGTGCTGGACGTGTGCGTCCCGTGCTGGCCCTCGTTGATGGGGAGCACCGGGTCGTCGACGCCCTTCCACTTCCACTTGGCCGACTCGAAGAAGGACCGCGCGCCGATGAGCTTGTTGTTGCACACCGTGTTGTTGAAGTCGCACCGGCCGGTCCACTTCTTGGGCGGCGGCTTCATCCCCTCGCCGTCGAACGACGGGTGGCCGGCGTAGATGCCGTCGTCGAGGACCCCGATGATGATGCCCTCGCCCATGTTGCTGGTGTTCCAGACGCCTTCCCCGGCGCGGTCCTCGCCCATGAGCCCCAGCATCTTGGGCGTGTGCGTGGTCATGAGGTGGTACGTCTTCTCAGGATAGGCCTTGTAAAACCAGTCCTTCTTCTTCATCTCCTCCAGCTCCTCCACCGTCAGACGGGCGGAGAAGCCATTGACGACGTTGCGGTACGAGTATAGGAGCCGGGTGACGGAGGAGGGGTCATTCTCCATGGCCTCCTTGGCCATGTCGCACACCTCGGCCAGGAGCGACGCGTGCCAGCTCGACGTGTTCTTGTACAGCTTCGTGTCGTACTCGTACGGGCTGCGGACGATGACGAGGAAGTTCTTGTGCAGGCCGGTGTCATTGCCATGGGGGCCATGGCTCTCCGCCGGGGTCGCGGCTACGAACAGGAAGAGGAGGGCAGAGGCGACGCGGAGGGCGAGACGCTGCGACGAGCATCCTCCATGGATTCGATTGTCCATTTGGGTCTAAGGAGAATGATCAGAGGAGGGAGTTGCGCGAGGTAGCGTTACATATGGGGAGTTGTCTCTTGTGATCTCTAAAGATGGAACGTAGCCTTCTGTGGTCAGACGGCGAGATGGCTTAATAAAGATAGCAAAGCCATGCAATAATTGGGGAGGCTTGGCTCTGACCAGAAGTTCAATTAGACTCTGCGTTTTCACTTCAGGGCTTTTCTTGTAGAGGAAATGAAGGAGACCAGGGTGCCTTGAAATGAAGCTGAAAGTAGGCGACTACGATTTTTCCCCTTGATTTGGCTAAATGTAGATCAACTAGATTTTTTTTCATGCGTTGATATCTCTGTTTTGTTGTCCGTGCAAGACAGAGGAAATCAAAACAAAGATCACATGTCTAGCAACATCATCTTTCTTTTTTGCCGGTAAATCAGAGGGGCACTGCTACGCGTATGCCGGGTGATAAATCGATTAAATCAACCGCCTCGGCAGCCGTTGGATGTCACCCGAAACAGCCGTCCAATCCATCGTCCCAGCCAACTGAGGACCTTTGCAACAACTAGCTTGTTGTGCTAGGGGCTTTGCAACAACGACCTTGTTGCAATGGTCCTCCGAGACAGCACCGTTGCCCCGCCATGGCTTGAGTGCCTCGGCCATGGTGTGCCGCCGGCCGCCGAAGTTGCCGCGCCTCCTCCGACCCAGCACCCTGAGCAGCTGCCTCTACTCCAGTACGACGATGAGGAGCTCTCACACTGGGCATTCCTCTGGCGATTTCTGCAACTAGAGCTATGTTTCTGAAACATGAATCGTGTTGCAATGCTTCGCCTCATATGCTCTAATACCGGGCGCTCCTCTGACGCTTTCTGCAACCGGGGATATGCTTTTGAAATAAGAGCACTGTTGCGGAAGAAAAAATCTTCACTGTAGAATCAGTTTTTTCTTTCTGAAACAAGACCTGTGTTGCATAAACTTTATGAAACTAGATCCTATTGTTGAAAAAAAACTTCACCACCATCTTTTTTTTTCTTCTGAAATAAGACCTCTATTGCAGAAACCTTCTGAAACAGTATGCTTATTGAAAAAAAAACTAGCTACATGGGATTGGTGGCCAGCGTGAGCGCTCGATCAAAGTTGATCTGACGGCTACGCAAGCGACGAATGTTGCGCATGCATCAGCTGGCTGAAGGATAGCATTTTCCAAATCTGAGAGCTTGATTCAGGTAAAAGCAATCCTTGGACAATCCATCAAGAGGCCGGTCACTAGAAAGCTGGGAGTTTCATCAAGATAGCTCTCGGTCACATTCAATGTACAAGCGCGCACAAAGATGTGGGAGAAGGCTTGCTGATCTGTTTACATACTGAATATCGAAAGAAGAGAAAACACTAGCAAGCTCTCCTATTTCTAATAGGATAGGAGTCGCAATTGAATAAGAATGTGTCGAGTGTTACAAAGTGTCTCCAACTCCGGGCTGTCCGCCTCCATTATCATACGCGAGAATCATCGAAGTGCTGCGAAACCAACGCCATCGCAGAGTGAAAAGGTTTCATGTATCAGTGGGCCAGAAATATCCACATAGGGTTTACACCATGCACCAAGCATGGCCAAAGAAGAACGTGCAAAAATTTTAAGGGCACTCCGGTGTTGATCTTGATAATGCCCGGATCGGGGGGACGCCAGCTGAAGCCCGACAAGACAACATGGGTCTTCTGAGCGCAAAAAGTCATTTTACGTGGTTGCACTATATGCCAGTACATCTCAGAGCACTCGTTCTTGCTGAGATTCATGCAGGTGTATGGTCGACCTAGATATATAGTGCTAGTATATTTCTTGTATCTTTTCTTTTAGTCAAATCGATGTCGGCTTAGTGGGCCCAAGGTACACTCTTTGTTAGAGAAGGTACGCATGCAACTATCTCCTCTCTCTACCCGCAGAACCAATCCATAGACTTTACTTCATCATATACAATTTAAGTCAACAATATATTTTAAACTATAGACTCATTTGTGAAACTTTTTATATATTTGGGCTCCTGACGTCAAGAACTTTAGAACTAGACCAGTTTTGGATACATTTCAAATCCATTTAAATTTCAACGTTTCACATTTCATATGTGGAAAGAACCCATTTCACTAGAAAAATATGAAACAAACCTATTTCACTAGAAATATTTGAGAACAACCTTTTTCACATAAACCAATTTAACCCAAATATGAAACTGAAATATCAACTTGTGAAGCTGGTTATTTGGAAATGTGTAACATTTTATTTGAAAAGAGTAAAATATGTTATTCCAAAAATGTGCAATTGAAATAAATGTTATTTTCATGAAACAAGCCAGTGAAAAAAGAAATGCACCTTCTGAAAGTGAAAAAAAATGTGAAATTGAAATCTCAACTTGTGAAATTGAATTTTTTGAAATATGTAATGGTTTATTTTAAAAGAGAGAAACAAGCTATTTCAGTAATGTGAAATTGAAATAGATGTGATCTTCGTGAAACAAGCCAGTGCAAAGTAAAATGTAGGCTTTGAAAGTAAATCGATATGAAGTGAAATGTCAACTTGTGAAATATATTATTTCAAAGTGTGTAACAATATATTTCAAGAGTGTGAAACAAGTTAATTAAAAAAAGTGCAATTGTAATATATGTGATTTTTGTGAAACCAGCTATTGAAAAGTGAAATGTAGGTTCTGAAAGTGAAAAACAATATGAATTGAAATGTCAACTTGTGAAACCGATCATTTCCAAGTGTGAAACGGTTTATTTTATAATAGTGAAATATGATCTTTCAAAATTGTACAATTAAAGTAGATAGTATGATTTATCTGAATCGAACCAGTGAAAAGTGAAATGTAAGTTCTGAAAGTGAAAAACAACACAAAACTGAAATGTGAACTTGTGAACTTGTGAAACTAATTGAAATCATTTTATTCATAAGATTTCAAGCGGGTGAAATATGTGAAATGTGTTCATGAATTTTAAATTCATCTAAAATGTATCCAAAATCAGTCTTGTTTTAAAGGTCTTTCCGACATGAGTTCAAATATATAAGATGTTTTGAAATCAAAAGTTTGGTTTAAGAGATATGAATGATTTTAAGTTAGTAAAGGTGAAATAAATGGATGAATTAGTCTGGGAGAGAGAAGAGAGAGATTGGGTAGCACATGCATGCAAGACCCTGTGTCATCTGACCAAAAGCTGACATTGGCGGGACCTGTGTACATTATTTGCAGATCGAGCGGCTCAAGATCTGGCGGTACATGTCGGGACCGCTCAATTTTCCATTTTGGTCTCCCAGGGTAGATGAAGGAGAGCAAGAGCCTCTTTGTTAACCTAATTGTATTGTCAGGATCTCTCCCATCTTGGACATGCTTCATTTGATTGTGAGAATGCCAAAGAGACCACGTAATAGTGATTATCTATACACCATCATCATGAGGGAACCTAGGATCACACAAGATGTCTCATCTTAGGAGCAATGCTACACTTACGTACTCCTTTCATTCACAAATATAAGATGTTCTAACTTATTTCTGAATCTGATGTATATATACATGTTTTAGTGTTTTCTTTATTCATTTCAGTCTATATATAGATCATATTGAAGTATCTGAAATATCTTATATTTGTGAACGGGGGGAGCCATTGTACAGGATTAACGTAGATGCTTAAATGGGATTTTTCAAGTTATGTGGAAATTAGGGGGATGGGCCCATCCAGTTGAATTCAGGGGGGTGGGTGGAGAGCTTAATAAGGAAGGTTCCGTAATAATTGCTAAATTCACTATAAGTGTAGCATTTTTGTTGTGTTAGACATAGGAATTCTCAGTCAACTTATGTCTGAGCATAAACTTTTTCGTTATAACAAGTTGGACGATCTAGTTGGGCGCCATGGTAACCCCTCCAAAGCAGTCATATTTTATTGATCATGTAGCATTTAGGTTTAAATCGGGGACATTAGAGTACCCTAATTTCATTTCCTGGTCATGGTTGAGCTTACAATTGAACTCTGCTTGCCTAAAACCATCTTATTTGTAAGTCCTAACACTAAGCCTAGTATTGTAATGTATTGTTTGATTTTTTTATGTGTGGGAGAAACTTCCAATCTATTCATAATCAATCCTGGCAGTACAGAGAATACCAGAGGTAAAAAAGTTACAACCAGGTCTATGGACCATCTAGTGACGATTACAAGCACTGGACCGAGTCGAAGACGTGTCGTCGTCATCGCCTCTCCCTTACCGGAGCTGGGAAAACTGTGTTGTAGCAGATAGTTGAAAGCACAAGTGCTCCCTGGGTGGTTTTGGTAATTAATGTCAACATATCTCTTGTTGGACTAACACTTCTACCTAGTATGTTTCAGATAAGTTCAACAATGGAGTGGCATGGACTAGAGGATGTGGAACCCCTTCAAGATGCTAAGGACAAAGGATTGGCTCAAGCTTCAAGATCAAGACTCTACATTTTCTATTTTAGTGATCCAAGATCACATTGAGTCTATAGGAAAAGCCAATACTATCAAGAGGGGATGAGGTGTTGCTTAATGGCTTGCTTGCTCAAAGTGCTTAGTGATATGCTCCAAAACCCTCAACTACCTTCCCACATCCACATATGACCTAAACCAAAAGTCAAACTCGGCCCCACCGATTCTATCTATCCGGCGCCACCGAGTTTCAGATGTCATAGCCACTGCCACAAACCCTAGCAAATCGGTTTCACCAATAGGGATCTCGGTCTCACCGAGATGGGATTGTAATCTCTCTGTGTATGTCCATTATCAAAATCGGTCTCACCGAGTTTGAGCAATCGGTACTACCGAGATTACAATGCAAACTCTCTCGTTAGCTTATTACCAAAATCGGTCCCACCGAGTTTGTGTAATCGGTCTCACCGAGTTTGCCTGACCAACTCTCTGGTTAGCTTATTACCAAATTCGGTCCCACCGAGTTTGTGTAATCGGTCACACCGAGATTATGTTATGCCCGAACCCTAACCATATCGGTCCTACCGAGTTGCATCTCAGTCTCACCGAAAATCCTAACGGTCACTAGGTTTGCTGAATCGGTCCGACCGAGTTTGACCATTCGGTCCCACCGAGTTTGGCAAATTGTGTGTAACGGTTAGATTTTGTGTGAAGGCTATATATACGCCTCCACCCACTCTTCATTCGTGGAGAGAGCCATCAGAACACATCTACACTTCCAATACACATATTCTGAGAGAGAACCACCTACACTTGTGTTGAGGTCAAGATATTCCATTCCTACCATATGAATCTTGATCTCTAGCCTTCCCCAAGTTGCTTTCCACTCAAATCTTCTTTCCACCAAATCCAAATCCTGTGAGAGAGAGTTGAGTGTTGGGGAGACTATCATTTGAAGCACAAGAGCAAGGAGTTCATCATCAACACACCATTTGTTACTTCTTGGAGAGTGTTGTCTCCTAGATGGCTAGGTGTCACTTGGGAGCCTCCGACAAGATTGTGGAGTTGAACCAAGGAGTTTGTAAGGGCAAGGAGATCGCCTACTTCGTGAAGATCTACCGCTAGTGAGGCAAGTCCTTCGTGGGCGACGGCCATGATGGAATAGACAAGGTTGCTTCTTCGTGGACCCTTCGTGGGTGGAGCCCTCCGTGGACTCGCGCAACCGTTACCATCCATGGGTTGAAGTCTCCATCAACGTGGATGTACGATAGCACCACCTATCGGAACCACGACAAAAACATCCGTGTCTCCAATTGCATTTGAATACTCCAAACCCTTCCCTTTACATTCTTGCAAGTTGCATGCTTTACTTTCCGCTGCTCATATACTCACTGCATGCTTGCTTGATATGTATTGTGTTTGTTAAACTTGTGCTTAAACTCCACTTAAACTTAAGAATATTAAAAACTGCAACTTTTGGCACCTAGTGTCTAATCACCCCCCTCTAGACACCTCTTCTCGATCCTTTCAATTGGTATCAGAGCTTTGGTCTCCATTGCCTTGGTTTAAACACCATTGGAGGAAGATGGATGTGTTTACTTTGGGAAGTCTTAGACATAGAGTGCCTATTCTTGATGGAGAGTATTTTCATGAGTGGAAAAATGAAATGCTTGAGATTTTCAATGAATATCATTTGAGCAAGTACATTGCTAGCCCTTGTGCACCTCATGTTGATCCTTTGCACCCTACCCTAGATGAAGATCTTAACATGATTCGCAATCTTAGAACCATCAATCTTATCATAAGAGGATTGCCCTAAAATTTGATTGCTAGTTTGCCTACTCTTGATTGTGCCTATACTATATGGAAATTTCTTGAGGAACGATTTCCAAGTTATTCCTTGAAAAACTTAGACGAAATTCTCCATAAGTCTATTGCCTTGAGTAAGATGAACTCTAGTGATCCTAGCTTTGGTGATTGTCTATTTGAGCTTACCAATCTCATGCGTGCTAAAGGAAACGTTGGAATCATTAGCGATATCATATCCGAAGCTATTAGAATTCATAAAGGTAACCATTTTGATGATCATTTATCTAATGAATTACCCTCTCTAGGAACTGATCAATAATAAGATGATGTTGAACATGGATACTGTGATGAAGATGATGATAGTGACCATGATCTCGATGATGCAATGAGACATTTTAGTCTTATGGCAAATCTTCGCGGCTACATGGCTGGAGGAAAGGAATGGGTCCTTGATAGTGGATGTACTGATCATATGACCGGGGATGAAGATATGTTCCATGAGCTTGCTGAAAACAACGGCCCTCGAAAATATATCACTTTTGGTGATAATTCAAAGGGTAAGGTGTAGGATCGGAAGTATGTCTAGAGGGGGGGGGTGATTAGACTACTTGACCAAATAAAAACTATGCCTTTTCCCAATTTTAGTTCTTGGTAGATTTTAGCAACTTTTAGGACAAGTCAAGCAATCATCACACAATTCAAGCAAGCATGCAAAGAGTATATGAGCAGCGGAATGTAAAGCATGCAACTTTCAAGAATGTAAAGGGAAGGGTTTGGAGAATTCAAACGCTATTGGAGACACAGATGTTTTTCCCGTGGTTTGGATAGGTGGTGCTATCCTACATCCACATTGATGGAGACTTCAACCCACGAAGGGTAACGGTTGCGCGAGTCCACGGAGGGCTCCACCCACGAAGGGTCCACGAAGAAGCAACCTTGTCTATCCCACCATGGCCATCGCCCATGAAGGACTTGCCTCACTAGCGGTAGATCTTCACGAAGTAGGCGATCTCCTTGCCCTTACAAACTCCTTGGTTCAACTCCACAATCTTGTCGGAGGCTCCCAAGTGACACCTAGCCAATCTAGGAGACACCACTCTCCAAGAAGTAACAAATGGTGTGTTGATGATGAACTCCTTGCTCTTGTGCTTCAAATGATAGTCTCCCCAACACTCAACTCTCTATCATAGGATTTGGATTTGGTAGAAAGAAGATTTGAGTGGAAAGCAACTTGGGGAAGGCTAGAGATCAAGATTCATATGGTAGGAATGGAATATCTTGACCTCAACACAAGTGTAGGTGGTTCTCTCTCAGAACATATGAGTTGGAAGTGTAGATGTGTTCTGATGGCTCTCTCCATGAATGAAGAGGAGGTGGAGGGGTATATATAGCCTCCACACAAAATCCAACCGTTACACACAATTTACCAATCTCGGTGGGACCGAATCAACAAACTCGGTTGGACCAAAATAGTAAACCTAGTGACCATTAGAGATTTTCGGTGGGACTGACATGCAACTCGGTAGGACCGATATGGTTAGGGTTACGGCATAACGTAATCTCGGTGAGACCGATTACACAAACTCGGTGAGACCGATTTTGGTAATAAGCTAACCAGAGAGTTGGTCAGGTAAACTCGGTGGGACCGATTTGCTCTTTCGGTGAGACCGAAAAGTTACGAAAGGGAAACAGAGAGTTTACATTGCAATCTCAGTGGGACCGATTCGCTCTTTCGGTGAGACCGTAACATTACGAAAAGGAAACAGAGAAATTGCAATCCCATCTCGGTAAGACCGGGATCCCTATCGGTAGAACCGATTTGCTAGGGTTTGGCAGTGGCTTATGACATGTGAAACTCGGTGGCGCCGGATAGAAAGAATCAGTAGGACCGAGTTTGGCTTTGGGTTTAGGTCATATGTGGATATGGGAAAGTAGCTGAGGATTTTGGAGCATATCATTAAGCACATGAAGCAAAAGGCTCATTAAGCAACACCTCATCCCTCCTTGATAGTATTGGCTTTTCCTATGGACTCAATGTGATCTTGGATCACTAAAAAGTAAATGAAGAGTCTTGAGCTTTTGAGCTTGAGCCAATCCTTTGTCCTTAGCATTTTGAGGGACCCACTTTCACCATCCGTGCCATGCCAATCATTGAGCTTTCCTGAGATAATTGTCTTGAAATAGCATTAGCTCAATGAGCTATATGTTGTTATGAATTACCAAAACCACCTAGGGATAGTTGCACTTTCAATCTCCCCCTTTTTGGTAATTGATGACAACATATAGATCAAAGCTTCGACAAATGATAATAAGAATGAATTATATCGTCGCTTTAAGAAGTATGTGATAAGTAAGAGCTCCACCTAAATTTGTGCATATTTAAAATTTGCTTTGGACTGCAAATGCACAAAGAGTTAGAATTATGGGTTACTCTTCCATGTCACATACATCTTGGTGGAGCGCTCAAAATGATAATAATGAAATACATGCACTCATCACCAAGGAAAAGTGAATGATCACATAAGATAGATAGGATATATCAAGCATGCATAAGTGTAGCTTATGATCAAACACATGATCATCAATGTCTCACAAGCATATCAAAGTATCTCGACCAAAAGCAAACAATGTTTGAAAAACCACAAAATAAAGCAAGAGAGAAAAACAACACACTCTCTCTCGAAGCCTATGATCTATACATTTTTCTCCCCCTTTGGCAACAAGTTACCAAAAAGTTCCTAGAAAATGCATAGTGCTAAATCGACACTCAGGCTTGATCTTCTGGGGAGTCTGGATCACTCCAAGGACGAAGGTTTCTATAGACGTGGTTGGAGTTGGAGCTGAAGTAGATGCTGGAGCTGGTTGGGCTGGTGCTACGGCTGGAGCTGAGGCTGTGGCTCTTGTGTTAGGAACTGGCACTGCAGACGACCTCGGACCTCGTGGCACTCTGGCAAATGCATGAGTGGTAGTCTTCCCTTTCCTCTCATGCATATCATCTTGAAGTTGCTCCACTGCAGACTGAATCTCTGTCACTTTGACATCCAAGTCATAGAACTTTTGTTCTATGATGCTCTCTAAGCTCTCCTGATTCTGATTGAGGGTGGCCAGTCCTTTCTCTATCCTCAGGGTGGATGCAATCAAGTAACTGAGCTGCTCTTGCTTGGTTTTCAAGAAATATTCAGATACCTCCTCTTGAGTTGGCATCCTTGCAGCTTTCTCCTTCCTTGCCTTCTCCTTCTGTGCTTGTGCATGGGCTGAAGATGGTTCATCCTTGTTCATCACAACTTCATTATCTTCAAAATCTGGATGAATAGGCAAATGTTCCTTGTCCAAGAGGTATATGCCTGTGCCCATCTTGGAGTTAATCAGCTCCTGGATCTGAGGGGCATATCCACAGCTCCTCTTCTGGTCTGCTGCAGTCCTCTTGATTGTTTCTACCATGAGGCTCATGACTTTGAACTTTTGTGGCACATCAAATATATGAAGCAGGTTGATTGCATGGCCTCTGATCATCTTGTGATCACCTGACTTGGGCAACAAGGTGTGCCTCAGTATCCAACTAATGGTAGGCAATCCTGATTTGATAGCATCACCCATTAGCTTGGGTGCCTTAGGTGCTGGTGCAACAACCTCTTCTTCTTCTTCCTCATCAGAAGAATGCTGTTCAAATTCAGCCATGGGATCAACTTTCTTGCACCATCTTCCTCTTTTCCTTTCCTTCTTCCCTTCAGCAGCAACTGACTCTTTGGGTGCAGGCTTCTCAGGAATATTTGTTGAGGCTCTGGCCTTTGGCATGGGCTGCCTGCCTGCTGGCCTTTTGACCTTTAAGCCTGGTTTGGTGCTCTGTCTTGAGCTCAACTTTTTCTTGGAAGTGGCTTCCTCTTCTACCACATAGTCCTCATCCTCTGATTCTGAGGTTCTCTTCTTCCTATGTCTGGTGGCAGCTTTTGGCAGATTGCTGGGAGTGCTCCTGCTGCCTTCATCTGAAGAACTGGAGGGACTAGTGCCCTCACTCATCTGCACTGGCTGCTCTAACAAGTTCTGGCTATCACTCTGGTCTGACATGATGAACAAGCTGACTGCTGACCCTGTGAATAGTTTATAGATGAGGTAGAGTGGATGAGCATCACAAAATGCAGAGATTTTTGCAAAAGAATGATTCAAAAACTTAGTTTTAGTTTCCCACAGAAATCATTTTGGATCTACCGATTTTTAAACTCGGTGATACCGAAGCAGTTTTTGGAACCAAAACTGGTGAACTCGGTCAGACCGAGTCACAGTTCGGTGGCACCGAGACTGCTAGGGTTTCACAAAGTTCCAAAATCGGTCACACCGATTAGCAATACTCGGTCAGACCGAGTCTCACTTGTGCAATGGCATAAGCCAAATCGGTGGGACCGAGTTTTTCAACTCGGTGGGTCTGAGATGGTTTCGGCGGAAACCTAACCCTAAAATTTAAGAATCAAACCTATTCTATGGATTCTTTTACTGGATAGAAGTTTATCAATCGTGGCTAGAGTCAATATGATCACAATGTGCTAGGAATCGGATTGGGGAATAGCACAAAGATCGAGTCCATACCCTAGTTCGGCGGGGACTCGCTACGGCGGCAACGGCGGGGTTGATTCCCGTTGACGGCGACGGAGACCAGCGACTGGAGGCGGCTGGTGGCGAGGAGATGATCCGGAGACCACGTAGGCAGAGCGAGCTATCGCGCGGGCGAAAGGGTTCGGAGAAATTTCCAAATTTTTGCCCGTGTCTATATATAGCCCGACCCTGTCGGTGTGACCGAGTGGAACAACTCAGTGGCACCGAGATGCAAAACTGTATACAATTACTGCAACTCGGTGTGACCGGATGGTTCAAATCGGTTGCACCAAGATCGAAAACATAGATCAACTTAATGATCTCGGTAAGACCGAAAGTGGGGTATCGGTCAGACCGAGAATCACAAAGAGGTTTTGGAAGTTTAAGTCTATGACGAATCGGGGACTCCGAGTGCTCCTCACACAGAGTGGTTCGAATCTGACTTGATCAATTTTGTGATGTAGCATGAATAGAGTTTGAGACGAGAAAAGCATATATAGCTAGAGAAGGTTCTTAGGGATTCTTGTCCATCCACTTGGCAAAAGAAAAATAAAACCAATCAATCAAAACAACAAGTGGATGTCCTCGAATGAATAAAATATGCAACCAACATGCTCACACAATAAAATGGCAATTGAAATATGTGACAAAGCATGCACAACCAATTCTAGCATCTATCAAGCAATTGGCGATGACTAGGTCATCTATATATGAGTATATTGACTTAGGAGTCAAATGAGAACACTTGATCATAGGTCATACTCATCGTTTAAGCTCAAGTGGGGTTACCACTTTTACATAAAGCATTGTTGTGTTCACATCATTAGAGTTGCCTTAACTCAAGTCTTAGAGTAAAGCTCCCCCTAGATGTGATATCCCCCCTAAGAGGGATGAACTAACCTTGGGTTTTGTCGATGATGACTTCATGTAGATGTTGAAGATTTGGATGCTCAATGTTGATGTAGATCACTTGGAGCTATCCTTTTGAGTGAATTGCACTTTCAATACCTACATGGGTTAGTCCCACAAGGAACAAGCAAGGATATCCATAGACATAGAGTGATGCACACACAAGATGATGTCTATGAAAGCTTTTAGGTTACCTTGTCCCTTGACTTACCAACAAGATGGTTTGTGACTCCTTGAACTAGTGCAAGATGTGGAAGTTGATTGCACTTGTTCTTGCCAAAATGATAAGAGTGAAGTATGTTGGCGGAGTCACCCTCAAGAACTCTCTAGTTCTTCTTCTTTTGGATCCACACCATCTTGATGGGAATCCTTGGAGTTGTAGTCGTACTTGATGAAGTGGAACTTGAAGTAGTCTTGGGAATCCACTTGACTAAGGTCTTAGGAGCTTCTTAAAATGCATCAATTTTCTCTTGAAGCTTGTCCTTGCCTTTTTGCTTGTAGTCTTGTGGTGGAAGATCATCTTGAGTTTGTGTCCCCTTGAAAGAAGTAGGATCATACTTCTCTTGTTGTGGAACAAATTTTGTCTTGGAATATTGATCTTCTTCCCATTCAACTCCATTGGCATTGAACTTTCGTTCAAAGCCAACACCTTGATTCTTCCGGTGCCTTCCTTGCTTGCGTACAATTTCCTCGAATTGCTTACTACCGGCAAGGCTTTTGTGCACTCCTTTCTCTATGATTCCCTTCAATAAGCTATTTTCTTTCTCAAGTGTAACTTGGCTAAGAGAATCATTAGTGGAATCAAGAGAACTACTAGAAGCAACAATATTGGATTTAACATGATCATTGTTACTACTAGAGGAAGAATCTTTCTTGTTCTTGTTACTAGACTTGACTTGAGGCATGTAAGTGGATAAGAGTAAATGCTTGGCAATGTAAGAAGAACTTTTCTTGCGGAGATCAGCATTGATTGCCTTTAAAAACTCATGCTCTTGCTCAAGATTGAGCTTTTCAAAGCGTAACTTCTCATGAGCTCTTTAAAGTTCTCGATGATCTTCAAAGATAGTTTCATGAGCTAACTTAAGAGTGTTTAGTTCTTTAGTTAGGGCCTCAATTTTCTCCTTATCATTGTCATTTGTTTTATCTTGATTAGCATGATTAATTGACGTTTCATCATAGTATTCATCACTAGAGTTGTCAACAAGTAAATCATCATCACCTAACAAGTCATCTTCATCACTATTAAAATCAACATACTCAGGGTGAGTTACCTTAGGACCTTTGGCCATGAAGCATCTTCCAATTCCTTCATTTGGTGAGTCAAATATGTCGTAGGAGTTGGTTGACACAAGTGCTAGGCCGGCAACACCTTCATCTTGAGTATATTCGGAATCAGAGTGATAACTTCTCTCGGAGTGGTTGTCGGAGTCGGAGCCGGATACCCATTCACCAACATGAGCTTGATGTCTTCGTTTTATGTAGCTCCTTGATGATTTTTCCTTTCTTTCCGAATCCTTGCTTCTCCATGAGTATCTTTGTTCATAACGATCATCTCTACTCCTTCTCTCTCTTGATGGTGATTCTTCTCTTTTGCTTCTTCTTTTTGGAGAATCCTCTCTTCTTTTATAGGGAGCCGTACACTCATTGGAATAGTGTCCGGGTCTTCCACAATTGTAGCAGTTTCGCTCTCGACTAGAAGATCTTTTGTCATTGTAGGACCTTGACTTGGAGCTTCTATCTTTGCTTCTACTCTTGTAGAACTTGTCGAAGTTCTTCACCATTAAGCTCAATTCTTCATTGAAGTTTTGTTTCTCACTTGATGATGTGGGGGCTTCACATGAGGCTTTGTAGGCACCACTTGATTTGTTGTGAAGTTCCTCTTTATCCTTGAGCGACATCTCATGAGCAACAATTCTTCCAATGACCTCCGTTGGCTTGAGATCTTTGTAATTGGGCATCATTTGGATCAATGTGCACACGGTATCATATTTTCCATCCAAGGCTCTTAAGATCTTCTTGATGATGAATCTATCGGTCATCTCTTAACTCCCTAAGCCGGCAATCTCGTTTGTGATGAGAGCAAGCCTAGAGTACATTTCAGTGACACCTTCACCATCCTTCATTTTGAACTTGTCAAGTTGACTTTGAAGCACATCCAATTTGGATTCCTTGACGGAGTCGGTACCTTCGTGCATATCAATCAAAGTATCCCAAATTTCCTTTGCATTCTCAAGACGGCTGATTTTGTTGAATTCTTCGGGGCACAATCCGTTGAAGAGAATATCACAAGCTTGAGCGTTGTATTGTAGCATCTTCAACTCATCCGCGGTAGCTTCACGGTTTGGTTCTTTCCCATCAAAGAAGTCACCTTGCAAACCAACACACACAATAGCCCAAACGGCGGGGTTATGTCCAAGAATATGCATTTTCATTTTATGCTTCCAACTAGCAAAATTAGTACCATCAAAGTAAGGACCTCTACGGTGATAATTTCCCTCGCTAGACCCCATACTCTCCTAGGTTGTGAAACCAAGGCTATGACCACCAAAAGCTATGGAAATCAAAGCAAATGGGGACCAAAGCCCTGATACCACTTGTAGGATCGGAAGTATGTCTAGAGGGGGGTGATTAGACTACTTGACCAAATAAAAACTATGCCTTTTCCAAATTTTAGTTCTTGGTAGATTTTAGCAACTTTTAGGACAAGTCAAGCAATCATCACACAATTCAAGCAAGCATGCAAAGAGTATATGAGCAGCGGAATGTAAAGCATGCAACTTGCAAGAATGTAAAGGGAAGGGTTTGGAGAATTCAAACGCTATTGGAGACACAGATGTTTTTCCCGTGGTTCAGATAGGTGGTGCTATCCTACATCCACGTTGATGGAGACTTCAACCCACGAAGGGTAACGGTTGCGCGAGTCCACGGAGGGCTCCACCCACGAAGGGTCCACGAAGAAGCAACCTTGTCTATCCCACCATGGCCATCGCCCACGAAGGACTTGCCTCACTAGCGGTAGATCTTCACGAAGTAGGCGATCTCCTTGCCCTTACAAACTCCTTGGTTCAACTCCACAATCTTGTCGGAGGCTCCCAAGTGACACCTAGCCAATCTAGGAGACACCACTCTCCAAGAAGTAACAAATGGTGTGTTGATGATGAACTCCTTGCTCTTGTGCTTCAAATGATAGTCTCCCCAACACTCAACTCTCTCTCATAGGATTTGGATTTGGTAGAAAGAAGATTTGAGTGGAAAGCAACTTGGGGAAGGCTAGAGATCAAGATTCATATGGTAGGAATGGAATATCTTGGTCTCAACACAAGGGTAGGTAGTTCTCTCTCAGAACATATGAGTTGGAAGTGTAGATGTGTTCTGATGTCTCTCTCCACGAATGAAGAGGAGGTGGAGGGGTATATATAGCCTCCACACAAAATCCAACCGTTACACACAATTTACCAATCTCGGTGGGACCGAATCAACAAACTCGGTCGGACCAAAATAGTAAACCTAGTGACCGTTAGAGATTTTCGGTGGGACTGACATGCAACTCGGTAGGACCGATATGGTTAGGGTTAGGGAATAACGTAATCTCGGTGAGACCGATTACACAAACTCGGTGAGACCGATTTTGGTAATAAGCTAACCAGAGAGTTGGTCAGGTAAACTCGGTGGTACCGATTTGCTCTTTCGGTGAGACCGAAAAGTTACAAAAGGGAAACAGAGAGTTTACATTACAATCTCGGTGGGACCGATTCGCTCTTTCGGTGAGACCAAAATGTTACGAAAAGGAAACAGAGAAATTGCAATCCCATCTCGGTAAGACCGGGATCCCTATCGGTAGAACCGATTTGCTAGGGTTTGGCAGTGGCTTATGACATGTGAAACTTGGAGGCGCCGGATAGAAAGAATCGGTAGGACCGAGTTTGGCTTTGGGTTTAGGTCATATGTGGATATGGGAAAGTAGCTGAGGATTTTGGAGCATATCATTAAGCACATGAAGCAAAAGGCTCATTAAGCAACACCTCATCCCTCCTTGATAGTATTGGCTTTTCCTATGGACTCAATGTGATCTTGGATCACTAAAAAGTAAAATGAAGAGTCTTGAGCTTTTGAGCTTGAGCCAATCCTTTGTCCTTAGCATTTTGAGGGTTCCACTTTCACCATCCGTGCCATGCCAATCATTGAGCTTTCCTGAAATAATATTCTTGAAATAGCATTAGCTCAATGAGCTATATGTTGTTATGAATTACCAAAACCACCTAGGGATAGTTGCACTTTCATAAGGTGGTTGGCCTTGGTAAGGTGGCCATCTCACACGATAGCTCCATACAAAATGTCATGCTCTTTGAATCCCTTGGATACAATTTACTTTCAGTTTCTAGACTTGCGGATTTCGGTTTCAATGTCTTATTCACTGAAGTAGATTGCCAAGTATTTCGCAGAGACAATTATAAAATGGTCTTTACCGCTATACGTAGAGGAGATCTTTACATTGTTTAAAGGCTCAACCTAAAACTTGCTTAATTGCTAAATCTTCTAAAGGCTGGCTGTGGCATAGAAGACTAGGTCAATGTTGGAATGCGAAATCTTGATAAGCTTATTAAAGGTGATCATATCCTTGGAATAAAAGATGTCATATTTGACAAGGATAGACTTTGTAGTGCTTGTCAAGCAGGAAAACAAGTTGGAGGAAGTCACCGCGCGAAGAACATCATGACCACAAGAAGACCACTCGAGCTACTTCACATGGATCACTTTGGTCCAAATGCCTACAAGAGTCTCAGTGGTAACTCATTTGGTCTAGTCATAGTTGATGATTTTTCAAGGTTTACGTGGGTGTTCTTTCTTGATGACAAATCGCAGGTCCAAAAGATCCTCAAAAACTTCGCTAGAAAGGCCAAAATCAGTTTGACGTGAAGATCAAGAAGGTTCGAAGCGACAATGGAACGGAGTTCAAGAACGCAAATGTGGACACCTTTCTTGACGAAGAAGGGATTTCACACGAGTTCTCGGCTACGTACACACCTCAACAAAATGGAGTTGTTGAGAGAAAGAACCAGACTCTTATCGAGATGGCAAGAACGATGCTTGATGAGTACAAAACTCCAAAGCACTTTTGGGCGGAAGCGGTTGAGACGGCTTGTCATGCAACAAATCGCTTGTATCTTCACAAGCTACTCGGCAAGACGGCATATGAGCTCCTCACCGGTAACAAACCCCAAGTTGGATACTTTCGAGTATTCGGCTCAAAGTGCTACATTCTTGATAAGCATCGTCGTTCTAAATTTGCTCCTAAATCTCATGAAGGTTTCCTACTTGGTTATGGCTCAAACTCTCACACTTACCGTGTCTACAACAATTTCACCCGAAAGGTTGTAGAGACGGTAGATGTGAAGTTTGATGAATCTAACGACTCGCAAGTAGAGCAATTGCCAATTGATGTAGGAGACAAAGACCCTTCGGAAGCAATTCAAGACTTGTCCATTGGCAAGATTCATCCAACGGAAGTGAAGGAGAGTACCTTGTCCGTCCAAGTGGAAGCTTCTACCTCACTATAAGGTGAACCAAGAGTTGATACGGAAGCATCCACAAGTGGGACACCCCAAGATGAAGAAAACAAGGAAGTACACCAAGATGAACATCAACAACCTCCTTCTCCACCACGACAAGAGAACGACAACGTCAACAATAAAGAAGGACAAGAAGAAGAACAAGATGAAGAGGATGTTCCACCCCGACCCAAGCAAAAGCTTTCACGAGTTCGAGCAAGAATTGCCAAAGATCATCCCGTCGAGAAAATCTACAATGATATCCAAACCGGGAGAATCACTCGCTCTAAAACTCGTTTAGCTAACTTTTGTGAACATTACTCATTCATCTCTAGCATTGAACCTATGAAGGTTGAAGAAGCATTGGAGTATCCGGATTGGATAAACGCTATGCATGAAGAGCTACACAACTTTGAGAGAAATCAAGTGTGGACATTGGTCGAGAAGCCCAACCACAACCACAACATCATTGGTACCAAATGGGTGTTTCGCAACAAGCAAGATGAAGATGGACAAGTGGTTCACAACAAAGCATGTCTCATCGCCCAAGGCTACACATACTTGCCTATGCTAATCACCATGATATCACTTTGTACCAAATGGACATTAAAAGTGCTTTTCTAAATGGCGAAATTGAGGAGGAAGTTTATGTTAAGCAACCTCCCGGCTTCGTCAATCCTAAGAAACCTAATCATGTTACAAACTTCACAAAGCTCTTTACGGTCTTAAACAAGCTCCTAGAGCATGGTATAAATGCTTGAACAAGTTCCTTATTGAAAAAGGCTTTGAAATTGGTAAAATTGATTCTACTCTTTTCATTAAAAGGGTTAATGGAGAACTATTTGTGTGCCAAATTTATGTTGATGATATCATATTTGGTTCAACTAACCCTCAATTTAGTGAGAAGTTTGGAAAGCTAATGTCGGAGAAGTTTGAGATGTCTATGATGAGTGAACTCAAATTCTTTATCGGTTTGCAAATCAAGCAAACTAAGGAAGGTACCTTTGTCTCTCAAACGAAGTACACCAAGGACTTATTCAAGAAGTTCAATATGCAAGAATGCAAAGGTATGACTACACCCATGCCTACTAGTGGACATCTTGATTTGACCAAAGATGGTGAACCGGTTGATCAAAAGGTTTATCGCTCTATGATTGGTTCATTGTTATATCTATGTGCCTCATGTCCCGATATTATGCTAAGTGTGTGCATGTGTGCACGATATGAAGCTGCTCCTAAAGAATGTCATCTTAAGGCTGTGAAAAGGAAAGTGAGATACACCAAATTTTGGCATTTGGTATCCTAAGAGGTCCTCTTTTGATCTTGTTGGTTACTCCGATTCGTACTATGCCGGAGACAAGGTTGATAGAAAGTCCACTTCGGGTACTTGTCAATTCCTTGGTAGATCTCTTGTATCTTGGTCTTCCAAGAAACAAAACTCGGTATCCTTGTCCACCGCCGAAGCGGAATACATTGCCGCTGGTTCATGTTGTGCTCAATTACTTTGGATGACCCAAACTCTTAAAGATTATGGGATATATGTGAAACATGTTCCATTGCTATGTGACAATGAAAGTGATATTAAGATTGCTCACAATCCCATGCAACACTCTCGAACTAAGCATATTGAAGTTCGTCATCATTTCATTCGAGATCATGTTGCAAAAGGGGACATTAACATTAAGCATGTTCGCACCGATAAGCAATTGGCGGATATATTCACTAAACCACTTGATGAGAAAGTGTTTTGTAGGTTGAGAGGTGAATTGAACATCATTGATGCTTCAAACTTGGAATAGGAACTCCATTTGATACATGCGGGGCATGAGCCTATGACTAATCCTCGATATTTCTCTTATGATGCTATTCATATGTCTTGGATATATTTGTACCCTGCATGTTATCTAACCCGTGTAGGTACTTGGTTGACTCTAAATCTATGAGATTGCAACTCACTCACATCTTGAGCAATCTCTACATCACCAAGTCTCTACACAATGGTGGTTGAAGACAAGAAAGCACGAAACCATTCAAACATATCCTTTGACCTATGATTAAATCTTATAATTGTCATTTTGGATACACAAGTGCTCTTCCTTGCAAGACTAACCCATGTAGGTAGATGAACTCAAACTCCAAGTGGTGCTCTCAACTCTTGATGAACTACATCAACCTTGAGCAACCCACAGAAGTTCAACTACATGAGCAAGATCAACACCACCACCCCAGGTATGTTATTCCATCTTAGAGAAGCTTTACTCCAAGTCATGAGTCAAAGCAACTCGACAAGATGTGAATACATCAAAAGGCTTAAACAAAAAATGGTAACCCCATTGAGCTTAAACGATGAGTATGACCTATGATCAAGTGATCTCACTTGACTCCTAAGTCAATATACTCTAACATAGGTGACTTTGTCGCCGCCCAACTCTAGATGAAGTTCTCTTGTGTTCTTTTCTGTGTTATTGCATTTGTGTCTTGCATATTTGTTTCCCTTTTCAAAAAAAACTTCATCTAGATCTTTTAGTTTCTTTTCTTTGCTTTTTGTTCTGCATTTTCTGCATCCAATTCATTGCAAATCTTTCAGTTAATTCCTTGCAAATCCTTGTGAGATCCTACTTGTCTAGTGAGCTGAGGTGACAAGTGGTTTCACTCTGATGAACTCGGTCACACCGGTTTGTTTTCTTCGGCTCAACCGAAACCTTTCGGTGCAACCGAAGCACACAACTCGGAGTCACCGATTCCAACACAGGAAAACCAACTTGCCACTTATTCCTGATTTCTATTTGCTCCAGCTCCACTCAATGATTCTTGTCCTCTACCAGCATCATATTAGACATGCTGCTTTGCTCTGTGACTCAAAGACCAACCCATTTGTATCACATGTCCAGAAGAGCCCTTCTTGGAAATTGATGTCAAAGGGGGGGGGGGAGAGAGATCACATCAAAGCTTAGTCTTTCCTATAGGGGGAGAAAGAGAGAATACTCAGGGGGAGAGAGTTTCTCAACAAGGAGAAAGTAATATCATCAAAGACCCCAGATGCTTGGTGTTCAAGAGGAGAGATGTCACATGTCTTTAAGAGGGGAAAGACATGTTTGTTTGCTTGCTTTAGCTCAAGCTCTGTTGTTTCTTTTCTGTTGCTCTGATTTTCTGTTCCCTATCTTCTCCCAATATCCCATGCAGATTCAGGGGGAGCTAGACATCTAAGGGAAGGAAATCTATGATTTTATTGCATATCTTTACCTTTGGGGACATGTCTATATCCAATGTGGTACTTAGTACTCACTCTACATGTCATCCCAGTCTTGGTTCTCTTGTGGTTTCTCTTGTTTGCTCTTGTCAGTAGGTGTATCCGTGTTATTTAACCTTGTTTGCGCAGGTTCATCCCATCCTAAGCCAACTCAAGACCACAAGATAAGTATATGCATCACAGTCATGTGAATGAGAAGTTCTTGCTGATGTACATACTGTTTGCAAAAGGACTCATGAGCATGAAGGTACATTTCTCATATTCACATCATTTGCTCTGATGCATACATCCAAGATACATGTAACACATTGCTTACTCTGTCATGTTTATGCATTCACATGCTCCTATATTCAATATTCACATGATTGCATACATGTAGGGGGAGCCTACGCATGTTACATGTCTTTCCAAAGCTTTACTTGCAATTCTCTATATGTTTATCTAAAGCTTTGATGTATGTTGTCATCAATTACCAAAAAGGGGGAGATTGAAAGCACAAGTGCTCCCTAGGTGGTTTTGGTAATTAATGTCAACATATCTCTTGTTGGACTAACACTTCTACCTAGTATGTTTCAGATAAGTTCAACAATGGAGTGGCATGGACTAGAGGATGTGGAACCCCTTCAAGATGCTAAGGACAAAGGATTGGCTCAAGCTTCAAGATCAAGACTCTACATTTTGTATTTTAGTGATCCAAGATCACATTGAGTCTATAGGAAAAGCCAATACTATCAAGAGGGGATGAGGTGTTGCTTAATGCCTTGCTTGCTCAAAGTGCTTAGTGATATGCTCCAAAACCCTCAACTACCTTCCCACGTCCACATATGACCTAAACCAAAAGTCAAACTCGGCCCCACCGATTCTATCTATCCGGCGCCACCGAGTTTCAGATGTCATAGCCACTACCACAAACCCTAGCAAATCGGTTTCACCGATAGGGATCTTGGTCTCACCGAGATGGGATTGTAATCTCTCTGTGTATGTCCATTATCAAAATCGGTCTCACCGAGTTTGAGCAATCGGTACTACCGAGATTACAATGCAAACTCTCTGGTTAGCTTATTACCAAAATCGGTCCCACCGAGTTTGTGTAATCGGTCTCACCGAGTTTTCCTGACCAACTCTCTGGTTAGCTTATTACCAAATTCAGTCCCACCGAGTTTGTGTAATCGGTCACATCGAGATTATGTTATGCCCGAACCCTAACCATATCGGTCCTACCGAGTTGCATCTCAGTCTCACCGAAAATCCTAACGGTCACTAGGTTTGCTGAATCGGTCTGACCGAGTTTGACCATTCGGTCCCACCGAGTTTGGCAAATTGTGTGTAACGGTTAGATTTTGTGTGAAGGCTCTATATACCCCTCCACCCACTCTTCATTCGTGGAGAAAGCCATCAGAACACATCCACACTTCCAATACACATATTGTGAGAGAGAACCACCTACACTTGTGTTGAGGTCAAGATATTCCATTCCTACCATATGAATCTTGACCTCTAGCCTTCCCCAAGTTGCTTTCCACGCAAATCTTCTTTCCACCAAATCCAAATCCTGTGAGAGAGAGTTGAGTGTTGGGGAGACTATCATTTGAAGCACAAGAGCAAGGAGTTCTCATCAACACACCATTTTGAAAGTGCAACTATCCCTAGGTGGTTTTGGTAATTCATAACAACATATAGCTCATTGAGCTAAGGCTATTCCAAGATAATTATTTCAGGAAAGCTCAATGATTGGCATGGCATGGATGATGAAAGTAGATTCCTCAAAATGCTAAGGACAAAGGATTGGCTAAAGCTGCAAGCTCAAGACTCTTCATTTTATATTTTAGTGATCCAAGATCACATTGAGTCTATAGGAAAAGCCAATACTATCAAGGAGGGATGAGGTGTTGCTTAATGAGCCTCTTGCTTCATGTGCTTAGTGATATGATCCAAAACCCTCAACTACTTTCCCATATCCACATTTGATCTAAACCCAAAGCCAAACTCGGTCATACCGATTCTTTCAATCCGGCGCACCCGAGTTTCACTTTTCATAGCCATTGCCAAACCCTAAGCAAATCGGTTCTACCGATAGGGATCTCGGTCTCATCGAGATGGGATTGCAATTTCTCTGTTTCCTTTTTGTAACTTTTCGGTCTCACCGAAAGAGGAAATCGGTCCCACTAAGATTGCAATGTAAACTCTCTGTTTCCTTTTTGTAACTTTTCGGTCTCACCGAAAGAGCAAATCGGTCCCACCGAGTTTACTTGACCAACCCTCTGGTTAGCTTATTACCAAATCGGTCTCACCGAGTTTGTGTAATCGGTCTCACCGAGATTACGTTATGCCCTAACCCTAACCATATCGGTCCTACCGAGTTGCATCTCAGTCCCACCGAAAATCCTAACGGTCACTAGGTTTACTAAATCGGTCCGACTGAGTTTGTTGATTCGGTCCCATCGAGATTGGTAAATTGTGTGTAACGGTTGGATTTTGTGTGGAGGCTATAAATACCCCTCCACCTCCTCTTCATTCGTGGAGAGAGCCATCAGAACACATCTACACTTCCAACTCATATGTTCTGAGAGAGAACCACCTACCCTTGTGTTGAGGCCAAGATATTCCATTCCTACCATATGAATCTTGATCTCTAGCCTTCCCCAAGTTGCTTTCCACTCAAATCTTCTTTCCACCAAATTCAAATCCTGTGAGAGAGACTTGAGTGTTGGGGAGACTATCATTTGAAGCACAAGAGCAAGGAGTTCATCATCAACACACCATTTGTTACTTCTTGGAGAGTGGTGTCTCCTAGATTGGCTAGGTGTCACTTGGGAGCCTCCGACAAGATTGTGGAGTTGAACCAAGGAGTTTGTAAGGGCAAGTCCTTCGTGGGCGATGGCCATGATGGGATAGACAAGGTTGCTTCTTCGTGGACCCTTCGTGGGTGGAGCCCTCCGTGGACTCGCGCAACCGTTACCCTCCGTGGGTTGAAGTCTCCATCAACGTGGATGTAGGATAGCACCACCTATCCGAACCACGACAAAAACATCCTTGTCTCCAATTGCGTTTGAATTCTCCAAACCCTTCCCTTTACATTCCTGCAAGTTGCATCCTTTACTTTCCGCTGCCTATATACTTTTTGCATGCTTTCTTGAATTGTGTGATGATTGCTTGACTTGTCCTAAAGTAGCTAAAATCTGCCAAGAACTAAAATTGGGAAAAGGTTAAGTTTTTAATTGGTCAAGTAGTCTAATCACCCCCCCTCTAGACATACTTTCGATCCTACAAGTGGTATCAGAGCTTTGGTCTCCATTTGCTTTGATTTCCATAGCTTTTGGTGATCATAGCCTTGGTTTCACAACCTAGGAGAGTATGGCGTCTAGCGAGGGAAATTATCATCGTAGAGGTCCTTACTTTGATGGTACTAATTTTGCTAGTTGGAAGCATAAAATGAAAATGCATATTCTTGGACATAAGCCCGTCGGTTGGGCTATTGTGTGTGTTGGTTTGCAAGGTGACTTCTTTGATGGGAAAGAACCAAACCGTGAAGCTACCGCGGAAGAGTTGAAGATGCTGTAATACAACGCTCAAGCTTGTGATATTCTCTTCAACGGATTGTGCCCCGAAGAATTCAACAAAATTAGCCATCTTGAGAACGCAAAGGAAATTTGGGATACCTTGATTTATATGCACAAAGGTACCAACTCCGTCAAGGAATCCAAATTGGATGTGCTTCAAAGTCAACTTGACAAGTTCAAAATGAAGGATGGTGAAGGTGTCGCTGAAATGTACTCTAGGCTTGCTCTCATCAGAAATGAGATTGCCGGCTTAGGGAGTGAAAAGATGACTGATAGGTTCATCATCAAGAAGATCCTAAGAGCCTTGGATGGAAAATATGATACCGTGTGCACATTGGTCCAAATGATGCCCAATTACAAAGATCTCAAGCCAGCAGAAGTCATTGGAAGAATTGTTGCTCATGAGATGTCACTCAAGGATAAAGAGGAACTTCACAACAAATCAAGTGGAGCTTATAAAGCCTCATGTGAAGCCCCCACATCATCAAGTGAGAAACAAACCTTCAATGAAGAATTGAGCTTAATGGTGAAGAACTTCAACAAGTTCTACAAGAGTAGAAGCAAATATAGAAGCTCCATGTCAAGATCCTACAATGACAAAAGATCTTCTAGTCGAGAGCGAAACTGCTACAATTGTGGAAGACCCGGACACTACTCCAATGAGTGTACGGCTCCCTACAAAAGAAGAGAAGATTCTCCAAAAAGAAGAAGCAAAAGAGAAGAATCACCATCAAGAGAGAGAAGGAGTAGAGATGATCGTTATGAATAAAGATACTCACGGAGAAACAAGAATTCAGAAAGAAAGGAAAAGTCATCAAGGAGCTACACAAAACGAAGACATCAAGCTCATGTTGGTGAATGGGTATCCGGCTCCGACTCCGACAACCACTCCGAGAGAAGTTATCACTCCGATTCTGAATATACTCAAGATGAAGGTGTTGCCTGTCTAGCACTTGTGTCAACCAACTCCTACGACATATTTGACTCACCAAATGAAGGAATTGGAAGATGCTTAATGGCCAAAGGTCCTAAGGTAACACATCCTGAGTATGTCGATTTCAGTAGTGATGAAGATGACTTGTTAGGTGATGATGATTTACTTGTTGACAACTCTAGTGATGAATACTATGATGAAACGTCAATTAATCATGCTAATCAAGATAAAATGAATGACAATGATAAGGAGAAGATTGAGGCTCTAACTAAAGAACTAAACACTCTTAAGTTAGCTCATGAAACTATCTTCGAAGATCATCGAGAACTTTTAAGAGCTCATGAGAAGTTACGCTTTGAAAAGCTCAATCTTGAGCAAGAGCATGAGTTCTTAAAAGCAATCAATGATGATCTCCGCAAGAAAAGTTCTTCTTACATTGCCAAGCGTTTACTCTTATCCACTTACATGCCTCAAGTCAAGTCTAGTAACAAGAACAAGAAAGATTCTTCCTCTAGTAGTAACAATGATCATGTTAAATCCAATATTGTTGCTTCTAGTAGTTCTCTTGATTCCACTAATGATTCTCTTAGCCAAGTTACACTTGAGCAAGAAAATAGCTTATTGAAGGGAATTATAGAGAAAGGAGTCTACAATAGCCTTGCCGGAAGTAAGCAATTCGAGGAAATTGTACGCAAGCAAGGAAGACACCGGAACAATCAAGGTGTTGGATTTGAACGAAAGTTCAATGCCAATGGAGTTGAGTGGGCAGAAGATCAATACCCAAGACGAAGTTTGTTCCTCAACAAGAGAAGTATGATCCTACTTCCTTCAAGGGGACACAAGCTCAAGATGATCTTCTACCACAAGACTACAAACAAAAAGGCAAGGACAAGCTTCAAGAGGAAATTGATGCATTTGAAGAAGCTCCTAAGACCTTAGTCAAGTGGATTCCCAAGACTACTTCAAGTTCCACTTCATCAAGTACAAATACAACTCCAAGGATTCCCATCAAGATGGTGTGGATCCAAAAGAAGAAGAACTAGAGAGTTCTTGAGGGTGACTCCGCCAACATACTTCACTCTAATCATTTTGGCAAGAACAAGTGCAATCAACTTCCACATCTTGCACTAGTTCAAGGAGTCACAAACCCTCTTGTTGGTAAGTCAAGGGACAAGGTAACCTAAAAGCTTTCATGGACATCATCTTGTGTGTGCATCACTCTATGTCTATGGATATCCTTGTTTGTTCCTTGTGGGACTAACCCATGTAGGTATTGAAAGTGCAATTCACTCAAATGGATAGCTCCAATTGTTCTACATCAACATTGAGACATCTTCAACATCTACATGAAGTCATCATCGACAAAACCCAAGGTTAGTTCATCCCTCTTAAGGGGGATATCACATCTAGGGGGATCTTTACTCTAAGACTTGAGCTAAAGCAACTCTAATGATGTGAACACAACAATGCTTTATGTAAAAGTGGTAACCCCACTTGTGCTTAAACGATGAGTATGACCTATGATCAAATGTTCTCATTTGACTCCTATGTCAATATACTCATATATAGATGACCTAGTCATCGCCAATTGCTTGATAGATGCTAGTATTGATTGTGCATGCTTTGTCACATATTTCAAGTGCCATTTTATTGTGTGAGCATGTTGGTTGCATATTTTACTCATTCGAGGACATCCAGTTGTTGTTTTGATTGATTGATTTTCTTTTCTCTTGCCAAGTGGATGGACAAGAATGCCTAAGAACCTCCTCTAGCTATCTATGCTTTTCTCGTCTCAAACTCTATTCATGCTACATCACAAAATTTGATCAAGTCAGATTCGAACCACTCTGTGTGAGGAGCACTCGGAGTCCCCGATTCGTCATAGACTTAAACTTCCAAAACTTCTTTGTGATTCTCGGTCTGACCGATATCTCCTTTTCGGTCCTACCGAGATCATTAAGTCGATCTATGTTTTCGATCTCGGTGCAACCGATTTGAACTATTCGGTCACACCAAGTTGCAGTAACTGTATACAGTTTTGCATCTCGGTGCCACCGAGTTGTTCCACTCTGTCACACCGATAGGGTCGGGCTATATATAGACACGGGCAAAAATTTGGAAATTTCTCCGAACCCCTTCGCCCGCACGATAGCTCGCTCTGCCAACATGGTGTCCGGATCGTCTCCTCGCCGCCAGCCGCCTCCTATCGCTGGTCTCCATCGCTGTCAACAGAATTCAACCCCGCCGTTGTCGCCGTAGCGAGTCTCCGCCGAACTAGGGTATGGACTCAATCTTTGTGCTATTCCCCATCTGATTCCTAGCACATTGTGATCTTATTGATTCTAGCCACGACTGAAACACTCCTATCCAGTCTATGCAATTCGTAGAATAGGTTTGATTTGAAATTTTAGGGTTAGGTTTCCGCCGAAACCATCTCGGACCCACCGAGTTGAAAAACTCGGTCCCACCGATTTGGCTCATGCCATTGCACAAGTGAGACTTGGTCTGACCGAGAATTACTAATCGGTGTGACCGATTTTGGAACTTTGTGAAACCCTAGCTGTCTCGGTGCTACTGAACTGTGACTCGGTGAGTTCACTAGTTTAGGTTCCAAAACAGCTTCGGTATCACCGAGTTTAAAAATCGGTAGATCCGAAATGATTTCTGTGGGAAACTAAAACTAGGATTTTGAATCATTCTTTTGCAAAAACCTTTGCATTTTGTGATGCTCATCTATTCTACCTCATCTATAAACTCTTCACAGGGTCAGCAGTCAGCTTTTTCATCATGTCTGATCAGAGTGATAGCCAGAATATGTCAGAAGAGCAAGTGCATATGAGTGAGGGCACAAGTCCCTCCAGTTCTTCAGATGAAGGCAGCAGGAGGACTCCTAGGAATTTGCCAAAAGCTGCCACCAGACAAAAGAAGAAGCGAACCTCAGACTCAGAGGATGAGGATTATGTGGCAGAGGAAGAGGAAGCTACTTCCAAGAGAGTAGTGCTCAAGAAGGAGTATGGCTCAGCCCAGAGCACAAAGCCAGGCTTGAAAGTCAAAAGGCCAGCAGGTAGACAGCCCATGCCTAAGGCCAGAGCCTCAACTCAGATTGCTGAAAAGCCTGCACCCAAAGGGCCAGTTGCTGCTGAAGGAAAGAAGGAAAGGAAAAGGGGCAGATGGTGCAAGAAAGTTGATCCAGTGGCTGAGTTTGAACAACATTCTTCTGAGGAAGAAGATGAAGAAGAAGAGGTTGCTGCACCAGCACCTAAGGCACCTAAGCTTATGGGTGATGCTATAAGGACAGGGGCTACTGCATCAAAGCCCAAGGAAGCACCCAAAGCTGCATCAAAGGCCAAGCCAGCTCCAAAGCCAAAACCAAAGAGAAATACAAGGAGCATCCCAGCTGCTGAGAAGAACAAGGCCCCAGTGCCTGAAGCTGTTGGAGAAGATGAAGAAGGACAAGTTCTGAGAAAACTCAAGCCCAAGATCCCATACCACAACAATGCTCATCCTGTGGCTGAAGATATGAAAATCAGAAGAGATTCAGGGATGAGGAAGTGGAGAGCAGAAGATCCTTATGCTACAAGGAGAAGAACTGCTGTTGATTATAGGTTCCACACAAGGGAACAACATGACTTCTATGAGACAGTTTTGCTTGATAAGAAGCCTATCGTTTGTGACATGAGATGGGTCGACTGGGAATACATCAAGGACTATGAAGAGCACTATCCTGGAGTGCAAGACAGCTTCAAGGCTTGTGGAGTAGCTAACTTTGTTGGGCAGAAGCTCACAAAGTGGAATGAAGAGCTGATCATGCAATTCTACTCCACAACACACTTCTATCCAGATGGCAGAATTGTGTGGATGTCTGAAGGTACAAAGTACCAATCAACTGTTGAGGAATGGGAAAAATTGATCAATGCCCCAGAGGAAAATGAGGATGACTTGGACATATATGCCAAGAAGAAGAGGGATCACAACTCCATGTCCAACATGTACAAGGAGATCCCCAACAAGGCCCTTGATACTTTCAAATTTGGGTCAGTACATTATCTTCTGTCAGGGCTACCAACTATCAATTGGATTCTGAGGCACACTTTATTGCCCAAGTCAGGTGATCACAAGATGATCAGAGGCCATGCAATCAATTTGCTTCATATCTTTGATGTGCCACAGAAGTTCAAGGTGATGAGTCTCATGGTAGAAACTATCAAAAGGACTGCAACAGATCAGAAGAGGAGCTGTGGTTATGCCCCTCAGATCCAAGAGCTGATAAACTCCAAGATGGGCACAGGCATATACTTATTGGACAAGGAACATTTGCCTATCCATCCATATTTTGAAGATAATCAAGTTGTGATGAACAAGGATGAACCATCATCAGCTCATGCACAAGCTAAGAAGGAGAAGGCAAGGAAGGAGAAAGCTGCCAAGATGCCAACTCAAGAGGAAGCATCTGAGTATTTCCTGAAAACCAAGCAAGAGCAGCTTAGTTACTTGATTGCATCCACACTAAGGATTGAGAAAGGATTGTCCACTCTCACTCAGAATCAGGAGAGCTTAGAGAGAATCGTAGAACAAAAGTTCTATGACTTGGATGTCAAAGTAACGGAGATTCAGTCTGCAGTGGAGCAACTTCAAGATGACATGCAGGAGAGGAAAGGGAAGACTACCACTGATGCATTTGCCAGAGTGCCACGAGCTCAGAGGTCAACAGCAGTGCCAGTTCCTGACACCAGAGCCACCACCTCAGCTCCAGCTACAACACCAGCCCAACCAGCTCCAGCATCCACTTCAGCTCCAGCTCCAACCACGTCTACAGAAGACTTTGTCCTTGGAGTGATTCGGACACCACCACCACCAGAAGATCAAGCCTGAGTGTCGATCTAGCACTATGCATTTTCTAGGAACTTTTTGGTAACTTGTTGCCAAAGGGGGAGAAAAATGTAAAGATCATAGGCTTCGAGAGAGAGAGAGTGTTGCTTTTATTCTCTCTTGCTTTATTTGGTGGGTTTTCAAACTTTGTTTGCTTTTGGTTGAGATACTATGATATGCTTGTGAGACATTGATGATCATGTGTTTGATCATAAGCTACACTTATGCATGCTTGATATTATCCTATCTATCTTATGTGGTCATTCACTTTTATTGGTGATGAGTGCATGTATTCATTCCTTATCATTTTGAGCGCTCCACCAAGATGTATGTGACATGGAAGAGTAACCCATGATTCTAACTCTTTGTGCATTTGTTGTCCAAAGCAAATTTTAAATATGCACAAATTTAGGGGGAGCTCTTACTTTTCACATACTTCTCAAAGTGACGATATATTTCATTCTTATTATCATTTGTCGAAGCTTTGATCTATATGTTGTCATCAATTACCAAAAAGGGGGAGATTGAAAGTGCAACTATCCCTAGGTGGTTTTGGTAATTCATAACAACATATAGCTCATTGAGTTAATGCTATTCCAAGATAATTATTTCAGGAAAGCTCAATGATTGGCTTGGCATGGATGATGAAAGTAGATTCCTCAAAATGCTAAGGACAAAGGATTGGCTAAAGCTTCAAGCTCAAGACTCTTCATTTAATATTTTAGTGATCCAAGATCACATTGAGTCTATAGGAAAAGCCAATACTATCAAGGAGGGATGAGGTGTTGCTTAATGAGCCTCTTGCTTCATGTGCTTAGTGATATGCTCCAAAACCCTCAACTACTTTCCCATATCCACATTTGACCTAAACCCAAAGCCAAACTCGATCATACCGATTCTTTCAATCCGGGGCCACCGAGTTTCACTTGTCATAACCATTGCCAAACCCTAAGCAAATCGGTTCTATCGATAGGGATCTCGGTCTCACCGAGATGGGATTACAATTTATCTGTTTCCTTTTTGTAACTTTTCAGTCTCACCGAAAGAGCAAATCTGTCCCACCGAGATTGCAATGTAAACTCTTTGTTTCCTTTTTGTAACTTTTCGGTCTCACCGAAAGAGCAAATCGGTCCCACCGAGTTTACCTGACCAACCCTCTGGTTAGCTTATTACCAAATCGGTCTCACCGAGTTTGTGTAATCGGTCTCACCGAGATTACGTTATGCCCTAACCCTAACCATATCGGTCCTACCGAGTTGCATCTCAGTCCCACCGAAAATCCTAAGGGTCACTAGGTTTACTAAATCGGTCCGACCGAGTTTGTTGATTCGGTCCCACCGAGATTGGTAAATTGTGTGTAACGGTTGGATTTTGTGTGGAGGCTATAAATACCCCTCCACCTCCTCTTCATTCGTGGAGAGAGCCATCAGAACACATCTACACTTCCAACTCATATGTTCTGAGAGAGAACCACCTACCCTTGTGTTGAGGCCAAGATATTCCATTCCTACCATATGAATCTTGATCTCTAGCCTTACCCAAGTTGCTTTCCACTCAAATCTTCTTTCCACCAAATTCAAATCCCGTGAGAGAGAGTTGAGTGTTGGGGAGACTATCATTTGAAGCACAAGAGCAAGGAGTTCATCATCAACACACCATTTGTTACTTCTTGGAGAGTGGTGTCTCCTAGATTGGCTAGGTGTCACTTGGGAGCCTCCGACAAGATTGTGGAGTTGAACCAAGGAGTTTGTAAGGGCAAGGAGATCGCTTACTTCATGAAGATCTACCGCTACTGAGGCAAGTCCTTCGTGGGCGATGGCCATGATGGGATAGACAAGGTTGCTTCTTCGTGGACCCTTCGTGGGTGGAGCCCTCCGTGGACTCGTGCAACCGTTACCCTTCGTGGGTTGAAGTATCCATCAACGTGGATGTAGGATAGCACCACCTATCCGAACCACGACAAAAACATCCTTGTCTCCAATTGCGTTTGAATTCTCCAAACCCTTCCCTTTACATTCTTGCAAGTTGCATGCTTTACTTTCCACTGCCTATATACTCTTTGCATGCTTGCTTGAATTGTGTGATGATTGCTTGACTTGTCCTAAAGTAGCTAAAATCTGCCAAGAACTAAAATTGGGAAAAGGTTAAGTTTTTAATTGGTCAAGTAGTCTAATCACCCCCCTCTAGACATACTTTCGATCCTACACATTTGGTTCTTCTTGGAGAGTGGTGTCTCTTAGATTGGTTAGGTGTCACTTGGGAGCCTCCGACAAGATTGTGGAGTTGAACCAAGGAGTTTGTAAGGGCAAGGAGATCGCCTACTTCGTGAAGATCTACCGCTAGTGAGGCAAGTCCTTCGTGGGCGACGGCCATGATGGAATAGACAAGGTTGCTTCTTCGTGGACCCTTCGTTGGTGGAGCCCTCTGTGGACTCGCGCAACCGTTACCCTATGTGGGTTGAAGTCTCCATCAACGTGGATGTACGATAGCACCACCTATCGGAACCACGACAAAAACATCCGTGTCTCCAATTGCGTTTGAATACTCCAAACCCTTCCCTTTACATTATTGCAAGTTGCATGCTTTACTTTCTGCTGCTCATATACTCATTGCATGCTTGCTTGATATGTATTGTGTTTGTTAAACTTGTGCTTAAACTCCACTTAAACTTAAGAATATTAAAAACTGCAACTTTTGGCACCTAGTGTCTAATCACCCCCTCTAGACACCTCTTCTCGATCCTTTCAATAGTCCAAAAGCATTGTGCTACGACCCCACAAGACTAACACGCCGGAGCGACATTCATCGTCGATGAAGAAAGCTATAGATTGAAATGATCAAACCTGTAAATACACGAATAAAGACTGGATTTAAATAGATCCACCAAAGACTAGCTCTGAACGAATCCCGCGAGATCCGATGGAGACACACATCCACACGCCTTTCGAAGACACTAGACGCACCATCTGGCTGGGGATTGTAAGTGGAAGGCACTATTCCTACTGGGGGAAATCACCGCCACCACACAACAACCAAGATGTTAAATCTAACAAGAACGTGACCGGGTCCCTTCCACCGGCAAGGGGCAAGGTCTTCTACACATCCATGACACAAAACCCATTGGAGGCAAGGTGACTGGCTACGGCGCCATCGGGAGGAGGAACAAACCTAATCGCTTCAGGGTCTTTTCTTGGGGAGGAGGAAAGTGGCAATGCAACACTCGATGCCAAGTCTGAGTTGGCAAATTAGCTATGTAAAATGTATCAATTGATTACTCATGCACATGCTTGTGGTGTGCGACGCCCGGATAATTAAGCTATAGTAACCCTCTACTAATGATGCCACGTCACAACGCTTACTGTTACTAAGCTCACTTTGATTCAAATCCCGTTCGAATTCAAAATTCAAAATCAACGCAAACAATGAAAGTTTTCAAATATTTAAACTAAAATGTTCGGAGTGAGCCAAATAATGCATAGGTAATTATGGTGGAGAAACCACACTTTTATAAAATGTTTAAATGCTCAAATGGGAATGAAACAACAGCTTAACCAATTTAATAAATGACTTTTGTTATTATAAAATGTTAACATATTTTATTTAGGGGTTTAAACTCTAGTGTCAGAGGTATAATTAGTAATACTGATTTTCGTACAACTTTTATGTTTTAAAAAAAACTTAGATAAGATGGGACTAAAAATAAAACAGTAAAGGGAAAAATAAATAAAAAGAAACGACTCAACATAATTAAAACAAAACAAAACAAAGTTTGAAAAGCCCCCCTCCACTGGGCCATTCGGCCCAGCTGACCGGCCCAGTCGCCCCTGGCCTATATGGCCCTCCCCACCCCTGGAACCCTAACCGACCCCCACTCCTCCGGCACGATCCCCTCCCTACTCCCTCTCATTTCTCCAGCGCCGCCACGCTCCCCGCGCCATAGCCGTACCCCCGCCGGTGCGCCCGCCCCGAGGAACCGCCGCCTCCGCCCCACAACTACTCCCCCCGTCATTGTGCCACCGTACCTGTCCAAGACTTGGCCGGGCTCGCGCGTCCACGTCCTTCGGCCCCGACCTCCGCCGCCCCTTCCCGTTCCTGGACGGATCCGACTCCATCCACATCGTCCCCGGCGCCAAGTTCATCCTCCTGTGCCGCCTCGCTGCCCGAGGAGCACCAAGCCGCCGCCTGGAGCTCCGTCCTGAAGCTCGCAGCTGCCGCCTCGCCGACCTCGTCGGGATTCACGTCACCATCGCCATCTCCGCCCTGACCTCGCTGCCTCAAGCACCACCACGAGTCCGCTGCCATCCCTACAGCTCCACTTTGAGCCGTCGTCCGTTTCCCCCCTCCCCTTGCTCGTTTTGGCCGTCCCTAGCGTCGTTTGCCGCGAGGCCGAACTCCGGCCGCCGCCTGCCGTCAGTGCCGACAGCGTTCCCGACCTCTCATGCGACTACCACGACCACCATCCGACGCGCCACCTCCCACGCTGTCGGACGCGCCCAACCTCATGCCGTTCATGGCCGGAGGGGCGATTCCGGCGAGGTCCCGCGTGGCGCCGCCGTGTTTTGCCTCACCGGCGTGGCCGACCATTCGAACCGTCACGTGGGCCACCGATAGGTGGACCCCGAGGGATTAGCCGCTAAGCTGGACTCTAATACACCACCCATGTGTAAATGACAAACGAGACCTGATGACCCACAAGTATAGGGGATCTATCGTAGTCCTTTCGATAAGTAAGAGTGTCGAACCCAACGAGGAGCAGAAGGAAATGATAAGCAGTTTTCAGCAAGGTATTCTCTGCAAGTACTGAAATAACTGGTAACAGATAGTTTTGTGATAGGATAAATTGTAACGAGCAACAAGTAACAAAAGTAAATAAAGTGCAGCAAGGTGGCCCAATCCTTTTTGTAGCAAAGGACAAGCCGGAACAAACTCTTATATAAGGAAAAGCGCTCCCGAGGACACATGGGAATCTCGTCAAGCTAGTTTTCATCACGTTCATATGATTCGTGTTTGGTACTTTGATAATTTGATATGTGGGTGGACCGGTGCTTGGGTGCTGTTCTTACTTGAACAAGCATCCCACTTATGATTAACCTCTATTGCAAGCATCCGCAACTACAACAAAAGTATTAAGGTAAACCTAACCATAGCATGAAACATATGGATCCAAATCAGCCCCTTACAAAGCAACGCATAAACTAGGGTTTAAGCTTCTGTCACTCTAGCAACCCATCATCTACTTATTACTTCTCAATGCATTCCTCTAGGCCCAAATAATGTTGAAGTGTTATATAGTCGACGTTCACAAAACACCACTAGAGGCTAGACAACATACATCTCATCAAAATATCGAACGAATACCAAATTCACATGACTACTAATAGCAAGGCTTCTCCCTTGTCCTCAGGAACAAACGTAACTACTCACAAAGCATATTCATGTTCATAATCATAGGGGTATTAATATGCATAAAGGATCTGAACATACGATCTTCCACCAAATAAACCAACTAACAACTACAAGGAGTAATCAACACTACTAGCAACCTACTAGTACCAATCCCGGACTTGGAGACAAGAATTGGAAACAAGAGATGAACTAGGGTGTGGAGATGAGATGGTGCTGGTGAAGATGTTGATGGAGATTGCCCTCTCCCGACGAGAGGAGCGTTGGTGATGACGATGGCAATGATTTCCCCCTCCCAAAGGGAAGTGTCCCCGGCAGAACAGCTCTGCCGGAGCCCTAGGTTGGTTCCGCCTCGTGGCGGCGGAGTCTCGTCCCGAAAGGTTGCTTCTTTTTTTTTCTTGACGAAAGACTTCATATAGCAGAATATGGGCATCGGAGAGCCACCAGGGGGCCCACGAGGTAGGGGGCGCGCCCTAGGGGGGGCGCCCCCCACCCTCGTGGACAGGGTGTGGGCCCCTGGCCTTCATCTTTGGCAGGTATTTTTCATTATTTATTGTAAGATATTCCGTGGAGTTTCAGGACTTTTGGAGTTGCGCAGAATAGGTCTCTAATATTTGCTCCTTTTCCCGCCCAGAATTCCAGCTGCCGACATTCTCCCTCCTTATGTAAACCTTGTAAAATAAGAGAGAATAGCCATAAGTATTGTGACATGACGTGAAATAACAGTCCATAATGCAATAAATATTGATATAAAAGCATGATGCAAAATGGACGTATCAACTCCCCCAAGCTTAGACCTCGCTTGTCCTCAAGCGGAAGCCGATAACGATAAATATGTCCTCATGTTTAGAGGTAGAGGTGTCGATAAAAATAAAATACAGACATGAAGGCATCATGATTATTCCCATAACAACAACATATATAGATTTGTCATATGATTACTTATGTTCAAGTGATGATCTATTCACAATGCAAAAGTATGAATCAAGAACCATATTGAGAACCAACAAACTATAACCTTACTACCTCTTGAGCACTGTGTTGGATTTCCCCGAAGAGGAGAGGATGATGCAGCAAAGTAGCGTAAGTATTTCCCTTAGTTTTTGAGAACCAAGGTATCAATCCAGTAGGAGGCTACACGCAAGTCCCTCGTACCCGCACAAAACAATAGCTCAACGCAACCAAGCGATTAGGGGTTGTCAATCCCTTCACGGTCACTTACGGGAGTGAGATCTGATAGAGATAATATTTTTGGTATTTTTGGTATAGAGATGCAAAGTGAAAAGTAAAAGGCAAAGTAAAAAACAAGCAAGATTAAAGTGATGGAGATTGATATGATGAGAATAGACCGGGAGGGCATAGGTTTCACAAGTGGCTTCTCTCAAGAGCATAAGTATTCTACGGTGGGTGAACAAATTACTGTTGAGCAATTAACAGAATTGAGCATAGTTATGAGAATACCTAGGTATGATCATGTATTTAGGCATCACGTCCGAGACAAGTAGACCGACTCCTGCCTGCATCTACTACTAGTACTCCACTCATCGATCGCTATCCAACATGTATCTAGAGTATTAAGTTAAAAACAGAGTAACGCCTTAAGCAAGAAGACATGATGTAGAGGAATAGTTTCATGCAATATGATAAAAACCCCATCTTGTTATCCTTGATGGCAACAATACAATACGTGCCTTGCTGCCCCTTCTGTCACTGGGAAAGGACACCGCAAGATTGAACCCAAAGCTAAGCACTTCTCCCATGGCAAGAAAAACCAATCTAGTAGGCCAAACCAAACTGATAATTCGAAGAGACTTGCAAAGATAACCATCATACATAAAATAATTCAGAGAAGATTGAAATATTATTCATAGATAGACTTGATCATAAAGCCACAATTCATTGGTCTCAAAAACACACCGCAAAAAGAAGATTACATCGAATAGATCTCCACGAGAGAGGGGAAGAACATTGTATTAAGATCCAAAAAGAGAGAAGAAGCCATCTAGCTAGTAACTATGGACCCGTAGGTCTGAGGTGAACTACTCACACTTCATCGGAGGGGCTAGGATGATGTAGAAGCCCTCCGTGATGATGGCCCTCTCCGGCGGAGCTCCGGAATAGGCCCCAAGATGGGATCTCGTGGGTACAGAAGGTTGCGGCGGTGGAATTAGGTTTTTGGCTCCGTATCTGATCGGTTGGGGATACGTAGGTATATATAGGAGGAAGAAGTACATCGGTGGAGCTCCGAGGGGCCCACGAGGCAGGGGCATGCCCTAGGGGAGTGGGCGCGCCCCCACCCTCGTGACCGCCTCATGGCTTTCTTGACGGAGGGTCCAAGTCTCCTGGGTCTTATCTGATGAGAAAATCACGTTCCGAAGGTTTCATTCCATTTGGACTCCGTTTGATATTCTGTTTCTCCGAAACTCTGAAATAGGAAAAAAGCAGCAATTCTGGGCTGGGCCTCCGGTTAATAGATTAGTCCGAAAAATAATATAAAAGTGGAAAATAAAGCCCAATATAGTCCAAAACAGTAGATAATATAGCATGGAGCAATCGAAAATTATAGATAGTTGGAGACATATCAGGCATCCCCAAGCTTAATTCCTGCTCGTCCTCGAGTAGGTAAATGATAAAAAGAGAATTTTTGATGCGGAGTGCTACTTGGCATAATTTCAATGCAAATCTTCTCAATTGTGGTATGAATATTCAGATCCGAAAGATTCAAGACAAAAGTTCATATTGACATAAAAATAATAATACTTCAAGCAAACTAACAAAGCAATTATGTCTTCTCAAAGTGACATGGCCAAAGAAAGTTCATCCCTACAAAATCATATAGTTTAGTCATGCTCCATTTTCGTCACACAAGAATGCTCTCATCATGCACAACCCCGATGACAAGCCAAGCAATTGTTTCATACTTTAATTATCTCAAACTCATAAACCTTCACGCAATACATGAGCGCGAGCCATGGATATAGCACATTGGGTGGAATAGAATATGATGATGGGGGTTATGTGGAGAAGACAAAAAAAGGAGAAAGTCTCACATCAACGAGGATAATCAACGGGCTATGGAGAGGCCCATCAATTGATGTTAATGCAAGGGGTAGGGATTGCCATGCAACGGATGCACTAGAGCTATAAATGTATGAAAGCTCAACAAAAGAAACTAAGTGGGTGTGCATCCAACTTGCTTGCTCACGAAGACCTAGGGCACTTGAGGAGGCCCATCATTGGAATATACAAGCCAAGTTCTATAATGAAAAATTCCCACTAGTATATGAAAGTGACAAAACAAGAGACTCTCTATTATGAAGATTATAGTGCTACTTTGAAGCACAAGCATGGAAAAAAAGGATAGTAGTATTGCCCCTTTTTATATTTTTTTCTTTTTTGGGCCTTCTTTTTTTTCTTTGGCCTTTCTCTTTTTTGGGACAATACTCTATTAAATGATGATCATCACACTTCTATTCATTTACAACTCAATGATTACAACTCGATACTAGAACAAAGTATGACTCTATATGAATGCCTCCGACGGTATACAGGGATATGCAATGAATCAAGAGTGACAAGTATGAAAGAATTATGAACGGTGGCTTTACCACAAATACTATGTCAATTACATGATCATGCTAAGCAATATGACAATGATAGATGTGTCATGAAGAACGGAATGGTGGAAAGTTGCATGGCAATATATCTCAGAATGGCTATGGAAATGCCATAATAGGTAGGTATGGTGGCTGTTTTGAGGAAGATATAGGGAGGTTTATGTGTGAAAGAGCGTATCATGTCACGGGGTTTGGATGCACCGGCGAAGTTTGCACCAACTCTCAATGTGAGAAAGGGCAATGCACGGTACCGAAGAGGCTAGCAATGATGGAAGGGTGAGAGTGCGAATAATCCATGGACTCAACATTAGTCATAAAGAACTCATATACTTATTGCAAAAATCTACAAGCCATCAAAAACCAAAGCATTACGCGCATGCTCCTAGGGGGATAGATTGGTTGGAAAAGACCATCGCTCGTCCCCGACCGCCACTCATAAGGAGGACAATCAAATAACACCTCATGTTTCAAATTTATTACATAACGTTTACCATACGTGCATGCTACGGGACTTGCAAACTTCAACTCAAGCACTTCTCAAATTCACAATTACTCTACTAGCATGACTTTGATATTATCACCTCCATATCTCAAAACAATTATCAAGCATCAAACTTATCTTAGTATTCAACGCACTCAAAAGAAAGTTTTACAAATCTTGAATACCAAGTTTATTATTATTATTAAGAAAATTACCATGCTATTTAATACTCTCAAAATAATCTAAGTGAAGCATGAGAGATCAATAGTTTCTTTAAAACAAATCCACCACCGTGCTCTAAAAGATCTAAGTGAAGCACTAGAGCAAAACTATAAAGCTCAAAAGCTATAAGTGAAGCACAAAGAGTATTCTATCAAATATCAATTCATGAATGGCTCTCTCAAAAGGTGTGTATAGCAAGGATAATTGTGGCACACTAACAAACAAAGACACAAATAATACAAGACGCTCCAAGCAAAACACACATCATGTGGTGAATAAAAATATAGCTCCAAGTAAAATTACCGATGGAAGTAGACGAAAGAGGGGATGCCTTCCGGGGCATCCCCAAGTTTTGACTTTTTGGTGTCCTTGGATTATATTGGTGGTGGCATGGGCATCCCCAATCTTAGGCTCTTGCCACTCCTTGTTCCATAATCCATCAAAAGATTTCACCCAAAACTTGAAAACTTCACAACACAAAACTCAACAGAAATCTCGTGAGCTCCGTTAGCGAAAGAAAACAAAAGACCACTTCAAGTTAATGTAATGAACTCATTATTTAATTATATTGGTGTTAAACCTACTGTATTCCGACTTCTCTATGGATTATAAACTATTTTACTAGCCATAGATTCATCAAAATAAGCAAACAACACACGAAAAACAGAATCTGTAACGCCAACTTCTGGAACTCCAAAACATCTACCAAAATAGGACGACCTAGACAATTCGTTTATTGATTAGCAGAAATTGGAATCAGTATTTTATCACGTTCCGGTGATTTTTAACAATTGTTTTCGTGAACAGAAAGATTCTGGAAATTACAGCAAGATCAAATAACTATCATCCAAGAAGATCCTATAGGTCTAACTTGGCACAAACACTAATTAAAACACAAAAACACATCTAAAAAGAAGGTAGATGGATTATTTATTCCTAAACAGAAACAAAAATAAAAAACTAAAATAAAATTGGGTTGCCTTCCAACAAGCGCTATTGTTTAACGCCCTTAGCTAGGCATAAAAGCGAGAATAGATCTAGGTATTGCCATCTTTGGTAGGCAATCCATAAGTGGCTCTCATGATAGATTCATATGGCAATTTTATTTTCTTTCTAGGGAAGTGTTCCATGCCCTTCTTTAATGGAAATTGAAATCTAATATTCCCTTCCTTCATTTCAATAATTGCACCAACCGTTCTAAGGAAAGGTCTACCGAGAATAATAGGGCAAGAAGGATTGCAATCTATATCAAGAACAATAAAATCTACGAGCACATAACTCCTATTTGCAACAATAAGAACATCATTAATTCTTCCCATAGGTTTCTTAATAGTGGAATCCGCAAGATGCAAGTTTAGAGAGAAATCATCAAAATCACGGAAATCTAGCAAACCACACAAAGTTTTGGGAATAGTGGAGACACTAGCACTCAGATCACACAAAGCATAAAACTCATAATCTTTGATTTTAATTTTAATAGTGGGTTCCCACTCATCATAAAGTTTTCTAGGGATAGAAACTTTCAACTCAAGTTTTTCTTCATAAGATTGCATCAAGGCATCAACAATATGTTCGGTGAAGGCTTTATTTTGACGATACGCATGAGGAGAATTTAGCACGGATTGCAACAAGGAAATACAATCAATTAAAGAGCAACTTTCATAATTAAATTCCTTGAAATCCAATATAGTGGGTTTAGCAACATCTAGGGTTTTATTTCTTTGAATCCCATGTTTATCAATTTCATCATCAAGATCTAAAGACTCCGAATTTTTAGAGCGCCTTCTAGGTAAAGGAAGATCATATTCAGTTTCATCAAGATTCATATTGCAAAAAAAAAAGATTTAATAAGGGACACATCAATAACTTTTAGATTTTCATAGCAATTGGAAGAACACGCTTTAATAATGGCATCTTTTGTAGCACGCATCCTAGCGGTTCTTTCCTTGCACTCATCAATGGAAATTCTCATGACTTTGAGAGACTCATTGATATCATGCTTAGGAGGAATAGATCTAAGCTTTAAAGAATCAACCTCAAGAGAAATTCTATCAACGTTCCTAGCCAAATCATCAACTTTAAGCAATTTCTCTTCAAGCAAAGCATTAAATTCTTTTGTGAATCCATAAACTCTTTAACACTATTCTCAAATTCAGAGGGCATCTTATTAATATTTCCATAAGAGTTGTTGTAGGAATTTCCATAATTATTAGAAGGATTACTAGGATAAGGCCTAGGATTAAAATTCCCTCTATACGCGTTGTTACCAAAATTATTCCTACCAACAAAATTCACATCCATAGATTCATTATTATTCTCAATCAAAGTAGACAAAGGCATGTCATTAGGATCAGAAGAAACACTCTTAGTAGCAAATAATTTCGTAAGTTCATCCATCTTTCGACTCAAAACATTGATTTTTTCTATAGCATGCACTTTTTTATTAGTGGATCTTTCAGTGTGCCATTGAGAATAATTAACCATAATTTTATCTAGGAGTTTAGTAGCATCTCCTAAAGTTATTTCCATAAAAGTGCCTCCCGCGGCCGAATCTAAACGATTTCTAGAAGCAAAATTCAATCCGGCATAAATTTTTTGTATAATCATCCACAAGTTTAAACCATGAGTAGGACAATTATGTATCATTAATTTCATTCTCTCCCAAGCTTGTGCAACATGTTCATGATCAAGTTGCTTAAAATTCATAATATCATTTCTAAGAGAGATGATCTTAGCGGGAGGAAAATACTTAGAGATAAAAGCATCTTTGCACTTGTTCCAAGAATCAATACTATTTTTAGGCAAAGACGAAAACCAAGCTTTAGCACGATCTCTAGGCGAAAAAGGAAATAGCTTCAATTTAATAATATCATTATCGACATATTTCTTATTTTGCATATCACATAAATCAACGAAGCTATTTAGATGAGTAGCGACATCTTCACTAGGAAGGCCGGCGAATTGATCTTTCATAACAAGATTCAACAAAGCAGTGTTGATTTCACAAGATTCAGTATTGGTAAGAGGAGCAATCGGAGTGCTAAGCAAATCATTATTGTTGGTATTGATGAAGTGACACAATTTGGTATTATCTTGAGCCATCGCGACAAACAAGCAATCCAACACACGAGCAAACAAAAGGCAAGCGAAAGACAAGGCAAACGGAAAAGAGAGGGCGAATAAAATGGCAAGGGTGAAGTGGGGGAGTAAAATGAAAGGCAAATGGCAACTAATGTAATGCGGGAGATAGGGATTGTGATGGGTACTTGGTATGTTGACTTTTGCGCAGACTCCCCGGAAACGGCGCCAGAAATTCTTCTTGCTACCTCTTGAGCACTGCGTTGGATTTCCCCGAAGAGGAGAGGATGATGCAGCAAAGTAGCGTAAGTATTTCCCTCAGTTTTTGAGAACCAAGGTATCAATCCAGTAGGAGGCTACACGCAAGTCCCTCGTACCTGCACAAAACAATAGCTCAACGCAACCAATGCGATTAGGGGTTGTCAATCCCTTCACGGTCACTTACGGGAGTGAGATTTGATAGAGATAATATTTTTGGTATTTTTGGTATAGAGACAGAAAGTGAAAAGTAAAAGACAAAGTAAAAAACAAGCAAGATTAAAGTGATGGAGATAGATATGATGAGAATAGACCCCGGGGCCATAGGTTTCACTAGTGGCTTCTCTCAAGAGCATAAGTATTCTACGGTGGGTGAACAAATTACTGTTGAGCAATTGACAGAACTGAGCATAGTTATGAGAATATCTAGGTATGATCATGTATATAGGCATCATGTCCGAGACAAGTAGACCGACTCCTACCTGCATCTACTACTATTACTCCACTCATGACCGCTATCCAACATGCATCTAGAGTATTAAGTTAAAAACAGAGTAACGCCTTAAGCAAGATGACCTGATGTAGAGGGATAGTTTCATGCAATATGATAAAAACCCCATCTTGTTATCCTTGATGGCAACAATACAATACGTGCCTTGCTGCCCCATCTATCACTGGGAAAGGACACCGCAAGATTGAACCCAAAGCTAAGCACTTCTGCCATGGCAAGAAAAACCAATCTAGTAGGCCAAACCAAACTAATAATTCGAAGAGACTTGCAAAGATAACCAATCATACATAAAAGAATACAGAGAAGATTCAAATATTATTCATAGATAGACTTGATGTTAAACCCACAATTCATCAGTCTCAACAAACACACCGCAAAAAGAAGATTACATCGAATAGATCTCCACGAGAGAGGGGGAGAACATTGTATGTAGATCCAAAAAGAGAGAAGAAGCCATCTAGCTAATAACTATGGACCCGTAAGTCTGAGGTGAACTACTCACACTTCATCGGAGGGGCTAGGATGATGTAGAAGCCCTCTGTGATGATGGCCCTCTCCGGCGAAGCTCCGGAACAGGCCCCAAGATGGGATCTCGTGGGTACAGAAGGTTGCGGCGGTGGAATTAGGTTTTTGGCTCCGTATCTGACCGTTTGGGGGTACGCAGGTATATATAGGAGGAAGAAGTACGTCGGTGGAGCTCCGAGGGGCCCATGAGGCAGGGGTGCGCCCTAGGGGGGTGGGCGCGCCCCCCACCCTCGTGACCGCCTCGTGGCTTTCTTGACGAAGGGTCCAAGTCTCCTGGGTCTTATCTGATGAGAAAATCACGTTCCCGAAGGTTTCATTCCGTTTCGACTCCGTTTGATATTTTGTTTCTCCGAAACTCTGAAATAGGCAAAAAAACATCAATTCTAGGCTGGGCCTCCGGTTAATAGGTTAGTCCCGAAAATAATATAAAAGTGGAAAATAAAGCCCAATATAGTCCAAAACAGTAAATAATATAGCATGGAGCAATCAAAAATTATAGATACGTTGGAGACGTATCAAACCTCAGTCATTGAAGCAATTGCAATTTATCATAACATCAGAAAGAGTCTATGTCAAAGCTTAAAAGCAAGTCCACATACTCAACTATCATCTAGTCCTTCATAATTGCTAACACTCACGCAATACTTGTGGTAACAGAGTTTTAATCGGACACAGAGAAAGATAGGGGCTTATAGTTTTGCCCCACAACCTTTTACCTCAAGGGTAATGTCAACAATAATAACTCATGCTCCCCTACATCCAATTAGATATATATATCAGGTTCTTTCCAACATGCAGAGCTTGCCAAAGGATAAAATGAAAAAGGAAAGGTGAAGATCACTGTGACTCTTGCATAAGGTAGAAGATAATAATAAAAGATAGGCCCTTCGCAGAGGGAAGCAGAGGTTGCCATGCACTTTTATGGTTGGATGCACAAAATCTCAATGCGAAAGAACGTCACTTTATATTGCCCCTTGTGATATGAACCTTTATTATGCAGTCCGTCGCTTTTATTACTTCCACATCACAAGATCGTATAAAGCTTATTTGTCCCACACCAATCAATCATACATATTTAGAGCAATTTTTATTGCTTTGCACCGATGATAACTTACTTGAAGGATCTTACTCAATCCATAGGTAGATGTGGTGGACTCTCATGCCAAAACTGGTTTAGGGGTATTTGGAAGCACAAGTAGTATCTCTACTTGGTGCTGATAATTTTGCTAGCAAGAGGGAGAAAGGCAAGCTCAACATGTTAGAGGATCCATGACAACATACTTTATCTCAGATATAAGAAAACATAACTCATAACGTTGTCTTCCTTGTCCAACATCAACTCTTTAGCATGTCATATTTTAATGAGTGCTCCCAATCATAAAAGATGTCAATGATAATATATCTATATGTGAAACCTCTCTTTCCTTATTACTTCCTATTAATTGCAACGATGACCAAAGCTATGTCTGCCAACTCCCAACAACTTTTAATCATCATACTCTTTCTATGTGAAGTCATTACTAGCAATAAGATCAATATGAACTTTTGTTTCTTTTTATTCTTTTTCTCTTTTCTTTTATTCACCCAAGATCATAGCAAGAAAATCAAGCCCTTGAATCAACACTAATCTTTATTATATATAGCTCACGGACTCGATTACATAGAGAGATCATAAAGCAAAACTCGAAACTAGATCATGCCATAAACTTTATTCTACTAGATCAAGATACTACTAATAGTATCAAACTAAGAAAACGGTAAAGATAGGAGTTGTGATTGTGATACTATACCGGGGCACCTCCCCCAAGCTTGGCGGTTGCCAAGGGGAGTGCCCATACCCATATGATTATATCTCCTTTGTTGGTGAAGAATGTGGTGGTGATGGATAGTCGCACATCGAGCGTAAGAGGTCTTCTAGCTTGCGGATAATGCCTTTGAGTGCAAAGATATGCTCCTTCAACAAAATATTTTCACTTGTGAGATACTTGTTTTGAATACGAGTTAACTCAATCATCTGGAAAGCTTCGATCTCAGTTGGGGTAAGAAGGTTGTGATCAAGTTGAAGGATGTCTTCTGTCGCCGGAGCTTGGTTCTCCGTGGCCTTCTTGATCCCTTCATCCTTGTTGATCTCCATGGGTTCTTCCCTCTTCAGCTCTATCTTAATTAGCCAAGCATCTTTGTCACCATTGTTGGAAGAGGGGGACGACATGATGTCTGGCCTTGACAACTGAGGGAGTTCTGGATTAGGGGGTGTTCGGGTAGCCAGACTATACCTTCGCCGGACTCCTGGACTATGAAGATACAAGATTGAAGACTTCGTCCTGTGTCTGGATGGAACTTTCCTTGGCGTGGAAGGCAAGCTTGGCGATGCGGATATTCAAGATCTCCTACCATTGTGACCGACTTTGTGTAACCCTAACCCTATCCGGTGTCTATATAAAACGAAGGGTTGTAGTCCGTAGGACAATCAACTCCATACACAACAATCATACCATAGGCTAGCTTCTAGGGTTTAGCCTCCTTGATCTCGTGGTAGATCTACTCTTGTACTACCCATATCATCAATATTAATCAAGAAGGAATAGGGTATTACCTCCATCGAGAGGGCCCGAACCTGGGTAAAAACATCGTGTCCCTTGTCTCCTATTACCATCTGGCCTTGACGCACAGTTCAGGACCCCCTACCCGAGATCCGCCGGTTTTGACACCGACATTGGTGCTTTCATTGAGAGTTCCTCTGTGTCGTCGCCTTTAGGCCCGATGGCTCCTTTGATCATCAACAACGATGAGGTCCAGGGCGAGACTTTTCTCCCCGGACAGATCTTCGTCTTCGGCGGCTTCGCTCTGCAGGCCAATTCGCTTGGCCACCTGGAGCAGATCGAAAGCTATGCCCCTGGCCATCAAGTCAGGTTTGGAAGCTTAAACTACATGGCTGATATCCGCGGAAACTTGATCTTCGACGGGTTCGAGCCACGGCCAAGCGCGCCGCACTATCTCGAGGGGCATGATCTAGCTCTGCCTCCGAACGGTGTCCTGGAGGCTGCACATGCACCGGTTCCGACCCTTAACTCGGAGCCTATTGCGCCGATCGAGGATGAGCGGTTGGACGTCACCTCGGGGGCTGCGCTCTCAAAGGCGATCGAGCCAAACGCCAGCCCCGCACTCCGCGTGACTCATGACTCCGAGGATCTGGACTCTTCTCTGGACCCCGAACCCCCCGCGCCCCTGCCAATCGAATCCGATTGGGCGCCGATAATGGAGTTCACCGCCGCGGACATCTTTCAGCACTCGCCTTTTGGCGACGTCCTGAATTCTCTCAAGTCTCTCTCTTTATCAGGAGAGCCCTGGCAGGATTACGGTCAGCAAGGATGGGATACGGACGACGAAGAAATTCAAAGCCCACCCACCACCCACTTTGTAGCCACCGTCGACAATTTAAACGACGTGCTCAACTTCGACTCCGCAGACATCAACAGCATGGATGACGATGCAGGAGATACCGATGAATCAACGCCCATAGGGCACTGGACAGCCACCTCATCTCACGATGTGTACATGGTGGATACCCTAAAGGAAGTGACAACGAGGAAAAAGGGGATGGAACGGGAGATCGACCCCCCGGAAAGCAATCAAAGCGTCGGCGTAAACACCGACCCAAGCCCCGCCTCGATTTAAACCCAGCCATAGAGCAGGACGAGTCAGTAGACGACGAGCAGGACTCAGAGCAACCGCCCGAACAGGGCAACACGGATAGAGAAACCAAACATCCCTCCCCCGGCGAAAACGGCATTCCGGACGACATTACGCCGGATAAACCGATGGAACAAAAGAGTCTCCGCAAGAGGCTCGTTGCAACTGCACACAGCCTGAAAAAGCAGAAGCGGAAGCTAAAAACAGCGGAAGATGCACTCCGGATTTGATGGAGTAAAGTAATCAACACCGCAGATACATACGCGACGGTCTCCGCACTAAAAGCTATCCGAAAAGAAAGCTACTGCCTGAATTCGACGAACAGGCCCTAGAGCCCTCACATTCAAAAAATAAGAAAGCCACACGGTCGGGTAGACGACCCCAAAAAGCGGCAAGCGGCGCCGCACTTAAAGCGGCATGCGACCCACTTAAGGATTCGCATCATGGCCCAGTTAGGTCCATTTATGGGCCAAGAAAGCAAGCTTTAGTAAGCAATGCAATAAAGCCATCATTAGAATCCGGCACACCCAAATACAGGGGCGCCGCACACCCACTATGTTTCACCGATGAGGTTCTGGACTATGAATTTCCAGAGGGATTCAAACCCGTAAACATAGAGGCATATGATGGAACAACAGACCCTGGAGTCTGGATCGAGGATTATATCCTCCACATACATATGGCCAGAGGAGATGATCTTCACGCCATCAAATATTTACCCCTTAAGCTTAAAGGGCCAGCCTGGCATTGGCTTAAAAGCCTTCCCGAAAAAACAATTGGAAGTTGGGAAGAGCTCGAGGATGCTTTCCGAGCAAATTTTCAAGGGACCTATGTCCGCCCTCCGGATGCAGACGATCTTAGTCACATAACTCAACAGCCCGGAGAATCAACTCGGCAGTTCTGGAATAGATTCCTCACTAAAAAGAATCAGATAGTCAACTGTCCGGACGCCAAAGCCTTAGCAGCTTTCAGGCATAACGTCCGAGACGAATGGCTCGCCAGACACCTCGGCCAAGAAAAGCCAAGAACAATGGCCGCACTAACAAGCCTCATGACCCGCTTTTGTGCAGGAGAGGACAGCTGGCTGGCAAGATGCAGCCCCAGCGACCAAAGTACATCCGAAATTCGGGATGGAAACGGAAAACCGTGAAGCAACAAAGACCGTCGCTGGACTAAGGAAATAAGTCCAAAGAGCACGGCAGTTAATGCCGGATTCAAAGGCTCACGACAAAATCAGACAAAACCGCCCCTCCAGGATAATAGGGATGATCCATCCAATTTAAATAAAATCCTGGACAGGATATGTCAGATACACAGTACTCCCGGGAAGCCTGCTAACCATACCCACAGAGATTGTTGGGTTTTAAAACAATCCGGCAGACTCAATGCCGAACACAAGGGGCTCGACACACGAAGCGAAGACGAGGACGAACCCCAAAAGCAGAGCACCAGGAAACAAAAAAACTTCCCACAAGAAGTAAAAACAGTGAACTCACTTCACATAACAAAACATGCGGCGTCCATAAAGGCACGCATCACACGACCTATCCCCAAAGGGTCCCGCCACTGGTTGTCAAAACCAATCATCTTCGAAGCTAGATTATTCTAGAAGTATCAAGGATGCAGGCTGGACTGCCTTGATACTCGATCCAATCAATGGCGGACTCTAGTTTTCAAATGTCCTTATGGACGGCGGCAGTGGACTAAACCTGATATATCAGGATACAATCCATCACATGAGGATAAACCCAGCAAGAATCCGCCACAACAAAACCTCCTTTCAAGGGGTAACACCTGGTCCGGACACTCATTGTATGGGTTTTCTCCGGCTCGAAATTATATTCGGCTCTGCCGATAACTTCCGCTGCGAAAAGCTGACCTTCGATATCATCCCGTTCTCAAGTCGCTATCAAGCACTACGGGGACGCGAAGCTTTCGCTCGCTTTAACGCGATACCGCATTATGCATCCCTTACACTCAAGATGCCCGGTCCACGAGGCATCATCTCTTTAAAGGGGAAGCACTAAAGTGTGCCTCCCCCAAGCAGAGGACTGTGCGGCCGCCTTGACAGCCCCACAGTAAAATGGCCTCACCGGCCAAACAACTTCAAAATAGGTCATTAAAGACCACGAACGCGGATAGACGAGTTCGGCACAAAATCATCATTAATGCAGGCTTAGTGGCCATATACCCCCGAACTAGGGGCTACATGCAGAGACAATAAAGCTCAACCCTATATATTTTACTTTATACTTTGTTTATTTCAAACTTTTGTTCGGCACGACCCATTTTTCAACTCAGTTCCTCTCTCTTACAGATGAACGTCGCGCGGTGTCCGTCCAGGATACGACACAACGGAGACACAGGCGCAGACGTGTAGTAGGGACCCGTCCTAAAGGATTCTTTTTAGATTAAGACCCTATGTAAACCTTTTTTACTATCTCTTGTTGCTACACATCCCTTGGTTCTTTCCGATATAACCAAGGAGGAGGCTGGCGTCTTGGCATGTGGCCACGTCAGAATTTTTGCACGTACCTGGACACTAAGGGCTTTTTTAACAAAGAGTGTTGTTTCTCCCGCACTCATAAAGACCGAACACCTTTGGGAGTGTTCGGCGTTGCGAGTTTTGGCATTATATGCATCATCTCCGAATCATGTCTTTGGTCAAATGCTGGGTTGCCCGGCTCCTGAGTTCGGCTACCTTATGTTTCACTCTATCGGCTAAGCTAGCACCAGGAGAACTACTGCGATTGTGCCCCGGTTCGGCCGGGCGAGCACCTCAGTAGAGAAAGCCGAAAACTGACTGTCATGATGTAGCGTGAGACTGGTCAGCCACTCGATGACCTATCGGAATCTATCGGATTGCTCCGCTTTAACGAAGGGCCGCTTCCCGGCCAGGCACATACGCGCCCCGAACTCGGGCGAGCGCAGTTGCCACTAAGGGGCTACTTAAATAGTCCCACTGTCAAGATCCTACGGCTAAGTGAAAGTGTTAAAGCATTATAGTCCGGTTGCCTGGCCCGCTGCGCTAGCACCTCCTTTGTAGGACCAAGACGTTGGGTTAAGTGTGAAAATGCGTCTTTTGCGAGCACCCCCGCACTATGTGCGTGGGGGCTGAAGCCAACGACTGCCATCTTTCAGATTTTGTATATCTTAAAACGGCCGCACAGGAGGTGTTCCCAATACTGGAAGGCACAAGTATAAAAAGGCCACTACAGTTTATCAAAATATTACCTTATCATTACATATGCTATAATAACATAGCATCTTTCGAGCACTGCGTCTCTATTACACGAGCGCCTTCAAGGGCTTCCTAAAAATAGTGCTCGGAGGACACTCGGCTTTTGTCCGAATCTCGGGATGCAACAACGGTGGTCTCCATCTCTGCCCAGTATGTCTTGACACGGGCAAGAGCCATCCTTGCGCCTTCTATGCATGCTGACCTCTTCATGGAATTAATGCGCGACACCGTGTCAAGGAATTGCTGCACCAAGCTGAAATAACTCTTCGGCTCCAATCTCCCTGGCCACATATGACCCATGACATACTTCATGGCGAGTCCGGATAACCTATTCAGTACGGCCCATTGAGTCAAATGATCGTCCACTGCAAGTGGACGCTCTGGATTGTGAAACTGCGACCAGAAAAGCTTTTCCACTTCGCGATCTTTTTTATCTCGAAAGTGTTCGGTCACATCAGCAGCACTCGCTGCCCAATCCAGATAGGTATCTTCCACACTCCACATCCGGTCCAACGGAGCAAACTTCGGATCGCAAAATTTCCTTCGCAACATAAAGGGCTTTCCAGCCGCAATCTGTTCAGCCTGACGCATCTCCTCCTTCGCAGCTCTCATTGCAGAGCGCGCATCCTTGGCATCGGCAACGGCCTTCTCTAGGTCTATCTGTTTCGCCTGGTTTTCTTTCTCAAGAAGCCTGCAATGGTCTGTAGCGCTCTTTAACTTTTTGGCCATCTCGGCCATCTCTTCCTTGCTTCGGTAGTGAGCAGCCTGTTCGGCTCTCAGCTCTTCAAGGGCTTCCTTGGCAGCCGCATCACTTTTTCTGGCTTGTTCTTTAGCTCGGGCAAGTTCTGCCCTAAGACTCTCCACGGCAGCCGCACCATCTCTGTCAAGCACATACATCGTAAGACACTGGCATTAAACTCTTCTTACCTAATGACGCCCGAGGAATTACATACCTTGAGCCTCATCAAGCCGCTTGTTCACAAGCGCGATGTCGGCATCAGCCACGTCCAGTTGCCACTTTAATACGGCAAAATCATCAGTTCGGCTTGATTTCGGACACCCTGCTGCCTACATTCAAAGGTGACATCTTAGACCTGGGATTATGATCCTCCGCATGTCGTCATTTCTTAACGAAGCGCAGAGTGTCAGGGGCTACTATCTACACAGGGCGCATCCTATTTATGCGCAACTGACAAAAGTGTACATTATCTAATGTACCTCAAAACCCGTCAGCAAACTTTTGACGGCTTCATGCAATCCGCTCTCTGCGGATGAGATCCTTTCAATCACCGTGCCCATCAATGCACGGTGTTCCTCCGAGATAGAAGCTCGCCCCAGCAGAATCTTTAACTCCTCTGGCCGAGCACCATATGGTGCCGGACTCGTCCTACGACCTCTTTCGAAGGCCGGACGCGGAGAACCTCAGGGGGCCGCGTAGCCATCTTCCGCCCTTGCCGGACTCGGAGAAACCCTCCGTGACGACACCTCAGGGTCGCCCGCCTCGCTAGGCGGCACAGCAGGGGGAGGCGTCCTGCTCTCCATCATCTCCGGAAGGAGGTCCCCCGAAGATGAGCTCCGCTGAGAAGGGCTGAGGTCCGAGCTACAAGGTAAAATTTTGGTTAATCTTCTCAGATATAGAATCAAGGATTTCTCTCATCCCTCAAAGGGAAAATATTTCTCTACTTACGGCTCGCTGGAGGGCTGATCCCTTTGAGGGCGCAATTCGGCTGAGGAACTCCCCGGCGCCGGACCCTCTGACGAGAATTTTTTCCCCCGCTTCGAGGTTGTGGTCTCCGGGTCGTCAGAGGCGGCCCTCTTCTTCCCCTTAGGAGAGGAATCGTCGGCTCCTCCCTCCAGAACAGCCTCCTTCAAGGAGGCCATAGTTTCCTTGTCTTCCCCCTCCCTTCCCTCCAAAGGCATTATTTTCAACATCCTGACAAGCACAGGATCCGGCCTGGTTTCGGGAAGGGGGGACGCACACCTGATCAGCTTTGCCTTCGCTATCCACTCCTGCTTAAAAGGACAACTCTTTTAGGGGCAAGTTTACGACAATTATACGGATAGAAGGTCCGGGCACAAGGTTATTTACTTGAGTATCCGGGCGATTGCAGCTTAGGCCTGCGTCCTCGGTTAAAACCGGACGCGCTTCTTGTGATCCGAAGAACAGCTTATACATCTCCACAGTCGTTGCGCCCATGAAATTCTGGAGAGCTCGCGGTCCCTTTGGATTAAACTCCCACAGGCGAAGGGAGCGACGTTTGCCGGGCAATATTCGGCGAATCAACATGACCTACGTCATCTTGACCAGGCTGAGGTCTCCTTCCAAGAGATCCTTAATATGGCCCTGCAACAAAGGCACGTCCTTGGGTAAACCCCAATCTATCCCTCTGTTGACCCATGACGCTAGCCGTGGTGGGGGACCCGAGCGAAAGGCAGGAGGCGCCACCCACTTGGAGCCCCGGGGAGCGGTGATATAAAACCACTCTCGTTGCCACAAGCCTAGCTCCTGTTGAAAAGAGCCCTCGGGCCATGGAGCATCGGCATTTTTGCTTATAACAGCGCCTCCGCACTCTGCGTGCCGTCCCTTGATCATCTTCGGCTCCACTTTGAAGGTCTTGAGCCATAATCCGAAGTGAGGGGTAACACGGAGGAACGCTTCACACACGACAATAAACGAGGAGATGTGGAGGATGGACTCTGGAGCTAAGTCATGGAATTCCAGCCCGTAATAAAACAACAGTCCCCTCACAAAGGGATCCATTGGGAAGCCCAACCCCCGGAGGAAGTGAGACATGAACACCATGCTCTCACCGGGCTGGGGACTGGGAATGACGTGCCCTTGAGCAGGCAACCTATGCGAAATTTCGCCGGTCAGGAACTTAGCCTCCCTCAACTTTAGTACGTCCTCCTCCGTGATGGAGGAGGGCGTCCATCGGCCTTGAAGGTCAGAACCAGACATTGTCGAAGGTCCGAAGCGCCTGGAATCTGGAGCCTAGGGTGTTGGAACTCGGGGCGACGGGCGAACTTGCTTGAGATTGAAAAAAGGAGTAAGGCCTTGGTCTCTTTATAAGAGGTCGAATACCAAGAGCCCTCCCGTAACCGTTTGGGACTCGCCTTAAATCGAGGAGACGTGCTAACGGGCACGATTGGGTTACCCACGTCCGTATCGATGAGAATCCCGTAAAAAGGGCACACGATCTCTGCTTTGACAAGACGTGCCAAGGAAACCGCCTCGCAAAACGTGCTGAGGTGGAAAAGAAGGACTTGGCCGTAGTGTGATGACACACTGCGGGATACGTCAACAGATTTGATTTGTGTTAATATTATTCTCTCTATGGCGATATGTGGAAATTTATTTTGCAGAGCCAGACACTATTCTTGGTGTTTATAAATCTTCTATTAAGGACTTGGAGGAGGAACCCGCCTTGCAATGCCGAAGACAATCTGCGCGCTGGACTCGTCGTCATTGAAGCCTGGTTCAGGGGCTACTGAGGGAGTCCTGGATTAGGGGGTGTTCGGGTAGCCGGACTATACCTTCGCCGGACTCCTGGACTATGAAGATACAAGATTGAAGACTTTGTCCCGTGTCCGGATGGAACTTTCCTTGGCGTGGAAGGCAAGCTTGGCGATGCGGATATTCAAGATCTCCTACCATTGTAACCGACTTTGTGTAACCCTAACCCTATCCGGTGTCTATATAAACCGGAGGGTTGTAGTCCATAGGACAATCAACTCCATACACAACAATCATACCATAGGCTAGCTTCTAGGGTTTAGCCTCCTTGATCTCGTGGTAGATCTACTCTTGTACTACCCATATCATCAATATTAATCAAGCAGGAGTAGGGTATTACCTCCATCGAGAGGCCCCGAACCTGGGTAAAAACATCGTGTCCCTTGTCTCCTGTTACCATCCGGCCTTGACGCACAGTTCGGGACCCCCTACCCGAGATCCGCCGGTTTTGACACCGACAACAACCCTGACAGAGAACATCCAAAACATGAACAGAGGATATTTGCGTGATACGGGAGTCAAAACCTTCGAGAGAATATATAATGATTTTTTATCGACCAAAATACGTATCGTGCAAGAAAACGGAGTCCGGAAGGCACACGAGGTGCTCACGAGGTAGGGGGCGCGCCCAGGGGGTAGGGCGCGCTCTCCACCCTCATGGGGCCCTCGTGTCCTTCCCGGACTGCTACTTATTTTTCTATTTTTCTAAGTATTCCAGAACGGATAAATATTGCCTTAAAAAATGTTTTGGAGTCGGTTTACTTACCGTACCACATACCTATTCCTTTTCGGAGTCTGAAATGTTCTGGAAAGTGTCTCTTATGTATTCCTCCAGGGTTACGGTTTCAATAATATTGGTTTCAACATTTATAGGATTACGTGAGATATGATGTTTAATTCTTTGACCGTTTACCACCTTCGGATTTGTACCTTCGAAGTTGTTGATCTTTATGGCACCGGAACGATAGACCTCCTCGATAACGTAGGGCCCTTCCCATTTAGAGAGAAGTTTTCCTGCAAAAAATCTTAAACGAGAGTTGTATAGCAATACATAATCACCTACGTTAAACTCACGCTTTTGTATTCTTTTGTCATGCCATCTTTTGTCTTTTTCTTTAAATAACTTGGCATTTTCATAGCTTGGGTTCTCCATTCATCGAGTGAGCTAATATCAAATAACCACTTCTCACCGGCAAGTTTGAAATCATAGTTGAGCTCTTTAATAGCCCAATATGCCTTGTGTTCTAATTCGAGAGGTAAGTGACATGCTTTTCCATAAACCATTTTATACGGAGACATACCCATGGGATTTTTATATGCAGTTCTATAGGCCCATAATGCATCATCAAGTTTCTTAGACCAATTCTTTCTAGACCTATTAACAGTCTTTTGCAAAATTAATTTGAGTTCTCTATTACTCAATTCTACTTGACCACTAGACTGTGGGTGATAAGGAGATGCAATTCTATAATTAACATCATATTTAGCAAGCATTTTACGGAAAGCACCATGAATAAAGTGTGAACCACCATCAGTCATTAAATATCTAGGGACTCCAAAACTCAGAAATATAACTTCCTTAAGCATTTTAATAGAAGTGTTATGATCAGCACTACTAGTTGGAATAGCTTCTACCCACTTAGTAACGTAATCAACAGCAACTAAAATATGTGTATATCCATTAGAGGCAGGAAAAGGTCCCATATAATCAAAGCCCCAAACATCAAATGGTTCAATAACAAGTGAATAATTCATAGGCATTTCTTGACGTCTGCTAATATTATCGATTCTTTGACATTCGTCGCATGACAAGACAAAGTTACGGGCATCCTTGAAGAGAGTAGGCTAATAAAAACCTGATTGCAATACTTTATGTGCAGTTCTGTCTCCAGCGTGGTGTCCTCCATAAGCTTCGGAGTGACACTTGCATAGGATATGTTCCTGTTCATGCTCAGGTACACAACGCCTAATAACACCATCTACTCCTTCTTTATAAAGATGTGGGTCATCCCAAAAGTAATGTCTCAAATCATAGAAGAACTTTTTCTTTTGTTGGTATGTGAAACTAGGTGGTATGAATTTAGCGACAATATAATTAGCATAATCAGCATACCATGGAGTGCTACGAGAAGTACTTATGACATTTAATTGTTCATCTGGAAAGCTATCATCAATAGGTAGTGGGTCATCAAGAACATTTTCTAACCTAGACAAGTTGTCTACAACGGGGTTCTCAGCTCCCTTTCTATCAACAATATGCAAATCAAATTCTTGTAGCAGGAGAACCCATCTAATAAGTCTAGGTTTCGCATCTTTCTTTTCCATAAGGTATTTAGTAGCAGCATGATCAGTGTGAATAGTTACTTTAGAATCAACAATATAAGGTCTGAACTTATCACAAGCAAATACAACTGCTAAACGTTATTTTTCAGTAGTAGCATAATTTCTTTGAGCATTGTCTAGAGTCTTACTAGCATAATGGATAACATTTAATTTCTTATCGACTCTTTGCCCTAGAACATCACCTACAACATAATCACTAGCATCACACATAATTTCAAAGGGTAAATTCCATTCAGGTGGGTGAACAATAGGTGCAGAGACTAATGCTTTCTTAAGTATTTCAAATGCTTCTACACAATCATCATCAAAGACAAATGGTATATCTTTTTGTAATAAATTAGTCAGAGGCCGAGAAATTTTTGAGAAGTCCTTAATGAACCTCCTATAAAATCCGGCGTGACCAAGGAAACTTCTTATACCTTTGATGTCCTAGGGACATGGCATCTTTTCAACAGCATCAACCTTGGCTTTATCAACTTCAATACCTCTTTCAGAAACTTTATGCCCCAAGACAATACCTTCATTAACCATAAAGTGGCACTTTTCCTAATTCAAGACAATATTAGTTTCTTTACATCTCTGCAAAACTCGATCAAGATTGCTCAAGCAATCATCAAACGAAGATCCATAGACGGAAAAGTCGTCCATGAAAACCTCACAAATCTTTTCACCAAAGTCAGAGAATATAGCCATCATGCATCTTTGAAAGGTAGCAGGTGCATTACATAAACCAAAAGGCATATGTCTATAAGCAAAAGTACCAAAAGGGCATGTAAAAGTAGTCTTTGATTGATCTTGAGCTGACACAGGTATTTGAGAGAAACCAGAATAACCATCTAGAAAGCAATAGTGTGTATGTTTGCATAATCTTTCTAGCATTTGATGTATAAAAGGTAAGGGGTAATGATCTTTCTTAGTAGCCTTATTTAATTTCCGAAAATCAATTACCATCCTATAACCTGTAATAATTCTTTGTGGAATCAATTCATCTTTATCATTAGGAACAACAGTAATACCTCCCTTCTTAGGGACACAATGGACAGGACTTACCCACTGACTATCAGCAACGGGATAAATTATACCTGCCTCCAGAAGCTTTAGTATTTCTTTTCTCACCACTTCTTTCATTTTAGGATTCAAACGTCTTTGAGGATCACGAACTGGTTTGGCATCTGCTTCCAAATTTATTTTATGTTGACATAGAGTGGGACTAATTCCCTTAAGATCATCAAGAGTATATCCAATAGCAGCACGATGTTTCTTCAGAGTTTTCAATAATCTTTCTTCTTCATGCTCTGAAAGGTTAGCACTAATAATAACATGATATATCTTGTTTTCATCAAGATAAGCATATTTAAGATTATCAGGCAACGGTTTAAGCTCAAACACGGGATCACCCTTGGGTGGAGGAGGATCCCCTAGGATTTCAACAGGCAAATTGTGTTTCGGAATAGGTTCCTGTTTAAAGAATACTTCATCTATTTCCCTTCTTTCATTCATAAACATATCATTTTCATGGTCTAGCAAATATTGTTCTAAAGGATCACTAGGAGGTACGACAATAGAAGCAAGACCAATAATTTCATCCTTACTAGATAATTCTTCTTCGCGGTGTTGTTTACTAAATTTAGATAAATTAAACTCATGAATCATATCATCCAAGCCAATAGTAACAACATTCTTTTTGTAGTATATCTTAGCATTAACAGTATTCAAGAAGGGTCTACCAAATATAATGGGACAAACGCTATCTTGTGGGGAACCAATAACAAGAAAATCAGTCAGATATTTAGTTTTCCCACACAAGACTTCAACATCTCTAACAATTCCCATTGCTGATATAGTATCTCTATTGGCAAGTTTAATTGTGACATCAATTCCTTCTAACTCAGCAGGTGCAATTTCATGCTTAATTTCTTCATATAAAGTATGCGGTATAACACTAGCACTAGCACCCATATCACATAAGCCATGATAACAATGATCTCCTATTTTAACAGAAATAACAGGCATGCCTACCACAGGTCTATGTTTATCTTTAGCACAAGGTTTAGCAATTCTAGCAGTTTCACCGCAGAACTGAATAACATGCCCATCAATATTATCAGCCAACAGATCTTTAACAATAGCAATATTAGGTTATACTTTAACTTGCTCAGGAGGTGTATAAGTTCTAATATTGCTTTTACATACCACAGTTGAAGCTTTAGCATGATCCTTTATTCTAACAGGGAAAGGTGGTATCTCAACATAAGAGGTAGGAACAATAGGATCATTATAAGTGACAGTCTTTTCTTCAACTTTAATTGGTGCAGCTGCTTTTACTTCTATGGGAGGATGATATTTAAACCACTTCTCCTTAGGGAAATCAACATAAGTAGCAAAAGATTCACAGAAAGAAGCTACTATCTCAGAGTCAAGTCCATATTTAGTGCTAAACTTACAGAAAATATCGGTATCCATAAAAGATTTAACACAATCAAACTTAGTTGTCATACCTGGCTCCTTACCTTCGTCAAGATCCCAATATTCAGAGTTGCGTTTAATTCTATCCAATAAGTACCATTTAAATTCAATAGTCTTCATCATAAAAGAGCCAACACAAGAAGTATCGAGCATGGTGCGATTATTTTCAGAAAGTCGAGCATAAAAGTTTTGAATAATTGTCACTCTTGGGAGCTCATGATTGGGGCATGAATATAACATTTATTTAAGCCTCCCCCAAGCTTGAGCGATGCTTTCTCCTTCGCGAGGCCAAAAATTATACATATAATTGCGATCACGATGAACAAGATGCATAGGATAATACTTTTGATGAAATTCCAATTTCAATCTTCTATAGTTCCATGATCTCGTATCATCACATAGCCTATACCATGTCAATGCGTCTCCCTTCAAAGATAAAGGGAAGACCTTCTTCTTAGCAACATCATCGGGTATACCTGCAAGCTTAAATAATCCACAAACTTCATCCACATATATTAGGTGCTCATCAGGCTGCTTTGTTCCATCTCCTGTAAAAGGATTAGCTAGCAGTTTTTCTATCATACCCGAAGGAAATTCAAAAGGAATTTCATTTTCAATAGGTTCAGTAGGTTGAGGAGCAACTCTTTGCTCTACTGGTCGGGGTTAAGATACCCCGAACAAGCCCCTCAGAGGATTACTTTCCATAGTAACAAGTGACAATAAATTTCAGCACACTATATAAATTTTTCCTTACCAAATTCCACCTACCAAAGGCGCTTCACTCCCCGGAAAATGGCGCCAGAAAAGAGTCTTGATGACCCACAAGTATAGGGGATTTATCATAGTCCTTTCGATAAGTAATAGTGTCGAACCCAACGAGGAGCAGAAGGAAATGATAAGCGGTTTTCAGCAAGGTATTCTCTGCAAGTACTGAAATAAGTGGTAACAGATAGTTTTGTGATAGGATAAATTGTAACGAGCAACAAGTAACAAAAGTAAATAAAGTGCAGCAAGGTGGCCCAATCCTTTCTGTAACAAAGGACAAGCCGGAACAAACTCTTATATAAGGAAAAGCGCTCCCGAGGACACATGGGAATATCGTCAAGCTAGTTTTCATCACGTTCATATGATTCGCGTTCGGTACTTTGATAATTTGATATGTGGGTGGACCGGTGCTTGGGTGCTGTTCTTACTTGAACAAGCACCCCACTTATGATTAACCTCTATTGCAAGCATCCGCAACTACAACAAAAGTATTAAGGTAAACCTAACCATAGCATGAAACATATGGATCCAAATCAGCCCCTTACGAAGCAACGCATAAACTAGGGTTTAAGCTTCTGTCACTCTAGCAACCCATCATCTACTTATTACTTCCCAATGCCTTCCTCTAGGCCCAAATAATGGTGAAGTGTTATGTAGTCAACGTTCACATAACACCACTAGAGGCTAGACGACATACATCTTATCAAAATATCAAACGAATACCAAATTTACATGACTACTCATAGCAAGACTTCTCCCTTGTCCTCAGGAACAAACGTAACTACTCACAAAGCATATTCATGTTCATAATCAGAGGGGTAATAATATGCATATAGGATCTGAACATATGATCTTCCACCAAATAAATCAACTAGCATCAACTACAAGGAGTAATCAACACTACTAGCAACCTACTAGAATCAATCCCGGACTTTGAGACAAGCATTGGATACAAGAGATGAACTAGGGTATGGAGATGAGATGGTGCTGGTGAAGATGTTGATGGAGATTGCCCTCTCCCGATGAGAGGAGCGTTGGTGATGATTTCCCCCTCCCGGAGGGAAGTGTCCCAAGCAGAACAGCTCTGCCGGAGCCCTAGATTGGTTCCGCCAAGGTTCCGCCTCGTGGCGGCGGAGTCTCGTCCCGAAAGGTTGCTTCTAGTTTTTTATTGACGAAAGACTTCATATAGCAGAAGATGGGCATAGGAGAGCCACCAGGGGGCCCACGAGGTAGGGGCGCGCCCTAGGGGGCGCCCCCACCCTCGTGGACAGGGTGTGGGCCCCCTGGCCTTCATCTTTGGCAGGTATTTTTCATTATTTATTGTAAGATATTTCGTGGAGTTTTAGGACTTTTGGAGTTGCGCAGAATAGGTCTCTAATATTTGCTCCTTTTCCAACCCAGAACTCCAGCTGCCGGCATTCTCCCTCCTTATGTAAACCTTGTAAAATAAGAGAGAATAGCCATAAGTATTGTGACATAACATGAAATAACAGTCCATAATGCAATAAATATTGATATAAAAGCATGATGCAAAATGGACGTATCAAGACCCACACCTAATTAATCATGGACATAATTAGCAGGCTAATTAAACTAATCTTGATGGTCACTGACGGTGAGCCATGCAACTGTAGCGATTAGGTTTAACTCTAACAAAATCTGTTAGCAAATTGATGCACTGACCACTAGGCCCCACCCTGCCTAATTAAGTTAATTTGTTTAAATAAACTATCTTAATATTGCCACTATCTATGACATGTGGCCCCACCTTGACCGGTTTGACCAGTCAAAGTGCTCGCTGTGTATCCCCTAGCTAATGACAGATGGCCCCACCAGCACTGTTCACTGTTGGCCTGGTCCGCTTTGACTGCTGAGTCAGCAGTTGACTAGACCCACCAGTCACTCTCTGACTGGGTGTAATACTGGGTGCACTTAGCGACATAGCTATTTAATAACTCGAATTTAATTAAATACAACAATGTCAGAAAATGTTTAAAACTTTAGAAAATTAATATAAAATAATCCGTAATTCGGATGGAAAAACTTAGTACATAAAAGTTGCTCAGAACGACGAGACGAATCCGAATACGCGGTCTGTTTGTCCGCCACACATCTCTAGCATAGTGAACAAGCAACTTCCCCCTTCCGGTTCATCTGTCCAAAAACACGAAACACCGAGGATACTTTCCCGGATGTTTCCCCCCTTCGCCGGTATCGCCTCCTACTGCGTTAGGGCATACCTAGCACCGTGTATTGCCTCGTTTTGTTTTGTGATGCTTTGTTTGCTCCATAGTTATTGTTTCTTCCCCCTCTTCTCTCGTTAGACACCGAGACTGACGCCACTGCTGGTGTCGCGATCGACTATGTTGTTGACGACCCCTCCTTGCCAGACCAACCAGTCAAGCCCCCCTTTGATCATCCCGATATCGCCCATTCCATTCTCTCATGCTTGCATTAGATTTTGCTAATGTTATTGTTTGCTCCTATTCTGATGCATAGCCTGCTTTTGTAACCTGCTTATTGTTACCTACCTGCTTATCCTAAACTGCTAAGTATAGGTTGGTTAGTGATCCATCAGTGACCCCCACCTTGTCCTTGTTGCCCCTGCTTCATCATCGAAGACCCGATCAACGGGATCGAATACCAGGCCCCGGCACTGGACATCACTTTCCCCTTAGTTGCTCGACACTACTGGGTTACTATCGAGTGCCGAGGGTGAGACCTCATCAGCACTTCTGATGTTAACCCTGTAGTGTAGCTATTCGGTCATGGTCATCGGGGGTGATTCCGCCTTAACCACTTCTGATACGACTCTGTCGTGCAACCCCTCAAGTGTGAACCTCGAGGGTGGATCCTCTTACGTTCACCTTGATGATTACGTCGAGTGGAATCTGTCGTGGGTTTGTCACGGCAGATGTCCTCATGAAAGGACTTAGTCGTGGAGCCATCGCTACAGGTTAGCTTAAAGGGGTGAAAGTGGACAAGGGACGCAGAGAGTTTTATACTAGTTCGGCCCCTTACGATGAAGGTAAAAGCCTACATCTAGTTGTGATGGAATTGACGGGGTTTCGATGACCAGGGAGCGAATACGCTTTGCCTGAGTCTCGAGTTGTTGTCTGTTTTTCTGAACCGCTGCCGGGTCGTCCCCTTATATACATGGGTTGATGCCCGTCGGTTTACAGAGTCCCATGGCCGGCTCATAAACGTGTCCGGCTCGGTCTCCGCTCTTTTTACCTTACAATGCAAGTTACATATCAATGGCAGTTTATAGCTACAGGCCTTAAACCGGTTCTGGGCCCTGGGCCTTTACACAACATCACCGTCTGTCTTCATAGGCTTCAAGTATAATGAACTACTGATGAAGTTAACAGGGCCTCTCCTGGCCGGTTTACGCCCAGTAGTAATATCCCCAACATTAGGCCCCAGACTAATTTGAACTGGTTCATGTCAGTCCTCAAGAAAACTTTGTCTTCAACATCTTCACAAAATTTTGTAAACCGCCGTGACGTCATCTTCTCGGGCCGTGGTAAAACATCGTGACATCATCTGTTTATTAAAAACTGTGTATGCCACATTTTCATTAATGGGTCTCCGACAATCGAGGCGACAGCTCTGCCTTATTTCCAAATTTCTGGCTCCTCGATCTTCGTGCCTGGCACTTATCCCTTGCCTTTATAAATAGGGCCGAGGGGCCATTTTCACCTTTCCCCCTTGTGCCTCTTCGCGTCATCGTCTTCCTCGCGCCGCTCAACCTCTGGAGCTCCGCCGCCACCGTCGACCGTCGCCTCTGCTTCAACTCTGGCCGCTGCATCACCCTGAACGCACCAGAGAACTGCGGTGCTTCTCCGCTCCTGCATCAGCACTGGTAAGCTCTCTGCTCTTCCGCCATAGATCTGTTCTAGGGTTTCGGTGTTCTTCGGTGTTCGTCGGTGTTCATTGCTTGCATAGTAGCCTTTTGATCCAAACCTTGATGTTCATCCTATTCAATGATAGCCGTAGCCCTTCTTTTTCATCTAATGCACCTCGTTAAAACAGAAGATCCCATCTGAATCTTCATCCAATATTTCGGTACTGCTTCTTAGGTCTGAATATATTTTCCTTTTCTGATATACGACAGATCCAAAATTATAATGCCAACTTACGAAATCTGTTTTTCCTTCACTTACGCATCTGTAGACTTGCATCTTCAATGTCAAACTAGGCGGTTTAACTTTTAGAAAAATGACGACCTGGTATACACCATTAGTCCCCTTGTTGAACCGCCAATGTACATCATACTTAGCCTTCGCTTAATAAACTCCGGTTTAACAATATGCTTATATCCCTGTTCCGCCGCATAGTTTGTCCACTGTAAATCTTAAATCGGTAATTTATCATGTTGTAGATCCGTCATTGCCATCGCCAAGCAAGTTTACGAATGCAATTGGGTCCCTTCTCGAGTGACTGAAGAACAGTTAAACAACCTCGTTAGCACGGGCGCTTTAACCAAGAAAGATGTCATTCACTAGAGGGTCCTCTGCCACAAAGCTTCCACCGCTTAAAACAGTGCTTGGGTGAGCCATACTCTTACTTATATCCTTGATATGCTACTTAATATATACTGTACTGATCCTTTATTTTTATTTTTCTCAGGGCCAAGCCCAGACCCAGCAAGAAGGCTCGTCTGAACAAACTGATAGAGGAAGACACGGCTGCTGAACCGGAGAAAACTCCAGATCCTAAAGCGGCCAACATTGATGATATGTTGAATGATCCACCACCTCAAGATCATGACTTCGTTGCTGAGCAGGCAGAAGTTGATGCCACCGGCCATGCCGACCAGCCAACAAGCCCAATCCGGACTGACAAGTCGGTCAGTCCAGTAAAAAATACTGACAAACCAGCAACTCCAGTACGAGCTGCTGAGGAGAAAGATGATGACGTTCTGATTACTGGCATTGGCCATACAGATCCAGGAAATCCTGTCGCTTTGTCCAGGCATACCGCCAAAGAGGAATTCTCTGCAATTGGCAAAGGCAAATGGAATGCCGATCTGTCCACTTACGCCCATCTGAACGCTCAGGATCTTCATTCCGGCTATCTGAACCGTCTATATACCAGCCGTGACTATGAAGCCGGCTTGGTAAATATGATGAAGGAACGATATGAGGTAATTTCATAAGTATTGTCCCCTTATTTTTTAATTGCGGCTTATCAACTCCAGTAGCCCCCAAGTGACGGTTTAAGATATCAATCTAAACCGGGACTTAGTAAAACTTCTATGCTTTGCAACAATGCATCTGAACTTCCCTGAAGTAGCCCCCAAGTGCCGGTTTAACTTTGTAAAGATGAACCGGGACTTTGTATAAGAAACTCCCGTATCAGCATTCTTTGAGAAAATATCCATTAGCCCCCAAATACCAAGGGCATAACTTGTCGTGTGCTTGGTACTTCAAGTATATACTATCACCTTATCATATAACTGTCTCTTTGCAGGCCGAGCTGAGCAAGAAAAATAGCCAAACCGCTGATCTGTAGGAGAACCTGAAATTGCAACAAGCTGAAACCTCCAAGGCGAAGGAAGAATTGACCAGCGCTCTAGGCGCTATGGAGAAACTGAAATAAGGCTTCAACAAGGAGCGGACAGATTGGGAGAGCGAAAAATACGATTTAATCAAAAGGGCTGAGAAAGCAGAGGCCGCTCTTAAACCGGTGGTTGATGAACTGACCAGCGTAAAGCGGCAGGTTCATGCCATGACTGCACCTGTGTTTGGTAAGCATCTTGACTCCCGATTTTAACATATCTTTTCATGTATTTGCTGGTTTACTAATCCTTGCAATGATACAGGAACTCGTATTAGCCACTTGGGATCTGATGTCCAGAAGAAGTTAAAAGCGGCCTACACTCTGATAGAGCAGCTGTATATTGGCGCACAGCGGATCATCTACACTCCCTCCCACAACAATCTGCCTCCTACTTTGGTCAAGGATACCATAGAAAGGTTATCTATGCTTCCTGCCCGGGTAGACGAGCTTAAAAAGTCTGCCGCTAGAACGGGCGCTTTGGTCGCACTGATCCGGGCAAAAGCATGGGTGCCTCAATTTGATCATGTCGAAGCGGCCCAAGGCTATCCCAGTTTGAAGGAAGACGGAACAGAATTTAGTGAAGATGATCTCCGAGTCATAAACCGGGAAGTGCGCCCACTGGCTTGTCAACTGGTTGAAGAAGCAGATCTTTCCCACTATCAAGCAAACTATGATGACAAGAACAAACGGGTTGCTGCGCCAGTTCCTGAAGCTCAAAATCTTATCCCGCCAATCTGTAAGCACACCTATGCCCCTGACATTGAACCGTCCACGCTGATAAGTGATGAAGCTGTATTCCAAGCCCTAACTGGGATCGACCTGGCAACTGTTGATTTCCAACCGCTCGATAGAGTAGAGGAAGTTGAACTGGCGCGAGATGATCCGCAACCGTCAGGCCAAGCTGGTGACCAACCATGATCCGGTTTAAAAACATCATAAATCTTATAAAAAAGAGAGCGAAACTCAACCAAAGGCCAATAAAACCGTTGTAGTCGAGGCTTTTCACGGGCTGCCAGGCCCCAAATTCGAGGCTTTTCATGGGATGCCAGGCTACTGAGTTAAACCATTTTTGCAAAGCCTTTTAAGATGGTCCGCAATCCTTAACCAATCATCATTTTAACTTGACAAGTTCAGGGTCTGTATTTTAGAGTAACTTGTCAAAGTTCGAAGGGTCATAACAGGTTTACCTGGGCGGCGTGACTTACTTAAAGAGGCAGGTTAACCCGGGGTTTTAGGTGTATACACCAGGTTTCCAAGCCACGGCTTCATAGCCCAATTACAAGCATTGATTCTAAGTTCATTGCGATAGCAAAGAATCCCCAAGTAACGTTTTGAGCAGTGCTCAGTGGGTGCGTATGTTTGAGTTGTTGTTTTTACAACACTCTCTTTGGCCCCGTTTTGATTTGGCTTTAAGCCGATCAAGAGGTGTGACTGTGGTTCAGATACAACCAAGCCCCCAAGTGATGCTGTGGCATTACGCCGATCAAGAGGTGTAGCTATGGTTTGAATACGACCAAGCCCCCAAGTGATGTGATATAAAGCTTTAACAAGCTAAATCAAGGGGTAAAACGGATGCTGTTTTAGAAACAGAAGCTCCATGTAACAACATATGATGGAAGAAAACAACGGATACCCCGCTTTAACTGAGGTTCCCGTTTATTGTATTGATCATAATATATACATTGTCATAATATGTACATAAGCAGAGCCTATAGCTCAAGTATAGTAGGGCCGAAGATGAGCAATGTTCCACGGCCGGTTGGTCTCCTCCTCCGCTTTACGTGTCTTTGCGCTCTCGAACATCGATTAGGTAGTACGACCCGTTGTGCAGATTCTTGCTGACCACAAAAGGTCCTTCCCAAGGGGGGGATAACTTGTGCATATCCGTCTAATCCTGGATGAGCCGAAGCACCAAATCTCCTTCTTGAAAGGTTCTGGTTCTAACCCGATGGCTATGATAGCGACGCAGATCTTGCTGATAAATCGTTGAACGGGCTGCCGCTATGTCACGCTCCTCATCTAACAGGTCAAGAGCCTCTTGCCGTGCCTTCTTGTTGTCAGCTTCAACATATGCCGCTACACGAGGTGAGTCATGACGTATGTCACTAGGAAGAACCGCCTCCGCTCCATAAACCATGAAAAACGACGTGTATCCTGTCGACCTGTTGGGTGTGGTGTTGATGCTCCATAACGCAGAAGGTAGCTCCTCAACCCAACAACCCGGCGTCCGTTGCAAAGGAACCATAAGTCGGGGTTTGATGCCTCTCAAGATCTCTTGATTGGCCCTCTCCGCTTGACCATTGGACTGCGGGTGAGCCACTGATGACACGTCAAGCCGGATGTGCTCACATTGACAGAACTCCTTCGTGGCACCCTTTGACAGATTGGTACCATTGTCTGTTATAATGTTGTGTGGAAAACCAAACCGGAAGATCACCTTTTTGATTAATTGAATTGTCGTGGCCGCATCACACTTACTGACTGGGTTAGCCTCCACCCACTTTGTGAACTTGTCAACCGCCACCAAAAGGTGGGTCTTCTTGTCCTTGGACCTCTTGAAAGGCCCAACCATATCTAGCCCCCAAGTCGTAAACGGCCAAGTGATTGGAATCATCCTCAATTCTTGAACCGGTACATTAGCGCGCCTTGAAAATTTCTGACAGCCATCACATCGTCTGACCAAGTCCTCGGCATCAGCATGAGCTGTCAACCAATAGTAATTGTGAAGAAACGCCTTGGCCACCAAAGATTTTGAACCGGCATGGTGACCACAGTCTCCTTCGTGGATCTCACGCAAAATTTCACAGCCTTCTTCAGGAGACACACAACGTTGAAACACCCCTGTCACACCGCAATGATGCAATTCTCCATTGATAATGGTCATGGACTTGGACCGCCGGATTATCTGCTTGGCCAGAGCCTCATCCTCTGGTAACTCGCCCCGATTCATATACGCCAGATAAGGAACTGTCCAATCCGGGATAACATGAAGAGCCGCCACCAACTGAGCTTCCGGATCAGGAATAGCCAGATCCTCTTCACCAGGGAGTTTGATGGACGGATTATGTAGAACATCCAAGAAGACATTAGGCGGAACCGGTTTACGTTGGGAACCCAGGCGGCTTAAAGCGTCCGCCGCTTCGTTCTTCCGCCTGTCCACATGATCCACCTAATAACCTTTAAAGTGACCTACAACAATATCCACCTCACGAAGATATGCTGCCATGAGTGGGTCTTTGGAATCCCAAGTGCCAGATACTTGTTGAGCCACCAGGTCCAAGTCACCAAAGCACTTAACTCGGCTCAGATTCATCTCCTTGGCCATCCGAAGACCATGGAGTAAGGCCTCATATTCAGCTGCATTGTTAGTGCAAGGGAACAATAAACGGAGAACATAACAAAACTTATCACCTCGCGGGGAAGTTAATACGACTCCAGCCCTCGAGCCCTCCAATTGCCTGGACCCATCAAAATGAATAGTCCAATAAGTGTGATCCGGCTTCTCTTCTAGTGCTTGTAGTTCCGTCCAATCATTGATGAAATCCACAAGTGCCTGAGATTTGATCGCCGTTCGGGGTATGTATTTCAACCCGTGAGGCCCGAGCTCGATAGCCCACTTGGCAATCCGGCCAGTTGCTTCCCTGTTCTGGATTATATCTCCCAAAGGAGCAGAGCTGACCACCGTGATGGGATGACCTTGGAAATATTGCTTGAGCTTCTGGATTGCCATGAAAACCCCATATACCAGCTTTTGCCAGTGCGGGTACCTCTGCTTGGACTCAATAAGTACCTCACTGATGTAATAAACCGGACGCTGAACCGAATATTCCTTTTTCTGCCTCCTTGCACTCCACCACAATAGCCACACTAACTGCCTGAGCGATAGCTGCCACATATAGCAACAATGGCTCCTTGTCAACCGGAGCAGTAAGAACCGGCGGGTTAGCCAGCTGCCGCTTTAAGTCTTCAAGCGCTTCATCTGCGTCAGAGCTCCAGATGAAGTTATCTGTTTTCTTCAGCATCTGATACAAAGGAATGGCCTTCTCGCCAAGGCGGCTGATGAACCGGCTCAACGTGGCAATCCGGCCTGCCAATCGTTGAACGTCATTAATACACTTTGGTTTAGCCAAGGAGGTGATGGCCTTGATCTTTTCCGGATTAGCTTCAATGCCCCTGTTAGACACCAAAAATCCCAAGAGCTTGCCTGCCGGTACACCAAAAACGCACTTGGTCGGTTTAAGCATCATCTTGTAAACCCGCAGGTTATCAAAGGTTTCCTTCAAGTCATCAATCGATGTTTGATTCTTCCTTGATTTCACCACAATATCATCCACATAGGTGTGAACATTACGGCCGATTTTCTTATGAAGGCAATTCTGCACACACCGTTGATAAGTCGCCTAGGCACTCTTGAGCCCAAAGGGCATGGACACATAGCAGAAGGCTCCAAAGGGGGTTATGAAGGTCATCTTCTCCTGGTCCTTAACTGCCATTTTGATCTGATGATAACCATAATATGCATCCAAAAAGCTCAAACGCCCATGACCCATCGTAGCATCAATAATTTGATCAATATGGGGGAGGGCAAAATGATCTGCTGGACAAGCCTTGTTGAGATCTGTGTAGTCCACACACATACGCCAAGTGCTGTTCTTCTTGAGGACCAGCACCGGATTGGCCAACCACTCAGGATGGAATACTTCCATGATAAACCCAACCGCCAAGAGCCTGGCCACTTCTTCTCCAATAGCCTTGCGTCTTTCTTCATTGAACCGGCGGAGAAACTGCTTGACCGGTTTATACTTAGGATCAACATTAAGAGTGTGCTCAGCGAGTTCTCTCGGTACACCTGGCATGTCAGAAGGCTTCCACGCAAAGATGTCCCGATTCTCACGGATGAACTCGATGAGCGCGCCTTCCTATTTTGTATCCAAGTTAGCGCTTATGCTGAACTGCTTGGATGAATCGCCAGGTACGAAGTCAACAAGCTTCGTCTCATCAGCCGATTTAATCTTCAGGGTTGGATCATGCTCTGTAGTTGGTTTCTTCAATAAAGCCATATCTGCCGGATCAACATTATCTTTGTAAAATTTTAACTCTTCTGTGGCACAAACCGACTCAGCATAAGCCGCATCACCTTCTTCACACTCCATAGCAATCTTGTGGCTCCCATGGGCAGTTATAGTTCCCTTGTGACCCGGCATCTTGAGCTACAGATAGACATAGCAAGGTCGTGCCATAAATTTAGCATAAGCCGGCCGCCCAAACAGGGCATGATACGGGCTTTTGATTTTCACCACTTCAAAGGTCAAAGTTTCTGATCTCGAGTCATGCTCATCCCCAAAAGCCACCTCCAGAGCTATCTTACCAACAGGATATGCCGATTTACCAGGCACCACACCATGGAACACCGTATTGGACGGTTTAAGATTTTTATCTGTTAATCCCATGCGACGGAAGGTTTCATAATAAAGGATATTGATACTACTCCCTCCGTCCATGAGTACCTTCGTGAACTTATGACCTCCCACCTAAGGTGCCACCACCAATGCTAGGTGACCCGGATTATCAACCCGGGGGCGGATGATCTTCTCTACTCCACACAATCGGCTGCTCAGACCAGCGCAAGTAATGGGGCACCGCCGGTTCAATAGCATTCACTGCCCTTTTATTAAGCTTCTGGCCGCGCTTATCTAAGCTAGTGGTAAAGACATGATACTGTCCGCCATTCAACTACTTTGGGTTGCTCTGGTAACCCAACTGCTGCTCCTGCTATTGCTGGTTTCCCTGATTGTTGTAACCACCTTGATTATTATTTCTGCCCTGATTACCATGGAAGCCTGAACCGGAGCTGCCTCCACCATAACCCGGCCCCTAAGATCCGTGGCCTGAACCACCACCCGGCCCATTATCATACCCGAAATAATTAGAATTCTTGAACTCTTGCATGATGTAGTAGTCCTTCCAGAGGTGTGTGGACGGCATCTCCTCCGTCTCATGTTTTGGGCAGGGCTGGTTCAACAGGTAAGATAGGCGATCCGGGTTAGGACTAGGTGCTCCACCGCGCCGGGGCAGTTTACCCTTGCGTCGCTGGCCCTTGTCCTGTGTGCTGGTATTAGCCACAGAGTCCAAGTTGTGATCCGCTTTACGCTTACCGCCGTTTCCATGACCTGCCGGGTTGTGGTGCTGCCCCTTGGTGTTGCCGCTCATTTTTCACTTCCCTGTCTTATAATCATAAGACTCGGGATCCTTGGTACTAGCAGAGTCAGCATAGTTCACCGGAGCAGCCATGAGGGTTCCCATGTCATTACAGTGGCGTTTGAGCCGTCCCAACTTCAACTTCAGAGGTTCAAACCGGCAATTGCCTTCCAATGTTAACACTGCGGTATCAGCGTTGATGCGGTCCGACGAATGCAAAAATTTTGAGACCCGACGCACCCATCAGGTTGTTGAATCTCCCTCCTCCTGGACATAGGCAGCTAAGTCCACAATTGACATGGGCTTCTTGCATGTATCTTTGAAATTCTGGATAAACCGGGTTCTCAACTCGGCCCACGACCTGATAGAATTCGCCGGTAAACTATTTAGCCAAGTACGGGTCGTCCCTTCCAACATCATGGTAAAATACTTTGCACATGCCGCATCATCCACATCCAGCATCTCCATGGCCATCTCATAGCTTGCAACCTGTCGGGGTAAATGACCACGGGTAGCCAAGCCGGCTCCCTTTGGCACTTCAGAAAAAATTACAAGCCAATCTGGACACCAAGGAACCAAGACGTTGGGCCGCCTTCCCTCTGCCGAATGCCTCTCAGGCTGACCGTCGGGAGGCGGCCCGGCCTCCACCTTCATGAAGAAAGCCGCGGGAGGGCCGGCTCCGAGAAGCCGGCCTCGAGAAGGCCGACTCCAAGAAGCCGGCTCCCGCGGCACGGTCAAGATCGCACCCTCGAGGTCCGCAACCACATAACGGCGATGGGACGAGGCGTGGCTACAGTGAAGCCTGCCACCCCCGAAACCCGGAGCACGCCTGGCACAGTGCGCCGTACGGGGTAGCCCTGTCCCGTCCGGCGCGGCACTGTTGCCATGATGCCTATGGCGCCATCCGCGGCGGGCTGTCAGCGCAGCCCGCGGGCGGTGGGCCCCTCTAGGCACAGAGACACCCGAAGGCGGCCAGGCCTCCCCCAGTCGGCCAAGACGTGGCCAGCTTCCCCAAAGCCGGCTTGCTCCTTCCCTCGAAGGAGGCGCCCCATTAAGAGGACAAGACGACGTGAGGCTACAGTGATCGCCCGCCAGGCGGCAGTACTGTAGCCACGTTTACCTCGATAAAGCCCTCATCATCAGGATTGAGGCAACAGTAATCGGTCGTCGACAGGGCCCTAGGCAGTAGCGCCTGCCTGTCGGCCAAGATGCCAGCAGCCGACGGGACCCACCAGCCGGTGGGCCCCGACAGTCGGCGCAGAAGCCGGCGAGCGTAGACGCTGACGGCTGGGACCCGCTCCCAGCCAGATTACCATTGTACCCCCGGGGGTAGGCCTATATAAACCCCCCGGGGCACCCATGCAAAGGGTTGATCTCATCTAGGTTCTCACATACACAGAGAGAGGAGTAGAGCTAGCCTTGCCCTTCTTCTTCCTCTCGCCAAACAGCTCAAGGAGCGCTTTGTAGTTACCTGTTCACTGAGTGATCATGCGGAGACCCCGCAGAGCAGCAGTAGGGGTGTTATCTCCACGGAGAGCCCCGAAGCTGGGTAAGATTCGCCGGCGTGCATGTCTTCGCCTCATCCCGCTTCCAGGCACCGGCGACGTCTTACTGGCTCCCACACAGATAAGCCACCCGTTGGCATATGTCGCACCAATCACCCGACACTTGGCGCCCACCTTGGGGATAGGTGCACCGTCGTCCGGAGACCTGTTCTGGACGGGAACCTTCTTCCTCCCCAGCGAGCGTAGCCAGCCCGGCACACCCGATGGCTCTTGCCACGACGCGCTGCAAGGCGTCACCAACGCTTGCGCAGCAAGCAACCTCGCCGATCCCCTTGGCGAGGCCCTCATCCCCGACGAGCCCGCTTCCGACGCGGGCACCGGCCGCCTCGTCGACCTCCTCGGCCAGCTCCACGTCTCCAGCGAGCCTGCTGTGGACCGGGAGTCCGTTGGCTCCACCGACCCAATGCATGTCGACTCCAACACTGCCTCGCTCGACGCCTTCCCCGCCAACGTCGTGATCTACGACGACCCGCTTCCCCGAGCCGATGGCTATGACGTTGCCACCGCCGAGGTGATGGTCATCAGCCACGGCGGCACTTCTGGCGAGAACGCCCACGATGCCCCGCAAGCGGCGATCCACGATCTGTCCGTCCCCCTCCCGGCCGATGCCGACGCCGGAGCACTGGAGGCTCGCCGCCTCGCCCTCATCGTGGAGGGCCGGAAGCTAGCTTCTGTGAGACGCCTCACCGCAGCCCACCGGTGCGAAGTCGACCGCGCCGCCTTTGGCACGCCACCTCCTGGCAGGCCAAGCCGAGTAGGCGTCGTCGGACAGCGCGGCGCTATCATCGCCGACTTGCTTGGGGTCGACCGCCCAGTCTATGCCACCCCACTCGAGAACCTGCACGCCGCCCAGGCGGCCGTAGACGAGCTGGATGGACTGGGGGCCGATGAGCTCCCCTACATGACCAGACGCATCCAGCAGTTAATCGATGCGGCCGCGCAGCGGCACGAGGCCGACGTCCGCGAGGAAAGCCCTCCACCGCGCCGAGAGCACGACGCGACATCCCGGACGCCGACTGCGGGTAAAACCCGCGCGCGACATGAGAAGGAGCCGGCTGCCAGCCGAAGCCGAACCCGGATCTCCATCGAGCGATATGCAGAAGGCCACCCTCGAGCCATGGAGCGGCGGGGCAACCCGCCTCCGCCTCCGCCTCATGGGGAAAGGTATCCCACCCCACCGCCTGTCACGCATCCGACTCTCAGCGGCCGACTGGGTCGCCGCGAAGGAGTCGGCGAGAACGACGCCCGCCATCGGATCGACCGCCTAGCGCGATCTCTGGCGCTAGAAGAAGAAGATGATGTCGGCCTGCCTTGCTTTGGCCCCCGCATCCGCGACGAGCCCTTCCCCAAAGGGTTCTCGCTCCCAAGAGACACGCCCAAGTACAACGGCGCCGTGAAGCCGGAAGATTGGTTGATCGACTATTCCACCGCAGTACGCATCGCGAACGGCAACCGGCGCGTTGCGGTGAAGTACGTGCCCCTCATGCTCCAAGGAACGGCACGGACCTGGCTCAACAGCCTCAAGCCATACAGCGTCAACAGCTGGCTAGACTTCACAGAAGCCTTCGTCCGCAACTTCACCAGCACCTACAAGCGGGCTCCCAAGCCCAGACAGCTCTCCTTGTGCGTAGAAGGCCCCGACGAGTCCACTCGTGACTACCTCACGCGTTGGGCCGAGCTCCGCAACTCTTGCGAAGGAGTGCACGAAGTGCAAGCCATCGAATACTTCACAGCCGGGTGCCGAGAGGGCACCCTCCTCAAGCACAAGCTCCTCTGCGACGAACTGACTACCCTCGACGAGCTCCTGGTCATAGCAGAAAAGTACGCCACCGCCGACTCCTCAATGAAGACTAAACTTCGGGTTGATGCGTCCGGAAAGGTACTCAACCCGGCGCCCAAGACGCTGGCTGGGGACTCCGGCCGACGCCCGTACCAAAACGACCACATGCGCAAGGGCCCCATGTCGCCTTCCACCAATCGGCAGGTGGCCACGGTCGAGGGCGAGGAGCCCGAAGGGCGGCCCGCGCCCAAGAAGCAGAAAGGCGGTCGGCCGGCTTGGCAGCCGACCTTCTCCTACGAGCAAACCCTCGACGCCCCATGCAAGTTCCACAGCGGCGCGAAGCCGTCCAATCACACAACCCGGAAGTGCCACTGGCTCACCCGAATCTCCAAAGGCGAAGGGCTCATGCCGCCTCCACCTGCTGGTCCGCCGCCTCCGGCTCCGCAGCAGCCGGCCGCTCGCCCAGTAGTTGGAGCCGTGCACGACGAGTTCCCCGACGAGCATGCCGCCTATGTCGTCTTCACCAGCCAGCCCGAAGACCGGCGCAGCAGGCGCCGCGAGCACCAAGAAGTCAACGCGGTTGCCTCCAATCCCTCCGAGCACATGCACTGGTCTGAAAAACCCATCAGCTGGAGCCGGGGCGACCACCCAGAGGTGATGCCATCTCCCGGCTCTTATGCGCTGGTTCTGGATGCCACCCTTGCAACCGACCGACGCGCAGCCCGTTTCTCCCGCGTGTTGATAGACGGCGGGAGCAGCATCAACACCCTGAAGAAGCTCAACGTCAGGACGAAGCAGCTCACGCCTACCCGGACTGTGTTCCACGGCATCGTACCCGGCCTGTCCTGCTCCCCCATCGGCAAGATCAAGATTGATGTCCTCTTTGGGGACAAGGATCATTTCCGCAGGGAGGCCGTCTGGTTTGAAGTGGTGGACCTTGAGAGCTCTTACCATGCACTGCTTGGCCGACCTGCCTTGGCCAAGTTCATGGTTGTTCCCCACTATGCTTACCTCAAGATGAAGATGCCAAGCACCAAGGGCATCATCACCATAGTCGGTCCGCCATCTACCAGCAAGGTCTGCGTCGCTACCACAGCTGGAAGGTCAAGCCAAGATCTTTCCAAGAAGGCGACCTTGTGCTCCGGCTGATCCAGTGAACAGCCGGCCAGCACAAGCTCTCGGCCCCTTGGGAAGGCCCCTTCATCATCAGCAGAGCGCTAGGAAACGACTCCTACTACCTAATCGACGCACAGAAGCCAAAGGCACGAAAGAGAGACGACTCCGGCAAGGAGTCGGAACGACCATGGAACGCCAACCTCCTCCGAAGATTTTACAGTTGAAATGCAGTATGTATCATGCTAACTTTTGTACTAAGTACGAGACAATAGCCCCCCCCCGAGAAGAACTCGGGGACTGCCATCTTTCATCTATGAATGAAGAGTACCACGCTTATGATTATGTCATTTCATTCACTTCTCTCGTCCGGCACCGGGTTCGACTAGTCGGCCCGGGGACTGGCTGCCTTAAGTTATATTAGAAGTCCTACCCGTGGTCAGACAAGTAGTGTGCCGGCTCCAAAGCCCTCTCTTGCCAAAAGTCGCAGTTCGAAGAATCGGCTGTCCGGTTGGCAAGAGCCAAAGGCAGGAAAGGACGCCCACACGAAAAACGGCTAGGGACTAACGGACTAATATAACAAAAGCCGGTTTTTCCCACCGCCGACCGACTACAAGAGTAGCCGGTCGGCCGGTTTCCATTCACTTCGCTACAATCTAAGAAAGCTCGAGTACTTGCCTTCCCCAAAAAAGATAGCCGAGTTTTTCCTTAGCCATAGACTGCAGAGCAGCTGCCGGCTGGGAAGGCAGCAATCAGGGGAAGGCGGCAAAGGAAACAGCCTAAGGATAAAAAGCATACGAGAATGGAAGCCAAACACATGCATGAGTATATTTACACAAAAGGCTTCGCAAAAGACAACATTCAACATAGTTTGAATACACCCCCAGTGGGTGGAACTGCGCAAACTTAATAAGTATTGTTCAAAGAGTAACAAACAGGAAAAACAAAGACGACAGCAAGCCAAGGGAACGACTGGCGTGTCGGGCAGGTCGGCGGAGACAGCAGCACCGGCTGGAGGAGTGGCCGGCTGATGAACCTCGGCATGATCACCTTCTCCAGCAGAGGGCGCGCTAACCCGCGCCTCGTTGCTGGAGGCACGGTCATGCTGAGGCGGGCTGGTCGCTTCACCGGCCAGCTCGACGTCTTCGCCCTCCTCCCCTTCCTCATCTTCACCCTCATCGCTGGAGGCGACCTCCTCCGCCGAGTCTTCACCCTCTGCCGGGTCCAGCCCGAACCACTCCTCCGGCTGGGCGACGCCGTTGTCGTCCACCGCAGGAGCGAAGACGCTGGTGTCGGTAAACTCGGCAAGAGCCGTGGCACGCTGGATGATAGCCGGCCGCACCTCCACCAGCTCCTCGTCAGCCTCCGCCCGCCAAGTCGTCAGCTGTTCCAAATTCAGCCCGGGGTACCAGGCCCGGACGAACTCCAGCGCCCGCCTGGCGCCAGATTGGGCAGCGGAGGCCTTCCAGGCCTCGAAGCGGCCGACTGCCACCTCCAGCCAGTCGGCAGTCCGGCTCGGGGTGCGGGGAATCGCCTCGTCTGGCCAGAGGGCGGCCAGCACCTGCGCTCTGGCACGCTGGAGACGGCGGAGCATGCGGTGTGCCGGCCGGAGCCGGGCTTGGATCGCCAGAAGCTGCTCCTCGAGTGTCCGGCTCGCGTCCGGTGCGATCTCAACTCCTGCCTGACGGCGTGCCTTGCGGTGGGCCTCGATGGCCTGAGTGGCCACGACGGAGTGGCGGGGGAAGTAGTCTGCGCAAAGAACAAAAGCAACACAAATCAGAAGACGAATCAGAGGGCAAGGGGGCAAGCAAGGAGTAAGGGAGGCGGCTTACCGTCGATCAGGTCCTCAATCCGGCTGTAACCCTCGCTGAGCGCCTGCTTCGCCTTAGCCCAACTCGCCGCTTCGGTCTCAAACTCGGCTTTGATGGCGGCCTCGCTCTCCTGTGCCTTCTTCAGGGCCGCCTTGTGGCCCTCCTCCTGGTCGGCCAACTTCTTGGCCAGGCGGTCGCACTCCTGGACTAAGGCGTTGAGCTCGGCCTCCTTGGCGCGAAGGGCGGTCTAGGCCCCACCGAGCTGCTCCCTCAAGCCGGCGTTGGACCCTGCAAGCATGAAGATGAAGGAAGAATCAATAAGGAAGAAGTCGTCGGGGAAGATCCGACCCGACTGCTCTGCAGTCGGCCCGGATCTCGGGGACTACACCCGGTGGGTGTGCTGACGCGCCCCCACAGGATACAAAGGAAACAAAGCATGTACTCCGGCTGTTGGTTAGATCTTCGCTCTTCTGACGCAGCTCCCGAGCCTGGGAGTCGAAGGCGGCAGCACTCCGGCTATGGTACTCCTGGAAGATCAGACAAGATGTGAGAATAAGATAACTATCAGGACCTAGTAAGTTTCGAGCCGCCTGCTCAGCAGCCGACTCGGAACTCAGGGACTACACCCAGTGGGTGCGCTGACGCGCCCCCATGGAAGAAATCAAAAAGCTAAAGCAGCCAAGACCAGAAGACTCACCCGAACGACGGCCCGCGTCACAAGGAAATCGCAAGTGTATCGCTGCAGCGCGGTGGCATGGGCCTGAAGCCGGCTCCGGACCTCTTGGGCCGACGCGTTCAGTTCGCATGTCTCCTCGTTGGGCGCCCACTCGGACGTGCTGGAGCTGGCCGCCTCCAAGGCCTCCGCTGTCTGACGGGCGGTCGTAGCTCTGTCCGGCTCCGGCACGGGGGCGGCTCCCCCTACACGCGGGCGTGATGACGGCTGCACCGCCAGGCCGGCTCCCGCTGCCGGCTCGCTCCCGACCGGCTGCATCACCGCCGCAGCCGGCTGGCCGCCCTGGCCCGCTCCAGTCGGTGCCGTCCGCGGCACCTCCTCCAAGACGACCACATCATCCTCCCTCCGCTCTGTCGCCGCCTGGCCACGGTCGGCTTCCTCAGACGGAGGAACGGGGGCGTTGGGAGCCACACTCCGCAGGGGGATGACAAGTTGTGGAGGCCAGTTGCGCGAGGCCTCCGCCTCCCTCTCCGCAGCCGTCGCCTCCGCCTGGGCCTTGGCCGCCGCGCCGGCCTGCTCCTTCGCCGCCTGGGCGGCTCTCCGCTCCGACGCTTCCCGCTCCTCCCGCAACTCCCGCGCGTTCCGCGCTGTGGCTTCCATGAGGTCGGCGCGGGGGTCCACGCGGCGGGAGCTCAAAGACCCTCCGGCTGAGTCAATCACGGAGCCGGCAGGACCCCGTTCAAGGGAAAGCGGCGCCCTCGTCGGTCGACCAAGAAAGGATTCATAAAAGAACTTCAATCAAAAAAAAGCACGACGAGAATGCAAGACGATGGACACTTACGCCGAAACCGCCTGCGGCCGCTTCATGACCTTCTGGAAGCGGGCCGCCTTCGCAGCCGCCTCGTCCCGCTTGGTTGCTGCGGCGGTGCCCCTGGGCTTCTTCGGCCGGGTGCCGAAGTAGGTCGACGCGGCCCGGCGCTTCGGTGCGGCGCCACGGGCGGCCGGCGCGGCAGAAGAGCCTGCGCCGTGACGATCCGGCACCGGCTGGCGATGCGGGACGGTCTCGACCTCGTCGTCATCCCCCCAGTCCTGGTGGCCGGCTCCAAGCCCGGCGCCGCCTGCCTCACCGCCTCCCCCCTCGGCGGCGTCCTCCATGGCGGCCGCTCCGAGGTCCGGGTCGTCGACGTCATCTACCGTGCGGTCGGGGAGAAATGGGCGTTCCGCCCCTGCGGTCCAGACCGCTGGCGGAAGAAGAGGTTCTGTAGAAGACAAGCTGGCTGGTCAGAGGCCGGCTACCAAGCGACCGACTACCAAAAAGAAAAGGAAAGAAGAAATACTTATGGAAGGCGGAGGTCTGGCGCGAGAGTACGGCTCCTTGCCGAATCGCCAGTCTTCGGCGAGCTTGCAGTTGGCGATGTAGTTAACCAGGTCTGACACCTCGGCGTGAGGCATCTCCCTGGTGCTCAGCCGGCACGGGGCGAAGCGGTCGCTCAATTAACAGATCATGTGCGGCCGGCCTTGGAGCGGGAGAACCCGGCGCTCCATGAAGGCGGCCACGAGGTCGGATCCGACTAGGCCCTCCGACTGCACCATCACCCGGAGTCGGGCGACGACGGCGTTCCCGGCCTGGGACAGGGTCCTGGCCCAGTAGCTCCATGAGGCCGGCCTCGAGGCCGGCGGGCCGGCTATGTAAGGCGGCAGATTGACGAAGTCGCCTTGCTGGGCGACGTTCTTCACGTAGAAGTACGACTTCTGCCAAAGCTTCACCGACTGGATCAGCGGGATCGAGGGGAACGGATTGACCTCACCTGTCCGCCTCATGGTGATGTAGGCCCCGCAGGGGGCGGACACGCCGGTGACGACGGTGCCGAGCTTGCTCTGGAAGAACTCCCCCCAGAGCTCTATGGTGGGGAGAACGCCAAGGAAACCCTCGCAGAGGGTGACGAAGGCCGACAGCAGCATCACGGCGTTGGGGGTGAGGTGATGCGGCTGAAGATGATAAAACTCGAGGAACGAGCGGAGGAACCCGCTCGCCGGGAGGCCGAAGCCGCATATGCAGTGCGAGCGAAAAAACACCCGCTCGCCCTCCACCGGCGTCGGCGAAATCTCCGCCTCCGGCGCACGCCGGACCCGCACGTAGTTCTAGCCGGGCAGACGCCGAGTCCGGTGGAGGAACTCGACGTGCTCGTCGAGGACGTTGGAGCCGTCTCACGAGCTTGACAGTGCCATTGAAGCAAGGCGCGGCGAGAAGCAAGGCGCGGTGGCGGCGGAGCGGCGCGGCGAAGAAGTGCTGCGGCGGCGGAGAGAAAGAGAAGAAAGAAGACGAGGGAGGGTGGAGCGAGGGAGAGCGTGCGAGCCTCTGCCGCTCCCTCTCCTCCCCCTACTTATAGGCTCTCGCGGAGGAGCCGAGGAGGCGTGGTGTGGGGGACGTGGGATTAACTGCACCCACTCCCCCATGTCCCGCAATTATTGCGCCTTGACGGCGTGGTGAAACCGTCGCGGGAAGGCAAACCGTCCACCCTGGGCCGCAAAGGATCCGCGCCTGGGCATAGGCCAGGCATGGCGGGCCCGGGCCTGCGGCGCCGTCCCGTCACGCACGCGCCCTGGCAGGCCTTTCCTGCCACGTGACACGAGGGGAGGTGCACGGTCAGCGCGCGAGTTGGTCCACTTTCCCGTTGACGGGACCACGGCGCCCATCCAAGGCGGCGCGCTTAAGCCGAACCGGCTCCCAGCTGTCGGTTCCTCAAGATGGGAAGCTGACCGAGCTTCTCGTTCCCCTTGCCGACCTCGAAGCGTGACCAGTTTCGGGGACTACTGTCGGGGTAAATGACCACGGGTAGCCAAGCCGGCTCCCTTTGGCACTTTAGAAAAAATTACAAGCCAATCTGGCCACCAAGGAACCAAGACGTTGGGCCGCCTTCCCTCTACCGACTGCCTCTCAGGCCGATTGTCGGGAGGCGGCCCGGCCTCCACCTTCACGAAGAAAGCCGCGGGAGGGCCAGCTCTGAGAAGCCGGCCTCGAGAAGGCCGACTCCAAGAAGCCGGCTCCCGCGGCACGGTCAAAATCGTACCCTCAAGGTCCGCAACCACATAACGGCGATGGGACGGGGCGTGGCTACAGTGAAGCCTGCCACCCCCGAAACCTGGAGCATGCTTGGCACAGTGCGCCGTACGGGGTAGCCCTGTCCCGTCCGGAGCGGCACTGTTGCCATGATGCCTATGGCGCCATCCGCGGCGGGCTGTCAGCCAGCCCGCGGGCGGTGGGCCCCTCTGGGCAGAGAGACACCCGAAGGCGGCCAGGCCTCCCCCAGTCGGCCAAGACGTGGCTGGCTTCCCCAAAGCCGGCTTGCTCCTTCCCTCGAAGGAGGCGCCCCATTAAGAGGACAAGACGACGTGAGGCTACAGTGATCGCCCGCCAGGCGGCGGTACTGTAGCCACGCTTACCTCGATAAAGCCCTCATCATCAGGATTGAGGCAACAGTAATCGGCCGCCGACAGGGCCCTAGGCAGTAGGGCCTGCCTGTCGGCCAAGATGCCAGCAGCCGACGGGACCCACCAGCCGGCGGGCCCCGGCAGTCGGCGCAGAAGCCGGCGAGCGTAGACGCTGACGGCTGGGACCCGCTCCCAGCCGGATTACCATTGTACCCCCGGGGGGTAGGCCTATATAAACCCCCCGGGGCACCCATGCAAAGGGTTGATCTCATCTAGGTTCTCACATACACAAAGAGAGGAGTAGAGCTAGCCTTGCCCTTCTTCCTCTCGCCAAACAGCTCAAGGAGCGCTTTGTAGTTACCTGTTCACTGAGTGATCATGCGGAGACCCCGCAGAGTAGCAGTAGGGGTGCTATCTCCACGGAGAGCCCCGAAGCTGGGTAAGATTCGCCGGCGTGCATGTCTTCGCCTCATCCCGCTTCTAGGCACCGGCGACATCTTACTGGCTCCCACACAGATAAGCCACCCGTTGGCATATGTCGCACCAACCACCCGACACAACCCATGTCTCAGGGGACAAATCGGTAGTGTAATTAGGCACCTTACACGGGCATTTGAAATCCTTGGGCAGGCGCACGTTGCGCAACGCTGGGACGAGACACGACACCGCCAAAGAACTAGAGGTAACTCCTGGCTCTACCGACGTGGTTGGATGAACCAGAGTAAGCTGACGGGCCTCATGCTGCGCTGCTAACTCGGCCTCCCTGCGTGCTCGAGCCCGATCTACTACCCCCTGAGCTTCACCCGCCGTGTTGTTGCCACGGGGCAGATCACGATTCCGTGCATTGCTTGACACTGCCGGTTCATCCATACGCCTGCTGTAGCTTCGGCTTGGACGGGGAGTGGAATGAATCCGATCGTGACTATATGAGTAAGCCTCCTGTTGGACCAAGGCTGTCTGAAGAAGCTCTTTAACCCGGCGCGTCTCAACCGCCGCTGGAGAATCACCTTCGATCGGGATGGCCACCAGCCGTGAAGCGGCAACAACAAGGTTGTCCATCGGGCTAGAGTAATGACCTGGTGGTGTTGGGACAGGCTACGTCACAATGTTGTTCTGACGAGGCGGATCCATCAAACGTGGCTGAACCGGCCCCCCTTCTCCAGGCGCCTCCACCCGGTTCGCTACCGGCGGGTTACTGTTCCCTGCTCCTAGGGTGTTAAAGAGGTTCCTAGCATCATAAACCAGAGGCAGGCGAGACCGGTGCCATCTCTTCAGGACTTCGTGCGATGTGTTCTGATCCAGCATAAGCCGATAAGCCTGTGCATCCAAAGCGGCCCGCTCTGCGGCCATCCTGGTATCTTCAGCTGCCAAGTCGGCTTTGGCCTGAGTAATCTGATCCTTTACCTTCGCGATTTCCGCATTGTGGGCATCCTGATCCGCCGGGTTAGCCTCCGCCATCAGCGTTGCCAACTCATCAAATAAATTCGATAAAACCTGAGCCGGCGGTCGCACAGGGCCTCCTGCCCCGGCTGCCGTCGCCGCTGCTGATCCGGAAATCATTGCTACTGCGGTTGAAGAGTGGAGCGTCGACTGTGTACCGGCCATGAAGATTCCAACCCGGTTTGGCAGATCAGAGGGGTCCGGAATACTGTCGCCATCGAAACAGCCCCCAATCCGGCCATCTTGTAGCTGATATAACGACTCGGTCTCTCCAGCTGATGACTCGTCGCCGGAATAAACGTCGGTCTCACCACCAGATTCTGATTTGTCCTCGTATTCCCCTCCATGTATGACTCCCACGAAGGCATGCTTCATGACAGGCTTGACCTGGGCAGATCTTGCACGCTGAGCCGTCTCAACGAGGTCGGTGCAGATGTCCGGCTCAGGGCCCGGTTCGCCGATCTTGCCAATGAAAACGTGTATGCCACCAAAGGGGACCCGGTACCCGTACTCGATTGAGCCGGCCTCGGGGCCCCAACCGGCATCGTCGATGTAGAGCTTGCCGCGACGACTCTTGGTCATCTGTCCCATAGCGTAACCCTTGAGTCCTTCGAAGTTGCCCTCCAAGAACTTGAAACCATCGTGCGATAGCCCCACGGTGGGCGCCAACTGTCGTGGGTTTGTCATGACAGATGTCCTCATGAAAGGACTTAGTCGTGGAGCCATGGCTACGGGTTAGCTTAAAGGGGTTAAATCGGACAAGGGACGGAGAGAGTTTTATACTAGTTCGGCCCCTTACGGTGAAGGTAAAAGCCTACGTCTAGTTGTGATGGAATTGATGGGGTTTCGATGACCATGGAGCGAATACGCTTTGCCTGAGTCTCAAGTTGTTGTCTGTTTTTCTGAACCGCCGCCGGGTCGTCCCCTTATATACATGGGTTGATGCCCGTCGGTTTACAGAGTCCCGCGGCCGGCTCATAAACATGTCCGGCTCGGTCTCCGCTCTTTCTACCTTACAAAGCAAGTTACATATCAATGCCTGTTTATAGCTACAGGCCTTAAACCAGTTCTGGGCCCTGGGCCTTTACACAGCGTCACCGTCTGTCTTCATAGGCTTCAAGTATAATGAACTACTGATGAAGTTAACCCGGCCTCTCCTGGCCGGTTTACGCCCAGTAGTAATATCCCCAACAGAATCCGTCAAGGGTGATTCCTCAGGTTTTCCCCTTGGTGTTGGACACACGGTTACTATGGTTACTATGACTTTACACTGAACCATGTTACTAAAGATGGGTCGGCCCTGAGGGGTACCCGCGCGAGCATTTTTGCGAGTGATGAGGAGTCGGGTTGACCAGGAGGGTGCCCGCGAGATAATTACGACGCGTGGCCGGGCATTCTTAGCCCTTGCCGCAAGTCCTCGAGACGGGGCGACGGGGTCACATCTTTCGCGAGTCTCTGCTTGTTACCGCGTATTCCTAATCCACTACGATTTGGATATTTGATCCGAGGGGCCTCTGGCCTGATAGCACTAACCATCACCTGGGCATAGTATGGGCGTTCTGCGTCATATGCATCAACCGAAGCTTAATAGACGTCATGCGACTGAGCGGCGCGCGCTGATACGTCTCCAACGTATCTATAATTTTTTATTGTTCCATGCAATTATATTACCTGTTTTGGATGTTTATGGGCTTTACTTTTGTCACGCCCAAGATGCGACCCTATCCTAAAGGAACTCGAAGGTCCCACCAAGGATAGAAGCGCATCTTGAAGACGTTTTTGCAAGGTGGATATCATTACATCAACATTACATAATAGTGGGGATACCTCCAATACATAGAAAGTCACATGAATACAACAATATATCATATACAAGATCAACATCCGACTACGGATGAAACAGAAACTCAAACAATATCCACCCTGCTAGCCCAGGCTGCCGACCTGGAACCTATCCCCTGATCGAAGAAGCAGAAGAAGAAGAACTCCAAAACAAGTAAACATCGCTCTCGCGTCATGATCATCGCATAACATGTACCTACAACTGTTGGTGTAGTAATCTGTGAGCCACGAGGACTCAGCAATCCCATTACCATGGGTATCAAGACTAGCAAAGCTTAATGGGTAAGGAAGGGGTAAAGTGGTGAGGTTGCAGCAGCGGCTAAGCATGTATGGTGGCTAACATACGCAAATAAGAGCGAGAAGAGAGGCAAAGCAAGCGGTCGTCAACTAGTAATGATCAAGAAGTGATCCTGAACTCCTACTTACGTCAAACATAACCCAGAAACCATGTTCTCCTCTCGAACAACCCCGAAAAGAGACCATCACGGTTATGCACACGGTTGGTGTATTTTAGAAGAGTTTACTTCAAGTTTGCTACAACCGGACATTAACAAATTCCCATCTGCCCATAACCGCGGGCATGGCTTTCGAAAGTTCAAACCCTGCAGGAGTGTCACAACTTAGCCCAGGATAAGCTCTCGCGATCAACGAAGGATATTCCTTCTCCCGAGAAGACCCGATCAGTCTCGGAATCCCGGCTACAAGACATTTCGACAATGGTAAAACAAGACCAGCAAGACCACCCGAATGTGCCGACAAATCCCGATAGGAGCTGCACATATCTCGTTCTCAAGGCACAACGGATGAGCAAGACGTCGGGTTGGCATAGACCCTGATTGCCCAGGGGGCGCCAGACATCGCTCGGTTTGGACCAGCACTCGAAGGAGAACTGGCCCGGGGGGGGGGCTAAAATAAAGATGACCCTCGGGCTCCGGAAGCCCAAGGGAAATAAAAGGGCATAGGTGAGGCAAATGGTAAAACCAATGTTGGGCCTTGCTGGAAGAGTTTTATTCAAAGCGAACTGTCAAGGGGGTCCCATAAATCACCCAACCGTGTTAGGGACGCAAAATCCGGGAACATAACACCGATATGACGGAAACTAGGGCGGCAAGAGTGGAACAAAACACCAGGCATAAGGCTGAGCCTTCCACCCTTTACCAAGTATATAGATGCATTAATAATATAAGAGATATTGTGATATCCCAACATAAACATAATCCAACATGGAGCAATCTTCATCTTCATCTGCAACTAGCAACGCTATAAGAGGGGTTGAGCAAAAGCGGTAACATAGCCAAACAACGGTTTGCTAGGAAGGGTGACAAAGGTTAGGGGCTATCATGCAATTTGGGAGGCTTGAGCAGCAAGTGGTAGGTAATGCAGCATAGCGATAGAGTGAAGCAACTAGCATAGCAATGATAGTAGTGAGATCCAAGGTGACAGTCATCTTGCCTGAAATCCCGCTAGGAAGAAGACGAGTCCAAGAAGAAGACAAACGGATGTAGTCGAACGAATCCTCACAACTTCGGAACGAAACCGAAGCTAACGAGAGATGCAACCCGGAAAGACACAAACAACATAGTAACAACCATCACATGAACATGGCATGATGCACAATCAAGTATGATGCATGTCTGGTTTAATGAAACATGGCATGGAAAATGCAACAACCAACACTACAAATTAAGTGGAGCTCTTCACAACATTTATTTAGTTCGCTCTTGTTTATGCTACTCATCAATATTAAATGTTGTTAAACATGGCAAGAGGTGAAGCATAATAAAACTACCTATCTAGGCAAGTTTAAATGGGGCCGGAACAACAAACAACAATTCCGGAAAATCCTCAGGTGCAAATTTCGAATTTTGTACTGTTCTGCCCTATAAGCAATTTAAAAGTTGTTAAACAGCAAAATAAAGTGCACCATGTCAATCTATGCATTTTTCTACCCCATTTACATATGAAGTTTATTTAAAATGGAGCTACGGTTATTTAGTTATGAAATAAATCATTTTAACATGGCATTTATGCAAATTAATGCGAACAGCAAGTTAAACATTTTAAACATGGATGAGAGTTGGATATTACGAAACTAGATGAAATTCTAAGCACTTTACATGTTTAAATCATTTTAATATGATGCACGGTTCATGAGTTATTATATGCAGGAAGATGAGGGTTTTTCTGTAAATATGCAGTTTCTGGTTAAAATGCTAAAACGTTCAGAACTGGAAAAAAATGATGCGGGCCGAATCTGTCTGGCCCGATAGGAGCGTGGGCGCTGGAGGCTCACCCAGCGGGCCTGGCCCAGTTGAAGGAGAGGAGCTGGGCTCCGGTCAACGGGCGAAGGGGAGGTGGCCCAGGCACAAGCTGGCGCTGGACTTGGCGAAGGCGCGGTCAACACGAGGCGCGGGGGAACGGGCGCCTCGTGCTCTGCTCGACAGGAAGCAGAGCAGCGGCGGCGTCTTCGCGCGGCTGCAGGCGGCGCAACGGATCCAGGAGGAAGGCGCGATGCAGGGTCAACGGAGGCGCGATAGGGGAGGCAGTAGGCGCGAGGCATCTTACTAGCGAGGGCGAGGCGGATGCAGGCGAGGATGACGGAAACGAGCTCCTGTGCTGGGAAACAGAGAGAGCTTGAGACTGGAGGCAGAGGAAAAAAAATGGAGAACAAGAGAGGGCGACAGGGACAGGGAAGGAAGAGGCACGGCGACATGACTTGTTGGTCGCCGGCGGCGGCAGGATGAGGTGGCATCGGGGTTCGCAGTGTGGTCGAGGAGGAGGCATCGGGCACGTCGGGGTAGCCTAAAGGTCGGGGTCGCCAGCGGGTTCGCGGGATGCAGCACGGGCACGACTGCATCCTCCTGGACTACTGGAATGAGGGGGCTTGGAGTCTCCGAGCTGCGCGGGCCGAGCTCGGGATGGCCATGGCGCTGGAGCTCCTGTTGAGGTACAGAGAGATGAGGAGATTAGGGAGAGAGAGCTGCAGGGAAGAGGGAACAGAAGGAGAGGGTCGCGAGGGGGGTGCCTAGTGGTTCCGGTTGCCAGCGGCGACGCGAGGGGACGAGGCCGAGCTCTCCTGCTCGGGGCCTCAAGCAGCTACACGATCCATTCGGTACCGAGGAAGAAGAGGTAGGCCTCAGGCGCCTGGGCAAGAAGCAGAGGAGGAGCTCGGGATCGATGCTGCTGCGATTTGGGCAGCGCGCAGAATGAGGGAGGTGGTCGGAGATCTGGTTGGTGGGATGGATCAGGAGGGGATCCCGAGGAAGACATGGAAGAGGTGGTTGTCTGGCGGCGACGGGATGGGAATGGGTGGATTGGACCGGTAGGGCTAGGGTTTAGACTGATATTTATAGAATACGATTTTTGGTTTGGGGCTATTCCAGTCCCTCCGATCGCGATTGGACGGTCCAGAAAACGATGATGTTTTATAGATGTTTGGGGATGATCCAGATTCAATGGTCATGACTGAGCGGTTCGGGTTCGGGAAGCATTCAGACGAGCAAGCAAGGTGCCGACGCACTGTGCAAAGAAACTCTGGTTTAGGAAAGAGGGAAAACGAAGAACAAGATTGGCCTCGGAACGATCAACGAAAGCAAGGGGGACGCAGCAACTACGAGTGGATGCAAGTTTAAAACCATTGACGGCAACGAATGCCGATGCAATGCGGATGATGCCATGATGAGATGCAACAAACAAATAAAAAAACACAACTGACTCGCAGAACAAGGAAGGCATCTGGAACGTCGGTCTTGGGGCATTACAACACTCCACCACTACGAGAGGATCTCGTCCCGAGATCTAGGATGGCACCGGAGAGAAAAGGAAGAGGAAGAGGTAAAACAAAGTTGCTTCTTTGACAAACGAGTGAAACCATGAACCTTGAGAGGTTGGACAACTTGAAAGAAAGAATACAACGGAGATGAACGAAATTGAAAGCACTCCGTTAAGAACGAGGAAAAGAAAGAACCGATTCGGGTAGCACTCCGGTTGAACATGGAATGGATAGAACAACAACTTGACAAGATGGATAGAACTTGAGCAGAGGACACAACACTCCGGTTAACTGGATAAGCACGAAAAGAACACCATCCGAGATGATGAGAGGAAAGAGCAACATCACAATGCCTCCGGTAGAAAGAATCAACGGTAGATCGTCGGAACAAAAGAACGGAGAAGAAAAAGACAACTTCTACCACAATTGAACTTGGAAAGCATCCTTGCAAGAAAGATTGCACGGGGATTGTTCGGAAATCAACAACGAAAAGGATAGGCTTGATATGGGCTTATGGAAAACATCTCGAGACTTGAGGTGAATTTCTGCCAGCAAAGGAAACAATAGATTGGATCGATATCAACAAGGAGACGAGAAACTTATTTCATCGGGAGGATAAATGAAGGACTTGGGTCATTTATAAGCACCATAAATAGCAACAATCCTTAGGGTAAGATTTTAGGTGAAATATGACACAAGATAACTCCAACAAAGAGATTGATGGATTTAAAATACCTCATTCTTGACAACAAGTGAATCATGGAACATGAATGGAAATTGTCAAGAATGACATAACACCACCTCAAAAGATATTGTAGAAAGAATTGCACTTCGAATGCAAGATGAAGAATACTTGAACTCCTCAAAACAAAACATGTGTTGAGCACCATGTTAATTTTAGAGTATAGCTTGGCGGATCATAACTCCGAGAGAAATCTTGAAGAATAATTGAAGAATGAAAGGAATCATAGACGAACCACCATGAAGAGCTCCGGTAACAAAAATGATGATGAGATAAAATTGAAGGATGAAATAGTAAGATTAAAGTCTTGCAATGATTTAGATTGAGCTTCATGACAAGACAACCGAGAAAAACTTGGAACTCCGGATAAGAAAAAATGAACAACGTAGAACTGAGAAATTATTCAACATGAACAATCTCCGAAGGAAGGAATTAATCAACTTGATGAAAGAAGAAATAAGAATTACGTTATGCTTATCCTCCACCAATTAAATTGATGCGAAGCAATGATTGCATACAACTTATTCACATTGGAAAAAGATTAAGGGGAGATATAGCGCGAAGTTTGGGAAGGTTCTCACGAACCACCGGTAGGATTGGAAGGAACGAATGAATATATGTGAAAAAAACGGAAAAGAAACCTTGAACGAACCACCGTAAGAATTCAAAATTGAATGACGAAGGAAAATGAATCACCGGGAAGAATTAGAAAAACACGAAGACACTTGAGGGAATTTAGAGAAAAGAGAACTGAGAGATCGGGAACTAATTGAAGAATATTGGAACGAAGCATCGGTACAACTATGGAACGAACGAAACTAAAAACTTGGAACGAAGAAATGTTCCGAAAAGATGACCTCCGGATGATCGAGAGAGAAAACAAATCCTGAAATACTCCGGATGGATGAAAGAATTTGCATGACTTGAAACAATATGATAGGGTATCATCGAGCTAGCACCGCGAATTTCCGGGAGAACGGACAAGATTTAAGAGAAATTCTTCTTCGGTCTTCAAATGTTGAAAATGAAGACGAGGAACACCAGCAAAATTGTTGAGGTACTCCGGGAGAACAAAACCAAAGAGGTAGAGCCAACAATGAAAATGATTTGAAATCGATCTTGAAAAAGCGTCTGACTGATGAAATTCATACTTATGTCAAATTTCAAAAGAATTTTAGAATAACTCCGGAAAAATTAGAAGAGTCAAGTAAGATCCTGGGAAAAGACCTGTGGGTTAGGGCCCACTAAAAAGAAACACCGTTGGAAAGGATTTGAAGATAGATTGCGCTGGTTGAATTAAATGGCTTGAATGAGATAACAATCTTGAAAGAGCTTGAACGGATTAGGAGAGAAAACACGAATCTTCTTAGATGTCTTCAACACTCCGGGATAATAGAATGGCGAGGGGAAGAACGAGCAAGGGGAAAACACTTCGTTCAAGGAAAAGAATACGATCAACACCGAAAACTTGAATTGGATCCACCGGAAAGAAAAAGCGACGAACAATGATGAACTAGACGAGACTTCACCGGTTGAGACAAGTGACGAAAGACTGGAGATACTCTGTACGAATGAAATTGATTGCTCGAATAAAGTCTCAGACTCCGGGAATAAAAGGGGTGGGAGGCGGGGAAAAACAAGGCAACTTGGAACGGGGAATCGACGAATATCTTGAAGAGAAAAGCACCGGTTGAAATGATTTAGGGAAGAATGCAAAGACTTCGCACGAGTAGGATGGATACTCGATTACGGACTCCGGTTCCGAGAAGAAAAAGGGAGGGAGGGAGGGAAAAACAAGGAAAACTTCGGACAGGGAAACTGCATCGGTTGAAATAGCTGAGGATTGATCTCCCAAAAGACAAATAGGATCGAGTCGACTTGACGAGTAAAGCACCGGACAAAAGAGGAAGGACAACGAATGAAAACTAACCGCGTGATCCTAAATACAAATTTGAAGGGGAAGAGTAGTACAAAACATCTACGTCAATATTTCTCACCAAAGCGATGAATGGGCAGAAGAGTAAAAAGAATTCCTACTCTCTGATATAACTAGACTCCGAAAAAGTTTTCTTCTAGACTCGACATCGGCCAAAACTACACGATCAATCAAGGGGGCTCCTAGGGTCGGTCGAGGCTCTGATACCAACTTGTCACGCCCAAGATGCGACCCTATCCTAAAGGAACTCGAAGGTCCCACCAAGGATAGAAGCGCATCTTGAAGGCGCTTTTGCAAGGTGGATATCATTACATCAACATTACATAATAGTGGGGATACATCCAATACATACAAAGTCACATGAATACAACAATATATCATATACAAGATCAACATCCGACTACGGATGAAACAGAAACTCAAACAATATCCACCCTGCTAGCCCAGGCTGCCGACCTGGAACCTATCCCCTGATCGAAGAAGCAGAAGAAGAAGAACTCCAAAACAAGTAAACATCGCTCTCGCGTCATGATCATCGCATAACATGTACCTACAACTGTTGGTGTAGTAATCTGTGAGCCACGAGGACTCAGCAATCCCATTACCATGGGTATCAAGACTAGCAAAGCTTAATGGGTAAGGAAGGGGTAAAGTGGTGAGGTTGCAGCAGCGGCTAAGCATGTATGGTGGCTAACATACGCAAATAAGAGCGAGAAGAGAGGCAAAGCAAGCGGTCGTCAACTAGTAATGATCAAGAAGTGATCCTGAACTCCTACTTACGTCAAACATAACCCAGAAACCATGTTCTCCTCTCGAACAACCCCGAAAAGAGACCATCACGGTTACGCACACGGTTGGTGTATTTTAGAAGAGTTTACTTCAAGTTTGCTACAACCGGACATTAAAAAATTCCCATCTGCCCATAACCGCGGGCATGGCTTTCGAAAGTTCAAACCCTGCAGGAGTGTCCCAACTTAGCCCAGGATAAGCTCTCGCGATCAACGAAGGATATTCCTTCTCCCGAGAAGACCCGATCAGTCTCGGAATCTCGGCTACAAGACATTTCGACAATGGTAAAACAAGACCAGCAAGACCACCCGAATGTGCCGACAAATCCCGATAGGAGCTGCACATATCTCGTTCTCAGGGCACAACGGATGAGCAAGACGTCGGGTTGGCATAGACCCTGATTGCCCAGGGGGCGCCAGACATCGCTCGGTTTGGACCAGCACTCGAAGGAGAACTGGCCCGGGGGGGCTAAAATAAAGATGACCCTCGGGCTCCGGAAGCCCAAGGGAAATAAAAGGGCATAGGTGAGGCAAATGGTAAAACCAATGTTGGGCCTTGCTGGAAGAGTTTTATTCAAAGCGAACTGTCAAGGGGGTCCCATAAATCACCCAACCGCGTTAGGGACGCAAAATCCGGGAACATAACACCGATATGACGGAAACTAGGGCGGCAAGAGTGGAACAAAACACCAGGCATAAGGCTGAGCCTTCCACCCTTTACCAAGTATATAGATGCATTAATAATATAAGAGATATTGTGATATCCCAACATAAACATAATCCAACATGGAGCAATCTTCATCTTCATCTGCAACAAGCAATGCTATAAGAGGGGCTGAGCAAAAGCGGTAACATATCCAAACAACGGTTTGCTAGGAAGGGTGACAAAGGTTAGGGGCTATCATGCAATTTGGGAGGCTTGAGCAGCAAGTGGTAGGTAACGCAGCATAGCGATAGAGCGAAGCAACTAGCATAGCAATGATAGTAGGGAGATCCAAGGTGACGGTCATCTTGCCTGAAATCCCGCTAGGAAGAAGACGAGTCCAAGAAGAAGACAAACGGATGTAGTCGAACGAATCCTCACAACTCCGGAACGAAACCGAAGCTAACGAGAGATGCAACCCGGAAAGGAACAAACAACATAGTAAACAACCATCACATGAACATGGCATGATGCACAATCAAGTATGATGCATGTCCGGTTTAATGAAACATGGCATAAAAAATGCAACAACCAACACTACAAATTAAGTGGAGCTCTTCACAACATTTATTTAGTGCGCTCTTGTTTATACTACTCATTAATATTAAATGTTGTTAAACATGGCAAGAGGTGAAGCATAATAAAACTACCTATCTAGGCAAGTTTAAATGGGGCCGGAACAACAAACAACAATTCCGGAAAATCCTCAGGTGCAAATTTCGAATTTTGTACTGTTCTGCCCTATAAGCAATTTTAAAGTAGTTAAACAGCAAAATAAAGTGCACCATGTCAATCTATTCATTTTTCTACCCCATTTACATATGAAGTTTATTTAAAATGGAGCTACGGTTATTTAGTTATGAAATAAATCATTTTAACATGGCATTTATGCAAATTAATGCAAACAACAAGTTAAACATTTTAAACATGGATGAGAGTTGGATATTACGAAAGTAGATGAAATTCTAAGCACTTTACGTGTTTAAATCATTTTAATATGACGCACGGTTCATGTGTTATTATATGCAGGAAGATGAGAGTTTTTCTGTAAATATGCAGTTTCTGGTTAAAATGCTAAAACGTTCAGAACTGGAAAAAAATGATGCGGGCCGATAGGAGCGTGGGCGCTGGAGGCTCACCCAGCAGGCCTGGCCTAGTTGAAGGAGAGGAGCTGGGCTCCGGTCAACGGGCGAAGGGGAGGTGGCCCAGGCACAAGCTGGCGCTGGACTTGGCGAAGGCGCGGTCAATGCGAGGCATGGGGGAACGGGTGCCTCGTGCTCTGCTCGACAGGAAGAAGAGCAGCGGCGGCGTCTTCGCGCGGCTGCAGGCGGCGCAGCGGATCTAGGAGGAAGGCGCGATGTAGGGTCAACGGAGGCGCGGCAGGGGAGGCAGTAGGCGCGAGGCAGCTTACTGGCGAGGGCGAGGCGGATGCAGGTGAGGATGACGGCGACGAGCTCCTATGCTGGGAAATAGAGAGAGCTTGAGAATGGAGGCAGAGGAAAAAAATGGAGAACAAGAGAGGGCGACGGGGATGGGGAAGGAAGAGGCACGGCGACATGACCTGCTGGTCACCGGCGGTGGCAGGATGAGGTGGCGTCGGGGTTCACAGGGGGGTCGAGGAGGAGGCATCGGGCACGTCGGGGTAGCCTGAAGGTCGGGGTCGCCGACGGGTTCGCGGGATGCAGCACGGGCACGGCTGCATCCTCCTGGACTGCTGGAACGAGGGGGCTCGGAGTCTCCGAGCTGCGCGGGCCGAGCTCGGGATGGCCATGGCGCTGCAGCTCCTGTTGAGGTACAGAGAGATGAGGAGATTAGGGAGAGAGAGCTGCAGGGAAGAGGGAACAGAAGGAGAGGGTCGCGAGGGGCGTGCCTGGTGGTTTCGGTTGCCGCCGGCGGCGCGAGGGGACGAGGCCGAGCTCTCCTGCTCGGGGCCTCAAGTAGCTACACGATCCATTCGGGGCCGAGGAAGAAGAGGTAGGCCTCAGGCGCTTGGGCAAGAAGCAGAGGAGGAGCTCGGGATCGAGGCTGCTGCGATTTGGGCAGCGCGCAGAACAAGGGAGGTGGTCGGAGATCTGGTTGGTGGGATGGATCAGGAGGGGATCCCGAGGAAGACGTGCAAGAGGTGGTTGTCTGGCAGCGACGGGATGGGAATGGGTGGATTGGACCGGTAGGGCTAGGGTTTAGACTGATATTTATAGAATAAGATTTTTGGTTAGGGGCTATTCCAGTCCCTCCGATCGCGATTGGACGGTCCAGAAAACGGTGATGCTTTATAGATGTTTGGGGATGATCCGGATTCAATGGTCATGACTGAGCGGTTCGGGTTTGGGAAGCATTCAGACGAGCAAGCGAGGTGCCGATGCACTGTGCAAAGAAACTCTGGTTTAGGCAAGAGGGAAAACGAAGAACAAGATTGGCCTCGGAACGGTCAACGAAAGCAAGGGGGACGCAACAACTACGAGTGGATGCAAGTTTAAAACCAATGACGGCAACGAATGCCGATGCAATGCGGATGATGCCATGATGAGATGCAACAAACAAATAAAAAAACACAACTGACTCGCAGAACAAGGAAGGCATCTGGAGCGTCGGTCTTGGGGCGTTACAACTTTACACTTTTATATTATTTTTGTGACTAACCTACTAACCGGAGGCCCAGCCCAAATTGTTATTTTCTTGCATATTTCAATGTTTTGAAGAAAAGGAATATCAAACGGAGTCCAAACGGAATGAAACCTTCGGGAGAATTATTTTTGGAACAGAAGAAATCCAGGAGACTTGGAGTAGACGTCAGGGAAGCTTCAAGGTGGCCACGAGGTAGGGAGGTGCCCCTGCCCCTCCTGGGCGTGCCCCACCCTCGTGGGCCCCTTGTGGCTCCCCTGACCGACTTCTTTCGCCTATATATGTCCATATACCCTAAAAACATCGGGGAGCACAACAGATCGGGAGTTCCGCCGCCGCAAGCCTCTGTAGCCACCAAAACCAATTGGGACCCTGTTCCGGCACCCTGCTGGAGGGGGATCCCTCACCGGTGGCCATCTTCATCATCATGGCGCTCTCCATGACGAGGAGGGAGTAGTTCACCCTCGGGGCTGAGGGTATGTACCAGTAGCTATGTGTTTAATCTCTCTCTCTCTCTCTCGTGTTCTTGAGGTGGTACGATCTTGATGTATCGCGAGCTTTGCTATTATAGTTGGATCTTCTGATGTTTCTACCCCTCTACTCTCTTGTGACGGATTGAGTTTTCCCTTTGAAGTTATCTTATTGGATTGAGTCTTTAAGGATTTGAGAACACTTGATGTATGTCTTGCATGTGCTTATCTGTGGTGACAATGGGATATTCACGTGATCCACTTGATGTATGTTTTGGTGATCAACTTGCGAGTTCCGTGACCTCGTGAACTTATGCATAGAGGTTGGCACACGTTTTCGTCTTGACTCTCTGGTAGAAACTTTGGGGCACTCTTTGAAGTACTTTGTGTTGGTTAAATAGATAAATCTGAGATTGTGTGATGCATACCGTATAATCATACCCACGGATACTTGAGGTGACATTGGAGTATGTAGGTGACATTAGGGTTTTGGTTGATTTGTGTCTTAAGTTGTTATTCTAGTATGGACTCTATGATAGATCGAACAGAAAGAATAGCTTCGTGTTGCTTTACTATGGACTCTTGAATAGATCGATCAGAATGAATAACTTTGAGGTGGTTTTGTACCCTACAATAATCTCTTCGTTTGTTCTCCTCTATTAGTGACTTTGGATTGACTCTTTGTTGTATGTTGAGAGATAGTTATATGATCCAATTATGTTATTATTGTTGAGAGAACTTGCACTAGTGAAAGTATGAACCTTAGGCCTTGTTTCCTAGCATTGCAATACCGTTTACGCTCACTTTTATCATTAGTTACCTTGCTGTTTTTATAATTTCATATTACAAAACCTATATCTACTATCCATGTTGCACTTGTATCACCATCTCTTCGCCGAACTAGTGCACCTATACAATTTACCATTGTATTGGGTGTGTTGGGGACACAAGAGACTCTTTGTTATTTGGTTGCAGGGTTATTTGAGAGAGACCATCTTCAACCTATGCCTCCCACGGATTGATAAACCTTAGGTCATCCACTTGAGGGAAATTTGCTATTGTACTACAAACCTCTGCACTTGGAGGCCCAACAACGTCTACAAGGAGAAGGTTGCGTAGTAGACATCAAGCTCTTTTCTGACGCCGTCGTCGGGGAGGTGAGTGCTTGAAGGTATATCTTTAGATCTTGCAATCGAATCTTTTAGTTTCTTGTTTTATCACTAGTTTAGTCTAGAAAAGAAAACTACAAAAAAATGGAATTGAGAGTGCCTCATATGCTTCATCTTTTTAATGTCTTTCGTGAAAATAAGGATTCCGATAATTGTGCTCAAGTGCTAGAACAAGAATGCATTAGAATGTTTGACACTAAATATTTGAATGCTGAGCAAGATTGCAATGTTGTTAGTATGAATTCCTTGAATATCCATGATGCTAATGATATGCAAAGCCACAAGCTTGGGGAAACTATGTTTGATGAAGATGATATTTTTTGTCCCCCAAGTTTTGATGAGCAAATTTATTATGATGAAAGCATGCCTCCTATTTATGATGATTATATTGATGAAAGTGGATTTGGAGAGGTCATGACTTTATTTAGTGATGAATCCACTATTTCAGAAGAGGTTCCAATTGATTATGATAACAAAGTTGCTATTTATGATGATTATTGTGATGACATGTATGCTATTAAGAATAATGATAACCATGAAACTTGTCATCATGATTTTAGTTTTCAATTGGATCATTCTTCACATGATAGTTATTTTGTTGAGATTGCTCCCACTACTATTGATGAGAATAAATTTGCTTATGTGGAGAGTAGTAAAATTTCTATGCAAGTAGATCATGAAAAGAATACTTTATGTGATAGTTATATTGTTGAATTCATTCATTATGCTACTTAAAATTATTATGAGGGAGGAACATATGCTTGTAGGAATTGCAATAATATCAAGTTTCCTCTCTATGTGTTGAAAATCTTGAAGCTATGCTTGTTTTGCCTTCCTATGCTAGTTGATTATTGTTCTCATAAGTTGTTTGCTTGCAAAATCCCTATGCATAGGAAGTGGGTTAGACTTAAATGAGCTAGTAATATTCTTCATGATGCTCTCTTTATGTTTCAATTCTTATCTTTTATGTGAGCATCATCGAAATCATCATGCCTAGCTAGGGGCGTTAAACGATAGCGCTTGTTGGGAGGTAACCCAATTTATTTTTGTTCTTTACTTTTTGCTCCTGTTTAGTAATAAATAATTCATCTAGCCTCTGTTTAGACATGATTTTATGTTTTAATTAGTGTTTGTGCCAAGTAAGACCTATAGGATCTTCTTGGATGATAATTATTTGATCTTGCTGAAAAAGACAGAAACTTTCTTCTCGCGAAAACAATTGTTTAAAATCACCAGAAAGTGATAAAATACTGATTCCAATTGCAGTAGATCAATAATCAAATTATCTAGGTCGTCCTATTTTCTCATATATATTTTGAGTTCCATAAGTTTGCGTTTGATCCAGATTACTACAGACTGTTCTGTTTTTAACAGATTCTGTTTTGTATGGGTTGTTTGCTTATTTTGATGAATCTATGAGTAGTATCAGAGGGTATGAACCATAGAGAAGTTTGAATACAGTATATATTATACCAATATGAATTTAGAGTGAGTTCACAACAGTACCTAGGTGGTGATTTATTTTCTTATACTAACGGAACTTACGAGTTTTCTGTTATGTTTTGTGTTGTGAAGTTTTCAAGTTGTGGGTAAAGATTCGATGGACTATGGAATAAAGAGTGGCAAGAGCCTAAGCTTGGGGATGCCCAAGGCACCCCACGGTAATATTCAAGGACAACAAAGAGCCTAACCTTGGGGATATCCCGGATGGCATCCCCTCTTTCATCTTCGTTCATCGGTAACTTTACTTGGAGCTATATTTTTATTCACCACATGATATGTGTTTTGCTTGGAGCGTCATTTTATTATATTTTGTTTTGCTTGCTATAATATACCAAGATCTGAAATTCTTAAATGTTAGAGAGTCTTCACATAGTTACATAATTATTCAACTACTCATTGATCTTCACTTATATCTTTCGGAGTAGTTTGTTGTTTGCTCTAGTGCTTCACTTATATCCTTTTAGAGCACGGTGGTGGTTTTATTTTGTAGAAATCATTGATCTCTCATGCTTCACTTATATTATTTTGAGAGTCTTTTAGAACAGCATGGTATTTGCTATGGTTATAAAATTGGTCCTAATATGATGGGCATCCAAGTTGGGTATAATAAAAACTATCATAAGAAGTGAATTGGATGCTATGATCAATTTGATGATTTGGTAATTGTTTTGAGATATAAAGGTGGTAATGTTAGAGTCATGCTAGTTGAGTATTTGTGAATTTTAGAAATACTTGTGTTGAGGTTTGCAAGTCCCGTAGCATGCACGTATGGTAACCGTTGTGTGACAAATTTGAAGCATGAGGTGTTTCTTTGATTGTCTTCCTTATGGGTGGCGGTCGGGGACGAGCGATGGTCTTTTCCTACCAATCTACCCCCCTAGGAGCATGCACGTAGTGCTTGGTTTTTGATAACTTGTAGACTTTTGCAATAAGTATGTGAGTTCTTTATGACTAATGTTGAGTCCATGGATTATACACACTCTCACCTTCCATCATTGCTAGCCTCTTTGGTACCGTGCATTGCCCTTTATCACCTTGAGAGTTGGTACAAACTTCGCCGGTGCATCCAAACCCCGTGATATGATACGCTCTATCACGCATAAACCTCCTTATATCTTCCTCAAAACAGCCACCATACCTACCTATTATGGCATTTCCATAGCCATTCCGAGATATATTGCCATGCAAATTTCCATCGTTCCGTTTATTATGACACGTTTCATCATTGTCATATTGCCTTGCATGATCATGTAGTTGATATCGTATTTGTGGCAAAGCCACCATGCATAATTTTTCATACATGTCACTCTTGATTCATTGCATATCCCGGTACACCGCCGGAGGCATTCATATAGAGTCATACTTTGTTCTAGTATCGAGTTGTAATCATTGAGCTGTAAATAAATAGAAGTGTGATGATCATCATTAATAGAGCATTGTCCCAAAAAAAGAAGAGAAAGTCCAAATAAAAAAAAGGGGGAAAGGCCCAAAAAAGGGAGAAAAAAAGAAAAGAAAAGAAAAGAAAAAGGGACAATGCTACTATCCTTTTTCCACACTTGTGCTTCAAAGTAGCACCTTGATCTTCCTGATAGAGAGTCTCTTGTTTTGTCACTTTCATATACTAGTGCGAATTTTTCATTATAGAACTTGGCTTGTATATTCCAACGATGGGCTTCCTCAAATGCCCTAGGTCTTCATGAGCAAGCAAGTTGGATGCACACCCACTTAGTTTCTTTTGTTGAGCTTTCATACATTTATAGCTCTAGTGCATCCTCTGCATGACAATCCCTACTCCTTGCATTGACATCAATCGATGGGCATCTCCCTAGCCCGTTGATTAGCCGCGTCGATGTGAGACTTTCTCCTTTTTGTCTTCTCCACATAACCCCCATCATTCTATTCTATTCCACCCATAGTGCTATGTCCATGGCTCACGCTCATGTATTGCGTGAAAGTTGAAAAAAGTTTGGGATTACTAAAGTATGAAACAATTGCTTGGCTTGTCATGGGGGTTGTGCATGATGAGAGCATTCTTGTGTGACAAAAATGGAGCATGACCAAACTATATGATTTTGTAGGGATGGACTTTCTTTAGCCTTGTTATTTTGAGAGTACATGACTACTTTGTTAGTATGCTTGAAGTATTACTATCTCTTATGTCAATATGAACTTTTATTTTGAATCATTTGGATCTGAACATTCATGCCACAATAAAGAAAATTACATTGAAAAATATGCTAGGTAGCATTCCACATCAAAATTCTATTTTTATCATTTACCTACTCGAGGACGAGCAGGAATTAAGCTTGGGGATGCTTGATACGTCTCCAACGTATCTATAATTTTTGATTGTTGCATGCTATTATATTACCAATTTGGATGTTTATGGGCTTTACTTTACACTTTTAATTTTCTTTGTGAGTAACCTACTAACCGGAGGCCCAGCCCAAATTGATGTTTTCTTGCCTATTTCAATGTTTCAAAGAAAAGGAATATCAAACGGAGTCCAAACGGAATGAAACCTTCGGGTGAGTTATTTTTGGAACGGAAGCAATCTAAGAGAGTTGGAGTAGACGTCAGGGAAGCTTCAAGGTGGCCACAAGGCAGGAAGGCGCGCCTGCCCCCCTGGGCGCGTCCCCCACCCTCGTGGGCCCCTCGTGGCTCCCCTGACCGACTTCTTTCACCTATATATGTCCATATACCCTAAAAACATCGAGGAGCAAAATAGATCGGGAGTTCTACTGCCGTAAGCCTCTGTAGCCACCAAAAACCAATCAGCACCCTGTTCCGGCACCCTGCCGGAGGGGGATCCCTCACCGGTGGCCATCTTCATCATCACGGCACTCTCCATGACGAGGAGGGAGTAGTTCACCCTCGGGGCTGAGGGTATGTACCATTAGCTATGTGTTTGATCTCTCTCTCTCTCTCTCTCTCTCTCTCTCTCGTGTTCTTGAGGTGGTACGATCTTGGTGTATCGCGAGCTTTTCTATTATAGTTGGATCTTATGATGTTTCTCCCCCTCTACTCTCTTGTAATGGATTGAGTTTTCCCTTTGAAGTTATCTTATTGGATTGAGTCTTTAAGGATTTGAGAACACTTGATGTATGTCTTGCATGTGCTTATCTGTGGTGACAATGGGATATTCACGTGATCCACTTGATGTATGTTTTGGTGATCAACTTGCGAGTTCCATGACCTCGTGAACTTATGCATAGGGGTTGGCACACATTTTCGTCTTGACTCTCCGGTAGAAACTTTGGGGCACTCTTTGAAGTACTTTGTGTTGGTTGAATAGATGAATCTGAGATTGTGTGATGCATATCGTATAATCATACCCATGGATACTTGAGGTGACATTGGAGTATCTAGGTGACATTAGGGTTTTGATTGATTTGTGTCTTAAGGTGTTATTCTAGTATAAACTCTGTGATATATCGAACGGAAAGAATAGCTTTGTGTTATTTTACTACGGACTCTTGAATAGATTGATCAGAAAGAATAACTTTGAGGTGGTTCCGTACCCTACAATAATCTCTTCGTTTGTTCTCCTCTATTAGTGACTTTGGAGTGACTCTTTGTTTCATGTTGCGGGATAGTTATATGATACAATTATGTTATTATTGTTGAGAGAACTTGCACTAGTGAAAGTATGAACCTTAGGCCTTGTTTCCTAGCATTGCAATACCGTTTACGCTCACTTTTATAATTAGTTACCTTGTTGTTTTTATAATTTCATATTACAAAAACCTATATCTACTATCCATGTTGCACTTGTATCACCATCTCTTCATCGAACTAGTGCACCTATACAATTTACCATTGTATTGGGTGTGTTGGGGACACAAGAGACTCTTTGTTATTTGGTTGCAAGTTTGTTTGAGAGAGACCATCTTTAACCTACGCCTCCCACGGATTGAGAAACCTTAGGTCATCCACTTGAGGGAAATTTGCTATTGTCCTACAAACCTCTAGACTTGGAGGCCCAACAACGTCTACAAGGAGAAGGTTGCATAGTAGACATCACGCGCCGGGTTGGACTGTGTAAGCACACGCCTTTTTAAGGAGGTAGCTATGTCTGCTCACCGGCCGCGTTCACAACATGCAGGAGTTCGCGGGGCGATGGCCCATGACCCCTGTGGGCATAGGTTTAGTCCGGCGTGCTTGACCTCTCTATTAAGCCTAGGTCGGGTTGCGGCGTATTGTTTGGCCGAGGCCGGGCATGACCCAGGAAAGTGTGTCCAACCGAAGTTAATCGAGCGTGGTGGGTAAGTTGGTGCACCCCTGCAGGGAAGAAAACATTTATCGATAGCCTGTCCTACGGTAACAGACACTCCGAGTTGTATCCCGATTGATACAACTAGAACTGGATGCTGAGGCATGTTTTGGATATGTTGCTTCGGGAGTCGAGAAAGGATCCCGGAGCGTTGATATAGCAACATAAATATGACTTATGTTATACTACTCTACTCCCTCCTGCTGCTGCAAGATGGTGGTTTCCAGAAGATGCTAGTCTTCGATAGGACTAGCTTGTCCCCCCTCTTATTCTGGCATTTCTGTAGCCCAGTCCACATATACAGCCTTCCTTTGATAATGTTGCATATGTAGTGTAGATCCTTGCTTGCTGAGTACTTCGGATGAGTACTCACGGTTGCTTTTCTTCCTCTTTCCCCCTTTTTTCCATTCTTCTAGGATGGCGCAACCAGATGACGGAGTCCAGGAGCCAGACATCACCACCGATGATTACTACTACACCGAGGGTGCCTACTACTACGTGGAGGCCGCCGATGACCAGGAGTAGTTAGGAGGCTCCCAGGTAGGAGGCCTTGCCTTTTCGATCGTTGTTGCTTTTGTGCTAGCCTTCTTAAGGCAAACTTGTCTAACTCATGTCTATACTCAAATATTGTTGCTTCCGCTGACTCTTGTGTATTCAAGCTTATGTATTCGAGCCCTTGAGGCCCCTGGCTTGTAATATAAGGCTTGTATTATTTTAATTTTTGTCTAGAGTTGTGTTGTGATATCTTCCCGTGAGTCCCTGATCTTGATCGTACACATTTGCGTGTATGATTAGTGTACGATTGAATCGGGGGCGTCACATGGTGTGTGATTTAGGTCTGCCCACACTACTGCAGATAATGCTCAAAATAGGTGAGGACTTGCCACCCCACTTCTGTCTCTGCCGCACCTTTTTTTCTTCGTCAATGGGGGAGGGGAGGAAGCTTTGATGTTAGGTGTTAGCCAGATCCACCAGTCATTGTAGCCATCTTGGAAATCCCCCTACCATGTCTCTAGGGCTACCACTTTATGTCCTGTAAGTGCAGAAGGATTAGTTGTATTTTTTTCCAAGTAATAGTATCGGTCCCACAAAGAGCTTAGAAAATGACATTTTGCCTCTTGTAGAGATTTATGGAATTTCCTACAAATTATTTTAGATCCCAAGAAAAAGTGGTGCAAAAGTGGAATTTTTGCAATAGTGTGTGAACAAGAATTAATGTGCGCTATGGTAGTAATTAAGAACAAGAGAGTAATGGAAATGCTGAAAACTGATGCAGGGCTAAAGGCGTTCTCAAAGAGTTCAAATTTCCCACTATTTTTTTACTTTATCATGTGAAAGAACAATTCTTGGTTCAAATATATAATCCTTATTATATGTTTATTGTGTGGGCGCAGCCAAATATAAGATACGTGCATCCAACCATAGCTCTATATCATGCACACACACACACACCATCCCTTAGTCAAGTTGTCGAGGCAAAAATGATTAAGGATTTCCCCGTGGACGAGACATAAAGCTTTAGGATCCCCGTTATTTCCATACTAAAGGTCCGCTAAGAAGAGAGATACCCTCTGTCCGTGTCAAAATCGGCGGATCTCGGGCAGGGGGTCCCGAACTGTGCGTCAAGGTCGGATGGTAACAGGAGACAAGGGACACTTTATTTTACCCAGGTTCGGGCCCTCTCGATGGAGGTAAAACCCTACTCCTGCTAGATTAATATTGATGATATGGGTAGTACAAGAGTAGATCTACCACGAGATCAAGGAGGCTAAACCCTAGAAGCTAGCCTATGGTATGATTGTGTATGATGATGGTTGTTTATCGACTAGCCTGGCCTCGGTTTATATAATGCACCAGAGGCCTAGGATAACAAGAGTCCTAGCCGAATACGCCGGTGGGGAGGAGTCCTTGTCTTGATCGCCAAGTCTTGTGGAATCTTCCTTGTATGCGGCAGCTGTCCGAACTGGCCCATGTGTATACGGCCATGGGGGTCCTCAGCCCAATCTAACAGATCGAGAGATGACGTGGTGAGTACCCCCTAGTCCAGGACACCGTCAGTAGCCCCCTGAACCGGTCTTCAAGTTAGGGACTCTCCTCGATTCTTCCGAACCATTCTTCATCTTCGGTCGTCGGTCTTGAAAACTGGTCCAACAAATCTTCTTTATCTTCGATCTTGAGGATCGCCGAAATGCATTCGACGGGTTTACACGTCGGGTATCCGAGGAGCCCCTTTAAGTTTCCGTCCTTTATCAATGCCTTGTTTATTTTTATGCCACACCTCGGGCTTGAAGTTGTTCCCGGGAGGCAACGTCCTCTTGCGTCTGAGCTCCAACGCCGGACTGCATTCGAGGTATCTTTTGCAGCCGAGCACCAACGCCAGACTGCTTCCCAGCTCTAAGGCCGGAATGTATCCGAGCTCCAACGCCGGACTATGTATCCGAGCTCCAACGCCGGACTGTATCCGAGGTGTTGTAAATCACCTTGGTTCAAAGAAGTTTAAAGGAGTTTAGCCGAGCTTAATGCCGGAAATGCCCTCTATGGAGCCAGCCACTAGCGCCCGAGCTTTATGCCGGACTGCTTCCGAGGTGGTGCACCACCCCGAATGTGGGCCGATTTTTATCATTATTTTTTATTGGTGCAATTTATTCTTTGCCGAGATATATAGCCAATAGCCCTCAAGGTGGGTATCGGTCTAAAACCCGAGATGCACATAAAGGATGACATAAGACCGCTGATCCCAGTAGCCGCTGAGACTCAGGTCGATTTGCAAAATCGGCCTGAGGATCAAGTCCTAGCTCGGCAGAATACTTCGGGACACTAAAAGCGGCGTGCTCAGTCCTCGAGACTCAGGTTGGGTGCGGCCGACCAACCTGAGGATCAAAATCTCCTCGGAAACTATATTGCACATAAAATTTTCTGCATTGGACAAGCAATGCAGTAGCCCCCGAGACATTGTCGGGTGGCAACACCAGATCAGAGGATCGATGTGCCCCTTTAATATGTTTAAATAATAAGCCCGAAGCCCAGTAGCCCCCGAGCCTTAATGCGGGCACGGGTGGCCGAATTAAGGATCGATATCCATAGTAAAATCACAAATTGTGTGTAATGACTCTACGTAACCAAGTACTTTACGTCATTTAATGCTCGGATCCGCATTGTACAAAACTTTGTTGACCGACCATCGGCTTCCACCTCCTCGGCCAGTAGCCGAGGAGTGTTTGTCTTACTTTATGAAGCCTTTATGAGGGCAAAGATTTACGACAAACAAGGCAATCTGGCCATACGGTTTTATAAACAAAGGTACACGGAGAGATATGTTATATTACTGTTTAACAGAAGAAATGTCTTCCAAAGAAAATAGTCCCGCTATCGGTTCCTTTCTTTGAGTTGTCATGCTAAGCATGATTATAAAACCTCAGCTCCAATGTAAGAGCAAAATATCGAGGATTTAGTTTGGGAGGCTAGTTAATAGCCCCCTGTAGTGTTCGGCGACAGTCGAGGTCAAGCCGTAAACACTTCGGCCAATGTTATGAACGGCCTGTTATTTAACATAGTCATCGGATCGCTGACCAGTTTACGCTTATTGTGACAGTCAGTTTTCGGCTTTCTCCACTGAGGTGCTTAACCATGTGAGCTGGAAGCACAATCGCAGTGGTTATCCCTTTGCATGCCTAGCCAAACAAAACGGAATGTAGGAAGCAAGTACAGGAGCCGGGCAACCCAACTATTGACCGAAGACATAATTCGAAACCGATGCATATATAGCAATACCTGAGAATATTTTTGCCGAATCCCTAAAAGGTGTCCGGCCTTGCACTGCGAGACTAATGCTGGAAAAGCACAAATAGTTTAAAAGTGCCAAAAAGCTTGAAAAACCAAGAAACGTCAGTAAAAACATGACGTCCGAACAATATCAAGTGTTCGGTGCCAATCCGAATATTGGTCTTAGAAAAAAGAAGTGCCTCTGTCGTGCTTGAACATGATACATCCTATCTCAATACTGTGAGCGGGTCAGCCTACGGCTTCAACCTCCTATCCCGAGGGCGGAGTACTTCTCATCAGGCCAGTTTAGCAAACTAAACTCTAGCTGTTTTGAGAGAGAAATTAGGCTCCCCGGCTAGTGACCGCACACTCGTGTCGAAAAAAGGAGTGATAAATAATAATAATAATAATAAAACTTTGCAACGACTAAGAACAAGAACACTTATTGTAAAATGGCTCAAATAAACTTAAGAGCCCCCAAGTGACTTGGGTAGCAGAATGATTGCATGTACCGAAGTACTTATATCATATCTATGTTCAACCGAACTTTAAACGCGTCTTAACCGACCGTCGACTTCTTCCTCTTCGGTCAAGGACCGAAAAGTGTTATGTACTCCATCGGTCGAGAATATCGACGGTGTTTCCAATAACCAGGCAATCAGGCCATAAGGTTGTAACAGACAAAGCGCGCTCAGGGAACTTATGCTATATTACTGCGAAGTGTAAGAAGCATCTTCGAAGAAAATAGTACCCCCACCGATACCTTTCTTCGGTGCTCATTGTTATTATGAGACTTGTGCAAGAGATTTTTTGTACTCATGAGTTCCGTTGTGTGCCGACCATTATTGAAAACTATAAGAGCGCTAGCTTTCGGCTTCACCCAGTCTGAGGTTCGGCTCGGGCGACCCGATCGTGACAATCGCAGAGGTGCTCCCTTTACTCCCTAGCCGAACAATCGGGAACGTAGGGGTAAACACAGGAGCGAGGCAACCCAGCTTGCAAATCGCTTAAGTCAAGATGGTGCATATTGTGGCATAATACACGAACAAGGAACGAAGTCGTACAAGTATAATCATATGCAACAGGAAAAAGCTTCATGAAGGAAGCCCCCAAATGAATTGGGTATTTGAATTTATGCGTCACAAACAAAGTTTGGACAAGAAAATTTTTTACAAGCAACTTTTTTCCAAAAAAGTATAATGCTTGGTCGAACCGAACACAAGTTAGAAATTAGAGCTTTGAGCATGAAAGCGACTTAGCTGGTTAATGTGTTCGGTATTGATGACGCGGTCCGAGCTTGATGCGGGACAAGGTTCCATCCCCCAAGCTGATCCCGAGGTGGCGGAGCAGAGAGCTCGACGCGCCGAAGTGATGACAGAGCACGGTCAATGCAGACCGGCAGAGTGTCGCCGAAGTCCCCGGATCATTTTCCTGTGCACGAAAAATAGTGCAAACCGGAGATAATAGTAATAATGATAATTAAAAAAATCGTTGCATAATAAATAATTTATGCAAAGTGAGTAATAAAAGAAATATGGCCTGGCGCCAAAGTCAAATGTCGATGCAGGGCGTCAGCGTGATGCAGTAAAGGCGTGGCAAAGCCTGAATTCACTGGTCGGTCCGAGCTCCGGATGCGGCGTTCGCCGGACTATGTACGGAAACTGACCGAACCACCATGCGACCGTCGTTAATGCGGCCACCATTTGATAGACATGTGAACATATAATTGACAAACCAGAGTAATAATTCCTTGGGAAAAATGAACCCAAACAAGCAAAAAATATTAGGATTAATAGCACCTGGTTTATTAGTTGTAGCAATCCAAAGGAAGATGATGCTGGCAAAGGTTGGCTTGCCGAGGCAAAGCCCTCGGTCCAGCTAATCGTGACGAAGCTGGTCGGCTAGTGACGCCGAAGTGTCCGGAGTAGGTTAATAAAGAGATGATGACTCCTCCGGTCCAGCCGAGATGTCGAAGCCTCGAGGCCAGCCGATGAGTCGAAGTAGTCCGGCGTGATGGATACCGGCTTGAAGAAGTAACAGTGCGGCCCTGCCGATGCAGGTCGTGACGTGGTCGATGACGGCTTGATGAAGCGACCGTGCGGTGATGCCGGTATGCCAGCTCCGCGTAACCCGTGGGGCGGCGATGTTGGTGATGATTTGTCCTTCGCGATGCCGGACTCTTGTTCGGCTTGCTGAGATGATGATCCGAAGAAGTTGAGCTCGGCTCAACAAAGTGACGACGTGTCTAGCACAGGTCGGCAGCCATGGAGCAATATTGCCGGACTGGTTTGACACCAGCAATGATGTTGAAGATCATGTTCAAAAGATCTTAAAGTTAGTGGGATGTGTTCGGGAACAATACACAATATCCCATACAAAACTTCCTTCAAAAAGGATGTCCGAAATCCCGTTCATAAAAAAGATGAATTCGGGTCGGATTCGTTCTCGCGCAGAAAACATATCCGAAAAGTGATGCACTAATCGGAAGGTTCCCGTAGTTCGGACGGTCGGATCGAGCTGAAATTTGGAGGGGTGGTAGATATAGGAATTCCGCAGCCGATCAACGGTTGGATCTTCCAAAGGACGTACGAACTAGAATCTGGGCACCACGCCCTAAACTCGTCCAGATTCCCGTCCAGATTTGACAGGGCTCCGGTATATCGTGGATTGCCAGAGATTCCTCCATCGGAACTCGAAGAAATTTTCCAGGGTTGTTGCCGACTCAATTCCGCACAATTCCACCAAAGCGATCGTCAAAGCGATACTCAAGGAGGTGATGGCAGCAGATACGAGTTCGCTGTCCAGAAAAACAGCTTGGTCGCTTGAGGGCAATGTTGACGTTGAGCCCCCGAGCTCCATAGATGATTCCTCCGTGATCTTGACGGAGATCGGAGTTGATGTTTGATGAAGGCCCTCGTCCGAACATGGTGATCCGAACACGGGGCGCAATCCTTGGCCGAACCAAGGTGACCAGTCGAGCTGGTAACGAAGATGCCGAAGTCGCAGTTGATCTGCAGGCGAGCCATCGATCCTTTTGTCGATCACACAGCGGAACTCTCAATGAAAGCACCAATGTCGGTGTCAAAACCGGCGGATCTCGGGTAGGGGGTCCCGAACTGTGTCAAGGTCGGATGGTAACAGGAGACAAGGTACACTTTATTTTACCCAGGTTCGGGCCCTCTCAATGGAGGTAAAACCCTACTCCTACTAGATTAATATTGATGATATGGGTAGTACAAGAGTAGATCTACCACGAGATCAAGGAGGCTAAACCCTAGAAGCTAGCCTATGGTATGATTGTGTATGATGATGGTTGTTTATCGACTAGCCTGGCCTTGGTTTATATAATGCACCAGAGGCATATGATAACAAGAGTCCTAGCCGAATACGCCGGTGGGAAGGAGTCCTTGTATTGATCGCCAAGTCTTGTGGAATCTTCCTTGTATGCGGCAGCTGTCCAAACTGGCCCATGTGTATACGGCCATGGGGGTCCTCGGCCCAATCTAACAGATCGGGAGATGATGTGGTGAGTACCCCCTAGTCCAGGACACCGTCACCCTCCATCACTGCTGTACCTCAAATCCTGCTTCACGATGATAGTAATATCCCTCAAATCTGCGAGGGCCAAATGTTATGCCGTTGACATTTGCAGATCATCATGAAGAACATTAACACAATCATATAACATGAATCAAATATCTTATCACACACCAGCTCATATAGATACTAGGGTTCCTCCATATCCCTAAGAACTAGCGAATTACTTGGACATAGGGACACAAGACATCATCAAGGTGTTAATGGTAATATAACATGGTTGATTAGTGTAGCACACATAGAAATCCACACTAGGCTTTGGGATTACGACAATATGAATGGATAAGTTGATGGCAAGAATGTGGATGATGATGACGATGGTTGATGTCATAGTCTCTTTCATCGAGGCAATGGTGTGGCGGTGCCCTTCTGTTGATTCTCCCTCTAGATCCCTTTCAAATGTGATGTTTTTTGCTTCTGTTTTGTGGTTTGGGGCCTCTTCTTCATCACCTCCGAGATCCAATCACACATGGTTGAAGTAGTCGACAAGGGGGAGGATCTGTATGGTATGACCACTAGTACGAGCGGGTGCGGTTGTACTAGTGGTCATACAATACGTCATACCTCACACCATCTTCTCTCATGGATAGCTGGTTCCGATCAGGGGGTTTCCCACTTGATCTTCTCTTCATATGGAAGGCTTTTGTGGAGTCCAATTAGAATATCTTACACCAAAAACGGTGTTTCCAACTGATTATTGAAATCTGCTGATTCTTTGGGATATAGCCGAAATCAGAGAAAAATGGCACGCAGACACAGTAAAATTTGAAAATCCTACAAGTAAAATGAAAAACACAATATAAAAATTGATGAAAAATACACTCGTCACCACCATAGCATCCTACACTGCGATTCTTGATGCACACAAGGTCATCAAAACCACACATGACATGCCCACACCAGCCAAGCCAAAGCCACGCCCGAGGCAAATCAACACGTTGTTGCACAAATTCTCCCTTGCACATCCTAATCCGTAAATGTGGCTACCACTACGATGGGATACTCTAGTTATTTATGTTGTTTGTACATTCAACAATAGTGAATGACCTTAGGAAAGCATCTCTTCTGGTAAGTCGACAAGAGAAGCAAATTGTTGTGTGGAGGAATCAATATCTCTCCAAATGCCAAGAGGCAGATCTTGTGGCACTCCACCATGTTGGCAGTTCATATCAAATTGCCATGCATCCTGGCTCCTGGTAACCTTTCATACAATTCAAAAAATTTATCCCACTCCTCAAAAGCCCATAGGAATGGAGTTGGTGCTCCCACATCCATAGAATGAGTAGTGCACTTCCACTGCCCCGCCACACCCTCGATAGATTGAGGAGAGACATGATCTAGCGGGACTCACGATTGGGGAAGCATAAGATGTCGGTGGGGCAGATGTCGATGTAATTTGTGAAGGTCATCTTCTGGTTGTGCATGCTCATCATGTGCATGGACATGTTAGCATTGACCCCCTGTTGTGCCGTCGGTAGGCTCATATGCCATCGTCGTCACTGCAACGGGAGAGAGATATTGTGGGGGGTTAAATGAAGGACGGATTTGTATTGTTAGGCAGCTGCATTGGCAAAGAGTGCCAAGATCAGGGCAATCCTACATGCTTTGTCTGGTGGAATGGACCAACGCAGCGAGGGGAGAGGAGGAGTCGGGCTTGGTGGCGGCAAAGGTAGGTTTCACTTTGCAGGAGTAGATCATCAGGTTGCGGGCCTAGTGCATACTTGCTCAACTTGTATGCAATGTGTCGTTCATAGACTCAGGCATGCACTCGCTTCTTGTTTTCAATAATTAGTCTACCAGTTTTATTTTCTTTAGCAAACAACTCGACTTTATTGATCTATTAAGGAACATAATATATGAGATCACATAAACTGAAGTGAAACTATCCATGGTAAAACTTGAAGTTACATTAGGGCTTCTTTGATTTGTCGAATTATAAATGTGGGAATAGGGAAAAAATGAATTGCAATATCAAGTTCATTTGAATCCTACATATTTTTTATTCACTTGATTGTATCACATGAAAAACGAATAATTCTTTCCAAGAGTTGAACATACACTAAATTTCCTATGGAATATAGTACAAAGAATACATAGAAAAAATTCTGTAGGAGTTAATCCTAAGAAACCTTAAGGATTCTGATCATCGAAAGTTACTATGGAAACCCTTTGAAGCAATGAAGTCATAGGTTTTTTAAGTCATCAACTCTTGCTCCACCTATTTATTTATTTTTGAACCGAAATCCATAGAGCAATTGTTCAACGAATTTTTTCATTAATCGATTAAATTATGTACAAACACTCAAATAAAAGAAAGCAACAAAAATTAACCTACTCCAGTTCTCAGAAAATCCATTTGAAAAAATTAGACTAGATGTGAGTCAATCCACTCTATGAAGGGCCATTGATGTTGGACCTTGACCTTGGACTTAATCAGCTGAAGATCATTCCTTAGCAGAAATTTCAACCTTGCAAGGAGTGGTTCTGAGTTTTAAAGATTTTTTATTCCTTTGAATCCAAATGTGCCAACAAACCATGTTGATGATGCCCATTCCAAAGTCATGTGGCATGGAATCTAGAAGTAGGATAGTTTGATCTAGAGCAGAGATCCATCTCTTCTATTGCTGCTTATGGAGTCCAAGTATTCAATTGTAAAAGAGCATTCCTAGAAAATATGCAAGGCAATTTCATTAGTGTGCAAGCTGCATAGCTCACATAGGTAGGATTGAAGAGAAAAAAGTTCATCTGCATCAAATTTCTTGTGTTCACTCTGTCAAGTAGTAACAGCCAGATGCGAATTTTGTATCTGAACATAGCTACACTTTCAAGATAATTTTGAAAATGTGATGACCATTGTCTTGCCTATGTGACCACTTATATAGCTGCATGGAGGAGAAAACATTATGTTTCCAGGGGTATATCCATCTGTCAGCAGCAGCTGAGAAGTGTGATTGCTAAATTGTCATACAAAATTCCTGGTACTCTTGGTATCCTTGGTTTGACAGTGGTGTGTGAAAAAGCTCAATGAAATCAGAGGTAGCACAAACATCCTTTATGTAGATGTTCTCATGTAAGCAGAAATAAAATAGCTCTGGAAACCTGTCTTTTAAAGCCTCATTAGACAAATTATCTAGCCAAAACAACGCTCTGTCTCCTCTGCTAACCTTCACTTGTGCAAACTGCTTATAACCAAGTATAAGTTTTAAGATGCTTTTCCACCAGAATGAACCTGCAGCTCTATCAAGATCAAGTATGTTTGTGTAGTAGGATTCTCAAAAGAACTTAACCTAAGGGATATCAGCTATGTTGAAGAATTTATCAATGTTTTCTGTAAGCAGACACTTGTTATGCTTAGCTAGGTTAGGAACTCCTAGACCTCCTGTGTTCTTGGGTTGACAAACTTTGTCCCAAGCTATGAGAGTAGTCCCTCCATCTTCCATACCATATTTCCTCTAGAAGAAATGTATGAGGTATTTGTTTAGGTTAACAATTACACCAGCTCGGAGTGTGATTGTACACATGAAGAAGACGGTCAGGCTATAAAAGACTGACTTAACCAAGGTAAGTTTGTCTCCATAGGATATTAGAGTCGAGCAGCCAACTAGTCTCCTTTAAATTCTTTGCATTATTGGGAAAAAATCCTTAATTTTGTGCTTGGAATGTTTTCTACGATAGGGTGCCTCGACTGCAAATTAAAATTTCCTACCCACAGAACATCCAGGAACATGCTACGAGAGATGAATCACGGATCATTACCACTAGACACGCTATGCCGTGCAACAGAAGTAGAGTTGGGGCAGCGCGTCTCCGGAGTTGTCTCCTCCTCGATCTCCCTCGATCAGTCAGTCATCGAATACCACATACAAGTTTGCCGAAGCGAAGAAAGTGCACCACCTCTAACGGTATCCGCGCGTGCAGGAGGAACACCGTGCAACGGACTGCTAGGTCCGGTCGTATAGCCGACGATGAGTGGAGGTGGCTAGTTGGAACACATGCATAGCCATAGTGACGGCACCGAAGCGATCAATCGAATGAGTGTGACACATCTGCACTACATATAGGCATCCGTCCCGGGATCAACACTTGGGCCTCGCACGGATCCTAAAGCTCAAAATTTGTTCGGCATGGATCCGAGTCCGAGTAGGATCACATCTGGAGTCAGAACCGGCCTCACATGTTCCTTCCCTTAAGCGTGTGACCCCTTAGGTTCAAGTCGGCTTGGTCACAGGTCGGATCACCTCTGACCTGCTTGTTTGGTAGCAGCCTCTAGCAAGGCATGCCGACTACCAAGTAGACAATGAAGCCGGTTGGCAAACTTGTACAACTTGTCACACTTTCGTTCCCTTTTCCACACGATATATGTTGTCGGGCTCAAGGCGAGTCTATCATCTTTGTGCTTGCCTGACCTCTTTCTCGTTCCAGTGATGCCGACCACTAACCAGGTTATCTCATAATCCTTGTCGCATGGCCATACTTATCTTGGTCGGATCACGCGTGGGCGTAGACTATATCTCTCCTGATCGGAGGGGTAAATCCCATCTTGCTCGACCATGTCTCATAACATGGGTCTGGACAAAACCGAAACCTACCTTTATAACTACCCAGTTACAGAGTAGTGTTTGGTCAGCCCAAAGCATATCTGTCACCATCCCGAGTACATGCGCGAGCTCATGTCTTAGGACATAGAACGTATATTGTACACGAGACTCACAAATGGCGTATCACTGCGTCTCATAGTCGGATATGTCCAACTCGGACCTTATTTGGACTCGGATCCGACTATGTCGAATCCAACCAAATCCTTTCGAGTCCATATTATCCGGCCAGCATCCAATGCTCCATGGCTAGTGAGACCGAGCCATCCACCGTGTCATATGCTAGTCTAGTCAGCTGCGCGTCCACACAATCCTTTCGACTAGGAAACTTTTATGATTGTCATCATACAATGCATAGTCACACAAACAAGTCACCTACATGCTGATATACGTCATTGATAATATCCAAGGGATATCTTTATTCATAAACACATAGGAAATACAATCATACATGATTGCCTCTAGGGCATGTCTCCAACACGGACAAATACAAAAGGAACCCCAAATAAGTAAAAGCGAGACTTCCCAACTTGCAACCAAGAACATGCGCCTAAACCCACATCTGTTATAAGGAAGTGTTTATGGGACCAAAACATATTGTCATACTTGACTCTCAGACCAGTGTAAGCAGATAAACGCATAAGCAGGTTTCTACTTTGATTTAGTTGGTTGGAGCAAGTAGGCATGATTGATACAATGCCATCAGCATATTGTATTACAGGGAAGTCGGGACAAGAGAGGAAGGTGATGGGGGCTTGGATCAGCCCATTTGCCATAGCTTCATTGAGAATTGATTGCAATAAATCAGCTGCCAGCACAGAGAAGTGGGAAAAGTGGATCTCCTTGTGACGCCCCCTTCTACATAAGAATTGCTTGCTAGGCGCACCATTTAGAAGGACATAGGAAAAAGCAGAGGAAAAAAATCATTTTCATCTAGGCCCAAAACCTTTTGTGATTAGGAGCTCTTTAATTTTGCTATGTTCAATCATATCAAAAGTTTTTTTTTAAATCCAGCTTTAGGATAACCAAGCTTTCTCCAGATTGGTGACACCGGTGGATGTATTCATATCGCCTGGCAAGCACGATAAGCTAATGCAAACCAAAAGGGAAGAAGACTAGAAGAGAGTCTTGGATTGTTCTTGTCTTCAGAAAGCCATACTGGTTGATGTGCACAAGATTAAGTATGATGGTTTACAGCCTGTTTGCAAGCAACTTTGTAATGATCTTGATTGAACTTGCTCCACCTATTGCACGCACCTCAAAACTTGCACAAAGCTGTACAAACCATTTGCCAATCGCCATTCATCACGGGTACGGCCAGAAAATGCATCACGCCACGTAACACATTAAAATCCAAACAGAAACTCACCCCATTACAGTAAGTTTGCACACGGCAGCAGAAAACACGTCGCTCGCATTCCGAATCTGAAAAGGACGGTGACCCCCCACGAGAAGAGCGCTGGCACTAGGACGGAATGTGCCAAACTGCAAGCCGAACAACGCAAGGGAAGGGAACGCGCCTCGCCACGCACCTGTCGCGCCACCTCCCACCCATCGCGGCCGTCGACATCGCATCCCACGACCCCACCCCCCTCTCCCTTCCCGGGCCGTCCGCCTCAGCTACCAAGTCGGCCAGACCAACCAACCATCAAGACACAGCTCACTCCAGCACTCCTCCCTCCCCCCTTCTCTCTCTACCACGCTGCTGGTCGGCGAGAGGCTGCCATCTGCCTGCCATGTGGGCCTCGCCGGGGAGGCTGCCGGCGATGGAGGAGGAGGAGGAGTGCGAGGCGGGCGCGGGCCACCCGGCGCCGATGGCGTCCTGCTGGGGCCGCTTCGGCCTCGCGGCGCTGTGGCACAGGCTCCGGCACCTTTTCCTGGCGCGGCGGAGGGCGCGGCACGGCCGCTCCATCCTCGGCGCCGGCGGGCTCAACTACGACCCGCTTAGCTACGCGCAGAACTTCGACGACAGCAGCGTCGAGCTCCACGAGCCGGACTTCACGGCCAGGTTCGCGCCCGCCCGCAACGCCTGCTCGCCCAGGCGGGCATGAGTCGCATGACGACGGGCCACTTCTCGGCGCCCCGGTGGCACACGGAGGATCCCTTTGGCCACTTCCTGGCGCCTTTGTGCGCCCCTTTGAGTGGTAAAAAGGCTTTATTTAATCCACGTATTTTCGGATAAATGTACATGTACATGCCATGCGGATGACGCAAGTAGTTTTCGTTTTTATTCGCGGGTGTAAATATTCTTGTGGTGTTCTTCCAAAAGAAAAAGAAAAAACAGCAGGGGGGTTGTGATGAACTGCATAGGAGCCAGTCAGAGCATGTCTGTTTGGTTATCAGAAATTCGGAACAAGTTCCTCCTGATTAAATTTCTACGCTCCAAATGAGCATCAAGTTCGGAGCATTTCATGTGGTACTTATCTCAGCTTTATACTTAATAGTAGCGGTTTAAGCTAAATACTCTCTATGTTTCTAAATATAAATCTTTTTAGAGATTTCAATATAGATTATATACGGAGTAAAATAAGTGAATCTATACTCTAAACTAAGTTTATATTATATTACAAAACTTTAAAAACACTTACATTTAAAAACAGAAGGAGTAGCTCATTGCACGTCAAATAAGTTGCTGAATAGTGAATACTACTTTGTTGGCTTGTTGATATCTTGCAGAGTCGTGTCTGGGCATTATTATAAACAGTGTATGTTGCTCCGTGGGATCCTTTTGCCGGTACCATTGTCGACTTTGCTTTGCTGTCTTAATCGAATTATTATTATTTGATATTTGAGCGCCTGCTTCTGTTGGAAAAGGGAAAGAGATATATATGACGGATATGCCTTTTTATTGGGAAGTGTTGGCTACTAATTGTAGCTTAGCATTCGGAGGGAATATTCTCACGGAAATCTATGGATAATGCATCAACACGCAACTTGGGAGAAAATATCATAAAGCAGGTCATTAGAGCATCTACAGCTGGACTTGACAAATCCAGCCCCTCAAACGCCCGTGGACGCGTCCGCGGACACTGACCGGGCACCCCTCAAATATTGCGCCGCACGTTCACATACTGTAAATTTCGATCCTCAAATCCATGCACGTCCGTCATATGATACAAATTGTCCGAATTTCAAAGTTCGAAACAAAGTAAAGCAAATCATAGTTCAACAAACCCAAAATGAAATCAATGTCCGAGCGTGACGGATAGGCTCGGATCACTGGCCAGACGCCTGCTCCGAGCGGAATGCGTCCTCCTCATCCTGCTCTGCCTGCATCCGGGTTGCCTCCTCCGCCTGCATCTGGGCTTCCTCCTCTGCCTGCATCCGTCTGCCTCCTCCACTGCATCCGGGCCGCAGCCGTCCTCGCCGCTTCATACTTCCTACGATCGTTGATCTCCAACTTCTTGTCCACAAGCCACTTCTTCACATGCTCATCCAAGAGGGTTTTGTCCGCCAACATGATCCTCGCATCTTCCGTGCCCCGTGCGAGTTGCAACCTCTCCTTCTCAAGCTCTATGTCGCCAAATGTGTTGGCCTTCTCGAGTTCCCATTTGATCGCCTCTTGCTGCTTCTCCAACTCGATCTTCTCCCTCTCAATTTCGAGCTTCTTCTTCAACCTCTTCCGGTTCCATTCCATTCTTTCCTTTTGTGCATCCAACATGAGCTTGTACCTCTCCTCCTTCTTGTTCTCCCTCACCGAGAAAATGCCCGTCCGTGTTGACGACATTTTGGTAGCCGCGACATCACAGGCAGCACGTGCCTTCTCCCACTTGTTTCCCATGACTTGGCGGTTATCCTTTGGCACGGTAGCTTTTCCATTCGTCGCGACAACCTCGTTGTCGGTGTCAAAACCGGCGGATCTCGGGTAGGGGGTCCTGAACTGTGCGTCAAGGCCGGATGGTAACAGGAGACAAGGGACACGATATTTTTACCCAGGTTCGGGCCCTCTCGATGGAGATAATACCCTACTCCTGCTTGATTAATATTAATGATATGGGTAGTACAAGAGTAGATCTACCACGAGATCAAGGAGGCTAAACTCTAGAAGCTAGCCTATGGTATGATTGTGTATGTTATGTTGACTAGCCTGGCCCTGGTTTATATAATGCACCAGAGGCCTAGGTTAACAAGAGTCCTAGCCGAATACGCCGGTGGGGAGAAGTCCTTGTCTTGATCGCCAAGTCTTGTGGAATCTTCCTTGTATGCGGCAGCTGTCCGAACTGGCCCATGAGTATACGGCCGCGGGGGTCCTCGGCCCAATCTAATAGATTGGGAGACGACGTGGTGAGTACCCCCTAGTCCAGGACACCGTCAGTAGCCCCCTGAACCGGTCTTCAAGTTAGGGACGCTCCTCGATTCTTGCGAACTGTTCTTCATCTTCGGTCGCCGGTCTTGAAAACTGGTTCAATAAATCTTCTCATCTTCGATCTTGAGGATCGCCGAAATGCATTCCACGAGTTTACACGTCGGGTATCCGAGGAGCCCCTTTAAGTTTCCGGCCCTTATCAATGCCTTGTTTATTTTTATGCCACACCTCGGGTTTGAAGTTGTTCCCGGGAGGCAGTGTCTTCTTGCGTCCGAGCTCCAACGCTGGACTGCATTCGAGGTATCTTTTGCAGCCGAGCACCAACGCCGGACCGCTTCCCAGCTCTAATGCCGGAATGTATCCGAGCTCCAACGCCGGACTATGTATCCGAGCTCCAACGTCGGACTGTATCCGAGCTCCAACGCCGGACTGTATCCGAGGTGTCGTAAATCACCTTGGTTCAAAGAAGTTTGAAGGAGTTTAGCCAAGCTTAATGCCGGAAATGCCCTCTATGGAGCCATCCACTAGCGCCCGAGCTTTATGCCGGACTGCTTCCGAGGTGGTGCACCACCCCGAATGCGGGCCGATTTTTGTCAATATTTTTGATTGGTGCAATTTATTTTCTGCCGAGATATATAGCCAGTAGCCCTCAAGGTGGGTATCGGTCTAAAACCCGAGATGCACATGAAGGATGACATAAGACCACTGATCCCAGTAGCCGCTGAGACTCAGGTCGATTTGCAAAATCGGCCTGAGGATCAAGTCCTAGCTCGGCAGAATACTTCGGGACACTAAAAGCGGCGTGCTCAGTCCTGGAGACTCAGGTTGGGTGCGGCCGACCATCCTGAGGATCAAAATCTTCTCGGAAACTATATTGCACACAAAATTTTCTACATTGGACAAGCAATGCAGTAGCCCCCGAGACACTGGTCGGGTGGCAACACCAGATCAGGGGATCGATGTGCCCCTTTAATATGTTTAAATAATAATAAGCCCAAAGCCCAGTAGCCCCCGAGCCTTAATGCGGGCACGGGTGGCCGAATTAAGGATTGATATCCATAGTAAAATCACAAATTGTGTGTAATGACTCTATGTATCCAAGTACTTTACGTCATTTAATGCTCGGATCCGCGTTGTACAAAACTTTGTTGACCGACCATCGGCTTCCACCTCCTAGGCCAGTAGCCGAGGAGTGTTTGTCTTACTTTGTAAAGCCTTTATGAGGGCAAAGATTTACGACAAACAAAGCAATCTGGCCATACGGTTTTATAAACAAAGGTACGCGGAGAGATATGTTATATTTCTGTTTAACAGAAGAAATGTCTTCCAAAGAAAATAGTCCCGCTATCGGTTCCTTTCTTTGAGTTGTCATGCTAAGCATGATTATAAAACCTCAGCTCCAATGTAAGAGCAAAATATCGAGGATTTAGTTTGGGAGGCTAGTTAATAGCCCCCGGTAGTGTTCGGCGACAGTCGAGGTCAAGCCGTAAACACTTCGGCCAATGTTATGAACGGCCTGTTATTTAGCATAGTCATCGGATCGCTGACCAGTTTACGCTTATTGTGACAGTAAGTTTTCGGCTTTCTCCACTGAGGTGCTTAACCATGTGAGCTGGAAGCACAATCGCAGTGGTTATCCCTTTGCATGCCTAGCCGAACAAAACGGAACGTAGGAAGCAAGTGCAGGAGCCGGGCAACCCAACTATTGACCGAAGACATAATTCGAAACCGATGCATATATAGCAATACCTGAGAATATTTTTGCCGAATCCCTAAAAGGTGTCCGGCCTTGCACTGCGAGACTAATGCTGGAAAAGCACAAATAGTTTAAAAGTGCCAAAAAGCTTGAAAAACCAAGAAACGTCAGTAAAAACATGACGTCCGAACAATATCAAGTGTTCGGTGCCAATCCGAATATTGGTCTTAGACAAAAGAAGTGCCTCTGTCATGCTTGAACATGATACATCCTATCTCAATACTGTGAGCGGGTCAGCCTACGGCTTCAACCTCCTATCCCGAGGGCGGAGTACTTCTCATCAGGCCAGTTTAGCAAACTAAACTCTAGCTGTTTTGAGAGAGAAATTAGGCTCCCCGGCTAGTGACCGCACACTCGTGTCGAAAAAAGGAGTGATAAATAATAATAATAATAAAACTTTGCAACGACTAAGAACAAGAACACTTATTGTAAAACGGCTCAAATAAACTTAAGAGCCCCCAAGTGACTTGGGTAGGAGAATGATTGCATGTACCGAAGTACTTATATCATATCTATGTTCAACCGAACTTTAAACGCGTCTTAACCGACCGTCGGCTTTTCCCTCTTCGGTCAAGGACCAAAAAGTGTTATGTACTCCATCGGTCGAGAATATCGACGGTGTTTCCAATAACCAGGCAATCAGGTCATAAGGCTGTAACAGACAAAGCGCGCTCAGGGAACTTATGCTATATTACTGCAAAGTGTAAGAAGCATCTTCGAAGAAAATAGTACCCCCACCGATACCTTTCTTCGGTGCTCATTGTTATTATGAGACTTGTGTAATAGATGTTTTGTACTCATGAGTTCCATTGTGTGCCGACCATCATTGAAAACTATAAGAGCGCTAGCTTTCGGCTTCACCCAGTCTGAGGTCCGGCTCGGGTGACCCGATCGTGATAATCGCAGAGGTGCTCCCTTTACTCCCTAACCGAACAATCAGGAATGTAGGGGTAAACACAGGAGCGAGGCAACCCAGCTTGCAAATCGCTTAAGTCAATATGGTGCATATTGTGGCGTAATACACGAATAAGGAACGAAGTCGTACAAGAAAAGCTTCATGAAGGAAGCCCCCAAATGAATTGGGTATTTGAATTTATGCGTCACAAACAAAGTTTGGACAAGGAAAAAATTTACAAGCAACTTTTTTCCAAAAAAGTATAATGCTGGGTCGAACCGAACACAAGTTAGAAATTTAAAGCTTTGAGCATGAAAGCGACTTAGATGGTTAATGTGTTCGGTATTGATGACGCGGTCCGAGCTTGATGTGGGGCAAGGTTCCATCCCCCAAGCTGGTCCCAAGGTAGCGGAGCGGAGAGCTCAACATGCCGAAGTAGTGACATAGCACGGTCAATGCAGACCGGTAGAGTGACGCCGAAGTCCCCGGATCATTTTCCTGTGCACAAATAATAGTGCAAACCGGAGATAATAGTAATAATGATAATTTAAAAAAATCGTTGCATAATAAATAATTTATGAAAAGTGAGTAATAAAAGAAATATGGCTTGGCACCGAAGTCAATGTTGATGCAGGGCGTCGGCGTGATGCAGTAACGGCGTGGAAAATCCTGAATTCACAGGTCGGTCTGAGCTCCGGATGCGGCGTTCGCCGGACTATGTACGGAAACTGATCGAACCACCATGCGACCGTCGTTAATGCGGCCACCATTTGATAGACCTGTGTACATATGATGGACAAACCAGAGTAATAATTCCTTGGGAAAAATTAACCCAAACAAGCAAAAAATACTGGGATTAATAGCATCTGGTTTATTTGTTGTAGCAATCCGAAGGAAGGTGATTCTCAAAATTGGGACTCGCTCCGCACACCAATTGCCTGATGGACGATAAAACGACGGCATGGCAATGTTGGTAAAGGTTGACTCGCCGAGGCAAAGCCCTCGGCCCAGCCAACGTGACGGAGCTGGTCGGCTAGTGACGCCGAAGTGTCCGGAGTAGGTTGATGAAGAGATGGCGAAGCCCCCGGTCCAGCCGAGATGTCGAAGTCTCGATGTCAGCCGATGAGTCGAAGTAGGACGGCGTGATGGACACCGGCTTGAAGAAGCAATAGTGCGGCCCTGTCGATGCAGGTCGTGACGTGGTCGATGCCGGCTTGATGAAGCGATCGTGCGGCGATGCCGGTATGCCCGCTCCGTGTAATCCGTGGGGCGGCGATGTTGGTGATGATTTATCCTTCGCGATGCCGGACTCTTGTTCGGCTTGCCGAGATCATGATCCAAAGAAGTTGAGCTCGGCTCAACAAAGTGACGCCGTGTCTAGCGCAGGTCGGCAGCCCTGGAGTAATATTGCCGGACTGGTTTGACACCAGCATGAAGTTGAAGATCATGTTCAAAAGATCTTAAAGTTAGTGGGATGTGTTCGGGAACAAAACACAATACCCCATACAAAACTTCCTTCAAAAGGGATGTCCGAAATCCCGTTCATAGAAAAGATGAACTCGGGTCGGATTCGTTTTCGCGCATAAAAACAGATCCGAAAAGTGATGCACTAATCGGAAGGTTCCCGGAGTTTGGACGGTTGGATCAAGCTGAAATTTTGAGAGGTGGTAGATACAGAATTCCGCAGCTGATCAACGGTTGGATCTTCCAAAGGACGTCCGAGCTAGAAGCTGGACACCACGCCCTAAACACATCCAAATTCCCGTCCAGATTTGACAGGGCTCCGGTATATCGTGGATTGCGAGAGATTCCTCCATCGAAACTCGACGAAATTTTCTAGGGTTGTTGTAGACTCAATTCCACACAATTCCACCAAAGCGATCGTCAAAACGACACTCGAGGAGGTGGTGGCAGCAGATACGAGTTCGCTGTCCAGAAAAACAGCACGGTCGCTTGAGGGCAATGTTGACGTTGAGCCACCGAGCTCCATGGATGATTCCTCCGTGATCTTGATAGAGATCGGAGTTGATGTTTGATGAAGGCCCTCGTCCGAACATGGTGATCCGAACACGGGGCGCAATTCTTGGTCGAACCAAGGTGACCAGTCGAGCTGGTGACGAAGATGCCGAAGTCGCAGTTGATCTGCAGGCGAGCCATCGATCCTTTTGTCGATCACACAGCGGAACTCTCAATGAAAGCACCAATGTCGATGTCAAAACCGGCGGATCTCGGGTAGGGGGTCCCGAAGTGTGCGTCAAGGCCGGATGGTAACAGGAGACAAGGGACACGATGTTTTTACCCAGGTTCGGGCCCTCTCGATGGAGGTAATGTTGGGGAACGTTGCAGAAAATTAAAATTTTTCCTACGGTTTCACCAAGATCCATCTATGAGTTCATCTGAGCAACGAGTCATGGGAGAGAGATTGCATCTACATACCACTTTGTAGATCGCGAGCGGAAGCGTTCAACGAACGGGGATGAGGTAGTCGTACACGACGTGATCCAAATCACCGGAGATCCTAGCACCGAACGGACGGCACCTCCGCGTTCAACACACGTACGGTCAGCGTAACGTCTCCTTCTTCTTGATCCAGCAAGGCAAAGGAGAGGTTGGGGAAGATGGCTCCAGCAGCAGCACGACGGCGTGGTGATGGTGGAGCTACAGTACTCCGGCAGGGCTTCGCCGAGCTCTACGCAGGAGGAGGAGGTGTTGGAGAGGGAGAGAGGGAGGCGCCAAGGACCAGGGTGCGGCTGCCCCCCTTCCCTCCCCCCTTTATATAGCCCCCTAGGGGGGGCGGCGTCCCTAGGAGATGCAATCTCCTAGGGGGGCGGCGGCCAAGGGGTGGGGGGGCTTGCCCCCCAAGCAAGGGGGCGCCCCCCTTTAGGGTTTCCCCACCCTAGGCGCATGGGCCTCTTGGGGCTGGTTCCCCTTGGCCCATGTTGGCCAAGGCGCACCCCCTAGAGCCCATGTGGCCCCCCGAGGCAGGTGGCCCCACCCGGTGGACCCCCCGGGACCCTCCGGTGGTCCCGGTACAATACCGATAACCCCGAAACTTGTCCCGATGGCCAAAACAGCACTTCCTATATATAATTCTTTACCTCCGGACCATTCCGAAACTCCTCGTGACATCCGGGATCTCATCCGGGACTCCGAACAACATTCGGGTTACTGCATATACATATCTTCACAACCCTAGCGTCACCGAACCTTAAGTGTGTAGACCCTACGGGTTCGGAAGACATGCAGACATGACCGAGACGGCTCTCGGGCAATAACCAACAGCGGGATCTGGATACCCATGTTGGCTCCCACATGCTCCACGATGATCTCATCGGATGAACCACGATGTCGAGGATTCAATTAATCCCGTATACGATTCCCTTTGTCAATCGGTATTTTACTTGCCCGAGATTCGATCGTCGGTATCCCAATACCTCGTTCAATCTCGTTACCGGCAAGTCACTTTACTCGTACCGTAATGCATGATCCCGTGATCAAACACTTTGATCACATTGAGCTCATTATGATGATGCATTACCGAGAGGGCCCGGTGATACCTCTCCGTCAAGCGGAGTGACAAATCCCAGTCTCGATCCGTGTCAACCCAACAGATACTTTCGGAGATACCCGTAGTATACCTTTATAGTCACCCACTTACGTTGTGACGTTTGGCACACCCAAAGCACTCCTACGGTATCCGGGAGTTACACGATCTCATGGTCTAAGGAAAAGATACTTGACATTGGAAAACTCTAGCAAACGAACTATGCGATCTTATGCTATGTTTAGGATTGGGTCTCGTCCATCACATCATTCTCCTAATGATGTGATCTCGTTATCAATGACATCCAATGTCCATAGTCAGGAAACCATGACTATCTGTCGATCAACGAGCTAGTCAACTAGAGGCTTACTAGGGACATATTGTTGTCTGTTATTCACACATGTATTACGATTTCCGGATAACACAATTATAGCACGAATAAAGACAATTATCATGAACAAGGAAATATAATAATAATGCTTTTATTATTGCCTCTAGGGCATATTTCCAATAGTCTCCCACTTGCACTAGAGTCAATAATCTAGTTACATTGTGATGAATCGAACACCCATAGAGTTCTGGTGCTGATCATGTTTTGCCTTAGGGAGAGGTTTAGTCAACGGATCTGCGACATTCAGATCTGTGTGCACTTTACAAATTTCTATGTCTCCATCTTGAACATTTTCACAAATGGAGTTGAAGCGACGCTTGATGTGCCTGGTCTTCTTGTGAAACCTGGGCTCCTTGGCAAGTGCAATAGCTCCAGTGTTGTCACAGAAGAGTTTGATTGGCCCCGACGCATTGGGTATGACACCGAGGTCGGTGATGAACTCCTTCACCCAAATTGCTTCATGTGCTGCCTCAGAGGCTGCCATGTATTCCGCTTCACATGTAGATCCCGCCACGACGCTCTGCTTGCAACTGCACCAGCTTACTGCCCCACCATTCAAAATATACACGTATCTGGTTTGTGACTTAGAGTCATCCAGATCTGTGTCGAAGCTAGCGTCGACGTAACCCTTTACGACGAGCTCTTCGTCACCTCCATAAATGAGAAACATTTCCTTAGTCCTTTTTAGGTACTTCAGGATATTCTTGACCGCTGTCCAGTGTTCCTTGCCGGGATTACTTTGGTACCTTCCTACCAAACTTACGGCAAGGTTTACATCAGGTCTGGTACACAGCATGGCATACATAATAGAACCTATGGTTGAGGCATAGGGGATGACACTCATCTCTTCTATATCTTCTGCCGTGGTCGAACATTGAGCTGAGCTCAATTTCACACCTTGTAACACAGGTAAGAACCCCTTCTTAGATTGATCCATATTGAACTTCTTCAATATCTTATCAAGGTATGTGCTTTGTGAAAGACCTATGAGGCGTCTTGATCTATCTCTATAGATCTTGATGCCTAATATATAAGCAGCTTCTCCAAGGTCCTTCATTGAAAAACTCTTATTCAAGTAGGCCTTAATGCTGTCCAAGAGTTCTATATCATTTCCCATCAAAAGTATGTCATCTACATATAGTATGAGAAATGCTACAGAGCTCCCACTCACTTTCTTGTAAACGCGGGCTTCTCCATAAGTCTGCGTAAACCCAAACGCTTTGATCATCTCATCAAAGCGAATGTTCCAACTCCGAGATGCTTGCACCAGCCCATAAATCGAGCGTTGGAGCTTGCACACCTTGTCAGCATTCTTAGGATCGACAAAACCTTCCGGCTGCATCATATACAATTCTTCCTTAAGGAAACCATTAAGGAATGTCGTTTTGACGTCCATCTGCCATATTTCATAATCGTAGAATGCGGCAATTGCTAACATGATTCGGACGGACTTCAGCTTCGCTACCGGTGAGAAAGTCTCATCGTAGTCAATTCCTTGAACTTGTCTATAACCCTTAGCGACAAGCCGAGCTTTATAGATGGTCACATTACCATCTGCGTCTGTCTTCTTCTTAAAGATCCATTTATTTTCTATGGCTCGCCGCTCAATGGGCAAGTCAGTCAAAGTCCATACTTCGTTTTCATACATGGATCCTATCTCGGATTTCATGGCTTCTAGCCATTTGTCGGAATCTGGGCCCGCCATAGCTTCCTCATAGTTCGAAGGTTCACCGTTGTCTAATAACATGATTTCCAAGACAGGGTTGTCGTACCACTCTGGTGCGGAACGTGTCCTTGTGGACCTTCAAATTTCAGTAGGAGCTTGATTGGAAGTATCTTGATCATCATCATCAATTTCCTCTCTAGTCGGTGCAGGCACCTCAGGAACGTTTTCTTGAGTTTCGCCATTTTCCGGTTCAAGAGGTAACACTTCATCAAGTTCTACTTTCCTCCCACTTACTTCTTTCGAGAGAAACTCTTTCTCTAGAAAGGATCCATTCTTGGCAACAAAGATCTTGCCTTCGGATCTGAGGTAGAAGGTATACCCAATAGTTTCTTTAGGGTATCCTATGAAGACGCATTTTTCCGACTTGGGTTCGAGATTTTCAGGTTGAAGTTTCTTAACATAAGCATCGCATCCCCAAACTTTTAGAAACGACAGCTTAGGTTTCTTCCCAAACCATAATTCATACGGTGTCGTCTCAACGGATTTCGACGGAGCCCTATTTAAAGTGAATGCGGCAGTCTCTAAAGCATAGCCCCAAAAAGATAGCGGTAAATCGGTAAGAGACATCATAGATCGTACCATATCTAATAGAGTGCGATTACGACGTTCGGACACACCATTACGCTGAGGTGTTCCAGGTGGCGTGAGTTGTGAAACTATTCCACATTTTCTTAAGTGTGTGCCAAATTCGTGACTCAAGTATTCTCCTCCACGATCTGATCGTAGAAACTTGATCTTTCTATCACGTTGATTTTCAACCTCACTCTGAAATTCCTTGAACTTTTCAAAGGTCTCATACTTGTGTTTCATTAAGTAGATATACCCATATCTACTCAAGTCATCAGTGAGGGTGAGAACATAACGATAGCCACCGCGAGCCTCAACACTCATTGGACCGCACACATCGATATGTATGATTTCCAATAAGTTGGTTGCTCGCTTCATTGTTCCTGAGAACGGAGTCTTGGTCATTTTACCCATGAGGCATGGTTCGCACGTGTCAAATGATTCATAATCAAGAGACTCTAAAAGTCCATCTGCATGGAGCTTCTTCATGCGTTTGACACCTATGTGACCAAGGCGGCAGTGCCACAAATATGTGGGACTATTGTTCTCAACTTTAACTCTTTTGGTATTCACACTATGAATATGTGTATCATCACGTACGAGATTCATTAAGAATAAACCATTAACCATCGGAGCATGACCATAAAACATATCACTCATATAAATAGAACAACCATTATTCTCAGATTTAAAAAGTAGCTATCTCGAATTAAACGAGATCCAGACACAATGTTCATGCTCAAACTTGGCACTAAATAACAATTATTGAGGTTTAAAACTAATCCCGTAGGTAAATGTAGAGGTAGCGTGCCGACGGCGATCACATCGACCTTGGAACCATTCCCGACGCGCATCGTCACCTCGTCCTTCGCCAGTCTCCGTTTATTCCGCAGCTCCTGCTTTGAGTTACAAATGTGAGCAACTGCACCGGTATCAAATACCCAAGAGCTACTACGAGTACTGGTAAGGTACACATCAATTACATGTATATCACATATACCTTTCGTTTTGCCGGCCTTCTTGTCCGCTAAGTATTTGGGGCAGTTCCGCTTCCAGTGACCACTTCCCTTGCAATAAAAGCACTCAGTCTCGGGCTTGGGTCCATTCTTTGGCTTCTTCCCGGCAACTTGCTTACCGGGCGCGGCAACTTCCTTGTCGTCCTTCTTGAAGTTCTTTTTACCCTTGCCCTTCTTGAACTTAGTGGTTTTATTCACCATCAACACTTGATGTTCCTTCTTGATTTCTACCTCTGCTGATTTCAGCATAGCATATACCTCAGGAATGGTCTTTACCATCCCCTGCATGTTGTAGTTCATCACAAAGCTCTTGTAGCTAGGTGGAAGCGACTGGAGGATTCTGTCAATGACCGCTTCATCCGGGAGATTAACTTCCAGTTGAGTCAAGCGGTTGTGCAACCCAGACATCTTGAGTATGTGTTCACTGACAGAGCCATTTTCCTCCATCTTATAGCTAAAGAATTTGTCGAAGACTTCATATCTCTCGACCCGGGCATGAGCTTGGAAAACCATTTTCAGCTCTTCGAACATCTCATATGCTCCATGTCTCTCAAAACGCTTTTGGAGCCCCGGCTCTAAGCTATAAAGCATGCCGCACTGAACGAGGGAGTAATCATCGGAACGTGACTGCCAAGCGTTCATAACGTCTTGTTCTGCAGGGAGAACAGGTGTGTCACCCAGCGGTGCTCGTAGGACATAATCTTTCTTGGCAGCTATGAGGATGATCCTCAGGTTCCGGACCCAGTCCGTATAGTTGCTGCCATCGTCTTTCAGCTTGGTTTTCTCTAGGAACGCGTTGAAGTTGAGGACTACGTTGGCCATTTGATCTACAAGACATATTGTAAATATTTTAGACTAAGTTCATGACAATAAAGTTCATCTTAATCAAATTATTTAATGAACTCCCACTTAGATAGACATCCCTCTTCTAGTAATCTAAGTATTACATGATCCAAGTCAACTAGGCAGTGTCCGATCATCACGTGAGACGGACTAGACAACATTGGTGAACATCTTCATGTTGATCGTATCTTCTATACGACTCATGCTCGACCTTTCGGTCTTCTGTGTTCCGAGGCCATGTCTGTACATGCTAGGCTCGTCAAGTCAACCTAAGTGTTTGCATGTGTAAATCTGTCTTACACCCGTTGTATGTGAACGTTAGAATCTATCACACCCGATCATCACGTGGTGCTTCGAAACAACGAACTGTCGCAACGGTGCACAGTTAGGGGGAACACTTCTTGAAATTATTATGAGGGATCATCTTATTTACTACCGTCGTTCTAAGTAAACAAGATGCAAAACATGATAAACATCACGTGCAATCAAATAATAAACGTGACATGATATGGCCAATATCACATAGCTCCTTTGATCTCCATCTTGGGGCTCCATGATCATCTTGTCACCGGCTTGACACCATGATCTCCATCATCATGATCTCCATCATCGTGTCTCCATGAAGTTGCTCGCCAACTATTACTTCTACTACTATGGCTAACGCGTTTAGCAATAAAGTAAAGTAATTTACATGGCGTTTCTCAATGACACGCAGGTCATACAAAAATAAAGACAACTCCTATGGCTCCTGCCGGTTGTCATACTCATCGACATGCAAGTCGTGATTCCTATTACAATAGCATGAACATCTCATACATCACATATAGATCATTCATCATTCATCACAACTTTGGCCATATCATATCACAAAGCACTTGCTGCAAAAACAAGTTAGACGTCCACTAATTGTTGTTGCAAGTTTTACGTGGCTGAATTAGGGTTCTAGCAAGAACGTTTTCTTACCTACGTGAAAGCCACAACGTGATTTGTCAACTTATATTTACCCTTCATAAGGACCCTTTTCATCGAATCCGCTCCAACTAAAGTGGGAGAGACAGACACCCGCCCGCCACCTTATGCAACTAGTGCATGTTAGTCGGTGGAACCGGTCTCATGTAAGCGTACGTGTAAGGTTGGTCCGGGCTGCTTCATCCCACAATACCGCTGAAGCAAGATAAGACTAGTAGCGGCAAGAAAGTTGACAACATCTACGCCCACAACAAATTGTGTTCTACTCGTGCAATAGAGAACTACGCATAGACCTAGCTCATGATGCCACTGTTGGGGAACGTTGCAGAAAATTAAAAAAATTCCTACGGTTTCACCAAGATCCATCTATGAGTTCATCTAAGCAACGAGTCATGGGAGAGAGATTGCATCTACATACCACTTTGTAGATCGCGAGCGGAAGCGTTCAACAAACGGGGATGAGGTAGTCATACACGACGTGATCCAAATCACCGGAGATCCTAGCACCGAACGGACGGCACCTCCGCGTTCAACACACGTACGGTCAGCGTAACGTCTCCTTCTTCTTGATCCAGCAAGGCAAAGGAGAGGTTGGGGAAGATGGCTCCAGCAGCAGCACGACGGCGTGGTGATGGTGGAGCTACAGTACTCCGGCAGGGCTTAGCCGAGCTCTACGGAGGAGGAGGAGGTGTTGGAGAGGGAGAGAGGGAGGCGCCAAGGACGAGGGTGCGGCTTCCCCCCTCCCCTACCCCCTTTATAGGGGGGGGCGGCCCTAGGAGATGCAATCTCCTAGGGGGGGCGGCGGCCAAGGGGTGGGGGGGGCTTGCCCCCCAAGCAAGGGGGCGCCCCCCTTTAGGGTTTCCCCACCCTAGGCGCATGGGCCTCTTGGGGCTGGTTCCCCTTGGCCCATGTAGGCCAAGGCGCACCCCCTAGAGCCCATGTGGCCCCTCGAGGCAGGTGGCCCCACCCGGTGGACCCCCCGGGACCCTCCGGTGGTCCCGGTACAATACCGATAACCCCGAAACTTGTCCCGATGGCCAAAACAGCACTTCCTATATATAATTCTTTACCTACGGACCATTCCGAAACTCCTCTTGACGTCCGGGATCTCATCCGGGACTCCGAACAACATTCGGGTTACTGCATATACATATCTTCACAACCCTAGCGTCACCGAACCGTAAGTGTGTAGACCCTACGGGTTCGGGAGACATGCAGACATGACCGAGACGGCTCTCGGGCAATAACCAACAGCGGGATCTGGATACCCATGTTGGCTCCCACATGCTCCATGATGATCTCATCGGATGAACCACTATGTCGAGGATTCAATTAATCCCGTATACGATTCCCTTTGTCAATCGGTATTTTACTTGCCCGAGATTCGATCGTCGGTATCCCAATACCTCGTTCAATCTCGTTACCGGCAAGTCACTTTACTCGTACCGTAATGCATGATCCCGTGATCAAACACTTTGATCACATTGAGCTCATTATGATGATGCATTACCGAGAGGGCCCGGTGATACCTCTCCGTCAAGCGGAGTGACAAATCCCAGTCTCGATCCGTGTCAACCCAACAGATACTTTCGGAGATACCCGTAGTATACCTTTATAGTCACCCAGTTACGTTGTGACGTTTGGCACACCCAAAGCACTCCTACGGTATCCGGGAGTTACACGATCTCATGGTCTAAGGAAAAGATACTTGACATTGGAAAACTCTAGCAAACGAACTATGCGATCTTATGCTATGTTTAGGATTGGGTCTCGTCCATCACATCATTCTCCTAATGATGTGATCTCGTTATCAATGACATCCAATGTCCATAGTCAGGAAACCATGACTATCTGTCGATCAACGAGCTAGTCAACTAGAGGCTTACTAGGGACATATTGTTGTCTGTTATTCACACATGTATTACGATTTCCGGATAACACAATTATAGCACGAATAAAGACAATTATCATGAACAAGGAAATATAATAATAATGCTTTTATTATTGCCTCTAGGGCATATTTCCAACAGGTAATACCCTACTCCAGATTGATTAATATTGATGATATGGGTAGTACAAGAGTAGATCTACCACGAGATCAAGGAGGCTAAACCCTAGAAGCTAGCCTATGGTATGATTGTGTTTGTTATGTTGACTAGCTTGGCCCTGGTTTATATAATGCACCAGAGGCCTAGGTTAACAAGAGTCCTAGCTGAATACGCCGGTGGGGAGAAGTTCTTGTCTTGATCGCCAAGTCTTGTGGAATCTTCCTTGTATGCGGCAGCTATCCGAACTGGCCCATGAGTATACAACTGCGGGGGTCCTCGGCCCAATCTAATAGATTGGGAGACGACGTGGTGAGTACCCCCTAGTCCAGGACACCGTCACTCGTCATCTTCATCGTCCAACCCAATTGATTGGTTGGAGTTTGAGCCATCTTTCCTCTTCTTGCCGAACTTGAGGTCGGCCAAAATTGGTTTCACTTCGGCTTGCCATTCAATATGACCCAACAATGGCTAAAAGCAAATGGCTTCTTCTCCACCTCATGATACAAAGTGGCCGCTACCGCCTTCCAGCAAACAACATATATATGAGCACGAGAATGCAAACACAAGAAGCATATGCAAATGACGACAAGATGAAGCAATTGAGCTTATGTTAGTTACGCTTCCATCCCACTTTGGGGGCGTTTGGCCACTTGTGAGTAGTAGCCGACGTACTTGTTCACTTCCTCTTGAATGATCCCCAACGATGTTGGAGAGATGCCACATTGCGGGTGGTCACGATAGGATGCGGCTCCACATACTCCTTTTGTTCGTGATACTCCTTCCAAATCTTCGTCCAATAGGTGTTCCTCTTTTTCTCGGTATCGCATATTGGATCCATCATTGTGGCCAACCAAGCTTTGACCAACAAGATGTCCTCAAATCTTGAGAATGCCAGGCCTCTTTCCTTCGGCGTCTTGGTCTTCTTCTTCTTCTTGCTCGAATCGGGATCAGATGTTGTCCCAACTTCAAATGCGGTGGTGGCCTCCAATTCGTACTCCATTTTGGCCGGATCTTCATTGTCATTGATCATGTTCAACAAGAAAGCCTCCTATATGATTATGGTTGCAAGCATTCATCATGTGCGAAATGAACTAGTGGTCTATGCAAAAATCGGATGGATAGGAGCAAAGAAAACACAGCGACTCTTGTTCGGTCATTCCATCGAACATGTCGAGGGCAGCCCGGGCACTGCCGGTGCCCCGTGCTCATCCGTGCCCGAACTAGCTGTGGCGAGTCACATACATCGACCACTGGCATCTGCGTGGGCGGAAAGCTTTCTGAAATGGCGCAGCCAGTCGTCGAATACTCCTCTGTCCCAATGGGGTCGGATGGCGTAATCCGCGTTGGCGCTCGGATGGAAGGGGTGCGGGGATATGATGACCCACAAGTATAGGAGATCTATCGTAGTCCTTTCGATAAGTAAGAGTGTCAAACCCAACGATGATCAGAAGGAAATGATAAGCAGTTTTCAGCAAGGTATTCTCTACAAGTACTGAAATAAATGGTAACAGATAGTTTTCTGATAGGATAATTTGTAACGAGCAACAAGTAACAAAAGTAAATAAAGTGCAGCAAGGTGGCCCAGTCCTTTTTGTAGCAAAGGACAAGCCTGGAGAAACTCTTATATAAGGAAAAGCGCTCCCGAGGACACATGGGAATATCGTCGAGCTAGTTTTCATCACGTTCATATGATTCGCGTTCGGTACTTTGATAATTTGATATGTGGGTGGACCGGTGCTTGGGTGATGTTCTTACTTGAACAAGCATCCCACCTGTGATTAACCTCTATTGCAAGCATCCGCAACTACAACAAAAGCATTAAGGTAAACCTAACCATAGCATGAAACATGTGGATCCAAATCAGCCCCTTACGAAGCAACGCATAAACTAGAGTTTAAGCTTCTGTCACTCTAGCAACCCATCATCTACTTATTACTTCCCAATATCTTCCTCTAGGCCCAAATAATGGTGAAGTGTTATGTAGTCGATGTTCACATAACACCACTAGAGGCTAGACAACATACATCTCATCAAAATATCGAACGAATACCAAATTCACACGACTACTAATAGCAAGACTTGTCCCGTGTCCTCAGGAACAAACGTAACTACTCACAAAGCATATTCATGTTCATAATCAGAGGGGTAATAATATGCATAAAGGATCTGAACATATGATCTTCCACCAAATAAACCAACTAGCATCAACTACAAGGAGTAATCAACACTACTAGCAACCTACTAGCACCAATCCCGGATTTGGAGACAAGAATTGGATACAAGAGATGAGCTAGGGTTTGGAGATGAGATGGTGCTGGTGAAGATGTTGATGGAGATTGCCCTCTCCCGATGAGAGGAGCGTTGGTGATGACGATGGCGATGATTTCCCCCTCCCGAAGGGAAGTGTCCCCGGCAGAACAGCTCTGCCGAAGCCCTAGATTTGTCCCGCCAAGGTTCCGCCTCGTGGCGGCAGAGTCTCATCCCGAAAGGTTGCTTATGATTTTTTCCTCGACGAAAGACCTCATATAGCAGAAGATGGGCATCGGAGAGTCAACAGGGGGCCCACGAGGTAGGGGGCGCCCCCACCCTCATGGACAAGGTGTGGGCCCCCTGGTCTTCATCTTTGGCAAGGATTTTTTAATTATTTTCAACTAGATGTTCCGTGGAGTTTCAGGACTTTTGGAGTTGTGCAGAATAGGTCTCTAATATTTGCTCCTTTTCCAGCCCTGAATTCCAGCTGCCGGCATTCTCCCTCCTTATGTAAACCTTGTAAAATAAGAGAGAATAGGCATAAGTATTGTGACATAACGTGTAATAACAGCCTATAATGCAATAAATATCGATATAAAAGCATGATGCAAAATGGATGTATCATCCCCCAAGCTTAGACCTCGCTTGTCCTCAAGCGAAAGCCGATAACGATAAATATGTCCTCATGTTTAGAAGTAGAGGTGTCGATAAAAATAAAATACGGACATGAGGGCATCATGATTCTTTTCATAATGGCAACATATATAGATATTGTCATATGATTTCTTATGCTCAAGTAATAATCCATTCACAATGCAAAAGTACGAATCAAACTTTATTGCGAACCAACAAACTATAAACTCAGTCATTGAAGCAATTGCAATTTATCATAACATCAGAAAGAGTCTATGTCAGAGCTCAATAGCAAGTCCACATACTCAACTATCATCTAGTCCTTCATAATTGCTAACACTCACGCAATACTTGTGGTTATAAAGTTTTAATCGGACACAGAGAGATATAGGGGCTTATAGTTTCGCCCCACAACCTTTTACCTCAATCGGACACAATAATAACTCATGCTCCCCTACATCCAATTTTATATATATATATATATATATATATATATATATATATATATATATATATATATATATATATATCAGGATCTTTCCAACATATTGTGCTTGCCAAAGGATAAAAAGAAAAAGGAAAGGTGAAGATCACCATGACTCTTGCATAAAGTAGAAGATAATAATAAAAGATAGGCCCTTCGCAGAGGGAAGCAGAGGTTGCCATGCGCTTTTATGGTTGGATGCACAAAATCTCAATGCGAAAGAACGTCACTTTATATTGCCCCTTGTGATATGAACCTTTATTATGCAGTCCGTCGCTTTTATTACTTCCACATCACAAGATCGTATAAAGCTTATTTCTCCCACACCAATCAATCATACATATTTAGAGCAATTTTTATTGCTTTGCACCGATGACAACTTAATTGAAGGATCTTACTCAATCCATAGGTATGGTGGACTCTTATGGCAAAACTGGTTTAAGGGTTTTTGGAAGCACAAGTAGTATCTCAAGTTGGTGCTGATAATTTGGCTAGCATGAGGGGGAAAGGCAAGCTCAACATGTTGGAGGATCCATGGCAACATACTTTATCTCAGATATAAGAAAACATAACTCATTATGTTGTCTTGCTTGTCCAACATCAACTCTTTAGCATGTCATATTTTAATGAGTGCTCCCAATCATAAAAGATGTCAATAATAGTATATTTATATGTGAACCCCTCTTTCCTTATTACTTCCTATTAATTGCAACGATGACCAAAGCTATGTCTGCCAACTCCCAACAACTTTTATTCATCATACTCTTTCTATGTGAAGTCATTACTTTCAATAAGATCAAATGAACTCTCTGTTTCTTTTTATTCTTTTTCTTCCTTTTCTTTTATTCGCTCAAGATCATGGCAAAATAATCAAGCCCTTGACTCAACACTAATCTTTATTATATATAGCTCACGGACTCGATTACATAGAGGGATCATAAAGCAAAACTCAAAACTAGATCATGCCATAAACTTTATTCTACTAGATCAAGATACTACTAATAGGATCGAACTAGAAAAACAGTAAAGATAGGAGTGTGAAGGTGATACGATACCGGGGAACCTCCCCCAAGCTTGGCAGTTGCCAAGGGGAGTGCCCATACCCATGTGATTATGTCTCCTTTGCTGGTGAAGAAGGTGGAGGTGTTGTCGATGATGCGGGCTTGTCGTCCATCTTCCAAGGCATAGGCTCACCATCATAGAAGGATGATCGAGTCTCCGGGATCCTCAAATATGCAGCCAAACTCATCCTTTTGAATCTATATTCATACTCACAGTTTTGGTTTTGCAGGTCATAGATTTGGGCTTGAAGGTGCTCGATCTTCTCGTGAAGCTTGAAGATGGCCTCCAAAGTTGCTAGCATCTAGCTTGTGGTTGCTAGTGAACTCCGCGATCATCATGTGGTTGGAGTTGAGTCCACGTTCCACCATCCCTCGACACTTGAAAACTTGTTGTTCCACTGCTTCGAGCCTCGTCTCCATGCTTCCGGTTCCCTTCGGTCCCTCTTCATCGCGGATGTGCAGCAACCCATCACGCAACTCAATGGTTTGAGGGTGTTGCAGCACCTCCGCGAGGTAAGGGTTGATGACCTTCTCGAAGAACTTGTCATTGGAAGCACTTGGGGACGTCATGATAATCTAGATCTGTCAGAAAAACAGCTCAAAACAAGAACAGAGAATAATTGCGTGATACGGGAGTCAAAACCTTCGGGAGGATATGTAATGATTTTTTACCGACCAAAATACGTACCGTGCAAGAAAACGGAGTCCGGAAGGCACACGAGGTGCTCACGAGGTAGGGGGGCGCGCCCAGGGGGTAGGGCGCGCCCTCCACACTCGTGGGGCCCTCGTGTCCTTCCCGGACTGCCACTTATTTTTCTATTTTTCTAAATATTCCAAAACGGAGAAATATTGCCTTAAAAATTGTTTTGGAGTCGGTTTACTTACCGTACCACATACCTATTCCTTTTCGGAGTCTGAAACGTTCTGGAAAGTGTCCCTTATGTATTCCTCCGGGGTTACGGTTTCAATAATATTGGTTTCAACATTTATAGGATTACCTGAGATATAATGTTTAATTCTTTGACCGTTTACCACCTTCGGATTCGTGCCTTCGAAGTTGTTGATTTTTATGGCACCGGAGCGATAGACCTCCTCGATGACGTCGGGGCCTTCCCATTTAGAGAGAAGTTTTCCTGCAAAAAATCTTAAACGAGAGTTGTATAGCAATACATAATCACCTACATTAAACCCACGCTTTTGTATCCTTTTGTCATGCCATCTTTTACCTTTTTCTTTAAACAACTTGGCATTTTCATAAGCTTGGGTTCTCCATTCATCAAGTGAGCTAATATCAAATAACCTCTTCTCACCGGCAAGTTTGAAATCATAGTTGAGCTCTTTAATAGCCCAATATGTTGTTCTAGTTCGAGAGGTAAATGACATGCTTTTCCATAAACCATTTTATACGGAGACAAACCCATAGGATTTTTATATGCAATTCTATAGGCCCATAATGCATCATCAAGTTTCTTGGACCAATTCTTTCTAGACCTATTGACAGTCTTTTGCAAAATTAATTTGAGTTCTATATTACTCAATTCTACTTGACCACTAGACTATGGGTGATAAGGAGATGCAATTCTATGATTAACATCATACTTAGCAAGCATTTTACGGAAAGCACCATGAATAAAATGTGAACCACCATCAGTCATTAAATATCTAGGGACTCCAAACCTCGGAAAAATAACTTCTTTAAGCATCTTAATAGAGGTGTTATGATCAGCACTACTAGTTGGAATAGCTTCTACCCACTTAGTAACGTAATCAACAACAACTAAAATATGTGTATATCCATTAGAGGCAGGAAAGGGTCTCATATAATCAAAGCCCCAAACATCAAATGGTTCAATAACAAGTGAATAATTCATAGGCATTTCTTGACGTCTACTAATATTACCAATTCTTTGACATTCATCACAAGACAAGACAAACTTACGGGCATCCTTGAAGAGAGTAGGCCAATAAAAACCAGATTGCAATACCTTATGTGCAATTCTATCTCTCGCGTGGTGTCCTCCATAAGCTTCGGAGTGACACTTGCGTAGGATATGTTCCTGTTCATGCTCAGGTACACAACGTCTAATAATACCATCTACTCCTTTATAAAGATGTGGGTCATCCCAAAAGTAATGTCTCAAATCATAGAAAAACTTTTTCTTTTGCTGGTATGTGAAACTAGGTGGTATAAATTTAGCAACAATGTAATTAGCATAATCAGCATACCATGGAGTACTACGAGAAGTATTTATGACATTTAATTGCTCATCAGGAAAGCTATCATCAATAGGTAGTGGGTCATCAAGAACATTTTCTAATCTAGACAAGTTGTCTGCAACGGGGTTCTCAGCTCCCTTTCTATCGGCAATATGCAAATCAAATTCTTGTAGCAGGAGAACCCATCTAACGAGTCTAGGTTTAGCATCTTTCTTTTCCATAAGGTATTTAATAGCAGCATGATCAGTGTGGATAGTTACTTTAGAATCAACAATATAAGGTCTGAACTTATCACAAGCAAATACAACTGCTAAGAATTCCTTTTCAGTAGTAGCATAATTTCTTTGAGCATTGTCTAGAGCCTTACTAGCATAATGGATAACATTTAATTTCTTATGAACTCTTTGCCCTAGAACAACACCTACAACATAATCACTAGCATCACACATAATTTCAAAAGGTAAATTCCAATCAGGCGGCTGAACAATAGGTGCAGAGATCAATGCTTTCTTAAGTATTTCAAATGCTTCTACACAATCATCATCAAAGACAAATGGTATATCTTTTTGTAATAAATTAGTCAGAGGCCAAGAAATTTTTGAGAAGTCCTTAATGAACCTCCTATAAAATCCGGCGTGACCAAGGAAACTTCTTATACCTTTGATGTCCTTGGGACACGGCATCTTTTCAATAGCATCAACCTTGGCTTTATCAACTTCAATCCCTCTTTTAGAAACTTTATGCCCCAAGACAATACCTTCATTAACCATAAAGTGGCATTTTTCCCAATTCAAGACAAGATTAGTTTCTTCACATCTCTGCAAAACTCGATCAAGATTGCTCAAGCAATCATCAAAAGAGGATCCATAGACGGAAAAGTCATCCATGAAAACCTCACAAATCTTTTCACAAAAGTCAGAGAATATAGCCATCATGCATCTTTGAAAGGTAGCAGGTGCATTACATAAACCAAAAGGCATACGTCTATAAGCAAAGGTACCAAAAGGGCATGTAAAAGTAGTCTTTGATTGATCTTTAGCCGACACAGGTATTTGAGAGAAACCAGAATAACCATCTAGAAAGCAATAGTGTGTATGTTTGCATAGTCTTTCTAGCATTTGATCAATAAAAGGTAAGGGGTAATGATCTTTCTTAGTAGCCTTATTTAATTTACAGAAATCAATTACCATCCTATAACCTGTAATAATTCTTTGCGGAATCAATTCATCTTTATCATTAGGAACAATAGTAACACCTCCCTTCTTAGGGACACAATGGACAGGACTTGCCCACTGACTATCAGCAACGGGATAAATTATACCTGCCTCCAGAAGTTTTAGTATTTCGTTTCTTACCACTTCTTTCATTTTAGGATTCAGACGTCGTTGAGGATCACGAACTGGTTTGGCATCTGCTTCCAAATTTATTTTATGTTGACATAGAGTGGGACTAATGCCCTTAAGATCATTAAGAGTATATCCAATAGCAGCACGGTGCTTCTTCAGAGTTTTCAATAGTCTTTCTTCTTCATGCTCTGAAAGGTTAGCACTAATAATAACAGGATATATCTTTCTTCATCAAGATAAGCATATTTAAGATTATCAGGCAACAGTTTAAGCTCAAACACGGGATCACCCTTGGGTGGAGGAGGACCCCCTAGGATTAACAGTCAAATTGTGTTTCAGAATAGGTTCCTGTTTAAAGAATATCTCATCTATTTCCTTTCTTTCATTCATAAACATATCATTTTCATGGTCTAGCAAATATTGTTCTAAAAGATCACTAGGAGGTACGGCAATAGAAGCAAGACCAATAATTTCATCCTTACTAGGCAATTCTTCTTCACGGTGTTGTTTACTAAATTTAGAGAAATTAAACTCATGAATCATATCATCCAGGTCAATAGTAACAACATTCTTTTCGCAGTCTATTCTAGCATTGACAGTGTTCAAGAAGGGTCTACCAAATATAATGGGACAAAAGCTTTCTTGTGGGGAACCAAGAACAAGAAAATCAGTAGGATATTTAGTTTTCCCACACAAGACTTCAACATCTCTAACAATTCCCATTGCAGAAATAGTATCCCTATCGGCAAGCTTAATTATAACTTCAATATCTTCTATCTCAGCAGGTGCAATTTCATGCTTAATTTCTTCATATAAGGTAATAGGTATAACACTAGCACTAGCACCCATATCACATAAGCCATGATAACAATGATCTCCTATTTTAATATAAATAACAGGCATGCCTACCACATGTCTATGTTTATCTTTAGCACAAGTTTAGAAATTCTAACAGTTTCACCGCAGAACTGAATAACATGCCCATCAATATTATTAGCCAAGAGATCTTTAACAATAGCAACATTAGGTTCAACTTTAACTTGCTCAGGAGGTGTATAAGTTCTAATATTGCTTTTACGAACCACAGTTGAAGCTTTAGCATGATCCTTAATTCTAACTGGGAAAGGTGGTTTCTCAACATAAGAAGCAGGAACACTAGGATCATTATAAGTGACAATCTTTTCTTCAACTTTAATAGGTGCAGCTACTTTTACTTCTATGGGAGGATGATATTTAAACCACTTCTCCTTGGGGAGATCAACATAAGTAGCAAAAGATTCACAAAAAGAAGCTACTATCTCAGAGTCAAGTCCATATTTAGTGCTAAACTTACAGAAAATATCGGTATCCATAAAAGATTTAACACAATCAAACTTAGGTGTCATACCTGACTCCTTACCTTCGTCGATATCCCAATCTTCAGAGTTGTGTTTAATTCTATCCAATAAATTCCATTTGAATTCAATAGTCTTCATCATAAAAGAGCCAGCACAGAAGTATCGAGCATGGTGCGATTGTTTTCAAAAAGCCGAGCATAAAGATTTTGAATAATTGTTTCTCTTGGAAGCTCATGATTGGGGCATGACTATAACATTGATTTAAGCCTCCCCCAAGCTTGAGCGATGATTTCTCCTTCGCGAGGCCAAAAATTATATATATAATTGCGATCACGATGAACAAGATGCATAGGATAATATTTTTGATGAAATTCCAGTTTCAATCGTCTGTAGTTCCATGATCTCGTATCATCACATAGCCTATACCATGTCAATGTGTCTCCCTTCAAAGATAAAGGGAAGACCTTCTTCTTAACAACATCGTCGGGTATACCTGCAAGCTTAAATAATCCACAAACCTCATCCACATATATTAGGTGCTCATCAGGATGCTTGGTTCCATCTCCTGCAAAAGGATTATCTAGCAGTTTTTCCATCATACCTGAAGGAACTTCGAAGGGAACATTTTCATTTTCAGTAGGTGTAGTAGGTTGAGGAGCAACTCTTTGATCTACTGGTCAGGTTGAAGATACCCCGAACAAGCCCCTCGGAGGATTACTTTCCATAGTAACAAGTGACAGTAAATTTCAGCACGCTATATAAATTTTTCCTTACCAAATTCCACCTACCAAAGGCGCTTCCCTCCCCGGCAATGGCGCCAGAAAAGAATCTTGATGACCCACAAGTATAGGGGATCTATCAGAGTTCTTTCGATAAGTAAGAGTGTCGAACCCAACGAGGAGCAGAAGGAAATGATAAACAGTTTTCAGCAAGGTATTCTCTGCAAGTACTGAAATAAGTGGTAACAGATAGTTTTGTGATAGGATAATTTGTAACGAGCAACAAGTAACAAAAGTAAATAAAGTGCAGCAAGGTGGCCCAATCCTTTTTGTAGCAAAGGTAAAGCCTGGACAAACTCTTATATAAGGAAAAGCGCTCCCGAGGACACATGGGAATATCGTCAAGCTAGTTTTCATCACGTTCATATGATTCGCGTTCGGTACTTTGATAATTTGATATGTTGGTGGACCGATGCTTGGGTGATGTTATTACTTGAACAAGCATCCCACTTGTGATTATCCTCTATTGCAAGCATCCGCAACTACAACAAAAGCATTAAGGTAAACCTAACCATAGCATGAAACATGTGGATCCAAATCAGCCCCTTACGAAGCAACGCATAAACTAGAGTTTAAGCTTATGTCACTCTAGCAACCCATCATCTACTTATTACTTCCCAATGCCTTCCTCTAGGCCCAAATAATGGTGAAGTGTTATGTAGCCGACGTTCAAATAACACCACTAGAGGCTAGACAACATACATCTCATCAAAATATCGAACGAATACCAAATTCACATGACTACTAATAGCAAGACTTCTCCCGTGTCCTCAGGAACATACGTAACTACTCAGAAAGCATATTCATGTTCATAATCAGAGGGGTAATAATATGCATAAAGGATCTGAACATATGATCTTCCACCAAATAAACCAACTAGCATCAACTACAAGGAGTAATCAACACTACTAGAAACCTACTAGCACCAATCCCGGACTTGGAGACAAGAATTGGATACAAGAGATGAGCTAGGTTTGGAGATGAGATGGTGCTGGTGAAGATGTTGATGGAGATTCCCCTCTCCCGATGAGAGGAGCGTTGGTGATGACGATGGCGATGATTTCCCCCTCCCGGAGGGAAGTGTCCCCGGCAGAACAGCTCTGCCGGAGCCCTAGATTGGTTCCGCCAAGGTTCGCCTCGTGGCAGCGGAGTCTCGTCCCAAAAGGTTGCTTATGATTTTTTTTCCTCGACGAAAGACCTCATATAGCAGAAGATGGGCATCGGAGAGTCAACAGGGGGCCCACGAGGTAGGGGGCGCGCCCCCCACCATAGTGGACAGGGTGTGGGCCCCTAGTCTTCATCTTTGGCAAGGATTTTTTATTATTTTCAACTAGATGTTCCGTGGAGTTTCAGGACTTTTGGAGTTGGTGCAGAATAGGTCTCTAATATTTGCTCCTTTTCCAACCCTGAATTCCAACTGTCGGCATTCTCCCTCCTTATGTAAACCTTGTAAAATAAGAGAGAATAGGCATAAGTATTGTGACATAACGTGTAATAACAGCCCATAATGCAATAAATATCTATATAAAAGCATGATGCAAAATGGACGTATCAGGATACAGGCGCGGCAGAGGAGACAGCTACTCCAGCATGTTTGAACCTCCCAGCGAAGTTGTCGCCGCCGCCTCCCTCTCTCGCTGCCGGCGTCGCCGCAACTTTCGGGCTACTTTCTCTACCTTGCAAGTCGCAACCGACGAAGTGAACCCGCCGACGAACGAGGCAGACTGTGTCTCTGTCGCGGTGGTGTGGGTCAGGCTGCACGACATCTCCAGCGATGGATCGGGGGCCGGTGGTGAGGATTGGGATCAAGGATGGAGGACGGGCGAGGGTCCATACGCGGGAAAGGTTGGAGGGCGGCGGGAGGACGAGGAAGGGTTTGGTGGATTTCGTGCAATCTGGGGTAGGGTCAGTCTGTCGGGGTCTGACGTGGCGGGCATGCCCGGGCGCCCCATATCCGTCCCAAGGGCTAGATATGATGGGTGCCGGTTAGCCCGGGCGTTTGAGGCCCGTTTAAGGAGCCCATCTAGGTTGAAAAATCATGATCGGGCAATGACCGGGCGGCCCGCCCGGGCGTATGAGGCGAGTCGTAGAGCATCTATGGCCGAACTTAGCAAATACGTCCCCTTACACGGTCGTGGGCGTGTCCACGGACAACGCCGGATGACACCTTATTTGGCCCGCTGTGTAGCCACAACATTTTTTAATTTCTGGAATTATGCCGGAGGGGATTAATAATACAACTATTGATCTCATCCCGAAGATTAAGATTTCAGGGCAATCATTTTGTGCAATGTTATCTACAACATTATCTCCAAGTGTCTTCTAAATAGGTTGTGACCACTGCTCGATGGTATTATATCCCCTACTCAAAGTGTGTTTATTCCGGGAAGGTTAATCTCTGATAATGGTCTCATAGCTTTTGAATGTATGCACTCGTTAAGTACACTCAAAGATTTAAGAGGATATATTGTGCTTATAAGTTGGACCTTGCCAAAGCCTATGATCGCGTGGATTGGCAATTTTTGCAATGTATGATGGGGGCTTTGGGTTTTGCGTCGCGGTGGGTTAACTGGATTATGAGGAGTGGTACTTCGGTCAAATTTGCGGTGCAGTTTAATGGTCAATTGTTGCACCCATTTTATCCTGCTCGGGGAGTCTGGCGGGGAGATACTTTATCTGCATACTTATTCCTTTTTGTTGCAGAGGCGCTCTCTATGCTCCTTAGTGACACGTGTGCTAGGGGGTTCTAAAGGAATTCCATTTGAATAGGCAAGCTCCGGGTATTTCTCACTTATTATTTGTAGATGACGGTATATTATTTTTCAAGGGCCTGGTCGACCAAGCATTAACCATTAAGAATATCTTGAGGGTGTATGAAAAAGAAACTAGGCAGTTGTTAAGTCCTTATAAGTGTTCCATTATGTTTGGGAAAAAGTGCAATATGGAGAATAAAGTGTCTTCTATGGTTATCTTAGAAATTACAGTGAAAGGGTTCGAAGATAGATATCTTGGATTACCGGTCCCTGAGGGAAGAATGAAGGCTGGCAAGTTTTGGTATACTAAAGATAAGTTTCTGAAAAGGCTTTCTGACTGGAAGGAAAAATATGCATCTTGTGGGGTGAAGGAAGACTAAATAAAATCAGTAATTGAGGCCCTACCGGTGTATGCCATGGAAATTTTTAAATTTCCGGTTTCTCTTTGTGAGGAATTATCCTAGGTTATAAGGAACTTTTGGTGGGGAGATGTGGAAGATAGAAGGAAAACACATTGGCTGGCATGGGAAAAAGTAACAAGGCCTAAAGGTAAGGGCGATATGGGATTTCATGATCTCAAACTTTTTAATCAAACTCTATTGGCACAACACACGTGGCGTTTATTTATTTATCCGGACTCGTTGTGTGCGAAGTTAATGAAGGCAAAATATTATCCTCAGGGACATATTCTGGATACAGTGTTTCCGTATTCTTCATCAGTAACTTGGCAAGGTATTATGCAAGGTTGGGATCTTTTAATGAAATCAACAATGTATATAGCACCTCTGCAGATGCCGGTAAAGGCCATATTATGATTACCTTGACGAAACACTTGGCAATATACTTCAGTAAAAATAATATTGAAACCAAAGTCGGCTAGTCTAGATATTGAAAGAAGATTGTAATCAAGAGATTCAACGGGCATGGCATTTTTAATAGAACTACCATGAGATATGGCCACCTTACCAAGGCCAAATACCTTACCTTTGGAGTTGTCTCCAAAAGTCACATACTTGCGTGGACCATCATTGTTTGCAAGCTTATGAAACATGTCTTTCTCTCCGGTCATGTGATCAGTGCATCCACTATCAAGAATCCACTTTTTTCCTCCTGATATGTAATCTCAAAGATTTGCCATGAGACTTAGATTCCTCATAGTCGTCTCATATTCTATGTCGAATTCTTCATTTTCATCATCATAACCATGTTCTTCAATGCCACCATCACCTTGAGAGGAAATTTCATTCGTTTCATGATCATGACAATGTTCAAGAAAATGAATTTGAATGGCTAATATGATATTTCTAATAGTTCTAAAATCTCCTTTAGCACACATAAGATCTCGAAGCTCAAATAGACAATCATCAAAGTTAGGATCACTAGGCTTCATCGTGAAAATCAATAGTTTTATGAAGAATTTCATCAAGATTCTTTAGATAGTAATTTGGATATCTCCTTTTCAAATCTTTTAAAGAACATGTGGTGCCCCCATGTTTGGTTTTAGTAATTGATGACAATCTCTATGGACTAATGGTTGCCTTGAGTTATATTTGAACGATTTGTCTATATGCATTTCTTGAAGTCCATGTGTTGGTTTCAAGGAGTTTATGAGATGACCAAGGTGCTATTCAAGGAATTATCCAAAGATGGCAATGTAGAAGACATGATACAAGGTTGATCAAGACTAAGTACAAATAGTGATTCAAGTTGATCAACACACAAAGCATAGAAAATGTACCACGCGGGATCAAGTGATCTCATGGTATGGTAAGCATTGTCCAGGGCCGGTCCTAAGATTTTAGGAGCCCGGGGCAAAGCTTAAGCTCGGGGCCCCTTAGAGCATGTTACCAAAACCGATATCCTGGCCATTTCCCCCGCTTTCATTTGATCCCAAGATTAAATCTCACAGAAATTACAAACGAGACCAAATCCAGCGCCCAGCGGAAAATCGCGGACCTGTTTGTTTTTTTGGTGAGAGCTTGCATCTGCTCTTGCAGAGAACAAACACTATCCAATCTAATCAAAAAAGCATCTGTGAAAAAAGCATCTGTACATTGCAATTAGTACCGAAGGTAGAGACTTTTAGACAGATGTTGTAACTGTTAATTTTTATGTATTTCCCGTAAGCATCGTACCAAGACTTATGTCTTGGACGTGCCATTAGTAATTGGAAATAGAGCAAATCTATAAAAATACCTCGATAAAATCTTATTGATGGTCAGACTAACCCCGATGAGATCTATCCCTAATACATAATTGATCTATCAACAATGAAAACTAAATATTGATTATTGTTCATATTTTTAGTAATTATTATGGCAAAATCGCTAGGGCATGGGTACCTGTTCAAGAATCAGCTTCTAATCTCTTGGTGGAGGGACCAGTGATGGGCATTGAGGGAGTCCTAGATTAGGGGGTGTCCGGGTAGCCGGACTATGACCTTTGGCCGGACTCCTGGACTATGAAGATACAAGATTGAAGACTTCGTCCCATGTCCGGATGGGACTTTCCTTGGCGTGGAAGACAAGCTAGGCGATGCGGATATTCAGACCTCCTACCATTGTAACCGACTGTGTAACCCTAACCCTCTCCGTGTCTATATAAACTGGAGGGTTTTAGTCCGTAGGACAACAACTCCAACATACAACAATCATACCATAGGCTAGCTTCTAGGGTTTAGCCTCCTTGATATCGTGGTAGATCTACTCTTGTACTACCCATATCATCAATATTAATCAAGCAGGACATAGGGTTTTACCTCCATCAAGAGGGCCCGAACCTGGGTAAAACTTCGTGTCCCTTGTCTCCTGTTACCATCCGCCTAGACGCACAGTTCGGGACCCCCTACCCGAGATCCGCCTATTTTGACATCGACATTGGTGCTTTCATTGAGAGTTCCTCTGTGTCGTCACTCTTAGGCCCGATGGCTCCTTTGATCATCAACGACTACGCGGTCCAGGGTGAGACTTCTCTCCCCGGACAGATCTTCGTCTTCGGCGGCTTCGCACTGCGGGCCAATTCGCTTGGCCGCCTGGAGCAGATCGAAAGCTACACCCCTGGCCATCAGGTCGGGTTTGGAAGTTTAAACTACACGGCCGACATCCACGGGGACTTTATGTTCAACGGATTCGAGCCGCAGCCAAGCGCGCCGCACTATCTCGATGGGCACGATCTAACTCTGCCACCGAACGGTGCCCTAGAGGCCGCACACGCATCGGTTCCGACCTTTAATTCGGAGCTGGTTGCACCGATCGAGGACGAGCGGTTGGACGCCGCCTCGGGGGCTGTGATCCCAAAGGCGATCGAGCCGAACACCAGCCCCGCACTCTGCATGGCCCATGATTCCGAGTTGCCGGACTCCTCTCTGGACTCCGAGCCCTCCGCGCGCCTGCCAATCGGATCCGATTGGGCGCCTATTATGGAATTCACCGCCGCGGACATCTTTCAGCACTCGCCCTTCGGCGACATCCTAAAGTCACTAAAGTCTCTCTCTTTATCCGGAGAGCCCTGGCCGAATTACGGTCAGCAAGGTTGGGATACGGACGATGAAGAAATTCAAAACCCACCCACCACCCATTTGGTAGCCACCGTCAATAATTTATACGACGTGCTCAACTTCGACTCCGAAGACATCGACGGCATGGACGACGATGCAGGAGACGCATTTGAACCAACGCCTTCAGAGCATTGGACAGCCACCTCATCTCATGATGTGTACATGGTGGACACCCCTAAAGGAAGCGACAACGAGGAACACAGGGATGCAACGAGGGATCGATCTCTCGAAAAGCAAACAAAGCGGCGGCGTAAACGCCGCTCCAAGCCCCGCCTCGATACGGACCTAGCCATAGAGCAGGAGGAGCTGGCGGACGACGAGCGTGCCTCAGAGCAACCGTCCGAACAGGGCAGCTCGGATAAAGAAACCGAACAACCTGTCCCCGACGAAAACGGCATTCCGGATGACCTTACGCCGGATAAACCCATGGAGCAGAAGAACCTCCACAAAAGGCTCGTTGCAACTGCACGCATCCTGAAAAAGCAGAAGTGGAAGCTAAAAACTGCGGAAGATGCACTCAGAATCAGATGGAGCAAAGTAATCAATACCGCAGACAAATACGGCGGCAGCCGCCATACTAAAAGCTATCCGAAGCAAAAGCTGCTGCCTGAATTCAACGAGGAGGCCCTTGATCCCCCGCAGTCTAAAAGTAAGAAAGCCATCCGGTCGGATAGACGACCCCATGGCCAGCATAAAGCGGCTAGCGGTGCCGCACTTAAGCCGGCACGTGACCCACTCAAGGATTCGCATCAAAAAGATGGCCCAGCCAAGTCCATTTATGGGCCAAGAAAGCAAGCTTTTGTAAGCAATGCAATAAAGCCATTATGGGAATCCGGCACACCCAAATACAGGGGGCGCCGCACACCCCCTATGTTTCACCGATGAGGTCTTGGATTATGAATTTCCAGCGTGATTCAAACCCGTAAACATAGAGGCATATGATGGAACAACAGACCCTGGAGTCTGGATCGAGGATTACATCCTCCACATACATATGGCTAGAGGAGATGACCTCCACGCCATCAAATATTTACCCCTCAAGCTCAAAGGACCAGCCCGACATTGGCTTAAAAGTCTTCCTGAAAACACAATTGGAAGTTGGGAGGAGCTCAAGGACGCTTTCCGAGCAAATTTTCAAGGGACCTATGTCCGCCCTCCGGATGCAGACGATCTCAATCACATCACACAACAGCCCGGAGAGTCAGCTCGGTAGTTCTGGAATAGATTTCTTACTAAGAAGAATCAGATAGTCGACTGTCCGGACGCCGAAGACCTAGCAGCTTTCAGGCACAATGTTCGAGACGAGTGGCTCACCAGAAACCTCGGCCAAGAAAAGCCAAGAACAATGGCCGCATTAACAAGCCTCATGACACGCTTTTGCGCAGGAGAGGACAGCTGGTTGGCAAGATGTAACACCAGCTACCCAAGTACATCCGAAACTAGGGATGGAAATGGAAAACCGCGACGCAACAAGGATCGTCGCCGGACTAAGGAAAACAACCCGAAGAGCACGACAGTCAACGCCGGATTCAAAAGCTCACGCCAGAATCAGAAAAAGCCGCCCCTCCAGGATAACAGACATGATTTATCCAACCTAAACAAAATCCTGGACAGGATATGTCAAATACACAGTACTCCCGGAAAGCCTTCTAACCATACCCACAGAGATTGTTGGGTTTTCAAACAATCCGGCAGACTCAACGCCGAACACAAGGGGCTCGACACACCAAGCGAGGACGAGGACGAACCCCAAAAGCAGAGCACCAGGAGACAAAAGAATTTCCCACAAGAAGTAAAAACAGTAAACTTACTTCACATAACAAAACGTGCGGCGCCCATAAAGGTACGCGCCACACGGCCTATCCCAAAGGGGTCCCGCCACTGGTTGTCAAAACCAATCATCTTCAATCATCTGGATTATTCTAGAAGTATCAGGAACGCGGGATGGACTGCCATGGTGCTCGATCCAATAATTGGCGGACTCCAGTTTTCAAATGTCCTTATGGACGGTGGCAGTGGACTAAACCTGATATATCAGGACACAATCTGTCACATGGGGATAGACCCAACAAGAACTCGCCACAGCAAAACCTCCTTTCAAGGGGTAACGCCTGGTCCGGACACCCATTGCATGGGTTTTCTCCGGCTCGAAGTTGTATTCGGCTCCACCGAAAACTTCCGTCGTGAAAAGCTAACTTTCCACATCGTCCCATTCTCAAGTCGCTATCAAGCTCTGCTGGGACGCGAAGCTTTCGCCCGCTTTAACGCAGTACCGCATTATGCATCTCTTACGCTTAAGATGCCGGGTCCACGAGGCATCATATCCTTGAAGGGGAAGCATTGAGTGCGCCTCCCCCGAGCGGAGGATTGTGTGGCCGCTTTAACACCCCCACAATACAATAGCTTCACCAGCCAGAACATCCGAACAAGTCATCAAGACCACGGACACGGATAGACAAGTCCGGCACAAAAGTATCATTGATAAAGGCTTAGTGGCCATATACCCCTACCCTAGGGGCTCCGCACATATAAAATAAGAGACAATAAAGCTCAATCTTACATATTTTACTTTATACTTTGTTTATTTAATATAACTTTTGTTCGGCACGCCCCTTTTTTCAACTTAGTTCCTCTCTTTTACAGATGAACGTCGTGTTGCGCTCATCCAGGATACGGCACAACGGAGACACAGGCGCAGACGTGCAGTAGGGACCCGTTCCAAGGATTCTTTTCAGATTAAGACCCTGCGTAAACCTTTTTTACTGTCTCTTGTTGATACACATCCCCTGGCTCTATAACCAAGGAGGAGGCTGGCGTCTTGGCATGTGGCCATGTCAGAATTCCTGCGCGTACCTGGACACTAGGGGCTTATACCTAAGAGCGTTACTTCGCCCGCTCTCATAAAGACCGAATACCTTAGGGAGTGTTCAGCGTCGTGAGTTTGGCCTTATATGCATCAGCTCCGAATCATGATTTTGGTCAAATGTTGGGTTGCCCGACTCCTGTGTCCGGCCGCCTTACGTTCCGCTCTATCGGCTAAGGTGGCACCAGGAGAACTACTGCGATTGTGCCCCGGTTCGGCCAGGCGAGCACCTCAGTAGAGAAAGCCGAAAACCGACTATCATGATATAGCGTGAGACTGGTCAACCACTCGATGACTCTCCGGAATCTATAGGATTCCTCCGCATTAACGAAGGGTCGTTTCCCGGCCAGGCACATACGCGCCCCAAATTCGGGCGAGCGCAGTCGCCACCAAGGGCTATCTAAAGAGTCCCACTGTCAAGCTCCTATGGCTAAGTGAAAGTGTTAAAGCATTATAGTCTGGTTGCCTAGCTCGCTGCGCCATCACCTCCTTTGTAGGACCAAGACGTTGGATTAAGGGTGAAAACGCGTCTTCTGCGAGCACCCTCGCACAATGTGCGTGGGGGCTGAAGCCAACGACTGCCATCTTTCAGATTTTGTATATATTAAAACGGCCGCACAGGAGGTGTTCCAAATACTTGAAGGCACAAGTATAAAAGGCTACTACAATTCATCAAAATACTCCTTTATAATTAAATATGCTATCAGAACATAACATCTTTCGAGCACTGCGTCTCTATTACACGAGCGCCTTCAAGGACTTCCTGAAAATAGTGCTCGGAGGGTACTCGACTTTTGTCCGAATCTCGGGACGCAACAACGGTGGTCTCCATATCCGCCCAGTATGTCTTGACATGGGCGAGAGCCATCCGTGCGCCCTCTATGCATGCTGACCTCTTCATTGCATTAATACGTGGCACCGCATCAAGGAGTTGCTGCACCAAGCTAAAATAAATCTTCGGCTCCGATCTCCCCGGCCACAAATGACCCATGACGCACTTCATGGCGAGTCCGGACAACCTATTCATTTCGGCCCATTGAGCCAGACGATTGTCCACCGCTAGTGGATGCTCTGGATTGTGAAACTGCGACCAGAAAAGTTTTTCCACTTCGCGATCTTCTTGACCTCGAAAGTGTTCGGTCGCATCAACAGCACTCGCTGCCAAATCCAGATAGGTGTCCTCCACACTCCACATCCGGTCCAATGGAGAAAACTTCAGATCGCAAAACTTCCTCCGCAGCATAAAGGGCTTTCCAGCCGCAATCTGTCCGGCCTGACGCAGCTCCTCCTTCGCAGCTCTCATCGCAGAGCGTGTGTCCTTGGCATCAGCAACGGCCTTCTCTAAGTCCGTCTGCCTCCCCCGGTCTTCTTTCTCAAGAAGCTTGCAACGGTCAGCAGCGCTCTTTAACTTCACGGCCATCTCCTTCTTGCTTCGGCAGTGAGCAGACTGTTCGGCCCTCAGCTCTTCAAGGGCCTTCTCGGCAGTCGCATCCCTTTCTCTGGCTTGTTCCTTAGCCCGGGCAAGTTCCGCCCGAAGACTCTCCATGGCGGCCGCACCATCTGCGTCAAACACACACATTGTAAGATATCGGCATAAAGCTCCTCTTACCAGGTGCCGCCCAATGAATTACATACCCTGAGCCTCATCAAGCCGCTTGTTGACGAGCGCGATGTCGGCATCTGCCACGTCCAGTTGCCGCTTTAGTTTGGCAAAATCATCAGTTCGGCTCGATTCCGGACACCTCGTCACCTACATTTAAAGGCGACATTTTAGACCTGGGATTATGATCCTCTGCACGTTGTCACTTCTGACAACGCACAGAGTCTCAGGGGCTACTATCTACACAGGGTGCATTTTATTTATGCGCAACTGGCAAAAGTGTACATTATCTAACGTACCTCAAAATCCGTCAGTAAGCTTCTGACAGCCTCATGCAATCCGCTTTCCGCGGATGAAATCCTTTCAATCACCGTGCTCATCAGTGCATGGTGCTCCTCTGAGATAGAAGCTCGCCCCAGCATATTCTTTAGCTCCTCCGGTCGAGCACCAGATGGTGCCGGACTTGTCCTATGGCCTCTTTCGAAGGCCGGACGCGGAGAACCTTGGGGGGCCTCATAGCTATCTTCCGCCCCTGCCGGATTCGGAGAAACCCTCCGTGACGACACCTCAGGGTCGCCCGCCTCGCTAGGTGGTACGGCAAGGGGAGGCGTCCCGCTCTCCATCATCTCCGGAAGAAGGTCCCCCGAAGACGAGCTCTGCTGAGAAGGGCTGAGGTCCGAACTACAAGGTAAAATTTTGGTTAATCATTCTCAGGTTTAAAGCAAGGATATTTTATAATCTTTCTCTACTCACGGCTCGCTGGAGGGCTGGCCCCCTTGAGGGCATAGTTCGGCCGAGGTATCCCCCGGCGTAGGACCCTCTGACGAGGCTTTTTTTCCCCCGCTTGGAGGCTATGACCTCCGGGTTTTTAGAGGCAGTCCTTTTCTTCCCCGGAGGAGAGGAATTTTCGGTTCCTTCCCTCCGAACAGCCTCCTTCGAGGAGGCCGTAGCTGCCCTGTCCTCTCCCTCACTTTCCTTCAAAGGCACAATCTTCAACATCCTGACCAGGACGGAATCCGGCATGGTCTCAAGGAGGGGAGCTGGACACCTTATCAGCTTTGCTTTCGCTATCCACTCCTGTTTAAAGGGACAACTCTTTTAGGGGCAAGTTTATGACAAATATGTGGATAACGAGTTCGGGCACAAGGCTACTTACTTGAGTATCCGGGCGATTGCAGCTCAGGCCTGCGTCCTCGGTCAAAACCGGACACATTGCTTGTGATCCAAAGAATAGTTTATACATCTCCGCGGGCGTTGCACCCATAAAATGCAGGAGAGCTCGTGCTCCCTCCGGATTAAACTCCCACAGGCGAAGGGAGCGACGTTTGCCGGGCAGGGTTCAGCGGATCAGCATGACTTGCGTCACTTTGACCAGGCTGAGGTCTCTTTCCAAGAGATCCCAGATGCGGCCCTGCAACAAAGGCACGTCCTGGGATGGCCCCCAGTCTAGGCCTTTATTGACCCATGACCCTAGCTGCTGCGGGGGACCCGAGCGAAAGGCAGGCGGCGCCACCCATTTGGTGCCCCTGGGAGCGGTGATATAGAACCACTCCCGTTGCCATAAGCCGAGCTCCTCTTGAAAAGAGCCCTCGGGCCATGGAGCATCAGCATTCTTACTTATAACAACACCTCCGCAGTCCGCGCACCGTCCCTCGGTCATCTTCGGCTCCACTTTAAAGGTCTTGAGCCATAGTCCGAAGTGAGGGGTAACATGGAGGAACGCTTCACACACGATGATGAATGAGGAAATATGGAGGATGGACTCCGGAGCTAAGTCGTGAAGTTCTAGCCCATAATAGAACAGCAACCCCCTCACAAAGGGATCCATTGGGAAGCCTAACCCCTGAAGGAAGTGAGATATGAACAATACGCTCTCACCAAGCTAGGGACTGGGAACCGCCTGCCCTTGAGCAGGCAACCTATGCGAAACTTCGCCGGTCAAGAACTTAGCCTCTCTCAACTTTAGCACGTCCTCCTCCGTAACGGAGGAGGGATCCATCGGCCTTGAAGGTCGGAACCAGAGATTGTCGAAGGTCCGAAGCGCCTGGAATCTAGAGCCTAGGGTGTTGGAACTCGAGGCGACGGGCGAACTCGTTTGATATTGGAAAAACGGAGCGAGGCCTTGGTCTCTTTATAAGAGGTTGAATACCAAGAGCCCTCCCCGTGACCATTTGGGACTCGCCTTTAATCGAGAAAACATGCTAAACGGGCACGATTTGGTTACCCACGTCCGTATTGATGAGAATCCCGTAAATAAAGGGGACACGATCTCTGCTTTGACAAGATGTGCCAAGGAAACCGCCTCGCAAAACGCGCTGAGGTGGGGAAGTGAAAACGATGCGAATAAAGGCTTGGCCGTAGTGTGATGTCACGCTACGGGATACGTCAGCAGATTAGATTTGTGTTAATGTTATTTCTCTCTATGGCAATATGTGGAAACTTATTTTGCAGAGCCGGACACTACTTTTAGTGTTTACCAACTTTTATGAAGAACTTGGAGGAAGAACCCGCCTTGCAATGCCGAAGACAATCTGCACGTCGGACTCGTCGTCATTGAAGCCTGGTTCAGGGGCTACTGAGGGAGTCCTGGATTAGGGGGTGTCCGGGTAGCCGGACTATGACCTTTGGCCGGACTCCTGGACTATGAAGATACAAGATTGAAGACTTCATCCCGTGTCCGGATGGGACTTTCCTTAGCGTGGAAGGCAAGCTAGGCGATGCGGATATTCAGATCTCCTACCATTGTAATCGACTTTGTGTAACCCTAACCCTCTCTGGTGTCTATATAAACCGGAGGGTTTTAGTCCGTAGGACAACAACTCCAACATACAACAATCATACCATAGGCTAGTTTCTAGGGTTTAGCCTCCTTGATCTCGTGGTAGATCTACTCTTGTACTACCCATATCATCAATATTAATCAAGCAGGACGTAGGGTTTTACCTCCCTCAAGAGGGCCCGAACCTGGGTAAAACTTCGTGTCCCTTGTCTCCTGTTACCATCCGCCTAGACGCACAGTTCAGGACCCCCTACCCGAGATCCGCCGGTTTTGACACCGACAGGCATCTTTGGCTGAAGTTGTTTGCAGCCGTATGCGCGATTAGCATCCCTTGTCACCTGTCGGTTCAACTGTTTCTCGCGGTCATGATGTCTAAAAGGAGGAGGAGACGATGATTAGGGTGAGGTTGCGGCGTGAATGGCGAAAGGGCAACGAAGAATCATGTGGCAGCCGCCGACATCGTGTCCAGTGCATGATTCTGCGAGGTCATAACTGATGTGTCACTAGCCACGGAATCGATCCACGATCGCTCCTATCTGCTCCGCAAGGCCTGAACATGCATTATAATTGTGTGTACACAGTAACTTCGGCCAGGAAACACATCTTTCAGTCCACGCCACAGCAGGCCTACATACACACATATCCCTAGGTGGGCCCCCCTCCCTTTCAGGGGCCCGGGGCGGCCGCCCCCTGCCCCCCATCAGGACCGGGCCTGGCATTGTCCATTAGCTTTGTGTACTAACCAGTGGTCTATGTGAGAGTTGTTTGTGGGGTTAGGTATGTTTCCATGGTCGTGCATCAAAAACAAGATATCATATAACCCATGGAGGATGACATCAAGTGGTGATCATCATTAGGGTTGCGGTGTGCAAGTTCAAGTGGAGCATCACGAAGAGATCACATGATTGAAGCTTGTCGTCCATTGTGGTGTCAATGGACTTGTGAAGAGGTGCCGAAGAGTGGCTCACCCATAGTGGAGTATGGGGGAGCAATCAACTAGTGTTCATCGAGCCAACACAGTCAAGAAAGGTGGTCCAACTTGAGGAAGTCAAGATCGTCATCATCTAGCTCAAGTGAACTATGTGCAAGGCAAAGGTTTGTCCTTGGTAGGTTTCTGTTTTACCGATCTCATGGTGGTAGTTGGGAGACCGGGTTATAGGATCGATCGCCGTACTATCAACGGGGACTCTCAAGTTAGTAGCTTGATCGTATTGTTCATAGAGAGCTCAAACCATTGCATCTGTGCATCATCTTTCTTGGTTCTTGTTTGATGTTTCTCTTGTGAGTTTTAGAGTTTTTGGTCATTTTCATGAAAAGCTCGAGTTCATCGAAAAATGGAGTTCATATATGCATCTTCTATGATGTTTTCGGTGTTGGAGTTTTTGCCGGTTCTTCATCCATAGAGGTTTCACATCTCTATTTCATAGGCATATCTCCCTTGCCACTTCATTGTTGGATAGTATTTGTTGTCATCTAACCAACAATCTTGAGTTTGCTCATTTGCAGAAGTTATGGCAGTTCAAGGTTTATTGTATCCATCTATTTGCTTGGGCTATTTTGAAGCTCACTAGCGGTAGTACCGCCCTGGGTAGCAGTAGTACCGCTCGTGCAGTACTTCTGCGGTCTAGTGTCACTGGCACTACCACTTGTTTTTGGGCTTCTGGACTCGTTTTCGCTTCGGCGGCAGTAGGGCGAAAGTTGGGCACGGTAGTACCATTCCGGACGCTAGTACCACACCTGCCCAATGGTAGTATTAATTTGTGGTACTTCCGCGGTCGACTACCGTCACACTACCGCTTATCTTCTTACTTCTGTAGTCCCTCGCAACCTCCACGGTAGTAGGGCGCGGTAGTACCGATGTATGCAGTACTACCGTCCTACCCTCCCTCTACTGTCGCTAGTTCACTGTGTCTTGAGACACTAAGCGGTAGTACCACTTTTGAGGACGGTGGTACCGCTCCGGAGGCACTACCGCTCCTGAACTTGCTTTCTCTCAGTGCCACACCTAGAACTACCGCCCTAAGCGGTAGTACCACTCACCTTAGCGGTAGTACCACTTGTCTGCGAGCTGAAGGCATAACGGTTGGATTTTTTCCTTCCTATAAAAGGGGGTCTTCTTCCCCAATGGTTCTAACCTTTTGAGCTCATGTTCTTCCCTCATTTTTTACCTTTTTTGAGCTTGCTAACTGTCACGCCCAAGATGCAACCCTATCCTAAAGGAACTCAAAGGTCCCACCAAGGATAGAAGCGCATCTTGAAGGCGCTTTTGCAAGGTGGATATCATTACATCAACATTACATAATAGTGGGGATACAACCAAGACATACAATGTCACATGAATACAACAATACATCATATACAAGATCAACATCCGACTACGGATGAAACATAAACAGAAACTCAAACGACATCCACCCTGCTAGCCCAGGCTGCCGACCAGGAACCTAATCCAAGATCGACGAAGAAGAAGAAGAACTCCAACACAAGTAAACATCGCTCTCGCGTCATGATCATCGCATAACCTGTACCTGCAACTGGTGTTGTAGGAATCTGTGAGCCACGAGGACTCAGCAATCCCATTACCATGGGTATCAAGACTAGCAAAGCTTAATGGGAAAGGAAGGGGTAAAGTGGTGAGGTTGCAGCAGCGACTAAGCATGTATGGTGGCTAACTTACGCAAAAAAGAGCGAGAAGAGAAGCAAAGCAAGCGGTCATCACTAGTAATGATCAAGAAGTGATCCTAACCCAGAAACCGTGTTCTCCTCTCAAACAATCCCGAAAAGAGACACTCACGGTTACGCACATGGTTGGTGTATTTTAGAAGAGTTTACTTCAAGTTTACTACAACCGGATATTAACAAATTGACATCTGCCACATAACCGCGGGCAAGGCTTTCAAAAGTTCAAACCCTGCAGGGGTGTCCCAACTTAGCCCATTATAAGCTCTCGCGATCCACGAAGGATATTCCTTCTCCCGGGAAGACCCTATCAGTCTCGGAATCCCATTTACAAGACATTTCGACAATGGTAAAACAAGTCCAGCAAGACCACCCGGCGTGCCGACACCCTGATAGTAGCCACGCGTATCTCGTCTCAGGCCACGACCGGATGAGCAGTCCGTTCAACTAAAACCAGGCCTCGAGTTTCCCCAAGGAGGCGCTGCAAGGGGCTCTAGTTCGGACCAACACTTAGACAAGCATTGGCCCGGGGGGGCTAAAATAAAGATGACCCTCGGGATGCGCGACTCCCAAGGGAAAAAGGTAATAGGCTGAGGCAAATGTAAAACCAATGTTGGGCCTTGCTGGAAGAGTTTTATTCAAAGCGAACTGTCAAGGGGGTCCCATAAATCACCCAACCGCGTTAGGGACACAAAATCCGGGAACATAATACCGATATGACGGAAACTAGGGCGGCAAGAGTGGAACAAAACACCAGGCATAAGGCCGAGCTTTCCACCCTTTACCAAGTATATAGATGCATTAATAATATAAGAGATATTGTGATATCCCAACATAAACATAATCCAACATGGAGCAATCTTCATCTTCACCTGCAACTAGCAATGCTATAAGAGGGGCTGAGCAAAAGCGGTAACATAGCCAGACAATGGTTTGCTAGGAGGGGTGACAATGGTTAGAGGTTCATGGCAATTTGGGAGGCTTGAGCAGCAAGTGGTAGGTAACACGGCATAGCGATAGAACGAAGCAACTAGCATAGCAATGATAGTAATGAGATCCAAGGTGACAGTCATCTTGCCTGAAATCCCGCTAGGAAGAAGAACGAGTCCACGAAGAAGATGAAGCCAGGAAGACGAACCAAGCGTAGACGAACGAATCCTCATGATCGCAACGAAACGGGAACTATCAAGAAGAAGCACAACCGGAAAGAAGCAAACAACATAGTAAACAAACAACACATGAACAAGGCAAGATGCACAACCAAGTATGATGTATGACAAGATTAAATGTTGTTAACATGGCAAGAGGTGAAGCATACGTAAACTAACTATTTAGGCAAGTTTAAATGAGGCCGGAACAACAAATAACAATTCCGGAAAATCCTCATAAGCATATTTCGAATTTGGTACTGTTCTGCCCTATACACAATTTACTATTTAGGCAAGTTTAAATGAGGCCGGAACAACAAATAACAATTCCGGAAAATCCTCATAAGCATATTTCGAATTTGGTACTGTTCTGCCCTATACACAATTTTAGAGTTGTTAAATAGCAAAATGAAGTACACCATGTTAAACTAGGCATTTTTTCTACCCCGTTTACATATAAAGTTTATTTAAAATGGAGCTACGGTTATTTAGTTATGAAATAAAACATTTTAACATGGAATTTATGCAAACTAATGCAATCAGCAAGTTTAAATATTTTAACATGGATGAAAGTTGGATATTATGAAAGTACATGAAATTCTAAGCGTTTTACATATGTTACATGCTTTATTATGATGCATGGATATTTAGATATGGGCAATGCAAAATAATGGCATTTTTGAAAATAAGAATGCATAGAAAAATGCTAAAATACACAGAGTGGGAAAAAATGCACGGGCCGAATTGTGGCAACGTGCAGCGGCCCAGAAGAGAATGAGGCCTAAGAGGCTGTGGACGGGTGTATGTGAACAGAGAGGATGACAAGTGGGGCCTGGGTGTCATAGGCACAAACGCAAAGAACTGGAGGCAAAATTAAAAGAAAATGGCCAACCCGGATTTCAAACCCAGGATCCCTTAGGTTGAGGAGCAAGGCGCTAGCCACTGCGCTGGTGCTAGCTCTGTGTAGGATACGAAAAAGCAGCGCTAGTAATACAGCTCCTGTAAGGCTCGAGCTTGGAATAATGGCTGCACATGGATAACGACGACGGCGAGCGAACGCGGCGGCGCTAGCGGCTGGAAGACAAAGGAGGGTGTGCGGGGTTGGGTGCAGGTGCGGCGGGTGCAAGCGGAGCAGCTGCTGGAGTCGCGCGCGCGGGGTTGCTCGAGCACGAGCTTGAGCTCGTCTCGGGCATGGCGGGGCATGGGCTACGGCTGGGCACATGAGCGCGGTGAGGCGCTGGTGAGTGTGTTTGCTAGCGTGAGTGGAGCAGAGCAACACGCGAGGGTGTTGGTGATGCAAAGGTCTCGGCTGAGGATGCCTAGTTCTCGAAGGGATCCGAAGTCTGAACCCAGACGAAACAAATACAGAGAGAACAGGGCCGGCCTTGCAGGTCGAGGCACTCGGCCACGGCCTCGGCGGGGCGCGCGTGGGTGCGGCAGAGGCTGCTGAGCAACATGGCGAGCGCGGGGCAAACGGCTGCACGGAGGTACTCGAGCACGAGCAGGCTCAGCTCGAGCGATGCGCAGCGAGGCAGGGTGAGCTGCAGGACTAGCGCAGGCTGCAGGCTAAGCAGAGCAAAACAGGGGAGGTGTCGGCGCTGTGCACAGAGAGCGGCGGAGGAGGTCGGACCCGACGAACCAAGGATCAAAACGGCAAGCTGAAGGAGGGAATCGATTCTACAGAACGATTCGTCCCTATTGGGTACACACGGGCAACGAGAAGAGGTCGGAACACTCGCCGGAGACGAGGTCTGACGGAGGAGGGCTCGGGCTCGACAGGGATGGACGAGACAGGGCGCAATCGGAGGAGAAGAACAGGTGGGCAGGTGCGTCTGCTCACATTGAGGGATTTGACGGAGTCGTTCTAGCTCGGGGACGTAAGGGGCAACGAATTCGGCCGGCGACAAGTTCACCCGAGGAAGAAGACGGAGACGAGGGCGAGCAGAGAACGCCCTCCGGCTTGGTGTCCATGTCGCAGGGGAAGCAGAGGATACTGGCGCACCGTCTTGACGTCCCGCGGCGCCGTAGTGGTCGGAGTCGACGTCGGGGAAGAGATGGACATGACAGAATAGACCGCGGTGGCCTCCAACCACGTAAACAACAACGAAGCTCTTGTTGGTGCTCTCTGTTCTCTGTTCTTGAAGAAGAAGGGAAAACAGAGGGGAGGAAGAGAGATGGCGGCGCGAGGAGGGAAGGAGGAGGAAACCCTAGGGGGCGCGCTGGTTTATATAGGGGCGCAAGGACGGCTGCCCTCGACGTCCGTGAAGCAAAGCTCACGGCGCTGGCGCTCTTGAAGGCAGAGGAGGGAGACGGCGCTGTAGCGGAGCAGGTGGCCGTTCGGCTCGGCTGGGCCGGGGAAAGAAAGGCACAAGTGGGCTGCGGGGAGTGAGAGCTGGTGGGCTGCGCTGATGCCGCTGCTGCTTCTCTTCTTCTATTTTCTTCAGAGAGAAAACAAGATAGAAAAGCACAGGAATAATGGAGAGGGTGGAGGGAGATATGAGAATATTCCTGGAGTCCACAATTTGTGCAGAATTTTAATAAATTCTCTTGGCAATTTTTAGAGGTAGAAAAATAATCCAACTTTGAATTAAATTCAAACTTGAGCCATTTTTTAACCCAACCAAAACACCTCCAAAATGGATGAAATTTGACAAAGAGCGTGCAGACATGGTGCACTAGCATGAGGAAAAGCATGAACATTAATGGGGGCAGGGAAGAACTCACTTGCATAAAGAAGTAAAAGAAGAGGAAGAAGAAGGTGAGGGTGCATGGCTAGGTTTGAGAAAGATAGCAAAGGGGTTGATACATATGACATGAATAGAACAAGACAACAACATGAAAAATGCAACACACATGGTGATCATGATGCAATGCAACAAAATGACAAGAGGCACATCACAACCATGAAGCATATAACGAAGCAAGATGATCATGGCAAACAAACAAGAATAGCACAATGCAATATAATAAAAGATGAACATGATGCAAGAAGCAAAAATGACAAGGCACTCAACATGGTCATGGCATAAACATATAGGAATGAAATATGCAAAACAATTATGATAATGCAACAAACATAATAAACACACGTCAACAACTAAAAATAAAAGGAAGGCAACTCGAGCATCGGATCCGGGGCGTTACACTAACTCTCAATTCGTCCATGGATTCTTTGCTAGTTTTTTAGGGAAAAGAGATAGGAGATCTAGATCCATCTTTCCACCAATCACTTTCTCCTCTTTGCGAGGGGAACCCCTTGGATCTAGATCTTGGAGTTCTTCGTATTCTCCTCTTCGTTCTTCCTCTCATTTTCCTCCATAACATTAGTTGTTGTGGTGGGATTTGGGAGAGAAGTACTTGGGCACTCCGTGTGCCCTTGCCATTGCATTTGGTGCATAGGTTTGAGTTCTCCACGGTGATACGTGCAAGTGAAGTTTGGGCACCCTAACCGGTTGGTGGTGTCTCGGAGCTCAATCATTGTGGTGTAAAGCTTCGGGCTTGCGTCAAGGTCTCCAATTAGGTTGTGGAGATTGCCCCGAGCAATTTGTACGGGTTCCGGTAACCACCCCCAAGGGTTGCCAAAGTGTACGGGTTCGGTGACCGCCCCCAAGGGTCTTCATTTGTACAGGTTCGGTAACCGCCTTCAAGGGTCCCTTAGTGGAATCACGACACCTTGCATTGTGCGAGGGCGTGAGGAGATTGTGGTGGCCCTAGTGGCTTCTTGGGGAGCATTGTGCCTCCACACTGCTCCAAACAGAGATTAGCATTCGCAAGGGTGTGAACTTCAGGATACATCATCGTCTCTGCATGCCTCAGTTATCTCTTACCCGAGCCCTTTACTTATGCACTTTACTTTGTGATAGCCATAGTGTTTCGCATGTTATATATCTTGCTATCACCTAGTTGTCTATCTTGCTTAGAATAAGTTGTTGGTGCACATAGGTGAGCCTAGTTGTTTTACGTTTTGTGCTTGACAAATTAAATGCTTAGTTTTATTCCACATTTATTTAAGCCTAAATCGTAATTATTTTAAAGCGCCTATTCACCCCCTCCCCTCTAGGCGACATCCACGATCTTTAATCTTTCCATAAGGTATAGGCGCATCCAAAGTTTTGCTTACAACCAAGCACAAGTTTAGGTAATCCTCTAATGATAAGATTGACGGTTCTAAGATTACGAAACATGTCAAGTTCTTCCTCGGGAATGGGGTGCAAGGGATCAATGGGAGGCACGTAGGGGCCATGAATATACTTGTTCAAATTAAATTCATCAAAGATATCAACCATTTCATCTCTCCAAATGTGGTACTACTCTCCACTGGGAATAGGCACTCTACCTCTAAGACTCCCTAATGTAGACACATCCATCTTCCTCCAATGGTGATTAAACCAAAGCAGTGAAGACCAAAACTATGATACCAATTGAAGTATCAAGAAGGTAGGTCTAGAGGGGAGGTGAATAGAATTTTAACAAGGCAAAGTTGCAGTTTATAATTTTCTTGGAATTTAGGCAGATTTTAGCATAAGTTAAAACACAACCAATACTTCCTACACATGCATATCTGGAGTATGGGCAGCGGATAAAGAAAAACATGCAAGTGCAAGAAAGTAAAGGGAGGTAGAGATTGAAAGATCAAACGCAATGTAGACATGGTGATTTTTTGCGTGGTTTCGATAGGTGGTGCTACCGTACGTCCACGTTGATGGAGACTTCAACCCACAGAGGGTAACAACTGTGCGAGCCCACGAAGGGCTCCACCCACAAAGGGTCCATGAAGAAGCAACCTTGCGTATGCCATCATGGCTTACATCCACGAAGGACTAGTCTCACTCGGGTAGATCTTCACGAAACAGGCGATCTCCTTGTGCTTATAAACACCTTGGTTCAACTTGAAAGTGCATTATATCGACTAGAGGGGGGTGAATAGGTGATTTTTATGAAATTCTTCACTGAGGAATTTGCTAGTGAGGAAATTCCTTAGCAAAGAACTACTAGCAGTGGAATAAGTACTCAGATGAAAACAAAGCAGAACACAAGCATGGTCATCATGATGAAATGAAGACTAGCATAGAGTACAGAAAGCGTAAACACAGGATAACACAGAATGAAGACAAATAGACTGAAGAATTTGAACTGAGGAAATTGAGAAAGTCTTCAGTCAAAGTCTTCAAACACAGATATGATAAACAAGCAGTGTCGTGGAATTGTCACGGCTGATGTCCTCTTGGAAGGACTTAGTCGTGGAGCCATCGCAACTAGGAAGCTTAAAGGGGTTAATCGGGACAAAGGACACGCGAGGTTTATACTAGTTCAGCCCCTTGCGGTGAAGGAAGGCCTACGTCTAGTTGGGTTGATATTGCTTGAGGTTTCGATGACCAGGGAGCGAGATACACTATGCCTGGCTCTCGATGAGTTGTTTCTTGCCCTAAGCCGCTGGTGGGTCGTCCCCTTATATACACGGGTTGACGCCATGCGGCCTACAGAGTCCCGGCCGGCTCATAAACAGTGTCCGGCTCGGCGACTAGTTACTTCTACCTTACAGTACAAGTTATACCATCATGGCGGTTTATCTCCACGGACTTCAGAGTCGCCAGTGGGCCCTTAGGCCCTTTAGTGAACCGCCATCTTAATGCCTTGGTCTTGGGCTTCTGATGAACCTCTCATTGCGTAACCCGGCCCCTTCTGTCCGGCTTACACAAATAGTTATATCCCCAACATTAGGCCCCAAATTGATTTGAACCAGTTCATGTCAATCTTTAAAAACCTTATGAACTGGCCTTTAGTCTTCTGTCTTGTGTGAAAATTGTAACCCGCCGTGACGTCATTATCTGGATCCGGGTTAAATCATCATGACGTCATCTTCAATAAAACTTATATTTTAATTTGTCATATCTTCAACGGGTCTCTGCCTTTACTGTCCCTCCCGAAAATCGAGGCGTCGGGGCCGCTAGATAATGATGTCTTGGTCTCCTCGTTTCTTGCACCGTCCCAGTCGGCCCTTCCTTATAAATAGGCTCGACCTAGGTCTTTTTAATTTTCTCCCTCAGTCGTCTTCATCCTCTCCCTGCCTCTCTGTGACTCGAGCTCCGCCGCCGTCGCCGCCGTTGAGCTCCTTGTCTTCACCAACTCAGGCCGCTGCATCGACCTGAATCTAACCAGAGAAACGCGACGAACCTCAGCTGCAGCTCCGCATCTGTAAGTCCCTTCCCCTTTCTGTCTTAGATCTGCATTATAGTGTTCATCGAGTTCGTCGGTATTCATCGCCGCCTGCGGCAAACCCTTGATGTATTTCACCTCCGATGACCTGTTCAGATCGTTGAATAGCATATAACTGCTGCGGTGACTGTTTCATGCTTATCTCGAACACAAACAAATCTCTTCTCTTTTGTTCAGAGGCTTCCTTCGAGTGTACGAACTTCTTTGGACTGTTTTAGGTCTAGAAAAATTTCCTTTCCAGAGCATCGTTTGATCCAAAATAATAATTGCAATCTGTGAAACCTGTTTGCCCCACACTTAGCCAAAAAACTACGTCTGTTGGCTCTGTTTCAGCCATAGTAGTTCGTGTATCCGGTTTAAGATAATACCGGTTGTCAACACCGCTTGCTTCTGGTGACTTAAGAAAACCTTAATCATCTTTAATACCTACAGTTGTTTAAACATTATCACATAGTTACCTGTATGTCATTAGGCCCCTTCTTAAGCCGCCATTTTGGATAAACCCACAGCGTTTTCCTCCGGGTTATAATTAAACCGGACAAATTCCTTTATCTTGTTGTAGGCGTCGATTTACGCAATGGCACCCAAAGCTGTCAAACCTCCAGTGACTTGCAACTGGGTCAAATCCACCGTTACGTAGAGTTCTTTAGCTGGGTTTGTGAAATCCGGCCATCTGCCCTGAAAGGAAATTATGTCATATCGTGCTCCGAACCCATCAGAGGAGAAACCTCAACCCAAGGAAGGGGAGGTAATTGTGTTTACGGATCATATGAACCGGGGCTTTGCTCCACCCGGGTCAAAATTCTTCAGAGATGTTCTGCATTTCTTTGACCTCAGACCTCAAGACATTGGGCCCAACTCTGTGTCGAACCTCTGCAACTTCCAAGTGTTTTGCGAGGTGTACCTTGGAGAAGAGCCAAATTTGACCTTGTTTAGAGAACTATTTTATTTGAACCGGCAAAATGAATGTGCCAATGGGCCCAGTCTGGAACTCGGAGGCATCTCAATCCAGCGGCGAAGAGACTGCCTTTTTCCTTATGCAGAGCTGCCAAGCCATCCGAAAGAGTGGAATCAGACATGGTTCTATTGCTAGGATACCTCTCCGGCTGGTGAGAATTCGCTACCCGGTTTTCGTGCTTTGCGCTTGGAGTCCAACCACCCATTGGCTGATAAACTATCTCCCGCTGAACGTATTCCACTTGCCCCTACCATAAAGAAGATTAAGGCTCTTTTGGGCAATGGTTTGGATGGCACTGATTTGGTCCGGACCTGGATTACCTAGGGGGTGATTCCGTTAAGCCGCCGACCCGGCTTAATGTGTACTTACTCAGGGGAAAAGGATGACCCGCTGCGTCACAGCTCTGACGATTTACCAGATGACACGGTCGAGGCTATGATCCAGTCACTGTTGAAAGAGGGGACTGTGGTGAACAATACCTTCAGCTTACTCCCCTTCTGTAAGAATAACCCGGCCCCCGCAGTAAGTCATCAGCCTCAATGGTCACCTTTTAATATATTTACCTTACTTTTGCTCATACCCCCTCACAACTCTTTACAGGCAAACGACAAGTTCTGGAAAGTCCCGTATGATCATGAGGCGGCCAAACAAGCCCGGGCGGCAAACAGGGCCGAAAAAAGAACCACTAGACCTTCTACTATAAAGAAGAGAAAGCCAAGTGCTTCAGAGATGTTCCAGCTCGATGATTCTGATGATAACGAGGAAGAGGTAACCTTTCAGCTTCCCTTACTCTTTTATCATTACCTTACTAACATTATTCTCCTTTTTCAGGAAGACACGGGGAACAGCCAACCCGTCGAGGAAGAGGTAACTATCATCTCCTCCGACTCCGAGCTTCGGCCGCGTCAGAAAATTCGAAGAGTAACCCGGAAAGTAAGATTTTCACACCCTTTGGCGTACCAAGATCCTGACTTTCTTTTGAAGCAACAGCAATTTGAAAGCCGGAGGCAGACCCGGACCAGCAGGGATGCAGAGCTCTCCTCCGGCTTGCCTGATGCAACCCGGAAGCGTTGGTCTGAGGTTATCTCCGACTTATACCCTTTTTTACCTTTGGCGGGTCTAATCCGTCAACCTCTCAATTCCTCTGACTCCAATTATCAGGATACCTCTCCTTCATCCGGCGAGTCCATGCAGTCAAACATGCCGGCTTTTAAAACTGCTCCTGGGTAATAACAATTTATTTACCTTATGTTTTTTCTTCCTCATGTTTTTGTACTCATTCTTCTGCTTTGTCCATAGCATGCAAGTTAAGCCCAGGAAGAAAACGAAGAAAGATAAACCGGTGGAAGACCCTATGGTAACTGAACCGGAACTGGGCACAGCTGCTCCCGGCTCTCCACACATCAACCGCCGCTTGAACTGGCTCAGGATACTGCACTACCCACTTCTGATCCGCCTGTTGAAGATATTCTGGTTGGTTTTGTTAACCCGGAAGCACCTAGTCCGGCCAAGACGATTGACCCAGAAGTGGAAATACTCAAGACTCAGTTTGTTGAGCCAGCCCGGCCCACAGTTCTTGCCAGATGTTCTGCTAAAGAGGAGTTATTAGAACGCCATAAAACCAAAACAGACATCGCTGGTTATACTCATTTGAGTGTTGGAGAGATCGTCTCGGGTTATATCAACCAGGTGCATAGCAGTCGTGACCTGGAAATTGACATGGTGAAGCAAATACAACAAAAATCTGAGGTATGACTTACGCTTCCTTACTTTTAATCATACTTACTGTACCAGCCCCCAAGTCTATTGCTTATTAGGAAATATGCTGTATACTTAGAAAAACTGTTAGAGCTGCTTATCCGGTTTAAAGAAAAAATACTTAAATCGGCTGTAACACAATACCTTTAACTTGCGATACACATTAGCCCCCAAGTGCCAAGCATCTTTGCTTGCAAGGTGTTTGGGACTTTAATATTCAGGACCGGCTTAATAATTTAGAAAGCTTCGGTACACATTAGCCCCCAAGTGTCAAGTATGTTTGCTTGCAAAGTGCTTGAGACTTTGAAATTATTTATCATAATGCTGACTGTAACCCAGGATAATGCAGGCTACCATAAGTCAATTTGAATCAGAGATTGCTGACCTTAAGAGCCGCCTGTCAGCCCAGGAACTTGAAATTCAAAATGCGAACTCCAAGTTTGAACTCAGCGTCTCTGAACAAGAGAAGTTGAAGAAGAACTTTGAGTCGGAGAAGAAAACATGGGCTGATGAGAAGGCCTCTCTAGTCACCTAGGCCGAGGCAGCCGAAACATCCCTTGCAAAGGCAAACACCGAGCTGTCTGGCTTGAAGTGTCAGATATCTCGAATGGTCTCAACAATCTTCGATACGTTTCTTTGTATGAACCTCAAATACTGTCATCCTTCCTTTGATGACTAAACTAATTATCACTTCTGGCTTACCCTTTGTTTAACAACACAGGCCCCAGGAGCACAACCCTCAAGCAGGACATGGTAGTCAAACTGAAAGCCGTCTATACTCTGGTGGAACAATTATACACCGGGTCACAACGTGCTTTGGCTATTGTGGCCTTATCAAATGATGTGCCCCACCTCTTGCAAGATGTGTTACGACGGCTTGCTGTACTCCCCCAGCGGATTCAAGAGTTGAGACGGGCCCAAGCAAGAGCCGGAGCAATAGCCGCCTTGAGCCGGGCCAAAGCCTGGTTACCAGAGCTAGACCCAGCCGACATCGCTCTTGGGTATACAAGTTTAAAGGAGGATGGCACTCCATTTGATCAAAGAGACTTCACCAGCTGCGTGAGGGACATACGCCCCGTGGCCACTCAAATTGGGAATGATACTGACCTCTCCAAGTATCAGCCGGGTTATGATAAGGAGAATCTGAGAATCCCCACGCTGCATTACGATGATGTCAGCTTGATCCCTCCAATTCGTAAGCATACCTTTGCCCCTGAAGTAGACCCAACCAGTTTAATAGATGACGAAGTTGAGTTTGAAGCCTTGAGTGGCATTGACTGGGCATCATCATCCTTCCAGGACAAGGCAACTGGCGAAGAGGCGAAGAAGGATAACCCGGAAGCTTCAGGTCAACCCCAAGAGTAAATTACAAGGCGTCACATGCGTATGTCTTGTAGAAAAACAATGCCTCATCATTCAGACTCGGGGAGTCTTGTAATAGAGCCGAAAACACTCTGAGTTTGCCATGCCTTCGCGCATGCTTATGGCCCTTAAGACTTGCATAAGCCGCCATTATTATGCACTTTATAGTTTATATGAATCTTGTTATATCTTTGCAGAAATGTCTCGCATTGCCCTGCACAGAAGATAAACAAAATCCCTTGGCGACTTATCGCATTGAGAGTTACATAAGCTTCTGATAACCCGGAGTGTTACAGGAAAACCAACTTATGATTGAACTTTAGTAGATGTAATCATAATGATATACCTGTGATGCTTATGTTTACTTCTGAAAGTAAATTTAACTCCTGATGATTGATATATAAAGGTTCACCTGGTATTTAGTAACCCGGAGTAACCAATATTCAACCGGAGGGTTGTGATCCACTCTATGGTATTTTGAAGAGGGTCTCAATATAACCAAATAGTGATACTTATAAAGTATGATGAATAATAAACAAATTTCAAAGGCTTCTGATTCGAATACGATCAGTGAACCGTTCCAAAGGGGTTAAGCTAAGATTTGGATGCGATCATATAGCCCCCAGTGGCTGTGGCGATGCCGATCAAGTGGGTATCGACAGCTATGTTCTCTTTGGTTCGAATGCGACCTATGTTTGAATAGGAAGCCCCCAAGTGACCATAAGAGTTGTTCAATGACGCTAATTCGAATACGATCCACGTCAGACCCAAAGGGGTTAAGCTATGATTCAAATATGATCAGGAAGGCCCCAAGTGGGTTTGGCAGTATGTCGATCAAGTGGGTATCGACAACTATGTTCTCTTTGGTTCGAATGTGACCTATGTTTGAACAGGAAGCCCCCAAGTGATCATGGTTAGATTCAGATATGATCATAAGCCGGACCAAAGGAAAGTCGGATTCAGATGTGACCCGCTTCCTCTTGGTTATTTCCACCACCTGACAAGGGAAAACACATAAAACCTTTTTTGGGATGGAAAAAAGGACAGAGATCCTGCTTTATTGCTTTATGTAATATATACATAGGATAAATATACACATATTAGAGCCGGTGGCTCAAGTATAATAAGGCCGAAGATGAGCGATATTCCACGGCCGATGGGTCTCTTCCTCCGACTTACGTGAGTCCTTGTGCTCTCGAACATCGATAAGGTAGTATGACCCGTTATTCAGATTCTTGCTGACCACAAAGGGTCCTTCCCAAGGAGGGGATAGTTTGTGCATGTCAGATTGACCCTGGATGAGCCGGAGTACTAAGTCGCCTTCCTGAAAGGTTCTGGACTTAACCCGGCGGCTATGGTAGCGGCGTAGGTCTTGCTGGTAAGTCGCCGAGCGGGCTATTGCCAAGTCTCGCTCTTCATCCAACAGGTCCAGTGCATCTTGCCGAGCTTTTTCGTTGTCCGCCTCAACATAAGCCGCCACACGGGGTGAATCATGACGGATGTCACTTGGCAGGACCGCCTCTGCTCCATACACCATAAAGAAAGGCGTGTAACCCGTAGATCTGTTAGGTGTGGTATTGATGCTCCAAAGTACAGAAGGTAACTCCTCCACCCAACAACCCGGCATCCGCTGTAAGGGGACCAAGAGCCGGGGCTTGATACCCTTCAAGATCTCTTAATTAGCTCATTCTGCTTGACCATTGGATTGAGGATGAGCCACAGCCGAAACATCAAGCCGGATATGCTCTTGTTGACAGAACTCTTCCATGTCTCCTTTGGAAAGGTTAGTGCCATTATCAGTTATGATGATGTGTGGAAAACCAAAGCGAAAAATCACTTTTTTCATGAACTGGACCGCCGTGGCTGCATCACACTTACTGACTGGTTCCACCTCAACCCACTTTGTAAACTTGTCAACCGCTACGAAGAGGTGCGTCCTTTTATCCTTAGACCTTTTGAAAGGCCCGACCATATCAAGCCCCCAGACTGCGAACGGCCAAGTAATTGGAATCATCCTCAATTCTTGAGCCGGCACATGGGCTCGTCGTGAGAACTTCTGACATCTGTCACATTTACTGACCAAATCTTCTACATCAGCATGAGCCGTCAGCCAATAAAACCCATGACGGAAAGCTTTGGCCACAAGAGATTTTGAGCCGGCGTGATGACCACAATCGCCTTCATGAATCTCACAAAGGATCTCCTGACCCTCTATAGGTGACACGCAACGTTGAAACGTTCCAGTGACGCTGCAGTGATGTAACTCGCCATTGATAATTGTCATGGACTTGGACCGCCGGACGATTTGTCTTGCCAAGGTCTCATCTTCGGGCAACTCTCCCCGGGTTATGTAAGCCAAATAAGGTATTGTCCAATCCGGGATAACATGGAGAGCCGCCACCAGCTGTGCCTCCGGGTCTGGTATTGCCAGATCTTCCTCTGTAGGTAACTTAACAGAAGGATTATGCAAAACATCAAGAAAAGTGTTAGGCGGCACCGGCTTACGCTGCGATCCCAGCCGGCTTAAGGCATCAGCCGCCTCATTCTTCCTTCTATCAATGTGTTCCACCACATAACCTTTGAAGTGTCCAGCCACAGCATCAACTTCTCGACGGTAAGCCGCCATAAGGGGATCTTTAGAGTCCCACTTGCCTGACACCTGTTGAGCCACAAGGTCTGAGTCTCCTAAGCACCTTACCTGGCTCAAGTTCATATCTTTGGCCATCCGGAGACCATGGAGTAAGGCCTCATACTCAGCTGCATTGTTAGTACAAGGAAACATAAGCCGGAGCACATAACAGAATCTGTCACCTCGAGGGGAAGTTAATACGACTCCAGCCCCCGAGCCTTCCAACTGTCTGGACCCATCAAAGTGAATGGTCCAATATGTGTTATCGGGCTTCTCCTCAGGTGCCTGTAGCTCTGTCCAGTCATTGATAAAATCCACCAAGGCTTGAGATTTAATGGCAGTGCATGGCACATACTTCAAACCATGAGGCCCAAGCTCGATGGCCCACTTGGCGACTCGTCCTGTAGCCTCTCTGTTCTAAATAATGTCTCCCAAGGGGCAGAACTGACCACAGTGATAGGGTGACCTTGGAAGTATTGCTTCAGCTTCCGGCTTGCCATGAACACCCTGTAAACAAGTTTCTACCAATGAGGATATCTTTGTTTTGACTCGATGAGTACCTCACTGACATAGTAAACCGGCCGTTGAACCGGATGTTCCTTACCAGCCTCCTTGCGCTCTACCACAATTGCCACACTGACGGCTCGTGAATTAGTAGCCACATATAACAGTAAAGGCTCTTTGTCAATGGGAGCTGCCAGAACCGGCGGCTCAGATAGCTGCCTTTTCAAATCCTCAAAAGCAGCATTAGCAACATTACTCCAGACAAAGGTGTCTGCCTTCTTCATCAGTTGGTACAGCGGTAGGGCCTTCTCACCTAACCGGCTTATGAACCGGCTTAAAGCAGCAACACGACCCGCCAGTCGCTGAACATCATTGATACAAGCCGGTTTAGCCAAAGAAGTGATTGCCTTCATCTTCTCCGGATTAGCTTCAATGCCCCTGTTTGAGACCAAGAATCCCAAAAGCTTGCCTGCAGGCACACCAAACACACACTTCTCCGGGTTAAGCATCATCTTGTAACCCGGAGGTTGTCAAAGGTTTCTCTGAGATCAGGTATCAAGGTTTCCGTCTCTCTGGACTTCACCACTATGTCATCCACATAAGCATGAACATTGCGCCCAATCTGATTGTGGAGACAATTCTGTACACACCGTTGATAAGTCGCCTGGGCACTCTTGAGCCCAAAAAGCATAGACACATAGCAGAAGGCTCCAAACGGAGTGATGAAAGTTGTCTTCTCCTGGTCCTTAACTGCCATCTTGATCTGATGATAACCAGAGTAGGCATCCAGAAAACTCAAGCGCGCACAACCCGCCGTAGCATCAATGATTTGATTAATACGGGGGAGAGCGAAAGGATCAGCTGGACAAGCCTTATTTAAGTCTGTGTAATCCACACACATCCGCCAAGTGTCGTTTTTCTTGAGCACGAGCACCGGGTTAGCCAACCACTCCGGGTGAAAAACTTCGACAATGAACCCAGCTGCCAAGAGCCGGGCGACCTCCTCTCCTATAGCTTTTCGTCGTTCCTCATTGAATCGCCGCAGAAACTGCCTGACCGGCTTATACTTCGGATCAATATTAAGAGTGTGCTCGGCGAGTCCTCTCGATACACCCGGCATGTCAGAAGGCTTCCATGCAAAGATGTCCCAGTTCTCACAGATGAACTCGATGAGCGCGCTTTCCTATTTAGGATCCAAGTTGGCACTGATGCTGAATTGCTTAGATGAGTCGCCTGGAGTAAAGTCGACATGCTTAGTCTCCGCAGTCGATAAAAACTTCATGGCCGGGTCATGTTCCGTAGTCGGCTTCTTGAGGAAGGTCATATCTGCCGGGTCAACGTTATCTTGGTAAAATTTGAGCTCCTATGCTGCACAGACAGACTCAGCTTAAGTCGCGTCGCCTTCTTCGCATTCCATGGCCACCTTTCGACTTCCATGCACAGTGATGGTGCCCTTATAACCCAGCATCTTGAGCTGTAAGTAAACATAACACGGCCGCGCCATGAACTTGGCATAAGCCGGTCGTCCAAACAACGCGTGATACGGACTCTTGATTTTGACCACCTCAAAAGTTAACTTCTCAACCCTGGAATCGTGCTCGTTTCCAAAAGCCACCTCTAGCTCAATCTTACCCACAGGATACGCCGACTTACCAGGCACCACTCCATGGAAGACGGTGTTGGAAGTCTTTAAATTCTTGTCAGTTAAGCCCATGCGCCGAAAGGTCTCGTAATAGAGGATGTTGATGCTGCTACCTCCATCCATGAGCACCTTAGTAAATTTATAACCACCGACCTGCGGTGCCACCACCAGTGCCAATTGACCCGGATTATCAACCCGGGGAGGGTGATCCTCCCTACTCCAGATAATGGGCTATTCCGACCACCTTAAGTAACGAGGGACTGCCGGCTCAACAGAGTTTACAGCCCTCCTGTGAATTTTTTTATCACGCTTACACAAACTGGTGGTGAACATGTGATACTGCCCACTATTTAGCTGCTTTGGATGGCTCTAATAACCCGACTGCTGCTGCTGTTGACCTCCTTGGCCAGACTGTTGCGGGTTATAACCACCCCGGTTTCCCTGAAAACCGGGCCCTGAACCGCCGCCCAGGCCATGAAAGCCGCCGCCTCCTGAGCCGCCGCCTGGGCCTTGATTGCCATCAAATGTATTAGAATTCTTGAACGCATTCATGATTGCACAATCCTTCCATAAGTGAGTCGCCGGCCGTTCCCGGGTGCCGTGTTTTGGACAAGGCTCATTGAGTAACTGTTCAAGAGATGGACCTGACCCGCAAACCGAGGTGGCTTTCCCTTGCGCTTCTGATTGTTACCATGTGCATTGGCCACAAATTCCGGGTTGCCGTCCGCCTTACGCTTGTTGCCTCCTTGATTCGCCGGGTTATGCTACTGACCCTTTCCATTACCGTTCTTCTTTCCCTTCCCTGTCTTTTCCTCATCAGACGCGGGATCATTGGTACTATCAGAATCGGCATACTTGACTAAAGCCGCCATCAGCGTCCCCATATCGTTGCAATCACGCTTAAGGCGCCCCAGTTTCTGTCTCAGAGGCTCAAAGCGGCAATTCTTCTCCAACATGAGAACCGCTGAGCCGGCATCCATTGTCGGATTTTGGGTTCCGGCAGACCCTTGAGGTTCGAACACTGGGGTGCGCACGGAGATTTCGCCTTCTACCTACCTGAACCCCACCGCCTCGCTAAGATCTAAGCTATGAAAAGAACAGCACAAAGAGACACAGGGTTTATACTGGTTCGGGCCACCGTTGTGGTGTAATACCCTACTCCAGTTTGTGGTGTGGTGGATTGCCTCTTGGGCTGATGATGATGAGCAATACAAGGAAGAACAGCCTCGCGAGGGTCTGTTCTTGGCTGGGGCGATGAACTGCTAGGAGGAGTTCAGTCACCCTTCTCTCTCTGACTCTCACTCTGATTCCAATTCAATTCTAATTCTCTGTCCTATTCTCGATCTGCCTCTACCCTGGGGGTGGCTAGTCCTATTTATAGGCAAAGGCCCTGGGCCTCTTCCCAAATATTGAGCGGGAAGGGCGCCAACAATTGGCCATTTTGAAGGGGAACATCAGGTACACTTATCCTGACTAAAGTTGGTCCTCGCCTGCCAAAGGCTCTGGTGGTGACGCTGGCTTGGGCTCCACAATGACCTATTCCCTGCCGTTGGGCTGGTCCTGGTCTCGTTGCACCGAAACGGGTGCCTTTGCTTGATGCTCCCGCCTGCGCTTGCTCCCTTTGCACCAAAGAGGAAAGGAGGACACAGCGCTGGCTGGCGCTCGCCTGGCGCCCTTGGTCGTCATGGCTTGCGTCACGGGCACCTCGTGAGGTACCCCGCCTTGATCTCTCCGCCTCCTCGCGAGCCAGCCTGATGAGGCCGTGCCTGAGGAAGCTCCGTGTCGTCCGCCCCGCGAGGCTTGGCCCCTCGCGAGGGTCTTGGATTTGTGTTGATGAAGATGGGCCGTGCTGGGCCCCCCCTTGAGCCACGCCGCAGGCCGCAGGTAGGCAAGTCTGGGGACCCTCGTTCCCAGAACTCCGACAGTAGCTCCCGGGCCCAAGGCGCGCCCGGACTTGGCCGTGCAGTGAGGCGAAAGGGCAAGGGCCAAACACCGCGGGCCCTAACAGCCTGCGGCCTTGGGCGCTGTGTGGCGGTTGATTGGACGTGGGCGCCTCAGCAACCGCGCAAGTTGATAAAGGAGCGGCATCTGCCTAGGCTTTGCTTTTTTTGCTTTCTCCGGTTGCTACTCAGATCCCCTTTCTTGCGCCTCTCCTTCTTTCCTCCAAAACTTCCAGATCTGCTTCGACCGCGTGACTTTGGAAGCCATGGCGCCTCGTCAGTCCCTGGCCGGAGCTTGGTACTCGTCTGCCCTGGACACGCCGAACGTGTCGGAGGCGAGCCTCGCCCGGTTGCGCCGGATGGCGGCGGCGCAGGGCATCGATGGGGCGAAGGCGTTCAAGGCCGGCTTTGCCACCCCTGAGGGCCAGGGGAGCACCTTCTATCCGTTCTTTGCAAGCACCATTGCTGCTGGCTTGGTGCCTCCCTTCTCCGAGTTCTTCTTCTCTGTCCTTTGCCATTATAGGCTACATGCTCTGCATCTCCACCCCAACTCCGTCCTTCTCCTGGCAATCTTCGCCTATTACTGCGAGGCTCACGTAGGGGTGCAGCCCTCAGTTTCCTTGCTGCGCCACTACTTCTACCTCCGGACCTCCCGCGGTTGCTTCCGCGTGTGCGAGCTTCGTCGCGTACGGTGGCGCCATCGCCATTTCGAGCCCCGGGAAAAGGATTGAGGGCTTTAGGAGCAAGTGGGTCTTGGTAGATGTTGGGCGCATCCACCCTCGGCTGATCTTGCCCATGGAGCAACCCGCGAGCTCCAGCGATTGGGGTCGAGCGGAGCTTGCAGACCCCCGCGCGAAGCTGGTGTTGGAGAAGATGGCCGCGGATCTGAAGCCGGCCAACATGGCGGCGGCGAAGCCGACCGGTGCGTCGCTGCTGAGGGAATTCCTAGAGCACCAGCTGGCTCTGCTTCGGCGGTACTCACTTCCGATGTGGAGGCCCCATCCGAGCCCCGCGGCCTTGGCCGACGAAGATCTGGCCGCGGTCCTCCAATCTCTGGTCGGGGGCGATGTGGCGAGGTTGGAGGACGCTCCTACGCCCTTGTTCCTCCGCGACGACTGGGAGCAGGTAGTGGAGTCCATGCCCATCTTCAACGGGGACGGGCCCGTGCCCACGGAAGCTCCCGAGGACCCGGTGGACGTGTCCTCCGACAACTCCAGCGAAGAGGAGGAAGGAGGGGAGCAGGAAAAAGGGCCTGACTCCGAGGCGACCAACGGAGAGTCGAGGGCTCCCTTCCCCCAGCGCAGGCCCCGCGTTGTCCGCCTCTCTCCAAGCGATGACGACAAGGATGATGACGAGCAGGGCGGCGGGAGCTTGCCCCCGATCCCGAAGAAGGACAGGACCGGGCTGATCTCCCGCGGGTCTGCCCCGGCCCCGAGGCAGACCGCACACACGCATTCCGCCCCCGAGCTTCCCGAGGTTGACCCTTCCAGCCGGCTTTCGGGCTTCAAGTTTGGCCGGAGGCTGCTCGAGCCCACTGGCGACGACCCGTAAGCGCTTGATTCTTGTCTTTATTTCTTGTTTTGCTGCTGAGACTTGACGTCCGCATCTCTTGGATAGGCTGGCGCCCCCAGCAAAGAAGCTGAAGGGAGCTCATGAGGTTCCATCCGGGGCAGCGCCTCTGCCCGTGAAGGAAGGTGACCGCGACGCACGGGCCTCTCCTGCCCGGTCATCCTCGCGAGGCCAGGCTGAGCTGGCTGGGGCGAGCTCAGCCCCCATGGCCCAAGCGACTCCCGAGGTGCCTTCGCCTGCTGCCGCCTCCGCAGCCGTGGGGGCGCAGCAGGCTTCGCCTCAGGATGTTGTGGTTGTGCAGCCGCCTTCTCCTCCTACTCCACCGATTGTTGTCTCTCCGACTCCTCCTGCCGTTCTGGATCGTGCTGCTACTGAACTGGACCGGCTATGGCGAGATCTTCTTGGCGCCGACCCTCGCTTGGTGGCCGGGCGCTTGGAGCTGGCTTCAGGATGGATTCGCTTTGACGCTTCAATTCGGGCGGCGCTGGTCCAAGCCTCGACGGCTTGCGATGAGGAGAGGCAGGCCGTCCTTGAGGCGAAGGCTGCTCGTGACGCAGCCCTGGGGAAGGTGGTCGACTTCCGCGGTCACTGCAAGGCGCTGGAGGAGGAGCTGCAAGGCCTGCGGGACCAGCTCGCGAAAGAGGCCCGCCTTCGCCAAGAGTAAGAAGAAGGCGTGAAGGCTCGCGAGGCGGCCGTCAAGGGCTGGGAGGCCAATCTCAAGAAGCGTCATGACCGCCTATGCGCGCTGGAGCAGGAGTTGGGGGCGAGGAAGGTCGAGCTGGACAACAAGGCCCAGGTTCTTGCCGAGGACCGCGTGGCCTTCGCAGAGATGGAGGAGAAGGCACGCTCCTCGCTGAAAACGCTTTACGACAGTGGCCTGGAGAGCCCAGTGGCTGGCGCCAAGGACGGCCCCGCCAAGCTGCTTCCCTTCCTGGTTCGCGCTCTTGAAGATGTCGCCCTTGGCCTTGGCCCCACGGCCGAGGCCGAGGCGCGTGTCCTGTCTTCTGCAGTGCTGACGCGGGTCTTCACCCACATCTACCTTCGCGATCCCAGCGTCGACCTCGACAGCCTGCTGGAGCCAGCAAGCGGCGAGCGTGCCGCTGCCGCTGTCGAGGTCGTGAAGGGTCGCGCGGAGGCTTTGCTAGGGAAGTTCCGGGCCTTCAGCACCAAGCCGGAGCGAGGCGCTGCCGACCCTGCTGCTTCATGAGGCGAACCCACTCCACGCTGCTGCACCGTCGTCAAGTGGTTCCGTTGTGGCTCCTGTCCTGCCTTTAATTCCTGCACATGTACCATGCCTCGGGGAGGCGTTTAAACTTGCGTCTGGCATTGAGATAACAGTGTGGACTGTAATGTTTACTTTTGAATTCCTTGAAATTTATGCTATTCCTTCCTACTTGCTTATGTCACTACAGGAATCCAGTACTTTGTCGTCTGGCATGGCGGACGGCAAAGGCACGGACGGCTGACGGTAAAGCACTTTGCCGTCCGCAGCGGACGGCAAACAATGACGGCAAAGATAGGGTCGGCAAACAGGTCCTTTGTCGTCAGCTTCTTATGACGGGCGACAAAGAGCCCTTTGCCTACAGCAGCGAACGGCAAAGAGGGGGGACGACAAAATGTTGCACGTCCGACAGCGTTACTCCGTTAGGCGGCTAACGGCGGCCATTGCCGTCCGCCAGCGGACGGAAAATTTGAGCGCCTCTTTGCCGTCCGCCAGATGACGTCAGTGTTGGGGAACGTTGCAGAAAATTAAAATTTTTCCTACGGTTTCACCAAGATTCATCTATGAGTTCATCTAGCAATGAGTATTTAGATTAGATAGCATCTACATACCACTTTGTAGATCGCAACGGAAGCGTTCGAGTGAACGTGGATGAGGTAGTCGTACTCGCCGTGATCCAATTCACCGATGATCTAGTGCCGAACGGACGGCACCTCCGCGTTCAACACACGTACGGGACGGGAGACGTCTCCTCCTTCTTGATCCAGCAAGGGGGAAGGAGAGGTTGAGGAAGATCCAGCACGACGGTGTGGTGGTGGATGCAGCAGAACTCCGGCAGGGCTTCGCTAAGCAACTACGGGAGGAGGAGGAGGTGTTGCAGGGAGGAGGGAGGAGCCAGGGCATAGGGTGTGGCCACCCCTCCCTCCCCTCCCTTTATATAGGCGCATGAGAGGGGGGAGGGCGCAGCCTTGCCCCTTCCTCCAAGGAAGGGGTGCGGCCAAAGGGGGGGAGGAGTCCATCCTCCCCAAGGCACCTCGGAGGTGCCTTCCCCTCTTTGGACTCTTCCCTCTCCAAGTCTTCTTGGCGCATGGGCCCTTGGGGATGGTGCCCTTGGCCCATATAGGCCAGGGCTCACCCCCTATAGCCCATGTGGCCCCCCCCCCGGGCAGGTGGACCCCCCCGGTGGACCCCCGGGACCCCTCCGGTGGTCCCGGTACAATACCGATAACACCGAAACTTGTCCCGATGGCCAAAATAGCACTTCCTATATATAATTCTTTACCTCCGGACCATTCCGGAACTCCTCGTGACGTCCGGGATCTCATCCGGGACTCCGAACAACATTCGGGTTACTGCATATACATATCTTCACAACCCTAGCGTCACCGAACCTTAAGTGTGTAGACCCTACGGGTTCGGGAGACATGCAGACATGACCGAGACGACTCTCGGGCAATAACCAACAGCGGGATCTGGATACCCATGTTGGCTCCCACATGCTCCACGATGATCTCATCGGATGAACCACGATGTCGAGGATTCAATTAATCCCGTATATGATTCCCTTTGTCAATCGGTATTTTACTTGCCCGAGATTCGATCGTCGGTATCCCAATACCTCGTTCAATCTCGTTATCGGCAAGTCACTTTTCTCGTTACCGTAATGCATGATCCCGTGATCAAACACTTTGATCACATTGAGCTCATTATGATGATGCATTACCGAGAGGGCCCGGTGATACCTCTCCGTCAAGCGGAGTGACAAATCCCAGTCTCGATCCATGTCAACCCAACAGACACTTTCAGAGATACCCATAGTATACCTTTATAGTCACCCAGTTACGTTGTGACGTTTGGCACACCCAAAGCACTCCTACGGTATCCGGGAGTTACACGATCTCATGGTCTAAGGAAAGGATACTTGACATTGGATAACTCTAGCAAACGAACTATGCGATCTTATGCTATGTTTAGGATTGGGTCTTGTCCATCACATCATTCTCCTAATGATGTGATCCCGTTATCGATGACATCCAATGTCCATAGTCAGGAAACCATGACTATCTGTCGATCAACGAGCTAGTCAACTAGAGGCTCACTAGGGACATGTTGTTGTCTGTTATTCACACATGTATTACGATTTCCGGTTAACACAATTATAGCACGAATAAAGACAATTATCATGAATAAGGAAATATAATAATAATGCTTTTATTATTGCCTCTAGGGCATATTTCCAACAGTCTCCCACTTGCACTAGAGTCAATAATCTAGTTACATTGTGATGAATCGAACACCCATAGAGTTCTGGTGCTGATCATGTTTTGCCTTAGGGAGAGGTTTAGTCAACGGATCTGCGACATTCAGATCCGTGTGCACTTTACAAATTTCTATGTCTCCATCTTGAACTTTTTCATGAATGGAGTTGAAGCGACGCTTGATGTGCCTAGTCTTCTTGTGAAACCTGGGCTCCTTTGCAAGTGCAATAGCTCCAGTGTTGTCACAGAAGAGCTTGATTGGCCCCGACGCATTGGGTATGACTCCGAGGTCGGTGATGAACTCCTTCACCCAAATTGCTTCATGTGCTGCCTCCGAGGCTGCCATGTACTCCGCTTCACATGTAGATCCCGCCATGACGCTTTGCTTGCAACTGCACCAGCTTACTGCCCCACCATTCAAAATATACACGTATCCGGTTTGTGACTTAGAGTCATCCAGATCTGCGTCGAAGCTAGCGTCGACGTAACCTTTTACGACGAGCTCTTTGTCACCTCCATAAACGAGAAACATTTCCTTGGTCCTTTTCAGGTACTTCAGGATATTCTTGACCGCTGTCCAGTGTTCCTTGCCGGGATTACTTTGGTACCTTCCTACCAAACTTACGGCAAGGTTTACATCAGGTCTGGTACACAGCATGGCATACATAATAGAACCTATGGCTGAGGCATAGGGGATGATGCTCATCTCTTCTATATCTTCTGCCGTGGTCGGACATTGAGCTGAGCTCAATTTCACACCTTGTAACACAGGTAAGAACCCTTTCTTAGATTGATCCATATTGAATTTCTTCAATATCTTATCAAGGTATGTGCTTTGTGAAAGACCTATGAGGCATCTCGATCTATCTCTATAGATCTTGATGCCTAATATATAAGCAGCTTCTCCAAGGTCCTTCATTGAAAAACTTTTATTCAAATAGGCCTTAATGCTGTCCAAGAGTTCTATATCATTTCCCATCAAAAGTATGTCGTCTACATATAATATGAGAAATGCTACAGAGCTCCCACTCACTTTCTTGTAAACACAGGCTTCTCCATAAGTCTGTGTAAACCCAAACGCTTTGATCATCTCATCAAAGCGAATGTTCCAACTCCGAGATGCTTGCACCAGCCCATAAATCGAGCGTTGGAGCTTGCATACCTTGTCAGCATTCTTAGGATCGACAAAACCTTCCGGCTGCATCATATACAATTCTTCCTTAAGGAAACCATTAAGGAATGTCGTTTTGACGTCCATTTGCCATATCTCATAATCATAGTATGCGGCAATTGCTAACATAATTCGGACGGACTTCAGCTTCGCTACCGGTGAGAAAGTCTCATCGTAGTCAATTCCTTGAACTTGTCGATAACCCTTAGCGACAAGCCGAGCTTTATAGATGGTCACATTACCATCTGCGTCTGTCTTCTTCTTAAAGATCCATTTATTTTCTATGGCTCGTCGTTCAACGGGCAAGTCAGTCAAAGTCCATACTTCGTTTTCATACATGGATCCTATCTTGGATTTCATGGCTTCCAGCCATTTGTCGGAATCCGGGCCCGCCATTGCTTCCTCATAGTTCGAAGGTTCACCGTTGTCTAACAACATGATTTCCAAGACAGGGTTGCCGTACCACTCTGGTGCGGAACGTGTCCTTGTGGACCTTCGAATTTCAGTAGGAGCTTGATCAGAAGTATCTTGATCATAATCATTAATTTCCTCTCTAGTCGGTGCAGGCACCTCAGAAACGTTTTCTTGAGTTTCGCCGTTTTCCGGTTCAAGAGGCAACACTTCATCAAGTTCTACTTTCCTCCCACTTACTTCTTTCGAGAGAAACTCTTTCTCTAGAAAGGATCCATTCTTGGCAACAAAGATCTTGCCTTCGGATCTGAGGTAGAAGGTATACCCAACAGTTTCTTTAGGGTATCCTATGAAGACGCATTTTTCCGACTTGGGTTCGAGCTTTTCAGGTTGAAGTTTCTTGACATAAGCATCGCATCCCCAAACTTTTAGAAACGACAGCTTAGGTTTCTTCCCAAACCATAATTCATACGGTGTCGTCTCAACGGATTTCGACGGAGCCCTATTTAAAGTGAATGCGGCAGTCTCTAAAGCATAGCCCCAAAAAGATAGCGGTAAGTCGGTAAGAGACATCATAGATCGCACCATATCTAATAGAGTGCGATTACGACGTTCGGACACACCATTACGCTGAGGTGTTCCAGGCGGCGTGAGTTGTGAAACTATTCCACATTTTCTTAAGTGTGTGCCAAATTCGTGACTCAAGTATTCTCCTCCACGATCTGATCGTAGAAACTTGATCTTTCTCTCACGTTGATTTTCAACCTCACTCTGAAATTCCTTGAACTTTTCAAAGGTCTCAGACTTGTGTTTCATTAAGTAGATATACCCATATCTACTCAAGTCATCAGTGAGGGTGAGAACATAACGATAGCCACCGCGAGCCTCAACACTCATTGGACCGCACACATCGGTATGTATGATTTCCAATAAGTTGGTTGCTCGCTCCATTGTTCCTGAGAACGGAGTCTTGGTCATTTTACACATGAGGCATGGTTCGCACGTGTCAAATGATTCATAATCAAGAGACTCTAAAAGTCCATCCGCGTGGAGCTTCTTCATGCGTTTGACACCTATGTGACCAAGGCGGCAGTGCCACAAATATGTGGGACTATTGTTATCAACTTTAACTCTTTTGGTATTCACACTATGAATATGTGTATCATCACGTACGAGATTCATTACGAATAAACCATCAACCATCGGAGCATGACCATAAAACATATCTCTCATATAAATAGAACAACCATTATTCTCAGATTTAAATGAGTAGCCATCTCGAATTAAACGAGATCCAGATACAATGTTCATGCTCAAACTTGGCACTAAATAACAATTATTGAGGTTTAAAACTAATCCCGTAGGTAAATGCAGAGGCAGCGTGCCGACGGCGATCACATCGACCTTGGAACCATTCCCGACGCGCATCGTCACCTCGTCCCTCGCCAGTCTCCGTTTATTCCGCAGCTCCTGCTTTGAGTTACAAATGTGAGCAACTGCACCGGTATCAAATACCCAAGAGCTACTACGAGTACTGGTAAGGTACACATCAATTACATGTATATCACATATACCTTTGGTTTTTCCGGCCTTCTTGTCCGCTAAGTATTTGGGGCAGTTCTGCTTCCAGTGACCACTTCCCTTGCAATAAAAGCACTCAGTCTCGGGCTTGGGTCCATTCTTTGGCTTCTTCCCGGCAACTTGCTTACCGGGCGCGGCAACTTCCTTGCCGTCCTTCTTGAAGTTCTTTTTACCCTTGCCCTTCTTGAACTTAGTGGTTTTATTCACCATCAACACTTGATGCTCCTTCTTGATTTCTACCTCTGCTGATTTCAGCATAGCATATACTTCAGGAATGGTCTTTACCATCCCCTGCATATTGTAGTTCATCACAAAGCTCTTGTAGCTAGGTGGAAGCGACTGGAGGATTCTGTCAATGACCGCTTCATCCGGGAGATTAACTTCCAGTTGAGTCAAGCGGTTGTGCAACCCAGACATTTTGAGTATGTGCTCACTGACAGAGCCATTTTCCTCCATCTTACAGCTAAAGAATTTGTCGGAGACTTCATATCTCTCGACCCGGGCATGAGCTTGGAAAACCATTTTCAGCTCTTCGAACATCTCATATGCTCCATGTCTCTCAAAACGCTTTTGGAGCCCCAGCTCTAAGCTGTAAAGCATGCCGCACTGAACGAGGGAGTAATCATCGCAGCGTGACTGCCAAGCGTTCATAACGTCTTGTTCTGCAGGGAGAATAGGTGCGTCACCCAGCGGTGCTCTTAGGACATCATCTGTCTTGGCAGCTATGAGGATGATCCTCAGGTTCCGGACCCAGTCCGTATAGTTGCTACCATCGTCTTTCAGCTTGGTTTTCTCTAGGAACGCGTTGAAGTTGAGGACTACGTTGGCCATTTGATCTACAAGACATATTGTAAATATTTAGACTAAGTTCATGGTAATAAAGTTCATTTAATCAAATTATTTAATGAACTCCCACTTAGATAGACATCCCTCTTCCATTCATCTAAGTATTACATGATCCGAGTCAACTAGGCCGTGTCCGATCATCACGTGAGACGGACTAGTCAACATCGGTGAACATCTTCATGTTGATCGTATCTTCTATACGACTCATGCTCGACCTTTCGGTCTTATGTGTTCCGAGGCCATGTCTGTACAAGCTAGGCTCGTCAAGTCAACCTAAGTGTTTTGCGTGTGTAAATCTGGCTTACACCCGTTGTATGCGAACGTAAGGACCTATCACACCCGATCATCACGTGGTGCTTCGGAACGACAAACCTTAGCAACGGTGCACAGTTAGGGTGAACACTTTCTTGAAATTATTATGAGGGATCATCTTATTTACTACCGTCGTTCTAAGTAAACAAGATGCAAAACATGATAAACATCACATGCAATCAAATAATAAACGTGACATGATATGGCCAATATCACATAGCTCCTTTGATCTTCATCTTGGGGCTCCATGATCATCTTGTCACCGGCTTGACACCATGATCTTCATCATCATGATCTTCATCATCGTGTCTCCATGAAGTTGCTCGCCAACTATTACTTCTACTACTATGGCTAACGCGTTTAGCAATAAAGTAAAGTAATGTACATGGCGATTCTCAATGACACGCAGGTCATACAAAAAATAAAGACAACTCCTATGGCTCCTGCCGGTTGTCATACTCATCGACATGCAAGTCGTGATTCCTATTAAAATAGCATGAACATCTCATACATCACATATAGATCATTCATCATACATCACAACTTTGGCCATATCATATCACAAAGCACTTGCTGCAAAAACAAGTTAGACGTCCTCTAATTGTTGTTGCAAGTTTTACGTGGCTGAATTAGGGTTCTAGCAAGAACGTTTTCTTACCTACGTTCAAACCACAATGTGATTTGTCAACTTCTATTTACCCTTCATAAGGACCCTTTTCATCGAATCCGCTCCAACTAAAGTAGGAGAGACAGACACCCGCCAGCCACCTTATGCAACTAGTGCATGTTAGTCGGTGGAACCGGTCTCATGTAAGCGTACGTGTAAGGTTGGCCCGGGCCGCTTCATCCCACAATACCGCTGAAGCAAGATAAGACTAGTAGCGGCAAGAAGAGTTGACAACATCTACGCCCACAACAAATTGTGTTCTACTCGCGCAAGAAGAACTACGCATAGACCTAGCTCATGATGCCACTGTTGGGGAACGTTGCAGAAAATTAAAATTTTTCCTACGGTTTCACCAAGATCCATCTATGAGTTCATCTAGCAACGAGTATTCAGATTAGATAGCATCTACATACCACTTTGTAGATCGCAACGGAAGCGTTCGAGTGAACGTGGATGAGGTAGTCGTACTCGCCGTGATCCAATTCACCGATGATCTAGTGCCGAACGGACGGCACCTCCGCGTTCAACACACGTACGGGACGGGAGACGTCTCCTCCTTCTTGATCCAGCAAGGGGGAAGGAGAGGTTGAGGAAGATCCAGCACGACGGTGTGGTGGTGGATGCAGCAGAACTCCGGCAGGGCTTCGCTAAGCAACTACGGGAGGAGGAGGAGGTGTTGCAGGGAGGAGGGAGGAGCCAGGGCATAGGGTGTGGCCACCCCTCCCTCCCCTCCCTTTATATAGGCGCATGAGAGGGGGGAGGGCGCAGCCTTGCCCCTTCCTCCAAGGAAGGGGTGCGGCCAAAGGGGGGAGGAGTCCATCCTCCCCAAGGCACCTCAGAGGTGCCTTCCCCTCTTTGGACTCTTCCCTCTCCAAGACTTCTTGGCGCATGGGCCCTTGGGGCTGGTGCCCTTGGCCCATATAGGCCAGGGCGCACCCCCTATAGCCCATGTGGCCCCCCCCCCGGGCAGGTGGACCCCCCCGGTGGACCCCCGGGACCCCTCCGGTGGTCCCGGTACAATACCGATAACACCGAAACTTGTCCCGATGGCCAAAATAGCACTTCCTATATATAATTCTTTACCTCCGGACCATTCCGGAACTCCTCGTGACGTCCGGGATCTCATCTGGGACTCCGAACAACATTCGGGTTACTGCATATACATATCTTCACAACCCTAGCGTCACCGAACCTTAAGTGTGTAGACCCTACGGGTTCGGGAGACATGCAGACATGACCGAGACGGCTCTCGGGCAATAACCAACAGCGGGATCTGGATACCCATGTTGGCTCCCACATGCTCCACGATGATCTCATCGGATGAACCACGATGTCGAGGATTCAATTAATCCCGTATACGATTCCCTTTGTCAATCGGTATTTTACTTGCCCGAGATTCGATCGTCGGTATCCCAATACCTCGTTCAATCTCGTTATCGGCAAGTCACTTTTCTCGTTACCGTAATGCATGATCCCGTGATCAAACACTTTGATCACATTGAGCTCATTATGATGATGCATTACCGAGAGGGCCCGGTGATACCTCTCCGTCAAGCGGAGTGACAAATCCCAGTCTCGATCCATGTCAACCCAACAGACACTTTCAGAGATACCCGTAGTATACCTTTATAGTCACCCAGTTACGTTGTGACGTTTGGCACACCCAAAGCACTCCTACGGTATCCGGGAGTTACACGATCTCATGGTCTAAGGAAAGGATACTTGACATTGGATAACTCTAGCAAACGAACTATGCGATCTTATGCTATGTTTAGGATTGGGTCTTGTCCATCACATCATTCTCCTAATGATGTGATCCCGTTATCGATGACATCCAATGTCCATAGTCAGGAAACCATGACTATCTGTCGATCAATGAGCTAGTCAACTAGAGGCTCACTAGGGACATGTTGTTGTCTGTTATTCACACATGTATTACGATTTCCGGTTAACACAATTATAGCATGAATAAAGACAATTATCATGAATAAGGAAATATAATAATAATGCTTTTATTATTGCCTCTAGGGCATATTTCCAACAGTCAGCAATACGTCAGCGCCCACTTTTTTTGACGTCCGCCCGGCGGACGGCAAAGGCAAAGTCTTTGCCATCAACTTAGCTTTGTCGTCCGCCACGGTAGGCAAATTGGCCAAATGGTCCATCCCCCAGGAAGCACAGGTGGGCGCCACGTGCCCCCTTTGCCGTCTGCCACCGACGGCAAAGGGGTCTTTGTCGTCAGCCGCGGACGGCAAAGAGCCTGCACTGCCTCTTTTTTATTCTGTTTTCTTATATCCAACAATTATCTCAACAAATATATCACAGCACATATATATCCATCACATAAATATCCAGCACATATATATCCAACATAATAAATATCCAGCACATATATATCCATCCGTACATACATCGTAGGTTGCACATAGTCCCATCGATCCATACATATTACAATATGCAAAGTTTCATCATAGCAAGCGAGCAGAATACAAGAAGTGCATCAAAGGAAAAAACAGGAAAAAGCAAGCAATCCATCATAGGAAGCTCGCTTCCGTGAAGTGAATGAAACCTGCAAAATGACAAATAAGAAAGTTAGAAAAAGAAGACTAGAAGAAGAATTAGAATAGAAGAAAAAGAGTAGAAGAAGAATACTAGAAGAAGAAGTATATGCCATTTATTAGCTAACTTAGGTGAAATGTATCGTTTATGAGCTAACCTAGGTGAAATGGGTAGTTTATGAGCTATCTTAGGTGAAATGGATCATTTTGGAGCTAAGTTAGGTGAAATGGGTCGTTTATGAGCTAACCTAGGTGAAATGGGTCGTTTATGAGCAAACCTAGGTGAAATGGGTCGTTTATGAGCAAACCTAGGTGAAATGGGTAGTTTATGAGCTAACCTAGGTGAAATGGATCGTTTATGAGCTAACCTAGGTGAAATGGGTCGTTTATGAGCTAACCTAGGTGAAATGGGTCGTTTATGAGCTAACCTAGGTGAAATAGGTCGTTTATGAGCTAACGTAGGTGAAATAGGTTGTTTATGAGCTAACATAGGTGAAATGGGTCGTTTATGAGCTAACCTAGGTGAAATGGGTCATTTATGGGCTAACCTAGGTGAAATGGGTCGTTTATGAGCTAACCTAGGTGAAATAGGTTGTTTGTGAGCTAACCTAGGTGAAATGGGTCATTTATGAGCTAACCTAGGTCAAATGGGTCGTTTATGAGGTAACCTAGGGGAAATGGGTCGTTTATGAGCTAACCTAGGTGAAATTGATCATTATGGAGCTAACTTAGTTGAAATGGGTCGTTTATGAGCTAACTAAGGTGAAATGCCACGTTTTTGAGCTAACTAAGGTAAAATGGATCAGTTTTTACCTAACTTAGGTGAAATGGGTCATTTTGGAGCTAACCTAGGTGAAATGGGTCATTTTAAAGCTAACGTAGGTAAAATAGATCATTTAGGAGCTAATCTACGTAAAATGGGTCATTCTAGAGCTAACTTGGATAAATTGGATCACTTGTAAGCTAACTAAGGTAAAATGAGTCATTTTAGAGCTAACTTAGGTAGAATGGATGGTTTATGAGGTCAGTAAGCTTATTAAGTCATTTTGGAGGAAAAGAAGCTAACTCTAGGTCATTATGGTAAGCATATTGGAAGAAATAAAGCTAAGTCTAGGTCTTTATGCATTTGTTAAGCAAAACACTAGAGAAACTTACCGTGATCACGGAGGTGTAGGAGCGGGCTGGCTCGCGCCGGTAGCTGGAGAAGGATCGTGCGATGCGTTTCTGGAGTTAAGCTGCACCAAAGATCATTTCCAATGTCTCGTTAGCATTATGACACTCAAATGTTAAGACTAGCAAGTAATGTCCATTCAAATTAAACTCACCGTGCTCCCGGGAGCAATCACTGGCATCGGCGGAGCGGTCTGACCGGACTTCTCGCACACAGACTGCACATTTGGTCTTCACAACAGAGTCATACTAGTTAGTAATGAGACTCAAATGTTAAGACTAGCAAGTAATCTGCAGAAGAAACTTACCACAAGGAGCTCGTACATGGCCCTTGCCTGCATGTCATTCCGTGCCCTCTCCTCCTCCAACATCTTTGCTGTCCTCTCCTCCAACTCTCGCTGCCTCTCCGCCGCCTCCGCTAGAAGTTTCTCCATTCTATCTCTCTCACTCTGTATAGCAGCCTGCAACACCACTCACATGACCATTTGTAATCATTGATGGAAGCGCACACAATGTAATGGAGAAAGATAGCTGAGTACGTATAACTAACCTTGAAGGCGAGTTGGACCGGCCGTTCACGAGGCCTTATCTCAGGAGCGGAGCTCGACTGGCGCGCCTTGATCTCCGGGAGAGTGCTAGGACAACGGATAAGTCCATCTCCCATGGCTATGGAGCCATGGGACCTCCCGCCACCAGATATCATCAGCAGCTCTGTATCAATTGGACCCTGGCTCGGGTTAAAGTCCTCCCCTTTCCTCGCCTTCCCCTGATCTCTATATTGCACGAGCTTGTCGTGGGCGGAGTGTTGGTGAAGTTCTTTGGATCATCGAGGTCAGACGCAGAGAATGCCTTGACTTTCTTGTAAGGGCCAGTGTGGGCCATGGCATACAGGTCGTACACCTCTGGCACCTTATCCGCCTTATTGTAGCATGCCTGAAAGAGAGAAACAAAGTAAATTAGTAATTAAAGGGCTAAAGCTAGCATGATGAATGAATTGCATGAATCATGAAGCAAACCACATACCCAGTTCCGCCCGTACTGAAATAAGTTGGAGCTGCCTTGGTGGTGTGGCACACCTTCCATTTAGGCACGTTTGTCCTTGGCCTCTTTGTGGGTGGCCAGCCATTCTTTTGAGCACCACGCATTGACCAACACCTCCCAACAATCCATCCGATCCGCACACCATCTCGGAGGGGCCTAAGTTAGCAAATAGAAACTTGAGCGCTACGGATATGAATTACTAAATGAAGGAAGTAAGTACAAGGCCTTAAGAATTACCTTCATGTACTGCTCCTTACTCAAGAACTTATCGCGGCACTCCTGCTTGGGCTTCTTAATACCACGCCCGGCGTAGTACTCTCGAACAGCCTGCACCCGAACCTCAGGCCGTAAGTTCTGAAGTAGGCGCTTGCACTCCTTGTGGATAACATCTGCTGCCTCCTCCTCGTATCCCTCCTCACACCTGTAGAATGTCTGCAATCAAATGAGACAATATTGATTAGTGCAATTAATAACTAGCTAGTTGAAGATTTTTAATTGTGTAAAGGAGCAATTAACCAGAACTTTCTGATCACCACGTCTGCCCTCGTCTTGCACAATACACCATCGATAATCTCACCCGGCGGGGCCGGGGCAGCCAAGTAGTGCTCCCAAGTCAATCCAACCTCTGGAAGCCGACCCTCACCAGGCAACGTGACAAACCCCGGGAAGTTTTGCCGAATCAGAACTCCAAGGACGGAGTTGGGTCGGCGGACACTTTCATGGTGGTCCCAACCCCTGTAGCATGACAAGGCCAACACATCAGTTATTTGAAGAAACGTGAATGCAGAAGGTACAAAAAGATTAAATGCACTTACCTCTCCCCATCAGGGAAAATCGACCACCTCTGCTCGCGGTCGCCGACACGGACGGGAGCTGTGTAGCACCACGCTAGTAGACGTTGCCCCCCTCCTCCCCCTCCTCCTCAAAATCAGTCGGCTCCCTGCCATCATCAGCATGGCCACTCGGCTCCTCAGGCTGACCCGACCAGTTACCCCATCCAGACGTGTGCTCCTCCGGGGTCTCGTGGGCCCAAGTCTCGTGGGCCGAAGGCCCGTCGACCCGATGCTCGTGGGCCGAAGACCCGTGGACCGGAGGCTCGTGGACCGGAGTCCGTGCAGCCTCCTCCTTAGACGAGTCCACCCTAGCAGTCACGTGCTCGGGTGAAACGGCTGGGGCGGCGGCGAGGAAGGCGCCGTAAGAGTCACCCTACCTCCTCTCCCGCGACCACGTGCTCCACCTCCTTTCTTCTTCTTACCTCGTCCCCTGCTGGGCACCGCGGTCGATGAAGAAAGGCCCAGCGGTGTCGCCATACTGTCCAGCAACGCTCGGCGGAGAGGTGCGTGTGGAATGGAAGACCTCGCACCACGCGCCGACAAAGAAGGGGCCTCGGCGCGCTCCCGACCAGCGCCCACCTTCTTTCAACACCTGCCATGACAAAGAATAAACGAAATTAGTACAACATAAAAAAAGTACCGACATGAATAATAATATGTATATCACGTAAGTGTATCATCATCAAGTACAACATAAAAAAATTGAATACCTAACACTACTAATAATCTCGATCAGTATCATCAATAAATGCATAATCATCATCATCACTATAATCAATGATGGGCTCATAGGGTTCATTGGCATCAACATGTGCAAGGCCACCTTGACGTAATCGGTCAAGCATTGACAGGTCATCCGCAGCAGTAACCTCTTCTTGTTCCGGCTCTTCTTGCTCCTCCTCTGGGGTGATGTCCGATTCATTGTCGCGGTCTACTTCAATATTTTGGGGTGAAGTATAGCGGTTCTTGAAACGCTTTTTGGAAAGACGTGTCTCTTGGAAGAATTCTCCTTCATATGTGTCTGGGTTAATGTGAGGTTCATAATCCTCTTCCTTTGGGGGAGAAAGTCTAGCACGTGGTGGCACTTCATAAACGACATCCCAACCTTTCAGATTTGGATTAGTTTGGCAGGCCCACGGTAGATAGAATACTTGGGTCGCCGATTGAGCCGTAATATAGACATCAGGAACATCTAAATGGGTGCTTTGGTTGATTTCAACTAGCCCTATATGTTCATGAGTCCTTCTAGTCTCCTTCGGCTGAAACCAATAACATTTGAAGACTACGACATTCAGTGGGTTTTCACCATAGAATAAAAGTTCATAAATTGCTTCAACTCTCCCATAATACTCGGTACCTCCTTCGCCGATAGCAGATACACAACAATTTGTAGACTTTCGGTCGGCCATAGATAGCTCTTTGCCATAGGTACGAAAGCGACACCCGTTGATGTCGTACTTGTCAAATGAACGGACCTTATAGTCAAAACCATTAGCGACTTGTCTCAATTCGGCGTCCATAGACTCTGAAATAGCCTACAAGTTTAATATGAAAGGATTGTTGCATTACGCACAAATTAGCGAATGAAATGAAATTGTCTAATAGAAATTACCGTTTGTTTGAACCAAGAGATGAAACCGGGATAGCCGCCTCCTTGCTTTGCGAGAAGCTCATACTCTTCGACGGAATCCTTTTGGATCTCCACTCCATACGAGAATATGGCGACGTATCGACTGTATGACATATCCAGGAATAAGAGCAGTTCAAAGGAAATAGAAGTTGCGAAACAATGTACCAAGAACTTACTCGATGTACGGCCGCACTTCTATCAGGTTGTTGAAGATATACAACGAAATGGTCCGCCATTCTTCATTATTCAAAGATACTGGATGTGAAACACTAGCTGGTGCGAGATTCCCTTTGAATAGGCTGAGGTTGGATCCACCCTTTTTAGGGTCGTCAGCATTGTACCGAGGCTTCAGATTATGCAAATGACGATTTTTGGCTTCGTAGTGTGCTGTTACGAAGTTTGCCGCCTCCTCTGTGATGAATGCCTCAGCCATCGATGCTTCAATTCTACGTTTATTTTTACATTTTTCTCGAAGCGTCTTCTGCATCCTCTCAGTTGGGTAGCACCAACGATTTTGCACGGGCCCCCCCAATCTTGCCTCGATCGGGAGATGCAAAATCAAATGCTGCATTGGATTAAAGAAGCCCGGTGGAAAGATCTTCTCTAACTTGCAGATCAACTCCGGCGCCAACTCTTCCATTTCTTCTAGCATGCCAGGCGATAGTTCTTTCGCATAAAGAACACGGAAGAAATAGCTGAGTGCTGCCAGTACTAGCCATTCATCCTCAGGGATGAAGCCACGCAACATCACCGGCATTACCCGCTCAATCCATATGTGCCAATCATGACTCTTGAGACCAAATATCTTCAGTTTATCAAGATTCGCTCCCCTCTTTAGATTCGCTGCATACCCATCGGGGAACATCAACTGCTGTTGCACCCACAAGATAATTTCCCTCATAGTTGGCCTTCCAAGATTGAACCATGCATTTGGCTAGATCTAGTTCTGCTTTCCTTTCGGTTCTTTCATGTTTTATAACGGCCTATCACATAGCGCCTCCAGATTGACTCTAGCCTTAGTATTATCCTTTGACTTCCCATCTATGCCGAACAATGTACCAAAAAGTGCCTCGGCGATATTCTTCTCAGTGTGCATCATGTCGATGTTGTGTGGGCAAAGGAGGTCTTTGAAGTAAGGCAGATCCCATAAGCATGTTTTGTGAGTCCACGCGTGCTTAGTATTATACCCCTTGAAGTACCCTGGACGTTGTGGATCTGGCTCGAGAGCGTTTAACTGATCCAGGGTTTGTTGGCCTGTCAATGCAGGTGGTGCAGAGTTTTTGACAACTCTACCCCTGATGAAGTTCTTCTTGTCTTTCCTGAACTTATGGCGAGGATCCAGGAACTGTCTATGCATGTTGAAGCAAGAAAACTTGCGACCGGCCTGAAGCGAACGGAACTCAAGAGCTCCCTTGCATGTGGGGCACGGGAACCTTCCATGCACACACCAGCCAACGAATAGCGCATACGCCGACAAGTCATGCGTCGAGTACATGTACCAGACACGCATTATGAAGTTCCGTTTGCTAAAGGCGTCGTATGTATTGAACCCATTATCCCAGGCTTCTTGCAATTCGTCCTTAAGCGGCTGCATGTACACATTCATATTTTTTCCCGGATAGTTGGGTCCTGGAATTATCAACATCAGGAAAATGTTCTTTCTTTGCATAATCTGTCCGGGGGGGAGATTGAGTGGAAAGACAAATACGGGCCAACAACTGTATTGGGCTGCCGTCATACCAAACACACTGAACCCATCTGTGCTGATGCCGACTCGAGGATGCCTCGGATCTGCCGCTTTGTCAACATGTAATTCATCAAACTTTTTCCACGCAACACCATCCGATGTGTGTACCATCGTCAGATTCCCATCTGCATCTAGTTCGGTTATTTTGCCTGTTTTGTGCCATGTCATCTGTCTGGCCTCTCTTCGACCATGAAAATACGTCGAAGTCTTGGTACGATTGGCATATACCAAAGAACACTAACGGGGATTTTGGTCTGTGTCTTCTCACCCATACCGTTGTCTACCACAATATACCTGGAAGACTTGCAAATGGGACAATAGTTCAAGTCCGCATAGTCAAGCCTAAATAAGGCACATCCTTTCTCACAGGCATGTATCTTCTCATAGGGCATCTTCAGTGCACGGAGGATTTTGTCCGACTGGTACAGGTTTGCAGGCATTACATGGCCTTTGGGTAGAAAGCGTCCAAATACTGTCATAATTGTGTCATAGCATTCTCTGCCCAAGTTGAACTGAGCCTTCAGAGCCATTACTTGTGAGATGGCATCCAACTGACAAAGCTCAGTGTGCTCGTGGAGCGAACGTTTTGAAGACTCCAACATTTCATTGAAGGCCTTTGTAGATTCCTCCATCTTATCGTCCAAATCCCGAGCATCATCATAGTCTTGCACCATGTTTTCCATCCCGGTACCATGCTCGTCGGTGCGACGACGATCCACCTCAACTCGGTCACGTTGGGCAGACTCACCATGAAATGTCCACACCGTATAATCGGGCGTAAAACCACTCTTCTGCAGGTGTTTGCCCATTTCAGCCTCTGTCTTCTTTTCCCAATTGCTGCACCGGAAACAGGGGCACCAGGTTTTCTTTTGGCCATTTGCAAATGCGGCTTGCACAAACCCCTTGGTTTTTGTGAACCATTCAGCGCTCCATTTGTTTTGACCAGTGTGACCGGTATACATCCACGCACGGTCACTCATCTTGACTTTTAGAGCTACTGGACACACAACAATTATATATGTAATTCACCATGTATATATTCATCAGTTGATCTACTTTGTCAATTTTATTACATCCATGCAACCTACACTCTAATAGGTAATGATAGGTCCTAATCCCACCCGTGTATGTGTAGATTGGGTTCATTTTCCCATGCTATGCTCCGGATCCGACGCAAAATTTTGGCAGCACCTCCCCACTGTTCTCCTAATACACGTCTCTGCAATAAACAGAGAGGATGTGTACCCTGAGAACAACAGGGGAGGCACTGACGAAATTTATGCGTCGGATCCGGAGCAAAGCATATGGGAAAACGAACCCAATCTACACATACTCGGGTTGTCCATGGATAGCGTTGGACAATTCGAAAGAATCAAGGTTATAAATATGCAAATGCATGCATATTTATAACTATGACGCTTTCGAACGGGAGACACATATTGGTTACGCATACTGATGATTCAAGACACATATATAGCTAGCTATCAAGTTTCATCGGAATAGATCAAATAATTAATGGGGGAGGAGGACTTGTCATTTGTGCTCACCCACGAACGAAGGGGCATAGCTCGTCAAACGCACGGCGAGGTCGTCGAACACCAAACCTCGCAGCGATGAAACAATTGCACATTTAAAACTACACGATCAACACAATTATATATGATGTTTTTCATAACAAAATCTAAAAATATATGACCTAACTAATAATTCACAAATATATGACCCCGTCGGCCTCTGGAAGGCCAAAGAACACCTTTTCGGGAGGTGTCGGGGGTCGGGGTGTCGTGTCGGTGTCAGGGTGCCGTGTCGGGGTCGGGGTGTTGTGTCGATGTCGGGGTAGTGCCGTGTCGGTGTCGGGGTGCTGTTTCGGGGTCGGGGTGTGGTGTCGGGGTCAGGGCGTCGGGTCAGGCTCGGGGTCGTGTGTCGGGGTCGGGGTCGGGGTGTCGGGGTCGGGGTGTCGGGTCAGGCTCGGGGTCGGGGTGTCGGGGTCGGGGTCGGGGTTGGGGTCTCGGGGTCGGGGTCGGGGTCTCGGGGTCGGGGTCTCGGGGTCGGGGTGTCGGGGTCGGGGTCTCGGGGTCGGGGTGTCGTGTCGGGGTGCCGGGTCAGGGTCTGGGTACCGTGTCGGGTCGGGTTTTTTTTTCCTTTTTTTCCTTTTCTTCTTCTTCCTCTTCTTCCTTTTCTTCCTTTTATTTCCTTCTTCTTCTTCTTCTTCTTCTTCCTCCTTTCCTTTTTCCTCTTCTTCATCTCCTCCTCTCCTCTTTCTTCTTCTTCTTCTTCTTCTTCTTCTTCTTCTTCTTCTTCTTCTTCTTCTTCTTCTTCTTCTTCTTCTTCTTCTTCTTCTTCTTCTTCTTCTTCTTCTTCTTCTTCTTCTTCTTCTTCTTCTTCTTCTTCTTCTTCTTCTTCTTCTTCTTCTTCTTCTTCTTCTTCTTCTTCTTCTTCTTCTTCTTCTTCTTCTTCTTCTTCTTCTTCTTCTTCTTCTTCTTCTTCTTCTTCTTCTTCTTCTTCTTCTTCTTCTTCTTCTTCTTCTTCTTCTTCTTCTTCCTCTTCCTCTTTTTTCTTCTCCTCCTCCTCTTCTTCTTCTTCTCCTCTCCTCTTTTTCTCTTCTTCTTTTTTCCTAAAACTAAACTAAACCTAAACCTAAAACTAAAAAAACAGAAAAAAAAAAGGAAAAACTAAATCTAAACCTAAAACTAAACTAAACCTAAACCTATAAACCTAAAACTAAACCTAAAACTAAAACTAAAACTAAATCTAAACTAAACATAAACCTAAAACTAAAAAAATAGAAAAAAGGGAAAAAAGAGGAGGCAGATAGCTCACCTGGGTGGAGGAGGGGGGCGGGGCGGACTGGAGCGGCGAAGGAGGGGGGCGGGGCGGCCTGGGGCGGCGGCGCCGGGCGGCAGTGGCGACGGGGCCGGGCCCGACCGAGGCGGCGGGGCGCGGGGGTGCCGGGGCGTGGCGGCGCCCAGACGGCAGGGCGACGGGGGCGACGGGGCGGCGGGGCACGGGGGTGCCGGGGCGCCGGGGCATGGCGGCGCCCAGACGGCAGGGCGACGGGGCGGCGGCGGGGCGACGGCGGGGTGGTGGGGTGACGGGGCGGGGGGGCGCTAGGGCGGCGGCGGGGTGGTGGGGCGACGGGGCGGCGGCGAGTACTGGGAAGAGAAAGAGAGAGAGAGAGAGAGAGAGAGAGAGAGAGAGAGAGAGAGAGAGAGAGAGAGAGAGAGAGAGAGAGAGAGAGAGAGAGAGGGGGGGGCGGGGTGGGGCGCGGCCGTTAACGTTAGTGAGGCCCTCCCTCTTTGCCGTCCGCCCCCCTTTGCCGTTCGCTTTTTTGCTCTTTGTCGTCCGCTAGCAGACGGCAAAGAGGGGGGCGTTAGTTTTTTTTAAGCAGCTCGTCAGTGGGGCCCCCCTCCCTCTTTGCCGCCCGCTAGCCGATGGCAAAGAATCTTTGCCGTCCGCTAGCCGACGGCAAAGAACTGGCTGATGGCAAATTAGGTCTTTGCCATCAGCCAGTTCTTTGTCGTCTGCTTTTTGGTAGCTGATGGCAAAGAGCTTCTTTGCCGTCCGCTAGCTGACGGCAAAGATCTGGCAGATGGCAAAGTAGATGATTCCAGTAGTGTGTTCTACGCCAGCAGAGCCCGGCCCCGCGCGTACCTCACCGAGCATTAGCCCCGACCAGAAACCAGGACGGGACCAAGGAGTGAGGGGCTACGTGACAAGTTAGGCTCCTGAGTCGCGATGCTCAGGAGCAAGTAGGGAGGCGATCCTTGAAGTTTACGCTTTTCCTTCCTACTTGCTTATGTTCTACGCCGGCAGAGCCCCGCCCCGCGCGTACCTCACCCAGCATTAGCCTTTCGGAACTAAGGAGTGAGGGGCTACGAGACCAGTTAGGCTCCTGAGTCGCGATGCTCAGGAGTCCCCCTTGGCGCGCGAACAGCAAGTAGGGAGGTGAGATGTGGGTGGATCTACCGTTCTACGTCTGCAGAGCCCGGCCCCGCGCGTACCTCACCCAGCGTTAGCCTTTCGGAACTAAGGAGTGAGGGGCTACGAGACCAGTTAGGCTCCTGAGTCACAATGCTCAGGAGTCCCCTTGACGCTCAAACGGCCTTTGTACCTTGGCTCCTCTCGGGGAGAGACGCGCGACGAACCAGGCCCGGGGGGGCCTGGCTGGGTGGTGTGCGTCTGGGCGTGACCCAGGCGCAGCCCCCGTGCCCAGCCCCCTCGCGCTGCACTCCCGAGGGGAGGCATTACGATGAGGCTAGACACTGAGCTCTGGGCTCCCTGAGGTTGATGCAGCCCGGGGGCCACCCTCAGTTGTTTATCACTAGCGCGGAGCATAGCGCTTCCGTATGTGTACGGGCATAGCCGCTCCTCGGCAGTGTCGTCAGCCAGCGCGGAGCATGGTGCTTCCACTGGTACGTGGGAGGGGGCTCCCCTCCGGGAGGAGCCCCCGGGGCGTGTACAGCCCCGCCCTGACACGTGGCTGGCACGGTAGGGCCTGGCGAGGTGTATCTGGGCACCTATGAGCTAGCGCGGGACTCACGGGGCCCTACCTCTAGGCGGGTTGCGCCTGGCACTGGGCCTTATCTTGTGATGTGTTCCTGCAAATTTGGTTAGATGCCTGCACTCTACGTCCTCGGGTCCCGGCCCTCGAGCTGGTCTCAGCCGTCACTGGTATGCCAGGTCGCGATGCCGTGGACAAGGCCAGAGGGTGAGGGCTGGAGAGCCAGTAAGAGCCCTGAGTCGTGATGCTCAGGTACCCCCCCTTTAACGTGCAAGTGGTCGGCATGGAGAAAAAGAAGTGCCATGGACCGGCATCAAATAATCAAGCATGGTGGGTCGAACGCATAGCTGGAAATAAACGCAAAAGGGATACATGCCACTGGGTCTGGCCCGAGCGGCTTGGGGATGATGCAGCCCGAGGGGCGCCCCCAACAAAGCAAGCTAACACCATGAAATAAAAGGGATACATGCCGCAGGGACGGACCCACACGGCCTGGGAATAATGCAGCCCTGGGGGGCGCTCCCAGCTGGAAATGAAACTTGAAAGATGTCACCTGATAATGTTGAGGACGAATGAGTGTTGGTGTAGCAGACTCGGTGGGCTGCGGAAGCCGATCCTCACGAGCCCCCAGGCCCAGGGGCCTCGCGAGGCTCCGGAGGCGCTGGTAGCTCCTCGCGGACCATCTCCATCTCTGCCAAGGCTGCGGAACGCCTGGCCTCTTGAGCCTCCGTGATGCCCCTCATGAGGCGCTGGTACGTGGCAACCGCATTCGGCAAGCCATAAGTGTTGGGTAACGTAGCAGAAATTCAAAATTTTCCTACGTGTCACCAAGATCTATCTATGGAGAAACTAGCAACGAGGGGAAGAAGAGTGCATCTACATACCCTTGTAGATCGCTAAGCGGAAGCGTTCAAGTGAACGGGGTTGATGGAGTCGTACTCGTCGTGATCCAAATCACCGATGATCCTAGTGCCGAACGGACGGCACCTCCGCGTTCAACACACGTACAGCCCGGTGATGTCTCCCATGCCTTGATCCAGCAAGGAGAGAGGGAGAGGTTGAGGAAGAATCCATCCAGAAGCAGCACAACGGCGTGGTGGTGGTGGAGGAGCGTGGCAATCCTGCAGGGCTTCGCCAAGCACCGCGGGAGAGGAGGAAGGAGAGATGCAGGGCTGTGCCATGGAGAGATCGGAACTCTTGTGTTGGCAGCCCCAAAACCCTCAAGTATATATAGGGGAGAGGGAAGGGGGTGCGCCCCCTTTAGGGTTTCCACCCCAAGGGGTGCGGCTGCCCCAAACCCATCTAGGGTGGCGGCCAAGGGGGTGGAGAGGGGAAACTTGCCCCCCAAGCTAGGTGGGGCGCCCCCTCCCCAACCCTAGGCGCCTTGGGCCCTTGTGGGGGGGCGCACCAGCCCACCTGGGGCTGGTCCCCTCCCACATGTGGCCCATGCAGCCCTCCGGGGCCGGTGGTCCCACTTGGTGGACCCCCGGGACCCTCCTGGTGGTCCCGGTACGTTACCAATAAAACCCGAAACTCTTTCGGTGACCAAAACAGGACTTCCCATATATAAATCTTTACCTCCGGACCATTCCGGAACTCCTCGTGACGTCCAGGATCTCATCCGAGACTCCGAACAACATTCGGTAACCACATACAAACTTCCTTTATAACCCTAGTGTCATCAAACTTTAAGTGTGTAGACTGTAGACCCTACGGGTTCGGGAGACATGCAGACATGACCGAGACGTTCTCCGGTCAATAACCAACAGCGGGATCTGGATACCCATGTTGGCTCCCACATGTTCCACGATGATCTCATCGGATGAACCACGATGTCAAGGACTTAATCAATCCCGTATATAATTCCCTTTGTCTATCGGTACGATACTTGCCCGAGATTCGATCGTCGGTATCCCGATACCTTGTTCAATCTCGTTACCGGCAAGTCTCTTTTACTCATTCCACAACACATCATCCCGTGATCAACTCCTTGATCACATTGTGCACATTATGATGATGTCCTACCGAGTGGGCCCAGAGATACCTCTCCGTCACATGGAGTGACAAATCCCAGTCTCGATTCATGCCAACCCAACAGACACTTTCGGAGATACCTGTAGTGTACCTTTATAGCCACCCAGTTACGTTGTGACGTTTGGCACACCCAAAGCACTCCTACGGTACCCGGGAGTTGCACAATCTCATGGTCTAAGGAAACGATACTTGACATTAGAAAAGCTTTTAGCATACGAACTACATGATCTTGTGCTAGGCTTAGGATTGGGTCTTGTCCATCACATCATTATCCTAATGATGTGATCCCGTTATCAACGACATCCAATGTCCATGGTCAGGAAACCGTAGCCATCTATTGATCAACGAGCTAGTCAACTAGAGGCTTACTAGGGACATGGTGTTGTCTATGTATCCACACATGTATCTGAGTTTCCTATCAATACAATTCTAGCATGGGTAATAAACGATTATCATGAACAAGGAAATATAATAATAATCAATTTATTATTTCCTCTAGGGCATATTTCCAATAGTCTCCCACTTGCACTAGAGTCAATAATCTAGTTCACATCGCTATGTGATTAACATTCACAGGTCACATCGCCATGTGACCAACATCCAAAGAGTTTACTAGAGTCAATAATCTAGTTCACATCACTATGTGATTAACACTCAATGAGTTCTTGGTTTGATCATGTTATGTCTGTGAGAGAGGTTTTAGTCAACGGGTCTGCAACATTCAGATCCGTATGTACTTTGCAAATCTCTATCTCATCTTGTAGATGTCGCTACTACGCTATATTTCAAACAACTGTTCTACTATACGAATCCGGTTTACTCTACTCAGAGCTATCCGGATAGGTGTTAAGCTTGCATCGATGTAACTCTTTACGCCGAACTCTTTATCACCTCCATAATTGAGAAAATTCCTTAGTCCACTAGTTACTAAGCATAACCTTGACCGTTGTCTTGTGATCCATTTCTAGATCACACTTGTACCCCTTGACTGACTCATGGTTTGGCACACTTCAGGTGCGGTACACAACATAGCATACTTCAGAGCTTACGACTAAATCATAGGGGACGACCTTCATCCTTTCTCTCTATTCTGCCGTGGTCATGTCTTGAGTCTTGCTCAATACTCACACCTTGTAACACAGCCGAGAACTCCTTCTTTGCTGATATATTTTGAACTCCTTCAAAATCTTGTCATGGTATGTGTTCGTTTGAAAGTAATAAAAGCGATTTTGATCTATCCTTATAGATCTTGATGCTCAATGTTCAAGTAGCTTAATCCAGGTTTTCCATTGAAAAACACTTTTCAAATAACCCTATATGCTTTCCAGAAATACTACATCATTTCTGATCAACAATATGTCAACAACATATACTCATCAGAAATTCTATAGTGCTCCCACTCACTTCTTTGGAAATACAAGTTTCTCATAAAATTTGTATAAACCCAAATCTTTGATCATCTCATCAAAGCGTACATTCCAACTCCGAGATGCTTACTCCAGTCCTTAGAAGGATTGCTGGAGCTTTGCATACTTGTTAGCATCTTTCAGGATTGACAAAAATCTTCTGGTTGTATCACATACAACCTTTCCTCAAGAAAATCGTCGAGGAAACAATGTTTTTGACATCCTATCTGCACAATTTCATAAATAATGCAGTAATCGCTAACATAATTCCAACAGACTCTTAGCATCGCTACGAGTGAGAAAGTCTCATCGTAGTCAACTCCTTGAACTTGTCGGGAAGCATCTTAACGACAAGTCGAGCTTTCTTAATGGTGACATTTACCATCATTGTCCGTCTTCCTTTTAAAATCCATCTGTACTCAACAGCCTTACGACCATCGAGCCGTTCTGCCAAAGTCTACACTTTGTTTTCATACATGGATCCTCTCTCGGATTTTATGGCCTCGAGCCATTCATCGGAATCCGGGCCCACCATCGCTTCTCCATAGCTCGTAGGTTCATTGTTGTCTAGCAACATGACTTCCAAGACAGGATTACGTACCACTCTGAAGTAGTACGCATCCTTGTCATCCTACGAGGTTTGGGAGTAACTTGATCCGAAGTCTCATGATCACTATCATAAGCTTCCACTTCAATAGGTGTAGGTGCCATAGGAACAACTCCTGTGCCCTGCTACACTCTAGTTGAAGTGACGGTTCAATAACCTCATCAAGTCTCCACCATCCTCCCACTCAATTCTTTTGAGAGAAACTTTTCCTCGAGAAAGGACCCGATTCTAGAAACAATCCCTATTGCTTTTGGATCTGAGACAGGAGGTATACCCAACTGTTTTTGGGTGTCCTATGAAGATGCATTTATCCGCTTTGGGTTCGAGCTTATCAGCCTGAAACTTTTTCACATAAGCGTCGTGACCCCAAACTTTTAAGAAACAACAGCTTAGGTTTCTCTAAACCATAGTTCATACGGTGTTGTCTCGACGGATTTGCGTGGTGCCCTATTTAAAGTGAGTGCGGTTGTCTCTAATGCCTAACCCATGAACTATAGTGGTAATTCGATAAGAGACATCATGGTATGCACCATATCCAATAGGGTGCAACTATGATGTTCGGACACACCATCACATTATGGTGTTCTAGGCGGTATTAGTTGTGAGACAATTTCCACAGTGCCAAACTCGTAACTCAGATATTCATTTCTATGATCATATCATAGACATTTTATCCTCTTATCACGAAGATCTTCAACTTCATTCTGAAATTACTTGAACCATTCAATAATTCAGACTTGTGTTTCATCAAGTAAATATACTCAGTATTTACTCAAATCATCTGTGAAGTAAGAGCATAACGATATATACTGCGTGCCTCAGCACTCATTGGACTGCACACATCAAAATGTGTTACTTCCAACAAGTTGCTTTCTTGTTCCATTTTACTGAAACCGAAGCTTTCAGTCATCTTGCCCATGTGGTATGATTTGCATGTCTCAACCGATTCAAAATCAAGTGAGTCCAAACGGTCCATCTCCATGGAGTTTCTTCATGCGTATATACCAATAGACATGGTTCACATTACTCAATCCTTTTTCAAAAAATGAGTGAGTCCAAAGATCCATCAACATGGAGCTTCTTCATGCGTTTTATACCAATATGACTTACATGGCAGTGCCACAAGTAGGTGGTATTATCATTACTATCTTATATCTTTTGGCATGGACATGTGTATCACTATGATCGAGATTCAATAAACCATTCATTTCAGGTGCAAGACCATTGAAGGAATTATTCAAATACATAGAGTAACCATTATTCTCCTTAAATGAATAACCGTATTGCGATAGACATAATCCAATCATGTCTATGCTCAACGCAAACACCAAATAACAATTATTTAGGTTTAACACCAATCTCGATGGTAGAGGGAGCGTGCGATGCTTGATCACATCAACCTTGGAAACACTTCCAACACATCTCGTCAGCTCACCTTCAGCCAGCCTCCGTTTATTCCGTAGCTTTTATTTCGAGTTACTAACACTTAGCAACCGAACCGGTATCTAATACCCTGATGCTACTAGGAGTACTAGTAAAGTACACATTCACACAATGTATATCCAATATACTTCTATCGACAGCCTTCTCATCTACCAAGTATCTAGGGTAATTCTGCTCCAGTGGTTGTTCCCCTTATTACAGAAGCACTCAGTCTCGGGTTTGGGTTCAACCTTGGGTTTCTCCACTAGAGCAGCAGCTGATTTGCCGTTTCATGAAGTATCCCTTCTTGCCCTTGCCCTTCTTGAAACTAGTGGTTTCACTAACCATCAACAATTGATGCTCCTTCTTGATTTCTACTTTCGCGGTGTCAAACATCGCGAATATTTCAAGGATCATCATATCTGTCCCTGATATGTTATAGTTCATCACGAAGCTCTAGTAGCTTGGTGGCAATAACTTTGGAAAAACATCACTATCTTATCTGGAAGATTAGCTCCCACTCGATTCAAGTGATTGTTGTACTCAGACAATCTGAGCACAAGCTTAACGATTCAGCTTTTCTCCCTTAGTTTGCAGGCCAAGAAAATCGTCGGAGGTCTTATACCTCTTGACGTGGGCACGAGCCTGAAATCCCAATTTCAGCCCTCGAAACATCTCATATGTTCCGCGACATTTCAAAATGTCTTCGGTGCCTCAATTCTAAACCATTTATCATTACCAAACTATCATGTAGTCATCAAAACGTGTATGCCAGATGTTCGCAACATCCACAGACCACGTTCGAGGTCCAGTACACCGAGCGGTGCATTAAGGACACAAGCCTTGTACTGTCCGCATAATTGCTACTATCAACTTTCAACTATATTTTCTCTAGGAACATATCTAAAACAGTAGAACTAAAGCGCGAGCTTACGACATAATTTGCAAAGACCTTTTGACTATGTTCAGGATAATTAAGTTCATCTTATGAACTCCCACTCAGATAGACATCCCTCTCGTCATCTAAGTGATTACATGATCCGAGTCAACTAGGCCGTGTCCGATCATCACGTGAGACGGACTAGTCATCATCGGTGAACATCTTCATGTTGATCGTATCTACCATACGACTCATGCTCGACCTTTCGGTCTCTTGTGTTCCGAGGCCATGTCTATACATGCTAGGCTCGTCAAGTCAACCTAAGTGTTTGCATGTGTTCCGAGGCCATGTCTGTACATGCTAGGCTCGTCAACACCCGTTGTATTCGAACGTAAGAATCTATCACACCCGATCATCACGTGGTGCTTCGTAACGACGAGCTTTCGCAACGGTGCACAGTTAGGGGGAACACTTTCTTGAAATTTTAATGAGGGATCATCTTATTTACTACCGTTGTTCTAAGCAAATAAGATGCAAAAACATGATAAACATCACATGCAATCAAATAGTGACATGATATGGCCATCATCACTTTGCTCCTTTCGATCTCCATCTTCGGGGCTCCATGATCATCATCGTCACCGGCATGACACCATGATCTCCATCATCATTATCTCCATCATCGTGTCTTCATGAAGTTGCCACGTCAACTATTACTTCTACTACTATGGCTAATGGTTAGCAATAAAGTAAAGTAATTACATGACGTTTATATTGACACGCAGGTCATAAATAAATTAAAGACAACTCCTATGGCTCCTGCCGGTTGTCATACTCATCGACATGCAAGTCGTGATTCCTATTACAAGAACATGATCATTTCATACATCACATATATCATACATCACATCCTCTGGCCATATCACATCACATGGCATACCCTGCAAAAACAAGTTAGACGTCCTCTAATTGTTGTTTGCATGTTTTACGTGGCTGCTATGGGTTTCTAGCAAGAACGTTTCTTACCTACGCAAAACCACAACGTGATATGTCAATTGCTATTTACCCTTCATAAGGACCCTTTTCATCGAATCCGATCCGACTAAAGTGGGAGAGACTGGCACCCGCTAGCCACCTTATGCAACTAGTGCATGTCAGTCGGTGGAACCTGTCTCACGTAAGTGTACGTGTAAGGTCGGTCCGGGACGCTTCATCCCACAATGCCGCCGAATCAAGATTGACTAGTAACGGTAAGCATATTGAACAAAATCAACGCCCACAACTACTTTGTGTTCTACTCGTGCATGGAATCTACGCAATAGACCTAGCTCATGATGCCACTGTTGGGTAACGTAGCAGAAATTCAAAATTTTCCTACGTGTCACCAAGATCTATCTATGGAGAAACTAGCAACAAGGGGAAGAAGAGTGCATCTACATACCCTTGTAGATCGCTAAGCAGAAGCGTTCAAGTGAACGGGGTTGATGGAGTCGTACTCGTCATGATCCAAATCACCGATGATCCTAGTGCCGAACGGACGGCACCTCCGCGTTCAACACACGTACAGCCCGGTGACGTCTCCCATGCCTTGATCCAGCAAGGAGAGAGTGAGAGGTTGAGGAAGAATCCATCCAGCAGCAGCACAATGGCGTGGTGGTGGTGGAGGAGCGTGGCAATCCTGCAGGGCTTCGCCAAGCACCGCGGGAGAGGAGGAAGGAGAGATGCAGGGCTGCGCCATGGAGAGATCGGAACTCTTGTGTTGGCAGCCCCAAAACCCTCAAGTATATATAGGGGAGAGGGAAGGGGGTGCGCCCCCTTTAGGGTTTCCACCCCAAGGGGTGCGGCTGCCCCAAACCCATCTAGGGTGGCGGCCAAGGGGGTGGAGAGGGGAAACTTGCCCCCCAAGCTAGGTGGGGCGCCCCCTCCCCAAACCCTAGGCGCCTTGGGCCCTTGTGGGGGGCGCACCAGCCCAGCTGGGGCTGGTCCCCTCCCACATGTGGCCCATGCAGCCCTCCGGGGCCGGTGGTCCCACTTGGTGGGCCCCCGGGACCCTCCTGGTGGTCCCGGTACGTTACCGATAAAACCCGAAACTCTTTCGGTGACCAAAACAGGACTTCCCATATATAAATCTTTACCTCCGGACCATTCCGGAACTCCTCATGACGTCCAGGATCTCATCCGGGACTCCGAACAACATTCGGTAACCACATACAAACTTCCTTTATAACCCTAGCGTCATCGAACTTTAAGTGTGTAGACCCTACGGGTTCGGGAGACATGCAGACATGACCGAGACGTTCTCCGGTCAATAACCAATAGCGGGATCTGGATACCCATGTTGGCTCCCACATGTTCCACGATGATCTCATCGGATGAACCACGATGTCAAGGACTTAATCAATCCCGTATACAATTCCCTTTGTCTATCGGTACGATACTTGCCCGAGATTCGATCGTCGGTATCCCGATACCTTGTTCAATCTCGTTACCGGCAAGTATCTTTTACTCATTCCGCAACACATCATCCCTTGATCAACTCCTTGATCACATTGTGCACATTATGATGATGTCCTACCGAGTGGGCCCAGAGATACCTCTCCGTCACATGGAGTGACAAATCCCAGTCTCGATTCGTGCCAACCCAACAGACACTTTCGGAGATACCTGTAGTGTACCTTTATAGCCACCCAGTTACGTTGTGACGTTTGGCACACCCAAAGCACTCCTACGGTATCCGGGAGTTGCACAATCTCATGGTCTAAGGAAACGATACTTGACATTAGAAAAGCTTTTAGCATACGAACTACATGATCTTGTGCTAGGCTTAGGATTGGGTCTTGTCCATCACATCATTCTCCTAATGATGTGATCCCGTTATCAACGACATCCAATGTCCATGGTCAGGAAACCGTAACCATCTATTGATCAACGAGCTAGTCAACTAGAGGCTTACTAGGGACATGGTGTTGTCTATGTATCCACACATGTATCTGAGTTTCCTATCAATACAATTTTAGCATGGATAATAAACGATTATCATGAACAAGGAAATATAATAATAATCAATGTATTATTGCCTCTAGGGCATATTTCCAACAATAAGGCATGCGAATGTAGCTGTGGGGTGGACCTTCGCAGCGCCCCACTTGCGAGGGCCAGAGGCGCTCCAGAGAGGCGACTCGATTGAGCCCTGGTATGTCGATGCAGACACGCAGCCCACCATCCTTGCCTGGATGGGGAGCCACAGCTGGTAGGCGGCGGCCGCCCCTCATGACTCTTGACTCCTGCAGCTCCTGAATGGCCTTGCTGACGAACTCCTGAGGGTCTGGCCCTCCTTGCCTTACTCCTTCTTGAGGGAAACGTGCTTCGAAACACGCCTCCATGTGGTGCCCAAGCGCCTCCCTCGTGACCTTAGCCAGGTCGGTGGCCCTCCAGGGGAGAGCCCCCGAGCCTTGTCTGAGGAGGGCATCGGGCGCGCTTTCCTATGCGATGGAAGGAGGATCCCCCTAGGCAGGCGCGGGCCCTGAGGGGCCTGTCTCCCGAGGGGCCGGGTCGGATGATGTCTTCTTCTTCTTGGGGGTGGTCTCGGGAAGCCTCCTGCTTTCGCGATCCGGGTCTTCCAGTGATGCGGCCTGAAAGGCTCGTTCCAGGGAACACACCGCGTCCTTCTCTTCACAGGGCACCGTGATGACTCCGCAACTTCCTGGCATCTTGAGGATGTTGTAGCCGTGGTGAGTTACGACCATGAACTTGGCCAACGCTGGGTATCCAAGGATGGCGTTGTACGGCAGGCGAATGTGAGCGACGTCGAAGTCGATGAGCTCGCTGCGGTAGTTGTCGCGTGTCCCGAAGGTGACTGGGAGGCGGACCTGCCCAATCGGGACCGTGGAGCCGTCGGTGACTCCGGAGAAGGGCTTGGTTGGCTGAAGCTGGTTGTAGGGCACTTGGAGATTGTTGAATGTTTCCACGGACAGGACGTTGAGCCCTGCCCCGCCATCGATGAGGGTCCTGGTGACCAGCACGTTGCTGATGATTGGGGAACAAAGCATCGGGAGGACTCCAGTTGTGGTTGCACACTTGAGTTGATCCGCTGAGCTGAACGTGATGGTGCACGCCGACCACCTGAGTGGGCGCGTGGCTTCGAGCTTGGGGAGGGCTGCATTTACTTCGCGGGCGAACTGCTTGAAGATGCGCTGAGAGGCTGGGGCTTGAGCTCCGCCCAGGATGCAGGCGATCGCGCACGGCTCCTGGAAGCCCCCAGCCCCCTCGTCCTGATGGCGGTCCTCGTTTCTCCTTAGCTGCGGCGGCAGCGGAGGGAAGCCTGCGTTGCCTTGCAGAAGATCCTCGCGAGGCTGATCCCTCCAGTCTCCCTCGCGAGGCGGGTCTTGCCAGCGGTCCTCGCGAGGTCGATCGCGCCACCCTTGGCGCGGGCCGTGGTCTTCCCACCGTTCTGCGTTCCTTCCTCCTCCTCGACCGTAGCCCCGGTCACCGCGGTCGGGGCAACGGCCGATCCTTCCTTCTCGCACGGCTCGGAGCTCTTGACATTCGTTGGTGTTGTGGGTGTGGAGGTCGTGGTACACACAGTACCGACTGCCCTTGGAAGACTCGGGCTGATCTCTGCCCTGCTTCGTGTCTGGTTCTGCCGCGAGCACGGCAGCCCCCTTGCGCTTCACCTCCTTGGCCTTGAGCTTCTTCTCTTCTGGGTCTGCGGCAGGCAGCTCGAGGAGGGAGAGACGCCCTTCCTCAGCCCTGGCGCACTTGGTCGCCAAGTTGAACAACTCCAAGGAAGTGCACAAGTCTTCATGCATCGCCAACTCCTCCTTCTTCTTGACGTCGCGCACGCCGTCGGAGAAGGCCGAGATGATGGCCTCCTCGGTCACCTTGGGAATCTTGAGGCGTGCGTTGTTGAAGCGCTGGATGTACTTCTGTAGGGTCTCCCCAGGTTGTTGCTTGATGCGGCGCATGTCGCTCACGGCGGGTGGCCGGTCGCGAGTACCTTGGAAGTTGGCGATGAAGCGGGTGCGCATCTCATCCCAGGAGGAGATTGTGCCTGGAGCCAGGTTCAGGAGCCAGGTGCGGGCCCCGTCCTTGAGCGCCATGGGAAACCAGTTCGCCATGACCTTCTTGTCTCCATTGGCAGCTTCGATGCCCAGCTCATAGAGCTGGAGGAACTCCGCAGGGTCGGCCGTGCCGTCGTAACGAGGAGGCAGGTCTGGCTTGAACTTGCCGGGCCACGTGACGCTGCGTAGTTCGATGGTGAAGGCACGGCTGCCTGCTGTGGCCACGGGAGGCCTTGGGTGACGGAGAGCTTGGTCTTGCAGGTCCCCATGCGCTGCAGCTGGGAGCAGCGCGGGGTCTTGACGTGCGGGAGCAGGAGCATGGTCGCGACGTGCTAGAGCAGGGAGCACCCGGGCAGCTTCTTGCGGGCGAGGGACTTCTTGGCAGCTCTGCTCTTGCCGCGCTGGCACCTGACAGAACGGGTCCCGCCCAGGGGCCACGCGCCTTGGAGCCAGGGCGCTCTCTTGAGGAGGAGGCGGCTGGGGCACCCCCGGAGCTTCGTCGCCCGCGCGGGGCGGGGTGCGGTGCGGCGGAAAGGACGGCGCGGGAGAACCCCCTGCGGCGCGGACGAGCTCGGCGACGTGGTCGGGCCATTCTTCGTAGACGTCGTCGACGGGACGGTAGCGCAGGAGCTCGTTTGCCATGATGAGCGCAGCTCGAGCCTCCATGGGTGCGCGGAGCGCGCGGGACGAAGAACCAGCTGGGGTGAGCGAGGGAGTAGCGGTGCGGCCGTCTTGCCGCACGGACGGATGCTGAGACGATGCTTGCTGCTCATTCCCCGCCGGGCCGGTGGCGGCGTTGACAGCAGGAGATGGGGAACGGCAAGGACGCCCGCCGACAGGAGCCGTCTGGGCGACGCGGGAAGCGAGAGCAGCTCGGCGCTCGGTGCGGGCCCGACGAGCGTCAGACATGGACGCGATGGTCGGAGGAGAACGGGGCGGTGGAAGACGAATTCCGGCGCACCCCTACCTGGCACGCCAGATGTTGGATTTCGGGTTCCGGCAGACCCTTGAGGTTCGAACACTAGGGTGCGCGTGGAGATTTCGCCTTCTACCTACCTGAACCCCACCGCCTCGCTAAGATCTAAGCTATGAAAAGAACAGCACCAAGAGACATAGGGTTTATACTGGTTCAGGCCACCGTTGTGGTGTAATACCCTACTCTAGTTTGTGGTGTGGTGGATTGCCTCTTGGGCTGATGATGATGAGCAATACAAGGAAGAACAGCCTCGCGAGGGTCTGTTCTTGGCTGGGGCGATGAATTGCTAGGAGGAGTTCAGTCACCCTTCTCTCTTTGACTCTCACTCTGATTCCAATTCAATTCTAATTCTCTATCCTATTCTCGATCTGCCTCTACCCTGGGGGTGGCTAGTCCTATTTATAGGCAAAGGCCCTGGGCCTCTTCCCAAATATTGAGCGGGAAGGGCGCCAACAATTGGCCATTTTGAAGGGGAACATCTGGTACACTTATCCTGACTAAAGTTGGTCCTCACCTGCCAAAGGCTCTGGTGGTGACGCTGGCCTAGGCTCCACAATGACCTCTTCCCTGCCATTGCGCTGGTCTTGGTCTCGTTGCACCGAAACGGGTGCCTTTGCTTGATGCTCCCGCCTGCGCTTGCTCCCTTTGCACCAAAGAGGAAAGGAGGACACTGCGCTAGCTGGCGCCCGCCTGGCGCCCTTGGTCGTCATGGCTTGCGTCACGGGCACCTCGTGAGGTACCCCGCCTTGATCTCTCCGCCTCCTCGCGAGCCAGCCTGATGAGTCCGTGCCTGAGGAAGCTCCGTGTCGTCCGCCCCGCGAGGCTTGGCCCCTCGCGAGGGTCTTGGGTTTGTGTTGATGAAGATGGGTCGTGCTGGGCCCCCCTTGAGCCATGCCGCAGGCCACAGGCAGGCAAGTCTGGGGACCCCCGTTCCCAGAACGCCGACATCCATCTTGTCAGACGAATGTATTATATCTTTGACCCGGCGCACCCAATGAGTCGTAGATTCACCTTCCTCCTGCTTACAATTTGTCAAGTCCACAATTGACATAGACTTCTTGCAAGTGTCTTTGAAGTTCTGTATGAAACGGGCCTTTAGCTCTACCCATGAACTAATGGAGTTGGGTGGCAAACCCTTTAACCAAGAACGGGCTGTTCCGTCCAACATCATGGTGAAGTATTTAGCCATTGCTTCATCACTAACCTCCAGCAGCTCCATGGCCATCTCGTAACTTTCAATCCACGCCCCCGGCTGTAAATCGGCCGTATAATTCGGCACCTTTCGAGGTCCCTTGAAATCCTTGGGCAGACGTACATTACGTAGAGCCGGTACCAGACAAGGAACTCCTTCGGTTCTAGTAGCAACTCCCGCCTCCACAGAAGTCATCGGATAAGCCGACAAGTCCTGCTGATCTGCTAGCTGAGTCGTCCGTTCGTTCTCCTGACGTATCCGATCCTGCACCGGGTTATATCCACCGGGATGGTTCCGTCGCTGCACGTTGCTTGACAGGGCCTTCGACTCCATGTGTCTGCTGTAACTCGGGCTCCGGTTTTGACGAGGCGGAGCTAACCAGGGTGGAGGAGTTGAATGAATCCTGTCCCGGCTGTAAGAATAAGTATCTTGCTGGGCCAGAGCCATCTGGACAAGTTCTCTGATTCTCCGGGTCTCTATTGCTGTCGGATCATCACCATCAACTGGGAGAGCCGCCAATCGGGCTGATGCTGCGATTAAATTCTCCATGGGGTTGGAGAAGTGACCCGGTGGTATCGGTACGTAATGGGGCGGCGCCATGTTGCCGTGAAGAGGCATCGTCACCTGAGGCTGAACCGGGCCTCCCGCTCCAGATGTCATAAACTGATTTGCACCAGGCGGGTTACTTGGGTCGGCTTCGGGTGTAACAAAGAGATTCCGAGGATCATAAATCTGAGGTAAACGGGACTGAGTTTTCTGATGCCTCCTCCTCATTACCTCATTAGATGCGTTCAAGCTCATCGTGAGCTGGAAAGCCTCTGCCTGAAGTTGCTGCGCCCGTGCGTCCAAAGCCACCCGCTCTGTGGCTAATCTAGTATCTTCAGCTGCTAAGGTCTCCCTGGCCTGGGCGATCTCCTCACGAACCTGAGCCACCTCTGCCTCATGCTCAGATTGGTTCCCAGGGATGACTGTAGCGGTTAACAGGGCCGTAAGTTTATCCATGAGATCCATCAGCACCTGAGCCGGTGAAGGCACAGGGCCTCCTGCCCCAGCTGCTCCTAACCCAGACGTTATCGCTGCTGAGGCCGTAGGATTTTGGCCGGGTTGAGTGCCAGCCATGAAGACCCCTGCCCAGTTTGGCGACTCTGAGGGGTCCGGAATAGTGCTGCCCTTGGAACAGCCCCCAAGCATACCATCTTGAACTTGATACAGCGAATTCGTTGACCCGGCAGATGAATCACCGTCAGAGAGGACGGCCGGCTCACCAGCTTCTTCAGATCCTTCAGAAAGTTCACCTCCGTGGATGCAACCCACAAAGGCACGCTTCACGACGGGTTGAGCTCGGGCAGGTCTTGCATGCTGAGCCGTCTCGACGAGGTCGATGCAGTTGTCCGGCTCAGGGCCCGGCTCACCAATCCGGACGATGAAGACATGAATTCCGCCGAAGGGGACCTGGTACCCATACTCGATTGAGCCGGCGTTGGGGCCCAGCCTTCGTCGTCGATGTAGATCTTGCCGCGACGACTCTTGGTCATCCGGCCAACTGCGTATCCATTGAGCCCTTCCAAGCTGCCCTTCAAGAACTCAAATCCACTGTGCGCTGGCCCCACGGTTGGCGCCAACTGTCGTGGAATTGTCATGGCAGATGTCCTCTTGGAAGGACTTAGTCGTGGAGCCATCGCAACTAGGAAGCTTAAAGGGGTTAATCGGGACAAAGGACACGCGAGGTTTATACTAGTTCAGCCCCTTGCGGTGAAGGAAGGCCTACGTCTAGTTGGGTTGGTATTGCTTGAGGTTTCGATGACCAGGGAGCGAGATACACTATGCCTGGCTCTCGATGAGTTGTTTCTTGCCCTAAGCCACTGGCGGGTCGTCCCCTTATATACACGGTTTGACGCCCTGCGGCCTACAGAGTCCCGGCCGGCTCATAAACAGTGTCCGGCTCGGCGACTAGTTACTTCTACCTTACAGTACAAGTTATACCATCATGGCGGTTTATCTCCACGGGCTTCAGAGTCGCCAGTGGGCCCTTAGGCCCTTTAGTGAACCGCCATCTTCATGCCTTGGTCTTGGACTTCTGATGAACCTCTCTTTGCATAACCCGGCCCCTTCTGGCCGGCTTACACAAATAGTTATATCCCCAACAAGCAGCACAATACTGAGGACATGAAAGAGTTGATGAAATGGAAGCAGTAAGCTTGGTGAAGACAATGATTTGGTAGACAGTTCCAACTGATGTCTCAGTTGTACATCTGGTTGGAGCGGCTGAGTATTTAAACTCGAGGACAAACAGTCCCGGACACCCAGTCCTGAGCACGCAGCTCGGGACACCAAGTCCTCACCGTATTCTCCTTGAACTAAGGACACACAGTCCTCGTCCAATCACTCGTGGTAAGTCTTCAGGTGACTTCCGAACCTTGACAAACTCGGTCACTCAGCGATCCACAATTCCTCTTGGATGCTCTAGACCATGACGCCTAACCGTCTGGAAGAAGCACAATCTTCAAAGGTAACAAGCGTCAGATCCACACAGGATCAATCTCTTCAGTGATGCTCAATCACTTTGGGTTTGTAGGTTTTTGGGTTTGGGTTTGGATTTTCCTCACTTGATGATTTTCGCTCAAAGTCCTCGGAGGATGGATTGCTCTCAAATGACAGGTGTCAGTTTCTCTCGGAGCAGCCAACCAGCTAGTGGTTGTAGGGGGCGGTATTTATAGCCTAGGGAGCAGCCCGACATGATAAGACATAAATGCCCTTCAATGATATGACCGTTGGATGGATAAGATATTTTGGGACAGCTGGCGCATAGCACAGCAACGGTCGGAAATTTGAGGTACAAATTCATCAGGGCTATCATGTTCCTCATAGTGTAGGCAATCCGCACTAGCGAATTCCTAACTCCTCTGTCAGAACAAAGTCCTCAGTAACCAAAAGAACTGCGTCTCTATCACTAAAGAAATTGACTAAACTGTATGAGATTTCCAATGGCTTCACTCGAAGGGATTGGTCGGTGTAGGATTTGACTTGAGCATCAAATGGAAATTTTTTTCCTTAGTATTTCCTCGACCCCCTTTAACAGTACGGTGTTTCCTATGACTCAAGAAAAAGAAAATGAAACTACGAAAACAAAAGTCTTCACGCTTCATGTTCCTCGAATGAATACAAAGTCTTCAAGGTCACACCAATTTCTTCACTTTCAAAGTCTTCAGAAATTCTTCGGTATATCAAAGTCTTCAGTTGAAGAACTTCATTTTTAGGGGTCGACTTTCTCTGTAAATATCAAACTCCTCATAGACTTATAGACCTGTGTACACTCATAAACACATTAGATCCTTAACCTATAAGTCTTCAATACACCAAAATCACTAAGGGGCACTAGATGCACTTACAATCTCCCCCTTTTTGGTGATTGATGACAATATAGGTTAAGTTTTCAACGGGGATAAACATATGAAGTGTAAATGCTGATATTGAGGAATTTGATTGCAAGATATAGAAGAACCCCCCCCCCCCCTGAAGTTGTGCATAGTGAGGAATTTGCTTTTGAAGCAATGCACACTTGAAGAGATGAATCATGGAGATCTCCCCCTATATCTTGTAATTCATTCACGCATTTGGCATATAATATGAAGAACTTGAAATGCATGATGAAATATGGTGACTGATGTAATTCAGCATGCGAGCAATAACATTAACGAGGAATAAGCATGCAGAATAATGTAGCAGAAGTATCAGACCACCATCGGGTTTAAGTTTACAACTCGATCCAATAAAAGTTTCGGAAGAACGAGAGTTGTAACTTCAAAAACACCCAAATAATAGACCCGCTTTAAGACTAACTCAGATTTCTCCCCCTTTGTCATCGAATGACCAAAAGGATCGAAACTGAGGACCAACGCCCTGAAGATAATCAAGTTGATGAAGAAGCGCCAGCGTTGTTGGGGTCGGTTGTTGAAGTAGGGCCTGCCGTAGTGTCGTCCAAGTCTTGATTGTCATCAGTGTCATGTGATGAAGAATAGGAGCTGGCCACCAAAGAAGGAACCTTGACCTTCTTGAATTTCTTCGGAGGAGGTGCAGACCAGTCAAACTCTTCTTTGAGACCCATTTTCTTCAGATCTTCAGCATTGTAAACTTGAGACAGAACAGCCCAGGTGCGGTTGAGGGTTTCATGGAGGTAGTAGTGGTTTTTCTTCACTGCATTGTGTGTTGAAGTCATGTTGTGAAGAATTGAACCAAACTGACGCTTGACCCATTTGTGATTGCGATCAACCTTCTGATGAAGACTGAGGAGTAACTCACGATCAGTCATCACCCTGGGTGTTGTGGCTTGAGGATTTTGCTTGGCAGTGTTGGCGGCAGAGTCATGTGTGGCAGAGTCATCATTGGTGGAATAGGATGCAGCCTTGCAAAATTGACCATCCAATGGACGAATGCCTTCATCTATCACAGCAGTTGCCTTGCCTTTGTCATCAGCTGAGGAAAATGTCCTTTTGAGGACTTCAATTGGAGGCAAGTAGCTGCAGTGGTTCAGAGTGTCAGCGTGTCAGCTTTGTAGTTGAGTGAAGACCTTGTCCTGATGAATCTCATAATCCATGGCGCATAAGGCTTCAGCTCAAACGGTGACATGGCAATATTGGCCAGAGTCCTCATGAAGAAATCATGGAAGTTGACGGGAACGCCATGACAGATGTTGAAAAGCATATTCTTCATGATGCCAATGACTTCTTCATCACTGGAGTCGTGGCCTTTGATAGGACTCATTGTCTTTGACAGAATGTGATAGACAGTCCGAGGTACATAGAGCAATTCCTTGACGAGGAAATTGGTTCTAGAGGCCTCCCCTGGCTTCAAAGGCTTCATCAGAACTTGCATGTAGTGATTTGAAAGCTCGGGTTCATTGTAAACACAACGTGCATCTTCAGTGGGAGGACTTAGTGGAAGGGCACGAAGCAATTCAGACGCTGGTGCCTTGTAGTGAGTGTTCTCTGTCATCCAGTCCAGAACCCATGAATTCACATCTTCAGAGTCACCTATGATGTGCAGCGTTGCGTAGAACTGAAGAATGAGTTCTTCATTCCAATCACATATGTCAGTGCAGAAATTCAGTAGCCCAGCGTCGTGAAGAACACTGAGAACTGGCTCGAACACGACAGAGACTCCATGTCTACGTGAGGAATATGTGCATGATCGAAGACTTTGTCTTTGTTGAATAGCACTGAGGAATAGAACTTGGCTTGACTAGCAGTCTAGAAACGCCTCTTCCTTATGCGAGCAGAGTCATATGGATTATAATCTCTGAAGAACACGTGCTCACCAAAGAAGTCTTCAGCCTTGAACTTTTGCTTCCTTGAGAACGGATCCTTTGGCTTTGGCAATGGAGTGTCAGTGAGTTGCATCACGACCTCAGGAATCGCGATCTTGGGTTCTTCAGGCTGAGGAATTTCTGGTTCCTCCTCAGGTGCAGTCACATTTTCAGCAGCAGCAGTTTCTTCAGCACTAGTGGCAGGAATATCTTCACGGACAGGTGAGGTGGGATGAGTTTCTTCAGAGCCCATTTGAACTGTTGGTGCAGGGGAGTGAGGAATTTGCTGTAGTGGAGTGAAAAGTGGAGAGTTGGGATGTTGACTTTCCCAAAAATCATCATTCATCACTGGCGTTGTGCTGCCAATGTCCACGTCTTCATTATCAATTTCTTCAACACCAGCCTCTTCAGCAGTAAACTGAGGCATTGGTGATGATACCACTGGGGTTGAAGGGATTGTATCCACTTCAATTTCCTCATCAATCTGCTCTGAGGAAGCAGCAAATTGAGTTTCTTCATCTGATCCGCTTGGGATCTCATAGTCCTCATCAAAAGGAACAAGGTCCTTTGATGGCATGGTTGGAATTGGAACAACATCGATGGGATTTTCAGAAGAGCTGGTCATAGGCTTCATCTTCTTTGGAGCTGAAGATTCTGAAGCACTTGATGCTTTCCTTTTCTTCACTGCAGCTCGTTCTGCAGCCTTGGTCTTCTTCACATCTGATGCAGATGGAAGGATAGGAGTTGGTGTAGGCGCAGGTGGAGCTGAGGAATCTGTTTGTATTTCTTCAGGCGCAACTGATGCAGTTTCCCTGACTTCTTCAGTTTCTTCAGGCGCACCACTAGTGGATGCCCTGGCAGTTTCTTCAGCGGCTAGGATGGAGTCATCAGCCCTGGAACTAGCATTTTCTTCAGTAGCCTGAAAATCATCAGCGGTGCTGGCATGTTCTTCAGTTGGCTGAGCAGAAGTTTCAGCTTGAGGAACTTCTTGTTGCGATGGGGCTGCAACATTTGTGAAATTTTCAGTCATTTTCACAAACCTGACTTTGGCTCCCTTCCAATCAGCATAGTATGAGTCAAATTTGTCGCTGAGGGCTTTGATGTCAGCCTGCATCTTGACAAGTTCTTCAGTTGTCATCTTGACAACATTTTTCTTTAGCAATTTCTCTTTTCTGTACTGCGATTTCTTGATTTCTCTGGCCCTATCATATTTCCATTTCTCCTCTTGGATGAAATGAGTCAGCATGTGGCTTTGACCAGGTGTCAACTTGAAGTCAGGCATAGGCGTGTTTGGGTCCTTGTGCCAGAGATCAATGTAGTCTAGGATCGCTCTTGGATCCAACAGCAGCGGCACAGGTGTGCCTTTGGCTCTAGCAGCCCTTTCTTGTCTGTCCCTGATGATTTCTGCAAGTTCTTCTTCATCAGCCTCATCTTCTTCAGACGGCACATTAAAGACAACCTGCTTCTTCTTAGGACTTGGGCAAGGACCTCGTCCAGCAGTAGCCTTTTTCTTCAGCAGAGAGGGTCCAGCTGAGGAACTTGGTGCAGCTGAGGAACTTGCTGAGACACTAGAGGCAATTGAGATGCATGCAGTCCTTTGGCACGTGGCAAGATGCACAGGTGCTGAGGACTTTGTCAGGACAGCTGAGGATTGTGGAGGAGCTGGAGGAGCTTGAGGAATTTGCTTTGAAGATTTTGAAGTTCCTGGTCGTGAGGGCGCAGCTGAGGAACTTGGCCGTGAGGGCACTGTTGGTGAAGCACTTGGCTTTCGAGCGGGCTTCTTTGCCATTGATTTCCTCGGCTTGACAGAGGCCTCAGTGGCAGCAGCAGCAGCAGAATCTTCGTTGAATTTCTTCACTGCTTCTCTGGCTTGTCTTGCCAACTTGGCTTGACGCCTTGCCCATTCCTCAGGAAAATCCTCACCGCGTTTGATGCTAGTGGGATCAGCCACTTGGCCAGGTGCCAATGGGGCTCTTGGGCATGGAGGGTTGAGAGCGAATTTCCTCATGTACTTTGGAGTAACATATCTGTACTCCTTCCATTCTCTTGCTCATCTCCGTTCTATCCTTTGAATGCGCACCTTGCGCTGATTTTTGGTCTCTTTGCCAAACTTGGCTTCATCAGGCATGCAGTACTCTTTGTAAATGTCCTCAGGGATTTCAAACGCAGTCATGACCGCAGGTTTCTTTCCTCCTTTCTGCGGCCTCTTACCATCTGCCATATTCTTCAGCTGAGGAATTTGAACAATAGAATTCTCTGAAGAAGTATGCAGTTTTTCTTCGAGGAACGCTGCAAATGAGTTAAGTTGATGAGAACCTAGTGATTCAGCAGAAGACATGAGTACCTGTGAACAGAGTATAGTTGCGAGGAATTTGGAGAGGTCATATGCGTTCTCAGTAGGTTTTTCAAAAAGAACAAGTTTGAGGAATTTGACCAAATGCGTCTTGAGGAATTTTACTAAGCGCGCTTTATCTTAGGTTCCAGAGTTGTATAGATCGAAGATCCACACAATTGAGGAATCTTGAAGAAAATGATGCTTAGGGAAATGAATCAAGAACAGATGACATGTGAGGTGTTTAGTGTGTGAAGATTTGAAGAATAAAAACACCTTTGAAGATTTTGTAGAAAAACTTCGAATCAAAGAGGGCAGTAAAAGTAACTTTTAATTACCCTAAATGAAGAACACGACGAACAGAGAGATGAAACAGTGAAGTTCGTCGGTGTAGATCTTCCACGCCCTAACTCGGCGGAGGAAGACGTCTACGGCGGCGGCGGAGGTGAAGATATCCGCGGTCGGCGCGAGTACGATGGTGACGAGGTCGAGGCAGTGAAGCTCTTCCTCACCGGCGATGATGGAGTAGCGGCGGCGCTAGGGTTTAGGAAGCTCGAGCGGGAGAGAGAGTTCGAGTGGAGTAAAAGAAGTGAGGAAGTGTGAGGGGGTATTTATAGTAGCAGTGAAAAACTGTTCGCCCGAAGATTTGGGACGAACGTGCCCCTGACCCTTCTCCTTCGCACGACATGTGTCACCCACGTATAGTGTAGTGGAGATCGTGTAAGACCGTGGGTGAGTAGAATAATGCATCATGGGATGCGGAACGGTTTGAGCGGTAAAACCGAAAATTTGGATAAGATTAGTTTTAAAGTTTCGTTCGCAATTTTTTCAGCTGACAAGGACAAAGTGAAGATTTTGAACGAGTTTCAAATAGAACGCACATGAAGAATTTGTGAATAGATTGGATTGAGTATAGCATAGAGGGGAAAGGGTCCGATCACATTCACTTAGCAGAAAAACACCAACTTGAAGAAATAGCCATAAGTGAATGCTGTAGAGGACATAAACTCATATATATATATATAGCCAATGAAGAAAAACGACGGAAACAGTGAAGATTTTGAGAAGTTGAAGAATTTGAACAACTGAGGAATTTCAAATGAGGAAAAACTCAAATTGAAGATTTTCAACTTTTGTGGTGGCGTGACCCACCGTATAAGAATGCTGATTTCAGACACCGCGTACAATTGTCGTAGGGTTCTGAGAATCAAATTCTTCGTTAATTTCTTCACACTTAGAGTGTTATTCTTCATTGATTGAAGAAAAACGTTTCTTCATGTGTTGCACATTTAAGTCATCAATTTTGCATAAGTGTTAGGATGAGTGCCTTTTCAAAGTACATTCGAAGAATCTAAGATATTTAGCTCACACCGCAACTTGCTAAATCTCTTCTCATCCAAGGGCTTGGTGAAGATATCGGCTAGCTGTTCTTCAGTCTTCACATGCTCAATAGAAATGTCGCCCTTCAACACATGATCGCGAAGAAAATGATGACGAATCTGAATGTGTTTTATCTTCGAGTGCTGAACTGGGTTGTGAGCAATCTTGATGGCACTCTCATTGTCACATAGGAGAGGCACATTCTTCACGTTGACGCCATAGTCCTTGAGTGTTTTCTTCATCCATAGCAGTTGAGCACAGCAAGAACCAGCAGCAATGTACTCAGCTTCAGCAGTAGACAGTGATACGCAGTTCTGTTTCTTCGAGGACCAACAGACCAAAGATCGTCCGAGGAAATGACAAGTACCAGATGTTGACTTGCGGTCCACACGATCACCAGCATAGTCAGAGTCAGAATATCCAATGAGATCAAAATCCGAGCCCTTGGGATACCATAATCCTAGTGTTGGTGTGTGAGCTAGATATCGAAGAATATGCTTCACAGCCTTACGGTGTGATTCCTTGGGTGTAGCTTGAAATCAGGCACACATGCAAACACTAAGCATTATATCTGGCCTAGATGCACATAAGTACAATAAAGAGCCAATCATGGAGCGGTATACCTTATGATCGAAGTCAATAGCATTTTCATCAGTGCATAGTTGACCATTTGTGGGCATAGGAATTTTGATGCCTTTGCAATCTTGCATGCCGAATTTCTTCAGGACATCCTTGAGGTATTTCTCCTGAGATATGAATATGCCATTTTGCTGTTGACAAATTTGAAGACCTAAGAAGAATTTCAACTCTCCCATCATAGACATTTGATATTCTTCACTCATCATATAGGCAAATTCATCACTGTAACGTTGGTCAGTACAGCCAAAGATAATATCATCAACATATATTTGGCACACAAACAGTTCACCATCATAAGACTTAGTAAAGAGAGTAGGATCGAGTGAACCAGGTGTGAAGCCTTTCTTCATGAAGAATTCCTTCAAAGTATCATACCACGCCCGTGGGGCTTGCTTGAGGCCATAGAGGGCCTTATTGAGTCTGAAGACTTTGTCAGGATTCTTTGGATCTTCAAAACCTGGGGGTTGAGCAACATATACTTCTTCCTCAAGCTTACCAGTGAGGAATGTACTTTTCACATCCATTTGATATAAGATGATATCATGATGGTTAGCATAAGCAAGTAATATGCGAATAGCCTCAAGTCTAGCAACAGGTGCGAAAGTTTCATCGAAATCAACTCCTTCAACCTGTGTGTAGCCTTGAGCTACTAAACGTGCCTTATTCCTCACCACAAGGCCGTTTTCATCTTGCTTGTTGCGGTAGATCCATTTTGTGCCAATGATATTATGCTTGCGAGGATCTGGATGATTGACCAGTTCCTAGACGTTGTTGAGCTTGAACTGATGTAATTCTTCTTGCATGGCCTGAATCCACTCAGGCTCCAGACATGCTTCATCTACCTTAGTGGGCTCTGTGATAGAGGCAAAAGCAAAGTGCCCACAAAAGTTAGATAAGTGTGAAGCTTTTGAGCGTGTGAGAGGACCTGGTGCTCTAATGTCATCGATGATCTTCTCCACTTGCACTTCCTTTGCAACACGAGGATGAGCTGGTTGTCGTTGAGGAATTTGATCAGCATTTTCTTCAGCATCAATTTCCTCAGCATTTTATTTAGATGTATCAGCTCGACGTTCTTCATGTTCTGGAATGAATTATTCATCATATTCTTCAGTAGGAATGACATCTTCAGTAGCCTTGTGCTTGATAGAATCCTCAGGTGATGGTTCATCTAACACAGAAGGTAGGTGCTCTCTTTGCGAGCCATTAGTTTCATCGAACTGCACGTCTACAGTTTCAACAATCTTGTGAAGAACATTGTTGAAGACTCTGTAGGTGTGCGAGTCCTTTCCGTAACCAAGCATAAAACCTTCATGTGCTTTCGGTGCAAATTTAGAGTTGTGATGAGGATCTCTAATCCAGCATTTAGCACCGAAGACTTTGAAATAACTCACATTGGGTTTCTTGTCAGTGAGGAGTTCATAGGCAGTCTTCTTGAAGAATTTGTGAAGATATACTTTGTTGATGATGTGGCACGCAGTATCAATTGCATCAACCCAGAAACGACGAGGGGTTTTGTACTCATCGAGCATAGTGCGAGCCATCTCAGCAAGAGTCCTGTTCTTGCGCTCCACGACGCCATTCTGTTGAGGAGTATAAGGAGCAGATAACTCATGAGTAATACCAAGTTCATCAAGATAGTCATCGAGACCAGAATTCTTGAACTCAGTGCCATTGTCACTTCTGATGTGCTTGATCTTCACACCAAAGTTGGTTGAAGCCCTCGAGGAAAATTGTTTGAAGACTTCCTGCACTTCATGTTTGTAAGAGACAAGGTGTACCCATGTGTAACGAGAGTAATCATCAACAATAACAAAGCCATATTGAGATGCTTCATTTGAAAAAGAAGAATAATGATTAGGACCGAAGAGATCCATGTGAAGCAATTCAAAGGGACGAGTGGTGGTCATGATAGTCTTCGCTAGATGCTTGCCTTGGTCATCTTTCCAGCTTCACAGGCACCGCATAAGTGATCCTTGAGGAATTTGACATTCTCAATGCCAATGACATGCTTCTTCTTTGCAAGCGTGTGCAAATTCCTCATGCCTGCATGACCAAGTCGTCGATGCCATAGCCATCCTTCTGAAGCTTTTGCGAGTAGGCACACGACTGGTTGTGAATCTGCAGAGAAATCAACAATATACAAGTCTCCTTTCCTAAAGCCTTCGAAGACTTCGGAATTGTCAGCTTCCATAATCACAACACAACGATACTTGCCAAAGACAACAACCATATCAAGATCACAAAGCATTGAGACAGACATAAGGTTGTATCCTAAGGACTCAACAAGCATGACTTTGTCCATGTGTCGATCCTTTGTGATAGCAACCTTACCTAGACCCAATACCTGACTTTTGCTTTTGTCAGCGAAGATGATATGCTTCAGATGTGATGATGATAAGGGAGCATCCATCAATAGATTCTTATCACCAGTCATATGATTTGTACATCCACTATCGAGGACCCACTCAGTGGCTTTGGGTTGATCATCCTGCAGATGAATTAGTGCAACTTACGAACCTCATATACTTCAGCAGTGAAGAATATGATATCACAATTCATTAGATCAATCTCATCAAGTAGTAAGACAAATAAAGCAGTAGGAGGACGTGTGAAATGAAAGTTCATTTCATCATGATTAGCCTGCGTCCTTTCAGGCACTTTGTCAGGTCCCCAACAAATTCTTTAGACGTTACAGTACGTCTGGAGACCTGACCCTGCACAAGAGATTAGTGCTTTTTCTTCACCATCCACATCTGAAGGGGTGGCAAAGATTTCATCACTCTGCGAGCTCCATATGAGAATGGTGGCATGGAGGCCAATCCATTTTGTTTCACATAAGAGTGGTTAGGGTAAGCATATGAATAAGCAGAGAAATTCTTCAAGGACTTATGAACATAATAATTAGAAGAATAATGCTCATATTCATAGCCCTTGGCTCTTCCCTGCGAAACAAAGTTGTTAGCACGATGATGTTCATATGAGGACTTTGATCCATGTGAGGAATTTAATCCCCTTGAGGAATATGGTGTTGGGGAACGTAGCAAAAATTCAAAATTTTCCTACGTGTCACCAAGATCTATCTATGGAGAAACCAGCAACGAGGGGAAAGAGAGTGCATCTACATACCCTTGTAGATCGCTAAGCGGAAGCGTTCAAGTGAACGGGCTTGATGGAGTCGTACTCGTCGTGATCCAAATCACCGATGATCCTAGTGCCGAACGGACGGCACCTCCGCGTTCAACACACGTACAGCCCGGTGACGTCTCCCATGCCTTGATCCAGCAAGGGGAGAGGGAGAGGTTGAGGAAGACTCCATCCAGCAGCAGCACAACGGCGTGGTGGTGGTGGAGGAGCGTGGCAATCCTGCAGGGCTTCGCCAAGCACCGCGGGAGAGGAGGAGGGAGAGGAGTAGGGCTGTGCCAAGAGAGAGATTGAATCGTATCTTGGGCAGCCCCAAAACCTCAAGTATATATAGGGGGAGGGGAGGGGCTGCGCCCCCATCTAGGGTTCCCTCCCTAGGGGTGGCGGCAGCCCCAAAACCCATCTAGGGTTGCGGCCAAGGGGGGAGAGGGGGAGGCGCACCAGGGGTGGGCCTTAGGGCCCATCTGCCCTAGGGTTTGCCCCCTTCCCCTCTAGGAGGCGCCTTGGGCCTTGGTGGGGGGGCGCACCAGCCCACCTGGCGCTGGTCCCCTCCCACACTTGGCCCACGCAACCTTCTGGGGCTGGTGGCCCCACTTGGTGGACCCCCGGACACCTCCGGTGGTCCCGGTACACTACCGGTGATGCCCAGAACTCTTCCGGTGGCCAAAACCATACTTCCTATATATAAAGCTTTACCTCCGAACCATTCCGGAACTCCTCGTGACGTCCGGGATCTCATCCGGGACTCCGAACAACATTCGGTAACCACATACAAACTTCCTTTATAACCCTAGCGTCATCGAACCTTAAGTGTGTAGACCCTACGGGTTCGGGAACCATGCAGACATGACCGAGACATTCTCCTGTCAATAACCAACAGCGGTATCTGGATACCCATGTTGGTTCCCACATGTTCCACGATGATCTCATCGGATGAACCACGATGTCGAGGATTTGATCAATCCCGTATACAATTCCCTTTGTCTAGCGGTATTGTACTTGCCCGAGATTCGATCGTCGGTATCCCGATACCTTGTTCAATCTCGTTATCGGCAAGTCTCTTTACTCATTCCTTAACACATCATCCCGTGATCAACTCCTTGATCACATTGTGCACATTATGATGATGTCCTACCGAGTGGGCCCAGAGATACCTCTCCGTCACACGGAGTGACAAATCCCAGTCTCGATTCGTGCCAACCCAACAGACACTTTCGGAGATACCCGTAGTGTACCTTTATAGCCACCCAGTTACGTTGTGACGTTTGTCACACCCAAAGCACTCCTACGGTATCCGGGAGTTGCACAATCTCATGGTCTAAGGAAACGACACTTGACATTAGAAAAGCTTTAGCATACGATCTACATGATCTTGTGCTAGGCTTAGGATTGGGTCTTGTCCATCACATCATTCTCCTAACGATGTGATCCCGTTATCAACGACATCCAATGTCCATGGTCAGGAAACCGTAACCATCTATTGATCAACAAGCTAGTCAACTAGACGCTTACTAGGGACATGGTTTTGTCTATGTATCCACACATGTATCTGAGTTTCCTATCAATACAATTCTAGCATGGATAATAAACGATTGTCATGAACAAGGAAATATAATAATAACCTATTTATTATTGCCTCTAGGGCATATTTCCAACAGTCTCCCACTTGCACTAGAGTTAATAATCTAGTTCACATCGCCATGTGATTAACACTCACAGAGTTCTGGGTTTGATCATGTTATTCTTGTGAGAGATGTATAGTCTACGGGTCTAAACCTTTCAGATCCGTGTGTGCTTTACAAATATCTATGTCATCTCCTAGATGCAGTTACCACGCTCTATTTGGAGCTATTCCAAATAACTGTTCTACTATACGAATCCAATTTTACTACTCAGAATAATCTGGATTAGTGTCAAAGTTTGCATCGGCGTAACCCTTTATGACGAACTCTTTTTCCACCTCCATATCAAGAAAATTCCTTAGTCCACTAGTTACTAAGGATGACCTTGACCGTTGTCCTGTGATCCATTTCTAGATCACACTTGTACCCCTTGACTGACTCATGGTTTGGCACACTTCAGGTGCGGTACACAACATAGCATACTTTAGAGCCTATGACTAAAGCATAGGGGACGACCTTCGTCCTTTCTCTCTATTTTGCCGTGGTCATGTCTTGAGTCTTGCTCAATACTCACACCTTGTAACACAGCCGAGAACTCCTTCTTTGCTGATCTATTTTGAACTCCTTCAAAATCTTGTCGTGGTATGTCTTTGTTTGAAAGTACTATTAAGCGATTTTGATCTATCCTTATAGATCTTGATGCTCAATGTTTAAGTAGCTTAATCCAGGTTTTCATTGAAAAACACTTTTCAAACAACCCTATATGCCTTCCAGAAATTCTACATCATTTCCGATAAACAATATGTCAACAACATATACTCATCAGAAATTCTATAGTGCTCCCACTCACTTCTTTGGAAATACAAGTTTCTCATAAACTTTGTATAAACCCAAAATCTTTGATCATCTCATCTAAGTATACATTCCAACTCCGAGATGCTTACTCCAGTCCTTAGAAGGATTGCTGGGGCTATGCATACATGTTAGCATCTTTCAGGATTGACAAAAATCTTCTGGTTGTATCACATACAACCTTTCCTCAAGAAAATCGTCGAGGAAACAATGTTTTGACATCCTATCTGCACAATTTCATAAATAATGCAGTAATCGCTAACATAATTCCAACAGACTCTTAGCATCGCTACGAGTGAGAAAGTCTCATCGCAGTCAACTCCTTGAACTTGTCGGAAAACATCTTAATGACAAGTCGAGCTTTCTTAATGGTGACATTTACCATCATTGTCCGTCTTCCTTTTAAAATCCATCTGTACTCAACAGCCTTACGACCATCGAGCCGTTCTGTCAAAGTCTACACTTTGTTTTCATACATGGATCCTCTCTCGGATTTTATGGCCTCGAGCCATTCATCGGAATCCGGGCCCACCATCGCTTCTCCATAGCTCGTAGGTTCATTGTTGTCTAGCAACATGACGTCCAAGACAGGATTACGTGCCACTTTGAAACAGCATGCATCCTTGTCGTCCTACGAGGTTTGGTAGTAACTTGATCCGAAGTCTCATGATCACTATCATAAGCTTCCACTTCAATTGGTGTAGGTGCCATAGGAACAACTTCCTGTGCCCTGCTACATACTAGTTGAAGTGACGGTTCAACAACCTCATCAAGTCTCCACCATCCTCCCACTCAAGTCTTTCAAGAGAAATTTTTCCTCGAGAAAGGACCCGATTTGAGAAACAATTCCTATTGCTTTCGGATCTGAGACAGGAGGTATACCCAACTGTTTTGGGTATCCTATGAAGATGCATTTATCCGCTTTGGGTTCGAGCTTATCAGCCTGAAACTTTTTCACATAAGCGTCGCAGCCCCAAACTTATAAGAAATGACAGCTTAGGTTTCTCTAAACCATAGTTCATACGGTGTCATCTTATCGGAATTACGTGGTGCCCTATTTAAAGTGAGTGCGGTTGTCTCTAATGCCTAACCCATGAACGATAGTGGTAATTCGATAAGAGACATCATGGTATGCATCATATCCAATAGGGTGTAGTTATGATGTTCGGACACACCATCACACTATGGTGTTCCAGGCGGTACTTAGTCGTGAAATAATTTCCACAATGTCTCAATTGTGTACCAAACTCACAACTCAGATATTCATCTCTATGATCATATCATAGATATTTTATCCTCTTGTCACGATGATCTTCAACTTCACTCTGAAATTACTTGAACCATTCAATAATTCAGACTTGTGTTTCATCAAGTAAATATACTCAGTATCTACTCAAATTATTTGTGAAGTAAGAGCATACCGATATCCACTGCGTGCCTCAGCACTCATTGGACTGCACACATCAAAATGTGTTACTTCCAACAAGTTGCTTTCTTGTTCCATTTTACTGAAACCGAAGCTTTCAGTCATCTTGCCCATGTGGTATGATTTGCATGTCTCAACCGATTCAAAATCAAGTGAGTCCAAACGGTCCATCTCCATGGAGTTTCTTCATGCGTATATACCAATAGACATGGTTCACATTACTCAATCCTTTTTCAAAAAATGAGTGAGTCCAAAGATCCATCAACATGGAGCTTCTTCATGCGTTTTATACCAATATGACTTACATGGCAGTGCCACAAGTAGGTGGTATTATCATTACTATCTTATATCTTTTGGCATGGACATGTGTATCACTATGATCGAGATTCAATAAACCATTCATTTCAGGTGCAAGACCATTGAAGGAATTATTCAAATACATAGAGTAACCATTATTCTCCTTAAATGAATAACCGTATTGCGATAGACATAATCCAATCATGTCTATGCTCAACGCAAACACCAAATAACAATTATTTAGGTTTAACACCAATCTCGATGGTAGAGGGAGCGTGCGATGCTTGATCACATCAACCTTGGAAACACTTCCAACACATCTCGTCAGCTCACCTTCAGCCAGCCTCCGTTTATTCCGTAGCTTTTATTTCGAGTTACTAACACTTAGCAACCGAACCGGTATCTAATACCCTGATGCTACTAGGAGTACTAGTAAAGTACACATTCACACAATGTATATCCAATATACTTCTATCGACAGCCTTCTCATCTACCAAGTATCTAGGGTAATTCTGCTCCAGTGGTTGTTCCCCTTATTACAGAAGCACTCAGTCTCGGGTTTGGGTTCAACCTTGGGTTTCTCCACTAGAGCAGCAGCTGATTTGCCGTTTCATGAAGTATCCCTTCTTGCCCTTGCCCTTCTTGAAACTAGTGGTTTCACTAACCATCAACAATTGATGCTCCTTCTTGATTTCTACTTTCGCGGTGTCAAACATCGCGAATATTTCAAGGATCATCATATCTGTCCCTGATATGTTATAGTTCATCACGAAGCTCTAGTAGCTTGGTGGCAATAACTTTGGAAAAACATCACTATCTTATCTGGAAGATTAGCTCCCACTCGATTCAAGTGATTGTTGTACTCAGACAATCTGAGCACAAGCTTAACGATTCAGCTTTTCTCCCTTAGTTTGCAGGCCAAGAAAATCGTCGGAGGTCTTATACCTCTTGACGTGGGCACGAGCCTGAAATCCCAATTTCAGCCCTCGAAACATCTCATATGTTCCGCGACATTTCAAAATGTCTTCGGTGCCTCAATTCTAAACCATTTATCATTACCAAACTATCATGTAGTCATCAAAACGTGTATGCCAGATGTTCGCAACATCCACAGACCACGTTCGAGGTCCAGTACACCGAGCGGTGCATTAAGGACACAAGCCTTGTACTGTCCGCATAATTGCTACTATCAACTTTCAACTATATTTTCTCTAGGAACATATCTAAAACAGTAGAACTAAAGCGCGAGCTTACGACATAATTTGCAAAGACCTTTTGACTATGTTCAGGATAATTAAGTTCATCTTATGAACTCCCACTCAGATAGACATCCCTCTCGTCATCTAAGTGATTACATGATCCGAGTCAACTAGGCCGTGTCCGATCATCACGTGTGACGGACTAGTCAACGTCGGTGAACATCTTCATGTTGATCGTATCTACCATACGACTCATGCTCGACCTTTCGGTCTTCTGTGTTCCGAGGCCATGTCTGTACATGCTAGGATCGTCAAGTCAACCTAAGTGTTTGCATGTGTTCCGAGGCCATGTCTGTACATGCTAGGCTCGTCAACACCCGTTGTATTCGAACGTAAGAATCTATCACACCCGATCATCACGTGGTGCTTCGAAACGACGAAATTTCGCAACGGTGCACAGTTAGGGGGAACACTTTCTTGAAATTTTAATGAGGGATCATCTTATTTACTACCGTCGTTCTAAGCAAATAAGATGCAAAAACATGATAAACATCACATGCAATCAAATAGTGACATGATATGGCCATCATCACTTTGCTCCTTTCGATCTCCATCTTCGGGGCTCCATGATCATCATCGTCACCGGCATGTCACCATGATCTCCATCATCATGATCTCCATCATCGTGTCTTCGTGAAGTTGTCTCGCCAACTATTACTTCTACTACTATGGCTAACGATTAGCAATAAAGTAAAGTAATTACATGACGTTTATGTTGACACGCAGGTCATAAATAAATTAAAGACAACTCCTATGGCTCCTGCCGGTTGTCATACTCATCGACATGCAAGTCGTGATTCCTATTACAAGAACATGATCAATCTCATACATCACATATATCATTCATCACATCCTTTTGGCCATATCACATCACATGGCATACCCTGCAAAAACAAGTTAGACGTCCTCTAATTGTTGTTTGCATGTTTTACGTGGCTGCTATGGGTTTCTAGCAAGAACGTTTCTTACCTACGCAAAACCACAACGTGATATGTCAATTGCTATTTACCCTTCATAAGGACCCTTTTCATCGAATCCGATCCGACTAAAGTGGGAGAGACTGGCACCCGCTAGCCACCTTATGCAACTAGTGCATGTCAGTCGGTGGAACCTGTCTCACGTAAGTGTACGTGTAAGGTCGGTCCGGGCCGCTTCATCCCACAATGCCGCCGAATCAAGATTGACTAGTAACGGTAAGCATATTGAACAAAATCAACGCCCACAACTACTTTGTGTTCTACTCGTGCATGGAATCTACGCAATAGACCTGGCTCATGATGCCACTGTTGGGGAACGTAGCAGAAATTCAAAATTTTCCTACGTGTCACCAAGATCTATCTATGGAGAAACCAGCAACGAGGGGAAAGAGAGTGCATCTACATACCCTTGTAGATCGCTAAGCGGAAGCGTTCAAGTGAACGGGCTTGATGGAGTCGTACTCGTCGTGATCCAAATCACCGATGATCCTAGTGCCGAACGGACGGCACCTCCGCGTTCAACACACGTACAGCCCGATGACGTCTCCCATGCCTTGATCCAGCAAGGGGAGAGGGAGAGGTTGAGGAAGACTCCATCCAGCAGCAGCACAACGACGTGGTGGTGGTGGAGGAGCGTGGCAATCCTGTAGGGCTTCGCCAAGCACCGCGGGAGAGGAGGAGGGAGAGGAGCAGGGCTGTGCTAAGAGAGAGATTGAATCGTATCTTGGGCAGCCCCAAAACCTCAAGTATATATAGGGGGAGGGGAGGGGCTGCGCCCCCATCTAGGGTTCCCTCCCTAGGGGTGGCGGCAGCCCCAAAACCCATCTAGGGTTGCGGCCAAGGGGGGGAGAGGGGGAGGCGCACCAGGGGTGGGCCTTAGGGCCCATCTGCCCTAGGGTTTGCCCCCTTCCCCTCTAGGAGGCCCCTTGGGCCTTGGTGGGGGGCGCACCAGCCCACCTGGCGCTGGTCCCCTCCCACACTTGGCCCACGCAACCTTCTGGGGCTGGTGGCCCCACTTGGTGGACCCCCGGACACCTCCGGTGGTCCCGGTACACTACCGGTGATGCCCAGAACTCTTCCGGTGGCCAAAACCATACTTCCTATATATAAATCTTTACCTCCAGACCATTCCGGAACTCCTCGTGACGTCCGGGATCTCATCCGGGACTCCGAACAACATTCGGTAACCACATACAAACTTCCTTTATAACCCTAGCGTCATCGAACCTTAAGTGTGTAGACCCTACGGGTTCGGGAACCATGCAGACATGACCGAGACGTTCTCCAGTCAATAACCAACAGCGGGATCTGGATACCCATGTTGGTTCCCACATGTTCCACGATGATCTCATCGGATGAACCACGATGTCGAGGATTCGATCAATCCCGTATACAATTCCCTTTGTCTAGCGGTATTGTACTTGCCCGAGATTCGATCGTCGGTATCCCGATACCTTGTTCAATCTCGTTATCGGCAAGTCTCTTTACTCGTTTCGTAACACATCATCCCGTGATCAACTCCTTGATCACATTGTGCACATTATGATGATGTCCTACCGAGTTGGGCCCAGAGATACCTCTCCGTCACACGGAGTGACAAATCCCAGTCTCGATTCGTGCCAACCCAACAGACACTTTCGGAGATACCTGTAGTGTACCTTTATAGCCACCCAGTTACGTTGTGACGTTTGGCACACCCAAAGCACTCCTACGGTATCCGGGAGTTGCACAATCTCATGGTCTAAGGAAACGACACTTGACATTAGAAAAGCTTTAGCATACGATCTACATGATCTTGTGCTAGGCTTAGGATTGGGTCTTGTCCATCACATCATTCTCCTAACGATGTGATCCCGTTATCAACGACATCCAATGTCCATGGTCAGGAAACCGTAACCATCTATTGATCAACGAGCTAGTCAACTAGAGGCTTACTAGGGACATGGTGTTGTCTATGTATCCACACATGTATCTGAGTTTCCTATCAATACAATTCTAGCATGGATAATAAACGATTATCATGAACAAGGAAATATAATAATAACCTATTTATTATTGCCTCTAGGGCATATTTCCAACATATGGTCCATATGAGGACTTGGATCCATATGAAGAATTTGGTTCATATGAAGAATTTGATCTGGGGTTCCTATTCTTCACAGGTGGTGTCATGAGGACATTCACCTGAAGACTTTCAAGGCACCTTTTGGGAACCCAGATTTTCTTCATAGGGGAACCATTCCTGCAGTTAGTGCCAACATATCTAGCAAATACTTCACCATTCTAATTTTTGAACAGTTTATAGTTGGAGTCAAATGACTCATCAGAAGAACGAGAAGATTCACATGTATAGCCAGATAAATTAGATGGATCAACTGGAGGTCCCTTTGTAGCAACCCATGAGGTTTTGGGGTACTGCTCAGGCTTCCAATATGTACCATCAGCATTGATTTTCCTCTCAAAGGCAATACCCTCTTTCCTAGGGTTCCTGTTGAGGATCTGCTTTTTAAGCACATCACAAAGAGTCTGATGCCCTTTGAGGCTTTTGTACATGCCTGTCATGTACAATTCCTTCAGCCCTGCATCGTCAGTGATACTAGCAATGTCCTTAGATGAGGAATTAGTGATAGCAGAGGCAGGTGAACAATTTGTAACATTAGAAGCATTTGAACATTCAGGTGAGGAATTAGCAGATTCTCGTTCAATGCATTTCAAACATGGAGGAATAAATTCTTCCTGAGCAGCGCTGATTTGTTGAGCAAGTAATGAATCGCGCTCCTTCTGAAGATCTTCATAACTCACTCTTCGCTTCTCAAGATCTTGCTTCTTTTGAAGATATTCATAATAAAGCTTCTCATGATCAGATAAGAGAGTGTTATGATGACCTTGAAGGTTGTCAAACCTGGTCTGAAGTCTCTGAAGATTTCCAGTTAAGGCTTTAGTGCGATCCATTTCTTCACCCAACATATCATCACTTTTGTCTAGCATGTTTTGAACCTTTTCAAAAGCCTTTTGTTGTTGCACGGCAATCTTAGCAAGTTTAGAGTAGCTAGGCTTAAGATTTTCATCAGATTCATCCTCACTAGATTCAGAGAAGGCATATTTGAGTACCTTGGCACCCTTTGCCATGAAGCAATAGGTGGGAGCGTAGTCATCACTGCCGTCATGAGACTTGTTGGTGAGATCACTTTCTTCAGCATTGAAGATGGACTTGCTGACGAATGCAGTAGCGAGGGCTAGGCTTGCCACACCAGACTCGGAATCTTCAGATTCCTCTTCTTCCTCATTTTCTTCACATTCAGCCTCAGAGTCCATTTCCTTGCCAATGAATGCCCGAGCCTTCTTGGAGCTGCTCTTCTTGTGAGGCGAAGACTTCGAGGATTTTGATGATGAAGATTTTGAGGATTTCTTCTTTTTCTTCGCATCATCAGAACTGTAATCCTTGTATTTCTTCTTCTTTGATTCCTTTTCCCACTGAGGACAATCTTGAATGTAGTGTCCAGGCTTCTTGCACTTGTGACAAAGCCTTCTCTTGTAGTCACTGGATGAGGAATCATTGCTCTTTGAGGGTCTTCCAAAGCGACCACGTCTTGAGAACTTTTGGAATTTCTTCACGAGCAGTGCTAGATCATGACTTAGTTCTTCAGGGTCGCCAAGGCTGCTACCAGAGTCTTCATCTTCGGACTCAGATACTACCTTGGCCTTCAATGCACGTGATCTGCCATAGCTCGAACCATAGAGATCTCTCTTTTCAGCAAGCTGGAACTCATGAGTATTTAGCCTCTCGAGGATATCAGCGGGGTCAAGTGACTTGTAATCAGCACGCTCTTGTATCATTAGTGCCAGAGTATCAAATGAGGAATCAAGCGACCTCAGCAATTTCTTCACCACCTCATGGTCGATGATGTCAGTGGCACCAAGTGCTTGAAGCTCATTTGAGATGTCAGTGAGGCGATCGAAGGTTTGCTGAACATTTTCATTGTCAAGTCTTTTGAAGCGGTTGAAGAGATTGCGAAGAACATCAACTCGAGAGTCACGCTGAGTTGAAACTCCTTCATTGACTTTGGACAACCTATCCCAGATAAGCTTAGCAGTCTCCAAAGCACTCACTCTTCCATACTGTCCTTTGCTCAGATGGCCACATATGATATTCTTCGCTTGAGAGTCGAGTTGCTTGAATCTCTTCACATCAGCAGCATTCAGAGAAGGTGTGACTGAGGGAACACCATTTTCCACAACATACCAGAGATCGTTATCAATTGGCTCAAGATGCATTTGCATCTTATTCTTCCAGTAGGGGTAGTCCGTCCCATCGAAGGTAGGACACCCAGCAGAGACCTTGATCATACCTGCGGTCGACATAACTAAAACTCCAGGCGGTTAAACCAAAATCACACAGAACAAGGGAGTACCTTGCTCCGATACCAATTGAAAGTGCGTTATCTCGACTAGAGGGGGGTGAATAGGCGATTTTTATGAAATTCTTCACTGAGGAATTTGCTAGTGAGGAAATTCCTTAGCGAAGAACTACTACCAGCGGAATAAGTACTCAGATGAAAACAAAGCAGAACACAAGCATGGTCATCATGATGAAATGAAGACTAGCACAGAGTACAGAAAGCGTAAACACAGGATAACACAGAATGAAGACAAACAGACTGAAGAATTTGAACTGAGGAAATTGAGAAAGTCTTCAGTCAAAGTCTTCAAACACAGATATGATAAACAAGCAGCACAATACTGAGGAAATGAAAGAGTTGATGAAATGGAACCAGTAAGCTTGGTGAAGACAATGATTTGGTAGACCAGTTCCAACTGATGTCTCAGTTGTACATCTGGTTGGAGCGGCTGAGTATTTAAACTCGAGGACAAACAGTCCCGGACACCCAGTCCTGAGCACGCAGCTCGGGACACCAAGTCCTCACCGTATTCTCCTTGAACTAAGGACACACAGTCCTCGTCCAATCACTCGTGGTAAGTCTTTAGGTGACTTCCGAACCTTGAAAAACTCGGTCACTCAGCGATCCACAATTCCTCTTGGATGCTCTAGACCATGACGCCTAACCGTCTGGAAGAAGCACAATCTTCAAAGGTAACAAGCGTCGGATCCACACAGGATCAATCTCTTCAGTGATGCTCAATCACTTTGGGTTTGTAGGTGTTTGGGTTTGGGTTTGGATTTTCCTCACTTGATGATTTTCGCTCAAAGTCCTCGGAGGATGGGTTGCTCTCAAATGACAAGTGTCAGTTTCTCTCGGAGCAGCCAACCAGCTAGTGGTTGTAGGGGGCGGCTATTTATAGCCTAGGGAGCAGCCCGACATGATAAGACATAAATGCCCTTCAATGATATGACCGTTGGATGGCTAAGATATTTTGGGACAGCTGGCGCGTAGCACAGCAACGGTCAGAAATTTGAGGTACAAATTCATCAGGGCTATCATGTTCCTCATAGTGTAGGCAATTCGCACTAGCGAATTCCTAACTCCTCAGTCAGAACAAAGTCCTCAGTGACCAGAAGAACTGCGTCTCTGTCACTGAAGAAACTGACTGAACTATACGAGATTTCCAATGGCTTCACTCGAAGGGATTGGTAGGTGTAGGATTTGAGTTGAGCATCAAATGGAAATTTTTTCTTAGTATTTCCTCGACCCCCTTTAACAGTACGGTGTTTCCTATGACTCAAGAAAGAGAAAATGAAACTACGAAAACAAAAGTCTTCACGCTTCATGTTCCTCGAATGAATACAAAGTCTTCAAGGTCACACCAATTTCTTCACTTTCAAAGTCTTCAAAAAGTCTTCGGTATATCAAAATCTTCAGTTGAAGAACTTCATTTTTAGGGGTCGACTTTCTCTGTAAATATCAAACTCCTCATAGACTTATAGACCTGTGTACACTCATAAACACATTAGATCCTTAACCTATAAGTCTTCAATACACCAAAATCACTAAGGGGCACTAGATGCACTTACACAACTCCACAAGATTTGGAGGCTCCCAAGTGACACCTAACCAATCTAGGAGACACCACTCTCTAAAAAGGTAGTAGATGTTGTTGCCGATGATGAACTCATTGCTCTTGTGCTTCAAAAAGATAGTCTCATCAACACTCAATCAGTCTCTCACAGATTTGACATGGTAGGAGGAGAAGGATTGGAGTGGAAAGCAACTTGAGGGGGCTAGAAATTGAGGATCAAATGGTTGGAGTGGAATCCCTTGATCTCAACACAAGTGTACGTGGTTCTCTCTCAGAAAATGGATATGGGAAGTGGTAGCTTAGTCCTGGTTGCTCTCTCTGAGAGTAGGTGGTGTGGGTGGGGTATAAATAGCCTTCACAAAAAGCTAACTGTTACAAACCGTTATACACAACTCGGTGGGACTGGGTGAAATACTCGGTGAGACCGACCGGTGCAAAACGTTTGAACTTTAGGCATTTCGATGAGACCGGATGAATCCACTCAGTGGGAATGATTGATGATGACCTAAGCACTTTTGACGCTTCAGTGACACCGATCCATTTCACTCGGAAATTCCGAGATAAAACAAATAGGTCATAGAAGGTTTGGAGTGCACTTCGGTGGAACCGAATGTCATCTTGGTGAAACCGAGTTTCTAGGTTTTAGGCAATGGCTTTGTCAAGTGTATCTCAGTGGGTCCGGGTATGAGTGGATCGGTGGGACCGAGATAGGATTTAATTTTGGACAGATAGGATTGTGAGGGTGTGGTTGAGGTTTTTTTGGAGCAATATCTCTAAGCACTTGAGCAAATGACTTGTGATCAAAACCTCATCCCCTTTTAATAGCATTGCCTTTCCTATAGACTCAATGTGATCTTTGATCACTTAACCAAAAAAGTAGAGTCTTGGAGCTTTTGCCAATGCTTGTTCTTGTAGCTTGAGGGGTCCACATCTCCATCTATCTACTTGCCTAGGTTGAACTCGAAATATAATTGAGGGAAACATTAGTCCAACAAGATGTATGTTGACATGAATTACCAAAACCATCCATGGAGCAAATATGCTTTCACAATGCAAACGAGAGGAATGGGTGGTCGGTCGGGGGAGGTCTGGCGAGTTCGGGGCGCGTGGCTTAGAGGGGACGGTGCGGCCGACCCTGCACGGAGAGGTAGCGACGGGCCGAGGCGGCCGGGCAGCACAATGGGCCGAGGTGGCGCGATGGGGCGGCTGGTGTGGAGGCGGCATGAAACTTCAACGGTTGCCTCCCGTCAATTTTAGGGGAAGGTTTTCTTCCTCTAGAAGGGAGGTTGGGCTGATTATACGTGTCCCCTAATTTTTTTCGCGCTTACGAACCGTTGGAGCAATTTTTTTGTCTCAACTTGGTGTAATCAAGTTTTTTATATGGGAAGAGGAACTTGTTGGAGATGCTGAATGTTGTTTTAGCCAAAATAAAATATGCCTTACATTCCAGAAGGATGGAATATATGTGAATACAATCTTATTCAAACTCTGTCCTGGTTTCTTCCATTTTCATTATTTCATAGTCATCACATTGAGATTGAGCGGTCATGATCTTCAAAGCTGTCAGATTTTTTTCAAAGCTAAAAGGCATCTTACATCCGATATTTATCAGAAAAACAATAATCAATATACGGATGACAATCGGATGCAAACCGACCAATACAAAATAAAATTACATTGTAAAACGTACTAGCCTTCCTCTTCTTCTTCTGATTATACACCATCCATCGCATGTTGAAAAATTACACCCAATTATATAAAAAGGACGCCTGCAAACACTTTCGTCATATCATGCTTTACAAACAACAATAGCCACTCGCCCCCTTGGGATGAGATTTAGAAGTCACCGAGAAGCATCGGTTGAAGCGTCACTCCATGCAAAACAAGCTTGCATCCATCACCATTGGTCCAAACGGTTGAAAAAATCAAACCATACTGCAAAACAATACACAAAAAATGTCAAAGTCATCGTGTCAATGGTCTGTCAATTTGCTCTCCTCGAAGGACATATCAACTGCCAAGATATGAAGAGAACCAACATATCTGGAGACACAAACTCTCACGGGCTCTTTCCGATGCCAGATCAGACATCTTTGAGGTAGGAAGATACCTTAATCCAACATGCCATCATCGCCACCATTTCGTCAATGTCACCGCCACTCCTCTTGCCGCCAGATGGGGAAGATTGGGGGGGGGGGGGGCATGCGACGGTGTGAGGGAGAAATATGGCGGCGGCATGAGGGAGAAAGTTGGCGGCGGCGGCTAGGGTTGAGAGAGAGGCTCCGTTCAAATGACATTGTGTGAGTTGCTCCGCCCAATTTCATTTGAATTCGAGATTTCAGAAGCGGCCCCTCTTCAGATTTAGAAGAAGAAGAGAGAACCGAGCTAACTTTAATGCGGGTCCCACCTCCAATCTGCGAAAATTGAATCGCTCTCTCCGCTTCCCCTTCGTCCGCTTTGCTCGCATCCGCTCCCACGCGCTCCTAGCTCCCCATGGCGGGGGGCTCGCCGTCGCCGAGCCAAGCCGGAGCAACGCCCAACCGCCTAAAGCGCAAGGCCCCTGCATCTTCCGCCGTCGCCTCCTCCTCCACCTCCTTAGGGGCGGACGAGGCGGCGGACGAGGGGGACATTGAGGAGCTGGAGAGGGAGGTGGCCGATCTGGGCCGCCGGATACTCGAGCAGCGCCGTGACGCCGCCGCCCGCTTCATAGACGCCACAGTATCGCGCCTCGTCGCCCTCCGCCCGCCCGCCTGCGTAGGTATGCGCGCTTCCAGCCTTGCTCCGGTACTAGGGTTTCCGGTTAATTCGTCCCCGTTTGGGGATTTGTATGATTTGCCCGTCGATAGGTAGTGCTTGAAGTATACATAGAAAAATGCCCCCGTTTGTGATTTACTGCTAGTCAGGGCTTGGGGATATGGAGACATGGCTAAAAGCGAGCATTTTGGATCTAAGTTGACACTTTGAGCTGGTAAGGTGAAGGGATTTGTTTCTGCTTGCACGTTTTTTCAACAAATAATCAGAGGAATCATTGATTTCTAGTCTAGGTAAGTTATAACCAGGTCTCTGGCTGCCACTTGTAGTTGACAATATTTGCTAAGGCTCAGTTTCTGCTTACTAAGCTTTATAATCAGTTATGAGAAAATAACCACGAAAACAGTAATATCGGCAGAATTTTGTTAGGCAAACATGATCATCATAATCGACCGCAAGTGAAAGAGAACCTAGAAATTCATGCTTATTTCCTCTTATGGTAATCTCAACTAGTCAACTTAGTTCTGTTATGAAACGAAATGTTGGCAATTTATCATCTGACCTTACACGATGTGTCGTATTTGCTGCGAGTGACAGGGAATTATGTAAAGTTTGACATATATTATATGTAAGAAAACATGTCGCATGGTTATTCTGTAAGGCGTGAGCTGGCAGAGTGTATCCTGATTGGATGTATTGTAGTTCTAGCTTAGTTTGTTATTTGATCGGCAATTGTTGAGAATTGTTTGCCTAAGTGCTTAACTGTAACCCAGAATTATTAGCCCTTTCAAATGCCAATGCTAAAAAAGTGGACTGCTAGTTTTTGCCTTGTTTTTCCTTTGCAAATTCAACTAAATATGTAGTGCTCGAAGTATACATAGAAAAATGCTCCGTTTGTGATTTAATGCTAGACAGGGCTTGAGAATAGGGAGACATGGAAAAAAGCCGGCATTTTGGATCTATGTTGACACTTTTGAGCTATTGAAAGAAACAGAGGGAGGGATTTGTTTCTGTTTGCACAATTTTTCCTCAAATAATCAGAGGAATCGTTGATTTCTAGTCTAGTAAGTTATTTGATTGCCACTTGTAGTTGACAATATTTGCTAAGGCTCAGTTTTGTGCTTGCTAAGCTGCGTTGTGTTGTGCGGAACTAACTTTATAATCAGTTGTGGAAATATAACCACGAAAACAGAGAGAAGCTTTGTTAGCCAAACAGTATAACAGGCATAATTTTGTTAGGCAAACATGATCATCATAATCGACTGCAGCGTGAAACAGAACCTAGAAATTCATGCTTATTTCTTCATATGGTAATCTCAACTTAGTTCAGTTAAGAAACAAAATGTTTGCAATTTATCACTTGACCTTACAGGATGTGTTGTGTTTGCTGAGTGAAAGGGAATTATGTAAAGTTTGAGATATATTATGTGTAAGAAAACATGTTGCATGGTTATTTTATAAGGCGTGAGCTGGTAGAGTGAATCCTGATTGGATGTATTGTAGTTTTAGCTGGGTTTGTTATCTGGTCGGCAATTGCTGAGAATTGTTTGCCTAATTGCTTAACTGTAACCCAGAATTATTTGCCCTTTCAAATGCCAAAGCTAAAAAAGCGGACCGCTATTTTTTTCGCCCTCTTTTCTCCTTTGCAAATTAAACTAAATATGTATGTCATCTCATCAGAACTCAGAAGTCAGCCCCTACTAATTTCGCTGTTATTTACTCAAAAAATACCTGACTACGACCTCAGCCTGTCACTTTAAGTTTTCCCTAGATTAAACATCAATTGTCATGGCATGAATAAAGGGCAAACATATAATAACGCAGTGACAATTTTACAAAAAATTGGTAGTACACCAAGACTGACATCAGTATTGATATTGCAGAAGTTCCACGTGAAGCACAACCTGCCGCTGGGGGCTCGCACGCCGAAGCTGAACAAAATATAAGTGAAAAGCTAAAGATGTTCAAATCTAAGACCGAGGAAAATATCGCGGCAATTCCCAAGGTACTGGACAAAATGAACAAGTGTATTGCTCGGATGGAGAAGGTTCAGCAATTGAATGTGAATATACATCCTGCTTTTGAAAGGAAACGGTAGCAGTGGTGTTGTGCTTTTGCTTTATCCATTACGCGTGGGGCTGCTTGCTCACTCAGCAAATGTGCCATTTGTAACATGTTGGTGTTGAAATAGCCTGATTCAATTAGTACTTAGGCGGGATTTGTTACTGACAAAGCATCGATATTTACACTATGGATGTACCCACTCTGTCTCAAAATGTAAGACACATGTAAAAAAATGTCTTACATTTTGAGACAGGGGGAGTAACATTTTGTCCAGATGTATTTAATCAGTGAGTGAGTGAGTGAGTGAGTGTGTGTGTGTGTGTGTGTGTGTGTGTGTGTGTGTGTGTGTGTGTGTGTGTGTGGCTATTTTGGTCACTTCTCCAGGCTGCGTACTCTTTGGTAACTTGTTTCTGAACATTATATGTGAAAGACAAAGCGGTACATGTTCCCGTTTTGTAACCCGTGGTTCTAATATGTTAATGTGTGATAGGCTAACATTGCCTACTGATTGTGAAGCCTGTATATGCATCAGACGAAGTATAGGATAGTGTTACATTGTCAATAGTTTTGCCATTTTAACATAAGCATGGAAGAGGCGCAATATATTTAACTAATTTGCATGAGGTCCAAACCTATACTTAAGCGTGGAACAAATAAAACTTTGAATTTGAGGTACATTTGTCTACATTCATGTGCCGCGTGTTGGATGGCAATTGCAATCCACATATTAAGAGCAAAACCTGAATGTTTTTTTTTTTTGAAACGGAGGCAAAAGAATTGCCTCGTCGATTAATTAAGAAGAAGAGAATTGCTTTCCTCAAAAAAAAAGAAGAGAATTGCCCAATTAATTTACGGAAAACCGGGCGAAAACCAATACAAACAAACTCACTCAACACGAAGCATCACGGCCACATAGATGGCCCGCCAAGTGCTCCCAACACTCAACAAGCACAACCCTCAACACTTCTACAATGCAACGGAACCCGGGGTGAGAAAACGGCAATGATGACTCAAAATACCAAGGCCACGTCGACAACACGAGAAACCGAGCACAATCCATCATGACATCACGGACGCCTTCCCTTTCGCAACATCAACCATAGGAACCTCCAGCTGCTCACTTGACAAAGGTGAATCTTGACCCTCGCTCGAGGTCGTCGACGTGTCCACCTTCATATGATCCACTGACAAACTCAGTCATAGCTCCCTAAGCTCGGGCATGACCTGCAGTACCGGAGCCACAAGCATGGCAATGGACTCGCCCTTAGTGGAAGACAACATAGGATGGGAGGTAGGCATCGAGGATGAATTGTCTCCAACACGAGGGGAGAAGGAGCCATATAACTCCGCCCCCTCTCCTCCGTGGAGCAAACACCGGCCGCACAAGGAGAGTGCGGCGTCAGAGAGGTCAGCAACATAGCCGGCGCAAGGGAGAGTCTACTCAGAGCAGCCTCCGCTCGCTCTAAAAAGCTCCCAACATGTGCCAGACAACCTTGCAGCAATGCAGTCTGATCAGCCAAAGCGGACTGCAACATTAGCTCCGACGAGGTTGGTGAGCCAACGGTACCAGAGACGACAGACGCCCAAGACCCACGATGAAGCGCCTTGGATGGGAGTGCGGATCTCATCGGACCCTCACATGAAGCAAGAGCAGGACGATGCATGACATCGAGCTGCGACACGAGCGGCACATCATTGCATGGCAGTGAGCTTAGAGGACGCCATGGGTTGCAACATCCACGCGCACGATGACCGTTCTCGAAACAACGGGAGCACCGCAACGGCTCTTTGCAAACAGCCGCGCGATGACCATGAGCGAAGCATCTGTAACATCTACCGCGAAGCCAAGCGGGGATGGGACAAGGAGCCATTGTCGAGGAAGGCGACGAAGTCGGACGACGCGGGCCGCGCCGTGGTAGCACCTTTGCCAACCCTCATTTGTGTCTGCGTCATGCCCCACGCACATCCCTCCAGAATCGAGGGCCTTGGTGGCAGCCGGTGGTGTCTGGGGAGCCAACTCCTCTTCGTCATCTTCATCTTCATCGTCGTCAGCAGCGGAGGCCCACAACACCGCCCGTGGAGGCAGCGTCACGGCCATTTCCTCTTCACAGCCTACGTCGTCCCCATTGACAGAGGCAACAGGGGCCGGCAACAACACATCCGAGGCGGCATCGGCAAGGACAGGGGAGCCAGGCGTCGGGGCCGAAGCAGTTGTCGACACAGGCTCCGAACAGGGCGTGCACGCAGCCTTAAGACCCCCCGTCCTCCCTCCTAAACCTGGAAGCTGAGGGCAGCGGCCGCGGTCGAGGGAGAACACCGGCGACCGGGGTAGTGCCTGCAGCCTGAGCGCACGACGCAGACAGCGCAAGGACGACGGGTGCAACAGCCGGAGACGCCGATGGAGTGGTGGCCGCCGCGGAGGCTCAGGTGAGCAGCATTGCCGGGCGAACCGAGAGATGGGGCGCCGCCGAGACTGGCGTGGGAGAGGTCTTCGCGTGGTACCCGGATCCGGTTACGGCGGCCGCAACGGAGGACGGAGGCCGGAGATCCGGGCGACCGCCCAGCCGCAACTTGCGCGGACGCGAGAGCGCCATCCCTTCCCAACGCATGACGCCGAGCCAAGCCGAGCCTAGCAGAAGAGAGAGGGCGAGCAGGGGACTCCGGATCTGGCCTGGGCAGCTGCACAGCTAGCCGGAGATGGGAGATCGAGGCGCCGCCGCCGGGGGCGCTCACCCGACGCGGGTGCTGTCGCGGGAGCTCATCCCTTATATGCCACGGGTTTGGTGAACCTAAACATTGCCGAAAACCTGAATGTGAATCAGCATGCAAGGATACAATCATTCACACTAAGCATGTGTGCCAAATTCAAGCCGTAAGCTGTACTCCTATACATAAATCTCACAGCTGTCTCGGTGCACTATAAGATAAAAGAAAATATTAAAGTACAGACACGGCTCTTCTGCACATCTCAAAGCTTAGGCCTTGGGGTTTGCCCAGGTGTCTTGGCCCTCCTAATCAACGCCTCTTGGGTCAGCGACACGATGAGCTGACAATTTACATAATTTATTTCAGATGAGAAAAATAGTGCTCCCTCCGATCCAAAAAGAGTGTCATGGCTTTATAGTTCAGTTTTAGCTTAGAACACACTTTTTTTTTGGATCGGAGGGAGTAAGCAGCATCACAGTCGAAGCTTTAAAAGAATGAAATGAATGTGCATACCTCTCCTTGCCGGTTGAACATACGTCCGGTGACGAATCCCCTACCACCGTGTGCGGATGGGCTGTCGATCTGTGTTCATGAAGGGAAGATGACATTGAGATGAGAGCCTCTCGAACAAATTTTATTTCTATCATGATCTATTGAAGATACAAGCCAATAGCTTACCACATATAACAACCAGTCATCAGCTTTCACAGGCTTGTGGAACCACATCCTGCAAAACATTAACAGGCAACAGAAAAGAGACCATTTATTGGTGGGATGAATGTGGCAAATTAAAAATCCCGATAATGACTGTAAACTCTTGAAACATACGAGTGATCAAGACTGAGAGAGTATGTCTTCAAACCCCTCTTCCGGTGCGGATTTAGGCTGACGCCTGAATATAGTAGATCCGAAGCATATGCTACAACGCATCTGTAATACCATAGGATAATGTCATCAGCATACCCAGCTGTTTAAAATATGACCAATGTACAGCGATAAATGGCCAACCTATGCAGAGCTGGATCATCCGAAAGTTTTCCTCTAGCTCTAAACCAATAATGCAGGCTGAAAAGAATCAGATGCATTACTGAATCAGAAAAATATATATTGCAATACGATCTACGTAAAAAATAGTCCGGAGAATCTATACTGAAGCTTAGAATTTCTATCTAAAAAGACCCGTGAACCACAAAGAAACAAAGGATTAGTGAATCTCAAGGCCGCAAAAAAAAATTCATCGTAAACTTACCTTGGTTCATGTTGAGATTTAGAGTCTTGGCAGAACCTCATTTCAATGGGCCAAGGTACAAACTTTTTCTTGGCAGCTGAGTTCCTATATTGCCTGCAGATTACTGAACTGTCAGGACTCAGGACTATGACAGCATATGATAAAGAGATGAATGTACTGTCAAATCCATAATGACAACTGAAGCTTAAGAAGTATATAATTATAATATTCTAAATGAATCTTATGGGTTTCAGCTCCAGCCTACCCCAACTTGTTTGGGACTAAAGGCTTAATTGTTGTTATTGCTGTTATTCTAAATGTGTCGTCGAACTAGTGCCATTACCAGATTGGGGGATCCACTTGAAAACTACTCCCTCCGTCCGGAAATACTTGTCGGAGAAATGAATAAAAATTGATGTATCTAGAACTAAAATATGTCTAGACACATCCATTTCTCCGACAAGTATTTCTGGATGGAGGGAGTAATAAACAGCATAGCGGACGGCTAAAGCGTGCGGAGAATGTCAAGAGAGGGCGGGGTAGACCGAATTTGACATGGGAGGAGTCCGTTAAGAGAGACCTGAAGGATTGAAGTATCACCAAAGAGCTAGCTATGGACGGGTGCGTGGAAGCTTGCTATCCATGTGCCAGAGCCATGAGCTGGTTGCGAGATCTTATGGGTTTCACCTCTAGCCTACCCCAACTTGTTTGGGACTAAAGGCTTTGTTGTTGTTGTTGTAGGGAGTAATAAACACATATATCATGCTTTTCTAACAGTTCAGAAGATGTTGCGTCTTAAGGTGAATAATTTTAAGTTAAAACAGTTAGTTTCGCCAATTAGCAAAACATATGATTCGTAGTCAAGAAAATTTACATCGGAAACCGTGGATCAGTGAGTCTTCTTTCCCGTATCTCCTCCATATTCAGGAGCTGCATTTGATTACTTATTAGTTCCAAGACTTTTTCCCCAAGGGCATTAGAGGAAAGTGATAAAAATCCTTGCCTGTTCTGGAGGAGGAACGACAGGCATGATTGCAGCCTGATGCTCAAACCCTAATTCTTCCTTCTGCAAAAGAACCAGAACAGAAGTTAGACACCCTTTCTTCATTGTCTAGTAGATTAATTTAGTGGGGCTGATCCTCCAATATATCGCCTAGTAGTATCATTTTGCTAGTTGTACTCTTGGACAAATTTATTACTACTTAACTTTGATATATATATATGCTGATTGACGTTTGGGACAAAGAATTGAATTGATCTGTTGGCAGCGGATAGAGCAAAACAACTCTGGGTTTAAAATTTAAGAACTTAAAACTTTGCATAGTATGTCTGTTCATGCTTGATTTGATTATCATGGAAAGCTCTTAGGAATATATGAACCTAGTATTGAGATAGTGAACACAATTCTCTGTTCAGTCTGGCACTCCTTTTTTTCATTATTGTGCAGAAGAGTTTGGACAGATGATATACTTTAGGGGGTTAAACACTAAAATAAACGAAGGAACAACTATTTTACACAACATTTCGGAAGCTACTAGGTACAAAACTGTCGTTTGAGCTATTATCTAATATGTTCTCAACATGAACAGAGTAGACGCTTCCACTGGTCATATCACTGGGAGTGTTAATAATAACTAAAACTTGCCTAAAAATTCTGCTATAATTATTTATACAACTTTAAGGATAATCACCTGGAAAGAAACAATTAGAGTGAACATAACAAGGCCTTTCTGCTTTGCCTCCACTTTTCTGGTGGCAAAGCTGGTTCCATCACGCTCCCGATGTACTTGATATATTATTGGCACTACATAGCAGAAGACATAACAAAGACAGATATAAACATAGTTTTGTTTGAACAAACGGATAATGCATTAACGATCAAAACATAAAAAGATAATTACAGAACAGGGCATTAATACGAGTACAGTACTGATAATTATAGGCCGGACTTTAGTTTCTGCTTGCCCCCTGCTATGGACAAAATGAACACAAAGTTTAAAATATTCTTACTATTATTGTCTCCTGCTATTAGAAAAATTGCATGCAGACTATGCACAAGTTTCAGGCAATCGACTGTCTTGGATGCTGCTGCTAGTGCCTGCATGAAGGTTAAGACATAGTGAAAACCATTGGCAATGATGTGCAAAGCTTTTATTCTACCCCCTTTATGGTGAAAACTAGTCAGTTTTATAGTAAATGTTTTTCCTCTTGTATGGGAGTGTAGGGAATGAGTTATGATGACCACTGGCCAAGCAGTGCTTTTTAACCAAACACAAATAATTGAATCAGAATAAGGTTAATACAGTGTCAAATACTGACTAGTTTTACTGCCTGTGTTATGTTCTAAAACCATTCTGTCTAGATTTTCTTTCTGCTGAACTGCTCCCTAAGTGAGCTGATGTATGAACTGGTGGTTTCATTTTAGCCCTCCCTGTTAGTCTAAAAAAACTGACTAGTTTCCATTTGATATCTTGAGTGAACGTCATTTAAATAACAGAAAAGCTGAGACTTACCTGGGTTCCAAGTATTGTATTAAAAAATCTACAATTAACAGCAACCATGACAAAGAAGATTTCAATTTGATATTGTTCCGAGTTCAAAACTTCAAATAAAAATATAAAGAGTTCCTAGAAAATCTATAATCATCAAGCGAGTTCACAAAGGTGAATTCTGGATCTTCTGGTCTTAATTCAAATGAATTCGTACAGGCATTCAAAAGGAAGCTTTATGTGAACTTCTTTGATAACTTAATTTCATTGAAGAAGCTAATTAGCAATAAGGTTGATAATACATTATGAAAGAAAATACCAAAAGGATAAACATCACCAACAACAATGCAACAGAGCTGTCTTGAAGAAAGTTGATTGCATTATTCAAACATAAAATGTATATCTGTTACTGAACTGTTGCTTGTGGAGATACTCATACATGTGAACTATATGTTTCTAAAAGTTGAGGGAATTCAGAAGTATGCTTAAGAAGCTTCCTTTTAGCATTGACTCGGTGATTCACATATTCGTACTTAAATATAGGAACTAGGATATCCCTCTACAGCATAGAAATGAGGCGGTCAAATACATGCAGCTGGCAGATATAGATGACAGCAACTAAGAGAGTGGTTGAAACATGCCTGCCCAATCAGTTGTCCTCCAAAAACTTGATTAAAAGTTGGAGCTTCTGGCAAAGTAAATCCACGAAAGATATCAACCTACAAAATAGATAAGAATTAAGGTAAGCAAGATCAGCAAGTAAACTGTAAATTATTATGATGGCATGCTTGTCTCTTTAACTTGTAGACCATGAGATGCAAAACTTAAACTGCCAAATTTGCCCTTGTATTTCTTTCTTTTAGGAAATATCAATAAAATCCAATGGCCAACGATGATATTAAATCGAACTTAGCAGACATAGCATAAATGTTACAATTTAAGCAATTAGTATGTCTGATCATCATTCCTCCAGTATAATGCCTTGACAAAATAGAAATATCACAGATACAAACATACATCTATCTAGACTTACCTCTAATTTCTCTAAATGTAAAATTTGTTCCATCAATGAATGGCTTTCAGGTGTTTCTTCTGCATTCCAAATTGTCTTGGTTTGCAGCAGATGTCCATATTGACTTGGCAATACAAAGCAGGACAGCTGCAATACATGAATGACAATAAGCTAAAGCCAACTATTGGATTTGGAAAAGTCATCAGCTAATATTATTGCAAACGGAAATCCTAAAGCTAATAAAATGTCAAGTTAGAAAACAGAATATGGAAAATTATACCTTTGACACCGCAATAACATTTACTTGATGTACAGAACTATTGGTCCCTATAAAACAATACAAAACATTAGCAGTTATACAAAAAAATACATGAAATACAAACTGTTAGTCTTTTCAAGCAAAATATGGACATACATGATGAAGATAGATACAGTCCGTAAAAAAACTAAAATCATGTATAGAGATGTCTTACCGTAACCAAAGTAGTCGTACTTATTTAACACATAGTCTGGACGGTTTGCTTCTTCTGTGTTTGCAGGAGCAGAAACTTCAGCCTGCAAGAAAATGAGAATGTCTTTCACATTAAAGAATTTTTGATAGAGCAATACTTTGTTGGCTGCTGAGATGGGAATTTTACTCTGAAGGTCTGGAACTATAAAACTCGGGTTTAGTCTTTCCCCCAGAGCATGAATGCAAATAACCAACGATATAGAAATTGAACATCACTCTTTTCTTTGCATGATATCCCAGCAACTTAGAAAGAAAATAGTTCTTGTAACAAATTATGTTTCATCATTTTGAGAAATCGCAAAAAAGCCTCACTTCTCGATGCATTGATGACAAATAGAAAAAAGTTATTTACAAGCCTACGATTAGGCCAACGAATGATATAAGTATTGCCGAAAACGAAGAACCCAGCCCATCCAAATTTGCTGATATAAGTATTGCATTTTCAGGTAGTAATCAGGACCTCTCATAGTGAACAGCAGCATTATAATGAACTCTGCCATTCTGTCAAAGAAAGGTGTCTCTGTAAATAAGTGAAGCAAGAACTGGCATGACTAATACCTGCCCATCCAATATGATGCAAAGGCCATCTACGGGTTCACCTTCACGGGCAACATAATCACCAGGTTCTGCAAAATGCCACCATGAAAACAAAATGCATAAATCAACTTGACCCCACACCACAATCAGTGAATACAAAATCACCGCCACTCCAGGTAAGCGCATACACTGAAGAGTCAAGGGCTAGACGACATCTAGTTAATAGGTACGCACTGAAATGCAGCGCCCAGTTTTTTAGCAGTTGCTCTCGATCGTTAACATTTTCTTTTATGCAGATCACAACGCCAGTGCAGACTAGTAAATCGCTCCTAGTCAGTGAACTGCATACAGAATCATGTACGCGATTTGAAGTACAGTGAACTACAAATCATGGGAGTCACATCAGACATCACTCCCAAATGATATAACTGGCTGACAGCGAGAACATCCTTCAGTAGGCTAACAGTACAAGGTACTCTGAACTGACCGAGGCCAGATTTAGGCTGCGCTCGCCTGAACTAGGCAAACCCGGTGGGCCGACCGATCGATCTAGGGGGCGGTACAGCACAAGGACGGGGGACGGCGCGCGCGACTCACCGTAGTGCTTGACCTGGACGGCCTCGGCGATCCTGCGGATGGAGGAGCCGGGGAGGCACTGCAGGAGGGGCACCTGGCCCAGGAACTCCGTCACTGCACACCAACGGGAATCGTCCCCAGAATTAGCCACGGTCGCTCCCAAATCCGGCAGGCTCGCCGCTGCCTTACCTTGTTCCCGGTCCATCGGCGGTGTCGGCGGAGGCGTCGGCGGGGCGGGAGGGGAGCAGCAGCGGCACCGGGGCAGCGAGGCAGCTGCGGTTCCGGGAAGGCGGACAATAAATAAAATCTCGAATTTAAAAGCGATTGGGATTTGGCAGGGTCGGGAATTTGTGGGGAGGACGATGCGAGACCGCGAGAGGAACGTATACCTGCTCGGGTTTTTTATTTGTTTTTTCCACACGTGAGAGGTGTGGACGCGCGGGTCCGCGTGACGGGGCTGGAGTCGCTGGAGTGCTCTCTCAGTGGCGTGTGGGCCAGAGTATCGGGTAGCCGAGATGTCGACGACAAACGGTTGCCCACGCTGACCCGAATTAATAATGGGGGAATCGTTAAGCATGTGCGCTTTACTGCAATGCTTTTATCTCGTCGGGCATCTCAGTTCGATGCTCGTATAATCACACTACGCCAATGGCAATCGTAAATTTTCTTCCGTATCCGTTCGTGAATAGGGAACCAGTCCGTGAATACAGATGCGGAAGGCCGTCATTCAATGTTGTTTTCAGACATTTGGGCAACAAATACGAATAAATCGAACATAATCCGTTCAAGCCGGGAGGATTTTATTCAAGTTCGGATATAATTTACATAAACGGATGATATTTCAACCGTTTTACTAAAAATTATATAAAAAATACTAAACTCTATATCGGACGATCATCTCGTAAGCATGACCGCCCTGTCCTGCCGCACGGCCTTTGGCGTCTGTGTCGTCGTCGTTGTCCCTCCAACAGCGCAAGGATGTCAAAGGGCCGCGACAGCCTTGTCCGGCAGCTGCCTGACGCTCACGCGGGGCTTAAATAGCCGCGGCCAGGCCAGGCGGAGGGACAGCCATCCAATGCGGTGCAGCAGCCGGAGTTTGTTTCTCGGGACGCGGCGTCAAGCAGCAATGCCTGAAAGGTCACGTCCGCCTGCGACGCCTTCCCGTCTGCTCAATTGCAAGCATCAATATCGGGCGCTGCATGCTCTGGGCTGGCATGAAATGCAACGTGGCAAGCGGCGTGGCGTGTGGGATGGAAAGTGTGGGAGAGGCGGGTGGGGGTTTGGGTGGGTCAGGGTGGTCAGACGCGGGCTTGGGAGCGATCCAGACGCCCGCAGAGCCCCACATTTGTCTCCGGTTTACGGAAGAAAACATGTCCGAATCTCTTGGCGGACCGATACAGACCCGCATTGGATGGCTTTCACCGTCCAGACAATGCGGTCTAGACGTATGCGGGCGGTTTAAGGGACGGAGTTGGAGTAAAATAAGTGAATGTACACTTAAAAATATGTGAATGTATACTTTAAACCGCCCGGAGTAAAATAAGTGAATGTACACTTTAAAATATGCGAATGTACACTTTAAACCGCCCGGAGTACATCTTAAATCAGACGAAATAAACGGATTACATACAGAGTAAAAAAAGTAAATATACACTTTAAAATATGTCTATATACAACCGTATGTTATCTATATTGAAATCTCTAGAGGCTAATATTTAGAAACGGAGGAAGTAGTTTATTATTAGACGTTGATGTGAGCAATCAAAGGCTAGGAGAGAGAGAGAGGGAGTGATTAGAACATTTTTTGAATGATAGCGTTACTGCTAAATTCATTGAACAAGAGAAGGAGGTTGGTCCAGTTTATAAGAAAAACGGAACCTAAAAACCATACAAACTGCGCCTTTCGGCAAACAACACACATCCTCATAGCCACGGGTCCCTCTAATCGGATCCACCTCCAAGATGATGCCCCCAAAAGGGGACACGACGCCAGATTGCGCCGCCATCGTCCGATCTAAACTAGATCAAGGGTTCCCCCCGAAGCACGACAGAAAAGGTAAAGTGGGAGCAGCTACATCGATGCCTCCAACGAGGAAGCGGCGCCGGAAGGCGCCACCATCGACGACTCCGACCACAACCGGAGTACGACTTTCGCCGGCCGTCTCACCTACCCAGTCGAGCCCAGGATCCGGTCAGCCTAAACACCAAGCCACTAACCCTGCCTCCACGGCTAACCACACATCCCCGGCAAGCTTGACACGCTTCCTACCTTGCATCCGCATCCCCCACTGGACGGAGGATGCAACCCCGCAGCGGCGCCATTCTTCTCCCATCGGAAGGATGCAACCAAGCAGCACGCCATTCGTCTCCTCGAGGATGCAACGCCTACGGGCCATTCCTCTCCCGACGAAGGATGCAACGACCGCAATGAGACATTCCTCTCCCCCCAGCCACCACCATCCCGTCCTCCCACCTGCAACAACGCCAAGCTTTGCGAACCACCATCAGGAGGATGCAACACCGAGCCGGGTGCCATTCCTCTCCCACATCTTCACTCACACGGCCAGAGGCCCGTAGCCACGCTGACCACGTCACTGGTCGAGCCGCCTCCAGACCCCAGCCACCAGGGCGCCAGATCCGGTCGGGAAGGCCTGCCAGATCCGACCTCACCAAGGCAAGGGCGCGCGCGCATGAGCAGCCGGACGAGCGCGCGGCCAGTCGCCCTCATCTTACCGTCGCGGACGGACGGGCGAGCCCCACACCGTCGCGACGTCAGATCTCCTCGCGCCCCGTACACTTCTGCGCGACCTCTGAGCGCCTCTCGGCGAGATCCAGCCTCCACCGCGCAGGAGCACCAACCGCGCGCCCCGCAGGCATCAGATCCACGCGGGGGAAGGACGCCCGAGCGCCACAGGCATGCGCCTCCCCAGATCTGCCAGCAGGAGACGCCCGCAACCCGCCGCGCACAGGGCCATGCCGACCACTCCCCCGGGCGGAGAGCCCTCTCACCGGCGACGCATGCCTCCGTGCCGCATCGCCACACGCCTCGCTTGGCCGAGCTGCCCCCGCACAACCCAACACCTCGAGAGCAGAAGAAAAGGCCCGCCGCCGCCGACGCCGCGCCCGACGGCTAGGGTTCGCGCCCAGGTCGCCCGCGGGGGAGCGACACGGGGCTAGTGATTAGAACTTCAATTCGGCAGATTATGCTCAACCGTTGTTGCGATGGCATTTGCATTGAGAGTAGTACGTATCTTTTTAAGAGGTAACTAGATCGTTGATGGTGCGCGTTGCTGCACCCGTCTATTTTGGCTCATAGTTGTTAGGGATATGAAGTAATTTGAAGACATTTGTTTGCAAGAACTAAAGTGATTGGTGGATACATTCATGATCGATCACGACCTCTTTTCGGCTCCTAAAAAAATCACCCGCAAGTATTGAAGAAATACATTAGGAATATTTGAAAAAATAAACATAGTAATAGGAGGTACAAATATTCCAAAATTTCTGGACAACATTTATTATCTAAAAAAATCCAAATATTCTACATTGTAGTTTAACAGACAAATATTCCAAAAGGGATTACGGAAGGGCATAAGAAAATGACGCTGAACAGGCGCCCAACCATAATGGTGTCAAAGACATTCACATGGAACTCGACCACTCCCACTTACAAAATGCTTGTAGATCTAGAGCAGCTGAGAGTGCATATCGCCGAGTCGTGCCCATTGCGTGCACCATCGACCACCAATCTCAATCACGTGGTGATCCTTTGGCCGCCTGGATCTGTGAGAGAGACGCCAATATGAATGATAAACTATATGGAGAAAGATAAAATAAACTAAAATCATTGTTTCAGGGCACTTCCATTTTGAAATAAGGGTACTTATAACACTTATGCTACAATATCTAAATTGCTGGTAGAACCCGTAAAATAAGAAATAATTGATAAAAAGTGAAATTAAAAATGAAAACATAACATTTGTACCAAATGTGGAGCATAGATGGCAGAGGTCTTTATGCCGGCAAAACAGCTTTCCAGCGGGCACCTCCATTGGGAAATTTCAAGTTTAGAGTTTGGATCTTGTGCCTTGTGGAAGGTAGGCTCAGTTCTGCAAGATCACAACCATGACTATTAGATTCAGGACAAGTATGGTTTGAAGAAATGCTAGAACATCACATGGTATGGAATAGTACCTTATATCAAAATATAAGACACGAGTATCATATTAGGATATCATGCAAATATCAATGTAAATAATGCTGGAACATCACATGGTATGGTTTGAAACTCGCTAAATTCCCACCAGGTAGAACCTCTCCTTAGTTTTGAAACTGAAGTTTTCATGACAGAAGTCCCAATGTACAGGTGAGCATCATATATATTCAAATGTCTGAAATAATAATTCTTTGATGCAACAATTTCAAATCTCTTAGATACTAATTTAATACTGAGAGAATGGTGACTGAATGATGACTCTGGTAAACCTAATAAGCAAGGAAACACAGAAGTAAAGTTAACAAAACTAAACTGAATATCACAACTCTATTATTGAGGTCCAGTTTGCCTCCAAAGTTTTGAGTCTCAGCAATTACAGAAATAGTAAGCTCCCTAGGTAAATGAATAGCAGAAAACAAAGATTGTAAGATGGGAAGCTCGTTGCAGGTAGATTAGGAACAAAATTAGATGTATGAATAGAGTGCGGTGTTTAAATCAGTTTAAAGTACACCCATTCTATTTTACATCCAAGCAGCAAATCCGTTTAAAGAATGTGGCAGAGTACACTGCCCAGATGGGAAGCGCTGCCTGATATAAGTTTCCTCACCTCTGGTGAAGTGGCTGCACGCCGCAACACACACCATCTCCTCTTCATCCTTAGATTCTCGCTCTGTCCCTCACACCCTCATTCCCAGGTGCCCAACAAGATGAACCAGAGAGGCGAAGTACAGAGGACGGCATATCTCAGAGATAATGAATGGTGAAAAGCTAGGCTTGCCTTGTCTTGCATCGCGTCATCTTGTGTCGGTAGCCGCAGGTTCCGCCTCCACCTTGTCCTCCTCCGTGGCCTTCTCCCTGTCCCCGTTGCCATTGCTCTCCCAAGGTCTCGTCAATCGCCGCCGCCGACGTAGATCCAATCGAGCTCTTCGCATCGGGGGTGTATGAACGCACACCGGCCGCTCTCTGTATCCCGCGTCGCTGGATCCTCCCTTGAACGAAGCGCAGCACGCTCTGGCCTGGAGACGTCGGCAACTTGAGCGGCGCCACGCGCAGGGTGGACGGGGCAGCGCGTAGGGGTGAGAATGCAGGGGCGTGACCGCGGTAGGAGAGGAGGCGCGTGGTGGCTGTGGGTGGAGCGGCTAGCTGTGGCCGCGGTAGGCGATTGAACTGCCGGCGGCGGTGGAAGAAGCCAGATCGGTGGAGGTCAGGAACGAGACGAGGGGGGGTCGGGGTGGTTAGATAAATGGGTAGTCCGTTCGCTAGATAAATGGGCTGCCATGGGCGGGCAGAACTGGCCCATTTTACCGGAGGCCTTCGTTTCAGCCTCCGGAGCAGCAGCCCATAGGACAGACAGGCCTGTATTAGACACATGCGGGAAAGATGGCTTAACTTAGAAGATCTGACGGCCAGGGATGATTAAATCGTGAAATCGGACGGTCAGAAACCCAAATCGCTGAGAGAGCTCGCTTTAGGTGCGGTTATACTGTCCTTAACTAGACCATGATGGCGCGCGTTGCTGCGCCCGTCTATTTGTTCACTAAAATGGATGTTTTTTTTTGTAAATACATAGACAAAAAATATGGAAGCTAACTTAAATAAAGTAACATGCATGTTCAATGGTATTTGAAATCATGATGGCGCGAATTGCCGCAACCATTCATTTTTACAGCAGAATGGCAGGAGTTTCAATAAATATGTAGAGGCATGAAACATGTGAGTCATGTGAACTTTTTTTTTTGCATTCGTGTCCAGCACCGCATGTGAGTAAAAAGCAAAATAAACAAAACTGCATTTTTAGCATAACGGTAGTTACAACTTATATATATATATATATATATATATATATATATATATATATATATATATATATATATATATATATATATATATATAGTGTTACTATTCATCACTCAGGGTGCAGAACAAGTTATTCTTCACCCGAGGTAATCTTATGATCATTTCATAATTAAATTACGATTGAAATTCAAATAGTTACATTTCTATTGATTTACTACGTAAAATTTCGCATAAGAAAATCAAAATATAGGCCATAAGACAAAAAAATTACAGTTTATGTGTATTTTACACTATATTTTTACGTTTGTAATTTTACATAACATAAAATATTTTTTACGACGATTGTATATTTTCTTACGGTCTCTTTTTATGTCGGAAATAAGACAAAACTGACGGAACGTAAAATTACGGTGTATTGATGGTAAAATAGAGGGGGGTGAAGAATAACTATTCCTCACCTAGGGTGACGAATAGTCAATCCCTATATATATATATATATATATATATATATATATATATATATATATATATATACACATATATGGCCGAGTTATTGTGAAACTCTAAAAACGCTTCGGTACTTGTACAGAAAACACCAAATAAAGGAAACCATAGGGTGTCGGTGTAGTCTAAGGCAGGCGATGGTGAATTGGTGAGGAGTAGAAGACCATGGATGGCTCAAGTTGTGGTCAAAGAAGCCATTATTAGCCTTTCACCATGACCTCTCATCGGCTCATTCGGGCAAGTTACCATCTGGGGTATGCCGCCGCTTATCGAGTGGCAATCCTCATGGCTCCAAACATGCAAGAAGAAAAGGAATGGCGGCCAAGAATAGTAGCACAAGTAAGATCATGAATAAATGAGAAGAAATTCACAAAATAAATAAATGAAAAGGAGCCGACACGGACGGACTTGCTCGTCTGTCTTGTGTTCCCTACAGACATGAGATAGCGAGTGGAATATTTAGAGAATGAATTGGGTTAAAATACTCATAAATTGGAGATTGATCATGCTAATTCCAGAGAATGAGTAGATAACTGTCATGCCAAGCTTGATGGATGTATCGAAACCAGTTAGTTATAGATGGAGATTGACCATGATAAATTTAGGGAGATTGAGAGATAACGATCATGCTGAGCAAGATGGATGAATCAAAACCAGCTATTTAAGGTTGGAGATTGATTATGCTAAATTCACGGGGACTGAACAGATAGCCATCACATCGAGCTAGATGGATGATAAACAAGTTATTTACAGCCAACTACTAACATTGTGATGAGAATATACCAATACATGTATATGATGTTATGAAATCAACTATGAAGTGTAATTCTCGTGTGTATCCTCTTTTTTTTATTGTAGCATATGAGAGCAAGTTGGGTAACATCGTTCTTCAGATCTGTGTTGCTTGGCCCCCTATGTCATGTCTTATTATCAAACAAAGCAAAGATGGTATCATGAGAAGGTGGAGTTTAATTGTGACCACCGAGGATTAACATGGACTGGATATAGTCATGAGGATAACTTCATACTGCACATCACCATCATTGAATTTTCATCAAACAACTTTAGTGCCAACTCCAAAAAGCTAAGGTAGTGAAGGCCACAGTTGTAGTTGTGCTTGATTTATTGTTGGACCGAGCGAGTATCAGCCCACGGTGTAGAGTGGAGGTGAGCATGGAGAATTGGGCATTGCTATCACTCTCACCTATTGGAGTATGATAGCGAGGAGGACAAAAGCGAGGAGACATTACTTGGAACGATGTTGCAGCTCTGAAATGTATCCACGCGGCGAGAGCCGCACCTACAGCTACAGGTGGCACCGCTGAGCAGCTTGGTCAGCTCAGCATCATTGCGCATGGCGAGCTAGATGTGGCGGGGCATGATACGGGTCTTATTGTTGTGCCTGGCAGTGTTGCCGGCCAGTTCCAGGACCTGCGTCAATGGGGAAGAATGACAAGATTAGCACAAATATTCAGGCATTAGCTACTAATCGACCGTAAAGTCTAAAAAATGTATAAGAATAGCCTGATTAATGGGAACCCAGGAACGAACGGGGTTGAGGAATAGAAGATCAAAGAACAAGGGCAAGGATGAGATGAGGGAGAAAGGCACCTCAGTGGCGAGGTACTCGTGCGCCGACGCACTTGTGTACTTGCCGGCCTTGAGGAATCTGGCGATCCTGCCGAGGAAAAACTGTAGCCCGGCCTTGAAGATCCTCGACGTCGCCTTCTTGGCCGCGCCGGCATCGTCTGCCTTCCCGCGACCGGCCATCTCAGCAACCGAGGAGGAGGAGAACGCCAAAGACGGGACACTGTTCGCCGCCACACACCATCCCGTCGCTCCTTGCAACCAAGCAGAACCCGTGTCGTCGCCAGGCGACGCGCTGTGAAAACCCAGCGAGGTCGCCACTCGCCATGGGAATCCGTCGCTCCGAAATCGGTCCGATGGGAAGAGCCGCCGCCATGCGAAGGGTGCGGGAGTGCGACCTAGCGGAGGAAACGATCGATGGCTTCAGAACATGCTAGAGACCCATAAGGGAGTCTATTGCAGCCCATGCGGCCCAATTTAACCCGAGACAACAGAAAAAGCGACCAGAGAAGCGGCCCATAACGGTTCGTCTACGTTAATAGCGAACGAAGGCTGTTTAGGTGTGATTCATAGCTAATCTGACGGCCGAAAATGGTTAGAATTAGCGATCAGACGGCCGGAAGTGCTGATGCCCTGAGAGGGCTGGAAAAGTGCTCAGTTTTAATATATCTAAATTGCATCAATGGTGTCTGAACTTGTTAGCGATGTTCACTTTGGTGTCTAAATTTGAAAAATACACCAAATTAGATCCAATACTTGACATTCTTGTTCAAATACGGTTCAATTCACGTTTAGGTACGTCCGTATGGCTGACTAGGCATGCCGTGGCGTGAGGCCAATATATGTCCATATGACCATTGGGCCCCACCTATCGGCACGCAACGCAAATAAACAAAACAAAATAATTAATAGCCTAGTGTGCCCCCAAGATACATTTTGAATTAAACATACATTTTATAATCCATAAGATTATTTTAACTAAATGATTTGTTCGAATATGTAAATATTTTTAAATATTACATTCTGAAAGCAAGTTATTTTTGTATGCATTTTATTTATAAGACAAGAATATATTTTTTGTGTCAAAGGGCCGTATAAAATTGGAAAAAACCTAATATCCTAGGAAAGAACCGAGTGAATATTATCTGAAAAACCTGAAGATTTTGAAAAATTAGATTAACATTTTGAAAACATAAAACCATAATCAAATTGAGAAATTAATTTTATTAAATATGTGAGAGATTTTGAAAATCATGAAAACATTTTTAGAATTCATACTGTAGGAACATTTATTTATTATTATGACTATAGTTTACATATTTTGTTTTTAATATCGTAAAACGGAAAAATAAATAACATGTGGACATGGGAGCACTGACTGCAGCCCATGTAACTCCACGAGCCTGCTTCGATTGATAAAGCATGTGCATGCGAAGTAAACAGAAATGTACGTTGGCCAATCTGCTTAGTACACTCGCCTAGAGTTTATGTGTTTGTCAAAAATTATATTTCTTAATAAAAATAAATTCGAAAGTGTGTGTGAAAAAATAAGTAATAGTCTAGTGTGCCCCAAGGTACATTTAAAATTAAACATACATTTTATAATTCATAAAATTATTTGAGCCTGCAGCCCATTTACCTCCACGAGCGTGCTTGATTGTTAGGCAAGGATGAGGCACGTGAATTCACGTTAGATCTGGACAGACTGGGATTGAGCCTGTCGATCTCTCAGAGCAGGATGCGGTGTTCACGGAGGACGAGATTTGGGCAGTGATAAAGGATCTACCTTCGGACAAGGCACCAGGGCCGGACGGATTCATAGGTCTGTTTTTCCAGAAAGCTTGGGAGGTGATTAAGGTTGATATGGTGGCGGCGATTCACAAGCTCTTTCTTGGAAATGGAAGGGGATTCGGCAGACTAAACCAAACTCTGATCACCCTCTTGCCGAAGTCCCCGGAAGCATGTAGTGTATTCGACTTCCGACCTATCTGCCTCCTACACAGCATGCCTAAGATCGCATCCAAACTCCTGACTTCTAGGCTCAGGCCACGTATGGGAGAGCTTGTTCAGGTGAACCAGTCCGCGTTCATTAAGGGGCGTTGCTTGCATGATAACTATCTTCTAGTAAGGCAAATGGCACGCTCATTGCATCGTAGGAAAGCGAAAGGAGTAATGCTCAAGTTAGACATAACTAAAGCCTTTGACTCCCTAGCATGGACATTCTTGTTCGAAGTGTTGAGAGCTAAAGGATTCTCGGAGCGTTGGATATCTTGGATAGCAACACTTCTTACCACTGCCAGCTCAAGAGTGCTTGTAAATGGATGTGCAGGAGACAAGTTCATGCACGCTAAAGGTCTGAGGCAAGGGGACTCGATCTCCCCTTTGCTTTTCGTAATTGCCATGGACATTCTCACGGCTATCATTGTGAAGGCGCACGAGGATCGTGTACTGAGTACCATCAATGGGTGCAGCCTGTTGCAGCGTCTGTCCTTATACGCGGATGATGTGGTGCTCTTCATCAAACCAACTTGGCTAGATCTTCTGTTCGTTAAGGAAACCCTCGCCATCTTTGGAGTGGCATCTGGTCTTAAAGTGAACTTTGCCAAATCTGCGACAATTATGATCCGGGCAGAGACCGAGGACGAGGAACTTGTAAAGTCGGCTCTACCATGGAAGATCGCCACCTTTCCGTGCAAATACCTGGGGATCCAACTTAGCATAAGACAACTTAAAAGATCCGAGTGGCAGCCGGTGGTCGATGCGGCCCTACACATCTTGCCAGGATGGCAAAGGGGATTGGTGACGAGACCTGGGAGGCTGATTCTCGTCAATCAAGTCATGAGGGCACGAGCCACTCATCATCTCATGATTGCGGAGGCACCAAAATGGGCTCTTGGAAGAGTGGACAAAGGCTGTAGGGCATTCTTTTGGGCCGGGACAGAGGAAGTGAGTGGTGGCAAATGTGTGGTGTCCTGGGACAAGGTGTGTAGGCCAAAACACATGGGAGGATTGGGAGTCATTGACCTATATAAACATGGCCTAGCTTTAAGGTTAAGATGGGAATGGCTCCGACGGACAGACGCGTCCAGGCCTTGGCAGGGCCTTAATTTGGCGGCGGACAAAAAGGTAGCCCAAGCCTTTGGGAGTCTAGTCAAATGGAAGGTTGGCGCAGGAGACAAAATCTTGTTTTGGAAAGATCGGTGGCTGCAGGGTGCGGCAATCTCAGAGATTGCCCCCTTGGTTCTGGCAACGGTTCGCACGCAAGTGGCCAATAGGAGGTTGGTATGTGATGCGCTGGGCATGCATGCTTGGATGAACGACGTAATGGGTAACCTATGCACGGAAGGTTTGACCCAGTTCATCGGGCTTTGGGAAATCATCTCCGAGGTTCAATTAGATGAACAGTTGGAGGACCGACCCATTTGGGCTTGGAACGAATCATGAGTCTACACGGCATCATCAACATACAAGATGCTTTGTGAGGGAGGAGTGAGATTTCACTCATTCGGAGGAATCTGGAAATGTTGGGCTCCACTTGCGTGTAAGATCTTCATGTGGTTGGCAGTACAATACCGATTGTGGACGTCGGACAGAAGGACTAGACATGGGTTGCAAGACCAAACATCTAGATGCTACTTATGCGACCAGGAAGAGGACACGGTGGACCATATTTTGCAGCAGTGCGTGTTCTCGCGGCAAGTGTGGTTTTGTTGCATTGCCAGAATGGGTTTGAGGATCGAGCTTTGCCCTGCTAATAACTCTAGGCTGGTGCAATGGTGGACGGAAGCTAGGAAACTAATTCACAAGCAAACTCGGAAAGGGTTCGACACGTTCGTGATGCTAATATGCTGGACACTTTGGAAATAGAGGAACGCGAGGGTCTTTCGATCTGGCCAGACCAAGAACGAAGGCGATACGGTGGACTCGATCTTCGATGATTTGAGGACTTGGGCCATGGCAGGAGCGTTTGGAGGACAACTAGTATCCGAGTAGTCGAGTAGAGTATGGGAGTAGGGTGGAGGCTCGGTTAGGGTCGGCTTGTGACTCCTAACTAGCAAAATTGTAATCTCTTGTACATATTTTTCTCTCTTCTATAAAGCTAAGGTACGCCATTGGCGTACCCTCGAAAAAAAAAGATAAAGCGTGTGTATGCGAAGTAAACAGAAATATACGTTGGTTGATCTGGTTAGTATAGTCCCCTGCTCTGTGTGATGTCGCGGGTTCGTAACCTAGCTGGGTCTTTATTTTGTCGTATATTTTGCATGTCAGCCTATCCCAACACTGCAAGTGGGCCTCATGCCACATACACCTACCAAGTGTCGGTGCGGAACGACACCCATGGGATCACAAGAATCCCTTCTATGGTTGCCGGGGCGCAGGGTTGCGAGGAGAGCAGGGCTAGTAGACAGCACAAGGATCGTTTACCCAGGTTCGGGCCGCGAGGATGCGTAAAACCCTAGTCCTGCTTTGGTGGGTGTATTTCTAAGAGTTCTTGAGCTCTCGAACTAGCTGTGGTCAGCGCGTGGTTCGAAAGAGCCGATTCCTTCTTCTGGTCGCCTCGGGCCTCCTTTTATAGGAAAAAGGGTTGCCACAGTGGCACACAGGAGGTGGAAAGGTCTACAGTGGCACGAAGTTATCCCTCGTATTACAGGACAAGGTGCATTTAATGCACCGCTTAGGTGCCCTCTTGCTTTATCGGGGACGGGGGTGAGGCCCGTCCCATCCGCCGCCGCTCCTCCTTACTTCGACACGCGCCTCGGTCAGGGATGCGTGCGGTGCCATGTAGGCAGGCATGCAACTGAGTTGGCGCGGTGGTGGAGCCTTCACAAAGATCTACATGCCGGCGCGCAGGCGCTTGATGAGTTGGCCTGGGAGCTGCATGTTGCCACGTAGGTGCCCGCCCAGCTGGTTGGGCTGGCAGCTGCATGTGAACGGCGGTGGAAGCTTGGTTGACGTGGGCTTGGCGGTGGCCTCGCCGGCGTCTTTGGTGAGGGTCTTGCCGGGTGGCCCGGCAAGGGTCTTGCCGTGGCGTGCTGTCGTCCCCAGCAAGGACCTTGCCGAAGGTCTGGCGGCCTTCCTCGGCAAGGATCTTGCCGAGGATCCTCGTCTTCTAATCCTTATCTGATCTTGAATATGTCTTCACAAAGATCTGCATGCCACCACAGAGGTGCCTTCCCGAGCCCTGGCCCGACGTGGATGGTGGCGTTGGGGACCGTGGGCTCAAGGGTGGCTCGCTCTGTTGGTGTGGGGCGAGCTGCCCCGGCAAGGGTCTTGCTGGGGCTGCTGAGGCCGCCCGGCAAGGGTCTTGCGGGGGGAACCTGCTTCGTCCCTCTGCTCTTTGTGGTCTTGGCCTTGGCGTTGCTTTGATTGTCTTGGGCTTCGATCTTACCTTGGCTCACCTCCCTCGTTCTGCTCGGTGTGGTCGTGGGCGCGACTCTGACTGCCCGTGCACAGGAAAAGGGGTACAAAAATGCGCCCCTATTTTTGTACACCGACAGGAGCCCCCGGACCTGGGCCACACATAAGCGCGACACGTTGTTGGGCCAGGCCCAAAACGGTGCGCGGGCAGGTGGGGCGGTTTTTACGGTGGTAAGATTCTTCGCACGCTCCGCCTCCCATGACCCGCGCACGTGGCGCGGCGTGGAGGGGTGTGCGTGACGTGGGCGGCATGCGTGGGGCGGTTTCCACACGCATGCATCACATCACAGTAAAGAGGTGGCTCGCGCCTTCCCCATAAAGAGAGGGAGGCGTGGAGGCGCGGCTCATTTACTGAACGGGGCCGGGGTGCGGTCTTCAAGGCGTCCACTCCCCACGATCACAGGGTGGGGAGAGGTCACCTCACCTGCCCCCTCGGTTCTGCACGTCTGCCACGCGTCTTTCATGCGCTTGGGGTGGCAAACGGTGGAGGCGGGAAACCGGGCCGTTGCTGGTTGGGGCAGCGGGTCGGCCCTGATTCCCTGCGCCTTCGGTGTCTGGATTGGCCGAGCGGGGCGGCCGAGCCTCAACCCCGTTCCTTTATAAAGAGGAGGAAGGGGGATGGCATCCCGCATTCTTCCATCTTCTATCTCCCCTTGCTTCTGCTTCTTCTCCCCGCTCGTCATGGAGAAGGGGAACCCTGGTCCCTCGACGATGGTGGCGAGGGTCGCCGCTCGACAACGCGTCCCTCCTTCCTATGAGCCCGTGGTGGTGGAACCGTCCGCGAGGGGAAGGGGGAGCAGGCGAGGCCGGGGCAGAGGGCGCGCGCTCGGGAGAGAGGAGGACGAGGCGGCGCACCGGCTTCGCCCCCGCCAATGGCGCCCTTCCCGATCGAAGGCCATGTTGGAGACCAGCCTCGCGAGTTCTTCCTCAGGCTGCGCCGGCCTCTGCGTCATCGTCTCCGTCTTCCTGCCCCGTTCGCTCGGGAGATGGAACGTGACCGGCCCCAATCCCTCATATTGCACATGAGGGGTTGTGGGAATGGGGGTACGCTGGTCGACGTCGACTTCCCGGCTCCTCGGGTCATGTACCTCCGTCGTGGGTGGAAGACGTTCGCTCGCATCCACAGCCTGACGGCGGGGCTCGTCCTTTACTTCAAATTAATGGAGGACGGCCTGCTCTCCGTCAAGGTCTTCGAAGAGTTCGGGACTCGCCTGAAGTGCTGTGTGGAGAGCTCCTCCGATGGAGATTCTGACGATGGAAGCTCTTCCTCGAGCGAAAGTGATGAGGAGGACAGCAGGGCAGATAGCGGGGACGAGTCCGACTAGGCGTCGGACGCCCCGCGCCTGGGCGGGGACGGCAGCAGCAACATCTGCACCTGGCCGCTCCTCCGGCAGAGTTTGCCGAGGGCGGGGCCAGCTCCTTGAACTTCTCGGGGCCGTCTCCTTGGGCGGCTGGTGTCGGGAGGCTGCGGAAGAGGAAGAGGGCGGGCGGCAAGGCCGTCAACTCGGAGTACGCGGGCACCGACGCCTTCATCGCGTATTGCCGGTCCGGCTGCCTCGTCTTCCAGCTCCTTTCCCGGCACCGTCATCACCGGCCCGCCCGTGGGCGGCCACCGAGGTGTTCTCTTGGTGCTTTCTGCTGCTCGTAGCTCGCCTAGGCGCCCCTTTTGCCCTTTCGCCTCCTTGACCTGCCTCCTGAGGAGAGGGACAAGAAAGGGATTACGGGCATCTTATCTCTTTTTTAGTCTGTAAGCCTTCGGGCCTTTGTTAAATTTAGAACTTGTAATCCCCTTGTTCATATTTTTCATCTCGCACGAACTGTACCTGTATGGGATGTTTTTAATGAAAAAGGGATGCTTGCCGGGTTTTTCGCTCGCGGGTAAATCCCGCGACAAGGAGCGAATCCTTGTTATTGTTTAAGATAAACGTTTTTCGCTCGGCAACAGGCCTTGCCGTCCCCCCACTTCACTCGATCGTTCTCGCGCTCTTGGCGGAGGCAGGGATGAAGTGGGCTTCAGGCTCCTCGTCGAACCCCCTTGCCCCCGCGGCTACAACCAAATCCGGACCCAGGAAATAATCCTTAGGTATAGGAAAAAGGGGGGCACGGCAGCCTAGAGATAAGAACGAGGTTTCACATACCCCAGTCCGGTTCCGAAATGCATGACAGAGGATAAAAGACTTATCTGGATCTGCAGCCCCCGGCAATCTCATCTTGCGGCGGTTGGATCCTTGTGCTTCCAGCCCCCGACAACTCTGCTTTGCCGGGGTCGGGGCGCCGGTCCATTTCCTTCTTTCCGAGTAGCTCAGCAGAAGTGCTCATGTGCCCTGCGAACCAAAGGAGGATAGAAAAGGAACAGATAGACGCGCACTCAACCTCTAGGCTAGGGGTCAGTCGCCGCTAAGCACCATCAACCCTAACCAAGGAAGAGACTCGACCTAGCATGCATGCTATAACTTAGGGCGCCAGCGCTTCATTTATTTATGCTCAGGGTCTGCGCCTGTCTTTGTACAAAGGGTCACATGCCTTGCCAGCAAAGCTTGTAAAAAAGGGTGGCTTGCCGGGCCCGGCGAGCCGCGCCTTATGGGTAAAACTTGCGAAGATGCTCGATGTTCCAGGAGTTGCTCACTGGGATGGCATCTTCGATCTCCAGGTGGACTGCGCCGGGCCTGGTGACTCGTATTACCCGATAAGGGCCTTCCCACTTCAGCGTCAACTTGTTGGTATTCTTGGCCGACTGAACGCGCCGAAGAACAAGGTCGCCTTCCTCAAAGCTTCGGGCATGAACCTTGCGGCTATGGTAGCGGCGTAAGGCTTGCTGGTAGCGTGCCGCTCTCACAGCCGCCCGAAGACGATCTTCCTCAAGGAGCGTCTCGTCATCTTGGCGCAACGGCTCTTGCTCAAGCTCATCATAAGCGAGCACTCGAGGTGACCCGTATATGAGTTCCGTGGGGAGAACTGCTTCTGCCCCGTATACCAGGGCAAAATGTGTCTGGCCGGTGGTTCGATTTGGCATCGTCCTGATCGACCAAAGAACCGCCGACAGTTCATCAATCCAGCGCCTTCCGCTCTTATGCAGCTTGTCAAAAGTCTTTGTCCTCAGGCCTCGCAACACTTCAGCATTTGCCCACTCCGCTTGGCCGTTGCTCTGTGGGTGTGCCATGGAAGCAAAACAGACCTTGCTGCCGAGGTCTTGAATGTATTGCATGAAGGTGTGTCTTGTGAACTGCGTGCCATTGTCGGTGATGACTCTGTTTGGCACACCAAAACGGCAGACCAGTCCTTTGAAAAACTTGACAGCTGACTGAGCAGTCACCTTTCTCACTGCTTCCACCTCTGGCCACTTTGTGAACTTGTCGATTGCAACATACAAGTACGCAAAGCCCCCGACGGCGCGGGGGAAATGGCCCAGTATGTCGAGCCCCTAGACCGAGAATGGCCAGGAGAGAGGGATTGTTTGAAGGGCTTGGGCTGGTTGATGAAGCTTCTTTGAATGGAACTGGCACGCTTCACACTTGGTTACTAGTGCCATCGCATCCTGGAGAGCGGTGGGCCAGAAGAAACCTTGCCGAAATGCCTTCCCGGCAAGGGCCCTCGACCCTATGTGGGAGCCACATATGCCTCCATGTATCTCTGCCAACAGCTCCAGTCCTTCCTCCTGGGGGATGCACTTCAATTTCACACCGTTTGGCCTCCTCCTGTATAGGACGTTATCAATGAACTGGTATAGGGCGGACCGACGGGCTACTCTTTCTGCTTCTTCCTGCTCCTCAGGAAGCTCCCCTGTTTAGAGGAAGTGGACGATATGTTGTGCCCATGCTGGAGCCTGGGGCTCGACGGTAAGGACCAAAGGCATCTCTTCCGCCATGGGAGCGGCTGTCTCTACGGCCAGGGCTTGACGCCCTGCCGGAGCCAGTTGCTCTTGGGCAGGCTCAGCGTCCGCGGCAGCACCCTTGCCGGCAGCCCCAGGGGGCTCGGTAGGAAAGTACTTGCCAGGACCTGATTTTCTCCACTTGTTCTGCCCCACTGATGGTTCAACGGATGGTTGAGTTAGCCGGAGCAAAAAGGTACCTGGTTCCACAGGTAGCTTGAATGCGGCACATTTTGACAGGTAATTGGCGATGTCGTTCTCCGCTCGAGGGACGTGCTCTGCCTGGATACCGTCAAATCATTCCTCCAGCTTCCTCACTTCATCTACGTAAGCTTCCATCAATGGGCTCTGGTAATCCTTGTTGACATGCCTGACAACGAGCTGCGAGTCACCTCTGATGATGAGCTTCTTAACCCCGTGGTCTGTCACAATCCTGAGACCGGCAAGCAATCCCTCGTACTCAGCGGTGTTGTTGGTGGACATCTCCCTGGGGAAGTGCATCTGGATCACATACTTGAGGTGTTCTCCGATGGGTGCGACGAGCAGCACACCCGCACCGGCGCCTTGCAGTGAGAAAGCCCCATCAAAGCACATGATCCAGTCGCGATCTGCTTCCTTGCCGGGGAGAGTGGTCTCCTGGATTTCTTCGTCAGGCGTTGAGGTCCATTCTGCGATGAACTCCGCCAAGACTCTGATCTGAATTGTCGAGGTACTTTCAAACTTTAACCCGAAACTTGACAGCTCCAAGGCCCATTCCACAATCCTTCCGGTTGCGTCCGGGTTGTGCAGTATCCGTTATAACGGGAGGCGGGTGACGACAGTGATCTCGTGGGCCTGGAAGTAGTGACGCAGCTTCCTCGAGGCCATAAGGAGGCCGAAGAGCAATTTTTGCATGCCGGAATACCTCGACCTAGCCCCCCTGCAAGAGGGAGCTGACAAAGTAAACCGGGTGCTGCATCATCTTCTTCTTTGGCACCACTTCACCTGACTGCGCGGGCATTGCCTTGGTGGCACCAGACTCTGCCGGGGGCCGCTCCTTGTCGGCACCAGGCCCTGGCCGGGGAATCTTTGGCTTGCCATCCGCTGGTTCTACCGCCATTGCTGCCTCCTCGTCGACCTCCCCCTGTGCCACCAGTGCGGCGCTGACCACTTGATTCGTCGCCGCCAGATACAGCAACAACGGCTCTTGTGGTTTAGGCGCAACCAGTATTGGCGTGGAGGAAAGGTATTTCTTCAGATCCTGCAGCGCTGCCTCGGCTTCTGGGGTCCACTCTATTGGGCCTGCCTTCTTCAAGATTTTGAAGAAGGGAAGGGCGTGCTCGGCGGACTTGGAGATGAATCGGTTCATGGCGGCAACGCAACTGGTGAGGCGACACACATCCTTGATCCGCTTGGGCGCCTCGATCTGCTCAATAGCCATGATCTTGTCTGGGTTTGCCTCGATCCCACACTGCGACACAAAGAACCCGAGAAGCTTGCCAGACGGAACGCCGAAGACGCACTTCTCAGGGTTCAACTTGAGGTTGATCTTGCGCAGGTTAGCAAATGTCTCTTTCAGATCTTGCACAAGAGTTGGCCCGTCCTTGGTTTTGACCACTATGTCATCCATATAGGCCTCCATATTTCTATGGAGCTGAGATTCAAAGCCAATTTGGACTGCTCTTGCAAACATTGAGCCAGCACTCTTCAACCCGAAATGCATCCGTAAAAAGCAATATGTACCACATGGGGTGATGAATGTTGTCTTCTCTTCATCCTCTTTTGTCATGAAGATTTGGTGATAGCCTGAGTAGGCGTCGAGGAATGATAATAGATCACACCCGGCCGTGGAGTCAACAATCTAGTCGATGCGCGGCAATGGGAAGGGGTCCTTAGGACAAGCCTTATTAATATCTGTGTAATCAATACACAGCCTCCACTTCCCATTCGCCTTGCGCACCACTACCGGATTGGCCAACCACGTCGGGTGGAGCAACCCTCTCACCAAACCTGTCGCTTCCAACTTCCTGATCTCCTCTGTGATGAACTCTTGCCCTTTCCAGAGCCTGCTTTCTGACCTTCTGCATGACGGGCCGCGCGTGGGGGCAGACAGCTAGGTGGTGCTCAATCACCTCCCTGGGAACACCGGGGATGTCGGACGCTTGCCATGCAAACACGTCGACATTTGCCCGCAGGAAGGTGATGAGCGCGCCTTCCTATTTGCCGTCGAGGGTGGAGCCTATGATGAAGGCCCCTCCCGTGCCATCCTCCCCGACGGGCACCTTCTTGGTCTGCGGCGGCTCGGCTCTGGATCTCTTGCTCTTGTCGGTAGAGCTCTCTGGCACGTCCTCAATGGTAGCACAACACTCCGAGGAGGTGCGCTTGCCGGAGTGGGTGCGAGAGGTCTTGTCGGGCTCCTTCTTCCCTCCCGGGCCTTCAGCGGCAGGAGCATGCCTTGACGGTAGCTGCTGCAACTGCTTCCCGGTAGAGTTGGTCGGCGCAGATCAACGCGTCCTTCTTGTCGGAGGGGACGAAGATGATGGTCAACGGCCCGGGCATCTTTAGCATGTTGTAGGCGTAGTGTGACGCCGCCATGAACTTGGCTAGTGCCGGCGGCCGAGGATCCCGTTGTAGGGCAAGGGGATCTCAGCCACGCCGAAAACGATCCTCTTCGTCCTGTAGTTCAACTCTCCTCCAAATGTCACGGGCAGTGTGACCTTTCCCTTCGGCTGGCTCCTCCCCGGATTGACCCCTTGAAACATGCCCGTTTCTTCGAGGTCTCCATCAGGGATTTGGAACCTTTTGATCACGACAGGCGAGATCAGGTTCAGGCCGGCCCCGCCGTCAACCAACATCTTGTTCACCCTGAGGTTGCGTATCATTGGCGAGAACAATGGCAAACACCCGACCGTGGTAGTGCAGTCAGGGTGGTCCTCGGCATCAAAGATGAGGGGCGTGCTGGACCACCTCAGCGGCTTCTAAGCGTCGAACGACGGCTCTGCTGCTGTAATCTCACACGCCCACTTCTTGAGCTGGCGGTGAGAGGTATGCAGCGAGGCGCCGCCATCAACGCACATGGCCTCCGTAGCCTTCTGGAACCCTTGCTCACCAGACTCGTCGTCCTCGTCGAGATCGTCGTCTTCTTGTTTCTTGTCGCGGCCCCGGGCGGGCCTCTCTTGCTGGTTGTCCTTGCCAGGGTGGCCGCCACGCTTCTTGCCGGATCCCTCAGCACCGTCCTGGTCCTTCTCCTTTTCTCGCCTTTCGTACTCAGCCTTTTTCTTTTCAGCAAGCAGCTCGACTTGTCGGCAGTTCTGGAGGTCGTGGCCCTTGGTGCGATGGATCTTGCAGTATTGCTTGCCGGAGCTCCCTGGCTTGTCGGTAGCCGCCAGGGCCCGGCAGGCGGTGCACCCGGCAATCTCCTTGTCGGGGGCGTCTGCCTTGACCTTCTTGCCGGCACCGGTATCGTCATATCCCTCAACGTCAAGCACGGCCTTACCTTTGTGTTTCCTATTGCGACACCGGCTCTTCCTCCTCGGGGTGGCGGCGTCTTCATCGGTAGAGTCGGCTTCCGCGCTGGCATCTTCGCCGGGGTACTTCCTTCCCTCTTCAGCCCGGGCGCACCTATCGGCCAAAACTTAGAGCTCGGCCACATCCTTAACCTTTGTCGCCGCGAGCTCCTCGCGCATCTTGCAATTGCGCATGTTCTGGTGGAACGCGCTAATCACAGCGGCGGGATGAACGTCGGGGATGTTGTACTGTACCCGGCTGAATCTCTGGATGTACTTGCGCATGGTCTCCCCTTCCTTCTGGGGAATGATATGTAGATCACTGGCCTGGCCATGAGCTTGGTGGCCTCCTGTGAAGGCGCCAACGAACTCATGGCACAGATCTGACCAAGAGGAAATGGAATCCACCGGCAAGTGCATCAACCAGGACATCACATTGGGCTTGAGCGCTAGCGGGAAATAGTTGGCAAGCACCTTGTCATCGCGAGCCCCAGCGGCCTGCATCGCGATGGTGTAGATGCTGAGGAACTCGGACGGATGGGTCTTGCCAGTGTACTTCTCGCCGATGTCGGGCTTGAACGTGCGGTGGGATGGCCACTGGAACTGCCTCAGCTCATGGGTAAAAGCCGGGCAGCCCACCTTGTAAGGTAGGCCGCCGGGGCCCCCCGATGTCGGGTGGTCCATAGTGGGTCCCGCCCGCTTGTCCGACTGGCGGTGTGTTTCGCGCGGCGCTCGATGGTGGTTCGAGCGTCTTTGTGAGCTCGCTCCCGAAGGACCTGGCGCTGGTCGCGGAGGGTCCGCGGGTCGTACGACGCTGTGGAGATGTTATCACATGCATCGTCGCGACGGGCCGACGCCCGCGGCGGCTGGCGAGGAGGAGGAGAGTGCACCGTGGCCGCAGCTCCCCAGTCCTCCCAGCGCCAGCATGTGGTGGCTCGGTGGAGCGCCGACCCGAGGGCCCCACCGGTCGCGGATCGTCTTTGTTTGCGACGGTGACGAGGCTCTGGATGGTGGCTCTCCACTCGTCGAGCTTCTCCGCAGCAGGAGGGAAGTCGAGGAGCAGCTGCGCGCGCGCCAAAGCTTCCGCTGGCGTGGGCGGCGGCGACAGCTGTGTGGATCGCGGCGCGCTTCGACTTCTAACTACGTTAGAAGGAGCTCCGTCACGACCCAGCGGCTGCGTGCCATTTTCGCCAGCGCTTCGACGAGCGTGCTGAACTCCTTCATCTTGCTGATGACGCACAGGGCTCTTCCCACGGCGGTGCCCAGGGTCACCGACGTGGTGACGCTGTTCGGCACGCACGTCATGGGAAGAACGCGCGATGGTCGCCGGTGTGTGCGTCCTGGAGGTCGCCGCGCCGCCCGGAGTCAGCACAGTGACACCCCCGGAGGCCCCCGCGCCGCCTGCGGGGGGGGGGGGGGGTGATACGTCTCCAACGTATCTGTAATTTTTGATTGCTCCATGCTATATTCTCTACTGTTTTGGACTATATTGGGCTTTATTTTCCACTTTTATATTATTTTTGGGACTAACCTATTAACCGGAGGCCCAGTCCAGAATTGCTGTTTTTTGCCTATTTCAGTGTTTCGAAGAAAAGGAATATCAAACGGAGTCGAAACGGAACGAAATCAACTGGAGAAGTTATTTTTGGAACGAAAGCCACCCCATGGACTTGGACCCCACGTCAAGGAAGGAACGAGGAAGCCACGAGGGCGGGGGGCGCCCCCACCCCCCTAGGGCGCGCCCCCTGCCTCGTGGGGCCCTCGTGGCTCCCCTGACGTACTTCTTCTGCCTATATAACTCCACGTACCCTAAAACTTCCAGAACGGAGATTAGATCGGGAGTTCCGCCGCCGCAAGCCTCTGTAGCCACCAAAAGTCAATCGGGACCCTGTTCCGGCACCCTGCCGGAGAGGGGATCCCTCACCGGTGGCCATATTCATCATCCCGGCGCTCTCCATGACGAGGAGGGAGTAGTTCACCCTCGGGGCTGAGGGTATGTACCAGTAGCTATGTGTTTGATCTCTCTCTCTCTCTCTCGTGTTCTTGATTTGCACGATCTTGATGTATCGCGAGCTTTGCTATTATAGTTGGATCTTATGTTTCTTCTCCCCCTCTTCTCTCTTGTAATGGATTGAGTTTTCCCTTTGAAGTAATCTTATCGGATTGAGTCTTTAAAGATTTGAGAACACTTGATGTATGTCTTGCGTGGGATAACCATGGTGACAATGGGTTATTCTATTGATCCACTTGATGTATGTTTTGGTGATCAACTTGCGGGTTTTGTGACATTGGGAACCTATGCATAGGGGTTGGCACACGTTTTTGTCGTGATTCTCCGGTAGAAACTTTGGGGCACTCTTTGAGGTTCTATGTGTTGGTTTGAATAGATGAATTGAGATTGTGTGATGCATATCATATAATCATGCCCACGGATACTTGAGGTGACAATGGAGTATCTAGGTGACATTAGGGTTTTGGTTGATTTGTGTCCTAAGGTGTTATTCTAGTACGAACTCTAGGGCTGTTTGTGACACTTATAGGAATAGCCCAATGGATTGATTGGAAAGAATAACTTTGAGGTGGTTTCATACCCTACCATAATCTCTTCGTTTGTTCTCCGCTAATAGTGGCTTTGGAGTGACTCTTTGTTGCATGTTGAGGGATAGTTATATGATCCAATTATGTTATTATTGTTGAGAGAACTTGCACTAGTGAAAGTATGAACCCTAGGCCTTGTTTCCTATCATTGCAATACCGTTTACGCTCACTTTTACCGCTTGCCACCTTGCTGTTTTTATATTTTCAGTTTACAAAAACCTATATCTACCATCCATATACCACTTGTATCACCATCTCTTCACCGAACTAATGCACCTATACAATTTACCATTGTATTGGGTGTGTTGGGGACACAAGAGACTCTTTGTTATTTGGTTGCAGGGTTGCTTGAGAGAGACCATCTTCATCCTACGCCTCCCACGGATTGATAAACCTTAGGTCATCCACTTGAGGGAAATTTGCTACTGTCCTACAAACCTCTGCACTTGGAGGCCCAACAACGTCTACAAGAAGAAGGTTGCGTAGTAGACATCAAGCTCTTTTCTGGCGTCATTGCCGAGGAGGCTAGGTAAGTGAAGGTATATCTTTAGATCTTGCGATCGAATCTTTTTGTTTCTTGTTTTAGCACTAGTTTAGTTTATAAAAGAAAACTACAAAAAAATGGAATTGAGTTTGTCTCATATGCTTCATCTTTTTAATATCCTTCATGAGAATGATGGAAAGGAAAATTATGCCAAAGTACTTGAAGAAGAAATCTCTAAAATGTTTGGCACTAAATATTTGAATGATGAGCATAATTGTAATGTTGTTAGTACGAATTCTTTGAATATCCATGATGCTAATGATGATTGCACTAGTTATGATGAAAATGTCTCCTATAAACATGTCAATTTTTGTGGAGTGCATTGGGTTTGTAAGTACACACCAAATAGGGAAGATAGATATTGCAAGAGGCATAAGTACTTAGGAACCAAATTGTTGCAAGAAGAGCTAGATGAATGTGCTAAAAGATTCAATATTTTTAACGCCCCTTGTGAACTTTGCAATGAACATGGTCATTTAAAGCTCCAATGCTATTTGTTTCATGATCAAGTCATGTCCAAATATTGCGATAATTTGATTACCCTTGAGCATCATAAAGAGCTTAGTCTTCTTTTGGGTTATGAAGAAATGAAACGTATAACTGAGGGTATTCCAAAATTTAATCTTGATAAATTTCTTGATTTTGATCTAGAGAAGACTTATATGTATTGTGCGGTGAATTGCATTGAAAATACTTATATTGCCAATTACATAAAGAAAATAAAACAAATAGAAGATGAAGAGAACACTAACGAAAGGGAAGAGACTTCCCAATATCCTCCTATTATTTCTTATGATGAATCAGGTAACGAGGAGGAGCCTTCTACTCAACCAATCTCATTAATAAGGAGCTCCAAAAAGGGGATTGAACCCACACATGATGGCGTGAAGAAGAAGAAAAGAAAAAGGAAGAGAGGTAAAAAGGTCTCTCTCCCAAATAAAGTTGCTCCTATTATTGCTGTGCCTCATGAAAATGAAGATGATACACTTGATGATGATCTCGTTATGCCTATTGCTTGTTGTGATGATTATGACTGGGAAGATAATGATACTTCTTATGATCTTGAAAATATTTTTGGCACTTGCTTGTAAGAATATAATAATTTCTATACTATTGGTGCTATCTATACTATTAATGATGAGAGTGATTATGCTTATGATATGAAAAGGCCCAAGCTTGGGGAAGCTATGTTTGATGAGGATGACATATTTGATAATATATTTGCTGCAATTAATGTTTGTCCCAAGCTTGGGGATGCTATGTTTAATGAAGATGATATTTTTAGCCTCTCAAGTTTTGATATGCAAAGTTGTTATGATGATAGCATGCCTTCTACTTATGATGATTATATTTATGATAGTGGGTTTGGAAGAGTGTCAACTTTAGGAAGTAATGATCCCACTATTTTGGAGTATGTTGAATCTTATAATATTTATGAAAGTGGATTTGGAGAGGTCATGACTTTATTTAGTGATGTATCCACTATTTCAGAAGAGGTATCAATTGAACATGATGAGAACAAAGTTACTACTTATGATGATTATTGTGATAAAACTTATGCTATAAAGAGTAGTGATGATTATATTTATAAAACTTGTCATGGTTATGAGTACCCTTTCTCTGAACATTACTCCTTTAATGTGGAAACAATTTATAGTATTCAAGTCTCTTATGATACTCCCACTATTCCGAATGAGAAGAATTTTGCTTATGTGGAGAGTAGTAAATTTTCTATGCTTGTAGATCATGAAAAGAATGCTTTAGGTGCTGATCACATTGTTGAATTCATTCATGATGCTACTGAAAATTATTATGAGGGAGGAATATATGCTTGTAGGAATTGCAATAATATCATGTTTCCTCTCTATGTGCTTAAAGTTTTGAAGTTATGCTTGTTTTGCCTTCCTATGCTAGTTGATTATTGTTCCCATAAGTTGTTTGCTCACAAAATTCCTATGCATAGGAAGTGGGTTAGACTTAAATGTTCTAGTCATATTCTTCATGATGCTCTCTTTATGTTTCAATTCTTATCTTTTAGGTGAGCATCATTGAAATAATCATGCCTAGCTAGGGGCGTTAAACGATAGCGCTTGTTGGGAGGCAATCCAATTTTATTTTAGTTTCTTGCTTTTTGGTTCTTTTTAGGAATAAATAATCCATCTAGCTTCTGTTTAGATGTGGTTTTATGTTTTAATTAGTGTTTGTGCCAAGTAAAACCTTTGGGAAGACTTGGGTGAAGTCTCTATGATCATGTTGTAAAAACAGAAACTTTAGTGCTCACGAGATTAGCTATAACTTTTTACTGGAGAGTGATATTTACTTGATTCTTTTTGCAGGTGATTACTAGACAAATTACTCAGGTCCAACAATTTATTTTAGAATTTTTGGAGTTCCATAAGTTTGCGTTAGTTACAGATTACTACAGACTGTTCTGTTTTTGATAGATTCTGTTTTCATTCTGTTGCTTGCTTATTTTGATCAATATATGGGTAGTAAAATAGTTTATAAACCATAGAGAAGTTGGAATACAGTAGGTTAAACACCAATATAAATAAATAATGAGTTCATTACAGTACCTTGAAGTGGTGTTTTGTTTTCTTTCGCTAACGGAGCTCACGAGTTTTCTGTTAAGTTTTGTGTTGTGAAGTTTTCAAGTTTTGGGTAAAGATTCGATGGACTATGGAATAAGGAGTGGCAAGAGCTTAAGCTTGGGTATTCCCAAGGCACCCCAAGGTAATATTCAAGGATAACCAAGCGTCTAAGCTTGGGGATGCCCCGGAAGGCATCCCCTCTTTCGTCTTCGTTCATCGGTAACTTTACTTGGAGCTATATTTTTATTCACCACATGATATGTGTTTTTCTTGGAGCGTCATTTTATTTTCTTTAGCTTTGCTTGCTGTATGAATAAATACCAAGGTCTGAAATTCTTAAATGTTAGAGAGTCTTCACATAGTTGCATAATTATTCGACTACTCATTGATCTTCACTTATATCTTTCGGAGTAGTTTGTCGTTTGCTCTAGTGCTTCACTTATATCTTTTAGAGCACGTTGGTGGTTTTATTTTGAAGAAATAGATGAACTCTCATGCTTCACTTATACTATTTTGACAGTCTTAAATAGCATGGTAATTTGCTTAATAATAATAATATGCTAAGCATAAAAGATTTGTAAAAATTCTTATGAGTGTGTTGAATACTAAGAGAAGTTTGATGATTGATGATTGTTTTGAGATATGGAGGTAGTAATATTAAAGTTGTGCTAGTTGAGTAGTTGTGAATTTGAGAAATGCTTGTGTTGAAGTTTGCAAGTCCCGTAGCATGCACGTATGGTAAACGTTATGTAACAAATTTGAAACATGAGGTGTTATTTGATTGTCCTCCTTATGAGTGGCGGTCGGGGACGAGCGATGGTCTTTTCCTACCAATATATCCCCCTAGGAGCATGCATGTAGTGCTTTGGTTTTTGATGGCTTGTAGATTTTTGCAATAAGTATATGAGTTCTTTATGACTAATGTTGAGTCCATGGATTATACACACTCTCACCCTTCCATCATTGCTAGCCTCTTCGGTACCGTGCATTGCCCTTTCTCACATTGAGAGTTGGTGCAAACTTCGCCGGTGCATCCAAACCCCGTGATATGATACGCTCTTTCACACATAAACCTCCCTATATCTTCCTCAAAACAGCCACCATACCTACCTATTATGGCATTTCCATAGCCATTCCGAGATCTATTGCCAAGCAACTTTCCACCATTCCGTTCTTCATGACATATCTATCATTGTCATATTGCTTAGCATGATCATGTAGTTGACATAGTATTTGTGGCAAAGCCACCGTTCATAATTCTTTCATACTTGTCGCTCTTGATTCATTGCATATCCCGGTACACCGCTGGAGGCATTCATATAGAGCCATACTTTGTTCTAGTATCGAGTTGTAATCATTGAGTTGTAAATAAATAGAAGTGTGATGATCATCGTTCAATAGAGCATTGTACAAAAAAAAAGAGAAAGGCCAAAGAAAAAAAAGAAGGCCCAAAAAAAGGGGCAATGCTACTATCCTTTTTTTCCACACTTGTGCTTCAAAGTAGCACCATAATCTTCATAATAGAGAGTCTCTTTTTTTTATCACTTTCATATACTAGTGGGAATTTTTCATTATGGAACTTGGCTTGTATATTCCAACGATGGGCCTCCTCACTTAGTTTCTTTTGTTGAGCTTTCATACATTTATAGCTCTAGTGCCTAGGTCTTCGTGAGCAAGCAAGTTCGATGCACACCCACTTAGTTTCTTTTGTTGAGCTTTCATACATTTATAGCTCTAGTGCATCCGTTGCATGGCAATCCCTACTCCTTGCATTAACATCAATCGATGGGCATCTCCATAGCCCATTGATTAGCCTCGTTGATGTGAGACTTTCTCCTTTTTTTGTCTTCTCTACATAAACCCCATCATTATATTCTATTCCACCCATAGTGCTATATCCATGGCTCACGCTCATGTATTGCGTGAAAGTTTATGAGTTTGAAATTATTAAGGTATGAAACAATTTCTTGGCTTGTCATCGGGGTTGTGCATGATGAGAGCATTCTTGTGTGACGAAAATGGAGCATGACTAAACTATATGATTTTGTAGGGATGAACTTTCTTTGGCCATGTTACTTTGAGAAGACATAATTGCTTTGTTGGTTTGCTTGAAGTATTATTATTTTTTATGTCAATATAAACTTTTGTCTTGAATCTTTCGAATCTGAATATTCATACCACAATTAAGAAGATTTGCATTGAAATTATGCCAAGTAGCACTCCGCATCAAAAATTCTCTTTTTATCATTTACCTACTCGAGGACGAGCAGGAATTAAGCTTGGGGATGCCTGATACGTCTCCAACGTATCTATAATTTTTGATTGCTCCATGCTATATTATCTACTATTTTGGACTATATTGGGCTTTATTTTCCACTTTTATATTATTTTTGGGACGAACCTATTAACCGGAGGCCCAGCCCAGAATTACTGTTTTTTTTTGCCTATTTCAGTGTTTCGAAGAAAAGGAATATCAAACAGAGCCGAAACGGAACGAAATCAACTGGAGAAGTTATTTTTGGAATGAAAGCCACCTGATGGACTTGGACCCCACGTCAAGGAAGGAACGAGGAAGCCACGAGGGTGGGGGGCGCGCCCACCCCCTAGGGCGCTCCCCCTGCCTCGTGGGTCCCTCGTGGCTCCCCTAACGTACTTCTTCCGCCTATATAACTCCATGTACCCTAAAACTTCCAGAACGGAGATTAGATCGGGAGTTCCGCCGCCGCAAGCCTCTGTAGCCACCAAAAGTCAATCGGAACCCTGTTCCGGCACCCTGCCGGAGGGGGGATCCCTCACCGGTGGCCATCTTCATCATCCCGGTGCTCTCCATGATGAGGAGGGAGTAGTTCACCCTCGGGGCTAAGGGTATGTACCAGTAGCTATGTGTTTGATCTCTCTCTCGTGTTCTTGATTTGGCACGATCTTGATGTATCGTGAGCTTTGCTATTATAGTTGGATCTTATGTTTCTTCTCCCCCTCTTCTCTCTTGTAATGGATTGAGTTTTCCCTTTGAAGTAATCTTATCGGATTGAGTCTTTAATGATTTGAGAACACTTAATGTATGTCTTGCGTGGGATAACCGTGGTGACAATGGGTTATTCTATTGATCCACTTGATGTATGTTTTGGTGATCAACTTGCGGGTTTCGTGACATTGGGAACCTATGCATAGGGGTTGGCACACGTTTTCGTCGTGATTCTCCGGTAGAAACTTTGGGGCACTCTTTGAGGTTCTGTGTGTTGGTTTGAATAGATGAATTGAGATTGTGTGATGCATATCATATAATCATGCCCACGGATACTTGAGGTGACAATGGAGTATCTAGGTGACATTAGGGTTTTGGTTGATTTGTGTCTTAAGGTGTTATTCTAGTACGAACTCTAGGGTTGTTTGTGAAACTTATAGGAATAGCCCAATGGATTAATTGGAAAGAATAACTTTGAGGTGGTTTCGTACCCTACCATAATCTCTTCGTTTGTTCTCCGCTATTAGTGGCTTTGTAGTGACTCTTTGTTGCATGTTGAGGGATAGTTATATGATCCAATTATGTTATTATTGTTGAGAGAACTTGCACTAGTGAAAGTATGAACCCTAGGCCTTGTTTCATATCATTGCAATACCGTTTACACTCACTTTTACCGCTTGCTACCTTGCTGTTTTTATATTTTCAGTTTACAAAAACCTATATCTACCATCCATATACCACTTGTATCACCATCTCTTCGCCGAACTAGTGCACCTATACAATTTACCATTGTATTGGGTGTGTTGGGAACACAAGAGACTCTTTGTTATTTGGTTGCAGGGTTGCTTGAGAGAGACCATCTTCATCCTTCGCCTCCCACGGATTGATAAACTTTAGGTCATCCACTTGAGGGAAATTTGCTACTGTCCTACAAACCTCTGCACTTGGAGGCCCAACAACATCTACAAGAAGAAGGTTGCATAGTAGACATCAGGGGGCCCAGCTCGGTCTTTGGATCCGGCGACGTGTAGCCGGTCGTCTGGCGCACGAACGACGCCGCTCGCCAGGCTCCGACTGCCTGGGTGATGCTGGTGCTCCCGGGCCGCGGCTCGGGTCCTGTCTGCGACCGGTCCGCTGCTCGTCCGCACCGGCACGGGCCGTTCGGCTCCCAACGAGCCGATCGTCGTGGCCGTCTTCTTCTTCGGGGCCATGGCGATGAAGAACTGCTAGGCTAACTACCAGACCAGATTCTCACAATTGCGCCCCCTACCTGGCGCGCCAAAGATGTCGGTGCGGAACGACACCTATGGGATCACAAGAATCCCTTCTATGGTTGCCGGGGCGCAGGGTTGCAAGGAGAGCAGGGCTAGTAGACAGCACAAGGATTGTTTACCCAGGTTCGGGCCGCGAGGATGCGTAAAACCCTAGTCCTGCTTTGGTGGGTGTATTTCTGAGAGTTCTTGAGCTCTCGAACTAGCTGTGGTCATCGCGTGGTTCGAAAGAGCTGAATCCTTCTCTTAGTTGCCTTTGGCCTCCTTTTATAGGAAAAAGGGGTTGCCACAGTGGCACACAGGAGGTGGAAAGGTCTACAGTGGCACAAAGTTATCCCTCGTATTACAGGACAAGGTGCATTTAATGCATCGGTTAGGTGTCCTCTTGCTTTATCGGGGACGGGGGTGAGGCCCGTCCCGTCCGTCGCCGCTCCTCCTCGCTTGGACACGCACCTCGGCCAGGGATGCGTGCGGTGCCAGGTAGGCAGGCATGCAGCTGAGTTTGGCGCGATGGTGGAGCCTTCACGAAGATCTGCATGCCACCATGCAGGCGCTTGATGAGTTGGCCTGGGAGCTGCATGTTGCCACGCAGGTGCCCGCCCAGCTGGTTGGGCCGGCAGCTGCATGTGAACGGTGGTGGAAGCTTGGTTGATGTGGGCTTGGCGGTGGCCTCGCTGGCGTCTTTGGTGAGGGTCTTGCCGGGTGGCCCGGCAAGGGTCTTGCCATGGCGTGCTGTCGTCCTCGGCAAGGACCTTGCCGGGGGTCTGGTGGCCTTCCTCGACAAGGATCTTGCCGAGGATCGTCGTCTTCTAATCCTTATTCGATCTTGAATATGTCTTCACAATGATCTGCATGCCACCACAGAGGTGCCTTCCCGAGCCCTGGCCCCATGTGGATGGTGGCGTTGGGGACCATGGGCTCAAGGGTGGCTCGCTCTGTTGGTGTGGGGCGAGCTGCCCTGGCAAGGGTCTTGCCGGGGCTGCTGAGGCCGCCCGGCAAGGGTCATGCCGGGGGAACCTGCTTCGTCCCTCTGCTCTTTGTGGTCTTGGCCTTGGCGTTGCTTTGATCGTCTTGGGCTTCGATCTTACCTTGGCTCAGCTCCCTCGTTCTGCTTGGTATGGTTGTGGGCGCGGCTCTGACTGCCCGTGCACAGGAAAAGGGGTACAAAAATGCTCCCCTATTTTTGTACACCGACACCAAGTGAGCCATACAGCCGTATCTGAGCGTGATTTGAACTGTACTTGAATAAGGGTGCCAAGTATTGGAACCAGTTAGGTGTATTTTTCAAATTCAGGCACCAAACTAAACATCGATGGCAAGTTCACACACCTATGCTGCAATTACCTCTTTTTTTAACACCAATCTTGCTCATTTGTTAGTTAGGGAGGCTTTGCCTCAACTAGGCATTTGGATTTGGACCCTCCCAGTTTTATTATTTTAGTGCTCATTGAATTCTTGTACTACTATTTTTTTTTCTTGAGCGAAGGAATCGGATCTATTATAAATATTTTCTAGGAATATAAACCAACTCAAATGTAAAAAAAACTGCATTGAGGACATCGGACCACCAAACGACCACTGCCGCTGTCGCCACTCACATGCCAGAGCTATCCCGGCGATGACCAAAACCCTAACCAACCTACTCGCTGAAGCCGAGGGCCCGAGGCATCAAGATTCCCCTTCCGCCATCGGGCGCTGGAGTTGTGGGGAGAGGGAAGGCAAATCCACGGACCGATAATTAATTGAACATATAAACCCTAGTAGCCTACCCGGCCATCTGGGGGGCTTGCAATCGCTAAGCCGTTTTGACCGTGCGATGTTTTTACTGTTGTACGATTTTTTACGCTGGCACTGGTTGGACCGTTCATTCGTGTTACACGTCTTGCAGTCTTTAAGGGTGGATGACTTCTGGGACCTTAGTTTGCTAGGTCCACTTTGCAGCTACACTGAAAAAAAAATCTATGGTCCCTTCATGTTCTGAGTGCGGTAAAACCTAGATGCCAATCCCTTCCTTTCCTCGAGCAGTCGAGCCCCACACCCCACGCCTCGTCTCCTCGTCTCTCCTCCTCTCCCGCTCCCCGCCGCCACGCCCCCTTCTCCCCCTCCACCAACGCTGCCTCTCCTCCTCCTCTTCGTACGAATCCCACCGGATCCTCCCGCGCGTCGTCTTCTCCTCAAACGGAAGGGTCACAGGCAGGAGGACACCATCCGGGTTCAGCCCCGATGAAGTTGGGCTTGGCCACGCTGCTGCTGGAGGGAAGGCGGTCCGCCGGTGTGGTGCTCGTGCCTCCCAACCAGTCGTCTCTCCCCATGACCTGCGCCAAAAGTGGATCCACAACCAAGGACTGCCCTGGCAAGGTAAGTACATAATTTGTTTCCAACCCTTGATCCCCTTGAGTCCCCTGTTCTTGCTGTTGCATGCTTGTTCTATGCGTACTTTCTTCCTCGCTGATGTGCCTCCCCGCGGTTGACGTCTCCTCATCTCTTGTCCTCACCACAGGGACTTGGAGATGGTGCTAGAGGAGGAAAATGAGATCCGGGCGAAATCGAGCGTATTGGCAGTGGCTAGAGTGATATGGGGCGACAAGGAGCGTTGTTGTCTTCGACAATGGGAGGATGGGAGGAACAATCGCACCAGGAAGCCGACGAGGATGGTGGCTTGGCCCGGCTATCGACGCCGGCCGGCCACTTCTGTCGGGTGCCTTGCTGTTCTTTCTCCGCTTCGATTGCTCCGTGGCCACCAACAGCAATAGGAGGAAAATCAAGCCCTAATGTCGACTAAATTCGTGCCCTTGTACCTCCAGGTTCCTATCACTCGCCTGTCCCTCCCCCTGTCATTTTCTGTACACAACCTTGCCTGTTTAGTTGATCTGGTCTGTTCTTGTGGTAAGAGAACTAGCATCAATTGGTACATACTTTGCCATTTATGCAAGTATTTGCTAAGGTAAATATTGCATATTCTATCCATGTTTACATTGTGCAACAATTTCCTGTAATATATATCTTCGGATGAATTGGTACACACCCACGACAATATACCTTTGAAGCTTGTATATATTTGTGAGTGTACAAGTATAATTAGTTATAGGGGAGAATGATGTCGCTCTTCTTTCGAAGACCACAAAGGTTCATGCCTTTTGTCGATTTATTTTGCTTTATTGTATTAATCAGCTTTGCCAAGTCATTTTGAGGTATTTAGTATTGCCAAATTTATATATTTAGCTAAATTTAATCTTGACCTGATTTGCTCTCGTCAATATACGCATGCTGCCTTTTCTTTTCTATCAATTGGATGCAGGTTTAGTTTACCTTTTAGACTTTGTGTTAGATTAGCCCCCCTGTATATATGTTCTTTGATGGATCAACTGTGTTAGATTGTAGGTATTGTATATACGTTCTTTGATGGATCAACTGCGTTAGATTGTAGATACTGCTAGCACAAAGTTGTAGTTCGATATAGTATTGGATTTACTTGCTAATTATAATCTCATGTAGAAGAGTTCGGCATACTTAAAATTTGGTTTCATATAGAAGCTCCATCATTGGAATCAGTATACGTCTGCTGATAAATCCCTTTGTATGATCATGGATTTTAGGAATTGATAATCCAATCAATCTATCGATGCGGTGTTTGTGGGAGGCGAAGAGTAGCGACGGGTTCATTCTGAGGTCGTCTTCCTCGAGGTACATTCATGCATCACTTTAGTTCACCTTACCACGAATGCTCAGCCCGCAGATCTGCTTACTCATCTGATGAGTATGTATGCCTTGTATCTTGCAGTTCTTCCTAAGCGAGTATTATTGCAAATCCCAGAAGAGGACTACCTTCTGCTTGTTTTTCAATCTATTCATTTTACCTCAAGGTGAACCAATCTATCCCCGGAGAGCATATTTTTCTTAATTCTACAATAGAGGATGTTGAGTTTTCCATTCTTTTCCTTTAATGTGAGCTGGTTAGGGCTTAGCAGCACTGCATTGCCACATTTCATTTCTTCTTTATAGTTGATGAGTTGGACACTCCATCCTAGGTTACTGCTTTCTACCTATAAATCTTGCTCAAATTGATAATGTGGGCCATACCAAGCAGATCTTGCTTGATTGGTTATGTAGTTCTATCTTTATCTAGCATTGTCTCTCCGCTTTCTCTACAATTCTTATTTTCTTCCTAGAAGCACTTGTAAAAAACTCAGTTCATTGCGCTATTGAAAAGTCAACATTATTTATACATGCTTTCCTTTATTTGGCTCTTGTTCTGTCTTTTTATATGGAGGCTTTGGGGGTACTTTCTTTCTCTATTAGTTATTTGAACCAAGATACAGATACAATCTATTACGTCTTTCAGTTATATGATTTGCACGTAGCGTATATTTCCTTTCTAGGTGATGTGTGTTGTTTGTCCAAGAAATGAGTAAACTTTTGGGAATATGTAGTTCCTCTATATAGTTATGCTGGATTTTTTGGGAGATGCATCAAATAATATCTTCAGATTGAAATCCATGAGTTTGTGTAGATTTAGTTAGTATAGCTTAGGTCCTGAACCATCTTTTTGAAACCTTTTGTAAGATCTGAAGTCAATGTTGTGAATTTTTGTATAAATCCGATGAATAGATGGGCAAGGACACCAAGTGGTGTCCAGGGAGTGATGGCTCAGGTAGGTTGTCGATGAGATCAATAAGTAACAATTGGACAAACAATAACTAATCTAGGATCTCTTGCGTTCCTACATATCTGTTCTGCTCATTGAGGTTTGCTCCTCTCCTTTCTAGCTAATGCCTATTATCCTTTTTTGTACGTGTTGTCATGGTGTTTGGTTTGCTGATCGGTTTAATATTCCGATATGGCCTGGCGTCGTGTACTATTTTTGTCGTGCTGCATATATTTCATGCTTGCGTGTGAGAAGGATGTGTGGTCTTATTTCCATCATTACACCTGTTTTGGAGGCACATAACTCAGATAGCAAATAAGCTCATCCAATTGGTAAATAATAACAGCGGGATGAGTGGCAAACAACTGTCCTGCTGAAACACAATAATGTGGAAAATGTTCATCTTTGGTCAGGTAGGTAGGCTTCTTTTCTCATGATGTTTGCTTATTATAGGATGGAAGAACTACTTATGGCTCACTCACTTGCTTCGTCTTCTCCATGGTCTTCTCTCAAGAAAAACTTGTTTTGCTCTTTTTTGTCAAGGTGTTTCTATATTAAATAAGGTGCATTGTTTAAACTCGATATGGGGCCTTATTTACTGAAAATCTGCAATCTTGAGTGCACAATGTCTGAAGGTGGTGGTAGGGAGTATATGTGAACATGTTCTCTCTTTGAGTTTATCTCGCATGCACAACTTCTTCAGAATGGTTGCTTTTTCCTTGATTCATATGTATGTGCGCAGTTAGATATGTTGGCTTTGTCATTGGAGCATTCTGATCTAGCTGCCTGATGATTACCATAGTGTGCACTGCAGTAAGAATGGAGACCTAAATGCACTTCCCTGTTGAAGCTTACTTGGCCACTCTGGTGCATTGGCAATTCCATGTGATTTTTGTCCATATTCTAGAGATGCTCTTAACCTGTTGCTGTTGCTGCTGCCACTACCTCCATCATTGATGTTCCTTTGGACATTTAGGGGGGACTGGGGACCAAGCTGGCTAAGTGGACTCCAGGGAATAAATCTCTCCTATAAAAGCCGCTAGCCTACCCGGCTATCCGAGGGACTTGCTATCGCTAATCCTTTTTTACCTTGCGATGTTTTCACTGTTGTACATTTTTAATATGTTGAAACAAGAAGTATGAATGAAGGCTTGGCTGATCAAAAGGATGCTCCTATATGTTTGTATAGTGTTTTGCAACTTTGATTGCTTAATGGTCATTAGGGTGTTTTTGGAGGGTGATTTGGGTGTTTCTGTAGTGCCCTTAAATTTCCATTCTGGTGATCTTTTCTGGCAACTGAATATTGCTACTCTCATTGGTTTGTGGACCTTGATATTTCTTGATTATTCTTTCACTTTGCAGTCCAGCAACATCCTCGCCCTTATATTGCCCAAAGATGCAAGACTCGGAACATAGTTTATTGATATTTACTTTATTTTCTTGCATATATATTTTTGCTTTGTTCATGCGCATGCTTATGAGACTGGTTGTCTGATTATACATGGCGTGCCGTTTTCTCCTTGCAGACGATGAGTGCAGATTTGCAGGTTTAACCTCCTGATGAGCTCTTCCTTCAGCCCGTAGGTTCAATTCGGGCATGTATTTGTAAGTACTCTGCAAGAAAAATAAAATGAAATCATTTTATTTAGCGAATATATATACTTCTAATATGTTACTCCCTTTGTTCCAAAATAATTGTTGTGGTTTAGTTCAAATTATTTTGAACAGAGGGAGTAGTATTTAGTTCCCCTATGTTTAGATACAGAGGGAGTAAATCAGTGAACCTGTGAGAACATATTCAGAATTTGCTTTGGTCTCTGGAGTTCACCACGGTGTGCCATGGCTTACTCGTATGCCATCGTTTTCTAATTATCGTTATAACCTGAACCAATGCTTTGTAGTTCACACGTGTTTAGATTGCTTATATCAGGTTTATTTCTTCTAATTTGATCACTGTTCTATGACATTTGCGAAGTACAATTCAGATTTCAAAATGGGCCATTCATTGGATTCAGTGGTGACAACTTTGATTATATAATCTAAAGATGCCTATAGTCTAAAGACGAAATTTTACAACCCCTACTGTAGCATGCACTATGTTCTCTGTATTCTTGCTAAAGCAACTTTCTGGTTCATTGTTATTCGTTCTTGCTTGCTTACCAGGCGAACTCAAAAGCTATATATTCTTTGCCAGATCTTGCAAAGGAACCAAACTTCTTTGAAGTCTGGCAGATTTCTCTGGATGTACAATCAACCATTGCCACCAAAAGGTAATTATTCATCTTTGTCGTAAATATAGTTCAGGCCATCCTATCAATTCTTTCCTAATGCCATCCAAAGCACATCTTCTCCATAGTTCAATGTTAGTAGACAAACTTTATTAGTACTCCCTCCGTTTCTTTTTAGTCTGCATATAAGGTTTGGTCAAAGTCAAACTTTATAGAGTTTGACTAACTTTATATTAAAAACTATAAACATTCAAAATATGAAATCAATATTATCAGATGCACCATGAAACGTATTTTCATACTATATAGTTTTAGTATTGTAGATGTTCATATTTTTTTATATAAATTTGGTCAAACTTTGTGTAGTTTGACTTTGACCAAATCTTATATGCGGAGTAAAAAGAAACGGAGGGAGTACTTTGTAAAGGGATTAGATAAGGCCTATGAGTCCCAAGTAAGCGTGATAAGCAAGCCCTGCACTTCTATTTATGATTGAGCGCCATTTGAATTTTTGATAATGGCATTTTCAGGGATAATACAATCAATCCAACTGTTACATTTGGTGTGATTTTTGGATGAACTCAAAAGTGAAACATGCAATGATTGACGATATATGAAAAGGAAACGATTAAATTGTTTTATCTGCACCGTCTTGACCTGAAATCAAGGCTTAGCACTAACATGCAATTTGAGAGAGTAGGGACTGTCTTGGTTATACTGGCCGAAATCAGCCGTCTCTCTCCTCCCCCGCGCCGCCAGCCCTGGATCTGGAGGAAGACGAGAGAGGCGGGATCTGGAGGAGGAAGAGGAGATCCTGGCGTCCCGGCGGTGGCTTGACCGATGCGAGGTGATGATGAGCTGATGAGCGCGGTGACGAACGAGCTCCTCTTGCCATGGTTTCAGACGGGGCACCGTGGGGAAGCCATGGAGGCGGCTTGGCCCAGCCATGGAGCTGGTGTTGGGGACTCCCCACCACGCGCCGTCTCGCCGCTCATCCCTTCTGGCTGCACCTCCCCATGTGAGTTCCTCCCCCCTTTGCTCTCTAATTTCATTTTTGTTTGGCATGTGGGTTTGGGTGGCCAAGAGATGTTGTAAACACCATTAATGGAAAAGAGAAAAGTGGCAAGTACCCTCTCTTCAACTAACAATCTCTTCAACTAACAATCTGTTTCCTTTTGCATCTTGTGTAGCTACAAAATAAAGAGGCTCAAATTTTAGCAAACAGAGAAAATTCGTTCACAGAGGCACCGACAACACCTAAGGTATATGGAGCAATTTCAAGGTTTTATATCTGTTTGTTTGTTCTTTTGTTGCAGCACTGTGTTGTGCATATATTTACAACTGTGCGTGATGAAGCCATTTTTCTTTTGACATTTTCCTCTAGCAACTGTAGGGCATATAAGCCTCGGCTAGGCTGCGGACACGGCGAGCGCGTGTGTGCGCGTGGTGGTCGTGTCGGGCTCGAACCAGGTGTGCATGCGTACGTGCGTATGTGTGTGTACGTGAGCCAGTGCGTGTGTGCACGGGGTGGCCACGGGAGTTGGTTAGCGAGGATCCAAGGGAGGACCGCGTCGGGCGCGCCAGACGGCCGTGGCGATCATGGGCAGGCACGGTGCGCGGGCGCAAGCCGGAGCGCGGGGGGAGTGGCGTGTAGGCGAGGCCTGGCATGTCAGAGCTCGCGGGTATAAGACCCACTCCACGCCTGTGTAATCGCTGAGGAGGACGAGTTCGTGCTCGTGGTGAATAACAGAAAGTCCCATACGTGCGGGGGGGCGTTTGTGCGCAGGCAATCCTTCTGTGTTCTCCCTCATCCACTCCGGTCATGTCTCCGGTGATCGCCGTGCTCCGGTGGTTCCATTTTTGTGCCAACAATTGGTATCAGAGCCTCGCTGCTCGGGGTTGTGGCGCGGCGAGTCCGTGGTGAGCACGGAGACGGGCGCGGCTGTGGCTCGCTGTTACGTCGTTCGTGCGGTGGATGCAGAGGCGCGGCGACGACACACAGCAGCGCGGCAGCATGGAGGCGCGGCGCTGCGGTGCGTGGCGAATGAGGCGTGGCGGCGAGTTGGTCGCGTCTGGTGCGTGTATGGGCGCGCACCGGACGCGTCGGGCGCGCCGGGACCGCGGGTGCGGACCATGTCGAGGCGCTGGACCTGGTGCGCAGGTCGCGTTCGTGCGCGGCGGGAGCGCGGGCCGGGAGCGCGGGGACGTGGGGTGTGGCACGCAGACGTGGCGCGGCGGCGCATGGAGCCATGGGCTTCGGCAGCGGCAATGGGTGATGGCGGCTATGACGACGACGGCGCGGCAGGCGCTGCTAGAGGACGTCGACGTCGGGGACTACGGCCTCCTATGAGCCTCGGCTTAGGGGGAGAAATGTAGGGCATATAAGCCTTGGCTAGGCTGCGGACACGGCGAGCGCGTGTGTGCGCGTGGTGGTCGTGTCGGGCTCGAACCAGATGTGCGTGCGTACGTGCGTATGTGTGTGTACGTGAGCCAGTGCGTGTGTGCACGGGGTGGCCACGGGAGTTGGTTAGCGAGGATCCAAGGAAGGACCGCGCCGGGCGCGCAAGACGGCCGTGGCGATCATGGGCAGGCACGGTGCGCGGGCGCGAGCCGGAGCGCGCGGGGCGCGGGGGGAGTGGCGTGTAGGCGAGGCCTGGCATATCAGAGCTCGCGGGTATAAGACCCACTCCACGCCTGTGTAATCGCTGAGGAGGACGAGTTCGTGCTCGTGGTGAATAACAGAAAGTCCCGTACATGCGCCGGGGGGGGGGGCGTTTGTGCGCCGTCAATCCTTCTGTGTTCTCCCTCCTCCACTCCGGTCATGTCTCTGGTGTTCGCCGTGCTCCGGTGGTTCCATTTTTGCGCCAACAGCAACAACTCCCAATATAATCCGGGAATGGATCGTTGCTTATTTATTTTTTCTTAGTCACATCATTATTCAGCTTAGAGGAATACCAGTCGTGTATAAACACAGCCAATGGCAATGTTCATATGGATTCGAAAGAAAAAATAGTGCTGCCAAAATATAGTACTAAAATGAAGTATTACAACTTCTTTCAATTATAATTATATATTTTGATAAATAAATTTCTCGCAATTTCGTTTGTGCTTGAGCAAGTATGGTTTCAGAAAGGAAATTGTTGTCTGTTGTTTATGCTCTATATAGAGTGAGAAGTTTAATCCTAATGTCTGTGCTCTTGTATTATAACAGGAGGATATATTTATTGGGCCTCCAGTGTTGATGTTTTATGGTTTTGGGTTTATTCCTATGGCTGGCAGTTTGACGGGGAGTTATTGTGTGGAGATGTTAGTTCTTCATTTGACGGTGTGGAGATCATGATGACTTGGAACACTATCATGGGAAGTTCTTATTCATCTTTACCTATATTTATTGGATTAGGTTCCATTGGCAGGTGAGATTCTTACCCTGAAAGCTTTATTCTGTTTTTGGAAAGCCACCTCTTCTTAATATGTTCATATTATTCATATTAACTTTGTTGCGGTAGAATTACATGATTTCTAAACATTTTGATTCATAATACCAATCTGCTGCATCATGGGGTTTATTAGAAACCCTAATGCATTTCTAATCAGATTGTTTCTGATGGTGATTAAAGCTGTCATAGAGTCAACAGGTTAAAGACGATGTACCCTTTTCCTGTTTGGATACCAATCATTGGATTCAGCAGTCAGATATGGTGATTATTTACTTGCAGAATCAAGTGGGTTAGAGGCATCTGCTTTTAACAATTTATGAAACTTCAATAAAAGAATCTTTTCTACTTTGGGTGGGTACTATTTGTTTCGTCATTTGTGCATCAGCGTCATAGCATCTGGTTTAAAAACTGAATGACTACTTGCGAAGATACTGTTTTCAGTTTCATCTTTTTGGTTCAGCTTGTTTGGTTTTCAGTAGCTGGTCGATTAATCATATACAAATTTTTGTCAGATGTTTCTACACCTCATTCTTTAATGTTCCTAGTTCCATATCCATGGTATCCGCTCTAATTCATGTTCATGGTTCACTCACAATATGTTTCAGTCACCCTCTCAATCTTTCCATTTTGTTTTACTTGCTTTACCTTCTAAGTTCTTCCAATAATTGCTTTGTTCCTTTCTGTCAAAGCTGTTCCATCACACTTTTTATGCTTTTACGGTATCCTAATAAAAGTTTTGTGTGTGCAGATAATTTGTTGCTTACTGCAAACTGTAAGAAGCTGAAGCTTACTGATATTGGGCTTGGACGAGAGGAAACTGTGACTGAAATGATGACGGCTGAAACTGGGACATGCCGATGGATGTCGATAGAGGTTATAATCACTCTTTTCTGCACTAGATAGCCAATATTAACAGATTGTGAACTGAAGCCAAAACAAAATGGTTCCTGGCCGCGATGACTATTTCCTGTGTCCAAGCATCACCTGATATAATCACAACCTTCGCATGTAATCCAAAGTGGCCTAAAATAATGGAGTCTTGAACCTTGGAAAAAAACAGTCGATACGGCTGATATTTGTTCGAGTATATCACATGAAGCTGCTTGAGTACCTACAGAAGATCAGGACCGGAAAGATGTTTGGGACTGTAGTTGCTGGTACTATGCCCAGTGCATTTTCTCTCCTTTCTTCATTTTTCTTACCCACGTTTCTTTTTTTTTTCATGTTTTTCATTTACCCTTCTGTTTTCCAGTTCTCTACACCATAGAGTTCGAAAAGAGGGGTCTTCCACATGCACCTGTCCTTTTTGACAGGAGAAGGATGATGACCGGGTGGTCACACCAACTTTCATAAGTTCTTTTGTTTCAACAATTGTTAATATTTCTATCGGATTTACCGTCCTCTTTATTTATTTTCCTCTTGCATGGTTCCCAATGACTAGCTTGACTCTATTATAGGGATCTGAAGTGGCCGGCGTTGCTACTAATGCTCTAGCCACTGCACTTACTAACACCATGGAAGCTGGCCTTGCTCAGCCACCTAGGCTTAAGAGGTACGACCTATCTAGGCAATGAAGCATAATACCCTGTTAGCTACCAATCCAGACTGGAAAATACTTGCATGAATCATAAAACAAAACAGTAATAAGAAACCCTGTGCAATCAAGCTTCTGTTCTTATAGCAGTTACAGTTTTGATACCTCTGTTTCTTTATATCATCTTGTTGGGTTTCTGTTTCTCATCATATATGATACAAATATGTAATTCTCATGTGATCCTTTTGCTGGAAACTTGCTAATCTTAGGGGTGCTGCTGGTGGTGTAAAAACTACTTTATCAAAAGAACTAAAGTAGTAGCTAATCCAAGCATTGAAGAATTGATGCAGAGGTTACGCTATATTGGCATGAAGTCAGAGCAGCGCCTGAAGACTACACAAGATAGTTTCTGGTGACCTTCAGTCTATATGTCCTAACCAACTGCAGCCACCTTTTGTTTCATATCAATGGATCCAGTATCTTTGCCGTTTTGGCGTTGCTCTGAGGAAGATATGTATAGCCTTTAGATTTTCATTCGTGTATGATACTGCATGTACCCTTTAGACCTCATTACTGTTTCTGTGGTCAGAACAAGTTTGTGATCACTTGTTCTATATATGTAATCAACTGCCCTTCTACTAATATTTTCAGAAGACTATTATATATGTTTACACTGGTTAGAGAAAATCATGACATTGCCAGCAACAGTTTTTTATTTCCATATGTTTTAACCTGTCTTTAAATATTTTTATGTGTGCTCTTTCAATACTTGGCTTGCTCTCGCCCTTTGCGCCATTGGCGCAACGGGTCATCTAGTACATATAGACATGGTCGTCGTGGGAATGGACTCCCATGCCTTCTCCAGACTCGGAAAAGTAGTGTGTCCAACCCATTGACAACGGCAAAAACCATGACGTCTGAGCTGCACAAGTGAAGCAGCGCGTGCCCATCAAAAATGGTTGTCAGGGCCATTTTCTAGGAATTTGGGGTCCAGTGTGAAATACTCCCTCCGTCCCATAATATAAGAACATTTTTTACACTACTGTAGTGTCAAAAACGTTCTTATATTATGGGACGGAGGGAGTACAAAACAAGACCCTAAAACAATATATAACTAAAGCACACCCTCACTTAATAATATAAGTGAAATATGTGTTGTTTATACTATATTTATAAGTATAGTAAATATGAATGCCGAAGGAATACAACCTCCGTTTAACTGCATTTAACCGAATGCCTTCTATGTATGGGGAGTCCTTCATTTTGTCCTCAACGTGGCACATCCTCCGTTTAACCCGATCCCGACAGTACCGACTCGCCACTACACAAAATATAATTTGTATGATATAAATTTAATGGCATTAGACTCATTTTCATTAGTTTTTTTGAAAAGGAGGATAACCCCCGGCCTCTGCATTAGTACCGATGGCTCTAATTTTCGTAGTTATTGTTCTAATGACATTAAGTTGTTTTATATCATCCAAACAATGTCTCAAAAGTTCCTAACGACAAAACCAATCGATGGGTCCTTATGCCATCTCTATCTACTTATGCCAAGCTCGCGTGGACAAACGAGGTGTATATTCAACCTCTTCTTCCAACTTGGAATAGATTTTGTTCCTATTTTTGGCATGAATTGGATTTTCTTTTCAAAAAAGATGGTAAATCAATAAGCACTCTCAAAAAGCAGTAACTTTGTACTCTCTTCGATCCAAATTAAATGACGCAAACTCTATACAACATTGAATAGAGGTTTCCTCATTTAACTTGGATCAAAGGGGAGTAGTAATATTTACTTATCTTTGGGGGAGGGAGGATTTCCTAACAAAATCGAGTTTTTGTCCCAACAAAACATACGCCTATTGTTCTGCCGCATAACATAGAAAATAGGAAGCACCTATGCCATGGGACGCAGACTTTTGGCTCTAGTGAGCATATGCTCCCTGGTGAACAAAAACTAATAGAAAATAAATTTAGAAAATTTCTGATTTTGTTTATGGATGTTCATGTTAGTGTAACAAGCGAGCTTGCCAATTTTCATGCGAAACCGAATAGCAATGCTTGCTGGTGAAAAATAAATAAATAAAGTGTATTATTTAAAGGTAATGTTTGTCGTTCGACTTGTTTTTCTTTACACCTGTCAACATGCTTAAGCTTCCCCCTAAAAATTTACAAGTAGCATTTGATGGTGACAATGAAGACATATATTTAGAAAATAATGACCTTGGCAAAATAGTAAAAAAATTTACATGCAGGAGCATATACTCCCTAGAGCCAAAAGCAATATTCGCTATGTAACATTTGATGGATCAGATCGAAATCTAATAACTGACCCATCTTCTTCCTCCTCACGCAGTACACCTCGATGCCGGATCATATGCTTCTCCTTCGGTGGCGACACCACAACGTCTCCGACAAAATACTAACTTTGCTTCAAAGCTGCAGATTTTCACTTCCACGAGATGATCTGATGCTAAGGGCATCTCCAACGCCGACCCTCAAACCGTCTGCATCCGTCTGAACCACGTGGTCCGGACGTGTTTTGCCATCCAATACGGACTTGTATCCTTTTGCGACCAGTCCAGACGTGCTTTTTTTCCGCAAATTGGAAGCAAACTGGAGGCTTTGCAGGAGTTTGGACCGCCGCCACATAGGAGACGCCCTCGACCCACTCAAACCCCCTCGAGGTCCCATTCTCTTCCACTCCGCCCTTCTCCCCCTTACTTTGCATCCGCGCCCTCCTCGTCTGCCGCCGCTATATCTCTCTGATCACCACCCAGGAATTGCAGGATGTCTGCAAGCACCACCCATGCGCCCGCTCTCCTTGTACTATGACGCCATCCACCCAGGATCCGTTCGCAGCCAGGTACCCTCCGCCCCCCTGTGACAACGTCATGGCGGACACAATGTCCGGTAGGTGTTTGGTCGAATGACATTGAACTTATTTCAAACTCCATGTCGTTTTTTAGAGTAAGAGGGATGGCGGGGTACTCGACCATGGAGGATGAGTTTTTGTGCGATTCGTGGTTGGCCGTATCTGCGGACTTCGTAGGCAGGAGCAGAAGGAGACTCTTTTGGCAACGGGTGAGTATTTGACAAAAAACTACCAGATTAGGGGTTACTGTCCTACAGAACTACCACTTTCAAAAAAGTGACCGATAACTACAAAAAATTTCTAATTTTGTGACTAAAAACTACCACTTTTGTAAAATGATCCGTTTAGACGATTTAAACACGTTTATGACATGCGGGACCCACCCATCAGGGCTGATGTGGCGGCAAAGTCAATTCTGTTTACTTTGACTGTTACGTTGAATGTTATTACAAGTGGGGCCCACCTGTCAGCATCACTCTTCTTCTTCCTCCTCCTCCTTTCTCTCTTTGCCATTTCCTCAAGCACCTTGTGTGCACCCACGAGCTACCTCCGCCGTCCTCCACTGCCAGCGCTCACCTTTCCCCATGCCTCGATCCTGTATGGAAAGGGAGAACCCGAGCAGCCCAACCACTCCGGCGACCACCTCTCCCCCTCGCGTCACTCCGACGAGGTCACCTCTGCTGGCGACAACCGCCACCGGCATGCACGAACCAACCTAGCTAATACTCGCCTTGGTTCGAGCTCCCACATGAGCTCCCGGGGAGCTTCGTCGCCCGCCTCCTGCTCCTCCGTGCAGGTGTAGCCGGCCCGCACGGCCACGGTGTCGGACGCCGCCGAACTCGTGCGCCTCGTCGAGGAGCCGGAGGAGGCTTTGCCTTGGTCTGAGCTCCCACATGAGCTCCTGGGGCTCCTCGTCGCCCACCTCCCGTACTTCGTGCAGGTGTAGCCGGCATGCGCGACGCCGGGCGCCGCCAAGCTTGCGCGCCTCGTCGAGGAGCTGCAGGAGTGTGAGTCCCGCCTGCGCACCGAGTTGCTCGAGCACAAGATCCTCAAGGAGGCCGTCGTCGAGGAGTTGCGTCCAGTGGTGGCGTCGACGCCCTCGGAGGAAATTCCGTCAGCTTCGGCGGCCGCTTCCATAGTTCCAGCCGTCGTGGTTGCGCCGCCGTTCCAGTCCCCAACCAACACCAGGGAGGTGCTGCGCCGGGGCGTCGTCATGGAGGAGTTCAGAGCTCAAGCCCGGGTGCACATCAAGTGTTCAACAAAATGCCAAAGAGAGAGAGAGGAGGAGGAGGAAGATGAAGATTGATGCTGACTGCTACCTCTTGAGCACTGCGTTGGTTTTCCCTTGAAGAAGAAAGGGTGATGCAGCAAAGTAGCGTAAGTATTTCCCTTAGTTTTTGAGAACCAAGGTATCAATCCAGTAGGAGGCTACGCGCGAGTCCCTCGCACCTACACAAAACAAATAAATCCTCGCAACCAACGCGATAAGGGGTTGTCAATCCCTACACGGTCACTTACGAGAGTGAGATCTGATAGATATGATAGGATAATATTTTTGGTATTTTTATGATAAAGATGCAAAGTAAAATAAAAGCAAAGGTAAAAGGCAAAAAAAATAACTAAGTGTTGGAAGATTGATATGATGAAGATAGACCCGGGGGCCATAGGTTTCACTAGTGGCCTCTCTCAAGAGCATAAGTATTTTACGGTGGGTGAACAAATTACTATTGAGCAATTGACAGAATTGAGCATAGTTATGAGAATATATAGGTATGATCATGTATATAGGCATCACGTCCGAGACAACTAGACCGACTCCTGCCTGCATCTACTACTATTACTCCACACATCGACCGCTATCCAGCATGCATCTAGAGTATTAAGTTCATAAGAACAGAGTAACGCCTTAAGCAAGATGACATGATGTAGAGGGATAAATTCATGCAATATGATAAAAACCCATCTTGTTATCCTCGATGGCAACAATACAATACGTGCCTTGCTGCCCCTACTGTCACTGGGAAAGGACACCGCAAGATTGAACCCAAAGCTAAGCACTTCTCTCATTGCAAGAAAGATCAATCTAGTAGGCCAAACCAAACTGATAATTCGAAGAGACTTGCAAAGATAACCAATCATACATAAAAGAATTCAGAAGATTCAAATATTGTTCATAGATAAACTTGATCATAAACCCACAATTCATCGGTCTCAACAAACACACCGCAAAAGAAGATTACATCGAATAGATCTCCACGAGAGAGGGGGAGAACATTGTATTGAGATCAAAAAGAGAGAGAAAGCCATCTAGCTAATAACTATGGACACGAAGGTCTGAGGTAAACTACTCACACTTCATCGGAGAGGCTATGGTGTTGGTGTAGAAGCCCTCCATGATCGATGCCCCTTCCGGCGGAGCTCCGGAACAGGCCCCAAGATGGGATCTTGTGGCTACAGAAGGTTGCGGTGGTGGAATTAGGATTTTGGCTCCGTATCTGATCATTTGGGGGTACGTAGGTATATATAGGAGGAAGGAGTACGTCGGTGGAGCAACGTGGGGCCCACGAGGGTGGAGGGCGCGCCCCCCTACCTCGTGGCTTCCTGCTTTATTTCTTGACGTAGGGTCCAAGTCTCCTAGCTCATGTTCGTTCCGATAATCACGTCCCGAAGGTTTCATTCCGTTTGGACTCCGTTTGATATTCTTTTTATGCAAAACTCTTAAATAGGCAAAAAACAACAATTCTGGGCTGGGCCTCCGGTTAATAGGTTAATCCCAAAAATAATATAAAAGTGAAAAATAAAGCCCAATAATGTCCAAAACAGAAGATACTATAGCATGGAGCAATCAAAAAATATAGATACGTTGGAGACGTATCAAGCATCCCCAAGCTTAATTCCTGCTCGTCCTCGAGTAGGTAAATGATAAAAACAGAATTTTTGATGCGGAGTGCTACTAGGCATAATTTCAATGTAATTCTTCTTAATTGTGGTATGAATATTCAGATCCGAAAGATTCAAGATAAAAGTTCATATTGACATAAAAATAATAATACTTCAAGTATACTAACTAAGCAATTATGTCCTCTCAAAATAACATGGCCAAAGAAAGTTCATCCCTACAAAATCATATAGTTTAGTCATGCTCCATCTTCGTCACACAAGAATGCTCTCATCATGCATAACCCCCGATGACAAGCCAAGCAATTGTTTCATACTTTAGTAATCTCAAACTTTTTCAACCTTCATGCAATACATGAGCGCGAGCCATGGACATAGCACTATGGGTGGAATAGAATATGATGATGGGGGTTATGTGGAGAAGACAAAAAAAAGAGAAGGTCTCACATCAACGAGGCTAATCAATGAGCTATGGAGATGCCCATCGATTGATGTTAATGCAAGGAGTAGGGATTGCCATGCAACGGATGCACTAGAGCTATAAATATATGAAAGCTCAATCAAAAGAAACTAAGTGGGTGTGCATCCAACTTGCTTGCTCACGAAGACCTAGGGCACTTGAGGAGGCCCATTGTTGGAATATACAAGCCAAGTTCTATAATGAAAAATTCCCACTAGTATATGAAAGTGACAAAACAAGAGACTCTCTATCATGAAGATCATGGTGCTACTTTGAAGCACAAGTGTGGTAAAAGGATAGTAACATTGTCCCTTCTCTCTTTTTCTCTCATTTTTTGGGCCTTCTCTTTTTTATGGCCTTTCTCTCTTTTTTTTATTCCTCACTTGGGACAATGCTCTAGAAAATGATGATCATCACACTTCTATTTATTTACAACTCAATAATTACAACTCGATACTAGAACAAAGTATGACTCTATATGAATGCCTCCAACGGTGTATCGGGATATGCAATGAATCAAGAGCGACAAGTATGAAAGAATTATGAACGATGGCTTTGCCACAAATACTATGTCAACTACATGATCATGCTAAGCAATATGACAATGATAGATATGTCATGAAGAACGGAATGGTGGAAAGTTGCATGGCGATATATCTCGGAATGGCTATGGAAATGCCATAATAGGTAGGTATGGTGGCTGTTTTGAGGAAGATATAAGGAGGTTTATGTGTGAAAGAGCGTATCATATCACGGGGTTTGGATGCACCGGCGAAGTTTGCACCAACTCACAATGTGAGAAAGGGCAATGCACGGTACCGAAGAGGCTAGCAATGGTGGAAAGGTGGGAGTGCGTATAATCCATGGACTCAACATTAGTCATAAAGAACTCACATACTTATTGCAAAAATCTACAAGTCATCAAAAACCAAGCACTACGCGCATGCTCCTAGGGGGATAGATTGGTAGGAAAAGACCATCGCTCGTCCCCGACCGCCACTCATAAGGAGGACAATCAAAGAACACCTCATGTTTCAAATTTGTTACATAGCGTTTACCATACATGCATGCTACGGGACTTGCAAACTTCAACACAAGTATTTCTCAAATTCACAACTACTCAACTAGCACGACTTTAATATCACTACCTCCATGTCTCAAAACAATCATCAAGCATCAAACTTCTCTTAGTATTCAAAACACTCATAAGAAAGTTTTTACTAATCTTGAATACCTAGCATATTAGGATTATTTAAGCAAATTACCATGTTATTTAAGACTCTCAAAATAATCTAAGTGAAGCATGAAATATCAATAGTTTCTATAAAACAAATCCACCACCCTGCTCTAAATGATATAAGTGAAGTACTAGAGCAAAAACTATATAACTCAAAAGATATAAGTGAAGCACATAGAGTATACTAATAGTTTTCGAATCATGTGTGTCTCTCTCAAAAGGTGTGTACAGCAAAGATGATTGTGGTAAACTAAAAAGCAAAGACTCAAATCATACAAGACGCTCCAAGCAAAACACATATCATGTGGTGAATAAAAATATAGCTCCAAGTAAAGTTACCGATGGAAGTAGACGAAAGAGGGGATGCCTTCCTGGGCATCCCCAACCTTTGGCTTTTTGGTGTCCTTAGATTATCTTGGGGGTGCCATGGGCATCCCCAAGCTTAGGCTATTGCCACTCCTTGTTCCATAATCCATCAAATCTTTCACCCAAAACTTGAAAACTTCACAACACAAAACTTAACAGAAAATCTCGTGAGCTCCGTTAGCGAAAGAAAACAAAAGACCACTTCAAGTTACTGTAATGAACTCATTATTTATTTATATTGATGTTAAACCTACTGTATTCCAACTTCTCTATGGTTTATAAACTATTTTACTATCCATAGATTCATCAAAATAAGCAAACAACACACGAAAAACAGAATCTGTCAAAAACAGAACAGTCTGTAGTAATCTGTAACTAATGCAAACTTCTGGAACTCCAAAAAATCATCCAAAATAGGGAGACCTAGGAAATTTGTTTATGGATCAGCATAAATTGGAATCAATATTTTATCACGTTCTGGTGATTATTAACAATTGTTTTCGTGAACAGAAAGTTTCTGGAATTTTCTGCAAGATCAAATAACTATCATCCAAGAAGATCCTATAGGTTTAACTTTGCACAAACACTAATTAAAACATAAAAACACATCTAACCAGAGGCTATATCAAATATTTATTCCTAAACAGAAGCAAAAAGCAAAAAACTAAAAATAAAATTGGGTTGCCTTCCAACAAGCGCTATAGTTTAACGCCCTTAGCTAGGCATAAAAGCAAGGATAGATCTAGGTATTGCCATCTTTGGTGGGCAATTCTTCAATAAGACATCTATCATCCTTTAGAGTTTCTGTAGGGGCACTTTTGTCCCGAAGTAGTTTTGGTGATTGATGACAATGCCTTTGCGGACTAATCGTGTGTATTGAGCTTTTCAGATTCATCACGACTAAACACAAGACGATTTGATGCCCCTCGAAGATTATTGAAGACGGTGTTTCTCTACGGTTCGGTTCGGTGGAGTTGAGTCGTAGGAGAGCCGTACTATTAAGAGGGGGTCCGCATTGGAAAGGTTTGGGTGGAATCTCTTGCACCGCCTTTCCTCGAGCTCCTTGGAGTGTTCCTCCGTCTCACCTTGTCTCTACGATCTGAAGGCCTCCGCCTTGCTCTTCTCAGGCTAGCGGTAGTACTGCTCATATGAGCGGTACTACCGCAGGAGCGAGCGGTAGTACCGGGCTCCGGCACAGTAGTACCGTAGGCTCCCACGGTAGTACCGCTCCTCTAAGCGGTAGTACCGCGAGCTCTGGTCTGGCGCCGCTGCTCGAGCGGTGGTACGCACGGATGTAATTTTTTACATCCGCGCTCCCCGCGGTAGTACCATGCTGCGGCGCGGTAGTACCGTGACGCCAGGCCAGGTTCAGTAGCAAGTGCGGAGGTAAGGGCGGATGTAATTTTTTTTACATCCGCACCTTCCACGGTAGTACCGCACCCTGGGTCGCGGTAGTTCCGTGTCGGATTTTTGCACGACATTTTCTCAAGCGGAGGTAGTCACGGATGTAATTTTTTACATCTGTGCCTACCGAGCCTGGCCTGCGGCTGTCTTGCGGAAGTACCGTATGGTGTCGCGGTAGTACCGCTTCTGCGGATCTACCATGCCTTGTTGGTGCTCCCTTTTGCCAGGTCTGGTCTCCGTTGTGCCCACGGTAGTACCGCGGTCCACCGCGGTAGTACCGCAGGCCCGTGCGGTAGTACCGCGCGTGTGGTGCGGTAGTTCCGTGGGTCGCGGGCTGAGTGGTGGGTAACGGTTGGAAATGTCCCCCCACTATAAAAGGGGGTCTTCTTCCCCAAGAAGACTAACCTCTTCCAACCCTAAACTCCATTGTTGCTCCAAGCTCCATTTTCGCCCGATCTCTCTCCCTAGCCAATCAAACTTGTTGATTTGCTCGGGATTGGTTGAGAAGGCCCCGATCTACACTTCCACCAAGAGAAAATTTGATTCCCCCACTAATCCCTTGCGGATCTTGTTGCTCTTGGGTGTTTGAGCACCCTAGACGGTTGAGGTCACCGCGGAGCCATATTCCATTGTGGTGAAACTTCATGGTGTCGTTGGGAGCCTCCAATTAAGTTGTGGAGATTGCCCCAACCTTGTTTGTAAAGGTTCGGTTGCCGCCTTCAAGGGCACCAATAGTGGAATCACGGCATCTCGCATTGTGTGAGGGTGTGAGGAGAATACGGTGGCCCTAGTGGCTTCTTGGGGAGCATTGTGCCTCCACACCGCTCTAACGGAGACGTACTTCCCCTCAAAAGGAAGGAACTTCGGTAACACATCCTCGTCTCCACCGGTTCCACTCTTGGTTATCTCTTACCTTTACTTGGGCATGCTTACTTGTGTTATATCTCTTGCTTGCTTGTGTGCCTATCATTGTTGCATCATATAGGTTACCCACTTAGTTGCATATCTAGACAACCTACTTTGATGCAAAGTTTAAATTGTTAAAGAAAAGCTAAAAATTGTTAGTTGCCTATTCACCCCCCCTCTAGTCAACTATATCGATCCTTTCAATTGGTATCAGAGCCTCATCTCTTTTTAAGGACTTTACCGTCCGAAGAGTATGGTTGACGTCGAAGACGATGTGGGAGAGCACTCCGGTGCGAATCCGAGATCTTCTTCGGGAGATGGGGCTACCTCGGTCTCTCGTGAGGAGTTCAAAGTGGCGTTGGACACATTGAAAAACTCTATGATGGCCGAGGTCAAAGGCATGTTTAAGGAATTCTTAGAAGGGCTTAAACTTTCCACCACACCATTGCAAGTGGGTGATCCCGCCAACAAGGTGACGGATGCTATCTCCGACAAGGGGGAAGCTACTAGCGAGAAAGCCCTTCCTTCTAGTGGTAAAAGTGGCACCGGCATCTTTGCCCATGTGGAACCTCCACCTATCTATGGTGGACCGCTTCCATCTACTCACTTGAATCATGCCGGTCCTCCTCCCAAGATTGATAAAAAGGAGGACTTTGATTCTTGGATTTATCGTTTTAAGCGTCATTTAAATCATGTGAACACTAACCTTTGGAGAATTATTGAAGAAGGTTTCTATCCGCATGACCGAAGCAACTTCACTCCTAGAGAAGTCGTGGACCATCAATTCAATGAGAATGCTCTCTTCATCATTCAAGAAGCTATCCCACCCGAAGATCTTCCTCATCTTCGGCCCTACTCATTGGCCAAAGATGCTTGGCTCAAAGTGGTCTCCCTCTATCGGGGAAGCGCAAGCATTCAACGCTCCAACTATGAAGTGGTGCAAGATGAAGCCGATGAGTTTGCTATGAAAGAAGATGAAGAACCCCGCGAGCTCTTTCGGAGGGTAACCAAACTCACAGTCTCTCTCCGAGATCATGGAAGCAAGGACACGGATGACAATTGGATCAAGCGCAAATTCCTCAAGGCAATGATGCCCTACCACAAAGTCATGTCCTCCGCCATTCGTCAAAGGCCGGACTTCCACACATTGTCCTCAAATGATGTGTTGGATGAGTTCGTTGCGATGAGCATCTTGTACAAGACCGCCGACAATGCAGTTCTTCGCTCTCAAAGAGGAAAGAAACCCACCCTTGCTCTAATAGCCAAGGTTAGTATGGAGGAAGAGGATGAAGAGGAAGAAGAGGAGAGCAACCTCGAAGACACGAAGTATGACTATCATGAACACATGGCCCTTGCTTCAAGACAATTTTGGAGCAAGAAGAACTCAAGGCCCAACTTCAACAAGAACAATTCAAGTGGCGCAAAGGGCAAGCAACGAGTGAGGACTTGTTTCAATTGTGGCAATGTGAGCCACCTTGTTGCGGAGTGCCCATATGAGAAGAGGGAAGACAACGGTGTCAAGCTCATTCGAAAGGACAAGGCCAAGTCTTACCCCAACAAGAGCAACTTCACCAAGAAGTCTCCCCACAAGGCGTTGGTGGTACAAGAAGAGTACAATGAGGATGACGATGATGATGAAGATGGTGACACAGTTGCCATGGCCTCCGTGGCCATTGCTACGACTCCGCGTGTGTCTCTCTTCGACTCCCCTAATGAAAGCATCACCGCCAAGTGCCTCATGGCTAAAGCCACCAACAAGGTAACCCCCAACATCAAAACTACCATCATTAATCATCCTTCTTCAACGGATTGAGTTGATGAACATGAGGGAACTAATGTGGAGGAGAATGAGTTTGAGACCTTTATGGGTAAACTCAAGGGCAAGTCCAAGAAGCACTTTGTTGCTCTCTTGGAACAACTTGGTGAAGCCAATGACATGATCGATGCTCACGAAGATACCATCTCTAAGATGGGAGGGCATAGTCGTGACTATGCCGATGAGATTTTGGATCTTTCCAATGCTCTTGAGGAAGAGTGTGGTCTTCGTTTGGCTCTTGAGGAGTCACACAACAAAGATCATGCTAAATTAAAGAAAGATCTTGATCATGCTCTTGTTGTTTCTCGTGTGCTAAATTCCGAGAAGGCCAAACTTGGGGTTGATCTTGCTAGACTCAAAGAGGAGTTTGATATACTTGACAAGGCCCACAAGGCCTTGAAGGGTATTCACGCTAGTCTCAAGGAGTCTCATGATCAACTCCAAGTGAAGCTAACTAAGGAGAAAGCCACATTTCCTCATATGGTTTTAATTGATAATGCAAATGCTACTAACCCGTGTTGTGAGCATATACATCTTGTTGAGGAAAATGCTAAGTTGAAGGAGCAGCTTGAGAAAGGCATTGTGTCATGCATACAAGTTGAAAAGAACCTCAACGACCTTTTGAGTAGTCAAAAGGAAGTCGTGTCCAAGGAAGGGATTGGGTACGCACCCAAGCCCAGGAACAAGAAGAAGAATGACAAGGCCAAACGACCTCCCCCTCTCAAGGAAACTTTTGTGAAGGAGGGAGAGGGTGCATCCAAGGAGAAGAAGAATGGTGCGAAGGGTGGCGGTGCCAAGAAGGGCAATGCCACCCCTCCAAACAAAGCCGGCGACTTTAATCCTTCTTATATGTTATGCCGTGCTAGTGATGGGCATGTTTATGCCAAATTTGTTGGTTCTCCCTATGAATACATTGAATGGTCTATTTGGGTTCCTAAGACCCTTGTTACTAACATCAAAGGACCCATTACAAAGTGGGTACCTAAAACCAAGCATTGATCTCTTGTAGGTGTTTGCTTCTGGTGGGGGATCATGGTTGCTCGATAGTGGAGCTACAAATCATATGACCGAAAGCAAGGACTTGGTGGTGGACGTGCACAAGATTTCCTCTATGCCCACCAATGTCGAGTGGGGTGATGCCTCGTCCTCTAAGGTATTGGGACTCAGCAAGGTGGTCATTTCTCATGATCTCACGATCGAGAAGGTCATGCTTGTAGAGTCCCTTGCATACAATTTACTTTCCGTTCGTCAACTTGCAATCATGGGCTTTGCCACCTTCTTTGATATTGATACCGTGGCCCTCTTGTGGAGCAAGACTCTTAAAGTAGCCTTTGTTGGGCATGTCGAGAACGGTCTATATGTGATTAACTTTTCGGATCGACCCACTAAGACCGCGACATGCCTAATGGCTAAAGTTGATGTGGGATGGTTTTGGCATCGTCGTTTAGCCCATCTCAATATGAGATCTTTGCAAAGTCTTCTCAAGGGGGGGCATGTCCGTGGACTAACAAATGTTAGTTTTGCTAAAGATTGTGCTTGCAGTGCCTGTATCGAAGGAAAGCTTCATGAAACAGCTCACCCTCCCACGACTATCATCTACTCAAAGAGGCCTTTGGAGCTCCTTCACTTGGATCTCTTTGGGCCTCCATCATTTGATAGTCTTGGGGGTAGGAAGTATTGCTTGGTGATTGTGGATGACTATTCAAGATACACTTGGGTGTATTTCTTCAAGAGGAAGAGTGAGACCCAACAAACCGTCATTGACTTTGCAAATGAAGCTCAACGTCAACACAATGCAAAGATCTTGACAATAAGAAGTGACAACGGCACCGAGTTCAAGAACTACACTTTGGACGAGTTTCTTAGTGATGAGGGGATCAAGCATCAATATCCCTCACCATACACCCCTCAACAAAACGGTGTTGCGAAGAGGAAGAACCGGACGTTGATGGATGTGGCAAGGACCATGATGGCGGGGTTCAAGTCTCTGTACAACTTTTGGGCCGAAGCCATCTACACCGCATGTCATGCGTCCAATCAGCTCTACCTCCGCAAGGGCTTGAACAAGACTCCATATGAGATACTTACCGGTAACAAGCCCAACTTCAAGTACTTTCGGGTGTTCGGGTGTAAGTCTTTCATTCTCAAGAAAGGTGTTCGGTTGTCTAAATTTGAGACTAGAGCTCATGAGGGCATATTTGTTGGTTATGCTACAAACTCTCATGCTTACCGTGTCCTCAGTAAATCCACGGGACTTATTGAGGAGACGTGTAACATGGAGTTTGATGAGAATAACGGCTCCCAAGTGGAGCAAAGTGGCACTTGTGATGTAGGTGATGAAATTCCTCCTCAAGCCATAAGAAGAATGGATGTTGGTTTTATCCTACCCATTGAGGAACCCCTTGTGGCCGAAGGAGAAGGACAATGCTCCACTCAAGTGGAGCCATCACCAACCCAAGGCCCACACGCTTTCGAAGAACAAAGTGAAGGCCCTCAACATCATGAACAAGACCAAGGGCAAGATCATACACAAGACGGTGTTGACACACCAAGTGATGCCCAAGGTCAAGTTCTCTCCCCCGAGCAAGTTCAAGATCAAGAACAAGTTCATGACGGCGCTCAAGATGATCAAGTAACCGCTCCTCAACTCACCACCGAGGAGGAATTAGAGCGCCGCGCCGCCAAGATTGCATCCAAGCTCTCCACCAAGGGTCATCTCATGAAAAATGTGCTTGGAAGCATTCAAAAGGGGGTAAGCACTCGTAGACAATTGGCAAACTATTGTGAACATCATGCGTTTGTCTCTTGTGTTGAACCCAAAAAGGTATATGAAGCACTCGAACATCCGGATTGGCTTAATGCCATGCATGAAGAACTCAACAACTTCGAGTACAACAAGGTGTGGAGGTTGGTGCCAAGGCCAACGGGGAACCACAATGTCATTGGAACCAAGTGGATATTCAATAACAAGCAAGATGCTCATGGAACTATCATTCGCAACAAGACACGCTTGGTAGCACAAGGCTACTCCCAAGTCGAGGGTATCGACTACGGTGAAACCTTTGCTCCCGTTGCTCGCCTCGAGTCCATTCGCATGCTTATTGCCTATGCTTCTCATCATAGCTTTAAATTGCAACAAATGGATGTGAAGAGTGCTTTTCTTAATGGTCCCATTAATGAGTTGGTTTACGTCAAGCAACCCCCCGGGTTCGAGGATCCCTACTTTCCCGATCATGTGTATCAACTTGATAAGGCACTCTATGGCCTTAAACAAGCCCCATGTGCATGGTATGACCACCTTACCGAGTTGTTACAAGATCGTGGATTTGAAGTTGGGCTCATCGACCCCACTCTTTTTACTAAGAAGGTCAAAGGGGAGTTGTTTGTGTGTGAACTATATGTTGATGACATTATTTTTGGATCCCCTAACAAAGCTTTCAATGAGGAATTTGCCGCACTAATTACCTCCAAGTTCAAGATGTCTTCCATGGGAGAGTTGAAGTTCTTTTTAGGTTTCGAAGTGAAGCAAAGAAGAGAAGGTACCTTCATCAACCAAGCCAAATACACTCAATACATGCTCAAGAGATTCAAGCTAAGCGATGTCAAGCCGGCCTCCACTCCAATGCCTACCAAGTGCCAACTTGACATTGATCCCAATGGTAAAGCGGTGGATCAAAAGGTATATCGCTCCATGATTGGATCCTTGCTTTACCTTTGTGCATCTAGACCGGACATCATGTTGAGTGTGGGAATTTGTGCACGGTTTCAAGCCGCACCTAAGGAAAGCCACTTTGTGGTGGTCAAGCGAATCTTTCGATATTTGGCTCATACCCCAAACTTTGGCTTATGGTACCCAAGAGGAGCAAATTTCAAGCTTGTAGGATATTCAGATTCTGATTGGGCGGGAGACAAAGTGGATAGGAATTCCACTTCCGGAGGGTTCCAATTCCTTGGTTGCTCTTTGGTAAGTTGGTCTTCTAAGAAGCAAAGTTGTGTGTCTCTCTCGTCCACCGAAGCGGAGTATGTGGCGGCCGCTAGTTGTTGTGCACAACTCTTATGGATGAGGCAAACTTTAAAGGATTACGGTGTCATTTGTGACAAAGTGCCTCTTTGGTGTGACAATGAAAGTGCCATCAAGATTTCACTCAACCCGGTGCAACACTTCAAGACGAAGCATATTGAGATTCGGTATCACTTCATCCGGGATCACATTAGGCGAGGAGAGATCGAACTCAAGTACGTCAACACTCATGATAACCTTGCAGATATCTTCACAAAGCCTTTGGATGAAGCAAGATTTCGCGAGTTAAGGCATGAGCTAAATATCATTGATTCGAGCAATGTGGCTTGAACTCTTGCACACCCCACCATACTCAACTTGTTATCTTGTTTAGGTGTAGGCATGGACATAGGGGGAGTGTTGTTCTCTCAATGAACTCTCCCTCCCCCCATTATGCATAAATCGATCATCTCTTTCACATTAGCCATTTTTTATGGTACTTGTGCTTCAAAGACGAGTTTTGGTCATGGGCCCAAGGATAATTCTTCGCGGTGCCATACCAATTGACTCAAACATAGGTGGCTCCGGCCACCGCTCTCCTCGCGGAGAAGTTGTGTCTCGTAGTTGGTCTCGCTCGTCGTGCATGTTTGTCTCTTAGTTGGTTGGTGTCTCTTCCGGAGTTGGTTGGTGCCTTTTTCTCTCTTCTCTCTCGTGTGTTCTTACACTTTCTTGGTTTTACGGTACTACCGTGGTGAGCCACGGTACTACCGCAGGAGTTAGTGGATCTACGTTTTGTGTGTGGCCCTCCAGGGGTACGGTACTACTGCTACCTCCGCGGCAGTAATTTTTTACTGCTGCTGAACGAGCGGTACTACCGCCCAGCGTGCGGTACTTCCGCCCGGGCGGTACTACCGCGATGACACACGGTATTTACACGCCCCCGCGAGCGGGTGGGGGTTAAGAGCGGGACAGGGGGAGTTTAACTCCCCCATACTCATTCATCTCTATTCCCCACCCGTCTCTCTCTCTCCTGACCAAGAACGACGCCGGAGGCCTTCGCCGGATCTTCGTCTCTGGCCGCTCTCCACGGATTCCGACTGGTGGGATCGTTCCCCACCTCGCCCTCTTGCCATGGACCCAGGTTTTTCCCCAAGTGCCTCTTCTTTTTGTCCTTCCTTGTGCTTTTAGGTTTTGGGGAGATGCATGTGGTGTTCTTGACATTTTTGGCTAAATCTGTGCAAGTGGGATTCGTTGTAGAGTGGTAGTGTAGCCCCATGCTCTTTGGATAGTCAAGTTAGTTCCGTTTGATCAACAGTAGTACCGAAGTTGTCGTGCGGAGGTTCCAGATCTAGATCTGCGTCCTCTGTGGCGGGTTTCAAACCGTGCGGTACTACCGCTCCTCCTGGAGCGATACTACCGCAGCCTCACCTGGATCTGGCGCTCAGCGGTACTTCCGCACCTTGGTGCGGTACTTCCGCACCTTGGTGCGGTACTGCCAGCCCGGTACTACCGTAGATTCATCCTGTGCTCATTTGCTTCGTCCAAATTGCATGTTTTGTGTTTCTCTCGGTTTGGTTTTGATCCGTGTTGTTCCCTTGCGTGTCTTTCTGTCTTTGTGTTCAGGTGGTGGCTCCGGTTTTGCTCGTCGCTCGAATCCCAGCCGAGACACAGGGTCAAAGTGTCTGCGCAACCCAGATGATGTTCCCGAGGGGTCCTCTGCTGCTCCCCAACGCAGGACCAAGACTACCGCCAACAAACAGAAGGAGCCCGTCATGGGCATGGATGTGATGCCCCAGGCCGAGTTTGTCATTCTAAGGAAGCTCAATCCCTATGTGAATCCCCGGGCTAGCACGTGAGGCAATGAACTCTTCTGGAACAAGCAGCAGAATCTGATTTACATGGATGTGATCAAGGCCAAGCAGAATCACTATGTTGAAGTTCACTACATTGACATGCATCATATGAGGCAGGACAAGCACCGTGAGTATTTTGGAGAGGCCTTGGATCTAGTCGAGCAGTTCGCCATTGAGCACTTGCTCACCTTCCACAAGGATTTTGATCCAGAGATCATTGCTCAGTTCTTTGCTTCCGTCCATTTCGGCACTGATAATGCAAGGTCCCTGACTTGGATGAGTAATGGTCGCCGTTTGTCTGCTACTTGGAAGGAGTTCATGGAGTTGCTTAACATTCCAGATGAAGGGCTCGACACGCCAGTTGGAGTTCGCCCTCATGCCAACTCTGACTCTGCCAACAAGAACAAGCTCCTGCCATTCCTTGTTCCGAATACTCTTGCCAACAAGAAGACTGCATGGGTGCTTAATCCCTTCCTTGACATCATGCATCGGCTCTTTCGGAATACCCTCTTCCCACGCATTGGGGACATGGGCCAGGTACATGCTTACCTCGTTGACATGATGCTTATCTGCGAGGAGGCCCGTAAGGCTCAGACTCAACCCCTTGATGTCTCACATATCATGTGGTGTGAGCTTTAGTTCGCCGTGTTCAACCGTAAGGTCCCCATCTATGGGCCTTACCTGTTCCACTTGATCTCCATGACATGGGAGAGGTTGTTTCCCTAGGATGAGTTTGAAGCTCCAGGGTGGATTCGTCATGAGTCCATCAGGCTCCGCATCAAGCCACAGTGGGCTAACACCACCACTTCCGCTGAGGCTGCCAGACAGGCTGTGGATGAGGAGGAACTTGGGGGGAAGAAGCTGCTGCTGACCGTTCTGCTTTCTCGCCTCCCTCTGATGAGCCCTCTTGGGCAAAGAAGCTGAAGAACAAGATGAAGAGGCTGTTCTGCATGCAGGTACAGGGTCAGTACAAGGCCCATGTTGCTCAGAAGGAGAGTCGCCATCACGACATCAAGATCTTGAGGGCTTGCGGGGAGGATGTGGCCAGCGGTTCTGAGAAGCACATCACCCCAGAGACTGCCTGGATGGAGAAGCAGGGCTACAAGTGGACCGATTCAGAGGAGGAGTCCGTCCTGCTGTAGAGTCTGAATACGAGGAGCCCTTTTCCGCCTGAGCTACCACCTCTGTTGTAGCTGACCTCTCTGCCTTTTTGGTGTCTCGATGCCAAAGGGGGAGAGAGTGTAGGATTTGTGTGCGTGTCGTGTGTTTCGTCGTTTGCTTTGTTTTCCGTCGTTGAACTTGCTTGCTTTGTCGTTGAACTTGCTTGCTTTGATTTGGTTGTGCTTGTGAGACTAAGTTTATCATATGGTGTAAGACATATGCACTCTATCGTACCTTATCATCTTATTGAGCTTGTGCATTATCATGCTATTCATGTTATGCTCTTATCTACTATCTTGCTTAGTGTCAGCCTTACCATTGCAAGATATGCTTTGTTTCTAAAATATAGGGGGAGTGGTGATCCTAGTATTCGTGCCGTGCAGTCCAAAGCACCTTACTCTCTATCACTAATCTAGGGGGAGCTCATCCATATTTTAGAGTTGTGGGGTTTGCTTGTGCTATATTCATCTCCTTTGTGCAAATCCCGTATTGTCATCAATCCACCAAAAAGGGGGAGATTGTAAGGGCACTTTTGTCCCTAAGTAGTTTTGGTGATTGATGACAATGCCTTTGCGGACTAATCGTGTGTATTGAGCTTTTCACATTCATCACGACTAAACACAAAACGATTTGATGCCCTTCGAAGATTATTGAAGACGGCGTTTCTCTACGGTTCGGTTCGGTGGAGTTGAGTCGTAGGAGAGCCGTACTATTAAGAGGGGGTCCGCATTGGAAAGGTTTGGGTGGAATCTCACGTTCACATTCCCATTTGCACCGCCTTTCCTCGAGCTCCTTGGAGTGTTCCTCCGTCTCACCTTGTCTCTGCGATCTGAAGGCCTCCGCCTTGCTCTTCTAAGGCTAGCGGTAGTACTGCTCATCTGAGCGGTACTACCGCAGGAGCGAGCGGTAGTACCGGGCTCCGGCACGGTAGTACTGCAAGCTCTGGTCTGGCGCCGCTGCTCGAGCGGTGGTACGTGCGGATGTAATTTTTTACATCCGCGCTCCCCGCGGTAGTACTGCTGCGGTGTGGTAGTACCGTGACGCCAGGCCAGGTTCAGTAGCAAGTGCGGAGGTAAGGGCGGATGTAATTTTTTTACATCCGCACCTTCCACAGTAGTACCGCACCCTGGGACGCGGTAGTTCCGTGTCGGATTTTTGCACGACATTTTCTCAAGCGGAGGTAGTCACGGATGTAATTTTTTACATCTGTGCCTACCGAGCCTGGCTTGCGGCTGTCTTGCGAAAGTACCGTATGGTGTCGCGGTAGTACCGCTTCTGCGGATCTACTGCGCCCTGTTGGTGCTCCCTTTTGCCAGGTCTGGTCTCCGCTGTGCCCATGGTAGTACCGCGGTCCGCCGCGGTAGTACCGCAGGCCCGTGCGGTAGTACCGCACCTGTGGTGCGGTAGTTCCGTGGGTCGCGGGCTGAGTGGTGGGTAACGGTTGGAAATGTCCCCCCACTATAAAAGGGGGTCTTCTTCCCCAAGAAGACTAACCTCTTCCAACCCTAAACTCCATTGTTGCTCCAAGCTCCATTTTCGCCCGATCTCTCTCCCTAGCCAATCAAACTTGTTGATTTGCTCGAGATTGGTTGAGAAGGCCCCGATCTACACTTCCACCAAGAGAAAATTTGATTCCCCCACTAATCCCTTGCGGATCTTGTTACTCTTGGGTGTTTGAGCACCCTAGACGGCTGAGGTCACCGCGGAGCCATATTCCATTGTGGTGAAACTTCGTGGTGTCATTGGGAGCCTCCAATTAAGTTGTGGAGATTGCCCCAACCTTGTTTGTAAAGGTTCGGTTGCCGCCTTCAAGGACACCAATAGTGGAATCATGGCATCTCGCATTGTGTGAGGGCGTGAGGAGAATACGGTGGCCCTAGTGGCTTCTTGGGGAGCATTGTGCCTCCACACCGCTCTAACGGAGACGTACTTCCCCTCAAAAGGAAGGAACTTCGGTAACACATCCTCGTCTCCACCGGTTCCACTCTTGGTTATCTCTTACCTTTACTTGGGCATGCTTACTTGTGTTATATCTCTTGCTTGCTTGTGTGCCTATCATTGTTGCATCATATAGGTTACCCACTTAGTTGCATATCTAGACAACCTACTTTGATGCAAAGTTTAAATTGTTAAGGAAAAGCTAAAAATTGTTAGTTGCCTATTCACCCCCCCTCTAGTCAACTATATCGATCCTTTTAGTTTCTTTCTTTCTATTAATTATCAAACTTTTAGGAACAATATCGAAAAATTCATTTGTAGCAAATGGTTCCTTAATGATAGCAAAAAGATTGGGATGCATACTTATAGATTTAAGATCCGCGGTTTCCTTACTAGAGGATTCACCCTTATTTTTAGGAACATACATAAGCTTGGCAATCTTAGTTGGAGGACTCGGAGTATTCTTTACGGAAGAAAAAGCGGTTCCCAAGTTGGTAATGATACCCTCAAGTTTATCGATTCTAGTGGAATCTTGATTTATTCTCTCATTAACTATGGGTTCCTTCTCCTTAATATTTTTCAAAGTGACTCCTACCTTAGATCCATATTGGGTAATTTGGTTGTGGATCTTTTTATCCAGATTTTCAATTAACTCTACGGTAGCAACTTTATTTTCAATAATTTCAAGTCTTTGCATTACATGCTCCAAAGTTAACATAGTTCCATTAACCAAAAGAGGTGGTGAGCCAAATAAATCTATCATAGCATTATAAGAATCAAAAGTATGGCTACCCAAGAAATTCCCTCCGGTAATGGTATCAAGAATATATCTATACCAAGTATTAGCGCCTACATAAAAATTGCGGAGAAGAACGGAAGTAGATTGCTTCCTGGTAGATCTATTTTGAGCATTGCAAATTCTATACCAAGCGTCTTTTAAATTTTCTCCCTCCCTTTGTATAAAATTTAGAACTTCATTCTCGGGAGACAACGGAGAAGATATAGGACTAGCCATAACGATAAGCAAACGGAAAAGAAGCGAACGAAAAAGAGAGGGCGAATAAAACGGCGAGGGTGAAGTGGGGGAGAGGAAAATGAGAGGCAAATGGCAAATAATGTAATGCGATAGATAAGGTTTTGTGATGGGTACTTGGTATGTTGACTTTTGCGTAGACCTCCCCGGCAACGGCGCCAGAAATCCTTCTTGCTACCTCTCGAGCACTGTTTTGGTTTTCCCTTGAAGAGGAAAGGGTGATGCAGCAAAGTAGCGTAAGTATTTCCCTCAGTTTTTGAGAACCAAGGTATCAATCCAGTAGGAGGCTACGCGCGAGTCCCTCGCACCTACACAAAACAAATAAATCCTCGCAACCAACGCGATAAGGGGTTGTCAATCCCTACACGATCACTTACGAGAGTGAGATCTGATAGGTAATATTTTTGGTATTTTTATGATAAAGATGCAAAGTAAAATAAAAGCAAAGGTAAAAAGCAACGGAAATAACTAAGTGTTGGAAGATTGATATGATGAAGATAGACCCGGGGCCATAGGTTTCACTAGTGGCTTCTCTCAAGAGCATAAGTATTTTACGATGGGTGAACAAATTACTGTTGAGCAATTGACAGAATTGAGCATAGTTATGAGAATATCTAGGTATGATCATGTATATAGGCATCACGTCCGAGACAAATAGACCGACTCCTGCCTGCATCTACTACTATTACTCCACAATCGACCGCTATCCAGCATGCATCTAGAGTATTAAGTTCATAAGAACAGAGTAACGCCTTAAGCAAGATGACATAATGTAGAGGGATAAATTCATGCAATATGATAAAAATCCCATCTTGTTATCCTCGATGGCAACAATACAATTTGTGCCTTGCTGCCCCTACTGTCACTGGGAAAGGACACCGCAAGATTGAACCCAAAGCTAAGCACTTCTCCCATTGCAAGAAAGATCAATCTAGTAGGTCAAACCAAACTGATAATTCGAAGAGACTTGCAAAGATAACCAATCATACATAAAAGAATTCAGAATATTCAAATATTGTTCATAGATAAACTTGATCATAAACCCACAATTCATCGGTCTCAACAAACACACCGCAAAAGAAGATTACATCAAATAGATCTCCACGAGAGAGGGGGAGAACATTGTATTGAGATCCAAAAAGAGAGAGAAAGCCATCTAGCTAATAACTATGGACCCGAAGGTCTGAGGTAAACTACTCACACTTCATCGGAGAGGCTATGGTGTTGATGTAGAAGCCCTCCATGATCGATACCTCTTCCGGCGGAGCTCCGGAACAGGCCCCAAGACGGGATCTCGTGGGTACAGAAGGTTGCGGCGGTGGAGTTAGGTTTTTGGCTCCGTATCTGATCGTTTGGGGGTACGTAGGTATATATAGGAGGAAGGAGTACGTCGGTGGAGCAACATGGGGCCCATGAGGGTGGAGGGCGCGCCCCCTACCTCGTGGCTTCCTGCTTTGTTTCTTGACGTAGGGTCCAAGTCTCCTGGATCATGTTCGTTTCGAAAATCACGTTCCCGAAGGTTTCATTTCGTTTGGACTCCGTTTGATATTCTTTTTCTGCGAAACTCTGAAATAGGCAAAAAACAGCAATTCTGTCTGGGCCTCCGGTTAATATGTTAATCCCAAAAATAATATAAAAGTAAATAATAAAGCCCAATAATGTCCAAAACAGAAGAAAATATAGCATGGAGCAATAAAAAATTATAGATACGTTGGAGACGTATCACTGACAGATGGGCCCCACTTGTAATAACAGTCAACGTAACAGTCAAAATAAACGGAGTTGACTTTGCTGCCACATTAGCTCTGACGGATGGGCCCCGCATGTCATAAACGTGTTTAAATCGTCTAAACTGGTCTTTTTTCAAAAGTGGTAATTTTTAGTCACAAAATTAGAAATTTTTTGTAGTTATCAGTCACTTTTTTGAAAGTGGTAGTTCTGTGGGACGGTAACCCCTAATGTGGTAGTTTTTTGTCAAATACTCGGCAACGGGTGCATGGTCCATTTCATGCGCGAAAACACATTACGCCTTACGACGTGTACATCATCCATGAACACGATGTGAAGTCGTTAGCGTATTGATGATACACCATCAAATATTCGGTCACGAAGTTTTGTGGCACAGTTGATCGGCTGCAGGCAATGTGGCCATTGCACGCGACAACCATGGAGATCATAAGTTTCGCTTCTTGCTCAACTTGTTGATTGATTAATTCATTCACTTAATATTGCTCTATATGTTGTGTAGCATGTACACGCTGCTGTGACATACCACATGGTAGAGGGCAGATCATTCACACACACATATTGTTGGATGAAATTCAAAAAGGAGTATGTGTAAAACAACATGATCCATCCATGAAAAACGTGTTGAATATCCGGTTTTATCTCGTTGAATTTGAACTACTTATCAGTGAACCTAAACTATTGTTGCATTAGACTTATTTGGATGCTATGTATTGATGGTTTGTGCCATTTTCTCTTCAAACTTTGATGAATTGTGTGGTGTTTGATAAAATTCATCCGGTTAGTTGAAACCCAATTCGAAATGTACACGGATGGCTTTGGATGTATCCGTGTTCGCGGGCTGGTCCTATGGCCGATGACGGATGGTTTGCGGGTTAGCGTTCGAGATGGCCTAATACTATTTTCATCAGCAACTAAAAAAACAAAGTCGGTTCGTATAATAAGAATCATATAAATAAAAAGGTAACGCTCCCGAGTCGGTTCCCTATAGTCGGTTCCTTTTCAAATCTTTTATCTTCTTTTTCTTGACCAAGGAACGGACGGGGCAACACCTCCCGCGTCCAATCAGTTTCGACCTCCTTCAACGCCCTTGACTCGGGTGCGCTCTGATCTCGCGCCGCCAATGGCAAAGCCACGCGCCGCCTCCCCCTCCCCCTCCCGGGAGATCACGCGCATATCGAGCTCGCTGTCAAAGGCCGTCCGTCGCCGCGCCGACGCCGTGTCCCACAAGCTCGCGGCGCGCGGCCTGGGGGCCTTCGTCTGGCACAAGAAGCTCGACCGCGATCTCTCCCGCGGCCTCCTACCGGACATCGTCTCGATCCGATCCGAGCGTCGCCGCTGCCTGGCCCGCCGCAAGGAGGCCGCCGCCGTCAGTTCATCGGCCGCGACCCGGCGGAGCTCGCCGCCGCCGATCACGCCCGCGTCGCTGGCCAGGGCGGAGGAGGAGGCGAAGGAGGCCGCCTTCCTCCTCGAGCAGAGCAGGATCCGGGCCGAGACGCGGTTCGGCTGCGGGCGCCCCAAGCCCATCGATGTGCTCGTGAAGTCCCTCGACGGGACGCGGCCCCGCGCGCTCGCGGCGTTCCGCGGCGCGTCCTTGGAGGACCTCAGGGAACTCGGGAGGGAGATCGATCAGCACGCGGAAATCGACAGGGCAAACGTGCCCTTCTGGGAGGCCGCCAAGATTATGTGCGACGCCGAGATTGCCAGGGCCGCCGGGACGGCCGGGCACGGCGAGATGCTGTTGCACGCCGCGATCTTGGCCGACGTGAGGAGCGTCGTCGAAGGCAAGAGCGTCGAAGAGCTCGAAGCGATGCAGGAGGCCGTCGCCGCCCGGATGGCCGCCGGCGAGGCCATGGTCGTCGAGCACTGGCAGGGCGTGACAGAGCTTATCCGGGTGGAGAAGGCCAAGAAGTACCTGGAGCAGAACTACTCAACATGCGACGACGAGGCACCGCCCTCTTCTGACGACAAGAACGACGAACCCGAGATCACAGACGATGTGGATGATGACAATGCCGACGCCGACGAGGAGGGGTCGGAGGCGCTCTGCCCGGTCGCATTGCCACAGACGCCGCCGGGGACAGAGCAGAGGAAGCCCAAGTACATCACGCGGGTGCGGTCAGGGTTCGAGTGGAACAAGTACAACCGCGTGCACTACGACCGTGATCAGCCGCCGCCCAAGATCGTCAAGGGCTACAAGTTCGTGGTGCACTACCCCGACCTCGCCGGCACGAAGCCACCGGAGTACACCATCCACGAGGACGGGGAGAGCGGCGAGACCTGCATCATCAGGTTCCACGCCCGGCCGCCGTACGAGGACGTGGCGTTCAGGATCGTGAACAAGGAGTGGGAGTACTCGCGGAAGGCGGGATTCAGGTGCACCTTCGAGAGGGGCGTCTTGCACCTGAATTTTAACTTCAAGCGCTTCTTTTACAAGCGATGAGCGTGAATTTCCGTTTCCTGAATTCTTCATGCTCCAACAGAAGAGATTGACCGCATATGTATATTTGACTGAAAAATAGATGTTGATTTTTATGTTAATCTGCTATGAATTACTAGCACAAGCTGTTTATTGTGTAGGAAAATATTTCAGCCAGAGGCCACCGCTGTCAGGTAACTCAATCTACTCGGCCGCTTAGTTCAGTTTTTCTTTCCATTTTGCTTCTCTGTTGCTGTTTGATGGCCAATATGTTCTATAGGATGAAGCTTTGTTTGCTAGCTCTTTGTTTTTGCGGTTCAAGTTATAGTTGTCGAAGCTTTGGTTTGCAAATGCATGTTGCAGTGGTCAGGCCCCTACCTGAATTTTTCATTTTCTGACGAAACGCTGACGGAGCAGCTTTTTACTTCAGACAGAGAAGACCTACCTGGCCTGGCCTTAATCGTTTGTTCACGGAACCAAATTGCAGAGGATGCAAAGGTTCTGAAACCCACCCTGGAACAAGAAGCGGCGGTACAGATGACTGCCGTAAAACCTTCCGAGGTGTTCAATCTGCAGGAACGTTGATCGGGTTCCAAAGGCAATTAATTAGATGTGACAGCACAGATCTGTCTTCTCTGTACACTTGTCCAAGGTAATCTTTCCTGGCACTGAAGGAGCAGAGCAGAATTACTATACTGCTGCCATGGACTTTAGAACCATGACACTATTATCTAGAAAGCTTTAAATTTCTTCCCAAGATGAGGCCTGCAGCACATTCTCTGCAAATGGTGCGCTGAAACCAGCTACAGATATGACATGTCTGTTGCCGGTTGTTTACTCACAATCACCTGGTAATTTTAGTTCCCCATTGTTCATACATGGAAAAGGAGAGAAATGCATCAAAGCTTAGGGAAAAATCCAAAATGCGGTTCTATGGGAAATAGGGTATATATTTCTCTAATGCATAATCCTCGTCACTTGCTGAGTTCAGTTTTCAGTTTGGCAGAAGATGACAGATGGAGGCTACATCTGCAAACTTATAGGAAATGCCTGTTCAGAGTTACAGCAATATCCAAAAGCTTAAATGTTGTCTGCTTACGTCTTAAACACGGTACAATCGTGAGTACCACTTGAGATGTTATATGTTTGTAAGAATGTTATGTTATTTCAAGCGTAGTGGTGACCATACAGTTCCTTGAGAATTATTTGACGCCTCTTATCAATTATTGTCCAGAGAAGGATGCATTGGCTAGACTGGCTGGTCCAGACGTCCAGACTCGCTCGCGTCGCCTTCAGGGGGGCGGCTCGGGCGAACCCTAGCCACCGCCGCCCCCAACCCTCCTTCCCTCCCTGCCGCAGCCGGAGGAGGCGGACGGCGGACGGCGGGCTCTCCTCCACTCTTCGAGAGGGGATCTTTGGCCAAGACGCGATGGCGACCCTGGGCGCCTGGCGTGGAGGCACAGTTGGCACGTTTGGGCGGTGACCTAATGGGATTCTGGCGGCAGCTGGGCCACCACGGCTGCGGGGCAGCGTGGGGCCGACCATGGCGACTGGCGGCGGCGGATCTGGAGTTTCCCACCCCAGATCGGTTCTCCTCCATCATCATGCGGACGCCTGGGGCGGGCGACCCTAGGCTTGGTGGTGGTGGTCATCTCCTTCGTCGGGGGTGGTCGACCTGAAGGCTGGGTGGTCGGATCTCACATCCATCGTATAGTTCCGACTGTGAGTCGGGGAGACGTAGTTGCCGGTGAAAACCGAGCCGACGGCGGGCGATGGTGGCGTTCTGCGTCGTTACCTTGATGAAGGCATCGTTGTGTAACTACTGTCGACCCACTCGTGTTGCTCCTGAGGAAACTCTAGGATCTGGTTTTCCAGATCGGACGACAGTGGCATTGCGGTGTCGTTTTTCTTTTGGAAGCATCGTTTATGGAGCATCGCTGGACGACAGAGGCAGCAGGTGGAGCAATTTCGTCTTGCACTGAGCTTTAGTGAAGATGTCAAGTCATGCCTGGCCGACAGGTGCTACGCTATGTCATGCCTGTTCGACAAGTGCTACGCACGACAGATCTTCCAGAGACTTCAAGTTGCTTCGGCTGATGGTACTTGGCGGCATGGTGTTGCGGTGTACCGGCGGCGACCGTGACGTGCTCAGCAGTTTGCACGCAGGGAGGTGGTGTTGTTTGGCGCCATGGTGGCGTTGACGGATGGCCGGACTGGCAAGGATGATGCAAGTCTCTGTCCTGAAGATGGGTTAGTGGTTCGATGATGATGGCAGTTTGTAAAACATGTGGATGTGGTGTACGCTTTAGGTTTGCTGCACCGGCTGCAAGTTCCAATATGTTATATGAATGGATCGATGAGGACACCGGTTTTATATATGGGGAGTGAGAGCACTCCATATTATCGAGTTTGTCGGTCGAGTTGTGGTTTCGGGTAGCTTGATGTATGTTTTTGTCAGATCTTTGTAAAACAATTTATAAAGATGGTTGTAATGCAGAGGCCGGGGTTTTAACCTCCTTTTAAAAATAAAAAACACCCGTAGTATTTCCCCCCGTTTCTTCTTCTTTTTCAAAGTAGAGCTTCTTGCGTTCATGTCATCCAAGGACAGTATGGCTCTGCATCATTCTCAGCTTTCTCACCGATACCTAGGGAGTAGTGGTTGTGCTAACTAAATCAACTGCAAGGGCGAGAGGCGTTTCAACAAGTGTCAAAACTGTTGTCTGGTGGAACCGAAGAAGATGCAGATGAACGCCATGAGAGCGGGCGCGACGAGGGATGGCGATTCAGTCCGGTGAACAAAGTGGCAAACTGTAGTCTGATGGAACCATGGAAAATGCAGAGAACATCAAGTGTCACACTGTTGTCCGACAGAACCAGCGACAGTGCAGACGAGCGGGTCACCTGAAACCACATGGGCAACAAATGCTATCTTTTTTTTTTTTGCGAGATGCAACAAATGAAGCTTCGCCATGGTTTCAATAAACCGAGCAGCCATCGGCTTACTTCTTCTGCAATGGAGTCTTAGCAGCTCTCCTGCTAAATTTTTTAAAAAAAGCTTCGCCATGGCCAACTGTACTTTATTAGGCCCTTAATTTGCCCTAGCGCCTCAACAAACAGAAACCACCGGACGCTGATTATAATGAACTCGAGGCCGTACGAATCGATGAACAGCGGATCCACCATAGCATAGCATAGGCTACAGCCCATCCGACTGCGATTACAGATCGAATCGAATTCCTATTGGTGCCGTGAGTCGGTGAGTGAAACCTCGCCTGCTTAGGGCTCCTTTGATTCACAAGAATTTTATAGAATTTTTTTTCTATGTTGGTTCTTTGATTCACAGGATTAGATCCCATAGGATTTTTTCTTATAAAATCTTTTATACTACATTTCATAGGGAATCTAACATCGATTCCAACCTTTTTTTATAATTCTTTTGTTTTTTCTGTGGCATCGAACACTCATTTGCTAATCCTATAAAATTCAGATTGCAAAATCCATTAAAAAAGGAAGGAATCAAAGTGGCTCATGGATCCCCGTAGCTCTTAGAGCATCTTCAATAGATAAAGCAAATTTGGAGATGTAAAATTTATATCATGAAAAAGTTTACATTTTTTAAAAAGAGAGGCAACTCCAACAGATAAAAGTGCCACTCCAATAGATGATGCAAAGTGAAGATGTAAAAACTAGAAACTTCAATTACTACTTTATTTGAAACATAATTCAAACATAGTTCTAATTAAACAACTTCTATCATCGGTACAAAGTTACACAAAAGACACTCCTTTGGTCGCTCCCGCGGGCGGCCTGGGAGCGAACCCAGCCGCCAGCGGCACAGCCACCGCCCATCCTCCCCTCGCCGCCGCCGGAGGGCGTTGCCGGGCAAAGCCCGGGCGGCGTCGGCGTCGGCGGGGCCCTTCCCTCCTCTCACTCGAGTTTGGGTGGCGGGGCGCTCGATTTTGCAGGGGTTCACGCGCTGGCGAGGGCGCTCGCGCTCGAGGCGTCGCGGTGAGGCAGCGCCGGCCGGCGCAGCGCATGCGAAGGGGGGTCGCGATGGCCTGGTCGGCACGGAGGTGTGGGTGCGTGACGCTGGCAAGTGGAGGTCCGAGGTGAGGCCCGTGCGGCGGATCTGGCTGCCCCGGCGACGGCTTTGGGCGCCGTTGGGGCGTGGTGGTCGGGGCGCCGCTGTGGTGCGGCTGCGCGGGGCCGGCGAGTGGAGGTCTGCAGAGCAGCGGATGCAAGGGGCAGTTGGGCGCGGATCTGGCGCGGCTGGGCGCATCAAGGGGCATGGCGCCGTGGGAACGGCCTCGCGGCGACCGCGAGCAGTGCGGCCGCGCGGGCTCGGTAGGGGCGCATCGTGTGCGGCTGTCGGTGGCTACACGCAGTGAGGATGTGGTGCTGCTGGAGGCTGCGCGGATGTGGTGCTGCAGGGGGCTGAGGCTGGACGCTGGGGCGGCGGCCAAGGAGCTTGGGCGTCGTTCCTGCTGGGCGACGCGGTTGTGTTGGCTGCGGACCGGAGCGCGGCGGGTCGTGGGGCTTGCCGCTCAGATCTGGAGCCAGCGTGGGTGCTCAGGCTCTGGCCTGGGCGAAGGAGAGGCGACCGACGAGGCATCCCATCCTGCTGCGGCGATGGGGATGCAAGATTTGGCTGCCAGGGTGGCTGATGCGTGGAGGTGCAGTGAGGGTAGGTCCAAAGGTGGGCTGACGGAGTGGCTGTCGACCAGAGGATTTCGAGGGCTGGATGAAAACCCGTTTCTGGCCATGGCTGGAGCTTGTGACGGCGGCGTCCGTGGACGTCGTGACCTTCCTGAAGGCGTCGACGGGATGCTCTCTCTTCCTCTGCAAGGAACAACTCCGGGGGAAACTCCAGACCCGAGGGTCGGTCGTTGGCGGCGTGTTGACGTCGTTCCGCTCTTGAGGGCATCGATTTTGGAGGTTAATCCAGTCAAAGGGACCGGTGGGTGTGTTGGGAGGTTGGGTGGTCGAAGGTGTTGATGTGGCATCGAGGCTTCTGTGGCAACGATGATGGGGTCGGTCGGAATATTGTTCACTTGAGAAACAAAAAAGATTCCTTAGAAAACCACATAGGAGGAGTACTGCTCAATCTGCAGTAACGTTGATCAGGTTCCAGGGGCAATTAATTAGATGTGACGGCACAGGTCTGTGTTCTCTGTACACTTTTCCTAGGTAATCTTTCTTGGCTAAAATGGAGCAGGGTTGAATTACTATACTACTGCCATGGACTACACAAGCATGATATTATCCAGAATGTTTATATTTCTTCCCAAGATCGGGCCTGCTGCATATTTTGTGCAAACGGTGCGCTGAAACAGGCTACAGATATGACATGTCTCTTGCCGGTTGTTTACTCGCAATCATCTGGCAATTTTAATTCCCCATTGTCTGAACATGGAAAAAGAGAGAGAGATCCATCAGAGAATTATAGAAAATCTTTGAATAGCCCCCAAAATGGAGATTCTACGGAATTTATAGGGTGTATCTCTCGAATGCAACTGAAGGTGATAACTGAAGATAGGGAAAATCATCACCACTTGCTATGTTCAGTATATTTCAATCAGTTCACTGAAGATGACAACTAGAGGCTACAGCTTGCAAATGTTTAGAGCGAGTGTGATATCCAACAGCTTAAAGTCTGTTGTGTCATTTCCAGGATAGTGAGAAGTTCCTTCAGAATTATTTGATGCCTCCTGCCAATTCTTGCAGTTCAACACCCATAGTTTTTTGTTTTTTCTTTAAACGAAAGGGGTTTCCCCCGCCCTAATTTTTATTAAAGCCAAGGCAAAACCATAACATCGGACAGTTAACAGCGCTCAGGGACAACTTGAGAGTAGCTGCCACAGAAGGAAACAACTAGGGTTCTCAGACTGCCCTATTATAGCAGTTTAATGTTCCCATAGTTTTTTCTTCTTTTTTTTCCTTCTTTTTCAAAGCAGAGCATCTTCTGCATTCGTGTCATCCAAGGACAGTATGGCACTGCATCATTCTCAGCTTTCCAATCGATGAGTAGGGAGTAATGATTCTGCTAACATAAGCAACTGCGGATGAACACCGCAAGAGCGAGGTCGACGGGCGCTTCAGTCCAGCGAACTAGTGGCAGACTGTAGTCTGATGGAACCAAGGAAAATGCAGATGATGGGTCTAAATCAACTGCAGATGAAGACCGCGAGAGCGTGGGCGAGCAGCGTTTCAGTACAGTGAACATCAAGTGTCAAACTGTTGTCCGACAGAACCACCAGCAACAATGCAGACGAGCGTGTCACCTGAAACCCCAAGGACAAGGTAACTATATAATCACATGGCAACAAATGCGCAGCAGGCCAACACTGTCTCGTCCACAGCTCACAAACAACAAATGAAGAAGGAAAATCACGGATAGTGTAGCGAACACTGTATTTAGCTACTGTAGCATGTAGTATACACAATTACTGTTGATATAAATAAATTTAAAACTAATTTTATTGCACCATAATTTTATTTGTTTGTAAATGTATACAATAGATTTGTAATTTGCAAATTAATTCAAGTCATTTTAGTCTTAATCATGTGGATCCCATCTATCGCCGCCCGCCTCCCCTCATCCCCCTTCCGTCCCTCGCCGCCGCCAGAGACGGCCGCCGGCAAAGCCCGCGCGGACGCCGGAGAAGGTGGCGGCGGGGATCTCGGCGCCCGGATCGATCTCGTCGGTGGCCTACGGATCCTTGGGCGGCGGCCCTATCGGCGAGGCGGCGTCGTCCGGCGGCTGGAGACGTCTGCAGGCAACGCTGGCCAGCGTACTCGGCCGCGCGGGTGGCGGGTCGCTGGTGGAGTCCGGCCATGGCGTGGTTATCCGTTGCGTCAGATCTGGAGGTTCCCCTTTCTCCTGTTGCCTCTGTCGTCGTCCTAGTGGTTTGCGGCTGCAGGCTCCGGTGGTGGTGAGCCCTGGTGGTGTACTTTGGGTCCGGGGAAACCTTGGCCAGTCTAGCCGGCCCGGCGACGCTCATGGGCGCCGCTTTCCTTCATGTAGGCGCAACTGAGGGCCCAATCTACCCACCCCGATCCCTGGCCGGGTGAAAACCTTCAATCCTTTTCGGACCTGACGGCAGCGGCGCTTTTTGCGTCGTGACCTTCCTGGAGGTGTCGTTAGGGGCACTGGGGCTCGGTTGGGAGTGCAGAGGATCTACATGTGGAGGGGATATGACCAGTGGTAGAAGGTGGTGTTCGCGAAGGATGAGCGGCGTTGCATCTGATACGTCGATAATGGCGGGTCTCAGCGGCATGGATCAGCGGGGTCTCGCTGCTGGGCATGTGTTGATGGACGAGCGCGGGATGGTGGCGTTGTCTGGCGTCGTGGTGGCGTCGACGGCAGCTAGACCGGGTAAGGTAGATGCAACAATACATCTCTGAAGATGGATTGGTGGCAGGTGGCTGCGGCGGCCTCATACCCGGCAGGCGTCCTGGTTGAGGAGTGCGCCAGACCGGTGGGTGACCCATACCCGGCAGGCGTCCTGGATGGGAACTCAGGTCTTAGATGTTAGGTTTGACTGCGAGGTCTGTTTGGTATTAGGCCCAGACTATCAACATTCCTTTATCAAATGAATAGGAGTAGCAACAGACGTTGCCTACAGGATGGCTTCAGACTTACTGTTGTATTTCTTTATAAGGTCTTTTGAAAATAATTAATAAAATGACTGTATGCATCGCCCATATGCAGAGGCCGGGGATCTTCTTCCTTTTCTAACAAAATGCTTAGGTGATTTCTCTCCTTCATCATGTTAGAAGAGGGATCCACTTCCCCTCGTAGATCAGCTCACAAGCAATGCCGTGAATAAATAACGTGATGAACTTCCCCATACTGTACCTAGTTAGCTGAAGCATGCTCCGCCTGTAGTACCCACAGACACACACCCTTCACATGTGGAGACGTGGAGGTACTAATCCACCATAGGCCACAGCCTATCCGACCACGATTTCAGATGGAGCTCCCCATTGGCCTATGAGTTGAAACTTCGCCTGCTCGAGACAGTGATCGGGACCGGATTTGCTCCCGTCGATTTCCATTCCATTAGACCAACTCCACCGCATGATCCCAAATAAATGTCCGGACTGGCCAGATTTTGTCCTTTTAAAACGTCGATGGGTTCGCTCATGTCCGCCTTTACCAGATGGGTCGTGTGTGCGCACCGCGGCCGCACCCCAAATCGTGCCCGGTGTGGACATGAATAAAAAATATATGAAAATAACTAACTAAATAAATAAACGCATTTAAAAAACATAAAACATATATAGGGGTCGGTCACAAAACGGCCCAATTTACACGGTCACCTAAAAGACCCAGTTTTACAATTAACATATAAAACAAAATATAAAAAACGCCTCCCGCGCTTCTGCCGCGCCCGTCGGTGCCGTGGCCGTGGCTGTCTTCACTGGCCGCCGGTGTCGTCGTCGTCGCTGACGAGGTCGACGTAGGCCGGCGGCGTCCACAGGTGGGCCGGAGGTGCGTGGTGGACGGGGGCGGGCTGGACGGCCGGAGGTGCCTGCACCACCTCCTTCCGTGGCGACGCCTCCCGCTCCGGTGACCGCGGTGGAGTGGGGCACCAGTTCACGCCCACGTCGGCGGCCATCTCCGGAGCAGTGCAGGACCAGCCCCACCCCTGGCCCAGCAGTTGCTGGAACGCGGCCGGCGGGTCCTCCCTCCTCTCCTCCTCCAGGGCCACCATCTGCAGCTCCGGGTAGGCGACGCCCCCGGCGGCAGAAAGGGCCATGGCCTCCTCCAGGCCGTCCCACTGCCGCTCTTCATGCGTGTACATGGAGTCGTCCATGACACGCTTGAGGAGACGAGCCTTCTCCTCCGCTGACATGCGAGGAGGTGGAGGGGGCGACGGAGACGGCGATGACGACGGTGTGGGCATGACGCCGCGTACCCGCCTACGCCTGCGCTCCTGGGGAGCAGGCGCTGCGCGCTGCTGTCGTGGCCGCCGCGGCCCCGTCGAGGTGCCGGCGAAGGACGCGCGCATGGTGTCGTGCTCGTCACGAAACCAGGTGTCCCAGAGCGCGGAGTCGGGGGCGTATCTGGGGTCGTAGAAGAGGTCGTCGGGGAGGAGGCGGCGGCGGCGCTCGATCTCCTCGTCGCGCGCACGGCCGCTCGTCGGGACCGGCGAGATGGGGACCCGATCGGCGGAGAGATGCCAGTTATTGAGGAGATGGACGTTGCTTCAGGGGAGCGGCGTCCTCGTCTCCCAATAACGGCGGCACACCGACGCGCGGATGTAATGCCGGTCGCGCTCGCCGGCGGACGTGGGCGCGATAGAGAAGGCGGGCGGCGTGGGGGCCCGGCGTGGTGGCGATGGCGAGGGGGCTCCTCTTTCTTCACCGAGCCGCGGCGGCGTCCCGACGAGGAACCAGCCTCGCGGTCGTGCCTGCCTTTGCGGCCGTAGTTTCAGAGGCCCATGGCTGCGGGCGGCCGGCCGGCCGGCGAGGTCTTGGCTAGGGTTTGGGAGCAGCCGCTGTCGGGTTTCGAGGAGGCCGCGGTGTGGCGTGGGGCAGTGTGGACGACGAACCGTCCACGCTTCCCACTTAAAGAAGGACGGCGACCGTTCGACGTGCGAATGACAGGTGGGGCCGCCTGCTCGTGCGTATTGATGTGGGCGGGTGGGAGGTAGGTGGCCGCCTGCCACGCGGCCCCGACGCGGACGAGCGCGCGTCCGTTTGTTGTCCGTCGCGACCCAAACCCAGCGCAAATTTGCGCTCGAAATGGGTCGGTCCGGACACAAAACGAACAAGATGGGTACGAGCCGTCGCGCGTTGGGCCGCCTCCTTTGTTTGTTTGACCCCAAACGAACGGGGCCGTACAGGATAGGGTCGCGCGGTGGAGTTGGCCTTCTTAAGAAGGAAGGGATCGAAACGACTCGTGACACTGAAGATCAGTATGGATCCGCTCATCCGCATCGCTCGAGCCTTCACGATGGTGGGTAGACAGTAGTGAATAGTGACTCTGCTCATGGAGCCCCGTAGCTCTTACGCTGTAGTCTGCACTCAAGTGTTCGGCGCCACAAGAGCAAGGGCGAGGAGCGGCTTAGTCCAGTGAGCACGTGGCGAACTGTATGTAGTCTGATGGAACCAACGAGACACAGATAGAAACTTGAAACCTTTTCCTTTCGTTTGGTGAAACAGCGAGTTCGCTCGTTGATTTCCGTAAAAGAAGCACATATGAGGAGTATTGTTCACTTGAAGCTACAAGGTGACTATATGTATAATCATAAGATAAGAAAAGCAAGTTCACCAGGTCTGAACAATGACAGGGTAGCAAATTCTGTCTAGTGCTGCAGATCATCCCACAGCCAACAAACAACGATTGACATCACCTGCAAAAAAAAAAAAAGAAAAAAAAGGGACGATCGACATGGAGTATGAAGCTATGAAGGTGCATTGCCGAGGTGGTGCGAATACTGAAGCGAGGCAGCTAAAAACGAACAAATACTCCCTTCGTTCCTTTTTAGTCTGCATATAAAAATTGGTCTTTTTCTTTTGCGGGAAATCATTCTCTAATATGGAGCCGAGGTGGTATGAAACTTTAACTAAGTTTACAGAAAAAAAATATCATGATTCACAATATTAAATCATTATTGTTAGATGCACTATGAAATTAATTTTCATACCACGTAGCTTTATTATTATAGATGTTGATAATTTTTTTTATAAAGTTGATCAAACTTTACAAAGTTTGACTTTGACCAAATCTTATATCCAGACTAAAAAGAAACGGAGGGAGTACTAAACTACTAAGAGCATCTCCAGCCGTTCAGCCCCGAGGGCGCCGAAAAAGAGCGGCCTGGGGACGAACCGGCGCTAGATTGGCCCCTGGGGGCGACCTACCTCCCAGCCACGCCCCAGGCGCCGCCCCCCAGCCGCGGCAATTCAAACGTAGTCATTCCCGCTCACAAAATAGACGCCATAAATCCGCCGACCAAGCGGCCACAAGTTCGGCGTACAAAAAGTAGAAAGGACGCGTGTGCGTATCAGACAACGAGGTCGGCCTTCGGCGTCGGTGGAGTCGGCGTGCGCGGGCTTGGCGGGTCTCCGTGCTTGGCGGCGTTGGCGTGGCTTCTGTGCTGCGGGGAGTCTCGGCGGCATCACCGCATGGGTTTGGCGGCGGCGGCGGCATGGGCGTCGGCGTGGGCGTCGTCGTCGAGAGAAGCTGGTTCAGGATAAGGCCACGCTCCACCAAGTACCACGCCTTGACCGCCTCGTCGTTGCTCTGGAGCATGTCCGCCCCGCCCAGCAGGAAAGCCAGGTCGGTGTTTCTCTTCTTCGCGGCGACGTTGGTCCGGAGTAGGTCGAGCTTGCTGGCGCTGCTCGACATCAACGCCGACCACCGCGTATCGGTCTGGCTGCGCGTCGGCGAGGCAGTGCTTGATGGACTCCTGCACTCGAGCGGTGGCCGCGTTGGCGTGTTTCCCCTTCTTCGCACCTTTGTTGCCGTCCGGCCGCCCTTCTGACGCGCCCGGAGTCGGCGCGTCCGGCTTGTAGGTCTCCTTGGCCTTGTCGAGGGTGCGCTGGACTTCCGCCCACTTCTCGCACATGTCAATGCGCTTGTAGACGTGGAGGTACTTGAATTCGGCGTTGTTATTGCCCTCCCGATACAAGGCGAACATGCGCAGCAACTGTGCAGAGGAACAAACAGTTGGCGGGCGCACACGGCGAAGAGAGCGGGAGACCGGCGTGGCATACCTGATCCTCAACGCTGGCGCCGCTCTCCGGGCGAGCCGCGACCTCCTCGACGATCTTATACCATTTGTTGCACGCCCCCTGGATACGCCCCCAATGGTTCGCCATCGCCTTCGCCCCGCGCTGCATGTAGACGCCTTTAAAGTAGGGGTCGACGATGCGCTCCCAGTACGTCTAGATGCTTTGGTTCGTGCCGGTGGTCGGGTCGAGGCAGACGACTTTCCATGCTTCGGCGATGCATTCCTCCTCCTTGGACGCCCACTTGATGCGCGGCTCGCCGGACCTGGCCGCCCGCTTCTTCTTCTTGTGCCGCCTCGCTGGAGCAGTAGCCGGCTCCACCACCTCCTCCTCCTTCTCTTCTTCGTCCTGCTCCTCCTGCTCCTCCTGCTCCTCCTCGCCGTAGACGTAGCCGAGCTCGCCGTCCATGCCGCCGCTGAGATCCACCGCGTTGTCCGGGGTGACGAACCCGGGAGACGCGGCGGCCGCGGTCGAGCCTGTCGTGATGATGTCGTCCATGTCGGCCTCGGTCTCGTCGGTGTCGCCGAGGTGCGAGAAGGGCAGCGCGCCACGACGGAGAGGGGGCGTCGGGAAGGACGCGTGGCGGGCGGCAAGTAGTTCTATGGAGGGCACTGCACGCCAGCGAAGGCAGGCGAGGGCGTGCGCTGGGCCGGGTGTCCATGGGGAAGGTGACGTTGGGGTTGAACCCACCGTGCGTGTCCCCGTCGCCGTAACCCAGCGAGGGCGTGCATCCCCATGGCTGCAACGACGGAGAGCCGACACCTTGCTGGCGCCAGGGCGCGTACTGGGCGTGGCTGTCGGGTGGATTCATCATCCCCGCGTGAGTCACCTCGGCCTTGGCTTGGTCCGCCGAAGCCGCAGCCGCACGCGTTGCGTTGTCACGGGCCTTCTTGGCAATTGCCCTGTTCCGCCGGTCCGGGTGACAGCCTCCCGTCGCTGAACTTCCGCCCTTCACTCGGCGTTTGTCATGCCCGGTGGCTTGGACGGCGGCGCCCTCGGCTTCCTCTGCTTCGGCTACGCGATGGAGGCGGTCGCGGTTGCCGCGGCGCGGGGGACGACGTACTTCTTTGGTGGCATGGCGGCCGGCTGGGAGGCGAGCGGGAGGGAGCTTGGCGGAAGGAATGGAGAGAATGGAAGGGAAGTGGGGGAAAAGCGGAAAGAAACGGCGGGAAGAGGCGCTCGACTTGCCGACAGGGCGGACCCGCGCGTCCTTTTCGCTTGTGCCGGCGCCCCTAGGCGCCTCTCAGGGCGCCGGGTTCGGGCTGGGTCCGCCGGCATCAGTTTCGGCCCGAGGCAATGAAAAACGGGCTTCTGGAAGCGCGACTGGGCCGTTTATTCAGCGCCGGCGCGGCAAAAACGTCTGGGAAAGGCCTGTTGGGGGTGCGGCTGGAGATGCTCTAAAGCATGTGATGAGAAAAACTAGGCTTTGCTCAACTGTGCTTAATTAGCTGAATCTGAGGGCATCTTCAGCCGCGCCCCAGGAAGGCCTCCCCAGGCGTATTTTTTGCGCCGGCGCCGAAAAATCGGCCCAGTCGCGCCCCCAGGAGCCCGATTTTCGCCGGCCTGGGCCGAAAACAGCGCCGGCGGACCCAGGCCGAACCCGGCGCGCTAGGGGTCGCCCGGGGGCGCCGGGCGAACTTTTTTGGCGTGAAAAAGCCGCGGGCCCGCCGCGTCAGCGACACGGCTCTCTTCTCGGCCCTTCTTCGTCCTCATCGCCTCGTTTCCCGCGGCGAATCAATGCCAAAGCTGCCGCGCTACCGCGCCGGTCAGCCTGCGCCATTGATGCCTCACGGGCGGCGCAGTGAAGGCTGATGACGCGTCCCTCGCCCTCCCTCGCCCCGCCACGCGTACACACGGCGGGCACGCGTACGAGCGGCGCCTCGGTCTATATAAGACGCGCCCCAGCGAGCTCGGTGATCTCACGTTCTCTCGCCGCCATCGTTCCCCCTCTCCTCTCTCTCGCCGTCTCCAGTTCATCGCACCCATGGCCGAGCGCTTCCCAGGCGACGGCGTGGCGGCGAACGGCTTCGGCCGCCGCCATCTTCATGAGGACGAGGCTCGCCTCCTTTTCGAAGCCGAGTACCCGGTCCCGCCGAACATGCGAGTGCCCGGGGAGTGGAGGATCAGCGCCGGCGGCGTGCCGGTGCCCCCGGTACCCACCGGCGCGGCGCGGCGTGCGGAGATCGCACGCATCCGCTCGAACTTGCCGCGTGAGGCGAGGCAGGGGCCACGGTACGTCCCCGACTCCCCGCTCTGGGAGCCTTACTTCCGCCGCCGTCACGCCCGGCAGCTCGAGGCCACCAACGGCGTCGTGCCCTCCGGCATGCTCAACGCCACCGGACGTCGTCGGTGGTGGGGCGTGCCCGGGCTCATGTTGGAGGCCGTCCTCGAGTACATCGAGGGCGACAACACGCCGCGCCTCGAGTACCCCGCTCCCCCGTCCTTCTCACGCCGTCGGGGAAGCTCCTGGACCCCGAGGCGCATGGAGACCGGGGGGTCCTCCTCCTCGTCCGGCGGCTCGCCCTGCCTCCGCCCCGTCAAGCCCGAACCCCAGGGCACGCCGGTCAGCGCGCGCACCCGCAGCTCCGGCGTCCGCATCGGCGCCAACGCCTCCCCACCCACCGGTCGCTTCGTCCTCGTCGAGCCCAAGCCGGAGCCCGTCCTCCCCGCGGAGTACGAGGAGATAGCCCGGCGCGGCTTCTCCGACGAGGACACCCTGCGGTGGGCGCGAGACGACTACCTCCGCGAGGAGACGGTCCGGCAATGCCGGGCCCTGGAGGAGATCGCCGCCCGCAGGCGTGGGCGCGAGGACGAGCACGGCGTCGTGGTCCTCGACAGCGACGACGATGACGACGCCCCCAGACCGTCCAACCCGCCGCGCCAACCGGGGGAGGGATGCAGCAAGGACGGCGGAGGCGTAGGCGGGGGCGGCGGCGGCGACGACGACGACGACGACGGTGACTACACGCGGTTCTACAGCCGCGTGGACGGGCGGCGAGGGAGACGGCGGGGGTAGCCCGCGGTAGTTTTTTTTTGTAAAATATGTTTAAGTTTAAACGAACTCGCCGATGTTTGCGTTAAATTTGAATCATGTTTGCGCCGTTTTTGATTTTTTTAACTAACCGTGGGCGCCGCGACTGGGGGCATCCCGCCCCCAGTTCGCGGTTTAGCGCCGGTGCGTCCTCAGGGGGCGATTTTTTGCCCCTCCTGGGGGCCAACGGCTGGAGATGCCTTGAGAGGTGACGTGCCAGGAGGAAAAATATCAAGGCAAATGCAGTACAGGTGGATGACGCCCCTCCTTCCTTTTCAAAGGGTAGTACGTCCGGCCTGTGCAGTGATCTTGTGGAGCCGCGGAGGCCTAGTGCCCCAACAGACAAAACCCACCACCACCAGGCGGCGACAAATCAATCAGCCAAAGCACGAATCGATGAAGAGCGGATCCACTGTTAGCCGGGCCGACAGGAAATCGGAGATAAAATTCCCCATTGGCCCATGAATTGAAACTTGGCCTGAGGACAGACAACGACCGGGACCGCCGGATACGCTGCGCCTGCGCCAAAGAACAAACCCCTGTCCACAGCATGACGCCATGGTCGACGTGGACCGGTGCAACTCCGGTAGGCGGAGGCGGTAGCGACGGCCGTCGCGGAGGAGAGGAATCAACGCAATTAACTACTGCTGCGGATCCCGCGGGGCTTCGGCGTGCAGAGGGCGCGGGGTCTCGATCTGCCCAAAAGGCGTCGCCCGCCTATCCCACCTGTCGTCGGCGATCTGCCTCCGACGACTCTTCCCGCTGATGGCCACGGCAGCGGACAGAAAAACACGGGAGGTTCGCGACGGGGCTCCGTCACCTTCACCATGACCAATCCAAAGCCGGGCTACGTAGCCGCTCCCGGGGTCTCTCGTCGATCGATCACGTAGCTTAGCTCTCCTATCCTTGGTGTCCTACTAGGTGGAAGGAAGGAACCAATTTGGCTTTCGACCGACAGAGGGCGCGTTGTTGTCTACTCCAAGGACACGCTCGATCGCACGCTAGCAACCCAGTAGCTCAGTAGGGCGTGCGATATTGAAACCCTCGTGTCATTATTCCATTTCTTTCTCCCTGACCCAAGGTAGATAGCCACACGTAAAAGTAAAACCAGTGGACGGTAGACACGTAATGGCGCCGGCCGGGCGATGCGACCGCTGCTGGCAACCAGCCGGTACACGGTCGAAACGTGTTGGCTAATGTCGGACGTCCGACTAAGGGGGGAGAAGACCGCAACGTACACGCGTGCTGTGTTTTCTTTTCTTGCCTCGTGACACTTGTGTAATTTGTCCTCGTCTGTGCCATCGATACAAGCAGATCACTGGCTATCAGCAGGGACACGCGTTATAGCTCTAACCACCGGCTGTCTGGTCCAAATCAAGTGTAAAAAACTTGCCATACTTTGTTCTTTTGCGTGAATAACTTCGATCTATTCATCAACTGCCAAGATAATATAAAGAACACCAGAAGCAAAAAATACATCTAGGTCCGTAGACCACCTAGCGACGATTACTAGCACTGGAGCAAGCTGAAGGCGTGTCGCCGTCTTCGCCCATCCTTCATCGGAGCCAGGCAAACATTATCGTAGTAGACAATCGGAAAGTCGTCGTCAAAATAACATCCGTCGTCGATGAAGAGAAGCGTAGATCAAAAAGATCCAACCTGTAGACACACAAGCACAAACGAACGAAGACAAGATCCACATAGACCCACCGAAGACAAAGGCTGACTAAATCTCGCGAGATTCAACGGAGACAAACCTCCACACGCCCTCTGACGATACTAGAAACACTACAGGGAAAAAGATAAGACAGGAAGAACCTTATTCCATCTGCAGAGTCACGGCCGCCTTACCTCTGGGAGCCATACTTTGTTAACCGGGTACACAATACTTTCCTTCCAAACTCTGGGAAGACCGATCATTTCAACGGAGCCCGCTCGCTCACACTTTGCCATACGCGGATGATGTCCGCCTCCATTATCTCTGCGTCTTCACATGCGAAGAAAATTCTACTAGACCAAATTACCACAATGTACCTCGTCCAATTTTTTTTCCACTGAATGGCTTGCCTGTCAATGTGGCGCCGACATTTTTTTTTGGTTAAGGGCAACGCCGACAGATGGTTACGACCAGGGACGGAGCTCCAATGATATTCGGGAGGAGGCCAAATGAGCATTGAAAAAGGTTGCGGGGTCTGATTTAGATTAGCATTGAAAAAAGGTTATTGCGCAGCTCAGTCTCTCAAAGATACTCATATGGATAAGGTATAGGAGCATGCGTTCATAGAGATTAGTGCATGTGCGTTTATATGAACGTATTTGATTGCACTGTGTTCAAAATTGCAATTGCTAAAAGGCCATGTTTATTTAATATTTATCATGCTCCTTGTTTATTCTTTTGATGATTGAGACCCATAATATAACTTTCTGTTCTCCGTTGCGTCGGCTTAGTATACCGAAAGTGCTTATAAGGTTAGGATATATAGACGTGTGTTTATAGAGATGAGTGTACATATGTATATGTGTGCATTTGCGATTATATTGTATAAAGAAAATTTATTCATCTCACTCGTCATGTAACACACATCTCATGTCTAGCCATCAACGGCGCGTAGACGGAGCGTATGTTTCTTGTTGCTTCTTCGGTGAAAACAACGCCTATTCTCAGCACCTTCTGCACATCTCATGTCCTCCACTTATTACTTTTATCTTTTAGATAATGCATCGCCTTTTATGCATTCTTTTTTTTATGAAAAACTTTCAATCTATTCATCTTCAATCATGACAGTACAACGAACACCAGAAATAAAAATTACATCCAGATCCGTATACCATCTAGCGATGACTACAAGCACTGAAGTGGGCCGAAGGTGCGCCGTCATCATCACCCCTCCATCACCGGAGTCGGGCACAACTTGTTGTAGTAGACAGTCGGGAAGTCGTCGTGCTAAGGCCCCATAGGACCAGCGCACTAGAACAACAACCACCGCCGATGAAGAATAACGTAGGTTGGAAGGATTCAACCCGAAGACACACGAACGTAGAGGAACAACGACGAGATCCGAGCAAATCCACCAAAGATAGATCCGCCGGAGACACACCTCCACACGCCCACCAACGATACTAGATGCACCGCCGGAACGGGGGCTAGACGGGGAGACCTTTATTCCATCTTCAGGGAGCTGCCGCCTCTCGCCTTCCTGAGCATGACACAAACCCTAACAAGACAGGAAAAAACGACTGAAAATGGAGCCCTCCCGCCGGCCCTTGGCAGGATCCACCGCGCCCCCATGGCCCTAGGGCCATCGGAGACGAGGCGGACCTGCGGCGGCGCCGGCGAGAGGCAGAAACCCTAACTTTCTTTCTTGGAGGAGGAGGAGCGACTTGGCGGCTGTGGGTCAGAAAAAGAATTAGTCTAATCTAATATTTTTTGACCAACATCCATTCTTCTCTTCCTTCTCTAGTTTCAATTACCTGTGGTAATAGCTTTGACAGTTAAGTTTCTCATAGTGGTTTCAACGCTTAGACTTAGGCGCATGTGCTCTTATTTTTCTGGATTTAATTCAGACTTTGGTGCAACATTCGTGTAGTGAGGGAGGATCTTCCCGTCTACTACGACATGTTTACAATGACTTCGTCAATCTCAATATTTACCAGCTCAGTGTGCCTATAGAAAGAGAGTGTGCCTACGTGCATTCATAGAAGTGATTGTATATGTATGTACGTAAACGTGTACGTTTGTAGGCACACGCACCAACATACCTTTTTTTAATTTTATCTTCAAATATGAATCTAGTATGTCTTTTGAATTGAAAGTTCAAATTTTGTTGCAACGGGTACTTTCGAACAAGACCAATTTAAAACACATTTTGACTACACTTTAATTTTACAAAGTTTCCTATATTAAAACTTAGTAGTCATAATATTAAGTTTTTACTAAATTTCATCAACTTTTACAAAGTTTCATTTGCTTTTATGGTTTAGGATTTAGGGGTTATGACTTAGGGCTTATGGTTTAAGCTTTAGTTTTTGAAACTTGGTGAGTTTATCATTTTCGTTCCTATCAAGTTTTAATAGTTGAAATTTGATGAAGTTTTAAGAACTTTGTCAAAATGTATTCAAAGTTGATCTTGTTTCAAAGCACTCATTACAAGAAAAACAAATATGCAAACGTAATATAAAGTAGACTCCATTTACAAAAGATATAATAGATTCAGATTTAAAAGTAAAAAAACAAAAGCATGGGAGGGGACTAGGAGAGGGTGAGTGGGGCATGCACTGTAACAAAAGATGTACGTGTGGACCCTCTTTACTGTAATTAAGCACTAAACACATGCAGGGACCAGTCCACTTTGCCAATATCAACACAAACGGGCAGCCACATATATTCGTGCTTCCGGGTGTGTGTGCTACAAGTCGCCTCTCACGTTTGTAGTGTGTTTTACAAGGAAAAACAATAATTCTTGTGGATTCCCAACTCGCAATGTCACATAAACTGAGATCACAAACTACACACAAGTAGCAGCGGTGACAAAAATTTACATCAAACAACCGCGGGAAAAAGGGATGAATGAAAAGACAAAGTGAAGGGAAATATTGTTTTCTGGAAAGAAAATGAGTAAAAAAGTCTTATCGTGAAAGTAGCTTCACCGGAAGAAATATCGTTGCCCAAATCACTATTCCGTTCTTCTAATGGTGATTTTAATATAATTCCACATATAACACCATAAAACCACATATATATTGAAAGCAAAGTACTAGTGTTGCAGTAGCAGACACTCGTGATGCAGAGAGGTTCGCGTAGCTACAAGAGTCTTTTGAGCCGTTTGTGATTGCACGCTCCCACCACACGCTCATAATTTTGATGACTCACCGTACGTATAGTTATATCGATGCACATTATTGCTTGGCTTACAAATCGGTCGGTTTCAACTTTGATTTGATGTGGCCACAAAGACCTTGACGTGCCGAGCTTCCAAGATTTGACTGCATTTGAGCACGTTTGGCTGTCTAGAGGGCACAACGTCCTCAGTCACATGACCAGGTCACAAGTAAGCTAGGACTACTGAAATCGACGTAAACAGAGGTAGCTACGAATGAATATATGTCCGTGGTTCAATGTTATCGGATGCACATTTATCTTTATCTTATAAAGTATATCTTCCATATTTAAAAAACTAATCCCCACTAACCTATTTCTCACAACATGCATGCATGTCTTCTCAGCAGAGCCATGTGCTGAAAAATGTTCACCTTAACACGAATCATGCATAAGAAAAAAACACTAGCTATTAACATGAATGAAAATTTTCATTCTACTACGCTATTTAGATGGTTTAATCACCATATTTACAAGCTTGATCCACTAGCATATGTCTAATCTACACATGAGAATACTCTACCACGCAACATGCATTACTGCATTCTAAGTGAGTTTTAGATCACATTGTATTTAAATGTGATGTACACAAGTTTTCATATTATGTTTTTCTTGCTTACATAGAATTTTTTTCATATAGTTTAAACTATAAGGAATAAATTAGTATTCTACAAAATATTTAGAAACTATATAGCAAATTCTGCGGCAAAGTGCGGGGTATTATCTAGTATGTATAATCTTTGGTTTCTATTAATGAAAACCAACGAGATCCTTGTACTGCAGAAAAAAAAGGACACTTATCTATGGCTATCGTGTTCTACGAATCAATATATTGTTCATTTTCCAACTCAAAAACATATGGTGTACAAAAATAACTGAAAATATATTTTGTCGAGAAGTATATTGTTAGGTGTCAGGACACTAAAGCGCCGTACACATGCTTATTGCCAAATGAAGAGAACCAAATGTTATTCATTAAGGGTAACTCCAACGTGAATCACCAAATCACCCATAAATGTCTGAACCGGATGGTTCAGACACTTTTTTGCCATTAAACGGGGGTCACCTAATTTGTCTGGACGTCCCAAATTCCCCAATCCGACACCAAATCGGGGGAGGTTTGGGGGTGTCCAGACATCTGCCACGTTGGACTACGACAATCCGGCCCATCCAAAAGCCCTACCCAAAGCCTGCATTTTTCCCTAGTCCATCCATCATCCTATGCTATGTATCCATTCTAATGGACTCCTCCGCCGCCTTTGTACCATGTCGGATGCCGCCTAAGCCTTTTTGGACCTCCGCCACCCAACCTAGGCGTCCGCTCGGTTTTCCTACACCACCGTTCCACCCCGGAACCGGCCGCAACCCAGGTATCCTCCGCCCCTTCCGACGGCGCCCATGGCGCAAAACACGCCTGGCAAGTGTTTAATCAAATGCCATTGCCAATTTTTTGACGTTCTCATTGTTTAGTTTGAAGCGAACACGATCAATTTGAACAAGGAGTACTTCTATGTCGATTTCATGGATTCATATTTGTCGGTTGAGGATTAAGGTGATGTCGAAGTAGCGATGATTAGGGTAATTCTTGAAGCCGTGGATTGTGCGAAGGAGCATTTTTTCAGTTAGAATGGTTTAACATAGGGAAATCGAGTGATGAAGCAACAGAAGGAACAATGCCATATGATATCGTACGACAACTGCTTTGCCCCGATGCGTTATTCGAACTCTATTTCCTCCATTGATTTTCTGTGCGGTGGCATGTGTTCCAATCTACCAACATATCACGGACAATGCTGATTACTTCAAGTTGAAGAAGGGTGACAATGGAAACATTCGGTTCTCTGGTTATCGGAAATGCATGGCTGCTATGAGGATACTTGCATATGGCACGACTCCAGATTCGTTGGACAAATACCTCCGGATGGCTGAACGCACATGTCTCGAAGCCATGGTCAGATTTTGCTACTTTGGTGGTCAAGGTGTTTGGACCGGAGTAATAGATAGAACCAAATGCCTTAGACACAACAAAGCTCTGGCAATTGAATAATCAAGAGGGCTTCCAGGTATGGTTGCATCCCTGTGCATGCACTAGCAATGAGATGCCCACATGCTCATCATGGTTAATACCAAAGCCATTGCAAAAAAACACCATTATTCTTGAAGCACTTTCATCACAAGACCTATGAAGTTGCATTGACACTCTTTCTTTGGCATGCTTAGGTCTGGCAATGAAATCATCATGCTCCAATGGTCTCCATTATTTGCAAAGTTGTATACATATGAAGCTCGTACGTGCCCTATAACATCAGTGATCATGCTTACAACATGACATACTATCTTTGTGATGGTATTTATCCTCCGTGGGCGACCTTTGTCAATACCATCTCTAAGCCAGGGGTAATAAAAAAATGACACTTTGCCACAAAACAAAAAGGTGCTAAAAAGGATGTGGAGAGGGCATTTGGAGTGCTCCAAGCCCGTTTTGTAGTCATTTGCGGACTTGCTAAACAACGGAGAGACACCATGGGAGGTGATGACAATTTGTGTGATCATGCACATCATAATTGTAGAAGATGAGAGTGAGGAGTTCGCCAAGGTCTGTAATTTCAAGAGATGAGTGATGATATCCATCTTACGGAGCAGAATCCGTCGATGTTTGAGGATTCATCCAGATGTACCAACTGATTCGCCATCGAGGAACTCATGAGCAACTTAATAATGATCTGGTTGAGCATTTGTGGGTGTTTGAAGGGGACACCTACAACTTGTGTTCGTATAAGTTGAATTCAAATTCAAACTATTTTATTTTAATACTTTATATCTGAATTACAGTATTCATATTTGAATTATTATTGCATTGGAATTTTTATCTTTTAATGTCAAATAATTGTGCTATTTATCTTTGATTATTTCCAGCGCTTCGGGCAAGGGATTTTTTTGGCGGACATACATTTTTTTTAGAGAAAAGGCCGAAGCCCGACTTTATAAATAAAGCCACCAGGCAGAGTTTAACAAGGACCCAAACAACCAGCACAGACAAACCACAGTATCAAGCCAGAACACGAGGAGTAAAGTCTAAGTACATGGCTCCCAGGCCAGTACACGTCACGCAGGCCGGAGGAAGGTGAGATAATGAGGCGATGTAACAACGACTACGGGTTCGCTTGGATTGGAAGGATGGAGATAGCAGAATTTCGGATCTTGGCCAACATGGCGTCAAAAGCATCCCTGTCCTCCTCCTTAGTCAATAATCTCCACTGCTGCAGTAATATACAAGTCTTAAATAAGCAATCAGCGGGTTTAGCAGGAAAAACATGTTCGATAGTAAATTTATTCCTTGTTGTCCATAAGGACCAGCACATGGCCGCAAAGCCGACCCAAAACAGTCTCCTCTGGGCCCCAACCAAAGAATTAGCCAAGGCACGAAGGTCTGCAAAGGAGGTCGGAGCCCAGGAAACATGCAGCCAAGATCTGATACAACACCAAAACAGCTTAGCTAGGACACAGTTAAAAAAAATGAGGTGTATCTTCTCTCGCCCCACAAAGAACACAACAATCAGAACCCGGACCATTACGCTTACGAATTTGGTCACCCGTAGGTAGGCGCCCACGAGAGGCTTGCCAAAGAAACACTCTAATCTTAGGGGGGATGCGAGCTTTCCAAATCCACTTAAATTTGGAGGTGATGGATCCCTCAATGAGTTTGCGATATAAGGATTTAACCGAAAAGCGGCCAGAGGCAGAATGAGGCCACACAACTGTGTCTTCCTCCTCCGAGAGCGGAGGGAAGAAGGCAACAAGACGCTGCCAATCTTCCAACTCTACAGGAGAAAGGGAGCGACGCAGCTGAAGGTCCCAATTGTTCGACGCAAGCTCGGATATAGAGATCTAAGGATTTGGACAGTAGGAAAATAGAACAGGGAAAGTAGAGGCCAGCGGAGAGGCCCCACACCACCAATCGAGCCAGAACCTAGTAGATTTCCCATTGCCAACAACATATTTGACTAGACCTTGAAAGGTAGGCCGAAGTTTCACAAGATCGCGCCAAAATTGAGAAGCCCCAGAAGCACGGGCAAACATAGGGCTACAAGAAGGGAAGTATTTTGCCTTTAGGATGGTGAACCATAAAGGTTTGTCCTGGGGATGTTCATGATCTTCCACCACCATTTAATGATCAGACATTTGTTCATAACCAGAGTGTTAATGATGCCCAGCCCCCAAGGCTTTTGGGCTTACATATGGTGTCCCATTTAACCAAGCGATACTTCCGCTTGTTATCGGTCGCGTTCCAATAGAAGGCCCCTTTGTGTTTGTCAAAACTAGCATGAGTACCCATAGAAAGAAGATAGAATCCCATCAAGAACATAGGAAGGGAGGAGAGACAGGCGTTAATTAAGGCCACTTTGCCCACCTGAGTATTATATCTGCCCCTCCAGGGCATAACACGATTACAGACCTTGGTGACCACAGGAGCAAAATCCTTGGCATAGAGCTTGTCAGAAGTGATAGGCAAGCCCAAATACTTAATAGGAAAGGAACCCAGACAACAGTTTAACAGGCGTGCCACCCTAAGAGCTTCGTCGTCCGAGACACCCGTGACAATGACTTCACTTTTTGAGAAATTAATCTTGAGCCCCGAGAGAGCTTCGAAGCAGAGAAGGAGAAACTTGTGATTGCCGATGCAGAGATCATTAAGTTCCACCAAGATGATAGTATCGTCAGCATACTGAAGATGCGTAACTCCTTCCGGGATGAGGTGGGAACTAACAGGGGAGATATGACCAGCTTCCGCAGCTCTAGAGAGGATGTTAGAAAGAGTGTCCGCAACGAAGTTAAAGAGAATGGGCGAGGCCGGGTCGCCTTGCCGCAGGCCCCTAGAATTTTTAAAGAAATTACTAATATGCCCATTAACATTAATAGCAGTGTGGCCCCCCATGACCAACTGCATGATTCGGTGAATCACCCCACTGTCAAACCCTTTTGCAAGAAGCACTTGTCTCAGGAAACCCCAGCTGACCGAATCATAGGCCTTTTCAAAATCTAATTTGAGTATAACTGCCTTGTTCCTAGCTTTGTGAATGTCATGAACGATTTCATGGAGATAGAGAACTCCGTCCAGAATGAAGCGCCCCTTGATAAAAGCCGACTGGGTATGAGATAGGGTGCGATGGGCCACAGGGGTGAGGCGAGTAGCCAGACATTTGGCAGGGAATTTGGCAAAATTATTAATGAGCGCGATAGGTCTAAACTGGGATATTACATCCGCGCCTTTAATTTTGGGAATGAGAGAGATCACCGCATAATTCAGCCTGGAAATATCAACTGTGCCCAGGCAATACCCTTGAATCACTTGGCAAATAAGATTTTTAAGAATAGGCCAAAACTTTTTAAAGAAGGGGATAGAGAACCCATCCGGGCCAGAGGCAGAGTTAGGGTTAGCCTTCGTGATAGCAGAAAAGATTTCCTCTTCAGAATAGGGGATCATCAAGTCTGAATTTTCCTCCTGAGAGACCAAAGGTCCCTGATGCCAGAAGTTAGCAGCAAGCCTGAAGCCCTGGTCAGGCTTGGCGGAGAGAAGGGAAGAAAAGAAAGAGACCACGTGGTTAAGAATAATGCCCTGGTCGGAAGTACGAGCCCCGTCAATAATCAGGCTATCAATAAGGCATCTACGCCGTCTCCCATTCGCAATCGCAAAGTAGTAAGCAGAGGGGGAATCCCCTTTTAGGAGCCAGTTGGACGCACCCCTCTGGCGCCAGTAAATCTCGTTAAGCCGGTGCAGGTGCATCAAGGAGCTCTCAAGGGAGAACCGGAGGGACCAGTCAGAGTCAGATTAGCCAGAGGAATCCGCCCGAGCATCTAGAGCCTCAATCTAGGTCAAAAGAAGGGCCTTCTCCCTGCGTTCCTGGGCCGAATAATTCCGGGACCATCCCCGAAGGAATTTGCGAAGCAAGGCCGAACACTTATGCCAGTCATCCATGGGGCCAAAGGAGCGACGAGGAGCAGAAAGAATCGCGCTAATTTTAGAACCCAGGAGGTCACAAAAACCCTCAATAAGGAGCCAAGAGGCGTCAAACTGAAATCTGGGGGGGGGGGGGAAGAAGTAGAGTGAATCCCAACGTCAAGGATAAGAGGAGCATGATCCGAGCCAACAATGGCCCTAGATCTAAGCGTCGCGAGCGGGAAAAGAGAGTCCCAATTTGAGCATACAAGAACGCGGTCAAGGACGGAGCGGATGGGAGACGATTGGTGGTTGGTCCAAGTATACCTAGATCCTACCCTAGGGATCTCACGAAGAGCGCAAGAACTAATGAAGCCATTGAAGGCGTCCGCCAGAGCCCACGAGAAATTACTAGTATTCTTGTCCGCGGGGGAGCGAAGCAAGTTAAAATCACCACCAATCACCAAGGGGAGCGAACATGCTTCAACTTTATTGGAAATTTCGTCCAGGAAAATGGGAGAGAGGGAGTGGTCGGCCGGGCCATATACAACCATAAATTCCCAGAGAGAATTAAGCTGTCGATGGAAAAGCACAGTACTAGCCCAGAAGATACCATGGTCAAAAGCTACAATGTCAAAAACCTCCCGTTTCGAACCAAGCAAAATGCCACCAGAATGACCCGAGGAAGGGAGGAAGTTCCAATCAAACCGATCCGCCCCCGCGATAGAGGAAAGCTCATGAGGAGAGAAGGAGGATTTAAAGGTTTCAATCAAGCCAATCAAGTCAATATTGTCCCCCTGACCAAATCTTTAATCTGGTCTCGGCGTCCCCGAGCGCCGAAACCTCTAATGTTCCAGAAAAGGGCTTTCATTTGTAAGAAAGGTTTTTGATGCATAAACTCGACCTGCAGGGAGCCAAGCAGGGTTTAGCCCGTTTAGAAGCCCCTTTTTTAACTTGGGACCCAGCCCCACCATCAGCGGCCACCGCCTCCGAACCCCCACCAGCCACAACTGGAGGGGCAGGAGGTCTAGCAGCCACTTCCTTAGCCTTAGCCAAGGCCGCCTAGGCCACTTCGTTAGCCTGAATGAGCGCAATCAGAGAGGAGGGAGAGCCATGGTTGTGATCTAGAGAAATACCCACGTCTGCGAGTACCTTAGTCAAGTGGTCATCCGAGAGGGTAGGTAGAACAAGCCTAGTAGGTGAGGGAGAAACATGAACCAACTGTGCAGGGGAAGGGGGGATACCTGAAGCGGGAAGGTCCCGAGCCGCCGCGCGTCGAGCCGCCTTGTCAGCCACCCTCAGACCACTGTCCCAAATCCGCCCACTCTTCCGAGCCGTAGACGAAGGGGACCGAATCGGAGAGGGCCGCACCGCGGCCGGAGAGGACATGCCCGCCACATCACCCAGATCGCCTTCCAGGCGACGGCACAAACCCGCCGCAGAAAGCTTCGTACCCGAGGAGGCCCGACTACGAGCAGAGAATTTGCGAACAGAGGATTTGTGCTTGGAGGAAGGGACCGACGCCACACGACGCGGGGAAGCAGGGAGGTCTTCAATGCCCGAGAGCGACGGGGAGCCCGACCGAGCAGGTAAGTTGGAGAAGACACCCGACACAGGAGTACCCGCAGGCGGAGCAGCAGGGGCAGAATGAACAGGTGCGGGATCCATCTGCTCCTTCCCACCATCCCCGTTCTTAGGAGCATTCTCCTTGAAGAGCTCGCGGCTTTCAGAGCCCATGCCATCCCATTCAGAGGTGGTAAAGTGAGGAAGCGAGCCCCCACTAAGATTACCAGCATTATCAGCGTCACCAGCATGACGATCAGCGGCGGGAGGGGGAGGCGGAGGTGGAGAACGGGGAGAAGCAGCCCCCTCCACGCGCACCCGGAGCCTGAAGCCGTCCGCAGCAGGGAAGACATCGACACTTTCATGAACACACAAGGGGTCAACCGCCCAGATCTTGAGGCGCACTGGTCCAAGAATAGCCAAGGATTCCTGATCCACCAAGATTGGCTTACCAATGAGGACGCCAAATGCCATGACAAATTCGTTGGAGCGGAGGGCAGGAGGAATATCGTCGACCAAAACCCAGATTTCAGAGAGGGGGGAGATAGGCTTCGCCCCGTTGGCAGCAACTTTAACAGAAACAACCAGTTGATTCAGAGGGAGGATGAAGCTTGTACAGGAGGAGATCATCTTGAGGCTGCTTTTAGAAGGGAAGACCACAACAAAGTCAAAGTCAAAGAGCTGTCGGATCTGCCAGTCCCACCCACCTTCATCCCATAACTTCAGTTCATCCTAGAGGGTTTGGGGAGAGATCTTGTGGTCTTTGACCGAGATGATAGCAGCATTAGACAGAGCAGGGGCCACTGGGACATGTGGGACCTCATAGTCCAGCGCGAAGAAAGAACAACCAGGAAGCCCTTGGCCGAAGTGCACAAACGACGCAGGTTTACAGCGGTTGTTGCAGTTCATAGTGAGATGTCCGTCCTCACGGCAGATCAAGCAGAAGGGGGGATTGAAACAACACGACTGGAAATGCCCAGGTTGGTGGCAGGCGAAGCAGGTGAGGTTAGGGTTAGGTGGTTGGTTTGTCAGAGGAGGAGGGCGAGACGGGAGGGGAGGACGAGGGGGAAGGATACCATCGCCCATAGCACCACAGGACGAGCCCGGGCCCGACAACGGGAACCGGCGACCAGGGCCACCGGAGCCCCCGCCCACACGGCCAAATGAGCGCCCGCCGAATCCAGACGCGGACGGAGCACGGCCGCCGCCGCGTGCCACGGGCCCAGGGCCAGGCGGGGGAGGAGGGGGACGGGCCGCGAGACCAGAGCCATCGGCCGCCACTGCGGCCTCCCATGGATCGGTTCCACATCCGCCCGAACCTGGGGCCTCAGATCCAGATCCAGTCGCAGTCGGCGATGGAGCCCCAGTCCGCCCGTCACCCTGGAGCCCCGCCGGCCCCGACGCCCAAGCCTCGCGCTCGCGAGCCTCATGAAGACGAGCCGCCTGCTCGGCCTCAAGCTTGGAGCGAAGGGAAGCCTCGAGCTCCAGATCAGCGGCCCCAGCTCCAGCCTCATCCCGCCGCCGCTTCTGGCCAGAGATCACCTCGCTGGACGACCCGCGCGAGCGATCCATGGCGACAAACGCCGCAAAGGGGAGGGAGAGAGGAGGAGGCGGAGGGGATCTGCGAAAGGAAGGGGTGCGGAAACGGTAGCGGCGCAGGTCAGAGAGGGAGGCAGGGAACTCTAGAAATGGGGGGTGCGAGCCTTTACGAACCCATAAGTACCCCAAGGACACCAGACCGGCCGGGGGGAGGGGGGAAACGTGGGCCGGGCCAGACAAGACAGGCAGAGGAGCACAGGCTGAGCCAGGCCCAGGCCCTAAGACAGAAAGAGGGGGGAAATCAGAAAAGGACGATAACATCAGAGGCCCAGCAATCGCAACCGGCCCAGAAAGGCCCAACTGAGGCGGAGCGGGGGGTCCACGAACCTCCCGCACCGGAGACAGATCTAGGGTTAGGGAGGGGAGCGGCATGACCAGGCGCCGGCAACGAGGGCGACAAGGCGCACACAGAACGAGCAGGACCAACCGAACGGGAGGCCGCACCCCCAGGGGCCACGCAGCCCGGCGAGGAGAGCGCCTCCGAACGCTTCCCACGCTGTCCGCGCCGCACCTGGAACCAACCAGAGCTCCCAGCCACAGCAACGGTCACCGGACGGCCCTAGAGGCAATAATAAATTGATTATTATTATATTTCCTTGTTCATGATAATCGTTTATTATCCATGCTAGAATTGTATTGATAGGAAACTCAGATACATGTGTGGATACATAGACAACACCATGTCCCTAGTAAGCCTCTAGTTGACTAGCTCGTTGATCAATAGATGGTTACGGTTTCCTGACCATGGACATTGGATGTCGTTGATAACGGGATCACATCATTAGGAGAATGATGTGATGGACAAGACCCAATCCTAAGCCTAGCACAAGATCATGTAGTTCGTATGCTAAAGCTTTTCTAATGTCAAGTATCGTTTCCTTAGACCATGAGATTGTGCAACTCCTGGATACCGTAGGAGTGCTTTGGGTGTGCCAAACGTCACAACATAACTGGGTGGCTATAAAGGTACACTACAGGTATCTCCGAAAGTGTCTGTTGGGTTGGCACGAATCGAGACTGGGATTTGTCACTCCGTGTGACGGAGAGGTATCTCTGGGCCCACTCGGTAGGACATCATCATAATGTGCACAATGTGATCAAGGAGTTGATCATGGGATGATGTGTTGCGGAACGAGTAAAAGAGACTTGCCGGTAACGAGATTGAACAAGGTATCGGGATACCGACGATCGAATCTCGGGCAAGTATCGTACCGATAGACAAAGGGAATTGTATACGGGATTGATTAAGTCCTTGAGATCGTGGTTCATCCGATGAGATCATCGTGGAACATGTGGGAGCCAACATGGGTATCCAGATCCCGCTGTTGGTTATTGACCGGAGAACGTCTCGGTCATGTCTGCATGTCTCCCGAACCCGTAGGGTCTACACACTTAAGGTTCGATGACGCTAGGGTTATTAAGGAAGTTCATATGTGGTTACCGAATGTTGTTCGGGGTCCCGGATGAGATCCCGGACGTCCCGAGGAGTTCCGGAATGGTCCGGAGGTAAAGATTTATATATGGGAAGTCCTGTTTTGGTTGCCGGAAAAGTTTCAGGGTTTATCGGTAGTGTACCGGGACCACCGGAGGTGTCCGGGGGTCCACCAAGTGGGGCCACAAGCCCCGGAGGCTTGCGTGGGCCAAGTGTGGGAGGGGACCAGCCCCAGGTGGGCTGGTGCGCCCCCCACAAGTGCCCAAGGCGCAAGGGAGAGAAGAGGGGGCAAACCCTAAGGGCAGATGGGCCCTAAGGCCCATACTCCCTGCGCCTCCCTCTCCTCCCCTCTTGGCCACCCCCCTCAAACCCATATAGGGCTGCCGCCCCTCTAGGGGTGGGAACCCTAGAGGGGGCACACCCTCCTCCCCTTCCCCTATATATATGAGGCCTAGGGGCTGCCCAAATACACGCGATCTGATCTCTCCCTGTTGGTGCAGCCCTGCCTCTCTCCTCCTCATCTCTTGCGGTGCTTGGCGAAGCCCTGCTGGATTGCCACGCTCCTCCACCACCACCACGCCGTTGTGCTGCTGCTGGACGGAGTCTTCCTCAACCTCTCCCTCTCTCCTTGCTGGATCAAGGCATGGGAGACGTCACCGGGCTGTACGTGTGTTGAACGCGGAGGTGCCGTCCGTTCGGCACTTGGTCATCGGTGATTTGGATCACGACGAGTACGACTCCATCAACCCCGTTCACTTGAACGCTTTCGCTTAGCGATCTACAAGGGTATGTAGATGCACTCTCCTTCCCCTCGTTGCTGGTTTCTCCATAGATAGATCTTGGTGACACGTAGGAAAATTTTGAATTTCTGCTACGTTCCCCAACAGTGGCATCATGAGCTAGGTCTATTGCGTAGATTCTTTGCACGAGTAGAACACAAAGTAGTTGTGGGCGTTGATTTTGTTCAATATGCTTACCGTTACTAGTCAATCTTGATTCGGCGGCATTGTGGGATGAAGCGGCCCGGACCGACCTTACACGTACACTTACGTGAGACAGGTTCCACCGACTGACATGCACTAGTTGCATAAGGTGGCTAGCGGGTGCCAGTCTCTCCCACTTTAGTCGGATCGGATTCGATGAAAAGGGTCCTTATGAAGGGTAAATAGCAATTGACATATCACGTTGTGGTTTTGCGTAGGTAAGAAACGTTCTTGCTAGAAACCCATAGCAGCCACGTAAAACATGCAAACAACAATTAGAGGACGTCTAACTTGTTTTTGCAGGGTATGCCATGTGATGTGATATGGCCAAAAGGATGTGATGAATGATATATGTGATGTATGAGATTGATCATGTTCTTGTAATAGGAATCACGACTTGCATGTCGATGAGTATGACAACCGGAAGGAGCCATAGGAGTTGTCTTTAATTTATTTATGACCTGCGTGTCAACATAAACGCCATGTAATTACTTCACTTTATTGCTAAAGCATTAGCCATAGTAGTAGAAGTAATAGTTGACGTGACAACTTCATGAAGACACGATGATGGAGATCATGATGATGGAGATCATGGTGTCATGCCGGTGACGACGATGATCATGGAGCCCCGAAGATGGAGATCAAAAGGAGCAAAGTGATGATGGCCATATCATGTCACTGTTTGATTGCATGTGATGTTTATCATGTTTATACATCTTATTTGCTTAGAACGACGGTAGTAAATAAGATGATCCCTCATTAAAATTTCAAGAAAGTGTTCCCCCTAACTGTGCACCGTTGCGAAAGTTCGTCGTTTCGAAGCACCACGTGATGATCGGGTGTGATAGATTCTTACGTTCACATACAACGGGTGTAAGCCAGATTTACACACGCGAAACACTTAGGTTGACTTGACGAGCCTAGCATGTACAGACATGGCCTCGGAACACAAGAGACCGAAAGGTCGAGCATGAGTCGTATGGTAGATACGATCAACATGAAGATGTTCACCGATGATGACTAGTCCGTCTCACGTGATGATCAGACACGGCCTAGTTGACTCGGATCATGTAATCACTTGGATGACTAGAGGGATGTCTATCTGAGTGGGAGTTCATAAGATGAACTTAATTATCCTGAACATAGTCAAAAGATCTTTGCAAATTATGTCGTAAGCTCGCGCTTTAGTTCTATTGTTTTAGATATGTTCCTAGAGAAAATATTGTTGAAAGTTAACAGTAGCAATTATGCGGACAGTAGAAGGCTTATGTCCTTAATGCATCGCTCGGTGTGCTGGACCTCGAACGTGGTCTGTGGATGTTGCGAACATCTGACATACACGTTTTGATGACCACATGATAGTTCGGTAATGACAAATGGTTTAGAATTGAGGCACCGAAGACATTTTTGAAATGTCGCGGAACATATGAGATGTTTCGAGGGCTGAAATTGGGATTTCAGGCTCGTGCCCACGTCAAGAGGTATAAGACCTCCGACGATTTTCTTAGCCTGCAAACTAAGGGAGAAAAGCTCAATCGTTGAGCTTGTGCTCAGATTGTCTGAGTACAACAATCACTTGAATCGAGTGGGAGTTGATCTTCCAGATAAGATAGTGATGTTTCTCCAAAGTCATTGCCACCAAGCTACTAGAGCTTCGTGATGAACTATAACATATCAGGGATAGATATGATCCTTGAGCTATTCGCGACACCGCGAAAGTAGAAATCAAGAAGGAGCATCAATTGTTGATGGTTAGTGAAACCACTAGTTTCAAGAAGGGCAAGGGCAAGAAGGGATACTTCATGAAACGGCAAATCAGCTGCTGCTCTAGTGGAGAAACCCAAGGTTGAACCCAAACCCGAGACTGAGTGCTTCTGTAATAAGGGGAACAGCCACTGGAGCAGAATTACCCTGGATACTTGGTAGATGAGAAGGCTGTCGATAGAAGTATATTGGATATACATTATGTGAATGTGTACTTTACTAGTACTCCTAGTAGCATCAGGGTATTAGATACCGGGTCGGTTGCTAAGTGTTAGTAACTCGAAATAAAAGCTACGGAATAAACGGAGACTAGCTAAAGGTGAGCTGACGATACATGTTGGAAGTGTTTCCAAGGTTGATATGATCAAGCATCGCACGCTCCCTCTACCATCGAGATTGGTGTTAAACCTAAATAATTGTTATTTGGTGTTTGCGTTGAGCATAGACATGATTGGATTATGTCTATTGCAATACGGTTATTCATCTAAGGAGAATAATGGTTACTCTATTTATTTGAATAATACCTTTAATGGTCTTGCACCTAAGATGAATGGTTTATTGAATCTCGATCATAGTGATACACATGTTCATGCCAAAAGATATAAGATAGTAATGATAGTACCACCTACTTGTGGCACTGCCATGTAAGTCATATTTGTATAAAACGCATGAAGAAGCTCCATGTTGATGGATCTTTGGACTCACTCTTTTTAAAGGATTGAGACATGTGAACCATGTCTATTGGTATATACGCATGAAGAAACTCCATGCAGATGGACCGTTTGGACTCACTTGATTTTGAATCACTTGAGACATGCAAATCATACCACATGGGCAAGATGACTGAAAGCTTCGGTTTCAGTAAAATGGAACAAGAAAGCAACTTGTTGGAAGTAACACATTTTGATGTGTGCAGTCCAATGAGTGCTGAGGCACGCAGTGGATATCGTTATGCTCTTACTTCACAGATGATTTGAGTAGATACTGAGCATATTTACTTGATGAAACACAAGTCTGAATTATTGAATGGTTCAAGTAATTTCAGAATGAAGTTGAATATCGTCGTGACAAGAGGACAAAATATCTATGATATGATCATAGAGATGAATATCTGAGTTGCGAGTTTGATACACAATTGAGACATTGTGGAAATTGTTTCACGACTAGTACCGCCTGGAACACCATAGTGTGATGGTGTGTCCGAACATCATAACGGCACCCTATTGGATATGATGCATACCATGATGTCTCTTATCGAATTACCACTATCGTTCATGGGTTAGGCATTGGAGACAACCGCACTCACTTTAAATAGGGCACCACGTAATTCCGATGAGATGACACCGTATGAACTATGGTTTAGAGAAACCTAAGCTGTCATTTCTTAAAAGTTTGGGGCTGCGACGCTTATATGAAAAAGTTTCAGGCTGATAAGCTCGAACCCAAAGTGGATAAATGCATCTTCATAGGACACCCAAAACAGTTGGGTATACCTCCTGTCTCAGATCCGAAAGCAATAGGGATTGTTTCTCAAATCGGGTCCTTTCTCGAGAAAAAGTTTCTCTCGAAAGAATTGAGTGGGAGGATGGTGGAGACTTGATGAGGTTATTGAACCGTCACTTCAACTAGTGTGTAGCAGGGCACAGGAGTTGTTCCTATGGCACCTACACCAATTGAAGTGGAAGCTTATGATAGTGATCATGAGACTTCGGATCAAGTCACTCCCAAACCTCGTAGGATGACAAGGATGCGTACTACTTCAGAGTGGTACGTAATCCTGTCTTGGACGTCATGTTGCTAGACAAAAATGAACCTACGAGCTATGGAGAAGAGATGGTGGGCCCAGATTCCGATGAATGGCTCGAGGCCATAAAATTCGAGAGAGGATCCATGTATGAAAACAAAGTGTAGACTTCGGCAGAACGGCTCGATGGTCGTGAGGCTGTTGAGTACAGATGGATTTTAAAAGGAAGACGGACAATGATGGTAAATGTCACCATTAAGAAAGCTCGACTTGTCGTCAAGATGTTTCCCGACAAGTTCAAGGAGTTGACTACGATGAGACTTTCTCACTCGTAGCGATGCTAAGAGTCTGTTGGAATTAGCAGGTACTGCATTATTTATGAAATCTTGCAGATAGGATGTCAAAATATTGTTTGCTTGTTCTTGAGGAAAGGTTGTATGTGATACAACCAGGAGATTTTGTCGATCCTGAAAGATGCTAACAAGTATGCAAAGCCCCAGCAATCCTTTTAAGGACTGGAGTAAGCATCTCGGAGTTGGAATGTACGCTTTGATGAGATGATCAAAGATTTTGGGTTTATACAAAGTTTATGAGAAACTTGTATTTCCAAAGAAGTGAGTGGGAGCACTATAGAATTTCTGATGAGTATATGTTGTTGACATATTGTTGATCAGAAATAATGTAGAATTTCTGGAAAGCATATAGGGTTATTTGAAAAGTGTTTTTCAATGGAAAACCTGGATTAAGCTACTTTAACATTGAGCATCAAGATCTATAAGGATAGATCAAAATCGCTTAATAGTACTTTCAAATGAACACATACCATGACAAGATTTTGAAGGAGTTCAAAATAGATCAGCAAAGAAGGAGTTCTCGGCTGTGTTATAAGGTGTGAGTGTTGAGCAAGACTCAAGACATGACCACGACAGAATAGAGAGAAAGGACGAAGGTCGTCCCCTATGCTTTAGTCGTAGGCTCTAAAGTATACTATGTTGTGTACCGCACCTGAAGTGTGCCAAACCATGAGTCAGTCAAGGGGTACAAGTGTGATCTAGAAATGGATCACAGGACAACGGTCAAAGTTATCCTTAGTAACTAGTGGACTAAGGAATTTTCTCGATTATGGAGGTGGTAAAAGAGTTCGTCGTAAAGGGTTACGCCGATGCAAGCTTTGACACTAATCCAGATTATTCTGAGTAGTAAACTGGATTCGTATAGTAGAACAGTTATTTGGAATAGCACCAAATAGAGCGTGGTAACTGCATCTAGGAGATGACATAGATATTTGTAAAGCACACACGGATCTGAAAGGTTCAGACCCGTTGACTATAACCTCTCTCACAAGCATAACATGATCAAACCCAGAACTCTTGGGTGTTAGTCACATAGGGATGTGACCTTGAGTGTTAATCACATATCGATGTGAACTAGATTATTGACTCTAGTGCAAGTGGGAGACTGTTGGAAATATGCCCTAGAGGCAATAATAAATTGATTATTATTATATTTCCTTGTTCATGATAATTGTTTATTATCCATGCTAGAATTGTATTGATAGGAAACTCAGATACATGTGTGGATACATAGACAACACCATGTCCCTAGTAAGCCTCTAGTTGACTAGCTCGTTGATCAATAGATGGTTACGGTTTCCTGATCATGGACATTGGATGTCGTTGATAACGGGATCACATCATTAGGAGAATGATGTGATGGACAAGCCCCAATCCTAAGCCTAGCACAAGATCGTGTAGTTCGTATGCTAAAGCTTTTCTAATGTCAAGTATTGTTTCCTTAGACCATGAGATTGTGCAACTCCCGGATACCATAGGAGTGCTTTGGGTGTGCCAAACGTCACAACGTAACTGGGTGGCTATAAAGGTACACTACAGGTATCTCCGAAAGTGTCTGTTGGGTTGGCACAAATCGAGACTGGGATTTGTCACTCCGTGTGACGGAGAGGTATCTCTGGGCCCACTCGGTAGGACATCATCATAATGTGCACAATGTGATCAAGGAGTTGATCACGGGATGATGTGTTGCGGAACGAGTAAAAGAGACTTGCCGGTAACGAGATTGAACAAGGTATCGGGATACCGACGATCGAATCTCGGGCAAGTATCGTACCGATAGACAAAGGGAATTGTATACGGGATTGATTAAGTCCTTGAGATCGTGGTTCATCCGATGAGATCATCGTGGAACATGTGGGAGCCAACATGGGTATCCAGATCCCGCTGTTGGTTATTGACCGGAGAACGTCTCGGTCATGTCTGCATGTCTCCCGAACCCGTAGGGTCTACACACTTAAGGTTCGATGACGCTAGGGTTATTAAGGAAGTTCGTATGTGGTTACCGAATGTTGTTCGGGGTACCGGATGAGATCCCGGACGTCACGAGGAGTTCCGGAATGGTCCGGAGGTAAAGATTTATATATGGGAAGTCCTGTTTTGGTTGCCGGAAAAGTTTCAGGGTTTATCGGTAGTGTACCGGGACCACCGGAGGTGTCCGGGGGTCCACCAAATGGGGCTACAAGCCCCGGAGGCTTGCGTGGGCCAAGTGTGGGAGGGGACCAGCCCCAGGTGGGCTGGTGCGCCCCCCACAAGTGCCCAAGGCGCAAGGGAGAGAAGAGGGGGCAAACCCTAAGGGCAGATGGGCCCTAAGGCCCATACTCCCTGCGCCTCCCTCTCCTCCCCTCTTGGCCGCCCCCCCCTCAAACCCATCTAGGGCTGCCGCCCCTCTAGGGGTGGGGGGGGGGCGCACCCTCCTCCCCTTCCCCTATATATATGAGGCCTAGGGGCTGCCCAAACACACGCGATCTGATCTCTCCCTGTTGGTGCAGCCCTGCCTCTCTCCTCCTCATCTCTTGCGGTGCTTGGCAAAGCCCTGCTGGATTGCCACGCTCCTCCACCACCACCACGCCGTTGTGCTTCTGCTGGACGGAGTCTTCCTCAACCTCTCCCTCTCTCCTTGCTGGATCAAGGCATGGGAGACGTCACCGGGCTGTACGTGTGTTGAACGCGGAGGTGCCGTCCGTTCGGCACTTGGTCATCGGTGATTTGGATCACGACGAGTACGACTCCATCAACCCCGTTCACTTGAACGCTTTCGCTTAGCGATCTACAAGGGTACGTAGATGCACTCTCCTTCCCCTCGTTGTTGGTTTCTCCATAGATAGATCTTGGTGACACGTAGGAAAATTTTAAATTTCTGCTACGTTCCCCAACACCGGCCGCCCGGGGCGAACTTACGAACCCTGACAACCGCCGGCGCACAAGCCAGAGACGGGGCCGTCGGAAGAGAGACCAGGGGGAGAGGGGAGGAGACCTCCTCCACTTCGAGATCGGAGTCCGCCTCGTCCGACGACCGAGCCCAGAACTTGTTCCGAGGCCCAGCGGCAGGGCTGGAACGAGGGAGGGACGTTGCGCGGGGCAAGGAGGGAGAGGAGGCGGAGGAGAGGGCCGGCGACGAGAGGAGAGGGGGCGCCGGGAGCGACGAGTCATCGGAGTGGAGGACGGGCGGAGAGGGGGCGACCGTGAAGGAGGGAGGGGGGGAAGAGAGAGGAGCCATCCTCGGCGGACATACATTTGATTCCAACGGTTGGATGGCCGGCACCCCGCCCACTGTCCGCGGATATGTCCGGACATGTCTATGGACATTTGGTGCCATCCGAACTAATGATCCGCGTTCAAGCTGCCTTAAGTACATGTCACCGTCCGCGGACACGTCCGAGGGGTCGAATTTGTCAAGTACGGATGAACCTTACATGTCATGTTCCAATGCCCACTAACCTCCTTGTGATTTTCACTGCAAGCCAACCACCATGTCAGTAAATCCAGTTCGTAATTTTCTTCCATAGATAGAGAAGATGCATTATCCTTTTGATGCCGATGGTAGATTCCTTGGTGGGGGGCCGGCAAATTAAAGGTTGTGCTGGAACACACGTACAAGACTTCGCTGTTACACTCTAATTACTAGACTATGTATAGTTCTCTTGGTAGAACGTCTCTGCACTACTCCTGCTGACACTATAATTGCATCGGCAGGCCGTGTTTCCTTAGGTGTCGTCGACGTCGATTATTCTGTGCCAATTGGCCCTACGAATGAATTACCCCGTCAAACAGACATCGGTGAGGATTTCGTGCATCTCAGTCCAGTTTTACTAAGCAGCGAGAAAACCAAGCAGGCACTACACTAGCTAGAAAGTGATGGGCCCAATTGTATGTATGTTGGTGCAGTACAGTACTTTGATGTTGCGTCGCAGTCACCCGTTGCTCCTCTGCTGCAAGGACAGATCTATATAACATGCCCTGGATTCTTGGCACATCGCATATATAGCAGCTCCATCTTCCTCTCCGGACCACAGGTTAGGCTTCTTAGCATTCTCTTAGCTTCTTGGTCTCCATAGCTCAAGTAAACCTTTAACCGCCGTTTACTTGGAAGTTTCTCCTCCACTCATGGGTCATGGCTAGCTAGCTTAAATATCTCTTATTTTCTTCTTTCGATCTAGTTTGTTATTTGCAACCTTCGTTGAGAAATCTGCCCAGGAGTTTCTTAATTAGCACCAGTTCAACAGACTAAATTGGCTAAGAAGATGCATCATGCTTACTATAAATACAAGAAAATGAAGCTATAGCTCCATTCATTCTTTTATTTTTTGCCTCCTTGCTTCCTCTAACTTCACCTCGTTTGCATGCATATGAAGGAAGGAAATAGTGTGGTCATGGCGCTGCCAGTAGTTCGTCCGAGCCAGGAAGAGCCCACCCTACCGCCGCCGGCCGGGAAGCAATTCAGCAACCAGCTCGCTGCCGCTGCGAGGAGCATCAACTGGAGCTACGCCATATTCTGGTCCATTTCAACCAGCCGTCCAGGGTAATATTAATAATTTATGCACGAAGAGTACATCCGATTGAAGCAACCACTCCAACTAGCTGCAATACTTTTCAATTTGTGAGAAGCAAGCCGTTTTCTTTTGTTCAGTAGGGTTCTGACGTGGAAGGACGGGTTCTACAACGGCGAGATAAAGACGAGGAAGGTCACCAGCTCGGTGGACCTCACCGCCGACCAGCTCGTCCAGCAGAGGAGCGAGCAGCTGCGGGAGCTCTACGAGTCCCTCCTGTCCGGCCAGTGCGACCACCGAGCGCGCCGTCCCGCCGCCGCGCTGTCGCCGGAGGACCTCGGGGACGCCGAATGGTACTACACCGTCTGCATGGGCTACGCCTTCCGCCCTGGTCAAGGGTATGTATCTCAAGAACAACTCCTCTAATCCATTACCAATCCACAAGGAAAGAGCTAGTAACTTTGTCTTGGTAAGATACTCCTATATTAGACGTAGTGCTAATTTACTGATGACTTTTGTGTTCGCTATTTGGTCAGGTTGCCAGGCAGAAGCTTTGCGAGCAACGAGCATGTTTGGCTGTGCAATGCTCAGTACGCAGACACCAAAACCTTCCAACGCGCGCTCTTAGCAAAGGTACATACGTTTAATTGAGCGGTTTAGCTGACAGTCGACTAATTTTCAAATTAGGGTCAGTCGATTTTTGAGAATTCATCAAAGTGAGCCCGAGCCCGGAGGGAAGAAAGGAGAAGGAAGGGGCTCGCCGGAAGGCTACCCCATTATCTATCATAGTGTTTAGCATGGGGACGATAGTGAACAGCGGTGGTGGGGCGATGGTGCACTTCGCCGGAGAAAAAGCCCGGACACGGGCCGGTCTAGAGGGATGGCCGGGGGCGGCGGCTAGAGAGGCGGTTCCGGGGAAGGCGGAGCGGCGAGGCGGTCGCGGGAGCGCCGCCGGCCGTGGGCGGCGGTGGTCGGCAGCTCGTTTGGCGATATGGGAAGAAGAAGGTCTAGGCGTCGTACGATCTTCATCCAACAATCCACAACGGTCGAGTGACCCTAATTGAAAAACCAATTGATCGACGTGTAGCCGCACCCTTGATTGAGCTATTAGCTCACTCTTTTATATACTACTACTATCTCATTAATCTGCACCCGATCTATATATGCACTCCTATATATCTTTAGATATCGTTAACTAATATCATGATGTCCACCATGTATGGCGCCCATGCATGCTACCTCTGCCGGTTGAACCAGACGGCGTCTATCCAGGTTAGCGCACGCCATGTACTCTATCATCTTTGCGTACTGTTCAGATCAGATTTCTCAACCCAACTGCACGTATCTTGGGTCACATTTTTTCAGACAGTCGCCTGCATTCCATTGATGGGTGGTGTGCTTGAGCTCGGAACAACAAATACAGTGAGTTTTCGTCCCATGAAGCACACGATGTTCTCCTTTTAACATATTTTCATAGTCTACTTAAACTGTGTGTGGTTCTCTCCTCTCGGCACGAGCTATGACAAACAACAACCAAAAAAAAAAGAGGAAAGTGAACCCGGCCGTACTAAATAGAGTCTCTTCGTAAAAAATGCAAAGGGTGTGACTAGCGAGCTCTTAGTCGACTGACTTAACCAAGTCTCAGTCAAGTGACATAGCATAGAAGAAAGAAAAACTAAAATAACTAAAAAAAATTACACAGGTCTCAGTGTTAAGATCTCACGAATATATAATCGACCAAGACATAAAAGTCCAAGTCGAGTGAGATTTAGTAAGATTGAAATGCAAAATGTGTTAGATATATGTATCTGTATATTTTCTTTGAATACTACATCTTTCCATAAATGGCTAGACAACAAAGACAAATACTCACATGCATGTGTAGATCTAAAGAGTGCAAATTTGGTGAAGAGGATCAATTGCGAGGACGAATAGCAATCGCGAGATTGAGTCCCCTTGCCGAAAACTGCGACCATGTTTGATGGGAGGTCCGGGCAGACCATTGAGCAGGAAACGTGAGGAAGAGGTGCAAAGTAGAGCGGCAATCCAATCACGGAATTTGCAAGGGAAGCCCTTTCGTTGCAAGAGGTCCAGGATGAATTTCCATCTGACAGAGTCAAAGGCTTTTCTTATGTCCAGCTTGAAAAGAAGGGCAGGGGTCTTGCGTTTGTGAAGGCGTCGAGCAAAGTTCCGCACATACATGAAGTTGTCATGAATGCTTCTCTTTTTAATGAAGGCGCTTTGGGCGTTGGAGACGAGGGCATCCATATGAGGGGCGAGTCGCAAAGAGAGCACCTTAGTAATGATTTTGGCGATGGCATGAATGAGGCTTATGGGCCTATAGTCAGAGATGCCCTCTGCACCGTCCTTTTTGGGCAAGAGCACAACGTTGGCGGAGTTCAACCATTGAAGGTTGGATGTGTGGAGGGAGTCAAAACGATGGATGACTCTCATGACATCGGTTTTGACGATGTCCCAACATTTCTTGAAAAAGATGCCCGTGAACCCGTCCGGGCCGGGCGCCTTGTCACTTGGCATCACCTTAATGGCCTCCCAAACCTCCTCTTCGGTAATAGTGTCATCTAGGGTGTGCAGATCGACCGGCTGCGAGTTGAGCTCCTCCCAATTGAAGTCAAGATTGCTCGTGTCTCCCTTCCCCATGACCACAGAGAAGTGGTCATGGATGATCTTTTCTTTTTCCCCATGGTCAGTAACCCATCCATTCGCGAGTTTGATTCGGTGAATATGGTTCTTCCTCCTCCGGCCATTTATACGACGATGGAAGAACTTGTGTTTGCATCACCCTCTTTAAGGTTGGTAATCCGAGCGCATTGGCTCTTTCTGGCCCTCTGGAGCACATCCAAGCTGATCACCCTACGTTTTAGCCTGGCACGGAGGTCGAGCTCATCCGGCGATAGGAGGCGCGCCTCCTGCGCAATGTCTAGCCTTAGGATCACGAGAAGGGCCGCATGGAAGTGAATATTGGCTGCTGAGAAAAGGCTTCTACTCCATGCCGTAAGACGAAGCACGGTCTTCTTGAGCTTGTGATGCAGAATGAGATAAGGCTCCGTGTGTGGCACGCCCTCAGTCCAAGCCTTTTGAACGACTTCGTGGAAGCCCGGAAGGGAGGTCCAGAAATTCTCGAACTTGAAAGACCGCGGCCTTTTGGGCCCTTTGTCGTCAGCAAGCAAAAGGGGGCAATGGTCGGAGAGGGATGAGGACAAGGCGTGCAACACGTGGGTGTTGAAGGTGGTGTCCCACTCAGCGTTGCAGAAGAATGAGTCAAGCTTGCACAGGGTGGGATTTGTCCTCTCATTGCTCCAGATGAAACGCCTATTCTGGAGATGGATCTCCTTGAGCTCGCAAGATTGCAAAGCGGCACGAAAGCGGTTGATTCTGCTGCGGTTAACATTGCGCTTGTTTTTGTCCCTGGCACGGTAAATTTGGTTGAAGTCGCCAGTGGCGAGCCATGCCACGCCCAGGGGTGGCTTCTGGCTAAGCAGCTCCGCAAAGAAGGCATCTTTGGAGGCGTTGTCAGTGGGGCCGTAGACAGACGTGATTTTGAAGGAGGAGTCGGAAGCACGAATCCGTACCATGGCAGAGAGACAAAAGGTCGAGGTGGCGATGTCGGTAATCTCAAGAAGGCTGTCATCCCATAGCAGAAGAATTCCACCTCTGGTTCCGGAGGCCGGGCGTTGCGCGAAACCCTGAAGCCTATTTCCGCCAAGAGAAGCAGCAATGAAACTCCCAATGTTGCTCAATTTAGTCTCCTGGAGACAGACCAAATGGCAAGAGGTGCTAGTGATGGTAGCCTTGACAGTTGCTCTATGGTCCGGGCAATTAAGCCCTCTCACGTTCCAGTTGAGGGTATTGATAGGTTGTACTGTCATGAGTGCACAGGGGTTGCCCTTGGACTAACATGGGATAAAACATCAACACAAACAAGGTGGTATCCCAGACCCCAGTACATGGCCCGTGGCCAAATTTGAAGTACGAACACACACCCGTGGGGGACACAGCCCCAGTTACATAACCCATGGAGTGTAGTGAAGAGGTACAAACTAGACACATACAAACTAGTAGCAGCAACAGAACCCTTGTAAGCATCAGATTGGTTTACTAACATGAGAACCATGGAGGCTCTAACACAGGTACTACAAGTAGTATCCGCTCAAGCGATCGCCGGCTACGATCCCTGGCCGTCTTGCTCCAGCCCCACAGAGTCTAATGCCGCAGCACCACCATGGTCTATCAGCGCATCCTCAGCAGCGCTAACAGAACTGTCATCAAGCTTGAAGAAGTCCCTCATGGCCACAATCACTTCAGGAGGGAGCTGCTCCTTGATGAACTGTCATCAAGCTTGACTTGGCAATGAGGAAGGGCCTCCTTCACAAGATTCGGGGGCGAGGTGCTATGATGAGAACTTCCTTATACGCGGATGACGCGACCATTTTTATGGCCCCTATCAAGAGTGACATCGACAACCTCTCACCATTTTGAAGGGCTTCGGTGATGTCACGGGTCTATGCACCAACTTTCACTAAAGCTCGGTTGTGCCCATCCGGTGCTCCAATGTTGACTTGGATCATGTCCTGAGTGGCGTACCAGTGTCCAGAGCCACCTTCCCGATGAAATATCTGGGACTCCCACTCTCGGTCTGGCAGCTCAAGTTTGTAGATTTCCAATACCTAGAGGACAAGGCGGCCGGCAAACTTGTCACCTGGGACGGACAAAACATCACCACCATCGGGTGCACGACACTTGTCAAATCAATCATTGCCTCCTAGGCAGTGTATGCCATCACGCCCCTCATCGTGCCACCACGCTCTCTTCACAATATCAACAAATTGGAGAGGGCCTTTCTCTGGTCTGGTTCAGATAAGACGACCGGTGCCAAATGTAAAGTGAATTGGAAGGTGGTCTGTCTCCCCAAGGAGTATGGAGGCCTTGGGGTTCTAGACACTGACAAGTTTGCTCGGGCCTTACGTCTTAGATGGCCTTGGTATGAATGGAAGGCGCCGAACAAGCTTTGGGTGGGGCTTGGGAACCCCTGCACGGAGGATGACATGGACTTCTTCTATGCCTCAACGACCATCATTTTGGGCAATGGAGCCAAAACACCTTTTTGGGACTCCCCATGGCTTCTTGGGCGGAAACCGAAGGACATTGCTCCTTTAATATACGATGCCTCCACGCGTAAGAATTGGAAGGTGCGTGAAGCCCTCGATGGAAATGCTTGGATTCTTAAGATCAACCACAACATCGTCGCTTCCGTTGCCCACATCCGTCAGTTCTTCACGTTATGGATGTTGGTGCATGATCTACACCTGGACACACAAGCTGACGATGACATTATCTGAAAACATGCCAATAACGGGATCTACTCGGCGGCCACTGCATACAAGGCACAGTTTCTCGGCTTGACGCTCTCGCCTATGGACTTCATGATCTGGAAGGCTTGGGCCCCTCCCAAGATCAAAATTCTTTGCTTGGTTGACTATCCAAGACCGGATTTGGACTGCCGACAGATTAGAGCGGCGCGGATGGGAAAACTGTGGACTTTGCCCGCTCTGCAGGACTGAAGGCGAGACGGGCGCGCACCTCTTCTTCAAATGTCGCTACACTATTCGGCTATGAACTCGGTCATCCTTGAATTCGGTCTTGCTCACATGGACACCTCTTCTTGGCACTTGGATGGATCCGTTTTGGAATGGTGGGACAAGCGAACCAGCTTGCAAAACCCAGATCGACGAGCCTTGGCCTCCCTTACAATGTTGGTTTCTTGGACAATCTGGAACGAGCGTAACGCTCGGGTCTTCCGTCGCAAGAGTGCACCACCCCCGGTCCTCCTTCGGACTATCATCGACGACGGCAAGCTTTGGGTTCTTGCGGGTGCTAAAAAACTGGGGTCCATTATTGTACGCGAGTAGTTGCCATGCCGTGTGTGTGGTCACTTGTAACACCCTAAAACTCTTCTCTCTTATTTAATGAATGAGGCAAATCTTTTGCCTCCGTTTCGAAAAAAAAAAGAGTGCAAATGATATATGCACTTGTATTCCCAGATCCAAACATCTGTTTTTTTTAGCTCACATGCATGCTACAATATCTCTTAATAAAACGTTACATATATGTACAAGAGATCTATATCTACATGTAGATTTATTTTCATAATTCTTTTGAAACATGTAACTATCATTTTGATTTTTCAAAGTTTCAGGATGAGTAGAGTCTCAAGCTCTAGATGATGCGCTCAAGTTGACTTGTCAATTGTTGTACAAGTTGACATGTCAATTGTGAACAACATGTCAATTCTCAACTGTAGGATTCAGCAATGGCGGTGACAAAGGGTGCATACACGTCGTCCCTTACAGGGGCAAATCTCATGTGCAACAATTGGGTTGAGTTAAACCCATTAGTATATCGCAGTTGCTATTACACAGGCAACTGGCATTTTCAATTGCGTCAGCTGATTTAGGTGAGAGCAACGTGTAGCCCTGAGTCCCAAGACGGCGATGCCGTGGCAAGCGCAAACTACGTAGCGGCGTCGCATGTGGATGGAGTCAGAGGTTGATGGGTTTGGGTGGGGTTTGTGGGCTCCTTGGTGAAATTGTGGTGCCTTTGGAGGTTTAGAGGGATAGCCGAAGGCGGCATCGGCACCACAGAGGCGATGTAGATGGAAGGGAAAGGTGGTAGCGTCATCGGCCACGAGGAGGGGGGGGGGGTATGTAGTCTAGTCGGCGGTACGTGGGCTGGGGCGGAGGCAATGGAGGTAGAAGGGATCATGGGGAAGATAAATAGTGTGTTTGGGCCGGGAAGGGTAGCCGTTGGAAGTGGATCCAACGGTCCAAACAAAATCGATTGAAAACTGTTATTTTATTCGCTCCCATTGACTAGTTGTCCCTTAGTTTTTTGCCGGTACCTTGGTGAAATTCCACATTTTATTGTTTATCATCAAAATTTGTCTTTAAGATGAACCAAATGCTCCTATTAATTGCCTAGCTTCTCCATTTTTTTCAAAAGAGAGGTTAAAACCCCCGCCCTTCGTATTATTGCGATGGACACAACCATCTGTATTAATAAAGTTGAATATATCCACGGGACCCTCATGAGGTCATGAAAACTAAAGAGCAAATCAGTCCATGAGTTTTTCGAGTTCTCCACCAAACGAAATGCAAGTCATGCATGGCACGAGACAACTCTCTCTAAGGAACTCAGAAAAATAACACTATGTTTTTCTACGCCTAAAACAAGTTCATGTCTCTCCTCTCTAAAGTCAGACCTTATTGAAAAGTAGTACGCTTTCTTTCGTGGTTTCACTCCTTTGAATAAGTTAAAATAAAACAAAGTGCTATTAATTGATTTGCTAGGTTTTGGAGGACAAGGACATGGTAAACCGGATCGGCACATCTTTCTTGGAGCTGAAGTTCCCAACATGCTCGAAGTCGGAGGAGCCAAACTCCAGCCCATCAGCATACGATACTGGGGACGCCGACATCGTATTCGAAGGCCTCAATCATAACACCATGGCCACGATGATACCCGGGGAACTCGAGCTAGGGGAGGTCGAGTGCCTATCCAAAGGCAACCTTGAGCGAATCACGAAGGAGATCAACGGGTTCTACGGCCTCTACGATGAGCTAGACGTGGGTTCTCTCGAGGAAAACTGGACTGTGGGCGGGTGCTTCGAGATCATGTCTTTGCCGGAAGCGCCGCCGGCGCCTGTCGCCACCAATGGGATCACTGATGGTGCTGTCACTTTTAGCTCTGTTGAATCATGTTTTACGGCTTGGAAGAGATCATGGGACTCAGCCGAAGACATGGCTACGCCGGTCGCCAGGGAGACACAGAAGTTGCTGAAGAAAGCTTTGGCCGGTGGTGCATGGGCAAATAATGGTGGCGACGACACCGCGAGAGTTCAGGAAAGTACCAACACCAAAAACCATGTCATTTCAGAGAGGAGGCGCCGGGAGAAGCTCAACGAGATGTTTCTGATTCTCAAGTCATTGGTCCCATCCATTCACAAGGTAACACGTACGCGCACACCACCAAAAAGTAAAAGAAAAGAAAAAAGTACTAGACAGATGTGTTTCGTACTCTTTTTTTCTGATTGTGATTGCAGGTGGACAAAGCATCCATCCTAGCTGAGACGATAGCCTATCTCAGAGAGCTGGAACAGAAGGTGGAGGAGCTAGAATCCAACAGGGCGGCCGGAACAGCTGTCCGGAAACGCCGTGAAGTCGGCGGGAAGAAGGTGCTAGTTGGTTCCAAGAGAAAGGCATCGGAGGTCTGCAGGGACGACGTGGAGAGGGTGCTCCCCAAGGACGACGGCCTGAGCAGGGTCGTTAACGTCACCGTGACAGACAAAGAGGTGCTCCTGGAGGTGCAATGCCGGTGGAAGGAGCTGCTGATGAAAAAAGTGTTCGACGCCATCAAGAGCCTCCGCCTGGACGTGCTCTCCGTGCGCGCGTCGACGCCCGACGACCTCCTCGCTCTCAAGATACGAGCTCAGGTATGGGAATAAGCTTGTTCTGGCAATAGAGATGCAACATTAACGGGAGGCCAATATTGATTTACTGACGAGCTTTGGTGAACTGTTGCAGTTTGCCGGTCCTGGCGCCGTGGAACCTGGGATGATCAGCGAAGCACTTCAGGGAGCTATACGCACGCGGTGAAAGGACGTTGCTGAAAGCGTGACACTGGTACCGTAGATTCGTAAATCTGGTGGCTACCGGCAACCCTTCATCAAGTTGATAGGCGTAGCGATAGATGTTGCCAAGATGATGATTTCAGACTTATTGATCTATTATTTTTTTTAAATTTTTTATGAATAATTAATAAAATGGCTGCCTGCATTGCCTAGATGCGAGGCCGGGGGTCTTCCTCCTTTTTTAAAAATAAAAATAAAATCAAATGCACCAGGTCTGAACTAACAACCCGGGTGGCAAATGCTATCTCGTGCACAGAACACAAACCGCAATTAGCATGGATTAAACAGATGGAACCATGAACATGTATTGCCGAGGTGATGCAAAGGTAAATACACTTACGAGCCGAGGAGACAGGCCAACGTGGGGCGTGATGGCGCAAATACACCGGCGCTGAGCAGATCAGCACACAAGCAGTAAATCACGTGATGAAACTTTGCCATGGTCAATTGTACTTAATAATTAGCTGAAGCATGCTCTGTCTCTAGTGTACCCACACACACCCTTCATATCTGCATCTATATGAATGATCCGTACAGTAAACCCTACCAAGGCAGGAGGCACAGCGGTGCAAGGCCGGTGACGTTTCTCGCAAGGAAAAATGTCAAGCATGGAGAGCATGTGGAGCCCTGGCGCCTCAACAAACAGAAACCACCAGGCGCTGATCAATCAACTCGCGGACGTACTAATCCACCATAGGCCACAGCTCATCCGACCAGCATTTCAGATCGAGTTCCCCATTTGCCTGTGAGTTGAAACTTCGCCTGCGTAGAGACAGTGATCGGGATCGGATTTGTTCCCGTCAATTTCCACTAAAGAAGAAGGAAAGGATCAAAACGACCCGTGATACCGAGAGTAAATTGCAGAAAATCATCAGTTTAAAGGTTAGATTTGCGAAAAACATCATATCTTTAATAAGGACGGCTAACAATGCCATGTACGCAAAAAAAGGGTTCCACCTGTCACAGGGGCGGACCTACGTTAGGAGCCGTGGGGGCAGCTGCCCCCACTTGATTTTTTGCATCGAGTTATAGTGCTAGTACGTGATTCATTAGTGCCCCCACTAAGCCTAATGACCTGCCCCACTAAGCCTAATTAGTTGGATATTGTAAAAGCCCAATCGTAAGAAAAACAGCCCAGTAAAAGGCCACAGCCCGCAGCATAAATCTGAACCCTGCCTATACACCACACGTATACACAACCTAAGAAAAAAAACAGTCCAGTAAAAGGCCATAGCCCGTAGCGTCGTAAATCTGAGCCCTGCCTTGTATATACACAACCTAAGAAAAAACACGGACGCAGCAGCCCCGCACGGGACTGGAACGAAAGCCCTCGCCTGTCGCCTCAATCTCAAACCGCCGCGCAGTCACCGGCTCGCTGCAGCGCCGCCGGCAATCGTGAATCGTCGACTCCCCATAGTCCATCCCTTGCTGCTCGTGTTCCTGGCCGGCGGCACACCGGCACCGCGGCGGCACGGCGACGGCGACGGTGATCTCATTTCTCATCTCTCTAGTTCTGCAATTCCCTAACTTCAGTTGACAACTTGACATCATGGTAAATCCCTAGAACTTTTTTCTGCAAACTTGTTGTTTCTTTGCTTCTATGTTAAAAACCATCTTAGTCTTGTTAACTCGTGTGTATAATTTATCAATTTGTGTGATTAGATCAGTTCAAATAATTTTTTCTATTGATGTTTGAATTTTGGCACTTAATATATTACACGACAGCTAATCGGGAGGTTTTTCAAGAAATCAACAACTTCTTCGATGACTGAACTAGTTGATTTGGACAAGCTTCATAGGGGTCCATCTAAAAGGAAAAGGATTATAGCACTTACTTTGCCTGTTGCCACTGGAACCATTGAGAGATGCTTCTCAGCTATAAAGATTGTGAAGAATGCTCTACGTAGCAAAATTAGTGATGATTTAATGAAAAAGAATTGCGGTGAAAGAACATGCGTTGACCAAAATTCCAAATGAAAATGCTGAAAAAAATTCCAAATGAAGTGATAGTTAAATGTTTTCATGCGGTGAAAGAGCGTTGTGGGATGAAACGGAAGGTAATGCTCTTCCAAAAGCTCTTGCCTTTTTAATACCAGCCTTTTTCAACATTTGCACTTCCCCTCAATTTTGATCATGTTTTTCCTTGTTGTTGCAGGTTGTAGATTACAGTGTTAGGACAATGTGTCGATGTGCTCTTTTGCAACTTCATAACAAGATATTTTATATTGACAAATGGTTAGTTTCCTTTTGCTTTTCAATGAACTTGGTTACCATGTGGATAATAAAGAGATTATCTCTACATTTTTAGTTTACATGGATGTTTTTGCCTTGTTGGTTTATGAATATGGCTATATATTTTTTGCCCCCTCTCAATTATTTTTCTGGGTCCGCCCCTGACCTGTCATAAACTCACTTAACTGAGTGTGATCCGCTGATCAGTTTGTTTTGCAAAATCATTACTGAAGACATGACGTTTTCTGCAAACAAAATGTATTGTAATGTTTTTCGCAAACCTAATCTTCAAACTGGTGGTTTTCTGCAATTTACTCTGATACGGAAGAACGGTATGGACCCGCATCACTCTAAGCCTTAACAATGACTCGTAGACAGTAATGGTTCTGCTCATGGATCCCCTTACCTTTTACGCTACAGTCTGCACTCAACTCCGAGCCTTAACAATAACTAAAATGCACATAGCCAAACAAAGTTGTCTAGCACAAACAAAAAATAAAAAAGACGGAATACAAAAAAATATAGAGTTCGTAAAACACCTAAAGTGGAGGTGGGCCAATCCCGCGATCATGCTGCCACCTAAGTTTGGTAAAAGTATTACTTGCTTTATTCTTTAATCGAGTACACACATTCGTAAATAGGTCTTGATTCTTCACACTTGTAGGAAGGACAATAAACGAAGAGTTCTGGTATATCTGTAAATAACATGTAACAGAGAAGTACTTTTATTGTTAAAAATCTTACCATTTCTACATAACCAAACCAACCAAATAACAGCAAGCGCTCCCACCCCACTAGTAGAAAAAGACCCATTTGTCCCGGTTCATAAGGCCCATCTGTTCCGGTTGGGGAACCGGAACTAAAGGGTCGTTACTAATGCCCTAGGCCTTTAGTCCCGGTTCTTATACAAACCGGGACAGATGGGCCTCCACGTGGCCGCTCCGGCGAGCCCAGGCAGGAGGGCCTTTGGTCCCGGTTGGTAGCACCAACCGGGACCAATAAGCTTCCACGCGTCAGCATTTCAGCGGCTGGTTTTTTTGAAAGGAGGTGGTTTAGGGGTTTTGGGGATTAATTTAGGTTGGTATAGGTAGCTAATAGTGAGATGTGTCCTCTCTTATCTCCGTGCTACTACTACTGCTATGCCTAAACATGACTTAGATTGAAGTGAGGCAACATGTGGTGCATATCAAAAGTAATACTAATCCTAACTTGATCAAGTTTGGATTGTACTACTTTCGACATGCACCACATGCGTGTTGCCTTCACTTCAGTCCAATCCATGTTCATTTCATCCACAGATATATAATAACTCTTCATGCTCGCATCATGCATCGTCATAATAACAAGTCCTACTAATCATCATCATACAACTTCTACTTGTTATTAATAACAAGTCATACGATCATCATCCTGATAGTCATCGAAACAACCCTACTATGTTCTTAGCACATGATCATCAGTATTAGGTAGGATCTAAATACCCTCTTTAAGGTAAAATAACATAAAATAATATAGACCCTGACTCTCCATTATGGAGAATGGAGATCATCTTGTCTCCAATTCTTGCGCTTCACTTCATTTTGCTTTCAAGACCTTACGACTGTCCATACATATTTCCATTTATTGATTAGCATGTCTCCACTTCTTTGAGAAATCCGGTATGGACAGTTGAGATTCGTAGGATGGCCTGGATATGTTCAAAATACGAAGGCTGCCATTCTGATACATCAAATGAGGCACACAATCCTCTGGGATTCTCTGTTGAAAAACATAGTTATAACTTCATAGTTATCAATGATATACTAGTTTTAGAAGTATGCAAAAGATGCACGGATGTCGTAATAGTAAAATATCTTACCAGGGTATCTCCATGGTAGTTACCATAGTTCAACACATGCACTAGTGGCACGTATTGACCATAATGTTGAGGAGTTTGATTGTAGATATTGTAATTCTCAATATCAGTACAAAATCCGACCAGATGATTTTTCTCCTGATAAGTTAATTCGGAGCCATCGGTGTAGTGAGTTTTGTCTACCATGTTCCGCACATTGTTTGAACAATCAAAATAAGTTGTCAATGAAAATAAGCTGTCAACTATTTTGAAATAAACAATATAAATTAGCTAATAACTATGTTTGAGAAACTCACATAGCGGTAGAACAGGAGGCGTATCAATAAGGACCCAAATGTCCATATTGTTTTGCTCGATTTCAGGATCACCAAGATCCATGGTGACAAGCATACTCTCATCAAAACCATACATCTTGCAAAATGCTTCCCAATTTTTGCAACCAAAATGGGTTACGCTCTCAGCATTATACAGATTTACTTCAAAATCCACATCATGATGGGTCCTTAGGTGAGTTTTCTTCGTTTCAAAATTTTCATGGTCTTCAAAATTCATCCTCTTCAAGACATAGCGTCTTGCATGGCATGGGATAAGCTATACTCGAATTGTAAAAGATGAAAATTACACGTTGAAATAGTTGAAGTCATGCTTAATTACGAAAAAAACACTTGTCGCCGTTGCGTACCGTTTCAACATCGAAGGTCTCCTCGAGCTTAATGTTGAAGCGCCGATCATCGTCCAGGTGAGGCCTATCGCACAAACCTCGATCGTCGTGGCACCACCCGCACTCCCCCGGGAGACTTTCGTCGTCCGATGATGACATTTCCTACGTACATAATTCAAAGATTAAACTTGTACAATTAAATATATGTACTACAAAAAATAAATTAGATTATTATTATTCATCACGGGTTGACTATCGGTTTGTCGAGTATTTTCTTGAAAACTCTCAGCTCACGTGGTGTATACATTCGACCGTTGATGATGGTCGCTCCTTCATTTGTCCCCGAGTGCATTACACCAAAATGTCTAGCACACGGGAATGAAGGAGAAGCGACCCCCACGACAACAGTCGGGATTCTTCGTCCTCTCATATATATATGGTGGAACTCTCCCTCAGTGATTCCTCTCTGACATTTGCGACCGTCGGTGATGGTGGAGACTCGACAGACTTAAAGTCAACCCGAAACATCGTTTAATTATCTTTCTAAAAGAGGATTTGGCTGGTCTCACCTCGATGTCGGAGGGGGTCGATGACGGGGACGACGGCGGGGATGATGGAGGGGCCGGGGGCTCCTAGATTTCTGCGAAAACAAAAAGCCTATAAGCTATCAACTAATCATATGCATATGCCTTGCATAGTGCTCTCCAATTTTAGCATTCAAAGTAGGAGTAGTTTTTCAATTTGAGCATTCAATAAGCAAAATCAAATCGCAAAATAAAGTAGTATTCAAATTAGGATGCATTCAATTATAAGCAATACTACATCATCTCCATGCGTCCGTACATCATCGAATATTATCACTAATACACCTCGAATACTATCATACATATAGCATCGACAGTACAGCTAGAACCGTAGCGCCCGACGGGTATCGGCGCGGGCGGTGGACACCCAAAGGGAAGGAACCATCACAGGATCATAGCTCCAGTGAGATCCCTGAAGAACCTGCCAGGTATTGTCAAACCTACCCTCCAACGCAACCATGTAGCGACGGACGTGCTGGTCCTCCTCGCTGACACGGTGACGTACTACCTCAACGGTGTCCGGAAGCCTCGGCACCATCACTGGCCCACGCGACCGCCACCAAACAAAGATCGGGTCAACGACGGGCTGGCTCCTCACCAACCTACGACCCCCGGAAGGTAGCACCTCCCAAAATCAGCCCGGCGGTGCCCAGTCCTGGACATGGCCCCTCTGATCAAGCAGGCCTCCTCCGCCGAATCGACGACGAGGATGCGGGATAGGCATCGTCGACGTCGGTGCAGGAATAATTGCTTTAACTAAAAAACAAACTAGTTCTATTAATTTCCTTACTATAAATAGAATAAAGTAGTATTTACTAAAAATAAACTAGCTATTTAACTAGTTCTATTATTTTTTTCTAACTAATTCTATTAAACACTTTCTAAGTAGTACATACTAAAGTTATCGGGGAGGGGGTAAGTATATCGACAACGACATACCCGATAAAAAAATAAGAAGAGGAAGAAGAAGAAAAAGAAGAGGAGAAGAAGAAAGGAATAGAGAAGGAGATCGAAGAAAAAAAGAGGAGAAGAAAAAGGAATAGAGGAGAAGAAGAAAAAATAAAATAATATATTATTCTACGAAAGTTCGGTTCTGAGCCTGGTCTCAGATGCTCCTTATATCCCGACCATCGCTACTCCTCGAGATTGCCCCATTGTCCCGTATTTGTGCTTTGTATCTGGTGTGTATTTGGAAGGAAACTTTAACCAGCCCACCGCATTTATTGCTATTACATGAGGAAAAGCGTCATCCCGGTCCATCGAACTAACGGACATGCTATTTTCCTGGGCCTTGCGGGACGTAGTTCACGCTGGATAACCAGCGGATTATTTGGTTGTTAGTTACTGTTTTCCGCTTTTTTTGGTTGCCTACGCTAGCTACGCTGCATGTATTTCTATCCGTGGCTCTAATCCGACGTCGAACACCCTGGAATGCAACGGGCTTGGATGTTCGCAGGACGGTCGATGGGCTTGTGTTTCCTGTAGACACGTAGTTGCTCGCCGTGAAAGAGCAGCATCGCGAGGGCGGCCTGCGTGAGGGGACAAGGTGACGCACTGGGAGAGAGGAAGGCGGCGAATGATAGGTTGAGGAAGACAAGACGATGGGGTTTAGGCAGCGCGGTTTGGCAAAAATTATGGAGGCCCCTCCAGCTTCAAAGAGAAGAAGATTGCGCCGAGTAGACTAGCAGAGCAGCGGCTTGTGCTCTGCGCGCCGGCGCATGTATGCTAGGCGTCCGAGCGCTCGGGCCGTGGACGATGTGCAAACTGCGCTCCTGCAGTAGGCAGTGAAGAACGGACACCTCTCAGTCAGGTAGCATGCAACACAGCTGCGCCCTCCATACCACACACACACCAGTGCACGTAATACGAAATACCATGAGTAATATCCATGGCCGCCATGTCCGCCACCATCGTTGTGGCCTCTCTCTGTCCCCGGTCGCCTCCTGAGGCCCCTCTGCATCGGTACTTCGCTGCGACCCTGGTCACCACAGACAGGACATGCGCGCGTCTGTGTAGAAGTCCATGAGAAGACCGCAACCGGGCTGACGAACCGCGGCGGCCATGGCGGCTGTGCTGGTGCCGAAGGAGGTCGCAGAGGCTGCTGGTCCAGGATTCCGCGTTGCTTAGGAACTCTCCTCTCAGTGGGAGCCTTGGGAGGTGCCGAGGACCGCACATGGCACTAGCGCGGAAGGGTAGCTTACATCTGGCGCCATAGCTAGCGAACGCCGGAGAATAACAAGACCGGTTACAATAAACTTTCCCGCGCCACGGCCCAGAATCTCCGCCGCACGGAGAGGACCAGGAGATTTCGAATTCACACGGCACTCGCCTACCTGTCCCCTCCGTATGGAACTGTTCTCTGCCGTATAGCTGTATTAATTCCGTTTCCCACGGTTCACCTCGAACCACTAAATGCGACTTTCACGCATCCCAAAACAGGAAGGAACGCCCAGGATTTCAGGACCATATGTGCCCGGGCATCAAATCGCCATGTCCATTATTCTATTTCTTCTTTTTCTTCTCTATTTCTTCTTCTTCTACTCTTTTTTCTTCTGTTTCATCTTCTTATTTATTTCTTCTCCTCTTCTTCTTCTCCTTCTTCCTCTTCTTATTTTCCTTTTTTCTCTCCTTCTTTTTCTTCTAAAAATAAACATACATAAATGACTTTGATCATACATAATTTTCAGATTCCTACACAATATGAACATATACATAAAAATTCTATGAACAAAAATACAACAGAAAAAAAACATAAAAATTCTATGAAAAAATTGACATATTTTTTGCATATGAACATACAAACATTTGCATATTCAATAATAATATCACCAAAAAAAAATCTAAACTACACATCTAAATTACAACAACTAAATTAACTACACATCTAACTACACATCCTAATTAATGTTGGAAATATGCCCTAGAGGCAATAATAAAAAGATTATTATTATATTTCCTTGTTCATGATAATTGTCTTTTACTCATGCTATAATTGTGTTATCCGGAAATCGTAATACATGTGTGAATACATAGACACCAACATGTCCCTAGTAAGCCTCTAGTTGACTAGCTCGTTGATCAACAGATAGTCATGGTTTCCTGTCTATGGACATTGGATGTCATTGATAACGAGATCACATCATTAGAATGCTGTGATGGACAAGACCCAATCCTAAGCATAGCACAAAGATTGTATAGTTCGTTTGCTAGAGCTTTTCCAATGTCAAGTATCTTTTCCTTAGACCATGAGATCGTGTAACTCCCGGATATCGTAGGAGTGCTTTGTGTGTACCAAACGTCACAACGTAACTGGGTGACTATAAAGGTATACTACGGGTATCTCCGAAAGTGTCTGTTGGGTTGACACGGATCGAGACTGGGATTTGTCACTCCGTATGACGGAGAGGTATCTCTGGGCCCACTCGGTAATGCATCATCATAATGAGCTCAAAGTAACCAAGTATTTGGTCACGGGATCATGCATTACGGTACGAGTAAAGTGACTTGCCGGTAACGAGATTGAATGAGGTATTGGGATATCGGCGATTGAATCTCGGGCAAGTAACATACCGATTGACAAAGGGAATTGCATACGGGGTTGCTTGAATCCTTGACATCGTGGTTCATCCGATGAGATCATCGAGGAGCATGTGGGAGCCAACATGGGTATCCAGATCCCGCTGTTGGTTATTGGCCAGAGAGCCGTCTCGGTCATGTCTACGTGTCTCCCGAACCCGTAGGGTCTACACACTTAAGGTTCGGTGACGCTAGGGTTGTAGAGATATGAGTATGCAGTAACCTGAAAGTTGTTCGAAGTCCCGGATGAGATCCCGGACGTCACGAGGAGTTTCGGAATGGTCCGGAGGTAAAGAATTATATATGGGAAGTCGAGTTTCGGCCAATGGGAAAGTTTCAGGGGTCACCGGTATTGTACCGGGACCACCAGAAGGGTCCCGGGGGTCCGCCGGGTGGGGCCACCTATCCCGGAGGGCCCCATGGGCTGAAGTGGGAGGGAAACCAGCCCCTAGTGGGCTGGTGTGCCCCCCTTGGGCCCCCCTGCGCCTAGGGTTGGGAACCCTAGGGGAAGGGGCGCCTCCACTTGCCTTGGGGGGCACTCCACCCCCTTGGCCGGCGCCCCCCTAGGAGATCCCATCTCCTAGGGCCGGCGCCCCCTTGGGGACGCTATATATAGAGGGGGGAGGGAGGGCAGCTGCTCCCATGCCCCTGGCGCCTCCCTCTCCCACTCCAACACCTCCTCCTCCTCCGTAGAGCTTGGCGAAGCCCTGCCGGAGTACTGCCTCTCCACCACCACCACGCCGTCGTGCTGCTGCTGGAGCCATCTTCATCAACCTCTCCCTCCTCCTTGCTGGATCAAGGTGCGGGAGACGTCATCCGCTCCGTACGTGTGTTGAACACGGAGGTGCCGTCCGTTCGACGCTAGGATCTCCGGTGATTTGGATCACGACGAGTACGACTCCTTCAACCCCGTTCTCTTGAACGCTTCCGCTCGCGATCTACAAAGGTATGTGGATGCACTCCGATCACTCGTTGTTAGATGAACTCATAGATAGATCTTGGTGAAACCGTAGGAATTTTTTTATTTTCTGCAACGTTCCCCAACAGTGGCATCACGAGCTAGGTCTATGCGTAGTTCTCTTTGCACGAGTAGAACACAATTTGTTGTGGGCGTAGATGTTGTCAACTTTCTTGCCGCTACTAGTCTTATTTTGCTTCAGCGGTATTGTGGGATGAAGCGGCCCGGACCGACCTTACACGTACGCTTACGTGAGACAGGTTCCACCGACTGACATGCACTAGTTGCATAAGGTGGCTAGCGGGTGTCTGTCTCTCCCACTTTAGTTGGAGCGGATTCGACGAAAATGGTCCTTATGAAGGGTAAATAGAAGTTGACAAATCACGTTGTGGCTTTAACGTAGGTAAGAAAACATTCTTGCTAGAACCCTATTGCAGCCACGTAAAACTTGCAACAACAATTAGAGGACGTCTAACTTGTTTTTGCAGCAAGTGTTTTGTGATGTGATATGGCCAAAGTTGTGATGAATGATGAATGATATATATGTGATGTATGAGATCATGTTCTTGTAATAGGAATCACGACTTGCATGTCGATGAGTATGACAACCGGCAGGAGCCATAGGAGTTGTCTTTATTTTTTGTATGACCTGCGTGTCATTGAGAAACGCCATGTAAATTACTTTACTTTATTGCTAAACGTGTTAGCCATAGTAGTAGAAGTAATAGTTGGCGAGCAACTTCATGGAGACACGATGATGGGGATCATGATGATGGAGATCATGGTGTCATGCCGGTGACAAGATGATCATGGAGCCCCAAGATGGAGATCAAAGGAGCTATATGATATTGGCCATATCATGTCACTATTATTTGATTGCATGTGATGTTTATCATGTTTTTGCATCTTGTTTACTTAGAACGATGGTAGTAAATAAGATGCTCCCTTATAATGATTTCAAGAAAGTGTTCCCCCTAACTGTGCGCCGTTGCGATAGTTCGTTGTTTCGAAGCACCACGTGATGATCGGGTGTGATAGATTCCAACGTTCACATACAACGGGTGTAAGACAGATTTACACATGCAAACACTTAGGTTAACTTGACGAGCCTAGCATGTACAGACATGGAATCGGAACACAAGAGACCAAAAGGTCGAATATGAGTCGTATGAAAGATACGATCAACATGGAGATGTTCACCGATGATGACTAGTCCGTCTCATGTGATGATCGGACACGGCCTAGTCGAGTCGGATCATGTTTCACTTAGATGACTAGAGGGATGTCTAATATGAGTGGGAGTTCATTAAATAGTTTGATTAGATGAACTTAATTATCATGAACTTAGTCTAAAAATCTTTGCATAAATGTCTTGTAGATCAAATGGCCAACGCTAATGTCAACCTCAACTTCACCGCGTCCCTAGAGAAAACCAAGCTGAAAGATGATGGCAGCAACTATACGGACTGGGTCCGGAACCTGAGGATCATCCTATAGCTGCCAGGAAACAATATGTCCTAGAAGCACCGCTAGGTGAAGCACCCATCCCAGAGAACCAAGACGTTATGAATGCTTGGCAGCAGCGTGCTGATGATTACTCCCTCGTTCAGTGCAGCATGCTTTACAGCTTAGAACCGGGGCTCCAAAAGCGTTTTGAGCAACACAGAGCATATGAGATGTTCGAAGAGCTGAAAATGGTTTTCCAAGCTCATGCCCGGGTCGAGAGATATGAAGTCTCCGACAAGTTCTACAGTTTTAAGATGGAGGAAAATAGTTCTGTCAATGAGCACATACTCAAGATGTCTGGGTTGCACAACCGCCTGTCCCAGCTGGACATTAACCTCCGAGACGAGGCGGTCATTGACAGAATCCTTCAGTCGCTCCCACCTAGCTACAAGAGCTTTGTGATGACCTACAATATGCAGGGGATGGAAAAGACCATTCCTGAAGTATTTTCAATGCTGAAATCAGCGGAGGTAGAAATCAAAAAGGAACATCAAGTGTTGATGGTCAATAAAACCACCAAGTTCAAGAAAGGCAAGGGTAAGAAGAACTTCAAGAAGGACGGCAAGGATGTTGCCGCGCCTGGTAAGCCAGTTGCCGGGAAGAAGTCAAAGAATGGACCCAAGCCTGAGACTGAGTGCTTTTATTGCAAAGGGAAGGGTCACTGGAAGCGAAACTGCCCCAAATACTTAGCGGACAAGAAGGCTGGCAACACTAAAGGTATATGTGATATACATGTAATTGATGTGTACCTTACCAGTGCCCGTAGTAGCTCCTGGGTATTTGATACCGGTGCCGTTGCTCATATTTGTAACTCAAAGCAGGAGCTGCGGAATAAGCGGAGACTGGCGAAGGACGAGGTGACGATGCGCGTCGGGAATGGTTCCAAGGTCGATGTGATCGCCGTCGGCACGCTACCTCTACATTTACCTACGGGATTAGTTTTAAACCTGAATAATTGTTATTTGGTGCCAAGTTTGAGCATGAACATTGTATCCGGATCTCGTTTAATACGAGATGGCTACTCATTTAAATCCGAGAATAATGCTTGTTTTATTTATATGAGAGATATGTTTTATGGTCATGCTCCTATGGTCAATGGTTTATTCTTAATGAATCTCGAACGTGATGTTACACATATTCATAGTGTGAATACCAAAAGATGTAAAGTTGATAACGATAGTCCCACATACTTATGGCACTGCCGCCTTGGTCACATTGGTGTCAAGCGCATGAAGAAGCTCCATGCTGATGGACTTTTAGAGTCTCTCAATTATGAATCATTTGACACATGCGAACCATGCCTCATGGGCAAAATGACCAAGACTCCGTTCTCCGGAACAATGGAGCAAGCAACCAACTTATTGGAAATCATACATACTGATGTGTGCGGTCCAATGAGCGTTGAGGCTCGCGGAGGATATCGTTATGTTCTCACTCTCACTGATGACTTGAGTAGATATGGTATGTCTACTTGATGAAACACAAGTCTGAGACCTTTGAAAAGTTCAAGGAATTTCAGAATGAGGTAGAGAATCAATGTGACCGAAAAATAAAGTTCTTACGATCAGATCGTGGAGGAGAATATTTAAGTCACGAATTTGGCACACACTTAAGGAAATGTGGAATCGTTTCACAACTCACGTCGCCTGGAACACCTCAACATAACGGTGTGTCCGAACGTCGTAATCGCACTCTATTGGATATGGTGCGATCTATGATGTGCCTTACTGATCTACCGCTATCATTTTGGGGATATGCTCTAGAGACAACTACATTCACTTTAAATAGGGCACCGTCCAAACCCGTGGAGACGACACCGTATGAATTATGGTTTGGGAAGAAACCTAAGCTGTCGTTTCTAAAAGTTTGGGGATGCGATGCTTATGTCAAGAAACTTCAACCTGAAAAGCTCGAACCCAAGTCGGAAAAATGCGTCTTCATAGGATACCCTAAGGAAACCATTGGGTATACCTTCTACCTTAGATCCGACGGCAAGATCTTTGTTGCCAAGAACGGATCCTTTCTGGAAAAAGAGTTTCTCTCGAAAGGAGTAAGTGGGAGGAGAGTAGAACTCGATGAAGTACTACCTCTTGAACCGGAAAGTAGTGCAGCTCAGGAAAATGTTCCTGTGGTGCCTACATCTACTGGAGAGGAAATTAATGATGATAATCAAGATACTTCGAATCAAGTTACTACTGAACTTCGTAGGTCCACAAGGACACGTTCCACACCAGAGTGGTATGGCAACCCTGTCCTGGAAATCATGTTGTTAGACAACGGTGAACCTTCGAACTATGAAGAAGCAATGGCGGGCCCAGATTCCAACAAATGGCTTTAAGCCATGCAATCCGAGATAGGATCCATGTATGAAAACAAAGTATGGACTTTGACAGACTTGCCCGATGATCGGCGAGCGATAGAAAACAAATGGATCTTTAAGAAGAAGACGGACGCGGATGGTAATGTTACCATCTATAAAGCTCGACTTGTCGCTAAGGGTTATCGGCAAGTTCAAGGGGTTGACTACGATGAGACTTTCTCTCCCGTAGCGAAGCTGAAGTCCGTCCGAATCATGTTAGCAATTGCCGCATACTATGATTATGAGATATGGCAAATGGACGTCAAAACGGCATTCCTTAATGGTTATCTTAAGGAAGAATTGTATATGATGTAGCCGGAAGGTTTTGTCGACCCTAAGAAAGCTAACAAGGTATGCAAGCTCCAGCGATCCATTTATGGGCTGGTGCAAGCATCTCAGAGTTGGAACATTCGCTTTGATGAGATGATCAAAGAGTTTGGGTTTATGCAGACTTATGGAGAAGCCTCCGTTTACAAGAAAGTGAGTGGGAGCTCTGTAGCATTTGTCATATTATATGTAGATGACATACTTTTGATGGGAAATGATATAGAACTTTTGGACAGCATTAAGGCCTACTTGAATAAGAGTTTTTCAATGAAGGACCTTGGAGAAGCTGCTTATATATTAGGCATCAAGATCTATAGAGATAGATCAAGACGCCTCATAGGTCTTTCACAAAGCACACACCTTGATAAGATATTGAAGAAGTTCAATATGGATCTGTCTAAGAAGGGGTTCTTGCCTGTGTTGCAAGGTGTGAAATTGAGCTCAGGTCAATGTCCGACCACGGCAGAAGATATAGTAGAGATGAGTGTCATCCCCTATGCCTCAGCCATAGGGTCTATTATGTATGCCATGCTGTGTACCAGACCTGATGTAAACCTTGCCGTAAGTTTGGTAGGAAGGTACCAAAGTAATCCCGGCAAGGAACACTGGACAGCGGTCAAGAATATCCTGAAGTACCTGAAAAGGACTAAGGACATGTTTCTCGTTTATGGAGGTGACGAAGAGCTCGTCGTAAAGGGTTACGTCGACGCCAGCTTCGACACAGATCTGGATGACTCTAAGTCACAAACCGGATACGTGTATATGTTGAATGGTGGAGCAGTAAGCTGGTGCAGCTGCAAGCAGAGCGTCGTGGCGGGATCTACATGTGAAGCGGAGTACATGGCAGCCTCGGAGGCAGCGCATGAAGCAATTTGGGTGAAGGAGTTCATCACCGACCTAGGAGTCATACCCAATGCGTCGGGGCCGATAAACTCTTCTGTGACAACACTGGAGCTATTGCACTTGCCAAGGAGCCCAGGTTTCACAAGAAGACCAGGCACATCAAGCGTCGCTTCAACTCCATTCGTGAAAATGTTCAAGATGGAGACATAGAAATTTGCAAAGTGCAATCGGATCTAAATGTCACAGATCCATTGACTAAACCTCTCCCGCGAGCAAAACATGATCAACACCAGAACTCTATGGGTGTTCGATTCATCACAATGTAACTAGATTATTGACTCTAGTGCAAGTGGTTGACTGTTGGAAATATGCCCTAGAGGCAATAATAAAAGGATTATTATTATATCTCCTTGTTCATGATAATTGTCTTTTATTAATGCTATAATTGTGTTATCCGAAAATCGTAATACATGTGTGAATACATAGACACCAACATGTCCCTAGTAAGCCTCTAGTTGACTAGCTCGTTGATCAACAGATAGTCATGGTTTCCTGACTATGGACATTGGATGTCATTGATAACGAGATCACATCATTAGGAGAATGATGTGATGGACAAGACCCAATCCTAAGCATAGCATAAAGATTGTATAGTTCGTTTGCTAGAGCTTTTCCAATGTCAAGTATCCTTTCCTTAGACCATGAGATCGTGTAACTCCCGGATACCGTAGGAGTTCTTTGGGTCTACCAAACGTCACAACGTAACTGGGTGACTATAAAGGTATACTACGGGTATCTCCGAAAGTGTCTGTTGGGTTGACACGGATCAAGACTGGGATTTGTCACTCCGTATGACGGAGAGGTATCTCTGGGCCCACTCGGTAATGCATCATCATAATGAGCTCAAAGTAACCAAGTATTTGGTCACGGGATCATGCATTATGGTACGAGTAAAGTGACTTGCCGGTAACGAGATTGAACGAGGTATTGGGATATCGGCGATTGAATCTCGGGCAAGTAACATACCGATTGACAAAGGGAATTGCATACGGGGTTGCTTGAATCCTCGACATCGTGGTTCATCCGATGAGATCATCGAGGAGCATGTGGGAGCCAACATGGGTATCCAGATCCCGCTGTTGGTTATTGGCCGGAGAGCCGTCTCGGTCATGTCTACGTGTCTCCCGAACCCGTAGGGTCTACACACTTAAGGTTCGGTGACGCTAGGGTTGTAGAGATATGAGTATGCAGTAACCCAAAAGTTGTTCGGAGTCCCGGATGAGATCCCGGACGTCACGAGGAGTTTTGAAATGGTCCAGAGGTAAAGAATTATATATGGGAAGTCGAGTTTCGGCCATCGGGAAAGTTTCAGGGGTCACCAGTATTGTCCCGGGACCACCAGAAGGGTCCCGGGGGTCCGCCGGGTGGAGCCACCTATCCCGAAGGGCCCCATGGGCTGAAGTGGGAGGGGAACCAGCCCCTAGTGGGCTGGTGCGCCCCCCTTGGGCCCCCCTGCGCCTAGGGTTGGGAACCATAGGGGAGGGGGCGCCTCCACTTGCCTTGGGGGGCACTCCATCCCCTTGGCCGCCGCCCCCCTAGGAGATCCCATCTCCTAGGGACGCCCCCCCCTGGGGACCCTATATATAGAGGGGGGAGGGAGGGCAGCCGCACCCATGCCCCTGGCGCCTCCCTCTCCCACTCCAACACCTCCTCCTCCTCCGAATCCCTGCCGGAGTACTGCCTCTCCACCACCACCACGCCGTCGTGCTGCTGCTGGAGCCATCTTCATCAACCTCTCCCTCCTTCTTGCTGGATCAAGGTGCGGGAAACGTCATCCGCTCTGTACGTGTGTTGAACGTGGAGGTGCCGTCCGTTTGGCGCTAGGATCTCCGGTGATTTGGATCACGACGAGTACGACTCATTCAACCCCGTTCTCTTGAACGCTTCCGCTCGCGATCTACAAAGGTATGTAGATGCACTCCGTTCACTCGTTGCTAGATGAACTCATAGATAGATCTTGGTGAAACCGTAGGAAAAAATTTATTTTCTGCAACGTTCCCCAACAATTAATACAACTAAATTACAAATCTAAACTACACATATATAATAGCTAGGGGGCGCAGCGGCGCGGGGCCATTACAGGGAGGAGGAGGAAAGGATCGGAGCGGCGCTCACAGGGTGCGCGGCGACGGCGACGAGGAGGCAACGTCAGGGCAGGGGCGGCGCGGGGCGGCGACGACGTCGGGGCATGGCGCAGGGGCGCGACCGGCATCGGCGTGGGCTCGGGGGCACGGGCGACGGCGGCGGGGCAGCCTGGCAGCATCGAGGAGGTCGGCGTCGTCGGGCGGCAACTGGCGATGAAATCTGAAAAAAATGCTAAGGGATGGTTTATATAGGAAATGCTTTAGTCCCGGTTCATGGCACGAACCGGTACCAAAGCCCACCTTCAGTCCCGGTTGGTGCCACCAACCGGGACCAAAGGCCTCTTTTCAGGGCGGGAAGCAGAGGCCTTTGATCCCGGTTGGTGGCACAAACCGGGACTAAAGGTGGGGCATTGGTACCGGTTGGTGCCACGAACCGGTACTGTCGTGGAATTAACACGTCAGATGTCCACTTGGAAGGACTTAGTCGTGGAGCCATCACTACGGGTTAGCTTGAAGGGGTTAAACTGGACAAGGGACACGGGAGTTTTATACTAGTTCGGCCCCTTCGATGAAGGTAAAAACCTACGTCTAGTTGTGATGGAATTGATTGGGTTTCGATGATCAGGGAGCGAATACGCTTTGCCTGGATCTCGAGTTGTTGTTGTCTGTCCTCAACCGCCGCCGGGTCACCCCTTTATATACATAGGAGGACCCCGGCCGGTTTACAGAGTCCCGAGGCTGGATCATACAAGTGTCCGCCTCGGTCTCTCCTTCCCAATCTTATTACACAAGTTTGTACAATCATGGCGGTTTACTAACATGGGCCCTAATCTGCCCTTGGGCTCTGGGCCTCTTAGCTTCATCAGTAATGCGCCGTCTCCTGAGCTTTCTTGGGCTTCAAAGTAACTAAAGGTGAACCGGCCCCTCCTGGGTGGTTTACCCTTAGTAGTTATATCCTCCACAGGTACCAATGTATGCCTTTAGTACCGGTTGGTGGCACCAACCAGGACTGAAGGTCTTGTGCTGCCCGCATCGCGGCACGAAAGTTTAGTCCCACCTCGCTAGCTGAGGGAGCTCGAGAGTGGTTTATAAGCCCACTCCCGCCGCCCTCTCGAGCTCCTCTCAAATGCAGGCTTTCGGGCCTAAACACACTGTATCTGCCTGTGGGCCTATTGGGCCTTCTACGGGCCTGAATCCTGGCCCATGGGTGGGTTTCTAGTCGTATTCAAGCCGTGGTGGCCCAGCAGGTGGCGTTTTTTTTATTTTTCCCAGTTTATTTCTTTTATTTTTCGCTTTATTTATTTTATTTTGTTTTCTACTTACAACAAAATACTTATTTATTTTATTTTATTTTGTTTCTAATTACTTATTTATTTTATTTTATGATAATTCTTTTTGCTATTAAAGTTTCTAACAAAAAAAGTTCTTTACGAAAATTCTTTTTGCTTTTAATGATTTTGAACAGAAAAAACTTTGATAATTTTAGTTGCATCAATTTTATGTAATTTTAGTTTTAGTAATACTAGAGATTGCTTATAATGTTTGAACAGAAAATACGTTGATAATTTTAGTTTCATAAATTTTATTTATGTTATTAAAGTTTATTTTATTTTGTTTGTACTTATATATTTTTATTAAATTTTATTTTATTCTGTTTCTAATTACTTATTTATTTTTTATGATATTCGTTATTTTCCATGCATTTGCTGATTATTTTGAGCTATAAGACCCTGAAATTGAAAAGCACTAGAAATGAACTCTAAAAAGGTTGAAAGTTGGCATGGTATCATCCTTTCACCCACATAGCATGTGCAAAAAAGTAGAGAGGGTTACGGCAAAAACTGGATGCACTCCGTGTACAAAGCGGACAATCTGTTTTAAAGTATCAGGATTTCATACGGAAACTCGTCTGTTACAATAGGCATTTCAAATGAACTACGAAAAGGTTGAAAGTTGGCATGGTATCATCATAATAGTTGTGGAGAGAAAGTCTTCACTTTTTTTCGCTTGTGCGCTTTGCTTATTACGCCGTAACTATGGATAATCTTCATCGGTTATCAAGATGCTTGGGTCAGCCTTGACTTTGAAGGGAGGAATTTCATGAAACTTTTCATAATCTTCAGACATGTCTGTCTTGCCCTCCACTCCCACAATGTCCCTTTTTCCTGAAAGAACTATGTGGCGCTTTGGCTCATCGTATGATGTATTCGCTTCCTTCTCTTTTCTTTTTCTCGGTCTGGTAGACATGTACTTCACATAGATAACCTGTGCCACATCATTGGCTAGGACGAACGGTTCGTCAGTGTACCCAAGATTGTTCAGATCCACTGTTGTCATTCCGTACTATGGGTCTACCTGTACCCGGCTCCTGACAGATTGACCCATTTGCACTTAAATAAAGGAACCTTAAAATCATGTCCGTAGTCAAGTTCCCATATGTCCATTATGTAACCATAATATGTGTCCTTTCCCCTCTCGGTTGTTGCATCAAAGCGGACACCGCTGTTTTGGTTGGTGCTCTTTTGATCTTGGGCGATCATGTAAAATGTATTTCCATTTATCTCGTATCCTTTGTAAGTCAATATAGTCAAAGATGGTCCCCTGGACAACGAGTACAACTGATCACAAACAGTGGTGTCACCTCTGAGACGTGTTTCCAACCAACTGCTGGAAATCTTGATGTGTTCACATGTAATCCAGTCGTCACACTGCTCCGGGTGTTTGGAGCGCAGACTGTTCTTATGTTAATTGTGACGCCCCCGATTCAATCGTACACTAATCATACACGCAAACGTGTACGATCAAGATCAGGGACTCACGGGAAGATATCACAACACAACTCTACAAATAAAATAAGTCATACCAGCATCATAATACAAGCCAGGGGCCTCGAGGGCTCGAATACAAGTGCTCGATCATAGACGAGTCAGCGGAAGCAATAATATCTGAGTATAGACATAAGTTAAACAAGTTGCCATAAGATGGCTAGCACAAACGGGGATACAGATCGAACGAGGCGCAGGCCTCCTGCCTGGGATCCTCCTAACTACTCATGGTCGTCGTCAGCGGGCTGCACGTAGTAGTAGGCACCTCCAGTGTAGTAGGAGTCGTCGTCAACGGTTGCGTCTGGCTCCTGGGCTCCATAGTCTGGTCGCAGCAATCGGGTAGAGAAAAGGGAAAAAGGGGGAACAATGCAACCGTGAGTACTCATCCGAAGTACTCGCAAGCAAGGAGCTACACTACATATGCAGGGGTATATGTGTAAAAGGCCATATCAGTGGACTGAACTGCAGAATGCCAGAATAAGAGGGGGATAGCTAATCCTGTCGAAGTCTATGCTTCTGGCAGCCGCTGTCTTGCAACATATAGAAGAGAGTAGACTGGAGTCCTCCAGGTAGCATCGCATAGCATAATCCTACCCGGCGATCCCCTCCTCGATGCCCTGTTAGAGAGCGATCACCGGGTTGTATCTGGCACTTGGAAGGGTGTGTTTTATTAAGCATCCGGTTCTAGTTGTCATAAGGTCAAGGTACAACTCCAAGTCGTCCTGTTACCGAAGATCACAGCTACTCGAATAGATTAACTTCCCTGCAGGGATGCACCACATAACCCAACACGCTTGATCCCACTTGGCCGGACACACTTTCCTGGGTCATGCCCGGCCTCGGAAGATCAACACGTCGCAGCCCCACCTAGGCACAACAGAGAGGTCAGCACGCCGGTCTAAACCTAATCGCACAGGGGTCTGGGCCCATCGCCCTTAGCACACCTGCACGTTGCGAGGGCGGCCTGAAGCAGACCTAGCAACCTCCAGTACAACGGAAGTCACGTTACACGGTCCAATCTGGTGCGCGCCGCTCAGTCGCTGACGTCACGAAGTGCTTCGGCTGATACCACGACGTTGAGTGCCCATAACTGTTCTCGCATAGTTGGTTAGTGTGTATAGGCCAGTAGCCAGACTCAGATCAAATACCAAGATCTCGTTAAGCGTGTTAAGTATCCGCGAACGCTGAACAGGGACATGCCCACCTCTCTCCTAGGTGGTCTCAACCTGCCCTATCGCTCCGCCTCAAAGATCAACCCCGAGGACCGTCGGGACAAAGGTCCTTTCAGCCCCCAATCCGTGAATCACTCGCGGGTACTCCTCGAGCCGACCTGACTTTAGTCACCACATGTATCATGTATAAAGTATAGTAGATACCCGTGATCACCTCCCGAGTGATCACGGCCCGATAGTATAGCACAGCAGACGGACAATAATTTAGGGCCACTGATGGAAAACTAGCATCCTATACTAAGCATGTAGGATTGCAGGTAAAGGTAACAACAGTAGTAACAAGGACAGGCTATGCATCGAGATAGGATAAACGGAAAGCAGTAACATGCTACACTACTCTAATGCAAGCAATATAGAAGAGAATAGGCGATATCTGGTGATCAAGGGTGGGCTTGGCCGGTTGCTCTGGCAAGAGAGTGGGGTCGTCAACTCCGTAGTCGTACTGGGTAGCAGCGGCGTCGGTCTCGGTGTCTAGCGGAAGAAGAGGGGGAAGAAACAATGAATACAATGCAAAAAGATGCATAACGATGCATGACAAAGCAAAGCGGATGCTAGGCGTGCCCTAACGCGGTATGAGGTGATACCGGTGAAGGGGGGAAACATTCGGGAAAGTATCCCCGGTGTTTCGCGTTTTCGGGCAGAGGAGCCGGAGGGGGAAAGTTGCTAGTTTGATATGTTAGGTGTGCGTGGCGGACAAACGGGCTCCTTATCCAGGTTCGTCTCGTCGTTCTGAGCAACTTTCATGTAGAAAGTATTTTCATCTGAGCTACGGTTTATTTTATATGATTTTCTTAAGTTTTAAACAATTTCTAAAATATTTTAATTCGAGAATTAAATGTTAAATTGCTATGGGTACACAGAAGTGTACCCACAGATGGGCTTGTGTGGCTGACCAGTGGGCCCAGTTGACTTGGTCAACTACCCAGTCACCAGAGGCTGACTGGTGGGGCCAGCCAAAGTCAACATCCCAGTCACCATTGACCATTGACTAGTCAATTTGACCGGCGGGTCCCCATGGTCATAGACTTAGGTTAATTAACAATATTTAATTAGGGTAATCTATTATTAAGTTAAATTTAACATGATCAAATAAGTTAATTAAGTAATTAATTAATTGTTTTATTTTCTAATTATATATTTTTGTATTCTTCTTCTTTTTTATTCTAAAACGTTCAGGGGCGGGGCCCCACTTGTCATTGGCCCCAGGGGCCTATGCGGGTCGGGCGATGGGTCGCTGGAGGTGACCGACCCAGGCGAGGGCGCACGGCGACCGTGGCCGGAGCAGCGGCGCGGCGGGGTCATGGTAGGAGGCGGGGTGTGTGGCCGGAGTAGAGCGGGAGCCGCAGCGGGGCAGACCGCAGGCGCAGTCGGGCGCGGGTCATCCGGCGCGGGCGCAGGAGCAGAGCGCCGGCGCGGGGGGAAGGAAGCAACTGCAGAGGCGGGACGGAGCGGGAGCGGGCGGCAACACGGGCGCATTCGGAGCATGGCAGGGGCGCTACCGCGGCGCAGAGAGCGCGCACAGGCGCAACCAGGGCACGGGCGAGGAAGTGGCCAGGACGGGGCGACCGCGAGCTCAGCCGAAGCTCATGCGGCGGGAAACGGCGGGGAGCGCGGCGAATTGGAGGAGGAGAAGGGGTAGCAGAGGATGGAGCTCACAGTGCATCCATAGTAGGTGGACGGTGAGGTCGAGGAGGAGCTGTGGACGGTGAATCGGCGACGGCGGGCAGAGGTGACGAGAGGTGGATGATGGCTCGATCCAGCTATCTTGGGGATCTCCAGCTCGAACGGGTGGTCGGGGAGGAAGTAGAAGTCGTCGGCGTTCCTTCTGGCGCTGTCCTAGGCGACGGGGAGGCGACTGGCCGCGGTGGCGTTGGTTGCTGGCCGATCCAGATCGAGTGAAACGGGGGAGTGGGGGTGCAAGGGGAGTGGGGAACGAGGGGAGAGTGGGAGGTGTTGCGGTTGGTGGGTTAGGGTTACGGGGGGATAAGGGGAAGCGAGGGTGGGCCGGCCGCTGGCCCGGTTGGCCTGGATGGCCAGATGGGCCATTTGGCCCAGGTAGAGGGGGTGGCTTGCCCCAGTTCTTTATTTTATTTATTTGGCTCCTTTTCTGTTTTTGTTCTTTTACTATTTTATTTTATTTAGTTTTATAAATCACAACAGTTGTGCCTAAATTTGTATCACTAATTATACCTCTACCACAAAAGTTTAAACCTCCAATTAAAAATAGTTTAACATTTTATTAATTATAAAAGGCGTTCAATTAATTCTTTTGCTATTGTTTTATTTATTTTAAGACACTCAAACACTTTTAAAGATGTTGGTTTCTACACCTTTATTACTTATGCATTATTTTCCACAATGAGAACAATTTTGTTTTAATATTTGAAAACTTCTGTTATTTGCCTTTGTTTTAAAATTTGAAAGTTAAACTGGGTTTCGAACTGACCCGAGACTATCAACATTAATCGAAGTGACGTGGAATCATTAACAGAGGGTTATTGTAGCTTAATTACCCGGGCGTCACAATTCTCCTCCACTACAAGAAATCTCGTCCCGAGATTTAAGAGGGGAGTAATGGGGAAAGTTCTGGTTACGATATTCTAACGGATCTCCTCGAAGAAGTTAATCCCTTTCGTTGATGTCTTCAATTCTTTATTCCAATGCATCATGATAAAGTTGTCATCCTTTCTTCGGGAACTCCATCATACTTACGAAAGGATAAGGGGCAGCTCAGCTACGACAGAATGCTTTTGAGGGAAAAATCTGGGGTTAACCCATGAATGAGCATAAGATTATCTCTCAAGTTGAACATATAAAATACATCGAGAGTAAGGTACGAAGGTACAATAAGAGGTTCCAAGCGGATAGATAGTTGCTCGAAGTCTGAACCAGAGTGAGAAAGGGGTTCATAGTAGCGAGAATAAGTATTGCGTCTGATACCAGAATAGAGCACTAGGAAGGTGGCCCATGAATTAAATACGAAGCCAAGCGTGGGGAATAACCATTGGAAACAGGGTTGTACAGGAGAGTCAGGTTTCGATCCTGTGGAACTATTTGTTATGGGCCCACCATGTGGATTAAAAGTAGGAAGGGCGGAGACGTCTTGCGTGATCATGCAAGCAAGGCATGTTAGAGGGTAGCCTGTCGATTATGTCGGCAACAACGTCGGTACCATGGGCGAGGGAGGAAGAGAACCATTTTCCTGCTCGTTGAAAGAGGCGGACCAATAGGCAAGGTTCTCGTCCATCGGTGGTTACCGAAATGTCATCAACAAAAGTAACAGGGTCTTACTAACAGAATTGTACACTGAGGTGTTAACATAAGCAAGGTATTAGTACTGCTTAGATCATAATGATCACCAGAAAGGTTATGCGAAACAAAGGAAAGGGGAAGGTGTTTATCAGATTAACAAAATAATGGAAAGGAAAATGTGTTTAAACACATATTTCAGGGGTATATCCTTCCCAAGGGAAAGCAAAGCATGATATCCATGACGGGATATAACGTAGAAAACCCTTTAGGAAAGGGAAGAGAAATTTCATGCCATTATCCATACAACAATGTTTGGATAATTGAGCAAGAAACATTTAGCATTGGGCTTCAAATGTTCTTGTTGAAAATCGGGGTACCACAGACAAGCTTCGAGATAGCATTGACATGGTCTTCAAGCAAGGTCGGACTTTAGATACTCAACGGATTCATCAAGAACAACTTATAGAATAAGTCTGTCAATTTCCTCTTGGAAGAATGGTTAACATTGCTAAAAGGAAGAACTATAACAATAGGTCCTCCGGTCAAGTGTGCTAGGCATGACCTCACCTTACCGGGCCATATAAAGACCAATGTTATAACTCTTGAAAATATGCTCCAACCATCATAGCTGACCGAGATTCAGATCTAATCGGTGTTAGGAAACCTCAGATTCAGGATGCCTGAGAAGAAAGTGTGCAACACAAATTGTCGAGATGACATTGTAAGATTCTCGGAAATTGAACTATGGAAGCGAGTTCCGAAACAAGAGTTCATCATCAAACCAAGGAGAGGACGAGGAGGTGGCTGATGAACTCAACGACAATTCATCAAGATTTCCAAAAGATGGATTTCCACAATTAAGTGAACAAGGAGATAACATTTGTCAGATCAAATGGTATAATGATGTATGCTCGAGGAAAACATACATAATTAAACATTGGTTGATAGGTGCGCTCGAAATATGGGCATAGGTAGCCTGATCCATTGTTAGAATGGTGATCCAATAGCCGATAGTCTAAGAGTGAATGGCCGACCATTAACTTCAAAGCAGTATGGTTGCTAGAAGGGTAGAATCCAAACAGCACCGATCGAATCAACACGAGGACCAAGAAAGAATGGTGATGGTGAGAAGTATCACTATACCAAGAATTCTTAAGAGGTGGTGAAATTCTCACGACATTCTTGACATAAAAGATGGTAATACTCCTGGGTAAAGACGAACAAATGCTGGATAGCAAGCATCTCAAGGTATAACACAAAACATGAACAAGCTTGTGTTGAACAGAAGGCAATAAAGTGGTCGATGACAACACCAATCATCGAGGGCAAGGATGGTATTTCTCATCATGAATTCAATTGAAATCCTAGAAGAGTTTTGAATGCTGATGATGATCACGGCACATTTGTCGAGAGATTTCATGAAGATGTAATCGATCGATGATGACATCAAGTTAAAAGAATGATGAAGCGAAAGGTTATTCGAAACAAGGGTACGACACAAACTCGAAATTAAGCTTGATGTTCAAGAACCAATGATATGACGAGGAAGATCGATGTAAGATTAGCTCATCATCGAAAATTTGTGCTCTAGAAAGAAGGACCGGGTAGCACAATTTAAAATTTAGCACAATAATGTTATTAGCCAATCAGGCTAGGAATGACTTCAAGGATTATTAAACTCATAAGCAATGAAAATTACTTAGAGTTATCGTACTGGAGCACGGAATTGATTCACTTATGGATGTCCTCGGTTGACGACAACCCAGAACCCGTGGAGTCACTATGACAGGGAAGGTACTACTTCATCAGAAATTCATAAGATGTAGTACAATGGCATGATATACTCGAGATAGTAGGGGGCAATACTCGAGGTAGTTCGGTATAGAGGCTAGACAAGCATATTTATTTGCAAAAGACAAGTGCTTTAACTTGTCCACGAAATGGGATCAAAGAAGAACAATCATGGTCAGAACCACGAATGCAAAGGACCAAAACCAAATACAAAATGACTTTATAATGAGGGAATAATTATTATTACAAGAAGCTTCCATGATAGGATCTACATCGTGTCCATGCGCATGAACACAAAGGTCCAAGGTCGACTCCCACTTCCTCAATGCATAACCTTCCATTCACCTCCTCGTATTTCGAAAATAACATTAGTTGTTGGAAGTTTTACCTGGTGCAGTACCAGATAAGTATGACCTGTGAAATCTTTCGGGTTCACATAGATTAGGGAAGGCGTTGGTTCAACCCATCGGGGGATCATGGAAACATATACCACAAGCTTTAATAGTAAATATCACTAGCTCGAAAGCAGAGCATGGTTGGCCAAATCAAGGAATAAGATTTACCAAAGGCATTATGTATCAGGGAAAGAACTTCCAAAGTGATTGAATATGAAGGATGTTGTCGGATAAAATCCAACAAGGTTCTGATGGTCCATAAAGGATCTGATGTTAGTATCGGCTCACAACCAGAGGAAGAATCAATGCAAAGACATTGGATTATAGAAACAACTGAGTAACTTAGAGCTCAATTGCAAAGTAATTATGATTTACAAAGCGAAGGATCAGAAGCAGACGCTCTGATCAAGGATGGATAAGTTCAATATACTTAGGGGCACAATCAACGACAATTTGATTGGCAAGAACCAGCTCAGGTTTGAAATGACGTCTGAGCTGGAAGGATGAATTCTAGGATATGACTGAGGATTGAGAGCATTCACATCATCTTGGATCAACAAACTTAAAATGATAATGACAAAGGATGCCAATAAGGTTACCAGACTTATAGGATTTAATCCCAATGCAAGCAACCAAGAATTTCAAGAGCAATAGGTTGTCGAGGATCTTCAGAAGATCGAATGGTATTTCAAAAGCTTTTGTGAAATACCAGAATCAGCTGGGGATGAGCAGATACTCGATGTGTGCGAGAAATTATCCGTAGGGGTATTCAGGTGGCAAAGAACTGCAAGGCAGTAGCCACAAAGTGTTCTCAGAACAATAGAGAGAATTTTCGGTGTATCTTGTAATAACAAGAGCACCCGGGAATAAAGGTAAGAACGACAAGTGTATGTATTTATCCATAGGGATATATCGATGATAGGGAATTGCAAAAGCGACGGGCACAAGGTCTCGAGAGAACATCGGTGAGTAACTTCGAAATCTTCTGGTGCAGCAGGCGATCATCTGTAATAAGTGGCTCTCCGGGAGAAATTTGTTACGAGAACCTAATGTTAGAGTTTTAGCAAATTCTTTAACCCGAAGAGAAGAGAGATTAGAGTCCCAGAGTATAGGTCGAGGAATAAAAGATCCTAATACCACCCAATGGCGACGTGGGCCCGTAAGCCGCATAGCCATGTTAGTAAAAACTTTTTCAATGACTAGACTCGACTTCAGCCAAGGAGTGTGGAAGGGGGATTCCTACAGGTAGTCGCCTCTGATACCAACTTGTGACGCCCCCGATTCAATCGTACACTAATCATACACGCAAACGTGTACGATCAAGATCGGGGACTCACGGGAAGATATCACAACACAACTCTACAAATAAAATAAGTCATACAAGCATCATAATACAAGCCAGGGGCCTCGAGGGATCTAATACAAGTGCTCAATCATAGACGAGTCAGCGGAAGCAATAATATCTGAGTATAGACATAAGTTAAACAAGTTGCCATAAGATGGCTAGCACAAACGAGGATACAGATCGAACGAGGCGCAGGCCTCCTGCCTGGGATCCTCCTAACTACTCATGGTCGTCGTCAGCGGGCTGCACGTAGTAGTAGGCACCTCCAGTGTAGTAGGAGTCATCGTCAACGGTGGCGCCTGGCTCCTGGGCTCCATAGTCTGGTCGCAGCAATCGGGTAGAGAAAAGGGAAAAAGGGGGAACAATGCAACCGTGAGTACTCATCCAAAGTACTCGCAAGCAAGGAGCTACACTACATATGCATGGGTATATGTGTAAAAGGCCATATCCGTGGACTGAACTGCAGAATGCCAGAATAAGAGGGGGATAGCTAATCCTGTCGAAGTCTATGCTTCTGGCAGCCGCTGTCTTGCAGCATATAGAAGAGAGTAGACTGGAGTCCTCCAGGTAGCATCGCATAGCATAATCCTACCCGGCGATCCCCTCCTCGATGCCCTGTTAGAGAGCGATCACCGGGTTGTATCTGGCACTTGGAAGGGTGTGTTTTATTAAGCATCCGGTTCTAGTTGTCATAAGGTCAAGGTACAACTCCAAGTCGTCCTGTTACCGAAGATCACAGCTACTCGAATAGATTAACTTCCCTGCAGGGATGCACCACATAACCCAACACGCTTGATCCCACTTGGCCGGACACACTTTCCTGGGTCATGCCCGGTCTCGGAAGATCAACACGTCGCAGCCCCACCTAGGCACAACAGAGAGGTCAGCACGCCGGTCTAAACCTAAGCGCACAGGGGTCTAGGCCCATCGGCCTTAGCACACCTGCATGTTGCGAGGGCGGCCTGAAGCAGACCTAGCAACCTCCAGTACAACGGAAGTCACGTTACGCGGTCCAATCTGGCGCGCGCCGCTCAGTCGCTGACGTCATGAAGTGCTTCGGCTGATACCACGACGTCGAGTGCCCATAACTGTTCCCGCGTAGTTGGTTAGTGCGTATTGGCCAGTAGCCAGACTTAGATCAAATACCAAGATCTCGTTACGCGTGTTAAGTATCCGCGAACGCCGAACAGGGCAGGCCAACCTCTCTCCTAGGTGTTCTCAACCTTCCCTGTCGCTCCGCCTCAAAGATCCACCCAGAGGGCCGTCGGGACAAAGGTCCTTTCAGCCCCCAATCCGTGAATCACTCGCGGGTACTCCTCGAGCCGACCCGACTTTAGTCACCACATGTATCATGTATAAAGTATAGTATATACCCGTGATCACCTCCCGAGTGATCACGACCCGATAGTATAGCACAACAGATGGACAAAAATGTAGGGCCACTGATGGAAAACTAGCATCCTATACTAAGCATGTAGGATTGCAGGTAAAGGTAACAACAGTAGTAATAAGGATAGGCTATGCATCGGGATAGGATAAACGGAAAGCAGTAACATGCTACACTACTCTAATGCAAGCAGTATAGAAGAGAATAGGCGATATCTGGTGATCAAGGGGGCCTTGCCTGGTTGCTCTGGCAAGAGAGAGGGGTCGTCAACTCCGTAGTCGTATTGGGTAGCAGCGACGTCGGTCTCGATGTCTAGCGGAAGAAGAGGGGGAAGAAACAATGAATACAATGCAAACAGATGCATAATGATGCATGACAAAGCAAAGTGTGATGCTAGGTGTGCCCTAACGCGGTATGAGGTGATACCGGTGAAGGGGGAAACATCCGGGAAAGTATCCCCGGTGTTTCACGTTTTCGGGCAGAGGAGCCGAAGTGGGAAAGTTGCGAGTTTGATATGTTAGGGGTGCATGGCGGACGAACGGGTTGCGTATCTGGGTTCGTCTCATCGTTCTGAGCAACTTTCATGTAGAAAGTATTTTGATCTAAGCTACGGTTTATTTTATATGATTTTCCTAAGTTTTAAACAATTTCTAAAATATTTTAATTCGAGAATTAAATGTTAAATTGCTATGGGTACACAGAAGTGTACCCACAGATGGGCTTGTGTGGCTGACCAGTGGGCCTAGTTGACTTGGTCAACTACCCAGTCAGTAGAGGCTGACTGGTGGGGCCAGCCAAAGTCAACATCCCAGTCAGCATTGACCGTTGACTAGTCAATTTGACCGGTGGGTCCCCATGGTCATAGACTTAGGTTAATTAACACTATTTAATTAGGGTAATCTATTATTAGGTTAATTTAAACATGATTAAATAAGTTAATTAAGTAATTAATTAATTGTTTTATTTTTCTAATTATACATTTTTATATTATTCTTTTTTTATTCTAAAACGTTCAGGGGTGGGGCCTCACTTGTCATTGGCCCCAGGGGCCTATGCGGGTCGGGCGATGGGGCGCTGGAGGTGCCCGACCCAGGCGAGGGCGCACGACGACCGTGGCCGAAGCAGCGGCGCGGCAGGGCCGTGGTAGGAGGCGGGGTGTGCGGCCGGAGTAGAGTGGGAGCCGCAGCGGGGCAGACCGCAGGCGCAGTCGGGTGCGGGTCATCCGGCGCGGGCGCAGGAGCAGAGCGCTGGCGCGGGGGGAAGGCAGCAACTGCAGAGGCGGGACGGAGCGGGAGCGAGCGGCAGCACGGGCGCATTCGGAGCGCGGCAGGGGCGCTACCGAGGCGCAGAGAGCGCGCATAGGCGCAACCAGGGCACGAGCGAGGAAGTGGCCAGGACGGGGCGACCGCGAGCTCAGCCGAAGCTCATGCGGCGGGAAACGGCGGGGAGCGCGGTGAATCGGAGGGGAGAAGGGCTAGCAGAGGATGGAGCTCACAGCACATCCGTAGTAGGTGGACGGTGAGGTCGAGGAGGAGCTGTGGACGGTGAATCGGCGACGGCGAGCAGAGGTGACGAGAGGTGGATGATGGCTCGATCCAGCTGTCTTGGGAATCTCCAGCTCGAATGCGTTGTCGGGGAGGAAGTAGAAGTCGTCGGCGTTCCTTCTGGCGCTGTCCTAGGCGACGGGGAGGCGACTGGCCGCGATGGCGTTGGTTGCTGGCTGATCCAGATCGAGTGAAACGGGGGAGTGGGGGTGCGAGGGGAGTGGGGAACGAGGGGAGAGTGGGAGGAGCTGCGGTTGGTGGGTCAGGGTTACGGGGGGATAAGGGGAAGTGAGGGTGGGCCGGCCGCTGGCCCGGTCGGCCTAGATGGCAAGATGGGCCATTTGGCCCAGGTAGAGGGGGTGGCTTGCCCCATTTCTTTATTTTTTTATTTGTCTCCTTCTCTGTTTTTGTTCTTTTACTATTTTATTTTATTTAGTTTTATAAATCACAACAGTTGTGCCTAAATTTGTATCACTAATTATACCTCTACCACAAAACTTTAAACCTCCAATTAAAAATAGTTTAACATTTTATTAATTATAAAAGGCGTTCAATTAATTCTTTTGCTATTGTTTTATTTATTTTAAGACACTCAAACACTTTTAAAGATGTTGGTTTCTCCACCTTTATTACTTATGCATTGCCACAACGAGAACAATTTGGTTTTAATATTTGAAAACTTCTATTGTTTGCCTTTGTTTTAAAATTTGAAAGTTGAACTGGGTTTCGAACTGACCCGAGACTATCAACAGTAATCGAGGTGACGTGGCATCATTAACAGAGGGTTACTATAGCTTAATTACCCGGGCATCACATTAATCGATATACGGGGTCACCAAGGTAGAGTTCTGTAGAACTGTGTAGTGTTCCTGAGACCAAGAATGCCCATCCCTGCATATTATTGAGTCTGCTCCTAGCGTGCCTTTTCCAGTCAGTCTCCCATCATACCGCGATTTTGGGAGACCTATCTTCTTAAGGCCATGAATGAAGTCAACACAAAACCCAATGATATCCTCTGTTTGATGGCCCATGGAGATGCTTCCTTCTGGCCTAGTACGGTTACGGACATATTTCTTTAGGACTCCCATGAACCTCTCAAAGGGGAACATATTGTGTAGAAATACGGGGCCCAGAATGACAATCTCGTCGAATAGATGAACTAATACGTGCGTCATGATATTGAAGAAGGATGGTGGGTACACCAGCTCGAAACTGACAAGACATTGCGCCACATCACTCCTTAGCCTTGGTATGATTTCTGGATCGATCACCTTCTGAGAGATTGCATTAAGGAATGCACATAACTTCACAATGGCTAATCAGACGTTTTCCGATAGAAGCCCCCTCAATGTAACCGGAAGCAGTTACATCATAATCACGTGGTAGTCATGAGACTTTAGGTTCTGGAACTTTTTCTCTGGAATATTTATTATTCCCTTTATATTCGACGAGAAGCCAATTGGGACCTTCATACTGAGCAGGCATTCAAAAAATATTTCCTTCTCTTCTTTGGTAAGAGCGTAGCTGGCAGGACCTTCATACTGCTTTGGAGGCATGCCGTCTTTTTCGTGCAAACGTTTCAGGTCCTCCCATGCCTCAGGTGTATCTTTTGTCTTCCCATACACACCCAAGAAGCCTAACAGGTTCACGCAAAGGTTCTTCGTCACGTGCATCACATCGATTGAAGAGCGTACCTCTAGCTCTTTCTAGTAGGGTAGGTCCCAAAATATAGATTTCTTCTTCCACATGGGTGCGCGTCCCTCAGCGTCATTCGGAACAGCTAGTCCGCCGGGACCCTTTCCAAATATTACGTGTAAATGAGAGACCATAGCAAGTACCTGATCACCGGTACACATGGCGGGCTTCTTCCCGTGATCTGCCTCGCCTTTGAAATGCTTGCCTTTCTTTCGACATTGATGGTTGGTCGGGAGAAATTGACGATGGCCCAGGTACACATTCTTCCTGCATCTGTCCAGGTATATACTTTCGGTGTTAGCTAAAAAGTGTGTGCATGCGTGGTATCCCTTGTTTGTCTATCCTGAAAGGTTACCGAGAGCGGGCCAATCATTGATGGTCACGAATAGCAACGCCTTTAGGTCAAATTCTTCCCCCATGTGCTCATCCCACGCACGTACACCTGTTACATTCCACAGCTGTAAGAGTTCTTCAACTAATGGCCTTAGGTACAGATCAATGTCGTTGCTGGGTTGCTTAGGGCCTTGGATGAGAATTGGCATCATAATGAACTTCCGCTTCATGCACATCCAAGGAGGAAGGTTATACATACATAGAGTCACGGGCCAGGTGCTGTGATTGCTGCTATGCTCCCCAAAAGGATTAATGCCATCCGCGCTTGAAGCAAAGCATACGTTCCTTGGATCACTTGCAAACTCAGCCCAGAACTTTCTCTCGATTTTTCTCCACTGCGACCCGTCAGCGGGTGCTCTCAACTTCCCGTCTTTCTTACGATCCTTACTGTGCCACGACATCAACTTGGCATGCTCTTTTTTTCTGAACAGTCGTTTCAACCGTGGTATTATAGGAGCATACCACATCACCTTCGCAGGAACCCTCTTCCCGCGGGGCTCTCCCTCAACATCACCAGGGTCATCTCGCCTGATCTTATACCACAATGCACCACATACCGGGCATGCGTTCAAATCCTTGTACGCACCCCGGTAGAAGATGCAGTCATTAGGGCATGCATGTATCTTCTCCACCTCCAATCCTAGAGGGCATGCGACTGTCGGGCAATTCGTTATCCTTTGGAAGCTTCTTCTTCAATATTTTCAGTATCTTCTCAAATCCTTTGTCAGGCACAACATTCTCTGCCTTCCAGTGCAGCAATTCCAGTACGGTATCGAGCTTTGTGTTGCCATCTTCGCAATTGGGGTACAACCGTTTTTGTGATCCTCTAACATGTGATCGAACTTCAGCTTCCCCTTTTCACTTTTGCACTTTTCCCTTGCATCAACAATGACCCGGCGGAGATCATCATCGGGCACATCGTCTGGTTCCTCTGGATCTTCAGCTTCCTCTTGATCTTCAGCTTCCCCCGTTGCAGCATCACCGTATTCAGGGGGCACATGGTTGTCATCGTCTTCCTCTTCTTCGCTGTCTTCCATCATAACCCCTATTTCTCCGTGCTTCGTCCAAACATTATAGTGTGGCATGAAACCCTTATAAAGCAGGTGGGTGTGAAGGATTTTCTTGTTAGAGTAAGACCTCGTATTCCCACAATTAGGGCATGGACAACACATAAAACCATTCTGCTTGTTTGCCTCAGCCACTTCGAGAAAATTATGCACGCCCTTAATGTACTCAGAGGTGTGTCTGTCACCGTACATCCATTGCAGGTTCATCTGCGTGCATTATATATAATTATGTGTGTCAAAAGTAAGAAAATTAGACAAGTATCTATCTAAAGTAAGATTTTTTTCTTTCAGAAAGAAGATAAGAACAAGAGGCTTACCACGATGGTGCCGGCGACGAGATCGGCGCGGGCGATCGACGGCGGTGAAGACGAGGACAGGGTGTGACGGACCGCTAAACCTAGACAAATCTTGGAAAAAATGGAGCTCGGAGGTCGAGCTTCAAGAGGAGAAAGCTTAACTAATGTGGCTCGGGCATTTCATCGAACACCTCATGCGCATAGGAGGTGAGCTAGAGCACCCAATGCCCTCCCCCTCGCCGGACAGCAAAAAACAGAGCACTATGGAATGCTCTGCTCGCCGACGATGGGGTATATATAGGCAACTCATTAGTCCTGGTACGTGGCTGGAACCAGGGATAAAGGCCATCCTTCTGTCCCGGTTCCTGCCACGAACAGGGACCAATGGTTGTGAGCTAGGAGCGAGGCCCATTGGTCGCGGTTCGTGCCAAGAACCGGGACAAATGGGCCCAGACGAACCGGGACCAATGCCCACGAGGCCCCGGCCGGCCCCCTGGGCTCACGAACCGGGACAAATGCCTCCATTGGTCCCGGTTCATGGCAGAACCGGGACTAATGGGCTGGCCAGGCCCGAACGAAAGCCCCTTTTTCTACTAGTGCCCTAAGAAGAATTCTAAACCTGTGATCTATCCCATGTAACCAGTTGCCAAATACATTAGCAACACTACAAGGAGGATACAAAGGCATAAGCTAACTAGATGACTGACCTTATAGAACAAACCAATTTTCACTAGAAGAATAAATATTTTATTGTCTCATCATGATGACAAAAAACACAATATGAACTTCCATGCCAATTTATCTTAATAAGGTTATCTTTAGTAAGAATTACTCCGCGACGAAGATACGCTGCAACTATTTTATTCTTAAGAGGTATCTTCATCTTTCATATCTTCTTATTATTATCAACTACCACATCAGACTGGATTAACGCTCTATGCATAGACTCCACTGCGAATTGTCCACTCTCATGTAGGTTCCATCAAAATACATCAGACCCATATGACAATTGCACCGTGGACAACTGTTGGAGCAGGATATACCACGATTGGAGTCTAAGTCCAATTAAATCTCTTCTAAATGTCACAGTTGGCGGAAATGATTCAATTACCATGGTTATAGTATCACCCTTGTGACATAGTGTTGTATAGAGCCGGATATTGTTCTAGGAGTGTGGCATTTCCTAGCCACTTGTCCTCCCAGAATCTAATTTTCTAGCCGTCCTTAATCAAGAAGGATACATAGGAGAAAAAATATTTCTTCCTAGCCATAAGACCCTCCCAGAAATGAGAATCCTCAGGCTTCCTACTTGGGATACCGCCTTGGAACCCAAACATTTGCTCCTCGGGAGGGTTTGCCATACATCATCTTCCGTCGGTAATTTAAACAACCATTTTCCAAGGAGGACCCTATTCTTAACCTCAAGGTCATGAATGCCCAACCTGCCGTGGTCTTTGGGATGACACGACAACACTCCATTTAGCCAGTCGATATTTCTTTCGCTCGCTATCTCCTTGCCAAATGTGTGATCAGAAATTGGCTCAATCCACATCCAAACAATTCAGCGTGCAATGTCTTAAGCCTTGCCAAAACAAAACTAATTCACTTTTATTTTTTCGATAAAGGGCGCTTTTATTATCTCAAAATGTAGCATCAAAGTGATATGAAGCATTACTAGTATATCGAAAAAGGCTTTCGCCCCGCTTTATATATAAAGCAAACCGCCAAGAGCACATATACACGGACTAGTTCAACACAGACACCCAAGTCACATAACGAGGAGTACAAGGTTCTGCTGAGGGCACAGCTCAACAAGCCCAAAATAAACAAAAAAAGACGCGGCCGAGGCAAGGCATCTAATCTGGCTCCAGGGGAGGCGGAGGGGGCGGCGGCGACAGACGGAATGCCATCGAGCGAAGGTCGGCGATGAAGGCGGTGATGGCGTCACGGTCCTGAGGGCGGCTAAGCGGCCGCCAAAGCTGCAAGTAACCAAACAGTTTGAAGAGAGCGTCAGTAGCCCCTCGAAGAGGAATACGCTGAATCACAAGCTTATTGCGAATCGTCCAAAGAGTCCACGCGAGCACCCCAATCTCGAGCCACCTATTGTGGCGAGAGGGAAGAGGGGAGTCCTGGAGTTCGGCGAAGAGGTCGGGGAAGTTGGTGTGACACCAATCGCCTCCCACAGCCATCCTAAAGCAGCTCCACGTGAATTGAGCTGAGACATAGGAGAAGAAGATGTGATTCGAATCTTCAGGGGTACCACACAGAGGGCAGAGGGCGGACCCAGGGCCATTGTGTTTGCGGACCTCCAACCCAGATGGAATCCTACCACGGATCCACTGCCACATGAATATCCGACTTTTCAATGGGAGGCGGATGGACCAAACCGCAGGGAGGGGGGCACGAGGAGGGGGCAATGGCCGTGTAAAGGGACTTAGTGGAGAATTGGCCCGAAGGCTCAAGATGCCACCGAACCTCGTTCGGGCCTGCATCCACCACCGGCTCGTGGAGAGCGACGCAATCAAGCAGCTCAAGCCACACGACGACTTTTGGAGGCCCGAATGGCCTCCGGAAGGTGAGGCACCCTAACTCATTAAGGGCCCTCTCAACGGAGATTAAGGGGGCGACAACAATGGAGAAGAGGTCGGGGAAGCGGGCTGCAAAGGGGGGGTCTCCCGCCTAACGGTCGAACCAGAACATCATCGCTGTACCCGACCCAACCGAGATGGATGCTCCAATGCGTAGGACGGGTAGCAGTTGGAAAACCGATTGCCAAAACTGGGAGCCGCCGGACCTTTGACAAAGGGCGAGGGGTTGTCCGCGCAGGTACTTGTTCTGGATAATGTCAAGCCAGAGACCACCATGCCCTTGCGAGATGCGCCAGAGCCAGCGGGTGAGGAGGGCGATGTCATGCGCTTAGAGCACATGATACCGAGGCCTCCCCGTTCTCGGGGCTTGCAGATGTCCGGCCAGCTAACCATGTGGTACTTCTGCTTATTGTTGCCGCTAGCTCAATATAAGCGAGATTGGATTTTGGCGATCTCATGGTGAAGGGTCTCATGGAGGCTATAGAAGCTCATAAGAAACATGAGGAGGCTAGTGAGGGAGGAGTTAATGAGGATCGTCTGAGCCGCCTTCGATAGCCATCTACCCTGCCAAGGCTCCATGCGCGTTTGCAACTTGGCAACCGAGGGGCGCAAGTCCGCGATGGTGAGCCGAGAGTCACTGATGGGGGTTCCCAAGTAAGTCGTGGGGAAGGAGCCGAGGCGGCAGTTGAGGCGGTTGGCGATGTCAAGGGCTTCAGTCGGAGAATAGCCCATAACCATCACATCACTCTTTTCGAAGTTGATCTTGAGGCCAGACATTTGTTGGAAGCAAAGAAGGAGGAACTTGAGGTTAGCGATGTCCGTGTCCGAGCCCTCGACCATGATGATGGTGTCGTCGGCGTACTGGAGCATGGAGATCCTGGTGCCGCCCACCAGATGAGGGGTAATCCCACGAATATGGCCAGCCGCTTTGGCCTTATCTAGGATGGCGGCAAGCGCGTCCACCACCATGTTGAACAGGAACGGAGAGAAAGGATCGCCTTGTCTAACCCCACAGAGGGTGGGGAAGTAAGGGCCAATCTCCCCACTGATGTTCACGGCACTGCGGCCACAGGACACCATCTGCATCACCCGGGTGATCCATCGATCATCGAAGCCCTTCCGGAGCAAAACTTCCCGAAGGAAGGACCAACTAAAAGTGTCGTAGGCCTTATGAAAGTCGATTTTCAGGAAGACCGCCTTGAGGTGTTTAGACCGAACCTCATGGAGGACTTCATGGAGAACTAATACCCCATCCAGGATATACCGCCCTTTCACGAAGGCGGACTGGTTGGGGTGGGTAATGAGGTCAGCTAGCAGGGTCACCCTATTGGCGTACCCCTTCGCCAGAATCCGGAAGATCACATTGATCACCGTGATCGGGCGAAACTGGCGAATGTTGGAGGCCCCCGGCACTTTGGGAATGAGCGAGATTATCCCATAGTTGAGGTGACCGAGGTCGATGGTCCCAACATAGAACTCGTCAAAGATGGCCATAGTTTCCGGCTTAATCACATTCTAGAAGGTCTGGAAGAATTTAACCGGAAGGCCATCTGGACCCGGGGCCGAGGAGGGGTTCATGCCTCTAATGGCCGTCCAGACCTCATCCTCAGAGAATGGGGCCGTGAGAGCCGCATTCTCCGCGGCGGAGACAAGATGGCGGCCACACCAGCAATCGAGAGCAAGAGAGAGGCCGCTCCTTGGAGAAGCGGAGAAAAGGGATCGGTAGAACCCGTCGAAATGGGCCCTAATGTCACTCGGGGACTGCAGAAGGGACGGGCCGTCCCAAAGGAGGGGGATGGTGTTGTGTCTACGACGGCCATTCACTATGGCCTGAAAGTAGGCCGTGTTTGTGTCGCCCTTCAGGACCCATTTGTGGGAACCCCGCAAGCGCTAGTAAGCCTCGTCGTCCATGTAGATGATCGAGAGTTGGTCTTCCAGGTCATACCGAGAGAGCCACTCATCAGGGGAGAGGCCAACCGTGTCAGCACGGAGGTCCAGAGCCTGAATGGCGGTCAGCAAGGCCTTTTTTCGCTCGCGGAGGTCGCGCCCCAGGTTGGCATCCCATCCCTTCATGAACTGCCGGCCGCGTTTGGCACAGAGTTGCCAAGAGTCAATAGCTGAGGGGGTACGGGGGTGAGGAAGAGACCTGGTCTCCACCCAGCGAGCCCCAACAGCCTCCATGAATCTAGTTTGGGACAACCAGAATGTCTCAAATCGAAATCGGGGAGGGATCGGAGGCCGCTCGTCGGAGGAGGACAAGAGAAGAGGGACGTGGTCGGAGCCAATCCGAGTGATAGCCCGTAGAGAGGCCAGAGGGCAGTGGACAGTGGCGGAGGCAGTACCTGGCGACCCGGGGCAGCTGCCCGGGCTCACCGACAAGCTGACGTCTAATCGAAGCTATTAGTCAGGTACTAATTAGCTGGGTTTATCATGATCTGCCCGGGCAAATAGTCCGTGGGCCTTGCTAGGTCTACTTCTAAGCCCATCTAATAAACTTCCTAATCCTAGGCCCAAAGGTTGCACGTCGCAAGGCAAACCACGTCTCCTCGTTTCGTGCTCGTCGCCTCCACCTCGATGTATTGCGACGGCTCGAGTCGCTCGGCAGTAGCAGTTTCGCAGGGGCAGTCACCGGGAACTGGTGCAACGCCTCTCACAGGAAAGGCGGCAGGCCGGCAGTCAACGGTGCCTCCTCCCAATCATTCGTGCCCAGAGATTGATGCTTTGATTTTTCAGGTGACTGATCCTGCTTAGCCTGGATTGATGCGTACAATTTGTGGCATCAGATTTCACTCTTCGGATTTGGGATTTTTTTTAATATTTGTAACTTGCAGTAATGTAGGCAATTTGGGATTCCATCATTGATCGTTCCAAGCACGCTCATTGAAGAAAAATCGATCTCCTCTTTGCTTAGGTATTTTTTTTCTCGATTCCTCCAACCTAATTAGTGTTAGTTAGTTCAATTATTCCAAATCATTGAATTTTAATCTTAATCCTCCGATCCATATTAATTGTGATTTCATATGAGAAAGTTTTTTATTCCTAGATCAAGTATTGAGAATTCAAATGTTGTATACCCGGAACCAACCTTAGTTTATGTTGCCAACAACATTGAGCTTATTCCGATTGAAATCTATGGTTCTCTAATTTAATGCTTATAGTTACATAATATGCATCAAATATTCGAGGAAGATGATTTGTAGCACCGGGGTGTCCATCCCCCTATATGAACATTGAGCTTAAAAATACCGAGAAATTTGGAAAACAGTACTGGAATTTTGGGATATCAAACTTGGGTGTACAATCTACTTTCGTGTGATATTCCGTAAAAAATACCAGGAAATGCATCTGTGGAAAAAAAGACAAAAAAGTCCTATGTATAGGGAAAAACTGCATGATTAGGTTTTAGTTCGGACTATATTCCTTCGCCACGGATACGCTTTCCGATTTTTTTTCATGAAACTTCACACTGGAGAAGATCGAGCACCCAAATTTAATATCCTCAAATTCTAAAAAATGGTATTTTTAAAATTTAATATTTATATAGGGGTGTGGAGCACCTAGGAGCTCCTTTGTAATTCCCATTATTCCTTTGTAATTCCCATTATTCAATTGCAACTCTCTACCTTTTTAGTTAGCTTGCAGTCCGCCCCGGCTCCTAATTTTTCCTGGCTTCGCCACTGGCAGCGGAGGTCCCATTCCGGGGAGACTAAGACCCGGTCCATGACGGATTAGGTCGGGGAGGCTTGCCGATTGGTCCAGGTGAACCTGGCACCAATCCTATCTATTTTGCGAAGACCAAGATCGGCAATGCAGTCATTAAACATTTGTATACGTGCAAAGTTGACATGGTCATTGCTCTTGTCTTCCGCGAAGCGGAGGAGGTTAAAACCGCCTCCGACGACCACATGCAGGGAGGCCGCAGAGACCTTCCGGTTAAGCTCCTCGAGGAAGGATGCGGATCTACTATGGTCAGCCAGGCCGTAGATGATGATAACCTCCCATTTGAAATTCAGGGCCCGTTCATAGAGCTCCATACTAACAAAGAACTGGCCCCGGTCCATACTCCCCACCTAGAAGGATGCCACCCGAATGACCGGCGTTCCCACTAGAAGGGAACCAGTGCCACGCGAAGAGGTGGGAACTCAGCCTATCAAGCTCCGACAAGGAGAAGTCGGAGCGCATGGTTTCCTGGATCACCACTATGTCCATATGCTCATCGCGCATGTACTCGATGAGTTTGCGGCGCCGGCCGTCATGGCCGAAGCCGCGGATGTTCCAGAATAAGGCACGCATTAAGGAGCCATTGGGGGGATGCTTGACCCCAAGACGCGGGAGGCGCGGAGGGCGCGGAGGGCGGCAGTGCGAGAGCGGGTGCGGCCACGAGGCTCGGCCGCCACCACTGGGGGGCGGCCAGCAGCCCTACGGTGTTGTGGCGGTGCAGCCTCCGGAGAAGGGGTCGAGGGGATGGGGGAGCAAGGAGGGCCCGGCGGGCCTCTGCCAACTTTCCATCAAGGATCTCGCGAGCCTGGATGGCCGCAATCTGCGCTAAGGGGGGAGCGGATTCCCCCTGAAAACGATCGCGGAATCTGACGCAACCTTCGCAAGGTGACCTAGAGGGACCGCTTCGAGCGCAGAAAATGAGCAAGTAGAAGCAGAGGGGGGGGCGGCTAGCGTACCTGGCTCCAGGTTTCGGGCAGCGGCCTGAAGCTCCGCCCGCTCGGGGATGGGCAGAGCAGGGCTACCGTCCGTCCGGGCGGCCTCAAGCCTGACACTCCGACGCGAAGCCGTCACCGGGGTGGAGGAGGATCGACCACGGCGGGAGTAGGTCGCGGAGCGAGGGGAGGGGGCTGGGAAGCCACCGGGGTGGTCACCCGAGTCCTGCCCTCCCCGTCGGGGTCAGACGTATCCGCGAGGAGGAGCGTCGTCTGGGAGCAGTCGAGGCGCAGGGGGGATGGAGTTGAAGCTGGCGGCGCGGGATCCGAGGCGGGAGGAACCACAGTTACCGCCGGCAATGGCGACGGGGTGGGGCGACTGCCGGGGGTGGTGGGCAGTCCTCATGGACCAGCGTCGGGGAGGACGAGCAGGGGAGGTGGGGCGCGGCGACCTGGAGCATCGGCGATAGGGTGGCCGGGGAGGTGCATGTCATGACGAGGGTACCAGCCGTAGGGAAGGCCAGGCCGGAGGCGGTCGGCTGCAAGTCCAGGACCGGCACGGGAGGGAGAGCATCGGGGGAGCGGGGTGAGGAGGCCAGGGAGACGATGAGGCTGATGTCGGAGACGTCATTCCCCTCGGAGGCGACTGCAGATAGAGATGGTGGAAGCGCAGCAAGCCCATCTTGCCGCCCCCACGGCTCGAGGACGGGGCCGGGCGAGGCGGCGAAGGGGAGCGGGAAGGGCTGCCCTCCGACCCCTCCTCCTCGTCGGAGTGGTGCGACCGAGGGTGATGACGACCACGGTAGTGATACGTCTCCAACGTATCTATAATTTGTTATTGCTCCATGCTATATTATCTACTATTTTGGACAATATTGGGCTTTATTTTCCACTTTTATATTATTTTTGGGACTAACCTATTAACCGGAGGCCCAGTCCAGAATTGTTGTTTTTTGCCTATTTTAGTGTTTCGAAGAAACGGAATATCAAACAGAGTCCAAACAGAATAATCCTTTCTGGAACGTGATTTTCTTCCCGAATATGACCCAGGAGACTTGGACCCTACGCCAAGGAAGCTTCGAGGTGGCACGAGGTAGGGGGCGCACCCTACACCCCCAGGCGCGCCCCCACCCTCGTGGGCCCACCGAAGCTCCACCGACGTACTTCTTCCTCCTATATATACCCACGTACCCCCAAACGAACAGATACGGAGCCAAAAACCTAATTCCACCGCTGCAACTTTCTGTATCCACGAGATCCCATCTTGGGGCCCGTTCCGGAGCTCCGCCGGAGAGGGCCGTCAATACAGAGGGCTTCTACATCATCATAGCCTCTCCGATGAAGTGTGAGTAGTTTACCTCAGACCTTCGGGTCCATAGTTATTAGCTAGATGGCTTCTTCTCTCTTTTTGGATCTCAATACAAAGTTCTCCCCCTCTCTTGTGGAGATCTATTCGATGTAATCTTCTTCTTTTTGTGGTGTGTTTATTGAGACCGATGAATTGTGGGTTTATGATCAAGTCTATCTATGAATAATATTTGACTCTTTTCTGAATTCTTTTATGTATGATTGGTTATCTTTGCAAGTCTCTTCGAATTATTCGTTTGGTTTGGCCAACTAGATTGGTTGTTCTTGCCATGGGAGAAGTGCTTAGCTTTGGGTTCGATCTTGCGGTGTCCTTTCCCAGTGACAGAAGGAGCAGCAAGGCACGTATTGTATCGTTGCCATCGAGGATAACAAGATGGGGTTTATTTCATATTGCATGAATTTATTTTTATACATCATGTCATCTTGCTTAAAGCGTTACTCTCTTTTTAATTTAATACTCTAGATGCATGCTGGATAGCGGTCAATGAGTGGAGTAATAGTAGTAGATGCAGAATCATTTCGATCTACTTGTCACGGACGTGATGCCTATATACATGATCATGCCTAGATATTCTCATAACTATGCTCAATTCTGTCAATTGCTCAACAATAATTTGATCACCCATCGTAGAATACTTATGCTCTTGAGAGAAGCCACTAGTGAAACCTATGGCCCCCGGGTCTATTCTCATCATATCAATCTCCATCACTTTAATCTTGCTTTGCTTTTTTACTTTGCCTTTTACTTTTTACTTTGCATCTCTATACCAAAAATACCAAAAATATTATCTCTATCAGATCTCACTCTCGTAAGTGACTGTGAAGGGATTGACAACCCCTAATCGCGTTGGTTGCGAGTAGCTATCGTTTTGTGCAGGTACGAGGGACTTCAGCGTGGCCTCCTACTGGATTGATACCTTGGTTCTCAAAAACCGAGGGAAATACTTACGCTACTCTGCTGCATCATCCTCTCCTCTTCGGGGAAAACCAACGCAAGCTCAAGAGGTAGCAAGAAGAATTTCTGGCGCCGTTGCCGGGGAGTCTACGCAAAAAGTCAACATACCAAGTACCCATCACAATCCCTATCTCTCACATTACATTAGTTGCCATTTGCCTCTCATTTTCCTCTCCCCCACTTCACCCTTGTCGTTTTATTCGCCCTCTCTTTCTCCTTCTCCTTCTCCTTCTCCTTCTCCGTTTGCCTTTTCCTCGCTTGCCTTTTGTTTGCTCGTGTGTTGGATTGCTTGTTTGTCGCGATGGCTCAAGATACTACCAAATTGTGTGACTTCACCAATACCAACAATAATGATTTCCTTAGCACTCCGATTGCTCCTCTTGCCAATACTGAATCTTGTGAAATCAATACTGCTTTGTTGAATCTTGTTATGAAAGATCAATTCGCCGGCCTTCCTAGTGAAGATGCCGCTACTCATTTGCATAGCTTCGTTGATTTATGTGATATGCAAAAGAAAAAAGATGTCGATAATGATGTCGTTAAATTGAAGCTATTTCCTTTTTCGCTTAGAGATCATGCTAAAGCTTGGTTTTCGTCTTTGCCTAAAAATAGTATTGATTCTTGGAACAAGTGCAAAGATGATTTTATCTCTAAGTATTTTCCTCCCGCTAAGATCATCTCTCTTAGAAACGATATTATGAATTTTAAGCAACTTGATCATGAAAATGTTGCACAAGCTTGGGAGAGAATGAAATTAATGATACGTAATTACCCTACTCATGGTTTGAATTTGTGGATGATTATACAAAAAAGTTTATGCCGGATTGAATTTTGCCTCTAGAAATCTTTTAGATTCGGCCGCGGGAGGCACTTTTATGGAAATCACTTTAGGAGATGCTACTAAACTCCTAGATAATATTATGGTTAATTATTCTCAATGGCATACCGAAAGATCTACTAGTAAAAAAGTGCATGCGATAGAAGAAATTAATGTTTTGAGTGAAAAAATGGATGAACTTATGAAATTATTTGCTACTAAGAGTGTTTCTTCTGATCCTAATGATATGCCTTTGTCTACTTTGATTGAGAATAATAATGAATCTATGGATGTGAATTTTGTTGGTAGGAATAATTTTGGTAACAACGCGTATAGAGGAAACTTTAATCCTAGCTCGTACCCTAGTAATTCCTCTAATAATTATGGTAATTCCTACAACAGCTCTTATGGAAATTTTAATAAGATGCCCTTTGAATTTGAGACTAGTGTTAAAGAATTATAAATTCGCAAAAGAATTTCAATGCTTTGCTTGAAGAAAAGTTGCCTAAGATTGATGAATTGGCTAGGAACGTTGATAGAATTTCTCTTGATGTTGATTCTTTGAAACTTAGCTCTATCCCACCTAAGAATGATATCAATGAGTCTCTCAAAGCCATGAGAATTTCCATTGATGAGTGCAAAGAAAGAACCGCTAGGATGCGTGCTAAGAAAGATTGCTTTGTGAAAGCGTGTTCTTCTAGTTCCTATGAAAATCAAGATGAAGATCTAAAAGTTATTGATGTGTCCCCTATTAAATCTTTGTTTTGCAATATTAATCTTGATGAAACTGAATATGATCTTTCTTTACCTAGAAGGCGTTCTAAAAATTCGGAGTATTTAGATCTTTATGAGGAAATTGATGAATGTGGGATTTCAACGAATTTAATTATGAAAGTTGCTCTTTGATTATGAAATTGATGAAATTGATAAAAATCTAGATGTTGCTAAACCCACTATATTGGATTTCAACGAATTTAATTATGAAAGTTGCTCTTTGATTGATTGTATTTCCTTGTTGCAATCCGTGCTAAATTCTCCACATGCTTATAGTCAAAAGAAAGCCTTCACCGAACATATTGTAGATGCCTTGATGCAATCTTATGAAGAAAAACTTGAGTTGAAAGTTTCTATCCCTAGAAAACTCTATGATGAGTGGGAACCAACTATTAAAATTAAAATTAAAGATCATGCGTTTTATGCTTTGTGTGATTTGGGTGCTAGTGTCTCCACTATCCCCAAAACTTTGTGTGATTTGCTAGATTTCCGCGATCTTGATGATTGCTCTTTAAACTTACATCTCGCGGATTCTACTATTAAGAAACCTATGGGAAGGATTAATGATGTTCTTATTGTTGCAAATAGGAATTATGTGCCCGTAGATTTCATTGTTCTTGATATAGATTGCAATCCTTCTTGCCCTATTATTCTTGGTAGACCTTTCCTTAGAACGGTTGGTGCGATTATTGATATGAAGGAAGAGAATATTAGATTCCAATTTCCATTAAAAAAGGGCATGAAACACTTTCCAAGAAAGAAAATAAAATTACCATATGAAACTATTATGAGAGCCACTTATGGATTGCCTTCCAAAGATGGCAATACCTAGATCTATCCTCGCTTTTATGCCTAGCTAGGGGCGTTAAACGATAGCACTTGTTGGGAGGCAACCCAATTTTATTTTTAGTTTTTTGTGTTTTTATTCTGTTAGGAAATAAATAACCCATCTACCTTCTGTTTGGATGTGGTTTTGTGTTTTAATTAGTGTTTGTGCCAAGCTAGACCTGTTGGATCTTCTTGGACGATAGTTATTTGATCCTGCTGTAAATTCCAGAAACTTTGCGTTCAGTGAACGAATTGTTAAAAATCAACAGAACGTGATAAAATACTGATTCAAATTGCTGCTGATCAATAAAAAAATTGTCTAGGTCTTCTAATTTTGGTTGATTTTTTGTAGTTCCAGAAGTTTGCGTTAGTTACAGATTACTACAGACTGTTCTGTTTTTGACAGATTCTGTCTTTGTGTGTTGCTTGCTTATTTTGATGAATCTATGGTTAGTAAAATAGTTTATAATCCATAGAGAAGTTGGAATACAGTAGGTTTAACACCAATATAAATAAATAATGAGTTCATTACAGTACCTTCAAGTGGTCTTTTGTTTTCTTTCTCTAACGGAGCTCACGCGATTTTTATTGAGTTTTGTGTTGTGAAGTTTTCAAGTTTTGGGTGAATTCTTTTGATGGATTATGGAACAACCTGTGGCAAGAGCCTAAGCTTGGGGATGCCCATGGCACCCCCAAGATAATCCAAGGACACCAAAAAGTCAAAGCTTGGGGATGCCCCGGAAGGCATCCCTTCTTTCGTCCACTTCCATCGGTAATTTACTTGGAGCTATATTTTTATTCACCAACATGATATGTGTTTTGCTTGGAGCGTCTTGTATTATTTGTGTCTTTGTTTGTTAGTGTTCCACAATCATCCTTGCTGTACACACCTTTTGAGAGAGCCATACATGAATTGGAATTTGATAGAATACTCTATGTGCTTCACTTATATCTTTTGAGCTATGTAGTTTTGCTCTATGTGCTTCACTTATATCTTTTGAGCGTTATAATTTTGCTCTATGTGCTTCACTTAGATCTTTTAAAGCACGGTGGTGGTTTGTTTTAAAGAAACTATTGATCTATCATGCTTCACTTAAATTATTTTGAGAGTCTTAATAGCATGGTAATTTGCTTAATAATAATATGCTTGGTATTCAAGATTTGTGAAACTTTCTTTTGAGTGCGTTGAATACTAAGAGAAGATTGAAGCATGATAATTATTTTGAGATATGGAGGTGATAATATTAGATTCATGCTAGTTTAGTAGTTGTGAATTTAAAGAATACTTGGTTTAAAGTTTGTGATTCCCGTAGCATGCACGTATGGTGAACCGTTATGTGATGAAGTCGGAGCATGATTTATTTATTGATTGTCTTCCTTATGAGTGGCGGTCGGGGACGAGCGATGGTCTTTTCCTACCAATCTATCCCCCTAGGAGCATGCGCGTAATACTTTGCTTTGATAACTTATAGATTTGTAGGGATAACTTTCTTTGGCCATGTTATTTTGAGAAGACATAATTGCTTTATTAGTATGCTTGAAGTATTATTATTTTTTATGTCAATATGAACTTTTGTCTTGAATCTTCCTAATCAGAATATTCACACCATAATTAAGAAATTTTGCATTGAAATTATGACAAGTAGCACTCCGCATCAAAAATTCTCTTTTTATCATTTACCTACTCGAGGACGAGCAGGAATTAAGCTTGGGGATGCCTGATACGTCTCCAACGTATCTATAATTTTTTATTGCTCCATGCTATATTATCTACTGTTTTGGACTATATTGGGCTTTATTTTCCACTTTTGTATTATTTTTTTGGACTAACCTATTAACCGGAGGCCCAGCCCAGAATTGCTGTTTTTTGCCTATTTCAGTGTTTCGAAGAAACGGAATATCAAACGGAGTCCAAACGGAATAATCCTTTCTGGAACGTGATTTTCTTCCCGAATATGACCCAGAAGACTTGGACCCTACGCCAAGGAAGCTTCGAGGTGGGCACGAGGTAGGGGGGTGCGCCCTACACCCCCAGGCGCGCCCCCCACCCTCGTGGGCCCACCGAAGCTCCACCGACATACTTCTTCCTCCTATATATACCCACGTACCCCCAAACGAACAGATACGGAGCCAAAAACCTGATTCCACCGCCGCAACTTTCTGTATCCACGAGATCCCATCTTGGGGCCTGTTCCGGAGCTCCGCCGGAGAGGGCCGTCATCACGGAGGGCTTCTACATCATCATAGCCTCTCTGATGAAGTGTGAGTAGTTTACCTCAGACCTTCGGGTCCATAGTTATTAGCTAGATGGCTTCTTCTCTCTTTTTGGATCTCAATACAAAGTTCTCCCCCTCTCTTGTGGAGATCTATTCGATGTAATCTTCTTCTTTTTGCGGTCTGTTTGTTGAGACCGATGAATTGTGGGTTTATGATCAAGTCTATCTATGAATAATATTTGAATCTTTTATGAATTCTTTTATGTATGATTGGTTATCTTTGCAAGTCTCTTCGAATTATCCGTTTGGTTTGGCCAACTAGATTGGTAGTTCTTGCCATGGGAGAAGTGCTTAGCTTTGGGTTTGATCTTGCGGTGTCCTGTCCCAGTGACAGAAGAGGCGGCAAGGCACGTATTGTATCGTTGCCATCGAGGATAACAAGATGGGGTTTATTTCATATTGCATGATTTTATCTCTCTACATCATGTCATCTTGCTTAAAGCGTTACTCTGTTTTTAACTTAATACTCTAGATGCATGCTGGATAGCGGTCAATGAGTGGACTAATAGTAGTAGATGCAGAATCGTTTCGATCTACTTGTCAGGGACGTGATGCCTATATACATGATCATGCCTAGATATTCTCATAACTATGATCAATTCTGTCAATTGCTCAACAGTAATTTGTTCACCCACCGTAGAATACTTATGCTCTTGAGAGAAGCCACTAGTGAAACCTATGGCCCCGGGTCTATTCTCATCATATCAATCTCCATCACTTTAATCTTGCTTTGCTTTTTTACTTTGCCTTTTACTTTTTAATTTGCATCTCTATACCAAAAATACCAAAAATATTATCTCTCTCAGATCTCACTCTCGTAAGGGACCGTGAAGGGATAGACAACCCCTAATCGCGTTGGTTGCGAGTAGCTATCGTTTTGTGCAGGTATGAGGGACTTCAGCGTGGCCTCCTACTGGATTGATACCTTGGTTCTCAAAAACTGAGGGAAATACTTACGCTACTATGCTACATCATCCTCTCCTCTTCGGGGAAAACCAACGCAAGCTCAGGCGGTAGCAGGTAGTTATCCTGGGACCCATGAGGTGCGTCGGGGGGAGCGTCGTCGAAGAAGCGGGGCCGCTCCACGTGGTTGGGCGGCTCGGGAGCGATGCGGAGATCAAAGCCCTGGTCGTTCAAGAAGACTCAGATGGTGGCGCGTGATGTCTACTACGCAACCTTCTCCTTGTAAACGTTGTTGGGCCTCCAAGTGCAGAGGTTTGTAGGACAGTAGCAAATTTCCTTCATGTGGATGACCTAAGGTTTATCAATCCGTGGGAGGCGTAGGATGAAGATGGTCTCTCTCAAGCAACCCTGCAACCAAATAACAAAGAGTCTCTTGTGTCCCCAACACACCCAATACAATGGTAAATTGTATAGGTGCACTAGTTCGGCGAAGAGATGGTGATACAAGTGCAATATGGATGGTAGATATAGGTTTTTGTAATCTGAAAATATAAAAACAGCAAGGTAACAAGTCATAAAAGTTGGCGTAAACGGTATTGCAATGTTAGAAAACAAGGCCTAGGGTTCATACTTTCACTAGTGCAAGTTCTCTCAACAATAATAACATAATTGGATCATATAACTATCCCTCAACATGCAACAAAGAGTCACTCCAAAGTAACTAATAGCAGAGAACAAACGAAGAGATTATGGTAGGGTACGAAACCACCTCAAAGTTATTTCTTTCCAATCAATCCGTTGGGCTATTCCTATAAGTGTCACAAACAACCCTAGAGTTCGTACTAGAAATAACACCTTAAGACACAAATCAACCAAAACCCTAATGTCACCTAGATACTCCAATGTCACCTCAAGTATCCGTGGGCATGATTATACGATATGCATCACACAATCTCAATTCATCTACTCAACCAACACATAGAACCCCAAAGAGTGCCCCAAAGTTTCTACCGGAGAATCATGACGAAAACGTGTGCCAACCCCTATGCATAGGTTCCCAATGTCACAAAACCCGCAAGTTGATCACCAAAATATACATCAAGTGGATCAATAGAATAACCCATTGTCACCACGGTTATCCCACGCAAGACATACATCAAGTGTTCTCAAATCTTTAAACACTCAATCCGATAAGATTACTTCAAGGGGAAAACTCAATCCATTACAAAAGAGAAGAGGGGGAGAAGAAACATAGGATCCAACTATAATAGCAAAGCTCGCGATACATCAAGATTGTGCCAAATCAAGAACACGAGAGAGAGATCAAACACATAGCTACTGGTACATACCCTCAGCCCCGAGGGTGAACTACTCCCTCCTTGTCATGGAGAGCGCCGGGATGATGAAGATGGCCACCGGTGAGGGTTCCCCCCTCCGGCAGGGTGCCGGAACGGGGTCCCGAGAGGTTTTTGGTGGCTACAGAGGCTTGCGGCGGCGGAACTCCCGATCTAATCTCTGTTCTGGAAGTTTTAGGGTACGTGAGTATATATGGATGCAGGAAGTACGTCGGTGAAGCTTCGGGGGCCCCACGAGGCAGGGGGCCCGCCCTAGGGGGGTGGGCGCGCTCCCCACACTCGTGAGCACCCGCCTTAGCTCCTGGCATGGGGTCCAAGTCCATCCGGTAGCTTTCCTTCCAAAAATAACTTCTCCAGTTGATTTCATTCCATTACACTGAAATAGGCAAAAAACAGCAAATCTGGGCTGGGTCTCCGGTTAATAGGTTAGTCCCAAAAATAATATAAAAGTGGATAATAAAGCCCAATATTGCCCAAAATAGTAGATAATATAGCATGGAGCAATAAAAAATTATAGATACGTTGGAGACGTATCAAGCATCCCCAAGCTTAATTCCTGCTCGTCCTCGAGTAGGTAAATGATAAAAAAGATAATTTTTGATGTGGAATGCTAGTTGGCATAATTTCATGGGTTAATTATCCTTTTGCCCTTAGTGGTGTCCATCTGGTCAGTTTTGCCCTCAGATGCAAATTGTGCTCAGTTTTGCCCCTAGTCCGTGTGCACCGACTCGTTCTGTGAACTTTGGCGTCTCCGTCAGGTCAACGTTTTGACTTGGCCTTACAGGTGGGACCAGGCGGCAGAGGCGGACAATTATATTCAGACCGTTGCACGCGTGGCTTGCGGGACCCAGCAGAGAGCCGTTGAGCATAGAGCCGTTGCGGGTGTGCTATATTAGCTGGCGACAGCGGCGGTGACCACGGCGACAGGAGCACGACGCTGACCACGGCGAGAGAGCGAGAGCACGACGGCGGTGGGAAGCTAGCTGTGGAGGGCGTGGCGGTGGGAAGCTAGCTGTGGAGGGCGCGGCGGCGTTGAGATCCCACGGCGAGAGAGCGAGAGCACGACGGCGGTGGGAAGCTAGCTGTGGAGGGCGCGGCGGCGTTGAGATCCCGTTCGGCTCCGAGCTCCATGTCTTCCGCAAGCTCCCGCACCACCTCACGGATGCAGAGCCGGGCGCGTGTGGAGATGCCTGTCTTCGTCTGTCCGTGGTGCCGGGCGAGCGTTGATCGGAGGGTTTCTCACACACCGAGGAACCACAATCATCCGTTCTACGTGTGCAGCGAGAATGGGGTAAGAATCGAGGCAATTGCACCATTTTCGTGGTCGGGATCTTTGAGCAATCGGTTGATCTGTTCCGTGTTCATGCAGGTGACATGCTTCTTTCTTTGGGTCGATGCTCTGGCCAAGACTCTGATAAATGAACTGCAAGAAGAGCATGGCGAATGGTTCCGCATGCTGCCCCAAACCGCAGTGGCCGCAGCACGAGCTCCGGAAGAAGAGATGGAGGGCGAAGCACGCACTGACAGAGAGCTAGCTGTTGAGCTTAGGATGTTGAAGAAGAAGGTTAGGAAGCTTGAAGATCAAGCACTACCAATACCCATTTGCAAATACTTTTGGGCAATTGTAGGTATGGTAATCGCACTGGTTGTAATGTTGAAAATGTATGGAAAGGCATGAATTATGGAGGAATTTGTAATCTTGAAATTGTATGAGAAATTCACCTAGTTTAAATGTTGGTCAAAGTTGTTTAAATGTTGAAAAAAAGAGAAGAAGTGACCAACATTTAAATATGTTGAAAAAAAGGAGAAGAAATGAAGAATTCAGAAACTTTTGATCAATGAAATGCAGCTAATGAATTATTCCAGAGCCAAACAATTAAGGTTAGAAATTTTTTGGAGCTGTTAAATATTTAATAGCAATTTAAGTAATCCAATTCAAATACACCGTGATTTAAATCAAAGACCAAAATGTCATGAAAAATGTGCCTCAGCTCTGGTAGATGTTTACACCTAGTGCCAAAATAAATGAACATTGAGTAGAAACTAATTTGTCTAAAAAATGAAGTGTGGAAAATGCACAAAAAATTGGTGAGGCTGGGGACTCGAACCCAAGACCGCGTGGGTTTGTGGTGTTTAGGGCTGCGCTGGTAACCGCTAGGACAGATGGCAAGAGTTTGACATGGGTAGGGAAGCAATGTATACATAGTGAGACTGTGAAATTTGTCAAAAAAATGAAGGGTGAAAAAATGCACAAAAAATTGGTGCGGCTGGGGACTCGAACCCAACACCGCGTGGGTTTGTGGTGTTTAGGGCTGCGTTGGTAACCGCTAGGACAAATGGCAAGAGTTTGACAAGGGTAGGGAAGAAATGTATACATAGTGAGACTGTGAAATTTGTCAAAAAAATGTTAGTTCATGACTTTTTTTTTGAATAAAACGGAGTGGCACTTGGTTTAGTGTTAGAGTGGCACTTGGTTTAGAATTTAAACGGAATAAATTTGCATGTTAGTTCATGACTTATTTTTTTGAATAAAACGGAGGGCTTCTCACCCCTTCTTTTGAATGACAACCACAAGTTCTTGAGCTTCATGACTTGGTTTAGGGAAGAAATTATATGCTTGGGCACGGACATTTTTTAAAACACATAATAAACCCTAATAAATAACTTAGATAAGATGCAACACAAGTACCATTACAATAATTTCACGGACAGTTCACGGACACATGACACGATATAGAAAAGCAACAAATAAAAAATGAAACAGTCTTCATCTTGATCTCCCCCTTCCACTTTGGCCGCGCGCGCCCCTTCAACACCGTCTTCATCTTCACACCTCCTCCTCGTCGTCGTAGGGAAGGGAGTGCATCCCGGCTGGAGTGGGGAAGATGTTCTCGTAGTTGGTGAAGATGTTGTAGACGGTGAAGAAGATGGCCTCGCAGCCGCACCAGAAGACTTGGCCGAGGAGCTCGCGCGCGTCAAACGGGTTGGTGAAGGTGACCGTGAGCAGTAGGAGGATGCCGCCGCGGTCACGAACCTCGTTGAGGGTGAACATCCTCGGGGAGCCCCGTGGGAGGTGGGATAGCCGGCTCTGAGGAAGGCGCGGGTGAGTTCGACAGAACCCCTCCACCTTGAAAAAGCCCACACGCGGAGCTCCCTCTCCACGAGCACGCCCGGTGGGTAGCGCCGCTCCGGCACGACAGGCGGACGGCTGAAGGTCGGCCCGTTGAACTGCATGGTCTCTCTTGGGGAGGGCTTGGTCGATTGGGTGTTTGAAGTTGGAGAGAATGGATCGAATCTGGCTTATGGGTGGGAGAGGAAGATAGGCACCCCATTTATAGGCCTGTGGGTGGGAGAGGAAGAGAGAAAGGGTGAGAACGGTGCGTGTGTGAATCCGAACGCGTGTGTGTATCCGTTACGCTTTGCACTCTTAAAGTTTTGCACAAAAACGATGCATGCATGGGGCGCGTGCGTGCATTTGAATCACTGCATAGCTCTTTGACCGGACGGTGCATCCGACTCGTTGAACCACCTAGCTGGCCTCGCTAGCCTAGCGCGCCTAGCATGCCTCGCTCGCCTCGCTCGCATGCATGCACGTCGCAGCCTCCCGCGCATGCAAACCCACGTCGCAGCCTATGCACGTCGCCGCCTCCCATGCATGCATGCAAGGCCTGGAAAGGCTGAGACAGGCTATTTACTGCGGTCTCAGGCCCAGATAACGATACGGCCCAACGGTCCATCCAGCGCGCCCAATATTTGTTTAAAAAAGAGAATCTCCCAGCCAATCAGATTGCATCTCGCGGATTGCCCGCCTCCTCCCCACAGATTCCTTCTAGAAGGGTTAGATCGACGGCCCTTGTTCAGCGCTAGGGTTAGATGAACGGTCCTGGTTCAGCGCTAGGGTTAGCGGAGTTTGGGAGGGGTTTGGAGCAGTCAAAGCTATGTTTGACCAGATTTCAAATGAGCATAATAAATTAAATAAAAAACAGAAAAATAAAAAACCTACGCACATAGTCTTCTTATGTCATATACTAACGATTTAAGTTGATAAACAAGGTTTACATACATTTAAACGATAAGTTCATGTGTATTGTATGATATCTCGAGTATCTCAAACTCTTTTGTATGAAGTGAAGAGAAGTGTTTTGGGGAAATAAACATGAACATTTCGAAAAACTCACCACAGCTTCATTTTAGAGTGACTAAGAAGGATCCAGGCTTAGTTTTTCATTTTGATGTTTTACACTTATTTAAATCTTAGTCAAAGTTAAGTTTGACCAGAATTCAAATGAGCAAAACAAATTTAAAAAAAATCAAAAAATGGAAAAACCAGCGCACATAGTCCGTATATATAGAATATATAGGATATATGTTTAGGAAAGTTATTTGGCTGATTTAGACAAGGTCGAAAAAAACCTTGCTTAGAGATGAGGCCGTTTACCCTACCTTTGGACCCTCATTTTAGCACATTTTTCATGAAAATTTCAAAAACCTCACCATAGCTTCATTTTGGATTGACTAAGAAGGATCCAGGCTTAGTTCTTCATTTTGATGTTTTAGACTTGTTTAAATCTTGGTCAAAGTTAGGTTTGACCAGAATTCAAAAGAGCAAAACAAAATTCAAAAAAATAAAAAAAGGAAAAACCATGTGCTCATTCAAACATCATCCAACAGATTTAACCATCATGTCAAACATAGTTCTAACATCATCCAACAGAAATACAACATTATTCATAATGTTTCATAATTATTCACATATAGCGTTCGGGCTTCTGTCTGTTCCTTGAGCTTCTTGCCATCACTTTGCTCCTCGTGCACCTTGTGCTCATTGCTTCTTCTCTTCTCCTCTTGGTTCTCGGTACCTTGTGCGTCTTCTTCAAACCTATCATAGAGTTGTGCAAAACATAAAGGGTAATGAGATCATGTCAAGTGACCCATAAATGTACAGTAGTATTTGACCCTTGCAAGATTTACATACCTAGCAGAACTCACAACAACAGAAGGTTGGTCACCATTTAGAGCCTCACTTGGATCATCATTTGGAGCCTCACTTGGATCACCAAGATCATCATTTGGAGCCTCACTTGGATCACCAACATCCTTGTGCATCTTCTTCAAACCTATCATAGAGCTGTGCAAAACATAAAGGGTAATGAGATCATCTCAAGTGACCCATAAATGTATAGTAGTATTTGACCCTGCAAGATTTACATACCTAGCAGAACTCACAACAACAGAAGGTTGGTCACCATTTAGAGCCTCACTTGGATCATCATTTGGAGCCTCACTTGGATCACCAAGATCATCATTTGGAGCCTCACTTGGATCACCAACATCATCATTTGGATCCTCACTTGGATCACCATGATCATCATTTGGAGCCTCACTTGGATCACCATGATCACTATTTGGAGCCTCACTTGTATCACCATGATCACTTTCATCGAAGCCTTCATCAAAACTCTCTCCAAACGCTGGATCTACTGTGTTATCACAATACTTACCGAAATGACCAGACCCACCACATCTTGTGCACCTACGCTTCCTCGCTCCAAGTCCAGCTCCTTCGCTGCGAGGTCTGATTCGACTCTTCCTTGGTCTACCTGCTGCTCTTTTCAGAACTGGAGCGCAAAGCTTGAATCCAGGGTCCACCATGTCCCATTGTTGTTTTCCCTCCATAGCAGGCAAGGCATAAGCATATGTGGCTTTGAACCTTGCAACGGAGTAGTAATCATGCACATACTGCTGAATGTTCCCTGCTGGACCAGGGAGAGAAGTGATGAAAAACAAGGCATGAATGCATGGCAACCTAGTTATCTGCCATTGCCTACAACTGCAAGTTCTAGCTTCTAAATCCACTGGATATCTCCATTCCCTCTTCTCTTTATCCAAATATGATATCTCTGATGTGGTACCTGAGCAAAGAGTCATGTTAATTTCCAAGCCTGTTGTTTTCTGCATCAGCTCATTCATCACGGCAGGGATGATAATGTGGCCCATGAATTTTTCCTCGGCTATTCCTGCACGATAATGAAATTTCTGCATGTATTCTATCCTTATCCTGTCTAGCAAATCCATCACATAATGACCCTTTAGTTTTCGGATCATTGAGTTGAAAGACTCTGCTAGATTATTGTGCACATAGTCATCTTTGCTCAGTTCACTGAATTGGCTTCTGGCCCATAACTTGGAGTGGTGTGTTTCCAAGTATTCTTTCACTTTGGGATTCATGTATAACTGCCTCAAGTGGTAGTTGTGCTTTTCACACTGCAAGTCAAAGATGCTGGCCATAAATTGTCGGTATACACCTTTCCTTTGAATTTCTTCATGAAATTTGCAGCAAGGTGACGCATGCATTCCCTATGCTCTACTCCAGGGAACACATTGTCCACGGCCACTTCTAAACCTTTGCAGGCATCTGTATGAATGACCAACCCATTGGGATGTGCAATAGCCCGGCGCAGATTATGCAAAAACCAAGTCCAACTCTCCTCAGACTATGTTTCCAGCACACCGTAGGGAACTGGAAATACAAAACTGTGTGCATCAACTGCACAAGCAGCTACTAACTGTCCTTTAAACCTCCCTGTGATAAAAGTGGCATCAATAGCCAAATAAGGCCTGCAACCTGCCAAAAAACCCCGGCGACAAGCCTCAAAGCAGACAAAAACCCTCCTAAAGCATTCCTTGGTCTTTGTCACTCCCCTGAATGTGTACTCCACGGTGTGGTGATCAATATCTACAATACTACCTGGGCTTGTCTTCTCCACTTCACCTTTGAATGAATACAACAATTGAAAGCTTTCCTGCTAGTTACCATACATAGAATCCATAGCCTGTTGTTTACCATTGAACAACCTCATGTATGGTAAATCTATCTTGAATTTATCTTTGATGTTCTTCTGCAATTCCTTTGGACCCACTTGCTGGTTTTCTTTCACCCACTTCTTTACTTCTTCTGCCACCCATCTTGACTTGGCTCTACTGATTGTATCCTTCCTAAGGGTTGATTCCTGGCATGTGTGCTTAAAAGGGTTCACTTTGACCTGAACATTAGTGCTATTTCACATTTTAGATGCGAGCAGCCTCCATGGACAACCCTCAGTTGGACAGTGCACTCTGTAACGTACTTGATCGCTCTTTTCAACTTTGAAAGTACGTTCTACCTTGATGCAGTATGTCACAAGTGCATTTCTACACTCATTCATGGATGCCAAAACTGTACCTTCTTCCAAATTAGGGTTCAAAGGGTCCCATTCAACAGCTACAAGGTCTTCGTCCTCACCCACCGCGTCATCATCCACACAGACTGCATTGTGAGCCTCATCTTGGTTATCAGCCCGAGGTGCCCGTCGTAAATTCCGAATAACATCAGAATATAGCTTCTCTTCATCAACCCCAGAATTGTAGTCATCATGCTCCACTTGAAGGGGGACCCTATTGCTGTTGCCCACACTTGTCGAGCCACCACATCGCCGTGCACCAACTGAACTGTTCTGGCTAGAGATGCCATTACGACGACTTGGTTCTCCCCGAGATGTTGCACCCGTCATCCTAGGTCCAAATGCCTGCTCAAGCACATCAACTTGCAGCCTCACATGAAAATTATCTTTCTCTTTATGCCTAACAAACATGGTAGCTAGCTCTTCATCATTACTAATTGTCACCCATTTCTTTTCCCCATCATAGTATTTGTATACCACTTCATCAAGTAAACCCCAAGGATATTGGCTACAAATTACCTCCCCAAATTGTCTGAAACTCCAATTACTAGCCATTGGAAACCGATAATCAAAACCTCCTTGGTATTTCTTCTGATCCTTTGCATCGAACGTGTACCAGTCCCTTCTAATGTGCATCAAGAAAGCAAACCGCAACTCCATCCTAACCGGCGAAAAACAGAGATGCAATCAGCACACTAATTGGGAAAACCTACTCGAATCGAGTGTTCTAATGCACAACTAAGCTCAATCAAAACAGGAGGCAAGACTTACCCCTCGGGAACCCAGTCGTGGACGCGGCGGATCTCCGGCCCGATGCCTGCCTCGCCAGATACTCTGGGGTCGCCGCTGCTCTCCATTTCGGCCTAGGGTTCTTCCTCCTAGTTCAAATAGCTCCAGCAGCCCCCCACCTTTGAGCGCTCCAGCCGGGCGCACGGAAGGAGGCCGCGCCGCGGGTCGAGCAGGTGGCGGGCGCCCCACCCGTGGCGTCGCAGGAAGGTGGCGGGCGTCGAGGCAGCCGGGGAGCGTAGGCGCAGAAAGGTAGCGGTGGAGTAGGCGTGCAGCTGGTGGCGGGGCAGGTCCTAGCCGCGGCGCAAGTGCCGGCGGCGGCGCAGGTCAGCCGGCCGGCGGGGAAGCGGATGGGCAGAGTGAGCTACGAATGATTTGGGGATTTAGTTGCATGGGCCTACATGTCAGCTCCGGACCCACGTCCACGCGGTCCCACGTGTAAGCTCCGGACCCACAACTTAATGCTGGCGGACGGAGTGGACTCAAATATGGCCATTTGGCCTCGTCATAGTAGTTATGCATGGACTAGGGGCAAAACTGAGCACAATTTGCATCTGAGGGCAAAAATGAGCACATAGACACCACTAAGGGCAAAAGGATAATTAACCCTAATTTCATTGTAATTCTTCTTAATTGTGATATGAATATTCAGATCCGAAATATTCAAGACAAAAGTTTAATATTGACATGAGAACAATAATACTTCAAGCATACTAACAAAGCAATCATGTCTTCTCAAAATAACATGACCAAAGAAAGTTGTCCCTACAAAATCATATAGTCTGGCTATGCTCTATCTTCATCACACAAAATATTTAAATCATGCACAACCCCGATAACAAGCCAAGCAATTGTTTCATACTTTTGATGTTCTCAAACTTTTTCAATCTTCACGCAATACATGAGCGTGAGCCATGGACATAGCACTATAGGTGGAATAGAATGGTGGTTGTGGAGAAGACAAAAAGGGAGAAGATACTCTCACATCAACTAGGCATATCAACGGGCTATGGAGATGCCGATCAATAGATATCAATGTGAGTGAGTAGGGATTGCCATGCAACGGATGCACTAGAGCTATAAGTGTATGAAAGCTCAACAAAGAAACTAAGTGGGTGTGCATCCAACTCGCTTGCTCACGAAGACCTAGGGCATTTTGAGGAAGCCCATCATTGGAATATACAAGCCAAGTTTTATAATGAAAGATCCCACTAGTATTTGAAAGTGACAACATAGGAGACTCTCTATCATGAAGATCATGGTGCTACTTTGAAGCAGAAGTGTGGTAAAAGGATAGTATCATTGTCCCTTCTCTCTTTTTCTCTTATTTTTTTATTTTTTATTTGGGCCTTTTTTTATGGCCTGTTTTTTTTCGTCCGGAGTCTCATCCTGACTTGTGGGGGAATCATAGTCTCCATCATCCTTTCCTCACTTGGGACAATGCTCTAAAAATGATGATCATCACACTTTTTTTATTTTTCTTACAACTCAACAATTACAACTCAATACTTAGAACAAAATATGACTCTATATGAATGCCTCCGGCGGTGTACCGGGATGTGCAATGACTCATGAGTGACATGTATGAAAGAATTATGAACAGTGGCTTTGCCACAAATACAATGTCAACTACATGATCATGCAAAACAATATGACAATGACGGAGCGTGTCATAATAAACGGAACGGTGGAAAATTGCATGGCAATATATCTCGGAATGGCTATGGAAATGCCATGATAGGTAGGTAGGGTGGCTGTTTTGAGGAAGGTATATGGTGGGTTTATGATACCGGCGAAAAGTGCGCGGTATTAGAGAGGCTAGCAAAGGTGGAAGGATGGGAAAAGTGCGTATAATCCATGGACTCAACATTAGTCATAAAGAACTCATATACTTATTGCAAAAATCTAGAAATTATCAAAGCAAAGTATTACTCGCATGCTCCTAGGGGGATAGATTGGTAGGAAAAGACCATCGCTCGTCCCCGACCGCCACTCATAAGGAAGAAAATCAATAAATAAATCATGCTCCGACTTCATCACATAACGGTTCACCATACATGCGTGCTATGGTAATCACAAACTTTAACACAAGTATTTTTCAAATTCACAACTACTCAACTAGCATGACTCTTATATCACCATCTTCATATCTCAAAACAATTATCAAGCATCAAACCTTTCTTAGTATTCAACACACTCATAAGAATTTTTACAAATCATTTATGCTTAGCATATTAGTATTATTCAAGCAATTTACCATGCTATTTAATACTCTCAAAATAATATAAGTGAAGCATGAGAGTTCATATATTTCTTCAAAATAAATCCACCGTCGTGCTCTAAAAGATATAAGTGAAGCACTAAAGCAAACAACAAACTACTCCGAAAGGTATAAGTGAAGATCAATGAGTAGTCGAATAATTATGTAAGGGCCAATTCCGTTTTTCCCCCTAACTTTGTCCCGACCTCATCTTTACCCCTAAATAAAAACAGTGCTCAACTTTGCCCCTCTTCCGTTAGGTGCGCTTATAGAAATGCCCTTCCGTACATTTTCCGTCTAGTCAAAGGCCTTTGACCGTTAGATTTTTCTACACGCGCACTTAACAGTCAAAGGCCTTTGACTGGACGGAAAATCTATGGAAGGGTATTTCTATAAGCGCACTTAACAGAAGAGGGGTAAAGTTGAGCACTGTTTTTATTTAGGGGTAAAGATGAGGTCGGGACAAAGTTAGGGGGGAAAATGTAAATCTCCCATTATGTAACTATGTGAAGACTCTCCCATTTACTAATTTCATACCTTGGTATTTTATTCAAACAGCAAGCAAAGCTAAAGAAAATAAAATGACGCTCCAAGCAAAACACATATCATGTGGTGAATAAAAATATAGCTCCAAGTAAAATTATCGATGAACGAAGACGAAAGAGGGGATGCCTTCCGGGGCATCCCCAAGCTTAGGCTCTTGGTTATACTTGAATATAACCTTGGGGTGCCTTGGGCATCCCCAAGCTTAGGCTCTTTCCACTCCTTATTCCATAGTCCATCGAATCTTTACCAAAAACTTGAAAACTTCACAACACAAAACTTAACAGAAAACACGTAAGCTCCGTTAGCGAAATAAAACAAAACACCACTTCAAGGTACTGTAATGAACTCATTATTTATTTATATTGGTGTTAAACCTACTGTATTCCAACTTCTCTATGGTTTATAAACTATTTTACTAGCCATAGATTCATCAAAATAAGCAAACAACACACGAAAAACAGAATCTGTCAAAAACAGAACAATCTGTAGTAATCTGTAACTAACGCAAACTTCTGGAACTCCAAAAATTCTAAAGTAAATTGGTGGACCTGAGGGATTTGTCTACTAATCATCTGCAAAAATAATCAACTAAATATCACTCTCCAGTAAAAAGTTCTAGCTAATGTCGTGAGCGCTAAAGTTTCTGTTTTTTACAGCATGATCATAAAGACTTCACCCAAGTCTTTCCAAAGGTTCTACTTGGCAAAAACACTAATTAAAATATAAAACCACATCTAAACAGAATCTAGATGGATTATTTATTCCTGATCAGAACCAAAAAGCAAGAAACTAAAATAAAATTGGGTTGCCTCCCAACAAGCGCTATCGTTTAACGCCCCTAGCTAGGCATGATGATTTCGATGATGCTCACATAAAAGATAAGAATTGAAACATAAAGAGAGCATCATGAAGAATATGACTAGCACATTTAAGTCTAACCCACTTCCTATGCATAGGGATTCTGTGAGCAAACAACTTATGGGAACAATAATCAACTAGCATAGGAAGGCAAAACAAGGACAACTTCAAAACTTTAAGCACATAGAGAGGAAACTTAATATTATTGCAATTCCTACAAGCATATATTCCTCCCTCATAATAATTTTCAGTAGCATAATGAATGAATTCAACCATATAACCAGCACCTAAATCATTCTTTTCATGATCTACTATCATAGAAATTTTATTACTCTCCACATAAGCAAATCTATTCTCATCAATAGTAGTGAGAGCAAACTCAACAAAATAACTATCATGTGATTGAAAATTAAGATCAAGATGACAAGTTTCATGGTTATCATTATTCTTTAAAGCATACATGTCATCACAATAATCATCATAGATAGGAGGCATGCTTACATTATAGTAAATTTGCTCATCAAAGCACGGGGGACAAAAAATATCATCTTTATCAAACTTAGCTTCCCCAAGCTTGTGACTTTGCATATCATTAGCATCATGGATATTCAAGGAATTCATACTAACAACATTGCAATCATGCTCATCATAAAAAGATCTAGTACCAAACATTTTATAGCATTCTTCTTCTAACACTTTGGAACAATTTTCCTTTCCATCATACTCACGAAAGATATTAAAAAGGTGAAGCGTATGAGACAAACTCAATTCCATTTTTTTGTAGTTTTCTTTTATAAACTATACTAGTGCTAAAACAAGAAACAAAAAGATTCGATTGCAAGATCTAAAGATATACCTTCAAGCACTCACCTCCCCGGCAACAACGCCAGAAAAGAGCTTGATGTCTACTACGCAACCTTCTCCTTGTAGACGTTGTTGGGCCTCCAAGTGCAGAGGTTTGTAGGACAGTAGCAAATTTCCCTCAAGTGGATGACCTAAGGTTTATCAATCTGTGGGAGGTGTAGGATGAAGATGGTCTCTGAGGGAGTCCTGGATTAGGGGGTGTTCGGATAGCCAGACTATACCTTCAGCCGGACTCCTGGATTATGAAGATACAATATTGAAGACTTCGTCCCGTGTCCGGATGGGACTTTCCTTGGTGTGGAAGGCAAGCTTGGCGATGCGGATATTCAAGATCTCCTACCATTGTAACCGACTTTGTGTAACCCTAACCCTATCCGGTGTCTATATAAACCAGAGGGTTCTAGTCCGTAGGACAACTTCATCATACAACAATCATACCATAGGCTAGCTTCTAGGGTTTAGCCTCCTTGATCTCATGGTAGATCTACTCTTGTACTACCTATATCATCAATATTAATCAAGCAGGAGTAGGGTTTTACCTCAATCGAGAGGGCCTGAACCTGGGTAAACTCCGTGTCCCTTGTCTCCTGTTACCATCCGACCTAGACGCACAGTTCGGGACCCCCTACCCGAGATCCGCCGGTTTTGACACCGACATTGGTGCTTTCATTGAGAGTTCCTCTGTGCCGTCGCAATCGGGAAGGATGTCTCCTCCCGTCTTTAAAGACGGCGCCGTTACTAAGGGAGCTTTGGCTGTCGGCCAAACTCTCCGGCTAGGCGGTTTCCTCATGACCGCCTGTTCGGCCGTTGCACCGACGGTGACCTCTCGGGTCAACAAAAGCAATCTTCACATCAGCTCGGAACTCGCCGAGCAGTTGGATCCAATGGAGCTCTCTTCCGTAAACGAGCTCTTGGATCGCATCGCCGCCTTGGGGGTCACTACGGATTATGACCAGGTTGGGCTTAAACCCGATCTAAGAGAGATTAATTCTCCCCAAGTCACCCATCATGTTGTCGTAGTAGAGGCACAGTGCGGCGACCCTTCATCCATCTTGAGGACTAGCTACGTCCAGATTCCCGATCCCTCCAAGCCGGATATCCGCGGAGGGGAGGAGGTAATGCAAGACCTGAACTTAGAATCAGGCAACGGGTCAGGTTCACTGGACAACATCCAAGAATCCAAACTTCAGAGTTCGGAAACTCCTTGGCCTTTGAGTCTCAAATTGGGTGAGGTTGCGGATTTGGTTCCACCCACCCACCCAAACATAAGCGATCTATCCCAAATCAGGCAAAAGCCCGAACAAACAGTACATCATTACTGGGCAAGGTTCCTCCTGGTTATGAACATGATAAAGGACTGCCGCGAGGAAGACACAATCTCAATCTTCTGCAATAATTGCACGGACAAGGGAATCCTCAACGCCACAGGATGTCGTGATATTACACGCTTCGCTGACTTGGCGTCCATAGTACAAAAGTACTGTGCGATGGAAAGCGCCTGGAAAACCAAAATTAAATTTTGGGATAATCCGGCCTTGAGTAGAGACCTTGTCCGAAATAAAAGGGTGCATCATCATCAGACACCCAGGTTAAAAACCAAAAAACCAAAACCCTCTACAGGGCATGGAACCGTACTGGAGAAATGGCTTAATGGACCCTGTAAAATTCACAGTACAGAGGACGCCACACCAACTCACAGCCTTAGAGCACGTTGGATACTCGGGCAGGTGGCCAAAAGGGGCGAAGATCTCCTAATTCCGGAGTCCGCGGAAAACCACCTCAGGGACTCCAGTACAATCTTCGAGACCTTCGCATCAAATAGCATGCGAAAAAGAACACTCCGCAGCTTTGCCGAAGTCTATCAAGTAGCAACAATAAACCCATGGAGCGACACGGCTATTACCTTCAACGAAAATGATGAACCTAAATTCCGAACAGCCCGAGCACCAGCCGCATTGGTCCTCAGTCCAATAGTGGACGGCTTTCGCCTCACCAAGGTACTCATGGATGGAGGCAGCGGATTGAACCTCATCTATGAGGAAACTCTTCAAAAAATGGGATTAGACTGGAGCCGCGTTGAGCGAAGCAGCACAACCTTTAGAGGAATTATCCCCAGTCGAGAAGCGCGCTGCACAGGAAAAATCACACTAGATGTGGTGTTCGGCACGCCGGATAATTACATATCCGAAGAGGTCACATTTCAGGTGGCCCCGTTCAGCAGCGGATATCACGCCCTATTAGGGAGGGAAGCATTTACAATCTTCCAAACAATACCCCATTACGGGTACATGAAGCTCAAGATGCCCGGGCCGAACAGAATTATCACTCTCGCTAGTGATCCGGACATAGCACTCCGCGCCGAAAACAAGACAGCCGCATTAGCCCTGGAGGCACTATGCGAAGCCTTAGCAGCTAAGGAACTGACTGCGCTGCGCTCCTCAGTTAACAGGGACGATGTGATACTCGACAAGAGATCCAAGTCCACATCCTTTAAGCCAGCAGATGAAATAGTCAAGTTCCAGGTCCATCCAACGGACCCCAACAAAACTGCCTCCATCAGGGCACGATTAAACCCTGATATGGACGCCGCACTGCGAGAATTTCTACGTGAAAATTGGGACATCTTCGCCTGGCACCCTTCAGACATGCCAGGAATCCCACGCAGGCTGGCCGAACATAGCTTGAATATCCTAAAAGGATTCAAACCAGTCAAACAAGCCCTTCGGCGTTTTTCCGAACCCAAGAGACAGGCTATGGGAGAGGAGCTAGCCAAACTATTGGAGGCCGGATTCATTAGAGACATAAAACATCCGGAGTGGCTAGCAAACTTGGTGATGGTATCAAAGAAGGACAAATCCTGGCGCCTGTGTGTCGATTTTAAAGACCTTAACAAGGCTTGCCCAAAGGATCCCTTCCCCCTCACCCGTATTGATCAAATTATCGATGCCACCGTAGGACACGATTCACTGTGTTTCCTCGACGCATACTCCGGTTACCATCAAATCAAGATGGCAGAATCAGACCAAGCCGCAACATCATTCATCACACCATACGACCCATTCTGCTTCAACACAATGCCCTTCGGGCTAAAAAACGCCCGCGCAACATATCAGCGCATGATTCAGACATGTCTGGCAAACCAGATCGGCAAGACAGTGGAGGCGTACGTGGATGATGTGGTGGTCAAAACAAGACATGTCGAATCTCTAGTAGATGAATTGAGGCTAACATTCGACAACCTCCGAAAATACGACATCAAGCTCAACCCGGAAAAATGCGTTTTCGGCGTTCCAGCCGGAAAGCTTTTGGGCTTCATTGTATGCGGTAGAGGAATTGAAGCAAATTCAGCCAAGATCCGAGCTTTGTCGCAACTGGATATCCCAAAGGACCTCAAACAAATACAAAAATTAACCGGATGCGTGGCGGCTTTAAGCCGCTTTATCTCTCGCTTGGGAGAAAAGGCACTGCCCCTTTATCGCCTCCTTTGGCGCACCGAACACTTCGAGTGGACGGATGCTGCCACAGCCGGACTAGATGAAATAAAAGCCATATTGGAAACAAACCCAGTCCTGGCCGCGCCAAACACCGGCGAACCAATGCTACTGTACATCGCAGCAACCCATCAAGTTGTCAGCGCAGTACTCGTCGTCGAGCGGGAAACGGACGGACACAAACACCCCCTTCAAAGGCTGGTCTACTACGTGTCCACTGTCCTCACTCCATGCAAATCAAGGTACCCGGATTATCAAAAGATTGCATATGCAGTATTCATGGCATCCCGGAAGCTACGACACTACTTTCAAGAGTGTTCCATAACAGTAGCCTCGGAAGTACCACTAAACGATATTATCAACAACCGCGATGCAACGGGCCGGATCGCAAAATGGGCCATCGAGCTCCTCCCGTTCGATATAACCTATAAGCCACGGTGAGCTATTAAATCGCAAGTTTTGGCGGACTTCGTCGCGGAATGGACAGAGGCCGAGATCCCTAAAGAGTACGGCACATATTCAAACTGGGTCATGCATTTCGACGGCTCCAAAATGTTGGCCGGACTAGGGGCTGGCATCGTCTTGACGTCCCCCACAGGAGACACAGTTCAATATGTGTTCCAGATCATGTACACGGACTCCAACAATGCAGCCGAATATGAGGCCCTCCTACATGGTCTCCGGATGGCAGTATCCATGGGCATTCAATGCCTAGAGGTACGCGGGGACTCGAACCTCGCGATATCACAAATAAACGGAGACTTCGACGCCAAGGATCCAAAAATGGCAGCTTACCGCAACGCCGTCCTAAAAATGTCAGCTCGGTTCGAAGGGTTGGAGTTTCACCATATAGCCCGAGAAAACAATCAGGCAGCAGATGTCCTGGCACGCATTGGAGCAAAATGCGATGCAGTCCCCCCCCCAACATCTTTTTAGAAAGACTGTTCAAGCCATCCGTAGCATGGGAGGGGGAACCCGCAGATAACAGCCCGGACCTAACCGCACCACTAGACGCCGAACAATCTGACATAATTGGAGGCTCTGCCACCGAAATTACACCTTTAGCCCACGTAATAATGGTGGTCATCGCCCCGTGGACAGAACCGTTCCTAGCCTACCTTACTATGCAGGAACTCCCAGAGGACCAAAACGAGGCACGCTGCATAGTGCGGCGATCTAAAGCCTATAAAGTCAACGAGGGAGAGCTTTATAAGAAAAGCACTACCGGAGTCCTTCAAAGGTGCATATCCGAAGAGGAAGGGCGGAACTTGCTGGCTGAAATTCATGCCGGACTAGGTGGCCACCACGCTGCAGCTCGGTCCCTCGTAAGCAAGGCTTTCCGTACGGGCTTTTTCTGGCTGACGGCCCGAGCAGACGCTCAGGACTTGGTCGAACGATGCGTCGGTTGCCAGCTTTTTGCAAATCAAAGTCATATGCCACCCACCGCCCTCCGAACTATCCCCATCACCTGGCCTTTCGTGGTCTGGGGGCTTGACATGGTTGGACCCCTTAAAGGCGGATAAGTTCACCAAATGGGTAGAAGCCAAGCCTGTTAACACGGCCGAGTCCGTACCTGTGATAGACTTCATATCCGGGGTTGTACACTGTTATGGCATCCCCCACAGCATCATCACTGATAATGGCACAAACTTCACCTCCGACGAGGTGAAACTCTGGTGCAAAAACATGGGCATCAAGCTCGATTATGCTTCTGTCTATCACCCACAAAATAACGGCCAGGTCGAACGTGCAAATGGTCTTATCATGAGCGGCATTAAACCCAGACTAGTGCGGTCCCTCAAGGAATCTAACACGCACTGGGTTGAGGAGCTCGACTCCGTACTCTGGGGGCTGCGGACCACGCCGAATCGCACCACCGGATACACACCATTCTTTATGGTGTACGGCGCAGAGGTAGTTCTCCCCTGCGACATAATTCATGACTCACCTCGAGTGCGCATGTACGAAGAAAGAGAAGCCAAGCTCGATCGGCAGGACAACTTGGACGCCTTGGAGGAGGAGCGTGACGTGGCAAAAGCCCGTTCCGCATTTTATCAACAGCAGGCTCGAAGATATCAAAGCAGAGAAGTACGGGCCAAAAATTACAATGTTGGCGAACTAGTTCTACGCCTGCTGGATAAGAAAATGGACAAACTCAAGCCCAAGTGGGAAGGTCCATTCAAAATCGACCAAGTCCTGACTGGTGGAGCGTACTGCCTGCGAGATGCGTCGGACAACCGACTCGAGCCGAACCCATGGAACGCCGCCCGTCTCCGAAGATTCTATGCCTAGCGCCGGACTCTGTGTTTGTCTCCTTCCTCTGTCCATTTTTTACATTTTTTGTCTTACATTTCTCTCCTTCCCCTCTTTTCTTTTATAGCCCTAAAAGGCTCATCAAGTGACGCGCTACCCGCGCTCATTAAACCTGGGGGCTTCTTTAACAGAAGCTTATTTATATGGGCTTCACGCCCAACACATGCGTCAAACTTCCGCATGTACCTTTTTCTTCACCATTATATGCATCGATATGACTTAAGTTTTGGCCAAGCTGGGTTGCCTGGCTCCTGTGCTTACCCCTATGTTCCCGATTGTCCGGCTAGGTGGTAAAGGGAGCACCTCTGCGATTGTTACTGCCGGATCAGCCGGATGTGTACCTCAGACTGGGTGAAGCCGAAAGCTAGCATTCTTAAGGGAATATTCGGTCGGTGAACTAAAAGACGACCTTTTTTACTTATTTATATACATGCCCCCAGATGACTTTCCTGCATTTGCAGTCCGGACATGCACTTTAGGGCATGCCTCCCAGAGAAAGGAACCCCTAACGGAACTATTCTCTCTGGAAGATGTTTCTTACTACCCATGTAATATAACATAACTAGTTGGGCACTTGTCTGATAAAGCACTAATGACCCCTACGCCTGGTCTCCATGCATACCCCGGTTCTTACATAACTGGTAGGGTATTCGGACACACTCTGGACCGTCAGGTCCCGAGGTAGAAGCGAAAAGGTGGGCAAGGACAAACGATCTACAATCCGGCTAGAAGGCATTACACATGTCAATTAACAATTACATAGTCACTCTGACTTATTGTATTCCTCTTCTATACCATCTAACAGGCTGTCTAATTTACAGTCCTGTTGGGAATACTTTGCGGCCAATTCTACTTGGCCGTACACTAATGTTACAGGGATCTCCTTCCCATCAGGCCCCACAGGTCCGACTTCGGCCATGTGATTTGGGTTAGACCTCGTAAACCGGGTCTTCACCATGGCCCAGGCCTCCCTAGCGCCTTGTCGGCAGGCCGATATCTTCCACAACCGGAAGCGCCACCGAGCTCCCTTAAGCTTCTCTGCAAGATCTCCAAGGCCCTCGGGCACGGAGTGGGAAGGCCATAAGGCCTGGGCAATGCCTCGCATTGCCTGCCGAACTTTCTCATGCAGTTGCGAGAGCTCGGGAAGAAGGTCACCCGTAGAACCGGGCATCTCCTCTGCAGGACGACCTGTTAGCATACCTACAGACATTACTCTGTTAGTCGACTTCCTCGCCGAACTCTTTTTTCAAAAAGATTCGCTTAAGCACTTACTAAATATGCCGCGTCGAAGCCGCTGGTTCTCCTTAGTGGAGTCCGACAGCTGGCCACGAACATCTTTAAGTTCAACGTCCAGCTTGGTGTTGGCATCCTGAAGATCATTCTTCTCTCGCCTCACCTTTGTTAGCGTACTCTCACCGGCCTTTAGCCGGCGTAAGAGTTGTTGTCTCTCCGGATCGAGTCCGGCGCCATCTGCAATATGATTTGTCAGATTTGCACCCACGCCGCAAAATACTAATCTTTCGAAGTGTATCTTACCAGAGGGGTCTCTTTGCGCTCCCCTGCCGCAGCTAGTGCGGCCTCCAGTTGGGCCTTGCACTCTTCCAGCTCCTGGGACAGTACGGTATTCTTCTCTGTAAGAACCTGCTTACCAAATGATCCTTAAATCAGTTACTCTAATTGTTTCAAGTCTCGGGGGCTACTATATATATATACATATATATATATTTCACCAAAATTTTCTTACCCGTGTGTCTTGTACATACTGCTCCGTGGCTCTGGCTAAACCATTTTGAGCAGCACGGAGGTACGCATCTCCCGAATTAAAGGCATCTAATGCCTCTTGGGAGAAACAAGCGTCGCGAAGAACTGTCCGGCGACGCCTGTGGTTCATGGCACTCTCCACCTCAGAATTTGTGGCGGACAGCCTGTCCGCATCCTCTGTCGGAGGAGTGTCCGATGTGTGCCTTGTGCTGGCCTCCGCTCCGAGACCAGGCGTTGGAGCCTGGCTGGTGGAGGCGTGATTGGCAACCTCTCTGGATGTAGTCCGGCGAGGTCTCTTCGTCCTGAAGATAGCACGAACGTTAATATGCCCTGAAGAAATAGCACCAAGGAAAAAGAGGGTGCGCTATACCTTTGCGCCGGCATCTCAGTCCGAACCACATTCCTTTTTACCCCACGGGGCCCTGCGGACCCTCGTTGGCTAGCCGCCGCAGGTGCGGCCTCCCGCCTCGGAAATCTCCCCTGCAAAACGCGGTCGTCGTCAGAAAAGCTGGAATACGTGAGAATGGAATCCTTCTCAAGGGAATGAGGCTCCGGTCTCTGTCACCTGGGAGACCGGGATTAACCCCGGGTAATCAGCCGTAATGGCCACCAAGGTATTGTCCTTGCTTAGCTGATGGAACACCCCATCGATAAGCTCCACCGATATGTCCGGATCCTCTTCAGAGTCCGGATCGAGGGGTTGTTCTGGATCCTCGGGCTGTGGAGGACGGCTGTTTATATCCTTCACCTCCTGACGCAGTTCCTGCGTTGAAGTCGTTAGACTATATATTTAATCATGGGAATATAAAACGAACGGGAAAGCACAATTGTCCACTCACCCAACTTGGAGGGTTGTACATGGTAAATCCGCCCTGCGGGTTGACGCGACGGAAATCCTCCTCTTCTCCCTTGTAAAAAGAGGATAAGATCTTTACTAGAGCGGCAGCTGAGGCTAGTCCCTTACGACCGTAACGGGTGGCGTCATCCTCCCCGCTAAAATCCCACATGGGGTGGCTTCTGTATTGAAGCGGCTGCACCCCGGCATGATGCATGCGGCCATGACTCCAATCATGGTTAGTCCAAAATGAGCCAATAGTCTTATCCGGCCCATCAGGTAAAGGACGTCTCTGTCGTTTTCTCTCTGAGAGCTCTGCGGACGCCAGCTCAAGCGTTTCTTTAATGGAGTGTCGGGGTAAATGACCACGGGTAGCCTAGCCGGCTCCCCTTGGCACTTCAGAAAAAAATTACAAGCCAATCCGGCCTCCAAGAAACCAAGACGTGGGGCCGCCTTCCCCCTGCCGGCTGCCTCTCAGGCCGACTGTCGGAAGGCGGCCCGGCCTTAACCTTCATGAAGAAAGCCGCGAGAGGGCCGGCTCCGAGGGGCCGGCTACGAAAAGGCCGACTCCAAGAAGCCGGCTCCCACGACGCGGCCAAGATCGTACCCTCGAGGCCCGCAACCACATAACGGCGATGGGACGGGGCGTGGCTACAGTAAAGCCTGCCACCCCCGAAACCCGGAGCACGCCTGGCACAGTGCGCCGTACGGGGTAGCCCTGACCCGTCCGGCGCGGCACTGTTGCCATGATGACTATGGCGCCATCCACGACGGGCTGTCAGCGCAGCCCACGGGCGGTGGGCCCCTTTGGGCAGAGAGACACCCGAAGGCGGCCAGGCCTCCCCCAGTCGGCCCGAGACATGGCCGGCTTTCCCAAAGCCGGCTTGCTCCTTCCCTCGAAGGAGGCGCCCCATTAAGAAGACAAGACGACGTGAGGCTACAGCGATTGCCCGCCAGGCGGCGGCGCTGTAGCCACGCTTACCTCGATAAAGCCCTCATCATCAGGATTGAGGCAACAGTAATCGGCCGCCGACAGGGCCCTAGGCAGTAGGACCTGCTGGTCGACCAAGATGCCAGCAGCCGGCGGGGCCCACCAGCCGGCGCAGAAGCCGGCGAGTGTAGACACTGACGGCTGGGACCCGCTCCCAGCCGGGTTACCATTGTACCCCGGGGGGGTAGGCCTATATAAACCCCCCGGGGCACCCATGCAAAGGGTTGATCTCATCTAGGTTACAACACACATAGAGAGAAGAGTAGAGCTGGCCTTGCCCTTCTTCTTCCTCTCGCCAAACAGCTCGAGGAGCACCTTGTAATTGCTTGTTCATCGAGTGATCATGTGGAGACCCCGCAGAGCAGCAGTAGGGGTGTTATCTCCACGGAGAGCCCCGAAGCTGGGTAAGATTCGCCGGCGTGCATGTCTTTGCCTTATCCCGCTTCCAGGCACCGGCGACGTCTTACTGGCTCCCACACAGATAAGCCACCCGTTGGCATATGTCGCACCAACCACCCGACATTTGGCGCCCACCGTGGGGCCAGGTGCACCGTCATCCGGAGACCTGTTCTGGACGGGAACCTTCTTCCTTCCCAGCGAGCGTAGGCAGCCCGGCACGCCCGATGGCGCTTGCCACAACACGCTGCAAGGCGTCACCAACGCTTGCGCAGCAAGCGACCTCGCCGATCCCCTTGGCGAGGCCCTCATCTCCGACCGCCTTGCCGACCTCCTCGGCCAGCTCCACATCTCCGGCGAGCCTGCTGTGGACCGGGAGTCCGTTGGATCCACCGATCCGATGCTTGTCGACTCCGACACTGCCTCGCCCGACGCCTTTCCCACCAACGTCGTGATCTACGACGACCCGCTTCCCCGAGCCGATGGCTGTGACGTTGCCACCACCGAGGTGATGGTCATCATCCATGGCGGCGCTTCTGGTGAGAACGCCCACGACGCCCCGCAAGCGGCGATCCACGATCTGTCCGTCCCCCTCCCGGCCCATGCCGACGCCGAAGCAGTGAAGGCTCGCCGCCTCGCCCTCCTCGCGGAGGCCCGGAAGCTAGCTTCCGTGAGACGCCTCACCGAGGCCCACCAGCGCGAAGTCGACCACGCCGCCTTCGGCACGCCACCTCCTGGCGGGCCAAGCCGAGTCGGCGTCGTCAGACAGCGCGGCGCTGTCATCGCCGACTTGCTTAGAGTCGACCGCCCAGTCTATGCCACCCCACTCGAGAACCTGCGCGCCGCCCAGGCGGCCGTAGACGAGCTGGATGGACTGGGGGCCGAAGAGCTCCCGTACATGACCAGACGCATCCAACAGCTAATCGATGCAGCCGCGCAGCGGCACGAGACTGACGTCCGCGAGGAAAGCCCTCCACCGCGCCGAGAGCACGGTGCGACATCCCGGATGCCGACTGCGGGTAGAACCCGCGCGCGACACGAGAAAGAGCCGGCCGCCAGCCGAAGCCGAACCCGGATCTCCATCGAGCGAGACGCAGAAGGCCACCCTCGAGCCGTGGAGCGGCGGGGCAACCCGCCTCCACCTCCGCCTCGTGGGGAAAGGTATCCCACCCCACCGCCTGTCACGCATCCGACTCTCAGCGGCCGACTAGGTCGCCACGAAGGAGTCGGCGAGAACGACGCCCGCCATCGGATCTACCGCCTAGCGCAATCCCTGGCGCTAGAAGAAGAAGATGATGTCGGCCCACCTTGTTTCGGCCCCCGCATCCGCGACGAGCCCTTCCCCAAAGGGTTCTCGCTCCCAAGAGACACGCCCAAGTACAACGGCTCCGTGAAGCCGGTAGATTGGTTGATCGACTACTCCATCGCAGTACGCATCGCGAACGGCAACAGGCGCGTTGCCGTGAAGTACGTGTCCCCATACTTCAAGGAACGGCGCGGACCTGGCTCAACAGCCTCAAGCCATACAGCGTCAACAGCCGGCTAGACTTCACAGAAGCCTTATTCCGCAACTTCACCAGCACCTACAAGCGGGCTCCCAAGCCCAGACAGCTCTCCTTGTGCGTACAAGGCCCCGCCGAGTCCACTCGCGACTACCTCACGCGTTGGGCCGAGCTCTGCAACTCTTGCGAAGGAGTGGACGAGGTGCAAGCCATCGAATATTCACAGCCGGGTGCCGAGAGGGCACCCTCCTCAAGCACAAGCTCCTCTGCGACGAGCCGACTACCCTCGACGAGCTTCTGGTCATAGCGGACAAGTACGCCACCGCCGACTCCTCAATGAAGACTGAACTTCGGGTTGATGCGTCCGGAAAGGTACTCAACCCGGCGCCCAAGACGTCGTCTGGGGACTCTGGCCGACGCCCGTACCAAAACGACCACAAGCGCAAGGGCCCCATGCCGCCTTCCACCAGTCGGCAGGTGGCCACGGTCGAGGGCGAGCAGCCCGAAGGGCGGCCCGCACCCAAGAAGCAGAAAGGCGGCCGGCCGGCTTGGCAGCCGACCTTCTCCTACGAGCAAACCCTCGACGCCCCATGCAAGTTCCACAGCGGCGCGAAGCCGTCCAACCACATAACTCGGAAGTGCCACTGGCTCACCCGAATCTCCAAAGGCGAAGGGCTCACGCCGCCTCCACCTGCTGGTCCGCCGCCTCCGGCTCCGCAGCAGCCGGCCGCTCGGCCAGCAGTCGGAGCCGTGCATGATGAGTTCCCCGATGAGCACGCCGCCTATGTCGTCTTCACCAGCCAGCCTGAAGACCGGCGCAGCAGGCGCCGAGAGCACTAGGAAGTCAACGCGGTTGCCGCCAACCCCTCCGAGCACATGCACTGGTCTGAAAAACCCATCAGCTGGAGCCGGGCCGACCACCCAGAGGTGATGCCATCTCCCGGCTCTTATGCACTGGTTCTGGATGCCACCCTTGCAACAGACAGACGTGCAGCCCGTTTCTCCCGCGTATTGATAGACGGCGGGAGCAGCATCAACATCCTGTACCTTGACACCCTGAAGAAGCTCAACGTCAAGACGAAGCAGCTCACGCCCACCCGGACTGTGTTCCACGGCATCGTACCCGGCCTGTCCTACTCCCCCATTGGCAAGATCAAGATTGATGTCCTCTTTGGGGACAAGGATCATTTCTGCAGGGAGGCCATCTGGTTTGAAGTGGTGGACCTTGAGAGCTCTTACCATGCACTGCTTGGCCGACCTGCCTTGGCCAAGTTCATGGTTGTTCCCCACTATGCTTACCTCAAGATGAAGATGCCGAGCACCAAGGGCATCATCACCATAGTCGGCGACTACAAGAAATCGGCCGAGTGCGCAGCGGCCAGCAGCCGACTGGCCGAGTCCCTAGTGATTGCCGAAGAGAAGAAGAAGTTGGACCGGGTCGTGGCCATGGCTGGCAAGCAGCCGGCCCTGTCCCTCGATCCCAAAGAGTGTGATGCCCAAGGTTCCTTCCAGCCGGCCAAAGAAACGAAGAAGATACCTCTTGACCCCGAGCACCCGGAAAGGTTTGCCGTCATTGGGACAAACCTAAACAGCAAATAGGAAGGCGAGCTCGCTGATTTCCTCCGTGAGAATCGGGACATCTTTGCATGGTCCCCTAAGGACATGCCGGGTGTTCCGAAGGATTTCGCCGAGCACAAATTACACGTCCGAGAAGGTGCAAAACCAGTCAAGCAACCCCTCCGCCGACTGTCGGAGGAAAAGAGGAGGATTGTAAGAGAAGAGATAGCCCGGCTTCTGGCCGCCGGCTTCATCATGGAGGTGTTCTTTCCGGAGTGGCTCGCCAACCCGGTCCTCGTGCTGAAGAAGAACAACAAGTGGCGCATGTGTATAGACTACATGAGCCTCAATAGGCCTGCCCCGAAGATCCTTTTGCCCTGCCAAGGATAGATCAAGTGATAGGCTCCACAGCCGGATGCGAGCTGCTGAGTTTTTTGGATGCTTACTCCGGGTACCATCAGATAAAGTTGGACCCGGCCGACCGCCTGAAGACCGCCTTCATCACACCATTCGGAGCCTTTTGCTACCTGACTATGACATTCGACTTGAGAAATGCCTATGCCACCTTTCAGCGTTGCATGCAGAAGTGCCTCCTCAAGCAGCTCGGTAGAAATGCCCACGTCTATGTGGATGACATTGTGGTGAGGACGGAGAAGCGCAGCACCTTGCTAGAAGACCTCAAGGAAACATTCGAGAACCTGCGCCGATTCCGGATCAAGCTCAACCCCGAGAAATGCGTGTTCGGAGTACCAGCCGGCCAGCTCCTAGGCTTCCTGGTCTCCGAACGCGGCATCGAATGCAACCCAGTAAAGATCAAGGCCATTGGGAGAATGGCGATTCCCACCAAGCTGCGAGATGTCCAGAAGTTCACCGGATGCTTGGCTTCCCTGAACCGCTTCATCAGCCGGCTCGGAGAGAAGGCTCTCCCCCTCTACCGCCTCATGAAGAAGACCACTCACTTCAAGTGGAACGACCAAGCCGACCAAGGTTTTCACGAGCTGAAGAAGATGCTGACCACGCCGCCTGTCTTGGCGGCGCCGACTGAGAAAGAGCCCATGCTCCTTTACATTGCTGCAACCAGCCGGGTGGTCAGCACCATCATCGTAGTCCAGCGCCCGGAAGAGGGCCGAGCTCAGCCGGTCCAGAGGCCGGTGTACTATTTGAGCGAGGTGCTGTCTACCTCGAAGCAGAACTACCCGCACTACCAGAAGATGTGCTACGGCGTGTACTTTGCCGCCAAGAAGCTGAAGCCCTACTTCCAAGAGCATCCCATCACGGTCGTATGCACCGCCCCGCTCGCCGAGATCATAGGCAGCCGGGATGCATCCGGCCGGGTGGCGAAATGGGCCATCGAGCTGGCCCCTTACACGATCTTCTACCAGCCTTGTACCGCCATCAAATCCCAAGCATTGGCCGACTTTCTCGTCGACTGGGCCGAGACCCAGTACCTGCCGCCGGCTCCCGACTCCACTCACTGGCGCCTGCACTTCGACGGGTCCAAGATGCTCACCGGCTTGGGAGCCGGCGTCATCCTCACCTCTCCCAAAGGCGACAAGCTCAGATACACGCTGCAAATTCACTTTGCCGCCTCCAACAACGTGGCCGAGTACGAGGCGCTCGTACATGGGCTCCGGCTTGCCAAAGAGCTCGGCATACGCCGGATCCTGTGTTACGGCGACTCAGACTTGATAATCCAGCAGTCATCCGGCGATTGGGACGCCAAGGACGCAAACATGGCAAGCTATCGCTTCCTCGTGTAGCAGATCAGCGGGTACTTTGAAGGATGCGAGTTCCTCCACGTACCACGAGCCGACAACGGGCCAGCAGATGCCCTGGCCCGATTAGGCTCCACTCGGCAGGCAATTCCAACCGGCGTCTCTCTGCAACGCCTCCTCAAGCCGTCTATCAAGCCGTCTCTAGAGTCTGATTCCATCTTCGTGCCGCCTAGCCCCGATGCAGCCGGATCCGGCTTGAAGAGCCATGCAGGCGGACCGGGGACTTCGATAGGTGGCGTGGGGACTTCAGCAGGCGGCTCGGGGACTTCCGTAGTCGCACCCGACCCGGGGACTTCTGAACCCGGCTCGGGGACTGCGGTAGTCGGCCCGGGGACTGCACTAGTACCACAGGCGGCGGCCGACCCCAGCATCTCACAACCCAGCCCGCCCACCCTGGTTGCAGTAGCCGCGTTGACAATAGAAGAAGTCACAGCTCCGTCATGGGCCCAGCCCATCCTCAACTTCCTGACAAACCAAGAACTGCCGGCTGACGAGACAGAGGCAAGACAAGTCCAGCGCCGAGCCGGAGCATACACGATCGTCAACAGGTCGTCAGGCGCAGCGTCACTATAGTCTTCCAGCGATGCGTTGAACAAGAGAAGGGCATAGCAATCCTCAGAGACATTCACCAAGGCGAATGCGGCCACCACGCGGCGTCAAGATCACTAGTCGCCAAAGCTTTCCGCCATTGATTCTTTTGGCCGACTGCTTTGGACGACGCCAAGGAACTAGTCAAGCATTGCAAAGGGTGCCAAGTCTTCAGCTCCAAGCAACACCTGCCGGCTTCGGCACTCAAGACCATTCCCCTCACTTGGCCCTTTGCCGTTTGGGGTCTGGACATGGTGGGCCCATTCAAGACGACGCGCGGTGGCATGACACATCTGCTTGTCGCCATGGACAAGTTCACCAAGTGGATCGAAGCAAAGCCGATCAAGAAGCTGAATGGGCCGACTGCCGTGACATTCATCGCAGATATAACAACTCGGTACGGCGTGCCGCACAGCATCATCACCGACAATGGCACAAATTTTGCCAAGGGAGCATTGGCACGTTTCTGCGCGACGCAAGGCATCCGACTGGACTTAGCGTCCGTTGCCCACCCGCAGTCAAACGGCCAAGTCGAACGAGCCAACGGCCTCATCCTTTTCGGCATCAAGCCCCGACTGGTCGTGCCACTGGAGCGTTCGGCCGGCTGCTGGCTCGAGGAGCTGCTGGCCGTCCTCTGGAGTCTGCGCACTACCCCAAACAGGTCAACCGGCTTCACCCCTTTCTTCCTCGTGTATGGTGCCGAGGCAGTCATCCCAACCGACATCGAGTTCGACTCGCCTCGGGTGACCATGTACACGGAGGCGGAGGCCAAGGAAGCACGAGAAGACGGCGTCGACCTGCTGGAAGAAAGCCGGCTATTAGCTCTCAGCCGGTCCGCCATCTACCAGCAGGGTCTGCGTCGCTACCACAGCCGGAAGGTCAAGCCAAGATTCTTGCAAGAGGGCGACCTTGTGCTCCGGCTGATCCAGCGAACAGCCGGCCAGCACAAGCTCTCGGCCCCTTGGGAAGGCCCCTTCGTCATCAGCAGAGCGCTTGGAAACGACTCCTACTACCTGATCGACGCACAGAAGTCGAAGGCACGAAAGAGAGATGACTCCGGCAAGGAGTCGGAACAACCATGGAACGCCAATCTCCTCCGAAGATTTTACAGTTGAAATACAGTATGTATCACGCTAACTTTTGTACTAAGTACGAGACAATAGGCCCCCCGAGGAGAACTCGGGGACTGCCACCTTTCATCTATGAATGAAGAGTATCATGCTTATGATTATGTCATTACATTCTCTCTCGTCTGGCACCGGGTTCGACTAGTCGGCCCAGGGACTAGCCGCCTTAAGTTATATTAGAAGTCCTACCCGTGGTCAGACAAGTAGTGCGCCGGATCCAAAGCCCTCTCTTGCCAAAAGTCGCAGTTCGAAGAATCGGCTGTCCGGCTGGCAAGAGCCAAAGGCAGGAAAGGACGCCCACACGAAAAACAGCTAGGGACTAACTGACTAATATAACAAAAGCTGGTTTTTTCCACCGCCGACCGACTACAAGAGTAGCCGGCTGGCCGGTTTCCATTCACTTCGCTACAATGTAAGAAAGCTCGAGTACTTGCCTTCCCCAAAAAAGATAGCCGAGTCCTTCCTTAGCCACAGACTGCAGAGCAGCTGCCGGCTGGGAAGGCAGCAATCAGGGGAAGGCGGCAAAGGAAACAGCCCAAGGATAAAAAGCATACGAGAATGGAAGCCAAACACATGCATGATTATATTTACACAAAAGGCCTTGAAAAGGCCAACATTCAACATAGTTTGAATACACCCCCAGTGGGTGGAACTGCGCAAGCTTAATAAAATTGTTCAAAGAGTAACAAGCAGGAAAGCAAAGACGGCAGATCAAGCCAAGGGAATGACTAGCGAGTCGGGCAGGTCGGTGGAGACAGTAGCGCCGGCTGGAGGAGTGGCCGGCTGGTGAACCTCGGCATGATCACCGCCTCCCGTAGAGGGTGCGCTAGCACGCGCCTCGTTGCTGGAGGCACGGTCATGCTGAGGCGGGCTGGTTGCTTCACGAGCCGGCTCGACGTCTTCGCCCTCCTCCCCTTCTTCGTCTTCACCTTCATCGCTGGAGGCGATCTCCTCCGCCTAGTCTTCACCCTTCGCCGGGTTCAGCCCGAACCACTCCTCCGGCTGGGCGACGCCGTTGTCGTCCACCTCAGGAGCGAAGACGCTGGTGTCGGTGAAGTCGGCAAGAGCCGAAGCGCGTTGGATGATAGCCGGCCGCACCCCCACCAGCTCTTCATCAGCCTCCTCCCGCCAAGTCCTCAGCTGCTCCAAATTCAGCTCGGGGTACCAGGCCAGGACGAACTCCAGCGCCCGCCTGGCACCGAATCGAGCAGCGGAGGCCTTCCAGGCCTCAAAGCGGCCGACTGCCACCTCCAGCCAGTCGGCAGTCCGGCTCGGGGTGCGGGGAATCGCCTCGCCCGGCCAGAGGGCGGCCAGCACCTGCGCTCCGGCGCGCTGGAGGTGGCGGAGCATGCCGTGTGCCGGCTGCAGCCGTGCTTGGATCGCCAGGAGCTGCTCCTCAAGTGTCCGGCTCGCGTACGGCGTGATCTCAACTCCCGCCTGACGGCGTGCCCCGCGGTAGGCCTCGATGGCCTGGGAGGCCGCGACGGAATGGCGGGGGAAGTAGTCTGCGCAGAGAACAAAAGCAGCACAAATCAGAAGACGAATCAGAGGGCAAGGGGCGAGCAAGGAGTAAGGGAGGCGGCTTACCGTCGATCAGATCCTCGATCCGGCTGTAACCCTCGCTCAGCGCTTGCTTCGCCTCAGCCCAGCTCGCCGCTTCGGTCTCAAACTCGGCTTTGAGGGTGGCCTCGCTATCTCGCGCCTCCTTCAGGGCCGCCTTGTGGCTCTCCTCCTAGTCGGCCAACTTCTTGGCCAGGCGGTCGCGCTCCTGGACTAAGGCATTGAGCTCGGCCTCCTTGGCGCGAAGGGCGGTCTGGGCTCCGCCGAGCTGCTCCCTCAAGTCGGCGTTGGCCCCTGGAAGCATGAAGACGAGGGAAGAAGCAATAAGGAAGAAGTCATCGGGGAAGATCCGACCCGACTGCTCAGCAGTCGGCCCGGATCTCGGGGACTACACCCAGTGGGTGCGCTGACGCGCCCCCATAGGATATGAAGAAAACGGAGCATGCACTCCGGCTGTTGGTCAGATCCTCGCTCTTCTGGCGCAGCTCCCGAGCCTGGGAGTCGAAGGCGGCAGCACTCCGGTTATGGTACTCCTGGAAGATCAGACAGGATGCAAGAATAAGATAACTATCAGGACCTAGTAAGTTCCGAGCCGCTTGCTCAGCAGCCGACTCGGAACTCGGGGACTACACCCAGTGGGTGCGCTGACGCGCCCCCACAGAAGAAATCAAAAAGGCAAAGCAGCCAAGGCCAGAAGACTCACCCGAACGACGGCCCGTGTCGCAAGGAAATCGCGAGTATATCGCTGCAGCGCGGTGGCATGAGCCTGAAGCCGGCTCCGGACCTCCTGGGCCGACGCGTTCAGTTCGCCCGTCTCCTCATTGGGCGCCCACTCGGACGTGCTGGAGCTGGCCGCCTCCAAGGCCTCCGGCGTCTGACTAGCGGTCGCAGCTTTGTCTGGCTCCGGCATGAAGGTAGCTTCCCCCGCGCGCCGGCGTGATGACGGCTGCACCACCAGGCCGGCTCCTGCTGTCGGCTCGCTCCCGGCCGGCTGCACCGGCGCCGCAGCCGGCTGGCCGCCCTGGCCCGCTCCAGTCGGCACCGTCCGCGGCACCTCCTCCAAGACGACCACATCATCCTCCCTCCGCTCCGACGTCGCCTGGCCGCAGCCGGCTTCCTCAGACGGAGGCACGGGGGCGTTGGGAGCCACACTCCGCAGGGGGATGACGAGCTGTGGAGGCCGGTTGCGCGGGGCTTCCGCCTCCTGCTCCGCGGCCGTTGCTTCCGCCTGGGCCTTGGCCGTCGCGTCGGCCTGCTCCTTCGCCGCCTGGGCGGCCCTCCGCTCCGACGCTTCCCGCTCCTCCCGCGCGTTCCGTGCCGTAGCTTCCATGAGGTCAGCGCGGGGGTCCACGCGGCGGGAGCTCGAAGACCCTCCGGCTAATCCAATCACGGAGGCGGCAGGGCCCCGTTTAAGGGAAAGCGGCGCCCTGGCCGGTCAACCAAGAAAGAATTTAGAAGAACTCCAATCCAAGAACACGACAAGAGTACAAGATGATTAACACTTACGCCGAAACCGCCTACGGCCGCTTCAAAACCTTCTGGAAGCGGGCCGCCTTTGCTGCCGCCTCATCCCGCTTGGTTGTCGCGGCGGTGCCCCTGGGCTTCTTCGGCTGGCTGCCGAAGTAGGTCGACGCGGCCCGGCGCTTCGGTGCGGCGCCACGGGCGGCCGGTGCGGTAGAAGAGCCCGCGCCTTGAGGATCCGGCGCCGGCTGGCGATGCGGGACGGTTTCGACCTCGTCATCGTCCGCCCAGTCCTGGAGGCCGGCTCTGAGCCCGGCGCCGCCTGCCTCGCCGCCTTCCCCCTCGGCGGCGTCCTCCATGGCGGCCGCTCCGAGGTCCGGATCGTCGATGTCATCTACCGTGCGGTCGGGGTGGAACGGGCGCTCTGCCCCCGCGGCCCCCGCCGCCGGCGGAAGTAGAGGATTCTGCGGAAAACAAGCTGGTGGATCAAAGGCCGGTCATATCGAAGCCGGCAACACAAAAGAAAGGAAAGAAGAAATACTTACGACAGGCGGAGGGTTGGCACGAGAGTATGGCTCCTTGCCGAATCGACAATCCTCGGCGAGCTTGCAGTTGGCGATGTAGTTCACCAGGTAGGACACCTCGGCATGAGGCATCTCCCTGGTGCTTAGCCGGCATGGGTCGAAGCAGTTGCTCATCTGGCAGATCATGTGCGGCCGACCTTGGAGCGGGAGTACCCGGCGCTCCAGGAAGGCGGCCACCAGGTCTGCTCCGACCAGGCCCTCCGACTGGACCATCCCCCGGAGGCGGGTGACGGCAGCGTTCCCGGCCTGGGATAGCGTCCTGGCCTGGTAGCTCCATGAGGCCGGCCTCGAAGCCGGCGGGCCGGCTACGTAAGCCGGCAGATTGACAAAGTCGCCTTGCGGGGCGACGTTCCTCACGTAGAAGTAGGACTTCTGCCAGAGCTTCACCGACTGGATCAGCGGGATGGATGGGAACGGATTGTTCTCACCCGTCCGCCTCATGGCGATATAAGCTCCGCATGGGGCGGGCACGCCCGCGACGACGGTGCCGAGTTTGCTCTGGAAGAACTCTCCCCAGAGCTCTATGGTGGGGAGGACGCCAAGGAAACCCTCGCAGAGGGTGACGAAGGCCGACAGCAGCATCACGGCGTTGGGGGTGAGGTGATGCGGCTGAAGGTGGTAAAACTCGAGGAACGAACGGAGGAATCCGCTCGCCGGGAGGCCGAAGCCGCGTATGTAGTGCGAGCGGAAGATCACCCGCTCGCCCTCCTCCGGTGCCGGCGAGATCTCCTTCTCTGGCGCATGACAGACCCGCACGTAGTTCTCGCCGGGCAGACGCCGCGTCCGGCGGAGGAACTCGATGTGCTCATCGAGGACGTTGGAGTCGTCCCACGAGCTCGACGGCGCCATTGGAGCGGCGCGGTGAGAAGCAAGACGCGGTGGCGGCGGAACGGCGCGACGAAGAGGTGCTACGACGGCGGAGAAAGAGAAGAAAGAAGACGAGGAAGGGTGGAGCGAGGGAGAGCGTGCGAGCCTCTGCCGCTCCCTCTCCTCCCCCTACTTATAGGCCCTCGCGGTGGAGCCGAGGAGGCGTGGTGTGGGGGACGTGGGATTAACTGCGCCCACTCCCCCATGTCCCGCAATTACCGCGCCTTGACGGCGTGGCGAAACTGCCGCGGGAAGGCAAACCGTCCACCCTGGGCCACAGAAGATCCGCGCCTGGGCCGAGACCAGGCGTGGCGGGCCCGGGCCTGCGGTGACGTCCCGTCGCGCATGCGCCATGGCAGGCCTTTTCTGCCACGTGACACGCAGGGAGGCACGCGGTTAGCGCACGAGTTGGCCCACATTCCCGTTGACGAGACCACGGCGCCCACCCAAGGCGGCGCGCATAAGCAGCGCCGGCTCCCAGCTGCCGACTCCTCAAGATAGGAAGCTGACCGAGCTTCTCGTCCCTCTTGCCGACCTCGAAGTGCGACCAGCTTCGAGGACTACTATTGGGGTAAATGACCATGGGTAGCCTAGCCGGCTCCCCTTGGCACTTCAGAAAAAAGTACAAGCCAATCCGGCCTCCAAGAAACCAAGACGTGGGGCTGCCTTCCCCCTGCCGGCTGCCTCTCAGGCCGACTGTCGGAAGGCGGCCCGGCCTTAACCTTCATGAAGAAAGCCGCGAGAGGGCCGGCTCCGGGGGGCCGGCTACGAAAAGGCCGACTCCAAGAAGCCGGCTCCCACGACGCGGTCAAGATCGTACCCTCGAGGCCCACAACCACATAACGGCGATGGGACGGGGCGCGGCTACAGTAAAGCCTGCCACCCCCAAAACCCGGAGCACGCCTGGCACAGTGCGCCGTACGGGGTAGCCCTGACCCGTCCGGCATGGCACTGTTGCCATGATGACTATGGCACCATCCACGACGGGCTGTCAGCGCAGCCCACGAGCGGTGGGCCCCTTTGGGCAGAGAGACACCCGAAGGCGTCCAGGCCTCCCCCAGTCGGCCCGAGACATGGCTGGCTTTCCCAAAGCCGGCTTGCTCCTTCCCTCGAAGGAGGCGCCCCATTAAGAAGACAAGACGACGTGAGGCTACAACGATCGCCCGCCAGGCGGCGGCGCTGTAGCCACGCTTACCTCGATAAAGCCCTCATCATCAGGATTGAGGCAACAGTAATCGGCCGCCGACAGGGCCCTAGGCAGTAGGGCTTGCTTGTCGACCAAGATGCCAGCAGCCGGCGGGACCCAGCAGCCGGCGCAGAAGCCGGCGAGCGTAGACACTGACGGTTGGGACCCGCTCCTAGCTGGGTTACCATTGTACCCCCGGGGGGTAGGCCTATATAAACCCCCCGGGGCACCCATGCAAAGGGTTGATCTCATCTAGGTTAAAACACACATAGAGAGAAGAGTAGAGCTGGCATTGCCCTTCTTCTTCCTCTCGCCAAACAGCTCGAGGAGCACCTTGTAATTGCTTGTTCATCGAGTGATCATGCGGAGACCCCGCAGAGCAGCAGTAGGGGTGTTATCTCCACGGAGAGCCCCGAAGCTGGGTAAGATTCGCCGGAGTGCATGTCTTCGCCTTATCCCGCTTCCAGGCACCGGCGATGTCTTACTAGCTCCCACACAGATAAGCCACCCGTTGGCATATGTCGCACCAACCACCCGACATGGAGCATGGTTGAACTCAGGGAGACCGACCCGGACAGGGTCCGGTAGCGGGACATCATCTATATAAAACCATTCCGAAGGCCAGTCCTCGGACGCCTTCTTTGGGGTCCCGGATAGGTATCCGGTCCCGGCGGTGCGCCACACTTCGGCTCCGCCCACTTGATATATAGACCCCTCTTGAGAACGGGGCACCAGGCAGAATATCCTCTTCCACAACGCGAAATGAGCCTCAACACCCAAAAATAGCTCGCAAAGGGCGACGAAGCCCGCGATATGTAATATAGAGGCGGGCGTGAGATTGTGCAGCTGGAGGCCGTAGAACTCCAGAAGCCCGCGGAGAAATGGATGAACTGGAAATCCCAGTCCCCTTATTAGATAAGGGACGAGGCACACCCGCTCTCCTGTAGAGGGATTGGGGGTGCTCTCCGCTTGTTTTCCGCCATTGTAGGTGGCGAGTCCGGCTCGGACCGGGACCATATAAGCCTGAGCGAGAAATCCCTTGGCCTGAAGCGACACTAACTCGTTGTGCGGGATGGAGCAATTCTCCCAGTCTTCGGGTTTAGGACTGGAAGGGCGAGAGGAGGAGCTGCGATGGCTAGCCATGTTGGAATGGACCTTTGCTGGAGGCGCTCTGATGATTACTCGCGGAGAGGAGAAGATGAGGTTTGGATCTGAATCCCCATCCCGTTAAATAGGCGGCTCGTTTATGCGGCTAGGGGTGTGGATGTAAAAACGCCCTAGCTTTTCGCATTCGTTTGACACGTGGAAGACGGCCATTATTGGGCGTGGAAGCCAAGGAGTGCTACATTACAAAAATCGGACATTATTCCTACAGGTACACAGAATTTGGAGAAGAACCCGCCTTGCAATGCCGAAGACAATCTACACGCCCGACTCGTCATCATTGAAGCCTGGTTCAGGGGCTACTGAGGGAGTCCTGGATTAGGGGGTGTTCGGATAGCCGGACTATACCTTCAGCCGGACTCCTGGATTATGAAGATACAATATTGAAGACTTCGTCCCGTGTCCGGATGGGACTTTCCTTGATGTGGAAGGCAAGCTTGGCGATGCGGATATTCAAGATCTTCTACCATTGTAACCGACTTTGTGTAACCCTAACCCTATCCGGTGTCTATATAAACCGGAGGGTTCTAGTCCGTAGGACAACTTCATCATACAACAATCATACCATAGGCTAGCTTCTAGGGTTTAGCCTCCTTGATCTCGTGGTAGATCTACTTTTGTACTACCTATTTCATCAATATTAATCAAGGAGGAGTAGGGTTTTACCTCCATCGAGAGGGCCCGAACCGGGGTAAACTCCGTGTCCCTTGTCTCCTGTTACCATCCGGCCTAGACGCACAGTTCGGGACCCCCTACCCGAGATCCGCCGGTTTTGACACCGACAGTCTCTCTCAAGCAACCCTGCAACCAAATAACAAAGAGTCTCTTGTGTCCCCAACACACCCAATACAATGGTAAATTATATAGGTGCACTAGTTCGGCGAAGAGATGGTGATACATGTGCAATATGGATGGTAGATATAGGTTTTTGTAATCTGAAAATATAAAAACAGCAAGGTAACAAGTCATAAAAGTGAGCGTAAACGGTATTGCAATGCTAGGAAACAAGGCCTAGGGTTCATACTTTCACTAGTGCAAGTTCTCTCAACAATAATAACATAATTGGATCATATAACTATCCCTCAACATGCAACAAAGAGTCACTCCAAAGTAACTAATAGCGGAGAACAAACAAAGAGATTATGGTAGGGTATGAAACCACCTCAAAGTTATTATTTCCAATCAATCCGTTGGGCTATTCCTATAAGTGTCACAAACAGCCCTAGAGTTCGTACTAGAATAACACCTTAAGACACAAATCAACCAAAACCCTAATGTCACCTAGATACTCCAATGTCACCTCAAGTATCCGTGGGCATGATTATACGATATGCATCACACAATCTCAATTCATCTACTCAACCAACACATAGAACCTCAAAGAGTGCCCCAAAGTTTCTACCGGAGAATCACGACGAAAACGTGTGCCAAACCCTATGCATAGGTTCCCAATGTCACGAAACCCGCAAGTTGATCACCAAAACATACATCAAGTGGATCAATAGAATAACCCATTGTCACCACGGTTATCCCACGCAAGACATACATCAAGTGTTCTCAAATCTTTAAAGACTCAATCCGATAAGATTACTTCAAGGGGAAAACTCAATCCATTACAAGAGAGAAGAGGGGGAGAAAAAACATAGGATCCAACTATAATAGCAAAGCTCGCGATACATCAAGATCGTGCCAAATCAAGAACACGAGAGAGAGATCAAACACATAGCTATTGGTACATACCCTCACCCCGAGGGTGAACTACTCCCTCCTCGTCATGGAGAGCAACGGGATGATGAAGATGGCCACTGGTGACGGTTCCCCCCTCTGGCAGGGTGCCGGAACAGGGTCCCGAGAGGTTTTTGGTGGCTACAAAGGCTTGCGGCGGTGGAACTCCCGATCTAATCTCTATTCTGTAAGTTTTAGGGTACGTGAGTATATATGGGTGCAGGATGTACGTCGGTGGAGCTTCGGGGACCACACGAGGCAGGGGGGCGTGCCCTAGGGGGGTGGGCGCGCCCCCACCCTCGTGAGCACCTCCCTTAGCTCCTGGCGTGGGGTCCAAGTCCATCCGGTAGCTTTCCTTCCAAAAATAACTTCTCTAGTTGATTTCGTTCCGTTTCGACTCCGTTTGATATTCCTTTTCTTCGAAACACTGAAATAGGCAAAAAAAATAGCAAATCTGGGCTAGGCCTCTGGTTAATAGGTTAGTCCCAAAAATAATATAAAAATGGATAATAAAGCCCAATATTGTCCAGAACAGTAGATAATATAGCATGGAGCAATCAAAATTATAGATACGCTGGAGACGTATCAGCGCGTAGCTTAGAGGAGTCGAGGCACTTGACTTTGACGTGCACCTCCTCCTCCATACGGAGGGACAACTCGTCAACCACCATCACCTTGCTAAGGATCCGAGACATATTGCGGATCACCCGCTCGGACCGGGCAATGTCAGGAAGCCCGGCGACCAGGATCCAAGCAGTGTCAAGGACCGCGACGACCTTGGGGTCAAGGATCGGCTCGGAGATGTCGACGACCAGCTTGTTGAGGGCGAGAGTGATCTGGTCACTGCGCGTGGCGTAGCCGTGGCTGAGAGCGTCGGGGAAGACCACCGAGAACGCGCCACCGGTGGTGAGAGTGGCCTGACAGTCCCATTGGCGACGATAGAGGTGGCTGAGCTCAGCTTCAATCATCTCGGGGGAGCCGACACCATCAATCACCGTGATGAGCGCCCAGAGGGAGGGGGAGGGGGAGGGGACGTCCGGGAGCTCGATGTGGAAGAACCCCAACCCCTCAATCCCGTGGTCGTACATCATCAACTCCTCGTCGATAGGCTTGTCCGGGCACAAAAGCGCAGGGTGGGAGGGATCCTTGTAGACGTAGCAGCATGGGGCGTTGACACAATTGACCTGAGAATGACCCGTGATGCCGCAGTTGAGGCACGGCGGACTAGGGCGGCCAGAAATAGGACCAGATGCGGCCGCGCGGCCGGAAGCCGGCATAGGAGCCGCTTGTTGATTGGCCCGAGCCTGCCCGCGCCGCTTCTTCTTTTTGGCCGCACCCGGGCGACCACGGGCTTGGCCACCCCCACCACCACCGGCGGCAGGGGGCTAGAGGTGTTCGCAGCATGTAGCGGGACGTACTTTCTGGCGAGAGCAGCAGCATGTTGGGGAGGCGCACGCGGGGAGAGAGGACGGGCCGGGCGGGGAGGGGACGGGCTGCGCTCCTAGCGCCGAGTCGGGGAAGGAGAGCAACGGCGCGGGGGACGCCAATCGCCTGCCGCCGGTGGAGGGGAGCGGGAGCGAGGAAGCCCATCGGAGTGGCCCGGGGAGCGACATGAGTCACGGCGGTCGTCATAGCCCCGTGAGCGGCGGTTCTCCCTGTCCCGGAGCTCGCGCCGTAGCTCATCCTCGCGACGGGCGGCGTTCGGGAAGGGACGGGGGGCGGGGGGTCACGGCGATCGTCGTAGCGCCGCTTGCGGCGGTCCTCGCCGTTGTCCCACTCCCGCGTCATGGGCGAGGCCTGCGGACAGGAGAAGGAGGCGGATGGGGAGGAACCCGGGCCGGCGGCCACCGGCGAGGCAGGTCGAGGAGGCGAGCGTAGCGGGGCGGGGGAAGGGGAGGGACTGGAGAGCGCTTTGGGGGAGGGAGAGACAGTGGCTGCGGGAGGGGGGACGGGGGCGCGGCAGGCCATAGGGTAGCCAGATCGATCGAGGGGCTCAGTGGGCCTAGGGCATGGAGCCTGCCCAAGGATCGAAGGCCCAGCCGCCACAGCCTGGGGAAGAGGCCTATGAGCCCTGAGGGCCAGGCCAGCCACTCGGCGCGAGCGGGCCAACGCCTCGCGGCCCAAAGGGGCACGACCCAGGACATGGGATGGGGCACCGCGCGGAAGGGTTTCCCCTTCGCAGGGAGGTGCCGCCGCAGCCGCCGTCGCCGGGGCAAGGGGGGTCAAGGCCGCCGGCCAAGTGCGGCAAGGGAGAGAGAGCGGGCGGAATTGACGCGCGAAGGAGCCAAACGCGGCGATGAAGGGCCGAAACGGGGAGCAGCGGGTCACTACCATGCGGGCGGTCGGGGAGGCGGGGAGGGCCGAAGGAGTCGCCGGAGCTAGCCGAGGAGGGGGCGCCGTGGACGGACGCCATGAGGACCGAGCCATTCCCATGTCAGACCGGCCCGCCACTCCCGAGGAGCGGCGTCGGCGACCTCCCAAGCCCCGCAAGGCTACGCCTTGGCCCCGAGGCGGACGTGCACGTATATTTTCAGTCCAGTCCACTGAATATACGTGCACGTCCGAATAGTTTTCTTTTGAAACAAGCAGTTCCCTCGTTAATTTCCATTAAATAAAGAAACACATAGGAGGACCATTGTTCACTTGAAGCTACAAGGTGATTATATAATCATAAGATAAGAAGAGCAAGTGCACCAGGTCTGAACAATCACCGGATAGCTAATTTTGTCTCGTGCTACAGATCACCGCCCAGCTCACAACACAAATACAAAAAATTAGCATGGGTTTGAACGTATCCGAAAAAGGATTTCTCCGCTTTGCATTACAAAGCAACCAACCGGTACAACCAAATAGTTGCCGGGGTGGAAGCAGCACAAACACGCCCAAAAGAAACGAAAGAGAAAATACAAAAGAAAGAAATGCCGACAACGGCGGATCGACAAAAACGAAGAAGCCTTCCGACCACTGTGCTCACCGTAGATTTCCCACCAAGCTCCTAGACTCCGAAGCACCAGTACCAATCAACAACACCAAGAAGGGGACGGTGACGCCGTTGTTGCCAAGGGTTTCTCCCGGTAGACGACGAGGAGAAAAGAAGGGTAGCCCCCGACGTCCTCCAGGAATGTCCGGCGGCACCCACAGGCGCCACCGCGTCAGTGTTGGCCAGGCTGACAGGGATTTCTCCCGATCCCAACCTTCACCTCGGGCGCTTCGGAGCCCGCCACCAAATCGACCACCACCCTGCGCCAACACGGTCTTGAAGTTTCTCGCGTCGTCTCACCACGACACCATGAAGCGAGGTCTGCATACCGAAGAAGAGGAGCCGGGACTAGAGGCAGCGGCACCATCGGCATGCGGGAGGGCTCAACCTCCACGTCAGCGACGGTAGCCGACCGGACGCAATAGCATGAGAATACCAGGCCTCGTGCCCACAGGCCCGCTCGGGCCCTCATAGGCCCGTAAAAACTCCTGCCTTCGCGCTGCAACAGTCATGCCGTCAGCATCACCACCCCTGGTCCGAGCTACTCCTCCTCCTCACCACGCAGAAGACAATGAAGCCACGCCGGGGGGCGACCCGCTAAGACCCAGATGGGCCCCGCAGGGCCCAGATCCGAGCCAGGAATGGAGTTGAAAAAAATGACCCGCAATGGCATCAACCTCTCGATGATAAGCCAGGAATTCCAAGTACCAGAAACTTGCCGAGCTACCGGATCTGAATCGTCAAAGCACCTCACCCGGCTTAAATTCATCTCTTTAGCCATCCGAAGATCATGGAGCAAGGCCTCATACTCAGCTGCATTGTTAGTACAAGGGAATATTAATCGGAGAACATAAGAAAATTTCCTCGTGGGGAAGTCAAAATAACTCCAGCCTCGAGCCCTCGAACTACCTGGATCCATCAAAGTGAGTGGTCCAATATGTGTTATCCGACTTTTCCTCAGGCGTCTGCAACTCTGTCCAATCATTCATAAAATCCACGAGTGCTTGGGACTTGATGGCCGTACGAGGTACATACTTCAAACCATGGGGTCCAAGCTCAATGGCCCACTTAGCAACCTGGCCTGTGGCTTCTCTGTTTTGGATGATGTCTCCTAAGGGAGCAGAGCTAACCATAGTAATGGGATGACCCAGAAAATATTGCTTGAGCTTCCGGCTTGCCATGAAGACCCCATACACAAGCTTCTGCCAGTGCGGATATCTCTGCTTGGACTCAATAAGCACCTCACTGATGTAGTAAACCGGCCGTTGAACCGAATACTCCTTGCATGCCTCTTTCCTTTCCACCACAATAGCTACACTGACGGCCCTGCCATTGGCAGCCACATATAACAACAGAGGCTCTTTATCAACAGGAGCAGCAAGAACTGGCGGCTCAGCCAGTTCCTTCTTAAGCGCTTCAAATGCCTCATTAGCCACATCACTCCAGACGAAATTATCTGTCTTCTTCATCATCTGATACAGAGGGATGGCTTTTTCTCCTAGGCGGCTTATAAACCGGCTCAAAGCCGCTATCCGACCCACCAAGCGCTAGACATCATTAACACACTTTGGCTTAGCCAGGGAAGTAATGGCCTTGAATTTTTCCGGGTTAGCTTCGGTACCTCGGTTTAAAATCAAGAAACCTAAAATTTTACCCGCCGGTACACCAAAAACACACTTGGCCGGGTTAAGCATCATCTTGTAACCCGGAGATTGTCAAACGTCTCCTTCAAATCATCAATCAGGGTCTCCTTCTTCCTTGATTTCACCACAATGACATCTACGTAAGCATGAACAATATGCCCAATCTGATTGTGAAGGCAATTCTGCACACACTGCTGGTAAGTCGCCTGGGCAGTCTTGAGCCCAAAAGGCATAGACACATAGCAGAAGACTCCAAATGGAGTAATGAAAGCTGTCTTCTCCTGGTCCTTAACCACTATCTTGATCTGATGATAACCAGAATAAGCATCCAAAAAACTCAAACGCTCACAACCCACCGTAGCATCAATGATTTGATCAATACGAGGGAGAGCAAACGGATTAGCCGGACAATCCTTGTTTAAGTCCGTGTAGTCCACACACATTCGCCAAGTGCCATTCTTCTTAAGCACCAACACCGGGTTAGCCAACCACACAGGATGAAAAACTTCAACGATAAACACGGCCGCTAAGAGCCGGGCCACTTCTTCACCAATGGCTTTACTCCTCTCCTCGTTAAAACGGCGGAGGAATTGCTTGGCCGGCTTAAATTTTGGATAAATATTAATAGTGTGCTCAGCGAGTTCCCTCGGTACACCCGGCATGTCTGAAGGCTTCCATGCAAAGATGTCCCGGTTCTCACAGATGAACTCGATAAGCACGCTTTCCTATTTTGGATTCATATTGGCACTGATGCTGAACGGGTAAGGTACGGGTATACCTGCGGGTACAAAGCTATACTCGTACCCTACCCATACCTTAACTGGTAGGGTATGGGTACTAACCATGGTATAAAATTGTGCCCATACCCTGCCCATGCGGGTACGGTACCCGCTGGTACCCGTACAGCGGGTAAAATTGCCATCCTCACACCAGGCGCTGATTAATGAACTCGAGGCCGTACAAATCGATGAACAGCGGATCCACCATAGCATAGCATAGGCTACCGCCCATCCGACCGCGATTACAGATCGAATTGAATTCCCATTAGCCCCATGAGTGAAACCTCGCCTGCTTAGCATAGAGACAATGATCAAGACCCGATTTTCTCCCGTCGATTTACGTTGAAAAAGTACGGAATCAAAGTGGCTCATGGATCCCCGTAACTCTTAGAGCATCTTCAATAGATGATGCAAATTTAAAGATGTAAAATTTATATCATTAAAAAGTGCATTTTGCATTTTCAAAAAAAGAGACAACTCCAACAGATAATGTATATCGGTAATGTAAAAGTGTCACTTGAATAGATGATGCAAAGTGGAGATGTAAAAGTAACAAACTTCAATTACTACTTTATTTGAAACACAATTCAAACATAGTTCTAACTAAAAACATAAATTAAATGACTACTACAATTAATTCAAACTACTCGTCGTCCGAGGGCATCCAGTACTCCTCGTCGTCCTCATCCGAGGCTCCCCAGAACTCCTCCAGGACTCGACGAGGATCACCATCGAGGGGTCGGCCTCGTCCTCCTTCTTCACCTCCTTCTTTTTCTTCTGCTCGGGGTCGCGCTTCCAGAAGTAGTCATGCTCGATTTTAACATACTTCGGATGCTCCTGTGCGAACCTCGCCATCGATGCCTCATTGCTATCGCTGGGACCAACGACAATGACTGGCCTCTTCATCTTCTTCTTCTTCATTATCTACTCTGCACAGAATGAGTGGCACCTAAATGGACTGCACATGAACGCCACGAGAGCGAGGGCGAGGAGCGGTCCAGTGAGCAAGTGGCGAACTGTAGTCCGATGGAAGCAAGGAGATACAGATCTGTGCACGTCGGTCTGAATATTGTTCACTTGAGAAACAAAAAATATTGCTTAAAAAAGCACATAGGAGGAGTACTGTTCAATCTGCAGTAACGTTGATTAGGTTCAAAGGAAATCAAGAGATAAGAGAAGGATGTTCCTACAAGGCTTCACAGAGCTCAGGCACTCTCGGTCGTCGGATCACGATGCTTGATGGGTTTTGGGTTGTCCGATCGAGCAGATGGAAGATATGGGCCGTCGGATCCGGAAGAATCACTGCTGGAATGAATAGTAATGGCAACAGAATATAAATACCATGCCCCCATCAGGGCATTTCGGTCATTTCGCGTGGTGGGGGTATAAAAGGGCCGGCCGCTCCTGTGACGGAGACCTAGCCGCCTCCTCCCTCGCTCACTCCTCATCCGGCGGCGGCGGCGGTGGCTCCCGCGCCCGTCGTCTCCTCCCCCTCGCACTCGTCGCCGCCTCCTCTCCTCCCCCGCGCTCCGCTCATCCCGCCTCGCCGCCGCCTCCTCTCCTCCCATGCGCCCCGCTCCTCCCTCCTCGCCGCCGCCTCCTCTCCCCTCCCTGCCCCACCGCCGCGCCTCCCTGCCCCGCCGCTGCGCCTCCCTACCCTGCCGCCGTGCCTCTCTCCAATCCCCGCCCCGAGCTCCACCGCATCCATACCTGCTCGTCGGCAGCAGGTGGGGCTCCACCTCATCTAGCCCAACACGGGGAGGGCCAGGACGGGAGCGAGGCGACGGCGAGGTCTCTCTCTCTCTCACCCGTTCTTCTCCTTGCGCATCCTCTCCTCGTCGTCGGACAGCGCAGCCGTTGGCTCTCTCCTTGGGTCTGGGCAGGGGCATCTCGGGGAGGGATTGGGCTGACAATGGATTTGGTGTGGCGTGAGGCTGGTTGAGGTTCTTGTTTGGTGCATGATTTTTTCTCAGTTTTGATTCTTCGGCTATTCATCTTAGGTGCTCATGTGGTACATGATGCAGGTCTACTGCTGCTGTTGTTTCTTGCTCCCGATGAAGATTCCGACGGTTTGTGCTTTGGCTCTACTTCGAGCGAGCGCGCTGATTCCTGCTAGGTGAGCTTCTCGTCCTCCTATGTTCCTAATTCTCCCCCGGTCAGCGCACCCACGCCAGCTACCGTGACCCGTGCACCCATGATTATTGTGCAGTAGATTAGAATCAAGGTTTTGGTTGAGAGAGAGAGAGATAGAGAGAGGATCATGATCTTCCTTGGCTCATGTAATCAGATTTAAGGACACTCTATTTATAGTAGATAGGCAGATGGTCCATTGCTGGCTTGCTTAACCTGTGTGGCAAATGTCTGTGTGTATTTATGCAAGGTATAGCTTTCTGTATAAGTAATACACCTTTATCTGTACATATAGCAACCTCTTTGAATTTTTCTTCTTCTAGGAGATGATGCTAGAAACGATCACATTTATGAAGTTATGCTATGCTTTGGCTCATGTTTATATCTTAATCAAAGTAACTGCTTCTCTCTTCTTTTAAACGAGGTCCGTCCTGGTGGAGCTCTAGACGACATTACGATAACCACGTCGATGTTCCAAGCCTCACATGAGTTATAGTAGTAACTATAAATGTTTAGATATATTGGAGTGCTCGCCTGGATAATGATGAGAGGTGAAGAGACGCACAAAAGGTAAATATTTGCACATGTATACGGGTACTTAATTTAACATGATCTGCATAATCTAAATCTGTAGTTTTGCACTATTCTTTGATGGACTATCCATTTATGTTCACTATTAGTCTGTTGTGGTGAAGTAATCAATTTAAGAATCAAAACTGCACATACCTGGCATCAAGTGTTGTCATCCACATGGGCGGTTAATCCTGATCTCTTTACTGCTTTGTAGATTTTGAGATGTGACCTCGAATGCTTCGGTTTGGGTGGTTATGTGGGTGGAAACAATGACCACTGATCATAATTGTAGATGTTTTGGATCTCAGCCATCCTTTTATTGCTATGAGGGATTACATTTTTTGCTTCTATATATGAGCTAATTCTCTATTGTGAGGAATGAGTGTGTGACCCATGTTACCTGCTACTGTAGCTTGGCATTCCTTCTACACGATGAAGACGAGAGCATGCTTGTTTTTCAAGTAACTCTCGCTTGCTTTCAATTGATTTGCAGGTGCATTGTCACTTTGTCAGGAACCTGTGGTCTGAAAGAGCTAATTTGCAGAAATTTCATCCACCCGTCAAACTGCAAATCAATGTTTGGTTGTACCAATGCTTCCTGGTATGTGACCTCTCTCTGAGATATAAAACATTTTGTTCATCCTGTTATTTTCATGCTGATGCTTGGCTTATGAGGTTACATATCGACTTGAGATATGTTAAGATTTTTTTCTATTCATCTTAGTTGAATTTAATATAAGATTTAGCTAATACATAGTGATCTCTATGTGATACATTAGTTAATAGTCGAACTAATCACTCCACTTTTATTTTAATGCAGAAATACATGCAAGCAGATCTACTCAGAAGGGGAAAATCAGGAGTTGAATCATCAATAGGAATCTGCCATGTAATTGATCTTATTGGCTTAGAAAGAAAATTGGCTGTTGGTCACAGTTGTTTACCAAGTATACTATTTTTTTGCCTACAAAAACTTCTATGATAAGCGACATGTGCAGTTGCAGGTGAAACTATTAACTTGATGTTAACACTACTATGCATGCCAAGATCTATGTTTCCGTTCACTTTTGAAAGTAAACCTGTTGTTGCTACAATTTTAGGCTGGAATAGCTGAAACCTGTAGTAGATAAAACAATACTCCCTCCAATTCAAAATGAGTGTCGGGATTTTAGTGCAAATTCGAACTAAAACTATGACACTTATTTTGGATAGGAGGAAGTATTATTTATCCAGTGAAAGATTTTAGATTCTTGCAGGGTTGCTGCCTACTGAAACATGTATTTCTGAATAGCTTATGAACAATGTATTTGTGAAATAATAAATAATGTAAAGCAACTGGTTACTTTACCTGAACCCGTAGAGGTACTTGTATTGTAGTATACATGTTACCTACAATATTTTCTCTATTTTTGTTGGGTTGGAGTAGAGTGCGTAGGTAACCGATCCTATATACCAGTGTATATCAGGCAAAAAAACTTTTGTTCATTTACCTTTTAACCTAAATTTGTTTAGGAAACTTATACTAACCTTTATTCTCTGTTAGTTGCATCAGCCTACATGTATTAGCCTGCATGTATTTTAGCTGTGGCTCCTTTATTCTCAGTTAGTTGCATCAGCTTGCATTTATTATGTTCTTCTGTGCCTACTTACATGAGTGTATCACTTGTATTGTTCATGGTGTCTGGCGGCTGATCATTATACAACTGTTGTGGCCTCTCAATAAATGTTAGGATGACAGAGAGATTAATCAGTCTTTCTCGGATAATATATGGTTTGACTTATTTTTTATATATATTTGCTTCAGATATAGGCCTGCTACCATATGTTTTCTCGCTGGACATACCTTCCGACGGCGAGAGTGATGACTTCTATCCTGCTCCTCTCCCAGCAGGGCAACACTACCTCCCTCCTGCAAAGGTACCCGAAGACCTTCTTGGACTCTTCTTTAGTGTTTCTCTTTTTTTACACAACTATGTGGTGCTTAGTGCATATGTCATTCCCTCCTGTCAATTCATTATGAAAGAAAGAGAGGGAGAGAGGATCATGTTCTTGATTGGGTCCAATACTCAGGGTTGGTAGTGTTTATATGAAATGGTTATATTTTACAGAAAAATGTGTCTTTGTTGACCAGTTTTGCTCGAGATAAAAAAATTCTTGCCTACTATTGGTGTCAAGCTCTTGCATCATAAAATTCGTTGTTATGTCGATTCATAAAATTATTTGCTTTGTTCTGGAACTGCAAGTTAATTCATCCATCCATGGATGTTGCATACTGGGAGTGAACCAAACAGCTGCCTTATTCATTCCTAAAAAGCCAACCACCTTGTTGGTTTTGCAGGATCGAATCAGCAACGCTACTATAGTAGCCCAGCACAACCGCCAAGCCAGGGTCGGCCTACTTAACCTGACAGCTTTGCTGGGCCGCTTCGTGTCTCAAGCCGCGGCAAAGGGGGAAATCCAGGCGGAGCACGCCATCTCCATCGCCGCGACTCGCCCTCCTGTCCGCGTCTCCCCGCCCCTTCTCCTCTAGCAGGAGGAGCACGAGCCAAGGCATGCCGCCTCCGATTCTGCAATGCTTCTAACGGCTACCTCCGCGGCATTCCATTCGATCGTCCCTCCGATTGAATCCCTTGCTCCAGCCGCTAGGTACCAGTAGCATTCCATTGGTTTATTTTATGTATAATAGTGTGATAAAACAGTGATGTGTATGCAGATCTATAAGAGTATATGATACTTTTGGTTGTAGTATAGGTAATCAGGCCTTTTTGGTGCATATACCTAGCTCTGATTGGTTATGTGGTTTCTCTAATTATTCAAAATTAACCGAATTAATGTGACCTTGTTTGAAATTTTAATCGAGAGTAAAGATTGAGAGAGACCTAATTAGGATTGACTAAGCTGCTCTTATGTATATATGTTTGTTACTTCCTTTACATGTTGTTCTTATCTCGCTGAACATGGTGGTGCTATTGTGAGGATCTCATGTCTCTCTCACCCTTATGTGTTTATCTCTATTGGTCCCGTTCCCCTTTTTGCTAATCAGTAATCACTCATGCCGGCTAGATCCACTAAGGTTTTTCTTGGTTTTTTAGTTGTGGATTACTGTTAAGAATGATTGCCCTTATTAATAAGGATTTAAATGTGTTGTTCCAGATCCACATGGGTTGGTTTTGAGTTATTTTTTTGGGTTAGAAAATTGTCAAAGTATGCATATATTAACATTTAGAGAAAACTTTGCATGTGTTTATTCTGGGTTGTAGTTCAAAGAGCGCTTCCATGTCGTCGTGAGTGCTGGGTGCTACTCTGACATGCTTGGGTTGTAGTTCAGAGAGCAATTATGTCGTACATTACCATGGATAACATGTATTAATCTGTTAAGCTTTTCTTGCTGCATAGGACTGCTTGTAGACTCGATATGATTTAGTTGATTGTTGGTTCTTGTGCCTAGGACCAGATCGGTCCTTTGCTGTTGTCTATGGCTTTAGCAGCTTAATATCACCTATTCCTTTTATGGTGCACGCCCTATGTGGAAGACTTGTGTAAATGTATACCTTGCAAGGTACTGTTTACTCATGGTTCGGTTTAGGGGACTCGGAGCACCGGATTGACTGATGACAGGATTTTGGTTGCGCAGATGAGCTGGAGATGTCGGATGTGTCCACGGTGTTGAATGTGCCTTAGGATCTGAATGAACTGCAGGCTAGGCATACCACTCTCTTGTCCAGCGTCGTTCTTTGTGTGTGTGCCTCTGATTCTTAGGTACGTCCGTAGCCCCACTGTGCCTTCCACTGGCTATTTCAATTTCAATATTTTTTTGTTTTTGATCTTACAAGTTGACACCATCTTACTGGCCCTTGATTTTGAGAGGGCCAAGGAATTTCCTTGTTACATTGTTAGCATGAGAACCGTCTTTAGCAAAACAATTGATGCTTACACTTCTCTGTGAAAAAATTGTTTCGGATCTCGGAAGAACCAAAAGATCCTCTGCACTGCACACTTTGGCCAATGCCTGAAGATGGAAAAAACAGGAAACCTTCAGAAATTATTTTGCTGCAGAAGCTGGTAGGCAATGAGCATCCTACTTTATCTATTTTATACACTTTGATTTGATTAGGTAACTCAGGGCTTCGAAGTTGTCGAGAATAAACAAACCTGACATCATTCATAGTAATTTGGATACTTCAATTCCTACAAATTATTGCATGATGCATTAATCCAGGTGAACAAACATACAATTGTTACGGTGAATCTAATAATCAGGCTTTTTGTTTGTTGCAACTAACACTTCCGATGGACAATTATACTAATAGACTAGAACATGAGTGCATGTTCGTCTTGGATAGAGTTAATCTCACTTCCTTGCATCCTCTGATTTCAAAAACAAAACATGGATGTCTCGATAGTGGTCGTAGAAACACTCTTAATTTATGTCCTATCTCAAGAGTCATGCATACTCGAGAAGTTTTTCTTAGCAATAACCAAGGAACATTATCATATATTATTGATCTTTTAGTTCCAGTACTGTTTTGCATAGTAGTATGGCTTCACTTCATTTCTATATATTGTTTGTATCCACATATATATTATTGATCTTTTGGTTCCAGTACTGTTCAGTTGTGTATTTGTATGGTGTAGATTGCAATTTAGCTTCCTACACTCATTGCTTTGCTTAGTTAAATTTGTAGGACAACCCAAGTATATTAATATGCTTATATTTTGTGTACTTTATTTAGACAAATTTTATGGAGGAAGAAATAATCTTTTTCTGATAAATTGTTTTATGTGCAGAACAATCACCGCATGTTGTAGCAAGGCCCGCATAAAGATGATGTAGTCATGCATAGGTAAATGATTCTTCCAAAATGATACTCTAGATATGGTCCCACTTATTTTGGTTCACAAAATGCAGTAGGTAAGGAATTCATTTATTTTAGTTCCTGAATAGGTTACTATTTGTAGTGTCAGTGCAAGGCAAGAAATTATGTAGTTGTCGCCCAGCCGCAGACGAGAAGAAGGGTGCATCATCTGGGGTCATGTATCTTGCTACAGTTCTTATTCTGTGAAAAAGTATAACTTTAAGCTTAGTTGTAGTTTTGCCATAGTATCCTAGGAGATGATATGCCTTCAGTGTTCAGTTACTACATGTCTCTCCTTTTCTTTTCTTGATACAATGTTAGATCCATGATAGTACTCTTTTTAGGTGGATTTGCTTTGTATTAAACCCTAAGAATAGTTAGTAATAGTTGTGCTTTTGCTCGTGTCATCTATAACGATGCCTATCTGTGTGGATGATGTCCTTCTTCTGGGGTTCATGGATAACGAGGCTTCCTACTGCCAGCGTGTTTATATGTATATTACGATCATGCTATCTCTGCTTGTGTTAAAGGAGCCCTTAATGATACTTAGCTCTAAATTTTATATACTACTTGTTCTTCAATAACTGTATATACTATGAACGGTTTGGTCTTGTTTTGTTCATAGCTTGCTTCACGATAGAGTTGAATTATTTCTGAAAAAAGGTTATTCCATGTAACACCTTGGGTTTGCCATTCTGCATTATTTATCTCTTGTTTCTGATGAGTATTATGTCTTCTAATATTTTCTCCGGAGGCTATCTAATATTTGATGATTGCTATTTCTACAGATGGAGTTCAATCTTGTGTCCCTGCTTCATCAGGGAAATACCATTTGGTGTATCTGTGTGTATGTCTCACGACTATGGCAGCACCGGCGGCACACTGCTCTTCCGGCCGCCCCTAAGCCCACGCGGCTCGCCGGATCATGCGCATCCCTGGAGCAGCACGCAGCTCCCCGGTCCGATTCGTGCCACCCACGCCAACCTGAGATCCGCCTCTGCAGGTATGAACTCCCCTCCAATGTCCTCTTCTCCTCCATCCATTATTTCTCTATTTTGTTCAACTTGTTAGCCAAAGGGTTCAGATTCTTGCCATGATTGGTTGTTAGTCTTTGTACATGAATGGATTAAGATGTGATGTGAGACGAGAGCTAGCAACAAATGTGCTTGTTCTACATATAGGTGCACTTCTTTTGTTGATGCAAGTTATAACATTGAAACCATGTTACTCTTTACTGCACTAGGACGTGATGGCCAGATCATCGCGAGCCCCTACCCCGACCCCAAGGTTGCTGGCAGCGTCAACCCCGACGGCGAGGTCACTGTCACCCCCAACCTTGACGCCCAGGTCAGTAGAAGGTACATTTGATTGCTGGTACATTTGTTGTCTAAAGGCCCAAAGTTTTTAAATCTACTAAAACCAAAGCCTTGTGATTTATCCAACTGAAGATCCAAAGCTTGTAGTTAAAATGATAGTCAGGTGGTACAAGGACCGGCATCATGTGTACCTCATTCATGTGGATACTAAAATGTGCTCCCATCCGCTATTTTGCTAGGACTTCTTTGTTCTCTTTCTTAATGCAGTCGTTGATAAGATAATTTTTATAATGTTGTAAGACCGTAGAGAACATATGTTTCATAATCAGTAGAATTGAGAACATTGTACATTGTACACCCTGTGACGTTAACAAAGATGTTCTCAGTTCTCCTTAATTTGGTCTGCTTAAGCCATAGAAAATGTGTCCACTTCCTAATCAGGTGTTTAGTAATTCATTTTTAGAGTGTGGATTTTGTTTCGTCATGTTAGTAAAACCAGTAGCACCGTGGATCATTTTGGTACTGCTAAAATTTGGTCTTCCATAAGAGAATGGTTTGTGAACAACATTTTATTTTGATGGATCTATGGAATTGATTTTAACAACATTGTGGACCTGAACTGTTGTATGACAGGGTTAGTATTGGTTGCCTATTCTCACCAGCCAAAAAATTATACAGTGTACTAATAAAGGGAAAACATCCGATCAACAATCAAGAGTGTCTCGTGACAAAGTTTTGGATTTGCATCTGTCACCTACTATGTAGAGTAACTATTTGAAACATTACAAACCCCAACATTGGTCTTTCCATTAACTGTTTCACTAACACCCAGAGTTGGTACTGGTCTTTACATGAAACAAAGAATTGTTGATCGTATTGTATATTGCAGAAGGTAGATTAAGTGAGGTGACCTACTTTCTGACTACTTATTTGCTATTGACTTTCTTAACCATCATCCTATGCCTTGATGTTTGTTAGGGTTCATATTTTGTTGCATTAACTAAAGCACTGTGTTTTGTTATTTTACTCCTCTGTTCATTTTTATAAGGTGTGGATGGAAGAGTGACAATAACTACAGGTTGGTCAAAGATTGAAAGAAATTCTCCTTTAAATTAGGTTGGTCAAAGACATGTATGTTTCCTTGGTCTACAGAATGCCAGTTTACTAATCGTGCTAAACGTTTCCAGGAATATGTTGCTTGATGTTAGTTTACTAATCTTGCCTTCTTGATAGTTCCTTCTTGGTCACTGTAGATGTCTATTGTTGTAAAAATGTTGAGATATCTTCTCGAGGAATATGGTTTTTTCTTCACTTTCAGGCCAATGCTACTCAACTTTTCTTTGAGCGACCTTTTCTTTGAGCGACGAGGAATTTCAACCGTCCTTGGCGAAGGACTGCTATCTGATTGTCACTAGCCTCCTGTGTAAATGCTTCGCTTTCAATATTTTGTACTGTCTTGCTGCCTATGTGCTACTCAAGCCTGATCTATTAAACATTACTTGGCCTATTCCTCTGTGCCGAGCTTGATGTGCCTCAATTGTACTCTGTGATATGTACTTTGATTGGAAAATTCACGAGGTTAAAGATTTGCATTGCTTTTGGTGTTGAACCGTGCATTGATTACATACTTCAGGGCGTGCTTCTTACTGATTTAGCATTACCTGCTTGACAAAAGGTTAGGACCGGCACCCTCGCGCCAAGGCGCGTTGCCGATCTAGTTAATTAGATGTGACGGCACAGGTCTGTGTTCTCTATAACTTGTCCTAGGTAATCTTTCTTGGCTAAAATGGAGCAGAGCTGAACGAATATTGTATTTGGAGGCTGAGCTCCATGGAGCTCGGTTTAAAAAGGAATTGAATTTCGTCAAATTTCATATTTTCTATGTTTCAAAAAATTCTGGAAAAAAAACACAGATATACATGAAGGCATAACACACATGTGTGTAACTTTTCAGGGCAAAATACGTTGAAACGAGGACTATGCAAAAAAAATCTGAGGCTTTTTAACACATGATACTATCCATTCTCTCAGGCCATTAATTTGTTTTTTTATACAGGTCGCATTTCAACGTTTTCCATCCTGAAATTTTACACCCATACACATAACTATCCTTGTTTACTTGCATAAATTTTTTCACATATTTTTTAAATCAAAAAGTTTGAATTTTGATTTATTTTTGAAAAAGGCCTCCATGGAGGCCGAGAGCCAAACGTCCGTTCTCCTGAATTGAACGAATTACTATACTACTGCCATGGACTACGCAAGCATGATATTATCCAGAATGTTTATATTTCTTCCTAAGATCAGGCCTGCTGCATATTCTCTGCAAATGGTGCGCTGAAACCAGCTACAGATATCACATGTCTCTTGCCGGTTGTTTACTCGCATTCATCTCGCAACTTTAGTTACCCGTTGTTCGAACGTGGAAAAAGAGGGAGAAATACATCAGAGAGTTATAGAAAATCTTTGAATAGCCCCCAAAATGCGATTCTACGGAAAATAGGGTATATCTCTCGAATGCAACTGAAGGTGATAACTAAAGATAGGGAAAATCATCATCACTTGCTATGTTCAGTATTTCAGTGCACTGAAGATGACAACTTAGAAAAGAGAAGCGCTTCGGTACACCCCCTACAAAACGTATAAAGGGTAGTATGGACCTTTCACAAATTGAGCGCACTTTCATATGTACTAGTAGAACGTATACGGTGTATGGTTCGTACAATTCCCTCATGGGCTCAGCCCGTTTAGCTTTTTTTGGTTTTAAGCTTCAAAGAATTAGATGTCATACGTGTGATTCTTTTTTTTTTGAGGGGGTCATACGTGTGATTCGAACTGCAGGCCTCATGCACCATGCGTGAGTGTGCTAACCAGCTGGGATAGCTAATGCGATGTGCTTAATAATATTGTTTTAATCTTCTTGTCCGAGACAGATAACGCTAAGGAAAATATGCACCAACTCTTTGGTTTTACTTTGTTTTATTTATTTTCTTCACGGTTTTTTAGTTTTTTTTTGTTCAAAATTTTAAATACTTTTTTCCTTCAAACATACCATGGATGTCTATGATGGGCAATGCCCACTGGCTGGCAAAAGTTGAAATCATTTCAAGAAAGTCCAAAAATATCATGTTCAATGTACGATGTCTGGGTAGGCTAGAAAGTTCAGTGTGAGAGCATGTTGTTTCTTGAAATCCCTCAAAAAAGGGCGATAAATGGTCGAACGTGTGACAACTTACATACACTGTAGACAATGGCTCAAGCTTAGCATGAATACCTAGCATGGGCATGCCCATCTGCATGCAAAAGTTTGGGTCATTTCAAGGATGTCCACAAAAGACTCTGGTTTTCCTTTTCAATCGGGCTGGTTTTTTCTTTGGTTTTTATGTGGGTTTTTCTATAATTTTGTTTTTGCTTTTGTTTTCTTGTTTCTTGTTTCTGTTTCTGTTTCTGTTTCTTCTATTGATTTTGAAAAAAGTTCATCAAAAAATTTAAAAAAGTTCATCGATTTAGAAGAAAAGCTCATTGATTTGGAAAAAAGTTCACATATTTGAAAAAAGTTCATTGACTTAGAAACAAAGTTCATCATTTATATAAATTTAATTTTCAAAAAAATCGCCTATTTTTGAAATAATTCACAAATTCATGAAAACAGGAACAATTTTGAAAAAAAGGAGTTCACCAATTTGGAAGAAAAATTCAAATATGAATTTTTGTCATCTTTTTGAAAAAAGAAATCATGAAAGTTAAAAAGTTCACGCATTTAAGAAAGAAAAAGGAAACAAAAAAGGAAAGGGAAAAAACTAACAGAAAATATTGCGCTTTTCCAGTGTTCTATTTTAAGACTAAAAAAACTTTCTTAACACCTGAGGTCTGATTGTCCGGTTGGACAGTGCTGCTGTGCTAATGCGTGAGGGACCTGGGTTTGAATCGTGCAGCAATCAACTTTTTTTGCGGTTTTAGGCCAGCCCAGCGCGCGTACGTATATGGCGGACGTTTCTAAAGAAAACGTATATGGCAGACGAAGAGTTTATAAAATATGACTATCATGCCCTTACTTACAAAGAGGTATGGGCTAATCTGAGCCGTCCTCATATTTAGGGGGTGTACCGAAGCAGAAGTGCTTAGAAAATGCATGTTCAGAGCGACGGTGGTATCCAACGGCTTAACGTCTGTTGTGTTATTTCGAGGATAGTGATGACCGTAAAGTTCCTTCAGAATTATTTGATGCCTCGTGCCAATTCTTGCAGTTTAACACCCATAGTTTTTTGTTTCCTTTTTCTTATTCTTTTGCAAAGCAGAGATTCTTCTGCATCGATGTCATCCAAGGACAGTATGGCACTGCATCGTTCTCAGCTTTCCCACCGATGAGTAGGCAGTAATGATTCTGCTAACAAAACCAAGTGCGGATGAACATCGGCAAGAGCGAGTTCGACAAGCGCCTCAGTCCAGTGAACAAATGGCAGACTGTAGTCTGATGGAAGCAAGGAAAATGCAGATGATGGGTCTAAATCAGCTGCAGATGAAGACACCGCGAGAGCGAGGGCGAGCAGCGCTTCAGTCCAGTGAAGATCAAGCGTCAAACTGTTGTCAGACAGAGCCAGCAACAATGCAGACGAGCGCGTCACCTGAAACCACATGGACAAGGTAGCTATATAATCACATGGGCAACAAATGCAGCAGGTCTCGTCCACAGCTCACAAGCAACATTTACCATGGATTGAACACATGACGAAGCTACGAACATGTACTGCCGAGGTGATGTAAAGGCAACACACACTAGCGAGCCGATCCGAAACAGCGCAGCGTCAGTCGCCGCCTAGGGGACAGGCCAACGTGGGGCGTGGCGCAGATACACTCGTGATCACCCCCTCTGCCCCGATGCCGAGCAGATCAGCACACAAGCAGTAAATAAATCACGTGATGCAACTTCGCCATGGTCAACTGTACGTACACTGCTAAGGCATCATATGTGGAGCCTCAACAGAAATTCAGTAAACCCTGCCAAGGCAGAAGGAACCAACTAGATACAGATAGAAACTTGGAAACCTTTTCTTTTCTTTTGATGAAACAGGGAGTTCGCTCGTTGATTTCCATAACAGAAACAGTTTTGCTAAAGCACATCTAGATGTGTCATAAGTATTGCACATCTCAGTCCTATGTCATTGATCTTACGTTGAGATTCGAGTGGATATTTTCTGTTTCTTATTTTTTTTCTCTTTGTGCTTGATTGACTCATTTAGATGTGCAATAACTAAAACACATCTAAATGTGCCCTAGACACACCCAGAAAAAAACGCATAGGAGAATTGGTCACTTGAAGCTACAAGGTGACTATCATAAGATAAGAAGAGCAAGTGCACCAGGTCTGACCAATAACCGGCCCTGTAGCAAATTCTGTCTAGTGCTACAGATCATCTCACAGCCAACAAACAAAGATTGACATCACCTGCAAAAGGAAAAGAAAGAAACGACGATCGACATGGATTTGAGCATATGAAGCTGTGAAGGTGCATTGCCGAGGTGGTGCGAACACTGAAGCGAGGCAGCTAAAAACGAACAAATACTAAATAAACTACTAAAGCATGTGATGGAAAAAGGCCTTGCTCAACTGTGCTTAATTAGCTGAAGCATGTTCCGGCTACAAAGACAAATTCAGTGAACCCTCTGCTGCCGAGGCACAGCAGTGAATCTGAAAGGTGACGTTTCAGGAGGAAAAAAGATCAAGGCAGATGCAGGTCGATGACGCCCCTCCTTTCCTTTCCAAGGGAAAAGTAGCCCCATGGTAGTACATCCGGCCTCCGCCGCGATCATGTGGAGCCGCGGAGGCCTAGTGCCGCAACGGACAAAACCCACCAGGCGGCGACAAATCCACCAGCCGAAGCACGAATCGGCGAGCAGCGGATCCGCTGTTAGCCGGGCCGACAGGAAATCAGAGATGAAATTCCCATTGGCCCATGAATTGAAACTTGGCCTAAGGAGTACGGACAGACAACTACCGGGACCGCCGGATCCACCACAGCATGACGGACGCCATCGTCGCCGCGGTCGACGTGGACCGGCGGTGGACGGCCCGCTCGACCGGTAGGCGGAGGCGGTAGCGATGGCCGGGACCAAATTCGCCCCCGCGGAGCGAGGAGGCTGCTATGCCGAACCACCGTACACGGTCGACGTGGACCGGTGCAACAGTGGGCGGACGGCTTGTAACTCTCCAGTCCGGTAGCGACGGCAATCTCGATCAGGCCAAAAGGCGTCGCCGGACGATCCCACCTGTCGTCGGCGAGGCGATCTAGCTCCGACGATTCTTCCCGCTGGTGGTCACGGCACGGTAGCGGACAAAAGGCACGGGAGGTGCGCTACGGGGCTCCGTCGCCTTCACCCGTGGCCAATCCAATCCAAAGCCGGGCTACGTAGCCGCTCCCGGGGTCTCTCATCGATCGATCACGTAGCTTAGCTCTCCTATCCTAGGTATCCTAGGTGGAAGGAAGGAAACCGATTTGGCTTCCGACCGCGGCTTGCATGGCTCGGTGCACTCCAAGGACGCGTTGCTGTCCACTCCAAGGACGCTCGATCCCACGCTAGCAACCCAGTAGCTCAGTAGGGCGTGTCGTATTGAAACCCTCGTGTCATTGTTTTTGAGATAGCTCACCATCCATGCTTTCCGTTTCTTTTCTTCCTCAAGGTAGATAGGAGATAGCCATACGTAAAAGTAAAACCAGTGGACGGTAGTAGACACGTACGTAATGGCGCCGGGCGATGCGACCGCTGCTGGCAATCAGCCGGTACACGGTCGAAACGTGTAGGCTAATGTCGGGCGTCCGATTGAAGCGGGAGAAGACCGCGACGTACCCGCGTGCTGTGTTTTCTTTTCTTGCCTCGTCCGTGCCACCGATACAAGCAGAGGTCACCGGTGATCAGCGGGGACACGCGTTATAGCTCTAACCTCAACGCCGACAGATGACTACGGTCAGGGACGGAGCTCCAACGATATTCGGGAGGAGGCTAATAAACATTGAAAAATGTTGCGGGGCCTTGCTTAGATTATCATGTCAAATTTGGCCCAAAATAGTCCAAGTATCTAAGAAAATGTTAATCTAAGGGGAAGGGGGCTAACTGAGCATTGAATTTTTTTTCCTTTTTGAGGTCCACCACTGACTAAGATCAGCCGAGATGCATATCTCCGGAGCAGCATCCCGCTGGTTTTCTTCCTCCCTATCGAGAGCTTCTGACCACTTCTGGTATGAGCCATCTATCTAAAAAAAATCTTCACACATAGAACATACGAGTACATGTAGTAACTTTGGATACGCAATTCAAATCACATATGAGAATGGGGCAAACCGGGAAAGCAACAAGGGCCACTGCCACAGATCCGCATGTTTGTTGCACGTACGTGGATAACTGCACATGCAACACACGGGGATGAATGTATGTGCGTGTATATCAGCGTATTTGATTGCATTTTGTTCAAAATTGCACATGCTAAACGGCGTGTTTATTTAATATTTATCACCCTCCTTGTTTATTCTTTTGATGATTGAGACCCAAAATATAACTTCCTATTCTCTGTTGCGCCGGCTTATTATATCGAAAGTGCTTACCGGGTTAGGATATATAGACGTGTGTTTATAGAGATGAGTGTACGTGTCTATATGTGTGCATCCGTGATTATTTTGTGTAAAGAAAAACTATCTGTTTCACTCGTCATGTAGCATACACTCATCTCTAGCCATCGACGGCGCGCATGTTTCACGTTGCTCCTTCGGTGAAAACAATGCCCATTCTCACCACCTTCTCTACCCATCGTCTGTTTGCGAGTCGCCCCCGCATCGCGTGACTCGGGTCGGCCGCTACCCTAGCCGCTGCCACCGCGATCTGCTCTCTCATCTCCTCCTGTTGCCACCACGTGACGCCGCCGAGCTAAGATCAGGGGCAAATGGCGGTGGCAGGGTCTCTCCTCTCCCACAGCTTGGGGTGGGGCGGGCCCCCGGCGTGTGAAGGCACGGCTGGTCGTGTCCTGCGGCGTGGCAGATGGCCCTACCTCGCGGAGGCGGCAGACGGCTCTACGGCCGGCCGGATCTCGGATTGGCGGCGGCGGCATGGAGGGCCTAGTGGATGGATCGGCTATACATGTGGTCTAGCCTCCTATCAAATCTGATCTGGCCAGTGTGGCCTGCTCCATGTGCGACGACAGTGATCGACGGTGGTCCCGTACACATGAGGCTGGATGGAGGTTCCCTGAGCGGATCTGGGTGAAAACCCTACTCTTGGCTCGTTGCCAAGGCTGGCGATGGCGGCGTTGTCTGCGTTGCCCCCTTCTTGATGGCATCGTCGTGGATAAGCTCTAAACCCCTATCCGCAACCTCCGGGGGGAACCCTAGATCGACTGGTCGAATGACGGCGGTGCTCTTGTGCCGTAACCCTCTTGGGGGCGTCATTCTTGGAGGTATGCATTGAAGGAAATATGCCCTAGAGGCAATAATAAAGTTATTATTTATTTCCTCATATATCATGATAAATGTTTATTATTCATGCTAGAATTGTATTAGCCGGAAACATAATACATGTGTGAATATATAAACAAACAGAATGTCACTAGTATGCCTCTACTTGACTAGCTCGTTAATCAAAGATGGTTATGTTTCCTAACCATGAACAAAGAGTTGTTATTTGATTAACGAGGTCACATCATTAGTTGAATGATCTGATTGACATGACCCATTCCATTAGCTTAGCACCTGATCGTTTAGTATGTTGCTATTGCTTTCTTCATGACTTATACATGTTCCTATGACTATGAGATTATGCAACTCCCGTTTATCGGAGGAACACTTTGTGTGCTACCAAACGTCACAACGTAACTGGGTGATTATAAAGGTGCTCTACAGGTGTCTCCAAAGGTACTTGTTGGGTTTGCGTATTTCGAGATTAGGATTTGTCACTCCGATAGTCGGAGAGGTATCTCTGGGCCCTCTCGGTAATGCACATCACATAAGCCTTGCAAGCATTACAACTAATATGTTAGTTGTGAGATGATGTATTACGGAACGAGTAAAGAGACTTGCCGGCAACGAGATTGAACTAGGTATTGGATACCGACGATCGAATCTCGGGCAAGTAACATACCGATGACAAAGGGAACAACGTATATTGTTATGCGGTCTGACCGATAAAGATCTTCGTAGAATATGTAGGAGCCAATATGGGCATCCAGGTCCCGCTATTGGTTATTGACCGGAGACGTGTCTCGGTCATGTCTACATTATTCTCGAACCGTAGGGTCCGCACGCTTAAAGTTACGATGACAGTTATTATGAGTTTATGCATTTTGATGTACCGAAGTTAGTTCGGAGTCCCGGATGTGATCAAGTACATGACGAGGAGTCTCGAAATGGTCGAGACATAAAGATCGATATATTGGAAGCCTATATTTGGACATCGGAATGGTTCCGAGTGAAATCGGCATTTTACTGGAGTACCGGGGGGTTACCGGAACCCCCCGGGGGTTAATGAGCCCATATGGGCCTTAAGGGAAAAAAGGAGGGGCGGCCAGGGCAGGCCGCGCGCCCCCTCCCCCCTAGTCCAAATAGGACAAGGAAGGGGGGGCGGCGCCCCCCTTTTTCCTTTCCCCCTCTCTCCTTCCTTCTCCTACAAGGCAAGGGAGAGGAGTCCTACTCCCGGTGGGAGTAGGACTCCTCCTGGCGCACCCCTTGGGGGCCGGCCGCGCCCTCCCCTCCCCTCCTTTATATATGGGGGTAGGGGGGCACCCTAGGACACACAAGTTGATCTTCGTGATCGTTCCTTAGCCGTGTGCGGTGCCCCCCTCCACCATATTCCACCTCGGTCATATCGTTGCAGTGCTTAGGCGAAGCCCTGCGTCGGTAGAACATCATCATCGTCATCACGCCGTCGTGCTGACGGAACTCATCCCCGAAGCTTTGCTGGATCAGAGCCCGGGGAGCGTCATCGAGCTGAACGTGTGCTAAGAACTCGGAGGTGCCGGAGTAACGGTGCTTGGATCGGTCGGATCGGGAAGACGTACGACTACTTCCTCTACGTTGCGTCAACACTTCCGCTTCGGTCTATGAGGGTACGTAGACAACACTCTCCCCTCTCGTTGCTATGCATCACCATGATCTTGCGTGTGCGTAGGAATTTTTTTGAAATTACTACGTCCCCCAACAGTGGTATCAGAGCCTAGGTTTTTATGGTTTGATGTTATATGCACGAGTAGAACACAAGTGAGTTGTGGACGATATAAGTCATACTGCCTACCAGCATGTCATACTTTGGTTCGGCGGTATTGTTGAATGAAGTGTCCTGGACCGACATTACGCGTACGCTTACGCGAGACTGGTTCTACCGACGTGCTTTGCACACAGTTGGCTGGCGGGTGTCAGTTTCTCTAACTTTAGTTGAACCGAGTATGGCTATGCCCGGTCCTTGCGAAGGTTAAAACGGAGTCTATTTGACAAACTATCGTTGTGGTTTTGATGCGTAGGTGAGATTGGTTCTTGCTTAAGCCCATAGCAGCCACGTAAGACTTGCAATAAACAAAATAGAGGACGTCTAACTTGTTTTTGCAGGGCATGTTGTGATGTGATATGGTCAAGACATGATGCTAAATTTTATTGTATGAGATGATCATGTTTTGTAACCGACTTATCGGCAACTGGCAGGAGCCATATGGTTGTCGCTTTATTGTATGCAATGCAATCGCCCTGTAATGCTTTACTTTATCACTAAACGGTAGCGATAGTCGTAGAAGCATAAGATTGGCGAGACGACAACGATGCTACGATGGAGATCAAGGTGTCGCGCCGGTGATGATGGTGATCATGACGGTGCTTCGGAGATCGAGATCACAAGCACAAGATGATGATGGCCATATCATATCACTTATATTGATTGCATGTGATGTTTATCTTTTTTATGCATCTTATCTTGCTTTGATTGACGGTAGCAATATAAGATGATCTCTCACTAAATTATCAAGAAGTGTTCTCCCTGAGTATGCACCGTTGCCAAAGTTCGTCGTGCCCACACACCACGTGATGATCGGGTGTGATAAGCTCTGCGTCCATCTACAACGGATGCAAGCCAGTTTTGCACACGCAGAATACTCGGGTTATACTTGACGAGCCTAGCATATGCAGATATGGCCTCGGAACACGGAGACCAAAAGGTCGAGCGTGAATCATATAGTAGATATGATCAACATAATGATGTTCACCATTGAAGACTAATCCATTTCACGTGATGATCGGTTATGGTTTAGTTGATTTGGATCACGTGATCACTTAGAAGATTAGAAGGATGTCTATCTAAGTGGGAGTTCTTAAGTAATATGATTAATTGAACTTAAATTTATCATGAACTTAGTCCCTGATAGTATCTTGCTTGTTTATGTTGATTGTAGATAGATGGCCCGTGCTGTTGTTCCGTTGAATTTTAATGCTTTCCTTGAGAAAGCAAAGTTGAAAGATGATGGTAGCAATTACACGGACTGGGTCCGTAACTTGAGGATTATCCTCATTGCTGCACAGAAGAGTTACGTCCTGGAAGCACCGCTGGGTGCCAGGCCTGCTGCTGATGCAACTGACAACGTTAAGAACGTCTGGCAGAGCAAAGCTGATGACTACTCGATAGTTCAATGTGCCATGCTTTACGGCTTAGAACCGGGACTTCAACGACGTTTTTAACGTCATGGGGCATATGAGATGTTCCAAGAGTTGAAGTTAATATTCCAACAGAATGCCCGGATTGAGAGATATGAAGTCTCCAATAAGTTCTATAGCTGCAAGATGGAGGAGAATAGTTCTGTCAGTGAGCATATACTCAAAATGTCTGGGTATTGTAATCACTTGATTCAACTGGGAGTTAATCTTCCGGATGATTGCGTCATTGACAGAATTCTCCAATCACTTCCACCAAGCTACAAAGGTTTCGTGATGAACTATAATATGCAAGGGATGGATAAGACGATTCCCGAGCTCTTCGCAATGCTAAAGGCTGCGGAGGTAGAAATCAAGAAGGAGCATCAAGTGTTGATGGTCAACAAGACCACTAGTTACAAGAAAAAGGGCAAAGGGAAAAAGAAGGGGAACTTCAAGAAGAACAGCAAGCAGGTTGCTGCTCAAGAGAAGAAACCCAAGTCTGGACCTAAGCCTGAAACTGAGTGCTTCTACTGCAAGCAGACTGGTCACTGGAAGCGGAACTGCCCCAAGTATTTGGCGGATAAGAAGGATGGCAAGGTGAACAAAGGTATATGTGATATACATGTTATTGATGTGTACCTTACTAGAGCTCGCAGTAGAACCTGGGTATTTGATACTAGTTCTGTTGCTAATATTTGCAACTCGAAATAGGGACTACGGATTAAGCGAACACTAGCAAAGGACGAGGTGACGATGCGCGTGGGAAATAGTTCCAAAGTCGATGTGATCGCGGTCGGCACGCTACCTCTACATCTACCTTCGGGATTAGTATTAGACCTAAATAATTGTTATTTGGTGCCAGCGTTGAGCATGAACATTATATCTGGATCTTGTTTGATGCGAGACGGTTATTCATTTAAATCAGAGAATAATGGTTGTTCTATTTATATGAGTAATATCTTTTATGGTCATGCACCCTTGAAGAGTGGTCTATTTTTGATGAATCTCGATAGTAGTGATACACATATTCATAATGTTGAAGCCAAAAGATGCAGAGTTGATAATGATAGTGCAACTTATTTGTGGCACTGCCGTTTAGGTCATATCGGTGTAAAGCGCATGAAGAAACTCCATACTGATGGACTTTTGGAACCACTTGATTATGAATCACTTGGTACTTGCGAACCGTGCCTCATGGGCAAGATGACTAAAACACCGTTCTCCGGTACTATGGAGAGAGCAACAGATTTGTTGGAAATCATACATACAGATGTATGTGGTCCGATGAATATTGAAGCTCGTGGCAGATATCATTATTTTCTCACCTTCACAGATGATTTAAGCAGATATGGGTATATCTACTTAATGAAACACAAGTCTGAAACATTTGAAAAGTTCAAAGAATTTCGGAGTGAAGTTGAAAATCATCGTAACAAGAAAATAAAGTTTCTACGATCTGATCGTGGAGGAGAATATTTGAGTTACGAGTTTGGTCTACATTTGAAACAATGCGGAATAGTTTCGCAACTCACGCCTCCCGGAACACCACAACGTAATGGTGTGTCCGAACGTCGTAATCGTACTTTACTTGATATGGTGCGATCTATGATGTCTCTTACAGATTTACCGCTATCGTTTTGGGGTTATGCTTTAGAGACGGCCGCATTCACGTTAAATAGAGCATCATCAAAATCCGTTGAGACGACGCCTTATGAACTATGGTTTGGCAAGAAACCAAAGTTGTCGTTTCTTAAAGTTTGGGGTTGCGATGCTTATGTGAAAAAACTTCAACCTGATAAGCTCGAACCCAAATCGGAGAAATGTATCTTCATAGGATACCCAAAAGAAACTGTTGGGTACACCTTCTATCACAGATCCGAAGGCAAGACATTCGTTGCTAAAAATGGATCCTTTCTAGAGAAGGAGTTTCTCTCGAAAGAAGTGAGTGGGAGGAAAGTAGAACTTGATGAGGTAACTATACCTGCTCCCTTATTGGGAAATAGTACATCACAGGAACCAGTTTCTGTGACGTCTAAACCAATTGGTGAGGAAGTTAATGATGATGATCATGCAACTTCAGATCAAATTACTACAGAACCTCATAGATCAACTAGAGTAAGATCCGCACCAGAGTGGTACGGCAATCCTGTTCTGGAAATCATGCTACTAGATCATGGTGAACCTACGAACTATGAAGAAGCGATGGTGAGCCCAGATTCCGCAAAATGGCTTGAAGCCATGAAATCTGAGATGGGATCCATGTATGAGAACAAAGTGTGGACTTTGGTTGACTTGCCTGATGGTCGGCAAGCAATTGAGAATAAATGGATCTTCAAGAAGAAGACTGACGCTGACGGTAATGTTACTGTCTACAAAGCTCGACTTGTCGCAAAAGGTTTTCGACAAGTTCAAGGGATTGACTACGATGAAACCTTCTCACCCGTAGCGATACTTAAGTCTGTCCGAATCATGTTAGCAATTGCCGCATTTTATGATTATGAAATTTGGCAGATGGATGTAAAAACTGCATTCCTGAATGGACTTCTGGAAGAAGAGTTGTATATGATGCAACCAGAAGGTTTTATCGATCCAAAGGGAGCTAACAAAGTGTGCAAGCTACAGCGATCCATTTATGGACTGCTGCAAGCCTCTCGGAGTTGGAATAAACGCTTTGATAGTGTGATCAAAGCATTTGTGTTTGTACAGACTTTTTGAGAAGCCTGTATTTACAAGAAAGTGAGTGGGAGCTCTGTAGCATTTCTGATATTATATGTCGATGACATATTACTAATCGGAAATGATATAGAATTTCTGGATAGCATAAAGGGATACTTGAATAAGAATTTTTCAATGAAAGACCTCGGTGAAGCTGCTTACATATTGGGCATCAAGATCTATAGAGATAGATCAAGACGCTTAATTGGACTTTCACAAAGCACATACCTTGACAAAGTTTTAAAGAAGTTCAAAATGGATCAAGCAAAGAAAGGATTCTTGCGTGTACTACAAGGTCTGAAGTTGAGTAAGACTCAATGCCCGACCACTGTAGAAGATACAGAGAAAATGAAATATGTTCCCTATGCATCAGCCATAGGCTCTATCATGTATGCAATGCTGTGTACCAGACCTGATGTGTGTCTTGCTATAAGTTTAGCTGGGAGGTACCAAAGTAATCCAGGAGTGGGTCACTGGACAGCGGTCAAGAACATCCTGAAGTACCTGAAAAGAACTAAGGATATGTTTCTCATATATGGAGGGGACAAAGAGCTCATCGTAAACGGTTACGTTGACGCAAGCTTTGACACTGATCCGGACGATTCTAAATCGCAAACCGGATACGTGTTTACATTAAACGGTGGAGCTGTCAGTTGGTGCAGTTCTAAACAAAGCGTCGTGGCGGGATCTACATGTGAAGCGGAGTACATAGCTGCTTCGGAAGCAGCAAATGAAGGAGTCTGGATGAAGGAGTTCATATCCGATCTAGGTGTCATACCTAGTGCATCGGGTCCAATGAAAATCTTTTGTGACAATACTGGTGCAATTGCCTTGGCAAAGGAATCCAGATTTCACAAGAGAACCAAGCACATCAAGAGACGCTTCAATTCCATCCGGGATCTAGTCCAGGTGGGAGACATACAGATTTGCAAGATACATACGGATCTGAATGTAGCAGACCCGTTGACTAAGCCTCTTCCACGAGCAAAACATGATCAGCACCAAAACTCCATGGGTGTTAGAATCATTACTGTGTAATCTAGATTATTGACTCTAGTGCAAGTGGGAGACTGAAGGAAATATGCCCTAGAGGCAATAATAAAGTTATTATTTATTTTCTCATATATGATGATAAATGTTTATTATTCATGCTAGAATTCTATTAGCCGGAAACAAAATACATGTGTGAATATATAAACAAACAGAATGTCACTAGTATGCCTCTACTTGACTAGCTCGTTAATCAAAGATGGTTATGTTTCCTAACCATGAACAAAGAGTTGTTATTTGATTAACGAGGTCACATCATTAGTTGAATGATCTGATTGACATGACCCATTCCATTAGCTTAGCACCCGATCAGTATGTTGCTATTGCTTTCTTCATGACTTATACATGTTCCTATGACTATGAGATTATGCAACTCCCGTTTATCGGAGGAACACTTTGTGCGCTACCAAGCGTCACAACGTAACTGGGTGATTATAAAGGTGCTCTACAGGTGTCTCCAAAGGTACTTGTTGGGTTGGCGTATTTCGAGATTAGGATTTGTCACTCCGATAGTCGGAGAGGTATCTCTGCCCTCTCGGTAATGCACATCACATAAGCCTTGCAAGCATTACAACTAATATGTTAGTTGTGAGATGATGTATTACGGAACGAGTAAAGAGACTTGCCGGCAACGAGATTGAACTAGGTATTGGATACCGACGATCGAATCTCGGGCAAGTAACATACCGATGACAAAGGGAACAACGTATATTGTTATGCGGTCTGACCGATAAAGATCTTCGTAGAATATGTAGGAGCCAATATGGGCATCCAGGTCCCGCTATTGGTTATTGACCGGAGACGTGTCTCGGTCATGTATACATTATTCTCGAACCGTAGGGTCCGCACACTTAAAGTTACGATGACAGTTATTATGAGTTTATGCATTTTGATGTACCGAAGTTAGTTCGGAGTCCTGGATGTGATCACGGACATGACGAGGAGTCTGTAAATGGTCGAGACATAAAGATCGATATATTGGAAGCCTATATTTGGACATCGGAATGGTTCCGAGTGAAATCGGCATTTTACTGGAGTACCGGGGGGTTACCGGAACCCCCCCCCCCGGGGGTTAATGAGCCCATATGGGCCTTAAGGGAAAAGAGGAGGGGCGGCCAGGGCAGGCCGCGCGCCCCCCTTTTTCCTTTCCCCCTCTCTCCTTCCTTCTCCTACAAGGCAAGGGAGAGGAGTCCTACTCCCGGTGGGAGTAGGACTCCTCTTGGCGCACCCCTTGGGGGCCGGCCGCGCCCTCCCCACCCCTCCTTTATATACGGGGGCAGGGGGGCACCCTAGGACACACAAGTTGATCTTCGTGATCGTTCCTTAGTCGTGTGCGGTGCCCCCCTCCACCATATTCCACCTCGGTCATATCATTGCAGTGCTTAGGCGAAGCCCTGCGTCGGTAGAACATCATCATCGTCATCACGCCGTCGTGCTGACGGAACTCATCCCCGAAGCTTTGCTGGATCGGAGCCCGGGGAGCGTCATCGAGCTGAACGTGTGCTAAGAACTCGGAGGTGCCGGAGTAACGGCGCTTGGATCGGTCGGATCAGGAAGACGTACGACTACTTCCTCTACGTTGCGTCAACGCTTCCGCTTCGGTCTACGAGGGTACGTAGACAACACTCTCCCCTCTCGTTGCTACGCATCACCATGATCTTGCGTGTGCGTAGGAAAATTTTTAAAATTACTACGTTCCCCAACATGCATAGGCTCGAGGGACCAGTGGATGGCATCTATGGTGGAGTGGTGTTCCATAAGATGCATCGACGACATGGAGTCTCGGCGGCGTGGTGTGGCAGGACCTCGGTGACGGATGTGTGATGATGGACGCACGTAGGAAGGAGGTGTTGCCTGGCGCTGTTGTGGCGTCGACAGCAGGCCTGGCAAGGTCGACGCGTCAGTATCTGCTCTGAAGATGGATCGATGGAAGATGGCAACGACGGCTTATGAGAGTGTGTCGGACTAGTTTGTGCCCCCAGACCTTGTATGTGGCTTGGTTGGGGCCTCCCGCTTCAGATGTTAGGCTTAGGTGAGAGGTCTGGGTATGCGGCTCCACTTTCTGTATCCATTCATCAATGGATAGGAGTAGCAACAGATGTGCCACGATGGCGGCCTGAGACATATTGATGTATTATTTTGTAAAGGTCTTTGTGAATAGTTAATAAAGTGATTGCATGCATCTTCGAGATACAGAGGCCAGTGGTCATCCTCCTTTAAAAAACATGGGAGGGGGGTGAGTGCGGCATGCACTCTCTATCAAGAGATGTATATGTGGACCCTCTTTACAGTAATTAAACCCTAATCACGTGAGGGGACCAGTCCAGTTGGCCAATAACAACACAAATAGGCGGCCACAAATATTCGTGACTCCAGATGTGTGTGCTATATATAAGTCGCCTCTCACGTTTGCAGTGTGTTTTACGAAAGAAAAAAAACAATTCTTGTGGATACCCAGCTGGCAATGTCACATAAACTGAGATCACAAGCTACACACAAGTAGCTGCAGCGACAAAAATTTACATCAAACAACCAGGGGAAAAATGGATGATTGAAAAGACAAAAGTGAAAGAACATATTGTTTTTTAGCTGGAAAGTAAACATCACGAGTAAAAAAAGTCTTATCGTGAAATAGCTTCACCGGAAGAAATATTTTTGCCTAAATCACTGTTCCGTTTTCCTACTGGTGATTTTCACCTAATTTCACATATAATCATATAAATATTGAAAGCAAAGTACTAGCGTTGCAGTAGCAGACACTCGTGATGCGGAGAGGTTCGCGTCCCTACAAGTCTTTCAGCCGTTTGTGATTGCACGCTCCCACCACACGACCATAATTTTGTTGACTCACCGTACACGTATTTATGTCGATGAACATTATTGTTTGGCTTACAAATCGGTCGGTTTCAGCTTTGATTTGATGTGGCCACAAAGACCTTGACGTGCCGAGCTTCCACGATTTGACTGCATTTGAGCACGTTTGGCTGTCTAGAGGGCACGGCGTCCTCAGTCACAGGCCCAGGTCACGAGTAAGCTAGCACTACTGAAATCGACATAAACAGAGGTAGCTATGAATGAATATATGGCTGTGGTTCAATGTTATCGGATGTACATTTATGTTTATCTCATAAAGTATATATTCCATATAAAAAAACTAATCCCCACTAACCTATTTCTCACAACATGCATGCGTGTCATCTCAGCAGAGCCATGTGCAGAAAAATGTTCATCTTAACATGAATCATGCACGCATAAGAAGAAGAAAACACCTTAACATGCATGAAAATTTCCATTCTAATATGCTATTTATATTTAACAAGTATTTCTACAAATGTAAAATAATCAAACACAATAAATTATGTTTAGTTCTCATTTATTATTCCAAATATTCATGTTCCATATAATCAAGTACTACAGAAATTTTCTGTATCCAAATTGTTAAGTCTCCGCTAACCTATTTTCTCGACACGTAAGTGCGCCACCTCAGCATGCACAATGCACCAGAAAAGGAGACAAACACAATAAATCACATGTACTTTAGTTTTAGTTCTCATATTATAATCATATCTTGTTGAACATAATGCAGAATATTCTCGCAACAACGTCCGAGGTATCATCAAGTATACTTGAGAGTGTTCCCTAGTTTTTTTCTTGACAAAGGTGGATTTTATTGACTCAAAATGAAACATCATTTAGATATAGAAGAGTACAATCTATACGAACAAGGAGTACTTCTATGTCGAGTTCATGGATTCATATTTGTCGGTTGAGGATGAATGTGATGTTGAAATGACGATGATCACGGCGATTCTTGAAAATACAGGAGTGTGCGGAGGAGCAACTCAAAAATATATGGTATAATCTACGCATGAGAATCCTCGGTCATGCAACATCCATTACTGCATCCTGTGCGAGTTTTAAATCACATTGTATATAAATGCGACGTGCACAAGTTTTCATATTAAGTTTTTTTGCTCACGTAGAAAATTTTCATATAGTTTAAACCGCAAGGAATAAATTAGTATTATACACAATATTTAGAAACTATATATCAAATTCTCTGGCAAATTGCAGGGTATTATCTAGTATATATAATACGGTTCATTTTTCCAACTCAAAAAATGTGGTCTACAAAAATACTGAAAATATTTTGTGGATAAGTATATTGTCAGGTGGCAGGACGCTAAAGTACCTTACAAATGATTCAATTGTCTATTGCAAAATGAAGAGAACCAAACAGTTATCATTAAGTGTAACTCCCATGTGGATCACCAAATTGCCCATAAATGTGTGGCCTAGAAGGTTCAGACACTATTTGCTATTAAACGGGGCCACCAAACTTGTCCGGACGTCCAAACACTAGTAGAAAAGGGGGCTTTGGTTCAGGCCGGGTAACCCCATTAGTCCCGGTTCAGTCCAGAACCGGGACCAATGGGTGCATTTATCCCGGTTCGTGCGGCTAAGGCATTAGTCCCGGTTCACCTGGGCCCTTTAGTCTCGGTTCGTGCCACGAACCGGGACTAAAGGGTGCGATGCCCATTAGTCCCGGTTGGTGGCACCAACCGGTACTAAAGGTTAGACCTTTAATCTCGGTTGGTGCCACCAACCGGTACTAATGGGCTTTGAGGCATTAGTACCGGTTCATGGCACGAACCGGTACTAAAGGTCCCATTTTCAAACTCTCCCCCCCCCCCCCGGACCGCCTTTTCAGTTTTAGAAAAAACAAAAGAAAATGATGGAAATGTCAAAAAAATAAAATAAAATAAGTTTCCCATGTGATATGTGGTCTAGTTGTTGGGAAAATTTACAAATAGGAATTTCGACTTTATTTACAAAATCTCTCTGGAATTTGTAAAATGGGCATAACTTTTGCATACGAACTCGGATTAAAAAGTTTTTTATATGAAAAATCGTCTACTCGAAAAGTTACATCCGATGGAGATGTTTGCAAATTTGTAGAATCCTCAAATTCCAAAAGGAAAAAAATTTATGCTCAAATTTTAGTTTTTTTAAATTTTCATTAAATCTAGTCAAACTATGGTCAAACTACTTATTCAAGAAGTATTAGTGTTACTAAATAATTATTCAAGCATATTAGTGTTATCAAATAATTATTTTAGTTTTTTTGAATTTTGGTCAAATCTGGTCAAACTATGGTCAAACTGTGGTCAAACAATGGTCAAACTACTTATTCAAGAAATATTAGTGTTACTAAATAATTATTGTTTTTTAGAACAATAGTTTCAAACTCAAACAGTGAAATGTGTGACTTCATGCTCAAGCTAAACTCCTGAGGGTTAATAGGATTAACATCTTATTATTGTCAGAAAAACAACGAGTGCAGACTTGGAAACGAGAAAGAATAGAACCTGAAAGTTAAGCGTGCTCAGGCTGGGGGAGTGGGAGGATGGGTGACCGTCCGGGAAGTTAGATGATTTGGAATGATGAGGGGTGATTAGAGATTAAATTGAGCAGTGATGAGGGGTGATTAGAGATTAGATGTTAAAATAATTTAGAAATTTGAAAATAAAAAAATTCAAAAAAAATCAGAAAATTTCCTTTAGTACCGGTTGGTGTTACCAACCAGGACTAAAGGTGGACCTTCAGGCAGCGGCCACGTGGAGGGCTTTTAGTCCCGGTTCTGGTTTGAACCGGGACTAAAGGGTCAGGGCATTAGTAACGACCCTAAAGGCCCTTTTTCTACTAGTGAAAATCCCCCAACCCGACACCAAATCAAGGGAGGTTTGAGGGAGTCTAGACATCCGCCACGTCAGACTATGACACTCTGGTCCATTCAAAAGCCCCACCCGGAGCCTGCATTTCTCCCTAGTCTGTCCATCCTCATGTGTTATTTATTCATGCGAACAGACTCCAACGCTGCCTTTGTACCACCACAAACGCCGCCCAAGCCTTTTCGGACCTCTGCCACCCCACCTAGATGCCCGTTCGATTTTTCCTACACCACCTTTCCACCCCGAAACCAACTGCAACCCAAGTATCCTCCGCCCTCACCCATGGCGGACACCACCCTCGACAAGTGTTCAATGAAATGCCATTGACAATTTTTTTATGTTCTCATTGTTTACTTTGAAGCAAACACAATCGAGACAAACGAGGAGTACTTCTATCTCGAGTTCATGGATTCATATTTGTCGGTAGAGGATGAAGATGATGTTGAAATGGCGACGATCAGGGCGTTTCTTGAAAACACAGAGTGTGTGGAGGATTATCTTCTCAATTACAATGGTTCAACAAAGGGACATCGAGTGTTGAAGGGAACAACACAATATTATACCATATGACGATTGCTTTGCCCCCGATGGGCTATTAGAACCCTATTTCCGCTACCAATTTTGGATGTGTTGACATGTGTTCGAACGCATCTACCAGGACCAGTGATGATTACTTCAAGTTGAAGAGGGATGACATTGGAAACATTCGGTTTCTGGTTATCAGAAGTGCACGGCTACTACGAGGATGCTTCCATATGGCACGGCTCCAGATTCGTTGGACGAATACCTCCGAGTGGTTGAAAGCACATGTCTTGAAGCCATGGTCAGGTTTTGCTACTTCAATTGTCAAGGTGCTTGGACCAGAGTACTTGACAGAAACAAATACCACAAACACAACAAAGCTCATGGCAATTAAAGAATCAAGAGGGTTTCCAGGTATGCTTGCACCCCCGTGCATGAACTGGAAATGAAATAACTACCCATATGCTCAGTAGGGTCAATACCGAGGCCATTAAAAAAACACCATCATTCTTGAAGCAGTTTCATCACAAGACCTATGAATTTGACACTCTTTTTTTGGCATGCTTAGGTCTGACAATGGCATCAACACGCTGCAATGGCCTCCATTGTTTGGAAAGTTGTGTGCGGACGAAGCTCATACATGCACTATACCATCAATGATCATGCTTACAAGATGGGATACTATCTTTGTGATGGTATCTATTCTCCATGGGTGACCTTCGCCAAGACCATCTCTAAGCTAAGGGGTACCAAAAAATGACACTTTGTCACAAAACAAGAAGGTGCACTACAAGAAATATGCTTAATTGTGACCTTCTCGTAGTGACCTTGGGTGAATTGGTCATAAATCTATGACCATTGTGCGGCGGATGGTCGTGAGCCGTTTGGGAGGGTCCAAACTCTAAATCATCATGACCATTTTCGTCAAGAAGGTCGTAGTTTTCTTATCTAAAATGGTCATAACATAGACAACATTGATCTACACCTTTCATTTTAGCCTATCTTGACCAATTTAAATGGTCATGACTACTGATTCATAATGCTTCAAAATGACTGGTCAGACACCTCACCAATTTTGCCGATGTGACGTGTCCATGTGTCAAGCCACCTCAGCATTGTCTCAGACCTGACATGTGGGACCGTTAGTAGGTAGGTGCTTAATAATGCAAAACTCCTGGTGAATCTCTGATGAAGTAACTACTTTCCTATCTAGAAATGATTTTTTGGGAAAAAGAGCAAACTATAAAGCAGCTTTAGTTCAAATTTGACTTAGTTCCTCCTGAATCGGCGATAATATGTCTTTTTGATAAGAGGTGTATCTAAAGCTTTTCACATGCAACCATTTGGTTATCTGTACATAAAATGTGGTCTATTTTTTAAAAAATTGTTTTGGTACTTTTTTTGACAAATATTTGGTAGGTTCTTAAAAAGGCCCATCTTTGGCACTTCGGAATTAGAAAAAAAACCGTGCAATGAAAATAAAAACTCGATTCGGTAACATTGTTTACCCAAAATAAGAGGCCATTTGAAAAATACTGGGTCATTTGAACAAACTATAAGAGGGTAATATGTTGAGTGTTTACCCGGAATTGGAGGGTAAAAAATATAAAAGAAACAAAAGGAAAAACACACAATTTGCATATGCTTAATTCTCATTGGTGGAATCATTTGTGCCATGGATTGATGACATGGCAAACATCCTGCCATTCATTCCCAGCACTCCCACTGTCCACTCATCCATCCATCCATCTAAAAAAAGGAGAAAAAAAAGGAGTAGCCCACCGCACCAACCTCTCCCTCCCTCTCTCGTGCGAACCACTCCTTCCCAACCTACGATCTCCTCGCCGCCACCACCAACCATGCCGGCCGGTTCCGGCGAGCTCAGGCCACGCGCAACACGACCCTGAGCTCCCCAAGATCCGCTCCTCCCCCACCCCCCTGGCCCCTCCCTTCAGATCCGCGCCTCAAGGCCCGCAACCTCGCCCGCTGCTAGGGTTTCTTAGTCGGAACCCGCCACAACCGGCGATGGCGAGGCCTAAGCTCGCGAGATCCGTCACCGGCATTACCCAGGTAGGCCCTTCCCATCCTTCCTTGCCCGGATCCACCCTCTCCTCCTCATCTCACCTTCTCCTCCTACCCGCCCCTTTGCTGCAGGCCACCATGGCGTGGAGATGGCGACGACGGCAGGAGGGCGCAAGGCCTTGCCCTGCTCGAGGAGGAGGAGGAGGGGCGCACCTAGCCGTCGGCCATGCTCTGCTCAAGGAGGAGGGGTGGGAGGGGTCTGCTGCTAGGGCGACCAAGAGATCCTGCCCGAGCTCAAGCACGGCCACGACGACCCACCGCGGCAGGTAGCATATCCCTCCCTCTCTACCTCTGCTCACTAATGATGCTAAGTTAAGGAATATTTGATGCAAATCCTGGTTGCCTCAAGGAATTCAAGAGGGATTTGTATGAACAAGTCCAGTTTTTTTATTTAGTTAGTTAGTGCCAAACTGAGAGAGAAGATGAGGTCCAGATTGGTCAATTTGGCTGCCACTTCATGGATTTGTATCTATGCAACCATCTCCCTCCTGTTTGTATGGTTTGGATTGCAAGAAATTTAGTTTCGGGAGACCTGCACCTAGTTTAACTTCTCTGAATAATGAACCATCTGACATAAATATGTTGTGTACATTCTGAATCCCCAACATGACACAAATTCAATTACTAGTGTTTGTGAACATAGCCTACCTGTTCACCAAATGAAGAATCCACCCAAGATTCTGGCCATGTCGGCAAGTCCACCCTGTCGAAGGACCTCAATACCGCGCCTCCGCGCCTCAGATCTTGATTTCCCCACCTTCAGGCTTGCTCCACTTGCCCTACAGGCTCAGCGTGCAAGCTCCAAACCATCACCATTGACTTCTAGAGGGCCTTCCAGGTCCACGACAAGCTGTATACCGGCCTTGTCCCTCCCTTTTGCCTCTATGGGTAAACTTACTTGCTACAGATTATTCACAATTTCTCCATTGTTAGCAGCATCTGCTTAAGTAGAATTTTTAGAACTGGTTATTAGCTGAAATTACAATAGTTAATTCTTTTATCTGTATGTCGCCTGATCTGTTGCTTGTTGCCAAATTCTTGTTATACCCAGATTGTCTTGATTATCCTAAGATTGTAGATTTATTTTTCTCTTGAAGCTAGGTTTCTTTTCAAGCATGTCTAACATCTACATGGAATTCTTGAGGTAAATAATATAAGGAGATCTTTTGTGGTACATGTGCATGAACCTATAGTCGGTTAGTATCGGTTGCCCTTTTTTTTATTATATGCGGCTCGTTGTATAGAGGCTTATCTATGCATTAGTATTTGATGCTCTATCATGTTAGTTCCCTTGATCTGCTTTTTGAGCCTTACCATCATTTTTTTCTTGTACGCGGCAATGGCGGGGGTGCCATATTGGGCAGAGGAAGAGGATGAGAAGAAAGAAGGCTTTGGGCGTAAGTGGGTGTTGGGTGGCGGCGGCCTTCCGCTACCTGCCCCATGGCACCTCACTCTACTGCGGTGGCAAGTATGTTTTACTTCCACAACTCCACCCTCCTCTATGTGTATGTATATACGCCACTGACCACAAACCCTAGATTTAGCTTGCTTGTATAATATGATGTGACTTATGCATTGTCCTCTCATTTATTTACTATAATGGAGATTTCAAATATGTTGTTATGCTGGAGGACAAGTCTCGTTAGGCCAGCAACAGTGGGGAGCTACAAAATTACCTTACCTGATCTAAACTGTGAGCACCTGATGATTTTGCGTGTGCAAATAAATGGAAGTCAAAATGCTTTTGGTTGTGACTTACTTTTCCTTAGCAAATAATGTATGTCTTAATTAAACTTGAATCATTGTTTTCTCCTATGATGCTATGTGATTCAGTAATAAATTAGTAGACTAGAATATTTCTTGTTTTGATCAGTTTTGTGTGGAAGATATGACCTTCTTTGAATACCCTGCTCATTATATGTTGCTCAAAGGTTCGCTGTCATAGCTCTTGTTCTTGTTTTTTGTTGATCTAAGGAACATCTTGCATGCTATAGAAGTCCTATTAGCTAAACTTGCCTTGTGGTAGTCTCCATAAAAGTGGTTGTATTTTGAATTTAGTTCTATTTGTTTGCTGCAGCGGAATGCTCATCACCTCATAGGGAAGATCTGAACCAAGTGACTGCAAGGGTTGTTTGGCAATGTGTAGGTCAATCTTACCCTTGTGGACAAGTAATATTTTTTCTCCAGATTTAGTCTACATTGTCCAGGTTGTATGCTTCGATTGAGAACCATCAAGGTAATGCTCTTCCCCCACATGTTGTTCTACAAGGTATAAACAAGATTCAAGTGAGCGTTTATGGGGTTGCTTGTTCATATGATTTGTTCATGTGCTTCATGTTGCAATTCCAGTCAAGTAAAGATAACAGAAACATGGTACCCTCTTTACTACTGAAGTTTTGCAACCATGTTAATAGTTAATGCAAATTGTTGGGACTCTTCTGAGAAGATTATTTCATTAGTTTATTTCTGTAACTATTTCCTGTTCAATAATAAAGGTTGAGATCACTGCAAGAAATGGTTCTGATTGGTTCTACATATGAATTATGTTAAATTCTACATATGAGGTTGTGTTTCCGCCATGTATACTTTGTGTGCAGGTGTCGTTTGCTTTGAGGTTAACTTATAGTTTGCAATCAGTTTGTTTTGGTTGTTTATGAGATGTGCTGTGTTGTACTGCTCATGGATGTGCTGTTTATTATACTGTGTTAAAGTTACACGATTCACATATCTTGATCTTGGAAGTTATTGATGTGAGCTTTTTTTGCATAGAGTGTTGAGAGCTAACAGACGAATAATCTTGCAAGTCCTGAAATTTATGGGAGTATATCTTAAAGTCTTGTGTTTCTGTTCATTGATGTGAACTTTTAAGTCTCACTGTTGAATGTAAAACCACCATTTGTCTTTCGTTTGCTCATATTTTGTATGCTTTCTTATGTTTGATTATTCCTATTACCAGGATGATCTGAATCAGATCTGAATCACTCATAAGAAGCGGAGGATAGAAGGAGGGCACAAGAAGCTTCGTTTCTCATTGCTGTTATGTGTGACAACTTAAAACTTGTGCTTCTCATCCAATCGTTGTAGAACTATGTTGTTGTGCGCTTGTGCACTTGTTGGATCCTTTTGTTGTGCACTTGCACATGTAGAACTATTTTTCTGTACACTTTTAGAATCATTTTGCTGTGCACTTGTTGGGCCTTGAACCTTGGTGTGTAGAGGAGTCGATGGATGATGTATTGTATTTCATGTGATGTGCTACTGAAATGAAATATACAGTTTGTCTGCAATATTGTATTTTGTTGTACTTGTTTTTTAATGGGCCTATCTTGAGATATGCATGCTGCTGACAAAATAATGCATCAGCCCAAACAGATTATACATTTTTATAATAAAATATGTATTGGGCCAGGCCCATGTAGGCTAGATTGGTGGACTGGGCTGTGAAATTTATGATGATTCCATTTGGTCACTAGCAATGCCACGTCAGCTCAGCCACATCAGATCCTATGTGGCTCAGAGAAATGGGTAATGACCAAACCAAAATTTTGGTCAATAGAGATCTGCGACCAAAATTTTAGAAAGGTCATGTTTGTTCGTTCTTGACGGCCAACTGTTGACCTTTTGAATTTGGTCAAAACAGGGTCATAGAACATGAATAATGACGATTCAGTGACCAAAATGGAGGGTCAACAATGAACAAATTTCTTGTAGTGGTGCTAAAAAGGATGTGGAGAGGGCATTTAAAGTGCTCTAAGCCTGTTTTACAGTTGTTCCGGACTTGCTAAACTATGAGATCCAGAGACACTATGGGAGGTGATGAAAATTTGTGTGATCATGCACAATATAATTGTGGAGGGTGAGAGTGAGGAGTTTGCCAAGGTCTGTAATTTCAAGAGATGAGTGATCATATCCATTTTCTGAAGCATAATCAGACGATGTTTGAGGATTTCGTCCAAATGCACCAGCAGATTCGCCATCGAGCAACTCATGGGCGCTTAAGAATGATATGTTTGAGCATTTGCGGGTGTTTGAAGGAGACAACTACAACTTGTGTTTGAATAAGTTGTATTCAAATTTGAACTATTTTATTTTAAAACTTTATATCTAGATTATAATATTCATATTTGAATTATTATTATTGTATTAGGATATTTATCTAAGAGGGACGCATGCATCTTCCGATGCAGAGGCCGGGGTAACTCCCCTTTTCGAAAAAAAATTAGGATATTTATCTTTCAGTGTTGAAAAATTATGCTATTTATCTTTGATTATTTCGAGTGATCCGGGCATAGGGAATTCATTTGGCGGACGTATATTTGATGCCTACAGTTCCATGGCCGGCGCCTCGCCCACTGTCGGCAGATACGTTGAGACATGTCCACAAACATTTGGTGCCATCCGACTGGTGATCCACCACTATCGGAACAGGGCTCGATGCCGACGGCCGCAAGTATGCCGACGGCTACCGTCCGCCTATTCCAGACTATGCCGACAGCTGGCCCCAGGTCGTCGGCGTACAACAGCCGTCAGGCTATCCCAGTGTACGCAGACGGCCCCCGTCGGCAACGAACGGCCGTCGGCATAGACGAATCTATGCCTACAGCTGCCGTCGTCATATACCGGCTGTCGGCATAGCTGCGGGCCCGGCGACCACGCACTTGACAGGCGGCTAACGGCGTCAAATCTATGCCGACGGCGGGGACGGGCGGCCGTCGGCATAGATACGAACGCCACATCATCGATCCAAGGCGCACCGACCAAGGCCTATGCCGATGGCTGCCGTCGGCATAGATGCCACGTCATCGATCCGCACCGCGCCGTCCATCTACCCTGGCCACAACTATGCCAACGGCTTTGCCGTTGGCATACATATATTTTTTCCTTTTTTTCATAGATATATTATATGTTTTCTTACATATTATAATCTGACTAACTTACATATAGCATGTGTTAATATAAGCATACATACATTATTTTCGGTTTATACGGAGGGGTGTGAGCCCCCACACGGGCGGCACCGCCGCCGGCCGGCACCTCGAGTGGGGAACTGCCGCATCGGGTCTATAGGAAGGGGACTTTGCTCCCAAGTGTATATATATCGGATGACCTACCACAACCGGGTGGTGTTGTGGCATGTCCGAAGAGGCGGCACGCCTCTCCGGGACGTGGCCCCCCTCATGGACAGCGCCGCAGCCGGCACCTGGAGGGGGGAAACGGACGCGTCGGGTCTACACGGAGGGGGTGTAGCTGTTGGTTTGGCCCGGATGTTGCTCCCAGGTGTCCCTTTGTGCTGACCTGACACAACCGGGTGGAGAGGCCCACTGGTCAAAGCCCGTCCATGGGAAGTCAAAGGGATAGATCTCGTGGTCAACAGCTCCAGGGTTAGGCAGGACGGGGCCCTGGGGGGTAGCAATGCCACCGAAGCGTCGCACCGGCCCCTCATACATGCGGGGTGGTGTGGTGGCATGTCCGAAGAGGCGGCATACGTCTCCGGGGTGTGCCCCCCCCCTCACGGACGGTGCCGCCGCCGGCACCTGGAGGGGGGAAACAGACGCGTCGGGTCTACATGGAGGGGATCTTGTTGTGTGTCTGGCCCGGATGTTGCTCCAAAGTGTTCCTATGGGCTGACCTAACACAACCGGGTGGGGAGGTCCACTGGTCAAAGCCCGTCTGTGCAAAGTCAAAGGGCTAGATCCCGTGGTCAAACGCTACAGGGTTAGGCGGGACGGGAGCCCTAGGGGTAGCAATGCCACCGGAGCGTCGCACCGGGCCCTCATACATGCGGGGTGGTGTGGTCGCATGTCCGAAGAGGCGGCACACGTCTCCGGGGTGTGTCCCCCCTCACGGACGGCGCCGCCGCCGGCACCTGGAGGGGGGAAACGGACGCGTCGGGTCTACACGGAGGGGATCTTGCTGTGGGTCTGGCCCGGATGTTGCTCCAAAGTGTTCCTATGGGCTGACCTAACACAACCGGGTGGGGAGGTCCAGTGGTCAAAGCCCGTCCGTGCAAAGTCAAAGGGCTAGATCCCGTGGTCAAACGCTACAGGGTTAGGCAGGACGGGGGCCCTGGGGGGTAGCAATGCCACCGGAGCGTCGCACCGGGCCCTCATACATGCAGGGTGGTGTGGTGGCATGTCCGAAGAGGCGGCACATGTCTCCGGGGCGTGGCCCCCCTTACGGACGGCGATGACACGGTAGTAGACGTTCGGCGGTAACGATGCGGCGTGAATATCATTAAATACTCGGAGGGCGATAAAATCATGAGTTTTTTTGCACGACGTGGGCACATGTGCTATAAGAACGATGGTAATTTTTCATAATTTTGGTGATGGAGAAGTATCCGAAAAATTCCCTCTACGCGGATTGCTCTTCGCGCGTCTACGACTGTGGCCGGCGGCCTCCGGTGGCTAGCATGCCGCCAACTCTTGCGTAGGTGGCCTCTCACAAATCTGGAAGTGTTGTGGCGGTTGCAAACGCCCGGCACGCGTCTCCGGGGTGTGCCCCCTCACGGACGGCGCCGCTGCCGGCACCTGGAGGGGGGAAACGGACGCGTCGGGTCTACACGGAGGGGATCTTGCTGTGGGTCTGGCCCGGATGTTGCTCCAATCCTATGGGCTGACCTAACACAACCGGGTGGGGAGGTCCACTGGTCAAAGCACGTCCGTGCAAAGTCAAAGGGCTAGATCCTGTGGTCAAACGCTACAGGGTTAGGCGGGACGGGGGCCCTAGGGGGGTAGCAATGCCACCGGAGCATCGCACCGGGCCCTCATACATGCGGGGTGGTGTGGTGGCATGTCCGAAGAGGCGGCACGCGTCTCCGGGGCGTGGCCCCCCTCACGGACGGCGATGACACGGTAGTAGACGTTCTGCGGTAACGATGCGGCGTGAATATCATTAAATACTCGGAGCGCGATAAAATCATGAGATTTTTTACACGACGTGGGCACATGTGCTATAGGAACGATGGTAATTTTTCAAAAAAATTGGTGATGGAGAAGTATCCAAAAAATTCCCTCTACGCGGATTGCTCTTCGCACGTCTACGACTGTGGCCGGAGGCCTCCGGGGGCTAGCATGCCGCCAAATCTTGCGTAGGCGGCCTCTCACAAGTCTGGAAGTGTTGTGGCGGTTGCAAACGCCCGACAAGCGTCTCCGGGGTGTGCCCCCACCCCTCACGGGCGGCGCCACCGCCGGCACCTGGCACTACTAAAAAAAGGGCTATAGGTGGGATTGACACTAATGGCGCACCAGATAGGTGGTGCGCCATTAGTATATACTAATGGCGCACCACCTTCTGGTACGCCATTAGTGTTGAAAGTACTAATGGCGCACCTTGCCTAGGGTGCGCCATTAGTATCCTAAATTTTATTTTTTTGAACTAGCGCGTCTGTCCAAACATACTAATGGCGCATCCTGGCACGGTGCGCCATTACTAGTTGTAACTAGTAATGGCGCACTAGTACGAGAGTGCGCCACTAATGTTGTTTTTTTAATTATATTTTTTATTCCTTTTGTTGGAAAACTACTAATGGCGCACTGTTCCACCGTGCGCCATTACTAGTTCAAACTACTAATGGCGCACCGTGGAAGAGTGCGCCATTAGTATGATTTTTTTTCTTTTTTTTTCGAAAAACTACTAATGGCGCATCAGATACAGGTGCGCCATTAGTAACCTGGATTACTAATGGCGCATTTACTGCTGGTGCGCCATTAGTAAGTGGGCAGCAACAAGATATTTTGGGCAGCCTCTCCTACCCACACTCACTTTCTCCCCACTCCATTCTCTCCACCTCCTCCTTGTCTCGGGTGCCTCCTCTTTTTCACCTCATTTCTACCATAGATTCATTCAAATTAAGTGGTTAAATTACCTTGTTTTGATAGGTAAGTAAGGGGGGAAGCTATATTTATGTTGTTCTCCCTACAACAATTTGCACATGCACTTTTTATGGCCTAGCTAGATCTATGTATGTTCGTGGTGTTGCATATGTTTGTGGTGTTGCATATGTGTTTGTGTTTGGAGGTGTACCGGTATTTGAAATGCGATAGTTGCCAATATTTTGCCGGAATGTTGATTCATTTCCGTTTCGGCGATAATTTTGGCATTAAGCATTCTTTTTGGTCCTATTTTTAGGGAAAGTCATGCCAAATATTTTCTTGGTTCTAAAATATCGTTTTGCTCTACCTCGCAGGCAACCATGGTCCGCACGATGACCGAAGGCATCGTGAATAGGTTTTTGAGGTCCGCGAAGGCCGAGATGCTTCAAAAGAACGAGACGGAGATAAGATGTCCGTGTCGAAGATGCAAGCTGGAGAGCCTTATTGCGGACCCGGATTCCGGGCAGGTGCGGGACCACCTGCCCTTGCGTGGTTTCATGGATGGCTATCGGTGGCAAGGTGATGAAGATGACTACGAAGTCGTCCATGGGGGCCGGGCAAGAAATGAGGAAGGGCAGCAAGGCAACCATCGCGGCTCGGGCCGGCGAGAAGACGAAGAATCCCCAGGAGATGATCACGACGGTGATGCTGTACACAGTCATCATGTAGAAGATGCAGGACATGATGATGAGGAAGATGGCGCCGGAGCAGACGACGGGCATGATCATGAAGATGATGATGCCGGCGGAGCATACGACGGTGGACCATCGATGGGCTGGGTGCAGGACCCTTATATTCAAGAGCTGCTTCTCAAGCAGACGGATAACACAAGAGCTGCCGCCCGAGAGAAAGCCAAGGTGGATCAACTTGAGTTAGACGCGGTTACTCCATTGTATGAAGGATGCAGGCCCGAGGATACCCGCCTGAAAGTAACGCTCATGGCTCTGGAGATGAAGGTAAAACACAAAATGACCGACGCATGCTTCGACGAGAACATGTCATTCTGGCACGAACGTCTTCCAAAGGGGAACAAGTGCCCGACCAGTTTGGAGGAGGCGAAGAAAATCGTGTGTCCTCTGGATTTACCGCACGTGAAATACCATGTCTGCATGAACAATTGCATCATTTATCGGGACGAGCACGCGGAGTCTACCATATGTCCGGTGTGCGGCGTCACTCGATACAAGAAGAGGAAGAAAGCTCCTCGAAAAGTGGTGTGGTACTTTCCGATCACTCCTCGTCTGCAGCGGTATTTCGCGGATCCTAAGGTAGCAAAGCTCCTGCGTTGGCACGCGGATAGGGAGGAGAAGAAGCGAGAAGATGACGCAAATGATCCGGAGATAGATAAAAAAGACAAGATGCTGAGTCACCCTAAGGATGCGAGCCAGTGGCAAGCGTTGAATTTTGAATACCCAGAATTTGGGAAGGATCCAAGGAACATCATGTTGGGCGCGAGCACCGATGGAGTCAATCCGTTTGGCAGCCAGAGAAGCACACATAGCACCTGGCCTGTGTTTGTGTGGATGTACAACCTTCCCCCCTGGTTGTGCATGAAGAGGAAGTACATTCACATGAGTATGCTAATTGAAGGGCCGAAACAACCAGGGAACGACATCAATCTGTATCTAGGGCTGCTGAAGGAGGAGCTAGACACGCTGTGGAAAACGCCAGCCAATACGTGGGACGCCGCAGAGAAAGAATATTTCCCTATGAGAGCTGCACTGCTCACGATGGTGCATGACTATCTCGGTTACGGATATCTCGCGGGGCAGGTAGTCCACGGATTTTCTGGATGCGTACGGTACATGGATGACACAACGTATCGCCAGCTAGATAGAGATCCCGGGTCTTCGAAAACCGTGTTCATGGGACATCGAAGGTGGCTTCGCGACGATGAACCGTGGAGGAAACGCAAGGATCTGTTCGATGGTGAAACCGAACCCCGAAAACGCCCGTGTACGAGGAGCGGCGAGGAAATAGACAAGTTGTTGAAAAATTGGAAAGACTGCCCACTGCCGGGAAAGAAGCAAAAGGCGCCAGAGCCGGGAAAGAAGCGAAAGGCGCCAGAGCCGCTGCTGAAGGTATGGAAAACGAGGTCTGTTTTCTGGGACTTGCCGTACTGGAAGATCCACCGTGTGCCTCACAGCCTTGATGTCATGCATATCACGAAGAACGTGTGCGAGAGTCTGCTTGGTACCCTGCTCAACATGCCAGAGAGGACCAAAGATGGGCCGAAAGCAAGGGCAGACTTGAAATCAATGGGCATCAGGCAGGAGCTTCACGCTATATATGATTATTATTATTATTATTATGATGATGATGATGATGAGGCGAAGCAGGACACAGAAAGTCGTCGCAAAGGCAAAAAGGCCAAGAAGACCGGAAATGACTACCCTCCCGCGTGCTTCACTCTAAGTCAGGAGGAGATCGAGCAGTTTTTCACCTGCCTCCTAGGAGTAAAACTTCCTTACGGTTACGCGGGGAAGATAAGCAGATACCTAGACCCAGCGAAGCAAAAGTTCAGCGGGATGAAGTCTCACGACTGTCACGTGCTGATGACGCAGATAATTCCAGTTGCAATCCGTGGGATCATGGACGCGCACGTCCGTGAAACGCTATTTGGCCTATGCAACTTCTTCGACGTCATCTCTCGGAAGTCGATTGGCGTGAGGCAACTCAGAAGGCTATAGAAAGAGATCGTGGTGATCCTATGCGAGCTTGAGATGTACTTCCCGCCCGCATTCTTCGACGTTATGGTGCATCTGCTGGTCCATATAGTGGAGGATATCATCCAACTCGGGCCGACGTTCCTGCACAGCATGATGCCGTTCGAAAGGATGAATGGTGTCATCAAAGGATACGTTCGCAACATGTCATGTCCAGAGGGAAGCATAGCCAGGGGCTTTCTGACCGAAGAGTGCATCTCATACTGCACGAATTATCTAGGCATCGAGAACCCCGTTGGTCTGCCCGTCAACAGGCACCTCGGCAGGCTCGCTGGATGGAGTCACCGTGAGGGTTGCCGCGAAATGCATGTCGACTTCGAGGGTCGACTCGCCGACTTTGAAAGAGCAAACCTAGTCGCGCTACAACACATAGACGTGGTCGATCCTTGGGTGGTAGAGCACAAAACCTTTATTAAGAAGACGTACAATGACCGAGGCCAACAGAGGACGGACGGAGATATACTCAAAGAGCACAACTCATGTTTCACGCGTTGGTTCAAGCAGAAGCTTCTGTCGTACCCTTTACATGAGGATTCTTCCGCGGAAGAACAACTCATATTCGCCTTGTCACAGGGCGCCGAGCACAACCTGATGACCTATGAGGCGTACGATATCAACGGCTACACATTCTACACCGAGGCCAAGGACATGAAGAGCGATGGTTATCAGAACTCCGGGGTAACGATGGAATCCTACACCGGTAACGACAAGGACAGATACTACGGAAGGATCGAGGAGATCTGGGAGCTGAGCTACGCTGGAGAGAAGGTCCCGATGTTCCGTGTCAGATGGGCCAAGAGCGTCCTAAAAGAAGACCGGTATTTCACCACCATGGTTATACCCGAAGCCAAATCCAAGACCGCGGGCGCAAACGTCACCGCGAAAAATGAGCCATGGGTACTGGCTTCCCAAGTGGACCAATGCTTCTTCATTACCGACCCGTCAAAGACCAGTCGTGTTGTCGTGAGGAGAGGCAAAAGGAAGATCATCGGAATGGATGGAGTAGCCAATGAGCAAGACTTCGACAAGTACGGCGACCCGAGGATCGAACATGACGACGATGATGAAGTAGCAGCATACACCACAAGAAGAAGCAGGACCACCCTACCTAAAGGACGTCCGTTCCACAGAAGAACTCCATTTGCGAAAAAGAAGGGCAAGAAGATTGTTAACAGATAGCTAGCTAAGATCGATTGTATTTAAATCGTAGCCTTCAGTTCTCGATTGTATTTCATGGGCACTTTTTGAACTATCATGAATATTTTAAATTTCATGGACACTCGATCTCGATCCCCCTCCATCTCGATCGCTATCCCACCTCGCCAGATCCAGTCCCCCTCGCCGCCGAGCACCCCCCGGTCCATCGGCCGCTGCCGTCAACCCCCCCGCACCCTCGATTCCCCTACTCAACCGCTGCCGCCGACCCCCCGCACCCCTCCCCTACTCAACCGCCGCCGCCGACCCCCCGCACCCCCTGCACCCCTCCCCTACTCAACCGCCGCCGCCGACCCCCCGCACCCCCCGCACCCTCCCCCGCTCCACCGGCATTACTGTTTGATGATATTTTTAAAAAAATTATTACTGTCTTATAAAAAAATTATTGTTATGATTTAAACAAGTTTGAACATATTTAAACACAAATAAGTATCAAACAGCATTTTAAATGCATAAAAAAATTGTGGAGCCTGGGAATCGAACCCAAGACCTCCTGATGTGAAAACTGGCTGCTGACCAGTCGAGCTAGTAGAGGGGACTTGATGTGGATAAGGTCAGGTGGGAGATAACCTGTTGGCTCGAGCAGAAAAAAAATACTAATGGCGCACCAGGGCGAGGTGCGCCATTAGTATGGATGTACTTATGGCGCACCGAGGTGTGGTGCGCCATTAGTATTGTGCCGCCCCTTCCATACTTCCTCCCCGGCCCACTATCCCCTCTCTCTCCCTCACCCCGCCCTCGATCCCCTTCCCCTCGACGCTGCCCCTTCCCCTTGACGCTGCCCCGCCGCCTCGACGCCCGCCCCGCTCCTCCTCCGGCGCCTCTCCGCCCAGCCCAAGCCCAAGGCCGCTCCGCCTCCACCTCCTCCGCCTCCGCCGTCGGACAAGGGCGCCGCAGCGTGGGCCCGTCGCGCGGCCGCGCTCTCGCTGCTGGGGCTCACCGGCGTCGTCGCCGCCAGCGCCTTCAGCGACCTCTTCGTCCGCAGCAAAGGAGCCCCTCCACCGCCCGCAGCCAAGGAGTCGAGTCGACCGCCGCCGAGGAGCCGCGTCGCCAACCGCCAGCGTGGAGTCGACCGTCGCTGAACAACCCCGCTGTACTTCCTCAAGATCCAGGGCGCTGTAGGTAAGATTGCTATTTTCTATGCAGTGCAATGATCCATTTGCAATCAATCCACGGGGAAAGATGGCTGTTAGCCTATCGGTAATAATTATGTGTTAGTGTGAGTTTTTTCTTCCTGTGAGCATTCTAATTTTATTTCTCTGGATTCAAGCAATGGGTTTGGACTTGCAAGATTCAGTTCACAAGTACTTGTGGGCTTTGGCTTTTAGCCTAATGAGGTCTCTTACTTGTGACAGTTCAATTGTCAGTGAAATTCAGTACATGTTTCTGGTGCTGGATCTTGTCACTGGATGGCCTGTAGGTGCACCAAATATGTACTGCTCTGGCAATAGCAAGCTACATCTTTTCACAAAAAACAAAAAAACATCAGTTATAATAATTGGCAGCCAAGTTAGGCAGGTGTTTATTTAGCCGACATAATTAGCTTACAAGGGCCACATTTTTTAGCCAGGCCCCACATGTCATACACATGGATTCCAAAGAGGAATCAGCATGCAGGCAAAGATCAAAGATACCTACCTAGTCATGCTGATGCCAATGTTAGATTAGAAGTGCCACAAGTTTTAGCAAGGTCCCACATGTCATACACATAGAACTGTGACAGGATTCCAATGAGGAATTATCATGCAGGCAAAGATTGACCTCTATCTAGATGGTTACCTCTATTTTCCTCTTTTGGATGTTAGCTAGCATTTGTTGTGTTTCTGAATTGATTATCTATTGTAAGATATGGTTAGCATATATAGTTCAGAGATAAATGTCTTTGTTTGCAGCAGTACATTTTATTCATTCCAATGGTGATTTTACTACTGGTTTTTGTGTGTTGGAACTCTCGCGGAAGTTCTCTGTACCCCAGTACCAATGTATATGTATTTCAGTGTCATTTTGTTATATAACATCACTGAAGCCAGTGGTATGTTTTATTTGAGATGAGTGATGTGATTACATTGTACCAGACAGGTGATTGCAGTAGCCTGGGACAGCACCCTCTGTTCCTAAATATGAGATGTTTTCACAGTTCAACTAAACTGTCAAAACGTCTTACATTTAAAAACAGAGGTAGTACTTGCTAAGTTACTACACCCTCCATTTCAAAATACTTGTCTTGGTTTTAATTCAGATTTGAACTAAAACAACGATAAGTGTTTTGGAACAGAGGGAGTAAATACTAGGAAAGTTTCTCTTCACACATACTCAAAAAGCAGAGCTTTTCTGCAGGACACTATAAACCACGTACAGTAAAGGGTGGAAACAATAAAAGCAAGCAGAACTCTAATACACAGCAAAGTTATTCTGATCCAGTTTTGCTTGTTGCACCATATATTGGTTGCTGAAACAGAGCATCTCCTCCTCTGCTTTTGCTGGACTGCAAGCTACATATATATGCTTTGTTTCATCAAGTAACTTTCGCATATGCGCTTCAGTTGTTCTTGAGTGAAGCTTTGCTTTGGCTGGAGATGATATATAATGCTGTGATACCCCTTTCTCCCAAAATGATTGCCTTGTCCACCTGGGATAATGATTTTGCAGGTACCCCGAGAGGCCCTTGAGTTTGCCGGAATGTCGATTAACTTCCGTTCCGGCAAATTCGGGTACTCCATATGTCCTATTTTTAGCAAAGGTCATGCTGAAATTTTCCGTGAATTTTAGCATGACTTTGCTAAAAATAGGACATATGGGTTACTTGTGACTAATGCATGGGCCGGGGTATCTTAGTAGTTAATTAAGTAGGATCAAGTGCCCCGGCGTACTTGTGACTAATGCATGGCTTTTAGGGTGCCTCGGTGTCGATAAAAACCGAAATGATGAAAGCTTAGGCTTTTAGGGTGCCTCGGTGTCGAAAAACCCTCAATGATAAAAGCTTAGATTTTAGGATGCCTCGGTGTCGACAAACCCTAAATGATGAGACCATGATCTTGTTCCTTGACAATAACCAACTTTTTGACCAAACTTTGTTTCTATTTAGAGAGAAACATGGCCAACAACGATGAGGCCGGGGGTTCGGGCGGCAAGGCATTCTGGGAGCTGTCCCAGGAGATGGAGGAACAACCTCACTTGTATGAGGACGCCGCCTTCCCCACCGATCCTGAGACCACTGATGGTGCTGCCGAGGATGACCCCGCTGATGCCACCACTGATGGTGCCGCCGAGGATGCCACCACTGATGATGGCGGCGCACGCACAGATGGCAGCCAGAAGAGGCAACGGAAGGACCGGCGCCCGACCGTGCTCCGCACCCTCAAGGAGGAAGTTACTGAAGTGGACTCCGACGGGAATCCAACGGCGCCCGAACGAATAGTCAAGGGGTACTCGCTTCAGCTCGGGTGCATTCTCCGGAGCACCGTCTCGATCAACACCGAGAACCTGAGGCATCCTGACCGAGGGAATTTGCGCAACCTCCTCTTCACGAAGCTGCACGAACGATACAAGTTCCCCGCTGAATTTGAAAACACAAGCCTCAAAGGGAATAAAGTGAACAATGCTGCCCTCACGAAGATGAGCAAGGCCCTGTCTACTTGGAAAAGCAATGTGAAGAGAATGATCGAGAAAGGTGAGAGTTATGAGAAGATCAAGGAGAAAAATCCTTCGATCACCGAAGATGACTACAACGACTTCAAGATCAATTGCTCGAGCACCGCACACTCCCAATCAAGTCAGTGGGGGAAAGAAATGCGGGAGCTGAACTTAGGGGAACACACACTCGGTACCGGCGGTTATAGAGTGGCGGAGCCTATATGGGACAAGGAGGAGGCGGACCGTGCCGAGCAAGGCCTACCGCCCCTCTTTGATAAATACGGTGACAAGCAGACCAGGAACTATGTCAGGGCCCGGTACAAGAAGGACCCGAAAACAAAGGAGCTTACCACGGATCCGAAGACTAGGGCGCTTGAGCTTGTTCTGGTAAGGAATACACCCCCGCGTAATTAGCTCCATATGGTTGCATTCTAATTAATGAAGCCAAATTTCTAAACGGTTCACATTCCTTCCGCAGGCGACAGAAAGCAGTAGCGCGGGGTCGACTAAGAGCAACCCTTGGGACACCACTCTAAATAGGGCGTTGAATGTAATGAAGAACAAGGATAAGCTCAGTAAGCCGACGTCAGCTGGTCGTGTGGCCGGCAAAGGCTTGTCGACAAAATGGGGGTCATACTATAACACAGGTGGACGAAAGGAGAAAAAGACCAGCTCGGAAAGCCAGGCGCGCGAGGTTCAAGAACTCAAGGCACAGGTGGCGCGGATTCCGGAGATTGTCCAAGAGCAAGTGCAACAACAACTCGGAGCGACGATCACCGCCATTGTGCCTACCTTGATCCAGGGGTTGAGTGCGTGGATTGCGGGCGGCCAACAGGGGCCGCCCCCGATTCCTAGCTTCACGGCCAGCAACTCGCGGAACGCGATGGCGGGGCCATTGGTGTCTCCGACGCCGGCACGGGAGCTTAATGCACCCGGGTGTACGCCGGCCGGCACCTCTGCAGCAAGCGGCCCCTCCGTCAACTGCACGCCCGCCGTTGGCGGTGCCTCGACATTAGCCGAGCTCGACGCCATCATCACGGTAACTAATTAAGCCTCTCTCGGCCGAGGACTTCATCTCCTTGCCTTTGACTGGGCATCCCTGACGCCCTACATGTTTTCGCAGGGCACCGCCGACGTTCCGTGCACTCTCCTGCACTTCGTGAACAATGAGTTGGTCGATGTCGCCAAGGGCAAAATCGTTCAACCGGGCAACCCCTTGTTCCACGGTACCCAGATGCCACCCAACTTGTTTAGGGTTCAACTGGTTCGGGTGCTGCCAGGCTGCGACGAGTTGTTACCTTCGATTCGACCCGTCGGGGCCGACGATGATGACATGATGACCCTCAGCGCCTGCCTGAGCTGGCCCCTGCTTTGGCCGAAGAGCCAGATTCGTTTGGGGGCGGGGGACACCACCCCAAAGACAACACCGCCAGTCGTGCCGGCGCCAAGTCGGCCCCATGGCAAGACCGCCGCAACGGTGCCGGACATCCCTATGCCACTGGATCCAAACATGCATATGGCACAGGATCAGAATGACGACAACGACGATACATTTGCCAACGTCGATCGGTACTTTGCCGATTATGGGTACGAGGGCGACTTCATGGGGCCTCCTTCTCAAGAACCCAACCCAACAAAAGACGTGTGCGACCTAGCTGGTACCGCGGAGAAGCCAAGTTGCAACAGGCGTCGTCTGCCGTTCAGCTCTCAGGAGACGCCTCCAGCTGCCGACTTCACCGAGCCTCAGATAGGCGAGGTGCAAAATATTCTCAGCCCCAACACACTCAAGAAGGCGGTCTGTGAGCAGAACTCGGTCCGATTACAGGAGAAGAAGAAGGCACACAAAAGAAAGACTAACAAGGGTGCGGGCCAGCCGGCACCGAGTACGATCCGTGCTCAGGACGGGCCACCTTCACCTGAGGATTTAATGAGGAGGGTGCATGTGGCGGGTAGGCCGATGCTACCGAGAAATATGCTCGATGTTGCAGCCGGTGCTATGTGGAGTCTGCATGGCAGTGTTCTTTCTTTGGAGAAGCGGCGTCTCAGAGAGAAGGATGTGGCATACCCGGTTTTCGTGGCCAAGGTGCCAGAGGGCAAGGGCTTTGTGGATAACTACATCGGGGGTACGATCGTCCTGCGGTTTGATGACATCCATGCTATGTTGAACCTTCATCCGCTGCACTACACCTTCGTTCGGCTATTTTCGCTGAGTATGGAGATGCGGATCATTCGCGACAAGACCCCGGACATCGTGATAGTCGACCCCTTCTACATGCGTGCCAAGATCTTGGGCAGCGCTGGGGACCGGCAAGTCGTGAGTTCTTACCTCGAAGGCGTCATTCTGGCAAACCCAGATAAGGATAACTTCCTCGTGCCTTACTTTCCCGAGTAAGTCCTCCCCTCAACCGCCCCGTAACATACGAATTCTTAGATTTCGATCGTTTTTCTTTTAACATTCCGTGTTTTCTGCAGTGACACACATTGCACTCTCATCCTCCTAATCCCCAAATATTCCATGGCCACGTATTTCGACCCGGACCGTCAGTCGAACGTAGACTACACAAATGTCAAGAAGGTTCTTGATGATGTTCTCCCCGGCTACGCCCAATCTGGAGGCACCTTCAACAGGCCTATTCGTAAGTACGGCAAGCACGTGTTCTCCCACAATACGACGTTCTGCTGCGTCAAGCAGCCGCCTGGCGGTCAGAAGGGTGCCTACTACGCCATCCATCACATGCGGGCGACCGTATGGGACCATCATCAACTTCTGCTACCGAGTAAACTCAAAGATTGGGCTGCGAGCGTGTCGGCAATCCAGGACGCGGACATCAGACAAGAATTCTTTCGCATCCAGTCGGAGTTTGCGGAAATCATCCATCAAGATGTCCTTCGTACCTCGGGGCAGTTCTACCTCAGAAATCAACCGTCCAACAGTGAGATAGACGGAATGCTACAAATGCAGGCTGACAACGCCCGTAATTTCATGACTCCCACGATAGACGGCGGCTTCATCCACGCTCCGGTCCCTTGAGTCGAGTCGAAAGCAGTGATGCTGTGTCTAGTTCTGAAACATCGATTGGCTCATGTTGTAATTAAACTTTAATGAACTTGTAGTATGTCTCTTTGGTTTCGAGAATCGTTCAACTTAGATGTAATTGATGCTATTAATGTCTTGCTTTTCTCTTCCGATCGTTCTGTTGCATACTTATATATTGCTTATGTATTGTCTGTGAATTGGTACTAACATTTCGTTTGGCTAGTGCATAGCGATGCCGTCGTATGTCGTCTACAAGGGTAAGGTTCCCGGAGTCTACGACGATTGGGAGGAGTGTCGGAGACAGGTTCACCGATTCAACGGTAACAGTTACAAAGGGTACACCACTAGGGCCGAGGCCAAATCTAGATACGCCCGCTATCTAGCGGGAGAGGGGAGGGAGCGTTGGAGGAACCGGATGAAGACGAGTTCCATCGTGATGATGCTCATCGTGATGACTGCAGCTCTCTTCTATGTGATGGTAGTTTAGATGATCGATATCGACTTGTAATGTGAAGACAAACTCGCTACTCGCGGTCTCGGGACTTGTAATATAATGTTCTATCTTTGTTCGGTCTTTTCAATTCGGAGACTAATATGATGAATTGTATTCGGAGACTAATATGATGAATTGTATTCAGAGACTAATCTTCTGTTGTATTCGATGAATCTGTTGTTGATGTGTGCTGTCTATATTTTGTCCAATTATACATTTTGTAACCTGTGCAAAAAAACAGAAAATTAAAAAATTAAAAAAAACCTAATATTCATACTAATGGCGCATCACATAACAGTGCGCCATTAGTATTCCAGAGGATACTAATGGCGCATCTTTAAGCAGTGCGCCATTAGTATGCCGAGGTTACTAATGGCGCATCACCCTGTGGTGCGCCATTAGTATACCAAAGCACCTGGCTATACATGGCCCTGGGAGGCATACTAATGGCGCACCGTGCTCTATACTAATGGCGCACCAGTGGTGCGCCATTAGTATACCAGATACTAATGGCGCACCAGTGGTGCGCCATTAGTAAGTATTACTAATGGCGTGCTACTAATGGCGCACCACTAATGCGCCATTAATGGCCAAATTAGGTGCGCCATTAGTAGCCCTTTTTCTAGTAGTGTGGAGGGGGGAAACGGACGCGTCGGGTCTACACGGAGGGGATCTTGCTGTGGGTCTGAACCGGATGTTGCTCCAAAGTGTTCCTATGGGCTGACCTAACACAACCGGGTGGGGAGGTGCACTGGTCAAAGCCCGTCCGTGCAAAGTCAAAGGGCTAGATTCCGTGGTCAAACGCTACAGGGTTAGGCGGGACGGGGGGCCTGGGGGGTAGCAATGCCACTGGAGCGTCGCACCGGGCCCTCATACATGCAGGGTGGTGTGGTGGCATGTCCGAAGAGGCGGCACACGTCTCCGGGGCATGGCCCCCCTCACGGACGGCGATGACACGGTAGTAGACGGATCAGGCACTCGCATAGTTACCGGATCAGGCACTCGATAACGGTACCCCTCAGTCAGTTGCTCTCCTATGTATCACCTTTCGCGAGACCATAGAAAATATTTATATCATAAAGAAATGTTGCTGACCATAGAAAAAATTCGGTTCAGAAAAAATATACGTGATATTTTAGAAAATTGTTGTACAATAAAAAAAAGATCATGTCATAAAAATAATGTTTCAAACCATTAAAGAAAATGTATGGTACATTTTAAATAATGTTCATGCATGTAAAAAATATGTATACCATGTATCATTTTTAATATATTATATACCATGTATCATTCAAAAAAAATTCAAGAACGTGTATTTGAAAATATTTAATATGTACGTGTATATAAAAAAGTATTTTATATATATACGAAATTTTTCAATGCGTATGAAAATAATATACACTAAAAATATATTTGAAGACAGTTAATAATATATGCCACGTGTGTAATTAACATGTATACGGCTAGTTTGTAATTAACATGTATAAAAAAAGAAATACACCTATGCCTACGGCTTAGCCGTCGGCATATATGCCACGTGGCATGATTAATATATGCCGACGGCTTAGCCGTCGACATAGTTCCCTTATCCTCTCCCCGGTCACCCCCTCCATTCGTTCGTCCCCGACCCAGATCCCGCGCGCCCCCGAGCCTGACCTGCGCTGCCGCCGCCGCCCGCGTCGCTCCCCGCCGCCACTCCACCCGCGCCACTCTCCCCTTCCCTCGCCCGTCCCCCTCCCCGTCGCTCCACCCCCTCCCCTCCCCTTCTCGCGCCGCCGCCGCCACGCCAGCTCTTTGCCGCCCGCCCGCCCGCCGCCGCTCCACCCACGTCGTCGCCATCTCGTCTCCTCGCCTCGCCTCCTCCCCAGCTCTTTGCCCTGCCACGAGCCGAGCCCTGCCCCGCCTCGGCCCCTCCCAGAGCACGCCTGGCCACGGCTCCGGCCAGCCCGCGTCCCTGCTCGGCCGGCCCTGGTGCTAGCTCCGGTCGGCGCCCTCCTCTGCTTCTCCAGACGACCACGACCAGCCCCGTCCCTCCCGTCCCCTCCATCGCCGTGACGCCCCTCTGTCCGGTGAGCTATGCTCTTTTTTTCATTTTTCCTACTGTGACATTCATAGTTTCATGTTTATTTGCTGCAAATAACTATTGTGTATGGACATGTGTAACTTATCTTCACAAAGACAAGTGATGTAATTGTTAGCATTGTTCTCTTCTAGATTTTATGTCCATAAGCCTAATATTTGTACCAATATGAAACATAATGGATTATGACAATATATGCATGTGAGATTAATGGATGGTGTATTCAGCCCCTAAGTCTATTCACATATGCATGCAAAACAAATTTTTGAGTTGATGTTTGTGTCATGTTCTTTGAGTTGTTGACGTCTAGAGATGGCATGGATAGGAGGTGGAGCTGTGTCTAAATCCTTGCTATGTGACATTTAGTTTCTAAAATAGTTGTGTGAGATGTGCTCCAAAATTGGCATATGATGAGTGGTTATTTAATCATGATGATCTTGCTAAAAAAATTGAAGGAGAAAATTTGACACTTGACGAAATATGATTTTTTTTCATAATTTAAAGTGTCAATGCTTAACCTATTTTTTTGCACTTGGTCGAATTAACAGGATTTGTGGTGTTCCATCTTCGTGGAGTGACCGTCGACGTTGGAGGTGTTGGTCCACGATCGTCCCTCCTTTGATCGACTGCATCCTCTACATCGGAGGGTGAGCAACAATTCCATGACCTCGTCCATTCTTTTTCCATGTCACTAGATTAAATTTCCACATCAAGTCGCGTAACCTAGGTCTCCCGTCCGAAAGGGTTGCATCGATAAATATGCATTTAATTGCATATTTATCACCGCAGCTCTTTCGGATTGTCCAACGCTTTCCACGGACAGCCCGAGGATGTGTAGATTGGGTACGTTGTTCATGCTCTACCCCGTTCCGAGACAGGATTTCGGCGACGCCTTCCTGTTGTTCTCTGGATGCACATTCTCTCGGCATTTTGCCGAGACGTGTATTTGGAGAACAGCAGGGAGGTGCTGCCGAAATTTTGTCTCGGAATGGGGTAGAGCATGGACAACGTACTCAATCTACACATTCTCGGGTGGGATTAGGACCCATCTTTACCTATTAGAGATGTAGGTGGATTAAATGTCGTTTCTCGTCAACCTTGTAAAAAATAAAATATTGATGTGAGTAATTTAAATGAATCCTTAATTTTGTTGTGTGGCTTCCAATAAAGCAGAGATGGCAGATAATCAGTGGATGTATAGTGGGTTTTTCCGTCGGAATCAAGTAACAACAGAGTGGGTCGAGAAAACGGATGTGTTTTTGAAAGAGATATTCCGTAGTCCAATGAGGATGGTGCCAGAATGCCTGTGTGCCAGATGTAAGAGACGTATTCGCAGAGATAAGAGTGAGATGACTAAGCACCTTCACACGCATGGATTTATGCCCAACTTTAATATGCCGATAAACTTTGCCCAGCGGGACCGTGGTAGAGAGGATGTGATACGACAACGCGTCGCTGGTTATGAGGACAATGGGGTTAGAGACATGCTAGATGATGTCTTCGCTGCACAGCCGACACCTCCTTCACATTCAGCGAATGAACCGGAGGAGCCGGAGGAAACCGCAAAGGCCTTCCTGGAAATCTTGGCCTCATCAAAGAAACCTCTCTATGAGGGTGCCAAGCTGTCTGTGCTGGATGCCATCTTGCAACTGATGGCAGTCAAGGCTGAGTACGGCTGTAGCCGAGGTTGCTTCGAAGCATTTCTGGGAGTATGGGCTAACAGCCTGCCTGAGGGCCATGAACTGCCGAAAACCATGTACGCTACGAAGAAAATCATGAAGGCGCTCTCCATGGACTATGAGAAAATAAATGTTTGTCCAAAGAATTGCCTTTTGTTTAGGCATGAGTATGCGGATGACAAGTACTGTAGGAAGTGTGGTTCCTCTCGTTATATTGAGGTGGTCGATAAGCATGGTCAGAAGCAGCAGCTAAAAATCCCTGTGAAGGTTCTTCGGTATCTTGATTTTATAAAAAGACTACAGCGCCTTTTCATCACCGAGGAGTCTGCCAAAATGATGAAGTGGCACAAGGAAGGGAAAGGGTACAATCCAAAAAAAATTGTACATCCATCAGGAGGTGAAGCATGGAAGTCATTTGATATAGAGTACCCGGAGGAAGCAGCCGAGGCTGGGAATGTCAGAATTGCTATAACAGGTGATGGGTTCAATCCATATGGTATGTCGTCTAATCCATACAGCTGTTGGCCCGTATTTGTTATTCCGCTCAATCTCCCTCCCGGAGCCATAATGCAACGCAAGACCATGTTCCTGTCGCTTATAATTCCGGGGCCTGAATATCTGGGGAAGAATTTGAGTGTGTTTATGCAGCCGTTGGTGGATGATTTGCACCATTCTTGGTACTTCCTGAGGTTGACATACGACCGACATCTGCAGAAAAATTTCTTGATGAAAGTTTGGCTACAATATTGCATGCATGACTTTCCCGGTTATGCCCTGTTCTGCGGATGGTGTACAAGTGGAAAGATGCCTTGCCCAGTGTGCATGCAGGCCTTGATTTTCATTTGGCTGAAGAAGGGTGGCAAGTATGTTGCATTTGACCTGCATCGACAGTTCCTCCCTCCAGACCATCCTGATAGGGAAGATAAGAAGAACTTCACAAAAGGCAAAGTTGTCCATGAAGTAAACGAGATTCCAACGTTTTCTGGTGCGGATGTGCTTGCTCAGCTGAAAGCTCTTAAGCCTGTCGTTGAAGGGAAAGGCGAAGGCAAAGGCAAAGGCAAAGGCAAAGCCACAGGCGAAGACAAGGGCGAGGGCAAAGGAAAAGGTAAAGGGAATTTTTTTGAAGGATATGGTGAGACGCACAACTGGACTCACATTACCCCCTTCACGCAGCTTCCCTATTTTAAGGACCTCAAACTTCCATACAACATAGACGTGATGCACACCGAAAAGAATGTCGCAGAGTCCCTTTTTCGCATGATCCTCAACATTCCTGATAAGACAAAGGATAATGTTAATGCTAGAGTTGATCAACAGAATATTTGTGATAGACCACGTCTACACATGCAGCCTCCCACAGGCAGTCAAAAATCTTGGTTCAAGCCAGATGTTGACTTCGTACTTAAAAAGGATCATAAGATGGAGGCATTCAAGTGGCTGAAACACGTCGTGAAGTTCACTGATGGTTATGCGTCGAATATAAGTAAGGGGGTCAATCTTTCAATGGGCAGAGTGACCGGGCTCAAGAGTCATGACTATCATGTATGGATTGAGCGGATTATGCCGGTGATGGTTCGGGGCTATGTTCCCGAGCGTGTCTGGCGTGTGCTTGCGGAGTTAAGCCATTTCTTCCGCACGCTTTGTGCTAAAGAAGTATGTCCTGAGAAGATAAAAGAAATGCATAAGAAGGCGCCGGAGTTGATATGCAAGCTAGAGAAGATCTTCCCGCCAGGCTTCTTTACTCCGATGACACATCTCATTTTGCACCTCCCGAACGAGGTATTGTTGGGGGCCCCTATGCAGAATCATTGGCAGTACGGCCCTGAGAGACAGAACAAGCATCTGAGACAGAAATGTGGAAACAAAGCTAAGATTGAAGCTTCCATAGCTGAGGCAGTTATCCTAGAGGAGGTGGCAGACCTCAGGACAGCCTACTATCCGGACCATGTTCCCACGTTACACAATAAGGTGTCTCGATACAATACAAAAGAACCCAAGTATAAACCCAAGTTGCCTCTATTCATCGGGCAAGGTGGTAGGGCTGGATGCTCGAAACCTTATCTCATGCCACGAGATGAGTGGGAGGATGTCATGTTCTATATCTTGCACAACATCAAGGAAGTTGAGGATAAGTGGATGAGGTAATACCTTTGCACCATTCTTTTAGTCAATTCGTTAGGTTCACTTTGCCTAGTTCTTATACCGCTTTTCTTATTGTAGTCGATTCGTTGAAGAAGAATGGACGGGAATGTTGCCTCCTACTGAAGCGGAGGCACTTGCTCTTCTCCGAAAGGGTGCTGATGGAAGGAAAATTTTCGTTGCGTGGTTCATGGAGAAAGTAATTTTTCACACTTCCCTATTACCTATTTCAATTAAACTCATGCACCCTATAATTTCAATTAAACTCATGCACCCTATAATTTCAATTAAACTTGTAGTGAAATGATCCGACCGAATCAATGGATGAAGAATTGAGATGGGTTTCCATGGGTTTTGACCCTGTCGTCATGACATGCCAAAAGTATGATGTGAATGGGTATCGCTTCCATACAGAGGAGCACCAGAACAGTCGGCCTGATCCCAAAACCATAAATACCGGGGTTTTCACTGAAGGAGATAATAAAGTAGATTACTACGGAAGGGTAGGAAAAATATACGAGCTTACATTCAAACGTGGCCGCGAACACCTAAGTCTCACTGTGTCATGCTTCCAAAATTTGCATAGGTTGTTCCTCGTTGGTGCTATGGAAGGCATGATGGATGGGCGAGTTTGGTGATAGGTGGCTCGGCGCCGATGCAGAGTTTGCTGCCAAGAGCATCAAGGCCCGGGCTAACCGTGGAGCCGATGGGACACACGGCCAAGGAAACAGGAACCATTGGGGCTTCAAGGCCATGAAGGTATATCTATGTGCATGATGCATTTTTTGTTCTTCTTTACCGTCATGTTCTTATGTATGGCTAACTTCTGTTTGACGTTGTAGGAGGACAAGTTGAAGAGGCCGCTCTCAGACATGGAGTCGTGGAAGCTGGCCCGCGAGCGGAGTCATCGCAAGGAGGGCGAGAGCCAGTACTACGGCAAGACCGAGGAGCACCTGGGGTCTTACACTCATCACTATCAGGAGTTGCACCCGGATGTTCCTGTTGCTGAGGTCGCCCAGTCTCAGATCAATGACACGGCGGTGGTGGCCATCCAGGGGAAGAAGAATGGCCGGTATCCGTGTTTCGATGGCTTGATCACTCCTTAGATCTCGTACACACGGCTTCGGGCTACCAACCCGAGCCAGTTAGAGAGTACGGGGCGTTCACAGACTCCCTTAGCCCGCCAGCATGCTGTAAGTACTTCCTCTTTATCTTTTTCTATCTAGCATTCTCAGTTTATTTTCAGCATTGCTCACTTAGAAACAACCTAAATTATGTAGGCATATAAGGAGTTTGTCGAACATAGGAATCTCGAGGTGCGGGAGTACTTGAAACGAGTGAAGGCAAACGATGATTACAACCGTCAGATGATGACGGTTAGTTTTGCCCTCTTAAAACCAAGCTAAAAATTTTGCACTTTCATTCCTTCTGATCTTCTAGTTTGCTTGTTTAACTAACATTCAGGCTATGTTGGCGTCTTGGAGTAACCGCATGGATCCACCACAAATGGGACCCCCACCACCACCTGCGGGAGAACCCCCACACGTGCCCACGTTCGATGAATGGGTGGCACTAGGCAGTGATGGTCTGGTTAGTACATTTGCCTAACTACTGGCAAACTAGTTCTCGTTCATTCAACACTATCATATCATATTTACCGTTAGAATCTTTTCTGAAACATGTAGGGGACCGGTGGCTCGACTACTGCTCCGTCGACCCCAGTCACTCCGATCTGGCAGAGTGATGGTGGTCGCGGTGGCGGTTTTGGCGGAGGTGGTCTTGGTGGTGGTGGTTTTGGCGGAGGTGGTCTTGCTTGATGTCGATGATGATTCCGTGCATGTGGCCGTCGTGCCATGCCTTTCATGTCGCTAATTTTATGATGTTCCATGTCTTGCACTACTTTTATGTTCATGAACTTCCGCCGGTGATGATCTTTAGATGATGATGATGAACTTGACTATGTTTAGATGATGATGATGAACTTGAGTATGTTTAGATGATGAACTGTCATATTTCTGCATAATTCCATATTATTCTGCTTTGAAATGCTGTCAAATGAATTGAAAAAGAGAAAACAGGGAAAAAAATCTATGCCTACGGCAAAGCCGTCGGCATATATAAGCCCAGGAGTTACCAGGGCTTGCCACGTGGCAGATCTATGCCTACGGCAATGGCGTCAGCATAGATTTTCATCTATGCCGACGGCTTTGCCATAGGCATAGCACCGCCGTGCTATGCCTATGGCAAAGTCGTCGGCATAGATTCCATCTATGCCTACGGCTTTGCCGTAGGCATAGCACTGCCACCAGGAGCACCACGGGACGCCACGTGGCAGAGGTACGCCGACGGCTAGGCCGTCAGCATAGATTCCTACCTATGCCGACGGTCAAGCCGTCGGCGTACCACTGCCACGTGGCGTCCCATGACTCATCAGTGCTTTTGACGGCGCCGTCAGTTGCTGTCAGACAGAAAAACACTGCCGACGGCTAAACTATGCCGACGGCTAACCCCGGCCGTCGGCATAGGGCCCTATGCCGACGGCTATACTACGCCGATGGTCTAACAAGACTTTTGGGGAACGTTGCAGAAAACAAAAATTTTCCTACGGTTTCACCAAGATCCATCTATGAGTTCATCTAGCAACGAGTGATCGGATGCATCTACATATCTTTGTAGATCGCGAGCGGAAGCGTTCAAAAGAACGGGGATGAAGTAGTCGTACACGACGTGATCCAAATCACCGGAGATCCTAGCACCGAACGGACGGCACCTCCGCGTTCAACACACGTACGGTCAGCGTAACGTCTCCTCCTTCTTGATCCAGCAAGGGGAGAGGAGAGGTTGAGGAAGATGGCTCCAGCAGCAGTACGACGGCGTGGTGGTGATGGAGCTGCAGTACTCCGGCAGGGCTTCGCCGTGCTCTATGGAGGAGGAGGAGGTGTTGGAGAGGGAGAGGAAGGCGCCAAGGCAAGGGGTGCGGCTGCCCCCTCCCCTCCCCCCTTTATATAGGCCCCTGGGGGGCGCCGGCCCTGGGAGATTGGATCTCCCAAGGGGGGGGCGGCCAAAGGGGGGTGGAGTGCCCCCCAAGGCAAGTGGGCGCCCCCCCCCCCACCCTAGGGTTCCAAGCCTAGGCGCAGGGAGTGGGCCTTGGGGGGCACACCAGCCCACTAAGGGCTGGCCCCCCTTCCCACTTCAGCCCATGGGGCCCTCCGGGATGGGTGGCCCCACCCGGTGGACCCCCGGGACCCTTCTGGTGGTCCCGGTACAATACCGATGACCCCGAAACTTGTCCCGATGGCCAAAACAGCACTTCCTATATATAATTCTTTACCTTCGGACCAATCCGGAACTCCTCGTGACATCCGGGATCTCATCCGGGACTCCGAACAACATTCGGGTTACTGCATATACATATCTTCACAACCCTAGCGTCACAGAACCTTAAGTGTGTAGACCCTACGGGTTTGGGAGACATGCACACATGACCGAGACGGCTCTCGGGCAATAACCAACAGCGGGATCTGGATACCCATGTTGGCTCCCACATGCTCCACGATGATCTCATCGGATGAACCATGATGTCGAGGATTCAATTAATCCCGTATACGATTCCCTTTGTCAATCGGTATTTTACTTGCCCGAGATTCGATCGTCGGTATCCCAATACCTCGTTCAATCTCGTTACCGGCAAGTCACTTTACTCGTACCGTAATGCATGATCCCGTGATCAAACACTTTGATCATATTGAGCTCATTATGACGATGCATTACCGAGTGGGCCCGGTGATACCTCTCCGTCAAGCGGAGTGACAAATCCCAGTCTCGATCCGTGTCAACCCAACAGACACTTTCGGAGATACCCATGGTATACCTTTATAGTCACCCAGTTACGTTGTGACGTTTGGCACACCCAAAGCACTCCTACGATATCCGGGAGTTACACGATCTCATGGTCTAAGGAAAGGATACTTGACATTGGAAAACTCTAGCAAACGAACTATGCGGTCTTATGCTATATTTAGGATTGGGTCTCGTCCATCACATCATTCTCCTAATGATGTGATCTCGTTATCATTGACATCCAATGCCCATAGTCAGGAAACCATGACTATCTATTGATCAACGAGCTAGTCAACTAGAGGCTTACTAGGGACATGTTGTTGTCTGTTATTCACACATGTATTATGATTTCCGGATAACACAATTATAGCACGAATAAAGACAATTATCATGAACAAGGAAATATAATAATAATGCTTTTATTATTGCCTCTAGGGCATATTTCCAACAAAGACTACGCTGACGATACCTACGCCGACGGGTCTATGCCGACGGCAGCCGTAGGCATAGATCTATGCCGACGGCAAAGGACCTATGCCGACGGCCCCTGGCCGTAGGCATAGACCGCGAGTCCGGTAGTGCACGCTGGAGCTGCCCTAAGTACATGTCTTGTATGTATGGCCACAAGGACAAGTAACCCTATATATCGAGTGGATTATGTGTTAGCTACCTTCTTGTTGAAATACACACACACACACACACACACACACACACACACACACACACACACACACACACACACACACATGCTTTCTTATTGCATTATGGACCTTACGTGTCATGTCCCAATCCCCACAAACCTCCTCGTGATTTTCACTGCGAGCTAACCACCACATCAGTAAATCCAATTCGTAATTTTCTTCCATAGATAGAGAGGATGCATTATCCTTTTGATGCCGATGGTAGATTCCTTGTGGGGTGGGGGGGGGGCAAATTAAACGTTGTGCTGGAACACACGTACAAGACTTTCGCAGTTACACTCTAATCACTAGACTATATAAGCATAGTTCTCTTGGTAGAACGCCTCTGCACTACTCCTGCTGATGCTATAATTGCATCGGCAGGCCGTGTTTCCTTAGGCGTCGTCGACGTCGATTATTCTGCGCCTATTGGCCCTACGAATGACTTACCCCGTCACCTCACCGTCAAACAGACATCGGTGAGGATTTCGTGCATCTCAGTCCAGTTTTGCTAAGCAGCGAGAAAACCAAGCAGGCACTACACTAGCTAGAAAGTGATGGGCCTAATTGTATGTATGTTGGTGCAGTACAGTACTTTGCTTTGGCGTCGCAGTCACCCGTTGCTCCTCTGCTGCAAGGACAGATCTATATAACAGGCCCTGAATTCTTGGCACATTGCATATATAGCAGCTCCATCTTCCTCTCCGGACCACAGGTTAGGCTTCTTAGCATTCTCTTAGCTTCTTGGTCTCCATAGCTCAAGTAAACCTTTAACCGCCTTTTACTTGGAAGTTTCTCGTCATGGCTAGCTTGCTTAAATATCTCTTACTTTCTTCTTTCGATCTAGTTTGTTATTTGCAACCTTCGTTGAGAAATCTGCCTAGGACCGAGTTTCTTAATTAGCACCAGTGCAACAGACTAAATTAGCTAAGAAGATGCATCATGCTTACAATAAATACAAGAAGTGAAGCGATAGCTCCATTGATTCTTTTATTTTTTGCCTCCTTGCTTCCTCTAACTTCACTTCGTTTGCGTGCATATGAAGGAGATAATAGTGTGGTAATGGCGCTGCCAGTAGTTCGTCCGAGCCAGGAAGAACCCACCCTACCGCCGCCGGCCGGGAAGCAATTCAGCAACCAGCTCGCTGCTGCTGTGAGGAGCATCAACTGGAGCTACGCCATATTCTGGTCCATTTCAACCAGCCGTCCAGGGTAATATAATAATTTATAGACGAAGAGTACATCCGATTGAAGCAACCACTCCAACTAGCTGCAATACTTTTCAATTTGTGAGAAGCAAGCCGTTTTCTTTCCTCTTACGATTTTGTTCCGTAGGGTTCTGACGTGGAAGGACGGGTTCTACAACGGCGAGATAAAGACGAGGAAGGTCACCAGCTCGGCGGACCTCACCGCCGACCAGCTCGTCCTGCAGAGGAGCGAGCAGCTGCGGGAGCTCTACGAGTCCCTCCTGTCCGGCCAGTGCGACCACCGAGCGAGGCGCCCCGCCGCCGCGCTGTCGCCGGAGGACCTCGGGGACGCCGAATGGTACTACACCGTCTGCATGAGCTACGCCTTCCGGCCTGGCCAAGGGTATGTGCTCCACAAGGGCAGCTAGTAACTTGTCTTGATACCATCCAGTACTAATTTGCTGGAGACTGAGTTTTGCTACTTGGATGCACCGTCGACAGGTTGCCAGGCAGAAGCTTTGCGAGCAACGAGCATGTTTGGCTCTGCAATGCTCCGTGCGCGGACACCAAGACCTTCCAACGCGCGCTCTTAGCAAAGGTACCTACGTGTAATTGAGCTATTAGCTCACTCTCTAATCTGACCAATCTGCACCCGATCTATATATATATACTCCTATATATCTTTGGCTATTGTTAACTAATATCATGATGTCCACTATGTATGCGCCCATGCTACCTCTGCCGGTTCACCCAGACGGCGTCTATCCAGGTTAGCGCACGTCATGCACCTTATCACCTGTGCTTACTGTGCAGGTTTCTGACCCCGGCTGCACGTGTCTTTGGTAACATTTTTTCAGACAGTCGCCTGCATTCCATTGATGGGTGGTGTGCTTGAGCTCGGGACAACAAATACTGTGAGTTTTCGTCCCATCAAGCACATGATGTTCTCCTTTTAACATATTTTCATAGTCTACTTGTACAAACTGTGTGTGGTTCTCTCCTCTAGGCACGAGCCAAGACAAACAAACTACCCCCAAAAACTGGAAAGTGAACCCGGCCGTACTACATAGAGTCACTTTGTTAAAAAATGCAAAGGGTGTGACTAGCTCCCAGTCAAGTGACATAACATAAAAAAAAGAAAAAACTAAAAAGAAAAATTTACACAGATCTCACGAATATAGAATCGATTGAGACATAGTACAAGTCTCAATCGACTGAGATTTAATAAAATTGAAATGCAAAATGTGTTAGATATATGTATCTATATATTTTCTTCGCATACTAAATCTTTCCATATATGGCTACACAACAAAGACAAATACTCACATGCATGTGTAGATCTAGTATTTCCAGATCCAGACATCTGTCTTTTGTGTAGCTCACATGCATGCTACAATATCTCTTTTAATCAAACGTTACATATATGTACAAGAGATATTTATTTATGTGTACATTTATGTTCATAATTCTTTTGAAACATGTAAGTATTATTTTGTTTTTTCAAAGTTTGAGGGCTGAGTAGAGCCTTGAGCTCTAAATGATGCACTTAAGTTTGTTGCACAAGTTTGCCCCCCCCCCCCCCCCACACACACACACACACACGCGCGCGCGCGCGCGTGCAACTATCTCTTTTGATGCATGTGCTAAACTCTTCTAGGGTGGTTCAAATTGCACAAACCTAGCTGCATTGTCAGCAAGGCTCCATTTTCTTATGGTGAGGAACACAAAGGGCGAAATCATACACCGCTCCAGTGGTCGCTTAGCTAGGTCTTGTAACATAGGAGGCATGCGGCGATGGATGGTGTCGTACCTCTAACTCGCCCGTCTCGCCTTTGGCACTCTATTATTCCCCGGGGACAGAAGGGGTGGCGTAGCCTTGTTGTTCCTCCTAGAGAAAAGGCTCGAGGCGACGTACCCTGGCTGTTCATCTCGATATCGCGGTGCTTGGTTTCTAGCCTCACATCATTTTGGGTCCTAGTGTAATGGTTTTGCCTACGTGCGTCGGCATATTTGTTTGTGGCATGCTTTTTGATAGGTGTGGTAGGACGACTTTATTTTTTGGTGACTTCTTTCCTTATCAAGTGCGACTTGGATCGGGTGTTGGCACGACGATGTCACCATGGAAACATGTGGCTTGACCAACAGACTTGGAAAACTTTAAACTCTTTCATGGGTATAGTGCGATCACCATTGCATTTCGATATGTGAGCTCCCAAGTTGTAAACGGTAAGATGACACTTCTTCTCTTAAGTGCATGTGGCCCCACTGACGTTCGCTTGAGAATGGCAATGTTGGCTTGGCAAGTGGGGTGATAAAACTGATAATGTTAGGAGCTAGGGTTCTAGGGCGGAGATTGTAGGGGAAGGAGGGAACAGGGCGAGGGCTGGAGCGCGGCGGCCGGCGGTGAGGCGCCGTCCTTGCGGCTGAGCGGCGGCGGCACAGGAGAGAGGCGGCTAGGGTTTAGGGTTCCGGCTCCTCTGGGAGCCGGGCAATAGAATAGTCTTATTGCTTAATTCTCAAAATAGTCTTACAACTTGTATATATAACCATAATCTGAAAATAAACTAAGATAACTTGGGCCTTAAGCCTGCCCAGTGGGCCCCCGCCGGCCATAGACCTGGCTGGTCATAACAGATAACCTTGGGCTTGGCCTTTCTGCAGTTTTGTTGAACCTGATGTAGTTGGGAAGTTCTCTGCTTTAGTCTTTATTGGTAGGATTTAGCAATGGTGGTGCTGTTGGGTAACGTAGCAGAAATTCAAAATTTTCCTACGTGTCACCAAGATCTATCTATGGAGAAACCAGCAACAAGGGGAAGAAGAGTGCATCTACATACCCTTGTAGATCGCTAAGCGGAAGCGTTCAAGTGAACGGGGTTGATGGAGTCGTACTCGCCGTGATCCAAATCACCGATGACCAAGTGCCGAACGGACGGCACCTCCATGTTCAACACACGTACAGCCCGGTGACGTCTCCCATGCCTTGATCCAGCAAGGAGAGAGGGAGAGGTTGAGGAAGACTCCGTCCAGCAGCAGCACAACGGCGTGGTGGTGGTGGAGGAGCGTGGCAATCCTGCAGGGCTTCGCCAAGCACCGTGGGAGAGGAGGAGGGAGAGAAGCAGGGCTGCGCCATGGAGAGGTCAGAACTCATGTGTTGGCATCCCCAAAACCCTCAAGTATATATAGGGGAGAGGGAGGGGGTGCGCCCCCTTTAGGGTTTCCACCCCAAGGGGTGCGGCAGCCCCAAACCCATCTAGGCTGGCGGCCAAAGGGGGGGAGAGGGGAAACTTGCCCCCCAAGCTAGGTGGGGCGCCCCCTCCCCAAACCCTAGGCGCCTTGGGCCCTTGTGGGGGGGGCGCACCAGCCCACCTGGGGCTGGTCCCCTCCCACACTTGGCCCATGAAGCCCTCCGGGGCCGGTGGTCCCACTTGGTGGACCCCCGGGACCCTCCTGGTGGTCCCGGTATGTTACCGATAAAACCTGAAACTCTTTCAGTGACCAAAACAGGACTTCCCATATATAAATCTTTACCTCCGGACCATTCCGGAACTCCTCATGACGTCCGAGATCTCATCCGGGACTCCGAACAACATTCGGTAACCACATATGAACTTCCTTTATAACCCTAGCGTCATCGAACCTTAAGTGTGTAGACCCTACGGGTTCGGGAACCATGCAGACATGACCGAGACGTTCTCCAGTCAATAACCAACAGCGGTATCTGGATATCGATGTTGGTTCCCACATGTTCCACGATGATCTCATCGGATGAATCACGATGTCGAGGATTCGATCAATCCCGTATACAATTCCCTTTGTCTAGCGGTATTGTACTTGCCCGAGATTCGATCGTCGGTATCCCGATACCTTGTTCAATCTCGTTACCGGCAAGTCTCTTTACTCGTTCCGTAACACATCATCCCGTGATCAACTCCTTGATCACATTGTGCACACTATGATGATGTCCTACCGAGTGGGCCCAGAGATACCTCTCCGTCATAGGGAGTGACAAATCCCAGTCTCGATTCGTGCCAACCCAACAGACACTTTCGGAGATACCCGTAGTGCACCTTTATAGCCACCCAGTTACGTTGTGATGTTTGGCACACCCAAAGTATTCCTACGGTATCCGGGAGTTGCACAATCTCATGGTCTAAGGAAATGATACTTGACATTAGAAAAGCTTTAGCATACGAACTACACGATCTTGTGCTATGCTTAGGATTGGGTCTTGTCCATCACATCATTTTTCTAATGATGTGACCCCGTTATCAATGACATCCAATGTCCATGGTCAGGAAACCGTAACCATCTATTGATCAACGAGCTAGTCAATTGGAGGCTTACTAGGGACATGGTGTTGTCTATGTATCCACACATGTATCTGAGTTTCCTATCAATACAATTCTAGCATGGATAATAAACGATTATCATGAACAAGGAAATATAATAATAACCTATTTATTATTGCCTCTAGGGCATATTTCCAACAGTCTCCCACTTGCACTAGAGTCAATAATCTAGTACACATCGCCATGTGATTAACACTCACAGGTCACATCGCCATGTGACCAACATCCAAAGAGTTTACTAGAGTCAATAATCTAGTTCACATCACTATGTGATTAACACTCAATGAGTTCTTGGTTTGATCATGTTATGTCTGTGAGAAAGGTTTTAGTCAACGGGCCTGCAACATTCAGATCCGTATGTACTTTGCAAATCTCTATGTCATCTTGTTGATGTCGCTACTATGCTATATTTCAAACAACTGTTCTACTATACAAATCCGGTTTACTCTACTCAGAGCTATCCGGATAGGTGTTAAGCTTGCATCGATGTAACTCTTTACGTCGAACTCTTTATCACCTCCATAACCGAGAAACATATCCTTATTCCTCTAAGGATAATTTTGACCGCTATCTGGTGACCTATTCCTAGATCACCTTTGTACCCTCTTGCCAGACATGTAGCAAGGCACACATCAGGTGCGGTACTCAGCATGGCATACTGTATAGAGCCTATGACAAAAGCATAGGGGACGACCTTCATCCTTCCTCTTTCTTCTGCCGTGGTCGAGCTTTAAGTCTTAACTTCATACCTTATAATTCAGGCAAGAACTCCTTCTTTGACTGACCCATCTTGAACACCTTCAAGATCATGTTAAGGTATGTGCTCATTTGAAAAGTACCATTAAGCGTTTTGATCTATCCTTATAGATCTTGATGCTCAATGTTCAAGTAGCTTAATCCAGGTTTTCCATTGAAAAACACTTTTCAAATAACCCTATATGCTTTCCAGAATTTCTACATCATTTCTGATCAACAATATGTCAACAACATATACTCACTTCTTTGGAAATACAAGTTTCTCATAAACTTTGTATAAACTCAAAATCTTTGATCATCTCATCAAAGTGTACATTCCAACTCCGAGATGCTTACTCCAGTCCTTAGAAGGATTGCTGGGGCTTTGCATACTTGTTAGCATCTTTCAGGATCGACAAAATCTTCTGGTTGTATCACGTACAACCTTTCCTCAAGAACAAGGAAACAATATTTTGACATCCTATCTGCAAGATTTCATAAATAATGCAGTACCTGCTAATTCCAACAGACTCTTAGCATCGCTACGAGTGAGAAAGTCTCATCGTAGTCAACTCCTTGAACTTGTCGGGAAACATCTTAACGACAAGTCGAGCTTTCTTAATGGTGACATTTACCATCATTGTCCGTCTTCCTTTTAAAATCCATCTGTACTCAACAGCTTCACGACCATCGAGCCGTTCTGCCAAAGTCTACACTTTGTTTTCATACATGGATCCTCTCTCGGATTTTATTGGCCTCGAGCCATTCATCAGAATCCGGGCCCACCATCGCTTCTCCATAGCTCGTAGGTTCATTGTTGTCTAGCAACATGACTTCCAAGACAGGATTACGTACCACTCTGAAGTAGTACGCATCCTTGTCGTCCTACGAGGTTTGGGAGTGACTTGATCCGAAGTCTCATGATCACTATCATAAGCTTCCACTTCAATTGGTGTAGGTTCCATAGGAACAACTCCTATGCCTTGCTACACACTAGTTGAAGTGACGGTTCAATAACCTCATCAAGTCTCCACCATCCTCCCACTCAATTCTTTCGAGAGAAACTTTCCTCGAGAAAGGACGCGATTTGAGAAACAATCCCTATTGCTTTCGGATCTGAGACAGGAGGTATACCAAACTGTTTTGGGTGTCCTACGAAGATGCATTTATCCGCTTTGGGTTCGAGCTTATCAGCCTGAAACTTTTTCACATAAGCGTCGCAGCCCCAAACTTTTAAGAAATGACAGCTTAGGTTTCTCTAAACCATAGTTCATACGGTGTCATCTTATCGGAATTACGTGGTGCCCTATTTAAAGTGAGTGCGGTTGTCTCTAATGCCTAACCCATGAACGATAGTGGTAATTCGATAAGAGACATCATGGTATGCATCATATCCAATAGGGTGCAGTTATGATGTTCGGACACACCATCACACTATGGTGTTCCAGGCGGTACTAGTCGTGAAACAATTTCCACAACGTCTCAATTGTGTACCAAACTCGCAACTCAGATATTCATCTCTATGATCATATCATAGATATTTTATCCTCTTGTCACGACGATCTTCAACTTCATTCTGAAATTACTTGAACCATTCAATAATTCAGACTTGTGTTTCATCAAGTAAATATGCTCAGTATCTACTCAAATCATCTGTGAAGTAAGAGCATAACGATATCCACTGCGTGCCTCAGTACTCATTGGACTACACACATCAAAATATGTTACTTCCAACAAGTTGCTTTCTTGTTCCATTTTACTGAAACCGAAGCTTTCAGTCATCTTGCCCATGTGGTATGATTTGCATGTCTCAAGCGATTCAAAATCAAGTGAGTCCAAACGGTCCATCTGCATGGAGTTTCTTCATGCGTATATACCAATAGACATGGTTCACATGTCTCAATCCTTTTCAAAAATGAGTGAGTCCAAAGATCCATCAACATGGAGCTTCTTCATGCGTTTTATACCAATATGACTTACATGGCAGTGCCACAAGTAGGTGGTACTATCATTACTATCTTATATCTTTTGGCATGAACATGTGTATCACTATGATCGAGATTCAATAAACCATTCATTTTAGGTGCAAGACCATTGAAGGTATTATTCAAATAAATAGAGTAACCATTATTCTCCTTAAATGAATAACCGTATTGCGATAGACATAATCCAATCATGTCTATGCTCAACGCAAACACCAAATAACAATTATTTAGGTTTAGCACCAATCTCGATGGTAGAGGGAGCGTGCGATGCTTGATCATATCAACCTTGGAAACACTTCCAGCACATCTCGTCAGCTCACCTTTAGCTAGTCTTTGTTTATTCCGTAGCTTTTATTTCGAGTTACTAACACTTAGAAACCGAACCGGTATCTAATACCCTGATGCTACTAGGAGTACTAGTAAAGTACACATTCACATAATGTATATCCAATATACTTCTATCGACAGCCTTCTCATCTACCAAGTATCTAGGGTAATTCTGCTCCAGTGGTTGTTCCCCTTATTACAGAAGCACTTAGTCTCGGGCTTGGGTTCAACTTTGGGTTTCTTCACTTGAGCAGCAACTGACTTGTTGTTTCATGAAGTATCCCTTTCTTGCCCTTGCCCTTCTTGAAACTAGTGGTTTTTAACTAACCATCAACAATTGATGCTCCTACTTGACTTCTACTTTCGCGGTGTCAAGCATCGCGAATATCTCAAGGATCATCATATCTATCCCTGATATGTTATAGTTCATCACGAAGCTCTAGCAGTTTGGTGGCAATGACTTTGGAGAAACATCACTATCTTATCTGGAAGATCAACTCCCACTCGATTCAAGTGATTGTTGTACTCAGACAATCTGGGCACAAGCTCAACGATTGAGCTTTTCTCCCTTAGTTTGCAGGCTAAGAAAATCGTCGGAGGTCTTATACCTCTTGACGTGGGCACGAGCCTGAAATCCCAATTTCATCCCTCGAAACATCTCATATGTTCCGCGACATTTCAAAAATGTCTTCGGTGCCTCAATTCTAAACCATTTAACATTACCGAACTATCATGTAGTCATCAAAATGTGTATGTCAGATATTCGCAACATCCACAGACCACGTTCGGGGTCCAGCACACCGAGCGGTGCATTAAGGACATAAGCCTTCTAGTGTCCGCATAATTGCGACTATCAACTTTCAACTATATTTTCTCTAGGAACGTATCTAAAACAGTAGAACTAAAGCGCGAGCTACGACATAATTTGCAAAAACCTTTTGACTATGTTCAGGATATACAAGTCCATCTTATGAACTCCCACTTAGATAGACATCCCTCTAGTCATCTAAGTGATTACATGATCCGAGTCAACTAGGCCGTGTCCGATCATCACGTGAGACGGACTAGTCATCATCGGTGAACATCTTCATGTTGATTGTATCTACCATACGACTCATGCTCGACCTTTCGGTCTCTTGTGTTCCGAGGCCATGTCTGTACATGCTAGGCTCGTCAAGTCAACCTAAGTGTTTCGCATGTGTAAATCTGGCTTACACCCGTTGTATGTGAACGTAAGAATCTATCACACCCAATCATCACGTGGTGCTTCGAAACGACGAACTTACGCAACGGTGCACATTTAGGGGGAACACTTTCTTGAAATTTTAATGAGGGATCATCTTATTTACTACCGTCGTTCTAAGCAAATAAGATGTATAAACATGATAAACATCACATGCAATCAAATAGTGACATGATATGGCCATTATCATTTTGCTCCTTTTGATCTCCATCTTCGGGGCTCCATGATCATCATCGTCACCGGCATGACACCATGATCTCCATCATCATGATCTCCATCATCGTGTCTCCATGAAGTTGTTGCTGGGGTACGTTGCAGAAAATTAAAATTTTTCCTACGGTTTCACCAAGATCCATCTATGAGTTCATCTACGCAACATGGGAGAGAGATTGCATCTACATACCACTTTGTAGATCGCGAGCGGAAGCGTTCAACGAACGGGGATGAGGTAGTCGTACACGACGTGATCCAAATCACCGGAGATCCTAGCACCGAAAGGACGGCACCTCCGCGTTCAACACACGTACGGTCAGCGTAACGTCTCCTTCTTCTTGATCCATCAAGGCAAAGGAGAGGTTGAGGAAGATGGCTCCAGCAGCAGCACGACGGCGTGGTGATGGTGGAGCTGCAGTACTCCGGCAGGGCTTCGCCGAGCTCTACGGAGGAGGAGGAGATGTTGGAGAGGGAGAGGGAGGCGCCAGGGCAAAGGGGTGCGGCTGCCCCCCTCCCCCCTTTATATAGTCCCCTAGGGGGGGGCGCCGGCCCTAGGAGATGCAATCTCCTAGGGGGGCGGCGGCCAAGGGGTGGGGCTTGCCCCCCAAGCAAGGGGGCGCCCCCCTTTAGGGTTTCCCCCACCCTAGGCGCGCATGGGCCCTGGGGAAGTGGCGCCCCAGCCCACTTTGGGCTGGATCCTTTCCCACTTCAGCCCATGGGGCCCTCCGGGATAGGTGGCCCCACCCGGTGGACCCCCCGGGACCCTCCGGTGGTCCCGGTACAATACCGATAACCCCGAAACTTGTCCCGATGGCCAAAACAGCACTTCCTATATATAATTCTTTACCTCCGGACCATTCCGAAACTCCTCGTGACGTCCGGGATCTCATCCGGGACTCCGAACAACATTCGGGTTACTGCATATACATACCTTCACAACCCTAGCGTCACCGAACCTTAAGTGTGTAGACCCTACGGGTTCGGGAGACATGCAGACATGACCGAGACGGCTCTCGGGCAATAACCAACAGCGGGATCTGGATACCCATGTTGGCTCCCACATGTTCCACGATGATCTCATCGGATGAACCACGATGTCGAGGATTCAATTAATCCCGTATACGATTCCCTTTGTCAATCGGTATTTTACTTGCCCGAGATTCGATCGTCGGTATCCCAATACCTCGTTCAATCTCGTTACCAGCTAGTCACTTTTCTCGTACCGTAATGCATGATCCCGTGATCAAACACTTTGATCACATTGAGCTCATTACGATGATGCATTACTGAGAGGGCCCGGTGATACCTCTCCGTCAAGCAGAGTGACAAATCCCAGTCTCGATCCGTGTCAACCCAACAGACACTTTCGGAGATACCCGTAGTATACCTTTATAGTCACCCAGTTACGTTGTGACGTTTGGCACACCCAAAGCACTCCTACGGTGTCCGGGAGTTACACGATCTCATGGTCTAAGGAAAGGATACTTGACATTGGAAAACTCTAGCAAACGAACTATGCGATCTTATGCTATGTTTAGGATTGGGTCTCGTCCATCACATCATTCTCCTAATGATGTGATCTCGTTATCAATGACATCCAATGTCCATAGTCAGAAAACCATGACTATCTATCGATCAACGAGCTAGTCAACTAGAGGCTTACTAGGGACATGTTGTTGTCTGTTATTCACACATGTATTACGATTTCCGGATAACACAATTATAGCACGAATAAAGACAATTATCATGAACAAGGAAATATAATAATAATGCTTTTATTATTGCCTCTAGGGCATATTTCCAATAGTCTCCCACTTGCTCTAGAGTCAATAATCTAGTTACATTGTGATGAATCGAACACCCATAGAGTTCTGGTGCTGATCATGTTTTGCCTTAGGGAGAGGTTTAGTCAACGGATCTGCGACATTCAGATCCGTGTGTACTTTACAAATTTCTATGTCTCCATCTTGAACATTTTCACGAATGGATTTGAAGCGACGCTTGATGTGCCTGGTCTTCTTGTGAAACCTGGGCTCCTTGGCAAGTGCAATAGCTCCAGTGTTGTCACAGAAGAGTTTGATTGGCCCCGACGCATTGGGTATGACTCCGAGGTCGGTGATGAACTCCTTCACCCAAATTGCTTCATGTGCTGCCTCAGAGGCTGCCATGTATTCCGCTTCACATGTAGATCCCGCCATGACGCTCTGCTTGCAACTGCACCAGCTTACTGCCCCACCATTCAAAATATACACGTATCCGGTTTGTGACTTAGAGTCATCCAGATCTGTGTCGAAGCTAGCGTCGACGTAACCCTTTACGACGAGCTCTTCGTCACCTCCATAAACGAGAAACATTTCCTTAGTCCTTTTCAGGTACTTCAGGATATTCTTGACCGCTGTCCAGTGTTCCTTGCCGGGATTACTTTGGTACCTTCCTACCAAACTTACGGCATGGTTTACATCAGGTCTGGTACACAGCATGGCATACATAATAGAACCTATGGCCGAGGCATAGGGGATGACATTCATCTCTTCTATATCTTCTGCCGTGGTCGGACATTGAGCTGAGCTCAATTTCACACCTTGTAACACAGGTAAGAACCCCTTCTTAGATTGATCCATATTGAACTTCTTCAGTATCTTATCAAGGTATGTGCTTTGTGAAAGACCTATGAGGCGTCTTGATCTATGTCTATAGATCTTGATGCCTAATATATAAGCAGCTTCTCCAAGGTCCTTCATTGAAAAACTTTTATTCAAGTAGGCCTTAATGCTGTCCAAGAGTTCTATATCATTTCCCATCAAAAGTATGTCATCTACATATAGTATGAGAAATGCTACAGAGCTCCCACTCACTTTCTTGTAAACGCAGGCTTCTCCATAAGTCTGCGTAAACCCAAACGCTTTGATCATCTCATCAAAGCGAATGTTCCAACTCCGAGATGCTTGCACCAGCCCATAAATCGAGCGTTGGAGCTTGCACACCTTGTCAGCATTCTTAGGATCGACAAAACCTTCCGGCTGCATCATATACAATTCTTCCTTAAGGAAACCATTAAGGAATGCCGTTTTGACGTTCATTTGCCATATTTCATAATCGTAGAATGCGGCAATTGCTAACATGATTCGGACGGACTTCAGCTTCGCTACCGGTGAGAAAGTCTCATCGTAGTCAACCCCTTGAACTTGTCGATAACCCTTAGCGACAAGCCAAGCTTTATAGATGGTCACATTACCATCCGCGTCTGTCTTCTTCTTAAAGATCCATTTATTTTCTATGGCTCGCCGCTCAACGGGCAAGTCAGTCAAAGTCCATACTTCGTTTTCATACATGGATCCTATCTCGGATTTCATGGCTTCTAGCCATTTGTCGGAATCCGGGCCCGCCATTGCTTCCTCATAGTTCGAAGGTTCACCGTTGTCTAACAACATGATTTCCAAGACAGGGTTGCCGTACCACTCTGGTGCGGAACGTGTCCTTGTGGACCTTCGAATTTCAGTAGGAGCTTGATTAGAAGTATCTTGATCATCATCATTAATTTCCTCTCTAGTCGGTGCAGGCACCTCAGAAACGTTTTCTTGAGTTTCGCCATTTTCCGGTTCAAGAGGTAACACTTCATCAAGTTCTACTTTCCTCCCACTTACTTCTTTCGAGAGAAACTCTTTCTCTAGAAAGGATCCATTCTTGGCAACAAAGATCTTGCCTTCGGATCTGAGGTAGAAGGTATACCCAATAGTTTCTTTAGGGTATCCTATGAAGACGCATTTTTTCCGACTTGGGTTCGAGCTTCTCAGGTTGAAGTTTCTTGACATAAGCATCGCATCCCCAAACTTTTAGAAACGACAGCTTAGGTTTCTTCACAAACCATAATTCATACGGTGTCGTCTCAACGGATTTAAACGGAGCCCTATTTAAAGTGAATGCGACAGTCTCTAAAGCATAGCCCCAAAAAGATAGCGGTAAATCGGTAAGAGACATCATAGATCGCACCATATCTAATAGAGTGCGATTACGACGTTCGGACACACCATTACGCTGAGGTGTTCCAGGCGGCATGAGTTGTGAAACTATTCCACATTTTCTTAAGTGTGTGCCAAATTCGTGTGTCAAGTATTCTCCTCCACGATCTGATCGTAGAAACTTGATCTTTCTATCACGTTGATTTTCAACCTCACTCTGAAATTCCTTGAACTTTTCAAAGGTCTCAGACTTGTGTTTCATTAAGTAGATATACCCATATCTACTCAAGTCATCAGTGAGGGTGAGAACATAACGATAGCCACCGCGAGCCTCAACACTCATTGGACCGCACACATCGGTATGTATGATTTCCAATAAGTTGGTTGCTCGCTCCATTGTTCCTGAGAACGGAGTCTTGGTCATTTTACCCATGAGGCATGGTTCGCACGTGTCAAATGATTCATAATCAAGAGACTCTAAAAGTCCATCTGCATGGAGCTTCTTCATGCGTTTGACACCTATGTGACCAAGGCGGCAGTGCCACAAATATGTGGGACTATTGTTATCAACTTTAACTCTTTTGGTATTCACACTATGAATATGTGTATCATCACGTACGAGATTCATTAAGAATAAACCATTAACCATCGGAGCATGACCATAAAACATATCTCTCATATAAATAGAACAACCATTATTCTCGGATTTAAATGAGTAGCCATCTCGAATCAAACGAGATCCAGACACAATGTTCATGCTCAAACTTGGCACTAAATAACAATTATTGAGGTTTAAAACTAATCCCGTAGGTAAATGTAGAGGTAGCGTGCCGACGGCGATCACATCGACCTTGGAACCATTCCCGACGCGCATCGTCACCTCGTCCTTCGCTAGTCTCCGTTTATTCTGCAGCTCCTGCTTTGAGTTACAAATGTGAGCAACTGCACCGGTATCAAATACCCAAGAGCTACTACGAGTACTGGTAAGGTACACATCAGTTACATGTATATCACATATACCTTTGGTTTTGCCGGCCTTCTTGTCCGCTAAGTATTTGGGGCAGTTCCGCTTCTAGTGACCACTTCCCTTGCAATAAAAACACTCAGTCTCGGGCTTGGGTCCATTCTTTGGCTTCTTCCCGGCAACTTGCTTACCGGGCGCGGCAACTTCCTTGCCGTCCTTCTTGAAGTTCTTTTTACCCTTGCCCTTCTTGAACTTAGTGGTTTTATTCACCATCAACACTTGATGTTCCTTCTTGATTTCTACCTCTGCTGATTTCAGCATAGCATATACCTCAGGAATGGTCTTTACCATCCCCTGCATGTTGTAGTTCACCACAAAGCTCTTGTAGCTAGGTGGAAGCGACTGGAGGATTCTGTCATTGACCGCTTCATCCGGGAGATTAACTTCCAGTTGAGTCAAGCGATTGTGCAACCCAGACATCTTGAGTATGTGTTCACTGACAGAGCTATTTTCCGCCATCTTACAGCTAAAAAATTTGTCGGAGACTTCATATCTCTCGACCCGGGCATGAGCTTGGAAAACCATTTTAAGCTCTTCGAACATCTCATATGCTCCATGTCTCTCAAAACGCTTTTGGAGCCCCGGCTCTAAGCTGTAAAGCATGTCGCACTGAACGAGGGAGTAATCATCGGATCGTGACTGCCAAGCGTTCATAACGTCTTGTTCTGTAGGGAGAACAGGTGCGTCACCCAGCGGTGCTCGTAGGACATAATCTTTCTTGGCAGCTATGAGGATGATCCTCAGGTTCCGGTCCCAGTCCGTATAGTTGCTGCCATCGTCTTTCAGCTTGGTTTTCTCTAGGAACGCGTTGAAGTTGAGGACTACGTTGGCCATTTGATCTACAAGACATATTGTAAATATTTTAGACTAAGTTCATGATAATAAAGTTCATTTAATCAAATTATTTAATGAACTCCCACTTAGATGGACATCCCTCTTCTAGTCATCTAAGTATAACATGATCCGAGTCAACTAGGCCGTGTCCGATCATCACGTGAGACGGACTAGTCAACATCGGTGAACATCTTCATGTTGATCGTATCTTCTATACGACTCATGCTCGACCTTTCGGTCTTCTGTGTTCTGAGGCCATGTTTGTACATGCTAGGCTCATCAAGTCAACCTAAGTGTTTGCATGTGTAAATCTGTCTTACACCCGTTGTATGTGAACGTTAGAATCTATCACACCCGATCATCACGTGGTGCTTCGAAACAACAAACTGTCGCAACGGTGCACAGTTAGGGGGAACACGTCTTGAAATTATTATGAGGGATCATCCTATTTACTACCGTCGTTCTAAGTAAACAAGATGCAAAACATGATAAACATCACATGCAATCAAATAATAAACATGACATGATATGGCCAATATCACATAGCTCCTTTGATCTCCATCTTGGGGCTCCATGATCATCTTGTCACCGGCTTGACACCATGATCTCCATCATCGTGTCTCCATGAAGTTGCTCGCCAACTATTACTTCTACTACTATGGCTAACGCATTTAGCAATAAAGTAAAGTAATTTACATGGCGTTTCTCAATGACACGCAGGTCATATAAAAATAAAGACAACTCCTATGGCTCCTGCCGGTTGTCATACTCATCGACATGCAAGTCGTGATTCCTATTACAATAGCATGAACATCTCATACATCACATATAGATCATTCATCATTCATCGCAACTTTGGCCATATCATATCACAAAGCACTTGCTGCAAAAACAAGTTAGACGTCCTCTAATTGTTGTTGCAAGTTTTACGTGGCTGAATTAGGGTTCTAGCAAGAACGTTTTCTTACCTACGTGAAAGCCACAACGTGATTTGTCAACTTCTATTTACCCTTCATAAGGACCCTTTTCATCGAATCCGCTCCAACTAAAGTGGGAGAGACAGACACCCGTCAGCCACCTTATGCAACTAGTGTATGTTAGTCGGTGGAACCGGTCTCACGTAAGTGTACGTGTAAGGTTGGTCCGGGCCGCTTCATCCCACAATACCGCTGAAGCAAGATAAGACTAGTAGCGGCAAGAAAAAGTTGACAACATCTACGCCCACAACCAATTGTGTTCTACTCGTGCAATAGAGAACTACGCATAGACCTAGCTCATGATGCCACTGCTGGGGTACGTTGCAGAAAATTAAAAAATTTCCTACGGTTTCACCAAGATCCATCTATGAGTTCATCTAAGCAACGAGTCATGGGAGAGAGATTGCATCTACATACCACTTTGTAGATCGCGAGCGGAAGCGTTCAACGAACGGGGATGAGGTAGTCGTACACGACGTGATCCAAATCACCGGAGATCCTAGCACCGAAAGGACGGCACCTCCGCGTTCAACACACGTACGGTCAGCGTAACGTCTCCTTCTTCTTGATCCAGCAAGGCAAAGGAGAGGTTGAGGAAGATGGCTCCAGCAGCAGCACGACGGCGTGGTGATGGTGGAGCTGCAGTACTCCGGTTGGGCTTCGCCGAGCTCTACGGAGGAGGAGGAGATGTTGGAGGGGGAGAGGGAGGCGCCAGGGCAAAGGGGTGCGGCTGCCCCCCTCCCCCCCCCCTTTATATAGTCCCCTAGGGGGGGCGCCGGCCCTAGGAGATGCAATCTCCTAGGGGGGCGGCGGACAAGGGGTGGGGCTTGCCCCCCAAGCAAGGGGGCGCCCCCTCTTTAGGGTTTCCCCCACCCTAGGCGCGCATAGGCCCTGGGGAAGTGGCACCCCAGCCCACTTTGGGCTGGATCCTTTCCCACTTCAGCCCATGGGGCCCTCCGGGATAGGTGGCCCCACCCGGTGGTCCCGGTACAATACCGATAACCCCGAAACTTGTCCCAATGGCCAAAACAGCACTTCCTATATATAATTCTTTACCTCCGGACCATTCCGAAACTCCTCGTGACGTCCGGGTTCTCATCCGGGACTCCAAACAACATTCGGGTTACTGCATATACATACCTTCACAACCCTAGCGTCACCGAACCTTAAGTGTGTAGACCCTACGGGTTCGGGAGACATGCAGACATGACCGAGACGGCTCTCGGGCAATAACCAACAGCGGGATCTGGATACCCATGTTGGCTCCCACATGTTCCACGATGATCTCATCGGATGAACCACGATGTCGAGGATTCAATTAATCCCGTATACGATTCCCTTTGTCAATCGGTATTTTACTTGCCCGAGATTCGATCGTCGATATCCCAATACCTCGTTCAATCTCGTTACCAGCTAGTCACTTTTCTCGTACCGTAATGCATGATCCCGTGATCAAACACTTTGATCACATTGAGCTCATTATGATGATGCATTACTGAGAGGGCCCGGTGATACCTCTCCGTCAAGCAGAGTGACAAATCCCAGTCTCGATCCGTGTCAACCCAACAGACACTTTCGGAGATACCCGTAGTATACCTTTATAGTCACCCAGTTACGTTGTGACGTTTGGCACACCCAAAGCACTCCTACGGTGTCCGGGAGTTACACGATCTCATGGTCTAAGGAAAGGATACTTGACATTGGAAAACTCTAGCAAACGAACTATGCGATCTTATGCTATGTTTAGGATTGGGCTTCGTCCATCACATCATTCTCCTAATGATGTGATCTCGTTATCAATGACATCCAATGTCCATAGTCAGAAAACCATGACTATCTATCGATCAACGAGCTAGTCAACTAGAGGCTTACTAGGGACATGTTGTTGTCTGTTATTCACACATGTATTACGATTTCCGGATAACACAATTATAGCACGAATAAAGACAATTATCATGAACAAGGAAATATAATAATAATGCTTTTATTATTGCCTCTAGGGCATATTTCCAACAGTTGTCTCGCCAACTATTACTTCTACTACTATGGCTAACTGTTTAGCAATGAAGTAAAGTAATTGCATGGCGTTATTCAGTGACACGCAGGTCATACAATAAATAAAGACAACTCCTATGGCTCCTGCCGGTTGTCATACTCATCGACATGCAAGTCATGATTCCTATTACAAGAACATGATCAATCTCATACATCACATATCATTCATCACATTCTTTTTGGCCATATCACATCACATAGCATACCCTGCAAAAACAAGTTAGACGTCCTCTAATTGTTGTTTGCATGTTTTACGTGGCTGCTATGGGTTTCTAGCAAGAACGTTTCTTACCTACGCAAAACCACAACGTGATATGTCAATTGCTATTTACCCTTCATAAGGACCCTTTTCATCGAATCCGATCCGACTAAAGTGGGAGAGACTGGCACCCGCTAGCCACCTTATGCAACTAGTGCATGTCAGTCGGTGGAACCTGTCTCACGTAAGGGTACATGTAAGGTCGGTCCAGGCCGCTTCATCCCACAATGCCGCCGAATCAAGATTGGACTAGTAACGGTAAGCATATTGAACAAAATCAACGCCCACAACTACTTTGTGTTCTACTCGTGCAAAGAATCTACGCAATAGACCTAGCTCATGATGCCACTTTTGGGTAACGTAGCAGAAATTCAAAATTTTCCTACGTGTCACCAAGATCTATCTATGGAGAAACCAGCAACGAGGGGAAGAAGAGTGCATCTACATACCCTTGTAGATCGCTAAGCGGAAGCGTTCAAGTGAACGGGGTTGATGGAGTCGTACTCGCCGTGATCCAAATCACCGATGACCAAGTGCCGAACGGACGGCACCTCCGCGTTCAACACACGTACAACCCGGTGACGCTCTCCCATGCCTTGATCTAGCAAGGAGAGAGGGAGAGGTTGAGGAAGACTCCGTCCAGTAGCAGCACAACGGCGTGGTGGTGGTGGAGGAGCGTGGCAATCCTGCAGGGCTTCGCCAAGCACCGCGGGAGAGGAGGAGGGAGAGAAGCAGGGCTGCGCCATGGAGAGGTCAGAACTCATGTGTTGGCAGCCCCAAAACCCTCAAGTATATATAGGGGAGAGGGAGGGGGTGCGCCCCCTTTAGGGTTTCCACCCCAAGGGGTGCGGCAGCCCCAAACCCATCTAGGGTGGCGGCCAAAGGGGGGGAGAGGGGAAACTTGCCCCCCAAGCTAGGTGGGGCGCCCCCTCCCCAAACCCTAGGCGCCTTGGGCCCTTGTGGGGGGGGCGCACCAGCCCACCTGGGGCTGGTCCCCTCCCACACTTGGCCCATGAAGCCCTCCGGGGCCGGTGGTCCCACTTGGTGGACCCCCGGGACCCTCCTGGTGGTCCCGGTATGTTACCGATAAAACCTGAAACTCTTTCAGTGACCAAAACAGGACTTCCCATATATAAATCTTTACCTCCGGACCATTCCGGAACTCCTCATGACGTCCGAGATCTCATCCGGGACTCCGAACAACATTCGGTAACCACATATGAACTTCCTTTATAACCCTAGCGTCATCGAACCTTAAGTGTTTAGACCCTACGGGTTCGGGAACCATGCAGACATGACCGAGACGTTCTCCAGTCAATAACCAACAGCGGGATCTGGATATCCATGTTGGTTCCCACATGTTCCACGATGATCTCATCGGATGAACCACGATGTCGAGGATTCGATCAATCCCGTATACAATTCCCTTTGTCTAGCGGTATTGTACTTGCCCGAGATTCGATCGTCGGTATCCCGATACCTTGTTCAATCTCGTTACCGGCAAGTCTCTTTACTCGTTCCGTAACACATCATCCCGTGATCAACTCCTTGATCACATTGTGCACACTATGATGATGTCCTACCGAGTGGGCCCAGAGATACCTCTCCGTCATAGGGAGTGACAAATCCCAGTCTCGATTCGTGCCAACCCAACAGACACTTTCGGAGATACCCGTAGTGCACCTTTATAGCCACCCAGTTACGTTGTGACGTTTGGCACACCCAAAGTATTCCTACGGTATCCGGGAGTTGCACAATCTCATGGTCTAAGGAAATGATACTTGACATTAGAAAAGCTTTAGCATACGAACTACACGATCTTGTGCTATGCTTAGGATTGGGTCTTGTCCATCATATCATTCTTCTAATGATGTGACCCCGTTATCAATGACATCCAATGTCCATGGTCAGGAAACCGTAACCATCTATTGATCAACGAGCTAGTCAACTGGAGGCTTACTAGGGACATGGTGTTGTCTATGTATCCACACATGTATCTGAGTTTCCTATCAATACAATTCTAGCATGGATAATAAACGATTATCATGAACAAGGAAATATAATAATAACCTATTTATTATTGCCTCTAGGGCATATTTCCAACAGGTGCATCCACATTGTTCCGTTTTTCTCAACAAAGGATGCATACAAATCTCATGTGCAACAATTAGGTTGAGTTAAACCCATTAGTTATTTCGCAATGTGATCGTGGGCTGGGGCAGAGGCAATGCAGGTAGAAGAAGGGGTTTGTGGGGGAATATAAACAGTGTGCTCGGGCCCGGGGAGGGCAGCCGTTGGACGGTTCAAATATAATCAATTGAAACTGTTTTTTTTTTCACTCGTGTTGACTGGTTGTCCCTTAGTTATTGCGGTACCTTTGGTAAGATACTTTACTTTTTTTTTTTACCATCACAATTTGTTGTAAGATGAACCAAATGCTCCTATTTCTAGCTTCGCCATGAGCCCCATGAGTCATCGTTTTCGTATCCTCGGAATGCATTAATAAAGCCGGATATATAAGAATGTACCATTCGCTCATCAAGTCATGAAGACCAAAGACCAAACCAATCCACGAATTTTTTCGGTTCTTCACCAAATGAAATGCTAGCGATTAATTCTGTTGAATAAGCAAGGTGGTTTCAATCGATTTGCCAGGTTTTGGAGGACATGGACATGGTGAACCGGATCAGCACATCTTTCTGGGACCTGAAGTTCCCAACATGTTCGAAATCGGAGGAGCTGAATTCCAGCCCATCAGCAGAGGATATTGGGGACGCCGACATCGCATTCGAAGACCTCAACCATAACACCATGGCCACGATGATACCCAGGGAACTCGAGCTAGGGGAGGTCGAGTGCCTATCCGACGGCAACCTCGAGCGGATCACGAAGGAGATCAACGGGTTCTACGGCCTCTGCGATGAGCTGGACATGGGGGCTCTTGAGGAAAACTGGATCATCGGTGGGTCTTTTGAGGTCATGTCTTCGCCGGAAGCGCCGCCGGCGCCTGCCACCACCGACGGGGTCACTGATGGAGCTGTCACTTTTACCTCCGCTGAACCCTCTCACCCATCATGCTTTGCGGCTTGGAAGAGATCATGGGACTCGGCCGAAGACGTGGTTGCGCCGGTCGCCGGGGAGTCACAGAAGTTGCTGAAGAAAGCTTTGGCCGGTGGGGCATGGGCAAATAATGGTGGCGACGGCACCGCTAGAGCTCAGGAAAGCACCAACACGAAAAACCATGTCATTTCGGAGAGGAGGCGCCGGGAGAAGCTCAACGAGATGTTTCTGATTCTCAAGTCGTTGGTCCCGTCCATTCACAAGGTAACACGCGCACACCACCAAAAAAGTAAAAGAAAAAAGTACTAGACAGACGTGTTTCATACTAAAAAGAGGACATTTTTTCTTTCTTTCTGAATTGTGATTGCAGGTGGACAAAGCGTCCATCCTAGCTGAAACGATAGCCTATCTCAGAGAGCTGGAACAAAAGGTGGAGGCGCTAGAATCCAACAGGGCGGCCGGAATAGCTGTCCAGAGACGACACGACGTCGCCGGGAAGAAGGTGTTAGCCGCCGGATCCAAGAGAAAGGCGTCGGAGCTCGGCGGGGACGACGCGGAGAGGGTGCTTCCCAAGGACGGTGGCCCGAGCAGCGTCGTCAACGTCACCGTGACAGACAGAGAGGTGCTCCTGGAGGTGCAATGCCGATGGAAGGAGCTGCTGATGACACAAGTGTTCGACGGCATCAAGAGCCTCCGCCTGGACGTGCTCTCCGTGCGCGCGTCCACGCCTGACGGCCTCCTCGCTCTCAAGATACGAGCTCAGGTCTCGTAGCAGCTAATTAAGCTCGTTAGCGATGCAGCATTAACGGTCAAAATTGATTTACTGATGTAGTTTGGCGAATTGTTGCAGTTCGCCGGTCCTGGCGCCGTGGATCCCGGGATGATAAGCGAAGCGCTTCAGAAAGCTATACGCTGTCGCTGAAAACGATGCTGCTGGAAGCGCGGACACTGGTACTGTAGATTCGTAAATCTGGTGGCTATGTTCTTCAGACATGACATTATTTGTTTCGTCCGGTTGTGCAGTAATGTGGGACGTGACGAAAAGATTTCCGATTATTGTGTCCACTTGACGTGGTGTGAACCCCAGAGCCCGACGGTGCACGATGCGCCTCACGAGCGCGCGCGGTGCAACCACCAGTCTCGCCCATGCCGGCCGTTCGGCGGTGTATGGCGCGGGTTGCGCCCCGCGTGGCATCGCATCCGCATTGGTGGCAAGTCTCGACGACGCGACGGGCGCGACCGGTCGGCCCCGCTCGCTCGCTCGGCCGCGCGACAGCGCGCGTGCGCCAGCGACGCCGACCGGGCCGGCTCGTGCTCGCACACGTCGCAGGCTCCTGGCCATACAGAGCGCGCCCCTGCGGGTCAGGCAACCTTTTTTGTCCGTACCGTTCCGGCCGGATGCGGACGTGGCCGGACGTGCCGGGCCCCGGTTGTCGCACCGCACGTACATGGAACCTCACGCGCGGCGTCTCACTCGCCCGGGCGAGGTGTCCCCTGGCGCGCCCAACACCTGTTCGTCGTCACCGCGGCTGGCTGGCTGGCTCTTCCCGCGCCCCTTTCCGGCGGGTTGAATCAGGCGCCGCTGGGCGATTGCTTTCGTCGTTTGCACCTGTGCGGACTGCGGAGGTACTATGGTTTTGTGACGCGTACGTTTAGTTTGCCGAATAGCAGTCCGTGTGAAGTACTACACACCTGCTATTTTCGACAGTGGGTGGCTGATGCGAGAATCAACGTCTCATGCTCCCACCCTCAAAAAAGAAACGACTCATGCTCCCAGTTTTCTTGTCCGAGGGAAACAACAGGATCCTTTTGCGTATTCTTACTGATTTCAAATAAGGGTTTTTTTTTATACCACCAGTTATATCTCACTACTCAGTGTACCGCTAGAAGTTTCAACTACTTAAAAATGCCATCTCTTCGTTAGGTTTTTTTTAGGGGTTCTCTCTGTTAGGTGCTTGCTAAAAAATGCCACTAGACACGCTATTGTCACCTCAAAGCCCGTTTAACATGTTTTATGGTCAAAATACCCATCGACCCACATGTCAGCTTTTCCTCTATCTCACTGCGGTAAAGAGTGGGTCGCATTCGATATCTAACAACGTTCTTATTTTCTTTCAAAATTATTTCACTTGCTTAATCCTGAAAAGTGGGGCGCACATACATCATTGTGGGATAGAGAGAGGTGACATCTAGATCTAGGGGTATTTGGCCATATAGCATGGTCAACGGATTTGTCATGATAGTAATGGTGTCTAATGATTAATTTTAGCAAACATATAACATAGCAATGGCATTTTTTAGGTGTCTAATGGCATTTTGAGCAAACATCTCACAAAACGTTGACATTTTTGAACAGTTGTAACTGCTAATGACAAAACTGAGTAGTGAGACACAATCAGTGATATAAATGATAAAATCCTTCAAATAAATTACGCAGGCATTTTTTTTTCTTGCGAAAAAGTACAGGGCATGTTTTACAAGCAAGAAACAAAATAAAAGGCTATACAAGAAACGCAAATCAGCCTTCGCAGAAAAAATACAACAGGTACAGCAACAACAGCTAGTCCCAAGAGGCCTTTATCTCAAAACTGTTGGTCCAATCCTTCGTATGACAACTCTGACCAAATGCACTCATACACCACTCTAAGCAGTTGTTGGAATTCCGTTACCATAAGAATACTTGTCAATCATCTAACTAAGTTTAGGCTCTGGGTTTTTTGTCGGTGAAATATATCGACAGGGGGGTTGCTCAAACGAACACTTGTCAATTCAAAAGCAACCAGACACCCTTCTCTTGTAGGCACCCAACCACTAGGGTTTCCTTTGCCTCCCGCTGACGTCGACGCCGGTCTGCCTTGTCTCATATGGCCTTAGGGCCATGGAGGCGCGGTGATCCCGACCCATGCCAATGGGAGGAATCTGTTTTTGTTGTTTTCTTGAGTTTTGTTAGGGTTTGTGTCCTGCTAAGAGAGACGAGGCGGTGATGGCTCTCTAAAGATGAAGATGGAATAAGGTTCTCCCGCCTATAGCCCCATCCTGGTGGTGCTTCTAGCGTCATCGGAGGGTGTGTCTCCAGCGGATCTCACGGGATTCGGTCGATGTTTGTCTTCTATAGATCCACGTGGATCTGGTCTTGTCTCGTGTGTGTTCGTGTGTCTACATGTTGGATTCTTTCGATTTACGCATTTCTTCATCAACAGCGGTTGCTTTTAGGGTGCGCTGATCTTGTAGGGCCTTAGCACGACGACTTCCCAATTGTCTACTATAACAAGGTTTATCTGGCTCTTGTGAGGGAGGGGCGATGACGGTGGCGCTCCTCCGGCTCACTCCAGTGGTTGTAATAGTCGCTGGGTGTCTATGGACCTAGGTGTAATTTTCACTTATGGTTTCTTTGTACTACCTTGACAGTTGATGAATAGATCCAAAGTTTTTCCTGCCAAAAAAAAAATCAAAAGCAACCAACCGTTGCAGGTTGGGTTGAGGTGGCTATTTATAACCGGAGCAATTACGAGGTGTGAAATGACCAATATGGGCTTGCGCCACTCAATGGTCAACCGACACGTGTCCCGACGGTCGGATTTCAAACTCAAGCGGCAAGTTTACTTGGGGAAGAAGTAAAGCTGACTCAACTACTTGTGATTTTCTCTCGCGGTCTAGAAGAACTAGTCTATGACTTTGAAGGAAAAACGTGACGGATGATGAGATTTATCTCAACTTCACTGGGAGATAAATTAATGATTGAACATTTATAAAAGACCTAAATCTCGACTAACATGGTTTGCCCTCTGACTCAAAGATAGGAAATGAAACTAGAAAAATAACTACTTCTTCACCGTCTTCATTTCTCTCGCAGCAGTCAATTGTTTCTCAAACAGCATACCAAAGCTATTGCTCTCAACAACAAATTTTAGGGTCATCTCCTACACGCAATCTCCTCGATAGCATACTCCTCAATAGCTTAGCAATCTACTTTGGTATGCAGATAATGTCCGCGTAAGTTTTAGCAAACTTCTCAATGCTCCAGGGATCATATTACTCTGTGTGCACTAGCAAACACATTAGTACCTTAGCTATCTTGTCCAACAATATCAAAACACTGAAGGGGCACTAGATTGCACCTAGAAATTCACATATACTTCTTCCTCTTTCATTCTTCTTTTTTGCTACTTTATGAAGTCAACCATCTATAAATAATCCCAAATCATGATAACAATACTGTAAAGTAATTATTAATAACATATCGAAAGATCCACCACAAGAATTACATAACGATCAAAATCATATCGGTGATCTATTAAAATAAGGCATGGTGAGAGATACGCTAGATAGATAATACTACAAACCCATAGTCTAGGAGGTGAATTCCCCTCTAGTAGTGTACCATAGAGGGGTCGATTGCTACCTTGGCATGGCTCCACTTTGAATCATTAATATTACGATGAAGAGCAGCGGGAAAAAATTGTCAATAGTTTAGGGTTCTAGAGTTACATAGATGTATCATAACACCAACTCCCATATATGCGGGTGCCCATTCGACACACGTCTACAACCGACCAGGTGAGGGTGTAATTGACCTCATTACTAAAGACGTATGCGTGTCTACAAATGTTGTCGGCAAGATTTAAACTTTCAGGTGGGGTATTGAATTGCATACACTAATATAAGTTTGAACTGACGTGAGCGAAGGAAGCAAGGGCGTTGCACAATTATTTATTGTATACATTGGGTTTGAAGTTATAATCTTTTGGTTGCAAGTTGTACAAGCATAACTTTTATGGAGTAAGAATGTTAGGAGTATAATGGACGACTCTTTTTTGCTTTCAATTTGGGTTTTTGGGTGAATTGGCTGGTGTATGCAATTCTACATGATATCAGAGCCAAAGAGTCTTGAATTTAAACCTAGGTTGGCGCACTTTGAGTAAAAAAACAGTAACCCATTTTTGGTCCACTTTTTGGCCTAAGAGCCGACAAACGATGATGAGTGTTACAATAAGTGCATTTTCCCTAGTTTTTATTCAGCCGTAACTTACTACCAAGGGGTTCTATGCACGTAACCTATTGAATACAATAAATAATTGTGACATGCCCTCGGTTTAACAGAATACCTTATTCATTTTATATATGACATTACACTTTCATTTCATATATGGGGTACATGACATTTCGCATCACTTGCACCACAAATTTTGAACTAATTAATTCAAAGTATCCTCTCAAAACCCAGCAAATACAAAATATGTTGTCTTACATGATATGGAATGTTAGAAATCTATAATGGGTATCAGAAAACAGGAAGAGGGAAAAGGCAATCACGAACCAATTAAACAGTTGAACTTGGACTGATGGATGACAAGGTCACAAACATTATGCTCGGCTCAAGTACTGATGAGGTAGGGAGGGAACTTCGCAACTTAGCTGCTGAGTATTAGAGCAAGTACAATAATGGGCTTATAGCCCGCTTACATGGCATTTTTGTCTATGTGAAGGAGAGAGACATAAAAAAATGATGGGAATGTAATCTCATGTAAGAGCCTAGGAGGATATCAGGTGCGCCAGGGATGATTAACCACACATTTTCAGTTAATCGTCACTAACCAATATAATACTAAAAAACTCCGGCGTTCATCTCTGAGAAAGCCCGAGGAACAAAATAGAAGAGATAATATATGTACTACACAGCAAAAGATTTGCACGGTGGGAAGTTTCTTCACGTTAAACTCCTTTCCAATGATTGAAAGCATCTAAGCTAGATGAGTTTCAGTTATGCATTACAAGAAACCAAGAAGTGAACGCTGATCTAGTATTACACTACTTGGTCTGTTACAAAATGTTGTAATGCAGTACTGAAGTTACAACATAGTTATATATTAGTAGTAGATAAGTGCCTGCAGAAGCATCACTCCTCGATCACAATCTCCATGTCCATGTCAGACCGCCTGCCCCTGCGCCCAAGAACCTCGCCATTGGCTAGCCTCTGCAGGTCAACAACAGAGAGCTGATCAAGCCATCTCACAACATGGTTTGCTGCATGGAGTTCATAGGCAGGGTGCCGGCTTGCAACCGCCACACACCTCATCCCAGCAGTATGTGCAGACTCTGTCGTCAAGTTTGAGCTACCCATCACAAGACAGGCATCAGGCTCAAGACCAAGCTGCTCTGCTGCAACCTCAAACATCTCACCCTCGGGTTTCCCTCGGCGGAAGTCCTCCGCCGCCACCACGACATCGAAATAGCCTTGCAGGCCAACAGCTTTTATGCCTTCTTCCAGGCTCATTCTTGGGCGAGAAGCCGTCACTGCTACTGGAATGTCAGAATCCACAAGGGCGTTCAAGAAGTCAAGAACACCTGGTCGCAGCTGGTAGAAAGTGCCTCGGAGTTTCTGATATATTACCTCCTTACGTGCTGCCAACCTTTCAATTTCTTTTGGATCTTTCGACCAACTTAAGACTTCTGAGATAGCCTGATCAGTTCTCATTCCCTCAATTTCCTTCAGCATTTCATCCGGAGGAAAAGACTTTGCCTCTTCAAGTGATAGTACGTACCACACTCGGGGCTCCAGGTCAGGGTCATCATCTTCCACAACAACTCCCTCCCACTCCAAGATCACACCAAACCGATTACTAGGCACAGTTCCTTGCTTCTGCTGTTTCTTCTTTCTGACTGCTTTCTGACTGGAGTACAGACAGCTAAGGCTTTCAGGGAGCCTATACACTAATTTGTAGAACACATTGTCTTCCTCGTGGGCTTGATGGTTCCTCTTGAAGTCAGTTGCATGGGGCTTCAGAAGTGCCATCTTCACCCTCATGCTATTATTACCCCCAGATTTCGCAGAACAATACATGTTCAGTTTGGCATTTGAGTTACTTGGCCAGCATTTTCTGTACAGTTTGTGAATAAGCTGGTGGGAACTGTCAAGTAAGCTGATTGATGAGATCATTGTTTCGAAGTCCTGTAAAGTTTCGCTGAAACTGTCAAGCGCTTCACAGCAAGGTCGATTCAGCTCAAGTGTGACTGGTCAGTGAGAAACATAGCTGAACACTTCACCTGTGTTAAGAACCAAGCAAATGGTAGTATAAGCACACGATGCACAAGTATATTAAACGGAGCAGAAAACTGCGCGTGCTGTGTTTAATCCCTCAACATGAACAGTTAGCTTCAGTTGGGTTTTAGTACTTCAGTATGTCGTCTGAAGAAAAAGGGGACATGTTTTTGTTCCATTATATCGTTCACTAGATTAGTGTGCACCTTTGATTTGTAAATCTAATAGTACATTCTAGCACTGAGGACAAACTTATTCAAACTGCAATTAATTTATAAATGGTAGTATAAGCACACGATGCACAAGTATATTAAAAGGAGCAGAAAACTGTGCGTGCCGTGTTTAATCCCGCAACATGAACAGCTCAGCTTCAGTTGGGCTGAACTTCAGTATGGCCTCTGAAGAAAACAGGGGGTATGTTTTTGTTCCATTATATCGTTCACTAGATTAGCGTGCGCCTTTGATTTGTAAATCTACTAGTACATTCTAGCACTGTGAGGACAAACTTATTCAAACTGATATTAATTTATAGAAATGTAAGAAATAAAATAAACGCAGAGCCCCAATTTTCGGCAGCATGTTATGAACCAAAACATGGACTAAAAGTTGCTACGTGGCCGTAAAAGACTACTTGAGGACTGACTTCACGGTGTCTTTTGCTAAAAAATACCCTTCTGCGCTTCTACGCGGTCTTACTGTTCGTGCAAGGGGAAACATACACTTCAGCATAAAAGGGGGCACACATTGGAACAGAGCTGCTCAGCCTATGCACCGAGAGACTCCATGAAATGGTGATATGCTACTTCTCCTATAGCAAACTTAATCATTATTAAACGATTACTTGGTGATACATTCAATCCGGTTAAGCACCAAACAGCCAAATGCGAATCGTTCTTGAACACAGACTCAACAGCACATAGCACAAAGACATTTGTATGCTCCAGCATATATTAGCACAAGCAAAAGGCTATGGATCCAGGGAGGAGGGGAGTGTTGCTTACCCGGGGAAGAAGAAGAGGAGGCGGAGGTCGGAGGAGGAGCTGAAGAGAGCATCGGCGGGAGTGGGGAGGGAGGAGAGGAGGCGCCCCCGCTCGGTCCCCGGCGCTTCTTCCCTTGGGTGGTGGAGATGGCTTCCATCCGGATAGGCAATAATGCGGCCGGCTGCCTTGTCGATTGGCCCTCGCGGCGGCCGCTCCGTGTCCATGGCAGCTGGGACACGAGGGGCGAGGGGCCTCTTGTCAGCCTGTGCGTCGGCCGTGTGGGTGTGGGGCGGGGCCGGGGAGTGAGGGTGTGCTCGAGAGCCGAGCAGACGGCGCCTCGCTGTGGGCCGCAGTCGCTTCGTTTTCTTGGGCAGCATGCGCGCGCGCGTCTGTCAGCCCATGAAAAGAAGCGCCGTCAAACACGGGTTGGTCCGGTTCCATTCAATCCGGCCGGCCATCTTCCAGAGAGCATTTAAGGGTGTGTTTGGTTGAAGAACTAAGTGGAACGGAACTCGTAATGGTTTCATTCCACAAGAATGGAATGGTTACATCTATTGTTTGGTATAAATAGTGAGGTGGAATGGAACGGTTACATCTTCATGTTTACTTGGTGGAACGGAACGGAACGTTTTTTTTTTAAATTAATGTTTGTTTCTATAATATATGCAACATTAACTGTACTTTTAAAGCATTTTTTAAGTATCAAACCAACATTTTTTTCATCACCTACAATTTATCTATACACAATCTATTTACAAACAAATCAAGAAAGAATTCTCAATAAATGGAGGGGTGTGCACAAATTGCAAAGGCGTGAACAAGCACAAATTGCAAAGAGGGGGCACGATGGAGCAGAGCCAGTTTCACTTTGGCGTAGCTGCCGCATGCCAATTCCTCTGCAGTACAGGATGTGTGTACGCCGCTGCTGCAGGTGAGGCCGCCACTCGGCCAGCCACGAGCCACAGCCACAGCCCATGGTCGCTATAGCTCCTTCCACTGCGGCCGCTCCGCCAGAGTTGATCGCTGTTGCACTCCTCCTTAGCCGCTGCCGCCGCGCAGCAAGCAGCTTCCACCGCTCGGATGTGCCTGCAACCATGGCAAAGTTTTTTTCCCTCAATGTTCGTCGGCGAGCCCGTGGGATTCGACTGTGTTATGTCCGCCACTTCGATGGCCAGTGATGGAGAGGGGGATCCTGATGCCTCGGCTCCATCTAGTAGATAGGTTAGGGTACTTATTTCTCATAAGGGTGGCGCCCGGGCGGATGACGATGCTTCTTCTTCGCGTCAGTCTTCTAAATTTCAATCCTTCTCAAGTTCATTCATTGGGATGGATTAGACAGAGCTCTGGCATAGATTCCTCGCAAATCCTCAGGGCACTGAGGTTAGGGTTTCTCGTCATGCGTACATGACAAGGAGACTTTGATGTCAAGTTCTTTAGATACACTCAAGGATTCAACATGTAGCTCTGGGCGCTGGTCTTTAGGGGAATATGCATGAAGACTTTTCGACTATCATCGACAAGGTCAGGTCAACTCCGATAGGGGAGCAGCGGCAACATTGCGTTGGCGGCTCGTTCTAGCGGTGGTAGAGGTCGTCCATTGGTATAGGGACCATGTAATTTTAATTATATTTGGTGTGCTTTTGTACTTTTGATGAACTTTATGATGAAGGTGGAAGGGGAAAGATCAAGCCGTCGATGACTTGTGAGTTCAGTTCTTCCTAGGAGCTCAACCCCAATGGTGCAAGTTCTAGAGATATGACACCCGCTCAAGTAATCTCCCCGTTTTGGGAGGATCTTGCTTTGGTGTTCGTTGGGCGGCCTACGATGTCCTACCGTTGTATCTTTTGGTCAAAAGGCGACACCATGGAGCTCCGACGTCCCTCAGCGATGCCTCCTTTTCTTCCTCCCGGCCTTTGAGCTAAAAGGGATGCAATTTGGCCTTAGCTAAAAGGGATTCTGGGCTATGTTGAAGCATGTTGCAAGGATTAAATTGCGATCTAGTTTTCGAGGCCTCTTTTGTCAAATGCACGGGCTAACTTATAATTTTTCTTTTCTATTAGGTCCTTGTACCATCTCAAATACTAAAAAAAAGTGTGACATTTTTTAAAGATTTAATTTCAAACATAAATTAACCAATAATACATACGCCATTTAACTTCAGAATTATTGTACTGTTGATTAAAAAAATCAAATATTAATCTAATGATAAGATTTTTGTGACATATAGCATAGATTTTGTTACTTCAATTCATGGGCAATTTTGTAATGCCTTCTTTCTTAGGGTCGAAGGAAATAATGTTATCTATTGCAGTCTGGGTCTTTCGAGAATCGAGACCCTTTCCCTAGCTAAAAGTAAATGATTTCCCTTTTCGCAGTCATTAATTTAGAAATGCTTGACTGGAACTGCACGCTTCCTCTGTTCGGGAATATCAATCGTCTCTGAACGCACCATCAAAATAGCACATCGATTGCTTATCTCTCGCCTTCAACCTTCCGGTGTTCAACCATTTCCCTCCCACGCGCACGCGGGATGTCAGCTCACGCCACCGCCGCCGCCGCCTCGCCTCTTCCGCCGCCATCGGAGCCGACGGCCGCCTTCGATACGAAGCCGCCACCTAGCCCGCCGCCGCCGCCGCCGCCGCCGCCGCTTCCTTCAGGTCCGCACGCGCCGCCAAAGAAGCGGAAGCTGGAGGAGTTGGGGTTTCACGACTCGCCCTACTACAGGATCAGAGAAGCCGTCGCCAGCCTCCGCGGCCGCTTCCTTCAGGTCCGCACACCAAACCCTTAATCTCTCCCTGCACTCCGTTCAGTCTTGGTAACTGCAGCAACTTGCATAATCGTGCTATTTGATGGGGTTTTTCATCAGGCGTTTTTTTTTTTGAGTAATGCTTCAGGCTAGACTGCTGGTAGTAATGCTATGCTTGCTAGTGTAGTTGCTGGAAATTGGATTAGCGACTGAATGGAAAATTTCCAAGGTTCAGTGCTGGTGCTCAGAAAGACAATTGAAATGTAGTGCTGGTGCTGGTTCAGTGTAGTTTCAGTTGAAATGTATGATGTTGGTGCGACGGAGAAAAGGGCATATGTCTGCAAAATAGAGATTGGAGCACAGAAAGACGGCGGTGACCACTATAGCTTGTAACTTCGAACTACACAATTGTTCTGTGCAATCGTGCATTGCCATTGCTGATATTGGATCAAAACTTCTACTAATTTGAAATACCCCCGCTTGCTGTTTACTTGTCAATTGTCGTATGATTTGTACCGGTGAAAACAGGAAGCCACTCTGAAATGGTACATTTGTTTTGTTGAAGGTTTGCCAAGCTACTGATTCGCAGAAGAAAGATGCTGCTCTCGAGATCCTGAAAGGTAAATGTTCAGTTCATACTGTTGTCAGATCTTACAGAGATGCGCTGAACTTCTCTGATGCGTTGAGTATGCTTTTGGTCAGGTACATATAGTGTAGGATATTGTGTTGAACCATTTCCTCTAGTACTGAATGTTTTATTTATAGAAGCTTGGTGTTCTCTTTTTCATACCAATGTGATGTGCAAGCCTGTTACATTTCTATAGCATGTAAACACATACACATTGATATGTTACATTTCATAGCCCGGCGGTTGACAAATCCCTAGTGTTCTTGTAACATAACTGATATATCGTGTCGGGCTTCAATAGTACCTAGGGTCATAATGTACTTTGTCAGGATTCTTAGTAGTTATAATGAAACATACACGCATATGCTATTGACACAAACAATATGAATCTAAATGTGTTTACACCTTTCTGGAAAGCTACTTGAAAGTGTGTTCTGTGTTGGTTTAGTAATTTCTGATGACCGTGTAGGGCTTAATGCTTATACCTGACGATTTCAAGGGTCTTCTTAACATATGGGTTCTTGATCTTGCATATGAATGCATCTATTGAAGATAAATAAGGCTAATTAGTTTGCCCCTCCTCATTTTGCGTTGCAGAGATAAAAGTTGTCATGGAATTATCCAAGAAAATGCGACTTGATATCTCTGCTGCTGCTGAGCCTGCTAAACCATCAGACATACGCGCAGTTAGAGATGTCAAGAACAAACCTGCAGGAAAAGTTCCATCTGGAGGGAAGAATCAAGCGCCCCATCGAGAAGCCAATCCAAGTGAGACGGCAAACCATGGCAATCAACTGCTGGGCGGGCGCTTGCAAGGGTCTTATGTTGTTGGTGGATCTCCCATGGGCTGGAATTTTCTCATGTGGCCTGGAGGCAAAGCAGTCTACTATGGCTTGACCAAAGCAGAGTGGTTGGCACGTCAAGCTGCAGAGTGAAATCTCACTTCCACTCTGCAGTCTAACATGTAGTTCGTGCTGAAATATTCAGAGATAACCTAGTCGTTGCTAGTAGCCCACTGTGATATAGTAAATGGATAGTACATCAGACTAGACATATGTGTTCTTGGCAGCTGAGGTCCTGGACATGGCGAGAGTATCATCAGCGAGCATCATTTTGGAAAGTTTTTGGCTGAATCTACAGCGCGGTGACTATTCACTAGTAGGCATACCGTGATTTTTCTTGTATTTTGAACCGGTCAAGGCCGCTGCTCTTGTCATGATTTGCGATTCAGGAATGGGTACAGCAGGAGGTAGCTTAAGCACATTGGCATGATCGATGCATTTTCTTCTTTCAGCAAGTCCAAAAGCATATGACGTCATGTTTCTGTGAATTGTGATGGACTCGACTGGTTTTGCAAAGGGTTGTAACATGTGCTGTGAAATGAGATGATACCGGGGAATGACATTCAGGGTGCACCTCTTTTATCTCGAGCAATATTTTGAATTTTGATTTGAAATTGTGCGGCAAGAAACATTGATGTTGTGTGAATGTGCCCAATATTTTTCACATTTTTTGAAACATTTTAAAATGTGCTACAGAAATCTGGTGCACCGGTAGCACCACAAGCACCGGTGCACCAGATATTTTTCCGGTTTGTTGGAAGTATTTGCTTTGTATGTAAAGTGGGACGAAAACCCTTTTCGGTGTTCTGATTGGTGCAGGTCCTGTGAAGTTCGTATGAAATTTTAACATGGATCTGGCCAGGTGTGGATGAGTGCTGCACCAAATTAGCAGTGGAACTTTGCAAACAGAAGGATGAAGTGCAATTTCGCCTCGTGGAGGAACAGGTGAAGGAGGATGCATGGATGATAGGCGATAACAACTGATCTAGTCAGTTATACTTATTTTTATTCAAAAAATGGCTAAACTGTTCGTGAGGGCAGCGAGCAAGTTTCCAAAAAAAAAATCTCAGATTTTAGAAAGTGTTCACGAATTAAAAAAATGTCCATGAATTTGAAAAAAGATCGTTGGTTGAAACTTTTTTGTAGATTTAAAATGTTTGTGAATTCATAAAATGTTCATGGATTAAAAAGTTCATGAATTCATAAGATGTTCATGGATCCAAAAATATACATGAATTTGTAAAAGGTTCACGAATTCAAAAAAATATTTGTGCATTTCTTAAAATGTTCATGAATTGGAAAAATTCCACAGATTCAAAAAATGTTCACGATTCATAAAATGTTCATGATTTTGAAAAAGATGCTTGTGGATTCAAAAAGATCATAAGTTCAAAAAAACCACGAATTCCAGAAATGTTTATGAATTTGAAAAAAAAATCGTGTATTTAAAAAAGTTAATGAATTCAAAAAATGTTTGTATACTTCAAGAAAATATTGGATTAAACATTTGTTTGGCCAGGCGACTTAAGCGGACTAGGGACCGCCTTAACTATTTTTTCTCAAAAAAAGGGACCGCCTTAACTTTTTTGAGAAAATTCCTTATATAACACTGTTTTAAATATTGTTTCCTTATTTAACACTGAAAACTTTTTTCTTCCTTATATAACACCATGTCTAAATTTTATACCTTTATGACACTTCCATCCATTTTGAGTCACCTGGAAAGACCAATTTGCCCCTCATGGGGTATGTGTCCAAAAATTTACGTTGTTGTTTAGCTACAATATGTGACTTCATTTGGATGGTGTTCGACGTGATTTTGTACCAAAGAGAATTTAATTACTGAAAAATAAAATGAATGCAGAATATACAGTGAAGCAAACATGCATAAGTACATGCATGCGGTAGCTCATCTTTGATTAGTTTTGCACGTACATGCATAGGCTGTGTTTGTTTCAGCTTTTGTAGACAGAGGGTGCTTGGATACGTTTTAGTCCCATGACTAAAAATAGTGGGACTAAAACTTGCTAGTCTCACCCATGCTTGGATCCAAATACTAAGGAGACTAAAATCAAGTTATTGAGCATTTATTATCCTTCAAACCATCCAATCCGGAACTCGCATGTGTTAAAGTAAAGGAATTAAATGAGGAGAGAGAGGGCTAATACACATTTTAGTAGGTTCCGTATGACTAAAAAATTTTAACCTCAAGACTAGTCCTAGCCTCTCTTTAGTCAGGGGTGCTTGGAACTTTAGCCTCTAAAAAAGACTATTTTTAGTCAGACTAAAAATAGTCCCTTGGATCCAAGCACCCTCACAGTTTCCTGTGAGAAAAAGCTAAAGCTGTACCAAACAGCTAAAATAGAGCAGTTTTGTGTGCAAAGCCCATATCAGTTTCGGCCAGTTTTATGTGCTCGCAATAGGCAGTTTTTCCAGCGCTAACCCTGCCCTTTGTCCAGATTTACAACCAAATTGCCATCCGTCATATTCCCCTGTGAGAGCTCCGGTTCCGCCAGATTTGTACGGACATCTAATTATATGTACGGATTATGAACTATAATGAACGGTCTAATCCTTTAGCTCTCTTTTGTATGGATTATTAGTTATATGGACTATCTTTTGTATTGTACGGGCAATTGTGACTTGCATGGAGTAGTGATATGGTAACATAATTCTTTTGCTCACTATTATTCTATGTATATATGAGCAAGAAAGTGAGAAAAATATTATTATGAAAAATTTTATGCATTACCATAGAACAAATCATTCCTTGTCAGTCAAAATACCATTTAAACAATTTATTAACACTGAACCAACAAATTACACTGACCTCAGTACTCTAAGGGCATTTCGGGCTTTTCATCAGCTCAAAGTCGTTTCCGCAGCTGCATTGCCAAACAACTAACCTTCACTACAGTTGTTTCCTCAGCACAGCAGTTTTGCCAGTACAGCAAGTCCACAGCTGGAACTATTGAAACTGAAGCCCAAACAAACACAGCCAACAAATCATTCCCTGTCAGTTAAAATACCATTTAAACAATTTATTAACACTGAACCAACAAGTTACACTGACCTCAGTACTCTAAGGGCATTTCGGGCTTTTCATCAGCTCAAAGTCGTTTCCGCAGCTGCATTGCCAAACAACTAACCTTCACTACAGTTGTTTCCTCAGCACAGCAGTTTTGCCAGTACAGCAAGTCCACAGCTGGAACTATTGAAACTGAAGCCCAAACAAACACAGCCAACAAATCATTCCCTGTCAGTCAAAATACCATTTAAACAATTTATTAATACTGAACCAACAAGTTACACTGACCTCAGTACTCTAAGGGCATTTCGGGCTTTTCATCAGCTCAAAGTCGTTTCCGCAGCTGCGTTGCCAAACAACTAACCTTCACTACAGTTGTTTCCTCAGCACAGCAGTTTTGCCAGTACAGCAAGTCCACAGCTGGAACTATTGAAACTGAAGCCCAAACAAACACAGCCAACAAATCATTCCCTGTCAGTTAAAATACCATTTAAACAATTTATTAACACTGAACCAACAAGTTACACTGACCTCAGTACTCTAAGGGCATTTCGGGCTTTTCATCAGCTCAAAGTCGTTTCCGCAGCTGCATTGCCAAACAACTAACCTTCACTACAGTTGTTTCCTCAGCACAGCAGTTTTGCCAGTACAGCAAGTCCACAGCTGGAACTATTGAAACTGAAGCCCAAACAAACACAGCCAACAAATCATTCCCTGTCAGTTAAAATACCATTTAAACAATTTATTAACACTGAACCAACAAGTTACACTGACCTCAGTACTCTAAGGGCATTTCGGGCTTTTCATCAGCTCAAAGTCGTTTCCGCAACTGCGTTGCCAAACAACTAACCTTCACTACAACTGTTTCCTCAGCACAACAGTTTTGCCAGCACAACAAGTCCACAGCTGAAACTGTTGAAACTGAAGCCCAAACAAACACAGCCATATTAGGTTGCTCACGCACTCTTACGTGCTAGTCAGGCCTGGTGCTAGCATCTGCATGCATCTAAGGGCTCGTGGCTTTTGGGTGTCAGCAACCGTACAGTCTGATTAGCATGCATCTAAGGGCTCGTGGCTTTTGCCAGTACGCGTACATATTGAAATACCCGCGTACCGGCCAGCCATGTATCAGCAGCTTGCCGTAGGACCATCTTCACGAATGTTGCACGCACAAGCCCATCCTCACGCACGTATCGCTCGCATAAGTCCATCCTTCCGCATCGACAAGCACACACGTACTGCTCAGCTGCTTAATTATGTGCTGTACTCCGTCTCATCCAGAGGAGCCAGGCGGCCAGCGTCCAGTCAAAGCCGAGGCACAGCCTCGTTGCCTACCGCGGCGCTCCGCACAAGCAGTTTGAAAGTGTCCGTTCCCTCTATCACCGAATACACACAAATTTAGGTCATCTATATCACGTGAGGAGTAAATATGTCTTTTCAGGTGTCATTTAACACCGTTATGACTTTAAATGGATGAAAGTGTCATAAAAGATATAAAATTTAGACACGGTGTTATATAAGGAAGAAAAAAGTTTCCAGTGTCAAATAAGGCAACAAATTTTAAGATAGTGTTAAATGAGGAATTCTCTCAACTTTTTTTGGTTTTTTTGAGACAAGGGACCACCTTAACTAGTCACGGTCTCGCACCTGTGGTGCGCCGGCCTGCGTTGTTGGGCCAGGAGTCCAGGACCAGTCTCAATGTAAGGCCCAACTAACCGAAAAAGGTGTGCGCTCTACATTGACATTGGCACTGGGCCTGGGCCCCCCGCAAACAGAAAATCGTGTGCCCGGCGGCCTTCGGTTCCAATCCTTGTCCAACATGGCATCGGACGCTGCGTGTCCTTGTCCAAGTACAACAAGCGCTAGCGCCGTTGCCATAAAATAAAAGTGCAGAGGAATCCCTGAGCGAAAACACCTCGGCATCGAACACGCATCCTACTCGTGTCGTTTCGGGCTGCTACTCGTGCCGAATTTGAAAAAAAAAGGGCCACCAACCTCTTTTCGCAACCTTCCTCGGCGACATGGCAGAAGGGGAGGACGGGAAGAAGAAGATGAAGTACCCGGTGGGGTTCCGCTTCGCCCCGACGGACGAGGAGCTGGTGGAGTACTACCTCCTGCCCCGGCTGCAGGGCCGACAGCACGTGCCCAACCAAGCCATCATCGAGGACAACGTCTACCAGTGCCACCCGGACCACCTCGTCAACGGTACTTAATTATCACCTTGCTGTGCACCATGGCTTGACTTATTACTACGAGTGTTTTATTTTACGAGCGCTAGCTTGTTGATTGATCGCAGGCAAGTACAAGGACAAGGGGCAGGACAACAACTGGTTCTTCCTGACGTCGAGGACCCGCAAGTACGTCAACGGCGGCAGGCCTGCCCGGACGACGGACGACGGCCGGGGGCGGTGGAAGGCGTCGACGGGCACCACGGAGGTCGTCGGCGCCACCGTCACGTACAAGGAGAGCGGCCTCGCCTACCATGAAGGCCCCATCAAGACCGAGAGGAAGACCAAGTGGCTCATGCACGAGCTCACCGTCCCGGAGTACGAGAACAAGCTCGACAAGAGCGGCGTCCGGCCCAAAACCGGCACGGTCAGTGTATACTTCCAACACATAACTGTATTTTACGTAGGAGTACTTGGCTAATTGCTGGCCTGACCTGACTTGACACTTGAGAGCGCGGCTGCATGCATGCATGCAGCTGGACGAGTACGTCATGTGCAGGATCTACGTGACGCCGAGGAAGCGGAAAAGGAACGACGATGAGGCGGGCCCCAGCTGGACGTCGGAAGAATTTACGTGTCAGCTGGCTGCGTCGCCGGAGCGCGGCCCGGTGGAGACGGCGGGGCCGAAGCTCTCGGAGCGACAGGCGGGCAAGAGGCCCGTCGAGCTGGAGCAGCCTCCCCCGCCGCCGCCGGGCCTATGCTTCGGACCACAAGACGGCATGCAAGTGCGCCGTTTCGGGACTGCTACTGGGTACCCCCACGGCGGAACCGGGCTGACGATGGCATACAACCCCTATGCATCAACGTCGCGGCCGCCGGTGGCGTTCACCGGCCAGATGCCCGCGTACGGGGCCGCCGCACCTCCCCATGGCTATTTCGCCCAGGCAACGATGATGATGCGACACTTGGGCGCCCCGGCCGGCCAAGCGTGCGGACCACGGCCGGCGACTCTCCCGCGACGTCCACAGATGAGGCAGAAGCAGCCGGAGACGGAAGAGATGCGGCAGAAGCGAGTGTACCAGCAACATGTGAACGAAATGGTGATTTGTGGCATGATGCAACAGCCTGCGCAGCAGCCGCGGCCGACGGCGTTCGTGAAGCAGGAGCAGCAGCAACCGTACTTTGATGCTGGAGTCAACAATCATCATGTGGCCCGTCAGTTTCTGCCTTGCAACGATCAAACTGTCCAAGTTCAGAATTGGCAGTGCAGTTGGGCGGTCCCAGCTGATTCTGGCGCGGCGACGGTGCAGACGACGGTCAACGCGGAAGAGGATGTAGAGACTGGGGCAGCAAACGAGACCGACGTCAATGGGGATTGCAACAGTGATAATGAGAAGCGCTTTGTGGAGTCTGAGACCAAGGGTGTGTTTGGTTGAGCCATGGATTCTGAATAAAGTTATCCTGAGCCGTGAACTAAAGAGCAATGGAAGACCTGTAAGTTGTTTGATTGAAACAACCGTGAAACTAGAGATTTGACATGAATTGTCTGTAATGCCCTGTGATATGAAAGAATGTATATATGTTAATTGACCGGCGATTTGTATATTTGTAGGCAATTCAACGACCATGTTGGAAAAGAAAGTTATGACAATATATACAATTCATAGCTAATATATAGGAAATTTAACAAATATTTTTGAATGTTCCGTACATATAAATAGGATGTGGTCCTATAATATTATTACAAAAGACATGGACCATAAAAAAAGGTTTACATGATGATGACCTCCATCAATTAGTTAACATAAAACTCGATTTAGGCAGTGGTGTGATTAGAACAGACAAAACTCTTCGAACTTGTTCAGATCATGTCCACCATTTTCAGAGTAGTGTCCTTCGAACTACTCGTGGAAAAGACATAAAAATTGCAAACTCCTTGACTTCTCCGAGAAACAGGTGGTGCCGGCAAACCAATAGACTATGTTGGTGCCGTCGGCGGTTGTGATCCAACAAAATCTTTACAACGAAGCCTCAAACCAAATCCATAACCGAATTTCTTTGTGCAGTGCAACAAAAATGGATGTCTGTTTCAAGGTAATAGTTGTTATATATGTTTCAACTAATATAGAGGTATATAGAACGTACAAATTAACCTCAGATAACATAACGAACTTATATTTTCTACATCGAAGGCATAACTGCTTTGGCTAACATGAGATAAAAATTTCTGTTATTCTTCAACACATACCATGACTTAGTTATGTATGTGTAAAGGTAACAAGTTTCATCATCGGTCTAGTAGCGTGCGACTTCATTAGAATAGTTTAAGTCAAGTCCAAATTCTTAATAGATTTCTATGAGCACTGCTAATCCTGCAAAAATCCCTAAGCATACAACATCTAAGCCTACAAAATTACATGGGCGCGAAGGCTGGTCGCATGGAAAAGCCTAAAATAACTAGAGCAACTCTAGCAGATGCCGCAAATTAGCCCATCCCATAAGATACCCGCCGATATACGGCATCAGGACGAAACAAACGTCCCAAACACGTACCATATATCGGCCCAACCCATAAATTTTTTTACGGCGAGCTCTAAAAATCGGCCCGCTTCCTCTATATCTCTTGTTTACCCCTCTCTGTTGCCATTCGCTCCATCCTTCGCCCGAGAGAAATTTCAGCACCAACCACTCTCGTGGCAGCCAGTGCCACCCAAATAAAAGAGAAGCGATGTCATGCACGAGCGGCAGCTTGACCGCGTCCGCCCCGCCATGGCCGTGAATAAGGGCTCCAAGCCGCGTCCGCCCCGCCATGGGTGCGAGCAGGGGCTCAGCCGTGGGCACCTCGCCATTCACGCGAGCAGGAGCTGCGTCCTCCCGCCCATGGGCGCCATCAGTAGCCTTATTGCGAGCAGGACCCAATTGCAATCTATATTTTGTTTGTAGGGGACTTTATGCTATTTTGTAGGGTCCTTATTGTAAATTAAAGTACTGACTAGCAGGCTCCACATTTGACCGTTGACAAATTTTCCGGGCGTCTGATGCCGCGGGGTACCGCAAATCCGATTTTAGGGGGAACCGTATACTGTTTTGAGGTAAAAAAGGAGTGGAGCTCACCACCATGGCCGCCGCCACTGTAGCAGAGCGACGCAACACATGTCTCGTGTCTATGACCGCACAAGAAGGACCTCCTTTGGTTCACAAGATTTTAAAAACACATGAAAGAAAAAAACAAAGAAATTATATAGAAATGCAGTATAAAACAGAGGAATGAGAAATGTAGAAATTTTGCAGATTTGGGTGTTTGCTTCATATGAATAGAAAACATGTACAACGTGGGGGGAGTAGAGAGAGTGAGAGGGGAGGGGAGGGGGGTTACACCACTAAGGATCTTAGTATCGTCTTTTGTGTGTAGGAATTTGAGGGCTCCTTTGATTCAAATGAATTTTATAGGATTTCTGGAGGATTGAAATCCTTAGGTATTTTTTCTATGTTGGCCCTTTGATTCATAGGATTGGATCATATAGGTATTTTTTCTATTGAATCTTCGTTGAGCAAAGGCCTCGACGACTTTCTTGCTTACGTCACAAGGGGATCAACGTATCTTTGTATGCCTCGACGACTTCGTTGCTTACGTCACAAGGGGATCAGCGTATCTATGTATTGTTGTGTTCTACGGAAGGGTGCGTTGACTGCAAATTAAAATTTCCTACGCGCAGAACAACCAAGAACATGCTATGGGAGATGCATCACAGTTCGTTACCACTAGACGCGCAGTGCCGTGCAGCGGAAGAAGAGTTGGGGCAACGCGTCCGTGTGGATCGTCTCCTCCTCGTGTGATCTCCCTCGAGCGGCCGGTCGTCAGTTCCCACGTACAGGTTCGCCAGAGCGGTGCAAGTGCACCGTCTCTAACGGTATCCGCGCGTGCAGGAGGAACGTCGTGCGGCGGACTGCTAGGTCCGATCACACAACTGGCGGCGAGCGGGTGTGTCTATTCGCAACACATGCAAACCCTAGTGACAGCACCGAAGCGATCAATCACATGAGTGTGCCGCACCCCACTTTATATAGGTGTCCGTCGCGGGCTCAACACTTGGGCCTCGCACGGACCCTAAAAGCCCATAAGTCTACTCAGCCACAATCCGGATACAACTCGGATCACATCCGACCAGTGTTCCCGGATCGGACCTCGTAGGTTCCTTCCCTTAAGCGTGCGACCCCTTAGGTTCAAGCCGGCTTGGTTGCAGTTCGGATCACCTCCGAACTGCACAGTTGGTAGCGGCCTCTAGCAAGGCGTGACGAACACCAAGCAGACTATGAAGCTGGTTAGCGAACCTGTACATCACACTTCCATTCCTTTTGCCACACGATATACATTGTCGAGCTCAAGGCGATTCTGTCATCCTTGTGCTAGCCCGACCTCTTTCTCATTCCAGTGATGCCGACCACCATCCGGATTATCTCATAATCCTTGTCGCATGGCCATGCTTATCCTGGTCGGATCACATGAGGGGCCCAGAGTATATCTCTCCTGGTCGGAGGGGCAAATCCCATCTTGCTCGACCATGTCTCGCAGCATGGGTCTGGACAAGCCTTAAACCTACCTTTGTAACTACCCAGTCACGGAGTAGCGTTTGGTTAGCCCAAAGCAAGTCTGTCACCATCCCGAGTACATGTGCCAGCTCAGGTCTTAGGACATAGAACGTATGTTGTACTAGAGACTCACAGATGACATATCGCTGCGTCTAATAGTTGGGCCTGTCTGACTCAGACCTTATCTCAACTCGGATCCGACTATGTCGAATCCGATCCGACCAGACCTTTCCAAGCCCATATTATCTGGTTAGCATCCAATGCTTCATGACTAGTGAGACTGAAAGTGCAACTATCCCTAGGTGGTTTTGATAATTCATAACAACATATAGCTCATTGAGCTAATGATATTCCAAGATAACTATTTCAGGAAAGCTCAATGATTGGCATGGCATGAATGGTGAAAGTGGAACCCTCAAAATACTAAGGACAAAGGATTGGCTCAAGCTCAAAAGCTCAAGACTCTTCATTTTACATTTTAGTGATCCAAGATCACATTGAGTCCATAGGAAAAGCCAATACTATCAAGGAGGGATGAGGTGTTGCTTAATGAGTTCTTTGCCTTATGTGCTTAATGATATGCTCCAAAATCCTCAACTACTTTCCCATATCCACATATGACCTAAACCCTAAGCCAAACTCGATCATACCGATTCTTTCTATCCGGCGCCACCGAGTCTTCATATGTCATAAGACACTGCCAAAACCCTAGCAAATCGGTTTCACCGATAGGGATCTCGGTCTCACCGAGATGGGATTGCAATCCCTCTGTTTCCTTTTCGTAACTTCTCGGTCTCACCGAAAGAGCGGATCGGTCCCACCAAGATTGCAATGCAACCTCTTTGTTTCCCTTTTGTAACTTTTCGGTCTCACTGAAAGAGCAAACCGGTCCCACCGAGTTTGCCTGACCAACTCTCTGGTTAGCTAATTACCAAATCTGTCTCACCGAGTTTGTGTAATCGGTCTCACCGAGATTACGTTATGCCCAAACCCTAACCATATCGGTCCTACCGAGATGCATGTCAGTCCCACCGAAAATCTCTAACGGTCACTAGGTTTACCTTTTCGGTCTGACCGAGTTTGTTGATTCGGTCCCACCGAGATTGGTAAATTGTGTGTAACGGTTGGATTTTAAGTGGAGGCTATATATACCCCTCCACCTCCTCTTCATTCGTGGAGAGAGCCATCAGAACACATATACACTTCCAACTCATATGTTCTGAGAGAGAACCACCTACCCTTGTGTTGAGACCAAGATATTCCATTCCTACCATATGAATCTTGATCTCTAGCCTTCCCCAAGTTGCTTTCCACTCAAATCTTCTTTCCACCAAATCCAAATCCTATGAGAGAGAGTTGAGTGTTGGGGAGACTATCATTTGAAGCACAAGAGCAAGGAGTTCATCATCAACACACCATTTGTTACTTCTTGGAGAGTGGTGTCTCCTAGATTGGCTAGGTGTCACTTGGGAGCCTCCGACAAGATTGTGGAGTTGAACCAAGGAGATTGTAAGGGCAAGGAGATCGCCTACTTCGTGAAGATCTACCGCTAGTGAGGCAAGTCCTTCGTGGGCGATGGCCATGGTGGGATAGACAAGGTTGCTACTTCGTGGACCCTTCGTGGGTGGAGCCCTCCGTGGACTCGCGCAATTGTTACCCTTCGTGGGTTGAAGTCTCCACTAACGTGGATGTAGGATAGCACCACCTATCCGAACCACGGGAAAAACATCCGTGTCTCCAATAGCGTTTGAATTCTCCAAACCCTTCCCTTTACATTCTTGCAAGTTGCATGCTTTACTTTCCGCTGCCTATATACTCTTTGCATGCTTGCTTGAATTGTGTGATGATTGCTTGACTTGTCCTAAAAGTTGCTAAAATCTGCCAAGAACTAAAATTGGGAAAAGGCGTAGCTTTTATTTGGTCAAGTAGTCTAATCACCCCCCCTCTAGACATACTTCCGATCCTACAAGTGGTATCAGAGCTTTGGTTTCCATTTGCTTTTATTTCCATAGCTTTTAGTGGTCATAGCCTTGGTTTCACAACCTAGGAGAGTATGGCGTCTAGTGAGGGAAATTATCACCGTAGAGGTCCTTACTTTGATGGTACTAACTTTGCTAGTTGGAAGCATAAAATGAAAATGCATATTCTTGGACATAACCCAGCTGTTTGGGCTATTGTGTGTGTTGGCTTGCAAGGTGACTTCTTCGACGGGAAAGAACTAAACCGTGAAGCTACCGCGGATGAGTTGAAGATGCTACAATACAACGCTCAAGCTTGTGATATTCTCTTCAACGGATTGTGCCCCGAAGAATTCAACAAAATGAGTCGTCTTGAGAATGCAAAGGAAATTTGGGATACTTTGATTGATATGCACGAGGGTACCGACTCCGTCAAGGAATCCAAATTGGATGTGCTTCAAAGTCAACTTGACAAGTTCAAAATGAAGGATGGTGAAGGTGTCGTTGAAATGTACTCTAGGCTTGCTCTCATCACAAATGAGATTGCCGGCTTAGGGAGTGAAGAGATGACCGACAGATTCATCATCAAGAAGATCCTAAGAGCCTTGGATGGAAAATACGATACCGTGTGCACATTGATCCAAATGATGCCCAATTACAAAGATCTCAAGCCAACGGAAGTCATTGGAAGAATTGTTGCTCATGAGATGTCACTCAAGGATAAAGAGGAACTTCACAACAAATCAAGTGGCGCTTACAAAGCCTCATGTGAAGCCCCCACATCATCAAGTGAGAAACAAAACTTCAATGAAGAACTGAGCTTAATGGTGAAGAACTTCAACAAGTTCTATAAGAGTAGAAGAAAAGATAGAAGCTCCAAGTCAAGGTCCTACAATGACAAAAGATCTTCTAGTCGAGAGCGAAACTGCTACAATTGTGGAAGACCCGGACACTATTCCAATGAGTGTACGGCTCCCTACAAAAGAAGAGAAGATTCTCCAAAAAGAAGAAGTAAAAGAGAGGAATCACCATCACGAGAGAGAAGGAGTAGAGATGATCGTTATGAACGAAGATACTCACGGAGAAGCAAGGATTCGGAAAGGAAGGAAAAATCATCAAGGAGCTACACAAAACGAAGACATCAAGCTCATGTTGGTGAATGGGTATCCGGCTCCAACTCCGACAACCACTCCGAGAGAAGTTATGACTCCGACTCCGAATATACTCAAGATGAAGGTGTTGCCGGTCTAGCACTTGTGTCAACCAACTCCTACGACATATTTGATTCGCCAAATGAAGGAATTGGAAGATGTTTCATGGCCAAAGGTCCTAAGGTAACTCATCCTGAGTATGTAGATTTTAATAGTGATGGAGATGACTTGTTAGGCGATGATGATTTACTTGTTGACAACTCTAGTGATGAATCCTATGATGAAACGTCAATTAATCATGCTAAAACGAATGACAATGATAAGGAGAAAATTGAGGCTCTAACTAAAGAACTAAACACTCTTAAGTTAGCTCATGAAACTATCTTCGAAGATCATCGAGAACTTTTAAGGGCTCATGAGAAGTTACGCTTTGAAAAGCTCAATCTTGAGCAAGAGCATGAGCTTTTAAAGGCAATCAATGATGATCTCCGCAAGAAAAGTTCTTCTTACATTGCCAAACGCTTACTCTTATCCACTTACATGCCTCAAGTCAAGTCTAGTAACAAGAACAAGAAAGATTCTTCTTCTAGTAGTAACAATGATCATGTTAAATCCAATATTGTTGCTTCTAGTAGTTCTCTTGATTCCACTAATGATACTCTTAGCCAAGTTACACTTGAGCAAGAAAATAGCATATTGAAGGAAATCATAGAGAAAGGAGTGTACAAAAGCCTTGCCGGAAGCAAGCAATTCGAGGAGATTGTACGCAAGCAAGGAAGGCACCGGAAGAATCAAGGTGGTGGTTTTGAACGAAAGTTCAATGCCAATGGAGTTGAGTGGGAATAAGATCAATACCCCAAGACAAAGTTTGTTCCTCAACAAGAGAAGTATGACCCAACTTCTTTTAAGGGAACACAAACTCAAGATGATCTTCCACCACAAGACTACAAGCAAAAAGGCAAGGACAAGCTTCAAGAGGAAATAGATGCATTTGAAGAAGCTCCTAAGACCTTAGTCAAGTGGATTCCCAAGACTACTTAAAGTTCCACTTCATCAAGTATGACTACAACTCCAAGGATTCCCATCAAGATGGTGTGGATCCAAAAGAAGAAGAACTAGAGAGTTCTTGAGGGTGACTCCGCCAAAAAACTTCACTCTTATCATTTTGGCAAGAACAAGTGCAATCAACTTCCACATCTTGCACTAGTTCAAGGAGTCACAAACCCTCTTGTTGGTAAGTCAAGGGACAAGGTAACCTAAAAGCTTTCATAGACATCATCTTGCATGTGCATCACTCTATGTCTATGGATATACTTGCTTGTTCCTTGTGGGACTAACCCATGTAGGTATTGAAAGTGCAATTCACTCAAAAGGATAGCTCCAAGTGATCTACATCAACATTGAGCATCCACATCTTCAACATCTACATGAAGTCATCATCGACAAAACCCAAGGTTAGTTCATCCCTCTTCGGGGGGATATCACATCTAGGGGGAGCTTTACTCTAAGACTTGAGCTAAAGTGACTCTAATGATGTGAACACAACGATGCTTTATGTAAAAGTGGTAACCCCACTTGAGCTTAAACGATGAGTATGACCTATGATCAAATGTTCTCATTTGACTCCTAAGTCAATATACTCATATATAGATGACCTAGTCATCGCAAATTGCTTGATAGATGCTAGAATTGGGTGTGCATGTTTTGTCACATATTTCAATTGCCATTTTATTGTGTGAGCATGTTGGTTGCATATTTTACTCCTTCGAGGACATCCACTTGTTGTTTTGATTGTTTGGTTTTATTGTTTTTTTGCCAAGTGGATGGACAAGAATGCCTAAGTACCCCCTCTAGCTATCTATGCTTTTCTCGTCTCAAACTCTATTCATGCTACATCACAAAATTGATCAAGTCAGATTCGAACCACTCTGTGTGAGGAGCACTCGGAGTCCCCGATTCGTCATAGACTTAAACTTCCAAAACCTCTTTGTGATTTTCGGTCTGACCGATACCCCACTTTCGGTCTTACCGAGATCATTAAGTTCATCTATGTTTTCGATCTTGGTGCAACCGATTTGAACTATTCGGTCACACAGAGTTGCAATAACTGTACACAGTTTTGCATCTCGGTGCCACCGAGTTGTTCCACTCGGTCACACCGACAGGGTTGGGCTATATATAGACACGGGCAAAATTTTGGAAATTTCTTCGAACCTCTTCGCCCGCGCCATAGCTCGCTTTGCCGACGTGGTCTCCGGATCGTCTCCTCGCCGCCAGCAGCCTCCAGTCGCTGGTCTCCGTCGCCGTCAATGGGAATCAACCCCGCCATTGCCGCCGTAGCGAGTCTCCGCCGAACTAGGGTACGAACTCGATCTTTGTGCTATTCCCCAATCTGATTTCTAGCACATTGTGATCATAATGATTCTTGCCACGATTGATAAACTTCTATCCAGTCAAAGAACTCGTAGATTAGCTTTGATTCGAAAATTTTAGGGTTAGGTTTCCGCCGAAACCATCTCGGACCCTGTTGTGGATATTACTGCTGGGCCTAAACCGGCCGTCTGGGCCGGGTTAATTTCATCAGTAGCTCAAGAATGTTAAAGCCCAGGAGGCTATGTAAAGGCCCGAGGCCATAGTCGGTTTAACATCTGTAGCCGTAAACCGGCCTGTGTACAACTTGTATTGTAAGTTAGGAATAAGCAAGAGACCAACCCGGGTACGAGTATAAACCGGAGATTGGGACTCTATGAACCGACGGGCGTCACCCGTGTATATAAGGGGATGACCCGATATCGGTTCAGGGGAGAACACAACTCGAGGCCTAGGCGAAGCTTATTTGCTCCCTAGTCATCGAGACTTCATCAATTCCACCACAAACTAGACGTAGGCTTTTACCTTCATTGAAGGGGCCGAACTAGTATAAACTCTCTGCGTCCCTGTGTCCGCTTTAACCCCTTCGAGTTAACCCGTTGCGATGGCTCCACGACTAAGTCCTTTGGCTAGGACATCTGCCGTGACAAACCCACGACAGTTGGCGCCCACCGTGGGGCTGTCGCACGATGGTTTCAAGTTCTTGGAGGGCCGCTTTGAAGGACTCAAGGGATATGCCGTGGGCCGGATGACCAAGAGTCGCCGCGGCAAGATCTACATCGACGACGCAGGCTGGGGCCCCGAGGCCGGCTCAATTGAGTACGGGTACCGGGTCCCGTTTGGCGGTATACATGTTTTCATCGGCAAAATTGGTGAACCGGGCCCTCAGCTGGACACCTGCACTGACCTCATCGAGACAGCTCAGCGTGCGCGACCTGCCCGGGTTAAGCCAGCCGTAAAGCGTGCCTTTGTGGGAGTCATCCACGGGCGAAACTATGAGGACGAATCAGCATCTGGTGGCGAAACCGTCGTATATTCCGATGATGAGTCGTCAGCCGGGGAGACTGAGTCCTTGTATCAAGTGCATGATGGTCGGATTGGGGGCTGTTCCGACGGCAACAGTATTTCGGACCCCTCTGATCTGCCTAGCCGGGTCGGTATATTCATGGCCGGTACTCAAGCAGCGCCTCAGTCATCGACGGCCGCAGCAATGATTTCCGGTTCAACGGCTGCCGGAGCAGGAGGTTTCGTGCGCCCACCGGTTCAAGTATTATCCGATCTGTTCGACGCACTGGCAGCGCTTTTGACAGAGGCTAATCCGGCGGATCGGGATGCTCATAATGCAGAGATTGCAAAGGTGAGAGAACAGATTAGCCAGGCTAAGGCGGATTTGGCAGCCGAGGAGGTCAGGATGACTGCGGAACGGGCCGCTTTGGACGCACAAGCCTATAAGTTCATGCTGGATCAGAACGCTTCGCAGGAGGTCATGAGGAGGAAATATCGGTCCCGCCTGCCACCGGTTTTTGAAGGAAGGGATCTTTTCAATACTCCTGGAGCAGGGACCAGTAATAAACCAGTGGTAAACCGAGCAGAGGCGCCCGGGACAGGCGCGCCGGTTCAGCCCCGCATAATAGATCTGCCCCGTTATAACCCAGAGCCGCGGATTGTGACCACACCCCCGGATCACTACTCCAACCCGCTGGATAATCTTGTTGCTGCGGCAGCGCATCTAGAGGCTATTCCGGTCGAGGGAGATTCATTACAGGCAATAGAGACGCGCCGGGTCAAGGAGCTCCTCAGAACGGCGCTGGTCCAACAGGAGGCGTATTCATACAGCCGCGAGCGGATTCATTCTACTCCACGTCCAACCCGGAGTTATAACAGACACATGGAAGAACAAGCTGAGTCCAGCAATGCACGGCGTGGAGTGCCCCGCAGCGACAATCCGGCTCCCGATGCTCAGGAGTTGGTAGACCGGGCCCGTGCACGCAGGGAAGCCGAATTGGCAGCACATCAGACCCGCCAGCTTACGCCGTTTCGTCCCACCACTTCGGTCGAACCAGGGCTTGCTTCTAGCGCTTTAGGGGCGCCTTGCCTCATACCTGCTTTGCGCAATGTGCGCCTGCCTAAGGACTTCAAGGGGCCGCGCAAGGTACCGAATTATATAGCAGATCAACCCCCGGAGGCGTGGGTGGAGAGTTACGAGATGGCCATGGAGATGCTTGATATAGATGAAGCTGCATGTGCGAAATATTTTACTATGATGCTTGAAGGAACGGCTCGCACTTGGTTAAAAAGCCTGCCGCCCAATACCATCGGTTCATGGGCTCAATTGCGAGCTCGGTTTATCAGTAATTTCAAAGATACGTGCAGGCAGCCCATGTCGATAGTGGACTTGGCCGCCTGCGTCCAGGCGGAAGGAGAGTCAACCACTCATTGGGTGCGCCGTGTTTCGCAAATCTTGCATTCATCAGACCGCATCAATGCTGACACTGCAGTTGTGACTTTGGAAAGCAATTGCCGGTTTGGGCCCTTGAAATTGAAATTAGGACGAATGAAGCGCCATTGCACTGACATAGGGACTCTCATGGCTGCTTTGGTAAAGTATGCTGATTCTGATAGTACCAAGGATCCTGAGTCTGATGATGAAAAGGCGGGGAAGGGAAAGAAGAACGGCAACTCCAGAGGACAGCACCACCTAGGGAGCAGCGTTGGAAGCAAGCGTAAAGCGGATGGTTCCATGGATTTTGTGTCTAACACAAATGTGCAGAACAGGGGCCGGCAGCGTAGGGGAAAAGGTCGCGGTGGCGGACCCAGCCCCAATCCAGAGCGCTTAAATAGTTTGTTGAATCAGCCCTGCCCAAAGCATGGAACGACGGAGGAACCAGCAAACCATCTATGGAAGGATTGTTACATCATGCGAGAGTTCAAGAATTCCAACGCCTTCCGGTATGATCACAATCCTGGTGGCGGTTCAGGGTCCGGGCCAAACCACGATGGAGGAAACTCCGGTTCAGGGTTTAATGGTAATCCGAGCGGGAATAGCAATCCGGGCGGACATGGTAATCAACATAACCAAAATGATAAAGGGGGCTATAATCAGCAGCAGTCGGGGTACCAGGGCAATCCAAAGCAGCTAAACAGTGGCCAATATCATGTATTCACCACTAGCTTGGACAAGCGAGACCAGAAGGTCCGGAAGAGGGCAGTTAACTCTGTTGAACCGGCCGTGCCCCGATATCTACGATGGTCAGAGCAGCCGATCACCTGGAGTAGAGAGGATCACCCTCCTCGGGTGGATAATCCGGGTCAGCTGGCTTTAGTGGTGGCGCCTCAGGTAGGAGGTTATAAGTTCACCAAGGTGCTCATGGATGGGGGTAGCAGTATTAACATCCTATACTATGAGACCTTTCGACGTATGGGGCTCAAGGATAAGGATCTACGGCCTTCAAACACGGTTTTTCATGGCGTGGTGCCAGGAAAGTCTGCGTATCCCATGGGCAAGATAGCATTGGAGGTGGCTTTCGGAGATGATCACGATTCCCGATCAGAAACACTAACTTTTGAGGTGGTGAAGATCCAAAGCCCGTACCATGCCCTGTTTGGTCGGCCGGCTTATGCCAAATTCATGGCACGACCCTGTTATGTATATCTGCAGCTTAAGATGCCAGGCTACAAGGGAACCATCACGGTTCACGGGAGTCGCAGGATCGCTTTGGAGTGTGAAGAAGTAGATGCCGCCTATGCAGAATCGGTTTATGCTACTGAGGAGCTCAAATACTACAAAGATAATGTTGATCCGACGGATATGACTCCTTTAAAGAAGCCTACCACAGAGCATGATCCGGCTTTAAAATTCACGTCAGCCACGGATACCAAGCTTGTTGATTTCGTAGCTGGTGATTCATCCAAGCAATTCAGCATCAGTACCAATCTGGATCCAAAATAGGAAAGCGCGCTCATCGAGTTCCTCCGTGAGAATCGGGACATCTTCGCATGGAAACCCTCTGACATGCCAGGTGTACCGAGGTGACTCGCTGAGCACACCCTTAATGTGGATCCTAAATACAAACCGGTGAAACAGTTCCTCCGTCGGTTCAACGAGGAGAGAAGAAAGGCTATTGGAGAAGAGGTGGCCAGGCTCTTAGCAGCTGGTTTCATCGTTGAAGTTTTTCACCCTGAATGGCTTGCTAATCCGGTGCTGGTCCTTAAGAAAAACGGCACTTGGCGTATGTGTGTGGACTATACAGATCTTAATAAGGCCTGCCCTGCAGATCCTTTTGCCCTCCCCCGTATTGATCAAATCATTGATGCTACGGCGGGCTGCGAGCGTTTATGCTTTCTGGATGCATACTCCGGTTATCATCAGATTAAGATGGCAGTTAAGGACCAGGAGAAGACGGCGTTCATTACTCCCTTTGGAGCCTTCTGCTATGTATCTATGCCTTTTGGGCTCAAAAGTGCCCAGGCAACTTATCAACGATGTGTGCAAAATTGTCTCCACAAGCAGATTGGCCGTAATGTGCACGCTTATGTGGATGACATTGTGGTCAAGTCAAGGAAGAAGGAAACGTTGGTCGATGATTTGAAGGAGACCTTTGATAACTTAAGGACATACAAGATGATGCTCAATCCAGCCAAATGTGTCTTTGGTGTACCAGCTGGCAAGCTATTGGGTTTCCTGGTGTCCAACAGGGGAATTGAGGCTAATCCGGAGAAAATTACGGCTATCACCTCTCTAGCTAAACCGAAATGCATCAATGACGTCCAACGTCTGGCAGGCAGAATTGCTGCGTTAAGCCGGTTTATCAACCGCCTCGGAGAGAAAGCAATTCCTCTGTATCAAATGTTGAAAAAGACGGATCAGTTCATCTGGAATTCTGCCGCTGATCAGGCGTTCGAGGATTTAAAGCGACAGTTGGTCAATCCGCCCGTACTCGCTGCTCCCACTGATAAGGAACCATTGCTGTTGTATGTAGCTGCTAACGCTCGCGCGGTCAGTGTGGCTATTGTGGTAGAGCGGAAGGAGGTAGGCAAAGAATACCCGGTTCAGCGTCCGGTTTATTATATCAGCGAGGTGCTTATTGAATCCAAACAACGATATCCGCATTGGCAAAAGCTAGTATATGGAGTTTTTATGGCAAGTCGGAAGCTGAACCAGTATTTCCAAGGCCACCCTATCACGGTGGTCAGTTCTGCTCCTTTGGGTGATATCATCCAGAACCGGGAAGCGACTGGTCGGATTGCCAAGTGGGCTATTGAGCTTGGACCGCACGGTTTAAAGTATGTGCCTCGCACTGCGATAAAGTCTCAGGCATTGGTGGATTTTATCAATGATTGGACGGAGTTGCAAGTCCCTGAAGAGAAGCCGGATCACACTTACTGGACCATTCATTTTGACGGATCGCGTCAATTGGAAGGATCGGGGGCTGGAGTCATATTAACTTCCCCACAAGGTGATAAGTTTTGTTATGTTCTCCGTTTAATGTTCCCTTGTACTAACAATGCAGCAGAATATGAGGCCTTGCTCCATGGCCTCCGGATGGCTAAGGAGATGAATTTAAGCCGGGTTAAGTGCTTTGGCGACTCTGATTTGGTGGCCCAGCAGGTGTCTGGTACATGGGATTCTAAAGATCCACTCATGGCTGCTTATCGTCGTGAGGTTGATGTGGTCGCAGATCACTTCAAAGGTTATCAGGTGGACCATGTGGACCGACGAAAGAACGAGGCGGCGGATGCTTTAAGTCGACTAGGTTCACAGCGTAAACCGGTACCACCTAATGTGTTCCTTGATGTGCTTTACAACCCGTCGGTTCAACTGCCTGGCGAAGCAGATTTGGCGGTTCCTGACCCAGAGGCTCAATTGGTGGCGACATTACATGTCATCCCGGATTGGACGCTTCCTTACCTGGCATACATGAACCGAGGGGAGTTGCCAGAGGATGAGATTCTGTCCAGGCAGATAGTACGGCGGTCCAAGTCCATGGTAGTTGAAAACGGTGAACTACATCATCGCAGTGTGACAGGAGCGTTTCAACGGTGTGTATCTCCTGAGGAAGGCCGTGAAATTTTGCGTGAGATCCACGAAGGAGATTGTGGTCACCATGCCGGTTCAAAGTCTTTAGTGGCAAAAGCTTTTCGCCACGGTTTCTATTGGCTGACTGCTCATGCTGATGCGGAGGATCTGGTCAGGCGGTGTGATGGTTGTCAAAAATTCTCAAGACGCGCTCACGTCCCGGCTCAAGAATTAAGGATGATTCCAATTACTTGGCCGTTTGCAACCTGGGGGCTGGACATGGTTGGGCCTTTCAAAAGGTCCAAGGACAAGAAGACCCACCTTCTGGTGGCGGTGGACAAATTTACAAAGTGGGTAGAGGCAGAGCCCGTTAGCAAGTGTGATGCGGCCACCGCGGTTTGGTTCGTCAAAAAAGTGATTTTCCGGTTTGGTTTTCCACACAGTATCATCACAGACAATGGTACCAATTTATCTAAAGGTGCCATGAAAGAGTTTTGCGAACGAGAGCACATCCGCCTTGATGTGTCGTCAGTGGCGCACCCACAGTCCAATGGTCAAGCAGAAAGAGCTAATCAGGAGATCTTGAGAGGCATTAAACCCAGGCTTATGGTTCCTTTGCAGCGGACGCCGGGTTGTTGGGTCGAAGAGTTACCCTCTGTGTTATGGAGCATCAACACCACGCCTAACAGGTCAACTGGGTATACGCCGTTCTTCATGGTTTATGGGGCAGAGGCAGTTCTTCCTAGTGACATACGTCATGATTCACCTCGTGTGGCGGCTTACGTTGAAGCAGACAACGAAAGTTCTAGACAGGACGCTTTGGACCGGCTAGATGAAGAGCGAGACATAGCAGCTGCCCGCTCGGCGATCTACCAATAGGATCTTCGTCGCTATCACAGTCGTCGAATCAGGACCAGAACCTTTCAAGAGGGAGATTTGGTGCTTCGACTTATTCAAGATCAAACCGAGATGCATAAATTGTCTCCACCTTGGGAAGGGCCTTTCGTGGTTAGCAAGAATCTACACTATGGTTCATACTACCTGATAGATGTTCGAGAGCACCAAGACTCACGCAAATCAGGACAAGAGACCGACAGACCGTGGAATATAGCTCATCTTCGGCCTTACTATACTTGAGCCATGGGCTCTGCTTATGTACATATCATGACTATATCTATATTATAATAAACCGGATCCTCAGCTAAAGCGGGGTATCTGTTCTTTTATATCATGTGTGGTTACACGGGGTTGTCTTTAAGCAACATCCGGTTTACCCCTTGCAAGTCTTAACAAGATCACTTGAGGCTTCCTGTTCAAACATAGGTCGCGTTCGAACCAAAGAGAACATAGCTATCCTTATGAGGTCATTTGGGGGCTCGGTCATGTTTGAACCGATGCAATACCTCTTGGCCGGCGAAAGCCACCAGAGTCATTTGGGGGCTCGGTCATGTTTGAACCAATGCAATACCTCTTGGCCGGCGAAAGCCACCAGAGTCATTTGGGGGCTCGGTCGTGTCCGAACCGATGCAATACCTCTTGGCCGGCGAAAGCCACCAGAATCATTTGGGGACACGGTCACGTCTGAACCGGTCACGCCTCTTGGTCGGCCTACGGGCCTTAGAGTCATTTGGTGGCTTGGTCGAACCCGAACCATAGCAATGCCACTTGGCCGGTATAATGCCACGCGTCATTTTGGGGTCCTGGCTGACTGGCACCATCGCTACACCTTCGGGGGGCTTGGTTGCGTCTGACCATGGTAATTCCGTCTGACCAAGCTCAATAGAGCTCTTCTTTTGCAAAAGGTTTTTGTCACCGTATTTTGCTCTCTTTCCTTTTTTAAGAGTTGATAGTTTATTGCTTTTCTCTTAAACAGACAATATTCTGCACCGGTTCAACATAGCCAATTTGGCAGAACACGGCCCTCTTTTTCAAAAACCTGAGATTGTTGGCTCGGTTTGAGTTTTTTCTGCTAAATATCCTTTTTCGAGCAACAAAAGGTTGCTATCATTAAAGGACGGGTTACATTGTAAACCGGTGTTATATACACAGGGGTTCGATTCTCCCATGACGGTTTAAGAGTTATCAACTCCCGCTTCAACATTGGCTACAAACGCCTATTTCATGCCCATTATATGGCAGGTATTTCGTATCACAAAAGTTTAATCATACTTGCCAGTTTCCTTGCGTATCTATATAAAGATTCACAAACCGGATGACGGTACAACCGCCCTGGTAGTTTAAAATTTTGTGATCGTAGGAGATATAAGTTGGCAATAATGATTTTCCAAAGGAGGGTATCAGTACTGATGCGCGAAGGCATCTCATGAAGCAGAAAGTACGGTCTATCCTATTACAAGGCAACATGGTGCCCAAATAAGATGATTGTTTCTTGACAAAGTATCAAAAGGAAACCGGTTAAAACTGCCCTCGGTTCACGCCTGCGTGCCATTCCGGTTTGATGGTTCTGGATCATCCTGCGCCGCTTCAGCTTCCTCCTCCCTACCCAGCGGCTGGAAGTCAACAGTGGTCCAATCGATCCCCATTAATGCTTGAAAGACAGCTTCCTCATGTATCAGTGACGACGGTTCAATATCAGGGGCATAGGTGTGCTTACGGATTGGAGGAATTAAGTTTTCCGCTTCAGGGATTGGCACAGCTACCCGCTTGTTCTGATCGTCATACTGGGCTTGATAATGAGACAAGTTTGCCTCTTCTACCAATTGGCAGGCCAGAGGGCGCACTGCCCGGTTTATCTTTCTCAATTCTTCTTCATCGAATTCGGAGCCATCCTCCTTTAAGCTAGGATAACCTTGAGCCGCTTCAACGGGATCAAAATCAGGCACCCATGCTTTGGCCCGGATTAAGGCATTAATGGCTCCGGTTCGAGCAGCAGATCTTTTTAACTCTTCAATCCGAGCAGGGAGCATCGACAACCTCTTCAGTGTGTCCTGGATCAATGTGGGCGCCGGATTGTTGTGTGAAGCAGTGGTGTTAATCCGCTGTGCGCCCGTATACAACTGCTCGACTAAAGTATAGACCGCTTTCAGCTTCATACGCACATCTGATCCCAAGTGATTGATGCGAGTGCTTGTAATACGATCAGCAGGTCATAAACCGAGCTGTTTTATAGAAGAATCAAGGTCATTGCACAAGTCACAGGAGGCTTACCAAAGATGGCTGCAGTCATTGCGTGCACCTGTCGCTTCACGCTGGTCAATTCATCCGTTACCGGTTTAAGGGCAGCTTCTGCGTTTTCAATCTTCTTGGTTAAAGCGGCCTTTTCTGTGGCCCAGTCAGCCCGCTCCTTCTTAAAACCTTCCTTCAATTGTTCCATGCTGCCTAAAGCGCTGGTTAGTTCCTCCTTGGCTTTGGAAGTTTCTGCTTGCTGGGACTTCACATTCTCTTGAAGATCAGCGATTTGGCTCTCTTTGACCTTCAGTTCAGCCTGCAGTCCGACAAGTTATACGGTTTAAACAAAGGAAGTACCAAGCACATAACAAGTTAGGTACTTTGTACTTGGGGGCTAATGCTTATTTGATCTCAAGTTATCAGTTAATTGTCAAAGTCCCAAGCTCAATACAAATATTCAACTTGGCACTTGGGGGCTAATGGCTGTTTGCTCTAATGATATTTCGAATGCTACGGTATGATGATTACAAGTGTCGATTCAATTATGATAAAGTTAAACCGACCCTTGGGGGCTACGGTGGTAAGAAGCAGGAGTGAGGGCATGGAAGTTACCTCGAATTTGTCTTTCATCATCTTCACAAGATTGGCTCCATAGTCACGGCTAGTATATAGCCGGTTTAAATAGCCAGAATGAATGTCTTGAGCACTGAGAGCGGAGTACGTTGCCAGATCAACATCCCATTTACCTTTACTTAAAGCAGAAATTTCTTCTTTAGCAGTGTGCTTGGCTAAAGCGATGGGATTTCCCGGTTCAGTATGACCTATGCCAGTAATCATGACTTCGTCATCTTTGTGGTCGCCGGTCTGGACTGGTACGGTCGGTTTTTCGGCAGGCTTTGAGGAACTAATGGTTCTCTCAGCACGAATCGGACTGGCTGGTTGATCCGTTGGGCCGGAGGGGTTAACAGAGCCTTCTTCAGGAACAACGACTTCATCTTGGACTAATGGGTCATCAATTACATCTTCAGGGATGGTCGCTTCAACGTTCGGGGCAGTGTCCGGTTCAGGAGGAGCGTTTTCTTCTCCTGTTTTATCTTGGCGAGCTTTTTTGCTCGGCCTTGGTTTAGCTCTGAAAGAAGCAGCAAAGTTAAAGACAGCATATGTTGAAGATTACAACAATGGGCAACTTGATGAGAAAGGCAAGCTTACCCAAGCACGGTTTTGAGCGGAGGCAGCTGAGTACCAGTTGACTCGCCAGAGGATGAGTGCGAGGTGACCTGATAATCGGAGTCAGACGGATTAAGCGGTTGACGAGAACAGCCCGCTTTAGGACAAATATTGACAAGCAAATTAGAGACCTCTGAACGACGTCTCCGAACCGGACTGTTCGGTAAACCGGCGGAGGTAACTACCTGACCGCTGTGTCGGGTTGTACGACGCACCTCGTGCTGACGGGTCTTCATAAGAAAGTTGGGATCCAAGTAAGCAAGAGGATGGGAAAATTTAACTTTGCGGTTCGCCTGACGGATTTTGTGGGAAGGCAGAAGGCTTGAATCAGAAGAAATAGTAATTACCTCTGCATCGTCAGCATGGCTCGCTTCGGCATCATCCTGACAAATTGCACCGTCAGTAAACTGCACAAACAATAAACCGAGGGAGTCAAGTTTAGCTTCAAACCCCGGATTACCTACCTCATCATCGGCAGGATCGGAAGAGGCCGTGGTTTTCCTCTTGTGAGCAGGCTTTTTGACGACTCTCGTCTTAGGCCGGGTCGGTTTCTCCGATTTATCCGCTTTTCCTTGAGGGAGTTTTTTGCTCCAAAACGGGTCATCACCCTGCGTCAACAGATATTAGAATCAATCATACGCACACAAGATAACATCAGACTTAATGAGAAGAAATTTTGATTTACCGCTGGTGGTTTATTGATGGCGCAGAAGGGAAGAAGGCCAGTTCGTGCACAGACGTGTTCCGGTTCATTTAGAATCTTCTTTACGGCTTCGGTGACCTCTTCATCCGTAAGCTGGATGTTTACATGACGTAACGGATCATCAACACTGCCTGTGTATTCGCACATCAAACCGGAGCATTGACTGAGTGGCAGTATACTCCAAGATATCCAGCAACGAGCGAGGTTGACTCCTGTTAAACCGTTGGCCATGAAGGCTCTGAGTTTGGACAGTTGGGGAGCGTAGTTACTCCTTTCTTTAGCAGTCAACCTCTGAGGAAAGGGTGAGTGTTGCTGAGCCGTTCTGGACGAAAACCGGGCAGGATATTCTCGTTCTCTGGGGAGGTGTCTTTACAGTAAAACCAGGAGTTATTCCACTCTTGGGGGTGGCTATGCAGTTTCGCATGAGGGTAAGTGACCTCTTTCCTCTTCTGGATTGACACGCCACCCAGTTCCATGTTGGAGCCATCAGTAAATTCTGTGCGACGGTTTAAGTGAAAGCAATCTCGAAACAACTCAACTGTAACACCTCACAGAGCACTTGAAAGTGGCATATGTTAGTGACAGAATTGGGGCCAATATCTTGTGGATGGAGTTGGAAATTAGCCAAAACGTCGCGGTAAAATTTTGAACCGGGCGGGTTGAAACCGCGGGCTAAGTGATCCGCGAATACAACGACTTCTCCGTCTCGGGGTGTAGGGGGGCACTCTTTGCCTGGCACCCTCCAATGAATCGCGTTTTTGATGCTCAAAGCACCGGTCAGGACCAGATTATTCAGTTGAGTTTCTGTGACCCGGGAAGGAGCCCAGTTGCACTCATACACTTGCTTAGCCATGGGGAAGTCTACAAAATGAAAATGATTCCGGTTCAGGATTTATGTTCTGCACAAATTTTATCATGATGATGCTATCAATGTTAAACCGGAGGAAATCAATTACAATCTGACATTAGTAAAGCGGTGCGGTCTATCAAAGGATTACTGGCGGTTCAACAAGGGGACTAATGGTAGGCACCGATTTGGTGATCTTCTACAACAAGGTTAAACCGCTAGATCGAAGACCGTGGAACAGTTGGAAATGCAAAAGAGCAGGTGTGCGCAAACAGGTTTCACATTGTCTCAGTGTGATTTTGGATCTGAGGCGATCTCATAAAAGGGGTAAAAACTCATGAGCTTTTGAAGATTGTGCGAGAACAGCAAGGTCAAAACTGTGGATCAGATCTACGATCTAAGTATATTACCCTGAAAACAGAGGCGGAAAACTGCTACTGAACGGAGCAGAAGTCGCGGGGTCACCTGAAGGTATATCTCAGTTTGAACGCGAAGAACGCGAAGAACTCGAGGAACGGGAAGAACACAGTAAACCCTAGAGGCGGGTCTGAGTTGAGAAGATGGGATCTCACCGGAGCTCCGAGGGGTGCGGAAGAACGCCGCAGTTTCTCTGGTCCAGTCAGGTTGATGCAGCGGCCCGAGGTGATGCAGAGGTCAGTGACAGCGGCGGAGCTTTGAGGCTGGCAGCACAGAGAAGACGAAGAGGAAAGGGATGAAGGGGAGAAAGAAATGACCTTTCACCCCTATTTATAAGGCAAGGCATGTGTATCGGGCGCGCGAATCCAGGAGCCACGGGTTTCGGAAGCAGAGCTATCGCCTTGATTATTGCGAATTGGTTAAACAAAGAAGGCACCATAAAAGCTAGCTTCATGATGACGTCATGCCGGTTTACGGCCACTAGAGAAAATGACGACATATTGGTTTAGCAATGAAGGGAAGATGCCGAATATGAAGGTTTATGCTAAGGGTTGACATGAGATCATTCAAATCAACCTGGGGCCTAATGTTGTGGATTTTACTGCTGGGCCTAAACCGGCCGTCTGGGCCGGGTTAATTTCATCAGTAGCTCAAGAATGTTAAAGCCCAGGAGGCTATGTAAAGGCCTGAGGCCATAGTCGGTTTAACATCTGTAGCCGTAAACAGGCCTGTGTACAACTTGTATTGTAAGTTAGGAATAAGCAAGAGACCAACCCGGGTACGAGTATAAACGGGAGATTGGGACTCTATGAACCGACGGGCGTCACCCGTGTATATAAGGGGATGACCCGATATCGGTTCAGGGGAGAACACAACTCGAGGCCTAGGCGAAGCTTATTTGCTCCCTAGTCATTAAGACTTCATCAATTCCACCACAAACTAGACGTAGGCTTTTACCTTCATTGAAGGGGCCGAACTAGTATAAACTCTCTGCGTCCCTGTGTCCGCTTTAACCCCTTCGAGTTAACCCGTTGCGATGGCTCCACGACTAAGTCCTTTGGCTAGGACATCTGCCGTGACAAACCCACGACAGACCCACCGAGTTGAAAAACTCGGTCCCACCGATTTGGCCTATGCCATTGCACAAGTGAAACTCGGTCTGACCGAGTGTAACTAATCGGTGTGACCGATTTTTGAACTTTGTGAAACCCTAGCAGTCTCGGTGCCACCGAACTGTGACTCGGTCTGACCGAGTTCACTAGTTTAGGTTCCAAAAACTGCTTCGGTATCACCGAGTTTAAACATCGGTAGATCCGAGATGCTTTCCATGGAAGCTGGATTTCAGTCTAGAATGATTTGTCGTTTTCAATGTATTCATCTACTCACTTTTTAAATTATTGCACAAAGGGCCAAGAAGAAATATTTGGAGGAGATATATTCAAATTTTTTTTGGAGGAGATGGTAATCTACAAAGTATGTTCATCTAAAAGCAAGTGGGAAGGGAAAATAAATAAATCATAGTACTTTTATTTATTAAAGCGGCAAAAGAGAATATGAGGAGACGTAAGGCCTTTAATAACAAGTTTTTCCCCAAAACCCTAAAACGCTCTGGCGGCGGCTGGGCGACTAGGGTTTTGACCGTGGAACCGGATTATTCGGCTGAAGATTCGTCGCCGGTGCTGATCGAGCGCGCCCGCGAGATCGTGTGGATGGCTGCCCCCCACGCCTCGACCGGTGGGGGAGGGAAGAGGATGAGCAGCGAGGCCTTGAGGCCAGGAGGAAGCATTGGGAAAACTTGATATATCTAAAGAAGAGGCAACCCCCCTGGTGCTCGACGATCGGGTTGCTGGAGGTCCGGTGAAGTGGCTATTGGCGGGTAAGATTCTCCGCAGAAACCACTTTCATATCCAGATCATCACCAATGCCCTCATGCCGGCATGGGGAAACCCACAAGGACTAAAGTTCATATCAGTTGGAGTTAACATGTTCGTGGCTGAGTTTGAGAATCAATGGGATAGAGATCGAGTCTGGGCTGGATCGCCATGGCATATTAACAAGAACGTCGTGGTGTTAGCGGAGTTCGACGAGTGCATGCGGCTAGATGAGGTTAAATTCAATCATATGCAAATCTGGGCCAGAGTTGTCAATCTGCCCTATAACCTGCGGGATGAATCTTGGTGGATGCCAATAGCGCGGCAGATGGACAAGCATGCTCAGTCGGTAGCCTTTGATCATAATGGTGGTTTCCTGCGAGCTCGAATTACAATTCATGTTGAGAAACCGCTAAGAAGATGGATACTTATTGATTCTGCCAGGAGGAAGGTGGACATGTATGATATTCAATACGAGCAGGTTCCCTACTTCTGTTTCTCCTGTGGTAAGTTGGGTCATTCAGACCTCTACTATCCAACGCCAGGATCCCGTGATGAGAATGGCGACCTGCTGTTTGGATCAAAGCTGAGAGCGTCGAAGGAGTTTAGGAAACCGGCGGCTTCTGAGAATTCTTCCAGGGAGCATAATGCAAGTAATAAGACGAGGAATTCGAGTACTGCTAAAGATACTAGAGATGAGGTGACCTCTCCTGTAAAGAATAGACAGCAGCAGAAACGCAAGGATGCTCCAAGTCAGGTCTATATATAGGCCAATTGCAAAAATTGTGCTGCTGCTTACGGATGGAGGTACAGAGACCTTTGCTGGGCCTTTGAACGAGGCTAGCGCTGCTGAGTCTTCAGAAACTAAGGATGATAACGATGCTTTTGCTAAAGAGCCAAAGAAGAAGAAGCCTACTCCAGAGAATTCGGCAGAGACCGCGGTGTGGTCCTGCCCGTCCCAATGAGTTGCATCAGTTGGAACTGTCGGGGGCTTGGGAACTCGGAGACAGTTCGTGAGCTTCACAGTATTGTGAGGCTAGAAGGTCCCTCTCTGCTCTTTGTTACAGAAATGAAAATAAAAGCAAAAGGAGTAGATGATTTGAGGGTTTTGTTGGGTTTTGGAGGTTGTTTTGCTGTAGACAGTGTTGGCCTTAGTGGCGGCATTGGTCTTTTTTGGTCAAATGATGTTTCAGTAGAACTGAAAAACTTTGGTCGTTGTCACATTGATGTTTTGGTTAGTAATAAAATTCCTGGTTCTCCAACTTGGAGGTTCACAGGTTTTTACGGATCACCGCGTGCTGAGGATAGAAATGATAGCTGGCGGTTATTGCGTACTCTTTATAATGTGCCACATGCTGCATGGATGTGCATGGGGGATTTTAATGAGACTATGTTCTCCAATGAGCACTTCAGCAGATCTGTTCGTCCTGAGCGACAGATGCAAGCTTTTCGAGAGGTTGTGGATGATCTTTCCTTCCAAGACTTGGGCTGGTCAGGTACATCGTATACTTGGGACAATCGTCAAGTTGGAGAGGATAATGTGATAGCAAGACTGGACCGTGCCTTTGCTAATAAGGTGTTCCGGCAACAATTTCATCATATAAGAGTGAGGCATCTCTCATCGGTAGAGTCTGATCATTGTTTTGTTGTGGCAGAAATAAAAGAAACAGAAGCTCTCAGGCCATAGACTAAGAAGCAGTTTAGATATGAAAACGTGTGGCATACCCATACCGACTATGATCGTCTAGTCGCAGATACATGGCTGGGTCTGCAACACCGGTCCGGTATGCAAGGCATATCGGATGCACTGACTGAACTTCAGGCTACACTAGAGCCATGGAGCTCAAAAGAGTTTGGTTGTCTGACAAGGAGAGTGAGGCAACTACAAAAAAACTTGGATCGCATTCCATCTGGGTCTTTAGGCCGGGGCCCATCGCCGGAGGAGCTGTCCACTGTCGAAAAATTGAAAGAAGCGCTACATCAGGAGGAAGTGTGGTTCAGGCAACGATCCCGAGTTCCATGGTTACGAGAGGGAGATCGCAATACTGCCTATTTTCAAGCACAAGATCGACAACGGAAGAGATTAAACAAGATACAAGGCCTTCGGAGGGCAGATGGATCTGTTTGTGCTAATGAAGATGAGGACTGATACGTCTCCAACGTATCTATAATTTTTTATTGTTCCATGCTATTATATTATCTGTTTTGGATGTTTATGGGCTTTATTAAACACTTTTATATTATTTTTGGGACTAACCTATTAACCCAAAGCCCAGTGCCAGTTCCTGTTTTTTCCCTTGTTTCAGTGTTTCGAAGAAAAGGAATATCAAACGGACTCGAAATGGAATGAAACTTCTGGAGAAGTTATTTTTGGAAGGAAAGCAACCCGGGAGACTTAGAGTCCACGTCAAGGAAGCAACGAGGAAGGCACGAGGCAGGGGGCGTGCCCACCCCCTGGGCGCGCCCTCCACCCTCGTGGGCCCCTCGTGGCTCCCCTGACGTACTTCTTCCTCCTATATATACCCATATACCCTAAAACGATCGGGGAACATAATAGATCGGGAGTTCCGCCGCCGCAAGCCTCTGTAGCCACCAAAAACCAATCGGGACCCTGTTTCGGCACCCTGCCAGAGGGGGGAACCCTCACCGGTGGCTATCTTCATCATCCCGGCGATCTCCATGACGAGGAGGGAGTAGTTCACCTTCGGGGCTGAGGGTATGTACCAGTAGCTATGTGTTTGATCTCTCTCTCTCTCTCTCTATCTCTCTCTCTCTTGTGTTCTTGATTTGGCACGATCTTGATGTATCGCGAGCTTTGCTATTATAGTTGGATCTTATGTTGCTTCTCCCCCTCTACTCTCTTGTAATGTATTGAGTTTTCCCTTTGAAGTAATCTTATCGGATTGAGTCTTTAATGACTTGAGAACACTTGATGTATGTCTTGCCGTGCGTATCTGTGGTGACAATGGGATATCACGTGATTCACTTGATGTACGTCTTGGTGATCAACTTGCGGCTTCCACCCATGAACCTATGCATAGGGGTTGGCACACGTTTTCGTCTTGATTCTCCGGTAGAAACTTTGGGGCACTCTTTGAAGTACTTTGTATTGGTTTGAATAGATGAATCTGAGATTGTGTGATGCATATCGTATAATCATACCCATGGATACTTGAGGTGACATTGGAGTATCTAGGTGACATTAGGGTTTTGGTTGATTTGTGTCTTAAGGTGTTATTCAAGTACGAACTCTAGGGTTGTTTGTGACACTTATAGGAATAGCCCAACGGATTGATTGGAAAGAATAACTTTGAGGTGGTTTCGTACCCTACCATAATCTCTTTGTTTGTTCTCCGCTATTAGTGGCTTTGGAGTGACTCTTTGTTGCATGTTGAGGGATAGTTATGTGATCCAATTATGTTATTATTGTTGAGATAACTTGCACTAGTGAAAGTATGAACCCTAGGCCTTGTTTCCTATCATTGAAATACTGTTTACGCTCACTTTTATCATTAGTTACCTAGCTGTTTTTATATTTTTAGATTACAAAAACCTATATCTACCATCCATATTGCACTTGTATCACCATCTCTTTGCTGAACTAGTGCACCTATACAATTTACCATTGTATTGGGTGTGTTGGCGACACAAGAGACTCTTTGTTATTTGGTTGCAGGGTTGCTTGAGAGAGACCATCTTCATCCGACGCCTCCCACGGATTTATAAACCTTAGGTCATCCACTTGAGGGAAATTTGCTACTGTCCTACAAACCTCTGCACTTGGAGGCCCAACAACATCTACAAGAAGAAGGTTGCGTAGTAGACATCAAGCTCTTTTCTGGCGCCGTTGCCGGGGAGGTTAGTGCTTGAAGGTATATCTTTAGATCTTGCAATCGAATCTTTTTGTTTCTTGTTTTATCATTAGTTTAGTCTACAAAATAAAACTACAAAAAAAATGGAATTGAGTTTGTCTCATACGCTTCATCTTTTTAATATCTTTCGTGAGTATGATGCGAAGGAAAATTGTGCCAAAGTGTTAGAAGAAGAATGCATTAAAATGTTTGGCACTAAATATTTGAATGATGAGCATGATTGCAATGTTGTTAGTATGAATTCCTTGAATATCCATGATGCTGATGATAAGCAAAGCTACAAGCTTGGGGAAGCTATGTTTGATGAAGATGATATTTCTTGTCCCCCAAGCTTTGCTGAGCAAATTTACTATGATGAAAGCATGCCTCCTATCTATGATGATTATTGTGATGACACGTATGCTTTAAAGAATAATGATAACCATGAACTTGTCATCTTGATCTTAATTTTCAATCACATGATAGTTGTTTTGTTGAGCTTTCTCCCACTACTATTCCAAATGAGAAGAATTTTTCTTATGTGGAGAGTAGTAAATTTTCTATGCTTGTAGATCATGAAAAGAATGCTTTAGGTGCTGGTTATATTGTTGAATTCATTCATGATGCTACTGAAAATTATTATGAGGGAAGAATATATGCTTGTAGGAATTGCAATAATATCAAGTTTCCTCTCTATGTGCTTAAAATTTTGAAGTTATGCTCATTTTGCCTTCCTATGCTAGTTGATTATTGTTCCCATAATTTGTTTGCTCACAAAATCCCTATGCATAGGAAAAGTGGGTTAGACTTAAATGTGCTAGTCATATTCTTCCTGATGCTCTCTTTATGTTTCAATTCTTATCTTTTATGTGAGCATCATTGAAATCATCATGCCTAGCTAGGGGCGTTAAACGATAGCGCTTGTTGGGAGGCAACCAAATTTTATTTTAGTTTCTTGCTTTTTGGTTCTGTTTAGGAATAAATAATCCATCTAGCTTCTGTTTAGATGTGGTTTTATGTTTTAATTAGTGTTTGTGCCAAGTAAAACCTTTGGGAAGAATTGGGTGAAGTCTTTATGATCATGGTGTAAAAAACAGAAACTTTAGCGCTCACGAGATTAGCTAAAACTTTTTACTGGAGAGTGCTATTTAGTTGATTCTTTTTGAAGATGATTACTAGACAAATTCCTCAGGTCCACCAATTTATTTTAGAATTTTTGGAGTTCCGTAAGTATATGTTTGATACAGATTACTACAGTCTGTTCTGTTTTTGACAGATTCTGTTTTCATTGTGTTGCTTGCTTATTTTGATGAATCTATGGATATTAAAAGAGTTTATAAACCATAGAGAAGTTGGAATACAGTAGGTTTAACACCAATATAAATAAATAATGAGTTCATTACAGTACCTAGGTGGTGGTTTTATTTTCTTATACTAACGGAGCTTATGAGTTTTCTGTTGAGTTTTGTGTTGTGAAGTTTTCAAGTTTTGGGTAAAGATTCGATGGACTATGGAATAAGGAGTGGAAAGAGCCTAAGCTTGGGGATGCCCAAGGCATCCCAAGGTAATATTCAAGGATAACAAAGATCCTAAGCTTGGGGATGTGTAACGCCCCGGGTTCGATGCGCCAGGTGTCTACCAGTTATTCGCCGTCCTTGCCATGTCATGTGCTTGCGTGTCGCACTTTGCCATGTCATCATCTACATTTCATATCATGTCATCATGTGCATCGCATTTGCATACGTGTTCGTCTCATGCATCCGAGCATTTTCCCCGTTGTCCGTTTTGCAATCCGGCACTCCTATGTCCCCCCGACGCCCCTTTTGCCTCTTTTCGTGTGCGGGTGTTAAACGGTCTCGGAATGGATCGAGGTTTGTCAAGCGGCCTTGGTATAGCACCGGTAGACCGCCTGTCAAGTTTCGGGTCAATCGGAGGTCGTTTGATGCTCCAACGGTTAACCGGGTAACCGCAAAGCCTCTTTTGTGTGCAGCCCAACACCCCTTCAAAGTGGCCCAAAACCCATTCAAACCCCCTCCATGTTCTCGGTCGTTCGATCACGATCGTGTGGGCGAAAACCACACCTCATTTGGAGCCTCCTAGCTCCCTCTACCTATAAATATGTGCACCCCGTCCAAATCTCGTAGTCCAAACCCTAGCAAACTTCCCACTCCGCCGCCGGACATGTCCGCCCGCGCCGGACTCGTCCACCGGCCGTGCCGGCCAATCAGCGCCCGCCACGTCGCCATCCCCGCCGCCTCAGCCACTCCCGCGCCGCCACGTCACCGCCGCCCATCCCACGCGTCGCCGAAGCCCGCCGAAGCCCATCGCCGGCCCTCCCCGGCCCGGGTCGCCACCGCCGCCGCCCCGTGGGCCCCGAGCCGCGCGCCCGCACCCCTCCGCCTCTGCGCACCGCCCCGCCACCGCCAGCGCGCACGGCCGCCTCCCGACCGCGCCTCCCCGCGCCGCTCTCGGCCCCGCCGCCACACCGTGCGCCACCTCTGCCTCGCCGCCTTGCGCCGCTCCGCCGCCCTCGCCGGCGCCGCGCGCCACCGGCGCCTCCCGTCGCCGGCCCCGTCCTCCCTCGCGCCGGATCCGGCCGGGCTGGACCAGATCCACCCGCCCGGCCATCCAAACGCGGCCCCTCCGTCCCGGATCCCTCCATCCCGCATGGCTCCGTCCCGTTTTCTGCGAGGTTGAAAATCCCCTAAGTCCCTGTTTATTTTGCATAATCATGCCATGTTCATCGCATCATAACTCTGTGTATGTAGCTCCGTTTCATGCGTGTAATATGTCAAATTGTTTGCCTCGACGAGTACATCATTTCATCTCATTGCATCATTTTCATTTGAGCTCATCTTGATGCCCTAAATGCTGTTGGAAGAGTGCTATATGATGTTGTCTGCTGTAGTTTATCAGAATATGCTCATTTGTCATTTTTGTATCTTTTTGTGTGATTTTCTTTTGAGCATGAAGTCTACATGTGTTATGAGCTACAACATGCCATCTTTGCTGCGGTGCAACCCATTTGTCATGATATACCACGTATTGGTTGTTTCAAGCTTGCAAAGTAGCCTTCGTGATGTTGCTGATTTCAGAGACTTAGAATTTCACCAAGTCTTTGTCTGCTGTTATTTTTATGCCATGTGTTCTTGTTGCTACAGTGAGATCCATGCCTCTTTTGAGGATGATCAGTAAGGATGTTTTGTACATATGGTTATGCTCTATCCAGCCATGCTCCTGGTTGTATTTATAGGATGCTCTAGCATGTCCTAATCTTGCTCTACTTTTGCTATAAAATATTCCTGCAGATTGCCAACATGTTTAGCAATTTTTCCTAGCTTGTTGTTGATCCGTGCATGCTATGTTGTTGTTCTTGCCATGTCTAGCTTCTATGCCATGTTTAATTGCTGGATGTATGCTTATTTTGTCGTGCAATGCCTCGTAGTGAGTGCATCGAGCTCGTAAACTTGCCTACTTGTTATCTGTTTTGGCGTTGCTCCAGTTTTTCACTAAGTCTGAATCTGTTTATGTTTTTGCTATGTTCACATGCTTGCAATTGTATACTCTGATCCCTTTTGGCTCATGGTCAGTAAGGGACTTTTGTTATATGCTTGGAGTAGATTCATGCCTTGCTCTAGTTTGACATGATAGCTTGCTGTAACATGTTGTTTGATAGCTCTGAATATTGCAACCTGATGTTATTTCTGCCATGCCCTGTGAATTCTGCTGTCTGTGAACCTGTTATTATTTGCAATCTTGCCATGTCCTTTTGAGCATGTTCTAGTAGTTTCTGGAGATAGCTCAGTGTTCATGTTTTGTCATGCTTTACCTGTACATCATGTCCATGCCTTTTGTTTTCATGTTGAGATCCTGTAGCTTGTTGTTTTGATGCTTGCTAGATGCCTACTTGCTGTTTTGGACAGATTGTTGTTATATCTTGTATAGGGTGTATGTGTTGAACCGTTGCTCCGTTTTGAGTGTGCTCTATATGAAACTTGCTTAGAATTGCATGTAGCTTCATATTATCATGTTGCATCCTTGTTTTGATGTGTTTGCTTGATGTTTGTATGCATTTTGCATCAATGCCATGCTTAACTTGTTTTGCTCATATCTTCTAGGCCGTAGCTCCGAATCTAATGAACTTTATATGTAACTTGACTAGAATTTCGTGTAGGTCATGTTGGTGCATATTAACTTGTTGTTTAACAAACTTGAACATAAGGTTATTCAGATCTGGACCAATTTCTAAATTTGCATGAGGACTTACCAGAATTGTTCTATGTTGTTTCCGACCTCATTTAAACTTGTTTGGTTGTGTTGCTCTTATATCATCTCTTGCCATGAGTAGCTTCATGTAGCTTTGTCATGCATCATGCTTGGTTGAGCATCATGCCTTGTCTATGTGTGGTGTGTTTACCTTGTTGTGTGTTTCTTCTCGTTAGTTCCCGTTTCATTGCGATCGTGAGGATTCGTTCGTCTACGCTTGGTTCGTCTTCGTGGCTTCATCTTCTTCATGGACTCGTTCTTCTTCCTAGCGGGATTTCAGGCAAGATGACCGTCACCTTGGATCTCATTACTATCATTGCTATGCTAGTTGCTTCGTTCTATCGCTATGCTGCGTTACCTACCACTTGCTGCTCAAGCCTCCCAAATTGCATGATAGCCCCTGACCTTTGATATCCTTCCTAGCAAACCGTTGATTGGTTATGTTGCCGCTTTTGCTCAGCCCCTCTTATAGCGTTGCTAGTTGTAGGTGAAGATGAAGATTGCTCCATGTTGGATTATGTTTATGTTTATTGTTGGGATATCACAATATCTCTTATATTATTAATGCATCTATATACTTGGTAAAGGGTGGAAGGCTCGGCCTTATGCCTGCTATTTTGTTCCACTCTTGCCGCCCTAGTTTCTGTCATATCGGTATTATGTTCCCGGATTTTGCGTCCCTAACGCGGTTGGGTGATTTATGGGACCCGCTTGACAGTTCGCTTTGAATAAGACTCCTCCAGCAAGGCCCAACCTTGGTTTTACCATTTGCCTCACCACCACCTATTTTCCCTTGGGAGTAATTAACCCAAGGGTCATCTTTATTAGCCCCCCGGGCCAATGCTTGTCTAAGTGTTGGTCCAAACTAGAGCCACTTGCGGTGCCGCCCCTGGGCAACTTGGGGTATCGTCGGTTGCCGTACGTAGTGTTCATCCGGTGTTGCCCTGAGAACGAGATATGTGCAGCTCCTATCGGGATGTCGGCGCATCGGGCGGTCTTGCTGGTCTTGTTTTATTACTGTCGAAATGTCTTGTAGCCGGGATTCCGATACTGATCGGGTCTTCCCGGGGAGAAGGAATATCCTTCGTTGATCGCGAGAGCTTATCATGGGCTAAGTTGGGACACCCCTGCAGGGTTTGAACTTTCGAAAGCCGTGCCCGCAGTTATGGGCAGATGGGAATTTGTTAATGTCCGGTTGTAGTAAACTTAAAGTAAACTCTTCTAAAATACACCAACCGTGTGTGTAACCGTGAGTGTCTCTTTTCGGGGTTGATCGAGAGGAGAACACGGTTTCTGGGTTATGTCTGACGTAAGTAGGAGTCCAGGATCACTTCTTGATCATTACTAGTTGACGACCATTCCTTTGATTCTCTTCTCGCTCTCATTTGCGTATGTTAGCCACCATATATGCTTAGTCGCTGCTGCAACCTCACCACCTTACCCATTCCTTACCCCTTTAAGCTTTGCTAGTCTTGATACCCATGGTTATGGGATTGCTGAGTCCTCGTGGCTCACAGATTACTACACCACCAGTTGTAGGTACAGGTTATGCGATGATCATTACGCGAGAGCGATGTTTATTTGTGTTGGAGTTCTTCTTTTGCTTCTTCTTCGATTGAGGGATAGGTTCCTGGTCGGCAGCCTGGGCTAGCAGGGTGGATATTGTTTGAGTTTCTGTTTATGTTTCATCCGTAGTCGTATGTTGATCTTGTATATGATGTGTTGTTGTATTCATGTGACATTGTATGTCTTGGTTGTATCCCCACTATTATGTAATGTTGATGTAATGATATCCACCTTGCAAAAGCGTCTTCAAGATGCGCTTCTATCCTTGGTGGGACCTTTGAGTTCCTTTAGGATAGGGTCGCATCTTGGGCGTGACAAGTTGGTATCAGAGCCTCGACCGACCTTAGGAGCCCCCCTTGATTGATCGTGTAGTTTGGCCGATGTCGAGTCTAGAAGAAAATTTTTCGGAGTCTAGTTATATCGGAGAGTAGGATTTCTTTTTACTCCTCTGCCCCTTCGTCGCTCTGGTGAGAAATCCTGACGTAGGTGTTTTGAATTACTCCTCTTCCCTTCAAATTTTTCTTTAGGATCACGCGGTTAGTTTTTGTTCGTTGTCCTTCCTCGTTTATCCGGTGCATCTTTCGTCAAGTCGACTCGAACCTTTTTGTCTTTCGCGAGATCAATCCTCAGTTCTTTCTCTTCCGATGTTGTTTTCCCCATCCGAAGTTGTCCTTGTTTTTTTCCCACCCGCCCACCCTTCTTCTTTTTGGAACCGGAGTTTGTAATCGAGTATCCATCCTACTCGTGCGAAGCCTTTGCATTCTCTCCTCAATCATTTCAACCAGTGTTTTTTCTCTTGAAGTTACTCGTCGATTCCTTGTTCAAGTTGCCTGTGTTTTCCCGCCCTCCCACCCATTTTATTCTCGGAGTCTGAGCCTTTATTCAAGTAATCAATTTCATCCGTGCGGAGTATCTTCAGTTTTTCCTCAATTGTCTTAACCGGTGAAGTCTCTTCTAGTTCATCATTGTTCGCCTCCTTTTTCTTTCCGGTGGATTTCAAATCAATTTTCTCAGTTCGATATTTTTCTTTCCCTCAGCTCAAATATTTCCCTTTGCTCGTTCGCCTCTCGCCATTTTATTATCCCGGAGTGTTAAAGACATCTCAGAAGATTCGTGTTTGTATTCTATTATTTCGAGGATGTCACCTCATTCAAATCTTTCAATCGTTCCGGTGCATCATTTCTTAGTCGACAATCCTTTCCAACGGTGTTTCTTTCTAGTGGGCCCATAACCCATAGGTCTTCTCCCAGGATCTTACCTGGCTCTTCTGTTTTTCCCGGAGTCATTCTCAAGCTCTTTTGAAGTTTGACGTAAGTATGAATTTCATCAGTCAGATATTTTCTCCAAGATCGAGTTCAAACCATTTTCATTGTTGGCTCAACCTCTTTGTTTTTCATTTCCCCGGAGTATCCCGACAATTTTGGTGTTTCTCGTCGTCATTCTCAACTTTTGAAGACCGAACAAGAGCTTTTCTCGTAAATCGTGTCCGTTCTCCCGGAGATTCGCGGTACCCTATCTAATTGTTTCTAGGCGTGCAATTCTTTTCATCCATCCGGAGTATTTCAAGAGTTGTTTTCCGTCTCGATCATTCGGAGGCCATCTTTTCGGGAGATTTCTTCGTTCTAAGTTTTCAGATTCGTTCTCCATTTATTATATATCCGTGCCCCTTCGTTCGCCTCAATATTCTTCCGGTGTTTCGCTCAAGTATAATCCAAGCGGTTCGCGATCTCTTCGTTCACTTTTCTCTTAATTCCCTCAAGTATCTTCGTGATTGCTCTAATTCTTCCTGGTGATTCTTTCTCTTTTCTTCGTTCATTGTCATTTCTTATGGTGGTTCGTTCAAGATTTATTTCTGTTCTTTTCACATACATTCATTCGTTCTTTCCAATCCTACCGGTGGTTCGTCGAAGACCTTCCAAAATTTGGCACTATATCCCCCTTAATCCTTTTTAAACGCGGATAAGTGGTATGCGATCCATTGCTCTCATCAATCTAATTGGTGGAGGATAAGCATAACATAATTCTTATTCTCATTTCATCATGGTCAAGTTGATTAATTCTTTCTTTGGAGATTGTTCATGTTGAATAATTTCTCGGTTCTAAGTTGTTCGTATTTTGTTTTCCGGAGTTCCAAGACTTCTCGCCTGTCTCGTCGCGAAGCTCCATGCGAATCATCGCAAGGCTTAATCTTATCCCATGATATGTGTTTTGCTTGGAGCGTCATTTTGTTTTATTTTGTTTTGCTTGCTGTTTGTATACAATACCAAGATCTGAAATTCTTAAATGTTATAGAGTCTTCACATAGCTACATAATTATTCAACTACTCATTGATCTTCACTTCTATCTTTTGGAGTAGTTTGTCATTTGCTCTAGTGCTTCATTTATATCTTTTAGAGCACGACGGTAGTTTTATTTTGAAGAAATATATGAACTCTCATGCTTAAATTATATTATTTTGAGTCTTTAGAACAGCATGGTAATTTGCTTTGGTTATGAATTTAGTCCTAATATGATGGGCATCCAAGAGGGATATAATTAAAACTTTCATATAAAGTGCATTGAATACTATGAGAAGTTTGATTCTTTATGATTGTTTTGAGATATGAAGATGGTGATATTAGAGTCATGCTAGTTGGGTAGTTGTGAATTTGAGAAATACTTGTGTTAAAGGTTGTGATTCCCGTAGCATGCAAGTATGGTGAACCGTTATGTGATGAAGTCGGAGCATGATTTATTTATTGATTGTCTTCCTTATGAGTGGCGGTCGGGGACGAACGATGGTCTTTTCCTACCAATCTATCCCCCTAGGAGCATGCGCGTAGTACTTCGTTTCGATAACTAATAGATTTTTGCAATAAGTATGTGAGTTCTTTATGACTAATGTTGAGTCCATGGATTATACGCACTCTCATCCTTCCACCATTGCTAGCCTCTTAATACCGCGCACCTTTCGCCGGTATCATACACCCACCATATACCTTCCTCAAAACAGCCACCATACCTACATATCATGGCATTTCCATAGCCATTCCGAGATAGATTGCCATGCCACTTACCGCCGTTCCGTTTATTATGACACGCTTCATCATTGTCATATTGCTTTGCATGATCATGTAGTTGACATCGTATTTGTGGCAAAGCCACCGTTCATAATTCTTTCATACATGTCACTCATGAGTCATTGCACATCCCGGTACACCGCCGGAGGCACTCATATAGAGTCATATTTTATTCTAAGTATCGAGTTGTAATTCTTGAGTTGTAAGTAAATAAAAGTGTGATGATCGTCATTATTAGATCATTGTCCCAGTGAGGAAAGGATGATGGAGACTATGATTCCCCCACAAGTCGGGATGAGACTCCGGACTAAAAAAAAGAGGCCACAAAAAAGAGAGAAAAGGCCCAAACAAAAATAAAAATTAAAAAATGAGAGAAAAAGAGAGAAGGGACAATGCTACTATCCTTTTTACCACACTTGTGCTTCAAAGTAGTACCATGATCTTCATGATAGAGAGTCTCCTATGTTGTCACTTTCATATACTAGTGGGAATTTTACATTATAGAACTTGGCTTGTATATTCCAATGATGGGCTTCCTCAAAATGCCCTAGTCTTCGTGAGCAAGCGAGTTGGATGCACACCCACTCAGTTTCTTTTGTTGGGAGCTCTAGTGCATCCTTTGCATGGAAATCCCTAATCACTCACATTGATATCTATTGATGGGCATCTCCATAGTCCGTTGATACGCCTAGTTGATGTGAGACTATCTTCTCCTTTTTGTCTTCTCCACAACCACCATTCTATTCCACCTATAGTGCTATGTCCATGGCTCACGCTCATGTATTGCGTGAAGATTGAAAAAGTTTGAGAACATCAAAAGTATGAAACAATTGCATGGCTTGTCATCGGGGTTGTGCATGATTTAAATATTTTGTGTGATGAAGATAGAGCATAGCCAGACTATATGATTTTGTAGGGATAGCTTTCTTTGGCCATGTTATTTTGAGAAGACATGATTGCTTAGTTAGTATGCTTGAAGTATTATTGTTTTCATGTCAATATTAAACTTTTGTTTTTAATCTTATGGATCTGAATATTCATGCCACAATAGAAGATATCATTGATAAATATGTTAGGTAGCATTCCACATCAAAAATTCTGTTTTTATAATTTACCTACTCGAGGACGAGCATGAATTAAGCTTGGGGATGCTGATACGTCTCCAACGTATCTATAATTTTTGATTGTTCCATGCTATTATATTATCTGTTTTGGATGTTTATGGGCTTTATTAAACACTTCTATATTATTTTTGGGACTAACCTATTAACCCAGAGCCCAGTGTGAGTTCTTGTTTTTTCCCTTGTTTCAGTGTTTCGAAGAAAAGGAATATCAAACGGACTCGAAACGAAATGAAACCTTCTGGAGAAGTTATTTTGGAAGGAAAGCAACCCGGGAGACTTGGAGTCCACGCCAAGGAAGCAACGAGGAAGGCACGAGGCAGGGGGCGCGCCCACCCCCTGGGCGTGCCCTCCACCCTCGTGGGCCCCTCATGGCTCCCTTGACGTACTTATTCCTCCTATATATACTCATATACCCTAAAATGATCGGGGAACAGAATAGATCGGGAGTTCCGCTGCCGCAAGCCTCTATAGCCACCAAAAACCAATCGGGACCCTGTTCCGGCACCCTGTCGGAGGGGGGAACCCTCACCGGTGGCCATCTTCATCATCCCGGCGATCTCCATGACGAGGAGGGAGTAGTTCACCCTCGGGGCTGAGGGTATGTACCAGTAGCTATGTGTTTGATCTCTCTCTCTCTCTCTCTCTCTCTCTCTCTCTCTCTCTCTCGTGTTCTTGATTTGGCACGATCTTGATGTATCGCGAGCTTTTCTATTATAGTTGGATCTTATGTTACTTCTCCCCCTCTACTCTCTTGTAATGGATTGAGTTTTCCCTTTGAAGTAATCTTATCGGATTGAGTCTTTAATGACTTGAGAACACTTGATGTATGTCTTGGTGATCAACTTGCGGGTTCCGCCCATGAACCTATGCATAGGGGTTGGCACACGTTTTCGTCTTGATTCTTCGGTAGAAACTTTGGGGCACTCTTTGAAGTACTTTGTGTTGGTTTGAATAGATGAATCTGAGATTATGTGATGCATATCGTATAATCATACCCACGGATACTTGAGGTGACATTGGAGTATCTAGGTGACATTAGGCTTTTGGTTGATTTGTGTCTTAAGGTGTTATTCTAGTACGAACTCTAGGGCTGTTGGTGACACTTATAGGAATAGCCCGACGGATTGATTGGAAAGAATAACTTTGAGGTGGTTTCGTACCCTACTATAATCTCTTTGTTTGTTCTCCGCTATTAGTGGCTTTGGAGTGACTCTTTGTTGCATGTTGAGGGATAGTTATGTGATCCAATTATGTTATTATTGTTGAGAGAACTTGCACTAGTGAAAGTATGAACCCTAGGCCTTGTTTCCTATCATTGCAATACCGTTTACGCTCACTTTTATCATTAGTTACCTTGCTGTTTTTATATTTTTAGATTACAAAAACCTATATCTACCATCCATATTGCACTTGTATCACCATCTCTTCGCCGAACTAGTGCACCTATACAATTTACCATTGTATTGGGTGTGTTGGGGACACAAGAGACTCTTTGTTATTTGGTTGCAGGGTTGCTTGAGAGAGACCATCTTCATCCTACGCCTCCTACGGATTGATAAACCTTAGGTCATCCACTTGAGGGAAATTTGCTACTGTCCTACAAACCTCTGCACTTGGAGGCCCAACAACGTCTACAAGAAGAAGGTTGTGTAGTAGACATCAAGGACAAGGAGGAAGTTCAGAACTTCTATAAAGAATTGTACGGATCGCAAGGTTTTGCTGATGCGGGCGAGCTGTTAGCTCATGTGCCGGTCAAGATCACACATGAAATGAATGAGAATATTACAAGACCGTACAATGCTGATGAGGTCAAGCATGCACTTTTCCAGATGGCTCATTCGAAGGCGCCAGGTGTGGATGGGTTCACAACAGGTTTTTATCAACGACACTGGGCCCTCTTGAGTGGCGATGTCACGAGTGCAGTATTGGAATTTCTTAATGGTGGAGAATTATCTTCGGGCTTAAAAGACACATCAATTACTCTTATACCCAAGGTAAAACATCCACAGTTCATATCTCAGTATCGTCCTATTGCACTCTGTCCGGTTCTTTATAAGATTGCATCCAAAGCAATCACCAACAGACTAAGATGTATTATGGACGAGATTGTTAGCGAGGAACAGAGTGCCTTTGTTCCTGGTCGGCTAATCACTGATAATGTTCTAGTAGCATATGAGAGTGTGCATAATATGAGGAGAAGGAAAAAGGGTAAACACTTTTCTTGCGCGGTCAAGCTTGATATGATGAAAGCATATGACCGTGTCGAGTGGCACTATCTGGAAGCGATACTATCAAAGCTTGGTTTCAACATCGCTTTTGTCAGATTAATTATGAAGTGTGTGACTTCTGTGCGTTTGTCAGTCAGCGTGAACGGTGAGCTCCTGCCGTTTTTCACCCCGTCCAAGGGACTCCGACAAGGCGATCCTATCTCGCCGTATTTGTTCCTACTATGTGGGGAAGGTTTCTCCTCTTTGCTCAAGAGCTATGATGGAGGTACTATAGACCGAGGCTTGCGTGTTAGCTACCGATCACCTTGGGTAACACATTTGCTGTTTGCAGATGATAGTTTGATTTTCATCAATGCAAAAGCAGAAAGCGCCTATAGTCTGAATGAGATTCTCAGGATATATGGTGATGCTTCAAGTCAGCGTGTTAATCAGGACAAAATTTCTGTTTCAAGTCAGCGTGTAATGTCGGAATGGGTTTCAGGGACTTATATCAGTTCAACCTGGCTATGTTGTGTAAGCAGGGTTGGTGTTTTTGACCAATCCAAACTCGCTTTGTGCAAGGGTACTCATGGGTCGCTATTTTCCAGAATCAGATTTTATGTAGGCCACAGCTCCCAAGTCGGCCTCAGCTACATGGAAGGTGATCATTGCGGGTCAAGAGGCTCTCTAGATTGTTTTGATATCCCGGGTGGGGGATGGCTCCACTATATCAGTCTGGACTGATAAATGGATCCCGGGCACCATCTCCATGACTCCAGAAGCAAGGCCACTAAATACATGGGTGGAAAAAGTATCAGACTTGATTGATTCTGAGAGTTGGACGTGGCGGCGAGACTTGATCCAGGAAACTTTTGTTCCCTCAGATGCAACAGCTATACTTAATATTCCTATTCGGCAGGGAGGGGGACTGATTTTCCTGCATGGGCGTTTGATAGATCAGGCAACTACACTGTCAAGACGGCGTATCGAGCTCTCGTGACTTAGAAAGAGCGACTAGCTCTAGAGGAAGGGACGGCTACCGGGACCTCAGAGGATGACAAACAGTTGTGGAAAGCCCTATGGAAACTTAATGTTATTCCAAAAGTAAGAGTATTCTGGTGGAGAGTACTTCATGGTATTTTTTCGGATGAATACACGCTCAAAAACCGTCATATTGCAGACGCTAGTAGCTGCAAAGTTTTCTTGGCCGGGGAGGAGGACATGCACCATGCTCTTATATCCTGCTCGCATGCAAGACCTTTTTGGGAAGAGGCTTGGGCATGGTTTAAGCTCCGGCTTCAACTCTCTCATGGGAGACATGGGCACGAGATATCACACGTAGCCCACTTTTTCGGATGATGATCGTGCAAAGATTACAACCATCATGTGGTCTATTTGGCATTCTACGAAGCGGATCAAACATGTAGAGGTAGGGCGATATCCTACTGCAACTATCCGAGCTACCAAGGAGGCCATTGCTCTCCTACAACTGCCCCGGAAGGTGGCTGCAACCTTGCCGGGCTTTGGCTGGCGACCACCTGATGTGGGCTTCATAAAGATCAATACAGATGGCGCGCTCAACTTCCCAGATGGACGGGGTGGCGCTGGGGGTGTTGTTCGTTCGCCCACTGCGTTCATAGGCGCTTGGTGTAAACCTTTTATTGGGGTGTCTGACCCATTGATCATTGAGGCGTCTTCACCGCGGGAAGGAGTCCGATTTGCTACTCTTCGAGGCTTCCAGCATGTGATAATGGAGGTTGACTGTCTGGAGCTGGTGAAGCTCTGGGAAATTTGCCACAATTCTCATTCTGTTGTGGCTCCGATTTTGTTAGAAATAGGAGAGCTTAGTTCTTTATTCACTTCTTTTGATTTACAACATGTAAGCCGGTCGGCTAACTTACCAGCGCATCTTTGTGCAAAACATGCATGCACGCTGAATGTGACTGAGAGTTGGCTCGACGAGACCCCTAGGTTCCTTGTGACCAGCTTGTTGGCTGACTGTCCAAGGAATGCTCTTGCTTAATAAAGCTCTCTGAATTGCCCGCAAAAAAAGTACTTTTATTTATTTTCGTGACATTATGGGAGTATCAACAATAGTATTATGATGTTGATGAAGTAAATGTGGATTACGATGTATACTTAAACATGTCATTAACATTGACTTCTATACAGTTCTGCCTGGTCCACATGATGTAACTACTTCCTCCATTCCATAATGTAGTGCTTCCTCTATCCACGTGCTTCAACTTTGACCGTAAACTTAACTACCAAGACCGATTGCGGTGGAAGCAAAAATTATATCAATGAATTCGTATTCGAAAGAAGTTTTCAATTATATAATTATTTCTCCCGCCGCAGTTGGTCTCGTTGGTTAAATTCATGGTCAAAGTTGGACCTCGAGAAGCGCGGGCGCACTATATTTTGGAGTGGAGGGAGTACAAGTCTACAAATCAAGATTCTCCGGGGAAAGAAATACCACGAGTACAATTGAATGTTAGAAATTGACTCAGGAGGACATAGACTTCTCAACTTTAGAGTTTACATGACATAAACAGTTTTTGTTTGACCCATAATGTCACGAAAGTGTCTTTTTTTAGTGCTCTCACACATAGGCCCAACACACAAAAAACCACCCCACAATGCACCATTCCATTTTTCTGTTGGACCCTCCCCTTCTCGCTCGGTTTTTCGCCATAGCAGGACATTTCTCGTTGGAGCCTCCTCCTTTAAAACCATATGACGTCAATCTCATATTTGTCGTGTGTTGTAACATAGATGTTTTTTTTTTCATATTTACAATATAATATAGTGGGTTAAACTAAGGAAACAGATTAAGAGCACTCGGCGACGACACACTCGAAAATCACTGCCGGTCGTCTGCTGGCTCGGGATGCACGCTACTTTTGCTGAAATGAATTTTTACATGTGAATACAAGACCAACTAGTATAGCTTAGCAGTGCGTACATGTCCTGCTTCATATGGTTGGGCCGGCTAAAGTCAGCATTCATTGATCTATATTGACTGTGTCGGATACTTTAGCATGTTGCCTTCGTGGCCAATTTTGAAAACATTGTATGTAGGTACAAGTGGTACGTTGAAGATTGTTTGTTACCGTGGTAGAAATTGCGTTTATGGATCTCTGCCAATAAATTCAGAAAATGTTTTGCCATACATGGTGGCAAGTAAAGAAAACATGGATGTACGGCATAGAATGGCGCGTGTACATTGGGAGATAAAAATTTATTATACGTAGTGAAGTATCGAGATAACAAGAATTTCATATGACAACAGTTATGTCCGGCATGGAATGGTGCGTGTACAGTCGGAGATAAGAATTTGTTATACATAATAAAGAATCGAGACGACAAGAAATTCATATGATAACGATTAGGATTAAGTGAATTGTAAAATTCTTGAGATTTTTGTTCCTGTATTTTCAAAACCCTACGTATCAAAGAGGCCCTGAAATAGAGCTTCAAGTGAATTGTAATTTTTTTTGAGATTTTCCTCTGAAATTGAGACCAAAGATTTTTCTTGGCTAATTTTCCTTTTCTACATTCCTTTAAAAATCAAAGGCTTGAATAGCGTCACCGTATAAAAATTCCTATTTATGTGTATTTCCTTTATTTTTTTTTAAACCAAAGAAGGCTTCCATCAGGATTGCACGTCAGCGGCTCAGCCTCAGGTACATGGCTCGTCGTCCAGCCGACGACTCACCGGACACGTAACAGGACAAGGAGGTCCGGTAGCTAAAAGGGCTCGTCATCCTTTCCGATAGCTCCGACGACGACGGCTACTCTTCCTCCTCGTCCGACGACTCGGATGATCCGCCACCAGCCGTCGATGCCTACAACTGCGCCGGCGACCGGAAGGGCATTTCTCCGTCGGATTCTATGTTTGTGTGATGATCTACTTTTTTTTATCTATGTTGCATGTTAGTATGGATATGAGGGACCGGTATGAGACATACGAATGTGGACGACATGATTTGAGAAGTGCCCGGTCAGCGCCCACGGATGCCCGGGCGTGTCCGCGGGCGGTTGAGGGGCCGGATTTACAGGTTGCGGCTGTAGATGCTCTTAGTCTTGTTCTTCGTGTGTAGGAATTTGAAAAGAAGGTTTATGGTTTTTCTTTGAAACAGAACCAAAGATTTTTTTTCTCTAATTTTCCTTTGCTACATTTTTTTAAATCAAAGGCTTGAATAGCGTCATCATAGAAAATCATTTTCTCTTTAAAACAAAAGAAGGCTTGCATTAGGATTGCACATCAGCGAGTCAGACTCAGGTGCAGGGCTCGTCGTCCAGCCGAGACTAACCGGACACGTAAGAGCAACTCTAGCAGACCCCGTATCCTGCCGGTCTGCAAAATGCGTTTGAAGTTTGCGCAATATCGTTTTTACGGGCCGACGCGGGCTGGCACAGATGCAGAACCCCAAACAGAACTGTAAAAAGGTACATTTACGAAATATGCCTTTTTACGGGTCGGCTTTGCGGGGTCTGCTCGGGCACCACCGCGACGACACGCAAACAGAAAAACTGCAAATCTCGCATTTGACATAGGGTTTCACAAACAAGTTTAAATTCAAACGACATAAACAATTTTACGCGCAAATAAAAGCCAGGTTCATTACGGCAAATGCAAAAGAGCGCCCTGTAAAGGTTTGCGCCCATGTCCGGCATCATCTTGGTCGATCCTCACTCCGCGCCATCGAGTCCATCTTGAAGTTCGTCGGCGCCACCGAATCCACTCCAGCGCTTGTTCCAACTCCCGCACTGAAATCATCCACATTGCCACCATATGGAGCAGAGAAAACATCACCGGAACTGTAACACGGACCGGCCGGCGTGACTATTCTCCTCTTTAAGATTTCTTTCCTTGCCATATCATGCCATGTTTTGGTGAGGTCGTCCATGTCATTGCGATTCATTGACATGATCTTGTTTTCTTCGGCGAGCAACATGGACATGAATTTGTTTTCAGCGCCGCGTGCTCTTCTCTCCTCGATGGCAGCTTTGCGCAGCCCCTCTTCCTTGAGCAATTGCCATTTTTCTTGCTTCTACTTTGCCTTCTTCTCGGCCAATTCTTTCTTGATCTCCAACGACTTCAACAACATCGACTCGTTGGATTGCACCATGGCATCAATCTTCTCCTCAAGATCGATGTTTCTTGCTCTCTCTTGATCTTCTCCTTAGTCTTCTTGTCGCCATCGGGTTTATGCAAATTTCTCAGGCCATCATCATCCTCATCTTCATCCATGTTTGTAAGTGAGCCTCTCTTTGGTGGGGATTCTTTGTCGATCAATTTCCATTTTTCGCACCTTTGGAGCAACTCCCAACAATGCTCTAGTTTAAAAAATCTGCCTTCCGAAGCTTCCATGTCCTTATATCTATATTGAGCAATCTTGTCCTACACAATGTGAACAAAGTGATCCAATCATTTCTCATGATGCAATATGATGATGCACAATTTGAATAAAGGCAAAACAAACTCACATAGTCGGACTCCACGGTGCCACTTGGAGGTGCATTGCGTACTTGCTCCAAGCAAGCTGCCCAACGGCTGCACATAGGCTTGATATTCTCCCAACGCCCTTGAAGCGACCGAAATATGTGTGGAGTCCTATTAGGATGCTTTGCCATAATGCTGAAGTATTGATCTTCGATTCTTTGCCAATATCTCTTGACGGTTTGAAAAGTACCCGTGCATGCATCAAGAGACACCGCACTCCATGCTTGGATCAAAGCTTGATCTTCCAAGATCGTGTAGTTCTTCGACCTTTGGCTTTTCGTAGATTTTGCTTTCGATTGCTCATACATTTCCGCTTCGATCTCCTCCAATTCGTCCGCACAACCATTATCATCCACGCCGCCCTCTGTTTCATTGTAGTCGAATGGTTCGAAAGGGGCTTGATCAATGTCAACCGCGTTTGTGTCCAACAAGTTCACGAACTCGGTTGTTGCATTGTTCGAACCACCGCTATAGCGAACGATTACAAGTCACGAGCTATCGAGAATAATGGCGAAAATGAAAGGAAATCGCCAAGACCGAAGACGCATACCTCCCGGCCATTTCGTCGAACAGCTCGCTCGCTGGGGGAGCCGCACCGCTGAACGACATCGCCAGAGCACCTCCTTGCAGGGGGATGGAGTGAGAGGTTGAAGAAGGTGGCTTCTTTGAAGCCGGAACCTTCCTCCGCTTTACGCCCGTGGCCTTGGCGACCTTCTCCGCCGCCGGCCGGGATCGCGCTGCCGCGTTGGCGCCCGGAGCGCGGGCTATCGCGGCGAGGGCAGCCGGATTCCCGCCCTGCACGACCACGTTGCCCTGCCACTTGCGGGCAGGCGCAGCGTGTGCTTGGGCGATGGCGGCGGGGCCAACATGGCCGGCGACGAGATCCGCCCGAAGGGAAGGAGCGCGCATGACCTCGACGGTGACGGAGGACAACATGGGGTCGTCCATGACGGCGAGGGACGGCCGGGAGGAGGAACTGGAGCTTGCGGAGGGGGGGGGCGGCAATGGTGGCGGAGGATGCGGGGAGCGGGAAAGGGCGCGCGGAAATGTCCCTCCCGCCAAATCTCGCGGCGGATAGGGGTTGAGCTTGGGTCGGCCTCCCAACCCGTGAAGATGGAGGTTAGGGGAGAAGATTTGCCGCGCCCCCTAAAAATATTTACGTGCCGGGGCGGAATGTGGGGTCTGATCGCGCAGATTTTCTGGCCCGACCCGTAGTTTGACGGTTATTTTGCGGGTTAGGGCGGGATGCGAAGTCTGCTAGAGTTGCTCTAACATGGGCAGTTGGTATCGAAATTGAAGTACACATGACATGGTATGGCCGATGTACAGCCGACACAGACTCTACACCGTGAGATTGATGTGTGGATCTAATTTACAAACGGCCAGTTGGTATTGCGGGCTTATCATTGCCGCGAGGTTTGTATTGTTGACCGTGGCATGCGCCTCTCACATCTCCCGGCCATCGAGCGTTGATTCATTCTCTTCCTTATCCAACACGTAACGACAGTACGACACCATCGAAGACACACGAATTCTGCCTGTATCTTTGCTACTGCATTCGATAGCGAGGCGCAGAATGCGGCTGCGCAGAAAACGGCAGCGTTATCATGCACGTATGTGGGAGCACACACGCAGTTGGATATTCGCTCTCGCTGCGGCGAAAACAGAGCACGGCGATGGGTCAGTTTTGTGCTCTGACGCCGACGGCGGTGGCATTTTCCCCCTTGCCGTGGCAAAGCCGGCAGTTCGACCGACGCGCGCGCCCCCTGTCCACGGGGAGCCCCCACGCTCGTCCGGCGGAAGCTCCCGGTCGAATCACGAGACGAGGTAAAAATGACGATGGTGCTGCGCATGCGGGTAGAAGTTTTACTCCAGCTTTCGATTTCACCTCTACCTGCTCAGCGACTACTGCTTACTGAAACAACGACGTGTCCGCACATCTACAAAGTCAGATCAACTTTTCTTGGAGAAGGAGGCATGAGTGTTTTTTAGAGGAAGAGGAACAGTCCCACGAGCTTAGCCGGTTCTTGGAGAACTCACGCACGAGGTAGCTCGCACGTCACCGTGTGCGTCCCTCAGCGTTAGCCGCATGTTCCGTTTCGGGCCGCATCGGCTACAATAGATCGGCCGGTGGCCGGTCGTCACCGATGACGAAGCCGGCGCGTCGCTTCCGCAGGGTGACATCCCAAGGAGCCTTCTAGGAAAACCTCGAGCCGGGGCTCCGGCCACTCTCTGCCATGCACTGCTCGTGCCCTGCGTGCCGCTAGCCTGCTTGGTTGTTGGCGTCGTTCCATACATATCCTGCTACGAAACATGCATATGGTTGGTGGGAGCGAAGCTGGGACATATTCTATCATATCCCGGATCCTAAGATCCTAGGTACGCGACGTCACCAATGGAGCAAATTGGACTCGCATGCAGCGTGCTGGCCTTGATTAATAGGATAATCACAGCCCCTTTGCTCTTGTTAGCGGAGAGATCGAGCCGATCCATCCATCTCGTCTATATATATATACAGCGCCGGTCAATCTAGCTTGTGCGCTGCAAGCAGTTATAATGCACTGTGCAGTACACTAGTACCATACACGCGCGCGGGAATTCAATTTCAATGGCGGTTGACTCCATGGAATCGGTGGCCTTGGTCGCGGTGCCCTTCCCGGCGCAGGGCCACCTGAACCAGCTCATGCACCTCTCCCTGCTGGCCGCGTCGCGGGGGCTCTCCGTGCACTACGCGGCGCCCGCGGCGCACCTCCGGCAGGCCCGCTCGCGCCTGCACGGCTGGGATCCGCAGGCCCTCGGCTCCGTCCAGTTCCACGACCTCGGCGTCTCGGCGTTCGAGTCCCCGGCGCCCGACCCGACCGCCCCGTGCCCCTTCCCGAACCACCTCATGTCCATGTGGCAGACCTTCACCACCGCAGCGCGCGCCCCGCTCGCCGCCCTCCTGGAGAGCCTCTCGGCCACCCACCGCCGCGTGGTCGTCGTGCACGACAGGCTCAACTCCTTCGCCGCCGTCGAGGCGGCGCGGCTGAGCAACGGCGAGGCGTTCGCGCTGCAGTGCGTGGCCATCTCGTACAACATCGGGTGGCTGGACGCCGAGCACCCGCTCCTGCGCGACAACGACCTCCAGTTCCACCCCATCGACGCCTGCATGTCCAAGGAGTTCCTGGAGTACGTCTTCCAGACGGAGAAGGAGATGCAGGAGCAGGGGGGCGTGCCCACCGCCGGCATGGTCATGAACACGTGCCGCGCACTCGAGGGCGACTTCATGGACGCCATCGCGGCGCACCCGGTGTTCAAGGACCAGAAGCTCTTCGCGGTTGGGCCACTGAACCCGCTACTGGACGCGACTGCCCGGACGCCGGCGAAGACGCGGCACGAGTGCATGGAGTGGCTCGACAAGCAGCCGGCGGCGTCGGTGCTCTACGTGTCCTTCGGGACGACGTCGTCTCTCCTGGCAGAGCAAATCGCGGAGCTGGCAGCGGCACTCAAGGGCAGCAAGCAGAGGTTCATCTGGGTACTGCGCGAGGCTGACCGTGCCGACATATTCAAGGAGCCCGGCGAGAGCCTGCACGACAAGCTGCTCTCTGAGTTCACTAAACAAACCGAGGGGACTGGGCTGGTGATCACCGGGTGGGCGCCGCAGCTGGAGATCCTGGCGCACGGCGCCACGGCGGCATTCATGAGCCACTGCGGCTGGAACTCGACAATGGAGAGCCTGAGCCACGGCAAGCCGATTCTGGCATGGCCAATGCACTCCGACCAGCCGTGGGACGCGGAGCTTCTCTGCAAGTACCTCAAGGCCGGGCTCCTGGTGAGGCCATGGGAGAAGCACAGCGAGGTGGTACCGGCGGCGGCCATCCAGGAGGTGATCGAGGAGGCGATGCTCACGGACAAAGGGATGGCGGTGCGGCAGCGGGCTAAGGTGCTCGGCGAGGCCGTTCGCGCCGCCGTGGCCAACGGCGGCTCCTCGAGCAAAGGCCTCGACGACTTCGTTGCTTACGTCACAAGGTGATCAGCGTATCTGTGCATGCCGTAGACAGATACGCATTGGGTGGTTTGATCGTTGCTTCGGGTGTGTTTGAAACTTGCTTTTCTACGAAAGCTGGATTTCAGTATACAATGATTTGTCGTTTTCAATGTATTCATATACTCACTTTTATTCACACAAAGGGCCAAGAAGAAAGACTTGAAGGAGATGATAATCTACAAAGTTTTTTCATCTAAAAGCAAGTGGGAAGGGAAAATAGATAAAGCATAGTGTGTCTTCGGATTGGATCCTTTAGATCTACGTTATTCTTCATCGGCGGCGGTTGCTGTTCTGGTGCGCTGGTTCTATGGGGCCTTAGTACGACGACTTCCCGACTGTCTACTACAACAAATTGTCCCCGACTCCGGCGAGGGAGGGGCAATGACAGCGGCGCGCCTTCGACTCGCTTCAGTGCTTGTAGTCGTCGCTAGATGGTCTATGGACCTGGATGTAATTTTTATCATTTTTGGTGTTCGTTGTACCGTCATGATTGATAATGAATAGATTGTAAGTTTTTCGAAAAAAAAACAATAGTGTTATGATCCCCGCAAAAAAAAAAGTGTTATGATGTTGATGAAGTGAATGGGGATCATGGTGTATACTTAAACATGTCACTAACTTTGACTTCTATAGACTTCTGTCTGGTCCACATGATGTAACGACAAATCTACAAATCAAGATTCCCCGGAGAAAGAAATACCACGAGTACAATTGAATGTTAGAGATTGACTCAGGAGGACATAGACTTCTCAACTTTACAGTTTACATGACATAAACAATTTTCGTTTGGCCCATAATATCACGAAAGTGTCTTTTTTTTAGTGCTCCCACACATGGGCCCAACACACAAAAAACCACCACACAATGCACCATTCCATTTTTCTGTCGGGCCCTCCCCTTCTTGCTCGGTTTTCCATCGTAGAAGGACATTTTTGGTTGGAGCCTCGTCATTTAAAACCAGATGATGCCCACCTCATATTTGTCGTGCGTTGCAACATAGATAATTTTTTTTATATTTACAATATAATATAGTGGTTTAAACTAAGGAAGCGGATTAGGAGCACTCGGCGACGACGCACTCAAAAATCACTGCCGGTCGTCTGCCAGCTCGGGATGTGGGCCACTTTTGCCGAAATGAATTTTTACATGTGAATACAGGACCAAGTAGTATAGCTTAGCAGTGCGTACATGTCCTGCTTCATTTAATATGGTTTAGCCGGGTAAATTCGCCAGCTAAAGTTAGCATTCATTGATCTATATTGACTGGGTCGGAGACTTTAGCATGTGGCCTTCATGGCCAATTTTGAAAACAGTGTATGTAGGTACAAGTGGTACGTTAGAGGTTGTTTGTTACCGTGGTAGAAATTGCGTTTATGGATCTCTGCCAATAAATTCAGAAAATGTTTTGCCATACATGGTGGCAAGTAAAGAAAACATGGATGTACGGCATAGAATGGCGCGTGTACATTCGGAGATAAAAATTTGTTATACATAGTGAAGTATCGAGACAACAAGAATTTCATATGACAACAGTTATGTCCGGCAAGGAATGGCGCATGTTCAGTCGAAGATAAGAATTTGTTATACATAATAAAGAATCGAGACGTCTAGCTCGGTGACGTTCCACGAACTCTAGATCCAGCTGAGGTCGAGGGAGAATTTTATAAGCACGATGACGTGATGACGGTGATGATGAAGCCACTGACGCATGGCTTCGCCTAAGCACTGCAACGATATGACCGAGGTGGAAATCCGTGGAGGGGGGCACCGCACACGGCTAAACAATCAACTTGTGTGTCTATGGGTGCCCCCTCCCCCGTATATAAAGGAGTGGATGAGGGGGAGGGCCGACTCTCTCATGGAGCGCCCAAGGGGGAGTCCTACTCCCGGTGGGAGTAGGATTCCCCCTTCCCTAGTTGGAGTAGGAGAGAAAGGAAGGGGGAGAGAGAGGGAAGGAAAGGGGGGCCGACCCCCACCCAATTCGGATTGGGCTTGGGGGGGGGGGCGCCCTCCACCTTGGCTGCCTCCTCCTCTCTCCCACTAAGGCCCAATAAGGCCCATTGACTCCCCGAGGGGTTCCGGTAACCCCCCGGTACTTCGATAAATGCCCGAACTCATTTGGAACCTTCTGATGTCCAAACATAGCCTTCCAATATATTGATCTTTATGTCTCGACCATTTCGAGACTCCTCGTCATGTCCGTGATCATATCCGAGACTCCTAACTACCTTCGGTACATCAAAACACATAAACTCATAATACCGATCGTCACTGAACGTTAAGCGTGCGGACCCTACGGGTTCGAGAACTATGTAGACATGACCGAGACTCATCTCCGATCAATAACCGATAGCGGAACCTGGATGTGCATATTGGTTCCTACATATTCTACGAAGATCTTTATCGGTCAAACCGCATAACAACATACGTTGTTCCCTTTGTCATCGGTATGTTCCTTGCCCGAGATTCGATCGTCGGTATCTCAATACGTAGTTCAATCTCGTTATCGGCAAGTCTCTTTACTCGTTCTGTAATGCATCATCCCGTAACTAACTCATTAGTCACATTGCTTGCAAGGCCTATAGTGATGTGCATTACCGAGAGGGCCCAGAGATACCTCTCCGACAATCGAAGTGACAAATCCTAATCTCGATCTATGCCAACTCAACAAACAGCATCGGAGACACCTGTAGAGCATCTTTATAGTCACCCAGTTACGTTGTGATGTTTGATAGCACACTAAGTGTTCCTCCGGTATTCGGGGGTTGCATAATCTCATAGTCATAGGAACATGTATAATTTATGAAGAAAGCAATAGCAATAAACTAAACGATCATAGTGCTAAGCTAATGGATGGGTCAAGTCAATCACATCATTCTCTAATGATGTGACCCCGTTCATCAAATGACAACTCTTTGTCCATGGCTAGGAAACTTAACCATCTTTGATTAACGAGCTAGTCAAGTAGTGTTTGTCTATGTATTCACACATGTACTAAGTTTCTGGTTAATACAATTCTAGCATGAATAATAAACATTTATCATGATATAAGGAAATATAAATAAAAACTTTATTATTGCCTCTAGGGCATATTTCCTTCAATGACAACGATTAGGATTAAAACCGATGGTAGGCGTTACAAGTTCACAAGCACTAAGCAACCACATCAGGTGCTTTGTGAGAAGAAAAAATTACATAGTGGTTGGAAATACTAGTCCGGCCTAGGCGAACAGATGGATTACTGATTTCTAAAGACATATCAGCATATTGTAACAACATCGGGTCTCCATGCCAGATCGGCAGAACAATAAACAAGTACTGGTCGTGTTAACAGTTGCACATTAGGGGAAGAGGTCGGAGGCGCAACAATGTAATCTTGGCAAAATACAAGCGGTTCAGGCGACCTTGCAGCATACGAACAACACGACGAGCAGATTCAGTGCCAGAAGGGTGATGATGATGCGGTGGAACATCCTGTCTTCACAAGAAGGGATGGTGAACAGCCTGGGCCATTTGGCGCGAATGACGTTTATGTAGTTCTCCTCCCATTTCTAGAAGTTGCACTTGCGAGACTAGAACAGAAAAAATGGAACTTGAAATTTATAGCAAGAAACACAACAAATGTAAACAAGTTAGCAAAGATGCCTGGTACGTACCCACTCGTGCTAGCACTTGTAGAAGTGCTTGCCTGGATTGGTGTTTGTGCGGGATACCCAACACTGAACCATGACATTGTTGCAGAATGGGCAAACTATGAGTGGCAGGGGTGGCTGCTCCTCTAGTGTAACAAGGGGAGTGCTGGAGCTTGACATGGCAATGAGAACCATGTCAGAATGGGACGGAGTGTAGCTCAGGAAGAGCTGAGCTGAGAATGAAACTTCTTGGGGAAGATATGGTGTGGTGAAGAAGATGGCCTCTTTTATGCCTAGGAGGTAGGAGGAAGATGACCGTGGCCGTGAATAGCATTGTGCCGTCGGGGAGGAAGAGGGTGAGCGTGTGCATTTACTGTAATGGGGTAGTTGGGGGTTGGTAGTTGTGGCCGGATCCATCTACTTTGGACAGGAACTATCTGCGGCGGGGACATAATGTGTGCACTGTACTTCTTCTATACACCACAGTGAAAAAGATAACACGATTCTGCAAAGTTGGCAATACAATGCTTCTATTATAGTGGGTTCGGATCCCAATGCGAATGGATGCGCGGTGGGCGTGGTCGTCGGGTGCTCCTATGCAATTTCGGTTAAACAGACCCATACTGTTGGGGATATAACTATTGGGTTAATTCGCCCAGGAGGGGCCGGGTTAAGTCCCTGGCGGTTCATCAAGACAAAGCCCATGAAGATGCTTAAGACGGTAGCTCATTATGCAGTCTCATCAAGGGCCCGGAGCCCAAAGGCGACTTAAGGCCCAAACAAGTGTAAACCGCCATATATGTGTAACTTGTATTATAAGGCATGTGCAGTTAGTCACCGGGCCGGACACATTGTTTATGAGCCGGTCGGGACTCTGTAAGCCATCGGGCCTCGACCTGTGTATATAAAGGGACGACCCGGTGACGACTTAGGACAAGTGACAACAGATCGAAAGCTAGGTTAAGTGTATTCGCTCCCTGGTAATCGAGACATAAGCAATACCATCTCAAACTGGATTAGGCCTTTGCCTTCAACGCAAGGGGCCGAACCAATATAAACTCCTTGTGTCCTTTGTCCCGTTTAACCCCTTTAAGCTAACCCAGTTGCGATGGCTCCACGACTAAGTCCTCACACTAGGACATCTGCCGTGACAATTCCACGATAGTTGGCGCCCACCATGGGGCCAACGCACGGTGGTTTCGAGTTCTTACAAGGCAGCTTCAAAGGGATCAAGGGATACGCTGTGGGTCGGATGACCAAGAGTCATTGCAGCAAGCTCTACATCGACGACGCACGCTGGGGCCCCGAGGCCGGCTCAATCGAGTACGGGTACCAGGTCCCCTTCGGTGGAATCCACGTCTTCATTGGCAAGATCGTTGAACCGGGCCCTGAGCCGGACATCTGCACCGACATCATCGAGACGGCTCAGCGTGCACGACCTGCCTGGGTTCAACCCGCCGTGAAGCGCACCTTCGTTGGATTCATCCATCAGGCGGAATTTGAGGAAGGATCTATGTCTGGCGGTGAGACGGCCATCTATTCTGATGGTGAGTCGTCCACGGGTGAGACTACTTCGTTGTATCAACTGCAAGATGGCAGGCTTGGGGGCTGTTCTGAGGGTGATAGTATTCCGGACCCATGTGAGCTGGCGAACCGGGTCGCAATTTTCATGGCCGGTACACAGCCAGGGCAGAATTCCCCGACTGCGGCAACAATGATTTCCGGGTCAGCAACGGCAATGGCGGCCGGGGCAGGAGGCCATGTGCGCCCGCCGGCTCAGGTCTTGTCTGACTTATTGGGAAGTTTGACAACATTGTTAACAACAGAGGTTAACCCGACAGATCAAGATCAGCATAACACGGAAGTTGTAAAACTGCGAGATCAGATAGCTCAAGCCAAGGAGGGTCTGGCGGCTGAGGACGTGAGGATGACGGCGGAACGAGCTGCTCTGGATGTTCAGGCACAACGAATTCAGGCAGAGTCTTTCCGGCTCATGTTGGATCAGAACGCCTCAAACGAGGTGATGAGAAGGAGGCACCGGAGTCGTCTACCTATGGCTTACGAGGCGAGGAACCTCTTCAACACACCTGGTGCAGGGACCAGTGACCCACCAGAGGTAAACCGGGAGGTAACCGCGCCTGGAGCTGGAGCACCGGTTCAGCCACGCGTGACGGGTCCACTTTGCCTGAATAATATCCCATTACAATATGTCCCGACGCCGCCGGGTCATTATTCTAACCCTTTGGATAATATGATCGCTGCGGCATCGCGATTGGCGGCTCTCCCGGTGGAAGGCGAGTCTCCAGCTGCGATTGAAATGTGGAGGGCTAGGGAGCTTCTTCAGACCGCATTGGTACAACAAGAGGTTTATTCTTATAGTCGTGAGAGGATTCACTCAACCCCTCGCCCAAGCCGGAGTTATAGCAGACACATTGATTCACCGACCGTTTCAAGAAGTGAGAGACACCGTAACTCGGCCCATGGACATGACCCGGTGCGCGGTGGTTCTAATGCTCAGGATTTGGTGGATCAAGGCAAAGCGCGCCGGGAAGCTGAGCTGGCGGCTCAGCAAGGGGCTCATCAACGTTCCCTGGTTTATCCAACAACTTCGGTGGAGATGGGGGTAACCTCCAGAACCTTGGGAGTGCCATGTTTAGTGCCGGCTTTACGCAACGTACGTTTGCCCAAGGATTTCAAGGGTCCTCGTAAGGTGCCCAACTACACAGCTGACTTACCCCCTGAAGCATGGGTTGAGAGTTATGGGATGGCAATGGAGCTGTTGGATGTTGATGATGCTGCATGCACTAAGTACTTCACGATGATGTTGGAAGGGACGGCCCACACTTGGTTGAAAGGGCTGCCTGCTAACTCCATTGGATCGTGGGCCGAGTTAAAAGCCCGGTTTATCCAGAATTTTAAAGATACATGCAAGCAGCCCATGTCGATTGTGGATCTGGATTCCTGTATCCAAGAAGAAGGCGAGTCAACAACCCATTGGGTGCGCCGGGTATCGACTATCCTGCATTCGTCGGATCGTATCAATGCCGGCTCAGTAGTCTTGATATTAGAGAAGAATTGTCGCTTTATGCCCCTTAAGCAGAAGTTAGGGCGGCTCAAGCGCCACTGCAATGACATGGGGGAGCTGATGTCGGCTCTAGTTAAGTATGTTGACTCTGACTGTACCAACGACCCCGAGTCTGAGGAAAATCCAGGAAAGGGAAAGAAGAGCGGCGGTAACAGAGGGCAGCAACATAACCTGGCGAGTCACGGAGGCAACGGTAAGCGCAAAGCTGATAATAATTTAGATTTTGTGGCTAACACCTATACGCAGAATAATGGACAACAACGTAAAGGAAAGCCACCTCCACGGATTGGGGGGTCAAGTTTCGATCTTGAGCGGCAGCTAAATATGCCGTGTCCAAGGCATGGTACACGGGAAAGGCCATCCACTCACCTTTGGAAGGATTGCTTCATTATGAAGGAGTACATAAATTCCAATCTTTTTCAAAACAATCATGGGTCGGACGGTGGTTCAGGTTCCGGCTCTCATGGCCTGGGTTATGGTGGTGGAGGTTCTGATTCTAGTTTTCAAAGCCAAGGTAATCAAGGTGGTTACAATCAATAGAACAATCAGGAAAATCAGCAGCAGCAATCTAGTTATCAGAGTAACCTGAAGCAGTTGAATAGTGGGTAGTACCACGTCTTCACCACAAGTTTATGCAAGCGGGATCATAAGCTCCATAAAAGGGCAGTAAACGCCATTGAGACGGCAGTTCCCCGTTACTTGCGATGGTCTGAGCAACCCATTGTGTGGAGTCGTGAAGATCACCCGCCCCGGGTTGATAATCTGGGTCACTTGGCTTTAGTGGTGGCTGATATGTCTCCGTCATATCTACTTTTCCAAACACTTTTGCCCTTGTTTTGGACTCTAACCTGCATGATTTGAATGGAACTAACCCAGACTGACGCTGTTTTCAGCAGACTTTCCATGGTGTTATTTATGTGCAAAAACAAAAGTTTTCGGAATGACCTGAAACTTCACGGAGCTTATTTTTGGAAAATATAAAAAATATTGGCGAAAGAATCAAGGCCAGGGGGCCCACACCCTGTCCACGAGGGCGGGGGCGCGCTTGCCCCCCTGGGCGCGCCCCCTGCCTCGTGGGCCCCCTGATGCTCCACCGACCTCAACTCCAACTCCATATATTCGTGTTCGGGGAGAAAAAAATCAGAGAGAAAGATTCATCGCGTTTTACGATACGAAGCCACCGCCAAGCCCTAAACTCTCTCGGGAGGGCTGATCTGGAGTCCGTTCGGGGCTCCGAAGAGGGGAATCCGTCGCCATCGACATCATCAACCATCCTCCATCACCAATTTCATGATGCTCACCGCCGTGCGTGAGTAATTCCATCATAGGCTTGCTGGACGGTGATGGGTTGGATGAGATTTATCATGTAATAGAGTTAGTTTTTTTAGGGTTTGATCCCTAGTATCCACTATGTTCTGAGATTGATATTGCTATGACTTTGCTATGCTTAATACTTGTCACTAGGGCCCGAGTGCCATGATTTCAGATCTGAACCTATTATGTTTTCATGAATATATGTGAGTTCTTGATCCTATCTTGCAAGTCTATAGTCACCTACTATGTGTTATGATCCGGCAACCCCGAAGTGACAATAATCGAGACCACTCCCGGTGATGACCGTAGTTTGAGGAGTTCATGTATTCACTATGTGTTAATGCTTTGGTCCGGTACTCTATTAAAAGGAGGCCTTAATATCCCTTAGTTTCCGCTAGGACCCCGCTTCCACGGGAGGGTAGGACAAAAGATGTCATGCAAGTCCTTTTCCATAAGCACATATGACTATATTCGCAATACATGCCTACATTACATTGATGAATCGGAGCTAGTTCTGTGTCACCCTATGTTATGATTGTTACATGATGAACCACATCCGGCATAATTCTCCATCACCGATCCAATGCCTACGAGCTTTTCACATATTGTTCTTCGCTTATTTACTTTTCCATTGCTATTGTTACAATCACTACAAAACCCAAAAATATTACTTTTGCTATCGCTATCGTTACTTCCATATTACTTTGCTACTAAATACTTTGCTGCAGATACTAAGTTATCCAGGTGTGGTTGAATTGACAGCTCAACTGCTAATACTTGAGAATATTCTTTGGCTTCCCTTGTGTCGAATCAATAAATTTTGGTTGAATACTCTACCCTTGGAAACCGTTGCGATCCCCTATACTTGTGGGTTATCAAGACTATTTTCTGGCGCCGTTGCCGGGGAGCATAGCTCTATTCTTTGGGTCACTTGGGATTTATATCTGCTGGTCACTATGAAGAACTTGAAAGACGAGAAAACAAAAACTTATCCCTCAACTACTAGGGGAGGTAAGGAACTGCCATCTAGCTCTGCACTTGATTCACCTTCTATTTTGAGTAAGCTTGCGACACCTAAACCTGCTTCTGCTATTCATTCTGATATGTCGCATGTTATTGATGATGTCACTTATGCTATGCATGATACTTATGATGAAACTACTTCTATGCTTGATACTACTGTGCCACTTGGTGAATTCCTTGATGAACAGCTTGCTAGGGCTAGAGAGAATGAAATTATTGAAACTGATAATATTGACGAAAGTGATGATGAAAGCTCTCCTAATAAATATGAATTGCCTGTTGTGCCTGAGGGCTATGTTATGGACGAAGAGACTAAAAGAGACTTTCTTGCTTGCAATGATAGAAGTGATCTTAAGAAATTATTAGTTAAGGTTAAACAAAAAGTTCTGAATGCTAGAATGAAATATGATCCTGCTTATGCTACTTCACCTATCTTTGTTACTGATAAGGATTATGAATTCTCTATTGATCCCGATATAATTACTTTGGTTGAATCTGATCCTTTTTATGGCTATGAATCTGAAACTGTTGTGGCACATCTTACTAAATTAAATGATTTAGCCACCCTGTTCACTAATGATGAGAGAACTCACTACTTTTATATCCTTAAAATATTTCCGTTCTCATTAAAGGGTGATGCTAACATATGGTTTAATTCTCTTGATCCTGGTTGTGTGCGTAGTCCCCAGGATATGATTTATTACTTCTCTGCTAAATATTTCCCTGCTCATAAGAAACAAGCTGCCTTAAGGGATATATATAATTTTGTGCAAATTGAAGAAGAGAGTCTCCCACAAGCTTGGGGGAGGCTTCTCCAATTACTTAATGCTTTGCCTGATCATCCTCTCAAGAAAAATGAAATGCTTGATATATTTTAAATGGACTAACCGATGCTTCCAGTGATTATCTGGTAGTTGTGCTGGTTCTGTTTTCAGGGAAAGAACACCGGATGAAGCTGAAATTCTATTGAATAATATGTTGACAAATGAAAATAATTGGACACTTCCCGAGCCAACTCCTGAGCCTATTCCTAAACCAACTCCGAAGAAGAGGGGTGTTCTACTTCTCAGTCCCGAAGATATGCAAGAGGCAAAGAAATCTATGAAAGAAAAGGGTATTAAAGGTGAAGATGTTAAGAATTTACCTCCTATTGAAGAAATACATGGTCTTAATTTACCGCCTGTTGAAGAAATATATGATCTTAATTCATCACCTTTTGAAGAAACACATGGTCTTGATAACCCGACACAGGTAGTAAAGGTAAATTCTCTCTATAGATTTGATGAAGGTGATATTCCTCACTATAAGTCTGCTAGACAATGCTTAGAGAGTTTGACAATTTTATTGTTAAACAAGGAGACTTCAATGCTTATATTGGTAGACAACTGAAATATAATTCCGATACGCCTGAACACTTGGGTGATTATATTTCTAGAGTTAAAGGTGAACTTAAACTCATTAGTAAACATGCTTCTATGGTTACCACTCAAGTAGAACAAGTACTTAAAGCCCAGACCGATTTGCTCAATGAATTGAATAGTAAGAAAAATGACTATGCTGTTAGAGTGGCTACTAGAACTGGTAAAATGACTCAGGAACCTTTGTATCCTGAAGGCCACCCTAAGAGAATTGAACAGGATTCTCAGAGAAATAATATTGATGCACCTAATCCTTCTAAAAAGAAGAAAAAGAAAAATGATAGGACTTTGCATGCTTCTAGTGAACCTGTTGTAGACACACCTGAGAATCTGATACGTCCATTTTGCATCATGCTTTTATATCGATATTTATTGCATTATGGGTTGTTATTTCACTTTATGTCACAATAATTATGGCTATTCTCTCTTATTTTACAAGGTTTACATAAGGAGGGAGAATGCCGGCAGCTGGAATTCTGGGCTGGAAAAGGAGCAAATATTAGAGACCTATTCTGCACAACTCCAAAAGTCCTGAAACTCCACGAAAGTCTTTTTTGGAAATAATAAAAAATATCCAGCGGAAGAAGTTCACCAGAGGGGGGCCCACCTGTCCACGAGGGTGGGGGCGCCCCCTACCTCGTGGGCCCCCTGTTGGCCCTCCGATGCCCATCTTCTGCTATATGAGGTCTTTCGTCGAGGAAAAATTGATAAGCAACCTTTCGGGACGAAACTTCACCGCCACGAGGCGGAACCTTGGTGGAACCAATCTAGGGCTCCGACAGAGCTGTTCTGTCGGGGACACTTCCCTCCGGGAGGGGGAAATCATCACCATCGTCATCACCAACGCTCCTCTCATCGGGAGAGGGCAATCTCCATCAACATCTTCACCAGCACCATCTCATCTCAAAACCCTAGTTCATCTCTTGTATCCAATTCTTGTCTCCAAGTCCGGGATTGGTACTACTAGGTTGCTAGTAGTGTTGATTACTCCTTGTAGTTGATGCTAGTTGGTTTATTTGGTGGAAGATCATATGTTCAGATCCTTTATGCATATTATTACCCCTCTGATTATGAACAAGAATATGCTTTGTGAGTATTTACGTTTGTTCCTGAGGACATGGGAGAAGTCTTGTTATTAGTAGTCATGTGAATTTGGTATTCGTTCGATATTTTGATGAGATGTATGTTGTCTAGCCTCTAGTGGTGTTATGTGGACGTCGACTACATAACACTTCACCATTATTTGGGGCTAGAGGAAGGCATTGGGAAGTAATAAGTAGATGATGGGTTGCTAGAGTGACAGAAGCTTAAACCCTAGTTTATGCGTTGCTTCGTAAGGGGCTGATTTGGATCCATATGTTTCATGCTATGGTTAGGTTTACCTTAACACTTTTGTTGTAGTTGCGGATGCTTGCAATAGAGGTTAATCATAAGTGGGATTCTTGTTCAAGTAAGAACAGCACCCAAGCACCGGTCCACCCACATATCAAATTATCAAAGTACCGAACGCGAATCGTACGAACATGATGAAAACTAGCTTGACGATATTCCCATGTGTCCTCGGGAGTGCTTTTCCTTATATAAGAGTTTATCTAGGCTTATCCTTTGCTACAAAATAGATTGGGCCACCTTTCTGCACTTTATTTACTTTTGTTACTTGTTGCTCGTTACAAATTATCCTATCACAAAACTATCTGTTACCACTTGTTTCAGTACTTGCAGAGAATACCTTGCTGAAAACCGCTTATCGTTTCCTTCTGCTCCTCGTTGGGTTCGACACTCTTACTTATCGAAAGGACTACGATAGATCCCCTATACTTGTGGGTCATCAAGACTCTTTTCTGGCGCCATTGCCGAGGAGTGAAGCGCCTTTGGTAGGTGGAATTTGGTAAGGAAAAATTTATATAGTGTGCTGAAATTTACTGTCACTTGTTACTATGGAAAGTAATCCTGTGAGGGGCTTGTTCGGGGTATCTTCACCCCGACCAGTAGAGCAAAGAGTTACTCCTCAACCTACTAGACCTACTGAAAATGAAAATGAGAATGAAATTATTCCCTTTGAAGTTCCTTCGGGTATGTTAGTAAAACTTCTAGATAATCCTTTTGCAGGAGATGGAACAAAGCATCCTGATGAGCACCTAATATATGTTGATGAAGTTTGTGGATTATTTAAGCTTGCAGGTATACCCGATGATGTTGTTAAGAAGAAGGTATTCCCTTTATCTTTGGAGGGAGATGCATTGACATGGTATAGGCTATGTGATGATACGAGATCATGGAACTATAAACGATTGAAATTGGAATTTCATCAGAAGTATTATCCTATGCATCTTGTTCATCATGATCGCAATTATATATATAATTTTTGGACTCGCGAAGGAGAAAGCGTCGCTCAAGCTTGGAGGAGGCTTAAATCAATGTTATATTCATGCCCCAATCATGAGCTCCCAAGAGAAATAATTATTCAAAGTTTTTATGCTCGGCTTTCTGATAACAATCGCACCATGCTCGATACTTCTTGTGCTGGCTCTTTTATGATGAAGACTATTGAATTCAAATGGAATTTATTGGATAGAATTAAACGCAACTCTGAAGATTGGGATCTCGACGAAGGTAAGGAGTGAGGTATGACTCCTAAGTTTGATTGTGTTAAATCTTTTATGGATACCGATATTTTCCGTAAGTTTAGCACTAAATATAGACTTGACTCTGAGATAGTAGCTTCTTTTTGTGAATCTTTTGCTACTTATGTTGATCTCCCCAAGGAGAAATGGTTTAAATATCATCCTCCCATAGAAGTAAAAGTAGCTGCACCTATTAAAGTTGAAGAAAAGACTATCACTTATAATGATCCTATTGTTCCTACTTGTTATGTTGAGAAACCACCTTTCCCTGTTAGGATAAAGGATCACGCTAAAGCTTCAACTGTGGTTCGTAAAAGCAATATTAGAAATTATACACCTCCTGAGCAAGTCAAAGTTGAGCCTAATATTGCTATTGTTAAAGATCTCTTGTCTGATAATATTGATGGGCATGTTATTCACTTCTGCGGTGAAACTGCTAGGATTGCTAAACCTTGTGTTAAAGATAAACCTAGACCTGTGGTAGGCGTGCCTGTTATTTCTGTTAAAATAGGAGATCATTGTTATCATGGTTTATGTGATATGGGTGCTAGTGCTAGTGTTATACCTTATTACTTGTATAAAGAAATTGTGCATGATATTGCACCCGCTGAGATAGAAGGTATTGATGTTAGAATTAAACTTGCCAATAGAGATACTATATCAGCAATGGGAATTGTTAGAGATGTTGAAGTCTTGTGTGGGAAAACTAAATATCATGCTGATTTTCTTGTTCTCAGTTCCCCACAAGACAGCTTTTGTCCCATTATATTTGGTAGACCGTTCTTGAATACTGTCAATGCTAGAATAGACTGCGAAAAGAATGTTGTTACTATTGGTTTGGGTGATATGTCTCATGAGTTTAATTTCTCTAAATTTAGTAAACAACATCGTGAAGAAGAATTACCTAGTAAGGATGAAATTATTGGTCTTGCTTCTATTGCCGTACCTCCTAGTGATCCTTTAGAACAATATTTGCTAGACCATGAAAATGATATGTTTATGAATGAAAGAAGGGAAATAGATGAAGTATTCTTTAGTAAATAACCTATTTTGAAACACAATTTTCCTGTTGAAATCCTAGGGGATCCTCCTCCACCCAAGGGTGATCCCATGTTTGAGCTTAAACTGTTGCCTGATAATCTTAAATATGCTTATCTTGATGAAAAGAAGATATATCATGTTATTATTAGTGCTAACCTTTCAGAACATGAAGAAGAAAGATTATTGAAAACTCTGAAGAAGCACCATGCTGCTATTGGATATACTCTTGATGATCTTAAGGGCATTAGTCCCACTCTATGTCAACATAAAATAAATTTGGAAGAAGATGCCAAACCAGTCTGTGATCATCAACGAAGGCTTAATCCTAAGATGAAAGAAGTGGTAAGAAAAGAAATACTAAAGCTTCTAGAGGCAGGTATAATTTATCCCGTTGCTGATAGTCAGTGGGTAAGTCTTGTCCATTGTGTCCCTAAGAAGGGAGGTGTTACTGTTGTTCCTAATGATAAAGATGAATTAATTTTGCAAAGAATTATTACAGGTTATAGGATGGTAATTGATTTCCGCTAATTAAATAAGGATACTAAAAAGGATCATTACCCCTTACCTTTTATCGATCAAATGCTAGAAAGATTATGCAAACATACACATTATTGCTTTCTAGATGGTTATTCCGGTTTCTCTCAAATACCTCTGTCAGCTAAAGATCAATCAAAGACCACTTTTACTTGCCCTTTTGGTACTTTTGCTTATAGACGTATGCCTTTTTGTTTATGTAATGCACCTGCTACCTTTCGAAGATGCATGATGGCTATATTCTCTGACTTCTGTGAAAAGATTTGTGAGGTTTTCATGGACGACTTTTCCGTCTATGGATCCTCTTTTGATGATTGCTTGAGCAATCTTGATCGAGTTTTGCAGAGATGTGAAGAAACTAATCTTGTCTTGAATTGGGAAAAGTGCCACTTTATGGTTAATGAAGGTATTGTCTTGGGGCATAAAGTTTCTGAAAGAGGTATTGATGTTGATAAAGCCAAGGATGATGCTATTGAAAAGATGCCATGTCCCAAGGACATCAAAGGTATGACAAGTTTCCTTGGTCACGCCGGATTTTATAGGAGGTTCATTAAAGATTTCTCAAAAATTTCTCGGCCTCTGACTAATTTATTACAAAAAGATATACCATTTGTCTTTGATGATGATTGTGTAGAAGCATTTGAAGTACTTAAGAAAGCATTGATCTCTGCACCTATTGTTCAGCCACCTTATTGGAATTTACCGTTTGAAATTATGTGTGATGCTAGTGATTATGCTGTAGGTGCTGTTCTAGGGCAAAGAGTTGATAAGAAATTAAATGTTATCCATTATGCTAGTAAAACTTTAGACAATGCTCAAAGAAATTATGCTACTACTGAGAAGGAATTCTTAGCAGTTGTATTTGCTTGTGATAAGTTCAGGCCTTATATTGTTGATTCTAAAGTAACTATTCACACTTATCATGCTTCTATTAAATACCTGATGGAAAAGAAAGATGCTAACCTAGACTTATTAGATGGGTTCTCTTGCTACAAGAATTTGATTTGCATATTATTGATAGAAAGGGAGCTGAGAACCCCCGTTGCAGACAACTTGTCTAGGTTAGAAAATGTTCTTGATGACCCACTACCTATTGATGATAGCTTTCCTGATGAGCAGTTAAATGTCATAAATGCTTCTCGTACCGCTCCTTGGTATGCTAATTATGCTAATTATGTTGTTGCTAAATTTATACCACCTAGTTTCACATACCAACAAAAGAAAAAGTTCTTCTATGATTTGAGACATTACTTTTGGGATGACCCACATCTTTATAAAGAAGGAGTAGATGGTGTTATTAGACGTTGTGTACCTGAGAATGAACAGGAACAGATCCTATGCAAGTGTCACTCCGAAGCCTATGGAGGACACCACGCTGGAGATAGAACTGCACATAAGGTATTACAACCTGGTTTTTATTGGCCTACTCTCTTCAAGGATGCCCGTAAGTTTGTCCTGTCTTGTGATGAATGTCAAAGAATTGGTAATATTAGTAGACGTCAAGAAATGCCTATGAATTATTCACTTGTTATTGAACCATTTGATGTTTGGGGCTTTGATTATATGGGACCTTTTCCTGCCTCTAATGGTTATACACATATTTTAGTTGCTGTTGATTACGTTACTAAGTGGGTAGAAGCTATTCCAACAAGTAGTGCTGATCATAACACTTCTATTAAAATGCTTAAAGAAGTTATTTTCCTGAGGTTTGGAGTCCCTAGATATTTAATGACTGATGGTGGTTCACACTTTATTCATGGCGCTTTCCATAAAATGCTTGCTAAGTATGATGTTAATCATAGAATTGCATCTCCTTATCACCCACAGTCTAGTGGTCAAGTAGAATTGAGTAATAGAGAGCTCAAATTAATTTTGCAAAAGATTGTCAATAGGTCTAGAAAGAATTGGTCCAAGAAACTTGATGATGCATTCTGGGCCTATAGAACTGCATATAAAAATCCTATGGGTATGTCTCCATATAAAATGGTTTATGGAAAAGCATGTCACTTACCTCTCGAACTAGAACATAAGGCATATTGGGCTATTAAAGAGCTCAACTATGATTTCAAACTTGCCGGTGAAAAGAGGTTATTTTATATTAGCTCACTTGATGAATGGAGAACCCAAGCTTATGAAAATGCCAAGTTGTTTAAAGAAAAAGTTAAAAGATGGCATGACAAAAAGATACAAAAGCGCGAGTTTAACGTAGGTGATTATGTATTGCTATACAACTCTCATTTAAGATTTTTTGTAGGAAAACTTCTCTCTAAATGGGAAGGCCCTTACATTATTGAGGAGGTATATCGTTTCGGTGCCATAAAAATCAACAACTTCGAAGGCACAAATCCAAAGGTGGTGAACGGTCAAAGAATTAAACATTATATCTCAGGTAATCCCATAAATGTTGAAACCAATGTTATTGAAACCGTAACCCCGGAGGAATACATAAGGGACACTTTCCAGAACGTTTCAGACTCCGAAAAGGAATAGGTATGTGGTACGGTAAGTAATTCGACTCCAAAATAGTTTTTAAGGCAATATTTCTCCGTTTTGGAATATTTAGAAAAATAGAAAAATAAGTAGCAGTCCGGGAAGGACACGAGGGCCCCACGAGGGTGGAGGGCGCGCCCTACCCCCGGGCGCGCCCCCTACCTCGTGGGCACCTCGTGTGCCTTCCAGACTCCGTTTTCTTGCATGATACATATTTTGGTCGGTAAAAATTCATTATATATTCTCACGAAGGTTTTGACTCATGTATCACGCAATTATCCTCTGTTCTTGTTTCGAGCTGTTTTCATGACAGATCTAGATTATCATGACGTCCCCAAGTGCCTCCAAGGACAAGTTCTTCGAGAAGGTCATCAACCCTTACCTCGCGGATGTGCTGCGACACCCTCAAACCATTGAGTTGCGTGATGGGTTGCTGCACATTCGTGATGAAGAGCGACCGAAGGGGACCGGAAGCGTGGAGACGAGGCTCGAAGCAGTGGAGCAACAGGTTTTCAAGTGTCAGGGGATGGTGGAACATGGACTCAACTCCAACCACATGATGATCGCGGAGTTCACTAGCAACCACAAGTTGGATGCCGACAACATCAGGGAGGCCATCTTCAAGCTTCATGAGAAGATCGAGCACCTTCAAGCCCAAATCTCTATGATCTGCAAAACCAAAACTGTGAGTATGAATATAGATTCAAAAGGATGAGTTTGGCTGCAGATTTGAGGATCCCGGAGACTCGATCGTCCTTCTATGATGGTGAGCCTATGCCTTGGAAGATGGACGACAAGCCCGCATCATCGACAACACCTCCACCTTCTTCACCAGCAAAGGAGACATAATCACATAGGTATGGGCACTCCCCCTGGCAACTGCCAAGCTTGGGGGAGGTGCCCCGGTATCGTATCACCATCACACTCCTATCTTTACTGTTTTTCTTAGTTTGATCCTATTAGTAGTATCTTGATCTAGTAGAATAAAGTTTATGGCATGATCTTGTTTTGAGTTTTGCTTTATGATCTCTCTTTGTAATCGAGTCCGTGAGCTATATATAATAAAGATTAGTGTTGAGTCAAGGGCTTAATTTTCTTGCTATGATCTTGAGTGGATAAAAGAAAAGAGAAAAAGAATAAAAAGAAACAAAAGTTCATATTGATCTTATTGAGAGTAATGACTTCATATAGAAAGAGTATGATGATTAAAAGTTGTTGGGAGTTGGCAAACGTAGCTTTGGTCATCGTTGCAATTAATAGGAAGTAATAAGGAAAGAGAGGTTTCACATATAAATATATTATCATTGACATCTCTTATGATTGGGAGCACTTATTAAAATATGACATGCTAAAGAGTTGATGTTGGACAAGGAAGACAACATAATGAGTTATGTTTTCTTGCATCTGAGATAAAGTATATTGTCATGGATCATCCAACATGTTGATCTTGCCTTTCCTTCTCACGCTAGCCAAATTCTCAGCACCAAGTAGAGATACTACTTGTGCTTCCAAAACCCTTAAACCAGTTTTGCCATGAGAGTCCACCAAAGCTACCTATGGATTGAGTAAGATCCTTCAAGTAAGTTGTCATCAGTGCAAAGCAATAAAAATTGCTCTCTAAATATGTATGACTTATTAGTATGGGAGAAATAAGCTTTATACGATCTTGTGATGTGGAAGAAATAAAAGCGACGGACTGCATAATAAAGTTTCATATCACAAGTGGCAATATAAAGTGACGTTCTTTCGCATTAAGATTTTATACATCCAACCATAGAAGCGCATGGCAACCTCTGCCTCCCTCTGCGAAGGGCCTATCTTTTATTATTATCTTCTACCTTATGCAAGAGTCATGGTGATCTTCACCTTTCCTTTTTCATTTTATCCTTTGGCAAGCACAGTATGTTGGAAAGATCCTGATAAATATATCTAATTGGATGTAGGGGAGCATGAGTTATTATTGTTGACATTACCCTTGATGTAAAAGGTTGGGAGGCAGAACTATAAGCCCCTATCTTTCTCTGTGTCCGACTAAAACTCCGTAACCACAAGTATTGCATGAGTGTTAGCAATTATGAAAGACTAAATTATAGTTGAGTATGTGGACTTGCTATTAAGCTCTGACATAGACTCTTTCTGATGTTATGATAAATTGCAATTGCTTCAATGACCGAGTTTATAGTTTGTTGGTTCTCAATAAAGTTTCTGATTCATACTTTTGCATTGTGAATAGATCATCACTTGAACATAAGAAATCATATGACAATATCTATATATGTTGTTGTTATGAGAATAATCATGATGCCTTCATGTCCGTATTTTATTTTTATCGACACCTCTACCTCTAAACATGGGGACATATTTATCGTTATCGGCTTCCGCTTGAGGACAAGCGAGGTCTAAGCTTGGGGGAGTTGATACATCCATTTTGCATCATGCTTTTATATCGATATTTATTGCATTATGGGCTGTTATTTCACTTTATGTCACAATACTTATGGCTATTCTCTCTTATTTTACAAGGTCTACATAAGGAGGAAGAATGCCGGCAGCTGGAATTCTGGGCTGGAAAAGGAGCAAATATTAGAGACCTATTCTGCACAGCTCCAAAAGTCCTGAAACTCCACGAAAGTCATTTTTGGAAATAATAAAAAATATCCAGCGGAAGAAGTTCACCAGAGGGGGGCCCACCTGTCCACGAGGGTGGGGGGCGCGCCCCTTACCTCGTGGGCCCCCTGTTGGCCCTCCGATGCCCATCTTCTGCTATATGAGGTCTTTCGTCGAGGAAAAAATGATAAGCAACCTTTCGAGACGAAACTACGCCGCCACGAGGCGGAACCTTGGCGGAACCAATCTAGGGCTCCGGTAGAGCTGTTCTGCCGGGGACACTTCCCTCCGGGAGGGGGAAATCATCACCATCGTCATCACCAACGCTCCTCTCATCAGGAGAGGGAAATCTCCATCAACATCTTCACCAGCACCATCTCATCTCAAAACCCTAGTTCATCTCTTGTATCCAATTCTTGTCTCCAAGTTCGGGATTGGTACTAGTAGGTTGCTAGTAGTGTTGATTACTCCTTGTAGTTGATGCTAGTTGGTTTATTTGGTGGAAGATCATATGTTCAGATCCTTTATGCATATTATTACCCCTCTGATTATGAACATGAATATGCTTTGTGAGTAGTTATGTTTGTTCCCGAGGACATGGGAGAAGTCTTGCTATTAGTAGTCATGTGAATTTCGTATTCGTTCGATATTTTGATGAGATGTATGTTGTCTAGCCTCTAGTGGTGTTATGTGAACGTCGACTACATAACACTTCACCATTATTTGGGGCTAGAGGAAGGCATTGGGAAGTAATAAGTAGATGATGGGTTGCTAGAGTGACAGAAGCTTAAACCCTAGTTTATGTGTTGCTTCGTAAGGGGCTGATTTGGATCCATATGTTTCATGCTATGGTTAGGTTTACCTTAATACTTTTGTTGTAGTTGCGGTTGCTTGCAATAGAGGTTAATCATAAGTGGGATGCTTGTTCAAGTAAGAACAGCACCCAAGCACCAGTCCACCCACATATCAAATTATCAAAGTACCGAACGCGAATCATATGAACGTGATGAAAACTAGCTTGACGATATTCCCATGTGTCCTCGGGATCGCTTTTCCTTATATAATAGTTTGTCCAGGCTTATCCTTTGCTACAAAAAGTATTGGGCCACCTTGCTGCACTTTATTTAATTTTGTTACTTGTTGCTCGTTACAAATTATCCTATCACAAAACTATCTGTTACCACTTGTTTCAGTACTTGCAGAGAATACCTTGCTGAAAACTGCTTATCATTTCTTTCTGCTCCTCGTTGGGTTCGACACTCTTACTTATCAAAAGGACTACGATAGATCCCCTATACTTGTGGGTCATCAGAATCCAAATGATATTTCTATTTCTGATGCTGAAACACAATCTGGTAATGAACATGAACCTAGTGATAATGTTAATGATGATGTTCATGATGATGCTCAAACTAGTAATGAAAATGATGTAGAAATTGAACCTGATGTTGATCTTGATAACCCACAATCAAAGAATCGACGTTATGATAAGAGAGACTTTGTTGCTAGGAAACTCAGTAAGGAAAGAGAACCTTGGGTTCAGAAATCCATGCCTTTTCCTTCCAAACCATCCAAGAAAAAGGATGATGAGGATTTTGAGCGCTTTGCTGAAATGATTAGACCTATCTTTTTGCGTATGCGATTAACTGATATGCTCAACATGAATCCGTATGCTAAGTACATGAAAGAAATTGTTACTAATAAAAGAAAGATCCAGAAGTTGAAATTCCCACCATGCTTGCTAATTATACTTTTAAGGGTGGAATACCTAAGAAACTAGGAGATCCCGGAGTACCAACTATACCATGCTCCATTAAAAGAAATTATGTTAGAACTGCTTTATGTGATCTTGGAGACGGTGTTAGTGTTATGCCTCTCTCTTTATATCATAGACTTGATTTGAATAAGTTGACACCTACTGAAATATCTTTGCAAATGGCCGATAAATCAACTGCTATACGTGTCGGTATTTGTGAGGATGTGCCTGTTGTGGTTGCAAACGTTACTATTTTAACGGACTTTGTTATTCTTGATATTCCCGAGGACGATAGTATGTCTATTATTCTTGGAAGACCCTTTTTGAATACTGCAGGGGCTGTTATTGATTGCAACAAAGGCAATGTCACTTTTCATGTCAATGGCAATGAGCATACGATACACTTTCCAAGGAAACAACCTCAAGTCCATAGTATAAATTCTATTGGAAAAATTCCATCGATTATTTTTGGAGGCTTTGAATTTCCTCTTCCTACTGTCAAAAAGAGATATGATATTCTTATTATTGGGGATGTGCATATCCCCATTGAGGTAACCTAGTGTTATTCGAAATTTCTCCGGTTCCATGTTATTTGGAATGAGTTTGTTAACAAGACTTGATCAACCTTGTTAGTGGATTCCTTTTGATGAGCATGAGATGGATGAAACTAGAAGGCACAACCTTCTGTACCCTCATTTTACTTTCTGTTATTTAGTTGAAATAAAGTAAAAATGGTATTTTCTTTCTATTTTCTGAATTATCCGTGCAATATAAAAATACCCCAAAAATAAAAGTTCTCCAAATGCCCTGCCAATTTAATATGATTTTTTTCTAGAATATTTGAGAATATATGGCACTAAGAACACAACAGGGGAGCAAGCACCTGGCCACGAGGGTCCAGGGCGCGCCCACCCCCCTGCCTCGTGGGCCCACGGTGGCCCCCTCCACTTATTCCTGCACCCACACACTTCTTCTTCCTCCCAAAAAAATCACCATCCAGCTCAAGCACGAGTTCTAGCTCATTTTGCTGCTATTTTCGATCTCCTTGCTCAAAGCACCTCTCACAAAACTGCTTTAGGGGATTGTTCCTTGGTATGTGACTCCTCCATTGGTCCAATTAGTTTTTGTTCTAATGCTTTATTCATTGCAAATTTGTGCTGCCTAGGTGACCATGTTCTTGAGCTTGCATGCCAAAATTATATGGTTCCAAATAGTTCTAATGCATGATATAGTCTCTAGGCACTTGTAGGAGTAGTTGCTATCAATTTTGTTGAGCTTGGTTCACTTTTATTTGAAGGAATTTCAGAATTTTTCAGAAAATAATGAAGAGATTTTTGAGGGGCTCATCGAGCCGAAGCTCAAAGGAAAAGCAAGGTGAAGAAGCGGAGAGGCCTAAATATAATTTGCCTCACACCGCGGAGGTTCGGCCGTGCGAATGGCCTTCCAATGATTTCTTAAGACCAGCCGGATTTATGATGATTTTTATGAATTGGCTGAGAATGCAGGCCTCACCGACTTCCTCTGCGACCAACGCGAATAGTTTCTCTTACTCACCAATACTTTTGTGCAAAACTTCTACTATTATCCTAAGGAATCACTTCCTTCAGTAGAGTTTCATTTATATGATGTGGTTAAGAAGATGTCATTATATGAATTTTGCAGGGTTTGCAAAATACCTTTGAAGGGTAGCTTAGAGGAACCACATCGTAAAGATGTGGACGGGTTTATTGATACTATTACTGCGGGGAAACTAGGAAGGTTTCCGATGCAAGAATCACTAGCATACATTTTCCTGTTTTACGCTACTTTGCAATATTTGCTAGTCGTTGCTTAATTGGTCGCGGAAACTGTGGAAACCTTAGTGTTCCTGATATTATTATTTTGTTCCATGGTTTATTCCGTGATGACTCTGTTAGTATGGGCGGTATTATTGCCAAACAGTTTAAGTCTGAACCGTACAAAGGGCCCCATCTTTGGAGGTGTCTATGCTTCACACCTTGCTGCATGCTATAACATACCTATTAGGCACTATGAAAAAGAAGAAAAATTGTTGCCTACTGTTTATTTAGATTATAAGAGTATGGTAGCGCATGATTTTATTGTTAAGAATAGGGAAGGGGCGCTTAAATACAAATTGTTCTTTGATAAACATCACCCTGAGATTATTACCTTGCCTGCTCCTTCCTTGTTTGATTGTTCTGTAGGCCAGTATCTCGTCCTGTTGGCGGCCATCCACGCCTACCGGAACCCTACATTAGCTATAGAGCCAGAGCCGGAACCACAATTTGATCCTCCACGACAATCTAATTACCAGTGGGATCCGGAGATGATTGCCAACCAGTGGCAATCAGAGTCTTCCTCATCTCAGTACGACCCCAACTACAACTTTGGATATCCGCCAAGCCAGCCATGGCAATAGACCAACTTAGGCCAAAAGCCTAAGCTTGGGGGAGTACGTATTTCTCACCGACATTACATTTATGTCCACACACTCATGCTAGTTGTCCGTGCTCATACTTTTTCATTGTACTATCCATGCTAGTTTATTTTGTTTTTATGCTTTCTTCTTGTGTGTTTGATAAACCTTAAGAAAAACAAAAAAATAGTTGTGGCTTTTAGCTAGTTTACTTTCCATGCCTGTAGTAGTAATAAATTAAAGAAAACCCCAAAAGATTTCCTGTTCTTCTTTTGCTTGTTGGGAGCTTTCCCATGTAAATAGTTTTATTTCTTTTCTTTTGTTTGGGGGTCGAGAGGAGAAGACCATAATGAAAATGCTTAAGTGGCTCTTATATGCATTATTGTTGATTTAACCAAGAGCCATATTGCCTCGTCTTCTCCTGTTTATTGAATGCTCGCAGATTCCAGCTTAGTCCAATGCATGTGCACTATTATTATTATTCACATCGTTCGGTCGTGCAAGTGAAAGGCAATTATGACGATATATGATGGACTGATTGAGATGAGAGAGCTGGTATGAACTCAACCTCTCTTGTTTTTGTAAATATGATTAATTCATCGTTCCTGATTCAACCTATTATGAATACACATGTTTGCCATGACAATTAGAGATTATAGTTGCTTATGCCATGCTTAATTAGCTATGAGTTATAATGGTTTACCTTGCGTGCCAACATGCTATTAAAATGGTTGTGATGTGGTATGATAGGGTGGTATCCTCCTTTGAATGATGCAGTGACTTGACTTGGCACATGTTCACACATGTAGTTGAAACAAATCAACATAGCCTTCACGATATTTATGTTCATGGTGGATTATATCCTACTCACGCTTGCACTCAATGTATATTAATTTTAATGCATGTTCATGACAGTTTTCGCTCTCTAGTTGGTCGCTTCCCAGTCTTTTGCTAGCCTTCACTTGTACTAAGCGGGAATACTGCTTGTGCATCCAATCCCTTAAACCCGAAAGTTATGCCATATGAGTCCACTATACCTTTCTATATACGGTATCTACCTGCCGTTCCAAGTAAATTTGGATGTGCCAAACTCTAAACCTTCAAATGAAATTCTGTTTTGTATGCTCGAATAGCTCATGTATCAACTAGCGTTGTCTGTATCTTCCATGCTAGGCGGGTTATTATCAAGAGGAGTGGACTCCGCTCCTCACTCACGAGAAAATGGCTGGTCATCGGGATGCCCAGTCCCATGCTTTATGCAAATCAAATCAAAATAATTGCAAACAAAACTCCCCCAGGACTGTTGTTAGTTGGAGGCACTCGTTGTTTCGAGCAAGCCATGGATTGTTGCTTGTTGGTGGAGGGGGAGTATAAACTTTACCATTTTGTTTGGGAACCGCCTATAATGGTGTAGCATGAAAGATATCGCCATCACTTGGTTGTTATGTTGACAATGAAAGTATGCCGCTCAAAATATTATTTATCTCTACTTTAAAACTGAGCTCTGGCACCTCTACAAATCCCTGCTTCCCTCTGCGAAGGGCCTATCTATTTACTTTTATGTTGAGTCATCACCCTCTTATTAAAAAGCACCAGCTGGAGAGCACCACTGTCATTTGCATCCATTACTATTAATTTATATTGGGTATGACTATGACTGGATCTCATTTACCATGAATTACAATGTTTAGTCAGTCCTTGATCTTTGAAGGTGCTCTGCATTTATGTTTTGTGGTCTCAGAAAGGGCTAGCGAGATACCATCTTGTTATATCATACTTTGATTGTTTTGAGGAAGTGTTGTCATCCGAGATTTATTATTATTGCTCGCTAGTTGATTATGCCATTGACATGAGTACACATGAGACCTAAATGTTATTGTGAATATGGTTAGTCATAATCTTTGCTGAAAACTTGAATGCTGGCTTTAAATATTTACAAAAACAAGAGCAAACAGAGTTTGTAAAAGTTTTTCTTTATCACTTTCAGTTTATCAACTGAATTGCTTGAGGACAAGCAAAGGTTTAAGCTTGGGGGAGTTGATGCGTCTCCGTCGTATCTACTTTTCCAAACACTTTTGCCCTTGTTTTGGACTCCAACCTGCATGATTTGAATGGAACTAACCCGGATTGATGCTGTTTTCAGTAGACTTTCCATGGTGTTATTTATGTGCAGAAACAAAAGTTCTCAGAATAACCTGAAACTTCACGGAGCTTATTTTTGGAAAATATAAAAATATTGGCGAAAGAATCAATGTCAGGGGGCCCACACCCTATCCACGAGGGTGGGGGGCACGCCCCCCTGCCTCGTGGGCCCCCTGACGCTCCGCCGACCTCAACTCCAACTCCATATATTCGTGTTCAGGGAGAAAAAAATCAGAGAGAAAGATTCATCGCGTTTTACGATACGGAGCCGCCGCCAAGCCCTAAACTCTCTCGGGAGGGCTGATCTGGAGTCCGTTCGGGGCTCCGGAGAGGAGAATCCGTCGCCATCGACATCATCAACCATCCTCCATCACCAATTTGATGATGCTCACCGCCATGCATGAGTAATTCCATCGTAGGCTTGTTGGACGGTGATGGGTTGGATGAGATTTATCATGTAATCGAGTTAGTTTTGTTAGGGTTTGATCCCTAGTATCCACTATGTTCTGAGATTGATGTTGCTATGACTTTGCTATGCTTAATGCTTGTCGGTAGGGCCCGAGTGCCATGATTCCAGATCTGAACCTGTTATGTTTTCATGAATATTTGTGAGTTCTTGATCCTATCTTGCAAGTCTATAGTCACCTACTATGTGTTATGATTCGGCAACCCCAAAGTGACAATAATCGGGACCACTCCCGGTGATGACCGTAGTTTGAGGAGTTCATGTATTCACTATGTGTTAATGCTTTGGTCGGATACTCTATTAAAAGGAGGCTTTAATATCCCTTAGTTCCGCTAGGACCCCGCTGCCACGGGAGGGTAGGACAAAAGATGCCATGCAAGTTCTTTTCCATAAGCACGTATGACTATATTCGGAATACATGCCTACATTACATTGATGAATTGGAGCTAGTTCTGTGTCACCCTATGTTATGATTTTTACATGATGAACCGCATCCGACATAATTCTCCATCACCGATCCAATGCCTACGAGCTTTTCACATATTGTTCTTTTCTTATTTACTTTTCCGTTGCTATTGTTACAATCACTACAAAACCCAAAAATATTACTTTTTCTATCGTTACTGTTACTTCCATAATACTTTGCTACTAAATACTTTGCTGCAGATACTAAGTTATCCAGGTCTGGTTGAATTGACAACTCAACTGCTAATACTTGAGAATATTCTTTGGCTCCCCTTGTGTCGAATCAATAAATTTGGGTTGAATACTCTACCCTCGAAAACCCCTATACCTGTGGGTTATCAATGGCGCCTTAGGTTGGAGGATACAAATTCACCAAGGTACTCATGGATGGAGGCAGCAGTATCAATATCCTTTACTATGAGACTTTTCGCCGCATGGGATTGACTGACAAAATCTTAAGCCGTCGAATACAGTTTTTCACGGTGTGGTGCCTGGCAAGTCGGCATATCCGGTTGGTAAAATATCTTTGGAGGTTGATTTTGGAGATGACTATGATTCCATATCTGAGACGTTGACCTTTGAAGTGGTTAAAATCAAGAGCCCTTATCATGCTCTGTTTGGGCGGCCGACTTATGCTAAGTTCATGGCAAGGCCTTGTTACATCTATTTGCAGCTGAAAATGCCGGGTCACAAGGGCACTATAATAGTGCATGGGAGTCGCAAGGTAGCCTTGGAGTGTGAATAAGGCGATGCTGCTTATGCTGAGTCTGTTTGTGCGATAGAGGAGTTTATGTTTTACAAAGATAATGTTGACCCGGCAGATATGACATCTTTAAAGAAGCCAACCACAAAGCATGACCCTTTGTTGAAGTTTAAATCGGCAGACGACACCAAGCTAGTTGACTTTGTTCCTGGCGACTCATCCAAGGAGTTCAATATCAGTGCTAATTTGGATTCAAAATAGGAAAGCGCGCTCATCGGGTTCATTCGTGAGAACCGGGACATCTTTGCATGGAAGCCTTCAGACATGCTAGGTGTACCGAGGGAACTCGCTGAGCACACTCTCAATATTGATCCAAATTTTAAGCCAATCAAGCAATTCCTTCGCCATTTCAATGAAGAGAGGCGTAAGGCTATTGGTGAGGAGGTCGCCCGGCTCTTAGCAGCTGGGTTCATTGTTGAAGTTTTCACCCTAAGTGGTTAGCTAACCCGGTGCTGGTGCTCAAGAAAAACGGCACCTGGCGCATGTGTGTGGATTATACGGATTTAAACAAAGCTTGTCCGGTTGATCCCTTTGCTCTCCCCCGTATTGATCAAATTATTGATGCTACGGCGGGTTGTGAGCATCTGAGTTTTTTGATGCTTATTCTGGTTATCATCAGTTCAAGATGGCAGTTAAGGACTAGGAGAAGACAACCTTTATCACCCCCTTTGGAGCCTTCTGCTATGTATCCATGCCTTTTGGGCTCAAGAGTGCCCAGGCGACTTACTAGCGATGTGTGCAGAATTGTCTTCATGATCAGATCGGGCGCAATGTTCATGCCTATGTGGATGATATTTGCTACCTCTTGAGCTTGCGTTGGTTTTCCCTTGAAGAGGAAAGGGTGATGCAGCAAAGTAGCGTAAGTATTTCCCTCAGTTTTTGAGAACTAAGGTATCAATCCAGTAGGAGACTACACGCAAATCCCTAGTACCCGCACAAACAATCAAGAACCTTGCAACCAATGTGATAAAGGGGTTGTCAATCACTTCACGTCAACTTGCAAAAGTGAGATCTGATAAAGATAATAAGATAAATATTTTTGGTATTTTTGTTGTATAGATTGGAAAGTAAAGATTGCAAAATAAACGGCGGTAGAAATAGCAAGTTGATAGGAAAATAATATGATGTAAAATAGACCCGGGGGCCATAGGTTTCACTAGTGGCTTCTCTCAAGATAGCATGTATTACGGTGGGTGAACAAATTACTGACGAGCAATTGATAGAAAACCGCATAGTTATGATGATATCTAAGGCAATGATCATGAATATAGGTATCACGTCCGTGTCAAGTAGACCGAAACGATTTTGCGTCTACTACTATTACTCCACACATTGACCGCTATTCAGCATGCATCTAGAGTATTAAGTTCATAAGAATGGAGTAACACATTAGGCAATATGACATGATGTAGAGGGATAAATTCAAGCAATATGATATAGAACCCATCTTTTTATCCTCGATGGAAACAATACAATACGTGTCGTTTCCCTTTCTGCCACCGGGATCGAGCACCGCAAGATTGAACCCAAAGCTAAGCACTTCTCCCATTGCAAGAAAGATCAATCCAGTAGGCCAAACCAAACTGATAATTCGAAGAGACTTGCAAAGATATTAAATCATGCATATTAGAATTCAGAGAAGAAGCAAATATTGTTCATAGATAATCAAGTTCATAAACCCACAATTCATCGGATATCGGCAAACACACCGCAAAAAGATTTACATCGAATAGATCTCCAAGAGAATCGAGGAGAACTTTGTATTGAGATCCAAAGAGAGAGAATAAGCCATCTAGCTAATAACTATGGACCCGAAGGTCTGTGGTAAACTACTCACACATCATCGGAGAGGCTATGGTGTTGATGTAGAAGCCCTCCATGATCGAATCCCCCTCCGGCAGATCGCCAAAAAGGTCCCAAGATGGGATCTCACGGGCACAGAAGGTTGCGGCGGTGGAAAATAGGTTTCCTGGCTCTCTCCAAAGGTTTCAGGGTATAAGAGTATATATAGGCGAAAGAAGTAGGTCGGTGGAGCTGCAAGGGGCCCACGAGGGTGGGGGCACGCCCTCTTGCCTTGTGGCTTCCTCGCTGCTTCCTTGATGTCCACCCCAAGTCTCCTGGATTGCGTTTGTTCCAAAAAAGATCCTCGCGAAGGTTTCATTCCGTTTGGATTCCATTTGATATTCCTTTTCTGCGAAAGGCTGAAATAGGCAAAAAACAGCAATTTGCACTGGGCCTTCGGTTAATAGGTTAGTCCCAAAAATAATATAAGAAGGTGTATTAAAGCCCATTAAACATCCAAAACAGATAATATAATAGCATGCAACAATAAAAAATTATAGATACGTTGGAGACATATCAATATTGTGGTAAAGTCTAGGAAGAAGGAGACCCTGATTGATGATTTGAAGGAAACCTTTGACAATCTCCGGGTTTATAAGATGATGCTTAACCCGGCCAAGTGTGTTTTTGGTGTGCCAGCCGGTAAGCTTTTGGGTTTTCTGGTTTCAGAACGGGGCATTGAGGCTAACCCACAGAAGATAAAAGCAATCACCTCTCTGGCTAAGCCGGTGTGTATCAATGATGTTCAGCAGTTGGCGGGTCGTATTGCGGCCTTGAGCCGGTTCATAAGCCAGTTGGGTGAGCAAGCTATTCCTTTGTATCAGATGATGAAGAAGACAAATCACTTTGTCTGGAGTGACGCTGCTGATCAGGCATTTGAGGCCTTGAAGAAACAATTGGCTGAGCCGCCAGTTCTTGCTACCCCTATTGATAAGGAGCCTTTATTATTATATGTGGCTGCCAATAGCCGAGCTGTCAGTGTAGCCATTGTGGTGGAAAGAATGGAGTCAGGGAAAGGGCATCCGGTTCAACGAACGGTTTACTACATCAGTGAGGTCCTTATTGAGTCCAAACAGAGGTATCCGCATTGACAGAAGCTTGTATATGGGATTCTTATGGCTAGCCGGAAGCTTAAACAATATTTTCTGGGTCATCCTATCACTATGGTTAGTTCTGCCCCTTTAGGGGATATCATTCAAAACAGAGAAGCCACAGGTCGGGTAGCGAAATGGGCCATTGAGCTTGGACCACACGGTTTAAAGTATATGCCCCGTACAACCATCAAGTCTCAAGCGCTTGTGGATTTTATCAATGATTGGACAGAGTTGCAGATGCCTGTGGAGAGCCAGATAACACATATTGGACTATTCACTTTGATGGGTCAAGGCGGTTGGAGGGCTCGGAGGCTGGAGTTGTGTTAACTTCCACGCAAGGTGATAAATTTTCTTATGTTCTCTGGTTGATGTTCCCTTGTACTAACAATGCAACTGAGTATGAAGCCTTGCTCCATGGTATTTGGATGGTTAAGGAGATGAACTTAAGCTGGGTGAGGTGTTTCGGTGATTCAGATCTGGTGGCTCAACAAGTCTCTGGCACTTGGGAGTCTAAGGATCCACTCATGGTAGCTTATCGTCGAGAGGTTGATGCTATTGCGGGTCATTTTAAGGGTTATCAAGATGAACATGTTGATCGCAGGAAAAATGAGGCGGCTGATACGTTAAGCCGGTTAGGATCTCAGCATAAGCCGGTGCCACCTAACACTTTCCTGCATGTTCTGCATAACCCTTCTGTTAAATTGCCTACAGAGGAGGATCTTGCTATTCCTGACCCGGAAGCACAACTAGTGGCGGCTCTTCATGCTATTCCTGATTGGACAGTTCCATATTTGGCTTATATGACCCAGGTCGAGTTACCTGAGGATGAAACTTTGGCCAGGCAGATAACCCGGCAGTCTAAGTCAATGACTATTGTCAATGGAGAGTTGCATCGTCGCAGTGTTACAGGGGCGTTTCAATGTTGTGTTTCTCCTGAAGAAGGCTGTGAGGTTCTGCGAGAGATTCATGAAGGAGATTGTGGTCATCATGCCAGCTCCAAGTCTCTTGTAGCCAAGGCTTTCCGTCATGGGTTTTATTGGCTGAGGGCTCGTGCCGATGCTGAGGATCTAGTCAGTAAATGTGTTGGGTGTTAGAAGCTTTCACGCCGAGCTCACGTGCCGGCTCAAGAATTGAGGATGATTCCAATCACTTGGCCGTTTGTAGTCTGGGGACTCAATATGGTTGGGCCTTTCAAAAGGTCCAAATATAAAAAGACACACCTCCTGGTGGCGGTTGACAAGTTTACAAAGTGGGTTGAGGCAGATCCGGTTAGTAAATGTGATGTAGTGACGGCGGTTCAATTCATCAAAAAGGTGGTTTTCCGTTTTGGCTTTCCCCACAGTATTATAACTGATAATGGCACTAATCTATCCAAGGATGCTATGGAAGAATTTTGTCAACGTGAGCATATACGGCTTGATGTATCATCAGTGGCTCACCCCCAGTCTAATGGTCAAGCTGAGAGAGCCAATCAAGAGATCCTGAGAGGCATCAAGCCCCGGCTTATGGTTCCTTTGGAGAGGACGCCGGGTTGTTGGGTGGAGGAGCTACCTTCCGTGTTATGGAGTATCAATACTACCCCCAACAGATCTACGGGTTACACGCCTTTCTTCATGGTTTACAGAGAAGAGGCGGTTCTCCCTAGTGACATCCGTCATGACTCGCCCCGCGTGGCGGCTTATGTTGAAGCTGACAATGAAAAAGCACGTCAGGATGCACTTGACCTGTTAGATGAAGAGCGTGACCTTGCAGCGGCTCGTTCGGCGATTTACCAGCAAGATTTGCGTCGTTATCATAGCCACCGCGTTAAAACTAGAACTTTTCAAGAAGGTGACTTGGTGCTTCGGCTTATCCAGGATCAATCTGATATGCACAAGCTATCCCCACCTTGGGAAGGGACCTTTGTGGTCAACAAAAATCTGAACAATGGGTCGTACTACCTTATCGATGTTTGAGACCACAAGGACTCATGCACGTCAAAGGAGGAAACCCGCCGGCCGTGGAATATTGCTCATCTTCGGCCTTACTATACCTGAGCCACCAGCTCACCTGATGTACATATTTTGACAATGTATATATTATGATTAATATAATAAAGCTGTCATCACTGATAATTCAGGGCCTCTGTCATTTCATTTCTTAGAAATTGAGTCTTTATTTTATAGGATCACCTAAAGGCTTGATGCCAAATTACAGGGACCAAAGAGAGTCTGTTGCACAACACGACTCAAACATAGGTACCCGACGAGCACAGCTCACAAATATATCACTTGGGGGCTTCTTGCTCATCGAGCATAGCTATGACTACCTTGTTGATCCGGCTTACATGCCCGGAATATAATGTTACTTGGGGGCTCTTTGTTCAATGGACAAGATTTTTTATGACCCTTGTAACAGGCTTAAAAGCCAGGCTTGGAAGCCAGGCTTGGAAGCCAGATGTATTCACCTAAAAACCCGAGTTATCATGCCTTTTTAAGTCTGCCACTCCACCTAGGTAATCCTGGAACGACCCGCCGTACTTTTGACAAGTCAATCTTATACAGACCCTGAATTTGTCAAAGTTAAAACGACGATTGGTTATGTGAGGTCCGCCTTATAAGGTTTGTATGAAGGTTTAACTCAGTGGATGTGCAGCCCTTGAACGCACTTGATTTTTAGGCCTGACCGCCTGTGACAGCCTTGATTTTTCGATTTTTGATTTGAACATTTTTGAGATTCCCCTCCTATGACATATTGATACATGGTTAAAAATGAAGGAGGGTTATGCCTTCTGATTTATACATGAAATTACCCGGTGTTCATTAACCCGGCCTGGCTTTAAGATTATGAGTCGCCAGGATATAATGATTTTATATGCTTGGAAGCGCTACGCTCTAAGTTTGGGATATTACCCCTTACTGCATATGGCGTATTAAGCCGGTGGTACGTGTCACCTTGCACAGAGCTTTGTACGCTCAATCTTTTGGGTTTTCACCCTTCTTCCGCTGGTAAATTAAGCCGGTGGGGTATCACAGGTATGATGTTTTTTTTAAAGGTCATGATTAAACCGGCCCTGGTTATGGACTATCTTTAGCCACCAATGGTTTTTGATATGGTATTATGACCCGTCCTGTGGTAAACCGCCAGGATCCTTGTCATATGTTTGTGTGCAGGTACAATAAATAAGTTCGGTGCACACAGTTGATGAAATCATAAACATACGTGGAAGATCTTCAACTTGACAGATCAATAGTATCACGCAGAACAAAACATGCATGATGGCATGGTAGATCAAGAGTTTAACTAAAGCCTATTACAAAGGCATCGAATGCCCCACAGGAATAATTGTCTTAGCAGTTTCACAGAAAGCAGATGCTAAGCCGGCCTACGGCCTACGACTCTTGGCCTTGTTGTGTTGAAGGTTGCGGCTCGTCCAGCGCCTGTTCATCTGCCTCCTCTTCACCCAATTGCTGGAAGTTAGTGGTCGACCAGTCGATCCCAGTTAACGCTCTGAATACAGCTTCATCACTTATAAGTGTGGATGGATCAACATCAAGGGCATAAGTGTGCTTACGGATCGAGGAGTCAGGTCCGGAGCATCATGAGTCGGCGCCTTCACCTTATTTTTGTTGGCATCATAAACCGGTTGGTAATGTGTAAGATCAGTGTCTTCAGCCAGTTTGCTAGCCAAAGAATGCATTTCCCTCGTAAGAGAGGTGATTTCATCTGCAGTGAAGGGTGACCCATCTTCTTTTATGCTTGGGCAGCCGTTTGCCAAATCTGCCGGTTGAAGATCAGCTAGCCACGCTTTGGCCCGGGTTAGTGCAATAAGGGCATCGGCTCTTGCAGCTGACTTCTTCAACTCTTCGATCCTAGCAGGCAACATCAATAGTTTGTCCAACATGTCCTTGATAAGGGTTGGAGCCGGTTTGTTGTGAGAAGTTGTGCAGATGACCCGCTGTGCACCAGTGTACAGCTGTTCTATGAGCGTGTAAGCAGCTTTCAGCTTTTTCCGCATGTTTGCGCCAAGATGGGTAACCCAGGATCCAGTGTCATCAAGGATGTTTGTAAGATGGGAGCATATTGGATAAACATATGTTCAGAGATTAAAAGAGTTATTTTACCAAAAAAGGCAGCAGTCATGGCATTAATTTGCTGTTTTAAACCGGCAAGCTTTGAAGATACCGGCTCAAGGGCCGCTTCAGCATCTTCAGCCCTCTTCAGCAAGGCTGCCTTCTCTGTCTCCCAACCCGCTTGTCCAGCCTTGAAGCTTTCCTTCATTTTCTCCATTGCGGCTAAGGCACTAGTCAGTTCATCCTGAGCCTTGGAGGTTTCTGCTTGTTGAGACTTGATATTCTCTTGAAGGTCAGCGACTTGGGATTCTTAACTGTTAAGCTCAGTCTGCAAAAATAAACAGTAAATAAGATGGCAATGAATTTATTTGAAGTCCCAAGCACAATACAAGTATTATACTTGGCACTTGGGGGCTAATGTCTATTGCTTCCTAAAACATTGTGAAGTCCCAAGTACAATACAAGTATTATACTTGGCACTTGGGGGCTAATGCATATTGCTCTTCAAACATGGCTTTATTTGCTGACTCGGACAAATGATGATGATCCGGCTTACAAAGGCTATGACTGGGATTATGGATTTCTAGAAGATGATTAGTCTCGGCTCAGGATATTTATTAAGCCGGCCCTTGGGGGCTACAGATGAAAAGTTAAGGCGCTGGTATTAAAAAGTCCCAGTTTATATTTGCAAGTATAAACCGACCCTTGGGGGTTATGGGAGTTGATCTATGCAGCTACTGAAGTTTACATCACATGTTATTCTATCATGTCCAATAAACTTGGCGGCTAAGGGGAAGAATATTCATATAACAAGAAGTTGTAGTGTTTACCTCATAGCGCCCCTTCATCAGGTTCACTAAGTCGGCTTCAAAGTCACGACTGGTGTACAGGCGATTTAAATAACTAGAATGGAGGTCTTGAGCACTGAAGTGAGTATAGCTCTCCAAGTCTATTTTCCACTTGCCTTTATCCTTAGCGGAAATTTCTTCTTTAGCACTGTGTTTCGATAAGATAGTAGGTTGACCCGGAGCTGTGAATCCAAAGCCGGTGACAACAACGTCATCAGTCTTCTCCTCGGCAGGTTTTATTGGGCTTGGCGGCTTAGAGATGGCCGGATCAACATCCATACGATCCATGGAAGCTTCATGATCTTCTAGAGGTGAGTTGTCAATGGTGGCTTCTACAATTGGGTAAGGAGACTCTAGTTGTTTCTCCGGCTCAGACAGATTGAGATCATCGGCCGGCTTAGTTAGCTTGGCTTTCTTGTTGGGTTTGGCTTGGCCCCTAAGAATAATAAGTGTCAAGAGATCCGTGTAATTATCAAAGTATAAGGTATGGATGGTTAAAAGGTATCCTTACCCAGGTACAGTTTTAAAAGCCGGGATTTGTGTCCCTGATGACTCGCCAGAGGAAGAATGAGAAGTCCCCTGATAGTTTGAATCACACAGGTTAAGAGGTTGTCAGAAATGACCTACCTTGGGATAAATATATCAGAAATTTGAAGGACCACTGGGTGGCATTTGCGAACCGACGTGTTTGGTAAGCCGGAAGAAGTGATCTGCCCACCACTATGCCGGGTGACTCGGCGAGCTTCGTGTTGCTGTTTCTTCAAAAGAAAGTTGGGATCCAAGTGAGCTAGAGGGTGAGAAAAGCTTACTTTCTGGCTTGCTTGTCGGGCTTTCTGTGTTGACAGAGGTTCTGAGCTGGAAGAAAGAATAATTACCTCTGGGTCACCTGCACCGCTGGCCTCTGCGTCGTCCTGATAACAATCATCGTCAATGAGATGTATAAAAAAGGGGCCAAGAGAGTCAAGTTCTACCTCTGACTCGTTATTCTAATTATCATCAGCGGACTCAGTAGTCTTCTTGGTAGACTTCTTGATGGCCTTGGTTTTGACATGAGCCGGTTTTGCTGATTTATCCTGTGTTTTCCTCTTCCAAAATGGATCGCCGCCTATTAAGATGGAAAAGATCATAAGTAGGCATCAAAATATGGGCTAAGTAGAAGATGTACAATTCTTACAGCTGGCGGCTTGTTGAGAGTGTAGAAAGGACTGAATCCGGTTTTGTTGCACTCCTTTACATATTCATTCAACAGCTTTTGGTGGCTTCAGTAATTTCTGCATCGGACAGTTGAATGTCACAATGGCGCTGAGGATCTTCTGTATTACCGGTGTATTCACACATTAAGCTGGGGCAGCGGCTGATGACCCACAAGTATAGGGGATCTATCGTAGTTCTTTCGATAAGTAAGAGTGTCGGACCCAACGAGGAGCAGAAGGAAATGATATGCGGTTTTCAGTAAGGTATTCTCTGCAAGCACTGAAATTATCGGTAATAGATAGTTTTGTGATAAGGTAATTTGTAACGGGTAACAACTAATGAAAGTAAACAAGGTGCAGCAAGATGGCCCAATCCTTTTTTAGCAAAGGACAAGCCTGTACAAACTCTTATATAGAGAAAAGCGCTCCTGAGGACACATGGGAATTATCGTCAAGCTAGTTTTCATCACGCTCATATGATTCGCGTCCGTTACTTTGATAATTTGGTATGTGGGTGACCCGTGCTTGGGCGCTGCCCTTTCTTGGACAAGCATCCCACTTATGATTAACCCCTATTGCAAGCATCCGCAACTACAAAAGGAGCATTAAGGTAAACCTAACCATAGCATGGAACATATGGATCCAAATCAGCCCCTTACGAAGCAACTCATAAACTAGGGTTTAATTAAGCTTCCGTCACTCTAGCAACCCATCATCTACTTATTACTTCCCAATGCCTTCCTCTAGGCCCAAAAAATGGTGAAGTGTCATGTAGTTGACGTTCACATAACACCACTGGAGGAACGACAACATACATCTCATCAAAATATCGAACGAATACCAAATTCACATGACTACTTATAGCAAGACTTCTCCCATGTCCTCACGAACAAACGTAACTACTCACAAATCATATTCATGTTCATAATCAGAGGGGTATTAATATGCATAAAGGATCTGAACATATGATCTTCCACCAAATAAACCAACTAGCATCAACTACAAGGAGTAACCAACACTACTTGCAACCCACAGGTACCAATCTGAGGCTTTGGGACAAAGATTGGATATAAGAGATGAGCTAGGGTTTGAGAGGAGATGGTACTGGTGAATATGTTGATGGAGATTGACCCCCTCCCGATGAGAGGATTGTTGTTGATGACGATGGCGATGATTTCCCCCTCCCGGAGGGAAGTTTCCCCGGCAGAACAGCTCCGCCGGAGCCCTAGATTGGTTCCGCCAAGGTTCCGCCTCGTGGCGGTGGTGTTTCGTCCCGAAAGCTTGCTTATGATTTTTTCCAGGGTAAAAGACTTCATATAGCAGAAAATGGACACCGGAGGCCTGCCAGGGGGCCCATGAGGTAGGGGGCGCGCCCAGGGGGGCAGGGCGCGCTCCCCACCCTCGTGGCCAGGGTGTGGGCCCCCTCTGGTGGATTCTTTTGCAAGTATTTTTTATTAATTCCAAAAATAACTTCCATGAAGTTTCAGGACTTTTGGAGCTGTGCAGAATAGGTTTCTAATATTTGCTCCTTTTCCAGCCCAGAATTCCAGCTGCCGGCATTCTCCCTCTTCATGTAAACCCTGTAAAATACGAGAGAATAGACATAAATATTGTGATATAACGTGTAATAACAGCCCATAAAGCAATAAATATCGATATAAAAGCATGATTCAAAATAGACGTATCAGCGGCTTAATGGTAAGATACTCCAAGAGAGCTAGCACCGAGAAAAGTCAACACCGGTTAAGCCATTGGCTATAAAGGCCCGGAGCTTTGAGAAGGCTGGTGTGTATTTGGTACGGTCCTTCGCATCAAGCCGTTGGGGGAGTGGATGTGTGCTGCTAAGTCGGTGTTCACGGTAACCCGGCAGAGGATTCTTACCGGCTGGAGATGTATCTTGACAATAGAACCAAGTTTGGTTCCAATCTTTGGGGTGACTGTGAGACCCCACCAAGTTCTTGTCATGGCCCGTCGACAAACCCTGTTTGGCGGTTTAAGTAATAGAACTCTCTCAATAAATCAACGGTCGGCTCGTCCTGAAGATAAGCTTCACAGAATAGTTGGAAATTGCAGATGTTGGACACGGAGTTGGGTCCGATGTCTTGAGGGTTGTCGGATTTCGGGTTCCGGCAGACCCTTGAGGTTCGAATACTGGGGTGCGCGCGGAGATTTCGCCTTCTACCTACCTGTACCCCTCCGCCTCGCTAAGATCTAAGCTATGAAAAGAACAGCACAAGAGACACAGGGTTTATACTGGTTCGGGACACCGATGTGGTGTAACACCCTACTCCAGTTTGTGGTGTGGTGGATTGCCACTTGGGCTGATGATGATGAGTAATACAAGGAAGAATAGCCTCGCGAGGGTCTGTTCTTGGCTGGGGCGATGAACTGCTAGGAGGAGTTCAGTCACCCCTTTCTCTCTCTCTCTGATTCTCACTCTGATTCCAAATCAGTTGTTTCTACCCTGGGGGTGGCTAGTCCTATTTATAGGCAAAGGCCCTGGGCCTCTTCCCAAATATTGAGCGGGAAGGGTGCCAACAATTGGCCATTTTGAAGGGGAACATATGGTACACTTATCCTGACTAAAGTTGGTCCTCGCCTGCCAAAGGCTCTGGTGACGCTGGCTTGGGCTCCACAATGACTTCCTCCTTGTCGCGGGGCTGGTCTTGGTCCCGTTGCACCGAAATGGGTGCCTTTGCTTGATGCTCCCGCCTGCGCTTGCTCCCTTTGCACCAAAGAGGAAAGGAGGACACTGCGCTGGCTGGCGCCCGCCTGACGCCCTTGGTCGTCATGGCTTGCGTCACGGGCACCTCGTGAGGTACCCCGCCTTGATCTCTCCGCCTCCTCGCGAGCCAGCCTGATGAGGCCGCGCCTGAGGAAGCTTCGTGTTGTCCGCCCCGCGAGGCTTGGCCCCTCGCGAGGGTCTTGGGTCTGTGTTGATCAAGATGGGCCGTGCTGGGCCCCCCCTTGAGCCACGCCGCAGGCCGCAGGCAGGCAAGTCTGGGGACCCCCGTTCCCAGAACGCCGACAGTAGCCTCCGGGCCCAAGGCGCGCCCGGACTTGGCCGTGCAGGGAGGCGGAAGGGAAAGGGCGAAGCGCCGCGGGCCCTAACAGCCTGCGGCCTTGGGCGCCGCGTGGCGGTTGATTTGGATGTGGGCGTCTCCACTTCCCCACGACACCTCGGCAACTGCGCAGATTGGACAAGTCCCTGCATGCAAAGCGGGTCATGATTATCTGCGATCGTGGAGGTCGGCGGTTGGCCTTCGCCGGCCATAAATACAGAATGGCACGTGCCCTTCCAGTCCATCTCTTCTTGCTCCTCCTTCTTCTTCCCGGTCTTTGCTCCGTCTCGCTGCGATGGCTCCGTCGAGGAGGTTCTCGGCCGCAGAAAAGGGGAAGGCTCGCCAGGTTGAGCCTGCCTCTCCCCTGCCTAAGCGTGGACGTGGGCGCTCTCGCAAACATCCTGTGGCCACCACGGCAGCTCCCCGCGGCTGTGGAGATGGTTTCCAGCACGGCGACGAGCGGACAGCTGCGGCCGGGGGGCGCACTTCGGTTGCGCGTCTCCTAGGCCGCGCTTTCACGCTGCAGAGGTGCTGCCGGAGTTCGTTGTGTGGTCGGCGGAGCCAACCAGCGCCCGGCTTCGACTTCCTCGCTTCCTCCTCGGCGAGCTCCCGGCTGGCGCCCCTGGTGGCCTCTGGCTTCAGGCAGACGGCTGCTGCAGCCGGGCCTCATGGGCTTCACTGGAGGTCTCCGCAGCCGGGAGCCTGGCCTTGACTCGCGGTTGGCAGACGTTTGCCCGCGCACGTGGCCTGAGCCGTCGGTGCACCCTGCACTTCAAGTTCGACGGTGACGCCACCCTCTACGTGAGGGTGTTTGGGGAAGATGGTCGCCGCGCAGGGTGCTGCCCTGAGGACGACGACCGCGGCCGGGGACCCAGCCCCGGCTATGACGAAGAGGACAGCGCTCGCGTGATCGGCGGCGCTCAGGGTTCCCCACGCTTCTCCGGTTCTTCTTCAGGCAGCGACTCTTCTAGCAGTGGCCGCGGCCAGCCCCCACGCCGCGGCACCTGCTTGGAAGGTGGTGGCGCGTCTGCCTGCTGTTGCGCCTCGGTGAAGCGCGAGAGGGAGTCTGCTTGAGCCCCGGAGGCGGCTCGAGCCTTCCCTGCAGGCCGGTGCGAGGCGAGCTGCGCCTGATTCTCTCTTTCTTTTCCTTTTTCCTGCGTAAAAAGACAGTAGCGTGGAGCCCCGCGGGGGCGTGTTTTGGGTTATTGTTGTTAGTCATCGCTTTGCTTTCGTTATCGTGCCTCCCGGCTACGTGCCCGTGTGTGTATAGTTCCTACCCCCAGCTGTGGGGGGGCGACCGACCCAGGCCCTATGTTCGCGTCGCGGTGCCCGTGGGGCACGGACTGGAGGGGTGCTCCTGTAATGGGCCCAGGTCGCGGAGCCTTTGAATGACTAGGACAGAAACACTCACGAGGGCGCTCGGCTGCCCCCCTCGCGAGGCCTTGCATAAGAGAAGTCGAGGCAGGAGAGTGAAAAGGCGAAGGACCACAAATCAAAGTCGGTAACAGCTTCAATAAAACTTCGGAAAGCAAATGAACAAACCAACTGTGGAAAGCAAATGAAAAAGCCGCGTCCGGCACCTAATCTAGTCTTCGACGTCTTCTCACCAGCGCAGAGCTAAGTACTGCCACTGGGCGTGGGAGGGAGCCCCAGGGCCTGAGGCCGGCGCTCCTGAGACTCCGGGGCGTGTACAACCCCAACTCATTATTAAGTGAGAGTGTCACGGGCGGCGAGCTTCACAGGCGTTGGCCTTCTTCACAGGCTCCGGGCCTTTCTCAGGGGAAGCAGGCTTCACGGGCATTTACCCTCTTTACAGGCTCTGGGCCTTTTCCAAAACGCGACAGCTTCACAGGCATTTGCCTTCTTCACAGGCTCTGGGCCTTTTCCCAAACACGACAGCTTCACAGACATTCACCTTCTTCACAGGCTCTGGGCCTTTTCCAAAAGGGATGATCTTCACAGGCGTTCGCCTTCTTCACAGGCTTCGGGCCTTTTCCAAAAAGGATGATCTTCACAGGCGTTCGCCTTCTTCACAGGCTCCGGGCCTTTTCCAAAAAGGATGATCTTCACAGGCGTTCGCCTTCTTCATGGGCTCTGGGCCTTTTTAGGGGTAGAACCTTTAGAGGTGGTGGATGTTCCATGCGTTCTGGACTGGCACTCCCTCCTGAGTCTCCAAGCGCGCGGAGCCAGGCCTGGAAACATGAACAACCTTGAACGGTCCCTCCCACATGGGAGAGAGCTTGTGCTGTCCCTCCCTGGAGAGAACCTGCCTGAGCACGAGGTCTCCTACCTCGAGAGTTCTGGGGCGGATGTTGCGGCAGTGATATCGTCGCAGTGCTTGTTGGTACCTCGCCGCCCGCAGCGCGGCTTCTCGGCGACGTTCCTCCCCCAGCACGAGCTCCATCCCCCGCATGGCGTCCTGCTGCGCTTCGTCGAACGCCAGGACCCGTGCGGAGCGACGTATGACCTCGTGAGGGAGGACCGCTTCGGCTCCGTAGACCAAGAAAAATGGGGTCTCTCCAGTCGGCTTGGTCGCGGTGGTGCGGATGGACCACAACACGGACTGAAGCTCATCATACCAACCTCTGCCGCAGGCCTCCAGCTTCTTCTTGAACGTCCTGGTCTTGAGGCCCCTCAGGACCTCTGCGTTGGCCCGCAAGGCCTGGCCGTTGCTTCGGGCGTGCACCACCGAAGCGTAGCATATATGCGTTCCAAGGTTAGCACATTATGTTTTGAAGAGGTTACTGGTGAACTGCGAACCCTTGCCTGTGATGACGCGGTTCGGCACCCCGAACCGGCTCACGATGCCTCTGATGAACTTGACCGCGGAACCCGCGGGGATGGTGCGGACGGCCTCCACTTCAGCCCACTTGGTGAACTTGTCCACGACGACGTAGAGGTAGCGGTAGCCCCCTGGCGCCCGAGGAAATGGGCCCAGGATGTCCAGCCCCCAGACTGCGAACGGCCGCGAGAGGGGTATAGTCTGCAGGCCTCCTGCCGGCTGATGGATCTGCTTGGCGTGGAACTGGTAGGCCTCACAAGCCTTCACCAGTTCGACGGCGTCATTGAGCGCAGTGGGCCAATAAAACCAACTGCGGAACGCCTTACCGATGAGGGTCCGTGATGATGAATGATGTCCACAGTCTCCACCGTGTATATCTTCCAGCAGTTCCTTTCCTTGCTCCCGGGAGATGTAGCGCAGGGATACATCGTTTGGTCGCTTCCAGTAGAGCTCCCCATCCTTGATGCAGTATGTCGTGGCCTGCCGTGCCACACTCTCCGCTTCCTCCTCCTTCTTCGGCAGGGTCCCTTGTGTTAAGTAACTCCGGAGCTTCGTGATCCAGCACCCCTCCTGAGGCTCCATCGTCAGGAGCAGGCGTGCTCTTGAGGCCGGGCCACAGACCGGGGCTCCGGAGGCAGGTGGCTGGGGGAGCTCCTCCCGAGGCTGAGCCGTGTTCGACAATGATGGCAGGGCTGAGGGCTTGAAGAGCCGTTCCTCGAAGATGCCAGGCTCCTGGGGTAACCGCCTGGATGCTCGTCTGGTGATGTTGTCGGCCTCCTGATTGGTGCCACGGGGCACATGCTGCAGCTCCAACCCCCAAAACTGCTTCTCCATCTTGCGGACCTCCGCAAGGTAGGCTTCCATGTGTTCATCTTCCGGCTCGTACACCTTGTTGGAGAAATTGACAAGGAGCTGCGAATCGCCCTTGATGGTGAGGCGTTTCACCCCCAGGGCAGCTGCGTCCTTCAAGCCCGTTATTAGACCTTCATACTCCGCTATGTTGTTGGAGACCTTCTCACCTTGCTGGAAACAGAGCTGTACAACGTAGTAGAGCTTGTCCTGAGTGGGCGATATAAGCACCGCCCCAGCCCCAGCGCCATGCCTGGAGAACGCCCCATCGAAGTACATGACCCAGCCTTCCGGCGCCTCGCTTCCCGGGGAGAGGGATCGATCCTCGTCGGCCTTGAGGCCTGGTGCCTCCGTCCATTCTGCCAAAAAATCCGCTAAGGCTGCTCCCTTGATGACTCTGGTCGTGCTGAATTCGAGATGAAACGCTTGCAGTTCTATGTTCCACTATGCGACCCTCCCGGTCGAGTTAGGGCTCCTGAGCACTCTCTCCAAGGGGTATGACGAGACGACCTTGATGGGGTGACCCTGAAAATAGTTCTGCATCTTACGCGAGGCCACCAGCAGCGCGAGGAGGAGCTTCTGAGGCATGGGGTACCGTGCCCTCGCGTCCTGCAACACCGTGCTGATGAAGTACACTGGATGCTCAACGAGGTTGGGTGCGTCAGTGCTGGTGACGCCCCCCAGAGACCATGGCGCCTCCTGAGGCGATGAGGCCTCCGGAGGCTGGCCATCTGGGAGAGGGGCCCCTTTCGACTCCGGTGCACTCCCCTGCGGCGGCTGACCCTCCCCAGCCGCGGTGGCGGTTTCTGTGGGCCTTCCTTGTTCCTGTTTTGCCTTGTCCCGGGCTGCTGCCGTGGTTTTGACTCGACGCTCCTCCCTAACCGCCACCAGGGCTGCGCTGGCGGAGTAGGGAGTGGTGGCGAGGTAAAGCACCAGGGGCTCTTGAGGGCGCGGAGCCACCATGACCGGAGGGCTGGTCAGGTATCTCTTGAGATCTTGGAACGCCTTGTCGGCCTCTTCAGTCCATTCAAAGGGCCCCTTTTTCTTCATTAGCTGGAAGAAAGGCAGCGCTCGCTCCCCCAACTTGGAGATGAAACGCCCTAGCGCGGTCACGCGCCCAATGAGCTTTTGCATTTCTCTAAGGGTCTTTGGCGGGCTCATGTCCTCGACCGCCTTGACCTTTTCCGGGTTAGCCTCGATGCCTCGGTGGGACACGAGGAAACCCAAGAGCTTGCCCGAGGGGACTCCGAACACACACTTCTCTGGGTTGAGCCGGAGGCTCACTGCGTTGAGGCACGCGAAGGTTTCCTCCAGGTCTTGTATCAGGGTCTTGGCCTCCCGAGACTTCACCACAATGTCATCGACGTAAGCCTCAACATTCTTCCCAAGCTGTGGGCCGAAGGTGATGTGCATCAGCCATTGAAAGGTCGCCCCTGCGTTGCGCAGCCCGAATGGAATGCATGTGTAGCAGTACACCCCACACGGGGTTAGGAAGGCTGTCTTCTCGCCGTCTTCTACAGCCATCTTGATCTGGTGATACCCAGAGAAGGCATCCAAGAAGCATAGCAGGTCGCATTCTGTGGTGGAATCAACGATCTGGTCGATGCGGTGGAGCGGGAACGGATCTTGCGGGCATGCCTTGTTGAGGTTGGTGAAGTCGACACACATACGCTCCTTTCCCCCTTCTTTGGCACAACGACAGGGTTGGCCAGCCAATCCGGGTATCGGACCTCATGAATGACCCCAGCGGCCTCTAGTTTGCGGGTCTCTTGGACGATGAAGGCCTGCTTTTCTGTGGACTGCCGCCTTGCCTTCTGCTTCACAGGGCGCACGTTGGGGCACACGTTGAGGTGATGCTCGATTACGCTCCTAGGGATCCCCGCCAACTGGTCTGGCTCCCACACGAATACCTTCTTGTTCGCGCACAGGAACTTGACTAGGGCCTCCTCCTGCTTGGGCTCGAGGTTGGCGCCTATGGTGAAAGTGGCGTTGGTGGACCCGTCCTCATCGATGGGTATCTTCTTGGTTTCTGCCTTATCTTGGGTGAACAACTGTTTCTTCTTGGCAGGTGCAGCCCCCTTCGGCTCGGGGATCTCCGAGTCGGCGGACTGTGCCGACGCCGCCGTCTTGAAGGCGATCTTGAGCACTCACAGCGCGTCCCGAGTGTCCCCGTGCATGGTGAGGATGCCGCCGCTCCCAGGCATCTTCATGAGGTTGTACGCCGGGTGCGTCGCGGCCATGAACTGGGCCAGCGCTGGATAGCCGAGGATGGCATTGTAGGGGAGGACGATGGGGGCGATGTCGAAGTTGACCAGTTCCGTGCGGAAGTTGTCGTAGGTGCCGAAGGTTACTGGGAGCCGGATCTGTCCCAAGGAGCTGGATGACCCGCCCCCAACGCCTGAGAAGGGCCGGCTGGGTTGCAGCCGTTCCAGGGGTATGCAGAGGAGGTTGAAGGCCTCAACCGAGAGCACGCTGAGGCCCGCGCCGCCATCGATGAGAGTTCTGGTGACCGGCCACCTGGCAGATGGTGGGGGTGCACAACATGGGGACCGCACCCGAGCAGGCCGAGTTGGAGGGGTGGTCCTCCGAGCTGAAGGTCAGGCCGGCCTTGGGCGTCGCCCGGTCCGGGAGAGCCCCCTGCCGCGTGGAAGCGGCGCTGGCCCGGCGGATGAATGGCTTGACGTGGTGACTTGTAGGCGGCGCCTGCGAGCCGCCCAGGAGGGCCGCGACGACCGGAGGTGTTGGTGTAGCGTGGTGGGCGAGGAAGAGGCCGCGGAGCTCTTCCCAAGAGGCCACAGAGGCTGCCGGCAGGTGGAGAAGCCATGCGCGTGGTGCGCCGGTGAGGGCCACGCGAAGCCAGTTAGCCATGACCCTATCATCACCTCCAGCTTCGAGGATGGCCTCCTCGTACGCCAGCAAGAAGGCCAGCGGATCAGTCGCGCCGCTGTAGCGTGGCGACGTCGTTGGCTTGAACTTGTCCGGCCATCGTACCCGTTGCAGGGCTGGGGCCAGGGCTCGGAGCCCGCTGGCCCCCGTGCTGGCGCCGGCGGCCGAGGCGGGCGACGCGCTACCCATCTCGAGGCAGGTCGTGGCGGTGGCGGAAGGGAAAGCTCTGGCGCACCACTACCTGGCGCGCCAAATGTCGGATTTCGGGTTCCGGCAGACCCTTGAGGTTCGAACACTGGGGTGCGCGCGGAGATTTCGCCTTCTACCTACTTGTACCCCTCCGCCTCGCTAAGATCTAAGCTATGAAAAGAACAACACAAGAGACACAGGGTTTATACTGGTTCGGGCCACCGATGTGGTGTAATACCCTACTCCAGCTTGTGGTGTGGTGGATTGCCTCTTGGGATGATGATGATGAGTAATACAAGGAATAATAGCCTCGCGAGGGTCTATTCTTGGCTGGGGCGATGAACTTCTAGGAGGAGTTCAGTCACCCCTTTCTCTCTCTCTCTCTCCGATTCTTACTCTGATACCAAATCAGTTGTTTCTACCCTGGGGGTGGCTAGTCCTATTTATAGGCAAAGGCCCTGGGCCTCTTCCCAAATATTGAGCGGGAAGGGCGCCAACAATTGGCCATTTTGAAGGGGAACATATGGTACACTTATCCTGACTAAAGTTGGTCCTCGCCTGCCAAAGGCTCTGGTGGTGACGCTGGCTTGGGCTCCACAATGACTTCCTCCTTGTCGCGGGGCTGGTCTTGGTCTTGTTGCACCGAGATGGGTGCCTTTGCTTGATGCTCCCGCCTGCGCTTGCTCCCTTTGCACCAAAGAGGAAAGGAGGACATTGCGCTGGCTGGCGCCCGCCTGGCGCCCTTGGTCGTCATGGCTTGTGTCACGTGCACCTCGTGAGGTACCCCGCCTTGATCTCTCCGCCTCCTCGCGAGCCAGCCTGATGAAGCCGCGCCTGAGGAAGCTCCATGTTGTCCGCCCCATGAAGCTTGGCCCCTCGCGAGGGTCTTGGGTCTGTGTTGATGAAGATGGGTCGTGCTGGCCCCCCCTTGAGCCACGCCGCCGGCCGCAGGCAGGCAAGTCTGGGGACCCCCGTTCCCAGAACGCCGACAAGGGTGAAGTTGAAGGAAATGAAGCACATCACGAAAAAACATTGAGCCGGGTGGGCTGAATCCTCGGCCTAAGTGGTCAGCAAAAACAATTACTTCTCCATCTTTTGGTTGAGGAGGAACTGTTGGAAATATGCCCTAGAGGCAATAATAAAAAGGATTATTATATTTCCTTGTTCATGATAATCGTCTATTTTTCATGCTATAATTGTATTGTCCGGAAATCATAATACATGTGTGAATACATAGACCACAATGTGTCCCTAGTAAGCCTCTAGTTGACTAGCTCGTTGATCAATAGGTAGTCATGGTTTCCTAACTATGGACATGGGGATGTCATTGATAACGGGATCACATCATTAGGAGAATGATGTGATGGACAAGACCCAAACCTAAGCATAGCACAAAGATCGTATAGTTCGTTTGCTAGAGCTTTTCTTAATGTCAAGTATCATTCCTTAGACCATGAGATTATGCAACTCCCGGATGCCGTAGGAGTGCTTTGGGTGTATCAAACGTCACAACGTAACTGGGTGACTATAAAGGTGCACTACAGGTATCTCCGAAAGTGTTTGTTGGGTTGGCATGAATTGAGACTGGGATTTGTCACTCCGTATGACGGAGAGGTATCTCTGGGCCCACTCGGTAGGACATCATCATAATGAGCTCAATGTGATCAAGGTGTTGTTCATGAGATGATGTGTTACGGGAACGAGTAAAGAGACTTGCCGGTAACGAGATTGAACAAGGTATCGGTATACCGATGATCGAATCTCGGGCAAGTATCGTACCGATAGACGAAGGGAATTGAGTACGGGATTGATTAAGTCCTCGACATCATGGTTCATCCGATGAGATCATCGAGGAGCATGTGGGAGCCAACATGGGTATGCAGATCCCGTTGTTGGTTATTGACCGGAGATCGTCTCGGTCATGTCTGCACGTCTCCCGAACCCGTAGGGTCTACACACTTAAGGTTCGGTGACGCTAGGGTTGTAAAGATATTAGTATGCAGCAAACCGAAGGTTGTTCGGAGTCCTGGATGAGATCCCGGACGTCACGAGAGGTTCCGGAATGGTCTGGAGGTAAAGAATTATATATAGGAAGTGCCGTTTCGGCCATCGGGAAGGATTCGGGGGCCACGGTATTGTACCGGGACCACCGGATGGGTCCCGGGGGTCCACCGGGTGGGGCCATCCATCCCGGAGGGCCCCGTGGGCTGAAGTGGGGAGGGAACCAGCCCATAGTTGGCTGGTGCGCCCCCCATGGGCCTCCCTCCTGCGCCTAGGGTTGGAAACCCTAGGGCAGGGGGCGCCCCACTTGCCTTGGGGGGCAAGGCTCCCCCCTTGGTCGCCGCCCCCCTTGGAGATGCATCTCCAGGGCCGGCGCCCCCCTAGGGGGCCTATATAAAGGGGGGAGGGAGGGCAGCCGAACCCTGCAGCCTTGGCGCCTCCCTCTCCCCTGTTACACCTCTCCCTCTCTCCGTAGACGCTTGGCGAAGCCCTGCTGGAATTCTGCTGCATCCACCACCACGCCGTCGTGCTGCTGGATCTTCATCAACCTCTCCTTCCCCCTTGCTGGATCAAGAAGGAGGAGACGTCATCCCGACCGTACGTGTGTTGAACGCGGAGGTGTCGTCCGTTCGGCGCTGGTCATCGGTGATTTGGATCACGACGAGTACGACTTCATCATCCACGTTCTTCTTGAATGCTTCCGTTGCGATCTACAAGTGGTATGTAGATGCTCTCCTATCCCCTCGTTGCTAGAATACTCCATGGATAGATCTTGGTGATGCGTAGGAAAATTTTAATTTCTGCTACGATCCCCAACAGGAACTTCTTCACCAGGAGCTCTCCAATGGATGATCTCTTTCTTGGCTAAAGCGCCAGTGGCGACAAGGTTGTTCAACTCTTCTTCGGTAGCCCGGGTTTGACCTAATTGCAAGACGAGTATGTCTTAGCCATTTTATCAATGATCTGAAAGAAAGAATGTGCCAGTTCAATATTACATGGTTAAGCCGGTTTATGGTTAAAAAGCAAACAATAAAGAAGCATGCACAGGTTTTAAGCTGGAGATTGGCATTGCAAAGTTACAAGGAACTATTGGTGGGTTAAGAGGGGACTAATGATACTTGGTGGGTTACTATTTCTAAGTTAAGCCGCCCATGCAGATATTGAAAGAACAGATCTGGGGATGAAAAAGTCGCTAAGTGCCGAGAAAAATAGGTTTCACAGATTGATGCTATGATTTCGGATCTACCGCACTTCAGTTAATGCAAAAATATTTAGACGTAAAGTATCAGTACTTGAGCAGTTCATGGGTCCAGATCGATTTTCTAATGCGGAGGAGATATTCTAAATAGTAAAAGGGATTGCTACGACTGCCATGGCATAGGAGGAGTACCAAGGTCGAATCAAAAAGGAGTGCTACAACCAAGAACGAGGACGAACTTCGATGAACTTCGGGAAACCCTAATGGGATCTATGAGAAAGGAGAGAAGGAAGGTGTACCAGGGTTGATGAACAACAGAGGTGCGCAGATGAAATCTAGTCAAGATCAGGTTGATGCGGCAGCCGTTGTCGAGGCAGAGGCGAAGGTCGACATTCGCGGCAGTGCTCGAGTGTTCGGGCATTGCGAGGTGGAAGATGGAGATGAAGAGGCAAGGGGGGAGTGAAAGGGGCCCCCTAGCCCTATTTATAAGGCAAATGGATAAGTGACATGTGCGGGAATCAAGGAGGCCAAAAATGGATGTGACAGGCGCAGATGCCGTGTTTTTCGGAGATTCATTAAAAAGAAGATTTATTAAGATTTGAGCCTTGTGCAATATTAATGACAGATGACGTCATGGCGGGTTACCAAGATCCTAGAAGATGACGTCACGGCGAGTTACACGGTTTTGCAAGGGTAATGAGGAAGGAATTTTTTCTAAGTATTGAAGATCGATATGAACAAGTTCAAATCAACCCGGGGCCTAATGTTGGGGATATAACTATTGGGTTAATCCGCCCAGGAGGGGCCGGGTTAAGTCCCTGGCGGTTCATCAAGACAAAGCCCATGAAGATGCTTAAGACGGTAGCTCATTACGCATACTCATCAAGGGCCTGGAGCCCAAAGGCGACTTAAGGCCCAAACAAGTGTAAACCGCCATATATGTGTAACTTGTATTACAAGGCATGTGCAGTTTGTCACTGGGCCGGACACGTTGTTTATGAGCCGGCCGGGACTCTGTAAGATGCCGGGCGTCGAGCTATGTATATAAAGGGACGACCCGGCGGCGATTTAGGACAAGAGACAACAGACCGAAAGCTAGGTTAAGCGTATTCGCTCCCTGGTAATCGAGACTTAAGCAATACCACCTCAAACTAGATTAGGCCTTTACCTTCACCACAAGAGGCCCAACCAATATAAACTTCTTGTGTCCTTTGTCCCATTTAACCCCTTTAAGCTAACCCAGTTGTGATGGCTCCACGACTAAGTCCTCACCCTAGGACATCTACCGTGACAATTCCACGATACATACTATTGACAAAAAACAACAAATAATATAGTGATCAGTCTCAAAGATACATTCAACTTTGTAAATGCACACCGACATGGGAGGTGAGTGGCAACCTAAATATATTCCTAGTCACGAATAAGCTCCAACTCTAGACCAGATACCGTTCATTGCTAGAAGGGATAGCCATCGTTCTTCTCTTCCACGTCTTTCCGTACATCTTCTACTCCTAACCTCTTCGCCAACCCATTTTGCTAATGCCAACCAGCACACGTCAACATTAGTGCGTTCATCAGCGACACCTCTTCTTCTTCCTCCTCCTTTCTTGCCGGTTTTAGTTTTCATTCCTACTTATTTTCTATAATACTCTTTCTTTGTTATTTCGATTTGTTTTTTAGAACACTCTTTCCTTCTCGAACACCATGAGTCACTTGGTTGTTTTAGTTCTTTTTCCTTCTTATTTTTGAAACACTCTCCCTTTCCTAAAGCATGAACCACCTGGCCAATGTTGTGTCGTGTTATCCTCACTCGCAAACCTTTCGGCAACCGTCAGCGTGTGGACATCCTGTAGAGCATGGTCGTCATCTACCTTGGTAAACGCTAGGTCGCCATGTTACGAGTGCATGGTGGCCGTTGTCCATGATGGCAAGTGGTACTCGGCCATTCCATTGAGAACATGTTGATCGTCCTTTCCCACAAGCACCTTCAAAATGATACGGTGGGAGTTAACTGTTTGCTTAATTAATTAGTTACACAGATAAATTAACGGCCAACCTAATTCTCTGTATGCCTAATGAACTTCCCGCCAAATCAATTAATTATCTTCCTAATTGGAAAATTTTCCTACTTTTAATTATCTATAGGCATAATTAAGTGTCTATCTAATTAATTAATTGCATTAATGACTTGATTTCCAAATTGATTTGGTGCGAAAATAATTTCTATTTAAATTGACCTAATTGGTTGCATATGTAATTAACTGTCTACCTAATTAATTACATTAATGGTTTGATTTCCAAATTGATTCAGTGCTCGATTTTCAAAATATTTTTGCATGAATAAATGCTACGAACGACGACCTGTACCGAGTATTGTAGGGCACACTTCCTTAACTAAATTCTTGACACTAAAATGGACACACTTGATTTAAGAATGTACCATGTCTGTCTCCCTGTATGACTAAGAAGAAAAATAATAAGATGCCGTGATCCACGCCCTGGCATTCTCGAGTATCGCGCCGGCGTCAGGCCCAGCCACGGCGTCCTCCATGATGCCGCGCACGACGTCCCTCCGCAGGCGCGCATGGATGCATATGTCCATAAGAAAAATATAGGTTATTTCTATTGTATTAAAAATGTGATTATCAATTAATATCAGAGATAACGATAATAATAAATAACATAGTGCGCGGGATTAATGCTTTATTATCGAGGAATATCCTATTTTGTTTTGTAGTGTTGTCAAGAAGAAAAATTAAATCTATATTTTAGAAAGGTAATCTCAGATATATGATACGTTTTCTGAATTCTTAATTACTTATTACTAATAAGATTAAAATGAATCAACACGTGCCAAATCAAGCACGAAACATGATCTCCCCCTTTAACGAGATTTGGTTTTAGTGGGAATGAGAAAATTCAGTAAGAGATCGAAAATCTGCATCTGAGCACGGGCTCAGCTGCACCCGCTCAGAAAAAAATATAAAAAAAATACTAAAAAGATTTTAAAAATTCCAATTTTTTTGTGTGGTAGATAATTTGATGCGTGAGGTCCGCTCCAAATTTCAACTTGTTTGGACATCTGAGTAGTTCTGGGCAAAAAAGACAAATCGGGTCAAAACAGTTCCTCAACAGTAAACTGTTTTACAGACCCCGATTTTGTCTTTTTTGTCCAGAGCTCCTCAAATGTCCAAATGAGTTGCAATTTGGAGCGAACCTCACGCATCAAATTATCTATCACACAAAAAAAGATTGGAATTTTTTGAATTTTTCTAGTATTTTTTTTTGATTTTTTTCGTGAGTGCGGGTGCAGCTGAGCCCGGGTGCAAATTCGCCGCACTCGTAAGAGATCTAGTACCAGGCTGCCAATTTTCCTTTCTAATCCCTCTGTAAACTAATATAAAAAGATTTAAATCACTAAAATAGTGATCTAAACGCTTTTATATTAATATACGGAGGGAGTACTAACTTACCCTTTCCCTTAGGAGTAGAGATCTGGTAAATGTATTAGTCGGCGAACTGCGACCCGGCGATTGACATGACATGAGCCATGACGATAAGCATTTCGTGGAAGATTTGACTTGGTAAGTGTATTATCTGCGAATCATCTTCGATCCTGAGAAAATAAATGCCGGAGATTTGGAGATTCACCCGACATTTGCTGGCTTCCACTGTTGCTGGCTTCTGGATTGCTCGCTGCCGCCTACATATAGCCCGCCTACACTGTGCCGTTCAGTCTCATCGGCCACTCAGCACCACAGAACGGCGATGGGCAGAGAGAAGCACGCGATGGATTCTGTGGCCGTCGTGGCGGTGCCGTTCCCGGCGCAGGGCCACCTCAACCAGCTGCTGCACCTGTCGCTGCAGCTGGCGTCGCGCGGCGTGGACGTGCACTACGCCGCGGCCGCGCAGCACATCCGGCAGGCGCGCACGCGCGTGCACGGCTGGGGCGAGGAGGCGCTCCGGTCCATCCAGTTCCACGACCTCGGCATCTCCAGCTACGTCTCGCCGCCTCCAGACCCCACCGCCGACTCGCCCTTCCCCTCCCACCTCATGCCCCTGTTCGAGGCCTACACCGCCAGCGCGCGCGCCCCGCTCGCGACTCTCCTCGAGGACCTCTCTGGTTCCTGCCGCCGCGTCGTCGTAGTGCACGACCGCATCAACGCCTTCGCCGCCGAGGAGGCCGCGCGGCTGCCCAACGGCGAGGCGTTCGGGCTGCACTGCGTGGCCGTGTCGATGCTCGTTGGAAGAATCGACGTCAACCACCGGCTACTGCGTGAGAACGGCGTCGCCCTCAGCTCCGTCGAGCGCTATGCAACCAAGGAGTTCATAGAGTACGCCAACCGGGCCAGAGCGGCGAAACAGATCTCGACTGGCGCGGGCATCCTGACAAACACATGCCGCGCGCTGGAGGGTGATTTCATCGACGTTGTCGCCGGGCACCTGGCCGCCGACGGCAAGAAGCTCTTCGCCATCGGACCGCTAAACCCACTGCTCGACGGCATCGCGTCGAAGCAGAGCAAGCAGCGGCACGAGTGCCTGAACTGGCTCGACGAGCAGCCTCCGGCGTCGGTGCTGTATGTGTCCTTCGGCACGACGTCGTCCCTGCGAGCCGAGCAAATCCAAGAGCTCGCAGCAGCACTGCGCGGCAGCAACCAACGGTTCATCTGGGTGCTGCGCGACGCGGACCGCGGCAACATATTCGCGGAGGCCGACGACAGCCGCCACGAGAAGCTGCTGTCAGAGTTCACCAAGCACACGGAAGGGACGGGGCTGGTGATCACCGGGTGGGCGCCGCAGCTGGAGATCCTAGCACACAGCGCCACGGCGGCATTCATGAGCCACTGTGGCTGGAACTCGACCATGGAGAGCATGAGCCACGGCAAGCCGATTCTGGCATGGCCCATGCACTGCGACCAGCCGTGGGACGCGGAGCTTGTCTGCAACTACCTCAAGGCCGGCATCCTCGTGCGCCCATGGGAGAAGCACAGTGAGGTGGTCACGGCGAAGGCCATCCAGGAAATCATCGCGGAGGCCATGCTCTCCGACAAAGGAATGGCCGTCCGGCAACGGGCAAGGGTGCTCGGGGATGCCGTCCGCGCCTCCGTGTCTAACGGCGGTTCGTCGCGCCAGGACCTAGATGATTTCACTGCTTACATCACAAGGTGATCGACAAAATGCCATGTGCGACGATGGCTTTTCATGCCGACACAGTTCACCAGTGTGATTTTAAATTCAGTTTTGCTAAGGCGCGTCTAGATGTGCTTTGCGCATTGTACATCAAAATGCCACACCATTGATTTTATGCGAAGATTCATGCAGTCATTTTCATTTGTCTTTTTTCTATTGAGTCACTTTTAGATGTGAGATATTTCTTGATTCTCAAGTTAGTTAATTTCCTACAATTTGTTAGTTTGGCTTAGCCCCCAAGTTGTACGCAGGCTATATAATGCCTGGCACTATCAATCAATAAAGCAAGCAAGATGATTTTCTCTGACACGGCATGCAATGTCGTCGGCATCATCGGGAATGTCATCTCCTTCGGCCTCTTCCTCTCCCCTGTGTAAGCCGCCGCCGCCATCCCCCTTGGCCGCTTGTCTAGTCTTATTCTTTATGAAAGATGGTTGGTAATTAAGGTTTGATTCTGATGAGGGGGTGCTTGCTTTTTGCTTTTTAAATTACACATCTCATAGCGAAAACGTGGATTATGCGTCCAGAATAGTAATGCATGTGTACAGAACCAACCTTTGGTTCAATGGTTATTAGGTTGTTGTTGGTCCAAATTCACATTGTAAAATTATCGAAGATTGAATTTGGCACGGAAGGGCAAGGGCGAGGGCAAATTCAACAGGGTGCGGCCCCGGCCGTCCGGCAACTTTGGCGTCGATATCTAGCATGGCGGCCGGAGGTAATATAGCTCGGCACCTACCCGACGGCCAACATTGCCGCCCACGCCTAGGACATCGCGGTGTGGAGGCTTGGGTTGTCGCGCTCGAGGCTAAATTTTTCAAAGATCTAGTCTCGGGTGGTGGCAGAGCAAATCAAGCCTCCACTGACCATTGAGACTAGCCCGATCAAACCAGCAACCCGCATTGTAATCTATGAGCAGGACAATATACGAGAGAGCAGCAAGGAGGCGATGGCAAGGTTTTCAAGGGAGCATCCGGAGTATGTGTAGAACGAGGTGTTCTACTGGAAGAGGGATCTCGAAAAGTGCAAGAACAACGCCGAGGCACGGCCTTCATCTGGGGTCAAGAAGGCGGAGGATTTGGACGATGACTTATGACTCAGATAATCTGTAGTGTGTTTGTAGTTTGCATGCATGTCGGACTAGTTTAAGTTTATAGTTGAATTGTGATTCACACATAAACATTGAATGTGGTCGAAGTAGTTCTGAAATAATAAATATGGTACTTCCTCCTTTCCGGTTTATAAGGCTGGTCATAGTGGGAAGTAACTTAGACTAGTAACATGCATATGTTACTAGTCTATGTTACTACCTCTATATTGGGTAGTAACATATATGTAGTGTCATGCATCACCTCATTTATTGCTTTGTAGACTCATTTTGCATTGGAAACCGCTATGTGATGGTAACATATTATGTTACTCTATTTGCCTCTCTCTTCATTAATTAGCTGACACATCATCTTTTTTGCTTATGTGGCATGTATGTTACTATTTATGTTACTCCCACTATGACCAGCCTAAGGCTCAATTCAAAAATCTCACCAACCAAGGTAGATGGTGAGTGGTGGAATAATTTTTATAGTTTGCAAAACCAGTCAATTAATGCACTTGTTTTTTTTCAAACACTTGTGTTTACCAATGCATTAATTGCAATGCATGCATGCACAAAGCACATGCATTGGTCAATTTTCTTTTAATACTTGTATGCAATGATTTAATGTACCTTAATATCTGAACATATGATGGGAAACAATCAAATTGAGCCTTATAAAACAGGAAAACTAAAATTTTTAGATAAGCCTTATAAACCGGAAAGGAGGGAGTAATGTAAGTTAGGCAGTTTAAGTTTATAGTTGAATTGTGTTGCATGCATAAATATTGAATGTGGTCCAAGTAGTTCTGAAATAATAAATATGGTAATGTAAGTCGACTGATTTTTGAATTTGGGTCAGTCGATTGTTATCAGCTGTCGAATGTGAAATGAACGTCCGAATCACCTTTTTCAACCTCGCGCACCCTCTTGTTCATCTTCTTCCTTCGAACCGCCGCGCCACCGACGTCGCCTGCTTCCGCCACCCGTGGCCGGTGGCACTCCCACGCTGCCTCGCTGCACAGCCCTCCCCCAACCGCGGCCAATTCCCGTGTTGCCGCCCCCCAGCCATCCCCATAGCCATCCCCAACTTCCTTGTGAAAAGAAAAAAGGAACAACAAATAAACTGTACACTGGCATTGCCAAGAAAAATCTAACAGTGATTTGGTTTCATTACTAGTCCGCTACCTACTGCACCCGCCATAGAGGCAAGCAAGCGCCATTCATTGCGTAAATCGTACTCTCCTACTCTCTACTCCAGAAACGTCCAATTCTTTCCGTCTCCACTCACGGTCAGCACAGAGAATGGAAGGGAAGGAGAAGAACCCAGCGGCGTCGGTGGCCGTCGTGGCGGTGCCGTTCCCGGCGCAGGGCCACCTCAACCAGCTCCTGCACCTGTCTCTGGAGCTAGCCTCGCGCGGTCTCGACGTGCACTACGCCGCGTCCCCGCCGCACGTCCGCCAGGCTCGCTCGCGCGTGCACGGCTGGGACGACGACGCGCTCCGCTCCATCCACTTCCACGACCTCGGCATCTCCACCTACGTCTCCCCGCCTCCAGACCCCGCCGTCGACCCGCCCTTCCCTTCCCACCTCATGCCCCTGTTCGAGGCCTTCACCGCGGGCGCGCGCGCCCCGCTCGCGGCCGTCCTCCGCGAGCTCTCTGCTTCTCGCCGCCGCGTCGTCGTCGTGCACGACCTCATGAACGCCTTCGCGTCCGAGGAGGCGGCGAAGCTGCCCAACGGGGAGGCTTTCGGGTTTTACTGCACCGCCGTGTCGTCCATCGTCGGGCGGATGGATGCCGGGCACCGGCTCCTGCGCGACAACGGCCTCACGCACCTCCCCACCCGCGTGCCCGAGGAGTTCCTGGACTACGCCAGCAAACGCGCGATGGTGGGGCAGTCCATTTCGGACGGCGCCGGCATCATCGTCAACACGTGCCGCGCGCTTGAGGGCGAGTTCGTCGACGTTGTTGCCGAGCAGATGGCGGCCGACGGCAAGAAGCTCTTTGCCATCGGACCGTTGAACCCGCTGCTCGAGGCGACAGCGTCGGACCAGGGGAAGACGCAGCGGCACGAGTGCCTGAACTGGCTTGACCTGCAGCCGCCGTCATCGGTGCTCTACGTGTCGTTCGGCTCGAGCTCCTCGCTCCGGGAGGAGCAAGTCGCGGAGCTTGCGGCGGCGCTGCACGGCAGCAAGCAGCGCTTCATCTGGGTGCTGCGGGACGCCGACCGCGGCGACATATTCACAGACGCTGACGACAGCCGGCACGCCGAGCTGCTGTCCCAGTTCACCAAGCAGACAGAAGGCATGGGGCTGGTGATCACAGGGTGGGCCCCGCAGCTGGAGATCCTGGCGCACGGCGCCACGGCGGCGTTCATGAGCCACTGCGGCTGGAACTCGACCATGGAGAGCATGAGCCACGGCAAGCCAATTCTCGCCTGGCCCATGCACTCCGACCAGCCGTGGGACGCGGAGCTTGTCTGCAACTACCTCAAGGCCGGCATCCTCGTTCGCCCATGGGAGAAACACGGCGAGGTGATATCGGCGACAACCATACAGGAGGTCATTGAAACGATGATGGTCGCCGAGGAAGGGGTCGCAGTGAGGCAGCGGGCAGAGGCGCTCGGGGAGGCCGTCCGTTCGTCCGCGGCTCAGGGCGGATCATCGCACAAGGAACTGGAGGACTTCGTATCATACATGACAAGGTGAATTATGATGATGGAAATTTTACACTGAACAATGCCGTAGTTTCAGTTTAAATAAACTTTGAGCAGTTTGAGTTGAGCTTGGATTGTATCATTTGAGAGGAAATTTCATTTCGTAATTCTCGTCGTGGTTTTAGTTTAGAACTATGGAACGGAGTGATAGTATTAGGAGTACTAAACAAGCATGAATGGCCCAGTATTTTCTTCGGTTAACACTGTCTCTTTGGGATGACGGATTAGAAGACCTGTCTGCCTTTCCTAATGTGTTCTTCCTGTAATCTTTGACTATCTTAAAAGATATCTTGTTTGACCAAAGTGTTCAGATTGCAAGAATTGGCACATGGTTGCGCCAAAAACAAACATAAATTCAGTTTGAAAAAGCGTTGCATTTCACACTACGTACCATCTTAGATTCTCCGGTCTTTAGACATGTCGTGCGTTTCAGTAGTTCAGTCTCAACGCCACTGACGCAGGGGACCCAACTGGCAGCAAGATGAAACCGTGCGTTGCATAGCCGCAGCGTGCACCAGCGCGACCCAGGCGCTACTATGGGCCAGAATGGTCGAATCCGGGCAGCTAGTGCCATGGAGTACTTAGAGCATACTAGTAGAACCCTCAAACTCTCAAATCTTAAAAGCAGTTTTAAGGGTTGAGTTGTGTCACTTTTTAACATTTTTAAGGATTGAAAAATAGGGGCAAATACTAGAACCCTCAAACCCAACCCGTAAACTGCTTTAAGGATTGGATTTGAGGGTTCTAGTCTTTGCCTCGACCCCAACCTTTAAATCTATCATTTGACATCTCACAATTTATGACAACAAAAACACAATCAACTTCCAAACAAACTACCAAATGACAATCATTGATGCATGGTTTAATAGTTTACATCACAAAATCATCATCTTCCTCCTCTCATCAGCACCATCACCCAAAAGTTGCACCTCGGCGCCATCTCCTAGACCACAAGCGGGCTCCATCAAGCATCTCCATCGGCACCGGTGGAGTCGTACACACTGCCATCACCACTACTACCCATCAGAGTGTCACCTCGAAAAGTAGAGGACGCAACACGGAACATCTTCTTCCTCTCCGCGATGTCCTCCTTGTAGTCCTTCCACCATTGCAATTGGTCTTCATCCATGTCCTTCTTGGACACCATCATGTGCTCTTTCTTTTTCCACCATGAGTTCTTTCCATACCTTTGCCTCTTTGAGCTTGATCATCCTCTCCTCCAACTCGGCCTTGCGCTTTGCTTCTTCACGCTTTGCTTCAACTTGTGCAAGCTTGACCTCTTTCTTCTTCTCGGTGATAAGAAGCTTCGTCTCCAATGTCTTCGTTGTCAATTCCTCTCTTGCCTTCATCATGTGGTCCATCTTCTCCCTTAGGCTTGACGCCTCTTCTTCCATCTTCACCCTTAGCTTGCCCTTCTTATTTCCCTCGGGCTTGCCCAAGTTCCTCTCCTCCGCATCTTTACTATCATCCATCCTTAGCATTGCCGACTTCTTGGGTGCAGTCTCTTGATCCCTCACCTTCCACTTGTCAAAGGTTTGAAGAATTGACCAAACATGCTTAAATGGGAATGGCTTGCCCTTGGAAGCGGCCATCTCCTTGTACCTCATGCCGGCAATTGTCTCCTATCAACCACACATAAATCACATAAGAACCCACCAATATCATCTATCACTTGGTCCATGGCACACACATAATCAAAATAGTGAAGAAATATGTACTCACATAGTCACTCTCCACGGTTCCACTAGGTGGTGGATCTCTCACTTGGTCCATGGCCGCACTCCAACGAGAACAAGCGGGCTTGATCAACTCCCACCGGCATTGAAGCGACCGGAAAGAGCGATGGATGAACCCACTATTCTTCGGCTTGATCTTACAATAGACGTCCTCGATCCTTTGCCAATACCGTTTACCGGTTTGATCGGTGCTGGTGGTTGCATCCATTCCCACAGCTGCCCAAGCACGAACCAAGAGGACATCTTCCGCCTCGGTGTAGTTTGTCGACCGTGCGTGTGGGCGGGAAGCGGCGGTGAATGCCTCCTTCCCCTATCTCGGCCACCTCCTCCTCGTCATCCCCCACCTCCTCCTCATCTTCCTCCTTCTCCTCCAAGTCGTCACCAACCCTAAAGGGGTCTAGAGGCGGAGCTCCGAGGTCCACCTCCGCGTTTTGGAGGAGGTCCATGAACGAGGATGGGTTTGCCATTTCCTCGAACACCTCGTGCGCGGCGGGAGGAGGTTCGGCGACGGCGGCCGCCGCGGGCTTCTTCCGCGGCTTGGTCGCGACCTTGGAGGCCGCCCCTCGTGGCCCAAGAGAGGCCGCCTTCTGCCGGCTCTTCTTGATAGCCGGGGCGGGCGGCGGGGAGGCGGCGAGGGCGGGAGCCGGTGCGGGCGAGGCGGGCGGGGCGGTGACGGTGGTCGGGGCGACAGGAGGTGGTGCGAGGCCCGCCCGCCGCCGCTTGGCCCCGACGTGGGTCGCCGCCACCACGTCGGCGACGGTCGGTTGGGCGGGGGCGGGCGACGGGGCGGGCGACGCGGGCGGGACGGGCGGGGCAGGAGCGGCGGCCGCGGCGGGCGGGGGCACGGTGGCGGCGGGGCCTTCCCTGGCCGGCACGGCAGCAGGCGGCGGGACACAGGCAAGAGGAGGAGCGGTTGGCTCCCGCGCGAGCTGTGAGCGAGCGACGAGGAGGAGTGCGGGTTGGGGGAGATTTTTCCCTCAACCCCTACTTCTACAGATTGCAAATTGGTTTGAGGGTTGGACCTCTAAATTTTTTTACGGTTTTGAGGGTTTAAAGGTTCTAGTCTACGGCGTTTTTTCGGCGAAAACTGTAAAAAAAGCGGTTATTTTTTAGGGGTTTGAGGGTTTGAGGACTCTACTAGTAATGCTCTTAGAGCATCTCCAGCCGCGCCCCCAACAAGGCCCCCCAGGTCACTTTTCAGCCGCCGGCGCCGAAAAATCGGCCCAGTCCTGTCTCCAAGGGCCCGTTTTTCGCCAGCTCGGGCAGAAATTAGCGCCGGCGGACCCAACACGAACCTGGCGCGCTGGGGGGGGGGGGCAGGGGGGCGCCGGGCGAATCGTTTTTGGCGCGAAAGAGCCGCGGGCCCTCCTCGCCAGCGACTCGTCTCTCTTCTCGCCGCTTCATCGTCCTCATCGCCTCGTTCCCCGCGGCGAATCAATGCCCAAGCTGCCGCGCGCTGCCGCGTCGGTCAGCATGTGCCATTGATGCCTCACGGGCGGCGCAGTGAAGACCGGATGACGTGCGTCCCTCGCCCACCACGCGTACACACGGCGGCACGCGTACGGGCGGCGCCTCGGCCTATATAAGACGCGCCCCAGCGCGCTGGAGGAGGAGACTCGCACTGTCTCGCCGTTGCCGTTCCTCCCTCTCCTCTCTCTCGCCGTCTCCAGTTCATCACCCATGGCCGAGCGCTTCCCAGGAGACGGCGCGGTGGCGAACGGCTTCGGCCGCCGCCATCTTCACGAAGATGAAGCTCGCCTCCTCTACGAGACCGAGTACCCGGTCCTGCCAGACATGCGGGTGCCCGGGGCGTGGAGGATCAGCGCCGGCGGGGTCCCGGTGCCACCGCCACCCACCGGGGCGGTGAGGCGTGCGGAGATCGCACGTATCCGCACCTCGTTGCCGCAGGCGGTGAGGGAAGGGCCGCGGTACGTCCCCGACAGCCCTCTGTGGGAGGCCTACTTCCGTCGCCGCCACGCCGAGCAGCTCGAGGCCACCAACGTCGTCATGCCCTCCGGGAGGCTCAACGCCGACGGGCGCCGCCGATGGTGGGGCGTGCCAGGCCGCACGCTGGAGGCCGTCCTCGAGTACATCGAGAGCGGCAACACGCCGCGGATGGAGTACCCCGCTCCCCCGTCCTTCTCCCACCGGCGTGGGAGCTCGTGGACGCCGAGGCGCATGGACCCGGGGGCGTCCTCCTCTTCGTCCGGCGGCTCTCCCTGCCTCTGCCCCGTCAAGCCGGAGTCCCAGGACACGCCGGTCAGCCGCCGCACCCATAGCTCCGGCGTCCGCATCGCTGACTCCACCCCCCCCCCTGTCTGCCTCGTCCTCGTCAGGCCGAAGCCGGAGCCCGGTCTCCCCGCAGAGTACGAGGAGATAGCCCGGCGCGGCATCTCCGACGAGGACGCCCTACGGTGGGCGCGGGAGGACTACCTCTGCGAGGAGACGGTCCGGCAATGCCGGGCCCTGGAGGAGATCGCCGCCCGCAGGCGTGGGCGCGAGGACGAGCACGGCGTCGTCATCCTCGACAGCTCCGACGACGAGGACGCCCCCGGACCGTCCAACCCGCCGCGCCAACCAGGGGAGGGGTGCAGCAGGGACGGCGGCCGCGGAGGAGGTGACGACGACGGCGGCGGCAGCGACGGCGGCGACTACACGCAGTTCTACCGCCTCCTCGGCATGTAGAGCAAGGGCGGCGGGCGGCGAGGAGCGACGAGCGAGACGGCGGGCTTAGTAGTTTTTTTCTTTTTTGTAAAATATTTTTAAATATGTATGAACTCGCCGAAGTTTGCTTGAATTTGCGCCGTGTTTGTGCCGAATTAAAATTTAAAAAAACGTGAGCGCCGCGACTGGGGGCATCACGCCCCCAGCACGCGGTTTTGCGCCGGTGCGCCCCCAGGGGGCGATTTTTAGCGCCTCCTGGGGGCCGAACGGCTGGAGATGCTCTTAACCCAGCGAGCCCGATCTAGAGGATCAATGGCAAGGCGGCGGCTACCTACTTTCCGCTTCTCTGTTCTTCTTCCTTCCAAGCAAGAACATATTCCCCTATTCGTGTGATTTCTCTGTAGAGAAAAATTCAACGGTGGTACTTATACTCGTCGGGTTGGCCAATTTAGTCCTCGTAGTTAGAAATACCCAAAATATGATCACATACGGTCCAATCTATGATTTCATATACATACGCACTGATTTGGTAGTTGACTGGCTTGTCCACGCATGCATTGACCGCCAACTCATCAGCACCTGGTCGGAAAGGATCAATACGGGGGAATGCGGGGTTTCTTTTTTGCAGAATCGTCAGGGGATAAAACAGCAGCCCACCTGGTCGGACCAGCCGCTCTCCCTGCTCTCCTCCCTTGTTCGTCGTCGCTGCCGAGGTGTGACCTCGAGCTCGCCGGTGTGGACGAGTGTGGCGATGGCCGCCATGAGCTTGTCGTGAGACGCCGAGACGCCGCCGTCTGCTTCGTTTGGGACGGGCCTTGCTGACGTCCCTCTCGCTCCCTCCCGGCGTGAGGACTGAGGACCACTCCACGCAGCACACCCGTCCCGAACCGCACTTGCCAATGAGGTTCTCGCCGGCGAGCCCGCGCAGCACGGCGGCTTCCCAAATTCCAGCGGCTGGAAAGGGGTAAGCTTCCAAGCTTCTTCGGGCGGGGCGAGCCCCTTCCGCCTCTTGATGTCGCAAACGATGAAGAAGGCGAGCACAACGATGACGACGAGTGGCGGCGACAAGGCCGGTGCAGAGGCCTTGTCGGATGACCTGGTTGCACACGAACTCACGCTGACAAGGTTCCCTAACGATGTCGGGCCGTGTAGAGCATGGGGTTGCCCAAGAAGCATCGGTCGTAGGTGGAGACAGCGAGCGCCAAAGATTTAACTAGTTCAACCTTAGCGATCCTAGCGCTGGCGGGATGCTGCCAGAGAGTTAGTTGGATGAGAGGTCGAGCAGGATGAGCACCAGCATAGAGCCCAATCCTGCCGGTGAGCTGGTTGTTGGTGAAGTTCATTTGCGTGAGGCCACCGAGCGATGTGATGCTCGCCGGGACCGCTCCCGACAGCTTTTTGGTAGACATGACGAACTCCTGAAGCAGCGGCATTCCGGCAGCGAGCCCTGCCGGTATCTCGCCGGAAAACAAGTTGTTCCCGGCGGTGAACTTCTGCAACTTAGCCTCCGATGACGGAAGGCCGCCGATGAACTACTGTCCGCAGGACCACGAGCGCCCGGAGCACTGTAGCTTAGTGCGTCGGCGCCACTGTCCGCAGGACCGCGAGCGCCCGAAGCATGGTGTGGAACGCCACGCACTTCGCGTACCGCGGCGGGAGCGCGGTCACGTTACCGTTCGTGGAGCCGAAGCCGTAGCAGTCGACGACGCGGCCGCGGCTGTAGTACATTGTGACGCCCCCGATACAATCGTACACTAATCATGCACACATATATGTACAATCAAGATCAGAGACTCACGGAAAGATATCACAACACAACTCTAAAACATAAATAAGTCATACAAGTATCATAATACAAGCCATGGGCCTCGAGGGCTCGAATACAAGTGCTCGATCATATACGAGACAACGGAAGCAACAATATCTGAGTACAGACATAAGTTAAACAAGTTTGCCATAAGATGGCTAGCACAAACTGGGATACAATCGAAAGAGGCGCAGGCCTCCTGCCTGGGATCCTCCTAAACTACTCCTGGTCGTCATCAGCGGGCTGCACGTAGTAGTAGGCACCTTCGGTGTAGTAGGAGTCGTCGTCGACGGTGGCGTCTGGATCCTGGGCTCCATCGTCTGGTCGCAGAAATCGGGTAAAGAAAGGGGGAAAAGGGGGAACAAGGCAACCGTGAGTACTCATCCAAAGTACTCGCAAGCAAGGAGCTACACTACATATGCATGGGTATATGTGTAAAGGGGCATATTGGTGGACTGAACTGCAGAATGCCAGAATAAGAGGGGGATAGCTAATCCTATCGAAGACTACGCTTCTGGCTGCCTCCGTCTTGCAGCATATAGAAGTAAGGTTGTCAGAATCATGATTCTGAATCGGATCGGAGCTCCGATGGTAGGATCACAAATAGTAGAATCTTCACTATCAGGATCGTAGAAACATAGATTTTATGAACCAAAATCGTAGAATCAGAGGGGTTAGTTTGGATCGTAAAGTCGTAGAATCGTACAACAGAATCGCGATTCTGACAACTTGTATAGAAGAGAGTAGACTGAAGTTCTCCAAGTAGCGTCGCATAACATAATCCTACCCGGCGATCCTCCCCTCGTTGCCCTGTTAGAGAGCGATCACCGGGTTATATCCGGCACTTGGAAGGGTGTGTTTTATTAAGTATCCAATTATAGTTGTCATAAAATCAAGGTACAACTCCAAGTCATCCTGTTACTGAAGATCATGGCTATTCCAATAGATAAACTTCCCTGCAGGGGTGCACCACATAACACAACACGCTTGATCCCATTTGGCCGGACACACTTTTCTGGGTCATGCCCGGCCTCGGAAGATCAACACGTCGCAGCCCCACCTAGGCTCAACAGAGAGGTCTGCATGCCGGTCTAAATCCTATGCGCGCAGGGGTCTGGGTCCATCGCCCATTGCACACCTGCATGTTGCGTACGCGGCCGGAAGCAGACCTAGCCTAGCAGGCGTTCCAGTCCAATCCGGTGCGCGCCACTCAGTCGCTGACGTCACGAAGTGCTTCGGCTGATACCACGACGCCGAGTGCCCATATCTTTCCCACGTAGTTGGTTAGTGCGTATAGGCCAGTAGCCAGACTCAGATCAAATACCAAGATCTCGTTAAGCGTGTTAAGTATCCGCGAACGCCGAACAGGGCCAGGCCCACCTCTCTCCTAGGTGGTCTCAACCTGCCCTGTCGCTCCGCCACAAAGTAACAGTCGGGGGCCGTCGGGAACCCAGGCCCACCACTACCTGGGTGGAACCACCTGCCCCTTCAACCCTCATCTCCGAACAGTATCACAGGTAATGTAACAGTGTAAAGTATATAGTATATGCCCGTGATCACCTCCCGAAGTGATCACGACCCAGTAGTATAGCATGGCAGACGGACAAGAGTGTAGGGCCACTGTTGGAACACTAGCATCCTATACTAAGCAGTAGGATAGCAGGTAAAGGTAACAACAGTAGTAGCAAGGACAGGCTATACAGCAGTATAGGATTAACTGAAAGGAGTAACATGCTACACTACTCTAATGCAAGCAGTATAGAGAAGAATATGCGATATCTGGTGATCAAGGGGGGGGGCTTGCCTGGTTGCTCTGGCAAGGAGGGGTCATCGTCCACGTAGTTGATCACAGGGGCGGCATCGGTCTCGGGGTCTACCGGAGAGAAGAGGGGGAAGAAACAATAAATACATAGCAAGCAAATGCATTACAAGGCATAACATTGCAATACGCAGCGCTAGGAGTGTTCTAGCGTAGTGCTGCACGATACAGATGAAGGGGGAACTCAACTGGGAATGTTTTCCCGGTTCCAAACCTGTGTTAGACAGATGACTGGAGGGGAAATGTTCCATGTTCAGCATGCTAGAGGCATGTGACAGATGAACGGACCGCATATTCGGATTCGTTGGATTTTTCTGAGCAACTTTGTTGTAGAAAACATTTTCATCCGAGCTACAGTTTAATTTCTATGAATTTTCAAAGGTTATTGTATTTTCTGAAATAAATTTAAATTCGAAATTAAGTAGAAAATTCTATGTGCACACACTGTTGGCTAGCCACAGTGGATGACAGATGGGTCCAGAGGGCCCAGTTGACCCAGTCAACATTGACCGTTCAACAGATGAATGGTACGGGGGGTCCCACATGTAAGTGTCGTAATGACTTATGAAATGATTTTCCTTTAATCTAAAATAAGAGGGACCCACATGTCATTGGTTGTACACTTTAACAGAGGGATTCGGTGAGCTGTTTTATCTAAGGGGCCCACTAGTTAGTATGTAATTAGCAGGGGTAGCCTAATCAGAGGGGGGGTTTGTCCCTAAGCTAAACAGGGGCCGTATGGGCACGCACGGGCGCCGGAGTGTGCAGGCGGCCTTGGCCACAACCAGCAGCGGCGGCGGCCTCCAACAGGGGCGCGCTGGAAGCGCCCGCAGCCCTGGGCGCCAGCTCAGTGGGAGCATGCGGGGGGGGGGGGGGGGGGGGGGAAGCAGCGGCGAGTGCAGCCGCCGCGGCAAGCAGCATGCGAGCAGGGAAGAGCGGGGGTAGCGCGTGGGGCAACTACGACGCGGTCGGCGGCAGGCCGGAGCAGGCGTGGTCCGGCGGCCACCGCAGCGGGCTGCAGCAGCCGCGGGGGAGGAGGACAGCGGCAAGCACGGCCATGTGCGGACGGTGAGCGCAAGGGAACGGTCGGGCGGCGGATGGATGCGGGGCACAGTCGGCGGCCTACGGCATTGGGTTTGAAAGGAAGGAGAGGAGAATCGCCAGAGGGCTCACCGAGGAGTCCGTTGGTGAGCGTGATGCGGGTCGGGGATGGCTGGAGCAGCAGGATGACGGGGCGGCAGTGGCGGCCGTCAGAGATGACAGATGACGCGGGCGGCAGTGGTGTTGCTTCCCGGCCTCGATCTGTTGATGTAGAATACGTAGGCGCCCGTGACGGGGCTGCTGGATAGTCCTAGCTAGTGGGGAGCTCGGCGGCCGCGCCGACGAAGGCAGCCATGGCGGGCGGAGCACGGGCGTGCGTTGGGAAGAAGAGAGCGGCGCGAGGGAGAAGGATGAATGGGGGCTAGGGTTCGGTCAACGGGTGCGGCGGTGTTTTGTAGGGCGCCGAGGGTGTGCCCGATGTACGCCACGCACGGCATGGCGCACCCATGGCCGGTGGATGGTGGCCAGGATCCCCCTGCCCCCTGTAGCAGGGTTGGGGATGACCCCAGTTGGGCTGGGTCTTCTTCTATTGTTAAATGGGCCAAAGTGCATCAGGAGCTTTCTCCTTCTTTTTCTCCTTCTCTGCTTTTTTGTTTTTTTATGGCACCGTTCTATTTAATTAAGCTATCAAAAGATTTTTCAAAATATGAAACTTGGCTCATAATTAGTATTGCAATTTTTGACTCTATCACAAAAGATTTGAGGTCATTTTGAAAAGTTTAGAATTGTGTTTGAATTTAAAAGGTTCGTTAAGATGTTGTTGGACCACTACATTAAATCCCAGGGGGATTTTGGAAAACCAAAAGAGGTTGTTTTCATCATGAAAAATACCTAGGGATTATTCGCAACATCTCGAACATTTTTGTTTGCATGACAGAAGAAGTAAATATTTGACTTGGATTTCAAATGGAATTTGGTTTTGATTTTCATCAAGTGGCAAATTAGTCTGAAAAGCATGATGACATGGCATCATTAAAAGAGAGATCACTGTAGCATGATTATCCGGGTGTTACAATTCTCATCCACTACAAAAAATCTCGTCCCGAGATTTAGGAGGGGAGTAAGGGGGAGGACTCGGGAAGGACGAAGATCAACACAAGATAGGTACCTCGGGGCTATCTCAGTGAACGTGGCATAGAGGCATCTCTTGAGTAGAATTTCAAGAAAGTCATCGAGAGCAAGGTATGGAGGTGAAATAAGAAGCTTCAGCTGGGTAGGCAATCGTTCGTTGCCTGAAACAGAGAGTGAAAGGGGTTCAGAGCAACAACAACAAAAATTATTGCGTCTGATACTAGAATAGATCACTAGGAAGGTGGCTCATGAATTACATACGAAGGCAAGTGAAAAAAGATACTTCGGAATCAAGGATGTACAGGAGTCAGGTTTCGATCATGTGGAACTATGGGTTATGGGCCCACCATGTGGGTTAAAAGCAGGAATGCGCTAACATCTTGAACGGTCATGATAGCAAGGCAGGTCAGAGGATAGCCTGTCAGTTATGTTGGGAACAAGTTTGGTACCAAGGGTGTGGGACGAAGAGAACCATTTTCCTGCTCGTAAGACGAGGCATACCAATTGGAAAAGTTCTCGTTCATGGGTGGTTACCGGAAGGTCATCAGCTATAGCAAAAGGTCTTACTGACAGAGTTGTACACCGAGGTGCTTACCTAAGCAGGAATTACCACTGCTCAGATAAGTAGATTATAAGAAAGTTTGAACAAAACAATGGGAAGGAAAATGTGTTTCATATATCAAGGGTATATCCTTCCCAAAGTCAAGCAGAGGATGATATCCAAGACAGGATATGAAGTAGAAAATCATTTAGGTAAATGGAGAGCAATTCATGACATTACCCCAACAACAGTGTTTGGATAATTGATAAAGAGAATTTAGCATTGTGCTTCAAATGCTCTTATTGAAAATCGGAGTGCCACGGACATGCTTTGAGATAGCATTGGCATGGTCTTCAAGCAAAGGTCGGACTTTGGATATACAGAGGATCCATCAGGAACAACTCATAGAATAAGTCTTACAGTTTCCTCGTGAAAGAAAAGATAACCTTGCTAAAAGGAAACTATAACAATAGGTCCTCCGGCCAGGTATGGTAGGCATGAGACCACCTTACCGGGTCATATAAAGGCCAATGTTAAAACTCTTGAAAATATGTTCCAACCATTGTATCTGGCCGAGATTCAGATCTGATTGGTGTCAGGATACCTCAGACATTTGGATGCCTGAGAAGAAAAGGTGCAACACAAATTGTCGAGATGATATTTTAAGATTCTCCAGAATTGAACTACGGAAGCAAGTTCAGAAACAAGAGTTCATCAGTAAACCAAGGAGAGGATGAGGGGATGGCTGATGGACTCAGCGACAATTCCTCGAGATTTCCAAAAAGATGGATTTCCACAATCATGTGATCAAGGAGATAACATTTGTCAGATCAAATGATATAATGATGTATGCCTGAGGAAAACATACGCAATTAAACAGTGGTTGAAAGGTGCACCCGAAATATGGGCTTAGGTAGCATGATCAATGTTAGAATGGTGATTCAATAACCAATGGTCTAAGAATGAATTATCGACCATTAACTTCAAAGCAATAGGGTTGCTAGAAGTTTTGAAGTCGCGCATCATAGTTCAATTGTCGGTTCTCCGGTTAGAAACAACACGGGGACCAAGGAAGGAACGGATATGGCAAGAAGTATCACCTGTATCAAGAATTCCTAAGAGGTGGTGAAATTCTCACGACACTCATGACATAAAAGATGGTAATACTCCAAGGTAAAGAACAAATGCTGGATAGCAAGGATCTCAAGGTATAACACGAAACACAAACAAGTTTGTGTTGGAGGGAAGGCAATAAAGTGGCCGATGATAACTCAACTCATCGAGGGCAAGGATGATATTTCTCTTCAGAATTCAATTGATATCCTGGAAGAGCTCAGAATGCTGATGATGATCATGACACATTTGTCAAGATATCCCATGAAGATGTAATCGATCGGCGATGACTTCAAGTTAAAGGAATGATGAAATGAAAGGTTATTGGAACCCTGGGTACGACACAAACTCGAAATCAAGTTTGTTGTTCAAGGAGAAATGATATGAGACGAGGAAGGTCGACGTAAGATTAGCTCATCGCCAAAGCCTTTGTTCCGGGAATAAGGACCAAGTAGCACAGTTAAAATTTAGCACATTAATGATATAGCCGATCAGGCTAGGAATGACTTGAAGGATTAATAAACTCATAACCAACGGAATCGATTCACTTATCACTGTCCTTGAGTGTCTAACAACTCAGAACCCAGGGAAAATTGGAGTCGGTGAGAAATAATACTTGAAGAACTCATAAGAAGTAATAGGGTTCTGTGCTATTATCGACATACCACGGGCAATACTCGAAGGTAGATCATAGTAGAGGCTGGACGGGTGCATTGATCTGTAGAGGACAAGTGGTTCAACTTGTCCGAGAAAAGGATGAAAGATGATCAATCATGGTCGGAACCACGGCTGCAAAGGACCAACATAGATACAAGATGAACTTATAACAAGGGGACCATTATTAATACAAGAAGCTTCCATGATAGATTCCACATCGGGTCCATGGGCATGAACACAAAGTTCAAGGTCGACTCCCACTTCTCCAAAGCAGAACCTTACATTTACTTCCCGTTTTGATAATGGCATTAGGGTTGAAAGTTTTACCTGGTGAAATACCAGATGAGTATGGCCCGTGAAATCTTTCGGGCTCGCATATTAGTTAAGGCATGGGTTCAACCCATCGAGGTATCTTAGGAACATATACCACAAAGTTTTAGGAGTAATTAACACAAGCTCAAAAGTAGAGCATGGTTGTCAAAGCATAGGATTCAATTTACCAAAGGAATTATGTATCCGGGAAAGAACTCCTCAAGGTTTTTGTATTCGAATGACACTGTCGGATGATATCTTAACAAAGGATCCAACGGTCCATAGTGGAGCTGATGTGAGCATTGGCACACAACCAGGTGAAGAAACAACGCGAAAGCATTGGATTACAGAAGCAGCTGACTAGTTCAAGGCTCAAATGCAAAGGAATTATGATTCCCAATTCAAGGGATCAGAAGCAAATGCTCTGATTAAGGATGGATAAGTGGAGTAGGCTTGGGGGTACCGTCGATGGCAAGTTGATTGGTCGAGATCTAGCTCATGTTTAAAATGACGTCTGAGCCGGGAGGATGAATTCTAGGATCTGGTTGAGGATTGCGAGCATTCACACTTATTGAATCAACGGGCTCAAAATGATAGTGGCAAAGGATGCCAATAAGATTACTATACTTATGGGATTAACCATAATGCAAGAAAGCAAGAATTTCAAGAGCAATAGGCTGCTCGGGATTTTCGGAAGTTCAAATAGTATTTCGAAGATTTTTGTGAATTACTTGAATCAACTGGGGATGAGCAAATACTCGATAAGTGCGAGAAATTATTCATAGAGCTATTAAGGTGGAGAAGAACTGTAAGGCAGTAGGCACAAAGTATTCTCGGAACAATAGAGAGAATTTTTGGGGTATCTTGTAATAACAAGACCAATGGGATTGAAAGGACAAGTGTATGTAGTTATCCATAATAATATAATAGTGGTAGGGAATTTGCAAAGGCGGTGGGCACAAGTGTCTCGAGAGAACATCGGAGATTATCTTTGGAATCTTCTAGTGAAGCAGTCGATCATCTGTAATGAAGGGGCTCTCCGGCAGGAAGTGGTAACGAGAACCTAGAGTTAGATTTTAGCAAAATCATTTAACCCAAATAGAAGAGAGATCAGAGTCCCAGAGTATAGGTCGAGGAATAAAAGATCCTAATACCACCCAATGGCGACGTGGGCCCATGGGCTGCACAGCCATGTTAGTAAATCAGTTTTCATCGACTAGACTCAACTTTGGCCAAGGAGTTTGGAAGGGGGATTCCTACAGGCAGTCGGCTCTGATACCAACTTGTGACGCCCCCGATTCAACCATACACTAATCATGCACGCAAATGTGTATGATCAAGACTAGGGACTCACGAGAAGATATCACAACACAACTCTAAAACATAAATAAGTCATACAAGCATCATAATACAAGCCAGGGGCCTCGAGGGCTCGAATACAAGTGCTCGATCATAGATGAGACAGCGGAAACAACAATATCTGAGTACAGACATAAGTTAAACAAGTTTGTCATAAGATGGCTAGCATAAACTGGGATACAATCGAAAGAGGCGCAGGCCTCCTGCCTGGGATCCTCCTAAACTACTCCTGGTCGTCATCAGCGGGTTGCACGTAGTAGTAGGCACCTCCGGTGTAGTAGGAGTCGTCGTTGACGGTGGCGTCTGGATCCTGGGCTCCATCGTCTGGTCACAGCAATCGGGTAAAGAAAGGGGAAAAGGGGGAACAAGGCAACCGTGAGTACTCATCCAAAGTACTCGCAAGCAAGGATCTACACTACATATGCATGGGTATATGTGTAAAGGGGCATATCGATGGACTGAACTGCAGAATGCCAGAATAAGAGGGGGATAGCTAATCCAATCGAAGACTACGCTTCTGGCTGCCTCCGTCTTGCAGCATATAGAAGAGAGTAGACTGAAGTCCTCCAAGTAGCATCGCATAGCATAATCCTACCCGGCGATCTTGTTGCCCTATTAGAGAGCGATCACCGGGTTATATATGGCACTTGGAAGGGTGTGTTTTATTAAGTATCCAGTTCTAGTTGTCATAAGGTCAAGGTACAACTCCAAGTCGTCCTGTTACCGAAGATCACGGCTATTCGAATAGATAAACTTCCCTGCAGGGATGCACCACATAACCCAACACGCTTGATCCCATTTGGCCGGCCACACTTTTCTGGGTCATGCCCGGCCTCGGAAGATCAACACGTCGCAGCCCCACCTAGGCTCAACAGAGAGGTCAGCACGCCGGTCTAAATCCTATGCGCGCAGGGGTCTGGGCCCATCGCCCATTGCACACCTGCACGTTGCGTACGCGGCCGGAAGCAGACCTAGCCTAGCAGGCGTTCCAGTCCAATCCGGCGCGCGCCACTTAGTCGCTGACGTCGCGAAGTGCTTCGGCTGATACCACGACGCCGAGTGCCCATATCTTTCCCTCGTAGTTGGTTAGTGCGTATAGGCCAGTAGCCAGTCTCAGATCAAATACCAAGATCTCGTTAAGCGTGTTAAGTATCCGCCAACGCCGAACAGGGCCAGGCCCACCTCTCTCCTAGGTGGTCTCAACCTGCCCTGTCACTCTGCCACAAAGTAATAGTCGGGGGCCGTCGGGAACCCATGCCCACCACTACCTGGGTGGAACCACCTGCCCCTTCAGCCCCCATCTCCGAACAGTATCACAGGTAATGTAACAGTGTAAAGTATATAGTATATGCCCGTGATCACCTCCCGAAGTGATCACGGCCCAGTAGTATAGCATGGCAGACGGACAAGAGTGTAGGGCCACTGTTGGAACACTAGCATCCTATACTAAGCAGTAGGATAGCAGGTAAAGGTAACAACAGTAGTAGCAAGGACAGGCTATACAGCAGTATAGGATTAACTGAAAGGAGTAACATGCTACACTACTCTAATGCAAGCAGTATAGAGAAGAATATGCGATATCTGGTGATCAAGGGGGGGGGCTTGCCTGGTTGCTCTGGCAAGGAGGGGTCATCGTCGACGTAGTCGATCACAGGGGCGACATCGGTCTCGGGGTCTATCGGAGAGAAGAGGGGGAAGAAACAATAAATACATAGCAAGCAAGTGCATTACAAGGCATAACATTGCAATACGCAGTGCTAGGAGTGTTCTAACGTAGTGCTGCACGATACAGATGAAGGGGGAACTCAATCGGGAATGTTTTCCCGGTTCCGGACCTGTGTCAGACAGATGACCAAAGGGGCAATGTTCCATGTTCAGCATGCTAGAGGCATGTGACAGATGAACGGACCACATATTCAGATTCGTTGGATTTTTCTGAGCAACTTTCATGTAGAAAACATTTTCATCCGAGCTACAGTTTAATTTCTATGAATTTTCAAAGGTTATTGTATTTTCTGAAATAAATTTAAATTCGAAATTAAGTAGAAAATTCTGTGTGCACACACTGTTGGCTAGCCACAGTGGATGACAGATGGGTCCAGAGGGCCCAGTTGACCCAATCAACATTGACCGTTCAACAGATGAATAGTACAAGGGGTCCCACATGTAAGTGTCTTAATGACTTATGAAATGATTTTCCTTTAATCTAAAATAAGCGGGACCCACATGTCATTGGTTGTACACTTTAACAGAGGGATTTGGTGAGCTGTTTTATCTAAGGGGCCCACTAGTTAGTATGTAATTAGCAGGGGGTAGCCTAATCAGAGGGGGGGTTTGTCCCTAAGCTAAACAGGGGCCGACCGGGCACGCACGGGCGCCGGAGTGTGCCGGCGGCCTCCGGCAGGGGCGCGCTGGAAGCGCCCGCGGTCGTGGGCGCCAGTTCAGTGGGAGCAGGTTGGGGGGAGAAGCAGCGGCGAGTGCAGCCGCCGCGACAAGCAGCACGCGAGCAGGGGACAACGGGGGTAGGTCGCGGGGCAACTACGACGTGGTCGGCGGTAGGCCGGAGCAGGCGTGGTTCGGCGGGCACCACAGCGGGCTGCAACAGCCGCGGGGGAGGAGGACAGCGGCAAGCACGACCATGTGCGGACGGCGAGTGCAAGGGAACGGTCGGGCGGTGGATGGATGCGGGGCACAGTCGGCGGCCTACAGCACTGGATTTGAAAGGAAGGAGAGGAGAATCGCCAAAGGGCTCACCGGGGAGTCCGTTAGCGAGCGTGGTGCGGGTCGGGGATGGCTGGAGTAGCAGGACGACGGGGCGGCAGTGGCGGCCGTCAGAGATGACAGATGACGCGGGCGGCGGTGGTGTTGCTTCCCGGCCTCGATCTGTTGATGTAGAAGACGTAGGCGACCGCGGCGGGGCTGCTGGATAGTCCTAGCCAGTGGGGAGCGCGGCTGCCGCGCCGACGAAGGCGGCCATGGCGGGCGGAGCACGGGCGTGCGTGGGGAAGAAGAGAGCGGCGCGAGGAATAGGGATGAATGGGGGTTAGGGTTCGGTCAACGGGTGCGGCGGTGTTTTGTAGGGCGCCGAGGGTGTGCCCGATGTACGCCACGCACGGCATGGCGCACCCATGGCCGGTGGATGGTGGCCACGATCCCCCTGCCCCCTGTAGCAGGGTTGGGGATGACCCCAGTTGGGCTGGGTCTTCTTCTATTGTTAAATGGGCCAAAGTGCATCAGGAGCTTTCTCCTTCTTTTTCTCCTTCTCTGCTTTCTGTTTTTTATGGCACCGTTCTATTTAATTAAGCTATCAAAAGATTTTTTTAAATATGAAACTTGGCTCATAATTAGTATTGCAAATTTTGACTCTGTCACAAAAGATTTGAGGCCATTTTGAAAAGTTTAGAATTGTGTTTGAATTTAAATGGTTCGTTAAGATGTTGTTGGACCACTACATTAAATCCCGGGGGATTTTGGAAAACCAAAAGAGGTTGTTTTCATCATGACAAATACCTGGGGATTATTTGTAACATCACGAACATTTTTGTTTGCATGACAGAAGAAGTAAATATTTGACTTGGATTTCAAATGGAATTTGGTTTTGATTTTCATCAAGTGGCAAATTAGTTTGAAAAGCATGATGACATGGCATCATTAAAAGGGAGATCACTGTAGCATGATTATCCGGGCGTTACATACATGCACGGTCGCGCGAACTAGTGCGACGCGGACATGACCACGTAGTCGTGCTCCTTGGTAGCGAACGTCCACTGCTCATCGGGCTCGTCGAGGTGGAGGTCGTTGGGGCCTGTGAACACCTCTCCGTGCCTGTCGGGGCCGACCGCCGGGGGAGGGTGGTCTTGGGAATGGCATGGCGGCTCGACGGGTGACGGCTGAAGGGGACTAGGGTTGAGAGTGGAGAGGAGCGGAGAGCGAGGGGCGAGGTGCGGGGGCGGCCAACCAGGTGCGGTCCGATGAGGTGGGGGCGAAGCGTTAATTACGAAAATTTTGCAAAAAAGACCCCGTTTGATTCGTTTCGACCAGGTGTTGATGAGTTGGCGGTCAACACACGCGTGGACAAGCCAATCAACTGCCAAATCAGTATGTACGTATAAGAAATTGTACATTGGACCATATGTGAACCCCTGAGACAAGTTTAGTGACTGTATTTCAGATATTTCTAACTACGAGGACCAAATTGGCCAACGCGACGAGTATGAGGACCACCAGTGAATTTTTCTCGATTACTATTACCCATCATGGCGACACTTTCATCTGGTATCAGAGACCAAATCACCACCCATCTCTTTGTCAATCTGGTGCAGTTCATCAAGACCTGGAGCTTGCAACAGACGCGCACACAACTCGCACCCATGGATCCGGTCGTCCAGACCTTCCTCAAGAAGCTGGAGACCATCCTTACGGCCAACGCGGTGATCCAAGATCAGTCTGTCAAGATCAATGATCTTTTCGCTTGGCGGCCAGATTTGGAGAGGCGCGTCATTGATCTTGGTGACACAGTGGCGGCTTCAACTAGCGCAACCACCACCCACGTCTTCGACTGGTGAAAACGGCAAGGCGAGCGCAGCATCCTCAGCGTCTTTTTCGGTTGACACAGGCCTTGGGAAGCACGGATTATAAGACGAGCTTTGCTACATTCACGGACAGTTACGGGGCATTACGGGGCTGGGCGCCCAGCCCACCAGTTAAATCGGGGGGAGGCGGTTAATTAGGAGAAGAAAATTAATTAGGCCAATTAAAACAGGACAGCTCAGCAGGCCCGTGAAGTCCGTGAGCCCGGAGTCCGTGCGTGTAGCATTTTTGTTATATGACCTTTCTGCCTTTCCCAATGTTATGTAGTTTTCCTGTAAATTTTATTTTGGGAAAAAGTCTTCCTGTAATCTTTGACAATCTAAAAAGATGTCTTGTTTGACCAAAGTGTTCAATTTGCACGAATTGACATATGGTTGCTCCAAAAACGGACATAAAATTGTATTTCACGCTACCATCATAGATTTCTCCGGTCTTTAGACATTCGTGCGTTAAGTTCAGTGTACCCCTTCGCTGACGAAGGGTACCTTAGTACTCCCTCCGTTCCAAAATAGATGACCCAACTTTGTATTAAAGTTAGTATAAAGTTGAGTCATCTATTTTGGAACGAAGGGAGTACATTCGAGATGAGGGACATGGAGTTTCTGCTCGTGAGCTCAAGGCTTCCTTACGAACAGTAAAAAAAAATAGTAAACAACGTAAAGAAAACTTGAATCTTTTGAAACAAACATTTACTAATTGTCTATATACATGCAAATTTTGGTGATGAAAACATTCCTAAATGCTGCGGAAAAAAATTGATGCTCTAAAAAACTATTTTTGAAAAGCATATTGCAAATCAATGTTTGTTGCCGAAAAAAAATCAGTTGTTTTAATTTTGTTTCTACTATTGCTTCCCGTTTTATTGTTAATGGGGGCATTTGAGCTCGTGAGCAGACAGACACTCTCGCCAGACGTTGTAAATTTCTTGAGATGATCAGTGACATCGGATCGCGCACGGACCATTTGATATTTGGCAAATTTAACAAATTTGACCTATATACGAAATCAAATCACAGAATGAACTGTCCGTTAAACTATTTCACGCAGCTGACCCGTAGCGCCTACCTCTCAGGCGCTGCACTAGTGCAACGCCTAGGAGCTAGGCGCTACACTGTATAATGTGGCGCCTAGCTCTCAGGCGCTGCACACTGATTTAGTAATTTTCGGATTACACGGATACGACGCTGGCCATGTAGCGCCTAGTTGTGAGGCGTTGCACAGTGTAGTGTGACGCCTTCGTGTCGGGCGTCACACAAAAAGGTCAGCCGCGTGAAATAGTTTCACGGACAGTTCATTCTGTGATTTTATTTTGTCCACACCATCCTTTCTCAAGGCGACTAGTTGAACAGTTTCTAGGAAAGGTAGGAAAGATCTTGGGAGTCGCACTTGGAACATTCGCAGTCGCAGCTACGTGAGGCTATCAGTTTGGCTGGCATACCATCGACATGAAGTAGTGTACATATTTCTTCAGGGCAGGGCGAGAGCCGCGAACTACGCGTGCGCGCTGTGTACTCGATCCAACTCAATCTAGGAATCTCCATGGATTCCGTCGCGGTCGTGGCGGTGCCGTTCCCCGCGCAGGGCCACCTGAACCAGCTCCTGCACCTGGCCCTGCATCTCGCGGCGCGCGGGCTGTCCGTGCACTACGCGGCGCCGGCGCCGCACGTCCGCCAGGCCCGCGCGCGCGTGCACGGGTGGGATCCGCGCGCCCTCCTCCCCGTCCGGTTCCACGACCTCGACCTCCCCGCGTACGAGCGCCCGCCGCCCGACCCCACCGTCCCCACCTCCTTCCCGTCCCACCTGATGCCCATGCTCGACGCCTTCGTCGCCCACGCGCGGGGCCCGCTCGCCAGGCTCCTCGGGAGCCTCTCCGCGCGCCACCGCCGCGTCGTCGTCGTGTACGACCGCCTGAGCTCCTTCGCCGCGGCGGAGGCTGGGCGCCTGCCCAACGGCGAGGCCTTCTGCATGCAGTGCGTGGCCATGTCGTACAACGTCGCGTTCAAGGACGCCGGGCACCGGCTCCTGCGCGACCACGGCATGGACTCCCACCCCGCCGACGCGTGCATGTCCAAGGAGTTCATGGAGTACATCGCGAGGACGTGGCGTGACGGGCAGGGAGCGGCGGTCGGCGGCATGCTCATCAACACGTGTCGTGCGCTGGAGTGCGAGTTCATCGACGTGGAAGCCGAGAGCCCGGAGTACAGCGGCCAGAAGATCTTCGCCATCGGGCCACTGAACCCACTCCTCGACGCGAGCGCGAGGGCGCCGGGGGAGGCGCGGCACGGGTGCCTTGACTGGCTCGATAGACAACCGCCGGCGTCGGTGTTGTACGTATCGTTCGGCACCACGTCCTCGCTGCTCGCCGAGCAAGTCGCGGAGATCGCCGCGGCGCTGCGTGCCAGCAAGCAGCGGTTCATCTGGGTGCTGCGAGAAGCCGACCGCGGCGTCAACGACGTGCATGAGGAAGGTCCTCAAAGCCAGCACGCCAAGTTGCTCTCGAAATTTACCAAGAAAACCGAGGGGACGGGGCTCGTGATCACCGGCTGGGCACCGCAGCTGGAGATCCTGGCGCACGGCGCAACGGCGGCGTTCATGAGCCACTGCGGCTGGAACTCGACCATGGAGAGCCTGAGCCATGGCAAGCCGATTCTCGCCTGGCCCATGCACTCGGACCAACCGTGGGACGCGGAGTTTATCTGCAAGTACCTCAAGGCCGGTCTCCTCGTGCGGCCCTTGGAGCAGCGCAGCACGGTGGTGCCGTCGGAGGTCATCGGCGAGGTCATCGAGAAGGCGATGGTATCCGACGAAGGATTGCAAGCGAGGGAGCGGGCAAACGCGCTGGGCGTGTCCATCCGCGCCTCGGTGGCCCAGGGCGGGTCGTCGCACTTAGACCTGCAGAAATTCATCGCTCATATTGCAAGATGAAGCAGGGGGGCTAATGGAAGTACAATGCAGAATCGTGCCTTGAGAGAGAATTTTCTTCTATGCACGGGACCTTGCTATGCGGGCATCGGACATGATCTATAGTACTTTCTTCGTTTTTATTCTCTCGTGAGCTATGCCTTAAATCAGATTTTCTAAATTTTGACTAAGTGTATACCCAAAAAAAAAACAGGTCCATCTATGTCACATCTATATGTGAGATAATACCTCACATCTAAGTATGACGCCAACGTCACCTAATCTTTTTTATTATTTGTCCTGTTTGTTTGATTTTAATTTGTCAAAGCCCAAAACTAAAAACCAGCTCGCCCTGGGCCTATACGCAAATCTGGTCACTAGCTCCCCTAAAAAATCGGTTAGCTTTTGCTTCTGATCGTTACATATTTTTTTTGCCTTTTGGTTTTCGCGTTTTTCACTCTTATATTTTATATTTATTTTTATTAAGGAACAAAGTTTGGTCAAGAACATATTAAAAAAATGTTCATGAATTTGCATAATTTTTTTCAAATTATAAGAATGTTAACAAATACCAAAAATGTTCTAATATACGGTGAACAATCTTTTAATATATGATGATCATTTCTATGATTTATGATCAATGAAACTAGAAATCGACCGCACGGATAAAGTCAGAACATCGATGTGCATCTTTTTTTGTGTAGAGTTGATCTCAAATCGAAGCATTATTGTGTAAATTAGAATGTATTAGATGAAGAAGATTAAGTTGGCGAGCACAACACAAGCATGTGCAAACCTTGCAGCACGGTCAGAGCCACTAAGATGCATTAGGTGGAGCTTTTTTTACACTCGCTCGGCCCTGACTCGATAGAAACGGTCGATTCAGCCGTTCCATAAAAGGCATGATGATCGGAGATGCTTTAACAAGGTTTATATGCATACCCGGCAATGCTCACATGCTACAGAACCGACCAAATTTGACCCCTGAGGCCGGTCGACCGTCGAGGGACCCGTACTTTTTCCCCGGCACCGATAAGATTTGGGAGCGAGTGCAGCGGGCATGGGCGGCAGCGTCTCTCAAGGAGCGGCGGCGATTGGCATGGGTGCCGTCTCTCAAGGACAGAGGCGCTGTGAGGTGCGGATGCTATGGGTGGCCCACTTCCGACCGCACCCACGTATGTACGTACATCTACAGAATGACTAACCGGCAGTCACGTGCTATGCCCCTACAAATCTGCAGTTTGCACGGTCGCCTGTGGTATGCAGAACTTGTAAAAAGGTTGTAACACTAGCAGTCCAGCACGCGATCAGACAGTGAGGCGCCCGACTGCAGTATGGCTCCGGCGGCAATGGAGGTCGCGCCAGCGCCCGTGGCCATCGTGGCCGTGCCGTTCCCGGCGCAGGGGCACCTCAACCAGATGCTGCACCTGTCGCTCCTGCTCGCGTCCCGGGGCCTGGGCGTGCACTACGCGGCGCCCGCGCCGCACGTCCGCCAGGCGCGCGCGCGCATGCAGGGCTGGGACGCGCGCGCCGTCCGCTCGCTCCACTTCGCCTCCCTCGACATCCCGCCCTACGCCACGCCGCCGCCCGACCCCGACAGCCCCGTCGCGTTCCCGGGCCACCTGCAGCCGCTCTTCGACGCGTTCTGCGACCACGCCGCGGCCCCGCTCGGGTGCCTCCTCGAGGAGCTCGCCGCGTCGCACCGCCGCGTCGTCGTCGTGCACGACAACCTCATGGCCTTCCCCGCGTCGGAGGCGTCGCGGCTGCCCAACGGCGAGGCGTACGCACTCCAGTGCGTGGGGCAGTCGTTCGGCGCCGGGTTCAAGGACCCCAGCCACCGCCTGGTGCGCGCGCTTGGCCTGCCCGTCCCGTCACCTGAGTCCTTCCTCACCGACGAGTTCATGGGGCTGGTGGAGCGGCAGGGCGGGCTCGGCGTGCCTGGCGCCGGGCTACTCCTCAACTCGTGCCGCGCGCTCGAGGGAGAGTTCATCGACGCGCAAGCCGAGAGCCTGTCCCTCGACGGCCAAAGGCTGTTCTCCATCGGCCCGTTAAACCCACTGCTGGAGCTGGACGCGACCACGCCCGCCCCGTCGGTGCAGCCGCAGCCGCAGCCGCGGCATGAGTGCATGGACTGGCTGGACGAGCAGCCGCCGTCATCGGTACTTTACCTGTGCTTCGGCACAATGACCTCGCTGCCTAGCAAGCAGATCGAGGAGCTGGCCGGCGCGCTGCAGAGCTGCGAGCAGCGGTTCATCTGGGTGCTGCGCGACGCCGACCGCGCCGACATCTTCGCGGAGGCCGGCGAGAGCCGGCACGCCAAGCTGATGTCCGAGTTCACAAGGCGGACCGAAGGGAGGGGGCTGGTGATCACCGGGTGGGCGCCGCAGCTGGAGATCCTGGCGCACGGCGCCACGGCGGCGTTCGTGAGCCACTGCGGCTGGAACTCGCTGCTGGAAGGCCTGAGCCACGGGAAGCCGATCCTCGCGTGGCCCATGCACTCCGACCAGCCGTGGAACGCGGGGTACGTGTGCGGCCACCTCAAGGCCGGGATCGTCATGAGGTCGTGGGAGAAGAGCCGGGAGACGCTGCCGGCCAAGGAGATCCGAGAGGTTATCAAGATTGCGATGGACTCCGACGAAGGCATCGCTGCGCGGAGTGCGGCGAAGGCGCTCGCCGAGGACGTTCGTGCCGCCGTGGCGAACGGTGGCTCGTCGTGGGCGGACATGGAGGAGTTCGTCGGTCGCATCACAAAGTGAAGGCAGGATTGGCGTCAATAAACACTGAATGGACTAGTGCATGCTCGATCTTGCAGCGTCAATCGAAGCAGTGCACGTGTGTGATTTGAGGTGTCTCTATTGTCACGTTCGTAGATTTATTATTTCCTGTCTTTTTCGTTCGCTCCGTTCGGAACTTCGGATTCACGAACAGCACTCTGAAGTCCATCCGTGGTCCTAGCATGCAGTCTGAAAGGACAAATTGTGCCTATATGGTTCTACAAAATCTGTAAAATCGCGCAAATAAATTATGTATGGAGCATATGCATGCAAACTTTGGTTTAAGAGATTTGACCATCTTCGATTCGAAAAATATGTGTACAGCTCGAAATATTCATATTTGCAAACAAATCCGCACGTAGTAAATCTTAACCCCGTGACCTCTTTTTTTTGCAGGAACGCCGCGACATTTGAACCGGAGAGTCCCTTGTAATGTGATTTGTGGCCTACTCGTCAAATGTTGCACGTTCCATCACGCCATTTCCTCTGTAAGTTTATCTACTGGTTATTCTTTTGTGTTGTTATTTTCATGATGTGAGACTCATCAGAAGCATAGACATAGTTGAAGAGCACACGCTTTCATGTGTAGACTGCTGACACTAGCTTTGGCCCAATAATGATTTGACCAAACAAACTTCACATGCAATTGATGTTGCTATAGTATGCATGTTTCACTTTGTCTTCATGTTGATGGCTTCGATACTCATGAGCGGCAGGAGAGCAATTGGACATTTCTCTTCCAAGAACAAGCAAATTGTTGCTGGCCGTTCTCATTAGGATTGGAAAAAGGGAGGATAATCACGAGATGAAATTTTCCACCACTAGCCAATACTCCCATCACCATCCATAATCTGAAATCCTCAAAAGCGATGGAAGCAACCGCACCAAAAAAGTTCGACTTAGCCTCAAAGACTCCCGCGTTACGCTCCAGCCACAATTTTCTTATCCCTACAATGATAAGTGGTCTCTTCGATACAATTCCTCGGGATCCTCGATTCAATGGAGCACCACCAACCTCTAACTGAATCTTCGTTATGACATGTCTCTCGCAAACGAGCATTGCATCAGAAGATGATCAATTGTTCTTGCTCTTGGTCAAACAACGAACATTGGGTGCATCAAGGAAGCCTGCTACGTTCTGTTGGATTCTACCGTAGGATGCGTCGACTGCAAAAAAAATTCCCTACGCGCAAAACAAACAGGAACATGCTAGGGGAGATGGATCACAGATCGTTACCACTAGACGCGCAGTGCCGTGCAGCGGAAGTAGAGTTGGGGTAGCGCGTCCTGAGTCGTCTCCTCCTCGTCCGGTCTCCCAAGTAGCCGATCGGATCCCACGAACAGGTTCGCCGGAGCTCCTGCACCGCCTCTAACGGTATCCGCGCGTGCAGGAGGAACGTCGTGCGGCGGACTGCTAGGTCCGATCACACAACCGGCGGCGAGTGGAGGTGGCTATTCGCAACACATGCAAAGCCCTAGTGACGGCGCCGTAGTGATCAACCGCATGAGTGTGCCGCACCCCTACTTTATATAGGCGTCCGTCGCGGGCTCAACACTTGGGCCTCGCACAGACCCTAAAGCCCAAAGTCTGTTCGGCCTGGATCCGAGTCCAAGTAGGATCACTTCTGACTCGTGGAGTCGGACTTGGCCTCACAGGTTCCTTCCCTTAATTGTGCGACCCCTTAGGTTCAAGTCAGCTTGGTCGCAGGTCGGATCACCTCCGACCTGCTCGGTTGGTAGCGGCCTCTAGCAAGGCGTGCCGACCACCAAGTAGACAATGAAGCCGGTTGGCGAACCTGTACAACATCACACTTTTGTTCCCTTTACCACACGATATATGTTGTCGGGCTCAAGGCGAGTCTGTCATCCTTGTGGTAGCCCGACCTCTTTCTCGTTCCAGTGATGCCGACCACTAACCGGATTATCTCATAATCCCCGTCGCATGGCCATGCTTATCTTGGTCGAATCACACGAGGGGGCCAGAGTATATCTCTCCTGATCGAAGGGGCAAATCCCATCTTGCTCGACCATGTCTCACAGCATAGGTCTGGACAAGACTGAAACCTACCTTTGTACCTACCTAGTCACAGAGTAGCGTTTGGTCGACCCAAAGCAGGTCTGTCACCATCCCGAGTGCATGCGCCTAGGTCTTAGGACATAGAACGTATGTTGTACTAGAGACTCACAGATGACATATTGCTGCATCTCATAGTCAGGTTTGTCCGACTCGGACCTTATCTCGACTGGATCCGACTATGTCGGATCCGACCAGATCCTTCCGAGTCCATATTATCCGGTTAGCATCCAATGCTTCATGGCTAGTGAGACCGAGCCATCCACCGTGTCATATGCTAGTCTAGTCGATTGCGCGTCCACACAACCCCTTCAACTAGGGACCTTTTAGGGCAGTCATCATACAATGTATAGTCCCACAAACAAGTCACGTACTTGCTGATACACATCATTGGTAATGTCCAAGGACTATCTTTATTCATAAACACATAGGAAATATCATCATACATGACTGCCTCTAGGGCATATCTCCAACACGCTCCAGGCGATTTGTATTCCAACATTTGTCTCTCTCATTGCTAACCAAATGAATAACTTCTCCTTTAAAGGTGTCTTGTTCTTCCATAACAGCTTAGCATATTCCCCTTCTCAGATCCAAGAAAGATGATAGAAGAAGAAAAGCTAGTAGAGTACTAACCATTCACCGAGAACCTCCACACGAAGCAATCCTCATTAGTAGAGCCGGAGCATCACGAATTACTCCCCACGGTTCAAGAAATTCCGCTAAAGCCCACGTAGAGGGTGTTTCTGGAATATCCTTAATACATTCGTCATTATCAAGCCCTTCTACCACAGTCTGACGCCATGCCCCTCGAGCCTTAATGAAGGTAAACAAATTTGATGCAATGTCAACAGAGCTTCTGCAATCTAACCATCGATCGCGCCAAAAACTGATGCCACCCCTTTCCCAGCAGAACAATGGTCAGTGAGTGGCCGCTAAGAATAAGGATCTCGCATGTGCATTAATCTGGACCGACATACCAGACCATACACACACCGTCCCTACACTTTCCAACCAGAACCAACGAATCATACAAGGAAACGAAAGCAGGAAGATACACGATGGAATTGGGAGTGAAGTGATGGAGCTGCGCTCCGAAGAAGTTCAGAAAGCTCCGGAAAAAAGGGTGAGGAGGTAGAGAAAACCCGCGATCAATATGGGTGGCGAGGAGGACGCACTCACCGTCAAGAGGTTGAGGTTCGACTTCTCCCCTCGGGAGACGCGCAGCTTCGTGACGAATGACTCCTCCCTCGACCATGTCGTCAAGATCTTCCTGCCGAATCACCGACGGCATCCAGTCGCCCTGGATCCAGCCCTTGGGCAGAGCAGTCCTTGAGGAAGATCCGCCCCGAGCGGACTTCTTCCCTTTCCCCTGCACCGCCGCCTTCTTCGCGCGCTCCAGAGCGGACGTCTTGTCCTTCACCATCATCGCTGGCGAAGCTCGAACGGACCTATGGCGCTAGGGTGAGAGCGGAGGTGGCGGAAGACCTTGTGAAGGGAGAAGGAAAAGAGAGAGCACACTGTTTGGGAGCCCCGAGCCTGCGTCTTATAAGAGGCCGCTTCCGAGTGACTGACTGGTAGGCCCAGGCTATCCCGTCAAATCCCGCAGCAGACGCGCGCGTAGTACGTGGCGAAAAAGGTGGCGCGGAAATCAAGGAGCTTCCGCCTTATCACATCCGATTACTGCGGCCACCCCATCCCGCGCGCTTCTCGAAATTCAAATCCTGCAAAATCCGCGGGTTGCAGAACAATTCGTCAAACAGAAGATCCCTTTCCCACCATCGCTCGGAACTTCACAAGCAAGGAAATTCACTCGACGGAAGGCCTAGATGGATCAAGGCGACTGAAAGAGGTTGACGACGTCATCCGTGACGATTGATCCGAAACAAGGCGCTCATGTAACACAGAGAACCGGTCGGAAGGGTCCTCAACTCCTTCCCACTCAAACCTCGATCCATTCAGGGGCTAATGATGAAGCTATGTACCTAGGGTAGGGGCATGGACCTGTCCTAAGTGACCTACCCAAGGACATCCCTAGAAGAAGTCGCCTTTCAATTGACTTGGAGGTATCCCACTCGACGGATTCAAGGCACTCGACCATGACGCTATCACTCGACCACTAAGCAAAGCACTCGACTGCAAGGAGTTCTACAGTCACTCCGCACACAAACGGTCGGTCATTAAGTAGCTCTTATGGTCATTATAGCACTTTATTAGGGACGTTACCGGTAACGCCTAACCTTAGTGTACTTTAAACCCAGCATTACTGAGGGCTGGAGGGGCCTGGCAAACTCTATATAGGCCACCCCCTCCTCAGTATCAAGGGTTCGCACCCCTGTTATCCTTAGACGCAGAATCCAATCGACCGCCTCCGGGCACCGAGACGTAGGGCTGTTACTTCCTCCGAGAAGGGCCTGAACTCGTAAACCTTGTGTTCTTACAATTCCTACATAGCTAAGATCTAGCCTCTCCATACTTACCCCCCTACATCACCGTCAGACTTAGAACCACGACAGACAAGACTGAAACCTACCTTTGTACCTACCTAGTCATAGAGTAGCGTTTGGTTGACCCAAAGCAGGTCTGTCACCATCCCGAGTGCATGCGCCTAGGTCTTAGGACATAGAACGTATGTTGTATTAGAGACTCACAGATGACATATTGCTACATCTCATAGTCAGGTTTGTCCGACTCGGACCTTATCTCGACTGGATCCGACTATGCCGGATCCGACCAGATCCTTCCGAGTCCATATTATCCGGTTAGCATCCAATGCTTCATGGCTAGTGAGACCGAGCCATCCACCGTGTCATATGCTAGTCTAGTCGATTGCGCGTCCACACAACCCTTTCAACTAGGGACCTTTTAGGACAGTCATCATACAATGTATAGTCCCACAAACAAGTCACGTACTTGCTGATACACATCATTGGTAATGTCCAAGGACTATCTTTATTCATAAACACATAGGAAATATCATCATACATGATTGCCTCTAGGGCATATCTCCAACACGCTCCAGGCGATCTGTATTCCAACATTTGTCTCTCTCATTGCTAACCAAATGAATAACTTCTCCTTTAAAGGTGTCTTGTTCTTCCATAACAGCTTAGCATATTCCCCTTCTCAGATCCAAGAAAGATGATAGAAGAAGCAAAGCTAGTAGAGTACTAACCATTCACCGAGAACCTCCACATGAAGCAATCCTCATTAGTAGAGCCGGAGCATCACGAATTACTCCCCACGGTTCAAGAAATTCCGCTAAAGCCCACGTAGAGGGTGTTTCTGGAATATCCTTAATACATTCGTCATTATCAAGCCCTTCTACCACAGTCTGACGCCTTGCCCCTTGAGCCTGAATGAAGGTAAACAAATTTGATGTAATGTCAACAGAGCTTCTGCAATCTAACCATCGATCGTGCCAAAAACTGATGCCACCCCTTTCCCAGCAGAACAATGGTCAGTGAGTGGCCGCTAAGAATAAGGATCTCGCATGTGCATTAATCTGGACCGACATACCAGACCATACACACACCGTCCCTACACTTTCCAACCAGAACCAACGAATCAGTAACACATCGTTCATGTATTTAAGATTGCGAATTCCAAGGCGTCCTCATTGATACGATCTTCAAACCTACTCTGAGGCACATCACTGACCACCATTTGCATTGTCTGATCCCGTCCAAAAGAGACATCGATGGATTTTGGTGATGCACTTGAACACCCGCCGCCACAGATCCAAGGAAAGCATATGATATACCACTACTACAATGGCTGCCAGCACCGATTTCATAACACATGGAGGGTCCCGAAGGACTTGATTGGACATCATTTTTAACACAAGTTATTAGATCACTCATGGCATATTAGAGCAAGCTACAAGACCCCAAAGAAAACAAGAATTACAAACCAATCCATGCATTGTAAAGATAAGGACGAAAGAAGAGGAAATAGAAACACAATGCGGGCCCGAATGACATCTCCACCAAGAATCATGTCCATCGCTTCTGAGGACGAAAACATTTGGAACGGTGGTCTTGCTGCCACTCCATCGCCAGTTGCTTGCTGGAAGGAGTCGCAGACGCCTCACATAAGTCCAAGCCTCCACGCTCACTTTGCCACCGCCCTTCTCCGCCCTCACCAGCTGACCCTTCGTGCGCTTCAACATCTTAAGATGGACAGTGATATGTCCATTTTGCATCATGTTTTCTTACTGTTATTTATAAAGTTTTTATCCATAATAATGCCTTGTGGAGTAATTCTAATGCCTTTTCTCTCATAATTTGCAAGGTACACACCTAGAGGGAGAATTCTGGCAGCTGGAAATCCTGACCTAAAAAAGCTTCATCAGGCCACCTATGCTGCGCAAATCCAAATGAGCTGAAACTTCAAGGATATTTTTTATCGATTATTTGAGAAATATTGGAACCAATAATAACTAGAGGGGGGCCACCTGGTGGGCACAACCCACCTGGGCACGCAAGGCCACCCAGGCGCGCCCTGGTGGGTTGTGATCTCCTTGGCCCACCTCCGATGCCAACCTTCTGGTATATAAGTCATTTGACCTAGAAAAAAAATAAGGAGAAGACTTTCGGGGCGGAGCGCCGCCGTCTCGAGGCGGAACTTGGGCAGGAGCACTTTTGCCCTCCTGCGGAGCGATTCTGCCGGGGGAACTTCCCTCCCGGAGGGGGAAATCATCATCATCATCATCATCATCACCAACAACTCTCCCATCTTGGGGAGGGCAATCTCCATCAACATCTTCACCAGCACCATCTCATCTCAAACCCTAGTTCATCTCTTGTATTCAATCTTTTTACAGGAACTACAGATTGTTGCTAGGGGGTGACTAGTAGTGTTGATTACATCTTGTAGTTGATTACTATATGGTTTATTTGGTGGAAGATTATATGTTCAGATCCATGATGCTATTTAATACTCCTCTGATCATGAGCATGTTTATTATTTTTGAGTAGTTACCTTTGTTCTTGAGGTCACGGGATAAATCATGTTGCAAGTAATCATGTGAATTTGATATGTGTTCGATATTTTGATAGTATGTATGTTGTGATTCCCTTAGTGGTGTCATGTGAACGCCGACTACATGACACTTCACCATATTTGGGCCTAAGGGAATGCATTGTGGAGTAGTAAATAGATGGTGGGTTGCGAGAGTGACAGAAGCTTAAACCCCAGTTTATGCACTATTCTGTAAGGGACCGATTGGACCCAAAAGTTTAATGCTATGGTTAGAATTTATTCTTAATACTTTTCTCGTAGTTGCGGATGCTTGCGGGAGGGTTAATCATAAGTAGGAGGTTTGTTCAAGTAAGAACAACACCTAAGCACCGGTCCACCCACATATCAAATTATCAAAGTAGCGAACACAAATCAAACCAACATGATGAAAGTGACTAGATGAAATTCCCATGTACCCTCAAGAACGCTTTGCTTATCATAAGAGACCGTTTTGGCCTGTCATTTGCCTCAAAAGTATTGGGCTACCTTCCTGCATACTTATTGTTACTATCGTTACTTGCTCGTTACAAATTATCTTGCTATCAAACTACTCGCTACTTACAGTTTCAACACTTGCAGACAATACCTTACTGAAACTACTTGTCATTTCCTTCTGCTCCTCGTTGGGTTCGACACTCTTACTTATCAGAAAGAGCTACAACTGATCCCCTATACTTGTGGGTCATCAATACTATTTTCTGGCGCCGTTACCGGGGAGTGAAGCGCCTTTGGTAAGTGGAATTCGGTAAGGAAACATTTATATAGTGTGCTGAAATTTATTGTCACTTGCTACTATGGAAAACAATCCTTTGAGTGGTTTGTTCGGGGTATCTTCACCTCGTCCGAAACCACAATTAATTGCCCCTCAACCTACTGCACCTACTGAAAATATTGAATATGAAATTCCTTCGGGTATGATAGAACAACTGCTAGCTAATCCTTATGCAGGAGATGGAACCGAACATCCTGATATGCACTTGAAATATGTAGAACAAATTTGTGGATTGTTCAAGCTTGCAGGTCTACCCCGAGATGAGGTGATGAAAAAGGTTTTCTCTTTATCTTTCAAGGGAAAAGCATTGGCATGGTATAGGCTATGCGATGATATTGGATCATGGAATTGGAATCGATTGAAATTGGAATTCCACCAAAAAATTTATCCTATGCATCTAGTTCATCGTGATCGGAATTATATATATAATTTTTGGCCTCGTGAAGGAGAAAGTATCGCTCTAGCTTGGGGGAGGCTTAAGTCAATGTTATATTCCTGCCCCAATCATGAGCTCTCAAGAGAAATTATTATTCAGAATTTTTATGCTCGGCTTTCTCGTAATGATCAAACCATGTTGGATACTTCTTGTGTTGGTTATTTTATGAAGAAAACTATTGAATTCCGGCGGGATCTTTTGGAAAGAATTAAACGCAACTCTGAAGATTGGGAACTCGACAAAGGTAAAGATTCAGGTATAAAGCTTAAGTATGATTGTGTTAAATCTTTTATGGATACCGATGCTTTTCAAAAGTTTAGCACTAAATATGGACTTGACTCTGAGATAGTAGCCTCCTTTTGTGAATCATTTGCTACTCATGTTGAACTCCCTAAAGATAAGTGGTTCAAATATCACCCACCTATTAAAGAAGAAATTAAGGAACCAGTACCAGTTAAAGAAGAAACTATACTCTATAATGCTGACCCAGTTGTTCCTGCTGCTTATATTGAGAAACCCCTTTTCCTGTTAGGATAAAGGAACATGCTAAAGTTTCAACTGTGGTTAACAAAAGTGTTAGAACACCTAAACTAGATGAACAAATTAGAGTAGAACCTAATGTTGCTATGGTTAAAAATCTCTTAGAAGAAGATATAGATGGGCATGTTATTTACTTCTGTGTAGAAGCTGCTAGAATTGTTGAACCCGATAAACGGGATAAACATAGACCAGTTGTTTGCATGCCTGTCATTTCAGTTAAAATAGGAGATCACTGTTGTCATGGTTTATGTGACATGGGTGCTAGTGTGAGTGCTATTCCTTACACTTTATATCAAGAAATTAAGAAAGACATAGCACCTGCAGAGATAGAAGGCATAGATGTTACTATTAAACTTGCTAATGGAGACACCATATCACCTTTTGGGATTGTTAGAGATGTTGAAGTCTTGTGTGGGAAAATAAAATACCCTACTGATTTTCTTGTTCTTGGTTCCCCACAAGATGACTTCTCTCCCATTATCTTTGGTAGACCTTTCTTGAACACAGTTAATGCTAAGATAGATTGCAAGAAACAAACTGTTGGTGTTAGCTTTGGTGATGAGTTTCATGAGTTTAATTTTTCCAAGTTTAGTAGAAATCATCATGAAAAAGAATTTCCTAGTAAGGATGAAATATGCTTATCGTGATGAAAAGAAGATATATCCTGTTATTATTAGTGCTAGCCTTTCAAAACATGAAGGAGAAAGATTATTGAAAGTTCTAAGGAAGTACCGAGCTGCTATTGGATATACTCTTGATGATTTAAAAGGCATTAGTCCCACTCTATGTCAGCACAAAATTTATATGTAACCTGATGCTAAACCAGTTGTCGATCACCAACGTCGGTTAAATCCGAAGATGAAAGAGGTGGTAAGAACGGGAATACTAAAACTTATGGAAGCAGGTATAATCTATCCTATAGCTGATAGTAGATGGGTAAGTCCTGTTCATTGTGTCCCTAAGAAAGGAGGTATAACTGTTGTTCCTAATGATAAGAATGAGCTTATTCCACAAAGAATTGTTACAGGCTATAGAATGGCAATTAATTTTAGAAAGTTAAATAAAGCTACTAGAAAAGATCATTACCCTTTGCCTTTTATTGATCAAATGCTTGAAATATTATCTAAGCACACACACTCTTGCTTCCTTGATGGATATTTTAGCTTCTCACAAATACCTGTTTCTCAACCTAATCAAGAAAAAACACTTTTACTTGTCCTTTTGGAACCTATGCTTATAGACGTATGCCTTTTGGTTTATGTAATGCACCTGCTACCTTTCAAAGATGTATGATGGCTATATTCTCTGACTTATGTGAAAAGATTGTTGAGGTTTTCATGGATGACTTCTCTATCTATGGGAAGTCTTTTGATGATTGTTTAAGCAATCTTGATCGAGTTTTGCAGAGATGTGAACAAACAAATATTGTCTTGAATTGGGAGAAGTGGCACTTTATGGTTAATGAAGGCATTGTCTTGGGTCCTAAAATTTCTGAAAGAGCTATTCAAGTGGACCAAGCTAAAGTTGATGCAATTGAGAAAATGCCATGTCCTAAGGACATAAAAGGTATTCGTAATTTCCTAGGTCATGCTGGTTTCTATAGGAGATTTATCAAAGACTTTTCTAAAATTTCTAGGCCTCTTACTAGTCGCTTGCAAAAGGATATTCCTTCTGTTTTTGATGATGATTGTCTTGAAGCCTTTGAAACACTCAAGAAAGCTTTAATTTCTACACCTATTGTTCAACCACCTGATTGGAACTTGCCTTTTGAAATCATGTGTGATGCTAGTTATTATGCTGTTGGTGCTGTTCTAGGACAAAGAGTTGATAAGAAATTGAATGTTATTCATTATGTTAGTAAAACTGTAGACAATGCTCAAAGAAATTATGCTACTACTGAAAAAGAATTCTTAGCACTTGTGTTTGCTTGTGATAAGTTTAGACCTTATATTGTTGATTCCAAAGTAACTGTTCACACAGACCATGCTGCTATTAAATATCTTATGGAAAAGAAAGATGCTAAACCTAGACTTATTCGTTGGGTTCTCTTGTTATAATAATTTGATTTGCATATTATTGATAGAAAAAGGAGCTGAGAACCCCGTGGCTAATAACTTGTCTAGGCTTGGAAATGTTCTTGATGACCCACTACCTATTGATGATGGTTTTCTTGATGAGCAGTTAGCTGCAATAAGTGTTGCTAATAGCACTCCTTGGTATGCTGACTATGCTAATTACATTGTTGATAAATATTTACCTCCTAGCTTTACTTACCAACAAAAGAAAAAATTCTTCTATGATGACATTACTTTTGGGATGACCCACATCTTTATAAAGAAGGAGTAGATGGTATTATTAGACGCTGTGTACCTGAGCATGAACAGGGACAAATCCTACGGAAGTGTCACTCTGAACCATATGGAGGGCATCATGCTGGAGATAGAACTGCTCATAAGGTATTACAAATCTGGATTTTATTGGCCTACTCTCTTCAAGGATGCTCGTAAGTATGTCTCATCTTGTGATGAATGCCAAAGAATAGGTAATATTGGTAAGTGTCAAGAAATGCCTATGAATTATTCACTTGCTGTTGAACCATTTGATGTTTGGGGATTCGATTACATGGGACCTTTTCCTTCCTCTAATGGGCATACACATATTTTGGTTGCTGTTGATTATGTTACTAAATGGGTAGAAGCTATTCCAACTAGTAGTGATGATCACAACACCTCTATTAAAATGCTTAAGGAAGTTATTTTCCCAAGGTTTGAAGTCCCTAGATATTTAATGACTGATGGTGGTTCACACTTTATTCATGGTGCTTTCCGTAAGATGCTTGCTAAGTATGATGTTAACCATAGAATTGCATCACCCTATCATCCTCAGTCTAGTGGTCAAGTTGAGCTTAGCAATAGAGAAATAAAATTAATTTTGCAAAAGACTGTCAATAGGTCCAGGAATAATTGGTCTCAGAAATTAGATGATGCACTTTGGGCTTATAGAACAACTTATAAAAATCCTATGGGTATGTCTCCTTATAAAATGGTTTACGGAAAAGTCTTTCATTTGCCTCTGGAGTTAGAACATAAAGCATACTGGGCAGTTAAAGAACTCAACTATGATTTCAAACCTGCTGGTGAAAAGAGGTTATTTGATATTAGCTCATTAGATGAATGGAGAACCCATGCTTATGAAAATGCAAAACTATTCAAAGAAAAAGTTAAAAGATGGCATGACAAAAGAATTCAAAAGCATGAGTTTAAAGTCGGAGAATTTGTTCTTTTGTACAACTATCGTTTTAGATTTTTTGCAGGAAAGCTCCTCTCAAAATGGGAAAGCCCATATGTCATTGAGGAGGTTTACTGGTCTGGAGCCATCAAAATAAATAATTCTGAAGGTATTAACCCGAAGGTTGTCAATGGGCAACGAATAAAGCATTATATCTCAGGTACACCTATTAATGTTGAAAGCAATATTATCCAAACCTTGACACCGGAAGAGCACATAAAAGAGTCCTTCCGAAACACTCCAGAATTGTAAAAATAAGGAGGTATGTGATACGGTAAGTAAACGGACTCCGAAAAATCCGCATAACTATTTTTTGTCAGTTTTGGAATATTTTAAAATTTTGGAAATAAAGAAACTTCCAGGAAGCGTCCCTTGGTGGGCACAAGATACCAGGGCGCGCCACGCCGCCCAGGTTGGCTGTGCCCACCTGGGACACCTTCCGTACTCCGTTTTTCTGCTAATTTTTTTAAATAATACATTTTAATTAAATTTCAGAAATATTACGTCATAATTATATTTTTCAAAAATAATACCCAGTCGGCCTGCTGCTGGCCGATTGGATCCAGTCGGCCTGCTGCTGGCCGATTGGACCCTTGTCGGCCCACTGTAGGCCGATTGGACCCCAGTCGGCCCACTGCTGCCCGATTGGCCCCAGTCGGCCCACTGCTGGTTGATTGGCGCCCAGTCTGCTTTCTCTAGGCTGACAAGTGCATGCACCCAATTATCTTTGGAATGAATATTTGAAAAATGTTGAAGAAGTATTTAAAAAATGTTGATCATGCATATAAAAAGTTTAATCAAGCATTTGGGAAAACAATATTGAACAAATATTTGAAAAATGTTGAAAAAATATTTAAAACTGTTGAATAGGTATTTGAAAAATGTTGAAGAAGTATTTAAAAAGGATGATCATGTATAAAAAATGTTAATCTAGCATTTGCAAAAGATGTTAAACAATTATCTGAAAAAATGTTAAACAAGTATTTGAAAAAAATATTGATCATGTATATAAAAATGTTGAACAAGTATTTGTAAAAGTGTTGATCAATATAAAAATATTGATCATGTATATTATACACATGTTAAACAATTTTTTTCAAATACTTGTTCAATTTTTTTAAATACTTGTTCAACATTTTTATATACATGATCAACATTTTTTAAAATACTTCTTTAACATTTTTATATACATGATCAACATTTTTTAAAATACATGTTTAATATTTTTATGTACATTTTTATACCAAAGGAGAACTGAATATCGGGTATGGGCACTCCCCTTGGCTTCCGCCAAGCTTGGGGGGTGCCCCGGTATCGTATCATCCCACTATCTTTTTGCTTTTACTTATCTTAGTTTGATATTTTTGCTTTAGATGAAATAAAGTTTTGTTCGATCCTTTCCTTTCTTTTGTGAGTTTGCTTAGTGATCTATCATTGTAATCGTGTGCAAGTTATATAATAAAGTTAGTTTGAGTTTTTACTTTCTTTACCTTCTTGTTGCAAATAAAGAAAAGAAATGAGAAAGAAGAAGTGAATAAATAAAAGAAAGGAAACAAATAAATAGATCATATACTAATCCTATGGTAGGTGATAGCACCACATAAGGAAAAGTATAAGTAAGAAAATTTTATTAGAGATTGACAAACGCAACATTAGTCAGTGATGCAACTCATGCAAGAATTAATAAGGGAAGGGAAGATTCACATATAAATACACTATCCTAGAAATCTTTTGTGATTGTGAGCCCTCATCAAAATATTATATGCCAAAATTGTCGACATTGGACAAGGAAGACAACGTAATGGTTTATGTTTGTTTATATTCACATAGAAGTCATATTGTCATAGATCCTTCAACATGTGGTGCTTGCCCCCTATCTTTGCTAGCCAAACATTCCACACTAAGTAGAGATACTACTTGTGCATCCAAAAACCCTTAAACCCAAATCTTTTTCAAGTGTCCACCATACCTACCTAGGGATTGAGCAAGATCCCTCAAGTAAGTTGTCATCGGTGCAAAAAGGCAATAAAAATTGCTTCTAAATATGTGAGATTGTTTAGTGTAAGAGAAAATTGAGTGTTGCACGAACTTGGATGACAAAGAATAAAAGTGACACACTGCATTATAAAGGTTGTCATCTTAAGGGGCAATGTAACTTTCCCCATCCCGCGCGCTTCCCGAAATTCAAATACCGCGAAATCCGCGGGTTGCAGGACAATTCGTCAGACAGAAGATCCCTTTCCCACCATCGCTCGGAACTTCACAAGCAAGAAATTCACTCGACGGAAGGCCTAGAATGGATCAAGGCGACTGAAAGAGGTTGACGACGTCATCCGTGATGATTGATCCAAAACAAGGCGCTCATGTAACACAGAGAACCGGTCGGAAGGGTCCTCAACTCCTTCCCACTCAAACCTCGATCCATTCGGGGGCTAATGATGAAGCTATGTACCTAGGGTAGGGGCATGGACCTGTCCTAAGTGCCCTACCCAAGGACATCCCTAGAAGAAGTCGCCTTTCAATCGACTTGGAGGTATCCCACTCGACGGACGACTACAAGGAGTTCTACAGTCACTCCGCACACAAACAGTCGGTCATTAAGTAGCTCTTATGGTCATTATAGCACTTTATTAGGGACGTTACCAGTAACGCCTAACCTTAATGTACTTTAAACCCAGCATTACTGAGGGCTGGAGGGGCCTGGCAAACTCTATATAAGCCACCCCCTCCTCAGTATCAAGGGTTCGCACCCCTGTTATCCTTACACGCAGAATCCAATCGACCGCCTCCGGGCACCGAGACGTAGGGCTGTTACTTCCTCCGAGAAGGGCCTGAACTCGTAAACCTTGTGTTCTTACAATTCCTACATAGCTAAGATCTAGCCTCTCCATACTTACCCCCCTACATCACTGCCAGACTTAGAACCACGACAGTTGGCGCCCACCTTGGGGCAGGAATCTTAGCGCTTGATTGTAGGAGTTGTGATTTTTCCGATCTCCTTGATCATGGTTTCGTGCGGAGCTTTGGTGGAGGGCTGCGAGATCCGTCTCGGCGCGCTCACGTTCATCGCCGACGACTCCGCTTGGCTTCAGGAGGCTCCACTCGACATCGACGCGCTCCCCGTCCGCGGGGCGACGCACTTCCGCGCGTGTGTTCGTGGCGTCCTCTTGCGGTAGCCGTCGACCCAGTATCATACGGCTCCCGTGTTGTCTCCCCACCTTATCTCTCGCCGGTGCAAGCGCTCTGGTCGATCGAGACTTCAGAGGTGGGTGAGGCATGCGGTGGCTCGCCAGTCGGCCACCTCACAAGTCGCGGCAATCGAGCCCGACTAATCTCTCTACGGCCTGTTCGACTGGTTCTGCAGAGACCGCATCCGAATGCGACAGCAGTGACCCTGCGGCGGAGGTTCTGGCAATTGATGGGACACGCAGCCCTCCCGGTTTTCCCCGTACCAACGGAGGCGCAGGTGGGGGCGACCCGGCGCATCCCCACGAAGAGTATCTCCCCGAGCCTCTCACGTCGTTGCAGCGAGAGGAGCTTCGCCGCCGGAACATGGATGCACTCCACACTCCTATCGTTGGAGAAACCCCCGAGGCCCAAGCCTTGGAGGACGTGCGCTTGGCTAACTTGGCCGAGCGCACTCGACTGGAGAATCTCCAGCGAGTACTCGACGAGAAAGCGCGTCAGCGGGCTCCCGAGTCCAGTCGACGTCAGCTCTTCCCGCCTACGCAGGTATATCAAACTCCAGTTCAGAATTTGTCAGCCGCGGCCCGAATAGCGGAATCAATTCAGCCCTCCCAGTCAGAGGCTGGCAGGGGCTTGTTGCAAATCAGGGCATTGCTCCGGGCAGCGGGAAACCAGAATTCCGCTGTTTCTCAGTCGCGGAATAGGATCCATAGTCGGTCCGTTGCAGCGGATACAGTGCAGTCGGCTCACAGCCCAAGATCGCCCCCTCGGCGTGAGGGACGTGGAGATCGACACGATCAGTACAGAAGAAATGAGCAGTATGATCACCGATTCGATCGTGATGATCGACGTCGAGTGCCAACCCCTCCCCCGAGGAGTGGGTCATATGCGCCTCGACAGCAGGATGGCAGACGCCCTCATAGTGTTGGGCGGAGGATTCCAGTCGACCCCAGGGAACCAGGCTTTGATGCGAGATCCATCCTCGTTCAAAGTTTGGTCGACAGGAGCAGAGCCCACCGAGAAGGCCACGACAGAGATGCGCCTACCAGCAGCAGAGTGCATGTTTCAGGGCCAGAGTGTTTCAGTCGAGCCATCAGAGCCATAATGATTCCTCCCAATTTCAGGTTGGCGACTGGAGTCAGCAAGTTCACTGGTGAGTCTAAGCCTGACACTTGGCTCGAAGATTACCGAGTGGCTGTCCAGATTGGCAGTGGCAACGATGAGGTGGCTATGAAGCATTTGCCTCTCCTGTTAGAGGGCTCAGCCAGAGCGTGGCTGAATCAATTAGCACCCAGCAGCATCTACACTTGGGAGGACCTCTCCCGAGTGTTTGTCACAACCTTTGAAGGAACATGCAAGCGACTGGCCGGCCTTACATAATTGCGGTCTTGCGTGCAAAAACCGAATGAAACTCTGAGGGATTACATCCAGAGGTGGATCACTTTGCATCACACAGTTGAGAATGTACCAGATCATCAAGCAGTTTGTGCCTTTAAAGAAGGTGTTAAGAACAGAGAATTGAATCTGAAGTTCGGTTGGACCGGAGAAATGTCTCTGAATCGGATGATGGAGATTGCCACCAAATACGCTAATGGAGAAGATGAAGATCGACTCCGGAGTGGCAAGTAGAAGGCAGTCGCCCAGGAAACCGGAGGCAATTCCAGTCGGAAACAGAAGCGGAAGGCCGAGCCGACCGCTCCTGGGGAGGCCCTGGCCGTTACTTAGGGAAAATTCAAGGGAAAACCCAAGGGACCTTGGAACCCCAAGAAAGTCAAGGATCAAGATGGAAATGATGTTTTGGATCTACCATGCCACATTCACACCAAGAAAGATGAGGAGGTAAACTCATTTACCCAAAGCATACCACTCGACAGTGTCGGCTCCTGATCCAGCAGTTTCAGGGCAAACAGTCCAAAGACAAGGAAAAAGAGTCGGACAAAGTTGAGGACAAGGAAGATAGTGACGATGGATACCCTCAAGTCAATTCCACCTTGATGATTTTTGCTGATGTTGAAAGCAAAAGTCGACTGAAAGTCATTAACCGTGAGGTGAATATGGTTGCCCCGGCAACACCCAGTTACCTGAAGTGGTCTCAGACTGCCATCACATTCGACCAGTCCAATCACCCCACGCACATTGCCACCCCTGGGAGGCAAGCTTTGGTGGTCGACCCAGTTGTCGAAGGCACTCGACTGACCAAAGTCCTGATGGATGGTGGCAGCGGCCTGAACATTCTGTATGCAGAAACGTTGAAAGGGATGGGCATTCCGATGTCCAGGCTCAGTACCAGTAACATGAGCTTCCATGGAGTCATTCCCGGAAAGAAAGCCGAGTCACTCGGCCAGATTGCTCTTGACGTGGTTTTCGGTGATTTGAAGAATTACCGCAAGGAAAAGTTGACATTCGAGGTTGTGGACTTCCAAAGTGCCTATCATGCTATTTTGGGCAGGCCAGCTTATGCACGCTTCATGGCTCGACCATGTTATGTGTATCTCAAATTGAAGATGCCTAGCCCCAGAGGTGTGATCACTGTTACGGGCAATCGGAAGAAAGCAGAAGAGTGTTTTCAGAAGGGCTCAAAAATTACCGACGCCCAGATGGTAGGGGTCGAGTTGCAAGAGTACCAGAAGACTGCAGATCCGAGTCAATTGTTTCGAGCCAAGAAGCCTGCTTCAGAGTCAGCATTTCAGTCGTCCGGTGAAACGAAGCCAGTTCACATTCACCCGACCGATCCCAATGCAGCTCCGAATCACATCTCAACGACGCTCGATTACAAATAGGAAGAAGCACTCATCCAGTTCCTCCGTGAGAACTGGGACATCTTCGCATGGAAGCCTTCTGACATGCCTGGAGTTCCCAGGGGACTGGCTGAGCACCGTCTATGAGTCGACCCAAAAGTTAAGCCGGTGAAGGAACATCTTCGACGGTCCGCCGTCGAGAAGAGGAAAGCTATCGGCGAAGAGGTAGCTCGACTCTTAGCAGCAGAATTCATCAGAGAGATTTACCACTCCGAGTGGCTCGCCAATGTTGTCATGGTCCCCAAGAAGGACAAGTCACTTCGCATGTGCATTGACTTTAAACATATCAATCGGGCCTGCCCGAAAGATCATTTCCCTCTCCCCCGCATCGACCAAATAGTCGACTCGACCGCGGGGTGTGAGCGTTTGTCTTTTCTGGACGCCTATTCAGGGTACCATCAAATCCGTCTGTATGGACCCGACGAGGTCAAAACGGCTTTCATCACTCCGTTCGGGTGCTTCTGTTATGTCACCATGCCCTTCGGCCTCAAGAACGCTGGAGCCACATTCATGAGGATGATTCAAAAGTGTCTACTCACTCAGATCAGTCAGAACGTGGAAGCGTACATGGATGATATTGTGGTCAAGTCACGGAAAGGTTCCGACCTACTGACTGACCTTGCTGAAACCTTTGCCAATCTCAGGAGGTATGATATCAAGCTCAATCCATCAAAGTGCACATTCGGAGTTCCAGGTGGAACGTTACTCGGTTTTCTCATTTCCGAACGAGGAATCGACGCCAATCCCGAAAAAGTTGGCACCATATTCCGGATGATGCGTCCTGTGCGTGTGCACGATGTCCAGAAGCTTACAGGTTGCTTGGCCGTTCTAAGTCGATTCATCTCTCGTCTCGGTGAAAAGGCGTTGCCTCTTTACCGACTGATGAAGAAGTCTGACAAGTTCGAGTGGACTCTAGAAGCTGATGCAGCGTTTGCAGACCTCAAAGCTCTGCTATCCACCTAGCCGGTGCTTGCTGCTCCAATCAGTAAAGAGCCTCTGCTGCTTTACATTGCAGCCACGGGACAAGTTGTCAGTACAGTACTCATGGTCGAGCGGGAAGAAGAAGGAAAGGCCTTCAGAGTTCAGCGCCCAGTATATTATGTGTCTGAAGTTTTGACTCCTTCAAAGCAAAGATATCCTCATTACCAGAAGCTTGTATATGGGATTTATATGACCACGAAGAAGGTTGCACATTACTTCTCTGACCACTCCATTACAGTCGTCAGCGACGCCCACTGTCAGAAATTCTGCACAACAGAGATGCAACTGGTCAAGTGGCAAAGTGGGCGATTGAACTCCTTCCCTTAGATATCAAATTTGAAGCAAAGAAGGGTATCAAGTCCCAAGCAATTGCAGATTTCATCGCCGAGTGGATTGAACAGCAGCTTCCGACTCAAGTTCACTCGGAGCACTGGACCATGTTCTTCGATGGATCTAAGATGCTGAATGGTTCCGGTGCTGGGGTAGTACTGGTCTCCCCCCCGAGGAGATAAGCTCAGATACGTTCTCCAAATTCACTTCGATTCCTCCAATAATGAAGCAGAATATGAAGCACTTTTGTATGGGTTGCGCATGGCCATTTCACTCGGCGTCCGTCGCCTCATGGTCTATGGCGACTCAGATTTGGTGGTTAATCAGGTGATGAAGGAGTGGGACGTCAGAAGTCCAGCTATAACTGGTTACTGCAACGCAGTGAGAAAATTGGAAAAGAAATTCGAGGGGTTAGAGCTTCATCACATCCCCCGACTGAAAAATCAAGCAACTGATGATCTGGCAAAGATAGGCTCCAAGAGGGAAGCCATTCCCAGCAATGTGTTTTTGGAGCACATTCACTCGCCGTCAGTCCAGGAGGATCCTTTTACAGAAGAAGCCCCGCAGCCGAAAAGCGCCACAGATCCGACTGAAGTCGAAGTTCCTGCTGTGGTCGACGTAATCATGGAAGTCTTGGCAATCACTCCCGACTGGACGATACCGTACATCGCATACATCTTGAGGAAAGAACTCCCAGAGGATGAAGAAGAGGCTCGACAGATCGTCCGTCGATCCAAAGCCTTCACAGTCATAAAGGGACAATTGTATAGAGACAGCGCGACTGGAATCGGTCAGAAGTGTATAACGCCAGAAGAGGGTCAGATAATCCTTGATGATATCCACTCGGGGACCTGTGGTCACCATGCGTCCTCTCGGACCATTGTGGCTAAAGCATACCGAGCGGGTCTTTACTGGCCCAGAGCAAATGAAATGGCGAAAGAGATAGTCGACAAGTGTGAAGGCTGCCAGTTCTACTCCAACATGTTGCACAAGCCAGCATCAGCCTTGAAGACCATTCCACTCGTCTGGCCCTTCGCTGTATGGGGCCTGGATATGGTTGGTCCACTGAGAACGGGCAGGAGCGGCTTCACACATGTGCTCGTGGCAGTCGACAAGTTTACCAAATGGATTGAAGCTAAGCCTATCAAGAATCTAGATGCTAGCACTGCTATCAGTTTCATCAGGGAGTTAACATTCAGATATGGAGTCCCGCATAGCATCATCACTGACAATGGGTCAAACTTCGATTCAGACAGGTTCAGAGCTTTTTGCGCCTCTCAAGGCACACGAGTCGACTACGCGTCGGTCGCACATCCCCAGTCGAATGGGCAAGCTGAAAGGGCAAATGTTCTGATTCTCAAAGGACTAAAGCCTCGACTGATGCGTGATCTCAAGCACGCAGCAGGCGCTTGGGTCGACGAGCTTCCGTAAGTTCTGTGGGGATTGAGGACCACCCCGAACCGGTCGACTGGAAGAACTCCGTTCTTTCTGGTTTACGGAGCCGAAGCAGTTCTGCCGAGTGATCTACTTCACAACGCGCCCCGAGTCGAGCTTTATACCGAAGATGAAGCAGAGCAAGCCCGGCAAGACGCAGTCGACCTCCTAGAGGAGGAGAGGGAAATGGCTATTATCAGATCGACCATTTATCAGCAAGACTCGCGTCGATTCCATGCCAGAAATGTGAAGAGTCGAGCCTTCCAAGAAGGAGATTTGGTCCTCCGAGTGGATCAACAGAAACCACACAAACTTGCTCCTACTTGGGAAGGTCCCTTCATCGTCACCAGAGTCCTCCACAATGGAGCATATCACCTCTATAATGTTGATCGCCAGATCGACGAGCCACGAGCTTGGAATGCGGAACTACTCGGATGAGATGTAATAAGAAAAACTTCTGTAGTTTATTTTTATCAAAGACAAGAGTGTTCCAATTTCTCCTGTAATTGCTGTCACTTTTGTTTACGCACAAAATCCCCCAGTGGGTGACTTAGCTGCAAATCCGTTTCACCTAAGTTTGCAAAAAAATCCTACCGAGTGGTGAGCCAGACTCCCACTCGGGGGCTTAGCTGCAGCCCAGTGCTTGCCTAAGTGTTTAAAAACCCTACCGAGTGGTGAGCCAGACTCCCACTCGGGGGCTTAGCTGCAGCCCAGTGCTCGCCTAAGTGTTTAAAAATCCTACCGAGTGGTGAGCCAGACTCCCACTCGGTGGCTTAGCTGCAGCCCAGTGCTCGCCTAAGTTTGAAAAATCCTACCGAGTGGAGAGAAAACCTCCCACTCGGAGGCTTAGCTGTAGCCCAGTGCTTGCCTAAGTGTTTAAAAATCCTACTGAGTGGAGAGCAAACCTCCCACTCGGGGGCTTAGCTGCAGCCCAGTGCTCGCCTAAGTTTGAAAAATCCTGCCGAGTGGAGAGCAAACCTCCCACTCGGGGGCTTAGCTGCAGCCCAGTGCTCGCCTAAGTTTGAAAAATCCTACCGAGTGGAGAGCAAACCTCCCACTCGGAGGCTTAACTGCAGCCCAGTGCTCGCCTAAGTGTTTAAAAATCCTACCGAGTGGAGAGCAAACCTCCCACCCGGGGGCTTAGCTGCAGCCCAGTGCTCGCCTAAGTTTGAAAAATCCTACCGAGTGGAGAGCAAACCTCCCACTCGGGGGCTTATCTGTAGCCCAGTGCTCGCCTAAGTTTGAAAAATCCTACCGAGTGGAGAGCAAACCTCCCACTCGGAGGCTTAGCTGCAGCCCAGTGCTCGCCTAAGTGTTTAAAAATCCTACCGAGTGGAGAGCAAACCTCCCACTCGGCGGCTTAGCTGCAGCCCAGTGCTTGCCTAAGTTTGAAAAATCCTACCGAGTGGAGAGCAAACCTCCCACTCGGGGGCTTAGCTGCAGCCCAGTGCTCGCCTAAGTTTGAAAAATCCTACCGAGTGGAGAGCAAACCTCCCACTCGGAGTCTTAGCTGCAGCCCAGTGCTCGCCTAAATGTTTAAAAATCCTACCGAGTGGAGAGCAAACCTCCCACCCGGGGGCTTAGCTGCAGTCCAAGTACTCGCCTAAGTTCAAAAAATCCTACCGAGTGGAGAGCAAACCTCCCACTCGGAGGCTTAGCTGCAGTCCAAGTACTCGCCTAAGTTCAAAAAATCCTACCGGGTGGAGAGCAAACCTCCCACTCGGAGGCTTAGCTGTAGCCCAGTGCCCGCCTAAGTGTTTAAAAATCCTACCGAGTGGAGAACAAACCTCTCACTCGGGGCTTAGCTGCAGCCCAGTGCTCGCCTAAGTTTGAAAAATTCCACTGAGTGGAGAGCAAACCTCCCACTCAGGAGCTTAGCTATAGCCCAGCGCTCGCCTAAGTACGGAGCACATCCCTATCCGCAAGGACGGCAAGATGCGAATCGACTGTTACCTTCTCCTTCGGAGTTGCACTACAAATACGAGGTTATTTCGAGTGAAGGTCAAGTTCCACTCGACAGATAATTCATGAAGATATTCGACGATAAATCAAGTTCAGATAAGATTCAAAGGTCGCATACCTCAGATCAAAGTACTCGAGCCCTCGGCTCGACAGAGTTTAAACGGTTACAAAATCCACTCGGCATTCCGAGGCAAATTCAAAGTGAAGCATTAAAGTTTTTTCATTCCTCAGGCGGAGGACTGGAAGGGGCGACGAACTCGTCCAAATCGATCCCGTCTGCAATACGGGTGGCAGCAGCAATGAAAGTCTCCATGAAGTCTTGAAAGCTGAGCTTCCTGGTATTGGCAACTTGAATGGCAGCCAGCTTCTCCTCTCGCACCTCTTTGCAATGAACGCGAACTAGGGACAGAGCGACATCAGCACCACACCTTGCAGAGGATTTCTTCCATTCTGTCACTCGACCAGGAACCTCATTCAGTCAAGTCATCAGGGACTCGAGATCATTCGAAAGCGTCGCCCTGGGCCAGAGAGACGTGTCGATCCGCGACACTGCAACCTTCAGTCGGGCCAGATAATCAACCACGCTGGCAATACGAGACTCCAGGCGGAGCACATTCATAGCAGCCTCGTCCTTCACGAGTGAATTGGCGGGGTCCAAGCTTGGCTCCACTCGACTGGTCTCCTCTTCAAAGTTCTGGCAGAATTCTGCGAATACAATTCAAGAATAAGACAGTGGCTCTACACGAGTTTGGTTACTGCAAGCCAGTCAGGTGAAGATTGTTACCCTCAAGCATGATGAACAACTTCTTGGCGAGTCCCCCGAGATAAACCTCAAGATCGTTCTTCTTCCCCGCCAGTTCGCCTGCCTTGTCATTCAAAGCAATCTTGTCGTTCTTCAGTCGGCTGACCTCCTTATTAGCTGCGTTGAGAGCAACTTTCAGTCTGGAGTTCTCCTGTTCAAGAGTATAGACTGAAGCCAGCTTTTCTTTAGCAAGCTTCGTTTTGTTCAAAGCCTCCTTCTGCGCTTCTGCAAGATCTTGATCCTTCTTCTTCAGAGCTTCTTCTAGTTTATCTGCGGCACGTCAAGTGAGATCAACATCAAGAATGGACAAGAAAGAAAAGTCACTCGTCAAGAATGGAGGACCTCACCAGCCATACCTTTTGCTTCTTCTCGAGCCTTCTGCAAGTTCTCTTGAGCAAGTTTTAAGTCAAGGTTGAGCTGGATCTGTTGGTTCTCCAACTCGGTGAAGCGAGCCACAAGTTCACAGGATTTCTACGAAAAACCAGTCGACAAACGTCAAAGATAGGTTGCTTCCGAGAAACCAAGAGACAATGATGGCGTTTCTAAGACTACAGCCGAATCAAAAACATTCGACAGCAGTCTCGGGGACTACACCCAGTGGGTGCACTCAGCGTGCCCCCACTGGTTCGACCAAAAAAAAGTCGACTGCCCGCAGTCGACCGGCTACAGTTCCATTCGACATGGCCTGACCAGACCGAGTGAAGAAGTACAACTACAACAACACAATATAAAGACTACAATCGACTGCCAGCAGTCCACCGTAGCCTCGGGGACTACACCCAATGGGTGCACTTAGCGTGCCCCCACTCGTCCAAAAATTGGCAGACACACCCAGCGGGTGTACGGATATAAAGATCTTCGAAAAAGAGATTCTGTGAATAGCATATCGTAACAGACCAAGTGTTGAGTCAAGTGACCTGGACGTTGCTCTGAAGAGCTGAACTCGCGTCATATGCTTCTTGGCTAGCGTCCTGAACCACTTTCACTTGCTCCATCATGATTCCTGCCTGGCGTATAGCCTCTTTTGCGGCACCCACTTGGTCCTCAGGGACATGGTATGTGGCAAAAAGCGAAGGCGGATTTGCAGTCGACGTCGAAGGCCGCACGCTCGTCAGAGGATCAGCGAAAGTCACGGAAGTCCGAGTGGTATCACCACCGTCCCGAGCCACAACCTCAGACGCCGGAGTAGATTGGGAGGTCTTGCCAGCCGACGCCTTCCTGTTCCTTCTCACTCTCAGCGGCACGTCGTCTTCGTCATCCGGTAGGTTGATAACATGAGGAGGAGCTACAAGGAAAAGTCAACCGACCAGAGTTACAAGAAATATACAGTCGGCTCAAGGCAGAACATCAGTAATCGTACCAGGGTTGGAAGTAACAGCATCCTCCATCACTTGATCATCGTCCTTGGCGGAGATTTCAGAAGTAGCAGCACTGCAAATTTCGAAAGTCAGTCAGTTGGCTCAATGAATCGACCAAAGATCTGTTCACGGTCGACAAAGGAAAACAAGTCTTATTATTACCCAGAAATGGTGGGGACAGTCATCTTCATCCTAGGCAGGGCCTTGGGCGGCTTGGACGGCGTCGCACGAGGGTGCTTGGGAGCCTTTTCAGTCGGCGTAGGAGAAGAGGTCCGAGGGCGTTTCAACGACTGCCCAACAGGAGCAGTCGCCTTACCACGTTCCCGTGCAGGGTCGTGTGTAAGCTTGGATCACCTCTCCGAGCGGGGGGGTTCAACTTCCTCCTCCTCCTCTTCGCTGGAGTCGACGTCGTCGTCTCCCTCTCCTTCGCCGTCAGATTCCCACTCGCCGTGTTCGTCTCCACTTTCGCCTCCACTCGCCTCCCCTTCCTCAGCCTGCTCCTGTGCTCCGTTGGGTGTCGAGTACATCTCAGTAGTTGCCTGGAGAACAACAAACAAGACAAAAGTCAATCGACCGATTCAAAGAAGACCAATAAAGAAAACAAGATCTCAGTCAGGAACATAAGGTTAGACCTGGTCCACTTCGTATGTGTTGTCGAGTGGAGGAACCCTCCTGGCTCCTCGGGGGTTGTCTTTGTTCCCTGTGATGCTCGACAGCCACCCTTCCAGCATCTCATCAGTGACCTCCTCTGGGTGAATCCGAGTGGTGTCTTCAAGACCCGAGTACAGCCACATCGGGTGGTCACGATCCTGAAGCGGTTGGATGCGCCTCCGAAGGAAGACCTCTAGCAAGTCCATGCCGGTCACACCCTCGCGGACAAGCTGAACCACTCGACCCACCAGCACTTTGACTTGCGCCTTTTCTTCCGGCGCCACTTTCAGAGAAGCAGGTCTTTGAGCTCGGTCCAGAGAGAAAGGGGGAAGCCCAGTCGACTGTCTTGGGGTCGCCTGGTCTTTACAGTAAAACCAGGTCGACTGCCAACCACGGATCGACTCAGGGAAAGTGATAGATGGAAAAGAACTTTTTCCCCTCGTCTGGATCGCCAGGCCCCCGCACAGCTGGATCACCTGCGTCCTTTCATCACTCGACTTGGCCTTCTTGACCGATTGGGAGCGGCAAGTGAAGATGTGCTTAAAGAGTCCCCAATGGGGGGACAACCCAAGAAACCCTCACACAAGGAAACGAAAGCAGCAAGATACACGATGGAATTGGGAGTGAAGTGATGGAGCTGCGCTCCGAAGAAGTTCAGAAAGCTCCGGAAAAAAGGGTGAGGAGGTAGAGAAAACCCGCGATCAATATGGGTGGCGAGGAGGACGCACTCATCGTCAAGAGGTTGAGGTTCGACTTCTCCCCCCAGGAGACGCGCAGCTTCGTGAGGAATGACTCCTCCCTCGACCATGTCGTCAAGATCTTCCTGCCGAATCACCGACGGCATCCAGTCGCCCTGGATCCAGCCCTTGGGCAGAGCAGTCCTTGAGGAAGATCCGCCCCGAGCAGACTTCTTCCCTTTCCCCTGCACCGCCGCCTTCTTCGCGTGCTCCAGAGCGGACGTCTTGTCCTTCACCATCGTCGCCGGCGAAGCTCGAACAGACCTACGGCGCTAGGGTGAGAGCGGAGGTGGCGGAAGACCTTGTGAAGGGAGAAGGAAAAGAGAGAGCACACTGTTTGGGAGCCCCGAGCCTGCGTCTTATAAGAGGCCGTTCCGAGTGGCTGACTGGTAGGCCCAGGCTATCCCATCAAATCCCGCAGCAGACGCGCGCGCACTACGTGGCGAAAAAGGTGGCGCGGAAATCAAGGAGCTTCTGCCTTTTCACATCCGATTACTGCGGCCACCCCCGTCCCGCACGCTTCCCGAAATTCAAATCCCGCAAAATCCGCGGGTTGCAGAACAATTCGTCAAACAGAAGATCCCTTTCCCACCATCGCTCGGAACTTCACAAGCAAGGAAATTCACTCGACTGAAGGCCTAGAATGGATCAAGGCGACTGAAAGAGGTTGACGACGTCATCTATGACGATTGATCCAAAACAAGGCGCTCATGTAACACGGAGAAGCGGTCGGAAGGGTCCTCAACTCCTTCCCACTCAAACCTCGATCCATTCAGGGGCTAATGATGAAGCTATGTACCTGGGGTAGGGGCATGGACCTGTCCTAAGTGCCCTACCCAAGGACATCCCTAGAAGAAGTCGCCTTTCAATCGACTTGGAGGTATCCCACTCGACGGATTCAAGGCACTCGACCATGACGCTATCACTCGACCACTAAGCAAAGCACTCGACTGCAAGGAGTTCTACAGTCACTCCGCACACAAACGGTCGGTCATTAAGTAGCTCTTATGGTCATTATAGCACTTTATTAGGGACGTTACCAGTAACGCCTAACCTTAATGTACTTTAAACCCAGCATTACTGAGGGCTGGAGGGGCCTGGCGAACTCTATATAAGCCACCCCCTCCTCAGTATCAAGGGTTCGCACCCCTGTTATCCTTACACGCAGAATCCAATCGACCGCCTCCGGGCACCGAGACGTAGGGCTGTTACTTCCTCCGAGAAGGGCCTGAACTCGTAAACCTTGTGTTCTTAAAATTCCTACATAGCTAAGATCTAGCCTCTCCATACTTACCCCCCTACATCACTGTCAGACTTAGAACCACGACAGACAAGACTGAAACCTACCTTTGTACCTACCTAGTCACAGAGTAGCGTTTGGTCGACCCATAGCAGGTCTGTCACCATCCCGAGTGCATGCGCCTAGGTCTTAGGACATAGAACGTATGTTGTACTAGAGACTCACAGATGACATATTGCTGCATCTCATAGTCAGGTTTGTCCGACTCGGACCTTATCTCGACTGGATCCGACTATGTCGGATCCGACCAGATCCTTCCGAGTCCATATTATCCGGTTAGCATCCAATGCTTCATGGCTAGTGAGACCGAGCCATCCACCGTGTCATATGCTAGTCTAGTCGATTGCGTGTCCACACAACCCTTTCAACTAGGGACCTTTTAGGACAATCATCAAACAATATATAGTCCCACAAACAAGTCATGTACTTGCTGACACACATCATTGGTAATGTCCAAGGACTATCTTTATTCATAAACACATAGGAAATATCATCATACATGATTGCCTCTAGGGCATATCTCCAACACGCTCCAGGCGATCTGTATTCCAACATTTGTCTCTCTCATTGCTAACCAAATGAATAACTTCTCCTTTAAAGGTGTCTTGTTCTTCCATAACAGCTTAGCATATTCCCCTTCTCAGATCCAAGAAAGATGATAGAAGAAGCAAAGCTAGTAGAGTACTAACCATTCACCGAGAACCTCCGCACTAAGCAATCCTCATTAGTAGAGCCGGAGCATCACGAATTACTCCCCACGGTTCAAGAAATTCCGCTAAAGCCCACGTAGAGGGTGTTTCTGGAATATCCTTAATACATTCGTCATTATCAAGCCCTTCTACCACAGTCTGACGCCTTGCCCCTCGAGCCTTAATGAAGGTAAACAAATTTGATGCAATGTCAACAGAGCTTCTGCAATCTAACCATAGATCGTGCCAAAAACTGATGCCACCCCTTTCCCAGCAGAACAATGGTCAGTGAGTGGCCGCTAAGAATAACGATCTCGCATGTGCATTAATCTGGACCGACATATACACACACCGTCCCTACACTTTCCAACCAGAACCAACGAATCACTAACACGTCGTTCATGTATTTAAGATTGCGAATTCCAAGGCGTCCTCATTGATACGATCTTCGAACCTACTCTGAGCCACATCACTGACCACCATTTGCATTGTCTGATCCCGTTCAAAAGAAACATCGATGGATTTTGGTGATGCACTTGAACACCCGCCGCCACAGATCCAAGGAAAGCATATGATATACCACTACTACAATGGCTGCCAGCACCGATTTCATAACACATGGAGGGTCCCGAAGGACTTGATTGGACATCATTTTTAACACAAGTTATTAGATCACACATGGCATATTAGAGCAAGCTACAAGACCCCAAAGAAAACAAGAATTACAAACCAATCCATGCATTGTAAAGATAAGGACGAAAGAACAGGAAATAGAAACACAATGCGGGCCCGAATGACATCTCCACCAAGAATCATGTCCATCGCTTCTGAGGACGAAAACATTTGGAACGGTGGTCTTGCTGCCACTCCACCGCCAGTTGCTTGCTCGAAGGAGTCGCAGACGCCTCACATAAATCCAAGCCTCCACGCTCACTTTGCCACCGCCCTTCTCCGCCCTCACCAGCTGACCCTTCGTGCGCTTCAACATCTTAAGATGGACAGTGATATGTCCATTGTGCATCATGTTTTCTTACTGTTATTTATAAAGTTTTTACTAATAATGCCTTGTGGAGTAATTCTAATGCCTTTTCTCTCATAATTTGCAAGGTACACACCAAGAGGGAGAATTCTGGCAGCTGGAAATCCTGACCTAAAAAAGCTACGTCAGGCCACCTATGCTGCGCAAATCCAAATGAGCTGAAACTTCAAGGAGATTTTTTATCAATTATTTGAGAAATATTGGAACCAATAATCACCAGAGGGGGGCCACCTGGTGGGCACAACCCACCTGGGCACGCAAGGCCCCCCAGGCGCGCCCTGGTGGGTTGTGACCTCCTTGGCCCACCTCCGGTGCCAACCTTTTGGTATATAAGTCATTTGACCTAGAAAAAAAAATAAGGAGAAGACTTTCGGGGCGGAGCGCCGCCGTCTCGAGGCGGAACTTGGGCAGGAGCACTTTTGCCCTCCCGCGGAGCGATTCTGCCGGGGGAACTTCCCTCCCGAAGGGGGAAATCATCATCATCATCACCAACAACTCTCCCATATTGGGGAGGGCAATCTCCATCAACATCTTCACCAGCACCATCTCATCTGAAACCCTAGTTCATCTCTTGTATTCAATCTTTTTACAGGAACTATAGATTGTTGCTAGGGGGTGACTAGTAGTGTTGATTACATCTTGTAGTTGATTACTATATGGTTTATATGGTGGAAGATTATATGTTCAGATCCATGATGCTATTTAATACTCCTCTGATCGTGAGCATGTTTATTATTTTTGAGTAGTTACCTTTGTTCTTGAGGTCACGGGATAAATCATGTTGCAAGTAATCATGTGAATTTGATATGTGTTCGATATTTTGATAGTATGTATGTTGTGATTCCCTTAGTGGTGTCATGTGAACGCCGACTACATGACACTTCACCATATATGGGCCTAGGGAATTCATTGTGGAGTAGTAAATAGATGGCGGGTTGCGAGAGTGACAGAAGCTTAAACCCCAGTTTATGCACTATTCTGTAAGGGACCGATTGGACCCAAAAGTTTAGTGCTATGGTTAGAATTTATTCTTAATACTTTTCTCGTAGTTGCGGATGCTTGCGGGAGGGTTAATCATAAGTAGGAGGTTTGTTCAAGTAAGAACAACACCTAAGCACCGGTCCACCCACATATAAAATTATCAAAGTAGCGAACACAAATCAAACCAACATGATGAAAGTGACTAGATGAAATTCCCATGTACCCTCAAGAACGCTTTGCTTATCAAAAGAGACCGTTTTGGCATGTCATTTGCCTCAAAAGTATTGGGCTACCTTCCTGCATACTTATTGTTACTATCGTTACTTGCTCGTTACAAATTATCTTGCTATCAAACTACTCGCTACTTACAGTTTCAACACTTGCAGACAATACCTTACTGAAACTACTTGTCATTTCCTTCTGCTCCTCGTTGGGTTCGACACTCTTACTTATCAGAAAGAGCTACAATTGATCCCCTATACTTGTGGGTCATCAATACTATTTTCTAGCGCCGTTACCGGGGAGTGAAGCGCCTTTGGTAAGTGGAATTCGGTAAGGAAACATTTCTATAGTGTGCTGAAATTTATTGTCACTTGCTACTATGGAAAACAATCCTTTGAGTGGTTTGTTCGGGGTATCTTCTCCTCGTCTGGAACCACAATTAATTGCCCCTCAACCTACTGCACCTACAGAAAATATTGAATATGAAATTCCTTCGGTTATGATAGAACAACTGCTAGCTAATCCTTATGCAGGAGATGGAACCGAACATCCTGATATGCACTTGAAATATGTAGAACAAATTTGTGGATTGTGCAAGCTTGCAGGTCTACCCCGAGATGAGGTGATGAAAAAGGTTTTCCTTTTATCTTTCAAGGGAAAAGCATTGGCATGGTATAGGCTATGCGATGATATTGGATCATGGAATTGGAATCGATTGAAATTGGAATTCCACCAAAAAAATTTATCCTATGCATCTAGTTCATCGTGATCGGAATTATATATATAATTTTTGGCCTCATGAAGGAGAAAGTATCGCTCTAGCTTGGGGGAGGCTTAAGTCAATGTTATATTTCTGCCCCAATCATGAGCTCTCAAGAGAAATTATTATTCAGAATTTTTATGCTCGGCTTTCTCGTAATGATCAAACCATGTTGGATACTTCTTGTGTTGGTTATTTTATGAAGAAAACTATTGAATTCCGGTGGGATCTTTTGGAAAGAATTAAACGCAACTCTGAAGATTGGGAACTTGACAAAGGTAAAGATTCAGGTATAAAGCTTAAGTATGATTGTGTTAAATCTTTTATGGATACCGATGCTTTTCAAAAGCTTAGCACTAAATATGGACTTGACTCTGAGATAGTAGTCTCCTTTTGTGAATCATTTGCTACTCATGTTGAACTCCCTAAAGATAAGTGGTTCAAATATCACCCACCTATTAAATAAGAAATTAAGGAACCAGTACCAGTTAAAGAAGAAACTATACTCTATAATGCTGACCCAGTTGTTCCTACTGCTTATATTGAGAAACCCCCTTTTCCTGTTAGGATAAAGGAACATGCTAAAGTTTCAATTGTGGTTAACAAAAGTGTTAGAACACCTAAACTAGATGAACAAATTAGAGTAGAACCTAATGTTGCTATGGTTAAAAATCTCTTATAAGAAGATATAGATGGGCATGTTATTTACTTCTGTGTAGAAGCTGCTAGAATTGTTGAACCCGATAAACGGAATAAACATAGACCAGTTGTTTGCATGCCTGCCATTTCAGTTAAAATAGGAGATCACTGTTATCATGGTTTATGTGACATGGGTGCTAGTGTGAGTGCTATTCCTTACACTTTATATCAAGAAATTAAGAAAGACATAGCACCTACAGAGATAGAAGGCATGGATGTTACTATTAAACTTGCTAATGGAGACACCATATCACCTTTTGGGATTGTTAGAGATGTTGAAGTCTTGTGTGGGAAAATAAAATACCCTACTGATTTTCTTGTTCTTGGTTCCCCACAAGATGACTTCTGTCCCATTATCTTTGGTAGACCTTTCTTGAACACAGTTAATGCTAAGATAGATTGCAAGAAACAAACTGTTGGTGTTAGCTTTGGTGATGAGTTTCATGAGTTTAATTTTTCCAAGTTTAGTAGAAATCATCATGAAAAAGAATTTCCTACTAAGGATGAATTAATTGGTCTTGCTTCTATTGCTGTGCCACCTACTGATCCTTTAGAACAATGCTTGCTAGACCATGAAAATGATTTATGTATGCGTGAAAGAAATGAAATAGATAAGATTTTCTTTGAACAACGTCCTCTGCTTAAACACAATTTGCCTATTGAAACTCTCGGAGGTCCTCCTCCACCTAAATGTGATCTTGTGTTTGAGTTAAAACAATTGGCAGACACTTTGAAATATGCTTATCATGATGAAAAGAAGATATATCCTGTTATTATTAGTGCTAGCCTTTCAAAACATGAAGAAGAAAGATTATTGAAAGTTCTAAGGAAGTACCGAGATGCTATTGGATATACTCTTGATGATTTAAAAGGCATTAGTCCCACTCTATGTCAGCACAAAATTTATATGTAACCTGATGCTAAACCAGTTGTTGATCACCAACGTCGGTTAAATCCGAAGATGAAAGAGGTGGTAAGAACGGGAATACTAAAACTTATGGAAGCAGGTATAATCTATCCTATAGCTGATAGTAGATGGGTAAGTCCTGTTCATTGTGTCCCTAAGAAAGGAGGTATAACTGTTGTTCCTAATGATAAGAATGAGCTTATTCCACAAAGAATTGTTACAGGCTATAGAATGACAATTGATTTTAGAAAGTTAAATAAAGCTACTAGAAAAGATCATTACCCTTTGCCTTTTATTGATCAAATGCTTGAAATATTATCTAAGCACACACACTTTTGCTTCCTTGATGGATATTTTAGCTTCTCACAAATACCTGTTTCTCAACCTGATCATGAAAAAACCACTTTTACTTGTCCTTTTGGAACCTATGCTTATAGACGTATGCCTTTTGGTTTATGTAATGCACCTGCTACCTTTCAAAGATGTATGGTGGCCATATTCTCTGACTTATGTGAAAAGATTGTTGAGGTTTTCATGGATGACTTCTCTGTCTATGGGAAGTCTTTTGATGATTGTTTAAGCAATCTTGATCGAGTTTTGCAGAGATGTGAACAAACAAATATTGTCTTGAATTGGGAGAAGTGGCACTTTATGGTTAATGAAGGCATTGTCTTGGGTCCTAAAACTTCTGAAAGAGCTATTCAAGTGGACCAAGCTAAGGTTGATGCAATTAAGAAAATGCCATGTCCTAAGGACATAAAAGGTATTCGTAATTTCCTAGGTCATGTTGGTTTCTATAGGAGATTTATCAAAGACTTTTCTAAAATTTCTAGGCCTCTTACTAGTCGCTTGCAAAAGGATATTCCTTTTGTTTTTGATGATGATTGTCTTGAAGCCTTTGAAACACTCAAGAAAGCTCTAATTTCTACACCTATTGTTCAACCACCTGATTGGAACTTGCCTTTTGAAATTATGTGTGATGCTAGTTATTATGCTGTTGGTGCTGTTCTAGGATAAAGAGTTGATAAGAAATTGAATGTTATTCATTATGCTAGTAAAACTCTAGACAATGCTCAAAGAAATTATGCTACTACTGAAAAAGAATTCTTAGCAGTTGTGTTTGCTTGTGATAAGTTTAGACCTTATATTGTTGATTCCAAAGTAACTATTCACACAGACCATGCTGCTATTAAATATCTTATTGAAAAGAAAGATGCTAAACCTAGACTTATTCGTTGGGTTCTCTTGTTATAATAATTTGATTTGCATATTATTGATAGAAAAAGGAGCTGAGAACCCCGTGGCTGATAACTTGTCTAGGCTTGAAAATGTGCTTGATGACCCACTACCTATTGATGATAGTTTTCTTGATGAGCAGTTAGCTGCAATAAGTGTTGTTAATAGCACTCCTTGGTATGCTGACTATGCTAATTACATTGTTGCTAAACATTTACCTCCTAGCTTTACTTACCAACAAAAGAAAAAATTCTTCTATGATTTAAGACATTACTTTTGGGATGACCCACATCTTTATAAAGAAGGAGTAGATGGTATTATTAGACGCTGTGTACCTGAGCATGAATAGGGACAAATCCTACGGAAGTGTCACTCTGAACCATATGGAGGGCATCATGCTGGAGATAGAACTGCTCATAAGGTATTACAAATCTGGATTTAATTGGCCTACTCTCTTCAAGGATGCTCGTAAGTATGTCTCATCTTGTGATGAATGCCAAAGAATAGGTAATATTGGTAAGCGTCAAGAAATGCCTATGAATTATTCACTTGCTGTTGAACCATTTGATGTTTGGGGATTCGATTACATGGGACCTTTTCCTTCCTCTAATGGGCGTACACATATTTTGGTTGCTGTTGATTATGTTACTAAATGGGTAGAAGCTATCCCAACTAGTAGTGCTGATCACAACACCTCTATTAAAATGCTTAAGGAAGTTATTTTCCCAAGGTTTGAAGTCCCTAGATATTTAATGACTGATGGTGGTTCACACTTTATTCATGGTGCTTTCCGTAAGAAGCTTGCTAAGTATGATGTTAACCATAGAATTGCATCACCCTATCATCCTCAATCTAGTGATCAAGTTGAGCTTAGCAATAGAGAAATAAAATTAATTTTGCAAAAGACTGTCAATAGGTCCAGGAAGAATTGGTCTAAGAAATTAGATGATGCACTTTGGGCTTATAGAACAACTTATAAAAATCCTATTGGTATGTCTCCTTATATAATGGTTTATGAAAAAGACTTTCATTTGCCTCTGGAGTTAGAACATAAAGCATACTGGGCAGTTAAAGAACTCAACTATGATTTCAAACTTGCTGGTGGAAAGAGGTTATTTTATATTAGCTCATTAGATGAATGGAGAACCCATGCTTATGAAAATGCAAAACTATTCAAAGAAAAAGTTAAAAGATGGCATGACAAAAGAATTCAAAAGCATGAGTTTAAGTCGGAGAATTTGTTCTTTTGTTCAACTCTCGTTTTAGATTTTTTGCAGGAAAGCTCCTCTCAAAATGGGAAAGCCCATATGTCATCGAGGAGGTTTACCGGTCTGGAGCCATCAAAATAAATAATTCTGAAGGTATTAACCCGAAGGTTGTCAATGGGCAACGAATAAAGCATTATATCTCAGGTACACCTATTAATGTTGAAAGCAATATTATCCAAACCTTGACACCGGAAGAGCACATAAAAGAGTCCTTCCGGAACACTCCAAAATTGTAAAAATAAGGAGGTACGTGATACGGTAAGTAAACGGACTCCAAAAAATCCACATAACTATTTTTTGTCAGTTTTGGAATATTTTAAAATTTTGGAAATAAAGAAACTTCTAGGAAGCGTCCCTTGGTGGGCACAAGATACCAGGGCGCGCCAGGCATGCCTGGCGCGCCCAGGTTGGCTGTGCCCACCTAGGACACCTTCCGTACTCCGTTTTCTGCTAATTTTTTTAAATAATACATTTTAATTAAATTTCAGAAATATTACGTCATAATTATATTTTTCAAAAATAATACCCAGTCGGCCTGCTGCTGGCCGATTGGATCCAGTCGGCCTGCTGCTGGCCGATTGGACCCCAGTCGGCCCACTATAGGCCGATTGGACCCCAGTCGGCCCACTGCTGCCCGATTGGCCCCAGTCGGCCCACTGCTGGTTGATTGGCGCCCAGTCTGCTTTCTCTAGGCCGACAAGTGCATGCACCCAATTATCTTTTGAATGAATATTTGAAAAATGTTGAAGAAGTATTTAAAAAATGTTGATCATGCATATAAAATTTTTAATCAAGCATTTGGGAAAACAATATTGAACAAATATTTGAAAAATGTTGAAAAAATATTTAAAACTGTTGAATAGGTATTTGAAAAATGTTGAAGAAGTATTTAAAAAAGGATGATCATGTATAAAAAAAGTTAATCTAGCATTTGCAAAAAATGTTAAACAATTATCTGAAAAAATGTTAAACAAGTATTTGAAAAAAATATTGATCATGTATATAAAAATGTTGAACAAGTATTTGCAAAAATGTTGATCAATATAAAAATATTGATCATGTATATTATACACATGTTAAACATTTTTTTCAAATACTTGTTCAATTTTTTTAAATACTTGTTCAACATTTTTATATACATGATCAACATTTTTTAAAATACTTCTTTAACATTTTTATATACATGATCAACATTTTTTAAAATACATGTTTAACATTTTTATATACATGATTAAGATTTTTTAAAATACTTCTTTAACATTTTTCAAATACCTATTCAACAGTTTTCAAATATTCTTTTCAACATTTTTTTTTCAAATGCTTGATTAACATTTTTATATGCATGATCAACATTTTTTTAAATACTTCTTCAACATTTTTCAAATACTCATTCCAAAGATAAATGGGTGCATGCACCTGTCGGCCTAGAGGAAGCAGACTAGGCGCCAATCGGCCAGCAGTGGGCCGACTGGATCCAATCAGCCTACAGTGGGCCGACTGGGGTCCAATCGGCCAGTAGCAGGTTGACTGGATCCAATCGGCCAGAAGTAGGCCGACTGGGTATTATTTTTGAAAAATATAATTACGGCGGAATATTTCTGAAATTTAATAAAAAATGTATTATTTTAAATACTTGTCCTCCAAGATAAAAAATCTATATATACTTCCCGAACCTGTTAACCACAGTATCGCGGAGAAATCCTCTGTTCTCTTTTCTTGCTGTTTCTAGTCAGATTTATCAAGCCAGGCATCATGTCTTCCTGCACCTCCAACAACATGGAAGAAGATGCTTGGCTGATGAAGATCGAGACGAAGAGGGAGGAGCGTACGGACGCCGTCAAGGGAGGCAAGGGCAAGGAAGCTACCGTAGGTCCATCCCCGGTGGCAGCACAAGCACTGCTGGCCGAGGAGGGGGAAGAAGATATCCTTAAGACCTACCTTACTCATTTTACCCCTGCTGAAATTGAAGCTTTTCGCGTCATTGAAATAGTTCGCATACAGAATAAGTATCTCACTCGCGAAAATATTCTGCATCAAGAGCATATTATGCATCTCCAGAGCGTCATCCGTAGGCTGGAGGATCTCTTAATCCTTAAGGATAGGATCGCTTCATCACCACGACCATCTTCTTCAACACCAAAGGAGAACTGAATATCGGGTATGGGCACTCCCCTTGGCTTCCGCCAAGCTTGGGGGAGGTGCCCTGGTATCGTATCATCCCACTATCTTTTTGCTTTTACTTATCCTAGTTTGATCTTTTTGCTTTAGATGAAATAAAGTTTAGTTCGATCCTTTCCTTTCTTTGTGAGTTTGCTTAGTGATCTATCATTGTAATCGTGTGCAAGTTATATAATAAAGTTAGTTTGAGTTTTTACTTTCTTTACCTTCTTGTTGCAAATAAAGAAAATAAATGAGAAAGAAGAAGTGAATAAATAAAAGAAAGGAAACAAATAAATAGATCATATACTAATCCTATGGGAGGTGATAGCACCACATAAGGAAAAGTATAAGTAAGAAAATTTTATTAGAGATTGACAAACGTAGCATTAGTCAGTGATGCAACTCATGCAAGAATTAATAAGGAAAGGGAAGATTCACATATAAATACACTATCCTAGAAATCTTTTGTGATTGTGAGCCCTCATCAAAATATTATATGCCAAAATTATCGACATTGGACAAGGAAGACAACGTAATGGTTTATGTTTGTTTATATTCACATAGAAATCATGTTGTCATAGATCCTTCAACATGTGGTGCTTGCCCCCTATCTTTGCTAGCCAAACATTCCGCACTAAGTAGAGATACTACTTGTGCATCCAAAAACCCTTAAACCCAAATCTTTTTCAAGTGTCCACCATACCTACCTAGGGATTGAGCAAGATCCCTCAAGTAAGTTGTCATCGGTGCAAAAAGGCAATAAAAATTGCTTCTAAATATGTGAGATTGTTTAGTGTAAGAGAAAATTGAGTGTTGCACGAACTTGGATGACAAAGAATAAAAGTGACAGACTGCATAATAAAGGTTGTCATCTTAAGGGGCAATGTAACTTGACGTTCTTTTGCACTAAGGGATTGAGCATACAAAAAAATAAGTGCATGTCAACCTCTGCTTCCCTCTGCGAAGGGCCTATCCTTTACCTTTATGTATTTACTTTTATGCAAAGAGTCAAAGTTTTCCTTCTATTCCTTTTTATTTTCTCTTTTGGCAAGCATCATGTGGTGAGGAAAGATCTAGGCACATATGTCCAGTTGAATATAGATAGCATGAGTTATTATTGTTGACATCACCCTTGAGGTGAGTATGTTGGGAGGCGAAACTATAAGCCCCTATCTTTCTATGTGTCCAGTTGAAACATTTTTCTCATGTGTACAAGGTGAGTGTTAGCAATCATGGAATACTATATGATAGTTGAGTATGTGGACTTGCCTAAAGGCTCTGACACGTGACCCTTCCTGAAAAGATGATGAATTGTAGTTGCAAAGTTGACTAAGAACATAGTTTGTTGGTTTCTAATAGAGTTTTTGCTTTATACTTCGATTATGTGATGAATTGTTACTTATTCATGGGAAGTATATGATAAAAGTCTTATGGTTAATTTTGTTTTTGTTATAATAATCAACATGATGCATCTATGTCCGTATTTTGTTTTTATCGACACCTCTCTCTCAAAGCATGTGGACATGTTTTTCGATTTCGGTTTTCGCTTGAGGACAAGCGAGGTCTAAGCTTGGGGGAGTTGATATGACCATTTTGCATCAAGTTTTCTTACTATTATTTATAATGTTTTTATCCATAATAATGCCTTTTGGAGTAATTCTAATGCCTTTTCTCTCATAATTTGCAAGGTACACAGAATTCTGGCAGCTGGAAATCTGGACCTGAAAAAGCTACGTCAGGCCACCTATTCTGCGCAACTCCAAATGAGCTGAAACTTCACGGAGATTTTTTATGGATTATTTGAGAAATATTGGAGCCAATAATCACCCGAGGGGGCCACCAGGTGGGCACAACCCACCTGGGCACGCCAGGCCCCCCATGCGCGCCCTGGTGGGTTGTGGCCTCCTCGGCCCACCCCCAGTGCCCATCTTCTGGTATATAAGTCATTTTGGCCTAGAAAAAATAAGGAGAAGACTTTCGGGGCGGAGCATCGCTGTCTCAAGGCGGAACTTGGGCAGGAGCACTTTTGCCCTCCGGCGGAGCGATTCTGTCGGGGGAACTTCCTTCCTGGAGGGGGAAATCATCGTCATCATCATCACCAACAACTTTCCCATCTTGGGGAGGGAAATCTCCATCAACATCTTCACCATCACCATCTCATCTCAAACCCTAGTTCATCTTTTGTATTCAATCTTGTTACCAGAACTGTAGATTGTTGCTAGGGGGTGACTAATAGTGTTGATTACATCTTGTAGTTGATTACTATATGGTTTATTTGGTGGAAGATTATATGTTCAGATACATGATGATATTTAATACTCCTCTTATCATGAGCATGTTTATTATTTGTGAGTAGTTACCTTTGTTCTTGAGGTCACGGGATAAATCATGTTGCAAGTAATCATGTGAATTTGATATGTGTTTGATATTTTGATAGTATGTATGTTGTGATTCCCTTAGTGGTGTCATGTGAACACCGACTACATGACACTTCACCATATTTGGGCCTAAGGGAATGAATTGTAGAGTAGTAAATAGATGGTGGGTTGCGAGAGTGACAGAAGCTTAAACCCCAGTTTATGCACTATTCCGTAAGGGACCGATTGGACCCAAAAGTTTAATGCTATGGTTAGAATTTATTCTTAATACTTTTCTCATAGTTGCGTATGCTTGCATGAGGGTTAATTATAAGTAGGAGATTTGTTCAAGTAAGAACAACACCTAAGCACCGGTCCACCCACATATCAAATTATCAAAGTAGCGAACATAAATCAAACCAACATGATGAAAGTGACTAGATGAAATTCCCGTGTACCCGCAGAACGCTTTGCTTATCATAAGAGACCGTTTTGGCCTATCCTTTGCCTCAAAAGGATTGGGCTATCTTTCTGCATACTTATCGTTACTATCGTTACTTTCTCATTACAAATTATCTTGCTATAAAACTACTCGCTACTTATAGTTTCAGCACTTGCAGACAATACCTTACTGAAACTACTTGTCATTTCCTTCTGCTCCTCGTTGGGTTCGACACGCTTACTTATCGAAAAGAGCTACAATTGATCCCCTATACTTGTGGGTCATCAGACGGTTTGCACAATCATCCTTGCATCCTCAACCAAATTCTCCATCTTGAAGGTCAACATCTTCGCCTTCTTCGAAGCGACTGTGATCTCAACCTTCTTCTCTTCGAGCATGGTCTTCTTCTCTTCTAGCTTGAGCTTCTTCTCGGTCGCGGCCATCAACATGTTAGACCTCTTGGCCTTACATGCCTCCCTGATGTCGGAGGCTTGACACATGCCTCCTTCTTCTTTGCCAAGATGTCCTTGAACCTCTTTGTCAGCTTGTTCACCACCCCTCTCGCCTCGCCTTCTCCTCCTCCCACTTCTTTCCCTGGAATCCTCTTCTGGCCTTCTTGGGCGGTTCCTTTGTTAGGTTGGTTGGATCACCCATTTCTTCCTCAGTGCCCATGCCGGTGGTCTTGGCGGAGTTGGCACTAAATACATTCCACTTGGGTTGCCAATTCAACTTTATCCAACAATGCATGACGATGAAGTTCTTCTTCTCCAACTCCAAGAACAAACTTCACACACGAGAAGACTACAAAGTAAAACATTGTCAAGAAGTTGCATATCTGATCCGGTCAAATGACCAACACATAGAGCATGTCCAGCCAACAAGTTGCATATCCAACCAAATGATCAACACATGGAACCAAATGATCTTGGCCATCATACGATGAGTTGCTTCAAGTGTCCGCAATATTTGGACACAACTTCTTGGATGACGTATTGTTGCGGCTTGAACTACATCGATATTTCCCCAAAGAGGAAGGGATGATGCAGCACATCTACGGTAGGTATTTCCCTCAGTGATGAGACCAAGGTTATCGAACCCGTAGGAGAACCAAGCAACACTATGTAAACTGTATCTGCACACAAAGAACAAATACTTGCAACTCGATGTGTTAAAGGGGTTGTCAATCCCTTTCGGGTAACGGCGCCAGAAATTGGCATGTTGACGGGAGAAAGTTGTAATAGATTGATAGGTGCAAATAACGGCAAATAAAATTCAGCGAGGTATTTTTGGGTTTTTGGTAATATAGATCTGAAAATAAAAGTGGCAAATAAACAAAAAGGCAAATAGCAATATAGATATGAAAATATATGATGAGAAAATAGACCCGGGGGCCATAGATTTCACTAGTGGCTTCTCTTAAGAAAAATAGCATACGTTGGGTAACAAATTACTGTTGGGCAATTGATAGAACTTCAAATACTTATGTCGATATCCAGGCAATGATCATTATATAGGCATCACGTCCAAGATTAGTAGACCGACTCCTCCCTGCGTCTACTACTATTACTCCACACGTCGACCGCTATCCAGCATGCATCTAGTGTATTAAGTTCATGGAAAAATAGAGTAATGCAATAAGAACGATGATATAATGTAGACAAGATCTATTCATGTAGGAATAGACCCCATCTTGTTATCCTTAATAACAATGATACATACGTGGCATGTCCGCTTCTGTCACTGGGATTGAGCACCGTAAGATCGAACCCATCACAAAGCACCTCTTCCCATAGCAAGAAAAATCGATCTAGTCAGCCTAACTAAACCAAAGATTCGAAGAAGAAATACGAGGCTATAAGCAATCATGCATATAAGAGATCAAAACTCAAATAACTTTCATGGATAAAATAGATCTGGTCATAAACTCAAAGTTCATCGGATCCCAACAAACACACTGCAAAAAGAGTTACATAAAATAGTTCTCTAAGAGACCATTGTATTGAGAATCAAAAGAGAGAGAGGAAGCTATCTAGCTACTGACTACGGACCTATAGGTCTACAATGAACTACTCATGCATCATCGGAGAGGCACCAACGATTATGATGAACCCTGTTGGGGAACGTAGTAATTTCAAAAAAATTCCTACGCACACGCAAGATCATGGTGATGCATAGCAACGAGAGGGGAGATTGTTTGTCCACGTACTCTCGTAGACCGATAGCAGAAGCGTTATGACAACGCGGTTGATGTAGTCGTACGTCTTCACGACCCGACCAATCAAGCACCGAAACTACGGCACCTCCGAGTTCTTGCACATGTTCAGCTCGATGACGATCCCCAGACTCCGATCCAGCAAAGTGTTGGGGAAGAGTTCCGTCAGCACGACGGCGTGGTGACGATCTTGATGTTCTACCATTGCAGGGCTTCGTCTAAGCACCGCTACGATATAACCGAGGTGGAATATGGTGGAAGGGGCACCGCACACGGCTAAGGAACGATCACGAAGATCAACTTGTGTGTCTTGGGGTGCCCCCTCGCCCCCGTATATAAAGGAGGGAGGGGGAGGTGTGGCCGGCCCCTAGGGGTGCACCTGGAGGAGTCCTACTCCCACTGGGAGTAGGAATCCCCCCTCTTGCCTTGTTGGAGAAGGAAAGGGGAAGGGGGAAAGAGGAAAGGGGGGCGCCGCCCCTCCTTCCTTGTCCTATTCGGACTAGGGGGGGGGGTGCGGCCTGCCCTGGACGACCCTCCTCTTCTCCCTTAGGGCCCATGTAGGCCCATTAACCCTCGGGGGGGTTCCGGTAACCCCCGGTACTCCGGTAAAATCTCGACTTCACCCGGAACGATTCCAATATCCAAATATAGGCTTCCAATATATCAATCTTTATGTCTGGACCATTTCGAGACTCCTCGTCATGTCTGTGATCACATTCGGGATTCCGAACAACCTTTAGTACATCAAAACATATAAACTCATAATGAATCTGTCATCGTAACATTAAGCGTGCGGACACTACGGGTTCGAGAACAATGTAGACATGACCAAGACATGTCTTCGGTCAATAACCAATAGCGGAACCTGGATGCTCATATTGGCTCCTACATATTCTACGAAGATCTTTATCGGTCAGACCGCATAACAACATACGTTGTTCCCTTTGTCATCGGTATGTTACTTGCCCGAGATTCGATTGTCGGTATCTCAATACCTAGTTCAATCTCGTTACCGGCAAGTCTCTTTACTCGTTCCATAATACATCATCTCGCAACTAACTCATTAGTTGCATTGCTTGCAAGGCTTAAGTGATGTGCATTACTGAGAGGGCCCAGAGATACCTCTCCGACAATCGGAGTGACAAATCCTAATCTTGAAATACGCCAACCCAACATGTACCTTTGGAGACACCTGTAGAGCTCCTTTATAATCACCCAGTTACATTGTGACGTTTGGTAGCACACAAAGTGTTCCTCCGGTAAACGGGAGTTGCATAATCTCATAGTCATAGGAACATGTATAAGTCATGAAGAAAGCAATAGCAACATACTAAACGATCAAGTGCTAAGCTAACAGAATGGGTCAATTCAATCACATCATTCTCCTAATGATGTGATCCCGTTAATCAAATGACAACTCATGTCTATGGTTAGGAAACATAACCATCTTTGATTAACGAGCTAGTCAAGTAGAGGCATACTAGTGACACTCTGTTTGTCTATGTATTCACACAAGTATTATGTTTCCGGTTAATACAATTCTACCATGAATAATAAACATTTATCATGATATAAGGAAATAAATAATAACTTTATTTTCGGGGTATTTATAGAGCAAAGAGGCGGTGCGGGAGGTGGCCGAGGTGGACACAACCCACCAGGGTGCGCCTGGGCCCCCAAGTGCGCCCAGGTGGGTTATGCTCCCCTCGGAGCCCCCCTCTGGTACTTCCTTGGCCCATCGTGTGTCTTTTGGTACAAAAAAATCTCCAAAAAGTTTTGCTGTGTTTGGACTCCGTTTGGTATTGATTTTCTGCGAAGTAAAAAACAAGCAAGAAACAACAACTGACACTGTGCACTATGTCAATAGGTTAGTCCCAAAAAATGATATAAAGTTGCTATAAAATGATTGTAAAACATCCAAGAATGATAATATAACAACATGGAACAATCAAAAATTATAGATACATTGAAGACATATTAGCATCCCCAAGCTCAATTCCTGCTCGTCCTCGAGTAGGTAAATGATAAAAACAGAATTTTTGATGTGGAATGCTGCCTAACATGTTCATCACATATTCTTTTCTTTTGTAGCATGGACATTTGGACTTTTATATGGTTAAAAGCAATAGTCTAGTTTTGACATGAAGATTTGAATACTCAAGCATATCAACAAGCAACCATGTCTTTCAAAATATCAAAAGTAAAGCAAGTTATCCCTAGCCCATTATGCTCAATCATTGACCCATTCATGAAACACACTCGCATATTAGCTACACCCAATGCTCAAGTACGATCATAGTGCCCCTCTTGGTGCTTTGTAAGAGAAGATGGAGACTCAAATAAAAATAAAATTGCATAAAGTAAATAGAAAGGCCATTCGCAGAGGGAAGTAGGGATTTGTAGAGGTGCCAGAGCTCAAGAAATTGAGAGATATTTTTTTGGGTGGCATGCTTTTCCTGTCAATGAAAACGATAGAGTAGTTCCCAATACTTTCCGTTCTAGATATATCATAAGCGGTTCCCAAACAGAAAATAAAGTTTATTCCTTTTTCCACCATACTTTCACATACCACGGCTAACCGTATCCACGGGTGCTATCCATACCAACACTTTCCAAGGAATTTATCATTTGACAACATAAAGTAAATTCATTTTCGGGACTGGGCATCCCTAATACCTTTATCGTACTCTCGTGCAATGACAAGTGAATAAACACTCATATTGAGAATAACACATCTAGCATGGAAAAATATCAACCACCCCCTACAGTTTCATGAGCGGTACGAGCACACAACAAGGAAATTTTGAAGATTAGAGATGGCACATACAAATTTGCTTAGAATGGCACGGAAATACCGCATATAGGTAGGTATAGTGGACTCATAAGGCAAAACTGGGTTTAAGGATTTTGGATGCACAAGTAGTATTCCTACTTAGTACAAGTGAAGGCTAGCAAAAAGATTGAGAAGCATCCAACCTAGAAAGGAAAAATCTCATAAGCGAGCATTAAGCATAACTAACACCGAATAATGCACGACAAGTAAGATGTAATTTCATTGCATAACTATTTACTTTCGTGTTTGCATAGGGAATCACAAACCTTGACACCAATATTCTTACTAAAGCACAATTACTCATCAACACGACTCACATATTATATCAATGGATCGCAAAACTATTACAAATATCAAGTGTAATTTGTCCAATGATCTTCATGAAAGTTTTTATTATATCCCTCTTGAATATCAATCACTTTGGGACTAATTTTATATGTTGCTTTTGATAGCTCAAATAAATCTAAGTGAAGAACATGAGCATAAAAGTTTCTTCTCTCAAAATAATTTAAGCGAAGCATGAGAGAATTTCTTAAAAATTCTACTAACTCCCAAATAAATCTAAGTGAAGCATGAGAGCATTTCTTCAAAAATACTAAAGCTCACCGTGCTAAAAAAGATATAAGTGAAGCACTAGAGCAGTTCCATAGCTCAAGAAATTCAAGTGAAGCATAAAGAGCAATTCTAACAAATCATAGCATAATTTTGGCTCTCTCAAATAGGTGTGCCCAGCAAGGATAGAAGACACAAAAGCAAAACTAGCAAAGACTCATATAATACAAGACGCTCCAAGCAAAACTCATGATATGTGATGAATAACAATATAGCTCCAAGTAAAATACCGATGGTTGTTTGAAGAAAGAGGGGATGCCACTCGGGGGCATCCCCAAGCTTAGTTGCTTGCTTCTATTTTAGATCATAGCTTGGGATGCCATGGGGCATCCCCAATCTTAGGCTCTTCTTACTCCTTCCTTCATCCATCGTGATCTCACTCAAAACTTGAAAACTTCAATCACACAAAACTCAACAAAACCTTCGTGAGATCCGTTAGTATAACAAAGCAAATCACTACTCTAAGTATTGTTGCAAACCCATTCATATTTTATTTTTGCATTCTATCTACTGTATTCCAACTTTGCTATGGCTCATACCCCCCGATACAACTCATAGATTCATTAGAATAAGCACAGAACGCAAAGAAAACAGAATCTGTCAAATTCAAAAATAGAACAATCTGTAGTAATCAAGGAACTTCATATACTTTTGTAACTTGATAACCCACAAGTATAGGGGATCAATTGTAGCCTCTTTCGATAAGTAAGAGTGTCGAACCCAACGAGGAGCTAAAGGTAGAACAAATATTCCCTCAAGTTCTATCGACCACCGATACAACTCTACGCACGCTTGATGTTCGCTTTACGTAGAACAAGTATAAAAGTAGAAGTACTTTGTAGGTGTTGTTGGATAGGTTTGCAAGAATATAAAGAGCACGTAAATAAAAACTAGGGGATGTTTAGGTAAAGACACAATAAAGTAAATATGGCGAGTGTGGAAATGTGGTGGTAGGAGTTGCGATTGTCCCTAAGCAATTGACTACTTTACTAGACCGATAGCAAGTTTTATGTGGGAGAGGCCACTGCTAGCATGTCATCCCTGACTTGGAATTCTATGCACTTATGATTGGAACTATTAGCAAGCGTCCGCAACTACTAACGTTCATTAAGGCAAAACCCAACCATAGCATTAAGATATATTGGTCCCCCTTCAATCCCGTATGCATCAATTTCTATGCTAGGTTGAAGCTTCTGTCACTCTTGCCCTCCAATACATAGTCCTATCAGCATACAACTAACCCTATGGTGTGATCCATGCGCGCGCTCATATGATGGGCACTAAAGGACAACAACATAACCACAAGCAAATTAAATCAATCATAGCAATCCATCAACCACCGATAGGACAACGAAAATGTACTGAGACATCATAGGATGGCAACACATCATTAGATAATAATATGAAGCATAAACCACCATGTTAAAGTAGAGGGTACATTGGGTTGCGGGAGAGCGGACTGCTGTAGATAGAGGGGGGAAGGTGATGGAGATGTTGGTGAAGATGGAAGAGGTGTTGGTGTAGATCACGGTGATGATGATGGCCCCCGGTGGCACTCCGGCGCCACCGGAACCGAGGGGGAGAGAGCCCCCCTTCTTCTTCTTCTTCCTTGACCTTCTCCCTATATGGGAGAAGGGTTTACCGTCTGGTCCATGGTCTCCATGGCGTGGGAGGGGCGAGAGCCCCTCCGAGATTGGATCTGTCTCTCTGTCTCTCTCTATTTCTGCGCTCTGGTATTCTGCCCTTTCGCCGCTTCTTATATATCCGGAGATCCGTAACTCCGATTGGATTGAAACCTTCCCGATATTTTTTCCCGAAAATTAGCTTTCTTGCGGCAAAAGAATAGCATCAACCGCCTTACGAGGGGCCCACGAGGGTCAGGGGCGCGCCCAGGGGGGCAGGCGCGCCCTCTGCCTCGTGGCCACCTCGGGCACCGTCTCGCATTGATTCTTCCTCCCATATTTTACAAATATTCCAAAAATATTCTCCGCCCGTTTTTATCCCGTTTGGATTCCGTTTGATATGGGGTTCCTGCGAAACATAAAACATGCAACAAACAGGAACTGGCATTGGGCACTGGATCAATATGTTAGTCCCAAAAATAATATAAAAAGTTGCCAAAAGTATATGAAAGTTGCATAATATTGGCATGGAACAATAAAAAATTATAGATACGACGGAGCCGTATCATAACTCCAATTTTTTGGAAAACTAGGACGATGTAGGAAATTTGTATTCACTATTGTATAAAAAATCAGAGCAAAATCATGTTTTTGTGAATTTTTTTAATTGTTTTACTGGGCGCAACAGTTCCTGTTTTCCAGCAAGATCAAAACAAATATCACCCAACATGATCCCAAAGGCTTTGCTTGGCACAAACATTAATTAAAACATGAAAACACATCTAATCATAGGCATAATTGTGGAAGCACTCAAGAACAGAAAGAAAAAACAAAATAAATTTTATTCATTGGGTTGCCTACCAACAAGCGCTATCGTTTTATGCCCTTGCTAGGCATAAAGCAAAGATTCAAGTATTGTCATCTTCAGTTTCCAACTCCTCAATCAAACACTTAAAATTCTTCAAAGATTTAGCATACAAATTTTCGATAACAATACTCCTAGGAACAAGTTTGAAGAATTCATTCTTGCAAGCAGGGTTTTTCATCACTTCAACAAAATCGAGGTGAATAGTAATCATCTTAAGATCTTCTTTGTTATTATTAGAAGTTGCACCCTTCTTCTTAGTGATTTGATTATCTTACTAATTTTAACAGCAGTTTTTTCAATAGTTTTAGCAGAAGCAAAAGTCGGGCTCAAATTACTAAAAATTTCTTCCAACTTATCAATCCGAGAGGGACTTTATTCAATTATTTTGTGGATTACAATTCCCTTTTCTTTTAGCAACTTAAAAACGTCTCCCGCTTTTGACCCAATTTTGCAAGAAATATTATGCATCTTTTAATCCAAGTTCTCAAGATGTTCTTCAGTAAGCATTTTCTTTTCAATAACATCTAGCCTTTCCATAACATGTTTGAGAGTTAAAGTTGTTTCATTAATCATAAGAGGTGGTGATATCACTAAATTTCCCATAGCATTAAAAGCATCTAGAGAGGGACACATCAAGGAATTCCCACCGGTAATCGTATCAAGGACGAATCTATACCAAGTAGTGATGCCCACATAAAAACAACAAAGAAGAACAACGGTAGATTGCTTACGAGTAGATCTATTATGAGCATTGCAAATTCTATATCAAGCATCTTTTAAATTCTCCCCTCCCCCTTGTTTGAAATTAAGAACCTCGTTCTCGAGGGTGCACGCAATAGAGGAAGAACTATCCATAACGACAAAAGTAACGAGCAAAATTGCACACAAAAACAGATCTGACGAGAAAACTGCGAACGAAAAAGAGGGCGAATAAAACGGCAAATTTTTGTGAAGTGGGGGAGATGAAAACGAGAGGCAAATTGCAAATAATGTAAATTGCAAGGAGATGAGATTTGTGATTAGGAACCTGATAGATGTTGATGATGTCTTCCCGGCAATGGCGCCAGAAATTCCTTTTGACACGGCTAGAACTACGTTTGTATTTCCCCAAAGAGGAAGGGATTATGCAGCACAGCTATGGTAGGTATTTCCCTCAGTGATGAGACGAAGGTTATCAAACCAGTAGGAGAACCAAGCAACACTATGTAAACGGTACCTGCACACAAAGAACAAATACTTGCAACCAGACATGTTAAAGGGGTTGTCAATCCCTTTCGGGTAACAGCGCCGGAAATTGGCACGTTGACGGGAGAAAGTTGTAATAGATTGATAGATGCAAATAATGGCAAATAAAATTCAGCGAGGTATTTTTGGGTTTTTGGTAATATAGATCTGAAAATAAAAGTGGCAAATAAACAAAAAGGCAAATAGCAATATAGATATGAAAATATATGATGATAAAATAGACTCGGGGGCCATAGATTTCACAAGTGGCTTCTCTCAAGAAAAATAGCATACGGTGGGTAAACAAATTACTGTTGGGCAATTGATATAACTTCAAATAATTATGACGATATCCAGGCAATGATCATTATATAGGCATCACGTCCAAGATTAGTAGACCGACTCCTTCCTGCATCTACTACTATTACTCCACACATCGACCACTATCCAGCATGCATCTAGTGTATTGAGTTCATGAAAAAACAAAGTAATGCAATAAGAACAATGACATGATGTAGACAAGATCTATTCATGTAGGTATAGACCCTATCTTGTTATCCTTAATAGCAACGATACATACGTGGCATGTCCCCTTCTATCACTTGGATTGAGCACCGTAAGATTGAACCCATCACAAAGCACCTCTTCCAATGGCAAGAAAAATCGATCTAGTCAGCCTAACTAGACCAAAGATTCGAGGAAGAAATACGAGGCTATGAGCAATCATGCATATAAGAGATCATAACTCAAATAATTTTCATGGATAAAATGGAGCTGATCATAAACTCAAAGTTCATCGGATCCCAACAAACACTCCGCAAAAAGAGTTACATCAAATAGATATCCAAGAGACCATTGTATTGAGAATCAAAAGAGAGAGAGGAAGCCATCTAGCTACAGACTACGGACCCATAGGTCTACAATGAACTACTCACGCATCATCGGTGAGGCACCAATGAGGATGATGAAGCCCTCCGTGATGGTGTTTAGATTGGATCTATGGTTTTGGAACTTGCGGTGGCTGGAATTGTGTTTCGTCGACTCCCCTAGGGTTTTTGGATTTTTGGGGTATTTATAGAGCAAAGAGGTGGTGCGGGAGGTGGCCGAGGTGGGCACAACCCACCACGGCGCGCCTGTGCCCCCAGGCGCGCCCAAGTGGGTTATGCTCCCCTCGGAGCCCCCTCTGGTACTTCCTTGGCCCATCGTGTGTCTTCTGGTCCAAAAAATCTCCAAAAAGTTTCGCTGCGTTTGGACTCCGTTTGGTATTGATTTTTTGTGAAGTAAAAAACAAGCAAAAAACACTAACTAGCATTGTGCACTATGTCAATAGGTTCTCAGAAAATGATATAAAGTTGCTATAAAATGATTGTAAAACATCCAAGAATGATAATATAACAGCATGGAACAATCAAATATTATAGATACATTGAAGACATATCAACATCCCCAAGCTTATTTCCTGCTCGTCCTCGAGTAGGTAAATGATAAAAACAGAATTTTTGATGTGGAATGCTGCCTAACATGTTCATCACATATTCTTTTCTTTTGTAGCATGGACATTTGGACTTCAATATGGTTCAAAGCAATAGTCTAGTTTTGACATGGAGATTTCAATACTCAAGCATATCAACAAGCAACCATGTCTTTCAAAATATCAAAAGTAAAGCAAGTTATCCCTAGCCCATTATGCTCAATCATTGACCCATTCATGAAACACACTCGCATATTAGCTACACCCAATGCTCAAGTACGATCATAGTGCCCCTCTTGGTGCTTTGTAAGAGAAGATGGAGACTCAAATAAAAATAAAAATGCATAAAGTAAATAGAAAGACCATTCGCAGAGGGAAGTAGGGATTTGTAGAGGTGCCAAAGCTCAAAGTGGAAATTGAGAGATAAAAAAATTGGGTGGCATGCTTTTCCTGTCAAGAAAAACGATCAAGTAGTTCCCAATACTTTCCATGCTAGATATATCATAGGCGGTTCCCAAACAGAAAATAAAGTTTATTCCTTTTTCCACCATACTTTCACATACCATGGCTAACCGTATCCACGGGTGCCGTCCATACCAACACTTTCCAAGGAATTTACTATTTGACAATATAAAATAAATTCATTTTTAATTTCGTGATTGGCATCCCTAATACCTTTGCCGTACTCTTGTGCAATGACAAGTGAATAAACATTCATCTTGAGAATAACACATCTAGCATGGAAAATATTAGCCACCCCCTACCATTTCATGAGGGGTACAAGCACATAAAAAGGAAATTTATTTTGAAGATTAGAGATGGCACATACAAATTTGCTTAGAACGGCACGAAAATACGCATATAGGTAGGTATAGTGGACTCATAAGGTAAAACTGGGTTTAAGGATTTTGGATGCACAAGTAGTATTCCTACTTAGTATAAGTGAAGGCTAGTAAAAAGATTGAGAAGCATCCAACCTAGAAACGAAAAATCTCATAAGCGAGCATTAAGCATAACTAACACCGAATAATGCACCACAAGTAGGATGTAATTTCATTGCATAACTATTGACTTTCGTGCTTGCATAGGGAATCACAAACCTTAACACCAATATTCTTACTAAAGCACAATTACTCATCAACATGACTCACATATTATATCATCGTATCGCAAAACTATTACAAAGAATCAAGTTTAATTTTTCCGATGATCTTCATGAAAGTTTTTATTATATCCCTCTTGAATATCTATCACTTTGGGACTAATTCCATATGTTGCTTTTAATAGCTCAAATAAATCTAAGTGAAGAACATGAGCATAAAAGTTTCTTCTCTGAAAATAATTTAAGTGAAGCATGAGAGAATTTATTAAAAATTCTACTAACTCTCAAATAAATCTAAGTGAAGCATGAGAGCATTTCTTCAAAAATACTAAATCACACCGTGCTAAAAAAGATATAAGTGAAGCACTAGAGCAATTCCATAGCTAAAGAAATTTAAGTGACGCATAAAGAGCAATTCTAACAAATCATAGCATAATTTCGGCTCTCTCAAATAGGTGTGTCCAGCAAGGATAGATGACACAAAAGTAGAACAAGCCAAGACTCATATAATACAAGACACTCCAAGCAAAACTCATGACAAGTGATGAATAAAAATATAGCTCCAAGTAAAATACCGATGGTCGTTAGAAGAAAGAGGGGATGCCACTCGGGGGCATCCCGAAGCTTAGTTGATTGCTTCTCTTTTAGATAATAGCTTGGGATGCCATGGGGCATCCCCAAGCTTAGGCTCTTCTTACTCCTTATTCCTTCATCCATCGTGATCTCACCCAAAACTTGAAAACTTCAATTACACAAAACTCAACAAAACCTTCATGAGATCCGTTAGTATAACAAAGCAAATCACTACTCTAAGTATTGTTGCAAACCCATTCATATTTTATTTTTGCATTATATCCACTGTATTCCAACTTTGCTATGTCTCATACCCCCCGATATAACCCATAGATTCATTAGAATAAGCACACAACACAAAGAAAACAGAATCTGTCAAATTCAAAAACAGAACAATCTGTAGTAATCAGGGAACTTCATATACTTCTGTAACTCCAAATATTCCAAAAAATTAGGACGATGTAGGAAATTTGTATTCAATATTGTATTAAAAATTCAGAGCAAAATCACGTTTCTGTGAATTTATAAAATTGTTTTACTGGGGGCAAAAGTTCCTGTTTTCCAACAAGATCAAAACAACAATCACCCAACATGATCCCAAAGGCTTTTCTTGGCACAAACACTAATTAAAATAGTAAAACACATCTAATCATAGGCATAATTGTGAAAACACTCAAGAACAGAAAGTAAAAGACAAAAATAAATTTTATCCATTGGGTTGCATGCCAACAAGCGCTATCGTTTTATGCCCTTGCTAGGCATAAAGCAAAGATTCAAGTATTGTCATCTTTAGTTTCCAACTCCTGAATCAAACACTTAGAATTCTTCAAAGATTTAGCATACAAAATTTTGATAACAATACTCCTAGGAACAAGTTTGAAGAATTCATTCTTGCAAGTAGGCTTTTTTACCACTTCAACAAATTTGGGGTGAATAGTAATCATCTTAAGATCTTCTTTGTTATTATTAGAAATTGCACCCTTGTTCTTAGTGATTTGATTAATCTTACTTATTTTAACGGGAGTTTTTTCAGTAGTTTTAGAAGAAGCAAAAGCCGAGCTCAAATTACTAAAAATTTCTTCCAACTTATCAATCTGAGAGGGACTTTCTTCAATTCTTTCGTGGATTACGGTTCCTTTTTCTTTTAGCAACTTAAAAACCTCTCCCGCTTTTGACCCAATTTTACTAGCAAGATTATGCATATTTTTACCCAAGTTCCCAAGATGTTCTTCAGTAAGCATTTTCTTTTCAATAACATCTAGCCTTTCCATAACATGTTTGAGAGTTAAAGTTGTTTCATTAATCATAAGAGGTGGTGATCCCACTAAATTTCCCATAGCATTAAAAGCATCTAGAGAGGGACACATAAAGAAATTCCCATCGGTAATTGTATCAAGGATGAATCTATACCAAATAGTGATCCCCACATAAAAACATCAAAGAACGACAACGGTAGATTGCTTACGAATAGATCTATTATGAGCATTGCAAATTCTATACCAAGCATCTTTTAATTCCCCCCACCCATGTTTGAAATTAAGAACCTCATTCTCGGGGGTGCACGCAATAGAGGAAGAACTATCCATAATGACAAAAATAACGAGCAAAATTTCACACAAAAATTGATCTGACGAAAAAACAACGAACGAAAAAGAGGACGAATAAAACGGCAAATTTTTGTGAAGTGGGGGAGATGAAAACGAGAGGCAAATGGAAAATAGTGTAAAATGTAAGGAGATGAGATTGGTGATTAGGAACCTGATAGATGTTGATGATATCTTCCCGGCAACGACGCCAAAAATTCCTTTTGATGCGGCTTGAACTACGTCGGTATTTCCCCGAAGAGGAAGGGATGATGCAGCACAACTACAGTAGGTATTTCCCTCAGTGATGAGACCAAGGTTACCGAACCAGTAGGAGAACCAAGCAACACTATGTAAACGGTACATGCACACAAAGAACAAATACTTACAACCCGACGTGTTAAAGGAGTTGTCAATCCCTTTCGAGTAACGACGCCATAAATTGGCACATTGATGGGAGAAAGTTGTAATAGATTGATAGATGCAAATAAAATTCAGCGAGGCATTTTTGGGGTTTTGGTAATATAGATCTGAAAATAAAAGTGGCAAATAAACAAAAAGGAAAATAGCAATATAGACCTGAAAATATATGATGACAAAATAGACCCGGGGGCCGTAGATTTCACTAGTGGCTTCTCTCAAGAAAAATAGCATACGGTGGGTAAACAAATTACTATTGGGCAATTGACAGAACTTCAAATAATTATGACGTTATCCAGGCAATGATCATCATATGGGCATCACATCCAAGATTAGTAGACCAACTCCTGCCTGCATCTACTACTATTACTCCACACATCGACCGCTATCCAGCATGCATCTAGTGTATTAAGTTCATGGAAAAACGGACTAATGCAATAAGAACGATGACATGATGTAGGCAAGATCTATTCATGTAGGAATAGACCCCATCTTTTTATCCTTAATAGCAACGATACATACGTGGCATGTCCCCTTCTGTCACTAGCATTGAGCATCGTAAGATTGAACCCATCACAAAGCACCTATTCCCCTGGCAAGAAAAATCGATCTAGTCGGCCTGACTAAACCAAAGATTCGAAGAAGAAATATGAGGCTATAAGTGATACATCTCCAACGTATCTATAATTTTTTATTGTTCCATGCTGTTTTATTATCAATCTTGGATGTTTTATAATCATTTTATAGTCAATTTTATATCATTTTTTGGTACTAACCTATTGACATAGTGCCATGTGCGAGTTGCTATTTTTTCCATGTTTTTTACATCCCGGGAAATCAATATCAGATGGAGTCCAAATGCCACGAAACTTTACGGAGATTTTTTATGGACCAGAAGGAAGATATTGGGCCCTGGTTGCACCTGGGGGAGTCCTGAGGAGGGGACAACCCACCAGGGTGCGCTAGGAGGCCCAGGCGCGCCCTGGTGGGTTGTGCCCACCTCAGGTGCCCCCCAGAACACCTCTTTACTCTATAAATACCCCAAAAATGTAGAAACCCTAGGGGAGTCGGCGAAATATTCATCCAGTCGTCACAGAGTCTAGAACCACCAGATCCAATCTAGACACCATCACAGAGGGGTTCACCACTTCCATTGGTGCCTCTCCGATGATGCGTGAGTAGTTCTTTGTAGACCTTCGGGTCCGTAGTTATTAGCTAGATGGCTTCCTCTCTCTCGCTGGATTCTCAATACAATGGTCTCTTGGAGATCCATATGACGTAACTCTTTTTCCGGTGTGTTTGTTGGGATCCGATGAACTTCAATTTTATGATCAGTTATATCTTTTTATATCCATGAAAGTTATTTGAGTTTCTTTGATCTCTTATATGCATGATCTCTTATAGCCTCGTATTTCTTCTCCGATATTTGGGTTTTGTTTGGCCAACTTGATCTATTTATCTTGCAATGGGAAGAGGCGCCCGATAGTGGGTTCGATCTTACGGTGCTCGATCCCAGTGACAGAAAGGGAAACGACACATATGTATCGTTGCTACTAAGGATAAAAGATGGGATCTATATCTACGCAATAGATAAACGGATCTTGTCTACATCATGTCATCGTTCTTATTGGATTACTCTGTTTTACCATGAACTTAATACACTAGATGCATGCTAGGTAGCGGTCGATGTGTGGAGTAATAGTAGTAGATGCAGGCAGGAGTCGGTCTACTAATCTTGGACGTGATGCCTATGTAATGATCATTGCCTGGATATCATCATAATTATTTGAAGTTCTATCAATTGCCCAACAATAATTTGTTTACCCACCGTTTGCTATCTTTCTCGAGAGAAGCCACTAGTGAAACCTATGGCCCCCGGGTCTTCTTTCTCATATATTTGCCTTTGCGATCTACTTTTCCCTTGCTTTTATTTTCAGATGTAAAATACCTTGCTGCAATTTATTCTTATTTATTTTGTTTGGCGTTCAATCTATCAATCTACTATATTTTCCTCACGTCCGTTTTGCCTATCTTGAGGCGCCGTACCCCGGAAGGGGTTGACAACCTCTTTAATACGTCGGGTTGCCAGGATTTGTTTTTTGTGTGCAGGGGCTGTTTATGTTGTGTTGCTTGGTTCTACTACTGGTTTGATAACCTTGGTTTCATATCTGAGGAAATACCGACGCTGTGCTGCATCATCCCTTCCTCTTTGGGGAAATACCGATGTAGCTTCATGCAACATCAAAAGGAATTTCTGGCTACATTGCCGGGGAGGATCTTCAACATAACCAGGTTCCTAATCACAAATCTCATCTCCTCGCAATTTACATTATTTTCCATTGCCTCTCATTTTCCTCTCCCCCACTTCACAAAAATTTGCCGTTTTATTTGCCTCTCTTTTTCCGTCCGTCGTTTCGTTGTCGGATCTATTCTCTGCTTGCAATCATGAGTGATTTCGGTATGCCACCAACAGATGATGGCCTGACTCCTAAGATTGGACGTACAGGCAATCTGGATGCTAAATCTTTTATCTTGGGGCAAGGGAACGTTATGGGAAACGAACTTATCCAAGAATTTTTCAATTGTGTCGGAAATCTGAGTCTTGATGATGCTCCTATACTTAAAACTACTAGATCTTATGCAGATGCTATTTCAGCACTAGTTCTGAAACTTGAAAGTAGATTTATTCGTACGCATCCTACCTTGCAAAGATTTTTTTGAGCTCCCCGAGATAAAGAATTCTAGGACTAAAAATTTAGCCACTTTCGTTCTTATGAATGAGTTTTACTACATAATAAGGGAAGCTAGGGAATCTTTGATTTTTATGGTATGAATCGTGAAAAGCCCGTGATTGATGAAATTCTTTACAATAGTGACTATGCACTAAGGCATTTGCTTGGGGATAATAAAATCTTTGATGCGAATCTTAAAAAGGAAGTCCCCGTTGTAGATATAATCCAACAGGTTTTCAACAATGTCAATCAACATTATTCTTGGATTGTTGCGGGAAATCAAAGGGGTTATGATGAAAACCAACTGAGGATTGCTAAAGTTTCCATGGATAATATGTTTTATGTTGTGTTTACAAAACCCCATGATGAAAACCCCCTAAGAAAACTAAGAAGAAGAAAGATGACAAAACTTAGATCCTTGCCTTATGCCTAGCTAAGGGCGTAAAACTATAGTGCTTATTGGGAGGCAACCCAATGAATAAAATTTATTTTTGCTTTTTTCTTTCTGTTATTGTGTGTTCACACAATTATGCCTCTGGTATGATTGTGTTTTTTGTGTTTTAATTAGCGTTTGTGCCAAGTAAAGCCTTTAGGATCTGGTTGAGTAATAGTTGTTTGATCTTGCTGAAAAAGACAGAAACTTTGCGCTCACGAAAATAATTTTCATAAATCACAGAAAAATGATTTTGCCCTGATTCTTTTTGCAGAAGATTAGTATGCAAATTACCCTGGTCGTCCTAATTTTTCATAATTTTTGGAGTTACAGAAGTATTCGAAAGTTCCAGATTACTAAAGATTGTTCTGTTTTGACAGATTCTGTTTTCTTTGTGTTGTGTGCTTATTTTGATGGCTCTATGGTTTTCTTTGATGAGTTTTTGCCATAGAAAAGTTGGAATACAATAGATATAATACAAAAACAAAATATTAATAGGTTTGATACATCACTTATAGTAGTGGTTTGCTTTCTTACACTAACGGATCTCACAAAGGTTTTGTTGAGTTTTGTGTGATTGAAGTTTTCAAGTTTTGGGTTATCTTACGATGGATGAAAGAAGGATAGAAGAGCCTAAGCTTGGGGATGCCCCGACATCCCAAGCTATTATCCAAGAATGAGCAACCAACTAAGCTTGGGGATGCCCCCAAGTGGCATCCCCTCTTTCTTCTAACGACCATCAGTATTTTACTCGAGACTATATTTTTATTCATCACATGATATGTGTTTTGCTTGGAGCATCTTGTATGATATGTGTATTTGCTTGTTTTATTTTGTGTTTTAAGTCATCAATACTTGCTGGACACACCTATTTGAGAGAGCCAAAATTATATCATGACTTGTTAGAATTGCTCTCCGTGCTTCACTTAAATCTTTTATGAGCTAGGACTTGCTCTAGTGCTTCACTTATATCTTTTTAAGCACGGTATGATTAGTATTTTTGAAGAAGTGCTCTTTTGCTTCACTTAGATTTATTTGAGAGTTAGTAAAGTTTTTAAGAAATTCTCACTTGCTTCACCTAAATTATTTTTAGAGAAAGAAAAATTGTATGCTCATGATCTTCACTTATATTTGTTTGAGCTTATGAGTAGTAACACATGAAAATTAGTCCCAAAGTGATAGATATCCAAGAAGGATAAAGTAAATAAAAAATGTCATGAAGATCACTGGACAAAATAAACTTTATTCTTAGTAATATTTTTGAGATATGATGATGTGATATGTGAGTTATGTTGATGAGTAATTGTGCTTTAGTAAGAATATTGGTGTTAAGGTTTGTGATTCCCTATGCATGCACGAAAGTCGATAATCATGCAATGAAAATTACATCCTACTTGTGGTGCATTATTCGGTGTTAATTATGCTTAATACTTGCTTATGAGATTATTTGTTTCTTGGTTGGTCGCTTCCCAATCTTTTTGCTAGCCTTCATTTTGCACTAAGTATGACCTCTACTTGTGCATCCAAAATCCTTTAAACCAGTTTTGCCACATGAGTCCACTATACCTACCTATATGCGGTATTCATTTGCCGTTCTAAGCAAATTTGCATGTGCCATCTCTAATTTTCAAAATAAACTTCTCTTTTGTGTGTTTGTTTCGCTCGCGGAACGGTAACGGGTGGCTAATATTTTCCATGCTAGATGTGTTATTCTCATGATGAGTGTTTATTCACTTGTCATTGCACGAGAGTAAGGCAAAGGTTTTAGGGATGCCCAGTCCTGAAATGCAAAAATAAATTTACTTTATGTTGTTAAATAATAAATTACTTGGAAAGTGTTGGTATGGACGGCATTTGTGGATTCGGCTAGACATGGAAAGTGAAAGTATGGTGGAAAAAGGAATAAACTTTATTTTTTGTTTGGGAACCGCCTACGGCATATCTAGCATGGAAGTGTTCGGAACTCTGCATCGTTTCTGTTGGTGGGATGGATACACCTCCCAAAATGTTTTTATCTCTATTTTTTGCTTTGAGCTTTGGCACCTCTACAAATCCCTACTTCCCTCTGCGAAGGGCCTTTCTTTTACTTTATGCAATTTTTATTTTGAATATGAGTCTCCATCTTCTCTTATAAAAGCACAAACTAAGAGGCAATATGATCACGCGTAAATATTGGGTGTAGCTAATATGCGAGTGTGTTTCATGAATGGATCAATGTTTGAGCATGATGGGCTAGGGATAACTTGTTTTAGCATTGATATTTTGAAAAACATGGTTGCTTGTTGATATGCTTGAGTATCTAAATTATTATGGCAAAACTAGACTATTGCTTTGAATCACATAGAAGTCCAAATGTCCATGCTATAAAGAAAAGAATATGATTTGACATGATAAACAACACTCCACATAAAAAATTCTATTTTTATCACTTACCTACTTGAGGACGAGCAGGAGTTAAGCTTGGGGATGCTAATACGTCTCCAATGTATCTATAATTTTTGATTGTTCCATGCTGTTTTATTATCAATCTTGGATGTTTTATAATCATTTTATATCATTTTTTGGTACTAAGCTATTGACATAGTGCCAAGTGCAAGTTGCTGTTTTTTTCCATGTTTTTTACATGGCAGGAAATCAATATCAGACGGAGTCCAAATGCCATGAAACTTTACGGAGATTTTTTATGGACCAGAAGGAAGATATTGGGCCCTGGTTGCACCTAGGGGGAGTCCCAAGGAGGGGACGACCCACTAGGGCGCGCCAGGAGGCTCAGGCGCGCGTGGGTTATGCCCACCTCAGGTGCCCCCCGGACCGCCTCTTTGCTCTATAAATACCCCAAAAATCCAGAAACCCTAGGGGAGTCGATGAAATATTTATCCAGCCGCCGCAGAGTCCAGAACCACCAGATCCAATCTAGACACCATCACGGAGGGGTTCACCACTTCCATTGGTGCCTCTCCGATGATGCGTGAGTAGTTCTTTGTAGACCTTCGGGTCCGTAGTTAGTAGCTAGATGGCTTCCTCTCTCTCGCTGGATTCTTAATACAATGGTCTCTTGGAGATCCATATGATGTAACTCTTTTTCCGGTGTGTTTGTTGGGATCCGATGAACTTCGAGTTTATGATCAGTTATATCTTTTTATATTCATGAAAGTTATTTGATTTTCTTTGATCTCTTATATGCATGATCTCTTATCGCCTCGTATTTCTTCTCTGATATTTGGGTTTTGTTTGGCCAACTTGATCTATTTATCTTGCAATGGGAAGAGGTGAGCGGTAGTGGCTTCGATCTTACGGTGCTCGATCCGAGTGACAGAAAGGGAAATGACACGTATGTATCATTGCTACTAAGGATAAAAAGATGGGATCTATATCGATGCAATAGATAGACGGATCTTGTCTACATCATGTCATCATTCTTATTGCATTACTCCATTTTTCCATGAACTTAATACACTAGATGCATGCTGGATAGCGGTCGATGTGTGGAGTAATAGTAGTAGATGCAGGCAGGAGTCAGTCGTAATCTTGGACGTGATGCCTATGTAATGATCATTGCCTGGATATTTTCATAATTATTTGAAGTTCTATCAGTTGCCCAACATTAATTTGTTTACCCACCGTTCGCTATCTTTCTCGAGAGAAGCCACTAGTGAAACCTACGGCCCCCAGGTCTTTTTCTCATATATTTGCCTTTGCGATCTACTTTTTCCTTGCTTTTATTTTTAGATCTATTAAACCAAAAATACAAAAATACCTTGCTGCAATTTATTCTTATTTATTTTGTTTGGCATTTGATCTATCAATCTACTAAATTTTCCTCATGTTTGTTTTGCCTACCTTGAGGCGCCGTACCCCAGGAGGGATTGACAACCCCTTTAACACGTGGGTTGCGAGGATTTGTTCTTTGTGTGCAGGGGTTGTTTATGTTGTGTTGCTTGGTTCTCCTACTGGTTCGATAACCTTGGTTTCATATCTAAGGGAAATACCTACCGCCGATGTGCTGCATCATCCCTTCCTCTTTGGGGAAATACCGACGTAGCTTCAAGCGACATCATTAAGAAATCATGCATATAATAGAGCAAAACTCAAATAACTTTCATGGATAAAATAGATCTGATCATAAACTCAAAGTTCATCGGATCCCAACAGACACACCGCAAAAGGAGTTACATCAAATAGATCTCCAAGAGATCATTGTATTCAGAATCAAAAGAGAGAGAGGAAGCCATCTAGCTACTGACTACGGACCCGTAGGTCTACAATGAACTACTCACGCATCATCGGAGAGGCACTAATGAGGATGATGAACCCCTCCGTGATGGTTTCTATATTGGATTTGTGGTCTCTGGAACTTGTGGCGGCTGGAATTGTGTTTCGTCGACTCCCCTAGGGTTTTTGGAATTTTGGGGTATTTATAGAGCAAAGAGGTGGTGCTGGAGGTGGCCGAGATGGGCACAACCCACCAGGGCACGCCTAGGCCCCCAGGCGCGCCCAGGTGGGTTATCCTCCCCTCCGAGCCCCCCTCTGGCACTTCCTTGTCCCATCGTGTGTCTTCTGGTAAAAAAATATCTCCAAAAAGTTTCGCTGCGTTTGGTATTGATTTTCTGTGAAGTAAAAAACAACAACAAGCGCTGGCCACTATGTCAATAGGTTAGTCCCCAAAAATGATATAAAGTTGCTCTAAAATGATTGTAGAACATCCAAGAATGATAATATAAAAGCATGAAACAATAAAAAAATATAGATACGTTGGGGACGTATCACGTACCATCGATGGTTGAGAGACTTCACTCCATGGTTGCGGATTATTTCGTTGACATAGGGCTCGAAGTGTTTGTTGTCATTGAACCAAGTGTGAATGTTGACCCAAAATGTTGACCCCGTTTGCTCCGTGATCGATGCTATTGGCCAACCATGCATCGCACAACAACTCGTCCTTCCTCATGTTGAAGCTTTCTCCTCTACCTTCTTCTTTAGATAGATTGGCAACAAATCATACAAATCAAGATTGTCATCGCCGTCCTCCTCTTGCTCCTGCTAGACGGTGGCCCAAGTGCCCAGCCCTGTGCCCGAGTAGTTGCACTACAAAAAAAATACACTTCCATGATGATACGTGTTTGTCATAGTAGGTCGCGTTTTTTGTCATGCATGTACATCCATGACAAATTTATGACAGAACCAAGATAGTCATACCTGTGCTGTCGTAGAAGTGTTCCATGACATTACCAAAATTATCATCATAGAAGTGTCCACTTCCATGACGATAAATCGCGCGTCACAGAAGTGCTTTCGTCAAGGGTGACCGACACGTGGCATCCACCATAACGGAACGCTGTTAAGCTATCGGGTCGGGTTTTGGATCCGATAACCCGTTAACAGCCCCGACCAATGGGGATTTTCCACATGTAAAATCATCATTGGCTGGAGGAAATACGTGTCGGCTCATCATTGGGACAGATGTCATCTACTCATTTGATAGAAGGTGCCCATGATACGTCGACACGTGGCACGGCCCAACAGAGGCCCATTCCTGTGAAAAGGCCGGCCCGTTTGACTTGGTCAAAAGGTGGCGGGCCGGCCCATGGAAAGCATGTTAACGGCCTGTTCGCATATAGCCCATTTATAGCCCGCTAACACAAGGCCCATTATGCCCTATCTGAATTAGGCCTAGTAGCATCATCTGGGCCATCCAATATGATTCCAGCCCGTTTTCACTTCTGGCCCATGTATGGCCCATGACGTCTTTCAGCCCATATGAGGCCCTATGTAACTCTTGGCCTATTAACGGCCCATGGTGAAACTGGCCCGTAATGAACCGTGTATCACTTTACACCCATTAACGGCCCATGGTGAAACTGGCCCGTAATGAACAGAGTATCACTTTATACCCATTAATGGCCCGTTATTCCGTTGGGTCGTTTCTAGCCCATGATATCTTTCGGCCTTCTCAGAGCCCATTTATTCTTGGGCTCATTTCCAGCATTCGTTTACTTACGACCCGTTACTGTCATTTTCTGCTTGTGGGCCAAATTCAGCCCGTGGTTACAGTCGGCCCGTTTGTGGTCTGTTAATACGTTGGGCCGTTTTCATAGCATCATCAAATACGGCCTATTAACGATGGCCCGTTATGGTCGGCCCATGAACGGACGATTCCAACTCTAGCCCGTTTACGTCCATAATGCGGCCTGTTATTGGCCCATGTTTGGCCAATCGATCATACGGCCCGTATAAGGCCCATTGATGACACGAACCGTAGAAGGCCCATTGTTTCTACGGCCCGTAGAAGGCCTACTGTTTCTACGGCCCATAGAAGGCCCACTATTTCTACGGCCCGTAGGAGGCCCAGTGTCACTACAGTAAATATTAGCCCATGGTTATTGTGGCCTTGTTTTAAAAAATAGGTTATTGCAACCACTAGCAAACCGTGGAAAAAGAACTGCATTGACTACAAGCAGACAAATAAACAAGACAACAAGGAAATAAATAAGCAAGCAACTTATGCTAGGCTATCACGGCTATTACACATATTACATCCACTGGGCATCAAAGTTCGCCACCAGTGCAAATATAGGGGACAAAGCAGCATATAAGCACCGCAGCAAAACAAGTCCAGAACTGAAACCACTTCAGAGGAGTTCAAGAAACAATATCCTGGGTACCCATAATGCAGGCAAGATGATTAGCAAGCTTATTAACTTCCTCTTGTCTGGCGCTTAAATCCTCCAGCGCTTGCTGTTGCACAAGAAAGTACGCATATGAATTCTGCAGGGACTTCCTCAGTCCTTTGGCTTCTTGCCGCAGCACAGCTGACTGATGCCTTTCAGCTTGTAGCTGAAACTGAAGAAGCCGAAGTGATTTAGGCAGCGAGTTCGAAGAGCTTGTGCCAGCGGTACTGTCCATTAACTCGAACACTACATCAACGCAGGACTGTGGGGTTTTCTCACTGTCTACAAGATTGTTTTTATCACCTTTCTTGGAGACCAACAGGGTTGTCTCACTATCTTGAACCTTATCTGCATTACTTTCTCTACCATTGCATAGTGGGGTGCTCTTCTCCAATATTCTGTTTGCATACTACAAGAGAAACAAGCAGACACATCACAGGTTTAGCTTGCAGTATACGAAACTCATTTTGGTAAACTGGTTCAGTAGTACGGTGGACAAGATAACAGCATGAAACAAACATATATCTATGTACTATGGTCACTGTATTGTCCATATCATTCTAGTTTATGTTCCCTAATCAAGATAGAGACACAGTTCAACTCATATATATTTTAAGACACAGCAGCATAGACAGAATATAAGTGTGAGAAACTACACAGCATTGGCAGCACTTGTAATGTGCATCACACGAGAACATAAATGTTTATACAACTTAAACTGAAATCAACATAGAGCAAGAAGTTAGAACATCAATCCAGTTAAAGAAATAGGTTTAAAACATACCTGTTGCGCCATTGGAGTTTCAATTGGATCCTTCAAATTCGAAAGTAGTTGGTATGAGTAAATACAGTGATGCAACAGCAAAGGAGTATGGACCATAGCTACGGATTCTGACCTGAGAACAGTTGCTCTTCTGCTTTAAACATGGAGTTTGGGTTAGCTGTGGTGGTCTTCGTGCTTTGGGCACTACAGTAGCTTTACAAACTGCTCGTGTGGGGGTACTCTATGGTGGACATGGTGCTTTGTCCACTATAAGTGGGTTACTATCCGCTGGGGTTGCGGTTAGATGGGTTGTAGCTGGTTCTCTGCCCAACGGTGTAAGTGTGCAATATGGAAGAGTCTCGATTATGTGTGGTGGGGCTAGTTTGTGGGCCAGTACAACCATGGTTCTATCTGCATCGACGGGTAGCACTATCTTTTGTGAAGAACGGGTTTTTGCTCCCTTAGATACTGCCATCACCCCCTCCAATTCAAATGGCTGATAAACAAGAAAAGAAATTGAACGTACAAACATTGTATGATAGACAGATGTGGTAATTCACATATTTGTTGTCTAACCAAACAAGACAGCATGACACAATTTCACATATATGATGCCTAACTAAACAGGATAGCATGACACAGTTTCAGATATATGATGGATCACTTAACATGATATAATGGCATAATTCAACATATGATGAGTACCTAAACAGGATGACATGACAAAACTATATGATGTCTTTCTAAAATAGGTTGGGATGAAATAATTCACATACATGTTGTCTAAGTATACATGATGGCATGATATAATTGACATAATTGATTCATATACTAAGCAGCTGGAACTCGCATGTATGATCTCTAAACTAAGCAGACAGAATTCAATATTGTGCATATGATGTCTAAACTAAGCAATGCAAGACACCATATGCATCATATGAGAAATATAAACATTGCAACTTAGAGCATACACCTCAGGTGGGATATAGGACTGGTCATCTGTCTCTGAATCCTCCTCTGAGGAGCTCCCTGTAACCATCGAGATATATGCTTCAACAGGTACCATTGCCTGCTCTAAAGACCTTGTTTTCACTCCAGATTTTTCCATCGGCTCAAATGGTTGATACACATGAAGAGTAGTTCAATATACACAGATTGTCGACAAATGGAATACGTAATGAAAAAAAAGATGGCATGAGATAATTCACATATATGATGCCTGGCTCCATGGTGGTGCATAATTCACATATACGATAACTGGCTGAAAAACATGGCATTGCATAATTCACATATCTGATATAGAAAGCAAACAGGAGGCATTCACACAAAGCATGTCTAATCTAAGCAGATGGCATGGCAATGCAAGACACCATATGCATGATATGAGCAATATAACCCAGCCAAGTTAGAGCATGCAGCTCTGGGAGGGGGGGGGAATACGACTGGTCATCTCTCTCTGAATCCTCCTATGAGGAGCTATCTGTAACCAGCAAGAAATCTGCATCGACAGGTAGCACTGACTGCTCAGAAGACCTTGTTTTCACTCCAGATTTTCCCATGACCTACTCAAATGGCTGATGCACAGGAAGAGTTGATGAATGTATAAACATTGTTGACAAATGGAATACATTATGGAAAAAAATATGGCACGATACATTCACATATACGATGACTGGCTAAACAGGATGGCATTGCATGATTCACGTATATGATGCCTGGCTAAAGAAGATGGCATTGCATAATTCCCATATACTCCCTGATGACATATAAGATGTATAATGTAAGTAATGCAAGGCGCCATATGCATGATATGATGAACATCAGCATGCCAAGTTAGAGCAAACACCTCAGGTGGTAAACAGGCGCGGTCGGCTCCTTCTGAATCTCCATCTGAACAACTATCTTCCTCTGGAATACAATCTGGAAATGCAGGAGGGGGGGGCACTTCGCCCACCATGGAGTGGCGTCTGCATGACATTATATTCGCACGCAACGGTCTTCTCTTTTTCTCTACATGTTCAGTACGATTGTGTACAATATCTGACATGCATAATAAAAAAATAGTTAGATTTTGTAAGGCCTAAGGGGTGCATGCAAAAATCAAGACTGATGGTAGCAAACGAGTGGATGGATCCAAAACTAATGATAGCAGGTAGATTATAGCTTCAGTTAAAAAGATAGACAATGGATCATCTATTGTTTGTTGCCCACCCAACATGAACCACATAGAAGACCCTAGATGAACTAGATAGTAGAAAGATACTATTTGTTGCTGGCTCGATATGAGACCCATGGGCAATTCAAAACTCAAGATTGAATGATAAAGTAGTAGGTATAATAACCGATGTATAACGTAAGCAAACACGAAAGAATGCGACCTCTCTTCCAGAACTGTGTAGTCCTCAGGTTCATCTGCTCAGTTGATGATGGTAATGCAGTTAGCGTGGCTGCCCACAACAGGGAAGATGATCTGAGGCGACGAAAGGAAGTCTGCAGGGGGGATCTCTGCTGCAGTGAACGCTTCTGTCAATGGTGCACCTCAAGTGGGGTGGATGACGGCAGGAGCAGGACATAACACACAGAGTATTCTTTGACGCCTATCTGAAAATGAAGTAAATCTGTAAGGGCTCTGTCGGTGTCAAAACCGGCGAATCTCGGGTAGGGGGTCCCGAACTGTGCGTCTAGGCGGATGGTAACAGGAAACAAGGGACATGATGTTTTTACCCAGGTTCGGGCCCTCTCGATGGAGGTAAAACCCTACTCCTGCTTGATTAATATTGATGATATGGGTAGTACAAGAGTAGATCTACCACGAGATCAGAGAGGCTAAACCCTAGAAGCTAGCCTATGGTATGATTGTTGTTCTGTCCTACGGACTAAACCCTCCGGTTTATATAGACACCGGAGGGGGCTAGGGTTACACATAGTCGGTTATAAGGAAGGAGATCTACATATCCGTATTGCCAAGCTTGCCTTGCACACCAAGGAGAGTCCCATCCGGACACGGGACGAAGTCTTCAATCTTGTATCTTCATAGTCCAACAGTCCGGTCAAAGGTTATAGTCCGGCTGTCCGAACACCCCCTAATCCAGGACTCCCTCAGTAGCCCCTGAACCAGGCTTCAATGACGACGAGTCCGGCGCGGAGATTGTCTTCGGCATTGCAAGGCGGGTTCCTCCTCCGAATAGTTCATAGAAGATTTTGAACACGAGGATCGTGTCCGGCTCTGCAAAACAAGTTCCACATACCATCGTAGAGAGAGAGAGAGTATTTTCGCAAATCTAATCTGCTGACGTATTCTGTAGCGTGACATCACACCACAGCCAAGCCTTCATTCGAATCGTTTTTTACTGTCCCACCTCAGCATGTTTTGCGAGGCAGTTTCCTTGGCACGTCTTGTCGAAGCAGAGATCGTGTCCCCTTATCACGGGATTCTCATCAATACGGGCGTGGGTAACCCAACCGCGCCATTGATTACGACGCTTGGGGGATAAGCGAGTTTTACCAGGCTGGTGGGGACGCATAGTTTCGTCTGCCCATATAAAGGGATACGGATTCACCTTTTCATCCACGCCTTCTTCCTCCTTTGCTCATCCGTTTTTTGCACACTCGAGCTCCAGCGCCCAAGTCCGCATTTCCCACCTCAACCTTCTCCAACCATGTCCGTAGTGGGAGGCAGGTGGATGGTCTCCTCCGTCACGGAGGGACACATCAATAAGCTGAGGAGAGCCGGATACCTGCCCGACGACATCGCGCACCGGCTCCCAGATGAGGGACAGCTCATCCCCACCCCAGGCCCCATGAGAGGGTAGTGTTCCTCACCCATTTCCTTCGCGGACTGGGCTTCCCTCTCCACCCATTCGTCCGGGGGCTCATGTTCTACTACGGCCTGGACTTCCACGATCTGGCCCCAAACTTCATCCTCAACATCTCGGCGTTTATCGTCGTGTGCGAGACCTTCCTCCGCATGAAGCCCCACTTCGGCTTATGGCTGAAGACCTTCAATGTCAAGCCGAAGGTAGTGAGCGGCCGCCAGGCGGAGTGCGGAGGCGCCATTGTGGGAAAGATGCCCAACGCCACATGGCTCGAGGGCTCCTTCGTGGAGACCATAAAGGAGTGGCAATCGGGGTGGTTCTACATCACCGAGCCGCGTGACCCTGAATGGGCAGCGGCCCCCGAGTTTCGATCTGTCATCCCCACGCAGCTCACCTCCTGGCAAGAGAAGGGCCTGTCCTGGGGTAGTTCGGGAGAGCTGACCAAACTCCAAACATGTATCCAAAACATGGTGAGCAAGAAGCTCAAACTCGTCAACGTAGTCCAGGTCATGCTCATCTGCCGGATCCTCCCGTGTCAACAACGGCTTTCAACTTGTGGGAGTTCGACCCAGCCCAGCACCAAACTCTGAACAGGCTCTTCGACACACACGAGGATGCCTGGAAGGTGCTATTCAAGGGCGCCGAGGTTTCCCCTCCCACTACCGAGGATCGCGGATTCTGCGCGAAGCGCTAAGCCAGCGCGGTAAGCTGTTTTACCTTTTATAGGATACTCGTTTTTCATAGTTTGACTCTATGAGGGATCTAAGCTCCCATACCTTTGACAGGACTGGCAGGAGACGACCAGACAGATTGATTGTCCGGCTCCTTTGCCCGAAGGCCCAGCAGACGCCCGCTTGGCGGAGCTGCTGGCTCCGGCACCTTACGTGGTGCCGGAGAAGAAAGCCAAGAAGAAGGCCACGGGAACCCGAAAGAGTTCCTGGCGCCCGGTGGTGTCGGACTCATTGTCCGATGACTCCGAGGCGCACTCCTCCCACGAAGACGAGGAGGAGGAAAAAGTGGCTTCTTCCCCTCCAGCAGGGGGAGAAAAGAAAAGGAAGGACACCCTAACTGGGGAGGCCGGAGTGTCCAAGAAGGGGAGGACCCTTCCTCCGGACTACTCCACCAACGCCGCCGACAGCAAAGAGGAGTGGCCGCCCAGGGCCAAGCCCCTGGCGAAGTCGTAAGCATTCGGATACCAGAGTAACTCATGGCGTTCCTTTATTGCACAGCTTCTCCTGACGTCGAATATAATAATGCAGTCCGCCCCGAGCCCGGCTCGACGTGTCGTCGAGCGGTTCCTTGGGTTCGTCGGATGTGAATAGCCTTTCACTTCCGTCCACCTCCTCCCCTCGCCCTACGGACAATGCCGAGGTATTGTCCCAAGGGGTTCCAAACCGAGGGGAGGTAGTCCTGGGGGCGCCTCAAGGCGACATCCCGGACTCCAAGCGCAAAGGGGGCAAGACTCCCAAGGGCTCCAAGTCCGGCCCTGGGCCGAACACTGCACCGGAACCTTCATCGGTTCCGGAGTCCGGTAGGCGGCCCCCACTAAGAAGGGCAAGCCTACCGCGCCGGTGACCTCCGTCCAACCGGAGGCGCCGGATAACTTGCTGGAGGTGCTTAACGGCGCCTCCATCGACAAGGAGCACCGCACTATTATGAGTGCGGTGATCCAGAAAGTTCAGTCCGCCAAAAGTTGGCTGACTGAAGCCTGTGCCAGCCTTCTAACAGGCTTTGAGGTATGTAAAGAATATGTGAAAATATTACCGCATAGACAGTAGCCCCTGATGCTCTGTTCGGTGTTCACAAAGAAAAGCCGGATAAAGGATCTAATAATATTCGCAGGAGTCTAACATAATTATGCCGATATGCGTGTGCAGGCTTCGCTGCTGACCTCTGCCGCACTGACTGCGGAGGTTTATGTGCTGAGGGAAAACCTTGAGTGGTCCGAGAAAGAGCTCGACCTTGCCAAGAAGCAGCTCGAGGAGAACCAAGGTACGTAATGCCTTGTCTATGTGTTTATATAAAAAAGATGTAGTTTGTCAGAGTAATGGGCCACGAGTAGGCTAACCCGGAGCCCAGAACCTTTCAAGACATCGGGACAGGCTGCGCCCCTCAAGACCCAGGACGGAGAGCCGCCTCCGGGAGTCAGCAGCAGCGCAGCCGACTACCCACTCCCGGCCGAGTCCCAGGGACGACTTTGAGATGAGCCGACTCCTAGCTGGCGGCTTCCAGAGAAGCCGGCTATGGGGAGTCGGCCCGCGACTCCAACCACCACATGCTCTCGTAAGATCTCCGTCCAGCGCGGCACTGTTGCCATGCCAGCCGTGACATCAGCCCCAGCGGGCGGAACCCTATGCCCACGATGGCCTGTATGTATGACCCAGAGACGGCGGGTCCCACCAGTCAGCGGGGGTCCAGAAGACGGCAAGAGTGCCACCAGTTGGACCCGGTGGGAGTCGGCCTCCAGGAGTCGGCTAGCCCCTCCCACGGGCCCCGCACGCCATTAACCAGACAAGACGGGGAATGGCAACAGTGATCGCCCGTCAGGCGGCGACACTGTTGACATGACCCCATGACCAAGCCAGCGTCATTAGAAGCATGACTACAGTAATCCGCAGCCAGCAAGACCCACCTGCGGAGGACATTGCCTGTCCGCTCCATACCGGACCAGTCGGCGGGCCCCGGCAGTCGGCGGGGAAGACGGCGGCCTGAGAGACAGACGGCTGGGACTCGCGCCCAGCCGGATTACCATTGTACCCCTGGGGGTAGGCCTATATAAACCCCCCAGGGCACCCATGCAAAGGGTTCGAATCCATTAGCACTAGACCAGATCATATAGAAAGGAGAGAGCTAGCCTTGCCTTCTCCTACCTCCAGGAAATAGCTCAAGGAGCAACCGTGTACACACTTTGCCATAGTGATCATGCGGAGACCCCGCAGAGCAGCAGTAGGGGTATTATCTCCCCGGAGAGCCCTGGAACTGGGTAAGATTCGCCGGCGTGCATGTCTTCGCCTCATCCCGTTTCCAGGCACCGGCGATGTTCTACTCGCTCCCACCATGATAAGCCATCCCTTGGCATATGTCGCACCCAGCCCCCGACATTTGGCGCCCACCATGGGGCCAGGTGCACCATCGTCCGGAGACCTACTCTGGACGGGAACCCTTTTCCTTCCTGGCGAGCGCAGCCAGCCTGACACACCAGACGGAGTCTGCGCCAATGCGCTGCACGGCGCCGAGATCGCCTGCGCAGCGAGCTGCCTCGCCGAACTTGTCGGCGAGGTCCGCCTCTCCAACAATCCTGCATCCGACGCTGGCACGGGCGGCCCCGAGAGCCTCCTCGCGAGCCTCCTTGACCAACTCCACGTCGTCGGCGAGCCTGCCGTGGACTTGGAGTCTGTAGGCTCCACCGACCCGATGCTGGTCGACTCCGATACCGCATCGCTCGACGCATTTCCCACCAACGTGGTGGTCTACGACGAGCCGCTCCCTCGCGCGGAGAGCGGCCGAAGCACCGTCACAGAGGTGCTCGTCATCGATCATGGCGAGCATTCCGGCGGAGGAGCTCATGACCTGCTCGACGCGGCGCTACAAGACCTAACTGCGCCCATTCCCGAAGACGCCGACGCCGAGACGCTGGAGGCACGCCACCTCCGGCTCGTCGAAGGCGCGAAGAAGCTGGACAGCATGAGGCGCTTGTCAGAGGCCTACCAGCGTGAGAGGGATCACGCTGTGGGCGGCTCACCGGTGCCGGCTGGGCCTAGCCGCCTTGGCGCGGTCCAGCAGCGCGGCGTTGCCATCGCCAACCTGTTCGGGGCAAATCGCCCCGTATACGCCACGCCTGCGGAGAACATCCGAGCCGCCGAGGCGGTGGCTGACGAGCTAGAGAATTTCGAGGGTGAAGAGCGTCGCCTGATGACGAAGTGTGTCCAGTGGCTCCTTGACGCGGCCGCCGAGCAAAACGAGGCCGGCTGCCGCACAGATGCGCCGCGACGGCAGATTGACGACCCGCCTCCCCGCCGGTACCAAGGCGCGACGTCACGGACGCCGACTGGCGGCGTCCGCGGAAGAAAAGACAAGGATCCGGCTGTCAGCAACAGTCGGACCCGCGTCACCATCGAGCGCGACCAAGATGGCCGCCCAAGAGCAGTGGAACGGCGGGACGACTGCCCGCCTCCTCCCCCTCCCACCATCGAGTCTCCCCGCCGCTTATTGAACATCCGACTCTCGGTGACCGCCTTGGCCGTCGAGAGGGAGACGGAGAAAACGACGCACGCCACCGGATCGTCCGACTCCACCGATCCCTGGCGCTAGAAGAAGAAGACGAGCTGGGCCCGCCGTGTTTCGGTCCCCGCATCCGAGATGAGCCCTTTCCTAGAGGGTTCATGCTCCCCAGAGATACGCCCAAGTACACCGGCTCCGTGAACCCGGAAGACTGGCTGGTTGACTACTCCACGACCGTCAGTATAGCGAACGGCAACAAGCGAGTTGCCGTGAAGTATGTTCCACTCATGCTCCAGGGCACGGCCCGGACATGGTTGAACAACCTGAAGCCCCGCAGCATCAACAGCTGGGTCGACTTCACCGATGCCTTCATCCGCAACTTCACAAACACGTACAAGCGACCTCCCAAGCCTCGCCAGCTTTCCTTGTGCGTGCAAGGCCCCAGCGAGTCAACTCGCGACTACCTCACGCGCTGGGCCGAGCTTCGGAACTCCTGCGAGGGCGTGCACGAGGTGCAGGCTATCGAGTACTTCACCGCCGGGTGCAGAGAAGGCACCCTCCTCAAGCACAAGCTCCTCTGCGACAAGCCAGAAACCCTCGACAAGCTGCTGATCATAGCAGACAAGTATGCCACAACCGACTCCTCCATGAAGGCGGAGATTCAAGTTACTGCGACTGGCAAAGTGGCCCCCAGGCTCCCAGAACTCCGGCTGGAGACGCCAATCGGCGGCAACAGTAGAACGACCACAAGCGCAAGGCCCCACAGCCGGCTTCCAGTAGCCGGCAGGTGGCGACGGTCGAGGACCAGCAGCCGGAGGGACATCCTCCACCCAAACGACAGAAAGGCGGCAAGCCCAACTGGTTGCCGGCTTTCTCCTACGATAAAACTCTTGATGGCCCTTGTAAGTTCCATAGCGGCGCGAAGCCGTACAACCACACCACCCGGAAGTGCCACTGGCTCACCAGGATCGCCAAGGGAGACAGCCTCCTGCCTCCCCCGCCTGCTGGGCAGCCGCCTCTGCCTCTGCTCCAGCAGCCAGCTGTCAGGCCAGTCGGCGCAGTACAAGACGAGTACCCAGAAGAGCATGGAGCCTATGTGGTGTTCACCAGCGTGGTTGACGACCGGCGCAGCAGGCGGCTCCAACAGCAAGAGGTGAACGCGGTAGCATCAGAGACACCAGAGTTCATGTACTGGTCCGAAAAGCCCATCAGTTGGAGCAGGGCTGATCACCCAGAGGTGATGCCGAGTCCAGGCTCCTACGCTCTGGTCCTGGACACCACCTTTGCCACAGATAAAAGAGCCGCTCGCTTCTCGCGAGTGCTGATAGACGGAGGTAGCAACATCAACATCCTGTACAAGGACAGAACGGAGAAGTTAGGAATCAAGCAAAGACAGGTTCAGAACAGCCGGACTGTGTTCCACGGCATTGTTCCTGGCCTTTCTTTCTCACCAATCGGCAAGATCCTGATAGACGTCCTCTTTGGAGACAAAGACCATTTCCACCGAGAGTCAGTGTGGTTTGAAGTGGTGGACCTTGAGAGCCCATACCATGCGTTGCTCGGCCAACCAGCTTTGGCCAAGTTCATGGTGGTTCCCAACTACGCCTACCTCAAGATGAAGATGCCAAGTTCCAAGGGGATTCTGACCATAGCCGTCGACTACAGAAAGTCGTCCGCCTGTGCGGCTGAAAGCAGTCGGCTAGCCGAGTCCCTGGTGATCGCAGCTCAGAAGCAGCTCCTCGATCGGGTTGTGGCGATGGCCGACAAGCGACCGAAGATGTCGCCCAACCCTAAGGAGTCGGAAGCTGAGGGTTCATTCAAGCCGGCCAAAGAGACAAAGAAGATACCCTTGGACCCGGAGCACCCAGAGAGGTATGCTGTCATAGGTGCGAACCTCGACAGCAAATAGGAAGGCGAGCTCGCCGATTTCCTCCGTGAGAGTTGGGACATCTTCGCATGGTCCCCTAAAGACATGCCAGGTGTACCGACGGAATTCGCCGAGCACAAGCTACATGTCCGATCTGATGCAAACCAGTCAGGCAGCCCTTGCGCCGCCTGTCAGAAGAAAAGAGAAGAGTTGTTGGAGAAGAGATAGCCCGACTCCTAGCAGCCGGCTTCATTATGGAAGTATTCTTTCTAGAATGGCTAGCCAACCCGGTCCTGGTGCTGAAGAAGAACAAGCAGCGGAGAATGTGTATTGACTACACCAGCCTCAACAAAGCTTGCCCCAAGGACCCGTTTGCTCTGCCGAGAATTGATCAGGTGATAGACTCCACAGCCGGATGCGAGCTGTTGAGCTTCTTAGATGCATATTCAGGATACCACCAGATTAAGCTGAACCCGGCTGACAGACTGAAGACCGCCTTCTGCTACCCGAGCATGACGTTCGGCTTGAGGAATGCCAGCGCCACCTTTCAGTGTTGCATGCAGAAATGCCTCCTCAAGAAACTCGGTAGAAACGCCCACGTCTACGTGGATGATGTGGTGGTGAATACGGAAAAGCGTGGAACACTGCTGGAAGACCTCAAGGAGACCTTTGAGAACCTGCGCCAATTCCAGATCAAGCTCAACCCTGAGAAGTGCGTCTTCGGAGTACCAGCGGGCCAACTCCTTGGCTTCCTGGTCTCTGAACGCGGCATAGAGTGCAACCTTGTAAAGATCAAGGCTATTGAAAGGATGGAGGTACCCAGCCGACTGCTTGATGTGCAAAAGTTCACTGGCTGCTTGGCGTCCATCAGCCGGTTCATCAGTCGGCTGGGCGAGAAAGCTCTCCCCTTGTACCAGCTGATGAAGAAGACCACTTTTTTCGAGTGGAACCACAAGGCGGACGAAGCTTTTCTCCAGTTGAAGAAGATGTTGACTACTCCCCCTGTGCTGGCGGCTTCGACTCCTAAAGAGCCCATGCTCCTGTACATTGCTGCCACTAGCCGGGTAGTCAGCACAGTCATTGTAGTTGAACGCAAGGAGGAAGGCAAAGCACTACCTGTCTAGAGACCGGTATATTACCTGAGCGAAGTGTTGTCGACCTCCCAGCAGAACTACCCCCACTACCAGAAGATTTGCTATGGCGTGCACTTTGCCGCCAAGAAGTTGAAGCCTTACTTTCAAGAGCATCCAACCACTGTGGTCTGCACAACCCCACTAGCCGAGATCATCGGAAGCCGAGATGCTTCTGGCCGAGTGGCCAAATGGGCCATAGAGCTGGCCCCCTACACCATCTACTATCAGCCCCGCACCGCCATCAAGTCGCAAGCATTGGCCGACTTCCTCGTCGACTGGGCCGAGACTCAGTGCCTGCCGCCAGCGCCCGAGTCCACCCATTGGCGGATGCATTTCGATGGCTCCAAGATGCGCACCGGCTTGGGAGCCGACGCTCTCCTCACTTCTCCCAAAGGCGACCAGCTCAAATATGCGCTGCAAATCCATTTCGCTGCCTCCAACAACGTCGCCGAATACGAGGCGCTCATTCACGGGCTCCGGCTTGCCAAAGAACTTGGCATTCGCCGGATCCTATTATATGGCGACTCCGACTTGGTGGTCCAGCAGTCATCTGGCGACTGGGACGCCAAAGATGCAAACATGGCGAGCTATCGTTTCCTCGTACAGCAACTCAGCGGATATTTCGGGGGGTGCGAGTTCCTTCACGTGCCAAGAAATGACAACAACCAAGCAGACACCCTGGCACGTATCGGCTCGACCCGCCAAGCAATACCATCCGACATCGCCCTTCAGCGCCTCCTCAAGCTGTCTGTCAAGCCTTCACCAGAATCAGACTCCATCTTTGTGCCGACTCCCCCCGAAGAAGTCGGATCCGACTCAAGAGCCCCAGCAGACGGCACGAGAATTCTTACAGATGGCTCCAAGAACGCCGCAGTTGAAGCCGGCCCGGGGACTTCAGAACCCGGCTCGGGGACTGCGACGACCAGCCCGAAGACTCCAGAACTCGGCCCGGGGACTGCACAAGTCGGCCCGGGGACTTCATTAATCCAGCAAGCGGCTGCAGACTCCAGCCCGCCGCCTCCTAGCCCAGCCGCCCTCGTCCAAGTCGCAGTTCTGGCAGTCAAAGAAATAGCATCACCCTCATGGGACAGCCCATTCTCAAATTTCTGGTGAGCAAAGAGCTGCCAACTAATGAGATCCTAGCTCGGCAAGTACAACGCCGAGCAGCAGCCTACACCATAGTCAATAGAGACCTGGTCAGGCGCAGCGTCACGGGCGTCTACCAGCGCTGCGTCGAGCCTGAGCAAGGCCAAGCAATTCTCAAAGACATCCATCAAGGTGAGTGGGGCCACCATGCGGCCTCAAGAGCACTCATCGCCAAAGCCTTTCGACACGGCTTCTTCTGGCCGACTGCCCTAGAAGAGGCCAAGGAGTTGGTCCAAAAATGCAAGGGGTGCCAGAAGTTCCGCTCCAAGCCGCATTAGCCGGCTTCCGCACTCAAGACTATCCCCATCGCCTGGCCCTTTGCAGTTTGGGGCCTGGACATGGTGGGACCATTCAAGACGGCGCAAGGTGGCCTAACTCACTTACTTGTCGCGGTGGACAAGTTCACCAAGTGGATAGAAGCAAAGCCCATCAAGAAGTTGAATGGTCCGACTGCCGTGACTTTCATCTCCGACATCACAATTCGGTACGGCATACCACACAGCATCATCACCGACAACGACACAAACTTTGCCTAAGGTGCCTTGGCCCGTTTCTGCGCGACACAGGGCATCCGACTGGAATTAGCGTCCGTTGCCCATCCGCAGTCAAACGACCAAGTGGAGCGAGCAAACGGCCTCATCCTATCTGGCATCAAGCCTCGACTGGTCGAACCGCTGGAGTGTTCAGCCGGTTGTTGGCTTGACGAGTTGCCGCTGTCCTCTGAAGTCTGCGCACGACTCCAAACAAGTCAACCGGCTTCACGCCCTTCTTCCTCGTCTATGGTGCTGAAGCTATCATCCCAACGGACATAGAGTTTGACTCCCTGCGAGTCACCATGTACACCAAGGAGGAAGCAGAAGAAGCATGTCAAGACGGCGTCGATCTGTTGGAAGAGGGCCGGCTGTTAGCACTCAACCGGTCCAGCATCTACCAGCAGAGCCTGCGCCGATACTACAACAGGAAGGTCAGGCCGAGATCTTTCCAAGAGGGCGACCTTGTGCTCCGACTGATCTAGCAAACAGCCGGCCAGCACAAGCTGTCGGCGCCTTGGGAAGGCCCTTTCATCATCAGCAAAGTGCTGGGCAACGACTCCTACTACCTGATCGACGCTTAGAAGCCCCGAGCACGCAAGAGGGACGACTCCGGCAAAGAGACGGAGCGGCCATGGAATGCAAATCTCCTCCGAAGATTTTACAGTTGATGCAGTATGTACCACTCTACCTTTTGTATTTAAGTATCAAGACTTCGGGGCCCCCGAGACGAGCTCGGGGACTGCCCTTTTTTGTTATCTATATGATAAGAACTATGCCTTCGAGTATGCTACTCTTTGTTATGCCGCTTGGCACTGGGTTCGACTAGTCGGTCCGGGGACTCACCACCTTGCGCTATGAAATGCTTCCTGCAGTCGGACAAGTAGTGTGTGGTGCCTAAGCCGTCTCCTGTCAGAAGCCGCAACTCGCAGAGTGACTGTCTGGCGGGCAGGAGTAAGGAAGAATGGACGCCCACATGAAAAATGGCTAAGGACTCAAAGCATAAACATAGCTTAAGACGGCTTCCAGCCTCTCTTCGCAAACCGACTCTTGAGCAGTCGGCTCGCCGCCTTCTATTCAACTTGCTAAGAAACTCTAAAACGGCTAAGTACTTGCCTTCCCAAAAGTGGCCAAGCATTTGATCCAGCGGCAGTCCGCAGAGCGGCTGTCCGACTAGCGAGACGGCAACTAAGGGAAGGCGGTAAAGGAAAAAGCTAAAGGAGCAATAAGCAAGAAAAGATAGAACTCGGATGAATATTTACATAACATAGGCCCTTGGCCGAATCTTCGAGCAGAAGTTCAAAATACACCCCGCGGGTGGAATTGTGCGAATTAACAAGTTCTTCAAAGACTACTAAATAGATAAAATAAAGACAAGGCAGCAGCCTAGGAAGCGGCAGACGGGTTCGGAGGGTCGGAGGAGATTGCGGTGTCAGACTTTGGGGCAGCCGGCTGGGCAGTCTCGGCTTGATCACCTCCGGCGGCAGTCGGCTCGGTTGGGCGTGGCTCGTTGCTGGAGGCACGATCGAGCTGAGGTTGGCCGTCCACTACGCCTTCTGGTGCCTCCGTCTCGCCTCCATCCGCCTCGCCTTCCTCCTCGACGCTGGAGCTGATCACCTCCGCCGAGTCCTCGTCGTAGTCTGGGTTCATCCCAAACCACTCCGGCGGTGCCTCCTCGCCGTCTTCAGCCCGCTCGGGGACGAAGACGCTGGTGTCGGTGTACTCGGCGATCGTGGCTGCCAGCTTGAGGAGGGCGTCTTCCACGGCTGCCAGCTCCGGCTGGGCCTCTGTCCAGAGCGTGGCCAGCCGATCCAGGTCCAGCCCCGGATACCACGCCTTGACGAATTCCAAGGCCCGGCGCGCTCCAGCCCGGGCCGAGGAACCCTTCCAAGCCTCAGGACGGCTAGCTGCGACCTCCAGCCAGTCGGCAGTCCGACTGGGGGTGCGTAGTGCCTGCATGTCTGGCCACAGGGCAGAGATCGCTTGGGCGCCGACACGTTGAAGCCGGCGTAGCATCCGGTGGGCAGGCCGCAGGCGAGCCTCAATGCTCAGAATCTGCTTGTCAAGGGTCCGGGGGCATCGGCGGCGACCTCCGCGCCTTCTACCCTCCGCCTCTCGCGATCAGCCTCGATGGCTTGATTGGCGGCTTGCGAGTAGCCGGGGAAGAAGTCTACCAAGGCGAAAAGAAGGAGGAGCAAGTCAAAAAACCAGGAGTCGGCCCGACCTATAGTCGGCAACTCAAAGAAGAAAAGTAAAGAAGCTTACCGTCGACGATGTCCTCGATCTCGTGGAAGTCGGAGGCCAGCAATGCCTCCTTGTCAGTCCAGGAGGAGCGCTCGCTTGCGAACTCGGCCAGGAGAGCAGTCTCCTTCTCGTCCGCCTCCTCCTGCGCCTTCTTAAGCAGCTCCTTCTACTCCGCCAGTTGTGCAGCCAGCAGGTCGCGCTCTGCGGCGAGCTTGCTGCACTCGTCCCCCTTGGCACGCAAGGCCGTGTTGGCTTCGCCCAGCTGCTGCTGAAGAGTGGCGTTGGCCTTTGAAGAAAAAGAAGAAAGAGGACGTTAAGTCATCAACGAAGAAGGTCGCCGGGAAGATCCGGCCCGACTGCTCAGCAGTCGGCCCGAATCTCGAGGACTACAACCCGCGGGTGCGCCAGCGCGCCCCCGCGAAGAAGAAAGAGAACTCACTTCGGCTCTCTGACAAGTCGGCAGTCCGCTTGCCCAGCTCCTCAACATTGCGGTTGAAGGCGGTAACCCGGAGGTTGTGATAATCCTGTGATAAGTATTTCAGACAAAGTAAGTACTTAGAACTCGCCAAATGGAGTTCCGAGCTGCCTGCTCAGCAGCCGGCCCAGAACTCGGGGACTACACCCAGTCGGTGCGCTGGCGCGCCCCCACAGAGAAGAACAAGAAGACGGAGGCAAAGAAAAAAACATTTACCCAGATGGCGGCCCGCGACGCCAGGTGCGCCTTGGTGCAGCTCTGGATGGCGTCGCCCTTAGCTCGCAGCTTTGCCTGGACGTCCAGAAGCGCCTGGTTCAGAGGGCCTGTGCCACCTCCTCGCACCCACCCGATGGGCGCGGCGCTCGTCGCCTCGGCATCTGGGATTGTCGAGCTGGCGGTGCCGGTCTCCAAGGGGCGTGGCGCCGAAGTCGCCTTCTCAAGACGGTGGCGCGCTGGCGAGCCGTCTTGAAGGAGTAGCTTCGCCACGGCCTCGTCCTTAGTCGGCGGCACCGGCGGGTCCACCAGCTGTTTATCACGTGTGCTCCCAGATGGCGGCGGGGGTGGTGGCGGCGGCACGACCGTGTCCGACATGGAGGCATCGCTGCCTCCCCTTTCGATGATCGGGAACTCGCCGCCGGCTTCCTCCGACTGCGCCATGAACTCCGGAGGCAGACGCGCTGAGTTCAGCGGGATGACAAACACTGCCGACTGGCGGTGCGAGGCTTCCTCAGCCTGCCGCCTTGCCGCGATGGCGGCCTCAGCCTCGTCCAGCTTTTTCTAGGCGGAGGCGGCCGCCTTCTCCAGGCCGGCGGCTTCTTCCTCATCGCGCTTCTCCTGCGCGTTCTGCTCCGTCGCCTCCCGGAGGTCAGCGGCAGGGTCAATCCGCCAAGTAGTGGCGGACGTCTCTGCCGACCCCATGATGGAGGTGGCGGCGACCCTCTCAAGAGTGAGGGGAGCCCTGGAGCGGGGGAAGCATGAAAAAGACTTAGACAAGATCAACAAACAAAAAATAAGACAAAGGGCAGAGGCACTTACGTAGAGACCAGCGGCGGGTTCTTCACTTCCCTACGGAAGCGGTTGGCTTTCGTGGCCGCCTCTTCATGCTTGGTCGCAGTGGCCGCCCCCTTGAACTTCTTCGTCCGGCCGCCAAGCGTACTCAGCCCGGCCCGGAGCTTCCTCGCACCGCCTTGACAATCCAAGACGGCGGAGGAACTCGCGCAGGGCTGGCCGGCCTTTGGCTGGTGGCGCGGGGCGACTTCCCCCTCGGCGTCGTCATCATGCCAGTCGGCAAAGGTGGTCGAAGGCCTGAAGCCGCCGCCTCCTCCTCCACCTCCTTCTCCTTCGGCGTCGGCCTCCATCGCCGCCGCCCCCAAGTGGGGGTCGTCGACGTCGCTCTCCGCTCGGTCGGGGACGAACTGGCGGGCTGGTCCCGTGGTGCCAGCCGAAGGCTGGACGAGAGGGTTCTGATTCAAAGACTAAAAAAGATTAGAAGTCGGATTCGGCTGCAAAAGAAAGCAGCAGCAGAAGAAGAGAAACGACTTACAACAGGCGGGGGGTTGGCGCGCGAGTACGGCTCCTTGCCGAACCGCCAATCCGCCGAGAGGCCGCAGTTTGCGATGTAGTTCATCGTGTTCGCCACCTCCGCGTGGGGCATGTCCTTGGAGCACATCCGACTCGGGTCCCGGTGGCCGCTCATCTGGCAGATCAGATGAGGTCGGCCTTGGAGTGGGAGGACTCGGCGCGCCACGAAGGCGGCCAGCAGGTCGGCCCCGGTCAGACCCTCCAACTGCGTCAGCACTCGGAGTCGCCCGATGGCGGCGACACCGGCGGGAGTCAGCGTCTTGGCCCAGTGGGACTAGCTGGGGAGCCTTCCGGACGGCGCGCCGGCTTCGTAAGCCGGCAGTTGACCCACTCGCCTTCTGGGGCGATGTTCTTCACGTAAAAATAAGATCGCTGCCACATCTTCACCGATTTAATCAGCGTAATGGTGGGGAACGGGTTGTCGGCCCCCGTTCTCCGCATCACGATGCATGCACCGCACTAGGCTGGCACGCCGGTGACGTGCGTGCCGAGCTTGGACTGGAAGAATTCCCCCCACAGCTCGATGGTGGGGAGAACGCCGAGGAAGCCTTCGCACAGGGTGGCGAAGGTAGCCAGCAGCACCACCATGTTCGGTGTAAGGTGGTGCGGTTGGAGCCCATGGAACTCCAAGAAGGAGCGGAAGAAACTGCTCACCGGCAGCCCTAGGTCGTGCATGAGGTGCGAGCGGAATATGACCCGCTCGCCCTCCTCCGACGCCGGCGAGACTTCCCCCGCCGGCGCGGCGCATGCCCGCACTAGGTCCTGGCCGGGGAGGCTACGCGTCTTGCGAAGGAAATCAATGTGGTCGTCGTCGACCTCGGAGCCGTCCCACACGCCGGAGCGCACGGTAGGAGGCGCGGCGGCGGAAGAAGAACTCATTGCTGCGGGCGTGGCGTGGTTCGGCGCAGCGTTGGCGAGAGGAAGAAGAAGCAAGAGGGAGCGGAAGGGAGTAGGGAAGATGGGCGCGCGTGCTCTGCTGCCCCCTCCTCCCGCCTGCTTATAGGCTCATGGGCTGAGAAGTCGAGGGGGCGATCGTGGGATTAACTGCGCCCAGAACCCCACGACCCCCATGATTAACCACACGAAGTTACTTCTGCAGTTACTACGCGGGAAACCCCAACCGCCCGAGTGGCCACAACGGATCCGTTCGCATGCCGAGGCACGGTAGTGGCGGGCCCCGCGTGTAGGCCTGTCCCGTCGCGCGCGTGGGTGGGCAGACTGGCCCGGCCACGTGGCGCCACGCGACGGATCCGCAACGGGCGGCAACCCGGAAGCTTATCAGGCATGCTGCCTGGACCTCGCTGCGACTTTCAAACTCTTTGAGGGCAAGACGGCCTTCTGCGAGTCCGGCTCTAGGCCCAAATTCAACCACCAGAAGGAAGAAACTGTTGACGCTCCTCGACATGTCTCCCTCGGCGCCTCACCAGCTTTGGGGACTACTGTCGGAGTAATGGCCCACGGGTAGGCTAACCCGAAGCCCAGAACCTTTCAAGACATCGGGTAAGGGTGCGCCCCTCAAGACCCCAGGACGGAGAGCCGCCTCCGGGAGTCGGCAGCAGCGCAGCCGACTACCCACTCACGGCCGAGTCCCAAGGGCGACTTTGAGATGAGCCGACTCCTAGCTGGCGGCTTCCAGAGAAGCCGGCTATGGGGAGTCGGCCCGCGACTCCAACCACCTCATGCTCTTGTAAGGAGGGACGGGACGGGGCGTGGCCTCAGTAAGGTCCACACCCGCCCCTTACCAAGGGCAGGCATGGCCACAGTACACTGTACCATCGGAGATCTCCGTCCAGCGCGGCACTGTTGCCATGCCAGCCGTGACATCAGCCCCAGCGGGCGGAACCCTATGCCCACGATGGCCTGTCTGTACGACCCAGAGACGGCGGGTCCCACCAGTTAGCGGGGGTCCAGAAGACGGCAAGAGTGCCACCAGTCGGACCCGGTGGGAGTCGGCCTTCAGGAGTCGGCTAGCCCATCCCACGGGCCCCGCACGCCATTAACAAGACAAGACGGGGAATGGCAACAGTGATCGCCCGTCAGGCGGCGGCACTGTTGCCATGACCCCATGACCAAGCCAGCGTCATTAGAAGCACGGCTACAGTAATCCGCAGCCGGCAAGACCCGCCCGCGGAGGACATGGCCTGTCGGCTCCATACCGGACTAGTCGGCGGGCCCCGGCAGTCGGCGGGGAAGACGGCGGCCTAAGAGACAGACGGCTGGGACCCGCACCCAGCCGGATTACCATTGTACCCTTGGGGGGTAGGCCTATACAAACCCCCCAGGGCACCCCTGCAAAGGGTTCGAATCCATTAGCACTAGACCAGATCATATAGGAAGGAGAGAGCTAGCCTTGCCTTCTCCTACCTCCAAGAAACAGCTCAAGGAGCAACCGTGTACGCACTTTGCCATAGTGATCTTGCGGAGACCCCACAGAGCAGCAGTAGGGGTATTATCTCCTCGGAGAGCCCTGAAGCTGGGTAAGATTCGCCGGCGTGCATGTCTTCGCCTCATCCCGTTTCCAGGCACCGGCGATGTTCTACTCGCTCCCACCATGATAAGCCATCCCTTGGCATATGTCGCACCCAACCCCCGACATAGTTGCAAAAAATGATAGGATCGTTATTGATGTGCTAGGGGCCACGACCGAGGTGGCGACCCTCAAGCAAGCACTATCCGAGGCCGAAGATAAAGCGACCACGGAGTGCAGCGAGCGGGGGAAGCAAGAGGCCTGGGTTGCCCAGGTGCAGCAAGATCTCCAGGCTCTCGTAAAAAAGCATGAGAGTTTGGAGCTTGACTCGAAGAATCGCGAGTCCGAGCTTGTTGCGGCCCTCGAGAGCGCCAAGTCTGCCAAGGCCGAAGGCCAAAAAGCCCTCCAGGAAATTGAGGCGATAAAGAAGATAGCGGTGGGTAAGGCCTTCATTATGCAACGCAAGCATGTGAAAGTTAATTAATTGTTACTTATCCGAGTCCGGAGCTCTCCAGGAGCATTCACAGATTTGCCCCGCAGTGTGTCCGATGCCGCCACCTACTACCGGGCCGACGAAGGGAGCTCCATGGAGAAGGTGTTCTGGTCTCAGTATGCTGAGACCGGACACCCGGTGCCCTTGAGCGACCAGCTAAAGCAACTGGTCGAGCTCCATAAGGTGGCCGAACAGGCCATGAAAGGTCTCATAGTTCGGTTGTGGTCTGGAGAGGCCATGCCTGGGAGCTACTTCGGGCTGGTGAGGCGGCTGGCGGATGCCTGTCCATGGCTTGAAGTCATCAAGTGCTCCGTCTGTATCGAGGGCGCCCGCAGGGCCCTTGCCCGTGTGAAAGTACACTGGGGAAAATGGACGCGGAGCGACTGGTGAATGACGGACCACCCCAGGGCAAGGAGCATCGCTACCCCAAGATGTACTATGAGGGCGTCTTGAAGGGTGCCCGCCTTGTGGCAGATGAATGTTCCAAGGATGTAATATTTGAGTAAACTCGCTCGTGTGATCTTGTGCGCTGAAAACTTGTTCATATGCGCTACACAACGCTTGTTTGAATTTAAAATATTACCTTCTATGCGGCCGTTTATTAAATCTAAGAGATGGCGAGTCGTCGGCTTCAGCCCCCGTGCCACGAGTGCCGGGGTGTTCGGGATAAACCTGAGCACACTTTTTCCCATTCTTGGGTCCTTCGAGGGAGGTGCTCAGCACAACGAGCAAGGCAATCGGACTATAATGCGTTATCACTCTCACTTAGACAGAGAATTCTATAATTTTAAATTTCGGCGAAGCCCCTAGTGTTCGAAATACCGAGTTTGGGGTGCTATACACGCCTAGGCCGGACAAAGCTGACTCCTCGCTCGAAGCGGCATAAGTCTTTAGGGACTCGAAACCTCTCGAACAGCGACCAACTCTCGCCCTATCATGACAGTCAGTTTTAGCTTTCTCTACTGAGGTGCTTAGCCCAGCTGAACCGGGGCACAATTGCAGTAGTTCTCCCAGTGCTACCTTAGCCGATATAGAGGAACGTAAGGTACCAAAACATGGGAGCCGGGCAAACCCAACTATTGACCAAAGATATGATTCGGAGCTGATGCATATAATGCTATAAGTTTGGAGTGCCGTACTTGTGAAAGTGTTCGGACTTCTCACGCCATATTATGGGGTGCTTGAGCCCCTGGCGTATTAGCCGTACCAAAGTGTACGGTGCTAAATGTCATGAATGAACATATATACATGAAAAGGAGTGAATAGAGAATGCAATAGTAGACTGAAGCTAAGCATTGTTTATTCAAAAAAGGTGCGTTAAAAGCAAGACGATACAAATAGTGCGATAAGCAAGAGATGGGACTATTTGACATGTCCCCTCCAGGGGCGACCTGCGGAATGGTATGTAAAACAGGTATTTTGCTCGTTATAGAGACCACCTGGGAATTCCACAGTGCGACGTAGCTTTTTGCCTTCCTGGTTGTTGTATCATGTGTTCGGCAATTGTATTGCCGAGCAGGTCTTCCGGAGAGTAAAGTCCGGAAAGTAAAAAAAATGATAAAATCGGCAGCCCCTAGTGCGGTTGAGCCGCGTTTTGGGGCGTGTCGTGGTCGTGACCCTCCCCCTGTGCCCATGGTATTTTCAGAGCGTAATTATGTACGCGTAGCACGGATTTCACTGTTTCGCGAGGGCTGGGGTTAGGGCCGCATTGCTACGCTTGCTCGGAACGTGCCAGGCGGTCTTGTTGTAGGTTACTCCGAGCGTGCCTGACGGTGTCCGAACGTTTTGTCGCTGACTGGAGAATTGCCTTGAGAGGCTGCTTTGTACTTCCGCTGCGAGGGCTGCCGTGTGCTCCTCCGTTCGGAGAGAGCGTTCGGTGTTTCCATTGACCGTAATGACTCCCCGAGGTCCTGGCATCTTGAGCTTTAGGTATGCATAGTGCGGCACCGCATTGAACTTTGCAAATGCGGTTCGCCCGAGCAGTGCATGAGAGCCACTGCGGAACGGGACTATATCGAAGATTAACTCCTCGCTTCGGAAATTATTCGTGGATCCGAAGACCACTTCTAGTGTGACTAAGCCTGTGAAATGGGCCTCTACACCTGGTATGACGCCCTTAAAGGTCGTCTTTGTGGGTTTGATCCTTGAGGGATCTATGCCCATTTTGCACACTATGTCCTGATAAAGCAGGTTCAGGCTGCTGCCGCCATCCATAAGGACTCGAGTGAGGTGAAATCTGTCGATGATTGGGTCTAGAACCAATGCGGCAAATCCGCCGTGGCGGATACTAGTGGGGTGGTCCCTGTGATCGGAAGTGATCGGGCAGGAGGACCATGGGTTGAACTTTGGGGCGACTGGCTCCAACGCGTATACGTCCTTTAATGCATGCTTCCGCTCCCTTTTGGAGATGTGGGTTGCGTATATCATGTTCACCGTCCGCACTTGTGGGGGGAAACCCTTCTGTCCTCTGTTGTTCGGCGGCCGGGGCTCCTCCTCGTTGTCGCTATGTAGCCCCTTGTCTTTGTTTTCGGCATTTAACTTGCCGGCCTGCTTGAACACCCAACAATCCCTGTTGGTGTGGTTGGCTGTCTTTTCGGAGGTGCCATGTATCTGACACGAGCGATCGAGTATACGGTCCAAGTTGGACGGGCCCGGAGTGCTTCTTTTGAATGGTTTTTTCCGCTGACCGGGCTTAGAGCCTCTGAATCCGGCATTAATTGCCGTATCCTCAGTATTGTCGCTGTTAATGCGGCGCTTGTGCTTGTTGCGACATGACCTACCACTGCTGTCCTTGGTATCCGAATTACCAGGGCTCTTTGACATGTTATTGCTGCGAGCCAGCCAGCTGTCTTCTCCCGCGCAAAAGCGGGTCATGAGTGTCGTGAGGGCTGCCATGGATTTCGGCTTTTCCTGTCCAAGGTGCCGGGCAAGCCACTCATCGCGGATGTTTTGCTTGAAAGCCGCTAGGGCCTCTGCATCCGGACAGTCGACGATTTGATTTTTCTTGGTTAGGAACCGTGTCCAGAATTGTCTGGCCGATTCCTCTGGCTGCTAAATTATGTGGCTCAGGTCATCGGCGTCAGGTGGTCGCACATAGGTGGCCTGGAAGTTGTCGAGGAATGCGGCTTCCAGGTCTTCCCAACACCCAATGGATTCTGCTGGCAAGCTGTTGAGCCAATGCCGAGCTGGTCCTTTAAGCTTGAGTGGGAGGTATTTGATGGCGTGTAGATCGCCGCCGCAGGCCATGTGGATATGAAGGAGATAGTCCTCAATCCATACCGAAGGATCTGTCGTACCATCGTATGATTCAATATTCACGGGTTTGAAAACCTCTGGGATTTGATGATCCATTACTTCATCTGTGAAGCATAGCGGGTGTGCGGCGCCTCTGTACTGGGCTATATCATGACGCAGCTCAAATGAGTTTTGTCTATTGTGTTCGGCCCGGCCGGATTTACTTTTACTATATCCAGCGTGATGGCTATCGTCTCGTCTCGTGGGGCGCCCACGCGATCCGTAGATCGATCTTGTTCGCCTTGCTTTGTACTCCAATATATCTCGCAGGTCTAACGCATTTCCCCGTGCCTTGGTATTTTTTGAGTGACGTCGGGGTGCGGCTTGAGTTGTGGGCCGAGAGGCCTCTCTGTCGCGGCCACAAGGTGGCCGGCCAGCCGCGTCATACGCTGGAGATGTAGATTTAGATGCTTCCTCCTCTAATCAAGGTAGCAACCTGCGCTTTTGGTAGCTCTTGGAGGGGCATTCGAGTTCATATTCCTCGGCCGCAAGGACTTCAGTCCATCTGTCAGCTAGCAAGTCTTGATCAGCTCTAAGCTGCTGCTGCTTCTTCTTAAGGCTATTTGCCGTGGCTATAAGCCGGCGCTTGAAGCGCTCTTGCTCAACGGGATCCTCAGGCATGACGAATTCGTCGTCGTTGAGGCTTGCCTCATCTTCGGAGGGAGGCATGTAATTGTCATCATCTTCCTCTCTGTCCGCCGCTCTCTCATGAGGGCTGGCTTCTCCATCCTCCTGCGCTGAATCTTGCTGGAGGGGGTTGTCTTCGGCACTGTCCGGGGTGTTATTATCTCCTATGCCGAAATCACCGTTTTTGCTCTGGCGGGACTTAGAGAGGCGCCGCTGACGCCGGCGCTTAGGTTGCTTCTTGGAGGAGTCATTGAAAGTGCGTTATATCGACTAGAGGGGGGGTGAATAGGCAATTTTTATGAAATTCTTCACTGAGGAATTTGCTCGTGAGGAAATTCCTTAGCGAAGAAATACTTGCAGCGGAATAAGTACTCAGGAGTAAACATAACAGATTACATGCATGGTCATCATGATGAAATGAAGACAAACACAGAGTACAGAAAGCGTAGGCACAGGATAACTCTAGATGAAGACAATCAGACTGAAGAAATTGAACTGAGGAATTTGTGAAAGTCTTCAGTCAAAGTCTTCAAACACAGATATGAACAAACATACAACACAGTAATGAGGAAATGCAAGTGTTGAGGAAATGGAACCAGTAAGCTTGGTGAAGACAATGATTTGGTAGACCAGTTCCAACTGCTGTCTCAGTTGTACGTCCGGTTGGAGCGGCTGAGTATTTAAACTCGAGGACACACAGTCCCGGACACCCAGTCCTGAGAACGCAGCTCGGGACACCAAGTCCTCACCGTATTCTCCTTGAACTAAGGACACACAGTCCTCGTCCAATCACTCGTGGTAAGTCTTCAGGTGACTTCCAAACCTTCCTAGACTTGGTCACTCGGCGATCCACAATTCCTCTTGGATGCTCTAGACCATGACGCCTAACCGTCTGGAAGAAGCACAGTCTTCAAAGGTAACAAGCGTCGGATCCACGCAGGATCAATCTCTTCAGTGATGCTCAATCACTTTGGGTTTGTACGTGTTTTGGGTTTGGGGTTTGGATTTTCCTCACTTGATGATTTTCGCTCAAAGTCCTCGGAGGATGGGTTGCTCTCAAATGACAAGTGTCAAGTTCTCGCTGAGCAGCCAACCAGCTAGTGGTTGTAGGGGGCGGCTATTTATAGCCTAGGGAGCAGCCCGACATGATATGACATAAATGCCCTTCAATGATATGACCGTTAGGTGGACAAGATATTTTAGGACAGCTGGCGCGTAGCACAGCAACGGTCGGAAATTTGGAGTACAAATTCCTCAGGGCTATCATGTTCCTCACTGTGTAGGCAATTCGCACTGGCGAATTCCTAACTCCTCAGTCAGAGCAAAGTCCTCAGTGACCAGAAGAACTACGTCTCTGTCACTGAAGAAATTGACTGAACTGTATGAGATTTCCAATGGCTTCACTCGAAGGGATTGGTAGGTGTAGGATTTGAGTTGAGCATCACATGGAAATTTTCTCCTTAGTATTTCCTCGACCCCCTTTAACAGTACGGTGTTTCCTATGACTCAAGAAAGCGAAAAACGAAACTACGAAAACAAAAGTCTTCACGCTTCATGTTCCTCGAACGAATACCAAGTCTTCAAGGTCACACCAATTTCTTCACTTTCAAAGTCTTCAGAAAGTCTTCAGAATATCAAAGTCTTCAGTCGAAGAACTTCATTTTTAGGGGTCGACTTTTACTGTAAATATCAAACTCCTCATAGACTTATAGACCTGTGTACACTCATAAACACATCAGATGCTTAACCTATAAGTCTTCAATACACCAAAACTAAGGGGCACTAGATGCACTTACAATCTCCCCCTTTTTGGTGATTGATGACAATATAGGTTAAGTTTTCAACGGGGATAAATATATGAAGTGTAGAAACTAATATTGAGGAATTTGATTGCAAGATATAGAAGAACTCCCCCTGAAGTTGTGCATAGTGAGGAATTTGCTTTTGAAGCAATGCACAATTGAAGAGTTAAATCATGGAGATCTCCCCCTATATCTTGTAATTCATACACGCATTTGATATATGATATGAAGAATTTGAAATGCATGATGAAATATGGTGCCTGATGCAATTCAGCATGCGTGCGAGAACATTAATGAGGAATAAGCATGCAGAATAATGCATCAAAAGTATCAGAGCTCAAGCATGTATCGAAGTATCCGAGCACCGAGCACCATAGGGTTTAAGATTACAACTCGATCCAATAAAAGTTTCGGAAGAACGAGAGTTGCAACTTAAAAAAAATATGCCCTTATTATAGACCCGCTTGAAGACTAGCTCAGATCTCTCCCCCTTTGTCATCAAATGACCAAAAGGATCGAAACTGAGAACTAACGCCCCTGAAGATGTTCAAGTTGATGGAGGAGCGCCAGCGTTGTTGGGGTCGGTTGTTGAAGTAGGGCCCGCTGCAGTGTCGTTCAAGTCTTCATTTTCATCAGTGTCGCGTGATGAAGAATATGAACTGGCCACCAAAGAAGGAACCTTGACCTTCTTGAATTTCTTCGGCGGAGGTGCCGACCAGGCAAATTCTTCGTTGAGGCCCATGTTCTCCAAATCTTCAGCACTACAAACTTGAGATAGAACAGCCCAGCATTATATGTGGCAGTCATGTTGTGAAGAATTGAACCAAACTGACGCTTGACCCATTTGTGATTGCGATCAACCTTTTGATGAAGACTGAGGAGTAACTCACGATCAGTCATCACCCTGGGTGCTGTGGCTTGAGGATTTTGCTTGGCAGTGTTAGCAGCAGAGTCATGTGTGGCAGAGTCATCATTGGTGGAATAAGAAGTAGCCTTGTGAAATTGACCATCCAATGGACGAATGCCTTCATCTATCACAGCAGTGGCCTTGCCCTTTTCGTCAGCTGAGGAAAATGTCCTTTTGAAGACTTCAATAGGAGGCAAGTAGCTGCAGTGGTTGAGAGTTTCAGCTTTGTAGTTGAGTGAAGACCTTGTCCTGATGAATCTCATAATCCAAGGTGCATAAGGCTTCAGCTCAAATGGTGACATAGCAATGTTGGCAAGAGTCCTCATGAAGAAATCATGGAAGTTTATGGGAACGCCATGTATGATGTTGAAAAGCATACTCTTCATGATGCCAATAATTTCTTCATCAGAAGAGTCGTGTCCTTTGACGGGACTTATTGTCTTCGTCAGAATGCGATAGACAGTCCTAGGCACATACAACAATTCCTTGACGAGGAATTTGGTACGAGGTGATTGCCCTGGCTTCATAGGCTTCATAAGCACTTGCATATAGTGGTTTGACAGCTCAGGTTCATCATACACACAGCGCGCATCTTCAGTGGGTGGACACAGAGAAAGGCAGCGAAGCAATTCAGATGCTGGGACCTTGGAGTGAGTATTTTCAGTCATCCAGTCCAGAACCCATGAATTGACATCTTCAGAGTTGCCAGTGATGTGCAGTGTAGCATAGAACTGAAGAATGAGTTCTTCATTCCAATCGCATATATCAGTGCAGAAATTAAGTAGCCCAGCGTCATGAAGAACACTGAGGACTGGCGTGAAGCACGGCATAGACTCCATATCCACGTGAGGAATATGTGCATGGTCGAAGACTTTGTCTTTGTTGAAAAGTACTGAGGAATAGAAATTTGCTTGGCTGGCTGTCCAGAAACGCCTCTTCCTTATGCGAGCAGAGTCATAAGGATTGTATTCAGTGAAGAATACGTGCTCGCCATAGAAGTCTTCAGCCTTGAATTTCTGTTTCCTTGAGAATGGATCCTTTGGCCTTGGCAGAGGAGTGTCAGTGAGTTGCATCACAACCTCAGGAATCACAAGCTCAGGTTCTTCAGGCTGAGGAATTTCAGGATTTTCCTCAAGTTCAGTCACCTTTTCTGTTTCAGCAGCAGTTTCTTCAACACTAGTGGCTGGAATTCCTTCATGTACAGGTGTAGTAGAATGAGTTTCTTCAGAGCCCATTTGAACAGTTTGTGCAGGGGAGTGAGGAATTTGCTGAAGTGGGGTGAAGAGTGGGGAATTTGGATGCTGACTTTCCCAAAAGTCGTCATTCATTACTGGAGTTGTGCTTCCAATATCCACATCTTCATCATCAATTTCTTCAACACCAGTCTCTTTAGCATCAAACTGAGGCATTGGTGATGAGACCATTGGGGTTGAAGGGATTGTATCCACTTCAATTTCTTCATCAATCTGCTCTGAGGAAGCAGCAGACCGAGTTTCTTCATCAGATCCACTTGGGATCGCATAATCTTCACCAAAAGGAACAAGGTCCTTTGATGGCATGGAGGAGATAGGAATGGCATCAATAGGATTTGCAAATGAGCTTGTCATTGGCTTCATCTTCTTGGGAGCTGAAGATTCTGAAGCAGCTGATGCCTTCCTTTTCTTCACAGCAGCTCGCTCTGCAGCCTTGATTTTCTTCACATCTAAAGCAGAGGGAAGAATTGGAGTTGGAGTTGGTGCAGGTGGAGCTGAGGAATCTGGTTCATTTTCTTCAGGCACAACTGATGCAGTTGCCCTGATCTCTTCATTTTCTTCAGGCGCACCACTAGTGGATGCCCTGGCAATTTCGTCAGTGGCTGGAGCAGAGTCATCAGCCTTCGAGCTGGCATTTTCTTCAGCAGTCTGAACATCGTCAGCAGTGCTGGCATGTTCTTCAGTGGGTTGGACAGATGCTTCAGCTTGAGGAATTTGTGTTGAGGCTTTGCCCTTGGTGAAAGTATCAGTTAGCCTCACAAATCTGACCTTGGCTCCTTGCCAATCAGCATAGTACGAGTCAAAGTTGTCGCTGAGGGCTTTGATCTCAGCTTGCATCTTGACAAGTTCATCAGGAGTCATCTTAACAACATTTTTCTTCAATAACTTCTCTTTGCGGTACTGGGTCTTCTTGATCTCTCTGACCCGATCATATTTCCACTTCTCCTCTTGGATGAAGTGAGTCATCATGTGACTTTGGCCAGGTGTCAGTTTGAAATCGGGCATAGGAATGTTGGGATCCTTGTGCCAAAGATCAATATAGTCTAGGATCGCCCTTGGATCCAAAAGCAGGGGCACAGGTGTGCCTTTGGCTTTAGCAGCCCTTTCTTGGCGGTCCCTGATGATTTCAGTGAGTTCTTCTTCATCAGCATCATCATCATCAGATGGAACAGAGAAGACCACTTGCTTCTTTGGACTTGGGCGAGTGTCGCGTCCAGCGGTAGCCTTTTTCTTCAGTAACGAGGGTCCAGCTGAGGATTTTGGTGCAGCTGAGGAACTAGTTGAGACACCAGAGGCAATAGAGATGCCTGTAGTCCTTTGGCATGAGGCCAGATGTACAGGAGCTGAGGACTTTGTGGGAGCAGGAGCAGCATGAGGAATTTTCTTTGAAGATTTTGAAGATTCTGGCCGTGAGGGCGCAGCTGAGGAACTTGGCCGTGAGGGCATTGAAGGTGAAGCACTTGGCTTACGAGCAGGCTTGTTCATCATTGATTTCCTCGGCTTGGCAGAAGCCTCAGTGGCAGCAGCAGCAGCAGATTCTTCATTGAATGTCCTCACTGCATATTTTGCTTGCTTTTGTAGTTTTGCTTGGCGCTTGGCCCATTCTTGAGGAAATTCCTCACCTCTTCTGATGCTAGAGGGATCAGCTACTTGGCCAGGTGCCAATGGAGGGCGTTGACATGGAGGGTTTACGGCGAATTTCTTCATGTACTTAGGAGTAACATATCTGTACTCCCTCCATTCTCTTGCCCATCTCCTTTCAATCTTCTGTATGCACACCTTGCGCTGATTTCTATCTTCTTCAGGAGGTATGCAGAACCCAGCATAAATGTCCTCAGGGATTTCAAATGCAGTCATGACCTCTGGTCTCTTTCCTCCTTTCTGTGGCCTTTTACCTTCAGCCATTTTCTTCAGATGAGGAATTTGAACAATGGAATTCTCTGAAGAAGTATGCAACTTTTCTTCGAGGAACGCTGCAAATGAGTTAAGTTGATGAGAACCTAAGGATTCAGCAGCGGACATGTGTACCTGTGAACAGAGTATAGTTGCGAGGAATTTGAAGAGGTCATATGCGTTCTCAGAGGGTTTTTCATAAAGAACAAGGTTTGAGGAATTTGACCAGATTCGTCTTGAGGAATTTCACTAAGCTCCATATATATCTTAGGTTCTAGAGTTGTATAGATTGAGAATCCACACAATTGAGGAATCTTGAAGAAATTTAGACTTAGGGAAATGAATCAAGAACAGAGAACATGTGAGGTGTTTTGTGTGTGAGGATTTGAAGAATAAAAACACCTTTGAAGATTTTGTAGAAAAACTTAGAATCAAAGAGGGCAGTAAAAATAGCTTTTAATTACCCTGAATGAAGAACACGACGAACTGTGAGTTGGAACAGTGAAGTTCGTCAATGAAGATCTTCCACGCCCTAACTTGGCGGAGGAAGACGTCTACGGCGGCGGCGGAGGTGAAGATTTCCGCTGTCGGCGCGAGTACGTCAGCGACGAGGTCGAGGCAGTGAAGCTCTTCCTCACCGGCGACGATGGAGTAGCGGCGGCGCTAGGGTTTGGAAGCTCGAGCGGGGGAAGTGAGGTCGAGCGGGGTAAAGGAAGTGAGGATGGCGACGGAGGGGTATTTATAGCCGCAGTGAAAAACTGCTCGTCCGAAGATTTAGGACGAACGTGCCCCTGGCCATTCTCCTTCACTTGACATGTGTCACCCACGTACTGTGTAGTGGAGATCGTGTAAGATCGTGGGTGATTAAAATAATCCATCGTGGGAAGTGGAACGGTTTGAGCGGCAAAAAACGAAAGTTTGGATAAGATCAGTTTTAACGTTCCGTTCGCAATTTCTTCAGCTGACAAGGACACAGTGAAGAATTTGAACGAGTTTCAAATAGAACGCACATGAAGAATTTGTGAATAGACTGGATTGAGTATAGCATAGAGGGGAAGGGACCGATCACATTCACTTAGTAGAAAAGTTCAAACTTGAAGAAATAGCTATAAGTGAATGTTGTAGAGGACATAAACTCATATATATATATATATATATATATATATATATATATATATATATATATATATATATATATATATATATATATATATATATATAGTCAATGAGGAAAAACGACGGCAAAAGTGAAGAATTTGCAAAGTTGAAGAATTTGAAAAACTGAGGAATTTCAAAAATGAGGAAAAACTCAAATTGAGGATTTTCAACTTTTGTGGTGGCGTGACCCACCGTGTAAGAATGATGATTTCAGACACCGCGTACAATTGTCGTAGGGTTCTGAGAATCAAATTCTTCATTAATTTCTTCACACTTAGAGTGTTATTCTTCATTGATTGAAGAAAAACGTTTCTTCATGTGTTGCACATCTAAGTCATCAATTATGCATAAGTGTTAGGATGAGTGCATTTTCAAAGTACATTCGAAGATTCTAAGATATTTAGCTCACACCGCAACTTGCTAAATCTCTTCTCATCCAAGGGCTTAGTGAAGATATCGGCTAGCTGTTCTTCAGTCTTCACATGCTCAATAGAAATGCCGCCCTTCAACACATGATCACGAAGAAAATGATGAAGAATCTGAATGTGCTTTGTCTTCGAGTGCTGAACTGGGTTGTGAGCAATCTTGATGGCACTCTCATTGTCATAGAGGAGAGGCACATTCTTCACGTTGACTCCATAGTCCTTGAGTGTTTGCTTCATCCATAGTAGTTGAGCACAGCAAGAACCAGCAGCAATGTACTCAGCTTCAGCAGTAGACAGTGATACGCAGTTCTGTTTCTTCGAGGACCAAGAGACCAAGGATCGTCCGAGGAAATGACAAGTACCAGATGTTGACTTGCGATCCACACGGTCACCAGCATAGTCAGAATCAGAATATCCAATGAGGTCAAAGTCTGAGCCCTTGGGGTACCATAATCCTAGTGTTGGTGTGTGAGCTAGATATCGAAGAATATGCTTCACAGCCGTATGGTGTGATTCCTTCGGTGCAGCTTGAAATCGTGCACACATGCAAACACTAAGTATTATGTCTGGCCTAGATGCACATAAGTACAATAAAGAGCCAATCATGGAGCGGTATACCTTGTGATCGAAGTCAGTACCATTTTCATCAGTGCATAGATGACCATTTGTGGGCATAGGAATTTTGAGACCTTTGCAATCTTGCATGCCGAATTTCTTCAGGACATCCTTGAGGTATTTCTCCTGAGATATAAATATCCCATTGTGCTGTTGACGAATTTGTAGACCTAAGAAGAATTTCAATTCTCCCATCATAGACATTTGATATTCTTCACTCATCATATAGGCAAATTCATCACTATAATGTTGGTCAGTACAGCCAAAGATGATATCATCAACATATAATTGGCACACAAACAGTTCACCATCATATGATTTAGTAAAAAGAGTGGGATCGAGTGAACCGGGTGTGAAGCCTTTCTTCATGAAGAATTCCTTCAATGTGTCATACCACGCCCGTGGGGCCTGCTTGAGGCCATAGAGGGCCTTGTTAAGTCTGAAGACTTTGTCAGGATGTTTTGGATCTTCAAAACCTGGGGGTTGAGCAACATATACTTCTTCCTCAATCTTACCATTGAGGAATGCACTTTTCACATCCATTTGGTATAAGATGATATCATGATGGTTAGCATAAGCAAGTAATATGCGAATAGCTTCAAGTCTAGCAACAGGTGCAAAAGTTTCATCAAAATCAATTCCTTCAACATGTGTGTAGCCTTGAGCTACTAGTCGTGCCTTATTCCTCACCAGAACACCATTTTCATCTTGCTTGTTGCGGTAGATCCACTTTGTACCAATGTTGTTATGCTTGCGAGGATCGGGACGATTGACCAGTTCCCATACGTTGTTGAGCTTGAACTGATGTAATTCTTCTTGCATGGCCTGAATCCACTCAGGCTCCAGAAATGCTTCATGTACCTTAGTGGGCTCTGTGATAGAGACAAAAGCAAAGTGCCCACAAAAGTTAGATAGATGTGAAGCTTTTGAGCGTGTGAGAGGACCTGGTGCTCTAATGTCATCGATGATCTTCTCCACTTGCACTTCTTTTGCAACGCGAGGGTGAGTTGGTTGCCGCTGAGGAATTTGATCAGCATTTTCTTCGGCATCAATTTGCTCAGCATTTTCTTCAGGTGCATCAGCTCGACGTTCTTCACGTTCTGGAACGAATTCTTCAGCAGATTCTTCAGTAGGAATGATATCTTCAGTAGCCTTGTGCTTAATTGATTCCTCAGGTGCTGGTTCATCTAACACAGAAGGTAGGTGCTCTCTTTGCGAGCCATTAGTTTCATCGAACCGCACATCTACAGTTTCAACAATCTTGTGAAGAACATTGATGAAGACTCTGTAGGTGTGCGAGTCCTTTCCGTAACCAAGCATGAAACCTTCATGAGCTTTCTGTGCAAATTTAGAGTTGTGATGAGGATCTCTAATCCAGCATTTAGCACCGAAGACTTTGAAATAACTCACATTGGGTTTCTTGTCAGTGAGGAGTTCATAGGCAGTCTTCTTGAAGAATTTGTGAAGATATACTCTGTTGACGATATGGCATGCAGTATCAATTGCATCAACCAAGAAACGACGAGGGGTTTTGTACTCATCGAGCATAGTGCGAGCCATCTCAGCAAGAGTCCTGTTCTTGCGCTCCACGACGCCATTCTGTTGAGGAGTATAAGGAGCAGATGATTCATGAGTAATACCAAGTTCATCAAGATAGTCATCGAGACCCAAATTCTTGAACTCAGTGCCATTGTCACTTCTGATGTGCTTGATCTTCACACCAAAGTTAGTTGAAGCCCTCGAGGAAAATCGTTTGAAGACTTCCTGCACTTCAGTTTTGTAAGAGACAAGGTGTACCCATGTGTAACGAGAGTAATCATCAACAATAACAAAGCCATATTGAGATGCTTCATTTGAAACAGAGGAATAATGGTTAGGACCGAAGAGATCCATGTGAAGCAATTCAAATGGACGAGTAGTGGTCATGATAGTCTTCGTTGAATGCTTGGCCTTTGTCATCTTTCCAGCTTCACATGCACCGCACAAGTGATCCTTGAGGAATTTGACATTCTCAATGCCAATGACATGCTTCTTCTTCGCAAGCGTGTGCAGATTCCTCATGCCTGTATGACCAAGTCGTCGATGCCATAGCCATCCTTCTGAAGCTTTTGCAAGTAGGCACACGGTAGGTTGTGAATCTGCAGAGAAATCAACAATATACAAGTCTCCTCTCCTAAAGCCTTCGAAGACTTTGGATTTGTCAGCTTCCATAATCACAACACAACGATACTTGCCGAAGACAACAACCATATCAAGATCACAAAGCATTGAGACAGACATAAGATTGTATCCTAAGGACTCAACAAGCATGACTTTGTCCATGTGTCGATCCTTTGTGATAGCAACCTTACGTAGACCCAATACCTGACTTTTGCTTTTATCAGCGAAGGTGATATGCTTCATGTGTGATGCTGATAAGGGAGCATCCATCAACAGATTCTTGTCACCGGTCATGTGATTTGTACATCCACTATCAAGTACCCATTCAGTGGCTTTGGGTTGATCATCCTGCAGATGAATTAGTGCAACTTACGAACCCCATATACTTCAGTAGTGAAGAATATGATATCACAATTCATCAGATCAATTTCATCAAGCTGTAGAACCGATAAAACAGAGGGAGGACGTGTGAAATGAAAGTTCATTTCATCATGGTTGGCCTGCGTCCTTTCAGGCATTTTTGTCAGGTCCCCAGCAAATTCTTCAGACGTTACAGTACGTCTGGAGACCTGACCCTGCAGAAGAGATTAGTTCTTTTTCTTCACCACCCACATCTGAAGGGGTGGCAAAGAGTTCATCACTCTGCGAGCTCCATATGAGAATGGTGGCAAAGCAGCCAAACCATTTCGTTTCACGTAAGAGGGGTTAGGGTAAGCATATGCATAAGAAGAGAAATTCTTCGAGGACTTATGAACGTAATAATTTGAAGAATAATACTCATATTCATAGCCCATGACTCTTCCCTGCGAAACAGAGTTGTTAGCACGATGATGTTCATATGAGGACTTTGATCCATGTGAGGAATTTGATCCTCTTGAGGAATTTGGTATGTATGAGGACTTGGATCCATATGAAGAATTTGGTCCACATGAGGAATTTGATCTGGGGTTCCTTTTCTTCACAGGTGGTGTCATGAGGACATTCACCTGAAGACTTTCAAGGCAACTTTTGGGAACCCAGATTTTCTTCATAGGAGAACCGTTCCTGCAGTTAGTGCCAACATATCTAGCAAATACTTCACCATTCTGATTTTTGAACAGTTTATAGTTGGAGTCAAAATGACTCATCAGAAGAATGAGAAGATTCACATGTATAGCCAGATAAATCCGATGGATCAACTGGAGGTCCCTTTGCAGCAACCCATGAGGTTTGGGGGTACTGCTCAGGCTTCCAATAAGTACCATCCGCATTGAGTTTCCTCTCAAAGGCAATACCCTCTTTCCTAGGGTTCCTGTTGAGGATCTGCTTTTTAAGCACATCACAAAGAGCCTGATGCCCTTTGAGGCTTTTGTACATGCCTGTCATGTACAATTCCTTCAGCCCTGCATCATCAGTGATACTAGCAATGTCCTCAGATGAGGAATTAGTGATAGCAGAGACAGATGAAGAATTTGTAACATTTGAAGCATTTGAACATTCAGGTGAAGAATTAGCAGATTCTCGTTCAATGCATTTTAAAATGGAGGAATAAATTCTTCCTGAGCAGCGCTGATTTGTTAAGCGAGTAATGAATCGCGCTCCTTCTGAAGATCCTCATAACTTTCTCTTAGCTTCTCAAGATCTTGCTTCTTTTGAAGATATTCATAAGAAAGCTTCTCATGATCAGATAAGAGAGTGTTATGATGATTTTGAAGGTTGTCAAACCTGGTCTGAAGTCTTTGAAGATTTTCAGTCAAGGCCTTAGAGCGATCCATTTCTTCACCCAACATATCATCACTTTTGTCTAGCATGTTTTGAACGTTTTCAAAAGCCTTTTGTTGTTGCACAGCAATCTTAGCAAGTTTAGAGTAGCTAGGCTTAAGATTTTCATCAGATTCATCATCACTAGATTCAGAGGAGGCGTATTTGAGTACCTTGGCACCCTTTGCCATGAAGCAATAGGTGGGAGCGTAGTCATCACTGCCTTCGTCAGCCTTGTTGGTGAGATCACTTTCTTCAGTCTTGAAGACAGACTTGCTGATGAATGCAGTAGCGAGGGCTAAGCTTGCCACACCAGATTTAGAATCCTCAGACGCTTCTTCTTCCTCTTGTTCCTCAGATTCAGCTTCAGAGTCCATTTCCTTGCCAATGAATGCCCGAGCCTTCTTGGAGCTGCTCTTTTTGTGAGATGAAGATTTTGAGGATTTTGACGATGAAGATTTTGAGGACTTCTTCTTTTTCTTCGCATCATCAGAACTGTAATCCTTGTATTTCTTCTTCTTTGATTCCTTTTCCCATTGAGGACAATTTTGAACGTAATGTCCTGGTTTCTTGCACTTGTGACAAAGCCTCTTCTTATAGTCACTGGATGAGGAATCATTGCTCCTTGAGGGTTTTCCAAAGCGACCACGTCTTGAGAACTTCTGGAATTTCTTCACAAGCAGTGCTAGATCATGACTCAGTTCTTCAGGGTCACCAAGGCTGCTACCAGAGTTTTCATCTTCGGATTCTGATACTGCCTTGGCCTTCAGTGCACGTGATCTGCCATAGCTCGAACCATAGAGATCTCTCTTTTCAGCAAGCTGGAACTCATGAGTGTTAAGCCTCTCGAGGATATCAGCGGGGTCAAGTGACTTGTAATCAGCACGCTCTTGGATCATCAGTGCCAGAGTGTCAAATGAGGAATCAAGCGATCTTAGCAATTTCTTCACCACCTCATGGTCGGTGATGTCAGTGGCACCAAGTGCTTGAAGCTCATTTGAGATGTCAGTGAGGCGATCGAAGGTTTGCTGAACATTTTCATTGTCGAGTCTTTTGAAGCGGTTGAAGAGATTGCGAAGGCACAGGATAACTCTAGATGAAGACAATCAGACTGAAGAAATTGAACTGAGGAATTTGTGAAAGTCTTCAGTCAAAGTCTTCAAACACAGATATGAACAAACATACAACACAGTAATGAGGAAATGCAAGTGTTGAGGAAATGGAACCAGTAAGCTTGGTGAAGACAATGATTTTGTAGACCAGTTCCAACTGCTGTCTCAGTTGTACGTCCGGTTGGAGCGGCTGAGTATTTAAACTCGAGGACACACAGTCCCGGACACCCAGTCCTGAGAACGCAGCTCGGGACACCAAGTCCTCACCGTATTCTCCTTGAACTAAGGACACACAGTCCTCGTCCAATCACTCGTGGTAAGTCTTCAAGTGACTTCCAAACCTTCACAGACTTGGTCACTCGGCGATCCACAATTCCTCTTGGATGCTCTAGACCATGACGCCTAACCGTCTGGAACAAGCACAGTCTTCAAAGGTAACAAGCGTCGGATCCACGCAGGATCAATCTCTTCAGTGATGCTCAATCACTTTGGGTTTGTAGGTGTTTTGGGTTTGGGGTTTGGATTTTCCTCACTTGATGATTTTCGCTCAAAGTCCTCGGAGGATGGGTTGCTCTCAAATGACAAGTGTCAAGTTCTCGCTGAGCAGCCAACCAGCTAGTGGTTGTAGGGGGCGGCTATTTATAGCCTAGAGAGCAGCCCGACATGATAAGACATAAATGCCCTTCAATGATATGACCGTTAGGTGGACAAGATATTTTAGGACAGCTGGCGCGTAGCACAGCAACGGTCGGAAATTTGGAGTACAAATTCCTCAGGGCTATCATGTTCCTCACTGTGTAGGCAATTCGCACTGGCGAATTCCTAACTCCTCAGTCAGAGCAAAGTCCTCAGTGACCAGAAGAACTGCGTCTCTGTCACTAAAGAAATTGACTGAACTGTATGAGATTTCCAATGGCTTCACTCGAAGGGATTGGTAGGTGTAGGATTTGAGTTGAGCATCACATGGAAATTTTCTCCTTAGTATTTCCTCGACCCCCTTTAACAGTACGGTGTTTCCTATGACTCAAGAAAGCGAAAAACGAAACTACGAAAACAAAAGTCTTCACGCTTCACGTTCCTCGAACGAATACCAAGTCTTCAAGGTCACACCAATTTCTTCACTTTCAAAGTCTTCAGGAAGTCTTCAGAATAACAAAGTCTTCAGTCGAAGAACTTCATTTTTAGGGGTCGACTTTTACTGTAAATATCAAACTCCTCATAGACTTATAGACCTGTGTACACTCATAAACACATCAGATGCTTAACCTATAAGTCTTCAATACATCAAAACTAAGGGGCACTAGATGCACTTATAGTCATCCCCCGCTGTTCCGTCACCATTGCCTTCTTTGGGTGTGTCCACCATATATACGTCATACGACGAGGTGGCTTTCCAGTACCCTATAGGCGCTGGTTCCTGTTCGTCTCCTGCATCATCGTCCATACCGTCAATGTCTTCGGAGTCAAAGTCGAGCATGTCGGTTAAATCATCGATAGTGGCTATGAAGTGGGTATTGGGTGGGCGTCAAATTTCTTCGTCGTCCACATCCCAATCCTGCCGGTCATAATCCGGCCAGGACTCTCCTGACAAAGAGAGAGACTTTAGTGAATTCAGTATGTTGCCGAAGGGCGAGTGCTGAAAGATGTCCGCGGCGGTGAACTCCATGATCGGTGCCCAATAAGATTCGATTGGCAGGGGTGCAGAGGGTTCAGAATCCGGAGAAGAGTCTGGCAATGTGGAGTCCCAGGCCTCACGAAGGATAAGGTTGGTGTTCGGCTCGATCGCCGTTGAGGCTGCAGCCTCCGCGGCGGGGTCTAGCCACCCGCCCTCGGTCGGCGCAGTTGGCTCCGAATTAAAGGTCATAGCGGATGCAGGTGCGGTATCCAGGACACTGTTCGGCGGCAGAGCTAGATCATGCCCATCGTGACAGTGCGACGCACTCGGTCGGGGCTCGAATTCGTCGAAGATTAAGTCTCCGCGGATGTCGGCCGTGTAGTTCAAGCTTCCAAACCTGACCTGATGGCCAGGGGCATAACTTTCAATCTGCTCCACATGGCCAAGCGAATTGGCCCGCAGTGCAAAGCTGCCGAACACGAAGATCTATCCGGGGAGAAAAGTCTCACCTTGGACTGCATCGCTGTTGATGATCGGAGGAGCCATCGAGCCTAAAGATGACGACACAGAGGAACTCTCAATGAAAGCACCAATGTCGGTGTCAAAACCGGCGGATCTCGGGTAGGGGGTCCCGAACTGTGCGTCTAGGCGGATGGTAACAGGAAACAAGGGTCACAATGTTTTTACCCAGGTTCGGGCCCTCTTGATGGAGGTAAAACCCTACTCCTGCTTGATTAATATTGATGATATGGGTAGTACAAGAGTAGATATACCACGAGATCAGAGAGGCTAAACCCTAGAAGCTAGCCTATGGTATGATTGTTGTTCTGTCCTACGGACTAAACCCTCCGGTTTATATAGACACCGGAAGGGGCTAGGTTACACAGAGTCGGTTACAAGGAAGGAGATCTACATATCCGTATTGCCAAGCTTGCCTTCCACGCTGTCGGAGTAATGGGCCACGGGTAGGCTAACCCGAGCCCCTGAACCTTTCAAGACATCGGGGCAGGCCGCGCCCCTCAAGACTCCAGGACGAAGAGCCGCCTTCTGGGAGCCGGCTGCAAGGCAGCCGATTGCCCGCTCCCGGCCGAGTCCCGGGGACGACTTCAGGATGAGCCGACTCCTATCTGGCGACTTCCAGAGAAGCCGGCCATGGGGAGTCGGCCCGCGACACCCACAAACCCTGTGCCCTCATAAAGAGGGACGGGACGGGGAGTGGCCACAGTAAGGTCCACTCCCACCCCTTTTCAAGGGCAGGCATGGCCACAGTGCGCCGTACCCGCAGAGATCCCCGTCCGGCGCAGCACTGTTGCCATGCCGGCCCTGACATCAGCCCTAGTGGGCGGAGTCCTGTACCCATGACGACCTGTCGGTACGACCCAGGGATGACGGGTCCCACCAGTCAGCGGGAATACAGAAGACGGCGAGAGCGCCACTAGTCGGACCCGTTGGGAGTCGGCCCCCGAGAGTCGGCCAGCCCCTCCCACGGGCCCCACGCGCCATTAACCAGACAAGACAGGGAGTGGCAACAGTGATCACCCGCCAGACGGCGGGGCTGTTGCCACGACCCCATGACCAAGCACGCGTCATTAGAGGCTCGGCTACAGTAATCCGCAGCCGGCAAGACCCGCCCGTGGCGGGTACAGCCTGTCGGCTCCGTATCGAGCCATCCGGCGGGGTAGGCCTATATAAACCCCCCAGGGCACCCATGCAAAGGGTTCGAATCCATTAGCACTAGAATAGATCATACAGGAAGGAGAGATCTAGCCTTGCCTTCTCCTACCTCCAGGAAACAGCTCAAGGAGCAACCTTGTACACACTTTGCCATAGTGATCCTGCGAAGACCCCGCAGAGCAGCAGTAGGGGTGTTATCTCCATGGAGAGCCCTAAAGCTGGGTAAGATTTGTCGGCGTGCATGCCTTCGCCTTATCCCGTTTCCAGGCACCAGCGACGTTCTACTCGCTCCCACCATGATAAGCCATCCTTTGGCATATGTCGCGCCCAACCCCCAACATTTGGCGCCCACCGTGGGGCGAGGTGCACCGTCGTCCGGAGATCTGCTCTGTACGGGAACCCTTTTCCTCCCTGGCGAGCGTAGCCAGCCCGGCACGCCAGACGGAGTCTGTCCCGACGCGCTGCATGGCGCTGAAATCGCTTGCGCGGCCAGCTACCTCGTCGATTTTGTTGGTGAGGTTTGCCTCTCCGACGAGCCTGCATCTGACGCGGGCACGGGCGGCCCCGGGAGCCTCCTTGCGGGCCTCCTCGTTCAACTCCACGTCGCCAGCGAGCCAGCTGCGGACTTGGAGTCCGTAGGCTCCACCGACCCGATGTTGGTCGACTCCGACACCGCATCGCTCGACACGTTCCCCACCAACGTGGTGGTCTACGATGAGTCGCTCCCTCGCACGGGGAGCGATGGAAGCACTGTCGTAGAGGTTCTCGTCATCGGTCACGACGAGCATTCCGGCGGAGGAGCTCATGTACCACTCGACGCGGCGCTACAAGACCTGACTGCGCCCATTCCCGAAGAGGCAGACGCCGAGACGCTGGAGGCGCGCCGCCTCCAGCTCGTCGAAGGCGCGAAGAAGCTGGCTAGCATGAGACGCCTGTCAGAGGCCTACCAGCGTGAGATGGATCGCGCTGTGGGCGGCTTGCCGGCTCCAACTGGGCTTAGCCGGCTTGGCGCGGTCCAACAGCGCGGTGTTGCCATCGCCAACCTGTTCGGGGCAAATCGCCCTGTATACGTCACGCCTGCGGAGAACATCCGAGCCGCCCAGGCGGCGGCAGACGAGCTGGATAATTTCGAGGGCGAAGAGCGTCGCCTGATGACGGAGCGAGTCCAGCGGCTCCTCGACGCGGCTGCCGCGCAGAACAAGGCCGGCTGCCGCACAGAGGTGCCGCAGCAGCAAAGCGATGACCTACCACCCCGCCGAGACCAAGGCGCGACCTCTCGGACGCCGACTGGTGGGGTCCGCGGAAGAAAAGATAAGGAGCCGGCTGCCAGCCGCAGTCGGACTCACATCACCATCGAGCGCGACCAAGACGGCCGCCCAAGAGCAGTGGAACGGCGGGACGGCTGTCCGCCTCCTCCACCTTGAAAAGAAAGACGAGTCTCCCTGCCGCCTGTTGACCATCCGACTCTCGGCGACCGCCTTGGCCGCCGAGAGGGAGTCGGAGAAAACGACGCCCGCCACCGGATCGACTGACTTCATCGATCCCTGGCACTGGAAGAAGAAGACGAGCTGGGCCCGCCGTGTTTCGGTCCCCGCATCCGAGACGAGCCCTTTCCCAGAGGGTTCACGCTCCCAAGAGATACGCCCAAGTACACCGGCTCCGTGAAGCCGGAGGATTGGCTAGTTGACTACTCCACGGGCGTCAACATAGCGAACGGCAAAAAGCGAGTTGTCGTGAAGTACGTTCCGCTCATGCTCCAGGGCACGGCCCGGACGTGGCTGAACAGCTTGAAGCCCTGAAGCATCAACAGCTGGGTCGACTTCACCGACGCCTTCGTCCGCAACTTCACCAGCATGTACAAGCGGCCTCCCAAGCCTCGTTAGCTTTCCTTGTGTGTGCAAGGCCCCAACGAGTCGACTCGCGACTACCTCACGCGTTGGGCCGAGATCCGGAACTCCTGCGAGGGCGTGCACGAGGTGCAGGCTATCGAGTACTTCACCGTCAGGTGCAGAGAAGGCACCCTCCTCAAGCACAAGCTCCTCTGCGACGAGCCAGAAACCCTCGACGAGCTGCTGATCATAGCAGACAAGTATGCCACGGCCGACTCCTCCATGAAGGCGGAGATTCAAGTTAGTGCGACTGGCAAAGTGGCCCGTCGGGCTCCTAGAACTCCGGCTGGGGACGCCAGTCGGCGACAGCAGCAGAGCGACCACAAGCGCAAGGCCCCACAGCCAGCTTCCAGCAACCGGCAGGTGGCGACAGTCGAGGACCAGCAGCCAGAAGGGCAGCCTCCGCCAAAGCGACAGAAGGGCGGCAAGCCCAACTGGTTGCCAGCTTTCTCATACGAGCAGACTCTGGATGGTCCCTGCAAGTTTCACAGTGGCGCGAAGCCGTCCAACCACACCACCCGGAAATGCCACTGGCTCACCAGGATTGCCAAAGGGGACGGCCTCCTGCCTCGCCCACCTGCTGGGCAGCCGCCTCCGCCTCCGCCCCAGCAGCCGGCTGTCAGGCCAGTCGGCGCAGTACAAGACGAGTACCCAGAAGAGCACGGAGCCTACGTGGTGTTCACCGGCGTGGCCGATGATCGACGCAGCAGGCGGCTGTAGCAGCAAGAGGTGAACGCAGTAGCTTCAGAGGCACCAGAGTTCATGCACTGGTCCGAGAAGCCTATCAGCTGGAGCAGGGTTGATCATCCAGAGGTGATGCCGAGTCCGGGTTCCTACGCCTTGGTCTTGGATGCCACCTTTGCCACAGATAGACGAGCTGCTCGTTTCTCGCGAGTTCTGATAGACGGAGGCAGCAGCATCAACATCATGTACAAGGACACCATGGAGAAGTTAGGAATCAAGCAAAGGCAGCTTCAGAACAGCCGGACTGTCTTCCATGGCATAGTTCCTGGCCTTTCCTGCTCACCCATCGGCAAGATCCTGATAGATGTCCTCTTCAGAGAAGAAGATCATTTCCACCGAGAGCCAGTTTGGTTTGAAGTGGTGGACCTCGAGAGCCCGTACCATGCGCTGCTTGGCCGACCTGCTTTGGCCAAGTTCATGGCGGTTCCCCACTACGCCTACCTCAAGATGAAGATGCCGAGTTCCAAGGGGATTCTGACCATAGCCGGCGACTACATAAAGTCGTCCGCCTGTGCGGCTGAAAGCAGTCGGCTAGCCGAGTCCCTGGTAATCGCATCTGAGAAGCGGCTCCTTGATCGGGTTGTGGCGATGGCCGGCAAGCAGCCGGAGATGTCGCCCAACCCCAAGGAGTCGGAGGCTGAGGGTTCGTTCAAGCCGGCCAAAGAGACGAAGAAGATACCCTTGGACCCGAAGCACCTGGAGAGGTACGTTGTCGTAGGTGCAAACCTCACAACAAATAGGAAGGCGAGCTCGTCGATTTCCACCGTGAGAACCGGGACATCTTCGCATGGTCCCCCAAGGACATGCCAGGTGTACCGACGGAATTCGCCGAGCACAAGTTACATGTCTGATCTGATGTCAAGCCAGTCAAGCAGCCCTTGCGCCGCCTGTCAGAAGAAAAGAGAAGAGTTGTTGGAGAAGAGATAGCCCGACTCCTAGCATCCGGCTTCATTATGGAAGTATTCTTTCCAGAGTGGCTAGCCAACCCAGTCCTGGTGCTGAAGAAGAACAAGCAGTGGCGAATGTGTATGAACTACACTAGCCTCAACAAAGCATGCCCCAAGGACCCGTTCGCTTTGCCAAGAATTGATCAGGTGATAGACTCCACAGCCGGATGCGAGTTGTTGAGCTTCTTAGATGCATATTCAGGATATCACCAGATCAAGCTGAACCTGGCTGACAGACTGAAGACCGCCTTCATCACACCGTTTGGAGCCTTCTGCTAGCTGACCATGACATTTGGCTTGAGGAATGCCGGTGCCACCTTTCAGCGTTGCATGCAGAAGTGCCTCCTCAAGCAACTCGGCAGAAACGCCCACGTTTACGTGGACGATGTGGTGGTGAAGACGAAGAAGCATGGAACACTGCTAGAAGACCTCAAGGTGACCTTTGAGAACCTGCGCCGATTTCAGATCAAGCTCAACCCTGAGAAGTGCGTCTTCGGAGTACCAGCCGGCCAGCTCCTTGGCTTCTTGGTCTCCGAACGAGGCATAGAGTGCAACCCCGCGAAGATCAAGGCCATTGAGAGGATGGAAGTACCCAGCCGACTGCTGGACGTGCAAAAGTTCACTGGCTGCCTGGTGTCCATCAGCCGATTCATCAGTCGGCTGGGCGAGAAAGCTCTCCCCCTATACCAGCTCATGACGAAGACCACTTTTTTTGACTGGAACCACAAGGTGGACGAAGATTTTCTCCAGTTGAAGAAGATGTTGACTACTCCATCTATTCTGGCGGCTCCGACTCCTAAGGAGCCCATGCTCCTATACATCACCGCCACCAGCCGGGTAGTCAGCACAGTCATTGTGGTGGAACGCAAGGAGGAAGGCAAAGCACTACCTGTCCAGAGATCGGTATATTACCTGAGCGAAGTGCTGTCGACCTCCAAGCAGAACTATCCCCACTATCAGAAGATGTGCTACGGCGTGCACTTTGCCGCCAAGAAGTTGAGGCCTTACTTTCAAGAGCATAGAATCACTGTGGTCTGCACGGCCCCACTAGCCGAGATCATCGAAAGACGAGATGCTTCTGGCCGAGTGGCCAAGTGGGCCATAGAGCTAGCTCCCTACACCATCTACTACCAGCCTCGCACCGCCATCAAGTCACAAGCACTGGCCGACTTCCTTGTAGACTGGGCCGAGACCCAGTACCTGTCGCCAGCGCCCGACTCCACCCATTGGCGGATGCATTTCGACGGCTCCAAGATGCGCACCGGCTTGGGAGCCGGTGTTGTCCTCACTTCTCCTAAAGGCGACAAGCTCAAATACGCACTGCAAATCCATTTTGCCGCCTCCAACAACGTTGCCGAATATGAGGCGCTCATTAACGGGCTCCGGCTTGCCAAAGAACTTGGCATTCGCCGGATCCTGTGTTATGGCGACTCCGACTTGGTGGTCCAGCAGTCGTCTGGTGACTGGGACGCCAATGATGCAAACATGGCAAGCTAACGCTTCCTCGTGCAACAACTCAGTGGATATTTTGAGGGGTGCGAGTTCCTCCACGTGCCAAGAAACGACAACGACCAAGCAGATACCCTGGCACGAATCGGCTCCACCCGTCAAGCAATACCATCCGGCGTCGCCCTTCGGCGCCTCCTCAAGCCGTCTATCAAGCCTTCACCAGAATCAGACTCCATCTTTGTGCCGGCTCCTCCCAAAGAAGTCGGATCCGACTCCAGAGCTCCAGCAAACGGCACGAGAATTTTGGCAGACGGCTCCAGAATCGCCGCAGTCGAAGCCGGCCGGGGACTCCAGAACCCGGCCCGGGGACTGCGGCGGCCAGCCCGAAGACTCCAGAACTCGGCCTGGGGGCTGCACCAGTCGGCCCGGGGACTTCATGAATCCAGCAAGCGGTTGCTGACTCCAGCCCAGCCGCCCTCGTCTAGCCGCCCTCGTCCAGGTCGCAGTTCTGGCAGTCGAAGAAATAGCAGCACCCTCATGGGCCCAGCCCATCCTCAAATTCCTGGTGAGCAAAGACTGCCGACTGATGAGATCATAGCTCGACAAGTACAACACCGAGTAGCAGCCTACACCATAGTCAACAGAGAGCTGGTCAGGCGCAGCGTCACTGGCGTCTACCAGCGATGCGTAGATCCAGAGCAAGGCCAGGCAATTCTAAAACACATCCATCAAGGCGAGTGCGGCCATCATGCGGCTTCAAGAGCACTCGTCACCAAAGCCTTTCGACACGGTTTCTTCTAGCCGACTGCCTTAGAAGAGGCCAAGGAATTGGTCCAAAAATGCAAGGGGTGCCAGAAGTTCCGTTCCAAGCCGCATCAGTCGGCTTCCGCACTCAAGACTATCCCCATCGCCTGGCCCTTTGCAGTTTGGGGCCTGGACATGGTGGGATCGTTCAAGACGGCGCGAGGTGGCCTAACTCACATACTTGTCGTGGTGGACAAGTTCACCAAGTGGATAGAAGCAAAGCCCATCAAAAAGTTGAATGGTCCGACAGCCGTGACTTTCATCTCCGACATTACAATTCGCTACGGCATACCACGCAGCAGCATCACCGACAACGGCACAAATTTTGCCAAAGGTGCCTTGGCCCGTTTCTGCGCGGCACAGGGCATCCGACTGGACTTAGCGTCTGTTGCCCATCCGCAGTCCAACGGCCAGGTGGAGTGAGCCAACGGCCTCATCCTGTCCGGCATCAAGCCTCGACTGGTCGAACCGCTGGAGCGTTCGGCCGGCTGTTGGCTTGACGAGTTGCCAGCCGTCCTCTGGAGTCTGCGCACGACTCCAAACAAGTCAACCAGCTTCACGCCCTTCTTCCTCATCTATGGTGCTGAAGCCGTCATCCCAACGAACATAGAGTTCGACTCCCCGCGAGTCACCATGTACACGGAAGAGGAAGCAGAAGAAGCACGTCAAGACGACGTCGATCTACTAGAAGAGGGCTGGCTGTTGGCACTCAGCCAGTCCAGCATCTACCAGCAGAGCCTGCGCCGATACTACAATAGGAAGGTCAGGCCAAGATCTTTCCAAGAGGGCGACCTTGTGCTCCGACTGATCCAGCGAACAGTCGGCCAGCACAAGCTGTTGGCGCCTTGGGAAGGCCCTTTCATCATCAGCAAAGTGCTAGGCAACGACTCCTACTACCTGATCGACGCTCAGAAGCCCCGAGCATGCAAGACGGACGACTCCGGCAAAGAGACGGAGCGGCCATGGAATGCAAATCTCCTCCAAAGATTTTACAGTTGATGCAGTATGTACCGTGCTACCTTTTTGTATTAAAGTACCAAGACTTCGGGGGCCCCGAGAAGAGCTCGGGGACTGCCCTCTTTTATCTATATGATAAGAATTATGCCTACGAGTATGTTACTCTTTGTTATACCGCTTGGCACCGGTTTCGACTAGTCGGCCCGGGGACTTGCCGCCTTGCACTATGAAATGCTTCCTGCAGCCGGACAAGTAGTGTGTGGCGCCTAAGCCATCTCCTGTCAGAAGCCGCAGCTCATAGAGCGACTGTTCGATGGGCATGAGTAAGGTAGAATGGGCGTCCGCATGAAAATGGCTAAGGACTCAAAGCATAAACATAGCTTAAGCCGGCTTCCAGCCTTTTTTTAAACCGACTCTCGAGCAGTCGGCTCGCCGCCTTCTATTCAACTTGCTAAAAAACTCTAAAACGGCTAAGTACTTGCCTTCCCAAAGTAGCCAAGCATTTGATCCAGCGGTTGTCCAACTGGCAAGACGGCAACTAAGGGAAGGAGGCAAAGGAAAAAGCCAAAGAAGCAATGAGCAAGAAAAGATAGAATTCGGATAAATAACATATGCCCTTGCCCGAAGCTTCAAGCAGAAGTTCAAAATACACCCCGCGGGTGGAATTGTGCGAATTAACAAGTTCTTCAAAGACTACTGAAGCAGATAAAACAAAGGTGAAGCGGCAGCCTAGGAGGCGTCAGACGGGTTCGGAGGATCGGAGGAGACGGCGGTGTCAGGTGTTGGGGCGGCTGGCTGGGCAGTCTCGGCATGATCACCTCTAGCGGCAGCCGGCTCGGACAGGCGCGGTTTGTTGTTGGAGGCACGGTCAGGCTGAGGCTGGCCGTCCGCTCCGTCTTCTGGTGCCTCTGTCTCACCTCCGTCCACCGCCTCACCTTCCTCCTCGATGCTGGAGCCGATAACCTCCCCCGAGTCCTCGTCATAGTCCGGGTTCATCCCGAACCACTCCGGTGGCACCGCCCTGCCGTCTTTAGTCCGCTCAGGGACGAAGACGCTGGTGTCAGTGTACTCGGCGATCGCCGCTGCACGCTCGACGAGGGCATCTTCCATAGCTACCAGCTCCGCCTGGGCCTCTGACCGGAGTGTGGCTAGCCGGTCTAGGTCCAGCGCCGGATACCATGCCTTGACGAATTCCAAGGCCCGACGCGCTCCAGCCCGAGCCGAGGAACCCTTCCAGGCCTCAAGACGGCCAGCCGCGACCTCCAGCCAGTCGGCAGTCCGACTGGGAGTGCGCGAAGCATGCATGTCTGGCCATTGGGCAGCGATCGCCTGGGCGCCGACACGTTGAAGCCGGCGCAGCATCCGGTGGGCCGGCCGTAGACGAGCCTCAATGCTCAGAATCTGCTCATCAAGGGTCTGGAGGGCGTCGGCGGCGATCTCCGCGCCATCTGCCCTTCGCCCCTCGCGATCAGCCTCAATGGCTTGATTGGCGGCTTGCGAGTGGCCTGGGAAGAAGTCTGCCAAGACGAAAGAATGAAGAACAAGTCAAAAAACCAGGAGTCGGCTCGACCTATAGCCGGCAACTCAAAGAAGAAAACTAAGGAAGCTCACCGTCGACGAGGTCCTCGATCTCATGGAAGCCGGAGGTCAGCATTGCCTCCTTGTCAGTCCAGGAGGAGCGCTCGCTCGCGAACTCGGCCAGGAGGGCGGTCTTGTTGTCTTCCGCCTCCTGCTAGGTCTTCTTAAGCAGCTCCTTCTGCTCTGCCAACTGTGCGGTCAGTAGGTCGCACTCTACGGCGAACTTGCTGCACTCCTTCCCCTTGGCGCGCAACACGGTGTTGGCCTCACCCAGCTGCTGCTGAAGAGTGGCGTTGGCCTCTGAAGAGAAAAGAAGAAAGAAGGCATTAAGTCATCAACAAAGAAGGTTGTCGGGGAGATCCAGCCAGTCGACCCGAATCTCGGGGACTACAGCCCGCGGGTGCGCCAGCGCACCCCCGTAGAGAAGAAAGAGGACTCACTCCGGCTCTCCGACAAGTCGGCGGTCCGCTTGCCCAGCTCTTCGACGTTGCAGTTGAAGGCGGTGACACGGAGGTTGTGATAATCCTGTGACAAGCATTTCAGACAAAAGTTAGTACTCGGAACTCGCCAATTGGAGTTCCGAGCCGCCTGCTCTGTAGCTGGCCCGAAACTCGGGGACTACACCCAGTGGGTGCGCTGGCGCGCCCCCACAGAGAGGAACAAGAAAACAAAGACAAAGGAGAAAACGTACCCGGATGGCTGCCCGCGACGCCGGGTGCGCCTTGGTGCAGCTCTGGATAGCGTCGCCCTCAGCTCGCAGCTTTGTCTGGACGTCCAGAAGCGCCTGGTTCAGCGGGCCCGTGCCGCCTCCTCGCACCCACCCAATGGGCGCGGCGCTCGTCGCCTCGGCGTCTGGGATTGTCGAGCTGGCGGCGCCGATCTCCAGGGGGCGCGGCGCCGAAATCGCCTTCGCAAGGCGGCGGCGCGTTGGCGAGCCAACTTGAAGAAGTAGCTTCGCCATGGCCTCGTCTTTAGTCGGCGGCACCGGCGGGTCCACCGGCTGTTTGCCTTGCGCGCTCCCAGACGGCGGCGGAGGCGGCGGTGGCGGCGCGACCACGTCCAGCATGGAGGCGTCGCCGACTTCCCTCTCCATGATTGGGAACACGCCGCCGGCTTCCCCTGACACGCCGCAGAGTTCAGTGGGGTGACGAGCACCACCGATTGGCGGTGCGCGGCTTCCTCAGCCTGCCGCCTTGCCGTGACGGCGGCCTCGGTCTCCTCCAGCTTTTTCTGGGCGGAGGCCTCCGCCTTCTCCAGGCGGACGGCCTCTTCCTCGTCACGCTTCTCTTGCGCATTCCGCTACGTCGCCTCCTGGAGGTCGGCGGTGGGGTCAATCCACCGAGTGGTGGCAGACGTCTCCGCCGACCCCATGACAGAGGCAGTGGGAACCCTCTCAAGAGTGAGGGGAGCCCTGGAGCAAGGGAAGCATGTAAAAGACTCAGACAGGATCAACAAAGAGAAAATAAAGATGAAGGGTGGAGGCACTTACGCAGAGACCAGTGGCATCTTCTTCACTTCCTTGCGGAAGCGGTTGGCTCTCGCGGCCGCCTCTTCCCGCTTGGTCGCGGCGGCCGCCCCCTTGGGTTTTTTCGACCGGCCACCGAGCGTACTCGGCCCGGCCCGGCGCTTCTTCGAGACACCTTGAGCATCCAAGACAGTGGAGGAGCTCGCGCCTGGCAGGCCAACCTTTGGCTGGTGGCGCGGGGTGACTTCTCCCTCGGCGTCGTCATCAGGCCAGTCGGCAAAGGTGGCCGTGAGCCTGGAGCCGCCTGCTTCTCCTCCTCCTCCCTCGGTGTCGGCTTCCATGGCCGCCGCCCCCAAATCAGGGTCGTCGACGTCGCTCTCCGCCCGATCGGGGACAAATTGGCGGGGCGGACCCGTGGTGCCGACCGAAGGCGGGATGAGGGGGTTCTGATTCAAAAAACTAAAGGTCAGACTGGACAAGTCGGACTTGGCAACAAAAAAGACAGAAGAAGAAGAGAGACGACTTACCATAGGCGGGGGGTGGCACGTGAGTACGGCTCCTTGCCGAACCGCCAATCTGCCGTGAGACCGCAGTTCGCTATATAGTTCACCGTGTTCGCTATCTCTGCGTGAGGCATGTCTTTGGAGCACATCCAACTCGGGTCCCGATGACCGCTCATCTGGCAGATTAGGTGAGGTCAGCCTTGGAGTGGGAGTACTCGGTGCACCACGAAGGCGGCCAGCAAGTCGGCCCCGGTCAAGCCCTCCGACTGCGTCAGCACTCGGAGTCGCGCGATGGCGGCGCCACCAGCAGGAGACCGCGTCCTGGCTCGGTGTGACCAGCTGGGGAAACTTCCAGCCGGCGCACCAAGGAGAGTCCCATCCAGACATGGGACGAAGTCTTCAATCTTGTATCTTCATAGTCCAACAGTCCGGCCAAAGGTTATAGTCCGGCTGTCTGGACACCCCCTAATCCAGGACTCCCTCAGGCTCCTTAGAATTGGAGGATTCTATAAACGCAGGGACAGGAAAAACACGGGAATAAGATAGGAATGCACGTGCAAAATAGAGCATTTGGAAACATAGGATTTCAGTCAACCTGGGTGTTTGGCTCACATGAATTGGAAGAACAGAGGAATGGAGAAACAAAGTGATGCGACGAGTGTACAACCTCTTTGGCATAGCCTTGTGGACCTCAGCATCATTGGGTTGGACGTGGAGGATGGTGATGATGCTGGTGTGACTTTCGGAGGCGGGGAAGAAGATCGGAGGCCTATGGAAACGGCGCCGAGGGTACTGCTTCGCTGTGATGGACGGTTCCGTCGTTGGAGCAGCTCCGCTAAGGTGTATGGCGACGAGGCTGAAGCATGACAAGACAGACAACGTTAATCTGAAGTGGGACGTTAATATCATCTGCAATAGATGATGTAAAATACATCACCAAAAAGTGCTAGATGTAAAAACGCATCAGCCGCGCTACGGCCGGTCTGACAGATGTTGTAAGTACTGTTCACTCTGAACTTAACTGAAGAAAATGAACTTCATAGTTGTTGGGAATATTACTACTGGGCGTAAACCGGCCAGGACAGGCCGGTTTAACTTCATCAGTAGTTGAGTATGCTTGAAGCCCATGAAGGTAGATGAGGATGATATATAGGGGCTCAAGACCCATAACCGGTTTAAGGCCCATAGCCGTAAACCGGTGTCGGTATGTAACTTGTATTGTAAGTTAGGAATAGTGGAGACCGAACCGGACACGTCTATGAGCTGGTCTCGGGACTCTGAAAACCGACCTGTGTCACCCGTGCATATAAGGGGACGACCCGGCGGCGGTTCAGGACGACAGACAACAACTCAAGAGCTAGGCGAAGCATATTCGCTCCCTGGTCATCGAAACCCCATGAATCCCATCACAACTAGACGTAGGCTTTTACCTTCATCGAAGGGGCCGAACTAGTATAAACTCTATTGCGTCCCTTGTCCGCTTTAACCCCTTCAAGCTAACCCGTAGCGATAGCTCCACGACTAAGCCCTTTCATGAGGACATCTGCCGTGACAAAACCACGACAGTTGGTGCCCACCGTGGGGCTATCGCACGATGGTTTCAAGTTCTTGGAGGGCAACTTCGAAGGACTCAAGGGTTACGCCGTAGGCCGGATGACCAAGAGTCATCGCGGCAAGCTCTACATCGATGATGCAGGATGGGGCCCCGACGCCAGCTCAATTGAGTACGGGTACCGGGTCCCCTTTGGTGGCATACACGTCTTCATCGGCAAGATCGGTGAACCGGGCCCTGAGCCGGACATCTGCACCAACCTCATCGAAACAGCTCAGCGTGCACGACCTGCCCAGGTTAAACCGGCCGTGAAGCATGCCTTCGTGGGAGTCATCCATGGAGGGGAATACGAGGATAAATCGGAATCTGGTGGTGAGACCGTCGTGTATTCCGACGACGAGTCATCGACCAGAGAGACCGGGTCGTTATATCAGTTACAAGATGGCCGGATTGGGGGCTGTTCCGGTGGCGACAGTATTCCGGACCCCTCTCTGATCCGCCGAACTGGGTTGGAATATTCATGGCCGGTACACAAGCGGCGATCCACTCTTCGACCGCAGCAGCAATGATCTCCGGATCAGTAGCGGCGACGGCAGCCGGGGCAGGAGGCCCTGTGCGCCCGCCGGATCAAGTTTTATCTAATATATTTGATGTGTTGGCTACGCTCATGGCAGAGGCTAATCCGGCGGATCAGGATGCCCACAACGCGGAAATCGCAAAGGTGAAGGATCAGATTACTCAGGCCAAGGCCGACTTAGCAGCTGAAGATGCCAGGATGACCGCGAAGCGGGCTGCTTTGGACGCGCAGGCTTATCGGCTTATGCTGGATCAGAACGCATCGCATGAAGTCCTGAAGAGGAGGCACCGGTCCCACTTACCTCCGGATTACGATGCTAGGAACCTCTTTAACACCCCAGGAGCAGGGACTAGTAACCCGCCAGTGGTAAACCGGGCGGAGGCACCAGGAGCGGGTGCGCCGGTTCAACCACGTTTGATGGGTCCGCCGTGGCAGAACAACGTTGTACCTCAGCCCGTCCTAACACCACCGGGTCATTATTCTACTCCGATGGACAATCTCGTTGCCGCCGCTTCACGACTGGAGGCTATCCCAGTTGAAGGAGATTCTCCAGCAGCGATAGAGATGCGCCGGGTTAAGGAGCTTCTTCGGACAACCCTGGTTCAACAGGAAGCGTATTCATACAGCCGAGATCGAATTCATTCCACCCCTCGTCCAAGCCGGAGTTACAGAAGGCGTATGGATGAACTGGCCATATCGAGCAATGCATGGAACCGTGAAGAGCCCCGTGGCAACAACCTGGCAGGTGGAGTTGATGACGCTCAGGAGGTGGTAGACAGGGCCAGAGCACGCAGGGAGGCCGAGTTAGCAGCGCAGTATGAAGCTCGTCAGCTTACTCCGATTCGTCCAACCACATCAGTCGAGCCAGGGGTTACCTCTAGTGCTTTGGGGGTGCCGTGTCTTGTTCTAGTGTTACGCAACGTGCGTTTACCCAAGGATTTCAAGGGCCCGTTTAAGGTACCGAATTACACAGCCGATTTATCTCCAGAGACATGGGTGGAAAGCTATGAGATGGACATGGAGATGCTTGATGTGGATGATGTGGCGTGTGCGAAATATTTCACCATGATGCTATAACGGACGACCCGTACTTGGTTAAAAAGTCTACCGGCTAGCTCTATCAGTTCATGGGCTGAGTTGAGAACCCGGTTTATCCAGAATTTTAAGGATACATGCAAGCAGCCTATGTCGGTAGTAGACTTGGCTGCATGTGTCCAGGAAGAAGGAGAGTCGACAACTGTCGGTGTACTAAAGTAGGGGTACCTTAGTACCCCAGACTTGTGCACGGGCAGTTGTAGCACCCTGCGGCGAGGCCCGCCCAGGAAGCGCCAAGAGAAGACCAAGCATTCAAGACAAGGCCCCCGGCAAGAGGAGCTTGCCGGGCCAAGAAGACAAGGCCCCCGGCAAGAGGAGCTTGCCGGGACGACTGAGCCCATGTAATACCATCCAAGAACAAAGTATACGGGACAGAAGATCGAGACCCCGACAAGAGGAGCTTGTCGGGAAGGCCGAATCCAGGCACCACAAGAGAAGCCCGCCGCGGCGCGCCATGCGCCCCGGCAAGGCCTGATAGCCGGCAAGCTATCAGGCACAGGAAGACGACCCCCGCGGCAAGCCACTTGCCGCGGCAAATCGCCACCTCAGGGTTGCGCTCCAGCTCACCCGCCCACGCGTCGCCCCGGGGTTTCCCCCAAGGGCACGTGGCGGGGCACCGCGCAGCCTGGGGTATGAGGTGGCATGCAGCCACCACCGTGGCGAGCGGTGGCGCACCTAACGGTCCGCCTCGGTGCTGTCCAGGCGACCGTGACGGGCATTTAATGCCCTTGTCCCCTACCGTCAGAAGTAGGTATGATAACACTGTGCCGCACAGTAGCGCCACTGTTCCCGCACTGTTACAACATCCACCCCCTTTTTACACTTTTACCCCTTTCTCTTACGTTGACACCTGTCGGTGACCCCTTTGCGCTATAAAAGGAGGCCCGTGTGCAACGTAGAGGGGGTTCCGGGGGTTCGGAGATTGGGAATCCAGACAGCCATACGCTCGGTGTAGCTAGCTCTCCAAGCTCCCGAGCTCCCCAGTTCAATACAACCAAGCAGGAGTAGGGTTTTACGCGTCCATCGCGGCCCGAACCTGGGTAAACCGCCCGTGTGCTCGCCTCGATCTGCTCTCCGTGCTCCCTCCGCCCCCCTCACCGAACAACGAAAGGGGCTCCGGCCCCATAGGTGCTCGCGGGGGACGCTGTCCGCCCCGACATCTTTGGCGCGCCAGGTAGGGGGCACGCGTCGAGGTTGTGCGGATCAGATCCGGCGTACGCGCGAGCGCGCTCTTCGTCAGCTTCTCCAAATCTGCTAGCTTCATCAACACCATGGCCCCGAAGAAGAAGGCTTCGGAGGTCGCGGGCCCGTCCGCGTCTCTTCCACCGCTTCCGGAGCCAACGGTGGGCGGGGGAGACGCCGTCGGAGGGGTGGCCACCGGCGAGAACACTCGCGGCGCCACCAGATCCAAGAATAGGGCGGACGACCGAGCCTCGGCCTCCGAGGACGCGACGCATCCGTCCCGACAAGCGACGACCCAGCAGCGCCATGCCACGGGAGGTGGCATCCGCCTGCTGGACCAAGGGCAAACTGGAGGTTCACGGGACGCCACGGGCCCCCGTCCGGACACGGGCAAGGCGAAGGCGCCGGGGAGGGACCCCGCTCTTTCTAACATTGTTAGAAGTCCGAGCGTATCCCGCTCCTCGCGCCACTCGCCCCCGTTCCCCTCCACTCCGGCAGAAGCGCTCGCGAGAGCACAACTGCTCCTCGACTACCCTCCAGCGGCTGACAAGGCCGAGGGCTGGAGGGCCACCATCCAGAGCCTGATCGCCTTCACCAACAACGACACGCCGCAGCAGCCGGCGACCTCACGGCCACGGCAGGTCGAGAAGACGAAGGCCGACGGCGACAAGACCGCCGGGGGTGCAACCACCATGCACTCCCCGGCGCAGAAGCAGAAGACGCCGCCCCGCTGGAGCAACGCTGACGACGGCTCTACAGCGTCGTCAGACCCGCGGACTCGCCGGGACCAGCGCCGAGTCCTCGACGAGCGGCAGCAAGAAGACGCTCGAACAAGGATCGAGCGCCGCCGAGAAACTCGGCGGCAATCAGACCAGCGAGCTGGGAACGCTGTCGACGCGCACGCGCCCGGTGAACCAGGTGACTTACCGTACGCGGCAGGTTGCCCTGCGTTCACCCGTGAGCTGCGGCGCGTCCGGTGGCCCAGCACGAAGAACTTCAAGCCCGACGTACCAGAGAAGTACGACGGCAGGACGCACCCCTCGGAGTTTCTCAGCATTTACACGATCGCTGTGCAAGCTGCCGGGGGACGCGACGAGAGGATATTGGCGAACTACTTCCCGCTCGTGCTTAAGCCGAACGTTCGTTCGTGGCTTATGCACTTGCCGGAAGGCTCCATTTCTTCCTGGGCGGATCTTTGCCATCAGTTTGTTGGCGCCTTCACAGGCGGCCACAAACCTCATGGCCAGGATAGCGACCTCCACATCCTAGCCCAGAAGGAAGGAGAATCCCTGCGCAAGTACATCCAGCGCTTCAGCCGCGTGCATCGCAACATCCCCGACGTTCACCCTGCCGCGGTTATCAGCGCGTTCCACCAGAACGTGCGTAACCGCCGCATGCGTGAAGAGATGGCCATGACCAAGATCCGGGACATCAGCGAGCTATATGCCCTGGCTGACAAGTGCGCGCGCGCGGAGGAGGGGAGGAAACTCCCCGGAGAGGATGCTGGCGCAGGAGAAAGCGACAGTGACGACACCGCCCCTGCGAAGAGAAGCCAGCGGCGGAATAATAGGAGGAAGAACAGGAAAGAGGTGCTTGCCGTCGAAGAGTCCGGCAAGGAGGCTCCCACCAAGCAAACGCAGGCTGGCGGCTCCGGCAAGGAGCCTGCCCCCGTGGCGGCAGCCGACAAGCAGGACGGCTCCGACAAGCAATACTGCAAGATCCACCGCACCAAGGGCCACGATCTCTCCAACTGCAAAAGCGTCGAGTACCTCGTCGTGCAGCAGAAGGCTGAGTACGAGAGGCGCGACAAGGGGAAGGCCCAGGGTGGAGGTGGCGAACCAAGCAAGAAGCGGCCGTCCATCGGCCGGGGAGGACGCCGCGGCAAGGCCAAGCAGCGGCAAGGCGATCGGCCTCCCCGGGGCCGCGACGAGGATGAAGAAGACGACGACGAAGACGTGGAGGACGAAGATAACAGCGAGCAGGAGTTCCAGAAGGCCACGGAGGTCCTATGCGTTGACGGCGGCGCCTCTCTGCACACCTCCCACCGCCAGCTTAAGCGGTGGGTGCGAGAGGTGAACGCAGCAGAGCCGCCCATGGAGTCGCGCAGGCTCCTCAAATGGTCCAGCACGCCCATCATCTTCGATCTTGAGGATCACCCCGACCGCACAACCGCGGTCGGGTGCTTGTCGATGCTGGTCTCACCCACCATCCGCAACCTCAAGGTCACCAAAATGTTGGTAGACGGCGGGGCCGGGCTGAACTTGATCTCCTCCGCTGTGATCAAGAAACTCCAGATCCCAGACGGCGAGCTCGAAGAGACCGGTTCTTTCCAAGGGATCAACCCGGGGAGGAGCAAGCCCAAGGGGAAGATTACTCTGCCTGTGACCTTCGGCGGCGAGCTCAACTTCAGGACTGAGCGCATCACGTTCGACGTCGCTGATATCCCGTTGCCATACAATGGGATCCTCGGCCGTCCCGCTCTCGCCAAGTTCATGGCAGCTTCCCACCACGCCTACAACGTACTCAAGATGCCGGGGCCGATAAGCGTCATCACTGTCCATGGTGACAAAAAGGACGCGCTTATCTGCGCCGACAAGATCTACCGGGATGTAGCAGCCGCGGCAGAGAAGGACACTCTTGCCGCTGAAGCCCCCGGGGGGAAGAAGACAAGGACCAAGTCCGGTAAGTGCTCTGGGACCCACTCCGGCAACCGCACCTCTTCGGAGTGCTGCGCCGCCGTCGAGGACGTTCCATCGAGCTCCACCGGCAAGTACCAGAAGGGAATGACCGCTCCTCCGGCAACCAAGAAGGTGGCCGCCAAGGAGGACGGCACTGGCGGTACCTTCACCATCAGTGCCGCGCTTGACAGCAAATAGGAAAGCGCGCTCGTTGCCTTCCTGCGGGCGAATGTCGACGTGTTTGCATGGCAACCGTCCGACATCCCCGGTGTTCCCAGGAGGGTGATTGAGCACAAGCTCGCTGTCTGTCCTCACGCGCGACCCGTCAAGCAGAAAGTGAGAAAGCAAGCCGTGGAGCGCCAAGAATTCATCAGCGAAGAGATCAAGAAGCTAGAGGCAGCAGGCCTAGTGAGAGGTGTGATCCATCCAACGTGGCTGGCCAATCCGGTCGTCGTGCGCAAAGCCAATGGGAAGTGGAGACTATGCATAGACTTCACCGATGTGAATAAAGCATGTCCCAAGGATCCATTTCCCTTGCCGCGCATTGACCAGATTGTTGACTCCACTGCCGGATGTGAGCTACTCTCTTTTCTCGATGCATATTCAGGCTACCACCAAGTCTTTATGGCCAAAGAAGATGAAGAGAAGACCGCATTTATCACTCCGTGCGGCACCTATTGCTTCATACGCATGCCGTTTGGACTGAAGAATGCGGGATCAACGTTTGCAAGGGTAGTGCACACTGCTTTCGAGCCACAGATCCATAGGAACGTGGAGGCCTACATGGATGACATCGTGGTGAAGAGCAGGAGCAAGGAAACCCTGGTCCAAGATCTGGAAGAGACATTTCAGGACCTGCGCAGGATACAGCTCAAGCTGAACCCCGAGAAGTGCGTTTTCGGAGTCCCCTCCGGCAAGCTTCTCGGGTTCTTTGTGTCACAGAGGGGGATTGAAGCTAATCCCGACAAGATCAAAGCCATCGAGCAGATCGGAGCCCCAGAGCGCGTCAAGGACGTCAGGAAGCTTGCGGGTTGTGTGGCCGCCCTCAGTCGGTTCATTTCAAGGTCTGCAGAACGCGCCCTGCCCTTCTTTAAAATCTTGAAGAAGGCAGGCCCCATGCAGTGGACTCCAGAAGCGGAGGCAGCGCTGCAAGATTTGAAAAGGTACCTATCCTCCGCTCAAATACTTGTCGCACCTAGGCCACAGGAGAAGTTGTTGCTATACCTAGCGGCAACCAACCAGGTGGTTAGTGCTGCGTTAGTGGCGGAGAGGGAGGCCGACGAGGAGTCTATACCACCTGCAAGCGAATCCAGCGACAAGCGGGGGGCTGCTCCGGCAAGCTCTGGCTCCGACAAGGACAACCCTGCGCAGGGACAGGATGGAGCGCGGAAGAAGATGGTGCAGCGCCCGGTGTATTTTGTGAGTTCCCTCTTGCAGGGAGCTAGATCAAGATACTCCGGGGTGCAGAAGTTGCTTTTCGGCCTCCTCATGGCCTCGAGAAAGCTGCGCCATTACTTCCAAGCACATGAGATAACAGTAGTCACTCGCTTTCCGCTGAAGAGGATATTGCACAATCCCGAGGCAACAGGCAGGATCGTCGAGTGGGCACTGGAGCTGTCGAGCTTTGGACTCAAGTTTGAAAGTACTTCAACCATACAGAGCCGAGCTTTGGCAGAATTCATAGCTGAGTGGACCCCGACGCCAGATGGAGAAGCCCAAGAAACAAGCGCGCCCGTGCAAGAAGCAACAAGCGAGTGGGTAATGTACTTCGATGGTGCCTTCTCGCTGCAAGGCGCCGGTGCTGGCGTGGTACTCATCGCGCCCACCGGAGAGCACCTCAAGTATGTTATCCAGATGCATTTCCCAAGAGAGCAAGCAACCAACAATACTGCTGAGTATGAAGGCTTGCTCGCCGGCCTCAGGATTGCGGCCGAACTTGGGATCAGAAAGCTGATTGTGCGGGGAGATTCCCAACTGGTGGTCCGGCAAGTCAACAAGAGCTACCAGAGCCCTCTGATGGAAGCTTATGTAGATGAAGTGAGGAAGCTAGAAGGACACTTTGAAGGGCTGCAAATGGAGCACGTCCCGAGAGCTCAGAATGAGATAGCAGACGGCCTTTCGAAGTGTGCTTCGTTGAAGTTACCTGTGGAACCAGGGACCTTCTTACTCAAGCTGACTCAACCATCCGTTACACCATCAGTTGGGCAGTCCAAGAAAAGGAAGTTGGTCTCCGGCGACTACTTGCAGGCGGACCCTCCTGAGACCGCCGCCAAGGTCCCCAAGATCAACAACCAGAACGCCGAGGGACAGCCCGCTCCTGCGGATCCCAGGGTCCGTCCAGTCGAAGCAGGTGTCCCCGATAAGCCTTGCTCCGGCAAGCAGATCGGCAGTCTGAACACAGAGGGACAGCCCGCTCCTGCGGATCCCAGGATCCGTCCAGTCGAAGCAGGTGTCCCCGATAAGCCTTGCTCCGGCAAGCGGATCAGCAGTCTGAACGCTGAGGAACAGTCCGCTCCTGCGGATCCGAGGATCCGTCCAGTTGAAGCGGGGGTTCCCGACAAGCTTTGCCCCGGCAAGCTTGCCGGGGGATCACCAGCTCCGGCGGAACCAGAGGTTCTTGCCGTAGAAGCCGGGGTCCCCGTAGCGGCCTTCATGCCTTTAGTCCTTGCCGTCGAGCCCCGGGCTCCGGCATGGGCGCAGCAGATCGTCCGTTTTCTGCAAACTGGAGAACTTCCCGACGACCCAGAAGAGATGGAGAAGATCACCAGGCAGTCAAGTATGTACCAGTTCGTGGACAACGAGCTGTACAGAAGGAGGCTCAACGGTGTCAGATTGAAGTGCATCTCCAGGGAAGACGGACAGAAGCTGTTGGCAGAGATACACGGAGGCATATGCGGCCATCACATTGGCGCAAGAGCACTTGTCGGGAAAGCCTTCCGGCAAGGGTTCTTCTGGCAAGAAGCCCTCCAAGATGCGACTGCACTAGTAACCAAGTGTGAAGCGTGCCAGTTCCATGCAAAACAGATTCATCAGCCAGCTCAAGCTCTCCAAACAATCCCTTTATCCTGGCCCTTCTCGGTCTGGGGGCTCGATATCCTCGGCCCTTTTCCCCGAGCCGTCGGGGGCTTCGAGTACTTGTACGTTGCAATCGACAAGTTCACGAAGTGGCCAGAAGTGGAGCCAGTGAGGAAGGTGACCGCGCAGTCAGCAGTCAAGTTCTTCCGGTCGATCGTCTGCCGTTTCGGAATCCCCAGCAGAATCATCACCGACAACGGGACACAATTCACAAGTCGCGCCTTCATGCAATACGCCCAGGATCTCGGCGCCAAGGTCTGTTTCGCTTCGGTTGCTCACCCCAGGAGCAACGGTCAAGCAGAAAGGGCCAACGCTGAAGTGCTGCGCGGACTCAAGACCAGGACCTTCGACAGGCTGCACAAGTGCGGAAGAAATTGGATTGAGGAGCTGCCGGCGGCTCTGTGGTCAATCAGAACGACACCGAGTCGAGCCACCGGACAGACACCCTTCGCTCTAGTCTATGGAGCGGAAGCAGTTATCCCCACGGAACTCGTATACGGATCTCCTCGGGTGCTCGCTTATGACGAGCTCGAGCAAGAGCGGCTGCGCCAAGATGACGCGCTGCTCCTTGAGGAAGGACGTCTCCAGGCTGCGGTACGAGCTGCTCGATACCAGCAAGCCTTGCGTCGCTACCATAGCCGCAAGGTCAAAGCCAGGAGTCTCGAGGAGGGCGACCTTGTTCTCCGGCGCACTCAGTCGGCCAAGGATTCCAACAAGTTGACGCCAAAGTGGGAAGGACCTTATCGGGTGAGACAAGTCACGAGGCCTGGCGCTGTCCGCCTCGAGACCGAAGAAGGCGTACCAGTGAGCAACTCCTGGAACATAGAGCATCTTCGCAAGTTTCACCCATAAGGCGCGGTTGCCGTGATCCGCTCCGGCAACCATCGGTTTGTACAGGCCTTGCCGCTGTTGCATGTAACCCCTTGTACAAAGCCAGGCGAAGCCCCTGGCATCAGATAAAGTTGCCCTGTTAGGCGACCTTGTTCTTAGGCACGTTCAGTCGGCCAAGAATTATAACAAGTCGACGCCGAAGCAGGAAGGCCCTTATCGGGTGAGACGAGTCGCGAGGCTCGGCGCTGTCCGCCTCAAGACCGAAGAGGGCCTACCAGTGAGCAACTCCTGGGAACATAGAGCATCTTCGCAAGTTTCGCCCATAAGGCGCGGTTGCCGTGATCCGCTCCGGCAACCATCAGTTTGTACAGGCCTTGCCGCTGTTGCATGTAACCCCTTGTACAAAGCCAGGCGAAGCCCCTGGCATCAGATAAAGTTGCCCTATTAGGCGGCCTTGTTCTTAGGCACGTTCAGTCGGCCAAGAATTATAACAAGTCGACGCCGAAGCAGGAAGGCCCTTATCGGGTGAGACGAGTCGCGAGGTCCGGCGCTGTCCGCCTCAAGACCGAAGAGGGCCTACCAGTGAGCAATTCCTGGGAACATAGAGCATCTTCGCAAGTTTCGCCCATAAGGCGCGGTTGCCGTGATCCGCTCCGGCAACCACCAGTTTGTGCAGGCCTTGCCGATGTTGCATGTAAGCCCTCGTACAAAGCCAGGCGAAGCCCCTGGCCGAGGATAAAGAAGCGCTGGCGCCCTAGATTTTAGCATGCATGCTGAGTCAGAGTCTCGTCCTTGGTTAGGGTTGTCAGTTCCTAGCTGTCGCTAACCCCTAACTTAGAGGTCGAGTCCGCGTCTTTTTCCCGTCCTTTCCCTTTGGCTCGCAGGAATTGGATGTCCTTGCCAGGCCGCTCAAGGACAAGGAAGAGGAGAAGGACGAGCCAACACCTACGCCCCGGCGAGCCAGAGTCGCCGGGGGCTGCAACCTCAGATAAGTTTTTGCATCCCTCATCATGCATTCTCTTATGGACTGTGGAATTTGAAAGCCTCCTTTCCTCCTGAAAAGCTACCGTGCTCTCTTAGCGGCAAGCCCCAGAGCGCGTTCCTGGGGCCCGTTTCGATAGCAGCCGCGGCAGCAAGGGGGAGGGAAGCGGGGGGCCAGAACCCGCCTGCTCCCCACCTCCGCCAAGGGCGTGAGGAAGGTCGAGCAGTGCGGGGGAGCGGCTGGGCCTGTTGCCGGGCGAGAAACTGTCTATCTTAACGATGTAAAGGATTCGTTCCTTACCGCGGTTTCCACCCGCGAGACAAATGATCCGGCAAACATCCCCTTTTAATTAAAAACATTCCGCTCAGGTACAGTTCAGAGAGAATGAAAACCATGAAAGAAGGGATTACAAGGCTTAAACGCAACTAAGGCCCGAAGGCTTACAAGCTGAAAAGAGATAAGGTGCCCGTAATCCCTTTCTTGTCTCTCTCCTCAGGAGGAAGGGCAAGTAGGCGAAGAGGGCGAAAGGGGCACCTAGACGAGCTACGGGTGGCAGAAGGCACCAAGAGAAGATCCGGGGGCTCCGCCCGGGGGTCTCCGGAAGCTGAAGAAGACGGAGGCGCCGGAGGCAGCGCTGGAAGATGAGGCAGCGGCCTTGCCGCCAGCCTCTTCCTCTTCCCCAGCCTCGCCACTCCGGCCGCCCGAGGAGATCAAGCCCCCGGCAAGAGGAGCTTGCCGGGCCGAAGAGAAGACCCCGGTGGTCGTCACCAAGAGCAAGGGTGATGACGGCGTCTGGGGCGCATCTGGAACACGAGGCACCGGAGCGTCAGCCAGCCGTCGAAGTCGACCCGTACTCCGACTTCGCGGCCTTCGACGTCCGCCCTCTGTCCTCCTCAGCAGCCCCCCCTACGCCAGCCGCCCAAGGGGACGACCCCGGGGAGTTCACGGAGCCCGGCGCGGACGATGGGGCCGCCGGTGCCACACGGAGCTGCGACCGACGCCTAGTCGGACCCGTCATCCCGGCGGCTGCTTCCCTCGTCGTCGCTGTCGCTCCCCTCCTCGTCACTCTCGCTCGAGGAGGAGCCTTCGCTGCCGGAGGAGCTATCTTCGCAGCACCGGGCCCGGATGTCGGAGCCCCAGAAGGCCTTGACGGAGAGGAGGTCCTCCCCCACCAGCTTAAAGTGGAGAGTGAACCCCTCCGTCAAGCTGTGGATCCGGGCGAACGTCTTCCACCCGCGGCCCAGACACGCCACGCCGGGGGCTCGGGACTCGACGTGGACTCGCGTCCCGCTGATCCCGCAGCCCCTCATGCGCAGGTTTAGCGTCTCAGGCTGCCCCACCTCCAACACGCTCGCGAATGGAGCGGGAAGCAGGAGGTGGCGACGAGGCGCCCGGCGCAGCCTGATAATGAACTCACAGGGGTCGTCCCCGAGATGGACCGCGGGAAGGAACGGGGCCGCTGGCGGAGGCAAGGACGGCGCACCAATCCGTCCGCCCCGAGCGCCTCGGCCCCGTCCACGACCTCGTCCGCGACCTCGCCCTCTCCCTCTTCCCCTGACGACCGGCTCCGCCGCCGCGGGCGCAAGGGGAGGAGGGGCGCGTTGCCTAGCAGACACCCTCGCAGCAACCGAAGAAGAACCAGGGTTCCCCCCCTCCATCGCAGATGGGGGAAGGAAACCAGAAGCAGAAGGAGGAAGGAGATGGAGTGCGGGTTTTCGTTGCCCCCTTTCGCTCCTTATAAAGGGGCGGAGTGGGGACGCGGCCGCCTCGCTCCTCCAATAGAAGCGGAGGAAGGGCAGGCGACTGGGGCCGACCCACTGCATCGACCCGCGCCGGCCCGACTCCCTGCCTCCGCCGCCGCGACTCCGAGTGCATGAGGACCGCGTGGAGGGCGCACAGGACCGAGGCGACGGGCGAGACGACCTCTCCCCATCCCGTGATTATGGGGAACGGACGCCTCGAAAGCCGCGCCTCACCCCCGTTCATTTATCGAGCCGCGCCTCCGCGCCTCCCTCCACTTAAAGAGGGAACGGGCGTTTCGCCCCCACGACGCCGCGATAAGCGCGCGCCGCCTGGGGAAGGCGCGACGGATGCGGAGTTAAGGAGCAGCGCGACCAAGGCCACGCGTGCCCGTGCACTGTTAGGGCCTGGCCCAACGACGCTCGGCACCGTGTGTGGCCCAGGCCCGGGGGCTCCTGTCGGTGTACTAAAGTAGGGGTACCTTAGTACCCCAGACTTGTGCACGGGCAGTTGTAGCACCCTGCGGTGAGGCCCGCCCAGGAAGCGCCAAGAGAAGACCAAGCATTCAAGACAAGGCCCCCGGCAAGAGGAGCTTGCCGGGCCAAGAAGACAAGGCCCCCGGCAAGAGGAGCTTGCCGGGACGACTGAGCCCATGTAATACCATCCAAGAACAAAGTATACGGGACAGAAGATCGAGACCCCGACAAGAGGAGCTTGTCGGGAAGGCCGAATCCAGGCACCACAAGAGAAGCCCGCCGCGGCGCGCCATGCGCCCCGGCAAGGCCTGATAGCCGGCAAGCTATCAGGCACAGGAAGACGACCCCCGCGGCAAGCCACTTGCCGCGGCAAATCGCCACCTCAGGGCTGCGCTCCAGCTCACCCGCCCACGCGTCGCCCCGGGGTTTCCCCCAAGGGCACGTGGCGGGGCACCGCGCAGCCTGGGGTATGAGGTGGCATGCAGCCACCACCGTGGCGAGCGGTGGCGCACCTAACGGTCCGCCTCGGTGCTGTCCAGGCGACCGTGACGGGCATTTAATGCCCTTGTCCCCTACCGTCAGAAGTAGGTATGATAACACTGTGCCGCACAGTAGCGCCACTGTTCCCGCACTGTTACAACATCCACCCCCTTTTTACACTTTTACCCCTTTCTCTTACGTTGACACCTGTCGGTGACCCCTTTGCGCTATAAAAGGAGGCCCGTGTGCAACGTAGAGGGGGTTCCGGGGGTTCGGAGATTGGGAATCCAGACAGCCATACGCTCGGTGTAGCTAGCTCTCCAAGCTCCCGAGCTCCCCAGTTCAATACAACCAAGCAGGAGTAGGGTTTTACGCGTCCATCGCGGCCCGAACCTGGGTAAACCGCCCGTGTGCTCGCCTCGATCTGCTCTCCGTGCTCCCTCCGCCCCCCTCACCGAACAACGAAAGGGGCTCCGGCCCCATAGGTGCTCGCGGGGGACGTTGTCCGCCCCGACAACAACCCATTGGGTGCGATGGGTCTTGAAAATTTTGCATTCGTCAGACCGCATCAACGCTGATTTTGCGGTTATAACCCTGGAAGGCAACTGCCGGTTTGAACCTCTGAAGTTAAAATTGGGACGGCTAAAACGCCATTGCAATGATATGGGAACCCTCATGACTGTGTTAGTGAAGTATGCCGATTCTGATAGTACCAAGGATCCCGAGTCTGATGAGGATAAGACAGGGAAGGTAAAGAAGAGCGGAAATACCAAAGCGCAGCACTACAACCCGGCGGGTCATGGAAACGGTGGCAAGCGTAAAGCGGATAACAGCATGGACTTTGTGGCTAATACCAGCACATAGGACAAGGGCCAGCGACAAAAGGGTAAACTGCCGAAGCACAGTGGAGCGCCTAATCCCAACCCGGACCGCCTGTCTTATCTGTTGAACCAGCCCTGTCCAAAACATGGGACGAAGGAGATGCCGACCAACCACCTTTGGAAGGACTGCTACATCATGCAAGAGTTCAAAAATTAGAATGCTTTCCGGTATGATCGCGGGTCAGGTGGCGGTTCAGGATCTGGATCTCATGGGCCGGGTTACGGTGGAGGAAATTCCGGTTCAGGCTTCAATGGTAATCAGGGCGGACACAACAATCAAGGTAACCAGAGCAGCCAGGGTGGCTACCACTAGTGCAGAACCAGGCAATAGCACCGGTTCGTAAGGCCCTTTAGTGTCGGTTCCATAACCGGCACTAAAGTGTGGTCACTAAAGGCCCCCCCCCCTTTAGTACCGGTTCAGCATGAACCGGTGCTAAAGGGCAACCACGTGGCACGAGCCAGCTCCGGGGGCCGGGAGCCCTTTAGTACCGGTTGGTAACACCAACCGGTACTAAAATGTTTGGGGGGTTTTTGGTTTTATGATTTCTTTTTCATTTAATTTTGTGTTTTCCATTTAATTCTTTTTCGTTTGCTGGTATTTTACGATACTACACATTGTACATGTTATGCATACATATATATATATATATATATATATATATATATATATATATATATATATATATATATATATATATATATATATATAGAATTTCTAGTAGAACCAATCATATATATAGATCATCAATGTCTCACAAACCACCATATTAATTCACACATACACACATGTATAGCTATATATATACAATTTCTCCTACATATGCGTGTTGCCTTCGGAGCTAGTGGCATTAGCCTAATTGGTGCCTTCGGAGCATGATGACAATTGGAAGTGGTTCATGACCTGGTCGATGGGGGCGATAGAGGGTAATAGTATTCTCCCTTCGGATTTATGACCTGGTCGAGCAAAAATCCCGCTATTTCCTCTTGAAGTGCTTGTACGCGCTCCGTTTCTATGAACTTGTCCCGCACCTCTGTGAACTGTTAAGAAGGAGATCAATATGCATGTGTATTAGATGTGTGACTAGATATCGATAATAGTGTAAAAATTGTGAATAGTGTTTTCACAAACGTACCCATTCCTGTCTTCGAGATCTGCTCGTTTCGGACGTCATCATGCGAATGTTCTCGCAAACGCAGAATGCACACAGATCAGTCCCATGCGCCTGCTTCAGGGCCTTTATGAGAATGGAATTTAATTTGATCAGATAATAATTAATCAAGCATGATAATATTAAAGAGATGGCAGCTAGCTAGCTAGCTAGCTAGTACTACTTAATTACTTACCTTGGGTCGAAACCATCTCAGCTGTCATTTCCATTCACCTTCCGTGACGCTGATGAACCTTGCCCAAGCCCTGCCCGCCGACAAAGAAAATGAATAAAGGGGTTATTAAATAGTTCATATCATGAAATGACGAACTAAATAGGCCGAGATATATAGTTAATAATGATTGAAATTACCTGTTGACTATCCCAAACAAGATGTTATAGTCACTATTTTCTTTGAGTAGTGAGTCCAGTATTTCAACTATTCCGGCGTCAACTTTAATGATACACAAGATCCAGTGAAATCTACATGCACACACGTTTGCATGTCTTAATTAAGCGGATATATGTAAGCAAAAACATGTAGCTAGCTAGTAGGCAAAAACAGAGAATTTGTAGTACAAGAAAGTGTGACTCACTGGAAGTTGTAAGGAAGTAGTATATCTTCATTGTATTTGAGGCGCTTCAAGAACTCTAGCATGTTGTCCTCTACCTGCTTTTCATAATGCTTGCTTATATTCCATGTGTATTTATTAACGATGTTTGGGTCAATGAACCCAATGCCAAAGCGTCCACCTTTTGTCATTTCATACATCTTCATCCTGCATAATACCACAGAAAAGAATATAGTGAGGATAATTATAGGTAATGATTGATCAAAAGGATCACTACAGCTAGCTTGAGTCTTAAATTACAGAAAGAAATCACTTACATACAATAGCAACTGACGATAGATTTGTCGAGTGTGTCTTGATTGTATAACTGAAACAGTTCAGAATACTCAACGGTCACAGGTTTCATATAGTAGTAATGATCCTTCTTGACTTGCACCACGAGGGACTCTCGATCAGATCTCTTGGTAATGTCCATGTACCATTGATGCAATTCATACATTCTCGTTGGGAGCTTCTTGACCTCTTCTGGCTTGACCAAAGGTTGGCCCCAGACATATTTCCATTTTATTTCCTCCTCTGTAAGCACAGGCATGTCCTCGATCTCGAGGAGTTGTCCAACAATGATGTTGAGAGTTTCAGCCTGCATTATATGCTCCTGGGTTATTACCACATCGCCCACCTGGGGAACGTAAACTCTTTGCCCACAATAATATTGGGCGCGCGTATTGTCACGTGTTGTTGGTGGCACAACAAGCGGGGGGATCGGTTGCGCCCACTGTTCTCCCAGCTAGGCAACGATTCTCCCGCATTTTTTGACAACTACTTGTTGTTTGCTCGAGCTCGAGCTCGCCTCCTTCTGTAGACGTTGTCGATGTAACTTCCTGATGTGGCGCTCATAGTCTGTGTCAACAGGCTTAGGAGCTGGTGGTTCAGACATACGAATGAAGTGATCAATAACTTCCACAGGCACTTTCTCCCTTGGCGGCGGTGGCGGTTTCGGTCCAAAATGGGCATCGACTTCTGCCCGCACTATGGCCTTGGTTTACTCCTGGGTCCTATCGTAAGCCCTCTCAGGAAGAGGAGTAGTGAGGTTTGGACCATATTTATATCGCTTGCGTCCGCCTGTACTTCCTGTACTATGACCTCGACTCGTACCGCTATGCACCATAGCTGCGGGGTGTCTCTTCTTCTGCGATTGCTGAGGCGGCGGAGACGGCTGACGGGGCTGAGTTGGACGAGGAGGAGTGGCCTGAGGTTGTGCCGGACTTGGAGGAGGAGTGGACGTCTGACGCTGTGTCAGACTTGGAGGAGGAGTGGCCTGACGCTTTGCCGGACTTGGAGGAGGAGGAGTGGCCTCACGCGTTGGTGGACTTGGAGGAGCGGGAGTCTACTGACACGGTGGCGGACTTCGACGAGGAGTCGGGTGACGCGGTGTCGGTGGCCTTCGAAAGATGATGCAATCCTTTCTCCATAGGATGATACGATGTTAGGCCTCTCCGAGTGTGTGCTCCTCGTCACCTCCAGGAATGTCAAGCTCTAGCCCCGAATATTGGTCCACCACCTCATCAACCACGACACGAGCATAGCCTGCTGGAATCGGGTTGCAATGGGAGGTTGCATCTGGGGAATTTGTATAGGCAACGGCGTCCGCCACCTTCATGGATATGTTCTTCATTTTGAAGTGTAGCTCGCAGTTAGTGTTCTCCATGATGTCATCCACGGGGTATCTATCCAGCATTGCATCAAACGAGGCGGAACCCACACTGCTTCTCAGCATGGATGGGGCGGTGGTATCCAATGTTGGATCATCCGCTAGCTGTTGCAGCTGCTGAGACCTCCTTTGCTGGCTAAGTGAGTCGATCTGCTCCTGCTGCCGCTGGAATTTGTCTGCCAAGTCTGCGTGCGCTGATTCTAGGCCTTGAAGGCATTCATAGTCCAGCTTCCTCTTCTCCTCCTCCATCTTCCTCTGCTTCTCCTCCGCAATCTTCCTTCTCGCACGGGTTCTGTAGTCGACGTTCCAGTCCGAAAACCCCTCATACCACGGAATAGCGCCCTTGCCTCGTGTTCTTCCCGGGTGTTCAGGATTTCCCAGGGCACGCGTAAGCTCGTCGTTCTCTCTGTTGGGCTGGAACACCCCCGTTCGAGCCTCTTCTATTGCAACAAGTATCTTATCGTCGGCTCCGTTCAGACATGCCTTCGTCGAAACTTTGCCTGTCTTCGGGTCCAACTCACCCCCCATGCGCATAGAACCAACTCCTGCACCTGGGGAGCCAGCTCTTAGTAACCGGAGTGACACCTGCATCCTCCATCTCTTTCTCAGACTTATCCCACTTAGGCATTGCCACCGCGTAGCCACCTGGCCCCAGCTTATGGAACTTATCCTTTTTTCGGCATTCTTCTTGTTTATTCTCGACCGTTCCTTAGCTAATTCTAAATCCTTGAATTTCATGAAATTGTCCCAATGAGCACTTTGATTCTCTAGTGTCCCCTTGAATACTGGAGTCTTCCTTCCTCCCTTGACGTACTTGTCCCATTCATGATTCTTGTGGTTCTTGAATGCAACTGCCATCTTCCTAAGAGCAGCGTCCTTGACTTTCTGCACATCTGCTTCTGTGAAATGATCTGGTAGGGTGAAATGTTCCATGAGAGTATCCCAAAGCAGACTTTTTTGTCTGTCGTCGACAAAAGTAACATATGGACGTGGCTTTGCTGGCTCTCTCCATTCTTGAAGGGAGATCGGGAGTTGGTCCTTCACAAGAACTCCGCACTGACGAACGAACTTGTCCCTAATCTTCTTAGGCGTTGATGGTTCGCCATTAAGTCTGATTGCCTCTATATTATACTTTATGCCCTCCTTCAACTTTTTGTTCGGGCCTCGTTTCGTCCTGTTGCCTGAAGATTTGCTCGATCCGGATGGCTGAAAGAAGAAAGATCTATTCGTTAATATATCTTCAACTCATTTAAAACATGTGATGATCACCAGATGCCTGCTTATATAAATATATATACCTCGCCGGTCTTTGTTGTTTCAGGATCAACATGTTCTTCGTCATCGTCATAATCGTAGTTCATGACTTCATCAATTCAGTCGTCGCGATCGAATATCATATCACCCTCTCCGGTGTTGTTTAGAAATTCAGAGCCGTCATAATCTTCTTCATTCTGATCATCATCTGACCCGCGTATCATATCGAACATGGTCTGTTCTCTCTCTCTCTGTCGGTATTGTCCACCATAGCTTTTATTTAACTAATCCAAAAGAAATATAAAACAATTTAGTATTCAAATTACATCGTCTCGAATAAATAGATATAATCTCGAATACATCGTCTCGAATAATAGATATAATCTCGAATACATCGTCTCGAATAATAGATATAATCTCGAATACATCGTCTCGAATAATAGATAATATTGAATAGTACATCACTGGCTAGGTAGCTAATTAAATATCGAATACTACAGAAGAATCTAGGACACTCGCGGTTCCTGCGGCGCGGGCGGTGGACACCCAAAGAGAAGGAACCCTAACAGGATCATAGCTGAAGTGAGATCCCTGAAGAAACTGCAAGGTATTGGAGAACCTGCCGCCCTCTAACGCAACCATGTAGCGATGGACGTGCTCGTCCTCCTCCCTAACACGGCGACGTACCACCTCCGGCGGGGCCGGCTCCCTCCGCACCGAAACTGGCCCACGCGAACGCCACCAAACGAGATCAGGGTCGACGACGGGACCCGGGGCCGGGTTCCTCATCAAGCGGCGCGCCCCTCCAGGCAGCACCTCCCAGTGCCAGCCCGGCGGAGCCCAGTCTCAGACATGGGTCAGCCAGACGTCGTCGCGGACGTGTCGACGGCGAGGATGCGGGCCGGGCATCGTCGAGAACAAATACTAGCTATATGCCCGCAAAAAGTAACATTTTTTTCATGATTGGATTTTGATAACTAAAATTTCTAACATTTCTATAACATTTCTAACAATGCTATATATAACTAACATTACTATTATTTCTATAACTAAAAAAAGAAAATTTTCTAACTTTTTTATAACTATTTCTATAACTAAAAAACAGAAAAATTTCTAACAATTCTAACTTTTTTACAACTATTTCTATAACTAAAAAACAGAAAAATTTCTAACAATTCTAACATTTCTAACAATTCTAACATTTCTAACTATTCTAACAATTCTAACATTTCTAACTATTTCTAAAAAAGAGAAAAATGTCTAACAATTTCTAAAAAATAGAAAAATCTATAACTAAAAATGTATGTGTGTGTGTGTGCGCGCTCACCGGCCGGCGAGGCGAGAGGCGACGGGGGGCGGCGATAGGGGACACGCGGCAACGGGGACGGCGATGGGTGCGGCGACGACGACGGGGCGGCGACGACGGGGACGGGGACGTACGGGCCGGGGCGGCGACGACGACGGGGACGGTGACGACGCGGGACGGGCCGGGACGGGGCGGCGGTGACGACGGGGACGACGGGGACGGGACTACGGGGGGCGACGACGGGGACGGGGCGGCGACGAGGGATATGGAGACGGCGGGGGCGGCGGGCGACGGTGTGCAGAGGAGAAGAAGCAGAGGGAGAGATGAGAAACTGGCGAAATTTTGAAGTGTTGTATATATAGAAGGCACCTTTAGTACCGGTTGGAGCCACCAACCGGTACTAAAGGCCTGTTTTGGCCAGGCCAAGCGGCGGGAACCGCACCCCCTTTAGTACCGGTTCGTGTCACCAACCGGTACTAAAGGCCCCCCCTTTAGTACCGGTTGGTGACACGAACCGGTACTAAAGGGGGGTGTGCTGCCAAGCGAGGGGCGCAAAGTTTAGTCCCACCTCGCCTAGCGAAGGGCAGCCGCACTGGTTTATAAACCCAGCCGCGGCTGCTCCTTTGAGTTCCTCTCAAATGCAGGCCTTCTGGGCCTACCTGTGCTGTGCTGCCCTATGGGCCTACTGAGCCTTTGCGGGCCTGCATCCTGGCCCAACAACAGGTTGGGTTTCTAGTCGTATGCAGGCCGCTCTGGCCTAGTAGGCGGGCTTTTTTTAAAAAAAATTGCTTTATTTATTTTTGAGTTGTTTTTTTGTGTATTTAGAGTTTCTTTTTGAATATTTTTGCTTTAGGTACAAAAAATACAAACTTTCTGTTAGTGCCCGTAGTTTTCAAATTTGATTAGTTTAAATTTTGAATAATTTGAAATTAGTGTGAATCACTAGTTTGTGAATAACTTAACTTTAAAAATCAGTAAAGGCATGAAAGAATTTGTTTGCACATAAAATTTCTTCGCGTTTCAAATGCCAAAACACATAATTAACTACCCTAACTATTACAGAGATTCCCTTCTGGGTGTGAAACACAGAAGAAAGTGATGATAGTGAAGCCGATCACATCCCAGATCTTTGGGTGTGAAACTTTTTCTTCGCGTGTGTCCCTTTGCGCCGTAACCATGGAAAATCTTCATCATTTAACGGGATGCTCGAGTCAATATTCACTGTGAATGGAGCAATTTCATCAAACTTTTCATAATCTTCCGACTTGTCCGTCTTGTCATCCACTCCCACGATGTTTCTCTTCCCAGAAAGAACTATGTGCCGCTTTGGCTCATCGTACGATGCATTTGCTTCCTTATCTTTTCTTTTTCTTGGCTTGGTAGACATGTCCTTCACATAGAAAACCTGTGCCACATCATTGGCTAGGACGAATGGTTCGTCTGCATACGCAAGATTGTTGAGATCCACTGTTGTCATTCCGTACTGCGGGTCTTCCGTTACCCCGCCTCGTGTCATCTTGACCCATTTGCACCAAAACAAAGGGACCTTCAAACCACGTCGATAGTGAAGTTCCCATATGTCCTGTATATAACCATAATATGTTTCCTTTCCCGTCTTGGTTTCTGCATCAAAGCGGACACCACTTTTTTGGTTGGTGCTCTTCTTATCTTGGGCGATCGTGTAAAATGTATTACCATTTATCTCATACCCTTTGAAAGTCATTATATTCGAAGATGGTAACTGGGACAGCAAGTACAGGTCATCTTCAATAGAGGTGTCATGCATGGTACGTGTCTGCAACCAGCTGGCGAAACTCCTGGTTTGTTCACGTGTAATCCAGTCATCAGACCGTTCCGGGTGTTTGGAGCGTAGCAAATTCTTGTGTTCATCCATATACGGAGCCACCAAGGCGGAATTCTGTAGAACTGTGTAGTGTGCTTCAGTGAGAGAATGTCCGTCCATACATATTATTTGTTCCCCTCCTAGCGTGCCTTTTCCATCCAGTCTGCCCTTATGCCACGATTCAGGAACACCAATCGGCTTAAGGTCAGGAATAAAGTCAATACAAAACTCAATGACCTCCTCATTTTGACGGCCCTTGGAGATGCTTCCTTCTGGCCTAGCACGGTTATGAACATATTTCTTTAAGACACCCATGAACCTCTCAAAGGGGAACATATTGTGTAGAAATACAGGACCCAAAACGTTAATCTCTTCGCATAGGTGAACTAGAACGTGCGTCATGATGTTGAAGAAGGATGGTGGAAACACCAACTCGAAACTGACAAGACATTGCATCAAATCATTCTATAACCTTGGTATGATTTCTGGATCGATTACCTTCTGAGAGACTGCATTGAGAAATGCACATAGCTTCACAATGGATAATCGAACATTTTCCGGTAGAAGCCCCCTCAATGCAACCGGAAGCAGTTGCGTCATAATCACGTGGCAGTCATGAGACTTTAGGTTCTGGAACTTTTTCTCTGCCATGTTTATTATTCCCTTTATATTCGATGAGAAGCCAGACGGTACCTTAATACTAAGCAGGATTTCAAAGAAGATTTCCTTCTCTTCTTTGGTAAGAGCGTAGCTTGCATGACCCTGATGTATGCCGTCTTTTCCGTGCATACGTTGCTGGTCCTCCCGTGCCTCAGGTGTATCTTTTGTCTTCCCATACACGCCCAAGAAGCCAAGCAGGGTCACACAAAGATTCTTCGTCACGTGCATCACGTCGATTGCAGAGCGGACCTCTAGGTCTTTCCAATAGGGCAGGTCCCAAAATATAGATTTCTTCTTCCACATGGGTGCGCGTCCGTCAGCGTCATTCGGAACAGGTTGTCCACCAGGACCCTTTCCAAAGACCACCTTCAAATCCTTGACCATATCATGTACACCAGCACCAGTACGGTGGCGAGGCTTCGTCCGGTGATCCGCCTCACCTTTGAAATGCTTGCCTTTCTTTCTTACGGGATGCCTGCTCGGAAGAAATCGACGATGTCCCAGGTACACATTCTTCTTACAATTAGCCAAATATATACTGTCAGTATCGTCCAAACAGTGTGTGCATGCGCGGTATCCCTTGTTTGTCTGTCCTGAAAGGTTACTAAGAGCAGGCCAATCATTGATGGTCACGAACAGCAACGCCTTTAGGTCAAATTCTTCCCCCATGTGCTCATCCCATGCACGTACATCTGTTCCATTCCACAGATGTAAGAGTTCTTCAACTAATGGCCTTAGGTACACATCAATGTCGTTGCCGGGTTGCTTAGGGCCTTGGATGAGCACTGGCATCATAATGAACTTCCGCTTCATGCACAACTAAGGAGGAAGGTTATACAAACATAGAGTCATAGGCCAGGTGCTATGGTTGTTGCTCTGCTCCCTAGAAGGATTAATGCCATCTGCGCTTAGACCAAACCATACACTCCTTGCGTCATCTGCAAACTCCTTCCCGCACTTTCTTTCGATTTTTCTCCACTGTGACCCGTCGGCGGGTACTCTCAACTTTCCGTCTTTCTTACGGTCTTCTCTGTGCCATCGCATCGCCTTGGCATGCTCTTTGTTTTGGAACAAATGTTTCAACCGTGGTATTATAGGAGCATACCACATCACCTTGGCAGGAATCTTCTTCCTGGGGCGCTCGCCCTCGACATCACCAGGGTCATCGCGGCTGATCTTATAGCGCAATGCACCACATACCGGGCAAGCGTTCAAATCCTCGTACTCACCGTGGTAGAGGATGCAATCATTAGGGCATGCATGTATCTTCTGCACCTCTAACCCTAGAGGGCAGACAGCCTTCTTTGCTTCGTACGTACTCTCGGGCAATTCGTTGTCCTTTGGAAGCATATCCTTTATCATTACCAGCAACTTTCCAAATCCCTTGTCAGATACACCATTCTCTGCCTTCCATTGCAGCAATTCCAATGTGGTGCCCAGCTTTTTCTTGTCACCTACGCAATTCGAGTACAACAATTTTTTGTGATCCTCTAACATGCGCTGCAACTTCTTCTTCTCCAAATCACTTGCGCAGCTTCTCTTTGCATCAGCAATGGCCCGACCTAGATCATCAACGGGCTCATCTGATGCCTCTTCTTCAGCTTCTTCCCGCATTGCCGGCTCAGCTTCTTCCCGCATTACCGGCTTAGCTTCTTCCCCCATTGTTGTATCATCGTATTCAGGGAACCCATGGCCAGGATAGCTGTCGTTGTCCTCTTCTTCTTCATTGTCTCCCATCATAACCCCTCTTTCTCCGTGCTTGGTCCAAACATTATAGTGGGGCATGAAACCGGACTTAAACAGGTGGACGTGAATGGTTCTTGACGTAGAGTAATTGTGACCATTCTTACATCCAACACATGGACAAGGCATAAAACCATCCGCCCGCTTGTTTGCCTCAGCCGCAAGCAGAAAAGTATGCACGCCCTCAACAAACTGGGGAGAGCATCGGTCATCGTACATCCATTGCCGGCTCATCTTCATTACACAACACCAAATAGACCAAATTAATACAAGTTCATACATAAAGTTCATACAACACTTAAATGCAACAAACAAATAACTCTCTGGCTAAAGCATTTAAATGCAACAACAAATGCGATCAAGATCGCAACTAAGGTAACAATGGATCCAACAGCATAATGATACCAAGCCTCACTATCGATGGCATATTTTCTAATCTTTCTAATCTTCAAGCGCATTTTCTCCATCTTGATCTTGTGATCATCGACGACATCGGCAACATGCAACTCCAATTCCATCTTCTCCCCCTCAATTCTTTTCAATTTTTCTTTCAAGTACTCGTTTTCTCTTTCAACTAAATTTAACCTCTCGACAATAGGGTCGGTTGGAATTTCCGGTTCACATACCTCCTAGAAAAAATTTCTATGTCAACTTGATGGGCATAATTTGTCATAAACACGAAATGCAACTAGTTTTAAAAGAGAATATATATACCACATCCGAATCATAACAAGGACGAGGGCCGACGGGGACGGATATCAAAACCATGGCACTATATGTATAACAAACAACGTACGGGTAAGATAATTATACGAGTAACTATATATCCAAATCACACAAACATCAATTTTTATATAAAATTTCATGAACAAAGAGGCTCACCACAAGGTGGTGCCGGCGACGGGACGGTGCGGGCGATCGACGGTGGTTACGACGGAGATTTAGAAGGCACTAAGTAAACCACACCTACATATGCAAACTAAGTGTTATTTTTGACCTCTAATTGCATATAAATCAAATACTAGCACATATATATATTTCCTCCCAAATTACTAAACTCACAAATTAATCACTATATAAAGCATTGCAAGAGCTAATCTAGTAATGAGAGATGAAAGGACAAAGTTTCTAACCTTTGTGATCATTTCAATGGATGGGGGCCTTCAAATCTTGACAAATTTTGGGCAAAATGTGTGATGAGCTCGAGAGGAAGAGGGAAAAAACAGAGAGGAGAGGGGAAAGGGGAAGAACAGAGCGAGCTCGGTTGGACGAAGGGTTTATGTAGGACGACCTTTAGTACCGGTTCATGCCAAGAACTGGTACTAAAGGGGCTGGAAGGGGCCCCAGTCTGACAACATCCTGCCACCACTCTCATTAGTACCCGTTCGTGGCACGAACCGGTACTAAAGGTTCGCCACGAACCGATACTAATGAAAGTGGCCTGGCTAGCTGTTGGAACCGGCACTAATGTATACATTAGTGCCGGCTCAAATACAAACCGGCACTAATGTTCTTCACGTTTGACCCTTTTTCTACTAGTGTACAATCAGCAGCAGCAGTCGGGTTATTAGAGCAACCCGAAGCAGTTCAATAGTGGGCAATATCATGTCTTCACTACTAGTTTAGACAAGCATGACCGAAAGGTTCATAGGCGGGCAGTGAACTCTGTTGAACCGGCAGTACCCCGTTACTTACGCTGGTCCGAGCAGCCAATCATGTGGAGCAAAGAGGATCATCCTCACCGGATTGACAATCCGGGACAATTGGCTTTGGTGGTGGCGCCTCAGGTGGGGGGTTATAAATTCACCAAGGTGCTCATGGACGGAGGAAGCAGTATTAACATCCTTTACTATGAAACCTTCCACCGTATGGGGTTAACGGATAAAAATCTTAAACCATCCAATATGGTGTTCCATGGCGTGGTACCTGGTAAATCGGCATATCCTGTTGGAAAAATAGCTCTGGAGGTGTCCTTTGGGGATGATCATGACTCCAAATCAGAAATATTGACCTTTGAGGTGGTGAAAATCCAGAGTCCATATCACGCCCGGTTTGGGAGACCGGCTTATGCTAAATTTATGGCACAGCCCTGCTATGTCTATTTGCAGCTCAAGATGCCGGGTCACAAGGGAACAATAACTGTCCATGGAAGCCGCAAGATTTCTTTGGAGTGTGAAGAAGGTGATGCAGCCTATGCTGAGTCGGTTTGTGCCACGGAGGAGTTGAAATTTTACAAGGATAATGTTGATCTGGCAGACATGACTCCGTTGAAAAAGCCAACTACGGAGCATGATCCGGCCCTGAAATTTTAATCGGCTGCTGAAACTAAGCTTGTTGACTTCATCCCTGGCGATTCGTCCAAGCAGTTCAGCATCAGTGCAAATTTGGATCCGAAATAGGAAAGCGCGCTCATCGAGTTCATCCGTGAGAATCGGGACATCTTTGCGTGGAAGCCTTCTGACATGCCAGGTGTACCGAGAGAACTCGCTGAGCACACCCTTAATATTGATCCCAAGTATAAACCGGTGAAGCAGTTTCTCTGCCGGTTCAACGAAGAAAGACGTAAAGCTATTGGAGAGGAAGTAGTCAGGCTCTTAGCGGCTGGATTTATCGTTGAGGTTTTCCATCCTGAGTGGTTAGCTAATCCGGTGTTGGTCCTTAAGAAGAACGGCACATGACGTATGTGTGTGGATTACACAGATCTCAACAAGGCTTGTCCAGCAGATCCTTTTTCCCTCCCCCGTATTGATCAAATTATTGATGCCACGGCGGGTTGTGAGCGTTTGAGTTTTTTGGATGCATATTCTGGTTATCATCAGATCAAGATGGCAGTTAAGGACCAGGAGAAGACAGCCTTCATAACTCCCTTTGGAGCCTTCTGCTATGTGTTTATGCCCTTTGGGCTCAAGAGTGCCCAGGCGACTTATCAGCGGTGTATGCAGAATTGTCTTCATAACCAAATCGACCGTAATGTTCATGCTTATGTAGATGATATTGTGGTCAAGTCAAGGAAGAAGGAGACTTTGGTTGATGATTTGAAGGAAACATTTGATAACCTGCGGACATACAAGATGATGCTCAATCCGGCCAAGTGCGTCTTTGGTGTACCGGCAGGCAAGTTATTGGGCTTTCTGGTATCTAACAGGGGTATTGAGGCTAATCCGGAGAAAATCACAGCTATCACCTCCTTGGCTAAGCCGAAGTGTATCAATGACGTTCAACACTTGGCAGGCCGGATTGCCGCGTTGAGCCAGTTTATCAGCCGCCTTGGTGAGAAGGCGATTCCTTTGTATCAGATGCTGAAGAAAACGGATAACTTTGTCTGGAGTTCTGCCGCTGATGAAGCATTTGTGGACTTAAAGTGGCAGCTAGCCAACCCACCTGTTCTTGCTGCTCCGGTTGATAAAGAACCATTACTGTTATATGTGGCAGCCAACGCTCGAGCAGTCAGCGTAGCTATTGTGGTGGAGCGCAAGGAGGCGGGAAAGGAATATCCGGTTCAACGTCCAGTTTACTATATCAGTGAGGTACTTATTGAATCCAAGCAAAGGTACCTGCATTGGCAGAAGTTGGTGTATGGAGTGTTCATGGCAAGCCGGAAGCTTAAACAGTACTTCCAAGGTCGTCCCATCACAGTGGTCAGCTCTACTCCTTTGGGAGATATAATTCAGAACAGGGAGGCAACTGGCCGGATTGCCAAGTGGGCTATAGAGCTTGGGCCTCACAGGTTGAAATACATACCTCGGACGGCGGTCAAATCTCAAGAACTTGTGGATTTCATCAATGATTGGACGGAACTGCAAGCACCTGAAGAGAAGCCGGATCACACCTACTGGACTATTCATTTTGATAGGTCCAGGCAATTGGAGGGCTCGGGGGCTGGAGTCGTGTTAACTTCCCCACGAAGTGATAAGTTCTGTTATGTCCTCCGCTTAATGTTCCCTTGTACCAACAATGCAGCTGAGTACGAAGCCTTGCTCCATGGTCTTTGGATGGCTAAGGAGATGAATCTAAGTCGGGTTAAGTGCTTCGGTGATTCTGACCTGGTGGCTCAGCAAGTGTCTGGCACTTGGGATTCCAAGGATCCCCTCATGGCAGCATACCTTCGTGAGGTGGATATTGTTGCAGGTCACTTCAAAGGTTATCAGGTGGATCACGTGGACCGATGGAAGAATGAAGCGGCGGACGCTTTGAGCCGATTGGGTTCTCAACGTAAACCGGTCCCGCCTAATGTCTTCATGGATATTCTGCATAATCTATCCGTCAAGCTCCCTGGTGAAGAGGATTTGGCTATTCCTGATCCGGAAGCTCACTTGGTGGCGGCTCTTCATGTCATCCCGGATTGGACGGTTCCTTATCTCGCGTACATGAACCAGGGCGAGTTACCAGAGGATGAGACTCTAGCCAGGCAGATAATCCGGCGGTCCAAGTCCATGACCATTATCAATGGAGAGCTGCATCATTGTAGTGTGTTAGAGGCGTTTCAACGTTGTGTGTCTCCTAAGGAAGGCTGCGAAATTTTGCGCGAAATCCACGAAGGAGATTGTGGTCACCACGCTGGTTCAAAATCTTTGGTGGCTAAGGCGTTTCACCACGGTTTTTATTGGTTGACTGCTCATGCTGATGCGGAGGACCTGGTCAGACGATGTGATGGCTGTCAGAAGTTCTCAAGACGCGCTCATGTGCCGGCTCAAGAATTGAGGATGATTCCAATTACTTGGCCGTTTGCGACTTGGGGGCTGGATATGGTTGGGCCGTTCAAGAGGTCCAAAGACAAGAAGACCCACCTCTTGGTGGCGGTTGACAAGTTTACAAAGTGGGTAGAGGCAGAGCCTGTTAGCAAGTGTGACGTAGCCATGGCGGTTCAGTTCAAAAGGTGATTTTCCAGTTTGGCTTTCCACATAGCATTATCACTGACAATGGTACCAATCTGTCCAAGGGTGCCATGAAGCAGTTCTGTCAACGTGAGCACATCCGGCTTGACGTATCATTAGTGGCTCACCCACAGTCCAATGGTCAAGCGGAGAGGGCCAATCAAGAGATCTTGCGAGGTATCAAACCCCGGCTTCTGGTTCCTTTGCAGCGGACGCCGGGTTGTTGGGTCGAGGAGCTACCGTCTATGTTATGGAGCATCAACACCACACCAAACAGATCAACAAGATACACCCCGTTCTTCATGGTTTATGGAGCGGAGGCGGTTCTCCCCAGCGACATCCGTCATGACTCACCTCGTGTAGCGGCATATGTTGAAGCGGACAACGAGAAAGCACGACAATACGCTCTTGACCTGCTAGATGAGGAGCGTGACATAGCGGCTGCCCGTTCGGCGATTTATCAGCAAGATCTATGTCGCTATCACAGTTGCCGAGTTAGAACCAAAACCTTTCAAGAAGGAGATTTGGTGCTTTGGCTCATCCAAGATTAGACGGATATGCACAAGTTATCCCCGCCTTGGGAAGGACCTTTTGTGGTCAGCAAGAATCTGTACAGCGGGTCATACTACCTAATCGATATTCGAGAGCGCAAAGACTCACGTACATCGGAGGAGGAGACCAAACGGCCATGGAATATTGCTCATCTTCGGCCTTACTATACTTGAGCCATAGGCTCTGCTTATGTACATATTATGACAATGTATATATTATGATCAATACAATAAACCGGAGCCTCAGCTAAAGCGGGTCTCTGTTATTTTTACATCATGTGTGGTTACACGGAGTTTCTGTCTTAAAGCGGCCTCCGGCTTACCCCTTGAGTTAGCTTCTCAAAAGGTTTATATTATATCACTTGGGGGCTTGGTCGTGTCCGAACCATAGCAACACCTTTTGATAGGTGAAAAGCCACAACATCACTTGGGGACTTGGTCACGTCTGAACCAGTCACGCCTCTTGATCGGCCTACTGCCATAGCATCACTTGGGGGCTTGGTCGAACCCGAACCATAGCTACACCTCTTGAGCGGCGTAATGCCAAAGCATCATTTGGGGACCTGGCTGACTTGAACCATAGCTACGCCTCTTGGGGGCATGGTCTTGTCCGACCATGGTAATGCCTCTTGATCGGCTCCAAGCCTCATTTGCAATGGTTTTACCTCTGCCTTTGCTTGAATTCTGTTTTCTTTTTTGATAAACATTTCTTTTGTTGCGTTTTTAAACCGACATTATTAAACCAGTTCGACTGTCAGTTACAAATTGACGGAACACGGTCAAATCTTAATCCGGAGACTATCTGCCCAGTTTGATTTTCTGTTACCATCCTATTATGGAGTAAAACTGGTGTTTATCATAACACGGAACGGTTTACATTGTAAACCGGCCTTATATTAACAGGAGTTGTTTCCTCCTCCAACAGTTTGGGTTCTCAACCCCGCTTCAAGGTTGGCCAGCCAACATCATGCCTAACGATGGCAGGTATTATGTATTTCCATATTTGGTTATATGTTTTAACCTAAATTATCATCTTTTCTCTTACATACATGGACATCATGACCCGCCTGGCGGTAAACCGCCAAGGCGTTTTAAGCTTCTTAGCTGCAGGAAACAGTTTGGAAAAATATGATTCAGACAGGCATCAGTTGAAGATAAATATGCACGAAGGCATACCAAGACAAAGTATATCAACTAGCCTATTACAAGGCGTTCCAGTGCCCAAAAAAGATCATTGTTTTTACAGGTCACAGCATGTAGTGGTTTCAAACCAGCCTCCGGTTTACACTTGGTCGCCGACTTGACCTGACGGTTGCGGATCATCTTGCGCCGGTTCAGTCCCTTCCTCCCTACCCAGTGGCTGGAAATCAACAGTTGCCCAGTCGATTCCAGTTAACGCTTGGAACATAGCTTCATCACTAATCAGCAACGACGGTTCAATATCATGAGCGTAAGTATGCTTACGGATTGGTGGTATAAGGTTCTCAGCTTCAGGAATTGGTGCTGCAACTCGCTTGTTTTGATTATCATATTGAGCTTGATAGTGGGACATATCTGCCTCTTCAACCAATTGACAAGCCAGAGGACGCACTTCCCGGTTTATGGCTCTGAGATCCTCTTCATCAAACTCTGTCCCGTCTTCTTTCAAGCTGGGGTAGCCTTGGGCCTCTTCAACAGGGTCAAAGTCAGGCACCCACGCTTTGGCCCGGATTAAGGCGTTAACAACACCTGTTCTAGCAGCAGATTTCTTCAGCTCTTCAACCCGGGCAGGGAGCATAGACAACATTTCAAGGGTATCTTTGATCAAAGTGGGCGGTGGATTGTTGTGGGAAGCGGTGTAGATTATCCGTTGGGCACCAGAGTACAGTTGCTCTATCAAAGTATAGGCAGCTTTCAACTTATTCCACACATCCGATCCCAAGTGGCCAATGTGAGTTCCTGTATCATGGCAAGTGTTAGTAAACCTGCAGCTGCATGAACAGGTCTGTTCAATTCGAAGAACAAGGATACTTACCAAATACAGCCGCAATCATGGCATGAACCTGTCGCTTCACGCTGGTCAATTCGTCCACCGCCGGTTTAAGGGCGGCTTCTGCTTTTTCAGCCCTTTGTGTCAAAGCGGCTTTCTCAGTGGCCCAATCTGCCCGCTCTTTTTTGAAGCCCTCTTTAAGTTTCTCCATCGCGCTTAAAGCACTGGTCAATTCTTCTTTGGCCTTGGAGGTTTCTGCCTGTTCAAACTTAAGATTCTCCTGTAGGTCGGCGGTTTGATTTTCTCTCTTGCTCAGCTCAGCCTGCGTACAGATAGTTATACAATGAAATGACAGTACAGATTTGAAGTACCAACCACATAACAAGTTATGCCCTTGGTACTTGGGGGCTAATGCATATTTGCTCTTCATCGTACAGTTTCTATAAAGTCCCAAGCTCAATACAAGTATTCAACTTGGCACTTGGGGGCTAATGGCTATTTGTTCAAAGACTATTAACACAGGAATTTTTATTCTCTAAAAGTCCCGGTTTAACTTTGTAAAGTTGAACCGGCCCTTGGGGGCTACGTCAGCAAAGCTCAGATGAACTGAGGTTTACATTGAATATTTACTCTAGTCCCGGCTTAAGTTGATATCTTAAACCGTCACTTGGGGGCTATTGGAGTTGATACAACTACCAGATAATACAAGAAGGAAAGCATATAGGAAGTTACCTCATATTTCTCCTTCATCATATTGACCAGACATGCTTCATAATCGCGGCTGGTGTACAGCCGGTTCAGATAGCCAGAGTGGAGTTCTTGAGCATTCAGAGCGGCATAAGTTGATCAATCAGCATTCCACTTGCCTTGACCAATGGCAGAGAATTCTTCCTTAGCAGTGTGCCTGGATAAATCGACAGGGTTTCCTGGATCTGTATGACCAACGCCAGTAATAAGGACATCATCATCTTTTTCTTCACCGGTTTGTACTGGAGTCACCGGTTTGTCAGTATTCTTTGCTAGACTAGCCGGTTTATCAGTCCGGATAGGGCTTGTCGGCTGGTCAACAGGGTCTGCCTGTTCAGCGACAAAGTCATGGTCTTGCGGTGGCGGGTCATTCAGCACATCATCCAGGTTGGCCTCTTGAGGGTCCGGTGTTTTCTCCGGTTCAGCGGCCGTATTTTCTTAGGCCGGTTTGTTCAGACGAGCCTTTTTGCTGGGCCTGGGTTTGGCTCTGTGAAGAGTTAAAAAAGGATCGGTTCAGCACATATAAAGTAATGTGTCAAAATGCAAAAAGGAATATGACTTACCCAAGCACCGTTTTAAGCGGTGGAAGCTTGGTGGCTGATGACTCGCCGGAGGATGAATGAGAAGTGCCCTGATAATTGGAGTCGGACGGATTAAGAGGTTGACGAAAACAACCCGCTTTAGGGCATGCAGTGACAAGAGAATTAGAGACCTCTGAACGGCGTTTCCGAACCGGACTATTCGGTAAACCGGCGGAGGTAACTACCTGGCCGTTGTGCCGGGTTGTGCGGCGAGCCTCGTGCTATTGTGTCTTCACAAGAAAGTTTGGGTCCAAGTAAGCAAGAGGATGAGAAAATTGAACTTTCCGTTTTGCCCGACGGATTTTTAATGAAGGCAAGGGGTCTGAATCGGAGGAAAGAACGATTACCTCTGCAGCATCAGCGTGACTGACTTCAGCGTCGTCCTGGCAATGATCGTCATCAATAAGGCGTATGAAAAATAAACCAAGTGAGTTAAGTTCTACCTCAAGATCCGGGTTACCCACATCATCTTCAGCCGGTGGATCGGAGGATGCAGTGGTTCTCTTCTTGTTAGCAGGTTTCTTCACAACTCTGGTCTTTGGCCGGGTTGGCTTCTCCGGTTTATCTTGCGGAGGTTTCTTGCTCCAAAACGGATCGCCCTGTTAAAAATGATAATAGCATTTTCAAAAAGTATTGGGACAAAGGCAGATTCAGGAAAGCATAAGGGATGAATCTTACAGCTAGCGGTTTGTTAATGGCGCAGAAAGGGGGTAGGCCGGTTTGAGCACAGACAGCTTCCGGTTCATTTAATATCTTTTTCACAACCTCAGTAACTTCGTCATCTGTAAGCTGGATGTCAATGCGCCGTTGAACATCTTTTACATCTCCTGTATATTCGCACATCAAACCGGGGCACTGACTTAAGGGCAGTATGCTCCAAGATATCCAGCAGCGAGCAAAGTCAACCCCTGTCAACCCGTTTGCCATGAAGGCCCTAAGCTTGGATAATTGAGGAGCATATTTGCTTCTCTCCTTGGCAGTCAGCCTATGTGGAAAGGGGTGTGTATTGCTCAGACGTTCCGGACGGTAACCCGGCAGGGGATTTTCTTCAGAAGGAGAGGTGTCTTTGCAATAAAACCATGATTGGTTCCACTCTTTGGGGTGGCTGTGAAGTTTGGCATGAGGGAAGGTGACTTCTTTCCTTTTTTGAATCGCCATAACACCCAGTTCTGTATTGGGTCCGTCTGTGAATTCAGTACGACGGTTTAAGTGAAAGCAATCCCGGAATAGTTCTACTGTAGGTTCCTCTTGAAGGTACACCTCACAGAACACTTGAAAGTGACAGATGTTGGTTACGGAGTTGGGACCATTATCTTGTGGACGCAGCTGGAAGTTGGCTAGGACATCCCGGTAAAATTTTGAATCGGGAGGATTGAAGCCCCGGGCTAAATGATAAGCAAAAACAATAACTTCTCCATCTTTGGGCGTGGGAGGACATTCCGGGCCAGGGACACTCCAGTGAATGGTGTCTTACTTACTTAAAGCGCCCGTTTTGACCAGATTGTTCAGTTGGCCTTTGGTCACTCGAGAAGGGACCCAGTTGCACTCATACACTTGTTTGGCCATGGCAAGATCTACAATGCAGTAATTGCCGGTTCAAAAATACCTTGGAAAGATATATACGGATGCATATTTGCTAAACCGGAGTTCTACAATGCGACAATGTCCTAACAAAAGGTTTTGGCGGTTCAACAAGGGGACTAATGGTGTATACCGGATTGTTATTTTTTTCTACAACGTTAAACCACCTAGTCTAAGCATTGAAGAGTCAAGATTGCAGATGAGTAAGTAAACGAAAATAGGTTTCACAAGGTTATGTTACAGTTTTGGATCTAAGGCATGTTAGAAAAGGGAAATATATTCAAAAGCTTAAAGAAGCAGTACCGAACCAACGAGCAAGGGTGCAGGTAAGATCTATGGTTTTGAGATGCAAACGGAGGCTAAAGGCTACCACTAAACAGAGCAGAGATTCAGGAATTCATCTGAGAACCATCATATGAACAAGAAATGAATGATGAACACTGAAGAACTTGGAAACCCTAGAATAGATCTATGGCGGAAAGGGCAGAAGACTTACCAGAGCTAAGGAAGAAGCGGAAGGCCGCCGCGGTGTTCTGGTGCGTTCAGGGTGATGCAGCGACCAAGGTCGAAGCAGAGACGACGGTCGATGGTGGTGGCGGAGCTCCACAAGCTGAGCGGCGCAAGGAAGACGATGCGGAAGGGCATGAAGGGGAAAAGAAAATGACCCCTCGGTCCTATTTATAAAGGCAGGGGATATGTGCCAGGCGCGAAAATCAAGGGGCCGCAAGTTGGGAAGCGGAGCTGTCGCCTCGATTGTTGCAGACCTATTAATGAGGAGGTGTCATGCATAATTTCTTTATAAACAGATGACGTCACGCCGGTTCACCACAATCTGAGAAGATGATGTCACGACGGTTTACCAAATTACAAGAAAATGTTGAAGATGAAGTTTTTTGCTTAGGATTGACATGAACCTGTTCAAATCAATCTGGGGCCTAATGTTGGGGATATTACTACTGGGCGTAAACCGGCCAGGACAGGCCGGTTTAACTTCATTAGTAGTTGAGTATGCTTGAAGCCCATGAAGGCATATGAGGATGATATATAGGGGCTCAAGGCCCATAACCGGTTTAAGGCCCGTAGCCGTAAACCGGCGTCGGTATGTAACTTGTATCGTAAGTTAGGAATAGTGGAGACCGAACCGGACACGTCTATGATCCGGTCTCGGGACTCTGGAAACCGACAAGCGTCACCCATGTATATAAGCGGACGACCCGGCGGCGGTTCAGGATGACAGACAACAACTCGAGAGCTAGGCGAAGCATATTCGCTCCCTGGTCATCGAAACCCCATCAATCCCATCACAACTAGACGTAGGCTTTTACCTTCATCGAAGGGGCCAAACTAGTATAAACTCGCTTGCATCCCTTGTCCGCTTTAACCCCTTCAAGCTAACCCGTAGCGATGGCTCCACGACTAAGTCCTTTCATGAGGACATCTGCCGTGACAAAACCACGATAATAGTCGAAACTGAATTTTACTGTTGAAACTAATTGAACTAGTAACAGAGCATTGCAATAGATGTTTTGGGCGTTCAAGCACTAGTAGAAGAGAAGCAATGACCTAAATCAGCAGACGCTCGAGCATGGAACGCACTAGCAGATAGCAAGTCATGCAGTAGCACCGCGAGCGAGTGCTAAAGCAGCAACTCTTGTAGCTGCCGGAGGTTGTGCAGCAGTAGCAGCGCAAGCTAAAGCAAGAGTAGAGCAGCAGCATGAACAAAAGTAGGAGCAGTGCAGCAGCGCAACCGACAGCAAGAACAGAGTCGCAACATGAGCGAGAGCCGGAGCAGCTGCAGCTAGTGCCGTTGTGGAAGTCGCCGCCAAGGAAGCAACGACATGGGGGAGAGACGCCATGGATGATGTGGCCGGCGATGGCGCCGTCGATGGAGACACACCATGTCTGCTCGGTATCGAGCACCCGCAGCCCGGTGAGATCGAATAAAAGATAAAATGCAGCGGTGAGTGCAGAACCTCCTTGGTGGCGCCGAGTTGGCCTCGGCTTCATCAGAGGAATTGGTGAGGGTGATGCTGTTCCGGCGGGGCAGGTCAAGACGGCGCTGTGGGGATTGAGGTGGCGCGATAGACGAGGCGAACGTCGGGGCAGCTCCTTGGAGGTGGAGGACGGGGCGGCTGATCCGGCGGGACGACGAGATCGACAACGGATCCTCATCCGGTGCAGTGGATGAGGGACGGTGAGCTGTTGCGGTGGACGACGTAGTCGAGGAAGAGTCTCCGGGTGGGCTGCGGTCGGGAGGCCGACGGAGGAGCGTGGGGTTTCGTGGTTTTTGGCGGCCTCGGTGTACGAATGGGGGGCGAAGGGGAAGGGGGAGCCAAGCTTAGGGATGCACTTGTCCGAAATGTAGGGTAAGTTATCAGCGTACCCCCACCGTTTTTGACACCGCGACGTGGAGCTTCATTTCTAGCTGAGGGGTAGAAGGGGGATTTCACGTGTCTGGTCTGCGGGAGCGATTTCGGATGAGGAGGGAGTTCTCGCGTGCGTCCAAATTTCGGGATAACAAGGCGCGACGCGGGTTAAAGAAGCGGGAGTTTCAAAGCAGGTTATACAAAAGATACTCGAGCTTGAAAATTTCGGGATAACAAGGTGCGGATTCCTTGTTCGGCAGAACAAACTTAACGTGTAAAAAAATTCATACAAGACACAAGAGAGCCATGTCCCCTTTTACTATATTGCTATAGATGCCATTGAAAAAACTACAAGAAAAATGTAAAAAAAATCGGGAGAACAAGATTACCCTATACAGTACCAAATCGATTTGCACTTCCCTCAACAACAACAAAAAACAAATCAATTCCCACTAAAGAAAGAGTAATGTCCCTTTTTATATGATTACAGATGCCATGATCTCGAATTTGAATTTTTGAATACACGTTATGTTGAATTCGAATATATCGTTAGGTGACCTTGCGGTTTATAATTGATGTAGTCGTACATTTTGATCTTCCATCATATATGAACATTTTACTCCACCATGTGAACATATATATTGTCGTCTACCATATGGACTAAATTTGAATCAATTTTTCTTATTTGAATACGATTGTTGTCAAGTTATACAATAATTTAAATATTATCTTGATAACAAAAAACATACATATAGCAGTAATCATATTTCACTATGAACTACATGTACCATACGCTCTTCAATTCAAATATTTGTATCCATTTTATGTTGAATTCAAATCATAGTACATTATTGGTCTAGGTAGCGAGATGTTTGGGATAATGTAAACCCTGTTTTCATACGTATAATTTTTGGCTGAATTGGGACAAGTTTTGGTATAAGCCTCTTGCAAAACTGGAGATTCTCTCAACAAGCCTCGTGGTTCCGAGAGGGAACTTGTCACCTTTGTGTGCGAAACGATATACGTTGCCTCCCCCCTAATTTTATTTACAGAGGCAACATAGAACTATATGAGTGCCCTGTTAAATTTTGGAATTATTTCGGGTTCATTTGGCCTTTTTATACATTAATTGAGTTTCTAGACTTTTAATGTGCATAATCTAAATATGAATTGCATGCACATGCTCCGGTGCACCAAAGTGGGTTGAAAAATCACATGTGTGTCCTTGGTTGAATTTCTAGGTCCTATGGAAGAAATGAGAATGAAATTCAAACATCTGGGCGTCATGACTCGGCCGAGAACATCGAGAAACTTTGATTTTAAATTCATGTAAATCCAAAACTCGCCTGGAAATCATGAAACTTGGCATGGTGTCATGTCATGGCACTAACATGTTGTGGTAAAAAATTGGGCCGATTTGGAAGCTCATGGTTCTAAGAGGGAACGTGCCACCTTTGAGTGTGAAACGATATACGCTACCCCCCCCCCCCTTGAGTTTCTTAACAAGCAACATAGAACTACATTAGTGCCCTGTTAATTTTTGGAATTATTCCGGGTTCGTTTGTCGTTTTTATAAATTAATTGAGTTTCTGGTCATTTAATGTGCATAAGTCAAATTTGAACTACAAGCACATGCTCTCGTGCACCAAAGTTGGTTGAAAATCGCATTTGTGTCCTCGGGTGAATTTATAGGTCCCATGCAAGAAATGAGAATAAAAATAAAACATATGGGCATCGTGGCTCGGGCGAGAACATTGAGAAACTTGGTTTTAAAATTCTTGTAAATCCAAAACACGTCTGAAAATCATGAAACTTGGCATGGATGTCATGTCATGGTACTACCATATCGTGGTAAAAAATTGGCCGAATAGGAACAGATTTTGGTATAAGCTTCTTGCAAACCGAAGCTTCTCTCAAGAAGGCTCATGGTTCTGAGAGGGAAAGTGCCACCTTTGAGTGCGAAACGATATACGTTGTCCTCCTTGAGTTTATTTACAAAGGCAACATAGAACTACATGAGTGCCCTGTTAAATTTTGGAATTATTCCGCTTTGTTTGGCCTTATTTACACATCAATTGAGTTTTTGGTCATTTAATGTGCATAATTCAAATTTGAACTACAAGCACATACTCCCGTGCACCAAAGTTGGTTGAAAAATCACATTTGTGTCCTCGGGTGAATTTCTACTCCCTCCTTCCATCTATATAGGTTCTAATGCATTTTTCGAGGCTAACTTTGACCAAACGTTAGAGCAATAATATATGACATGCAATTTACACAAAGCATACCTTCAAATTTGTATGTCAAAGGAGCTTCCAATAATATAATTTTCATAGTATACATCTCATGTGCTATTAATCTTGTCAATAGTCAAAGGTTTTCTTGAAAAACACATTAGGCCCTATATAGATGGAAGGAGGGAGTAGGTCCCATGCAAAAAATGAGAATAAAATTCAAACATCTGGGCATCGTGGCTCGGTCGAGAACATTGAGAAACTTGGTTTTAAAATCATGAAACTTGGCATGGTGTCATGTCATGGTTATACCATGCCGTGGTTAAAAAAATTGGCCGAATAGGAACAAATTTTTGTATAAGCTTCTTGCAAATCGGAGCTTCTCTCAAGAAGGCTCGTGGTTCTGGGAGGGAACGTGTCACCTTTGTGTGCATAATTCAAATTTGAAATACAAGCACATGTTCCAGTGCACCAAAGTTGGTTGAAAAATCACATGTGTGTCCTCGGGTAAATTTCTAGGTTCCATGCAAGAAATGGGAATTAAATTCAAAATTCTGGGCGTCGTGGCTGGGTTGGAAACATTGAGAAACTTAGTTTTTTAATTCCTGTAAATCCAAAACACGCATGAAAATAATGAAACTTGGCTTGGTGCCATGACATGGCACCAACATGCTGTGATAAATTTGCAGTCCGATTTGCGAAGGCGCACACATTAACAATCAACAAAGTCATTTTGGAACAAGTGATGTCACGTTACAATTGGAAACACAAGTATTATTGAAACCGTGGGCGTTCTACTTACTAGTACCATTTACGTGCCGCCACGCGTCCCCATTTTTTATTAGGTAGGAGGCACCGTGCAGGGTAGCTATTTGAGTACGAGAGGCGTGCGATCATACCCCTGCGCATGCTTAACGGGAGGAGAGCCCTTTGATCTCCATCTGCCGTCCACCTCTCTCCCAAGGTCTCCATTAATGACACCCGAGCCTCTGTTTAATGGCGTGGCTATGTCTCACTCGACTGAGATTTAAGAGAGAAAAAAGAAAATCTGAAAGCACGGATCTTGATGTAAGATCCGACGGACCTATATAGCATCTACTGCGACTTATAGCAAGACTGATGAATATATAAGGACGATTAAATTTTTTTTATCAAAGAAGGGCTTGCCCCTTCTGATTTTCATTACTGAAAACCACCACAATTCACAAGAAGTTCAGCACAACTCCAGCCTAACACGGAGGACTAAAAGCCACTAGATTGAAATCGCAACATCCCAAGAGGCCAACAAAGGCCAAACATCCGCGCTAGAACCCAACATTTCACAACCGACAACACAATCCACATCCTAAACCGATTATTACATCAAAAGAAACCAGGAAACTGAAGGACACACGCTCTGGTGATCGGCGAGCTTGTGGTAAGTGACAAAGTCTCCGCAGAAGCTGAGTTTGTTTTTGAAACATCAAGTGGCCAGAGACTCGAAAACTTATTTGCCCATTAGTGACTTGTCAGGGCGGTGGATTTTAGTTTGTACGATAATGCTGCATCCACCTAAAGTAACAAAAGTTCTTACGTAAACTTCCTAGTAATTCCCTCTTCGTAGATGCAGCATTACTCCTAACATTTGTAATATCAGTTTGAAACTTGTAATATTGCCGTGTCCTATTCCTGCGTTTTCAAAATCCTACAAATCAAACAGGTCCTGAGTTGGTTATGATGTTGTGCCTCCCATCTTTCACTAATAGCCGTAGATCTGACGCATACAAACCAGGCTTCTCCATTTTTGCAAAAAGATGCCCGCACTTGTTCCCTATTTACAAACAACTCCTTGTCTCTCACAATTAGCCTCATCTCCTCCCCACCACATCTAGGAGTAGAAGGCCGTGGAAAAATCTGGCGCGATGGCCGCTACCGGAGCCGTCCACCCCCAATATTGGTGTTCCGTGCAATGCACGGGCATCTACGCACGGGAAATTATGTCGAACAGGGCTAGTTGTAAGCAGGCTATCTCTACAGCCATGATGATAGTGACTGCAGACGGTGAGGCTGACTATGGTATGCCGAACACGGCGCCTATACTCAGGTGTCATCTCCGGCGCAGGGTCTTGGAGCAGCACGTAATAATTTGACCAACGGGTAGTACAGTGCTAGTACTCCTACTACTACATTGGTAGTACTACTACTAGTACTAGTAGCACCACCGTCTAGATTTAGGAGTACTACCACGTCCATCTGGATTTTAGTACTTGACTAGCAATATCTAGTAATGCATGTCACAAAAAATGTACTACTCCCTCTCTAAATAAATACATGGTGTTTTATTCCTATCGGCGAGAGAACTTAATGTTTTTTTGCTAACTAGAGTACTAATAATAGGATTACAAGCAATGAACTAAACATTGCATGTCATGTTTGGTACTCTCAAGTCATTGAAAGCATGCACGACCCACATCTCCCATTGGTTGATATGTCACGAAATAAGAAACAAGGAGGGAGTTAATGCACCGTGCCTAAGTATTTTGGGATTATTTGGTTTTCGTAAGGTGACTTACACAACATTTTTGTTTACATGCATTAAGATTTTATTAGTTAAATCAATGGTCAAAACTTGGCGCAAAATGCAAAGGGGACCAATAAACCAGTAAACATCAAACTTCTCTCGTTTGGCCCCAACTAGAGGTCCGGTGAGATGACTATACTGCACCGGCATGGAGGGGGACGCGGCTTCATTGACTTACAGCAGTTGCCTTTGGGTGAATGACACATGGGCTCGGGGGTGGCTGGCCCACCTATCATACAGCCAAAGGAGGGTGCAGTAGAGGGCCGAGGAGTAGTACGAAATACTACGCACCTACGCACGCTAACCAAGGGCAAGAGTGATCACTTGAATTGCAAGATCAGTTGACTAGAAGCTACGCTAGACCCATGGAGGCGATGAGCGTGAGCATCAGCCGGCTGTGCCAGATGGTCCACGACGCCGGCCTGCGGCCCGGCATCGAGGAACGTCTCCAGGTAGTATTGCTTGAGGCCGCCAGGGCGAGGGGCCGCTTGGACGACAGCTTCGTCTCCGTGTTCGACGAGGTCCTCGTCGGTTTCCTCGACAAGTTCACCGTCGTCAAGAAGCTTGCGGACGACTTTGACGTAAGCCTCCAGCCGACGCGCCCAGGCTCTGCGATGCCCGCCACCCTCAACGGCCACTATGGTGACAACCTCTTCGACGCATTGGTGGCCCTGCGACTGCCCACCGTTGCGCCGAAGAATGTCCACCTCGAGGTCACGCTCGCCGCGCCGCGCCTGGCGCAGCAAGACACCATCGACATAATCACCCACGTCTACGCGCAAATCGTCCACAAGGACTACTACATGCAAGAGGAGGACGATAGGACGATGGCCTTCTTGGAGCGCAGGGCAACCTTGGACGGCACTGTTCAGAAGCACGTTGAGCTCGCCGCCAATGCCGCTGCTCCTCACATGTAGGTTGGTGACCCGGCGCACTAGGGCGTGAGGATGTCGTTGAACGTTGATGGATCCGTATGTATTTTTATCTTTCCGTCAAATCCATGTAGCAGTATATGATACTACAGTAATTATCTTACCTTTCGCATCAACTTCATAATTTTCGTACGTACTCCATGCATGAACGGCGCCAGAACCAAACTTCTCATTACTCTAGGCAAAATCGTTATTTTCTATCTATCGGTCGTGCCATGGAGCAGAACCAAATTTTACAAGTTACGAGTTCAAAAGGAAAAGCCTGCCATGTTCGCGTCGCACCCCCACATGGTTGGTCCGGCACGCCGCTCAAGCGGGAATGCGTGCGGTGTTGCATTTTCACTTACAAGTGGGACCACAGTTGAGCAAACCAACTATCGGCAAACCCCCACCCCGCCCACCGCGCGATGGCTGAGAAAACAGGAGGGAGAAGAGATGGTTGTAGCACGGACTCCAAGAAAATTGGTGTCGGATGGGACTCGTGTGGGTGGCGTGTGCCGTACTGCTACACGTGAATGCTAGTTATGGCCCATGCCACCCCACTATATCGAGCCTATATCGAGGTACGTAGAACAAATTTCTTGCAGTCCGTGCTCAGCCCTCCTCTATCTCTCTTCTCAGCCAGCCAGCGGACGCGCGGAGCCCATCGTCTGTTTGCTCACATGCGGCCCCACATGTCAGTGAAAAGGCAAGAGGACCCACTGAACCTGCACATATTTCACCTCGACGTGCTGGTGATGAAAAACAAATCCAATAAAGATCTTCGGTGGCCGCTTTTGGAGTTACTCAAGAGTAGTAAGATTCTATTTACAATTTAACCCAAGATGCACATCTCGTGGCTTCAACTACCACTCTATTTTCTTTCATGACACGACCTGGATGCTGGATGTCCCACGTGTCGGCAAAAGTAGGAAGAACCCGGCCAAATCTTCGGTTCTGCTCTCGGATTAGACTAGTTGTGCTAACTTAAAAAATTTATTGTGCACTCCCTCCGTTCCAAAATACTTCACTTCCATTTGTCCAAAAATGGATGTACCTATATACTAAGACATGTCTAGATACATATATATTGACAAATAGAAGGCATGTATTGTGCAATGGAGGGAGTAGAATGGATGCAAGTTTTTGTATTGGGAAGAAGAGTACATCCATATATTGATAGAGCGCAATTTAGTAGATGTTCTATCACCTTTAGATAGTAGCACAGAGGCTAGAGATGAGATTAGTGCACTTGTTTATACTCCTACTAGAATAGAGGCTAGACATGAGACTAGATGCGAGGAAGCAACGTCTACTTCTTTACACTGAAGAAAGAAGCACGCAAGATCGAGCCTCCGCAGATCAACAATGAATGCATCGAGAAGGCACTAATCCAACTTACAGGAGTAGTAAAATGTATTCTTGTGGTTCTTGTTTTCTTTGGTCTTGCTTTTCTAGTCAAAATTATCGTTGGAGTTCGTGCAAAACGGAGGCCCGTTTGGGGTCGTGCGTTGGAGTTGGCCTTACAAGTGGGACCGCAGTTAAGGAAACCGACTATCGGCAAACCCCCACCTCGCCCGCCGCGTGATGGCTGAAGTTGGAGAAACGACGAGGTTGAAGAGATTGCTCTAGCACGGACTCCAAGAAATAATATGGTGTCAGATGGATGTCGTGGTGGTGGCGTGTGCCGTACTCCTGGACGTGAATGCTTGTTCTGGCCCATGCCACCCCACTACTCCTACTACCTACTCCTACTATATAGTAGTAGTATCGAGGATTCGAGGTGCTGGTTACGTACAACGAACACATTGACATATGGCTACAGTAAAAACACCCGCCCGACGCGCGAAGCATGTGAAGCTAGTACAAATAGTGTACTACTATTGTTGATTGGCCTCATCCGATAACCTGTTGCAATGCACGTACAATTATGTATTCAGAATTTTTTTTTTGCCTCGTCGCACCACTGACTCAGAGAAGCGACTCGAAAGCCATTCATAAATTTAGTAAGTTTATCACAGGCATATCATTTTATTACATACAACAGGTCATCAACCCACATCGACAACGAGGATACATTATAAATACTAAAGTTTTCACCACACAACAAATAACAAGCCATGAAATGAACTTCAACTCAACCATTCCGCGGCGTTGGAAACGCTTGCTTTGAACCACAAGTCTGGGACGGGCCATCTGTTGTCGATCTAGAGACCAACGCAGGACTGATCATCCAGGCTGAAGCGGCCTACTATATCAGTACCAGGGTAGGGAACCACCCAAATGTCCGAGGTATAGACACAGTTGCTTCTCATAAATGTGTCAACAGCAGTTGGATCGCCTTTCACCATCATCGGATAGTTTTGTCCAAGGAAGAGCGAGTTTTCTCCAAGACTATCAATTCTGTGCCAGGGAGAAGGAGTTGGCGCTAGCACACTAGTATCCATCCTGAATACCATGCAACGGGTGTTGGAATAGGTCCGGAGAGTGCGACCATGGGAGACACCTGCTTCCTTAGCAGTAACATCATCAGTGGGCTGTATACACACAAGAAGAGGTGATCCATCGGGATTAGTTGCCAGGCGCCACAGAGTATATGGGCACTGCTCATGATCATCACCATTGGCATCTCCCCCTTGGTTATAAATTTTTTCAAGTATAGGTGGTGGGATATTCACAGGACCTTGGAAACACAAGAAGAAGGTTAATTAGTGAAGGGAAACTTGCTAACCCGCATGCATGTGGATGAAACAATTATAATTACGGTGGAAGACAAACGTACCGTAACTACGAGGATACCATGCAAAAAGAGTGCCACGAGTGGTGGCAGCAAACACAAGGCCCTCGTATTGAATTGCATCACAGTACTCCTTCGTGCACAGAAACTGATTTTTGAGCAATATCCATCGAGTCAAACCACTAAGGATGGCAACAAGCTTGTCGAAGATAGCAACAACTTCATAGTTGTTGTAATTCCAAGAGCGGTTGGGAACTCGAAAAATTGCTATCTTCCATAGAAGACAATCACCATGATCGTATTTGAACGTGCGTACATTATCGGTGTGCTCAACCTCTGGGAAGTGTGCTGAGATTTTTAGAAGTGGAACCCGGTGACGAGTGTACACATTCACAAGTTCCCACTCGCAGTTGGACCCAATGTAAACACCCAATCTCCATTTGCACCCGCCCAAGCTTTGCCCTCAAGCGATGGCATCTTAACATCATACGTATCATTATCAAGCGGCATCAACTTGCATAGGACGAGGCCTCCGTCATGCCGGCGCCAGTCATCAGGGTCACGGCGAAGAAGATAGGGGAGATCAAACCGCTCCTTGACTCTTGGGTTCCTTGCAATGCTGTTATTAGTTGAGTCGAGAATGGGCTTGAACGAACCTGCCATGCTAGCCGTGGTGATGACGTTGCACCGATCAATGAGTTCCTCCACCACGTCATCTTTCAGATCGGGGCAAGAATAACGGGGTCGTTTCCGGCCTATTCCCTTCATGGAGAAGACGATCGAACAATGGCAGAAGAAAGGGTGAAGGGCTGAAGGAAAATGGAGGAGGGAGAGGAAGAGCGTGTGACAGCAGTTCCAAATCGAGAGGGAAAGGCGAAGATTTGGTGGACGGTTGCGAGTTTGCCACGGTTCACGAAGAGGCTCCCTGGCCTACACATCCATTCGGAAATACTCCTACTACTCGACGTCGTCTCACTGATATGTTGGAACGGGACCACATGTCAACGAAACATGGTGTGTAATTTCTCGTGCAAAATGCGATCTGGACGCGTTGGCCCGAGGTGCCGCATTAGTTATCGACCTTTATTTTTTTAATGGCGTGTCGATCAGTTTTGAAGCACGACTAACTGGTACTGTACGCAGAGAAAATATAAACTACTCTACCACTACTCCACCTCCAGTACTAGTAGTATAAAAAAGATATATAGGCTGGAGCTTCAACGCTTTGTTGGTAAGGGCTGCCCACTTGCTTCTCACACTACCACCCTCTCTCCTGATCTAAAAAAGACGGCCCCTCTCTCCCTCCTCATCGATGGTCACATATCCACCGGGGAAGAAAAGGACGTGCAGCGTTGACGCACTCGTCATCGGCGAGTGAGGTCATGCACTGACGACAAGGCCGTCCTCTCAGACCTAGCGCCCGCGCGGGATGGCCTGCATCCCCAAGCTCGTTGCCGTAGTGTGTGCGGAGGACGACGACCATGAGCGAAGCCACTTCCCGCCGACCCTCAGGTATGCTACCTCTTTTCGAACCATAACCTTGTTCTATTGCCCCATCTGCCACGTCGTTACATCTGGATCTTTTTCCACTCCACCATCTTCCCAATTTGCTATCCTCTGCTCTGCTGGCCACGCAGACGAAAACCATAACTTTCACTATTAAAGGAAACCCTACTTCATGCAGACTAATCCATGTCTGGGTTGAATAAGGAAAGGAAGGGAGACTGTACTGTCCAAGAGAGTAGGCATCGAACCCGCATCTAGGTTGAAAAGGGAAAATCAGTAGCTCAGGAACGACTCTCGTGTCTCTTGGTTGAAGAAGGGTAGAAAGGCATGACAACGCAATAGAGAATGACCAGGTCGATCGGTTTGTTGTCCTCGCATAGGAAAAAGGTGGCTAAAGAGAACAAAAATGGGACGTAGTCCACATATGCTGCCTAGATATTTGTTGCTCTGGGCAACCATACCTCCCTCACCACTCTGCGTCCGTGGAGGTACATCGTACTGGTGCGCCCACTGTCCGAATGACCCATGCTCTTATTGCCACTTTTTTTGCTGTTAGTATAACGCCAGCAGTCAAGTCAAGCAATGCTACTGCTAAAGTGATGCCACATTTAACTAATGCCGCTCTCAGTCTAATGCCACCGATAAATTTAAGCAATGCCATTTCATGTCATTGGATTATTTCAGGGTTAGCTGTTGATTGTGGATGTATTAAAAAAAATCAGCTAAGGCATTCTAATGTTGTTGCACAGCCAGTATACCAACGATGAAACTTGTTACTACCTTCAGATTTTTGCACTGTTAATGCTTATAGATTACATACCTCACTTTCATGAGATAAGTTAATTTTTTGTACAGTGTCACCAAAATGCCAAGGCGCTGATGTCATTTTATTTTGGTTAAACTGCACAGACAATTATGAAGACAGGAGGAAAGGTCAAGAGTGGGCACCTCCTCCTCCGGCTGTTCTCTTGAGGAGGTCTGTATGTTTGTCTCTAATGCCTGTCGACTACATACCTGACATCATGATGTAATGTTAAGTCATTTCCTTTTGTACAGTGTCACTCAATTATCAAGGCGGTGATGGCATTTTATTTTAGTAGAACTGCACAAAGTTTGCTTAAAAGAAGAGGAAAGGTCAGGAATGGCTCATTTTTCCAGAAAAAACTATGTATGCCTTCCTGACATCAGCCATTGTTGCTTTATTTATTCCTTCAAACAGGTGGTTAGAAACAGTCTTGCTACCTTTTCTCATTAAGAAATTGGAATGCTTATATTTGTGAGTCTATGCTTCAACTAGTGCCACTTTTAGAGTAATCACACTTTCAATATCTATGCAAACAGGGATGCTCGATTTTAGTGGAACTGCACAAAAAGTCCAACTGGTTCAACATTAGGAGCATGTTTTTTCCAAACCTTTATATCCAATTGGTGGCACTATGAGCTATTCATTACGAAGGTACATGGTTTGCTACTATCTTGCTACTCTTCGTACTGTCATTAGATAGTAATACTAGTGGTTTGCTTGTGAATTTATTGGCGGGGTGAACCTACATTGGAGGTGCAGGACAGGATTCAATGATTGGATGCTCAATTTTGGTTGTATCGATTTCACCTCTTCCATCACTGCGAACATGGATATCCTTGGTCTGATGAAGAATAGGCGCTATATTTCTGCTCTGAACCAGCAAATCAATTCAGTATGAAATTGTCCAGGGCAAAACATAACTGTATCAGATTGTCCAGTGCAGAACATGACAGATGCTAAGCGGAAGAGACATGTTTAAACCGAAAATACAAGGTGAGGTATATGTTTACTAGCTGCTTGATATTTGTGCAGACAGAGATGTCTGCCCGTTGCTATTTGGCAAACAAACAAAGTGTCCGCAATTTTGGTTCAACTGCACAAGAGAATAGTATAGTCACTGCATGCAGTGCCATTTGAAAATAGACACAGAAAGATTGGATAGTCACGTCATGGACTGCAAAAAAGTAGTACTGTACTATTTATTGGCCAACACTAGGTGCTTCATTGATTTGGTCTGATTATACAATGGGCATCATTTTGCCTAAGTTAAAGTTTGTATTCCAAAAATAGTCTCGCCGTGTGATCGAGAGAAGACCAAATCATATTGCAGTGGATGTTCCTCCATCATGTGTGGTTCATTCTCATGGTTCCAGCTGTTGGTGAAACCACTTACGTTAGTACTTGTACGCTACTAGAGTATTAGTGGGAGTAGATAGTTAACTTGGCTATGATGGTTGTCAACGTGGAAGTTCAGTACTCTATATGTGGATCAGACCTGTTACTTTTCTCTGAATGTTGAACTTTCCTATTAAACGTATGGAATGGGCTGTTATTTTTTTAAATGGGTCGTATTTGTCCTCCACGGGTTTAGAGGCTGACTTGTGGGCCTAGCAAGTTGACGTGTACACAATCAGGAGATGATTGTACGTGGAGAGGATGACAGCAGGGACCCACCAAGGTCATGGCAGTACACAAGCAAGTGCCTCCTTATTTCAAGCCAATAAAAAATGGCTCCTCCTAGTGGATTTCTGACATCTGGGTCCCATGCCATTGTCAACGTAGTCAATAAACGAGAGAATTGCACAACGAGCGGCTGACACCAGGGACCCAGCAGCTCGCCCAATTATTTTTGTTTTGGGTTAATTTGATAAATGCCACTCCAAATCTGGTGTATCTGAGAAATGCCACTACAATTTCCAAACTTTGAAAAATGCCATTTCATGCCATTTCTAGTGGCATTTTTCGAAGTCTGGAGTGGCATTTTTCAAAGTTTGCAAACTGCAGTGGCGTTTTTCAAAGTTTGCAAAAATTGCAGTGGCATTTTTCAAAGTTTGGAAATTGCAATGGCATTTTTATGAATCGCCATAATAGGAGTGGCATTTATCTAATTTGTTTTTGAGACGGAAGTAGGGTGTCAACTAGGCTGTGTGGGACACTCTAGCCTGTCTAGACAGCCTTTTCTTTTATGTTTACCGTAGACCATCCCAGTAGTTTTTTTTCTTTTTGAAAATGGCTAGCCCAGTTTTTTTGTGATTTGTCAAGTAAGTCGCTTTATCAGGCCTGTTGGGCTGCAAATTTTTCAAGACGAGGAAAGCTTCATTCGGCTGGCCGAGAAAATGGCCTATCAGTAATGAGAAATGGGTTGTACATTTTTAAAACACATCAAACCGACAATTAGTTTCAAATATCTTTTTTTCATTTTGAGATTTTAAATTGCATTGATTTTTATGCGTGGACAATTTATTGGATTTTATATTGATATACATTTATTTTTTAAATCAGTCTGAATGTGATTCGAAATTTCAGGATTAAAAACAGTTCAGACCGCACCGATATATGCAAAATTTCGTATAATTTTTTAACCGTGGCCACAATATGGGCTGTAATGCTAACAAAAAAATATGGGCTCCAAAAAAACCCGTAAGAATTAGCAAATGGGCTGTAAATTATTTGAATTAATGGCAGATGGGCTGTATGCTGTTTTCCATAGATTTGAGGCTTTCCACAGATGGCATGTATACTGTTGGATGTCCATCCAACGGCCGTCGTGCTTCTTCAATCTCTGCTCTTCCTGCTCCAGCCGCTCAAACAAGCGTCGGTGGGACTGCCTGCTCCCTCCTCCCCGCGGCCGGCTGTGCTGTCGCGCAGGCCTCACCGCCCCACCGTACTCCCATCGCTGACCTAGCCATCCCTCTACTCACCCACACCTACTGTTATTCTCCGGCGATGGCAGACGAACCAGTAAACTGTCGAGTGGGCCCTCGTACAGTCGTACTCCCCTCCGTGTGGGAAACAAAAAAAACTGTCGAGTCTTCCCTGCCTCCGTGTCGTTCCCTTCCTAGGCCCCGCCGTCGTCCACCGCCCTGGTGCTCTCGGCGTGGCGTGGTCAACGTGGTCAACGACCGACATGCATCTGAAGTGGACTGTACGTGGAGAGGCTGACAGCTGGGTCCACGGCCACACGCAAGGAAATGCCTCCTTATTACGCGCAAAATAAAGATTCCTCCACCTGACATCTGGAAGCCACCGAAAGGGCCTCTGTATTTCGTGAAAAAAAATGTTACCGCCGCTGACAGCTCGGACCCACCAGCTATACCTTCGCACGCAAGGAAGTGTCTCCTTATTACGCACAAAAAATGAATACTCCCCCTGCTAGCTGGGACCCAGTATAGTGGGCCTACTAAGTTGACGGGGACGAAGGGCTTTGTCAACTTAGTCAATATGCACGATTCTAGCTCGACTGACCATACGATGTCCATCCAACGGTCGTAGTGCTTCTTCAACCTCTGGTCTTCTTGCTGTAGCCGCCCAAAGCAGCGCCGGCCGTGCTGCCTGCTCCTGCCTCCCGTGGCCGGCTGTGCTGCCGCGGAGGCCTCACCGCCCCCATACTACTCCCACCACTGGCCAGGCCATCCCTCCACTCCACTCACCCACACCCCCTGTTATTCTGCGGCGACGGCAGCGCAGCCGAACCAGTGAACCCTTGTACTTCTCTCCACGTGGGCATCCACTGTCGCGTCTTCCCCGGCTCCGCGTCGTCCCCTTCCTAGGCCTTGCCGTCGCCCACCGTCATGGTGCTCTCGGCGCGGCGTGGTCAATGTGGTTAACGACCGAATTCCATCGGAAGAATACTGTATGTGGAGAGGCTGACAGCTGGGTCCACGACAGCCGCAAGGAAGTGCCTGCTTATTACGCGGAAAATAATTATTCCCCCACCTGACAGCAGGGACCCACCGGACGCCCACCAGTATTTCGCGAAAAAAACGTTTGCCCGCGACTGCTGGGACCCACCCGACGGGCCACCGTATTTCGCGAAAAAAAAACGTTCCCCTTGCTGTCAGCTCGGACCCACCGGAAGTGCCTCCTTATTACGCACAAAAAAATGAATACCCCCTGCTAGCTGGGATCCACCTTGGTGGGAGGCTGACTTGTGGGCCTACTAAGTTGACGGGGACGGAGGGCTTTGTGAACTTATTCAATATAAACGATTCTAGCTCCACTGACCGTACGATGTCCATCCAACGGCCGTAGTGCTTCTTCAACCTCTGGTCTTCTTACTCCAGCCGCCCAAAGCAACGCCGGTCGTGCCGCATGCTCCTGCCTCCCGTGGCCGGATGTGCTTGCGCGGAGGCCTCACCGCTCCCTACTATTCCCACTGCTGACCAGGCCCTGCGGCGACGGCAGCCTCACACCGCAGCCGAACCAGTGAACCCTCGCACTCCTCTCCGCGCGGGCTTCCACTGCCGCGTCTTCCCCGGCTCCGCGTTGTCCCCTTCCTAGGCCTCGCCGTCGTCCACCGCCCTGGTGCTCTCGACGCGGCGTGGTCAACGTGGTCAAGGAACGGCTTCCATCGGACGTGGACTGTATGTGGAGAGGCTGACAGCTGGGTCCACGGCCGCAGCAAGGAAGTGCCTCCTTATTACATGCAAAATAATTATTCCTCCACCTGACAGCGGGGACCCACCGGACGCCCCCCTGACTGTTGGGACCCACCAGCTACATCTTCGCACGCAAGGAAGTGCCTGACAGTCGGGACCCACCTGGTCGAAGCTTACGTAGCGTTGTCATTCTGGTCGCGAACATGTACGTACATATATACTGGTCGATGTAGAGGCACACACGTGTCATAGTAGAGGCGCGCACGTAGCATGTACACGTACGTACAGCGGCCAGGGTGCAAGAAAGAAAATACGGCCACGTATGTGTACATACGGGAGGGGTCTCGAACGCCTACTCGCGCATACGTACGGCGAGGGCTCGTGTACATGGCTGGGTCGGAACGGAGAAACAGCATCGTCGTCGTGTTCATGGGGAGGCAACGAAATGCGTCGTGTTCATGGGGAGGCAACGAAATGCGTCATGTTCATGGGGAGGCAACGGAATGCGTCGTGTTCATCGGGAGGCAACGAAATGCATGGGAGCCATGGTCGTGTTCATCGGGAGGCTTGGACGGAACAGGCGATGGAAACGAGGCTTGGCGTACCGCAAAACGAAGGAAACGGACCTCCTACGTTCGGAACGGGGTCCTGTTGATCGGGAGGGGTGTGGCGTACCGCAAAACGGACGAAACAGACCTCCTACGGTCGAAACGGGGGTCCTGTTGATCGGGAGGGTGTGGTGTACCGTAAAACGGACGAAACGGACTTGTGTTGGAGCGCTACGGTCGAAACGGGGTCCTGTTCATGGGGAGGGGTGTGGCGTACCACAAAACGGGACTCCACGGGATACTGTTCATCTCCACCGTCGACCCCCTCCAGCCTCCACGGGCTACTGTTCATCCACCGTCGACCTCCTCCAGCCTCCACCTGCGACTGTTCATCCACGGGCTCCTGTTCATCCAGCCTCCACCGCGCGCTACTCCACCGGCTACTGTTCAACCACCCCTTCACCGTCTACTGTTCATCCAGCCCTCCACACCACGAGGTCCTGTTCAACCACCCCTCCACGGGCACCCTTCACCGTCTACTGTTTATCCAGCCCCCCACACCACGGGGTCCTATTAAACCACCCCTCCACGGGCACCCCTCCATCGTCTACTATTCATCCAGCCCTCCACACCACGGGGTCCTGTTCATCCACCCCTCCACGGGCACCCCTCCACCGTCTACTGTTCATCCAGCCCTCCACCACACCACGGGGTCCTGTTCATCCAGAGGCAACGCCACCGCTCATTGTTCATCCAAACCCCCACGCAACGCTCACTGTTTATCTAATCGATCGGCTTCAGTTAGCAGCAGTAGCGAAGGGATCGCTCGATCGGGTTCAGTTAACAGTCATCGATCGATCGCTGGGTTCAGTAACGCGTAGCCTGCAGTACAATCGCTCGGGTTCAGTTAGAGCCCAATGCCTCGCTCGGGTTCAGTTAGAGCCAACGCCTCGCACACATGCGCGTACGTGTACGAGAGAAACGTGCATCGCTCGGCCCCCGACCTCCCACCGTAACCGGGAACTCCCCGAAATTTTCCTCTCCCTCGCTTCTACCACGGTTTTTTCCGTCATGGATGGTCCAAAGAATGTCATGCAGCTGCGTCTCTGGCCCACCCAGGACGAGAAGCCCATTTTCTGTCATGATTTTTTGTCACTGAAGTAGGAGCCCACCACATCTATGATGTTACAGGGTTTTGTCACAATTATCATCATAGAAGTGTCATATGTATGACAGAAAAAAAATTCGTTCGGCCCAAAATGTCACAAATGTGTCTTTTTTTTATAGTGTTGTATGTGTCGGACTGGGTGTACATGCCTGCCTTCGTGGAATCCGAGCCATCCATCCACCTGTCCTCGTAGTAGCCTCCGCCTCTATCGTGGATCATCTCAAACATATGTATGCCTGCATCATCACACGACGACTATCCCTCTTGAGGCATACTGGTGAAAAACATGCAGGCATCGAGATATTCCACACCCAACATCTAGAACCAGACAAGCGGCATGATGCAGACTTCGAGAAAATCAGCAGCACCACGATGACGTCGATGCAATTAGGCAGGTTCCCGATGGAGGATGTCGGGGACTACCTACCGAGTTGTTTGGTGGTGTAGAAGTAGGAAGGTTTCAGAAAGTTGATCTTGTTTGAGGTGGTGCTGGCGGCAGGTGGTATGAGTTCTTGCACACGTACCATGCACCATCTTGCACTCTGATGCAATTTTGCCAAAAAAGGGGAAGTTGCTTCATTCGACTTCATTTGATGGGATCTTGATTGGTTTCCGTCCATTTCTGCACAACAATAGGAAAAATGAATTTTTTTTCTTTCTCAAAAATTAGCTTTAGAAAGACGCAAGAAATATTGAAACCCATTGAAAACCGCATCACAACCCTCTTATAAAAGTGGCAAAATATTGAGCCATCACCAAGCCCAACTTCCCTTCCCCCACCTCGGAGGCGTAAGTGGCCCAAGCGCATAGGCTGTCCCTAGATCTGAGGCCTTAAAGAGATTATTCAAAGGGGTCGCCTGTGACGCCGCCGTCCACCTGTGGCTCCAACCACTAGAGCACCATGGACATGAGGATTATTGTCGATAGCCACCATGAGCTACTGGCCCGAGATCCTGCAGCCTCCACCAGCATGACATACTGTCAGTCCACCTCACATTAAGTCTAACTATACTACTAATATTACTACTATAAACATGGCTAGCACGACCTCCTCCCCCACCCCAACTCCGGTCAGGCCAGAGGAGAGGGAAGGAGGAGCCCCGATGGTGGATGGCTGACTCGAGAGAGGGAGAGAGAGAGATTGGAACTCTCGGGACAAACGATACGAGTAACCCATGCATAGACCAATGCAGTAATACATGTTGTTTAGTCAATATGCGCATGGCTCACATCAAACCCACATCCCAGAGCGCTGAAAGAAATCTATGTTTTAATAATAAAAGTTCATAATTGTACTCGAAAGTGCCTGTCTAATCCTGAGAAAAACATAAACAAAATTCAAAACACATAATTATTTTTACAACAAACATTGCTTAGTTTTCTTTCCCGTGCAAAATTTCGTGATAAAATCACATTTGTGGAGTTCTGGACAAAAATAACAAAATCAGTACTCCAAATATCTTTCAAAAAATAGTCTTTTTGGAGCATTAATTTTATTTTATTTGCCCAAAGCATTAGGAAAGGTTTTTCTTTAAGAAAATTTGCACATATGTAGAAGATTTAACAATGTTTGTTGCCAGAAAAAACTTATTCCCTCTTATCCATATTAATTGTCGCTGCTTACTTTGCTTCTCTTTTTTTCAGAAAACTTAAAAAGTATTCATCTTCAATCATGATAGGACAACGAACATAAAAAGTATAAAAATTACATCCAGATCCGTAGGCAACCTAGCGACGATTACAAGCACTGAAGTGAGCTGAAGGCACGCCACCGTCATCGCCCTCCCTCACCGGAGCCAAGAAAATTTGTTGTAGTAGACAGTTGAGAAGTCGTCGTGCTAAGGCCTATAGGAGCAACACACCAGAATAACAACCACCACCGTTGAAGAAACACGTAGATCAAAAGGATCAAACCTGAAAACAAAAGAACGTAGGCAAACGAAGATCGAATCCGAGTAGATCCACCAAAGACAACCACCGACTGAATCCCGTGAGATTCGTCAGAGACACACCTCCACACGTCCTTCGATGATGCTAGATGCACCATTGAGACGGGCTAGGCGAGGAGAACCTCATTCCATCTTCAGGAAGTAGCCACCGTCTTCCTGAGCCGGACACAAATCCTAACAAAACTCAGAAAAACATTTAAAGTGGAGCCCTCCCGCCGATAAGGGCCGGAAACACCATGCCTCCATGGCCCTAAGGGCCACCGGAGATGAGGCGGACCGACGACGATGCTAACAGGAGGCAGAGGAATCCTGGGCTTCTTTTTAGAGGCGGTGGCGGCTAGGTATCGAGGCTGCTTACTTTGCTTCTAACAACATATGTGGTAAGATTTTTTTAATTTTTTGAGGAACATGTTTTTTATACAATTTTGAGAAACATGTGGTATCATATTGGATGGACTTCTTTTGGGGGGACATACAGGATGGACATGAGCCCAACGAAGCCCAAAATAAGATTATGGCCGAGACCCAAGCCCATAACTTCTCAGTGGTAATTTTTCTTTACTCCCTCTCAGACAGTAAGTAGTTCGTCACAAGGATGACAGACTCACGCTAACCACCTTCTTTACTTAACCATCAAGAACCTGCAAACACCGCACAACTTTAACCCCCCACCATCAGCCTGAAAACCCTGCAGCTCTCTGCAACGCCACTGTTCCGCACGCAGACGGCGAAAAGATCACGCGCCTAGGGTTCGGCACCGTCCTCCATCGAAATCGGCGGCGGCGCCGAGGGCCCCGCAGCAATGCAACCGCCGCCCGCGGCGATGACGGCCTCATCGTCGGAGAAGATGGCGGCGAAGCGGAGGAGCGGACCACCGAGGCCCCGAGGGAGGAAGTCGCAGCTCGCCCTCCTCGGTGAGTACCGTTCGCGCCCCTTGTTTTTGCTCGCTGTTCACTTGATTTGTTTGCGCTCTTTCGGCTTTGGAGCTCCATATTTTAGTGGCGGGGCCTTGTTTTGGTGCTGCGCCTGTAGTCTTTATTTAGAGCTGTTAGGTGCGGGGATGATTTGGATGTGGGGTGGTGCCTGGGAATTAATTAGAGGGCCCTTAATTAGAAAGGGTGATCTTGGAAGCGAACCGAGAGAACGACATCCTAACTACTAGAGCTTCCAGTATCGTGCTTTTTACTGCCGAGATGTAATGGTTGCCACTGTCAAAGTAATAAGATGACATTGTTCATGGACAATGTCCTCAGCAAGACAGCAACTGTTCTAAAATAAAGGTGCTCCTTTTCCATGCGCAATCTATCACCATGGTGTCCAAGAGATGTGCAAATGCCACGTGATCATAAATGTCGTCTAGCTTCTTCTCACAGTAGAACGGGTACAAGTGTCAACTCTAAATGTCTAGAAATTTGACAGCCAAAGCACGTGATGTGTTTGTGCTTGTGTATAACTGGATGTTACATCGTACGGCCGAAGTTTATGGCTCAAGAATTTCATCTCCTTCGATAGAAGGCTTGCCCTTCTGTGTGTTCATCAAGTGCCCCTGAATTTATGTTTTGATGATCAACAGGGGGGTGCTCACCTGGAAATGCATTTGCTCCACATATACTGCTTATCAATCGGGGAGAGGTATGCAGCTTCAGGCACCTACCCATCTAAGTTGCAAATTACAAGAACAATACCAACTTTTATTTTGCTTTGTGTATGTGTGTTGTTTTACTATTCATTACGTTAGAATTAATACGGCGCTTCAGCTGCTGAGAAATGTTCCCATTTTTCCCGTCTGACCTGGTTTATTCTGTTTCTGTTTCTCTGGGTCTTGAACCTGTAAATAATTTACTGTATGATGTGAATAATTACAAAATTACTTAGCGATAATTTACTATGTGATGTCACTGATGTGTGAAAAGAGTGTCATGTACTACTATTTTTAGTTTACTGCTCTTTGGAGTGTATTGTCTGCAAGATGATCAACGTTAATGTTTGTCCGCTCTCCTTTTTCACTATTCCCTCGGGTCCAAAATAAGTGTCGTGGTTTTAGTTCAAATTTTAACTAAAACTACGACACTTATTTCAGATCGGAGGGAGTAGCAAATTTCCAAATTTAGACTAGTGTGAACTTCATTCTACTAAACTGCAGGTTCTCAACATTAACGTAATACATATTTATTTGACTACCATAAGGCCCATAGCATTTCAAACAGAACTTCAGTCTACTTCTATCTGTATGTTCTTGTGCAGTGCAGTACAGTCTGTACGGGATCTTCCGTTCATCGTGTTTTATGCACTGGGTAGGTCCTTGATCGTATATGACGGACTAAAGAATTTTGCTCTTGTCAGGCTTCTGCACAGATCTTTGATGTGGCTGTGTTTGGTCTCAATATATGATAGAAAAATCACTTGCTTTCTACTTTTATCACTCAGTTCCTTTTTCGAAAGAAAATGGGTGTGGCCATAGAAGATTCTTTTTGAGTGCACACTGTTCATATGTTGTAGATAATTTAACAGGAATACTGAAAGTACCTTTATGCACAGGATATTACCTCCAAGATTATGCTGTTATCAGAGCTGCACTCCAAATCCATCTGCATTCTATCAGCCAATGGCCCATTATCAGCTATAACCCTCCGTCTATCTTCACATTCAGGTGGCCTTGACAATGCAGTTTACCAGGTTCGCCTCAGTGTTCTCAGTGTCCAACATTGGCTAGGGGCTACTACTATTCCCCCATTTTCAGCAATTAATGAATTGCTTGTCTTATATCAGTTCGATGTGTGCTAATAGACCAGTACAAATTCTTAATTCCCTTACATAGCGTGGGAAAAAAACGGTTCCGCTCCTTCAGTCCATTTTATATCATAAACAAAGCATTTCCATCTCTTGGTCTTACTTTGAACTGATTTTGCAGGGTCAGTTTGAGATAATTTCACTAAAAGGCTCTTATCTGCTATCTGATGAGGGTGGCTCAGGAAACAACAATGGGGGTTTAAGCATTATGGTTTCTACTCCTTGCGGCAGCTTGTTTGGAGGTAGCGTTGGAGGGCCGCTGATCGCTGCAGACCCTGTGCAGGTACGTGACATAATTTTGCCACTTACCAAGTGGAACTGCAGGCACATGCCACAGTAAAAAAAAACCTAATGCATAAATTCTGCAAACAGTTGCGGTGACACAGTCGATGACATCTTCCTTATGTTCTTTTCCGTCTTTGTTCTCTCTTGTGCAGAAGCTCACAGAATGAATTTTTGTATCTGTGTTTTGTTACCTCAGGTAATTGCTGGAAGCTTCAATTACACGGTGACAGAGGAAAAGAAGGAGCCAAAGACCAGTGATAGCCAACTTAATGAGCTGAAAGTACCTTGGGAGCTGGATGCAATGCCTTATGAACCATTTTCACCTTTGCCTCTGTTTGGGTGGTCCAGGATTGAAGATGTCAAACTTGATCGCCATGACTTCAACCTGACCAATGGTTAGCACTTGGCTTCACCATGCTTCAACATATGCATGAAGATAATACATGATGGAGATATAATGTAACAGTTGTAAGGGCAAGCTATTAGAAAGTTTGGTTTCCAAAGGTATTTTGTGGGCGGAAGTGTACTTCCAAACTAAAATTCGCAGAGGAAAATTAGTTCTAAATTCTAACTAAGACTTCTAGAGACGTGTAAAATTGATATGTCGTTTGCTAAGTTGGGAACAACAGTGTAGTTCCGGAGACTTATATCAGTGAGAGCTATAAACTAGTAATAGCAAGTCAGTTTATGTCGAAGGATTATGGAATGCACATTCAGATGACAGAAGAGTCTTCTGAGCATTTGTGATACGTGGGATTTATCTATCAGTTTGACTAATTCACATCTAAATGTTTTTTAAGGATGTCACATCTAAGCTCCCACAAATACATAATGCAGCAACAAGAAACAAAAAAAAACTAGGACAAAAAAAAGACCACAAACAGAGTGGACATCAGGTTAGATGTGACATAGTTATGTCACATCTAGATGTGTCCTAGACAGACCCTTTATCTATGCTATCCATGATTGTGGCACAAAATTAGGCTAGTTTCTGTGCTATTACCACCTATTGGTGGTTGCCGCTACTGAATGCAGAGTTGAATCATGCTATCAAGCTGATGCAGCAATGTGAGAAATTATGTTCTTCAGAAACTTGACCAGACAACAACACGATCCAATGAAAGGCACACCGAACAGCTACAATATTTGAATTCATTCATTAACACGACATATACAACAAGTACAGAGCAGGATGCTGAAAATATAGCAGATGCATCCTCTGAAATGCTGGGTACAGATTTTATTTCAACACGACATTATTCTTGTTTCTAGAATACAGAGTGCCGATTTCTCCAGAGGCTCCAGCCAGCGGCGGGTCTAAGAGCTCCCAAGCAGCTTCTTGATATCCTTCTGCAGATTATACAAAGCAAGTGTTATGTTGATCGCTAGTGCTTCAGGATTAAGCATGCGCAAGGGGATGTGAATCACGGTGCACTGTTAGTTACCTCAATGCTCAGGGGGGAAGTGGTCGGGGCATAGCGGTCTACAACGCGACCCTCCTTGTCAACCAAGAACTTGGAGAAGTTCCACTTGATGCTGTCGCCAAAAAGGCCACCTTTGCTAGACTTCAGGAACTTGTATAGGGGAGAAACATTGTTGCCATTGACATCAACCTGACAGACAATGCAAACTAAGACTCAATACCGCAGCATAAACCTTCTTGGATGGATTGTTCTTAAGATAAAATGGAGATTCATGGGCATCCCACTGAAACATTTGCAACATTATCACACTGAAACAGATAAATGCATTACTTTGGCCTAGGAAAATCACAGCAAAAATGTACCTTGTCGAAAATGGGGTACTCGGCCTTGAAGCGAGTGCAGGCAAACTGAACGATCTCATCATTGGTGCCAGGCTCCTGCCCACCAAACTGATTGCATGGGAAAGCCAAGATCTCAAAGCCTGTAAACCACAAATTGGCAATAAAACACAGAGGTTAGCATCCAATAATCAGAGTTTATTGTGTAAATTGACTAACTAGTACACCATTAAGCAATAAGCAGATTAAACCCAGTAATCCATATGACATAGATATAACAACAAGGTAAAGGGTACAAAAAACAATGGATGAAGAAAAAAACCTTGGTCCTTGTACTTCGGGTACAGCTGGCTCAGCTCGGTGTAGTTGGAGTTGGTCAAGCCACTGGAACAATTGGTCACAGACAATAATTAGCAGTGTAGCTGAAGAAGTAAGGTTCTGTATGGAATTTGTTTAATACAGAGTCCACGTTTAACGACGTAGACAATCATTATTTTGGACAATCAAGTAGGACACGGCATATAATAACCTATTCATTTGCTGGGGACCAGACAAAATAATTTGATTCAACGCACTGCTTGCAAGTTGGAGGTATCTCATAGCCGAGCTGAAAATGAAGAAGGATGGAATGCTAGGTTTACAGGTCGTACGTACCACTGGGATGCGACGTTAACGATGAGAAGAACCTTCCCCTTGTAGACGCTGAGGTCGACGTCCTTGCCGCTTGCATCCTGCACGCAAGGAGAACTCGTTCAATACAATCGTACTACTGCACAATTCACCTAAGCGGCTTCCAGAAATCAGGCTAAACGAACTACCGGTCAGCGAATTCAGACGGTTCAGCAGTCTAAATCCAACGGATCGGCAGCGAAATTCACACGAAGATCCACCAGAACAGGCAAAGCGCAGAGCAAGCACACCTCTAGCTATCTCGGAGTCGGGAGCAGGCCGAGCAGGGGATCTAGCAGCGGTTGAAAAAAATACAGAGACCGAAGGGGAGGGGAGGAGAGCGGGGCAGACCTTGACGGTGAAGTCGTGGACGGAGGTGGCGGAGGACGCGGCAGCCATGGCGAGGTTCCCCGTGCGAGTTGACGGAGCGGCGTCGGCGGAGATCGAGCGGGCTCGGAACTCAGGAGCGAGCGGGTAGTTGGGAGTTTGGGGGGAGGAGACGGTAGCGTGGAGACGACGAGATGGGAAGGTGGGCCGGGACGTCACCGGAGATTTATAGGGCCAGGCCCACGGCCGGGGGCAGGTTGGGGCTTGGAATCTTGTTATGGACACAGGTGTGAACGCTCGCAGCAGTGAATAATGAATGCGCGTGGCCCGCGACGGAGGAAGCACGTCGCCGCCGGGGCCCGTCCGTGCGAACGGAATCGAGGCGCTGGGGTCAACTTGGGCGGCCGAGGCCTCGCCGTCCGATCGGATCGGACGGTGTCGGCGCGTCGCTCGTTTCGTACGCGGCGCCGGCGATGGTGGGAAGGCAAATCCGCAAATGTCGCACAAGCTAGTAGAAGCATCCATGTACCCGTACGTGGTCTTGTGCAGGTTCAGTCGCCATACGTGGACGGCTTTCATGCATGTCGTATTCTCGTTGTCACGAACCTGACAAACATTGTCGTCGGCATAAAAATAGGCAGAAAAGGGACTCGCAAATCCTGAGACGCGACACCGTGCCGGAAAAGAGTTTGTGGCCGCAATCGCGCGCGCCGCGGCCGATCACCGTCGATGTCCGGAAGGCACAAAGCTTCTGGAAGCATCATCCGTCGGCGGCTGGATCGGTCCAAGCGCGGTCATGCTTCCTGCATGCAGATGAGATGGCCAGGTGCGTGGACGGAGCAACTCACGTGGACAGCTTTCAGCGCAGCATTTTGCTCCTGTGGCTCCGGCCGTCCCGCTCACGCGGTATGGTATGGTCGCCGTCGCCGCTCTTTTTTTTTTTTTTGACGTTGTCGTCGCTACCCGCTAGTGACCTTTTTTTAACACCTGTACCCGCTAGTGAATAGTCACACGTACTAGGCGCAAATTCGCAAACGAAAACAACAGGAATCCGGAGTTCCGTTGTGCGTTTCGGGCCTGGCCCAGCGGCACGCATCAACATGACGCACGAGTGAAAATGGGCCGGTCTAGAAGGGCCGGGCGGATATGCCCGCGGCCCCCGATCGATGCCGGCGGTGCCTCTTCCCTTGTGCTTCCGAGATGCTGCAAAGCAGCGCGTCAACGACGAATGGGTAAGCTAGCGAGCAGCAAAACAGCATAATTAACGATTGAGTCTTTGAGAGTTGAGACTAACGGACGTGGACGATCAGGTTGGTTGATGGTGTGCAACCATACGACACAATCATACAAGCAAGCAGCGAATATGAAAAAGTTGATGGATGTACGATGCCTTGGGCCGTTGAGAGACGTGGACGGCAGCGGCATGCTGCTCGCCGATCGCCGTCTGACGGGCCACAAGAAGGTCGACACGGCAGGCAACCATGAAGAACCGGTAGAGCTTTGTTTGATGGATCTGGTCTAGCATCTTTTGCCCCATCTTTGCTGCGTCCACTGTCTATCATTGATTCATTGCAGGAAAAACACCGGCTTACTGCGCTCGCTTTACAATCCCCTCGAAAGAAATTAAAGCAGCATCACTTTATATCAAGTTCCTTTTGGTCGCAAAGTTATACTATCAGTTGCTCATTGCGTTCCTTTAACCGGCTTCCTTAGGTGACTAGCATCGCATCCCTCAACAGGGAGGACAAGTGGACAACGCACCGTGAAGAGGCATGTTTCTTGCCGGAATCTAGCGTAGTCACAGAGCACCCATCTTTACTCATTGCTTTCGAACTTGACCCCGGTCAGTCACAGCACCTTGACCCCTGACCCCTCCCAAAGTTGTTCAATCCCCTTCATCAAAGGTCAAAGTTGAGATCTAGTATCATAATTTATTCCTACCTGTTAAAGCGAACCGGCACAGCACGATACATGCATAACTTGCACTAAGAACATTCATATTACTAGAAATATATACATTTTCATCAGAGGACTGCTGCTTCGTCATTCTACCGCACGTCTTTTACAGATATCTACAGCTTATTCTATGTATGTATACTAGTATTATATATACGATGATGGTCCTCTTCTCTATGTCTGCCGCTCCTGTGCGATCAACGGCCTCTTGTAGTACCTCAGCAGCAGGGACCAGCAGACGACGCTGACGGAGGACGCGGCCATGGCGGCGCCGGCGACCCACGGCGGCAGCCGGAACCGGGTGGAAGGAAACAGCACGCCCGCGGCGATCGGGATGCCGATGATGTTGTATCCCAGGGCCCAGACGTAGTTCATCCGTATGCGGAAGAAGGCCTTCCTGGACAGGTCGATGGCCGTGATCACGTCCTCCAGGTTGCTCTTCATGAGCACGATGTCCGCCGCCTCGATGGCCACGTCGGTGCCCGCGCCGATGGCCATCCCGACGTTGGCCGCCACCAGCGCCGGCGAGTCGTTGATCCCATCGCCAACCATCGCCACAGTTTTTCCGGACAGCTGCAGCGATCAATCAAAAGATTTAAAGGCAGTGAGTGGATGCGTGGCTCTGTATCCTGTTACTGTGTGACAGCACCATCAATCAAAGTGACAAAGCAAAGGATATGGCCCTTTGAGATAAAGCAAGGGTATCTTCTAGTCTAGCTCACCTGAAGCTCCTTCACCTTCTCAGCCTTCTGCTCTGGCTTTGCTTCGGCTATGATGTTTTCGATGCCAACCTCTTTGCCGATGGCCTTGGCGGTTCCCCAGTTGTCTCCGGTCACCATTATGCACTCCACCTTCATTGACTTGAGGTACGATATCACTTCATGAGCGTTCGGTTTTATCGGATCAGACACAGAGATTATGCCGACAATTTCTTGATCCATGGCCACGATGATCCCTGTGTGTGCCTTCTCTTCCTCTTCCATGAGGATTTCTGAAGCTTCCATGGGGACATCAATGTTTAATGACAGCATAAAGCTCTTGTTGCCCACGATGACACTCTTGTCGCTGATCTTTGCCTTGACACCGTGTCCGGTGACCGAAATGAAATCCCTTGCTTCAGGCCAGATATGGGTTTCTTCCGAGTGGAATTTCTTGGCATGCTCCACTATCGCTTTCCCCAGCGGATGCTCACTGTTGTCCTGAAAATCAATGAAATTTAAGCATGGTATCTTCCCAAGAAGGTACAACAAAGTCTACTAAGAAGACACTGCAGACACATATATAGTTAGAAAGCATACCTCTGCTGCTGCAACATAGTCATAGAATTCACGTAGGACCATGTTTTTAAAGAGCCTGGTATTGACGACAATAGGCTTCCCGATGGTTAGTGTTCCTGTCTTGTCGAAAACAATGCAGTCCACCTGTAAAATCTCATACAAATGATGTTCGTCAACAATATGAAGGAGAGTATGCTAACACGTTTTCACTTTTATACTACTTATTGTTGATACCTTCTGCGCACTCTCCAGAGCTTGCCCACCCTTGATGAGAACACCTTGCGAGGCACCGACTCCAGTTGCAACCATCACAGCAGTTGGAGTCGCAAGTCCTAGGGCGCAAGGGCAAGCGATCACCATAACCGATATCCCGAACTGAAGAGCTAGCTGAAAGCTATCCATGGAAGATGGTATCCACGAGCTAGGGTAGCCATGAAACCTCCCAGCTAAGAACCATGTAAGCCAAGTAAGCAAAGAAAGAAGGATGACCTGCAAGCATAAAGCTGATTGCTCAGTACTCGTAAGAGTACAATGTTACTGGATTAACACAATGTAACTGAACTCACCAGGGGGACAAAGACTTTGGATATCTGATCAGCAAACTTCTGCACAGGAGCTTTTGCCATTTGGGCTGACTCTACTAGCCTTACAATCTGTGCCAGGGCACTCTCGGATCCAACAAATGTCGCCCTGACATGGAGCACACCATTCTCGTTCACCGTCCCTCCAATCACAGTGTCGCCCTTCCTCTTTGCCACGGGCCGTGATTCTCCGGTGATCATGCTTTCATTCACATGGCTCTGGCCCCAAATAACAAATCCATCGGAAGCAACTTTTCCACCAGGTATGACTTTGATCACATCATTTTTCTGAATCAGCCGACTGTCGATCTCTTTCTCGCTTACAACATTCCCTTCGTTGTCGTATATCAGCACAGTTGCAGTTTCTGGTGCAAGATCCATCAGCTTGGCAATAGCCTCAGAGGTCTTTCCTTTTGCCAAGATCTCGAGGTATTTTCCAAGAAGGATAAATGATATGAGCATGGAACTTGTCTCAAAAAAATCAGTTGACATATAATTCTCAGAAGTGGCAGCTCGGAGAACCGAGTAAACTGAGTAGAAGTACGCTGTGTTGGTCCCCAGAGCAATGAGCACATCCATGTTCGGTGAGACATGACACATTGCCTTGTAAGCACCAGTGTAAAACTTGCGGCCAATTACAAACTGGACAGGTGTTGACAAAATCCACCGCAATAGTTCACCAATGCTCATCATCTTGACAACCTTTTTGTCCAGCCCCTCCTTCAGCCCTGGGATGTACATGAACACCATGGAGGTTAGGAACACTGGAATTGTGAACAGTAAGCTCCACAAAAAGGACTGCCTGTACCGCGTTATCTCCCCATTTCTATGCTGCTCTCTTCCATCGGCTTCCGGATATATTGATACAGCAATATGACCAGATCCAGCTGACTCGATGACTTCGATGAGGTCTCGTGGACCTGTTTGGTCAGGCTTGTAAGAGATGGTTATCTTTTGGAGCTCGGTATCAATTTTTATGTCTTCCACACCAGGAAGAGCTTGGACAGAACTTTTCACTATCATTACTGATCTCTCATTGAGAATGCCATCAACTTTGAGGTCTATCCTGCTCCGATCTTCTCCTGCGGTGACCAGTATTGCTTCAAAGCCAGATTCTTCAACTGCATTGACTAGTTGGATAGCAGCAACAACCCTCCGATTATAACGGATTTCCGCCTCTTCAATAGCCAGTGCAACGGAAGCTCTCTGAACCCCTGGAACAGCTTGCAAGGCGGATTCAACTGTATTTGCACAAGACGTGCAGGTCATTCCTTTTATGTGCAGCCTGCATACTAGAATGCTCTTTTCCTTAAGCTCCTCGTCGATCAGTTTAGCTCCGAAACCAACATCTTCAATGGTTTCCCTAATTTTTTCCTCCTGTACAAAAAACGGCAGACATGAACTTCAATCTCCAAATAAAATTATCAATAAATAGACACAAACTCTCTGTAAGAGCATCGAGTAAAGTTCATGGAAAAACATCTATCTTTACATGCACAATTGTTTCCAGAATTTTTTTAGGTTGTCAAATACTGTGTTTCCCCCCTTCTAAAAAAGGGCTCCGTGTAGCCCAGGCTCACTTTCGACTTTTCACCATGTTGGCCTCTTACTCACTATACTTTAGCCCTAGATGGTACTGCTATATTCAATAGGACACCTAAGTGTGGCACTATCTTCTAGCAATTACTGATTAAAGTTACTAGATGCAGCAAGAAATGACATCAGCCCAATCATAGGTGCCATCCAACAAGTGTGTGAGCAAGCAGCCATTATGCTGAAATAGAGAATGAACCTTTTTTGGATCCTAAAATTCCAATCAAATGAAGTATCTCTCATCATCCAACTACAGTAGTGCACTTATGCTGCAAGAAAAGGACTTCCAATAATAGGAAAAGTACCCCTATCGTTCCAATAATTTTCAAGATACTGATAAAAAGGTTATGTATTTGTTGTTTTCTCAAAAATAACAGTTCTTTCCCGAAAGATAATCAGAGATAACAATGGTGGGAGCGGGACAAGATTGCACCCCAAATGCTCCACAGTAATCATGAGATGAGAAACATGAGTTGCAAGATTTTCACGAATAAGAAAATATTTACCAGCCTGAAAATTTAATAATCAGTTGACATAAGCTCAAGTCTAGTGGGAGGAAGACCAAATGAACAGATAAAAAAACTTGGAAGTTATGCAATAGAGTGCACCAGAACCCGGTTATAAGGAAAAAACAAAGGGTAGTAGATCCTTTTTCCATGTGACCGCTGTGTTCATAGGTAGCCGAGTTCCATTACTTCAGCAAAGGCACAAGAACTCACAGGTTCGAAACATCTAAGTAAATGTTTTTTGAGAAGATTGATACCTAAGGGTAACAATCTCCAGAGGTGGGACACAAACTTAAGTTGTTAAACTTTGAAATTCTCTATGCCTTATAGTTGAAAACTTGTAAACATAAACAGGAAGCGTCAATCTATTTTCCCAAATCAAGCTTCATACCGAGTCTGCAGCCTTGATCACATCACAGTATTTACAATTGGGAATGTAATGATAAACCAAATCGACCACTCGATGTTTTAAAGACACGCGAAGTAGTTAGCAGTTTCACATCAGAAGCAAAGTTGTCTACCTGTAGCCTTCTGAACCACACAAACTCAATAAATGCAAGAACTTTCAGGGCACCACCACCCCTTTAAAGGTTTCTCATTCAAAAAGAAAACCAATTAAGGCCACATGATGCTATTAACCGTACGTACCAGCATTGGTTGTTTAGCAGGGGTTTTTGTTTAGCCTCCCAGATATATACTGCCTAAATCCCCGAAGTAGTTGCACAGAGCGACACATTTGCCTCTATAAATCTCTATGGTCTATCACCTCGGAAAGTTGACAATTCTCCCAATATCAGCCAATTTTGTGATGCTGGGACCTCCTAAAGCTAAAAACGCCCGTGTGTCAGTTTCCAGGGTTCCGTTAAGGAAGCAATGCATGTGACTTGACGTATAAGCACAGCACCCACCACGCCCAAAGGGGTGAATCCTTGTACTCATCTACTCGTACAACTGTACATCAAAAGTATGCACAGCATTTTCAATGATAAAATCCTAAATTCATCCGACCCCACGGCCGACCCCCCACCCCCCTAAAATGCCAAACTGCCGGCGGATGTTGAGCTGAGCATGCTTAACAGTTGATGAGGAAGGGCCCAAAAATCAGGGTGCTCTGCTCTGCTCACCGAGACGAATGCCGGGTAGAAGGCGACCTGCGCGCGGCACCCGAGGACGTCGACGGCGGCGTCGTGGACGCCGGGGAGCCGCTTGACGGCCTTCTCCACCGACCCCGCGCACGCGGCGCAGGTCATGCCGGTCACCGCGAACACCGCCACCTTCTCCTCCTCCTCCTCCCCGGCCGCCCCCGCCGCGGCCTCCAGATCGCCGGCGACCGCGGCCGCCTTGGTGCGCCGCGGCACGGGCGCGTACCGCGGCCGCAGCGCGAGGCGGCCGCCGCTCCCCTCGCCGCCGCCGCCGCCGCGGAAGCAGGCGAGGAAGAGGGCTCGCGTAGTGCCCGCCGCCATCCCGAGAGAGGGTCTCCGTCCGGGAACGGCGGTCGCCGGAGGAGCTGGCGACGATCGCTGACTGGGGAGTCGCTTGAGAGTGCCTCGGGCATTGCCGGATTTATAGGGCGGGGAGGGTGGCGCCGATCGCGTGCGCTTCTTTTTCCCGAAAATGAGAGAGACTGTGGGAGGGAGGGCGTCGTTAAAGCAAAGCGATTTCGTAGTGCTCGCAGCGTCGGACCAGAATATGGCTGCTAACACGTCAGTCGCGTAGGCGGGTGGGGAATTCCGGTATAACTGATTAGAAAGATCAAACTGCGGACACAGGCAGCATTGTTTGGGTTCCGTCGCGTGGCCAACACATGATGTGCATAATCTTCTCATCAACAAAGAAAAACAAACACATGGTGTGCACGGCCTTGTATTTGTAGAGCACTGCACAGACGTTGGCAACTTTCATGAACTATAAACTTACGCGTGGCCACCACAATCCTCCTTCGTCCAATCTTACACAATCCCTCTTCCGACCTCTTCCTCTCTTGGTTTTGGATTTCCTCCCCTCGCATCTACTCCCTCCGTCTCATAATATAAGAACGTTTTTGACACTACTGTAATGCCAAAAATGTTCTTATATTATGGGACAGAGGGAGTAAGATTTTAGTCTTTTTGTAAAAACCGCATCAATAGTCACATCTCTTATCTATATCTATATCTATACCTATTAATAAAATGAGTAACGTTTCTTCCTCCTTAATTTTCGTCCGTTACTAATTCCACCCGTCCACGCTTCGTTTCGTCCGTCATTGGTGAGTATAGTTCATCCGAGCCAGGACCAACTGAGCCCGCCCGTGCGCTCTGGCCTAATAAGCATCGGCGTAGCTAAGAATGGGCTACGCCCCGGGCCATCTCTTAAAGATACAGTACATTTAATAGCTACAGCAGCAAAAAAAAATCTACACTTAACGAAGGGTTATACTGCCACGCCCCAGGCCATGGCCATAGTAGCCTGGGGCCTGACTATGCCCCTGCTAATAAGTCAGGCCCACCTATCCCGTTTGAAGCAAAAAAATACATGCTGGTGAGAGGATTCAAACCCCAAACCTAATGCCCAACAGATAACGGCCCAGTGAACCGAGCTAGCTGTGTTATTTGTAGAAACAAAGGTTGATTCAGTTGTTAAATAGTCCCACCTCGCTCCCTCACATCCAATCTACGCAATTTATATAAGTCTTCAATTTCCTTGGGGTACCAGGAAGCCATCTGGAGAACATGGTGAAGTGTGGGTCTCATGTTTCCTAAAAGTAAAGAAGGAAAGAAAGGTTTTCCGGGATTGACAGCAAAACAAAATAGGAAAGTGGGAACCCGTCAAGTAATAAGAAGGTAAGGAGGGATTTCGGGGAAAAGTGGGGAAGCCAGCCATCCCATAGTAAGAAGAAAGTGTCCTAATAAGAAAGAAGGGAGAGAAAAAAAAGGAAAGTGGGATTTCGGGAAGAGAAAATAAAGAAGGAGAGGAGGTGCATTTTCCGGGACTGATAGAGAAAAGTAGCAAAGTGAGTCCAAGTAATGAAAAGGGAAGTGTCCTAATAAATCCCGTAGTAGGGCGAGGTGATTTTTTGTTATTTGTTTTACGTGTATGTGTATGTATAGTACTTCCTCCGTTCCTAAATATTTGTCTTTCTAGAGATTTCAACAAGTGACTACATACGAAGCAAAATTAGTGAATCTACACTCTAAAATATGTCCATATACATCCGTATGTGATAGTACATTTAAAATCTCTAAAAAGACATATATTTAGGAACGGAGGGAGTAGTTTTTCTCCTAATTAAAGGAAGCTCTTCTCCTCTTCTCGGCGCCGCTGCCGGTCCGCCCGATCTCTGATGGCCTCTAGGTCATGGAGTTGCGGAGGATCTCGGGCCCCCGCATGCGGGAGGGACCCTGTTCTCCTTCTTGTTAGATTCGGCATCTTGGTTGGGACTGTGTGACGGCGGCTATGTCCCTTAGTAGGAATAATGTCTCCCACATTCTATCCCGTCCCGACGGTGCGTCTAGCATAGTCAGTGGGCGTGTGAAGGTGTGTCTCCGTAGGATCTCGCAGGATTCGATCGGTGTTGGTCTTCGGTGGATCTGGTTGGATCCGGTTTTCATTCGTGTTCGTTTGGATGTTTACCGGTTTGATCCTTATGATCTACGACTCTTTTTATCGGCGATGATTCCTACTCTGGTGCGCTGGTCCTATGGGGCCTTAGCACAATGACTTCCCGATTGTATACTACAACAAAATTTGCCCAGCTCCGATGAGGGAGGGCGATGACGGCGGCGCACCTTCGGCTCGCTCCAGTGCTTAGTCGTCACTAGGTGGTCCACTGACATGATTGTCATTTTTATTACCTCTAATGTTCTTTGAACTGCCATAATTGAAGATGAATAGATTGGAACTTTTTCGCAAAAAAAAGAGAATGCAAGGTTCCGTCATCCCTTCGTCCAACCTTGCAAACTCCCCCTCCCTCTTCTCTCCCTCTCTTCGTTTTGATTCTTTTTACTCCCATCTCTAGGTTTTTAAATACCTTTCCCCCCTTGATAACCACATCAAATATCCAACCTCCTATTGATTTAGCAAATACTTCATCCTTTCCATTGTTGCGAAGAGAGGGAGTAAATTTCATTTCCCTTTGGTAAGCCCATAAATGCTTAACGAATAAGGGTTTACCAAATAAAATCCTATTTTTAACACAATCAAACTTATAGGTGGCATATAAATCACGAGATAACCTACTCAAATATTTATCGAAAGTACCTTTCTACACCCGAGCCCAAATGCTCCTGGTGTGGACAGTAAAGTAAAAAAAATGGAAAATAATTTAGAAAATTCTGAATTTTTTGTGGCATACTTTATGAAATGTTTGTTATGCACACAAAAATTCATCACAAAATCACATTTGTGGAAGTCGTGGCAGAAAAAACAAAATCAGAGCTCTAAAATGCGTTTGAAAGTAACATTTTCAAACAACGATTTTGTTTTTTTGCATGCACAACAAACATTTCTTAAAGTATACCACAAAAAAATTCAGAAATTTTTGAAATGATTTTCTTTATTTATTTATTTTACTATTCACACCAGGAGCATTTGAGCCCAGGTGTAGAAACTTCCCGTTCAATTTATGCCTAGATTGCAACACACGGCAAATTATCTAGTCGTGGTTAAACATGTGCGGCCGCAAAATATATTTGGAGTTTTCTTTTCTCATAACTTGGATTGAGATATAACTTGGACACTTTTTACGATATGAGCAACAAGAACCACTTGCCAACAAAAACATCTCGCATTGACTGGGATTGCCATAGCTCATACTCCCTCCGTCCCAAAATAATTGTCTCAACTTTATGCTAACTTTAGTATAAAATTATATTAGAGTTAAGACACTTATTTTGGGACAGAGGGAGTATATGCAATGCATAGAAGACATAATTTCAATACATTATTCCAAAATTTATGAAATTTAAATACGAATAGTGTAATTTAAACAAAACATCATTATAATTCCAACATATAACCTAAAAATACCATTAAGATGCTAGTAAAATAATATTAAGTTATAGTATAATTTGTTTTGCACTTTTTGTATTGGCACCCATAGCAGCCCATAGATCTGCCCTTGACGGTGCAGTGTAAAGAAATGTACGTGAGCATCTGCAATTGTTCTGTTTTTTTTAACTAGCAGTAGGAGAGCAGCATTTTGGCTCCCCAGATCAGATGAGCCCGGGAGTGAACAATAACGCTATTTAAAATAGATTGAAAAAGTTTCTCGCAAAAAAGATAAAAATACGTATAGATGCATTCATTTCTTCGATAAGTATTTTCAGACGGAGGGAGTATATATATTTGTGACCCATGTCTACTTCTACGGCCGAATTTACTCGCCCTTGCCTACCAGCTTTTCTTGGATCAATTACTTTGCTATAGTTACAGTTTGCTGTTATTTTCTCTGTAGATATGTGGCAGTTAAATTAGCATAGCAAATATGAACACGAGTTTCAATCACAAAATCAGAAAAGAATCGCGCACAAGCATCAAATTATATGCCTACTCGAACCATCATTTGGAAACAGCCCATGAGAAAACACGCGAAAAGGTGCAGGCACAACAGATACCAGCGGGCAGCGGAGGCGCAGGAACATAATCAGAGTATCCGATGCTCACCGAGACGAGTGCCGTGTAGAAGGCGACCTGCACGCGGCCGCCGAGGACGTCGACGGCGGCCTCGTGGATGCCGGGGAGCCGCTTGACCGCCTTCTCCACCGAGCCGGCGCACGCGGCGCACGTCATCCCGGACACCGCGAACACCGCCACCTTCTCCTCTTCCTCCTCCGCTGCCTCCAGATCGACCACGGCTGACCCGCCTTCTCCTCCACCGTCCTCGCCGGCGACCGCGGCCGCCCTCGGTTGCCGCGGCATGGACGGGTACCGCGACCGCAGCGTGAGGTGGCCGCTCTCATCGGAGCCGCTGCTGTGGAAGCATGTGAGGAAGAGGGACCGAGTGGCCGCCGCCATTGGGAGCGTGAAGAGAAGGTTTTAGGTTGGGTTGGGGGTTCTGATAGGGGGTGGGAAAAATGGTTCGAACATTTGCAGATTTTATAGTCGTACCTGCCCGACGCGCCGGAACGGAAAATACTGCACGTAGCCACGTACGCCGTTCGGTTACTCAACTCACCATTTTGTAATGGGTGGGCTTGGGCCGCAAGCAAGTGAGGGCATTGGACGGCTAGTTTCTTAAGCGGGCCGCGACGACCGCGGACTGTCGAAGACGTCAGACACTCGACACGCAGCCCAGGGGGTCCTCTGGGGAGAAATCAAATTTTCTTTCTTTCTTTTTCTTAATGACGCTGGGCAGGAAACCCACGCTTAAATCCAAACACGGCATTCAAACTTTGACATTCGTGCTCACATTTCAAAGTACTACTACACGTATTCAGTCGGTTTGTGTTTTAAAAAGAGCGCAAGTTGCATGATTGTAGGCAGCACGCCACACAAAAGATCCAATTCGAATTTGACTTGGAGTTACTTGTGATAGCAGGACGCTGCCACGCATGTCGCCTCAGGGGTCAGAGCTAAGCAAATGTGATGTGATGTCGAATTCGAATTAAATTATCGGAAGACCCCCGGTGCCCACGAATCAAATTCGAGCCCCGGTTCCGATTTGCCTTTGAATTTGGAGGTCCCCCGTTTCAAAAGCAGCGAATGCCAGAAATCATGATGCCACGACAGGTGACCTTGGTAAAATTAACCAGCCGTTCTTTTCACATCTTCCTGGTGTACGTCTACGTGCGTGGAGTGTAGACCAATCTCCCTGGTAGCAGGAGCCAATCATGGAACCTCTCATTCATTTCTTTGATGAAATCCATGCAATAACGCAGAGACATAAAACGCCCGGAGGACGGAGGACGGTCTTGGTTCACTGAATGATCCATCAGACGGTTTGGTTCACTGAATCTTTGATTCCTGGACACTTGCTTCTTCTTCTGTTATTATAAGAGCCCGAGGTTGCCATTTCGTTAAACTACCCCATGCATGGTCGCGATGACGTTTTTTTATGGAAGGGAGCTACCCCAATCAGATGAATTCAGAATTCAGAAGATGTAAGCAAGCTGAGAATGTCATGCGTACGTGGACGCTTTTCGTTGTCTTGGCCCGATAGAAGTCACCGCAGTGTATTAGTAGTGTTGAGAGAATTATATGGTCGATGGATGTTTGAAGTTGAATCCGTTGCAGAGAGAGCAAAAAATATTAGAATCGCTTGGGATAACGTGCACACGTATCCTAAACCAAATATATATCGGGGAAGTCAAATTCCGATAGGAGATTGATGCCCAATACGAGAGGGATTGCGTGGTAAATAATCAAGTGTTCCTTGTTTTGACACCATCCCGCCATCGTCGGACGAAGATAACTTAGCTGGCGATCAAATGACTTGACTAATGTGTCGCAACTGATTGATTTGCATAGGCTGGTTATATAGGTTCGTTACGGGTAGGTTGATTCTTTGGTGTAGCAAGTAGCAACTCGTGGCATCAAATTCTGGTTTCACACGGAGCGTAGCCACCACCCTTGACTCCACGCGGCGCCACTCCGGCCGATGCGGCCACCGCCCCACCTCTGTTGCTGCCCGTGGGGCAGCGGCGCCACCATCCCGTGTTGGTGCAAAAACCCTAACCCTAGCTAACCCTAGCTCTCTCTCTGTGGCACGAACCAGGAAGGAAGGAGGAAGACACGATGAACAGGGAGCTTTTCTAGCGCACAAACGCCCATCGCAACCACGGCGTTCCCTTGAGCACGAACTTAACACCTCCGCCGTTATAACGATCGATGCCGCGATCTTATACCCAGGCCAGCGCTGGGCCACGGCCCCCACGCCTCTACCCACTACTGCGCCTGGTTCGGCCTGCTCCGTGCGCGCCCACAACCGTGCCTCCACGCACTCGCCGCGCCGAGCCCGCAACGAACCAACGTGATCACCACGTCCCGATTGCCAAGCCCCCCCCCACACACACACACGGTGTACACATGCACGAACACGCCCACGCACCACATGCACACCTACGCCGCAGACCCGACGCGTCAGACACGCCTAGCATGCGCCCATACACGCGCACGACGCGTCCGACTCGTCGCCACAGCTTATTATGCCAACACACACCCCTTAAGCCATGGCTCAGAGGAGGCCATCGTCCTCGACGCCGGCGTCCACCAGCAGCGCGCGCTCCGCCGCCGGCTCCTTACACAACTGGGGGCACTCCCTCTTGAAGTGACCGCGTTGGTCGCACTTGTAGCATCGCCCGCGCCGCTTGTTCCCGCCACCCGATGACGTGCTCGCTGCGCCATCGTCGTCGTCGTTGAAGCCGCCGCCACCCTGACATCGCTGTCGCGCCTGCCACTGTGCCGCCGTGTACATCGGTTGGCTGTCCGCCCGCTCGTCGCCCGCCTCTCCACGCCGTCGCAGCCTCTCCTCGAACGCCTTTAGCCACCCGGGAGCTTCCTCGGACGGCATGGAGTTCACGTCGCAGAACTGCTCCATTCTGGCGATGGCGGCGTACAAGCGATCCGGGCCCGAGTCCAGGAGCTCCTTCACCATCGTCGGATCGTCCAGCGTCGACCCCAGCCCAGCATAGCAAGCCGCCATGCCGTTGATCTTGCCAGCGGAGGCGTCCAGCGTCTCGCCGCTCACCATCCGCAGCAGCTCCAAGTCGCTGTGCAGCGTGGCTAGCCACGCCGCCCTCACGCGATCGACCGCACATTGAGGCTGCTCCAGACCTCCGTCGCCGTTACCATGGATGCGACCTGCACCAGGAGATCCTCATCGGGCGCGCCAAGCAGGTACGCCCACGCCGGCTTGTCCTTCTTGGCGATCACCGTCGCTGTCGCGTCCTCCACCAGCACCATCGCTTCCCACAGCCCGGCCGCGTCCAGGTTGGCCTTCACCTTGATCGCCCACGTGGTGTAGTTATCACGAGTGAGCATCGGGACGGGCGTCGGAGAGTTCCTTGGATCAACAAGACCCGCCGGCGTACGGCACGATCGACATCATCGGTGATCGCCTCCTGCAACCTGGCTCTGATGCCAATTGTTGGTGCAAAAACTCTAACGCTCCTCTATAGCTCTCTCTTTCTATATCTATCTATCTATCTATCTAATCTATCTATCTATCTCTCTCCTTCTCCCTCTCTCTCTCTCTGTGGCACGAATCGGGGAGGAAGAAGGAGGAAGACACGATGAACATGGAGCTTTTCCAGCGCATGAATGCCCGCCGCAACCACGGCGTTTCCTTGAGCACGAACTCAACACCTTCGTCGTTACAACGATCGACGCCGTGATCTTATACTCGGGCCAGCGCTGGGCCACGACCCCCACGCCTCTACCCACTACTGCGCCTGGTTCGGCCCACTCTACGCGCGCCCACGACCGCACCTCCACGCACTCGCCGCGTCGAGCCCGCAACAAACCAACGCGATCACCGCGTCCCGATCGCCAACGGCTTCGCCCCACACACACACACGCGGTGTACACATGCACAGAGATGCCCGTGCACCACACGTACGCACACACGCACACCTATGCCGCGGACCCGACACGCCTAGTGCGCGCCCATACACGCGCTCGACGGGTCCGACTCGTCGCCACGGCTTATTATGCCCAACACCCTGCACCCCATGGCCCATGTCGAGTCCCGCAGATCCACCAGGTCCCCGCGCTCCCACTCGTGCGATGCCTCTTGATGGGGCACGCCGTCCTCGAGCCCAGGTTCCCTTTCTTTCAGCGGTCCTTCTCTGGTGCCGGACTTGCAGCTGCATCGACCAGCGTCAACGACTTATCTAGGCAATCTGCCGCGTATCCTGCTGCGGGGTGAGTGCTCCCACGCAACACCACCACTCCCCTGGCGGTACAAGCAGCGGCTCCACTTTTCAGGCAACATAGACTAAAATCCATCGTAGTTAGGCTCTTCCCCGCGCCCTACCCCCTTCCTCCTTGCAATGAGGACGGATGGATGACGGTCGAGTCCCGGAAGGCGCGCAATATAGAAAAGAAGAGAACGGTCCGTCACACATGCCAGCGGCTACGCCGGTCGACCAAGGGCGCTGCCATTAATGGCCATGACGAGCGCGCGGCCTTCTAAAGCCGCTTCGACGGCATCTGCTTCCGCTGCCTCAGCACCGAGCACCACCGGATAGATTGCAGAGACCCACTTAGATGCATCATTTGCAAGCTACCAGGACACTATGGTTGAGAGTGATGACCCACAAGTATAGGGGGTCTATCGTAGTCCTTTCGATAAGTAAGAGTGTTGAACCCAACGAGGAGCAGAAGGAAATGACAAGTGGTTTTCAGCAAGATATTCTCTGCAAGCACTGAAATTATCGGTAACAGATAGCTTTATGATAAGATAAATCATAACGGGTAACAAGTAAATGAAGTAACTAAAGTGCAGCCAGGTGGTCCAATCCTTTTTGTAGCAAAGGACAAGCCTGGACAAACTCTTATATGATGCAAAGCGCTTCCGAGGACACATGAGAATTGTTGTCAAGCTAGTTTTCATCGTGCTCCTATGATCCGCGTTCGTTACTTTGATAATTTGATATGTGGATGGACCGGTGCTTGTGCGCTGCCCTTCCTTGGACAAGCCTCCCACTTATGATTAACCCCTCTCGCAAGCATCCGCAACTACGGAAGAAGAATAAAGGTAAACCTAACCATATCATGAAACATATGGATCCAAATCAGCCCCTTACGAAGCAACGCATAAACTAGGGTTTAAGCTTCTGTCACTCGCAACCCATCATCTACTTATTACTTCCCAATGCCTTCTCCTAGACCCAAATAATGGTGAAGTGTCGTGTAGTCGACGTTCACATAACACCACTAGAGGAGAGACAACATACATCTCATCAAAATATCGAACGAATACCAAATTCACATGATTACTTATAACTAGACTTCTCTCATGTCCTCGGGAACAAACGTAACTACTCACAAAGCATATTTATAATCATAATCAGAGGAGCATTAATTATCATTAAGAATCTCACCTTGGTAACAAATGTACCTACTCACAAAGCATATTTATAATCATAATCAGAGGAGCATTAATTATCATTAAGGATCTGAAATTATAATTTTCCACCGGATAAACCAACTAGCATCAACTACAAGGAGTAATCAACACTACTAGCAACCCCCAGGTACCAATATGAGGTTTTGGGACAAAGATCGAATACAAGAGATGAACTAGGGTTTGAGAGGAGATGTTGCCGGTGAAGATGTTGATGGAGATTGACCCCCTCTCGATGAGAGGATCGTTGGTGATGACGATGGCGGCGATTTCCCCTCCTGGAGGCACATCAATTGTTTCTTAGGCGGGTGCAGTGCCCCCCTCCACCGCTTACTCCTCCGGTCATATTGTCGTAGTGCTTAGGCGGAGCCCTGCGCGGATCACATCACCATCACCATCACCGTCACGACGCTGTCGTGCTGATGAAACTCTCCCTCGACACTTTGCTGGATCAAGAGTTCGAGGGACGTCATCGAGCTGAATGTGTGCAGAACTCGGAGGTGTCGTACGTTCGGTGCTTGATCGGTTGAATCGAGAAGACGTTCGACTACATCAACCGCGTTAAGCTAACGCTTCCGCTTTCGGTCTATGAGGGTATGTGTACACACTCTCCCTCTCTCGTTGGTATGCATCTCCTAGATAGATCTTGCGTGACCGTAGATTTTTTTTTTGCATGCTATGTTCCCTAACAACTGGAACCACCTTCAGTAGGGTTCTGGTACACATGAACAACGCGTGCGCTCACAAGACTGTGTGCGACTTATGACTTTACTTTGCACGACTTGTATGGTTGTGGCAAATATAAAATCTATGAAAGTTTTTCCCCGCGTGATCTGAGCAGTAATAGCTTGTGCTTGTATATAGCTATTAACTACTCCCTCCGGTCCATACTAAAGCAACGACAATTAATATGGATCGGATCGGAGGGACCATCTTTTTCAATGTCCAGAATTGTAGCATAACTTATTTAAAGTTGAACATTAATGGTTTTCTTTTGTTTTGTAAGCATCTTTTGTCAAACACGACTACCCATTTAATAATAATAATAATAATTTGATTGTGTGCATTGTAATTACAGGGATGTTGGTAGTTTTATCCGTCTTTTTTTCTTGAAGGAGTTTTATCCGTCTTTCCTATGAAAGGATGCTCGAAAATTGTTTTCATGCTCAGTGGCAAAATGGTAGTACGGAATAATCAAACACAATATAAAATATCAATCCTGGTACATCATACAAATTTCATTAGAAAACTGACTATAATCTTATAGGATAGACTACAATTCCTTAGGAGCATATGTCCATCATCGTCTCGTCTTGGGATGGTTGCAATTCAAAGATGTGAGGCGAGAGCAGAGTGGGACGGTAACCCCGATGGATGATCCATATCCATTGATATGACGGTATCCGTTGGAGCTGCTTGTCCCACTGCAACAGTCGACCGTGGTCAGGAACGGACGACCTCGTGTCATACTTGTACAAGGTGTCGTCGCACGTGTAGAAGAGCGTCTCATGTTGAAACCATGCACTCCATGGCACGCGGCTCCATGGTCTTCGGATGAGGATGGGAGGTTCCCCTTGCACGAGGAAGCTGTAGCGCAACTCCCAGTGCGGCTCCTTCTCGCCGTCCGATTCCTTGTTCTCCATGGCCATGACCCAGAAGCGGAGGGCCTTGGGGCGATTACAGTTGTTGAGCACGTGTGCGGCGAGGCACAGCCGCCCCTTCAGCTCAAAGGCCAACGGATTATCATATCGATAGGTCCCGAGACCGTCCGGGAGAGGGTAGGCGCGGCATGTCTCGGCAGGCACGTCCACTACCAGCACTCCGGCAGCCTCCTGCCATATGGGTGCATTCCAGTCTTTGGTGACCACGTGAAGTTTACCATCGATCAGCACTGGCGTTGAAGTGTCATTTCCTCTGATTAGTGGGCGAGAGGGTGAGAGGAACGAGTCTCTGCGCCACCCGCGGGCGTCACCCAAGATGTAGATGTCCACGTCCACCCGCTCTTTGGAGGAGTAGGAGCATAGCGGGAAAGAGAGGCGGAAGAGCTTGTACTCGTTGGTGGGCGGACTGAACCCAAAGGCAAATAAAAACGCATGGTCCTTGTTGCTGAGCGGAGGGGCCGCCGGAAGCGCCAGCGTCTCGCCGGTGGCGGGGTTGCACACCACCGCCGGCGCCTCGCCGGCGCGGTCCTCGAGCACGAAGCAGAGGAGGCCGTTGCAGATGTCGGCGAGGCCGTAGTCTTCGGGCTTGGCGATGCAGCACATGGGTTTGTCCGACGATAACCTGAAGCCAGAGCCCGCATGGCACACCGGATAAGCGCAAGAACTCGGGCTCTGCCGAAAGCGCGGCAGGGCTGGCCGCGTGGAGCTTGCGGAATGTGGGGTCTCCGAGGGCGCTGCGCCAGTGCCTGGAGACGCAGGAGGAGCGGGCCACGTCCTTGGTCGGCAGCTTCATCAGGATTTCCTGTAGCATCTCGTCAGGGATTTCCTCAGCCTCGCTGCGACGACGACGACGTCCCATTGTGCCATAGACATCGACGTCCCAAGGTAAAGAGATGCGCATCCTACTCGACCTGCCGGCAACTCGCTCGAAATCGATCGATTGTGGGTTGGGACCGTCGACTTGGTATTTTATAGAGGGCACCACCCAACGAGTTGCCGAGTTTGAGTCGAAGCAGGTCATTGTGTTTGTATTAGGATCCGTCCATATACCCGAGCCTAAACATGCACGACTCCGTCACTGCCTGCGCGAGCTCCGTCGTAAAAAATGCATGCGACCGATTGGGTGCTCCGTTCAGGAAGCACAGACCAAGCTTCCTTTCCTTACTAACCACGAAACGGAAACGGTGAATGAATGGAAACGGTAAAAGCGTGTAATTCTTTATATGTCTAGCATTTTTGATGAATGAATCGTCAAAAAAGAAAAGCCTGATTCTGATGAGGATAGGAGCAAAAGCAGCAATGGAGAAGAAAACATGCAGACTGATGAGGGTGGAGATCTGAGTAATGGAGCTAATCAGAGTAAAGGAAATGAGAAAAGGGATCAGGGAGATCCTAAGGCAGCTACTGGGGGTAGTGGTCAGCATAGAAAAAAGAATGTGCCTGAATTTGAAATTGTGAAACATCAGGAGACACTGGAATGTGATATTGGCCTGGAAGGGAATGATGTCATGACAGGTGCTGGGCAGGAAAAAGATACTACTACTTTTGTCTTTGCCGAAATGCAGTTGCTTCGAGATCTGGATGGGGAGATGGAGGAGTTTGCAGCCGAGGACACAGGTGAAATGCTGGGTGAGGTTCCTGAGATGACATGGGCTGAAGTTGATAATCTTCTTGATGATATTATGCCCGACTTTAGCAATTTTGGAGTTACTGATAATGGTCAAGTGGCTGGGAAAGAGACAAGGAAGAGAGGAAAAAAACAGAAGACCTATGGGCCTGTCCAAGCCTCCAGAAAGAGTTCGAGGGTGGATATCTCACAACCAATGGTGGACAGGGCGGTGCTGCTCAAGATGAAACAGAACCTGGAGCTACCAAAAAGCATGAAAGGTATATCTTCCAAGCCTCCTTTTAATACAATTCCAGTAGATAAGCTAGATGGCATGTCTAATTCTATTGGAGTAGTTATTACTGAAAATTTGGTTGATAAAGGATATGCTTCTGTTGGAAGTGGGGTTGAGGAAAATTCTGATAATGTGGGGTTGCCTAATAATTTGAATAGATGGGGCAAGCACCCCAGCATTGGGGTAGAATGAAGTACATCTTTTGGAATGCTAGGGGGCTGTTGGCCCCTGGTAGGAAGAAATGTATTGAGGATTCGATCTGGCCTCTTAAACCTGTTATTGTGGGGTTTTAAGAGACCAAACAAAGTAGTTTCTCTAGAAATTTTCTTAATACTGTTATGGGTAGTAGAAATTTTGATTGGAATTTACTACCATCTGTGGGCTCTGCAGGTGGGATTTTAGTAGGGGTCGATATTGATCAATTTGAGGTACTTGCCTGGGATATTAAGAAGTTTTCTGTCAGTGTTGTAGTTAAAAACAGAAGTGATGAACTTGTGTCCAGAGTCACTACTGTTTACGGCCCTGCTTATGAGGTGGATAAGCAGGATTTTATTTCTGAGCTTCATACTTTGTTTCTGAATTGGGAAGGCCCTGCTATTGTAGGGGGAGATTTTAATTTAGTTAGGACTCCGGAGGATAAGAACAATGGTAACATAGACTTTAGGTGGTCGGATAGGTTTAATAGCTGGGTAGACATGTGGTCTCTGTTGGAGATCAACATGTCTGGAAGGGATTACACCTGGTGCAACAACCAGGAGAATAGGATTATGTCTAAAATTGATAGGATTTTCTGTACTACAGAGTTTGACGCTGCCTTCCCTATGGCTAGCTCTAGAGTGCTGCCTAGGGTGGGCAGTGACCATACCCCTGTGGTTTGGGATTCGGGGGTAGATGATCCTCATAGGAAAAGTAGTTTTAAGTTTGAGAAGTGGTGGATTACTAGACCTAATTTCAAAGACTTAGTGATTAAGGCTTGGAGTACTAGATGTGACTCCACTAACCCAATTGACTGTTGGCAATTCAAAGTTAGGGCCTTTAGGAGATTGGCTAAAGGTTGGAGCAGAAATGTAGAAGCTGCCCTTAGGAGAAACAAGAAGGAGTTGATGGAGGAATATGACTACTTAGATATTAAATCTGAATCTGGCACTCTGAATGATGAGGAAAATGAGAGAATGAGTAATATTTTGCAGGAGCTGAGCCAGATGTGGCAGGTGGAAGAGATCAAAGCCAGACAGAGGTCTAGAGAGAAAGATATTGTTGAGGGGGATAGAAACACTGCTTATTTCCAAGCAGTTGCTAATCAGAGGAGGAGGAAACATGTTATTCATGTACTAGATGGGGCTGAAGGCCCTGTAACTGACCAGAATGGGATGAAAAAGATAGCTGTAGACTACTACAAGAACCTATTTAGATGGGAACCTAGACCTAACATTAGGCTGAGGCAGGATTTTTTTAGTGAGGAGGAGAAGATCTCCCCTGAGGAGAATGCTAGTCTGGAGAAACAGTTCTCATAAGAAGAGATTAGAATAGCTGTGTTTGGATCCTATGCAGATGGGGCACCTGGGCCAGATGGCCTTCCTTTTATGTTCTTTCAGGTGTTTTGGGATATAGTGAAAGATGACCTGATTAGGATGTTTGAGTTGTGGTTTGAAGGGGGTCTGGACTTGTTCAGGCTGAATTTTGCTATGATAACTCTAATCCCAAAAGAGAATGAAGCTAGGACTATGAACAAATTCAGACGAATTAGTTTGCTTAACTGTGTTTTTAAAATTTTCACTAAGGTTTTGACTAACAGATTAGCTTCCTTTATTGGTAGGCTGATTACAGAGTGCCAGTCTGCCTTTGTGAGAGGTAGATACATCCTGGAGAGCGTGGTGACTGCACATGAGATTGTGCATGCAGTGCATTCTTCGGGGAGGCAAGGTTTGGTTTTCAAAATAGACTATGAGAAAGCCTACGATAAGGTTAACCTAGATTTCCTTCTCGAGCTGTTGGCTCTTAGAGGATTTGGCAATAGGTGGTTAGCTTGGATTAGGAGTGTGACTTTAGGTGGCTCGGTTGGGGTGAAAATCAATGGGGAGGAAAGTGACTTCTTTCTCACTGGGAAAGGCTTAAGGCAGGGTGATCCTGTTGCCCCCTTGCTTTTCAACCTGGTGGTAGACTCCTTTGCTAGAATGATAGACAAAGGTGCTCGGGCTGGTTTGGTTAGAGGGTTGTGTCCGGAATTAGTTAGAGGAGGTGTGGTGTGTCTGCAATATGCAGATGACACACTTATTTTCCTAGAGAATGACAGTAGAGTAGCCCTTAATCTCAAATGGGTTTTAACCTGTTTCGAGCAAATCTCTGGGATGAGAATCAATTATCATAAAAGTGCTCTGATCCCCATAAATATGGAAAGTGGAGATTTGGAGGTGTTTTTGGATATTTTCCAGTGTGTTACTGGATGCTTCCCAATTAAATATTTGGGAATTCCTTTGCACTTTGATAAGTTGAGTAGGGAAGCCTACAAGCTTTGATTGACAAAATCCTTGCTAGGATAGCTGGGTGGAGGGGGAAACTGTTGTCTTTTCTGGGTAAGATTACACTGATCAGATCTTGTTTGGCCAGTATCCCCCTGTACCTATTGTCTTTTTTCAAATTCCCTAAATGGGCCATTAATTTGATTAACTCACATATGGCTAAGTGTCTTTGGAGTGATAGCGAAGGAGCTCATAAGATTCATTTGGCCAATTGGCCCTCCATATGTATGAGGAAAGAATATGGGGGCTTGGAGGTCCTAAACCTCCAAGATATGAATGTGTGTTTAATAGGGTCGTGGGTTAAAAGGTATTTAGCGGGGGAAGGCTCGTTGTGGAGGAAGGTAGTGGATAGTAAATACAATACTAGGAACCCAAATATCTTATGCTGCCAAGATACCCACCCCTCCCAGTTCTGGAAAAGCTTTATGTGGGCTTTGCAGGCTGTGAAGTTGGGATACAAATGGCAGATAGGAGATGGGAATAAAGTGAGGTTTTGAGAAGATATCTGGCACGGGAATGCCCCTTTAGCTACGCAGTTTTGGGACCTGTACTATTTAGTCCAGGAAAAAAACAGGACAGTGGCTGAATTGTGGGATGGTAATGAACTTAAGTGTACTCTTAGAAGAAATTTTTCGGAGGAACTAATGGTTCAGTGGCTGGACTTGGTTAACATTGTTAGATTGACTCCTTTTAGTGGGGAGGAGGATTCCTTGATCTGGCAATATGAGTCTAAGGGGGTTTATTCCTCTAAATCCTTGTATGCTATTGTCAATTTCAGAGGGGTGCAGCCCATCTTCCTCCCTGCTGTTTGGAGTGTTAGAATCCCTCCAAAAGTACAAGGTTTTTTGTGGCTTTTTTCTCAGAACAAAATTATGACTTGCGATAACTTGAGAAAAAGAGGGATGGCCAAACCTTTGGAATGTGTGCATTGCAAAGAGATCGAATCGGTCTACCACCTCTTTTTTGAATGCATAGTTGCCAGAAAGTTTTGGAGCGATATTGAAATGCTGTTTCATGTTCGAATTGTGGACTTTGAGTCGCTAGCAAAACTGTGGCTGTGCAAGAAAAAACATATGCTCCTTAATGTAGTCACCTCTGCTATCCTGTGGGGACTGTGGAACTTTAGAAATGCTATTGTTTTTAATAGGATCTCTTGGCTGTCAATGAAGCAGGTGATGGGGGTGGTGTCCAGGTATCTGAGGGATTGGACAAAACCATTCCCGGAACTGCAATCGGGCGCAGTGAGAACCTTCCAGGGATGGCTGTGGGCGAGTTTGAAGGCACCGTTTGCCCTGGAGCCGGACTGAACTGCAAGAGCTGGCTGGGACATCTATCGTGGAAGGAGGCGACTGGGAACGCTATGCATGGAGGACGTACGTCTCTGGCCTACCAGATGAAACACCCTGAAGAGGCAGACTCCATCCAGGTGGTCTTCTTAGGCATGTGATTGGTCTTTGTAAGGGAGTGCCGCTTGCTCCAACTCGGGATGTAAAACTGGATGATAGTTTTTTAGTTTTCGTTTGCTTTTGGTAGGGATGGCAGTCTCCCGCCATCGTCCCTGTAATGTAACTTGAACACTGGTTGTTTCTGGTTTCGTCCAATGGAATGGAACCGGGGGTGTGAGCCCCTTTTCTTCGAAAAAGAATCGTCAAAAATGCTACACCTACTACATAACTCTTTTACGTATGCTACGTAATCTTCGATCGCCAGATGTAGCGTTGCTCATGAATCGCCGGATCCGTTCCTCTCCTCTCTGCTGCCCCTCTCTCCGGACGTCCAGTCATAATACAAATATTTTCTTCTTCTTCTTTTGAGCATCACGTACGCACGCAAAGAAATACTGCTAGCTGCTAGCTAGTGCAAGTACGCACGACTTTTTCTTCTTCTTTTGAGCATCACGTACACTGCTAGCCAGCCTGCTTCAGACGCACATGCAATGCATGCATGCGTGGGTGACTACCAATTGGCTACACACACAAGTACGTACCTGCGTGCATGCACTCCATTTTGTTAGCTACATCTAACATGCATGCTTGCCCAAGTGATCAATGGTCTCTCTCTATGTGGCACGAACCGGGAAGGAAGAAGGAAGAAGACACGATGAACAGGGAGCCTTTCCAGCACACGAACGCCCGGCACAACCACGGCGTTTCCTTGAGCACGAACTCAACACGTTCGCCATTACAACGATCGACGCCGCGATCTTATAACCGGGCCAGCGTTGGGCCACGACCCCCACGCCTCTACCAACTACTGCGCCTGGTTCGGTCCGCTCCGCGCGTTCCCGCGACCGCGCCTCCGCGCACTCGCCGCGCCGAGCCCGCAACGAACCAACGCGATCAGCGGCGGAGCTTCACGCCCCCCCCCCCCCCCCCGCAAAGTTGAACTTTTTTTAGTACTCCGTAATAGCACTGCAGCCCATAACTAATAAGGCCCATTTATCTACTAAAAAATGCTAATGAGGCCAGCAGCCAGCAGCGATCGACCAGCTCTGTTCTTCTCGGAAAAAAAAGCTCTGTTCTTCTCGATCTAAAAAAGCTCTGTTCTTCTCGTCTAGATCTTGCGCTAACTTGGCGTTGGCTAATGGCAACCAGCTGGGGCTGGGGCTAGGGCAGATGCGTTTGGGCGTGGAGCACGGCGGGCCGGCCGCCACGGGCGTCCATTCTCCTGACCGTCAGATGGCCAGAGGCCTCAACGCCTCGTCACGGCCCGCTCAACATCAGGGTGACACCGGCACTCCGGGAGGTGAGACAGTGAGAGCAGCAGTCTACTCACCCTCTCCGGTCCGTTATTTTAACCAATTCGAGAACTAGTTTCCTGCTGCATCTTGATTGGTGGGGAGAAGTTATAACTAGGTCAGATATTTTGGACTAACTAGATTTGTTGTTTACAGCCTAAAGAACTCATTCCCAATGCCTTCCCCCAGGCCCAAATAATAGTGAAGTGTCATGTAGTCAACATTCACATAACATCACTAGAGGAAAGAGAACATACACTACAAGAAATATGTCAACTAGTGACCTTCTGTCAGTGACCCTGGAAGAAATTGTCATAGATCTATGACCATTTCAGACCAATTGGTCAAAAGCTGTTCGGGGGGCTCCAAACCCTAAACAATTGCGACCATTTTGGTCAGAAAGGTCGTAATTTCCTTACATGAAATGTTCATAAAGCAAATAGTGCTAGTCCGCTGCCTTATTTCTAGTTGTTAACGACCAATATAGATGGTCATAACCTTGTAAAGTGTGGTGGGTTGCTATGACTAGGTGCCACCTCATCAGTTTTGCCTATGTGTCATGTCCATGTGGCAGTTTTTGCCCTAGGTTGCGAAGCGGCCTATATTTTTGACATTCCCAAAATTCCCAAAAAAATCTCATACATTCTTTGGGTCATATCTTCATCAAATATGTAAAACCTTCCTTGCCTAGTTCAAAAATAGTTAAAAAATATTTATTTTCCTGTTCTGTTCAGAACAACAGTTTGTGAAGGAAGTACCACTTTGGCATGTCCAAATAGTATCCATTTTCTACAGTGCTTTCCTATGCCCAAATAACCATCCTCCACCAAATGTCAGCTCAATCCATTAATTATTTTGAGCCGAGCTTCAACATTCATATTTATGTCCGGTGTGGTAGTTTGCAAAGCAAGTACCACCTAGGCTCCTCCTTTTGAGCTAAAAATTTGTGAAGACGGTCTTCTTAGTAACTGATCATCCTCAGCGAAAACTCACGCCCATTAGCCATGCACATTTCCCGTGCCGCTAATCAAACACTTGGCTGCTAATTCATGTCTGAGCATCGATCGGTCTCCTCGTGAGAATCTTATATTGTAATTTTCTTCCTAGCACCTACCTGGGGAGTGCCCAACCCACTAGACATGCCTAGGCTACCCAGAACACATGGCAACGCCACGGTCACGCGGTGACCACGCGGCGGGCATGCGAGTTTACGCGCTCTAGAGTTGGGGGCCTCGGCCACCGCCCAAACCTCGACATATCGCCACCTAACCATGTATTTATGGTTAAATAGGTACTTATGTAACTATAAATGATTTTTGGAAAAAATAAATAGTAAACTATGAGGCAGCTGCAGTTCAAATTTGACCCGCTTCCTACTGAATCGCCAGGAATTTGTCTTTTTCACTAGAGGTGGATAAAAACTTTTGACACCCAACAATTTTGTCAATTGTGCATTAAATATGGCCTAGTTTTTTAGAAAATTGATTTGGTCCAATTTTGCAACAAATATATGATAGGTCCTTCACAAAAAAACTCATTTTGGGCACTCGGAAAATGGGACATGTATTTTTCGTGCAAAAAAAATGAAAACTCCCTTAGGCAATATTGTTTGGAATTCCAAGATACACACTTGTGCACAATATGAGATCATTTGAACAAACTATGCCAAGAATGTGGCCATAAGATTGATTATTTGGCTTGAAAGCCATGAATCTTCACGCATGATAGCTCATTTCTGAGAACACTTTTTTAAAATAATTGTCGTATTACAAGTTTATTATTTTTGCCTGGAAACATGGTCACATATAATGACACAACACGAAGGTTTTCCAATTTTTTGTTTTTTTTTGAATTTTTTATGCCCGTTTCAAAATGCGGTCAAAACGACGGGAATGACCGTTCCTAGCTAGTGGTTGAATCTTGGAATTTTTTTGGTCTTTCTCTGATTAAATAGATACTTATGTACTTATAAATGATTTTTGGAAAAAATAAAGAGCAAACTACAAGGCAGCTACAGTTCAAATTTGACCCACTTCCAACTAAATCGGCGGAAATTTATCTTTTTCACGAGAGGTGGATCAAAACTTTTTACACCCAATCATTTTGTCAATTGTGCATTAAATATGCCTAGTATTTTATAAAATTGATTTGGTCCAATTTTTCAACAATTATTTGGGAGGTCCTTCACAAAAAAACCTCCTTTTGGGCACTCGAAAAATGGAAAATGGTTTTTTCGTCCAAAGAAAATGAAAACTTCCTTAGGCAACAATGTTTGGAATTCCAATATGCACCCTTGTGCACAATATGAGATCATTTGAACAAACAATGCCATGAATGTGGCCATAAGATTGATCATTTGGCTTGAAAGCCATTGATCTCCACACGTGATAGCTCGTTTTTTAGAACACTTTTTTTAAAATAATTGCCGTATTACAAGTTTGTTATTTTTCCTGGGAACTTGGCTACATATAATGACACAATGCGAAGGTTTCCCAATTTTTTGTTTTTTTTAAATTTTTTATGCCCGTTTCAAAATGCGGTCAAAACGACGGGAATGACCGTTCCTAGCTAGTGGTTGAATCTTGGAATTTTTTTGGTGTTTCTCTGATTAAATAGATACTTATGTACCTAGAAATGATTTTTGGAAAAAATAAATAGCAAACTAGAATGCAGCTACAGTTCAAATTTGACCCGCTTCCAACTAAATCGGCAGAATTTTGTCTTTTTCACGAGAGGTGGATCAAATTTTTTTACACCCAACCATTTGGTCAATTGTGCATTAAATATGGCCTAGTATTTTAGAAAAATGATTTGGTCCAATTTTGCAACAATTATTTGGGAGGTCCTTCACAAAAAAAACTCCGTTTGGGCACTCGAAAAATGGAAAATGGTTTTTTTGTCCAAAGAAAATGAAAACTTCCTTAGGAAATATTGTTTGCCATTCCAATATGCACCCTTGTGCGCAATATGAGATCATTTGAACAAACTATGCCATGAATGTGTCCATAAGATTGATCATTTGGCTTGAAAGTCATTGATCTCCACACGCGATAGCTCGTTTCTGAGAACACATATTAAAATAATTACCGTATTACAAGTTTATTATTTTTCCCGGGAACTTGGCCACATATAATGACACAATGCGAAGGTTTCCTAATTTTTTGCTTTTTTTGAATTTTTTATGCCCATTTCGAAATGCGGTAAAAACGGTGGGCTTGACCGTTTCTAGCTAGTGGTTGAATCTTGGATTTTTTTGGTGTTTCTCTGGTTAAATAGATACTTATGTACATAGAAATGATTTTTGAAAAAAATAAAGAGCAAACTATGAGGCAGCTACAGTTCAAATTTGACCCGCTTCCTGCTGAATTGGCGGGAATTTGTCTTTTTCACCATAGGTGGATCAAGACTTTTGACACCCAACCATTTGGTCAATTATACATGAAATATGACCTAATAATTTAGAAAATTGATTTGGTCCAATTTTGCAACAAATATATGGTAGGTCCTTCATAAAAAAAGCTCATTTTGGGCACTCAAAAAATGGAAATTTATTATTTGTGCAAGTAACATGAAAGCCCCCCAAACCAACCTTGTTTGTCATCCCAAGATACACACATGTGCACAATATTGACTCATTTTTAACGAAGTATAAAAGGGTGCCATGTTAAATTTTTATCCGGAATAGGAGGTTAAAAAGTCTTGATCCATACATCAAGACTTCATTCTGATTGTTGCAATCAGTCATGGCATGGATTGATGACATGGCAAACATCTGTCCATCCATACATCATCCATCCATCAGTCGATCCATCCAACCAACCGCAACAAACCCCCTCCTCTCTCTCTCTCTCTCTCTTGCGAACCCCACCCAACCCGTCGTGCCCTCCTCTCTCTCTCTCTCTCGAACCGAACCCTACGCTCCACCCCTCACTGCCTGCTGCCACTTCCGACGACCTCAGACGGGAATCGACGACCGGCGCCGCGCGCGGCGAGATCCATCTCTCTCTCACACGAGAGGGAAAATCCCCACGACTCCTCCTCCTCCTCCTCTCTGGATCGATCCCCTCCAACCCACCTCTTCCCCCTCTCTGGATCGATCCCCTCCAACCCAGCCGCCGCCGCCGCAGACCTCCCCCAACCCCTGCCTCCTCCACCACCGACGACCCCTTCTCTTCCTCCCCCAACCCAGCCACCTCCAGCAGTAGATCCATGCAGGACAGATCTGAGCTCCACTACCTCCGTTGCTCCCTTTCCCCCGACCAGATCTTCCTCTTGCGTTCTGGCACCTCGCCGGCGTGGCTCCGGCGTTGCTCCGTCGACTCAGGTGAGTCCCTCCATTTGTCCTCGTCACATATCTCCCCCCCTTCTTCCTCACCTCATCTTGTCTCCCTTGCAGATCCAACACGCCGTCGTTGCTCGAGCACCGAGACGCCATCGACGGGAAGTCTTCCTCCCCACCCGCTGCTAGCAGCCCCGTCGCGTCCAGATCCGGTGGCCGCTCTCCCCCACCCGTCTCCCCATGGTGGTCGGAGCCCTGGGCCTGGCCCTCGTCGTGGCGCTCGCGGTCGCGCTGGCGGGGGCAAACTCTGAGGGCGACGCGCTCTCGGCGCTGCGCCGCAGCCTGCGGGACCCCGGCGGCGTGCTGCAGAGCTGGGGTCCCACCCTCGTCAACCCCTGCACCTGGTTCCACGTCACCTGCGACCGCGACAACCGTGTCACCCGCCTGTGCGTTCCCCTCTCTTGCTCGCCCTTTAGTTTTGGTTCGAGTTAGGGCCGTGGCCTCTGGTATGTGGATGGGGAATCAGATGGACAGGCTCGCGTCTTTGGAGAGCAAGCGATTTTGCAGCGGATATGTTGGTTCCTAGCTATAATTTGTTCCCGACAGGACAGACTAGTGTTAGGTGCATCTGCGTGATTAAGGATTTAGTCTGGTAGATTATTGTTGGCGACGAAGAGTGGGTATGGTCCTACGTGAATCAAAACAAGAGTCCGACCGGAAAGAAATCTGTTTGAGCAAGTGTTCTCAAGTCTGTTTTGTTGCATGGGGCAATAAGGTTGAAAGTTTCCCAAGAATGAAGAAGTTAAAGCATTTAGACTGAAAAGAGAAATAAAGTAAAAAAGGCGGGGGGAATAAGTTACTGTGCTGGGATAGTTGGTGTTGTGTGTGTTCTCCATGAAATACTTTTACTTATTGCAAGTCGCGACTGTCATGCGTATGTTATGAATTCAGAAACTATAACATGTTTTTTTGCCATGGTGAAGGAGTAAACTGAACAATTAAGTTGCTAGTTCAGTATGTGAGTTGCATCATACTGTACATGAATGCTAGCTGAATATCAGTTCTGTATGTTACTTGGTGCATAACTTTTACTTATTTGCAAGTCGTAGCTGCTGTACACCCGTTATGAATTCAAAAACTATAACATCAATTCGCCGGCGCATGCTAGCCCTTTCTCTCATCTGTGTGAACCCCTGCAACCTTCTCTCAAAAGAGAAGTCCTGCAGCTTAATTAGGCCTCAAGTTTTCGCCTTGTCTGCAGCAAAATATCTGCAAGAGGATACATATTTCGCTTTGTTTATAATATTTTTTCATTCCTGATTGAGATTTCTTGCAGCGATAGGCATTTGCATTGTAGGTGTGGACAGTTGTCGTGGTTCCCAGGTTCAGTTACGAAATTGTCTTTGTGTGTTTCCCTCCCTTGCTTATCTTCTGGCTGGTGAGCATATGCCTACGTGTATGTAAGCCTACCGGACATCGTCGGCCGGATCAATTCCCCTTCATACATTTCTCCCTGTGCTTAGGAGAGATCTTTTACTATTTATTTTTCTTTTTAGTAAAGACCATACGGTGATTCGCTGCTTGCAAACAACAGCTAGTAAATCGATCACCGTGGGGGCGGGGACATGATATTTAGAGAAGAGATGTTGCTGCCTGTGTATACTAGTTCATATGTATCCAGCCGTCTAGATCTACCATACTCACCTCGTTTTACTGTGCTACTAGTAGTTCCTAGGCCATTAGCTCCTGCTTGCTTTTTTTGCTGCACAATGCTCATTTTGCTTCTAGTGTCCATTTCACAGTTTTTTACTATGTTTTGGCCTAGTTTTGTTCACGTGTATAATAAGCATCCTGAATGCTCATTTAGCAGTGTATTAATAACACTGCTAGTTTTGTTCACGTGTATTCAGATTAATACACTGTGTTATTAAACTGCACAATGCTCATCCTGTTGGCTACTTGTCGATGTTCTCCGCATAACTATAGGCTGCCATGTCTTTTCCACTTTCCCTTTTCGCTTTCTATAATGCTAACTTGACGGTAACCCTATAGTTTGTTTGCTGTTATAACCCAGCAGCGGCGCTTCCATTTTAACGTATGTACTAGTGTGCTAAAACTTGCAAAAGACACAAATCTTGAGCTTTCTTTATCGGCTTGTTGCTGCTACTCCTTGTGTACAATGATTGATGTTGCTCTAGTTAGTGTTGTAGAGGAAGAAAGAGGATGTATTTATATTACTTGCTTCTGCTGCTTATATATAGACCTGTATGTATGTTTACTTCATTTCTTCCTTGTCTCTTCGATCTCCTTCTAATGAATTTGTTTGTTCGATTTGGATTAGCAGGCTCGTCCCTGGACCAGATGTTCAAGTACAGCCAGATCCACCGCATCGACCTGGAGTCAGGTATCTACTCGTCTTGTTGAACAAATCGGACAGATGCTTCATGGCCTAATGCTTGATGCCAGGCGTTAATACATGGATCTGTAGCGGTCCAGATGAAGAGCGTGATTTGATTTGTTTGGGTTTGAATTGATCGTGGGCGCGCGCGCGCGCGTGTGTGTCTACAGGGGAGCATGCTTAAGTTACTACTGTATTGTTCTTTTATGTCCTGCTACAGTTTGACACTATTAATTAGGCTTGTTGGACATGTCATGGTACAAGCCTTTGTCTTTTTTAGCATCGACAAATGTTTATCTACTATAAAGTACTATTAATTAGGATACAACAGTAACTATAATAGCAGTAACTGTTTGGAGAAATGACTCCAAACAGAGTTGCATAATTACCAATGATACATTTTTTTCTAATTTTTGCATGAGAGCAAACTGGTGTAGCTAGGTGGACTATGCAGCCATGAATCAGGAAGTAGCATATTCAGATTTGCTAGTAGAAAAAAATGTATTAAAAACTTTAAATTTGTCTATTAGAGATAGCAGTATCGATTGTACCTGGTAAACAAGCATCAATTCTTCGTGGAATGTTTGTATATCAGCTAGTATGATGGCATATTAACATCTTTCTCAGGGTGCTAGAGTGACATACTCTTGGGTTCCATGTTAAAACAAACTAATGGCTATATATCTTAGTAATATTAAACAAAGCTAAATGGCTGTTGATGATATATCTTAGTAATTTTAGTTTTGGATGTGTCCGATGCAAACATTACTATCAACTGTCAAGTTGATTCTAAAATGTCTCATGAACTTCATTATTCTGTTATTTATTGTTAAATATGCTGTTAGATCTACTTCTATTTTGTTCCTAAATATTTTGTTTTGTAACGTGCAGATGCTGGGCTTTCATGTTTCTTCGTGAGCATCAGTACAAAGAAGTCGGAGGAAGAATAGTTCTAGCTCATTGGAGCTAGTTCTTAGAGTAATGGAGTCCTTTATGCTGCTCCTATTTGTATGTGTGTTATGTGATGTAGCAGAATCTGGCTCCTGTGATTGTGCACTTGTGGAGCTTGTTATCTGATTGTAAACTTGATGCTGATCACATTTGTATGTGTGTTATATGATGTAGCACTTTGATGGTTGATAATATTTGAAGTATTTCGTTTTCTGTGTGCCAATTTAAATACCAGGTATTTATTTGTGTGAAATAAAAAAATGAAGAATATTGCCCTGATGGCTAGGACCCAGTACTAGAACCTGACAATGGGGACCCACTTGACTAGTGAACCCAATTTAGAAAAAAAGAAAAAAAATGAAACTATTGAGACAAAAAGGCCATGGGCCAAAAATAAAAAAGGCTGCAATGTTGGGCTTGGTCCATGAAGCTGACAAAAAATTCATAGGAAAAAAATATAAATGGGCTGAATTAATGGGCTCGGCCCATATAAACACCGAATTGGACCGGGCTGATTCTTGTGCCACATCAGATTGCCACGTCGGATGCCTACGTGGCCTGGGGAGGCTGCTAGTGACCAAAACAAAACAGTAGGCATATTTTGGTCGTAAACGTCCACGACCTTCTCATAGAGAAGGTCGTTAATTTCAGTTTACGACCGTCAGCTTTTGACCTTCTGTTTTTGGTCAAAAAAAGGTCGCAAATGAAAAACAATGACCTTTCAGTGACCAATAGTCAAGGTCACAAGTTGACATATTTCTTGTAGTGATACATCTCATCAAAATATTGAATGAATACCAAATTCACATGATTACTTATAACAAGACTTCTCCCATGTCCTCGGGAACAAACGTAACTACTCACAAAGCATATTTATAATCATAACCAGAGGAGTATTATTTATCATTAAGGATCTGAAATTATAATCTTCCACCGGATAAACCAACTAGCATCAACTACAAGGAGTAATCAACACTAATAGCAACCCCCAGGTACCAATCTGAGGTTTTGGGACCAAGATCGAATACAAGAGATGAGCTAGGGTTTGAGAGTAGATGATAATAGTGAAGATGTTGATGGAGATTGGCCGCCTCTCGATGAGAGGATCGTTGGTGATGACGATGGCGACGATTTCCCCCTCCCGGAGGGATGTTTCCCTCGCAGAACAGCTCTGCCGGAGCCCTAGATTGGTTCTGCCCAGGTTCCGCCTCGAGACGGTGGCGCTTCGTCCCGAAAGCTTCCTTCTGATTTTTTCCAGGTTAAAACACACCATATAGACAAAGATGGGCGCTGGGGGCCTGCTAGGGGGCCCACAAGGTCGGGGGGCGCGCCCAGGGGGGTAGGGCGCGCCCTCCACCCTTGTGGCTGGCTGGTGGCCCCCTTTGGTTCTTTCTTCGCACAATATTCTTTATATATTCCAAAAACATGCTCCGTGAAGTTTCAGGACTTTTTGAGTTGCACATAATATGTCTCTAATATTTGCTCATTTTCCAGTCTAGAATTCTAGCTGCCGGCATTCTCCCTCTTCATGTAAACCTTATAAAATAAGAGAGAAAAGACATAAGTATTGTGATATAACGTATAATTAACAGCCCATAATGCAATAAATATCAATATAAGTGCATGATGCAAAATGGACGTATCAGAGAGTGCCCTCAAAATCCAAAGAAGATAGCAAGATGGAACAGTGGCAAGGAGAGGCCATGGTCACCGCGCAACCCCGAGGGGGGGCTGCGGACGAGGCTCCGCTTCCCCACCCCACCGCCGCCACCAGTGGTGTGACGCCCCAAGACCGACGCTCCAGATGCCTTCCATGATTCCGAGATTCGTCGTGTGTTTTGATTTTCTTGCTGCATTCTTTATTGCATCATTTGCATTGCATCATGTCATCATGCCACTAAATCTTTGCAACTCAACTAAATAACTTGCATAGATCATTGATCTATTTAAATCGAGGGATATTCACAATGGTCATTTCTCTTTACAACATATACAAAGTCTCCAATATTACTAAGGAGCTATAATAGAATATTCCATTAATTGGAATGCACCATAAAACACTTGCAATTTAAGTCCATGCCTCTTCTGCTTCAAGTTTCACCTCCAAACTTTGCCAACATTTCTTTTCCCTTTTATCGAGGCTCTGTCTAAATTCTCAACAATTTTGGGCACTTCAAAAACCTAGTCCTAGTTCAAACCCATTTGAATTAAATTCAAACGAGTTTGAATTTAATTCCTGCAATCTTGCAACTCCTATTTTTCATGGACCGTGCACATTTTTTTGAGTCCGGGAAAATTATCTGCGTGTCCAACTTCTTCCCCTAACCTCTCTTTCCGTTCTTTCTTATCTCTGTTTTTTTCTTTCTTTCTTTAGAGTGAGGGAGAGAGAAGATTGCCCAGCTGGGCCTCCCAACGCCAAGACGGCCCACCAAATCCCTAGGCCCATCCCCCTAGGCCCACCTAAACCCTCAACAACCCTAGCCCGATCGAACACCCCCCTCTCACTCCCCTGCTCGATCCCTCCAGCGCCGCGAGGAGCCCGATCCCCATCTCCCTCCGCTCGATGTCCTTCTCCCCCTCTTGATCCCGCGCGCCTCCCCCTCCTGCAGCCGCCTCCACCACCAACCAGATCAGGCTGGCCTCCGCCGCCCTTGCCCGTTCCCGACCGGACCCCGCCGGCAGGGCCCCGTCCCCACCTCCGGCGCGCCAAGCTCGCCGCCTCCCTGCCATGGCCGCGTGCCGCCCCTCTCCTCCGAGCACCGCCCGGCCTCCCCGTCCTCTGCGTCGCCCCCTTCCCTTCCTCTGGCCACCTCGTCGACCTGACATGGATGCCGAGCTCGAAGCCCCGTCTCCTCCCTGCCTTGCTCCGGCTGCCTCTGTCTGCATCGAGCAGCAGCAGCTCATCACTCAGCACCTCGGCACCCCTACACCCCATTTCTGTCGCCACCTCGCCAGAGGACGTCGTCCTCGCCCGGATCCTCGTCGCCAGCCCCAAGCCTCGCCGCTGCTGCCTCTGCTTCGCCGGAACCGCGCCCCCTGCATCACCTCCATCGATCCCGCCCTCTGCTTCGCTCGCTGGGACCAGAGCGCGCCTGCCTAGGTCCCGTTGAGCTGCACCAAGTCCCTCAAAGACTGCCTGGTGCTGCCTTGTTTTGGTTCGCCAAGTGCCGCACCGAAACATCATCAAGGTCGACTACGTTTTGCTGCACCGACCGGAACCGTCAAGTACTCAATACCACAATGGCGCCAAGTTCGGCGACGCTCGCCACCCGAACGACTACTGCCGACGCGTACCACTCCGTCGCCGTGGGTTTCGTCAAGTCAAACGGCGACGCCCGGAGCCCTCGGATACGTCAAGTTCGACTACCTTCGTGTGTACCACTACCGTCGACCCTCGAAGACCCCGTGGACATCAAGTCCTTGCCGTGATCTCGAACATCTACGAAACGTGTACCACTACTTCCACTACCGTTGTGAGAACGACTACTTTCACTTCGAACTCGTCCGCCCCGAAACGCACGCTTTGAAGGTATAACCGCCGGGACGACCGCCATGAACGAATGCATGTGTTGTACGAGATGCCCGTGGTTGCATCGTGTCTGAGTTGTCATTGCACGTTCCTCCTAGTTTGCCATGCCGCCGACACATGGGAACCCGGTAACCGGGATCACCCCACCTTCTTTTGCATGTTCCATATGTCCACTTTCTTTTGCCACCGACATCTCAATCGAGTTGTCGGATCTTCAAAACGTTGCCGTGCCACCACTTTCGTTCCGCCATGGTGACCCAATGCATCATAATCTGCTCATGTCAATATTTTCTTTAAATTGCATAAGACTTGCATATGCCATCCACATCATGTTAACAACATTAAAATGTTTAAATTTGTGTTTGCTTTAAATTGCTAAATGTCATGAGGATTTACCGAAATTGTTATTTGTTGTTCCGACCTCATTTAAACTCGCTGAGATAGGTAGTTTTCATATGCTTCATCCCTTGCCATGTTAATAACATTTAATATTGTTGGGTACAAAAACAAGAGAGAACTAAGTAATTGAATGTGGTATTTCGTCAATATGCAACTCGTTGCATATTGATATCCACTTAATTTGTAGTGTTGTTTGTTGCACTTTGCCATGCCATGCCTCATTGAACCGGACATGCATCGTACTTGTTTGTGCATCATGCCATGTTTATGCTTGTGTGTTTACCATCTTGTTTGCTTCTTTCCGGTTTGCTTCTCTTGTTAGCTTCGGTTTCGTTCCGGAGTTGTGAGGATTCGTTCGACTATGTTCGTTTGTCTTCCTCATGGACTCGTTCTTCTTCCTTGCGGGATTTCAGGCAAGATGACCGTCACCTTGGATCTTATTACTATCATTGCTATGCTACTTGCTTCGTTCTATCGCTATGTCGCGTAACCTACCACTTGCTTATCAAGCCTTTCGAATTGCCATGAACCTCTAACCTTTGTCACCCTTCCTAGCAAACCGTTGTTTGGCTATGTTACCGCTTTTGCTCAGCCCCTCTTATAGCGTTGCTAGTTGCAGGTGAAGATTGCTCCATGTTGGATTATGTTTATGTTGGGATATCACAATATCTCTTATATTAATAATGCATCTATATACTTGGTAAAGGGTGGAAGGCTCGGCCTTATGCCTGGTGTTTTGTTCCACTCTTTCCGCCCTAGTTTTCATCATATCGGTATTATGTTCCCGGATTTTGCGTCCCTTATGCAGTTGGTTGTTATGGGAACCCCTTGACAATTTGCTTTGAATAAAACTCCTCCAGCAAGGGCCAACCTTGGTTTTACATTTGCCTCAGCTAAGCCTTTTCCCTTGGGAGTCGCGCTCCCGAGGGTCATCTTTATTTTACCCCCCGGGCCAGTGCTCCTCTGAGTGTTGGTCCAAACTAGAGCACCGTGCGGGACCGTCCCTTGGCAACTTGGGTTACGTTGGTACCTGTACGCTTAGCTTATCCGGTGTGCCCCAAGAACGAGATATGTGCAGCTCCTATCAGGACTTGTCGGCACAGTCGGGTGGTCTTGCTGGTCTTGTTTTACCATTGTCGAAATGTCTTGTAACCGGGATTTCGAGACTGATCGGGTCTTCCCGGGAGAAGGAATATCCTTCGTTGATCGTGAGAGCTTATAATGGGCTAAGTTGGGACACCCCTGCAGGGTTTGAACTTTTGAAAGCCGTGCCCGCGGTTATGTGGCAGATGGGAATTTGTTAATATCCGGTTGTAGTAACTTGAAGTAAAATCTTCTAAAATACGCCAACTGCGTACGTAACCGTGATTGTCTCTTTTCGGGGTTGTTCGAGAGGAGAACACGGTTTTTGGGTTATGTTTGACGTAAGTAGGAGTTCAGGATCACTTCTCGATTGTTACTAGTTGACGACCGCTTGTTAAGCCCCTCTTCTCGCTCTTATATTCGTAAGTTTAGCCACCATACTTGCTTAGTCGCTGCTGCAACCTCACCACTTTACCCCTTCCTTACCCTTTAAGCTTTGCTAGTCTTGATACCCATGGTAATGGGATTGCTGAGTCCTCGTGGCTCACAGATTACTACAAAACCAGTTGCAGGTGACGAAGATACCAGTGCAGGTGATGCTGCCGAACTCAAGTGGGGTTTCGACGAGAACCTTGGTCGTTGCTATGTTTCGTTTTCGGATGATCGGTAGTGGTGCCCAGTTGGGGACGATCGGGATCTAGCAGTTGGGTTATCTTCTTTTTATTTGGTTTTGTCCGTAGTCGGACTATGTGTGTACTCCGATGATGTATGAATTAATGTATTGTGTGAAGTGGCGATTGTAAGCCAACTCTTTATCGCATTCTTGTTCATTACATGGGATTGTGTGAAGATGACCCTTCTTGCGACAAAACCACCATGCGGTTATGCCTCCAAGTCGTGCCTCGACATGTGGGAGATATAGCCGGAGGCTACTTTGCAAGCTTGAAACAATCAATACATGGCATATCATGAAGAGTGGATTGCGCCATGGCAAAGATGACATGTTGTAGCTCATAACACATGTAGACCTCATGCTCAAAAGAAAATCACACAAAAAGATGCAAAAATGACAAATGAGCATGTTCTGATAAGTTACAGTAGACAACATCATATAGCACTCTTGCAACGATGATTAGGGCTTCAAGATGAACTCAAACAAGCATGGCACAATGGAAAAAAAAATGAAGAGCATCTCGCAATGAACATTTCGATATATCATATGCATGAAACGGAGCTATGGTCATGGAGATACGACATGATGAACAGGGACATAAATCATTGCAGAAAAAGACAGTGAAATATACCCCTCGCGAAAGTCAACGGGATGGAGCGATGCGGGACGAAGGGATCCGGGTCGGGGGCAGCGTTTGGTTTGTCTCCCGGTGGAACTAGTCCACTCCGGCACGGATCTCGCCGGAGAAGTGGCCGGAGTTCGCGGAGCTCGCCGGAGAAGAAGAGGAAGGCGCCGACGGGGTCGGAGATGACGGGGCCGGGTCAGTCCCGGCCGGATCCGGGCAAGGTGGGGTCACCGGGGCCGTATCTCGACCGGATCGGGGCGGAGACGCCGAGCACGGCGGCGACGGCGAGAAAGAACGCGGCGGGGTGGCGCGCTAGGGCGGCGGTGGTGCGCGAGGCGGCAACGATGACGAGGCGTGGCGCGGCAGCGGAGCACGGCGGTGCGGGGCGGCGGGGCGCTCGTGGTTGCCGGCGACGCGGGCGCTGGGCGGCGGGGCCTACGAGCTCGGGCGGCGGGGCGATGGTCGGCGGCAAGCGCGGCGGCCGGAGCAGGCGAGGCGGCCGCGGCGCGCAGGCGAGGGCGGCGGCGCACGCCGGCGATGTGCGGGCTGGGTGGGCCCGCCTCGGGCCCGAGCGGGCCGGCGGCGACTGGCGGCGGGGAGTGCCATGTGGCAGGCTCTGGTTGGGCGGGGCGCGGCGGCGGACGCGTCCGGTCCGATCCGGACGTGTCCGGCGGCGGAGAGGGCTATGTTAGGGTTTTGATCTGCACGAAAATTCGGGGAGGGGCACCTATTTATAGGTAGGAGGAGGTAGGAGTGTCCAAATGAGGTGCGGTTTTTGCCCACACGATCGTGATCGAACAACCGAGAGCATGGAGGGGGTTTGGATGGGTTATTGGTCCACTTTGGAGGGGTGTTGGGCTGCACACAAAAGAGGCCTTTGCGGTTACCCAGCTAACCGTTGGAGTATCAAACGGACTCCAAATGGAACAAAACTTGACAGGCAGTCTACCGGTGGTGTACCAAGGCCGCTTGGCAAATCTCGGTCCATTCCGAGAAAGTTTAACACCCGCTCACGAAAAGAGGCAAAAGGGGACGCCGGAGGACATAGGAGTGTCGGATTGCAAAACGGACAACAGGGAAAATGCTGGGATGCATGAGACGAACATGTATGCAAAAAGAGATGCACATGATGACATGATAAAATGCAACACGCAAGCAAATGACATGGCAATGACGGCGAATAACTGGCAGCCACCTGGCGCATCGAATCCGGGGCGTTACAAGCATTTTTGAGGTTTCAGAGAAGAGCAGCGGCAAGACGTTGAGAGGAGGAGCACCTGGAGTAAAGCAAGAGGGAGGAGCAGCAACAAGGCGATGGAAGAAACACGACCGACAGAGGGCGAGCGCGGCTGTGGGCGGCAACACGCAAGTGCGTGTGTGCGCGGGCGCGGCCGACTGCAGCGACAGTGCAACAGCGAGGCAACGCAGGAGCTTGACGACGGCGGCTATGGCAACAAACCCAACGGGTTAAGGGGGAAGTCGGTCAAGGGCCTCACCGAGGTGCTCGACGATGATCTCGGGAGGTCGGGGGTGGCTGGGGCGGAGCGATGTGATGAGGTGGACAAGGGAGGCCGAGGTTGGGGGAGACGGCGAGATGGCGACGATACGGTGCAGCTCCGGTCGATTGAGAACCCGTAGATGAAGAAGCAGTCGACGACGGTCCTCCTGGACGTCTCCGTGCGGCGCGGGGTGACTGGTGGCGGCGCAGTGGGTCGGGGCGGCGGCGGAGCAGCAGGTCGAGGGCTCGGGGGATTTGGCTCGGGGAGGAGGCGGCGCTCGGGAGGAAAGGGATAGAGGGGGGAAGGTTAGCAATGGCGCACCTCTGAGGGGTGCGCCATAAGTAACTTTTTTCTATTGATAACAATGGCGCACCCTCTCCTGGTGCGCCATTAGTAACTTTTTTTATTTTTTATTGATAAACATTATTACACAATATAGAGGAGATGAGTAGAGGAGGGAGGGAGGGAGAATTTACATTTGTTGACGAGGCGGCGCGGGGTGAATGGTGGCGGCGCAATGGGTCGTGGTCGATTGTGGTCGTGGGACGGCCTCGTCGCGTCGCGTGGGCGTTCGTTGTCAGCCGTCGATGGACTGCGAGTAGCCCCGCCGAAGTCTCCACCTCTGGGCGGGGGAGGGTGCGGGGGGTTGGCGGCGGCGAGGGGGATCGAGATGAAGGGGGATCTGGCGAGGGGGGAGGGGGGCACGAGGGGGATCTGGCGAGGGGGGATAGCGATCGAGATCGAGTATCCTCATGAATATTCAATATTTTTTCACATTGAATATGAAAATATATCATCAAATTTAAAAAAAATATTCATGAATTCAAAAAGCGCCCATGAATTAAATTTAAAAATATTCATGAGTTCGTAAAATAAAAATGATAGTAGTTTTGCAAAAAAAATGATAGTAGTGGCGCACGAGGTGAGTGGTGCAGCGCCATTAGTATTTTTGGAAAAATTAAAAAAATATGTTAGTAGTGGCGCACCATTGGTGTGGTGCGCCATTAGTGTCTATCACACTAATGGCGCACCAACACATGGTGCGCCACTGTTATATAGTAGTGGCGCACCACATGTCTGGTGCACCATTAGTGGCCATATCATCTATAGCCCTTTTCCTAGTAGTGTATGGGGCAATGAGATATTCATGAACCAGCATCAAGTGAGGAAACTGATAAAGATTGTTACTAAAATGGGTCAAAAGATGTCAACCGAACTATTTCTTTACACTTTATGCAAGACAACAGTGAACTGCAGGATGGTAAGTAAAAACCCTGTAGCCTTCTTTTTACTGCCCGTAATGAGTTGTGTTAGATGACAATATCTGGATATTTTTTCTTTTGTAGTGGATCCTGAAGCGGTTTACTCAAGATTACCTCTCAAACTACATGATTGGCGGTCGGCCATCACAAGGGGTTGGACTAGAGTCCTGCATGCCTTTTGCATCCAAGAGAGCACAATAGGGCCATTCCGCTTCACCTTGTTCAGCAACTGGAATGTTTGTCGCCTCTTTCTTTACCATCTGTAATAGTACAAGTATAGAACCCTGATACATCATTCTTTATTTGGTGCTTCTGTAGTTCTTAAACATATGTACCTGTGAATCGAATAATGCATTGGTTGTTTGAACCTGATGGATATGAATAAACCTATAACCTACTTTCAAGTTTAAATTAGGTACAATTTTAAATAGAAGCAATTAAATTAGGGCGAAATTACGTTGTGCAGGTCATTACGGCACACATGGTTGGTAAAACACAAACGTTTGCTATATACACCATAATCCGAGACGGTTCACAGAGAGGAAACGTGTGCAAGCATGCACACCGTTGCCGTTCGCAAAGTGTGTGTGATGTCAGACACTATCACATATGGTGCGGGAAAACTAAATGTGTGTGATTGTCTGCCTATAGTACACGGTTTATAATCATGAACTGTTTGTGATGTGCCAGGCATCGTAAATCACCCGTGCCTGGAATCTTCCTGGAAAGCTCCTGTGCCTAGAATCTGCCTAGTTTTAGGCAGAACCACAAAACTCCGACTGCGATGGCAATGCAAGCACAGACGAGTAGCAAGGATGAAGTGTTTGGGATATTCGAGATATCGGAAACAGTTATATAGGGACAACTGTATGCATCAAGGCTCCCTATCCTCGACAGTTTCTAGGTCGTGTGGGAAGGACCCCCCTATTACCCACACTCACTTGGCAACGGTTCCAAGTGCCGTCGCGGAAAGGGGTTAAAAACCGTTTTTTTAGGAACAACGTGTACCAGTGAACACACAACAACATGGTATAGAAACAACCGCTTTATTGATGCTAGCGGATACATAAGTCTGATATTACAACGAGGTAAGAGGCCAAGCGACATGCACGATGCGGCTGAACAGTATGTACATTATTAATGAACATGAAGGGGCCTCGATCACATGAACTACGCGGAAGCGGAGTGATGACGAAGTGGAACTCCATGGCACAGGGACACCGACGTGGACACGGTCGATGCACGAAGCTCTCCGATTCGATACGACTTGCCTTAAATCTAGCATGACACGCCAGGTTAGTACATTGATTGTACTTGCAAGCTCACAACAAACATAAGCACAATGACAAACAATATCATGACAATTATTCAGGTTAATGCAATGCAAGTAATGCTACTGATGCGGTGAAACCAACATGTGCACCGAGTCCCTCGGACTCGCTTACCAGACGGGTTACCTCGTAACCAAGCGGTGATCATACCCGAATCGCAACTGAAGCCAATCACTCATGATCATCAAATGATCCCACAAATCATCACAAAGCCAGTGCCAACAAAAAATACTTAGTGTGCAAGATTAATTATAAATGTTGATCCATGGTGTGTCCTACTCCCGAGTTGTGTCCATAACCGAGGACGCGGCTATCGATAGATTGAATACACTCTGCAGAGGTAGCACACTTTACCCACACCACATAACCCATGGCCTCGCACTCCCATTCGGGTGGACCAATGGCGTTCCGACGAAACCCTCCCCTTGCCATGACACTCTCCCGGCCACTCCAACCAACTCCCTCTCAGGGCTAAGTCATGGGTGGCCCCGTGCCTACCAAAGGCATTAACGGCCACCGTCGTGGCAAAGACAGTCCCAAATGGGGACAAGGTACCATAAAAACAAACGGGCACACAAGGTTATGTCTGCTTACCGGGCCAGGGTACCGCACGCACATAACCTTCCCTCATTGGAGGCACCGGCGAGAGGCACGACAAAGGACCGAATCAAGACCCCCTATAAAGGTAAATGTGGTCGCACTAAGGAAAACCCGATTCAGTGGCACCATGACTTGATCAACGTTATATTCAAGTTGGGTTATTATCAGGTTTAACTTGAAAATAAAAGCTACTCCAAGTCATACGATGTCATGATCATGCAACTATTCGATATGCAAAGCATGCAACTCACAAGAACGGATCAACCTTATCAATATGAATTTCTTGCAGTTACTCATCATTAAACTTTACTGATTCTACCTCACAAGTTATCATCATGCATTATCTTGATTAACTCATAATTTATATGAAAATGCCATTTAGCCAAAAGAACTGTCATTATTTACAATAGCAATATCTTTAAGTTAAACTTTATTCTACTTGACCAAACTAATCCATGCATTCAACCAGTAACTTAAGCAAGCATTTCAAACATGAAAAAGTGACTTGCATTAAACCTTATTTATTTAACAAACTTTAAATGCATGAAAAAGAGCTCATATTTAAGAAGGAAAATCATAGATATTGAAATGACACCATCAAAATGTTGGTGTGGCTTGCCTTAGTGCAGAGGAGGTTCACACTCCTCCTGGTTATCTTCAAGACAAGTCTCTCCCTCTGAAAATAGTTAAAAACCACAAAACAAAATATCAAGAACCAATCTGAAAATCACCAGAAATTCTAGACAGCAAGGAAAATTCCACACTTTGGTGTGCTCCCAGTGCTCTCTGAAACAAACACAATGCAAAAAGAATCAACTCATTTGGACTTATAGGCTATAAGTTATCACTGGTCAAAGTTTTGGTCAAAATTTTGAATTTATTTGAAATAAACATAAAACCTGGGGGGTGACGTCGATGGCGTAAAGGCAGAATACGCCTCCACTCGTACCACTTCGGGTGCGAGTGGAGAGGCTAACAACGGGCACCACCAGTCAGGAGAGAGAGGGGGAGAGAGGAAACAGAGCACGGCGGTGCTTCGCCGGAGCTGACACCGGCGAGGAGTGGTTCTTGGGCGAAACCAAAGGGATAGAAATGGAGAGGGGGTCACGGCGCATCTGCCTGTACCCGTGGATCGTCGGGGGTGACCAGAGCTGCTCGCAATCGAGCTTGCAAGCGACGCTGGCGGTCAGGACTTGGCAGAGAGGAAGAGGGCGATGATGAGGGGCGACTCTAGGGGCTCTACTGCTTCCAGGCGACACCGGTGGACCTCCAATGATGCGCTTGAGGGGTTGGTTGAGCTCGAGGGGCTCTGGAGCAGGGTAGATGGGCTGCGGGGATCGCCGGGGAGCTCTGGTCATGGACGGCGGCCAGAGGCCTGCCTAGCCGGGCTGCGGCTATGTTATGCGGTCGTGGTGGTTGAGAGGTGCGGTGTGAGGCTTCGGGGCGGAGGGAGGGACTCTATATATAGCCAGAGTAGGAGGGGGATACGTAGCGCTACCGGAGCTTTCTGGAAGCCGGCGAGCGACAACGAATGGCACCGGTGAGGGGGGTGGGAAGAGCTCAGCGATCACGCGGGAGCTGTCCACGCTCGCGGACGAGCACAAGAAGCAGGGGAGAAGAAGATAGGGGCACGGGTGCACTGTGGGTTTTGGCCGTGATGTGCCCGTGCTTGCTGTGGCGTATCTGGCGTCACGGAGCGATAAGGAGAGGTCAAGGGTGAAAAGTCGTGGCTTGTGGCGCGACGCGGCAGTCGTCAGCGAGCTCTGGCTCGAGCACGCGCCGAACAGAAGCACTGGCGCAACGCAGAGCGCATCGAACGCATGCCAAAGCCCATGTCCACACTCGGTCACCACGCTGGCATGGTAAAAACGACGCCCACGCTCGGCCAAACTTTGCCCGGGTTGTAGTTCGTGCAGTGTTAGGTCTAGGGAGGTTGAGAACTCACTGCCAGGCACACCTGATGTGACTCAAGCTTGCTGGCAAGTTTTTGGTCAGAAACTTGGTCGCCAAGTTTGGAGGGCTTCTAGAAGGCCATTAGGTCTGATCTCCTGGGGTTAAGATTTACTTAGGAGGGTAATGATGCTCAAGAAAAACCAGCTCCGTTGGATCAAGGAAAAATACACTTGTTGTACAAAGTGCATTTTTGGGCCAGAAGAGAAATGATTTTCTGTAGCAAAAATATTACAAAAAGTCATGCAATATTTTTGCTCGGGGAGGTAGGCCAAGGTTCAAAGAATATTTAGGAATTGCTTTGGAGCACTAGTTTCTGAAATGAGTTTCAAAAGAGAAATTGAATATTTTTCTTTTATGAAAAATATTCATTGGGCCATTTTGGGGTTTTTCAGAGAAATGAGATTGAATGAGAGGTAGATGGGTCACCTGGGTGAAAGTCAAGGGCATGCCCAAGTGATAAGTCCATTTAAATTGATTCCAAAAACTCAAATCCAAGGCAAGGTCAAATCAAGTCCGGAAAAAGAGAGAAGGAAAAAATCCAGGCTGTCACAAACCTCCCTCACTTAGGATGAATCTTGTCCTCGAGATTCGGTTGCTTGGGAAAACAGTTCTGGGTAGGCAGTCCTTAAAAATTTCTCTCTTTCCCAGGTTGCCTCTTCCTCGGCGTGATGCTCTCATTGAACCTTGTAAAACCTTATCACTTTGCTGCGAGTGACTCTTTCTGTTTCATGCAATATTCTGATCAGTTTTTCCTCATATGTTAAATCCTTAGCCAGTTCTGTCTCTGCCATATCAGTCCTTAGCTGTGAGACATGAAACACATTGTGTAACGCTGACAGTTCTAGTGGCAATTCCAACTGATAGGCAACTATTCCGACTCTGGTCATGACTGGAAACGGACCAATATGTCTGGGTGCCAATTTTCCTCGGGTCTGAAATCTCTTGACTCCTTTCATAGGGGTCACTCGAAGATACACGTGTTCTCCGGGTTCGAAGCTGATCTGACAGTGTTTTGCATCATAGTAACTCTTCTGTCGTGACTTGGCCAACTGCAGTCTGTCTCAGATCTCCTTGACTTGCTTCTCAGCTTCCATCATCAAATCAGTCCCGAAAATACGACTGTCTCCGGTTGGAGACCAGTTTAGTGGAGTGCGGCACTTACGGCCATACAGGGCTTCATAGGGTGACATCTTTAACTGGTCTAGAAACTGTTGTTGTAGGAAAACTCGGCGTACGACAGATAGTCTTCCCACTTGGATCCTTGGGCCAACGCACATGCTCAGAGCATATCTTCAAGTATTTGATTTACTCGCTCAGTCTGTCCATCTGTCTGGGGATGATAAGTTGTGTTGTATTTCAGGGCAGTCCCCAAGGCTTGATGTAGACGGGACCAAAAGGCTGAAGTGAAGAGAGATCCTCTATCTGAGGTGATGGTCTTTGGCACTCCATGCAAACTGACGATCCTGGACACATACAATTGTGCAAGTTGATCGGCATGGTAGGTGGTCCGGATGGGAAGGAAGTGGGCTACCTTCGTTAATGTGTCCACTATGACCCATATTGCATCATTTCCTCGGTGAGTCCTTGGTAAACGGTGATGAAATCCATGTAGACATCGTCCCATTTCCATTGTGATACGGGTAAGGGTTGAAGGAGTCCGGTGGGTTTTTGGTGTTCCGCCTTTACCTTGTTGCATATATCACAACAAGCCGCAAAGTAAGCGATGTCTTTCTTCATTCCACCCCACCAGAATACCTGACGAAGGTCGTCATACATTTTGGTGCCACCTGGGTGAATTGAGTACGAAGATTCTTGTACTTCTGCCAATATCTTAGTTCTCAGACTTTCTTGGTTGGGTATACAAATCCTTCCTCGAAACCTTATCGTCCTTGCGGATCTTTAGAGAAATCCTGTGTCTGTCCTTCTTGCATACGCTTGGCATATAATTGCAATGATTTGTCATCTGCTTGAGCACTGCGAATTTCTTACTCAAGGGTAGGAGCAACTTCCAATATGCTGGCAAGACCGGCATCCACTATTACCAAATTGAGCTGAGCAATTTCTTCGCAAAGTTCAGGAGGCAAAGAATCCATTAGAGCATTGAGGCTGGCAGGCTTGCGGCTGAGGGCATCGGCCACCACATTAGCTTTACCCGGGTGATAATTTATCCCGAGGTCATAATCCTTAACCTACTTGAGCCATCTTCGCTGACGAAGGTTTAAATATGGTTGAGTGAATATATACTTGAGACTCTTGTGGTCGGTAAATATCTGGCACCTCTTTCCAATAAGATAGTGTCTCCAAATCTTCAAAGCGTGCACCACCACGGCCAATTCCAAATCATGAGTTGGATAATTTCCTTCGTGCGTCCGTAGTTGTCGGGATGCATAGGCCACAACCTTGCCATCATGCATAAGTACACATCCAAGGCCTTTTCTGGAGGCGTCGCAGTAGACATCAAAACTGCGGTAGATGTCGGGAAGAGTCAACATTGGTGCTGACGTTAGTCTGGTTTTTAACTCATTGAAACTCCTTTCACAGACCTCAGTCCATTCAAACTTCTTATCCTTCTTTAGGAGCTCTGTCATCGGCTTGGCAATCTTAGAGAATCCTTCAATAAAATGGCGATAATACCCAGCTAATCCAAGGAAACTCCGGATTTTTGAGACTGTCGTGGGTGCGGCCCTATCAAGCACATCTTTCACCTTACTTGGATCCACGACTATTCCTTCTTCTGAGAGAACATGCCCTAAAAATCCAACTTGCTTGAGCCAAAATTCACATTTGCTGAACTTTGCATAAAGCTGATGGTCGCGGAGCCTTTGCAAAACTGCTCGAAGGTAGTCCTTGTGCTCTTCTTCGCTTTTTGAGTAAATGAGGATGTCATCGATAACACCACCACAAATTTGTCCAAGAAATCCATAAACACCATCATATGCGTTGGTGAGACCGAATGACATAACGGTATATTCATAAAGACTGTACCGAGTGGTGAACGCGGTCTTGGAATATCTTCCTTCTTGATTTTGAGTTGATGATATCCGGTCCTCAAATCAATCTTGGAGAATACTGTGGCCCTACTGAGTTGATCAAACAAATCATCAATCCTTGGTAGTGGATACTTGTTTTTGATGGTGACGTCATTCAACTGTCGGTAGTCCACACACATCCGAAGACTGCCGTCCTTTTTATCCACGAATATAGCGGGTGATCCCCACGGTGAAGAGCTTGGACGGATGTATCCTTTCTGCAGCATCTCATTGAGCTGTTTCTTTAATTCCACCAATTCTGATGAAGGCATCCGATAATATTTCATGTGTATCGGTGCGGTTCCAGGCACCAAGTCAATTGCAAACTCTAGTTCTCTGTCTGGCGGCATTCCTGGTAATTCCTCAGTAAATACATCTGGATACTCACTGACCACTGGAATCAATTCCACTACTTCAGCCACAGCTATGAAAACCATATCCTTCTTGGGTATACTTCTGCGGGCATAAAAACTTGTGGTGCGACCTTCCTGACTTGCCATGGTAACTTCTCTGGTCACACAGTTGATGCATACTTGGTATTGGGTTAACCAATTCATTCCCAGAATAATATCCAATTTTTCAAATTCGATGACTATCAGGGATGTTGGAAACTTGACTCCCTTGATATCAATTTCCAAATTACAGCAGGCCAGATTGCTTCGGAGCACCGATCCCGGGGATTGTACCATCATACTCGTTCCCATAATCGAGCAAGGAAATTTGTTTTGGGCAACAAAACTCCGCGAAATAAAAAAGTGGGAAGCCCCAGAGTCAAATAAAATTATTGCAGGTATGTTATTAACAGGAAACATACCAGTGACGACTTCCGGGTCTTCTTGGGCTTCGTCAGCGGAGATGTGATGGATTTGACCTTGGATGACCCTCGGGAAGGAATATGGCTCAAGGTGGCTGACTTGCGGACGGAATGGAGCTGTTGGCTTGCTGTTCTTGGGGCACTGTCTGGCGTAATGTCCGGTTTGTCCACAGTTGAAGTACGAATTGTTGCGCTGACATTCTTCATGTACCGGACTGGTCACGACATTCTTGACTTGAGTGGTGGTCTTGTTGACATTTTGCTGCCAGTTGGGTTTGTACTCAACCTGAGTCTGTTGCCAAGTACGAGCTGATACGTCTCCAACGTATCTATAATTTATGAAGTATTCATGCTGTTATATTATCTATCTTGGATGTTTAATGGGCTTTATTATACACTTTTATATGAATTTTGGGACTAACCTATTAACCTAGAGCCCAGTGCCAGTTTCTGTTTTCTCCTTGTTTTAGAGTATCGTAGAAAAGGAAAACCAAACGGAGTCCAATTGACGTGCCACTTGACGGAGATCATTTTTGGACCAGAAGAAGCCGACGGAGTACCGGAAGTAGGCCAAAAGAGTCCCGAGCTGCCCACGAGGGTGGGGGGCGCGCCGACCCCCCTAGGGCGCGCCCCCTGCCTCGTGGACAGCTTGGAAACCCCCCTGACGTGAAATCAACGCCAACACCTCTCATATATACCCAAACTTCCAGAAAGAAACCTAGATCGGAAGTTCCGCCGCCGCAAGCCTCTATAGCCGCGAGAAATCAATCTAGGCCCTCTCTGGCACCCTGCCGGAGGGGTCCATCATCACCGGTGGCCATGGAGGAGTATCCCGGAGGGGCCATCATCACCATGAAGGCCAAGGACCAAAGGGTGGAGGCCATGGAGGAGGAAGCACAAGGAGGAGAACCTCTCCTCCTCTCTCTTGGTGGCACCGGAGTGCCATCGGGAGGGGAATCATCACCACGGTGATCGTCTTCATCATCATCACGATCCTCATCTATTTTACGCGGTCCACTCTCCCGCACCCCACTGTAATCCCTACTTGAACATGGTGCTTTATGCCACATATTATGATCCAATGATGTGTTGCCATCCTATGATGTTTTGAGTAGATATCTTTTTGTCTTTGGGTTGATTGATGATCTAGATTGGTATGAGTTGTATGATTTATTTTGGTGCTGTCCTATGGTGCCCTCCGTGTCGCGCGAGCGTGAGGGATTCCCGCTGTAGGGTGTTGCAATACGTTCATGATTCGCTTATAGTGGGTTGGTGAGTGACTGAAACAGAAACCTGAGTAAGAGGGATTGTTGCGTATGGGAATAAAGAGGACTTGATGCTTTCATGCTATGGTTGGGTTTTCCCTTAATGATCTTTAGTAGTTGAGAATGCTTGCTAGAATTCCAATCATATGTGCATATGATCCAAGTAGAGAAAGTATGTTAGCTTATGCCTCTCCCTCATATGAAACTGCAATACTGATCACCGGTCTTGTTAACGGTTGCCTAGGACAATTCCGCACACCGATCCACCATTATTCCACACTCGCTATTTATAATATTTAGTAATATATTCTAACTTTATGATAACATAACCTACTTTTATATTTTAGCTCTCCGATATCATACAAAGTTATCCTCTTCATACCCATAACATAGTTTTATTTCTCGTTTCTAGTTGGAAGCAAACGTTCGGTGTACATAGAGTCGTATCCATGGCAGATAGGGCTTGAGATAATATTGATCTTACCTTTAGCTCCTTGTGGGTTTAACACTCCATACTTATCACTTCCACCTTTGTAAATTGCTACGATGGTTCCCTGCACTTGGGGATTATCAAGCTCTTTTCTGGCGCTGTTGCCAGGGAGCAGTAGCGTGGGGTTGATATTCTCGTGTGTGCTTGTTTGCTTTCTTCACTAAGTAGATTTTGTTTTTACTTTTTGTTTCTGTTTAGTTGTGGGTGAAACATAAAAAAAATTAAAATAATGAAAATACAAAAAAATTTACTTGCCTTTCATGCCTAAAAAGTTTTTCAAAAAGAGAAGTGATTGGAAAGTTATGCATTGAAGAAGTGAGGGTCGACCTTGAGCACTTGTGTTCATGCTCACAGAAACAATGTAGAATTTTTCATGGAAGTTTCTCTGTAAATAATTATCCCCTTGTATATATCCATTGTATTATTAAAATAATGTGCCAAGCTTTGGTTTTAGGATGATTAGATTGCTTGTTTGCTATGTGCAGAACAAAAACAGAAACTTTGGCTGTAGGGCATGATTTTACATTTTTTTATTGGAAAGTCAAATGGGTCTGAAACTTTTTGCACATTAATTCTGTACAAAATTTTCAAATTGTCAAATTTATTCATAATTTTAGGGGTTACAGAAGTTTACTAAACTTCCAGATTACTACAGACTGTCCTGTTTAAGACAGATTCTGTTTTGATGCATTGCTTGCTTGTTTTGATGAAACTATCGATTTCTATCAGTGGATTAAGACATGGAAAGGTTATATTACAGTAGATATAATGAAAAAACAAAATATGAATTGGTTTGCAATAATACTTATAGTAGTGATTTGCTTTGTTATACTAACGGATCTCACAAGTTTTTGTGAAAGTTTTGTGTGGATGAAGTGTCCGAAGGTCGAGGAGCTATCAATATGAGAAGAATAAAGAGAGGCAAGAGTTCAAGCTTGGGGATGACCAAGGCACCCCAAGTAAATATTTCAAAGGATACTCAAGCATCTAAGCTTGCGGATGCCCCGGTTGGCATCCCATCTTTCTTCTTCAACAAATATCGGTATACCTCGGTTTTTGTTTTGTTCACATGATTTGTGTCCTTTGTGTTTTTGTTTTTCCTTTAAGAACCATGCTAGCATGAGATAGCCCTTCATTGATTTATAGAATACTTCATGTGCTTCACTTAAATCTTTTAAGTATGATCTTATAGAATTGCTCTTTGTGCTTCACTTAAATCTTTTGAGTGTGGTTTTATAGAATGCTTCATGAGCTTCACTTATATATTTTGAGCTTGGATATTGGTTAGTCTATATTAATTGTAGAAAGCTCCATGAACTTCACTTATATCTTTTGGATTATGAATAATACCATCATTTAAAGTGGGTTTGGAAGAGTGTCAACTTTAGGAATTAGTGATCCCAATATTTTGGAGGGTGTTGAATCTTAGTGTGATATTTATGAAAGTGGATTTGGAAGAGTGTCAACTTTAGCTAGTAATGATTCCACTATTTCGGAAGAGGTTCCAATTGAGTATGAGAACAAAGTTGCTATCCATGATGCTACTGAAAATTATTATGAGGGAGGAATACATACTCGTAGGAGTTGCAATAATATTAAGTTTCCTCTCTAAGTGCTTAAAGTTTTGAAGTTATACTTGTTTTGCCTTCCTATGCTAGTTGATTGTTGTTCTTATAAATTGTGTGCTCACAAAATCCCTAGGCATAGGAAGTTGGTTATATTTAAATGTGCTAGTCATATTCTTCAAGATGCTCTCCTTGTGCTTCAATTCTTGTCTATTATATGAGCATCATTGAAATCATCATGCCTAGCTAAAAGGCATTAAAAAAAGCGCTTGTTGGGAGACAACCCAATATTTACCCTTACTGTTTTTGTGTGTTTACATGATTAAGCTACTGTAGTAATCATGTTTATAGGTTTTGTTTCAATAAAGTGCCAAGTAAGACCTTTGGGAAGACTTGGATGAAAGTTAATGTGATCGTGCTGTAAAAAACAGAAACTTTGCACTCACAAGATTAGCTGTCATTTTTTTTATAGAAGATTGATTTTAAGTTGATTCTTTTTGCAGAAGATTAATAAACAAATTCCTCACGTCCACCAATTTATTTTATAATTTTTGGAGTAGCAGAAGTATGGTTTATGTTCAGATCATTACAGACTGTTCTGTTTCTGACATATTATGTTTTCATTCCATAGTTTGCTTGTTTTCTAGTTTCTATGACTTATATTTCTCAATATAAATTGTAGAAATGATATGGTACAGTAGGCATTGTGTGAGAACAATTATGAAACTTGTCCTTAACAGTACCAAAGTGAATGGTTTACTCTTTATCATACTAACCTATCTCACGAAGTTTGGTTAAGTTTTGTGTGATTGAAGTTTTCAAGCTTTGGGTGAGATATCGATATGAGGAGAATAAGGAGTGGAAATACCCTAAGCTTGGGGATGCCCAAGGCACACCAAGGTAATATTCAAAGAAGACTCAGGTACCTAAGCTTGGGGATGCCCCGGAAGGCATCCCCTCTTTCGTCTTCAAAACTATCGGTATACCTTACTCGGAGCTATATTTTTATTCGTCACATGATATGTGTTTTGCTTGGAGCGTATTTTCAATCTTACTTGCTGTTTGAATAAAATAATTGGATCTGAAATATTGAATGTAAAAGAATCCTCCCATGGCTAGTTAATTATTTGACTACTCAGTGTTCTTTACTCATATCTTTTGGAGTAGTTTGTCATTTACTCATGTGCTTCATGTATATCCTATGAGTAAATGGTTAAATAAATTGAATGTCTTAAACCTAAATTTATATATGTTTCATATGCTTATAACATGGGAGGTAATGACTTCACACATAATAAGTATAGGTAGTAAACTTATTTGAAAGTTAGCAAACGTAGAATTGGTCACTTGAACAATTCATGAAAGAATATTGAAGGGAGAGGGATTTCACATATAAATATACTATCTTGGACATCTTTTGTAATTGTGAGCACTCATTAAAATATGACATGCTAAAAGGTTGATGTTGGACAAGGAAGACAACGTAATGGGTTATGTTTTCTTATATCTAAAATAAAGTATATTGTCATGGATCGCCCACCATGTTGAGCTTGCCTTTCCCCCTCATGCTAGCCAAATTCTTTGCACCAAGTAGAGATACTACTTGTGCTTCCAAATATCCTTAAACCAAGTTTTGCCATGAGAGTCCACCATACCTACCTATGGATTGAGTAAGATCCTTCAAGTAAGTTGTCATCGGTGCAAGCAATAAAAATTGCCCTCTAAATATGTATGATTGACTAATGTGGAGGAAATAAGCTTTATACGATCTTGTGATGTGGAAGAAATAAAAGCGACGGACTGCATAATAAAGGTCCGTATCACAAGTGGAAATATAAAGTGACGTTCTTTCGCATTAAGATTTTGTGCATCCAACCCTGAAAGTGCGTGGCTACCTCTGCTTCCCTCTGCGAAGGGCCTATCTTTTACTTTTATCTCTTAACGTTATGCAAGAGTCATGGTGATTTTCACCTTTCCTTTTTACATTTTATCCTTTGGCAATCACCTTGTGTTGGAAAGATTCTGATATATATATATATATATATATATATATATATATATATATATATATATATATGTATGTATATATGTATGTATATATATATATATATCCAATTGGATGTAAGGCATCATGAACTATTATTGTTGACATTACCCTTGAGGTAAAAGGTTGGGAGGCGAATCTATAAGCCCCTATCTTTCTCTGTGTCTGATTAAAACTTTGAACCCATAAATATCGCGTGAGTGTTAGAAATTGTGAAAGACTAAATGATAGTTGAGTATGTGGAGTTTGCTAAATCAAAGCTCTGACATAGAATCTTCCTGAAAATAAGATGAATTGCAATTGTTTGATGACTAAGGACGTTGTTTGTTAGTTTTCAAGAAAGTTTATGATCTATACTTTAACATGTGAATGGCTTGTTACTTGATCATGAAAAGTTTTATGAGATTAGCTACTGTTATGACATATAATGATGCTAGAAAAGGTGGTTGAAATTATCATTGATCAAACTTGTGCACCTGCTAGCATTCACACTTCATAAATTATTTCTTTTATCATTTACCTACTCAAGGACGAGCAGGAATTAAGCTTGGGGATGCTGATACGTCTCCAACGTATCTATAATTTATGAAGTATTCATGTTGTTATATTATCTATCTTGGATGTTTAATGGGCTTTATTATACACATTTATATGATTTTTGGGACTAACCTATTAACCTAGAGACCAGTGCAAGTTTCTGTTTTCTCCTTGTTTTGGAGTATCATAGAAAACGAAAACCAAACGGAGTCCAATTGACGTGCCACTTGACGGAGATCATTTTTGGACCAGAAGAAGCCCACGGAGTACCGGAAGTAGGCCAGAAGAGTCCCGGGCTGCCCACGAGGGTGGGGGGCGCGCCGACCCCCCTAGGGCGCGCCCCCTGCCTCGTGGACAGCCCGGAAACCCCCCTGACGTGAAATCAACGCCAACACCTCTCATATATACCCAAACTTCCAGAAAGAAACCTAGATCGGAAGTTCCGCCGCCGCAAGCCTCTGTAGACACGAGAAATCAATCTAGGCCCTCTCCGGCACCCTGCCAGAGGGGGCCATCATCACCGGTGGCCATGGAGGAATATCCCGGAGGGGCCATCATCACCATGAAGGCCAAGGACCAGAGGGTGGAGGCCATGGAGGAGGAAGCACAAGGAGGAGAACCTCTCCTCCTCTCTCTTGGTGGCACCAGAGTGCCATCGGGAGGGGAATCATCACCATGGTGATCGTCTTCATCAACATCACCATCATCATCACGATCCTCATCTATTTTACGCGGTCCACTCTCCCGCACCCCGCTGTAATCCCTACTTGAACATGGTGCTTTATGCCACATATTATTATCCAATGATGTGTTGCCATCCTATGATGTTTTGAGTAGATATCTTTTGTCTTTGGGTTGATTGATGATCTAGATTGGTATGAGTTGTATGTTTTATTTTGGTGCTGTCCTATGGTGCCCTCCGTGTCGCGCAAGCGTGAGGGATTCCCACTGTAGGGTGTTGCAATACGTTCATGATTCGCTTATAGTGGGTTGGTGAGTGACTAAAACACAAACCCGAGTAAGAGGGATTGTTGCGTATGGGAATAAAGAGGACTTGATGCTTTAATGCTATGGTTGGGTTTTACCTTAATGATCTTTAGTAGTTGCGGATGCTTGCTAGAGTTCCAATCATAAGTGCATATGATCCAAGTAGAGAAAGTATGTTGCTTATGCCTCTCCCTCATATGAAACTGCAATAGTTATCACCGGTCTTGTTAACGGTTGCCTAGGACAATTCCGCACACCGATCCACCATTATTCCACACTCGCTATTTATAATATTTAGTAATATATTCTAACTTTATGATAACAACACCTACTTTTATATTTTAGCTCTCCGATATCATAGAAAGTTATCCTCTTCATACCCACAACGTAGTTTTATTTCTCGTTTCTAGTTGGAAGCAAACGTTCGGTGTACGTAGAGTCGTATCAGTGGTAGATAGGGCTTGAGAGAATATTGATCTTACCTTTAGCTCCTTGTGGGTTCGGCACTCCATACTTATCACTTCCACCTTTGGAAATTGCTACGATGATTCCCTGCACTTGGGGATTATCACGAGCCTTCTGCACTGGTTGCATATCCTTCTTAGGCTCAAATTTGCGCTTGTGATCATTATTAGCGGGCCTGTACATGAGCTCGTGTTCCCTTCCTGCGATGAGGGCCTTGTTCACCAGAGTTTGGAAGTCCGGAAAATCAAACATACTGAGAGTGCACCTGAGATGCTGGTTCAGTCCTCCAAGAAATCTGTCGACCTTCCTTTCTTCTGTGACCACATCATAGAGATAATAGCGGGCCAAATGGTTGAACTTATTCAGGTACTCACTTACTGACATGCTTCCTTGAGTGAGAGCGAGGAATTCGCGGTGCTTGATTTTCATAATTCCGGCGGGAATATGATACTTGCGGAAATGATCCTTGAATTTAGTCCAAGTAATTTCCTCGTCCGTGGGCCACATAGCCTTAGCATTATCCCACCATATAGCGGAAGCTCCTTCGAGATAATGTGTTGCGAACGGAACCTTGTATCCTTCTTCAGTGCGAGCAATTTCTAGTTTCTTCTCAATAGTCCTCAACCAATCATCGGCTTCCAATGGATCAATAACTTGATTGAAACTGGGAGGCTTGGTCCTCTGAAAATCTGACAGCTTGGAGTAATGAGCATTCTAATTTTCATTCTGTCCAACCATAACTTGCACACTTTTCAATAGTTCCATCAGATCGTTGTTCCTTATTTCTTCAAACATTCGCATGATTTGCTCAGTGGAAGGCGGATGTGGCGGTGGTGGCTGGTACATCTCGGGGGAATGTCATGTCTGTCTTGAGGAGCGACGAATAGGGATATCCTCACAAGCTTGGCTGGTACTGCCTCCCCGCGTCATCTTATTATTTATTTTCCCAATACACAACAACCGCGATGAGAAATATCCAAGAATGGGAGGAAAGCCAGTGACAGTCCGAGAAGAAAACAGCGAGAGGAAACCAATGCGAAAAAGGTTCCAACATAATTATACATAGACTCAACATAAAAGGTAAACATCATGACGGGTTCACTACCCTCAAACACAAAACTAAGCATCATGACACGTACGACTACATCCATACATCATACTCATGACGAAGGTGATACTCTAGCGATCTACTGCTCGGCTGGAGCTGCTGCGGGCTCCTCTCCTGAGCCGGACTCAGATCCTGAGCTGATAGTGGAGACCTCCGGGTTAAAAGAGACGTGACGGCGCTGCCTCGAGGACTCTCCCTCAGGGGCAGGTGCGGGATGGGATCTAAGCATAACAGGAGTAGCGACAAGGGAAGCCCACGCAGCAGGAGCACTGCGAGGGGTCACCACCAAAGGGTTAGTGGTACCCTGAGTGGTCACCGGGGTAATAGAGGCTGGAGGAACGTATGGAGTGAAACAGACAGTAGGTGGAGGGTTCCTATTCCGAGCGGCGGCAAGGGCTATCCGGGATCGGGTTAGCTTCTGAGCTAACTCGTAAATCAGGAGATAAGTGGCAGTGATATAGCGAGAAAGGTGGCTAGAAGGACGATCACACGCCGAATCAATAAGAGGAAAGCGGATATGCCCATTCTTGTGCAGAGATGGGTAGTAATAGAAACCTGGGTGGGTGTGCATGCAAACCTCGTTGTAGCGCAAGTCTACAAGAACCTCAATTGCAGCGAACTAGACCGCCTGATATGGCGTAGAAGCAAAACCACCCTTAGAAGAACGAGTGTAAGCGCCGGAAGGGGAACTGTGGTGTAGAGTGACCTCAGCATAGTACTCATACAACGAACCGGCCAGATGCTCCCGATACACTGGATCAACACCCTCTGGGTAGAGTCGTCGCCACATGTTGTGAAGCAAGTGCAGCGATGTGTACGGAGCTGGTTCAGGATGGTACACGATCGGAACTGGAGCCATCTACACTCGCAACCATCAGACGGTTAGTAATAACAACAGATAAACATGCATGCAATGCAGCAACCAATTTCTATGACTACCGGCACGCAGACGAAACTATCTACCGTTCCACTAACTCACTAACAGTCTAGCATGTCCTACAATCAGCGCGCCTCTGATACCAAGCGTTGTGGCACCCTGGCTCAGAGCAACCGGTTTACCTTGCATTGCCAGCCCAGAGATCAAGTCTTCTGGCAACACACAACAACATGGTACAGAAACAACCGCTTTATTGATGCTAGCGGATACATAAGTCCGGTATTACAACTAGGTAAGAGGCCAAGCGGCATGCACGGTGCGGCTAAACAGTATGTACATTATTTAATGAACATGAAGGGGCCTAAATCACATGAACTACGCGGCAGCGGAATGACGACGAAGTGGAACTCAACGGCACATGGACACCGACGTGGACACGGTCTGTACGCGGGAAACTCTCCGATTCGATACGACTTGCCTGAATTCTAGCATGACACACCAGGTAGGTACATTGAATGTACTTGCAAGCTCACAACAAAATAAGCACAATGACGAACAATATCATGACAATTATTCAGGTTAATGCAATGCAAGTAATGCTACTGATGCGGTGAAACCAACATGTGCACCGAGTCCCTCGGACTCGCTTACCAGACGGGTAACGTCGTAACCGAGCGGTGATCATACCCGGATCACAACTGAAGCCAATCACTCACGATCATCACATGATCCCACAAATTATCACAAAGCCAGTGCAAACAATAAATACTTAGTGTGCAAGATTAATTATAAATGTTGATCCATGGTGTGACCTACTCCTGAGTTGTGTCCATAACCGAGGACGAGGCTATCGATAGATTGAATACACTCTGCAGAGGTAGCGCACTTTACCGACACCACATAACCCATGGCCTCACACTCCCATTCGGGTGGACCAACGGCGTTCCGACGAAACCCTCCCCTTGCCTCGACACTCTCCCGCCCACTCCGACCAACTCCCTCTCAGGGCTAAGTCATGGGTGGCCCCGTGCCTACCAAAGGCATCAATGGCCACCGTCGTGGCAGAAACAGTCCCAAACAGGGACAAGGTACCATAAAAACAAACAGGCACACAAGGTTATGTCTGCTTACCGGGCCAGGGTACCGCACGCCCATAACCTTCCCTCATTGGAGGCACCGGCGAGAGGCACGACAAAGGACCGAATCAAGACCCCCCATAAAGGTAAATGTGGTCGCACTAAGGAAAACCCGATTCAGTGGCACCATGACTTGATCAATGTTATATTCAAGTTGGGTTATTATCAGGTTTAACTTGAAAATAAAAACTACTCCAAGTCATACGATGTCATGATCATGCAACTATTCGATATGCAAAGCATGCAACTCACAAGAACGGATCAACCTTATCAATATGAATTTCTTGCAGTTACTCATCATTAAACTTTACTGATTCTACCTCACTAGTTATCATCATGCATTATCTTGATTAACTCATAATTTATATGAAAATGCCATTTAGCCAAAAGAACTGTCATTATTTATAATAGCAATATCTTTAAGTTAAACTTTATTCTACTTGACCAAACTAGTCCATGCATTCAGCCAGTAACTTAAGCAAGCATTTCAAACATGAAAAAGTGACTTGCATTAAACCTTATTTATTTAACAAACTTTAAATGCATGAAAAAGAGCTCATATTTAAGAAGGAAAATCATAGATATTGAAATGACACCATCAAAATGTTGGTGTGGCTTGCCTTAGTGCAGAGGAGGTTCACACTCCTCCTGGTTATCTTCAAGACAAGTCTCTCCCTCTGAAAATAGTTAAAAACCACAAAACAAAATATCAAGAACCAATCTGAAAATCACCAGAAATTCTAGACAGCAAGGAAAATTCCACACTTTGGTGTGTTGTTAGAGCTCTCTGAAACAAACACAGTGCAAAAAGAATCAAATCATTTGGACTTATAGGCTAAAAGTAATCACTGGTCAAAGTTTTGGTCAATTTTTTTGAATTTATTTGAATTAAACAGAAAACCTAGGGGGGTGACGTCGATGGCGTAAAGGCAGAATACACCTCCACTCGTATCGCTTCGGGTATGAGTGGAGAGGCTGACAATGGGCCCCACCAGTCTGGAGAGAGAGGGGGGAGAGGAAACAGAGCACGGTGGTGCTCCGCCGGAGCTCAAGCCGGCGAGGAGTGGTTCTTGGGCGAAACCAGAGGGACAGAAATGGAGAAGGGGTCATGGCGCACCTGCCTGTACCCGTGGCTCATCGGGGGATGACCAGAGCTGCTCGCAAGCGACGGTGGTGGTCGGCACTTGCCGGAGAGGAAGAAGGCGACGGCGAGGGGCGACTCCAGGGGCTCTACTGCTTCCAGGCGACACCGGTGGACCTCCAATGATGCACCTGAAGGGTTGGTTGAGCTCGAGAGGATCTGGAGCAAGGTGGATGGGCTGCGGGGATCGCCGGCGAGCTCTGGTCGTGGACGGTGGCCGGTGGCCTGCCCGGCCGGGCTGTGGCTATATGCTACGTGGTCGTGGTGGTTGAGAGGTGCGGTGTGAGGCTTCGGGGCGGAGGGGGGCTCTATATATAGCTGGAGTAGGAGGGGGATACGTGGCGCTGCCGGAGCTCTCTGGAAGCCGCCGATCAATGACGAAGGGCGCCAGTGAGGGTGTAACGCCCCGAGACCGACGCTCCAGACGGCTTCCATGTTTTTCGTTGTTGTCGTGTGTTTTATTTGTTTGTTGCATTCATCATCGCATCATTCGCATTGCATTGGCACTCTGTTGCCGTCATTGTTTTCAGACTTGCATCCCCTCGTAGTTGCCGCGTCCCCCTTGCTTTTGTTGACCGTTCCGAGACCAACCTTGTTCTTCGTTTTCCCTCTTGCCTAAACCGGAGTCTCTTTGCACAGTGCATCGACCCCTCGCGCGCGTCCGAAACCTCTCCCGAACCCGACCCGCACGGTCATGACCAACGGGTCCAGTTCATCTCCAAACATTCCTAATACATCTCTGTTTTATTATTAGGACTTCCTACCTATTTAATAATCGGCCGTCCGATTGCGATCAGAGGGACGAGGTAACCCCTATTTAATCCGTGATGTATATATTCATCCACCCCTAGTCCATTTTGGCAAACCCTAAAAATCCTCCCCCTTGTCCCGTCGCACCGCCGCCACTAGCTCCACGTTGTCGCCTCCTTCCCCGGGATCCTCCCAAATCCCCTCTCCTCGTTTTCCTCCTCCACCCAATCCCGAAGGCACCGCGGTCTCTTCTGCTTCCCTCGTCCTCGCTCGATCCCAGGAGCAGCCACCACCTCGTCGTTCCCTGCCTCGGCCTCCTCTGCTTCTCCTCCCGCCCGTGGATACCCTTGCCTCGCTTGAGCTCGCCGGGGAGCAGAACACCACGGTGCCCGATTTCCCGCGCCCCTCTCGATCCAGGAGCCCGAGCTCCCCTGCCTGAACCCGATGTCTTCGACCGGCCTCGTCAGAGACCAGCGCCCCGCTGCCTTCTTCTTCCAGTTCCATCCGGAGGAGAGGAGCTCCTCCTCGACCACCACCACCGAAGCCGCCAGGACCGGCCTCGTCCCTCTCTCTCTTTCCCTTCGTTATCCTCCTTCTGACTCTCTTGCTCTCTCAAATTCTCTCTCTCGCCAGGTACAGGAGCAACAGGAGGTCGCCCCTGCTGCCATGGCCACCGTTCCGTGCCCTCGAGCCTCGCCAAGTCCTCCCCCGCGCCTGGATCCGCGCCCCTCCGTTCCTTGCGTCGCCAAGGTCCCCGCCGGTGCCGATGCGTTGACCTTCCGCGCGCCCAGCCTCTGCTGCCGCCTCGCACGGCCACCAACTCTATCCCGAGCACCCGCAGAAGCTCCAGTGCCGCCTCATCGTGCCGCCGCCTGCTTCGCCCCGGATCCATACGCCCGTCGCCGGAGATCGCCGTCCCTCGCCGGCGCGCTCGTCCCCAAGTTCCGCGCCTCTGCTTCCCCTGCATCGCCCCCTGTCTTCTGCCTCGTCCTCGTTCGAGCAGAGGACGAGCACACGCTGCCGCCGCGCGTTGACCCGCGCCTGGGTCGCGTCCAGCACGCCAAGGCCCAGCGCCTCTTCCACCGACTGGGCTTGGTCCAATGTGAGCAGCTCCCCCAGCCTCCAGTTTCAGCCCGCATCATTTTTTTCCACTTCTGGACGTTTAATCATTTATCCCAGGATTTACTGTTTTGCAGAAAAACCCTCTTTGTCATGCATATAATAACTTATTAATCATGCATCATATGTAAATAGTTTATATATAAAAAGTGCTTAGAAATTCATCTAGTTTCATAATATCCAATTTTCATCCAGGTTAAAAATGTTTAACTTGCTATTTGTTTAATTTTGCATAAATGCCATGTTAAAATGTTTTATTTCATAACTAAATAACCGTAGCTCCAAATTTAATAAACTTTATATGTAAATGGGGTAGAAAAATGCCTAGTTTAACATGGTGCACTTTATTTTGCTGTTTAACAACATTAAAATTGTGTTTAGGGCAGAACAGTACCAAATTCATAATATGCATATGAGGATTTTTCCGGACTTGTTGTTCGTTATTTCCGGCCTCATTTAAACTTGCCTAAATAGTTAGTTTATTATGCTTCACCCCTTGGCGTGTTTAATAACATTTAATATTGTTGAGTACATAAACGGGGGAGAACTAAATAACTTGATGTGGTGTTTAATTTGTAGTGTTGTTTGTTGCACTTTGTCATGCCATGCCTATTTAAACCAGACACGCATCATACTTGGTTGTGCATCATGCCATGTTTATGTGATGGTTGTTTACTATGTTGTTTGTTCTTTCCGGGTTGCTTCTCTCGTTAGCTTCGGTTTCGTTCCGGAGTTGTGAGGATTCGTTCGACTATGTCCGTTTGTCTTCTTCATGGACTCGTTCTTCTTCCTAGCGGGATCTCAGGCAAGATGACCATACCCTCGAAATCACTTCTATCTTTGCTTGCTAGATGCTCGCTCTTTTGCTATACCTATGCTACGATGCCTAGCACTTGCTTATCATGCCTCCCATATTGCCATGTCAAGCCCCTAACCATCCTTTCCTAGCAAACCGTTGTTTGGCTATGTTACCGCTTTGCTCAGCCCCTCTTATAGCATTGTTAGTTGCAGGTGAAGATGAAGTTTGTTCCTTGTTGGAACATGGAGATGTTGTTCCTTGTTGGAACATGTTTACTTGTTGGGATATCACAATATCTCTTATATTATTAATGCATCTATATACTTGGTAAAGGGTGGAAGGCTCGGCCTTATGCCTGGTGTTTTGTTCCACTCTTACCGCCCTAGTTTCCGTCATATCGGTATTATGTTCCCGGATTTTGCGTCCCTAACGCGGTTGGGTGATTTATGGGACCCCCTTGACAGTTCGCTTTGAATAAAACTCCTCCAGCAAGGCCCAACCTTGGTTTTACCATTTGCCTACCTACGACCATATACCCCTTCCCTTGGGTTCTGCAGACTCAAGGGTCATCTTTATTTTAGCCCCCCCAGGCCAGTGCTCCTCTGAGTGTTGGTCCGAACCGAGCAGCCTGCGGGGCCACCATGGGGAAACTCGAGGCCTGGTTTTACTCGTAGCTTGACTTATCCGGTGTGCCCTGAGAACGAGGTACGTGCGACTCCTATCGGGATTTGTCGGCACATCGGGCGGCTTTGCTGGTCTTGTTTTATTACTGTCGAAATGTCTTGTAGCCGGGATTCCGAGACTGATCGGGTCTTCCCGGGGAGAAGGAATATCCTTCGTTGATCGCGAGAGCTTATCATGGGCTAAGTTGGGACACCCCTGCAGGGTATTATCTTTCGAAAGCCGTGCCCGCGGTTATGAGGCAGATGGGAATTTGTTAATGTCCGGTTGTAGAAAACCCGAAGTTGACCTTAATTAAAATACATCAACCGCGTGTGTAACCGTGATGGTCTCTTCTCGGCGGAGTCCGGGAAGTGAACACGGTGTTGGAGTTATGCTTGACGTAAGTAGTTTCAGGATCACTTCTTGATCATAGTTGTTCGACCGTGCTTTGCTTCTCTTCTCGCTCTCTTTTGCGTATGTTAGCCACCATATATGCTAGTCGCTTGCTGCATCTCCACCACATACCTTTACCCTTCCCTTAAGCTTAAATAGTCTTGATCTCGCGAGTGTGAGATTGCTGAGTCCCCGTGACTCACAGATACTTCCAAAACCAATTAGCAGGTGCCGATGTAACCATGCAGGTGCCGCATCCGAGCTCAAGGAGGAGCTCGATGAAGATCTTATTCATTGGGTTGTTTCGTTTCAGTTGATCAGTAGTGGAGCACAGTAGGGACGATCGGGGATCTGTGTAGCATTTGGGGTAGTCTTCTTTTATTTTGGTTCCGTAGTCGGACCCTGATTGTATCTGTTTGATGTAATGCCTTATTCATGTTTTGTGTGAAGTGGCGATTGTAAGCCAACTATGTATCTCTTTCCCTTAAGTATTACATGGGTTGTGTGAAGATTACCTCACTTGCGACATTGCTTTCAATGCGGTTATGCCTCTAAGTCGTGCTTCGACATGTGGGAGATATAGCCGCATCGAGGGCGTTACAGAGGGGGGGGGGAAGAGGTCAGCGGTCACGCGGGAGTGCTACCTCTTGAGCATGTGTTGGTTTTCCCTTGAAGAGGAAAGGGTGATGCAGCAAAGTAGCATAAGTATTTCCCTCAGTTTTGAGAACCAAGGTATCAATCCAGTAGGAGACAACACACAAGTCACCTAGTACCTGCACAAACAATCAAGAACCTTGCAACCAACACGATAAAGGGGTTGTCAATCACTTCACGATCACTCGCAAAAGTGATATCTAATAAAGATAATAAAGTAAATATTTTTGGTATTTTTGTTGTATAGATTGGAAAGTAAAGATTTCAAAATAAAAGAACGGCGACAGAAATTGGCAAGTTGACGGGAAACTAATATGATGTAAAATAGACCCAGGGGCCACAGGTTTCACTAGTGGCTTCTCTCAAGATAGCATGTATTACAGTGGGTGAACAAATTACTGCCGAGCAATTGATAGAAAAGCGCATAGTTATGAGAATATCTAAGGCAATGATCATGAATATAGGCATCACGTCCGTGTCAAGTAGACCGAAACGATTTTGCATCTACTACTATTACTCCACACATCGACCGCTATCCAGCATGCATCTAGAGTATTAAGTTCATAAGAACAGAGTAACACATTAAGCAAGATGACATGATGTAGAGGGATAAACTCAAGCAATATGATATAAATCCCATCTTTTTATCCTCGATGGCAACAATACAATATGTGCCTTGCTGCCCCTGCTGTCACTAGGAAAGGACACCGCAAGATTGAACCCGAAGCTAAGCACTTCTCCTATTGCAAGAAAGATCAATCTAGTAGGCCAAACTAAACCGATAATTCGAAGAGACTTGCAAAGATATCAAATCATGCATATAAGAATTCAGAGAAGAACCAAATAATATTCATAGATAAACTTGACCATAAATCCACAATTCATCGGATCTCGGCAAACACACCACAAAAGAGTATTACATCGAATACATCTCCAAGAACATCGAGGAGAACTTTGTATTGAGAATCAAAGAGAGAGAAGAATCCATCTAGCTAATAACTATGGACCCGAAGGTCTATGGTAAACTACTCACGCTTCATCGGAGAGGCAATGGTGTTGGTGTAGAAGCCCTCCGTGATCGATTCCCCCTCCGGCAGATCGCCGGAAAAGGCCCCAAGACGGGATCTCATGGGTACAGAAGGTTGCGGCGGTGGATAAGTGGTTTCGTGGCTCCCCCTGATGTTTCTAGGGCATAAGAGTATATATATAGGCGAAAGAAGTACATCGGTGGAGCTACGAGGGGCCCACGAGGGTGGGGGAGCGCGCCTACCCCCTGGGCGCGCCCTCCTGCCTCGTGGCTTCCTTGTGGCGTTCCAGACTTCAACTCCAATTCTCCTGGTTTGCTTTCGGTCCAAGAAAGATTCTCGCGAAGGTTTCGTTCCGTTTGGACTCCGTTTGGTATTTATTTTCTGTAAAACTATAAAATAGGCAAAAAAATAGAAACTGGCACTAGGCCTTCGGTTAATAGGTTAGTCCCAAAACTAATATAAAAGATCATATTAAAGCCCATTAAACATCCAAAACAGATAATATAATAGCATGGAACAATCAAAAATTATAAATACGTTGGAGACGTATCAAGCATCCCCAAGCTTAATTCCTACTCGTCCTCGAGTAGGTAAATGATAAAAACAGAATTTTTGATGTGGAATGCTACCTAACATAATTATCAACGTAATTTTCTTTATTGTGGCATTAATGTTCAGACCCAAAAGATTCAAGACAAAAGTTTAATATTGACATAAGAATAATAATACTTCAACATACTAACAAAGTAATCATGTCTTCTCAAGATAACATGGCCAAAGAAAGTCCATCCCTACAAAATCATATAGTTTGGCTATGCTCCATCTTCGTCACACAAAATATTCAAATCATGCACAACCCCGGTTTCAGCCAAGCAATTGTTTCATACTTTAGTATTTTCAAACTTTTTCAACTTTCACGCAATACATGAGCGTGAGCCATGGACATAACACTATATGTGGAATAGAATGGTGGTTGTGGAGAAGACAAAAAGGAGGAAGATGATATCAAATTAACTAGGCATATTAATGGGCTAGGGAGATGCCCATCAATAGATATCAATGTGAGTGAGTAGGGATTGCCCTTCAACGGATGCACTAGAGCTATAAATGTACGAAAGCTCATGAAAAAAACTAAGTGGGTATGCATCCAACTTGCTTGCTCATGAAGACCTAGGGCATTTGAGGAATCCCATCGTTGGAATACAAGCGAAGTTCTATAACGAAAATTCCCACTAGTATATGAAAGTGACAAAATAAGAGACTCTCTATCATGAAGATCATGGTGCTATTTTGAAGGACAAGTGTGAAAAAAAGGATAGTAGCATTGTCCCTTCTCTCTTGTTCTCTTTTTTTGTTTTTTTTGTTTGGCTTCTTTGGCCCCCCTTTTTTTCATTGGCTTCTTTGGCCTTCCTTTTTTTCCTCACACGAGACAATGCTCTAATAATGACGACATCACACTTCTATTTACTTACAACTCAATACTTAGAAAAAAATATGACTCTATATGAATGCCTCCGGCGGTGTACCGGGATGTGCAATGAGTCAAGAGTGACATGTATGAAAAGATTATGAACGGTGGCTTTGCCACAAATACAATGCCAACTACATGATCATGCAAAGCAATATGACAATGATGGAACGTGTCATAATAAACGAAACGGTGGAAAGTTGCATGTCAATATATCTCGGAATGGCTATGTAAATGCCATAATAGGTATGTATGGTGGCCATTTTGAGGAAGGTATATGGTGGGCGTGTATGGTACCGGCGAAAGTTGCACGGTACTAGAGAGTCTAGCAATGGTGGAAGGGTGAGAGTGCGTCTAATCCATGGACTCAACATTAGTCATAAAGAACTCACATACTTATTGCAAAAATCTCCAAGTCATCAAAACAAAGTACTACACACATGCTCCTAAGGGAAGGGTTGGTAGGAGTTAACCATCGCACGATCTCGACCTCCACACATAAGGAAGACAATCAAACAATAAATCATGCTTCAAATTTGTTACACAACGGTTACCATATGTGCATGCGACGGGACTTGCAAACCTCAACACAAGTATTTCTCAAATTCACAATTACTCTACTAGCATGACTCTAATATCACCACCCTATTATCTCAAATCAATCATCAAGCATCAAACTTCTCATAGTATTCAATGCACTTTATATGAAAGTTTTTATTATACCCATCTTGGATGCCCATCATATTAGGACTAATTGTATAACCAAAGAAAATTACCATGCTGTTCTAAAAGACTCTCAAAATAATATAAGTGAAGCATGAGAGATCAATAATTTCTATAAAATAAAACCACCACCGTGTTCTAAAAGATATAAGTGAAGCACTAGAGCAAAATTATCTAGCTCAAAAGATATAAGTGAAGCACATAGAGTATTCTAATAAATTCCGATTCATGCGTGACTCTCCCAAAAGGTGTGCACAACAAGGATGGTTGTGGTAAACTAAAAAGCAAAGACTCAAATCATACAAGACGCTCCAAGCAAAACACATATCATGTGGTGAATTAAAATATAGCCTCAAGTAAACTTACCGATAGATGAAGACGAAAGAGGGGATGCCTTCCGGAGCATCCCCAAGCTTAGGCTTTTGGTTGTCCTTTAATTTTACCTTGGGGTGCCCTGGGCATCCCCAAGCTTAGGATCTTTCCACTCCTTATTCCAAAATCCATCAAATCTTTACCCAAAAACTTGAAAACTTCACAACAGAAAAATTCAACAGAAAATCTCATGAGCTCCGTTAGTACAAGAAAATAAACCACCACTTTAAGGTACTGTAATGAACTCATTCTTTATTTATATTGGTGTTAAACCTAATGTATTCCAACTTCTCTATGGTTCATACCCCCCGATACTACTCATAGATTCATCAAAATAAGCAAACAACACACGAAAAATAGAATCTGTCAAAAACAGAACAGTCTGTAGCAATCTGTAACTTTCGAATACTTCTGTAACTCCAAAAATCCTAAGAAATTAGGAAGTCCTAAGCAATTTGTTTATTAATCTTCTGCAAAAAGAATCAACTGAAAATCACGTTCCTGTGATTTATGAAAATTATTTTTGTGCGTGCAAAAGTTTCTGTTTTTCAGCAAGATCAAATTAACTATCACCGTAGGCTATCCTAAAGGTATTACTTGGCACAAACACTAATTAAAACACAAAACCACATCTAACCAGAGGCTAGATGAATTATTTATTACTAAACAGGAGCAAAAAGCAAAGAACATTGGGTTGCCTCCCAACAAGCGCTATCGTTTAACGCCCCTAGCTAGGCATTAAAACGCGAATAGATCTAGGTATTATCATAATAATGATAGGGAAAATCACGATAACTCATCTCATACTTCAGCAGCAAGTTTTCTTTGTGGCAGGCAAAAGTAATCAAAAGGGCTAAATTTAATGGGACAAAAGTCCCCAAGATGAAGCTCAGGAGGTATTGGTTCCTCCTTTGGCCCCTCATATTGCACAACCAACTCATCATTATAAGCATTCTTTTGGCAAAAAGTCATGAGCCTTTGTTCAAGAGAAAAACCTAACCATTGTTCTGAATAGCAAAATTATCATTAAGTTCAGAAATCTTATCAACTAGAACATTAGTAGGAACCTTTTTCCTAAGGTTTTCATTATAAGCAACATGATCTAAAGATCGTAAACGCATTATGTCTTCATGATTAAAAAGGATTGCTTCTATGGGAGGATGGCCAACATCCACCCTATAATGCGCAAAAATTTCATTGGCCTCTTTTATTATAAATCTGAACTCATGTGCTAAAAAGATAGTAGCCGCTCGCTTAACAGAAGAATGCTCAATATTGGAAAATTCTAGAAAAATCCTATGACGCCCCTGATTCAATCGTACACTAATCATGCATGCAAATGTGTACGATCAAGATCAGGGACTCACGGGAAGATATCACAACACAACTCTACAAATAAAATAAGTCATACAAGCATCATAATACAAGCCAGGGGCCTCGAGGGCTCGAATACAAGTGCTCGATCATAGACGAGTCAGCGGAAGCAACAATATTTGAGTACAGACATAAGTTAAACAAGGTTGCCATAAGATGGCTAGCACAAACGGGGACATAGATCGAACGAGGCGCAGGCCTCCTGCCTGGGATCCTCCTAACTACTCCTGGTCGTCGTCAGCGGGCTGCACGTAGTAGTAGGCACCTCCAGTGTAGTAGGAGTCGTCGTCGACGATGGCGTCTGGCTCCTGGACTCTGTCGTCTGGTCGCAGCAATCGGATAGAGAGATGGGGAAAAGGGGAAACAAGGCAACCGTGAGTACTCATCCAAAGTACTCGCAAGCAAGGAGCTACACTACATATGCATGGATATATGTGTAAGGGGCCATATCAGTGGACTGAACTGCAGAATGCCAGAATAAGAGGGGGATATCTAATCCTGTCGAAGACTACGCTTCTGGCAGCCTCCGTCTTGCAGCATATAGAAGAGAGTAGACTGAAGTCCTCCAAGTAGCATCGCATAGCATAATCCTACCCGGCGATCCCCTCCTTGTTGCCCTGTTAGAGAGCGATCACCGGGTTATATCTGGCACTTGGAAGGGTGTGTTTTATTAAGTATCCGGTTCTGGTTGTCATAAGGTCAAGGTACAACTCCGGGTCGTCCTTTTACCGAGGGACACGGCTATTCGAATAGATAAACTTCCCTGCAGGGGTGCACCACATAACCCAACACGCTTGATCCCATTTGGCGGGACACACTTTCCTGGGTCATGCCCGGCCGCAGAAGATCAACATGTCGCAGCCCCACCTAGGCTCAACAGAGAGGTCAGCACGCCGGTCTAAATCCTATGCGCGTAGGGGTCTGGGCCCATCGCCCATTGCACACCTGCACGTTGCGTACGCGGCCGGAGAGCAGACCTAGCAACCTCCATTTCAAAGGAAGTCACGTTACGCGGTCCAACCCGGCGCGCGCCGCTCAGTCGCTGACATCACGAAGTGCTTCGGCTGATACCACGACGCCGGGATACCCATAACTACTCCCGCGTAGATGGTTAGTGCGTATAGACCAAATGGCCAGACTCATATCAAATACCCAGATCTCGTTAAGCGTGTTAAGTATCCGCGAACGCCGACCAGGGCCAGGCCCACCTCTCTCCTAGGTGGTCTGAACCTGCCCTGTCGCTCCGCCACAAAGTAACAGTCGGGGGCCGTCGGGAACCCAGGCCCACCTCTACCGGGATGGAGACACCTGCCCCTTCAGCCCCCGTCTCTGAACAGTATCACATGTAATGTAACAGTGTAAAGTATATATTATATGCCCGTGATCACCTCCCGAAGTGATCACGGCCCAGTAGAATAGCATGGCAGACGGACAAGAATGTAGGGCCACTGATGGAACACTAGCATCCTATACTAAGCAGTAGGATAACAGGTAAGGGTAACAACTGTAGCAACAATGACAGGCTATGCAGTAGAATAGGATTAACGGAAAGCAGTAACATGCTACACTACTCTAATGCAAGCAGTATAGAGAAGGAATAGGCGATATCTGGTGATCAAAGGGGGGCTTGCCTGGTTGCTCAGACAAGAAGGAGGGGTCGTCGATGTAGTCGATCACAGGGGTACCGACATCGGTCTCGGAGTCTACCGGAAATAAGTAACGGAAGGGGAACACAATAAATAACAGAGCAATCAAATGTAACACAAAGCAAGACGCGGCAATACGTTGTGCTAGGGGTGACCTAACGCAGGGATAGGTGATACCGGTGAAAGGGGAAACATCCGGGAAAGTATCCCCGGTGTTTCGCGTTTTCGGACAGGTGAACCGGAGGAGGAAAGTTGTGAGTTTGCTATGCTAGGGATGTGTGGCAGACGAATGGGCTGCGTATCCGGATTCGTCTCGTCGTTCTGAGCAACTCATATATAAAACTTTTTCATCCGAGTTACGGATTATTTTCTATGATTTTTAAAGATTTGAACAATATTTTGGAATTATTTTAATTCGAAAATAAAATATAAATTGCTACGTGTACCCAGTTCTGTGTACACAGAAGTGTACTCAGAGGATGATATGTGGGCCAAGGGGACCCAGTTGACCAGTCAACATTGATTGGTCAACAGGGGATGGGGCCCTCCTGTCATTGACTAGGTCTAGCTAATTAATTCTAGTTCAACTAATCCGCTGATTAGGCTAATTAATCCTAGTTAATTTATTTATTTATTTAATTAATTAAATTATTATTTTTAAAACTCTTTTTTTTGCCAGGGCGCTGGGGCCCCACTGGCTAGTGGCCCAGGGCCTTAGCGGGCATTGGCCTCACGGGCACGGGTGCGGGCGTAGGCGCACCCGAGCGGGTACCCGCCCGCTGGGCGGGACGAGGCCGCCGGGGCACCGACGGCGGGCAAGCCAGCGCGGTCAGCCGAGACCCCGGCGGGTGGAGGCGAGGGGGTGGCGTCGGCGCGGCCAGTGGCGCGTGAGCGGGCGCGGTGGCGCGGCCGCGGGGGGGGGGGGGAAGGAGAGGGCGAGGCGAGGCGCGCGGCGGCATCAGAGGAGGCGGGGCAGCGTAGCAGCGAGGGAAACAGGGCAGCGCGAGGAGCAGAAAGGGAAGGAGGCGCGCGAACACAGCGGGCAGTGGGGCGACGGCGAGGGCGCGCGAGCGTGAGGCGGGGCACGGGGAGACGCGGTGAGCGCGACCAGGGGTACATCGAGCAGAGCTTGGAGGCGGAGCTCCAAGCATGGCAACCTCGGCAAGTACGGGCGACTACGATGACGGAAACGAGGGGAAAGAAGGGGAATCGGAGGAGGGCCTCATAGTGGAGCTTGTGGGCGCGTCGGGGAAGCCGACGTAGCTCGGGAGGCGGCGAATCGAGGCGAGGTCCGTGGCGGTGCAGACGGGAAGAAGAAGATGATGGCGAGGCTTGGAGGAGTCCTAGCTCAGGACTGTACTCGTGGACAATGTAGTGGAGGTAAACGAAGCTCTTGGTCAAGCTCCAAGCACGCGGGGACGACGATGGTCGCGTGGACGGGGTCGGCCATGGCGTCGGAGGTTTCGGGCGCCGCCAAAATCAAGAGAGAGCGGGCGAGAGGAAGAGTGGGGTGGTCTAGGGTTCCGGGGAGGGAGAGAGGGGCAGGGGGCTGCCCTTATGCGCGACGGGGAACTGTGGGATGGTCGCCACGCATCCACAGTCGCGGCCATGGTGGTTCGGATGCATGCCACCATCCCCTATGAACAGGGAGGAGGAGGATGGCTCTTGGTGGGCTGGGTCTGGTGGTGGCCCAGCTGGGCCTGTGGTCAGCTGGGCCGAAGCCCAGGGGGGTTTCTCTTCTTTTTTTTTGGTCTTTTGTTTTTCTGTTTTCTTTTAGTTTCCTTTTCTTTTAGTCTTAACAAAGTACGAAAGTGGCACCTAAATTGATGTCACCAATTATGCCATTGCCACAAATATTTTGGCACATTAAATAAAGTACTTTGTATTTGTTTATTATTCTAAGAGCATTTAAATAATAGTTTTGCCGCTGTTTTATTTGTTACAGTGCAATTAAACACATTATGACAGTGTGGTTCCTTCACCAATATTACTTTTGATTTATTTGTCACAATTCGAACAATTTAGTTTTAACATTTGAAAACTTCACCGTTTGACTTTATTTTGAAGTTGAATTCTGAACCGGTTTTGAACTAACGTGAGATTAACAATAGTAACCGAGGTGACATGGCATCACTAACAAAGGGTTACTGTAGTTTAATTATCCGGGCGTCACAAATCCTTTGTATGCAAGGATGCATGTGGACAAATTGTCTTTCAAGTTCAACTATGAGTAAAGATATAGCATCCACAAGACTACTACTTTTATGAAGAATAGACCCACCCATAGCGGGCAAAGCACCGGCACAAGTAAAGAAATCTTGAATAACTCCTTTTCCAATAATATTACCACTACCAATCTGGAACTTTTTAGTGTGTAAAATAGTAGGTTCTTCATGAGGGTTGTCAAAAGCATCAAAGTTTCCCCCATCGGTACTACTATCCTTTTGAACGATAACCTCCCCAGTTTCAGACATGATGGCAACAAGCCGCACAAAGAACGAACACACAAGAGGCAAGTGAAAAGAGACGAACGGAAGAGAGGCGAAGAAAAGGCAAAGGTTTTCGAAAATAATTTTAGAAGTGGGGGAGAGGAAAACGAGAGGCAAATGGCAAATAATGTAATGCGAGGGAGAAGAGTTTATGATGGGTACTTGGTATGTCTTGACTTGGCGTAGATCTCCCCGGCAACGACGCCAGAAATCCTTCTTGCTACCTCTTGAGCATGCGTTGGTTTTCCCTTGAAGAGGAAAGGGTGATGCAGCAAAGTAGCGTAAGTATTTCCCCCAGTTTTGAGAACAAGGTATCAATCCAGTTGGAGACAACGCACAAGTCACCTAGTACCTGCACAAACAATCAAGAAACTTGCAACAAACGCGATAAAGGGGTTGTCAATCCCTTCACGGTCACTCGCAAAAGTGAGATCTAATAAAGATAATAAAGTAAATATTTTTGGTATTTTTGTTGTATAGATTGGAAAGTAAAGATTGCAAAATAAAAGAACGGCGACAGAAATGGGCGGGAAACTAATATGATGTAAAATAGACCCGGCGGCCATAGGTTTCACTAGTGGCTTCTCTCAGGATAGCATGTATTACGGTGGGTGAACAAATTATTGCCGAGCAATTGATAAAAAAGCGCATAGTTATGAGAATATCTAAGGCAATGATCATGAATATAGGCATCACATCCGTGTCAAGTAGGCCGAAACGATTATGCATCTACTACTATTACTCCACACATCGACCGCTATCCATCATGCGTCTAGAGTACTAAGTTCATAAGAACAGAGTAACGCATTAAGAAATATGATATAAACCCCATGTTTTTATCCTCGATGGCAACAATACAATACATGCCTTGCTACCCCTACTGTCACTGGGAAAGGACACCGCAAGATTGAACCCAAAGCTAAGCACTTCTCCTATTGCAAGAAAGAACAGTCTAGTAGGCCAAACTAAACCGATAATTCGAAGAGACTTGCAAAGATATCAAATCATGCATATAAGAATTCAGAGAAGAACCAAATAATATTCATAGATAAACTTGATCATAAATCCATAATTCATCGGATCTCGGCAAACACACCGCAAAAGAGTATTACATCGAATAGATCTCCAAGAATATCGAGGAGAACTTTGTATTGATAATCAAAGAGAGAGAACAAGCCATCTAGCTAATAACTATGGACCCGAAGGTCTGTGGTAAACTACTCACGCTTCATCAGAGAGGCAATGGTGTTGATGTAGAAGCCCTCCGTGATCGATTCCCCCTCCGACAGATCACCGGAAAATGCCCCAAGATGGTATCTCACGGGTACAGAAGGTTGCGGCGGTGGAAAAGTGGTTTCATGGCTCCCCCTGATGTTTCTAGAGTATAAGAGTATATATAGGCGAAAGAAGTACGTCGATGGAGCTACGAGGGGCCCACAAGGGTGGGGCGCGCCCTCCTGCCTCGTGGCTTCCTCGTGGCGTTCTAGACTTCAACCCTAAGTCTCCTGGTTTGCTTTCGGTCCAAGAAAGAACCTCGCGAAGTTTTCATTCCGTTTGGACTCCGTTTGGTATTCCTTTTCTGTAAAACTCTAAAATAGGCCAAAAAAAAGAGAAACTAGCACTGGGCCTTCGGTTAATAGGTTAGTCCCAACAATAATATAAAAGATCATATTAAAGCCCATTAAACATCCAAAATAGATAATATAATAGCATGGAACAATCAAAAATTATAGATACGTTGGAGACGTATCAGGGAGCTATCCACGCTCGCGGACGAGCACAAGAAGCAGGGGGAAGAAGATAGGGGCACGGGCGCACTGTGGCTTTTGGCCGCGACGTGCACGTGCTTGCTGCGGCGTCTCCGGCGTTGGCGAGCGCCAGGGAGAGGTCAAGGGTGAAAAGTCAAGTCTTGTGGAGCGGCGCGGCAGTTGTCGGCGAGCTCTGGCTCGAGCACGCGCCGAACAGAAGCACTGGCGCAACACTGAGCGCATTGAACGCATGCCAGAGCCGTGTCCACACTCGGTCACCACGCTGGCCTGGTCAAAATGACGCCCACGCTTGGCCAAACCTTGTCTGGGATGTAGTTCGTGCAGTGTTAGGTCTAGGGAGGTTGAGAACTCACTGCCAGGCCGACCAGATGTGACTCAAGCTTGCTGGCAAGTTTCTGGTCAGAAAATTGGTCGCCAAGTTTGGAGGGCTTCTAGAAGGCCATTAGGGCTGATCTCCAGGGGTTAAGATTACTTAGGAGGGTAATGAGGTTCAAGAAAAACCAGCTCCATTGGATCAAGGAAAAATACACTTGTTGTACAAAGTGCATTTTTGGGCGAGAAGAGAAATGATTTTCTGTAGCAAAAATATTACAAAAAGTCATGCAAAATTTTTGCTCGGGGAGGTGGGCCAAGGTTCAAAGAATATTCAGGAATTATCTCAAGATTTTTGGAGCAATAAAATTGAGGGTTTCTTTGGAGCACTAGTTTCTGAAATGAGTTTCAGAAGAGAAATTGAATATTTTTCTTCATTGGGCCAGTTTGGGGTTTTCAGAGAAATGAGATTGAATGAGAGATAGATGGGTCACTTGGGTGAAATTCAAGGGCATGCCCAAGTGATAAGTCCATTTGAATTGATTCCAAAAACTCAAATCCAAGGCAAGGGCGAATCAAGTCTGGAAAAAGAGAGAAGGCAAAAATCCAGGCTGTCACACGATGCCAATGTTGGAGGGGACCAAAGTAGAGATACATATTGGGTCCAGATGAAGGAGCACTTTGATATACACAACAAGAGTGGAATTGAGTGCACCGATAGATCTCTTCGCTCCCGGTGGTCGACAATCAACAAAGATTGTCAAAGGTGGGCAGCGACACTTAAGGCGGTTGACACGATAAACCCAAGTGGCACTAATGATAGAGATATGGTAAGTGTCATTTCTTTATGTTCCATGTTCATGCTTCTTCTTCGGTGTTTCAAGTGCTAACTTGTTCTTTTGTTTATAGCTCACTATTGCACAAAACTTATTTCAAGGAGAAGAGAAGAAGACCAAGAAAGGGAAGGTCAAAAAAGTGAGAGCATTTGTGTTGCCCCATTGCTACAATGTGTTGAAGGATAAAGAGAAATGGAAGCCTCGTGATGACCAAGAGGAGAGCAAGAAAAGCAAGGCAACTACTGATTTGGATGATGATGATGAGGAGGAGGCATCAAGTGATGGCGGCAAGAGAAGCCCTACACCAAACTCAGTTGTCTACTCCAAGCCAAAAAGACCAAATGGAGATAAGAAAGAAGCAAAATAAAAGAACAAAGGAGATGATGAGTTAAAAAATGCTATGGAATCTATTGTGAAAGCAAGAAAGGACGCAAACGAGGCTAGGAGGATGGCAAGGAACCAATATGCCGTGGCCGAGGAGAGGAGAGGTGGTTGGCGGCCGATGATAGGAGGGTGGCGGCCGAGGAGAGGAAGATGGCATTGGAGGAGAAGAAATTGGTTATGGGGGAGCGAGCTAGATTATTGTAATGGGAGAAGTGCTTGTTCTTCACGGACACATCTACCTTCGATGGTAGGCAAAAGGAGTTCATCAATCTTTCCGGTGATGAAGTCTTGGTCCAAAAAAGATCCATGGCCATGGGAGGCATGGGAGCAAGCATGGCCGGCTTCGGAGGCATGGGAGCTACTGTGGGAGGTTTGGGAACAAGCATGGGAGGCATAGGCGCCATGTGCGGCATGGGTGGCTTCGGAGTTAACATGGGCGGCTTGGGAGGCATGGGAGCATCTACGGGAGGTATGGGTGGCTTCGGAGCTACCATGGGAGCTGGAAATTTAGCGCGCCTGCTGGAGCTATAGCGCCACGCTATATTTTGCAGCGGCTGCTGGAACAAGCTCCCTGTTGCGCGCAAAAAAGGCTATTTCAGCGCTGTAAAAAAAATTAGTGCGCCGCGCGGTTGCGCGCCTGTTGGAGATGCTCTTAATGTTTTCAATGAAATCCAGATCATTATGTAGATTACATTTTTGTTTGGAGGAAACACTCTTCTTGTCTTCCTTGCTCAAATTTCCTACTAGTTGTGAAAATATCTTTACTAGTTTGTTCATGTTTAAGGGCATGCAACGTTACAAGATTCAGACTACAAACATTTGATATTTTTTCAGGTATGATCAGTTTCACACAGCGGCGAAGCTACGTATAAAGCTGTGGGGTCAACTGACCCCACATGTTTTTTAAAAACCTCCTTTGATTAGTAAGAAATCTTGTGATAGTTCCTGGATTCATATAATAATGACCCCACAACTTGCTAATGACCCCACAGCATTACCATCCTGGCGCCGCCGCTGGTTTCACAGTTGAAAAGAGGCATTCGAGGTCATTGCAGATCATGGGAGCTGCTGGATTTATTGTTAGCATACTATAGTTGTATTAAAATGATTGAATAATTTTACTGCATCTGTATTAAGTTATGTCTCGGATTGCCTTTGCTAAATTGCTCCTGGCATGCTTTAGCTATTTGGAGTAAGGTTCTGTGATGAAATCTTGCCTGCACATACTGTACGTAACGAAATCTTGTCAAATCAGTACATCAAGTCTACACCTATACCTATACCTACTTATATACTAATAAAGCAAGGTGTGTTTCGCCAATTTTTTCATACGTTCACCGCCGAAAAGAAGTTTTTTCTATCCGATGTGGTAATAATTTCTTATGTATCCATCTGCTAGAAAAAAAGGTTTTTTTTCTAGAATTTTGTCTGTGGGCCACGCGCTGCGTCCCAGCGAAACCAGCCCACTTATTTTTCTGCCCCCTTAGCTGGGAAAATTCTATTTTCCGCATAGGGCGACAAATAGTCGAAGCTTCGCACAGGACAACCAATAATGGGCTGGCCCCATGTTTCTTTGTTTCTTTGTTTTACTTCTATTTTTATTCTCCTTCCACTATCTCTTTTTTCCCTTCCATGTTTATTTTTCTTATAGAATATATTTAATAAATTTAAAATTCTCAAAAAAGTTCAGAATTTTAAAACATACAAATTTTGGAAAATCTTCAGAATTCCAAAATTGTGTTGCTATTTTGAAAAAAAACAGGAACTTGAATTTCTTTTCCCATTTTTATCAAAAAATTGTTTTGCAAAATTGTTCAAGATTTCCAAAAAGAAAATGGCATTTTAAAAATTGCTCCAAAGTCGAAAAATATTCTTGGTTTAGTGAAATTTTCACAATTCTAAATAATGTTCGCGTATAAAAGATACACATTTTTGAAAAATATTATGAATTTTCCACACATGTTTCCGTTTAGAAAAAATGATTACAAATTCAAACATTGTCCGTGTTTTTTTTAGTTGGTGTTTTCAAAAAATGTTTATGAATTTTAAAAGAAGTTCCTGTTTCAAGTTTTGTTCTCTTTTTTCTGAAAGTGCATATAATTTTTAAAAACAAGTTTAGGATTTAAAAAATGGTTCATGTTTCCTCCAATATTCAAAACTTTATACCTTGAATCTCCTCGATTGAAAGGAAAAGTAGATTGAATATTTCATGGGCCTTTTTCTCAAAAAAGAAACTAAAGAATAATTCATGGGTCTTCTCTGGCGTACAATGACGTAACAAAACTCTTAAATGTCCTCAACTAATAAATGAAAAAATAGCGGATTGATTACTTCACACCCAGGAAAACCGAGAAGCTAAATGTTCATTTTTCACGTGCACACATGGTTTTGCTTGCACATATAATTCTTATTAACTTTAAATTTATTTTTTTTTGTCTTGTTGCAACGCACGGGCATATGTGCTAGTTTTTAATCATATATACTCCCTGTACGGCATGGCTGGACAGGCACCTACTGATGCACCAAGGAGTAGTAATAAGCAAAATCATAGCAGCAACTCCTTGGTGCACGACTCGACAAGCTTCAGTGCGGTCAGAACTTGGAACGGTTGTGGCGGGTTGCAGATGGTACTGTACAGCATGTGATGGCGGCCCCTTCCTGTGCGGTGGGTACTGGATGTGGGCTGGCGACGTCCGTCATTCTGACCAAACGGCACGGCCGTGCGCTGTGGGGCCAACATGTTTTTTCTCCTGGCGCCTAATTACTGTCCCAGGACCTCCATACAACCATCTGCTGGTATGGTATCCCGATGCGAACGAGCGCATGGAGATAAAGTGAGCAGGCGAGTGCTACCCTAAACTCTAATACCATGTTAGTAAATATGCAACCTTGTATTATTAGAAAGCCAAAGTCAAAATATATACATGTACAAGAGGCCAAAGATCATCATCAATATAACTCTAACAGGTTCGTCGTCTTCGTGCAGTCGGCGAGCCACAGACTCAGCTTAATGGTTTCTCTCTCCGGGTCCTGACGGGTGTAGTTCTCAATGTTTCTTTCTAGTTTCTTGAGTGCGTCAGTTTAGCTCCAAAGCCAACATCTTCAATGGTTTCCCTAATTTTTGCCTCCTGTAAAAAAAGGCAGTCATGAACTTCAATCTCCAAAAAGATTTGTCGATAACATAGACACGAACTCTGCAAGGGCATGAAGTATTATCAAATATCAATGGAGGAACATCTATATGTACATGCCTAATTGTTTCGAGAATTTCTTGAGGTTCAAAATACTATTTACCCCTTCTAAAAATGGCTTCATGTAGCCCAAGCAAACTTTGGTTGCATGCATCATTTTGATGCAGAGGCTCGAGGTAATTCTTTAAAAAACAAGCCTTGGCAAACTTTGGTTGATAAACTTTGATACTCTGTAGGGTAATTCGAAACGGCTGTACATATGCGCAATCTGTGTTTCCTCTCTAATTTCTGCGTTATAAGCAAAGTTATGTCTACACTTGTCGTTGAAAACTTTTAAATCTAGCCGGAAAAATAAAAAGGAAACTTGTAAATCTAGCTTCACTCTGAGCCTGGCTTGTGCACATCACAGTAACAGTATAACTGTAAATCATTTGTACTGATCTACACCACCCACCACGCCTAACGGGATGAATCATTGTACTGATCTACAGTAACAGTATAACTGTAAATCAAAAGTATGCACAACATTTTCACCAAAAAATATCCAAATAATCACACACGACCATCCAAAATCCTAAATTCGTTCCCCTAAAATGCCTAACCACCGGCGGGTGTTGGGCGTGCTTAGCAACAGACCAAATCGGAAAATCAGGGTGCTCTGCTCACCGAAACGAGTGCCGGGTAGAAGGAGATCTCCGCGCGGCACCTGAGGACGTCGACGGCGGCGTTGTGGATGCCGGGCAGCCGCTTGACGGCCTTCTCCACTGAGCTGGCGCACGCGGCGGAGGTCATGCCGGTCAGCGCGAACACTGACACCTTCTCCTCCTCCTTGGCCGCGGCCGCCTTGCGGCGGCGCGGCATGGACGGGCACTGCGGCCACACGAGGCGGTGGCCGCTCCCCTCGGCGCCGCCGCGGCCGCCGAAACATGAGAGGATGCCGGCGATGAAGGCCGTCATTGGGCGCGGAAGGAGAGGGTTACTGTCCGGGAACGGTGATTGCTCGAGCTCGCGATGATCGCTGCGGGGTTGCTTGAGCGTGTTCGAGCATTGCCCGGATTTATAGGTGGGAGAGCGTCGTTAAAGCGACGGCGGACGGGAGTGTGCGACTGAGAGGGTGCTTGGATACAAGGAACTATTTTTAGTCTCATTAAAAATAGTTTTTTTAGAGACTAAAGTTCCAAGCACTCCTGACTAAATAGAGACTACGACTAGTCTTGAGGTTAAAATTTTTTAGTCATCGGAAACCTACTAAAATGTGTATTAGCCCTCTCTCTTCTTATTTAATTCCTCTACTTTAACACATGCGAGTTCCGGATTGGATGGTTTGAAGGATAATAAATGCTCAATAACTTGATTTTAGTCTTTTTAGTATTTGGATCCAAGCATGGATGAGGCTAGCAAGTTTTAGTCCCACTACTTTTAGTCATGAAACTAAAACGTATCCAAGCACCCTCTGATTAGAAAGGTCTAATTGCAAACACAATCAGAAGCAAAGTTGTCTACATGTAGCCTTCTGAACCACAGAGAGTCAATAAATGCAAGAACTTTCAGGGCCACCACCCCTTTAAACGTTTCTCATCTCAAAAGAAAAAACAATTAAGGCCACATGAATCCCTCCTCGAGTGATGCCATTATTGACCATACGTAGAAGCATTGGTTGCTTAGCAGGAGTTTTTGTTTAGTCTCTGCCACTGGATTCTCCCCGATACTGCCTGAATCCCCAAAGTAGTTGCACAGAGCGACACATTTGCCTCTATAAATCCATAGTCTATCACCTCACAAAGTTGCCAATGCTCCCAAGAACAGTCAATTTGAATTGAATTCAAAAAAGAAAAGAGAACAGCCAATTTTGTGAGGGTGAGACCTGCTAAAGCTAAAAACGCCGGTGTATCAGTTTCCAGGGTTCCGATAAGGAAGCAATGCATGTGACTTGACGTATAAGCACAGCACCCACCACGCGCCAAAGGGATGAATCCTTGTACTCATACTCCAAAAGTATGCACAGCATTTTCACTAAAAACACCCTCAAAATAATCACACGCGACCATCCAAAATCTTAAATTCGTTCACGGCCAATCCCCACCCCCCTAAAATGCCTGACCACCGACGGGGTGTTGGGCGTGCTCAGCAACAGAGCAAGGCACAAAATTAGGGTGGTCTGCTCACCGAGACGAATGCTGGCAGCGTGGGATTTAGAATATGGCTACTACTACACGTCAGTCGCGTGCAGGTGGAGAATTCCGGGACTGCGCTTCTGTGCCTTAAGGCACATGCCTTTGTGCCTATGACATGTGGGTCCAACAGGTGGCTGGCCCACATGTCAAGGACCCAAAGGCAGGTGCCTTTAAGGCACTGAAGCCGCGTCCAGAATTCCGGTATGACCGATTGGAAAGATCAAATTGCAGACACAAGGCAGACATTGGCAGCTCTCGGGAACGTTGCCGGGTTCATAGGGCGGGGAGGGTGGCGCCGATCGTGTGGCCTTCCTTTTTCCGAAAATGAGATTGTGGGAGAGCGACCGCAAAGAATAACATTTGAAGTCTTGAAGAGAAGGTTTTAGGTTGGGGGTTCTGACCGGGGGTGGGAAAAATGGTTCCAAGATTCGTAGATTTTTTATAGTCGTACCAGCCCGGCGCGATCGACTGTGCGCGCACGCATCACCGGAACGGCAAATACTGCACGCGTGCCGCAAGCAAGTGTGGGATTGGACGGCTAGTTTCTTAAGCGGGCTGCAACGACCTCGGACGGACTGTCGAAGGCGTCGACACGCAGCCCAGGGGTCATCTGCGGAGAAATCGAATTTTCTTTCTCTCTTTATCTTAGTTATTAATTATATTAATGACGCTGGGCAATAAATGCACACTTAAATCCAAACACGGCATTCAAACTTTGGTATTCTTGCTGACATTTCAATGTACTGCACGTATTCAGCCGGTTTGTGTTTTAAAAGGTGCCCAAGTTGCATGATTGTAGGCAGCACGCCACACAATATTCCAATTCGAATTTGACTTGGAGTTGCTTGTGTTAGTAGGACGCTAAGCAAGGTGATGTGATGTTGAATTCGAATTAAATTAACGGAAGATCTCCGGTGCCCATGAATCAAATTCGAGCCTCGTTACTGATCAAATTCGAGCCTCGTTACTGATCGTCTTTGAATTTGGAGGTCCCCCGTTTCAAAAGCAACGATTCCCAGGAATCAATCATAATGCCACGACAGATGACTTTGGTAAAATTAACCAGCCATTGTTTTCACATCTCCCTGGTGTGCGTCTACGTGCTTGGAGTTTAGACCAATCTTCCTGGTAGCAGGAGCCAATCATGGAACCTCTCAAGCATTTATTTGAAGAAATCCATGCAATAACGCAGAAACACTAAACCATCAATGGCGCATGTTGCCGGTCCATTATGGCAATGGAATGCTAGGAAATTAGTAAATACTAGCATAGTACCCGTGCGTTGCCATGGGTAAATGAGTGGATGGAATGCCTCCATATGATTCAAGGATCCATCGGCTCCATCCCAGGATGCAGGACAATGAGGAGTGAGCGGGTGGGTTGACATTGGTAATATGCGCCTCGAAGCAAGGGGAATGTAGAGGGTCAGGTTGACAACGACGACACCATGGTCCGGTTTTGAGGTTTTACAAATTTGAAAAGACAATAACAAAAATATTGCAGTTGTATTCAATTTTGTAAGTTCGAGCTTACCATGAGCTTCTAAATAAGTCACCCTGTGCGTTCGGTTTATTCGGTTTACATGGTTTGGTTTATACGGTTTTTCGGTTTGTACGGTATTAATACTTCGGTAAATACGATATGAAATTAAAATACGGTTCGGTTTCGGTACATACCAAATTATTTCGGTATGGTTTCGGTATGTACCATAAAAACCAAAGTTGACGCGAATTTGAAAATGACATAATAATAATTTGCAAATTTTTATGACTCAAAACACATACTATTTTACACAAATAGTATATGACTATATATATAAGTATATTTGCATGCATTAATTCATCTATTGATGGTTATGGACGTGCTTAGCATTTTAAAAAGAAAAAAAATGACTATGTTACAAGAAAATTTAACATGCTTATTAGTGAATTTGATTCATGTACAAGAAAAATGACAACTTGTATGGTTGTTCATCTCAAGAAATATAAATTTATTTTTACTTCGGTTTATTCGGTTAACCGTTCGGTTTTTCGGTATATATCATAAAAACCAAAGTTCAAATCGGTATGGAAAGTTCATACCATACCGAAACCAGAAACAATAAAACCCATAAAATCAATTCGGTTCGGTTTATTTTCAGTATGGTTTTTCGGTTCGGTTTTGAAATGCATAGAGTGATAAATAAGCGATCAAAAGTTAGCAAAATATATAGTGCAAGAAAGGAAAGGCCTTTATTCAAGAGACATTATGCAGTTGAGTCCTAACCTTATGCACCTAAAATAAATCTGGCGTCATCCACGGGCAATGAGAATGCTTAATTTTTTGTAGGAAAAATGACAAACAGATGGCATTCACCAAATAATAATCCCAAACTGAACATTTTTTATGGAATTGATCATGTTCTCTCTCTCTCTCTCTCCCTCCCTCCCTCCCTCTCTCTCTGCATCAAATTACAACACCAGGAATATTCATATTAATCCGTTGCATTTCTAGAGAGAGAAAAGAGAGAGACCGCAAGGTAGAGGATTTTGAGTAGCGCAGACCTTGCGGTGGTTGGGCTTGGAGTGGTTGAGGCGGCTAAGCCTTGGCGCGTGAGAACGGAGAAGAGGTAACTGTTTTGAATCGAAAGTGAGTGATTGATTGATCGATGGTTACAGAGAGTATATATATCCCCTGGAGAGATGCGACGATCTCGAAGAGATGCATCGGTTCCAGGTGTTGGGGAACGTAGCAGAAATTCAAAATTTTCCTACGTGTCACTAAGATCTATCTATGGAGAAACCAGCAACGAGGGGAAGGAGAGTGCATCTACATACCCTTGTAGATCGCTAAGCGGAAGCGTTCAAGTGAACGGGGTTGATGGAGTCATACTCGTCGTGATTCAAATCACCGATGACCAAGTGCCGAACAGACGGCACCTCCGCGTTCAACACACGTACAGCCCGGTGACGTCTCCCATGCCTTGATCCAGCAAGGAGTGAGGGAGAGGTTGAGGAAGACTCCATCCAGCAGCAGCACAACGGCGTGGTGATGATGGAGGAGCGTGGCAATCCAGCAGGGCTTCGCCAAGCACCGCAAGAGAGGAGGAAGAAGAGACGCAGGGCTGCACCAACGAGAGAGAGATCGAATCGTGTGTTGTGGGCAGCCCAATGCCTCAATATATATAGGGAAGGGGAGGGGCTGCGCCCCCTCTAGGGTTCCCACCCCTAGGGGGGCGGCAGCCCTAGATGGGGAACAAGGGTGGCGGCCAAGAGGGGAGGGGAGAGGGAGGCGCACCAGTATGGGCCCTAGGGCCCATCTGCCCTAGGGTTTGCCCCCTTCTCCTCTCCCTTGCGCCTTGGGCCCTTGTGGGGGGGCGCACCAGCCCACCTGGGGCTGGTCCCCTCCCACACTTGGCCCATGCAGCCCTCCGGGGCTTGTGGCCCCACTTGGTGGACCCCCGGACCCCTCCGGTGGTCCCGGTACGTTACCGATAAAACCCGAAACTCTTTCGGTGACCAAAACAGGACTTCCCATATATAAATCTTTACCTCCGGACCATTCCGGAACTCCTCGTGACGTCCGGGATCTCATCCGGGACTCCAAACAACATTCGGTAACCACATACAAGCTTCCTTTATAACCCTAGCGTCATCGAACCTTAAGTGTGTAGACCCTACGGGTTCGGGAGACATGCAGACATGACCGAGACGTTCTCCGGTCAATAACCAACAGCGGGATCTGGATACCCATGTTGGCTCCCACATGTTCCACGATGATCTCATCGGATGAACCACGATGTCAAGGACTTAATCAATCCCGTATACAATTCCCTTTGTCTACTGGTACGATACTTGCCCGAGATTCGATCGTCGGTATTCCGATACCTTATTCAATCTCGTTACCGGCAAGTCTCTTTTACTCGTTCTGCAACACATCATCCCGTGATCAACTCCTTGATCACATTGTGCACATTATGATGATGTCCTACCGAGTGGGCCCAGAGATACCTCTCCGTCACACGGAGTGACAAATCCCAGTCTCGATTCGTGCCAACCCAACAGACACTTTCGGAGATACCCGTAGTGCACCTTTATAGCCACCCAGTTACGTTGTGACGTTTGGCACACCCAAAGCATTCCTACGGTATCCGGGAGTTGCACAATCTCATGGTCTAAGAAAATGATACTTGACATTATAAAAGCTTTAGCATACGAACTACATGATCTTGTGCTAGGCTTAGGATTGGGTCTTGTCCATCACATCATTCTCCTAATGATGTGATCCCGTTATCAATGACATCCAATGTCCATCGTCAGGAAACCGTAACCATCTATTGATCAACGAGCTAGTCAACTAGAGGCTTACTAGGGACATGGTGTTGTCTATGTATCCACACATGTATCTGAGTTTCCTATCAATACAATTCTAGCATGGATAATAAACGATTATCATGAAAAAGGAAATATAATAATAATCAATTTATTATTGCCTCTAGGGCATATTTCCAACAGTCTCCCACTTGCACTAGAGTCAATAATCTAGTTCACATCGATATGTGATTAACACTCAAGGTCACATCCCTATGTGACTAACACCCATGAGTTCTGGGTTTGATCATGTTATGCTTGTGAGAGATGTTATAGTCAACGGGTCCGAACCTTTCAGATCCGTGTGTGCTTTACAAATCTCTATGTCATCTCCTAGATGCAGTTATCACGCTCTATTTGGAGCTATTCCAAATAACTGTTCTATTATACGAATCCAATTTACTACTTAGAATAATCTGGATCAGTGTCAAAGTTTGCATCGGCGTAACCCTTTACGACGAACTCTTTTACCACCTCCATAATCGAGAAAATTCCTCAGTCCACCAGTTACCAAGGATAACCTTGACCGTTGTCCTGTGATCCATTCCTGGATCACTCTTGTACCCCTTGACTGACTTATGGCAAGGCACACTTCAGATGCGGTACACATCATAGCATACTGTAGAGCCTATGTCTAAGCATAGGGGACGACCTTCGTCCTTTCTCTCTCTACTGCCGTGGTCAGGTCTTGAGTCTTACTCAATACTCACACCTTGTAACACAGCCGAGAACTCCTTCTTTGTTGATCTATTTTGAACTCCTTCAAAATGTTGTCGTGGTATGTGTTTGTTTGAAAGTACTATTAAGCGATTTTGCTCTATCCTTATAGATCTTGATGCTCAATGTTTAAGTAGCTTAATCCAGGTTTTCCATTGAAAACATTTTTCAAATAACCCTATATGCTTTCCAGAAATTCTACATCATTTTTGATCAACAATATGTCAACAACATATACTCATCAGAAATTCTATAGTGCTCCCACTCACTTCTTTGGAAATACAAGTTTCTCATAAACTTTGTATAAACCCAAATCTTTGATCATCTCATCAAAGCGTACATTCCAACTCCGAGATGCTTACTCCAGTCCTTAGAAGGATTGCTGGAGCTTTGCATACTTGTTAGCATCTTTCGGGATTGACAAAAATCTTCTGGTTGTATCACATACAACCTTTCCTCAAGTAAATCGTCGAGGAAACAATGGTTTTTGACATCCTATCTGCACAATTTCATAAATAATGCAATAATCGCTAACATAATTCCAACAGACTCTTAGCATCGCTACGAGTGAGAAAGTCTCATCGCAGTCAACTCCTTGAACTTGTCGGAAAACATCTTAATGACAAGTCGAGCTTTCTTAATGGTGACATTTACCATCATTGTCCGTCTTCCTTTTAAAATCCACCTGTACTCAACAGCCTTACGACCATCGAGCCGTTCTGGCAAAGTCTACACTTTGTTTTCATACATGGATCCTCTCTCAGATTTTATGGCCTCGAGCCATTCATCGGAATCCGGGCCCACCATCGCTTCTCCATAGCTCGTAGGTTCATTGTTGTCTAGCAACATGACTTCCATGACAGGATTACGTACCATTCTGAAGTAGTACGCATCCTTGTCATCCTACGAGGTTTGGGAGTGACTTGATTCGAAGTCTCATGATCACTATCATAAGCTTCCACTTCAATTGGTGTAGGTGCCATCGGAACAACTCCTGTGCCCTGCTACACACTAGTTGAAGTGACGGTTCAACAACCTCATCAAGTCTCCACCATCCTCCCACTCAATTCTTTCGAGAGAAACTTTTTCTCGAGAAAGGACCTAATTTGAGAAACAATCCCTATTGCTTTCGGATCTGAGACAGGAGGTATACCCAACTGTTTTGGGTGTCATATGAAGATGCAGTTATCCGCTTTGGGTTCGAGCTTATCAGCCTGAAACTTTTCATATAAGCGTTGCAGCCCCAAACTTTTAAGAAATGATAGCTTAGGTTTCTCTAAACCATAGTTCATACGGTGTCATCTCATCGGAATTACGTGGTGCCCTATTTAAAGTGAGTGCGGTTGTCTCTAATGCCTAACCCATGAACGATAGTGGTAATTCGATAAGAGACATCATGGTATGCATCATATCCAATAGGGTGCAGTTATGATGTTCGGACACACCATCACACTATGGTGTTCCAGGCGGTACTAGTCGTGAAACAATTTCCACAATGTCTCAATTGTGTACCAAACTCGCAACTCAGATATTCATCTCTATGATCATATCATAGATATTTTATCCTCTTGTCACGACGATATTCAACTTCGCTCTGAAATTACTTGAACCATTCAGACTTGTGTTTCATCAAGTAAATATGCTCAGTATCTACTCAAATCATCTGTGAAGTAAGAGCATAACGATATCCACTGCGTGCCTCAGCAGTCATTGGACTGCACACATCAAAATGTGTTACTTCCAACAAGTTGCTTTCTTGTTCCATTTTACTGAAACCGAAGCTTTCAGTCATCTTGCCCATGTGGTATGATTTGCATGTCTCAAGCGATTCAAAATCAAGTGAGTCCAAACGGTCCATCTGCATGGAGATTCTTCATGCTTATATACCAATAGGACTTACATGGCAGTGCCACAAGCAGGTGGTACTATCATTACTATCTTATATCTTTTGGCATGAACATGTGTATCACTATGATCGAGATTCAATAAACCATTCATTTTAGGTGCAAGACCATTGAAGGTATTATTCAAATAAATAGAGTAACCATTACTCTCCTTAAATGAATAACTGTATTGCGATAGACATAATCCAATCATGTCTATGCTCAACGCAAACACCAAATAAAAATTATTCAGGTTTAACACCAATCTCGATGGTAGAGGGAGCGTGTGATGCTTGATCATATCAACCTTGGAAACACTTCCAACACATCTCGTCAGCTCACCTTTAGCTAGTCTCCGTTTATTCTGTAGCTTTTATTTCGAGTTACTAACACTTAGCAACCGAACCGGTATCTAATACCCTGATGCTACTAGGAGTACTAGTAAAGTACACATTCACATAATGTATATCCAATATACTTCTATCGACAGCCTTCTCATCTACCAAGTATCTAGGGTAATTCTGCTCCAGTGGATGTTCCCCTTATTACAGAAGCACTCAGTCTTGGGTTTGGGTTCAACCTTGGGTTTCTCCACTAGAGCAGCAGCTGATTTGCCGTTTCATGAAGTATCCCTTCTTGCCCTTGCCCTTCTTGAAACTAGTGGTTTCACTAACCATCAACAATTGATGCTCCTTCTTGATTTCTACTTTCGCGGTGTCAAACATTGCGAATATTTCAAGGATCATCATATCTATCCCTGATATGTTATAGTTCATTACGAAGCTCTAGCAGCTTGGTGGCAATGACTTTGGAGAAACATCACTATCTTATCTGGAAGATCAACTCCCACTCGATTCAAGTGATTGTTGTACTCAGACAATCTGAGCACAAGCTCAACGATTGAGCTTTTCTCCCTTAGTTTGCAGGCTAAGAAAATCGTCGGAGGTCTTATACTTCTTGACGTGGGCACGAACCTGAAATCCCAATTTCAGCCCTCGAAACATCTCATATGTTCCGCGACATTTCAAAAATGTCTTCGGTGCCTCAATTCTAAACCATTTAACATTACCGAACTATCATGTAGTCATCAAAACGTGTATGTCAAATGTTCGCAACATCCACATACCACGTTCGAGATCTAGCACACCGAGCGTTGCATTAAGGACATAAGCCTTCTATTGTCCGCATAATTGCTACTATCAACTTTCAACTATATTTTCTCTAGGAACATATCTAAAACAGTAGAACTAAAGCGCGAGCTTACGACATAATTTGCAAAGATCTTTTGACTATGTTTAGGATAATTAAGTTCATCTTATGAACTCCCACTCAGATAGACATCCCTCTAGTCATCTAAGTGATTACATGATCCGAGTCAACTAGGCCGTGTCCGATCATCACGTGAGACGGACTAGTCAACATCGGTGAACATCTTCATGTTGATCGTATCTGTCATACGACTCATGCTCGACCTTTCGATCTTCTGTGTTCCGAGGCCATGTCTGTACATGCTAGGCTCGTCAAGTCAACCTAAGTGTTTCGTGTGTGTAAATCTGTCTTACACCCGTTGTATGTGAACGTAAGAATCTATCACACCCGATCATCACGTGGTGCTTCGAAACGACGAACTTTCGCAACGGTGCACAGTTAGGGGGAACACTTTCTTGAAATTTTAATGAGGGATCATCTTATTTACTACCGTCGTTCTAAGCAAATAAGATGCAAATACATGATAAACATGACATGCAATCAAATAGTGACATGATATGGCCATCATCACTTCGCTCCTTTTGATCTCCATCTTCGGGCTCCATGATCATCGTCGTCACCGGCATGACACCATGATCTTCATCATCATGATCTCCATCATCGTGTCTTCATGAAGTTGTCACGTCAACTATTACTTCTACTACTATGGCTAACGGTTAGCAATAAACTAAAGTAATTACATGATGTTTATGTTGACACGCAGGTCATAAATAAATAAATTAAAGACAACTCCTATGGCTCCTGCCGGTTGTCATACTCATCGACATGCAAGTCGTGATTCCTATTACAAGAACAAGATCATCTCATACATCACATATATCATACATCACATCCTTTGGCCATATCACATCACAAGGCATACCCTGCAAAAACAAGTTAGACGTCCTCTAATTGTTGTTTGCATGTTTTACGTGGCTGCTATGGGTTTCTAGCAAGAATGTTTCTTACCTACGCAAAACCACAACGTGATATGTCAATTGCTATTTACCCTTCATAAGGACCCTTTTCACCGAATCCGATCCGACTAAAGTGGGAGAGACTGGCACCCGCTAGCCACCTTATGCAACTAGTGCATGTCAGTCGGTGGAACCTGTCTCACGTAAGAGTACGTGTAAGGTCGGTCCGGGCCGCTTCATCCCACAATGTCGCTGAATCAAGATTGACTAGTAACGGTAAGCATATTGAACAAAATCAACGCCCACAACTACTTTGTGTTCTACTCATGCAAAGAATCTACGCAATAGACTTAGCTCATGATGCCACTGTTGGGGAACGTAGCAGAAATTCAAAATTTTCCTACGTGTCACCAAGATCTATCTATGGAGAAACCAGCAACGAGGGGAAGGAGAGTGCATCTACATACCCTTGTAGATCGCTAAACGGAAGCGTTCAAGTGAACAGGGTTGATGGATTCGTACTCGTCGTGATTCAAATCACCGATGACCAAGTGCCAAAAAGACGGCACCTCCACGTTCAACACACGTACAGCCCGGTGACGTCTCCCATGCCTTGATCCAGCAAGGAGTGAGGGAGAGGTTGAGGAAGACTCCATCCAGCAGCAGCACAACGGCGTGGTGATGATGGAGGAGCGTGGCAATCCAGCAGGGCTTCGCCAAGCACCGCAAGAGAGGAGGAAGAAGAGACGCAGGGCTGCACCAACGAGAGAGAGAGATCGAATCGTGTGTTGTGGGCAGCCCAATGCCTCAATATATATAGGGAAGGGGAGGGGCTGCGCCCCCTCTAGGGTTCCCACCCCTAGGGGGGCGGCAGCCCTAGATGGGGAACAAGGGTGGCGGCCAAGAGGGGAGGGGAGAGGGAGGCGCACCAGTATGGGCCCTAGGGCCCATCTGCCCTAGGGTTTGCCCCCTTCTCCTCTCCCTTGCGCCTTGGGCCCTTGTGGGGGGGCGCACCAGCCCACCTGGGGCTGGTCCCCTCCCACACTTGGCCCATGCAGCCCTCCGGGGCTTGTGGCCCCACTTGGTGGACCCCCGGACCCCTCCGGTGGTCCCGGTACGTTACCGATAAAACCCGAAACTCTTTCGGTGACCAAAACAGGACTTCCCATATATAAATCTTTACCTCCGGACCATTCCGGAACTCCTCGTGACGTCCGGGATCTCATCCGGGACTCCGAACAACATTCGGTAACCACATACAAGCTTCCTTTATAACCCTAGCGTCATCGAACCTTAAGTGTGTAGACCCTACGGGTTCGGGAGACATGCAGACATGACCGAGACGTTCTCCGGTCAATAACCAACAGCGGGATCTGGATACCCATGTTGGCTCCCACATGTTCCACGATGATCTCATCGGATGAACCACGATGTCAAGGACTTAATCAATCCCGTATACAATTCCCTTTGTCTATTGGTACGATACTTGCCCGAGATTCGATCGTCGGTATTCCGATACCTTATTCAATCTCGTTACCGGCAAGTCTCTTTTACTCGTTCTGCAACACATCATCCCGTGATCAACTCCTTGATCACATTGTGCACATTATGATGATGTCCTACCGAGTGGGCCCAGAGATACCTCTCCGTCACACGGAGTGACAAATCCCAGTCTCGATTCGTGCCAACCCAACAGACACTTTCGGAGATACCCGTAGTGCACCTTTATAGCCACCCAGTTACGTTGTGACGTTTGGCACACCCAAAGCATTCCTACGGTATCCGGGAGTTGCACAATCTCATGGTCTAAGGAAATGATACTTGACATTATAAAAGCTTTAGCATACAAACTACATGATCTTGTGCTAGGCTTAGGATTGGATCTTGTCCATCACATCATTCTCCTAATGATGTGATCCCGTTATCAATGACATCCAATGTCCATGGTCAGGAAACCGTAACCATCTATTGATCAACGAGCTAGTCAACTAGAGGCTTACTAGGGACATGGTGTTGTCTATGTATCCACACATGTATCTGAGTTTCCTATCAATACAATTCTAGCATGGATAATAAACGATTATCATGAACAAGGAAATATAATAATAATCAATTTATTATTGCCTCTAGGGCATATTTCCAACACCAGGAGGACGGAAGAGAGGCGACGGTTGCGACGGACACAGGCGTCCGTGCGGGCGCAACCGCTTGTTCGATGGGCAAGGGGAGATTTCCCTTAATTACAGATTATAATTTAATCTTAACACTCCCCCTAATCTACGCTTGACCATGTAGAATCATCTTCACGATTGTTCGGGAAGCTCTATCATCTCAAAAGATTCTCCTTCAAAAGTTCTTCATAAAATCTTTGTTGAGATCCTGAAACATATACTCATAAAGAAAGATAGCATAATGCGATGTCATTAAAATGAGGATATCTCAAGAAGAGACTCCCCCTGACACCTGCAAGTCCCTAAGTCTTCGCATACCAATTCCATGAATACATTTCTGGAATGTAGAATTTGGTAGAGACTTGGTAAATAAATCAGCAAGGTTGTCGCATGATTTGACTTGCAGAATGCTTATTTCCCCGCTTTTCTGAAGATTATGGGGGGAAAACCATTTAGGAGAAATATGCTTGGTGATATTACTCTTGATGTATCCTGTTTGCATCTGCGCAACACAGGCCGCATTATCTTCATAGATAATGGTAGGTAATTTTATCGAACCCATTCCACATGACTGTTGTATGTGGTTTATCATTCTACGAAGCCATACACATTCGCATGTTGCTTCAAATAATGAAATTATTTCAGAATGATTGGTAGATGTTGCCACCAGAGTCTGTTTCAAAGACTTCCATGATATAGCAGTGCCACCATGTAGGAACACGAAGCCGGTCTGAGATCTGGCATTATGGGGATCAGACAAATAGCCGTCATCTGCATATCCAATCACATCAGAGTCCTGATTTTTCTGGAACTGGAAAAATAAGCCAAGATCCTTTGTGCCTTGGAGATATCGAAAGATATTCTTCACTCCAGACCAATGACGTTTGGTGGGAGCTGCGCTATGTCTAGCAAGTAGATTCACTACAAATGCAATATCAGGTCTTGTGCAATTTGCAAGATACATAAGCGCTCCAACAGCACTAAGGTATGGAACTTCAGGTCCCAACACCTCTTCTCCATCATCCCTTGGTCTGAACGGATCTTTCTCTACGTCTAGAGATCGAACCACCATGGGAGTTTTAGATGGACAGGATTTGTCCATATTGAATTTCTCCAATATTTTCTGGATATAGGCAGATTGGTGTACCATGATTCCTGAGGGAAGATGCTCAAGTTGAATACCTAAGCAAAATTTGGTTTTACCCAAATCCTTCATCTCAAATTCCATCTTTAGGTGATTGCGTGCTTCATCAATGTCTGGTGTGCTGCCGATGATGTTGAGATCATCAACATACACAGAAATGATGCAAAATCCTGTAGAGGACTTCTTGATGAAAACACATGGGCAATCAGCACTATTGGAGTATCCTTTTTGAAGAAGGAACTCACTGAGTCGGTTGTACCACATCCGTCCCGACTGCCTTAAGCCATATAATGACTTATTAAGCTTTACACAATACATGTTGCGTTTTGCATTTTTATTCGGGACAGAGATTCCATCAGGAACCTTCATATATAGGTCCGAATCTAGTGACCCATAAAGGTATGCGGTCACGACGTCCATCAACTGCATAGATAGACGATTTTGCACTGCCAAGGATATAAGATATTGGAAAGTAGTTGCACTCATTACTGGAGAATATGTTTCAGTGAAATCAATGCCGGGTTTTTGCGTGAAACCTTGTGCTACGAGCCTTGATTTATATCTCACCATCTCATTGTTCTCATTCCGTTTCCGGAGAAAAACCCATTTGAATCCCACAGGGAAAACACTGGGAGGTGTAGGTATTGCTTCAGTGAATACCTTTCTTTTGTTAAGCGAGGCAATTTCTGCTTGGATTGCATCCTTCCATTTAGGCCAGTCGGAGCGCTTTTGGCACTCGACGATAGACCTTGGATCATGATCAGTAAGAAGGGTATCTGCAATCTTTTTAGCAAAATATATGTCGACAGTCGTAGTATTACGGTCAAATGATTCTCCAGAATCAACATAGTTGATGGAAATTTCCTGCATCCCTAGTGACTCTTCGTGATTTCCCAATACGATCGAGTCTGGGTGTTCCGATGTCCCAGTCAGTTTGTGCACACTGGAACCGGGTTGTGGAGGTTGCCCTTCCACTGGGTGTATACTACCCATCAGGTGTTTGTCAACGTTGAGTTGACCTGCATTTACTGACTCCGAGGTTTTTTTCCTCGATTTCCTTTGCTGCTTGCTAGAAGCATGCTCCGGGTCAGAGGCCGTACTACTCCCTCTCTTTTTAGGAATAGGGAGTTGAGTGGTTTTTATTGGTACCTCCACTCTTTCTGGCGCGTTTCTGGCCGGGTTTAAGGATTTTGTAACACCTTTCAAATCAGTAAATGAATCTGGCAGATTATTTGCAAGATGTTACAAATTAATGATCTTCCGAACTTGAAGTTCGGTCTCTTGGGTACATGGATCAGAGGATGAAATGGAATGGGCATTCCAATCAATTTCCGGGCATTCTTTTTGGTACTTGAAATCTCCCCCTAATGCCGGAAAATGTTCCTCATTAAATATGCAATCAGCGTGACGGGCTGTGAACAGATCCCCAGTCAGGGGTTCCAGGTACTTGATAATCGACGGCGATTTGTACCCCACATAGATCCCCAACTTCTAGTGTGGGCCCATAGATGTCCGCTGTGGTGGTGAGATCGGGATGTATGCAGCACATCCGAACTTACGCAGATGGGAAATGCTTGGAGGATTTCCACGTACCAATTCCAGAGGGGAAGAACTGTGATATGCAGTTGGCCTCAATTGTATCAAGTCAGCAGCGTGTAAAACAGCGTGACCCCAACAAGAGGTTGGCAAGTTGCAATTCATCAACAAAGGTCTTGCAATGAGTTTGATCCTCTTAATCAGTGCTTCAGACAAACCATTTTGTGTATGGACATATGGAACAGAGTGCTGAACTTCAATCCCCAAAGCCATGCAATAATCATTGAAAGCACGTGAGGAGAATTCTGCAGCATTGTCCATCGAATTGATTTAATTCGGCTTTCAGGATAATGGGCTTGCAACTTAATGACTTGCCTCATTATCTTGGCAAATGCATGGTTTCGTGTGGATAGAAGACACACATGTGACCATCGTGTAGATGCGTCAATCAGAACCATGAAATACCGGAAAGGTCCAGATAATGGCTGAATGGGACCACAAATATCTCCTTGAATACGTTCAAGGAACTGAAGTGGTTCTGCTTGTATTTTGAGGTGCGAGGGCCTCAAAATTAGCTTTCCCGTGGCACAAGATGTGCACACAAAATCAGAAGATTGAGGAAATTTTGACTCAAGCAAATTATGACCAATGGAATTGCTAGTAATTTTTCTCATCATCCCTATTCCAGGATGGCCTAGGCGATCATGCCAGGTTTGGAATGCGTTAACATTCTGAAAAATTACTTTGTATGCAACATGTTCCACGGGTTTGATGTACGTATAGTACAAACCAGACGATAGAGAAGGAATTTTCTCATGTACCTTTTTGCCATATCCGTCATCTTTAGTAAAGAGTAGATACTCCTCTTTGTTGTCTTCATTGGTTTCAATATGAAAACCATTTTTACGGATATCTCGATAACTGATCAGGGTACGTGCAGAATCGGGATACAGTAAAGCATCCTCAATTGTCACATATGTACCACTTGGGAGGGTGAATATGGCACGTCCAGTACCAACAATCACAGTATCGCGTCCAGCGATAGTTAGAATATCTCCATTTGTCTTTTTCAGAGTTTGGAAATATTTCATCTCCCTCAGTATGGAGTTTGTGGCATCACTGTCCACAAGGCATAATTCCTCTTCCATCGGATTGTCCCCGTAGAAAACTATATAAAACAAAGAATTTTCAATAAGAAAACCTCATAGTAATATATAGAATACAATCTTTATTATATCAAATGTGCTGATACATTACAATATAAAGACAACAACAAACTTATGTTCTTATTACAATCATCACAAATGGACATAATTAAGTAGATCACTAGGAGATTGAGGGACTAGTCGAAGTCGCCAAACACGTTGTTTGCGGTGTACTCAATCAACGTGTTCTCCATTTCAGCAGTAGCCTCAGGCAGATAAGGAATCACGGCGTTGCTCAGTCCAGGAGGAACATCGTGCGAACACCAGCTCCTTTTGCGCTATCCGGATGAAGGTTGAAGTTGGCTTCAAACCTTTTCCCTTGAGGTGCTTTGCGTCCCTGAGATTGCTGGTACTAAAGGAAATATGCCCTAGAGGCAATAATAAAATTATTATTTATTTCCTTGTATATCATGATAAATGTTTATTATTCATGCTAGAATTGTATTAACCGGAAACATAATACATGTGTGGATACATAGACAAACAGAGTGTCACTAGTATGCCTCTACTTGACTAGCTTGTTAATCAAAGATGGTTAAGTTTCCTAACCATAGACAAAGGAGTTGCCATTTGATTAACAAGGTCACATCATTAGTTGAATGATCTGATTGACATGACCCATTCCATTAGCTTAGCACCCGATCGTTTAGTATGTTGCTATTGCTTTCTTCATGACTTATACATGTTCCTATGACTATGAGATTATGCAACTCCCGTTTACCGTAGGAACACTTTGTGTGCTACCAAACGTCACAACGTAACTGGGTGATTATAAAGGTGCTCTACATGTGTCTCCGAAAGTATTTGTTGGGTTGGCGTATTTTGAGATTAGGATTTGTCACTCCGAATGTCGGAGAGGTATCTCAGGGCCTTCTCGGTAATACACATCACATAAGCCTTGCAAGCATTGCAACCAATAAGTTAGTTGCGAGATGATGTATTACAGAAGAGTAAAGAGACTTGCCGGTAACGAGATTGAACTAGGTATTGGATACCGACGATCGAATCTCGGGCAAGTAACATACCGATGACAAAGGGAACAACGTAAGTTGTTATGCGGTCTGACCGATAAAGATCTTCGTAGAATATGTAGGAGCCAATATGGGCATCCAGGTCCCGCTATTGGTTATTGACCGGAGATGAGTCTCGGTCATGTCTACATTGTTCTCGAACCGTAGGGTCCGCACGCTTAAGGTTTCGATGACAGTTATATTATGAGTTTATGCATTTTGATGTACCGAAGTTAGTTCGGAGTCTCGGATGAGATCACGGACATGACTAGGAGTCTCGGAATGGTTGATACGTAAAGATTGATATATTAGACGACTATATTCGGACATCAGAATGGTTCCGAGTGGTTTCGGATAATAACGGAGTACCGGGGGGGGGGTTACCGGAACCCCCCGGGGGTTTAATGGGCCCATATGGGCCTTAAGGGAAAAGAGGAGGGGCGGCCAAGGCATGCCGCGCGCCCCCTCCCCCCTAGTCCGAATAGGACAAGGAAGGGGGGGGGGCCTTTTTCCTTTCCCCCTCTCTCCTTCCTTCTCCTACAAGGAAAGGGAGAGGAGTCCTACTCCCGGTGGGAGTAGGACTCCTCCTTGGCGCGCCCCTCTAGGCCGGCCGCCCCCTCCCCCTTGCTCCTTTATATACGGGGGCAGGGGGGCACCCCAGGACACACAATTGATCAACGTGATCGTTCCTTAGCCGTGTGCGGTGCCCACCTCCACCATATTCCACCTCGGTCATATTGTCGCGGTGCTTAGGCGAAGCCATGCGTCGGTAGTACATCAAGATCGTCACCACGCCGTCCTGCTGACGGAACTCCTCCCCGAAGCTTTGCTGGATCGGAGCCCGGGGATCGTCATCGAGCTGAACGTGTGCTAAGAACTCGGAGGCGCCAGAGTAACGGTGCTTGGATCGGTCGGATCGGGAAGAAGTACGACTACTTCCTCTACGTTGCGTCAACGCTTCCGCTTCAGTCTACGTGGGTACGTAGATAACACTCTCCCCTCTCGTTGCTATGCATCACCATGATCTTGCGTGTGCGTAGGAATTTTTTTGAAATTACTACGTTCCCCAACAGTGGTATAAGAGCCTAGGTTTTTATGGTTTGATGTTTTGCACGAGTAGAACACAAGTGAGTTGTGTACGATACAAGTCATACTGCCTACCAGCATGTCATACTTTGGTTCGGCGGTATTGTTGGATGAAGCGGCCCGGACCGACATTACGCGTACGCTTACGCGAGACTGGTTCTACCGCCGTGCTTTGCACACAGCTGGCTGGCGGGTGTCAGTTTCTCCAACTTTAGTTGAACCGAGTATGGCTACGCCCGGTCCTTGAGAAGGTTAAAACGGAGTCTATTTGACAAACTATCGTTGTGGTTTTGATGCGTAGGTGAGATTGGTTCTTGCTTCAGCCCGTAGCAGCCACGTAAAATTTGCAACAAACAAAGTAGAGGACGTCTAACTTGTTTTTGCAGGGCATGTTGTGATGTGATATGGTCAAGACATGATGCTAAATTTTATTGTATGAGATGATCATGTTTTGTAACCGAGTTATCGGCAACCGGCAGGAGCCGTATGGTTGTCGCTTTATTGTATGCAATACAATCGCCCTGTAATGCTTTACTTTATCACTAAGCGGTAGCGATAGTCGTAGAAGCATAAGATTGGCGAGACGACAACGATGCTACGATGGAGATCAAGGTGTCCCGCCGGTGACGATGGTGATCATGACGGTGCTTCGGAGATGGAGATCACAAGCACAAGATGATGATGGCCATATCATATCACTTATATTGATTGCATGTGATGTTTATCTTTTTATGCATCTTATCTTGCTTTGATTGACGGTAGCATTATAAGATGATCTCTCACTAAATTATCAAGAAGTGTTCTCCCCGAGTATGCACTGTTGCCAAAGTTCGTCGTGCCCAGACACCACGTGATGATCGGGTGTGATAAGCTCTACGTCCATCTACAACGGGTGCAAGCCAGTTTTTGCACACGCAGAATACTCGGGTTATACTTGACGAGCCTAGCATATGCAGATATGGCCTCGGAACACGAAGACCGGAAGGTCGAGCGTGAATCATATAGTAGATATGATCAACATAATGATGTTCACCATTGAGAACTAATCCATTTCACATGATGATCGATTATGGTTTAGTTTGATTTGGATCACGTGATCACTTAGAAGATTAGAGGGATGTCTATCTAAGTGGGAGTTCTTAAGTAATATGATTAATTAAACTTACATTTATCATGAACTTAGTCCCTGATAGTATCTTGCTTGTTTATGTTAATTGTAGATAGATGGCTCGTGTTGTTGTTCCGTTAAATTTTAATGCGTTCCTTGAGAAAGCAAAGTTGAATGATGATGGTAGCAATTACACGGACTGGGTCCGTAACTTGAGGATTATCCTCATTGCTGCACAGGAAAGTTACGTCCTGGATGCACCGCTAGGTGCCAGGCCTGCTGCTGGAGCAACACCAGATGTTGTGAACGTCTGGCAGAGCAAAGCTGATGACTACTCGATAGTTCAGTGTGCCATGCTTTACGGCTTAGAACCGGGACTTCAACGACGTTTTGAACATCATGGAGCATATGAGATGTTCCAAGAGTTGAAGTTAATATTCCAACAGAATGCCCGGATTGAGAGATATGAAGTCTCCAATAAGTTCTATAGCTGCAAGATGGAGGAGAATAGTTCTGTCAGTGAGCATATACTCAAGATGTCTGGGTATTATAATCACTTGATTCAACTGGGGGTTAATCTTCCGGATGATTGCGTCATTGACAGAATTCTCCAATCACTTCCACCAAGCTACAAAGGCTTCGTGATGAACTATAATATGCAAGGGATGGATAAGACGATGCCCGAGCTCTTCGCAATGCTAAAGGCTGCGGAGGTAGAAATCAAAAAGGAGCATCAAGTGTTGATGGTTAGCAAAACCACTAGTTTCAAGAAAAAGGGCAAAGGGAAAAAGAAGGGGAACTTCAAGAAGAACAGCAAACAAGTTGCTGCTCAAGAGAAGAAACCCAAGTCTGGACCTAAGCCTGAAACTGAGTGCTTCTACTGCAAGCAGACTGGTCACTGGAAGCGGAACCTCCCCAAGTATTTGGCGGACAAGAAGGATGGCAAGGTGAACAAAGGTATATGTGATATACATGTTATTGATGTGTACCTTACTAGAGCTCGCAGTAGTACCTGGGTATTTGATACTGGCTCTGTTGCTAATATTTGCAACTCAAAACAGGGACTAAGGATTAAGCGAACACTGGCAAAGGACGAGGTGACGATGCGCGTGGGAAACGGTTCCAAAGTCGATGTGATCGCAGTCGGCACGCTACCTCTACATCTACCTTCGGGATTAGTATTAGACCTAAATAATTGTTATTTGGTGCCAGCGTTGAGCATGAACATTATATCTGGATCTTGTTTGATGCGAGACGGTTATTCATTTAAATCAGAGAATAATGGTTGTTCTATTTATATGAGTAATATCTTTTATGGTCATGCACCTTTGAAGAGTGGTCTATTTTTGATGAATCTCGATAGTAGTGATACACATATTCATAATGTTGAAGCCAAAAGATGCAGAGTTGATAATGATAGTGCAACTTATTTGTGGCACTGCCGTTTAGGTCATATCGGTATAAAGCGCATGAAGAAACTCCATACTGATGGACTTTTAGAACCACTTGATTATGAATCAGTTGGTACTTGCAAACCGTGCCTCATGGGCAAGATGACTAAAACACCGTTCTCCGGTACTATGGAGAGAGCAACAGATTTATTGGAAATCATACATACAAATGTATGTGGACCAATGAATGTTGAGGCTCGTGCCGGATATCGTTATTTTCTCACCTGCACAGATGATTTAAGCAGATATGGGTATATCTACTTAATGAAACACAAATCTGAAACATTTGAAAAGTTCAAAGAATTTCAGAGTGAAGTTGAAAATCATCGTAACAAGAAAATAAAGTTTCTACGATCTGATCGTGGAGGAGAATATTTGAGTTACGAGTTTGGTCTACATTTGAAACAATGCGGAATAGTTTCACAACTCACGCCACCCGGAACACCACAACGCAATGGTGTGTCAGAACGTCGTAATCGCACTTTACTTGATATGGTGCGATCTATGATGTCTCTTACAGATTTACCGCTATCGTTTTGGGGTTATGCTCTAGAGACGGCCGCATTCACATTAAATAGGACGCCATCGAAATCCATTGAGACGACGCCTTATGAACTATGGTTTAGCAAGAAACCAAAGTTGTCGTGTTGCGATGCTTATGTGAAAAAGCTTCAACCTGATAAGCTCGAACCCAAATCGGAGAAATGTGTCTTCATAGGATACCCAAAAGAAACTGTTGGGTACACCTTCTATCACAGATCCGAAGGCAAGACATTTGTTGCTAAAAATGGATCCTTTCTAGAGAAGGAGTTTCTCTCAAAAGAAGTGAGTGGGAGGAAAGTAGAACTTGATGAGGTAATTGTACCTGCTCCCTTATTGGAAAGTAGTACATCACAGAAATCTGTTTCTGAAGCATCTACACCAATTAGTGAGGAAGTTAATGATGATGATCATGCAACTTCAGATCAAGTTACTACAGAACCTCATAGATCAACCAGAGTAAGATCCGCACCAGAGTGGTACGGCAATCCTGTTCTGGAAATCATGCTACTAGATCATGGTGAACCTACGAACTATGAAGAGGCGATGGTGAGCCCAGATTCCGCAAAATGGCTTGAAGCCATGAAATCTGAGATGGGATCCATGTATGGGAACAAAGTATGGACTTTGGTTGACTTGCCCGATGGTCGGCAAGCAATAGAGAATAAATGGATCTTCAAGAAGAAGACTGACGCTGATGGTAATGTTACTGTCTACAAAGCTCGACTTGTCGCAAAAGGTTTTCGACAAGTTCAAGGGATTGACTACGATGAGACCTTCTCACCCGTAGCGATGCTTAAGTCTGTCCGAATCATGTTAGCAATTGCCGCATTTTATGATTATGGAATTTGGCAAATGGATGTAAAGACTGCATTCCTAAATGGATTTCTGGAAGAAGAGTTGTATATGATGCAACCGGAAGGTTTTATCGATCCAAAGGGAGCTAACAAAGTATGCAAGCTCCAGCGATCCATTTATGGACTGGTGCAAGCCTCTCGGAGTTGGAATAAACGCTTTGATAGTGTGATCAAAGCATTTGGGTTTGTACAGACTTTTGGAGAAGCCTGTATTACAAGAAAGTGAGTGGGAGCTCTGTAGCATTTCTGATATTATATGTAGATGACATATTACTGATTGGAAATGATATAGAATTTCTGGATAGCATAAAGGGATACTTGAATAAAAGTTTTTCAATGAAAGACCTCGGTGAAGCTGCTTACATATTGGGCATTAAGATCTATAGAGATAGATCAAGACGCTTAATTGGACTTTCACAAAGTACATACCTTGACAAAGTTTTGAAAAAGTTCAAAATGGATCAAGCAAAGAAATGGTTCTTTCCTGTATTACAAGGCGTGAAGTTGAGTAAGACTCAATGCCCGACCACTGCAGAAGATAGAGAGAAGATGAAAGATGTTCCCTATGCTTCAGCCATAGGCTCTATCATGTATGCAATGCTGTGTACCAGACGCGATGTGTGCCTTGCTATAAGTTTGGCAGGGAGGTACCAAAGTAATCCAGGAGTGGATCACTGGACAGCGGTCAAGAATATCCTGAAGTACCTGAAAAGGACTAAGGAGATGTTTCTCATGTATGGAGGTGACAAAGAGCTCGTCGTAAACGGTTACGTTGATGCAAGCTTTGACATTGATCCGGACGATTCTAAATCGCAAACCAGATACGTATTTACATTAAACGGTGGAGCTGTAAGTTGGTGCAGTTCTAAACAAAGCGTCGTAGCGGGATCTACATGTGAAGCGGAGTACATAACTGCTTCGGAAGCAGCGAATGAAGGAGTCTGGATGAAGGAGTTCATATCCGATCTAGGTGTCATACCTAGTGCATCGGGTCCAATGAAAATCTTTTGTGACAATACTGGTGCAATTGCCTTAGCAAAGGAATCCAGATTTCACAAGAGAACCAAGCACATCAAGAGACGCTTCAATTCCATCCGGGATTTAGTCCAGGTGGGAGACATAGAGATTTGCAAGATACATACGGATCTGAATGTAGCAGACCCGTTGACTAAGCCTCTTCCACGAGCAAAACATGATCAGCACCAAGACTCCATGGGTGTTAGAATCATTACTGTGTAATCTAGATTATTGACTCTAGTGCAAGTGGGAGACTGAAGGAAATATGCCCTAGAGGCAATAATAAAGTTATTATTTATTTCCTTGTATATCATGATAAATGTTTATTATTCATGCTAGAATTGTATTAACCGGAAACATAATACATGTGTGGATACATAGACAAACAGAGTGTCACTAGTATGCCTCTACTTGACTAGCTTGTTAATCAAAGATGGTTAAGTTTCCTAACCATAGACAAAGGAGTTGCCATTTGATTAACAAGGTCACATCATTAGTTGAATGATCTGATTGACATGACCCATTCCATTAGCTTAGCACCCGATCGTTTAGTATGTTGCTATTGCTTTCTTCATGACTTATACATGTTCCTATGACTATGAGATTATGCAACTCCCGTTTACCATAGGAACACTTTGTGTGCTACCAAACGTCACAACGTAACTGGGTGATTATAAAGGTGCTCTACAGGTGTCTCCGAAAGTATTTGTTGGGTTGGCGTATTTCGAGATTAGGATTTGTCACTCCGAATGTCGGAGAGGTATCTCAGGGCCTTCTCGGTAATACACATCACATAAGCCTTGCAAGCATTGCAACCAATGAGTTAGTTGCGAGATGATGTATTATAGAACGAGTAAAGAGACTTGTCGGTAACGAGATTGAACTAGGTATTGGATACCGACGATCGAATCTCGGGCAAGTAACATACCGATGACAAAGGGAACAACGTATGTTGTTATGCGGTCTGACCGATAAAGATCTTCGTAGAATATGTAGGAGCAAATATGGGCATCTAGGTCCCGCTATTGGTTATTGACCGGAGATGAGTCTCGGTCATGTCTACACTGTTCTCGAACCGTAGGGTCCGCACGCTTAAGGTTTCGATGACAGTTATATTATGAGTTTATGCATTTTGATGTACCGAAGTTAGTTCGGAGTCCCGGATGAGATCACGGACATGACGAGGAGTCTCGGAATGGTCGAGACGTAAAGATTGATATATTGGACGACTATATTCGGACATCGGAATGGTTCCGAGTGGTTTCGGATAATAACGGAGTACCGGGGGGGGGGGGGGTTACCGGAACCCCCCGGGGGGTTAATGGGCCCATATGGGCCTTAAGGGAAAAGAGGAGGGGCGGCCAGGGCATGCCGCGCGCCCCTCCCCCCTAGTCCGAATAGGACAAGGAAGGGGGGGGCGCCCCCCTTTTTCCTTTCCCCCTCTCTCCTTCCTTCTCCTACAAGGAAAGGGAGAGGAGTCCTACTCCCGGTGGGAGTAGGACTCCTCCTTGGCGCGCCCATCTAGGCCGGCCGCCCCCTCCCCCTTGCTCCTTTATATACGGGGGCAGGGGGCACCCCAGGACAGACAATTGATCAACGTGATCGTTCCTTAGCCGTGTGCGGTGCCCCCCTCCACCATATTCCACCTCGGTCATATTGTCGCGGTGCTTAGGAGAAGCCCTGCGTCGGTAGTACATCAAGATCGTCACCACGCCGTCCTGCTGACGGAACTCCTCCCCGAAGCTTTGCTGGATCGGAGCCCGGGGATCGTCATCGAGCTGAACGTGTGCTAAGAACTTGGAGGCGCCGGAGTAACGGTGCTTGGATCAGTCGGATCGGGAAGACGTACGACTACTTCCTCTATGTTGCGTCAACGCTTTCGCTTCAGTCTACGTGGGTACGTAGATAACACTCTCCCCTCTCGTTGCTATGCATCACCATGATCTTGCGTGTGCGTAGGATTTTTTTTGAAATTACTATGTTCCCCAACAGGTACAGCATAACCAGATGCTTGGGCATTGTGCACTTTTCAGTAGAATGCGTGGAGCATCCACACTTGTTGCAAAGCTTAGATTTATCAAACCTGAGCTTTGAAGTGCCTTTTCCCTTGCCTGGGTATCTAGATCTCCTGTTCCCATTGCGCTTTTGCTTATGCTCGAAATTGGATTGTTTACCCCGAGGGGTACCATTAAACTTCTGTCTATTTGCAACATTCAGATGGACTTCAGGTAAAGGTTGTGTCCCAACTGGGCGCTGAGAGCCATTCTTAGCGAGTAGCTCATCATGCTTTTCAGCCTGAAGTAACATGTGAATAAGCTCGGAATAGACAGTGTAGTTACGAGCACGGTATTGCTGTTGGAGGATCCTATCTGAAGGGAGCATAGTAGACAATGTTTTCTCTATCTTCTCCCCCTTAGTAGGTTCCTTCTCACAAAACACAGTTTGGAACATATCTTATGAACAGCATGATTGTACTCACCGATGGACTTGAAATCCTGAAGACGGAGATGAGTCCAATCATGAAGTGCTTCTGGCAGGACTATTGCCTTCTGCTGTTCATACCTTGTTTTGAGGGCCAGCAACAGAGTACTAGGAGATTCCTCCTGTAAATACTCAGACTTGAGATCTGGATGAATATGGTGCCTTATGATGAATAAAGCAGCATAGTTCTGCTGTTCTGTCAGCGGCGTGGCCCCATCCGGGAGAGGAGTCTCCGGGGGTTGTATTGCACGCGCTATCCCACGGGATGCAAGACTGATCTTGATGTCCATAGCCCATGTAGGGTAATTGTGGCCATTGAGGGCAAGCTCCTCAAACTCTTTGGCAGTCATCTTCGCCTACATGGGAGAACCAGAGATAATTAATTTACGAGTGGTAAATTAAAAACCATCATGGTTGTGTAATAAGAATGCAAAAATTTGATACTCAAGTGTAAACTTGAAAAATTCTCAACCTCAATTGTGTGAACATAACACTTTGAAGATCACTTAGATCTCACAGTAATGGGCTACATCGCCATTACCTTGTGTATGCTACAATTCAAATATAAGGAATACACTTTGGAGGTAATCGTTTGACGAGAATGACAAAGCGTAGACATCACAGTAAGAGAGGACAGTCTGCAAATAAGCAGTAGATGACAACTCATTACCTTGTGATTCCAAATAAAATGAGGGAGAAACTTTCAAAAATTTGCAAGTTTGATATGCGAGAGAAGATCTCAATCGCAAAGACATGTTCGATAAAAATGAGATGTGGTAAACACATGGAACATGTCATTCTTCCCAGATGAAATCCGATACTTTATTTATATTATCAATCCATTACATGATATAAACACACCTACTAATAATTACACAAGTCCTAACATAGAATAAATCTAGAACAGGACTAAAATGTAAGTAGTAGTCAACCTAAGTACTAAACAGTACTAGACATAGACTAAAATTGCACAAATACAATAATTAGTACTAATGTTAAGAAAACAGAGAAAAAAAATCCACACATCTGGCCGGCCCACCCGCCACAACACTGCACAGGGGGGAAACTGCGGGCACTTGGGCCTGGGCCAGCCTGGCCTTTGGCCGGCCCACACGCCGCCGCACCGCACAAGATAGGGGCGAACGGGCGGATCGGATAAGGGTCGGAGTATCCGAACCCCGCACCACCACCTCTGCTCGATCCCCACTGTCACACGGCGGCGCCGGCGGGAGGAGAGGCCGCCGCAGGCCCTCGCGATTCCGGTGGTCACCGGCGTAGCACCGACGACCCCTCCTCGTCCGAAGAAGAGTCGACGACGACGTGATCCGGGCGAGCAGTCCCTGGTGCGGCGCTGGCGAGTCTGAGGCTCGCCGGAGCCCACGAACTGGGGCGGCGGCTGGGGTGACGGTCGATGGCGGCGACGGCGCGCCCGAAGAGATGCCCGAAGCGCCGTGCGGCCCGGCTGCTCGAGCCCGCAACCGTTTCCTGCTGATGCGTGGCGGTGGCGGCACCGTCCTCCATGCCTGCCCCGAGGCGGATGACTCCGGAGGCATCGGTCGGCGCGGAGACGAAGGCGAGCACCTCCTCCTCGTTCACGACGGTGCGCATCGGCACGGGGCAGTATCCGGGCAGGCCGGCGGCCTCAGCGGCGGGCGTTGGTGTCGACGGCGCGAGCCACGCGGCCGGCGGAGGAGGTGGTGGAGGCGGAGATCCAGGGGGCGGTGCAGGCGCGGCGGCAGCCCTGTGCACCATGGAGGCGCTCGGGCCGGCCACTGGCCAGGGGTCGAACCCCATGGGCGCCTGGCCACGGGCGCACGGAGCACCATCTTGGGCGCGTCCAGGGGCGAGGGGAGCACCGCGGGGGGCGCGTCCAGCGGCACGGTGGTGGCCAGGAGCACCACGTCCAGCGGCGCGGTGGCGGCCAGGAGCGCCACGTCCAGCGGCGCTGCGGCCGAATCGACGGATGGCTTGCATCCGGCGACGGAAACGGCGGTGGCCACCAACTCCATGGCGGCGAAGGGCAATGAGGCGCTAGCGGCGATCGTCCTCGCGGATCAGACGAAGGAAGAAGGAGACAAGGCCTGTCATCTCACCGGCGGCGAGTGATTCCTCTCTTTTCCTTTCTCTTTTGCCTTTTGCTCTCGTTGGTCGTTCTACGTGCTGATAACGTGTTTTGAATCGAAAGTGATTGATTGATTGATCGATGGTTACAGAGAGTATATATATCCCCTGGAGAGATGCGACGATCTCAAAGAGATGCATCGGTTCCAGGAGGACGGGAGAGAGGCGACGGTTGCGACGGACACAGGCGTCCGTGCGGGCGCAACCGCTCGTTCGATGGGCAAGGGGAGATTTCTCTTAATTACAGATTATAATTTAACCTTAACAGTAACAAGCACTATTGTTCCCAACCGCAACATAACCAACAAGGAGGATAGAGCAGTACTGGATGGCAGTCAGCATGACGGCGTAGGTGGAACTGACCAAGGAGGATGGGTTGGGAATAAGGGTGGATGGGCCAATCGGTTGTTTTGGCCCGCTCTTGGATCGGACATGACCAAAAGGTAGACCCGATGAAAATATTGACGTGTCATGTCTGTGAAAATAGGCCTCCAAGATGACAGGTTCAATTATGCTTTGGCCCAACCAGCTTAATTGGACCAAAGGGTCAGCCCAATCTCGTAGGTTTTTCACCCCCAGGCCAAGCCCTATTTCACCTCTCCCGCTTCTTCTGCACTGGTGCTAGTGATGACCCACTCAGGCTGAGATTTGCGCAGCCGCACAACCGACAGCCTCACCCCATCACGCCTCCTCCCGCGCGGCCACATCCCTCCCTAATCCTGTCTTCATTTGCAGGTTCTGTCTGATAAGACTGTTTTTTCTTCCTTTTATTCAGTCGAACAAAAATAGAAAGAACGAGATAACTAATCACGGCAACGCACACAGAAAATTGATCCAATACAACCGTGCCATCAGACGAAACCGTGCCAACATCCACGTCACTACGCCTGTGACCCGGGATCAAATCTGGAAATACTTGTTGAAGAAATGAATAAAGTTGTAGTGAAAACTAAAATGGTTTCGTGACGTGGCTGCAGATGTAGTTGGCACGGTTTTAGTTTCCTTCATAAATTTGGCATCCACGGTTTTAGTGGAAACTTTATGAAGGAAACTAAAATGGTTTCGTGACGTGGAAAGTAAATACAATCGTCTCCTAAATTTATGAAGGAAACTAAAATGGTTTAAAAACATTTCGGCTACACTGTTCATCTCACCCTATATAGTTGTATATAAGGATAAAGTTCCTCGGGTATTGTAAATCTGAGGCTCTAAGGAGCCTACAGAAGCTCCTTAGATGTCACCAAAAAGGTCTTTGATTATCAACATACCTAGCTAGAGATGTTCAGAAAGATAGTACATGTGGCAGCAAATGTTTATAATCTGTTTTTGAAATTCAAAAATTAAATTATTAACATAAAAATGATTGTAGATTGTGAATAACAAATAGCATGTAGAGAGGGCTGCACTTCCTATTTAGCATCACAAAATACAAGCAAACCATTTATGTGGCACATAACTGTGGATCGGAACAAATACCTCCAGAACTACCAATCCAAATCCAGGAATCCTTGTGCATGGAAAAGCTCATACCTGCGAAAGTAGTTCTCCTTCATTACATACAACAAGCATGCTGGCGACTTCACGGGGTTTGATAATTAATTTACTTATTACACATCACACATATTTCCATCAAACTGATTGTTGTAGCATGTTCAGAAATACTCGCCTAAATGAGCAATATTGTTCAACTCTGGTCTTACTTAGCATGAAAACACTAAAATTTCACTACGTTCTCCATGTCCAAGGGACAAAGTAGTTTTTCCTGACAAGGTTACCATATATAGTTAGTCAAATTTGTTGTCTATCAAAGAAGTCAATGGTGTTGTGGGAGGACAACACGAAATGTAACTTAAATGGAGTAGATATGTGAACCTTCAAACTGATTGCCTAGGATATATTAGCTAGCTTCACCATAATAATGCAGTTGAAATGAAGGGGAAGAAAGAATTGTAGAGCAAAAAAAGGATAAATGAGGCAGCAGAGATGAATTAGAAGTGTTGAAAATGGTTGGCCACATGTATCTCAGGACTTCATGATCACATTACCTGCAATCGTGCTCGGCGAAAAATTTCTAACCATTAAATCCCTTCCTCAATTTCCAGGTATAGAACTATGCACTACACAACTCCGTATAGAAGTATGCCTTTTTTAACACTAATCCCAATGAATTTGCAAATAGAATTCACCATTCAAGTAGATCACAATGTACAAGACACGCAGAACTATGCATTCGACCAGTCAATTCACATCTAAAAAATTAACAAATGAAGAAATGTTGCTACATATGCTTGATAAAATTGTATAAAGAAATGAATACGGAGATCAGGCAGTAGATTATGCTTGTCGAAGAAAAAATCTAATGACTGCTCAAACATAGAATCACCTATGAGATAGAACATAAGTAAAAGAGGGCACCAACATGAGCATCTCACCTAAAAAAGTTGACTCTTAACCTCTTATTGCTGGTCTCTATTATAGCATTTTTTTGAAGAAGCGGTAGCCTGACGCTTGCATGTACTGTGTTATCCATAGTATCGGTCATATCATTATCGTTGACAAGTGAAGTTTTCTAACACACATGAAGCATGCACAAAGACTAACTTTTAGACAACAGAAATAGGTGAAGCAGGTAATATTTTCTCCATATTGCATGAAAAAATTGGAGCAAACAAAGAAGTAACAAATATTCAGATATAGGACCATGCTTACATATTGGCTCTATTCTCAATGGAGAAGTTAGTAAGAGTGATATGCACCATCATGTCGGTCTTAGACACAGTGCAATGCCACCGGCTGCTCCTCCTCCTGCTACCGCCATTCGTCTCATCAATCAAGTGTAAGGAGCGCCAAAGGCCCGATGGCAAACTCTCATCTTCAGCTTGGTAGTATTTGTGGATTGAGTAGAAGCAAGGTTAGACAAAATTTGCAGTAGTTAAATTGCCTATTGTTTTGCGTAAGTAAGATCGGACGGGTCGATGGGTAATTGCTGAAACTAAACAAGAGTTAATCGAACAAGATTCTAATTGAGGAGAAAATAATATGCTTTCCCGTGATAAATGTTGCGCCTAACATGATGAGCCCTGAATGTAGCTTCGCAGTTTAAATTATACAGTGTTAATTATAGGCTATTTACAATTCTGCACTTTCCCGTTTCATAGGAATGATACTACCTAATATTCATATATCTAAGAGCAAATTGGCAGATACATGCAGCTAAATATCTGGGTTGTGTAGGTTCAACCGAAGACTTGAGAGCCTAAATACTAATTGGACTTTAAGCAGAATACAGATAGGGAATTTTTGCTCACCAGTTCATCCAATAGAGGACTTGCACCCACCCTAACAAGTCTGCTCCATTGCCACATACAACACAAGTTGAATCAAACAAATTGTCTTAATCTGTAGGGAGAAACAGAAAGCATTACCTGGCGACGTGCGGATCCAGCAGCAGCGCGGCTGGGGACGAGTCCTGGTCGGGAAGCATCTAACCGTCGCAGATCGTAGCATCGCCGAGGGGGATAGAGGTATTCCTTGGTATGCACCTGAATACCAAATAACTATATACTATAGCTATATTTGTTGTATATTGTTGGTATTCGTGGCAAAAAAATCAATGAATACCAAGCAGGTGATTCATGCCGCTGCAACTGGCCATCATGGCCGCATAGGCCGAGTTCCAAGATGGGGTGGACAAGGGCGGAGACCAAAGTGTCGTTGGTGTGAGGGGAGGAGCCCATCGGAATGACGACCGCCACAGTGCGAGGATGACTCAATGGATGGGACAAATGGAGCTTGCAGCCAGCTCGGCGATGGATCAGACTCATGCAAAGGTTGCGGCAGCGGTGGACGTCGATGTATAGGAACTGGAGGCAGCGGTGTCACGCGACGTGTTTGTTGGCAGTACGGACTCGAGATAACGCCGACGAGTTGAGGAGAGGCAGGAGGTCCAGGGTGGCGTGAGCTGGCTGTCGTGAAGGTGTTTATGCAAGAAGGAGTCGGAGTGGAAGGAGAGGTAATTTCCGCAAAAATGCTAATTCGATGCAGGGGTAATTTCCTTCAATAGGAGGATTGCTTCTTCGATCGGTGGAAGTGGTGGACGAATGAAACCTTGTACGAAATATTGGTTGTTATTAGGAAAGGTAAGAATCGATGCGTTAGGAAAGTTAGGACTTTGAATTGATTTCCATGAAAATGGGGTTTTATTGTTTTGTAATGTGATATCAGTGTCTGCCCATTTGTGACGTGCCTGGTTAGGAAAGTTTGCAAATGTTAAGAAAGTATTTATTGGGAGTGTGAAAAAATCAACATGATGATATGATGATGGAAGGTGAGACGAAAATAAATCAGACAAAAAAACCATGGAGGCTATTCTATCAAAGCATAAAAATGAACATAAATAGATGTTTTTATCAAACGTAACCATAAATCTAAAGTATAAGGCTCTAGCAAATGGTATTCTAACCAATCATGATAAGAATATGGCCTCTTCATTTCCAAAATAATAATTACATAGCATCCCCACTAAAAAGTTAGTTACAAAGATACAATGTATTATCTTGTAGACAGTTTTTCTCACAAAGATATGAACTAATGGTTCTTTCATAAACGCCACACTTGGACTCAAAGGTGTTTTGGACTTCCTGATGGCTTTTGGAAGCCGGTTTCTTAACCACACACATCAGAAAAACCGAACCAAAAGATGAGAAGCATGTTAGCCTGGGACGCATCTGTAAACAAGAACAAGTGCAAAGAATATTGTCCCTGAAGAAGTATGACATCTTGAAATGCATTAGAAAGTACATGTTAAGACAAGGTATCCTATATACCTAAGAGATTCGTCCCCACTAAGTGATTTATCTTAACATACAAGTTATCCACATCGGAAAACCAGTCACATTATCGTTTTATTATAGGCTTACCTACAGGACCCACAACAGTATAAAGCAACCACATTAGCAATCAGTTACCAGTAGTAGGACCGACCAAAGGATGACCGCGAATGTCTCCCTCCTTGTTTCACGAACCCATCATTCTCTTTCCCTTCCTGCAGTCCAGCGCGGCGGCTGATCCCATCTCACGCCCGTCGGGCAGGACCACTGGCCCGACTAGGCTCCCTTCTAACTCCCCTCGGCCATAACCGCTGGCCTGGCTTCCCTTTGCATTTAGTGTGGCTGCCAAGATCTCATCTGATGCCCCTCCGACAGGATTGCCGGCTCGGCTCCGGCTTCACTGAAGTGGTTGGTTTCGCTTGGTTCCACAGGATTTGGACCAGCAAGGAAACTCATGTCCAGATCTGCTCCGGGGTTGGCTTCCTTCCAGCCCTTCAAGGGTGCTATGGTCGAAAATATATAATAGAACACCTGCACCCAGGTCCTCTCTATCTAGCCATCCATTCCCCGCATCGCGATTCGTGCAAATAGATTTCTCTTTTTTGTTTCTCTTACATAAAACATGTCTTGAAGTTCAAACCTTTGCAGTGTGGCAAAGCTTTCTATCTAGAATCATATTTTGATAGCCAGGATACCAGGGCCGGGGTGCAGGTGTTCTAAAAATCCACGTCCGTGCTATGGTTGCAAGGTGATGACGGTGTGCTCACCTATGGAATGGACGCGAGTGCTGCCCTGACTGGGTGCTGGCCTCAGCCAGAGTCCAGCTCCTCCGCGAGTAATGTTGTGACCGATTCTGTGATCATAAATTCTGCTCTTCAATGTAGTTGTCAACTTGAAGGTACTTTCCTCTGTTCTTCATGATTTTTTCTTATGAAAAATGTCACTCCAACCTTACACAGCCTAATGCTTCAGCCCCTGTGCGACCCATTGCTTCCACCGGCCCACACTAATGATCTATAGGAAACAACGTGGGAGCCAGTTCCTTTTATTTTTGCAAAACAAAAAGCATTCAGATGCCTAATTGATGTTTGACGCTCCCTCTCGTAACAATGTTCGTGATGGTGCTCCACTTCCTCTCCCCACTATTTCCAGAAGAAACTGATGGATTGTCCTTTAAAGTGTGCTTCACCTCACCTCATTTCATCCCATCATCCTCTAGTACGGGTGTGTCTCCGCCACACCACTCATACAGCCGCCGGGCATCCTCTCCCCACCATCTCAATTCTCAAGAAGAAACTGATGGATTGCCCTTTGAATTATGGAGAGTCAACAAGCTTGAAATCCATCGCATGTTGTTGCTTGTGTGATGGGCGGACACATCTGCAGTCGTCACAGTTGCTCATGATCCTTTCTCATCCCCTTCTTCTTGATGCCTCAATTGCCTGTCTTCTTCTCTTCCTTCTCTTTACTGTTAGATTATTATCTTGCAACATTATTTGTTTTATGTGTGAATATCTCCCTCTCTCATAAATCATGACCATCTTACTAAGATATTTTGTTGGTTCCATTCTGCAGAAATTGTGGTATGTAGTTCAACAGATAAGTTGAATTGATTACTTTATGGATTGACAAAAATTGCATTTCTTGAGTTATCTGACAGTAAATCTTTATCTGTGCTAACTATACCATGTACGCCATTCAATGTCAATTTATAGTCTTTTGCTATCAGTTCAGGCAACAACTTAACTTCCTTTCCTATATTAAATTATACACATTTTTTGCTGCATGTGTTTTATATCTCGAAGTTTACGTTAATCTGATGGGTGCATACCTACGGTTTATCAAATACATAAGATAAATCAAACCATATACAATGGACTGATAGGATTTTAATCTCCAACTTCAAATTGGTAACTCTCAGCTGCAGCGGCAGTATATCATCCTCAGGGGAGAGACATGACACTGTCCGTTGCATGAAAGCGGAACATGCTATAATTGCTGAATGCCATTGCACTGCTATCATAATGGGTGTACAAAGTCCCTGACAAATTGCAGTTTTAGTCGTTGTTTGTAATTTATATGATCTAAATTGTCGTATATATGTATTCGAGTTTTTGCAAAAAATAATGTAGACCCACATGTCCTTGTTTAGCTCAGCCCATGCCTCTCAAGCATGCATCATGAAGCCCCTGCCACTGGATTCTCCCTGATAATGCCTAAATCCCCAAAGTTGTTGCCCAGAGCGACAAGTTTGCCTCTGTAAATCTGTAATCTATACTCCTCACATAGTTGCCAAAGCTCCCAATAACAGCCAATTTGTGACTTGCGTATACATAACGGGATGAATCATTGTACTCATAACTCATTTATAATTGCACATCATTTTATTTAACTAAAAAAACTCAAAATAATCACACACGTCCATCTAAAATGCTAAATTCAATCATGGTCAATCCCCATCACCCTACAAATGCCCAACCACCAGCGGATGTTGTGCGAGCTCTGCTCACCGAGAACGCGAAGGAACAAAATCATGGTGCTGCTCACGGAGACCACCATGTAATATCCATGCTAGTTTATTTTCTTTTTCTTACTTTCTTCTTGTGTGTTTGATAGACCTTAAGAAAAAAACAAAAAAAATTAGTAGTAGTTTTTAGTTAGTTTACTTTTCTTGCTGTAGTAGTAATAATTAAAAAAGAAAACCCAAAAATATTTCTCGTTCTTCTTTTGCTTGTTGGGAGCTTTCTCGTGTAAATAGTTTTTATTTCTTTTCTTTTTCTTGGGGGTCGATAGGAGAAAGACCATAATTAAATTGTTGAAGTGGCTCTTATATGCATTGTTGTTGATTTAACTAAGAGCCCATATTGCCTAGTGTTCTCCTGTTTATTGAATGCTCGCAGATTCCAGCTTAGTCCAATGCACGTGCACTCTTACTATTATTCACATCGTTCGGTCATGCAAGTGAAAGGCAATTATGATGATATATGATGGACTGACTGAGATGAGAAAAACTGGTATGAACTCGATCTCTCTTGTTTTTGTAAATATGATTAGTTCATCATTCCTGATTCAGCCTATTATGAATAAACATGTTTGCAATGACAATTAAAGATCATAGTTGCTCGTGCCATGCTTGATTAGCTATGAGTTATAATGGTTTACCTTGCGTGCCAACATGCTATTAAAATGGCTATGATGTGGTATAGTGGGGTGGTATCCTTCTTTGAATGATTTAAGTGACTTGACTTGGCACATGTTCACACATGTAGTTGAAACAAATCAACATAGCCTTCACGATATTTATGTTCATGGTGGATTATATCCTACTCATGCTTGCACTCAATGTTTATTAATTTTTATGCATGTTCATGACTGTTGCCGCTCTCTAGTTGGTCGCTTCCCAGTCTTTTGCTAGCCTTCACTTGTACTAAGCGGGAATACTGCTTGTGCATCCAATCCCTTAAACCCCAGAAGTTATTCCATATGAGTCCGCTATACCTTCCTATATGCGGTATCTACCTGTCGTTCCAAGTAAATTTGTATGTGCCAAACTCTAAACCTTCAAACAAACATTCTATTTTGTATGCTCGAATAGCTCATGTATCAACTAGGGCTGTCCGTATCTTCCATTCTAGGCGGGTTATTCTCAAGAGGAGTGGACTCTGCTCCTCATTCATGAGAAAGTGGCTGGTCACCGGGATGCCCAGTCCCATGCTTTATGCAAACTAAATCAAAATAATTGCAAACAAAACTCCCCCTAGGACTGTTGCTAGTTGGAGACACTCGTTGTTTTGAGCAAGTCATGGATTGATGCTTGTTGGTGGAGGGGGAGTATAAACTTTACCATTCTGTTTGGAAACCGCCTATAATGTGTGTAGCATGGAAGATATCGCCATCTCTTGGTTGTTATGTTGACAATGAAAGTATGCCGCTCAAAATATTATTTATCTCTATTTCAAAACCGAGCTCTGGCACCTCTACAAATCCCTGCTTCCCTTTGCGAAGGGCCTATCTATTTACTTTTATGTTGAGTCATCACCCTCTTATTAAAAATCACTAGCTGGAGAGCGCAGCTATCATTTGCATTCATTACTATTAATTTATATTGGGTATGACTATGATTGGATCTCTTTTACCATGAATTACAATGTCTAGTCAGTCCTTGATCTTTAAAGGTGCTCTGCATTTATGTTTTGCAGTCTCAGAAAGGGCTAGCGAGATACCATCTTGTTATATCATATCATGATTGTTTTGAGAAAGTGTTGCCATCCGAGATTTATTATTATCGCTCGCTAGTTGATTATGCCATTGATATGAGTAAACATGAGACCTAAGAGTTATTGCAAATAGGGTTAGTCATAATCTTTGCTGAAAACTTGAATGCTGGCTTTACATATTTACAACAACAAGAGCAAACAGAGTTTGTAAAAGTTTTTCTTTATCACTTTCAGTTTATCAACTGAATTGCTTGAGGACAAGCAAAGGTTTAAGCTTGGGGCAGTTGATACGTCGCCGTCGTATCTACTTTTCCAAACACTTTTTCCCTTGTTTTGGACTCTAACTTGCATGATTTGAATGGAACTAACCCGGACTGACGCTGTTTTCAGCAAACTTTCCATGGTGTTATTTATATGTAGAAACAAAAGTTCTCGTAATGACCTGAAACTCCACGGAACGTCTGTTTGGAAGTAATAATAAAATCCTTGCAAAATATGAAGACCAGGGGGCCCACACCCTGTCCACGAGGGTGGGGGCGCGCCCTCCCCCCTAGGGCGCGACCCCCTACCTCGTCGACCCCCTGGAGCTCCTCCGACCTCAATTCCAACTCTATATATTTGCTTTCGGGGAGAAAAAAATCAAGGAGAAGAATTCATCGCGTTTTACGATGCGGTGCCACCGCCAAGCCCTAAAACCTCTCGGGAGCGCTGATTTGGAGTCCGTTCGGGGCTCCGGAGAGGGGGATTCGTCGTCGTCATCATCATCAACCATCCTCTATCACCAATTTCATGATGCTCACCGCCGTGCGTGAGTAATTCCATCGTAGGCTTGATGGACGGTGATGGGTTGGATGAGATCTATCATGTAATCGAGTTAGTTTTGTTAGGGTTTGATCCCTAGTATCCACTATGTTCTGAGATTGATGTTGCTATGACTATGCTTGCCACTAGGGCCCGAGTGCCATGATTTCAGATCTGAACCTATTATATTTTCATGAATATATGTGAGTTCTTGATCCTATCTTGTAAGTCTATAGTCACCTACTATGTGTTATGATCCGGCAACCCCGAAGTGACAATAATCGGGACCACTCCCGGTGATGACCATAGTTTGAGCAGTTCATGTATTCACTATGTGCTAATGCTTTGTTCCGGTTCTCTATTAAAAGGAGGCCTTAATATCCCTTAGTTTCCATTAGGACCCCGCTGCCACGGGAGGGTAGGACAAAGTGTTGGGGAATGTAGCAGAAATTCAAAATTTTCCTACGTGTCACCAAGATCTATCTATGGAGAGACCAGCAACGAGGGGAAGGAGAGTGCATCTACATACCCTTGTAGATCGCTAAGCGGAAGCGTTCAAGTGAACGGGGTTGATGGAGTCGTACTCGTCGTGATCCAAATCACCGATGATCCTAGTGCCGAACGGACGGCACCTCCGCGTTCAACACACGTACAGCCCGGTGACGTCTCCCATGCCTTGATCCAGCAAGGAGAGAGGGAGAGGTTGAGGAAGACTCCATCCAGCAGCAGCACAACGGCGTGGTGATGATGGAGGAGCGTAGCAATCCAGCAGGGCTTCGCCAAGCACCGCAAGAGAGGAGGAAGAAGAGACGCAGGGCTGCACCAACGAGGGAGAGATCAAATCGTGTATTTTGGGCAGCCCCTAGGCCTCATATATATAGGGGCAAGGGGGGAGGGGAGGCGCCCTAGGGTTTCCCCTAGGGGGGGCGGCGGCCAAGGGGGGAAGGAGTGCCTCCCAAGTCAAGTGGAGGCCCTTCCCCTTAGGGTTTCCCCTCTCCATGCGCATGGGCCTTGGGGGGGCTGGTTCCCCTGGCCCATTAAGGCTAGGGCGCCCCCTTACAGCCCATGCTGCTGTATTGGACGTGGTGGAACAATCTCCGGACCTCCGGACCCCTCCGGAGTCCTCAGGAACCTTCTAGAAGCTTCCCGGTACAATACCGAAAAACCGAACTTTTCCCGAAACCCGAACAACAACTTTCCATATATAAATCTTTACCTCCGGACCATTCCGGAACTCCTCGTGACGTCCGGGATCTCATCCGGGACTCCGAACAACATTCGGTAACCACATACAAACTTCCTTTATAACCCTAGCGTCATCGAACCTTAAGTGTGTAGACCCTACGGGTTCGGGAGACATGCAGACATGACCGAGATGTTCTCCGGTCAATAACCAACAGCGGGATCTGGATACCCATGTTGGCTCCCACATGTTCCATGATGATCTCATCAGATGAACCACGATGTCAAGGACTTAATCAATCCCGTATACAAATCCCTTTGTCTAGCGGTATAGTACTTGCCCGAGATTCGATCGTCGGTATGCCGATACCTTGTTCAATCTCGTTACCGGCAAGTCTCTTTTACTCGTTCCGCAACACATCATCCCGTGATCAACTCCTTGATCACATTGTGCACATTATGATGATGTCCTACCGAGTGGGCCCAGAGATACCTCTCCGTTTTCACGGAGTGACAAATCCCAGTCTTGATTTGTGCCAACCCAACAGACACTTTCGGAGATACCCGTAGTGCACCTTTATAGTCACCCAGTTACGTTGTGACGTTTGGCACACCCAAAGCATTCCTACGGTATCCGGGAGTTGCACAATCTCATGGTCTAAGGAAATGATACTTGACATTATAAAAGCTTTAGCATACGAACTACATGATCTTGTGCTAGGCTTAGGATTGGGTCTTGTCCATCACATCATTCTCCTAATGATGTGATCCCGTTATCAATGACATCCAATGTCCATGGTCAGGAAACCGTAACCATCTATTGATCAACGAGCTAGTCAACTAGAGGCTTACTAGGGACATGGTGTTGTCTATGTATCCACACATGTATCTGAGTTTCCTATCAATACAATTCTAGCATGGATAATAAACAATTATCATGATCAAGGAAATATAATAATAACCTATTTATTATTGCCTCTAGGGCATATTTCCAACAGTCTCCCACTTGCACTAGAGTCAATAATCCAGCCCACATCGATATGTGATTGCAATGATTCCAACACCCAAGGTCACATCCCCATGTGACTAACACCCAAAGAGTTTACTAGAGTCAATAATCTAGTTCACATTACTATGTGATTAACACTCAATGAGTTTTTTTGGTTTGATCATGTTATGCTTGTGAGAGATGTTATAGTCAACGGGTCTGAACCTTTCAGATCCGTGTGTCCTTTACAAATCTCTATGTCATCTCCTAGATGCAGTTACCACGCTCTATTTGGAACTATTCCAAATAACTGTTCTACTATACGAATCCAATTTACTACTTAGTATAATCTGGATCAGTGTCAAAGTTTGCATCGGCGTAACCCTTTACGACGAACTCTTTTCCACCTCCATAATCGAGAAAATTCCTTAGTCCACTAGTTACTAAGGATAACCTTGACCGTTGTCCTGTGATCCATTCCTGGATCACACTTGTACCCCTTGACTGACTCATGGCTTGGCACACTTCAGGTGCGGTACAACATAGCATACTTTAGAGCCTATGTCTAAGCATAGGGGACGACCTTCGTCCTTTCTCTCTATTCTGCCGTGGTCAGGTCTTGAGTCTTACTCAATACTCACACGTGTAATACAGCCAAGAACTCCTTCTTTGCTGATCTATTTTGAATTCCTTCAAAATCTTGTCACGGTATGTATTCATTTGAAAGTACTATTAAGCGATTTTGATCTATCCTTATAGATCTTGATGCTCAATGTTCAAGTAGCTTAATCCAGGTTTTCCATTGAAAAACATTTTTCAAACAACCCTATATGCCTTCCAGAAATTCTACATCATTTCCGATAAACAATGTGTCAACAACATCTACTCATCAGAAATTCTATAGTGCTCCCACTCACTTCTTTGGAAATATAAGTTTCTCATAAACTTTGTATAAACCCAAATCTTTGATCATATCATCAAAGCGTACATTCCAACTCCGAGATGCTTACTCCAGTCCTTAGAAGGATTGCTGGAGCTTTGCATACTTGTTAGCATCTTTCAGGATTGACAAAAATCTTCTGGTTGTATCACATACAACCTTTCCTCAAGTAAATTGTCGAGGAAACAATGTTTTGACATCCTATCTGCACAATTTCATAAATAATGCAGTGATCACTAACATAATTCCAACAGACTCTTAGCATCGCTACGAGTGAGAAAGTCTCATCGTAGTCAACTCCTTGAACTTGTCGGAAAACATATTAATGACAAGTCGAGCTTTCTTAATGGTGACATTTACCATCATTGTCCGTCTTCCTTTTAAAATCCATATGTACCTAACAGTCTTATGACCATAAAGTAGTTCTTCCAAAGTCTACACTTTGTTTTCATATATGGATCCTCTCTCGGATTATATGGCCTCGAGCCATTCATCGGAATCCGGGCCCACGATCGCTTCTCCATAGCTCGTAGGTTCATTGTTGTCTAGCAACATGACTTCCAAGACAGGATTACGTACCACTCTGAAGTAGTACGCATCCTTGTCATCCTACGAGGTTTGGGAGTGACTTGATCTGAAGTCTCATGATTACTATCATAAGCTTCCACTTCAATTGGTGTAGGTGCCATAGGAACAATTCCTGTGCTTTGCTACACACTAGTTGAAGTGATGGTTCAACAACCTCATCAAGTCTCCACCATCCTCCCACTCAATTCTTTCGAGAGAAACTTTTCCTCGAGAAAGGACCCGATTCTAGAAACAATCCCTATTGCTTTTGGATCTGAGACAGGAGGTATACCCAAATGTTTTGGGTGTCCTATGAAGATGCAGTTATCCGCTTTGGGTTCGAGCTTATCAGCCTGAAACTTTTTCATATAAGCGTCGCAGCCCCAAACTTTATGACAGCTTAGGTTTCTCTAAACCATAGTTCATACGGTGTCATCTTATCGGAATTACGTGGTGCCCTATTTAAAGTGAGTGCGGTTGTCTCTAATGCCTAACCCATGAACGATAGTGGTAATTCGATAAGAGACATCATGGTATTCATCATATCCAATAGGGTGCAGTCATGATGTTCGGACACACCATCACACTATGGTGTTCCAGGCGGTACTAGTCGTGAAATAATTTCCACAGTGTCTCAATTGTGTACCAAACTCGCAACTCAGATATTCATCTCTATGATCATATCATAGATATTTTATCCTCTTGTCACGACGATATTCAACTTCACTCTGAAATTACTTGAACCATTCAATAATTCAGACTTGTGTTTCATCAAGTAAATATGCTCAGTATCTACTCAAATCATCTGTAAAGTAAGAGCATAACGATATCCACTGCGTGCCTCGGCACTCATTGGACTGCACACATCAAAATGTGTTACTTCCAACAAGTTGCTTTCTTGTTCCATTTTACTGAAACCGAAGCTTTCAGTTATCTTGCCCATGTGGTATGATTTGCATGTCTCAAGTGATTCAAAATCAAGTGAGTCCAAATGGTCCATCTGCATGGAGTTTCTTCATGCGTATATACCAACAGACATGGTTCACATGTCTCAATCTTTTCAAAAATGAGTGAGTTCAAAGATCCATCAGCATGGAGCTTCTTCATGCGTTTTATACCAATATGACTTACATGGCAGTGCCACAAGTAGGTGGTACTATCATCACTATCTTATATCTTTTGGCATGAACATGTGTATCACTATGATCGAGATTCAATAAACCATTCATTTTAGGTGCAAGACCATTGAAGGTATTATTCAAAAAATAACCATTATTCTCCTTAAATGAATAACCGTATTGCGATAGACATAATCCAATCATGTCTATGCTCAACGCAAACACCAAATAACAATTATTTAGGTTTAACACCAATCTCGATGGTAGAGGGAGCGAGCGATGCTTGATCATATCAACTTTGGAAACACTTCCAACACATATCGTCAGCTCACCTTTAGCTAGTCTCCGTTTATTCCGTAGCTTTTATTTCGAGTTACTAACACTTAGCAACCGAACCGGTATCTAATACCCTGATGCTACTAGGAGTACTAGTAAAGTACACATTCACATAATGTATATCCAATATACTTCTACCGACAGCCTTCTCATCTACCAAGTATCTAGGGTAATTCTGCTCCAGTGGCTGTTCCCCTTATTACAGAAGCACTCAGTCTTGGGTTTGGGTTCAACCTTGGGTTTCTTCACTAGAGCAGCAGCTGATTTGCCGTTTCATGAAGTATCCCTTCTCGCCCTTGCCCTTCTTGAAACTAGTGGTTTTACTAACCATCAACAATTGATGCTCCTGCTTGATTTCTACTTCCGGGGTGTCAAACATCGCGAATATTTCAAGGATCATCATATCTATCCCTGATATGTTATAGTTCATCACGAAGCTCTAGAAGCTTGGTGGCAATGACTTTGGTGAAACATCACTATCTTATCTGGAAGATCAACTCCCACTCGATTCTAGTGATTGTTGTACTCAGACAATCTGAGCACAAGCTCAACGATTGAGCTTTTCTCCCTTAGTTTGCAGGCTAAGAAAATCGTCGGAGGTCTTATACCTCTTGACGTGGGCACGAGCCTGAAATCCCAATTTCAGTCCTCGAAACATATCATATGTTCCGCGACATAAAATGTCTTCGGTGCCTCAATTCTAAACCATTTATCATTACCGAACTATCATGTAGTCATCAAATCGTGTATCAGATGTTCGCAACATCCACAGACCACGTTCGAGGTCCAGCACACCGAGCGGTGCATTAAGGACATAAGCCTTCTACTGTCCGCATAATTGCTACTATCAACTTTCAACTATATTTTCTCTAGGAACATATTTAAAACAGTAGAACTAAAGCGCGAGCTACGACATAATTTGCAAAATCTTTTTGACTATGTTCAGGATAATTAAGTTCATCTTATGAACTCCCACTCAGATAGACATCCCTCTAGTCATCTAAGTGATTACATGATCCGAATCAACTAGGCCGTGTCCGATCATCACGTGAGACGGACTAGTCAACGTCGATGAACATCTTCATGTTGATCGTATCTTCCATACGACTCATGCTCGACCTTTCGGTCTTCTGTGTTCCGAGGCCATGTCTGTACATGCTAGGCTCGTCAAGTTAACCCTAAGTGTTTTGCATGTGTAAAACTGTCTTACACCCGTTGTATGTGAACGTAAGGATCTATCACACCCGATCATCACGTGGTGCTTCGAAACGACGAACTGTAGCAACGGTGCACAGTTAGGGGAGAACACTTCTTGAAATTGTTGTAAGGGATCATCTTATTTACTACCGTCGTACTAAGCAAATAAGATGTATAAACATGATAAACATCACATGCAATCAAATAGTGACATGATATGGCCATCATCACTTTGCTCCTTTTGATCTCCATCTTCGGGGCTCCATGATCATCATCGTCACCGGCATGACACCATGATCTCCATCATCATGATCTCCATCATCGTGTCTTCTTGAAGTTGTCACGTCATCTATTACTTCTACTACTACAGCTAACGGTTAGCAATAAAGTAAAGTAATTACATGACGTTTATGTTGACACGCAGGTCATAAATAAATTAAAGACAACTCCTATGGCTCCTGCCGGTTGTCATACTCTTCGACATGCAAGTCGTGATTCCTATTACAAGAACATGATCATCTCATACATCACATATATCATACATCACATCCTTTGGCCATATCATATCACATGGCATACCCTGCAAAAACAAGTTAGACGTCCTCTAATTGTTGTTTGCATGTTTTACGTGGCTACTATGGGTATCTAGCAAGAACGTTTCTTACCTACGCAAAACCACAACGTGATATGCCAATTGCTATTTACCCTTCATAAGGACCCTTTTCATCGAATCCGATCCGACTAAAGTAGGAGAGACAGACACCCGCCAGCCACCTTATGCATCTAGTGCATGTCAGTCGGTGGAACCGGTCTCACGTAAGAGTACGTGTAAGGTTGGTCCGGGCCGCTTCATCCCACAATGCCGCCAAATCAAGATTGACTAGTAACGGTAAGCATATTGAACAAAATCAACGCCCACAACTACTTTGTGTTCTACTCGTGCAAAGAATCTACGCAATAGACCTAGCTCATGATGCCACTGTTGGGGAACGTAGCAGAAATTCAAAATTTTCCTACGTGTCACCAAGATCTATCTATGGAGAGACCAGCAACGAGGGGAAGGAGAGTGCATCTACATACCCTTGTAGATCGCTAAGAGGAAGCGTTCAAGTGAACGGGGTTGATGGAGTCGTACTCGTCGTGATCCAAATCACCGATGATCCTAGTGCCGAACGGACGGCACCTCCGCGTTCAACACACGTACAGCCCGGTGACGTCTCCCATGCCTTGATCCAGCAAGGAGAGAGGGAGAGGTTGAGGAAGACTCCATCCAGCAGCAGCACAACGGCGTGGTGATGATGGAGGAGCGTAGCAATCCAGCAGGGCTTCGCCAAGCACCGCAAGAGAGGAGGAAGAAGAGACGCAGGGCTGCACCAACGAGGGAGAGATCAAATCGTGTATTTTGGGCAGCCCCTAGGCCTCATATATATAGGGGCAAGGGGGGAGGGGAGGCGCCCTAGGGTTTCCCCTAGGGGGGCGGCGGCCAAGGGGGGAAGGAGTGCCTCCCAAGTCAAGTGGAGGCCCTTCCCCTTAGGGTTTCCCCTCTCCATGCGCATGGGCCTTGGGGGGCTGGTTCCCCTGGCCCATTAAGGCTAGGGAGCCCCCTTACAGCCCATGCTGCTGTATTGGACGTGGTGGAACAATCTCCGGACCTCCGGACCCCTCCGGAGTCCTCAGGAACCTTCTAGAAGCTTCCCGGTACAATACCGAAAAACCGAACTTTTCCCGAAACCCGAACAACAACTTTCCATATATAAATCTTTACCTCCGGACCATTCCGGAACTCCTCGTGACGTCCGGGATCTCATCCGGGACTCCGAACAACATTCGGTAACCACATACAAACTTCCTTTATAACCCTAGCGTCATCGAACCTTAAGTGTGTAGACCCTACGGGTTCGGGAGACATGCAGACATGACCGAGATGTTCTCCGGTCAATAACCAACAGCGGGATCTGGATACCCATGTTGGCTCCCACATGTTCCACGATGATCTCATCGGATGAACCACGATGTCAAGGACTTAATCAATCCCGTATACAAATCCCTTTGTCTAGCGGTATAGTACTTGCCCGAGATTCGATCGTCGGTATGCCGATACCTTGTTCAATCTCGTTACCGGCAAGTCTCTTTTACTCGTTCCGCAACACATCATCCCGTGATCAACTCCTTGATCACATTGTGCACATTATGATGATGTCCTACCGAGTGGGCCCAGAGATACCTCTCCGTTTTCACGAAGTGACAAATCCCAGTCTTGATTTGTGCCAACCCAACAGACACTTTCGGAGATACCCGTAGTGCACCTTTATAGTCACCCAGTTACGTTGTGACGTTTGGCACACCCAAAGCATTCCTACGGTATCCGGGAGTTGCACAATCTCATGGTCTAAGGAAATGATACTTGACATTATAAAAGCTTTAGCATACGAACTACATGATCTTGTGCTAGGCTTAGGATTGGGTCTTGTCCATCACATCATTCTCCTAATGATGTGATCCCGTTATCAATGGCATCCAATGTCCATGGTCAGGAAACCGTAACCATCTATTGATCAACGAGCTAGTCAACTAGAGGCTTACTAGGGACATGGTGTTGTCTATGTATCCACACATGTATCTGAGTTTCCTATCAATACAATTCTAGCATGGATAATAAACGATTATCATGATCAAGGAAATATAATAATAACCTATTTATTATTGCCTCTAGGGCATATTTCCAACAAAAAGATGTCATGCAAGTTCTTTTCCATAAGCACGTATGACTATATTTGGAATACATGCCTACATTACATTGATGAATTGGAGCTAGTTCTGTGTCACCCTATGTTATGATTGTTACATTATGAACCGCATCCGGCATAATTCTCCATCACCGATCCAATGCCTACGAGCTTTTCATATATTGTTCTTCGCTTATTTACTTTTCCGTTGCTATTGTTACAATCACTACAAAACACCAAAAATATTACTTTTGCTTCTGTTACTTTTGTTACCGTTACCATTACTATCATATTACTTTGCTACTAAACACTTTGCTATAGATACTAAGTTATCCAGGTGTGGTTGAATTGACAACTCAACTGCTAATACTTGAGAATATTCTTTGGCTCCCCTTGTGTCGAATCAATAAATTTGGGTTGAATACTCTACCCTCGAAAACTGTTGTGATCCCCTATACTTGTGGGTTATCAATGATGGCCATATCATATCACTTATATTGATTGCATGTGATGTTTATCTTTTATGCATCTTATCTTGCTTTGATTGACGGTAGCATTATAAGATGATATCTCACTAAATTATCAAGGTATAAGTGTTCTCCCCGAGTATGCACCGTTGCGAAAGTTCTTCGTGCTGAGACACCACGTGATGATCGGGTGTGATAGGCTCTACGTTCAAATACAACGGGTGCAAAACAGTTGCACACGCGGAATACTCAGGTTAAACTTGACAAGCCTAGCATATAACAGATATGGCCTGGAACACTCAGATCGAATGGTCGAGCGTGAATCATATAGTAGATATGATCAACATAGTGATGTTCACCATTGAAACTACTCCATCTCACGTGATGATCGGACATGGTTTAGTTGATTTGGATCACGTGATCACTTAGAGGATTAGAGGGATGTCTATCTAAGTGGGAGTTCTTAAGTAATATGATTAATTGAACTTTAATTTATCATGAACTTAGTCCTTTTAGTATTAGCATATCTATGTTGTAGATCAATACCTCGCGTTTAGCTCCCCCATTTTATTTTTGATATGTTCCTAGAGAAAACTATGTTGAAAGATGTTAGTAGCAATGATGCGGATTGGATCCCTGATCTGAGGATTATCCTCATTGCTGCACAGAAGAATTATGTCCTTAATTTACCGCTAGGTGACAAACCAATTGCAGGAGCAGATGCAGACGTTATGAACGTTTTGACAAAAGCTCGGTATGATGACTACTTGATAGTTTAGTGCACCATGCTTTACGGCTTAGAACCGGGACTTCAAAAATGTTTTGAACGCCAAGGAGCATATAAGATGTTCCAAGAGTTGAAATTAGTATTTCATACTCATGCCCGTGTCGAGAGGTATGAGACCTCTGACAGTACTTTGCCTACAAGATGGAGGAGAATTGCTCAGCTAGTGAGCATGTGCTTAGAATGTCTGAATACTACAATCACTTGAATCAAGTGGGAGTTAATCTTCCAGATAAGATAGTGATTGACAGAGTTCTCTAGTCACTATCACCAAGTTACTTGAACTTCGGGATGAACTATAATATGCAAGGGATAAACGGAAACGATTCCCAAGCTCTCCGTGATGCTGAAATCAACAAAGGTAGAAATCAAGAAAAGCATCAAGTGTTGATGGTTGACAAGACCACTAGTTTCAAGAAAAGGGCAAAGGGAAGAAGGGGGAATTCAAGAAGAACGGCAAGCAAGTTGCTACTCAAGTGAAGAAGCCCAAGTCTGTACCTAAGCCTAAGACTAAGTGCTTCTACTGCAAAGGGACTGGTCACTGGAAGCAGAACTGCCCCAAGTATTTTGCGGATAAGAAGGATGGCAAAGTGAACAAAGGTATATTTGATATACAAATTATTGATGTGTATTTTACTACGTTCGTAGCAACCCCTCGGTATTTGATACTTGTTCAGTTACTAAAAGTAGTAACTCGAAACAGGAGTTGCAGAATGAACAAAGACTATTTAAGAGTGAAGTGACGATGTGTGTTGGAAGTGGTTCCAAGATTGATATGATCATCATCACACGCTCCCTACATTTTCGGGATTAGTGTTGAACCTAAATAAGTGTTATTTGGTGTTTGCGTTGAGCATGAATATGATTTGATCATGTTTATTGCAATACGATTATTCATGTAAGTTAGAGAATAATTGTTGTTCTATTTACATGAATAAAACCTCGTATGGTCATACACCCAATGAAAATGGTTTGTTGGATCTCGATCGTAGTGATACACATATTCATAATATTGGAGCCAAAAGATGCAAAGTTAATAATGATAGTGCAACTCATTTGTGGCACTGCCGTTTAGGTCATATTGGTGTAAAGCACATGAAGAAACTCCATGCTGATGGGATTTTGGAATCACTTGATTATGAATCACTTGATGCTTGCGAACCATGCCTTATGGGCAAGATGATCTAAAGACTCCGTTCTCCGGAACAATGGAGCGAGCAACTGACTTATTGGAAATAATACATACTGATATATGTGATCCGATGAGTGTTGAGGCTCACGGCGAGTATCGTTATTTTCTGAACTTCACAGATAATTTGAGCAGATATGGGTATATCTACTAGATGAAACATAAGTCTGAAACATTTGAAAAGTTCATATAATTTCAGAGTGAAGTGGAAAATCATCGTAAAAAGAAAATAAAGTTTCTACGATCTGATCGTGGAGGAGAATATTTGAGTTACGAGTTTGGTCCTCATTTGAAACAATGCGGAATAGTTTCGCAACTCACGCCACCTGGAACACCGCAGCGTAATGGTGTGTCCAAACATCGTAACCGTACTTTATCAGATATGGCGCAATCTATTATGTCTCTTACCGATTTACCACTATCGTTTTGGGGTTATGCATTAGAGACAGCTGCATTCACGTTAAATAGGGGACCATCTAAATCCGTTGAGACGACACCTTATGAACTTTGGTTTGGCAAGAAACCAAAGTTGTCGTTTCTTAAAGTTTGGGGTTGCGATGCTAATGTGAAAAAGTTTCAACATGATAAGCTTGAACGCAAATCGGAGAAATGTGTCTTCATAGGATACCCAAAGGAGACAGTTGGGTACACCTTCTATCATAGATCCGAAGGCAAGATATTAGTTGCTTATAATGGATCCTTTATAGAGAAGGAGTTTCTCTCGAAAGAAGTGAGTGGGAGGAAAGTAGAACTTGATGAGGTAACTGTACCTGCTCCCTTATTGGAAAGTAGTTCATCACAAAAATTTGTTTCTATGACTCCTACACCAATTAGTGAGGAAGCTAATGATGATGATCATGTAACTTCAGATCAAGTTACTACCGAACCTCGTAGGTCAACCAGAGTGAGATCCGCACCAGAGTGGTACGATAATCCTGTTTTGGAGGTCATGTTACTTGACCATAACGAACCTACGAACTATGAGGAAGCGATGATGAGCCCAGATTCCGCAAAATGGCTTGAGGCCATGAAATCTGAGATGGGATCCATGTATGAGAACAAAGTATGGACTTTGATTGACTTGCCCAATGATCGGCGAGCCATTGAGATTAAATGGATCTTCAAGAGGAAGACGGACGCTGATAGTAGTGTTACTATCTACAAAGCTAGAATTGTCGCAAAAGGTTTTCGACAAGTTCAAGGTGTTGACTACGATGAGAGTTTCTCACTCGTATCTATGCTTAAGTCTGTCCAAATCATGTTAGCAATTGCCGCATTTTATGAAATCGGGCAAATGGATAAACAAAACTGCATTCCTTAATGGATTTATTAAATAAGAGTTGTATATGATACAACCAGAAGGTTCTGTCAATCCTAAAGGTGCTAACAAAATATGCAAGCTCCAGCGATCCATCTATGGACTGGTGCAAGCATCTCGGAGTTGGAATATACGCTTTGATAAGTTGATCAAAGCATATAGTTTTATACAGACTTGCGATGAAGCCTGTATTTACAAGAAAGTGAGTGGGAGCACTACAGCATTTGTGATAAGTATATGTGAATGACATATTGTTGATCGGAAATAATGTAGAATTATTCTGCAAAGCATAAAGGAGTGTTTGAAAGGAGTTTTTCAAAGAAAGACCTCGGTGAAGCTGCTTACATATTGAGCATCAAGATCTATATAGATAGATCAAGACGCTTGATACGTTTTTTCAATGAGTACATACCTTGACAAGATTTTGAAGTAGTTCAAAATGGAACAGTAAAAGAAAGAGTTCTTGCCTGTGTTACAAGTTGTGAAATTGAGTAAGACTCAAAGCCCAACCACGGCAGAAGATAGAAAGAGAATGAAAGTCATTTTCTATGCCTTGGCCATAGGTTCTATAAAGTATGCCATGCTGTGTACCAGATCTATTGTATACCCTACACTGATTTTGGCAAGGGAGTACAATAGTGATCTAGGAGTAGATCACTGGACAGCGGTCAAAATTATCCTTAGTGGAATAAGGATATGTTTCTCGATTATGGAGGTGACAAAAAGGTTCATCGTAAAGGGTTACGTCGATACACATTTTGACACTGATCCAGATGACTCTAAGTCTCAATCTGGATACATATTGAAAGTGGGAGCAATTAGCTAGAGTAGCTCCGTGCAGAGCATTGTTGAGATAGAAATTTGCAAAATACATACGGATCTGAATGTGGCAGACCCGTTGACTAAACTTCTCTCACAAGCAAAACATGATCACACCTTAGTATTCTTTGGGTGTTAATCACACAGCGATGTGAACTAGATTATTGACTCTAGTAAACCCTTTGGGTGTTGGTCACATGACGATGTGAACTATGGGTGTTAATCACATGGTGATGTGAACTATTGATGTTAAATCACATGGCGATGTGAACTAGATTATTGACTCTAGTGCAAGTGGGAGACTGAAGGAAATATGCCCTAGAGGCAATAATAAAGTTATTATTTATTTCCTTATTTCATGATAAATGTTTATTATTCATGCTAGAATTGTATTAACCGGAAACATAATACATGTGTGTATATATAGACAAACAGAGTGTCACTAGTATGCCTCTACTTAACTAGCTCGTTGATCAAAGATGGTTATGTTTCCTAGCCATTGACATGAGTTGTCATTTGATTGGGTCACATCATTAGGAGAATGATGTGATTGACTTGACCCATTCCGTTAGCTTAGCACACGATCGTTTAGTATTCTGCTATTGCTTTCTTCATGACTTATACATGTTCCTATGACTATGAGATTATGCAACTCCCGTTTACCGGAGGAACACTTTGTGTGCTACCAAACGTCACAACGTAACTAGGTGATTATAAAGCTGCTCTACAGGTGTCTCCGAAGGTACTTGTTGGGTTGGCGTATTTCGAGATTAGGATTTGTCACTCCGATTGTCGGAGAGGTATCTCTGGGCCCACTCGGTAATGCACATCACTTAAGCCTTGCAAGCACTGTACTAATGAGTTAGTTGCGGGATGATGTACTACGGAACGAGTAAAGAGACTTGCCAGTAACGAGATTGAACTAGGTATTGAGATACCGATGATCGAATCTCGGGCAAGTAACATACCGATGACAAAGAGAACAACGTATGTTGTTATGCGGTCTGACCGATAAAGATCTTCGTAGAATATGTGGGAGCCAATATGAGCATCTAGGTTCCGCTATTGGTTATTTACCGGAGACGTGTCTCGGTCATGTCTACATAGTTCTCGAACCCGTAGGGTCCGCACGCTTAAAGTTTGATGACGGTTACACTATGAGTTTATGTGTTTTGATGTACCGAAGCTAGTTCGGAGTCCCGGATGTGATCACGGACATGAAGATGAGTCTTGAAATGGTCGAGACATGAAGATTGATATATTGGACGACTATATTCGGACACCGGAATGGTTCCGGGGGTTATCAGATATATACCGGAGTACCGGGGGTTACCGGAACCCCCCCGGGGGTTTAATGGGCCTACATGGGACTTAGTGGAGAAGAGGAGGGGCGGCTAGGGCAGGCCGCGCGCCCCCTCCCTCTCTAGTCTGAATTGGACAAGGAGGGGCGCCGGCGCCCCCCTTTCCTTCCTCTCTCCCTCCTCCTTCCCCCTTCTCCTAATCCAACAAGGAAGGGAGGGAGTCCTACTCCCGGTGGGAGTAGGACACCTCCTGGCGCGCCTCCTTCTGGCCGGCCGCCTCTTCCCCCCTTGCTCCTTTATATACGAGGGCAGGAGGGCACCCCATAGACACAACAATTGATCATTGATCTCTTAGCCATGTGCGGTGCCCCCCTCCACCATAGTCCACCTCGATAATATCGTAGCGGTGCTTAGGCGAAGCCCTGCGTCGATAGAAGATCATCATCATCACCATGCCATCATGCTGACGGAACTCTCCCTCAAAGCTCGGCTGGATCGGAGTTCGAGGGACGTCATCGAGCTGAACGTGTGCTGAACTCGGAGGTGCCGTGCGTTCGGTACTTGATCGGTCAGATCGTGAAGACGTATGACTACATCAACCGCGTTGTGATAACGCTTCCGCTTTCGGTCTACGAGGGTACGTGGACAACACTCTCCCCTTCGTTGCTATGCATCACCATGATCCTGTGTGTGCGTTGGATTTTTTTTTGAAATTACTACGTTCCCCAACATAAATAACGAAAAAATCCAGAATCATCTTCATCAAAATTATTAAGATTCTCATTGATAACTCCGGCAGGTTTTTCCATAGTATCTCTATTTATGAGTTTAGATAAAATAGCAGGATTTTCTAAAGTGCTAAAACTTGGGAGAGAAACCCCAACCCTTTTTGATTCTGACATGGCGAAAGGAAGGCGAGCGGAAAAGATAGGGCGAATAAAACGGCAATGGTGAAGTGGGGGAGAGGAAAACGAGAGGCAAATGGAAAATAATGTAATGCGGGAGATAATAGTTTGTGATGGGTACTTGGTATGTTGACTTTTGCGTAGACTCCCCGGCAACGGCCCTAGAAATCCTTCTTGCTACCTCTTGAGCACTGCGTTGGTTTTCGCTTGAAGAGGAAAGGGTGATGTAGCAAAGTAGTGTAAGTATTTCCCTCAGTTTTTAGAACCAAGGTATCAATCCAGTAGGAGGCCACGCACAAGTCCCCCGCACCTACACAAACAAATAAATCCTCGCAACCAACGCAATAAAGGGGTTGTCAATCCCTTCACGATCACTTACGAGAGTGAGATCTGATAGATATGATAAGATAATATTTTTGGTATTTTTATGATAAAGATGCAAAGTAAAGAAAGCAAAATAAAAATGGCGCCAGAAATAGCTTGTTGACGGGAGATTAATATGATGGAAAATATAACCGGGGGCCATAGGTTTCACTAGTGGCTTCTCTCATGAGCATAAGTATTACAGTGGGTGAACAAATTACTGTTGAGCAATTGATAGAATTGAGCATAGTTATGAGAATATCTAGGTATTATCATGTATATAGGCATCACGTCCGAGACAAGTAGACCGACTCCTGCCTGCATCTACTACTATTACTCCACACATCGACCGCTATCCAGCATGCATCTAGAGTATTAAGTTCAAAAGAACAGAGTAACGCTTTAAGTAAGATGACATGATGTAGAGGGATAAACTCATGCAATATGATATAAACTCCATCTTTTTGTCCTTAATGGCAACAATACAATACGTGCCTTGCTGCCCCTACTGTCACCGGGAAAGGACACCGCAAGATTGAACCCAAAGCTAAGCACTTCTCCCATTGCAAGAAAGATCAATCTAGTAGGTCAAACCAAACTGATAATTCAAAGAGACTTGCAAAGATAACCAATCATACATAAAAGAATTCAGTGAAGATTCAAATATTGTTCATAGATAAACTTGATCATAAACCCACAATTCATCGGTCTCAACAAACACACAGCAAAAGAAGATTACATCGAATAGATCTTCACAAGAGAGGGGGAGAACATTGTATTGAGATCCAAAAAGAGAGAAGAAGCCATCTAGCCAATAACTATGGACCCGAAGGTCTGAGGTAAACTACTCACACATCATCGGAGAAGCTATGGTGTTGATGTAGAAGCCCTCCGTGATCGTTTCCCCCTCCGGCGGAGCTCCGGAAAAGGCCCCAAGATGGGATCTCACGGGTACAGAAGGTTGCGGCGGTGGAATTAGGTTTTTGGCTCCGTATCTGGTAGTTTGGGGGTACGTAGGTATATATAGGAGGAAGAAGTACATCGATGGAGCAACGTGGGGCCCATAAGGGTGGAGGGCGCGCCCAGGGGGTAGGCACGCCCCCTTACCTCGTGGAGAGAATTCCTTATTTGGCCCTTTCTTAAATTTTGGTTCCCTTTTTGGCCCTAGTAAAAAAATTCTTCCTGTTCTGGCACTCAAACTTCAGTTTGTTCCCTATATGACATTTCCGTCAGTTTTGGCAACTAACACCGTTAAATCTGACATGAATAGTCCTTTTTACCCTTGGTGTAGTTTGTGACCAAAATTGTGAACTGGAAGTCAAAAATGAAACCAAATCTGCTATTTAGCACAGCTTTAATTTTAATTGGATAATTGGACAGAACCTCCCTTGTATTTTGATGATATATCCCCTGTACAGTTCATATATGCACAAATTATAATATACTTGGAGCAGATTCACATGTATGCAACATAGAAACTTGGTCCAGGTTCACATATACGGAAATAGTCCACATATTTAGTCCTCTACACACATTCAGGTTCACATAGAGTTCACATATAATAGTCCAGGTTCACATCATGTCAAATACAACACATGAAGGTCACATATAGCGCTTACAAAAGCCCAGGTTCACATATGTATTACATAAATAGCTCAAAAGTTTCCTAAATGAACCATGATATGGAAAGGGGTCCAATTAGAATCACAAGCTAAGCCTCCTTTTGCTACGTGTGCCCATTGCAGGGCTATCATGTGGCACCATAGGAAGGTGTGGCAACTTATCAGCAACCTCTTTGCCTTTTCTTTTGGCATGTAATTTGAAAGCAACATATGCTTTCTTGTTGGCCACACAAATGGGCTGAGTTCTTGATCTACACATACACATTCATGGCAGCACATCATACATCACATATAGTAGCCCAGGTTAACAATAGAACAATGCATAACATAACATAAAATTCGGAAACAACCATAGGTTACCTTTTTGCTACTCTGGATCCAGATTTACTCCCTTTCCCTTTTTCCTTAGTTGTTTTCTCCAACATTTGGCTATAGTGAGAAGAATGCAATTAGAATACAAAACCAAGCTTTCATCTAATCTACTACAAAATTCAGAACTAGTTCTTACCTTTTTGATGCTCCAGTAATTGAGTTATCATGTTTTCTCTTTTTCGTAGTTGTAGGTTTCAAGCTTTGGCTATTGTGAGAAATTACTTAGAATTCAAACACAGATTTCATATAATTATGAGCATGAGTGTAAAGTGGCTAACCTTGGCGGAAAGCACATAGAGGCTGCTGGAGCATCATCCTCGCAAGGCACAATTGATGCTTTGGTGGTCTTTGCCCTCTTCTTTGGTGGTCCTCTACATGAGCAACAAAAAAGTAGTTAACATGTATGGCTGCTTACAAAGAAATGCAAGTGAAGCAAGTTACACAATTAAATTTATTACCTCACAGCTAAAATAGCAGCAATGTCATCTGGGTTACCCTTCTTGCATTTATGCCAATGATGCTCATAGTCCTTACAAATAGGGCATAAGTGTTGGCCACTTTTTCTTTTCTTCTCACTGCAGCCTTTATACCTCTCAGTTTTATGCCTACCCGCCATGGATTTTAGTAGTGGTGGAAACATGAAGAATCCATGGTCAGATTTAGGCCATTGGTTCTTGTCAACCATGGCAGGAATTAGTTGGTCATAGGCTGCCCTAAATTTGTCAATGGAGTAATACAAGTCCACATAATTTTGTATGTGTGCATTGATAAGAGATGTGATAAATGCTAGACCATGCTTGCAAGCAAGGCCAGAAACTTGCCATTGTCTACAAGAACATGTCCTGTCAAGCAAGTTGACCACAAACCTAAAGCCGCTGCCTCCCAATGCTGTCACTTCAGCGACTTCTTCTGAGCTTTCTACCACCTCCAAGTTTAATTCTCTAGTCTTTGCATTCAACTTCTTAATTATGTGGGGAAGAATCAACCCAACCAACTTCCTTGCTACTTTCCTCCTTCGGTTCCACATGATCATAATCATCTGCCTAACCTTATCAAAGAAGTCGTCCAAGTTCAAGGACTTGTGATGCTTAATCCAATTATTGAAGCACTCAGCCAAGTTTTTTGGAACATAATCCACCTTGGGAATTGTTGAGAACTGACTCCTAGACCACAACCTAGTGTGCCACCTCCTAAGATATGCAGTTGCCGCTGGCTTTGCTATGTCCATTGCAGCCCAATTTTTTTCAAATATATATGGGTTCCATGAGTAAGCAGCAGCCCAAAGGTGGTCATCAAACACCTTCCCATGAAACTTCTTCTTGAAGTTGGACACCAAGTGAAACATACATTCCCTATGTTCAGCCTCTGGGAACACTTCTTTTACACCTGTCATCACTGGTTGCCCAACACCGGTGCATATGGTTAAACCCCTTGGGGATCCTATGGCTTGTCTAACCATTTGCATGAACCAGGTCCAATTCTCATTAGTTTCAGAATCAAAAACACCCATACAAACTGGATACATCCAACTATGGCCATCAACGGCGGTAGCACTAGCCAGCTGGCCCTTGAACCTGCCTGTCAAGAAGGTGCTATCTACTGCCAAGTATGGCCTACAGCCATTAAGGAACCCATCGATGCAAGGCTTTAAAGCAAAAAAAATTCTTTTAAATCTGATTTTATCTTTTATTGTGTGATGATCAATGATCACTATGCTACTGGGGCAGCAACTTTCAATTTGCGACTTGAAACTATACAGATTATCAAAGCTTGTATCCCAATCACCATATAGTTCCTTCAAGGCTAGCAGCTTACCCATATAGACTCTCTTAGAGTTGATGTCGATTCCATGATGCTCTTTAAGCTTCTTTCGCAATGCCTTTGGTCCTAGAGTTGCATCCTCAATTAGCCAGTCCTTCACGTGCTCACATATCCACCGCTTGTTTGCATTCTTCAACTTCTTTTTTCTTTTTGTACTAGAGCAATCATGACCACAAGGGTTCTTTCTCACCTACAAAAGATGAACATAGAAAATTAGTACTAGAGTAAAGACCATGACCACAAACTAAGCACACATGAGTAAAGTTAGAAAATTACCATTACTGTGCACTCATCTTCCATTGTAGAAGCATATATCCTCCATGGACACTTATCTTCATCCCTTCTTGAACAATAAGCTCTGAACCTATGTGGTGCACTCTTTTCGGTGTCAAACTCAAATTCATGTTTGATTGCATGCTGAGAAAGCGCCAATTTAAACTCTGCCATATTGGGATATTTTCTTCCTTCGTTCATTGGAGGATCTAATTTATTATATTCAATGTGTGGTGCATGATCTGCCTCGTGATATTCCTCATCTTCCTCTACTTCAACCTCTGACATGCTCTCATCCTCGCTCTCAACCTCGCTCTCAGCCTCGCTCTCATGATCAGGAACATAGTCTTTGTCCTTTTCTTTATTGGAACAAGGAACCATGATAAGAGGTGCAGGTTCATCCTCTAAATAAATATTTTCCTCATCAACACCAACATGCTCATTCTCAGGTGCTGGGTTGCGAAGATAATCATCATCATCATCTTGTTCTATGTTGTTAGGTTGGCTATGTGCATCACTATGCCACTCCTTTATAGGCTCATATGGTTCCGATGGATCACAATACGCAACAAACATGTGCACAACCTTTGTCTTAGAGTGTTTCTCAAACATCGACACCAATTCTTGGTCAGATGTTACTTCAGGGTAGATTTTAAGAACATCATCATAGTACTGAACATGTGCAACTTCCAAATAACGAGGCGAGTACTGCTCTACGATTGATTCAACCAAGTCCTTATAATTTGTTAAGTCAGAATCAATAACCTTATCAAAACAGAAGCATTTGATATCCTTTCTAGCCTTTTTTGGGTTGCCAAGCAAATTGATTTTCAGCACATAAGTTGAATTTTGATCCATCCTGTAAAAACCAAATAAACTTAATCATGAGTTGCATTTGGGATCCATCTCTAAGTTCGGATTTTGCAGCAAATTATCATCTTTAAATGAAACTCCTAAGTAATCTGTTGCCATTTCGACAAATCTAGAAGAGAGGTGCAGCAAATATGTTGCATTTGGGATCCATCTCTAAGTAATCTTCAAAGCCATCTCTAAGTACTCTGTCAAATTTAAAGAAGAGATGCCTCACCCATCTAGACAAGCCGATGTAGCCGCATCCCTCGGTGATACTTGGCCTTGCTCCGGTGTTGCGCCTTTACCACGCAAGCCTGAGACCGCCGCACAGCCGGCCTCCCCACCATGGCCGCCGTCCTCCTCCCCATCATGGCTTCTTTGCCCGTCGTCAGCAGGTTGGCCGCCCCCGCCTCCCCACCATGGCCGCCTCGCCCGTCCTCTAGGGGTTGGCCACCCCCCGCCTTCCCACCATGGCCGCCTCGCCCGTCCTCAGGGAGTTGGCCGCGCCCCGCCTCCCCACCATGGCCGCCTAGCCCGTCCTCCAGGAGTTGGCCGCCCCCTGCCTCCCCACCATGGCCGCCTCGCCCATGGCACTCGTCCACCTCGCCCTCCTCCATGCGCCGCCGCTGGGTGCCTCGCTCGGGCCGCCGCCGCTGGGTGCCTCGCTCGCGCCGCCGCTGCGCTAGGTTTAGGTCGCGGGGAGGAGAAGGAGAATCGGGGGGAGATGGGAGAATCGGGGGCAGAAGGGGGGGTTCGTTTTTCTTTTTTTAAGCGTGCTATAAAGAAGGGGTAAAAACGACTTTTCCTGTCATAGTTGACGGTGTTAACGGCAAAGATCGAGGAAGTGTCATGGAAGGAAGAAAATAAAGTTAGGGTGTCAAAGAAGGAAAAATAAATTTTTAGGGCCAAAAAGGGAACCAAAATTTAAGAAAGGGCCAAATAAGGAATTCTCTCTACCTCGTGCCCTCCTGGTTGATGTCTTGACGTAGGGTCCAAGTCATCTGGATCACGTTCGTTCCAAAAAATCACGTTCGTTCCGAAAATCACGTTCCTGAAGGTTTCATTCCGTTTGATATTCTTTTTCTGCGAAACTCTGAAATAGGCAAAAAAACAGCAATTCTGGACTGGGCCTCCGGTTAATAGGTTAGTCCTGAAAATAATATAAGAGTGTATAATAAAGCCCATTAATGTCCAAAACAGAATATAATATAGCATGAAACAATAAAAAATTATAGATACGTTGGAGACGTATCAGTGCCCGCCCCCGCGGCGCCGGCGCGGACACCCACGCTGGAGTCAGAGGCACGAGCTTCCCGCCAAGAGAGGCAGCGGGCAAGGGAGAGGGACGCGGCGGACAGCTCTGTCCGCCGCCGCCGTGGGTTACCCGTGGAGCCCGACGAGGATGAGCAGTTCCTCGCGTGGGTCTACCGCCGGTCGCTTACGACGGCGGAGACAGACGCTCGGGGGCTCCGCTAGAAGAATGCGAAGGCTCTCCGGCTAGCTATCGAACAGTCCGAGCGCGAGGCCAAGGAGAAGGCGATGGAGGCGGCTCGGGTGGCCAAGCCGAAGTGGCAGCAGGACCGGGCCGTCTTGCGCCTCAAGGGCCTCATCATCGTCTCCTCCTCTTCCGACGACGACGATGGCTCCTCGCCCGACGAGTGAGACGATTCTCCACCAGCTGCTGACGGCTACAGTTGCGCTAGCAACCGGAAGGGGAAGGGGACGTCCCGGAAGTGGTGAAGATCCGCTTTGCTTCAATTTAATTTCAAGTTTTAGATGTAGTTTCAAGTTGTCCGTTCTTTGAACTTTGGTGGTCGTTTGAACATCCGATCTTTTGATGAAAGTATTGTGCTTGTCTGTGTACGTTTGTTGATCTACATACTTTGATCAACGTTGCATGGTTTAGTATGGATAGGTATCGGATATGAGATACGCAGATGTGGACGATACTATTTGAGCAATGGCCGGTCACTGTCCGTGAATGCGTCCGGACGTGTCCGCGAGCATTTAAGGGGTCGTCGTTTTCCTCTACGGCTGTAGATGCTCTAAGGTTCAGCATGCCAAAAAAAAGTGAGTAGCACTTGAAAATTTTCAGCGGCTTAGAAATAGCAAAACCGTATAGAAAACCATACTGATACTGGTTGTCTTTTTCATTAGCTTGTTCATCGCCCACTGTCCTAAATTCGTTCGTCGTGGGTACGTTTACACGTGCACGCTAAGCCCCGAGTGGCACGAGCGAATTGCATGTTCCTATGATAGCGTCTCAGAGCTCGGTCCACGAGGTGGAGAAACATGAACAGTACCGATCGAACAGTACATATGGCAGCGCCCTTATTTCTAAATTCTAACCTATCGCGGAGCCGCTGCGTGACACTGTGGAACACGCGCGTCGACCCACCCACGGGCGGCAGCTGCTGCTGCTGTGGCCAAGCATGGCTCTCCCTGCACGCCGCAACGACACATGACACGATCGTGGCGTTGTACGCCGAAGCCGAACAGGCGACCGGGATCACGGGCTCCACGAGCACATGGCCTATGCATCGCAGCCCCGCGCTGCTCTGAAACTGAGTCGATCGATCCATCGAGCAGACGCGGCAACGGCCGATTTTTTTTTAAAGAACCATCTGCCGAGTCGAATTGACGAAAAAAACCATCTTTAAAAAAAATTGATAAAAGAGACCAGCTGAGACGTGGCGGCAGGCGCGCCAACCGACACGTGGCACCTGCCGCCCGGCCCAGAGGCGGCAGGGCCTGCCACCACGACAGCAGGTGGCAGCGCTCGAATTACCAAATACCAGGCGAGGCCAGCTGCTGCGACGGAATTTGGATGGGCTGGTAGGCCATGCCGCCACACCCTGTGGCGGCACGTCTCCAGCAGCAGCCCTGCTTGCTCTCTGTTCTACTCAATGTTAGCAGGTGTGAAAATAGGCACATTTGACCGAGATTTAAATCAATTTGAAGGCCGATTTTAAAGATGTTGCAGTTGAAGAAAAGATAGATCAAGTTAAGATCTATCCATTTTTATGTTTTTTGCTTACATGTACGGTCGTTTTGTACTTTCTAAATGCTCCAAACCACTCCCAAAGTTATTATCAAATGCCAAATACAACAGCGAATACAAAGTTAGAAACTAATCATACAGTGCAAAACCACCATGGATGTGAGCAAAAGATACAAAGACGGATACATCTTATCTAGATCTATCTTTTCTTCAACTGCAATATCTTCAAAATCCGCCTTTAAATTGATTCAGACTCAGTCAAACATGCCTATTTCACACTTGCTAACAACACTGGAAGAACACAGAGCAGAACGGGAGAGACGAGTTGTTGCTGCTCGAGACATGCCGCCGCAGGGTGTGGCGGCAGGGCCCACCAGTCCATCCAAACTCCGTTGCAGCAGCTGGCCTTGCCTGGTAGCTGGTAATTCCAGCGTTGCCACCTGTTGTCGTGGCGGCAGGTCCGGCCGCCTCTGCGCGTGACGGCAGGGGTCACGTGTCGGCTGGGGCGCCTGCCACCACGGCACAGCTGGTCCTTTCTGTCAATTATTTTTAAAAATGGTCTTTTTCGTTAATTCGACTCGGCAGATGGTTTTTTTAACAAAAAATCGGCAACGGCCATCCCGGAGCGTGATCCGGCCGGGAGACGACGAATCTATCTCTCTATACCCGACCGATCGATCACGCACGACAGTCGGTGCACTCGTCCATGCCGCCGGCCGCGTACGTACGGGACGCTGCGGCGCCATGCATGCCGTCTCGACGTCTCCTGCCCTTGCTGCTGACAAGGCCGCTGCTTCTATTTACCTTGTGTTGCCTCCGGCCGGCGTCCAGGTCCAGGAAGCGCGCCAGGACAACATGTGCGCGTGGGGGCTTGGAAGAAAAGATGACTCGCAAGGTGTGGCCGAATTTCGTGTTTTGACCCTTTTTGCGAACAAAATCGGCATCTGACCCCTGTTTGATTTTTTTCGCGATTTGACCCTTTTCCCTACCGCCAGGGCGTCTGGCAGTAGGGTTAGATAGCCTACTGCCACGGTCCATGGCGGTAGGAAACTTATCCACGTCAGCGCGTGGAGACGGCGCCGTCCCCTTCCGTCGCACCCTACCGCCAGGGTCCCTGGCGGTAGGTTGTCTAACCCTACCGCCGGGGGTCCTGGCGGTAGGGTCCGGGCAGTTATTTGCGCCGAAACCCCCGCGCCCCTGCCCATCTCCCCACCCCTCCCCCTCCCCCCCCCCCCCCCCGTCGGCAGTTCCTTTTTTTCTCCCCCAAGTCGCCCCTCTCTCCCTCTCTCATCTCCTCCACTCCCCCCTTGGATCTTCACCGATTCTTCACCGTTTTGGCGGATCGAGATGGCCCCGAGGAGAGAACCGTAAGCTCCTCCGATCCCTCCAATTACTTTTTGCAAACTTGCTTCCGATTCGACGCATTATTTGCTTGAAATTCCTCATGTTTTTGAACTTAGATTCGATTTTTTTCACCTAAGATTGATTGTAGTTGTAGTTGTTAGTTCTTTAGTAAGTAGTGGTATTGGATATGAACTCTAATCAATAGTTCATATGTTAGTGTGAAGATGAACCCTAGTTCATAATTTTTTTTGTTAAAAAATTATGATGTAATGTTGATATGAGAATGAACCCTAGTTTGATGATGCATGTGATAGGATGATATGATCTAGTGTGAAGATGAAGCCTAGTTTGATGATGCATATTGATATGATGATATGAAGATGTTGTTTGGAAATTTTTGTTTAAAAATATGAAGCTATGATGTACGTTGGAGGTTTTTTTTTGATATGATGCATGTTGATATGATTTGATCCATCATGTGTAGTAGATGTTGTTGGAGGAATATGCTTAAAATTTTATTTTGATATGATTTTAGTGCATTGTTTGTTTATGTATGCTTATGCTTGTGGTGCTTTTGTTTATAAAACTCTATTAAGGCGGCCACCTCTTGCGGACAACATCGGCCAACGGTACTCCATGCTGGACTGGGCATTCGACAAGGGTCATCGTGCCCGTTTCATAGAGAACGGAGAGGTAAGTGATATGAAAGAAATTTTGATCAAAGTTCTCGAATTGATGAAAATGATTTCCTAACTTTTTGGCGTTCACTTTTTGACAGACGCTCCAGCCACTGCGCATGAGGGGTCACGGGGTTCATGGGCATATGGACTACGACGAGCGCTACGCGCCATACTTCAAGAAAGGTCGTCTGTTGGGTTTCATGTTGCAGTTCAAGCGTCAGCCGCCGACGCTTGTCCATGCGGCTCTCACAGCTCTGATTGATCGTTGGAGACCGGAGACCCATTCTTTCCATCTGCCATGCGGGGAGATGACGGTGACCCTAGAGGACTGGGGGATGATTACTGCAATGCCGATCGAGGGTCATGCACTCACCGGTCGAGTGGAGAGGGCCAACTGGCAGGAGAGGGTCATCACCCTCATCGGCGACTGCCCCGGTGCCAAGAGTAACCGTACATCCGGTGTGCCGTTGATCTGGCTCTCGGAGCACCGGAAGACATGCTCCCAAGACGCAGATGAGGCGACTGTGGAGTTGTACGCGAGGGCCTATCTGTGGTATATTCTGTCGGAGGTCGTGTTTCCAGACAGCTCTGGGAACTCTGCCAACTGGGCGTATCTGTTCTTCCTAGCGGACTGGGAGGCAGGGTACAGTTGGGGGACGGCGTCTCTCGCCTACCTATACCGTTCGGTAAGATAGTGTCTAATTGCGTACCTACCTACGAAAGTGTGTCCATGACATTTTCTTATATCTGATCCTCATTTGATGTTTTGCAGCTTGACGACGCAACACAGAGGACGGGAGACAAGTCCAATATGGGTGGCTTTGTCTGGGCCTTCTCCATTTGGATGTGGGAGCGGCTGCCGGTGGGGCGTCCGGAGAAGTTGCGAAGACGCCCATGGGAAGACTATGGCGAAGAAGGCGACGAGACTCGAAACCCCACCGTAGCTTACGAGTGGGATGTTGTCAAACTCTACACGGGCCTAAACAAGACTTCATACAAGACATACACCAACGAGTTGGACGCTTTGACGTATACGCAGGTATATGAACTCGCCCAACACCTTTCTCTTTGATTCCACTATTCACCGAGAGTGCGAACTTACCAAGGTATATGTAATAGGTAATCTGGTGCCCGTATCGACAAGAACGACAGTGGGACTTTGATCTGAACGTGATGTGCGATGCGGACCGTGGTCTCTGGCGGTGCATCGTACCCATGATCTGTGTGTACGCTGTCGAGTGGCATTTGCCACAACGCGTGGCCACGCAGTTTGGGATTTATCAGCATACCCCACCGGGCCGGCCCACCGATACCGGCGGCCACGCGCTCCACCTGTGAGCTCTTTGTTCTCCGTGAGATTATCATGTTTCTTGTTGCTTATGATGATCTCATTGCGCTTATGATGATTCTTGTTGCTTATGCCTTGCAGGATGAGCCGGCAAAAGAATCAGTCGATCACAGACTGGGGAGAGGAGCATAAGACTCATGTGGAGGCGTGGGACCGACGGAGGTACCGTAAAGACGTGGCGAGGAGAGTGACTAACTGGGATGATTACCTGGGCCGACATATGAGTTGGTACGATGATGGCCACAAGCACCGTCTTCGTCTCAGGCCTCGATGGACGGCGGAAGACATCGCGGAGCTGGAGTGGGCTGACCCCGATGAACAGACATACCAGACCGGCATCAGAGACATGCACAGTGGATTTAGGGAGTTTGCACCCCTCATCAACAGAGTGGTAAGTTCGAACCGACGGTTGATTTTAAAATATTTTATTCGTCATCGTGACTGACTTATGCCGTTGCAGTCCAGTGAGCTGAACAGATGCATCTTCGATGCCTCAGATGCACTAGGTGATCATCCCGGGAGCATAGAATCGGAGACCAGAGTCAGGGGGACGATGAAGGTACAATTTCAGCCTCCTCGGAACAGATGCATCTTGTTCACTTGCAATCAGTCGTTCTGATACTTATTATGACCTTGCTTCATTGTGAGTGCAGAAGTTCGTGCAGCATTGTCGCAAGCTGGTAGGGCTGCTTGGGTGTGCTGGAGCTGGGTCAGTTGAAGCTTATCAGCCTGTAGCCGCTCAGGGTCTCGTCGGCTCATCGAGCCATGCTCCCTCGTCGTCTAGGTTGGTTGGGGAGGAGGAGGAGGAGGAGGAGGAGGAGGAGGAGGAGGAGGAGGAGGCCACATATGAAGAAGGGGAGGAGGAGGATGAGAGCAACGGGGAGGAGGAGTACGATGAAGAGTATGGACCTCCACCAACTCAAACATCTCAAGCATCTCAGCTGCCGAAGAAGAGGAATCCGAAGAAGAAGAATTTGCTGAGTCTGGACCCTTTCCAGAGACCGGTTCCTCGACGGCCTAAGAAGAAGACTGAAGAGACTCGTTCAAAGAGTAACGAGGACCGTACCTCCAAGAGGGGAAGGAGCCACTGATTATGCTCTTCGATAGTTGGCTCTTTTAGTTTGGTTGCCCTACGTTTGGTTGAACTTGTCTATTGGTTATTAAACTCCGTGGAACTATGTGTTTGTTATTTGTGGATCTATGTGTTTGCTATTTGTGAAACTATGTGGAACTCCGTTTACTAATTAGTTGAAGTTCGTTTGAAATGTTCTATGTGCTTCAAATTTGTTAATGTGTATGTGATGCCCAAGCTTAATTGTTTGAGATCTGTGATATTGTTGTCATATTTGTGAAACTTGCTATAATATTACTGTCATATTGAATTTGAAAAGAAGCAAGCAAATGAACTTAAATTCATAAAACACAGGGCCCTACCGCCAAGGACCCTGGCGGTAGGTTTAGACAGCCTACCGCCAGCCCCATTGGCGGTAGGGCGCACCTACCGTCAGGGACCTTCCATTCTTCGTTACAGTAACATTGCACTGAAAACGCAGGACCCTACCGCCATGGGCTATGGCGGTAGGGTCGCACAGCCTACCGCCAGGGCCCTTCGATTCTTCGTTACAGAAACATTACACTGAAAACACAGAACCCTACCGCCAGGGCCTCTGGCGGTAGGGTCGTACTGCCTACCGCCATGGACTCTGGCGGTAGGTACTTATCCACGTCAGCGCAATCAAACGGCCGCCGTCCCCCTCCGTCGCACCCCTACCGCCATGAGCCGTGGCGGTAGACTATCTAACCCTACCGCCAGAGGTCTTGGCGGTAGCAAAAGGGTCAAATATCGAAATTTTTAGCAACAGGGGTCAGATGCCGATTTTGTTCGCAAAAAGGGTCAAAACATGAAATTCGCTCGCAAGGTGTTGGGCGGTGCTTGTCCGTGGCCAGATGCCAAGGCCTGTCGTCCCTTCTCTGCTGCTGCTCTGCGTCGTGCGTCCCCCCATTCCATGTGTCTGTCTGTTTGGCCGCTGAGCCTACCACTACAGTTGCAGGCGGGCGGATGGCTTGTTGCGTTCCTCGGTTTGGTTTTGAGCGCCTGCCTTGTCTCGAGAAGGGGCTCGTGGTTGTCCGTGTTTTCTCAACTTTGATCAAATGATTGATTTGCCTTGACACGAGCATGGGCCATATAGTACGGACAGCAGCGGCATCCTACGATTTTTCTTATCTTCAATTTTTTTACTGATGGAGGCAAAGGTGTCCCGTCTTTCGATGAGATGGTGGCTATCGTTTTGGAGGAAGTCGACTTTGACGATCCGACTATGAACGTGCGAGGACGTCGCGCCTTAGCAATCGATAAACCAACTCCGAGAGGTTATTGACCACGCCGGAGCACGATCAACCTGGCCACGAAGGTCTGTTTCCTGCAGGAAAACGAAGAACAAGCAAGAAACTAAGATTGCAATCTGGATATTGTGAATATAAGAGGAAAGCTTTATTGATCAAAGGTGGGGTTCTGTGACGCCTTTGTCTGGTCGTTGAACGCAAACGAAGTACGCGAAGTTGCAGTTATGGCGAACTTTAATCTAAACAAAACCCAATGTCTAAATGATGCCCTAAGGGTTGTATATATGGAGGAAAAGGGGGGAATTTCGTGGCCCTTGGGGAAGGGGTCCGAAACCAACCCTATCTCTTGTTTCCCCACACATACGGACTCTAAAAACAACCTATACTTATGTATTTCGAAATTACATGGGTCTGGCCCAATAATAAGGTGACACATCACCTAGAATAGCCTCTGGACGAAATTTATGAAGTGGCATCTTGTATATTTCGTCCAAGGCTTCATGCACTCCTTATGGTGCCTTCAAAGTCCTGAAATCATCACTTGCAACTCCGTTCTTGTTCCCCTGGCGCATGCCATCAACTCCATGCTTGTTCTTGCTCCAATGTCCATCCTTCTCCAAGCTAGGCCCTTGATTTGCAAGAAAAACAAATGTATCCAATTTAGGCAGCATCATATCCTAATGAACATTAGAATCATTACCAAGAAACGAAAGTACCTGGTAATTTAATTAGTGTGCGCGAGCTCTAGTAATTGGTGTGGTATATGTAACAGTAGGGGCTGTGGGTGTAACAATGGTATTGATGTCCTCATCATTTACCGTGTGGACTGCAAGGGTGAGACGATGAGCACAGTTGACACTGGTCGAGCCATCCCCAACTGTGAACTGCTGTCGAAAATCCCACACAGTTGGGCACTGCATGGCGCTCTTGCTAGTGCGTGACGACGGAGCGGGGCGAGTACAATAATTGATGACGCACAGGAGTCCGAGTCCGTCCGGGCCGGGCGTGCGAGATCGCTGGCTGGCAAGCAGATTTGCCTGGAGCATCTCGCTCGCCTCTCGGGTCGGCCAGATCTGAAAAATGGCACCGAGATCGCCCAAGCGGCGGGCAACGATCTTGTGGGTCGTCAAGCTAACTCCACCGCGCGACCCCATCCTGTCCGGCCCAGTCCGTTTGGGGTAAAAGGTGTTGGGGAACGTAGCAAAAATTCAAAATTTTCCTACGTGTCACCAAGATCTATCTATGGAGAAACCAGCAACGAGGGGAAGGAGAGTGCATCTACATACCCTTGTAGATCGCTAAGCGGAAGCGTTCAAGTGAACGGGGTTGATGGAGTCGTACTCGTCGTGATTCAAATCACCGATGACCAAGTGCCGCAAGAGAGGAGGAAGAAGAGACGCAGGGCTGCACCAACGAGAGAGAGATCGAATCACGTGTGTTATGGGCAGCCCTAGGCCTCACTATATATAGGGGAGAGGGAGGAGGGTGCACCCCCTCTAGGGTTCCCACCCCTAGGGGGGGCGGCAGCCCTAGATGGGGAAGGGGGAGGCGGCCAAGAGGGGAGGAGAGGGAGGCGCAGGGAGCATGGGCCTTAGGGCCCATCTGCCCTAGGGTTTGCCCCCTTCTCCTCTCCCTTGCGCCTTGGGCACTTGTGGGGGGGGCGCACCAGCCCACCTGGGGCTGGTCCCCTCCCACACTTGGCCCAAGTAACCCTCCGGGGATGGTGGCCCCACTTGGTGGACCCCCGGACACCTCCGGTGGTCCCGGTACACTACCGGTGATGCCCAGAACACTTCCGGTGGCCAAAACCATACTTCCTATATATAAATCTTTACCTCCGGACCATTCCGGAACTCCTCGTGACGTCCGGGATCTCATCCGGGACTCCGAACAACATTCGGTAACCACATATGAACTTCCTTAATAATCCTAGCGTCATCGAACCTTAAGTGTGTAGACCCTACGGGTTCGGGAGACATGCAGACATGACCGAGACGTTCTCCGGTCAATAACCAACAGCGGGATCTGGATACCCATGTTGGCTCCCACATGTTCCACGATGATTTCATCGGATGAACCACGATGTCAAGGACTTAATCAATCCCGTATACAATTCCCTTTGTCTATCGGTACGATACTTGCCCGAGATTCGATCGTCGGTATCCCGATACCTTGTTCAATCTCGTTACCGGCAAGTCTCTTTACTCGTTCCGTAACACATCATCCCGTGATCAACTCCTTGATCACACTGTGCACATTATGATGATGTCCTATCGAGTGGGCCCAGAGATACCTCTCCGTTTACACGGAGTGACAAATCCCAGTCTCGATTCGTGCCACCCAACAGACACTTTCGGAGATACCCGTAGTGTACCTTTATAGCCACCCAGTTACGTTGTGACGTTTGGCACACCCAAAGCATTCCTACGGTATCCGGGAGTTGCACAATCTCATGGTCTAAGGAAATGATACTTGACATTATAAAAGCTTTAGCATACGAACTACAATCTTTGTGCTAGGCTTAGGATTGGGTCTTGTCCATCACATCATTCTCCTAATGATGTGATCCCGTTATCAACGACATCCAATGTCCATGGTCAGGAAACCGTAACCATCTATTGATCAACGAGCTAGTCAACTAGAGGCTTACTAGGGACATGGTGTTGTTTATGTATCCACACATGTATCTGAGTTTCCTATCAATACAATTCTAGCATGGATAATAAACGATTATCATGAACAAGGAAATATAATAATAATCAATTTATTATTGCCTCTAGGGCATATTTCCAACAGTCTCCCACTTGCACTAGAGTCAATAATCTAGTTCACATCGATATGTGATTAACACTCAAGGTCACATCCCTATGTGACTAACACCCAAAGAGTTTACTAGAGTCAATAATCTAGTTCACATTACCATGTGATTGACACTCAATGAGTTCTGGGTTTGATCATGTTATGCTTGTGAGAGATGTTATAGTCAACGGGTCTGAATCTTTCAGATCCGTGTGTGCTTTACAAATATCTATGTCATCTCCTAGATGCAGTTACCACGCTCTATTTGGAGCTATTCCAAATAACTGTTCTACTATACGAATCCAATTTACTACTTAGTATAATCTGGATTAGTGTCAAAGTTTGCATCGGCGTAACCCTTTACGACGAACTCTTTTACCACCTCCATAATCGAGAAAATTCCTCAGTCCACCAGTTACCAAGGATAACCTTGACCGCTGTCCTATGATCCATTCCTGGATCACACTTGTACCCCTTGACTGACTCATGGTTTGGCACACTTCAGGTGCGGTACAACATAGCATACTGTAGAGGCTATGTCTAAGCATAGGGGACGACCTTCGTCCTTTCTCTCTCTTCTGCCGTGGTCAGGTCTTGAGTCTTACTCAATACTCACGCGTGTAATACAGCCAAGAACTCCTTCTTTGCTGATCTATTTTGAATTCCTTCAAAAACTTGTCACGGTATGTATTCATTTGAAAGTACTATTAAGCGATTTTGATCTATCCTTATAGATCTTGATGCTTAATGTTTAAGTAGCTTAATCCAGGTTTTCCATTGAAAAACATTTTTCAAACAACCCTATATGCCTTGCAGAAATTCTACATCATTTCCGATCAACAATATGTCAACAACATATACTCATCAGAAATTCTATAGTGCTCCCACTCACTTCTTTGGAAATACAAGTTTCTCATAAACTTTGTATAAACCTAAAATCTTTGATCAACTCATCAAAGTGTACATTCCAACTCCGAGATGCTTACTCCAGTCCTCAGAAGGATTGCTGGAGCTTTGCATACTTATTAGCATCTTTCAGGATTGACGAAACCTTATGGCTGTATCACATACAACCTTTCCTCAAGAAAATCGTCGAGGAAACAATGTTTTTGACATCCTATCTGCACAATTTCATAAATAATGCAGTAATCGCTAACATAATTCCAACAGACTCTTAGCATCGCTACGAGTGAGAAAGCCTCATCGCAATCAACTCCTTGAACTTGTCGGGAAACATCTTAACGACAAGTCGAGCTTTCTTAATGGTGACATTTACCATCATTGTCCGTCTTCCTTTTAAAATCCATCTGTACTCAACAGCCTCATGACCATCGAGCCGTTCTGCCAAAGTCTACACTTTGTTTTCATACATGGATCCTTTCTCGGATTTTATGGCCTCGCGCCATTCATCGGAATCCGGGCCCACCATTGCTTCTCCATAGCTCGTAGGTTCATTGTTGTCTAGCAACATGACGTCCAAGACAGGATTACGTACCATTCTGAAGTAGTACGCATCCTTGTCATCCTACGAGGTTTGGGAGTGACTTGATCCGAAGTCTCATGATCACCATCATAAGCTTCCACTTCAATTGGTGTAGGTGCCATAGGAACAATTCCTGTGCCTTGCTACACACTAGTTGAAGTGACGGTTCAACAACCTTATCAAGTCTCCACCATCCTCCCACTCAATTCTTTCAAGAGAAACTTTTCCTCGAGAAAGGACCCGATTCTAGAAACAATCCCTATTGCTTTCGGATCTGAGACAGGAGGTATACCCAATTGTTTTGGGTGTCCTATGAAGATGCATTTTTTCCGCTTTGGGTTTGAGCTTATCAGCCTGAAACTTTTTCACATAAGCGTCACAGCCCCAAACTTTTAAGAAACGACAACTCAGGTTTCTCCAAACCATAGTTCAAACGGTTTCGTCTCAACGGAATTACGTGGTGCCCTATTAAAGTGAGTGTGGTTGTCTCTAATGCCTAACCCATGAACGATAGTGGTAATTTGATAAGAGACATCATGGTACGCACCATATCCAATAGGGTGCAACTATGATGTTCGGACACACCATCACACTATGGTGTTCCAGGCGGTATTAGTTGTGAAACAATTTCCACAGTGCCAAAATCGTAAGTCAGATATTCATTTCTATGATCATATCATAGACATTTTATCCTCTTATCACTAAGATCTTCAACTTCACTCTGAAATTACTTGAACTATTCAATAATTCAGACTTGTGTTTCATCAAGTAAATATACTCAGTATCTACTTAAATCATATGTGAAGTAAGAATATAACGATATCCACTGCGTGCCTAGCACTCATTGGACTGCACACATCAGAATGTGTTACTTCCAACAAGTTGCTATCTTGTTCCATCTTACTGTAAACGAGGCTTTTCAGTCATCTTGCCCATGTGGTAAGATTAGCATATCTCAAGTGATTCAAAATCAAGTGAGTCCAAACGGTCCATCTGCGTGGAGTTTCTTCATGCGTATATACCAACAGACATGGTTCACATTACTCAATCCTTTTCAAAAAATGAGTGAGTCCAAAGATCCATCAACATGGAGCTTCTTCATGCGTATATACCAATATGACTTATACGGCAGTGCCACAAGCAGGTGGTACTATCATTACTATCTTATATCTTTTGGCATGAACATGTGTATCGCTATGATCGAGATTCAATAAACCATTCATTTTAGGTGCAAGACCATTGAAGGTATTATTCAAATAAACAGAGTAACCATTATTCTCTTTAAATGAACAACCGTATTGCAATAGACATAATCCAATCATGTCTATGCTCAACGCAAACACCAAATAACAATTATTTAGGTTTAACACCAATCTCGATGGTAGAGGGAGCGAGCGATGCTTGATCATATCAACCTTGGAAACACTTCCAACACATATCGTCAGCTCACCTTTAGCTAGTCTCCTTTTATTCCACAGCTTTTATTTCGAGTAACTAACACTTAGCAACCGAACCGGTATCTAATACCCTGATGCTACTAGGAGTACTAGTAAAGTACACATTCACATAATGTATATCCAATATACTTCTATCGACAGCCTTCTCATCTACCAAGTATCTAGGGTAATTCTGCTCTAGTGGTTGTTCCCCTTATAACAGAAGCACTCAGTCTCGGGTTTGGGTTTAACCTTGGGTTTCTCCACTAGAGCAGCAGCTAATTTGCCGTTTCATGAAGTATCCCTTCTTGCCCTTGCCCTTCTTGAAACTAGTGGTTTCACTAACCATCAACAATTGATGCTCCTTCTTGATTTCTACTTTCGCGGTGTCAAACATCGTGAATATTTCAAGGATCATCATATCTATCCCTGATATGTTATAGTTCATCACGAAGCTCTAGCAGCTTGGTGGCAATGACTTTGGAGAAACATCACTATCTTATCTGGAAGATCAACTCCCACTCGATTCAAGTGATTGTTGTACTCAGACAATCTGAGCACAAGCTCAACGATTGAGCTTTTCTCCCTTAGTTTGCAGGCTAAGAAAATCGTCGGAGGTCTTATACCTCTTGACGTGGGCACGAGCCTGAAATCCCAACTTCAGCCCTCGAAACTTCTCATATGTTCCGCGACATTTCAAGAATGTCTTCGGTGCCTCAATTCTAAACCATTTATCATTACCGAACTATCATGTAGTCATCAAAACGTGTATGTCAGATGTTCGCAACATCCACAGACCACGTTCGAGGTCCAGCACACCGAGCGGTGCATTAAGGACACAAGCCTTCTACTGTCCGCATAATTGCTACTGTCAACTTTCAACCATATTTTCTCTAGGAACGTATCTAACTCAGTAGAAATAAAGCGCGAGCTTACTACATAATTTGCAAAGATCTTTTAACTATGTTCAGGATAATTAAGTTCATCTTATGAACTCCCACTCAGATAGACATCCCTCTAGTTATCTAAGTGATTACATGATCCAAGTCAACTAGGCCGTGTCCGATCATCACGTGAGACGGACTAGTCAACATCGGTGAACATCTTCATGTTGATCGTATCTGCCATACGACTCATGCTCGACCTTTCGGTCTTCTGTGTTCCGAGGCCATGTCTGTACATGCTAGGCTCGTCAAGTCAACCTAAGTGTTTCGCGTGTGTAAATCTGTCTTACACCCGTTGTATGTGAACGTAAGAATCTATCACACCCGATCATCACGTGGTGCTTCGAAACGACGAACTTTCGCAGCGGTGCACAGTTAGGGGGAACACTTTCTTGAAATTTTAATGAGGGATCATCTTATTTACTACCGTCGTTCTAAGCAAATAAGATGCAAAAACATGATCAACATCACATGCAATCAAATAGTGACATGATATGGCCATCATCACTTTGCTCCTTTTGATCTCCATCTTCGGGGCTCCATGATCATCATCGTCACCGGCATGACACCATGATGTTCCATCATCATGATCTCCATCATCGTGTCTTCATGAAGTTGTCACGTCAACTATTACTTCTACTACTATGGCTAACGCTTTAGCAATAAAGTAAAGTAATTACATGACGTTTATGTTGACACACAGGTCATAAATAAATTAAAGACAACTCCTATGGCTCCTGCCGGTTGTCATACTCATCGACATGCAAGTCGTGATTCCTATTACAAGAACATGATCAATCTCATACATCACATATATCATTCATCACATCCTTTTGGCCATATCACATCACATAGCATACCCTGCAAAAACAAGTTAGACGTCCTCTAATTGTTGTTTGCATGTTTTACGTGGCTGCTAAGGGTTTCTAGCAAGAACGTTTCTTACCTACGCAAAACCACAACGTGATATGTCAATTGCTATTTACCCTTAATAAGGACCCTTTTCATCGAATCCGATCCGACTAAAGTGGGAGAGACTGGCACCCGCTAGCCACCTTATGCAACTAGTGCATGTCAGTCGGTGGAACCTGTCTCACGTAAGTGTACGTGTAAGGTCGGTCCGGGACGCTTCATCCCACAATGCCGCCGAATCAAGATTGACTAGTAACGGTAAGCATATTGAACAAAATCAACGCCCACAACTACTTTGTGTTCTACTCGTGCAAAGAATCTACGCAATAGACCTAGCTCATGATGCCACTGTTGGGGAACGTAGCAGAAATTCAAAATTTTCCTACGTGTCACCAAGATCTATCTATGGAGAAACCAGCAACGAGGGGAAGGAGAGTGCATCTACATACCCTTGTAGATCGCTAAGCGGAAGCGTTCAAGTGAACGGGGTTGATGGAGTCGTACTCGTCGTGATTCAAATCACCGATGACCAAGTGCCGAACGGACGGCACCTCCGCGTTCAACACACGTACAGCCCGGTGACGTCTCCCATGCCTTGATCCAGCAAGGAGAGAGGGAGAGGTTGAGGAAGACTCCATCCAGCAGCAGCACAACAGCGTGGTGATGATGGAGGAGCGTGGCAATCCAGCAGGGCTTCGCCAAGCACCGCAAGAGAGGAGGAAGAAGAGACGCAGGGCTGCACCAACGAGAGAGAGAGAGATCGAATCACGTGTGTTATGGGCAGCCCTAGGCCTCACTATATATAGGGGAGAGGGAGGAGGGTGCGCCCCCTATAGGGCTCCCACCCCTAGGGGGGCGGCAGCCCTAGATGGGGAAGGGGGAGGCGGCCAAGAGGGGAGGAGAGGGAGGCGCAGGGAGCATGGGCCTTAGGGCCCATCTGCCCTAGGGTTTGCCCCCTTCTCCTCTCCCTTGCGCCTTGGGCACTTGTGGGGGGGGCGCACCAGCCCACCTGGGGCTGGTCCCCTCCCACACTTGGCCCAAGTAACCCTCCGGGGATGGTGGCCCCACTTGGTGGACCCCCGGACACCTCCGGTGGTCCCGGTACACTACCGGTGATGCCCAGAACACTTCCGGTGGCCAAAACCATACTTCCTATATATAAATATTTACCTCCAGACCATTCCGGAACTCCTCGTGACGTCCGGGATCTCATCCGGGACTCCGAACAACATTCGGTAACCACATACGAACTTCCTTAATAACCCTAGCGTCATCGAACCTTAAGTGTGTAGACCCTACAGGTTCGGGAGACATGCAGACATGACCGAGACGTTCTCCGGTCAATAACCAACAGCGGGATCTGGATACCCATGTTGGCTCCCACATGTTCCACGATGATTTCATCGGATGAACCACGATGTCAAGGACTTAATCAATCCCGTATACAATTCCCTTTGTCTATCGGTACGATACTTGCCCGAGATTCGATCGTCGGTATCCCGATACCTTGTTCAATCTCGTTACCGGCAAGTCTCTTTACTCGTTCCGTAACACATCATCCCGTTATCAACTCCTTGATCACACTGTGCACATTATGATGATGTCCTACCGAGTGGGCCCAGAGATACCTCTCCGTTTACACGGAGTGACAAATCCCAGTCTCGATTCGTGCCACCCAACAGACACTTTCGGAGATACCCGTAGTGTACCTTTATAGCCACCCAGTTACGTTGTGACGTTTGGCACACCCAAAGCATTCCTACGGTATCCGGGAGTTGCACAATCTCATGGTCTAAGGAAATGATACTTGACATTATAAAAGCTTTAGCATACGAACTACAATCTTTGTGCTAGGCTTAGGATTGGGTCTTGTCCATCACATCATTCTCCTAATGATGTGATCCCGTTATCAACGACATCCAATGTCCATGGTCAGGAAACCGTAACCATCTATTGATCAACGAGCTAGTCAACTAGAGGCTTACTAGGGACATGGTGTTGTTTATGTATCCACACATGTATCTGAGTTTCCTATCAATACAATTCTAGCATGGATAATAAACGATTATCATGAACAAGGAAATATAATAATAATCAATTTATTATTGCCTCTAGGGCATATTTCCAACAGTCTCCCACTTGCACTAGAGTCAATAATCTAGTTCACATCGATATGTGATTAACACTCAAGGTCACATCCCTATGTGACTAACACCCAAAGAGTTTACTAGAGTCAATAATCTAGTTCACATTACCATGTGATTGACACTCAATGAGTTCTGGGTTTGATCATGTTATGCTTGTGAGAGATGTTATAGTCAACGGGTCTGAATCTTTCAGATCCGTGTGTGCTTTACAAATATCTATGTCATCTCCTAGATGCAGTTACCACGCTCTATTTGGAGCTATTCCAAATAACTGTTCTACTATACGAATCCAATTTACTACTTAGTATAATCTGGATTAGTGTCAAAGTTTGCATCGGCGTAACCCTTTACGACGAACTCTTTTACCACCTCCATAATCGAGAAAATTCCTCAGTCCACCAGTTACCAAGGATAACCTTGACCGCTGTCCTATGATCCATTCCTGGATCACACTTGTACCCCTTGACTGACTCATGGTTTGGCACACTTCAGGTGCGGTACAACATAGCATACTGTAGAGGCTATGTCTAAGCATAGGGGACGACCTTCGTCCTTTCTCTCTCTTCTGCCGTGGTCAGGTCTTGAGTCTTACTCAATACTCACGCGTGTAATACAGCCAAGAACTCCTTCTTTGCTGATCTATTTTGAATTCCTTCAAAAACTTGTCACGGTATGTATTCATTTGAAAGTACTATTAAGCGATTTTGATCTATCCTTATAGATCTTGATGCTTAATGTTTAAGTAGCTTAATCCAGGTTTTCCATTGAAAAACATTTTTCAAACAACCCTATATGCCTTGCAGAAATTCTACATCATTTCCGATCAACAATATGTCAACAACATATACTCATCAGAAATTCTATAGTGCTCCCACTCACTTCTTTGGAAATACAAGTTTCTCATAAACTTTGTATAAACCTAAAATCTTTGATCAACTCATCAAAGTGTACATTCCAACTCCGAGATGCTTACTCCAGTCCTCAGAAGGATTGCTGGAGCTTTGCATACTTATTAGCATCTTTCAGGATTGACGAAACCTTATGGCTGTATCACATACAACCTTTCCTCAAGAAAATCGTCGAGGAAACAATGTTTTTGACATCCTATCTGCACAATTTCATAAATAATGCAGTAATCGCTAACATAATTCCAACAGACTCTTAGCATCGCTACGAGTGAGAAAGCCTCATCGCAATCAACTCCTTGAACTTGTCGGGAAACATCTTAACGACAAGTCGAGCTTTCTTAATGGTGACATTTACCATCATTGTCCGTCTTCCTTTTAAAATCCATCTGTACTCAACAGCCTCATGACCATCGAGCCGTTCTGCCAAAGTCTACACTTTGTTTTCATACATGGATCCTTTCTCGGATTTTATGGCCTCGCGCCATTCATCGGAATCCGGGCCCACCATTGCTTCTCCATAGCTCGTAGGTTCATTGTTGTCTAGCAACATGACGTCCAAGACAGGATTACGTACCATTCTGAAGTAGTACGCATCCTTGTCATCCTACGAGGTTTGGGAGTGACTTGATCCGAAGTCTCATGATCACCATCATAAGCTTCCACTTCAATTGGTGTAGGTGCCATAGGAACAATTCCTGTGCCTTGCTACACACTAGTTGAAGTGACGGTTCAACAACCTTATCAAGTCTCCACCATCCTCCCACTCAATTCTTTCAAGAGAAACTTTTCCTCGAGAAAGGACCCGATTCTAGAAACAATCCCTATTGCTTTCGGATCTGAGACAGGAGGTATACCCAATTGTTTTGGGTGTCCTATGAAGATGCATTTTTTCCGCTTTGGGTTTGAGCTTATCAGCCTGAAACTTTTTCACATAAGCGTCACAGCCCCAAACTTTTAAGAAACGACAACTCAGGTTTCTCCAAACCATAGTTCAAACGGTTTCGTCTCAACGGAATTACGTGGTGCCCTATTAAAGTGAGTGTGGTTGTCTCTAATGCCTAACCCATGAACGATAGTGGTAATTTGATAAGAGACATCATGGTACGCACCATATCCAATAGGGTGCAACTATGATGTTCGGACACACCATCACACTATGGTGTTCCAGGCGGTATTAGTTGTGAAACAATTTCCACAGTGCCAAAATCGTAAGTCAGATATTCATTTCTATGATCATATCATAGACATTTTATCCTCTTATCACTAAGATCTTCAACTTCACTCTGAAATTACTTGAACTATTCAATAATTCAGACTTGTGTTTCATCAAGTAAATATACTCAGTATCTACTTAAATCATATGTGAAGTAAGAATATAACGATACTGCGTGCCTAGCACTCATTGGACTGCACACATCAGAATGTGTTACTTCCAACAAGTTGCTATCTTGTTCCATCTTACTGTAAACGAGGCTTTTCAGTCATCTTGCCCATGTGGTAAGATTAGCATATCTCAAGTGATTCAAAATCAAGTGAGTCCAAACGGTCCATCTGCGTGGAGTTTCTTCATGCGTATATACCAACAGACATGGTTCACATTACTCAATCCTTTTCAAAAAATGAGTGAGTCCAAAGATCCATCAACATGGAGCTTCTTCATGCGTATATACCAATATGACTTATACGGCAGTGCCACAAGCAGGTGGTACTATCATTACTATCTTATATCTTTTGGCATGAACATGTGTATCGCTATGATCGAGATTCAATAAACCATTCATTTTAGGTGCAAGACCATTGAAGGTATTATTCAAATAAACAGAGTAACCATTATTCTCTTTAAATGAACAACCGTATTGCAATAGACATAATCCAATCATGTCTATGCTCAACGCAAACACCAAATAACAATTATTTAGGTTTAACACCAATCTCGATGGTAGAGGGAGCGAGCGATGCTTGATCATATCAACCTTGGAAACACTTCCAACACATATCGTCAGCTCACCTTTAGCTAGTCTCCTTTTATTCCACAGCTTTTATTTCGAGTAACTAACACTTAGCAACCGAACCGGTATCTAATACCCTGATGCTACTAGGAGTACTAGTAAAGTACACATTCACATAATGTATATCCAATATACTTCTATCGACAGCCTTCTCATCTACCAAGTATCTAGGGTAATTCTGCTCTAGTGGTTGTTCCCCTTATAACAGAAGCACTCAGTCTCGGGTTTGGGTTTAACCTTGGGTTTCTCCACTAGAGCAGCAGCTAATTTGCCGTTTCATGAAGTATCCCTTCTTGCCCTTGCCCTTCTTGAAACTAGTGGTTTCACTAACCATCAACAATTGATGCTCCTTCTTGATTTCTACTTTCGCGGTGTCAAACATCGTGAATATTTCAAGGATCATCATATCTATCCCTGATATGTTATAGTTCATCACGAAGCTCTAGCAGCTTGGTGGCAATGACTTTGGAGAAACATCACTATCTTATCTGGAAGATCAACTCCCACTCGATTCAAGTGATTGTTGTACTCAGACAATCTGAGCACAAGCTCAACGATTGAGCTTTTCTCCCTTAGTTTGCAGGCTAAGAAAATCGTCGGAGGTCTTATACCTCTTGACGTGGGCACGAGCCTGAAATCCCAACTTCAGCCCTCGAAACTTCTCATATGTTCCGCGACATTTCAAGAATGTCTTCGGTGCCTCAATTCTAAACCATTTATCATTACCGAACTATCATGTAGTCATCAAAACGTGTATGTCAGATGTTCGCAACATCCACAGACCACGTTCGAGGTCCAGCACACCGAGCGGTGCATTAAGGACACAAGCCTTCTACTGTCCGCATAATTGCTACTGTCAACTTTCAACCATATTTTCTCTAGGAACGTATCTAACTCAGTAGAAATAAAGCGCGAGCTTACTACATAATTTGCAAAGATCTTTTAACTATGTTCAGGATAATTAAGTTCATCTTATGAACTCCCACTCAGATAGACATCCCTCTAGTTATCTAAGTGATTACATGATCCAAGTCAACTAGGCCGTGTCCGATCATCACGTGAGACGGACTAGTCAACATCGGTGAACATCTTCATGTTGATCGTATCTGCCATACGACTCATGCTCGACCTTTCGGTCTTCTGTGTTCCGAGGCCATGTCTGTACATGCTAGGCTCGTCAAGTCAACCTAAGTGTTTCGCGTGTGTAAATCTGTCTTACACCCGTTGTATGTGAACGTAAGAATCTATCACACCCGATCATCACGTGGTGCTTCGAAACGACGAACTTTCGCAGCGGTGCACAGTTAGGGGGAACACTTTCTTGAAATTTTAATGAGGGATCATCTTATTTACTACCGTCGTTCTAAGCAAATAAGATGCAAAAACATGATCAACATCACATGCAATCAAATAGTGACATGATATGGCCATCATCACTTTGCTCCTTTTGATCTCCATCTTCGGGGCTCCATGATCATCGTCGTCACCGGCATGACACCATGATCTTCCATCATCATGATCTCCATCATCGTGTCTTCATGAAGTTGTCACGTCAACTATTACTTCTACTACTATGGCTAACGCTTTAGCAATAAAGTAAAGTAATTACATGACGTTTATGTTGACACACAGGTCATAAATAAATTAAAGACAACTCCTATGGCTCCTGCCGGTTGTCATACTCATCGACATGCAAGTCGTGATTCCTATTACAAGAACATGATCAATCTCATACATCACATATATCATTCATCACATCCTTTTGGCCATATCACATCACATAGCATACCCTGCAAAAACAAGTTAGACGTCCTCTAATTGTTGTTTGCATGTTTTACGTGGCTGCTAAGGGTTTCTAGCAAGAACGTTTCTTACCTACGCAAAACCACAACGTGATATGTCAATTGCTATTTACCCTTAATAAGGACCCTTTTCATCGAATCCGATCCGACTAAAGTGGGAGAGACTGGCACCCGCTAGCCACCTTATGCAACTAGTGCATGTCAGTCGGTGGAACCTGTCTCACGTAAGTGTACGTGTAAGGTCGGTCCGGGACGCTTCATCCCACAATGCCGCCGAATCAAGATTGACTAGTAACGGTAAGCATATTGAACAAAATCAACGCCCACAACTACTTTGTGTTCTACTCGTGCAAAGAATCTACGCAATAGACCTAGCTCATGATGCCACTGTTGGGGAACGTAGCAGAAATTCAAAATTTTCCTACGTGTCACCAAGATCTATCTATGGAGAAACCAGCAACGAGGGGAAGGAGAGTGCATCTACATACCCTTGTAGATCGCTAAGCGGAAGCGTTCAAGTGAACGGGGTTGATGGAGTCGTACTCGTCGTGATTCAAATCACCGATGACCAAGTGCCGAACGGACGGCACCTCCGCGTTCAACACACGTACAGCCCGGTGACGTCTCCCATGCCTTGATCCAGCAAGGAGAGAGGGAGAGGTTGAGGAAGACTCCATCCAGCAGCAGCACAACAGCGTGGTGATGATGGAGGAGCGTGGCAATCCAGCAGGGCTTCGCCAAGCACCGCAAGAGAGGAGGAAGAAGAGACGCAGGGCTGCACCAACGAGAGAGAGAGAGATCGAATCACGTGTGTTATGGGCAGCCCTAGGCCTCACTATATATAGGGGAGAGGGAGGAGGGTGCGCCCCCTATAGGGCTCCCACCCCTAGGGGGGCGGCAGCCCTAGATGGGGAAGGGGGAGGCGGCCAAGAGGGGAGGAGAGGGAGGCGCAGGGAGCATGGGCCTTAGGGCCCATCTGCCCTAGGGTTTGCCCCCTTCTCCTCTCCCTTGCGCCTTGGGCACTTGTGGGGGGGGCGCACCAGCCCACCTGGGGCTGGTCCCCTCCCACACTTGGCCCAAGTAACCCTCCGGGGATGGTGGCCCCACTTGGTGGACCCCCGGACACCTCCGGTGGTCCCGGTACACTACCGGTGATGCCCAGAACACTTCCGGTGGCCAAAACCATACTTCCTATATATAAATATTTACCTCCAGACCATTCCGGAACTCCTCGTGACGTCCGGGATCTCATCCGGGACTCCGAACAACATTCGGTAACCACATACGAACTTCCTTAATAACCCTAGCGTCATCGAACCTTAAGTGTGTAGACCCTACAGGTTCGGGAGACATGCAGACATGACCGAGACGTTCTCCGGTCAATAACCAACAGCGGGATCTGGATACCCATGTTGGCTCCCACATGTTCCACGATGATTTCATCGGATCAACCACGATGTCAAGGACTTAATCAATCCCGTATACAATTCCCTTTGTCTATCGGTACGATACTTGCCCGAGATTCGATCGTCGGTATCCCGATACCTTGTTCAATCTCGTTACCGGCAAGTCTCTTTACTCGTTCCGTAACACATCATCCCGTGATCAACTCCTTGATCACACTGTGCACATTATGATGATGTCCTACCGAGTGGGCCCAGAGATACCTCTCCGTTTACACGGAGTGACAAATCCCAGTCTCGATTCGTGCCACCCAACAGACACTTTCGGAGATACCCGTAGTGTACCTTTATAGCCACCCAGTTACGTTGTGACATTTGGCACACCCAAAGCATTCCTACGGTATCCGGGAGTTGCACAATCTCATGGTCTAAGAAATGATACTTGACATTATAAAAGCTTTAGCATACGAACTACAATCTTTGTGCTAGGCTTAGGATTGGGTCTTGTCCATCACATCATTCTCCTAATGATGTGATCCCGTTATCAACGACATCCAATGTCCATGGTCAGGAAACCGTAACCATCTATTGATCAACGAGCTAGTAAACTAGAGGCTTACTAGGGACATGGTGTTGTTTATGTATCCACACATGTATCTGAGTTTCCTATCAATACAATTCTAGCATGGATAATAAACGATTATCATGAACAAGGAAATATAATAATAATCAATTAATTATTGCCTCTAGGGCATATTTCCAACAAAAGGGACAAACCGGGCGGCCCAGCGCACGGGAGAAAACGAACTTTGACCGTTTTGTGTCCGCTTTCGACCCATCCCCGGCCCAAGTTTGCGCCGTTTTTGGGGTGAAACGGACACCACGCGGACGCGCTGGCCGTCTGCGCGTGTCCTGCCCTGGGCCGCCCGTCGGTGGCACAGGGCGTGCCTTTTTTTATCCGCCCCCTCCCTCCCTCCGGTAGCACCCCACTCCACTCTTCCCCACTCTTTCTCTCATCGCCACTGCCGCCGCCGCTGCCATTGCAGTCGTGCAGCTCGGACACGCGCTCGCCCAGCCCCTTCCCCTCGGCGTCGCCGAGCTACCCAACCACGGCCACATGGTTTGCGCACCTGCCGGCTGTATTTGGAGCGGATCCGGTGGGTCTTGAGCTCGCCCGGCTATGGGAGGCTGGGCCGCGCCATGGACTGGCCCGGCACCTCGCCGGAAGGCCCTGGCAGGGCCGCAAGGTCACATGCAGGTAGTGGCTCCTCCTCTAGCCGCTCGGATCTGCACCGTCGGTGGTCCGCCGGCAGATACACGAATGGCGGCCGGCCGGGCTCGGTGCTTTCCCAAAAGCTCGTCGGCGCACCGTTGCCACTCATTAAGTGCGACCACTGCCCAAGGATGGTCGTGCGCCGCGTGTCTACAACGCCGGAATATCCCGGATGGGTGTTCAACAAGTGCTTAAATGATGGTGTATGTGTTATTTTTAGCTTCGGTTTGTGCTCTCGGATTAGACTAGTTGTGCTAACTTCAAATTTTATTGTGTAGAATGGATGCAAGTTTTGGTATTGGGAAGAAGAGTACATCGATATGTTGATAGAACGAAATTTATTACATATTCGTGCACTTTTAGCTAGCATAGAGGCTGTAGATGAGACAAGTGCACTTGTTGCTAGATTAGAGGCTAGACACGAGACTAGGTGTGAGGAAGCAACATCGACTTCTGGCTTGAAGAAGAAAGGAGGATGCAACATCGATTCTCCTCCACTGATCAACAATGAGTGCATCGAGGAGGCCCTAACCCAACTGAAGGGAGCAGTTATGGAAGTTGTGTATCTTCTAAAATGTATTCTTGTGGTTGTTATTTTCTTTGGCCTTGCTTTACTAGTCAAAATGTGATGATGTATTGTCATGTACCAAAAATGAATGATAAAAAAAGTTAAGGACTTGCAAATAAAAATGCACGCGGACAGGATGTGGCCGGGATGCGTCCGCGCGTTGGGCGCACGGCCACCGCATCCCAGGACACGCCCGGACATGACCCCATTGCCCTACCCAAACGGACAGAATCTGGACAAAACAGACATCCGTTGGGGTCGCGCGGTGGAGTTGGCCTCACACACGCGGATAGGGAGACAGAGGTCAGGCCAACTCCATCGCGCGACCCCAAACGGTCGTCCGGTTTGGCCGGATTTTGTCCCTTTGGGGCGCCGATGGGTTCGCCCATGTCCGCGTTTGTCCGATGGGTCGTGGGTGCGCCCAACGCGCGGCCGCACCGCAAAACCTGTCCGGGGTGGACGTGAATAAAAAAATATAAAAACTTAAATGAAATGACTAAAAAAAGTAAATAAACGCAGTTAAAAAACATAAAACATATATAGGGGTCACGGCCACAAAAAGGCCCAGTTTCTCAGTCCACTTAAACGGCCCAGTTTCATAATTAACTTAAAACCAAAATAAAAAAACGCCTCCCGCGCGCTCCTGCCACGCCCGTCGATGCCGTGGTCGTCGCCGTCGCCGTCTTCACTGGCCGCCGGTGTCGTCGTCGTCACTGACGAGGTCGACGTAGCCCGGCGGCGTCCACAGGTGGGCCGGCGGTCCGTGGTGCACGGGGGCGGCGGGCTGGAAGGTGGCTGGTGCCTGCACCACCTCCTCTCGAGGCGAGGCCTCCCGCTCCGGCGACCGGGGCGGCGTGGGGCACCAGTTCACGGCCCCCAGGGCGGCCGCCATCTGCTCAACGGAGCGCAACCAGCTCCACCCCTGGCCCACCAGGTCAAGGTGGAACGCGGCTACCGGCGGCTCCTCCACCACCTCCTCCTTCGGCGCCATCTCTAGCTCGGGGATGGCGACGTCGCCGGCCGCGGAGAGGGCCATCGTCTCCTCGAGGTCCGCCCATTGGCGCTCATCGTGCATGTGCTTGGAGTCCTCCAGCACACGCGCCATGAGCCGAGCCTCCTCCTCCGCCGCCATGCGAGGAGGTGGGGGTGGCGATGGAGATGGCGACGGCGACGGCGTGGGCATCAGGCCGCGCACCCGCGTACGCCCGCGCGCCTGGGGAGCCGCTCGGGGTTCACGTGGCCGCCGCGGCCCCGTCGACGTGCCGGCGAAGAACGACGCCCGCCGCACGTCGTGCTCATCGCGGAGCCAAGTGTCCCACAATGGCGACTCGGGGGCGTACCTCTCGTCGTAGTAGAGGTCATCCGGGAGGAGGCGGCGGCGGCGCTGGATCTCCTGGCGGCGCGCACGGCCGCTCTGCGGGACGCGCGGGATCGGCACGTTGTCGGCCAACAGGTGCTAGTTATTGGGGAGGTGGACGTCGCTCCAGGGCAGCGGCGTCCTCGTGTCCCAATACCGGCGGTAGACATCCGCCTCGATGTAGTGCCGGTCGCGGTCGCCGGTGATACGTCTCCGTCGTATCTACTTTTCCAAACACTTTTGCCCTTGTTTTGGACTCTAACTTGCATGATTTGAATGGAACTAACCCAGACTGACGTTGTTTTCAGCAGAATTGCCATGATGTTGTTTTATGTGCAGAAAACAAAAGTTCTCGGAATGACCTGAAACTCCACGGAACATCTAGTTAAAAATAAAAAATCCTTGCCAAAGATGAAGACCAGGGGGACCACACCCTGTCCACGAGGGTGGGGGCGCCCCCTCCCCCTAGGGCGCGCCCCCTACCTCGTGGGCCCCCTGGAGCTCCTCCGACGCTAACTCCAACTCTATATATTTACTTTCAGGGAGAAAAAAATTCAAGGAGAAGAAATCATCGTTTTTTACGATACGGAGCCGCCGCCAAGCCCTAAATCCTCTCGGGAGGGCTGATCTGGAGTACGTTCGGGGCTCCGGAGAGGGGGATTCGTAGCCGTCGTCATCATCAACCATCCTCCATCACTAATTTCATGATGCTCACTGTCGTGCGTGAATAATTCCATCGTAGGCTTGCTTGTCACATCCTAGCTAGTCCATGCATTAGAGTGTTGCATCATGTCTACCTTTTATCAGAAACTTGAATTGGGGAAGGCAGAACCCACAGAACCCCTCTGAATTCAACTAAGGTTTACTAAAAATATTTTCAATGAACCTGAAATGCCCTTCTAAAAAGTTCACCCTCTTTGTCTTGGGTTAGAACCTCTGGCAAAACTGGTGCACAATTTTCTAGGTCAACAGAAGGTCATTGAATTAAATCATATGTAAATTGCATTTGGGCATTTAAATGCTAGTAAATATTTTGAATGCTCAAATAATTCTGAAAATAAGTGTGGGCTGTTGGAGATTTTCTAAACAGAGCCTGTGATTATTTTCAGGATTTTTAGAAGTGCCTAACTATTTTTAATAAAGCCACAAACTTACAGAAAAATAGAAAAAGGGAAAAACAAAGCAAAGAAGAGGCTTACCTGGCGCCCACCTGGCAAGCCCACCTGCCGGCCCAGCCCAGCCACCGCTCCAGCGAGCTGCTTGGCTCGGCCAGGCAGGCAGCCAGGTGCTCGACGCCGGCACCAGCGCGCGCCACGCAGCTGCCCGCCGCCCTGCATCCTCCCCTCGCCGTTCTGCCGCCCTTGGTCGGTCACCCACTCCTCCCCCGAGCTCACAGACACGCCCTTTCCTCCCCAGCTCCTCTCCCTCGCTCTCCCACACCATGGCCGACGCCACCGCAGCCGCACCGCCGCTGTTGTCGCGCTCTCCGTCGTCCCTGCGCCGTGCCACCGTGTCCAGAAGCCCCGCCGCCCTCCTCTCCTTCGAGCAAGCCGAGCCCCGAGCGCTCGCTTGCCCCAAAGCCTCTGCACCGACCTTGCCCGACTTCGCCATCGCCGGAGATCTCCTTTGCCGCCACCGCCGCACCAGTTCGTCCCCGACCGCGTCGTCTGCACCGTCGTCACCGTCGTGAGCTCAGCTAACTCCTCCCCCTTCTCGTTCTCGCTCTCGAGCACCGCAGCGACCCCATGGAGCTTCACCGCACGCGCCACCGCCGAGCTCGTCGCCGACGTGTCTCCGGCCAACCACAGGCCTCACCACCGTGTCCAACACACTCACCGCATCGCGAGGAGTCCAATGCACCTTGCCTTGCCGTGCCCCGTAGCCTCGGGTTCGTCTTCACCCGACTCCGGCGATCGCCAAGCTTGTTGCCGGCGACGTTTCCGACCACCCCGAGCTCAACCACCACCACCAAACGCTGCGGCTTGCTCTCAGCTACGCGTAGATGCCTTCCGCCGCTCATTTGGTCGCCGAAACGCGCTAATGCACTCTCACCGCCGCGTATGGCCTCGCTGGCGGCTAAACGCCGGAGGGTTTGACCTTTGACTTTAACTGGGTGGGCCCAGGTTGACTCCCCTGAGTCTATGACAAGTGGGGCCCCCCTCTGCTAATTAACTTAGATTAGTTTTAACTAAATTTAGTTAGTTTAAATAACTGCTGACACGCGGGACCCACTGGTCAGGTTGACCTGGACGTCCCCTTTGACCACTGGCGTCACCCTGGCGCACTGCTGACGCAATAACTAATTTCTGGATTTATTTTTATATAGAAAATTCCAGAAAATGTTGCAAACTTTAAAAATTCATAGAAATTAATATGTAACTCCAAATGCAAAGATTTATATATGAATTTTGATCAGAAAAATTCAAGCTATCCATTGGTAATGGTTTCATGCATGACAGAACAAGTTAACCTTGCTGTTTAAGAAATATAAGATAATGCACTAATATGGCTATGTTAAATGAACTAACATTTGAATATTTGATTCAAATGAGTTCATTCCTTTCTGTTCTAGCTTGCATTAGGCCAAGACACATTCATATTGCCATGTCATAGCATGCATCATATTGTTGCATATCGTCATGTTGATTATGTCCGGTGTGTCTTTCCTGGTAGGTTCTGCCTCCGAGGATAACCTCGAATATCCGACTAAAGGGCAGTACCCTACTACCACTACATCAGGCAAGCAACCCATTGATCATTCCGATACAAACCCATGTTCTCGCTTCTGCTCTTGTTTACTGCATTAAGACAACGCAATTCAAACTGCTGTGTGTTGCGGTAGTTGAACCCACTTCCTTTGAATGACCTGTCATTGCCACAGTAACTAGATGATACCCACTAGCATGTGTAGGACTTGATTGAGCCATATTTGTGTTTCCTACCATGCTATGCTTGCTATGCTTAGAGTTGTGTCAGGTCTGGCTCATCGGGATGATCAACTAGAGTGAAAGGTTGTGTCGGTAATGAGAGTGAAGTGTTGAATATGATTTGGTAAAGGAATCGATGAGAGGCCATGTAGGAGTACATGGTGGGTTGCTTCATTGAGGCCGTCCCTAAGAACTGAGATCTGTGTGTGTGATTTAAGATTCAGCTACTACCACACATTGGGATCCTGAATTGACCCTCTCGACTTATTAACCACTCTTGTCCTCTGTCCGGGAGTTGCAAAGTAGTTTCTGGTGTTTGTAGCATGCTGGGGCCACACGCAGCTCTGACCTTAGGGGTGGGCTGTGTTGCGGTAGGCACATGGCCCGGTGTACCGATTCGCCCGTTTGGTGTCTCGGGAACCCTGCACACATCGTTCGGGGCCGTTAGTGGAAACCTCGGCCGGACTCCCTGTGGATGGAACCCGAATAGGCGATAAACCTGGACTAGGGACTCGTGTGTTTAGTGAGGTCGTGGACGACACCCTCGCCGGGCTTCCGCTTGAAGGTTGCCGAGTACACGTCGTGTAGCGGCGATAAGTGGTGAGAGCGTGTGTGAAGAAGTACACCCCTGCAGGGTATAAAACTACTCGAATAGCCGCGTCCGCGGTAAAGGACTACTTGGTCACCTATCAGTTCATAGACAAGTAAATGGATACTACTAAAAGCCTCAAGATAAGTGTGAGTACCGCGGATGGCCCTCTCGTAGGTTGACGAGAGAGGATCCATGGTGGAGTATTGTGTTGGTGATTAGTGGACTCGTGTGCGACAAATGCTTACAAGTTGTGCCTATCGTAGGATAGCTTAGCCATGAGTCAAAGCTGGCTTGCTGCAATAACTCCACTACATTCTTGAGAATGTGCATGTATAGTAGGATTCTGTTGTAAGACTTGATGAGTACCTCCGTACTCATGTTGCCTTAATTAATGTTTTCAGATGACAACACCGCCCCCTCCGATGGGTTCTATGTAGACCTCGACGTTGACAAGTGACTAGCCACCCAGGTGGTGGTCCAAGACTTGTGAAGGGCCGATGTAGATAGATAGGCTTCCTCAAGCCTTTTTCCTTTCTAGTGTCTGTACTCAGACTAAGTTGCTTCCGCATGTGCTTGTATGTTTGTATGACTTGAGTGTCGGGTCATGTGACCCCTATCTGTATGAACATGTTATGTATGGCTCCTCAGAGCCTTTTAAATAAAGTACTTTCAGTTGTAGAGTTTTGTTGTGATGCCATGTTGTATGTACTCATGTCGGGCATATTGTGTGTATGATTAAAATGCTTGGTATGAGTGGGATCCGACAATCTAGTTGTTTATCCTTGGCAGCCTCTCATATGGGGAAATGTAGTCTAGTGCTTCCTGAGCGATAGTAGTCTGCTACAGCCCGGTTCACCGGAGTCCTGCTAGCCCAGCACTACTGCTCTGGACACTTAACTGGTCGGCATGTGTTTCACTTCGTTCCTGTGTCTGTCCCTTCTGGGAAATGTCACGCGGTGACATCCGGAGTCCTGCCTAGCCTGCTATAGCCCGGGTTACCGGAGTCCTGTTAGCCCAGTGCTACAGCCCGGATTCACACGTTGATGACCTACATGCTCGATGTGATTCATGTATGCCTGTCCCCATGGGTTAGTGCCGCTTTGGGTTCACGACTAGCCATGTCGGCCCGGGTTCTCTGTCATATGGATGCTAGCGACACTATCATATACGTGAGCCAAAAGGCGCAAACGGTCCCGGGCCATGGTAAGGCGACACCCGTGGGATTACCGCGCGTGAGGCCGCAAAGTGATATGAGGTGTTACCGGCTGGGTCGATGTGACTTGGAATCGGGGTCCTAACATTGCTGGACGGTGATGGGTTGGATGAGATTTATCATGTAATCGAGTTAGTTTGTTAGGGTTTGATCCCTAGTATCCACTATGTTCTGAGATTGATGTTGCTATGACTTTGCTATGCTTAATGCTTGTCACTAGGGCCCGAGTGCCATGATTTCAGATCTGAACCTATTATGTTTTCATGAATATATGTGAGTTCTTGATCCTATCTTGCAAGTCTATAGTCACCTACTATGCGTTATGATACGGCAACCCCGAAGTGACAATAATCGGGACCACTCCCGGTGATGACCATAGTTTGAGGGGTTCATGTATTCACTATGTGCTAATGCTTTGTTCCGGTTCTCTATTAAAAGGAGGCCTTAATACCCCTTAGTTTCCAATAGGACCCCGCTGCCATGGGAGGGTAGGACAAAAGATGTCATGCAAATTCTTTTCCATAAGCATGTACGACTATATTTGGAATACATGCCTACATTACATTGATGAATTGGAGCTAGTTCTGTGTCACCCTATGTTATGACTGTTACATGATGAACCGCATCCGGCATAATTATCCATCACCGATCCAATGCCTACGAGCTTTCCATATACTGGTTTACGCTTATTTACTTTCCCGTTGCTATTGTTACAATCACTTCAAAACACCAAAAATATTACTTTTGCTTCCTTTACTTTTGGTACCATTACCACTACTATCATATTACTTTGCTACTAAATACTTTGCTGCAGATATTAAGTTATCCAGGTGTGATAAGGCGACACCCATGGGATTACCGTGCGTGAGGCCGCAAACTGATATGAGGTGTTACCGGCTGGGTCGATGTGACTTGGAATCGGGGTCCTGACAGCGTTGGCATCAGAACCAGACTGCCTGTAGGTTCGCTAAGCCAAACTGGCCGATGTCGAGTCTAGAAATGCTTTGGCTATATGTAGGGGAATTGATTGTGGGAGGGACGTAAGGCTCTTTTTACTCCTTTGCCTTATGCCCTCTGATCTGTGTCATTCTTTTCTCATTCTACGGGGGTTAAGGACTAGGCTCTCTTCTCTCTATGAGGTTCACGTGTTACTAATCCGTAGTAACTTATAGGATTGTTGGTTACTAGCCTCAGTTCAGTTTCTACTACTTTAGTATGTTACCAGTTGAACCAGAACCTTGATATGATGTTGTTGAGTGGTTTTGCAATCTATTGTGAATGTCTCAAATCTGTTCCTGAGCATTTACAGCTGTTATGCTTTCCAATTTTCCCTAGAAATTCTAATGTCTTTGCGTTGTGGTTGTGCTTTCAGATGGCCACTCGTGCTCAAAACCAAGTGGTTCGCGTGACCCGGTGCCTCGATGTGCCCGGTCATACGGCTATGTTAGTCCGGGTAATGATCGAGATGGGTTACCGTTGGTATCCCGAATACACTGTCGAAGAGCAATTCCGAGACTTTAATCAAAACCAATATTTCTGCACTGTCAGGATATTTCCTTCTTATCCTGGATCTACCGAGCCCCTCCACTGTTCCTATGGACTCGAGGTCACTATTGAGATGGTTGTGCAGGATGCTGCCTATTCTATGATGACCATCATGCGAGTCAGGACTGTCCTGCTTCGGAACACCGACTTCCGTTATATGCCAGCTTCACTCCCGGGAGCGCAAGGGTATCTCCAGGCTATCTATGCTGACTCCACACATGAGGACTCACTTACTCGCACCACTGCCGAGATGCTCGAGGATAAGGACCGAGAGAATCGGGCCTTGAGACTGGAGCTTTTCAACACCCGTGCGGATCATTGGGCCACTTTGACTCGGTTTGCACCGGCTGTGCAAGCTGGATGTATGGATACGAGGGATATGTATCCTGTGAGATCTGCTCTGCCAGACATGGTGGGTTGGCGTGATGTGGGAGGCATCACCCCATCCCGTGGTCCCCGCAGGCCACCGTTTGTTGGTCCAAGACCTCATCCTAGCCCCTATGGTCCACAAGCTCCTCAGGACCGTCTGTTCCCGGATGATCACGTTGAACTTCCAGGCTATGGAGGTGACTTCTATGAGGACTACTACGGAGCTGTCTGAGTTAGTAGTAGTATCACTAGTATTGTAATAGTTGTATTTCCACCATCCTGCGTGACCTGTGGAATATGGCTTGGTGTGTATCAATTCCGGAGGTGTAGAAAAATAATAATGTATAGGAGCTTGGAATGCCTCCGATGAGATGTAACGTTTTTCATCGTAGTTGTACTTTAGCCTGGGCTTGTACTAAACTATGTATGGGTGTATGACCGTTGGTATATATATGGCAGTTCTATATTACCATGTCATACGGATGAACATCTCTGCATTCCGTGTTATCCATTACATTCTGCACTTCCTTGCCAAAATTTTGCCATCCTTGTCTAAGCCGTTGACTTGTTTTCCTAGGATGGTCAACACCAGCAACAACCCTGCTGCTCCGGAGCAGGGTGAAGCCAGCGCAGCTAGGAATGAAAATCTGCCTCAACCGCCTTCTCTGGCCGAAATTATGCTGGAGGCAGAACGAAACAGGCGTGAGACCAATCGCTTGCTGGAGCGGATTGAGCAGAATACTGCACGCCAGCCGAGGAACGATCTGGTGTCAATCAATGACTTTGTCAAGTTGTATCCACCGAAGTTTAATCATTCTGTCGAGCCTCTCGATGCGGATGACTGGCTTCGCAGCATCACCCATAAGCTACGTTCTGCCAACGTAGCCGAAGCTGATAAGGTTACCTTTGATGTCTATCACCTCGAAGGCCCTGCTAGCCTTTGGTGGGAAAACTTTGAGGCTATGCGCCCGGTCGGCCAACTCACTACCTGGGCTGAATTCAGTGCGGCTTTCCGTGAGCATCACATCCCGGAAGGTCTCATGGATCGTAAGAGGGAAGAGTTCTACAATTTCACCCAGGGTAGACTGACTGTGGATGCATACAGTCGTGAGTTTGGAAATCTAGCACGTTATGCTCCTGAAGAGGTATCCACCGACGCCAAGAAGCAGGCAAGGTTCCGCAAGGGACTTAGCCCCGAGCTTCGCCGTGACCTTCGTCTACACGAGTGCACCTCCTTTCAGAAGTTAGTCAACAAGGCCATCAGTGCTGAGACAAGTCAGATTGACTTCGAAGCTTCACGCAAGCACTCCCGTGACTTTGGATCTTCATCCGGCTCTGGATCCCAGAAGCGTCGGGTGTGGATTCCAAACACCGCTCTGCCACCCAGGTTCACTCCGAGGCCATCCTTTGAGGCGCCTCGCCCCAACCAGCAGTATGTACCGCCCAAGACTTATGGTGGCCCTGCTGCTAATGCTGCTCCACGCCCCAATGTGATAACTTGTTTCAAGTGTGGGGAGACGGGTCACTACATCCGTGAGTGTCCCCAGAACAACCCCAATCAGCCTGGAAAGTTCGTTGGTCGTGACAAGCCAGCAGGAAAGGTGCTCTACGCCAAGCCAGCCACCACTGCACGTGGCCATGTCAACTACGTCTCAGCTGAAGAAACTCATGAGGACCCCAACGTCGTTCTCGTTACGCTCCTTGTTAATTGCCATCCGACAACTGCTCTCTTTGATACTGTAGCATCTCATTCATTTATTTCTGAGAGCTATGCTCGATTGCACAACACCACATTTAGTGAAATGCCCACCTCCATGGAAATTCAGACTCCTGGTTCTAGATGGCAAACCTCTAGAATAAGTCATGGGAATGAAATCCTTGTCGACAGATTAGTCTTCCTTGCATCACTAATAGCTCTCAAGTCCTCGGGCATAAACATCATCTTGGGTATGGACTGGATGTCAGCCCATTACGCTAAGATTGATTGCTCCACTAGAACTGTTCAACTCACCCATCCATCGGGCAAGACAGTCAATGTTTTGACCCGAGTGTCTGAGCGTCAGCTCTACTCCTTAAATGCCAACCCCCTTCCAGACCTTGAAGATATTTTGGTAGTTCGTGACTTCCCGGATGTCTTTCCAGAGGAACTGCCAGGTGTTCCACCTGACAGAGATGTCGAGTTCGTGATAGACCTTGTTCCAGGAACCGTCCCAATCTCTAGAAGACCTTATAAGATGGCACCCCTAGAACTAGCCGAGCTTAAGAAACAACTCAATGAGTCCTTGCAAAAGGGTTTCATCCATCCTAGTTCTTCTTCATGGGCTTGCCCCGTCCTCTTCGTCAAGAAGAAGGATGGAACGGATCGGATGGTTGTAGATTACCGACCTTTGGTCACCATCAAGAACAAGTATCCGCTCCCCAGGATCAACGACCTGTATGATCAGCTTGCTGGATCCTCAGTCTTTTCCAAGATGGATTTGAGGTTGGGCTACCATCAAATCAAAATCAAGAACGGGGACATTCCTAAAACGGCCTTTGTTACTCGTTATGGCCAATACGAGTACACCGTCATGTCCTTCGGTTTAACCAATGCTCCATCCACCTTCTCTCGGTTAATGAAATCGATCTTCATGGAGTATTTAGATAAATTCGTCGTGGTATACCTCGATGATATACTCATCTACTCCAGAAATGAGGAGGAACATGCCGAACATTTAAGGCTAGTATTGATGAAACTTCGAGAGAATCGTCTTTATGCCAAATTCTCTAAGTGTGAATTTTGGTTGCCAGAAGTGACCTATCTAGGCCATGTAATCTCTCGTAAGGGCATTGCTGTCAATCCTGAGCGAGTTCAAGCCGTCCTTGACTGGACTCCACCTGAAACGGTCAAGCAAGTTTGGAGTTTCCTTGGCCTAGCAAGCTACTATCGCCGCTTCATCGAGAATTTCTCCAAGGTTGCTAAACCTCTAACTGAACTCCTCAAGAAAGATAAAAAGTTCGAGTGGACCCCACAGTGCGAGTTCAGCTTCCAGGAACTGAAAAGACGCCTGGCATCTGCTCCCGTACTTGTACCACCAGATTTTTCTAAGGACTTTATTATCTATTGCGACGCCTCGCGAAAAGGACTAGGTTGCATACTCATGCAAGATCGTCATGTGATTGCCTACGCTTCTCGACAGTTGCGCCCACATGAGGATAACTATCCCACACATGATCTAGAGCTTGCAGCAATGGTCCATGCACTCAAAACATGGCGACATTACCTTCTTGGTAATCGTTGCAAAATTTACACGGATCACCAAAGTCTGAAATACATCTTCACCCAACCGGATTTGAATCTCAGGCAAAGACGTTGGGTCGAGTTGATTACGGATTACGACTTAGGAATAACTTACACCCCAGGCAAAGCCAATGTCATGGCTGATGCACTAAGTCGTAAATCTTATTGTAACAACCTGATGTTACAACAAAGTTAACCACTTCTCAACGAGGAATTTCGTAAGCTTAACCTTCACATTGTTCCTCGAGGATTCCTTTCCACCCTGGTGGCGAAACCCAACCTTACGGATCAAATCATAACCGCTCAGCGGTATGATAGAGGAATATCTCGGATCAATGAGAACATTGCTAGCGGAGCTGCTAAGTGGTTCTCCATAGATGAGCGAGGTGTGGTCTTCTTCGAGAACTGCTTGGTGGTTCCCAAGAAACAACAGCTACGGCAATTGATCCTTAAGGAAGCTCATGGTTCCCCTCTCACCATTCATCCCGGTAGTACTAAAATGTATCAAGACCTACGCCAGAGGTTTTGGTGGACTAGGATGAAGAGACAAATCTCTCTATACATTGCTAATTGCGACGTCTGTCGTCGAGTTAAAGCAGAACATCAATGGCCTGCTGGCACCCTTCAACCTTTGGCCAATCCTGAATGGAAATGGGATAAAATCGGTATGGATTTCATTACCGGGTTTCCCAGGACCAAGAGAGGGAATGATGCTATCTTCGTTGTTGTCAATCGTCTTTCCAAAGTAGCCCACTTCCTACCCGTTCGTGAGAGTATAACCGCTAGCCAGCTATCTGAATTGTACATCTCCCGAATAGTGTCTCTTCATGGTGTTCCATTGGAGATTAACTCAGAGCGTGGAAGTCTCTTCACCTCTCGATTTTGGGAAAGTTTCCAAAATGCTATGGGAACTCGTCTCTCCTTTAGCACCGCCTTACATCCTCAATCAAGTGGTCAAGTAGAACGAGTCAATCAAATTCTGGAGGATATGCTTCGAGCTTCTGTCATCGCTTTTGGTATGAATTGGGAGAAGTGCCTTCCATTCGCCGAGTTTGCTTATAACAATAGTTATCAAGCTAGCTTGGGCAAAGCTCCTTTCGAAGTTCTCTATGGACGAAAATGTCGAACGCCTCTTAAATGGTCAGAAACCGGGGAAAGACAACTCTTTGGCCCGGATATGATCCAGGAAGCAGAAGAGCAGGTCCGCATTATTCATGAGAAATTGAAAACAGCCCAATCTCGTCAAAAGAGCCAATAGAAAAAGGGAAAAACAAAGCGAAGCAGAGGCTTACCTGGCGCCCACCTGGCAAGCCCACCTGCCGGCCCAACCCAGCCACCGCTCCAGCGAGCTGCTTGGCTCGGCCAGGCAGGCAGCCAGGTGCTCGACGCCGGCACCAGCGCGCGCCACGCAGCTGCCCGCCGCCCTGCTTCCTCCCCTCGCCGTTCTGCCGCCCTGGGTCAGTCACCCACTCCTCCCCCGAGCTCACAGACACACCCTTTCCTCCCTAGTTCCTCTCCCTCGCTCTCCCACACCATGGCCGACGCCACCGCAGCCGCACCGCCGCTGTAGTTGCGCTCTCCGTCGTCCCTGCGCCGTGCCACCGTGTCCAGAAGCCCCACCGCCCTCCTCTCTTTGGAGCAAGCCGAGCCCCGAGTGCTCGCTTGCCCCAAAGCCTCTGCACCAACCTCGCCCGACTTCGCCACCGCCGGAGATCCCCTTTGCCGTCACCGCCGCACCAGTTCGTCCCCGACCGCGTCGTCTGCACCGTCTTCACCGCCGTGAGCTCAGCTAACTCCTCCCCCTTCTCGTTCTCGCTCTCGAGCACCGCAGCGACCCCATGGAGCTTCACCGCACACGCCACCGCCGAGCTCGTCACCGACGTGTCTCCGGCCAACCACAGGCCTCACCACCGTGTCCAACACACTCACCGCATCGCGAGGAGTCCAATGCACCTTGCCTTGCCGTGCCCCGTAGCCTCGGGTTCATCTTCACCCGACTCCGGCGAACGCCAAGCTCATCACCGGCGACGTTTCCGACCACCCCGAGCTCCACCACCACCACCAAACGATGTGGCTTGCTCTCAGCTACGCGTAGATGCCTTCCGCCGCTCATTTGGTCACCGGAACGCGCTAATGCACTCTCACCGCCGCGTCTGGCCTCGCCGGCGGCTAAATGCCGCTGGGTTTGACTTTGACTTTGACTGGGTGGGCCCAGGTTGACTCCCCTGAGTCTATGACAAGTGGGGGCCCCCTCTGCTAATTAACTCAGATTAGTTTTAACTAAATTTTGTTAGTTTAAATAACTGCTGACACGTGGGACCCACTGGTCAGGTTGACCTGGACGTCCCCTTTGACAACTGACGTCACCCTGACGCACTGCTGACGCAATAACTAATTTCTGGATTTATTTTTATATAGAATATTCCAGAAATTGTTGCAAACTTCAAAAATTCATAGAAATTAATCTGTAACTCCAAATGAAAGATTTATATATGAATTTTGATCAGAAAAATTCAAGCTATCCATTGGTAATGGTTTCATGCATGACAGAACAAGTTAACCTTGATGTTTAAGCAATATAAGATAATGCACTAATATGGCTATGTTAAATGAACTAATATTTGAATCTTTGATTCAAATGAGTTCATTCCTTTCTGTTCTAGCTTGCATTAGGCCAAGACACACTCATATTGCCATGTCATAGCATGCATCATATTGTTGCATATCGTCATGTGTTGATTATGTTCGGTGTGTCTTTCGTGGTAGGTTCTGCCTCCGAGGATAACCCTGATTATCCGACTGAAGGGCAGTACCCTACTACCACTACATCAGGCAAGCAACCCATTGATCATTCTGATACAAACCCATGTTCTCGCTTCTGCTCTTGTTTACTTCATTAAGACAACGCGATTCAAACTGCTATGTGTTGTGGTAGTTGAACCCACTTCCTTTGCATGACTTGTCATTGCCACAGTAACTAGATGAAACCCACTAGCATGTGTAGGAGTTGATTGAGCCATATTTGTGTTTCCTACCATGCTATGCTTGCTATGCTTAGAGTTGTGTCAGGTCTGGCTCATCGGGATGATGAACTAGAGTGAAAGGTTGTGTCGGTAATGAGAGTGAAGTGTTGAATATGATTTGGTAAAGGAATCGATGAGAGGCCATGTAGGAGTACATGGTGGGTTGTTTCATTGAGGCCGCCCCTAAGAACTGAGATCTGTGTGTGTGATTTAAGATTCAGCTACTACCACACATTGGGATCCTTAATTGACCCTCTCTACTTATTAACCACTCCTCTGTCCGGGAGTTGCAAAGTAGTTTTTGGTGTTTGTAGCATGCTGGGGGCCGCACGCAGCGCTGACCTTAGGGGTGGGCTGTGTTTCGGTAGGCACGTGGCCCGGTGTACCGATTCGCCCGTTTGGTGTCTCGGGAACCCTGCACACATCGTTCGGGGCCGTTAGTGGAAACCTCGGCCGGACTCCCTGTGGATGGAACCCGAATAGGCGATAAACCTAGACTAGGTACTCGTGTGTTTAGTTAGGTCATGGCCGACACCCTCGCCGGGCTTCGGCTTGAAGGTTGCCGAGTACACGTCGTGTAGCGGCGATAAGTGGTGAGAGCGTGTGTGAAGAAGTACACCCCTGCAGGGTATAAAACTATTCGAGTAGCCGCGTCCGCGGTAAAGGACTACTTGGTCACCTATGCAGTTCATAGACAAGTAAATGGATACTACTAAAAGCCTCAAGATAAGTGTGAGTACCGCGGATGGCCCTCTCGTAGGTTGACGAGAGAGGATCCACGGTGGAGTATTGTGTTGGTGATTAGTGGACTCGTGTGCGACAAATGCTTACAAGTTGTGCCTATCGTAGGATAGCTTTGCCATGAGTCAAAGCTGGCTTGTTGCAATAACTCCACTACCTTCTTGAGAATGTGCATGTATAGTAGGATTCTGTTGTAAGACTTGATGAGTACCTCCGTACTCATGTTGCCTTAATTAATGTTTTCAGATGACAACACCGCCCCCTCCGATGGGTTCTATGTAGACCTCGACGTTGACAAGTGACTAGCCACCCAGGTGGTGGTCCAAGACTTGTGAAGGGCCGATGTAGATAGATAGGCTTCCTCAAGCCTTTTTCCTTTCTAGTGTCTGTACTCAGACTAAGTTGCTTCCGCATGTGCTTGTATGTTTGTATGACTTGAGTGTCGGGTCATGTGACCCCTATCTGTATGAACATGTTATGTATGGCTCCTCAGAGCCTTTTAAATAAAGTACTTTCAGTTGTAGAGTTTTGTTGTGATGCCATGTTGTATGTACTCATGTCGGGCATATTGTGTGTATGATTAAAATGCTTGGTATGAGTGGGATCCGACAATCTAGTTGTTTATCCTTGGCAGCCTCTCATATGGGGAAATGTAGTCTAGTGCTTCCTGAGCGATAGTAGTCTGCTACAGCCCGGTTCACCGGAGTCCTGCTAGCCCAGCACTACTGCTCTGGACACTTAACTGGTCGGCATGTGTTTCACTTCGTTCCTGTGTCTGTCCCTTCTGGGAAATGTCACGCGGTGACATCCGGAGTCCTGCCTAGCCTGCTATAGCCCGGGTTACCGGAGTCCTGTTAGCCCAGTGCTACAGCCCGGATTCACACGTTGATGACCTACATGCTCGATGTGATTCATGTATGCCTGTCCCCATGGGTTAGTGCCGCTTTGGGTTCACGACTAGCCATGTCGGCCCGGGTTCTCTGTCATATGGATGCTAGCGACACTATCATATACGTGAGCCAAAAGGCGCAAACGGTCCCGGGCCATGGTAAGGCGACACCCGTGGGATTACCGCGCGTGAGGCCGCAAAGTGATATGAGGTGTTACCGGCTGGGTCGATGTGACTTGGAATCGGGGTCCTGACATTGCTGGACGGTGATGGGTTGGATGAGATTTATCATGTAATCGAGTTAGTTTGTTAGGGTTTGATCCCTAGTATCCCCTATGTTCTGAGATTGATGTTGCTATGACTTTGCTATGCTTAATGCTTGTCACTAGGGCCCGAGTGCCATGATTTCAGATCTGAACCTATTATGTTTTCATGAATATATGTGAGTTCTTGATCCTATCTTGCAAGCCTATAGTCACCTACTATGTGTTATGATACGGCAACCCCGAAGTGACAATAATCGGGACCACTCCCGGTGATGACCATAGTTTGAGGAGTTCATGTATTCACTATGTGCTAATGCTTTGTTCCGGTTCTCTATTAAAAGGAGGCCTTAATATCCCTTAGTTTCCAATAGGACCCCGCTGCCACGGGAGGGTAGGACAAAAGATGTAATGCAAATTCTTTTCCATAAGCATGTACGACTATATTTGGAATACATGCCTACATTACATTGATGAATTGGAGCTAGTTCTATGTCACCCTATGTTATGACTGTTACATGATGAACCGCATCCGGCATAATTATCCATCACCGATCCAATGCCTACGAGCTTTCCATATGCTGGTTTACGCTTATTTACTTTCCCCTTGCTATTGTTACAATCTCTACAAAACACCAAAAATGTTACTTTTGCTTTCTTTACTTTTGTTACCGTTACCACAACTATCATATTACTTTGCTACTAAATACTTTGTTGCAGATATTAAGTTATCCAGGTGTGGCTGAATTGACAACTCAGTTGCTAATACTTGAGAATATTCTTTGGCTCCCCTTATGTCGAATCAATAAATTTGGGTTGAATACTCTACCCTCGAAAGCTGTTGCGATCCCCTACACTTGTGGGTTATCAAGACTAATTTCTGGCGCCGTTGCGGGGGAGCATAGCTCTATTCTTTGAGTTACTTAGGATTTATATCTGCTGGACACTATGAAGAACTTGAAAGACGAGAAAACAAAAATTTATCCCACAACTACGAGGGGAGGTAAGGAACTGCCATCTAGCTCTGCACTTGATTCACCTTCTGTTTTGAGTAAGCTTGCGACACCTAAACCTGCTTCTGTTAATCGTTCTGATATGTCGCATGTTATTGATGATGCCACTTCTGCTATGCATGATACTTATGATGAAACTACTTCTATGCCTGATACTACTGTGCCCCTTAGTAAATTTCTTGATGAACAAATTGCTAGGGCTAGAGAGAAACAAATTATTGAATCTGATTATATTGATGAAAGTGATGATGAATATAGGCCTGTTATTCCTGAGGGTTATGTTTTTGATATAGAAGGTTCTGCAGCTATTTTAGCCTGCAAAGATAGCCATGAACTCAAGAGGCTATTAATTAAATGGAGCAAGGAATCTCTTAGAGATAGAATGAGGCCTGACCCTGCTTTCGCTACTTCACCTATTTGTCTTCCCGATAAGGATTATGAATTCTCTGTTGATCCTGATATAATTACTTTGGTTGAATCTGATCCTTTTCATGGCTATGAATCTGAAACTGTTGTGGCACATCTTACTAAATTAAATGATATAGCCACCCTTTTCACTAATGATGAGAGATCTCGTTACTTTTATATACTTAAAATATTTCCGTTCTCATTAAAGGGTGATGCTAAGATATGGTTTAGTTCTCTTGATCCTGGTTGTGTGCGTAGTCCCCAGGATATGATTTATTACTTCTCTGCTAAATATTTCCCTGCTCATAAGAAACAAGCTGCTTTAAAGGAAATATACAACTTTGTGCAAATTAAAGAAGAGAGTCTCCCACAAGCTTGGGGGAGGCTTCTCAAGTTACTTAATGCTTTGCCTGATCATCCTCTTAAGAAAAATGAAATACTTGATATCTTTTATAAATGGACTAAACGATGCTTCCAGAGATTACCTAGATAGTTGTGCTGGTTCTCTTTTCAGGGAAAGAGCACCAGATGAAGCTGAAATTTTATTGAATAATATGTTGACAAATGAAAATAATTGGGCACCTCTTGAGCCAGCTCCTGAGCCAGCTCCTGAGCCAATTACTGAGCCTATTCCTAAACCAACTCCGAAGAAGAGAGGTGTTCTATTTCTCAGTCCTGAAGATATGCAGGAGGCCAAGAAATCTATGAAAGAAAAAGGTATTAAAGCTGAAGATGTTAAGAATTTGCCTCTTATTGAAGAAATACATGGTCTTAATTTACCGCTTGTTGAAGAAACATATGATCTTAATCCATTACCTATTGAAGAACCTCCTGATCCTGATAACCCGACACAGGTAGTAAAGGTAAACTCTCTCTATAGATATGATAAAGTTGAAGTCCCTCCTACTAAAATTGCTAGTCAGTGCTTGGACGAGTTTGATAACTTTATGTTTAAGCAAGAAGACTTCAATGCTTATTTTGGTAGACAACTAAAACAAAATGCTTACATGATTAAACACTTGGGTGATTATATGGCTAATATTAGAGGTGAACTTAAACTTGTTAGCAAACATGCTTTTATGGTTACCACTTAAGTAGAACAAGTACTTAAGGCTCAAAAAGAATTGCTCGATGAAATGAATAGTAAGAAAAATGATTATGTTGTTAGAGTGGCTACTAGAACTGGTAGAATGACTCAGGAACCTTTGTATCCTGAAGGCCACCCTAAGAGAATTGAGCAAGATTCTTAGAGAAATAATATTGATGTACCTAGTTCTTCTAAAAGGAAGAAAAAGAAAAATGATAGGACTTTGCAAACTTCTAGTGAACCTACTGCTGAACCACCTGAGAATCCAAATGATCTATCTATTTCTGATGCTGAAACACAATCTGGTAATGCACATGAACCAAATGAAAATGCTAATGATGATGTTCATGATGATGCTCAACCTAGTAAGGATAATGATGTAGAAGTTGAACCTGTTGTTGATCTTGATAACCCATAATCAAAGAATCAACGTTGTGATAAAAGAGACTTTGTTGCTAAGAAACATGGTAAAGAAAGAGAACCATGGGTTCAGAAACCCATGCCTTTTCCTCCCAAACCATCCAAGGAAAAGGATGATGAGGATTTTGAGCGCTTTGCTGAAATGACTAGACCTATCTTTTTGCATATGCGATTAACTGATATGCTCAAAATGAATCCATATGCTAAGTATATGAAAGATATTGTTACTAATAAAAGAAAGATACCGGAAGCTGAAATTTCCACTATGCTTTCTAATTACACTTTTAAGGGTGGAATACCAAAGAAACTAGGAGATCCAGGAGTACCTACTATACCTTGCTCCATTAAAAGAAACTATGTTAAAACTGCTTTATGTGATCTTGGAGCCGGTGTTAGTGTTATGCCTCTCTCTTTATATCGTAGACTTGATTTGAATAAGTTGACACCTACTGAAATATCTTTGCAAATGGCTGATAAATCAATTGCTATACCTGTCGGTATTTGTGAGGATGTGCCTGTTGTGGTTGCAAACGTTACTATTTTAACGGACTTTGTTATTCTTGATATTCCCGAGGACGATAGTATGTCTATTATTCTTGGAAGGCCTTTTTTGAATATTGCAGGGGCTGTTATTGATTGCAACAAAGGCAATGTCACTTTTGATGCTAATGGTAATGAGCATACGGCACACTTTCCGAGGAAACAACCTCAAGTTCATAGTATCAACTCTATTGGAAAAATTCCATCGATTATATTTGGAGGTTTTGAATTTCCTCTTCCTACTGTCAAGAAGAAATATGATATACTTATTATCGGGGATGTGCATATCCCCGTTGAGGTAACATAGTGTTATTCGAAATTTCTCCGGTTTCATGTTACTCGGAATGAGTTTATTAACAAGACCTGATCAACCTTGTTAGTGGATTCCTTTTGATGAGCATGAGATGGATGAAACTAGAAGGCACAACCTTCTATACCCTCTTTATACTTTCTGTTATTTAGTTGAAATAAAGTAAAAATAGTATTTTCTGTTTGTTTCCTGATTTATCCGTGCAATATAAAAATATCCCGAAAATAAAAGTCCTCCAAATGCCATGCCAATTTAATATGACTTTTTCGGGAATATTTGAGGATCTATGGTACTGAAATCACCACGGGGGGAGCTGCCACCTGGCCACGAGGGTGGAGGGCGCGCCCTACCCCCCTGGGCGCGCCCCCTGCCTCGTGGGCCCACGGTGGCCCTCCTCCACTTATTCCTGCATCCATCCTCTTCTTCTTCCTCCCACAAACACGAATAACCAGCTCAAGCACGAGCTCTAGCTCACTTTGCTGTGATTTTCGATCTCTTGCTCAAAGCACCTCTCACAAAACTGCTTGGAGAGATTGTTCCTTGGTATGTGACTCCTCCATTGGTCCAATTAGTTTTTGTTCTAGTGCTTTATTCTTTGCAAATTTGTGCTCCATAGGTGACCATGTTATTGAGCTTGCATGTCAAATTTATATGGTTTCAAGTAGTTCTAATGCTTGATATAGGCTCTAGGCACTTGTAGGAGTAGTTGCTATCAATTTTGTTGAGCTTGGTTCACTTTTTTTTGAAGTTACTAAAAATTTTAGAAATTTTTCAGAGAAAAGCAATATGTTTAGGAAGATGTTCCAAGGTGGTTCTTCAAGGAAGAAAGGCCCCAAGCTTGCAATGTGTGATGCTGATGAGGAGCCCCCAAGGGACGCTCCAGTGCGGCCTTGTGAATGGCCGTCGGAAAATTTTATGGATCGAGCGGGAATCAAAGAAGAATTTAACGCATATTTGCGTAACGCCGACCTTGTGGACTTTGAGGCAGACAAATGCCCACGGTATCATGATCTCACTAGCTCATTTGTGAGGAGATTTGAGTTTTCATCTTCACGTAATTCTCCTTCTGTCATGTTTGATCTTTATGATAAATCCTATACCATGGACTTCGAGGATTTTACTTTTGCTTGCAAACTTCCACAATGGGGTAGTACTATTGATCCCCGTAAATCCGAATTTAGAGACTTTCTTGATGGTATAATCGTAGGGGAATCTAGAGATATAGCGCAAGCTACCATAGGGAGCATTCACTTTCCTGCTATACATTATTTTGCTCTCTTCATAGGTAGGTGCATAAATGCTAAGGATGAAGCATGTCACATGTGTGTCCCTGACCTTAGCATTCTCAGGAGTGCTGTGTTAGGAGAACAATCTTATCATATGGGAGCCATTGTAGCACCTAGGTTGCATCATAATAGATATAATGGAGATTTCTTTGGAGGAATTTATGCAACCCGCTTAGCTAATTTTCTTGAAGTGGATGTTCGTGAAGGTGATATGGAGTTGCCTCCTACTTATTTAGATTTTAATTCTATGGCCTCTCACCAGTTTGTCGAGAGGAATGAATCGCCTCTCTTATATTTACTAATCTTTAACAAACGGCATGTTGTCCATATTACTCTCCCTGCTCCTGCCTTCTTTGATTATTGGACAAAAGGAAGATATACCATTACCAGAGAGGAGGCAAATGAGTACGAGAGGAGAGCGGAGGTAGCCCGACGCCATGCTGCAGCTCAGGCGGCGATAGTCGCTGCATCGCAGTACGACCCCAGCTATTCTTCATCGTAGTATGACCCCAGCTACACCTACGGGTATCCGCGAGGTTATCCCTGGCAATGAACCAACTTAGGCCAAAAGCCTAAGCTTGGAGGAGTGCGTATTTCCCACCGACATTACATTTATGTTTACACACACTCATTGCTAGATGTCGGTGCTCATACTCTTTCACTATAATATCCATGCTAGTTTATTTTCTTTTTCCTACTTTCTTTTTGTGTGTTTGTTAAACCTTAAGTAAAACAAAAAAATAGTAGTAGTTTACTTTTCTTGCTGTAGCAGTAATAATTAAAAAGAAAACCCAAAAATATTTTCCGTTCTTCTTTTGCTTGTTGGGAGCTTTCCCGTGTAAATAGTTTTATTTCTTTTCTTTTCTTTGGGGGTCGATAGGAGAAGACCATGATTAAATTGTTGAAGTGGCTCTTATATGCATTATTGTTGATTTAACCAAGAGCCCATATTGCCTTGTCTTCTCCTGTTTATTGAATGCTCGCAGATTCCAGCTTAGTCCAATGCACGTGCACTCTTATTATTATTCACATCGTTCGGTCGTGCAAATGAAAGGCAATTATGATGATATATGATGGATTGACTGAGATGAGAAAAGCTGGTATGAAATCGACCTCTCTTGTTTTTGTAAATATGATGAGTTCATCGTTCCTGATTTAGCTTATTATGAATAAACATGTTTGCAATGACAATTAGAGATCATAGTTGCTTGTGCCATGCTTGATTAGCTATGAGTTATAATGGTTTACCTTGCATGCCAACATGCTATTAAAATGGTTGTGATGTGGTATGATGGGGTGGTATCCTCCTTTGAATGATTTAAGTGACTTGACTTGGCACATTTTCACACATGTAGTTGAAACAAAATCAACATAGCCTTCACGATATTTATGTTCATGGTGGATTATATCCTACTCATGCTTTCATCCAATGTTTATTAATTTTAATGCATGTTCATGGCTGTTGTCACTCTCTAGTTGGTCGCTTCCCAGTCTTTTTCTAGCCTTCACTTGTACTAAGCGGGAATACTGCTTGTGCATCCAATCCCTTAAACCCCAAAGTTATTCCATATGAGTCCACTATACCTTCCTATATGCGGTATCTACGTGCCGTTCCAAGTAAATTTGTATGTGCCAACCTCTAAACCTTCAAATAAACATTCTGTTTTGTATGCTCGAATAGCTCATGTATCAACTAGGGCTGCCCTTATCTTCCATGTTAGGCGGGTTATTCTCAAGAGAAGTGGACTTCGCTCCTCACTCACGAGAAAATGGCTGGTCACCGGGATGCCCAGTCCCATGCTTTATGCAAACTAAATCAAAATAATTGCAAACAAAACTCCCCCTGGGACCTGATGTTAGTTGGAGGCACTCGTTGTTTTGAGCAAGCCATGGATTGATGCTTGTTGGTGGAGGGGGAGTATAAACTTTACCATTATGTTTGGGAACCGCCTATAATGTGTGTAGCATGGAAGATATCGCCATCTCTTAGTTGTTATGTTGACAATGAAAGTATGCCGCTCAAAACATTATTTATCTCTATTTCAAAACCGAGCTCTCGCACCTCTACAAATCCCTGCTTCCCTCTACGAAGGGACTATCTATTCACTTTTATGTTGAGTCATCATCCTCTTATTAAAAAGCACTAGCTGGAGAGCACAGCTTGCATTTGCATTCATTACTGTAAATTTATATTGGGTATGACTATGATTGGATCTCTTTTACCATGAATTACAATGTCTTGTCAGTCCTTGATCTTTAAAGGTGCTCTGCATTTATGTTTTGCGGTCTCAGAAAGGGCTAGCGAGATACCATCCTGTTATGTTATATCATGATTCTTTTGAGAAAGTGTTGTCATCCGAGATTTATTATTATCGCTCGCTAGTTGATTATGCTATTGATATGAGTAAACCTGAGACCTGAGAATTATTGCAAATGTGGTTAGTCATAATCTTTGCTGAAAAACTTGAATGCTGGCTTGACATATTTACAACAACAAGAGCAAACAGAGTTTGTAAAAGTTTTTCTTTATCACTTTCAGTTTGCCAACTGAATTGCTTGAGGACAAGCAAAGGTTTAAGCTTGGGGGAGTTGATACGTCTCCGTCGTATCTACATTTCCAAACACTTTTGCCCTTGTTTTGGACTCTAACTTGCATGATTTGAATGGAACTAACCCGGACTGACGCTGTTTTCAGCAGAATTGCCATGATGTTGTTTTATGTGCAGAAAACAAAAGTTCTCGGAATGACCTGAAACTCCACGGAACATCTAGTTAAAAATAAAAAAATCCTTGCCAAAGATGAAGACCAGGGGGCCCACACCCTGTCCACGAGGGTGGGGGGCGCCCCCCCCCCTAGGGCGCGCCCCCTACCTCGTGGGCCCCCTGGAGCTCCTCCGACGCCAACTCCAACTCTATATATTTGCTTTCGGGGAGAAAAAATCAAGGAGAAGAAATCATCGCGTTTTATGATACGGAGCCGCCGCCAAGCCCTAAAACCTCTCGGGAGGGCTGATCTGGAGTCCGTTCGGGGCTCCGGAGAGGGGGATTCGTCGTCGTCGTCGTCCTCGTCATCATCAACCATCCTCCATCACCAATTTCATGATGCTCACCGCCCTGCGTGAGTAATTCCATCGTAGGCTTGCTGGACGGTGATGGTTGGATGAGATTTATCATGTAATCGAGTTAGTTTTGTTAGGGTTTGATCCCTAGTATCCACTATGTTCTGAGATTGATGTTGTTATGACTTTGCTATGCTTAATGCTTGTCACTAGGGCCCGAGTGCCATGATTTCAGATCTGAACCTATTATGTTTTCATGAATATATGTGAGTTTTTGATCCTATCTTGCAAGTATATAGTCACCTACTATGTGTTATGATTCGGCAACCCCGAAGTGACAATAATCGGGACCACTCCCGGTGATGACCATAGTTTGAGCAGTTCATGTATTCAGTATGTGCTAATGCTTTGTTCCGGTTCTCTATTAAAAGGAGGCCTTAATATCCCTTAGTTTCCAATAGGACCCCGCTGCCACGGGAGGGTAGGACAAAAGATGTCATGCAAATTCTTTTCCATAAGCATGTATGACTATATTTGGAATACATGCCTACATTACATTGATGAATTGGAGCTAGTTCTGTGTCACCCTATGTTATGATTGTTACATGATGAACCGCATCCGGCATAATTATCCATCACCGATCCAATGCCTACGAGCTTTCCATATACTGGTTTACGCTTATTTACTTTCCCGTTGCTATTGTTACAATCACTACAAAACACCAAAAATATTACTTTTGCTTCCTTTACTTTTGTTACCATTACCACTACTATCATATTACTTTGCTACTAAATACTTTGCTGCAGATATTAAGTTATCCAGGTGTGGCTGAATTGACAACTCAGTTGCTAATACTTGAGAATATTATGTGGCTCCCCTTGTGTCGAATCAATAAATTTGGGTTGAATACTCTACCCTCGAAAGCTTTTTGCGATCCCCTACACTTGTGGGTTATCAGCCGGCGGTCGTGGGCGCGATGGAGAACGCGGGGGGCCGACGTGGTGGCGATGGCGACGCGGGCTCTTCCTTCTTCACCGAGCCGCAGCGGCGTCCCGACGAGGAACCAGCCTCGCGGTGGTGCTTGACTTTGCGGTCGTAGTTCCATAGCCCGATGGCTGCGGGCGGCCGGCCGGCGAGTTCTTGGCCAGGGTTTGGGTTCGGCGCTGTCGGGTTTCGAGGAGGCCGCGGGGTGGCGTGGGGCAGTGTGGACGACGACCCGTCCACGCTTCCCACTTAAAGAAGGACGGCGACATTTCGATGTGCGGATGACAGGTGGGGCCACCCGCTCGTGCGCATTGATGTGGGCGGGTGGGAGGTAGGTGGCCGCCTGCCATGCGGCCCCAACGCGGACGAGGCGCGCGTCCATTTGGTGTCCGCCGCGACCCAAACCCGGCGCAAGTTTGCGCTCGAAATGGATCGGCCCGGACACAAAACGAACAAGATGGGTTCAGGCCGTCGCGCGCTGGGCCGCCTCGTTTGTCCGTTCTACCCCAAACGGACGGGGCCGGACAGGATAGGGTCGCGCGGTGGAGTTGGCCTAGCAGGATTTTATAAACTCTGCTTAAGCGTTGGCGGCGTGGGCTTCGGTGGGGAGCGAGGAGGTTTCCGCTGAGTAAAATGCATCTCTCGTCCTCCAACTTGCAGGCAATGTCTACAACGGTCCCGGTACTCTCAAAGTGCACCAGTACTGTCCTTGTACTCGAACAATATCATCCCATTTTGGAAGTGGATTAGGAGCATTCGGCGACGCAACACACTAAAATCATGTCCGCCCCCGTGTTTGCTGGGGATGCGTGCATCCTTTGACAAAATGATGTCTTACATGTAAATACCTGACCAATGCGTACACCGGAACAGTTTGTACCTGGCCATTGTCATTCAATATATGGCAGTATGGTGGGTCCATATTGTTAATTGGCCTGTAAAGTTTCCAAAACAAAGACTCCATGGATGACTTTTGGACATCGCATTGATTGTAGGGTGTGAAACAGTGTCCAATTTAAACGTTGGTGTGCGAAAATGTAGGTGATAAAAGTGGATGTGGTGGTAATATAAATAAATTTATATGGCGCATTATGACCAGTGGCCGCGTGAAATGCATGGTACAAAATTGACAGCCAATGTGACTAATAATAACATATATTTTACAAAATAATAAGTCCTGAGATTAGTGTAATGAAATTTCTTAAAATTACTATCATGGAGTTTTTGTGTTTTTAGTAAAAACAAACGACAAGAAATATAACGAAAATCTCTCAATATTTTTACATAATTTCCCAGGAGTTAGTATAGTAAAATTTGATTTCCCAAGAAAGACATAGTTTCGTGGAATTTCTACCATGACTATTCCAAGAATTAAAATCTTATAACCGTGAAATCCACCGTTTACTTCTATTTTCTCAGAATGAGATTCTCATTTTTTATAGAAGAAAGTTAATTTCGCGGAACTTGGTTCCACATTTCCTAAATATTGAAAATGATTTAAATCTATTAAACATATTTTTCAAAAGTTGAAATGATTCTTAAAAACTTGGTAAAAACATACTTGTTTAAAAAAATCTTATTCATTATTCACTAGACAGACAAACTGAATATTATTAGATGTGTTGTATACGTGAGGCTCAACAAAATCTGCATGCATGTGGGATCACTGTCACATGTCATTCAAGCCACCCACAATAACGCATTTATTATCCTCAGAGATCATTAAGAGTGTGCAGAAGGATACAACCATATACTTCTCTTAAAGAAAAATATTCATCGTCCTAAACTAAAGAATACACCCAAACTAATATAACGACATGGATCCCTATGCTTCTTTAATGGTGAGATATCATAGAGGTGAGTCGCCAAGTGCTCCTATGCCTTTTCGACCCCATTCTGCACTAATGTTATCTACACATGCTCAAGATAGAACATAAGATACCGATGTCCCTCACTAACCATTGTTATAATGCAATTTGTGTCACTGTTCTTTGAGATCAACCGAAGCCCATCTTCATTTATTTGACTACCAGGCAGTTGCAAATACTCTAGGTCTTCATTCTCCCTTTGTGCTCATATCTCAAATCCTCAATGAGATCATCCAACATTTCCATACATTCTGTACTGGATTCGCAGAAATCATAGCAAACTTTCTTCCCGTTCAGATATGACTTATTGCCTACGTGTCCCATGAAAAATCCATCATGAACAAACTCGGCAGTGAAATGATCAGTGTGTTGTGCTGTAAAAATTCAGAGAGAAAAACACCTTCAATTCATCAGACCAGAGATGCCATTCAGCCTAAACCCTAACTAAATTGGAACCAAACCAATGAAAACCGTATAACAGACCAATGATATATTGTAAAGGAACATAATCGAGATTCTAAAGGGAGAAGGACTAGGCTATGGCCGGAATGGAGCTCACGGTACTCAGGAACATGCCCCGGTATTGGGACGTCTCTAATCGGGCCTCCGATGACGACGATCACCGTCGATCGCAGCCGCCCTTGTCGCCTGTGCGTGTTTTTGAAAGGAAGATGCGACGAACCGTAAAGAATATAAGGGCGTGGGGGTTTGATCTGCAAGGAAGAACAGATCCAAGGACCATATCGCAAAATCGTGGGTGCGAACCCACGCGGGTCGCTGCTGACGTGTCGAGCGGCGTTCTCTGCTGGGCGTCGCCAGGACCGTATGTGGTCTGTATTTTCACGCACCGGGACTGTATTGGAGCACTTTGAGAGTACCAGGACCGTTGTAGACGTTGCCTGCGAGTTGGAGGACCAGAGATGCACTTTACTCGGTTCCGCTGGACAAGTTTTGGGCTGGGCGCACCAACTATTTGGTGGCCGGTGAACGCCGACTTTTTGGCAGGGCATCTCGGGGCGCCTCGTCCATTGGTGGTGGAGAGCGGAGAGGTTTCTGTGAGACAAATTTTTGGCATTATTTTAAATCATGCCAAATTCGTTATGTGCTTATGTTAACCTTTTCATATAGCTTTTGCCCTGGACCATAGCAAATTTGTTAACATCTGTACCACTGCACTTTTTGTTGCTTCTAAGAGAAATGAAGGTACATTTGTGTTTTGCGACATGGCAAATTTAAGAATGATTGATGTAGTGGCATGGCATTTTCAGATTTGTTTTGGGAAGAATGATTGGTCTACTGACAAGTTTTTTAGCTAAGTTTCCCAGGATCTTTAGAACATTTTCTTTCAAACTTGCCATGGACCATGCCAAAATTTAACTATGCATGTTTTCTCATACAAATACGATGACAATTTTATTGTATATACCACGGCAAACTTTAGTCAGCTTGAGTCGCGCCTAAACCCCGTTGTAGCGAATTTTTGCGGGAGGGATTTAGGTTTGCTCGGTCGAGCATACCCTAGTGAATCAATCGTTTGCTCTTCGGCTCTCCACGTAACGAGTGACGATCACGCATTATGCGCGTCCGTTGATTAATTTGTAATAGTTTGGCTGATGTAATTTGGATGGATCATTATGAAACGAAGTTCCATTGCACTAAATCATGTTTTCTCTGCAGCTACTGCTACCGGTGCGGACCGAGATTTTTGAGTTCTGCAGCCATGATCAAAGCAAGTCGACTTTCAGGCGCCCTTTGCATGTCGATTACATGGATGGTTGGCAAGATGAGGCTAACGAAACAAAACGACAAATGTACTCCCATTCAGTAGAGACTAGTAAACAAGCCCATGCGCTGCAACATGAGAAAAATAAATAATCCCTCATAGACACACTCGACGACATCAACAAATCCCTTAAAAAAATTACGATGTGGTACTTGAAACATGGTAAGTGGTGTTGTACAAACCCATAAAGGTGGGACGGTTTTTTAAGTGTACTGAATTTGTGTCCAATTATTAGACAACAAAATCCTACCTAGTTGTTGGTATCAATTCACGCCTTTGCTGGCGTTTCTTCGTAAGGGATGCCCAACAAATAGTGCATTAGGATGAAAATATCAAAGTAGATTTTAGTACTCAGTGATAGCATGTGCACAACAAGATTATTCTTATCCCGCAAAAAAACATTATTCTTGTCTTATTTATATATGTTTTTGCAACTGTAATCTAAGTCAAGACTTAATTTGGTTGCAAACATATTAGACATCACCGCCGAAAATAATTAATCTGTAAGGACATTCATAACGAATGTTCAAAGTTCCATATCAACATTGATATTCTTATAAAGAAAACCTTTATAGGCATAATTTCAAAGAATATGGAAATCAACATTAAGCAATTGGTTTACATAAAGGTCGCATCAGCAGTTTAGTGTATATCACCGTATATGGGTTGGTTATTGTGCACCGGGCGAAATAGCAAGGATGATTATGTGCCTATTGTGATCTTTAGCATGTGGTAACCGGTAGGAATGAACATCCCCTAAGGTGCATGTCGTGGTTCTAAGCCTGACAGTAGTGTAGGGGGGTAGTAATGGAGAGGCAAGATCCTAGCTATGGAGTAGTTGTAAGCACACAAGGTTTACGAGTTCAGGCCCTTCTCGGAGGAAGTAACAACCCTACGTCTCGGAGCCCGGAGGCGGTCGACTGGATTATGTGTGTATGAATTACAGGGGTGCGAACCCTTTACACTGAGGAGGGGGGTGGCTTATATAGAGTTCGCCAAACCCCTCCGGCCCTCAGTTATGTAGGGTTTAAGGTACATTAAGATCGGGCGTTACTGGTAACGCCACTAATAAAGTGTTATGATGACCATAAAGGCCACTTAATGCCCGTCCGTTAGCGTGCGGAGTGCCTTTAGATCTCCCGGCCGTCGAGTGGTTGGCTTTATGGTCGAGTGTCCTCGAGTCCGTCGAGTGGATCACCTCCAAGTCGATTGAAAGGTGATTTCTTCTAGGGATGTCCTTGGGGAGGGTAGTTTGGACAGGTCTATGACCCTACCCTAGGTACATAGCTTCATCATTAGCCCCCGAATGGATCGAGGTTTGAGTGGGGAAGGAGTTGAGCACTCTTCTGACCCATTCTTCGTGTCATGAGTATGTCTTGTTTCGGATCAATGAACCTGGGCATCGTCACCGACTTCTTTTCCGGTCGCCTTGGTCCATTCATAATTTTCTTTAGTCGAGTGACTTTCTTTACTTGTAGATTCCCGAGTGGTTGCGTGGAGGAGATCCTCCGTCTGATGAGTTGTTCTGCTGCCCGCAGATTTCGCGGGGTTCGAATTTCAAGAAGCGCGTGGGACGGGGGAGGCCGCAGTAATCGGATGGGATAGGACAGAGCCTCCTCGATCTCCGCGCCACCTTTTTCGCCACGTATTGCGTGCGCGACAGTTGCGGGATTTGACAGGATCGCCTGGGCCTACAGGTCAGCCACTCGGAAGCGACCCCATATAACCTGTCGGCCCAGGGATTTTGAACAGTGTACCTTCACTTTTACCCTTCCCTCTCTAATTCTTCCGCTACCTCTGCTCTCGTCTCAGCGCCGCGGCCTATTCGAGCTTCGTCTGCGGTGATGGTGAAGGAGAAGACGGCGGCTCCAGAGCGTGCGAAGAAAGCGACGGCGCAGGCGAAGGCGAAGAAGTCCGGTCGGGGTGGATCTTCTTCGAGGTCCGCTCTGCCGAAGGGCTGGATCCAGGGCGATTGGATGCCTTCGGCGATTGGGCTAGATGACATCGATGATCTGATCGATGGGGGATTCGTTCCTCACCAATCTGCGCGTCTCCCGGGGAACGAGATCGAACCGCAGCCTCGCGAGGGTGAGTGCGTCCTCATCGCCACTCACGTCGACCGCGGATTTTCTCTGCCTCCTCATCCTTTTTTCCGGAGCTTCTTGAACTTTTTCGGAGCGCAGCTCCATCACTTTACTCCAAATTCCATCGTATATCTTGCTGCCTTTGTATATTTGTGCGAGAATTTCTTGGGTTGCCGTCCCCATTGGAGCCTCTTCAAGCACATTTTCACTTGTCGTTCTCAGTCGGTTAAGAAAGCCAAGTTGAGTGACGATAGGACGCAAGTGATTCAGATGTGCGGGGGTCTTGGGATCCAAATGAGAAGTAAAAGTTCTTTTCCAGCTATGACTCTTCCCGAATCAGTTCGCGGGTGGCAGTCGACCTGGTTCTACTGCAAAGACCAGGCGACTCCAGGACAGGCGACGGGCCTTCCTCCTTTCTCCCTGAACCGAGCAGAAAAACCTTCCTCTCTGAAAGTGACACCGGAAGAAACGGCGCAAGTCAAAGTGTTGGTCGGTCGAGTGGTTCAGCTCGTCCACGATGGGGTGGCTGGTACGGATTTACTAGAGGTCTTCCTCCGGAGGCGCATCCAACCGCTCCAAGCTCGTGACCATCCGATGTGGATGTACTCGGGCCTCGATCACACCACTCGGATTCATCGGGAGGAGGTTGACGATGCGACGTTAGAAGGGTGGTTGTCGAGTATCACGGGGAACAAGGACAACCCCCGAGGAGCCAGGAGGATTCCTCCACTCAACCAGACGTACGAAGTAGACCAGGTCCAATTCTGCATCTCTGACTGCGGCCTTGCTTTCTTCATTCCGTTCGCTCAAAATCAGTCGATTGACTTTTGTCTTGTTTGTTGTCCTCCAAACCATTACTGATATGTACTCGATGCCCAACGGGGCGCAAGAGTAAGCCGAGGAGGGGGAGGCGAGCGGAGGCGAAAGTGGGGAGGAGTGGCAATCTGACGGAGAAGGGGAGGAGGATGATGACGACGACTCCAGTGGAGAGGAGGAGGAAGAAGTCGATCCTCCCCGCACGGAAAGGCGATCCAAGCTCACCCACGACCCTGCGCGCGTACGTGGCAAGGCGACTGTGCCTGTTGGGCAGTCGTCCAAATGCCCTCGGACGTCTTCTCCAGCGCCGACTCAAAAAGCGCCAAAGCTTCCGCGAGTGGCATCGTCAAAGCTGCCGAAGGCCCTGCCCAAGATGAAGATGACCGTTCCCACCATTTCCCGGTAACAGCAGAACTTGCGTTTTTTCGTTGAGCATGGATAGACTCTTGGTCGACTCATTGACTAAACTGACTGGTTTCTGAAATCTGCAGTGCTGCTACCTCCAAGATCTCTACTAAGAACGATGACCAAAAAATGGAAGACGCTGTTACCTCCAACCTTGGTACGATTTCTGATGTTCCACTCTTGGTCGATTGATGGTCGCTTCTGGTCGATAGGATTTTCGTCTTTAACTTTGGATTTTTCTTATAGCTCCTCCTCATGTCATTGATCTCCCTCATGATGATGACGAAGTGCCGCTGAAGGCGAGGAAGAACAGGAAGGCGTCAACTGGCAAGACACCACAAACTGCATCAGCGCCTGAGACAGTAGTTCAGGAGGGTGGTAATACCACTCGGACTTCTGTGTCCTTCGCTGTGCCGCTGACACGTGTTCGGCCTTCATCGTCGACTGTTGATCCGCCCTCCCTTTTTGCCACACACCACGTCCCAGAGGACCAGGTAGGTGCTGCTAAGGAGGCTATACGCCAGGCGGGGATCATGATGGAGCAGGTGAAGGTGGTCCGGGCAGCCAGCCAAGCGGCCTGTGATGCTAGTTTAGCTCTTCAAAGTAATGTCCAGGTTAGTTGATCACGGCTTGTTCTTTTAGGATATGCTATCTGAAGACTCTCTTTCTGAAGGTCTTTACATCTGTACACCCACTGGGTGTGTCGATTCAACGTTTTGTACTAGTGGGGGCACGCTGAGTGCACCCACTGGGTGTAGTCCCCGAGATTATGGTGGACTGTTGGCAGTCGACTGTAGTCTTTGTATTTTTGTCTCTGCACTCGAACTTCTTCTCTCGGTCTGGTCGGGCCATGTCGAATGGAATCTTGGAACCAGTGGGGGCACGCGAAGTGCACCCACTGGGTGTAGTCCCCGAGACCGTGGTCGACTGCTGGCAGTCGACTGAGGTCTGAAGAACCTGTTTTTTTTGTAGCTGACTGCTGGCAGTTGGCTAAGGTCTAAGATCATAACCTCTTAGCTTCTTTCGGTCGACTGGTCGAGCCGAGTCGGTCAAACCAGTGGGGGCACGCTGAGTGCACCCACTGGGTGTAGTCCCCGAGACTACTGCCGGATATTTTTGATTCGGTTGTAGTCTTAGAAATGTTACGATTTTTCTCTTAGTCGCTCGGAAGCAACCTATCTTTGACGTCTGTCGACTGACTCTTCGCAGAAATTCTGCGAGCTTGTGGCTCGCTATATTGAATTGGAAAACAAACAGATCCAGCTCAACCTCGACTTGAAGCTTGCCCAGGAGAACTTGCAGAAGGCGAGGGACGAAGCGCAAGGTATGGCTGGTGAGAACTTGACGACTGTCTTTCCTTTCTGCCCATTCCTGATGCTGATCCCATTGATGTTTTGCAGATAAAATGGAGGAGGCTCTGAAGAAGAAGGACCATGACCTTGCCGAGGCGCAGAAAGCAGCTTTGGACAAAACGAGGCTTGCGGAAGAAAAGCTGGCTTCATTCGGTAATCTCGAAGAGGAGAACTCCAAACTGAAAGCTCCTCTCGAAGCGGCCAACAAAGAGGCCAGTCGTCTGAAGAATGACAAGATAGCTCTGAATGACAAGGCAAGTGAACTGGCGGGGAAGAGGAACGATCTGGAGGCTTATCTGGGTGGGCTCGCCAAGAAGTTATTCGTCATGCTTGAGGGTAATCACTCCTACCCGACTGACTTGTTGTCATCAATCCATTGTAGAGCCACTGACTTATCTTTGAATTGTGTTTACAGAATTCTGCCAGAACTTCGAGGAGGAGACTAGCCAAGTAGAGAAAAGCTTGGACCCCATTAATTCTCCGGTGAAGGATGAGGCTGCTATGAACGTGCTCCGACTGGAGTCTTGTGTTGCTGGTGTGGTTGACTACCTCGCTCGACTGAAGGTTGCGGCGTAGCGGATCGACACGGCGCTTTGGCCTGGAACGACGCTTCAACATGACCTCGAGTCTCTGATGACTCGACTGAATGAAGTTCCAGGTCGAGTGCAGGAATGGAAGAAGTCTTCTGCTAGGTGCGGTGCTGACGTCGCTCTGTCCTTGGTCTGTGTTCACTGCAAGGAGGTGCGAGAGGAAAAGCTGGCAGATTTTTCGCCAAGTCGTCAGCTGCTTGATTTTTCAGTCGGGGCATGTGATGAAGCTCTAACCCCTCGAATTTATTCTCTAGCTTTCTCACTGCATTGCAATAACCAGTCATGGCTGGACTTCTGACGTCCCAATCCTTCATCACTTGATTAACCACCAAATCTGAGTCGCCATAGACCATGAGGCGACGGACGCCGAGTGAAATGGACATGCGCAACCCATACAAAAGTGCTTCATATTCTGCTTCGTTATTGGAAGAATCAAAGTGGATTTAGAGAACATATCTGAGCTTATCTCCTCGGGGGGAAACCAATACTACCCCAGCACCGGAACCATTCAGCATCTTTGAACCGTCGAAGAACATGGTCCAGGGCTCCGAGTGAACTTGAGTCGGCAGTTGCTGTTCAATCCAGCTATTGCTTGGGACTTGATAGCTTTCTTTGCCTCAAACTTGATATCTAGGGGAAGGAGTTCAATCGCCCATTTTGCCACTCGACCAGTTGCATCTCTGTTGTGCAGAATCCCTGACAATGGAGCGTCGCTGACGACTGTAATGGAATGATCAGAGAAGTAGTGAGCAACCTTCTTTGTGGTCATATAAATCCCATAGACAAGCTTCTGATAATGAGGATATCTTTGCTTTGATGGAGTCAAAACTTTAGAAACATAATATACTGGGCGCTGAACTTTAAAGGCCTTTCCTTCTTCTTCCCGCTCGACTGTAAGTACTGTACTGACAACTTGTCCTGTGGCTGCAATGTAAAGCAGTAAAGGCTCTTTGCTGATTGGGGCAGCAAGCACCTGCTGAGTGGAGAGCAGGGCTTTTAGCTCTGCAAACGCTGCATCAGCTTCGGGAGTCCACTTGAACTTGTCGGACTTCTTCATCAGTCGGTAAAGAGGCAACGGCTTTTCACCGAGACGAGAAATGAATCGACTTAAAGCGGCCAAGCAACCAGTAAGCTTCTGGACATCGTGCACGTGCACAGGGTGCTTCATTTGGAGTATAGTACTAACTTTTTCTGGGTTGGCATCGATTCCTTGTTCAGAAACGAGAAAACCGAGAAACTTCCCACCAGGAACTCCGAATGTGCACTTGGATGGATTGAGCTTGATATCATACCTCCTGAGGTTGGCAAAGGTTTCAGCAAGATCAGTCAGTAGGTCGGAACCCTTCCGTGACGTGACCACAATATCATCCATGTATGCTTCCATGTTCCGACTGATTTGAGTGAGCAAACACTTCTGAATCATCCTCATGAACGTGGCTCCGGCATTCTTGAGGCCGAATGGCATGGTAACATAACAGAAGCACCCGAATGGAGTGATAAAAGCTGTTTTGATCTCGTCGGGTCCATACAGATGGATCTGATGGTACCCGGAATAAGCGTCTAAAAAATACAAGCGCTCACATCCCGCAGTCGAGTCGACTATCTGGTCGATGCGGGGGAGAGGAAAATGATCTTTCGGGAAGGCCCGATTGATATGTTTAAAGTCAATGCACATGCGGAGTGACTTGTCCTTCTTGGGGACCATGACAACATTGGCGAGCCACTCGGAGTGGTATATCTCTCGGATGAACTCCGCTGCTAAAAGCCGAGCCACCTCCTCACCAATGGCCTTTCTCTTCTGGACGGCGGACCGCCGAAGATGTTCTTTGACAGGCTTCATTTTTGGGTCAACTCGTAGACGGTGCTCAGCCAGCCCCCTGGGAACACCTGGCATGTCAGAAGGCTTCCATGCGAAGATGTCCCAGTTCTCACGGAGGAACTGGATGAGCGCTTCTTCCTATTTTGAGTCGAGCGTTATCGAGATACGGGTCGGAGCAGCATTGGGATCGGTCGGGTGAATGTGAATCAGCTTTGTCTCACCGGGCGACTGAAACGTTGATTCCGTAGCGGGCTTCTTGGTTCGCAACAAATCACTCGGGTCTGCTATTTTCTGGTAATCTTGCAGCTCCACCGCTGCCAACTGTGTATCGACGATCTTTGAGCCTTTCTGAAAGCACTCTTCCGCCTTCTTCCGATTGCCAGTAATAGTGATCACACCCCTGGGACCAGGCATCTTCAATTGGAGATACATGTAACATGGTCGAGCCATGAAACGTGCATAAGCTGGCTGCCCAAGATAGCGTGATAAGCACTCTGGAAATCCACCACTTCAAACGTCAACTTTTCTTTGCGGTAATTCTTGGAATCACCGAAAACCACATCAAGAGCGATTTGGCCGAGTGACTCAGCCTTCTTTCCAGGAATGACTCCATGGAAACTCATGTTGCTGGTACTGAGTCTGGACATCAGAACACCCATCCCTTTCAACGTCTCTGCATACAATAAATTCAGACCGCTGCCTCCATCCATCAGCACTTTGGTCAGTCGAGTGCCTTCGACAACTGGGTCGACCACCAAAGCTTGCCTCCCAGGGGTGGAAATGTGCGTTGGGTGATCGGATTGGTCGAATGTGATGGCAGTCTGAGACCATTTCAAATAACTGGGTGCCGCCGGAGCAACCATATTCACTTCTCGGTTGATAACTTTCAGTCGACTTTTGCTTTCAACATCAGCAAAAATCATCAGGGTGGAATTGACCTGGGGGTATCCATCATCACTATCTTCCTTGTCCTCAATCTTGTCCGACTCCTTTTCCTTATCTTTGGGCTGCTTCCCTTGGAACTGCTGGATCAAGAGTCGACACTGTCGAGTGGTATGTTTCGGGTAAATGAGTTTACCCTCTTCATCTTTCTTTGTGTGAATGTGGCATGGCAGATCCAACACGTCATTTCCATCTTGGTCCTTCACTTTCTTAGGGTTCCAAAGCCCTTTGGGCTTCCCCTTAAACTTTCCTTGAGTCACGGCAAAGGCTTCTCCCGGAGCAACTGGCTCGGCTTTCCGCTTTTGCTTCCGACTGGAATTCCCTCCTCCGGTTTCATGGGCGACTGACTTGTGCTTGCCACTCCGGAGTCGATCCTCTTCTTCACCATTGGCATACTTGGTGGCAATCTCCATCATTCGACTCAGAAACATGTCTTTGGTTCGACCGAATTTCATGTTCAGTTCTCTGTACTTAACGCCTTCCTCGAAGGCACAAACTGCTTGGTGATCAGACACATTCTCTACCATGTGATGCAACGTGATCCATCTCTGGATGTAATCTCTCAAGGTTTCATTCGACTTCTGCACACAAGATTGTAACTCTGTCAATCCTGCGGGTCGCTTGAAGGTTCCTTCAAATGTTCTGACAAACACTCGGGCAAGATCTTCCCAAGTGTAAATGCTGCTGGGTGCTAACTGGTTCAGCCATGCTCTGGCCGAACCCTCCAACATGAGAGGCAAGTGTTTCATGGCCACTTCATCGTTGCCGCCACCAATCTGAACAGCCACTCGGTAGTCCTCAAGCCAAGTATCGGGCTTGGACTCGCCAGTGAACTTACTGACTCCAGTCGCCAACCTGAAGTTGGGAGGAATCACCGCGGCCCTGATGGCCCTGCTGAAGCACTCTGGTCCTGAGACGTGCACTCTGCTGCTTGTGGTATCTCCCTGTCATGACCTTCCCTGTGAGCTCTGTTCCTGTCGACCAAACCCTGAATGAGAATGGATCTCGCATCAAAGCCTGGTTCCCTGGGGTCGACTGGAATCCTTCGCCCAACACTGTGAGTGCGTCTGTCATCCTGCTGTCGAGGCACGTACGATCCACTCCTTGGGGGAGGGGTGGGCACTCGACGTCGATCATCACGATCGAGTCGGTGATCATACTGCTCATGGTTCCTGTACTGATCACGCCGGTCTCCACGTCCCTCACGCCTCGGGGGCGATCTTGGGCTATGGGCCGACTGAACTGTATCCGCAGCAATGGATCTGCTGTGGATCCTATTCTGCGACTGTGACACGGCTGAATTCTGATCTCCTGCCGCCTGGAGTAATGCTCTGATCTGTAACAGGCCTCTACCAGCCTCTGACTGAGAGGGCTGAATGGGCTCTGCTATACGGGCTGCAGCTGCTAAATTCTGAATCGGAGTTCGGTATACCTGAGTCGATGGAGGAAAGAGCTGACGTCGACTGGATTCTGGAACCCATTGTCGTGCGCGCTCGTCGAGTGCTCGCTGGAGGTTATCCAGTCACGTGCGCTCAGCCAAGTTGGCCAAGCGTGCGTCTTCTAAGGCACGGGCCTCAGGGGTTTCTCCAACGATAGGAGGGTGCAGCGCATCCATGTTCCGGCGGCGAAGTTCTTCCCTCTGCAGCGACGTGAGGGGCTCGGGGCGATACTCTTCGTGGACATGTGACTGATCGCCTCCGCCGGCGCCTCCGTCGGTGCGGGGAAAACCGGGAGGACTGCGTGGTCCATCGACCATCAGAACCTCTGCCGCTGGATCACTGTTGTCGCACTCGGATGCAGTCTCTGCGGAGCCAGTCGAACAGGCCGTAGAGAGATTCGTCGGGCTCGATCGCCGCGACTTGAGGGGTGGCCGACTGGCGTGCCATCACGTGTCTCACCCACCGCTGAAGTCTCGACCGACTGGAGCGCTTGCGCCGGCGGGAAACGGGAAGGGAGGACAACACAGGGGCCGACCGATAATGGGTCGACGGTTGCCGCAAGAGGACGCACGCGCGAAAGTGCGTTGCCCCGCAGACAGGGAGTGCGTCAACGTCGAGCGGCGCCTCCTGAAGCCAAGCGGAGTCGTCGGCGATGAACGTGAGCGCGCCGAGACGGATATCGCGGCCCTCCACCAAAACTCCGCCTGAAACCATGATGATTTGGATCGGAAAAATCGCAACTTCTCCAACAAGTCGCTAAGACACCTGCCCCACGGTGGGCGCCAACTGTCGTGGTTCTAAGCCTGACAGTAGTGTAGGGGGGGTAGTAATGGAGAGGCAAGATCCTAGCTATGGAGTAGTTGTAAGCACACAAGGTTTACGAGTTCAGGCCCTTCCCGGAGGAAGTAACAGCCCTACGTCTCGGAGCCCGGAGGCGGTCGACTGGATTATGTGTGTATGAATTACAGGGGTGTGAACCCTTTACACTGAGGAGGGGGGTGGCTTATATAGAGTTCGCCAGACCCCTCCGGCCCTCAGTTATGCAGGGTTTAAGGTACATTAAGGTCGGGCGTTACTGGTAACGCCACTAATAAAGTGCTATGATGACCATAAAGGCCACTTAATGCCCGTCCGTTAGCGTGCGGAGTGCCTTTAGATCTCCCGGCCGTCGAGTGGTTGGCTTTATGGTCGAGTGTCCTCGAGTCCGTCGAGTGGATCACCTCCAAGTCGATTGAAAGGTGATTTCTTCTAGGGATGTCCTTGGGGAGGGTAGTTTGGACAGGTTTATGACCCTACCCTAGGTACATAGCTTCATCAGTGCCAATAATAGATTTTGTGAAAGTATCAAACCAGGAGGAGATCGCCCTATTCATCAACAAGCACGCGGGGGCTACAACATCATCACCACTGGCATCATCATCATCATCCACATACATCTCAGTGTAACATCAATAACCCTAGTGGATCAGGTTGTGATTGTTGCATTTGTGATCCATTATGTTCATCACCACTCCATCATGATGATTGTTGTCCCCATGTGTGAGTAGACCCCTAGTTCTCAGGCATATGGATGAATCTTGGTATATATAGGATCCAAACCGTATTTGGATATGAGATCCTGTATTGAAAGCTTAGTTTAATAACTTCGTGAATGTTGAGAAGGGGCCCCACTCAGCATTACCGACATTTGGCCACGAAGTATATCACTGTCATTGTAAAGGGTAGGATGTGAAGGTAATTCGAGGTGACGGTAAAAGCATTTTCTCCTAACATTTGTAATTGATAGGGGAATTCCGGAGAACCCATAGTGAGGACGCATCCATGGGGTAACCCTTAATTATCGTAGTTGTAATCCGTTAGGGGAGGCTACGGTGATGGCGTGCGTGGCACGAAGTCTACCTAGAGTAGAACGTGTTCTGTACCCTGCTCCGCCCAGCATAATCGTCAAGAGTGGCTCAAGTATCCATACCATACTATGCCCATGCATAGGTTGTGCTAGAAACATACCCATGGGGATTCTGGAATCCCTGAGAACGCCTTATTCCTCTGCTATTTCTTCAGTTATCCAAGTATTGTTTTCTTATTACTTTTTATGTCATTTACTTTCGAGTTTCACTTAAAAACACTTCCGTGATGATAGGCGTTTGTCATGGTAGGTCATGTTTTCTGTCACGCGTGTACATCCGTGACGATTTTATGATAGAATTAAGATAGTCATACATGTGCTGTCGTGGAAGTGTTTCATGACAATACTCAATTTATTATCCCAGAAGTTTCACTTCCGTGATGATAAATGGTGTGTCATGGAAGTGTTTTCGTCAAGGGTAATTGACACGTGACATCCACTATAACGGGTCGCCGTTAAGCTATCGGGTGCCGATTTTGGACTTGATACCCGTTAACATCCCCAACCAATGGAGATTTCCCACGTGTCAAATTCTCATTCGCCAACGGAACCACTTGTCAGCTCGGCGTTGCGACAGATGTCATCCGTCCACTCAAGAGGATGCGCCAATGAAATGTCGACATGTGGAATGGCCCAACAGTGGCCCATTTAGGTTCAAAGGGTCGGCCCAGCCAAAGGCCCACAAGATTTGGTCAAATACTAGTGGGTCGGTCTGTTAACATCCTGCCATGTCTTTGGGCCCATATGCAGATCCGGTCAGCTAACGGTCCACTATGTTTTTGGGCCCAATGAAGGTCCAGTTTGTCGTTCGGCCTGTTAAAGTCCCGTTGAACAGGTTGATGCAATTCGGTTGGATGTTAATATCGGCTTGTTAGCTGCCCTTCGTGCAAATGGGCCGTTTTTGGCACATTCGGCCATTTAACGGCCCATTTCGGGTACGATGTGATTTTCGACCTCTTAACGGTCAGTGGTCTTCGTGGATAAACTTCAGCCCAACCAGACTATGGGCCTGTTAAAGAGGCACGAGGCAGGGAGGGGACGCGTGTCGCGGCGCCCGCCGGGGGCGGGGGCGCCTCGCCAGAGTCGCCAGAGCCCGAAGCCTCCATCAGGCCGAGAAGCTAAGATAAGAAGCTGAAATTGTGGAGTTTTGGAAAGTTAGAGGAGATCCGAACACGCCCTAAGGGCACTTAACTTGACACATCAAATTTTAGTACCAACATAAACTTGCAAATCAAAATTTAGTAGTAATCAAGTTTTTAGAAAAACAAGTGTGCAACTCCATGGCTCCATTGCCAAACTAAACAAAAGTGTACATAAGGTTCTCGAATACAACATCAGTTACATACTCGAACAAATGAAAGAACAAACAGAGCCAAACAGACTTCAGGTTCATATATCGACATGAGTTTTGGGAAGTTAGAGGAGATCCGAACACGCCCTAAGGGCACTTAACTTTACACATCAAATTTTAGTATCAACATAAACTTGGAAATCAAATTTTAGTAGTAATCAAGTTTTTAGAAAAAACAAGTGTGCAACTCCATGGCTCCATTGCCAAACTAAACCAAAGTGTACATAAGGTTCTCGAATACAACATCAGTTACATACTCGAACAAATGAAAGAACAAACAGAGCCAAACAGACTTCAGGTTCATATATCGACATGAGTTTTGGGAAGTTAGAGGAGATCCGAACACGCCCTAAGGGCACTTAACTTTACACATCAAATTTTAGTGCCAACATAAACTTGCAAATCAAAATTTAGTAGTAATCAAGTTTTTAGAAAAACAAGTGTGCAACTCCATGGCTCCATTGCCAAACTAAACAAAAGTGTACATAAGGTTCTCGAATACATCATCAGTTACATACTCGAACAAATGAAAGAACAAACAGAGCCAAACAGACTTCAGGTTCATATATCTACGTGTACATGCATAATTGTTAGCTCTTTTCCTTAAGCTCCTTGTCAATCAGTTTAGCTCCAAAACCAACATATTCAATGGCTTCCCTAATTTTTTCCTCCTGTAAAAAAAGGCAGTCATGAAGTTCAATCTCCAAATAAAATTATCAATAACATAGACACAAACTTCAGAAAATATTTACCAGCCTGAAAATTAAATAATCAGTTGACGTATGCTCAAGTCTAGTGGGAGTGGTAGTTTTACATTAGAAGCAAAGTTGTCTACATGTAGCCTTCTGAACCACACAAAGCAAATAAATACAAGAACTTTCGGGGCCACCAACCATTTAAACATCTCTCAACTCAAAAAGGAAAGAAAAGTTAAGGCCACTTAAATCCCTCAAAAAGGGAAGTGGCTGTTTAGCGGGAGTTTTTGTTTTCGTTTTTCTAGAAGTTGTTTAGCAGTTACTCCCTCCGTCCGGAAATACTTGTCCTAAAAATAGATAAAATGAATGTATATACAACTAAAATAAGTCTAGATACATCTATTTTAAGGACAAGTATTTCCGGACGGAGGGAGTAGAAGAGAGCAGGTGCAGAACATCCTATAACCGCTGAATGCCATAGCACACCTCTTAAGCATGGATCATGAAGGCCCTGCCATTGGATTCTCCCAAATATTGCCTAAATCCCAAAGTTGTTGCACAGGCCGACACATTTGCCTCTCTAGTCCATAGTCCTCCCATTTGCCTCTATAAATCTATAGCCTATCACTTCATAAAGTTGCTAAAGCTATAAACGCCCGGTGTACCAGTTTTCAGACTTCCGATAATAAGGACTCAACGCATGTGAAGCACAGCACCCACCACGCCTAACGGGATGAATCACTGTACTCATAACTGTACATCAAAAGTATGCACAGCATTTTCACTAAAAAGAATCAAAATAATCCCACACGACCATCTAAAATCCTAAATTCGTTACCACACGCTGTATGACGAGGCGTTCGTGGATTAGTTGACCGATGAGGCACCTAGCGGGCAAGCGAGCGCCGGCCGGGAACTTGTTGGTGGGACGAAGATGGTGGGATCTTTCAGGGCCAGCACTACAGGCAGCCGCGGCGGCGCCGGCGGCATCAACGGCGCCGCGAGAACCTCACAAATTCGGGACTGGCTTCGAACGACGAACAATTTAGTGGTTTTACGGTCCCAAAACGCAAAATAACGAGTTAGAAACTCGGGGCTCAATCGGCTTTACTTAAACGAGTATCCAAACAACCCCACGCGTGATTAACAACAGCGGAAGGCGCAAAACAGGGGCTCTGCTCTGCTCACCGAGACCAATGCCGGGTTGAAGGCGACCGTCACGCGGCATCCGAGGACGTCGACGGCGGCATCGTGGATGCCGGGGAGCCGCTTGACGGCCTTCTCCACCGAGCCGGCGCAGGTCATGCCGGTCACCGCGAACACCGCCACCTTCTTCAGATCGGCGGCGACCGCGGCCGCCTTGCGGCGCCGCGGCCTGGACGGGAACCGCGGCCACAGCGCGGGGCGGTGGCCGCGGAAGCAGGAGAGGAAGAGGGTTCGAGCGGCGGACACCATTGCCGACGTGCGGGTCACGAGAGAGAGAGAGTGAGTTGCTGGATGCCCGTTTGAACGGAGGATGGCGGATGTTATAGACGATCGAGGGGGATTAAGGCGGCGACGGCGACAGTTTTTCTTTTTCTTTTTTGGACGAGCGGCTGAAAAATGCTAGTACTGAAATTGAAACATTTTCACATCGAAAATTTTAAAAAGTCTATGTATCTTTTAAACTGAGCATCGGATTTAAAGTCCATCTGAACAATCGTGTTACTCACACCGAGAGCTTTGAAACAAGACCAATATTTGATATATTATTTTAGACCTCATGTTGTAGGCCACTTAACAAAGGCAATACATAACAAAATCAATATTGTTAGGCTAATTTATAGGAGCAAACAAGGGCATCTTCAACTCCGGCCATCAAAACAGACACTCCGAACGTCTGCAGACAGTGGATATGAGACGGACATCCAACCCTATACGCCAAATATCCACACACATTTCAAACAAAAATTCACGAGCGGACGAAAATAATGGAAACCAAAAAAATAAGCAAGTTTAATATTATATGCAAACTGTCGGGGATATACCCCGCGGTATGACCCGGCCGGAGGTATGACCCGGCTGGGACTTGGCGTTTCATTTGTAAGCTGCCCGGATATTGGCGACTCACTGGTGACCCGACGGGCGAGTCGGACGGACGACAAGGTCCAAGGCCCAGATGACCGGCTCATGATATGGTGGGTCGGCTTAAGAGGAAAGGCGGGATGAATTCTTCCCTTACAAGGAATCAAGACACGGAGTTGTATCCGGCTTATAATAGAAGATAGACTAAATCCTAGTCCTATTAGGACTCCTCATGTAACCTGCCCCTTCAACTTATATAAGGAGTGGCAGGGCACCCCAAGAGGGACAAGTTTTTTCTAGACGTCTCAAAATACAAGTAAAAGTAGATGCTCTCAAGATAGAGGTAGCGAAACCTCACCCTTGTAACTGAGATTGTCATCATCATCAATATCAATGAAGCAGGATGTAGGCTTTTACCTTCACCGTGAGGGGCCGAACCTGGGTAAAACCTCGCGTCTCTCGATTTCGACCAACCCCTTCAAGCTACCACATAAATGTGTTAGCCTCAAGACTAAGTCCTCACACTAGGACATCTGCCGTGACAATTCCATGACAGTTGGCGCCCACCGTGGGGCTCGCGCACGGTGGTGTTGAGTTTTTGAAGGGATCTCTCCTAGGATCGAGGAGTTCGTGATTAACCCGATGAAGAAAATAGAACTGCTCAAGAAGGTGCGGAAAGATCGCACGCGGAAAACCGGCAAAGGACAACCATGGATAGAGCCTGCAAATTCATCATTTTTTTATCAAGATTGTGATTAGCCTGGAGCTGGCATGTACAAGATTGGATCAAGATCGAGTAGGATAATGAGGATTAGGCTGGTCATAGTGAGGAGTAACTTATACTAGTGTCATGCATACGACACTAATCTAAATTACTACCTCTATAGTGCAAAATAACATACTAGTAATATTATAGATGGCTTCATTTAGTAGTTCATATACTCATTTTGCCTTGGGAAGCGCCATGTTACTGTAACATATTATGTTATCACAAGCATCTCTTTCCTCATTAAACACTTGCCACATACTTCCTCCGTCTTTTAAAGATGTACTTCCAACTTTCTTGGAGGGTCAAACTATCCCAAACTTTGACCGAGTTTATGCAAAAATATATCAATGTTTTTGAAACCAAATGGGCATACGATGAAAATATATTTTACCATGAATCTAAATCTACTCATTTGATTGCATAAATGTTGGTGTACTATTGTATAAATACGGTCAAACATAAAACAGTTTGACTTTCCAACAAAGTTGGAAGTACACTTTTTAAAGGACGGAGGGAGTAAGCAAAAATGCAAAATTATCTTGGGATGTGTTAAGTTACTACCTTTAAGTTACCCCCACTATGACTAGCCTTAGGGTTGCGTTGGTTGTCGGTTGAGCCGCCGCAAGTTGTCGACACCGATTGGATTTTCCGCTACAACCGTTACGGCAAGCCGCGTGAGTCTAACAAAAATTTCTATCTCTGCGCGTGGCCGTGGTCGTTCCCATTTTTTCTTTGGTCGTAACAACCAAAGGCAGACAGCCGGTGTACGCATAATTTTTTAGAATAAAAGGGCTCAAAGTCCTGGTTCCAATTGGATTACCAAAAGAAACCAAACAAGGTTTAAGTACGGTTACAGGAACGCGGGGGAGAAAACAGCACATGCGCTGCCCCGGCAAAATCACCAGCCTGCGCCTGTAGGCTCAGTCACTGTTGAAATGAATGAAACAAGGAGTAAAGTCTACCAAGTGGGGAGCAACAAGCTAAACAGATGAAAACTACGAAATCATTTGCTCGCAGACCCTCTTGGGCACTTCTTCAGACCTAGCCAGGATCCGGCCATAGTAGGAGGGGCGGGGACCTTGCCATCTGTTCCAGCTTCCGCACCATGTTCAGCACTTGGGTTTTGACAGGATCTGAGCATTGCACCGCCCAGCTGTCTAAGGTAGCAGCTATCTTCCTCCACAACACCTGCATCCCAGTCCAGGGAGTATAATTGAAACACATATCATTACGCTGTTTCCATAGAGCCCACAAGACAGCAGAGTGTAATAGACATTCCGCCGGGTGATTTTTATTAAGAGACCACCATTCTAGCATGTCATTCACAGACATCCTGGGATGGTTATTAGCAATGTCCCCAATCACTCTCCAGAGTTCCATCGAAACCACGCAATTGAAAAATAAATGCTCGATAGATTCAGGATCATTGCAGAAAAGACAGGAAGCATTATCTACTGTTTGTCTTTTCTGCAGATTATCCCTAGTCAAAAGCTTATTGTTAGCCATGAGCCAAAGAAAAATATGAATGCGGAGCGGGACTTTGATATTCTAGATAGATATACTGTTCCCGGGGGAGACTCCTCTAAAATTGATAATGCCGTAGAAGGACTTGACAGTGTAAACACCTTTAGTGTCAAAGTCCCAACGAACAGTGTCTCTCTTGTCCACCAGGACAGTATTTTTGACATCATTGAATAAAGTATTCCACTCAGCTATCATATCAAGAGAAAAACATCTCCTGAAAGTGATTTTCAGATTTGCACCATCCCAGGCCTCACATACAGTGATGTTCTGATCATTGGCAATATTGTATAGATTCCAATATTTCGTGGCTAGGGTGGTATGCCCTATCCAACGATCTCTCCAAAACCTGGTGTTTTTACCATCTCCCACTATCCAGGAGTATCCTATGTTGGCAGCTTTGGCCGCCCATAGAATACCTTTCTAAAAAGGGGAAGCACCAAGGCTAGAACAAGCAAAAATATTAGGGTTAAGGGTGTTGTACTTGGCATCAATGATTTGTTTCCAAATCTTGCCTTGATCTACAAAATATCTCTTCACCCAGGAGGCTAATAAACATAAGTTCATATCAGCAATATTAGGGACACCAAGGCCCCCATGATGTTTCTTTTGGGCCACACATCCCCAGGAAGCCAGGTGATATTTGTGGTGGCCCTCATAGTTGTCCCAAAAGCAATGTGCCAGTTGGGAATTAATCAACTTAATGGCCCACTTAGGAAATTTGAAAATACCCATCAGGTAGCTAGGTATAGTGGCCAAGCAAGTTTTCACTAATGTGAGTCTCTTGCCAGAGGACAGAAGTCTGCCCCTCCACCCAGCACCTTTCTTAATGATCTTATCCACAGTAGGCTGAAGTTCACATTTCTTCAGCTTTCTGTGGTGGAGAGGGGCTCCTAAATATTTAATGGGAAAATCGCTAATTCTACAGCCCAGTATTTGAGCAAATAATGTTTGCCTCCTCCACATCTACATTAATGGGAACTAGCTCACATTTATGAAAGTTAATGCGCATCCCAGAGATTTGCTCGAAGCAGGATAATAACCATTTAAGGTTCTTAGCTTGGGCAGAGTTATTACTCAGGAAAAGTAAAGTGTCATCCGCATATTGCATACTAATGACACCAGCTGGATTGGAGCTAGGGAACAATCCTTCTAGAATGTTATTGTTAGCAGCTTTAGCAAGAATTCTGGTAAAGACGTCAGCTACTAGATTGAACAAAAGGGGGAATAAGGGTCTCCCTGTCTGAATCCTTTACCAGTTAAAAAGAAATCACTGTTAGTATTATTAATATTAACCCCAACAGAGCCTTTATTAAGTAGGGAAGAAACTTTCTTCATCCACCTGGGGCTAAAACCTCTTTTGCTCATCATGTCAACCAGAAAATCTCTGTTGATCATGTCATAAGTTTTCTCATAATCTAGCTTAAAAATAAAACCAGATTGTTTGCTGGAATACACAGAGTGAATAATTTCATGAGCTGTAATTATACTCTCAGCTATATATCTGCCTTTTATGAAGGCAATCTGATTTAAAGAAATCAAATCTCTACAAATAGGGCCAAATTTATTGGTGGCACATTTGGCAAAGATCTTGAAGCTGCAATTAATCATGGCAAGAGGTCTAAATTTCTCTATCTTGCTAGCATCAGCTTCTTTAGGGACTAGGGTTAATAACGAGAAGTTGAGTCTGTATAGGTCTAACTCATCTTTCTCCCAGTCCCTGAATAAAGCAAATAGGTCACCTTTAATAAGGTCCCAGAATTGCTGATAAAATAGAAAGGAAAAACCATCCGGCCCAGGGGCTCCTTCTGCATAAGAGCCGAAGACAGCCTCTTTAATCTCTTCCTTCGAGAAGGGCATATCTAGGATGCTATTATGGTTGTTAGTCACTTTCTCATCATCTCCCCAAAAGTCATCTTTCAGGTTAATGTTGATTTTCTCTTGGAAACCAAACAATTTTTTATAATAGTCTACAACAGTTTTCATAATATCCTTGTGTTCAGTCACATTACCTGAATCTCCTTCCAGCATCATGATCTGTTTCCTCCTTCTCTTCTGATTTGCTATGGCTTTAAAATAGCCAGCATTCAGGTCTCCTTCAAGTATATCCCTCTCTCTGGATCTCTGCCTGGCCTTGATTTCTTCTTTTCTCCAAATATCCTCTAAATCACCTGCAATTTTTTTAATTCTGCTATTAGTGTTGGGTGAAGGAGGGTTAGTTTCAGAAAGAATATCCAGACAGTTATACTCAGCCACCAAAGCTTGTTTCTGCCTGTTTTGAGCAGCCTCATAGTTGGCCATCCAACCTTTGATGGCTTTTCTGGAGTTTCTAATTTTGAACTGCCAAATATCTACAGCCTTAGAGAAAGTGCATTTGGCAGTCCAGGCTTTAGTGACAACCTCCCTAAAGCCTTCAACTTCCAGACACCATTTTTCAAATCTAAATTGTTTATTCTTGGGAATGTGAAAGGCACAGGTATTGAAGACCAGAGGGGTGTGATCACTCCCCAATCTAGGCAAGGCTTTGAGATGAACTCCAGGGAATTCAGAGGCCCAATCAGTGGACATGAAAACTCTATCAATAGTAGACATTACTAGATTGTCCTGATTGTTCCCCCAAGTAAACTTCCTACCATTAATTTTTAATTCAATTAAGCCAAATTTGTTAATCCAATCATTAAAGAGGTCAGCCCAGTGCTGGTTAATAGCACCAGAGCTTTTCTCACTAGCCTCTCTAATTAAATTGAAGTCTCCACCTACTAGAGTGGGGCCAGCCCAGCTAGCTACAATGTAGTGGAGTTCATTAATAAAGTCCAGCTTAAACTTGTCATAAGCAGAGCCATACACAGTAATAAGATTCCAAACAAAGTTATCTTGTTTGTTTCTAACTAGGCAGGAGATGCAAAATTTATGCAGATCACACTGGATAATGTCCAATGTATCTGCTTTGCATCCCAACAAGACCCCTCCCGCAGTGTTTATAGCAGGCAGCCATTTCCAATGGAAATTGGACCCAGGGTCAAAAGTTTCAATTTGGAGGATAGAGAAATCTTCCTTCTTTGTTTCACAAATACAAATAAAATCAGGGCTGTTGGCTCTAATGAGCTCTTTCAGTTTGTTTGTCTTAGTGGGACTATTAAGTCCTCTAATATTCCAAAAAACACCTATCATTTACAGTAAAAAATGATTTTCCTTCTTATTTTACAGGAGGATTTTTTTATGAACCTCTATCTAGGGGGAGTCTGAAGCAGGGAGTTCAGTATTCTGATCCCCAACTTCTTTCTCACTATTTTTACTAGGACTAGGTTCATCCATAAATCCTCACCAGTAATATCTATACTGTGAGGTAAAAATATATCAGGGTTATCAGAATTAAACTTGCTAATCTGTCTAATTCTACATTTTTAATAATGCAAATGTTTTCCTGAATATTATTACTGCTGTTGCCCAGGCTAATCCCTGAACATTCTACAGTTTTTATCAGAAAATCATTATCAAGACATGCAAAGGAATTCTGAGTACCTTTCCTCAACACAGGTTTTTCCAGGTTCTTGATTTGCTTCAGTTCTTGAGCTTTTTGGATAGCAGGCCTGTCATCCCTTTTGATCCTGGTGCTAGCCCTGGATGCCACCACAGGACCCCATGTCTGTTGAGTACTAGTTTTCCTCTGAGTCTCAGATTTAGATCTAACAGCAGCAGCTTCAAATTTCTCCAGTAGTGGGGCACCCATGTTGACATCTTGCTTCTTATTTACTACCTCCAAATAACTTTTGGTCATGGGGGCATCCACTAGCATGGAGGAAACTTTGTCAAGGTCATTGGCAACAGGGGCAGGTGTGGAGCATTTGTGAACAGTGCCATTGTGTCCAGAAGTACCAGGTCTGCCCTTGTTAGCTTGATTGCTATTTCCAGTGTCCATATCCTCACCCAGTAGGTCATCTTCGCTGGTGTCAAACTCCTCTTCGGTGTTCTTTTTCTGTGAAGGGTTATCATCAGGTCCTGGAGGTATATCCGACTGTCCACTTCCTAGTTCAGCTTCTACAGAGAATTTTAGCAGGTATAATTCATGATTTATCTCCACCACTCTGTCTCTAGGGATTTTAGCAGCATCTCTCACAGCAACCTGGATTCTCACCTTCCCATAAAAACTCCTGAAAATGGTGTGCCAGTCTATATTCACCAGGACACCAAGAATGGTAGCTACCTGAGAAATAGTACTCCAAGATATCCACTTAGGTGGTATTCCTTCTATAACTATCCAGTTTTCTTCCAGGTAGTCATAAGCTGGCATCTCTCCCATCCAATCAGTGAAGGATATAGTTACACCCTCCTTTTCAGGTTAATGGAAGGATATTCCACCAACTCCTTGATCTTTTTGTTTGGAGGGAACCTGACAATGTATCTCCTGTTGTCATACTTCCTGATCTGCCAAGGCCAATTGGTCTTCCACATCTCAGAGAAGCAGCCTCCCAGCTTTGTTTCAGTTATCTCTCCTTTTTCAACCACAACTAGGCCCACATTCCCAAGGTTCAGCCATTCACTGTCTTCCTTGCCACTAGCCTCTATGTGGAAGAATCCTAGCCCATTATTAGCACTTCCCCAGTACATAGCTGCTGGATAGGGTTTGTACCAAGTAGGGCATGCATCCATATGATGCCCAGGAGTTTTGCAAATGAAACAGATCTTGGGAATGGGGCACATTCCCACAAAATGCCCAGGTTGTCCACAATTATAGCAGATAGCACCAATGTATTTCGGATCAATATTGAAAGAAGCAGACTCTTCACTGTTAGAGCTAGACTACACAGCAGCTGGCCTATTCTTCTGATTTTTCTTCTTTTTGCTCTTTCCAGGCTCTGATTGACTGCTTTGCACGCTGCCCCCAGTGGAGGATCCACTCCCTGCGTACTGATTCTGCTGCAACTGGGGATTAAAGGGCTGTGGAAACAACTGCGGAGGGGGGGGCATGTACTGGTATGGAAACTGTTGTTGATTAGGCCACTGAGGCATTTGTATCTGCTGCATCTGCGGGTTCCAACCACTCTGGTATCCATACACTTGTCCACCAGGCTGCATCATGGCTTGGGCAGAGCCGACCGAGAACAGAGGGGGCTTGGCGTAGATCGACAATGGAGGAGCCGACTGGGTCACCTGAGGTGGCGGCGGCGCAGCCCCCACCTGCTCCAACGACGCCAGAGCAGGAGGGTGACCAGAGCGGCCTCTCCCCGAGCCGTATCTTCCACCCCGACTGCTGCCATCTCTCCCTCCACCAGCCATCTTGATCACAGCAGCAAAGGGGATCTTGCCCGACCTTCTGGCCCAAAAATCTCTAGAAAACGAGAACTGCTTCGGAGTTGGTAATTGATCTGATCTTCCTACTGGGTGACAATCAGCTTCCTCGAATTCTCCAGTAGCAAATTTGTCTTTCCGAATCCAAACTAGGGTAGGATTTCTGGATCTCTCTCGGTTCGTACGAACCATAGCACGCCCACGCTCGGGCTCCAGATGTAGAGCCAAAGGTGGAGGCGTCTTTTGTAGAGGCGCCACCACCTTTCTCTCCAAAAGCATGGGGGAAAGGTCAGCGGGGCCCGCCGTCCTCTCACAGACCCGCAGGGCCCTCCTGGCATTGGCACTACGGGCATCACCGCGCCTCCCCGGCGATTTGAACATCGGCGGCGGGGAAGCTTCTCTCCTGTATCTCATGGGCGAGCCGAGGGGAGTGGCGACAACTCCAGTGCTCAGTCCAGGGAAGCCGGAGGCCAATCCGCGATCCCCCGCAGTGGCGCACCTAAAGGGATCACGCCGAGCACACTTTCCCATCTCAGTGCTCTGCGAGGATCGTCGGACTTCGCCTCTGATCTTGCCCACTTCACAAAATCCGTCGACCTGGAATTTGGGTATGGAGGCATCCTCCGTCTCTCCGCCACTGTAGCCTCGTCGTAGATCCGCTTCGCCAGCAACCTCTGATGCTCCTCTGCGCGCCGGCGGCAGGAATCGGCGTAGCTGCTCGCCGCGGCTCGCGTGGCTGGGTCTCTCGCCACCCCCACCGCCTGATCTGCCGCCTTCCACTCCTGAACTCTCCAGATCCACGCAGCCGTAGCTTCGCGAATCCTTGTCGCCCGCTCTATCCAGCTTCGACTCCCCAAAGCCTTGGATATAGCCTGCGGGATCGGAGAGATCAATCTCACCATCTCCGCAAGGTCTTCCTGAAATTGGGCGGGGAGACGGGTGGGGCAGCGGGGAGGAGGGACGCCCCCGGAGTTCGGCGCCGTATGTCGGCGTCACGGGGGCATGGCGGGGAGCACGCGCGGCGAGATCCACGGCGGAGGCAATGGCGGGCGCGGGGCGTGAGGTCGCCGTGATGCGGGGTGCGGGGATGTGGGTGCTGGGAGCCCACATCTTAATATACGTAGAAACACTTTCCGGGCATTCAGCGTACGCATAATCTGCGGTTTAATCAAAGCAAGTCCGAAGACTACTCATGTTCTGACATCTTCAAATCCGTTTTTTAATCTCTGTTTGCTACACGGAAGAGCAAAAACTCTCAAGGACACAAGTGTTAGCGTAATCTTGAAAGTTAGGTTAGTAGTACGTACACAACTTGGAAAGCCATCTAGTTGAGTCCGGCTAGCTGTCTAGGCTGTGTACGTGTATACGTGTTTGTGTCTTAGGTCACGTACCTAGGTGAGTACTAGTAGTCCAGGTAAACGTCAAGGTAGAGTCCGTCTAGAACTAGTAGTCAGGTCGTGAGTACTAGTTTAGGCAAGTTGAGTCCAAATACGGGTAGGTTTTATATGGCCGGCTGCTCGTGTGTATATATACATGAGCAGGGTTAGAGATTTGTAACACCGAGGAGAAAACAGAAAATAAAAGATAAAAGAAGGGCACGACAAGGGCCCTTGGCTATCAAAGTTTTCGCGTGCGCGTGTTCAACGTGATTTGATGTGATCGATCCTGTGGGCGAATTTCCAACAATTGGTATCAGAGCTAGGTCGATTTGAAGGTGTTCTTGCCCCGGGGTCGCGACCCGACTAGCGCCTCGGGGCGGGCGATATGGCCGCTGGGTGGTGCAGTGACGAGGAGCGGCGGGCGATGAAGTTGTTGGGTGATGCAGCGACGCGGAGGATCAATCGACCGTCGTTCTGTGGAGCGACATGGAGGGAGACGGCAGGCTGTCGTCGGGAAGACGGTGGAAAGAGATGTTGATGGGAGAGGTGGTGCCGATGTGCGGTGCTGGAGCTCATCAAGATTGTCGTCCGAGGGAGTCGGATGAGTGAAGGAGTCGTGCGAGATTGCACGGTCAGTCGTCGTTGCGTCTGTGAGTCGTCGTCTTGTCCAAGTGCTCGTCTTGGTGATGATTTGTTGAAGTAGAAGCGGTGTGCACGGTGTTCCGTGAGTCATGTCCATGTCCTCGTGGAGCGTCTTGGTTGCGGCCAGCGTGGGTTCGGTGTGATGCCGAAGGCGGACGGTGGTACGTGAAACCATTGTAAAGCGAGGAGGTGTGCGGAGAGTGGATCTACTGCGAGCAAGTACAAGGAGTGTGGTGCGGACCGAGTGCAAGGCAGCGGCCAAGCAATGGCGGTGGCACAACATGGCAGAGCAAGGAGGCACTGCATGTTTCCAAGCGGGTCATACTTAGTGTACGGATATGACAGTTGAAGATCAAACTCGGCGTGTAGTGAGACAGTGACCAGTTAATTTATACGACGTGAAGACTGATGATGTGTCCAGTCTTGCACGTTGCACGCGTAGATGCGACCGTGTGGGCTTGTAGTCTGGATCACGCGTTGAAGCTTGGATCAATAAGTCGTAAATCTACAACGAGTCAAGATCGAAGAAGCACAGAAGACCAGAGTCAAAATTAGGAGGAGATTGTTAGCGTAATCTTGAAAGTTAGGTTAGTAGTACGTACACAACTTGAAAAGCCATCTAGTTGAGTCCGGCTAGCTGTCTAGGCTGTGTACGTGTATACGTGTTTGTGTCTTAGGTCACGTACCTAGGTGAGTACTAGTAGTCCAGGTAAACGTTAAGGTAGAGTCCGTCTAGAACTAGTAGTCAGGTCGTGAGTACTAGTTTAGGCAAGTTGAGTCCAAATACGGGTAGGTTTTATATGGCCGGCTGCTTGTGTGTATATATACATGAGCAGGGTTAGAGATTTGTAACACCGAGGAGAAAACAGAAAATAAAAGATAAAAAAAGGGCACGACAAGGGCCCTTGGCTATCAAAGTTTTCGCGTGATTTGATGTGATCGATCCTGTGGGCGAATTTCCAACAATGGGCACGACAAGAGCCCTTGACCATAATTTTTGTGTGCGCGTGTTCGTTTCGATCTAATGTGATCGATTCTCTGTGCGGAATTCCAACAACAAGTTCCCAGGATAACACCGAAAGCGGCCACGCTTCAAATTCCAACACTACTGCATGGCGTGGCTCTCTAGACTCGCTACCAACTTCTCAACAGACCAAGGCTAAAACCTCATGCATGTGGACCAGCAGTTGCAGTGGAACAACTCAGGACTCGGAAGTACTCATCTGTTGCGGTCCTTTGTTGAGTCGCCAGCGCTGACCATCTTTAGCTGGTGAAACGTCGGCGCGCCCCCGAGCCGTTTCTGCCGTCGCTCCGCGTGACCGCAGTTTGGCCCGCCTCAAGCCGGTTCCACTAAACCGCCGTCGAGGCCCACGCCCTCGCTTTGAGCGCCCACTGCCTCTGCTGTTGTGGCTGTGGGCGCACCTCGGAGCCACTTCCGAGCCGCCGTCGCGTCGAAACTCCGCTACTACCGCGGATGTGACCACGACCCGGAGTGGGATTAGATCACACAAAGTCGGATGCTATGACCGCGCCAAGTCGCCGTGGTCGCCCTGTGTTTTTGTATCAGCCGCCACCGTCACGCGCTGAGCGGCCGCGGTTGAGACCCGCCGTGTCGCTTCCATCCGCTGTTAGGGGCTGTGTTGAGTCGCCCCTGGGCATTGGCCGAGCGGCCTCACTTCCACCTCTCCGAGCCGCCCTCGCTGGTGTCCCTCTGCCATGGACTCGCCGGGGCGCTACTGAGCCGCCTTACGCTGCCTCCGCCAAGCTCACCAGGGTCACTTCCGCCGCGGCTGCTGCACTTTTCTGTTGGGATAACAGAGTTCAGACTTTAGAGTTGGACAAAGATGATTTTCGCATCCTATCTCTGAAATTGAACTGGCTGGACCTTTCTCGCATATATACTGGAGTCAGGAAGACGAGGTTGGGGGACAAGGACTGGAGCAAGTGGCTATTACCTGGCTGCCGGGCGCCCTGCACCCTGTCGTCATGGTTGATCCTTGGCCCTGGACAGGAGTCTCAGTGGGCAAGTGCTACTATTAAAATTGCAGCAGATCAATGGCAGTCAAAATCATTCAAAGCAAGAAGCAAAGTGCTACTAGATCAATCACGTCAAGGCTGGTTTGATTAATTGTTGGTGGACTACTACCCAATGTGGAGACCTGGTACAGTACTACGAGTACTATGACATTTGCAGAGTGGACCATTAAAACCATTAAGCTACGCGTGAAGGGTGGCCAACCAGCTATGTCACGTAGCACAAGCTGGTTGGTCGCGATGAGAAATCTTTTGTAATTTTTTTAGATAAAGGTGTGGATTATTTTTTAAATACATTTTTTTAGATGGAGATGAGGACCTCTGGTATTTTTTAAATGGAGGGTTATGCAAAGTGGCACTCGCTGGTAGGCTGGTGTGGTATTTTTTTTCTTTTTTCTTTTTTACCTCTTTTTTAGATGAAGGTTAGAATTTTTTGAGATATTTTTTAGACGAAGGCGAAGACTTTATGTTTTTTTTAAAATAAAAATATACACACAACTTTCTTTCAAGGGGCGTCACAGGGTAGCCACGTCATCACAGGTAGGACAAAAATAAAACACGGTAGCGATTGGGTGAGAGGGAAAAGGAGATCGGGGGGTTAGCGTGCATAGAATGGCTTCTCGTCATCGTCGATGGGCAGAGGGGAGCAGCAGCCGCAGCAGGCAGCGGTGCCCCAACCCAACCCCAACCCCGCCGCCGCCCCAATGCCACCACCGGCGGCCTCCTCCTCCCCTAACGCCGCCGCTCCAGCCCCTCATCTTCCTCGGCCGATTTAGCGCCGTCGCCCCCTCAGCACGCAACCTCTCCTCTCCTCCGCGGCTCCGCCTCTTCCTCCGGCGGCATCCAACCCAATCGTCATCTCCTACTCCCCTCTCTTATTCCCCTATGCCTCGACGAGGTGGGCCAAGACGGCGCACGCAGCAAAGGGCGGCTGCGGATGCAGCTCGGATGCGGGCGCGCGGAGGTGGAGGCGGAGCTGCGGCCGCTGGAGGTGGACGGGAATCCCGCCGACCGCGTCCCTCCCCAAACTGCAGCGATGATGGAGGGAGCCGCCAGCGCCGGCCAGCAACCGACCGACAGGCTCGCCAGGTCGCCGTTCCTCGGGGCCACCCCCTCCCCACGTGCCGGATCGCGCATCGGCTTGGAGGCCCCTCTGGGCTGCCGCCGGTGCGGGAGGCGTCCGCAGCCGTGCGGGCTGGGGACCGAGCGGCGGGGCCCGTGGTGCGTTCCGGTCGAGGGCTTGCTCGATCTGGCACGCGATTTGAGCCCCCGTCGATGGACTTCTCGCAGCTCGGCTGCCTTTTGTTTTGGATTCAGTACGACCCACATCTCTCTCTCACACATGTTGCGGCCGAAATCACTGTTTTGACTTATTTGGAAAAGTTCAGCACAAAATGAACCATGTTGGAAACATATCTGGGGCGATGATGATAAAACATGGCTGGCATAAACTTGTCTTTGATTCTTTGAGGACCTGTGGGCATAAAAAAAAACACTCCCCCTCTTTTGGAACCTTTTCATTCTCACTGAATATTGACGGCTCTGTCTTGGATGGTCACTCTTTGAGTGATAACCAGAGGAGCTCGACTTCAGTGGTGGGGATTGATCTGGTGCAAGAAGACGGTGGAGCCGCGGAGCTAGGTTGTATGATCTATCAAAGGCGAATCTGAGCCCTCTCAAATCTCAATGCAACTAATATTGTGGCCTCTACACATTTATTTATCCCCTTTTTATGTTTAAAAGTGATGAATTGTTGTGGTTGTGGCATCTGCTATCTCATTAAGAGCAGCTACGCACATATCACCTCTCGTGGTGTTTGGTTTGCCTTCTCATGATTTTGTTGTCCATGGTGGGAACCAGTTTGGTGCATTCAGACTTTTTCTTTTTCTGTTTTTACTTTTCCTTGAATGGCTGTGATCATTCTGCTGTCCCTTGGATGGTTTATTTTAGGTTATTTTATCGGGTTCGGGTCCGTTTGCTTGTTTCAATTGCTGTTTTACTTTTTATAATCTCTTTCTTCTACTATACTATTTATCTACTTTTGAGTTTGTACTTTTGGTTACTCCCCACTTCTTTACTGGTTTCAACTTATGGGTCATATAGGGCAAGTTCAGATGTCAAGATAACGGTTTCCTTCCTGTCATGTTCATGAATGGCTATGATGATATAGCTTTCCTGCGTCGATCTGAAATCTGTTTGGATTTTGTATATATTGAGCATTTAGGAGGCTGTTCTGGATTGATGCGCTTTGTAGTGGCAGAATTCGTGTTTAATTTATTGCAGGAGATGAAATTAAGAGGCCGATGTAAATTTGTTTGTGTGTAGATTTGTTAGTTCTAGGATTGGATGTTTATGCAGTCTCTCTGTCTCTCGTGGTTGTTAGCCGATTGATGGATTTGACTGCTGATCCCTTTGTGTTGGCTGATAGTGTTGAGATAGAAATAAGGATTAAACATGACCCTGATGCTGAGGCAATATTCCAATATCATTAGAGGGCCAGTGTTCTTCCAAAGATGATTTAGAATCTCAAAAACGTTTCTTATGTAGTCAGGAATTTGGGTTCATGGTTGAAGTAACAAATACATATGCAGCTTCTTGGTTCTGTCGTTTACAATTCTTTTTTAGGTATATTTACAACCTTTTTTCTTCCATATAGTTTGTTTCTTAAATATCCTAAGCATATATTATCGAACAGACTCACTTTCCTGTTTTTGTGATAAAATGAAAAGAATAATGTACATGTTAAGGACATGATAAATCTTCTTCTTTCAATTTGGTTATGATTTGAGAATGCTCACATATATTTTCTGTGCTGCATCACCCCATTGTCTGTGATAGTGTCCAACTAGGGATTTGAATGTCAGGACCTAGCTAATACTATGATGTTATCAGGTTAATAAATAATACAGTGTTGTTTAGCTATTAGGTTCTATGAGTATGGCCGGGGTGAATCCTTCAACTTTGCTCACAGGCACTGAAAGAATAAATAATTGATCTTTCATTTCTACATGAAAAATATGTCATTTCGTTTTAAAGAAAAGTTATATGAAAAGTTGTAGTAGAACACTGCTAGCTGTAATTCCCCATGTGTCTTGGCATTTTAGGTGGAGTGGGAATCTTTAAGAGGAAGTATCAAGCGGCACGAGCACCTATGGTAGAATGATGTGTTGACAGTGTACCTAATCCACCTGTATTGACAATGCATATACTTTTTAAACTCAAGATTATATTATCAGCTGCAATCTTTGTTCCCTTTTAAACTCAAGACTTTTAAACAAGATCATATACATTGTGAACCAAAGATAGTTGAGTATACAGTTTAATTCTGCAATTTGTTCTATTAGACAAATTACTATTGTGTTGAATCTTGCTGTGGTGTGCTAAATCGTTTCCTTATGTTTGCACCTGCCAGTTCTAAGCACCTATTCTTTTCTTCTTATTTTGTATCTATACATATCAATTCTATTTTTCTTACCTCTGCAATTATACGACCTGTAGCTTATTCACATGGATCTTAAGGTACTGAACTTCCAAATTAGAACCTGGCCTAAATTTGAGATTTCTCGAATGTATACTTTTGTTTTTCTTTCATTCTTTGGAGGTGATCCGTTGGTTGCTTAATGCTATTTACTGCATGATTAAATTTCTTTTTCTTTATTTCTAAAGTCAATTTTATTTTCTTCGTGAAGGTTTCCTAACACAAATATATAGTGAAAGCGGTTTGAGAAAAGAAGCAAATCGTTCGAGCCAACCTATTTATATGGTATGGAGAATATAAGGTTCTTGGCTTATTGATATCATCTAGTCATTTTTATAGGTGCCTGACTACATAATGAGCTTTCTAGCTGTGTTGATGACAACAAGAAGAAAAGCTTCTTTGACCAGGTGTGTCTTGGGTTGTATCCTTGAAATATTTCACTGCCTATGTCGGATCGATGATGGATCTCATACTTGCAGGGGATATTTACTAACAAACTACCAAAAATATCTAACTACTTTATTGTGATAGGTTTTTATATGAAAGTCACATGCGAACTTGTCTGTTAGTAGCTTTCTGTTTGAAGTCAATGGGATTTCATATGAACAAGTGCGTAAGAAAGTAAAGATTGTTCTTTTCCTGCTAAAGTTTTCTTTGTGCAGGTTTGCTGACTTAATTCAAGCTATCCTGGTGGACTGACATCATACATCCAGAATGCCAAAAGGCTTTTGGCAGATTGCAAGGCAGGATAAAATCCATACGATGGTTCCACACCTTCAGTAAGTCTTGCCATGCACCATCGTTTCATGAATTTGTTGGGTTGTTTGAAATGAGCCTTTTTGTGTTGTATGAGATCTAAATTTTCAATTCAGAACACCCATCTGATCATTTTTTTCCTACTCTGAACTGTTGTGTACTGATATTAATTTAACTCATTTGCCTTATGTTATTATTCTGGCTGCAGGATATGTAACAGCCTTCAGTTTACATTATCTGAAATAGCTCGGTGAACTTTCTTCCCACATCATGTCAGAATTCTATATGGAGTCATCTTGGCACAGTTATGTTCTTCGTAATAGTAATAAAGGCAAAAGAGAAATTTTCATGTCTCGGTACATTTTAATTTCAGGTACCACTACTATGTTGCAAATGATAGATTAGATTATTATAAGCTTAGTTCTCTCAAAGCTTCGTGCTTTAATAATGGATGCTGCCTTTTTCAAAGTATAATAAAGATTTGGAATTATTTGGAATTCTTACACAAGGACATCACCAAAGCAAGTGTTCCTTATTTAAAGATTTCTTCAGCTCAAAATGTTGCTGTACTACTATGTCTTTTTGAACTGAAAAGTTTCCAGATCCCAAGTTTTCCTTGTTTAGAGATTTCTTCAGCTCAAATTGTTGTTGTACTACTATGTCTTTTTGAACTGAAAAGTTTCCAGATCGCAAGTTTTCCTTATTTAAAGATTTCTTTAGCTCAAAATGTTACTGTACTACTATGTCTTTTTGAACTGAAAAGTTTCCAGATCGCAAGTTTTCCTTATTTAAAGATTTCTTTAGCTCAAAATGTTACTGTACTACTATGTATTTTTGAACTGAACAGTTTCTAGATCGCTAAGGATTGTCCTCTTCTTTGTTTAGAGAACTCGGCATTCAGACCTCGCTGGCGCTGGGCTAGATGGGCTTGCTGGTATTTTATAGTCTGGTCATAAGCAGATTTGTTATCTTCAAGTAAAGCTAAATGTGAGCCACACCAACTTCCTTTAGTTCTTGAGAATTTTGTTGTTGTCCTTTGGATTAACAGTCTGCCACAGTGCTCATGGCTCTTGCATTCACTCAAGAATCAGGGCAAGTGTGGTGAGTGTCGTGCTTCTGAATATGTTGTTCTACACTTGACATTGCAGCGCTCATCTATTAGAATTTGCATTATTGCCACAAATGATTCCAGTAACTAGAATCCATGTTAGGGAACAGAAGCTGACAGGTACAAGCTAACCACCCTTGCATAACTCGTTAGGTAGCAATGGTGGTAGATAAATTGGCTAGCACTTGCAATTAGCAACTTGTTTGCCTGTCGTACTTGGCAAAAATATGTACTTGGCAATCTACTACTTTTTATTTGATGTTTAGTTCATGAAATAGGACCTACCTTCAGTTAAGTTAACTATCGTTTTGTTTCAGGGTCAATCTCTATTCTTGGCAAATTCCCATGTTAGAGAAAAGCTGTAGTATAAATTAAGTGACATCATGAAACATTTTGAATCAAGATAACAAAGAAGAATTACAAGTTTGGTAAAGCATGAGGGATCATTCATTCATTTACTTCTGATCCCTTTAAGACTGTTGCTTCTCTGTTAATGCAAGACTATTAATATATATATATATATATATATATATATATATATATATATATATATATATATTGCTTTGGTTTTTGAATGTGATTTTTAACCAGCAACATGGACCTGTCACTCATCTGTACTGCCTGTCTTCTTGCTAAAATAAGTTTAGTAATACTGCTATGCACATGCCATACCCACAACGCCAAAAAGCAACAAGTATGGTAGCCTAATTAGTAGCGCACCTTACCGCCTTAGTTGCATCCTGATGCTTTACATCCTCTAGATGTTTTTCTGATTTTTTTTGCATCCTCTAGATGAACTCTTTTTACTGAACCTTCTACCATTGTTGGTAGCTGATGTTTAGAAGTCCAAGCAGCTGAACGTTTTACAGATTCGTATATACCCCCTGTAACGAAGAAGTGGGTGTTTCCATGGATGGATCGGGTTTAATCTATGCATATATGTCACGCTTGAGATCAGTTGTGTTTTCTTAGGTTTACGTAGGAATGACAACTGTTTTCAGAAGCAAAAAACTTGAATTGGGAATGGAACCCTTGATGGATTGATGTTTGCTGAAGAAAGTCCTTGCAGCAAAGAAGAACATGAAGCAGGTTTTCTATTTTTTACAAGTATTTCCTTTTGTTCCTAATTGTTGTCTCTTTCGTATGGAAGCTCTGAAACAAAATGAGGTGGCCTAAAATTAAGGATTAATTCTTTTGATAGCTGATTTGAGAAAACAGATTCATGGAATATAAGTACAAGGTAGACTGTAGCATTGATCATTGCTATCCTGTACATACAGTCCAACCAATTGCTCCGAGAGGAACCAAGGCGACGTGAATGTTGGCGTCTGTGAAGCTTTGCCGAAGCCATTCCTGCTCTTCCAGAGCCACAAGGAGAGCCTAAAGGTCAGGGTACCACTCTCTTCTCCAAGAATTTGTATAATCATTAGAAGTTTATAACTAGTCAAGCCAAAAATATGAAATGTAATGCATTTGCAGGCAGAAGCGTGTCCGGCTGTCGTACGAGAAGAAGTGTGCACGGCTGAGGAGCCAGGGCGCCAATGATGCGGAGTCGTTCGCCATCAAGAGGACCAAAGCTGCCATCAGTGACCACCAGATCAAGCTCAACATCTCCCTCGCCTCTGTCAACGCCCTGTCCCAGAGGGTCGTCGCCGTCCATGATGAGCCCGCGAGCATGATGAGCCCGCACCTCGCGGAGCTCATCCAAATGTATGTGTTTCTATTATCGTGTGCTCGATTGATATCCCCAAGAACACTGCTGTTGCATGTGTTTGATTGATGTTTCTTGTTGCTGTCTTGTATGTATAGGCGGGCAAGGATGTGGCGACTCATCGGCGACGTGCACCGGGTGATGTAGCGCATAGTGGACGAGGCGAGCGTGCTCCTCTCGTTGTCGGCCACATGGTTGGAGGGAGGTATCAAGGGCTCGCTGCTACCGGGGCGGACACGCGCACAATTTATATTGATATATCTTATTTTGCCAAACAACAAGATATATGCTCCTGATGCTATTAACCTGACAGGGAATTTCAGTTTCTTTCACATGATACATGAATAAATATATAGAGATCCAGATGTGTTGCATTTCCGCTGGTTCTTCTATTATAAATGTCAGTTTTTCATAGCAACATTACATGTATACAAAACACACTACTTTAAATAGGATAGTAGAAGGGGCGTATCCTACCTGGCACCGCCTTGCTTCCGCTCAAGCGGCGCGCCACGGGCGCGCCCCAACCACTAGTTATTCATTACAAAGGTGAAGGGGCATATGCGCCAACATTATTTTTTGCACTAGCGCTCCTATGTGTCATGCTGCTCGATGGATGCATGTGCAAATCGCTGCCCCTGCTACATCAACACACGTGAATGATTCATCGTCTGCGCCCGCGGCCAACTTTCCCGTTTGCACCGGCTTACAACGCTAAAGCAGCGCGGCCATAGCGCGGGGCGGTGGCCGCGGAAGCAGGGGATGAAGAGGGTTCGAGCAGCGGACACCATTGCCGGCGTGCGGGTCACGAGAGAGAGGGTTGCTTGATGCCCGTTTGCAGGGAAGATGGCGAATGTTATAGACGATTGAGGGGGGATTAAGGCGGCGACGACGACGGTTTTTCTTTTTCTTTTTTGGACGAGCGGCTGGAAAATGCTAGTACTGAAATTGAAACATTTTCACATCGAAAAAATTAAAAAGTCTATGTATCTTTAAACTGAGCATCGGATTTAAAGTCCATCTGAACAATCGTGTTACTCACACCGAGAGCTTCAAAACAAGACCAATATTTGATATATTATTTTGGGCCTCATGTTGTAGGCCACTTAACAACGAGATTACATAACAAAATCAATATTGTTAGGCTAATTTATAGGTGCAAACAAGGGCATCTTCAACTCCGGCCATCAAAACAGACACTCCAAACTTCTGCGGACAGTGGATATGAGACGGACATCCAACCCTATACGCCAAATATCCACACTCATTTCAAACAAAAATTCATGAGCGGACGAAAATAATGGAAACCGAAAAAATAAGCAAGTTTAATATATTATATGCAAACCAAACGCTATTTAACAAGTTCAACTAAAATTAAAATTAAACTAAAACTGCGCGAGGTACTGGACGGTGACCTCGTAGGCATATGCAAATTTGTCAAGTTTCAGAGAGGAACACTAAGGATGTGTTTGGTTAGAGGGAGATGCTAGTTGGTTATGGGTATCCCCATCCAGCTGGCTAGGGATAACCATTTTTTTTGTTTGGTTGAGGGATGATGTTAGCCCATCTTTTGTTTGGTTTGAAGGATGGATCATGGTTGGGATAGCCATTTTTGCATACTTTGTTCTTAAACTACTTCCTTTCTCATCTTATCGCTCTCATCAACTGGGGCATACACAACTCCCGGATCCAAGCAGCTCGCTCACGCACACCACACACAACATGTACACCACGTCATAGGCTGTCCGTGTACATCGTATATATGCGGTACAACATCGGCCGGCCGCGTACATCGTATACAGGCAGTACAACATCGAACGCCCGTGTACACAGAGTATAGCCACCAACGTACAGCCGTACAACATCGGTCGTCCGCGTACGCAGAGTATAGCAACAGTCGTACACCACGCCATAGGCTGCCCATGCACATAGCTCACTCACATCACGTACACGGACGCACGCATGCACGCGCAGCTCACTCACACCACGTACACGGAAGCCCATGCACTGCTTTTAGGGAGGTCAGCGTCTCAGCGAGGGAAAAAGTACTGTTCGCGCGCGGGTGGATGCGCATGTCCGCGACATTTTCACGTGCGAGCGGAGCCGGATTTTAGAGGTATATTTTCAGCATATGGCTATCCCTATTCTGTCTCATCCCAGCTTGTCCATAAACCAAACGACTGCTATCCAATAAAAAATGGCTATCCCTGTTCCGTGGGTGGCTATCCCGTGAACCAAACGCACCCTAACTTTGGCTTGAAAGTGTGCACTAGGCGCACAAGCTCTTGAACTGGCCGGGGTTACCTAAGTCCGTGACAGTTCAAGTATAGGATCATCATGCCTCCTGCCTCGGGGCGGGTAGCTTCCTTATTTCCCTCATCTACTTTGCCTCCCTCCCTTCTTTGCCCCTCTCTTTCTTTTGTTTTCCCCTCTTTCTCCTTCTAGAGACTTACCCTCTAAACCTAACTCACCTCCTACAATACATGAAACACGTTTTCCTATGATGGAGTTATCTCCCTCAGTTTCATTTACACAGTCCTTGTGTCTCTTTGACTTCAACGTAGCTTCTCTTGTCTTGAGGATTTTCTGGAGCTTGTTTCCAGCGTCCACTTCATCGTTCTTTGCAACAGGGATTGGCAAAGTTGGATAGAGCCCATCCCCAGGAGGGGGTCCTTCGCATGCTTGCCACAACAGCCCGTCATGCCTTCCGTTCAGGCGTGCTACAGGGAATAGAGATGTTCTCTTTGGTCTCTCGCGGGACAAACGAGGGGTTAGGGTTGGAGTGAGGCCCCTCTCTTGAGATCAGGCTGTTGTACCCCATCAGCATCGTCGATGCACTTCAGGCAAGGGCCAGCCCCCCTACCTGGGCGCTAAGTATTGAAGTAGAGTCGTCGACCGATGCAAAGATATTAAGTGTGGTCATCCCCTTCGCCAAGGGTGATGGAGAGGCGCAAGGGGGCGGCAAAAACCTTCAGATGACTGTCGTCGCCCATCTGATGAAACTTTGCAAAGATATCAAGGTTGATATAGAGATATTAATTTTGTTTTTTTTGTCACGACTTTCATGAATGTCATTCCCTGATGAAACTTTTCAAGAACTCAAAACATTTGTAAATGTTTGCCACAAAAAACATTAGAATTTTTTGAACTCTATGCAATTTTTTTTAGATTTTACTATTGTTACTGAGATCGTATGAGCTCAAACTGAGATGGGGACTTTCCAACACATTTTTCATGAATGCAAATGACATGCACATATAGGTGATATTTTTCTAAGCATTTTGATAACTTATTTGAATTTTTCTGAGTTGGTATGAAATTTTCAAAGTGCCGGTCAAACGGTTAAAAGAAAAAAGCATAAGAGGAGCGGAATTGCTTAGGCAGAGCCGAGAGTTTCTGAAAACTATGGGTAAAACTACTGAGTGGAACCCAACTAAGGGCATAAAATTAATTATCCCATTCAAATTTGACTTAGAGTTGCTTCTGGTAGCAGGGCCATACCTAAAACAATGGAGGCCCAGGTTAAAATAATAAAAAAAAGGCCCTCGACATAAAAAAATGGCAATTAGAAAAACTAGGCTTATAGTCTAATCACCACGAACTTGAACAACACACGTATCTGCACTAGATTTGCAAAAGGAACATGCAATTCTTTTGCTAATAAGTTATCAAAGGCGCCTTTTTGAGATCGAGTGGGTTTTTCGATCTCTTTCATTTTCTTACATTTTTCGTACCCAACTCTAATTTCCCAATTCTAGAACTACAAGATTTCTCAGAAAAATAAAACTAAGAGGCAAATTTCATGCACTAAAAACTGAACACAGAAACAAGAAGGGAGAAAACAACCTCTGATTCCACACAAAAAGAACTTTGTTTTGGGGAAATGTACTGGAGTAGTTGATTGGGGCTGTAATAAAATACTATCTCTGTAAAAAAATATAAGAGCGTTTATAGATAACAGAAGTAGTAATTTAAACGATTTTATATTTTTTCACGGAGGGAGTAGTTGGACCATGGGAAAAGAAAGGGGTGTTTGTGTAGTGGAAGAGAAAGAGGACCGAGAGAGAAGAGGAAGACGTGAATGAGATGGGCTCTTGGGAGTAAATTTTGTTCCGCTCTCGGTGGAAAAAATGTCGATCAACTGCCCGTCAAAAAAAAAATTGTCGACCAACTAGCTCCTTGTGCTTGCATTGCCTAACAAGACGCAGCCATACTTTTGGAAGGAAAAAACATGCAGCCATCAAAACGTGATGTATTTCTCAAAAAAAAAAAATCAAAACGTGATGCTTTCCTGGTACAGAGTGACGACTCCACGAGACCACGACACGTCGACACACCCGCTACAGATATTCTTCCATCGGTGCTCCGGGCTGTTCCTTTGGCATCGCACGGCTCCCATCAATTTCCCTCTCCCACGCCGCCCACATATAGAGAGAACAGAGATGGCTATGGGAGCAGGGAGAGAAAGGTGGGCGATGGGCGACGTCGGTGCGTCTGCGGAGGCGACCGCTGAGGTAACGCCGGGGCCGCCGCCGGCCGCCGCTGCTCCTCCCCCCTTCCCCTCCCGTCGTGCTCGCCGGCGCCTCGCCCCGGCCAGGTGCGGTCTCCCTCCCCTTGTCCTCTCGCCCCTCCCCCTCCCCTGTCAGGCCCCCGCCCTCCGCGGCACCGCGCGCGGACAGCTGGGCGGATTTGGCGGCGGAAGAGGACCGTTTGGAGGCCGACGCGGCTGCTGCCGGGCTTCCGCTGCCTCCCCGCCGCTTCGGCGACCGGCTCGCGGCGGCGGTGGCCGCCGCCGAGTCCCTCCCCGCCCTGGTCCCGTCCCCTCTCCCTCCCCTCCCCCTTCCCTTGCGGGTGTGGCCGGAGGCCCACCACGCACCACCTTCCCCTACTCCACAGGGCGCTGGCCATCCGGTCGGTCGTCGTGGACGAGGGGCCCGAGCGCGAGCTTGGGGGGTGGCCGGTCGGTCGGAGTTGGGCCGGGCCGCGATCTCGTGGCGATCCCGCGCGGTGGTTGACTCTTCGCCCTCCTCGACGCCGGTTGCGGACGGCGCATCTGGCGCGGCCTCGTCGGGGGCTGGTCCTTGCGGCCGGAAGTTCCGCCCTTTCCGGCCGTCTGCGATTCCGGCGCGCGGTGCCCCGCCGCCGGCGGCGCCCGGTCCCCCTAGGGGGGAAACCCTATCCCCTCCCCCTCCTCGGTTGGATTGTGGGCTGGGCCTAGGTGGGACACCGTGGTCGCATGCTCGGCCCGCCCGGGACTTGCTCGCTGGGCCTGGGGAGCGCGACGGGAATCCTGGGCCGTCCCAGGCCTTGTCTGGTCGGTCTGCTGGGCTGTCCCCCTCTCTGGCCCATGCGAGCGGGCCGCTTTTAGGGCACGCGCATGCCCTCTCGCTAGGGCTCGTCCCGACTCCGCCTCTCCTCTCCTCGCTCCCACTTCCGCCGTCATCCCCTCCCCCCCGTCCTCCCGCCCCCCCCCCCCTCTCAGATCCTCCTCGCCATGGCGCGCGAGCAAGGGGATGGAGCCCCTCGCCCCAAGCGGCGTGCTGAGGGCCGCGAGGGTGGGGCAGCCCAAACCACGCGGCGTCCATCCCCGGATGGCGCTCGCCGGGAGGCCGAGCTCCGTGACTCGATGCTCAAGGGCAAGGGGGCTGCGTCCGCATCGGAGGGTGGGTGGCGCGGTGCTGATTCGCGGGACCGCTCTCCGGAGCAGTGGCGCGGGCGCGGCCGCGACCGGGATCGGCGATCCCCGCCCCGCCGTTCCCACTCGCCGGCTCGGTCTGGCCGCTCCGAGGCCTCCCCCCCGCGGCGCTACGACCCCCCGCGGCGTCAGGCGCAGTTTCCGCCCTCTGGTCCTAACAACCGCAGCGGTCGCGGGGCCTTTGCAAAGAAGAAGAAGCAACGCGCGGCAATTCAGCAGGGCGCAGCCGCATCCGCTCCGGCATCCTCCATCTCCAACCCCCCCACCGTGCCGACAACGGGAACTCCCCGTCCACCGGCCCCGGCAGTGACGTGCTTTAACTGCGGGGTGGAGGGGCATTGCCAGGTCGACTGCACTCGGCCGCCTGCTTGCTTCAAGTGCAAGCGCGCTGACCACCCTGCTGCGCTCTGCCCGGACCATCTGTCTACGGGGGTCCTTGGGCTCTTTGGCTACGCACTTGACGATTTGGGCTTCTTCCAGATGGATCTCCCAGTGCCGCCTGCGTCCTCCTCCCTGACTGCTCCCATCTCAGTCCTGGATGGCAAGACGGCGTCCCCGGGGATCATCGATGAGGAGCTCCGTCACCTGTTCAATCCCGATTGGGACTGGGAGGTGGCCCCCATCTCTGATCGGGAGTTCACCGCCGTTTTCCCCGACCCTGTCAGTCTCCGCTATGGTACTCGCAGCGCCGAGTTGACCCTAGCTCTTCACCAAATGAAGGTGCGCATCTCGGTACCTTCAGTGGACCCCCTTGCCGTGGCTTCTCTTTCCACCGTGTGGGTTCAGATTCGTGGACTTCCTCCCATTGCCCGTGTGGAGGGGGCTATCCGGGGCATGTCCCGGCTCTTGGGCAAGATTGTGTCAATCGACCCACTCTCGCTGCTCAAGGGGCCAGCTGTGCGTGTCCAGCTCAAGTCCCCGGACCCATCCAAGCTTCAGATGAACTTCCGGATGTTCTTCAATGATGCTGGTTATGATCTCCGGGTCTCCGTTGAGGGGGCACTGTCCGCGCCTCCTGTTGATCCCGTGGATGGCTCCGACCCAGAGGCCGACCCGAGCCATGAGGGTGATGGCGACCCTCCGTCTGGCCGCGACCCTCCCCGCCGCCCTAGGAGCCGTTCCCCGGCGTCGGAGCACTCGGACGACGACTTCGAGGAGGATCGTGGTCCCCCGCCCCGGTCCGGCGTGGCACCCCCCCGGCATGCTCCAAGACCCTCACCCCGGCCCTTCCTGCGGATACTTCGGGCATGGGGGTGGAGGACGCCGCGGTCACCGCCGTTATGCTCGATGAGACGGCGCAGGTCTCCTCGTCTGATGGTGGAGTCAGCGACATGAGCAACGTGGGTATGGAGGTGATCCCAGCATCCTCGCCCCGGCCCTCTTCTCTTGCCCCGCTTCAGGGTTCCTCCGGCGTCGCCCTCCTCGTGCCCCCGGCCTTGCCCGTCCTCCCCGACCCGGGTCCGGCCTCGGGCCCCTCGGCGCGGGCTGCTCCTCCCCGCCCGCCTGCCGCCAAGCGGCGCCCGCGGTCGACCTCCACTCCGGTGACGTCGGCCCGGAAGAGTGGCGGCTCGAGTCGGCATCCCCCTGGATGGGCTCCTCTCCTACCGCGGTGGAGAAGGCTTCCCGTCGTGCCGCGGCACGGAACCTTGACGCAGGTCCGTCCTCCCACCCCCCTCCGGTTCTTTCATGCAATGAGGATGTGTTGCTTGAGGATTCTTCCTTCTCGGCCCTTGCGGGCGTTCCGTTGGGTCACTTAGCGAAAGTCGCGGCGGACTCCGCCATAGTCTTCCGAGGGGAGAAAGGTCCCCCCTTGGAGCAGATTGCTGCCCTCTAGGCCAAGGAGATCTTGGAGGGACAGCTTGCGGTGGCCCGGGCTCGCGCCGCGGCTGCGGCCGAAGAAGCGGCTCCACCGACTCCTCGCCCGACGCATAGTTCGACGACTAGGGACTTAGCTCCCGAGAAGGTCCGGGGTCGGACCCGTTCGCGAACCGCGCAGTTACGCCATGCCCTTAGTGCCAATTCCACAGTGGGGTCCTGGGTGCCCCCTGTCTGCGAGTAGTCATGCGTGCGTTGTTCTGGAATCTACGGGGCTTCGGCCATGACGGCCGCCGTAGACAATTGATTTACTACATCCGCGATGAGTCGGTCGATGTGGTGGCGGTTCAGGAAACTATGCAGCAGGATTTTTCTCTGGCCGAGCTTGAACGTCTGAGCCGCCACTTATTCGCCTGGCACTGGCTGCCATCTAGTGGAGTGTCCGGACACTCCGGTGGGATCCTTCTAGGTGTGAAGGATGACACCTTCGAGGTGGGATCCATGGATCGTGGATCCCACTTTGTTAGTATGGAAGTGTGGGAGCGTGCGGTTAACTTCAAATGGGAAGTTATTGTGGTCTATGGCCCTGCCGATCATAGTAGGTCGGCGGCCTTCCTCGCCGAACTCCACACCAAGATCGCCTCCGCGACGCTCCCGGTGGTAGTTGGTGGAGACTTCAACCTCCTTCGCGCAGCGGAGGAGAAGAGCAACGCAAGAGTTGACCCTTCAGAGATCCGTCGTTTCAATGACTGGGTAGCGGATCTAGGCCTACTTGAGTTAGATAGGGTTGGGGCAAGATACACCTGGACCAATAAACAGGTTAACCCAACCCTTAGTGTGCTTGATCGGGTATTTGTATCCCCTGACTGGGAACTGCGGTTCCCTCTAGCCTCCCTTCGGGCCATTATGCGCATCGGTTCGGATCATGTGCCCCTTCTCTTGTCCTCTCGTGATGAGAGGCCCCGACCCCCTCCGCGGTTTCGTTTCGAGACATTCTGGTTGCGGCAACCGGGCTTCTCTGCTGCCGTCCAGGCTCACTGTGCCTCGGCCTTATTGGAATCCCATAGGTCGATGTCGCTCCTGGATGAGTGGCATCACCTATCCAAGCGTTCGAGACAATTTATGAAGGGATGGGGCGCCAATGTTGGGAGAGACCTTCGGGTCCAAAAGGCCAACCTTCTGGAAGAAATCCGTATATTGGATTTGCGCGCTGATACCTCAGGGATCTCCGCTGAGGAATGGGCCTATAGATACACTTTGGAAGAGTCTCTCATGGAGATCTACTCCAAGGAGGAAGAATTCTGGCGTCAACGCGGGTCTATAAAATGGATACTGTTTGGTGATGCCAATACGGCTTACTTCCAGGCGATCGCCAATGGCCGCAGGAGACGTTGCTCCATCCCTCTACTATGGGAGGGCGGCCATCTTTTTCAGGATCATGCTTCGATTCGCGCTTTGGTGGATGACTTTTATAAGTCACTATTCATGGGCCGTCCCAGGGGTGGTGTAGCTCTGGCCGACCATATTTGGTCTCATGACCAATTAGTTTCACCGGCTGAGAATGCGGCACTGATGGCCCCATTCGATGCCGTGGAGGTGGAAGCGATCGTCAAATCGATGAACCCGGCCTCGGCCCCTGGCCCTGACGGGCTTCCAGTCCGGTTTTTTCAGGCTTTCTGGCCGATGGTTAGGGTGATCATTATGGAATTATTCCAGGACTTCGCCAGGGGGACTTTGTGAAGGAAATATGCCCTAGAGGCAATAATAAAGTTATTATTTATTTCCTTATATCATGATAAAGGTTTATTATTCATGCTAGAATTGTATTAACCGGAAACATAATACATGTGTGAATACATAGACAAATAGAGTGTCACTAGTATGCCTCTACTAGACTAGCTCGTTAATCAAAGATGGTTATGTTTACTAACCATGAACAAAGAGTTGTTATTTGATTAACGAGGTCACATCATTAGTTGAATGATCTGATTGACATGACCCATTATATTAGCTTAGCACCCGATCGTTTAATATGTTGCTATTGCTTTATCCATGACTTATACATGTTCCTATGACTATGAGATTATGCAACTCCCGTTTGCCGGAGGAACACTTTGGGTACTACCAAACGTCACAACGTAACTGGGTGATTATAAAGGAGTACTACAGTCTACAGGTGTCTCCAATGGTAGATGTTGGGTTGGCGTATTTCGAGATTAGGATTTGTCACTCCGATCGTCGGAGAGGTATCTCTGGGCCCTCTCGGTAATGCACATCACTTAAGCCTTGCAAGCATTGCAACTAATGAATTAGTTGCGGGATGATGTATTACGGAACGAGTAAAGAGACTTGACGGTAACGAGATTGAACTAAGTATTGGATACTGACGATCGAATCTCGGGCAAGTAACATACCGATGACAAAAGGAACAACGTATGTTGTTATGCGGTCTGACCGATAAAGATCTTCATAGAATATGTAGGAGCCAATATGGGCATCCAGGTCCCGCTATTGGTTATTGACCGGAGACGTGTCTCGGTCATGTCTACATTGTTCTCGAACCGTAGGGTCCGCACGCTTAACGTTACGATGACAGTTATTATGAGTTTATGCATTTTGATGTATCGAAGGTTGTTCGGAGTCCCGGATGTGATCACGGACATGACGAGGAGTCTCGAAATGGTCGAGACATAAAGATTGATATATTGGAAGCCTATGTTTGGACATCAGATGTGTTCCGGATGAAATAGTGATTTTACCGGAATACCGGGAGGGTTACCGGAACCCCCGGGAGCCAAATGGGCCAACATGGGCCTTGGTGGAAAGGTGAAAGGGCTACCCTCATGGGCTGTGCGCCTCCCCCTTCCCTTAGTCCTATTAGGACTAGGAGAGGTGGCCGCCCCCCTCTCTCTCTCCCCCTTTGAGGAATCCTATTCCAACTAGGATTGGGGGGGGGGGGAATCCTACTCCCGGAGGGAGTAGGACTCTCCTAGCGCGCCACCCTTGGCCGGCCAGCCCCTCCCCCTTGGATCCTTTATATACGGAGGCAGGGGGCACCCCATAGACAGACAATTGATCATTGAGATCTTTCCTTAGCCGTGTGCGGTGCCCCCTGCCACCAAATTCCACCTCGGTCATATTGTCGCAGTGCTTAGGCGAAGCCCTGCATCAGTAGTACATCAAGATCGTCACCACGCCGTCGTGCTGACGGAACTCTTCCCCGACGCTTTGCTGGATCGGAGCCCGGGGATCGTCATCGAGCTGAACGTGTGCTAAGAACTCGGAGGTGCCGGAGTAACGGTGCTTGGATCGGTCGAACCGGGAAGAAGACGTACGACTACTTCCTCTACGTTGTGTCAAACGCTTCCGTTGCAATCTACAAGGGTACGTAGATCATACTCTCCTCTCGTTGCTATGCATCACCATGATCTTGCGTGTGCGTAGGAATTTTTTTGAAATTACTACGTTCCCCAACAGTGGCATCCGAGCCTAGGTTTTTATGGTTTGATGTTATTTGCACGAGTAGAACACAAGTGAGTTGTGGACGATACAAGTCATACTGCCTACCAGCATGTCATACTTTGGTTCGGCGGTATTGTTGGACGAGACGATCCGGACCAACCTTACGCGTACTCTTACGCGAGACCGGTTCCCTCGACGTGCTTTGCACATAGATGGCTTGCGGAAGACTGTCTCTCCAACTTTAGTTGAACCGAGTGTGGCTACGCCTGGTCCTTGAGAAGGTTAAAACGGAGTCTATTTGACAAACTATCGTTGTGGTTTTGATGCGTAGGTAAGATGAGTTCTTGCTTGAGCCCGTAGCAGCCACGTAAAACTTGCAACAACAAAGTAGAGGACGTCTAACTTGTTTTTGCAGGGCATGTTGTGATGTGATATGGTCAAGACATGATGCTAAATTTTATTGTATGAGATGATCATGTTTTGTAACTGAGTTATCGGCAACTGGCAGGAGCCATATGGTTGTCGCTTTATTGTATGCAATGCAATCGCGATGTAATGCTTTGCTTTATTACTAAGCGGTAGTGATAGTCGTGGAAGCATAAGATTGGCGAGACGACAACGATGCTACGATGGAGATCAAGGTGTCACGCCGGTGACGATGGTGATCATGACGGTGCTTCGGAGATGGAGATCACAAGCACAAGATGATGATGACCATATCATATCACTTATATTGATTGCATGTGATGTTTATCTTTTTATGCATCTTATCTTGCTTTGATTGACGGTAGCATTATAAGATGATCTCTCACTAAATTATCAAGAAGTGTTCTCCCTGAGTATGCACCGTTGCAAAAGTTCTTCGTGCTGAGACACCACGTGATGATCGGGTGTGATAGGCTCTACGTTCAAATACAACGGGTGCAAAACAGTTGCACACGCGGAATACTCAGGTTATACTTGACGAGCTATGCATATAAGATATGACCTCGGAACACAGAGACCGAAAGGTCGAGCGTGAATCATATAGTAGATATGATCAACATAATGATGTTCACCATTGAAAACTACTCCATATCACGTGATGATCGGTTATGGTTTAGTTGATTTGGATCACGTGATCACTTAGAGGATTAGAGGGATGTCTATCTAAGTGGGAGTTCTTAATTAATTTGATTAACTGAACATAAACTTATCATGAACTTAGTACCTGATAGTATCTTGCTTGTTTATGTTGATTGTAGATAGATGGCTCGTGCTGTTGTTCCGTTAAATTTTAATGCGTTCCTTGAGAAAGCAAAGTTGAAAGATGATGGTAGCAATTACACGGACTGGGTCCGTAACTTGAGGATTATCCTCATTGCTGCACAGAAGAATTACGTCCTGGAAGCACCGCTAGGTGCCAGGCCTGCTGCTAGAGCAACACCAGAAGTTATGAACGTCTGGCAGAGCAAAGCTGATGACTACTCGATAGTTCAGTGTGCCATGCTTTACGGCTTAGAACCGGGACTTCAACGACGTTTTGAACGTCATGGAGCATATGAGATGTTCCAGGAGTTGAAATTAATATTTCAAGCAAATGCCCGGATTGAGAGATATGAAGTCTCCAATAAGTTCTATAGCTGCAAGATGGAGGAGAACAGTTCTGTCAGTGAGCATATACTCAAAATGTCTGGGTATAATAATCACTTGATTCAATTGGGAGTTACTCTTCCAGATGATTGCGTCATTGACAGAATTCTCCAATCACTGCCACCAAGCTACAAGAGCTTCGTGATGAACTATAATATGCAAGGGATGAACAAGACTATTCCCGAGCTCTTCGCAATGCTAAAAGCTGCGGAGGTAGAAATCAAGAAGGAGCATCAAGTGTTGATGGTTAACAAAACCACTAGTTTCAAGAAAAAGGGCAAAGGGAAGAAAAAGGGGAACTTCAAGAAGAACGGCAAGCGAGTTGCTGCTCAAGAGAAGAAACCCAAGTCTGGACCTAAGCCTGAAACTGAGTGCTTCTACTGCAAGCAGACTGGTCACTGGAAGCGGAACTGCCCCAAGTATTTGGCGGATAAGAAGGATGGCAAGGTGAACAAAGGTATATGTGATATACATGTTATTGATGTGTACCTTACTAATGCTCGCAGTAGCACCTGGGTATTTGATACTGGTTCTGTTGCTAATATTTGCAACTCGAAACAGGGACTACAGAATAAGCGGACACTAGCAAAGGACGAGGTGACGATGCGCGTGGGAAACGGTTCCAAAGTCGATGTGATCGCGGTCGGCACGCTACCTCTACATCTACCTTCAGGATTAATATTAGACCTAAATAATTGTTATTTGGTGCCAGCGTTGAGCATGAACATTATATCTGGATCTTGTTTAATGCGAGACGGTTATTCATTTAAATCAGAGAATAATGGTTGTTCTATTTATATGAGTAATATCTTTTATGGTCATGCGCCTTTGAAGAGTGGTCTATTTTTTGATGAATCTCGATAGTAGTGATACACATATTCATAATGTTGAAGCCAAAAGATGCAGAGTTGATAATGAAAGTGCAACTTATTTGTGGCACTGTCGTTTAGGTCATATCGGTGTAAAGCGCATGAAGAAACTCCATACTGATGGACTTTTGGAACCACTTGATTATGAATCACTTGGTACTTGCGAACCGTGCCTCATGGGCAAGATGACTAAAACACCGTTCTCCGGTACTATGGAGAGAGCAACAGATTTGTTGGAAATCATACATACCGATGTATGTGGACCGATGAATATTGAGGCTCGTGGCGGATATCGTTATTTTCTCACCTTCACAGATGACTTAAGCAGATATGGGTATATCTACTTAATGAAACACAAGTCTGAAACATTTGAAAAGTTCAAAGAATTTCAGAGTGAAGTTGAAAATCATCGTAACAAGAAAATAAAGTTTCTACGATTTGATCGTGGAGGAGAATATTTGAGTTACGAGTTTGGTGTACATTTGAAAAATTGTGGAATAGTTTCGCAACTCACGCCACCCGGAACACCACAGCGTAATGGTGTGTCCGAACATCGTAATCGTACTTTACTAGATATGGTGCGATCTATGATGTCTCTTACTGATTTACCGCTATCGTTTTGGGTATACGCTCTAGAGACGGCCGCATTCACGTTAAATAGGGCACCATCTAAATCCGTTGAGACGACGCCTTATGAACTATGGTTTGGCAAGAAACCAAAGTTGTCGTTTCTTAAAATTTGGGGCTGCGATGGTTAGGTGAAAAAGCTTCAACCTGATAAGCTCGAACCCAAATTGGAGAAATGTGTCTTCATAGGATATCCAAAGGAAACTGTTGGATACACCTTCTATCACAGATCCGAAGGCAAGACTTTTGTTGCTAAGTTCGGAAACTTTCTAGAGAAGGAGTTTCTTTCGAAAGAAGTGAGTGGGAGGAAAGTAGAACTTGACGAGGTAACTGTACCTACTCCTTTATTGAGAAGTAGTACATCACAGAAAACTGTTTCTGCGACACCTACACCAATAAGTGAGGAAGCTAATGATGATGATCATGAAACTTTAGATCAAGATACTACTGAACCTCGTAGATCAACCAGAGTGAGATCCGCACCAGAGTGGTACGGTAATCCTGTTCTGGAGGTCATGATATTAGATCATGATGAACGTACGAGTTATGAAGAAGCGATGGTGAGCCCAGATTCCGCAAAGTGGCTTGAAGCCATGAAATCTGAGATGGGATCCATGTATGAGAACAAAGTATGGACTTTGGTTGACTTGCCCGATGATCGGCAAGCAATTGAGAACAAATGGATCTTTAAGAAGAAGACTGACGCTGATGGTAATGTTACTGTCTACAAAGCTTGACTTGTCGCAAAAGGTTTTCGACAAGTTCAAGGGATTGACTACGATGAGACATTCTCACCCGTAGCGATGCTTAAGTCTGTCCGAATCATGTTAGCAATTGCTGCATTTTATGATTATGAAATTTGGCAGATGGATGTCAAAACTGCATTCCTGAATGGATTTCTGGAAGAAGAGTTGTATATGATGCAACCGGAAGGTTTTTTCGATCCAAAGGGAGCTGACAAAGTGTGCAAGCTCCAGCGATCCATTTATGGACTGGTGCAAGCCTCTCGGAGTTGGAATAAACGCTTTGATAGTGTGATCAAAGCATTTGGTTTTATGCACACTTTCGGAGAAGCCTGTATTTACAAGAAAGTGAGTGGGAGCTCTGTAGCATTTCTAATATTACTAGTAAATGTGCCCGTGCGTTGCCACGGGTGACAATGCAGTTGAACGAATCAAACAATGATTAAATTATATGGATAACTTCTTGACGATGGAATGCATGGATAGTATCATGAGATGACACTAAAACCTACAAAATAGTATTCAACCATTGATAATGCATGGATAGTATCATGAGGTGACACTAAATCCTACAAAAAAATTATTCAACCATTGATAGGGTAGGCGCATCAATCAGTCTTGTTTCAATTTGGTATGTTGATGTCCAAGAGCAGATTTTTAGTTTAGGGATTGTTCGGGTCTCGTTCAACTCCATACTTCACCAACTACGCGGACCAGAGGCCTCTCATACAATTTGGTGAAGTCGAAATCACAGAGCTTAATATATTTTCGACGACAATGCCATCACCAAGTTGTGTAACACTTAGTTGCGAAACGAACCTGGTCGAAGCGCTAGCCATGACGTCGTCATTGTTCCCTTCTCACAAGCCCGCCAGGGCCGACCGCCATCCCTCCAGCTCATTTTATTCATGTGCTGCCCCGCCATTGCCTCCCATCGACTTCCTCCTTGCCGTCTCAGTCTTCCACACCATTGGCCTCCTCCCCAACATCGCCATCTTCTCCGGTATAGAAAACCTCCCCATCGTCGGCCTATGCTATGTTCATGACAAACCCCTCAACCAACATAAGCTGACCATCATGTCCCGAACGGTTTGGCCCTTCCACGGAAGCTGGAGCGCGACACTGAAGCGTCAACATTTCTAGACATTTCCGAAACCCCGGCACCGCCATCTTCCCTGGTATAGACTACCTCCCCATCGTCGGCCTATGCTATGTTCATGACGAACCCCTCAACCAACAGAAGCTGACCATCACATCCGAAACGGTGTGGAAGTTCCACGAAAGCTGGAGCACGACGCTGAACCTTCAACATTTCTAGACATTTCCGAATAGGCTTACATGTATGCTTCTTGCCATGGAGTTGTCATCCAGTGGAATATTTTAGCAATGTTAACTTTAGCTAGAAATATATATCTCCTCTAGTAATAGCTCATCTAGAAAAATGTCGGTTTTCACTTCTATACTCTGCATGTTATCTTTCATCAAGCTCCCCCACATAGATATAAAATCACTGCCATTTGACACACAATCGTCAATTATAATATTTCTCTAATGAACCTTTTTATTCTATTTTTTGGCTGGCTCTAGTATATCATAAATGCTAAAATGAAGAAATTTGAGGATATGTTATAAATTTCAGTGTTGCTACATCTACAATCCATATGATAAACAATAGTGACCCGTAGCTCATACATGTACAATATCCATATTAGAAGGTGCATCACTCTTTCCTGCTCCATCCTTGTTACAGTTGAGAGAGTATGCATACAATGTGTTATCCTTGCAATATGAGATGCAAAGTATAGACCCACAATGGTATTTCAAATAGGCACAAGAGAGAGAATATATTGCATTACTTCTATAAGAAATATAATAGTTTGAATAAATTGGTATCCAGGTTTGTCACTTAAAGAAACATGTTTCCTGTAATCTAGACACTTGAAGCGGGCAAGCAGCTAAAATAAACTTAATATGAAGCTCTACAATTCTCTCATTGGTTATGACATACTGCAATTCCCTCGTTGGTCCTGACATATTGGATCCTTCATCAGGCATCCTGGGTTAAGATGGTTATACTTTCGAAGAAATTTAAAAAATCTTCTTGCTTCAGTTGCTTGTTACCTGTCATACAATATGTTATCTCATCTCAACAAATACTGGAGGACTAATAGACACAGTCCTGGGCTAGTTGAAGTGGTTTCTGCAAAAGGAAAATCATAATATTGTAAATTGCAAGCTGTCCAAAGAGAAAAATCAGGTTAAATTGACGATTTGACACTTACAATATTGGAGAAACTGGGATGTACAAAGTCAACTGGTACTTAAATAATAAAGCAGAATCAAGTTGTACATCCACTTCTTTCTGTTGTGAAAAAACTTATGCGTCATGCAAAACACTGAAATAACTACAGAATTTGCACAAATAGAAATAGCAAGCTTGTGACACAGTAATCAGGTTATCCCGATGGTGCTCAGACATGTAATTAGAAAATATTTGACTGGTGCAGACTGAAGTAGCCATCTACTAAAGTCGACCATAGCTCCAAGATCAAAATGTAATAATCATAATACAAGTTTCCTTCAAGGAAAAATTGTAACATGTTTGCTTGTACTCTCGTAATAGCTATAATCATTCGAGAGATAACCAACATGTATTTTGACAAACTGATGTATATTTTTTATCCATTTTTTTGCGACCGGATCGCCCATCAATGTAGGGCAGACGCATACAGGGACTTTGTGCTGCTGGCCTGATATAATGTAAATGTAGAGGTGCCAACTATTAGTTACCTGGGAAAGACGGTGTGTTCATCAGAGCCTGGACTCCTCTTTTCCAAAATTCTGTAGCTAATTCAGGTTGGAAAATTGATGAAAAATTCTTCAGTCATCATATGCAGGAGTCACTCAATCTGACATAGTAGAGCATGAGTCATTACCTGGGAAAAAATAAGATGGGTGAACAAAATAATTATTTCTCCTCAATCTGACATAACAGAGCATGAGTATACCCAAATAGTTATATAATTTGCGTGCTTTTCCATACTACCTAGATAATTAGATTTCCTTGAAGGCAGAATCCGTAAGAAAGGAATATGTAGAAATTAGAAAACCAACATAAAAGCAAACTGACATTGTTGTAACCTTACAAAACCGAAACTTCTTACCCTGGTGCTTGCAGGTTTGAATCACTCCAAGAGATCAATGGGCAAATCATGATAGCTGCTTTGTTCTGCTGATTGTGCCGACATAGGGACGGATGCATCGCAAATTTGACAGCCAATAGCGAAGGGAGAACATCTCTGACAAAAAACAAATTCATGATGTGATCTCTATTCTCTGATAGCCGGTGGAGAAAGGAGATTGGAGATATACGAATATAATGAGGGGGTGGGGGTCCAAGGGGAATTTAGGCCCATCAGATTTAGTTCTAAATACTGGCATTGTGACTGAAAGATCATTTATATTGTTACAGAAAAACTACCGAATGAATGTGGATTTCATAGTTAGAATTGCAAGAAAATTTATATGAATGTGCTATATTTAAAAAATGCTAGCCTTGAACCCTTTTGCCACAGAACAAAGTAACCACATACATACAAATCTATATAATACTCGTACTACAGGCAGCTAGTTTAATTTATGTATGTGCAACAGTTTCAAAGTCTGGCTATGGATCTTCAAAGAAAGGATTATAAGCTCTAGGCATGATATTGAGAAATCTGGAAAGGTTGTATAACTTAAATGTCAATTATACTACATAGGATAAATAGTTGAACTCTAGGCACCATACCTCTATTTACGCTAGAAGGCAGAAAGATTAGAAACACCCTGCAGATAATCAGAGATTTAGTCTGTATTCGCTAGAAACAGTAGAAAATATGCAAATCCTATACCCATACAGAATATCGACTTATTTTGTTGGCTAACGCGGGGTATGTAACATAGAAAAACATCTGAAAGCCTCTTGCAAACTCCAAACAAATTGGCCAGCTGTATCATTTTCTTTGAAGGTCAGGTGTTTCACTGTGTTCATGTAGCAGCTCTGGAATACATGGTGTCGCTCCAGGATGCATAGTAAGGCTACAGCAGTCAGCAGAAGAAAATATGAGGAAGATGGGCGAAGCCACACATACCAAAGGAGCACAAGATTACATGGAGGAGAATTCGACCCAAAGCCATCCCCAAGGTGCAGGAATGCGACGCTGTCCGGCACGTCCCCGAGACCCCAGCGCCGTCTTGAAAATAAACCGTGAGGGCACCTTGCATGCCAAACTTACTTCAGAAAAGGCATTGGTTTCAAGAATCCAAAGAACCGGTCGCCCAAGGTTGCAACATCTGAAAAAATGACAGATAAGCAAATTCGGTCAGAGCACAAAAGAACTATAAAAACACAAAATCTCTCAGTTTTGTACAGATCAATGGCATATTTAAGTGGTTTGCCATGTTTCTAACAGAATTCAGATTCAACCAAAGGAGTTGCATGACAACTGCATTTGATCCACTTATTAAACTCGGTTGTACTTTCTAAAATATTAAGTGGCACGTTATGACTTGCAGAAGTGAGCTATTGAGGCAGTAGATAAATTGCATTGCTATGGGGCAATATGGATAGGAGTACAGGCAGACTTTGCACAAGTGGAATCATATATGTCTCCTCCCGTGTGTTGACCAGCTCGTCACAAAGCGGACTTGTGGTAGTAGCGGGATCGATTGTCTGCCAAGCCTCCAGGAACAGCAGGTTCTCCTCATGAGCGCAGACCCTGCTTGGGTGGGTCTCAAAACCACAAATCAGCAAGGATTGAAGAGCAGGTCATTCTGAACCAAAATTTCAAGCGTTGGCTTAATTGAACAGGGGCAGGGAGCGGCAGTAGCCGGCATTTACAAGGACACGCCGAGCATCATCCACATGATCGCGTGGCGACCGAGACTGGGGGCTGCCAGTGGAAGGTGGCGCTGCAGGTCGAGCGGGGCGGCGCTCCGATGGCGACGACGGCGGGGCCTGGTCGGATCCGGGCGGATCTTGCCGGGGTGGATCCATTTCCGGCGGATTTGGCGTGGAGGCGGCCAGATCCAGCGAGATTGAGGTCCAGCGGCGCCATGGAGGTCCTGTCCAGCGAGAAAGAGGAAGAGAGGTGAGAGGAGATCGAGAAGAAGGAGGATAAGGGAGAGGGGCGAGGTGGCGGAGCGACCGGAGATCCAGAGGGGAAGGTCGCCGGCGGCGGGGCGTGGCGGAGGTGTGGCGGAGGTGTGGGGTCGCCGGCGAGGCGGCTTGCGGGCGCGAGGGGAGCTCGCACAGGAGGGAGCTGCGGGCGGCGGCGTGGTCCGGTTCGGGCCTAGGATTAGAGGGGTTTCTTTGTAAAATTGAAACGTTATCCATACTTTAAGTAGGACTGCGGGTTAATTTCTTAGAAATAGAGGGACTTTTTTGCAAAACAGCCAGCGACGTACGACCAGAAGCGATCGCTGGTTTATTAGTAGGTAAAGATATGTGGATGACATATTACTGACTGGAATTTATATAGAATTTTTGGATAGCATAAAGGGATACTTGAATAAAAGTTTTTCAATGAAAGACCTCGAAGAAGCTGCTTACATATTAGGCATAAAGATCTATAGAGATAGATCAAGACGCTTAATTGGACTTTCACAAAGCACATACCTTGACAAGATTTTGAAGAAGTTCAAAATGGATCAAGCAAAGAAAGGGTTCTTGCCTGTGTTACAAGGTGTGAGATTGAGTAAGACTCAAAGCCCGACCACTGCAGAAGATAGAGAGAAAATGAAAGATGTTCCCTATGCTTCAGCCATAGGCTCTATCATGTATGCAATGCTGTGTACCAGACCTGATGTGTGCCTTGCTATAAGTTTAGCAGGGAGGTACCAAAGTAATCCAGGAGTGGATCACTAGACAGCAGTCAAGAACATCCTGAAATACCTGAAAAGGACTAAGGATATGTTTCTCATATATGGAGGTGACAAAGAGCTCACCGTAAGAGGTTACGTTGATGCAAGCTTTACACTGATCCGGACGATTCTAAATCGCAAACCGGATACGTGTTTACATTAAACGGTGGAGCTGTCAGTTGGTGCAGTTCTAAACAAAGTGTCGTAGCGGGATCTACATGTGAAGCAGAGTACATAGCTGCTTCGGAAGCAGCAAACGAAGGAGTCTGGATGAAGGAGTTCATATCCGATCTAGGTGTGATACATAGTGCATCGGGTCCAATGAAAATCTTTTGTGACAATACTGGTACAATTGCCTTGGCAAAGGAATCCAGATTTCACAAAAGGACCAAACACATCAAGAGACGCTTCAACTCCATCCGGGATCTAGTCCAGGTGGGAGACATAGAGATTTGTAAGATACATACGGATCTGAATGTTGCAGACCCGTTGACTAAGCCTCTTCCACGAGCAAAACATGATCAGCACCAAGACTCCATGGGTGTTAGGATCATTACAGTGTAATCTAGATTATTGACTCTAGTGCAAGTGGGAGACTGAAGGAAATATGCCCTAGAGGCAATAATAAAGTTATTATTTATTTCCTTATATCATGATAAAGGTTTATTATTCATGCTAGAATTGTATTAACTGGAAACATAATACATGTGTGAATACATAGACAAACAGAGTGTCACTAGTATGCCTCTACTAGACTAGCTCGTTAATCAAAGATGGTTATGTTTCCTAACCATGAACAAAGAGTTGTTATTTGATTAACGAGGTCACATCATTAGTTGAATGATCTGATTGACATGACCCATTATATTAGCTTAGCACCCGATCGTTTAGTATGTTGCTATTGCTTTATCCATGACTTATACATGTTCCTATGACTATGAGATTATGCAACTCCCGTTTGCCAGAGGAACACTTTGGGTACTACCAAACGTCACAACGTAACTGGGTGATTATAAAGGAGTACTACAGGTGTCTCCAATGGTAGATGTTGGGTTGGCGTATTTCGAGATTAGGATTTGTCACTCCGATCGTCGGAAAGGTATCTCTGGGCCCTCTCGGTAATGCACATCACTTAAGCCTTGCAAGCATTGCAACTAATGAATTAGTTGCGGGATGATGTATTACGGAACGAGTAAAGAGACTTGCCGGTAACGAGATTGAACTAAGTATTGGATACTGACGATCGAATCTCGGGCAAGTAACATACCGATGACAAAAGGAACAACGTATGTTGTTATGCGGTCTGACCGATAAAGATCTTCATAGAATATGTAGGAGCCAATATGGGCATCCAGGTCCCGCTATTGGTTATTGACCGGAGACGTGTCTCGGTCATGTCTACATTGTTCTCGAACCGTAGGGTCCGCACGCTTAACGTTACGATGACAGTTATTATGAGTTTATGCATTTTGATGTACCGAAGGTTGTTCGGAGTCCCGGATGTGATCACGGACATGACGAGGAGTCTCGAAATGGTCGAGACGTAAAGATTGATATATTGGAAGCCTATGTTTGGACATCAGATGTGTTCCGGATGAAATAGTGATTTTACCGGAATACCGGGAGGGTTACCGGAACCCCCCGGGAGCCAAATGGGCCAACATGGGCCTTGGTGGAAGGTGGAAAGGTGAAAGGACTGCCCTCATGGGTTGTGCGCCTCCCCCTTCCCTTAGTCCTATTAGGACTAGGAGAGGTGGCCGGCCCCCTCTCTCTCTCTCCCCCTTTGAGGAATCCTATTCCAACTAGGATTGGGGGGGGGGGGATTCTACTCCCAGAGGGAGTAGGACTCTCCTGGCGCGCCACCCTTGGCCGGCCAGCCCCTCCCCCTTGGATCCTTTATATACGGAGGCAGGGGGCATCCCATAGACAGACAATTGATCATTGAGATCTTTCCTTATCCGTGTGCGGTGCCCCCTGCCACCAAATTCCACCTCGGTCATATTGTCGCAGTGCTTAGGCGAAGCCCTGCGTCAGTAGTACATCAAGATCGTCACCACGCCGTCGTGCTGACGGAACTCTTCCCCGACGCTTTGCTGGATCGGAGCCCGGGGATCGTCATCGAGCTGAACGTGTGCTAAGAACTCGGAGGTGCCGGAGTAACGGTGCTTGGATCGGTCGGACCGGGAAGAAGACGTACGACTACTTCCTCTACGTTGTGTCAAACGCTTCCGTTGCGATCTACAAGGGTACATAGATCATACTCTCCTCTCGTTGCTATGCATCACCATGATCTTGCGTGTGCGTAGGATTTTTTTTGAAATTACTACGTTCCCCAACACTTTGGACATGTCTCGTCTCAACTATGGGATCATCTCCTTTATTCCTAAAGTCCCCGGCGCAGCTGACATTAGACAGTTCCGCCCTATCACCGTCCTTAATGTGATTTTCTGGATTTTGGCCAAAGGGTACGCCACTAGGGCGGCCCTGATCGCCCCTCGGATTCACCACCCTAACCAATCGGCCTTCACGAAAGGTCGATTCATTCTTGATGGAGTTCTTGTCCTCCATGAAATCATTCATGAGGTCAAAACCAAACACATGCGGGCAGTGTTCTTCAAGATTGACTTTCACAAAGCCTATGATACGGTCCATTGGTCCTTCCTTTGGGAAGTATTACTAAAACGGGGTTTCGACCCTCATTGGGTGGCCCGGGTGATGCAACTTGTCACGAGCGGTCGCACGGTTGTTAATATCAATGGGGAGATTGGGCCCTACTTTCCTACGGGTCAAGGTGTCCGTCAAGGAGACCCCATTTCCCCCTTCCTTTTCAATCTTGTGGTTGATGCGTTGGCCTCTATTCTGGACTTGGCAAGACAGGCAGGCCACATTAGGGGGATTTGCCCCCACCTGGTGGCTAACGGAGGCCTAACCCACCTCCAATATGCCGACGACACCATTATGATGGTGGAGGGGTCCGACGAGGATATCCAGAACCTCAAATTTCTCCTCCTGTGTTTCCAGGAGATGTCGGGCCTCACGATCAACTTTGCAAAAAGTGAGGTCATGGTGTTGGGGTATTCTTCTCCGAAAGCCCAGCACATTGCTAACCGCCTAAACTGTCGGTTGGGATCATTCCCTACGACTTATCTTGGCCTGCCGGTTAGTGATAACCGTCTATTAGAGAAAGATTTCCGCCTGATAGTGGCCAGGCTCCAACCTCGGATGGAGCCGTGGCAAGGGAGATGGCTTTCCAAGGCCGCTAGAGTGATTTTGATGAACTCCTCCCTTATTAGCCTCCTGATGTATATCATGGGATTCTACAATTTACACGAATCCCTCCATCAGGAGATTACCAAAATCCTCTCCCGGTTCTTCTGGGCCGGCGAGAATAATAAACAGAAATACCACATGGTGAAGTGGTCTGAAATCTGTAAACCTAAGGACCAGGGTGGTCTTGGGGTCATCTCATCCAAGCGGATGAATATCGCTCTCCTCTCGAAATGGCTCTGGCGTATCCAGACCGAGGAGAGCGGCCTTTGGTTGGAGATTATCCGCGCTAAATACCTTCGTGGGCAACCCTTGGCCTTTGCCTCTCGGTCAGGCGGATCCCAGTTTTGGCAAGCGGTGATCCGGCTCATGCCTGTGCTACGCATTGGGACCGCGGTCTCGGTTGGGTCTGGCACGGGCACCCTTTTCTGGCTTGACCGATGGGCAGGGCCAAGCGCATTTGCGGTGCGCTTCCCTTTGTTGTTTTCAATCTGCACCCGCCCGCACTTATCGGTGGCTGCTGCCCTAGTAAACTTGGAGGCCGTCACCTTCCGTCGTACCTTTGGGGCGGCGGAACGCCAACAATGGGACGAACTAAACGCATGTATTGCATCCTGCTCTCCTGCGCGCCAGCTCGACACGCTATCTTGGCACCTTGAGCCAAATGGCCGCTTCTCGACTAGGTCCCTCTATCAGGCGATTATTCCCACTCCGGGACCGGCGGAGCTCTCCGTCCTTTGGGAAATTAAACTTCCCCTGAAGATCCACATCTTCCTTTGGCAGTGGGTTCGCGGCCGCCTACCTTCGGGCATGGAGGTCCGTAAGCGTAGCGGCCCTGGAGATGGCCTCTGCCCCCTCTGCTTGGTCCCGGAAGACTGCAACCACATTTTCTTCCGTTGCCCTGCAGCTCAATTCCTTTGGAGTTGCTTCCGGGAGGTCATAGGCGGCAACTGGTGCCACGATAACCTCCCGGACTTATTTGGGGAGGCATTTCGTCTCCCTGGTCCCCGGAAGGCTGCCACTTGGGTAGCCTTGGGGACCCTTGTTTGGACCCTGTGGTGTTCCCGTAATAAGCTTGTCATCGAACGTGTGATCCCTAACCGTGCGACTGATGCTATATTAAAAATGTGTGGCCTCTTACAGCTTTGGAGACCGCTTAGCCAGCGGCGTGATCGAGATATCCTGGACTTCATCAGCGCAGGCCTTCGATCTTCGGCAGCAGCCCTCTCGCCAGCACCACCTCCACCACCACCTCCTCCCAAGCCGGATTAGCTTTCTTCTTTCATTTTCTGCTTTTGGGGCTTGTTTGGCTGTGCCTCCAGCATGACCTATTGACTTGATTGATACTTGTACTCGTATGTTGGATGCTTGGTCGTTTGCTTTATATATAAAGCGGGGGGAAACCCTTTTTCGTTAAATCAAGAATACCAATTTATTATGTCATCTCATCCGTAATACACGCTGCGTGAAAATAAACCTAGAGACAATCTGGCTTTCCTTCTAATACATGTATCCCATATGTTGAAAAAATACGAGCAAGCAGAAGCGAGCGCCTCCTCGCTCGGGCAAGCTGCGTCCAGCTTGCCTGCCATAAAAAACTGGGGTCCAGCTCGATGGTCTGGTTATTGCATTGCGTTTTCAAGGCCTAAGCTAACGCTGCAGGTGGGACTCTATGTGGGAGTTCCACCTACAATCCATCACGTCTCACTATGTCTGATGTTAAAAAAATAGGCATCCCACCAATTCTAGCATAAATTAGGTGGAAACAAGTGGGATCCCCACCTAACAAATATATTTGCATAAACCTGGTATAGAGCTGCAGCATGGTATGAAAATAACTGAGCAACAACATAGTATGAAAATATCACATTTGAGATCTACTAAACCTTCAGTTACATATAGAATGAATCGATCGAATCCACTAAACCTTCAGTTACATATACGGATGAATTGATTTACGAGAGGATAATAAGAGTGCAAACCAAGACAACAATTAAAGTGTGTTCCATCTGTTGGTCAACTCTGCCCACAGATATATAAAGTTGCAGAGTCTCGACAACGGCGAGAACACACAACTACTGATCAAGTGAAAATGCAAGGCCGAGCACACTAAAATGGTGACGAATGCATGAAGCGCACGGCAGGTTGATGACGAATGTCCACAGAGTCTGAACAGAGGACCTGATTCTTGAAGAACAACTCCAGCAACGGATAGATTGATGACGAATTCAACTTGTTAGCTACATGACGCGCACGATAGGCATGGTATGAATAGGTGTGGTACCTGCAGTTTTGCAGCACAGTAAAATGGTGTTAGAATGAGGTGTATAGCACCTTCGGCTATAAGAATCACATTAGTGCCAGATTCTATCAAGTGAAAATGCAAGGCCGAGCACACTATTTTTTGTGACCGACGCCAGCCAATGAAATTTTACATGTTCAAGTTCAGTATAAATGTCGCGAGATCAACAGGACCAAAATCTGAACCAAATAGCACACATCAGTATAAATGTCAATGCCAGGACTATTGGCTATAAGTCATCTCCAGAAATAAATATCTGACAACCATACACAATCCCTTCTATCACATCTAATAAGTGGCAATACAAATTTTCCATTCCCAAAAGTTACTAAGTTATAACTAATGGAATCACTTGCTGGCTCACTCAGGCTACTCATACTCAGATGAGACTTCAATCGCCTGAATTCGCATTCTCAGGAGACAGTCTCATGTAACCGTGCAGTGGGAGACTGCTCAAAGGCGCTATTTTTTCACATTTGTAGTATATCTAAACTACCGGAGTTGAACACTAGGACTAAGATACAATCCCCATAGTGTATATATATAATAATGTACCAAAAGTGCAAAGTACAACTAGCAGAATTACCTTAGGTGGTTCCGGCATTGTCTTGCTCACCACCATGGTCCCCAACTATTGGTTCCGCCTTTTGGCGATCTGCAATATTGAAGGCATTCAAAATGAAACATTCAACATGGAAGGTATTAAATAAAGTACGGGAAAATAATTAAAAACATATTACCAGCTGCTCGAAACCAATCCTCGAGGCACATCAGCGTCTCAACAGTACTTGGGGTCAAACTACTTCTTTGAGCAGTGATGATCCTTCCGGCATTGCTGAATGCAGTCTTTGCAGGCACTGTAGACGCAGACACTGCCAATATGTCCCGTGCTATAGCGGCAAGCACATGATACTTTGGGGAGTGAATCTCCCACCACTTTAAGATATCCAATTTATGTAGGCGAGGAAACAAGTCTTCTTCAAGACATCGTTGTAGCTCATTTGAGTTGTGGGATCTTTTCAATCTCAAATGTTTATCCCAGTCATCGAGAGTGCCCTCACCATCCTCCGCTGCAACCTCATCACCTTCATCAGAAGTGTTTTCATATTCAGATGCATATTCAGCATATAGGATCTTCATCGCACTATTCACCTTGGTAAGATATTTCTCGGCGCCACCACCAAAAGTTGCGGTCAATCGGAAGTGAACATATTCATATTTGTACCTCGGATCAAATATCACCGGCAGACAACTTGTTAAGAACGCCTCCTCAAAATATTCCATCCATTTCTCCTCCATCTCTTTCACCATGGCAACAATGGTAGGATTTTCACTTGTGAGTTCTTTCTCCATTATCTGCTTCACATTCCAGACCTCATAGAAGTACATGTGAGAGGCGGGATATGTCCTACCCGAGATTTTCTTTGTGGCTGTGTAAAAAGCGCCCAAAAGATGGCAAATAGCTTCAGCCATCTCCCATTCACTAGCTAAAGGAGCAAATTTATAACCTTTGTCAGTTTCTTTCAAGGCTTCGAACGCTGCTCTGAACGGCAATGATGATTCAAGCATTAGGTGTTGGGGAACGTTGCAGAAAATTAAAAATTTTCCTACGGTTTCACCAAGATCCATCTATGAGTTCATCTAGCAACGAGTCATGGGAGAGAGATTGCATCTACATACCACTTTGTAGATCGCGAGCGGAAGCGTTCAACGAACGGGGATGAGGTAGTCGTACACGACGTGATCCAAATCACCGGAGATCCTAGCACCGAAAGGACGGCACCTCCGCGTTCAACACACGTACGGTCAGCGTAACGTCTCCTTCTTCTTGATCCAGCAAGGCAAAGGAGAGGTTGAGGAAGATGTCTCCAACAGCAGCACGACGGCGTGGTGATGGTGGAGTTGCAGTACTCCGACAGGGCTTCGCCGAGCTCTACGGAGGAGGAGGAGATGTTGGAGAGGGAGAGGGAGGCGCCAGGAGCAAGGGTGCGCTGCCCCCCTCCCCCTCCCCCCTTTATATAGCCCCCTAGGGGGGGGCGCCGGCCCTAGGAGATGCAATCTCCTAGGGGGGCGGCGGCCAAGGGTGGGGCTTGCCCCCCAAGCAAGGGGGCGCCCCCCCTTTTAGGGTTCCCCCCCTTTAGGCGCATGGGCGTCTAGGGGCTAGTTCCCCTTGGCCCATGCAGGCCAAGGCGCACCCCCTAGAGCCCATGTGGCCCCCCGAGGCAGGTGGCCCCACCCGGTGGACCCCCGGGACCCTCCGGTGGTCCCGGTACAATACCGATAACCCCGAAACTTGTCCCGATGGCCAAAACAACACTTTCTATATATAATTCTTTACCTCCGGTCCATTCCGAAACTCCTCGTGTCGTCCGGGATCTCATCCGGGACTCCGAACAACATTCGGGTTACTGCATATACATATCTTCACAACCCTAGCGTCACCGAACCTTAAGTGTGTAGACCCTACGGGTTCGGGAGACATGCAGACATGACCGAGACGGCTCTCGGGCAATAACCAACAGCGGGATCTGGATACCCATGTTGGCTCCCACATGCTCCACGATGATCTCATCGGATGAACCACGATGTCGAGGATTCAATTAATCCCGTATACGATTCCCTTTGTCAATCGGTATTTTTACTTGCCCGAGATTCGATCGTCGGTATCCCAATACCTCGTTCAATCTCGTTACTGGCAAGTCACTTTACTCGTACCGTAATGCATGATCCCGTGATCAAACACTTTGATCACATTGAGCTCATTCTGATGATGCATTACTGAGTGGGCCCGGTGATACCTCTCCGTCAAGCGGAGTGACAAATCCCAGTCTCGATCCGTGTCAACCCAACAGACACTTTCGGAGATACCCGTAGTATACCTTTATAGTCACCCAGTTACGTTGTGACGTTTGGTACACTCAAAGCACTCCTACGGTGTCCGGGAGTTACACGATCTCATGGTCTAAGGAAAGGATACTTGACATTGGAAAACTCTAGCAAACGAACTATGCGATCTTATGCTATGTTTAGGATTGGGTCTCGTCCATCACATCATTCTCGTAATGATGTGATCTCGTTATCAATGACATCCAATGTCCATAGTCAGGAAACCATGACTATCTATCGATCAACGAGCTAGTCAACTAGAGGCTTACTAGGGACATGTTGTTGTCTGTTATTCACACATGTATTACGATTTTCGGATAACACAATTATAGCACGAATAAAGACAATTATCATGAACAAGGAAATATAATAATAATGCTTTTATTATTGCCTCTAGGGCATATTTCCAACAGTCTCCCACTTGCACTAGAGTCAATAATCTAGTTACATTGTGATGAATCGAACACCCATAGAGTTCTGGTGCTGATCATGTTTTGCCTTAGGGAGAGGTTTAGTCAACGGATCTGCGACATTCAGATCCGTGTGCACTTTACAAATTTGTATGTCTCCATCTTGAACATTTTCACGAATGGAGTTGAAGCGACGCTTGATGTGCCTGGTCTTCTTGTGAAACCTGGGCTCGTTGGCAAGTGCAATAGCTCCAGTGTTGTCATAGAAGAGTTTCATTGGCCCCGACGCATTGGGTATGACTCCGAGGTCGGTGATGAACTCCTTCACCCAAATTGCTTCATGTGCTGCCTCCGAGGCTGCCATGTACTCCGCTTCACATGTAGATCCCGCCACGACGCTCTGCTTGCAACTGCACCAGCTTACTGCCCCACCATTCAAAATATACACGTATCCGGTTTGTGACTTAGAGTCATCCAGATCTGTGTCGAAGCTAGCGTCGACGTAACCCTTTACGACGAGCTCTTCATCACCTCCATAAATGAGAAACATTTCCTTAGTCCTTTTCAGGTACTTCAGGATATTCTTGACCGCTGTCCAGTGTTCCTTGCCGGGATTACTTTGGTACCTTCCTACCAAACTTACGGCAAGGTTTACATCAGGTCTGGTACACAACATGGCATACATAATAGAACCTATGGCTGAGGCATAGGGGATGACACTCATCTCTTCTATATCTTCTGCCGTGGTCTGACATTGAGCTGAGCTCAATTTCACACCTTGTAACACAGGTAAGAACCCCTTCCTAGATTGATCCATATTGAACTTCTTCAATATCTTATCAAGGTATGTGCTTTGTCAAAGACCTATGAGGCGTCTTGATCTGTCTCTATAGATCTTTATGCCTAATATATAAGCAGCTTCTCCAAGGTCCTTCATTGAAAAAATTTTATTCAAGTAGGCCTTAATGTTGTCCAAGAGTTCTATATCATTTCCCATCAAAAGTATGTCATCTACATATAGTATGAGAAATGCTACAGAGCTCCCACTCACTTTCTTGTAAACGCAGGCTTCTCCATAAGTCTGCGTAAACCCAAACGCTTTGATCATCTCATCAAAGCGAATGTTCCAACTCCGAGATGCTTGCACCAGCCCATAAATCGAGCGTTGGAGCTTGCACACCTTGTCAGCATTCTTAGGATCGACAAAACCTTCCGGCTGCATCATATACAATTCTTCCTTAAGGAAACCATTAAGGAATGCCGTTTTGACGTCCATTTGCCATATTTCATAATCGTAGAATGCGGAAATTGCTAACATGATTCGGACGGACTTCAGCTTCGCTACCGGTGAGAAAGTCTCATCGTAGTCAACCCCTTGAACTTGTCGATAACCCTTAGCGACAAGCCGAGCTTTATAGATGGTCACATTACCATCCGCGTCTGTCTTCTTCTTAAAGATCCATTTATTTTCTATGGCTCGCCGTTCAACGGGCAAGTCAGTCAAAGTCCATACTTCGTTTTCATACATGGATCCTATCTCGGATTTCATGGCTTCTAGCCATTTGTCAGAATCCGGGCCCGCCATTGCTTCCTCATAGTTCGAAGGTTCACCGTTGTCTAACAACATGATTTCCAAGACAGGGTTGCCGTACCACTCTGGTGCGGAACGTGTCCTTGTGGACCTACGAATTTCAGTAGGAGCTTGATTAGAAGTATCTTGATCATCATCATTAATTTCCTCTCTAGTCGGTGCAGGCACCTCAGGAACATTTTCTTGAGTTTTGCCATTTTCCGGTTCAAGAGGTAACACTTCATCAAGTTCTACTTTCCTCCCACTTACTTCTTTCGAGAGAAACTCTTTCTCTAAAAAGGATCCATTCTTGGCAACAAAGATCTTGCCTTCGGATCTAAGGTAGAAGGTATACCCAACAGTTTCTTTAGGGTATCCTATGAAGACGCATTTTTCCGACTTGGGTTCGAGCTTTTCAGGTTGAAGTTTCTTGACATAAGCATCGCATCCCCAAACTTTTAGAAACGACAGCTTAGGTTTCTTCCCAAACCATAATTCATATGGTGTCGCATCAACGGATTTCGACGGAGCCCTATTTAAAGTGAATGCGGCAGTCTCTAAAGCATAGCCTCAAAAAGATAGCGGTAAATCGGTAAGAGACATCATAGATCGTACCATATCTAATAGAGTGCGATTACGACGTTCGGACACACCATTTCGCTTAGGTGTTCCAGGCGGCGTGAGTTGTGAAACTATTCCACATTTTCTTAAGTGTGAGCCAAATTCATGACTCAAGTATTCTCCTCCATGATCTGATCGTAGAAACTTGATCTTTCTATCACGTTGATTTTCAACCTCACTCTGAAATTCCTTGAACTTTTCAAAGGTCTCAGACTTGTGTTTCATTAAGTAGATATACCCATATCTACTCAAGTCATCAGTGAGGGTGAGAACATAACGATAGCCACCGCGAGCCTCAACACTCATTGGACCGCACACATCGGTATGTATGATTTCCTATAAGTTGGTTGCTCGCTCCATTGTTCCTGAGAACGGAGTCTTGGTCATTTTACCCATGAGGCATGGTTCGCACGTGTCAAATGATTCATAATCAAGAGACTCTAAAAGTCCATCTGCATGGAGCTTCTTCATGCGTTTGACACCTATGTGACCAAGGCGGCAGTGCCACAAATATGTGGGACTATTGTTATCAACTTTAACTCTTTTGGTATTCACACTATGAATATGTGTATCATCACGTACAAGATTCATTAAGAATAAACCATTAACCATCGGAGCATGACCATAAAACATATCTCTCATATAAATAGAACAACCATTATTCTCAGATTTAAATGAGTAGCCATCTCGAATTAAACGAGATCCAGACACAATGTTCATGCTCAAACTTCGCACTAAATAACAATTATTGAGGTTTAAAACTAATCCCGTAGGTAAATGTAGAGGTAGCGTGCCGACGGCGATCACATCGACCTTGGAACCATTCCCGACGCGCATCGTCACCTCGTCCTTCGCCAGTCTCCGTTTATTCCGCAGCTCCTCCTTTGAGTTACAAATGTGAGCAACTGCACCGGTATCAAATACCCAAGAGCTACTATGAGTGCTGGTAAGGTACACATCAATTACATGTATATCACATATACCTTTTGTTTTGCCGGCCTTCTTGTCCGCTAAGTATTTGGGGCAGTTCCGCTTCCAGTGACCACTTCCCTTGCAATAAAAAACTCAGTCTCGGGCTTGGGTCCATTCTTTGGCTTCTTCCTGGCAACTTGCTTACCGGGGCGGCAACTTCCTTGCCGTCCTTCTTGAAGTTCTTTTTACCCTTTCCCTTCTTGAACTTAGTGGTTTTATTCACCATCAACACTTGATGTTCCTTCTTGATTTCTACTTGTGCTGATTTCAGCATAGCATATACCTCAAGAATGGTCTTTACCATCCCCTGCATGTTGTAGTTCATCACAAAGCTCTTGTGGCTAGGTGGAAGCGACTGGAGGATTCTGTCAATGACCGCTTCATCCGGGAGATTAACTTCCAGTTGAGTCAAGCGGTTGTGCAACCCAGACATCTTGAGTATGTGTTCACTGACAGAGCTATTTTCCTCCATCTTACAGCTAAAGAATTTATCGGAGACTTCATATCTCTCGACCCGGGCATGAGCTTGGAAAACCATTTTCAGCTCTTCGAACATCTCATATGCTCCATGTCTCTCAAAACGCTTTTGGAGCCCCGGCTCTAAGCTGTAAAGCATGCCGCACTGAACGAGGGAGTAATCATCGGAGCATGACTGCCAAGCGTTCATAACGTCTTGTTCTGCAGGGAGAATAGGTGCGTCACCCAGTGGTGCTCGTTGGACATAATCTTTCTTGGCAGCTATGAGGATGATCCCCAGGTTCCGGACCCAGTCCGTATAGTTGCTGCCATCGTCTTTCAGCTTGGTTTTCTCTAGGAACGCGTTGAAGTTGAGGACTACGTTGGCCATTTGATCTACAAGACATATTGTAAATATTTTAGACTAAGTTCATGATAATAAAGTTCATCTAATCAAATTATTTAATGAACTCCCACTTAGATAGACATCCCTCTTCTAGTCATCTAAGTATTACATGATCCGAGTCAACTAGGCCGTGTCCGATCATTACGTGAGACGGACTAGTCAACATCGGTGAACATCTTCATGTTGATCGTATCTTCTATACGACTCATGCTCGACCTTTCAGTCTTCTGTGTTCCGAGGCCATGTCTGTACATGCTAGGCTCGTCAAGTCAACCTAAGTGTTTGCATGTGTAAATCTGTCTTACGCCCGTTGTATGTGAACGTTAGAATCTATCACACCCGATCATCACGTGGTGCTTCGAAACAACGAACTGTCGCAACGGTGCACAGTTAGGGGGAACACTTCTTGAAATTATTATGAGGGATCAGCTTATTTACTACCGTCGTTCTAAGTAAACAAGATGCAAAACATGATAAACATCACATGCAATCAAATAATAAACGTGACATGATATGGCCAATATCACATAGCTCCTTTGATCTCCATCTTGGGGCTCCATGATCATCTTGTCACCGGTTTGACACCATGATCTCCATCATCATGATCTCCATCATCGTGTCTCCATGAAGTTGCTCGCCAACTATTACTTCTACTACTATGGCTAACGCGTTTAGCAATAAAGTAAAGTAATTTACATGGCGTTTCTCAATGACACGCAGGTCATACAAAAAATAAAGACAACTCCTATGGCTCCTGCCGGTTGTCATACTCATCGACATGCAAGTCGTGATTCCTATTACAATAGCATGAACATCTCATACATCACATATAGATCATTCAACATTCATCACAACTTTGGCCATATCATATCACAAAGCACTTGCTGCAAAAACAAGTTAGACGTCCTCTAATTGTTGTTGCAAGTTTTACGTGGCTGAATTAGGGTTCTAGCAAGAACGTTTTCTTACCTACGTGAAAGCCACAACGTGATTTGTCAACTTCTATTTACCCTTCATAAGGACCCTTTTCATCGAATCCGCTCCAACTAAAGTGGGAGAGACAGACACCCGCCAACCACCTTATGCAACTAGTGCTTGTTAGTCGGTGGAACAGGTCTCACGTAAGAGTACGCGTACGGTTGGTCCGGGCCGCTTCATCCCACAATACCGTTGAAGGAAGATAAGACTAGTAGCGGCAAGAAAGTTGACAACATCTACGCCCACAACAAATTGTGTTCTACTCGTGCAATAGAGAACTACGCATAAACCTGGCTCATGATGCCACTGTTGGGGAACGTTGCAGAAAATTAAAAATTTTCCTACGGTTTCACCAAGATCCATCTATGAGTTCATCTAGCAACGAGTCATGGGAGAGAGATTGCATCTACATACCACTTTGTAGATCGCGAGCGGAAGCGTTCAACGAACGGGGATGAGGTAGTCGTACACGACGTGATCCAAATCACCGGAGATCCTAGCACCGAAAGGACGGCACCTCCGCGTTCAACACATGTACGGTCAGCGTAACGTCTCCTTCTTCTTGATCCAGCAAGGCAAAGGAGAGGTTGAGGAAGATGTCTCCAGCAGCAGCACGACGACGTGGTGATGGTGGAGTTGCAGTACTCCGACAGGGCTTCGCCGAGCTCTACGGAGGAGGAGGAGATGTTGGAGAGGGAGAGGATGGCGCCAGGAGCAAGGGTGCGCTGCCCCTCCCCTTTATATAGCCCCCTAGGGGGGGCGCCGGCCCTAGGAGATGCAATCTCCTAGGGGGGCGGCGGCCAAGGGTGGGGCTTGCCCCCCAAGCAAGGGGGCGCCCCCCTTTTAGGGTTTCCCCCCCCCCTTTAGGCGCATGGGCCTCTAGGGGCTGGTTCCTCTTGGCCCATGCAGGCCAAGGCGCACCCCCTAGAGCCCATGTGGCCCCCCGAGGCAGGTGGCCCCACCCGGTGGACCCCCGGGACCCTCCGGTGGTCCCGGTACAATACCGATAACCCCGAAACTTGTCCCGATGGCCAAAACAACACTTTCTATATATAATTCTTTACCTTTGGACCATTCCGAAACTCCTCGTGACGTCCGGGATCTCATCCGGGACTCCGACCAACATTCGGGTTACTGCATATACATATCTTCACAACCCTAGTGTCACCGAACCTTAAGTGTGTAGACCCTACGGGTTCGGGAGACATGCAGACATGACCGAGACGGCTCTCGGGCAATAACCAACAGCGGGATCTGGATACCCATGTTGGCTCCTGTTGGGGAACGTTGCAGAAAATTAAAATTTTTCCTACGGTTTCACCAAGATCCATCTATGAGTTCATCTAGCAACGAGTCATGGGAGAGAGAGATTGCATCTACATACCACTTTGTAGATCGCGAGCGGAAGCGTTCAACGAACGGGGATGAAGTAGTCATACACACCATGATCCAAATCACCGGAGATCCTAGCACCGAAAGCACGGCACCTCCGCGTTCAACACACGTACGGTCAGCGTAACGTCTCCTTCTTCTTGATCCAGCAAGGCAAAGGAGAGGTTGGGAAAGAAGGCTCCAGCAACAGCACGACGGCGTGGTGATGGTGGAACTACAGTACTCCGGCAGGGCTTCGCCGTGCTCAATGGAGGAGGAGGAGGTGTTGGGGAGGGAGAGGGAGGCGCCAATGACCAGGGGGTGTGGCTGCCCCCTCCCCTCCCCCCTTTATATAGGAGTGCCAAGGGGGGGGCGCCGGCCCTAGGAGATCCAATCTCCTTGGGGCGGCGGCCAAGGGGAGGTTTCCCTCCCCCCCAAGGCACCTAGGAGGTGCCTTCCCCTTGTGGGACTCCTTCCCTTTGTAAACCTAGGCGCATGGGCCTCTTTGGGGCTGGTTCCCCTTGGCCCATGTAGGCCAAGGCGCACCTCCTAGTGCCCATGTGGCCCCCCGAGGCAGGTGGCTCCACCCGGTGGACCACCCGGGACCCTCCGGTGGTCCCGGTACAATACCGATAACCCCGAAACTTGTCCCGATGGCCAAAACAGCACTTCCTATATATAATTCTTTACCTCCGGACCATTCCGAAACTCCTCGTGACGTCCGGGATCTCATCCGGGACTCCGAACAACATTCGGGTTACTGCATATACATATCTTCACAACCCTAGCGTCACCGAACCTTAAGTGTGTAGACCCTGCGGGTTCGGGAGACACGCAGACATGACCGAGACGGCTCTCGGGCAATAACCAACAGCGGGATCTGGATACCCATGTTGGCTCCCACATGCTCCACGATGATCTCATTGGATGAACCACGATGTCGAGGATTCAATTAATCCTGTATACGATTCCCTTTGTCAATCGGTATTTTACTTGCCCGAGATTCGATCGTCAGTATCCCAATACCTCGTTCAATCTCGTTACCGGCAAGTCACTTTTCTCGTACCGTAATGCATGATCCCGTGATCAAACACTCTGATCACATTGAGCTCATTATGATGATGCATTACCGAGAGGGCCCGGTGATACCTCTCCGTCAAGCGGAGTGACAAATCCCAGTCTTGATCCATGTCAACCCAACAGACACTTTCAGAGATACCCGTAGTATAACTTTATAGTCACCCAGTTACGTTGTGACGTTTGGCACACCCAAAGCACTCCTACGGTATCCGGGAGTTACACGATCTCATGGTCTAAGGAAAGGATTCTTGACATTGGAAAACTCTAGCAAACGAACTATGCGATCTTATGCTATGTTTAGGATTGGGTCTCGTCCATCACATCATTCTCCTAATGATGTGATCTCGTTATCAATGACATCCAATGTCCATAGTCAGGAAACCATGACTATCTGTCGATCAACGAGCTAGTCAACTAGAGGCTTACTAGGGACATGTTGTTGTCTGTTATTCACACATGTATTACGATTTCCGGATAACACAATTATAGCACGAATAAAGACAATTATCATGAATAAGGAAATATAATAATAATGCTTTTATTATTGCCTCTAGGGCATATTTCCAACAGTCTCCCACTTGCACTAGAGTCAATAATCTAGTTACATTGTGATGAATCGTACACCCATAGAGTTCTGGTGCTGATCATGTTTTGCCTTAGAGAGAGGTTTAGTCAACGGATCTGCGACATTCAGATCCGTGTGCACTTTACAAATTTCTATGTCTCCATCTTGAACATTTTCACGAATGGAGTTGAAGTGACGCTTGATGTGCCTGGTCTTCTTGTGAAACCTGGGCTCCTTTGCAAGTGCAATAGCTCCAGTGTTGTCACAGAAGAGTTTGATTGGCCCCGACGCATTGGGTATGACTCCGAGGTCGGTGATGAACTCCTTCACCCAAATTACTTCATGTGCTGCCTCCGAGGCTGCCATGTACTCCGCTTCACATGTAGATCCCGCCACGACGCTTTGCTTGCAACTGCACCAGCTTACTGCCCCACCATTCAAAATATACACGTATCCGGTTTGTGACTTAGAGTCATCCAGATCTGTGTCGAAGCTAGCGTCGACGTAACCCTTTACGACGAGCTCTTCGTCACCTCCATAAACGAGAAACATTTCCTTAGTCCTTTTCAGGTACTTCAGGATATTCTTGACCGCTGTCCAGTGTTCCTTGCCGGGATTACTTTGGTACCTTCCTACCAAACTTACAGCAAGGTTTACATCAGGTCTGGTACACAACATGGCATACATAATAGAACCTATGGCTGAGGCATAGGGGATGACACTCATCTCTTCTATATCTTCTGCCGTGGTCGGACATTGAGCTGAGCTCAATTTCACACCTTGTAACACAGGTAAGAACCCTTTCTTAGATTGATCCATATTGAACTTCTTCAATATTTTATCAAGGTATGTGCTTTGTGAAAGACCTATGAGGCGTCTCGATCTATCTCTATAGATCTTGATGCGTAATATATAAGCAGCTTCTCCAAGGTCCTTCATTGAAAAACTTTTATTCAAGTAGGCCTTAATGCTGTCCAAGAGTTCTATATCATTTCCCATCAAAAGTATGTCGTCTACATATAATATGAGAAATGCTACAGCGCTCCCACTCACTTTCTTGTAAACGCAGGCTTCTCCATAAGTCTGCGTAAACCCAAACGCTTTGATCATCTCATCAAAGCGAATGTTCCAACTCCGAGATGCTTGCACCAGCCCATAAATCGAGCGTTGGAGCTTGCACACCTTGTCAGCATTCTTAGGATCGACAAAACCTTCCGGCTGCATCATATACAATTCTTCCTTAAGGAAACCATTAAGGAATGCCGTTTTGACGTCCATTTGCCATATCTCATAATCATAGTATGCGGCAATTGCTAACATGATTCGGACGGACTTCAGCTTCGCTACCGGTGAGAAAGTCTCATCGTAGTCAATTCCTTGAACTTGTCGATAACCCTTAGCGACAAGCCGAGCTTTATAGATGGTCACATTACCATCCGCGTCTGTCTTCTTCTTAAAGATCCATTTATTTTCTATGGCTCGCCGCTCAACGGGCAAGTCAGTCAAAGTCCATACTTCATTTTCATACATTGATCCTATCTCGGATTTCATGGCTTCTAGCCATTTGTCAGAATCCGGGCCCGCCATTGCTTCCTCATAGTTCGAAGGTTCACCGTTGTCTAACAACATGATTTCCAAGACAGGGTTGCTTTACCACTCTGGTGCGGAACGTGTCCTTGTGGACCTTCGAATTTCAGTAGGAGCTTGATTAGAAGTATCTTGATCATCATCATTAATTTCCTCTCTAGTCGGTGCACGCACCTCAGAAACGTTTTCTTGAGCTTCGCCATTTTCCGGTTCAAGAGGTAACACTTCATCAAGTTCTACTTTCCTCCCACTTACTTCTTTCGAGAGAAACTCTTTCTCTAGAAAGGATCCATTCTTGGCAACAAAGGTCTTGCCTTTGGATCTGAGGTAGAAGGTATACCCAACAGTTTCTTTAGGGTATCCTATGAAGACGCATTTTTCCGACTTGGGTTCGAGCTTTTCAGGTTGAAGTTTCTTGACATAAGCATCGCATCCCCAAACTTTTAGAAACGATAGCTTAGGTTTCTTCCCAAACCACAATTCATACGGTGTCGTCTCAACGGATTTAGACGGAGCCCAATTGAAAGTGAATGCGGCAGTCTCTAAAGCATAGCCCCAAAAAGATAGCGGTAAGTCGGTAAGAGACATCATAGATCGCACCATATCTAATAGAGTGCGATTACGACGTTCGGACACACCATTACGCTGAGGTGTTCCAGGCGGCGTGAGTTGTGAAACTATTCCACATTTTCTTAAGTGTGTGCCAAATTCGTGACTCAAGTATTCTCCTCCACGATCTGATCATAGAAACTTGATCTTTCTATCACGTTGATTTTCAACCTCACTCTAAAATTCCTTGAACTTTTCAAAGGTCTCAGACTTGTGTTTCATTAAGAAGACATAACCATATCTACTCAAGTCATCAGTGAGGGTGAGAACATAACGATAGCCACCGCGAGCCTCAACACTCATTGGACCGCACACATCGGTATGTATGATTTCCAATAAGTTGGTTGCTCACTCCATTGTTCCTGAGAACGGAGTCTTGGTCATTTTACCCATGAGGCATGGTTCGCACGTGTCAAATGATTCATAATCAAGAGACTCTAAAAGTCCATCTGCATGGAGCTTCTTCATGCGTTTGACACCTATGTGACCAAGGCGGCAGTGCCACAAATATGTGGGACTATTGTTATCAACTTTAACTCTTTTGGTATTCACACTATGAATATGTGTATCATCACGTACGAGATTTATTAAGAATAAACCATTAACCATCGGAGCATGACCATAAAACATGTCTCTCATATAAATGGAACAACCATTATTCTCGGATTTAAATGAGTAGCCATCTCGAATTAAACGAGATCCAGATACAATGTTCATGCTCAAACTTGGCACTAAATAACAATTATTGAGGTTTAAAACTAATCCCGTAGGTAAATGTAGAGGTAGCGTGCCGACGACGATCACATCGACCTTGGAACCATTCCCGACGCGCATCGTCACCTCGTCCTTCGCCAGTCTCTGTTTATTCCGCAGCTCCTGCTTTGAGTTACAAATGTGAGCAACTACACCGGTATCAAATACCCAAGAGCTACTACGAGTACTGGTAAGGTACACATCAATTACATGTATATCACATATACCTTTGGTTTTGCCGGCCTTCTTGTCCGCTAAATATTTGGGGTAGTTCCGCTTCCAGTGACCACTTCCCTTGCAATAAAACCACTCAGTCTCGGGCTTGGGTCCATTCTTTGGCTTCTTCCCGGCAACTTGCTTACCGGGCGTGGCAACTTCCTTGCCGTCCTTCTTGAAGTTCTTTTTACCCTTGCCCTTCTTAAACTTAGTGGTTTTATTCACCATCAACACTTGATGCTCCTTCTTGATTTCTACCTCTGCTGATTTCAGCATATCATATACCTCAGGAATGGTCTTTACCATCCCCTGCATATTGTAGTTCATCACAAAGCTCTTGTAGCTAGGTGGAAGCGACTGGAGGATTCTGTCAATGACCGCTTCATCCGGGAGATTAACTTCCAGTTGAGTCAAGCGGTTGTGCAACCTAGACATTTTGAGTATGTGTTCACTGACAGAGCTATTTTCCTCCATCTTACAGCTAAAGAATTTGTCGGAGACTTCATATCTCTCGACCCGGGCATGAGCTTGGAAAACCATTTTCAGCTCTTCGAACATCTCATATGCTCCATGTCTCTCAAAACGCTTTTGGAGCCCCGGCCCTAAGCTGTAAAGCATGCCGCACTGAACGAGGGAGTAATCATCGCAGCGTGACTGCCAAGCGTTCATAACGTCTTGTTCTGCAGGGAGAATAGGTGCGTCACCCAGCGGTGCTCGTAGGACATAATCTTTCTTGGCAGTTATGAGGATGATCCTCAGGTTCCGGACCCAGTCCGTATAGTTGCTGCCATCGTCTTTCAGCTTAGTTTTCTCTAGGAACGCGTTGAAGTTGAGGACTACGTTGGCCATTTGATCTACAAGACATATTGTAAATATTTTAGACTAAGTTCATGATAATAAAGTTCATTTAATCAAATTATTTAATGAACTCCCAGTTAGATAGACATCCCTCTTCTAGTCATCTAAGTATTACATGATCCGAGTCAACTAGGCCGTGTCCGATCATCACGTGAGACGGACTAGTCAACATCGGTGAACATCTTCATGTTGATCGTATCTTGTATACGACTCATGCTCGACCTTTCGGTCTTCTGTGTTCCGAGGCCATGTCTGTACATGCTAGGCTCGTCAAGTCAACCTAAGTGTTTTGCGTGTGTAAATCTGTCTTACACCCGTTGTATGTGAACGTTAGAATCTATCACACCCGATCATCACGTGGTGCTTCGAAACAACGAACTGTCGCAACGGTGCACAGTTAGGGGGAACACTTTCTTGAAATTATTATGAGGGATCATCTTATTTACTACCGTCGTTCTAAGTAAACAAGATGCAAAACATGATAAACATCACATGCAATCAAATAATAAACGTGACATGATATGGTCAATATCACATAGCTCCTTTGATCTCCATCTTGGGGCTCCATGATCATCTTGTCACCGGTTTGACACCATGATCTCCATCATCATGATCTCCATCATCGTGTCTCCATGAAGTTGCTCGCCAACTATTACTTCTACTACTATGGCTAACGCGTTTAGCAATAAAGTAAAGTAATTTACATGGCGTTTCTCAATGACACGCAGGTCATACAAAAAATAAAGACAACTCCTATGGCTCCTGCCGGTTGTCATACTCATCGACATGCAAGTCGTGATTCCTATTACAATAGCATGAACATCTCATACATCACATATAGATCATTCATCATTCATCACAACTTTGGCCATATCATATCACAAAGCACTTGCTGCAAAAACAAGTTAGACGTCCTCTAATTGTTGTTGCAAGTTTTACGTGGCTGAATTAGGGTTCTAGCAAGAACTTTTTCTTACCTACGTGAAAGCCACAACGTGATTTGTCAACTTCTATTTACCCTTCATAAGGACCCTTTTCATTGAATCCGCTCCAACTAAAATGGGAGAGACAGACACCCGCCAGCCACCTTATGCAACTAGTGCATGTTAGTCGGTGGAACCGGTCTCACGTAAGCGTACGTGTAAGGTTGGTCCGGGCCGCTTCATCCCACAATATCACTGAAGCAAGATAAGATTAGTAGCGGCAAGAAAGTTGACAACATCTACGCTCACAACAAATTGTGTTATACTCGTGCAATAGAGAACTACGCATAGACCTAGCTCTGATACCACTGTTGGGGAACGTTGCAGAAAATTAAAATTTTTCCTATGGTTTCACCAAGATCCATCTATGAGTTCATCTAGCAACGAGTCATGGGAGAGAGAGATTGCATCTACATACCACTTTGTAGATCGTGAGCGGAAGCGTTCAACGAACGGGGATGAAGTAGTCGTACACACCGTGATCCAAATCACCGGAGATCCTAGCACCGAAAGCACGGCACCTCCGCGTTCAACACACGTACGGTCAGCGTAACGTCTCCTTCTTCTTGATCCAGCAAGGCAAAGGAGAGGTTGGGGAACAAGGCTCCAGCAGCAGCACGACGGCGTGGTGATGGTGGAACTACAATACTCCGGCAGGGCTTCGCCGTGCTCAATGGAGGAGGAGGAGGTGTTGGGGAGGGAGAGGGAGGCGCCAATGACCAGGGGGTGCGGCTGCCCCCTCCCCTCCCCCCTTTATATAGGAGTGCCAAGGGGGGGCGCCGGCCCTAGGAGATCCAATCTCCTTGGGGCGGCGTCCAAGGGGAGGTTTCCCTCCCCCCCAAGGCACCTAGGAGGTGCTTTCCCCTTGTGGGACTCCTTCCCTTTGTAACCCTAGGCGCATGGGCCTCTTTGGGGCTGGTTCCCCTTCGCCCATGTAGGCCAAGGCGCACCCCCTAGTGCCCATGTGGCCCCCCGAGGCAGGTGGCTCCACCCGGTGGACCCCCCGGGACCCTCCGGTGGTCCCGGTACAATACCGATAACCCCGAAACTTGTCCCGATGGCCAAAACAGCACTTCCTATATATAATTCTTTACCTCTGGACCATTCCGAAACTCCTCGTGACGTCCGGGATCTCATCCAGGACTCCGAACAACATTCGGGTTACTGCATATACATATCTTCACAACCCTAGCGTCACCGAACCTTAAGTGTGTAGACCCTACGGGTTCGGGAGACACGCAGACATGACCGAGACGGCTCTCGGGCAATAACCAACAGCGGGATCTGGATACCCATGTTGGCTCCCACATGCTCCACGATGATCTCATCGGATGAACCACGATGTCGAGGATTCAATTAATCCCGTATACGATTCCCTTTGTCAATCGGTATTTTACTTGCCCGAGATTCGATCATCGGTATCCCAATACCTCGTTCAATCTCGTTACCGGCAAGTCACTTTTCTCGTACCGTAATGCATGATCCCGTGATCAAACACTTTGATCACATTGAGCTCATTATGATGATGCATTACCGAGAGGGCCCGGTGATACCTCTCCGTCAAGCGGAGTGACAAATCCCAGTCTCGATCCATGTCAACCCAACAGACACTTTCAGAGATACCCGTAGTATACCTTTATAGTCACCCAGTTACGTTGTGACGTTTGGCACACCCAAAGCACTCCTACGGTATCCGGGAGTTACACGATCTCATGGTCTAAGGAAAGGATACTTGACATTGGAAAACTCTAGCAAACGAACTATGCGATCTTATGCTATGTTTAGGATTGGGTCTCGTCCATCACATCATTCTCCTAATGATGTGATCTCGTTATCAATGACATCCAATGTCCATAGTCAGGAAACCATGACTATCTGTCGATCAACGAGCTAGTCAACTAGAGGCTTACTAGGGACATGTTGTTGTCTGTTATTCACACATGTATTACGATTTCCGGATAACACAATTATAGCACGAATAAAGACAATTATCATGAATAGGGAAATATAATAATAATGCTTTTTATTATTGCCTCTAGGGCATATTTCCAACAGCTCCCACATGCTCCACGATGATCTCATCGGATGAACCACGATGTCGAGGATTCAATTAATCCCGTATACGATTCCCTTTGTCAATCGGTATTTTTACTTGCCCGAGATTCAATCGTCGGTATCCCAATACCTCGTTCAATCTCGTTACCGGCAAGTCACTTTACTCGTACCGTAATGCATGATCCCGTGATCAAACACTTTGATCACATTGAGCTCATTATGATGATGCATTACTGAGTGGGCCCGGTGATACCTCTCCGTCAAGCGGAGTGACAAATCCCAGTCTCGATCCGTGTCAACCCAACAGACACTTTCGGAGATACCCGTAGTATACCTTTATAGTTACCCAGTTACGTTGTGACGTTTGGTACACCCAAAGCACTCCTACGGTGTCCGGGAGTTACACGATCTCATGGTCTAAGGAAAGGATACTTGACATTGGAAAACTCTAGCAAACGAACTATGCGATCTTATGCTATGTTTAGGATTGGGTCTCGTCCATCACATCATTCTCCTAATGATGTGATCTCGTTATCAATGACATCCAATGTCCATAGTCAGGAAACCATGACTATCTATCGATCAACGAGCTAGTCAACTAGAGGCTTACTAGGGACATGTTGTTGTCTGTTATTCACACATGTATTACGATTTCCGGATAACACAATTATAGCACGAATAAAGACAATTATCATGAACAAGGAAATATAATAATAATGCTTTTATTATTGCCTCTAGGGCATATTTCCAACATTAGGTACGTTGAATTCCATCGGGTAGGCACATCTAGCGAAGGATGGTTTTTACAAGCAAGTCCCACCCGCGCAATCATCGCATTGAATCTCTCCATTCTGCCTTGCGAACTCTTAACATACAACACTGATTCTCTGATTCTATCAACAACTGACGCCATTGCGTTGAGCCCATCTCGCACCACTAGATTCAGCACATCTAACATGCAATAACTTTCCACTATGATGCACAAGATACCTATCTACCAAAAATTTTGTCAAGTGGCCAACCATCGAGGTATTAACTAGTGCATTGTCCAGGGTGAAGCTAAAGATTCTGTCTTCAATTTTCCAATCTCTCAAGCTCTTTTGCACCATGTCAAACATGTTATGAGCGTTGTGTGGAGTTTCCAAGAGGCAAAATGTGATTATTCTGTTTTGTAGAGTCCATGAGCCATCAATAAAGTGGGCAGTTATGCATAAATAACCCAGCTTCTGATTGGACGTCCACATGTCACCCGTTAATGATACTCGAGAACTTAGATTGCTAAAGAGTGCTTGAATTTCTTTTTTGTGTCTATCATATGCATCAATGCAATCTTGTTTGATTGTTTCTCTGCATACCACGTTGAACCATGGATTCAACGTCTTAACAAAGGACCTAAAGCCAGGATATTCAACAAAATTGAAAGGTAATTCATGTAGCACAATCAACTTTGCCAGTGCTCTACGTGCACGCCCTTGGTCAAACTTCCACTCTGGATCAATTACACTATCAGTTCGTATCTTGGCAACCATACCATCCATTTTAGCCTTCTCTTCACATACCACCAAATGTTTACCGATGTGACTTGTACCTGACTTTTTTTAGGCAGGAAAGAGTTTGTCGCAATGAATGCAACGACCATGTGCAAGCATTCCATCAATATAGATTGGTTCTGCCTCTTTCCAAAATTTTGATTTTAATTTTCATGGTCTGCGTGAACCAAGGTTTGCTACTTTGGGTGACAGAGCTAGCAGTGAAGGCTGTGACGTTGGAGAGCTCTCTAGTGACTTAGCCTTTTTTCTCTTCTTGCTAAGAACGAAACTAGGACATTGTTAAGGACTGGAGACCTTACCACTTTTTTGAATAGTGATGGATGCTTATTCTTGTCAACGGCCAAAGATCCAGATGATGGCTGCTTATCCTTGTCAACAGGCAAAGATCCAGGTGAAGGCTGCTTATCCTTGTCAACAGGCAAAGATCCAGGTGATGGCTGCCTATCCTTGTCAATGGGCAAAGATCCGGATGATGGTATAGTTGCAGCATCTCTCTGGGAAACAAGAAAAGCATACACAATAAGCTTGAGAAAGAGTCAATCTGATAGTTGTTACAACTGAAATATCTTTCTAGAAACAAGAAAAGGGTAGACAAATAAGCTTGAGAAGGGCAATTTGATTCAGATATAATCATTCGCAATTGAAATTCACATTATTAAGACTTTTCTTCTTTAATGTTGGTGCCTGCTTATCCATGTCAACAGCCAAAGGTCCAAGCAACGTTGCCGGTGGATTAGTGCACATTCCTTAACTTGCCTGAGAGAAAAAAATTGTTGTTGTCTAATAAGTATTGCTAAACAGTAAAATAGACATAATGACTTTATGTATATTTCTTGAACTTCGACGGCTTCATGATAAAGTAGTGTGATAATTTTACCTTCTGCTTTTTCTTGGACGTCGACGGCTTCATGACGACTTTGTTTGTTTGTTGGTGTTCTGCATGAAGCTCGCCGCTACTCTGCCTACTTCGCTTCCTTTTCTTGCACTTTGGTGGTTCCACATGGAGCTCACTAGCAGCCTTGTGCTCCTCAAGCTCCGGGCCATTAGCCTTCTCAATTTTTATGGCACACAAGAGCTCACCAGTACCCTTGTGCTCCTCAAGATCTGAAAATTTTCACAACCAAGTAACATTATTAAAAGGTACAACAAAATAAGAAAGAAAGAACTTGCCGTATTACCGATTACTCCAACATAAAGAAAGAAAGAACCAACATCTAAGTAGATGGTTACAAACATATACATTGTGAAACAATTTTGAATTTAATGGTATCTTTATGTGTAACAACTAAATAACAAAACTTTGCTTAGCAGTCAAAAGATATACGGAGTAGAAATCTGAATGTATGTATTATAGGATGTCGCCTATTCTGAAACAGAGGCTAGTAATAAAACGACATCTTATTAGTACTCCAGCTAGTCTTTACAAGAATGATATTATAACACCAGTCCAACTTTTATAGTTTTGACAACCAATACTTTTCAAAATATATCAATTAGAAGTGTGTGGTTGGGGTCCTCGAAAAGGGCTGAACCAAAGGGCCAGGTTCTAGAATTGTTTAACAAAAAAACAGGTCCTGAATAAGGGCTAGATTCTACTAGATTCAAGAAGGGCCGGATTCTGGAGTACATCTTAAGATTCAATAATTAGCATATCGGAAAGAGATGATCAATCATCCTAGAGTCCCATTAGTCCCGGCACATTGTTCTTCAAGAAAAGAGATTCAGATTCAGCATTCTGTATATCAAATCTTTTGAGCACAGCAAAAATGCAGGGCTATACCACCCAACAACATCCTACAAGGGCTGAATCAAGTGGAACATTGATATATACCACTGCATTATTAGAATGTAATATGATGGCCTTCAAATATGCAGTAATGAGCATGAAGACTACATTTTTTCTTCCATTCAATGGTAAGGAAAGAACTTGCGTGATCGATGGAATCCTACAAGGCTACAACTATCACAACTTGTGAGTTACACACTACAATTTTTCTTTTCACTAGAATCAGTACATTTCCAACAGAAACAAAAGAGGGAAAAATTAATTTCAGTAAATACATGGAAAGGAAATCAAGCATCTGAATGAATCTGGTGGATTACCTGCAGCCGCCGAGCTGGGGGTCTGGTTTGGGGCAGTCGCCGAGCTGGAGATCAGGTTTGGGGTAGCCAGCGAGCCGGAGGTCGGGTTTGGGGCAGTCGGCGACCTGGGGGTCGGGGTGGGGGTTGCCGGCGACCTGACCATCCCGTCCGGCCGGGGTCGAGGGGATCGACGAGTGTTGATTGGGACGGCAAGAAGCTGCAAGGGAGGGGACGGTGATGCGGCGGCAGGAGTGCGCCTGCACTGCAGCGCCTCCTCTGTCTTCGGGGTGGGCTAATAGGGTAAAGTGGGGTCCCAGTGGGCTAAAGGGGCTAGCCCACTTAATTTCTTTCTGGTCCAACGGGCTCCCAATAAGGCGTTTTAAGTGGGATGACAATTCTAGTCCCACTTATTCCCACCTCCACCTGCAGCGTGAGCCTAAGCCATCGTCATCCTCACAACCATTGGGTCGGCCAAGACTTGTGCGTAGTGCATGGAGCAGCCGCTCTGGGTATGGGCCGATGATGTTCTCCAGTGGCAGCATCAACACGGGGAGCGCGGCTGGAGCGTTGAGGTGAATGGAGTGGCAACGGGGGCGCCGACGGTTGTCGATGAGGTGGCACTAGCGCCGATGGAAAGGGTGGACAGAATCTAGCGCGTGCTACTAGAGATGACAATGGGTACCCATTACCCGCGTACCCTGTGGGTAAAAACCCTATTAGGGTAAAGATATGAGACAAAAAATTACTCATGGGTATTTAAATGGGAAAATATCATACCCATCGGGTAGAGAGGGTACATGTATGGGATCGTATAACCCATGCCCGCGTACCATGTACCCATTTAAAATGTTGACAGGTGGGTTTCCATTAATATTGCAATGTATTCATTTCCCCTCCTAATCACGCTAGGTAAAAACTCTAATGTGTATTTAAATTATCTATATAATTTATCATGATTTCGTGAACTTGAAGTGTATGCATATGTGTTGTTGTTTAACATTTTTATATGTCACTTTATAGGCAAGTATTTTTGTTTATGAGAATATGTTGTTGTACATTGTTGTTTAAAATGTGTTGCTATTAATAATTTATGATTATATGTTGCTTTTTACAACTATTTTCTACTCAATTGATGTGTTGTAAACACGGGTATTTTTACCCGCAGGGGTATGGGGTAGCTCCACCCGTACCCATCCCTACGTGCTACAGGCTTAGTCGAGCAGGCCAGTTGCATGCCGGTGATCCCCTGGAAGATGGCCAGCCGTCGACAAGAGCACGGCGAGCTCGCCGCGTGGGCGCGTGAGAGGAGGCGGTTCTCTGTGACGGATGTGTGAGGTCGGCCCGGCTGTGCTCGCCGTAGGTGCAGAGCTGCACACCAATATCAAGAAGGTATTTTTACGGCTTGAAGCTTCGGCCAGATTGTAGCGGACGACATCAACATGGGCATGGCGGCTGCGAACGGACTCCAGCCCATGGACGCGTAATTTCTTGATGTATTAGCGGAAGGAAGTTTCAACGACGTGCGTGTATTGCGGACCTAATAAATTGGTACTCCTGATTTCTTTCGGCAGTAAAAAAGAAACGTGGGAGAGGGAAATTGATGGAGCCGTGCCATGCCAAAGGAACGGCGCGGAGCACCGATGGGAGCAGGGAGACGGGAGCAGGCAAGCCCAAAAGGCGAGGCTACAGCCGCTCGTGCTGCATGCATGCAAAGTTTTAGCAGCTTTTCGTTTTGCCCCTAGAGTTTCTGGTAATTAATACTGAAATTGGGACATTTTCACATAGAAAAAATTTAAGAGTCTATGCATCTTTTGAAGTTTTTTTTGTTGAGAAATATGCATCTTTTGAACTAAGCATCGGGTTTAAAGTCCATCTTAACCATCGTGTTACTCACGCCGAGAGCTTCGAAACAAGACCAATATTTGATATATTATTTTGGGCCTCATGTTGTAGGCGACTTGACAACAACATTACATAATCAATATTGTTAGACTAATTTATAGGTGCAAATAAGTGCATCTTCAACGCCGTCCATCAAAACGGACACTCAAAATGTTTGCGGACCGTGGAGTTGCTGCTTGCGAATGGTTTGACCCTTGACCTGATTTTGATTCATAGGCCGAGGAGGGCGGCCGATTGTGTGGTCCCCAAAAGGTGGGAACATTGCCAAGGAAAGCGATGGCCACTGCCACTAGGGAGTTGCTGCTTGAGAATGGTTGGGTTCCCAAAAGGTTGAAAAGCGTGTTACGGCATCTTCAACGCCAACCGCTTATATAGGCGCTTATGAGAAAAGAATAAACATCGTCAAAATAAATAACTAGACAAAACCCCGCGCTTTGGGGCGGGAAATTGAGAAATGATTTAGAGAGATATGAAAAAAAAAGAAAATTGGTAGTGTGAGATATTTACCAGTATGGCACATTTCAACGCAGAAAATTTAACATTGATACATCTTGTCAAGTCCAATGTCAATGTCATCAAAGTACTGTTGGAGCGTACATCTATAGCTCATTCATGGGCTTGCAAGAATATTGCACTGTGACTCACAGTGAGGAGGGTAGTGGAACAACATTGATCAATGACTAATAAAGAAAAAACGCAGTATTTAATCGAGGATAGTGAGAAAAGGCTAACCGGTAATCAACGCATACCAAATTCTTATCTAACGAATGACCTGCACATCCAAAAAGATGTCTGTAGATGATTCATAAGGCTGGCCATAATGAGGAATATCTTATACTAGGATCATACATACTATTTCCGTGGTGCATAGTATCATAAGTTAGTATTTTAGATTGCCTTATTAATTTTCATGCATGACACAAAGTAGTACAACATTTAATATGATAAGATATCATGATATGATATCACATTCTCTCTTTCCTCATTTAGTTGTGTACCACATCATTAAATAGTCTAGTTGGCATGTATGATACCGCTTATGATACTCTCATTACGACCAGCCTAAGAAAAGAACAATCAATTGGTAAAGAAAAGGATAATTAAATTAAACAAAGTAAAAAATGAATGCTTTAGAAAAACATGGCATATGAGATATAGCTTTGATGATGTAAATGCCATAGTAAAAATCTATACACTTGTGACCAACATTTCTAGGGAATAGTTGCACAAAAATAAGAACTAAAGTGGCAGATGGTTCGCCCGAGCCCGAAACGTGCACAATTGGACACCCCGTCGTCCTAATATCATACTTGCACGAAGTAGGTTAAGCAGGGAAAGGCTACATGAAATAAAACAATTATAAGACAACAAATACAATATAAACTGAATTGCTATAAGAACACGATGACCTTTTGCAAATCTAGAAAAGATAAAACTGAGAAATATAATTTTGTTAGTGCATTCTGAGATATATCTTTGCCTACCTAGTTGCTTTGCATGGCGGTGATAGCAAGATCCTACAATCAGAAATTAAGAAATATACATGGGTTTGTGCTGAAAATATGCCTTTCTTATTAGCCGACATGAGAATAAGGCTCAAACAAAAAGTAAAAATAATAATATAATAGGCCTATCAGATTATGGAATCAATGCCAAATTGTTGTATTATTAAGAGGAACCTGCTGTTATGACAAAATAGAAGTCTGTCCTTGAACAACGACATCAATAATTAGATGCTTATGTGACACCTTTCACACAATTGTTTCTGTTAGTTCCCCCCAAGCTTGGTCATACACCTGCAGGGATAAGCATAAATAAGAATAGAAAATTGATTTAAAAACTATTTCTGAGAAATAAAAACAGAAAACCTAAAGAAAAGGTGAAGCGAACTGTCATCCATGTGTTTCAACGAAAAGATTTGCCTCAATTAACTAGAGCATATACTATCTCTACCTAATATTAAAAGGAGGAGCATTTCTCCACTTTTTTTCGTCAAGCAACTGTTTTGTACTTCGTCATCTGAGGAGTTTTATACGTCGTCGGTCCGTTATAGAAATAGAAAAAAAACATGTGACGGAGTCGAACTGTGGTCTCGTGAAAAGAAGAACGCACGCACAACCAGCAAGCCAAGCTAATGTGTGCAGCGGAAGTCTACCTATTATTGAGGCCGACGGTAGCTCGCCTTTTTTGTGGGCCGACCCAATATGAAAAGATGATGTCCCACATATTTTTTTTCTTTTGTTTGTACTTTCTGTTTCTTTTTTTCTCTTATGTTTTTTCTTTTCTTTTTCCTTTTTCTTTTTCATGTTTTAAAGTATTCATCACACTTTAAAAAGATGTAAATCATGTATTTGAATTTTTTAAACATGCATACAATTTTTTTACGTATAAGAAAAATATACAATGTCTATGAAAAAATAGCGATCAAAACACGTATTTGAGGAAAATGTTAATCATGTATTTATATAATGTTAAACATATATAAAAATGCTTCAGATGTATATAAAATTTGTACTATGTGTATGAAAAAAGTGGACATCAAAACATATGTTTCATGAAAGTTTAACCTGTATAATGAAATATTTCATATGTACACAGAAAATGTACAATATGTAAAAAAATATAGACATCAAAACATATATATGACAAGATGTTAATCATATGTTATAAAAATGTTAAACATGCATGAAAGTATGCACAAAGTGTATTAAAAATGTAGACATGTGTTGAAAAAAAAGTAGACATCAAACATTTATTTAAAAAATGTAATTATCTATTTGAAAAATGTTAAACATGTATAAAGAAATGTTCCTGATATATACAAACCAATGTACAAGGTGTAAGAAAAATATAGAAAACAAAACGAATATTAAAATAATGTTAACCATGTATTTAAAAATATTAAACGCATGCAATAAAAATTTCCTTTATGTATAAGAAAATTGTACATTATACGTGAAAAAATTAGGCACGCGTTGAAAAAAGAAATTGTTTTTATGAAACCTGAAAGCAAAAAAGTGAAGGAAATCATAAAAAACAAAGGAAAGAAGTGAAAATGGAAGAATGAAAACAGGCTGAAGAAAAAGAAAAACCAAAAATACTGAAGAAAAAACAGGCTGCAAGCAAGGGGAAACCAAAAAAATGATTAAAAAAATTAAGGTGCAATGTTGTGCCAGCCCACTATTTCCTACGTACGCGTTACTAAAAGGAATCAGTATGAGAGAGAAATAACCCTCACGGTCTTATTGTGGAAGAGAGTTTTTTTGACAAAATATTTTTTAAGCTGCTCGCTCCACGAGCCCACTGAGTTGGGCATATACCCTGCCCATCGAAAGGCCGTTTTGTCGTTCCGTCCTATATTACTTAGCCCTTTTTCGTCGTGCTGCACGTCCCTACTCTGGATGTGTTTTGACTTTTAGTGATCAAAGCGTTCGACACCCAAATATTTCTTGCTCTCACTTACAAAAAAAGGCCTACAAACCAGGAGAAAAATATATTTAAAAATTTAGGAAAATAGTAATTCCAGGTAAGGTACAAAACTAACTCTACGTCCAAGAGTTCATGGAGCACATGTGGGACCTCCATCATCCATCTCCGATTTGTCCTTCCCTCCATGACTCGCACCGTCATGGACATCTCATGTGCGTGCGATGTGATCAGACACCATCCATGTCGGACTGATTGCTAATTAGTACTATATCCGAAGACATCTTTTAAGGAAGGCCTATATATATTCTTTGGCTCAAGCTTCAGTGGAAGCAATCGCAACATCTCGGTGTGTAGTCAATGTTGATGCTACCGTGTACCTCCTGCAAAACGTCCAAATGCAGACAGACGCGCTAATTATCGTGACCCTTTTCATTTTTTCGATGAAAGTTCTCATCGATAACCTAGACATATGAAATCGTCCAGAAGTCGTGTCCAAGGCGGTAGCCTTAGATGGGCGGGTGTTGGACGTGTACAAGGTGCGTGCATGCACACTACATAGCATCGAATCTTCACCAGCTATCGCATCAACTAGCCGACACCCGCGTCGATGTGCTTGGGCAGCATCGGGCATGAGCCCACCTCATTTGCCCCACTACCATTGTTGGGTGGCATCATGCATAGGTTGGTGTGTCACGTTGATGAATGTTTTGACGGACAGGATAATTTTCTCTCCCGTTACAATGCACGCGCATATGTGCTAGTACTAACCTAAAGAAACAACCATATAGGCACGGAATTAAGCGTTTTACTACAGAATGTGGTTAAGCAGCAAACCGATTATGTGTGGTCGTGGGAATTTCCATTCCTACTATTTCTCCAATTCTCCTTTGACATGTGTATAAGATTGTGTTGGTTCTATCGAGAAGCAACCTGTAATTATAAAGAAGATTAGCTCATGTGTTCACGTTAGTAGTATGAAGCAGTTTCTTAGATGGAATAATATCTGACGTTACAATCGGATACACATAAATTCGAAAAATCAAGGGAAAACCTGAGGATGGGATCCACAGAGGAAATAAAGGCCATGAATTCCGATTCATACATGTGGTGATTAATCTTGCGGTTGGAGGCGCACAGGTCGACGACGATGTCATTGCCTGGTCGGAGAACTCCTTACTCGATATGGAACGAAAGGAAAGGAAAGGAGGTGGAGGAGTTTGGATCAAAAGTCGAGGGAGCGGCTTCGTGATCTCTATAAATGGATAGTGGAGCACGGGAACAGGAGGGCCATCTTGTACACCAGAAGAACGCTGCACCGCGGGCAATAAATGTTGTCGTTTCATGTGCGCTAGTGGCTGCCATTTTGTTCATGGCGAATGGAGAGCGTGTCAATTGCGGCGGCGGCGAGCGCGGTAGAGATAGCAGCAACGATACGACTTACCCCACACCCAAGAAGATGAAGCCTGAACGACCTAATGTGATTACATGGGCTAAGGCTGTCCATAATGGGGTAACATAAATAGTACTTAAAAGTCGCAAACATGCTTATGTGGCAGGCAATTAAAGAAGAGAGAGATGGTTATAGTAACATAGGTAGATACCGTAACATAATAAATGTTATGCTACTATGTATCATGCATGGCAATAAATGAGACCATCTATGATACTATGCACTATAAAGGTAATAACATAGACTAATAACATATGCATGTTACTAGTCTAAGTTACACCCCACTATGACCAGCCTAACACCACAGACGTCCAAGCCAGCTACAACAGATCACGTGCAAACTATTGGGCCAGGCAGCCCAGGTGCAAGCAAATGGCCAGGTTGGAACGCACGGTCTGCCGAGTAAAATGCAGCGTGTAGCACGTATTTGGTTGTTTTATTTGTCAACCCTGTGGGTGAACGTAAAATCTGCGAGGGCTGCTCCTTAGAACATCTACGGCCGCACGCCTCAAACCTGCCTCATACGTCTGGGCAGGCCGTCCGACCACTATCTGGTCGCGAAATTTTGACGCAAACAGGCGCCTCAAACGAGGCTCCAATGCCCGGGCTAACCGACACCCGTCATATCCAGCCCAATTATGGGCGGATAAGGGGGCATCCGGGCGCGCCCGAGCACACCCGTCACGTCGGACCCGACAACCCGACCTCACTGCAAATTGCACCAAATTCACTCCCGGACCTACTAGATCCATTTGCTCTCTCCTCTTCGCTTCCTGCTCCGCGCCGTCTGTCTGGCAGCTCCGCCGCAGCGCGTGCTCCGCAGCCGTTCCTAGCCTCTGCGCCGCCAGCTCCGGCAGAGCAGTCCTATGTCCCATCCTCCTCCGCGTGGGACGTCATCGCTGGCTTGGACGCCACCGCGGTACGTCCGGCAACTCTCTGGCTCGCCTTGCGCTTGATGTGTTTGACACATTGTCTGGCCAGATTTTTTGTGATTTTATTAGGGAAAATGATGGATTCCAATGCTCTGTTGGACGAGGAGTATGGACCGACGGGGTTTGATCAAATGATTCAAGATGAGTTCTTCGATTCCTCGGATTCGGACGAACAAGTGGACACGATCATGCTTATGAGCATGCAAGAGGAAATGGACCGGCAAGTGGAGCATATTCTCAACTTCAAGGGCTCAATCAAAGTGAGAAGAGTGATCAATCGGGATAGGGTGTTGGAGCAAAGCTACTGCATAGTAACTACTTTGCTCCCAACCCTACTTTCCTTTATGATCCATGGTTCCGTCGCCATTTTCGCATGCGAAAACCATTGTTTTTGTGCATTGTCGAGTGAGTGGAGGCAGATGACTACTACTTCAAGCTCACAAGGGATTGCTGCGGACAACTCTCTTTCTCTGCCAAGCAAAAGTGCACGACTGCTCTGAGGATGCTTGCACTGGGTATTGCTACAGATGTTGTTGGTGAGATGGTCAGGATGGGGGAGAGCACGTGCCTGAAGACTACTGTCAAGTTTGCCCTGTGCCGTGGTGGAGGTGTTTGAACCTAAGTATCTTAGAGAATCAAATGCGCAGGACACGTAGAACTTATTGGCTATTAGTGAGGCAAGGGGGTTTCCAGGAATGCTCGGATCAATTGATTGCATGCATTGGCAATGGAATAACTACCCCAAAGGTTTACGGGAAATATATCAAGGTCAAACCAAAGAGACCACCATCATACTAGAAGCGGTGGCATCAGATGACTTATGGATTTGGCATGCTTTCTTTGGAATGCCGGGTTCCCACAATGACATCAACGTGCTTTAACGATCTCTGGTGTCCCGGAGGGTTTGCAATGGGGAATCATTGCCGTGCAACTACACCGTCAACAGCCTAGAGTACAACATGGGATACTATCTTGCCGATGGTATCTATCCTCAGTGGGCGGCGTTTGTGAAGACCATATCTGAACCGCATGACAATAAACAGAGTCACTTTACAACAATGTAGGAAGCGGCTGGGAAGGATGTGGAGAGGTTATTTGGTGTGCTTCAAGCTCGTTGAGGAATAGTGCGTAGCGTTGCAATGAAGTGGGAATCAAAAACTTTGTGGCAGCTGATGACATGTTGTGTTATTTTGCAAAATATGATTGTCGAGAATGAGGGTGATGGTGTAGCTCAAGCTAATGGTTTTGAAGCACCTGGAGAACAAGCTGAATTCCCGGAAGATCAAGATGCAGCTCACCTTATGAACTTTCTACAGATGCATCAGAATCTTTGAGAACATCATGTGCATATGCAACAACTCAATGACCTTGTGGAGCACATGTGGACCCACAATGGAAACCAAAGAGCTAATGTTTGAGTTGTGCACTTAAAATAAATTTTATGTAAACACTATCTATGCTCGGTACCAAGATTTGTTATTTACGTGCGACATTATTGGCTCGTATGATCGATGTGCATGGATTTGCATTGATTTGAGATTCCGGATTTGAGATATGTGGATGTCGGGAGCGAAATATGTGGGCTTGTCTGGATGCGTCTGCGAGCGCGCCCAGGCACGTCCGCGGACGTATAGGGGGTCGGATTTACCAAGTCCGGCTATAGATGCTCTTAAAACGTGTGGGCACAGATCTGCAGGCGGCGCCCTAGCAGCGATGAATTTGGGATGACGTTCCACCGCTCTTTTGCAAAGTGAAAGCTGATGTGGCATGATGCTGATGTGGACGTTATGCATGTTGAGAGAATTGGTAGTAGTAGGGATCAACTTCTTAAAAATGAAAGATTCTGTTAGTGCCATCTATTCTAACTATAGAGTATGGACGCCAGGGGCGCCAGCAAAACCGGCTGCTGATACGTCTCCGTCGTATCTATAATTTTTGATTATTCCATGCCAATATTATTCAAATTTCATATACTTTTGGCAACTTTTTATATTATTTTTGGGACTAACATATTGATCCAGTGCCCAGTGCCAGTTCCTGTTTGTTGCATCTTGCATGTTTTATGTTCCGCAGAAACCCCAAATCAAACGGAATCCAAACGGGATAAAAACAGACGGAGAATATTTTTGGAATATTTCGAGAATATGGGAAGAAGAATCAACGCGAGACGGTGCCCGAGGTGGCCACGAGGCAGGGGCGCACCTGCCCCCTGGGCATGCCTACCCCCCTCGTGGGCCACTTGTAAGGCGGTTGCTGCTCTTCTTCGGCCGCAAGAAAGCTATTTTTCAGAAAAAAATCTGGGCGAAGGTTTCAATCCAATCGGAGTTACGGATCTTCATATATATACGAAACGGTGAAAAGGCAGAACACGAGAATGCAGAAACAGAGAGAGACAGAGAGACGGATCCAATCTCGGAGGGGCTCTCGCCCCTCCCATGCCATGGAAGCCAAGGACTAGAGGGGAAATCCTTCTCCCATATAGGCAGAAGGTCAAGGAAGAAGAAGAAGAAGGGGGGCTCTCTCCCCCTCGGTTCCGGTGGCGCCGGAATGCCGCCGGGGGCCATCATGTTCACCAACATCTCCATCACCTTCCCCACTCTATGTACAGCGGTCCACTCTCCCGCCGCTGTACCCTCTACTTGAACATGGTGCTTTATGCTTCATATTATTATCCAATGATGTGTTGCCATCCTATGATGTCTGAGTAGATTTTCGTTGTCCTATCGGTGGTTGATGAATTGCTATGATTGATTTAATTTGCTTGTGGTTATGTTGCTGTCCTTTGGTGCCCATCATATGAGCGCGCGCGTGGATCACACCATAGGGTTAGTTGTATGTTGATAGAACCATGTATTGGAGGAAAAAAGTGACAGAAGCTTCAACCTAGCATAGAAATTGATGCATACTGGGATTGAAGGGGGACCAATATATCTTAATGCTATGGTTGGGTTTTACCTTAATGAATGTTAGTAGTTGCGGATGCTTGCTAATAGTTCCAATCATAAGTGCATAGAATTCCAAGTCAGGGATGACATGCTAGCAGTGGCCTCTCCCACATAAAACTTGCTATCGGTCTAGTAAAGTAGTCAATTGCTTAGGGACAATTTCGCAACTCCTACCACCACTTTTCCACACTCGCTATATTTACTTTATTGTTTCTTTATCTAAACAGCCCTATTCTTTATTTACGTGCTCTTTATTTTCTTGCAAACCTATCCAACAACACCTACAAAGTACTTCTAGTTTTATACTTGTTCTAGGTAAAGCGAACGTCAAGCGTGCGTAGAGTTGTATCGGTGGTCGATAGAACTTGAGGGAATATTTGTTCTACCTTTAGCTCCTCGTTGGGTTCGACACTCTTACTTATCGAAAGAGGCTAAAATTGATCCCCTATACTTGTGGGTTATCAAGACCTTTTTTCTGATGCCGTTGCCGGGGAGTTATAGTGTGGGGTGAATATTCTCGTGTGTGCTTGTTTGTTTTACCACTAAGTAATTTTTATTTGCTGTTCTTAGTTGTTTTCTATCTTTAGTTATGGGTAGGAAACGTAAAATACCAAAAAAATTAGTTGTACCTACTGAACCAATGGTTGAAGAACCACTCAAAATCTATCACACTCCTGAAGCTTATTATTTGGATCATCTTTGATCCCTATGTGCTCGTGCTGAAACCCCAACTAGCTTAGTTGAGGGCAAATCTTTAGATGAGCATGCTTGTTATGTGCGACACCGCATATCACTAGTAGAAAAGAGGGCTTTGGTTCAGGCCGGGTCAGCCCATTAGTCCCGGTTCAGTCCAGAACCAGGACCCATGGGGGCACTGGTCCCGGTTCGTGAGGCCAGGGGCCTGCCGGGCCTCGTGAGGGTATTGGTTCCGGTTCGTCTGGCCCCTTTTGCCCTGATTGGTGGGACGAACCGGGACCAATGGGCCTCGCTCCTGGCCCACCACCATTGGTCCCGGTTGGTGGCTTGAACCGGGACCACAGGCTGCCCTTTAGTCCCGGTTCATGCCACAAACCGAGACCAATGAGGTGCCTATATATACCCCTCGCCCGCGAGCAGAGCACTCCAGTGCTCTATTTTTCTCTGGCCGACGAGGGGAGGGCTTTGTGGTGCTCTACCTCACCTCCTATGCACATGAGGTGTTCGATGAAATGCCCGAGCCACACTAGTTAAGCTTTCTCCTCCCGAAGCTCGACCTCAAAGCTCCATTTTCCTCGAGATTTGTCTAGGTTTAGCGGCCCGTCACGTCCCATTCCCGTCTTCACCGCCGTCGATCGCCCGCGCCGATCTCGTTGCCGGCACCACCGTGGTGAGCCTCTTGTTCTTATCTTCTTTCTGAAAGAAAAAAAAATTCTTACTTTAGATAGATACTTATCTAATTTTCTTACTATTTTATTGCTTGTTATTATATAGTGCGATGGTTTTGGTATCCGCCCCCGTCAGCCCTCGTCCCGTCTATGATTCGGATGTGGTATATATATTATCTTTATAACTATTGGTTCATTTATTATTTATGAAAATTATGCCGACCAACATGACATAGATTTTATTTATCTAGGAGGTATGTGAACCGGAAATTCCAACTGACCCTATTGTCGAGAGGTTAAATTTAGTTAAAGAGGAAAACAATTTCTTGAAGGAAAAAATTAAAAAAATTGAGGAGGAGAAGATGATATTGGAGTTGCATGTTGCGGATGTCGTCAATGATCACAAGATCAAGATGGATGCAATGCGCTTGAAAATTAGAAAGATTAGAAAATATGTCATTCATACCGAGGCTTGATATCATTATGCCGTTGGATCAATTGTTACCTTGGTTGCGATTATGATCGCATTTGTTTCGCATTGAAATGTTTTACATAGTTGCAATGTATGGTTTAATTAATTAGATGCTCTGGAGAGCTATATGTTGTTAGATGAGAACTATGTATGTACTTTGGTTTTAATGTGATGATGAACTTCTATTAATTTGGTCACTTAATTATCTATTCACGATGTTCTGTAATGGTTTTTGACACACTTAATTATATATAATGCACGCAGATGAACCGGCAATGGATGTACGGTGATAGACACACCTCCAAGTACATTAAGGGCGTGCATAATTTTCTCAAAGTGGCTGAGGCAAACAAGAAGAAAGGTTTTATGTGTTGTCCATGCCCTAAATGTGGGAATACGAAGTCTTACTCTGATTGGAAAATCCTTCACACCCACCTGCTTTACAAGGGTTTCATGCCACACTATAATGTTTGGACGAGGCACGGAGAAATAGGGGTTATGATGGATGACGGCAAAGAAGAAGAGGACGATGACAACTATGTGCCCCCTGAATACGATGTGCCCAATGATGCTGCAACGGGGGAAGCTGCTGAAGATCAAGAGGAACCAGACGATGTGCCGTTGACTATGTATGTATAAGCTTTCTCCTTGGATGTGCATGAAGAGGAAGTTCATTATGATGCCAGTTCTCATCCAAGGACCTAAGCAAACCGGCAACGACATTGATGCGTACCAAAGGCCATTAATTGAAGAACTTTTACAGCTCTGTAATGGAAACAGTGTGTCGGAGTAATTGGACACGGATACCCCGAAGACGGCGAGACAATAAATCAAGACATCGGGGCTAGCAAAGCCCCTCAGTCCGACTACCCGACCGCTCCTGCCGGCTCCCCGTCCGACTGCTCTGCCCGGCCGGCTGCCGGCTGCCGGCTGCTCCAACCAGCCGGCTGCCGACTGCAACCCGATCCGACGCCGACAAGACACCGACGAGACGGCCATACCACGACGTCATCTACAGTGTATCTGTCCTGGGCACTGTTTTATAAAATGCCCCAGGGACAAGGAGGCATGCACATCACATACACACCTCTCATGGGCATGGTGCCCCATGACCCCTTGCCCCCCACGCCACTACCTTAACTTAGGTAGTAAGCTACCCCCATGCCTATATAAGGCACCCATCCATCCATCCACCACACACACGGCCACAAGGCCACTCATCCATCCATCCAGGCCGGCCACCATGGCTCCCTGAGAACATCATGTCACGCCTAGATACACATGCACACATTCACGGCCATGAAGCCTAGGCTCATACACCCATCTAGCTAGCTAACTCATTGCTACTACTCTCAGTCCAATACAACTTTAGAAGCACTTTGTATTGCCTGATGTACACCCCAGATATATACTCAAGACATGCAGGAGTAGGGGTATTATCTCTCTGGAGAGCCTCGAACCTGGGTAAGCTAGCGCGTGCTACTCCTATACCCGTCCCTGGATATTCTGGCAGCAGTCTTGTCCTCATACGAAGCCATCTAGTGGCATATGTCGTCTTGCACCCCCCTAGAATACCACGACATTTGGCGTCCACCGTGGGGCGGTACTATGCTACCGCGCTGCTGCTGGTTTCGCAGTCCGGGCTGGACCATCTTCGTCTTCACTAACGCAGCGTCGCGCCGTCTCTTCGGTAGCGCTCGGGGGCTTGACTTCGACCCGCCCCCAGAGCGGCCGCGCGGGACGGCGCGTCCTCGTCATCGGCCTCGCCGCCTTCGTCATCACCACCATTGCGACGCCGGCTGTCCGTCCGCGCACGCGGCGCGCGCGGTTCTTCGCTTCGGTCGGCCTTGTCTATGCTTTCCTTCGCGTCGCGCCTTGCTCCGGCCGACACCCACGTTCGCTCATCCATCTATTGTCTATGCAAGCTAGCTAGCTGCTAAGTCAAACAATAGTCGAACAGTCAAACCATAGTCATACACATCCTAGATAATGCATGTACGCTAGTCAGATATCCCTTTTACAGCACCCAGATAATGGCCATATGCCGACCAGATAGCGACGGCCTCGCCGTTGCTGCTCCCTCTCCAATGCCTCGCCCTCGCCCGCGGCCATGCTCTGCTTTACCACCGCGCCGAGCTGCACGCTGCTGTTCGGCCCGCCTCCGAGCCGTCACAGCACTCAGCCCCGCTCCGGTCTCCTCCGCGCGTCGGCTGTACCACGTCCTCGCGCGACTCCGCGGACGGATCCTCACCACCACCGGCGCAGCCGTGCCTCGCCTGCGCCGTCCCTGCGCGCCAGTAGCCCGCTGCCGTGCCCGGCTCGGCCATCTGGCCCCGTCCGCGTGCGCCAAGTCCTCCGCCATCCGACCCGTCGCCCTCCCGGCCGGCTCGCCGTCTTGTTGGCTCGCGGTGCTGCGGCCGTCTCGTCATCGCCGTCGTCCGCCCTCGCACCGGCGGCCGCGGAGAGCACTCCCCTCGTGGGGTCGTCTTCGTCCTTGCTCGCGGGCTCCCATGCCGGCCTCGCTCCTCTGTGCGCCGGCCCGCAGCCGGGTGCTCCTCACCGGCTTCCGCGTCCGCCGTCGGATCCGCCTCGCCGCTGCGCCCCGTGCCGGCTGCCCGCGACTTGGCCGGTCCTCCGCGCACAACAGCCGGCTCCGTGCCGGCTCCCCGCCCCGAGCTGGCCGGCCTCCGCGCGCCCTGGCTGGCTTCCGCGATAGCCCCTTCCGGCTTTGGCCCCCGCTCCACCTCCTCGACGCACCAGGCTCCGGCTCCTTCCCCGTGCCGGCTTCGCTCCGCCTCACGGGTGCGCCCCGCGCCGACTCCTAAACCGGCCGCCTGCTGGCTCCCCGCCGACTCCGAACCCGGCCTGCCGGCTGTGCGGCTCGGACGCCTGCTAGCTTCGTGCCGACTCCGAGCTCGGCCTGCGGGCTGCGCGACCCGGCCGCCTGCTGGCTTCGCGCCGGCTTCTGCCCGCCGTGCCCGCCCGCGCCGGCTCCCGCGTGTCGGCCCCGCTCGCCGCCTTGCCTGGCCGGCTCCGCCTCCCTCCGCGGGGCGCCGCTCCGCTGCGCGCCAAGCCCAGCTCCCGCCGGCTGCGTTTGTGCACTCTATTGCCAGCTGCGGAGGCGGAGAAAGAAAAAAGAAAGAAAGTGGCCGGGTGGTGGCGTCCGGCTGCTCGCATGCAGTCGGACAAAAAAAAAAGAAAGAAAAAAAGGGTCGACTGCCCGCTGACGAAAAGAAAGAAAGAAGAGAAAAGAAAGGGTCGGCTGGGCCAACGCAGTGCACCGACTGCCTAGTAGCCGGCTGGAAAAGAAGTGGCCGAGTGCTAAAAAAAAGAAGTGGGCGTCCGAAAAACGAAGCAGAAGAAGAAGTGTCTGTCTGGCTGTACGGGCAGACAACAAGAAGAAGACAAAGTAGTCGCTGGGAGATCCGGCCCGACTGCTCAGCAGTCGGCCCGAATCTCGGGGGCTACACCCAGCGGGTGCGCTGCCGCGCCCCCGCGAGGAAGAAGACAAAGTAGTTGCCGGGAGATCTGGCCCGACTGCTCAGCAGTCAGCCCGAATCTTGGGGGCTACACCCAGCGGGTGCGCCGACGCGCCCCCGCGAAGAAGAAGACAAAGTAGTCGCCGGAGATCCGTCCCGACTGCTCAGCAGTCATCCCAAATCTCGGGGGCTACACCCAGCGGGTGCGCTGACGCGTCCCCGCGAAGAAGAAGACAAAGTAGTTCCCAGGAGATCCAGATCGACTGCTCAGCAGGTGGCCCGAATCTCAGGGGCTACACACAGCGGGTGTGCTGACGCGCCCCCGCGAAGATTGCAGACAAGGGAAGAGTTTTGTCCGGCTGTCAGCAGCCGGCAGAAAAGAAAAAAGAAAAAAAGGCGATGTAAGACACCTCGCCGCCTGGCCGGTCGAGCCTGACCGGCGGGGCCCCTTCGAGCACCCGAAGGCTGCACCTAGCAGGTGCGCCGGCGCACTCCGGGAGCGTCGAGCCGCGCCGGCTATCTTCGGCAAACTCCGCCTCGGCTACGCGAAAACCAATGTGAGCTCCTCACCCGCATATTTTTTACACCACGCAAGCACGAATAACCCCGAGCGATGCTCGGGGGCTGTCTCCGCATTTTATTACAGTAGCATCACTGTTCGCCCCGGCGCCAGCCAGAGTTGGCCCGGGGGCTGGCCGCTTGGCCTAAGACGTTAGTTCCTGTAGACGGCTTAGTACCGTGCGCGGTACCAAAGGCCCACTCTTAGTCACAGACCGCAGAGCGGCTGTCCGACTAGCAAGAGTGAACGCTGGAGGCCACCCATGCGAAAAACGTCCGGGAAGAAAAATGGATCGGGCGATCCGGCCGTTTCCTTTACAAGTATCTATTCGGTTGAATCTGCTCCCAGACTCTGAGTACTATACACTCCACTTCGCGGCCCACTCTCAGCCACAGACCGCAGAGCGGCTGTCCGGCAAGCAAGAGCACAAGCCAAAAAGCGGAGGGAACACGAAAAAGATTAAGGGGGCTCGGACGAAACCGAGTCGGCACCCTCCGCATAAAACTTTCAATGCTAAAAGCAAACATTTGATATATCTGCGTGGACTAACTTTGTCTTTTTTATGATCATTTCCATGAATACTCGCCAAAAAACCTCCGCCCAACTTTGCCAAGTTGCCCGGAGGTTTGGGGGCTACTGTCGGAGTAATTGGACACGGATACCCCGAGGACGGCGAGACAATAAATCAAGACATCGGGGCTAGAAAAGCCCCTCAGTCCGACTACCCGACCGCTCCTGCCGGCTCCCCGTCCGACTGCTCTGCCCGGCCGGCTGCCGGCTGCCGACTGCGCCAACCAGTCGGCTGCCGACTGCAGCCCGACCCGACACCAACAAGACACCGACGAGACGGCCATACCGCGATGTCATGTATAGTGTATCTGTCCCTGGGCACTGTTTTATAAAGTGCCCCAGGGACAAGGAGGCATGCACATCACATACACACCTCTCATGGGCATGGTGCCCCATGACCCCTTGCCCCCCACGCCACTACCTTAGCTTAGGTAGTAAGCTACCCCATGCCTATATAAGGCACCCATCCATCCATCCACCACACACACGGCCACAAGGCCACTCATCCATCCATCCAGGACGGCCACCATGGCTCCCTGAGAACATCATGCCACGCCTAGATACACATGCACACATTCACGGCCATGAAGCCTAGGCTCATACACCCATCTAGCTAGCTAACTCATTGCTACTACTCTCAGTCCAATACAGCTTCAGGAGCACTTTGTACTACCTGATGTACATCCCAAATATATACTCAGACATGCAGGAGTAGGGGTATTATCTCTCCGGAGAGCCTCGAACCTGGGTAAACTAGCGCGTGCTACTCGCATACCCGTCCCTGTATATTCCGGCAATAGTCTTGCCATCACATGAAGCCATCTTGTGGCATATGTCGTCTTGCACCCCCCCGTGAGAATACCACGACACGGTGTACGTACGTGGGATGAGCACAAACAGGAGGAATTTAACCTGCATGCGTTGCTGTTTGTAACCATTAACGATTGGCCCGCTCTCAGTAACTTTTTAGGACAGACAAACAAGGGATACCACGCATGCACGCACTATTTAGATGACACTGAAAGTATATACCTGGACAAATGCAGGAAGAATGTGTACCTGGGCCATCGTCGATTTCTTTCGACCAACCATCAATGTCGAAAGAAAGGCAAGCATTTCAAAGGCGAGGCAGATCACCGGAAGAAGCCCGCCATGCGTACCGGTGATCACGTACTTGCTATGGTCAATGATTTACACGTAATCTTTGGAAAGGGTCCCGGCGGACTAGCTGTTTCGAATGACGCTGAGGGACACACACCCATGTGAAAGAAGAAATCTATATTTTGGGACCTACCCTACTGGAAAGACCTAGAGGTCCGCTCTTCAATCGACGTGATGCACGTGACGAAGAACCTTTGCGTGAACCTGCTAGGCTTCTTGGGCGTGTATGGGAAGACAAAAGATACACCTAAGGCACGGGACGACCTGTAATGTTTGCTAGAAAAATACGGCATGCCTCCGAAGCAGTATAAAGGTCCTGCCAGCTACGCTCTTACGAAAGAAGAGAAAGAAATCTTCTTTGAATGCCTGCTCAGTATGAAGGTCCCGACTGGCTTCTCGTCGAATATAAAGGGAATAATAAATATGCCAGAGAAAAAGTTCCAGAACCGAAAGTCTCATGACTGCCACGTGATTATGACCCAACTGCTTCCAGTTGCATTGAGGGGGCTTCTACCGAAAAACGTCCGATTAGCCATTGTGAAGCTATGTGCATTCCTCAATGCAATCTCTCAGAAGGTGATCGATCCAGAAATCATAACAAGGATAAGGAGTGATGTGGCGCAATGTCTTGTCAGTTTCGAGCTGGTGTTCCCACCATCCTTCTTCAATATCATGACGCATGTCCTAGTTCATCTAGTCGACGAGATTGTCATTCTGGGGCCCGTATTTCTACACAATATGTTCCCCTTTGAGAGGTTCATGGGAGTCCTAAAGAAATATGTCCGTAACCGCGCTAGGACAGAAGGAAGCATCTCCATGGGCCATCAAACAGAGGATGTCACTTGGTTTTGAGTTGACTTCATTCCTGGTCTTAAGAAGATAGGTCTCCCTAAATCGCGGTATGAGGGGAGACTGACTGGAAAAGGCACGCTTGGAGGGGACTCAATAATATGCAGGGACAGATATTCTTGGTCTCAAGCACTCTACACAGTTCTACATAACTCTACCTTGGTGACCCCGTATGTCGATGAACACAAGAACAGTCTGCGCTCCAAACACCCGGAGCAGCGCGACGACTGGATTACATGTGAACACATCAGGACTTTCAACAGTTGGTTGGAAACACGTCTCAGAGGTGACAACACTGTTTGTGATGAGCTGTACTCGTTGTCCAGGGGACCATCTTTGACTGTATTGACTTACAAAGGATACGAGATAAATCGGAATACATTTTACACAATCGCCCAAGATCAAAAGAGCACCAACCAAAACAGCGGTGTCCGCTTTGATGCAGCAACCGAGAGGGGAAAGGACACATATTATGGTTACATAGTGGAAATATGGGAACTTGACTACGGACATGATTTTAAGGTCCCTTTGTTAAGTGCAAATGGTTAATTTGTCAGGAGGCGGGGTACAGGTAGACCCACAGTACGGAATGACAACAGTGGATCTGAAAAATCTTCGTTACACTGACGAACCGTTCGTCCTACCAATGATGTGGCACAGGTTATCTATGTGAAGGACATGTCTTCCAAACCGAGAAAAAGAAAAGATAAGGAAGCGAATACATCATACGATGAACCAAAGCGCCACATAGTTCTTTCAGGAAAAAGGGACATCATGGGAGTGGAGGGCAAGACAGACATGTCTGAAGATTATGAAAACTTTCATGAAATTCCTCCCTTCAAAGTCAAGGCTGACCCATGGATCCTGATAAACGATGAAGATTATCCATGGTTAGGGCGCAATAAGCAAATGACACAAGTGAAGAAAAAGTGAAGACTTTCTCCCGCAACTATTATGATGATACCATGCCAACTTTGTAACAAACGAGTATGATACCATTGTCCTTTTTTACACGAAGTGCATCCAGTTTTTGCCGTAACCCTCTCAACTTTATTGCACATGCTATGTGGCTGAAATGATGATACCATGCCAAATTTCAACCTTTTCAGAGTTCATTTGAAATGCTTTTCAATTTCAGGGTCTTATAGCTCAAAATAATCAATAAATGCATGAAAAATAACAAATGAAGTCAGAAAGGGCAGAAAATTGATGACGTGGCTTTGAATGGTGCATTTTGAACACAGAAAAACTATGGGGTTCAAATAAGTTCAAAAAAATGAAATCCCTTTGTAACAGACGAGTTTCCGTATGAAACCCTGATACTTCGAAAGAGATTGTCGTTTTGTACAGGAAGTGCATCCAGTTTTTGCTGTAAGCCTCTCTACTTTCTTGCACATACTATGTGGGTGAAATTATGATACCATGCCAACTTTCAACTTTTTCAGAGTTCATTTGAAATGCTTTTCAATTTCAGGGTCTTATAGCTCAAAAAAATTAGTAAATGCATGAAAAATAACTAATGAAATCAGAAAGGGTTGAAAATTGATGATGTGGCTTTGAATGGTGCATTTTGAACACTGAAAAACTATGGAGTTCAAATAAGTTCAAAAAAATGAAATCCCTTTGTAACAAAATAACAAAATCTGTTTTTGAATAGAATCATAAAACACAGTAATATTAAATAGCAGGAAAAAGAATCACTCCAAAATCTATTTTTATAGTAAAGTTAATCACAAACTTGTGATTCACACAAATTTTAAAGAATTCATATTTTAACTATTCAAATTTGAAAACTAATGACACTAACAGAAAGTTTATAATTTTTGTGACCTAAAAGAAAAATAATTAAAAAAAAATTTAATAAAATAAATAAAAATAGCAACAATAAGTATTTTGTTGTAAGTAGAAACAAAATAAAATAAATAAAGCAACAAAGTATACAAAAAAACAAAAAAGTGCCACCTACTGGCCCCCCACGGCCTGAATACGACTAGAAACCCAACCATGGGCTAGGATTCAGGCCCGCAGGATGCCCAGTAGGCCCACAGGCACACAGCGTACAGTTAGGCCCGAAAGCCTGCAATTGAGAGGAGCTTGAGAGGATGGGCGCAGCAGCGCTTATAAACCACTCTCGAGCTCTCTCAGCTAGCGAGGTGGTACTAAACTTTTGACGCGGGGCAGCACAAGGCCTTTGGTCCCGGTTGGTGCCACCAACCAAGAGTAAAGGGGTGCATTGGTCCCGGTTCGTGGCACCAACCGGGACCAATGCCCCCCTTTAGTCCCGGTTGGTGCCACCAACCGAGACCAAAGGCCTCTACTTCCCGCCATTTGGGCTGCTGAAAAGAGACCTTTGGTCCCGGTTGGTGCCACCAGCCTGGACTAAAGGGTGGCATTGGTCCCGGTTGGTGCCACGAACCGGGACCAATGCTCTCAGTATATAAGGAAACACTTGGCGTTTTTCAGATTCATCTCTGCAACAGTTGCCCCGCCCCGACGACGCCGCCAGGCTGCCCGAGCTCGCCCCGTCGACGCCGTCGCCGCCCTCTGCTACCTCGTCGACACGCAGCCGCCCCTACCCCGAGCACGCCGCCGGCGGCCCGCCCCGACCACGCCGCACGCCCCTGCCCCGACCACGTCGTCATCGCCCCAGTTGCCCTGACCACGCCGCGCGCCTGAGCTTGCCTCTGCCTCGCCCTGCCCCGACCACGCCGCCGTCGCCTCTACCCCGACGTGCGCCGTGCCTCTGCCCCTACCCCGACCACGCCGTGCCTCTCCTTTGGTCAGGCCGGCACGCGCGCCCCCTTCCTCCCTGTTTTGTTTCACATATCTCTGGTGTTTTTTTCCTAATTATATGTATATGTGTGAGTATATGTATGTGTGTATATCTGTTTATATGTCCTTTTTTAGATTTTTTTGTTTTTTGCATTTTTATAAAAATGTATATATGTATGTATGTTCTCTGTGTATATATGTTCATGTATGCAAAAGATAGATTTTTAGAAAAGTTAGGATTTTTTTCTGTTCATAGATTTTTTTGGTGATATTAATTATTGTAGAATATGCAAATGTTTGTATATTCATATGAACAATGCATTAGGCAAAACCTTTACTTTTTTTCTAAATTTTCTATTTGAACATTTTTTTTAAAAACAAGCAATACTACTTCATGTATTTTGTCAGAATTTTCTATCATGCATAGACCGATTTTAGACCACGGGAGCACCCCCACCCCCTATCGTTGCAAAAGTTGCTAAGTGATATTAAGAAGGAAGAAGAAGACAAAGAATGAGAGGAAAAAGGAAAATAAGAAGAGGAAGAAAGGAGAAGAAGAGGAGAGGAAGAAGAGGAGAAATAAATAAGAAGAAGAAAAAAGAAGAAAAATAAGAGGAGAAGAAGAAAGGAATAGAGGAAAAGAAGAGAAAATATTAGAAAGGAATAGAGGAGAAGAAGAGAAAATATTCTTCCTCTCCTCTATTCCTTTCTCTTCTCCTCTTTTTTTCCTACTTTTTTTCTTCAATCTTCTCCTCTATTCCTTTCTTCTTATCCTCTTTTTATTTCTTCTTCGTCTTCTTATTTTTTATCGGATATGTCGTTGTCGATATACCCCGTGTCCCGATAATTTCAACACGAGTGGGGGGGGGGGTTCGACCTACGCCCTCCCCGATAACATTATTTTCCCATGTATGTATGTCGTCTTTGTTGATATAACCCCCTCCCGGATAACTTCGACATGAGGGGCGGTCGATATATATACCCCCTCTCGACCGTGATAACTTATACCATGGGAGCACCCCCGGCCCTCTCGCTCGACCAAAACTCTCGTGGACACCCAAACCCTAGAAAAAAACAATGTCGGTCTCCTACCCCCTCCCACCGCGCCCCTACCCTTGAAGCGTTGCCGAGGCCACCCCAAACCCGGAATAAGCTAGGTCTACGTTTGCCACTAATATATCCACCTGCTGTCATGTTTGTGTAATAATTGCCATGTTGTAATATTTGCAGAAACAATGGAGCACAAACGAGACGAGGAAGCAGAAGAGGTGTTGGGGGACATAATCTTAGCCGGAGGTGATGTCTTGTCGTATCTTAACGACAATGATGGTATGGAAGAACAAGGTGAAGAAGCAGGCTACGGTGATCGAAGAATGGAGGAGGAAAGACATGATTATGATGGCTCGGTGACCCAATGCTGGTGCAAGAAGGAGCCCGTGGTGACGGCTCTGGTGACCGAACAGAGTCCGGCCAGGTAAATATATTAGTTAAGCCTATGCCGACTAGCTAATTGATGCATTCATTGTTTTGGTATGTACACATATTAATTAACTCTCGTCTTTCTTCTTTTTTCTAGCCCTTCGGATCGAGCACAACTTCGGTAAAGAGACGAGGCCCGAAGAAAAAGTTGCGCTCGGATGAAAGGTTTGAGATCACAGCAATCGTGCGCGAGGGCCAACCGATTGAACCCATCCGGACAAAGGAAGCATTTGCTGCTCAGTGCGGGGTTCTTGTTAGGGACAAGATCCCGATCAGCATCCACCAATGGTATAAGCCTAAGAAGGAAGACCCTGAGGTGTCTTATGTCAATGATATGCAAAAAGATGATCTTTGGACTGAGCTGAAGGCAAATTTCACCCTACCGTCAGAGGAGGATCCGGAGAAGCCAGTTAAAGAGCAACTAATCAAGTCTCATGCTCTTAAGAAGATGGCAGACCTATTCAGGAGGTGGAAGAATGAGCTGAAAACGTTTGTCGACAAAGAAGAGACACCAGAATTCATCGGCAAATATGAGAAGATCAGAGATCACTGGCCCGCATTTGTGGCCCACAAGACAACAGAAAAGAGTAAGAAGATGTCAGCGACAAACAAGAAAAATGCTGCGAAGAAGAAGCTTCACCATCGCACGGGGTCAGGTGGCTACCTCAAAGCCCGGTCGTTGTGGGCCAAGGCTGAGAATGATGTGCTTGATAAAGGGTTCGAACCAGAGACAATGAACTGGCCAGACCGTTGCCGGACTTGGTTCTTCGGGGCTGGCGGAACCTTGGACCCTGTATCAGGGAAGTGCGTTTGGACAGATGAGCAAATGAGAATACTAGTCACGAGGCTTTAGCACTATATCGATGCAGCACAACAAGGGACATTCGTTCCAGACAGAGAGAACAACGAGCTCACAATGGCCCTCGGGAATCCTGAGCACCCTGGACGGACACGAGGCATGCCAGGCTCCGTTCCGTGGAATGCTAGTTTTCCATACGCAGGCGGTTACAAATGCCATGAGAGGAGGAAAAAAGTGGAGCAGACCTAAATTCAGAAGCTGGACGAATGGGTTCAAGCGCTAGAGGAACGAGACGTAGCTCGCAGCAAGCGACCTGCCAAAACTACCCCCGAAGCTACCCCGCCATCTTAGCGGAGAAGCAGCGTCGCTTCCACTGAGCTGCTTCAGCCGAAGCATGTCTTGACGACTCCTGCTAGCTATCCCGTGGATGCTATCACAGAGTCTCAACATTGCCACCTTATGACTCAATGGCAGAACTTCAAAGTCAAGGCGGCTATCGGCTCTGTTCGACCTCCTGAACCTGGCGCAACTTTTCACTGTCGTCCGATTCCAGAAGGATATGCTAGGGTGACGGTAGACGAAATAACGGAGGGATTTGAGGACCTCCAGCTTGACCACCCTACCGGTGAAGGAGAGACTCGACTGGGTTTTGTCTGAGGACTCCATGCCTATGGCGGAAGGAGCTCATCAACCTTCCGAACTGGATGCCTCCGCCTCCTCCTCCTCCGGCGAGTATGGGCACTCCGCCTCCTCCTCCAGCGAGTGATCAGGGCACTCAGCCTCCTTCTCTGGCGCGTGGCGGCACTCCGCCTCCTTCTCCGCCTGCGCCGGCGCGCCCGCGCAGCCAGCCTCCTCCTTCTCTGCCTCGTCAGCAAGGGCGGAAGAGACCCGCCACCGCTCCGGCTCCTCCGGCGCGTCATAGTCATTCTCCTCCGCCTCGTAAGCAAGGAAAGAAGACACCCGCAGCCGCTCCGTCTTCTCTGTCGGCGTCTAGTAGTACAGCCAGAGGCGGGAGGCAATACAGATTCGGTCCTTCTCTAAAGACTCCAGAGAAGTTACCATACGAGAGGACCCCGGAAGAGAATGCGAAGATCATTCGAGCCTAAGTGACGAACTTCTTTCAAGGGGTGAAAGCAAAGAAACATCCACCTCCGAAGGAGAAGGTAGATCCGGTGAAAGCGAAGCGCACTCTGGCTGGCCTGACAAAACCACCAAAGTCTCCGGCGAAAGGCAACTATGAGCGCATTATTGCAAAGAAATTTGTCGAAGCGGAGCAGTCGGGAAGTACTGTCAGTGATCAAAGGTTAAAAGAACGACGAGCTGGGAAAAAAATTGCCCAGCTCGGTGAACAAGCGGACCAATCGTGCCACCCGCTCAAGGTGTCTAGCGACATCGTCGCTAATGATCCGAGGATGGTGCCCGGTTATAGCAATCTTGGAGATTACCTGCCCGACGATGTACATTATGATTTCTTGGAGGTGGAGGAACAGAGATACGAGTACGGGAAGCCTCTCGTCAAAGATGAAAGATCTCTAACAACGATGATGTGAAGATTCCATGATTGGTACATGAAAACCTGCAGAGAGTCTAGGGGAGGAATATTTTGACGCTGAGAGTTAAAGAGGAGCATGGCCTCGTTGAAATTGAAATGTTGAATGTTCCATTTGAGCAGTTATTCCAGTTTTTCAATCAAAAGGCCCTCGATAAATTAACGATCACTTGCTACTGTTTGTAAGTAGTACTACTTCTGTCATTAAGTCTCTCTATATAGGTCAGCTCTTTCATTGCATGTATTTATAATTATCCTTACTATATTACGCAGATTGAAGATCGCCGAATTGAAGAAAAGACAAGTCGGTGATATTGGGTTCATTAACACAAATCTCATAGATGCATATGAGGTTGAATTTCATGCCACATATACCGAGGCCAACTTGCTACGATCGTTCGTAATAAATGAAAACAAAGATATAATACTCTTTCCTTACAACTTCAAGTGAGTGTTACTGTCTTGTGCATATTCGGTTTCCCTTACTAGTCCAGGTTATAGTAATGTGATTGATGAGTTATGCATGCGTGCGCACATTCCACTATATTCTCCTAGAGATTAAGCTTGAGCAGGGACTAGTAACCGTCTTAGATTCGAGACGAAAAGATCCTAAGGAGTATGCGGACATGACTGAAATGCTCGAGAATTAAGTTAAATCGATCATTATCGCACCATATCAGCAACTTTGTTCATTTCCTGATATCAAGTAATTGTTTTCTTTCTCTGGCAGGGTTTGGAGAAAATTCACCAAAAAAGCTCCGGGACTGCCGAAGAAGCTGCAATTTAGACACCCAAAAGTAAGTACTATAGTAGCATGTTCCGCGCATCTCCTAGTGATTCAAGCACTAGTTTCATCAATACCATTTAGCATGCTTGCTTATCAGTTTGATTGACCTCTACTTCTTGTAAAGTGGTTCTGGCCGGAACAAGGGAATGATTTCTGTGGATACTATGTTTGCGAGTCCATCCGCCACACGACCTGTGAGTGGGGCTACTCTGACGAACAATATGAAGTGCGTAAGCAATAATATTCACAATTTTATTTTATTACCATCATTTGTGTTGAGTTTCATTTATTCATATATATATATGTATGTATGTATTGACCTCCTTCTTCAAATTAGATCTTTAGGATGTGGGATGAACTCCTACCACCAGATCGTATGCAAGCAATTCAAGAGGAATTGGCGGCATTCTTTCTTGACCACGTGATCGCTGAAGACGGAGAATACTATGTGGACCCTGTGTTCATATATAATTAGGAAATTATATTGTAAGAGATAATTATTGTATATATGTAGCCGGTAGTGTTGGATAGATATACGAGAACTTGTTGTTCGACCAATCTCTCGGAGAAGGAGAGGTGGTCGATATCACTTCTCTCTGTATGCATATGTTCATGACGATCTTCTGTTTCCTTCATTTGATTACTAGCTAGCGTGTCTAGTCCTCTCTATACGTATATAGTACGTAGCGTCGACCAAGCACGGAGATAAGAGATGACACTTCTCTCTATTAATTAGCTAGCTAACACAATATATGAAACACCTAAATTAACTCCTCAAAACCCCCACCCCCCTTTCAAAAAAAAAACCCAGCCCCTGAAATGCTGACGCGTGGATGCCTATTGGTCCCAGTTGATGCCACCAACCGGGACCAAAGGCCCTCCTGCCTGGGCTCGCCGCACCGGCCACGTGGAGGCCCATCTGTCCCGGTTTGTGTAAGAACCAGGACTAAAGGGCTAGGGCATTAGTAACGACCCTTTAGTCCCGGTTCAACAACCAGGACAAAAGGCCCTTACCAACCGGGACAGATGACCCTTTTTCTACTAGTGTATCTAAAAAAGGGTAACTTTTACTGGATCAAATTCATCATTTGCAATGCTATGCCTGGAATTTATGTGAAATATATGATGTTACTTGTTGTTCTAAAAACCCTAAGAAACACCTTCCCTACCAATGTGAGTTTATCGATAATGGAATCGTGTCTTTGTATGCTAAGGGTGTTTATAATTACTATGATGTTCAACAAATTGAAGAATTTTGTTGCTTTTAAGGGTGCTTATGAAATTGCTTCTTTGATTGAAAAGTATGATCCTACTCTTTACAAGTCTGAAAATTTTGCCATACTTGAATATTGTTATGATAATTATGCTTCTAATGCCAATGTTAAACCATATATTGAGGACTCCTCCACTGTCCAAGAAGAGACTAATATTTTACAGGAGTCTATGGAAGAAGAAATTGATGAAACTGTGAGCTCATTGGATGAAAAAGATGACGAGGAGAGCGAAGAACAAAAGGAGGAAGAGCGGATTAGCTACCCGTGCCCACCTTCTAATGAGAGTAACTCTTCAACTCATACATTGTTTAATTTCCCTTCGTGCTTACCGAAGGATGATTGCTATGATGATTGTTATGATTTCGTTGATTCTCTTGAAATATCCCTTTTTGATGATGCTTGCTATGCTTGTGGCTAGGATGCCAATATGAATTATGCTTATGGAGATGAACTTGATATAGTTCCTTATGTTAAACATGAAATTGTTGCTATTGCACCCACACATGATAGTCCTATTATCTTTTTGAATTCTCCCGATTATACTATATCGGAGAAGTTTGCCCTTACTAAGGATTATATTGATGGGTTGCCTTTTACCGTTGCGCATGATGATTTTGATGAATATAATATGCATTTGCTTGCTTCTCCTACTTGCAATTGTTATGAGAGAGGAACTATATCTCCACCTCTCTATGTTTCCAACACGAAAAAATTGCAAGAAACTGTCTATATATACTATGCATTGGCCTTTACTATGTGTGCATGAATTGTTCTTTTACGACATGCCGATGCATAGGAAGAGAGTTAGACTTTGTCATTGCATGATATATGTTGCTTTGTTCTCACTATTAAATGCCAAATTATTGCTAATTAAAATTGGCTTTGATATACCTTGGGATCCGGGTGGATTCACTACTTGAGCACTATATGCCTAGCTTAATGGCTTTAAAGAAAGCGCTGCCAGGGAGACAACCCAGAAGTTTTAGAGAGTCATTTATTTCTATTGAGTGCTTTCATATAGTTTAAAAGATAAATAAAGAGGGGAACCCAAAACTTTTCACAAAGAAAAGTGAAAGTGAGATAGACGAGCATTGTGAAAGTGGGGGATGTCCTTGAACTTTGTTCATGCCCATGGAAACTTTGTGAATCTTAATTACAGAAACTTTTCAACAAAAATAATTATCCCCTTATACAATTCCATTGTATTACAAAAATAATGTGCCAAGGTTTGCCTTTAGGATGTTTACAATGCTTGTTGGTTTGTGCGGTGCAGGACAGAAACTTTGCCTGTAGTGCGCAATTTTACAATTTTTACTGGAACATCAAACGGTTCTGATTCTTTTTGCAATGTCTTGCTATACAAATTGTTTATTTTTCCTAATTTTGGAAGAATGGTGAATGTTCAGATTAGTACAGACTGTTTTGTCTTAGACAGATTCTGTTTTTGATGCATAGTTTGCTTGTTTTGATGAAACTATCAATTTCTATCAGTGGATTAAGCCATATAAAAGTTATATTACAGTAGCTACAATGCAAAAACAAAATATGAATTGGTTTGCAACTGTACTTAGAGTGGTGATTTGCTTTATTATACTAACGGATCTTACCGAGTTTTCTTTTGAAGTTTTGTGTGGATGAAGTGTTCGATGATTGAGAAGGTCTTGATGTGAGGAGAAGAAGGAGAGGCAAGAGATCAAGCTTGGGGATGCCCAAGGCACCCCAAGTAAATATTCAAGGATACTCAAGCGTCTAAGCTTGGGGATGCCCTGTAAGGCATCCCCTCTTTCTTCAACAAGTATCGGTATGTTTTCGGATTCGTTTCGTTCATGCGATATATGCAAATCTTGGAGCGTCTTTTGCATTTAGTTTTAACTTTTATTTTGTGCACCATGCTCGTAAGAGATAGTCCTTGGTTGATTTATAGAATTCTCATTGTACTTCACTTATATCTTTTGAGTATGGCTTTATAGAATGCTTCATGTGCTTCACTTATATCATTTGAAGTTTGGATTGCCCGTTTCTCTTTACATAGAAAACCGCCATTTGTAGAATGCTCTTTTGCTTCACTTATATTTGTTAGAGCGTGGGCATATCTTTTGTAGAAAGAATTAAACTCTCTTGCTTCACTTATATCTATTTAGAGAGATGACAGGAATTGATCATTGACATGGTTAGTCATAAAATCCTACATAAAAGTTGTAGATCACTGAATATGATATGTTTGATTCCTTGCAATAGTTTTGCGATATAAAGGTAGTGATATTAGAGTCGTGCTAGTTGAGTAATTGTGAAATTGAGAAATACTTGTGTTGAGGTTTGCAAGTCCCGTAGCATGCACATATGGTGAACCGTTATGTAACAAAGTCGGAGCATGAGGTGTTCTTTGATTGCTTTTCTTATGAGTGGCGGTCGGGGACGAGCGATGGTCTTTTCCTACCAATCTATCCCCCTAGGGTCATGCGTAGTAGTACTTTGCTTCGAGGGCTAATAAACTTTCGCAATAAGTATATGAGTTCTTTATGACTAATATGAGTCCATGGATTATATGCACTCTCATCCTTCCATCATCGCTAGCCTCTTCGGTACCATGCATTGCCCTTTCTCACCTCAAGAGTTGGTGCAAACTTTGCCGGTGCATCCAAACCCCGTGATACGATACGCTCTATCACACATAAGCCTCCTTATATCTTCCTCAAAACGCCACCATACCTACCTATCATGGCATTTCCATAGCCATTCCAAGATATATTGCCATGCAACTTTCATCATCATCATATACATGACTTGAGCATTCGCTGTCATATTGCTTTGCATGATCATAAGATAGCTAGCATGATATTTTCATGGCTTGTTCGTTTTTTGATATGTTTGCTACGCTAGATCATTGCACATCCTGGTACACCGCCGGAGGCATATAGGGTCATACTTTTGTTCTAGACATCGAGTTGTAATATTGAGTTGTAAGTAAATAAAAGTGTGATGATCGTCATTATTAGAACATTGTCCCATGTGAGGTTATCAAAATAAAAGAGGCCAAAGAAGCCCAAATAAAAAAAGAGGCCAAAGAAGCCCACCAAAAAAAGAAGAAAAAATAAAAAAATAAAAAAAGTGAGAAAAAAAGAGAGAAGGGGCAATGTTACTATCCTTTTACCACACTTGTGCTTCAGAGTAGCACCATGTTCTTCATATAGAGAGTCTCTTGAGTTATCACTTTCATATACTAGTGGGAATTTTCATTATAGAACTTGGCTTGTATATTCCGATGATGGGCTTCCTCAAATGCCCAAGGTCTTCATGAGCAAGCAAGTTGGATGCACACCCACTTAGTTTCCAGTTTGAGCTTTCATATACATATAGCTCTAGTGCATCCGTTGCATGGCAATCGCTACTCCTCACATTGACATCAATTGATGGGCATCTCCATAGCCCATAGATTAGCCGCGTCGATGTGAGACTTTCTCTTTTTTTTGTTTTCTCCACATAACCCCCATCATCATATGCTATTCCACCCATAGTGCTATGTCCATGGCTTGCGCTGACGTATTGCGTAAGGGTTGAAAAGGCTGAAGCGCGTTAAAAAGTATGAACCAATTGCTCGGCTTGTCATCGGGGTCGTGCATGGTTTGAATGCTTTGTGTGGTGAAGATGGACCATAGCTAGACTATATGATTTTGTAGGGATGAGCTTTTTCTGGCTATGTTATTTTGATAAGACATAATTGCTTGGTTAGTATGCTTGAAGTATTATTGTTTTTATCTCAAAAGATAGACTATTTCTTTGAATCACTTGTGTCTTAATATTCATGCCATGATTAGATTATGTGATCAAGATTATACTAGGTAGCATTCCACATAAAAAAATATCTTTTTTTATCATTTACCTACTCGAGGACGAGCAGGAATTAAGCTTGGGGATGCTGATACTTGTCCATCGTATCTATAATTTTTTATTGTTCCATGCCAATATTATTCAACTTTCATATACTTTTGGCATCTTTTTGTATTATTTTTGGGACTAACATATTGATCCAGTGCCTAGTGCTAGTTCCTGTTTGTTGCATGTTTTATGTTTCGCAGAAACCCCATATCAAACGGAATCCAAACGGGATAAAAACGGATGGAGAATATTTTTGGAATATTTGGAGAATATGGGAAGAAGAATCAACGCGAGACGGTGCCCGAGGTGGCCACGAGGCAGGGGGCGCACCTGCCCCCCTCGTGGGCCACCCGTAAGGCGGTTGCTACTCTTCTTTGGCCACAAGAAAGCTAATTTCAGAAGAAAAATTTTTGGGTGAAGGTTTCAATCCAATCGGAGTTACGGATCTCCATATATATACGAAACGGTGAAAAGGCAGAACACGAGAACGCGGAAACAGAGAGACAGATCCAATCTCGGAGGGGCTCTCTCCCTCCCATGCCATGGAAGCCAAGGACCAGAGGGGAAACCCTTCTCCCATCTAGGGAGAAGGTCAAGGAAGAAGAATAAGAAGGGGGGCTCTCTCCCCCTCGCTTCCGGTGGCGCCGAAACGCCGCCGGGGGCCATCATCATCACCGCGATCTTCACCAACACCTACGCCATCTTCACCAACATCTGCATCACCTGCCCCCTCTATCTACAGCGGTCCACTCTCCCGCAACTCGCTGTACCCTCTACTTGAACATGGTGCTTTATGCTTCATATTATTATCCAATGATGTGTTGCCATCCTATGATGTCTGAGTAGATTTTCGTTGTCCTATCTGTCGTTGATGAATTGCTATGATTGATTTAATTTGCTTGTGGTTGTGTTTCTGTCCTTTGGTGCCCATCATATGAGTGCGCGCGTGGATCACACCATAGGGTTAGTTGTATGTTGATAGGGCTACGTATTGGAGGGCAAGAGTGACAAAAGCTTCAACCTAGCATAGAAATTGATGCATACGGGATTGAAGGGGGACCAACATATCTTAATGCTATGGTTGGGTTTTACCTTAATGAACATTAGTAGTTGCGGATGCTTGCTAATAGTTCCAATCATAAGTGCATAGAATTCCAAGTCAGGGATGACATGCTAGCAGTGGCCTCTCCCACATAAAACTTGCTATCGGTCTAGTAAAGTAGTCAATTGCTTAGGGACAATTTCGCAACTCCTACCACCACTTTTCCACACTCGCTATATTTACTTTATTATGTCTTTATCTAAACAGCCCCAAGTTTTCATTTACGTGCTCTTTATTTTCTTGCAAACCTATCCAACAACACCTACAAAGTACTTCTAGCTTTATACTTGTTCTAGGTAAAGCGAACGTCAAGCATGCGTAGAGTTGTATTGGTGGTCGATGGAACTTGAGGGAACATTTGTTCTACCTTTAGCTCCTCGTTGGGTTCGACACTCTTACTTATCGAAAGAGGCTACAATTGATCCCCTATACTTGTGGGTTATCAGCTGCTGCACATTGCTTTTATCCTGTGCGAACAAAAAGACCCCAAGCGTCTGGTACCTATTTTTGCGCCGAGCCATTCTGGATCCAGGATTTGACGCCCTAACTCCCAGTTGACTGGAAACGAATTATGAAGCCCCTGCTAATCGCCTCGTGTTGTAGGTGTCCTTAGGCCTTCTACAATGCAAGGTGCCTAGGGGAAGCACAGTGTAAATAAATCGAGTTTTCTCAAGCACCAATACTTATCTTTATAGGAGAGTTTGTAGGAGAGGTGCTTAATTATGCGTCCATCCTTTACAAATAAGTACCGATGCTTAAGAAAAATTAGTTTATTTTTCTAAGCACCTTGCATTGTACAAAGGTCTTAAAGCAAATGGAGGTACCCAAATGTTACGAACGAACGGTCAAAAATTTAACCAAATGAAACGAGATAATTATACCTAAAGTCCTTGTATTCTCCGACATGTAACATGATGGTCCTCGAACTCAAGAATTGCTCCACTATGGTCCTCAAATACGAGAATACGTTCCTGGCTATTTCTCCACATGTGACACCCCCGATTCAATCGTACACTAATCATGCACGCAAACATGTACGATCAAGATCAGGGACTCACGGGAAGATATCACAACACAACTCAAAAACATAAATAAGTCATACAAGCACCATAATACAAGCCAGGGGCCTCGAGGGCTCGAATACAAGTGCTCGATCATAGACGAGTTAGCGGAAGCAACAATATCTGAGCACAGAAATTAAGTTAAACAAGTTTGCCTTAAGAAGGCTAGCACAAACTGGGATACAGATCGAAAGAGGCGCAGGCCTCCTGCCTGGGATCCTCCTAAACTACACCTGGTCATCGTCAGCGGGCTGCACGTAGTAGTAGGCACCTCCAGTGTAGTGGAAGTCGTCGTCGACGGTGGCGTCTGGCTCCTGGACTCCAGCATCTGGTCGCAGCAATCGGGTAAAGAAAAGGGGGAAAGGGGGAACAAGGCAACTGTGAGTACTCATCCAAAGTACTCGCAAGCAAGGAACTACACTACATATGCATGGGTATATGTGTAAAGGGCCATATCGGTGGACTGAACTGCAGAATGCAAAAATAAGAGGGGGATAGCTAATCCTGTCGAAGACTACGCTTCTGGCAGCCTCCGTCTTGCAGCAGGTAGAAGAGAGTAGACTGAAGTCCTCCCAGTAGCATCGCATAGCATAATCCTACCCGGCGATCCCCTCCTCGTCACCCTGTTAGAGAGCGATCACCGGGTTGTATCTGGCACTTGGAAGGGTGTGTTTTATTTAGTATCCGGTTCTAGTTGTCATAAGGTCAAGGTACAACTCCAAGTTGTCCTGTTACCGAAGATCACGGTTATTCGAATAGATTAACTTCCCTGCAAGGGTGCACCACATAACCCAACACGCTTGATCCCATTTGGCCGGACACACTTTCCTGGGTCATGCCCGGCCTCGGAAGATCAACACGTCGCAGCCCCACCTAGGCACAACAGAGAGGTCAGCGCGCCGGTTTAAATCCTATGGCGCAGGGGTCTGGGCCCATCGCCCATTGCACACCTGCATGTTGCGAGGGCAGCCGGAAGCAAACCTAGCAACCTCCAATACAACGAAAGTCACGTTACGCGGTCCAATCTGGCGCGTGCCGCTCAGTCGCTGACGTCACGAAGTGCTTCGGCTGATACCACGACGCCGAGTGCCCATATCTTTCCCACGTAGTTGGTTAGTGCGTATAGGCCAGTAGCCAGACTCAGATCAAATACCAAGATCTCGTTAAGCGTGTTAAGTATCCGCGAACGCCGAACAGGGCCCACCTCTCTCCTAGGTGGTCTCAACCTGCCCTGTCGCTCCGCCACAAAGTAAGAGTCGGGGGCCGTCGGGAACCCAGGCCCACCACTACCTGGGTGGAACCACCTGCCCCTTCAGCCCCCATCTCCGAACAGTGTTACAGGTAATGTAACAGTGTAAAGTATACAGTATATGCCCGTGATCACCTCCCGAAGTGATCACGTCCCAGTAGTATAGCATGGCAGACGGACAAGAGTGTAGGGCCACTGATGGAACACTAGCATCCTATACTAAGCAGTAGAATAGCAGGTAAGGGAAACAACTATAGCAACAATGACAGGCTATGCAGTAGAATAGGATTAGCCGAAAGCAGTAACATGCTACACTACTGTAATGCAAGCAATAGAGAAGAATAGGCGATATCTGGTGATCAAGGGGGGGGGGCTTGCCTGGTTGCTCTGGCAAGAGAGAGGGGTCGTCAACTCCGTAGTCGAACGGGGCACCAGCAGTGGTGTCAGTCTCGTAGTCTACCGGAGAGAAGAGGGGGGAAGAAATAGTAAATACGGAGCAAACAAAGCATCACAAAATATAACAAGGCAATACGCGATGCCAGGGGTGATCTAACGCGGTAGTAAGTGACACTGGTGAAGGGGGGAAACATCCGGGAAAGTATCCCCGGTGTTTCGCGTTTTCGGGCAGAGGAGCCGGAGGGGAAAAGTTGCATGTTCGCTATGCTAGGGATGCGTCGCGGACGAACGGGCTACGTACCCGGATTCGTCTCATTGTTCTGAGCAACTTTCATGTAGAAAGTATTTTCATCTGAGCTACGGTTTATTTTATATTAATTTTCAAAGTTTTAATCAATTTCTGAAATTATTGCAATTCAAAAATATATGTTGCATTAGCATGATGTCAGCGGTCAACTCTGACCGTTGACTAGGTCAGTCTGACACGTGGGTCCCACTCGTCATAGACTTGGTTTAACTAAACCGGGTTAATTAGACTAACTAAGTGATTAGGCTAATTTATTTTAATTAGTTTAGTTAAACAAGATTAATTAACTTAATTGACTAATTAATTAATTAATTAATTAATGTTTTATTCTAACATTTTTCTTTCTTTTTTTAATCGTTCTGGTAGGGGGGGGGGGGCGCTGTGTCATAGGCAGGGGGCCTAACGGAGCGGTGGTTAGCGGGTGCGGGCGCCCGTTGACTAGCAGAGGCCATAGCCTGGCGCGGCAGGGCGCCGACGGCCGCGGTGCCTGAGACGGGAAGGCATAGGAGGAGCGGCCAGGCATAGGTGGGGCGCCATGGGTGCGACCAGTGCGGGCGGAAGTGACCGTAGGCCTCGGCGGGCGCGGGCGGACGGCGGCGGCAACGCCCGCAGCATCAGCCTCCACCGCAGACCAGCACTGGGGGGAACCTCGGCGCCAGCGGCGAGGCGTCGCAGTAGGGGACGGGCACGTGGGGGCGGACATGCCAACGGCGAGGAGACGAGGCCGCGGCGGTGAGTGGACGGAGCGGGCGGCGTGCAGGCAGGCAGCAGGTGGTCGAGGCGAGGCCACGCGCGGGAGTGCGCGAGCGCGGCGCTGGGTGCGCACGGGGAGGGGGCCACAGATGCGGTGACCATGGCCGCGAGCGGGGCACGTGCGCGGTGAGCGGGGGGGGGGGGAGGGGTCAACGACGGGAGAGAGGGAGCAAGGAGGGGAGGCGGCGGCTCACAGGGGTGCTGCAGGGGTTCGGGCAGCGGGGGAACGAGGAGGTGGACGGGGACGACCGCGTCGTAGACGGGGAGGCAGTCCGGTAGGGAGGCGTGGTCGAGGCGGCGCCTAGCGCCGGCGATGACGACGGGCGGCGTCGGGCTTGGCGATGCGTCGGCGGGGGAGGTTCTGGCGCGGGAAAGGCGACGGAGGTGGGTGCATGGGAGGGAGAGGCGAGCTCAGGCGAGGAGCAGGGCGTGGCCGGCGGGAGGAGTTGCGGGGTCGAGCGGGATCAGGGGCGACAGGGTCGAGCTCCCGATCCGATCGGATCGAGGGGGGAGCGTAGTGGGGGGCGAGTGGGGGGGTTACGGGTTAGGGTTTGACCGGGATGGGGATGTGGAGAGTGGGGTGGGGCGCGGCTGGGCCGGCCTGGTTGGCCCGGTGGCCAGCTGGGCCGCGGTCAGGGGGGTTCTTTTTCTTTTCTGTCTCTTTTCTTTATCTATTTTCTTTTCTATTTTATTCTTTTAATTTTTGTTTTATAAAATATAAATACAACTCCTAAATTAATTTTATAACTTATTCTACTGCCCCAAAAAGTTTGGCACCTAAATAAAATAGTTTGCATTATTGTAATTTTTAAAAGGCATTTAATTAATTGTCATAGCTGCTATTTTAATTACTTTAGAGCCTTTAAACATTTTATAAAAGGGTGGTTTCTCCACTAGTATTATCCATGATTTATTTGACACATTTTGGACATTTTAGTTTTAATGTTTGAAAACTTTTATTGTTTGCCTGATTTTGAATTTGAATTTGAATCGGCTTCGAACTAACTCGAGTTTATCAACAGTAACCGAGGTGACTTGGCACCATTAGCAAAGGTTTACTGTAGCTTGATTATCCGGGCGTCACAATTCTCCTCCACTACAAGAAATCTCGTCCCGAGATTTAAGAGGGAAGTAAAGGGGGAAGGTTCGGGTTACGAAATTCTAGGGAGTGTTTCTTGGTCTTGGTTGTTCTTCTCGAAGAGGTTGATCCATTACATTGATGTCTTCATTCTGTTGTTTCAGGTCATCATGATGAAGTTGTCGTCTTTTCTTCGGGAACTCCATCGTACTTACGAATAGGTAAGGGGCAGCTTTACAACAATTGAATGTTATAAGGGAAAATCATCGGGGGGAGGGGGTATCTGAAGAATGATCGTAAGAGTATCTCTCGAGTTGAACAAAGAAAACACGTCGAGAGCAAAGTTGGAAGGTACAATAAGAAGTTTCAAGCAGCGAGGCAATCGTTCAATGCCTAGTCAGAAGGTGAAAGGTGTTTCAAGCAACGGAATAATTATTGTGTCTAATGCCAGAATTGATGATCTCATCGGAAGGTGGCCCATGAATTACATACGAGTCCAAGCGGGAGGAATAACTTTGGGAATAAGGGGGTGTACAGGAGAGTCAGGTTTCGATCCTGTGGAACTGTGGGTTATGGGCCCACCATGTGCGTTAAAAGTAGGAAAAGCGATGACGTCTTGCACGATCAGGTAATCAAGGCATGTCAGAGGATCAACCTATTAGTTATGTCGGCAACAACATCGGTACCAAGGGCGAGGGACGAAGAGAACCATTTTCCTGCTCGTTGAACGAGGCGGACCAATACGCAAAGTTCTCGTCCATCGGTGGTTACCAGAATGTCATCAATAATAGTAACAGGGTCTTGCTGATAGAAATGTGCACCGAGGTGTTTACATAAGAAGGAGAATATTTCTGCTTGGATCATAAAGGTCACAAGAAAGGGTTAAACCAAACAATGGAAAGGAAAATACGATTATCAGATCTAAACAAGACAATGGAACACATATTTCAAGGGTATATCCTCCCAAGGACAAGCAGAGCATGATATCCATGACTAGATATAATGTAGAAAACTCTTTAGGTAAGGTGAGAGAAATTTCATGACTTTACCCATACAACGGTGTTTGGATAATTGAGCAGGAAACATTTAGCATTGGGCTTCAAATGTTCTTTGATGAAAATTGGAGTACCACAGACATGCTTCAAGATATCATTGGTCCTTAAGCAAAGGTCGGACTTGGATACACAAAGGATTCATCAGGAACAACTTATAGAGTAAGCCTTCATGGAAGAATGGTTAACCTTGCTAAACAGGAAACTATAACAACAGTCCTCTGGCCGGGTGTGCTAGGCACGGCATCAACTTACCGGTTCACATAAAGACCGATGTTATAACTCTTGGAAATATGTTCCAACCATCATATCTGACCAAGATTCGGATCTGATTGGTGTTAGGATGACTCAGATTCAGGATGCCTGAGAAGAAAGGTGCAACACAAATTGTCGAGATGACATAGTAAGGTTCTCAGGGAAATGAACTATGGAAACGAGTTCCAAAGCAAGAGTTCATCATTAAAACAGGGAGAGGGTGAGGAGATGGCTGATGGACTCGGTGACAATCCATCGAGATTCTCAAAAGATGGATCTCCCTAATTATGTGAACAAGGAGATAACATTTGTCAATTCAAAATGGTATAATGATGTATGCTCGAGGAAAAGATACACAATTAAACATTGGTTCAAAGCAATAGGGTTGCTGGAAGTTTTGATTTCACACATCATAGTTCATTTGTCGGTATTCCGGTTAGGAAGAACACGAGGACCCAAAAGGAATGGTGATGGTGATAAGTATTACTTGTATCAAGAATTCTCAAGAGGTGGTGAAATTCTCACGACATTCTTGACATAAAATGTGGAAATATCCAAGGCAAAGAAGAACAATGTTGGGTTGCAAGGAACTCAAGGTATAACACAAAACATGAACAAATTTGTGTTGAATGAAAGGCAATAAAGTGGTCGATGATAACACAAATCATCGAGGGCAAGGATGGTATTTCTCATCATGAATTCGATTGGTATCCTGGAAGGAGTTAAAATGTTGATGATGATCACAACAAATTTTGTCGAGAGGCTCCATGAAGATGCAATCGCTCGGCGATGACATCAAGCCAAGGGAATGGTGAAGCAAAAGGTTATTATAACCATAGATAAGATGCCATCTCAGAATTCAGAGTTGTCTCTCAAGACAAACACTATGATGGTGAATGTTCGATGTAAGCTTAGAGCACTGTCGGGATTGTGTCCCGAGCATGAAGGACATAGGTAGAATGGTCAAGCAGTCAACCTGACGATGATGATGTAGTCGATCAGCTGGAAATGACACAATCAAGTACAAACTCGTAGGCATTGAAGATTACTAAGAGTTGTTGAATCGCAGTGCGGACTCGATTCAGTTGTCAGTGTCCTTGAGGGGTTCTAACAACTCATAACCCGTTGGAAAAACGGAATCGGCGAGAATAATAGTTGATGAAGAACTCATAAGAAGTTATGTAGTTTTGTGGTATTCCTGAGATACGAGAGTGTAATACTCGACGGTAGATCAAAGTAAAGGTTGGACAGGTGCAATGATCTGCAGAAGACAAGTAATTCAACTTGTCTGAGAAATGGAATCAAAGGAGAACAATCATGGTCGGAACCACGGTTGCAAAGGACCAAACATGGATACCAGATGAACCTATATCAAGGAAATAGTTATTATTACAAGAAGTTTTCATGATAGGATATACACCGTGTCCATGGGCATGAACACAAGTTCAAGGTCGACTCCCACTTCTCCAAATGCATAACCTATCATTCACCTCTCGTCTTCGAAGGAGTTGTAGAGTAGAAAATTATCTGGTAAAACACCAGAAGGGTATGACTTGTGAAAACTTTCAAGTTCACACATATTAAGGAAGGCATAGGTTCAACCCATAGGTGCATCGCGGTAACATATACCACAAGATTCAATGGTAAATATCACCAGCTCGAAAGCAGAGCATGGTTTGGCCAAATCAAGGAATAGGATTTACAAATGGCATTATGTATCAGGGAAAGAACTTCCAAAGTGATTGAATATGAAGGACGTTGTCGGATAGAATACAGCAAAGGATCCGATGGTCCTCAATGGATCTGTTGTCAGCATCGGTACTCATCTAGAGGAAGAAACAATGCAAGGGCATTGGAATATAGAAACAACTAACTAATTCAAACTCAAATGCAAAGGAATTGTGATTTAAAAATCAAGGGATCAGAAGCAAACGCTCTGACTAAGGATGGATAAGTTGAGTAGGCTTAAGGATACAACCGATGATAATTTGATTAATCGAGATCCAACACATGTTTAAAATGACATCCGAGCCAGAAGGATGAATTTTCGGTTGGATCGATGATTGCGGGCATTCGCAAACATATTGAATCAAAGACTCAAAATGCCGGTGACAAAGGATGCTCGTGAATATTGCTAGACATATGGAAAGTATCCATAATGCAAGCAGACAAGTATTTGCAGAACAATTGTTGGCAATGGATTATCGGAAGACTGAATAGTACTTTAAAGCATCTTTTAGATCACATGATCAACTAGGAATGAACAAATACTTGATGAGTGTGAGGAATTATCCGTATTAAAACGGAAATGGAGATGCAAGGCAACATGCTTAATGGATTCTCGGGATATTGAAATGTTTCAGGGAATCTTGTAATAACAAGCGCAATTGTGGATGGAGGTATGAACAACGATTGCATTTAGTTATCCATAACGAGTTATCGGTGCGAGGGTTTGCAATGGCGAAGGGCACAAGGGTCTCGGGAAATCATCAGAGAGTATCTTCAGAATCCTCTGGTGCAGCAGGCGATTATCTGGCTTGAAGGGGCTCTCCAGCAAGAAGTGGTAACGAGAACCTAGAGTTAGATTTTAGCAAAATCATTTAACCCGAATAGAAGAGAGATCAGAGTCCCAGAGTATAGGTCAAGGAATAAAAGATCCTAATACCACCCAATGGCGACGTGGGCCCATGGGCCGCACAACCATGTTAGTAAAACAATTTTCATCGACTAGACTCAACTTCGGCCAAGGAGTTTGGAAGGGGGATTCCTACAGGCAATCGGCTCTGATACCAACTTGTGACACCCCGATTCAATCGTACACTAATCATGCACACAAACGTGTACGATCAAGATCAGGGACTCACGGGAAGATATCACAACACAACTCTAAAACATAAATAAGTCATAAAAGCACCATAATACAAGCCAGGGGCCTCGAGGGCTCGAATACAAGTGCTCGATCATATACGAGTCAGCGGAAGCAACAATATCTGAGCACAGACATAAGTTAAACAAGTTTGCCTTAAGAAGGCTAGCACAAATTGGGATACAGATCGAAAGAGGCGCAGGCCTCCTGCCTGGGATCCTCCTAAACTACTCCTGGTCGTCGTCAGCGGGCTGCACGTAGTAGTAGGCACCTCCAGTGTAGTGGAAGTCGTCGTCGACGGAGGCATCTGGCTCCTGGACTCCAGCATCTGGTCGCAGCAATCGGGTAAAGAAAAGGGGGAAAAGGGGGAACAAGGCAACCGTGAGTACTCATCCAAAGTACTCGCAAGCAAGGAACTACACTACATATGCATGGGCATATGTGTAAAGGGCCATATCGGTGGACTGAACTTCAGAATGCCAGAATAAGAGGGGGATAGCTAATCCTATCGAAGACTACGCTTCTGGCAGCCTCCGTCTTGCAGCAGGTAGAAGAGAGTAGACTGAAGTCCTCCAAGTAGCATCGCATAGCATAATCCTACCCGGCGATCCCCTCCTCGTCACCCTGTTAGAGAGCGATCACTGGGTTGTATCTGGCACTTGGAAGGGTGTGTTTTATTTAGTATCCGGTTCTAGTTGTCATAAGGTCAAGGTACAACTCCAAGTCGTCCTGTTACCGAAGATCACGGTTATTCGAATAGATTAACTTCCCTGCAAGGGTGCACCACATAACCCAACACGCTTGATCCCATTTGGCCGGACACACTTTCCTGGGTCATGCCCGGCCTCGGAAGATCAACACGTCGCAGCCCCACCTATGCACAACAGAGAGGTCAGCGCGCTGGTTTAAATCCTATGGCGTAGGGGTCTGGGCCCATCGCCCATTGCACACCTACATGTTGCGAGGGCAGCCGGAAGCAAACCTAGCAACCTCCAATACAACGAAAGTCACGTTACGCGGTCCAATCTGGCGCGTGCCGCTCAGTCGCTGACGTCACGAAGTGCTTCGGCTGATACCACGACGCCGAGTGCCCATATCTTTCCCACGTAGTTGGTTAGTGCGTATAGGCCAGTAGCCAGACTCAGATCAAATACCAAGATCTCGTTAAGCGTGTTAAGTATCCGCGAACGCCGAACAGGGCCCACCTCTCTCCTAGGTGGTCTCAACCTGCCCTGTCGCTCCGCCACAAAGTAAGAGTCGGGGGCCGTCGGGAACCCAGGCCCACCACTACCTGGGTGGAACCACCTGCCCCTTCAGCCCCCATCTCCGAACAGTGTTACAGGTAATGTAACAATGTAAAGTATACAGTATATGCCCGTGATCACATCCCGAAGTGATCACGACCCAATAGTATAGCATGACAGATGGACAAGAGTGTAGGGCCACTGATGGAACACTAGCATCCTATACTAAGCAGTAGGATAGCAGGTAAGGGTAACAACTGTAGCAACAATGACAGGCTATGCAATAGAATAGGATTAACCGAAAGCAGTAACATGCTACACTACTCTAATGCAAGCAGTAGAGAAGAATAGGCGATATCTGGTGATCAAGGGGGGGGGGCGGCTTGCCTGGTTGCTCTGGCAAGAGAGAGGGGTCGTCAACTCCGTAGTCGAACGGGGCACCAGCAGCGGCATCAGTTTTGTAGTCTACCGAAGAGAAGAGGGGGGAAGAAATAGTAAATACGGAGCAAACAAAGCATCACAAAATAGAACAAGGCAATACGCGGTGCTAGGGATGATCTAACGCGGTAGTAAGTGACACTGGTGAAGGGGGGAAACATCCGGAAAAGTATCCCCGGTGTTTCGCGTTTTCGGGCAGAGGAGCCGGAGGGGAAAAGTTGCATGTTCACTATGCCAGGGATGCGTGGCGGACGAACGGGCTGTGTACCCGGATTCTTCTCGTTGTTCTGAGCAACTTTCATGTAGAAAGTATTTTCATCTAAGCTACGGTTTATTTTATATTAATTTTCAAAGTTTTAATCAATTTCTGAAATTATTGCAATTCGAAAATATATGTTGCGTCAGCATGATGTCAGCGGTCAACTCTGACCGTTGACTAGGTCAGTCTGACACGTGGGTCCCACTCGTCATAGACTCAGGTTAACTAAACCGGGTTAATTAGACTAACTAAGTGATTAGGCTAATTTATTTAAATTAGTTTAGTTAAACAAGATTAATTAACTTAATCGACTCATTAATTAATTAATTAACTAATGTTTTATTCTAACATTTTTCTTTCGTTTTTTAACCGTTCTTGGGGGGGGGGGCTGTGTCATAGGCAGGGGGCCTAACGGAGCAGTGGTTAGCGGGTGCGGGCGCCCGTTGACTAGCAGAGGCCGTAGCCTGGCACGGTAGGGCGCCAGCGGCCGCGGTGCCTGAGACGGGAAGGCATAGGAGGAGCGGCCAGGCATAGGTGGGGCGCCATGGGCGCGACCAGTGCGGGCGGAAGTGACCGTAGGCCTCGGCGGGCGTGGGCGGACGGCGGCGGCAACGCCCGCAGCATCAGCCTCCACCGCAGACTAGCACTGGCGGGAACCTCGACGCCAGCGGCGAGGTGTCGCAGCAGGAGACGGGCACGTGGGGGCGGACATGCCAGCGGCGAGGAGACGAGGCCGCGGCGGTGAGTGGACGGAGCGGGCGGCGTGCAGGCAGGCAGCAGGTGGTCGAGGCGAGGCCACGCGCGGGAGTGCGCGAGCGCGGCGCTGGGTGCACACGGGGAGGGGCCACAGCTGCGGTGACCGCGGCCGCGAGTGGGGCACGTGCGCGGTGAGTGGGGGGAGGGGTCAACGACGGGAGAGAGGGAGTGAGGAGGGGAGGCGGCGGCTCACAGGGGTGCTGCAGGGGTTCGGGCAGCGGGGGAACAAGGAGGTGGATGGGGACGACCGCGTCGTAGACAGGGAGGCAGTCCGGTGGGGAGGCGTGGTCGAGGCGGCGCCTAGCGCCGGCGATGACGACGGGCGGCGTCGGGCTTGGCGATGCATCGGCGGGGGAGGTTCTGGCGCGGGAATGGCGACGGAGGTGGGTGCATGGGAGGGAGAGGCGAGCTCAGGGGAGGAGCAGGGCGTGGCCGGTGGGAGGAGTTGCGGGGTCGAGCGCCCGATCCGATCGGATCGAGGGAGGGGGGGGAGAGCGTAGTGGGGGGGGCGGGGGGGGGGGGGAGAGCGTAGTGGGGGGCGGGACGGGGGGGTGGGATTACAGGTTATGGTTTGACCGGGATGGGGATATGGAGAGTGGGGTGGGGCGCGGCTGGGCCGGCTTGGTTGGCCCGGTGGCCAGCTGGGCCGCGGCCGGGGGGTCTTTTTCTTTTCTGTCTCTTTTCTTTATCTATTTTCTTTTCTATTTTATTCCTTTAACTTTTGTTTTATAAAATATAAATACAACTCCTAAATTATTTTTATAACTTATTCTACTGCCTCAAAAAGTTTGGCACCTAAATAAAATAGTTTGCATTATTGTAATTTTTAGAAGGCATTTAATTAATTGTCATAACTGCTGTTTTAATTACTTTAGAGCCTTTAAACATTTTATAAAAGGGTGGTTTCTCCACTAGTATTATCCATGATTTATTTGACACATTTTGGACATTTTAGTTTTAATGTTTGAAAACTTTTATTGTTTGCCTGATTTTGAATTTGAATTTGAAATGGCTTCGAACTAACTCGAGTTTATCAAGAGTAACCGAGGTGATGTGGCACCATTAGCAGAGGTTTACTGAACTGTGCGCCCCCATGTAAGCTTGAGAGAGAAATAGGGGGTTCGAACCTGGGACCTAATTGTTAGTTGCTACCTCACAGACAAGCTAACCACTGATTCAACCAACTTGATATGAATGTACATCAAGTTCCGTTATGTTATCTTCAATCACGGGAAATTTTCACAGTTGCAAGCTAAAGGCGCCTAGTAGTAGGAGTAAAGACTAAGACGTGTTTTGATTCTCTCCAACTCCAAATTCCACAAACTTCGCACTTGGAGTTGGGCTGGACATCTGAGGTGCAAGAAGCTAGACCCTCCCGCAGTGTAAAAATAAGAAGCCTCGTCGGCCTAGCTCCACGAAATAGAAAAAGCAAGAGTTGCACGTATTTACAACCAAACTGCCACCGCTAAAGAAAACGTCTCATCTACCCTCCTTGAATCGGTACGTGACTTGGGGAAAACCTATCCCTAATCCTGAGTTGGGCTGCAGCCGGCCCAAGCAGCTGCCAACCCAAGGTGGCGATGGAGAAGCTGGCCAAGGTCCAGAACGAATAGGATTAGCTGCGTGGAGTGAGAAGCTGAAATTGTGGAGTTTTGGGAAGCTAGAGGAGTTTCGAACATGCCCTAAGGGCACTTAATTTTGCAAATCAAAATTCAGTACGAACATAAACATGCAAATCAAAATTTGGTAGTAATCAAGTTTTTAGAAAAACAAGTGTGCAACTCCATGGCTTCATTGCCAAACTAAACCAAAGTGTGCATAAGGTTCTGTTGGGAAACGTAGTAATTTTAAAAAAATTCCTACGCACACGCAAGATCATGGTGATGCATAGCAACGAGGGGGGAGAGTACTGTCTACGTACCCTCATAGACCGTAAGCGGAAGCGTTATGACAACGCGGTAGATGTAGTCGTACGTCTTCACGATTGACCGATCCTATCACCGATGGTATGGCACCTCCGCAATCTGCACACGTTCGGCTCGTGGACGTCCCACGAACTCACAATCCAGCAGAGTGTCGGGGAAGAGCATCGTCAGCACGACGGCATGATGATGGTGATGATGAAGCTACCGGCGCAGGGCTTCGCCTAAGCACTACGATGATATGACCGAGGTGGATTATGGTGGAGGAGGGCACCGCACACGGCTAAGAACAATGTCTGTTGTGCCTCTAGGGTGCCCCTGCCCCCGTATATAAAGGAGCAAGGGGAGGCCGGCCGGCCTTGGGGCGCGCCAAGGAGGGGGAAGAGTCCTCCTCCTAGTAGGAGTAGGACTCCCCCTTTCCTAGTCCAACTAGGAGGAGGAAGGGGGAAGGAAAGAGAGGGAGAGGGAGAGGGAAAGAGGGGCCGCGCACCCCTCCCCTAGTCCAATTCGGACTACCCATGGGAGGAGGCGCGCCACTTCCTGGGCTGCTGCCCTCTCTCTCCCCTAAGGCCCACTAAGGCCCAATACTTCCCCGGGGGGTTCCGGTAACCCCTCCGGCACTCCGGTTTTCTCCGAAAACACCCGGAACACTTCCGGTGTCCGAATATAGCCGTCAAATATATAGATCTTTATGTCTCAACCATTTCGATACTCCTCGTCATGTCCGTGATCATATCCGGGACTCCGAACTACCTTCGGTACATCAAAACACATAAACTCATAATACCGATCGTCACCAAACTTTAAGCGTGCGGACCCTACGTGTTCGAGAACTATGTAGACATGACCGAGACTCATCTCCGGTCAATAACCAATAGCGGAACCTGGATGCTCATATTGGTTCCTACATATTCTACGAAGATCTTTATCGGTCAAACCGCATAACAACATACGTTGTTCCCTTTGTCAACGGTATGTTACTTGCCCGAGATTCGATCGTCGGTATGTCAATACCTAGTTCAATCTCGTTACCGGCAAGTCTCTTTACTCGTTCCGTAATGCATCATCCTGCAACTAACTCATTAGTCACATTGCTTGCAAGGCTTATAGTGATGTGCATTACCTAGAGGGCCCAGAGATACCTCGATCTATGCCAACTCAAAGTGTGACGTTTGGTAGCACACAAAGTGTTCCTCCGATATCCGGGAGTTGCATAATCTCATAGTCATAGGAAAACATGTATAAGTCATGAAGAAAGCAATAGCAATATACTAAACGATCAAGTGCTAAGATGTGATCAAGCAATGGGTCAAGTCCATCACATCATTCTCTAATGATGTGATCCCGTTAATCAAATGACAACTCATGTCTATGGCTAGGAAACTTAACCATCTTTGGTTCAACGAGCTAGTCAAGTAGAGGCATACTAGTGACACTCTGTTTGTTTATGTATTCACACATGTACAAAGTTTCCGGTTAATACAATTCTAGCATGAATAATAAACATTTATCATGAAATAAGGAAATAAATAATAACTTTATTATTGCCTCTAGGGCATATTTCCTTCAGGTTCTCGGAGACAACATCAGTTACATACTTGAAAGAACAGACAAACCAAACAGACGCCGGGTTCATATCTACATTTACATGCATAATTGTTTAGCTCTTCTCCTTAAGCTTCTTGTCAACCAGTTTAGCTCCAAAACCACCATCTTCAATGGATTCCCTAATTTTTTCCTCCTATAAAAAAGGCAGTAATAAACTTCAATCTCCAAATAAAATTATCGATAACAAAGACACAAACTTAAGAAAATATTTACCAACCTAAATTTTTTAATAATCAGCTGACATATGCTCAAGTCTAGTGGGACGAGCACCAAACGAACAGATACAAAAAATTGGAAGTTATGCAACAGAGTGCACCACAAGCCATTTAGGGGAAAAAGGATGCACTGTGGGAAAGAGCGAAGGGGCGCTCGAAATAGATCTTTTTTCCATGTGACAACTGTGTACATAGGTCGCCGGCTTCCACTACTTTAGCCAAGGCACAAGGGTTCACAAGTTGGAAACATCTAAGTAAAAGATTTTGAGAAGATTGATAGCTAAGGGTACCAATTTCCAGAGGTAAGGCATACAAAGTTAATTGATAAACTTTGAAATTCTGTTGTAGTGTCAGCCTAATTCGAAATGGCTGTACATGGGCATAATAAAGTTTGTGTGTCCTCTCTAATTTCTGATCGTTATCTTCACTTGTTCTTGGAAACTTGTAAATATAAACAATAAGTAGGAACCATCAATCTTTTTTTCCAAATCAAGCTTCATACTGAGCCTGCAGGCAGCAGCCTTGTGCACATCACAGTATTTACAACCGAAATTGATCACTCAGTGTTTTAAAGACATGTGAAGGAGTTAGCAGTTTTACATTAGAAGCAAAATTGTCTACGAGTAGCGTTCTGAACCACACAAAGCAAATAAATGCAAGAACTTTGGGGGCCACCATCCCTTCAAACATCTCCCATCTCAAAAAGGAAAGAAAAACTAAGGCCACTTAAATCCCTCGTCGAATGATGGTATTAACTGTACGTACCACCATGGCTAGACAGGATTCTGGCCATTCGTGGTTTCTCTCAAACCTTCCGCAACTGGATCCAAAACATTCTTCACACGGGCAAATTTGCCACATCCTCCTGAATGGTGTCCCAGGCAACTGGATCCAATGCAAGAATGGCCTACGGCAAGGTGACCCGGCTTCCCCCTACCTTTTTCTCATCGTCGCTGACCTGCTCCAACAACTCATCTTCCAGAACTCAGAGCCTGCCCTCCACCACCCCATCTTCTCCCACCTACCTCCCTCCGTTCTCCAATACGCCGATGATACGCTCATCATTGCCGCCGCCTCTCCTGTCGCAGCCGCAGCCCTCAAAGTAACCCTAAACAACTTCGCGCAGGCTACGGGCCTCACCATCAACTTCTCAAAAACCACTCTAGCCACTCTCCACACAGATGATACCATGGACACTGCCACTGCCCTTGCCATGGGCTGCTCCCGCGCACCCTTCCCTCAAACGTACCTCGGCCTACCCCTTGCCCCAACTAAACCTCCTACCAATGCCTTCGCTCTGTTGATAGAACGATCTCGCAAATTATTGACGGGCTGGCGTGCTAAAATGCTTGACAAAGGTGATCGTCTCATTCTCATCTCCGCGGTTCTAGACTTCCTCCTTACCTACTTCATGTCGGTGCTATGCATTCCAAAAAAAACCTCAAAACCATCGACACCCTAAGAAGGGTTCCTTCTGGGTGGGGGACAATGCTTGCTTAGGAGCTCAATGCCTCATTGCATGGAAAAATGTCTGCTTACCTAAAATTTTTGGTGGTTTAGGGCTAAAAATCTGCATGTCCAAAACAACTGTTTACTCATGAAATTTGCAGCCAAAGCCATCTCCTCTGCATAGGCACCTTGGCTAGAATGGCTAGACCTTCAACACCCAAACACTTAAGTCTCCTCGTCCCCACAAACCTCTTTTCTTTGCCGCACAATTTCTCAGCAAATCCCCACCCTTCAGACAATCTCTTTTGTTCTAACAAACAGTGGCTCTCATACGTATTTCTGGCTTGACACCTGGTTGACCCCAAAACCTCTAGCTACCACCTTTCCCCACCTCTTCTCAGACTCCAACCTAGAGCTGGTTAAAGTGGCTAATATCTTGCGTTTCAGTATCGAAGCTAACCTCCGTAATCGTCTCTCCCTTATGGCAGAACAAGAGCTTGTTTCGCTTTTGGCTATTTTGCAGGACTTCGTGCCTTCGGCGGAGGAAGATCAAAGGTTCCTACATCGAGGTCATGACTTTTCCACCAAGCACGCGCACGACGCCCTCATGGCTAGGCCAGACAACGATCCCATTGCCCCTCTCATTTGGGGCTGCAAGGCTCCTCGCAAGCTAAAATTGTTTGCTTGACTACTCTTTAAGGACCGCCTCAACACTAGGGTTAACCTTGCCCACAAGCATATCATCTCCTCTGACATATGCCCCTGGTGTGCTAGGTTACCCGAAGACTCCATGCACCTCTTCGTCACATGCTCACTTCCCAATAGGCAATGAATCGGTGTCCTGCCAAAGACTGACAACATCACTGAGCTTTGGGATACGCCTCTGCCTCATCACCTCCCCCAAAAAGCATGGTCCTTGGTCCTCATGTCACTACTATGGAAGATCTGGACAACACGTAATGATATGTTGTTTAAGAGTGTTGATCAATATTCTGTAATAACCCTCATGGCCCTTATTGTTGATTTGGATCTTTGGTCACACCGTCTCATGGAGACAAGTGATAAGAAGGACATCTTCTTGTGGTGTTCGTACCTCTCTGCACGTTGCATCGTGCCAATATAATTCTGTACTTGCTGTTTCGGCAACCTTTGAGTAATATATTTAGGTGGGGAGCTCTCCCCCGGTGATTCTCAAAAAAAAAAAAACTGTACATACCACCATTGGTTGTTTAGCATGAGTTTTTGTTTTGAGAAGTTGTTTAGCATAGTTTAGCAGTTAGAAGAGAGCAGGTGCAGAACATCCTATGACCGCTGAATGCCATCGCACACCTCTCAAGCATGGATCATGAAGGTCCTGCCATTGGATTCTCCCAAATATTGTAAATCCCAAAGTAGTTGCATAGAGCGACACACTTGCCTCTCTGGTCCATACTCCTCACATTTGCCTCTACAAATCTAGTATATCACTTCATTTTTCTTTTTTTGAAAAGGAGGAAGACCCCGGCCTCTGCATCTCGACGATGCATGCAGCCACTTTATTAATTATTCACAAAGAACTTACAAAGTAAAACATCAGTAAGTCTGAAGCCATCGTCTGGGCAACATCTTCGCTACTCCTATCCAGTTGATGAAGGGATGCTGGTAATCCGAGCCTAATATCTATGAGGCCACAAGATCACAATCGGAGCTTTCATGTTGCTGCTGCTTTCGGTGGTCATCAACCTTGAGGAAGAGCCCCAAGATGCCTTGGGCATCGTTGTCCTCCAGATCCAGCACGTCACATCCCTTGGCCCGGGTAACCAGTTCGTGTTGGAGGCTTGCCGGAGCTAGCCGTTTAGAATCATAAATAGCGGACTTCTCCGAGGTCGGAGGCGGCGGCGAGATGGTGACGGGAAGGAACGACGATGTCGGGATCCTTCAGGGCCGGCACTACGGGTGAACGTCGCCGCGAGAAGCTCAGAAATCCGGGACTGGCTTCGAACGACGAACAATTTAGTGGTTTGCGGTCTCAAAACGCAAAATAACGAGTCTATGCGGAACAACCCCAGACAGAGTTTATTACGTTAGAAACTCGGGGCTTAATCAGCTTCAACAAACACGGTATCCAAACAATCACATGCGTGGTTAACAACAACGGAAGGCGCAAAATCAGGGTGCTCACCGAGACCAATGCCGGGTTGAAGGTGACCTGCGCGCGGCAGGCGAGGACGTCGACGGCGGCATCGTGGATGCCGGGGAGCTGCTTGATGGCCTTCTCCACCGACGCGGCGCAGGTCATGCCGGTCACCGCGAACACCGCCACCTTCTCCGGATCGCCGGCGACCGCGGCCTGGACGGGAACCGCGGCCACAGCGCGGGTCGGTGGCCGCTCCCATCGGAGGAGCCGCCGCCGCCGCGGAAGCAGGAGAGGAAGAGGGTTCGAGCGGCCGACGCCATTGCCGGCGTGTGGGTCCCGAGAGAGGGTTACCGTCCGGGCACCCGGGCCGAAGAAGTGATCGCTCGAGCTGACGATGGTCACTTGGGACTTGGGAGTTGCTTGACGGCCGTTTGGAATGGATTTTGTTTTTGAATCTATAAACACACTTTATCAGTACTAGGAGCAGTAATCAACAATATTCATGGGATGCAAAGGAGACAATGGGGGATTTTATAGGCGCGGAGGCGTGGGCCGCTGACTGTGTGTCCGTCATTAACGTAGTCGTAGGGTTCCTTCTTTGTCGTATGTATAAATCCTTTGTGACACAATACACGACGTACAGTTGGCCAGACGCGTAGTTTGCGCTGTTTGGATGGCGCGACGGCACGACCTGCCAAATCGTGGGCGCGCGCTGCTTCCAGCCTGCCACGACTTTTCATCTCACGTATATGGAACTGAAGTCTTTTCATCGACCTTAGCCGCGCCGTGCCAAATCGTGGGCACGCCTTGGAACTGAAGTTGGCTTGGTGCAAAAGCAAGTGATTAACTCGTACTCCCTCCGAGATTTTGTTGCAGGAGCATGCCACTTCTTCCCCAACATTGCCGATCCGGAGACCACAGAGGGTCCTCGCCTGCCTGAGACTCCTGGAGGTGGCGAAAGGAATTAATGTTCAGGAAATCCACGTCGAGCTTGACAGCCAGGGGGTGGTGAACATGATCCATAATCAAGCAAGGAACCTCTCACCTGTTGGGCCATGGGTGGAAGAAATCAAGAGCTCCTTTCGAGGTTTCTCTAAGTTCAGAGTGTCGTGAATTAGACGTTCCGCAAATGTAGCAGCGCATAAGCTAGCCAAACTAGGTGTGGGTGAAGAATGTTGTCAAGTGTGGTTAGCCCCCCCCCCCCCCACCCCCCAATTGCATTCTGGACGTTAGGGATGAAAATGGAGTGGAAAGTTTCCGCTTTTCTGAAGAAAAAATGGAAACGGAGAGGAAATATGAAAACGGAAACGGAAATTTGCAAAATGGAAATGGAAGTGGAATTTTTTATGCAGAAACGGAAACAAAAACGGAACGGTGTTTTCCGGTGGAACAGATGCGGAAACGGAACTTTCCGTTTCCGTGAATATGGAATTTCCGTTTCTACTATAGGCCCATGGCTGCTTTGTAGCCCAATTACCAAACAACAGACAATGACACAATGAGCAGACTGGATCATTTGAGGACCAACTTTTACTTCCACACACATTCTCAACTAGACACAATACGAAATTGTCATGTACTATTACAATACTACCCTATGTTACCAACACAACCATATTATCATGTAGCCATGTTAAAAATTTCTTAAATTTCTTTGTTTTTTGTGTGTATTTCTCTATGATTCAAGGGGGTTTTAAGTTCCATTCAACACACCGTTCTATTTTCGTGTCTGCTCTGTATTCGCTCCGTGTCTGTTTTCGGTAGTATTTGTTTCCGTATTCATTTCCGGGGTTTCCGTAATGATTTCCGCTTCTGTAAAAAAATATGGAAACAAATATGGTAGCATCCAGTTCCGTCCGTTTCCGCTCCATTTTCATCCCTACTGGACGTTGTATGGAATGACATTCTGAAACCCTATTTAATTAAATGCGGTTATGTTTACCCTAAAAAACTCGTACTCCCTCTGTCCCATAATATAAGAGCGTTTTCAACACTGCGAGTATATGTGCCATGCCGGCTACAACTTGGGGGGCCCCAACGTATGAAAAAAAATGCACTACTACCGTTTTTCGTCTCACGTTAGTCTAAGAGCATCTCTAACTACCCCAAAAGAAAAAAGAGCATCTCTAACTACCCCAAAAGAAAAAAAGAGCATCTCTAACCGACCCCCTAAAAGGCTAGGCTCCTCTAACCAGCATCTAGCCAAACTCATAAATTTTCTCCTTTGTTCATCAGCGGAGTAAAAATTGTGGCCTCTACCAATAACTACGTCGTCCCCACTCCGTGACCAACCACTACCTTCGCCGCCCCGGGCCACCCCCGCTGCCTCTGTTGCACCCTGGCGACTACCCGCTGCTTCATCCCATCGTCGGCCGCGGCCGCAGCCAAGAAGAAGAAGCAGCAGCAGCAACAACGCAGGGTGACGACCGACTCTATGGTCGGGCCTACGGAGGAAGGCGGCACATGCAAAAGAGGAGGCCGGCGAGCAAGATCTTCACCTTCGACCAGTCTGGTGGCCACGCCGATGCACCGCTCTCTGAGCCATCCGCCCACGACGAAATCACACAAGCAGCGGTGCCATCGTCAACGCTGCGTCAGGTGCCCTTGACCACGGCGTTCATAGCCGCGGTGGCGGTAGCATCAACTGAGACTGCCGCCCCACTCTCTCCCGACGACGACGACGAAGACGGGTGCAGCGGGCAACACCCGTCGGCCTTGGCCGCCGCTAACTGTGTCCTGGATTAGGGGTGCACACCACGTCGGCTTGCCGTCCATAGGCTGGCCGAAGACCCACCAACAACTGAAGAATGGGCCACGTGAGCTGTGCCCTCGGCGTGCTCAAGATGGAATCTTCTGAAGACATGGCATACACTTCAAGGCAGATTCAAATGATCAACATGTTATCTCTAGTTGTAGCTAACATATTTGTAACCCTAGACACCCCCGGTGGCTATATAAGCCAAGGGGTTTAGTCCATAGCAAGATTTTAGAGGTTAGAGCTCACACATACGATCTTGAGGTAGATCATCCTGTACTTTGCACCCCATCCAGAATCAATATAACAAAAGCAGGACGTAGGCTTTACCTCTACGAGAGGGCGCGAACCTGGGTAAATATTGTGTCCCTTTCTTCCTGTTACTATCGTGCCAAGATCACTAGCTCGGGCCACCTACCCGAGATCCACCGGTTTTAGCACCAACAGCCGCCGACACCAAGAAGCAACAGCTCATGTTCACTTTGTGACGCGGTGACAAGCACGACCTGTTGCAAAGCGTGCGCCAGTGTTGTCAGCTTCGGGAGAAGCCGCTCTTCATCCTCGAGTTGTACTGCATTGCCACTTCATAATTGTATGTGCAATCAATCACGCCACGGCAACATAAAGCACGCAAAAATCCAACCACTCCGACATTGCATTGCTGAATGTTGTTGAAGTAGAGAGCTGCCATGTCAGTGCTGCAGCCGGCTCACGCTACAGGCATGTCCGACTTACTCTCAGATGTTGCCGGCATGGTCACCATCATCGTTGCACCACATAGTAAGTGTTTGACGAAATGTATGAGCCAAACAAAATTTTACTATGCTAAATTTAGGGGATCAGCTAGAAATGACTAAAACTTAGTAGAGTAAAAATACTTCACTAAGGTTTACTCGATCGTTTACTCCTCTAATTTTAGGGGTCGGCTAGAGATGCTTTAAGGCTCTAAGCTAATATGGGAGTGAAGGAAATATGCCCTAGAGGCAATAATAAAGTTGTTATTTATATTTCCTTGTATCATGATAAAAGTTTATTATTCATGCTAGAATTGTATTAACCGAAAACTTAGTACATGTGTGAATATATAGACAAACAGAGTGTCCCTAGTATGCCTCTACTTGACTAGCTCGTTAATCGAAGATGGTTAAGTTTCCAAGCCATAGACATGTGTTATGATTCGATCAACAGGATCACATCATTAGAGACTGATGTGATGGACAAGACCCATCCGTTAGCTGAGCATTAATGATCGTTTAGTTTTATTGCTATTGCTTTCATCATGACTTATACATGTTCCTCTGACTATGAGATTATGCAACTCCCGAATACCGGAGGAACACCTTGTGTGCTATCAAACGTCACAACGTAACTGGGTGATTATAAAGATGCTTTACAGGTGTCTCATATGGTGTTTGTTGAGTTGGCATAGATCGAGATTAGGATTTGTCACTCTGCGTATCAGAGAGGTATCTCTGGACCCTCTCGGTAATGCACATCGCTATAAGCCTTACAAGCCGTGTGACTAATGAGTTAGTTGCGGGATGATGCATTACAGAACGAGTAAAGGAACTTGCCGGTAACGAGATTGAACTAGGTATGAGGATACCGACGATCGAATCTCGGGTAAGTAACATACCGATGACAAAGGGAACAACGTATGTTGTTATGCGGTTTGACCGATAAAGATCTTCGTAGAATATGTAGGAGCCAATATGAGCATCTAGGTTTTGCTATTGGTTATTGATCGGAGATGTGTCTCGGTCATGTCTACATTGTTCTCGAACCCGTAGGGTCCACACGCTTAACGTTTGATGACGATTTGTGTTATGAGTTATGTGATTTGATGACCGAATATTGTTCGGAGTCCCGGATGAGATCACGGACATGACGAGGAGTCTCGAAATGGTTTAGAGGTAAAGATCGATATATTGGAAGGTTATATTCGGACACCGGAATGGCTCGGAAGTGTTTTGGGTATTTTTCGGAGTATCGGGAGGTTACTAGACCCCCCCGGGGAAGTATTGGGCCTTAATGGGCTTTAGTGGAAAGGAGAGAAGGGCCAAGGGGAGGCAGCACGCCCCCCCATGGGCTGGTCCGAATTGGACTAGGTGGGGCGGCACCCTCCTCTTTCCTTCTCCCCTCTTCCTCCTTCCCTCTCCCCCCTTGTTGGAATAGGAAAGGGGGGGGGGGCAAATCCGACTTGGACCGGGAGTCCAAGTAGGACCCCCCCTTGGCGCGCCCCCCTTGGGCTGGCGTCCTCTCCTCCCCCCTTTATATACGTGGGAGGGGGCACGCCAAGTCTGCTCTTAGCCGTGTGCGCTGCCCCCCTCCACAGTTACACACCTCGGTCATATCGTCGTAGTGCTTAGGCGAAGCCCTGCGCCGGTAACTTCATCATCACCGTTGCCGCGCCGTCGTGCTGACAGAGCTCTCCCTCGGCCTCAACTGGATCAAGAGCTCAAGGGACGTCATTGAGCTGAACGTGTGCTGAACACGGAGGTGCCGTACGTTCGGTACTTTGATTGATTGGATCGTGAAGACGTTCGACTACATAAACCGCGTTACTAAACGCTTCCGCTTTCGGTCTACGAGGGTACGTGGACACACTCTCCCTGCTCGTTGATATGCTTCTCCTAGATAGACCTTGCATGATCGTAGGATTTTTTTTGAAATACTACGTTCCCCAACAAGGGCATCCGAGCCAGGTCTATACGTAGATGTTATATGCAGGAGTAGAACACAAAGAGTTGTGGGCGATAATAGTTATACTGCTTACCACCAACGTCTTACTTTGATTCGGCGGTATTGTTGGATGAAGCGGCCCGGACCGACATTACATGACCGCGTTCATAAGACTGGTCCTACCGACGTGCTTCGCACAGATGTGGCTAGCGGGTGTCAGTTTCTCCAACTTTAGTTGAATCGAGTTTCACTACGGTCGGTCCTTGTTGAAGGTTAAAACAACACACTTGACGAAAAATCGTTGTGGTTTTGATGCGTAGGTAAGAACGGTTCTTGCTAGAAGCCCGTAGCAGCCACGTAAAACTTGCAACAACAAAGTAGAGGACGTCTAACTTGTTTTTGCAGGGCATGTTGTGATGTGATATGGTCAAAAGGTGGTGAGATTTAAATTGTTGTATGAGATGATCATGTTTTGTAACCGTTATCGGCAACTGGCACGAGCCTTATGGTTGTCGCTTTATTGTATGAAATGCAATCGCCATGTAATTGCCTTACTTTATCACTAAGCGGTAGCGATAGTCGTAGAAGCAATAGTTGGCGAGACGAAAATGGTGCTTCGATGGAGATCAAGGTGTCATGACGGTGCTTTGGAGATGGAGATCAAAGGCGCAAGATGATGATGGCCATATCATGTCACATATTTTGATTGCATGTGATGTTTATCCTTTATGCATCTTATTTTGCTTGGTACGGCGGTAGCATTATAAGATGATGCCTCACTAAAATTCAAGGTATAAGTGTTCTCCCTGAGTATGCACCGTTGCTACAGTTCATCGTGCCGAGACACCACGTGATGATCGGGTGTGATAAGCTCTACGTTCACATACAACGAGTGCAAGCCAGTTTTGCACACACAGAATACTCGGGTTAAACTTGACGAGCCTAGTGCTACCTCGCATGCGTTGGTTTTCCCTTGAAGAGGAAAGGGTGATGCAACAAAGTAGCATAAGTATTTCCCTTAGTTTTTGAGAACCAAAGTATCAATCCACTAGGAGGTTACAGCAAGTCTCCTTGTATCTGCACAAACAAATAAGAACCTTGCAACCAACGTGACAAAGGGGCTGTCAATCCCTTCACGGCCACTTGCAAAAGTGAGATACGATAAAGATAATAAGATAAATATTTTTGGTATTTTTGTTGTATAGATTGGAAAGTAAAGATTGCAAAATAAACAGCGACAGAAATAGCAAATTGATAGGAAAATAATATGATGGGAGATAGACCCGGGGGCCATAGGTTTCACTAGTGGCTTCTCTCAAAAGAGCATCATTTACGGTGGGTGAACAAATTACTGTCGCGCAATTGATAGAAAAGCGCATAGTTATGAGAATATCTAGGCATGATCATGTATATAGGCATCACGTCCGCGACAAGTAGACCGAAACGATTCTGCATCTACTACTATTACTCCATACATCGACCGCTATCCAGTATGCATCTAGAGTATTAAGTTCATAAGAATAGAGTAATGCATTAGGAAAGATGACATGATGTAGTGGGATAAACTCAAGCAATATGGTATAAACCCCATCTTTTTATCCTCGATGGCAACAATACGATACGTGCCTTGTTGCCCCTACTGTAACTGGGAAAAGGACACCGCAAGATTGAACCCAAAGCTAAGCACTTCCCCCATTGCAAGAAAGATCAATCTAGTAGGCCAAACCAAACTGATAATTCGAAGACACTTGCAAAGATATCAAATCATGCATATAAGAATTCAGAGAAGAATCAAATATTGTTCATAGATAATCTTGATCATAAACCCACAATTCACCGAATCTCGACAAACACACTGCAAAAAGAATTACATCGAATAGATCTCCAAGAGAATCGAGGAGAACTTTGTATTGAGATCCAAAGAGAGAGAAGAAGCCATCTAGCTAATAACTATGGGCCCGAAGGTCTGTGGTAAACTACTCATGCATCATCGGAGAGGCCATGATGTTGATGTAGAAGCCCTCCGTGATCGATTCCCCGTCCGGCGGAGCGCCGGAAAAGGCCCCAAGATGGGATCTCACGGGTACAGAAGGTTGCGGCGGTGGAATTAGGGTTTCATGGTGCTCTCGAATGTTTTCAGGGTATATGAGTATATATAGGCAAATGAAGTAGGTCGGTGGAGCCCCGAGGGGCCCACGAGGGTGGGGGCGCGCCTACCCCCTGGGCGCGCCTCCCTACCTCGTGGCCGCCTCGTTGCTTCCTTGACATCCACTCCGAGTCTCCTGGATTGCGTTTGTTCCAAAAACGATCCTCGCGAAGGTTTCATTCTGTTTGGATTCCTTTTGATATTCCTTTACTGCGAAACACTGAAATAGGCAAAAAACAACAATTTGCACTGGGCCTTCGGTTAATAGGTTAGTCCCAAAAATAATATAAAAGTGCATAATAAAGCCCATTAAACATCCAAAACAGATAATATAATAGCATGGAACAATAAAAAATTGTAGATACGTTGGAGATGTATCACCTAGCGTATGCAGATATGGCCTCGGAACACTGAGATCGAAAGATCTAACGTGAATCATATAGTAGATATGATCAACATAGTGATGTTCACCATTGAAAACTACTCCATCTCACATGATGATCGGACATGATTTAGTTGATATGGATCACGTGATCATTTAGATGACTAGAGGGATGTCTATCTAAGTGGGAGTTCTTAAGTAATATGATTAATTGAACTTTAATTCATCATGAACTTAGTACCTGATAGTATTTTGCATGTCTATGTTGTTGTAGATCAATGACCCGTGCTACCGTTCCTTTGAATCTTAATGCGTTCCTAGAGAAAGCTAAGTTGAAAGATGATGGTAGCAATTACACGGACTGGGTCCGTAACTTGAGGATTATCCTCATTGCTGCACAGAAGAATTACGTACTGTAAGCACCACTAGGTGCAGGACCCGGTGCAGGAGCAACCCCGGACATTATGGACGTCTGGCACAGCAAAGCTGGTGACTACTCGATAGTTCAGTGTGCCATGCTTTACAGCTTAGAATCGGGACTTCAACGACGTTTCGAATGTCATGGAGCATATGAGATGTTCCAGGAGTTGAAGTTAATATTTCAAGAAAATGACCGAATTGAGAGACATGGGGTCTCCAATAAGTTCTATAGCTGCAAAATGGAGGAGAATAGTTCTGTCAGTGAACATATACTCAGAATGTCTGGGTGAGGGAGTCCTGGACTAAGGGGTCCTCGGGCGTCCGGCCTATTAGCCCTGGGTCGGACTGATGGGCTGTGAAGATACGAAGACTAAAGGCTGCACCCGTGTCCGTATGGGACTCTCCTTGGCGTGGAAGACAAGCTTGGCGATCAAACATGTAGATTCCCTTCTTTGTGACCGACCTTGTGTAACCCTAGATCCTCCTGGTGTCTATATAAACCGAAGGACTTAGTACGGAGGAGACACATTATCATAGTCATACAGGCTAGGCTTTTAGGGTTTAGCCTTTATGATCTCGTGGTAGATCAACTCTTGTAATACTCATATTCATCAAGATCAATCAAGCAGGAAGTAGGGTATTACCTACATAGAGAAGGTCCGAACCTGGGTAAACATCGTGTCCCCTGTCTCCTGTTACCATCGACCTTAGATGCACAGTTTGGGACCCCCTACTTGAGATCCGCCGGTTTTGACACCGACATTGGTGCTTTCGTTGAGAGTTCCACTGTGCCGTCTCCAAAAGGTTTGATGGCCCCTTCGATCGTCAACAACGATGCTGTCCAAGGAGAAACCTTCCTCCCCAGAAAGATCTTCATGTTCGGCGGCTTCGCACTGCGGGCCAACTCGCTTGGCCATCTGGAGCAGATCGATAGCTACGCCCTTGGCCACCAGGTCAAATTCGGGAGCTTGAACTACGTTGCGGACATCCGTGGAGATTTGATCTTCGCCGGATTCGAGACCGCGGCAACCACTCCTAGTCACCCTGATGAACATGACCTAAATCTGTCATCGGACCGCATCCAGGAGACAGCTCCTGTAACCGCTCTGGCCTTAGATCCGGAGCAGACTGCGCCATCCAAAGACGGGAAGCTCAACCCCGCCACGGAGGCCACAGATCCCCCGGTGTTGGAGCCACACATAGACTTAATCTCACACGGTACCTGTGCCACCGGAACTCCGGACTCGTCTCCGTTCATAAGTTCTGAACCTTGTGAACCCGCGGACGCAGAACTTGATCGTTTATCGATCTTCGAATTCAACACCGCAAATATCTTCCGGCACTCACCTTTGGGCAACGTGCTAAACTCATTAAAGAACATGTCCTTGGCAGGGGACTCACAACCAAACTATGTTCGGTTCGAACTGGGGCCTGATGATGGAGAATTTTTCTTCCCACCCGCCACCCACTCCATAGCCACTGTCGAGGACTTAAGTGACATGCTTGATTACGGCTCCGAAGACATCGATGGTATGGACGACTGATGTCTACTACACAACCTTCTTCGTGTAGACGTTGTTGGGCCTCCAAGTGCAGAGGTTTGTAGGACAGTAGCAAATTTCCCTCAAGTGGATGACCTAAGGTTTATCAATCCATGGAAGGCGTAGGATGAAGATGGTCTCTCTCAAACAACCCTGCAACCAAATAACAAAGAGTCTCTTGTGTCCCCAACACACCAAATACAATGGTAAATTGTATAGGTGCACTAGTTCGGCGAAGAGATGGTGATACAAGTGCAATATGGATGGTAGATATAGGTTTTTGTAATCTGAAAATATAAAAATAGCAAGGTAGAAAGCGATAAAAGTGAGCGTAAACGGTATTGCAATGCTAGGAAACAAGGCCTAGGGTTCATACTTTCACTAGTGCAAGTTCTCTCAACAATAATAACATAATTGGATCATGTAACTATCCCTCAACATGCAACAAATAGTCACTCCAAAGTCACTAATAGCGGAGAACAAACGAAGAGATTATGGTAGGGTACGAAACCACCTCAAAGTTATCCTTTCTGATCTATCTATTCAAGAGTCCGTAGTAAAATAACATGAAGCTATTCTTTCCGTTCGATCTATCATAGAGTTCGTACTAGAATAACACCTTAAGACACAAATCAACCAAAACCCTAATGTCACCTAGATACTCCAATGTCACCTCAAGTATCCGTGGGTATGATTATACGATATGCATCACACAATCTCAGATTCATCTATTCAACCAACACAAAGAACTTCAAAGAGTGCCCCAAAGTTTCGATCGGAGAGTCAAGACGAAAACGTGTGCCAACCCCTATGCATAAGTTCACAAGGTCACTGAACCCGCAAGTTGGTCACCAAAACATACGTCAAGTAGATCACGTGATATCCCATTGTCACCACAGATAATCACATGCAAGACATACATCAAGTGTTCTCAAATCCTTAAAGACTCAATCCGATAAGATAACTTCAAAGGGAAAACTCAATCCATTACAAAAGAGTAGAGGGGGAGAAACATCATAAGATCCAACTATAATAGCAAAGTTCGCGATACATCAAGATCGTACCACCTCAAGAACACAAGAGAGAGAGACCAAACACATAGCTACTGGTACATACCCTCAGCCCCGAGCGTGAACTACTCCCTCCTCGTCATGGAGAGCGCCGGGATTATGAAGATGGCCATCGGTGAGGGATCCCCCCTCCGGCAGGGTGCCGGAACAGGGTCCCGATTGGTTTTTTGTGGCTACAGAGGCTTGCAGCATCAGAACTCCCGATCTATTATGCTCCCCGAAGGTTTTAGGGTATATGGATATATATAGGCGAAAGAAGTCGGTAAGGGGAGCCACGAGGGGTCCACGAGGGTGGAGTGCGCGCCCAGGGGGGTGGGCGCGCCCCCTGCCTCGTGCTCTCCTCGTTGATCCCTTTACGTGCACTCCAAGTCTCTTGGATTGCTTTCTTTCCAAAAATAACTTCTCCCGAAGGTTTCATTCCGTTTTTTGAAGGGTTTCCTCATAAATAATCTCAAACAGTCTGACCTCTGTGCTCAGGTGTCATCCCTGGATCAGTAATGCTGACACCACACAGTACTTTGAAGGATTTATAACAGAGTAGAAATCACACACTTATTACATCGAATGTCTCAAAGATAACTTATTACAATAAATATGGCTTAAGGCCATCTAATAACGATAACAGCGGAAGGCTTGGAAGATAAGTGAGTCCATCAACTCCAACGGCATAACTGAGTATAGAACCACGATCTAAAAGGCACCTTACTCGTCGTCTGAAAAGTCTGCAACATGAAACGTTGCAGCCCGAAAATGGGTCAGCACATGGAATATGCTGGCAATGTAACACATAGAGAAGAATGAATGATCAAGCCTATACTACATGCATATATGGCTGGTGGAAAGCTCTATGGTTCCAGTTTTGCGTAAAGCCAATTTTTCCCTACTGCAAAGGAATAAAGTTTATTTAACTATCATATTGGTTGTTAAACACTGAGAATGGTTGACAGCATCCTCAATCCCAATTAAAAATAATCATCATTAAACCCAACAAAATTAATTAAAGTAACATGATGAGATTCACATGATAACCAAGTACTAGATACTCAAAACGTCCATAACCGGGGACACGGCTAACCATGATTAGTTTATACACTCTGCAGAGGTTTGCGCACTTTTCCCCACAAGACTCGATCGCCTCCGTTGGATTTCTCGCACTACATGGTGTTTGAGAAACGGATGGCCGAGACACAGTCTTTCGGAAGCGCTAGCACCTTACGATGTGATAGACCATACCAACCTACATCCCCTACATCTGCTAGTCTACCACTGTAAGAGTTCGCACGACTTAGTCAACTATGCCAGAGCCCATAATGGCTTGTGGCTGCACACGGAAGTTTCTAGTATGAATAATCTCATGATCCCTTTGAGCCTGGGTGGCGGTCCAAAAAGAAACAGGCAAATCCTGGAAACCAGGTACCTCAATCCACCCAGATGTGTGTTTAAGTTGCCACCTTAGATAAACCGTTAATTAACAATCTCACATTTGTCATGGATATCACTCACCCAATCCACGTCTACTAGCATAGCATGGCATGATAAGCAAACGTAGAAGTAACTCCCAAAGGTTTGATAATAAAACAGGTAATAGGTACTACCTCAACTACTTCCCATCCCACAATTTAATGAGACCCTAATCATGCAGTGTTTGAGGATTGATCTAATGCATAAAAACTGGGTAGTAAAAGAGGTATGATCAAAGTGTTACTTGCCTTGCTGATGATCCGCGAAACCTAGAGATTCGAAGTAACACGCGGCGCACTCCGGGTATTCTATCATAGACAAACAAACAAGCATACAATAAGTACTCATCTAATGCACAGGTAAAACTCAAATAAGAGTTCTAACCAGAAAATTCAACTTAAGAACTATGGTTTGCAAAAAGAATCAAATCGAACGAGGCAATGAAAGTCAAACGGTGAAAGAAAACAACTTCGTTCTACAAATCTGGATCAGAGTCAAATTTTACAGTAGCAAAAGCTTGTTTAAGTTGGTTAAACGGATAGAGGGTTTCTATATGAAACTCCAGGCGCTTGAATCGCCTGATTCTGATAAACGAGCGAAAGGTTATACTAAAACGAAAATCGGATCAGAAATCGCGATCAGAAAAATAACCGCGGAAAATCCGAGAAAAAGAAAAAACGACGAACGGATTAACGAACGAATGTTCGTTATCCGGATCTAATCTACGAATACGTTCGTTAAAACGAACGAACGAGCGAACGCTCGCTATTTAACCTAAACCGAAAAAACCGATCTAAATAAAAAAACCGACGGAAAACCGAACGGTTTTTCGAGAAAAAAAACGGCGGCGCGGGTTTTGAGGCGAACCTCGGGCGGCGGGCGGCGGCTCCGGAGACGGAGGGCGGCGCGAGCGGCGGCGGCGCCAGGGTTTCGGGGGGCGCGGGCGGCAGCTGGCTCGGGCTGGACTCCCCCCGGCTTATAAAGCCTGTCGGGCCAGAGTCCCAGGTGGACACGGCCCGGTTAGGTCGGTGCGCATTTTTTTAAATAATTACGCGCAGAAGAAAAATAAAAAGAAATACTAAACGGACTCCAAAAATACCGGAATAATCCCCGACTTCTAAAATCAAGCCGGATAAAGTGAACATTTATTTGGGGCCTAAATGCAATTTTGAAAAACGCATATTTTTCCTAAATTCAAATAAAAATATCGAAAAACTCCGAAATAAAATCTTATTTGATTTTATCATTAAATTCTCAATATTTCTTTATTTTGGGAAAGTCATTTTATTCCCTCTCTCATATTTTGTAATAGAAATAATTGAAAATAAAATAAATAAAATCAAGTGATCCTATTCTCAAAAATTGGAGAAAACTCAAATATGAAAGTAACGAAATCCCCAACTCTCTCCGTGGGTCCTTGAGTTGCTTAGGATTTCTAGGATTGAAACCAAAAGCAAATAAAATATGATATGCAATGATGATCTAATGTATAACATTCCAAATTGAAAATTTGGGATGTTACACGAAAACTGCAGACGAACTCCATTAGAGATACGTCGCGTCGTGGCCCGATACAAAGGGGCCGCACACCCCCAATGCTTCACTGATGAAGTGATGAATCATGAATTCCCAGAAGGGTTTAAACCCATAAATATTGAATCATACAATGGAACAACCGATCCCGCGGTGTGGATTGAGGATTTTCTTCTCCATATCCATATGGCCCGCGGAGACGACCTTCATGCAATCAAATACCTCCCGTTAAAACTCAAAGGACCAGCTCGACACTGGTTAAATAGTCTGCCCGAAAACTCGATTGGCAGCTGGGAGGATCTGGAAGACGCCTTCTATGGCAACTTCCAAGGTACATATGTCCGGCCACCGGACGCCGATGATTTAAGTCACATTGTCCAGCAGCCCGGGGAGTCCACCAGGAAGCTCTAGACTAGGTTCTTAGTTAAAAAGAACCAAATTGTAGACTGTCCAGACGCAGAAGCCCTGGCGGCCTTCAAAGACAGTGTCCGGGATGAGTGGCTCGCCCGCCACCTCGGTCAGGAACGATCAAAATCCATGTTAGCCCTTACGGCTATGATGACCCGCTTTTGCGCAGGAGAAGACAGCTGGCTCGCTCGTAGAAGCAATAGCGCCAACGACCCGGGCAGTTCCGAAGTCTGGGACGACAATGGGAAGCCACGACGCAATAAAAGCAAGCACCTCAATAACAATGAGGGAACACACGACACAGCGGTCAACGCTGGATTCAGTGGCCCCAGACCCGGCCAACGAAAAAAGCCATTCACGACAAATAGGGATGGACCATCCAATTTAGACAGGATATTGGACAGGCCTGCCAGATTCATGGCCACCCCAATAAACCAGCTAATCACACCAACAGAAGCTGTTAGGTTTTCAAATAGGCCGGCAAGTTAAAATGCCGAACACAAGGGGAAGAGGCCACCCAGAGATAGCAACGGCGAAGAGACTCACCAACCGAACACCGGGGGACAGAAGCAGTCTCCTCCCGAAGTAAAAAGAGTAAACTTGGTATAGGTCACATACACCCCTAGATGTGAATGCACGGAAAACCCCCCCCCCCCATACAGAAGATCATACTACGGATACCTCTGCCGAACTTCAAAGCGGCCTCATCTCACCGCATACCTCATCGGCCATGACGCCGCCGGTCTCCGTTCAACGCGACCATCAATGTCCATACTGGACTAGCGATTCAGCTTCCGCCGCTCGCCTAATATGCCTGCGAAGTCGGTACCACGCATACATAATTATGCACTTAAAATACCCTGGGCATCGGCAGAAGCAGAATAAGGATGGGCCTACAAGAACTCCCATAAACTCTCTTGTTTTTCTAACTGTTTTCTTTTTTTTACTACCCTCTCTATAGATGGCTCAAAGGCTGGTCACTCACTGACTCTATCGGAGTTCGGGTTCATACACTCATCCAAAAGTCATTTCCGTCAAGGAATACCCTAACCGAGGAAAGGCGACACAGACGTGCGACAGGAGGTCCAAAATAAACTTTTGTAGACTGCACTCAGTATTTCGAGCTTGTAAAGTACCTTTATCCTCAGTCTTCCACCCTTGGCATGTAAAATAGCCAGGGTGCAGCTTCGTTATCTATATAAATGATTGGCACATCCCTCAGATCCCAGTAAAAATAATCCACTCTTTTCTAAAGAACCGAGTTTTGCCCCTATGGTTGTTTCAAACATACACATCGGCATAACTTGCCAGGGGCTCGGTATGGGAACAAACGAGTTGCCGACAAGTCCGAACAGCTCTATATTGTACTTCGGCGTCGCGAGTTTGGCCTTATATGCATCAGCTCCAAATCATGTCTTGGGTCAATAGTTGGGTTGCCCGGCTCCTGTTCTTGCTACCCTATGTTCCGCTCTATCGGCTAGGGTAGTAAAGGGAGAACTACTGCGATTGTGCTTCCGGTTAACCTGGTTAAGCACCTCAGTAGAGAAAGTCGAAAACTGACTGTCATGATGCGGCGAGAGCTGGTCAACCACTCGATGACTTATTGGAATCTTTCGTGATTCTCTCCGTGTCACACGAAGGACCTCTTTTAGGTCAAAAATGTAAACGCATCGTATGAGAATAAGTCGCGTACATACCAGGGGCTATATCGTAGACCCACCATAAAACTCCTATGGCTAAGTGAAAGTGTTAACGCCCTATAGTCCGGTTGCCTGGTTCGCCGCATTGACACCTTCTTCACGGACCAAGACGTTGGGTCAAGAGTGATCAGATGCTTTTCCGAGCACCCCCGTATTTCCTATGAGGGGGCTGACGCCGATGACTGGAAATTTTTCAGATCATATACAAACGGCCGCACAGGAGGGACAAAATCCTTTAGGCAAAACTAAAATATAGACTGATTATAAAAATTGTCTTTTACAATTCATACAGAGTTCACTCGAATATTACGCCTTTCAAACATTGACCCTCTATCAAGCGGGCAACCTCTAAGACGTACTCAAAATAATGCTCTGGTGCGTGATGGTCCTTTCCCTTGGGTGGACCCTTCGCTGCAACATCGACGGCCGTCATCTTCCCCCAGTACGTCTTGACTCGGGCAAAGGCCATCCGTGTACCTTCAATGCACGCCAACCGCTTCACGGCGTCGATATGTGGCACCGCATCAGCAAGCCGCTGCACCAAGCCGAAGTAGCTATTCAGAATAGGCTCAGTCGGCCACAACCGGATTATGACGTTCTTCATGGCAGCGCTGGATATCCTATGAAGCTCGGCCCATTGGGACATCTGTTCATTTAGCAGCAGAGGGTGTTTTGATGCACCAAACTGTGACGAGAAAAGCTTCTCCGTTGCATATCCTTCTCTCACTTGGTAAAAGTGCACCGCATCGGAAGAACTCTTCGGTAGGTCCAAAAATTCGTCTAGAGAGCTCCACACTTGGTTAAGCTGAGCATAATTCAGATCGCCGAACTTAGTCTGTAATAAAAAGAGCTTACTAGCCCCAATCTTCCCAGCTTGCTGGATCTCCTCACGGGCCGCAATAGATTCGAACCACGCTTCTTTCGCCTCTCGCAAGGCCTTGTCAAGATCAGTCGTTTTGGCTTTATTCTCCTTCTCAAGGAATTCACAGCGGCTTGTAGCATTTTTTAGTTCGAGCGCCATTGTGGATATTTTCTCCTTGTTTTGGTGCCGAGCAGCTTGTTTGGCCTTTAACTCGGCCGATGCCTTTTCGGTAGCCACATTACTGAACCAGGCCTGCTCCTTTGCCCGGGCCAGCTTCGCCCGAAGAATCTCAACGGCGGCGGCACCATCTGCAGCCATGCATATCCCAGCATACAACTTTTAGCATCACGCTTATATTACAAACACGTATGTGTAAGGACTGCTCCGAATACATACCTTGCGACTCGTCAAGACGCCTATTGATTAACGCAATGTCATTCCCTGCCAAATCAAGCTTCTGTTGCATCTCGGCAATATCCGTAGTCTGGGCAGTCGTCAGGGGAGAAACACCCTGTGTTCCAATTAACCAGATTATTCCTTGAGCATTTCTTGTTTATCCTCTGTTCGCCTCCCATGGGAAGCCAACCCGAGTCTCAGGGGCTACTACCTATACACAGGTGCATTTTGCAAATAAAATATAGTTGAAAATATTACATCACAAAGCTCGAAGCCTCTTAGCAGGCTCATGAAGGCTTCATTCAATCCGCTCTTCGCGGACAGAATCCTCTCAACCACCGTACCCATTAAGGTACGCTGTTCCTCCGAGACAAATGCTTTTCGCAGCATATCCCTCAACATATCCGGCGCCGCTGGGTCTCCGGAAGCTGTTGTAGGAGCACGACCATCCTTTGAAGGAACCTGCTCACTCGTCTCCAGAATCACCGCTGGTTGAAAACCGGATAGTCCGGGGCCTTCATTTTTAGCCCCCGAATCCCGGATGATCGCAGGCTCACCTTCGTGTGCTGCCTCCTTCATCCCTCGCAGCGCTTGTTGATCAAGAAAAACCCTCCGAGACGACACTTCAGAGTCGTCCGCCTTATTAAGCGAGGAGGCCGGGGGAGGCGTCTCGCTTTCCATCATCTCTGGGAGAAGATCTCCCGAAGAAGAGGATCGCTCAGGAACACTCTGCGCCGAACTATTAAGATACACGTGAATATTACGTGTCACCTCGATAACAGGAAAGGAACGAGATGTGATTAAAGCACCCCGTATTTACTTACGATTTGGCCGAAGGCCTGTCCTCACGACGGAGCTGTTCAATGGCGTCGCCTTCCAATCTTGAGCCGCCCGACGATGGCATCTTGCCCCTCTTGCGAGCCAGTTCCTCCCAACCTTTGGAGACGGCCCTTTTCTTCCTGTATGGAGAAGGGATGCTTGCTTATCCTTCGCCTGTGTCTTCGTGCGAAGAAATGTCGATTTCCCTGGACTCGGTGTCTAATTTACCTCCGGAACGAAGGCCACCCCTGGTCTTCCCACTCTCCACCTTGCCCTCCTCCGCCGGCGCCTGATACGGTGCCGGTGCTATCATCCTTGTTAGCACGAGGTCCGTTGAGTCTTCGGGAAGAGGGGCCAGACACCTAATCCGTTCCGCTTTCTTTATCCAGCCCTGGAAAGAGATGGTTTGCTCAGTGTCTTGCCATAGGATACCTGATTATGAGGTGTTCGGCGGACGGGTACTTACCATGGTGTCCGGATGGTTACAGTCAAGGCCGATGTCTTCAGTAGTATCTAATACGTCTCCGTCGTATCTATAATTTTTGATTGTTCCATGACAATATTCTACAACTTCCATATACTTTTTGGCAACTTTTTATACTATTTTTGGGACTAACATATTGATCCAGTGCCCAGTTCCAGTTCCTGTCTGTTGCATGTTTTTTGTTTCGCAGAAACCCAATATCAAACGGAGTCCAAACGGGATAAAAATGGACGGAGAATTATTTTGGAATATTTATGATTTTTGGGAAGTAAAATCAACGCGAGACGGTGTCCGATGGGGGTGAGGGAGTCCTGGATTAGGGGGTGTCCGGATGGCCGGACTATACCTTCAGCCGGACTCCTGGACTATGAAGATACAAGATTGAAGACTTCGTCCCGTGTCCGGATGGGACTTTCCTTGGCGTGGAAGGCAAGCTTGGCGATGCGGATGTTTAGATCTCCTACCATTGTAACCGACTTTGTGTAACCCTAACCCTCTCCGGTGCCTATATAAACCGAAGGGTTGTAGTCCGTAGAACAACACAACATACAACAATCATACTATAGGCTAGCTTCTAGGGTTTAGCCTCTTTGATCTCGTGGTAGAACTACTCTTGTACTACCCATATCATCAATATTAATCAAGCAGGACGTAGGGTTTTACCTCCATCAAGAGGGCCCAAACCTAGGTAAAACTTCGTGCCCCTTGCCTCCTGTTACCATCCGCCTAGACGCACAGTTCGGGACCCCCTACCCGAGATCCGCCGGTTTTGACACCGACATTAGTGCTTTCATTGAGAGTTCCTCTGTGCCGTCGCAATCAGGAAGGATGCCTCTTCCCGTCTTTAAAGACGGCGCCGTTACTAAGGGAGCCTTGGCCGTCGGCCAAACTCTCCGGCTAGGTGGTTTTCTTATGACCGCATGTTCGGCTGTTGCGCCGACGGTGACCTCTCGGGTCATCAAAAGCAATCTTCACGTCAGCTCAGAACTCATCGAGCAGTTAGATCCAATGGAGCTCTATACCGTAAACGAGCTCTTGGATCGCATCGCCGCCCTGGGGGTCGCCACGAATTACGACCAGGTTGGGCTTAAACCCGATCTAAGAGAAAATAACTCTCCCCAAGCCACCCATCACGTTGCCGTGGTCGAGGTGCAGTGCGGCGATCCTTCATCTATCTTAAGGACTAGCTACGTCCGGATTCCCGAACCCTCCAAGCCGGATACCCGCGAAGGGGAGGATGTAACTCAAGACCTGAACTTAGAATCAGGCAACGGGCCAGATTCATTGGACAACTTCCAAGAATCCAAACTTCAGAGTTCGGAAACTCCTTGGCCTTTGAGTCTTAGATTGGGTGAGGTTTCGGATTTAATTCCACCCACCCACCCGAATGTAAGCGATCTATCCCAAATCAGGCAAAAGCCCGAACAAACAGTACATCATTACTGGGCCCGATTCCTCCTGGTTATGAACAGGATAAAGGAATGCCACGAGGAAGACGCAATTTCAATATTCTGCAATAATTGCATGGACAAGGGAATCCTCAACGCCATAAGTCGTCGTGATATTACACGTTTCGCTGACTTGGCGTCCATAGTACAAAAGTACTGTGCGATGGAAAGCACCTGGAAAACCGAAATAAAATTTTGGGACAATCCGGCCCTGAATAGAAACCCAATCCAAAATAAAAGGGTGCATCATCGTCAAACACCCGAGTTAAACACCAAAACACCAAAACCCTCTACAGGGCGTGGAACCGTACTAGAAGGATGGCTTAACGGACCCTGTAAACATCATAGTATAGAGGATGCCACACCAACTCACAGCCTTAGAGCATGTTGGATACTCCAGCACGTGGCCAAAATCGGCGAAGATCTCCTAATTCCGGAGGCCGCAGAAAGCCACCTCAGGGACACCAGTACAGTCTTAATAGTCTTCGAGACTTTCACATCAAATAATATGCGAAAAAGAACACTCCGCAGCCTTGCCGAAGTTTATCAAGTAGCGATAATAAACCCATGGAGTGACATGGCTATTACTTTTAATGCCAGTGATGAACCTAAATTCCGAACAGCTCGAGCACCAGCCGCATTGGTCCTCAGTCCAATTGTGGACGGCTTTCGCCTCACCAAGGTACTCATGGACGGAGGCAGCGGATTGAACCTCATTTATGAGGAAACCCTTCAAAAAATGGAAATAGACTGGAACCGCATCGAGCGAAGCAGCACAACCTTTAGAGGAATAATCCCCAGTCGGGAAGCGCGTTGTACAGGAAAAATCACACTAGATGTGGTGTTCGGCATGCCGGATAATTATAGGTCCGAAGAGGTCACGTTCCAGGTGGCCCCGTTCAGTAGCGGACACCATGCTCTGCTAGGGCGGGAAGCGTTTACAATCTTCCAAGCAATACCCCATTACGGGTACATGAAGCTCAAGATGCCCGGGCCGAACGGAATTATCACTCTCGCTAGTGATCCGGACATAGCGCTCCGCGCCGAAAACAAGACAACCGCATTGGCCCTCGAGGCACTATCTAAAGCCCTAGCGGCTGAGGAACTGACTACGCTGCGCTCCACGGTAAACAGGGACGATGTGATACTCGACAAAAGATCCAAGTCCACCTCCTTTAAACCAGCGGACGAAATAGTCAAATTCCAGGTCCATCCAACGGACCCCAATAAAACAGCTTCCGTCGGGGCACGATTAAACCCCGATGTAGACGCCGCATTGCAAGAATTCCTACATGAAAATTGGGACATCTTCGCCTGGCACCCTTCAGACATGCCAGGAATCCCACGCAGGCTGGCCGAACACTGCTTAAATATCCTATCAAACAAGCCCTTCGGCGTTTCTCCGAACCCAAGAGACATGCCATGGGAGAGGAGCTAGCCAAGCTATTGGAGGTCGGATTCATCAGAGATATAAAACATACGGACTGGCTAGCAAACTTGGTGATGGTACCAAAGAAGGACAAATCCTGGTGCCTGTGCGTTGATTTCAAAGACCTTAACAAGGCTTGCCCAAAGGATCCCTTCCCCCTCCCCCGCATCGATCAAATTATCGACGCCACCGCACGACAAGATTCGTTGTGTTTCCTCGATGCATACTCCGGCTACCATCCAATCAAGATGGCAGAGTCAGACCAAGCCGCAACGGCATTCATCACACCATACGGCCCATTCTGCTTCAACACAATGCCCTTCAGGCTCAAAAACGCCGGCGCAACATATCAACGCATGATTCAGACATGTCTGGCAAACCAGATCGGCAAAACAGTGGAGGCATACGTGGATGATGTGGTCGTAAAAACAAGACATGTCGAATCTCTAGTAGACGACTTGAGGCTTACATTTGATAACCTCTGAACATACGACATCAAGATCAACCCGGAAAAATGCGTTTTCGGCGTTCCAGCCGGAAAGCTCTTGGGCTTCATCGTATCCGGCAGAGGAATTGAAGCAAATCCAGCCAAGATCCGAGCCTTGTCGCAATTGGATATCCCAAAGGACCTCAAACAAATACAAAAATTAACCGGATGCGTGGCGGCTCTAAGCCGCTTCATCTCCCGCTTGGGAGAAAATGCACTACCCCTCTATCGCCTCCTTCGGCGCACCGAACACTTCGAGTGGACGGATGCCGCCATGGTCGGACTCGACGAAATAAAAGCCATATTGGCAACAAACCCAGTCCTGGCCGCGCCAAATATCGGCAAACCAATGCTATTGTACATTGCAGCAACCCACCAGGTTGTTAGCACAGTGCTCGTCGTTGAGAGAGAAATGGACGGACACAATTACCCCTTCAAAAGCCGGTCTACTACGTGTCCACTGTCCTCACTCCATGCAAATCACGGTACCCGCATTATCAAAAGATTGCATATGCGGTATTCATGGCATCCCGGAAGCTACGACACTACTTTCAAGAGTGTTTGATAACAGTAGCATCGGAAGTACCACTCAACGACATATAAACAACCGTGATGCAACGGGCCGGATTGCAAAATGGACCATCGAGCTCCTCCCGTTCGACATAACTTATAAGCCACGGCGAGCTATCAAGTCACAAGTTTTGGCCGACTTCGTCGCAAAATGGACGGAGGCCGAACTCCCTAAAGAGTACGGCACATATTCAAACTGGATCATGCATTTTGACGGCTCCAAAATGTTGGCCGGACTAGGGGCTGGCGTTGTTTTGACATCCCCCACAGGAGACACAGTTCAATACGTACTCCAGATTATGTACACGGACTCCAACAATGCAGCCGAATATGAGGCCCTTTTACATGGTCTCCGGATGGCAGTATACATGGGCATTCAACGCCTAGAGGTGCGCGGGGATTCGAACCTCGCGATATCCCATAGAAATGGAGACTTCGATGCCAAGGATCCAAAAATGGCAGCTTACCGCAACGCCGTCTTAAAAATGTCAGCTCGGTTCGAGGGGCTCGAATTTCACCATATAGCCCGGGAAAACAATCAGGCGGCAGACGTCTTGGCACGCATCGGCGCAAAACGCGATGCATTCCCCCCCAACATCTTCTTGGAAAGGCTGTTCAAGGCATCCGTAGCATGGGAAGGGGAACCTGGTAATAACAGCCGAACCCAACCGCACTGTCTGACACCGAACAATCTGACATAATCGGAGGCTCTGCCAATGAAATTACAACTTCAGCCCATGTAATAATGGCCGTCATCGCCCCGTGGACAGAACCATTCCTAGCCTACCTTACTAGGCAGGAGCTCCCAGAGGACCAAAATGAGGCACGCTGCATAGTGCGGTGATCTAAGGCCTATAAAGTCCATGAGGGAGAACTTTATAAAAAAAGCACTACCGGAGTCCTTCAAAGGTGCATCTCCGAAGAGGAAGGGCGGAACTTGCTGGCTGAAATTCATGCCGGACTCGGCGGTCATCACGCTGCAGCTCGGTCCCTTGTAAGCAAGGCTTTCCGTACATGCTTTTATTGGCCGACGGCCCGGGCAGACGCTCAGGACTTGGTCCAACGATGCGTCGGTTGCCAGCTTTTTGCAAACCAAAGCCATATGCCATCCACCGCCCTCCAAACTATCCCCATCACTTGGCCTTTCGCGGTCTGGGGGCTTGACATGGTTGGACCCCTTAAGGGTGGAACCCACAGGAAAAAATACTTACTGGTCATGGTGGACAAGTTCACCAAATGGATAGAAGCCAAGCCTGTTAAGACGGCCGAATCCGGACCAGTGATAGACTTCATATCCGGGGTCGTACACCGTTACGGCGTCCCCCATAGCATCATCACTGATAACGGCACGAACTTTACGGCCGACGAGGTAAAACTCTGGTGCAAAAACATGGGCATCAAGCTCGATTATGCCTCCGCCTATCACCCAGAAACTAACGACCAGGTCGAACGTGCAAATGGTCTTATTATGAGCGGCATCAAACCTAGATTAGTGCGGTCCCTCAAGGAATCCAACACGCACTGGGTAGAGGAGCTCGACTCCGTACTCTGGGGGCTGCGGACCACGCCGAATCGCACCACCAGATACACACCATTCTTCATGGTGTACGGCACAGAGGCTGTTTTGCCTTGCGACATAATTCATGACTCACCTCGAGTGCGCATGTACGAAGAAAGAGAAGCCGAAATCGATCGGCAGGACAGTTTGGACACCTTGGAGGAGGAGCGTGACGTGGCAAAAGCCCGTTCCGCATTCTATCAACAGCAGGCTCGAGGATATCAAAGCAGAGAAGTACGGGCCAAAAATTACAATGTTGGCGAACTAGTTCTACGCCAGCCGGACAAGAAAAAGGACAAACTGAAGCCCAAGTGGGAAGGTCCCTTCATAATCGACCAAGTCCTGACTGGTGGAGCGTACCGCCTGTGAGATGCATCGGATAACCGACTCGAGCTGAACCCATGGAACGCAGACCGTCTCCGAAGATTCTATGCCTAGCGCCGGACTCTGTGTTCGTCTCCTTCCTCTGTCCATTTTTTACATTTTCTGTCTTACATTTCTCCCCTTCCCCCTTTTTCTCCCTTATAGCCCTTAAAGGCTCATCAAGTGACGCGCTACCCGTGCTCACTAAACCTGGGGGCTTCTTTAAACATAAGCTTATTTATACGGCTTCATGCCCAACACATGTGCCAAACTTCCGCATGTACCTTTTATTCACCATTATATGCATCGATATGACTTAAGTTTTGGCCAAGATGGGTTGCCTGGCTCCTGTGCTTACCCCTACGTTCCGATTGTTTGGCTAGGTGGTAAAGGGAGCACCTCTGCGATTGTTACTGCCGGGTCAGCCGGACGTGTACCTCAGACTGGGTGAAGCCGAAAGCTAGCGTTCTTAAGGGAATATTCGGTCGGTGAACTAAAGATGACCTTTTTACTTATTTATGTGCCCCCAGATGCTTTTTCTGTGTTCGCAGTCGGGATATGCACTTTAGGGCATGCCTCCCAGAGAAAGGAACCCCTAACGAAACTATTCTCCCTGGAAGACGTTTCTTACTAACCATGTAATATAACATAACTAGTTGGGCACTTGTCTGATAAAGCACTAATGACCCCTACGCCTGGTCTCCATGCATACCCCGGTTCTTATATAACCGCAAGGGTATTCGGACACACTCCGGACCGTCAGGTCCCGAGGTCGAAGCGAAAAGGTCGGCAACGACAAACGATCTACAATCCGGCTAGAAGGCATTACACATGTCAATTAAAATTACATAGTCATTATGACTGATCGTATTCCTCTTCAATACCATCCAACAGGCTGTCTAGTTTACAGTCCTGCTGGGAATACTTTGCGGCCGTACACTAAACTTACAGGGATCTCCTTCCCGTCGGGCCCAACCGGTCCGACCTCGGCCATGTGGTTTGGGTCAGCCTTTGTGTACCGCATCTTCACCATGGCCCAGGCCTCCCTAGCGCCTTGACGGCAGGCCGATATCTTCCACAACCGGAAGCACCACCGCGCTCCCTTCAGCTTCTCGGCAAGCTCTCCAAGGCCCTTGGGTATGGAGAGGGAAGGCCATAAGGCCTGGGCAACGCCTTGCATTGCCTGCCGAACTCGCTCGTGCAGTTGCGAGAACTCGGGAAGAAGGTCACCCATAGAACCGGGCATCTCCTCGGCAGGATGACCTGTTAGCATACCTACAGACATAAGTCTGTTAGTCGACTTCCTTTTTCAGAGTTTGTTTAAGCACTTACTAAATATGCCGCGTCGAAGCCGTTGATTCTCCTTAGTGGAGTCCGACAGTTGGGCACGAACATCTTTTAGTTCAACGTCCAGCTTGGTGTTGGCATCCTGAAGATCACTCTTCTCCCGCCTCACCTTTGTCAGCACGCTCTCACCAGCCTCTAACTGGCGCAGAAGTTGTTGCTTTTCCGGATCCAGTCCGGCGCCATCTGCAATATCATTTATCAGATTAGCACATACGTCGCATTTCGCATAATACTTATCTTTTTGATGCATATATTACCAGAGGGGGCCCCCTTGGGCTCCCCTGTCGCGGCTAGTGTGGCCTCAAGTTGGGTCTTGCACTCTTTTAGCTCCTGGGACAGTTGGGTATTCTTCTCTGAAAGAGCCTGCATGTTATATGATCCTTAAATCAGTTATTCTAACTGTTTCAAGTCTCGGGGGCTACTGATCCATATAACTATCAAATTTTCTCACCCGTATGTCTTTTACATATTGCTCCGTGGCTCTGGCTAGACCATTTTGAGCGGCACGGAGATACACATCTCCCGAATTGAAGGCATCCAACACCTCTTGGGAGAAACAAGCGTCGCGGAGAACTGTCCGGCGGCGCCGATGATTCATGGCACTCTCCACCTCAGAATGGGTGGCAGACAGCCCGTCCGCATCCTCTATCGGAGGAGCGTCCGGTGCGTGCCTCATGTTTGCCTCCGCCTCCAGGCCGGGCTGTGGAGCCTGGCTGGTGGAGGCGCGATTGGCAGCCTCTCCGGATATAGTCCGGCGAGGCCTTTTTGTCCTGCACCGAGCACGAGTGTTAATATGCCTTGAAGGAATAACACCTGGGATTAAAAAGGCGCGCTATACCTTTGCGCCGGCGCCTCAGTCCGGACTAAATTCCTTTTTACCCCACGGGGCCCTGCGGCCCCTCGTTGGCTAGCCGCCACAGGCTCGGCCTCCCGCCTCAGGAACCTCCCCTGCAAAACACGGTTGTTGTCAGGAAAACTGAAAACACGTGAGGATGGATCCCTTTCCAAGGTGATGGGACTCCGGTCTCAGTTACCTGGGAGGCCGGGATTAACCCTGGGTAATCGGCCGTAATGGCCACCAAGGTATTGTCCTTGTTCAGCCGATAAAACACCCCGTCAATCAGCTCCACCGATATGTCCGGATCCTCTTCGGAGGCCGGATCGAGGGACCGTTCAGGATCCTCGGGCTGTGGAGGACGACTGTTTATGTCCTTTACTTCCTGTCGCAGTTCCTGCGTTGGAGTCGTTAGACTATATATTTAATCATGGGAATATAAAACGGATCGGCAAGCAAAATTGTCCGCTTACCCAACTTGGAGGGTTGTACATAGTAATTCCACCCTGTGGGTTGACGCAGAGGAATTCCTCCTCTTCTCCCTTGTACAAAGAGGACAAGATCTTTACTAGAGCAGCAGCTGAGTCCGGCCCCTTACGACCGTAATGGATGGCTTCATCCTCCTCATTAAAATCCCACATGGGGTGGCCTCTATACTGAAGCGGCTGCACCCCCCGCATGATGCATATGGCCATGACTCCAATCATGGTTAGTCCAGAATGAGCCAATAGTCTTATCCGGCCCATCAGGTAAAGGACGTCCCTGTCACTTTCTCTCTGAGAGCTCCGTGGACGCCAGCTTAAGCGTTTCTTTAGGGGAGCACTGTTGAATTCGGGGAGGCCGATCCGGATAGGATCCAGTAGTGGGACATCCTCCATATAAAACCATTCTGAAGGCCAGTCCTCGGGCGCCTTCTTCGGGGTTCCGGATAGATATCCGGTCCCGGCGATGCGCCACACTTCGGCTCCGCCCACTTGATATATTGACCCCTCCTGAGAACGGGGCACCAGGCAGAATAGCCTCTTCCACAGCGCGAAATGAGCTTCCACACCTAAGAACAACTCGCAAAGGGTGACGAAGCCCGCGATATGCAATATGGAGGCGGGCGTGAGGTTGTGCAGCTGGAGGCCATAGAACTCCAGAAGCCCCCGGAGGAACGGATGAATTGGAAATCCAAGTCCTCTTATTAGATAAGGGACGAGGCACACCCTCTCTCCTTTGGAGGGATTGGGGGTGCTCTCCGCTTGTTCTCTGCCATTATAGGTGGCGAGACCGGCTCAGACCGGGACCATATAGGCCGGAGGGAGGAATCCCTTGGTCTGGAGCGATACCAGCTCGCTATGCGGGATGGAGCACCTCTCCCAGTATCTAGGCTTAGGACTGGAAGGGTGAGAGGAGGAGTTGCGACGGCTGGCCATGGTGGAGTGGACCTTTGCCGGAGGTGCTCTCGTGATTACTCGCGGAAAAGAGAAGGCGTGGTTTGGATCTGAATCCCCATCCCTTTAAATAGGCAGCTCATTTATGCGGCTAGGGGTGAAAATGCGAAAGCAGTCAAGACTTTTCGTATTCGTTGGACACGTGGAAGGCGGCCCATATTGGGCGTAGAAGCCAAGGAGCGCTGCATTTATGAAGAACAAGACATTATTCAACAGGTACACGAAATCTGGAAGGGGAACCCGCCTTGCAATGTCGAAGACAATCTGCACGCCGGACTCGTCGTCATTGAAGCCTGGTTCGGGGGCTACTGAGGGAGTCCTGGATTAGGGGGTGTCCGGATGGCCGGACTATACCTTAAGCCGGACTCCTAGACTATGAAGATACAAGATTGAAGACTTCGTCCCGTGTCCGGATGGGACTTTCCTTGGCGTGGAAGGCAAGCTTGGCGATGCGGATGTTTAGATCTCCTACCATTGTAACCGACTTTGTGTAACCCTAACCCTTTCCGGTGCCTATATAAACCGGAGGGTTTTAGTCCGTAGAACAACACAACATACAACAATCATACCATAGGCTAGCTTCTAGGGTTTAGCCTCTTTGATCTCGTGGTAGATCTACTCTTGTACTACCCATATCATCAATATTAATCAAGCAGGACGTAGGGTTTTACCTCCATCAAGAGGGCCCGAACCTGGGTAAAACTTCGTGCACCTTGTCTCCTGTTACCATCCGCCTAGACGCACAGTTCGGGACCCCCTACCCGAGATCCGCCGGTTTTGACACCGACAGGGGGCACGAGGTAGGGGGGCGCGCCCCAGGGTGTCAGGCGCGCCCCTGACCCTCGTGGCCACCCTGTAAGGTGGTTGACGCTCTTCTTTTGCCACAACAAAGCTAATTTTATGTGAATGATCTGGGCGAAAGATTCACCCCAATCGGAGTTACGGATCTCCGGATATTTAAGAAACGGTGAAGGGCCAGAAAACAGAACGCAGAAACAGAAAGAGACAGAGAGATAGATCCAATATCGGAGGGGCTCTCGCCCCTCCCACGCCATGGGAGCCAAGGACCAGAGGGGAAACCCTTCTCCCATCTAGGGAGGAGGTCAAGGAAGAAGAAGAAGAAGGGGCCCCCTCTCCCCCTTGCTTCCGGTGGCGCCGGAGCGCTGCCGGGGCCATCACCATCATCGCCATCTTCACCAACAACTTCACCACCATCATCACCAACTCTTCCCCCCTCTATGCAGCGGTGTAACCTCTCTCTTACCAGCTGTAATCTCTACTTAAACATGGTGCTCAACGCTATATATTATTTCCCAATGATGTATGGCTATCCTATGATGTTTCAGTAGATCTGTTTTGTCCTACGAGCTATTTGATGATCGTGATTGGTTTGAGTTGTATGTTTTATTATTGGTGCTATCCTATGGTGCTCTCCGTGTCGCGCAAGCGTGAGGGATTCCCGCTGTAGGGTTTGCAATATGCTTATGATTTGCTTATGGTGGGTGGCGTGAGTGACAGAAGCACAGACCCGAGTAAGTAGGTTGTTTGCCTATGGGATAAAGGGGACTTGATACTTTAATGCTATGGTTGGGTTTTACCTTAATGAATCTTTAATAGTTGCGGATGCTTGCTAGAGTTCCAATCATATGTGCATATGATCCAAGTAGAGAAAGTATGTTAGCTTATGCCTCTCCCTCATATAAAATTGCAATAATGATTACCGATCTAGTTATCGATTAACTAGGGACAAATAACCTTCTTGTTGACAAAAGCTCTTTACTAAAACTAATTTAGTTGTGTCTTCATCTAGACAGCCCCTAGTTTTATTTACGTGCTCTTTACTTTCTTGCAAGCTTACCCAAAAACACCTACAAAGTACTTCTAGTTTCATACTTGTTTCCGGTAAAGCGAACGTCAAGCGTGCGTAGAGTTGTATCGGTGGTCGATAGAACTTGAGGGAATATTTGTTCTACCTTTAGCTCCTCGTTGGGTTCGACACTCTTACTTATCGAAAACTGTTGCGATCCCCTATACTTGTGGGTTATCAAGACCTTTTTATGGCGCCGTTGCCAGGGAGCAATAGCGTGGGGTGAATATTCTCGTGTGTGCTTGTTTTCTTTATCACTAAGTAATTTTTATTTGATGTTCTTAGTTGTTCTTTATCTTTAGTTATGGATATGGAACACGAAATACCACAAAAATTAGGTGTACTTGCTGCTCATGGAGATGGGGAACCTCCTGAAACCCTCGATGCTAGTTATGTGAAAGATATTATGTACTACTTTAATAATCCTGAGAAAACCCCATTCAATTATGTAATGGGAGTAACGTTGGATCAACGTGAATACTTTAGGGATTATCGCTTAACACAAAAAGGGAAACTATTATGGGATCAAATTCATATATTGAAGTGGTATGCTTGGCAACTATGCGTGGAATATGATTATACTTGTTGCTCTAGGATGAATGCTCCACACCTTCCCTTCTCATGCAAATTTAATGAAAATATAACCTTAGCTTCTTATGCTAATGGTATTTATGATTACTATGATGTTGAACAAATAGAAGAATTTGTTGCTTTTATGGGTGCTTATGAAATTGAATCTATGTGTAAAGAGTTTGAAGATTTTGATGATGCTGTTTATAAATATGAAAGTTTAGCTATCCTCAAGTATTGCTATGAAAATTATAAATACAATTACGAAATTAATGCACTTATTAAGAAAGTCTCCGCTGTCCAAGAAGAGAATAATATTTTGCAGGAGTCTATGGAAGAAGAAATTGATGAAACTGTGAGCTCATTGGATGAAAAAGATGATGAGGAGAGCGAAGAACAAAAGGAGGAAAAGCAGATTAGCTACCCGTGCCCACCTTCTAATGAGAGTAACTCTTCAACTCATACATTATTTAATTCCCCTTCGTGCTTACCGAAGGATGATTGCTATGATGACTATTATGATCCCGTTGATTCTCTTGAAATATCCCTTTTTGATGATGCTTGCTATGCTTGTGGCAAAGATGCCAATATGAATTATGCTTATGAAGATGAACTTGCTATAGTTCCTTATGTTAAACATGAAATTCTTGCTATTGCACCCACACATGATAGTCCTATTATCTTTTTGAATTCTCCCGACTACACTATATCGGAGAAGTTTGCACTTATTAAGGATTACACTGATGGGTTGCCTTTTACTGTTGCACATGATGATTTTGATAGATATAATATGCATGTGCTTGCTGCTCCTACTTGCAATTATTATGAGAGAGGAACTATATCTCCACCTCTCTATGTTTCCAACATGACCAAATTGCAAGAAACTGTTTATACTATGCATTGGCCTTTACTAGGTGTGCATGAATTGTTCTTTTATAACATGCCAATGCATAGGAAGAGATTTAGACTTTGTCATTGCTTGATATATGTTACTTTGTGCTCACTACTAAATTACAAATCATTGTTGATTCAAATTGGCTTTGATATACCTTGGGATCCGGGTGGATCCATTACTTGAGCACTATATGCCTAGCTTAATGGCTTCAAAGAAAGCGCTGCCAGGGAGACAACCCGGAAGTTTTAGAGAGTCATTTATTTCTGTTGAGTGCTTTCATATAGTTTAAAAACAACAAAAATAAAGAGGGGAACCCAAAACTTTTTCAAAAAGAAAAGTGAAAGTGAGAGAGACAAGCATTGTTGAAGTGGGAGCTAGCCTTGAACTTTGTTCATGCTCACTGCAACTTTGTGAATCTCAATTACAGAAACTTTTCAACAAAATTATCCCCTTGTACAATTCCATTGTATAATAAAAATAATGTGCCAAGGTTTGCCTTTAGGATGTTTACGATGCTTGTTGGTTTGTGCGGTGCAGGACAGAAACTTTGGCTGTAGTGCATGAATTTTAATTTTTTACTGGAACGTCAAATGGTTCTGATTCTTCTTGCACTGTCTTTCCGTACAAATTTTTTATTTTTCCTAATTTTGGCAGAATTTTTCAAGTACAAGAAGTATGGTGAATGTTCAGATTGCTACAGACTGTTCTGTTTTAGACAGATTCTGTTTTTGATGCATAGTTTGCTTGTTTTGATGAAACTATCAATTTCTATCAGTGGATTAAGCCATATAAAAGTTATATTACAGTAGCTACAATGCAAAAACAAAATATGAATTGGTTTGCAACTGTACTTAGAGTGGTGATTTGCTTTATTATACTAACGGATCTTACCGAGTTTTCTTTTGAAGTTTTGTGTGGATGAAGTGTTCGATGATTGAGAAGGTCTCGATGTGAGGAGAAGAAGGAGAGGCAAGAGATCAAGCTTGGGGATGCCCAAGTCACCCCAAGTAAATATTCAAGGATACTCAAGCGTCTAAGCTTGGGGATGCCCTGTAAGGCATCCCCTCTTTCTTCAACAAGTATCGGTATGTTTTCGGATTCGTTTCGTTCATGCGATATGTGCAAATCTTGGAGCGTCTTTTGCATTTAGTTTTAACTTTTATTTTATGCACCATGCTCGTAAGAGATTGTCCTTGGTTGATTTTTAGAATGCTCTTTGCACTTCACTTATATCTTTGGAGTATGGCTTTATAGAATGTTTCATGTGCTTCACTTATATCATTTGAAGTTTGGATTGCCTGTTTCTCTTCACTTAGACAACCGCCATTTGCAGAATGCTCTTTTGCTTCACTTATATTTGTTAGAGCGTGGGCATATCTTTTGTAGAAACAATTAAACTCGCGTGCTTCACTTATATCTATTTAGAGAGATGACAGGAACTGGTCATTCACATGGTTAGTCATAAAATCCTACATAAAACTTGTAGATCGCTGAATATGATATGTTTGATTCCTTGCAATAGTTTTGCGATATAAAGGTGGTGATATTAGAGTCATGCTAGTCGAGTAATTGTGAAATTGAGAAATACTTGTGTTGAGGTTTGCAAGTCCCGTAGCATGCACGTATGTTGAACTGTTATGTAACGAAGTCGGAGCATGAGGTGTTTATTGATTGCCTTCCTTATGAGTGGCGGTCGGGGATGAGCGATGGTCTTTTCCTACCAATCTATCCCCTAGGAGCATGCGCGTAGTACTTTGTTTCAATGACTAATAGATTTTTGCAATAAGTATGTGAGTTCTTTATAACTAATGTTGAGTCCACGGATTATACGCACTCTCACCCTTCCATCATTGCTAGCCTCTTCGCTACCGTGCATTGCCCTTTCTAACCTCGAGAGTTGGTGCAAATTTCGCCGGTGCATCCAAACCCCGTGATACGATACGCTCTGTCACACATAAGCCTCATTATATCTTCCTCAAAACAGCCACCATACCTACCAATCATGGCATTTCCATAGCCATTCCGAGATATATTGCCATGCAACTTCCATCATCATCATATACATGACTTGAGCATTTATTGTCATATTGCTTTGCATGATCGTAAGATAGCTAGCATGATGTTTTCATGGCTTGTCCATTTTTTATGTCATTGCTACGCTAGATCATTGCACATCCCGGTACACCACCGGAGGCATTCATATAGAGTCATATCTTTGTTCTAGTATCGAGTTGTAATATTGAGTTGTAAGTAAATAAAAGTGTGATGATCATCATTATTAGAGCATTGCCCCAGTGAGGAAAGGATGATGGAGACTATGATTCCCCCATAAGTCGGTATGAGACTCCGGACTTTACAAAAAAAATAAAAGAGGCCAAAGAAGGCCAAATAAAAAAAAGAGGCCAAAGAAGCCCACCAAAAAAATAAAATAATAAAATAAATAAAAAACAAAAAAATGAGAGAAAAAGAGAGAAGGGGCAATGTTACTATCCTTTTACCACACTTGCGCTTCAAAGTAGCACCATGTTCTTCATATAGAGAGTCTCTTGAGTTATCACTTTCATATACTAGTGGGAATTTTCATTATAGAACTTGGCTTGTATATTCCAATAATGGGCTTCCTCAAATGCCCGAGGTCTTCATGAGCAAGCAAGTTGGATGCACACCCACTCAGTTTCAGTTTGAGCTTTCATACACTTACAGCTCTTAGTGCATCCGTTGCATGGCAATCCCCACTCCTCACATTAACATCAATTGATGGGCATCTCCATAGCCCGTTGATTAGCCGCGTCGATGTGAGACTTTCTCCTTTTTGTCTTCTCCACATAACCCCCATTAGCATATTCTATTCCACCTATAGTGCTATGTCCATGTCTCACGCTCATGTATTGCGTGAAAGTTGAAAAGGTTTGAGAATGTAAAAAGTATGAAACAATTGCTTGGCTTGTCATCGGGGTTGTGCATGATGTGAATGCTTTGTGTGGTGAAGATGGAGCATAGCCAGACTATATGATTTTGTAGGGATGAGCTTTCTTTGGCTATGTTATTTCAATAAGACATAATTGCTTGGTTGGTATGCTTGAAGTATTATTGTTTTTTATGTCAAATGATAGACTATCGCTTTGAATCACTCGCGTCTTAATATTCATGCCATGATTAGACATATGATCAAGATTATGCTAGGTAGCATTCCACATCAAAAATTATCTTTTTTATCATTTACCTACTCGAGGACGGGCAGGAATTAAGCTTGGGGATGCTGATACGTCTCCGTCTCATCTATAATTTTTTATTGTTCCATGCCAATATTCTACAACTTCCATATACTTTTTGGCAACTTTTTATACTATTTTTGGGACTAACATATTGATCCAGTGCCCAGTGTCAGTTCCTGTCTGTTGCATGTTTTTTGTTTCGCAGAAACCCAATATCTAACGGAGTCCAAACAGGACAAAAACAAACGGAAAATTATTTTGGAATATTTGTAATTTTTGGAAGTAAAATCAACGCGAGACGGTGTCGGAGGGGGGCACGAGGTAGGGGGGCGCCCCCCAGGGTGTTAGACGCGCCCCTGACCCTCATGGCCACCCCGTAAGGCGGTTGATGCTCTTCTTTTGCCGCAAGAAAGCTAATTTTATGTGAAAGATCTGGGCGAAAGATTCACCCCAATCGGAGTTACGGATCTCCGGATATTTAAGAAACGGTGAAGGGCCAGAAAACAGAACGCGGAAACAGAGAGAGACAGAGAGATAGATCCAATCTCGGAGAGGTTCTCGCCCCTCCCACGCCATGGGAGCCAAGGACCAGAGGGGAAACCCTTCTCCCATCTAGGGAGGAGGTCAAGGAAGAAGAATAAGAAGGGGGCCCCTCTCCCCCTTGCTTCCGGTGGCGCTGGAGCGCTGCCGGGGCCATCATCATCATCGCCATCTTCACCAACAACTTCACCGCCATCATCACCAACTCTTCCCCCCTCTATGCAGCGGTGTAAACTCTCTCTTACCCGCTGTAATCTCTACTTAAACATGGTGCTCAACGCTATATATTATTTCCCAATGATGTATGGCTATCCTATGATGTTTCAGTAGATCTGTTTTGTCCTACGGGCTATTTAATGATCGTGATTGGTTTGAGTTGTATGTTTTATTATTGGTGCTGTCCTATGGTGCTCTCCGTGTCGCGCAAGCATGAGGGGTTCCCGATGTAGGGTTTGCAATATGCTTATGATTTGCTTATGGTGGGTGGCGTGAGTGACAGAAGCACAAACCCGAGTAAGTAGGTCGTTTGCATATGGGATAAAGGGGACTTGATACTTTAATGCTATGGTTGGGTTTTACCTTAATGAATCTTTAGTAGTTGCGGATGCTTGCTAGAGTTCCAATCATAAGTGCATATGATCCAAGTAGAGAAAGTATGTTAGCTTATGCCTCTCCCTCATATAAAATTGCAATAATGATTACCGGTCTAGTTATCGATTGCCTAGGGACAAATAACCTTCTTGTTGACAAAAGATCTTTACTAAAACTAATTTAGTTGTGTCTTCATCTAAACAGCCCCTAGTTTTATTTACGTGCTCTTTACTTTCTTGCAAGCTTACCCATAAACACCTACAAAGTACTTCTAGTTACATGCTTGTTTCCGGTAAAGCGAACGTCAAGCGTGCGTAGAGTTGTATCGGTGGTTGATAGAACTTGAGGGAATATTTGTTCTACCTTTAGCTCCTCGTTGGGTTCGACACTCTTACTTATTGAAAACTGTTGCGATCCCCTATACTTGTGGGTTATCAGTATCCGACCACTTCTTTCGTTTCCCGAAAAATAATTTCCACATCCCTTGTGCGTAGTGCCGAAGAAGTGTTGAAGTGTCCGCGGCCCTTCGGGATTAAACTCCCACATGCGGAGAGGTCGCCTCTGGCACGGCAAGGTCCGACGGACCAGCATTACTTGAATAACATTGATAAGATCAATGTCCCTCTCGAGGAGGCTCCTGATGCGGCTCTGAAGAGTCTGTACCTCATCAATTGATCCCCAGCCCAACCCCTTATTAATCCATGATGCGAGCTGGATCGGAGGGCTGGGTCAAAACGCAGGCGTAGCCGCCCACTTGGAGCCACGGGGCTCGGTGATATAGAACCACTCCCGTTGCCATAAGTCAGAGGACTCGGTGAAGGATCCTTTTAGCCAAAGAGCGCTATTAAGCTTGCTCACGGTGGTGCCACCACACTCCGCCTGCTTCCCCCTATCGTCCGCGGCTTCACATGGAAGGTCGTAAGACACAAACCGAAGTGTGGAGGGATTCGAAGGAAGGCCTCACACGTGATGATAAACACCGAGATAAGCAGAACAGAGTTCGGGGCCAGATCATGAAAATCCAGCCCGTAGTAGAACATGAGCCCTCAAACAAAGGGATTAAGGGAAAAACCTAACCCTCGGAGGAAGTGGGAGATGAACACGACCCTCTCGCATGATCTGGGGGTAGGGATAACCTGCCCTTCGGCAGGGAGCCGATGGAGAATTTCTGTAGTCAGATATCTCGCCGCCCTAAGCTTTGCAATGTCCTCCTCTGTAGCAGAAGAAACCACCCACCGACCAGGAAGGCTGGATCCAAACATGACTAAGGCTTGTGGTGGTCGAAACTTGGGTTTTAGAACTTGAGATAGCAAGGGCTGAGGAAGAAGCAAATGTGGAAGAGAAAGAGACGGGTGTGCACCCCTTTATAAAGGCCGTGAGTATCTAAACGCCTACTCCCGGGCCTTAAAGCTTGCCTATTTCCAAGGAGTTGTACCACAGAGACGGTTGGGTTACCAACGTCTGTGTTTATAAGAATCCCTTAATAAGGGGACACGATCTCGGCTTGGGTAAGGCGTGCCAATAAAGCCGCGCCTCGAAACCCGGGGCTAACAACGGGTTTAAAATAATGTCCCGACGGTGACGTAGCGTCGTGCTATGAACGGTTGTCGGTGGATTGGATTTATAAATTATTGTGCCCTCTGGGAAGTATGCAAAACTTATGTTACAGGTCCGGATACGCTCAATATGTCCGAAGAATATCTTGGAGTTCAGAAGGAATAACCCGCCTTGCAATGCCGAAGACAGATCTACGCGTCGGATACCTTGTCATTGAAGCCAGGTTTAGGGGCTACTGAGGGAGTCCTGGACTAAGGGGTCCTGGGGCGTCCGGCCTATTAGCCCTGGGCCGGACTGATGGGCTGTGAAGATACGAAGACCGAAGACTGCACCGATGTTCGGATGGGACTCTCCTTGGCGAGGAAGACAAGCTTGGCGATCAAACATGTAGATTCCCTTCTTTGTAACCGACCCTGTGTAACCCTAGATCCTCCCGGTGTCTATATAAACCGGAGGACTTAGTATGGAGGAGACACATTACCATAGTCGTACAGGCTAGGCTTTTAGGGTTTAGCCATTACGATCTCTTGGTAGATCAACTCTTGTAATACTCATATTCATCAAGATCAATCAAGCAGGAAGTAGGGTATTACCTCCATAGAGAGGGCCCGAACCTGGGTAAGCATCGTGTCCCTTGTCTCCTTTTACCATCGACCTTAGACACACAGTTCGGGACCCCCTACCCGAGATCCGTCGGTTTTGACACCGACACTGGGTACCACAACCACTTGACTCAACTGGGAGTTAATCTTCCAGATGATAGTGTCATCGACAGAGTTCTTCAATCACTACCACCAAGCTACAAAAGCTTCGTGATGAACTATAATAGCTAGGGATGGATAAGACAATTCCCGAGATCTTCGCAATGCTGAAAGCTGCGGAGGTAGAAATCAAGAAGAGCATCAAGTGTTGATGGTTAACAAGACCACTAGTTTTAAGAAAAGGGCAAAGGGAAGAAGGGGAGCTTCAAGAAGAACGGAAAGCAAGTTGCTGCTTAAGTGAAGAAGCCCAAGTCTGAACCTAAGCCTGAGACTGAGTGCTTCTACTTCAAAGGGACTGGTCACTGGAGGTGGAACTACCCCAAGTATTTGGAGGATAAGAAGGATGTCAAAGTGAAAGGTATATTTAATATACATGTTATTGATGTGTACCTTACTAATTCTCGTAGTAGCGCCTGGGTGTTTGATACTGGTTCTGTTGCTCATATCTGAAACTCGAAATAGGGGCTACGGATTAAATGAAGATTGGCTAAGGACGAGGTGACGATGCGCGTGGGAAATGGTTCCAAAGTCGATGTGATCGCCGTCGGCACGCTACCTCTACATCTACCTTCGGGGTTAGTTTTAGCCCTGAATAATTGTTATTTGGTGCCAGCGTTAAGCATGAACATTATATCTGGATCTTATTTGATGCGAGACGGTTATTCATTTAAATCAGAGAATAATGGTTGTTCTATTTATATGAGTAATATCTTTTATGGTCATGCACCCATGATGAGTGGTCTATTTTTGTTGAATCTCGATTGTAGTGATACACATATTCATAATATTGGAGCCAAAAGATGCAAGGTTAATGATGATAGTGCAACTTATTTGTGGCACTGCCATTTAGGTCATATTGGTGTAAAGCGCATGAAGAAACTCCATGTTGATGGGCTTTTGGAATCACTTGATTATGAATCACTTGATGCTTGCAAACCATGCCTCATGGGCAAGATGACTAAGACTATGTTCTCCGGAACAATGGAGCGAGCAACATACTTGTTGGAAATAATACATACTGATGTATGCGGTTCGATGAGTGTTGAGGCTCGCGGCAGGTATCGTTATTTTCTGACCTTCACAGATGATTTGAGCATATATGGGTATATCTTCTTGATGAATATAAGTCTGAAACATTTGAAAAGTTCAAAGAATTTCAGAGTGAAGTGGAAAATCATCGTAACAAGATAATAAAGTTTCTACGATCTAATCATGGAGGGGAATAGTTGAGTTATGAGTTTGGTCTTCATTTGAAACAATGTGGAATAGTTTTGCAGCTCATGCCACCTGGAACACCACAGCGTAATGGTGTGTCCGAACGTCGTAACCGTACTTTATTAGATATGGTGGGATCTATGATGTCTCTTACCAATTTACCACTATCGTTTTGGGGTTATGCTTTAGAAACGGCTGCATTCACGTTAAATAGGTCACCATCTAAATCCGTTGAGACGACACCATATGAACTGTGGTTTGGCAAGAAACCTAAGCTGTCGTTTCTTAAAGTTTGGAGCTGCGATGCTTATGTGAAAAAGCTTCAACCTGATAAGCTCGAACCCAAATCAGAGAAATGTGTCTTCATAGGATACCCAAAGGAGACTTTTGGGTACACCTTCTATCACAGATCCGAAGGCAAGATATTCGTTACTAAGAATGGATCCGTTTCTCTCGAAAGAAGTGAGTGGGAGGAAAGTAGAACTTGATGAGGTAATTGTACCTGCTCCCGAATTGGAAAGTAGTTCATCACAGAAATCAATTCCAGTGATTCCTACACCAATTAGTGAGGAAGCTAATGATGATGATCATGAAACTTCAGATCAAGTTACTACCGAACCTCGTAGGTCAACCAGAGTAAAATACGCACCAGAGTGGTACGGTAATCCTGTTCTAGAGGTCATGTTACTTGACCATGATGAACCTACGAACTATGAGGAAGCGATGATGAGCCCAGATTCCGCGAAATGGCGTGCGGCCATGATATCTGAGATGGGATCCATGTATGAGAACAAAGTATGGACTTTGGTTGACTTGCGCGATGATCGGTAAGCAATAGAGAATAAATGGATCTTCAAGAAAAAGACCGACGCTGACGGTAATGTTAATGTCTATAAAGCTCGACTTGTTGCAAAAGGTTTTCGACAAGTTCAAGGAGTTGACTACGATGAGACCTTCTCACCCGTAGCGATGCTTAAGTCTATCCGAATCATGTTAGCAATTGCCGCATTTTATGATTATGAAATTTGGCAAATGGATGTCAAAACTGCATTCCTTAATGGATATCTTAAAGAAGAGTTGTATATGATGCAACCAGAAGGTTTTGTTGATCCAAAAGGTGCTAACAAAGTGTGCAAGCTCCAGCGATCCATTTATGGACTGGTGCAAGCCTCTCGGAGTTGGTATATACGCTTTGATAGTGTGATCAAAGCATATGGTTTTATACAAACTTTTGGTGAAGCCTGTATTTACAAGAAAGTGAGTGGGAGCTCTGTAGCATTTCTTATATTATATGTGGATGACATATTGTTAATCGGAAATGATATAGAATTTATGGATAGCATAAAAGGATACTTGAATAAGAATTTTCAATGAAAGACCTCGGTGAAGCTGCTTATATATTGGGCATCAAGATCTATAGAGATAGATCAAAATGCTTAATTGGATTTTCACAAAGCACATACCTTGATAAAGTTTTGAAGAAGTTCAAAATGGATCAGTCAAAGAAAGGGTTCTTGCCTGTGTTACAAGGTGTGAAGTTGAGTCAGACTCAATGCCCGACCACTGCAGAAGATAGAGAGAAAATGAAAGTCATTCCATATGCCTCAACCATAGGTTCTATCATGTATGCAATGTCATGTACCAGACCTGATGTGTGCCTTGCTATTAGTTTAGAAGGGAGGTACCAAAGTAATCCAGGAGTGGATCACTGGACAGTGGTCAAGAACATCCTGAAATACTTGAAAAGGACTAAGGATATGTTTCTCGTTTATGGACGTGACAAAGAGCTCGTCGTAAATGGTTACATCGATGCGAGCTTTGACACTGATCCGGATGACTCTAAGTCACAAACCAGATACGTATTTATATTGAATGGTGGAGCTGTTAGTTGGTGTAGTTCCAAGCAAAGCGTCATGGCGGGATCTGCATGTGAAGCGGAGTACATAGCTGCTTCGGAAGCAACAAATGAAGGAGTCTGGATGAAGGAGTTCATATCCGGTCTAGGTGTAATACCTAGTGCGTCGGGTACAATGAAAATCTTTTGTGACAATACTGGAGCAATTGCCTTGGCGAAGGAATCCAGATTTCACAAGAGAACCAAACACATCAAGAGACGCTTCAATTCCATCCGCGATCAAGTCAAGGAGGGAGACATAGAGATTTGCAAAATACATACAGATCTGAATGTTGCAGAGCCGTTGACTAAGCCTCTCTCACGAGCAAAACATGATCAGCAACAAGACTCCATGGGTGTTAGAATCATTACTATGTAATCTAGATTATTGACTCTTGTGCAAGTGGGAGATTGAAGGAAATATGCCCTAGAGGCAATAATAAAGTTGTTATTTATATTTCCTTATATCATGATAAATGTTTATTATTCATGCTAGAATTGTATTAACCAAATACTTAGTACATGTGTGAATATATAGACAAACATAGTGTCCCTAGTATGCCTCTACTTGACTAGCTCGTTAATCGAAGATGGTTAAGTTTCCCAGCCATAGACATGTGTTGTCATTCGATCAATAGGATCACATCATTAGAGAATGATGTGATGGACAAGACCCATCTGTTAGCTTAGCATTAATGATCGTTTAGTTTTATTGGTATTGGTTTCATCATGACTTATACATGTTCCTCTGACTATGAGATTATGCAACTCCGGAATACCGGAGGAACACCTTGTGTGCTATCAAACGTCACAACGTAACTGTGTGATTATAAAGATGCTCTACAGGTGTCTCCGATGGTGTTTGTTGAGTTGGCATAGACCGAGATTACGATTTGTCACTCCGTGTATCAAAGAGTATCTCTGGGCCCTCTCGGAAATGCACATCACTATAAGCCTTGCAAGCAATGTGACTAATGAGTTAGTTGCGGTATGATGCATTACGGAACGAGTAAAGAGACTTGCAGGTAACGATATTGAACTAGGTATGAGGATATCGACGATCGAATCTCGGGCAAGTAACATACCGATGACAAAGGGAACAACGTATGTTGTTATGCGGTTTGACTAATAAAGATCTTCGTAGAATATGTTGGAGCCAATATGAGCATCTAGATTCCGCTATTGGTTATTGATCGGAGATGTGTCTTGGTCATATCTACATAGTTCTCGAACCCGTAGGGTCCGCACAAACATTCGATGACGATTTGTGTTATGAATTATGTGATTTGATGACCGAAGATTGTTCGGAGTCCCGTATGAGACCACGGACATGACGAGGAGTCTCGAAATGGTCGAGAGGTAAAGATCGATATATTGGAAGGTTATATCCGGACACCGGAATGGTTCCGAAGTGTTTCGAGTATTTTTTTCGGAGTACGGGGAGGTTACCGGAACCCCCCGGGGAAGTATTGGGCCTTAATGGGCTTTAGTGAAAGGAGAGAAGGGCCACAAGGGGATGCAACGCGGCCCCCCATGGGCTGGTCCGAATTAGACTAGGAGGGGGCGGCGCCCCCCTCTTTCCTTCTCCCCTCTTCCTTGTTCCCTCTCTCCCCCTTGTTGGAATAGGAAAGGGGGGGGCGAATCCTACTTGGCCCGGGAGTCCAAGTAGGACTCCCCCCCTTGGCGCCCCCCTTGGGCCGACATCCTCTCCTCCCCCTTTATATACGTGGGAGGTGGGCACCCCAAAGGCACACCAAGTCTTTTCTTAGCCGTGTGCGGTGCCCCCCTCCACAGTTACACTCCTCGGTCATATCGTCGTAGTGCTTAGGCGAAGCCCTGCGCCGGTAACTTCATCATCACCGTCGCCAAGCCATCGTGCTGATGGAACTCTCCCTCGTCCTCAACTGGATCAAGAGCTCGAGCGACGTCGTCGAGCTGAACACGGAGGTGTCGTACATTCGTTACTTAGATCGGTTGGATCGTGAAGACGTTCGACTACGCCAACCGTGTTACTAAATGCTTCCTCTTTCGGTCTACGAGGGCACGTGGATACACTCTCCCCGCTCGTTGCTATGCTTCTCCTAGATAGATCTTGCATGATCGTAGGAATTTTTTTGAAATACTACGTTCCCCAATAGGGAGTCCAAGAGCTAGCTGGCGCGGGTGTAGTACATTCATATGCAAGAGGCAGCCATTAGGAGCGGCTGTGAAGTCAAGCTCAGTATTGCCGCATCCCAACGCCATGGCCATCTCCATGATGCTTCTGCTGGCATCCTAGACTCGTCCAGCCACTTCTCGGCTCTCAACGTCGACGTCTGGAGCGAGCTGTCAGGTGCATTTTCGATAACCATGACGCTCCGCTCGGCCGCACCTCTCTCCATGCGCCCGGTTATCGTGTTGCTGCCGCACGCCGTGTCCATCCCAATGAGGACGCGCCCATGGATGATGATGGCAAACAGCTGGGACTCACCGTGTTCTTAGTGCCGACATCAGCAGTGGACGCATCCACACAGTAGGCGGGGTAGGAGACACCAACCTTGGCTGGAGTCGAAGGTGGGGAAAAGGAGGAGCAAGCAGAGTGAGGCCCTCCAGTGCCGGCGTCTGCTTCTCGTTTTTTTGGGCGCGGTGAGCCTCTCGATCTGACTCTACACCCCTCCCTGGTTGTGCTCTTTCTTTGTCGATGGATGGAAAAGAGAGCGAAGAAAGAATCGGTCAAGGGGCCCGACGGCCTAAGGGTCGCCGCCCCCACATACCCAACGCCATCCACGCGCTGACGCTCCCTTGCTACGAAGCGTCCCTGCCCAGTCACCCGCGTGCCATAGCTCCCACACCATCGACGCGGCCCTTCTGTTTATACGCTTGTCATCCCCGCAGTCGTCGACAAACGGGATATGATGAGTTGTTACTTTCATGATCAGATTGTTTATTGAAATCAATTGAATCTTGAGGTTTTCTCGTTGTATAATCAATAGCTTTGCAAGCTCTCCGGTCTATCTATCTTCTCTGGCCAAGTTCGATATGTTTTCTTCAGTAGAAGTGGTGTATGATGGGTTTAATCTGTGGTGCTCTAACCCAGTGACAGTAAGGGCAATGACACGTATTGTATTGTTGCCACAAAGGAAAAAAACGGTGTATCGTCATATTGATTAATTTTTTTTTTTACATTATGTCATTTTCTTATAGCGATGCTCTATTTCTTGCAAACTTAATACCTCAAGATGCATGTAACGGTTTTGGGTGAAATATTAGGGCATCTCCAGCCGGCCCCCCAGGAAGCCTCCCCAAGGCACTTTTTGGATGCCGGCGGGCAAAAAGCGCCCCACCCGGACCCCCAGAGACACGTTTTTCGCCGGATTTCGCGATATTTACGGCTGGCGCTACCACCCCAAACCCAGCCCCCCGGGGGGCAGCTGGGGACGCTGGCAGATGACTTTTGCATGCACAGGGCCACTCGTCAGCCCCTCTCTCCCCTCTCTCTCCTCTCTCCTCCCCTTTCTTTATTTTCTTTCTCCTCTCCTCTCCCTTTCCTTCCACACAGCGCGCATGGCCGGGGCAGGGCTCGTGGACCATCTCCTTCCTCCTCGCTTGGGCGCCATGGCCACCATCCTCGCAAGATCCATCCCATCTCCTCCGCGTCCGCCGGGTGGGCATTCCGGCGGACCCGGTCGGCGCCGTCGCTCGCCACCGAGTTCGCGGGCGGCCCGCTCAAGCGCTGGTGGGACTGGGGCCTCGGATGGCTGAGGCTTCGCCGGCGACCTAGAGATGAGCGAGGAGGAGGCCCCGAGCGCGCCGGCCATGGGCGGCCCCGGCCACGACGAGCCACGCACGAGCGGCACCATCCCCTCGCACGGGCACGACTGGCAGCGGCCAGGGCGGGAGGCCGGGCGGCGCGTGGGGCGTGGCGTGTCGGGCGCCCCCTTCCTCCTTCTCCTCCTCTCCGTCCTCGGCGGCAGCGGCCAAGCTCGCCGGCGTCGTAGTGGTGAGCCACGAAGCGCTGGATGGACGCCACGGTTGTCGCAAAGGTCGTGGTCGAGGAGGTACGCGGCCACCTCCCGCAGCACGGCGTGCTCGCCACGGGCAGCCTCCTCCGCTCCCCCATCCATGCTGCCGACGGGTTGGGGTCGAGCTCCAGCCCAGAAGCACGCCCCTGTCGCTGCTCGCCGAGTCCGGCGTGCCCGGCTTGGCGGACGGGCTGGCCGCGCCCCGCTTCCTCCCCGCCTCGTCGCGTGGCGGACGGCGCCACGCCCTGCTTCCTCCCCGCCTTGTCGCGTGGCGGACGGCGCCGCGCCCTGCTTCCTGGACGCCGGGCGGACGCGCGCACCCTGCTTCCTCCTCGTCGCCTGGCGTGGCGGACGCGCAGCTGCGATACGTCGCGACGGAAGTAGTGCCGCGCCCGGCAGGGCCGCGCCCGGAAGGCCGGCGAGACGCGGAAGTCGTCCACGCAGAGGGTAGCATCCATCGGCGGCGGCGGCGGCGTCGTCATCGTCAGGAAGCAACCAACGTCATCGTCAGGAAGCAACGACCCGCACGCCTCCGGGCGCGGCCCTGAGCCTGCTTCTGCCGCCACGCGTCCGCTGGATGAGACGTGGGTGGAGGCACGGCTGTGAACAATCTCACCCCCAGTGCAAAATATCTGCCGGCGCACCCCCAGGAAGCTAAAAATTTGGCTCCTGGGAAGGCCAACGAGTGGAGATGCCCTTAGTAGTAGATGCAGCTAGATTAACATTCTACTTATCATGGACATAATGCATATATGAGATTATACCATGAATGTCCATAGCCATAAATACAAAAATTACAATTTAATCGCTGCCCAACTGCAATTTGTTTGCCAATGCCATTTGCTTGTTTTTGAGATAGATACCATTAGTGACCTATGGCCCCCAGGTCTATGCTCCACTATTGAATTCTTCTCCACAATTGCTATGTCTACTTTGCCATGTTATATTGCTATCGACTATCTATATAATTTGTAGTTTAATCTTGTAACTAGCAAGACAAGGGCCTTGACAACCCTCTTGCCATGTTTGGGACAAGTGTGTTTATGATGTGTGTACAGGTCTCGTTCACTTTATTAGCTTGCACTAGTAGAAAAAGGCCCATTTGTCCTGGTTCCAGAACCGGGACTAAAGGGTCGGGACTAAAGCCCAATACCTTTAGCCCGGTTCGCCTACGAACCGGGATAGATGGGGCTCCACGTGGCCGATGCGGCTTGCCCAGGCAAGAGGGCCTTTTGTCCCGGTTGGTAGCATCAGCCGGGACCAAAAAGCATCCACGCGTTAGCAGTTCAGGGGCTGGGGGTTTTGGTTTTTTTGAAGGGGGGGGGGGCTGGGGGTTTGTAGGGTTAATTTAGGTGTTTCATATATTGTGTGATACGTCTCCAACGTATCTAAGCTTGTTCCATGCTATTATATTATCTGTTTTGGATGTTTAATGGGATTTATTATTCACTTTTATATTATTTTTGGGACTAACCTATTAACCCAAGGCCCAGTGCAAATTGCTGTTTTTTTGCCTATTTCAGTGTTTTGCGGAGAAGGAATATCAAACGGAGTCCAAACGGAATGATACCTTCGGGAGCGTGATTTTTGGAACAAACTTGATCCAGAGGACTTGGAGTGGACGTCAAGAAACGAACGAGGAGGCCATGAGGCAGGGAGGTGCGCCTGCCCCCTGGGCGCGCCCCCACCCTCGTGGGACCCTCGTAGCTCCACAAACCTACTTCTTCCTCCTATATATATCCATGTACCCCGAAAACATCGAGGAGCACCACGAAACCGCCGCTGTCAGAGATGGGGTTCCGGCAAAACCCATAAGGTTCAAACTCTGGGGTGCGCGCGAAGTTCTTTCCCTCCTACCGATCCACGCCCTAGCTCGCTAAGATCTCACGGACGAACTCGACGCACTCGCAACACAGAAAGACATGAGATTTATACTGGTTCGGGCCACCGTTGTGGTGTAATACCCTACTCCAGTCTGTGGTGGTGGATTGCCTCTTGGGCTGATGAAGAACAGTACAAGGGGAAGAACAGCCTCCTGACGTTGAGGTGTTCTTGTGCTCTATGGACTTGTGGATGAGAACTCGATCAGTTCAATCTCTCCTCTCTACTGTGGTGGCTAACTCTACTTATATAGGCCCTGGTCCTCTCCCCAAATATTGAGCGAGAAGGGAGCCAACAACGGCGGGCGAATTTGAAAGGGGACAGCTAGTACAATCTATCCTGACGAAAGCGGTCTTCGCCTGCAAAAGGCTCTGGTGGTGACGCCGTCTTGGGCTCCACGGTGACCTCCCTCTTGCCGTCCTGCTGGCCTTGGTCTTGTTGCACCGATATGTAAACCTTTGCCTGATGTCTCGGTACTCCGCGCCTGCGCCTGCTTCCTTAGCACCAAAGAGGAACAAGGACGATGCGCGCACTGGCGCCCGCCTGGTGCCGATCGTCATGGCTCACGTCACGTGAGCCTCGTGAGGTTTGCTCCGCCTTGATATCTCTGCCCCTCGCGAGGCAGCCTGGTGAGGCCGCTCCCGAGGAGGTCTCGCGCCGTCCGCCTCGCGAGGCTTGGCCCCTCGTGATTGTCTTGAATGCTTTGTTGATGAAGATGGGCAGTACAGGCCAGCTAGCATAGCCGTGCCGTGGGCCACATGCAGGCAAGTCTGGGGACCCCGTTCCCAGGACGCCAACAGTAGCCCCCGGGCCCAAGGTGCGCTCGGGCTTGGCTTCGCGGCAAAGCCAAGGGTCAAGTACGGAGCGCCGTGGGCCCCAAAAGCCTGCGGCCTTGGTCGACACGTGGGGTTGATTGGACGTGGGCGTCTCCACTTCCCCACGCTGCCTCTGAATCTGCCTGGCTATGCGGCCCCCGCAGTCTACACAGTTATTCCTCCGTTGCCCGTGTCTTGCTTCCCCAATCCCTCTGCTTCCTCGAGACTCTGCTTCTCCTCTCCGATCTGACCTGCCTCCTGCCAGCTCCATCGCCATGGCGCGCCGAAACAAGCAGACAAGGGGAAGAAACCCTTGTATTCACCGAGCGTGCCTCCGGCCGTCGAGCCGACGCTCGGCCGACCCCGTGTGCTGAACGACGAGCCCATGGACAAGGTGCTTCCAATGCTCGCTTCCAGCTTCAACGAGTGAGGAGAGACGGTGGCTTGGCCCGCGTCTCGCACTCGCATGGCCCGGGCTGCCACTGAGGTCCCAATCTTCATAGATGCCCTCTGGGCTGGCCTAATTCCTCCCTTCTCTGCCTTCTTCAACGCAGTGCTCGAGCATTATCAGATCCACATGCTGCATCTCGACCCCCAATCTGTGACCCTTCTCACCATCTTCTCCTTTTTGTGCGAAGCCATGATGGGCATCACTCCTTCGGTGGCCTTCTTCCGCCATTTCTTCTCATTGCATCTAACTGACCCTCGTCAGAGCTCGAGGTGCATGAGCTTCTAGGCCGTGGCCACGACAGCGGGCGCGGGGATTGACTTTGAGCTTCCTTCATCCAAGAGCGAGTTCCGGACATGATGGGTGTTTGTCAACACCGGTGTGCTCAGCCCTCTGCTCCATGCTCCGACGGGGTCTGCTGTTCCAAACTCCGGTTGGGGCCATCAGAAGCTCACGAGCCCCCGCCTCGCTCCCGTCTGGGCCAGGCTGAGGAGGTTGAAGGACTGTGGCGTGACTGCGCCTATGGTGGTGAAGGAGTTCCTCAAGCGCTGAGTCGCTCCGCTTCAGCGCCATTCCCGCCCGATGTGGGCCTTGCTCAGCAGTCAGGACCACATAAGGTTTCAAGAGGAAGGGCTTCCTCTTAAGACGCGGGAGACAGTGCTTATGGTCCTGACGGGTACCCCTCTGCCGGACGACATGCCCAGTAAGAGCTGTCTGCTGTACCGTTGCGAGAACAAGGATGAGTTTGCCGCGAGCATGCCCTCCTTTGATGAGTGGGGCCTGCGCCCGATCGGCCTGGTGGGGCCCCGTGACAACCCCGTCGACGTGGTCACCTTCCTCGCCGTCGGTGCCGAGCTCGCCCCAAGTAAGGGTGCAGGAGGGCGAGCTCCGACGGAGGCCGGCGGCCCAAGCGCTGAAGAGCACATGCCGCATGGTGATCCGCGGGCGTCGTCCTCGGGAGCTCGCGATCCCTCCCCTGGGGCGTCAGTTACTGAGGCGACGTAGCATGCGGTTCCCGAGGCCAAAGCCCCTGAAGCTTCGGGAGGTCGTAGCGAGATGGCGCCCGACTGTTCACCACAGCCAGGCACCCCTGAAGTTGTCCCTCCAAGCTCTTCTTCGTCCCTGCCTCGCACCGGCCGTCACGTCCAACGCTTTGGTCGGCTTTGCGTGGACTTCGAGGAGCTCCGCAAGAGGAAAGGATCCCCGAGTAGCAATAACATCTTTGGGCCGTTGAAGCGGCGAAAGTACCTTCCTATCGATGAGTAAGTACTGCACCTTGTGATTTCTTGATTGTTGCTTTCCTTCCTGACGCTAGCTCTTCAGGACCCCTTCTGCCAGGGCCGTTGGGTCCCTCGTGAAGCAATCCTCGCCTTCCTCGGCACCCCCGCTGGCCTTGTGCACCCCGAGCCTGCACGCCATGCCCGGAACTGGGTTGGCAAAGGGGGTGCACTCGCCTTCATGGAGCCTCGAATATGTGGCTTCGCTTCCCTTCCTGCACGGTCTGGCTTGGATCCTGGCGGGCATTCCCCGGTCTCCTCCTCTGGTTATGGACAACAACTGGTTGACTTCGACCTTCGGCTCCTCCTCAAGCAGCGGGCCACGTCGGGCCGGAGCTTCTCGCGAGGTCGGGACCGCGCCTGGAGTGGCACCAGCCCCCAGCCCCCTGCCGAGAGGCGGTGCGCCACTTGATGTCCCACCTGCAGCCCCCGAGGTGGAGGATGAGGTGGGCTATGCGTTCGAGTCCGAGCGCGGGCGAAGCATCGTTCGCCATGAGCTCTTCTAGGAGGCGATGGGCGCGATGAGCCGACTTGGTGAAGAACTTGCGGGCGTCAACTCGCGCCTTGAGGCTGAAGGTCTTCGGCTGGTGGTGGAACGGTGTAAGCTGAGGGTGGCCATCAATCTTGGCCGCTATCAGCGTGATCTTGACAATGCGAAGGCCGAGGCGTCCCTCAAGGTTTCCCGCGAAGCTTGCTCCCAAGCTTTGGAGGAGGCTGGCGAGGCTGACCGCCGCCGTGAGGCTGCGGAGGAGCGCGCGTGGGAGCTCCAGGCCTGGAGTGCGTCCCTCAAGCAGTTGTGGATGCGCGCAGAGCTGCCCTTGCGTCGCTGAGGGGGACGCCCGCAGAGGAAGAGGAGGTCCGGAGGCATGAGGAGGCGCTGGCTCTGGAAGCCATGGAGTGTAGCCTTGAGCTCGAACAACTGGAGACGAGGGAGCGTCAAGTTGCTAAGGCGGAAGATGACATCGGGGCTTGCGAGGCCAGGGTCCAGGAGGAAGTCGACCGCTAGGTGGCCGAGGTTCGTGCAGACCTGGAGGGTAGGTATGACTTGAAGTTGAAGCTCTCAGGAATGGAGGATGCGGGCAGGGTCGCTGCCCTCAGGCCCAGGTTGGACGAGGCAGAGAGGCGTGGGGAGGCCACGGCTGCCGCCCTGGTTACGGCGCATGCGGACTTGGCCTCTGCCCGCACCGAGCTGCTTTCTCTTCAGAAACGGGTTGATGACGCCAAGGTCGTAGCGCGGCAAAACAGGTAGGAAGTGCTCCGACGACGGACGCTGGAGCGCGAGCACGCCCCCATGCTTCAGGACCTTCGGAACAGGGCTAATACCGCCCTATGCCACATCTGCGATGAGAATGCACCGTACCCCCACTCGAATGACTACGCCAGCCACCTGATCTTCTTCACCGACGTGGTGACGCGCCTGGAAGCCTGGTCCGATAGGGCTTGTCGGCTAATGGAGGAGAGAAGCCGGGGCCTGCTCGGGCGCGCGTTCTCCCACGTCTTTCGCCACCTTAGGAACACCTTCCCCGACTTCGACTTTGGCGCCGCCATTGCCCCCGTACCACAGGCCGTCCGGGGTGACCTGGCGTGGTGGGTGGAGGACAACGTGGATGCGTTGGTCAGAGCCTTCACTTCAGAGGACGACGCGGTGGTAGTCGCTGCAGACGGAGGTGACGTGGTCGATGATGGGGACACCAGCGCTGGTGATGGTGGCGGCGGCGCCAACGATAATGTCAGCGACGCGAGCGGCGCATCCGAAGATGACGCGGAGGACACGGCGAGTGACATATCCGGCTAATTCCTCGTCCCTTTACTGCTTCACCCTGTATGCAAAAACTCGGGCGTGGCCCCTGAAGATTGTGAGAGCATTTTTGGAGGGGGAGCCCCTCATGTAAATGAATCATGATTTCTATTTGTCTGTGCTGAATCAAGGGTGCGTTTTGGCCGGCCATGAGTCTGATGGCAAGTCTTGCCGCTGCGGTTTACCTTAGCTGGGGCAGACCCTGAATCATATTGTAAGGTCGAAAGTCGTCGCGGGGCTCCTAAAGGGTCTGCTGACCTGCCCAAGAGGGCCTTGTGAGGTTCCTGCACCGATCGGCGCGCGCGTCGCGCATGCTGGGCCCAGCCCGCTCGTGAGGGCGAGGCGGCAAGCGTGAGCTCGAGAACAAGGTAAGAACCAGATGGCAAGAAATCGCTTTGAACGAGAAAACGCACCCCCCCCGCACGCGTCGATAAAAGCTTGACTTCAACTTAAATCCAAATCCAAAAAGCAAGGCTACAGAAGAAAAGATCCAAAGCAAATGGCCGCGTCTGGCGCCTAGTCTAGTCTTCGGGTCTTCAAGTCTTCTCACTAGCGCGGAGCTAAGTGCTGCCACTAGGCGTGGAAGGGAGCCCCAGGGCCTGAGGCCGGCACCCCTGAGACTCCGGGGCGTGTACATCCCCACCCATTATTACGTGAGAGTGTCACGGGCGGCGAGCTTCACAGGCACTGGGCCTTCTTCACAGGAACCAGCCTTGTTTCATATCGCTAGACGAGGACCCTGCCTTGCGCCTCCCTCGACCACCTTTGAGCCGACCGGCAACCTGGACGACACAAAGGAGGGAAAGGGGACGCCAGCGGTGCCCCCAGCGACCACGGGTCCTTTGCCGGGGGAAGGCTCGCCAGCACCTCCCCGGCAGAGGGCCTACCTCCGGGCGTTGCCTGGCTTCACGTGACGCAGCGAGGGCCTTGCTCCTGGCGCCCTCCTCGTGGCCCCCAGCGTGATTCCCCCGGTAGAAGGGATGCTGCTGCGCCGGGGTCGCCGACCGACGTCGTGACCTGATTCACTTGCAACCCATGGTTAGCGTAAGCCTGCTCCTGAGAGATTAGTGGTACCCTGTAGTCATTGTCGATGGCGCGATCGTTGCGGTTCTCCGTCGGTTCTTGGAGGGCTTCAACTTCCAGCGTCCCTTCTTCCCACTCTTCTCCGAGGAACGAGCCTGGGTCGTCCTCCGGTGCGTACCCCTGGTCCATCATGCGGGGCACGTAGGCTTCCGGGGCTGTCACCCCGAACACCTCGCCGTAGTGCCCCACACTCCATGTTGCCCGGCCCTGCGCGGCGTCCTGAGGATGGTAACGCGACATACCACTTGAACCAAGGGAGGCGGCGCTTGTAATCATGCTCGTCGTGGGCGGCATGGGGGCGGTGGAGCCCCCAGCGCCGCCGGCTGTGCTGGTGTTGACGAAGCCCCCAGGCGCACCTGATGGCGCGTGGTTGCGGCGAGGCCCGCCGTGAGACTCCGGCGTGGCTTGAGAAGGAAGCTGATAGCAGAAGGGCGACGCTGCCGATGCCGCCGCATCCAGCAGTTCGGCAGCGTGCTCCAACAGTGCATCCCGACTGCTCTCCATCAGCCGGCACCACACCAGCTCTCGCGCCACCGTGAGCGCTGCCCGCATGTTTGCTTACTCCCGCCCTGAATGCGACGCTGTTGCTGCGGCGTGGCTTGCTGCCCTTGCAGCGGCTCGCACTTGCCGTGGAGTGAGGGTGGACTACGCCTAGCCGCGCCGCCCATGCCCCGCAGCGTTGGACGGTGCTCGCGGCGCCTGGAGCGCGGGGTCAAGGTCTTCATGGGCAGGTGTCACCGCCCGGGCTAGCCAAGCTGCCCAGCGGTCGGAGTCAACCCTTGGGTCACCGGACATCGTGGCCACGGAGCGTCGGCAAGTCGATTGGCGGATAAGAAGCTCCGGCGCACCCCTACCTGGCGCGCCAAATGTCGGAGATGGGGTTTTGGCAAAACCCTTAAGGTTCAAACTCTGGGGTGCGCGCGAAGTTCTTTCCCTCCTACCGATCCACGCCCTAGCTCGCTAAGATCTCACGGACGAACTCGACGCACTCGTAACATAGAAAGACACGAGATTTATACTAGTTCGGGCCACCGTTGTGGTGTAATACCCTACTCAAGTGTGTGGTGGTGGATTGCCTCTTGGGCTGATGAAGAACAGTACGAGGGGAAGAATAGCCTCCTGAGGTTGAGGTGTTCTTGTGCTCTGTGGACTTGTGGATGAGAACTCGATCAGTTCAACCTCTCCTCTCTATTGTGGTGGCTAGCTCTACTTATATAGGCCCTGGTCCTCTCCCCAAATATTGAGTGGGAAGGGAGCCAACAACGGTGGGCGAATTTGAAAGGAGACAGCTAGTACAAGCTATCTTGACAAAAGCGGTCTTCGCCTGCAAAAGGCTCTGGTGGTGACACCGTCTTGGGCTCCACGGTGACCTCCGTCTTGTCGTCCTGCTGGTCTTGGTCTTGTTGCACCGATATGGAAACCTTTGCCTGATGCCTCCATACTCCGCGCCTGCGCCTGCTTCCTTAGCACCAAAGAGGAAACAAGGACGCTACGCGCGCTGGCGCCCGCCTGGTGCCGATCGTCATGGCTCACGTCACGTGAACCCCATGAGGTTTGCTCCGCCTTGATATCTTCGATCCTCGCAAGGCAGCCTGGTGAGGCCGCTCCCGAGGAGGTCTCGCACCATCCGCCTCGCGAGGCTTGGCCCCTTGCGAGGGTCTTGAATGCTTTGTTGATGAAGATGGGCCGTACAGGCCCGCTAACATAGCCACGCCGTGGGCCGCAGGCAGGCAAGTCTAGGGACCCCCGTTCCCAGGACGCCGACAGCCGCAACCTTCTGTACCCATGAGACCCCATCTTGGGACCTTTTCTGGCGCTTCGCCGGAGGGGGAATCGATCATGGAGGGCTTCTACATCAACACCATAGCCTCTTCGATGATGTGTGAGTAATTTACCACAGACCTTCGGGTCCATAGTTATTAGCTAGATGGCTTCTTCTCTCTTTTTGGATCTCAATACAAAGTTCTCCTTGATCTTCTTGGATATCTATTCGATGTAACTCTTTTTGCGGTGTGTTTGTCGAGATCCGATGCATTGTGGGTTTATGGTCAAGATTATCTATGAACAATATTTGCATCTCCTCTGAATTCTTTTATGTATGATTTGTTATCTTTGCAAGTCTCTTCGAATTATCAGTTTGGTTTGGCCTAGTATATTGATCTTTCTTACAATGGGAGAAGTGCTTAGCTTTGGGTTCAATCTTGCGTTGCTCAATCCAAGTGACAGAAGGGGAAACGACACCTATTGTATTGTTGCCATCGAGGATAAAAAGATGGGGTTTATATCATATTGCTTCACTTTATCCCTCTACATCATGTCATCTTGCCTAATGTGTTACTCTGTTCTTATGAACTTAATACTCTAGATGCATGCTGGATAGCGGTCGATGTGTGGAGTAATAGTAGTAAATGCTGGCAGGAGTCGGTCTACTTGTTGCGGACGTGATGCCTATATACATGATCATGCCTAGATATTCTCAAAACTACGCACTATTCTATCAATTGCTCGACAGTAATTTTTTCACCCACGGTAATACTTATGCTATCTTGAGAGAAGACACTAGTGAAACCTATGGCCCCCGAGTCTATTTTCCATCATATAAGTTTCCAATCTATTTTTACTTTGCAATCTTTACTTTCAGTCTTTATCATAAAAATACCAAAAATATTATCTTATCATCTCTATCAGATCTCACTTTTGCAAGTGGCCGTGAAGGGATTGACAACCCCTTTATCGCGTTGGTTGCAAGGTTCTTATTTGTTTGTGTAGGTATGAGGCAACTTGCGTGTGGCCTCCTACTGGATTGATACCTTGGTTCTCAAAAACTGAGGGAAATACTTACGCTACTTTGCTGCATCAGCCTTTCCTCTTCAAGGGAAAAACCAACGCATGCTCAAGAGGTAGCAACAAGGATTTTTGGCGCTGTTGCCGGGGAGATTTACGCACAAGTCAAGACATACCAAGTACCCATCACAAACTCTTATCCCTCACATTGCATTATTTTCCATTTGCCTCTCGTTTTCCTCTCCCCCACTTCACCTTTGCCTTTTCTTCGCCTTCTTCTCGTATGTATCGTTGTTTGTGTTTCCATGTGCCTTCTATTTGCTTGCATCTTTGCTTGCTAAAAATCTATAGATATGGATCCACTTAAAGTGTTCTACTTGGATCATCTTCGATCCTTATGCGCTCGTGCTGAAACCCCAACTAGCCTAGTTGATGGGAAATTTTTAGATGATCATGCTCATTTTGTGCGTCACCATTTCTCTGAAAAAGGAGACTCTTATGGGATCAAATAAACAGATTGCTATGTTATGCTTGGAATCTTTGTGAAATTTGTGATTTTACTTGTTGCTCTAAGAACCCTAAAAGAGACCTTCCCTACCTTTGTGAGTTTAATGATAATGAAATCTTATCTTCTTATGCAAAGGGTGTTTATAGTTACTATGGTATCGAACAAATTGAAGAATTTGTTGCTTTTAAGGGTGCTTATGAAGTTGCTTCTTTGATTGAAAAGTATGATACTACTCTCTACGAATCTGGAAATTTTGACATACTTAAATATTGCTATAAAAATTATGCTCATAATGTCTATGTCAAAGAATTTATTGAAAGAATGACCGTTGGTTCTGAAGAAAATAATGATATGCATGAATCTATAGATAATTATGATTCCAATGATTTGATTGAAATATCCCTTGATGAACACGATGCTTGCTATTCTTGTGGCCATGATGCCAATATTTATGAAGATGAATTTGCTATAGTTCCTTATGTTAAACATGAGATTGTTGCTATTGCACCCATACATGATAGTTCCTTCGATGAAAAGCATGATTGCAATGATGTTATTATAAATTCTCTTAATGCCAATTGTGTTAATAATATGCAAAACCCTAAGCTTGGGGATGCTAGTTTTTCTATGTCTACTATTTGTTGTAATGATCATGATTGGGGTGATTCTTTTTATGATCTTGAGAATTTATTTAAGCCCCATGATGAATATGAGATTGATATTAGTGTTTTCAATAGTATTGAAAGTGGGTTTGGAAGAGTGTCAAATTTAGATCCCACATATTTGGAGAATGTTAAATCTTATGAATTTTTTGATAAAAGTGGGTTTGGAGAGGTCATAAGGTTAGTTAATGTTAATCCCACATGTAATTATTATGAGAGAGGAAAATATGGTTGTAGAAATTTTCATGTTACTAAATTACCTCTCGTTATGTTGAGATTGTTATTGTTCCTTTCCACTTCCTTGAATATGCTAGTTTTTGCTTGCTATAATAATTTGTTTTTCTACAAGATGCCTATGCATAGGAAGTATGTTAGACTTAGATGTGTTTTTCATGTGTTTCATGATGCTCTCTTCGCGCTTCAATTCTTGTCTTTCATGTGAGCATCATCGAAATCTCAATGCCTAGCTAGGGGCGTTAAACGATGGCGCTTGTTGGGAGGCAACCCAATTTTATTTTTTTTATTGCGTTTTGGTTCTGTTTAGTAATAAATCTTTGATCTAGCCTCTGGTTAGATGTGGTTTTATGTTTTAATTAGTGTTTTTTCCAAGTAAAACCTATAGGATCTTCTTGGATGATAGTTATTTGATCTTGCTGAAAAAGTCAGAAACTTTCTTCTCACGAAAACAATTGTTAAAAATCACCAGAACGTGATAAAATACTGATTCCAATTGAAGTAGATCAATAAACAAATTATCTATGTCGTCCTATTTTGGTAGATTTTTCTGAGTTACATAAGTTTGTGTTAGATACAGATTACTACAGACTGTTCTGTTTTTGACAGATTCTGTTTTTCGTGTGTTGTTTGCTTATTTTGATGAATCTATGGCTAGTATCAGAGGTTATGAACCATAGAGAAGTTGGAATACAGTAGGTTTATCACCAATATAAATAAATAATGAGTTCATTACAGTACCTTGAAGTGGTGTTTTGTTTTATTTCGCTAACGGAGCTCATGAGATTTTCTGTTAAGTTCCGTGTTGTGAAGTTTTCAAGTTTTGGGTAAAGATTTGATGGACTATGGAACAAGGAGTGGCAAGAGCCTAAGATTGGGGATGCCCCGAAATGCATCCCCTCTTTTGTCTTCGTCCATCGGTAACTTTACTTGGAGCTATATTTTTATTCACCACATGATATGTGTTTTGCTTGGAGTGTCTTGTATTGATTTGAGTCTTTAATTTTTAGTTCACCACAATCATCCTTGTTGTACACAACTTTTGGGAGAGACACACATTAATCGGGATTTATTAGAATACTATATATGCTTCACTTGTATCTTTTGAGCTAAATAACTTAGCTCTAGTGCTTCACTTATATCTTTTAGAGTACGGTGGTGGTTTTATTTTATAGAAATTATTGATCTCTCATGCTTCACTTATATTTTTTTGAGAGTCCTTTAGAACAGCATGGTAATTTTCTTTGGCTATAAAATTAGTCCTGATACGATAGGCATCCAAGATGGATATAATAAAAACTTTCATATAAGTGCGTTGAATACTAAGAGAAGTTTGATACTTGATGAGTGTTTTGAGATATGGAGATAGTGATATTAAAGTTGTGCTAGTTGAGTAGTTGTGAATTTGAGAAATACTTGTGTTGAAGTTTGCAAGTCCCGTGGCATGCACGTATGGTAAACATTGTGTAACAAATTTGAAACATAAGGTGTTCTTTGATTGTCATCCTTATGAGTGGCGGTCGGGGACGAGCGATGGTCTTTTCCTACCAATCTATCCCCCTAGGAGCATGCGCGTAGTGCTTGGTTTTTGATGACTTGTAGATTTTTGCAATAAGTATGTGAGTTCTTTATGACTAATGTTGAGTCCATGGATTATACGCACTCTCAACCTTCCATCATTGCTAGCCTCTTCGGTACCGTGCATTGCCCTTTCTCACCTTGAGAGTTGGTGCAAACTTCGCCGGTGCATCCAAACCCCGTGATACGATACGCTCTATCACACATAAACCTCCTTATATCTTCCTCAAAACGGCCACCATACCTACCTATTATGGCATTGCCATAGCCATTCCGAGATATATTGCCATGAAACTTTCCACCGTTCCGTTTATTATGACACGCTTCATCATTGTCATATTGCCTTGCATGATCATGTAGTTGACATCGTATTTGTGGCAAAGCCACCATGCATATTATTTCATACATGTAACCCTTGATTCATTGCCCATCCCGGTACACCGCCGGAGGCATTCATATAGAGTCATATTTTGTTCTGATATCGAGTTGTAATCATTGAGTTGTAAATAAATAGAAGTGTGATGATCATCATTTATAGAGCATTGTCCCAAAAAAAAGAGAAAGGCCAAATAAAAAAAGGAAGGCCCAAAAAAAGAGAGAAATAAAAAGGGACAATGCTACTATCCTTTTTCCACACTTGTGCTTCAAAGAAGCACCATGATCTTTACGATAGAGAGTCTCTTGTTTTGTCATTTTATTATACTAGTGGGAATTTTTCATTATAGAACTTGGCTTGTATATTCCAACAATGGGCTTCCTCAAATGCCCTAGGTCTTGTGAGCAAGCAAGTTGGATGCACACCCACTTAGTTTCTTTTGTTGAGATTTCATACATTTATAGCTCTAGTGCACCCGTTGCATGGTAATCCCTACTCCTTGCATTGACATCAATTGATGGGCATCTCCCTAGCCCGTTGATTAGCCGCGTCAATGTGAGACTTTTTTTTCTTCTCCACACAACCCCCATCATTATATTCTATTCCGCCCATAGTGTTATGTCCATGGCTCACGCTCATGTATTGCGTGAAAGTTGAAAAAGTTTGAGATTGCTAAAGTATGAAACAATTGCTTGGCTTGTCATCGGGGTTGTGCATGATGAGAGCATTCTTGTGTGACGAAAATGGAGCATGACCAAACTATATGATTTTGTAGGGATGAACTTTCTTTGCCCAAGTTATTTTGAGAAGACATAATTACTTAGTTAGTATGCTTGAAGTATTATTATTTTTATGTCAATATTAAACTTTTATCTTGAATCTTTCTGATCTGAACATTCATGCCACAATAAAGAAAATTACATTGAAGAATATGCTAGGTAGCATCTTACATCAAAAATTTTGTTTTTTTATCATTTACCTACTCGAGTACGAGCAGGAATTAAGCTTGGGGATGCTTGATACGTCTCCAACGTATCTATAATTTTTTATTGTTCCATGCTATTATATTATCTGTTTTGGTTGTTTAATGGGCTTTACTATGCACTTTTACATTATTTTTGGGACTAACCTATTAACCCAAGGCCCAGTGCAAATTGCTGTTTTTTGCCTATGTTAATGTTTCGCAGAAAATGAATATCAAACGGAGTCCAAACGGAATGAAACCTTCGGGAGCGTGATTTTTGGAACAAACATGATCCAGAGGACTTGGAGTGGACATCAAGAAACAAACGAGGAGGACACAAAGCAGGGAGGTGTGCCTGCCCCCTGGGCGCGCCCCCACCCTCATGGGCCCCTCGTAGCTCCCCCGACCTACTTCTTCCTCCTATATATATCCATGTACCCCGAAAACATCGAGGGGCACCACGAAACCCTATTTCCACCGCCGCAACCTTCTCTACCTGTGAGATCCCATCTTGGGGCCTTTTCCAGCGCTCCGTCGGAGGGGGAATCGATCACAGAGGGCTTCTACATCAACACCATGGCCTCTCCGATGATGCGTGAGTAGTTTACCACAGACCTTCGGGTCCATAGTTATTAGCTAGATGGCTTCTTCTCTCTCTTTGGATCTCAATACAAAGTTCTCCGCGATTCTCTTGGAGATCTATTCGATGTAATTCTTTTTGCGGTGTATTTGTCGAGATCCGATGAACTGTGGGTTTATGATCAAGATTATCTATGAACAATATTTGAATCTCCTCTGAATTCTTTTATGTATGATTTGTTATCTTTGCAAGTCTCTTCGAATTATCAGTTTGGTTTGGCCTACTAGATTGATCTTTCTTGCAATGGGAGAAGTGCTTAGCTTTGGGTTCAATCTTGCGTTGCTCGATCCCAGTCACAGAAGGGGAAACGACACGTATTGTATTATTGCCATCGAGGATAAAAAGATGGGGTTTATATCATATTGCTTGAGTTTATCCCTCTACATCATGTCATCTTGCCTAATGCGTTACTCTGTTCTTACGAACTTAATACTCTAGATGCATGCTGGATAGCGGTCGATTGATACGTCCATTTTACATCATGCTTTTATATCGATATTTATTGCATTATGGGCTGTTATTTCACATTATGTCACAATACTTATGGCTATTCTCTCTTATTTTACAAGGTTTACATCAGGAGGGAGAATGCCGGCAGCTGGAATTCTGGGCTGGAAAAGGAGCAAATATTAGAGACCTATTATGCGCAGGTCCAAAAGTCCTGAAACTCCACGGAATATCTTAAAATAAATAAAGAAATTCCTCGCCAAAGATGAAGTCCAGGGGGCCCACACCCTTCACCAGCACCCCCCCTCCTAGGGCGCGCCCCCCTACCTCGTGGGCCCCCTGGTGGGTCTCCGACGTCCATCTTCTGCTATATGAAGTCTTTCGATGAGAAAAAAATAAGAAGGAACTTTTTGGGACGAGACTCCGCCGCCACGAAGCGGAACCTTGGCGGAACCAATCTAGGGCTCCGGCAGAGCTGTTCTGCCGGGGACACTTCCCTACGGGAGGGTGAAATCATCACCATCGTCATCACCAACGCTGCTCTCATCGGGAGAGGGCAATCTCCATCAACATCTTCACCAGCACCATCTCATCTCCAAACCCTAGTTCATCTCTTGTATCCAATTCTTGTCTCAAAGTCCGGGATTGGTGCTAGTAGGTTGCTAGTAGTGTTGATTACTCCTTGTAGTTGATGCTAGTTGGTTTATTTGGTGGAAGATCATATGTTCAGATCCTTTATGCATATTATTACCCCTCTGATTATGAACATGAATATGCTTTGTGAGTAATTACGTTTGTTCCTGAGGACAAGGGAGAAGTCTTGCTATTAGTAGTCATGTGAATTTGGTATTCGTTTGATATTTTGAAAAGATGTATGTTGTCTAGCCTCTAGTGGTGTTATGTGAACGTCGACTACATAACACTTCACCATTATTTGGGCCTAGAGGAAGGCATTGGGAAGTAATAAGTAGATGATGGGTTGCTAGAGCGACAGAAGCTTAAACCCTAGTTTATGCATTGTTTCGTAAGGGGTTGATTTGGATCCATATGTTTCATGCTATGGTTAGGTTTACCTTAATACTTTTGTTGTAGTTGCGGATGCTTGCAATAGAGGTTAATCATAAGTGGGATGCTTGTTCAAGTAAGAACAACACCCAAGCACCGGTCCACCCACATATCAAATTATCAAAGTACCGAACGCGAATCATATGAACGTGATGGAAACTAGCTTGACGATATTACCATGTGTCCTCGGGAGCGCTTTTCCTATTATAAGAGTTTGTTCCGGCTTTTCCTTTGCTACAAAAAGGATTGGGACACCTTGATTCACTTGATTTACTTTTGTTACTTGTTGCTCGTTACAATTTATCTTGTCACAAAACTATCTGTTACCAGTTATTTCAGTACTTGCAGAGAATACCTTGCTGAAAACTGCTTATCATTTCCTTCTGCTCCTCGTTGGGTTCGACACTCTTACTTACCGAAAGGACTACGATAGATCCCCTATACTTGTGGGTCATCAAGACTCTTTTCTGGCGCCGTTGCCGGGGAGTGTAGCGCCTTTGGTAGGTGGAATTTGGTAAGGAAAAGTTTATATAGTGTGCTGAAATTTACTATCACTTGTCACTATGGAAACTAATTCTCTGAGGGGCTTGTTCGGGGTATCTTCACCCTGTCCAGTAGAGCAAAGAGTTGCTCCTCAACCTACTGAACCTATTGAAAATGAAACTCCTTTTGAATTTCCTTCGGGTATGATGGAAAGACTGCTAGCTAACCCTTTTACAGGAGATGGAACAAAGCATCCTGATGAGCACTTATTATATGTGGATGAAGTTTGTGGATTATTTAAGCTTGCAGGTGTATCCGATGATGTTGCTAAGAAGAAGGTCTTCCCTTTATCTTTGAAGGAAGACACATTGATATGGTATAGGCTATGTGATACGAGATTGTGGGACTATAAAAGATTGAAATTCGAATTTCATCAAAAGTATTACCCTATGCATCTTGTTCATCGTGATCCAATTATATATATAATTTCTGGCCTCGCAAAGGAGAAAGCATCGCTCAAGCTTGGGGGAGGCTTAAATCAATGTTATATTCATGCCCCAATCATGAGCTCTCAAGAGAAATAATTATGCAAAGTTTTTATGCTCGGCTTTCTGAAAACAATCGCACCATGCTCGATACTTCTTGTGCTGGCTCTTTTATGATGAAGACTATTGAATTCAGATGGAATTTATTGGATAGAATTAAACGCAACTCTGAAGATTGGGACCTCGGCGAAGGTAAGGAGTAAGGTATGACACCTAAGTTTGATTATGTTAAATCTTTTATGGATACCGATATTTTCCGTAAGTTTAGCACTAAATATGGACTTGACTCTGAGATAGTAGCTTCTTTCTGTGAATCTTTTGCTACTTATGTTGATCTCCCTAAGGAGAAATGGCTTAAATATCATCCTCCCATAGAAGTAAAAGTAGTTGCACCATGCTAAAGCTTCAACTGTTGTTCGTAAAAGCAATATCAGAACTTATGTACCCCCTGAGCAAGTTAAAGTAGAACCTAATATTGCTATTATTAAAGATCTCTTGTCTGATAATATTGATGGGCATGTCATTCAGTTCAACGCTGAAACTTCTAGAATTGCTAAACCATGTGATAGAGATAAACATAGACATGTGGTAGGCGTGCCTGTTATTTCTGTAAAAATAGGAGATCATTGTTATCATGGCTTATGTGATATGGGTGCTAGTGCTAGTGTTATACCTTATGACTTGTATAAAGAAATCAAGCATGAAATTGCACCTGCTAAGTTAGAAGAAATTGATGTCACAATTAAACTTGCTAATAGAGATACTATTTAACCAGTGGGAATTGTTAGAGATGTTGAAGTCTTGTGTGGGGAAACTAAATATCCTACTGATTTTCTTGTTCTCAGTTCTCCGCAAGATAGCTCTTGTCCCATTGTATTTGGTAGACCCTTCTTGAACACTGTTAATGTTAAGATAGATTGCGAAAAGAATGTTGTTACTATTGGCTTGGATGATATGGTTCATGAGTTTAATTTCTCTAAATTTAGTAAACAACATCGTGAGGAAGAATTGCCTAGTAAGGATGAAATTATTGGTCTTGCTTCTATTGCCGTACCTCCTAGTGATCCTTTAGAACACTATTTGCTAGACCATGAAAATGACATGTTCATGAATGAAAGAAGGGAAATAGATGAAGTATTCTTTAAACAGGAACCTATTCTGCAACACAATTTGCCTGTTGAAATTTTAGGGGATCCCCCTCCACCCAAGGGTGATCCCGTGTTTGAGCTTAAACCGTTGCCCGATAATCTTAAATATGCTTATCTTGATGAAAAGAATATATATCCTGTTATTATTAGTGCTAATCTTTCAGAGCATGAAGAAGAAAGATTATTGAAAACTCTGAAGAAGCATCGTGCTGCTATTGGATATACTCTTGATGATCTTAAGGGCATTAGTCCCACTCTATGTCAACATAAAATAAATTTGGAAGCAGATGCCAAACCAGTTCGTGATCCTCAACGACGTCTGAATCCTAAAATGAAAGAAGTGGTAAGAAAAGAAATACTCAAGCTTCTGGAGGAAGGTATAATTTATCCCGTTGCTGATAGTCAGTGGTTAAGTCCTGTCCATTGTGTCCCTAAGAAGGGAGGTATTACTGTTGTTCCTAATGATAAAGATGAATTGATTCCACAAAGAATTATTACAGGTTATAGGATGGTAATTTATTTCCGCAAATTAAATAAAGCTACTAAGAAAGATCATTACCCCTTACCTTTTATTGATCAAATGCTAGAAAGATTATGCAAACACACACATTACTGCTTTTTAGATGGTTATTCTGGTTTCTCTCAAATACCTGTGTCGGCTAGAGATCAATCAAAGACTACTTTTACATGTCCTTTTGGTACTTTTGCTTATAGACATATGCCTTTTGGTTTATGTAATGCACCTGCTACCTTTCAAAGATGCATGATGGCTATATTCTCTGACTTTTGTGGAAAGATTTGTGAGGTTTTTATGGACGACTTTTCCGTCTATGGCTCCTCTTTTGATGATTGCTTGAGTAATCTTGATCGAGTTTTGCAGAGATATGAAGAAACTAATCTTGTCTTGAATTGGGAAAAGTGCCACTTTATTGTTAATGAAGGTATTGTTTTGGGTCACAAAGTTTCCGAAAGAGGTATTGAAGTTGATAAGGCCAAAGTTGATGCTATTGAAAAGATGCCATGTCCCAAGGTCGTCAAAGGTATAAGAAGTTTCCTTGGTCATGCTGGATTTTATAGGAGGTTCATTAAGGACTTCTCAAAAATTTCTCGGCCTCTGACTAATTTATTGCAAAAAGATATACCATTTGTCTTTGATGATGATTGTGTAGAAGCATTTGAAATACTTAAGAAAGCATTAGTCTCTGCACCTGTTGTTCAGCCACCTTATTGGAATTTACCCTTTGAAATTATGTGTGATGCTAGCGATTATGCTGTAGGTGTTGTTCTAGGGCAAATAATTGATAAGAAATTAAATGTTATCCATTATGCTAGTAAGACTCTAGACAATGCTCAAAGAAATTATGCTACTACTGAAAAAGAACTCTTAACAGTTGTATTTGATTGTGATAAGTTCAGACCTTATATTGTTGATTCTAAAGTAACTATTCACACTGATCATGCTGCTATTAAATATCTTATGGAAAAGAAAGATGCTAAACCTAGACTTATTAGATGGGTTCTCCTGCTACAAGAATTTGATTTGCATATTATTGATAGAAAGGGAGCTGAGAACCCCGTTGCAGACAACTTGTCTAGACTAGAAAATGTTCTTGATGACCCACTACCTATTAATGATAGCTTTCCTGATGAACAATTAAATGTTATAAGTACTTCTCTTAGTACTCCTTGGTATGCTGATTATGCTAATTATATTATTGCTAAATTTATACCACCTAGCTTTACATACCAACAAAAGAAAAAGTATTTCTATGATTTACGACATTACTTTTGGGATGACCCACAGCTTTATAAAGAAGGAGTAGATGGTGTTATTAGACGTTGTGTACCTGAGCATGAACAGGAACAGAACCAACGCAAGTGTCACTCCGAAGCTTATTGAGGACACCACGCTAGAGACAGAACTGCACATAAGGTATTGCAATCCGGTTTTTATTGGCCTACTCTCTTCAAGGATGCCCGTAATTTTGTCTTACCTTGTGATGAATGTCAAAGAATTGGTAATATTAGTAGACGTCAAGAAATGCCTATGAATTATTCTTTTGTTATTGAACCATTTGATGTCTGGGGCTTTGATTATATGGGACCGTTTCCTGCCTCTAATGGATATACACATATTTTAGTTGCTGTTGATTGCGTTACTAAGTGGGTAGAAGCTATTCCAACTAGTAGTGCTGATCATAACACCTCTATTAAGATGCTTAAAGAAGTTATTTTTATGAGGTTTGGAGTCCCTAGATATTTAATGACTGATGGTGGTTCACATTTTATTCATGGTGCTTTCCGTAAAATGCTTGCCAAGTATGATGTTAATCATAGAATTGCATCTCCTTATCATCCACAGTCTAATGGTCAAGTAGAATTGAGTAATAGGGAACTCAAATTAATTTTGCAAAAGACTGTTAATAGATCTAGAAAGAATTGGTCCAAGAAACTTGATGATGCATTATGGGCCTATAGAACTACATATAAAAATCCTATGGGTATGTCTCCGTATAAAATGGTTTATGGAAAAGCATGTCACTTGCCTCTCGAACTAGAACATAAGGATTATTGGGCTATTAAAGAGCTCAATTATGATTTCAAACTTGCCGGTGAGAAGAGGTTATTTGACATTAGCTCACTTGATGAATGGAGAACCCAAGCCTATGAGAATGCCAAATTGTTTAAACAAAAAGTCAAAAGATGGCATGACAAAAGGATACAAAAGCGTGAGTTTAATGTAGGTGATTATGTATTACTATACAACTCTCGTTTAAGATTTTTTGCAGGAAAAATTCTCTCTAAATGGGAAGGTCCTTACGTTATCGAGGAGATCTATCGTTCCGGTGCCATAAAAATCAACAACTTCGAAGGCACAAATCCGAAGGTGGTGAACGGTCAAAGAATCAAACATTATATCTCAGGTAATCCCATAAATGTTGAAACCAATGTTATTGAAACCGTGACCCCGGAGGAATACATAAGGGACACTTTCCGGAATGTTTCAGACTCCGAAAAGGAATAGGTATGTGGTACGGTAAGTAAATCGACTCCAAAACAGTTCTACTGGCAATTTTTCTCCGTTTTGGAATATTTAGAAAAATAAAAAATAAGAAGCAGTCCGAGAAGGACACGAGGGTCCTTGAGGGTGGAGGGCGTGCCCCCCTGCCTCGTGGATACCTCGTGTGCTCTCCGGACTCCGTTTTCTTGCACGATACGTATTTTGGTCGGTAAAAATTCATTATATAATCTCCTGAGGGTTTTGACTCCTGTATCACGCAAATATCCTCTGTTTGTGTTTCGAGCTGTTGTTGCTGCAGATTTGAGCAAGATGTCGTCTCAAGAGTCGGTCGGGGAGAGCTGGGTATCTCATCCGGCATCAAGATCAAGGACAAACAGTGATGCTAACCACTTTGGGCCAGTAACGGAGGAAGAGATGGAGGCTGATTTGAAGAGGATAGATGCCATGGAGGAGGATCAAAAAGTCACTTGTCGCTTCCGAGCTGGATTCACGATGGGGGAACGACAGAGCTCGGCTATTCCAAACTCGGTCATCCCTTCCAATGTTAGATTTCTTTCTTACGAGAATATGAAAAAGATTGTTACTTGTTCCCCCGCAACTATGCAACATCCATGGGTACAAGGAGCTTTAACCGTCACGGGTAAGATCCGTAAGGAGATAATGGATCTCAATCAGCAACTCAATAAGCTCGAGGAGGAGAATCGTATCCTCAGGGGCATCATCGCCAAGAATATCACATCACCATCCCCGAAGAAGGAGACATAATCTCTGAAATAAAGTATATTTTCATGGATCATCCAACATGTTGAGCTTGCCTTTCCCCCTCATGCTAGCCAAATTCTTTGCACCAAGTAGAGATACTACTTGTGCTTCCAAAAACCCTTAAACCCAGTTTTGCCATGAGAGTCCACCATATCTACCTATGGATTGAGTAAGATCCTTCAAGTAAGTTGTCATCGGTGCAAGCAATAAAAATTGCTCTCTAAATATGTATGATTGATTAGTGTGGAGGAAATAAGCTTTATACGATCTCGCGATGTGGAAGAAATAAAAGCGATGGACTGCATAATAAAGGTCCATATCACAAGTGGCGATATAAAGTGATGTTCTTTCGCATTAAGATTTTGTGCATCCAACCCTGAAAGCGCATGGCAACCTCTGCTTCCCTCTGCGAAGGGCCTATCTTTTATTATTACCTTCTACCTTATGCAAGAGTCATGGTGATCTTCACCTTTCCTTTTTACATTTTATCCTTTGGCAAGCACAGTGTGTTGGAAAGATCCTGATACATATATCTAATTTGATGTAAGTTAGCATGAACTATTATTGTTGACATTACCCTTGAGGTAAAAGGTTGGGAGGCGAAACTATAAGCCCCTATCTTTCTCTGTGTCCGATTAAAACTCTGTAACCACAAGTGTTGCGTGAGTGTTAGCAATTGTCAAAGACTAAATGATAGTTGAGTATGTGGACTTGCTGAAAAGCTATGACATAGACTCTTTCTGATGTTATGATAAATTGCAATTGCTTCAATGACTGAGATTATAGTTTGTTGGTTCTAAATAAAGTTTCTGATTCATACTTTGCATTGTGAATAGATTATTACTTCAGCATAAGAAATCATACGATGATATCCATATATGTTGCTGTTATAAGAATGATCATGATGCCCTCATGTCCATATTTTATTTTACCGACACCTCTGTCTCTAAATATGTGGACATATTTGTCGTTATCGGCTTCTGCTTGAGGACAAGCAAGGTCTAAGCTTGGGGGAGTTGATACGTCCATTTTGCATCATGCTTTTATATCGATATTTATTGCACTATGGGTTGTTATAACACATTATGTCACAATACTTATGCCTATTCTCTCTTATTTTACAAGGTTTACATAAGGAGGGAGAATGTCGGCAGTTGGAATTCTGGGCTGGAAAAGGAGCAAATATTAGAGACCTATACTGCACAACTCCAAAAGTCCTGAAACTCCATGAAAGTTATTTTTGGAAATAATAAAAAATACTGAGCGGAAGAAATACCAGAAGGGGCCCACACCCTGGCCACGAGGGTGGGGGCGCGCCCTACCCCCTGGGCGCGCCCCCTGCCTCGTGGGCCCCTGTTGGTCCTCCGGTGCCCATCTTCTGCTATATGAATTCTTTTGTCCGAAGAAAAATCATAAGCAAGCCTTCGGGACGAGACTCCGCCGCCACGAGGAGGAACCTTGGCGGAACCAATCTAGGGCTCCGGTAGAGCTGTTCTGCCAGGGACACTTCCCTCCGGGAGGGGGAAATCATCGCCGTCGTCATCACCAACGCTCCTCTCATCGGAAGAGGACCAATCTCCATCAACATCTTCACCAGCACCATCTCCTCTCAAACCCTAGTTCATCTCTTGTATCCAATTCTTGTCTCTAAGTCTGGGATTGGTACCTGTAGGTTGCTAGTAGTGTTGATTACTCCTTGTAGTTGATGCTAGTTGGTTTATTTGGTGGAAATCATATGTTCAGATCCTATATGCATATTAATACCCCTCTGATAAGGAACATGAATATGCTTTGTGAGTAGTTACATTTGTTCCTGAGGATATGCACTACGAAAAAAAAGACACATCCGTGACATTTTGGGCCGAACGAATTTTTTTTCTGTCATACATATGACACTTCTATGACGATAATGGTGACAAAACCCGGTATCATCATAGATATGGTGGGCTCCCACTTCTATGACAAAAATCATGACAGAAAATGGGCTTTTCGTCCTGGGCAGGCCGGAGACGCAACTGCATGACATTCTTTGGGCCGTCCATGACGGAAAAAACCGTGGTAGAAGCGAGGGGGAGGAAAATTTCGGGGAGTTTCCGGTTATGGTGGGAGGTCGGGGGCCGAGCGATGCGCGTTTCTCTCGTACACGTATGCGCGTGTGTGCGAGGCGTTGGCTCTAACTGAACCCGAGCGAGGCGTTGGGCTCTAACTGTACCCGAGCGATTGCACTACAGGCTACACGTTACTAAACCCAAGCGATCGATCGATGGCTGTTAACTGAACCCGATCGAGCGATTCCTGCGCTACTGCTGCTAACTGAAGTCGGTCTATGGGATGAACAGTGAGCGTTGCAGGGGGGTTTGCATGAATAGTGAGCGGTGGCGTTGCCTCTAGATGAACATGACCCCGTGGTGTGGTGGAGGGCTGGATGAACAGTAGACGGTGGAGGGGTGCCCGTGGAGGGGTGGATGAACAGGACCCCGTGGTGTGGAGGGTTGGATGAACAGTAGACGGTGGAGGGGTGCCCGTGGAGGGGTGGTTGAACAGGACCCCGTGGTGTGGAGGGCTGGATGAACAGTAGATGGTGGAGGGGTGGTTGAACAGTAGCTGGTGGAGTAGCGCACGGTGGAGGCTGGATGAACAGGAGCCCGTGGAGGCTGGAGGAGGTCGACGGTGGATGAATAGTAGCTCGTGGAGGCTGGAGGGGGTCGATGGTGGAGATGAACAGTATCCCGTGGAGTCCCGTTTTGCGGTACGCCACACCCCTCCCGATGAACAGGACCCCCATTTCGACCGTAGTGCTCCAACACAAGTCCATTTCCTCCGTTTTGCGGTCGCCCCACCCCTCCCGATCAACAGGACCCCCATTTCGACCGTAGGAGGTCCGTTTCCTCCGTTTTGCGGTACGCCACACCCCTCCCGATCAACAGGATCCCGTTTCGAACGTGGCCGGTCAAACACAAGGCCGTTTCCTCCGTTCTGCGGTACGCCAGGCCTTGTTTCCATCGCCTCTTCCGTCCAAGCCCTCCCGATGAACACGATCACGCATTCAGTTGCCTCCCCATGAACACGACGACGACGCTGTTTCTCCGTTCTGACCCAACCATGTACACGAGCACTCGTCATACGTATGCGCGAGTAGGAGTTCGAGACCCCGCCCGTATGTACACATATGTGGCCGTATTTTCTTTCTTGCACCCTGGCCGTTGTACTTATGTGTATATGCTACATGTGCGCCTCTACTCCGACACGTGCGCGCCTCTACTACGACACGTGTGCGCCTCTACATCGGCCAGTATATATGTACATACACGTTCGCAACCAGAATGACAACGCTACATAAGCTTCGACCAGGTGGGTCCCGACTGTCACGCACTTCCTTGCCTGCGAAGATGTAGCTGGTGGATCCCAGTAGTCAGGGGGGCGAATCGTTTTGTTCTTTTTGGCCCAGACGCACTTCCTTGCGTGCAAAGGTGTAGCTGGTGGGTCCCGGCAGTCAGGGGAGAAACGTTTTTTTCGCGAAATACGGTGGTCCGTCCGGTGGGTCCCCGCTGTCAGGTAGAGGAATAATTATTTTGCACGTAATAAGGAGGCACTTCCTTGCTGCGGCCGTCGACCCAGCTGTCAGCCTCTCCACGTACAGTCCACGTCCGATGGAAGCCGTTCCTTGACCACGTTGACCACGCTGCGCCGAGAGCACCAGGGCGGTGGACGACGGCGAGGCCTAGGAAGGGGACGACGCGGAGCTGGGGAAGATGCGACAGTGGATGCCCACGCATGGAGGAGTATGAGGGTTCACTGGTTCGCTGCGGTGTGATGCTGCCGTCGCCGCAGATTAACAGGGGGTGTGGGTGAGTAGAGGGATGGCCTGGCTAGCGGTGGGAGTAGTAGGGGTGGTGAGGCCTCCGCCGCATCGCAGCCGGCCACGGGAGGCAGGAGCACGAGGCACGACCGGTGCTGGTTTGGGCGGCTGGAGCAAGAAGACCAGAGGTTGAAGAAGCACTACGGCCGTTGGATGGACATCGTACGGTCACTGGAGCTAGAATCGTGCATATTGACTAAGTTGACAAAACCCTCCGTCCCCGTCAGCTTAGTAGGCCCACAAGTCAGCCTTCCACTATACTGGGTCCCAGCTAACAGGGGGAGTATTCATTTTTTGTGTGCGTAATAAGGAGGCACTTCCTTGCATGCGAAGATATAGCTGGTGGGTCCGAGCTGTCAGCGGCGGTAACGTTTTTTTCACCAAATACAGAGGCCCTTTCGGTGGGTCCATGATGTCAGGTGGAGGAATCATTATTTTGCGCGTAATAAGGAGGCATTTCCTTGCGTGCGGCCGTGGACCCAGCTGTCGGCCTCTCCACGTACAGTCCACTTCAGATGCATGTCGGTCGTTGACCACGTTGACCAGGCCGCGCCGAGAGCACCAGGGCGATGGACGACGGCGAGGCCTAGGAAGGGAACGACACGGAGGCAGGGAAGACTCGGTCGTTGTTTTTGTTTCCCACGTGGAGGGGAGTACGACTATACGAGGGTTTACTGGTTCGTTTACCGTCGCCAGAGAAAAACAGCAGGTGTGGGTGAGTAGAGGGATGGCTAGGCCAACGATGGGAGTACGGTGGGGCGGTGAGGCCTGCGCGGCAGCACAGCCGGCCGCGGGGAGGAGGGAGCAGGCAGTCCCGCCGGCGCTTGTTTGAGCGGCTGGAGCAGGAAGAGCAGAGATTGAAGAAGCACGATGGCCGTTGGATGGACATCCAACAGTCACTGCTTGTGCGTCAACCTTTTTTTTAGGAAAACCTCAAATCTGTGGAAAACAGCATACAGCCCATCTGCCATTATTTCTAATAATTTTCAGCCCATTTGCTTAGTCTTAAGGTTTTTTTTGGAGCCCATATTCTTTTTGTTAGCATTACAGCCCAAATTGTGGCCACGGTTAAAAAATTATATGAAATTTTGCATATTTCGGTGCGGTCCGAACTGTTTTTAATCCCGAAATTTCGACTCACATTCAAACTAATTTTAAAAATAAATGTATATCAATATAAAATCCAACAAATTCTCCACGCATAAAAATTAATGTAATTTAAAAACTTGAAATGAAAAAAAAGATATTTGAAACTAATTGTCGGTTTGATGTGTTTTAAAAATGTACAACCCATTTCTCATTACTAATGGGCCATTTTCTCGGCCAGCCGAATGAAAGGTCTCCTCGTCTTGAAAGATTTGCATCCCAACAGGCCTGACAAAGCGACTTACTTGGCAAATCACAAAAAAACTGGGTTGTGGCCGTTGACCCAGCTATCAGCCTCTCCACGTACAGTACTCTTCCGATGGAAGTCGTTCGTTGACCACGTTGACCACGCCGCGCGGATAGCACCACGGCGGTGGACAACGGCGAGGCCTAGGAAGGGGACAACGCGGAGCCGGAGAAGACGCGGCAGTGGAAGCCCGCGCTGAGAGGAGTATGAGGGTTCACTGGTTCGGCTGCGGTGTGAGGCTGTCGTCGCCGCAGGGCCTGGCCAGCGGTGGGAATAGTAGGGGGCGGTGAGGCCTCCACGGCAGCACAGCAGGCCACGGGAGGCAGGAGCATGCGGCACGACCGGCGCTGCTTTGGGCGGCTGGAGCAAGAAGACCAGAGGTTGAAGAAGCACTACGGCCGTTGGATGGACATCGTACGGTCACTGGAGCTAGAATCATTCATATTGACTAAGTTGACAAAACCCTCCATCCCCGTCAGCTTAGTAGGCCCACAAGTCAGCCTTCCACTATACTGGGTCCCAGCTAACAGGGGGAGTATTCATTTTTTGTGTGCGTAATAAGGAGGCATTTCCTTGCATGCGAAGATATAGCTGGTGGGTCCGAGCTGTCAGCGGCGGTAACGTTTTTTTCACCAAATACAGAGGCCCTTTCGGTGGGTCCATGATGTCAGGTGGAGGAATCATTATTTTGCGCGTAATAAGGAGGCATTTCCTTGCGTGCGGCCGTGGACCCAGCTGTCGGCCTCTCCACGTACAGTCCACTTCAGATGCATGTCGGTCGTTGACCACGTTGACCAGGCCGCGCCGAGAGCACCAGGGCGGTGGACGACGGCGAGGCCTAGGAAGGGAACGACACGGAGGCAGGGAAGACTCGGTCGTTGTTTTTGTTTCCCACGTGGAGGGGAGTACGACTATACGAGGGTTTACTGGTTCGTTTACCGTCGCCAGAGAAAAACAGCAGGTGTGGGTGAGTAGAGGGATGGCTAGGCCAACGATGGGAGTACGGTGGGGCGGTGAGGCCTGCGCGGCAGCACAGCCGGCCGCGGGGAGGAGGGAGCAGGCAGTCCCGCCGGCGCTTGTTTGAGCGGCTGGAGCAGGAAGAGCAGAGATTGAAGAAGCACGATGGCCGTTGGATGGACATCCAACAGTCACTGCTTGTGCGTCAACCTTTTTTTTAGGAAAACCTCAAATCTGTGGAAAACAGCATACAGCCCATCTGCCATTATTTCTAATAATTTTCAGCCCATTTGCTTAGTCTTAAGGTTTTTTTTGGAGCCCATATTCTTTTTGTTAGCATTACAGCCCAAATTGTGGCCACGGTTAAAAAATTATATGAAATTTTGCATATTTCGGTGCGGTCCGAACTGTTTTTAATCCCGAAATTTCGACTCACATTCAAACTAATTTTAAAAATAAATGTATATCAATATAAAATCCAACAAATTCTCCACGCATAAAAATTAATGTAATTTAAAAACTTGAAATGAAAAAAAAGATATTTGAAACTAATTGTCGGTTTGATGTGTTTTAAAAATGTACAACCCATTTCTCATTACTAATGGGCCATTTTCTCGGCCAGCCGAATGAAAGGTCTCCTCGTCTTGAAAGATTTGCAGCCCAACAGGCCTGACAAAGCGACTTACTTGGCAAATCACAAAAAAACTGGGCTGTGGCCGTTGACCCAGCTATCAGCCTCTCCACGTACAGTACTCTTCCGATGGAAGTCGTTCGTTGACCACGTTGACCACGCCGCGCGGATAGCACCACGGCAGTGGACAACGGCGAGGCCTAGGAAGGGGACAACGCGGAGCCGGAGAAGACGCGGCAGTGGAAGCCCGCGCTGAGAGGAGTATGAGGGTTCACTGGTTCGGCTGCGGTGTGAGGCTGTCGTCGCCGCAGGGCCTGGCCAGCGGTGGGAATAGTAGGGGGCGGTGAGGCCTCCACGGCAGCACAGCAGGCCACGGGAGGCAGGAGCATGCGGCACGACCGGCGCTGCTTTGGGCGGCTGGAGCAAGAAGACCAGAGGTTGAAGAAGCACTACGGCCGTTGGATGGACATCGTACGGTCACTGGAGCTAGAATCATTCATATTGACTAAGTTGACAAAGCCCTCCGTCCCCGTCAACTTTGTTGGCCCACAAGTCATCCTCCCACTATGGTGGGTCCCCGCTAGCAGGGGGTATTCATTTTTTTGTGCGTAATAAGGAGGAACTTCCTTGCGTGCGAAGATATAGCTGGTGGCTCCGACATGTCGGTGGCGGAACGTTTTTTTCACGAAATACAGAGGCCCTTCCGGTGGGTCCTAGCTGTCAGGTCCTCGCAAAAAAAGGGAAATAAAATCAAAGACTTGGGAAGGCGTACAGAACAAGCTAGTGTACCAGTAAAGAGACGTTGCCGAGTTTTAGAAAAAAGAAAGACGTGCTCCTGTAGCTGGTTCGAATCCAAACCTAGACTATGACTATATATGGTGTTATGCTACTCTACAAGTAATGAAACTGACATATCCAACGTTCGCTTCTCCTCTTCTCTACTTATTCTTCCTAGCATCAGAAGCTTTGGCCGCAACAACCATGTCCGCCGGCTGCTCGTCCACCTGCTCTTCAGCAGGCAACAACCAGATATGCGCCAAGTCGCAACCTGTACCATCGCATGTGGGTCTCATCACACCCTCGCCGGCACGCACACCGCAGTCGATTGCTCATCGCAACCCGCTGCCGTTGGTGTGGTGCCACTGCTGCAAATCACGCAGAGTCATCCATCGCGTCTCAACCACAATCCGCAACCCTGGCCGAGTCTTCTACAAATGCCCGAATCATGGGGTAATAATATGTTTAAGTGTTGTTCTGCTGCTTTCAGTTGCTGATTTTTTTAATAGTTTGGTTGATGATCTAGCAATTTGATTCATGCAGAAAAGGGAAGATTCGTGTGATTTGTATTTCTGGGAAGTTGCTGATGTGGGGGAATGCAACTACACTGATTATTTGGTTAGCCGAGGAATCCCAATACCAGCAGGTTGGGGTGTTGGACAAGTAACTGCAGGAACGACAGAAGAGGAAGATGCAGAGCAGAAGGTTAAAGATGCAGTTCCTCTGATCATGGCCAAGCAACAGCTACTGAACGGCCTTGACAGCAATGAGTAGATGAAAGAGCTTGTGAAGATAATGGGCAAAATCGATGTGCTATGTATGATGATTGTCTCTTTATTTGCAGTGTATGTAGCACTCGTGATGTATTCAGTGGCTACAACATGAGCACTTTGCTGAAACTAGTAATGAATGAAACCTGTGTAGCAGGCTGGGCGTAGTGTTTTGAACATCTAATGATTTCTATTAACGGAAATAAGGGGGTATCCCCTTTTGCTCATATAAATAAATAAATAGCAGAGGCCCTGTCGGGTCAGCTTTGTTCTCATTCGAAGACGTCGAGAAAATTGCAGTCCAACAGGAAACTATGTCATCAAATTAAAGTTTCACACCCAAATATGAGTACAACTAAACAACAATGTCATCATGTTTTAGTTGTCATACAATCACCAAACACAAATCAGCATACATAACAAGTGATGTTCTCACAGCAAAATACTAAACAACATGTTCATCAGGTTTCAGTTTTCATAGCAAACACAATTTCACATAGTAGATAAAAACATCTTCTGACAGGCAAATACGACAAAAGCAATGTAATCATCATCCGCAGCAGCAGCGTCAACATCTTCGCCATGTGTATCAGTCTGAATCGTAATTCCCCATGGTGTTATCTTCTTCTTCGTCCTCAACGTCCTTGTACGTTGGCTTCTTCTTGATCAACTCATGTATGTCCATAGCACGACAGGCAATCTTTTCGAGGGCGTCATTGACGTGATGGTTCTCAAAGATATTAGGAACATCTGTGTTATCTTGTACATCAGGAGCAGTGTAAGCATCATCTTGTTGTGCAACTTCATTAAATGAATTCCTCTGCTCAAACCTTTGCAATACTCTCCAGTCATCGCTACGTGCAAATGTGTCTTCCAAGAAAAATATCTGTGTTCCTTGATTTGCCAAAATAAAAGGCTCGTTGGTCTGGTACGCCGCCTTGACATTGATGGATTTGAAATAATCATCAGCTCTGGGTTTTGTGATCCTGGAAAACAGGTTATACCAACGACAGCACAACAGAACCACACACCGATGATCCTCGAAACTGGAGATATACTGCAACTGAAAAATTTCTGTTATGTTAGCATACATTTCAGTTGTCTCTTTGTCATACGTATCCGTGCTCATGATGGCACTGTTTTGTGTCTTCCCGCCTTCGTCTCGTGCAAGGGTGTTGTAGCGCACATCTCCAACAACGCAAGATTCATAATGTCTTACCCGAGTATCAGGACCCATTGCTAGTGAGTAAAGGGCATCATCAACTGCCTGCCCATCCTCCCGCATCTTCTTAACCTATGGTTAGAAAATAGACAAGCTGATCATCTTATGTACTCAATATATTAAAAAAAATTGATAGTGCACTTCAAAAGCTTACATGGTTCTTGAACCATTTCGCAAATCCTGCCATAACCAGTTTGTCAATGTTTCTTGGATTTTACGGCAGTAACTCCTCTTTGTAGATGCTGCACAACATAGTGATCGCGTCAAACATCTAAGTATATAAGAATGTGCTGCAAGTTTAGTAGATTACGATGTATAAGTTGCAGTACTGCACTTACTTGATATAAGGTAGTATCTCAGGACAGTTATTCAACACATACCTAACCATTTTGTCCAAATCTTTAGGTTTGTCCTCTTGTCGACTCTTCCTTGTAACTCGAACAGAATAATCGAAAACATTCAGCCCGGGATTGTCTTCACCCACCTCTTTGCTAAGCTGGTCAGTTGTTTCAATGTATTTTGAGCAGAATGTCAATGCTTCTGTAGCAATGTAGGCCTTTCAATGGAACCCTCGGGTCTAGCTCTGTTCCTAACATAGCCCTTGAAAGTGCCTAGCCGCCTTTCAATAGGGTACATCCAGCCATACTGTACTGGACCTCTAAGTAGTGCCTCATCAGGTAGATGAACAGCCAAATGCACCATCACATCAAAGAAGGCTGGAGGATATATCTTCTCAATGTCGCATAGGATAGTTGGTATCTTGTCTCTAAGACTCTCCAAAGCATCTAACCTTATATTCCTACTGCAGAGTTCCCTGAAGAATTGTCCCAACTCTGCAACTGCTCTGTATAGCCCAATCCTCTAAGGATAACAGGTAAAACCCTTTGAAGTAGGACGTGGCATTCATGAGTTTTCAACCCTTGTACCTTGTTTCCATCTGCACTGACTCTCCTTTCAGGGTTGGAAGCAAATCCATGTGGGAATCTCACATGTGATAGGACCTCGCAGAATTCTTTTCTTTTTACCTTGTCCAAGACGTACACAGCTGGTGCCATATCCCGTGGTTTACCTTCATCTTGCACCTGCAAATCCTTTCTGATACCCAGGTGTGTCAAATCAATCCTAGATTTTAAGGTATCTTTCGTCTTTCCTTCAATATTAAGAAGTGTGCCGATAATGATGTCACATATATTTTTCTCGATGTGCATCACATCAAGATTATGCCGCAGATCCAAATCTTTCCAATACTCCAAGTCCCACAAAGTGGACCTGCGGGTAAACAATAATCTCTCTTCTGCCCTGCCACGCTTCCTTTTCCCGCTACCATTATCAGGATGGTTTCCTGGTGTAATATGCCTGACCTTCTCTAATTCCACTTGCAACTCATCGGCGGTGATCCTCTTTGGCGCATCACGGTTTTCATGCTTGCATTGAACACATGTCTTCGGTATTTTCTAGGAAGCGGCTTGTCCTTGGCAAGGAAACGGCGGTGTCCAATGTAACAGATCTTGCTAAGTATTGCATATGACAGCGGATTCCTGTCACAGCGAACACATGCATTGTAACCATGTGTCGTTCGCCCTGACATAGTGCCCAAAGTCGGATAATCATGGATGCACCAAATTATAACAGCACGCAGAAAGAAATCAGCTGATGGGCTGCTATATAGGTCTCGAGTGAGAATACCCTTCCATAGCTGTTGAAGTTCCTCCACAAGAGGCTCCATGAACAAATCAAAATCCTTTCTAGGACTTTTTGGACCTGGGATGAGCAAGGCCATCATGTAGTTTGATTCTTTGGTGCAGACATTTGGAGGCATGTTGTAAGGGATAACAAGCACTGGCCACATGCTATATGTGGCACTCTGGTGGCCAAATGGGTTAAATCCATCTGAAGCTAAGCCAAGTCTAATGTTTCTCGGGTCAGCAGCAAACTCTTTGTGTTTATCATTGAAGCTTTTCCACTCACTACCATGAGATGGATGGCTCATTACATTCTGATCTTTGTACTCCTGGTTCCTAGAATGCCACAGTACATCCTCTCTTGTTTCAGCATCATGAAACAACCTCTGCAATATTGGTGTAATTGGAAAATGTCTCAGAACATTATGAGGAATCCTCTTCACAGCATCGCCATCTTTCCATCTTGATGATTTGCATTTCGGGCATTCACTTAAGTTGGCATAATCCTTCCGGAACAAAACACAATTATTCTTACAAACATGGATCATATCATATCCAATTCCAACTGCACGAAGGAAATTCTTCATTTTACTGTAGGTGTGTGGCAGCTCAGACGCATCTGGGAAAGATTCGCGGAAAGCAGCCAACCTCACATCGAATGATTTGTTGGTCATCCTCTTAGATGTCTTCACCTGAAGAAACGTGACCATAGCCGAGAATACTGACAGCTTATTTCCGGGGGTGACAGCAACGTTGCATTGTTCAAACATGCGGGCCCACCGTTTTTCTTCTGCAGGTGAAAGTTCATGGAATGCACGAGCATTCCGTCGCATTGTTTCAATGTTGGTCAAACTCACTGGCTCTGCCACCACCACCACCTCCTCCTCCTCTTCCACCTGAGCATCAGGCAGATCAAGATGGTGATCTGCTGCTTCCACGTAGTCAATAACATTGACGTTCACAGCTTCACCATGATGAACCCACCTAGTATGTGTGACTGACATCCCATACAAGTGTAGATGATTTTGCACAGTTGATTGGGATCTTGTAACTGAATTCATACAACTGCTACACGGGCAGGGCACATCTGATTTCGGACCACCGTACTCATCTCTGATAAAGTTCATGAAGTTTTCAACCCCCTCGACATATGCAGCGGAGAATCTTCGAGCAGAAGTTATCCAAGTCCTGTCCATCTGTTAGACATACAAATTAGTTCTTCTACTAGATATTACAGGAAAAACATATATGCTTTTTTATGAAGTCCAGAAAAAATACCTAGGTCGACGTCTAAAGCTATGGCAAGATATTTGGACGAGCAGATCTAAGTAACGAAATATATGTAAAGATAATTCAGCAAACAAATTTGAGTGCCAAATTATGGCAGGCTATTTCAGCAGTCAATGAGGCCAAGCACACAGCCATCGAACTATCGAAGGCCATCGCAGCAACAAAGATCGAGTATAAAATGGTGTAGAGCTATTTCACCTAACAGATTGGCTACTAGACCATGGCAATCTACGTCACAATAAATATATGGCATGATATTTTAGCAACTAATCGGCCTTGGCATGCCATCTCAGCTAAGCAGATGGAGTGCAGAACAGGGCAAGGAAGCTTCTTAAGCAGAGCATATTGACAGTAAACTACTTCGGCAAACAGTGAGATTAACAGCGTCTATCAGCTAACATTCAGTGCTACACCGACATGAACGGGGCCTCAGTCTAGAATGCGCGTACCGTGGGAGAAGCTGACCGCCGTGCGTCTCCACACGAACGTCGCCAGCGGTGGCGGCGCTGACCGCCGTGCGCCTTCACAAGAACGTAGCTAGAGGTGGCGGCGTGGCTAGAGGACGGCAGTCTACGAGAGCATACTGTGGGAGCGAGAGGATCGCCGAACCGCGGCGCCGACGTATCGGCGCGGCGGGGAGGGCGGCTTTGGCGGAGCGAATGGAGTGGAGGGGGACAGGGGAGAGGGGGTTTGGGGGATATTATTGGCTAGTTGGCCGAAGGGCGGTTGAATCAGATTTGGGGGGAATTTTTGGGTGTGGTGGGAGGATTTTTGCGCGGTGGGCGGGGGTGTTTGGCGCATGGTCGGTTTCTCCAAGTGCAGTCCCACGTGTCAGTGAAGAGGCAAGCCGAAGCGCGTTCCGTTTGCGTGAGCCGTGTGCAGGACCGAACGTGTGTGGGGTGCAATGCGACCGCGACAGGAGTGACGTGAGTGTACCGCATTTTTTCCTTTTAAACTAGGTGCTTCGCCCCCTCAAAAAAATATGTTGCTTCGTGCGATCCATCGATACTACTACTAGTAATCCGGTAATCCCGACTAAAACGGCGCGGCCGGGTCTTTTCCCGCATGATATGCTGGGAGGTTTGCTTAGTTGGGTTTTTCAGGACGAGTAATGCTACACCTACGTAATCCCAGTTACGTAATTAACGTAATGTGAAACATGTGAGCTGTTTATTGTAGATTTGGGGAGGGAGGGGCCCACCACCATGAAAATCAGGGGAGGAGAGAGAGAGGCAATTTTTGTTAACCCTTTCGTAGGTTCCCGTAGATGTAGAAAGATGTGTCCGATCCTGCAATATAGGCCGTCTGATCTATATCTAACGGATAGGAAGGAAACTATGACAATTTAGCCGCACTCCTCTCCACATTTGCAGATAAGGCTTTCCCTCGTTCATCCTTTTCTCCCACAAGATCTTGATCTTTCGTGCAACGCATGGGCATCTTGCTAGTACTCCTACAATATGTATATTATTGTGAACGTTCATATACACCGGCCGAGATTAATGCAAACACAACAGTTTTTCATTACATTTCGAACTTTTATAGGACAAAAAATAAAAGAAACCCGACCCTAAACCTATTCTACGACGGCAACCGACGTCCTCCATCTGTGATCTCCATGTAGGGGGGCGGGGTTCAAGACCCGTGAAGTGAAGGTGCGGTCACCGGCGAGGAAAAGTAGAACACGGGAGATGGACCGGCCAGTTGGCACACCATGCACTACTCATCCTCGGAGGAGTCCCCGACCTCGGCGGTGTCGGATGTTGGACGGCGGCAAGTAGGACGCGTGGCTGACGGTGCTCCCGTCGTCGGCCGCGAGCGTGGCCACCGATTGTGCGGCGACTTGAGCGAGGGCGGCAACCTCGGGCTCCATCCCCGAAGACAAGCTCTCCTGTAGAGTGTTCGCGCTTGCGGTCATGGCGGATGTGGTTCCAGGTAGGAGGACGATGTGCTATGGTGTGGAGGTTAGCTGGGCGTTGCCGCTTTAAGTAGCGCATTCCGGTGAGGCCAAGCGTTCGGGTGCGTCATTAAGTCGCCGGAGTTGTTCCTCGGGCACCGAGCCTCTTAATGATGACATACGAACGGACGGCATGAATGCGGGCAACTGGCGCCGGCTGGGAACGCACCGCGCGATGGCGCGAGGGACGAGGGTTTTGGTGTGCCAGGGTAGTCAGCTGCGGTCATGGCAACGTTGGAGATGCCCTTTGCTCACATGCGATCCCCGCATGTCATTGAAAAAGCAAGATGACACGGCATGGTCTCAGGTCCAGAGGATGCAGTTGGCCACGCTACACCACTCCGCGGACGCGTCGCGGCGCCCCGTGCATCCTCGACGAGCCGGGTGTAGGGGTGTGTTTGGATTGTGGCCAAAGTGCACGTTGCCAAAATTTTGGTCATGACCAAAAGATTGGTCTTTGTTTGGATGGTTGCCATTTTTTGGCATGCCAATGAAATCTAGCCAACTCTAGTTCATTTTCTTGCCAATGTCGGCCAAATCATGGGCAACCAATACCTCAACCAAAATTTTGGTCATGACCCAAAGATTGGTCTTTGTTTGGATGGTTGCCATTTCTTTGGCATGCCAATGAACTCTAGCCAACTCAAGTTCATTTTTCTTGCCAATGTCGGCCAAATCATGGGCAACCAATACCTCAACCAAAATTTTGGCTACCCAATGCTTTGATGGGGCAACCTTGGGCACAAACCAAACATACCGTTGGTCGTGCCACAACACTAACGCCACCCTCGGCAAACTGAAACCGACCGTGTCTAGCGATGATATGAGCGTGTCGCTCACCGCGGTCGCCGTGTCCAGAGGCGGTGCTAGAGCTGCGCCCCGTTGTTGGCCCCAAGGACCCACATGAACGGTTGTCGGTGGCGAGGAGGTCGTGGGCCAGCTCCTCCATTGGACTAGTCTGCGGTACGTCGTCCCGACGGGTGTGCCCCACATGTCTGTTTCCCTATTTTCCCGGCCATATTCGAGCGTTAGTGCTCCGCGTTGCGCATTAGGCCTTTCACTATGTAGGCCAAGCGAGACAACTTATTGTTTATTTGAGCCGTTCAAGTATAATCATGTGGCGTTTGCTTATTTCTCATTCCTCTCCAACCCTCTTCTCCATCGATCATGTCGCCCCCCAGTCGAGTCCATCCTCCTGCATGCCTCATTTGAACATTCCACCGAGTATCATTCGCATGTACCCACCCTAGTCCTCTTTTAATAGATCTCCGGACCCCGAGATGAAATCGAGAGGGAACGAGTGGGGGCATGTGATATCTAAGGCGGATTCAAAATTTTGAACCGGTGATCATAGCATCCGCAAATCATATATAAAGGGTATTCAATGTTCGATTCGTTTTTAAAGAGTAGTTTACATATAAGTTTTATGTGTAGTCAAAGTATATCTACTTTGATAAAAAAGGTATCAACATTCAACAATGCCCAATCAATATTGTTAGATTCGTACGTACTCCTAGATTTGTACTCGAGTTGGTTTCCAATTTGACTATTGACATGATTAATAGTACATGGGATGTATAATGTGAAAATTATATCATTGGAAACTCCTTTCACATACGAATTTGACCGTATGCTTTGTGTAAGTTGCATGTCATATATTATTACTCTAATGTTTCGTCAAAGTTAGCCTCGAAAAACGCATTAGACCCTGTATGCTTTGTGTAAGTTGCATGTCATATATTATTACTCTAATGTTTCGTCAAAGTTAGCCTCGAAAAACGCATTAGACCCTGTATGCTTTGTGTAAGTTGCATGTCATATATTATTACTCTAACATTTGTGTAAGTTGCATGTCATATATTATTACTCTAACATTTGGTCAAAGTAGTAAAGTGGAAGTGGATCCTCTGACGTAGGTATCCCTGCCTTACCCTCCCTTTCTGTCACTTACTGGCGGACCCCATGCTTGCTAGGCCCCGCATGTCAGTTACTCAATGGGTTCGGCCATGTCAGGGGATCCTCATCCGTAGTATACTCCCTCTGTTTTTATTTACTCCGCATAAAACGGAGGGAGTGGTGGTATAATAAATGACGCGGGCGGGGGAGGGGGAGGGACGTCGGTTTGCTCTCAACTGCGGTCCCACAAGCGAGTGAAAACGCAAGAGGAAGCGCGTTCCATTCGGTGAGCGACATGGAGGGTCCAACATGTCGGGCTTCAACGCGAACGCGACAAGAGCGATGTACAGTCAAAACCGATTGACCGGTCGTCATCGGAACCACTATTTACACCAGAACCTTCGCTGCTCGGCCTATGCCAGCCACTGCCCTAAAACCACACCAAATCTCCAGCCCATTCCCACACCTTTCGATCCCCTAGCCCGCATCAAGCGTCCCCTAGTTCGCCGGAAAGCCATGGTGCGCCGCAAGATCACTTACTACAAGATGCTGACGTCGGAGCGCCGCGCAGAAATCGCGGCGGCGGTCGGCGCCACAGACCTCCGTTCCCAAGCTCGCTTGGCGGCGGGCCAATCCCCGAGTTCTCTAGAGCCAAGCTACGAGGAGGAGGAAGCCGATCCAATGTTCATGGCGGAGGTCGTGGCGCAGAAGGCCCCCGATGGGTATGAGATGATGGACGTCGACTTCGTGCCGGCGTCCGAGTCCCGCATGGTACAGGCGGACCAGCGGTTCAACATGGCGATACTAAAGGAGGACCGGGATACAGAGGCTCAACTCGACGCGGAGCGCGTGCATGCCGCTGCCATCGAAGCTCTCCTGCAGGCGGAATCGGATGTCGTGGATGTGAACCGGGCGGCGGAGGCTCAACTTGAGGCGGAGCACGCGGATGCCACTGCCATCAAGGCCCTCCTGCAGGCGGAACCGAACGTCCTGGACTTGAACCGGGTGGCAGAGGCTCGACTCGACGCAGAGCACGAGGATGCCGCACTCATCGACGCCCTCCTGCAGGCGGAACCGGACGTCCTCGACTTGAACCGGGCGGTAGAGGCTCGACTCGACGCGGAGCACGCGGATGCCGCTGCCATCGAGGCCCTCCTGCAGGCGGAACCGGACGTCCTCGACTTGAACCGGGCTGTGCTCTCGTCCGTGCAGAGTGCCCGCACGCTCCGCTTGAACGAGTAGCTGGAGGCCGAGGACAACCACGGTGCGGAGACACACGTCGGCAGCGATGGCTGGTTCGCGCTGGCAGCCAAAGACGACGAGGCCATCTCTTTCCACGAGTAGTGATAGTTTTTCTTTATGTTGTTGTTTTCATGGATCTTTTGCTATGTAAAAACGTATAGTATTTGTTATGCAAGTCGCCTGACTTGGGTCAGTCTACCATTTCAGGCAGTTGGATGAATATCCTACGTCTCCTAACCCTTCTTTCCTTCTTCCTCACCTCTTCTTCTTCCCCAACAGACCACCGCACGGGCCGTACGGATACTCCCCAACATGCGGTTGGATAAACATACTCTATGAACGAAAATTATGTGTCAGCGATAGGATGGCTGAGTTTGGTGTGTTCACATGCGACAACACGTGTTAGTGAGGGTGCGTTCCCTTGGTTGGGTTTGCGGCGTGCAGGAGCGACTGTGTGAGGGTGCGGTGCGACCATGGCGTGCAGGAGCAACCGTGTGAGGGTGCGGTGCGACCGCGATAGCCGTGCGCAAGTGTACCTCCTTCTCATTTTGAAAACTTTAGGCAAGCTTGGCAAAAATGTGTGGCGAAGTTTGTCAATGCAAGGCCTGGACCCAAAGAGGATAAGTATGTACGTACTAGGAGTACTAGTGTTAAAAAAGAAACGCTGGGTTTTCCTTCGCGGGATTTAATCGATACAAATCCTCGTTTCATGTGTCAATTAATGCGTATTTTCTTCTCCAAAGACCAAAGAGCTAACCATCTCACTCCTCATCACTTGATTAATGCAGCGCCATGCAAACCAACCTTCTCACTTCCGCATGCATGCAGGGGATATTAATGTCCTTGGTTGGTAACCCCATCAATTTTGCCTCGATTAGTGTTAGTGGCCCTTTCCAAATTGTAATTTTGATATACTGGCCTTGTGTACAAAAAAATGGAGGTAGTAACTATATTTGACTTCCTTCCCCATTGCTGTGACGTCGACGATATTTTTTGTGTGGTGGTTTGGCGAAGTGCGTTCGACGGAGAACACCATTGAGGGAGACCATGGTAAGTCATTCGCAAGTGCCACCTGCAAGCCGAGACAACCGCCTTATTTGCATCCAGGAAGTCCTTTACTAGTACTACTGGGAGTAACTAATGCGGTGAGATGGCTTCTCGAAGAAGACGATGGAGAAGCGGAGTCAGCGAAGAGTGAAATGATGGTTGCTTTGTCCGTGCTTTTGTGATTTGACGCCTCGCTGCTTTGTGATTTGTGATGGAAGGGACAGGGGAGTAGACTATGTGCTCTATACTGTAGTACTACATGCGTCCAAGCATGGGAGAAAGAGGAGAGACGTTGCATTTTTTTATTCCTTCAATCAATCAATCACGGAGGTTCGGTTCCATCTTTTTGGCTTTGGCAACACCGTCCACAATGGTTCCCACGATGCCAAAAGCTATTTTCACATTTGGCTACACATTGTGGATGCCCTTAACCGTACCACTTGGTTTTGCTCCTGTGTGCTATCTATACAAATCTCAATTATATAGATATAAAAAATTATAGAATCGAGATTAGTAAAAAGGAGGTGATTTTGTCGCGCGGATGGCGGGGGAGGTTTCTTACTTGAGCAATGCTACATCCACGTAATGGTTTACGTAAAGTTACGAACTGATGTGATGTGGGACTATTTGATTGGATTAAAGGAGAGGATTAGGCCCACCCCACCTGAAAATCAGGGGGGCATATATAGATTAGATGGAAAGTATACGTAGCAGCTATGTAGCCCTTTGTAAGTCTAGGATTAGGCTTCTTATTTTTGGAGGACGTTGTCCTGGCGGTTTGCTAACATGCGGTCCCACGTGTCAGTGCTTTACCAAGCCGATCCGCGTCCCACATGAGGCAGAACAACGGCAGAAGCAACACGTGGTTAAGTTGAAGAAGATGAGGGAGAAGCGGATTCAGCAACGAATGAAATGATGGTTGCTTCGTCCCTCCAACTTAACTGCGGGAAAGGTGCGGCTTTGTGATTTGACGCCTCATTGCTCATTACTACGTCGGTGCCATGACTGGGGTGCTTCACCCCGGCTGCTCTGCACTGTATTCCGGTATGGCACGTGGACCCGGTAGCTTGATGTCCCACATGTCGGCAAAAGGGACTAGAAGATTTATGAAAGCGAGAGCTCCACTCTTACGACGGAGGAGTAGACGACACGACGGCCCAGTGAACTGTCACTTATATTGTATAGTTCTAGTATAGTTTTGCTGTTTCGCACGATCCATCGATACAAACCCGATTAAACAGGAAAGGGCGGGATTTTTCCCACGCGGTAGATGATACTGGCCATACATTTCAAAGGCAATTTTAATGTATGCAAACTGAATAATTATAAGTAACAATATGATATCTAGTAAAACTAAAAACACATATGATTTATTGTAGTAGTAGTGCTGTATTGCATAGTTGTTAGATGTAACATGCGAGAACATGTAGAGATGTAGTTTTGGAGGGCCTACAGAGAGAAAAGTGTAATACAGTCACCGAACTTCAGAATAAGCTGATTACGGTCACTATATACGTTTTGCGGTGATTATACGGTCACTTGCTCACAGCTCAGCATCGGATTGCACTCTGTTGACCGGCCAAATAGTCTGCGTGACGCCATGTTGACTAGTTAAATTGACCATGTTCGTGGTGGGTCCCACCTGTCAGTTCGCATAGGCAAAAGGTCAGATAAACACAAATTTACGCAGGCGCGACAAGGTTCCAAGCCGTGCGTGGGAATCACCTGGTTGTGTATGTGTCTGTCAGGGCCTGATGTGTGCGCATGCACGTGTAGGTTGAGCACTTGAGCGTGAGAGTGTGTGTTGGTCGTGTGGTGTACTGGTGTGTGCATGCATGCGTGCGTGTGTGTGTGTGAGTGTTGCGTGCGCGCATGTGAGGTTGCGTGCGTGCGTGGCTGCGTGTGTACGTGTGAGTGTTGCATGCGTGCATGGGTGCATGTGTTTGTGTGAGTGTTGCATGGATGCAGTTCGTGTGCATGTGTGCGAGTGTGTATAATCACCACACCAGCTCATGTGTGTTAAAACAGACGGCTCAACATACCAATACAAGGCCACCTTGTCCGTTGTGCCCGCGGTCATGACTTTGAACCACCGTCCAAATATTTTTTTTGTCGTTTGTTTTCATTCTTACTAGCAAGATGCCCGTGCATTTCACATAACATCAAGATGCATTTGTATGACTTGTTTATCTTGTGATAGAAAAGGATGAACGAGGGAAGGCCTTATTTGCAAATGTGGAGAGGTGTGTGGGTACCTTTTTGCAAAATTGCCATAGTTTCTTTCCTATCCGTCAGATATAAATCGGATGGCCTATATTGCAGGATGACAGGCACACCATCATCACCAACTCTGTTTTTTATAAGAGTGTATTTTATGTATTTTATAAGAGTGTAGATGTAGAGTTGATACAAGTCAGATACGTGGGCACGATGGTAGTGAGATAATGTGATGCAACACTAGAGGTGCCACGTGGAGCGTTTAACTGGTCAACTAGTCATGTCACGAGCAAATACAGAGTTGTACGGTGAGCCCGTGACTGCATAATAACCACTAAACATAAATGGTGACCGTAATGAGTGGATTCTAAAGTCCAATGTACGTATCGTGCTTTCCCTTCAAATACAATGATCGTCATTGCATATATCGCGAGAGAAAGATGAAACATGCGTGAATTTTCTGGGGGCTTACTTTTAGAGGACCTGGAGATAGTTTTGTGTGCATACGTGAAAGGGGCGTACAGGGGGGTATGCGATGGAGAGAGAGATGCTCTTCGTTTCTCTTTATTATGACTAACTTTGTATTTAGTATAAAAATATACAAATTCATAGTGCGGAATAAATATCATTGTGGGCACCATGATTCAAATTAGCGTTCCTATTCCTCCATATAACTTTGTACTGTTGTATATATGTAGAAACTCTAAAATAATTTTTTGGCCACACTTTATTCAAAAGGAATGTTGTATGCGAAATAAACGTGAAGAGAGGGCTTTTTAGATCAATGGGGTACGTGATGTAACATGTGTGAATGTGTAGTTGATGCATTTGGCGTGGCCTGGAGAGGTATGTGTGTGTATTACGTATTCGAGAGAGGCATGGATAGAGGGGCTAACGGGGGGTGGGCGTGGGAGAGATAGCACGAGAAATGAGAGTGGTCTAGAGAGAGAGACGAATATGATGTCACGAAAAGAGATTCCATTCCCTTGAGTGTGTATATGCAAGGGGGGAGGGAATAGAGGCACCAGGAGAAATTTTCTGTGTGTGTGGTGTTTGTGTTGGTATGTGTGGGTGTGAGAAGATAATGAGACGTGGGGGCAAAGGGTGTGTTACCGCGTGAGGTCCGGTGGGTCGAGGTGAGGCCCTTCGTTCTGTTCCGTCCTGCGCCACATTCGTCGGCCCGTGACGCATTTAGGAAGACCCATGGATGACTAGTCGTACAAGACAAAGATAGCAGAATTGTGAAGGACTCTGTGTCCACTGACAAAGCCGGCTAGGATTTGTAACCCTAGGTTCTCGGACTAAGGTAACCCCTTTATCTCTGATATTACTATTCATCCAACCTAACTTGAATGGGCATCCTACAGAATGCTCTGCTAGAATCATACTCGTCGATTAGGAAGAGAGGTGTGAGACAATGCGTGAGAGACAGGCGTAAAGATAATGTGCGTACATGAGACATGTAGGCAGGTCCATGTATGTAGAAAGGGTCGATGAGGATTGTGCGTGTGTATGTTTGCTAGAGGAAGAGTGCTTGTGATAAAGGTTAGTGAAAATAGTTGTAAATGGTTACGAGAGGGAGGGAGGGTTATATCTAGAGCATGTGTGCGAGAAAGACACCTCGGGAGAGAGTGTGTGAGCATGTGTGAGAGACCACCGATGGAGAGTGGAACTACACGTAAAAGACTGCTCTACACATTGATTAAAGATATAAATTGTATCCAAATATTAGGATGGGGTCATGATATTTGCAATTCGCGTAAGGAGCGGTCATTGATCCATCAGACATCTAGATTCTATCGAATTTGAGCACGTCTATGTTATTATTCGACACAATTAATCCACATAGTTAGTATTTTGAACTCCAGACAATGCATCGCTTTAGCAATCGAATCTAAACGTGAGTATAGTTCATGTTGTGTGTGTAAAGCACATTATACATATGAAAGTTACACAATGGACATTATAAATAGCTACTACCTATGAACTAGCATACATTTGAATTCAACTTAAGGTGGTTTAAAAAATCGAATTCAACATGAAGTCCATTCAATTATTTGAATTTGATATCATGGCATTTGTAAACCATACCTAAATTATGGGGGCACCAATCTTTGCTCTGATTTTGTACATAATAGCGTATGTAGTCGTGTACAAAATAGATTCAAATTTAGCTCCTCCATTCCAAAATAATCGTAGTTATAGGATTTTCAAGTGTCAAAATTTCAAAAAGAAGCGGATAATTTAATGAGGTTTTCAAACATACAAGTTCAAATATAACGTTGTATATTTAGGTCAATCCTCATAGTTCAAGAGTACTCTAAACGTGAATGCTTGTGTTTCAAAATTTCGAACGAAGCGCCAAAAGAGCCTCTACTCGCCCCAAAACCGCGTGAGACCAATGTTTGGTAGTACAAGGAAATTACTTTTCTAATAACTCCGACCCGTGAAACCTACCGGCCCGACGTCCAAAGGTCTAAACCGGGGTAGGTTTGTAGCTTCATCTAGACGCCACGCAACCGCATCCGAAAAACATTCATACACAATGGCCGCCTAAGCACACATGCGCGCGGCCGAAATCGCTCCCGCCCAATATTTGGGACACCTGGGATTACCATCCTACCCGCGACCCGCCGTAGGTCCGAAATTTAAGAGGGGGGCAAAGTTTGTACTTTCCCCAAATTTCAAACAAGCGCATCCCATCTTCTGTTCAAAAAAGGCAAAAACAAGCGCGTCCCAGACCGAAACATGGTTCCCCCCCACCCGTCGGATTCCCCATTCGTACTCCGTGGGCACCAAAACTACCTCTCCACCAGCCGCGACGTCCTCCGTCCGCCACCCCATCCCACCCATCAACCGCCGCCCTCCTCCATCACGCCGGAGCCAATACCCCGACGTCACTACTAGGGAAAAGCCTATACACAGAATCTTAGCAGCAACGAGGCCTAAAAACCCACGCTACTGCTACTTACTAGCAGCACGGGTTTTTAAACCTCGCTACTACTAAGTTGATAGCAGTAGCACAGGTTTTTAACCCTTGCTACTACTAAGCGGTCTCTACCGTGCCCCCCGGGACATGCCATAGTAGTAGCGCGGGTTTTTAACCCTCGCTACTACTAAGTTGATAGCAGCAGCGTTGGTTTTTAACCCTCGCTACTACTAAGTTGATAGCAGCAGCGTTGGTTTTTAACCCTCGCTACTACTAAGTGGTCTCTACCGTCCCCTGGACCATGCCATAGTAGTAGCGATGGTTATAAACCCGCGCTACTACTAAGTTGATAGTAGTAGCGCGGGTTTTTACCACTCGCTACTACTAAACGTCTGCCATAGCAGTAGCGCGGGGTGTGGTCCCATTTTCAAACTCTACCCCCCCTGTGGATCGTCTTTTCAGTTTAAAAAAATAAAATAAAATGATGAAAATGTCAAAAAAATAGAAGAAAATAAGTTTCCCTTGTGAAATGTCGTCCAGTTGTTGGGAAAATTTGCAAATATGAATTTCGACTTCATTTGCAAAATCTCTCGAGAATTTGTAAAAATGGGCATAACTTTTGCATACTAACTCGGATGAAAAAGTTTTTTATATGAAAAATCATCTACTCGAAAAGTTACATCCGAATTTAACCGAGGGAACCCCGTTAAACATTTTTAAAATCCTCAAATACCTAACAGAAAAAAATTACGGGGCTTTTAAGATCTGGAGGCAAAAAAATTCATGGAATTTCAGTTTTTTCTTTAATTTTTGTTAAATCTGGTCAAACTGTGGTCAAACTAATTATCCAAGAATATTAGTGTTACTAAATAATTATTTCAGTTTTTTTGAATTTTGGTCAAATCTGGTCAAAATTTGGTCAAACTGTGGTCAAACTATGGTCAAACTAGTTATTCAAGAAATATTACTGTTAATAAATAATTATTGTTTTTTAGAACAATAGTTTTAATCTCAAGCAGTGAAACGTGTGACTTCATGCTCAAGCTAAACTCCCGAGGGTTAATAGGATTGACATCTTACTATTGTCAGGAAAACAACAAGTGCAGACTTGGAATCGAGGGAGAATAGAACCCGGAAGTTAAGCATGCTCAGGCTGGAGTAGTGAGAGGATGGGTGACCGTCCGGGAAGTTAGATGATTTGGAATGATGAGGGGTGATTAGAGATTAAATTGAGCAGCGATGAGGGTGGTTAGAGATTAGAGGTTAAAATAATTCAGAAATTTTAAAATTCGGGCAAAAAATTCGAAAAAAAAATCCGCGGGTTAGTAGTAGCGCGGGTTTTTACCCACGCTACTACTAACGGACGTAGTAGTAGCGCGGGTGGGACTCGCGCTGCTGCTATAAGTTAGCTGTAGCGCCTTATTAGTAGCGCGGGCACTCGCGCTGCTAATAGGCCCAAAACCCGCGCTGCTGCTAGGCTTTTCCCTAGTAGTGCGTCGTCGTCCACCGCAACCTCAACCGCAACGCCCTCCACGGCTAGTAGTTGAAGCCGAGGCCGAGCCGTCCGTACGCGATCCAGATCAACCACGCCATCCTGCGCCTCACTGCTGCCGCTCCAACTTCGCCACCCTCCACCGCACCGGAGATGTTCCTGCTACGCCGTCCTTCGCCGCCTCGGATCTGCTTCCCCTCCACCGACATACGGCCACGGCAACACAGTCAACAATTTTGCCATGGGTTCGTCCAAGCCTGCACCCTCCAGAACATCGGTTTCCCCGGTAAAAAGAAGAAAATCGGCGCGACATGTGGAGAGAACATCGGTTTCCCCGGTAAAAAGAAGAAAATCGGCGTGACATGTGGAGGTGACCACACCGGCAACTGAAAAAGGTACTCCTCTTCCCTTATTCTTGCAAATCTTACGTCTCTGCTTGCACGGTATTCATCCCACATAAGACATTAGTTGACCGCTTCTTATTGATACTAGATGTTCCTAGTAACTCGCGGTGCATAAGGTTTCTCCTCATATACTATTTCACCTTAGCTAGAGGTCCGTTGCCCGCCTGAATTTCAATTTCTGGCCAGTTGATTCCCAATTAACGGAAGCATTCCCTGGCGTAACAGGCGCTAGTACGCCTATTACACCGGGGAAGCAGCGCCTTGGTGTTTATCTTAGGGGCGTGTGCGGCCTAGAGCTACTGGTGCCCGATCCGGAGGTCGGCCGGGATTAAAGGGATGGCCTGGGGGCGCTGCCAAGCACGGCGGTGGTGTGAGGTCGATGGGAGGGCGGGGCGACGGAGGCAGGGGTCTGGGCCGGTGGTCGCTGGCGGTTCGAGAAAGATCGTCAACAGTGACTGGCAGGAGGTAGACGAAAGCCATCTGCCCGTTCCTTATAGATCGGACGCTTCATAAATAAATTGACTGGCCTATTTATTTTTAGTCGACTGTTATCTTGATAGGACCACATGTGGTGGTGTGCTGGAGGAGTACTTGCACTTCCTGTGCTCATATATTACAAAATCATACGGAGTAGAATCTAATGTTTGCCATGCAATATTGTAAAGCTATCATATGTCTCCTGTCATTTATTTTTCAGCCACCTGCTATCTGCTACTTTTACAGTGCACTACTTCTGCACACACTTCACCCATACTCCCACTATTGTGTTTTTATGCAAGGGTATTTCAGACCCTGCCTTGACAGAAGCAGAAAAGAGAAGAGAGAGGTCGCTCCTGCGTGGTACGTAGCTACGCCAGACACGTTCCAAGACTTTAAAGGGTGTAGTGTCAGCAGATGGAGACGGGGAACGTAGCTCTGGAGTTGATGATCTCGCTCGCCGTGAACCACCATCCCACGTGCTTGCTTTAAATTAACGGTGTCATATGTGGTTGCATGTTGCATATGGTGTCTAGCTTGTATTCGAAAGGCCGGAGTCAGTCTTTATCAAGATAAGGATAGATATTTTTTACATGAACCACCATCCCGGGAGCACCAGAAGACAAATAGCTAGTCAGGGCACTAGCCGAGCCAGTGACAAGCCCATCAAAGATAGGCATCACCTGGAAGCCAACTAAAAAGCTGCGATGGTGGCGAAGCATCCCGCCTCCCACCAGGCTCTTAGGTCCTAGATGATCATGCTTACCACTCCAGCCGGATGTCTAGCTTGTGTTGCTTCCAATTTGGTTAAATTTCATCTGCTTAGCTTACACATTATTGAAAGCACAAGTGCTCCTTGGGTGGTTTTGGTAATTAATGTCAACATATCTCCTGTTGGACTAACACTTTTACCCAGTATGTTTCAGATAAGTTCAACAATGGAGTGGCATGGACTAGAGGATGTGGAACCCCTTCAAGATGCTAAGGACAAAGGATTGGCTCAAGCTTCAAGATCAAGACTCTACATTTTCTATTTTAGTGATCCAAGATCACATTGACTCTATAGGAAAAGCCAATACTATCAAGGAGGGATGAGGTGTTGCTTAATGAGCATCTTGCTCCATGTGCTTAGTGAGAGAGAGTTGAGTGTTGGGCAGACTATCATTTGAAGCCCAAGAGCAAGGAGTTCATCATCAACACACCATTTGTTACTTGTTGGAGAGTGGTGTCTCCTAGATTGGCTAGGTGTCACTTGGGAGCCTCCAAAAAGATTGTGGAGTTGAACCAAGGAGTTTGTAAGGGCAAGGAGGTCGCCTACTTCGTGAAGATCTACCGCTAGTGAGGCAAGTCCTTCGTGGGCGACGGCCGTGATGGAATAGACAAGGTTGCTTCTTCGTGGACCCTTCATGGGTGGAGCCCTCCATGGACTCGCGCAACCGTTACCCTCCGTGGGTTGAAGTCTCCATCAACGTGGATGTACGATAGCACCACCTATCAGAACCACGCCAAAAACATCTGTGTCTCCAATTGCCTTTGAATACTCCAAACCCTTCCCTTTACATTCTTGCAAGTTGCATGCTTTACTTTCCGCTGCTCATATACTTATTGCATGCTTGCTTGATATGTATTGTGTTTATTAAAGTTGTGCTTAAACTCCACCTAAACTTAAGAACATTGGTATCAGAGCTTTGGTACTTAGTGTATAATCACCCCCCCTCTAGACACCTCTTCTCGACCCTTTCAATTGGCATCAGAGCTTTGGTCTCCATTGCCTTGGTTTAAACACCTTTGAAGGAAGATGGATGTGTCTACTTTAGGGAGTCTTAGACATAGAGTGTCTATTCTTGATGGAGAATATTTTCATGAGTGGAAAAATGAAATGCTTGAGATTTTCAATGAATATCATTTGAACAAGTACATTGCTAGTCCTTATGCACCTCATATTGATCCCTTGCACCCTACCCTAGAGGAGGATAGTGACATGATTCGCAATCTTAGAACTATTGAGCTCATCATTAGAGGATTGCCCAAAAATTGGATTGCTAGTTTGCCTACTCTTGATTGTGCCTACACTATATGGAAATTTCTTGAGGAACAATTTCCCGATTATTCCTTAAAGAATTTAGACGAAATTCTCCATAAGGCTATTGCTTTGAGTAAGATGCACTCTAGTGATCCTAGTTTTAGTGATTGTCTATTTGAGCTTTCAAATCTCATGCATGCTAAAGGAAACGTTGGAATCATTAGCGATATCATATCCGAAGCCATGAGAATTCATAAAGGTAACCACTTTGATGATCATTTATCTAATGAATTACCCTCTCTAGGAATTGATCAATCACAAGATGATGTTGAACACGGATACTATGTTGAAGATGATAATAGTGACTATGATCTTGATGATGCAATGAGACATTTTGGTCCTATGGCAAATCTTCGCGGCTACATGGCTGGAGGAAAGGAATGGGTCCTTGATAGTGGATGTACTGATCATATGACCGGAGATGAAGAGATGTTCCGTGAGCTTGCTGAAAACGACGACCCTCGAAAATATGTCACCTTTGGTGATAACTCAAAGGGTAAGGTGGTTAGCCTTGGTAAGGTGGCCATCTCACATGATAGCTCCATACAAAATTTCATGCTCGTTGAATCCCTTGGATACAATTTACTCTCAGTTTCTAGACTTGCGGATTTCGGTTTCAATGTCTTATTCACTGAAGTAGATTGCCAAGTGTTTCGTAGAGACAATCATAAAATGGTCTTTACCGGCATACGTAGAGGAGATCTTTACATTGTTGATTTCACTAAAAAGGCTCAACCTAAAACTTGCCTAATTGCTAAATCTTCTAAAGGCTGGTTGTGGCATAGAAGACTAGGTCATGTTGGAATGCGAAATCTTGATAAGCTTATTAAAGGTGATCATATCCTTGGAATAAAAGATGTCGTATTTAACAAGGATAGACTTTGTAGTGCTTGTCAAGCAGGAAAACAAGTTCCAGGAAGTCACCGCGCGAAGAACATTATGACCACAAGAAGACCACTCGAGCTACTTCACATGGATCTCTTTGGTCCAAATGCCTACAAGAGTCTCGGTGGTAACTCATTTGGTCTAGTCATAGTTGATGATTTTTCAAGATTTACGTGGGTGTTCTTTCTTGATGACAAATCGCAGGTCCAAAAGATCTTCAAAAACTTCGCTAGGAAGGCCCAAAATCAGTTTGACGTGAAGATCAAGAAGGTTCGGAGCGACAACAGAACGGAGTTCAAGAACGCAAATGTGGACACCTTTCTTGATGAAGAAGTGATCTCACACGAGTTCTCGGCTACGTACACACCTCAACAAAATGGAGTTGTTGAGAGGAAGAACCGGACCCTCACCGAGATGGCAAGAACGATGCTTGATGAGTACCAAACGCCAAAGCACTTTTGGGGGAAGCGGTTGAGACATCTTGTCATGCAACAAATCGCTTGTATCTTCACAAGCTACTCAGCAAGACGGCATACGAGCTCCTCACCGGTAACAAACCCCAAGTTGGATACTTTCGAGTATTCGGCTCAAAGTGCTACATTCTTGATAAGCATCGTCGTTCTAAATTTGCTCCTAAATCTCATGAAGGTTTCCTACTTGGTTATGGCTCAAACTCTCACACTTACCGTGTCTACAACAATTTCACCCGAAAGGTTGAAGAGACGGTAGATGTGAAGTTTGATGAATCTAACGGCTCGCAAGTAGAGAAATTCCCAATTGATGTAGGAGACAAAGACCCTTCGGAAGCAACTCAAGACTTGTCCATTGGCAAGATTCGTCCAACGGAACTGAAGGAGAGTACCTCGTCCGTCCAAGTGGAAGCTTCTACCTCACGACAAGGTGAACCAAGAGTTGATACGGAAGCATCCACAACTGGGACACGCCAAGATGAAGAAAACGAGGAAGTACACCAAGATGAACATCAACAACCTCCTTCTCCACCACGACAAGAGAACGACAAGGTAAACAATGAAGAAGGCCAAGAAGAAGAAGAACAAGATGAAGAGGATGTTCCACCCCGACCCAAGCAAAAGCTTTCACGAGTTCGAGCAAGAATTGCCAAAGATCATCCCGTCGAGCAAATCTACAAAGATATTCAAACCGGGAGAATCACTCGCTCTAAAACTCGTTTAGCTAACTTTTGTGAACATTACTCATTCATCTCTAGCATTGAACCTATGAAGGTTGAAGAAGCATTGAAGGATCCGGATTGGATAAATTCTATGCATGAAGAGCTACACAACTTTGAGAGAAATCAAGTGTGGACATTGGTCGAGAAGCCCGACAACAACCACAACACCATTGGTACCAAATGGGTGTTTCGCAACAAGCAAGATGAAGATGGACAAGTGGTTCGCAACAAAGCACGTCTCGTCGCCCAAGGCTACACACAAGTTGAAGGTATGGACTATGGTGAGACATATGCTCCCGTTGCTATACTTGAGTCCATTCGCATCTTACTTGCTTATGCTAATCACCATGATATCACCTTGTACCAAATGGACATTGAAAGTGCTTTTCTAAATGGCAAAATTGAGGAGGAAGTTTGTGTTAAGCAACCTCAGGCTTTGTCAATCCTAAGAAACCTAATCATGTTTACAAACTTCACAAAGCCCTTTATGGTCTTAAACAAGCTCCTAGAGCATGGTATAAATGCTTGACCAAGTTTCTTACTGAAAAAGGCTTTGAAATTGGTAAAATTGATTATACTCCTTTTACTAAAAGGGTTAATGGAGAACTATTTGTGTGCCAAATTTATGTTGATGATATCATATTTGGTTCAACTAACCCTCATTTTAGTGAGAAGTTTGGAAAGCTAATGTCGGAGAAGTTTGAGATGTCTATGATGAGTGAACTCAAATTCTTTCTCGGTTTGCAAATCAAGCAAACTAAGGAAGGTACATTTGTCTCTCAAACGAAGTACACCAAAGACTTATTCAAGAAGTTCAATATGCAAGAATGCAAAGGTATGCCTACACCCATGCCTACTAGTGGACATCTTGATTTGACCAAAGATGGTGAACCGGTTGATCAAAAAGTTTATCGCTCTATGATCGGTTCATTGTTATATCTATGTGCCTCACGTCCCGAAATTATGCTAAGTGTGTGCATGTGTGCACGATATCAAGCTGCTCCTAAAGAATGTCATCTTAAGACTGTGAAAAGGATAGTGAGATACTTAATCCATACACCAAATTTTGGAATTTGGTATCCTAAGAGGTCCTCTTTTGATCTTGTTGGATACTCCGATTCGGACTATGCCAGAGACAAGGTTGATAGAAAGTCCACTTCGGGTACTTGTCAATTCCTTGGTAGATCTCTTGTGTCTTGGTCTTCCAAGAAACAAAACTCGGTATCCTTATCCACCGCCGAAGCGGAATACATTGCCGCTGGTTCATGTTGTGCTCAATTACTTTGGATGACCCAAACTCTTAAAGATTATGGGATATATGTGAAACATGTTCCATTGCTATGTGACAACGAAAGTGCTATTAAAATTGCTCACAATCCTGTGCAACACTCTCGAACTAAGCATATTGAAGTTCGTCATCATTTCATTCGAGATCATGTTGCCAAAGGGGACATTAACCTTAAGCATGTTTTCACCGATAAGCAATTAGCGGATATATTCACTAAACCACTTGATGAGAAAGTGTTTTGTAGGTTGAGAGGTGAATTGAACATCATTGATGCTTCAAACTTGGAGTAGGAACTCCATTGGATACATGCAGGGCATGAGCCTATGACTAATCCTCGATATTTCTCTTATGATGCTATTCATATGTCTCGGATATATTTGTACCTTGCATGTTATCTAACCCGTGTAGGTACTTGGTTGAATCTAAATCTATGAGATTGCAACTCACTCACATCTTGAGCAATCTCTACATCACCAAGTCTCTACACAATGGTGGTTGAAGACAAGGAAGCACGAAACCATTCAAACATATCCTTTGACAAATTCTATGTTGAGTCTCATGATAGTCATTTTGGATACACAAGTGCTCTTCCTTGCAAGACGAACCCATGTAGGTAGATGAACTCAAACTCCAAATGATGCTCCCAACTCTTGATGAACTACATCAACCTTGAGCAACCCACACAAGTTCAACTACATGAGCAAGATCGACACCACCACCCAAGGTATGTTATTCCATCTTAGAGAAGCTTTACTCCAAGTCATGAGTCAAAGAAACTCGACAAGATGTGAATACATCAAGATGCTTAAACGAAAAATGGTAACCCCATTTTGAGCTTAAACGATGAGTATGACCTATGATCAAGTGCTCTCACTTGACTCCTAAGTCAATATACTCTAACATAGGTGACTTTGTCACCGCCCAACTCTAGATGAAGTTCTCTTGTGTTCTTTTCTGTGTTATTGCATTTGTCTCTTGCATATTTATTTGTTTCCCCTTTCAAAAAAAACTTCATCTAGATCTTTTAGTTTCTTTTCTTTCTTTTTGTTCTGCATTTTCTGCATCCAATTCATTGCAAAACTTTCAGTTAATTCCTTGCATATCCTTGTGAGATCTTACTTGTCTAGTGAGCTGAGGTGACAAGTGGTTTCACTCTGATGAACTCGATCACACCGGTTTGTTCTCTTCGGCCCAACCGAAATCTTTCGGTGCAACCAAAGCACACAACTCGGAGTCACCGATTTCATCAGGGGAAAACCAACTTGCCACTAATTCATGATTTCTGTTTGCTCCAGCTCCACTCAATGATTCTTGTCCTCTACCAGCATCATATTAGACATGCTGCTTTGCTCTGTGACTCGAGGACCAACCCATTTGTATCGCATGCCCAGAAGAGCCCTTCTTGGAAATTGATGTCAAAGGGGGAGAGAGAGATCACATCAAAGCTTAATCTTTCCTATAGGGGGAGAAAGAGAGAATACTCAGGGGGAGAAAGTAATATCATCAAAGACCCCAGATGCTTGGTGTTCAAGAGGAGAGATGTCACATGTCTTTAAGAGGGGAAATACATGTTTGTTTGCTTGCTTTAGCTCAACCTCTGTTGTTTCTTTTCTGTTGCTCTGATTTTCTGTTCCCTATCTTCTCCCAATATCTCATGTTAGATTCAGGGGGAGCAAGACATCTAAGGGAAGGAAATCTCTGATTTTATTGCATATCTTTACCTTTGGGGACATGTCTATATCCAACGTGGTACTTAGTACTCACTCTACATGTCATCCCAGTCTTGGTTCTCTTGTGGTTTCTCTTGTTTGCTCTGGTTAGTGGGTGTACCTGTGTTATCTAACCTTGTTTGCGCAGGTTCGTCCCATTCTAAGCCAACTCAAGACCACAAGGTAAGTATATGCATCACAGTCATGTGAATGAGAAGTTCTTGCTGATGTACATACTGTTTGCAAGAAGGGCTCATGAGCATGAAGGTACATTTCTCATATTCACATCATTTGCTCTGATGCATATAGCCAATATGCATGTAACACATTGCTTACTCTGACATGCTTATGCATTCACATGCTCCTATGTTCAATATTCATATGATTGCATACATGTAAGGGGGGCCTATGCATGTTACATGTCTTTCCAAAGCTTTGCTTGCTATTCTCTATATCTTTATCTAAAGCTTTGATGTATGTTGTCATCAATTACCAAAAAGGGGGAGATTGAAAGCACAAGTGCTCCCTGGGTGATTTTGGTAATTAATGTCAACATATCTCTTGTTGGACTAACACTTTTACCCAGTATGTTTCAGATAAGTTCAACAATGGAGTGGCATGGACTAGAGGATGTGGAACCCCTTCAAGATGCTAAGGACAAAGGATTGGCTCAAGCTTCAAGATCAAGACTCTACATTTTCTATTTTAGTGATCCAAGATCACATTGACTCTATAGGAAAAGCCAATACTATCAAGGAGGGATGAGGTGTTGCTTAATGAGCCTCTTGCTCCATGTGCTTAGTGATATGCTCCAAAACCCTCAACTATCTTCCCACATCCACATATGACCTAAACCAAAAGTCAAACTCGGCCCCACCGATTCTTTCTATCCGGCGCCACCGAGTTTCAGATGTCATAGCCACTGCCACAAACCCTAGCAAATCGGTTTCACCGATAGGTATCTCGGTCTCACCGAGATGGGATTGTAATCTCACTGTGTATGTCCATTGCCAAAATCGGTCTCACCGAGTTTGAGCCATCGGTACTACCGAGATTACAATGCAAACTCTCTGGTTAGCTTATTACCAAAATCGGTTCCACCGAGTTTGCCTGACCAACTCTCTGGTTTGCTTATTACGAAAATCGGTCCAACCGAGTTTGTGTAATCGGTCACACTAAGATTACGTTATGTCCTAACCCTAACCATATCGGTCCTACCGAGTTGCATCTCAGTCCCACCGAAAATCCTAACTGTCACTAGGTTTGCTAAATCGGTTCGACCGAGTTTAACGATTCGGTCCCACCGAGTTTGGCAGATTGTGTGTAACGGTTAGATTTTGTGTGGAGGCTATATATACCCCTCCACCCACTCTTCATTCGTGGAGAGAGCCATCAGAACACATCTACACTTCCAATACTCATGTTCTGAGAGAGAACCACCTACACTTGTGTTGAGCTCAAGATATTCCATTCCAACCATATGAATCTTGATCTCTAGCCTTCCCCAAGTTGCTTTCCACTCAAATCTTCTTTCCACCAAATCTGAATCCTGTGAGAGAGAGTTGAGTGTTGGGGAGACTATCATTTGAAGCACAAGAGCAAGGAGTTCATCATCAACACACCATTTGTTACTTCTTGGAGAGTGGTGTCTCCTAAATTGGCTAGGTGTCACTTGGGAGCCTCCAACAAGATTGTGGAGTTGAACCAAGGAGTTTGTAAGGGCAAGGAGATCGCCTACTTCGCGAAGATCTACCGCTAGTGAGGCAAGTCCTTCGTGGGCGACGGCCGTGATGGAATAGACAAGGTTGCTTCTTCGTGGACCCTTCGTGGGTGGAGCCCTCCGTGGACTCGCGCAACCGTTATGAGAGGATCGAGAAGAGGTGTCTAAAGGGGGTGATTAGACACTAAGTACCAAAAGTTGCAGTTTTTAAAATTCTCAAGTTTAGGTGGAGTTTAGGCACAAGTTTAACAAACACAATACATATCAAGCAAGCATGCAATGAGTATATGAGCAGCGGAAAGTAAAGCATGCAACTTGCAAGAATGTAAAGGGAAGGGTTTGGAGTATTCAAACGCAATTGGAGACACGGAAGTTTTTGGCGTGGTTCCGATAGGTTGTGCTATCGTACATCCACGTTGATGGACACTTCAACCCACGGAGGGTAACGGTCGCGCGAGTCCACGGAGGGCTCCACCCACGAAGGGACCACGAAGAAGCAACCTCGTTTATTCCATCATGGACGTCGCCCATGAAGGACTTGCCTCACTAGCGGTAGATCTTCACGAAGTAGGCAATCTCCTTGCCCTTACAAACTCCTTGGTTCAACTCCACAATCTTGTCGGAGGCTCCCAAGTGACACCTAGCCAATCTAGGAGACACCACTCTCCAACAAGTAACAAATGGTGTGTTGATGATGAACTCCTTGCTCTTGGGCTTCAAATGATAGTCTGCCCAACACTCAACTCTCTCTCACAGGATTTGGATTTGCTGGAAAGAAGATTTGAGTGGAAAGCAACTTGGGGAAGGCTAGAGATCAAGATTCATATGGTAGGAATGGAATATCTTGAGCTCAACACAAGGGTAGGTGGTTCTCTCACAGAAAATGTGTATTGGAAGTGAAGATCTGTTCTGATGGCTCTCTCCACGAATGAAGAGTGGGTGGAGGGGTATATATAGCCTCCACACAAAATCTAACCGTTACACACAATCTGCTAAACTCGGTGGGACCGAATCGTTAAACTTGGTCGGACCGATTCAGCAAACCTAGTGACCGTTAGGATTTTCGGTGGGACTGAGAAACAACTCGGTAGGACCGATATGGTTAGGGTTAGGGCATAACGTAATCTCGGTGTGACAAATTACACAAACTCGGTGAGAACGATTTTGGTAATAAGCTAACCAGAGAGTTGGTCAGGTAAACTCGGTGGGACCGATTCGCTCTTTTCGGTGAGACCGAAATGTTACGAAAGGGAAACAGTGAGTTTACATTGCAATCTTGGTGGGACCGATCGCTCACTTCGGTTGGACCGAAACGTTACGAAGGGAAACAGAGAAATTGCAATCCCATCTCGGTGAGACCGAGATCCCTATCGGTGAAACCGATTTGCTAGGGTTTGTGGCAGTGGCTATGACATGTGAAACTCGGTGGCTCCGGACAGAAAGAATCGGTGGGGCTGAGTTTGACTTTTGGTTTAGGTCATATGTGGATATGGAAAGGTAGTTGAGGATTTTGGAGCATATCACTAAGCACATGAAGCAAGAGGCTCATTAAGCAACACCTCTTCCCTCCTTAATAGTATTGGATTTTCCTATAGAGTCAATGTGATCTTGGATCACTAAAATAGAAAATGTAGAGTATTGATCTTGAAGCTTGAGCCAATCCTTTGTCCTTAGCATCTTGAAGGGGTTCCACATCCTCTAGTCCATGCCAATCCATTGTTGAACTTATCTGAAACATACTAGGTAAAAGTGTTAGTCCAACAAGATATATGTTGACATTAATTACCAAAACCGCCCAGGGAGCACTTGTGCTTTCAATCTCCCCCTTTTTGGTAATTGATGACAACATACATCAAAGCTTTAGGTAAAGATATAGAGAATAGCAAGTAATTCTTTGGAAAGACATGTAACATGCATAGGCTCCCCCTACATGTATGCAATCATGTAAATATGGAATATAGGAGCATGTAAGTGCATAAACATGACAGAGTAAGCAATGTGTTACATGTATCTTGGCTATATGCATCAGAGCGAATGATGTGAATATGAGAAATGTACCTCCATGCTCATGAGTCTTTCTTGCAAATAGTATGTACATCAGCAAGAACTTCTCATTCACATGACTGTGATGCATATACTTACCTTGTAGTCTTGAGTTGGCTTAGGATGGGATGAACCTGCGCAAACAAGGTTGGATAACACAGATACACCTACTTACCAGAGCAAACAAGAGAAACCACAAGAGAACCAAGACTGGGATGACATGTAGAGTGAGTACTAAGTACTACATTTGATATAGACATGTCCCCAAAGGTAAAGATATGCAATAAAATCAGAGATTTCCTTTCCTTAGATGTCTTGCTCCCCCTGAATCTAACATGAGATATTGGGAGAAGATAGGGAATAGAAAATCAGAGCAATAGAAAATAAACAACAGAGCTTGAGTTAAATCAAGCAAACAAAACATGCCTTTCCCCTCTTAAAGACATGTGACATCTCTCCTCTTGAACACCAAGCATCTGGGGTCATTGATGATATTACTTTCTCTGGGGTCATTGATGATATTACTTTCTCTAGGGTCATTGATGATATTACTTTCTCTCCCCTTGAGTATTCTCTCTTTCTCCCCCTATAGGAAGGATTAAGCTTTGATGTGATCTCTCTCTCCCCCTTTGACATCAATTTCCAAGAAGGGTCTTCTGGACATGTGATACAAACGGGTTGGTCCTTGAGTCACAGAGCAAAGCAACATGTGTAACATGATGCTGGTAGAGGACAAGAATCATTGAGTGGAGCTGGGGCAAATAGAATTCAGGAATAAGTGGCAAGTAGGTTTTCGTGTAATGAAATCTGTGACTCCGAGTTGTGTGCTTCGGTTGCACCGAAAGATTTCGGTTAGACCGAAGAAAACAAACCGGTGTGACCGAGTTCATCAGAGTGGAACCACTTGTCACCTTAGCTCAATAGACAGGTAGAATCTCACAAAGATATGCAAGGAATTAACTGAAAGATTTGCAATGAATTGGATGCAGAAAATGCAGAACAAAAAGGAAAAGAAAAGAAAGTAAGAGTTCTAGATGAGGTTTTTTTTGTGTGAAAAGGGGAAACAAATATGCAAGGGACAAATGCAATATCACAGAAAAGAACAAAAGAGAATTTCATCTAGAGTTGGGTGGTGACAAAGTCACCTATGTTAGAGTATATTGACTTAGGAGTCAAGTGAGAGCACTTGATCATAGGTCATACTCATCGTTTAAGCTCAAAATGGGGTTACCATTTTTTGTTTAAGCATCTTGATGTATTCACATCTTGTTGAGTTGCTTTGACTCATGTCTTGGAGTAAAGCTTCTCTAAGATGGAATAACATACCTAGGGTGGTGGTGTGGGTCTTGCTCATGTAGTTGAACTTGTGTGGGTTGCTCAAGGTTGATGTAGTTCATCAAGAGTTGGGAGCACCACTTGGAGTTTGAGTTCATCTACCTAGATGGGTTGGTCTTGCAAGGAAGAGCACTTGTGTATCCAAAATGACAATTATAGTATTTAACATAGAATTTGTCAAAGGATATATTTGAATGGCTTCGTGCTTCCTTGTCTTCAACCACCATTTTATAGAGACTTGGTGATGTAGAGATTGCTCAAGATGTGAGTGAGTAGCAATCTCATAGATTTAGATTCATCCAAGTACCTACACGGGTTAGATAACATGCAAGGTGCAAATATATCCAAGACATATGAATAGCTTCATAAGAGAAATATCAAGGATTAGTCATAGGCTCATGCCTCGCATGTATCAAATGGAGTTCCTACTCCAAGTTTGAAGCATCAATGATGTTCAATTCACATCTTAACCTGCAAAACACTTTCTCATCAAGTGGTTTAGTGAATATATCCGCCAATTGCTTATCGGTGCGAACATGCTTAAGGTTAATGTCCCCTTTGGCAACATGGTCTCGAATGAAATGATGACGAACTTCAATATGCTTATTTCGAGAATGTTGCATGGGATTGTGAGCAATTTTAATAGCACTTTAATTGTCACATAGCAATGGAACATGTTTCACATATATCCCGTAATCTTTAAGAGTTTGGGTCATCCAAAGTAATTGAGCACAACATGAACCAGCGGCAATGTATTCCGCTTCGGCGGTGGATAAGGATACCGAGTTTTGTTTCTTAGAAGACCAAGACACAAGAGATCTACCAAGGAATTGACAAGTACCCGAAGTGGACTTTCTATCAACCTTGTCTCTGGCATAGTCCAAATCGGAGTATCCAGCAAGATCAAAAGAGGACCTCTTAGGATACCAAATGCCAAAATTTGGTGTATGGATTAAGTATCTCACTATCCTTTTCACAGCCTTAAGATGACATTCTTTAGGAGCAGCTTGATATCGTGCACACATGCACACACTTAGCATAATTTCGGGACGTGAGGCACATAGATATAACAATGAACCGATCATAGAGCGATAAACTTTTTGATCAACCGGTTCACCATCTTTGGTCAAATCAAGATGTCCACTAGTAGGCATGGGTGTAGGCATACCTTTGCATTCTTGCATATTGAACTTCTTGAATAAGTCTTTGGTGTACTTCGTTTGAGAGACAAATGTACCTTCCTTAGTTTGCTTGATTTGCAAACCGAGAAAGAATTTGAGTTCACTCATCATAGACATCTCAAACTTCTCCGACATTAGCTTTCCAAACTTCTCACTAAAATGAGGGTTAGTTGAACCAAATATGATATCATCAACATAAATTTGGCACACAAATAGTTCTCCATTAACCCTTTTAGTAAAAGGAGTATAATCAATTTTACCAATTTCAAAGCCTTTTTCAGTAAGAAACTTGGTCAAGCATTTATACCATGCTCTAGGAGCTTGTTTAAGACCATAAAGGGCTTTGTGAAGTTTGTAAACATGATTAGGTTTCTTAGGATTAACAAAGCCTGAGGTTGCTTAACATAAACTTCCTCCTCAATTTTGCCATTTAGAAAAGCACTTTTAATGTCCATTTGGTATAAGGTGATATCATGGTGATTATCATAGGCAAGTAAGATGTGAATGGACTCAAGTCTAGCAACGGGAGCATATGTCTCACCATAGTCCATACCTTCAACTTGTGTATAGCCTTGGGCGACGAGACGTGCTTTGTTGCGAACCACTTGTCCATCTTCATCTTGCTTGTTGCGAAACACCCATTTTGTACCAATGATGTTGTGGTTGTTGTCGGGCTTCTCGACTAATGTCCACACTTGATTTCTCTCAAAGTTGTGTAGCTCTTCATGCATAGCGTTTATCCAATCTGGATCCTTCAATGCTTCTTCAACCTTCATAGGTTCAATTTTAGAAATGAATGAGTAATGTTCACAAAAGTTAGCTAAACGAGTTTTAGAGTGAGTGATTCTCCCGGTTTGGATATCTTTGTAGATTTGCTCGACGGGATGATCTTTGGCAATTCTTGCTCGAACTCGTGTAAGCTTTTGCTTGGGTCGGGGTGGAACATACTCTTCATCTTGTTCTTCTTCTTCTTAGCCTTCTTCTTCTTGGCCTTCTTCATTGTTGACGTTGTTGTTCTCTTGTCGTGGTGGAGAGGGAGGTTGTTGATGCTCATCTTGGTGTACTTCCTTGTTTTCTTCATCTTGACGTGTCCCACTTGTTGATGCTTCCGTATCAACTCTTGGTTCACCTTGACGTGACATAGAAGCTTCCACTTGGACGGATGAGGTACTCTCCTTCATTTCCGTTGGACGAATCTTGCCAAATGACAAGTCTTGAATTGCTTCCAAAGGGTCTTTGTCTCCTACATCAATTGGCAATTGCTGTACTTGCGAGCCGTTAGATTCATCAAACTTCACATCCACCGTCTCTTTAACCTTTCGGGTGAAATTGTTGTAGATACGGTAAGTGTGAGAGTTTGAGCCATAACCATGTAGAAAACCTTCATGAGACTTAGGAGCAAATTTAGAACGACGATGCTTATCAAGAATGTAGTACTTTGAGCCGAATACTCGAAAGTATCCAACTTGGGGTTTGTTACCGGTGAGGAGCTCATATGCCGTCTTGCCGAGTAGCTTGTGAAGATACAAGCGATTTGTTGCATGACAAGCTGTCTCAAACGCTTCTGCCCAAAACTGCTTTGGCGTCTTGTACTCATCAAGCATCGTTCTTGCCATCTCGATAAGAGTCCGGTTCTTCCTCTCAACAACTCCATTTTGTTGAGGTGTGTACGTAGCCGAGAACTCATGTGAAATCCCTTCTTCGTCAAGAAAGGTGTCCACATTTGCGTTCTTGAACTCCGTTCCATTGTCACTCCGAACCTTCTTGATCTTCATGTCAAACTGATTTTGGGCCTTCCTAGCGAAGTTTTTGAAGACCTTTTGGATCTGCGACTTATCATCAAGAAAGAACACCCACGTGAATCTTGAAAAATCATCAACGATGACTAGACCAAATGATTTAACACCGAGGCTCTTGTATGCATTTGGACCAAAGAGATACATGTGAAGTAGCTCGAGTGGTCTTCTTGTGGTCATGATGTTCTTTGCGCAGTGACTTCCTCCAACTTGTTTCCCTGCTTGACAAGCACTACAAAGTCTATCCTTGTCAAATACAACATCTTTTATTCCAAGGATATGATCACCTTTAATAAGCTTATCAAGATTTCGCATTCCAACATGACCTAGTCTTCTATGCCACAACCAGCCTTTAGAAGATTTAGCAACTAAGCAAGTTTTAGGTTGAGCCTTTTTAGTGAAATCAGCAATGTAAAGATCTCCTCTACGTATACCGGTGAAGACAATTTTATAATTGTCTCTACGAAACACTTGGCAATCTACTTAAGTGAATAAGACATTGAAACTGAAATCCGCAAGTCTAGAAACTGAAAGTAAATTGTATCCAAGGGATTCAATGAGCATGACATTTTGTATGGAGCTATCGTGTGAGATGGCCACCTTACCAAGGCCAACCACCTTACCCTTTGAATTATCATCAAAATGTGACATATTTTCGAGGGCCGTCATTTTCAGCAAGCTCACAGAACATCTCTTCATCTCCGGTCATATGATCAGTACATCCACTATCAAGGACCCATTCCTTTCCTCCAGCCATGTAGCCGCGAAGATTTACCATAAGACCAAAATGTCTCATTGCATCATCAAGATCATAGTCACTATCATCATCTTCATCATAATATCCATGTTCAACATCATCTTGTGATTGATCAAATCCTAGAGAGGGTAATTCATTAGGTACATGATCATCAAAGTGGTTACCTTTATGAATTCTTATAGCTTCGGATATGATATCACTAATGATTCCAACATTTCCTTTAGCATGCATGAGATTGGTAAGCTCAAATAGACAATCACCAAAACTAGGATCACTAGAGTTCATCTTACTCAAGGCAATAGATTTATGAAGAATTTCATCTAAATTTTTCAAGGAATAATCAGGAAATCGTTCCTCAAGAAATTTCCATATAGTATAGGCACACTTAAGAGTAGGCAAACTAGCAATCAAATTTTTGGGCAATCCTCTAATGATGAGCTCAACAGTTCTAAGATTGCGAATCATGTCAATATCTTCATCTAGGGTAGGGTGCAAAGGATCAATATGAGGTGCACAAGGACTAGTAATGTACTTGTTCAAAAGATATTCATTGAAAATCTCAAGCATTTCATTTTTCCACTCATGAAAATACTCTCCATCAAGAATGGGCACTCTATGTCTAAGACTCCCTAAAGTAGACACATCCATCTTCCTCCAAAGGTGTTTAACCAAGGCAATGGAGACTAAAGCTCTGATACCAATTGAGAGGATCGATAAGAGGTGTCTAAAGGGGGGGTGATTAGACACTAAATACCAAAAGTTGCAGTTTTTAAAATTCTTAAGTTTAGGTGGAGTTTAGGCACAAGTTTAACAAACACAATACATATCAAGCAAGCATGCAATGAGTATATTAGCAACGGAAAGTAAAGCATGCAACTTGCAAGAATGTAAAGGGAAGGGTTTGGAGTATTCAAATGCAATTGGAGACACGGATGTTTTTGGCGTGGTTCCGATAGGTGGTGCTATTGTACATCCACGTTGATGGAGACTTCAACCCACGGAGGGTAACGGTCGCGCGAGTCCACGGAGGGCTCCACCCATGAAGGGTCCACGAAGAAGCAACCTTGTCTATTCCATCATGGCCGTCGCCCACGAAAGACTTGCCTCACTAGCGGTAGATCTTCACGAAGTAGGAGATCTCCTTGCCCTTACAAACTCCTTGGTTCAACTCCACAATCTTGTCGGAGGCTCCCAAGTGACACCTAGCCAATCTAGGAGACACCACTCTCCAAGAAGTAACAAATGGTGTGTTGATGATGAACTCCTTGCTCTTGTGCTTCAAATGATAGTCTCCCCAACACTCAACTCTCTCTCACAGGATTTGGATTTGGTGGAAAGAAGATTTGAGTGGAAAGTAACTTGGGGAAGGCTAGAGATCAAGATTCATATGGTAGGAATGGAATATCTTGAGCTCAACACAAGGGTAGGTGGTTCTCTCTCAGAAAATGTGTATTGGAAGTGAAGATCTATTCTGATGGCTCTCTCCACGAATGAAGAGTGGGTGGAGGGGTATATATAACCTCCACAAAAAATCTAACCGTTACACACAATCTGCTAAACTCGGTGGGACCGAATCGTTAAACTCGGTCGGACCGATTCTGCAAACCTACTGACCGGTAGGATTTTCGGTGGGACTGAGATGCAACTCGGTAGGACCGATATGGTTAGGGGTAGGGCATAACGTAATCTCGATGTGACCGATTACATAAACTCGGTGAGACCGATTTTGGTAATAAGCTAACCAGAGAGTTGGTCAGGTAAACTCGGTGGGACCGATTCGCTCTTTTCAGTGAGACCGAAATGTTACGAAAGGGAAACAGTGAGTTTACATTGGAATCTCGGTGGGACCGATCGCTCACTTCGGTTGGACCGAAACGTTATGAAGGGAAATAGAGAAATTGCAATCCCATCTCGATGAGACCGAGATCCCTATCGGTGAAACCGATTTGCTAGGGTTTGTGGCAGTGGCTATGACATGTGAAACTCGGTGGCTCCGGATAGAAAGAATCGGTGGGGCCGAGTTTGACTTTTGGTTTAGGTCATATGTGGATATGGAAAGGTAGTTGAGGATTTTGGAGCATATCACTAAGCACATGAAGCAAGAGGCTCATTAAGCAACACCTCATCCCTCCTTAATAGTATTGGCTTTTCCTATAGACTCAATGTGATCTTGGATCACTAAAATAGAAAATGTAGAGTCTTGATCTTGAAGCTTGAGCCAATCCTTTGTCCTTAGCATCTTGAAGGGGTTCCACATCCTCTAGTACATGCCACTCCATTGTTGAACTTATCTGAAACATACTAGGTAAAAGTGTTAGTCCAACAAGAGACATGTTGACATTAATTACCAAAACCACCCAGGGAGCACTTGTGCTTTCACATTACCCTCCGTGGGTTGAAGTCTCCATCAACGTGGATGTACGATAGCACCACCTATCGGAACCACGCCAAAAACATCTATGTCTCCAATTGCGTTTGAATACTCCAAACCCTTCCCTTTACATTCTTGCAAGTTGCATGCTTTACTTTCCGCTGCTCATATACTCATTGCATGCTTGCTTGATATGTATTGTGTTTATTAAAGTTGTGCTTAAACTCCACCTAAACTTAAGAATATTAAAAACTGCAACTTTTGGCACTTAGTGTCTAATCACCCCCCCCCCTCTAGACACCTCTTCTCGATCCATTCAATTATACCTTTGAATATGACATGCCTTTCTGTTTTTGGTACATACTAGTACATCTATGTATTAACCATGTTCTTACATCAAACTAATGTTCTTGTGTATCCCTCATCAATCACTTATGACGAGGCAGGCAGGCAAGGGGACTACTCCTCATTTAAAGAATGCAGCGTCAGCCTCCCGACATGATTCTCAAGAAAAAGAAATGCTAGATGAAGATAGTGAACGTAGCTCTGTAGTTGATTACAGCTTTTCCCCTACACTAGCATCGCAGGTGCTTGCTCTAACTTGGCAGCGTGATATGTGGTTGCATGTTGCATATGGTGTCTAGATTGTAATTCTTCCAATCTGGTTAAACTGCATGTGCTAGTCTGCTTAGCTTATACATTATACATGTTAATGTGACATGCCTTCCTGTATTTAGTACATAGTACATCTGTCTATTAAGCATGTCCTTACATAAAACTATTGGTTTTTTGTATCCCGCATCAATCAACATGACGAGACACCTTTAGTATATGTAGTGCGATATTAGTTGCATCTTTCATATGATTTATAGCATGCGCTGCTTCTAATTTGTTGAAATTCCATTTATGATGGGACGCTTTTAACTTGGCAGAGTCATATTGGTTGCATCTTTCATGTGGTGTCTAGCTTGCATTGCTTCTTATTTGCTGGAATGGTTTCTGCTTAGTTTACACGAACAATTGTGAACATGCCATGCCGTCCTGTTTTTTGTACATATTCCATCCTGGTATCATGTGTTTGCCTTACATCAAAGTAGTGATTGTCAGTATCATGCATGAATGAGTTTTGAAGAGAGAATTTTATTGCTTTTTCTTGTTGGTTTTACTTGACAATTCAAAATCAATAAAGCGGAAGGAAGTTAGCAAGGCAGGGGATAAAGGTGCTCCTTCCGAACGGAGGGCCTCTATAGTTTCTACTCCTCCACACCCCCAAGATGATTTCCAAGACAACACATGCATAGACACTCAACAAAGCTGTGTTTATGATGAGCACGTCTCCCCTAGTGCAGCATCACCGGTGCTCCCTCTAACTTGGCATTGTTATATGTGGTTGCATGTTATGTGTGATGTCTAGCTTGTATTGCTTCTAATTTTGTCGAATTCCATCTGCTTACTTTACACATTATACTTGAATAAGACACGTGTTCCTGTTTCAAGAACATACAATATCTGTCTATCACACCATGGTCTTACATCAAATTACTACTGTTGTGTAACCTGCAACAATCACTTATCATAAGACACGTTTGACTTCGGAGTGTGATATAGGTTACATCTCACATTCTTTTCTAGCTTGTACTACTAATTTGTTGAAATGGCACTTATGACGAGACAGCTTTAACTTGGTAGAGTGATATTCGGTGCATCTTTCATATGGTGTCTAGCTTTCATTGCTTCTAATTTGTTGAAATGCCTTCTCCTTAGTTTAACATCATAAGCTGTGAATATGCAATGCTATGAATATGCAATGGCACTAATGACGAGAGACCTCTAGCATGGTAGTGTGATGTTGTTTGCATCTTGCATATGATTTATTTCTTGTACTGCTTCACATTTGTTTAAACGCCATTTATGATGAGACACTGTTAACTTGGCAGAGCGATATTTGTAGCATCTTTCATATGGTGTCTACCTTCCATTGCATTGCTTCTAATTTGGTGAAATGTCTTCTTCTTAGTTTACACATCATAGTTCTGGTTATCTCTTCCGTACTGTTTTTCATACATATTACATCCTCCTATCATGTGGTTGTCTAACATCAAAGTTCAGTTCGTCTGCATCACGCATCAATTTGTTCTGAAGAACTAAATTGTTATTCATTTTTCTTGTCGGCTTGACTTAACATGGCACAGAGAAAGAGGAAGAAACACAGAATGGCAGGGAATGAGAAGGGGATGAATCCTGCAGATTCTGCTGGTACTGATGGTGCAATCGAAGGTCAAAGTCCAGCAGAAAATTCTACAAACACGGCATCCCATGCTACACGAGTTGCAAAAAAGACAAACAGAAACAAATAGCTGCCACCAAACAAGCAGAGACAACCCTAGTTCTTGCAACACCTACCACAGTACTACCAGCTGCACGACGTACTCGTGCGTCAACTGAGCTAGCAGCATGTTCCCAAGCTCCCTTCCCACCTGACACTACTTCCCAAGCACTCTTGACACAAGACGAGTTGGCAATATCAGATGAACCTTGTGAGCTTCAACAGCAACAAGGTAGTTGCTGGAGTCAAGTTACAGTTGCATGCTTCTTTATATGTAGTCTCACAGTTTGATGTACACTAACACTTCCTATGTTTGTTGTTGGACTAGCACCTAGGCGCAAGAGGAAACAAACATCAGGGATAATGCTCGATAGGTTAACTAAATCTAGAGGAGGTAGAATGGATATCCGTTTTGAGGCAGGTTTAAAAAGGTCACGTGATGCTACAGAGTCAGCCAAGTTAGTATCAGAGGCAGCTGTTGCTGTTAGGTGTCATGTACGTATCCTCCCAACATGGATTCAGTACAGGAATGACAAAAACGAAACCCAGTTCAACATCTTCCTCGACCATTTATCTGTATGGTTATGTATGGAAACTAGTAATATCGTCTTGCTCTGTCCAATACTTTCTAGGTTGCTAATAATGAGACTCCCATAATTTTCAACAGATGAGGTTCAAGTTGGATAGCCAAGATGGTGCAACCAGACAAGCTCGCACCCATGTTTTCAAGTCTGCTCTGCGACAGTATCGGTATAACTTGAGGAAAACTCACTTTGAAGGCAACGCTAACAGTGAACTTGCCCAAACATCTCCAGTGGGAAATATATCCGATGAAGACTGGAGAGGCCTCGTTAAACACTGGTCCGATCCGAAGTATCAGGTACATTATATATATGTCATCAGATCACATGTTGAAGTCCTATTTACGCATGTGCCACACAAATCTATCTTCTTGTAGGTGAACTGTTCAAAGAACAAGGACAACCGTACGAAAGTAAAATTCCAACAGACGACAGGATCTCGTAGCTATATTGCACACTGCGAGGCTCTTGTAATTAGCTGTTATTTCACTCTTTTCGCTGTACCATATTATCAGATCTATATTGACTTGTTCCAAATGTAGAGGAAAGCCCGCAAGGACCAAAAAGTACCTGAACCAAATGTTGTGGAAATCTTCAAGGACTACCACACCAGCAAGAAGAAGGGCATGACTACACCATTCAAAGTCGCTGGTGTAAGTCCTTAATCCTCATGCCTTTTAACTACTACTTACTCTGACTTGTGCCTTGAATTGCATGGTTTGCAGCCAATGTCTATTACTCTTTTCAATTTTATACACAATTGTCTTAGAGTATCATTGCACCTTACAAGGTTTAAAAGAGAGGAGTGATGTTCCTTTGATCTTGACCCGTAATCTAGTTCTGTGATGGACTTGCCCACACAACGTTACAATTGCATGTTTGTCTGTTCTCAGTTGTTTTGTGATATGAATGACGTCATACTATGCTTATCGTATTATAAACTTCGTCTCTTCATCATTAGCCCTCAATACAATATGAAGAAATAGACAATACATTAGCGATGGTACATGGTCATATGTTTGGAACATGGTTTTATTATGTACTTTGCAATAAAATACAACTAATATTTTACATGGGTTCACCAGAATAAGTTCTGTATATAGACCAAAACTATTTTGTTTGGTTTTGCTGCCTCCTTAATATCTTATATTCTGGTACTACTAATGTAAAACCTCAACTTTTCAGCGAGCTATGGAAAAAATGGTGGAACCGCCACCTTCTGAAGGTGGCGAGGCAACTATAACCGCAATGTCAGCTCTTGCTGCAGTGGGTCAGTACCTGTCCACTAACAGTGCCAAAAGCACGTTCCTGCGTAATACTGGGTTGGTTGTTAAGGCAATATCGTCCAAACTGCCTCATGATCAAGATATGCAAGCTCAAAGCAATGTTGTATCTGCGCTCTAGACACAAGTCCATTCCCTAACAGAGACCCTTTGTGAAACAAGGAGAAACATTACTCAGTGTCGTCAAGATATGCATGGTTTTGAAACCAAACTATCAGACATTTGCTATGTTGTTCAGGAGCCTAGGGGAAATGAAGACGAGGGTCATTGTCGGGGGAAATCGGCCTCCACGAGCACCTATGGGGACGGAGCCCCTTTTCGGTTCGGCGGGGGGCGGAGGTTGCACAAAGAGCAGATCGAGGCGACACACACACAACGATTTTACCCAGCTTCGGGCCGCACGGATGCGTAAAACCCTACTGCTGCTTGTCTGGTTGATTCGAGTTCTTGCTCTGGAGCACAAGAAGCTACAGTAAGTTGGAGCTGGACGTAGACGAGGGTCTACTGGGTATCCCCCTTCCGGGGTCCTCCCCCTACGTGCGCATGGACCTCCTTTTATATGCTAAGGGGTTTCCCACAGGTAGCGACGCAGGTGAGGGTAAAAATGGCAAGGAACTGTGCGAACAGTGGCCGCACAGTGCTATCGCACCTAACTCTGACGGCAGGGGACAAAGGCATTAAATGCCCGTCTGGATCGCCCGAACAGTACCGAGGCGGACCGTTGGGGGCGCCTCCGCTTGCCACGGGGGCGACTCTGCCAACGTCGCATGCCACCGCGCGCCTCAGGTTGCGCGGCGCCCCGCCACGTGCCTCTGGGGAAGCTCCAGAGTGACGCGTGGTCAGGTGAGCTGGAGCGCAGGCCTAAGGTGGTGGTTTGCCGCGGTGGTTGTCTTGCCGCACCTGAAAGCTTGCCGCTCGTCAGGCCTTGCCGGGGCGCGCGGCGCGCCGCAGCGGGCTTTTCTTGGGGTGCCTTGGCTTGGCCGTCCCGGCGAGCTCCTCCCGCCGGGGCCTTGGTGCTTCGGCTTAGTCGTCCCGGCAAGCTCCTCTTGTCGGGGCCTTGTCGCCTTGGCCCAGCAAGCTCCTCTTGCCGGACCTCGCCTCCTTGGCCCGGCAAGCTCCTCTTGCCGGGGCCTGGTCTTCTAGGCTCGATCACTTGGCCTTCGTCCGGCCCAGAAAGGGCCGTGGAGACTCTTGTCGCTCCCCTGGCAAGCCTTGCCGCGGGACGCTACTACTGCCCGTGCACAAGTTCGGGGTACTAAGGTACCCCTACTTTAGTACACCGACAGGAGCCCCCGGGTCTGGGCCATACACGGTGCCGAGCGTTGTTGGGCTAGGCCCTAACAGTGCACGGGCACGCGTGGCTTGGGTTGCGCTGCTCCTTAACTCCGTGCCCGTCGCGCCCTCCCCAAGTGGCGCGCGCTTATCGCGGCGTCGTGGGGGGGGTGCGAGGCGTGCGTGACGTGGGTGGTGTGCGCGGGGCTTGAGGCCCGCAGACATGCGTCACGTCGGGCACGATTCCTTTATTTGGAAAGGCGAAACGTCCGCCCCCACTTTCAAGTGGGGGGAGACGTGGAGGCGCGGCTTGGTGAACGAACGGGGTCGAGGCGCGGCTTTCGGGGCGCCCGCCCCCACGATCACGGGATGGGGAGAGGTTGCCTCATCTGTCGCCTCGGCCGTGCTCGCCCGCCACGCGTCCTCCATGCGCTTGGGGTTGCGGTGGTGGAGGCAGGAAACCGGGCCGACGCGGGTCGAAGTAGAGGGTCGGCCCCGTCGCCTGCCCTTCCTCTGCTTTGATTGGTTGGGCGGGGCGGCCGAGCCCCCACTCCGCCCCTTTATAAGGAGCGGAAGGGGGTGATGAGGGTCATCACTCCTTCCTTCTTCAAGGGCTTGGTGGAGGCGCTCCAGCATCTCCGGGAAACGATCCCAGAGCAGCTGGCCGAGGAGACGCGGGAAGCCGTCTCCGGGGCCCTCGAGAGGGTGCTAGTGAAGATCGCCTTCCGCAACCCCACCATCAGGCTTACCAACGTCCTCAGGCACCTGCCGGAAGACGCCGACCTGACGGAGATCAGGGCCCTCGTCACCCCCATTGTGGAAAGGGTGGCCGGGATCAGGAGGGTCGAGGGCGACCGCGCGGATTAGGCCGCTCACCTCTTTCTTTTCTTCCCTTGTCGCTGCTGAGCATGTCATAGAAACAGCTGATTAGAGCAGCGGCAAGTTGTTTTGGAATATAACTTTTATCTTAGGCAGTTCATTGCGCTGTTATCTCCCTCGTTCGACTTTGTGCTTCGTACGTTCGCGCCCTACGCTCCCAGGAACTTGTCGGCGCAAGACTCCGCCTTGCCACGGGTGCCGAGTGCGGGACATCAGCAACCCGCTGGCGGTGCCTCCACCGGCAAGAAACCTTGCCGCGGCTAGCGCAACTCACTTAAAATGTTGAGCAGGCTCAGGGCGAGGTAAGCGTTGCGACTGCAGTCGCAGCACACTTAAGCTGCCGAGCAAGCTCGAAACAAAGTAAGGACGCCACTCTGGATGTAGCACACTTAAGTCGTTGAGCGGACTCAAAATGAAATAAGGGCGCAACCAGCCACGAGCCGGCCCCTCCGCGCACAGGTTTCCCATACGAAGCCCGGTCGTTCGAGGAAGATAACTTAAGGGTAAAAGGGAGCTTAATTGCTCAAATTTTGGCAACTTAGCTTATCTGTTGTTTGCAGTCCGGCAAGGCGCAGCTTCCTCGGGCGACGCCCAGCCTATCCTGTCATCCCCCCTTCTCGAGGTAAGGGAATAACGAGGGCTCGGGGCTTCACGGCCTGCCATCGCTTGCCGGAGCCGAGTGCTGCACAATCGTGTCAAATAATGCATGCGCAAAGCGGAGAGGCGCGAAATCGACAAGATGTGCGGGGCACATAAGCTATGCTTGGGATCTGCGCTCATCTCTGTACCAAGGATTACATGCAACTGCAACAAGACTTGGACAAAGAGGATGGCCGACGGAACGGGTTCCGACTATCGCGCTGGCAAGGTCCCTCCCACGGTCGGCGTCGACTCGTTTGGATCTTGGCGGCCTGGGCGCGCCGAAGAACGAGGTCGCCTTTCCCGCAACTTCCGGCGCTAACTTCTGTGGCTACGGGAGCGGTGCAGAGTTTGCTGGAGGCGAGAAACTCGCTCAGCGGCCGGAAGGCGGTCCTCCTCAAGGAGCAGCTGCTCTTGCCCGGGCTCTGCGTGAGTGGGTACTCGAGGAGGGCCGTGCACGAGTCCGTGAGGAGGAATGCCTCCGCTCCGCAGGTTGGAGCGGAAAGGTACCTGGCCATACCTGAGCTTACCTGTGGTCGCCAAATCTGGTTCGCACAACCTCGACGCAGCCCCCTACCTGGCGCGCCAAAGATGTCGGGGGAAATCGGCCTCCACGAGCACCTATGGGGACGGAGCCCCTTTTCGGTTCGGCGGGGGGCGGAGGTTGCACAAAGAGCAGATCGAGGCGACACACACACAACGATTTTACCCAGCTTGGGGCCGCACGGATGCGTAAAACCCTACTGCTGCTTGTCTGGTTGATTCGAGTTCTTGCTCTGGAGCGCAAGAAGCTACAGTAAGTTGGAGCTGGACGTAGACGAGGGTCTACTGGGTATCCCCCTTCCGGGGTCCTCCCCCTACGTGCGCAAGGCCCTCCTTTTATATGCTAAGGGGTTTCCCACAGGTAGCGACACAGGTGAGGGTAAAAATGGCAAGGAACTGTGCGAACAGTGGCCGCACAGTGCTATCACACCTAACTCTGACGGCGGGGGACAAAGGCATTAAATGCCCGTCTGGATCGCCCGAACAGTACCGAGGCAGACCTTTGGGGGCGCCTCCACTTGCCACGGGGGTGACTCTGCCAACGTCGCATGCCACCGCGTGCCTTAGGTTGCGCGGCGCCCCGCCACGTGCCTCTGGGGAAGCTCCAGAGTGACGCGTGGTCAGGTGAGCTGGAGCGTAGGCCTGAGGTGGTGGTTTGCCGCGGCAAGTGGCTTGCCGCGGTGGTTGTCTTGCCGCACCTGAAAGCTTGCCGCTCGTCAGGCCTTGCCGGGGCGCGCGGCGCGCCGCGGCGGGCTTTTCTTGGGGTGCCTTGGCTTGGCCGTCCCGGCGAGCTCCTCCCGCCGGGGCCTTGGTGCTTCGGCTTAGTCGTCCCGGCAAGCTCTTCTTGCCGGGGCCTTGTCGCCTTGGCCCAGCAAGCTCCTCTTGCCGGACCTCGCCTCCTTGGCCCGGCAAGCTCCTCTTGCCGGGGCCTGGTCTTCTAGGCTCGATCACTTGGCCTTCGTCCGGCCCAGAAAGGGCCGTGGAGACTCTTGTCGCTCCCCTGGCAAGCCTTGCCGCGGGACGCTACTACTGCCCGTGCACAAGTTCGGGGTACTAAGGTACCCCTACTTTAGTACACCGACAGTTATGGTGCTCCATCGGACAATACAGCATGAAAACGTAACAGTCGGGTCAAATGAACTGAGCTTCTGAACTTCTGGTGGTGCATTTATCTGCTAGACTGTTAAGTTTTATGCCAACATTCCTTTTGTTATATAGTTGTAATTTGTTTTGGTGCGATACAAAATTTATTCTTAACATGCAGCCACCCCCTGAAGAAAACAGCAAGCCATTTTTGTATAGTGTAGGGTGTTCCCTATATTTGCACTGGTGGCGATCTTTGATGCCGAGTCGATGTAATCTGTGCAATCGCCTTAATAGCATAGCGTTAGTTTCGGCCTTATTTATTTCCTAGTCTTCTTTTTACCTGGTTTGCTAGTGGCCGCAACTATCATGGGCCATATACGGGCCGTATGATCCATGGGTCTCCTACGGGCCGTCGATAAATGGGCCTGTAATCGGTGGGCCTCGGGCCGTCGGATAAATGGGTCTACATGGGCCATAATCGAGCGTAATTGGTATCAGCCCAGCACGGTAACAGGCGGTTAACAGGCCGTAGGACAACAAAGGCTTAATTCTGTCATAGGCATAACGGGTCGTTAATGGGCCAGAATATAGGACGGGCTAGAAACGGTGCAACGGGTTAACAGGCCAGAAACAGTCCGACTCTCGCCATGGGCCAAATTTGGCCCATTAGGGTAACAGGTCAGTAACGGCCGACTCTTGCCATGGGCTGAATTTGGCCCATTAGTAGAACAGGCCAGTAACGGGCCGACTCTTGCCATGGGCCGAATTTGGCCCATTAGGGGAACATGCCAGTAACGGGCCAGAAGTAATCGAGGGCCGAAAAGGAGCCCAAGAACGTATGGGCCGTCAATAGGCCGAAAGCTAACACGGGTTGGAAACAGACCATGTAAATCACGGGCCGTTAACGGGTATAAAGAAAATTACTGTTCATTATGGGCTAGACTCACCGTGGGCCTGTAAAGGGCCGAAAGATACGAAGGCCTCATATGGGCTGAAAGACGTCGTGGGGCATACATGGGCCGAAAGTGAAATGGGCTGGTATTATATTCGACGGCTGTCGGTGTCAAAACCGGCGGATCTTGGGTAGGGGGTCCCGAACTGTGCGTCAAGGTCGGATGGTAACAGGAGACAAGGGACACTTTATTTTACCCAGGTTCGAGCCCTCTCGATGGAGGTAAAACCCTACTCCTGCTAGATTAATATTGATGATATGGGTAGTACAAGAGTAGATCTACCACGAGATCAAAGAGGCTAAACCCTAGAAGCTATCCTATGGTATGATTGTGTATGATGATGGTTCTGTCCTACGGACTACAACCCTCCGGTTTATATGGACACCGGATAGGGTTAGGGTTACATAGAGTCGGTTACATTGGTAGGAGATCTCGAATATCCGCACGCCTAGCTTGCCTTCCACGCCAAGGAAAGAATCTTCCGGACACGGGACGAAGTCTTCAATCTTGTATCTTCATAGTCCAGGAGTCCGGCTGAAGGTATAGTCCGGCTATCCGAACACCCCCTAATCCAGGACTCCCTTAGTAGCCCCTGAACCAGGCTTCAATGACGACGAGTCCGGCGCACAAATTGTCTTCGGCATTGCAAGGTGGGTTCCTCCTCCAAGTTCTTAAAGAAGATTATAAACACCAAGAATAGTGTCCGGCTCTGCAAAACAAGTTTTCCACGTATTGCCATATAGAGAATAATATGAACACAAATCAAATCTGCTGACGTATTCCGCAGTGCGTCACAACACTGCGACCAAGCCTTCTGTATGGATTGTTTCCATCGCACCACCTCGGCGCGTTCAACGAGGCGGTTTCCTTGGCACGTCTTGTCAAAGCAGAGATCGTGTGCCCCTTTAGCGGGATTCTCATTAATACGGACATGGGTAACCCAACCGCGCCGTTTACCACGGCGCTTGAGAGGCAAGTGAGTTTTATTAGGTAGGTGGGACGCATAACCGCATTAGCCTATATAAGGGGATAAGGATCCACCTTTTTTACCTACGCCTTCTTCCTCCTTTCCCCATCCATCTCTCGCGCACTCGAGCTCCAACGCCCAAGTCCGCCCTTTTTCCCTCAACCTTCTCCAGCAATGTCCGGAGCGGGAGGCAAGTGGATGGCTTCCTCCGTCACGGAGGCTCAAACTAAAAAGCTTAGGAAGGCCGGATATCTGTCCAAGGACATCCCGCACTGGCTTCCTGCAGAGGCGCACCTTCTTCCTACCCCAAGGCCCCATGAGAGGGTAGTTTTTCTCCCCCATTTCCTCCACGGACTGGGTTTTCCACTTCACCCTTTCGTCCGGGGGCTCATGTTCTACTACGGCCTGGACTTCCACGATCTGGCCCCGAACTTTATCCTCAATATCTCGGCGTTTATCGTCGTGTGTGAGGCCTTTCTCCGCATCTCCCCCACTTCGGCCTCTGGCTCAAGACTTTCAACGTCAAGCCCAAGGTGGTGTCCGGCACCCAGGCGGAGTGCGGAGGCGCTATGGTTGGCAAGATAGCCAACGTCCTCTGGTTCGATGGCTCCCTTGTGGAGTCCCTAAAGGGGTGGCAAGCTGGGTGGTTCTACATCACCGAGCCCCGCGATCCGAAATGGGTCACGGCCCCTGAGTTCAGATCCGGACCCCCCACACGGCTCATGTCCTAGAAAGGGACAGGCCTGTCGTGGGGCAACGAGGAGGAAGTGACTGGGTTGCAAACATGCATCCAGTCCCTGGTGGACAAGCCAATCCAGCTTGCCAATATAGTCCAAGTCATGCTCGTTCGCCTGATCCTCCCGTGCCAAGAACGGGCTTTTACTCTGTGGGAATTCGACCCGGCGCAGCACCAAACCCTCAGCAGGCTATTCGACACGACGTATGAAGACGTCTGGAAGGTGCTGACCAAAGGTGCCGAGTCCCCCACATCCGCCTCCGAAGATCGCGGATACAGCTCGCAGCGCAACGCTGGCGAGGTAAGCTATATATACCTTTTACAGGTTTGTTAAGCCTTTCTTCATAGATTAACTCTATGCGGGATCTAAAAACTCCCTTTGCCTTTGACAGGAGTGGTTGAAGATAGCCAGACAAATCAACTGTCCAGCTCCCCTGCCCGAAGACCCGGCCCCAGCTCTCTTGGTGAAGCTAATGGCTCCGGCACCTTACGTGGTACCGGAGAGGAAGGCCAAGAAGAAGAAAACCACCGGGACTCGAAAAAGTGCCCGCAACACGGTGGTGTCGGACTCGTTATCTGACGAGTCCGCAACGCCCTCCTCTCGTGAAAACGAGAAGGAGGAGCAAGGAAGCTCTCCCCCTCCAGCGAGGGGAGCAAAGAAGAAGAAGGCCGCCCCAGCGGGGGAGGCCGAGGGGTCGATGAAAAGGAAGACCCCTCCGCCGGACTACTCCCTTGACGCCGAAGAGGGCGGAGAGGAGTGGCCGGACAGGACCAAGCGTCCGGCGACATCGTAAGTATTTACATACCAGGGTGACCCATAGTATTTTCAAGTGCGCAACTTACCCTAAGGTCGAATGTTATTTGTGCAGCCCGCCCTGGGCCGGACTCGATGATTCGTCGAGCGGCTCCCTGGATTCGTCGGACATAAACTCTGTTCCGCCCGCAGTCTCCCCCGGCGGGGCGGACGACGCCGAAGAGGCGCCCCGCCAAACAGGGCAGGAGGAGGTGGTCCTGGAGGAGCCGCAAGGCAATCCTCCGGACCCCAGGAGTAAAGGGGATGAAACCCCCCAGGGCTCCAAGTCCGGCTTTGTGCCGGACACCGCGCCGGACTCAACAGTCCTGGTACGCGGTAGGCGAACTCCTCCTAAGAGGAGTAAGCCGTCTGAGCCGGCGTCCTCTGTCCAACCAGAGGCGCCGGACAATCTGCTGGCGGCGCTTGAGGGCGCCACCATCGACGAGGAGCACCGTACTGTTATGAGTACGGTAATCCGAAGGGTTCAGTCCGCCAAGAGCGGACTGACTGAAGCTTGCGCTAGCCTTCTAACAGGCTTCGAGGTAAACAGAAATATGTCAAATTTATTTACCGCATAGACAGTAGCCCCTGATACTCTGTTCGATGTTCGGAAAGAAAAGCCGGATAGAGGATCTAATAATTTTCGCAGGAGTCTAACAAAAAAAGTCAAATATGCGTATGCAGGCTTCGCTGTTGTCCACCGCCGCACTGACTGCGCAGGTGGATGTCCTGAAAAAGGACCTCGAGCGGTCCGAGCAAGAGCTCGGCCTTGCCAAAAGGCAGCTCGAGGAAAAAGAAGGTAAGAAATACCCTAAAAGGAAAAAAGGGTGCCTATAGAGAGGCTTGATTGCAAGAAGAAATAACGGGATTGTGCTGCTTATTGTAGGGGCCACAGCCGAGGTGACAACCCTAAAGCAGGCACTGGCTGAGGCCGAGAAGAAAATAGCCGAGGAGCGTGCCGAGCGAGAAAGGCTTGGGGTCCAAGCCGGTGAGGTGCAGCAAGAGCTGCAAGCTCTCATGAAGAAACATGAGGGTTTGGAGCTTGAGGCAAAAACGCAAGCATCCGAGCTCGCGTCGGCCATTGAGACCACCAACAGTGCCAAGGCCGAAGCCCAAAAGGCCATCCAAGAGTTGGAGGATGTAAAAAAGATAGCAGCGGGTAAGGCATTCTCAATGAAAAGTAGGAATATGAAAGTAAAGTACCTATTACTTACCCGAATCCGGAGTTCTCCAGGGGCGTTCTTCGATCTTCCCCGCAGCGCATCCGACGCCGCCGCGTTCTACCGAGCTGAAGAGGGCAGCTCGACGGAGAGTGTGTTCTGGTCTCAGTATTCTGAGGCCGGACACCCTGTGCCTTTGAGCGATCAGCGGAAACAGCTGGCCGAGCTCCACAAGGCGGCCGAACAGGCCATGAAGGGCTTACTAGTTCGGCTGTGGCCTGGAGAGGCCCTGCCTGGGAGCTACTTCGGGCTGGTGCGGCGGCTGGTGGAGGCTTGTCCACGGCTTGAGGTCATCAAGCGCTCCGTCTGCATAGAAGGTGCCCGGAGGGCCCTTGCCCGTGTAAGGGTACACTGGGGCAAGCTGGACGGAGAGAAGCTGGTGAGGGACGGGCCGCCGCAGGGGAAGGAGCATCGCAAGCCCGAGAACTACTACAAGGAAGTTCTTGCTTGAGCTCGCCTTGTCGCGGATGAATGTACCAAAGATGTAATATTTGAATAAACTCGCTCGTTTGTATCCTGTGCACTGAAAACTTGTTCATATGCGCTAAGCAATGCTTATTTAATTTAAAATATTGTTTTCTGTGCGGCTGTTTATCAAAAATTGAGAGATGGCCAGTCGTCGGCTTCTGCCCCCATGCCACTAGTGCTGGGGTGTTCGGGATAAACCTGAGGGCTCTTGTTCCCATAGTTGGGTCCTTCGAGGGAGGCGCTCAGCACAGCGAACCAGGCAATCGGACTATAATGCTTGAACACTCTCACTTAGCCATAGAACGTTATAATTTTAAATTTCGGCGAAGCCCCTAGTTCGGAAGGCCGAATTCGGGGTGCTATCCACGCCTTTGGCCGGACTTAACCAGCTCCTCGCTCGAAGCGGCATAAGCCTTTAAGGACTCGAAAAAACCTCTCGAACAGCGACCGGTCTCACGCCTTATCATGACAGTCTGTTTTAGCTTTCTCCACTGAGGTGCTCGCCCACCTGATCTGGGGCACAATCGCAGTGGTTCTCCTAGTGCTACCTTAGCCGATATAGCGGAACGTAAGGCACCAAAACATAGGAGCCGGGCAAACCCAACATATGACCAAAATCATGACTCGGAGCCGATGCATATAATGCTATAAGTTTGGGGTGCCGCACTTGTGAAAGTGTACGGACTTCTCACGACAGATAAAAGGGTAATAAAGCCCCTGGCGTGGTTTGTCGTACCATGGTGTACGGGTGCGATCATGTTATTGAATAAACATATATATATATATATATATATATATATATATATATATATATATATAAGATGATAATGCAAAAAATAGACAAAAAGCTATGCATTGTTTATTAAGAGGTTGTTTACTCAAGCCGAACGATACAGGTAGTGCGATAAGAGAGAGATATTTTAGACTATTTAACATGTCCTGACCAGGCGCAGGCCGCGGAATTTAAAAACGGATATATTGCTCGAAATAGAGACCACCTGAGAGTTCCATAATGCGGCGTTGCTTTGTCTGCTTTCCTGGGTCTTGTATCGTCTGTGCGGCGGCGAAGCCGAACAGTTTATCCAGAGTATGGAGTCCTGAAAGTAAAAAAGGAAAATTCGGCAGCCCCTAGTACGTTTGACGCCGTATTGTAGGCATGCCGTTTAATGTGCCCCTCCCCCTGTGCCCATGGAATTTTAAGGGCGTAATTGTGTACTCTAGGTACTAGCTCCGCTATGGTGCGACGGTTGGCGTCGGGGCCGTATTGCTATGCTTGCTTTGAACGTGCCAAACGGTCTTGACGCAGGTTACTCCGGGCGCGCTTTGCATTGTCCGGCTTTTTAACGGCCGGACTGGAGAGTTGCCTTTAAAGGCTGCTTTGTACTTCCGCTGCGAGGGCCGCCGTATGCTCCTCCGTACGGATGGAGCGTTCGGTGTTTCTGCTGACCGTGATTACTCCTCGAGGGCCTGGCATCTTGAGCTTGAGATATGCGTAGTGCGGCACCGCATTGAATTTCGCGAATGCGGTTCGTCCAAGCAGGGCATGATAGCCACTGCGGAACGGGACTATATCGAAGATTAACTCTTCGCCTCGGAAGTTATCCGGAGATCCGAAGACCACATCAAGTGTTATCGAGCCTATGCAATTGGCCTCTACACCTGGGATGACGCCTTTAAAGGTCGTCCTTGTGGGCTTGATCCTTGATGGTTCTATGCCCATTTTCCGCACTGTATCATGGTAAAGCAGGTTCAGGCTATTGCCGCCGTCCATGAGGACTCTTGTAAGGTGAAATCCGTCAACGATTGGGTCAAGAACCAATGCGGCGAAACCGCCGTGACGGACGCTAGCGGGGTGGTCCCTTCGATCGAAGGTGATCGGGCAAGAGGACCATGGGTTGAACTTTGGGGCGACTGGCTCCATCGCGTATACGTCCCGTAGCGCACGCTTCCTCTCCCGCTTGGGAATGTGAGTCGCGTATATCATGTTCACCATCCGCACTTGTGGGAGAAACCCCTTCTGTCCATTGTTGTTCGGCGGCCTGGGCTCCTCCTCGTCGTCGCTGTCCAGCCCCTTGTCTTTGTGTTCGGCTCTTAACTTGCCTGCCTCCTTAAACACCCAACAATCCCTGTTGGTGTGATTGGCTGGCCTTTCGGGGGTGCCGTGAATCTGGCACGAGCGGTCGAGGATCCGGTCCAGACTGGACGGGCCCTGGGTATTCTTTTTAAATGGCTTTTTCCGCTGACCGGATTTATGGCCTCTGAATCCGGCATTTACTGTCGTATCCTCATTGCTGTCGCTGCTAACGCGGCATTTTTGTTTATTCCGACGCGACTTGCCACCTTTGTCCTTGGTATCCGGACTGCCTTGCTTTTTTGATAAGTTGTTGCTGCGAGCTAGCCAACTATCTTCGCCCGCGCAAAAGCGGGTCATGAGTGTCGTGAGGGCTGCCATTGATTTCGGCTTCTCCTGACCCAGGTGCCGGGCCAGCCACTCGTCGCGGATGTTATGTTTGAAGGCCGCTAGGGCCTCTGCATCCGGACAATCGACTATCTAATTTTTCTTCGTGAGGAACCTTGTCCAGAATTGCCTGGCTGATTCTTCTGGCTGCTGAATTATGTGGCTGAGGTCGTCGGCGTCCGGTGGCCGCACATAGGTCCCTTGAAAGTTATCGAGGAATGCGGCCTCCAGGTCCTCCCAAGAGCCGATCGAGTCTGCTGGGAGGCTGTTAAGCCTATGCCGGGCTGGTCCCTTAAGCTTAAGGGGTAAATATTTGATGGCATGCAAATCATCGCCACGTGCCATGTGGATGTGGAGGAGATAGTCCTCAATCCATACTGCCGGATCTCTCGTACCATCGTACGACTCGATATTGACGGGTTTGAAACCCTCTGGGATTCTATGATCCATTACTTCGTGTGTGAAGCATAGTGGGTGTGCAGCGCCCCTGTACTGGGCTATGTCACGACGCAGTTCGGAAGAGCTGTGCCTGTTGTGTTCGGCCCGGCCGGACTTACTGTGTCCGGAGTGAAAATCATCACGTGCCTTCGGGCGTCCGCGCGATCCATAGATCGATCTTGTTTGCCTTGCTTTATTCTCTAGGACGTCTCGCAGGTCTGGTTCGTTTTCCCATGCCTTAGTTGAACGGCGCCGGGGCATGGCTTGTTTAGAGGTTCGACAGGCCTCTCTGTCGCGGCCGCGAGGTGGCCGGTCTGCCATGTCATGAGCTTCCTCCTCTGATTGGGGTAGCGGCCTGCGCTTAGGATAATTTTTGGAGGGGCGTCCGAGTTCATACTCTTCGGCCGCAAGGACTTCAGTCCATCTGTCAGCTAGCAAATCTTGATCAGCTCTAAGCTGTTGCTGCTTTTTCTTTAGGCTGTTCGCCGTGGCTAGAAGCCTGCGTTGAAAGTGCTCTTGTTCGGCGGGGTCTGATGGTACGACGAATTCATCGGTGTCGAGGCTTGCCTCGTCTTCGGAGGGAGGCATGTAATTATCATCCTCGACCTCTTGCTCTGCCGCTCTCTCGTGAGGGCTGGCTTCTTCATCTTCCTGCGCCGAATCTTGCTGGTTTTGGTGTTCTTCGGCGCTGTCCGGGGTAGTATTATCTCCCGTGCCGGAATCACCGTTTCTGCTGTGGCGGGATTTAGAGCGGCGCCGCTGACACCGGCGTTTTGGAGGCTTTTTCGAAGTGTCGTCCTCCACTGTTCCATCGACATCTCCATCTTTTGGGGCATCCACCATGTATATGTCGTATGACGAGGTGGCGGTCCAGCGCCCTACGGGTGCTGGTTCTTGTTCGTCTCCTTCTTCGTCATCCATGCCGTCGAAGTCTTCGGAGCCGAAGTCGAGCATGTCGGATAGATCATCGACAGTGGCTATTAAGTGGGTGGTGGGTGGGTTTTGAATTTCTTCATCGTCTGAATCCCAACCTCGCAGGCCATAGTTCGGCCTGGGCTCTCCTAACAAAGAGAGAGACTTGAGAGAATTCAGAATATCACCGAACGGTGAGCACTGAAAGATGTCTGCGGCGGTGAACTCCATTACAGGCTCCCAATCGGATTCGATTGGCAGGCGCGCGGAAGGCTCGGAGTTCGGAGAAGAGTCCGGCTCCTTGGAGTCATGGGCCATGCGGAGTGCGGGGCTTGCATTCGGCTCGATCGCCTTTAAGATCGCAGCCCCCGAGGTGACGTCCAACCGTTCATCCTCAAAGGACGCAGCGGGCTCCGAGTCGAGGATCGGGGCCGGAGCGTATGCGGCCTCCAGGAAACTTGGGGGGGCAGAGCTATACCATGCCCCTCGGGATAGTGCGGCACGCTTGGCTGTGGCTCGAATCCGTCGAAGATCAAGTCTCCGCGGATATCCACCGTGTAGTTTAAACTTCCAAACCTGACTTGATGGCCAGGGGCGTAGCTTTCGATCTGCTCCAGATGACCAAGCGAATTGGCCCGCAGAGCGAAGCCGCCGAAGACGAAGATCTGTCCAGGGAGAAAAGTCTCGCCCTGGACCTCATCGTTGCTGATGATCAAAGGAGCCATCGGGCCTAAAGGCGACGACACAGAGGAACTCTCAATGAAAGCACCAATGTCGGTGTCAAAACCGGCGGATCTCGGGTAGGGGGTCCCGAACTGTGCGTCAAGGTCGGATGGTAACAGGAGACAAGGGACACTTTATTTTACCCAGGTTCGGGCCCTCTTGATGGAGGTAAAACCCTACTCCTGCTAGATTAATATTGATGATATGGGTAGTACAAGAGTAGATCTACCACGAGATCAAACGGGCTAAACCCTAGAATCTAGCCTATGGTATGATTGTGTATGATGATGGTTCTGTCCTATGGACTACAACCCTCCGGTTTATATAGACACCGGATAGGGTTAGGGTTACACAGAGTCGGTTACATTGGTAGGAGATCTCGAATATCCGCACGCCTAGCTTGCCTTCCACGCCAAGGAAAGAATCTTCCGGACACGGGACGAAGTCTTCAGTTTTGTATCTTCATAGTCCAAGAGTTCGGCTGCAGGTATAGTCCGGCTATCCGAACACCCCCTAATCCAGGTCTCCCTCAACGGCCCACATGACATTGTTGGGCCAATTTCCTTTAGGGCCTAACGGGCCGTAAAATGGGCTATTTGCGAAGAGACCGTTAAGAGGCTTTTCATGGGCCAGCCCGTTAACTTTTGACCAAGTCAAACGGGCCGGCTTTGTAAGCTAAATGGGCCACTGTTGGGCCGTGCCACGTGTCGACATATCATAGGCGCCTATCTGACCCACTGACGAGCTGACACGTGTTTCGTCTGGCCAATAAGAATTTTACACGTGGAAATTTCCCATTGGTCGGGGCTGTTAACGGGTTATCGGATCCAAAACCCGACCCGATAGCTTAACAGTGTTCCATTATGGTGGATGCCACGTGTCGGTCACCCTTGACGAAAGCACTTCTGTGACACGCGATTTATCGTCATGGAAGTGGACACTTCCGTGATGATAATTTTGGTAATGTCATGGAACACTTCTACGACAGCACAGGTATGACTATCTTGATTCTGTCATAAATTTTTCATGGATGTATATGCATGACAAAAAAAGCGACCTACTGTGACAAACACGTATCATCACGGAAGTGTATTTTTTTTGTAGTGATGGGAGAAGTCTTGCTATTAGTAGTCATGTGAATTTGGTATTCGTTCGATATTTTGATGAGATGTATGTTGTCTATCCTCTAGTGGTGTTATGTGAACATCGACTACATGACACTTCACCATTATTTGGGCCTAGAGGAAGGCATTGGGAAGTAATAAGTAGATGATGGGTTGCTAGAGTGACAGAAGCCTAAACCCTAGTTTATGCGTTGCTTCGTAAGGGGCTGATTTGGATCCATATGTTTCATGCTATGGTTAGGTTTACCTTAATACTTCTTTTGTAGTTGCGGATGCTTGCAATAGGAGTTAATCATAAGTGGGATGCTTATCCAAGTAAGGACAGCACCCAAGCACCGGTCCACCCACATATCAAATTATCAAAGTACCGAACGTGAATCATATGAACGTGATGAAAACTAGCTTGACGATAATTCCCATGTGTCCTCGGGAGCGCTTTTCTCTATATAAGAGTTTGTCCAGGCTTGTCCTTTGCTACAAAAAGGATTGGGCCACCTTGCTGCACTTTATTTACTTTTGTTACTTGTTGCTCATTACAAATTATCTTATCACAAACTATCTGTTACCTATAATTTCAGTGCTTGCAGAGAATACCTTGCTGAAAACCGCTTATCATTTCCTTCTGCTCCTCGTTGGGTTCGACACTCTTACTTATCGAAAGGACTACGATAGATCCCCTATACTTGTGGGTCATCAGCTTCCCATGCTGGTATTTGAATTCGTCCACCTCCATTGTATCAAAATGTGCATCGTCGGGCAGGTAATCTGCAGGACTGGTACCGGGCACCTTCCCCAGATGATTAGCGATGATATCGCTAGACACCTTGAGCGGGGGGCACAATTGGTTCGCTTGTTTGCCGAGCTGGGGAATTTTTTTCCCACTTCTTCGTTCTGCTAACCTTCGATCACTGCAAGTACTTCCCGACCGCTCCGCTTCCATGTATGTCCTTTCAATAATGCGCTCATAGTTGGTTTGTAGCAGAGACGGTGGTGGTCGCTTCAGGGTATCGACAGTGCGCTGAACTTTCACGGGATCTATATTCTCCTCCGAAGGTGGATGTTTCATAGCTCTTCGCGTTTCAAAGAAGTCCTTCACATAGGCTTCACAGATCTCCGCATTTTCCTCCACGGTCCTCTCGTATGGTAACTTCTCTAGAGGCTTGAGAGATGGACCGAATCTGTATTGCCTCCCGCCTCTGGCTGTACTGCTAGACGCCGGAGCAGTCAGAGCGGCGGCGGCTGTCTTCCTTTGTTGATTACGAGGCGGAGAAGGAGGCGGAGTGCTACGACGCGCCGAAGCAGCCGGAGCAGCGGCGGCTGTCTTCTGCTGTTGCTGATGAGGTGGAGGAGGAGGCGTGCTGCTCGGACGCGCCGGCGCAGGCGGAGAAGGAGGAGGAGTGCTGCCACGCACCGGAGCAGCCGGAGAAGGAGGCGGAGTGCCCTGATCACTCACTGGAGAAGGAGGCGGAGTGCCCTGACTCGCCGGAGGAGGAGGCGGAGGCGTCCAGTTCGGAAGGTTGATGAGCTCCTTCCGCCATAGACATGGAGTCTTCAGAGAAACACCCAGCTGAGTCTCCCCTTCACCGGTAGGGTGGTCAAGCTCGAGCTCCTCAAATTCGTCCGTTATTTCATCCACCATCACAACAGCATAGCCTTGTGGAATCGGAAGGCAATGAAAATTTGCGTCGGGTTCAGGAGGTGCAACAGAGCTGACAGCCGCCTTGACTTTGAGGTGCTGCCATTGCGTCATAAGGTGGCAATCTTGAGCCTCCGTGATAGCATCCACGGGGTAGCTAGGAGCCTGAAGTCAAGCTGTTGAAGGAGCTCGGTGGAAGCCATGCTACTTCTCCGCTGAGATGGCAGGGTAGCTTCTGGGTAGCTCTGGCAGGTCGCTGGCTGTGAACTGCTTGTTCCTCTAGTGCTCGTACCCTTGCATTCAGCTTCTGCAGTTTGTTCTGCTCTACTTTCCTCCTCCTCCTCTCCCGGGTTTTGTAACCGCCTACGCTGGGTGACGGTGTCCTGGACTAGGCGGTACTCATCACGTCGTCCCCCAATCGGTTAGATTGGGCCGAGGACCCCCAGGGCCGCATACTCATGGGCCAGTCCGGACAGGTGCCGCATACAAGGAAGATTCCACAAGACTTGGCGATCAAGACAAGGACTCCTCCCCCACCGGCGTATTTGGCTAGGACTCTTGTTATCCTGGGCCTCTGGTGTATTATATAAACCGAGGCCAGACTAGTCGATACAGGATTAAGAGAAGACTCATCATACCTCTAGGGTTTAGACCACAACATATGATCTCGAGGTAGATCAACTCTGTACTACACCCATATGAATACAATCAAAAGTAGCATGTAGGGTATTATCTCATCAAGAGAGCCCGAAGCTAGGTAAAACCCCGTGTACATGTTACCATCGATCCTAGACGCATAGTTCGGGACCCCCTACCCGAGATCCGCCGGTTTTGACACCGACATTGGTGCTTTCATTGAGAGTTCCGCTGTGTGATCGACAAAAGGATTGATGGCTCGCCTGCAGATCAACTGCGACTTCGGCATCTTCGTCACCAGCTCGACTGGTCACCTTGGTTCGACCAAGAATTGCGCCCCGTGTTCGGATCACCATGTTCGGACGAGGGCCTTCATCAAACATCAACTCCGATCTCTATCAAGATCACGGAGGAATCATCCATGAAGCTCAGGGGCTCAACGTCAACATTGCCCTCAAGCGACCGTGCTGTTTTTCTGGACAGCAAACTCGTATCTTCTGCCGCCACCTCCTCGAGTATCGCTTTGACGATCGCTTTGGTGGAATTGTGCGGAATTGAGTCTACAACAACCTTGGAAATTTTCGTCGAGTTCCGATGGAGGAATCTCCGGCAATCCATAATATACCGGAGCCCTGTCAAATCTGGACGGGAATCTGGACGAGTTTAGGGTGTGGTGTCCAGCTTCTAGCTCGGGCGTCCTTTGGAAGATCCAACCGTTGATCGGCTATGGAATTACTATATCTACCACCCTTCAAAATTTCAGCTCGATCCGACCGTCCAAACTCCGGGAACCTTCCGATTAGTGCATCACTTTTCGGATCTGTTTTCTGCGCGAGAACGAATCCGACCCGAATTCACCTTTTTTATGAACGGGATTTCGGACATCCTTTTTGAAGGAAGTTTTGTATGGGATATTGTGTATTGTTCCCGAACACATCCCACTAACTTTAAGATCTTTTGAACATGATCTTCAACATCATTGCTGGTGCCAAACCAGTCCGACAATATTGCTCCACGGCTGCCGACCTGTGCTAGACACGTCGTCACTTTGTTGAGCCGAGCTCAACTTCTTCGGATCATCATCTCGGCAAGCCGAACAAGAGTCCGGCATCGCGAAGTACAAATCATCACCAACATCGCCGCCCCATGGATTACACGGAGCGGGCATACCGGCATCACCGCACGATCGCTTCATCAAGCCGGCATCTACCACGTCACGACCTGCATCGGCAGGGCCGCACTGTTGCCCCTTCAAGCCGGTGTCCATCATGCCGGACTACTTCGACTCATCGACTGGCCTCGAGGCTTCGGCATCTCGGCTGGACCGGAGGATTCATCATCTCTTCATCAACCTACTCCGGACACTTCGGCGTCACTAGCCGACCAGCTTCGTCACGATTGGCCGGACCGAGGGCTTCACCTCGGCGAGCCAACCTTTGCCAGCATCATCTTCCTTTGGATTACTACAACAAATAAACCAGGTGCTATTAATCCTAATATTTTTTGCATGTTTGGGTTCATTTTTTTCCAAGGAATTATTACTCTGGTTTGTCCATCATATGTTCACAGGTCTATCAAATGGTGGCCGCATTAACGACGGTCGCATGCGAGTTCGGTCAGTCTCCGTACATAGTCCGGCGAACGCCGCATCCGGAGCGCGGACCGACCTGTGAATTCAGGCTTTGCCACGCCTTTACCGCATCACGCCGACGCCCTGCGCCGACATCGACTTCGGCGCCAGGCCATATTTCTTTCATTATTCACTTTGCATAAATTATTCATTATGCAACGATTTTTTTTATTTATCATTATTACTATTATCTCCCGTTTGCACTATTTTTTGTGCACAGGAAAATGATCCGGGGACTTCGGCGTCACTCTGCCGGTCTGCATCGACCGTGCTATGTCACCACTTCGGCGTGTCGAGCTCTCTGCTCCGCCACCTCGGGACCAGCTTGGGGGATAGAACCTTGTCCCGCATCAAGCTCGGACTGCGAACACATTAACCAGCTAAGTCGCTTTCATGCTCAAAGCTTTAATTTCTAACTTGTGTTCGGTTCGACCAAGCGTTATACTTTTTTGGAAAAAAAAGTTGCTTGTAAAAAAAAATTCTTGTCCAAACTTTGTTCACACATACTTGACGCGCTACCCGCGCTCATTATACCTGGGGGGCTTCTTTAACAGAAGCTTATTAATACGGGCTTTATGCGCAACACATGTGTCACACTTCCGCATGTACCTTTTATTCACCATTATATGCATCGATATGACTTAAGTTTTGGCCAAGATGGGTTGCTTGGCTCCTGTGCTTACCCCTACGTTCCCGATTGTTCGGCTAGGAGGTAAAGGGAGCACCTCTGCGATTGTTACTGCCGGGTCAGCCGGATGTGTACCTCAGACTGGGTGAAGCCGAAAGCTAGCGTTCTTAAGGGAATACTCGGTTGGTGAACTAAAAGATGATTTCTTACCTATTTATTTACCTGCCCCCAGATGTTTTTCTGCTCTCTTCGCAGTCCGGACATGCACTTTAGGGCATGCCTCCTAGGGAAAGGAACCCCTAACGGAACTATTCTCCCTGGAAGATGTTTCTTACTAACCATGTAATATAACATAACTAGTTGGCCACTTGTCTGATAAAGCACTAATGACTCCTACGCCTGGTCTCCACGCATGCCCCGGTTTTTATAACCGCGAGGGTATTCGGACACACTCCGGACTATTGGGTCCAGAGGTTGAAGCGAAAAGGTCCGCTACGACAAACGATCTACAATCCGGCTAGAAGGCATTCTACATGTCACCTTACATTATATAGTCAACTTTTAACCAAGTCACTTGGGGGATCTTCTGTTTATTTGAGTCGTTTCATACTAAGTGTTTTTCTTATTAATCGTTGCAAAGTTATTATTATTTATCACTCCTTTTTTCGACACGAGTGTGCGGTCACTAGCCGGGGAGCCTAATTTCTCTCTCAAAAGCCGCTAGAGTTTAGTTTGCTAAACTAGCCTGATGAGAAGTACTCCGCCCTCGGGATAGGAGGTTGAAGCCGTAGGCTGACCCGCTCGAAGTCTTGAGATAGGATGTATCATGTTAAAGCACGACAGAAGCACTTCTTTTTTCTAAGACCAATTTTCGGGTTGGCACCGAACACTTGATATTGTTCGGACGTCATGTTTTTACTGACGTTTCTTGGTTTTCCAAGCTTTTTGGCACTTTTAAACTATTTGTGGTTTTTCAGCACAAGTCTCGCAGTGCAATGCCGGACACCTTTATAGATTCGGCAAAAATATTCTCGGATACTGCTATATATGCATCGGTTTCGAATTGTGTCTTCGGTTAATAGTTGGGTTGCCCGACTCCTGCACTTGCTTCCTACGTTCCGCTTTGTTCGGCTAGGCGTGCAAAGGGAGAACCACTGCGATCGTGCTTCCATCTCACACGGTTAAGCACCTCAGTGGAGAAAGCCGAAAACTGACTGTCACAATAAGCGTAAACTGGTCAGTGATCCGATGACTGTGTTAAATAACAGGTCGTTCATAACATTGGACGAAGTGTTTACGGCTTGACCACGACTGTCGCCGAACACTACCGGGGGCTATTAACTAGCCTCCCAGACTAAATCCTCGATATTTTGCTCTTACATTGGAGCTGAGGTTTTATGATCATGCTTAGCATGACAACCCAAAGAAAGGAACCGATAGCGGGACTATTTTCTTTGGAAGACATTTCTTCTGTTAAACAGTAATATAACATATCTCTCCGCGTACCTTTGTTTATAAAACCGTATGGCCAGATTGCCTTGTTTGTCATAAATCTTTGCCCTCTTTATAAAGTAAGACAAACACTCCTCGGCTACTGGCATTAATGACGTAAAGTACTTGGATACATAGAGTCATTACACATAATTTGTGATTTTACTATGGATATTGATCCTTAATTCGGCCACCCGTGCCCGCATTAAGGCTCGGGGGCTACTGGGCTTCGGGCTTATTATTTAAACATATTAAAGGGGCATATTGATCCCCTGATCTGGTGTTGCCACCCGACCAGTGTCTCGGGGGCTACTGCATTGCTTGTCCAATGCAGAAAATTTTATGTGCAATATAGTTTCCGAGGAGATTTTGATCCTTAGGTTGGTCGGCCTCACCCAACCTGAGTCTCGAGGACTGAGCACGCCGCTTTTTGTGTCCCGAAGTATTCTGCCGAGCTAGGACTTGATCCTCAAACCGGTTTTGCAAATCAACCTGAGTCTCAGCGGCTACGGGGATCAGCGGTCTTATGTCATCCTTCATGTGCACCTCGGGTTTTAGACCGATACCCACCTTGAGGGCTACTGGCTATATATTTCGGCAGAGAATAAATTGCACCGATTAAAAATATTGACAAAAATCGGCCCACATTCGAGGTGCTGCACCACCTCGAAAGCAGTCCGGCATAAAGCTCGGGCGCTAGTGGCTGGCTCCATAGAGGGCATTTCCGGCATTGAGCTCGGCTAAAACTCCTTCAAACTTCTTTGAACCAAGGTGATTTACGACACCTCGGATACAGTCCGGCGTTGGAGCTCGGATACATAGTCCGGCGTTGGAGCTCGGATACATAGTCTGGCGTTAGAGCTGGGAAGCAGTCTGGCATTGGTGCTCGGCTGCAAAAAATACCTCGAATGCAGTCCGGCGTTAGAGCTCGGACGCAAGAGGGAACTGCCTCCCGGGAACAACTTCAAACCCAAGGTGTGGCATAAAAATAACAAGGCATTGATAAAGGCCGGAAACTTAAAGGGGCTCCTCGGATACCCGACGTGTAAACCCGTCGAATGCATTTCGGCGATCCTCAATATCGAAGATAAAGAAGATTCGTTGAACCAGTTTTCAAGACCGATGACCGAAGATGAAGAACAGTTCGGAAGAATCGAGGAGCGTCCCTAACTTGAAGACCGGTTCAGGGGGCTACTGACGGTGTCCTGGACTAGGGGGTACTCACCACGTCGTCCCCCAATCGGTTAGATTGGGCCGAGGACCCCCAGGGCCGCATACTCATGGGCCAGTCCAGACAGGTGCCGCATACAAGGAAGATTCCACAAGACTTGGCGATCAAGACAAGGACTCCTCCCTCACCGGCGTATTCGGCTAGGACTCTTGTTATCCTGGGCCTCTGGTGTATTATATAAACCGAGGCCAGACTAGTCGATAGAGGATTAAGAGATGACTCATCATACCTCTAGGGTTTAGACCACAACATATGATCTCGAGGTAGATCAACTCTGTACTACACCCATATGAATACAATCAAAAGCAGCATGTAGGGTATTATCTCATCAAGAGAGCCCGAAGCTGGGTAAAACCCCGTGTACATGTTACCATCGATCCTAGACGCATAGTTCGGGACCCCCTACCCGAGATCCGCCGGTTTTGACACCGACACCGGGAAACCCAACCTTCCACGCAACAGAGCCTGTCATGCCTCGTGTTCGTCCTGGGTGCTAAGGATTGCCGAGGGCATCTGTGAGCTTGTCGTTCTCTCTGTCGGGAATGAACGTCCCTTACTGCGCTGCGGCGATATACTTCTGAAGCTTCTTGACCAGTATTTCAAGTTGCTTGTCCGTCCAAATGCACTTCCCTGTTTCAGGGTCCAAGGTTCCCCAACCCCGAAGAACCAAGTCCTTGAATGGTCTGGCCAGTTCAATGTCTCTGGTTCGACCCCTTTATCAAGCAAGTCCTTCTCAGCCTTGTCCCACAACGACCGGGTTTGAGGTAGCCACCTGACCCCGTGTGATGGTGATGCTCCTTCTTTGCAGCATTTATCTTGTTTGTCACTGACATCTTCTTACTCTTCTCTGATGTCTTGTGGGCCACAAATGCAGGCCAGTGATCTCTTATCTTATCAAATCGGCCGGTGAATTCTGGAGTCTTCCCTTTGTCGACAAACGTTGATTTCAACTCATTCTTCCACCTCCTGAATAGATCTGCCATCTTCTTAAGAGCATGAGCCTTGACCAATGGCTATATAACTGGCTTATCCGGATACTCCTCTGGCGGTAGGGTGAAATTTGCCTTTAGCACGATCCAAAGATCATCTTTCTGTCTATCATTGATAAAAGACACTTGAGGGTCTTCGCTCTTAGGCTTATTCCATTGGTGGATGCTGATCGGGATCATGTCCCTAACAAGAACCCCGCACTGAGAAGAAAATGCTTCCTTGGTCCGGCTTGGTCCGCTCGGTTGGCCATCACCCTTGATTGTTGTGATCGTGAACCTTTCATCCTGGCGCAACCTTTTCTTCGGGCCTCGTCTCGTTATCGAAGTTTGGCTCGATCCGGAGGGCTAGAAAAGAAGAAAGAAGAGAGTTAATATGTGTACATATCAAAATGAATTAATGCATCAATTAGCTAGTCAGCACAGGCTTAATTACTATATATGCCTCGCCGGACTTTGCAACAGCTCCTTCCTCCGTTCGCTCACCGGAGCCATCATCACGGTCTCCTTCTTCCACCGGCATTCCGTCACCGGAGCCATCATAATCATCTCCTTCCACCTCCATTGTTCGATCACTGGAGCCTGCTTCACCCTCTCCTTCCAGACCATCAGTGTCATTGAGATACGACAAGACATCACTGATAACCCACAAGTATAGGGGATCGCAACAGTTTTCGAGGGTAGAGTATTCAACCCAAATTTATTGATTCAACACAAGGGGAGCCAAAGAATATTCTAACGTATTAGCAGCTGAGTTGTCAATTCAACGACACCTGGAAACTTAGTATCTACAGCAAAGTGTTTAGTAGCAAAGTAATATGATAGTGGTGGTAATGGTAACAAAAGTAAAGACAGCAAAAGTAATATTTTTGGTATTTTATAGTGATTGTAACAGTAGCAACGGGAAAGTAAATAAGCGAGAACTAGTATATGGAAAGCTCGTAGGCACCGGATCAGTGATGGATAATTATGCCGGATGCGGTTCATCATGTAACAGTCATAACATAGGGTGACACAGAACTAGCTCCAATTCATCAATGTAATGTAGGCATGTATTCCGAATATAGTCATACGTGCTTATGGAAAAGAACTTGCATTACATCTTTTGTCCTACCCTCCCGTGGCAGCGGGGTCCTATTGGAAACAAAGCGATATTAAGGCCTCCTTTTAATAGAGAACCGGAACAAAGCATTAGCACATAGTGAATACATGAACTCCTCAAACTATGGTCATCATCGAGAAGTATCCCGATTATTGTCACTTCGGGGTTGTCGGATCATAACACATAGTAGGTGACTATAGACTTGAAAGATAGGATCAAGAACTCACATATATTCATGAAAACATAATATGTTCAGATCTGAAATCATGGCACTCGGGCCCTAGTGACAAGTATTAAGCATAGCAAAGTCATAGCAACATCAATCTCAAAACATAATGGACACTAGGTATCAAACCCTAACAAAACTAACTCGATTACATGATAAATATCATCCAACCCATCACTGTCCAGCAAGCCTACGATGGAATTACTCACGCACGGCGGTGAGCATCATGAAATTGGTGATGGAGGATGGTTGATGATGACGACGGCGATGAATCCCCCTCTCCGGAGCCCCGAACGGACTCCAGATCAGCCCTCCCGAGAGGTTTTAGGGCTTGGCGGCGGCTCCGTATCGTAAAACGTGATGATTTCTTGTCTCTTATTTTTTCTTCCCGAAAGCCAATATATAGAGTTCGAGTTGGTGTCGGAAGGTGTCCAGGGGGCCCACAAGGTAGGGGGCGCGCCCCCACCCTCGTGGACAGGGTGTGGGCCCCCTGGTCTTCATCTTTGGCAAGGATTTTTTATTATTTTTTATAAGACATCCCGTGGAGTTTCAGGTCATTCCGAGAACTTTTGTTTTCTGCACATAAAACAACATCACGGCAATTCTGCTGAAAACAGCGTCAGTCCGGGTTAGTTCCATTCAAATCATACAAATTAGAGTCCAAAACAAGGGCAAAAGTGTTTGGAAAAGTAGATACGACGGAGACGTATCAACTCCCCCAAGCTTAAACCCTTGCTTGTCCTCAAGCAATTCAGTTGACAAACTGAAAGAGAAAAAGGAAACTATTACAAACTCTGTTTGCTCTTCTTGTTGTAAATATGTCAAGCCAGCATTCAAGTTTTCAGCAAAGATCATAACTAACCACATTTGCAATAATTCTCAGGTCTCATAATTACTCACATCAATTGCATAATCAACTAGTAAGCCATAATAACAAATCTTGGATGACAACACTTCCTCAAAACAATCATAATATGATATAACAAGATGGTATCTCTCTAGCCCTTTCTGAGACCGCAAAACATAAATGCAGAGCACCTTTAAAGATCAAGGACTGACTAGACATTATAATTCATGGTAAAAGAGATCCAATCATAGTCACACCCAATATAAATTAACAATGATGAATGCAAATGACAGTTGTGCTCTCCAGCTAGTGCTTTTTAATAAGAGGGTGATGACTCAACATAAAAGTAAATAGACAGGCCCTTCGCAGAGGGAAGCAGGGATTTGTAGAGGTGCCAGAGCTCGGTTTTGAAATAGAGATAAATAATATTTTGAGCGGTATACTTTCATTGCCAACATAGCAACTAAGAGATGGCGATATCTTCCATGTCACACACGTTATAGGCGGTTCCCAAATAGAATGGTAAAGTTTATACTCCCCCTCCACCAACAAGCATCAATCCATGGCTTTCTCGAAACAACGAGCGCCTCCAACATACATCAAGTCCCGGGGGAGTTTTGTTTGCAATTAATTTTGATTTAGTTTGCATAAAGCATGGGACTGGGCATCCCGGTGACCAGCCATTTTCTCGTGAGTGAGGAGCAGAGTCCACTCCTCTCGAGAATAACCCGCCTAACATGGAAGATAAGGGCAGCCTTGGTTGATACATGAGCTATTCGAGCATACAAAATAGAATGTTTATTTGATGGTTTAGAGTTTGGCACATACAAATTTACTTGGAACGGCAGGTAGATACCGCATATAGGAAGGTATAGTGGACGCATCTGGAATAACTTTGGGGTTTAAGGGATTGGATGCACAAGCAGTATTCCCGCTTAGTACAGGTGAAGGCTAGCAAAAGACTGGGAAGCGACCAACTAGAGAGCGACAACAGCCATGTACATGCATTAAAATTAATAAACATTGGATGCAAGGATGAGTAGGATATAATCCACCATGAACATAAATATCGTGATGGCTATGTTGATTTGTTTCAACTAGATGCGTGAACATGTGCCAAGTCAAGTCACTTAAATCATTCAAAGGAGGATACCACCCCATCATACCACATCATAACCATCTCAATAGCATGTTGGCACGCAAGGTAAATCATTATAACTCATAGCTAATCAAGCATGGCACAAGCAACTATGATCTCTAATTTTCATTGCAAACATGTTTATTCATAACAAGTTGAATCAAGAACGATGAACTCATCATATTTACAAAAACAAAAGAGGTCGAGTTCATACCAGCTTTTCTCATCTCAGTTAGTCCATCATATATCATCATAATTGCCTTTCACTTGCACGACCGAACGATGTGAATATTAAAAAGAGTTTACGTGCATTGGACTAAGCTGGAATCTGCGAGCATTCAATAAACAGGAGAAGACAAGGCAATATGGGCTTTGGGTTAATTCAACAATAATGCATATAAGAGCCACTTCAACAATTAAATCATGGTCTTCTCCTACTGACCCCCAAAGAAAGGAAAAGAAATAAAACTATTTACACGGGAAAGCTCCCAACAAGCAAAAGAAGAACAGGAAATATTTTTGGGTTTTATTTTTAATTATTACTACTACAGCAGGAATGAAAACTACTACTAACTTTTTTTGGTTTTTCTTAAGGTTTAACAAGCACACAAGAAGAAAGCAGGAAAAAGAAAATAAACTAGCATGGATATTACAGTGAAAGAGTATGAGCACCGACATCGAGCAATGAGTGTGTGTGAACATAAATGTAATGTTGGTGAGAAATACGTACTCCCCCAAGTTTAGGCTTTTGGCCTAAGTTGGTTTATTGCCAGGGATAGCCTGGCGGATACCCGTAGGTGTAGCTGGGGTCGTACTGCGATGAAGAATAGTTGGGATCATACTGTGATGAAGAATACTCAGACTGACACTGGCTGACAGTCATCTCTGGATCCCAAGAATAAACAGATTGTCGTGGAGGCTCATCTTGTGGTTCCGGTTCCAAGGCTGGTGCAGGATTTTTGTAAGCTTGGACAGCAGCCCACGTAACGAGATAAGGTCCTACAAACTTAAACAAAGAAGGAGCAGGCAAGGTAATAGTTTCAGGATGATGTTTATCAAAGAATAATTTATATTTGAGCTCTCCATCCCTGCCCTTAACAAGAAAATCATGAGCTATCATACTCTTATAATCTAGATAGCATGAAGCATAAATGCCTCCAAAGATGGGACCCTTAGTGCGGTTCATACTTAACCATCTAGCAATAATTCCGCCCATGCTAACAGTGTTATCACGGTATAACCCATGGAACAAAATAATAATATCAGGAACACTAAAGTTCCCACAGTTCCCGCGACCGATCAAGCAACAACTAGCAAGTAAGGCAAAATAGCGTAATACAGGAAAATGTATGCTAGTGATTCTTGCATTAGAAACCTTCCTGGTTTCTCCCACAGAGATAGTGTTAATAAATGGTTCCACCTCTTTATGGGGTGGTTCCTCTAAGATACCCTCAGGGGGTATGTTGCATACTGCGCAAAATTCAGACAATGGCATTTTCTTCACAATGTGATTCCTTAGGGAAAAGTTAGAAGTTTTGCACAAAAGTATTTGTGAGTAAGAGATACTGTGGACGTTGGTCGCGGACGAAGTCGGTGAGGCCAGCATTTTCAATCAATGAATAGAAATCCTCATAAATCCTGGCCTATGTCAAGAAATTATCAGAAGGCCATTCACACGGCCGGATCTCCGCGGTACGAGGCAAATTATATTTGGGCCTCTGTGCTTCTTCATTTTGTTTCTCCTTTGAGCTTCGGCTTGATGAACCCCTCAAAAGTCTCTTCATTATTTTCTGGAATAATCTGAAATTTTTAGTAACTTCAAACAAAAGTGAACCAACTTCAATAAAACTGATAGCAACTACTCTACAAGTGCCTAGAGCCTATATCAAGCATTAGAACTACTTGGAACCATATAAATTTGACATGCAAGCTCAAGAACATGGTCACCTATGCAGCACAACTTTGCAAAGAATAAAGCACTAGAACAAAAACTAATTGGACCAATGGAGGAGTCACATACCAAGGAACAATCTCCCCAAGCAGTTTTGCGAGAGGTGCTTTGAGCAAGGAGATCGAAAATCACAGCAAAAGTGGCTGGAACTCGTGCTTGAGTTGGTTTTTCGTGTTTGTGTGAAGAAGAGGAAGAAGATGGGTGCTGGGATAAGTGGAGGAGGGCCACCGTTGGCCCACGAGGCAGGGGGCGTGCCCAGGGGGGTAGGGCGCGCCCTCCACCCTCGTGGCCAGGTGGCAGCTCCCCCCGCAGTAATATTTGCACAGTAAATCCTCAAATATTCCCAAAAAAATCATATTAAATTGGCATGTCATTCTGAGGACTTTTATTTTCGGGATATTTTTATATTGCACGAATAAGTTAGGAAATAGACAGAAAAATACTATTTTTACTTTATTTTTACTAAATTACAGAAATTATAAAGAGGGTACAGAAAGTTGTGCTTCTAGTTTCAACCATCTCATGCTCATCAAAAGGAATCCACTAACAAGGTTGATCAAGTCTTGTTAACAAACCCATTCCGATAATCATGAAACCAGAGAAATTTCGAATAACACTAGGTTACTCAACAGGGATATGCACATCCCCAATAATAAGTATATCATATTTCTTTTTGACAGTAGGAAGAGGGAATTCAAAACCTCCAAATATAATCGATGGAATTTTTCCAATAGAGTTGATACTGTGGACTTGAGGTTGTTTCCTCGGAAAGTGTATCGTATGCTCATTACCATTAACATGAAAAGTGGCATTGCCTTTGTTGCAATCAATAACAGCCCTTGCAGTATTAAGAAAAGGTCTTCCAAGAATAATAGACATACTATCATCCTCGGGAATATCAAGAATAACAAAGTCCGTTAAAATAGTAACGTTTGCAACCACAACAGGCACATCCTCACAAATACCGACAGGTATAGCAGTTGATTTATCAGCCATTTGCAAAGATATTTCAGTAGGTGTCAACTTGTTCAAATCAAGTCTACGATACAAAGAGAGAGGCATAACACTAACACCGACATAAAGCAGTTTTAACATAATTTCTTTTAATAGAGCATGGTATAGTAGGTACTCCTGGATCTCCAAGTTTCTTTGGTATTCCACCCTTGAAAGTATAATTAGCAAGCATGGTGGAAATTTTAGCTTCCGGTATCTTTCTTTTATTTGTAACAATATCTTTCATGTACTTAGACTAAGGATTCATTTTGAGCATATCAGTCAATCGCAAACGCAAAAAGATAGGTCTAATCATTTCAGCAAAGCGCTCAAAATCCTCATCATCCTTTTTCTTGGATGGTTTGGGAGGAAACGGCATGGGTTTCTGAACCCAAGTTTCTCTTTCTTTACCATGTTTTCTAGCAACAAATTCTCTTTTATCATAACGTTGATTCTTTGATTGTGGGTTATCAAGATCAACAGCAGGTTCAACTTCTACATCATTATCATTACTAGGTTGAGCATCATCATGAACATCATCATTAACATTTTCACTAGGTTCATGTTCATTACCAGATTGTGTTTCAGCATCAGACATAGAGATATCATTTGGATTATCAGGTGGTTCAGCAATAGGTTCACTAGAAGTTTGCACAGTTCTATCATTTTTCTTTTTCTTCTTTTTAGAAGAACTAGGTGCATCAATATTGTTTCTCTGAGAATCTTGCTCGATTCTCTTAGGGTGGCCTTCAGGATACAAAGGTTCCTGAGTCATTCTACCAGTTCTAGTAGCCACTCTAACAGCATAATCATTTTTCTTACTATTCATTTCATCAAGCACTTCTTTTTGAGCTTTAAGTACTTGTTCTACTTGAGTGGTAACCATAGAAGCATGTTTGCTAACAAGTTTAAGTTCACCTTTAATATTAGCCATATAATCACCCAAGCGTTTAATCATATAAGCATTTTGTTTTAATTGTCTACCAAAATAAGCATTAAAATCGTCTTGCTTAAACATAAAGTTATCAAACTCATCCAAGCACTGACTAGCAATTTTAGTAGGAGGGACTTCAGCTTTATCATATCTATAGAGAGAATTTACCTTTACTACATGTGTCGGGATATCAGGATCAGGAGGTTCTTCAATAAATAAGGAATTAAGATCATATGTTTCTTCAACAGGCGGTAAATTAAGACCATGTATTTCTTCAATAGGAGGTAGATTCTTAACATCTTCAGCTTTAATACCTTTTTCTTTCATAGATTTCTTTGCCTCTTGCATATCTTTGGGACTGAGAAATAGAACACCTCGCTTCTTCGGAGTTGGTTTAGGAATAGGATAATTAATTGGAGCAGGAGCTGGCTCAGGAGGTGCCCAATTATTTTCATTTGTCAACATATCATTCAATAGAATTCCAGCTTCATCCGGCGTTCTTTCCCTGAAAAGAGAACCAGCACAACTATCGAGGTAATCTCTGGAAGCATTGGTTAGTCCATAAAGATATCAAGTATTTCATGTTTCTTGAGAGGATGATCAGGCAAAGCATTAAGTAACTTGAGAAGCCTCCCCCAAGCTTGTGGGAGACTCCCTTCTTCAATTTGCACAAAGTTGTATATTTCCCTCAAAGCAGCTTGTTTCTTATGAGCAGGGAAATATTTAGCAGAGAAGTAATAAATCATATCCTGGGGACTACGCACACAACCAGGATCAAGAGAATTAAACCATATCTTAGCATCACCCTTTAATGAGAACGGAAATATCTTGAGTATATAAAAGTAGCGCGATCTATCATCATTAGTAAACAGGGTGGCTATATCATTTAATTTAGTAAGATGTGCCACAATAGTTTCAGATTCATAACCATGGAAAGGATTAGATTCAACCAAAGTAATTATATCTGGATCAACAAAGAATTCATAATCCTTAACAGGAACACAGATAGGTGAAGTAGCAAAAGCAGGGTCAGGTTTCATTTTATCTTTAAGTGACTCTTTGTTCCATTTAGCTAATAACCACTTGAGCTCATATCTATCTTTGCAAGCTAAAATAGTGGCAGAAGATTCCACATCAAAAACATAACCCTCAGGAATACCAGGCATATCTTCATCATCACTTTCATCATTATAATCAGATTCAATAATTTCTTTCTCTCTAGCCTATGACGCCCTAGATTCAATCGTACACTAATCATACACGCAATGTGTACGATCAAGATCAAGGACTCACGGGAAGATATCACAACACAACTCTAGACACAAATTAAAATAATACAAGCTTTATATTACAAGCCAGGGGCCTCGAGGGCTTGAATACATAAGCTCGAATACACAAGAGTCAGCGGAAGCAACAATATCTGAGTACACACATAAGTTAGACAAGTTTGCCTCAACAAGGCTAGCACAAAAGTAGCAACGATCGAAAAGGCAAGGACTCCTGCCTGGGAGCCTCCTAACTACTCCTGGTCGTCGGCGGTCTCCACGTAGTAGCAGGGATCGGCGGTGGCATCTGGCTCCTGGGCTCCGACATCTGGTTGCATCAACCGGAAAGAAGAAGAAAGGGGGAAAAGGGGGAGCAAATCAACCGTGAGTACTCACCCAAAGTACTCACAAGCAAGGAACTACACTACATATGCATCGGTATAAATGAAATGGGCTGTATGTGGACTGAACTGCAGAAATGCCAGAATAGAGAGAAGGCCTAGTCCTATCGAAGACTAGCATCTTCTGGAAACCACCATCTTGCAGCAACCGGAGGGAGTAGAGTAGCATACATAAAGTAGTAGAAGTGTTATCAACCTCGGCCGGAGATCCTTTCTCGACTCCCTGCGAGAAAGACATCCCAGAGCCATACTATCCAGTTATCATCACAATCCAATTCTCATCACCATCCAGTTCTCATCACAAGTATCAAGTTCTAGTTGTATCGATCGGGATACATGTAACGCCCTCAATGCGGCTATATCTCCCACGTGTCGAAGCACGACTTAGAGGCATAACCGCATTGAAAGCAATGTCGCAAGTGAGGTAATCTTCACACATCCCATGTAATACAAAAGGGAAAAAGATACATAGTTGGCTTACAATCGCCACTTCACACAAATACATGAATAAAACAATGCATCATACAGTTACAATCAGGGCCCGACTACGGAGCCAACATAAAAGAAGAAACCCCAAAAGCGACAAAGGTGCCCACGATCGACCCCAACTGGGCCCACTACTGATCGACTAGAACGAAACAACACAAAGAACAAGATCTTCATCGAACTCCTCCTTGAGCTCGGGTGCGTCAACTGCACGGACTCATCGGCACCTGCAAACTGGTTTTGGAAGCATCTGGTGAGTCACGAGGACTCAGCAATCTCACACCCGCGAGATCAAGACTATTTAAGCTTATAGGTAGGGTAAAAGGTATGAGGTGGAGCTGCAGCAAGCGACTAGCATATATGGTGGCTAACATACGCAGATGAGAGCGAGAAGAGAAGGCAAAAGCACGGTCGAACAACTATGATCAAGAAGTGATCCTGAACTACTTACGTCAGACATAACTCCAACAACCGTGTTCACTTCCCGGACCCCGCCGAGAAGAGACCATCACGGTTACACACGCGGTTGGTGTATTTTAGTTAAGATCAACTTCGGGTTTTCTACAACCGGACATTAACAAATTCCCATCTGCCACATAACCGCGGGCACAGCTTTCGAAAGTTCAAACCCTGCAGGGGTGTCCCAACTTAGCCCATGATAAGCTCTCGCGATCAACGAAGGATATTCCTTCTCCCCGGGAAGACCCGATCAGTCTCGGAATCCCGGCTACAAGACATTTCGACAGTAATAAAACAAGTCCAGCAAAGCCGCCCGATGCGCCGACAAATCCTGATAGGAGCTGCACATATCTCGGTCTCGGGGCACACCGGATGAGCAAGACGTCGGGTTGGCATAGACCCTGATTGCGCAGGGGGCGCCGGACATCGCTCGGTTTGGACCAGCACTTAGAGAAGCACTGGCCCGGGGGGCTAAAATAAAGATGACCCTCGAGAGAGCGACTCCCAAGGGAAAAAGGGCTAGGTGAGGCAAATGGTAAAACCAAGGTTGGGCCTTGCTGGAAAAGTCTTATTCAAAGCGAACTGTCAAGGGGGTCCCATAAATCACCCGACCGCGTTAGGGACGCAAAATCCGGGAACATAATACCGATATGACGGAAACTAGGGCGGCAAGAGTGGAACAAAACACCAGGCATAAGGCCGAGCCTTCCACCCTTTACCAAGTATATAGATGCGTTAATTAAATAAGATATATTGTGATATCCCAACAAGTAAACATGTTCCAACAAGGAACAACAACTCCATGTTCCAACAAGGAACAAACTTCATCTTCACCTGCAACTAACAACGCTATAAGAGGGGCTGAGCAAAGCGGTAACATAGCCAAACAACGGTTTGCTAGGACAAGGTGGGTTAGAGGCTTGGTTTAACAATATGGGAGGCATGATAAGCAAGTGGTAGGTATCGCAGCATAGGCATAGCAAAAGAGCGAGCAACTAGCAAGCAAAGATAGAAGTGATTTCGAGGGTATGGTCGTCTTGGTTGCCTCCTGACATTTAGGGGTTGTGGCAGTGTCCCGGGGAGTTGAGCGCCGAGGTGTTGTCGTCATAATTTTATCATTGCGGTTTTGGAATACTTGAGTTTAGTACGCCGACATCGAAAATCTCTTTTGTACAGTTGTTGGTGAGATAACCCTGATAGCCCAGTACTGTGGCGAGTGCGGGGGTATTGCCATGACTTGTATAACGGATGCTTTTCGAAGGTTGAGGTAGACGATTTCCGAAGGTTTCTTGGTTATGTGTTGAAGGATGGATACAGCTGGTTGTAGGATTTGCTAGTTTGGGTGAGATATTATGCTTCCCCTGTATCCCCAACACCTGATTGCATAACCAGAAAGTTTCGGGAGTTTATAAGTGGGAATTCTTGTAGCTCTAGTATTTCTTCCGCAGATATTTGGTTTGTGATTGGGTAATCCTTACCAATTATTTGTTCACTTCCGTACCTTGTTGATTTTATTCCTTACCATGTTCTAAGTGGCTTCTCAATTTTGGAAGTGTGATGATTTACATTGGAATTCATTCGTTCATTCTCGTTCGAATGTTAATTGTGAAGACTATATGTTGCAATTTCGTTCCTTTGATTCAGCCTCAATATATCTCTGTCAAGATGCTAATGGATGTCACCCTCTTCAGGATGGCTCCACCAACGCGTCAGAATCCGGAACGCAATGAAGGGAACCAGGCTAACCCTCTGCCACCACCTCCGCCTCCGGAAGCTTGGCAGGCCTTGATGACTGCCACAAATGCCAATGCTCAGATTCTGATTCAGCTCTTGCAAGATCGCAACCAAGGGCAAGCTAATCAAGAGAATCAAGGCCAAGGGAGCAATCAGCCGCATTTCGCTTCACTGAACCAGTTCCTTGCTAATCAGCCAAAGACCTTCAGCTACTGTGTCGAGGCCACAGACGCCGATGATTGGCTCGTGGACATCAGCAAGCATTTCGAGTGCAGCAATGTGAGACCTAAGGACTTTGTCAAGTTTGCCTCTTTTCAACTCAAAGATCAAGCTGCTGAGTGGTTCCAGCAATACAAAGATTCCAGAGGAGGTCGTGTGATTACCTGGGATGATTTCCGCCGTGATTTCAAAGCGCACCACATTCCAGAAAGTGTTGTTGAGCTTAAGCGTGAGGAATTCCGCAATCTCAAGCAAGGCACCATGTCTGTCTATCAATACAACACTCAGTTCTAGAAGCTCTCTCGTTTTGCAAGGCAAGACATTCCTGATGAGAAGAGTATGATCTACCAATTCAGGCGTGGTCTCAGAGAAGATCTGCAACTTGCTCTCGTGCTTTTCGAGCCATTAAAGTATGATGAATTCTACAACATGGCACTGAAACAAGAAGCTGCTCAGCTCAAGTGTGAGGCATCTAAGAAGAGAGTCAGAGACGCAGTTCAGTCTTCTTCTTCCTCACTTGTGGCAGCTAAGCAACAGAAGTTCTGGTTGCCTCCTCCTCCTCCGTTTCGTCAGCCTTATCAGCAGAAGAACTCAAGTGGTCGTGGATCTTCCCACCCACCCAACCCTGGCTATCAGAACAAGTCTCAGAATCAAGCTCCAAGGCCAAGTGCTCCTTACCATCGTCCGCTCTCAGATTTGACTTGTAACAAATGTCAGCAGAAGGGTCACTATGCGAACAAGTGCTTCAACCAAAGGCGCCTTCCGCCTCCTCCTCCTGTGAAATCTTCCAGCAATGCAGTGGTCAAGCATAATTCCCAGCATGCCAAGGTGAACATGATGAATGCAGCTCAAGCGGAGGATTCTTCTGAAGTGATCATGGGTAATCTTCCTGTTAATGATATTCCTGCTAAAGTCTTATTTGACACTGGAGCATCGCTTTCTTTCATTTCAAGACCTTTTGTGGCTATGCATGATTTGGGTACTCAAGTTTTGTCGAGACCGTTGTCTATTGTGTCCCCGGGCAAGCAAATGACATCTAATGTTTGTGTCCCGGATGTTTCTATCAAGATGGGCGACTACAAATTCTTGTCAAAACCAATTGTTCTTGGTGATTCTGATATTGATCTTATTCTCGGGATGGACTGGCTTTCTAAGCACAAGGCTCAGCTTGAGTGTGCTGCCAGGGAAATCAAATAGACTCACTCTTCTAACGATGTGATCATCTATGCTTCTCGTGATGATACCATTCGGTTGTTTTCTCTCAATGAGAATGATGAATTGGAGGCTATCTCTCAGATTCCAGTCGTTTGTGAGTACCAAGATGTTTTTCCAGAAGAGCTTCCGGGTATGCCTCCCCGCCGGCCAGTTGAATTCGTGATTGATCTCGAGCCTGGCATGGAACCTGTTTGCAAGCGTCCTTACAAGCTTGGACCAGATGAGCTCAAGGAATTTAAGATTCAACTCGATAAACAAGAACGTCTGGGTCTGATCAGACCGAGTTCTTCTCCGTGGGGTTGTGGTGTTCTTTTTGTCAAGAAGAAGGATGGCACGGACCGACTTTGCGTCGATTACCGTCCATTGAACAAGAAGACTATCAAGAACAAGTACCCACTTCCCAACATCAATGATCTATTTGAGCAACTCAAAGGTGCTAAGGTGTTCTCCAAGCTTGACCTTCGTATGGGTTATCATCAGATTCGCATTCGTGAAGAAGATATTCCCAAGACAGCTTTCAGAACAAGCTTTGGTTCTTATGAATATACTGTCATGTCTTTCGGCCTCGTCAATGCTCCTCCATATTTCACTCGCTTGATGAATTTCATCTTCAACCCCTACATCAACGAATTTGTCTTGGTCTATCTCGATGATATTTTGGTCTTCTCCAAGAATAAGAAGGATCATGCCGAACATTTGCGATTGGTACTCGACAAGCTCAGAGAGTATCAATTATATGCGAAGTTCTCCAAATGTGAATTCTGGCTGGATGAAGTTCTTTATCTTGGTCATATCATCTCTGCCAAGGGCATTGCTATTAATCCAGAGAGGGTGTCTGCAGTTTTGAGTTGGCAACCTCCTCAGAATGTCAAGCAGCTTCGCAGTTTTCTTGGACTTGCAAGCTATTGTCGAAGATTCGTTGAGAATTTCTCTAAGATTGCAAAGCCTCTTTCCAACCTCCTTCAGAAGCATGTGAAATATGTCTGGTCTCCTGAGTGTGATGTTGCTTTCAAGACTCTCAAAGATAAACTTGTCACTGCTCCAGTTTTGACTCCTCCTGACGAATCCAAGCCTTATGAAGTATTCTGTGATGCTTCTCTTCAGGGCCTCGGTGCTGTGTTAATGCAAGAGAAGAAGGTTGTTGCCTATACCTCTCGCCAGTTGAAGCCCAATGAAAGGAACTACCCCACTCACGATCTTGAGTTGGCGGCAGTGGTCCACGCTCTAATAACATGGAGACATCTCCTGTTGGGAAGGAAAGTGGACATCTTCACCGATCACAAGAGCCTCAAGTATATCTTCACTCAGCCTCATCTCAACCTCAGGCAAACTCGATGGGTCGAAATGATTCACGAGTATAATCCGAGTATTGAATATACTCCAGGCAAGGCTAATGTGATTGCAGACGCTTTGAGCAGAAAGGCTTACTGCAACAGCTTAATCCTCAAGCCATTCCAACCGGATCTCTGTGAGGCTTTCCGCAAGTTGAATCTTCAAGTTGTTCCTCAAGGTTTGCTTGCCAACCTCATCGTCTCTCCTACCTTGGAAGATCAAATTCGTGAGGCACAATTGTTGGATACCATGGTGAAGAAGGTGAAACGTGGTATTGAAAAGAGCATCCCCAAATACAAGTGCTATCGAGTTGATGACAGAGATACTCTTTTCTTCGAGGACCGGATCGTGGTTCCAAAGGGTGATCTTCGTAAAGTCATTATGAATGAAGCGCACAATTCTCTTCTGTCAATTCATCCTGGAAGTACAAAGATGTTCCATGACCTCAAGCAGTCGTATTGGTGGACTCAAATGAAGCGTGACATCGCTCAATTCGTGAATGAGTGTGATGTCTGCAGAAGGGTGAAAGCAGAACACCAACGACCAGCTGGTCTTCTCCAACCTCTTGCTATTCCAGAATGGAAGTTTGATCATATCGAAATGGACTTCGTGACTGGTTTTCCTAAGTCCAAGCGTGGAAATGATGCTATCTTCGTCGTCATCGACAAGCTCACCAAAGTGGCTCATTTTCTTCCTATCAAAGAGTCTATCACAGCAGCGCAGCTGGCAGAGCTCTACACCTCCAGAATTGTCTCTTTGCACGGCATTCCGCAATTGATCTCTTCAGACCGTGGCAGCATCTTTACCTCCAAATTTTGGGATTTTTTTCAGACGGCCATGGGCACCAACATTCGCTTCAGCACAGCTTTCCACCCTCAGACTAGTGGACAAGTCGAGCGTGTCAACCAAATTCTTGAAGATATGCTCAGAGCCTGTGTTATCTCTTTCGGCATGAAGTGGGAGGATTGTCTTCCTTATGCTGAATTCTCTTACAACAACAGTTTTCAAGCCAGTTCGGGCAAAGCCCCATTCGAGATTCTCTATGGCAGGAAGTGCCGTACTCCTCTCAACTGGTCTGAAACCGGTGAACGCCAATTGCTCGGCAATGATTTGATCTCAGAGGCTGAGGCTATGTGCAAGGTCATTCGTGAGAACCTCAAAGCCGCGCAATCGCGCCAGAAGAGCTATTACGATAGCAAACACCGAGATGTGGCATTCGAGATCGGAGACCATGTCTACCTCCGCGTCTCTCCAATGAAAGGAACTCGTCGCTTCGGTATCAAGGGGAAACTTGCTCCGCGATACGTGGGCCCCTTCAAGATCATCGGGAAACGAGGCGATCTCGCCTATCAACTTGAGCTCCCCTCCAATTTTGCAAATGTGCACGATGTCTTCCACGTGTCACAGCTTCGCAAGTGCTTCAAGACGCCTGAGCGCACCATCAACTTCGAAGAGATTGATCTTCAAGAAGATTTGTCCTATCATGAGCATCCAGTTGCCATTCTTGAGACAACTGAGCGCAAGACTCGCAACAAGTCAATCAAATTCCTCAAAGTGAAATGGTCACATCATTCAGTCCGAGAAGCCACCTGGGAGCGTGAAGACCACCTACGTTCTGAGTATCCGGAGTTCTTTCAGTCCTAGATCTCGGGACGAGATCCTCTCGTAGTGGTGGTGTGTTGTAACGCCCCAGATGTAACTTGCCATAATTGTAATCCAACTCTTGCCATTTCCGGCTATGTGTTATGATATTCCCTCCGTGGTTGGGTTCTCTCCGTTTTGCATTTTGGTCATGTCATGCATTTCATATCATGTCATCATGTGCATCGCATTCGCATACGTGTTCGTCTCATAAATCCGAGCATCTTTCCCGTTGTCCGTTTTGCAATCCGGCGCTCCTATGTCTCCCGGCGTCCCCTTTTGCATTTCTTTGTGAGCGGGTATTAAACTTTCTCGGATTGGACCGAGGTTTGACATGTGGCCTCGGTATAGCACCGGTAGACCGCCTGTCAAGTTTCGGGTCAATCGGAGTTCGTTTGGTACTCCAACGGTTAACCGGGTAACCGTGAAGGCCTCATGTGTGTTGCAGCCCAACACCCCTTCAAAACAGCCCAACAACCCATTTAAGGCACTCCCATGTCCTCCGCCGTTCGATCACGATCGCGTGGCCGAAAACCGCTCTCCATTTGGAGCTTCCTAGCCCCCTCTACCTATAAATATGTGCACCCCTCCTCCAAATCCGGGCAAAAACACCCCCGAAACCCTAAAATTCGTCTCTCTGCGCGTGCGGACGTGCCCGCCGCCGCCGGACGAAGTCCGCGCCGCCGCCCGCGCCCAACCACGCTGCGCCACGTGGCCTGCGCCGCCGTCCCCGCCACCCGGCCCGCCGAGCCCGCGCCAGGCCCCCGCGGGCCCAGTCGCGCCGCCAGCCGCAGCCGCAGCCACGCCGCCCGCCTCCCGCGCGAGCCGCCCGGCCCGCGCCGTGCTCCGCCGTCGCCGCGCTCCGCCGTCGCCCGCTCCGCCGCGCCCGCCGCCGCACGTCGCGGATCCGGTCGGGCCGGACCGGATCCGGCCATCCCCGCCTCCGGCGCCCTCCCCCCGAGCTGCCGCCGCCTCCTCCGGCGACCTCCCCGGCGGATCCGGCGAGATCCGCCCGGTGATCCTCGATCTGCGTGCCTAGGGGTTGACTTCTTCCCCCCTCGTTTTCTCTAAGTCCCGTGCATTTTACATTATCGTCACATGTTCGTCATGCCATAACTTTGCATACATATCTCCGTTTCGCGCGTATAATATGTCTAATTGTTCGCCTCGAAGGGTACATCATTTTGTTCCATTGAACCATTTGCATTTGAAGTCATCTTGATGCCCGAAATGCTGTTAGAAGTGGGCTAGTTGATGTTAGTGGCTGGATCTTATCTGAACATGCACTTTTGTCATTTTTGCCGTGATTGATGTGTACCTCCTATGAAGTTGAGTCCTACATGAGTTTTGAAATACGCCATGCCACCTATCCAGGGAATTTTGCCATGTATTTTTGTGATCTATGTGGTGACTAGCACAAGCATGCAAACTAGGTCACTTGATGTTGCTGATTTCAGAGACTTAGTGATTTCACCAAGTCCCTGACTGCTGTTATTTTTAGGCCATGTGTTCATGTTGTTTCCGAGAGATCTATGCATAATTTGAGCATGATCAGTAAGAGTGTTTTGAACTTGTGTATTTGCTATATCCATCCATGCCTTTTTTTGTATTTATGGAGTGCAATAGCTTGAGTCAATTGAGCTCTACTTTTGCTTCAAAATGTTGCTGGCAGATTGTTTACGTGTTATTCGATTTTGCCAAGCTTGGTGTAGTTGATCCTTGCATGATATGATGTTATTCGTGCCATTTCTTGTTACTATGTCATGTCCTATTGATGTATGTATGCTTAGTTTATCATGCAATGCTCTGTAGTGAGTGCATCGAGCTCACGAACATGCTTACTCGTTATCTGTTTTGACATGTCCAGTTTTCTGCTAAGTCTGTAACCTGTAACGAAACTTGCTTAATTGACATGGGTGTAATCATAATTTCTGGTCCTTTTTGACTTATGGTCAGTAAGGGATTTTTTGTCAAGTGCTTTGAGTAGATTCATGCCATGCCTTTCTTTGCTATGTTCTGAACCTGTAGCATGTTGTTTCGTTGCTCTGAACATGTCATCCTGATGTTAGTTTTCTGCTATGTTGTTAATTTCACAAAGTCTGAGAACCTGTTATCTTGTGCACTTTTGCCATGCTTGTTTGGACCTGTTATGATGCGAACTATCCGTAGCTCAGTGTTCATCTTTTATCGTGCATCTTGTGTAGATTACTGTCATATGCTTTGTTGCCATGTTTGGGTGCAGTAGCTTAATTATTTGTTGCTTGCTAAGTAGCATCATGCTGTTAATGGCAGATTCGTGTCATTCTTGTATTGCTTGCCATTTGCAAACCGTGCATCCGATTCCGGTGAAATTTATATCGATTTCAACCGAAATCACCTCATCTATCCAGTGGCATGCTTGGTTTGCCAAGATTATGCCTTTTTCACCCTTGTCCTTCCGGAGCACGCATACGCATTGCATATCACCTCTCGCATATCATGCCATGTTTTTGCATCATGTTGCTTGCGCATTGCATCGTGGTTGATTTTGGTTCCTTTGCTTGTTCTCTTGTCTTGGGTAGAGCCGGGAGACGAGTACGTGAACGAGGAACCTGTTAAGAACGCTTTCGAGGACCAAGCTTTCGACAACTCTGAGAACCTTGCAGGCAAGATGACCATACCCTCGAAATCACTTCTATCTTTGCTTGCTAGATTGCTCGCTCTTTTGCTATGCCTATGCTGCGATATCTACCTCTTGCCATATCATGCCTCCTATATTGCCATGTCAGCCCCTAACCTTCCATGTCCTAGCAAACCGTTGTTTGGCTATGTTACTGCTTTGCTCAGCCCCTCTTATAGCGTTGCTAGTTGCAGGTGAAGATAAAGTTTGTTCCTTGTTGGGACATGATCTTGTTGTTCCTTGTTGGAACATGTTTACTTGTTGGGATATCACAATACCTCTTATTTAATTAATGCATCTATATACTTGGTAAAGGGTGGAAGGCTCGGCCTTATGCCTGGTGTTTTGTTCCACTCTTGCCACCCTAGTTTCCGTCATACCGGTGTTATGTTCCCGGAGTTTGCGTTCCTTACACGGTTGGGTGATTTATGGGACCCCCTTGACAGTTCGCTTTGAATGAGACTTTTCCAGCAAGGCCCAACATTGGTTTTACCATTTGCCACCTAAGCCTTTTTCCCTTGGGTTCTGCAGACTCAAGGGTCATCTTTATTTTAAACCCCCGGGCCAGTTCTCCTTCGATTGCTGGTCCAAACTAGAGCCCTTTGCAGCGCCACCTCGGGGCAACTCGAGGGCTGGTTTTAGTTGTACGGAGTGTTCATCCGGATGTGCCTTGAGACCGAGATATGTGCAGCTCCTATCAGGATTTGTCGGCACAATCGGGCGGCTTTGCTGGACTTGTTTTATTGCTGTCGAAAAGTCTTGTAGTCCGGGATTCCGAGATTGATCGGGTCTTCCCGGTAGAAGGAATATCCTTCGTTGACCGTGAGAGCTTATCATGGGCTAAGTTGGGACACCCCTGCAGGGTATTATCTTTCGAAAGCCGTGCCCGCGGTTATGAGGCAGATGGGAATTTGTTGATGTCCGGTTGTAGAAAACCCGAAGTTGACCTTAACTAAAACACATCAACCGCGTGTGTAACCGTGACGGTCTCTTCTCGGCGGGGTCCGGGAAGTGAACACGGTTGTTGGAGTTATGCCTGACGTAGGTTGTTTCAGGATCACTTCTTGATCACTTCTAGCTTCACGACCGTGCTTTGCCTTCTCTTCTCGCTCTCTTTTGCGCTGTAGCCACCATATGCTAGTCGCTTGCTGCAGCTCCACCTCACAAACCCCCTTTCCCACCTTTAAGCTTAAATAGTCTTGATCTCGCGGGTGTGAGATTGCTGAGTCCCCGTGACTCACAGATATTATCACCACAGTTGCAGGTACCAACGATGCCAGCGCAGATGACGCGACCGAGCTCACTTGGGAGTTCGACGAGGAACGTGGCCGTTACTATGTTTCTTTTCCAGATGATCAGTAGTGGAGCCCAGTTGGGTGATCCGGGGATCTGTTTAGCATTTGGGGTAGTCTTCTTTCATTTTGGTACCGTAGTCGGACCTTGAGTGTAATCTGTATGATGGATGTTATTTATGTACTTGTGTGAAGTGGCGATTGTAAGCCAACTATGTATCTTTCCCCTTTATTTATTACATGGATTGTGTGAAGATTACCTCACTTGCGACATTGCTTTCAATGCGGTTATGCCTCTAAGTCGTGCCTCGACACGTGGGAGATATAGCCGCATCGAGGGCGTTACAAGTGCTTATCATGGGCTAAGTTGGGACACCCCTGCAGGGTTTGAACTTTCGAAAGCCGTGCCCGCGGTTATGTGGCAGATGGGAATTTGTTAATGTCCGGTTGTAGAAAACCCGAAGTTGATCTTAACTAAAATACACCAACCGCGTGTGTAACCGTGATGGTCTCTTCTTGGCGGGGTCCGGGAAGTGAACACGGTTGTTGGAGTTATGTCTGAAGTAAGTAGTTCAGGATCACTTCTTGATCATAGTTGTTCGACCGTGCTTTTGCCTTCTCTTCTCGCTCTCATCTGCGTATGTTAGCCACCATATATGCTAGTCGCTTGCTGCAGCTCCACCTCATACCTTTTACCCTACCTATAAGCTTAAATAGTCTTGATCTCGCGGGTGTGAGATTGCTGAGTCCTCGTGACTCACCAGATGCTTCCAAAACCAGTTTGCAGGTGCCGATGAGTCCGTGCAGTTGACGCACCCGAGCTCAAGGAGGAGTTCGATGAAGATCTTGTTCTTTGTGTTGTTTCGTTCTAGTCGATCAGTAGTGGGCCCAGTTGGGGTCGATCGTGGGCACCTTTGTCGCTTTTGGGGTTTCTTCTTTTATGTTGGCTCCGTAGTCGGGCCCTGATTGTAACTGTATGATGCATTGTTTTATTCATGTATTTGTGTGAAGTGGCGATTGTAAGCCAACTATGTATCTTTTTCCCTTTTGTATTACATGGGATGTGTGAAGATTACCTCACTTGCGACATTGCTTTCAATGCGGTTATGCCTCTAAGTCGTGCTTCGACACGTGGGAGATATAGCCGCATCGAGGGCGTTACAATACAACTCCAAGTGTCCGTTACCGTAGGACAGGCTATCGATAGATGTTTTCTTCCCTACAGGGGTGCACCAACTTACCAACCACGCTCGCTTAACTCCGGTCGGACACACTTTCCTGGATCATGCCTGGCCTCGGCCAAACAATACGCCGCAACCCGACCTAGGCTTAATAGAGAGGCCAGCACGCCGAACTAAACCTATGCCCCCAGGGGTCATGGGCCATCTCCCCGGGAACTCCTGCACGTTACGTAGGCGGCCGGTGAGCAGACCTAGCTACCTCCTTCAACAAGGCAGGCGCTTACGCAGTCCAACCCGGCGCGCGCCGCTCAGTCACTGACGTCTATTAAGCTTTGGCTGATGTATACGACGCAGAACGCCCATACTATGCCCACGTGATGGTTAGTGCTATCAGGCCAGAGGCCCCTCGGATCAAATATCCAAATCGTAGTGGATTAGGAACGCGCGGTAACAAGCAGAGACTCACGAAAGATGTGACCCCGTTGCCCCGTCTCGAGGACTTGCGGCAAGGGCTAGGAATGCCCGACCACGCCTCGTAATTATCTCGCGGACACCCTCCAGGTCAACCCGACTCCACATCACTCGCAATTAAGCTCGCGCGGGTACCCATCAGGGTCGACCCGTCTTTCCAAGTAACAATGGTAAAGTCCAAGTATCCGTGTGTCCAAACATCAAGGGGAAAACCCGAGGAATCACCCTCGATGAATTCCACTAGATGTAATCATCAAGATGAACGTAAGAGGAATCACCCCCGAGGTTCACACTTGAGGGGTTGCACGACAGAGTCGTATCGGAAGTGGTTAAGGAGGAAATCACCCTCGATGACCATGACCGAATGACTACACTACAGGGTTAACATCAGAAGTGCTGAAGAGGACTCACCCTCGGTACTCGATAGTAACCCAGTAGTGTCGAACAACTAAGGGGAAAGTGATGTGCGGTGCCGGGGCCCGGTCTTCGATCCCGTTGATCGGGTCTTCAATGATGAAGCAGGGGCAACAAGGACAAGGTGGGGGTCACTGATGGGTCACTAACCAACCTATACTAAGCAGTTTAGGATAAGTAGGTAGGTAACAATGAGCAGGTTACAAAAGCAGGCTATGCATCAGAATAGGAGCAAACAATAACAACAGCAAAATCTAATGCAAGCATGAGAGAATGTAATGGGCGATATCGGGATGATCAAAGGGGGGGCTTGCCTGGTTGCTCGGGCAGGAGAGAGAGATAGTCAACGGGCTGCTCGTCAGTAGCGTAGTCGTACTTAGCATCAACGACATCGGTCTCGGCGTCTATCAAGAGAGAAGGAGGGGGAGAGAAACAATAAATTCACGGCAATAATGCAAACAATATGCAGGACATGTCTAAATGATATGCAGAGGTGTTCTACTGCCTAACTAAATGATTTAGTTAAATTTAGGAATTTATTTGGATTTATTTAATTAAAGTTGGGCACTATTCATTCACTGAAATCGGTCTAAAAGTTCCATGTTCATATTACTATGGGCATCTGACAGGAATACGAAGGACGTATTTAGGTTCGTATCAAAATTCTAAGCAAGTTTCATGTATAAAGCTTTTCGATCCGAACTACAGTTTATTTTCTATTAAATTTTCAAAGACTAAACAATATTCTAGATTTTCTAAATTACTTTTAATGCGGGTTGACCAAGTCAAATTTGACTAGTCAAAAGGAGAGCTGTGACCCACATGTCATGGACTATTTACCTAAACAATTAATTAAACCCAACTTATTTAATGGGGCCTACATGTCATCTACTACTAGACTAACTTAGTACTAATTAATAATACTAGCTAAACCTAGTATTAACAAGGGCCGGACACTACTGGGCAGAACCCATCCGGCCACACGCACGGCACACACACAGAACACGCAACACACGATGCTAGAGGTTAAATATGTTCTCTGTTTAACAGAAGATAGCAATTTACGATTTTCATAGGAATTAATCCATGCATCAACTGGATTTGGTCCAATGGAAACATTTGGGCCTTGACAAGTCTACTACTTAATCATATTATTTTTACAAATATTAACAACTATTTAAACGCTGATTAGGGGCTGTTTAGTGGCTTAGTCAATATAGAAATTGCGAAGCTAACTAGCAGCAGCTACAGTAGCAAGCAGTGCAGCGACGCAGCAAGCAGAGCAGCGCAGTAGCAGGTACGCATAGCAGCAAGCAGCGGCCAAGTAGTGAGCAGCAGCGCAACTAGCAGCGAGGGGCAGGGGCGCGGGGCTGCACGGGCGGACGTCCGCGCACGAGGAGCAGGCGGGTGTAGCCAAGGGCAGGAGCAGGCGGCAGTTGGAGGTGAGGCCAGGGGCGGCCATGGCGCTCGGGCGTCGATGGAACCGGTGAAGCGGGGCATGGCAAAGCCCGCGGAGGAGCGCGTTGGGTCCCTGGGCTTGCACGCAAGCTAAAGGCAGCGGGGCTGGACCAAATGGTCGCCGGCACAGGGCCGGCGACGTGGTTAGCGGCGGAGGCGTTCGGCCAACGATGGCGGCAGGGCTACGGGCTACGAGAGACGGCGCTAAGGGAGGGAAGAGAAGCGGAAGCTCACCGTGGAGCTCAAGAAAGGCTCGTTGAGCGGTTTAGGAGCGCAGGAAGACGGGATCGACGGCGGGAGGCGCACGGCGGCCGACGGGGAAGAGAGCTCGGATCCGGCGATGTGGGGGCGCCCGGCTTGAACTGGTGGCTGTACTCGATGCAGAGGGGATCTGCGGAGCTCGTGGACGCCTTCCCATGTCGCGGTGTCGACGGAGAGCACGCCAGCGAGGTGGCCAGGTCAATGGCAGCGCTCGGGCAAGGCGGAGAGGAAGATGGGGCGCGAGGGTGTGGGAGAGAGCGAGGAAGGGGCACGTTAGGGTTAGCGGGGGCGCCAGGGTCTTCTAGGGGGCGGTTCGCCGGCGGATGGCCGCCACGGCGCCGACCGGTGCCGTGGCGGGCATCGGTGGCAGCCACGGCTGCAGTGAACAGGGGAAGGGGGAAACAGGGGCGTGCTGGGGTCGGCCTAGTGGCCAGTTGGGCCAAGGCCCAGGGGAAGGGGGGAGGAGGCTTTTCCTCTTAAAAAAACAAATTGTTTCTATTACCTTTCCCTGTTTTGCATCTAGTTGGGACATCAAATGATTTTTGCTTTGAACAAAACTTGGCACGTAATTTTAACACAATAACTTGAGATGGCACCAAAAAGTTTGGGGTCCAAAGAAGTTGTGTAACCATTTTTAGAAATAGAAAAGGCCAATTAAATTGTTGTGGGACCACTAAACAATTTTCTAGGGGCACTTTGGGAATCCAAAAGAGGTTGGTACCAACATGCAAAATACCGGGGATTATTTGCCACACTTTGAACATTTTAGTTTTCATGTTTGGCAAATTTGAATTTTTGACTTTGATTTGAATTTGATATTTGAACCGGTTTCGAACCAACACGAGTTTAACAACAGTAATCATGATGACGTGGCATCATTAGTAAGGAAATACGGTGGCTTAATTATCCGGGCGTCACAATTCTTCTCCACTACAAGAAATCTCGTCCCGAGATTTAAGGGGTGGAATAAGGGGAAAAGTCTCGGGAAGGACGAAGCTCAACATAAGATAGGTACTTGGGGGCTATCTCGCGAACGTGGCAGAGAGGCATCTCTCGAGTTGAAATTCAAGAAAGTCATCGAGAGCAAGGCTAGAAGGTGTAATAAGAAGCTTCAAGCGGATAGGCAATCGTTCATTGCCTGAAACAGAGGGTGAAAGGGGGTTTAGAGCAATGGGAATAAGTATTGCGTCTGATACCAGAATAAATCACTAGGAAGGTGGCTCGTGATTTTCATAGAAGGCTAGCGGAAGGAATAACTTTAGAAACAGGGGTGTACAAGAGTCAGGTTTCGATCCTGTGGAATCGTGGGTTATGGGCCCACCATGTGGGTTAAAAGCAGGAAGGGCGCTAACATTTTGCACAGGCATGACAGCAAAGCATGTCAGAGGATAGCATGTCAGTTATGTTGGCAGCAACGTTGGTACCAAGGGCGAGGGACAAAGAGAACCATTTTCCTGCTCGTTGAAACGAGGCGGACCAATAGGCAAAGTTCTCGTCCATCGGTAGTTACCAGAATGTCAACATCAATAATAACAGGGTCTTACTACCAAATTGTGCACTGAGGTGTTTACATATGCAGGGAATTATTTCTGCTTATATCATATAGATCACAAGAAGGTTAAACAACCCAATAGAAAGGAAAATGAAATTATCGAATTAACCAGACCAATGGAAAGGAAAATGTGTTTACACACAAGAATTGGGAGTATATCCTTCCCAAGGGGAAGCGGAGCACGATATACATGATATGACAACAAGTGCAAAAGCATTTAGATAAAGGGGGCGAGGGAAGAATCGTGATATTACCCATACAATGGTGTTTGGATAATTGATCAAGAAACTTTTAGCAACGTGCTTCAAATGTTCTTATTGAAGATCGGATTACCACAGACATGCTTCGAGATAGCATTGACATGGTTTTCAAGCAAATGTCAGACTTTGGATACACAAAGGATCCATCGGAAACAACTTAGAAAATTAGTCATACAATTTCAGCAAGGAAAAGATGAGGTGTGACCGATGGGCTCAGCAACAATCCATCGACATGTCAAAAAGGATGTATTTCCAAATTATATGAACAAGTTTGTGTTGGGGAAGGCAAGAATGTTGTCAATGATAACACAAATCATCAAGAGGCAAGGATGGTATTTCTAGCCATGAATTCAATTGACATCTCTGAAGAAGCCAAAGTGTTGACCGTGATCATGGCAAATTTTGTCGAGAGACTCTATGAAGATGTCATCGAGCAGAAAAGGAAGGATGAAATGAAAGGCTATGAGAACCACGGATTCGACACAAGCTCAAAGTCAAGATTGTTGTACGAGGTGAAATGATAAGATGAGGAAGATCGACGTAAGCTTAGCTCATCGTCAGAAGTTGCTCCGGGCATAAGGACCAGGTAGCACAGTTAAAAGTTGACACGATAAAAATATAGCCGATCAGGCAAGGAATGATGTGATAGGGTATTAAACTTCCCAGTAACAAGTACTAGGGGTAATACCGGAAGGTAAATCGGAGTAGAGGTTAGACGGGTGAAATGATCTGCAGAGGGAAAGTACTTTAACTTGTCCGGGAAATGGGATCAAAGGGGAACACTCATGGTCAGAACCACGGTTACAAAGGATCAAGTCCCAGATATAAGATGATCTTATACCCATGGGGATAGATAATTTTAAGAGAAGCTTCCATGATAAGTGCCACATCGGGTCCATGGGCATGAACACAAAGTTCAAGGTCTATTCCCACTTCTTCAATGCATAACCTTTCATTCACTCCTCGTTTTCGAAGAAATTGTAGTGCTGAAGATTTATCTAGTGAAGCACCAGAAGAGTATGAGTCGCATAACTTTCGAGTTCACACGAATTAGGAAAAGCATAGGTTCAACCCATCGGGACATTTTTACGAAGCTATAAAACACAATAATCGGAGCGACGGGTACACGCTCGAAAGCAAAGGGCTGGCAATGCTGGAGTAGATGATACAATTCGCCAGAGGCATTTTTACCATGGGAAAGTCGTCAATGATTTAAAATATGAAAGAGCTGTCGGATAGTAATCCACCAAAAGATCAGGTGGTCCGTAAAGGGTCTGATGTGAATATCGGTACTCAACTAGAGGAAGGGATGCAAAGGAATCGGTTTATGGAAACATCTGAATAAGTCGAAGCTTGAATACGAAGGGTTTACGATTTTTAAAACAGAAGATCAGAAGCAGAGGCTCTGATCAAAAGATAATTGAGTTGAATCAATATAGATCGACAATCGATCAAGGTTTGATTTGCCAAGAACATGCTCAAGTTCGGAGTGATGTCTGAGTCGGAAGGGTGAATGCTAGGATCTGATTGAGGGTAGAAAGCATTCACAACATATTGGATCAAGCGAATCGAAACGAGAGTGACAGAGGATGTCAACGAAGATTACTAGGAATATGGAACTAACCATAAAGCAGGCACGCAAGACTTTCCAAAGCAATAGGTTGCAAAGGATTCTTGGAAGGTCGAATAGCATTTCGGGGTATTTTGTGAAACATATGATCAACTGGGGATGAACGAATCCCCGATAAGAGTGAGGAATTATTCGTAGGGTTATTCAGGCGGAAAAGAGCTGCAAGGCAGTCAGAAAAAGGATTCTCGAAAGTCGGAGAATACTTTCGGGTATCTTGTAATAACAAGAACAACTAGGGGTGGAAGTATGAACGGCGAGGGTACGTAGTTATCCATAAGGATTCAACGGTGTTAAGGGATTGCAAAAGAAATGAACACAAGTTCTCGGGAGTAGATCGGAGAGTATCTTCGAAGTCTTCTGGTGAAGTAGGTAACCATCCGGACTGAAGGGGCTCTCCGGGGAAACTCATTACGAGAACCTAATGTAGTTAGTAAATTCATTTAACCAGAATAGAAGAGAGAATAGAGTCCCAGAGTATAGATGAGGAATAAAAGATACTAATACCACCCAATGGCAACGTGGGCCCGTAAGGCACACAACCAATGTTAGTAAAAGTTTTTCAGTGACTAGACTCAACTTCGGCCAAGGAGTTGGAAAGGGGGCTACCTACAGGCAGTCGGCTCTGATACCAACTTGTGACGCCCTCAATTCAATCGTACACTAATCATACACGCAAATGTGTACGATCAAGATCAAGGACTCACGGGAAGATATCACAACACAACTCTAGACACAAATTAAAATAATACAAGCTTTATATTACAAGCCAGGGGCCTCAAGGGCTTGAATACATAAGCTCGAATACACAAGAGTCAACGGAAGCAACAATATCTGAGTACAGACATAAGTTAGAAAATTTTTCCTCAAGAAGGCTAGCACAAAAGTAGCAACGATCGAAAAGGCAAGGACTCCTGCCTGGGAGCCTCCTAACTACTCCTGGTCGTCGGCGGTCTCCACGTAGTACCAGGGATCGGCGGTGGCATCTGGCTCTTGGGCTCCGACATCTGGTTGCATCAACCGGAAAGAAGAAGAAAGGGGGAAAAGGGGGAGCAAATCAACCGTGAGTACTCACCCAAAGTACTCGCAAGCAAGGAACTACACTACATATGCATCGGTATCAATGAAATGGGTTGTATGTGGACTGAACTACAGAAATGCCAGAATAGAGAGAAGGCATAGTCCTATTGAAGACTAGCATCTTCTGGAAACCACCATCTTGCAGCAACCGGAGGGAGTAGAGTAGCATACATAAAGTAGTAGAAGTGTTATCAACCTCGGCCGGAGATCCTTTCTCGACTCCCTGCGAGAAAGACATCCCAGAGCCATACTATCCAGTTATCATCACAATCCAATTCTCATCACCATCCAGTTCTCATCACAAGTATCAAGTTCTAGTTGTATCGATCGGGATACAACTCCAAGTGTCCGTTACCGTAGGACGGGCTATCGATAGATGTTTTCTTCCCTGCAGGGGTGCACCAACTTACCAACCACGCTCGCTTAACTCCGGCCGGACACACTTTCCTGGGTCATGCCTGGCCTCGGCCAAACAATACGCCGCAACCTGACCTAGGCTTAATAGAGAGGCCAGCACGCCGAACTAAACCTATGCCCCCAGGGGTCATGGGCCATCTCCCCGGGAACTGCTGCACGTTGCGTGGGCGGCCGGTGAGCAGACCTAGCTACCTCCTTCAACAAGGCAGGCGCTTACGCAGTCCAACCCGGTGCGCGCCGCTCAGTCGCTGACGTCTATTAAGCTTCGGCTGATGTATACGATGCAGAACGCCCATACTATGCCCACGTGATGGTTAGTGCTATCAGGCCAGAGGCCCCTCGGATCAAATATTCAAATCGTAGTGGATTAGGAACGCGCGGTAACAAGCAGAGACTCACGAAAGATGTGACCCCGTTGCCCCGTCTCGAGGACTTGCGGCAAGGGCTAGGAATGCCCGACCACGCCTCGTAATTATCTCGCGGACACCCTCCAGGTCAACCCGACTCCACATCACTCGCAATTAAGCTCGCGCGGGTACCCATCAGGGTCGACCCGTCTTTCCAAGTAACAATGGTAAAGTCCAAGTATCCGTGTGTCCAAACATCAAGGGGAAAACCCGAGGAATCACCCTCGATGAATTCCACTAGATGTAATCATCAAGATGAACGTAAGAGGAATCACCCCCGAGGTTCACACTTGAGGGGTTGCACGACAGAGTCGTATCGGAAGTGGTTAAGGAGGAAATCACCCTCGATGACCATGACCGAATGACTACACTACAGGGTTAACATCAGAAGTGCTGAAGAGGACTCACCCTCGGTACTCGATAGTAACCCAGTAGTGTCGAACAACTAAGGGGAAAGTGATGTGCGGTGCCGGGGCCCGGTCTTCGATCCCGTTGATCGGGTCTTCAATGATGAAGCAGGGGCAACAAGGACAAGGTGGGGGTCACTGATGGGTCACTAACCAACCTATACTAAGCAGTTTAGGATAAGTAGGTAGGTAACAATGAGCAGGTTACAAAAGCAGGCTATGCATCAGAATAGGAGCAAACAATAACAACAGCAAAATCTAATGCAAGCATGAGAGAATGGAATGGGCGATATCGGGATGATCAAAGGGGGGGCTTGCCTGGTTGCTCGGGCAGGAGAGAGAGATAGTCAACGGGCTGCTCGTCAGTAGCGTAGTCGTACTTAGCATCAACGACATCGGTCTCGGCGTCTATCAAGAGAGAAGGAGGGGGAGAGAAACAATAAATTCACGGCAATAATGCAAACAATATGCAGGACATGTCTAAATGATATGCAGAGGTGTTCTACTGCCTAACTAAATGATTTAGTTAAATTTAGGAATTTATTTGGATTTATTTAATTAAAGTTGGGCACTATTCATTCACTGAAATCGGTCTAAAAGTTCCATGTTCATATTACTATGGGCATCTGACAGGAATACGAAGGACGTATTTAGGTTCGTATCAAAATTCTAAGCAAGTTTCATGTATAAAGCTTTTCGATCCGAACTACAGTTTATTTTCTATTAAATTTTCAAAGACTAAACAATATTCTAGATTTTCTAAATTACTTTTAATGCGGGTTGACCAAGTCAAATTTGACTAGTCAAAAGGAGAGCTGTGACCCACATGTCATGGACTATTTACCTAAACAATTAATTAAACCCAACTTATTTAATGGGGCCTACATGTCATCTACTACTAGACTAACTTAGTACTAATTAATAATACTAGCTAAACCTAGTATTAACAAGGGCCGGCCACTACTGGGCAGAACCGAGCCGGCCACACGCACGGCACACACACAGAACACGCAACACACGATGCTAGAGGTTAAATATGTTCTCTGTTTAACAGAAGATAGCAATTTACGATTTTCATAGGAATTAATCCATGCATCAACTGGATTTGGTCCAATGGAAACATTTGGGCCTTGACAAGTCTACTACCTAATCATATTATTTTTACAAATATTAACAACAATATAAACGCTGATTAGGGGCTGTTTAGGGGCTTAGTCAACATAGAAATTGCAAAGCTAACTAGCAGCAGCTAAAGTAGCAAGCAGTGCAGCGACGCAGCAAGCAGAGCAGCGCAGCAGCAGGTACGCAGAGCAGCAAGCAGCGGCCAAGTAGTGAGCAGCAGCGCAACTAGCAGCGAGGGGCAGGGGCGCGGGGCTGCACGGGCGGACGTCCGCGCACGAGGAGCAGGCGGACGTCCGCGCACGAGGAGCAGGCGGGCGTAGCCATGGGCAGGAGCAGGCGGCAGTTGGAGGTGAGGCCAGGGGCGGCCATGGCGCTCGGGCGTCGATGGAACCGGCGAAGCTGGGCATGGCAAAGCCCGCGGAGGAGCGCGTTGGGTCCCTGGGCTTGTACGCAAGCTAAAGGCAGCGGGGCTGGACCAAATGGTCGCCGGCACGGGGCCGACGACGAGGTTAGCGGCGGAGGCGTTCGGCCAACGATGGCGGCAGGGCTACGGGCTACGAGAGACGGCGCTAAGGGAGGGAAGAGAAGCGGAAGCTCACCGTGGAGCTCAAGAAAGGCTCGTTGAGCGGTTTAGGAGCGCAGGGAGACGGGATCGACGGCGGGAGGCGCACGGCGGTCGACGGGGAAGAGAGCTCGGATCCGGCGATGTGGGGGCGCCCGGCTTGAACTGGTGGTCGTAGTCGATGCAGAGGGGAGCTGCGGAGCTCGTGGACGCCTTCCCATGTCGTGGTGTCGATGGAGAGCACGCCGGCGAGGTGGCCAGGGCAATGGCAGCGCTCGGGCGAGGCGGAGAGGAAGATGGGGCGCGAGGGTGTGGGAGAGAGCGAGGGAGGGGCGCGTTAGGGTTAGCGGGGGGCGCCAGGGTCTTCTAGGGGGCGGTTCGCCGGCGGATGGCCGCCACGGCGCCGACCGGTGCCGTGGCGGGCATCGGTGGCAGCCACGGCTGCAGTGAGCAGGGGAAGGGGAAACAGGGGCATGCTGGGCCGGCCTAGTGGCCAGTTGGGCCAAGGCCCAGGGGAGGGGGGAGGAGGCTTTTCCTCTTAAAAAACAAATTGTTTCTATTACCTTTCCCTGTTTTGCATCTAGTTGGGGCATCAAATGATTTTTGCTTTGAACAAAACTTGGCATGTAATTTTAACACAATAACTTGAGATGGCACCAAAAAGTTTGGGGTCCAAAGGAGTTGCGTAACCATTTTTAGAAATAGAAAAGGCCAATTTAATTGTTGTGGGACCACTAAACAATTTTCTAGGGGCACTTTGGGAATCCAAAAGAGGTTGGTTCCAAAATGCAAAATACCGGAGATTATTTGCCACACTTTGAACATTTTAGTTTTCATGTTTGGCAAATTTGAATTTTTGACTTTGATTTGAATTTGATATTTGAACCGGTTTCGAACCAACACGAGTTTAACAACAGTAATCATGATGACGTGACATCATTAGTAAGGAATTACTGTGGCTTAATTATCCGGGCGTCACATAGCCCTAGCAATTTTTTCATCAAGAAATTCACTAAGGTGCACAGTAGTATGAGGCATAGAAGCAGTTTCATCATAAGTATCATGCGTAGCAGAAGTGGCATCATCAATAACATGCGACATATCGGAACGAATAGCAGAAGCAGGTTTAGGTGTTGCTAGCTTACTCATAACAGAAGGTGAATCAAGTGCAGAGCTAGATGGCAGTTCCTTACCTCCCCTCGTAGTTGAGGGATAAATTGTTGTCTTAGCGTCTTTCAAGTTCTTCATAGTGTCCAGAAGATATAAATCCCAAATGACTCAAAGAATAGAGCTATGCTCCCCGGCAACGGCGACAGAAATTGGTCTTGATAACCCACAAGTATAGGGGATCGCAACAGTTTTTGAGGGTAGAGTATTCAACCCAAATTTATTGATTCGATACAAGGGGAGTCAAAGAATATTCTCAAGTATTAGTAGCTGAGTTGTCAATTAAACCACACCTGGAAACTTAGTATCTGCAGCAAAGTGTTTAGTAGCAAAGTAATATGATAGTGGTGGTAACGGTAACAAAAGTAAAGTCAGCAAAAGTAATATTTTTGGTATTTTATAGTGATTGTAACAGTAGCAACGGGAAAGTAAATAAGCGAGAACCAGTATATGGAAAGCTCGTAGGCACCGAATCAGTGATAGATAATTATGTCGAATGCGGTTCATCATGTAACAGTCATAACATAGGGTGACACAGAACTAGCTCCAATTCATCAATGTAATATAGGTATGCATTCCAAATATAGTCATACATGCTTATGGAAAAGAACTTGCATTACATCTTTTGTCCTACCCTCCCGTGGCAGGGGGGTCCTATTGGAAACTAAGGGATATTAAGGTCTCCTTTTAATAGAGAACCGGAACAAAGCATTAGCACATAGTGAATACATGAACTTCTCAAACTATGGTCATCACCGAGAAGTATCCCGATTATTGTCACTTCGGGGTTGTCGGATCATAACACATAGTAGGTGACTATAGACTTGAAAGATAGGATCAAGAACTCACATATATTCATGAAAACATAATAGGTTCAGATCTGAAATCATGGCACTCGGGCCCTAGTGACAAGCATTAAGCATAGCAAAGTCATAGCAACATCAATCTCAGAACATAATGGACACTAGGGATCAAACCCTAACAAAACTAACTCGATTACATGATAAATATCATCCAACCCATCACCGTTCAGCAAGCCTACGATGGAATTACTCACGCACGGTGGTGAGCATCATGAAATTGGTGATGGAGGATGGTTGATGATGAAGACGGCGACGAATCCCCCTCTCCGGAGCCCCGAACGGACTCCAGATCAGCCCTCCTAAGAGGGTTTAGGGCTTTGCGGCGGCTACGTATCGTAAAACGCGATGATTTCTTCTCTCTTATTTTTTTCTCCCCGAAAGCCAATATATAGAGTTGAAGTTGGCGTCGGAAGGTGTCTAGGGGGCCCACGAGGTAGGGGGGCGCGCCCCCCACCCTCGTGGACAGGGTGTGGGCCCCTGGTCTTCATCTTTGGCGAGGATTTTTTACTACTTTTTATAAGACATCCCGTGGAGTTTCAGGTCATTCCGAGAACTTTTGTTTTCTGCACATAAAACAACATCACGGCAATTCTGCTGAAAACAGCGTCAGTCCGGGTTAGTTCCATTCAAATCATACAAATTAGAGTCCAAAACAAGGGCAAAAGTGTTTGAAAAAGTAGATACGATGGAGACATATCAATCACCTCCGCCGAGGATATGTCCCCCAACAACTGTTCTGCTTCGATGTCTCGGTGCTCCATAGTTTTTGCAAATATTGCAACATGGCAATTAATATACAAACATGACAGATGGATATATTAGTGGCAAACATAGACCTAGCTAGCTCGACGCTTCTACAGTTTGGGGTGGCCTCAACAACGCTTCTAGGGTTTGGGGTGGCCTCGGCAACGCTTGTAGGGTTTGGGGTGGCCTCGACAACGCTTCTAGGGTTTGGGCCGGACCACCTCTCTCATGAATGTGCGACGTCCGGACCGACAAGGGATTTAACAAAACGACACCATTCTAGATGTGCAGAAAATGGTCCCTATTTTTTCTGATCTCATCTACCCTACTATATGTCACGTTGTCTAGTGTCAAAGGATTCAAGAAAACCATGGCTTCATCATTAGCTAGAAGTAACAGACGCATAATGGTATGAAGCTCTCCAAAATTATTTTGGAACGGAGTCCTGATAGGATAATTCACTTCTTGGTACGAAGTTCAGCAAGAGACTTTCGAATATCGCTATTGGATGCCCTTTGCTGAACTTCGTAAGGCTAATTATCCTATCAGGACTCCGTTCCAAAATAATTTTGGACAGCTTCATACCATCATGTGCCTGTTACTTCCGGCCAATTATGAAACCATGGATTTCTTCAATACTTTGACACAAGAGAACGTGCAAATATAGAATGGTAGATGAGATCAGGAAAAATATGGATCAACTTAATTATGCACATCCATAAAGGGGGCGTTCTTTATAAATCTCGAGAGAGTTGTCGGGTAGGGGCGGGAGGGGGTAGGAGACCAACAACGTTTTTTTTCTAGGGTTTGGGCCGGACCGCCTCTCTCATGAATGTCCGAGGTCCGGGCCGACAAGGAATTTAAAAAAATGGCGCCATTTTGGACGTGCAGAAAATGGTCCATATTTTTCCTGATCTCATCTACCCTTCTATATGTCACGTTGTCTAGTGTCAAAGAATTCAAGAAAACCATGACTTCATCATTAGCCGGAAATGACAGGCTACAGCGACCAGACCTCAAATAGTCTGACCTCTATGCTCAGGTGTCATCCCTGGATCAGTAATGCTGACACCACACAGTACTTTGAAGGATTTATAACAGAGTAGCAATCACACACTTATTACATCGAAAGTCTCAAAGAGAACTTATTACAATAAATATGGCTTAAGGCCATCTACTAACGATAACAGCGGAAGGCTTGGAAGATAAGTGAGTCCATCAACTCCAACGGCATCACTGAGTATAGAACCACGACCTAAAAGGCACCTTACTCGTCGTCTGAAAAGTCTGCAACATGAAACGTTGCAGCCCGAAAACGGGTCAGCACATGGAATATGCTGGCAATATAACACATAGAGAGTAATAAAAGGATAAGCTATACTACATGCATATATGGCTGGTGGTAAGCTCTATGGTTACAGTTTTGCGTAAAGCCAGTTTTTCCCTACTGCAAAGGAATAAAGTTTATTTAACTATCATGGTGGTTGTTAAACATTGAGAATGGTTGACAACATCCTCAATCCCAATTAAAGTAATCATCATTAAAAACCCAACAACATTAATTTAAAAGTAACATGATGAGATTCACATGATATCCAAGTACTAGATACTCAAAACGTCCATAACCGGGGACACGGCTAACCATGATTAGTTTGTACACTCTGCAAAGGTTTGCGCACTTTTCCCCACAAGACTCGATCGCCTCCATTGGATTTCTCGCACTACAAGGTGTTTGAGAAACGGATGACGGAGACATAGTCTTTCAGAAGTGCTAGCACCTTACGATGGATAGACCGGTACACCTACTTTCCCCTACATCTGCTAGTCTACCCTATAAGAGTTCGCACGACGTAATCAACTATGCCAGAGCCCATAATGGCTTGTGGCTGCACACGGAAGTTTCTAGTATGAATAATATCATGATCCCTTGGAGCCTGGGAGGTGGTCCATAAAGAAAAACAACAGGCAATCCTGGAATACCCAGGTACCTCAATCCACCCAGATGTGTGTTTAAGTTGCCACCTTAGATAAACTATTAATTAACAAACTCACATCTGTCATGGATATCACTCACCCAATCCACGTCTACTAGCATAGCATGGCATGATAAGAAAACGTAGAAGTAACTCCCAAAGGTTTGATAATAAAATAGGTAATAGGTACTACCTCAACTACTTCCCATCCCACAATTTAATTATATCCTAATCATGTAATGTTTGAGGATTGATCTAATGCAATAAAAACTGGGTAGTAGAAAAGAGGTATGATCAAAGTGTTACTTGCCTTGCTGATGATCCACGAAACCTAGAGATTCGAAGTAACATGCGGCGCACTCCGGGTATTCTATCGCAGACAAACAAACAAGCATACAATAAGTACTCATCTAATGCATAGATAAAACTCAAATAAGAGATCTAACCAGAAAGTTCAACTTAAGAACTCTGGTTTGCAAAAAGAATCAAATCGAACGAAGAAACGAAAATCAAATTGCGAAAGAAAACAACTTCGTTCTACTAATCTGGATCTAAGTCCAATTTTACAATAGCAAAAACTTGTTTAAGTTGGTTAAACTGATAGAGGGTTTTGATACGAAACTCCACGCGCTTGAATCGCCTGATTCCGATAAACGAGTGAAAAGTTATACTAAAACGAAGATCGGATCAGAAATTGCGATTAGAAAATAATCACGGAAAAATCCGAGAAAAAGAAAAACGACGAACAAATTAACGAACGAACGTTCGTTAACTGGATCTAAACGATGAACACGTTCGTTAAAACGAACGACCGAGCGAACGCTCGCTATTTAACCTAAACTGAAAAAACCGTTCTAAATAAAACACGGAAACTAAAAAAACGACGAAAAACCGAATGAAAACCGAACGGTTTTTTGATAAAAAAACAGCGGCACGGAAATCAATGCGAACCTCGGGCGGCGTGCAACGAGGCGGCGGCGGCGGCTCCGGCGGGACGGCAGCGTCGGGCGGCGGCGGCGGGCGGCGGCGCAGGCGGCGACGCGGGCGGCGGGCGGCGCTGGTGGCGGCGGCGGCGGGGCGCGGGGCTCGAGGCGGGCGCGGGCGGCGGCTAGGGTTTCGGCCCGGGGCTGGGCTGTGGCTTATAAAGCCTAGTCGGGCCGGAGTCCCGGTCGGACAAGGCCCGTAGGTCGGTTGCCCTCTTTTTAAAAAAAAAAATTTACGCGCAGAAGAAAAAAAAGAAATGCTAAATGGACGCCAAAAATCCCGAAATAAATTTTCCCCGACTTCTAAAATTAAGCCGGATAAAGTGAACATTTATTTGGGGCCTAAATGCAATTTTGAAAAACGCATATTTTTCCTAAATTCAAATAAAATATCGAAAAACTCCGAAATAAAATCTTATTTGATTTTATTATTGAATCCGCAATATTTCTATATTTTGGGAAAGTCATTTTATTCCCTCTCTCATATTTTTGTAATAGAAATATTTGACGATAAAATAAATAAAATCAAATGATCCTATTCTCAAAATTTGAGAAAACTCAATTACGAAAATAACGAAATCCCCAACTCTCTATGTGGGTCCTTGAGTTGCTTAGGATTTCTAGGATCGAAACCAAAAGCAAATAAAATATGATATGCAATGATGATATAATGTATAACATTCCAAATTGAAAATTTGGGATGTTACAAACCTAACCCCCTTAAGATGAATCTCGCCCTCGAGATTCGGGTTGGCTAGAAAATAGGTGAGGGTGGTCCTTGAGCAAATCTTCTTCTCGCTCCCAGGTGGCTTCATCCTCCGTGTGGTGGCTCCACTGAACCTTGCAAAACTTGATAACCTTGCTGCGGGAGACTCGGCTGGCAAACTCGAGAATCTTAACTGCCTTCTCCTCATAGGTTAAATTGTTATCCAACTGAATTGCTACCAATGGCACAGTGTCTCTCAAGGGTATGTCAGCCATCTCCGCGTGGCACTTCTTCAACTGAGAAACGTGGAACACATCATGAACTCCTGACAAACCTTCGGGGAATTCCAACTTGTAGGCCACTTCTCCCATACGCTCCAAACTCGATATGGTCCTACAAATCGTGGTGCTAACTTTCCCTTAACTCCAAAATGCTTAATTCCTCGAAGTGGTGATACTCGAAGATAAACTCTATCTCCGACTTCATAAACTGTCTCCTTGCGTTTAGAATCTGCGTAGCTCTTCTGCCTGGATTGTGCTACCTTGAGCCTATCGCGGATCAACTTCACCTTCTGTTCAGACTCCTTAATCAAATCAGGTCCAAACAACTGGCGGTCTCCAACTTCGTCCCACGACAACGGTGTCCTGCACCTCCTTCCATACAAGGCTTCGAAAGGGGCCATTTTCAAACTGGTTTGATAGCTGTTGTTGTAAGAGAACTCTGCATATGGCAAATTGTCGTCCCAACTAGATCCATAATCTAGCGCACAAGCTCTCAGCATATCTTCCAAAATCTGATTGACTCTCTCGTTCTATCCATCTGTCCGTGGATGAAAAGTTGTACTAAACTCTAGCCTGGTACCCAAAGTTTCATGCAACTGCTTCCAGAACTTTGAGGTAAACTGGGTTCCTCTATCTGATAGGATACTCCTTGGAACTCCATGCAGACATACGATCATGGTCATGTATATCTTTGCCAACTTAGCACTGGTGTAAGTGGTCTTTACCGGGATGAAATGAGCTACCTTCGTCAACCGATCAACTACAACCCAAATCGAGTCATAGCCGGAACGAGTCCTTGGTAATCCCGTGATAAAATCCATGCCTAACTTATCCCGCTTCCATTCGGGTATCGGCAATGGCTGTAACAACCCTGCTGGCTTCTGATGCTCTGCCTTCACTCTCTGACATACATCACAAACTGCTACGTACTCCGCAATATCTTTCTTCATTCCGGTCCACCAGAAAGTATCCTTCAATCCAAATACATCTTGGTATTTCCTGGGTGAATCGAATAGGGTGAATCATGTGCCTCTTGCAGAATCAACTTCCTGATCTCCGGGTCATTGGGCACATAAACATGGTCTTCAAACCATAGGGTATCGTGCTCATCCTCGCGAAATCCTTTAGCCTTTCCTTCGCCCATTTTCTCCTTTATAGAAGCAATCTCCTTGTTAGTCTTCTAAGCTTCTCTGATTTTATCCATCAAAGTTGATTGAATCTCCAATGCTGCTACATAGCCTCTCAGAACTATTTCCAAACATAGCTCACGAAGATCCTCGGCTAACTCCTTTGGTATTTCTCCCGTCATTAGTGTATTGACATGGCTCTTACGGCTCAATGCGTCAGCTACTACATTAGCCTTGCCGGGATGGTAATGCAATCTCATATCATAATCCTTGATGAGCTCCAACCATGTCCTTTGTCTGAGGTTCAACTCCTTCTGCGTGAAAATGTACTTCAAACTCTTGTGATCCGTGTACACCTCACAATGGTTTCCAATGAGAAAATGTCTCCATGTCTTCAATGCATGCACTACGGCTGCTAACTCCAAATCATGCGTGGCATAATTCAATTTGTGAGGCTTTAGTTGTCGTGAAGCGTACGAAACAACTCTTCCCTCCTGCATAAGCACTGCTCCAAGTCCTCGACGTGAAGCGTCGCAATATACCTCATAATCCTTGGTCTGATCTGGCAGAATCAACACTGGTGAGGTAACCAAATGTTTCTTCAATTCCTGGAAACTAGCCTCACACTCCTCAGTCCATAGGAACTTGGTATCCTTCTTCAACAACTCCGTCATAGGCTTTGCCATCTTTGAGAAGTTCTCAATAAATCTCCGGTAGTATCCTGCGAGTCCAAGGAAACTCCGGATCTCTCCAACGGTTGTTGGTGCTTCCCAATTGGTCACAGTGATAACCTTTGTGGGGTCAACTGCTATTCCTTCTCCGGATACAATGTGTCCGAGGAATCCTACTTCCTTCAACCAAAACTCACATTTGCTGAACTTGGCGTATAACTGATGTTCTCTGAGCTTCTCAAGTACTAATCGCAAATGTTCCTTATGCTCTTGTTCATTCTTCGAGTAAACCAAAATATCATCAATGAACACTACGACGAACTTATCCAAAAACTCCATAAACACTTTGTTCATCATGTTCATAAAATAGGCAGGTGCGTTAGTCAGACCAAATGACATAACGGTGTACTCATACAGCCCATATCTTGTGGTGAAAGCTGTCTTAGGTATGTCCTGCATTCGAATTTTCAACTGATGGTACCCTGATCGCAAATCGATCTTGGAAAACACTTTAGCTCCTTGCAATCGATCAAATAGATCATTGATCATTGGTAGTGGGTACTTGTTCTTGATTGTTACTTCATTCAATCCACGGTAATCAACAACCATCCTTAACGATCCATCCTTCTTCTCTACTAGAAGTACTGGTGATCCCCAAGGCGAAGAACTTGGGCGAATGTAACCTTTATCCAGTAACTCCTTAATCTGCTTCTTAATCTCCACCAAATCCTTTGCGGGCATCCTGTATGGTCTTTTCGATATTGGCCCTGTGCCTGGCAAAAGCTCAATCAAAAACTCAATATCTCTATCCGGTGGCATGCCTGGCAACTCTTCTGGAAATACGTCAGGGAAATCCTTTACCACTGGTACTTCCTCCTGCACAACTCCTGATAAGGAATTTACTTGTGTCCTGTTTGGCGCATGCCGGGATACATACTTGATCCTTCTTCCTTCTGGCGTTATAAGCAAAATTGTCTTACTTGGGCAATCGATGTTTCCTCCATACATCGACAGCCAATCCATACCGAGAATTACATCCAAACCTTGGGATTCCAGAATAATTAAATCCGTTGGTAAAACATGCCTTCCTATACTTAATGGCACTTGAAAACATCCTTGGCTGGCCATGTACTCCACTCCTGGTGAGCTTACTAGCATAGGTGTTTTAAGAATCCTAGTGGGTAGGCTATACTTATCCACAAATCCCCTTGATATGTATGAATGAGATGCACCAGTATCAAAAAGAACGAGTGCAGTAAATGACTTAACCAAAAACATACCGATTACTGCATCAGGCTGAGCTTCAACCTCCTCCACATTAACGTGGTTCACCTGTCCCCTGTTGAAAGGGTTCGGCTTCTTTCCAGAGCTTCCATTGCCATTCTGGCCTTCAGGACATTCATTGTCATAATGTCCTGTCTTCGAGCACTTAAAACAAGTGACTTGGCTCAGGTCTCTCTTGGCTGGGGTTGATGGGGTGGTACGGTTCTGGCCGTTGCTTCCTCCATTCCCATTACCATTCTTGGAGCCATTATGATTGTGCGAGCTACCTCCTCCATGGGTATGCTGAAAATGAACTCCCGGTTTAGGGGTAAGACGGGGCTTCTGCTGAGCTCCTGAATTATACTTCCCTTGTCCATACTTCCTCTTGCGGTTTTCAATCTGCTGCTGCTTCCCCTCAATCATAAGAGCACGATCTACCAACTCCTGGTAGTTGTTGAAGCTTGCTACCATCAACTGCATACTCAGCTCGTCATTCAGTCTTTCCAGAAACTTCTCCTGCTTAGCTGCATCCGTAGCAACGTCATCTGGGGCATAACGTGCTAGCTTACTAAAGTCATCCACATACTGGCCAACTGTCCGTCCTCCTTGGCGCAAGTTGCGAAACTCGCGCTTCTTCATGGCCATAGCTCCTGCTGAAACATGGGCAGTACGAAAAGCTTGCTAAAACTGATCCCATGTGATAGTGTCTACAGGGTAAGTGGCTGTAAAATTCTCCCACCATGCTGCTGCGGGTCCTTCAAGCTGATGTGCGGCAAATTTCACCTTTTCCCCATCTGTACACCCTGCAGTGGTCAACTCCCTCCCTATCTTGCGGAGCCAATCATCTGCTACTATCGGCTCGGTGCTACTGGAAAACACCAGCGGATTCAGCCTAAGAAAGCGGGTTAAGTGATCAACTGGTGGTGGCAGTGGTGGGTTGTTGTTGTTGTTGTTGTTGTTGTTGTTGTTGTTGTTGTTGTTGTTGTTGTTGTTGTTGTTGTTGTTGTTGTTGTTGTTGTTGTTGTTGTTGTTGTTGTTGTTGTTGTTGTTGTTGTTGTTGTTGTTGTTGTTGTTGTTGTTGTTGTTCTAGTTCTGGACTAACAACTGCATCAAAGCATTCTGCTGCTGGATCAACTGAGTGAGCTCCGGTGGGAAAGCAAATCCATTGTCACGTCTTGAAGGCATCTGAGGGTTTAGAAAAGATGAGAATTAAGAATAGAATGAGATCTAAAGAGAAAACACTACCCAAATGCACATGAGACAGATGCACACAAAATCACTTCATTCAATCAAACAAGGGAATACAATCGGTCTAGAACTATCGCAAAAGTGCTTGGACTATACTATGTACATGGTGGAACACTACTACTGTTATGGTAGTCTACTAGAAAAACTGCTCCAATGAAGACTCCATGATATCTGCTCTAGCTTCGTCTTCAAAATCATCATCACTAGGATCGGAATCGGTGTCGTCGATGATGATGTAGTTTCCTGGACATGTGCAATCTTCATCTCCTCCTCCGGGTGCTGAGTTCCCCATGAGTTCTTCAATCTTCTCCTTAAGATCGCCGTTTTGTCTCACTAGAGCTACAATCTCATCCATGCAGTCCTTGCAAGTGGCCTTCAGTTCTCCTTCTAGCTCAATAATCTTGGCTTTTGCTTTCTTCAACTCCATCATGTCTGCGCACATCTGGTTCTCCTGGCGTCGAATGTGCTGGTTTAACTCCTGGATGAAAGCTGCAATGGATCTATCCTTCTCGGTGCTAACTATCTCCCATTGTTCATCTCGGCGTCCGCAAATCTGGTAGATAGTATCCTTGAGGTCTTCTTGGTAGACTTCTCCAATGCATCCCATGGTGATGTGAGCTGACATGCTCTTTCCCAGACTCCAGGTTGGTGCATTAAAAACACACTCTATGGGCTCCGTGACTGGCGCGAACGTCCTTCCTGGAACTTGAGCTTGAATCTTCCAACGCTCCTCTTCAGATAAAGTGGCGTTGTAGGTCCCGGTGAAGCTTGGTATCCCAATGTTCAGGTACTTAGTGACTTCCTTTAGGTGTCGTCCGAAAGGTGTATCTTCATCCGGCTGGGTGAACTTGATCCTCGCTTCCGTCATCCAAAAAGAGTAGAAAAGATGAGGAGTCAGAAATGAGAAGAGAGTAGTGATCTAGGGCTTTAGCTTAGTGGTCGTGTCATACAGTCAGCGTGTGCTCTGATACCATCTCTGTAGCGACCAGACCTCAAAGAGTCTGACCTCTGCGCTCAGGTGTCATCCCTGGATCAGTAATGCTGACACCACACAGTACTTTGAAGGATTTATAACAGAGTAGCAATCACACACTTATTACATCGAAAGTCTCAGAGAGAACTTATTACAATAAATATGGCTTAAGGCCATCTACAAACGATAACGGCGGAAGGCTCGGAAGATAAGTGAGTCCATCAACTCCAACGGCATCACTGAGTATAGAACCACGACCTAAAAGGCAACTTACTCGTCGTCTGAAAAGTCTGCAACATGAAACGTTGCAGCCCGAAAACGGGTCAGCACATGGAATATGCTGACAATGTAACACATAGAGAGTAATAAAAGGATAAGCTATACTACATGCATATATGGCTGGTGGTAAGCTATATGGTTATAGTTTTGCGTAAAGCCAGTTTTTCCCTACTGCAAAGGAATAAAGTTTATTTAACTATCATGGTGGTTGTTAAACATTGAGAATGGTTGAAAACATCCTCAATCCCAATTAAAGTAATCATCATTAAAAACCCAACAACATTAATTTAAAAGTAACATGATGAGATTCACATGATATCCAAGTACTAGATACTCAAAACGTCCATAACCGGGGACACGACTAACCATATTAGTTTGTACACTCTGCAGAGGTTTGTGCACTTTTCCCCACAAGACTCGATCGCCTCCATTGGATTTCTCGCACTACATGGTGTTTGAGAAACGGATGACCGAGACATAGTCTTTCAGAAGTGCTAGCACCTTACGATGGATAGACCGGTACACCTACTTTCCCCTACATCTGCTAGTCTACCCTGTAAGAGTTCGCGCGACGTAATCAACTATGCCAGAGCCCATAATGGCTTGTGGCTGCACACGGAAGTTTCTAGTATGAATAATCTCATGATCCCTTTGAGCCTGGGTGGCGGTCCATAAAGAAAAACAACAGGCAATCCTGGAATACCCAGGTACCTCAATCCACCCAGATGTGTGTTTAAGTTGCCACCTTAGATAAACCATTAATTAACAAACTCACATCTGTCATGGATATCACTCACCCAATCCACGTCTACTAGCATAGCATGGCATGATAAGCAAACGTAGAAGTAACTCCCAAAGGTTTGATAATAAAACAGGTAATAGGTACTACCTCAACTACTTCCCATCCCACAGTTTAATTAGATCCTAGTCATGCAATGTTTGAGGATTGATCTAATGCAATAAAAACTGGATAGTAGAAAAGAGGTATGATCAAAGTGTTACTTGCCTTGCTGATGATCCGCGAAACCTAGAGATTCGAAGTAACAGGCGGCGCACTCCGGGTATTCTATCGCAGACAAACAAACAAGCATAGAATAAGTACTCACCTAATGCACAGGTAAAACTCAAATAAGAGATCTAACCAGAAAGTTCAACTTAAGAACTCCGGTTAGCAAGAACAATCAAATCGAACGAAGAAACGAAAATCAAATAGCGAAAGAAAACAACTTCGTTCTACTAATCTGGATCTAAGTCCAATTTTACAATAGCAAAAACTTGTTTAAGTTGGTTAAACGGATAGAGGGTTTCGAGACGAAACTCCAGGCGCTTGAATCGCCTGATTCCGATAAACGAGCGAAAAGTTATACTAAAACGAAGATCGGATCAGAAATCGCGATCAGAAAATAATCGCGGAAAATTCGAGAAAAAGAAAAACGACGAACAGATTAACAAACGAACGTTCGTTAACTAGATCTAAATGATGAACACGTTCGTTAAAACGAACGAACGAGCGAACGCTCGCTATTTAACCTAAACCGAAAAAATCGATCTAAATAAAAAAACGGAAACTAAAAAAACCGACGGAAAACCGAACGGTTTTTCGACTAAAAAACAGCGGCACAGAAATCGAGGTGAACCTCGAGCGGCGTGCAGCGAGGCGGCGGCGGCGGCTCTGGCGGGACGGCGGCGTCGGGCAGCGGCGGCGGGCGGCGGCGCAGGCGGCGGCGCGGGCGGCGGGCGGCGGGTGGCGGGCGGCGCTGGCGGCGGCGGCGACGGGGCGCGGGGCTCGAGGCGGGCGCGGGCAGCGGCTAGGGTTTCGGCCCGGGGCTGGGCTTCGGCTTATAAAGCCTAGTCGGGCCTGAGTCCCGATCGGACACGGCCCGTAGGTCGGTTGCCCTCTTTTTTTAAATAGTTACGCGCAGAAGAAAAATAAAAAGAAAATACTAAACCGACTCCAAAAATCCCGAAATAAAATTTCCCCGACTTCTAAAATCAAGCCGGACAAAGTGAACATTTATTTGGGGCCTAAATGCAATTCCGAAAAACACATATTTTTCCAAAATTCAAATAAAATATCGAAAAACTCTGAAATAAAATCTTATTTGATTTTATTATTGAATCCTCAATATTTCTATATTTTGTAAAAGTCATTTTATTCCCTCTCTCATATTTTTGTAATAAAAATATTTGATGATAAAATAAATAAAATCAAATGATCCTATTCTCAAAATTTGAGAAAACTCAATTATGAAAATAACGAAATCCCCAACTCTCTCCGTGGGTCCTTGAGTTGCTTAGGATTTCTAGGATCGAAACCAAAAGCAAATTAAATATGATATTCAATGATGATCTAATGTATAACATTCCAAATTGAAAATTTGGGATGTTACACAGGCGCATAATGGTACGAAGCACTTCAAAGTTGTTTTGGAACGGAGTTTTTGGTAGAATAATTCACTTTTTGGTACAAAGTTCAGCAAGAGCCTTCCCAATATCGCTATTTGGAAGGCCTTTGCTGAAATTCGTACCAAAAGGAGAATTATTCTATCAGGAACTCTGTTCCAAAACAATTTTGAAGAGCTTCGTAGCATCATACGCCTGTTACTTCTGGCAAATGATGAAGCCATGGATTTCTTCAATACTTTGACAGACAACATGACATATAGAAGAATATATATATATATATATATATATATATATATATATATATATATGAGATCAGAAAAAAAAATTGGATCAACTTATGCACATCCATAATGGGGGCATTCTTGATAAATCTAGACCCACGACGACCCTCGGCGATCCACGACCCTCTACCCTAGTTCTCGACCCTCAACCCCCTCATGTCATGTCCGACATCCCCCCTCATGTCATGTCCGACGTCCGGACCGACAAGGGATTTAACAAAATGGCGCCATTCTGGATGTGCAGAAAATGGTCCCTATTTTTCCTGATCTCATCTACCCTTCTATATGTCACATTTGTCTAGTGTCAAAGGATTCAAGAAAACCATGGCTTCATCATTAGGCAAAAGTAACAGGCGCATGATGGTACGAAGCTCTCCAAAGTTATTTTGGAACGGAGTCCCAGATAGGATAATTCGCTTTTTGGTACAAATTTCAGCAAGAGCCTTCCGAATATCGCTGTTTGGAAGGCCTTTGCTGAAATTCATACCAAAAGGCGAATTATCCTCTCCAGGACTCTGTTCCAAAATAACTTTGGAGAACTTCATACCATCATGCCCCAGTTACTTCCGGCTACTGATGAAGCCACGGATTTCTTCAATACTTTGACACTAGGCAACCTCTCGACCCCTCGGCGATCCTCGACCCTCGACCCCTTGACGACCCTCGACCCTTCAACCCTCGGCGACCCTCGACCCTCTACCCTAGTTCCCGATCCTCGGCCGCTCGGCGATCCTCGACACCCTCGTTCCCGATAAAAATTAAGAAGAGGAAGAAGAAGAAAAAAAAAGAGGAGAAGAAGAAAAAAGGAGAAGAAGGAATAGAGGAGAAGAAGAAAAAATAGATTCTTCCTCTTCTTATTTTCTTCTCCTCTTCTTCCTCTCCTCTTCGTCTCCTTCTTTCTCTTCTTATTTTTTTCTCCTCTCTTCTCTTTTTTCTCCCCTTTTTCCTCTCCTTCTTTTTCTTCCCTTCCTCCTTCTTCCTTCTTCCTATTTTTCATACATATAAAAAGTTTAAAAAATATGTACACACAAAAAATACATACATACATATAAAAAGAAAGAAAGCATATATAACAAAAAAACAACATGGCGGCCGAGATGGCGGGGCAGGGCAGGGGCGTGGTGCTCACAGAGGAGGCGTCGGGCGGGTAGGGGCGGGCCGGGCGGCGTCGAGGCGTCGTCGTCGTCGGGCGGGTAGGGGTGGGCAGGGCGGCGTCGGCGTCGGGCCGGGCGGCGTCGGGGCCGGCCGGCGTCGGTGGCGGCGACGAAGGCGCGGTGTAGCAGCCTGACGGCATCGGCGATGGCGCGGTGGAGCAGGGCTCGGCGGCGACGGCGACGAGGAGCAGCGCTGGGGCGTCGGGCGGAGAAGAAGTGATCTACAGAAACTGCTAAGTCTTTGCTATATATACATTAAGCATTGGTCTCGGTTCGTAGCACCAACCGAGACCAATGCCCCCCTTTAGTGCCGGTTGGTGCCACCAACCGGGACCAAAGGTCTCTTTTCAGCAGCCCAAAGGGCGAGAAATAGAGACCTTTGGTCCCGGTTGGTGGCACCAACCGGGACTAAAGGGGGCATTGGTCCCGGTTGGTGCCACCAACCGGGACCAAAGGGGAGCATTGGTCCCTCTTCGTGGCATCAACCGGGACCAATTGTTGGGGAACGTAGTAATTTCAAAAAAAATCCTACGCACACGCAAGATCATGGTGATGCATAGCAACGAGAGGGGAGAGTGTTGTCCACGTACCCTCGTAGACCGAAAGCGGAAGTGTTAGCACAACGCGGTTGATGTAGTCATACGTCTTCACGATCCGACCGATCAAGTACCGAACGCACGGCACCTCCGAGTTCAGCACAAGTTTAGCTCGATGACATCCCTCGAACTCCGATCCAGCTGAGCTTTGAGGGAGAGTTTCGTCAGCACGACGGCGTGGTGACGATGATGATGTTCTACCGACGCAGGGCTTCGCCTAAGCACCGCTACGATATTATCTAGGTGGATTATGGTGGAGGGGGGCACCGCACACGGCTAAGAGATCAATGATCAATTGTTGTGACTATGGGGTGCCCCCTGGCCACGTATATAAAGGAGTGGAGGAGGGGGGAGAGGGTTGGCCCCTATGGCGCGCCATGGAGGAGTCCTACTCCCACCAGGAGTAGGATTCCCCCCCTTCCAAGTAGTAGGAGTAGGCGTCAAGGAAAGGGAAGAGAGAAGACAAGGAAGGAGGGGGCGCAGCCCCTCCCCCTAGTCCAATTCGGACTAGGCCTTGGGGGCGCGCAGCCTCTCCTCTCTCTTTCCCTAAAGCCCAATAAGGCCCATATACTCCCCGGGAATTCCCATAACTCTCCGGTACTCCGAAAAATACCCAAATCACTCGAAACCTTTCCGATTTCCGAATATAGTCGTCCAATATATCGATATTTACGTCTCGACCATTTCGAGACTCCTCGCCATGTCCCCAATCTCATCTGGGACTCTGAACTACCTTCGGTACATCAAAACACATAAACTCATAATACAACCGTCATCAAACTTTAAGCGTGCGGACCCTACGGGTTCGAGAACTATGTAGACATGACCGAGACACGTCTCCGGTCAATAACCAATAGCGGAACCTGGATGCTCATATGGGCTCCCACATATTCTACGAGATCTTTATCGGTCAAACCGCATAACACCATACGTTGTTCCCTTTGTCATCGGTATGTTACTTGCCCGAGATTCGGTCGTCGGTATCTCAATACCTAGTTCAATCTCCTTACCGGCAAGTCTCTTTACTCGTTCCGTAATACATCATCCCACAACTAACTCATTAGTTACAATGCTTGCAAGGCTTATAGTGATGTGCATTACCGAGTGGGCCCAGAGATACCTCTCCGACAATCGGAGTAACAAATCCTAATCTCGAAATACGCCAACCCAACAAGTACCTTCGGAGACACCTGTAGAGCACCTTTATAATCACCCAGTTATGTTGTGACGTTTGGTAGCACACAAAGTGTTCCTCCGGTAAACGGGAGTTGCATAATCTCATAGTCATAGGAACATGTATAAGTCATGAAGAAAGTAATAGCAACATACTAAACGATCAAGTGCTAACTAACGAAATGGGTTAAGTCAATCACATCATTCTCCTAATGATGTGATCCCGTTAATCAAATGAAAACTCTTTGTCTATGGCTAGGAAACATAACCATCTTTGATCAACGAGCTAGTCTAGTAGAGGCATACTAGTGACACTATGTTTGTCTATGTATTCACAGAAGTATTATGTTTCCGGTTAATACAATTCTAGCATGAATAATAAACATTTATCATGATATAAGGAAATAAATAATAACTTTATTATTGCCTCTAGGGCATATTTCCTTTAGTCTCCCACTTGCACTAGAGTCAATAATCTAGTTCACATCGCCATGTGATTTAACACCAATAGTTCACATCACCATGTGATTAACACCCATAGTTCACATCGTCATGTGACCAACACCCAAAGGGTTTACTAGAGTCAATAATCTAGTTCACATCGCTATGTGATTAACACCCAAAGAGTACCAAGGTGTGATCATGTTTTGCTTGTGAGAGAAGTTTAGTCAATGGGTCTGCAACATTCAGATCCGTATGTATTTTGCAAATTTCTATGTCAACAATGCTCTGCACGGAGCTACTCTAGCTAATTGCTCCCACTTTCAATATGTATCCAGATTGAGACTTAGAGTTATCTGGATCAGTGTCAAAACTTGCATCGACGTAACCCTTTACGACGAACCTTTTGTCACCTCCATAATCAAGAAACATATCCTTATTCCACAAAGGATAATTTTGACCGTTGTCCAGTGATCTACTCCTAGATCACTATTGTACTCCCTTGCTAAACTCAGTGTAGGGTATACAATAGATCTGGTATACAGCATGGCATACTTTTTAGAACCTATGGCTGAGGCATAGGGAATGACTTTCATTCTCTTTTTATCTTCTATCGTGGTCGGGCTTTGGGTCTTACTCAACTTCACACCTTGTAACACAGGCAAGAACTCTTTCTTTGACTGTTCCATTTTGACCTACTTCAAAATCTTGTCAAGGTATGTACTCATTGAAAAAAAAACTTATCAAGCGTCTTGATCTATCTCTATAGATCTTGATGCTCAATATGTAAGCAGCTTCACCGAGGTCTTTATTTGAAAAACTCCTTTCAAATACTCCTTTATGCTTTCCAGAAAATTCTACATTATTTCCGATCAACAATATGTCATTCACATATATTTATCAGAAATGTTGTAGTGCTCCCACTCACTTTCTTGTAAATACAGGCTTTGCCGCAAGTCTGTATAAAACTATATCCTTTGATCAACTTATCAAAGCATATATTCCAACTCCGAGATGCTTGTACCAGTCCATAGATGGATCGCTGGAGCTTGCATATTTTGTTAGCACCTTTAGGATTGACAAAACCTTCTGGTTGCATCATATACAACTCTTCTTTAATAAATCCATTAAGGAATGCAGTTTTGTTTATCCATTTGCCAGATTTCATAAAATGCGGCAATTGCTAACATGATTCGGACAAACTTAAGCATAGATACGAGTGAGAAACTCTCATCGTAGTCAACACCTTGAATTTGTCGAAAACCTTTTGCGACAATTCTAGCTTTGTAGATAGTAACACTACTATCAGCGTCCGTCTTCCTCTTGAATACCCATTTATTTTCTATGGCTTGCCAATCATCGGACAAGTTAACCAAAGTCCACACTTTGTTCTCATACATGGATCCCATCTCAGATTTCATGGCCTCAAGCCATTTCGCGGAATCTGGGCTCATCATCGCTTCCTCATAGTTCGTAGGTTCGTCATGGTCAAGTAACATGACCTCCAGAATAGGATTATCGTACCACTCTGGTGCGGATCTCACTCTGGTTGACCTACGAGGTTCAGTAACAACTTGATCTGAAGTTTCATGATCATCATCATTAACTTCCTCATTAATTGGTATAGACGTCACAGGAACCGGTTTCTGTGATGAACTACTTTTCAATAAGGGAGCAGGTACAGTTACCTCATCAAGTTCTACTTTCCTCCCACTCACTTCTTTCGCGAGAAACTCTTTCTCTAGAAAGGATCCATTATAAGCAACGAATATCTTGCCTTCGGATCTATGATAGAAGGTGTACCCAACAGTTTCCTTTGGGTATCCTATGAAGACGCATTTCTCCGACTTGGGTTCAAGCTTATCAGGTTGAAGCTTTTCCACATAAGCATCGCAGCCCCAAACTTTAAGAAACAACAACTTTGGTTTCTTGCCAAACCACAGTTCATATGTTGTCGTCTCAACGGATTTAGATGGTGCCCTATTTAACGTGAATGCAGTTGTCTCTAATGCATAACCCCAAAACGATAGTGGTATATTGGTAAGAAACATCATAGATTGCACTATATCCAACAAAGTACGGTTATGACGTTCGGACACACCATTATGCTGTGGTGTTCCAGGTGGCATGAGTTTGTGAAACTATTCCACGTTGTTTTCATTGAAGGCCAAACTCGTAACTCAAATATTTGCCTCTAGAATCAGATTGTAGAAACTTTATTTTCTTGTTACGATGATTCTCTACTTCACTCTGAAATTCTTTGAACTTTTCAAATGTTTCAGACTTATGTTTCATCAAGTAGATATACTCATATCTGCTCAAATCATCTATGAAGGTCAGAAAATAACGATACCCGCCACGAGCATCAACACTCATTGGACCGCATACATCGGTATGTATTATTTCCAACAAGTTAGTGGCTTGCTCCATTGTTCCGGAGAACGGAGTCTTAGTCATATTGCCCATGAGGCATGGTTCGCAAGCATCAAGTGATTCATAATCAAGTGATTCCAAAAGCCCATCAGCATGGAGTTTCTTCATGCGCTTTTACACCAATATGACCTAAACGGTAGTGCCACAAATAAGTTGCACTATCATTATTAACTTTGCATCTTTTGGCTTCAATATTATGAATATGTGTATCACTACGATCGAGATCCAACAAACCATTTTCATTGGGTGTATGACCATAGAAGGTTTTATTCATGTAAACAGAACAAAAATTATTCTCTAACTTAAATGAATAACCATACTGCAATAAACATAATCAAATCATATTCATGCTCAACGCAAACACCAAATAACATTTATTTAGGTTCGACACTAATCCCGAAAGTATAGGGAGTGTGCGATGATGATCTTATCAACCTTGGAACCACTTCCAGCACACATCATCACTTCACCCTTAACTAGTCTCTGTTCATTCTGCAACTCCCATTTCGAGTTACTAATCTTAGCAACTGAACTAGTATCAAATACTGAGGGGTTGCTATAAACACTAGTAAAGTACACATCAATAACATGTATATCAAATATACTTATGTTCACTTTGCCATCCTTCTTATCCGCCAATTACTTGGGGTAGTTCCGCTTCCAGTGACCAGTCCCTTTGTAGTAGATGCACTTAGTCTCAGGCTTAGGTCTAGACTTGGGCTTCTTCACTCGAGCAGCAACTTGCTTGCCGTTCTTCTTGAAGTTCCCCTTCTTCCCTTTGCCCCTTTTCTTGAAACTAGTGGTCTTGTTAATCATCAACACTTGATGCTCTTTATTGATTTCTACCTTCATCGATTTCATCATCATGAAAAGCTCGGGAACCGTTTTCGTCATCCCTTGCATACTATAGTTCATCACGAAGTTCTACTAAGTTGGTGATGGTGACTAGAGAATTCTGTCAATCACTATTTTATTTGGAAGATTAACTCTTGATTCAAGCAATTGTAGTACCCAAACAATCTGAGCACATGCTCACTGATTGAGCTATTCTCCTCCATCTTGTAGGCAAAGTACTGTCAGAGGTCTCATACCTCTCGACACGGACATGAGTATGAAATACCAATTTCAACTCTTGGAACACCTTATATGCTCTGTGGCATTCAAAACGTCTTTGAAGTCCCGATTCTAAGCCGTTAAGCATGGTGCACTAAACTATCAAGTAGTTATCATATTGAGCTAGCCTAATGTTCATAACCTCTGCATCCGCTCCTGCAATAGGTCTGCCACCTAGTGGTGCATCAAGGACATAATTCTTTTGTGCAGCAATGTGGATAATCCTCAGATCACGGATCCAATCCGCATCATTGCTACTAACATCTTTCAACTCAGTTTTCTCTAGGAACATATCAAAAATAAAACAGGGGAGCTAATCGCGAGCAATTGATCTACAACATAGATATGCTAATACTACTAGGACTAAGTTCATGATAAATTAAAGTTCAATTAATCATATTACTTAAGAACTCCCACTTAGATAGACATCCCTCTAATCATCTAAGTGATCACGTGATCCATATCAACTAAAACATGTCCGATCATCACGTGAGATGGAGTAGTTTCAATGGTGAACATCACTATGTTGATCATATCTACTATATGATTCACGCTTGACCTTTCGGTCTCAGTGTTCCGAGGCCATATCTGTTATATGCTAGGCTCGTCAAGTTTAACCTGAGTATTCCGCGTGTGCAACTATTTTGCACCCGTTGTATTTGAACGTAGAGCCTATCACACCCGATCATCACGTGGTGTCTCAGCACGAAGAACTTTCGCAACGGTGCATACTCAGGGAAAACACGTATACCTTGAAATTTAGTGAGAGATCATCTTATAATGCTACCGTCAACCAAAGCAAGATAAGATGCATAAAAGATAAACATCACATGCAATCAATATAAGTGATATAAGGCCATCATCATCTTGTGCTTGTGATCTCCATCTCCGAAGCACCGTCATGATCACCATCGTCACCTTCGCGACACCTTGATCTCCATCGTAGCATCGTTGTCGTCTCGCCAACTTATGCTTCTACGACTATCGCTACCGCTTAGTGATAAAGTAAAGCATTACATGGCGATTGCATTGCGTACAATAAAGCAACAACCATATGGCTCCTACCAGTTGCCGATAACTCGGTTACAAAACATGATCATCTCATACAATAAAATATAGCATCATGTCTTGACCATATCACATCACAATATGCCTTGCAAAAACAAGTTAGACGTCCTCTACTTTGTTGTTGCAAGTTTTACGTGGCTGCTACGGGCTGAGCAAGAACCGTTTTTACCTACGCATCAAAACCACAACGATAGTTTGTCAAGTTAGTGATGTTTTAACCTTCTCAAGGACCGGGCGTAGCCACACTTGGTTCAACTAAAGTTGGAGAAACTGACACCCGCCAGCCACCTGTGTGCAAAGCACGTCGGTAGAACCAATCTCGCGTAAGCGTACGCGTAATGTCGGTCCGGGCCGCTTCATCCAACAATACCACCGAACCAAAGTGTGACATGCTGGTAAGCAGTATGACTTGTATCGCCCACAACTCACTTGTGTTCTACTCGTGCATATAACATCTACGCATAAAACCTGGCTCGAATGCCACTGTTGGGGAACATAGTAATTTCAAAAAAAATCCTACGCACACGCAAGATCATGGTGATGCATAGCAACGAGAGGGGAGAGTGTTGTCCACGTACCCTTGTAGACCGAAAGCGGAAGCGTTAGCACAACGTGGTTGATGTAGTCGTACGTCTTCACGATCCGACCGATCAAGTACCAAACGCACGGCACCTCCGAGTTCAGCACACGTTCAGCTCGATGACGTCCCTCGAACTCCGATCCAGCCGAGCTTTGAGGGAGAGTTTCGTGAGCATGATGGCGTGGTGACGATTATGATGTTCTACCGACGCAAGGCTTCGCCTAAGCACCGCTACGATATTATCGAGGTGGATTATGGTGGAGGGGGGCACCGCACACGGCTAAGAGATCAATGATCAATTGTTGTGTCTATGGGGTGCCCCTGGCCACGTATATAAAGGGGTGGAGGAGGGGGGAGAGGCCCGGCCCCTATGGCGCGCCATGGAGGAGTCCTACTCCCACCGGGAGTAGGATTCCCCCCCCCCCTTCCAAGTAGTAGGAGTAGGAGTCAAGGAAAGGGAAGAGAGAAGACAAGGAAGGAGGGGGCGCAGCCCCTCCCCCTAGTCCAATTAGGACTAGGCCTTGGGGGGTGCGCAGCCTCTCCTCTCTCTTTCCCTAAAGCCCAATAAGGCCCATATACTCCCCGGCGAATTCCCATAACTCTCCAATACTCCGAAAAATACCCGAATCACTCGGAACCTTTCCGATGTCCGAATATAATCGTCCAATATATCGATCTTTACGTATCAATCATTTCGAGACTCCTCGTCATGTCCCTGATCCCATCTGGGACTCCGAACTACCTTCGGTACATCAAAACACATAAACTCATAATACAATCGTCATCGAACTTTAAGCGTGCGGACCCTACGGGTTTGAGAACTATGTAGACATGACCGAGACATGTCTCCGATCAATAACCAATAGTGGAACCTGGATGCTCATATTGGCTCCCACATATTCTACGAAGATCTTTATCGGTCAAACCGCATAACAGCATACGTTGTTCCCTCTGTCATTGGTATGTTACTTGCCCGAGATTCGATCATCGGTATCTCAATACCTAGTTCAATCTCGTTACCGGCAAGTCTCTTTACTCGTTCCGTAATACATCATCCCACAACTAACTCATTAGTTACAATGCTTGCAAGGCTTATAGTGATGTGCATTACCGAGTGGGCCCAGAGATACCTCTCCGACAATCGGAGTAACAAATCCTAATCTCGAAATACGCCAACCCAACAAGTACCTTCGGAGACACCTGTAGAGCACCTTTATAATCACCCAGTTATGTTGTGACGTTTGGTAGCACACAAAGTGTTCCTCCGGTAAACGGGAGTTGCATAATCTCATAGTCATAGGAACATGTATAAGTCATGAACAAAGTAATAGCAACATACTAAACGATCAAGTGCTAACTAACGGAAGGGGTCAAGTCAATCACATCATTCTCCTAATGATGTGATCCCGTTAATCAAATGACAACTCTTTGTCTATGGCTAGGAAACATAACCATCCTTGATCAACGAGCTAGTCAAGTAGAGGCATACTAGTGACACTCTGTTTGTCTATGTATTCACACAAGTATTATGTTTCCGGTTAATACAATTCTAGCATGAATAATAAACATTTATCATGACATAAGGAAATAAATAATAACTTTATTATTGCCTCTAGGGCATATTTCCTTCAAATGGCCTTGCACAGCGGCATGGTGGGAGTTTAGTCCCACCTCGCTAGTTGAGAGAGTGTCGCACCTATTTATAAGGCGCGGTGCGCCTGAGCCTTCGAGCTCCTCTCCAAAGCAGGCTTACGGGCCTAACCACTCTGTATCTGCTTGTGAGCCTACAGGGCCTTTTGTGGGCCTGAATCCTGGCCCAACAGGCTGGTTGGGTTTCTAGTCGTATTCAGGCCGTGGTGGCCTAGTAGGCGTTTTTCTCTAAAATTTTCCAGTATTTTTGTTTTGTTTTTTGCATTATTTATTTTATTTTGTGCTTTGCTTTATTTTTTAATTCTTTTTGCTTTTAGGTTAGAAAAATGATAAATTTTCTGTTAGTGCCATTAGTTTTCAAATTTGAATAGTTTAAATTTGAATTCTTTGAAATTTGTGAGAATCACTAGTTTGTGATTACCTTTAATATAAAAATAGACTTTGGAGTGATTCTTTTTCCTGCTATTTCATATTACTGTGTTTTATCATTATATTCAAAAATAGATTTTGTTATTTTAGTTTCTAACAAAAAAAACTTTATGATAATACTTCTTGCTATTAAAGTTTCTAACAAAAATGTTCTTTATGAGAATTCTTTTTGCTTTTAATGTTTTGAACAGAAAATACTTATATAATTTTAGTTGCATGAATTTTATATAATTTTAATTTCAATAATACTAGAGGTTTATAAAAGCTTTTTAGTTGATTCCTTTTGCTATTAGAGTTTCATTAAAGTTTTCTATTTCATTCTTTTTTCTATTAGAGTTGCATTAAAGTTTTCTAGTTCATTCTTTTAGTTTATTATTTTTGCTATTAGAGTTTCATAAAAGTTTTCTAGTTCATTCTTTTTTATATTAGTTCATTCTTTGAGCTAAACGACCCTGAAACTGAAAAGCACTTCAGATGAACTCTGAAGAGGTTGAAAATTGGCATGGTATCATCATTTCACCCACATAGCATGTACTAAAAAGTTGAGAGGGTTACGGCCAAAACTGGATGCACTTCGTGTACAAAATGGACAATCTCTTTCGAAGTACCAGGGTTTTGGACGAAAACTCATCTGTTACGAAGGGATTTCATTTTTTGAACTTATTTGAACTCCAGACTTTTTTGTATTCAAAATAAACCATTCAAAGCAATGTCATCAATTTTCAACCCTTTCTGACTTCATCTGTTATTTTTCATGCATTTACTGATTTTTTGAGCTAAATGACCCTAAAATTGAAAAGCACTTCAAATGAACTCTGAAGAGGTTGAAAATTGGCATGATATCATCATTTCACCCACATAGCATGTGCTAAAAAGTTGAGAGGGTTACGCAAAAACTTGATGCACTTCGTGTACAAAATGGACAATCTCTTTCGAAGTATCAGGGCTTCAGACGAAAACTCATCTGTTACAAAGGGATTTCATTTTTTGAACTTATTTGAACTCCAGACTTTTTGTGTGTTCAAAATGAACCATTCAAAGCCGCATCATCAATTTTCAACCCTTTTCTGACTTCATCTGTTATTTTTCATGCATTTATTGATTTTTTTAGCTAAATGACCTTGAAATTGAAAAGCACTTCAAATGAACTCTGAAGAGGTTGAAAATTGGAATGGTATCATCATTTCACCCACATAGCATACGCTAAAAAGTTTAGAGGGTTACGGCAAAAACTGGATGCACTTCGTGTACAAAATGGACTGCAGTGATATTCTAAATCAAAGGCATCATCATAATAGTTGTGGAGAGAAAGTCTTCACTTTTTCTTCGCTTGTGTCCTTTGCTTATTGCGCCGTAACCATGGATATTCTTCATTGCTTAACAGGGTGCTTAGGTCAGCCTTGACTTTGAAGGGAGGAATTTCATGAAACTTTTCATAATCTTCAGACATGTTTGTCTTGCCCTCCAATCCCACGATGTCTTTTTTTCCTGAAAGAACTATGTGGCGCTTTGGCTCATCGTATGATGTATTCGCTTCCTTATCTTTTCTTTTTCTCGGTTTGGTAGACATGTCCTTCACATAGAAAACCTGCGCCACATCAGTGGCTAGGACGAATGGTTCGTCTGTGTACTGAAGATTGTTCAGATCCACTATTGTCATTTCGTATTGTGGGTCTACCTCTACCCCGCCTCCTGACAGATTGACCCATTTGCACTTAAACAAAGGGGCCTTAAAATCATATCTGTAGTCAAGTTCCCATATGTCCACTATGTAACCATAATATGTGTCCTTTCCCCTCTTGGTTGCTGCATCAAATCGGATACCGCTGTTTTGGTTAGTGCTCTTTTGATCTTGGGCGATCGTGTAAAATCTACTCCCATTTATCTCGTATCCTTTGTAAGTCAATACAGTCGAAGATGGTCCCGTGGACAACGAATACAACTCATCAGAAATAGTGTTGTCACCTCTAAGACGTGTTTCCAACCAAGTGTCGAAAGTCTTGATGTGTTCACATGTAATCCAGTCATCACACTGCTCCGGGTGTTTGGAGCGTAGAATGTTCTTGTGTTCATCGACGTACGGGGTCACCAAGGTAGAGTTCTGTAGAACTGTGTAGTGTGCTTGAGACCAAGAATTCCCGTCCCTACATATTATTGAGTCCCTTCCTAGCGTGCCTTTTCCAGTCAGTCTTCCCTCATACCGCGATTGAGGGAGACCAATCTTCTTAAGGCCAGGAATGAAATCAACACAAAACCCAATGACATCCTCTGTTTGATGGCCCATTGAGATGCTTCCTTCTGGCCTAGCGCGGTTACGGACATATTTCTTTAGGAATCCCATGAACCTCTCAAAGGGGAACATATTGTGTAGAAATACAGGGCCCAGAATGACAATCTCGTCGACTAGATGAACTAGGACTTGCGTCATGATATTGAAGAAGGATGGTGGGAACACCAGCTCGAAACTGACAAGATATTGCGCCACATCACTCCTTAGCCTTGGTAGGATTTCTGGATTGATCACCTTCTGAGAGATTGCATTAAGGAATGCACATAGCTTCACAATGGCTAATCGAACGTTTTCCGGTAAAAACCCCCTCAATGCAACCGGAAGCAGTTGCGTCATAATCATGTGGCAGTCATGAGACTTTAGGTTCTGGAACTTTTTCTCTGGCATATTTATTATTCCCTTTATATTCGACGAGAAGCCAGACGGGACCTTCATACTGAGCAGGCATTCAAAGAAGATTTCCTTCCCTTCTTTGGTAAGAGCGTAGCTGGCAGGACCTTCATACTGCTTTGGAGGCATGCCGTCTTTTTCGTGGAGACGTTGCAGGTCCTCCCGTGCCTCCGGTGTATCTTTTGTCTTCCCATACACGCCCAAGAACCCTAGTAGGTTCACGCAAAGGTTCTTCATCACGTGCATCACGTCGATTGAAGAGCGGACCTCTAGGTCTTTCCAGTAGGGTAGGTCCCAAAATATAGATTTCTTCTTCCAAATGGGTGCACGCCCCTCAGCGTCATTCGGAACAACCGGGACCCTTTCCAAAGATTACATGTAAATAATTGACCATAGCAGGTACGTGATCACCGGTAAACATGGCGGGATTCTTCTGGTGATCTGCCTCGCCTTTGAAATGCTTGCCTTTCTTTCGATATTGATGGTTGGTCGGAAGAAATCGATGATGCCCCAGGTACACATTCTTCCTGTATTTGTCCAGGTATATACTTTCGGTGTCAGCTAAACAGTGCGTGCATGCGTGGTATCCCTTGTTTGTCTGTCCTGAAAGGTTACCGAGAGCAGGCCAATCATTGATGGTTACAAACAGCAACGCATGCAGGTCAAATTTCTCCTGTCTGTGCTCATCCCACACACGTACACCTTTTCCATTCCGCAGCTGTAAAAGTTCTTCAACTAATGGCCTTAGGTACACATCAATGTCGTTGTCGGGTTGCTTAGGGCCTTGGATGAGAACTGGCATCATAATGAACTTCCGCTTCATGCACAACCAAGGGGGAAGGTTATAGATACATAGAGTCACGGGCCAGGTGTTGTGATTGCTGCTCTGCTCCCCGAAAGGATTAATGCCATCTGCGCTTAAACCAAACCATACTTTCCTTGTGTCACTTGCAAAACTCAGCCCGGTACTTTCTCTTGATTTCTCTCCACTGCGACCCATCACCGGGTGCTCTCAACTTCTCGTTTGTCTTACGGTCCTCTCTGTGCCATCGCATCAACTTGGCATGCTCTTTGTTTCTGAACAGACGTTTCAACCATGGTATTATAGGAGCATACCACATCACCTTGGCAGGAACCCTCTTCCTTGGGGGCTCGCCGTCAACATCACCAAGGTCATCTCGTCTGATCTTATACCGCAATGCACCGCATACCGGGCATGCGTTCAAATCCTCGTACGCACCACGGTAGAGGATGCAGTCATTAGGGCATGCATGTATCTTCTGCACCTCCAATCCTAGAGGGCATACGACCTTCTTTGCTGCGTACGTACTGTCGGGCAATTCGTTATCCTTTGGAAGCTTCTTCTTCAATATTTTTAGTAGCTTCTCAAATCCGTTATCAGGCACAACATTCTCTGCCTTCCACTGCAGCAATTCCAGTACAGTACTGAGCTTTGTGTTGCCATCTTCGCAATTGGGGTACAACCCTTTTTGTGATCCTCTAACATGCGATCGAACTTTAGCTTCTCCTTTTCACTTTTGCACTGTCTCTTTCCATCAACAATGACCCGGCGGAGATCATCATCGGGCACATCGTCTGGTTCCTCTTGATCTTCAGCTTCCCCCTTGCAGCATCACCGTGTTCAGGGGCACATAGTTGTCATCATCCACTTCTTCTTTGTTGTCTTCCATCATAACCCCTATTTCTCCGTGCTTGGTCCAAACATTATAGTGTGGCATGAAACCCTTATAAAGTAGGTGGGTGTGAAGGATTTTTCTGTCAGAGTAAGACTTCGTATTCCCACATATAGGGCATGGACAACACATAAAACCATTCTGCTTGTTTGCCTCAGCCACTTCGAGAAAATTTTGCACGCCCTTAATGTACTCGGAGGTGTGTCTGTCACCGTACATCCATTGCCGGTTCATCTGTGTGCATTATATATAATTAAGTGTGTCAAAAACCATTACAGAACATCATGAATAGATAAGTGACCAAATTAATAGAAGTTCATCATCACATTAAAACCAAAGTACATACATAGTTCTCACTGAACAACATATAGCTCCCCAGAGCATCTAATTAAACCATACATTGAAACTATGTAAAACATTTCAATGCAACAACAAATGCGATCATAATCGCAACCAAGGTAACAATTGATCCAACGGCATAATGATACCAAGCCTCGATATGAATGGCATATTTTCTAATCTTTCTAATCTTCAAGCACATTGCATCCATCTTGATCTTGTGATCACCGACGACATCCGCAACATGCAACTCCAATATCATCTTCTCCTCCTCAATTTTTTTTATTTTTTCCTTCAAGTATTTTTTTTCTTCTTCAACTAAATTTAACCTCTCGACAATAGGGTCGGTTGGAATTTCCGGTTCACATACCTCCTAGATAAAAAAATCTATGTCACATTGGTCGGCATAATTGTCATAAACAATAAATGAATCAAATAGTTATAAAAGATAATATATACCGCATCTGAATCATATACAGGATGAGGGCCGATGGGGGCGGATACCAAAACCATCGCACTATATAATAACAAACAATAATAAAAGTAAGAAAATGCGATCATAATCGCAACCGAGGTAACAATTGATCTAAATCATACAAGTAAGATTTTTTTCTTTTAGAAAGAAGATAAGAACAAGAGGCTCACCACGGTGGTGCCGGCGATGAGATCGGCGCGGGCGATCAACAGCGGTGAAGACGGGGACAGGACGTGACGGACCGCTAAACCTAGACAAATCTTGAGGAAAATTGAGCTTGGAGGTCGAGCTTGGAGAGGAGAAAGCTTAAGTAGTGTGGCTCGGGCATTTCATCGAACACATCATATGCATAGGAGGTGAGCTAGAGCACCACAAAGCCCTCCCCTCGCCGGCCAGAAAAAACAGAGCAGTGGAGTGCTCTGCTCGCGGGCGAGGGGGTATGTATAACCACATCATTGGTCCCAGTTCGTGGCTGGAACCGGGACTAAAGGCCCCCCCTTTTGTCCCGGTTCCAGCCACGAACCGGGACCAATGGATGTGGGCCAGGAGCGAGGCCCATTGGTCCCGATTCATGTTTGGAGCCGGGACCAATGCCCCACGAGGCCCGGCTGGCCCCCTGGGCGCACGAACCAGGACGTATGCCCCCATGGGTCTTGGTTCGTGACTGAACCGGGACTAATGGACTGGCCAGGCCTGAACCAAAGCCATGTTTTCTACTAGTGTTGGGGGACTCCTACTGAATTGATGATCTTGGTTGTCTAACTTAGGAAAACTTGCCTTTGGGCTACTTCACTCTTACAATTGGGGGAATCCCAGCAACTCCTGCGGGAGCAAGCAATTGATAGGATTACGTGGGACTCCGATGGCGATCGTCCGAATAACGTGTAGACCCTAGAAAACCCTAGGGGAAACTTGCCTCCTCAAGCAACGATGATGACTTGACTTTTTTAGGCAAACTCACAAAGCTTTATTACATCGTCACAATGTTTACAAGATCACCGAGTTGACCTAACCAAACATGATGGTGAACCCCAAGAAAAAGCGCTTCCTTTGCAAGATTATGAGCCTCGACATTCGAGGCTCTAGACTAATGGCCAAAAAAACCGCTTTTCCCGCTTTCTTGGAGGTGTGTGTGTGCGTTAGGATGTTTCGAATCACTTCGCTCGCACCCTTTCTTGGAGGTGTGTGTGTGCGCCGATTGGCGAAATAACCTTTAGCCGGCGTTGAAGGCGCCAGCGCCAAATAGGGTTTAGGCGCGGGACACACTATGCTTAGAATCACGGGCCACGCGAGCTTCAATGCCAGGCCGTTGTACAAGAAAAGCCCAAGGACGAAGACTACGTCCAAGCCCAAGGCCCGCCAGACCGAAAACAGCATAGCAAGAGGCCCTTATCGTTTTGCCTCAAAGAAAAAACGAGGCCCTTATCGTTCGGTTGTCCTGGATTTTGCCCTCGGAAGGATTCCTACCTTTTCCACTTCGGAGATTCCGCCTTCAAATCTCCACCCTCTCACTAGGAAGCTCTACGAGATTCCGCCCGCCTCTTCCATCAGATCCCTCTCTGCACTAGATTCCTGCATCTCTTCGTCCAAACCTTCTTGGAGCTCGGTGGTTCCTCTCGCTTTCTGCGGTAACTTCTACTACTACTGTCGATTCTTACTTGCCTGTACCAGCTTGCTTGAGTCAATCAGTTTGCTAGTTATATGATTGCTGGTGTCTGCCCTGTAAATGATTTGCTCGATTAGACAGTTAAATTAGCATACTAGTAGTAGATACGGTTCTCTGTTTATTTTTCATTTCTTCTTTTCCCCCTTTCAGCCAGTAGAGCCAAGAAATAAGAACCCTGAATCACTAAACTGGAACTATTTTAATTTGAACTTTAATTTATGTAGTTATGGACGCTTTATATTGTGTGCAATGCATTCTGAGGGGATGATATACTTACTATAGTACTGTTTCAATCATCTAGTTGATTTACAACACAATATATTGAAGCACTGAACCGCTGTATATCAGCATCAGTAGTGTATGACTGAGCTAAGGACAAGGTACATGATTGATGTAGCTGATACTTATTAGGCCTGATGGGAAACAGAGATGACCATGGCCAAAGCACAGAAGGCCAGGGTTATGCCGCGGACATTAATTCCATCAGGGAGGCGCAGGCGCGCATCGCGCCATACGTGCACAAGACACCCATTCTGTCATCAACGTCTATCGATGCCATAGCAGGGAAGCAGTTGTTCTTTAAGTGTGAATGCTTCCAGAAGGCGTGAGAGTTACTGCCTCGTGTTCTATTTACCTATTCAATGTTTTGCAGTACATGGTGCTAATTGTTGTGGACATATGTTGTGTTGTGTAGAGGGGCATTCAAGATCCGAGGGGCATCCAATGCAATATTTGCCCTTGATGACAACCAGGCAGCAAAGGGCGTTGTCACGCATAGCAGGTTGATTCTAGCTTCAGTGTATTTTGTGATTGTTCCTAACATTCTGAAGAAATTGAAGATACTGATAATATGGTTTCTTCTCAGTGGAAATCATGCTGCTGCTGTGGCACTGGCTGCAAAGTTGCGTGGCATACCTGCTTACATTGTCATACCCAAAAACGCGCCAGCGTGTAAGGTTGAGAATGTTAAGCGTTATGGTGGTCAGGTTATCTGGAGTGATGTCACCATGGAATCAAGAGAATCTACAGCTAAAAGAGTCCAGGAAGACACTGGTGCTATTCTTATTCATCCATTCAATGATAAGTACACCATCAGGTAGTCTTTTGCCATCCAAAGCTTTTATCGTCGAATTGTTCTGTATATTGTGATAAATAGCCCCATTTTCTCAGAACTAAAAATGCTTCTTACAGAGTGCTGACAGTTTGCCCAAGGTAGATGATAATTTTTTTTCAAAAGGTGCCATAGACATTGCTTCTGGTATCATATTTTGGTAGTCCTGAACTAGTCCCAGTGACTAGGCTACTGTTTAGATGTGAAAAATTAGCTGGAATTTGAAATTAAAAGTATGTAGAGTGCTGACAGTTTCCCTAAGGAAGATGATAATTTTTTTCAAAGGTACCATAGACATCGCTTCTGGTAACATTTTGTATTTCGGTACTCCTGAAATAGCCTAGTGACTAGGCTACTGTTTAGATGTGAAAAATTAGCTGGAATTTCAAATTAGAAGTATGTAGAAATTTGATCACTTGCTTACTCAGCATTGATGAGCTGTTCTTCCAGTGAAATGATCACAAAGAATAAATGGAATTACTTGATACCCTGGCACACCATTATATTATCAATGCCTTCATCTAAAATTTAGGATTTCATGAACTTAACTCGTTTTCCGACAACAGAACCTTCGGAATGTTTTATTGTTTTCTGTAGGACCATTTTCTACAGGAATACAACCCATTATTTCCACACAAAAAACTTGATATGCTTTATGCACCATATATAGTCAAAATCTCCTAGTTTCTTCTGCACCTTGTGTTTGCTCTTAGTGCATAGAGTAACTTGAGTTTTCATTCCCTTTGAATTTCCCGTGAAATATAGGAATTTATTTGAATGTCTTTCAGTGGTCAGGGTACAGTATGCCTTGAACTTTTGGAGCAAGTCCCTGAGATCGACACAATAATTGTTCCAATTAGTGGTCTGCACTCTCTCAACTTCTCCCTATCATAAATAGTACTTTTTTCTGCGAGTAAGTCTTTTCTAATTTGACACTTGACATATATTTTTGCTTAAACTACAGGTGGTGGTCTAATTTCGGGTGTGGCACTGGCTGCAAAGGCCATCAACCCTTCAATACGTATTGTGGCAGCAGAGCCAAAGGGTGCTGATGATGCAGCCCAGTCCAAGGCTGCTGGAAGGATCATCAAACTGCCTGCAACCAACACCATTGCTGATGGGCTTCGAGCGTTTCTCGGTGACTTGACATGGTAAGGCAAATATACATTCAGTATGTTTCCATCATTTTCTGCACGTGCATTACTAACCTGGAATCATACTAAAACGCTGACCTTTAGTTTTTGGATTTTCATGAGAATGTCAATGCTAGCTGAATAGTTTATTTTGCCAAAATTTATCTTGATGTGAACGCCCTGGAATGATCTGTGATGTTAATGCCACTGATGCCGTTGTGATAAAAATGTTTGCTAGTGGACAGAACAACCATATGTGACATGTTTTACATTTATTATAATCCTTATGTTCTAGGCCGGTGGTGCGTGACTTGGTGGACGATGTCATCGTTGTGGATGACAATGCCATTGTCGATGCCATGAAAATGTGCTATGAGACGCTGAAGGTGGCTGTGGAGCCTAGTGGTGCCATTGGCCTCGCCGCTGCCCTCTCCGACGAGTTCAAGCAAAGCCCCGTTTGGCATGAGAGCAGTAAGATAGGGATCATTGTTTCCGGCGGCAATGTAGACCTCCGCGTGCTCTGGGATTCCCTATATAAATGAGATTGGGGCCGCGCAAAACTGTTTGAATTTGAAATGCACAAGGTGAATGGCTGCAGACATGTAAAAACACCGATTTCTTACAGGGAACTGTCTTTGTTTGCTGATCTACTCGGTGCAAAACGTTTTACCATTGATTTCTTACAGTGCCTTGAGTATAAAAGCGGCATATCTCCTGGTTAACAAGAACTGGTGCCTTGTGTAGTGGGTAGCACGTGTGTACCCGGCGCCCAAGATCCGTAGTTGGCATGAACAATGTAGTCGATTCTAAGAAATTTACTAAAACTCGGTTTATTTAACTGAATCTACTCTAGTGTTAACTTTTTTATAACCTGGTGCCCAAGTGGGTACAGTCGGCGGCTACTTGTGGTCAAATCTTTCTCAGAACCCGGTTCTAGTACCAGTTCTAGCTTTTTTTCGCTTAGCACCTCCCTCTTCAATGTTTAGCACTAACTGAAGTCAGTGGCAAGGTTTCTTAGCGCCAAGGTTTGACCAACATAGTCCACACGTAGAACATCAGCAATATGGTCAGTTCTAAGGGCAACTCCAACAGAACAGTATCTTCTAACACTGAAAAGAAAGTCACGGTGCTACAGTGTTAGCCTTCCACTGACTTCAGAAGGAAAGTCACGATCCAATGTTAGAGACTCCGGTTCCAACTCCAACGGGCAGTCACTAAATTGTCTGGATTGGACAGTCCAAATATCTTTTGCCATCCAACGGTGGTCACCAAATGTCCAACCACCAAATGTCCACGGACTGGTCTAGATATTTAAAATCCCACAAACCGTCCCCAACCTTGAGGGAATTAGGGAAGTCCAGATGTCCACGGATCCCATAATAAGTTCAATTGTTTTCTCTTTCCCCCCTTCTCTCTCATCTCTTCATCGGACTAGGGGGCATTTTGATAAATATGGTTGGATGGCCAACCTGTTCGCAGACATGTCTGAATGTGTCCACGAATATTTAATGGGCTATATTAGGTGATTGCCGTTGGAGTGGCCCTAAGAAAACCAAACCTACTCTAATGTTAGTCTTTTCTTGACACAACTTTTTGACCCACATGTCAGAATATTGTATTTTCCCTATTAATCTTCCTCTCACAGATTGGACTAGCTTGGGCCCACTTGTGGTCAACTCTCTCTCTCTGTCTGAACCTGGTATTAGGACCAGTTATAGTTTTTTTTCCTTAGCACCTCTCTCTCTCTCTCCAATGTGTTAGCACTGAACCAATTATAGGTTTTCTTTCCTTGGCACCTCTCTTTCCAATTCTTAGCCCTTTTCCTAGGGATGCGGAGTTTTGGCACTAGGGAACACATGCTCCATGATGAATAGTAAATTAGAAACAAATAAGAAATTATTTTTTAATTTTTTATGTTTATGTTAGTGTAACAAACGCGCTTGCCAATTTTCATGCAAAGTAGATAGCAGTGCTTCATCGGTGAAAAAATAAATTAAGTGTACCTTTTCTTGTTTGACTTTTATTTGTTTGCATAGGTAAACATGCTTAAGCTTCTCCCCTAAAAAATTACAGATAGCATTTGTGTGTGACAATGAACACATCTTTTTTTTCTCAAAAATAAAAATGACCTTGGCAAATACATTTTTGACGCGCATGAGCGTATGCTCCCTAGATCCAAAAGCATCTTTTTTTTCTCAAACATCTTTTTTTTTAGTTGAGAAAGATTTGTTTCTCTACCCAGACATGCCATGTCGGTAGATTAAGCGGCTATAGATGGGAATATGCGCTATGTAGGCAAAATCATGCCTATTTCGGAAAGGAAAAATCATGCCTCTCGCGAAAGGATAAAAAACAGAAAACCCGTTTTTTTTTGTTTCCGAAAGGCACGGCCGTGCCTCTCGCGAAAGCACAACCGTGCCTCTCGCGGGAGCAAAATCGTGCCTCTCATGAAAGAAAAAACACATAAAAACATTTTTTTCCCGTTTTCGTGAGGCACGGTGGTGCCTCTTGCGTAAGCAAAACCGTGACTCTCATGGAAGAAAAAAAATAGAAAACACGTATTTTTTCCGTTTCCGATGCCTCTTGCGAAAGCAAAACCGTGCCTCTTGTGGAAGAAAAACCGATACACAGAACGCGACACGTGGCGGCGGCTGGCACACTCTCAACCCACCCGCAAGTGATCGTTGCGAGGCTCCCAAAGGAGCGCTCGTCAACTAGTTGCTCTCTATGTTTGTCCACGCCACACCATGCTCCCCTCGACACGAACCCTAGCAGCCAGCAGGAGCGACGTGAGTTCGCGTCGGCCAACAGGAGCGCCGAGTGCGTGTGGGAGGCCAATGACAAGCAGGAGCGCGCGGGGACGTGGTCGCATATTAGCGTTTCTGGTGTCCAGCAAAAGTTCGCTGCGGCGTGAGGCCGGCGGCCAGGAGACAATGAACGGAAAGGCAAAGGGCTAGCAAAGAGGACGGAGAGAGGTAATATTTTTTTTAATTTTATTGACAATTTTTCAGACAATGGTTTGACAATCTACATCTACACTGCAATGATCAGTGGCATTTTTTGTGATGAATAAAGCTTATTGCTTTGATTGTTTTCATTTTAAACCTAATCGAATTGATGATAAATTTGGTTATGAGGTTTTCTCTAATTAATTTGGTATGACAAAATACAGATGCGACATAGTCAATAAAAATTATGCTTAAGAGTTCGTCCCATCTTAAAAATGTTTCGTCCTCCGCTATTGGCAGGGGATATCATTGTCCTCTTAACCATCCAACCATAGATTGGTTCGCTTGTACTTTACAATTTTAAATGGACAAAACTACACTATGAATCAAGTTTGTATACTTTGCAGTGTAATTACCTAGTTAATTTCCCTACATAAATAACGGTGTTTCTTTTTGAAAAAAGTCCAAAACAAACCTTGAACTTGTAGGCGAAAGCTAAATCGAACCTTGAACTTGTAATCCCGGAAATCAGCACATCGAACTCTTCGACCCCAGTGAAAGGATCGATATAGTTGACTAGAGGGGGGGTGAATAGGCAACTAACAATTTTTAGCTTTTCTTTAACAATTTAAACTTTGCATCAAAGTAGGTTGTCTAGATGTGCAACTAAGTGAGCAACCTATATGATGCAATAATGAAGAGCACACAAGCAAGCAAGAGATATAGCACAAATAAGCTTGCACAAGTAAAGGCACGAGATAACCAAGAGTAGAGCCGGTGGAGACGAGGATGTGTTACCGATGTTCCTTCCCTTTGAGAGGAAGTACGTCTCTGTTGGAGCGGTGTGGAGGCACAATGCTCCCCAAGAAGCCACTAGGGCCACCGTATTCTCCTCACGCCCTCACACAATGCGAGATGCCGTGATTCCACTATTGGTGCCCTTGGAGGCGGCGACCGAACCTTTACAAACAAGGTTGGGGCAATCTCCACAACTTAATTGGAGGCTCCCAACGACACCACGGAGCTTCACCACAATGGACTATGGCTCCGCGGTGACCTCAACCGTCTAGGGTGCTCAAACACCCAAGAGTAACAAGATCCGCAAGGAATAAATGGTGGGAATCAAATTTCTCTTGGTGGAAGTGTAGATCGGGGCCTTCTCAACCACTACCGAGCAAATCAACAAGTTTGGTTGGCTAGGGAGTGAGATCGGGCGAAAATGGAGCTTGGAGCAACAATGGAGCTTAGGGTTGGAAGAGGTGGTCAACTAGAGGTAGGAGACACCCCTTTTATAGTTGTGGACAAAATCCAACCGTTATCCACTTAACCAGCCTGCGACATGCGGTACTACTGCTCCAGAACCGCGGTACTACCGCAAGGCCACGCGGTACTACCATGAGGGACCACGGTACTACAGCGGCAGTTGTAGAGACTAGAACAAGCCTGCCTAAGAGCAGTACTTCCGCGAGCGCGGTACTACCGCTCCCCCTCGCGGTACTACTGCAAGGCAGAAAGGTCCTAGCCTGGGAATGGGCGCGGATGAATAAAATTACATCCGTGTCTACTTCCGCTGGAAATAAATCGATGCAAACATCCGACACGGTACTACCACTGGGGAGCGGTACTACCACATGGCAGCTGGACCAGGCCGCGCGCGGTACTACCGCGCCCGAGAGGCGGTACTACCGTGGAGGAGCGGATGTAAAAAATTACATCCGCCCCTACTACCGCGATGCAGCAGCACTTGGCCTGGGGGCCACGATACTACGGCTCAAGAGGAGCGGCACTACCGTGGGCTCCTGCAGTACTACCGCGCCTTGGCACGGTACTACCGCAGGTGCCTGCGGTACTACCGCTCCAGGGAGCAGTACTACCGCAAGCTAAGCAACAGCAGCCAGGACAATCGCATAGAGGATAAACGGGGAATGCTCCAAAGTGCAAGGGAAAGGTGGAGACAAGGAAAGAAACGTGTACGTGATGATTCCACCCGAACCTTTCTGACGCGGACCCCCTCTTAATAGTACGGCTTTCCTACGACTCAAATCCACCAAAAAGAAACGTAGAAAAACGTCGTCTTCAATAGTCTTCGAGGGGCACCAAACCGTCTTGTGCCTAGCGATGAAATGTCTGAGAAACTCAAGGCACACGATTAGTCCGCAAAAGTATTGTCATCAATCGCCAAAATACCTTAGGGATAAATATGCCCTTACAATCTCCCCCTTTTTGGTGGATTGATGACAATACGGGATTTGCACAAAGGGAAATAAACTTGAGTAGAGGCAAACCCCTCCTCTCTAAAATATAGACGGGCTCCCCCTAGATGTGTGCAATCTAGATGGATGCTTTGGACTGCACAACACATAAACTAGGATCAACACTCCCCCTATATTTTAGAGACAAGGTATATATTGCAATAGTAAAGCTAACATCTAAACAAGAGCATAAAACATAGGTAGCACGATATAACATAAACTCACTAAGATAGGATAAAGTGCATATGTCTTACACCATATGAAGAAAAAGTCTCAAACCAAACCAAAGCAACCGAAACGAGGTTCAAACAAGGAAGCAAACACACCGAACACGAGAACACGACACACGACACACGACTCGCAAATCCCTACACTCTCTCCCCCTTTGGCATCGAGACACCAAAAAGGCAGAGAGGACACCTACACACACGGGGTGGCTCAAGCAGAGAAATCATCCCAACGCTCCTCGTCGGACTCGGCGGCAGGGACGTCCTCCTCGATGTCCTCGTCAGAATCAGACCACTTGAAGCCCTGCTTCGCCATCCACTCGGCCTTCGGGGTGATGACCTCCTCAGATCCGCCAGACACGTCCTCTCCAAAGACCTTCATAATCTTCTTGTCGCGGTGGCGACTCTCCTTGGACGCCACGTGAGTCCTGTACTGCCCCTTAGCTTGCATGCAGAAAAGAGTCTTCATCTTGTCCTTCAGCTTCTTGGCCCACGAGGGCTCAGAGGAACTATGGGAAGACCTAGCAGCACGTCCTCAGCAACATCCTCTGCTCCAGCCTCCTCCTCATGAACAGTCCTCCTAGTAGCAGACACCTCAGCACGAGTAGTAGTGTTAGCCCAGTTGGGCTTGACACGGAGACTGATGGGATCATGCCTAATCCAGTCTGGATCAAGGAACTCATCACCAGGGTACAGCTTCTCCCAAGTCTTGGATATCAGCAGAAACAAGTATGGCCCATAGATAGGCACCTTGCGGTTGAACACCGCAAACCGAAGCTCACACCACATGATGTGTGAGACATCAAGAGGCTGAGTCTGAGACACACGTGCCTCCTCGCACAAGAGCATCATATCCACCATATAGGCATGAACCTTGTCCTTGTCACCTATGCGAGGGAACAGAGAGTTGCGGAAGATGTGATACATGATATCCAGAAAGGAGTTAAGCACCCACGCTGACTTGCCATTGGGAAGCACCTTCTCAACATAGAACGGATGTAACTTGTTCTTGTTAGCAGACTTAGGATTGGCATGGGGGCGAACACCCACTGGTGTGTTGAGCCCGTCATCAGGAACCTGAAGCAGATCCATGAACTCCTTCCAGGTAGCAGTCAACTGACGGCCATTGGTCATCCTCCGCTCCTCCCCAAGGTGAAAGAAAACTGATGCAAAGAACTGACAGACTAGCTCAGGGTCATAGTCAAGGTGGAAAGAGATCACATGTTCAATACCGTACTGCTCCACCAGATCCAGAGTCTCTCCAAAGTACTCACGGAACTTGTCCTTCCTCAGATGATGCATGTCTATCCACTTGACATCAACGTAGGTATTTTGCTTGTTCTTGATGACATCCAGATAAGTGAGAGTCTGCTGCTTGGTCCAAAACAACTCACAGCCTCTGATGGCAGCACGAGGATTCACATACGGGTTGATCTGCCTGAGATGGATGAACTCAGAAAGAGGAATCTCGTCCATGCCCTTAGCGGGTTCCTTGTTCTTGCTAGCGGTGGTCTTGACATGGCGCTTGGGGGCATTGGAGCCCTCTGGTGCTTCACCTTGATTGCGCAAACGCTTGGAGCCGGTGTCACGACTAGGATTGGACCCGCGAGAGCCACCACCTGAGACACAAAGCGCAAAAACACACACGACAAGCAAAAAGGATCAATGCAAAGACCACGGCAAAGCAAAAACCAACACGTAGGAAGCATACATGCTAAACGCCATGAGAAAGATTTGACCCCAACGGTAGTACTGCCAGGTGCTGCGGTACTAAAATTTTAGTACCGCTCCTAGCCGTGGTAGTACCGTGTGATGTCACGGTAGTACCGGGGCTAGGAGCGGTAGTAGAATCTTAGTGCCACAGCTCGCGCGGTAGTACCTCACCTGACGGGCGGTAGTACTAGACGAGCGGTAGTACCGCTCGTGAGGCGCGGTAGTACCGCACCGCGTCAGATCCGAACCAGTTTGAGTCTGAAAAAAACCGCGAAACCACAACGGTACTGCGGTTGATCAAATCTATCACAGGACAACATATCAGGTATAATCCCTACGCAATACTACTCTCCTACATCCTACTCTTGCAAAGATTTAGCCTAAAATCTCAAGAACACATGCATCTCCCCAAAAACCTAGAGGCAAGGAAAACAACCAAAAGAGAGAGGGATTTGGGGAAAGACCTTGTTCCATGGCAAGAGCACGTGGTGGGGAATGATCCCACCGGTCGGAATCGAAGGTGAGCAGCCGGAGGCGGAGATCCGGCGATGGACTCTGGCCTCGTTCTTGAGCGAGAGAGAGAGAGAGAGAGAGAGAGAGAGAGAGAGAGAGAGAGAGAGAGAGAGAGAGAGAGAGACGAAGTGGGGAAAACTGACCAATGGGTATGGGGGAGTTAGAACTCCCCCTGCCCGTCCTTATCCCCCACGCGTCTGCGACGGCGCGGTAGTACCGCACATCATCGCGGTAGTACCGCATGGGCTGAAGTATCGCATCCAAGCGGTAGTACCGCTCTCCCAGGCGGTAGTAAAAAAATAAATTTACTACCGTGTTGGGGCGGTAGTACCGTGCTCTCCACACGCGGTAGTACCATAGCAAGCTGCGGTAGTACCGTGAGCTCAAGAAAAACAGGTTTCAAACACACGAAAAAGAGGTCTTTGCAAAGAAACTTTGAGCACAAGAGACACCACAAGAACACGCTCAACACAAAGGCAGAAAGGCAAACAACAACAAGAAACAACCACGCGACACCACCTCTCCAAAGAGAGGGCGGTGGCCTGAGCCACCTATGTTTGAGTCAATTGGTATGGCACCGCGAAGAATTATCCTTGGGCCCATGACCAAAACTCGTCTTTGAAGCACAAGTACCATAAAAAATGGCTAATATGAAAGAGTTAATAGATTTATGCATAATGGGAGGAGGGAGAGTTCATTGAGAGAACAACACTCCCCCTATGTCCATGCCTACACCTAAACAAGACAACACGTTGAGTATGGTGGGGTGTGCAAGGGTTCAAGCAACATTGCTCGAATCAATGATATTTAGCTCATGCCTTAACTCGCGAAATCTTGCTTCATCCAAAGGCTTCGTGAAGATATCTGCAAGGTTATCATGAGTGTTGACGTAGTTGAGCTCGATCTCCCCTCGCCTAATGTGATCCCGGATGAAGTGATACTGAATCTCAATATGCTTCGTCTTGAAGTGTTGCACCGGGTTGAGAGAAATCTTGATGGCACTTTCATTGTCACACCAAAGAGGCACTTTGTCACAAATGACACCGTAATCCTTTAAAGTTTGCCTCATCCATAAGAGTTGTGCACAACAACTACCGGCCGCCACATACTCCGCTTCGATGGACGAGAGAGACACACAACTTTGCTTTTTAGAAGACCAACTTACCAAAGAGCAACCAAGGAATTGGCACCCTCTGGAAGTGGACTTCCTATCCACTTTGTCTCTCGCCCAATCGGAATCCGAATATTCTACAAGCTTGAAGTTTGCTCCTCTTAGGTACCACAAGCCAAAGTTTGGGGTATGAGCCTAATATCGAAAGATTCACTTGACCGCCACAAAGTGGCTTTCCTAGGTGCGGCTTGAAACCGTGCACAAATTCCCACACTCAACATGATATCCGGTCTAGATGCACAAAGGTAAAGCAAGGATCCAATCATGGAACGATATACCTTTTGATCCACCGCTTTACCATTGGGATCAATGTAAAGTTGGCACTTGGTGGGCATTGGAGTGGAAGCCGGCTTGACATCACTTAGCTTGAATCTCTTGAGCATGTCTTGAGTGTATTTAGCTTGGTTGATGAAGGTACCTTCTCTTCTTTGCTTCACTTCAAAACCGAGAAAGAACTTCAACTCTCCCATGGAAGACATCTTGAACTTTGAGGTCATTAGTGCGGCAAATTCCTCATTGAAAGCTTTGTTAGGAGAACCAAAGATAATGTCATCAACATATAGTTGGCACACAAAAAACTCCCCTTTGACCTTCTTAGTAAAAAGAGTGGGATCGATTAGCCCAACTTCAAATCCACGATCTTGTAACAACTCGGTAAGGTGGTCATACCACGCACGTGGGGCTTGTTTAAGGCCATAGAGTGCCTTATCGAGTTGATACACATGATCGGGGAAGTAAGGATCCTCGAACCCGGGGGGTTGTTTGACGTAAACCAACTCATTAATAGGACCATTAAGAAAAGCACTCTTCACATCCATTTGTTGCAACTTAAAGTTGTGATGAGAAGCATAAGCAATCAACAAACGAATGGATTCAAGACGAGCAACGGGAGAAAAGGTTTCACCGTAGTCGATACCCTCGACTTGGGAGTAGCCTTGTGCCACCAATCTTGCCTTGTTGCGAATGATGGTCCCATGAGCATCTTGCTTGTTCTTGAAAATCCACTTGGTCCCAATGACATTGTGGTTCCCCGTTGGCCTTGGCACCAATCTCCACACCTTGTTGTACTCGAAGTTGTTGAGTTCTTCATGCATGGCATTAAGCCAATCCGGATCTTCGAGTGCTTCATATACCTTTTGGGGTTCAACACAAGAGACAAACGCGTGATGTTCACAATAGTTTGCCAATTGTCTACGAGTGCTTAACCCCTTTTGAATGCTTCCAAGTACATTATTCATGAGATGACCCTCGGTGGAGAGCTTGGAAGCAATCTTGGCGGCACGACGCTCTAATTCCTTCTCGCTGGTGAGTTGAGGAGCGTTCACTTGATCATCTTGAGCGCCGTCTTGAGCTTGTTCTTGATCTTGAACTTGCTCGGGGGAGAGAACTTGATCTTGGGCATCACTTGGTGTGTCAACACAGTCTTGAGCATGATCTTGCCCTTGGTCTTGTTCATGAGGTTGAGGGCCTTCACTTTGTTCTTCGGAAGCGTGTGTGCCTTGGGTTGGTGATGGCTCCACTTGAGTGGAGCATTGTCCTTCTCCTTCGGCCACAAGGGGTTCCTCAATGGGTAGGATAAAACCAATACCCATTCTTCTTATGGCTTGAGGAGGAATTTCATCACCTACATCACAAGTGCCACTTTGCTCCACTTGGGAGCCGTTATTCTCATCAAACTCGTTGCACGTCTCCTCAATAAGTCCCGTGGATTTATTGAGGACACTGTAAGCATGAGAGTTTGTAGCATAACCAACAGATATGCCCTCATAAGCTCTAGCCTCAAATTTAGACAACCGAACACCTTTCTTGAGAATGAAACACTTACACCCGAACACTCGAAAGTACTTGAGATTGGGCTTGTTACCAGTGAGTATCTCATATGGAGTCTTGTTCAAGCCCTTGCGGAGGTAGAGCCGATTGGATGCATGACATGCGGTGTTGATGGCTTCGGCCCAAAAGTTGTATGGAGACTTGAACTCCGCCATCATGGTCCTTGCCGCATCCACCAACGTCCGGTTCTTCCTCTCCGCAACACCGTTTTGTTGAGGGGTGTATGGTGCGGAATATTGATGCTTGATACCCTCATTACTAAGAAACTCATCCAAGGTGTAGTTCTTGAACTCGGTGCTGTTGTCACTTCTTATTGTCAAGATCTTTGCATTGTGTTGACATTGTGCTTCATTTGCAAAGTCAATGACGGTTTGTTGGGTCTCGCTCTTCCTCTTGAAGAAATACACCCAAGTGTATCTTGAATAGTCATCCACAATCACTAAGCAATACTTTCTACCCCCAAGACTATCAAAGGATGGAGGCCCAAAGAGATCCAAGTGAAGGAGCTCCAAAGGCCTCTTCGAGTAAATGATAGTCGTGGGAGGGTGAGCCTTATCATGAAGCTTTCCTTCGATACAAGCACTGCAAGAACGATCTTTAGCAAAACTAACATTCTTTAGTCCACAGACATGGTCCCCCTTGAGAAGACTTTGCAAAGATCTCATATTGACATGGGCTAAACGGCGATGCCAAAGCCATCCCACGTCAACTTTAGCCATTAAGCATGTCACGGTCTTAGTGGGTCGCTCCGAAAAATTAATCACATATAGACCATTCTCGACATGCCCAACAAAGGCTACTTTAAGAGTCTTGCTCCACAAGAGGGCCACGGTATCAATATCAAAGAAAGTAGCAAAGCCCATGATTACAAGTTGACGAACAGAAAGTAAATTGTATGCAAGGGACTCTACAAGCATGACCTTCTCGATCGTGAGATCATGAGTAATGACAACCTTGCCGAGTCCCAATACCTTAGAAGACGGGGCATCACCCCACTCGACATTGGTGGGCATAGATGGAATCTTGTGCATGTCCACCACCAAGTCCTTGCTTCCGGTCATATGATTTGTAGCTCCACTATCGAGCAACCATGATCCCCTACCGGAAGCAAACACCTACAAGAGAACAATGCTTGGTTTTAGGTACCCATTTTGTAATGGGTCCTTTGATGTTAGTAACAAGGGTCTTAGGAACCCAAATAGACCATTCAATGTATTCATGAGGAGAACCAACAAATTTGGCATAAACATGCCCATCACTAACACGGCATAACACATAAGAAGGATTAAAGTTGTCGGCTTTGTTGGGAGGGGTGGCATTGCCCTTCTTGACACCGCCACTCTTCGCATTGTTCTTCTTCTCCTTGGAAACACCCTCTCCCTCCTTCACAAAAGTTTGCTTGAGAGGAGGAGGTCGTTTGGTCTTGTCATTCTTCTTCTTGTTCTTGTTGGAGGGGATTGGGTGCGAACCCAATCCCCTCCTTGGCCACAACTTCCTTTTGATTGCTCAAAAGGTCGTTGAGGTTCTTCTCACCTTGTATGCATGTCACAAGGCCTTTCTCAAGTTGCTCCTGCAACTTAGCATTCTCCTCAACAAGATGCATATGCTCACAACAAGGGTTAGTAGAATTTGCATTATCAATCAATACCATATGAGGAAAGGTGGCTTTCTCCTTGGTTAGCTTTACTTGGAGTTGATCATGAGACTCTTTGAGGCCAGCATGAACACCCTTCAAGACTTTGTGAGCCTTGTCGAGAATGTCAAACTCCTCTTTGAGTCTAGCAATATCAACCCCAAGCTTTGCCTTCTCAGAGTTTAGCACATGTGAAACAACAAGAGCATGATCAAGATCTTTCTTTAATTTAGCATGATCATCGTTGTATGACTCCTCAAGAGCCAAACGAAGACCACACTCTTCCTCCAGAGCATTGGAAAGATCCGAAATCTCATCGGCATAGTCACGACTATGCCCCTCCATCTTAGAGATGGTATCTTCGTGCGCCTCGATCATGTCATTGGCTTCACCAAGTTGTTCCAAGAGAGCAACGAAGTGCTTCTTGGATTTGCCCTTGAGTTTACCCATAAAGGCCTCAAACTCATTCTTCTCCACATTAGTTTCCTCATGTTCATCAATGCTATCCGTGGAAGAAGGATGATTGATGATGGTAGTTTTGATGTTGGGAGTTACCTTGTTGCTGGATTTAGCCATGAGGCACTTGGCGGTGATGCTCTCGTTGGGTGAGTCGAAGAGAGACACCCGTGGAGTCGTCGCAATGGCAACGGAGGCCATGGCAACCGACTCACCATCTTCATCATCATCATCATCCTCATTGTACTCTTCTTGTACCACCAATGCCTTGGGAGGAGTCTTCTTGGTGAAGTTGCTCTTGTTGGGGAATGACTTGGCCTTGTCCTTACGGATGAGCTTGCCACTGTTGTCTTCCCTCTTCTCATAGGGGCACTCCGCAACAAAGTGACTCACGTTGCCACAATTGAAGCAAGTCCTCACTCGTTGCTTGCCCTTAGTGCCACTTGAATTGTTCTTGTTGAAGTTGGGCCTTGAGTTCTTCTTGCTTCAAAATTGCCTTGAAGCAAGGGCCATGTGTTCATGATAGGCATACTTTGTATCTTCGAGGTTTCTCTCCTCTTCTTCCTCCTCTTCCTCTTCTTCGACACAAACTTTGGCCTTCAATGCAAGGTTGGGCTTCTTTCCTCTTTGATAGCGAAGAACCACATTATCGGCGGTCTTGTCCAATATGCTCATAGCCACAAACTCATCTAACACCTCACTTGAGGATAAGGTGTGGAAGTCCGGCCTTTGACGAATGACGGAGGACATGGCTTTGTGGTAGGGCATCATTGCCTTGAGGAATTTGCGCTTGATCCAATTGTCATCCGTGTCCTTACTTTCATGATCTCGAAGAGAGACCGCGAGTTTGGTAACTCTTCGATAAAGCTCACGAGGTTCTTCATCTTCTTTCATTGCAAACTCATCGGCTTCATCTTGCACCACTTCATAGTTGGAGCGTTGAATGCTTGTGCTTCCCCGATAGAGGGAAACCACTTTGTGCCAAGCATCTTTGGCCAATGAGTAGGGCCGGAGATGAGGAAGGTCTTCGGGAGGGATTGCTTCTTGGATGATGAAGAGAGCATTCTCATTGAATTGATCGTCCACGGCTTCTCTAGGAGTGAAGTTGCTTCGGTCATGCGGATAGAAACCTTCTTCAATGACTCTCCAAAGGTTTGTGTTCACATGATTTAAATGACGCTTAAAACGATAGACCCAAGAATCAAAATCCTCTTTTTTGTCAATCTTGGGGGGAGGACCGGCATGATTCAAGTGAGTAGAAGGAATCGGTCCACCATAAACAGGTGGAGGTTGCACATGGGAAAAGATGCTAGTGCCATTCTTACCACTAGACAAAGGGGCTTTCTCACTAGTAGCTTCCCCCTTGTCGGGGTTAGCATCCATCACCGTGTTGGCGGGATCACCCACTTTCAACGGTGTGGTGGAAAGTTTAAGCCCTTATAAGAATTCCTTAAACATGTCTTTGACCTCGGTCGTCATGGAGGTTTTCAATGTGTCCAACGCCACATTGAATTCCTCACGTGAGATCGAGTTACCCCCATCTCCCGTAGACGATATCGGATTCGCATCGGAGTGCTCCCCCACATCGTCTTCGACGTCAACCATACTCTTCGGACGGTAAAGTCCTTAAAAAGAGACGAGGCTCTGATACCAATTGAAAGGATCGATATAGTTGACTAGAGGGGGGAGTGAATAGGCAACTAACAATTTTTAGCTTTTCTTTAACAATTTAAACTTTGCATCAAAGTAGGTTGTCTAGATGTGCAACTAAGTGGGCAACTTATATGATACAACAATGAAGAGCACACAAGCAAGCAAGAGATATATCACAAATAAGCTTGCACAAGTAAAGGCACAAGATAACCAAGAGTGGAGCCGGTGGAGACGAGGATGTGTTACCGATGTTCCTTCCCTTTGAGAGGAAGTATATCTCCGTTGGAGCGGTGTGGAGGCACAATGCTCCCCAAGAAGCCACTAGGGCCACCGTATTCTCCTCACGCCCTCACACAATGCGAGATGCCGTGATTCCACTATTGGTGCCCTTGGAGGCGGCGACCGAACCTTTACAAACAAGGTTGGGGCAATCTCCACAACTTAATTGGAGGCTCCCAACGACACCACGGAGCTTCACCACAATAAACTATGGCTCCGCGGTGACCTCAACCGTCTAGGGTGCTCAAACACCCAAGAGTAACAAGATCCGTAAGGGATAAGTGGGGGGAATCAAATTTCTCTTGGTGGAAGTGTAGATCGGGGCCTTCTCAACCACTCCCGAGCAAATCAACAAGTTTGGTTGGCTAGGGAGTGAGACTGGGCGAAAATGGAGCTTAGAGCAACAATGGAGCTTAGGGTTGGAAGAGGTGGTCAACTAGAGGTAGGAAACACCCCTTTTATAGCTATGGACAAAATCCAACCGTTGTCCACTTAACCAGCCCGCGACATGCGGTACTACCGCTCCAGAACCGCGGTACTACCGCAAGGCCACGCGATACTACCGTGAGGGACCACGGTACTACCGCGGCAGCTACAAAGACTAGAACAAGCCTGCCTAAGAGCAGTACTGAAGGAAATATGCCCTAGAGGCAATAATAAAGTTATTATTTAATTCCTTATTTCATGATAAATGTTTATTATTCATGCTAGAATTGTATTAACCGGAAACATAATACATGTGTGAATACATAGACAAACAGAGTGTCACTAGTATGCCTCTACTTGACTAGCTCGTTGATCAAAGATGGTTAAGTTTCCTAGCCATACACATGAGTTGTCATTTGATTAACGGGATCACATCATTAGGAGAATGATGTGATTGACATGACCCATTCCGTTAGCTTAGAACTCGATCGTTTAGTATGTTGCTATTGCTTTCTTCATGACTTATACATGTTCCTATGACTATGATATTATGCAACTCCCGTTTACCGGAGGAACACTTTGTGTGCTACCAAACGTCACAACGTAACTGGGTGATTATAAAGGTGCTCTACAGGTGTCTCCGAAGGTACTTGTTGGGTTGGCGTATTTCGAGATTAGGATTTGTCACTCCGAATGTCGGAGAGGTATCTCTGGGCCCTCTCGGTAATGCACATCACTTAAGCCTTGCAAGCATTGCAACTAATGAGTTAGTTGCGGGATGATGTATTACAGAACGAGTAAAGAGACTTGTCGGTAACAAGATTGAACTAGGTATTGAGATACCGACGATCAAATCTCGGGCAAGTAACATACCGATGACAAAGGGAACAACGTATGTTGTTATGCGGTCTGACCGATAAATATCTTCGAAGAATATGTAGGAGCCAATATGAACATCCAGGTTCCGCTATTGGTTGTTGACCGGAGACGTGTCTCGGTCATGCCTACATTGTTCTCGAACCTGTAGGGTCCGCATGCTTAAGGTTTCGATGATATTTATATTATGATTTTTGATGTACCGATGGTTGTTCGGAGTCCCGGATGTGATCACGGACATGACGAGGAGTCTCAAAATGGTCGAGACATAAAGATCGATATATTGGACGGCTATATTCGGACACCGGAAGTGCTCCGGGTGATTTTGGAGAAAACCGGAGTGCCGGAGGGTTACCGGAACCCCCTGGGAGAAGTATGGGCCTAATGGGCCTTAGTGGAGAGAGAAAGGGGTGGCCAGGGTGGGCTGCGCGCCCCCTCCCCCTCTGGTCCAAATTGGACTAGGAGAGGGGGGGCGGCGCCCCCCCTTTCCTTCTCCCTCTCCCCCTTCCTTTCCCCCTCCTAGTAGGAGTAGGAAAGAGGGGAGTCCTGCTCCTACTAGGAGGAGGACTCCTCCTCCTGGCGCGCCCTGCTAGGGCCGGCCGGCCTCCCCCTTGCTCCTTTATATATGGGGGCAGGGGGCACCTCTAGACACACAAGTTGATCTTCGTGATCGTTCTCTTAGCCGTGTGCGGTGCCCCCCTCCACGATAATCCTCGATAATATTGTAGCGGTGCTTAGGCGAAGCCCTGCGACGGTAGAACATCAAGATCATCACCACGCCATCGTGCTGACGGAACTCATCCCTGACACTTTGCTGGATCGGAGTCCGGGGATCGTCATCGAACTGAACGTGTGCTAAAATTCGGAGGTGCCGTAGTTTCGGTGCTTGATCGGTCGGGCCGTGAAGACGTACGACTACATCAACCGCGTTGTCATAACGCTTCCGCTGTCGGTCTACGAGGGTACGTAGACAACACTCTCCCCTCTCGTTGCTATGCATCACCATGATCTTGCGTGTGCGTAGGAATTTTTTTGAAATTACTACGTTCCCCAACAGTTGCATCCGAGCCTAGGTTTTATGTGTTGATGTTATTTGCACGAGTAGAACACAAGTGAGTTGTGGGCAATATAAGTCATACTGCTTACCAGCATGCCATACTTTGATTGAGAGGTATTGTTGGATGAAGCGGCCCGGACCGACATTACGCGTACGCTTACGCGAGACTGGTTCTACTGTCGTGCTTTGCACACAGGTGGTTGGCGGGTGTCAGTTTCTCCAACTTTAGTTGAACCAAGTGTGGCTACGCCCGGTCCTTGCGAAGGTTAAAACAACACCAACTTGACAAACTATCATTGTGGTTTTTGATGCGTAGGTAAGAACGGTTCTTGCTAAGCCCGTAGCAGCCACGTAAAACTTGCAACAACAAAGTAGAGGACGTCTAACTTGTTTTTGCAGGGCATGTTGTGATGACGTGATGAGATATAAGTTGTTGTATGAGATGATCATGTTTTGTTGAAGTTATCGGCAACTGGCAGAAGCCTTACGGTTGTCTCATTATTGCATAAGATGCAAGCGCCAAATAATTGCTTTACTTTATCGCTATGCGATAGCAATAGTTGCAAGAGCAATAGTTGGCGAGATGACCACGTGATGACACATTGATATAGATCAAGATGATGGAGATCATGGTGTCATGCCGGTGACAATAGAGATCATGACGGTACTTTAGAAATGGAGATCAAAGGCGCAAGATGATCATGGCCATATCATGTCACATATTTTGATTGCATGTGATGTTTATCTTTTATGCATCTTATTTTGCTTCGTTCGACGGTAGCTTTATAAGATGATCTCTCACTAAATTTCAAGATAAAAGTGTTCTCCCTGAGTATGCACCGTTGCCAAAGTTCGTCGTGCCCAGACACCACGTGATGATCGGGTGTGATAAGCTCTACGTCCATCTACAACGGGTGCAAGCCAGTTTTGCACACGCAGAATACTCAGGTTAAACTTGACGAGCCTAGCATATGCAGATATGGCCTCGAAATACTGAGACCGAGAGGTCGAGCGTGAATCATATAGTAGATATGATCAACATAGTGATGTTCACCATTGAAAACTACTCCATTTCACGTGATGATCGGTTATGGTTTAGTTGATTTGGATCACGTGATCACTTAGAGGATTAGAGGGATGTCTATCTAAGTGGGAGTTCTTAAGTAATATGATTAATTAAACTTTAATTTATCATGAACTTAGTCCTGGTAGTATTAGCATATCTATGTTGTAGATCAATAGCTCGCGTTTAGCTCCCCTGTTTTAATTTTTGATATGTTCCTAGAGAAAAACTATGTTGAAAAATGTTAGTAGCAATGATGCGGATAGGATCCGTGATCTGAGGTTTATCCTCATTGTTGCACAGAAGAATTATATCCTTAATGCACCGCTAGGTGACAGACTTATTGCTGGAGCAGATGCAGACGTTATGAACGTTTGGCTAGCTCAATATCATGACTACTTGATAGTTTAGTGCACCATGCTTAACAGCTTAGAATCGGGACTTCAAAGACGTTTTGAACGTCATGGACCATATGAGATGTTCCACGAGTTGAAGTTAATATTTCAAGCAAATACCCGAGTTGAGAGATATGAAGTCTCCAACAAGTTCTATAGCTAAAAGATGGAGGAGAATAGCTCAAGCAGTGAGCATGTGCTCAGATTGTCTGAGTACTACAATCGCTTGAATCAAGTGGGAGTTAATCTTCCAGATAAGATAGTGATTGACAGAATTCTCTAGTCACCATCACCAAGTTAGTAGAACTTTGTGATGAACTATAATATGCAAGGGATAACGGAAACTATTCCCAAGCTCTTCGCGATGCTAAAATCGGCGAAGGTAGAAATCAAAGAAAAACATCAAGTGTTGATGGTTTACAAGATCACTAGTTTCAAGAAAAGGGCAAAGGGCAGAAGGGGAACTTCAAGAAGAACGGCAAGCAAGTTGCTGCTCAAGTGAAGAAGCCCAAGTCTGGTCCTAAGCCTGAGACTAAGTGCTTCTACTGCAAAGGGACTGGTCACTGGAAGCGGAACTACCCCAAGTATTTGGCGGATAAGAAGGATGGCAAAGTGAACAAAGGTATATTGGATATACAGATTATTGATGTGTATTTTACTAGTGTTTGTAGCAACCCCTCGGTATTTGATACTGGTTCAGTTGCTAAGAGTAGTAACTCGAAACGGGAGTTGCAGAATGAACAAAGACTAGTTAAGGGTGAAGTGACGATGTGTGTTGGAAGTGGTTCCAAGATTGATATGATCATCATCGCACACTCCCTATACTTTTGGGATTAGTGTTGAACCTAAATAAGTGTTATTTGGTGTTTGCGTTGAGCATGAATATGATTTGATCATGTTTATTGTAATACAGTTATTCATTTAAGTTAGAGAACAATTGTTGTTCTGTTTACATGAATAAAACCTTCTATGGTCATACACACCAACGAAAATGGTTTGTTGGATCTCGATCGTAGTGATACACATATTCATAATATTGAAGCCAAAAGATGCAAAGTTAATAATGATAGTGCAACTTATTTGTGGCACTGCCGTTTAAGTCATATTGGTGTAAAGCGCATGAAGAAACTCCATGCTGATGGGATTTTGGAATCACTTGATAATGAATCACTTGATGCTTGCGAACCATGTCTCTTGGGCAGGATGACTAAAACGCCGTTCTCCGGAACAATGGAGCAAGCAACATATTTGTTGGAAACCATACATACGATGTATGTGGTCTGATGAATATTAAGGCTTGCAGCGGGTATCATTATTTTCTGACCTTCACAGATGATTTGAGCAGATATGGGTATATCTACTTAATGAAATAGAAGTCTGAAACATTTGAAAAGTTCATATAATTTCATAGTGAAGTGGAAAATCATCGTAACAAGAAAATAAAGTTTCTACGATCTGATCATGGAGAAGAGTATTTGTGTTACGAGTTTGGTCTTCAGTTAAAACAATGTGAAATAGTTTCACTACTCATGCCACCTGGAACACCACATCATAATGGTGTGTCCGAACGTCATAATCATACTTTATTGGATATAGTGCAATCTATGATGTCTCTTACCGATTTACCACTATCGTTTTGGGGTTATGCATTAGAGACAACTGCATTCACGTTAAATAGGGCACCATCTAAATCCGTTGAGACGACACTATATGAACTATGGTTTAGCAAGAAACCAAAGTTGTCGTTTCTTAAAGTTTGGGGTTGTGATGCTTATGTGAAAAAGTTTCATCCTGATAAGCTCAAACCCAAATCGGAGAAATGTGTCTTCATAGGATACCCAAAGGAGACAGTTGGGTACACCTTCTATCACAGATCCGAAGGCAAGATATTCGTTGCTTGGAATGGATCCTTTCTAGAGAAGGAGTTTCTCTCGAAAGAAGTGAGTGGGAGGAAAATAGAACTTGATAAGGTAATTGTACCTTCTCCCTTATTGGAAAGTAGTTCATCACAGAAATATGTTCCTGTGACTACTACACCAATTAGTGAGGAAGCTAATGATGATGATCATGTAACTTCAGATCAAGTTACTACCAAACCTCGTAGGTAAACAAGAGTGAGATCCGCACCAGAGTGGTACAGTAATCCTGTTCTGGAGGTCATGTTACTTGACCATAACGAACCTACGAACTATGAGGAAGCGATGATGAGCCCAGATTCCGCGAAATGGTTTGAGGCCATGAAATCTGAGATATGATCCATGTATGAGAACAAATTATGGACTTTGATGGATTTGCCCGATGATCGGCAAGCCATAGAAAATAAATGGATCTTCAAGAGGAAGACGGATGCTGATAGTAGTGTTACTATCTACAAAGCTAGAATTGTCGCAAAAGGTTTTCGACAAGTTCAAGGTGTTGACTACGATGAGAATTTCTCACTCGTATCTATGCTTAAGTCTGTCCGAATCATGTTAGCAATTGCCGCATTTTATGAAATCTGGCAAATGGATAACAAAACTGCAATCCTTAATGGATTTTTAAAAGAAGAGTTGTATATGATGCAACCAGAAGGTTTTGTCAATCCTAAAGGTGCTAACAAAATATGCAAGCTCCAGTGATCCATCTATGGACTGGTGCAAGCAACTCAGAGTTGGAATATACGATTTTGATAAGTTGATCAAAGCATATAGTTTTATACAGACTTACGGTGAAGCCTGTATTTACAAGAAAGTGAGTGGGAGCACTACAACATTTCTGATAAGTATATGTGAATGACATATTGTTGATCAGAAATAATGTAGAATTAGTCTGCTAAGCATAAAGGAGTATTTGAAAGGAGTTTTAAAAAAAGATTTCGGTGAAGCTGCTTACATATTGAGCATCAAGACCTATAGAGATAGATCAAGACGCTTGATAAGTTTTTTCAATGAGTACATACCTTGACAAGATTTTGAAGTAGTTCAAAATGGAACAGTCAAAGAAAGAGTTCTTGCCTATGTAACAAGGTGTGAAATTGAGTAAGACTCAAAACCCGACCACGGCATAAGATAGAAAGAGAATGAAAGTCATTCCCTATGCCTCACCCATAGGTTCTATAAAAGTATGCCATGCTGTGTACCAGATCTATTGTATACCCTACACTGATTTTGGCAAGGGAGTGCAATAGTGATCTAGGAGTAGATCACTGGACAGCGGTTAAAATTATCCTTAGTGTAATAAGGATATGTTTCTCGATTACGGACGTGACAAAAAAGGTTCGTCGTAAAGGGTTACGTCGATGCAAGTTTTGACACTGATCCAGATGACTCTAAGTCTCTGTCGGATTTAGGGTTCAGGCAGACCCTTGAGGTTCGAACTCTGGGGTGCGCGCGGAGATTACGCCTTCTACCTACCCGCGCTCCTCCGCCTCGCAAGGATCTAAGCTACAAGAAGAACAGCACAAGAGACGCAAGGTTTATACTGGTTTGGGCCACCTATGTGGTGTAATACCCTACTCCAGTGTGGTGTGGTGGATTGCCTCTTGGGATGATGATGAAGAACAATACATGGAGGAACAACCCCACGAGGGTCTGTTTGCTAGGAGGAGTTCAATCGCCCTTCACTCTCTCTTTCTCTGATTGCCTATCTAACTGATGGTCGGGTTGCTAGATGTCTCTGCCCAGGGGGTAGCTAGTCCTATTTATAGGTAGAGGCCCTGGGCCTCTTCCCAAATATTGAGCGGGAAGGGCGCCAACAATTGGCCATTTTGAAGTGGAACATCTGGTACACTTATCCTGACTAAAGTTGGTCCTCGCCTGCCAAAGGCTCTGGTGGTGACGCTAGCTTGGGCTCCACAGTGACTTCCTCCTTGTCGCGGAGCTGGTCTTGGTCTCATTGCACCGAAATGGGTGCCTTTGCTTGATCCTCCCGCCTGCGCTTGCTCTCTTTGCACCAAAGAGGAAAGGGAGGACACTGCGCGGGCTGGCGCCCGCCTGGCGCCCTTGATCGTCATGGCTTGCGTCATGGGCACCTCGTGAGGTACCCCGCCTTGATCTCTCCGCCTCCTCGCGAGCCAGCCTGATGAGGCCGTGCCTGAGGAAGCTCCGTGTCGTCTGCCCCGTGAGGCTTGGCCCCTCGCGAGGGTCTTGGGTCTTGTGTTGATGAAGATGGGCTGTGCTGGGCCCCCCTTTGAGCCACGCCGCAGGCAGGCAAGTCTGGGGACCCCCGTTCCCAGAACACCGACAGTAGCCCCCGGGCCCAAGGCGCGCCCGGACTTGGCCGTGCTGAGAGGCGAAAGGGCAAGGGCGAAGCGCCGCGGGGCCTAACAGCCTGTGGCCTTGAGCGCCGCGTGGCGGTTGATTGGACGGGAGCGCTTCAGCAACCGTGCAGGTTGATAAAGGAGCGGCATCTGCCTAGGCTTTGCTTTTTGCTTTCTCCGGTTGCTGCTCAGATCCCCTTTCTTGCGCCTCTCCTTCCTTCCTCCAAATTTCCAGATCTACTCCGACCGCGTGACCTAGGGAGCCATGGCACCTCGTCAGTCCCCGGCCGAAGCTTGGTACTCGTCTGCCCTGGACTCGCCGAATGTGTTGGAGGCGAGCCTTGCCCGGTTGCGCCGGATGGCGGCTGCGCAGGACGTCGATGGGGCGAGGGTGTTCAAGGCCGGCTCCGCCACCCCTGAGGGCCGAGGGAGCACCTTCTATCCGCTCTTCGTAAGCTCCATTGCTGCTGGACTGGTGCCTCCTTTCTCCGAGTTCTTCTTCTTTGTTCTCCGCCATTACAACTTACAGGCTCTGCACCTCCACCCCAACTCCGTCCTTCTCCTGGCCATCTTCTCCTATTACTGTGAGGCTCATGTAGGGGTGCAGCCCTCAGTGGCCTTGCTGCGCCACTACTTCTCCCTCCGGGTCTCCCGCGGTTCTCCTTCCGCGTGCGCGAGCTTCATCGCGTACGGTGGCGCCATTGCCATTTCGAAGCCTGGGAAGAGGATTGAGGGCTTAAGGAGCAAGTGGGTCCTGGCAGATGCTGGGCGCATTCACCCTCGGCTGATCTTGCCCACGGAGCTGCCCACGAGCTCCGATGATTGGGGTCGAGCGGAGCTCACGGACCCCCGCGCGAAGCCGGTGTTGGAGAAGATGGACGCGGATCTAAGGCCGGCCAGCATGGCTGCGGCGAAGCTGACTGGCGTGTCGTTGCTGAGGGAATTCCTGGAGCACCAACTGGCTCCGCTTCGGCAGTACTCACCTCCGATGTGGAGGCCTCATCTGAGCCCCGCGGCCTTGGGCGACGGAGATCTGTCCGCGGTGCTCCAATCTCTGGTCGGGGGCGATGTGGCGAGGTTGGAGGGTGCTCCTACGCCCTTGTTCCTCCGCGACGACTGGGAACAGGTGGTGGAGTCTATGCCCGTCTTCAATGGGGACGGGCCCGTGCTCGCGGAGGCTCCCGAGGGACCAGTGGACGTGTCCTCCGGCGACTCCAGCAACGAGGAGGACAGAGGGGAGCGGGAGAAAGGGCCTGACTCCGAGGCGACCGATGGAGAGTCGAGGGCTCCGCTCCCCAGGCGCAGGTCCCGCACTCTTCGCCTCTCTCCGAGCAACGACGATGAGGATGATGATGAGCAGGTTGGCGGGAGCTTGCCCCCGATCCCGAAGAAAGACAGGACCGGGCTGATCCCCCGCGGGTCTGCCCCTGCCCCGAGGCGGACCGCAGACGCGCCTTCTGCTTCCGAGGTTGACCCCTCCAGCCGGCTTTCAGGCTTCAAATTTTGTCGGAGGCTGCCTGAGCTTACTGGCGACGACCCGTAAGTACTCGATCCTTGTCTTTATTTCCTGTTTCGCTGCTGAGGCTTGACGTCCACATTTCTTGGATAGGCTGGAGCCCGCGGCGAAGAAGCTGAAGGAGGCTCCCGAGGTTCCGTCCGCGGCAGCACCTCTGCCAGCGGAGGGGGGTGACCGCGACGCACGGGCCTCTCCTGCCCGGTCGTCCTCGCGAGGCCTGGCTGAGCTGGCTGGGGCGAGCTCAGCCCCCATGGCCCAAGTGACTCCCGAGGTGCCTTTTCCTGCTGCCGCCATCATAACCGTTGGGGCGCAACAGACTCCGCCTCAGGATGTTGTGGTCGTGCCGCCGCCTTCTCCTCCTGCTCCATCGACTGTTGTCTCCCCGACTCCTCCTGCCGTTCTGGAGCGTGCCGCTGCTGGGCTGGACCGGTTGCGGCAGGACCTTCTCGACACCGACCCTCGCTTGGTGGCCGGGCGCCTGGAGCTAGCTTCAGGATGGATTCACTCTGACGCTTCGATTCAGGCGGCGCTGGTTCAGGCCTCGACGGCCTACGATGAGGAGAAGCAGGCCGTCCTTGAGACGAAGGCTGCCCGCGACGCAGCCTTGGGGGAGGTGGTGGAGGTCCGCGGTCGCTGCGAGGCCCTGGATGGCGAGCTGCAAGGCCTGCGGGACCAGCTCGCGAAAGAGGTCCGCCTTCTCCAAGAGCAAGAAGAAGGCGTGAAGGGTCGCGAGGCGGCCGTCGAGGTCCGGGAGGCCAAGCTCAAGAAACGCCGCGACCGCCTAGGCGTGCTGGAGAAGGAGTTGGAGGCAGTGAAGGTTGAACTGGACGGCAAGGCCCGAGTTCTTGCCGAGGACCGCGTGGCCTTCGCCGACATGGAGGCGAAGGCTCGTGTTTCACTGAAGATGCTCTACGCTAGCGGCCTGGAGAGCCCGCTGGCCAGCTCCGAGGACGGCCCCGCCAAGCTGCTTCCCTTCCTGGTTCGTGCTCTTGAGGATGTCGCCCTTGGCCTTGGCCCCACGGCCGAGGCCGAGGCGCGTGTCCTGTCTTCTGCAGCGCTGACGTGGGTCTTCACTCACATTTACCTTCACGACCCCAACATCGACCTTGACAGCCTGCTAGAGCCAGTGAGCGGCGAGCGTGCCGCCGCCGCTGCCGAGGCCGTGAAGGGTCGCGCGGAGGCTCTGCTAGGGAAGTTCCGGGCCTTCAGCACCAAGCCGAAGCCAGGCATTGCCGACCCTGCTGCTCCATGAGGCGAAGCCACTCCGCGCTGCTCCACCGCCGTCCAGTGACTCTGCTGCTGCTCCTGTTCTGCTTTTAATTCCTGCACATGTATCATGCCTCGAGGAGGCGTTTAAACTTGCGTCTGGTATTGGGATGACAGTGTGGACTGTAATATTTGCTTTTAAATTCCTTGAATTTGTGCCTTTCCTTCCTACTTGCCTGCGTTCTACGCCGGCAGAGCCCGGCCCCGCGCGTACCTCACCTAGCATTAGCCCCAACCGGAAACCAGGACGGGACCAAAGGAGTGAGGGGCTACGGGACAAGTTAGGCTCCTGAGTCGCGATGCTCAGGAGTCCCCCTTGGCGCACGAACAACAAGTAGGGAGGCCTGATGCGGGTGGATCTATCGTTCTACGTCTGCAGAGCCCGGCCCCGCGCGTACCTCACCCAGCATTAGCCTTTCGGAATTAAAGGAGTGAGGGGCTACGTGACCAGTTAGGCTCCTGAGTCGCGATGCTCAGGAGTCCCCCTTGACGCACGAACAGCAAATTGTAAGTGGATGTGTCATTCTTCGTCTGCAGAGCCCGGCCCCGCGCGTACCTCACCCAGCATTAGCCTTTCGGAACTAAAGGAGTGAGGGGCTACAGGACCAGTTAGGCTCCTGAGTCGTGATGCTCAGGAGTCCCCCTTGACGCTCAAACGGCCTTCGTACCTTGGCTCCGCTCGGGGAGAGACACGCGACGAACCAGGCCCGGAGGGCCTGGCTGGGCGGCGTGCGTCTGGGCGTGACCCAGGCGCAGCCCCCATGCCCAGCCTCCTCGCGCGGCACTCCCGAGGGGAGGCGTTGCGATGAGGCTAGGCACTGAGCTCTGGGCTCCCTGAGGTTAATGCGGCCCGTGGGGCCACCCTCAGTTGTTTATCACCAGCGCGGAGCATAGCGCTTCCGTATGTGTACGGGCATAGCCGCTCCTCGGCAGTGTCATCAGCCAGCGCTGAGCATGGTGCTTCCACTGGTACGTGGGAGGGCCCCCCCTCCGGGAGGAGCCCCCGGGGCATGTACAGCCCCGCCCTGACACGTGGCTGGCACGGTAGGGCCTGATGAGGTGTATCTGGGCACCCGTGAGCCAGCGCGGGACTCACCGGGCCCTACCTCTAGGCGGGTTGCGCCTGGCACTGGGCCTTATCTTGTGATGTGTTCCTGCAAGTTGGGTTAGATGTCGGCACTCTACGTCCTCGGGTCCCGGCCCTCGAGCTGGTCTTAGCCGTCGCTGGTATGCCAGGTCGCGATGCCGTGGTCAAGGCAAGAGGGTGAGGGCTGGAGAGCCAGTAAGAGCCCTGAGTCGCGATGCTCAGGTACCCCCCTTTAACGTGCAAGTGGTCGACATGGAGAAGAAGTGGTGCCATGAACTAGCAACGAAATATCAAGCATGGTAGACCGAACGCATAGCCATAGATAAATGTAAAAGGGATACATGCCGCTGGGTCTGGCCCGAGCGGCTTGGGGATGATGCAGCCCGAGGGGCGCCCCCAACAGAGTAAGCTAACAACATAAAATAAAAGGGATACATGCTGCAGGGACGGACCCACGCGGCCTGGGAATAATGCAGCCCTGAGGGGCGCTCCCAGCTGGAAATGAAACTTGAAAGATGTCACCTGATGGCGTTGAGGATGAAGGAGTGTTGGTGTGGCAGACTCGGTGGGCTGCGGAAGCCGGTCCTCACGAGCCCCCAGGCCCAAGGGCCTCGAGAGGCTCCGGAGGCGCTGGTGGCTCCTCACGGACCATCTCCATCTCCGCCAAGGCTGCGGAATGCCTGGCCTCTTGAGCCTCCATGATGCCCCTCATGAGGTGCTGGTACACGGCAGCCGCGTTCGGCAGGCCGTAAGGCATGCGAACGTAGCTGTGGGGTGGACCTTCGCAATGCCCCACTCGCGAGGGCCAGAGGCGCTCCAGAGAGGCGACTCAATTGAGCCCAGGTATGTCGATGCAGACGCGCAGCCCACCATCCTTGCCTGGATGGGGAGCCACAGCTGGTTGGCAGCGGCAACCTCTCATGACTCTTGTTTCCTGTAGTTCTTGAATGGCCTTGCTAACGAACTCCTGAGGGTCTGATTCTCCTTGTCTTGCTCATTCCCGAGGGAAACGTGCTTCGAAACACGCCTCCATGTGGTGCCCAAGCGCATCCCTCGTGACCTTGGCTAGGTCGGTGGCCCTCCAGGGGAGATCCCCCGAGCCCTGCCTGAGGAGGGCATCGGGCGCGCTTTCCTATGCGATGGAAGGGAGTTCCTCCTGGGCAGGCGCGGGCCCTGAGGGGCCTGCCTCCTAAGGGGCCAGTCCTGACAATGTCTTCTTCTTCTTGGGGGTGGTCTCGGGAAGCCTCCTGCTTCCGCGATCTGGGTCTTCCAGCGACGCAGCCTGAAAGGCTCATTCCAGGGAACACACCGCATCCTTCTCTTCACAGGGCACCATGATGACTCCGCCACTTCCTGGCATCTTGAGGACGTTGTAGCCGTGGTGGGTCACAGCCATGAACTTGGCCAGCGCTGGGTACCAGAGGATGGCGTTGTACGGCAGGCGAATGTGAGCGATGTTGAAGTCGATGAGTTCGGTGCGGTAGTTGTCGCGTGCCCCGAAAGTGACAGGGAGGCGGACCTGCCCAATCGGGACCGTGGAGCCGTCGGTGACTCCGGAGAAAGGCTTGGTTGGCTGAAGCTGGTTGTAGGGCACTTGGAGATTGTTGAATGTTTCCATGGACAGGACATTGAGCCCTGCCCCGCCATCGATGAGGGTCCTGGTAACCACCACGTTGCTGATGATCGGGGAACAAAGCATCGGGAGGACTCGAGCTGTGGCTGCACACTTGAGCTGATCCGCTGAGCTGAACGTGATGGCGCACGCCGACCACCTGAGAGGGCGCGTGGCTTCGAGCTTGGGGAGGACTGCATTCACTTCACGGGGCAAACTGCTTGAAGATGCGCTGAGAGGCTGGGGCTTGAGCTCCGCCCAGGATGCAGGCGATCGTGCGCGGCTCCTAGAAGCCCCCAGCCCCTTCGTCCTGATGGCGGTCCTCGTTTCTCCTTGGCTGAGGCGGCAGCGGAGGGAGGCCTGCGTTACCTTGTGGGCGATCCTCGCGAGGCTGGTCCCTCCAGTCTCCCTCGCGAGGCGGGTCTCGCCAGCAATCCTCGCGAGGTTGGTCGCGCCACCCTTAGCGCGGGCCGCGGTCTTCCCAGCGTCCTGCGTTTCTCCCTCCTCCTCGGCCATAGCCCCGGTCAGCGCGGTCGGGGCGACGGCCGATCCTTCCTTCTCGCATGGCTCGGAGCTCTTGGCATTCGTTGGTGTTATGGGTGTGGAGGTCATGGTACACGCAGTACCGACTGCCCCGGGAGGATTCGGGCTGATCTTTGCCCCGCTTGGTGTCTGGTTCTGCCGCGAGCACGGCAGCCCCCTTGCGCTTCACATCCTTGGCCTTGGACTTCTTCTCTTTTGGGTCAGTGGCAGGCAGCTCGAGGAGGGAGATACGCCCCTCCTCAGCCCTGGCGCACTTGGTCGCCAAGTTGAACAGCTCCAAGGAAGTGCACAGGTCTTCATGCATCGCCAGCTCCTCCTTCATCTTGGCGTCGCGCACGCCGTCGGAGAAGGCTGAGATGATGGCCTCCTTGGACACCTTGGGAATCTTGAGGCATGCGCTGTTGAAGCGCTGGATGTACTTTTGCAGGGTCTCTCCGGGTTGTTGCTTGAAGCGGCGCATGTCGCTCACGGCGGGCGGCCGGTCGCGGGTACCTTGGAAGTTGGCGATGAAGCGGGTGCGCATCTGGTCCCAGGAGGAGATCGTGCCTGGAGCCAGGTTCAGGAGCTAGGTGCGGGCCCCGTCCTTGAGCGCCATGGGAAACCAGTTCACCATGACCTTCTCGTCTCCGTTGGCAGCTTCGATGCCCAGCTCATAGAGCTGGAGGAACTCCGCGGGGTCTGCCGTGCCGTCGTAGCGAGGAGGCAGGTCTGGCTTGAACTTGCTGGGCCACGTGACGCTGCGTAGCTCGGGGGTGTATGCACGGCAGCCTGCTGTGGCCACGGGAGGCCTTGGGTGACGGAGATCTTGGTCCTGCGGGTCCCCGTGCGTCGCAGCTGGGAGCAGCGCGGGGTCTTGACGTGCGGGAGCAGGAGCGTGGTCGCGACGTGCTGGAGCGGGGAGCGCCCGGGCGGCTTCTTGCGGGCGAGGGACTTCTTGGCAGCTCTGTTCTTGCCGCACCGGCACCTGACGGAGCGGGTTCCGCCCAGGGGCCGCGCGCCTTTGAGCCATGGCGTCTTCTTGATGAGGAGGCGGCTGGGACGCCCCTGGAGCTTCGTCGCCCAAGCGGGGCGGGGTTCGGTGCAGCGGAAAAGACGGTGCAGGAGAGCCCCCTGCGACGCGGACGAGCTCGGCGACGCGGTCGAGCCATTCTTCATAGACGTCGCCGACGGGACGGTAGCGCAGGAGCTCGTTTGCCGCGATGAGCGCAGCTCGGGCCTCCAAGGGCGCGCGGAGCGCGCGAGACGAAGAACCAGCTGGGGTGAGCGAGGGAGTAGCGGTACGGCCGTCTTGCCGCACGGACGGATGCTGGGACGATGCTTGCTGCTCGTTCCCCGCCGAGCCGGTGGCGGCGCTGACGGCAGGCGACAGGGAACGGCGGGGACGCCGGCCGACGGGAGCCGTCTGGGCAACACGGGAAGCGAGGGCGGCTCGGCGTTTGGCGCGGGCCCGGCGAGCGTCAGACATGGACGCGATGGTCGGAGAAGAACGGGGCAGTGGAAGACGAATCCCGGCGCACCCCTACCTGGCGCGCCAAATGTCGGATTTAGGGTTCCGGCAGACCCTTGAGGTTCGAACTCTGGGGTGCGCGCGGAGATTACGCCTTCTACCGACCCGCGCTCCTCCGCCTCGCAAGGATCTAAGCTACAAGAAGAACTGCACAAGAGACGCAAGGTTTATACTGGTTCGGGCCACCTATGTGGTGTAATACCCTACTCCGGTGTGGTGTGGTGGATTGCCTCTTGGGCTAATGATGAAGAACAATACATGGAGGAACAACCCCGCGAGGGTCTGTTCTTGGCTGGGGGGAATGAACTGCTAGGAGGAGTTCAATCGCCCTTCACTCTCTCTTTCTCTGATTGCCTATCTAACTGATGGTCGGGTTGCTAGATGTCTCTACCCTGGGGGTGGCTAGTCCTATTTATAGGTAGAGGCCCTGGGCCTCTTCCCAAATATTGAGTGGGAAGGGCGCCAACAATTGGCCATTTTAAAGGGGAACATCTGGTACACTTATCCTGACTAAAGTTGGTCCTCGCCTGCCAAAGGCTCTGGTGGTGACGCTAGCTTGGGCTCCACAGTGACTTCCTCCTTGTCGCGGAGCTGGTCTTGGTCTCGTTGCAACGAAATGGGTGCCTTTGCTTGATCCTCCCGCCTGCGCTTGCTCCCTTTGCACCAAAGAGGAAAGGGAGGACACTGCGCGGGCTGGCGCCCGCCTGGCGCCCTTGATCGTCATGGCTTGCGTCATGGGCACCTCGTGAGGTACCCCGCCTTGATCTCTCCGCCTCCTCGCGAGCCAGCCTGATGAGGCCGCGCCTGAGGAAGCTCCGTGTTGTCTGCCCCGCGAGGCTTGGCCCCTCGCGAGGGTCTTGGGTCTTGTGTTGATGAAGATGGGCCGTGCTAGGCCCCCCTTTGAGCCACGCCGCAGGCCGCATGCAGGCAAGTCTAGGGACCCCCGTTCCCAGAACGCCGACAGTCTCAATCTGGATACATATTGAAAGTGGGAGCAATTAGCTAGAGTAACTCTATGCAGAGCATTGTTGACATAGAAATTTGCAAAATACATGCGGATCTGAATGTGGTAGATGTTGGGTAACGTAGCAGAAATTCAAAATTTTCCTACGTGTCACCAAGATCTATCTATGGAGAAACCAGCAATGAGGGGAAGGACAGTGCATCTACATACCCTTGTAGATCGCTAAACGGAAGCGTTCAAGTGAACGGGGTTGATGGAGTCGTACTCGTCGTGATCCAAATCACCGATGACCAAGTGCCGAACGGACGGCACCTCCGCGTTCAACACACGTACAGCCCGGTGACGTCTCCCATGCCTTGATCCAGCAAGGAGAGAGGGAGAGGTTGAGGAAGACTCCGTCCAGCAACAGCAGAACGGCTCGGTGGTTGTGGAGGAGCGTGGCAATCCTGCAGGGCTTTGCTAAGCACCGCGGGAGAGGAGGAGGGAGACAAGCAGGGCTGCGCCATGGAGAGGTCAGAACTCATGTGTTGGCAGCCCCAAAACCCTCAAGTATATATAGGGGATAGGGAGGGGGGTGCGCCCCCTTTAGGGTTTCCACCCCAAGGGGTGCGGCAGCCCCAAACCCATTTAGGGTGGCGGCCAAGGGGGGAGAGGGGAAACTTGCCCCCCAAGCTAGGTGGGGCGCCCCCTCCCCAAACCCTAGGCGCCTTGGGCCCTTGTGGGGGGAGCACCAGCCCACCCGGGGCTGGTTCCCTACCACACTTGGCCCATGCAGCCCTCCGAGGCCGGTGGTCCCACTTGGTGGACCCCCGGGACCCTCCTGGTGGTCCCGGTACGTTACCGATAAAACCCGAAACTCTTCCGGTGACTAAAACAGGACTTCCCATATATAAATCTTTACCTCCGGACCATTCCCGAACTCCTCGTGATGTACGGGATCTCATCCAGGACTCCGAACAACATTCAGTAACCACATACGAACTTCCTTTATAACCCTAGCGTCATCGAACCTTAAGTGTGTAGACCCTACGGGTTCGGGAACCATGCAGACATGACCGAGACATTCTCCAGTCAATAACCAACAGCGGGATCTAGATACCCATGTTGGTTCCCACATGTTCCACGATGATCTCATCGGATGAACCACGATGTCGAGGATTCGATCAATCCTGTATACAATTCCCTTTGTCTAGCGGTATTGTACTTGCCCGAGATTCGATCGTCGGTATCCCAATACATTGTTCAATCTCGTTACCGGCAAGTCTCTTTACTCGTTCCGTAACACATCATCCCGTGATCAACTCCTTGATCACATTGTGCACATTATGATGATGTCCTACCGAGTGGGCCCAGAGATACCTCTCTGTCACACTGAGTGACAAATCCCAGTGTCGATTCGTGCCAACCCAACAGGCACTTTCGGAGATACCCGTAGTGCACCTTTATATCCACCCAGTTACGTTGTGACGTTTGGCACACCCAAAGTATTCCTACGATATCCGGGAGTTGCACAATCCCATGGTCTAAGGAAATGATACTTGACATTTAGAAAAGCTTCAGCATACGAACTACACGATCTTGTGCTATGCTTAGGATTGGGTCTTGTCCATCACATCATTCTTCTAATGATGTGATCCCGTTATCAATGACATCCAATGTCCATGGTCAAGAAACCGTAACCATCTATTGATCAATGAGCTAGTCAACTAGAGGCTTACTAGGGACATGGTGTTGTCTATGTATCCACACATGTATTTGAGTTTCCTATCAATACAATTCTAGCATGGATAATAAACGATTATTGTCGGTGTCAAAACCGGCGGATCTCGGGTAGGGGGTCCCGAACTGTGCGTCAAGGTCGGATGGTAACAGGAGACAAGGGACACTTTATTTTACCCAGGTTCGGGCCATCTCGATGGAGGTAAAACCCTACTCCTGCTAGATTAATATTGATGATATGGGCAGTACAAGAGTAGATCTACCACGAGATCAAGGAGGCTAAACCCTAGAAGCTAGCCTATGAGTATGATGATGGTTATGATGATTGGCCTACGGACTACAACCCTCCGGTTTATATAGACACCGGATAGGGTTTGGGTTACACAGAGTCGGTTACATTGGTAGGAGATCTTGAATATCCGCACGCCTAGCTGGCCTTCCACGCCAAGAAAAGATCCTTCCGGACACGGGACGAAGTCTTCAATCTTGTATCTTCATAGTCGTGGAGTCCGGCTGAAGGTATAGTCCGGCTATCCGAACACCCCCTAATCCAGGACTCCCTCAGTAGCCCCCGAACCAGGCTTCAATGACGATTAGTCCGGCACGCAAATTTGTCTTCGGCATTGCAAGGCGGGTTCCTCCTCCGAATCCTGTGTACCTGTCTGAATAATGTCTGATTTTTGTAATGTAGTGCTCCTCGGCTTCAGTGCCCAATAATGGCCGTCTTCCACGTGTTGAACGAATGCGAAAAGCCTGGGGTGTTTTTACATCCACACCCCTAGTCACATAAACGAGCCGCCTATTTAACGGGACGGGGATTTAGATCCAGACCACATCTTCTCCCCTCCGCGAGTTATCATCAGAGCGTCTCCAGCAAAGGTCCACTCCAACATGGCCAGCCGTCGCAGCTGCTCCTCTCGCCCCTCCAGTCCTAAATCCGGAGATTGGGAGAGTTGCACCATCCCACATAGCGAGTTAGTGTCGCTGCAGGCCAAGGGATTCCTTCCCCAGGCATGTATGGTCCCGGTCCGAGCCGGACTCGCCACCTACAATGGCGGAAAGCAAGCGGAGAGCACCCCCAATCCTTCTAAAGGAGAGCGGGTGTGCCTCGTCCCTTATTTATTAAGGGGACTGGGATTTCCAATTCATCCATTCCTCCGCGGGCTTCTGGAGTTCTACGGTCTCCAGCTGCACAATCTCACGCCCGGCTCCGTGCTACATATTGCGGGCTTCGTTGCCCTTTGCGAGCTATTTTTAGGCGTCGAGGCTCATTTTGCGCTGTGGAAGAGGTTGTTCTGCTTGGTGCCCCGTTCTCAAAAGGGGTCTATATATCAAGTGGGCGGAACCGAGGTATGGCGCATCGCCGGGACCGGATACTTATCCGGAACCCCAAAAAAGGCGTCCGAGGACTGGCCTTCAGAATGGTTTTACATAGATGACGTTCCGCTGCCGGACCCTATCCGGGTCGGCCTCCCTGAGTTCAACAGCGCTTCCTTGAAGAAAGGCTTGAGTTGGCGTCCGCGGAGCTCTCGGAGAGAAAACGATAGAGACGTCCTTTATCTGATGGGCCGGATATGACTGTTAGCTCATTCCGGGCTAACCATGATTGGAGTCATGGCCGCATGCCTTATGCGGGGGGTGCAGCCGCTCCAATACAGAGGCCACCCCATGTGGGATTTCAACGGGGAGGATGGCGCCACCCGTTACGGCCGTAAGGGGCCAGCCACAGCTGCCGTTCTAGTAAAGATCTTAACATCTTTGTACAAGGGAGAAAAGGAGGACTTCCTCCGCGTCAACCCGCGGGCCGGATTCACTATGTATGAACCTCCAAGTTGGGTAAGTGAACAATTGCACTTGCCTGTTTATTTAATGCTCCCATGACTAGATACGTAATCTGATGATTTCAATGCAGGAGCTGCGACAGGAGGTAAAGGATATCAACAGCTTCCCTCCACAGCCTGAGGACCCAGAACGGTTCCTCGATCCGGACTCCGAAGAGGATCCGGACATATCGGTGGAGCTCATCGACGGGGTGTTCCACCAGTTAAGCAAGGATAATACCTTCGTAGCCATTACGGCTGATTACCCTGGGTTAATCCCGGCCTCCCAGGTGACAGAAACCGGAGTGTTTATTCCTGCAAGAGAGATTTCGTCCTCACATATTCCGGCGTTTCTGACGACAACCGTACTTTACACGGGAGATTTCCGAGGAGGGAGGCCGAACCTGCGGCGGCTAGCCAATGAGGAGCCGCCGGGCCCCGTGGGGAAAAAAGAGATGAAATCCGCACTGAGAGTTCGGCACAAAGGTACAACGCGCCCTCTGTCTCCCTGGCGTTATTCTGTCAAGGCATGTTAACATCCGTATTGTTTCCAGGACGAAGAGGCCTCACCGGACTATATCCGGAGGGGCCGCCAACCGCGCCTCCACCAGCCAGGCTCCAACGTCTGGTCCGGAGGCGGGGACAAACACCAGGCTTGCACCGGACGCTCCTCCAACAGAGGACGCGGACCGGCTATCTGCCACAAATTCAGAAGTGGAGAGCGCCATGAACCATAGGCGTCGCCGGACAGTTCTACGCGACGCTTGTTTCTCCCGAGAGGCCTTAGACGCCTTCAATTCGGGAGATGCGTACCTTCGTGCTGCTCAAGATGGTTTAGCCAGAGCCACGGAGCAGTATGTGAAAGACATACGGGTAAGAAAATTTCGGTTAAATATATATATACCAGTAGCCCCCGAGACTTGAAACAATTAAACTAACTGATTTAAGGATCATATAATATGTAGGTTCTTACTGAGAAGAACACCGTGCTGTCCCAGGAGCTGGAAAAGTGCAAGGCCCAACTAGAGGCCGCACTAGCCACAACAGGGGAGCCCAAAGGGACCCCCTTAGGTACGATATACTTTGAGAGATTAGTATTGTGCGGCTTGCGTGCGAATCTGACAATTAATGTTGCAGATGGTGCCGGACTTGATCCGGAGAAGCAACAACTCTTACGCCAGTTAAAGGCTGGCGAGAGTACGTTGACAAGGGTGAGGCGAGAGAAGAATGATCTTCAGGATGCCAACACCAAGCTGGATGTTGAACTGAAAGACGTTCGTGGCCAGCTATCTGACTCCACGAAGGAGAATCAGCGGCTTCGACGCGGCATATTTAGTAAGTGCTTGAGCGAACTCTTGAAAAAGGAGTTCGGCGAGGAAGACGAATAACAGAGTTATGTCCGTAGGTATGCTCACAGGTCGTCCTGCAGAGGAGATGCCCGGTTCTACGGGTGACTTTCTCCCCGAACTCCTGCAACTGCACGAACGAATTCGGCAGGCAATGCAAGGGGTTGCCCAAGCCTTATGGCCTGCCCACTCCACGCCCGAGGGCCTTGGAGAGCTTGCAGAGAAGCTAACGGGAGCTCGACGGCGCGTCCGGTTGTGGAAGATATCAGCCTGCCGACAAGGCGCGAGGGAGGCCTGGGCCATGGTGAAGACCCGCTTTACGAAGTCTGACCCCAATCATATGGCCGAGGTCGGACCAGTGGGGCCTGACGGGAAGGAGATCCCTGTGAGCTTGGTGTATGGCCAAGTAGAGCTGGCCGCAAAGTATTCCCAGCAGGACTGTAAATTAGACAACCTGTTAGATGGTATAGAGGAGGAATACGATCGGTCAAGATGACTATGTAATTTATAATTGACATGTGTAATGCCTTCTAGCCGGATTGTAGATCGTTTGTCGTTGCTGACCTTTTCGCTTCGACCTCGGGACCTGATGGTCCGGAGTGTGTCCGAATACCATAACGGCTATATAAAAGCCGGGGTATGCATGGAGACCAGGCGTAGGGGTCATTAGTGCTTTATCAGACAAGTGCCCAACTAGTTATGTTATATTACATGGTTAGTAAGAAACATCTTCCAGAGAGAATAGTTCCGTTAAGGGTTCCTTTCGCTGGGGTGGCGTGCCCTAAAGTGCACGTCCGGACTGCAAATGCAGAAGATCATCTGGGGGCATGTATAAAATAAAAAGGTTCATCTTTAGTTCACCGATCGAATATTCCCTTAAGAATGCTAGCTTTCGGCTTCACCCAGTCTGAGGTACACATCCGGCTTATCCGGCAGTAGCAATCGCAGAGGTGCTCCCTTTACCGCCTAGCCGAACAATCGGGAACGTAGGGGTAAGCACAGGAGCCAGGCAACCCAGCTTGGCCAAAACTTAAGTCATATCGATGCATATAATGGCGAAGAAAAGGTGCATGCGGAAGTCTGACGCATGCGTTGGGTGTGAAACCCATATAAACAAGCTTCTGTTAAAGAAGCCCCCAGGTTTAAAGAACGCGGATAGCGCGTCACATAATGAGCCTTTAAGGGCTAGAAAAGAAGAGAGTAGGAGACAAAGCAAGAAAAAGAAAAAATGTAAAAAATGGACAGAGGAAGGAGACAAACACAGAGTCCGGCGCTAGGCGTAGAATCTTCGGAGACGTGTGGCGTTCCATGGGTTCGGCTCGAGTCGGTTGTCCGACGCATCTCGCAGGTGGTACGCTCCACCGGTGAGGACTTGGTCGATTATGAATGGACCTTACCATTTGGGCTTGAGTTTGTTCTTTTGCTTATCCGGCAGGCGCAGAACTAGTTCACCAACATTGTAATTTTTGGCCCATACTTCTCTGCTTTTATATCTTCGAGCTTGCTGTTGATAGAATGCAGAACGGGCTTTAGCCACGTCACGCTCTTCCTCTAAGGCGTCCAGGTTGTCCTGCCGATCCAGCTCGGCTTCTCTTTCTTCGTACATGCGCACTCGAGGTGAGTCATGAATTATGTCGCAGGGCAGAACTGCCTCGGCGCCGTACACCATAAAAATGGTGTGAATCCGGTGGTACGATTCGGCGTGGTTCGCAGCCCCCAGAGTACGGAGTCGAGCTCCTCTACCCAGTGCATATTAAATTCCTTGAGGGACCGCACTAGTCTGGGTTTGATGCCGCTCATGATGAGACCATTTGCACGTTCGACCTGACCGTTAGTTTGTGGGTGATAGACAGAAGCATAATCGAGCTTAATACCCATGTTTTTGCACCACATCTTTACTTCGTCAGAGGTGAAGTTTGTGCCGTTATCGGTGATAATGCTGTGGGGACACCGTAACGGTGTACGACCCCGGATACGAAGTCTATCACAGGTCCGGATTCGGCCGTCTTGACAGGCTTGGCTTCTATCCATTTGGTCAATTTATCCACCATGACCAATAAGTATTTTCTCTTGTGGGTTCCACCTTTAAGGGGTCCCACCATATCAAGCCCCCAGACCACAAAAGGCCAAGTAATGGGGATAGTTCGGAGGGCGTTGGGTGGCATATGGCTTTGGTTGGCAAAGAGCTGGCAACCGACGCATCGTTTGACTAGGTCCTGAGCGTCTGCTCGAGCCGTCGGCCAATAGAAGCCCGTACGAAAAGCCTTGCTTACAAGGGACCGAGCCGCGGCGTGATGGCCATCGAGTCCGGCATGAATTTCAGCCAACAGACTCAGCCCTTCCTCTTCGGAGATACACCTTTGAAGGACTCCTGTAGTGCTTTTCTTATATAGCTCTCCCTCGTGGACTTTATAGGCTTTAGATCGCCGCACTATGCAGCGTGCCTTGTTTTGGTCCTCGGGGAGTTCCTGCCTAGTAAGGTAGGCTAGGAATGGTTCCGTCCACGGGGCGATGACCGCCATTATTGCGTGGGCTGAGGGTGTAATTTCGGTGGCGGGGCCACCGATTATGTCTGATTGTTCGGCGTCGGGTTGTGCGGTTATGTCCGGACTGTTATCCGAGGGCTCCCCCTCCCACGTTACGGATGGTTTGAATAATCTTTCTAAGAAGATGTTGGGGGGGACTGCGTCTCGTTTTGCTCCGATGCGTGCCAGGACGTCCGCTGCCTGATTATTTTCTCGGGCTATGTGGTGGAACTCCAGTCCCTCGAACTGAGCTAAGATTTTTAGTACGGCATTGCGATAAGCTGCCATTTTTGGGTCTTTCGCGTCGAAGTCGCCATTTATTTGGGATATCGCAAGGTTTGAGTCCCCGCGTACTTCCAGGCGTTGAATGCCCATGGATACTGCCATCCGGAGACCATGTAGAAGGGCCTCGTATTTGGCTGCGTTGTTGGAGTCCGTGTACATAATTTGGAGTACATATTGGACTGTATCTCCTGTAGGGGACGTCAAAACAACGCCAGCCCCCAGTCCGGCCAGCATTTTGGAGCCGTCGAAATGCATGATCCAGTTTGAGTACGTGCCGTACTCTTTAGGGAGTTCGGCCTCTGTCCATTCGGCGACGAAGTCGGCTAGGACTTGCGATTTAATTGCTCGTCGTGGTTTGTAGGTTATATCGAACGGGAGGAGCTCATGGCCCATTTTGCTATCCGGCCCGTTGCATCGCGGTTGTTGATAATATCGTTGAGTGGTACTTCCGAGGCTACTATAATAGAACACTCTTGAAAGTAGTGTCGTAGCTTCCGGGATGCCATGAACACCGCGTGTGCGATTTTTTGATAATGCGGGTACCGTGATTTGCATGGTGTGAGGACAGTGGACACGTAGTAAACTGGCCTTTGAAAGGGTAGTTTGTGTCCATCCGTTATCCGTTCGACGACGAGTACTGCGCTAACAACTTGATGGGTTGCGGCAATGTACAACAGCATGGGTTCGCCGGTATTAGGCGCGGCCAGGACGGGGTTTGTTGCCAAGATGGCCTTTATTTCCTCGAGTCCGGCCGTGGCAGCGTCCGTCCACTCGAAGTGTTCGGTGCGCCTAAGGAGGCGGTAAAGGGGCAATGCCTTTTCTCCCAAACGGGAGATGAAGCGGCTTAAAGCCGCCACGCATCCGGTGAGTTTCTGTATTTGTTTGAGGTCTTTTGGGACATCCAATTGTGACAAAGCTCGGATTTTAGCTGGATTTGCTTCAATTCCTCTGCCGGATACAATGAAGCCCAGCAGCTTTCCGGCTGGAACGCCGAAAACGCATTTTTCTGGATTGAGCTTAATGTCATATTTTCGGAGGTTGTCGAATGTAAGCCTCAAGTCGTCTACTAGATATTCGACATGTCTTGATTTAACGACCACATCATCTACATACGCCTCCACTGTTTTGCCGATCTGGTTTGCCAGACATGTTTGAATCATGCGCTGATATGTGGCGCCGGCGTTTTTTAGCCCAAAGGGCATTGTGTTGAAGCAGAATGGGCCGTATGGTGTGATGAATGCTGTTGCGGCTTGGTCTGATTCTGCCATCTTTATTTGATGGTAACCAGAGTATGCGTCGAGGAAGCACAGGGAATCGTGTCATGTAGTGGCATCGATGATTTGATCTATTCGGGGGAGGGGAAAAGGATCCTTTGGGCAGGCCTTATTAAGGTCTTTGAAGTCGACACACAGGCGCCAGGATTTGTCCTTCTTTGGTACCATTACCAGGTTCGCTAGTCAGTCCGGGTGTTTTATATCTCTAATGAATCCGGCCTCCAATAATTTGGCTAGCTCCTCTCCCATAGCCTGTCTCTTTGGCTCGGAGAAACGCCGAAGGGCTTGTTTGACAGGTTTGAATCCTTCCTGGATATTTAAGCTGTGCTCGGCCAGCCTGCGTGGGATTCCTGGCATATCTGAAGGGTGCTAGGCGAAAATGTCCCAGTTCTCTCGTAGGAACTCGCGCAGTGCGGCGTCTACATCAGGGTTCAGTTGTGCTCCGATGGAGGCTGCTTTAGTGGGGTCCGTTGGGTGGACCTGGAATTTGACTATTTCGTCTGCTGGTTTGAAGGATGTGGATTTGGATCTCTTATCGAGTATCACATCATCCCTGTTAACCGTAGACCGCAGCGCCGTCAGTTCTTCGGCCGCTAAGGCTTCGGATAGTGCCTCGAGGGCCAATGTGGCTGTCTTGTTTTCGACGCGGAGTGCTATGTCCGGATCACTAGCGAGAGTGATAATTCCGTTTGGCCCAGGCATCTTAAGCTTCATGTACCCGTAATGGGGTATGGCTTGGAAAACTGTGAATGCTTCTCGTCCTAATATAGCGTGATATCCGCTTTTGAATGGGGCCACCTAGAACGTCATTTGTTCAGACCTGTAATTATCCGGCGTGCCGAATACCACATCTAGTGTGATCTTTCCGGTGCAGCGCGCTTCCTGACTGGGGATTATTCCTCTAAAGGTTGTGCTACTTCGCTCAATGCGGTTCCAGTCTATTTCCATCTTTTGGAGGGTTTCCTCATAGATGAGGTTTAATCCGCTGCCTCCGTCCATGAGTACCTTTGCGAGGCGACAGCCGTCCACTATGGGACTGAGAACCAATGCGGCTGGTGCTCTGGCTGTTCGAAATTTAGGTTCGTCGCTCGCGTTGAAGGTGATAGCAGTATTGCTCCATGGATTTATTGTCGCTACTTGGTAGACTTCGGCGAGGCTGCGAAGTGTTCTTTTTCGCATGTTATTTGATGCGAAAGTCTCAGAGATTGTGAGAACGATACTGAAATTCTCGGGCTGGTTTCCTTCGACCTCTGGATTTAGGAGGTCCTCGCCAATTTTGGCCACCTGCAGGAGTATACAACATGCCCTGAGGCTGTGAGTTGGGGTGGCATCCTCTGCACTATGAATCTTGCAGGGTCCATCGAGCCACTTTTCTAGCACGGTTCCGTGCCCCCTAGAGGTTTTGGATTTTTTGTTTAATCCGGGCGCCTTGCTGTAGTGCGCCCTTTTGATTCGGACGGGATTGCTATTCAAGGCCGGATTATCCCAAAATTTAATTTCGGTTTTCCAAGCACTTTCCATCGCACAATATTTTTGTACTATGGTCGCCAAGTCAGCAAAGCGCGTAATATTACGACGACTTACGGCGTTGAGTATCCCCTTGTCCGCGCAGTTACTGCAGAAGATTGAAATTGCGTCTCCCTCGTGGTAGTCCTTTATCCTGTTCATAAGCAGGAGGAACCTGGCCCAGTAATGATGTACTGTTTCTTCGGGCATCTGCTTGATTTGGGAGAGATCGCTTAAGATCGGGCGGGCGGAATTCATTAAATCCGATACTTCGCCCGGTTTGCTGTTCGGAAGCCGAACAACCTCCGGATTCTGAGATCCGGAGTCTTGTATGTTATCCGGTTTGCCTGGTTCTAAGCCCAGGTCTTGGATTGTATCCTCCCCTCCGTGGATATCCGGCATGGAGGGTTCCGGAATTCGGACGTAGCTGGTCCTTAAGATAGATGAAGGGTTGCCGCATTGTGTCTCCACCACAGCAACATGGTGGGTGGCTTGGGGAGAGTTGATTTCCCTTAGATCGGGCTTGAGCCCAACCTGGTAGTAATTTGTAGCAACCCCCAAGGCGGCGATGCGATCCAGGAGCTCGTTTACGGAAGAGAGCTCCACCAGATCTAGCTGCTCGGTAAATTCCGAGCTGACGTGGAGATTGCTTTCGATGACCCGAGAGGTCACCGTCGGTGCAACGGCCGAACAGGCCGTCATAAGAAAACCACCCAGCCGGAGGGTCTGGCCGACAGCCAAAGCTCCCTCAGTGACGACGCCGTCTTTAAAGACGGGAAAAGGCATCCTTCCTGATCGCGACGGCACAGAGGAACTCTCAATAAAAGCACCAATGTCGGTGTCAAAACTGGCGGATCTCGGGTAGGGGGTCCCGAATTGTGCGTCAAGGTCGGATGGTAACAGGAGACAAGGGACACTTTATTTTACCCAGGTTCGGGCCCTCTCGATGGAGGTAAAACCCTACTCCTGCTAGATTAATATTGATGATATGGGTAGTACAAGAGTAGATCTACCACGAGATCAAGGAGGCTAAACCCTAGAAGCTAGCCTATGAGTATGATGATGGTTATGATGATTGGCCTATGGACTACAACCCTCCGGTTTATATAGACACTGGATAGGGTTAGGGTTACACAGAGTCGGTTACATTGGTAGGAGATCTTGAATATACGCATGCCTAGCTTGCCTTCCACGCCAAGAAAAGATCCTTCCGGACACGGGACGAAGTCTTCAATCTTGTATCTTCATAGTCCTGGAGTCCGGCTGAAGGTATAGTCCGGCTATCCGAACACCCCCTAATCCAGGACTCCCTCAATTATCATGAACAAGGAAATATAATAATAACCTATTTATTATTGCCTCTAGGGCATATTTCCAACAGTCTCTCACTTGCACTAGAGTCAATAATCTAGTTCACATCGCCATGTGATTAACACTCACAGGTCACATCGCCATGTGACCAACATCCAAAGAGTTTACTAGAGTCAATAATCTAGTTCACATCACTATGTGATTAACACTCAATGAGTTCTGGGTTTGATCATGTTATGCCTGTGAGAGAGGTTTTAGTCAACGGGTCTGCAACATTCAGATCCATATGTACTTTGCAAATCTCTATGTCATCTTGTAGATGTCGCTAGTACGCTATATTTCAAACAACTGTTCTACTATACGAATCCGGTTTACTCTACTCAGAGCTATCCGGATAGGTGTTAAGCTTGCATTGATGTAACTCTTTACGTCGAACTCTTTATCACCTCCATAACCGAGAAACATATCCTTATTCCTCTAAGGATAATTTTGACCGCTATCTGGTGACCTACTCCTAGATCACCTTTGTACCCTCTTGCCAGACATGTAGCAAGGCACATATCAGGTGCGGTACTCAGCATGGCATACTGTATAGAGCCTATGACAAAAGCATAGGGGACGACCTTCATCCTTCCTCTTTCTTCTACCGTGGTCGAGCTTTAAGTCTTGACTTCATACCTTACCACTCAGGCAAGAACTCCTTCTTTGACTGATCCATCTTGAACACCTTCAAGATCATGTCAAGGTATGTGCTCATTTGAAAGTACCATTAAGCGTTTTGATCTATCCTTATAGATCTTGATGCTCAATGTTCAAGTAGCTTAATCCAGGTTTTCCATTGAAAACCACTTTTCAAATAACCCTATATGCTTTCCAGAAATTCTACATCATTTCTGATCAACAATATGTCAACAACATATACTCATCAGAAATTCTATAGTGCTCCCACTCACTTCTTTGGAAATACAAGTTTCTCATATACTTTGTATAAACCCTAAATCTTTGATCATCTCATCAAAGTGTACATTCCAACTCCGAGATGCTTACTCCAGTCCTTAGAAGGATTCCTGGAGCTTTGCATACTTGTTAGCATCTTTCAGGATCGACAAAATCTTCTGGTTGTATCACATACAACCTTTCCTCAAGAACAAGGAAACAATATTTTGACATCCTATTTGCAAGATTTCACAAATAATGCAGTACCTGCTAATTCCAACAGACTCTTAGCATCGCTACGAGTGAGAAAGTCTCATCGTAGTCAACTCCTTGAACTTGTCGGGAAACATCTTAACAACAAGTCGAGCTTTCTTAATGGTGACATTTACCATCATTGTCCGTCTTTGTTTTAAAATCCATCTGCACTCAACAGCCTCGCGACCATCGAGCCGTTCTGCCAAAGTCTACACTTTGTTTTCATACATGGATCCTCTCTCGGATTTTATGGCCTCGAGCCATTCATCGGAATCCGGGCCCACCATCGCTTCTCCATAGCTCGTAGGTTCATTGTTGTCTAGCAACATGACTTCCAAGACAGGATTATGTACCACTCTGAAGTAGTACACATCCTTGTCGTCCTACAAGGCTTGGGGGTGACTTGATCCGAAGTCTCATGATCACTATCATAAGCTTCCACTTCAATTGGTGTAGGTGCCATAGGAACAACTCATGTGCCCTGCTACACACTAGTTGAAGTGACGGTTCAATAACCTCATCAAGTCTCCACCATCCTCCCACTCAATTCTTTCGACAGAAACTTTTCCTCGAGAAAGGACCCGATTTGAGAAACAATCCCTATTGCTTTCGGATCTGAGACAGGAGGTATACCCAACTGTTTTGGGTGTCCTATGAAGATGCATTTATCCGCTTTGGGTTCGAGCTTATCAGCCTGAAACTTTTTCACATAAGCGTCGCAGCCCCAAACTTTTAAGAAATGACAGCTTAGGTTTCTCTAAACCATAGTTCATACGGTGTCATCTCATCGGAATTACGTGGTTCCCTATTTAAAGTGAGTGCGGTTGTCTCTAATGCCTAACCCATGAACGATAGTGGTAATTCGATAAGAGACATCATGGTATGCATCATATCCAATAGGATGCAGTTATGATGTTCGGACACACCATCACACTATGGTGTTCCAGGCGGTACTAGTCGTGAAACAATTTCCACAATGTCTCAATAGTGTACCAAACTCGCAACTCAGATATTCATCTCTATGATCATATCATAGATACTTTATCCTCTTGTCACGACGATCTTCAACTTCATTCTGAAATTACTTGAACCATTCAATAATTCAGACTTGTGTTTCATCCAGTAAATATGCTCAGTATCTACTCAAATCATCTGTGAAGTAAGAGCATAACGATATCCACTGCGTGCCTCAGCACTCATTGGACTGCACACATCAAAATGTGTTACTTCCAACAAGTTGCTTTCTTGTTCCATTTTACTGAAACCGAAGCTTTCAGTCATCTTGCCCATGTGGTATGATTTGCATGTCTCAAGCGATTCAAAATCAAGTGAGTCCAAAATGGTCCACCTGCATGGAGTTTCTTCATGCGTATATACCAATAGACATGGTTCACATGTCTCAATCCTTTAAAAAAATGAGTGAGTCCAAAGATCCATCAACATGGAGCTTCTTCATGCGTTTTATACCAATATGACTTACATGGCAGTGCCACAAGTAGGTGGTACTATCATTACTATCTTATATCTTTTGGCATGAACATGTTATCACTATGATCGAGATTCAATAAACCATTCATTTTAGGTGCAAGATCATTGAAGGTATTATTCAAATAAATAGAGTAACCATTATTCTCCTTAAATGAATAACCGGATTGCGATAGACATAATCCAATCATGTCTATGCTCAATGCAAACACCAAATAACAATTATTTAGGTTTAACACCAATCTCGATGGTAGAGGGAGCGTGCGATGCTTGATCATATCAACCTTGGAAACACTTCCAACACATCTCGTCAGCTCACCTTTAGCTAGTCTCCGTTTATTCCGTAGCTTTTATTTCGAGTTACTAACACTTAGCAACCAAACCGGTATCTAATACCCTGATGCTACTAGGAGTACTAGTAAAGTACACATTCACATAATGTATATCCAATATACTTCTATCAACAGCCTTCTCATCTACCAAGTATCTAGGGTAATTCTGCTCCAGTGGTTGTTCCCCTTATTACAGAAGCCCTCAGTCTCGGGTTTGGGTTCAACCTTGGGTTTCTCCACTAGAGTAGCAGCTGATTTGTTGTTTCATGAAGTATCCCTTCTTGCCCTTGCCCTTCTTGAAACTAGTGGTTTCACTAACCATCAACAATTGATGCTCCTTCTTGATTTCTACTTTCGCGGTGTCAAACATCGCGAATATTTCAAGGATCATCATATCTATCCCTGATATGTTATAGTTCTTCACGAAGCTCTAGCAGCTTGGTGGCAATGACTTTGGAAAAACATCACTATCTTACCTGGAAGATCAACTCCCACTCGATTCAAGTGATTGTTGTACTCAGACAATCTGAGCACAAGCTCAACGATTGAGCTTTTCTCCCTTAGTCTGCAGGCTAAGAAAATCGTGGGAGGTCTTATACCTCTTGACGTGGGCACGAGCCTGAAATCCCAATTTCAGCCCTCCAAAACATTTCATATGTTCCGCGACGTTTCGAAAACGTCTTTGGTGCCTCAACTCTAAACCGTTTAACTGAACTATCACGTAGTTATCTAAACGTGCATGTCCGATGTTCGCAACATCCACAAACGGCGTTTTTTGGGGTTTAGCACACTGAGCGGTGCATTAAGGACATAAGCTTTCTACTGTTCGCATAATCGCTACTGTCAACTTTCAACTATATTTTCTCTAGGAACATATCTAAACAGTGGAACTAAAGCGCGAGCTTACGACATAATTTGCAAAGATCTTTTGACTATGTTCAGGATAATTAAGTTCATCTTATGAACTCCCACTCAGATAGACATCCCTCTAGTCATCTAAGTGATTACATGATCCGAGTCAACTAGGCCGTGTCCGATCATCACGTGAGATGGACTAGTCATCATCGGTGAACATCTCATGTTGATCGCATCTTCTATACGACTCATGTTCGACCTTTCGGTCCTCCGTGTTCCGAGGCCATGTCTGTACATGCTAGGCTCGTCAAGTTAACCAAAGTGTTTCGCATGTGTTCCGAGGCCATGTCTGCACATGCTAGGCTCGTCAACACCCGTTGTATTCGAACGAAAGAATCTATCACACCCGATCATCACGTGGTGCTTCGAAACGACGAACCTTCGCAACGATGCATAGTTAGGGAGAACACTTTCTTGAAATTTTAATGAGGGATCATCTTATTTACTACCGTCTTTCTAAGAAAATAAGATGCAAAAACATGATAAACATCACATGCAATCAAATAGTGACATGATATGGCCATCATCACTTTGCTCCTTTTGATCTCCATCTTCGGGGCTCCATGATCATCATCGTCACCGGCATGACACCATGATCTCCATCATCGTGTCTTCATGAAGTTGTCTCGCCAACTGTTACTTCTAATACTACAGCTAACGGTTAGCAATAAAGTAAAGTAATTACATGACGTTTACGTTTGACACGCAGGTCATAAATAAATTAAGACAACTCCTATGGCTCCTGCCGGTTGTCATATTCATCGACATGCAAGTCGTGATTCCTATTACAAGAACATGATCATCTCATACATCACATATATCATTCATCACGTCCTTTTGGCCATATCACATCACATGGCATACCCTGCAAAAACAAGTTAGACATCCTCTAATTGTTGTTTGCATGTTTTACGTGGCTGCTATGGGTTTCTAGCAAGAACGTTTCTTACCTACGCAAAACCACAACGTGATATGTCAATTGCTATTTACCCTTCATAAGGACCCTTTTCATCGAATCCGATCCGACTAAAGTGGGAGAGACTGGCACCCGCTAGCCACCTTATGCAACTAGTGCATGTCAGTCGGTGGAACCTATCTCACGTAAGTGTACGTGTAAGGTCGGTCCGGGCCGCTTCATCCCATAATGCCGCCGAATCAAGATTGGACTAGTAACGGTAAGCATATTGAACAAAATCAACGCCCACAACTACTTTGTGTTCTACTCGTGCAAAGAATCGATGCAATAGACCTAGCTCATGATGCCACTGTTGGGTAACGTAGCAGAAATTCAAAATTTTCCTACGTGTCACCAAGATCTATCTATGGAGAAACCAGCAACGAGGGGAAGGAGAGTGCATCTACATACCCTTGTAGATCGCTAAACGGAAGCGTTCAAGTGAACGGGGTTGATGGAGTCATACTCGTCGTGATCCAAATCACCGATGACCAAGTGCCAAACGGACGGCACCTCCGCGTTCAACACACGTACAGCCCGGTGACGTCTCCCATGCCTTGATCCAGCAAGGAGAGAGGGAGAGGTTGAGGAAGACTCCGTCCAGCAGCAGCACAACAGCGTGGTGGTGGTGGAGGAGCGTGGCAATCCTGCAGGGCTTCGCCAAGCACCGCAGGAGAGGAGGAGGGTGAGGGAGTCCTGAATTAGGGGGTGTTCGGATAGCCGAACTATACCTTCAGCCGGACTCCAGGACTATGAAGATACAAGATTGAAGACTTCGTCCCGTGTCCGGAAGGTTCTTTCCTTGGCGTGGAAGGCAAGCTAGGCGTGCGGATATTCAAGATCTCCTACCAATGTAACCGACTCTGTGTAACCCTATCCGGTGTCTATATAAACCGGAGGGTTGTAGTCCGTAGAACACATCATAACCATCATCATACCCATAGGCTAGCTTCTAGGGTTTAGCCTCCTCGATCTCGTGGTAGATCTACTCTTGTACTACCCATATCATCAATATTAATCTAGCAGGAGTAGGGTTTTACCTCCATCGAGAGGGCCCGAACCTGGGTAATTAAAGTGTCCCTTGTCTCCTGTTACCATCCGACCTTGACGCACAGTTTGGGACCCCCTACCCGAGATCCGCCGGTTTTGACACCGACATTGGTGCTTTCATTGAGAGTTCCTCTATGCCATCGCGATCAGGAAGGATGCCTTTTCCCGTCTTTAAAGACGGCGCCGTCACTGAGGGAGCTTTGGCTATCAGCCAAACCCTCCGGCTGGGTGGTTTTCTCATGACCGCCCGTTCGGCCATTACGCCGACGGTGACCTCTCGGGTCATCGAAAGCAACCTCCGCGTCAGCTCGGAATTGGCCGAGCAGCTAGATCCGGTGGAGCTCTCCTCCATAAACGAGCTCCTGGATCGCATCGCCGCCTTGGGGGTCGCTACAAACTACGACCAGGTTGGGCCTAAACCCGATCTAAGGGAAATCAACTCTCCCCAAGCCACCCATCATGTTGCTGTGGTGGAAACACGATGCGGCGACCCTTCATCGATCCTGAGGACCAGCTACGTCCGAATTCCAGAACCCTCCATGCCGGATATCCACGGAGGGGAGGATACAATCCAAGACCTGGGCTTGGAACCAGGCGAATCGGATAACATACAAGACTCCGGATCTCAGAATCCGGAGGTTGTTCGGCTTCCGAACAGCAAACCGGGCGAAGTATCAGATTTAATGAATTCCGCCCGCCCGATCTCAAGCGATCTCTCCCAAATCAAGCAGATGCCCGAAGAAACAGTACATCATTACTGGGCCAGATTCCTCCTGCTTATGAACAGGATAAAGGACTGCCATGAGGGAGACGCGATTTCAATCTTCTGCAGTAACTGCACGGACAAGGGGATACTCAACGCCATAAGTCGTCGTAATATTACGCGCTTTGCTGACTTGGCGTCCATAGTACAAAAATACTGTGCGATGGAAAGTGCTTGGAAAACCGAAATTAAATTTTGGGATAATCCGGCCTTGAATAGCAATCCCGTCCAAATCAAAAGGGCGCACTACAGCAAGGCGCCCGGATTAAATAAAAAATCAAAACCCTCAAGGGGGCATGGAACCGTGCTAGAAAAGTGGCTCAATGGACCCTGCAAGATTCATAGTGGAGAGGATGCCACCCCAACTCACAGCCTCAGGGCATGTTGGATACTCCGGCAGGTGGCCAAAATTGGCGAGGACCTCCTAAATCCAGAGGTCGAAGGAAACCAGCCCGATAATTTCAGTAATGTTCTCACAATCTCCGAGACTTTCGCATCAAATAACATGAGAAAAAGAACACTTCACAGCCTCGCCGAAGTCTACCAAGTAGCGACAATAAATCCATGGAGCAATACTGCCATCACCTTCAATGCGAGAGACGAACCTAAATTTCGAATAGCCAGAGCGCCAGCCGCATTGGTTCTCAGTCCCATAGTGGACGACTGTCGCCTCGCAAAGGTACTTATGGACGGAGGCAGCGGATTGAACCTCATCTACGAGGAAACCCTCCAAAAGATGGAAATAGACTGGAACCGCATAAAGCGAAGCAGCACAACCTTTAGAGGAATAATCCCCAGTCAGGAAGCGCGCTGTACCGGAAAAATCACACTAGATGTTGTATTCGGCTCTCCGGATAATTACTGGTCCGAGCAAATCATGTTCCAAGTGTCCCCGTTCAAAAGCGGATATCACGCTATATTAGGACGAGAGGCATTCACAGTTTTCCAAGCTATACCCCATTACAGGTACATGAAGCTTAAGATGCCTGGGCCGAACGGAATCATCACTCTCGCTAGTGATCCGGACATAGCACTCCGCGCCGAAAACAAGACAGCCGCATTGGCCCTCGAGGCACTATCCGAAGCCTTAGCGGCCGAAGAACTGACGGCGCTGTGGTCTACGGTTAACAGGGATGATGTGATACTCGATAAGAGATCCAAATCCACATCCTTCAAACCAGCAGACGAAATAGTCAAATTCCAGGTCCACCCAACGGACCCCACTAAAGCAGCCTCCATCGGAGCACAACTGAACCCTGATGTAGACGCCGCACTGCGCGAGTTCCTACGAGAGAACTGGGACATTCTCGCCTAGCACCCTTCAGATATGCCAGGAATCCCACGCAGGCTGGTCGAGCACAGCTTAAATATCCAGGAAGGATTCAAACCTGTCAAACAAGCCCTTCGGCGTTTCTCCGAGCCAAAGAGACAGGCTTTGGGAGAGGAGCTAGCCAAACTATTGGAAGCCGGATTCATTAGAGATATAAAACACCCGGATTAGCTAGCAAACCTGGTAATGGTACCAAAGAAGGACAAATCCTGGCGCCTGTGTGTCGACTTCAAAGACCTTAATAAGGCCTGCCCAAAGGATCCCTTTCCCCTCCCTCGAATTGATCAAATCATCGATGCCACTGCAGGACACGATTCCGTGTGTTTCCTCGACGCATACTCCGGTTACCATCAAATAAAGATGGCAGAATCCGACCAAGCTGCAACAGCATTCATCACGCCATACGGCCCATTCTGCTTCAACACAATGCCCTTTGGGCTCAAAAACGCCGGCGCGACATATCAGCGCATGATTCAAACATGTCTGGCAAACCAGATCGGCAAAACACTGGAGGCGTACGTAGATGATGTGGTCGTTAAATCAAGACATGTCGAATCTCTAGTAGACGACTTGAGACTTACATTCGACAACCTGCGAAAATACGACATCAAGCTCAATCCGGAAAAATGTGTTTTCGGCGTCCCAGCCGGAAAGCTCCTGGGCTTCATTGTATCCGGCAGAGGAATTGAAGCAAATCCAGCTAAAATCTGAGCTCTGTCACAATTGGATGTCCCAAAAGATCTCAAGCAAATTCAGAAACTCACCGGATGCGTGGCGGCCTTAAGCCGCTTCATCTCCCGCTTGGGAGAAAAGGCACTACCCCTTTACCGCCTCCTAAGGCGCACCGAACACTTCGAGTGGACGGACGCAGCCACGGCCGGACTCGAGGAAATAAAGGCCATCTTGGCAACAAACCCCGTCCTGGCCGCGCCGAATACCGGCGAACCCATGTTGTTATACATTGCCGCAACTCATCAAGTTGTAAGCGCCGTACTCGTCGTCGAACTGGTATCGGACGGACACAAACTACCCCTTCAAAGGCCGGTTTACTACATGTCCACTGTCCTCACACCATGCAAATCACGGTACCCGCATTATCAAAAGATTGCATACGCGGTGTTTATGGCATCCCGGAAGCTACGACACTACTTTCAAGAGTGTTCTATAACAGTAGCCTCGGAAGTACCACTCAATGATATTATCAACAACCGCGATGCAACGGGCCGGATAGCAAAATGGGCCATAGAGCTCCTCCCATTCGATATAACCTACAAACCACGGCGAGCCATTAAATCACAAGTCCTAGCCGACTTCGTCGCCGAATGGACAGAGGCCGAACTCCCTAAAGAGTACGGCACATACTCAAACTGGATCAAGCATTTCGACGGCTCCAAAATGTTGGCCGGACTAGGGACTGGCGTTGTTCTGATGTCCCCTACAGGAGATACAGTCCAATATGTACTCCAAATCATGTACACGGACTCCAAGAATGCAGCCGAATACGAGGCCCTCCTACATGGTCTCCGGATGGCAGTATCCATGGGCATTCAACGCCTGGAAGTACGCGGGGATTCAAACCTCGTGATATCCCAAATAAATGGCGACTTCGACGCCAAAGACCCAAAAATGGCAGCTTATCACAATGTCGTACTAAAAATGTCAGCTCGGTTCGAGGGACTGGAGTTCCACCACATAGCCCGAGAAAATAATCAGGCAGCGGACGTCCTGGCACGCATCGGAGCAAAACGAGACGCAGTCCCCCCCAACATCTTCCTAGAAAGATTATTCAAACCATCCGTAACATGGGAGGGGGAACCCTCGGATAATAGCCCGGGCATAACCGCACAACCCAATGCCGAACAATCAGACATAATCGGCGGCCCCGCCACCAAAATTACACCCTCAGCCCACGCAATAATGGCGGTCATCGCCCCGTGGACGGAACCATTCCTAGCCTACCTTACTAGGCAGGAACTCCCCGAGGACCAAAACGAGGCACGCTGCATAGTGCGACGATCTAAAGCCTATAAAGTCCACGAGGGAGAGCTATACAAGAAAAGCACTACAGGAGTCCTTCAAAGGTGTATCTCCGAAGAGGAAGGGCGGAGTCTGTTGGCTGAAATTCATGCCGGACTCGGGGGCCATCACGCCGCGGCTCGGTCCCTTGTAAGCAAGGCTTTCCGTATGGGCTTTTATTGGCCGACGGCTCGAGCAGACGCTCAGGACCTAGTCAAACGGTGCGTCGGTTGCCAGCTCTTTGCCAACCAAAGCCATATGCCACCCAACGCCCTCCGAACTATCCCCATCACTTGGCCTTTTGCGGTCTGGGGGCTCGATATGGTGGGACCCCTTAAAGGCGGAACCCACAAGAAAAAAATACTTATTGGTCATGGTGGATAAATTCACCAAATGGATAGAAGCCAAGCCTGTCAAGACGGCTGAATCCGGACCTGTGATAGACTTCGTATCCGGGGTCGTACACCGTTATGGTGTCCCCACAGCATTATCACCGATAACGGCACAAACTTCACCTCTGATGAAGTACAGCTGTGGTGCAAAAACATGGGCATTAAGCTCAACTATGCTTCTGTCTATCACCCACAAACTAACGGTCAGGTCGAACGTGCAAATGGTCTCATTATGAGCGGCATCAAACCCAGACTAGTGCGGTCCCAAAAGGAATCCAATATGCACAGGGTAGAGGAGCTCGACTCCGTACTCTGGGGGCTACGAACCACGCCAAATCGCACCACCGGATTCACACCATTCTTTATGGTGTACGGCGCTGAGGCGGTTCTGCCCTGCGACATAATTCATGACTCACCTCGAGTGCGCATGTACGAAGAAAGAGAAGCCGAGCTCAATCAGCAGGACGACTTGGACGCTTTAGAGGAGGAGCGAGACGTGGCTAAATCCCGTTCCGCATTCTATCAACAGCAAGCTCGAAGATATCAAAGCAGAGAAGTACGGGCCAAAAATTGCAATGTTGGTGAACTAGTTCTACGCCTGCCGGATAAGCAAAAGAACAAACTAAAGCCCAAATGGGAAGGTCCATTCATAATCGACCAAGTCCTAACTGGTGGAGCGTACCGCCTACGAGATGCGTCGGACAACCGACTCGAGCCGAACCCATGGAACGCCACACGTCTCCGAAGATTCTATGCCTAGTGCCGGACTCTGTGTTTGTCTCCTTCCTCTGTCCATTATTTACATTTATACCTTTTTTTTACTTTGTCTCCTACTCTTTTCTTTTCTAGCCCTTAAAAAGGCTCATTATGTGATGCGCTATCCGCGCTCCTTAAACCTGGGGGCTTCTTTAACAGAAGCTTGTCTATATGGGTTTCACACCCAACGCATGCGTCAGACTTCCGCATGCACCTTTTCTTCGCCATTATATGCATCGATATGACTTAAGTTTTGGCCAAGCCGGGTTGCTTGGCTCCTGTGCTTACCCCTACGTTCCCGATTGTTCGGCTAGGCGGTAAAGGGAGCACCTCTGCGATTGTTACTGCCGGATAAGCCGGATGTGTACCTCAAACTGGGTGAAGCCGAAAGCTAGCGTTCTTAAGGGAATATTCGGTCGGTGAACTAAAGATGAACCTTTTTATTTTTGTACAAGCCCCCAGATGATCTTCTGCATTTGCAGTCCGGACATGCACTTTAGGGCACGCCACCCCAGCGAAAGGAACCCTTAACGGAACTATTCTCTCTGGAAGATGTTTCTTACTAACCATGTAATATAACATAACTAGTTGGGCACTTGTCTGATAAAGCACTAATGACCCCTATGCCTGGTCTGCATGCATACCCCGGCTTTTATATAGCCGTTATGGTATTCGGACACACTCCGGACCGTCAGGTCCCGAGGTCGAAGCGAAAAGGTCGGCAACGACAAACGGTCTACAATCCGGCTAGAAGGCATTATACATGTCAATTATAAATTACATAGTCATCTTGACTGATCGTATTCCTCCTCTATACCATCTAACAGGCTGTCTAATTTACAGTCCTGCTGGGAATACTTTGCGGCCAGCTCTACTGGCCATACAGCAAGCTCACAGGGATCTCCTTCCCGTCAGGCCCCACTGGTCCGACCTCGGCCATATGATTGGGGTCAGACTTCGTAAAGCGGGTCTTCACCATGGCCCAGGCCTCCCTCGCGCCTTGTCGGCATGCTGATATCTTCCACAACCGGATGCGCCGCCGAGCTCCCGTCAGCTTCTCCGCAAGCTCTCCAAGGCCCTCGGGCGTGGAGTGGGCAGGCCATAAGGCTTGGGCAACCCCTTGCATTGCCTGCCAAATTCGTTCGTGCAGTTGCAGGAGTTCGGGGAGAAGGTCACCCGTAGAACCGGGCATCTCCTCTGCAGGACGACCTGTGAGCATACCTACAGACATAATTCTGTTATTCGCCTTCCTCGCCGAACCCCTTTTTCAAGAGTTCGCTCAAGCACTTACTAAATATGCCGCGTCGAAGACGCTGATTCTCCTTCATGAAGTCAGATAGCTGGCCACGAACGTATTTCAGTTCAACATCCAGCTTGGTGTTGGCGTCCTGAAGATCATTCTTCTCTCGCCTCACCCTTGTCAACGTACTCTCGCCAGCCTTTAACTGGCGTAAGAGTTGTTGCCTCTCCGGATCTAGTCCGGCACCATCTGCAACATTAATTGTCAGATTCGCACACAAGCCGCACAATACTAATCTCTCAAAGTATATCGTACCTGAGGGGGTCCCTTTGGGCTCCCCTGTTGTGGCTAGTGCGGCCTCTAGTTGGGCCTTGCACTTTTCCAGCTCCTGGGACAGCACGGTGTTCTTCTCCGTAAGAACCTACATATGATCCTTAAATCAGTTAGTTTAACTGTTTCAAGTCTCGGGGGCTACTGATATATATATATATATATTAAACCAAAATTTTCTTACCCGTATGTCTTTCACATACTGCTCCGTGGCTCTGGCTAAACCATCTTGAGCAGCACAAAGGTACGCATCTCCCGAATTGAAGGCGTCTAAGGCCTCTCGAGAGAAACAAGCGTCACGTAGGACTGTCCGGCGACGCCTATGATTCATGGCGCTCTCCACTTCTGAATTTGTGGCAGATAGTCGGTCCGCGTCCTCTGTTGGAGGAGTGTCCGGCGCAAGCCTGGTGTTCGTCCCCGCCTCCGGACCAGACGTTGGAGCCTGGCTGGTAGAGGTGCGGTCGGCGGCCCCTCCGGATATAGTCCGGCGAGGCCTCTTCGTCCTGGAAACAATACGGATGTTAACTTGCCTTGACAGAATAAAGCCAGGGAGACAGAGGGCGTGTTATACCTTTGTGTCGAACTCTCAGTCCGGACTTCATCTCTTTTTACCCCACGGGGCCCAGCGGCTCCTCGTTGGCTAGCCGCCGCAGGTTCGGCCTCCCTCCTCGGAAATCTCCCGTGTAAAATACGGTTGTCATCAGAAACACCGGAATATGTGAGGACGGAATCTCTCTTGCGGGAATAAACACTCCGGTTTCTGTCACCTGGGAGGCCGGGATTAACCCAGGGTAATCAGCCGTAATGGCCACCAAGGTATTATCCTTGCTTAACTGGTGGAACACCCCGTCGATGAGCTCCACCGATATGTCCGGATCCTCTTCGGAGTCCGGATCGAGGGACCGTTCTGGGTCCTCAGGCTGTGGAGGGCAGCTGTTGATATCCTTTACCTCCTGTCGCAGCTCCTGCATTGAAATCATCAGATTACGTATCTAGTCATGGGAGCATTAAATAAACAGGCAAGTGCAATTGTTCACTTACCCAACTTGGAGGTTCATACATAGTGAATCCGGCCCGCGGGTTGACGCGGAGGAAGTCCTCCTTTTCTCCCTTGTACAAAGATGTTAGAATCTTTACTAGAGCGGCAGCTGTGGCTGGCCCCTTGCGGCCGTAACGGGTGGCGTCATCCTCACCGTTGAAATCCCACATGGGGTGGCTCCTATATTGAAGCGGCTGCACCCCCCCCCCCCCCCCGCATAATACATGCGGCCCTGACTCCAATCATGGTTAGTCCGGAATGAGCCAACAGTCTTATCCGGCCCATCAGGTAAAGAACGTCTCTGTTGCTTTCTCTCTGAGAGCTCCGCGGACGCCAACTTAAGCGTTTCTTTAAGGGAGCCATGCTGAACTCAGGGAGGCCGACCCGGACAGGGTCCGGCAGCGGGACGTCGTCTATGTAGAACCATTCTGAAGGCCAGTCCTCGGACGCCTTCTTTGGGGTTCCGGATAGGTATCCGGTCCCGGCGATGCGCCATATTTCGGCTCCGCCCACTTGGTATATAGACCCCTTCTGAGAACGGGGCACCAAGCAGAATAACCTCTTCCACAGCGCAAAATGAGCCTCGACGCCTAAAAATAGCTCGCAAAGGGCAACAAAGCCTGCAATATGTAGTACGGAGCCGGGCGTGAGATTGTGCAGCTGGAGGCCGTAGAACTCCAGAAGCCCGCGGAGGAATGGATGAATTGGAAATCCCAGTCCCCTTAATAAATAAGGGACAAGGCACACCCGCTCTCCTTTAGAAGGATTGGGGGTGCTCTCCGCTTGCTTTCCGCCGTTGTAGGTGGCGAGTCCGGCTCGGACCGGGACCATATATGCCTGGGGAAGGAATCCCTTGGCCTGCAGTAACACTAGCTCGCTGTGTGGGATGGTGCAACTCTCCCAGTCTCCGGATTTGGGGCTGGAGGGGCGAGGAGAGGAGCTACGACGGCTGGCCATGTTGGAATGGACCTTTGCTGGAGACGCTCTGATGATAACTCGCGGAGAGGAGAAGATGTGGTTTGGATCTAGATCCCCATCCCGTTAAATAGGCGGCTCATTTATATGACTGAGGGTGTGAATATAAAAACACCCCCGGGCTTTTCGCATTCGTTCAACACGTGGAAGACGGCAATTATTGGGCACTGAGACCGAGGAGCGCTACATTACAAAAATCGGACAGTATTCAAACAGGTACACAAGATTCGGAGGAGGAACCCGCCTTGCAATGCCGAAGACAAATTTGCGCGCTGGACTCGACGTCATTGAAGCCTGGTTCGGGGGCTACTGAGGGAGTCCTAAATTAGGGGGTGTTCGGATAGCCGGACTATACCTTCAGCCGGACTCCAGGACTATGAAGATACAAGATTGAAGACTTCGTCCCGTGTCCGGAAGGTTCTTTCCTTGGCGTGGAAGGCAAGCTAGGCGTGCGGATATTCAAGATCTCCTAGCAATGTAACCGACTCTGTGTAACCCTATCCGGTGTCTATATAAACAGGAGGGTTGTAGTCCGTAGAACACATCATAACCATCATCATACCCATAGGCTAGCTTCTAGGGTTTAGCCTCCTCGATCTCGTGGTAGATCTACTCTTGTACTACCCATATCATCAATACTAATCTAGCAGGAGTAGGGTTTTACCTCCATCGAGAGGGCCCGAACCTGGGTAAAATAAAGTGTCCCTTGTCTCCTGTTACCATCCGACCTTGACGCACAGTTCGGGACCCCCTACCCGAGATCCGCCGATTTTGACACCGACAGAGGGAGAGAAGCAGGGCTGCGCCATGGAGAGGTCAGAACTCATGTGTTGGCAGCCCCAAAACCCTCAAGTATATTTAAGGGAGAGAGAGGGGGTGCGCCCCCTTTAGGATTTCCACCCCAAGGGGTGCGGCAGCCCCAAACCCATCTAGGGTGGCGGCCAAGGGGGGGAGAGGGGAAACTTGCCCCCCAAGCTAGGTGGGGCGCCCCCTCCCCAAACCCTAGGCGCCTTGGGCCCTTGTGGGGGGCGCACCAGCCCACCTGGGGCTGGTCCCCTCGCACACTTGGCCCATGCAGCCCTCCGGGGCCAGTGGTCCCACTTGGTGGACCCCCGGGACCCTCTTGGTGGTCCCGGTACGTTACCGATAAAACCCGAAACTCTTTCGGTGACCAAAACAGGACTTCCCATATATAAATCTTTACCTCTGGACCATTCCGGAAATCCTCGTGGCGTCCGGGATCTCATCCAGGACTCCGAACAACATTCGGTAACCACATACGAACTTACTTTATAACCCTAGCGTCATCGAACCTTAAGTGTGTAGACCCTACGGGTTCGGGAACCATGCAGACATGACCGAGACATTCTCCAGTCAATAACCAACAGCGGGATCTGGATACCCATGTTGGTTCCCACATGTTCCACGATGATCTCATTGGATGAACCACGATGTCGAGGATTCGATCAATCCCGTATACAATTCCCTTTGTCTAGCGGTATTGTACTTGCCCGAGATTCGATCGTCGGTATCCCAATACCTTGTTCAATCTTGTTACCGGCAAGTCTCTTTACTCGTTCCGTAACACATCATCCCGTTATCAACTCCTCTCGAGATACCTCTCCGTCACACGGAGTGACAAATCCCAGTCTCGATTCGTGCCAACCCAACAGACACTTTCGGAGATACTCGTAGTGCACCTTTATAGCCACCCAGTTACGTTGTGACGTTTGGCACACCCAAAGTATATCTACGGTATCCAGGAGTTGCACAATCTCATGGTCTAAGGAAATGATACTTGACATTTAGAAAAGCTTCAGCATACGAACTACACGATCTTGTGCTATGCTTAGGATTGGGTCTTGTCCATCACATCATTCTTCTAATGATGTGATCCCGTTATCAATGACATCCAATGTCCATGGTCAGGAAACCGTAACCATCTATTGATCAACGAGCTAGTCAACTAGAGGCTTACTAGGGACATGGTGTTGTCTATGTATCCACACATGTATTTGAGTTTCCTATCAATACAATTCTAGCATGGATAATAAACTATTATCATGAACAAGGAAATATAATAATAACCTATTTATTATTGCCTCTAGGGCATATTTCCAACAACAGACCCGTTGACTAAACTTCTCACACAAGCAAAACATGATCACACCGTAGTACTCTTCGGGTGTTAATCACATAGCGATGTGAACTAGATTATTGACACTAGTAAACCCTTTGGGTGTTGGTCACATGACGATGTGAACTATGGGTGTTAATCACATGGTGATGTGAACTATTGGTGTTAATCACATGGTGATGTGACCTAGATTATTGACTCTAGTGCAAGTGGGAGACTGAAGGAAATATGCCCTAGAGGCAATAATAAAGTTATTATTTATTTCCTTATTTCATTATAAATGTTTATTATTCATGCTAGAATTGTATTAACCGGAAACATAATACATGTGTGAATACATAGACAAACAGAGTGTCACTAGTATGCCTCTACTTGACTAGCTCGTTGATCAAAGATGGTTAAGTTTCCTAGCCATAGACATGAGTTGTCATTTGATTAACGGGATCACATCATTAGGAGAATGATGTGATTGACATGACCCATTCCGTTAGCTTAGCACTCGATCGTTTAGTATGTTGCTATTGCTTTCTTCATGACTTATACATGTTCCTATGACTATGAGATTATGCAACTCCCGTTTACCGGAGGAACACTTTGTGTGCTACCAAACGTCACAACGTAACTGGGTGATTATAAAGGTGCTCTACAGGTGTCTCCGAAGGTACTTGTTGGGTTGGCGTATTTCGAGATTAGGATTTGTCACTCCGAATGTCGGAGAGGTATCTCTGGGCCCTCTCGGTAATGCACATCACTTAAGCCTTGCAAGCATTGCAACTAATGAGTTAGTTGCGGGATGATGTATTACAGAACGAGTAAAGAGACTTGCCGGTAACGAGATTGAACTAGGTATTGAGATACCGACGATCGAATCTTGGGCAAGTAACATACCGATGACAAAGGGAACAACGTATGTTATTATGTGGTCTGACCGATAAAGATCTTCGAAGAATATGTAGGAGCCAATATGAACATCCAGGTTCCGCTATTGGTTATTGACCGTAGACGTGTCTCGGTCATGTCTACATTGTTCTCGAACCCGTAGGGTCCGCACGCTTAAGGTTTCTATGATATTTATATTATGAGTTTTGATGTATCGAAGGTTGTTCGGAGTCCCGGATATGATCACGGACATGACGAGGAGTCTCGAAATGGTCGAGACATAAAGATCGATATATTGGACGGCTATATTCGGACACCGGAAGTGTTCCGGGTGATTTCGGAGAAAACCGAAGTGCCGGAGGGTTACCGGAACCCCCCCCCCCCCCCCCCGGGAGAAGTATGGGCCTAATGGGCCTTAGTGGAGAGAGAGGGGTGGCTAGGGTGGGACGCGCGCCCCCTCCCCCTCTGGTCCGAATTGGACTAGGAGAGGGGGGGCGGCGCCCCCCTTTCCTTCTCCCTCTCCCCCTTCCTTTCCCCCTCCTAGTAGGAGTAGGAAAGTGGGGAGTCCTACTCCTACTAGGAGGAGGACTCCTCCTCCTGGCGCGCCCTGCTAGGGCCGGCCGGCCTCCCCCCTTGCTCCTTTATATACGGGGGCAGGGGGGCACCTCTAGACACACACGTTGATCTTCGTGATCGTTCTCTTAGCCGTGTGCGGTGCCCCCCTCCATGATAATCCTCGATAATATTGTAGCGGTGCTTAGGCGAAGCCCTGCGACGGTAGAACATCAAGATCGTCACCACGCCGTCGTGCTGACGGAACTCATCCCCGACACTTTGCTGGATCGGAGTCCGGGGATCGTCATCGAACTGAACGTGTGCTAAAACTCGGAGGTGCCGTAGTTTCGGTGATCGGTCGGGCCGTGAAGACGTACGACTACATCAACCGCGTTGTCATAACGCTTCCGCTGTCGGTCTACAAGGGTACGTAGACAACACTCTCCCCTCTCGTTGCTATGCATCACCATGATCTTGCGTGTGCGTAGGAATTTTTTTGAAATTACTACGTTCCCCAACAAGTACTTCCGCGAGCGCGGTACTACCGCTCCCCCTCGCGGTACTACCGCAAGGCAGAAAGGTCCTAGCCTGGGAATGGGCGCGGATGAATAAAATTACATCCGTGTCTACTTCCGCTGGAAATAAATCGATGCAAACATCCGACACGGTACTATCGCTGGGGAGCGGTACTACCGCATGGCAGTTGGACCAGGCCGCGCGCGGTACTACCGCGCCCGAGAGGCGGTACTACCGCGGAGGCGCGGATGTAAAAAAATTACATCCGCCCCTACTACCGCGATGCAGCGGCACTTGGCCTGGGGGCCACGGTACTACGGCTCCAGAGGAGCGGTACTACCGTGGGCTCCTGCGGTACTACCGCGCCTTGACACGGTACTACCGCAGGTGCCTGCGGTACTACCGCTCCAGGGAGCAGTACTACCGCAAGCTAAGCAACAGCAGCCAGGACAATCGCATAGAGGATAAACGGGGAATGCTCCAAAGTGCAAGGGAAAGGTGGAGACAAGGAAAGAAACGTGTACGTGATGATTCCACCCGAACCTTTCCGACGCGGACCCCTCTTAATAGTACGGCTTTCCTACGACTCAAATCCACCAAAAAGAAACGTAGAAAAACGCCGTCTTCAATAGTCTTCGAGGGGCACCAAACCGTCTTGTGCCTAGCGATGAAATGTCTGAGAAACTCAAGGCACACGATTAGTTCACAAAAGCATTGTTATCAATCACCAAAACACCTTAGGGATAAATATGCCCTTACACCCGGTCTATTTTAAACCTTAAGGGTGTTTAGCTGGGATTTAAGAGTTTGGTGTGCTAATTTCTGGGATCACAAGTTCAGAGTTCAATTTGTATTTCGTCTACAAGTTTAAGGTTTGTTTTTAACTTTTTCCTTTTTTTCAGTGGCTCGAAACACCAATAATGGTCCAGTAGTGCATCAGAAGTTGAGAACCCATCTCCGCGTGAACACGAATCTTGAAGCACTCAGAACAAACCCCTTGCGAGGCGAGGCAGTCGTCCGTTCTCCGTCCCACGCCCCTCTTCCTCCCTTCCCCTCCGCCGCCGCCACCGCCGCCGCAAAGAGAAGCGCGAGAGAGTGAGGCGGCCGTAGCAAGCGATGCCGAACAAGCGTCAGCGGGAGGCGCGGAAGCGCTTCCGCGAGGCGAACCCCGGCCTCTGTCCGCCCGCGCCCGCCCCTCCGGCCGACGGCACCAAGAAGAAGAAGAGCAAGAAGAGCATGTTCAAGAAGGTGAAGAAGGCGGGAGCCGGCGGCGGAGTAGGAGGAGCGGGGAGGTCGAAGCACCCGCTGCGGGTTCCCGGGATGCGGCCCGGGGAACAGTGCTTCATCTGCAAGGGCACCGACCACGCGGCCAAGAACTGCCCCGAGAAGTCCTATTGGGACAAGAACAAGGTACCAGCCCACCATTGCACGCCTAAAATTGCTCTGCGTAGAAGCTTGTGGTGATAATGTTGTTCGGCATGCTGTCAATTGCTTCTTGCTGTAGATTCCATGGACCCAAGAGCATTGGTTGATGTGGCTGTCCTGTGGACTGGGTTTACAGCAGATTTGTGCTAGTTGGTGGCTGTAGTAGAAGTACAGCGACAGAAGTGATGTTGATTTTGCTTTAGCCTGCCTTTGCTTGGTGAGATTGTCACTAGGCGGGCTAGGAATGCACTTGCTTTGTGATAGCTAGTATCTATGACTACAATAGAAACTCACAAGTCACAATACTACAACACTAACTTTGGGAACAAACATTGTTCACTGATTATATGACGAGCTGGCAGTTCCTTGCAGTCATATGAATGCTTGTTATTACCGAAAAATATTTGATATTGCTAAATTATGCTTGATCATGAACTCATGATCCGTTACATCAGTTGGTTTAATGTCTGATTTCACCATATGCAAGGTTTCCGTTTCACTATCTCTTAAAAATTGTATTACTTTCTGTTATTTTCAGATCTGCTTGCTCTGCAGGGAGCGAGGGCATAGTATGAAGAACTGTCCTGACAAGGGTGATGGGGATTTGAAGAAATTCTGCTATAACTGTGGTGAATCTGGGCATTCCCTTTCCAAGTGCCCGAAGCCCATTGAAAATGGTACTCTTCATCCATTCATGTTGTGCTTAGATTACAGAAGATGCAATTTCTTCATTTGGTTAACACTATTTGATATCTCTGTAGGCGGTACAAACTTTGCGAGCTGCTTTGTCTGCAAACAGCAGGGACATTTGAGCAAGGATTGCCCCGAAAATACACACGGCATTTATCCCAAGGTATTCCACAGGATTCCTTGTCCCCTCTCATGAATCATGACACACAACTACTACTACCGATATAAGGCATTGAAATCGAAGGATGTATATTTTCATTTTGTATTTAGACTTTCTTGCAGACAAACATGTCATGCTGGCAAAAAATGATTTTGGCTTGCCGTAGTTACCTACTTACTAGTTATGATGTTTGAATTGCTTGTGTCTTGAGGAACCCAAAGAATATCCACTGTTTTTTTTCCTTTGGGATAGTGAGGCATCGTGCAACCAAATGGATATATGATCTTTGAGTGGTATAACCACCACTTGATAAACTATAAGTACCTGTTTCAAGGGTTTTTAGGTTTTTCTGTATGAGTCCTGAGGTACAGAATCAGTTTGTTGGTGGAGCCAGGCTTGTTTATAGCTTCTGTTGTTACTTTTGTTGCTGTTAACACTCTTCTACCTTGATTATGTTTAGTTTATTCAGTCTCTGCCTTTTTGTACATGAATTTTAACTCTATATATTAATGTTAGGGTGGTTGCTGTAAGATATGTGGTGAAGTTACACACTTGGCGAGGCATTGCCCGAACAAAAGGCAACAGTACTTCGAATCCTCGGTTGATGATGGTAAACAAACTAGAACTTCTTCCTTGACAAACCAACCTTTGCAATATCACAAGTACCATGCATGCATTCGCAACATTTTGAACGTCCACTGGAATGTGAAGTGTGTTGCAGTTGGTCTATATATATTTGAATTACCTGTTGCAGTCATTTAAAGTTTCACACCAAAAAAAAACATCTGGACAATAATTCTTGTATATAAGCATGCTGGCTAAACTTATGATTTCAGGTTATACAACTATTTTCTTTCTGAAGATTTGTTTGTGTTGTTGTATAAGATAGTTGGCTGTGCCAACAATAGAGATATATCTGTAGGCCGCGGTGTTGTATTGTGAGGCAGAGGCTGTGGATAGGTGAACATGTTCCCTTTTCAGTCCTTGGTAAGGGTTGAGTAATGACTAACTGTACGGGCGCCAGTATCTTACTCTAGACAAAATCTAATGTATATATGTTGAGAACTTGAGATTGTTAGTTAGCTGGTTCAACTGAATTTCTGCTGGTAGTTGTGCGCAGTTCATTACAGGAATTCGTGTTTACTTGTGTATTTGTCGTTGTTCTTATTTTAGGTATGATGAATATGGAGGGAGACTACCAGGAAGACCATACTCTGCATGGTGGAGATGATCTTGAAGACGATTTCATTGATGAAGAAGAGGTGAAAACCACCAAAACAAAAGCAAAGCAGCCTAGCAGCGGCGAGAAGAGTGCCAGCTCAAAGTCAAAAGGAAAACAAGCCCCAAAAGTTGTAAAATTCTTTGGTTAAACAATGCCGCCATTTTTGTAGTGTATGTCAGTCAAGAATGATCATCTTCCTGGACAATTCTTTTTGGAGGAATCCCAGCTGTGTAACTTTCAATGCAATGAGAATGTATCTGTCTACACTGCGACGTTGGAGAAATGCCATATAATTTGAAATATCTGCTCGTCCATCAGTCCTCATTACGCTATGGTTGTGATATATCTCCAGCCGCGCTCCCAACACGCCCCCCCCCCCCCTCCCCGGCCAATATTTTAGCGCCGGCGGGCGAAAATCGGCCCAGTCGCGCCCCAGGAGCAACCTGTCTGGGCCGGCGGACCCAGGCCGAACCCGGCGCGTTGGGGGCGCCGGGGCGAACGATTCTGGCGCGAACAAACTGCGGGCCTGCCGAGTCAGCGACACTCGCCTCGTTGTCCTCACAATGTCTCGGTTTTCCGCGGGGAATCAATGCCAAGGCTGGCATTGATTCCTCATGGGCGGTGCTTCCTCACGGGCGGTGCGGCGACGCCCTCCCTCCTGCCATGCGTACACACGACGTCGGGCGGCTATAAAATTAACGCCTTCCCTCACCTCTGGCCACACCCCACCGTGCTCCGCCTCTCTCTCCCCGTGCGCAGCCGCCGCCGACGATCGTCCCCTCTCTCCCCAAGCCCAGCCGCGACGATGAGCGAGCGATTCCCCGGCGATGCGGCGGCGGCCAACGGCTTCGGCCGCCGCTCGCTGCACGGGTGGGAGGTGTATCTGCTCTTCGAGGCCAACATCCCGGCGCCGCACGACATGCGCGTAGGGCCGGGCGGGTGGAGGCTCAGCGCCGGTGGCGTCCCCATTCCCCCGGTGCCTGACGTCAACGCGCGCCCCTACCTCTTCGCCGACGAGGTCGACCACGTGCGGGCATCGCTGACGGAGGAGCAGCGCGCCCTCCCGCAGTACGCCGCCGACAACCACAAGGCGTGGGCGGCGTACTTCCAGCGCCGGCAGGCGCAACGGCTGGCCTCCACCAACAGGGCGCCGGTGGTGGGGGGCATCAAGAACAGCGAGGGGCGCCGCTTGTGGTGGGGCACCCCTGGCCTCACGCTCCACGAGGTTCTCCAGCACCTCGAGGGCGGCAACGACCCGCCGCTGACATACCCTGCCGCGGTCGCCGCCCCGGTCCCCCGCCGGAGCGCCGGACAATGGATGCCCAGGAGGTTCGGCTCCTCCTCATCTTCCTCCTCCCACTCCTCCTCCCGCTCCTCTTCCCACTCCTCCGGCTCGGCGGCTGTGTTCGGCGTCAAGGCCGAGCCCACAGCGGAGATGCCGCTCGGCCAGCGCACCCGCAGCGCCAGCATCGTTATCAACGAGGGCGGCGGGCGTGCCTCCTCCTCGGCTCCTCCCCGCTACATCAAACCGAAGACGGAGCCGGGGCTCTCCGCCGTGAAGACGGAGCCAGGGCTCGCCGGCGGCCTAAAGGAGGACCTCGACGACGCGGCGGCCTTGAAGTAGGCGCGCGAAGACTGGGCGCAGACGGAGCTGGAGTGCCAATGCCGCGCCTACGAACAGTTCGCCGCTCGGCGCCATGGCCGCGACGAGGGAGGCGTCGTCGTCCTCGACGACGACAGCGACGACGACGCGCCGCCGCCAACGGTCCGCCAGAGTGACGCCGGGCAGGGGTCCAGCACGGGTGGTCGCGTCAAGAAGGAGAAGGATGACAAGGACGACGGCGAGGATGGCGGCGACGTCGGCGACTTCGCCGCGCTCAGTGCGTTCTTCGACCCGTAGTTGTAGTTGCGGCTGTTTTTTTAAATAGTAAACTTTGTTATGTAATGTCATGTTCGCCGAATCTTTGTCCAGTTTGCCAAACTTTAGCCGAATTCCCATTTTTTCTAAAAAAAAACCACCTTCTAAGGACGACCCTGAAGCCGGCGGCTGGAAACCTGAAAGCCCCACGCCGATTTTTAGCGTCGGCTCGCCCTCATGCGACGATTTTACACGCCCCTGGGGGCAACGGTTGGAGATGCTCTAATTCATGGGGTTCTACGAGCGGGCGATGTGCCTGTGTCTGGCTGCGTTGTTGGTTTGTCATCGATTCGTCCAAATTAATCGCACTTGGCGCAGCAAGTGCCGAGAAAAAAAAATAGAATGCTGCTGTGCTGTCGTTGCTAGGAATGGAGCTTCGTTACAGGTCAGAGAGATGGATGGGTGGTGTGGAGCGCCTCTGGATCTCCCATGGCTCTCGCGAACGCGCCAAAGAGGGGACGTGCTTGGTCAACCGCCCCTCTTCTTCCTCCTCCTAAAACGGCGGCATGGCACCATGCATGCATGCGATGCGAGCCTCAGGCTCCCCTATATTTCGCCCGGCGCCTCCTCTCCTCCGGGCCTTGAGAATCTCGCCCGCCGCCTGACGCCACCGTCGTCGCGTCCGGCGCTCCGTGAAAGAAGAGAAAACCCCATCCGTCGTCCACCATGGTGAGCGCGCGCGCGACGCCGCTGTCGCTGCGTTTGCTCTCGATTCGATCCTTGGGTCTCAATGGCGAGGCCATCCGGCGCGTGGAGGACGACGATGCAATGTTAATAACGCATTGTTTGTTTGTTGTTTGTGTGATTGCGATGCAAGGCGAACTCGGCGTCGGGGATGGCCGTGAGCGACGAGTGCAAGCTCAGGTTCCAGGAGCTCAAGGCGAAGCGGACCTTCCGGTTCATCACGTTCAAGATCAACGAGCAGTCGCAGCAGGTGGTGGTGGACCGGGTGGGGCAGCCCGGCGAGACCTACGCCGACTTCACCGCCACCATCCCCGCCGACGAGTGCCGCTACGCCGTCTTCGACTTCGACTTCGTCACCGACGAGAACTGCCAGAAGAGCAAGATCTTCTTCATCTCCTGGTACGTGACGTGACCCATCCATGCATGCATGCATGGTCTCTCACACGTGAGTACGTAGCCAGTGAACGATCTGTGCCTGTGGCTGCATGCATGCATGCAGGTCCCCGGACACGTCCAGGGTGAGGAGCAAGATGCTGTACGCGAGCTCCAAGGACAGGTTCAAGAGGGAGCTGGACGGGTACCAGGTGGAGCTGCAGGCCACCGAGCCCAGCGAGATGACGTTGGACATCGTCAAGGCCAGAGCCCTCTGAACAAATTTCTCATCGCATCGCTCCTTCCAGGCTCCAAGGCCAGCAGCTGGATCTACATCACGCCCTACGTACCTGCGCCCCCGTATCATCGTATGCCGTTTCCCCTCCGTCGTCGGTGTCGGAGCCCCCCCCTCCTTGTAAACTAGACATAGATGGTGTCTCTCGTTGTCTTTCCCGTTTCCAAGATTTTAGACGGCATGCCGATCTTATTTCCCCCTTGCTGCTGAGGTGCGTACTACGTAAATTTGCCCGTGCTCGTTGTGTAAGCGACTGGCTCCACACGGGCCGCACGGCACTTATTCACGAAAAGACAAACATTCTGGTGTGTTTTGCTCCTGGTCTCCTTGTGTGCTCGTTCCAAAATTAGCCCTGATGCTGGCACTATCCAAATGCTTAGACGCATTTGTCTTCTGCTGGTGATTTAATTTTTCTCCCAAAGTTATAGATGCAAGAGTGAAACCTTATATGAAGAAATTAAACTATGTATGGGCATCTCCAAATAAGATTCTTAAATCGCCTGCAAACGTCCAGAAGACGTTGTCCCGATGCAGTTTGTAATCCAACGCCGTCCGCATCCTTACGTGGACCAGTCCACTGGTCTATTTTCTCGTAAACCGGAAGCAAACTGAGGGTGGGGGTGGGGGTTTGTGGGAGTACGGACCGCCGCTGCGTAGGACTCCGATTCCCTTAGCCCACCCAAAACCTCACCAGGACCCGCTTCTCCATCCCTTCCTCTTTCTATGCATCCCCTTCCCTCCTCATCGTCGTTGCCGCTCTACCACCCCGGCTGCTCGCCAAGCCCTTCCAGGACCTACACGACCTTGTCCGCTTCACCCACTCGCCACACCGTTTGCCGACGCCGCCGGTCCACATCTCTCGTCCGTTCGCCGCGCAAGTACCATCCGCTCCTATGGGAGTCACCACGCCCGACAAATGCTTGGTGAAATGCCCGTGCTAATTTTTGTTGTCCCTTATTTGAAGCAATGGATTCGTACATGAAGTACATGTACGAGCACTACATTGAGTCGTCCGACTTGGAGGATTATGCAGATAAAACGACGATGATGCAGGCGATCCTTGCAGACGCGTGGCATGTGGAAGAGCATCTTCTAACCAACTGTCGCAGACACCGAAAGGCTCTTGGCGATGTCCGAAGCAAGAGAGTGGCCATGTTTGCTCCGATCTCTTGATTGCATGCATTTGAGATGGTAGAATTTCCCAAAAGCTCTACAAGGGCCATATCAGAGCCATGTTAAGAAGCCCATCATTATTCTTGAAGCTGCATCACATAACCTCTGAATTTGGCACGCCTTTTTTGGTCTGTCCGAGTCTCACTATGACATCAATGTACGGCATCGGTCTCCATTGTTTGTTAGGTTGACTAAAGGGCAAGCTTCTCCTTGCACCTATATTGTCAATGGGCATTAGTACAACATGCACTACTATCTGATTGACGGTATCTATCCTTTGTAGGCTACCTTTGTCAAGACCATCTTCGAGCCAGTTCGTCAGAAAAAACTATCTTTGCCCAAAGACAAGGAGCTAGAAAATATGTGGTGGGGGCATTTGGAGTGCTCCAAACCCATTTTGCAGTTGTTCGTGGACCTCCTAAACAATGAGATCCAAAGACCCTGTAGGAGGTGATGACATGTTGCATGATCATGCACAATATTATCGTGGAGGATGAGAGTGAAGATGTCGTCGGAGGTCTAGAATTTGGAACGTGGGTGATCCTATCCAACTTCCAGATCAGAATCCCGCAAAGTTTGATGAGTTTGTTTAAATGCATCAACAAATTCGGGATTGAGGAACTCATGAGTAACTCAAGAAAGATTGATTGAGCATCTGCGGGTGGTTAAAGAGGACAACTAGGACATATGTGTGAGTTAAATTCAAGTTTAAACTATTTTATTTGAAAACTTAGTTAGAGTTTAATATTTAAATTAGAATTATTGTTGCATTTGAATATTTCACTCATCAAAAATTCTATATGCTATTATTCTTGAGCTCGCGGACTTAAAAAATATAGACGGGCGTTTAAGGGACAATGTTGGGTGGTCGGCTCTCGTATCACTGTCCGTGGACCGGTCCACAAACAAATATAGTGTCCATTTTAAAGGCCGGTGTTGGAGATGGCCTAAGTCGTCAGAATGCTTTCAGCAAGGATAGGAATATTATGGATGCGATCGTGTTTTTACATGAGATTTTGCATAAAGTCTAAAAGGTTGAAACAACAAGGGGTTGTGCTGAATGGGTGAAGGTGAGGCCATTTGGGTTCTACTATTATCGGTGCTGATGATGGCAACTCCTGCGAGCATCTAGGTCTTACTGGATCAGGCGATGGCGACATTTTGTGTGGTGTTCCCTCTTATGGGCATTGCCTTGAAGCTGGAAGCACCATAAGGTCTTATTGTATAAGGCAAAGATGGTGGTTTCTCTTTGGTTCTTCTCCTACATATGTCATTCATCCTTTGTTGCTTGGATGTTTGGGCATGTCATCGCAAGAACCGAAGATTTTCATGTGAAGCGGGGTTAGCGAGTCCCCGACCACTTTGGATCAACTCGTTCCCAGACGACACCCCTTCCCCCTCTTACAATGGGTGTTGTTTGATGGCAATCAGACAACCTTTGCTAAATGGGTTTGCCTTGATCTGGTTAGAGGATGACAAAGTATAAGTCCTTCTCTCAGTGGGCTGATGAGACATATGGACGTCGAGCGCCTTTTCTTCATGTTTCTATAACGTGCTCCTTAGTCGTCTTGCCCGCCTCCCTCCTCTTTTTTCTATATCTTTAGCCTTTTTTCTCTTCATTCTGATGTCACTGCACTCACGGCTATCGTACAATCTTTCACTTCTTTTAATGAATTGAAAACAACACCGATTTCTTTGGTGAAAAAGAACAAACAGGATTAAGACACCTACCTTATGGTTTATTTAAAAGGCAACTCACCTTATATGCGGACGTCTCTCTTCATCTGCTAATACATACCATGCATTTTTTTAATTGTTTTGAGTACATACCATGCAAGATAAATGAGACTTTGAGACGGTTGTATGCATGGGAGGTGATTTGTGGCATGCAGGTGTGGACGCTCTCAATCCCAGGACTGCCCTACAAATCTGATGTTAGTTTTTTGACACATGTCTAATTGAACATTTTTTATGTCAATTTGCGTTTGATGGAGATGACAAGTTTAGTCGGCAAGCGTTGCAAATCTCACTCATTTCATTTTTTTTCTAGAAAATTACCATGCTCGTAAACTAAATTTGACACTCTCCAAATTTGCCATAAAAAACGTTCGATTTGCCATGCTTAAAAATCTGACGTCAGATTTTTAGCATTACCGGTTTTCTTTTGGCTTTGATTTTTAATCTTTCATATATTTTGAAGCAAAAGTCTAAATTATGTTTTTTTCGTGTTTCTTGTGATAAGGGCTTTCAAATGAGATTCAATTTAAATATGTTTTGATGAGATTTTTTTCATTGATTTTTCAACTTTTGAAACTTGGTATGAGCTATCGACAAACTCGCGACCAACAAAATCATAGGCTTTCAGTTTCAACTTTGAAACTTGGTACGAGCGACCGAGAGAATTGTAAGTTTCAAAACTAAAACTTAAAACTTGATGTACCATCATGTGGGATCCAATCACTTTGCGGATCGCGAGGTAATCGGGCGGCTAGCGCGGCTTAGCAGGTGCGTGCCCGTATGAATTTTCAATGTATGCATCATGATGATGTAGAGGCTAGAGCCATCCTTTATTTTTTTATAGAAACTTTGAGATTATTAGGCCCTTCCCAATGCTTCATTTTGTACAGAGTGCTACGGTTGCTATTTAGGCAAAAAAAATCTGATGTGGCAAGATATTTAAGAGAAGAGAGGAGAGTTTGATGACCTCGGTAATAAACAATGCTAAACGCGTGAATCTAGGCAAAACACTTAAATGAAGAAATCTCACAAATGCAGACAAGAGTTTAATTGCTAAATCATTAAATGAAGGGAGCTTAATGCCTCTTCCAATGCATTGGTGCTAAGGTGAGGTGCTAATGCATTAAAAAGCTTAGCAACCAGTTTCCCCAATGCATTGGTGCTTAACTTTTGTAGTAGCTAAGCCTGCCTCATTTAATGTTTTAACACCAAAACACCTTCATGCATTGGTTGATAGTCAATTTGCATAGGTCCACGTGCTTATCATCGTTTCCTTCTGGGGTCATCATAATACTCTCTATCCTCTTTAATTGCTTTGCCACATCACTTTTTTGACCTATGTGGCACCCTTAGCACCGGTACACCTTGAAGCACTAGGAAAGGGCTAACTTCAAGAAGTTAAGCACCCGACAGCTTTAATTGCTAAATTTTTAAATATACTTAGCACCTCTTCTAAGCAAACCTGCATTGAAAGAGACCTTATGACGGACTGCATAAAAAATTTCAACGGCCGAGATCCATGATATATCAAAAAAACGTGCTAGTTAATTTGTTGTTGCTGCTGCTACCAGCGAGTTCTTGTCTCAAGTGTCATTTGGATGAGTAAACAAATGGCAGGGCATCTCCAAAGCGGACCCCAAATCGTCCGGATCCGTTCGGACCGACTTGTTCAGATACAATTTGCCATCCAATGTGATATCCACCGGCTCGCTGATGTGTCTGGGCGTTCATTTTCCCGCAAACTGAAACCAAACAAAGGGAGATTTTGCGGGAGTCCAGACCCCTCTTCTTTCGGTTTGGATGGTGGAAGCCCGCAAATGTGGTTTGATAGAAGGATTAGCGTGCTTGGCGTTTGGCGAAAGCAACTAATCACTTTGTTTCACAAATTTCTTCCTTCATTTTCTCTTTCAGATGCTCATTTGGCGGAAGCAAGCAGGCTGGGTACTAGTTCATTTGGCAGAAGCTACTTGCTGGTGGAAGCTAGTTCAAATGCTTAAGCAAACTACTAGTTCGTGCTTCATTTGACCGAAGCTAGTTCAGATGTTGAGCTAGCACATGGACTAGTTTAACAAAGACGGATATTTGAGATATATAATGGGATGGGCAGCTCCCGCATCATCATGGATGGATACAATGTCTGTCTGAGAGGTCAATGTTGAAGATGCCTACCGCACATACCCCAAGAGCATCCGGATAAAACAACTGATCACCCACCGTTTGTGGTGCCCGGTTCCCCTTTTCGACTTGAATGCTCATCTGGACAACAGTTGACTGGGAGTTAAAACGGGAGGTTCCCCAAGGTCGCAACCCTGCTCCTTTGTGCTCACGTAATTGCTCCGTATTTCTCAAGCATCATTCAGTTCACCTACCTTTTACTTTCGTGAACCGGCATCAGCCCGTGTCGCGACTTTGCCGATAATTTCCGGTTGGCACCATTCATACACAAGACTCCACCCACAGATGCGAATCATGTGGCCGCTCGCTTTCAGTGGCACAGTAAGTATTTGGATGAGAGAAGGCCGGCTACACGCTCCCAGTTTACTTAACACCGGAGTATGAGAAAACCGTTGGACTAAAAGGATAGCAGCCAACACGTTTCGTCGAGTGCCTGGTTAATTGCGAATCAACCTGTGGTTGAGTTGGTTAGGTGGACAGTGGTATCCCCAACCCACCAGGGTTCAAATCCTGGTGCTCGCATTATTCTTGGATTTATTTCAGGATTTCCGGCGATGCGCTTTCAGTGGGAGGAGACGTTCCCGTCGACGACGAGGCGCCTACGGTGACTTCGTAAATCTCAAGATGATATGCCGGCTCAGTCTCTCGGAGGTGCTCATAGGGGTAGGATGTGCGTGTGTGCGTTCATAGGAGTGAGTGTATGCGCGTGTATATAAGTGTCTGTACTGATGCTCAAAAAAAAGAGTGCCTGGTTAATTAAAGGGAAAAAAATCAGGCGGAGAATAGAACAATAAACTGGAAGGACCTGGCCAGAGTAGACCTGGAGCCCTGCGGATGGATGACGCGATCGACGCGGCAGGCGAACGCACGACCGAAACCAACCCACGGCGCTTAACTCACGTGCGATCCTTGCTCCCATATCCCTCCGCTCGCAGATCACAGTCGTGGGAGTGGGCTGTCGTACCTTTCCTTCGTGTACAAGTCACTGCTGGGCCCGTTCCAGCGGCCGCTCCCTGCTGCGGGCTGGTGCAATCATGCTGGATCTGCTCTTGTACTCTCCTTGATGTGTTGTGTTGGTCCGGTTTTTCGCACTTTTTGTTAAAGCGAAGCTACATTTCAAAAAATAAAGCGAAGCTAGAGCAACTTTTTTTTTAGTTGGAAGCTAGAGCAATTTTCGATGGTCTTGTACTTGGACCGGATACACCTGCCGGTACCATGTAGTACCTCCAATTATCGTCTGCATTTCCTTAATATATACTACAATCCGAATTTTTGTCCAAAAGGACCGGCTGCTGAGTCAAATTGACGAAAAAGACTACCTCCAAAAATAATTGACAGAAGAGACCGGCTTCCCCGTGGCGGCAGGCGTGCCAGCGGACACGTGGCACCTGCCGCCACGGGCGGAGGCGGAGCCCTGGAATTACTGGATACCAGGCGAGGCAAGCTGACGCAACGGATTTTTGGATTGGCTTGTGGGCCCCGCCGCCACACCCCGTGGCGGCAGGTCTCCAGCCGCAGCACAACTGTCTTTCTGTTCTCTGGTTTACTGTGTTAGCAAATGTGAATATAGGCACATTTGACTGAGATTTAAATCAATTTAAAAGCCGATTTTAAAAATATTGTAGTTGAAGAAAATATAGATCAAGTTAAGATCTATCCATTTTTATGTTTTACGCTTACATACACGAATGTTTGGTACTTTCCAAATGCTCCAAAACACTCCCAAAAGTTATTATCGAATGCCAAATACAGCAGAGAATACAAAGTTAGAGACTAATCATACAGTATAAAACCATCATGGATGTGAGCGAAAAACACAAAAATGGATACATCTTACCTTGATCTATCTTTTCTTCAACTGTAGCATCTTCAAAATCGACCTTTAAACTGATTCAAATCTCAGTCAAACATGCCTATTTCACACTTACTAACAACACAGGAAGAGCAAAGAGCCGAACGAGAGAGCCAGTTGGTGCTGCTCGAGACATGCCGCCACGGTGTGTGGCGGCAGGGCCCATCAAACACATGTTGTTCCGTTGAAGCAGCTAGCCTCGTCCGGTTTCCGGTAATTTCAAGGTTGCCGCCTGCTGCCGTGGCGGCTGGTCCCGCCGCCTCCACGCGTGGCGGCAGGTGCCACGTGTCGGCTGGCGCGCCTGCCGCCACGGCCGAGCCGGTCTCTTTTGTCAATTGTTTTTGGAGGTAGTCTTTTTCGTTAATTCGACTCAGCAGCCGGTCCTTTTAGACAAAAATTCCTACAATCCAGATAAATCGTCTGCATTATTTTTCTTTGACGTGGCATCAATTGGAGTACCTTAACTTGTGTTTTCTTAATGGCGCATCAAATGGCGTTTATGATCAAGTGATTTTTTTTTGAGGTGAATATGATCAAGTGATTAGTCACTGGCTTGTTCCAATTGGCCGCTCTCTTCCTTCAGTCGCCGCCAACATGGGCCCAGCTGGTAACCTCGCTCCCCTTCCTTGACGGGCCTAAGCCCAAACCCGGAACTGAAAAGTAAGCTGGACGTCTAGTTGCTACTCCCCACCAGCCGCAAACCGTGAAGCGGCCGCGTCTCCTTCTCCCACCCCCCTTCCTCTTCGTCAGTTCATCCATCCCATCCCACCCCGGATCTCGTCACGCATCGCCGCTGATACCACCTCCCTCCTCGCGGCCATTCCCCCGGCCGCCTCTCAGTTAGATCTACGCGCGTCCCCGCCCACATTGCGCGCCGCCGTTTACTCCGATCTCCTCCCCACCACCAGTCTCCGCTTCGCTGTCCCACTATCGTTGACCGATTCCGCTCGCATTTTTATTCGGAAGGCTTTCCTCGGATGCGGTGTTGATGAAGTGAGCCCTCGCAATGGCCGAGGACGCCCACGAGATGCGCGATTCCTCGCCGCCGCCTCCGGAGCAGGGCCCGTCCGTTCCGCTCGCCGGCGAGGCGGGTGCAGAGGCGGCGCCGTCGAGTCCCGGGACGAGCGCGGCCACGCCAGCGTCGCCACCGGCGCCTCGGGAGCAGGGCTCCGTGGAGCAGCTCACGCCGCTGCCGTTCACTGACGAGGTAGGCGTCGAGGAGGCGGCGTCGAGTCAGGAGACGAGCACGGGCACGTCGGCGCCGCTCCCGACTCCCCGACAGCAGGGCTCCGTGGCGGAGCAGTTCGCCGCGGTTTCGCTCACGGATGAGGTGGTTGCGGAGGAGGGGGTGTCGAGTCAGGAGACGACCACTGAAACGCCGGCGCCTCCCTCGGTGCCTCAGGAGCAGGGCTCAGTGCAGCAGTTCGCCGTGGTTTCGCTCAGCGAGGAGGTGGGTGTTGAGAAGGGGACGTCAACTCCGAAGATGAGCACGGGCATGCAGGAGCCTTCGCCGGTGCCTCAGGAGCAGGGCTCCGTGCAGCAGTTCGCCGCGGTTTCGCTCAGCGAGGAGGTGGGTGTTGAGAAGGGGACGTCAACTCCGAAGATGAGCACGGGCACGCCTACGATGCCTCCGGATCCTTCGCCACCGCTGAGGAGTAGGCATCGGCCTCCGGGAGTGCCAGCTGACGCGCCGCAGGAGGTGGTGCGGGCCGTGGATGCGGCGGTCATGGGCAATCGTGGGGGCAGGGTGGACTGCCTCCTCGAGATGGTCTCTGAGGGGCAGGGCGAGTTACCGCACTCTGTCGTCGATGTTCTGCTCGGTACCATGGGCGGTGTGGATGGTCTCGATGAGGTTAGGGACACCACTGGCACTGGCACTTCCCCGAGCATCATGTCCAACTCGGGCGCCGCCATCACTGCAGCGGAGCTCCTGCCTCACCTCCCCTGCAGCGAGGAGCCTTCACCACGCACTCGTATGGCTGTGGGCCTGCACGCCGCGCTAAGGGCCTGCACCCGCAACCGTGCCATGTGCTCTTCGTCAGGTCTCCTAGCTGTACTCCTTGAGTCTGCAGAGAAGCTGTTCGTTGGAACAGGCCGGAGTAGTACTAGTAGCTGGGACGGGACACCACTGCTTCAGTGCATTCAGCTATTGGGTGGCCACTCGCTTAGTGTTAAGGACCTCCATTCCTGGCTTGGCTTGGTTAAGAAGGTGCTCGGAACAAGCTGGGCCACGCGACTGATGCTGGCACTTGAGAAAGCTATGGGTAGCGAGGAAGCAAGAGGTCCTGCTGCAACGTTTGAGTTTGATGGGGAGAGCTCTGGTCTGCTTGGTCCTGGTGATAGCAGGTGGCCCTTCTCGAGTGGCTATGGATTTGCTACTTGGATTTATATAGAATCATTCTCGGACACACTTAGCACAGCAACAGCTGCTGCTGCCATTGCTGCTGCTGCAGCGGCAACATCTGGAAAATCATCAGCAATGTCAGCAGCTGCAGCGGCCAGTGCCCTTGCAGGAGAAGGTACAGCACACATGCCACGGCTTTTCAGCTTTCTCTCTTCGGATAACCAGGGTGTGGAGGCTTACTTCCATGGCCAATTCTTGGTGGTGGAGAGTGGGGGCGGGAAGGGTAAGAAGGCTTCTCTGCACTTCACTTATGCGTTCAAGCCTCGGCGCTGGTACTTTGTTGGGCTAGAGCACACAAACAAGCATGGTTTGCTTGGGAAGGGAGACAGTGAATTGAGGTTGTATGTGGATGGTAGTCTGCATGAGAGCCGTGCTTTTGATTTCCCGCGCATATCGAAACCACTGGCATTTTGCTGCATTGGGACAAATCCACCACCAACTATTGCAGGCCTGCAGAGGCGTCGACGGCAATGCCCATTGTTTGCCGAAATGGGCCCCATCTACATCTTTCGGGAGCCAATAGGGCCAGACAGAATGAGTCGGCTGGCACTTCGGGGTGGAGATATACTTCCCACTTTTGGAAATGGTGCAGGTTTTCCATGGAAGGCAACGAACGACCATATTAAGAACATGGCAGAAGAGAGCTTTGCACTGAACCATGAGATTGGGGGCTGCTTACACCTTCTTTATCACCCTAGTCTTCTCAGTGGCCGTTTTTGTCCAGATGCTTCCCCTTCTGGTTCAGCAGGTTCTTTCTATTTCTTCTTTTTACATTAATGTTACTATGATCGTTTTCCTTTATAAGCAGTACATTCTATGTTTATGGAGAATTAAATTTTGATTTAATTTACCCAAGTGGAATAGCTATGCAGTCTTGCAGGTAGAGAAACACTTTGTAACTTAGAAACTGATGCCTGAATTTTTGCTAAATCTCAGTTACATTTTTAGGCCTTCGGATCAAGATCCAACTATTGTCATTTCGCTTCACCCCATTTACAACGTAAAGACTGAAATTGCAGTTAAGTTTGATTAAAATTGCACGTTTTCAACACTGCATTTTTTGGTTAAATGGTGTGCAATTTTAGATGACTGAGATTTACAGAAGTTATAGTCAACTGAGAATCAGCTAAACCATTTTTTTTCTTGGGCAAAACATAGTACTATTACGTTTTTAAGCCATATAAAAAGGTGGCGTCAATCATCCGCACAAGGGATAGTTACTATTTTAACCCATCAATTTTGGATGGGTTTTTCTCTGGACCTTTTAAAAGGAAAAAAACTATAGGGGAGGCCCTTCTGAATGTCCTATCGTGGTCCAGCAACTTTCTCATTCTGGCCCTATAATAAAATTCTTTTGAAAGTTCTTTAATAGATACAAAATTGTAGCCTAAAAATTGTAGGATCCAAAATAGGCCTTTCCCAGAAGACAACAGAAGATGCATCATACTGGAAAAAACGAGAGAAAAGATTAGAGAATTGCCATCAGCAAGGCATTCACTCTTACATAGAAATCAATATTTTAGTCACGAGTCAGTTCTTTAATCGATTTTTTTTCATATGATCCAAAAAAAAAAAGATTGGGTTCCACTATCAACTGATAATGGAACAAAAACAAGAGAAAAAAATCCATGTGCAAACTTCAAAGCTATTCAAACAGGTTCAAAGAGGCCTAAACAACCATGGCCACTGCCACATGCAGTAAAAGGGGGGCAAAAGTATAAAGTGACAAGCTACAAACGGACACATCAACATCACATTATCTTGAGTCATCTAAATATTTGCTACCAGTAATTGACAAATCACTGAGTCAGGATCACATTGTCTTGAGTCATCTATACCATTTTCAGTGTGCAGAGCTATTTGATATCCTTCTCCACTATATTGTATTTGTCATTGCTTTTATGTTATCTGTATCAGATTGTCAAGTTTTTGTTGTAGGAATGATGCTGGGACATTTGAATGTTGAATTTTTCAGTTACTTCTGAATGTACTGAGCAATGTTCTGTTATATATATGTGATTTTATTGATACTTTCTTCTGTTCAATTGCAGGAACTCATCGAAGGCCTGCAGAGGTTCTTGGGTTGGTTCATGTTTCACCTCGTGTGCGGCCTGCGGAATCTTTGTGGGCCTTAGCTTATGGGGGTCCAATGGCTTTACTTCCATTAACTGTGAGCAGTGTGCAGATGGATACTCTTGAGCCTGCACTTGGTGAATTGTCGTTGTTACTTGCCACTGCTTCCCTTTCTGCTCCAATCTTCAGGATTATTTCCCTGGCTATTCAACATCCTGGCAATAATGAAGAATTATGCCGTACATGTGCACCTGAGCTTTTGTCACGCGTTTTACATTATCTGTTGCAAGCATCTTCAAAGCTGGGAAGTGGAGAAGAAGAGGGAGTGACTAATGAGGAGCTAGTCGTTGCAATTGTAGCTTTGTGCCAATCTCAAAGAAACAATCATGAGCTTAAAGTGCAGCTTTTCAGGACTTTGCTGTTGGACTTGAAGATGTGGAGTTCATGCAACTACGGTTTACAGAAGAAGCTTCTGTCCTCACTTGCAGACATGGTATTTACTGAGTCTATTTGCATGCGAGATGCAAATGCATTGCAAATGCTTCTTGATGGCTGCAGAAGGTGTTACTGGGCGATTCGGGAATCAGATTCAATCGATAACTTACCACTTACTGGAACAAAGAGATCCTTGGGTGAAGTGAATGCTCTGATTGATGAGCTTTTGGTTGTTATCGAACTTCTGCTAGGAGCAGTATCTTCCACGGCTGCTTCGGATGATGTTTGCTCTTTGATTGGATTTATTGTTGACTGCCCACAACCTAATCAGGTGAATGGCACCTACCATTGCAAGTACATTGACTGTATGCTCTTAAAGATTGCATGTGGTTGCATAATATTGTTCTTTTGTGATATGTTATATATTACCTCCTTCCCAATATGTAGGTCCTTTCAGCATTTTTCCCATCCAAATATTTTTAAGTTTGATCATCTATAAGAGAAAAAGTACTAGCATCCAAAACGTCAAGTTGATATTAATGAATCTATAATGAATTATAATTTCATGATGTATATTGATTTATTTTGGATAGGAGGACGTATTCTCTTATGAAAGTGTAACAAAGTATGTGTAAGATTGCCTAATGTGGCTCGCTTAATTGACAATTCAGTATGAAGCCGTTTCTTATGATCTTATGAAATGTACTCGTTGGCAGGTAGCAAGGTTGCTTCACCTCGTCTATAGGCTGATTGTGCAGCCTAACATTTCAAGAGCCAACATGTTTGCTCAGTCATTTATATCTAGTGGTGGTGTGGAAGCACTTCTCGTTCTTCTACAGCGAGAAGCTAAAGCTGGCAATAACCATATTTTGGACAATAGTGCAAATTTAAGTGAATGTGATGTAGTGAGTAATGAGGGTTCTGACGCAAAAGCTACGACCGGTGAAGGATATTACCAGGATGATGAAAGTCAGTTAGCTGAACAGCATGAATCCATTGTTCATGAAGACACTGAACAAGAAGCTGCAAAAACAAATGGTGCTTCTTTTAAGATGTTGGGAGCAAAAATAGGAAGAAAGATTTCTAACTCTGAGAATCAGCTTGTAAAGAATTTGGGTGGCATCAACTTCTCAATTACTGCTGATAACGTCCGGAATAATGTATACAATGTTGACAAAGGTGATGGAATCGTTGTTGGAATCATTCGCATTCTGGGTGCTCTAGTTGCATCAGGACACCTAAAATTTGCCTCGAGTTCTTCAAATCCAAATTTACCCGATGGTCTTCTGACGACAGTTCATGACGAAGGAAGTACCATGTCAGAAGACAGAGTATCACTGTTACTTTTTGCGTTACAGAAAGCATTCCAAGCAGCCCCAAGGAGGCTTATGACTGCAAATGTCTATATGGCTTTAATTTCTGCCGCGGTACGTTGATTACAATTTCAGTTGCCCTTATTTACGCAAACCCCCCCTGGGACACACACCTACAGTCGAAAGTTTCTACCTTTGATGTTGTTGTCTTGAATGCAGATTAATGTTTCTTCAGCTGATGAAAATCTGAACCTATATGATTGTGGCCACCGTTTTGAACACATTCAACTTTTGCTAGTGCTGCTCCGCGCGCTTCCGTATGCACCAAGGTCATTCCAAGCTCGTGCTATACAGGTGCGTTTTGTTATTGTGCATGGTTCCAATTGTCGTGTCAAACCTACTTTTTCTGCTTTGTGCTAGTTTTGAACTGCCATTGATTTCCCTCATCTTAACAGAAACTAGCTGCCCATACAGGCAAGGGAAAACTTGCCCACTGAGGAGAGTTGGTTGATCCTATCATGTGGGCAAGGCCGTTGCTAAGGCTAAAATTATATCATGTTGTGTCCACCAAATAGTTTGAAATAAATGCTGCATACTCTTACAACAATTTTACCTTTGTGTTAAATAGACCCTCATAATTCTGAATTCATCTTATGCTTTCAACTTTTCAAGACAAAATAACCAAACACCTAGCTTTGCTAACTTTTCTTTCCTGAGCTATTGCTTATGTGAGCTAGTTTTTCCTCGCCTTGGAAAGCAAGGTGGCATGGGATCCAATCATGCCCTCAGGTTTTGGAGTTGTAACTTTGGTATTTTTCAGCTTCATTTACATTACACAAACCATTCTCAGTCAAACCACATGCATACTTAGCAGTGGTCAATGTCATCAGTAAAAGTCAGCGGAGAACTCAAAAGAGCAATCTACAGATATCTGTGTTATTTGTGTAGTGTAGGTGCGCATTGATGATGTTATGTCGCCAAATACTTGCACGTCTGCAACTCCGCATGCTTATATTTCATGATCTCTGTTAATTTTGTTTGCTCTATTCCATTGTTGCTTTTTTTTGTAACCTTGTTTGCCAGCTTACCTGCTTATTTTCTTAGGGTCTCAAAATTTCCTTCTGTATCATTTCAGGATATTCTGTTTTTGGCTTGCAGTCATCCTGAGAATAGAACCACAATGACCACAATTGCAGAATGGCCAGAATGGATTTTAGAGATTTTGATTTATAATCATGAGGTAAGCATCACAAGTTTTTGACATTATTTCATGTTCTAATTAAAATCATATAGAATGGACTAGTTTCATCAACTACATTTTGTACTGTGTTCTACCCATAGCTCTAATTCAGATGTTTACGATTATAGAAGGGTAGTAAAAAATATGTCGACGGTGTAAGCATTGGTGAGATTGAAGACCTTGTACATAATTTCCTGATTATCATGTTGGAGCATTCAATGCGACAAAAAGATGGGTGGAGGGTAAGATAACTTCTTTTCCAGATCAATTTACTCAGAAACGCTTTTGCTTTTGGGTCGTGCAACCTTCTTTCTGGGTTTCGTTGGGTTGATTGTATCACTACCGGCTCCGCCTTGTAACTTGAAGGATTTTGCTATTGCTGTGACAACATAGGATGTGGAGGCTACAATTCATTGCGCAGAGTGGCTTTCAATGGTTGGAGGATCTAGCACTGGAGACCAACGGTTGAGGTACTCTCTCTCTCTCTCTCTCTCTCTCTCTCTCTCTCTCTCCCTGTGTGTGTGTGTGTTTGCATGTATATGTGTACGTCTGTAAAGCTGAACGACAATCTCGGTACCTGTTCTTCTTAGGCGCGAACAGTCATTACCAATTTTCAGAAGGAGATTATTAGGTGACCTGCTTGATTTCTCTGCCAGGGAGCTTCAAGTTCAGGTAAATCCTCTTTTCTCGACAAGATTTTCTTGCATTGTTATGCATGTCCAAGCTGTTGTTTCTTACATTCTTTGCTGTTACTACTTGCTTTAGTTGATTTTTCTTTGGCATGTGATGTAGTTTGTTTGGTCCTGGCCCATCTTAAGCCCTCTTTGTATCACCCAAAAGAATAGAAAAAACACAGTAAAGGCAGGAACAGAAAAGGTGCATTGATACCACATAAATAGAAATTTCATACTTTCTCCGATCCATATTAATTGACGCTGCTTCAGTACAACTTCAGCGTCAATTACTATGGATCGGAGGGAGTAGTATTTTCTTCTGGTTTAAAGGGTTTTTATAGGAAAATATTCTAGGTATTGGATGCTGAAATGCAAAGAGGGCCTTAATTTTTTGAAAAATTATGGGAAAAGGCGAGTGTAAATCTAGACAGATTATGGGATACCCTTCAGATTGAATTACTAGAACACCACAATTGATACCTTGGCATTTCCACAACCCCATTTGAACACGCAAACGATACTTTGCACCTAGTTGTAGCACTACAACGCCAAGAACATTGCACTGTTATTTATGATGTTACTGGGACTGCATATATCCAACTCCATTTGTTTTTTCTTTTGAACTTGAACAATAACTACCATGCTACTAATGTTACGTTGGACTTGAACAATATCCAACTCCATTTTTTACTTTATACTTTTATCTCTATTCGTAATGTGCTTTCCTTTTGCTTGCCCTACAACAGACTGAAGTAATTGCAGCAGCTGCTGCTGGTGTTGCTGCCGAGGGCTTGTCCCCTGAAGAAGCAAAAGTGCAAGCAGAAAATGCTGCTCATCTCTCAGTAGCACTAGCAGAAAATGCAATAGTTATCCTCATGCTTGTAGAAGATCATCTGAGGACACAAGGCCAACATTTTTGTGTGTCCCGTGTACTCAATAGTGTTTTTTCTTCCGCCTCCATTGCTTCCTCTGCTCCCAGTCGGACAAATTCATTGAGCAGAGCTGGTAGTGAGCATATGGATACTGGACTCTCAAGGCGCTCATCTTTGTCCAGTGATGCTGGTGGCCTTCCACTAGATGTAAGAAGTGCAGACTGCAGACATTTATATTCAAGTCAGTTATTGGCATTATTCCGATCAAATGGATATTTATTTCTAAAGGGATTAAAATTTGAGTACTTTACATTTACCTTTATACGCAATATGGCCATCTTGAATAGACATGTTTCCTTCAAGATGATGTGTCATGTTGTTGGAAAATCATGATATTAACCTGGATTTTGACTTTTAGATTGATTTCATACTTTACCCATGTTCCTGGAATCCTAGCATATCATTTACTAGCCTTATATAGTACCCCCTCTGTAACTTAATATAAGACGTTTTTTGATACTGTCATAGACTCCAAAAACATCTTATAAAAAGTTAGAGTGGTAGTAGCTATTGAACTCCTCATGGCTAGGATATGTAGCAAAAGTTTTTTTTTCAACCTAGTCAGCCTGCCCACCCTGTCCTGCATTGGCATTTAATACCGGAGCAATTTATTGCATGGGGAATGCTAGGATATTTCTCATTACAGGTATTGATCATGTTTGATCTACTGCAAATTGCATGTTGAACAAGTTTTTTGTTAACAGATTATAGATAGGAAGACACATTCCACTTTAATAGAGGTGTTCTACAAGAAAGTTTCTTGTAGTCTGTCTATTAGTGTGCACAAGCACTCACCTGTGAAGTTGATAGGCACTACTGGAAATTAAGGTTCCCTTTTTAAGATTTACCATCAATTTTGGTATTTTTTTCTGGTTACCTAATGAACCTGCATGTAATCCAGTGTTCCTTTATGGCTTATGTATAATTTTAGATATTGCAGACAGATTGGCAGATACTCCCTCCGTAAACTAATATAGGAGCGTTTAGAATACTAAAGTAGTGATCTAAACGCTCTTATATTAGTTTACAGAGGGAGTAGTTTTTAAAATTTATTCATATGAATGCTGCATTTATTCTTGATTCTGTGTGACCAAAGCAGGTGCTTACTTCTATGGCTGATGCAAATGGACAAATTTCTGCTGCCGTGATGGAACGCCTTACAGCAGCAGCAGCAGCTGAGCCATATGAATCTGTCAAGCATGCCTTTGTGTCTTATGGGAGCTGCATTGCAGATCTTGCAGAAAGCTGGAAATACAGAAGCCGCTTATGGTATGGTGTAGGCGTTCCATCCAAATCTGATTTATTTGGTGGTGGTGGAAGTGATTTAGAATCTTGGAGATCTGTTTTAGAGAAGGACTCAAATGGGAATTGGGTTGAGCTTCCACTTGTGAAGAAATCACTCGAAGTGCTGCAGGCACTCTTGTTAGATGATTCTGGACTTGGCGGTGGTCTTGGTATTGGAGGGGGGTCTGGCCCTGGTATGGGGGTTATGGCTGCACTATATCAATTGCTAGATAGTGATCAGCCATTTCTTTGTATGCTCAGAATGACTCTTGTTTCAATGAGGGAGGATGACAATGGTGAAGGTGATGCTCTTTTGAAGAACACTAGTATAAAGGACGTCATATCAGAAGGAAGCCTGGTGCCATTTGATGGCAACAGTCACTCATCTACAAGGAAACCCCGGCCTGCACTTCTTTGGAGGTACATACTGTGCACCATCAAGTATCAATTATCAAAATGGAATATGTACTTTTTTCAACTGCAGGAAAAAAAGATTTACAAACTATACTTTCCCATTGAACTACCAGAATCCATTTCGAGAGGAAAAACGTTAACAAAACTCAAAGTTCACTTGATACCTTTGAACTGAAAACTTCAGGAGAAAATCCATTTAGCATAGCAGAGTCCTGTGCTAAGAATCTCTGATAGGAGCTGAACATTTGTATATAAAATGCGTTGGAATAGTCTTTCATGTTGAAAGAAATCTTCTTCATACTGTTTTGCCATTATGTAATAATATCCAGAACTTTGATGGAAGAGCAGTTGCCTTAATATATTACATAGGTGGTCAGCCTGTCTATTCTGGGCTACTATTATGTCAATTTGATTTTACTGAAACTCGTATAACTGTACAGTGTGCTTGGCCCAATCTTGAATATGCCTATTACCGAGTCGAAGAGGCAGAGGGCGTTGGTTGCTTCTTCTATTCTCTATTCAGAGGTGAGTTTGTTACTTTGCCTTGCATACAAGCATGCCACACCCTAATAGTCAATTTCATTCCATGCTCTATTCTTTGCCTACGATTCTAATGCCGAAGAATAACCTGTCTGTGCGAATTTGTAAAGCTACTGTGATTTATTAATCATTGTGTGATAACTTAGTACATAAATGTTCATCGCGTTACACTTTCTGTAACTTCTTATTTATTAGAGATAGTAATCTGGACAGTAAAAATATCATCTATGTTCATGCTATCTTGCTCGTGATGCAGGTATGGCATGCTATTGGCAGGGACAGAAGCCCCCTAAGGAAACAGTACATTGAGCTGATTTTACCACCATTTATAGCCATCCTAAGAAGGTGGCGGCCACTTTTGGCTGGTGTTCATGAGCTAACTTCTTATGATGGACGGAATCCACTCATTGCTGATGATCGTGCTCTGGCAGCAGATGCACTACCCATCGAGGTACTAACTGGTTCTTTGTATCCCGTCAGTGAAGTTACATAGTGTTAATGCTGAATTCTGCATCAGTGGCATATTGCTCTAGCAAAATATGGTGATATGTGTTATGCTTGTTTTACTCGTATCCTCTCTCTTTAAACTGGAAACAGCAAGTCCACGGAATATCTTGTTATTTTGCTTACCTTAGTCCATAAATGGAAGGTTGGATGGGTCCAATCACCCATAGACTCACCATAAGCTGATAATCTTAAAATAGTCTAACATGATTTATCTAGCTTCTCCTAATCTGGTAATATGATTCACACCTGTTGACACTCACCTTACTTTCTGATCCATCTTATATTAGTCTCTCAGTGTAGCTATTGTCTGCTTGACTTTTTTCCCCTTACGTATTTGGCAATTGGTTAGCATTTTTGTTGTGGACACTTTGATATCTAACTAACCTGAGCTCATGTGACTAAATATTCAAATGTGCTTCGTGCCATTTATCACATGCTCATAATTTGTCACAAACTTTGATGAAAAAATGCTGTTGTGTCTTGGCTAGTTTAAAGCTAACTATCAGATGTTGCCAGGCTGCTCTTTCAATGATATCGCCTGGCTGGGCTGCTGCTTTTGCCTCACCCCCGGTTGCAATGGCATTAGCCATGATGGCTGCTGGTGCCTCCGGAACCGAAACAGTAACACCTCGAAGGAATACCTTGAGTAGGCATGACACTTCTTTGCCAGAGCGTAAAGCAGCAGCAAGATTACAGACCTTCTCAAGTTTCCAGAAGCCTGTTGAAACAATGCACAACAAGCCTGGGTCCATCCCAAAGGACAAAGCAGGAGCTAAAGCTGCGGCATTAGCTGCTACACGTGACCTCGAGCGGACTGCTAAGATTGGTTCAGGAAGGGGTCTTAGTGCTGTAGCAATGGCAACATCAGGACAGAGGAGAAGTGCAAGTGATATCGACCGTGCAAAGAGGTGGAATACATCTGAAGCTATGAGTGCTGCTTGGATGGAGTGCCTGCAATCAGCTGATTCTAAGCCTGTTTCAGGAAGAGAAATTTCAACCCTTTCATACAAATATGTTGCAATTCTTGTTTCTGGTTTTGCCTTTGCACGGAACTTACAGCGAGTTGAGGTAAATCCACTTGGAATATTTTCATTTCCGATGCTTTAGAATTTACTCCCTCCATTCCTAAATATAAGTCTTTGGAGAGATTCCACTATGGACCACATACGGAGCAAAATGAGTGAATCTATACTCTAAAATGCATCTAGATACATCCGTATGTGGTCCATAGTGAAATCTCTACAAAGACTTATATTTAGGAACGGAGGGAGTACCATACATCCTATAAATTTTTGTTCATGATGCAGATGGAGAGGCAAACACAAGCTGATGTGCTGAATCGGCATCGTGCATCAACTGGAGTTCGAGCATGGCGGCATCTTCTTCACTGCCTGACAGAGATGGGAAGACTATATGGACCTTTTGAAGAACCCCTGTGTACTCCTGATCGGGTATGTACAATAGCTAGTTTATTTATTTGATCTCTGTTTTCGTGCCCAGCTTCTTTATCAAGACACACACTTTGTTGACCGGTACATCTGGGAGTAGTTGAGTTCTTCTCATGTAAGATTCTCTGCATGAAAAGAAACACTGTCAAAAGAGAGAAAAAAGCTCTAGGACAAATCCTGATATATCTTTTCACTCCTGCATTTTGCAGATTTTCTGGAAATTAGATTTTACTGAAGGTTCTTCAAGAATGAGAAGATTTATGAAAAGGAACTATAAGGGATCTGATCATTTGGGTGCAGCTGCTGATTATGATGATCGGAAGCTTCTTAGTGCTGCTGTGCAATCAAATGAATGCAACCCCAAGGGTGCAGATTCTTCATTAACAGACACCATTCCATCAACTGCGTCGGTAGTAATTGCTGAGGCCATGTCAGTGGATGACAGAAATGAGGACATTGAGCAGTTAGAATCTGACACTACTCACAGCAGTGCTGATCAACTTCAGTCCTCATCAGCAGATCAACAATCGATGAAAAAATCAGTAGATTCAAGAAGTTCTGGTATTTCTGTTGACCGCAATTTGGTTCGATCCACAGTTGTTGCACCTGGATATGTGCCAACTGAAGCTGATGAGAGAATTATAGTTGAACTTCCATCATTGATGGTACGACCATTGAAAGTTGTGCGTGGAACCTTCCAAGTAAGCACTGAGAAAAGTTAATGCTTGCCAGTTACGAAGTTCTAGTGCCATGAACAGTCCTGAAAATGTGAAGCTGAGCTTTGATGGTGTTAGAGTTTAACTTATCTTGTAGGCATCTTTAATCTAATGTGTTCTTATCTAGAATTCTGAATTTCAAAATTTAGGGTCCGTTCTCTTAAGATTGGCTAGTTAACAATTTAGCTACAGTATATCACGTACGTTGCAGTTATTACCAATAAAGGTTGCACTAATTTAACACAATATTTTGTTCTGTAGTTCAATGGTTTCTCAAAATTACTGTACCATTTCAGTTGAAGTAGTGCAATAATATGGCGAGTTTCTTCTTTCCTTGTGATGTAGCATTGACTTCCGTAGCAGGCTACAAACTGTTGGCACTCTGTATGGATGGATGAGAAAGCTTCATGCTACCTCATTATTAAAAATGACTAAAATTGCTTCCTACTTCTGATTTATGTATTCTCTAGTGTAATCATCTATGATCTATCCCTTGTAATGATATATGTTGTGTTAATATTCCATTGTTTGAATCATGCACTCCTTGTGTGTTCTACTCCCTCCGTCCCGTAATATAAGACGTTTTTTGACACTAGTGTAGTGTCAAAAAACGTCTTACATTATGGGATGGAGGGAGTAGTAAATATGTACATGAAAACAAATCTGTATTTTTTTTATGCTATCCAACTATACATACATGCAAACATATGCACAAAAATATGATGTCAATATGCGTAGGGGTGCACCCAATCTGCTTTGTGCTTAACCACATAACTTTTTCATATGAAACTATGACTATGGAACCACAAGGATCTATATGATGGAATTATTCTCCTTTTTCTTCAGTTCCCACTTAAGCTGTTAGCTGGTATCATTCACTCCTGTAATTTTGTTCCCAGGTAACATCAAAGAGGATTAACTTTATAATTGACGAGCATGCAAGTGACAGTAATGTGGATGATCATGCATCCACTAGTGGCCAATGTTATCAGCAAGATAAAGATCGGAGCTGGTTGATCTCTTCTCTACATCAGATATATAGCAGGCGGTAAATTTTATATTCTGATCTGGTTCTAATGTTAGAAGTTGATTCTTACATACTCCTATGATGCATATATCCTGTTCTGTTGGAACAAAAGGTGTCTATGCTTTTGGATTGAATAACTGTGCAGCATCATCTGTGAATCACCACACCATGTAGTTTAGAGTTTATTTTCCATTTACTCATTTGATGATTTTGTTGACTTGTTGCAGGTACTTGTTACGACGAAGTGCTTTGGAATTATTTATGGTAGATAGGTCAAATTTCTTTTTTGATTTCGGGGTACGATCTTTATGATACTCTACTATAGTGTTTTAGGTCCATGCCTGACACAGATTAATAACTTCCTTACACTTTTGTGTCTGAATTTCTTATACTTTATCTAGGATATGGAAGCACGCAAAAATGCTTATCGGGCGATTATTCACACCAAACCACCTAATTTGAATGACATTTTTCTAGCTACCCAGGTTAGTGCAACGTTTTTTTCTCCTAATCTCCAGTGTTGTCAATATGCAATGATGATCAGCAGTAATCTATAATATTTTGTTCAGAGAGCTGAGCAAATCCTTAAAAGAACTCAGTTGATGGAGCGCTGGGCTAACTGGGAGGTACGCAAACACTAAATATGTTTCTTTTTTTTTCATTTTTGTTGTTGTTTCAAGATCTAAGTATGTCCAATTTCTTCAGATTAGCAATTTTGAGTACTTGATGGAACTGAACACTCTTTCTGGGCGCAGTTATAACGACATAACTCAGGTCAGTTTGATGCACATAACGTTTGTCTAGCCTAAATGTCTAATAAAGTAACCTTATCATTCAACTAATTTTATATGCTTGTGCAGTATCCTGTTTTCCCCTGGATAATTGCTGATTACCAGTCCAAAGTTTTGAATCTGGATGATCCTTCTGCATACCGTGATCTTTCAAAGGTTGATCTCCTGCTATTATTGCTTCTATCTTTTCCCTAATTGTTTAAACTGCTAACCGTAGTGGATATTTGATGCAGCCTGTTGGAGCACTAAACCCAGAACGACTAAAGAAGTTCCAAGAACGGTACTCGACGTTTGAGGATCCAATTATCCCTAAGTTTCATTATGGTTCACATTACTCCAGTGCTGGCACGGTATAATCTTCTTTGTATAGCTGAACCAAATGTTTATCTATAATGTCAGCTAGGTACTATCTCCCGCTGAAGGATTTCCAATCGTATTCTACTCTCTGGGTCTCTGTAGTTCTCAATAACTTTTAGCTCAATCAATTTGTAATGTGCAGACTAAAAGATGATATCCTAATTACCGTAGAAGAGCCTACATGTTATGCTTGCACATGGCTTTTCCTACATCAGTGAAAACTCTGCATGTGCATCGTATTAATATTAAGATACGACTGTTGATAGGTTCACCCTTCTGAATAATTTTGGTTGGCTACCGGTCTGCTTTTGCTGATGCTGTTCATTTGGTTAGGAGACATAACATCCAATATTTAATTACCGTTGGCCTAAAATTCTATTCTGTACCCCAAGTGCTTTTTTTGATGCAAAACCATTTGAATTTTTTGTACTGATAACTAATATTCATTGCAGGTCTTGTATTACCTTTTCAGGATGGAGCCCTTTACCACACTATCTATACAATTGCAAGGTGGCAAATTTGACCATGCTGACCGCATGTTTTCTGACCTTTCTGGTACATGGGATAGTGTTCTGGAAGACATGAGTGACGTAAAAGAGCTAGTAAGTTGTTGGTGTCTCCAGTATGTTTTCGTGGATGTTGATTGGGTGGTACCGACATCCATTCAAGGTTTGCTCCAATTTTATTATATGGTGATATTTATGTAGATCCCAGAGATGTTTTACCTCCCTGAGGTATTTACCAACATAAATTCTATTGACTTCGGGACAACTCAACTTGGAGGAAAGCTAGGTAAATGCATTTTCCCCTGTGTAGAAGTACGTATCTGAATACATGATTGCAGAGTAATGTAATATTGAACAGCATTGCAGATTCTGTAGAGTTGCCTCCTTGGGCCGAGAACCCTGTTGATTTTGTCCACAAACACCGGAAGGCTCTTGAGAGTGAGCATGTTTCGACTCATTTGCATCACTGGATTGATCTAATATTCGGGTACGCTATTCTATTCTATTTTACTACTTTTGCAACCTATTTCGTCATGGAATGTTGTGTGCTTGAGCGCACACTCGAATATACCCACCATAATTTGGTGGAGACTGTTAAGTATAATATATGCATTATTGTAAGTAGGATGACCATGCTTATATGGCAATCTAGTAGGTTTAATCCATGTGACCCATAACTCTTCTGTATCTTTCTAATGTACTAAGATGCAAAGCTTCCATATGATGATTGTACCTATGATGGTTTGAACTTTCTTTCAAGCATTACCTTTTTGTCACTATTAGTATGCTATCTCTTTTCCCATCAGTATAACCTAACCTCATAAACTCAAGCCCCTTTTGATTGTACCTATTTTTAGTTTGGAAAAAGATTTATGTAATGTAGCAAGATGAAGGATCTGGATTTTCAGTATTGGCAAATTCAACCTTTGTGTTTTTGTGCTTATATTTTGTGTCTGACATCCATGAATAAGGTAGGACACCTGGTTACTTGCTTTATGAATATCCTACTTATGTTTTGCCTGCACAATGTCTATGCATCGCCTTTTTATCATGGATACTTCCTTTTGCAGATATAAACAGAGGGGTAAAGATGCGGTAATGGCCAACAATGTGTTCTTCTACATCACATATGAGGGAACTGTTGATATTGACAAAATTGCAGATCCAGTAAGTATTATTTATTTGATTTGGTGTTACATGGTTTTGAACCAGTTTCATTTTTTTTCGAGAAAACGCAAAGATTCCTTTGCGTTTCATTTCATTGAAAAGATGGGAAGATACAATCCTCCTAGGAGGTGGTGGTTACATGGGTTGGCAACCTATCAGTGGACATCCCAGTTAGTGGGGAGGACTACCTTGAGACCCAAAGCGCCAGCTTGTGCCCAACATTTGGCTTCGGCCTTAATCCTATCTACGAGTGCGGTAACCGAGGGGCGCGCATTGTCGAAGACGCACTCGTTGCGTTGCTTCCAAATCATCCAGGGGACGAGCATGGCGATAGATTGCAGGCCTTTCCATAGCGCATGTGGGGTCTGCCCTTTCATTCATTGCCACCAGTCCGTGAGGGTGGGCTCATTGCTTGGCGGTTGAGAAGGTATCCTCGCCCAAGCCAGCACGTGGGGCCAGACCTGCCGTGTAAACGGGCATTCCAGGAGCAGGTGCCACATTGACTCTGGGGCCTGATCACAGAGGAGGTATCGTGGATGGTGCTGTAGGCCGCGACGGGCTAGTCTCTCCGCCGTCCAGCATCGGTCCTGGCTAGCCAACCAGTGAAAGAAATGAACACGGCGCGGTGCCCAGCTCTTCCAGGTAAGCTTCCAGGAGGGGCATTTCATGGATCCATGGAAGGTTGCGGCGTAGCATGACCGTGCCGTGTAGTTGCCGCTAGCCGTCCATCTCCAGAGCATTCGATCAAGCCGGTTTGATAGGCTGATGTGCTGCACGGCCTGCCAAAGTCTGAGATATTGGCCAATCTCGTGGATCCCTATCACTCCTTGAATGTCACGAGCCCAAGCATTGCCCGCTAGGCCTGCGGCCACCGTTGTCGACTTGCGTCGCCGTTTGGGAATGCATTGGTAGAGTGCCGGCGCGAGCTCTCGCACGGACTGGCCGTTGAGCCATCGGTCATCCCAGAACAATGTCGTCTGTCCATCGCCAAGCTCCATGGTCGTCGATGCGAAGAACAACGCGCGCTCCTCGCGGGAAAACTAGAGGTCGAGGCCTCGCCATGCGCGGTCGTCGTCCGTGTGGGAGAACCACATCCAGCGTAGGCGCAGCGCTAGGCCGGCACGCTCCAGGTCCTGGACCCCGAGCCCGCCGTACTTGAGCGGGCGGCACACACGTCGCCAGTTGACGTGGCAGTGTCCGCCGTTAGCAGCAGCGCGCCCAGCCCACAAGAAGCCGCGCTGGATCTTTTCGAGCTGTCTCAAGGTCTTCTTGGGCGGCGCGAACGCGAGCAGCTGATGTATCGGGATCGCGGCGAGCACCGATTTGACCAAAGCCAGCCGCCCGGATTTGTTCATGAGCCATGATTTCCATGTGGGGAGCCGAGCAGCCACCGAGTCGACGAGGGGTTGTAGGTGGGCATCTGAGGGGCGGCGTAGCGTGAGAGGGATGCCAAGATAAGTAATTGGTAGCTCCGCTTTCGCGCATCCCACCTGATCAACAGTTGCATCCGCCTCGGGGTCGCCATTGAAGACAGTGGCGGAGCTTTTGGCATAATTGACTCGGAGGCCGCTAGCTTCACTAAATATGGCGAGGATCGCGCGGACGGCCTCCACGTCGTCTTGCGTGGTGTGGCAGAATAGCATCACGTCGTCGGCGTACAAGGATATGGCCGGAATGTCTCGTCGGGGGTGCAGCCGCTGCAGTATGCTGGCGTCGTGGGCGCGGCTGATTAGGCGCCCAAGGATGTCCACGGCGAGCACGAAGAGCTGCGGAGATACGGGGTCTCCCTGGCGCAGCCCACAGCGATGCCACACTGGCGGTCCCGACTCACCATTGATCATGATCCGGGTGCTCGAAGATGATAGCAAGATCGCAAGCCACTCCCTGAAGCGAGGTCCGAATCCGTATTGGCCAAGAGCCTCAAAGAGAAAGGGCCATGATAGGGAGTCGAAGGCGCGCGTCAGGTCGAGCTTGAGCATCACTCTCGGAGCCCCAAGTTGGTGTAGCAGCTTCATCAATTGCCGGACGAGGACAAAGTTGTCGTGCAGGCTCCGTCCCGGAATGAAAGCGTTCTGGTTGTGGCTGACCATGTTTCCCAGTCTGGGCGCTAGGCGGAGCGATAGCACCTTCGCGAAGATCTTCGCCACAAGATGAATGAGGCATATTGGCCGATAGTCACGTAGTTGACACGCATCTGCCCGCTTTGGGAGTAATGTCAAGAGGGCCTGGTTGAGCTTGCTGAATCCGCGACCGCGCAGCTCAAAGAGCTGCTGGAAGACGTCGTAGAAGTCTTGCTTGATGATGCTCCAGCAGGCCCGCAAGAATTCCGCGGTAAATCCGTCCGGCTCCGGCGCCTTGCGAGCCGGGAGGCGCTTGACGGCGTCCCAAATCTCCTCCGGGCTGAATGGTGCCTCAGGGTCAGTCAGGTCATGGGGCTCGATGATCTGCGATAGATCCAGCGTGTGGTTGCGGGCGGCGGAGGAGCCTAGGAGCTCGTCAAAGAACGTGAAGGCCGCTTGGGCCATTCCCTCCTGATCGGTGATCACTTGTCCGTCGACCACAAGGCGGTGTATGTGGTTCTTCTGTTGGCGGAATGAACATTGCCGGTGGAAGAAGGCTGTGTTAGCATCGTTGTCTTTGAGCATGGTGATCCGCGCCCGTTGCCTCGCGATCGTGCGCTCGAGGGAAGCCAACCCCAAGTAGATCTTGAGCTGTTTTCGCAGCCAATCTTCCGGGGGAGATAGCGCGCGGTCTTCCTGGGCTTTGTCAAAGCGCGATATGAGCTCGCGAGAAATGGCCATCTTGTCACGAATGCAACCTTTGGACTTGGCGCTCCAACTCGTCAGCGAGCGGGCCGTGCTCTGGAGGCGCAGCATGAGACGCCGGAAGGGGTCCGGGTCGTGCACCGATCCCCAAGCCGCGGCAACCGTGTTGTGGAATCCGTCAAGCCGTAGCTAGAAATCCTCAAAGTGGAACCTCCGATGTGCAGCATGCATGGGTGCGCAATCAAGGAGGAGCGGGCAATGGTCGGACACGACGGAGGCGAGGCATCTCAAGTGGCAGCCGCCATGCGCGTCCTCACAGTCCACGGTGCAAAACACGCGGTCCAGGTGCACCAGGGTGGGCGGAGTTTGCTCGTTGGACCACGTGAATCTTCTTCCGTTGAGGTATACCTCCTTGAGCGCGAGGTCGTTGACGAGGCGGCGGATTTTTCCCATCATGCGGCGGTTTAGGTTGCCGTTATTCTTGTCTTCGTCGTGTAGGATCAAGTTGAAGTCGCCGCAAAGCATCCATGGCCCGGGGCAGTCCGCGCGTATATCGCGTATCTCCTGCAGAAAGGCGATCTTTTCCGCGTCCTCTTGGGGGCCGTAAACGACGGACATCCACCATGGCGTGCCACTGGCCGCGGCCACTCTTGCCGTGACGGCGTTCATGGTGAACAGGGGGTCAGTGATCGACACGACCCTGCTCTTCCACGCGAGCAGGATGCCTTCCCTCGTGCCATTCGCCGGGAGGTACGTGTAGTCGTCAAACTCCGAACCGAGGGCATCGAGGACAACGGACGAGCACATCAAAGCCACTTTAGTTTCTTGTAGGCATACAATGGAGGCTCCGGTGGTGTTAAGCAGCGATCTAACGGCATAGCGCCGGGCACGCGTGTTAAGGCCGCGCACATTCCATATAGCTATTTTGATGTCGTGATCCATGGGTGCACATGATCGACGGGGGTAGACATCGCAATAGCCCTATGGCGAGCCGACCAACCGAGTGGTGGCCGTCGCAGCAGCCGCGGTAGAGAAGTCCGCGGGTAGCTCTCGGTCTACAAGGGCAGCGATGGCCGTGAGCACCGAGAGCGGGATTGGCGCCGCAAACATGTCGTCATACGCCTTCATCTCGGCAGCGGTGATCCTCTGGTTGGTCCCGACGATCCCGAGCGTGCGGAGGATCTGAACTTGCGCACGGCGCTCAGCAGTGGGTGGCGCAGCCGACGAGACGGCGGTGGTGGCCGATCGGCCACGTCTGGGCGTGAAGTTCAGCGGGCGGCGCGGTTTTTTCCCCGGGGTTGGCAAAGCCGCGGTGATGTGCTTTGGCTGCGAGAAACTCGCCTAGAGTCCAAGTCTTCGGCATGCAGGGGCGTGCGCGAGATCGACGCAGCGTGATTGGCGGCGACGCGAACCTCCCCGGCGTCGGACGTGGGGAGCCATGCTGGGCTTCTGTCGGCATGGGGGCAACGGGGCCCACGGCGGCCTCCTGCGTGGTGGGCTGGGCTTGGGGCGTGGCCATCCGTGACGCGGGGGTCATTGGCACGGGATTGGGCGGTTGCGAGACTGTCGGGGACAGCGCGCTTGCCTCCGCGTGGGGTCCGGTGTGCAGGCAGTCGCCGTCACCAGGGCCCATCTCCCTAGACGCTGGCGTGGAGGTGTTGTTGCTTTGGCCCGACCGAGCCGCAGGATGGCCCACAGGCGTTGGCGGCGTATCAGGAACCACGCTGACGACGTCCGGATCCCGACAATGCATGGGATCAGGCGAGCCAGCCGTGGCCCCCACGCAATCGTCCTCGGGCGCGCCGTTCCCAGCCGGATTCGAATCCCGCGCTGGTTCTGGTGAGTTCGCAACCAACGGGGGGTCGCCAGCTGGGGCCTGGCCCGCCACCACGCCCGCAACCGGGGCCGCAGTAGCCAAAGCAGCGCTACCAACAGGCGCGGTCGTCGTGGTCACGGGGACAGCTGCGTCCCCGACAGTCTTATCCACGGGGCCCGCGGCCTGCAAAGCGCCCCTTTGTGATCCTCTGCCTCTTCCTTTTCTGGCACATTGACGAGGGGGGTGGGTCCCCTGCTGACCAGGCCACGATGCCATGCGAAGATCCTGTCCCAGTACGGACGGCGGCGGCGGCGCGCCCTCGCCGGCGGGAGCAGGCCAAGCATGCGACACGGCGAGTCCGTCCACACGTCCGGGCCGGTTTTGTGCCCGCCACAGCGCGTCGTCCATCGCCATGCCATCAGCCGGCCGGGCGGCCCGGCGTCCGTACTTGCGGCCCCGGCGGCGCGCTTGGCCGGGTCCTGGTGCGCGGTTGCGGTTGTCGTGGGCACCGCCGTGCGCACCATCCCCACCCTGTCTCGTTCCATGCTGGCCACGGAGGACTGGAGCACTAGCTGGCTCAACGCGGGCCACAACAATGGCAATGGGGTAAGCGAGGGTCCTGATGGTAGGCTTGTCGGAGCTCAGGCGCGCGGGGATCTGCTCAACGATCTCCAGAACGGCGGCGCGGCGGATGCTGTCGGGGTGGTGTGTGCGCGCAGCCAGCTTGAACGTCGCAAGGTTGGCCCTAGAGCGCGTCTTGGGGTGAAGGCGCTCTATCCAGCAGCTCGTGCCCAGGACGTGCTCGGCAGTGGACAGGTGCCAAGCCTGCGCCGGAACGCCGCGGAGCTCCGGCTTGACGCAGTACTCGAACTCGCCGGAGCCGGCGTGGGCTAGCTTGCTCCATGGCCTGAGGGAGAGCGAGAATCGCGGCGAGTTGATGAAGTGCTCTCCGTCGAGGCGGCGCTTGGTGGTGTGGGAGCTGAAGAGGATTAAGAAGTCCTCGGGGTGGTGCTCATGCACGGTGAAGTCGCCGTCGGCCAGCTCGAACGTGTTGATGAGCACATCGGAGACCTCATCACCGGACACACGTGGTGGGTTGCCGGTGATGGAGGGGACCATGGCGCGGCTGAGGACGTCCTCCGCCTCCTCCATCTCGACGGAGTGGGCCATGATCACCCGCACGGGCTCGGGCTCCGGCGCGCGAGGGGGTGGGGGCGCCGTGACCAGGGCGGTCACCAGCGGTTGGGGTGGCGGCGTAGGCACGGCCTGGCGCGGCGGGGGGGGGGGTGGTCTGGCGCGTGGCCACATCCACGGCAGAGGGGCCGACGTTGGTGGCGCGGGCACGTCCGGTGGCGTCGCGGCGCCTGTTCTCGCAGGAGCGTGAGTCGTGGCCAGATTCGAGGCATCGGCGACAGCGGACGTCATTGGTGCAGTCTCGGACCCGGTGGCGATGGTCGAGGCAGCGGAAGCAGAGCCCCGCGACCTCCTCCGGCGACGGGCTGCGCCGTCGCAGCGGCGGAGGGCTTGGCCCGGCCGAGGAGCGCGGGCGGTTGCCGCGGTGCCTGCGTCGCGGCTGCTGGAACCCGTCGGCATCAACCTGAACCCCGCCGGAGATGCGATGCACCTCGGAGCGTGGGCCGAGGCGGGTTGCGGCAGGCTGTCGAGGGGGCGCCGGGGTGGGCAGCGCCATAGGCGCCGGTGCAGAAGCCGGCGGGGTCCGGGCGACGTCGCTGTAGGAACGCGGCGAGGACTCGCTCTCCGACTCGAACTCGCTGCCACCAGAGGACACACGGTCGCGGTCGGAGAGGGTCGCTCGGCGCCCAGCAGGGTCAGCGCCGGAGGAAGCCATGGCGGGTGCCGCGGGGAGGGGAGCTGGAAGGGGTTCGCGGTTGGGTGGAGGGCCGCCGGCGGAGAATCGACGGCAGCGGGGCTAGAGGTGGGAGAGAGCTAGGCGGGGGTGGAGCGGAGCATCTTCATCATCAATCTGTCACAGATTCATCCCAAATTATTCAGAATACATCTTTGTGAACCAGTTTCATTTGGCTGCTGATATTTTACTGAATGCTTAAGGTGCAACGGCGAGCCATGCAAGATCAAATAGCCTACTTTGGACAAACACCGTCTCAATTGCTGACTGTCCCTCACATGAAGAGAAAGTCATTGAGAGATGTCTTACAACTGCAGGTACTTTATATTAGCCGATGCATGAGTTCAAGTATTTTTTTTAATTAACCACAATTAGTTATATTGGGTTTGTGCAGCTAATTGAGTTTTGCCTTTTCCTATGCTAGAAATGGGAATGCATTGCCATGCGAAGAAGTGATATAAAAAATAAAATACTCCCTCTGGTCCATGATAAGTGTCGTGGAACTAAAACCACGACACTCATTATGGATCCGTGGGAGTAATAATCTAGCTATAGTTCTTCATTACAGAATTTTAGGCTATGGTTGTTCTTTGAATTTAGTGTATCTCCATTTTGTTTATCTTGCTTCTTGATAGACGAGCACTATATCCCTGCAAAATAAATACGTAATAAAATCGACAACCACTCTTAACAGCTCTTACTGGCTTTTTTGTTTTTGCATGACCTGACCCTCATGATTTACTATGCAGACCATATTCCGGAATCCAAGTGAACTTAAATCTTATGTACTGCCTAATCCAGAACGCTGCAATGTCCCTGCAAGTACCATGCTTGTATCAAATGATTCTATTGTAGTTGTAGATATAAATGTGCCCGCGGCGCATGTGGCACTTCACCAGTGGCAACCAAATACTCCAGATGGCCAAGGGACACCTTTCCTTTTTCATCATGGTAGAAATGCTGCAAGTTCAACAAGTGGTGCATTCATGCGTATGTTCAAAGGATCCACTAGTTCTGGAGAAGATTATGAGTTCCCAAGAGCTATAGCGTTTGCTGCTTCTGCAATCCGTAGTTCAGCTATTGTTGCTGTCACTTGTGACAAAGACATCATCACTGGTGATTATTTTTCTCACTGTTTGTCCTTTGGATTTATTATCTGCATACTAACACTACCTTTTGAAGAAACCTCAAATTTAGAATCACCCACAGAAGATACAAAAGAAAAGGCCTTCAGGATTGCCACTGGCTTTATTTGTTTTCACACCTTAAAATCGACTTACTTTGTATCTTCTGTAGAGTTGGTTTGAAGCTGAATCTTTAGTGTAAATGTAGAATACTGCTTCCTCTATCTAAATAATTTTTAAGATTTTTTGGTAGATTTTTAGACCAAAGTGCACACCCCTAATAATGCCATTCTAGAATTTTGTTTCTTATTGTCAATTCTGCTATGATACTTTTAAGCCGCTTCTATTATTTGATCTTCCGATGCTGCTGCTAATGCCATCTCTAATACCATTTTGTCTTAACAATAGGTGGGCATGCGGACTGTTCGGTGAAGTTGATCTCCGCAGACGGAGCAAGGACAATTGAGAGTGCTTCTGGGCATCTTGCTCCAGTAACCTGCCTTGCACTTTCCCCTGATAGCAACTACCTTGTGACAGGGTCTCGAGATACTACAGTTATACTCTGGAGGATTCATCAGGCAGGCTTTATACATAAGAAAAATCCTCCTGAACCTCCACCTGCAACACCAAGGACACCACGCAGCCCTCTTCCTACTAGTCCTAGTAGCATGAGCAACCTTTTAGAAACGAGGAAGTGTCGAATCGAAGGTCCTATGCATGTGTTAAGAGGACACCTTGGAGAAGTAATTAGCTGTGCAGTTGGTCCAGACTTGGGACTTGTTGTATCCTCATCAAACATGTCTGGTGTGGTGCTACATTCTTTGCGGACAGGTCGGCTGATAAGGAAGATTCATGTAGCGGAGGCGCATGCTGTATCCTTGTCTTCTCAGGGAATCATATTGGTTTGGAGTGAATCAAAGAAAAGATTATCTAGCTTCACCGTCAATGGAGTCCCTATTGCTACCTCAGTTCTATCACCTTTTTCTGGGGGAGTTAGTTGCATTGAGATTTCTATGGATGGTCATTTTGCCCTGATTGGAACTTGTTCGTCCAGCAATTACAAGTGTGAGGACAATACTGAGGTAGCAGATCATGAGCCCAACAATTCAAGTCGCAAGGTTGATATATCGGAGCAAACTGAAATCAGGCAATCTGTTAACGTGCCTTCGATCTGCTTTGTTGATCTGCATAAACTTAAGGTTAATAAACAAACAAATCTAAAACAAGTTTCTTATTTACGTTGTTTGTCATTTGATGGAAGTCTTACCAGAAACGTTTTCCTGCTAGGTGTTTCATACACTGGAGCTTGGAAAGGGCCAGGACATCACAGCAATTGCATTAAACAAAGAGAACACTAATCTTCTAGTTTCTACTGCTGATAAGGGTCTAATGGTTTTCACTGATCCTGCTGTGAGTATACTACATATGTCATTATAAATTTTGCATTAGCAATCCAATTTTACCACCTTATATGCGAGCACTTAACCTAATTAGAATGTTGCTAGTTGCATGGAAGTTTGACTTGTGCAACTTTGAACCTTCTTTCTGATTGAATTGGTAATGTTGCAGTTGAGCCTGAAGGTAGTGGATCAGATGCTCCGCCTTGGCTGGGAAGGTGACGGACTTCTTCAGTCATGAGAAAGCCATCGATGTTACAAGTCATTACTTGCTTATAGATTGGTGACGCCCATTCGTTAGCATAGGTAGGAGCAGGGTACTCAAGCAAAGGGGTGGAATATGCCATATGTACAAAACGAAAAAGTAATAGGCGTTGCGAGTTAGGCTAGGTCGTATACTGTATCCAACTGGTCGTATAGTCAGAGATAAAGTGGGAACGCGTAGACTTGCTGAGCAACAGTATGATCCTTCTGTTGCGTCAGTTTTGCCTTGTAAATTCTCGGCCGTTCTGTAGAGTGCGTGAATAGATACTTAGCATCTTTGCCAATGTAATTTTGGCTGGTCGCTGCATACCATTTTGATGTGAGTTTTGACTGTTGGTAGCAATAATTAAAGAGTGTTGAAAGGTGTTGGACTAACTTTTTTTTATCAGTTGTGATCTGCATGGGAGGCTGCAGCCCCTATTCATCATGGTTACCTTGTCTTATTTCCCTATTTTAGTCTTGTATTGTTACATTTTTTTGACTGCGTTTTGTCAATACTTTGTTAGGGCTATCTTGTCGCACATTGACCTTTGAAATCTATGCATTATTTTCCAACGATTTTTTTTGCCAAAGGGCCAAAAGAATAGTGGTAATATATTTCACTCAAATCAGTGCAATCCTCACTCACTATCATTATGAGCAATGGAGCATGGCACTGGCCACGGTTCCATTTTCTAGAATCCTCCATCTTTTCTCTACTTATAAAAAATCCGAGTTGGTGATGATGGTGTGCCTGCCATCTTGCAATATAAACCGTCTGATCTATATTTGACGGATAGAAAGCAAACTATGCAATTTTGCAAAAAGATACTCGCACCTCTTTTCATATTTGCAGATAAGGCCTTCCCTTGTTCATTCTTATCTCCCACAACCTCATTGTTGAGCAATTAAAAAAAAGAAGCCTCTCGAACAATCCAGCATGGTGGCCGCCGTCGGCGTCGCCCATCTCCATGCCTTTGCTCAGTCCGACCACCAATCACCATCATGCCCCACTCCCCCTCACCTTATCTTCCCTCTTTATCAAGATATCATTAGTTTTTATAATGGGATTACTCCCGCATGGGTCAATCACAACTGATATTTTATTAAAAAAATGCATCTTGATGTTGCATCTTGCTAGTCCATTCTAGCTTGTGAGTTGTTGAAAGTTTGTCACATTTGTTTTCATATATTTTTAGCAAAATAAAAACAAATATAAGAATCCCAGAAACGAATATGAAAGCAATTTCTGCTGGAAACGAATACAATGCAAACATGGTACTACCCCCATCAATGCCGCACGTCGCACCCTGACCATCGAAACACAACTGCAACACCGCCGTCCTTCTACCGTTGCCAGGTGCCCTGCTCCCGTACGCATGGCCTCCGCGTCCCCGTGTCCATGGCCCGCGTCCCGCCCTCCGCATCCACGACTGGCGTCTCCGCGTCGGTGGCCTCACCGCCGCGTCCACAGCAGGCATCGCCGTCTACACGCCCGGCGTCCCCAGCTCGTGTCACCTCCTTGGCCGTAGTACGCAACACGAAGGGCGAGCTCCAGGGTGAGCATGCGCACACGAGCGTCCACGGCGCAGAGCATATTCACCAATCACCACCAGCGGGTCGCGGCCACCAGCCCGTTCAACACGTGCAGCTGCGCACCACATCTGGCGGCAGCGTGAACCGACCGGCGGCGAGAATCTGGTTTCTCCACGGCGGGCTTCTCCCCGTCCAGTGCCGCGGCGGGCGTCACCGCGTCCGCCACCGGCAGCTGGAGCAACGCGTCCGTGGCTGAGGACGGAGGCGCTGGAGGAGTGGGCTGAGGACGGAGGCACCGGTCGGCGACGCTGATGATGAGTGGAGTACTAATCTGTACTCTGTAGTAGTACTACTTGGACCTGGCCTCGGAGAGATGGAGTGGGGTTTTTTCTGTCCAAAATCTAATGCCAGCTCACTCACTGGTTTGTAGGCTAAAAATTATGCCGCACTAGTAGATTTTGAAATGGAGGGAAATATTATGCGCGCTAAATATAAGATGTTTTAGCTTTTCTCAGATTTGTATGCATCTAGACGCACTTTAGTGTGTATATTCACTCATTTTAATTTGATGTAGTCCATATTGCAATATAAAACAGCTCATAGTTAGAAAGGAAGGGAGTATATAACAGTATATTAACTCATTTTAATTTGATGTAGTTCATATTGCAATATAAAACAGCTCATAGTAAGAAAGGGAGGGAGTATATAACAAGAATCATACCCCCTCCGTCCGGAAATACTTGTCCTAGAAATGGATGTAGGACAAGTATTTTCAGACCGAGGGAGTACGAGGAAAAGGCTTGCCAATTAAAAAAAACACGTATAAGTCTTCTGTACTACCCAAGTAAAGACACGCAACAGCAGCAGCAGTAGTAATCTGTTTCTGCTAGCCCTTCAATTAAAGAACAAGAATATTACCGTCAAGGCCTCTAATTATTGGGGAAAAGAAGAATGTGTCATGTAAAAAAGACTGAAGCAAGACGACGGAACACATGTTAGAACTGACTCTTCATTTGCCTAGTGCAAATTGGGGAAAATTGATGGGTGCAATATTACAGACAGTAGAGCATCAATTGGTGTGACTCTGCGTTTATTGCAGCTAAGGTTCAGCAATTCCAACCCAGCTGAGGTGCATTTCCAACCCAGCGGAAACCAATTGCATCATTAGCTGCAGCAAATAGATGAGGCATACAATGCAAAATCATGAAGGGGCAAACAAACATTGCAAAGGGCACAACACAGTGTACAATGCAAAACCATGAATAATACTAAATTAAAATCAATAACCAGGAGCTGTTTAAATAAATGACCAAGCCATGAAGGGAAGCAAGAGTTATTCTGACCCTCGTCTGCTTCTCCCAAAAAATTTGTACATCCAAAAAAGTGTCAGTACTCCGTTTGTAAGCCAACAGTTGATGTTAAGAAAAGTGGCCGCCACAAGATCTAATGATAATATGATGGTTTGACTTTGTTTCCACAAGTCTAGAAACTAAGAAATGAGAGCAGTAGGTAGGTGAACTTCACAGGCTTTCAAGTCAAGTTCAGCTCCAGCATTGTCAATTTGTCATGGAAAAATGGGTTTAGCCAGGCATAAAAACTTGGAGAGAAACGCCTCCAGATTACGCCGCAATTCCGCTGGTTCAGATCACCAACTAAAGTCTGAAGAAAGTTTCAACTCTCCTTTTCTTCATCACACCTCCCTCCACCAAGGAACCAACGGACTATGAAATGTCCAGGAACTACTTCAGCACTGAAAAAAAGAACACATGTGTCAAGACTTCAGTTAAATATCGTGAATTAGGTTTTCGTATTCAAAGAGTATTACCTTCATGTGCCTCCTTGTAGCCATCCTGACGCATAATGAGCTGAGGCACCAGATTCACCTCATACTTCATCAATTGGAAATAGCTAATCAAGAGTGGAAGAGAATATGTGTTCTTTGGTTCATTAGCACCAAACACAGGTTCTTCGGGTATTTTACCATCTACAAGCCCTTTGGGCATCCTCCACATCTCACCCAAAAAGCATGCCGGCATCAAGTTCAAAAACCTCTCAGGTATGCTTCTCAAAAGCTCTTCTTGTGTAAGTGGGACCTTCTCTGCACCAAACTTTGACAGGAAATTCTTGGCCTTTACAAATCTAAGGCCAGTCTCTTTTTAAAGCATCTTTCTTACTCTCAGAGACCTTTTTGCTTTCAAGATCCTTCAGCAGCTCCTTCGCGAGCAAAGCAAGCATCACATGCAGAGTTGCATTACCGCCTTTCGACCAGTTATTAGTCCACATTGCAAGAATTAATCCCAGAGCCACCCAGGGTTGAGCCTTGAAATTTATGATTACAAATCTCAGAATGATCGGGAGCCGTTGGGCCTCCCCCAGAAACACCATCAACGTCTCAATCATCCTTAGCCTCTCATTGCTCTGCTCCTCAAAGTTCTGTTGATTGAATCCCAACAAGACCTCGACCATTCTGTCCAAAAAACCATCACCAACCTCCACGGCTTCCCTGAAAACCATAGTAAGTTAATACCTATATTTTTCTTACTCACTGCACAATCTTTTTAAAACTACATCACCGAGTGCAAAAGGTAAGAGATAGGGATGTGATCTCAAACTGTAAGGGACACTTACCAGAGATTGAAATAAATATAGAAACAGCCAAATAAAATTAGTTGAGCAGTACAAAAAGATGCATGATCAGTTTTAGGCAAATGGTCTAGTTTCACTGGCGTCTAAAACTAAGCAACACATTAACATCAAAACTGAATTTTGTCCATTCACAACGCTGGATAACCATGCCATATTTATTTAGCAAACCCTCTACATACTCCATGAGAGTCACATTACATGAGTAAAGTCAGCTTACCTGGGCAACATGCTAAAGAGTACTAACTAGGGAGAATATTTATAGAAGTGTACAACAGCTACTTCCATTAATCACAACAATATCGGCAGCCAAGTTACAATATTTTTCAGAGGAATAAAATTGCACATACCAAATAGTTAAAATTTAAACAATCAGCCATCAATTGATATAGGTATCTACAGCAACAAAATATGTAATGCATTCTCCAAGCAAAGATCACAGTAGAACCAACATTGGACCTTACACTAGACTTAATTTCAAATAATCTAGGTGAGAGGGTATAATCTCAAATATTTAGGTGAGAGGACTTACTGGCTTGTATAGCCTGAGCCATAAGTCAGCCTCATGTTATCTTGACCGAAAAGATGGGCAGGCAACTCGACATCCTCAAAATAGAACCAACCACTATTGTCATCTTCCTTCTCTGGTTGTGGCCTAAACGCGACCACATAGCCATCATAATCTGTTACCAAAGACTCAAGTGTACCATTCACACTTATGAAGACCACGATATGATAAGTAATGATGTTCTCAACTCCACCCTCATCACCGTCATCACTGTCATCATCATCTGAGGAATCAACCTTAGTATCATTCTTAGGTTTTTGTTTCTTTGGGTGAGGTGGGGTGACGGGAACAGTCCCACAGGCAGTCGACCGAACATCACTAAAATGGCCCCTTCTTCTGGTGAAGAATGCCTGTAGCTGTTTTACGGTCAGAGCTGTCTTGATTTCGTACCTGGGGATATCCTATAAGGCCATACAACAACAAAAATTAGAAAAGATTAAATAACAAGGAGGCACCTTAAGAAGAAGATTCATGCATGCTTCAGTGTTAGATGATAGATATGAATTTTCGTTCTTGACTTGCCTTTATTCTTTTGTTAGTTAGCTCACTGGAGCAAGTATCCATGTATAAATTAACACACATAACATACCAAAAAAGGGCAGCCCCAGTGCATGTAGCTCCCGCTTGCGCAGGGTCTGGGGAACTACTTGCATAATGGAATTTCTGATCTTGTAGTGCCAAGGATAGCAGTTTGGTTTCAAGTATAAACTCATTTGAGGAAAATGAATGTGCCAATAATCTTAACATGTTTAAGGACAACAAGAGAACAGTAAGACAAAACACATACAGTACAATTTTGGTGGCCAAGACATGTTCACCAAATCACCTCCATACACAAGTAAATTGCCCATTGAACTTGATAAGGAACCGTGAGATCCCATTAAGTATTGAAAAGTTGTACAACAAGCAAGATAGTGCATACTGACATTTACTGTGATACATGGAAATGGTAACTTGATGATTTGAGAGTTCATAGCTTTCAACAGAAAAAGAAATTTATTTATAGGTACTGACAAAAGAGAATCAGATCTCAAGCTTTCTCGGTTGTAACAGAAACATAGTCAGCAGAGCATATCAATCTAGCCAATAATTTAATAATTTACCCTAAACTGGTTGAATTAAGAGCACTGCTACTGGAAATTTATTATCTCCTGAGAAAACTACCCGTACGGAAGGGAGAGAACCATAGGTCAGGACATGAACAATCACTTCACGGTAAGCTAGCGCACTTACAGAGAACTTGTGAGGCCGCACTGCTTGGGCTTTGGCTGCCGCCTTGACCTTAGCCCTCCGTCTGGCCTGCGAGTACTCATCCCCACCGCGGTCTGGTTTCTTTGAAGCTGCTCTTTGCTGCCTCCTTCCCTTCTTCTTCCCCATCCCCGGGCCCCTGCCCTGCTTGCCGATGTGCAGCCACTGCTCACCGACTCCCTCCTGCTGCTCCTGGCGGCGAGAGAGGGGAAGGAGGCTAGGGATTTGGACTTTGGAGATGCCGGGGGTGGGGGCGTCCGGGAGCAGAGGCAATATAATAATAAGATAATGAAACGCAGTATAAAGGACCCTAATGTACATTAGGGAAGCAGAGGTAATATCAAATCTTCCCAGTTTGGCACCCTAATGTTTTGCCCTGCTCAGATTGCAGTACAAGGGCATCTCCAAAGCGGCCCCTCAAATAGCTTCCATTCAACGCGGTCAGGCATCAGTCTGTGAAATAGTCTGTACGTCCGTATTCCTGCAAAACTAAGCAAACTAGAGGCTTTGCAAGAGTCTAGAACCTTTCCCCACGTAGGACTCTGACACCCCTGGCTCACTCAAAACCACACCCGGACCAGGGGATCCATCCATTTCCCTTTTATCTGCATCCACCCAAAACCACACCCGGACCAAGGGATCCATCCCTTTCCCTTTTATCGGCATCAACTTCCTCCCTGGTCCACGTCGTCGTTGTACCGCCTCCGGAGCCCGCCAAGCCCTTGCCGGACTTCCATGACCTCCGCCGCCACCCGATCGCCACACCGCTTTTCCTACACTGGAGTTGCACATATCTCGTTTGCCCGCCATGCAGGTACGATGCCGTCTGTGCGGATCACCATGCCCAGGAAGTGTTTGGTGAAATGCTCATGCTAAAATTTTGACAATCTACCTCCCTTCTTTCAAGCAATGGATTCGGATATGGAGTACATCTACGAGCGCAACGTTGAGTCGTCCGATGAGGAGGATTATGTGTATAAAACGACGATGATGCAGGAGGTCCTTGCAGACGCGGAGTGTGCGAAAGATCATGTTCTCAATTTTAAGGGATCTATAAGGGTCATAGGATGCTCAATCGGAACAAGGCACGGGGGTGTTTGACGCTCATTGACGACTAAGTTGCCCTTGATGCCCTATTCACAGACAATTTTCACCCGCACTTCCGCCTACAATGGTGTCCAGTCCTACAATGACTAATTGAAGAAGGATGTCATAGGAAGAATTGGATTCTCTAGTTACCAGAAGTGCATTGCTTCTTTGCGGATGCTTGCCTATGGCACGGCCGCTACCGGATGTCTGAGAGCACATGGGGAGACGCTATCGTGAGGTTTGCTACTGGCGATGGTCGAGATGTTTGGACCTCGGTACTTGAGAGAATCAAATGTTGCAGACACCGAAAGGCTCATGACAATGTCCGAAGCAAGGGGGTGGCTAGGTATGCTCAGATCTCTTGACTTCATGAACCGGAGATGGAAGAACTTTTCAAAAGCTCTAGAAGGCAATACCGTGGCTGTGTTAAGAAGCACACCATCATTCTTGAAACAATTGTATCATAGTATCTCTGGATTTAGCATGCTTTCTTTGGCATGCCCGGATCTCATAATGCAATGAGCATGAGTACAATATGGTCTAGTATCTGGTTGACGGTATCTATCCTCCAGACCATTTCTGAGCCAGTTAGTCTAAAAAGAGCTCACTTTGCCCAAAGACAAAAAGGGGCTAGAAAGGATGTGGAGAGGGCATTTGGAGTGCTCAAGCCCATTGTGCAGTTGTTCGTGGACCTATTAAACAATGAGATCCAAAGACCTTATGGGAGATGATGACACGATGTGTGATCATGCACAACATAATCATGGTATGAGGGTGAAGAGGCTGCCGGAGGTTTGGAAGCTGAGAATATGGGTGATCATATCCAAGTTCCAAATTAGAATCCGGCAACATTTGATGAATTTGTTCAAATACATCAACAAATTCGGCATTGAGCAACTCATAAGCAGCTTAAGGAAGATTTGATTGAGCATGTGTGCGCAGTTAAAGGGTAAAGTAGAACATATGTGTGAGTTCAAATCAAGTTTCAACTATTTTACTTCAACTGAGTTGGATTGTGATAATATTTATATTTAAACTATGTCGCATTTTAATATTTTTACTCCTCAAAGATTTGATAAACTATTATTTTCAGTGTTGTGGACTGAAGACAAAAAAAAATAGAAGCAGATGTTTAGAGGACAGAGTTGAACGACAATAGTGTGTCGCTTTGGGAGCGGTGTTGGAAATGCTCCAAGGGACGTTCCCGTCCATGATAGCAGCAGGCTTCCGCAGGGATTAATTATTAGGTAGCTTGAGCTGTGTTAGAGCATCCAAAGTGTACATGACTTGTTTGGTGGAATCACTCACCACAATCACATGAGCGCACTTGACTGCAAAATCTTACGACGTCCTCGTTTCACCCATAAAAAAGAGAAGCACAAAAAAGCCTAACTGACTAAAGGGTCGTCGGCCAACGGATCTTTTTAGAAAATCCGCCGGCTCCGCAGTCATTAGGTCTGGCACCATCCAGTGGCCCTGCCCGGTACCATCATTGCAACGAAGGTAGTGTTGCAAAAGCTTTGCAACAGAGCTCGTGTTGCGGAAACATTTGCAACAGAGATTGTGATACGGATCTTTGCAACAGAGCTCGTGTTGTGAAAATATTTGCAATAAAGATTATGTTGTGGATTTTTTTTCGTTGTCTCATGGACTTTTGCAACATAGGCCATGTTTCAGAAACATCCTGCCATAGCGGTTACCTCTGTCTTGCAGCGGAGCTCCGCTGCTGTTGTTGAAGCACAAGATGTTTTTGAAGCAGCTATGTTTCTCCAAAACTGACTATGTTTCCGCAACACCGGTTATGTTGCAATCCTAGTGAACAGCTCGCGTGATGCATCCGAGGATGGACAGATGAAGCACGCGGGCTATGGCGGTGACACGTAGGGCGTTTGCCCCATCCCCAACGCCTCCATCACAGTACTGTGTGCGTCCCCTGAAGCACCTAGGTGCCCCTCATATCCCCTTCAGCGGCCCCAATCGAGGTACGCCCCGAGTAGCAGCGAAGAGCTTGGCAATTGAGGGGAGATATAGGTGAAAGAGAAAGGTAGGAGACAGAGAAAAGAGATAAGGTCCACAGCAGGACGCGTGGCACCCAGCCGATGCAGTGGATTACTAGATAAGGTCCACAGCAGGACGCGTGGCACCCAGCCGATGCAGTGGATTACTATCGAGAAATTAGCCAGCTGAAGCCGAGCATTTTCCTTGGCTAAGAGCATCTCCAACAGAAGCACTATATAAACGACGCGCGGTATAAAAACTGCTTTTAGCGCGCGCGGACCTGATTTGGAGTCTCCAGCAGCAGCACAAAAAGCGTGCGCGTGCTATAACTAATGCAGCACGCGCATTAAAAAAGCATCACGCACAGCATATTTAGTGTGTTCGCTCGCGCGCACTGCAAACTCTGGGCTGCTGCAGATGAGACCACTTGATTGGGACCGCTAGACTCGCGTGCAGCATATTTTGCAGCGCTTGTTGGAGCAAACGTTTTCTAGCGCCCTAAAAAAACTACTTGCACGCTGTAAACCCGTTTTTGGGCGCCGCGCATTGGGTGGCTGTTGGAAATGCCCTAAAAGCCTCACACAAGCGCGTCACTCTTGGGTGGCGGTGCACTTTGGGCCGACGGTAGCAGAAGCCTAACGACTACATTCACACAACCCTTGGGCTTTATAGTTGATGCTAAAATGATAAAAGCATGACGACACAAAATGTAGACTACACAATAAAACAAAAACCAACAATAATTATAGGAGGAAAAATGTGTCATAAGTAAAACTACGCCTTAATGTGTGGTTCGGATCCAACACATGAATTTTAGATAAATCTTGATCATTCATTGTTTTCTACGTTTTTCTTTTCCTGTCTGTATGGTTTTGATTTTCAATGAATGAGCATTTGGCAATGCTTTTATCTCTATTATATGTCGCAAGCGCGTATACAATCTATAAACAAATACTAATAATGAGAAAATAAAACCGCCAATAATTGCGAATATCTCATTCTTTCCTTATCCAAGATTGGAGAAAGAAGATCTAAATGAATTTTCGTCATAATTCATTAATATTTCAATTTGAATATTGCAATAATTTATATTCAAAAAGACGACCACTTGGCTCGGGGGGATATAGCCCATTTGCTGGAGCACCACTCTTGCAGTTGGGTCAAAAAAACTTGGGGCAAGATAATGGATGCAAAGATGAACAAAAGGCCTTGGACATGTAATGGATCCTGAAAGGATTCCTATTTTTTCGTGTCAAAGGTTAGATCAAACCCAGTCACCCTCCTACTATAAAAATGCACACATTTCTTTTGCGAATTCCGATTCCAGGCACGTAATGCATGGAAAAGTCCAAGATAAACCGCTCACGAAAGCTTGAGTCATGTAACACAATGGGCAAAATAAAAGATCTAAGTACACAAACTCTAGGAAACTTCACGACCACGGCAAATAAAAAGGAGTGCGTTGGTGGGACATTTTTTAACTTGTAAACTTCACGACCATGAAAAACTGGAGTGTGTTACGGCATCTCCGACCCTCAAATCACCCGCATACGTTCAAATCGTGTTGTTCGAACAGCGAAAGCCATTCAACGCGGACATACTTTCTCTCGCAAACCGGGAACAATCTAAAGGCTATGCGGGCGTCCGGACACCATCTAAGCCCGCTTCTAACCACCCTGGTCCACCCAAATCCCCTCCTTCATCGCCCGCACTCGTTCCCGGCCGGCGCTAACTACCCACATGCATGCTGGTGTAGAGTGCGCCGCTCCACATTTTAGACGGCTCAGGGCAGACGCGACTGCCTCCGCCATTGAAGCAGCACGCCGACCGAGGGCGCCGCCCGCTGCACGCTCGACTGAACACGCCTCCTCGCCATATTCAAATGCCTCCATTAAACCCGTGTGAAAGCCGAGAAACTTACTCCGGTCACACGTCCGTTCATGACCGGGCCGGCATTAAACACAACGTCGGGCAAGCTCCTTCCGTCCACCTGCTATTTAAAGGAGGCCAGACACCGGCCAAGAATAGCACCACTCTGTCGCTCCCCATCTCTTTTCTCCACCCTTTCGATGGCATCCGACTAGAAGAAAGAACCGTTCTTTGGCTGGTTGGATGGTCCGCCGAGCCCCGGCCAGATACGAGAGAGGCAGCTCGCTGCTCCACCTCCATCACCTAGACCGACAAAGCAAGTTGCCGCACCAAGCCGGCGCGTGGTTTAGCAACTCGCCCCTTCAAGCCAGCTCGCAGAGGAGTGGCGAGTTGCTCCAATCCAGCACGGGCATTGTCGCTACTGTGGACCACGCCGCATTGTACCGCGCCATCCGCCGTCAACGGCGCGTAACCGTGCTCTGCCGGCAGAGAAAGATGCCAGCTACGCAGACATCGACGGGCGGCACCCGGCACATCCGTTGCCGCCACCATTATCGAGGAGAAGTATAACACGGGAGGCCGCCGTCGCTTAGGTCCCATGAAGGCCACCACCGAGGCGACGCCGGAGTATACGGTCGGTGTGTCTTGCAGGCCACCGTCGTCCCGTTACCCAAAACCAACTTTGATCCGTGCAGCGTAGGGATCCTTCCCCTCCAGTTGAAGCATCAACCGTCGATTCCACTCCGATGTGCTATGGGGAAGCGAGCCGCCCTTTGCAGTGAAGCATATACCTCCGAGGCTCATGGCTACCATACATGGGAACGACAATGATGACGGGGTCCTGTACCGGGGGTGGCTATCACCAGGGAGCCCAACCTCATCAACTACAAGGGGACCACTAGGCCCAATGCCAGGAGCAAACCCTAGGAGGCGAAGACGACCTTCGTGGTCTCAAGACTAGAGGGCGGCAGCACCGCAGATCGCATCTACCGTGTAAATCCTAGACCTCTCCTGCCTATATAAAGGGAGGTCTAGGGTCCTCATTCATCATCTGTCCATAGATAGGAAACTCTCAGTACCAGTATTATACACCATTATAACCCCTTGCACGAGGTATCCCTCCACCATGAATAACGAAAACTAGAAGGATGTAGGGTATTACTCTCCAGAGGCCCTAATTTGGATAAACCCCTCGTGTGACCTCTGATCCAGGACTTTCAGCTGTCCTTGGACCCCAACCGAGGGATTTGATAGTATTTTGCACCGTCAAATAGAGATCCGCCGCGGCCGGCAGTAGACTAGTCAAGGGTATCCATATCGTCGGAATGGATATCCACTGGCGCCGGCCATAGACTAGTTTTATCTTAGTCCGGTATCGTTTTTAGTGAAAAATATGTCTAAAATGTAAACATTTTCGTCCGTTTTGTATGAAATCCGTTATGTTTATATAAAATCTAGCCGTGTTTGCATGAATTTCATTCGGTTTGTTGAAAAAGTGTTTGAAATGTATGCGGGAAGCGTTGGATGGCGATCTCCCGCATCCGTTTCCGTGGACTGGTCCTCCTTTTCTGCGGACGGATACGAGAGGAAATTCGCTAGTCGCTGTTGTAGATGCCCTTAGTGAGACATTTTTAACTAGTCCGGCAACCCCTCCTTTAGCGCCGTTCAAGACAACAATTGCACGCATCTCATTTGTGAATTTCAATTCTGTGTACATGCTACATAACATAAGTAAACAAGTACCCAATGCCACAAGAAAAAAGACAAATGCGCAAAATCTAGGAAAACATCACAAACACACAAGGATAATTGATTTGTTGGCACTTGTGAAGGAAAAATTCAACCAATGGCCAAGACTTTTTGAAGTTCGTGTTGGTAGAGTTGGGTGTAGATCGGCACAATTATTAATATTTTGTTGATGAGTGAAAGAAATAGTCTAGTTGGGCAGCAATCGATAGGAATACTTATATTGTAAGTACGTTACCTGGGGAGAATTGTTGAGTCAAATATTGATCCAGCGGGATGCTTTCAGTTGTCCAGTTGTGACGCACCATCTGCAAAAAGATCACAATAACAATCCTTTCAGAAAGCTCCTATGACACATCGAGTTATAAGCAGGAGAGGGGAAAGCCCTGCACTATGGATGCACTGTCTGCAAAAATATCTACTCCCTCCGTTCCTAAATATAAGTCTTTCTAGACATTTCACTATGGACTTCAAAGAACACTCCACATCCTATGTAAAATCTTCATATTTTATTACAAAAATTCCATCGATAGGAAAAAAGTACTTAGCACATAATACACCAACAGCTTATATCCCATATGTAAGAGGGATGTTGTACAGACACATAAAGTACACAGAGCCCAAACAAATCATATATCAAGTAATCAGAACTATTTTCGATACATCAATTCCGATTAATCCAAAAGCCTTAAGAGGGAAAACCAACCAAACTGGATACAGCAAGCCTACAAATAGGCTGCGCGCACGAGGACAATGATCAACCTACAGGAGCAGCGCTAGCAGCAACACAAATCGCTTCAAACGCGATAGAACAGGCTACACCATCGATCAGAGGAACGCACAAACGGGATGAGCTAAACATGGGCTAGGGGCCGTTGATCTGAGCGGAGGGAGGCCTAACCTGCGCCCGAGCACCACAACACCTGCAGTCGCAACTCTCCTGCCTGTCATAGTGTTCATTCATAGATCCGCTTTAGAAGCAAAATACAACCAACATCCCATAATGACAGTATAAACAAGTAGTTATTAGATATCAAAACGCGTAGAAGATTTAAACCTTATACATGGGAGGAGTTGGGCTGACGACAGGGCGAGGCGAGGCGAGGCGAGGCGGGCGTGCAACAATGCCCTAGAAAGGACCCTAAACAGCCGAGGTGCTCGCTCATATACGCAGATCTGATCGAGGTCCCCTGGTACTCCGGCCTCCAGATATACAGTACACCTTCTCGTCCTCGGCACGAATCCGCCGCGAGGATCCATGGATCGCAGGCGTAGGTCGAGACCTTGTCGGCACGCATCCGCCGTGCGTGAGGGATCCATGGATCGCAGAACCAACTCCAGGGGGGCACTCCGGTATCCAGACATGTACACCATCTCGGGTCTCGGCACGCATGCGCCGTGAATTTCTGTCCCCGGAGAGAGATTCCACCCCTCCCGCCGGCGCCGGGTCCTGGTAGGGAAAGCGAGCCTGGTGTTGGGGGAAGAATAGGCGTGGCGTGGGGAGGACGATCAGATAAAACGTGGGCGTAGTCTATATATATACAGTATATATTACTCCACCTACCGTATATTGTTTGTATTCCCTTATTTAAAGATTATTATTACAACAATACGGTGCATTGTTTTCCGGGATTGGAGAGATCGGAGACAGAGCTGAGGTCTAATCGTCACATGCCACGAGGATCCACGCCCTCCCTTGTCCGGGCACCTAAAATTGCAGCAGGCTACACGACACATGTTTTTTGTGCTCTGTTATGCACGTGCCGACGTGCGTACGCGTGTACTACTGGTACTCCTATATTGCTGAGGCCTGACGGGTACGCGAGATCTTGGATTTTTTTTTTACCGTGCGATACCAATTGCTTTTGCCCATGGTATATGGGTACCGCGGGCATAGGCGAGACTTTATACCCACGGCCGGATAATAGTAGCTGTACCCACAAAAAACATGGATAGTAGGGCACAAGTGACAAAATCCATACATGTGTTGTCAGAAAAAATAAAATCCACCCATGCCTTATAAACCAATAAATATCCAAAACTAATACTAATAAATAAACATAATTCCAGGGTTTTCTACTAAGAAATCCACAAGGATGTCATCGAACATACCAGGGTTTTCAACGGCGGCGAATCATCCGCCCTAGAGGAGATACAAACTCGCCTTAAGCAACAGGGTTTCAATGCTGGCGGTCCAACCTCTCTTGTGGATCGGATGAAGAAGTACCTAAGCGATCCTTATTACGATGATATATTATAAACAGAGAGTGACAACTATGTGTGGTTCTATAGAGTACTCGGCTACATTGTCGTTCTGTATTAACATACTTCAAAACTTGCCTGGCTATTTCAATTAAGTACTCCATTACATAATTCTTGTTGATGTCTTTTAATTAACGTTAATAGTTTTTCTAATTGTGGCATGCAAACGTCTCATAAACGTTGTCATGACAGTGTGTATTCCACTGCTATGCAGGCATTTTTTTGTTGCCTTTTAATGACGTGTGGACAAAATGCAACGCCTCTAACTTTCCACGACACTGCTGGAGTGCAATTAGGTGTTACGCCATCAGTATATATGTTACTGCTTATGGGCATCCAACGCTACCACTATTTTTTTTTATCAGCGACGCCTTGTTGGTGGCGTTGAGTGCTCAACAAGGCACTTTTTGCAATGCCAGCACTAGCGTTTCCTGCACTAGTGTATAGCCATCAGTTTGCTCTATTATTATCCGTGCTCTAATTGTCTTCACAAAACCGTAGTGAACGTGAATCGCTGTTTTCTAATACGGGGCGGATCTAATGGCATCCTACAATAATGCACTCTACGGGCTGGGCTCCAGGTTTTTCTTTTCTTCCGAAAACTCTATTTCTACTTCACAAAACATTCAAGAAGTGTGCTTATACATATACATGTATGGTTTGTATGTATGAAGTTTCATGCAAATATTTTTATGTGTGGTGTACACAAAAAAAAGATGAATACATGCATAAAAGTAGGCCTTTCTACTGTGGTTGTTGGGCTAGTTTTTTTTTGTCTTTTTTGCATAGGCCACAAATCAACTTATTGAACAATGAAACTTTACAGACATACGAAGAACACCTATATGTATCCGTGGAAAAATAAAATCATTTCTTTTCTTTTGAAACTTACAACTAGCATTTTCGTTTTTTTTAACACAAGGCTCATCTACAAAATGCTGTACTTTGGCATCCTTACTCTAAGAGTAAGTATAATAAGGTGACATAGGCAAGCTAAAAGACTTTAAATATTATATTTTTGTTGAGTTGGAGGAGAGAGAAGAGAGACAGAAGAGGAGCGGGTTGTAGATTTACATCTGGTTGTAGCACGGGCTCCTAGAAATTTTATGAGAGTGTAACAATGTAAGGTGGGTCATACCGTAAAAATAGCACTTCCTTGTAGCTAACTACCCCCCGTTCCTTTTTAATCCACGTATTAGATTTGTATCAAGGCAAACTTTACAAAGTTCGACCAAATTCATATTAAAAAAAATTAACATCTATAATTAAAACATATATACTATGAAACTGCATTTCATAATGATCCTACCCATATTGTTTTAACATTGTGAATGTTGATGCTCTTTTTTTATAAGTTTGATCAAAGTAGAGATTATTTTGATTTCGGACAAAAACTTATATGCAGACTAAAAAGGATTGAAGGGAGTACTATACATGTTGGCTATTCCTACAACTTAGCGAATAGCTCTAACCTTTCCTCGGGGACGGAAGGGAGATATGAGCGCAGCGATTGGGTATGAATAACATGACAACATGCTATAGCTAACAGTTGACTGTATTATTAACCGTGCACTAGGCCTCAGTTTTGGCGGGGTTTTAATTTACTCGACAGGACACATGAAGCAGCAGAAAAGACCACGTTGGCTCAGGACGCAGAGGGTGCAGACTGATGACCCAAGTCCCAAGAGGCACTCTTTGTAATGTTGTTCATTAATCTATAAAGCCGATCGTTCTCTCAAAAAAGAGGCACTGTGACCCGGCCTAGAGTTCCTCAAATCAAAAAGGGGGGAAATGATAAACTAACTTCCTTCCAGCTGCCCTGACATGGCCCAGAGCGGAGGTACTACTACTGTAGTTCTATACGGTTACATAGGTACTAGTACTCCCTAGGCCGGGAGCCACAGGCTTCTCCGATGGAGAGGTGCGCAACCGTGCAACCAGCCACTACAAAGGGGCCAAATGAGTTCTTCGTTCTTTTTAAGCAAGAAAGGAATTTGCAGCCGCAGCGCACAGACTGAACCTTTGGTGCGTCGATCGATAGGATGGGTTTGACAAATGTTACTTAGTACTAAAATTTAGTATTTAGTTGCAAGTACTAAAGATGATTGAAATCAACTAAATCTGGAAAATGTTTACAAGAGGTTACGCGTACTTTTGGCGTGAATGGACTCTGAGCTGCAGCAGCTGCTGTTTTGGCAGCCCTTTCGCAGATTGCGCCGGAGTACTCATCGTCTTGATGCTCATAGTGGTCGCTTTCCAATGTTGCACCGTGCACGGATCCACGACTTTGACCTGCAAAATGATACTACCACAAACGAACCAATCCAAGTTGAAACATTTCAGATCTGAGGAGACGCGAATTAAATCCCTGCCAAAACAAGAACCGAATCTTGCATGTGCAATACCACAGAAACGGAAAAAAATAAATTCAAGAATCCCAGTAGCTAGTCCGCCTCGCGCGCCGCTTAGCCCCTCTCTCGTCACACCACGCGGTTTGGGCGTTAATCCGTTGCGCTTGATGCCTGGCACGCTCTGTATTCTGGCCGTCGACTTGTGCGCCTAATCTGGACTCTGATTCGGTCAAATCATCTTTGAGCATATAAACTCGGCCTAACCCTTGCACACTTACCACTTGACAGAAGGGAAAAAGAAAGGGGCCCAACACGGCCCACTTGAAAGGACCCGTCGTCTTTGTCCTCTGAGAAAGCAGAGCTGTGGAGCTCCTCTCATGGCGCTGCCAACAATGGTTTTAGGGCATCCCAAAAATCTACTGTAGAAAAGAGTTCTATAGAGTAGCAAGTACTTGTAACCACGGGATTCGTTTAACCACCTGGTATAATTTGACTCCTTCGCGCGCCTGGGACGCCGCATACGGGGAACCAAAACGGTGCTATGGAGCTTGGTGATTCAGATCTGGATTCGTCCAACTGTCAAGCCGCCGCTAATATAGCGCCTGCGTTGTGTCCGCAACCGCAACCAGCAGGAGAGAAGAACTGCAAAACCAAAAACCAGATCTGAGAACCGGTCAATTTGAGCTCACCTGACAGCGGCAGCGACCAACAGAATCGCCGGCATACAGGCCGGCGACGACGAGCCAAGCGACGAACGAACCGCCGCCGGAGAAAGCACAAGCTGGACCATGACAGTATCCCATGTTCCTCCTGCGGTACAGAAAGTGCGGCGGAGGGCGGATGAGAATGGAGTGGAGTGGAGTGGTGGTTTGGGGACTGACAGACTGTAGGGGTCGTAGTCACATTTTGGGCACTGTGTGGCAGGGCGGCGGACCGTGAGTTCGTGACGGGCGCAAGATCTACTCCCTGCTAAAAAGTTTTTTTTTTGAGCATTACTCCCTGCTAAAAAGTTAGTGTGACGTTATCTCAGTCGCTCGGGATAGGCGCCGGCCTCCTATTCTCACTATCCTCGGTGTATTCCCTCTGCCGAAGTATATTTCTTTATTATTACTACCAAAGATGTCTATAGTCTATACGGTGGAAACTAGAGTCAACCTACAAAAAAAAAAAAAATCAACCTACACAGCAACATGGCATCGTTGCTATTGCTATCCTGATGTGATTTGGATGGCAAATGGTGAGGCTTTACCTCATGTTGTTTGTATTATTATTTTTTCAGACTTATTTTGAATTTAAGCACATTCATGACCCCACGGAAAACTTATTTGCTTGTCTACCCTCCCTGTAGGAACCACTAGCCGCTAGACGCGCCCCCTATAGGTAAGAGGCCAAACGGCTTGCTGTCTTCGACTGTCAATGTTTTTCAATGATCGTCGCTCTGCCCGCCGAGGAAGCACACACTAATCCTTTCGATAGCCGCCACGGCATTGTCGACACTAACATTGTATGTCAGAGCTTATTAGTCACAATTGCATTCGTCAGACGACATGTTTTTAGTCGGAAGAGCCGGGTAAGTCGCTTGCTGGAAGACGACGTGTTTTTAGTTGGACAGTCTCGTGTGGAGATGACGCGGTTGTGTTCGCCGGGTAAGGGCCTGAGACGGTCACAGACGTTTCGACGTGGAGACTACTTGTGTTGGTCAGAACACATCGTGACAGTGTGTTTGGGGATTGTCGTTGGATGGTCGGACGATCGATGGTGGGCGGATGGTCGGCGTTTGCCGTGTGGATGTGTGGTCTTGTCTCGGCTTGGTTGTGTGTGGTTTGAACTGTTTATTGCATGTGGCCCGGTTATGTTTCTTTCCAGCCTCTTCTTCTTTTCTTTCGTTGCCTCTTTTTTTGTTTTGTTGCAACCTTGTTTTTTCTTTGTCATGTCGTTATGTATTTTCCTTTGTATATCATCCATACCGTCTGTGGTGTTTTGTCTTGTCATTATTGTTTGGACTCATATATGTGGGTTGTGGAGGAAAACTTGTAGGCTGCCCCTGCACTTGTTGGCAGCCCAACCCTATCCGGAATGACGCGACAAAAGGGGGTTCGAGGACGACCAGACCCAGCAGCTCCCACGAGTTGTGCAGTTATATTTTTTGTCCCATATAATACATATTTAGATAGTTAAATTGTCGACCTAGAACTACGTGAATGACTTATACACCGGGACGGAGGGAGTAGCCGTCCAGGAAAAACGACACGACAAGGCTGGTTAGCGAAGGCTCCCTCCTCGTCTGATGAAAGTCCTATTAAGCATACAGACTTGGTTCTTGACGGTGTCATACAGCGGGGGTGGCTCACTGAGGGGGGCCTCGCAGAAGACCTGCCCAAGGATCCACAGGACTCAGCGATGGAGGGCGGCCCTGATGACCCACAAGTATGGGGGATCAATTGTAGTGCTTTCGATAAGTAAGAGTATCGAACCCAACAAGGAGCAGAAGGAAATGATAAGCGGTTTACAGCAAGGTATTCTCTTAGGCCTAACTATGGTGAAGTGTCATGTATTCGATGTTCACATGACACCACTAAAGGAGGAACAATATACATATCATCAAAATATCGAACGAATACCAACTTCACAATATTACTTATAACAAGACTTCTCCCATGTCCTCAAGAACAGAAGTAACTATTAACAAATCATATTCATGTTCAAGATCAGAGGTGTATTGAATATGCTTAAGGATCTGAACATATAATCTTCCACCAAATAAATCAACTAGCATCAACTACAAAACATAATCAACAGTACTAGCAAACCACAGGTACCAATATGAGGTTTTGAGACAAAGATTGAATACAAGAGATGAACTAGGGTTTGAGAGGAGATGGTGCTGGTTAAGATGTTGATGAAGACCGTTCCTACCATGATGAGAGGATCGTTGGTGATGTTGATGGCTTTGATTGAAGGAAATATGCCCTAGAGGCAATAATAAAGTTATTATTTATTTCCTTATATATCATGATAAATGTTTATTATTCATGCTAGAATTGTATTAACCGGAAACATAATACATGTGTGGATACATAGACAAACAGAGTGTCACTAGTATGCCTCTACTTGACTAGCTTGTTAATCAAAGATGGTTAAGTTTCCTAACCATAGACAAAAGAGTTGTCATTTAATTAACAAGGTCACATCATTAGTTGAATGATCTGATTGACATGACCCATTCCATTAGCTTAGCACCCGATCGTTTAGTATGTTGCTATTGCTTTCTTCATGACTTATACATGTTCCTATGACTATGAGATTATGCAACTCCCGTTTACCGTAGGAACACTTTGTGTGCTACCAAACATCACAACGTAACTGGGTGATTATAAAGGTGCTCTACAGGTGTCTCCGAAAGTATTTGTTGGGTTGGCGTATTTCGAGATTAGGATTTGTCACTCCGAATGTCGGAGAGATATCTCAGGGCCTTCTCGGTAATGCACATCACATAAGCCTTGCAAGCATTGCAACCAATGAGTTAGTTGCGAGATGATGTATTACAGAACGAGTAAAGAGACTTGCCGGTAACGAGATTGAACTAGGTATTGGATACCGACGATCGAATCTCGGGCAAGTAACATACCGATGACAAAGGGAACAACATATGTTGTTATGCGGTCTGACCGATAAAGATCTTCGTAGAATATGTAGGAGCCAATATGGGCATCCAGGTCCCGCTATTGGTTATTGACCGGAGACGTGTCTCGGTCATGTCTACATTGTTCTCGAACCGTAGGGTCCGCACGCTTAAGGTTTCGATGACAGTTATATTATGAGTTTATGCATTTTGATGTACCGAAGTTAGTTCGGAGTCCCGGATGAGATCACGGACATGACGAGGAGTCTTGAAATGGTCAAGACATAAAGATTGATATATTGGACGACTATACTCCGACATCGGAATGGTTCCGAGTGGTTTCGGAGAAAACCGGAGTGCCGGAGGGGTTACCGGAACCCCCCGGGAGGAGTATTGGGCCATATGGGACTTAGTGGAGAGAGAGAGGGGCGGCCAGGGTGGGCCGCGCGCCCCCTCCCCCTCTGGTCCAAATTGGACTAGGAGAGGGGGGGCGGCGCCCCCCCTTTCCCTCTCCCTCTCCCCCTTCCTTTCCCCCTCCTAGTAGGAGTAGGAAAGAGGGGAGTCCTACTCCTACTAGGAGGAGGACTCCTCCTCCTGGCGCGCGCCCCAAGGGCCGGCCGGCCTCCCCCCTTGCTCCTTTATATACGGGGGCAGGGGGGCACCCTAGGACACACAATTAATCAACGTGATCGTTCCTTAGCCGTGTGCGGTGCCCCCCTCCACCATATTCCACCTCGGTCATATTGTCGCGGTGCTTAGGCGAAGCCCTGCGTCGGTAGTACATCAAGATCGTCACCACGCTGTCGTGCTGACGGAACTCCTCCCCGAAGCTTTGCTGGATCGGAGCCCGGGGATCGTCATCGAGCTGAACGTGTGCTAAGAACTCGGAGGTGCCGGAGTAACGGCGCTTGGATCGGTCGGATCGGGAAGACGTACGACTACTTCCTCTACGTTGCGTCAATGCTTCCGCTTCGGTCTACGAGGGTACGTAGACAATACTCTCCCCTCTCGTTGCTATGCATCACCATGATCTTGCGTGTGCGTAGGAATTTTTTTGAAATTACTATGTTCCCCATCATTGATCTCCCTGACACCTTCCAAACATATCTACTTTCCAAACACTTTTGCTCTTGTTTTGGACTCTAATTTGCATGATTTGGATGGAACTAACCCGGACTGACGATGTTTTCAGGAAAATTGCCATGGTGTTACTTTTGTGCAAAAATAAAGGTTTTCGGATTGAGCTGAAAATTTACGAAGATTATTTATGGAATATGTAAAAGAATATTGGCACAGAGAACTACTGGAGGGGAGCCACCTAAGAGCCACAAGCTTAGGGGTGCGCCTAGTGAGCTTGTGGGCCCCTGGAGCCTCCGGTTGCCCTAAGTCCAACTCTATAAGTACCGTCTCGCGGGGCAAAAAATAAGAGAGAATGAATCATCATGTTTTACGATACGGAGCCACCGCCACCTTCTGTTCTTCATCGGGAGGGCTGATTTGGAGTCCGTTCGGGGCTCTGGAGGGTGGAATTCATCACCGTCGTCATCATCAACCCTTCTCCATTAACAATTCCATGATGCTGACCATTGGGAGTGAGTAATTCCTTCATAGGCTTGCTGGGCAGTGATGGAGTTGGATGAGATTTGTCATGTAATTGAGTCAATTTTTTAGGGCTTGATCCCTAGTACCCACTATGTTTTGAGATTGATGTTGTTACGACTTTGCTATGCTTAATGCTTGTCACTAGGGCACGAGTGCCATGATCTTTATGTTTTCATGAATATATTTGAGTTATTGATCCTATCTGGCAATTTGTATGCACATGTTACATGTTATGATCCGCATAACCCAAGGTGACAATAATTGGGATTCTTTCCGGTGATTACCATAATATGAGGAGTTCATGTATTCACCATATGTTAATGCTTTCTTCTGATTCTCTATTATTAGGAGGCCTTAATATCCCTTAGATTTCCTTATGGACCCCACTACCATGGGAGGGTAGGACAAAAGATGTCATGCAAGTTCTTATTATAAGCACGTATGACTATATACGGAATACATGCCTACATTACATTGATGAATTGGAGCCATTGTGTGTCGCTCTAGGTTGTGACTGTTATATGATGAATATCATCCAACAGAAATATCCATCGCTGGTCCAATGTATACGCTTTTCTCATATTGGTCTTTGCTGAGTTACTTTCGTTGTTGCTGCTGTTACAATCATCACAAACTGCTACTGTTACTATTCTTGTTACCATTGCTACTATTGCTACTACTATCAAAAGTATCATACTTATGTGCTACTAAACACTTTGCTGCAGAAATATAATTTCCCAGGTGTGGTTGAATTGACAACTCAACTGCTAAGGCTCATAAATATACTTTGGCTTCCCTTGTGTCGAATCAATAATTTTGGGTGAAATACTATCCTCGAAGACTGTCGCGATCCCCTATACTTGTGGGCTATCAAGACCTTTTTCAGGCGCCATTGTCAGGGAGCATAGCTATATTTATTGAGTACTATGAAGAATCTGAAAGATACTAGAACCAAGATCATACCCTCTAAGACGAGGGAGGGTAAGGAACTGCCATCTAGCTCTGCACTTGATTCACCTTTTGTTTTGAGTAGGCTTGCGACACCACCACCTACTATTCATTTTGATATGTCGCAAGTAATTGATGAACTACTTTTTCTATAAAAGAAACTTGTGATGATGTTGTACTCTGCTTGATGAAGCCGCGCCACTAGGTGAATTTGTTGATGAACAACTTGCTAAAGCTAAATGAAAGGATTGATATGGTTGACTAGAGGGGAAGGGGCGTGAATAGGTGCTACCTCTTGAGCACTGCGTTGGTTTTCCCTTAAAGAGGAAAGGGTGATGCAGCAAAGTAGCGTAAGTATTTCCCTCAGTTTTTGAGAACCAAGGTATCAATCCAGTAGGAGGCCACGCACGAGTCCCTCGCACCTACACAAACAAATAAATCCTCGCAACCAACGCGATAAGGGGTTGTCAATCCCTACACGGTCACTTACGAGAGTGAGATATGATAGATATGATAAGATAATATTTTTGGTATTTTTGTGATAAAGATGCAAAACAAAATAAAAGGCAACGGAAATAGCTAAGTGTTGAAAGATTAATATGATGGAAAATAGACCCGGGGGCCATAGGTTTCACTAGTGGCTTTTATCAAGAGCATAAGTACTTTACGATGGGTGAACAAATTACTGTTGAGCAATTGACAGAATTGAGCATAGTTATGAGAATATCTAGGTATGATCATGTATATAGGCATCACGTCCGAGACAAGTAGACCGACTCCTGCCTGCATTTACTACTATTACTCCACACATCGTCCGCTATCCAACATGCATCTCGAGTATTAAGTTCATAAGAACAGAGTAACGCTTTAAGCAAGATGACATGATGTAGAGGGATAAACTCATGCAATATGATATAAACCCCATCTTGTTATCCTCGATGGCAACAATACAATACGTGCCTTGCTGCCCCTACTGTCACTGGGAAAGGACACCGCAATATTGAACCCAAATCTAAGCACTTCTCCCATTGCAAGAAAGATCAATCAAGTAGGCCAAACCAAACTGATAATTCGAAGAGACTTGCAAAGATAATCAATCATACATAAAAGAATTCAGAAGATTCAAACATTGTTCATAGATAAACTTGATCATAAACCCACAATTCATCGGTCTCAACAAACACACCGCAAAAGAATATTACATCGAATAGATCTCCACAAGAGAGGGGGAGAACATTGTATTGAGATCCAAAAAGAGAGAGAAAGCCATCTAGCTAATAACTATGGACCCCAAGGTCTGAGGTAAACTACTCACACATCATCAGAGAGGCTATGGTGTTGATGTAGAAGCCCTCCGTGATCGATACCCCCTCCGGCGGAGCTTCAGAACAGGCCCCAAGATGGGATCTCACGGGTACAGAAGGTTGCGGCGGTGGAATTAGGTTTTTGGCTCCGTATCTGGTAGTTTGGGGGTACGTAGGTATATATATAGGAGGAAGGAGTACGTCGGTGGAGCAACATGGGGCCCACAAGGGTGGAGGGCGGGCCCGGGGGGGGGGGGGTGTAGGCGTGCCCCCTACCTCGTGGCTTGCTGGTAGCTTTCTTGACGTAGGGTCCAAGTCCTCTGGATCATGTTCGTTCCGAAAATCACGTTCCCGGAGGTTTCATTCCGTTTGGACTCCGTTTGATATTCTTTTTCTGCGAAACTCTGAAATAGGCAAAAAAACAGCAATTCTGGGTTGGACCTCCGGTTAATAGGTTAGTCCCAAAAATAATATAAAAGTGTATAATAAAGCCCAATAATGTCCAAAATAGAAGATAATATTGCATGGAGCAATCAAAAATTATAGATACGTTGGAGACGTATGAAGCATCCCCAAGCTTAATTCTTGCTCGTCCTTGAGTAGGTAAATGATAAAAACAGAATTTTTGATGTGGAATGCTACTTGGCATAATTTCAATGTAATTCTTCTTAATTGTGCTATGAATATTCAGATCCGAATGATTCAAGATAAAAGTTCAATATTGACATAGAAATAATAATACTTCAAGCATACTAACTAATAAATTATGTCCTCTCGAAATAACATGGCCAAAGAAAGTTCATCCCTACAAAATCATATAGTTTAGTCATGCTCCATTTCCGTCACACAAGAATGCTCTCATCATGCACAACCCCGATGACAATCCAAGCAATTGTTTCATACTTTAGTAATCTCAAACTTTTTCAACCTTCACGCAATACATGAGCGTGAGCCATGGATATAGTACTATGGGTGGAATAGAATATGATGATGGGGGTTATGTGGAGAAGACAAAAAAGGAGAAAGTCTGACATCAACGAGGCTAATCAATGAGCTATGGAAATGCCCATCGATTGATGTTAAAGCAAGAAGTAGGGATTGCCATGAAACGGATGCACTAGAGCTATAAATATATGAAAGCTCAACAAAAGAAACTAAGTGGGTGTGCATCCAACTTGCTTGCTCACGAAGACCTAGGGAACTTGATGAGGCCCATTGTTGGAATATACAAGCCAAGTTCTACAATGAAAAATTCCAATAGTATATGAAAGTGACAAAACAAGAGACTCTCTATCATGAAGATTATGGTGCTACTTTGAAGCACAAGTGTGGTAAAAGGATAGTAACATTGTCCCTTCTCTCTTTTTCTCTCATTTTTGGGCCTTCTCTTTTTTATGGCCTTTCTCTCTTTTTTTATTCCTCACTTGGGACAATGCTCTAGAAAATGATGATAATCACACTTCTATTTATTTACAACTCGGTACTAGAACAGAGTATGACTCTATATGAATGCCTTCGGCGGTGTACCGGGATATGCAATGAACCAAGAGTGACATGTATGAAAGAATTATGAATGGTGGCTTTGCCACAAATACTATGTCAACTACATGATCATGCAAAGCAATATGACACTGATGAACGTGTCATGATAAACGGAACGGTGGAAAGTTGCATGGCAATATATCTCGGAATGGCTATGGAAATGCCATAATAGGTAGGTATGGTGGCTGTTTTGAGGAAGATATAAGGAGGTTTATGTGTGAAAGAGCGTATCATATCACGGGGTTTGGATGCACCGGCGAAGTTTGCACCAACTCTCAATGTGAGAAAGGGCAATGCACGGTACCGAAGAGGCTAGCAATGATGGAAAGGTGAGAGTGCGTATAATCCATGGACTCAACATTAGTCATGAAGAATTCACATACTTATTGCAAAAATCTAAAAGTCATCAAAAACCAAGCACTACGCGCATGCTCCTAGGGGGATAGATTGGTAGGAAAATACCATCGCTCGTCCCCGACCGCCACTCATAAGGAGGACAATCAAAGAACACCTCATGTTTCAAATTTGTTACATAACGTTTACCATACGTGCATGCTAGGAGACTTGCAAACTTCAACACAAGTATTTCTCAAATTCACAACTACTCAACTAGCACAACTTTAATATCACTACCTCCATGTCTCAAAACAATCATCAAGCATCCAACTTCTCTTAGTATTCAAAACACTCATAAGAAAGTTTTTTTACTAATCTTGAATGCCTAGCATATTAGGATTATTTAAGCAAATTACCATGCTATTTAAGACTCTCAAAATAATCTAAGTGAACCATGAGAGATCAATAGTTTCTATAAAAAAAATCCACCACCGTGCTCTAAAAGATATAAGTGAAGTACTAGAGCAAAAAACTATATAACTCAAAAGATATAAGTGAAGCACATAGAGTATTCTAATAATTTCCGAATCATGTGTGTCTCTCTCAAAAGGTGTGTACAGCAAAGATGATTGTGGTAAACTAAAAATCAAAGACTCAAATCATACAAGACGCTCCAAGTAAAACACATATCATGTGGTAAATAAAAATATAGCTCCAAGTAAAGTTACCGATGGAAGTAGACGAAAGAGGGGATGCCTTTCGGGGCATCCCCAAGCTTTGCCTTTTTGGTGTACTTAGATTATCTTGGGGGTGCAATGGACATCCCCAAGCTTAGTCTCTTGCCACTCCTTGTTCCATAATCCATCAAATCTTTCACCCAAAACTTGAAAACTTCACAACACAAAACTCAGCAGAAAATCCCGTGAGCTCCGTTAGCAAAGGAAAACAAAAGACCACTTCAAGGTACTGTAATGAACTCATTCTTTATTTATATTGGTGTTAAACCTACTGTATTCCAACTTCTCTATGGTTTATAAACTATTTTACTAGCCATAGATTCATCAAAATAAGCAAACAACACACGAAAAACAGAATCTGTCTAAAACAGAACAGTCTGTAGTAATCTGTAACGCAAGCTTCTGGAACTCCAAAAATTCAGCCAAAACAGGACAACCTGGAATTTTTTTGTATTGATCAGCAGCAATTGGAATAAATATTTTATCACGTTCTGGTGATTTTTAACAATTATTTCCGTGAACAGAAAGTTTCTGGAATTTTCTGCAAGATCAAATAACTATCATACAAGAAGATCCTATAGGTTTAACTTGGCACAAACACTAATTAAAACATAAAAACACATCTAAACAGAGGCTAGAACAAATATTTATTCGTAAACAGAAGCAAAAAGCAAAAAAACTAAAACTAAAATTGGGTTGCCTCCCAACAAGCGCTATTGTTTAACGCCCCTAGCTAGGCATAAAAGCAAGGATAGATCTAGGTATTGCCATCTTTGGTAGGCAATGCATAAGTGGCTCTCATAATAGATTCATATGGTAATTTTATTTTCTTCCTAGGGAAGTGTTCCATGCCTTTCTTTAATGAAATTGGAATCTAATATTCCCTTCCTTCATATCAATAATTGCACCAATCGTTCTAAGGAAAGGTATACCAAAAATAATAGAACATGAAGGATTGCAATCTATGTCAAGAACGATAAAATCTACGGGCACACAGTTCCTATTTGCAACAATAATAACATCATTAATTCTTCCCATAGGTTTCTTAATAGTGGAATCCGCAAGGTGCAAGTTTAAAGAGCAATCATCAAAATCACGGAAACCTAGCAAATCACACAAAGTTTTTGGAATCGTGGAAACACTAGCACCCAAATCACACAAAGCATAGCATTCATGATCTTTAATCTTAATTTTAATAGTAGGTTCCCACTCATCATAAAGTTTTCTAGGGATAGAAACTTCCAACTAAAGTTTTTCTTCAAAAGATTGCATCAAAGCATCAACGATATGTTTGGTAAAGGCTTTATTTTGACTATAAGCATGAGGAGAATTTAGCACAGATTGCAACAAGGAAATACAATCTACCAACACTAGTAGAAAAAGGGGCAACAGTCCAGGCCGGGGCAGCCCATTAGTCCCGGTTCAGACCAGAACCGGGACCAATGGGGGCATTGGTCCCGGTTCGTGAGCCCAGGGGGCCGGCCGGGCCACGTGGGCCATTAGTCCCGGTTCGTCTGGACCTTTTGGTCCCGGTTGGTGGGACGAACCGGGACCAATGGGCCTGGCTCCTGGCCCACCACCATTGGTCCCGGTTGGTGGCCTGAACCGGGACCAAAGGCTCCCCTTTAGTCCCGGTTTATGCCATGAACCGGGACCAATAGTGCTGCCTATATATACCCTCGCCCGCGAGCAGAGCACTCTAGTGCTCTGTATTTCTGGGCCGGCGAGGGGAGGGGTTTGTGGTGCTCTAGCTCACCTCCTATGCACATGAGGTGTTCGATGAAATGCCCGAGCCACACTAGTTAAGCTTTCTCCTCTCGAAGCTCGACCTCAAAGCTCCATTTTCCTCGAGATTTGTCTAGATTTAGCGGTCCGTCACGCCCCACCCCCGTCTTCACCGCCGTCGATCACTCGCGCCGATCTCATCACCGACACCACCGTGGTGAGCCTCTTGTTCTTATCTTCTTTCTGAAAGGAAAAATATTGTTACTTGTATGTTTAGATAGATACTTGTATCATTTTCTTACTTTTATTATTGCATCTTATACAGTGCGATGGTTTTGGTATCCGCCTACGTCGGCCCTCGTCCTGTCTATAATTCGGATGTGGTATATATATTAATCTTTATAACTATTGGTTCATTTATTGTTTATGAAAATTATGCGGACCAACGTGACATAGATTTTATTTATCTAGGATGTATGTGAACCGGAAATTCCAACCGACCCTATTGTCGAGAGGTTAAATTTAGTTGAAGAAGAAAACAATTTCTTGAAGGAAAAAATAAAAAAAATTGAGGAGGAGAAGATGATATTGGAGTTGCATGCTGCGGATGTCGTCGATGATCACAAGATCAAGATGGATGCAATGCGCTTGAAGATTAGAAAGATTAGAAAATATGCCATTCATACGAAGGCTTGGTATCATTATGCCGTTGGATCAATTGTTACCTTGGTTGCGATTATGATCGCCTTTGTTTTCGCATTAAAATGTTTTACATAGTTTCAATGTATGGTTTAATTAATTAGATGCTCTGGAGAGCTATATGTTGTTAGATGAGAACTATGTATGTACTTTGCTTTTAATGTGATGATGAACTTCTATTAATTTGGACACTTAATTATATATAATGCACGCAGATGAACCGGCAATGGATGTACGGTGACAGACACACCTCCGAGTACATTAAGGGCGTGCATGAGTTTCTCGATGCGGCTGAGGCAAACAAGCAGAATGGTTTTATGTGTTGTCCATGCCCTGTCGGTGTACTAAAGTAGGGGTACCTTAGTACCCCTAATTTGTGCACGGGCAGTCGTAGCACCCCGCGGCAAGGCTTGCCAGGTGATCGCCAAGACCCTCCATGGTCTCCTTTTGGGCCATTCAAGAACAAAGTATTTGAGCCAAGGCCCCGGCAGGAGGAGCTTGCCGGGAAGGCCACCCGAAGAGAGCGAGGCCCCGGCAAGAGGAGCTTGCCGGGACTGCCGCTCGGAGCACAAGACCCCGGCAAGAGGAGCTTGCCGGGAAGGCCAACCACGGCACGCCAAGAGGCTTGCCGCGACGCGCCCCGCGCTCCGGCGGGGCCCGGTGAGCGACAAGCTCCCGGACGCGACAAGGCATCAACCGCGGCAAAGCACTTGCCGCGGCAAGTTACCACCCCGTGCCTGCGCTCCAGCTCACCCACCAATGTGTCGCTCTGGGGCCGTCCCAGCCGCACGTGGCGGGAGGCTGTGTAGCCAGGGGCATGCGGTGGCGAAGCAAAACTGACAGAGTAGCCATCGTGGCAAATGGTGGCGCACCTGACGGTCCTTTTCCTGCACCGTCTGGGCGATGCGGACGGGCATTTAATGCCCTTGTCCCCCGCCGTCAGAGTTAGGTATGATAGCACTGTACAACCACTGTGCAGGCAGCTGTACCCACTACAGCGTTCTCCCATTTTTGCCCCCACCTACACTGCCACCTGTGGGTAACCCCTTGAGCATATAAAAGGAGGCCCCGTGCGCACGTAGAGGGGGGGAGGACCCATTTTTACGCTCGGTCTCACCAGCGGCTCGTGTGTACTGTAGCACCACGCGTCTCCGAGCAAGAACACAATACAAACCACAAAGCAGCAGTAGGGTTTTACGCATCCGTGCGGCCCGAAGCTGGGTAAACCCCTCGTGTGCATCGCCTCGATCCGCTCTTCGCGCGACCTCCGCCCCCCGCCGAACCAGTAAGGGGCTCGGTCCCCATAGGTATTCGAGGAAGCCGATTTCCCCCGACATCTTTGGCGCGCCAGGTAGGGGGCGTCGAAGTTGTGTGAACCTGATCCGGCGTCCGCACAGGCTAGATTTCCATCATCTTCGTCGACATGCCACCGAAGAAGAAAGCTACGGAGGTGGCTGGTCCGTCCGCATCGAACCCACCGCCCCTGGAACAAACGGGTGGTGGGGACGGCACCGGCGGCGGGACGGACATCGCCGAGCCAGCTCATGGTGCCACGGCGTCCGAACATGCGCTGCGCCCCTCTCAGGAGGCGCGGGACCAGCAGCGTCCTAGTACCCACGGTACCATACGCTCGCTGGACCCAGATCGAGCTGGCGGATCCCAGGGCGTTCAAGGCCAGCATGCACAACAGCGTGTTGGCACGAGCGTGGCGCGACTGCCTGGACTGGGTGCTGCTCCTTCTAACATAGTTAGAAGTTCGAGCACATCCCGCTCCACGCGCCGTTCGCCGCCGCTGCCTGCCACTCCAGCAGAAGCTCTAGCACGAGCTCAGCTGCTCCTAGATTACCCTCCAACGGCGTACAAGCTCGACGACTGGAGGGCCACGATACAGAGTCTCATCGGCTTCGCTAACGGTGACACCCCGCGGCAGCACAGTGCGTAGCAGCCGCGGCAGGTCGGCCAGGCGCGAACCGATGGCGCCAAGACCGGTGGGGGTGCAACCACCGTGCATTCCCCGCCCCAGAGGCCGAGATCGCCGACTCGCCGGAACCATCACGACAACGACTCCACCGCGTCGTCGAATCCGCGAACTCGTCGCGATCAACGCCAAGTTCTTCACGAACGAAAGCAAGAGGACGCTCGCACCCGCATCGAGCGTCGGAGAGAGACGCGGCGTCAATCAGACGAGCGCGCTGGGCCCTCTGTCGACATGCATGCGCCGGGGGGACCAGGAGACCTGCCGTACGCGGTAGGTTGCCCTGCGTTCACCCGTGAGCTGCGGTAAGTCCAGTGGCCCAGCACGAAGAATTTCAAGCCAGATGTACCAGAGAAGTACGACGGCAAGTCGCATCCGTCGGAGTTCCTCAGCATCTACACCATTGCGGTGCAGGTTGCCGGGGGGCGAGGCGACAAGATCCTTGCCAACTACTTCCCGCTGGTGCTCAAATCCAACGTCAGATCCTGGCTCATGCACTTGCCGGACAACTCCATAACCTCCTGGACAGACTTGTGCCATCAGTTTGTTGGCGCCTTTACAGGCGGCCACAAACCCCATGGCCAAGCGAGCGACCTTCATCTGCTCGTCCATAAGGAGGGAGAACCTCTGCGCAAGTTCATTCAGAGATTCAGCCGTGTGCACTACAACATCCCCGATGTCCACCCTGCTGCGGTCATCAGCGCGTTCCGTCAAAACATGCGCAACCGCAGGATGCGGGAGGAGATGGCGATGTGCAAGATCAAAGACGTCAGCGAGCTATATGCCCTGGCCGACAAGTGTGCACGCGCTGAGGAAGGGAGGAAACTTCCCGGAGAGAACATTGGAGCAGCAGAATCTGGCAGTGAGGATACCGCCCCGGCAAGGAAGAACCAGCGGCGGAGCAGCAGGAAGAAGAAGAGCCAAGAAGTACTGGTTGTTGAGCAGTCCGGCGATGAAGGCGCCGCCAAGAAGGCCCAGGCTGGTAGCTCCGGCAAGGGGGTTGACGGATGCGCCAACTGCCAGGCCGTGGCGGTCGCCGACAAGCGGGACGGCACCAACAAACAGTAGTGCAAGATCCACCGCACCAAGGGCCATGACCTCCAGAGTTGCAAGCAGGTCGAGCGGCTCGTCGAGCTACAAAAGGCTGAGTACGAGCGACGCGACAAGGAGAAAGCCCGAGGAGGTGGCGGAGGATCCGGCATGAAGCACCCCGGCCAGGGAGGACGCCGCGACAAGGACAAGCAGCGGCAAGCAGACAGACCTCCCCGCGGCCGCGACAAGGACGAAGACGACGACGAGGATGAAGACATGGTTGATGTCGAGACCAGTGAGCAGGAGTTTCAGAAAGCCACAGAGGTCTTGTACGTAGACGGCGGTGCTTCTCTGCATACTTCTCACCGCCAGCTCTAGCAGTGGGCGCGGGAAGTCAATGCAGCGGAACCGCCCGTCGAGTCACGCAGGCCTCTGAAATGGTCCAGCACGCCTATCATCTTCGATATTGAGGACCACCCTGACCGCACAACTGCGATCGGGTGCTTGCCGATGTTGGTCTCACCGACAGTCCGCAACCTCAAGGTCACTAAGATGCTAGTCGACGGCGGGGCCGGCTTGAACCTGATCTCCTCCGTTGTGCTCCAGAAACTCCAAGTCCCCGACAGCGAGCTCGAAGAGACCGGCACGTTCCAAGGAATCAACCCGGGAAGGAGCAAGCCGAAGGGGAAGATAACGTTGCCAGTGACATTTGGCAGCGAGCTGAACTTCAGGACAGAGAGGATCACTTTTGACGTTGCCGATTTTCCGTTGCCCTACAATGGAATTCTCGGCCGTCCAGCGCTCGCCAAGTTCATGGCGGCCTCTCACTACGCATACAACGTGCTCAAGATGCCAGGCCCGATAAGCGTCATCTCTGTCCCTGGCGACAAGAAGGATGCCCTTATCTGTGCCGACAAGATCTACCGAGAAGCAGCAGCCGCGACGGATCACAAGCCACTTGCCGCTAAAGCTCCCGGAGGGAAGAAGAAGACCAAGCCCGGCAAGTGCTCTGGTGCCCACTCCGGCAAGCGCACCTCTTCGGAGTGCTGCGCTACCGTCGAGGACGCGCCATCGAGCTCCGCTAGCAGGAAGAAGACCAAACCCGGCAAGTGCTCTGGCGCCCACTCCGGCAAGCGCACCTCTTCGGAGTGCTGCGCTACCGTCGAGGACGCGCCATCGAGCTCCACCGGCAAGAATAAGAAGTCAATGGCAGCCCCGCCAACGACCAAGAAGGTGTCCGCCAAAGAGGACAGCATTGGTGGTACCTTCACCATCAGTGCCACTCTCGACCCCAAATAGGAAAGCGCGCTCATTGCTTTCCTGCGGGCGAATGTCGATGTGTTTGCCTGGCAACCATCTGACATCCCCGGCGTTCCCAGGAAAGTGATTGAGCACAACCTTGCCGTCTGTCCTCACGCGCGGCCCGTCAAGCAGAGAGTCAGGAAACAAGCGGTGGAGCGCCAAGAGTTCATTGCAGAAGAGATCAGGAAGTTGGAAGCGGCAGGCCTCGTCAGGGGTGTGCTCCATCCGACGTGGTTGGCCAATCCTGTTGTTGTGCGCAAAGCAAACGGGAAATGGAGGCTTTGCATCGATTTCACCGATGTCAATAAAGCTTGTCCCAAAGATCCGTTTCCCTTGCCGCGCATTGACCAGATTGTTGACTCCACGGCCGGATGCGACCTGCTTTCATTCCTTGACGCATACTCAGGGTACCATCAGATCTTCATGGCTGAAGAAGATGAAGAGAAGACCGCATTCATCACTCCATGTGGCACGTACTGTTTCGTACGGATGCCTTTCGGACTGAAGAATGCTGGTTTGACATTTGCCAGGGTTGTCCACACCGCTTTTGAGCCACAAATCCACAGAAATGTGGAGGCCTACATGGATGATATAGTGGTCAAGAGCAGAGACGGGGCAACCCTGATTCAAGACTTAGAAGAGACCTTTGCGAACCTGCGCAAGATCAGTCTCAAGCTCAACCCCGAGAAGTGCGTGTTTGGAGTCCCTTCCGGCAAGCTTCTCAGGTTCTTCGTGTCTCAGCGGGGAATCGAAGCCAATCCCGACAAGATCAAGGCCATCGAGCAGATTGAAGCCCCAACACGTGTCAAGGATGTACGAAAGCTTGCCGGCTGCGTGGCGGCTCTCAGCAGGTTCATTTCCAAGTTTGCAGAACGCGCCCTGCCATTTTTAAAAGTTTTGAAAAAGGCGGGTCCAGTAAAATGGACTCCGGAAGCGGAGGCTGCGCTGCAGGACTTGAAGAAATACCTGTCCTCCGCTCCAATACTTGTCGCGCCTAACCACAAGAGAAGTTGCTGCTATACCTGGCGGCTACCAATCAAGTGGCTAGTGCTGCATTAGTAGCGGAGAGGGAGGTAGATGATGAGCTAGCAACCGCGGCAAGTGCATCTAGCGACAAGCAGGGGGCTCCCCCGACAAGCTCTGGCCCCGACAAGGATGGATCTGCGCTGGCGCACGAGGAGGTGCAGAAGAAGAAAATGGTGCAGCGCCCAGTTTACTTTGTCAGTTCCCTCTTGCAGGGGGCTAGGTCAAGGTACTCTGGCGTGCAGAAATTGCTTTTCGGCCTCCTTATGGCCTCGAGAAAGCTGCGCCATTACTTCCAAGCACACGAGATCACAGTTGTCACTCGCTTCCCGCTAAAGAGGATACTGCAGAATCCCAAAGCGACGGGCAGGATCGTGGAGTGGGCACTGGAACTGTCAAGCTTTGGCCTCAAGTTCGAGAGCACTTCAACCATCCAAAGCAGAGTATTGGCAGAGTTCATAGCAGAGTGGACGCCGACGCCAGACGAAGAAATTCCAGAGACGAGCATCCCCGGCAAGGAAGCAAGCAAAGAGTGGCTGATGTACTTTGATGGGGCCTTCTCGCTGCAAGGCGCCGGTGCCGGCGTGCTGCTTGTCGCGCCAATCGGAGAGCACCTCAAGTACATCGTCCAAATGCACTTTCCCAAGGAGCAAGCAACCAACAATACAGCGGAGTATGAAGGTTTGCTTGCCGGTCTCAGGATCGCGGCAGAACTCGGGATCAAGAAGCTCATTGTCAGGGGAGACTCGCAGCTTGTCGTCCACCAAGTGAACAAGGATTACCAGAGCCCGTTGATGGAAGCGTACGTTGATGAAGTGAGGAAGCTAGAGGAGCGCTTTGACGGCCTGCAAATGGAACACGTTCCAAGAACTGAGAACGACGTTGTCGATGGCCTGTCAAAGCGCGCATCACTTAAGTTACCTGTGGAACCAGGGACTTTTGTGCTCAAGCTGACTCAGCCATCCGTAACACCATCAACCGGACAGAGCAAGAAGAGGAGGTTGGTCTCCAGCGACTATCTTCCGGCAGAGCTCCCCGGAGCCGCCGCCAAGAAGGTCCCCAAGATCGACGCCAAGAATGCTGAGGAGCAGTCTGCTCCGGCAAACCCCAGGGTTTGTTCCGTAGAAGCAGGCACTCCCGACAAGTTTCGCTCCGGCAAGCTTGCCGGGGAACATCAAGCTCCGGCTGAGCCCCAGATCCTCGCCGTGGGAGCGGGTGTTCCCGCAGCAGCAGACGCGCCTTTAGTCCTTGTCGTCGAGCCACAGGCTCCGGCATGGGCACAACAGATCACCCATTTTCTCCAGACAGGAGAACTTCCCGATGAGCAAGAAGAAGCAGAAAGAGTAGCCCGACAGTCAAGTATGTGCCAGTTTGTCGACGACACATTGTACAGAAGAGGACGCAACAGGGTGAAATTGAAGTGTATTCCCTGGGAAGACGGACAAAAGCTGTTGGCAGAGATACATGGAGGCATATGTGGCCACCACATTGGCGCAAGAGCACTTGCCGGCAAAGCGTTCCGGCAAGGTTTCTTCTGGCCGACAGCCCTCCAGGATGCAACTGCACAAGTAACCAAGTGTGAAGCGTGCCAGTTCCATTCCAAGCAGATACACCAGCCAGCTCAAGCTCTCCAGACGATCCCTTTATCCTGGCCATTTTCGGTCTGGGGGCTCGACATCCTCGGCCCCTTCCCCCGAGCTGTCGGGGGCTTTGAGTACTTGTACGTCGCAATCGACAAGTTCACAAAGTGGCCGGAAGTGGAACCAATGAGGAAGGTGACAACACAGTCAGCCATCAAGTTCTTCAGGTCGATTGTTTGCCGCTTCGGGATCCCCAACAGGATCATCACCGACAACGGTACGCAATTCACGAGCCGCGCCTTCACGCAATACGTCCAAGATCTCGGCGCCAAGGTCTGCTTCGCTTCTGTTGCTCATCCCAGGAGCAACGGTCAAGCGGAGAGGGCCAATGCCGAAGTACTACGCGGGCTCAAGACCAGAACTTTTGACAGGCTGCACAAGTGCGGAAGAAACTGGATCAACGAGCTGCCGGCGACTCTTTGGTCGATCAGAACGACGCCAAAACGAGCCACCGGCCAGACACCATTTGCTCTAGTCTATGGAGCAGAAGCAGTTACCCCCACGGAACTCGTATACGGGTCACCTCGAGTGCTCGCTTATGATGAGCTTGAGCAAGAGCGGCTGCGTGAAGATGACGCGCTGCTCCTCGAGGAAGATCGTCTTCAGGCTGCTGTGCGAGCCACTCGCTACCAGCAAGCTTTGTGTCGCTACCATAGCCGCAAGGTTAGAGCCAGAAGCTTCGAGGAAGGCGACCTTGTTCTTCGGCGCGCTCCGTCCGCCAAGAGACACAACAAGTTGACGCTGAAGTGGGAAGGCCCTTACCGGGTGAGACGAGTCACGAGGCCCGGCGCTGTCCGCCTCGAGACCGAAGATGGCACTCCGGTGAGCAACTCTTGGAATATTGAGCATCTTCGTAAGTTTTACCCGTAAGGCGCGGTTGTTGGACCCTGTTCGGCAACCAACCTTTTGTACAAGTCTTGCCGCAGTTGCATGTAATCCTTTGTACAAAGCCAGGCGCAGACCCTGAGCAGCAGTCAATGAAGCGCTGGCGCCCTAAGTTTTAGCATGCATGCTGAGTCGAGTCTCGTCCTTGGTTAGGGTTGATAGTGCCTAACAGTCGCTAACCCCTAGCTTAGAGGTCGAGTCTGCGTCCCTTTTTCCTGTCCTTTCGTTTCCTTTGGTTTGCAGGGTTTTGCATATCCTGGCCGGACCGCTAAAGGACGAAGAAGAGAAGAAGGGCGGACCAACATCTGGTCCCCGGCAAACCAGTGTTTCCGGGGGGCTGCAAGTACAAGGATTCGCCCGTGGCAAGCCGAAGTTGCCGGGGGCTGCTATCCCAGATAAGTTTTTGCACCCCTTATCATGCATTCTCTTATGAACTGTGGAATACGAAAACCTTGTTTCCTCCTAAAAGCTACCGTGCTCCCTTAACGACAGGCCCCAGAGCGCGTTCCTGGGGCCCGTTTTGGTAGTAGCCGCGGCAGCAAAGGGGCGAAACGAGGGGTCAGAACCCGCCTTCTCCCTGCCTCCGCCAAGGGCGTGAGAAGGGTCGAGTGGCGCGGGAAGACGGCAGGGCCTGTTGCCGGGCAAAGAAATGTCTATCTTAACGATACAAAGGGTTCGCTCCTTGGCGTGGGTTCCACCCACGGGACAAATGGCCCGGCAAACATCCCCTTTTCATTAAAAACATTCCGCTCAGGTACAGTTCAGAGAGAATGAAAAACATGAAAGATGGGATTACAAGTTTTAAATGCAACTAAGGCCCGAGGGCTTACAGATTGAAAAAAGATAAGGTGCCCATAATCCCTTTCTTGTCTCTCTCCTCAGGAGGTAGGACAAGGAGGCGAAAAGGGCAAAAGGGGCGCCTAGGCAAGCTACGGGCGGCAGAAGACACCAACAAAACGCTCGGAGGGCCGTCCAGGGGCTCCGGAGGCTGGATGGTGACGGCGACGCCGGAAGTGGAGCTCGAAGATGAGGCAGCGGGACGTCAACACGATGTCGAGGGCATCTAGCCCTCGTACTCCGAGTTGACGGCCTTGCCGCCTGCCCTCTTCCTCTTCTGCAGCCTCGCCACTCCAGCCGCCCAAGAAGACGACCCCGGGGAGTTCAAGGAGCCGGCGACACGGATGATGGGGTCGCCGGTGCCGCGCCAGGCCGCGACCGGCGCCTAGTCGGACCCGTCATCCCGACGACCGCTACCCTCGTCGTCGCTGTCGCTCCCCTCCTCGTCGCTCTCGCTCGAGGAGGAGCCTTCGCTGTCGGAGGAGCTATCCACACAGCACCGGGCCCGGGTCCCGAAGTCCCCGAAGGCCTTGACGGAGAGGAGGTCGCCCTCCATCAACTTAAAATGGAGGGTGAACCCCTCTGTCAAGCTGTGGATACGGGCGAACGTCTTCCACCCTCGACCAAGATACATGACGCCGGGGGCTGGGGACTCGACGTGGACTCACGCGCCACTGATCCCGCAGCCCCTCATGCGCAGTCTCAGCGTCTCGGGTTGCTCCATCTCCATCACGCTTGCGAAGGGCGCCGGGAGACGGAGGCGGCGATGAGGCGCCCGACGCAGCCAGACGAAGAACTCGCAGGGGTTGTCCCCGATGTGGACCGCCGTGAGAAGAGGAGCCGCTGGCGGAGGTGAGGCCGGCGCGTCGCCCCGTCCGCCTCGCCCCCGAGCGCCTCGGCCTCGTCCACGACCTCGTCCATGACCTCGCCCCTCCCCCTTCCCCTTGCGGCTGGCTCCGCCACCGCGGGTGCAAGGGGAGGAGGGGCGCGTTGCCTGGCGGCAACCCTCGCCGCCACCGATGAAGGACCAGGATTCCCTTTCTCCATGGCGAATGGAGAGAGGGGATCAGAAGATGAAGAGAAGAAGAGATGGGGGAGTGTGGGTTCCCGTCGCCCCCTCTTGTTCTTTATAAATGAGCAGGGTGGGGGCTCGACCGCCCTGCTCAGTCAATCAAGGCGCAGGAAGGCCAGGCGACCAGGACCGGCCTGCTGCCTCGACCCGCGACGGCCCGGTTTCCTGCCTCCACCGTCCGCAACTCCAGGTGCATGGAAGCCGCGTGGCTGGCGTGCAGGACCGAGGCGACGGGTGAGGCGACCTCTCCCCACCCCGTGATCATGGGGAGCGGATGCCTCGGAGACCGTGCCTCGGCCCCGTCCAGCGAAGGAGCCACGCCTCCACGCCTCCCTCCAATTATGAAGATAGCGCGAACCGTCCCCATTTATTGCGACGTGACGCATGCCTGCAGGGCTCGGCCCCACGCACGCCACCTACGTCACACACGCCTCTCCCCATGATGCCGCGTTCGACGCGTACCGTTCGAAGAGGGCGTGGCATACGCAGAAAAAGATGCAGCGTGACCCAGGCCGCGCGTGCCCGTGCACTGTTTTGGGCCTGGCCCAACAGCGCTCGGCACCGTGTATGGGCCAGGCCCGGGGGCTCCTGTCGGTGTACTAAAGTAGGGGTACCTTAGTACCCCGAACTTGTGCACGGGCAGTCGTAGCGCCCCACGGCAAGGCTTGCCAGGAGATCGCCAAGACCCTCCATGGTCCCCTTTTGGGCCATTCAAGAACAAAGTATTTGAGCCAAGGCCCCGGCAGGAGGAGCTTGCCGGGAAGGCCACCCGAAGAGAGCGAGGCCCCGGCAAGAGGAGCTTGCCGGGACTGCCGCTTGGAGCACAAGACCCCGGCAAGAGGAGCTTGCCGGGAAGGCCAACCACGGCACGCCAAGAGGCTTGCCGCGATGCGCCCCGCGCTCCGCCGGGGCCCGGTGAGCGACAAGCTCCCGGACGCGACAAGGCATCAACCGCGGCAAAGCACTTGCCGCGGCAAGTTACCACCCCGCGCCTGTGCTCCAGCTCACCCACCAACGTGTCGCTCTGGGGCCATCCCAGGCGCACGTGGCGGGAGGTTGTGTAGCCAGGGGCATGCGGTGGCGAAGCAAAACTGACAGAGTAGCCATTGTGGCAAACGGTGGCGCACCTGACGGTCCTTTTCCTGCACCATCTGGGCGATGCGGACGGGCATTGAATGCCCTTGTCCCCCGCCGTCAGAGTTAGGTATGATAGCACTGTACAGCCACTGTGCAGGCAGCTGTACCCACTACAGCGTTCTCCCATTTTTGCCCCCACCTACGCTGCCACCTGTGGGTAACCCCTTGAGCATATAAAAGGAGGCCCCGTGCGCACGTAGAGGGGGGGAGGACCCGTTTTTACGCTCGGTCTCACCAGCGGCTCGTGTGTACTGTAGCACCACACGTCTCCGAGCAAGAACACAATACAAACCACAAAGCAGCAGTAGGGTTTTACGCATCCGTGCGGCCCGAAGCTGGGTAAACCCCTCGTGTGCATCGCCTCGATCCGCTCTTCGCGCGACCTCCGCCCCCTGCCGAACCCGTAAGGGGCTCGGTCCCCATAGGTGTTCGAGGAAGCCGATTTCCCCCGACATGCCCTGATTGTGGGAATACGAAGTCTTACTCTGACCGGAAAATCCTTCACACCCACCTGCTTTACAAGTGTTTCATGCCACACTATAATGTTTGGACGAGGCACGGAGAAATAGGGGTTATGATGGAAGACGACGACGAAGAAGAGTACGATGACAACTACGTGCCCCCTGAATACGGTGATGCTGCAACGGGGGGAGCTGGTGAAGATCAAGAGGAACCAGACGATGTGCCCAATGATGCTGCAACGGGTGAAGGTGCTGAAGAACAAGAGGAACCAGATGATGTGCCCGATGATGATGATCTCCGCCGGGTCATTGTCGATGCAAGGGCGCAATGCGAAAGTCAAAAGGAGAAGCTGAAGTTCGATCACATGTTAGAGGATCACAAAAAAGGGTTGTACCCCAATTGCGAAGATGGCAACACAAAGCTCGATACCGTACTGGAATTGCTGCAGTGGAAGGCAAAGAATGATGTGCCTGACAAAGGATTTGAGAAGCTACTGAAAATATTGAAGAAGAAGCTTCCAAAGGATAACGAATTGCCCGACAGTACATACGCAACAAAGAAGGTCGTATGCCCTCTAGGATTGGAGGTGGAGAAAATACATGCATGCCCTAATGACTGCATCCTATACCGCGGTGCATACAAGGATCTGAACGCATGCCCCGTATGCGGTGCATTGCGGTATAAGATCAGACGAGATGACCCTGGTGATGTTCACGGTGAGCCCCACAGGAAGAGGGTTCCTGCGAAGGTGATGTGGCATGCTCCTATAATACCACGGTTGAAACGTCTGTTCAGAAACGGAAAGCATGCCAAGTTGATGCGATGGCACAGTGAGGACCGTAAGAAAGACGGGAAGTTGAGAGCACCCGCTGACGGGTCGCAGTGGAGAAAAATCGTGAGAAAGTACTGGGATGAGTTTGCAAAGGACCCAAGGAACGTATGGTTTGCTTTATGCGCGAATGGCATTAATCCTTTCGGGGAGCAGAGCAGCAATCACAGCACCTGGCCGGTCACTCTATGTATGTATAACCTTCCTCCTTGGATGTGCATGAAGCGGAAGTTCATTATGATGCCAATTCTCATCCAAGGCCCTAAGCAACCCGGCAACGACATTGATGTGTACCTAAGGCCATTAGTTGAAGAACTTTTACAGATGTGGAATGGAAATGGTGTACGTACGTGGGATGAGCACGGACAGGAGGAATTTAACCTAAAGGCGTTGCTGCACGTGGGATGGCCCGCTCTCAGTAACCTTTCAGGACAGACAAACAAAGGATACCACGCATGCACACACTGTTTAGATGACACTGAAAGTATATACCTGGACAAATGCAGGAAGAATGTGTACCTGGGCCATCGTCGATTTCTTCCGACCAACCATCAATGTCGAAATAAAGGCAAGCATTTCAAAGGCGAGGCAGATCACCGGAAGAAGCCCGCCATGCGTACCGATGGTCACGTACTTGCTATGGTCAATGATTTACACGTAATCTTTGGAAAGGGTCCCGGCGCACTAGCTGTTCCGAATGACGCTGAGGGACACGCACCCATGTGGAAGAAGAAATCTATATTTTGGGACCTACCCTACTGGAAAGACCTAGATAAGGATGGCAATTTTATCCATGGACATGGATATCCGCGAAAACCCGACCCGAATGGGTAGGGTTTGGATACATTTTTACGTCCATGGACAGCATCCAAACCCGACCCGATTATTCATGGATAGGGGATGGACATAATTATGTATCCATGGATATAGCCGAACCCGACCCGGTAGTATGGCATGTGGGGCAAAATTCAATGATCCACACTATCTCACCTTCCAGTTTATTTATTTTCTGTATAAATAATGGTAAATAAATTCCGCAATCCCTCCCAACCATAACTTACTCCACTGTCGCTTCACATTCTTTGTTTTTTGAACAGACTCATTATTGCATCTCCTCGTTAAACAACTCGGCATTAAACAGCGACTCTGTCTCCTCCACTTGCTCCTCCTGTAGCCCTAGGTATAGCCGCCGGCGCCGCCAGACCTCACAACTACTTATGGTGCAGTATTTCAGCAGCCAACGCCACAACTGGATAGTGACAGACCAATGCCCCAACTCCATATCCCCTCGACCCTTCCATCTCTGCCTCTCCACCCATGCACGGGAACGATGGCGGGCCTGCGACGGCAGCGGACTGGCGCAAGGCTCTGATCTGCGATGCGGAGCGGCACGACATACAAGAGCACTGTTGCGTGCAGGGCTAGGAGCACGATGGCACGGGTGTGCCGGGAGGTGGACGCAGACCACGACAAGGAGCCTGGCCGTGCTGAGGAGGTGACGTCCACACCAAACATCCGATGCTTAGAGTAATCTTTTGTTCCATCAATCCCACTCTTGTATGTCTAGTGTTCATGTACGTCGGTGTGCAGCTTGTGTTGTTCATGAATTTCTGCAAAGTACTCTTGTACTTCAGTTTACAGAAGCAATTTGTGCAGAGTACTCTTGTACTTCAGTTTACAGTACCAATTTTTGCAAAGTAATCTAGAACATCAGTATTAATTTTCACTGGTTACTAATTGAGTCATGGTACATGGCATGATCCGTAGTCTGTAGATATGCAGGTTAATTAGTAATTAGGTATTGCCACATAAGTGGATTTCAATCTGACATATAATTTTGGCAGGTCTACCTTATTCGCTAAAAGAACAAAGATAGAAAAATTAATTTAAGTTGCTAGTTACCATTCACTACAACTTACATATCACAATATTTTCAAATCTTTATAGTTATTTTTTTGACTGAAACTGTACAGTCTAAGCATTATGTTTCAATTTCAATTAAATCTGTACAGTTTATTTTTTTGACTGAAACATTAATTGAAACTGAAGACTGTGTTTTTTTGCATGTATATATCAGTAGCTTCTCATGATGGAGCACAAGGCCCTGTTGTGGTTAGCCCTGAAAATGTTAAATCAGCTGGTAGCCCAACATCTAAATATTTGCATTAGGGGATAGCTCCACTCTATTTGTGGAATTTCAAAGTGTTCTTGAATCTTGATGATGAAGAAGAAACTACGGTAACATATTCCACTCATGAAATTCCACTTCTAAATGTTGCAAACTTGCAATGTTTGTTCTGTTTATTTCTATGATTTTGGTAGTTGTTCTTTTGTTCTGTTCACTTCGAGGATGAGTCTGGTTCTGTCATAACCGAAGCGAAGAAGATGATGCCTAGAACACTGAGGTGAAGAATGGAAGATGATTCCTAGAACATTGAGGTGAAGAATGGAAGATGATGCATGGTTGTACCCGTTGTTACTTGATTTTCTGTGATGCCATTTTGTGAGAAACTGAAGACTTAGAAATGATGTTGTGTTATTGCTCTAGTCTGCGTGGCACTCCGGTCTTCAGTCTCTGGGCATTGTGTCTTGTTTCGCACGAGGTGTGATGTAATAAGTTTCTTGTTGGGCCAGTCAACCGGCTAGTTTATGAACCTTGTGTCTCCCTTGATGTTCTCCAGATGTTATTTCAGCCTGCTGGTACCTCTTTTCTTTACCATAGTTGCAACAGTTATTGGTATACACTTCAATCTTGAATCCGAGGGCCTCAATCCAAGGTCGGGTAATAGCCTATTATCTAAACAAATGTTGTGTTATTGCTATGTATGCCCTTGTGAATCCGAGAGATTATTTGGTGATCTGCACTCTATGTTATTCTGTTAGAATCAAAGAGATGATTTGATGTTGTGCACTTGTGCTATGTCATTTTGTCAAAGTTTGATAGCTTATGTGAATATTGTGTGGCTGTGCTATGTTTTATTTATATGTGTTGAGAGGACCCGATGGATATACATACCCGATGGATATTCATCGGGTTTGGACATGGACATTGTTTTTCGCCCATGGATTTTTTCATGGATGGGCACATAATGTCTTCATGGATTTGGATATGGATTTGATATTGTTCAACCCGGACCGAACCCGATCCATTGCCATCCTTAGACCTAGAGGTCCGCTCTTCAATCGACGTGATGCACGTGACGAAGAACCTTTGCGTGAACCTGCTAGGCTTCTTGGGCGTGTATGGAAAGACAAAAGATACACCTGAGGCACGGGAGGACCTGCAACATTTGCACGAAAAAGACGGCATGCCTCAGAAGCAGTGTGAAGGTCCTGCCAGCTACGCTCTTACGAAAGATGAGAAAGAAATCTTCTTTGAATTCCTGCTCAGTATGAAGGTCCCGACTGGCTTCTCGTCGAATATAAAGGGAATAATAAATATCCCAGAGAAAAAGTTCCAGAACCTAAAGTCTCATGACTGCCACGTGATTATGACGCAACTGCTTTCGGTTGCATTGAGGGGGCTTCTACCGGAAAACGTCTGATTAGCCATTGTGAAGCTATGTGCATTTCTCAATGCAATCTCTCAGAAGGTGATCGATCCAGAAATGGTACCAAGGCTAAGGAGTGATGTGGCGCAATGTCTTATCAGTTTCGAGCTGGTGTTCCCACCATCCTTCTTCAATATCATGACGCATGTCCTAGTTCATCTAGTCAACGAGATTGTCGTTCTGGGGCCCGTATTTCTACACAATATGTTCCCCTTTGAGAGGTTCATGGGAGTCCTAAAGAAATATGTCCGTAACCGCGCTAGGCCAGAAGGAAGCATCCCCATGGGCCATCAAACAGAGGATGTCATCGGGTTTTGTGTTGACTTCATTCCTGGCCTTAAGAAGATAGGTCTCCCTAAATCGCGGTATGAGGGGAGACTAACTGGAAAAGGCACGCTAGGAGCGGACTCAATAATATGCAGGGACGGGCATTCTTGGTCTCAAGCACACTACACAGTTCTACATAACTCTACCTTGGTGACCCCGTATGTCGATGAACACAAGAACAGTCTGCGCTCCAAACACCCGGAGCAGTGCGACGACTGGATTACATGTGAACACATTAGGACTTTCAGCAGTTGGTTGGAAGCACGTCTCAGAGGTGACAACACTGTTTGTGATGAGTTGTACTTGTTGTCCAGGGGACCATCTTTGACTGTATTGATTTACAAAGGATACGAGATAAATGGGAATACATTTTACACGATTGACCAAGATCAAAAGAGCACCAACCAAAACAGCGGTGTCCGCTTTGATGCAACAACCGAGAATGGAAAGGACACATATTATGGTTACATAGTGGACATATGGGAACTTGACTATAGACAAGATTTTAAGGTCCCTTTGTTTAAGTGCAAATGGGTCAATCTGTCAGGAGGCGGGGTACATGTAGACCCACAGTACGGAATGACAACAGTCGATCTGAAAAATCTTGGGTACACTGACGAACCGTTCGTCCTAGCCAATGATGTGGCACAGGTTATCTATGTGAAGGACATGTCTACCAGACCGAGAAAAAGAAAAGATAAGGAAACGAATACATCATACGATGAGCCAAAGCGCCACATAGTTCTTTCAGGAAAAAGGGATATCCTGGGAGTGGAGGGCAAGACAGACATGTCTGAAGATTATGAAAGGTTTCATGAAATTCCTCCCTTCAATGTCAAGGCTGACCCAAGCATCCTGATAAACAATGAAGATTATCCATGGTTACGGCGCAATAAGCAAATGACACAAGCGAAGAAAAAGTGAAGACTTTCTCCCACAACTATTATGATGATACCATGCCAAATTTGTAACAGACGAGCATGCTATGCCAACTTTTTCAGAGTTCATTTGAAAACTATGAATTTATGTCGAATTTTCTCTATAGGTGCATCTATGTTCATTTTTTTAGTAAAGTTAATCACAAACTTGTGATTCACACAAATTTCAAAGAATTCAAATTTGAGTTTATAATTTTTCTAAAACTAATGGCACTAACAGAAAGTTTATAATTTTGCTGACCTAAAAGCAAAAAGAATAAAAAAATAAAGCAAAAAACAAAAGAAAATAAATAATACAGAAAGCAAAACAAAAACAAAAGCCCGTCCCTCTCTGCGTTATTGAGCTCCTCTCAAAGTGAAAAAAATGCCTATAATATTTTTTATGACTAACTAAAATTACCAAATTGAGTATAATGATAAAACACAGTAATATTAAATAGCAGGAAAAACAATGACTCAAAAATCAATTTTTATTGTAAAGTTATTCATAAACTAGTGATTCACACAAATTTTAAAAAACTCAAATTTAAACTATTCTAATTTTAAAACTAATTGCGCTAACAGAAATTTATAATTTTTGTGACATAAAATAAAAAAGAAATCACTACAAAACTATAAGTATTTAGTTCTAAGTAGAAATGAAAAAAATAGCAAAAAAATGCCACCTACTGGGCCACCACGGCCTGAATACGACTAGAAACCCAACCATAGGCCAAGATTCAGGCCCGCAGCAGGCCCAGTAGGCCCACAGGCATTGCAGTGACAGATTAGGCCCGAAAGCCTGCAGTTGAGAGGAGCTCGAGAGGGTGGGCGCAACAGCGCTTATAAACCACTCCCGAGCCCTCTCAACTAGCGAGGTGGGACTAAACTTTTCGGCGCGGGGCAGCACAAGGCCATTGGTCCCGGTTGGTGGGACGAACCGGGACCAAAGGGGGGTAATGGTCCCGGTTCGTGGCACCAACCGGGACCAATGCCACTCTTTAGTCCCGGTTGGTGCGACCAACCAGGACCAAAGGCCGCCACCAGGACTAAAGAGGGGCATTGGTCCCGGTTGGTGTCACGAACCGGGACCAAAGGCAAGAGGGGCATTGGTCCCGGTTGGTGTCACGAACCGGGACCAAAGGCCTGGGTATATAAGTAGCACTTAGGAAAATTTGACGAACTCATCGCCAGTTGCCCCCCGGCCCGCCCGACGACGCCGAGCACATCGGCGCCGCCAGGCTGCCCGGACGCCGTCCGCCGCCCCTACCGTCGCCCCCGACCGCGCTGTCTCCGTCGCCGACGTCGTCCCCGAGCCCGCGCACCCCTGTCCTCGCCCCCGAGCGCGCGCACCTCCGCCGTCCCTGAGCCTTCCTCGTCGCCGACGCCATCTCGCGGTGAGCGCCGCCCCGTTCCCCTGCTCCTCCCCCTGTACTGGCCGCCGATGCCGCCGCGCGCTGCCATCGCGACGCCGCGCGCCCCTGCCCTTCGCTGCCTCCGCCCTGCCCTTAATTTTTTAGTTTAATTTTTTTCATATGTGTATGTATATTGTATATGTGTATGTATAATGTATATGTGTATGTGTATGTATATGTCTATGTATAATGTATATGTGTATGTGGTTTAGTTTAATTTTTTTTGTTCATATATAGAAAGTTAGAAGAAAATTTAGAATATGCTAAAATTTAGAAGAAATAGAAGGATGGGAAAGAAGAAAATGAGAAGGGGAAGAAAGAAGAAGAGGAGAGGAAGAAGAGGAGAAATAAATAAGAAGAGGAAAAAAGAAGAAAAAGAAGAGGAGAAGAAGAAAGGAATAGAGAAGAAGAAGAAAAAAATAGAAATTTCTATTTTTTTCTTCTTCTCCCGTATTCCTTTCTTCTTCTCCTCTTTTTCTTCTTTTTTTTCTTCGATCTTCTCCTCTATTCCTTTCTTCTTCTCCTCTATTCCCTCTCTCGATAACTTCAACACGAGGGGGGGTCGATATACCCCTCGGATAACTTCGACATGAGGGGCGGTCGATATATATACCCCCTCTCGACTGTGATAATTACTTATACTGCGGGAGCACCCCCCGACCCTCTCGCTCGACCAAAACTCTCGAGGACACCCAAACCCTAGAAAAAAACGATGTCGGTCTCCTACCCCCTCCCGCCGCGCCCCTACCCGACAAACTCTCTCGAGGCCACCCCAAACCCTTGAAGCGTTGTAGAGGCCACCACAAACCCTAGAGAAGCAGTGTCGAGGCCACTAATTAATATATATATGATTCCTTACTATGATTAGCTAGCTAGTTCTACGTTTGCCACTAATATATCCATTTGTCATGTTTGAATAATAATTTCCATGTTGTAAATATTTATAGAAACTATGGACACCACCCGAGACGAAGCAAACGAAGCGATGTTGAGGGACATAATCGCAGAAGGAAGTGATGCCGTCTCGTTGTATCTCAACGACACCGATGATACTCTGGAAGGAGAGGGTGAAGAAGCTGGCTCTGGTGACCTAATGCCGGTGCAAGAAGAAGAACGTGAGGACGGCTCCGGTGACCCAATGCTGGTGCAAGAAGGAGACCGTGATGACGGCTTCGGTGACCGAACCGAGTCCGGCCAGGTATATATATTAGTTAAGCCTGTGCTGACTAGCTAATTGATGCATTCATTGTTTTGGTATGTACACATATTAATTAAGTCTTTGCTCTTTTTTCTAGCCCTCCGGATCGAGCACAACTGAGGTAAAGAGACGAGGCCCGAAGAAAAAGTTGAGCTCATATGAAAGGTTTGAGATCATAGCAATCGCGCCCGATGGCCAACCTATTGAACCCATCCGAACAAAGAAGGCATTTGTTGCTCAGTGCGGGGTTCTGGTTAGGGACAAGATCCCGATCAGCATCCAACAATGGTTCAAGCCAGCTACAGAAGACCCTGAGGTGTCTTACGTCAATGATATGCAGAAAAATGATCTTTGGACTGAGCTGAAGACAAATTTCACCCTACCGCCAGAGGATGATCCGGAGAAGCCAGTTAAAGAGCAATTAATCAAGTCTTTTGCTCTTAAGAGGATGGCAGACCTATTCAGGAGGTGGAAGAATGACCTGAATAGGTTTGTCGAGAAAAAAGAGACACCAGAATTCAAGGGCATATATGAGAAGATCAGAGATGACTGGCCTGCATTTGTGGCCTACAAGACATCGGAAAAGAGTAAGAAGATGTCGGCGACAAACAAGAAAAATGCTGCGAAGAAGAAGCTTCACCATCGCACGGGGTCAGCTGGCTACCTCGTAGCCCGGCCTAAGTGGGCCAAGGCTGAGAATGACCTGCTTGCAAAAGGGATTGAACCAGAGACAATGAGCTGGCCAGACCGTTGCCGGACTTGGTTCTTCGGGGCTGGCGGAACCTTGGACCCTGTAACAGGGAAGTGCATTTGGACGGATGAGCAACTTGACATACCCTTGAAGAAGCTTCGGTACTATATCGCTGCAGCGCAGAAAGGGACGTTCCTTCCAGATAGAGAGAACGACGAGCTCACAAAGGCCCTCGGAAATCCTGAGCACCCTGGACGGACACGAGGCACGCCAGGCTCCATTCCGTGGAAGGCTGGGTTTCCGGACGCAGGCGGTTACAAAAGCCAGGAGAGGAGGAAGAAAGTGCAGCAGTCCGAACTACAGGCGCTTAAAGAAAGGGTACTCAGGATAGAGGAACGAGAAGCAAATCGCAGCAAATGAACTGCCGAAGCTTCCCCTAAAGCTACCCCGCCATCTCAGTAGAGAAGCAGCGTGGCTTCCACCGAGCTGCTTCAGCCGGAGCTTGTCTTGACGGCTCCTGCCAGCTATCCCATGGATGCTATCACGGAGGCTCAAATTTGCCACCTTATGATGCAATGGATGAATATGAAGGTCAAGGCGACTGTTGGCTCTGTTTTTCCTAATGAACCCGACGCAACTTTTCACTGCCAGCCGATTCCAGAAGGATATGCTAAGGTGATGGTGGATGAAATAACGGAGGGATTTGAGGACCTCCCGCTTGACCACCCTACCGGAGAAGGGGAGACTCGGCTGGGTTCTGCTCTGAAGACTCCATGCCTATGGCGGAAGGAGCTCATCAACCTTCCAAACTGGACGCCTCCGCCTCCTCCTCCTTCTCCGGCGAGTCAGGGCACTCCGCCTCCTCCACCACCTCCTCCTCCGGCGAGTGACGATCAGGGCCCTCGGCCGGCTCCTTCTCCGGCGCGTGGCGGCACTTCGCCTCCTTCTCCGCCTGCGCCGGCGCGCCCGAGCAGCTGGCCTACTCCTTCTCCGCCTCGTCAGCAAGGGCGGAAGAGACCCGCAGCCGCTCCGGCAGCTACTCCGGCGCGTCGTAGTCCTTCTCCTCCGCCTCGTAAGCAAGTCAAGAAGACTGCCGCTCCGTCTGCTCTGCCGACGTCTGGCAGTACAGCCAGAGGCGGGAGAAAATACAGATTCGGTCCTTCTCTGAAGACTCCAGAGAAGTTACCATACGAGATGACCCCGGAGGAGAACGCGAGGATCGCGCGAACCGAGAAGGATGACTGGTTTCAAGGGTTGAAAGCACGGAGACATCCACCTCCGAAGGAGAAGGTAGATCCGGTGAAAGTGAAGCGCACTCTGGCTGCCCTGGCAAAACCACCCAAGTCTCCGCCGAAAGGCAACTATGAGCGCATTATTGCAAAGACATGGGCTGAAGCGAAGCGGTCGGGAAGTACAGTCAGTGATCAGAGGCTGAAAGAACGACGAGAAGCTGGGAAACAAATTGCCCAGCTCGGCGAACAAGCAAAGCAATCGTGCCCCCCGCTCAAGGTGCCTAGCGTCGATCCGAGGATGGTGCCCGGTTATAACAATTGAGGGAGTCCTGGATTAGGGGGTGTTCGGATAGCCGGACTATACCTTCAGCCGGACTCCAGGACTATGAAGATACAAGATTGAAGACTTCGTCCCGTGTTCGGAAGGATCTTTTCTTGGCGTGGAAGGCAAGCTAGGCGTGCGGATATTCAAGATCTCCTACCATTGTAACCGACTCTGTGTAACCCTAACCCTATCCGGTGTCTATATAAACCGGAGGGTTGTAGTCCGTAGGACAACGATAGAACCATCATCATACACAATCATACCATAGGCTAGCTTCTAGGGTTTAGCCTCCTTGATCTCGTGGTAGATCTACTCTTGTACTACCCATATCATCAATATTAATCTAGCAGGAGTAGGGTTTTACCTCCATCGAGAGGGCCCGAACCTGGGTAAAATAAAGTGTCCCTTGTCTCCTGTTACCATCCGACCTTGACGCACAGTTCGGGACCCCCTACCCGAGATCCGCCGGTTTTGACACCGACATTGGTGCTTTCATTGAGAGTTCCTCTGTGTCGTCGCTTTTAGGCCCGATGGCTCCTTTGATCATCAACAACGATGAGGTCCAGGGTGAGACTTTCCTCCCCGGACAAATCTTCGTCTTCGGCGGCTTCGCTTTGCGGGCCAATTCGCTTGGTCGTCTGGAGCAGATCGAAAGCTACGCCCCTGGCCATCAAGTCAGGTTTGGAAGCTTAAACTACACGGCAGATATCCACGGAGACTTGATCTTCGACGGGTTCGAGCCACGGCCAAGCGCGCCGCACTACCTTGAGGGGCATGATATAGCTCTGCCTCTGAATAGTGTCCTGGAGGCCGCACACGCACTGGCCCCGATCCTCGACTCGGATCCCGCTGCGATCTTTGAGGATGAACGGTTGGACGTCACCTCGGGGGCTGCGATCTTGAAGGCGATCGAGCCGAACACCAGCCCCGTACTCCGCACGGCCCATGACTCCAAGGAGCCGGACTCTTCTCCGAACTCCGGGCCTCCTGTGCCCCTGCCGATCGAATCCAATTGGGTGCCTATAATGGAGTTCACCGCCGCGGACATCTTTCAGCACTCACCTTTCGGTGATATCCTGAATTCTCTCAAGTCTCTCTCTCTATCAGGAGAGCCCAGGCCGGACTATGGTCTGCGAGGTTGGTATTCGGACGATGAAGAAATTCAAAGCCCACCCACTACCCACTTAATAGCCACTGTCGATGATTTAACCGACATACTTGACTTCGGCTCCGAAGACTTCGACGGTATGGACGACGAAGGAGGAGACGAACAAGAACCAGCACCTGTAGGGCGCTGGACTGCCACCTCGTCATATGACATATATATGGTGGACGCTCCAAAGGATGGAGATGGTGATGGAACAGCGGAGGATGACACCTCGAAAAAACAGCCAAAACGCCGGCGTCAACGACGCCGCTCTAAATCCCGCCACAGCAGAAACGGTGATTCCGGCACGGGAGATAATACTACCCCGGATAGCGCCGAAGAACACCAAATCCAACAAGATTCGGCGCAGGAAGATGGAGAAGCCAGCCCTCATGAGAGAGCGGCAGAGCGAGAGGTCGAGGATGATAACTACATGCCTCCCTCCGAAGACGAGCCAAGCCTCGACGACGACGAATTCGTCGTACCATCAGACCCCGCCGAACAAGAGCGTTTTAAACGCAGGCTTCTAGCCACGGCGAATAGCCTAAAGAAAAAGCAGCAACAACTTAGAGCTGATCAAGATTTGCTAGCTGACAGATGGACTGAAGTCCTTGCGGCCGAAGAGTATGAACTCGAGCGCCCCTCCAAAATTTATCCTAAGCGCAGGCCGCTACCCCAATTAGAGGAGGAAGCGCCTTCATCACCAGCGCACGGCATGGCAGACCGGCCACCCCGCGGCCGCGACAGAGAAGCCTGTCGAACCTCCAAACAAGCCATGCCCCGGTGCCGCTCAACTAAGGCACGGGAAAATGAGCCAGACCTGCGAGACGTACTGGAGGATAAAGCAAGGCAAACAAGATCGATCTATGGATCGCGCGGACGCCCGACGACACGTGATGATCGTCACTTCGGACATAATAAATCCGGCCGGGCCGAACACAACAGGCATAGCTCTTCCGAGCTACGTTGTGACATAGCCCAGTACAGGGGCGCCGCACACCCACTATGCTTCACAGATGAAGTAATGGATCATAAAATCCCAGAGGGTTTCAAACCCGTTAACATCGAGTCATACGATGGTACGACAGATCCGGCAGTATGGATTGAGGATTATCTCCTTCACATCCACATGGCACACGGCGACGATCTACACGCCATCAAATATCTCCCACTTAAGCTCAAGGGACCGGCCCGGCACTGGCTTAACAGCCTACCACCGGACTCAATCGGTTCTTGGGAAGACCTGGAAGCCGCATTCCTCGATAACTTCCAGGGGACCTATGTGCGGCCACCGGACGCCGACGACCTCAGCCACATAATTCAACAGCCAGAAGAATCGGCCAGGCAATTCTGGACACGGTTCCTAACAAAGAAAAATCAGATAGTCGGTTGTCCGGACGCAGAGGCCCTAGCAGCCTTCAAACATAACATCCGCGACGAGTGGCTTGCCCGGCACCTGGGACAGGAAAAGCCGAAATCTATGGTAGCCCTCATGACACTCATGACCCGCTTTTGCGCGGGCGAAGATAGCTGGCTAGCTCGCAGCAATAACTTATCGAAGAACCTTGGTAATTCGGATACCAAGGACAAAAGTGGCAGGACACGTCAAAATAAGCAAAAGCACCGCGTTAGCAGCGACAACAATGAGGATACGGCAGTAAATGCCAGATTCAGAGGCTATAAATCCGGTCAGCGGAAAAAACCATTTAAAAAGAATACCCAGGGCCCGTCTAGTTTGGACCGGATACTCGACCGCTTGTGCCAGATTCATGGCACCCCCGAAAGACCAGCCAATCACACCAACAGGGATTGTTGGGTGTTCAAGCAGGCATGCAAGTTAAGAGCCGAGCACAAAGACAAGGGGCTGCATAGCGACGACGAGGAGGAGCCCAGGCCGCCGAACAACAAGGGACATAAGGGGTTTCCCCCACAAGTGCGGACAGTGAACATGATATACGCGACCCACATTCCCAAGAGGGAGCGGAAGCGTGCGCTACAGGACGTATACGCGATGGAGCCAGTCGCCCCAAAGTTCAACCCGTGGTCCTCCTGCCCGATCACTTTTGATCGAAAGGACCACCCCACTAGCATCCATCACGGCGGTTTTGCCGCATTGGTTCTTGACCCAATCATTGATGGATTTCATCTCACAAGAGTCCTCATGGACGGCGGCAGTAGCCTGATCCTGCTTTATCAGGATACAGTGCGGAAAATGGGCATAGATCCATCAAGGATCAAGCCCACAAGGACGACCTTTAAAGGCGTCATACCAGGTGTAGAGGCCAATTGCACAGGCTCGGTAACACTTGATGTGGTCTTCGGATCTCCGGATAACTTCCGAAGCGAAGAGTTAATCTTCGATATAGTCCCGTTCCGCAGTGGCTATCACGCCCTGCTCGGACGAACCGCATTCGCTAAATTCAATGCGGTGCCGCACTACGCATATCTCAAGCTCAAAATGCCAGGCCCTCGAGGAGTAATTATGGTCAACGGAAACACAGAACGCTCCATCCGTATGGAGGAGCACACGGTGGCCCTCGCAGCGGAGGTACAAAGCAGCCTTTCAAGGCAACTCTCCAGTCCGGCTGTTAAAAAGCCGGACAATGCAAAGCGCGCCCGGAGTAACCTGCAACAAGACGCCTGGCACGTTCGGAGCAAGCGTAGCAATACGGCCCCAACCCCAGCCATCGCAACACAGCGGAGCTAGTACCTCGAGTACACAATTACGCCCTCGAAATTCCATGGGCACAGGGGGAGGGGCACATTAACGGCATGCTTACAATACGGCTCAAACGTACTAGGGGCTGCCATATTATTTTTTTTACTTTCAGGACTCCACACTCTAGATAACCTGTTCGGCTTTGCTGCCGCACAGACGATGCAAGACCCAGGAAAGCAGACAACGCTACGCCGCATTACGGAACTCTCAGGTGGTCTCTATTTCGAGCGTTATATCTGTTTCTAATTTCCGCGGCCTGCACCTGGTCAGGACATGTTAAATAGTCTAATATCTTTTTTGCTTATTGCACTACTTGTATCGTTCGGCTTTGATAAATTGCCTCTTTATAAACAATGCATAGCTTTCCGCCTATTTTTTGCATTGTCATCTTTTAATATATATGTTCATTAAAAAAACATGATCGCAACCGTACACCATGGTACGGCAAAACACGCCAGGGGCTTCATTACCCTTCTATCTGGTGTGAGAAGTCCGTACACTTTCACAAGTGTGGCACCCCGAACTTATAGCACTATATGCATCGGCTCCGAATCATGATTTTGGTCACATGTTGGGTTTGCCCGGCTCCTATGTTTTGGTGCCTTACGTTCCGCTATATCGGCTAAGGTAGCACTAGAGAGCACCACTGCGATTGTGCCCCAGTTCAGGTGGGTTAAGCACCTCAGTGGAGAAAGCTAAAACAGACTGTCATGATAAGGCGTGAGACCGGTCACTGTTCGAGAGGTTTTTCGAGTCCTTAAAGACTTATGCCGCTTCGAGCGAGGAGCTGGCTATGTCCGGCCAAAGGCGTGGATAGCGCCCCGAATTCGGCCTTCCGAACTAGGGGCTTCGCCGAAATTTAAAATTATAACGTTCTATGGCTAAGTGAGAGTGTTCAAGCATTATAGTCCGATTGCCTGGTTCGTTGTGCTGAGCGCCTCCCTCGAAGGACCCAACTATGGGAAAAAGAGCCCTCAGGTTTATCCCGGACACCCCAGCACTAGTGGCATGGGGGCAGAAGCCGACGACTGGCCATCTCTCAATTTTTGATAAATGGCCGCACAGAAAATAATATTTTAAATTCAATAAGCATTGCTTAGCGCATATGAACAAGTTTTCAGCGCACAGGATACAAATGAGCGAGTTCATTCAAATACTACATCTTTAGTACATTCATCCGCGACAAGGCGGGCTCCGGCAAGAATTTCCTTGTAGTAGTTCTCGGGCTTGCGATGCTCCTTCCCCGGCGGCGGCCCGTCCTTCACCAGCTTCTCTCCGTCCAGCTTACCCCAGTGTAACCTTACACGGGCAAGGGCCCTCCGGGCTCCTTCAATGCAGGCGGAGCGCTTGATGACCTCAAGCCGTGGACAGGCCTCCACCAGCCGCCGCACTAGCCCGAAATAGCTCCCAGGCAGGGCCTCTCCAGGCCACAGCCGAACTAGTAAGCCTTTCATGGCCTGTTCGGCCGCCTTGTGGAGCTCGACCAGGTTGTCAGAATCGCGATTCTGTTATACGATTCTACGACTTTACGATCCAAACTAACCCCTTTGATTCTACGATTTTGGTTCATAAAATCTACGTTTCTACGATCCTAATAGTGAAGATTCTATGATTTGCAATCCTACCATTGGAGCTCCGATCCGATTCAGGATCACGATTCTGACAACCTTGCGACCAGCTGCTTCAGCTGATCGCTCAAAGGCACAGGGTGTCCGGCCTAAGAATACTGAGACCAGAACACACTCTCCGTCGAGCTGCCCTCTTTAGCTCGGTATAACGCGGCGGCGTCGGATACGCTGCGGGGAAGATCGACGAACGCCCCTGGAGAACTTCGGATTCGGGTAAGTAACAGGTAGTTTACTTTTATATTCCTACTTTGCATTGAGAATGCCTTACCCGTTGCTATCTTTTTCACCTCCTCCAACTCTTGGAGGGCCTTTTGGGCTTCGGCCTCGGCACTCTTGGCGGTCTCAAGGGCCGACGCGAGCTCGGATGCTTGCGCTTTTGACTCAAGCTCCAAACTCTCATGTTTTTTCATGAGAGCTTGCAGCTCTTGCTGCACCTCGCCGACCTGAACCCCAAGCCTTTCTCGCTCGGCGCGCTCCTCGGCCGTTTTCTTCTCGGCCTCAGCCAGCGCCTGCTTCAGGGTTGTCACCTCATTTGTGGCCCCTACAATAGGCAGTACAATCCTGTTATTTCTTTCTGCAATCAAGCCTCTCTATAGGCACGTTTTTTCTTTTTTAGGGTATTTCTTACCTTCTTTCTCCTCGAGCTACCGTTTGGCAAGGCCGAGCTCTTGCTCGGACCGCCCGAGGTCCTTTTTAAGGACATCCACCTGCGCAGTTAGTGCGGCGGTGGACAGCAGTGAAGCCTGCATACGCATATTTGACTTTTTGTTAGACTCCTGCAAAAATTACTAGATCCTCTATTCGGCTTTTCTTTCCGAACACCGAACAGAGCATCAGGGGCTACTGTCTATGCGGTAAATACTTTGACATATTTTTTACTTACCTCGAAGCCTGTTAGAAGGCTAGCACAAGCTTCAGTCAGTCCGCTCTTGGCGGACTGAACCCTTCGAATCACCATACTCATAATAGTACGGTGTTCCTCGTCGATGGAGGCACCGTCAAGCACCTCCAGCAGATTGTTTGGCACCTCCGGTTGGACGGAGGCCGCCGGCTCAGAGGGCTTGCTCCTCTTGGAAGGAGTTCGCCTACCGCAAACCGGAACTGTTGAAGAGTCCGGCGCGGCGTCCGGCACAAAGCCGGACTTGGAGCCCTGGGGGGTTTCATCCCCTTTACTCCTGGGGTCCAGAGGATTGCCTTGCGGCTCTTCCAGGACCATCTCCTCCTGCCCTGGAGCTTGGCGAGACGCCACTTCGGCGTCGTCCGCCCTGCAGGGGGAGATAGCGGGCGGAACAGAGTTCACGTCCGACGAATCCAGGGAGCCGCTCGACGAATCGTCGAGTTCGGCCCGGGGCGGGCTGCATAAAATACGAGCAATATTAGGGAAAGCTGCGCATTAAAAGAATATCATGAGTCACTCTGGTATATAAATACTTACCATTTTGCTGGACGCTTGGTTCTGTACGGCCGCTCCTCTCCGCCCTCTTCGGCGTCGAGGGAATAGTCCGGCGGAGGGGTCTTCCTTTTTCTCGACCCCTCGGCCTCCCCCGTTGGGGTGGCCTTCTTCTTCTTTTCTCCCCTCGTTGGGGGGGGGGGAGCTTTCTTGTTCCTCCTCCTCGTTTTCATGAGAGGAGGGCGTTGCGGACTCATCAGATGACGAGTCCGACACCACCACATTGCGGGAACTTTTTGGAGTCCCGGTGGTTTTCTTCTTCTTGACCTTCTTCTCCGGCACCACATAAGGTGCTGGAGCCATCAGCTTCACCAAGAGAGCTGGGGCTGGGTCTTCGGGCAGGGGAGCCGGACTGTTGATTGGTCCGGATACCGCCAGCCAAGCCTGTCAAAGGTAAGGGAGTTTAGATCCCGCATAGAGTTAATCTATGAAGACGAGCTTAACAAACCTGTCAAAGGTATAGATAGCTCACCTCACTGGCATTACGCTGCGAGCTGTATCCGCGGTCCTCGGAAGCGGATGTGGGGGACTCGGCGCCTTTGGTCAGCACCTTCCAGACATCTTCATACGTCGTGTCGAAGAGCCTACTGAGGGTTTGGTGCTGCGCCGGGTCGAATTCCCACAAAGTAAAATCCCGTTGTTGGCACGGGAGGATCCGGCGAACGAGCATGACCTGGATCACATTGATCAGTCGGATTGGCTTGTTCACCAGGGACTGGATGCACGTTTGCAATCCAGTCACTTCTTCCTCGTTGCCCCATGACAGGCCCGTCTCTTTCCAGGACATGAGCCGCGTGGGGGGTCCGGATCTGAACTCGGGGGCTGCGACCCATTTCGGATCGCGTGGCTCGGTGATGTAAAACCACCCGGCCTGCCACCCCTTTAGGGACTCCACGCAGGAGCCATCGAACCAGAGGACGTTGGCCATCTTGCTGACCATAGCGCCTCCGCACTCCACCTGGGTGCCGGACACCACCTTGGGCTTGACGTTGAAGGTCTTGAGCCAGAGGCCGAAGTGGGGGCGGACGCGGAGAAAGGCCTCACACACGACGATAAACGCCGAGATGTTGAGGACAAAGTTCGGGGCCAGATCGTGGAAATCCAGGCCGTAGTAGAACATGAGCCCCCGGACAAATGGGTGAAGTGGAAAGCTCAGTCCGCGGATGAAGTGGGGAAGAAAAACTACCCTCTCATGGGGCCTTGGGGTAGGAAGAAGCTGCCCCTTCTCAGGAAGCCGATGCGGGATGTCCTTGGACAAGTATCCGACTTTCCTTAGCTTTTTTACTTGAGCCTCCGTAACGGAGGAGGCCATCCACTTGCCTCCCTCTCCTGACATTGTTGGAGAAGGTTGAGGAAGGAAGAGCGGACTTGGACGCTGGAGCTTGAGTGCGCGAGAGATGGATTGGCAAAGGAGGAAGAAGGCGTAGGTTAAAAAGGTGAATCCTTATCCCTTTATATAAGCGGGTGTGGTTAGGCGTCCCCACCTGCCTAATAAAACTCACTTGCCTCCCAAGCGCCATGGTAAATGGCGCGGTTGGGTTACCCATGTCCGTATTAATGAGAATCCCGCTAAAAGGGGCACACGATCTCTGCCTTGACAAGACGGGCCAAGGAAACCGCCTCGCTTGACACGCTGAGGTGGAACAATGAAAACAATTTACATAAAGAGCTTGGCCGCAGTGTTATGACGCACTGCGGAATGCGTCAGTAGATTTGTTTGGTGTTAATATTATTCTCTATATGGTGATATGTGGACACTTATTTTGCAGAGCTGGACACTATTTTTGGTGTTTGTAATCTTCTTGAAGAACTTGGAGGAGGAACCCGCCTTGCAATGCCGAAGACAATCTGCGCGCCGGACTCGTCGTTATTGAAGCCTGGTTCAGGGGCTACTGAGGGAGTCCTGTATTAGGGGGTGTTCGGATAGCCGGACTATACCTTCAGCCGGACTCCAGGACTATGAAGATACAAGATTGAAGACTTTGTCCCGTGTCCGGAAGGATCTTTTCTTGGCGTGGAAGGCAAGCTAGGCGTGCGGATATTCAAGATCTCCTACCATTGTAACCGACTCTGTGTAACCCTAACCCTATCCGGTGTCTATATAAACTGGAGGGTTGTAGTCCGTAGGACAACGATAGAACCATCATCATACACAATCATACCATAGGCTAGCTTATAGGGTTTAGCCTCCTTGATCTCGTGGTAGATCTACTCTTGTACTACCCATATCATCAATATTAATCTAGCAGGAGTAGGGTTACCTCCATCGAGAGGGCCCGAACCTGTGTAAAATAAAGTGTCCCTTGTCTCCTGTTACCATCCGAACTTGACGCACAGTTCGGGACCCCCTACCCGAGATCCGTCGGTTTTGACACCGACAACAATCTTGACGATTACCTGCCCGACAATGTACATTATGATTTCCTGGACGTGCAGATACACAGATACGAGTACGGGAAGCCTCTCGTCAAAGATGAAAAATCTCTAACAATGATGATGCGAAGATTGCATGATTGGTACATGAAAACCTGCAGAGAGTCTGGGGGGAGGAATACTTTGTATATGAGAGTTAAAAAGGAGCATGACCTCATTGGAATTGAACTGTTGCATGTTCCATTTGAGGAGTTCTTTCAGTTTTTCAATCAATTGGCCCTCGATGAAGCAACGGTCACCTGCTACTGTCTGTAAGTACTACTACTTCTGTCATTAAGTCTCTCTATATAGCTCCATTGCATGTATTTATAATTATCCTCACTATATTATGCAGTTTGATGATCGCCGAATTGAAGAAATGACAAATCGGTGATATTGGGTTCATTAACACAAATCTCATAGATGCAGTTTAGGTTAAAGATCATGCCGCACAAACCGAGGCCAACTTGCTATGATCATTCAAAATAAATGAACACAAAGATATAATACTCTTTCCTTACAACTTCAAGTGAGTGTTGTCTTGTGCATATTCGGTTTCCCTTATATATTAGTCCAGGTTATAGTAATGTAATTGATGAGTTATGCATGCGTGCGCAGTTTCCACTATATTCTCCTGGAGATTAGGCTTGAGCAGGGAGTAGTAACTGTCTTGGACTCGAGACGAAAAGATCCCCAGGAGTATGCGGACATGACTGAAATCCTCAAGAAGTAAGTTAAATCGATCATTATCCACCATATAAGCAAATTTGTTCATTTCCTGATATCAAGTAATTGTTTTCTTTTGTCTGGCAGGGTTTGGACAAAATTCAGCACAAAATCCCCGGGACTCCCGAAGGAGCTGCAATTTAGATACCCGAAAGTAAGTACTATAGTACCATGTTCCACACGTCTCCTAGCTATTGATTCAAGCGCTAGTTTCATCAATACCATTTGGCATTCTTGCTTATCTGTTTGATTGACCTCTATTTCTTGTAAAGTGGTTGTGGCAGGAACAAGGGAATGATTTCTGTGGATACTACGTCTGCGAGTCCATCCGCCACACGACCTGTGAGCGGGGCTACTCTGACAAACAATATGAAGTGCGTAAGAAATAATATTCACAATTTTTGTTTATTACCATCATTTGTGTTGAGTTTCATTCATTCATATATATATATATATATATATATATATATATATATGTATGTATTGACCCCCTTCTTCAAATTAGATGTTTCGGCAGCGGGATGAACTCCTAGAACCAGATCGCATGCGAGCAATTCAAGAGGAATTGGCGGCATTCTTTCTTGACCACGTGATCGCTGGAGACGGAGAATACTATGTGGACCATGCGTCCATAATTTAAGAGATTATATTTGTAAAAGATAATTATTGTATATATGTAGCCGGTAGTGTCGGACGATAGATATACGAGAACTTGTTGTTCGACCAATCTCTCGGAGAAGGAGAGGTGGTCGATATCACTTCTCTCTGTATATGCATATATGTTCATGACGATCTTCTGTTTCCTTCGTTTGCTTACTAGCTAGTTAGCGTGCCTAGTCCTCTCTATATGTATGTATAGTACGTAGCATCGACCAAGCACGGACATAAGAGAGGACACTTCTCTCTATTAATTAGCTCTCTAGCACAATATATGAAATACCTAAATTAACCCCCCAAAACCCCCAACCGCCCCCCTTTCCAAAAAAACCAAAAACCCCAGCCACAGAAATGCTGACGTGTGGAGGTCTATTGGTCCCGGTTGGTGCCACCAACCGGGACCAAAGGCCCTCCTGCCTGGGCTCGCCGCACATGCCACGTGGAGGCCCCTCTGTCCCGGTTCTGGTTTGAACTGGGACTAAAGGGTGAGGGTATTAGTAACGACCCTTCAGTCCCGGTTCGGGAACCGGGACTAAAGGCCCTTATGAACCGGGACAAAAGGCCGGTTTTCTACTAGTGCAAAGAGCAATTATCATAACTAAATTCCTTGAAATAAAAAATAGTGGGTTCATTAACATCTAATGTTTTGATCTCTTCAATCCCACTTTTATCAATTTTAGCATCAAGATCTAAAAACTCCGAATTTTTGGAACGCCTTCTAGGTAAAGGTGGATCATATTCAGTCCCATCATTATCAAGATTCATGTTGCAAAACAAAGATTTAATAGGGTACACATCAACAACTTTTAGATCTTCATCTTTGTTTTCAAATTTTTTCCGGCTTAGCGGCCATCTTATTAACTAAGGTGGCTTGCTTATCCGATATTTCAGCTATTAACTTCTCAAGATGAGAAATTTGGGATCTCAAACCATCAAATTCTTTAGACATATCATCGAGCTCTTTATTAATATAACCCATAAAGCTTTTTTGTTCCTTAAGTTTGTTTCTAAAGAAATCATTATGCTCAAATTGTAAGACCATAAAACTCCTAACGTTGCTTTCAATTTCTTCTAACCTTTTAAGGTGAAGATCACCAAATCTGGGAAGAGCCATCGTGACAAACAAGCAATCCAACACACGAGCAAACAAGAAGCAAGCGAAAAAAAGGCGAACGGAAAAGAGAGGGCGAATAAAACAGCAAGGGTGAAGTGGGGGAGAGGAAAACGAGAGGCAAATGGCAAATAATGTAATGCGGGAGATAAGGGTTTGTGGTGGGTACTTGGTATGTTGACTTTTGCGTAGACCTCCCCGGCAACGGCGCCAGAAATCCTTCTTGCTACCTCTTGAGCACTGCGTTGGTTTTCTCTTGAAGAGGAAATGGTGATGCAACAAAGTAGCCTAAGTATTTCCCTCAGTTTTTGAGAACCAAGGTAACAATCCAGTAGGAGGTCACGCACGAGTCCCTCGCACCTACACAAACAAATAAATCCTCGCAACCAACGCGATAAGGGGTTGTCAATCCCTACATGGTCACTTAAGAGAGTGAGATCTGATAGATATGATAAGATAATATTTTGGTATTTTTGTGATAAAGATGCAAAACAAAATAAAAGGCAATGGAAATAGCTAAGTGTTGAAAGATTAATATGATGGAAAATAGACCCGGGGGCCATAGGTTTCACTAGTGGCTTCTCTCAAGAGCATAAGTATGTAACATCCCAAAATTCTAAATTTTGGAATGTTATATTAAATAGATAGATTTGATTGATCGAGTGAAATTCGAAACTTTTTGAAAGTTAAATGAGAGGGAATAAAAGGACTTTTCCAAACTTTCATTTTTCATTCGTGATCTCCGTGAATTCAAATTCTTTTCACCACAAAACCCTGGAGAGAAGATGACATGACTTCTTCCATTTATTTAAATGACAAGGGGTGTTGAAAAATATTTGAATTTCACATGGAAATATTTCCAATTCTGAAACTTTATGCAACTCAATGATTTTCACGAGAGAAGATAAAATAACTTCTTCAAATTATATATGAAATATGAGTTGGGAGTTTCATTTAAAATCCATTTGATTTTTTTTTCAATTTGGGTTATTTGAGTTTTATTCAAATTATTTTTCTCCAAAAATACAATACATGGAAAATAGGGTAACATGATTACCTACAATAGAAAATTGGAGAGAAATAAATTTAATTCATTTTGGTAATTTTAAAATGATTTTTGTTGGATTTTATTAGAGCACTAGCACTCTTGGCTTTACCTAAATATGTGTGTGTTCTATTTGACTCTAGAAAAATGTTCACCTTGTAGGAAATGTTTTTCTGAAAATTTTGATATATAATATGCCTATATAAAATTTTACTTTATTTTCGTTATTCATTTTTTCCTTCTGTTTCTATTTTAAAAAAAATGTACACGTGGCCCATCACTAACTGCCGCCCAGGTGCACATCATAGTACTAGCGGGCGCCCCATTTTTTTCATTTTGCCAGGCCCAGCCAGCCTTTTCATTTTTTTTGTCTTAGGCCGAATTTTGTTTTAAAAAAAAAACTACAGCGCGCGGCCGGCCGAGGCCTTTAGGCCCGTGCGAGGCGTTTAGACTTTTCCTTCTCTGTTTCGTTTATTTTTCGTCTACGTTTAGTCCCACATTGCCTAGCCTTTGACCCCTAAACCTCTTTTTCACCTATAAATATAGATCCATAGAGCCTCAAAAAATCATCCGATTCAGGTTAAATCAATATTTTGGTTTGACTAGATTCATTTAAGAAAAAATATTTTTCTCCTCTCCCGCGCGACTTCTGGAAATTGTCTTCTCTCTTCAAAGTTGTCTTTTTTCATTTTTTTATACTTCTGTAGTTTATTATTTTCTAGACTAGTACGATAAAATAATTAGATTACCAATTAGTCTTTGTATTTATACATTAGACCTAAAATTCCTTTAGCCGTAGCTATTTTTCTTCCGTAAAACAGCTTGGCCCTGATTTTTTTCGAATAGCCATAATGTTTTACCCGTTTATCCAAATTCAACGAAACCAATGCCCACTTCTTTGTTATGATCTCCTCTATCCAGTAAACCAACTCAAACATGTTTTTGAAAGTTTAAAATTTGAATTAGATCAGATTTGAGTTTGAACTTCGTTTGATCATAACTTGAGTTTCGTAACTCCGATTTAGTTGATTCTTTTTGCAGATCGAAGCTCTTGACCTAAACTTTCTGATAAAACCAAATTCACATAATTTTGGTACTGTTAGAAATTGTTTTATGTTGCAAGAGTTATTTGCATGATTTTGTTGTTTTCCGAATCGTTCTTCGATCTTTTGAGTGATTGCTTATGTGTGGTTACTATTGCTTGCTTACGATAGATTGACCGGAGTGTGAAGAGTAGAACTATCAAGAGTTTTGAGTGCGAATCATCTTCATCAACATTGCAGGCAAGTTCACACTTTGATCATATCCCTTTCATACCCAGTTTTTATGCATTAGTTTCAACCTCAAACATTACATGGTAAGGAACTGATAACATGTGGGTATTGGGAAGTAGTTGATGAGGTAGGAACCTATTGCCCTGCATTCAAACTTTGGGAGTTACTATTACGTTATTCTTATAGTGCCATGCTATACTCGTAGACGTGGATTGGATTTGAGAGTATCCATGACAGATGTGAGATTGTTAATTAATGGTTAAACTTAAGGTGGCAACTTTAACACACATCTGGGTGGATTGAGGCACCTGGGTACTCCAGCGATTGCCTGTTTAGGCACCTGGGTATTCTAGCAATTGCCTATTTTTTTATGGACCGCCACCCAGGCTCAAAGGGATCATGAGATTATTCATACTAGAAACTTACGTGTGCAGCCACAAGCTACTATGGGCTCTAGCATAGTTGATTAAGTCGTGTGAACTCTTACAGTGGTAGACTAGCAGATGTAGGGGAAAGTAGGTGTAACGGTCTACCCGATCGTAAGGTGCTAGCGCTTCTGAAAGACTATGTCTCGGTCATCCGTTTCTCAAACACCATGTAGTGCGAGAAATCCAACGGAGGAGATCGAGTCTTGTGGGGGAAAGTGCGCAAACCTCTGCAGAGTGTATGAACTAATCATGATTAGCCATGTCCCCGGTTATGAACGTCTTGAGTATCTAGTACTTGGATTATCATATGAATCTCATCATGTGACTTTAATTAATTTTGTTGGGTTTTAATGATGATGCTTAATTGGGATTGAGAGGGTGTCTACACTCTCAATGTTTAACAACCACCATGATAGTTAAGTAAAATTTATTCCTTTGCAGTAGGTAAAAATTGGCTTTTCGCAAAAACCTTATAACCATAGAGCTTTTCCACCAGCCATATTGCATGTAGTGATAGCCATTATTCATCATTTCTTTATGGTGTGAATTTGCCAGTACATTCAATGTACTGACCCTTTATGGCTGCAACGTCTCATGTTGCAGGACTATCTTACGACGAGTAAGTGATACGTTAGGGTTATGATTTCTACACTCAACTTGCCGTTGGTGTTGATGGGAATCCACAACCTTGTTGTTACTTCCGCTATTTGGATTGAGGTAATAATATTTTACGTTATTTTATACATGTGATTTACCTCTGTTATAAATCCTCGAGTACTGTGTGTGTCAGCATACCGATCCAGGGATGACACTTAAGCACAGAGACTTGACCGTCTGAGGTCGGGTCGCTACAAGATGGTATCAGAGCACATGTTGATTGTAGGACGTGACCCTAGAAACTGGCAAGTCCATAGGAAAGATTTTCTCTACAACTTTTTTCAAAAAGATATTTTACCTCTCTTCTCTTCTGAGCTTATTCAAATAATCCCTTTTAGTGAGACTATACCCCTTTCCCCTTTTGACCACGCAAAGATTCGACTAATGAGACCACTTCAAGGAGGACAAGATATCGGACAACTGAGTCCATTCAGAATGAAGAGGATTTTACCATATATTATGATAATGGAAACTACAACAGTTGAAGACTCCAAAGACTAGGAGAATTTGAAGGCTCTGAAGAATTCCCAGATTTGACCTAGTAAAGCTACCCCTATGGAACTTGGCAGACTATGGAAGCTGTCAATACCCGACATCAAGGTGTATCGGAGAAAGACTGGAGCATGGAGCATTAGATCTCAAAGTTATTGTCAAGAAACCCCAAGGCAAGAGATATCAACTATGGAATGATAGCTCATGGAAATGACAAAGAGTAGAAACACGGCTATCCATGGTGTTATTGCCCGCTTATGCTATTGTCACCGTGCGGAGTTAAGCATGCAGATGTATGGAAGGATTGGATGGTAGAAGGCTGATGGAGCATCTGTCAGCAAGAGATGAAGTTCTAACCTTAGCTGGTGTATCACCAGGATCTGGAGTATTATATGAAGAATTTTAGGTGGACCCTCAGGAAGCCGTATTTGACAAGGAAGCATTCCGTGAAGAACTGAGGACCAGAAGATGAAAGTAGCCAAGCTAGAGGAGCAAAACCTTGAGACATCAAAGATTCGTCAGGAATTGAAGGACAGTAGGATCATGGTCCATGTCGAGGTTGGTGAAACACAGAAGTTTGGAATGCAACTACAGAATATTAAAGGATGTCATGAGAGACTTCGCGTCAACAGAGATGATCTGGCAAAAGAACTTGAGAAGGACAAGCATGATCGGAAGAAGCCATCGGAGACATGAACAAGACCTGAAGAGTTTGACGAGATTGATGAATTATTAACCTTTAGAAGACCAAACCCCTGTTTTATACTTACGTTAGATGTGATGTTTGTGAGCTGTCATTTGTTTGATGTTTTTCCGACAGCCACAAATAAAATCTGTCTTTTCAAAACTTTTGTTTGCATTGTGTGTATCCTCTTGATCTCTCTTATCCCACCCCAAACCCATGGACCCAATAGAGGATGAATGGAGATGAGCTTATATTTTCTGGACCGATGATTCAATTGGAGATGGACCGATGGATTCAGAACATGGAGGATCACATGAAGAATAACCCTATAGTCGAAAAGGATATGACCCAGCATGCTCTTCGGTGCTTTGTAAGAGTTGCTGCTACTTGGTGGAGGATGTACCAAACCATCAGTGGATGGCAGAGAGTAACCACTTGGGAAGAATTTAAGTTGACTCTGCAAAGATCTCGTCTTGTGTCCCAGAAGTTGAGGCCTTATGGAAAGGATATGAAGAAACCTTGTGCATAGAAGCTTTGTGGAGAAATAGGACACAACCATAAAGAAAACAAGGACGAATACCCTCATAAGCGGAGGATTACAAAAGGGGTTAGCCGAGGATCTCAGGGAACTTCGGTTGGAGATTGTTCCCAAAGGTTTTGTTGCAGCAATGGAAGTTCAGTCTACATTGTTGGGAAAGATTCGTGAAGCTCAGAGGGATGACAAAGAGATTGCTGAGGTAAAAGAGAGGATGAGCAAAGGAAAGGCCAAAGGTTTTTGTAAGGATGAGCACGACACCTTATGGTTCGAGGACCGTGTATAGGTGCCCAATAATGCAAAGATCAGGAAGTTAATACTTCAGGAGGCTCATGACTCACCATACTCAATTTGCCCTGGAAACACCAAGATGTATTTGGATTTGAGGGAGCGTTTCTGGTGGACTGGTATGAAGAAGGATATTGCGGAGTATGTAGTCGTAGGTGATGTATGCCAGAGAAAGTAAAAGCAGAACATCAGAAGCCAGCAGGATTACTACAGCCTATGCCGATACCCGAATGGAAGTGGGATAAGCTTGGCATGGATTTCATTACCGGATTTCCCAGAACCCGATCGGGATATGATTCTATCTGGGTAGTAGTTGATTCGCTTGACCAAAGTGACTCACTTTATACCAGTGAAAACCACATATACAAGTGCGAAGTTGGCCAAGATATATTTGACCAGGATCGTATGTCTGCATGGAGTTCCGAGGACAATCGTATCAAATAGAGGAACATAGTTTACCTCAAAGTTTTGGAATCAGCTGCACCAGACTTTGGGTACTAGGCTAGAGTTCAGTACAACCTTTCATCCGCAGACAGATGGATAGATCGAGAGATTCAATCAGATTCTGGAGGACATGTTGAGAAGGTGTGCGCTAGATTATGGATCTAGTAGGGATAATAATCTACCTTACGCGGAGTTCTCATACAACAACAGTTACCAAGCCAGTTTTAAGATGGCCCCTTTTGAAGCTTTGTATGGGAGAAGGAGCCAGACACCGTTGATGTGGGATGAAGTTGGAGACCGTCAGTTGTTTGGACCAAATGTGATCAAGGAGTCAGAAGAGAATGTTAAGTTGATTCGAGATAGACTAAAGGTAGCTCAGTCCTGGCAGAAGAGTTATGCAGACTCAAAAGAAAATGCAAGGAGGTAGTCTATGAAATTGGAGACAGAGCATGTCTTCGTGTGTCCCCTCTACGAGGAGTTAAAGGATTTGGAGTTAAGGGAAAGTTAGCCCCGAGATTTGTAGGACCATACCAAGTTTTGGCCCGTATGGGAGAAGTGGCCAGCAAGTTGGAGTCACCCGAAGGACTGTCAGGAGTTCATGATGTGTTTCACGTTTCCCAGTTGAAGAAGTGCTATGCAGGAGATTGTAGTAATTTGAGGATCAATAAAGTTAGCATCCTTAGTACTGATTGGATCCTATGAGTTGTTACTTTGTGAAGGAAGATTTTGACCGTTTTCGAGTATATGAGAAATATGGTCTACGGAAGATTGGAGCATTTTAAGGGTGGTAGTACCCTGTGTTGAAACTTGACCCTTGGAAAAGATAATGATATTCCACGGAGTGGACCTTGGACAAAATAAGTACGAGTTTTGTCTCAATATGTGGGGTATCCCCAGGAGTATGAAGAGATGAAGTGTTATTGGATATAAAGGAGATATGATGTTGGTATTATGGAACGATTATAACTCCATGATGAGTCTGAGTAATCATGTCCTAGTTTGGTGCTAATAGAAGGAAGGGAGACATAACAATTGGATGGATTTTAAGTATGCTAGGAAGCTGGAAGTTGGATGTTGGATTAGAGATCCGTTGCCCCGCTGATGAGTTCAAGGTTTGCAAGTGACGAGATGGGCCATAACCCACAGGCCCCAGGACCTGCCAAGAAGCAAGCACATTTCTTGCTGAAGGAAAAAAACCCTGGAAGAAGTTATGATTTTATCGATAGACGATCTTATAAGAGTAACGCAAAACCTGAGGGTTGGGAAGGAACGATAGATGTTTGTTTGGCTTGCAGAATCAATGGATTTATCTGAACTTGGTTCGTCGACAAGAGAAATTCTGCAATGCTTGTGAGGATGACCGAGTGTTAGAATGCGAGATTCGCTAAACTATATACAAGGTAATGATTTGGGTGCGGGATGGATTGATCCCCATACCGACTTACTCTTATTATTCGCCTTGTTATGTGGGATGGTAAATCTGAGTGACTTACCCATAGTGGAGCGACGATGATATTAAACCTTAGAATGGTATAGCAATTTTTTCCCATGTACAAGGCAGCTGTGCCAACCGTAGGTTATACGGTGAGGATCAACCCAGACCCATTTCCTGCAGGAGAAACCATAAATTGTTGACCACCATGAGCTATCGATAGTTGTTTAGTATTGGCGCCAGACCTATCAGCTATGAAGACCCAGTCTCGGAATAACCTTACCAAGATGAAAGGACAGAAGAATTGAGGAGAAGGTTATGCCACTACCGGAAGAGCCCAGAGAAGGAATTATTCTTACAATCTGAGAAGACCGACACTCTCAAGAATAAGGATGGAGTATATGAGTTTTGATGGAACTGTAACCATGCTTCTAAGGGTGGTAGCACCCCAGACCCCTGAGATGATCGATGGATTTTGAGAAGCCCCAAACCTAACCTTTTTCTTTCTAGCCTCTCCGAATCTCGAGGACGAGATTCATTTTAAGGGTGGTAGGTTTGTAACATCCCAAAATTCTAAATTTTGGAATGTTATATTAAATAGATAGATTTGATTGATTGTTTGATTGATTGAGTGAAATTCGAAACTTTTTGAAAGTTAAATGAGAGGGAATAAAAGGACTTTCCCAAACTTTCATTTTTCATTCGTGATCTCCGTGAATTCAAATTCTTTTCACCACAAAACCCTAGAGAGAAGATGACATGACTTCTTCCATTTATTTAAATGACAAGGGGTGTTGAAAAAACTATTTGAATTTCACTTGGAAATATTTCCAATTCTAAAACTTTATGCAACTCAATGATTTTCACGAGAGAAGATAAAATGACTTCTTCAAGTTATATATGAAATATGAGTTGGGAGTTTCAAAGAAACTCAAAATTTAAAATCCATTTGAAATTATTATTTTCAATTTGGGTTATTTGAGTTTTATTCAAATTATTTTTCTCCAAAAATAAAATACATGGAAAATAGGGTAACATGATTACCTACAATAGAAAATTGAAGAGAAATAAATTTGAATTCATTTTGGTATTTTTAAAATGATTTTTTTTGGATTTTATTAGAGCACTAGCACTCTTGGCTTTACCTAAATTTGTAGGATTTTATTTGACTCTAGAAAAATGTTTAGCTTGTAGGAAATGTTTTTCTGAAATTTTTGATATATAATACGCCTATATAAAATTTAACTTTATTTTTGTTATTGGGTTTTTCCTTCTGTTTCTATTTAAAAATAATGTACACGTGGCCCATCACTAACTGCCGCCCAGGTGCACATCATAGTACTAGCGGGCGCCCTATTATCTTTCTTTTCCTATATGGGCCAGGCCCAGCCAGCCTTTTCATTTTTTTTGTCTTAGGCCGAATTTTGTTTAAAGAAAAAACTACGGCGCGCGGCCGGCCGAGGCCTTTAGGCCCGTGCGAGGCGTTTAGACTTTTTCTTCTCTGTTTCGTTTATTTTTCGTCTACGTTTAGTCCCACATTGCCTAGCCTTTGACCCTTAAACCTCTTTTCCACCTATAAATATAGATCCATAAAGCCTCAAAAAATCATCCGATTCAGGTTAAATCAATATTTTGGTTTGACTAGATTCATTTAAGAAAAATATTTTTCTCCTCTCCAGCGCGACTTCTGGAAATTGTCTTCTCTCTCCGAAGTTGTCTTTTCTCTGCCTTATAAAGATATTTTTCTTCGTTTTTTATACTTTCGTAGTTTATTATTTTCTAGACTAGTACGATAAAATAATTAGATTACCAATTAGTCTCTGTATTTATACATTAGACCTAAAATTCTTTTAGCTGTAGCTCTTTTTCTTTCGTAAAACAGCTTGGCCCTGATTTTTTTTCAAATAGCCATAACTTTTTACCCGTTTATCCAAATTCAACGAAACCAATGCCCACTTCTTCGTTATGATCTCCTCTATCCAGTAAACCAACTCAAACATGTTTTTGAAAGTTTAAAATTTGAATTAGATCATATTTGAGTTTGAACTTCGTTTGATCATAACTTGAGTTTCGTAACTCCGATTTAGTTGATTCTTTTTGCAAATCGAAGCTCTTGACCTAAAGTGTCTGATAAGGCCAAATTCACATAATTTTGGTATTCTTAGAAATTGTTTTATGTTGCAAGAGTTATTTGCTTGATTTTGTTGTTTTCCGAATCGTTCTTTGATCTTTTGAGTGATTGCTTATGTGTGGTTACTATTGCTTGCTTACGATAGATTGACCGGAGTGTGATGAGTAGAACTAAGAGTTTTGAGTGCGAATCATCTTCATCAACATTGCAGGAAAGTTCACACTTTGATCATATCCCTTTCATACCCAGTTTTTATGCATTAGTTTCAACCTCAAACATTGCATGGTTAGGAACTGATAACATGTGGGTATTGGGAAGTAGTTGATGAGGTAGGAACCTATTGCCCTGCATTCAAACCTTGGGAGTTACTATTACGTTATGCTTATAGTGCCATTCTATTCTCGTAGACATGGATTGAGTTTGAGAGTATCCATGACAGATGTGAGATTGGTAATTAATGGTTAAACTTAAGGTGGCAACTTTAACACACATCTGGGTGGATTGAGGCACCTGGGTACTCCAGCGATTGCCTGTTTAGGCACCTGGGTATTCCAGCGATTGCCTATTTTTTATGGACCGCCACCCAGGCTCAAAGGGATCATGAGATTATTCATACTAGAAACTTATGTGTGCAGCCACAAGCTACTATGGGCTCTAGCATAGTTGATTAAGTCGTGCGAACTCTTACAGTGGTAGACTAGCAGATGTAGGGGAAAGTAGGTGTAATGGTCTACCCGATCGTAAGGTGCTAGCGCTTCTGAAAGACTTTGTCTCGGTCATCCGTTTCTCAAACACCATGTAGTGCGAGAAATCCAACGGAGGAGATCGAGTCTTGTGGGGGAAAGTGCGCAAACCTCCGCAGAGTGTATAAACTAATCATGATTAGCCGTGTCCCCGGTTATGGACGTCTTGAGTATCTAGTACTTGGATTATCATATGAATCTCATCATGTGACTTTAATTAATTTTGTTGGGTTTTAATGATGATGCTTAATTGGGATTGAGAGGGTGTCTACACTCTCAATGTTTAACAACCACCATGATAGTTAAGTAAAATTTATTCCTTTGCAGTAGGGAAAAATTGGCTTTTCGCAAAAACCTTATAACCACAGAGCTTTTCCACCAGCCATATTGCATGTAGTGATAGCCATTATTCATCATTTCTTTATGGTGTGAATTTGCCAGTACATTCAATGTACTGACCGTTTGTGGCTGCAACGTCTCATGTTGCAGGACTATCTTATGACGAGTAAGTGATACGTTAGGGTTATGATTTCTACACTCAACTTTGCCGTTGGTGTTGATGGGAATCCACAACCTTGTTGTTACTTCGGCTATTTGGATTGAGGCAATAATATTTTACGTTATTTTATACATGTGATTTACGTCTGTTATAAATCCTCGAGTACTGTGTGTGTCATCATACCGATCCAGGGATGACACTTAAGCACAGAGACTTGACCGTCTGAGGTCGGGTCGCTAAAAAGTATTTTACGGTTGGTGAACAAATTACTGTTGAGCAATTGACAGAATTGAGCATAGTTATGAGAATATCTAAGTATGATCATGTATATAGGCATCACGTCCGAGACAAGTAGACCGACTCCTGCCTGCATCTACTACTATTACTCCACACATCGACCGCTATCCAGCATGCATCTAGAGTATTAAGTTCATAAGAACAGAGTAACGCTTTAAGCAAGATGGCATGATGTAGAGGGATAAACTCATGCAATATGATATAAACCCCATCTTGTTATCCTCGATGGAAACAATACAATACGTGCCTTGCTGCCCCTACTGTCACTCGGAAAGGACACTGCAAGATTGAACCAAAGCTAAGCACTTCTCCCATTGGTAGGCCAAACCAAACTGATAATTCGAAGAGACTTGCAAAGATAACCAATCATACATAAAAGAATTCAGAAGATTCAAGTATTGTTCATAGATAAACTTGATCATAAACCCACAATTCATCGATCTCAACAAACACACCGCAAAATAAGATTAGATCGAATAGATCTCCACAAGACAGGGGGAGAACATTGTATTGAGATCCAAAAAGAGAGAGAAAGCCATCTACTCCCTCCGTTCGGAATTACTTGTCGCAAAAATGGATGTATCTAGACATATTTTAGTTCTAGATACATCCATTTCCGAGACAAGTAATTCCGAACGGAGGGAGTAGCTAATAACTATGGACCCGAAGGTCTGAGGTAAACTACTCACACATCATTGGAGAGGCTATGGTGTTGGTGTAGAAGCCCTCCGTGATCGATGCCCCCTCCGACGGAGCTCCGGAATAGGCCCCAAGATGGGATCTCACGGGTACAGAAGGTTGCGGTAGTGGAATTTTGTTTTTGGCTCCGTATCTGGTAGTTTGGGGGTACGTAGGTATATATAGGAGGAAGGAGTACGTTAGTGGAGCAACATGGGGCCCACGAGGGTGGAGGGCGCACCCAGGGGGCGTAGGCGCGCCCCTACCTCGTGGCTTCCTGGTAGCTTTCTTGATGTAGGGTCCAAGTCCTCTGGATCATGTTCGTTCCGAAAATCACGTTCCCGAAGGTTTCATCCCTTTTGGACTCCGTTTGATATTCTTTTTCTGCAAAACTCTGAAATAGGCAAAAAAACAGCAATTCTCGGCTGGGCCTTCGGTTAATAGGTTAGTCCCAATAATAATATAAAAGTGTATAATAAAGCCCAATAATGTCAAAAACTGAAGATAATATAGCATGGAGCAATCAAAAATTATAGATACGTTGGAGACGTATCAATAGGAAACTACCATTTTTTAGCTTTTCTTAACAAACTAGCAAAATGCCCGTGCATTGCACAGAACATCAAGATGCATTTTTTTACAAAACACCTGTTGCGATTGACCCATGCGGGAGTAATCCCATGTGTAAAAACTAATGATATCTCGAGAAAGAGGAGAGATAAGGTGAGGAGGAGTGGGGTGTGGTGGTGATTGGTGGTCGGACTGAGCGGAGACATGGGGATGGACGATGCCGACAGCGGCCACCATGCCAGATTGTTCTAGAGGCTTCCTTTTTTAATTGCTCAACAATGCGGTTGCGGGAGATAAGGATGAATGAGAGAAGGCCTTATCTGCAAATGCGGAGAGAGGTGCGGGTATTTTTTTTTGCAAAATTTCCATAGTTTGCTTTCTATCCGTTTGATATAGATCGGACGGTCTATATTGCAAGTTGGCAGGCACACCATCATCACCAGCTCAATTTTTATAAGATTAGGGTTAGCAACAAATAGGTTGACTAGATGTGCAAATAGGTGAGCAACCTATATGATGTTAAACAATAATAAAAACAGAAGCAAGCAAGATAAAAAACATAAGTAAGGCTTGCACAAAGTAAAGGTAAGAGATAACCACAAGTGGAGTCGGGGGAGACGAGGATGTGTTACCAAAGTTCCTTCCCTTTGAGAGGAAGTACATCTTCGTTGGAGCGGTGTGGAGGCACAATGCTCCCCAAGAAGCCACTAGGGCCACCGTATTCTCTCCACGCCCTCAGACAATACGAGATGTCATGATTCCACTAGTAGTGCCCTTGAAGGTGGTGACCAGACCTTTACAAACAAGTTTGGGGCTCTCTCCACAACCAAATTGGAGGCTCCCAACACCACCATGAAGCTTCACCACAATGGATTGTGGCTCCGAGGTGACCTTAGCCGTCTAGGATGCTCAAACACCCAAGAGTAATAAGATCCGTAAGGGATTAGTGGAGGGAATTAAATTTCTCTTGGTGGAAGTGTAGATCTAGGCCTTCTCAAGCAATCCCTAAAGAATCAACAAGTTTGATTGGCCAGGGAGAGAAATTGGGCAAGAATGAGCCTGTGAGCAACAATGGAGCTAGCTTGGGGGAGGAAGAGGCAAGTCAACTTGTGGAAGATGACTCCCTTATATAGTGGGGGATAAAATCCAACCGTTGTGCACTTACATGGAAGTTCTAGCCGCTGCGTACAAATGAGCAATTCAGGGAGGTGGTAGTTCCGCCGGAGCGGTACTACCGCTCCCACCAGTGGTACTTCCGCTTGGTGATGAGCAGCAGTCGGAATCCGCGATAGTAGAGGGAGGCAGGGCGGTAGTGCCTCCCGAGGCGATACTTCTGTTGGGAACTGTCGCTCTACTTCTGCCCGTGGGACAGACCAATCCAGAATGCAATAAATAAGCGGTACTCCATGCGGCAAAAGCCAGCGGTAATTCCGCCAGAGCGGTACTTCCGCATAGCAGGAGAATGCCTAGTAAAGCTATGGTAGTAGGGTGGCATCTAGGCCTGCAGTACCGCTGGAGTGGTACTACCGCACAGAACTACCGCTCTACTACCGCCCATTTACAGAACACCCAAAACAGGCAGAAGTAGGAGCCGCACTGCACAGCGGCAGTACCGCTAGAGCGGCACTATTGCTTAGGCAGTTATGAAAGGGTGCAAGCAAAATAGGAGGGTCAATCTCAAGAGCTGTGAAGGAAAGGTGTGCAAGGTGACAGTGTACGTGTTGATTCCACCCAAACCCGTCCGAAGCGGAGCCCCTCTTAATAGTATGGAGTTCCTACGACTCAAGTCCACCAAAAACGAAACACAAGAAAAACATTGTCTTCGTAAACATTCCGAGGGGTTCGAATCGTCTTTGTGCCATATGATGGATTACCTAAAATGCTCAATGCACATGATTAGTCCGCACAAGCATTGTTATCAATCACCAAAACCACTAAGGGGGAAATATGCCCTAACAATCTCCCCCTTTTTGGTGGGTTGATGACAATACGGGATTTGCACAAGAGTATGATAAGATAACATGCAATCCCAACATCTACAAAATATAGATGGGCTCCCCCTAGGTGTGTGCACTATTTGGGTATGCTTTTGGAATGCAAAGCACACACATTAGGATCAACACCCCCTACTTTTTATAGATCGACAATACTTGCATCAACAATATGAGATGGACAAACATGGATGCAAGTAGATAGCATGTGAGCATAAAGATAGAGCATACGATAGATAACATCTCACAAGCTAATATGGTACTTGACATAAAGATAGAGATAAGGTAGCATATGTCTCACGCCATATGATAGGTATGATGGTTCCACACACAAACTTAAAGCAAAACAAACGAGAAAGAGTTCATGAGAGAACGAAATCAACGACGAAGAAGACACACTCGTGACTCGGCAAATCCCTAAACTCTCTCCCCCTTTGGCATCGAGACACCAAAAGGGCACAGAGCACTAAACATGACCAAGGTGATGGTGATGCTCCAGATCATCAGAACTCCTCATGCTCATCTGAGTCCTCGTGCTCCTCAGACTCCTTTGCTGCTGCATACTGACGCTCCGTCTCTGATTATGACCACTTGTAGTGCCGTGAGATCCAAGTCTCCTCATACATGACCCTCTCCTCAGAGCCACTAGCAATCTCCTGACCCAGGTGCCTCATCATGGCCTTATGACGTGTGCAAGCAGCCTTCTCGGCCACATGAGCCCTACACTAACCCTTGGTTTCCATGCAAAAGAGCTTCTTCATCTTCGACTTGAGCTTACATGCCCAAGATGGTACCTTCTCTGGAGAGGGAACAAACTCATAATCTGGCTCGACCTCATCATCAGAGTCAGTGGGGGCAATCTCCTCACCGGGGGCAGCAGGCATACTCCCCCAGTTATCCTTTTGGCGCAAGTTCAGAACTGGATGAGATATCATATGCTCAGTAGGAAGAGCCTCCCTTGGACACTCAGGTGCCCACTTCTTCTCAATCAGCTTAAATAGATAGGGGTCGTAGATAGGCACCTTTCGGTCAAGTACGACAGAATGAAGCTCATGCCACATGATGTGGGAGATGTCCAACACAGAAATCCTACCGCTCTCCTTGATGCAAAGTAGGACAAGATCCACCAAATATGAGTGCACCTGATTCAGGTTCCAATGCGGGGGAACAAGGTGTTGCGAAAGATACAATGCACGATATCCAAGAAGGGAATGAGCTCCGTGCGAGTGGCACCCTTCAGATTCTTCAGGGTCCTAGAGTAACGGATAAGCTTTGACTTGTGTGTGGCAGGTGTGTCCTTGTGAGGCCTCAAAACAATTGGGTTGTCTTCTCCCTCATCAGCAATGTCCAAACAATCCATGAAGTCCTTCCAATCAACCTTGAATCTCCTCCCACCGGTCATCCATGTCATAGATCTCTCCTCATTGGCATGAAAGTGAACCGTGGCATAGAATTGAGCCACAATCTCTGCATCATAGTCCTTAATGAAAATGATGAAAGGAATGAGACCCCATTGGTGACAAAGAGCAAGAGCCTCTCGAAAGTAAGTCGGATCTTTCTGCATCCGAGAGATATGAATATACTTGACAGTCACCAACAGGTTCTTCTTGGCCTTCAGAATGTCACAACAGATCAATGATTGCTCCTTGGTCCAGAAGGGACGACCAGCAAGAGCATCATCCTGAGGACATGATACATGTTGTGAATACAAAACTCGCCGAACTCCTATCTAGCAGTGCCCACAACGGAAGTACAGTGCCCACCAGCGGTAGTACCGCTGTACACGAGTGGTAGTACCGGCCGCGTCCCACTGGTAGTACCGTCCACCAACGGGAAAACTTTTGCAGCATGGATCCGGTAGTACCGGTGACGTAGGAGTGCAAAATCTTGGCAAAGACTACTATACTCCTATCTAGCAGTCATCCTGCATCCTTCTCATGCCTATATTTAGCCAAAAATCTACGAATACCATATGCATTGCCCTAGAACCAAGATTCAAAAATTAGAACCGTAGGATAGAAAAACAAGGGCAATACCGTATCCATACCAAGAGGAGAGGGTGGGGATTGATCCCACTGGTCGGAAGCGAAGAAGACGACACGATTCGGAGAGCCAGGGCTGGCCTCCGGAGCAGTTCTTGGCCGCCTGAGAGAGAGGACACGGGAGGAGGGGAAGTGAATGGATATGGGGGAGTTAGAACTCCCCGTGCCCAGCACTTAACCCCCTCACAGGTCCCCTAAGTGGTAGTACCGGTCGCAGCCAGCGGTAGTACCGCCCTAGTGCACTGACAGGAGGTCAGTACACTACACTCAGTGATAGTATCGTAGAGGGGCGTGGTAGTACCGTGCCGATCAGTGGTAGTACCACCGGAGCGGTAGTACCGTGCCGATCAGCGGTAGTGCCGCCTGCTGCCAGAGAAACCACTAAGATCAAAGTTCGAGAAGTGGCTTATGCAACTATAAGAGAGGTTCGAGATAGGGAAAGTCTTGGGAGAAGAAAACACCACAAAAGGAGAGGAATACTGCAAGGTCAAAAAGCAACTAAATCAAGAGCACACAATGAGTAAACCAACACCCAAAAAGCCTAAGACGAGACAACACAACTCAAACCAAACGGAGCCAAGCCTCTCAACGAGAGGGCGGTGAACGAAGTCACCTATGTTTGAGTCAAGTGGTATGCAACCGCGAAGATTTTATCGTCGGGTCCATGACCAAAAATCATCTTTGAAGCACAAGTACCATCAAGAATGGCTAATGTGAAAGACTTGATCAATTTGTGCCTAATGGGGGGACGGAGAGTTCATTGAGAGAACAACACCCCCCTATGTCCTATGTCCATGCCTACATCCATAACAAGATAATATGATGAATGCGATGGGGTGTGCCTAGATTCAAGCCACCTTGCTCGAATCAATGATATTTAGCTCATTCATCAACTCGCAAAATCTTGCTTCATCCAAGGGATTCGTGAAAATGCCCGCTAGTTGCTCTTGAGTTTTGACATAGATAATCGCAATCTCCCCACGCTTGATATGATCCCGGATGAAATGATGATGAATCTCAATGTGCTTTGTGTTACTATGTAGCACCGGGTTGCGGGACATCTTGATTGCACTTTCATTGTCACATAGAAGAGGCACTTTGTCACAAGTGACACCGTAATCCTTTAAAGTTTGCCTCATCCATAGCAATTGTGCACAACAACTTGCGGCGGCTACATACTCGGCCTCTGAAAGTGCAACCAATCCCCGGGTGGTTTTGGTAATTCATAACAACATATATCTCATTGAACTAATGTCCATTCAAGATAAATATTTCAGGATGTTCAAAGATTGGCATGGCTTGGACTAGATATGTGGACCCCTCAAAATGCTAAGGAAAAGTATTGGCAAAAGCTCAAGACTCTACATTTTTGTTTAAGTGATCCACGATCACATAGGAAAAGCAATGCTATTAAAAGGGGATGAGGTGTTGCTTAATGATCTATTTGCTCAAAGTGATAGTGACATTGCTCCAAAAACCTCAGTCACTTTCTCTATCCAAATATGTCCAAACCCTAAACTCCAACTCGGCCCCACTAATATTTCCTACCCGGAGCCACTGAGTTCATCTGGACTTAGCCACTGCCAAAACCCTAACAATTTGGTTCCATCAATATGGATCTCGATCCCACCGAGATGGCCTTGCGAGCTCTCTGTGACTTGTTGCAACCACTTCGGTCCCACCGAGAATTGCAATCGGTATCACGGAGATGGCTTGACTGATTCTTTGTTGCCTTATTGCTTCACTTTGATCTCACCGAGATGATGCGATTGGTGCCATCGATATGAGGTTTGCCCTAAGCCCGTGCACATCGGTCCCACCGAGTTCTTGAGATTCCCAATGTTCATATTTTTACACAGATCGGTGCCATCGAGTTTTCTGATTGGTGCCACCGAGATGGGTCAAAAGTGTGTAACGTTTGGATTTTCTGTGGAGGCTATATATACACCTCCACCCCTTCTTCCTCATTGAGGAGAGCCATCAGAACATGCCTACACTTCCACCATTCATTTTCTAAGAGAGAACCACCTACTCATGTGTTGAGATCAAGTGCTCCCATTCCAACCATTTGAACCTTGATTTCTACCCTTCCCCAAGTTGCTTTCCACTCAAATCCTTCTTCCACCATAGCCAAATCTGTGAGAGAGAGTTGAGTGTTGGGGAGACTATCATTTGAAGCACAAGAGCAAGGAGTTCATCATCAACACACCGTCTATTACCTTTTGGAGAGTGGCGTCTCCTAGATTGGTTAGGTGTCGCTTGGGAGCCTCCGACATGATGTGAAGTTGAACCAAGAAGTTTGTAAGGACAAGGAGATCGCCTACTTCATGAAGATCTACCTGAGTGAGGCAAGTCCTTCGTGGGCGATGGCCATGGTGGGATAGACAAGGTTGCTTCTTCATGGACCCTTCGTGGACTCACGCAGCCATTATCCTTCGTGGATTGAAGTCTCCATCAACGTGGATGTACGATAGCACCACGTATCGGAACCACGCCAAAAATCTTCATGTTCCCCATTGCGTTTGCCTTCTCCAAACCCTTCCCTTTACCTTCATCTACAATATTTTACATTCTGCTACTATACTCTTAGAATTGCATGTGTAGGTTGATTGCTTGACTTGTCATAATTGCTAAAATCTGCTCACAACTAAAATTTGGAAAAGGAAAGATTTTTATTTGGTCAAGTAGTCTAATCCCCTCCTCTAGACATAATTTTGATCCTACAAGTGGTATCAGAGCTTTGGTCTCCGTAAGCCTTGATTTCCATTGCTTTGGTGATCATAGCCTTGGTTTCACAACCTAGGAGAGTATGACGTCTAGCGAGGGTAACTATGACCGTAGAGGTCCTTATTTTGATGGTACAAATTTTGCTAATTGGAAGCATAAGATGAAAGTGCATATTCTTGGTCATAACCCCGCTGTTTAGGCCATTGTTTGTATTGGCTTGCATGGTGAATTCTTTGAGGATGGTAGAGAACCGGATCGTGAAGCAACCACGGAAGAATCAAAGATGTTGCAATACAATGCTCAAGCTTGTGATATTCTCTTCAATGGATTGTGCCCCGAGGAATTCAACAAAATCAGCCGCCTTGAGAATGAAAGGAAATTTCGGATACTTTGGTTGATATGCACGAAGTTACCGAGTCCGTCAAGGAATCCAAGTTGGACGTGCTTCAAAGTCAACTTGACAAGTTCAAGATGAAGGATGGTGAAGGAGTAGCTGAAATGTACTCTAGGCTTGCTCTCATCACAAATGAGATTGCCGGTTTAGGAAGTGAAGAGATGACCGATAAATTCATCATCAAGAAGATCCTTAGAGCTTTGGATGGCAAATATGATACCATGTGCACATTGATCCAAATGATTTACAATTACAAAGATCTCAAGCCCATGGAAGTCATTGGTAGAATTGTTGCTCATGAGATGTCACTCAAGGATAAGGAAGAGCTCCACAACAAGTCAAGTGGTGCATACAAAGCTTCAAGTGATGTTCCTACAACTTCAAGTGACAAGCAAGCTCCAATGAAGAAATGAGCTTAATTGTGAAAAACTTCAACAAGTTCTACAAGAGTAGAAGCAAAGAGAGAAACTCCAAGTCAAGGTCCTACAATGAGAAAAGATCTTCTAGTCGTGATCGTAATTGCTACAGAACCAAGGTATCAATCCAGTAGGAGACAATGCACAAATTGCCAATACCTGCACAAACAATCAAACACTTGCACCCAATGCGATAAAGAGGCTGTCAATACCTTCACGATCACTTGCAAAAGTGAGATCTGATAGAGATAGATATAACTAAACAAAAGATAAAGTAAATATTTTTGGGGTTTTGGTTTATAGACCGGAAGGTATTGCAAAATAGTAGATCGGAAACTTATATGATGGAAAAGAGACCCGGGGGCCATAGGTTTCACTAGAGGCTTCTCTCAAGATAGCAAATAATACGGTGGGTGAACAAATTACTGTCGAGCAATTGATAGAAAAGCGCAAAGTTATGACGATATCTAAGGCAATGATTATGACATATAGGTGATACGTCTCCAACGTATCTATAATTTTTGATTGCTCCATGCTATATTATCTACTGTTTTAGACAATATTAGGCTTTATTATCTACTTTTATATTATTTTTGGGACTAACCTATTAACCGGAGGCCCAGCCCAGATTTGCTGTTTTTTGCCGATTTCAGCGTTTCGAAGAAAAGGAATATCAAACGGAGTCGAAACGGAACGAAATCAACTGGAGAAGTTATTTTTGGAAGGAACGCTACCGGATGGACTTGGACCCCACGTCAGGAAAGGAGGGAGGTGCTCACGAGGTTGGGGCGCGCGCCCCCCCTAGGGCGCGCCCCTGCCTCGTGGGCCCCATGAAGCTCCACCGACGTACTTCCTGCACCCATATATACTCACGTACCCTAAAACTTCCAAAACGGAGATTAGATCGGGAGATCCGCCGCCGCAAGCCTCTGTAGCCACCAAAAGTCAATCGAGACCCTGTTCCGGCACCCTGCCGGAGGGGGGAACCCTCACCGATGGGCGTCTTTGTCATCCCGGCGATCTCCATGATGAGGAGGGAGTAGTTCACCCTCGGGGCTGAGGGTATGTACCAGTAGCTATGTGTTTGATCTCTCTCTCTCTCTCTCTCTCGTGTTCTTGATTTGGCACGATCTTGATCTATCGCGAGCTTTGCTATTATAGTTGAATCTTATGTTGCTTCTCCCCCTGTACTCTCTTGTAATGGATTGAGTTTCCCCTTTGAAGTAATCTTATCGGATTGAGTCTTTAATGATTTGAGAACACTTGATGTATGTCTTGCCGTGCGTATCTGTGGTGACAATGGGATATCACGTGATTCACTTGATGTATGTTTTGGTGATCAACTTGCGGGTTCCGCCCATGAACCTATGCATAGGGGTTGGCACACATTTTCGTCTTGATTCTCCGGTAGAGGGCACTCTTTGAGGTTCTATGTGTTGGTTTGAGTAGATGAATTGAGATTGTGTGATGCATATCGTGTAATCATGCCCACGGATACTTGAGGTGACATTGGAGTATCTAGGTGACATTAGGGTTTTGGTTGATTTGTGTCTTAAGGTGTTATTCTAGTACGAACTCTAGGGCTGTTTGTGACACTTATAGGAATAGCCCAACGGATTGATTGGAAAGAGTAACTTTGGGGTGGTTTCGTACCCTACCATAATCTCTTCGTTCGTTCTCCACTATTAGTGGCTTTGGAGTGACTCTTTGTTGCATTTTGAGGGATATTTATATGATCCAATTATGTTATTATTGTTGAGAGAACTTGCACTAGTGAAAGTATGAACCCTAAGCCTTGTTTCCTACCATTGCAATACACTTTTATCATTAGTTACCTTGCTGTTTTTATATTTTTAGATTACAAAAACCTATATCTACCATCCATATTGCACTTGTATCACCATCTCTTCGCTGAACTAGTGCACCTATACAATTTACCATTGTATTGGGTGTGTTGGGGACACAAGAGACTCTTTTTTATTTGGTTGCATGGTTGCTTGAGAGAGACCATCTTCATCCTACGCCTCTCACGGATTGATAAACCTTAGGTCATCCACTTGAGGGAAATTTGCTACTGTCCTACAAACCTTTGCACTTGGAGGCCCAACAACGTCTACAAGGAGAAGGTTGCATAGTAGACATGAAGCTCTTTTCTGGCGCCGTTTCCGGGGAGGTGAGTGCTTGAAGGTATATCTTTAGATCTTGCAATCGAATCTTTTTGTTTCTTGTTTTAGCACTAGTGTAGTTTATAAAAGAAAACTGCAAAAAAAATGGAATTGAGTTTACCTCATATGCTTCATCTTTTTAATATCTTTCGTGAGTATGATGGGAAGGAAAATTGTGCCAAAGTGTTAGAGGAAGAATGCATTAAAATGTTTGGCACTAAATATTTGAATTATGAGCATGATTGCAATGTTGTTAGTATGAACTCCTTGAATATCCATAGTACTAATGATGATTGCTCTAGTTATGATGAAAATGTCTCCTATAAACATGTCAATTTTTGTGGAGTGCATTGCGTTTGGAAGTACACACCAAATAGGGAAGATAGATATTGCAAGAGGCATAAGTACTTAGAAACCAAATTGTTGCAAGAAGAGCTAGATGAATGTGCTGAAAATTTATTTTTTCTTAGCCATACTTGTGAACTTTGCAATGAACGTGATCATTTGAGTACCCAATGCAAATTGTTTCATGATCATATCGTGTCCAAAAATTGTGATGACTTGATTTCCCTTGCACATCATAATGAACTTAGTTTGCTCTTGGGTTATGAAGAAATTAAACGTCTAACTAAGGATATTCCAAAATTTGTCCTTGATAAAGTTCTTCATTTTGATCTAGAGAAAATTTATATGTATTGTGCGGTGAATTGTATTGAAAATTCTTATATTGCCAATTACATAAAGAAAAGAAAACAAATAGAAAGGGAAGAGACTTCCCAATATCCTCCTATTATTTCTTATGATGAATCTAGTAACGAGGAGGAGGAGCCTTCTATTCAATCAATCTCATTAATAAGGAGCTCCAAAAAGAGGATTGAACCCACACATGATGTAGTGAAGAAGAAGAAAAGGAAAAGGAAGAGAGGTAAAAAGATATCTCGCCCAAATAATGTTGCTCCTATTATTGTTGTGCCTCATGAAAATGAATCAAAAATAATTATGGAAGATGATGCACTTGATGATGATCTCGTTATGCCTATTGCTTATTGTGATGATTATGATTGGGAAGATAATGATACTTCTTATGATCTTGAAAATCTTTTTGGCACTTGCTTGGAAGAATATGATAATTGCTATACTATTGGTGCTATCCATACTATTAATGATGAGAGTGATATGAAAAGGCCCAAGCTTGGGGAAGCTATGTTTGATGATAATGACATATTTGAGAATATACTTGCTGCAATTAATGTTTGTCCCAAGCTTAGGGATGCTATGTTTAATGAATATGATATTTTTAGTCTCCCAAGTTTTGTTATGCAAATTTGTTATGATGATAGCATGCCTCCTACTTATGATGATTATATTGATGAAAGTGGATTTGGAGAAGTCATGACTTTATTTACTGATGTATCCACTATTTCGAAAGAGGTTTCAATCGATTATGATGAGAACAAAGTTGCTACTTAAGATGATTATTGTGATGAAACTTATGCTATAAAAAGTAGTGATGATTATATTTATAAAACTTGTCATGATTATGATTCCCCTTTTTCTGAACATTACTCTTTTAATGTGGAAACAAATTATAGTATTCAATTCTTTTATGATACTCCCACTATCCCGAATGAGAACAAATTTGCTTATGTGGAGAGTAGTAAAATTTCTATGCAAGTAGATCATGAAAAGAATGCTTTATGTGCTGATTATATGGTTGAATTCATTCATGATGCTACTGAAAGTTATTATGAGGGAGGAACATATGCTTGTAGGAATTGCAATAATATCAACTTTCCTCTCTACGTGCTTAAAGTTTTGAAGTTATGCTTGTTTTACCCTCCTATGCAAGTTGATTCTTGTTCCCATAAATTGTTTTCTCACAAAATCCCTATGCATAGGAAGTGGGTTATAATTAAATGTGCTAGTCATATTCTTCATGATGCTCTCTTTATGTTTCAATTCTTATCTTTTTGTGAGCATCATTGAATCATCATGCCTAGCTAGGGGCGTTAAACGATAGCGCTTGTTGGGAGGCAACCCAATTTTATTTTAGTTTCTTGCTTTTTGGTTATGTTTAGGAATAAATAATCCATCTAGATTCTGTTTAGATGTGGTTTTATGTTTTAGTTAGTGTTTGTGCCAAGTAGAACCTTTGGGAAGACTTGGGTGAAGTCTTTATAATCATGCTGTAAAAAACACAAACTTTAGCGCTCACGAGATTAGCTTCAACGTTTTATTGGAGAGTGATATTTAGTTGATTATTTTTTCATATGATTACTAGACAAATTCCTCAGGTCCACCAATTTATTTTAGAATTTTTGGAGTTTCAAAAGTTTGCGTTAGTTACAGATCACTACAGACTGTTCTGTTTTTGACAGATTCTGTTTTTCGTGTGTTGTTTGCTTATTTTGATGAATCTATGGCTAGTAAAATAGTTTATAAACCATACAGAAGTTGGAATAAAGTAGGTTTAAGACCAATATAAATAAAGAATGAGTTCATTATAGTAGCTTGAAGTGGTTTTTTGTTTCCTTTTGCTAACGGAGCTCACGAGTTTTCTGTTAATTGTTGTGTTGTGAAGTTTTCAAGTTTTGGGTAAAGATTCGATGGACTATGGAATAAGGAGTTGCAAGAGCCTAAGCTTGGGGATTCCCAAGGCACCCCAAGGTAATATTCAAGGATAACCAAGAGCCTAAGCTCGGGGATGCCCCGGAAGGAATCCCCTCTTTCGTCTTTGTTCATTGGTAACTTTATTTGGAGCTATATTTTTATTCACCACATGATATGTGTTTTGCTTGGAGCGTCATTTTCTTTTCTTTAGTTTTGCTTGCTGTTTGAATAAAGTACTAAGATCTGAAATTCTTAAATGATAAAGAGTCTTCACATAGCTACATAATTATTTAACTACTCATTAATCTTCACTTATATCTTTTTAGAGTAGTTTGTTGTTTGCTCTAGTGCTTCACTTATATCTTTTAGAGCACAGTGGTGGTTTTATTTTGAAGAAATAGATGAACTCTCATGCTTCACTCAGATTATTTTGAGAGTCTTGAATAGCATGGTAATTTGCTTAAAATAATTCTAATATGCTTGGTATTCAAGATTTGTAAAACTTTCTTTTGAGTGCGTTGAATACTAGGAGAAGTTTGATGCTTGATAATTGTTTTGAGATATGGAGATGGTTATATTAGAGTCATGCTAGTTGAGTAGTTGTGAATTTGAGAAATACTTATATTAAAGTTTGTGATTCCCGTAGCATGCACGTATGGTGAACCGTTATGTGATGAAGTCGGAGCATGATTAATTTATTGATTGTCTTCCTTATGAGTGGCGGTCGGGGACGAGCGATGGTCTTTTCCTACCAATCTATCCCCCTAGGAGCATGCGCGTAATACTTTGCTTTGATAACTTGTAGATTTTTGCATTAAGTATATGAGTTCTTTATGACTAATGTTGAGTCCATGGATTATACACACTTTCCTTCCTTCCATCATTGCTAGCCTCTCTAGTACCGCACACCTTTTCGCCGGTATCATACACCCACCATATACCTTCCTCAAAACAGCCACCATACGTACCTATCATGGCATTTCCATAGCCATTCCGAGATATATTGCCATGCAACTTTCCACCGTTCCGTTTATTATGACACACTCCATCATTGTCATATTGCTTAGCATGATCATGTAGTTGACATCGTATTAGTGGCAAAGCCACCGTTCATAATTCTTTCATACATGTCCCTCATGAGTCATTGCACATCCTGGTACACCGCCGGAGGCATTCATATAGAGTCATATTTTGTTCTAAGAATCGAGTTGTAATTGTTGAGTTGTAAGAAAATAAAAGTGTGATGATCATCATTATTAGAGCATTGTCCCAGTGAGGAAAGGATGATGGAGACTATGATTCCCCCACAAGTCGGGATGAGACTCCAGACGAAAAATAAAAAAAAGAGAAAAAAGAGAAAAAAAGAGGCCATAAAAAAAGGAGAAAGGCCCAAATAAAAAAAATAAAAAAAATAAAAAATGAGAGAAAAAGAGAGAAGGGACAATGCTACTATCCTTTTACCACACTTGTGCTTCAAAGTAGCACCATGATCTTCATGATAGAGAGTCTCCTATGTTGTCACTTTCATATACTAGTGGGAATTTTACATTATAGAACTTGGCTTGTATATTCCAATGATGGGCTTCCTCAAAATGCCCTAGGTCTTCGTGAGGAAGCGAGTTGGATGCACACCCACTTAGTTTCTTTTGTTGAGCTTTCATATACTTATAGCTCTAGTGCATCCGTTGCATGGCAATCCCTACTCACTCACATTGATATCTATTGATGGGCATCTCCATAGCCCATTGATATGCCTAGTTGATGTGAGACTATCTTCTCCCTTTTTGTCTTCTCCACAACCACCATTCTATTCCACATATAGTGCTATATCCATGGCTCACGCTCATGTATTGCGTGAAAGTTGAAAAAGTTTGAGAATGTCAAAAGTATGAAACAATTGCTTGGCTTGTCATCGGGGTTGTGCATGATTTAAATACTTTGTGTGGTGAAGGTAGAGCATAGCCAGACTATATGATTTTGTAGGGATAACTTTCTTTGGCCATGTTATTTTGAGAAGACATAATTGCTTTGTTAGTATGATTGAAGTATTATTATTTTTATGTCAATATTGAACTTTTGTCTTGAATCTTTCAGATCTGAATATTCATATCACAATTAAGAAGAATTACATTGAAATTATGCCAAGTAGCATTCCACATCAAAAATTATCTTTTTTATCATTTACCTACTCGAGGACAAGCAGGAATTAAGCTTGGGGATGCTTGATACGTCTCCAACATATCTATAATTTTTTATTGCTCCATGCTATATTATCTACTGTTTTATACAATATTGGGCTTTATTATCTACTTTTATATTATTTTTGGGACTAACCTATTAACCAGAGGCCCAGCCCAGATTTGCCGTTTTTTGCCTATTTCAGTGTTTCGAAGAAAAGGAATATCAAACGGAGTCGAAACGGAACGAAATCAACTGGAGAAGTTATTTTTGGAAGGAAAGCTACCGGATGGACTTGGACCCCATGTCAGGAAAGGAGGGAGGTGCTCACGAAGGTGGGGGGCGCGCCCCCTGCCTCATGGGGCCCCCGAAGCTCCACCGACGTAGTTCCTGCACCATATATACTCACGTACCCTAAAACTTCCAGAACGGAGATTAGATTGGGAGTTCCGCCGCCGCAAGGCTCTGTAGCCACCAAAAGTCAATCGGGACCCTGTTCCGGCACCCTGCCGGAGGGGGGACCCTCTGCTACCTCTTGAGCACTGCATTGGATTTCCCCGAAGAGGAGAGGATGATGCAGCAAAGTAGCGTAAGTATTTCCCTCAGTTTTTGAGAACCAAGGTATCAATCCAGTAGGAGGCTACGCTCGAGTCCCTCGTACCTACACAAAAACAATAGCTCCTCGCAACCAACGCGATTAGGGGTTGTCAATCCCTTCACGGTCACTTACGAGAGTGAGATCTGATAGAGTTGATAGATGATATTTTCGGTATTTTTGGTATAGAGACGCAAAGTGAAAAGTAAAAGGCAAAGTAAAAAAGCAAAGCAATAATAAAGTGATGGAGATTGATATGATGAGAATAGACCCGGGGGCCATAGATTTCACTAGTGGCTTCTCTCAAGAGCATAAGTATTCTACGGTGGGTGAACAAATTACTGTTGAGCAATTGACAGAATTGAGCATAGTTATGAGAATATCTAGGTATGATCATGTATATAGGCATCACGTCCGAGACAAGTAGACCGACTCCTGCCTACATCTACTACTATTACTCCACTCATCGACCGCTATCCAGCATGCATCTAGAGTATTAAGTTGAAAACAAAGTAACGCCTTAAGCAAGATGACATGATGTAGAGGGATAGTTTTATGCAATATGATAAAAAACCCATCTTGTTATCCTCGATGGCAACAATACAATACATGCCTTGCTGCCCATTCTGTCACTAGGAAAGGACACCGCAAGATTGAACCCAAAGCTAAGCACATCTCCCATTGCAAGAAAAACCAATCTAGTAGGCCAAACCAAACTGATAATTCGAAGAGACTTGCAAAGATAACCAATCATACATAAAAGAATTCAGAGAAGATTCAAATATTGTTCATAGAAAAACTTGATCATAAACCCACAATTCATCGGTCTCAACAAACACACCGCAAAAAGAAGATTACATCGAATAGATCTCCACAAGAGAGGGCGAGAACATTGTATTGAGATCCAAAAAGAGAGAAGAAGCCATCTAGCTACTAACTATGGACCCGAAGGTCTGAGGTAAACTACTCACACTTCATCGGAGAGGCTATGATGATGTAGAAGCCCTCCGTGATGACGGCCCTCTCCGGCGGAGCTTCGGAAAAGGCCCCAAGATGGGATCTCGTGGATACAGAAAGTTGCGACAGTGGAATTCAGTCTTTGGCTCCTGTTCTGATCGTTTGGGGGTACGTAGGTATATATAGGAGGAAGAAGTACGTCGGTGGAGCTTCGAGGGGCCCACGAGGCAGGGGGGCGCGCCCTAGGGGGGTGGCGCCCTCCACCCTCGTGACCGCCTCATGACTTTCTTGACGGAGGGTCCAAGTCTCCTAGGTCTTATCTTTTGAGAAAATCACGTTCCCGAAGGTTTCATTCCGTTTGGACTCCGTTTGATATTCTGTTTCTCCGAAAGACTGAAATAGGCAAAAAAACAACAATTCTGGGCTGGGCCTCCGGTTAATAGATTAGTCCCAAAAATAATATAAAAGTGGAAAATAAAGCCCAATATAGTCCAAAACAGTAGATAATATAGCATGGAGCAATCAAAAATTATAGATACGTTGGAGATGTATCAGGCATCCCCAAGCTTAATTCCTGCTCGTCCTCGAGTAGGTAAATGATAAAAAGAGAATTTTTGATGCAGAGTGCTACTTGGCATAATTTCAATGTAAATCTTCTAAATTGTGGTATGAATATTCAGATCCGAAAGATTCAAGGCAAAAGTTCATATTGACATAAAAATAATAATACTTCAAGCATACTAACTAAGCAATTATGTCCTCTCAAAATAACATGGCCAAAGAAAGCTCATCCCTACAAAATCATATAGTTTAGTCATGCTCCATTTTCGTCACACAATAATCCTCTCATCATGCACAACCCCGATGACAAGCCAAGCAATTGTTTCATACTTTAATAATCTCAAACTCATAAACCTTCACGCAATACATGAGCGTGAGCCATGGATATAGCACTATGGGTGTAATAGAATATGATGATGGGGGTTATCTGGAGAAGACAAAAAGGAGAAGATCTCACATCAATGAGGCTAATCAATGGGCTATGGAGATGCCCATCGATTGATGTTAATGCAAGGAGTAGGGATTGCCATGCAACGGATGCACTAGAGCTATAAATGTATGAAAGCTCAACAAAAGAAACTAAGTGGGTGTGCATCCAACTTGCTTGCTCATGAAGACCTAGGGCATTTGAGGAAGCCCATTGTTGGAATATACAAGCCAAGTTCTATAATGAAAGATTCCCACTAGTATATGAAAATGACGAAACAAGAGACTCTCTATCATGAAGATTATGGTGCTACTTTGAAGCACAAGTGTGGCAAAGGATAGTAACATTGTCCCTTCTCTCTTTTTCTCTCATTTTTTTCTTTTTCTTTTTTTCCTCTTTTTTGGCCTTCTCTTTTTTTATGTCTTTCTATTTTTTTATTCCTCACTTGGGCCAATGCTCTAGAATGATGATCATCACACTTCTATTTATTTACAACTCAATGATTACAACTCGATATTAGAACAAGGTATGACTCTATATGAATGCCTCCGGCGGTGTACCGGGATATGCAATGAATCAAGAGTGACATGTATGAAAGAATTATGAACAGTGGCTTTGCCACAAATACTATGTCAACTACATGATCATGCTAAGCAATATGATAATGATGAATGTGTCATGATGAACGGTATGGTGGAAAGTTGCATGGCAATATATCTCGGAATGGCTATGGAAATGCCATAATAGGTAGGTATGGTGGCTGTTTTGAGGAAGATATAAGGAGGTTTATGTGTGAAAGAGCGTATCATATCATGGGGTTTGGATGCACCAGTGAAGTTTGCACCAACTCTCAATGTGAGAAAGGGCAATGCACGGTACCGAAGAGGCTAGCAATGATGGAAGGGTGAGAGTGCGTATAACCCATGGACTCAACATTAGTCATAAAGAACTCATATACTTATTGCAAAAATCTACAAGTCATAAAAAACCAAAGCATTACGCGCATGCTCCTAGGGGGATAGATTGGTAGTAAAAGACCACCGCTCGTCCCCGACCGCCACTCATAAGGAGGACAATCAAATAACACCTCATGTTTCAAATTTGTTACATAACGTTTACCATACGTGCATGCTACGGGAGTTGCAAACTTCAACTCAAGCATTTCTCACATTCACAACTACTCAACTAGCACAACTTTGACATTATCACCTCCATATCTCAAAACAATTATCAAGCATCAAACTTTTCTTAGTATTCAACGCACTCAAAAGAAAGTTCTACAAATCTTGAATACCGAGCATATTATTATTATTAAGCAAATTACCATGCTATTAAAGACTCTCAAAATAATCTAAGTGAAGCATGAGAGATCAATAGTTTCTTTAAAACAAATCCACCACCGTGCTCTAAAAGATATAAGTGAAGCACTAGAACAAAACTATAAAGCTCAAAAGATATAAGTGAAGCACATAGAGCAAAACTATGAAGCTCAAAAGATATAAGTGAAGCACATAGAGTATTCTATCAAATTCCAATTCATGTATGGCTATCTCAAAAGGTGTGTACAGCAAGGATGATAGTGGCACAATAACAAACAAATACACAGATAATACAAGACGCTCCAAGCAAAACACATATCATGTGGTGAATCAAAATATAGCTCCAAGTAAAATTACTGATGGAAGTGGACGAAAGAGGGGATGCCTTCCGGGGCATCCCCAAGATTTGACTTTTTGGTGTCCTTGGATTATCTTGGGGGTGCCATGGGCATCCCCAAGCTTAGGCTCTTGCCACTCCTTGTTCCATAATCCATCAAAATAATTTACCCAAAACTTGAAAACTTCACAACACAAAACTCAACAGAAAACTCGTGAGCTCCGTTAGCGAAAGAAAACAAAAGACCACTTCAAGGTACTGTAATAAACTCATTATTTATTTATATTGGTGTTAAACCTACTGTATTCCAACTTCTCTATGGATTATAAACTATTTTACTAGCCATAGATTCATCAAAATAAGCAAACAACACACGAAAAACAGAATCTGCCAAAAACAGAACAGTCTGTAGTAATCTGTAACTAACGCAAACTTCTGGAACTCCAAAAATTCAGCCAAAATAGGACGACCTAGGCAGTCTGTTTATTGATCAGAAGCAATTGGAATCACTATTTTATCACGTTCTGGTTAATTTGAATAATTGTTTTCGTGAACCAAAAGTTTCTGGAAATTACAGCAAGATCAAATAACTATCATCCAAGAAGATCCTATAGGTTTAACTTGGCACAAACACTAATTGAAACATAGAACCACATCTAAACAAAAGGTAGATGGATTATTTATTCCTAAACATAAACAAAAACCAAAAAAACTAAAATAAAATTGGGTTGCCTCCCAACAAGCGCTATCGTTTAACGCCCCTAGCTAGGCATAAAAGTAAGGATAGATCTAGGTATTGCCATCTTTGGTAGTAGGAAAGAAAAGAGCAAATTTCCTTTCTGTGGAATTTATCCTTCTATTTTGGGAAAGCACATTGCCATTAATGGATGAAGTAAGATTAAGCACGTTACGGAAATTTGCATCTAAACTAGATTTCATCTCTTTGATAATTTCGTTTTGATAAAAGCATAAGAGGGTGGTAGATTCAACCTTATCATTCATGGGGTGCCCAAATATAGTTTTCATTCTTTCATAGGTATCTATAGCATCCCCTTCAATAAAACCCTCTTCAAAAATAGAATCTAGCACTTGCTTAAAAGAAGCGGGTAATCCAACGTAGAAACTTTTTAAGTAAACCTCAGTTTGATATTGTGCTACATAGTTAGCCCTAATCCTCAATAACCTATCCCAAGCATCTTTTAAAGACTCATAAAGTAAGTAACGAAAAATTCCAGAGTCATCTTCATAAAGATTATTTAAACTTTCATTGGTAACCCCGGTGGGTCTTTCCATAGCATCATTATTTATGAGCTTAGAGAGGATAGAGGGGTCATCCAAGGTACTAGGACCCTGGAAAGTAACCTTCATTCTTTTGGATTCGACCATGGTAACAGGAAGACGAGAAGAAGGCAAACGGAAAAGAGAGGTCGAATAAAACAGCAATGGTGAAGTGGGGGAGAGGAAAACGAGAGGCAAATGGCAACTAATGTAATGCGAGAGATAGAGATTGTGATGGGTACTTGGTATGTTGACTTTTGCGTAGACTCCCTGGCAACGGCGCCAGAATTCTTCTTGCTACCTCTTGAGCACTGCGTTGGATTTGGATTTCCCCGAAGAGGAGAGGATGATGCAGCAAAGTAGCGTAAGTATTTCCCTTAGTTTTTGAGAACCAAGGTATCAATCCAGTAGGAGGCTACGCTCGAGCCCCTCGTACCTACACAAAAACAATAGCTCCTCGCAACCAACGCGATTAGGGGTTGTCAATCCCTTCACGTTCACTTACGAGAGTGAGATCTGATAGAGATGATAGATAATATTTTTGGTATTTTTGGTATAGAGATGCAAAGTGAAAAGTAAAAGGCAAAGTAAAAAGCAAAGCAATAATAAAGTGATGGAGATTGATATGATGAGAATAGACCCGGGGCCATAGATGTCACTAGTGGCTTCTCTCAAGAGCATAAGTATTCTACGGTGGGTGAACAAATTACTATTGAGCAATTGACAGAATTGAACATAGTTATGAGAATATCTAGGTATGATCATGTATATAGGCATCACGTCCGAGACAAGTACACCGACTCCTGCCTGCATCTACTACTATTACTCCACTCATCGACCGCTATCCAACATGCATCTAGAGTATTAAGTTAAAAACAGAGTAACGCCTTAAGCAAGATGACATGATGTAGAGGGATAGTTTCATGCAATATGATAAAAACCCCATCTTGTTATCCTCGATGGCAACAATACAATACATGCCTTGCTGCCCCTTCTGTCACTGGGAAAGGACACCACAATATTGAACCCAAAGCTAAGCACTTCTCCCATTGCAAGAAAAACCAATCTAGTAGGCCAAACCAAACTGATAATTCGAAGAGACTTGCAAAGATAACCAATCATACATAAAAGAATTCAGAGAAGATTCAAATATTGTTCGTAGATAACTTGATCATAAACCCACAATTCATCGTTCTCAACAAACAGACCGCAAAAAGAAGATTACATCGAATAGATCTCCACAAGAGAGGGGGAGAACATTGTATTGAGTTCCAAAAAGAGAGAAGAAGCCATCCAGCTACTAACTATGGACCCGAAGGTCTGAGGTAAACTACTCACACTTCATCGGAGAGGCTATGATGATGTAGAAGCCCTCCGTGATGAAGGCCCTCTCCTGCGGAGCTCCGGAACAGGCCCCAAGATGGGATCTCGTGGATACAGAAAGTTGCGGCGGTGGAATTAGGTTTTTGGCTCCTGTTCTGATCGTTTGGGGATACGTAGGTATATATAGATGGAAGAAGTACGCCGGTGGAGCTTCGAGGGGCCCACGAGGCAGGGGGCACGCCCTAGGGGGGGCCTCCACCCTCGTGACCTCCTCGTGGATTTCTTGACGGAGGTTCCAAGTCTCCTGAGTCTTATCTGATGAGAAAATCACGTTCCCGAAGGTTTCATTCCGTTTGGACTCTGTTTGATATTCTGTTTCTCCGAAACACTGAAATAGGCAAAAAACAGCAATTCTGGGCTGGGCCTCCGATTAATAGGTTAGTCCCAAAAATAATATAAAAGTGGAAAATAAAGCCCAATATAGTCCTAAACAGTAGATAATATAGCATGGAGCATTCAAAAATTATAGATACGTTGGAGATGTATCACCCTCACCGGTGGCCGTCTTCATCATCTCGGCGATCTCCATGATGAGGAGGGAGTAGTTCACCCTCGGGGCTGAGGTTATGTACCAGTAGCTATGTGTTTGATCTCTCTCTCTCTCTCTCTCTCTCTCTCTCTCTCTCTCTCTCTCTCTCTCTCGTGTTCTTGATTTGGCACGATCTTGATGTATCGCGAGCTTTGCTGTTATAGTTGGATCTTATGTTGCTTCTCCCCCTCTACTCTCTTGTAATGGATTGAGTTTCCCCTTTGAAGTAATCTTATCGGATTGAGTCTTTAATGATTTGATAACACTTGATGTATGTCTTGCCGTGCGTATCTATGGTGACAATGGGATATCACGTGATTCACTTGATGTATGTTTTGGTGATCAACTTGCGGGTTTCGCCCATGAACCTATGCATAGGGGTTGGCACACGTTTTCGTCTTGATTCTCCGGTAGAAACTTTGGGGCACTCTTTGAGGTTCTATGTGTTGGTTTGAGTAGATGAATTGAGATTGTGTGATGCATATCGTATAATCATGCCCACGGATACTTGAGGTGACATTGGAGTATCTAGGTGACATTAGGGTTTTGGTTGATTTGTGTCTTAAGGTGTTATTCTAGTACGAACTCTAGGGCTTTTTGTGACACTTATAGGAATAGCCCAACGGATTGATTGGAAAGAGTAACTTTGAGGTGGTTTCGTACCCTACGATAATCTCTTCGTTCATTCTCCACTATTAGTGAGTTTGGAGCGACTCTTTGTTGCATGTTGAGGGATAGTTTTTTTTGCGGGGGAAGGGATAGTTATATGATCCAATTATGTTATTATTGTTGAGAGAACTTGCACTAGTGAAAGTATGAACCCTAGGCCTTGTTTCCTACCATTGCAATACCGTTTACGCTCACTTTTATCATTAGTTACCTTGCTGTTTTTATATTTTTAGATTACAAAAACCTATATCTACCATCCATATTGCACTTGTATCACCATCTCTTCACCGAACTAGTGCACCTATACAACTGGGTGTGTCGGGGACACAAGAGACTCTTTGTTATTTGGTTGTAGGGTTGCTTGAGAGAGACCATCTTCATCCTACGCCTCCCACGGATTGATAAAGCTTAGGTCATCCACTTGAGGGAAATTTGCTACTGTCCTACAAACCTCTGCACTTGGAGCTAGGCCCAACGTCTACAAGGAGAAGGTTGCGTAGTAGACATCAATAGGCATCACGTTCGTGTCAAGTAGACCGACTCCTGCCTGCATATACTACTATTACTCCACACATCGACCGACTCCTGCCTGCATCTAGAGTATTAAGTTCATGAAGAACAGAGTAACGCTTTAAGTAAGATGACATGATGTAGAGGAATAAACTCAAGAAATATGATATAAACCCCATCTTTCTATCCTCGATGGCAACATACAATACGTGCCTCGCTACCCCTACTGTCACTAGGTGAGGACACTGCAAGATTGAACCCAAAGCTAAGCACTTCTCCCATTGTAAGAAAAAACAATCTAGTTGGCCAAACTAAACCAATAGTTTGAAGATATCTACAAAGATATGAAATCATGCATAAAAGAATTCAGAGAAGATTCAAATAATATTCATAGATAAGCTGATCATAAATCCACAATTCATCGGATCTCGACAAACACACCACAAAAGAAGATTACATAGGTTAGATCTCCAAGGACATCGACGAGAACATGGTATTGAGAATCAAAGAGAGAGAAGAAGGCATCTTGCTACTAGCTATGGACCAGTAGGTCCGTGGTAAACTACTCACGCTTCATCGGAAGGGCAATAGAGTTTGATGTAGAAGCCCTCCGTGATCGAAGCCCCCTCCAGTAGGATGCCGTAAAAGGCCCCAAGATGGGTTCTCACGGGAACAGAAGGTTGCGGCGATGGAAAAGTGTTTTCATGGATGCTTCTGGTAGTTTGGGAATATATGTGAATATATAGGGCCAAGGGTTAGGTCAAAGGAGTCCCGGGAGGCGGCAAGGCAGGGGGCGCCCCTCTAGGGCGCGCCCTCCCCCCTTGCCGCTGCCTCGCGGCTCTTTTGATTTGATCTCCATGTCTCCGGGGTGTCTTCTGGTCGAAGAAAAATCATCGCAAAGGTTTTATTCCGTTTGCACTCTGTTTGGTATTCCTTTTCTACGAAGCTCAAAAACAAGGAGAAAACAGAAACTGGCACTAGGCTCTACGTTAATAAGTTAGTCCCAAAATTAATATAAATTATCATATTAATGCATATAAAACATCCAAAATAGATAATATAATAGCATGGAACAATAAAAAATTATAGATACGTTGGAGACGTATCAAGCATCCCCAAGCTTAATTCCTGCTCGTCCTCGAGTAGGTAAATGATAAAAATAGACTCTTTGATATGGAATGCTACCTAACATATTTATCCAAGTAATTTTTCTTTATTGTGGCATGAATGTTCAGATCCATAAGATTCAAAACAAAAGTTTAATATTGATATAAAAACAATAATACTTCAAGCATACTAACAAGGCAATTATGTCTTCTCAAAATAACATGGCCAAAGAAAGCTTATCCCTACAAAATCATATAGTCTGGCTATGCTCCAACTTCATCACACAAAATATTCAAATCATGCACAACCCCGATGACAAGCCAAGCAATTGTTTCATACTTTTGGTGTTCTCAAACCTTTTCTACTTTCACGCAATACATGAGCGTGAGCCATGGACATAACACTATAGGTGGAATAGAATATGGTGGTTGTGGAGAAGACAAAAGAAGGGAGATAGTCTCACATCAACTAGGCGTATTAACGTGCTATGGAGATGCCCACCAATACATATCAATGTGTGTGAGTAGGGATTGCCATGCAATAGATGCACTAGAGCTATAAGTTTATGAAAGCTCAAAAGAAAACTAAGTGGGTGTGCATCCAACTTGCTTGCTCATGAAGACCTAGGGCAATTTGAGGAAGCCCATTGTTGGAATATACAAGCCAAGTTCTATAATGAAAAATTCCCACTAGCATATGAAAGTGATAACATAGGAGACTATCTATCGCGAAGATCATGGTGCTACTTTGAAGCACAAGTGTGGGAAAAAGGATAGTAACATTGCCCCTTCTCTCTTTTTCTATCATTTTTTTCTTTTTTTGTTTGGCTTCTTTGGCCTCCCTTTTATTTTTTCCTCACATGGGACACATGCTCTAATAATGAAGACCATCACACTCTTATTTACTTACAACTCAAAAATTACAACTTGAAACTTAGAACAAAATATGACTCTATATGAATGCCTCTGGCGGTGTACCAGGATGTGTAATGACTCAAGAGTGACATATATGAAAGAATTATGAAAGCTGGCTTTGCCACTAATACGATGTCAACTACATGATCATGCAAAGCAATATGACAATGATGGAACGTGTCATAATAAAACGGAACAGTGGAAAGTTGCATGGCAATATATCTTGGAATGGTTATGGAAATGCCATAATAGGTAGGTATGGTGGCTATTTTGAGGGAGGTACATGGTGGGTGTATGGTACCGGCGAAGGTTGCGCGGCACTAGAGAGGCTAGCAATGGTGGAAGGGTGTGAGTGCGTATAATCCATGGACTCAACATTAATCATAAAGAACTCACATATTTATTGCAAAAAATATTAGTCATCGAAACAAAGTACTACGCGCATGCTCCTAGGGGATAGATTGGTAGGAAAAGACCATCGCTCGTCCCCGACCGCCACTCATAAGGAAGAAATTCAAAAAATACCTCATGCTCCAACTTCGTTACATAACGGTTCACCATACGTGCATGCTACAGGAATCACAAACCTTAACACAAGTATTTCTCCAATTCACAATTACTCACTAGCATGACTCTAATATCACCATCTCTATATCTCAAAAGAGTCATAAGGAATCAAACTTCTCATAGTATTCAATGCACTTTATATGAAAGTTTTTATTATATCCCTCTTGGATGCCTATCATATTAGGACTAAATTCATAACCAAAGCAAATTATCATGCTATTTAAAAAGACTCTCAAAATAATATAAGTGAAGCATGAGGGTTCAATAATTTGTACAAAATAAAACCACCGCCGTGCTCTAAAAAGATATAAGTGAAGCACTAGAGCAAAATTGCCTAGCTCAAAAGATATAAGTGAAGCACATAGAGTATTCTAATAAATCATGGTTCATGCGTGTCCCTCTCAAAAGGTGTGTACAACAAGGATTATTGTGGAAAACTAAAAAGTAAAGACTCATTATCATACAAGACGCTCCAAGCAAAGCACATATCATGTGGTGAATAAAAATATAGCCTCAAGTAAAGTTACCGATAGACGAAGACGAAAGAGGGGATGCATTCCGGGGCATCCCCAAGCTTAGGATCTTGGTTGTCCTAGAATATTACCTTGGGGTGCCTTGGGCATCCCCAAGCTTAGGCTCTTTCCACTCTTTATTCCATTGTCCATCAAATCTTTACCCAAAACTTAAAAACTTAACAGAGAATCTCATAAGCTCCGTTAGTATAAGAAAATAAATCACCACTTTTGGTACCATTGTGAACTCATTCTTTATTTATATTGGTGTAATATCTACTGTATTCCAACTTTTCCATGGTTCATACCCGCTGATGCTATCCATAGATTCATCAAAATAAGCAAACAACACACAGAAAAATTCTGAAAAGTTAGGACAACAGAGGCAATTTTTATATAAATCTTTTGTAACAAATTCAGAATTTTATCACTCTTCTATGATTTTTAAAAATTCTGGGATTGGGCGCAAAAGTTTCTGTTTTTCAGCAAGATCAAATCAACTATCACCGTAACCTATCCCAAAGGTCTTACTTGGCACAAACACTAACTAAAACACAAAAACACATCTAACCAGAGGCTAGATGAATTATTTATTCAAATACAGAAAGGAAATATATTGGGTTGTCTTCCAACAAACGATTGTCTTTAAAGCCATTAAGCTAGGCATCGATAACTTTAATGATGCTCACATGAAAGATAGCAATTGAAACACGAAGAGAGTATCATGTAGTATATGAAAATCACATCTAAGTCTAACATACTTCCTATGCGTAGGCATTTTATAAGCAAACAAATTATCAAGACAAGTGATGACCCACAAGTATAGGGGATCTATCGTAGTCCTTTAAATAAGTAAGAGTGTCGAAACCAACGAGGAGTAGAAGGAAATAACAAGCGGTTTTCAGCAAGGTATTCTCTGCAAGCACTAAAATTATCGGTAACGGATTGTTTTGTGATAAGGTAAATCGTGACAAGTAACAAAAGTAACTAAGGTGCAGCAGGGTGGCCCAATCCTTTTTGTAGCAAAGGACAAGCCTGGACGAACTCTTATATAAAGCAAAGCACTCCCGAGGACACATGGGAATTGTTGTCAAGTTAGTTTTCATCATGCTCATATGATTCACGTTCGTTACTTTGTTAATTTGATATGTGGGTGGACCGGTGCTTGGGTGCTGCCCTTCCTTGGACAAGCCTCCCACTTATGATTAACCCCTCTCGCAAGCATCCGCAATTACCAAATAAGAATTAAGGTAAACCTAACCATAGCATGAAACATATGGATCCAAATCAGCCCCTTACGAAGCAACGCGTAAACTAGGGTTTAAGCTTTTGTCACTCTAGGAACCCATCATCTACTTACTACTTCCCAATGCCTTCCCCTAGGCCCAAATAATGGTGAAGTGTCATGTAGTCAATGTTCACATAACACCACTAGAGGAGAGACAACATACATCTCACCAAAATATCGAACGAATACCAAATTCACATGATTACTTATAACAAGACTTCTCCCATGTCCCCAGGAACAAACATAACTACTCACAAAGCATATTCATAATCATAATCTGAGGAGTATTAATTATCATTAAGGATCTGAACATATGATCTTCCACCGAATAAACCAACTAGCATCAACTACAAGGGTAATCAACACTACTAGCAACCCACATGTACCAATCTGAGGTTTTGGGACCAAGATCGAATACAATAGACGAACTAGGGTTTGGTAGGAGATGGAGCTGGTGAAGATGTTGATGGAGATTGACCCCCTCTCAATGAGAGGATCGATGGTGATGATGATGGCGATGATTCCCCCTCTCGGAGGGATGTTTCCCCGGCAGAACAGCTCCGCCGGAGCCCTAGATTGGTTCTGCCCAGGTTCCGGCTCGAGACGGCGGCTCTTAGTCCCAAAAGCTTCCTTCTAATTTTTTCCAGGTCAAAACACACCATATAGCCAAAGATGGGCACCAGAGGCCTGCCAGGGGGCCCACAAGGTCGGGGGCGCGCCCTCCACCCTTGTGGCTGGTTGGTGGCCCCCCTCTGGTACTTTCTTCGTCCCATATTTTTTATATATTCCAAAAACATGCTCCGTGAAGTTTCAGGACTTTTCGAGTTGTGCAGAATAGGTCTCTAATATTTGCTCCTTTTCCAGTCCAGAATTCCAGCTGCCGGCATTCTCCCTCTTCATGTAAACCTTATAAAATAAGTGAGAAAGGCCATAAGTATTGTGATATAATGTGTGATGACAGCCCATAATGCAATAAATATCAATATAAAGGCATGATGCAAAATGGACGTATCAACTCCCCCAAGCTTAGACCTCGCTTGTCCTCAAGCGAAAGCCGATATCGATAAATATGTCCACATGTTTAGAGATAGAGGTGTCGATAAAATAAAATACGGACATGAGGGCATCAGGATCATCTTTAGAACAACAACATATAATGATATATAATTTCTTATGCTAAAGTAACAATTTGTTCACAAGGTAAAGTATGAATTAGAAACTTTATTGAAAACTAACAAACTGTGATCTCAGTCATTGGAGCAATTGCAATTTATCATAACATCGGAAAGAGTCAATTCAAGAGCTTTTCAGCAAGTCCACATACTCAACCATCACATAATCTTTCACAATTGCTAACACTCACGCAATACTTATGGGTTCAAAGTTTCAATCGGACACAGAGAAAGATAGGGGCTTATAGTTTTGCCTCCCATCCTTTTACCTCCAGGATAATGTCAACAATAATACTTTATGAAAACCTACATCCGAGTGGATATATATATATCCAGATCTCTCCAATACATAGGGCTTGCCAAAGAAAAAAGTGTAAAAAGGAAATGTGAAGATCACCATGAGTCTTGTATAAGGGTAGAAGATAAAAGTAAAAGATAGGCCCTTCGCAGAGGGAAGCAGAGGTTGTCATGCTCTTTTATGGTTGGATGCACAAAATCTTAATGCAAAAGAACGTCACTTTATATTGCCCCTTGTGATAAAGACCTTTATTATGCAGTCCGTCGCTTTTCTTTCTTACATATCACAAGTTCATATAAAGCTTATTTTCTTCACACTAATAGATCACACATATTTAGAGAGCAATTTTTATTGCTTGCACCAATGACAACTTACTTGAAGGATCTTACTCAACCCATAGGTAGGTATGGTGGACTCTCATGGCAAAACTGGGTTTAGGGATGTTTGGAAGCACAAGTAGTATCTCTAGTTGGTGCAAAGAATTTGGTTTGCATGAGAGGGAAAGGCAAGCTCAACATGTTGGATGATCCATGACAATATAACTTCTATTCGGAGATAAGAAAACATAACCTATTATGTTGTCTTACTTGTCCAACATCAACTTTTAGCATGTCATATTTTAATGAGTGCTCACAATTACAAAAGATGTCCAAGATAGTATATTTATATGTGAAGCCTCTCTTTCTTTATTACTTCCTATTAATTACAAAAATGACCAAAACTATGTTTGTCAACTCTCAACAACTTTTATTCATCATACTCTTTATATGTGAACTCATTACTCTCCATAAGATCAATATATGAACTTTTTATTACTTTTTATTTATTTAATTTCCTCAAGATCATATCAAGAAAGCAAAGTCCTTTACTCAAAACTAATCTTTATTATATATCTCAAGGACTCGATTACGTAGATAGGGATCGAAGCAAAACTCATAGCTAGATCATAATAAAAACCTTATTCTACTAGATCAAGATATAACCAAACAGATCAAACTAAAAAGACGATAAATATAGAGGTGTGATGGTGATACAGTACCGGGCAACTCCCCCAAGCTTGGCAGTTGCCAAGGGGAGTGCCCATACCCATGTACTTAGATCTCTTTCTTCGTAGGTGATGATGAAGGAGTTGTTGCATTTTTCTTCTCTAGCTTGCGTCTGAGGCTAAATTTTTCCTCCCTCAGATCCTCATTCTCGAGCTCGAGTTTCATTATCTTTTTGCATAATGCCGCCTTGTTGTCTGTAAGTGCATCTAGTGCCCCTTAGTGATTTTGGTGTATTGAAGACTTATAGGTTAAGGGACTAATGTGTTTATGAGTGTACACAGGTCTATAAGTCTATGAGGAGTTTGATATTTACAGAGAAAGTCGACCCCTAAAAATGAAGTTCTTGACTGAAGACTTTGGATTTCTGAAGACTTTCTGAAGACTTTGAAAGTGAAGAAATTGGTTTGATCTTGAAGACTAGGTATCCATTCGAGGAACATGAAGCGTGAAGACTTTTGTTTTAGTAGTTTCTTTTTCTCTTTGTTGAGTCATAGGAAACACCGTACTGTTAAAGGGGGTCGAGGAAATACTAAGGAAAAATTTTCAAGTGATGCTCAACTCAAAATCCTACACCTACCAATCCCTTCTAGTGAAGCCATTGGAAATCTCATACTTTTCAATCATATTGTTCAGTGACAAAGACGAAGTTCTTTTGGTCTATGAGGAATTTGTTCTGCCTGAGGAGTTAGGAATTCACCAGTGCGGATTGCCTACATAGCGAGGAACATTATAGCCCTGAGGAATTTGACACTCAAATTTCCGACCGTTGTTGTGCCTTGTGCCAGCTGTCCCAAAATATCTACCCACCTAACGGTCATATCATTGAAGGGCATTTATGTCTTATCATGTCAGGCTGCTCCCTAGGCTATAAATAGCCGCCCCTACAACCACTAGCTGGTTGGCTACTTCGAGAGAAACTGACACTTGTCATTTGAGAGCATCCCATCCTCCGAGGACTTTGAGCGAAAATCATCAAGTGAGGAAAACCCAAACCCAAACACCTAAAAACCCAAAGTGATTGAGCATCACTGAAGAGATCGATCTTGCGTAGATCCGACGCTTGTTACCTTTGGAGACTGTGCTTCTTCCAGACGGTTAGGCATCGTGGTCTAGAGCATCCAAGAGGAAATTGTGGATCGCCGAGTGACCGAGTTTGTGAAGGTTTGGAAGTTACCTGAAGACTTACCACGAGTGATTGGGCGAGGTCTGTGTGACCTTAGCTCAAGGAGAATACGGTGAGGATTGTGTGTCCGGGACTGGGTGTCCTCAGGTTTAAATACCTAGCCGCTCCAACCAGATGTACAACTAACACAGCAGTTTGAACTGGTCTACCAAATCATTGTCTTCACCAAGCTTACTAGTTCTATTTCCTCAACTCTTTCATTACCTCATTACAGTGTTGTGTGCTTGTTCATATCTGTTTGAAGACTTTGACTGAAGACTTTCTCAATTCCCTCAGTTCAATTTCTTCATTCTGTTTGTCTTCATCCTGTGTTATCCTGTGTTTACGCTTTCTGTACTCTGTGCTTGTCTTCATTTCATCATGATGACCATGCTTGTGTTCTGTTATGTTTACATCTGAGTACTTATTCCACTTCAAGTAGTTCTTCTCTTAGGAATTTCCTCACCCTGAAATTCCTCAGTGAAGAATTCATAAAAATCGCCTATTCACCCCCCTCTAGTCGATATAACGCACTTTCAATTGGTACTAGAGCAAGGTACTCCCTTGTTCTCTGTGATTTTGGTTTAGCCGCCTGGAGTTTTAGTTATGTCGACCGCAGGTATGAAGACCGTGTCATGCCCCAACTTTGACGGTCACGAGTATCCCAAGTGGAAGGCCATGATGAAAAAGCACCTCATGGCAATGAACAACGAGCTATGGACCGTCACTGAGATTGGTATTACCGATCTGTGCAAGATGGTTGAAGCTGATGACATTCACAGTACACCCTTCTCAACCTCACGGCAAAGGACGTCATCTACTCCTGTCTGTCGCAAAATCAATTCAGGAATATCATGCATCTCGATCATGCGAAGCTTATCTGGGACCGTCTCTCTGAGGTCTATGAAGGTCATCGAACCCGTCATGATCCTTGGTTTGAGGACTTCAAGGAATCTCTCAAAGCAATGACATTCGAACCAGAATCATCATCCTCTGCACCATGCCTTATGGCAAAAGATGCAAAGGTAACTGAATGCTATCTATCAGAATCCAGTGATGATGAATCTGGTGATGAATTTGGACCCAGCTATGTCAAACTGGCTTCCCTTGCCACTAAACAACAAAGAGCTTTGGAAAAAGTTCAATACATGCTAAATAAGAGTGATGATATGTTGGGTGAAGAAATGGATCAGTCGAAAGCTTTGGCTGAGAGTCTTCGGAGACTTCAGTCTAGGTTTGACTACCTTCAAGGTCATCATAACACTCTCTTATCTGATCATGAGAAGCTTTCTTATGAATTTCTTTAAAGAAAGCAATATCTTGAGAAGCTAAGGGAGAGTTATGAAGATCTTCAGAAGGAGCACGATTCATTGCTTGCTCAACAAATCAGCACTGCTCAGGAAGAATTTGTTCCTCCATGTTTGAAGTGCATTGAACAAGAATCTGCTAATTCTTCACCTGAATGTTCAAATGCTTCTAATGCTACAAATTCTTCAACTATCTCTGCTATCACTAATTCCTCAGCTAAGGACATTGCTAGTATCACTGATGATGCAGGACTGAAGGAATTGTACATGACAAGCATGTACAAAAGCCTCAAAGGGCATCAGACTCTTTGTGATGTGCTTAAAAAGCAGATCCTCAACAGGAACCCTAGGAAAGAGGGTATTGCCTTTGAGAGGAAACTCAATGCTGATGGTACATATTGGAAGCCTGAGCAGTACCCCAAAACCTCATGGGTTGCTGCAAAGGGACCTCCAGTTGATCCATCCAATTTATCTGGCTTTACATGTGAATCTCCTCATTCTTCTGATGAGTCATTTGACTCCAACTATAAACTGTTCAAAAATCAGAATGGTGAAGTATTTGCTAGATATGTTGGCACTAACTGCAGGAACGGTTCCCCTATGAAGAAAATCTGGGTTCCCAAAAGGTGCCTTGAAAATCTTCAGGTGAATGTCATCATGACTCCACCTATGAAGAAAAGGAACCCCAGATCAAATTCTTCATATGGATCCAAGTCCTCATATGGACCAATTTCCTCACGTGGATCAAATTCCTCAAAAGGATCAAAGTCCTCATATGAACATCATCGTGCTAACACCTCTGTTTCGTAGGGAAGAGCTAAGGGCTATGAATATGAGCATTATTCTTCTAACCATTATGTTCATAAGTCCTCAAAGAATTTCTCTACTTATTCATATGCTTATCCTAACTCCTCTTATGTGAAACGAAATGGACTGTCTTTAATGCCACCTTTCTCGTATGAAGCTCACAGAGTGATGAACTCTTTGCCACCCCTTCAGATGTGGGTCGTGAATAAAAAGAACTAAGCTCTTATGCAGGGTCAGGTCTCCAGACGTGCTCAAACGTCTGAAGAATTTGCTGGAGACCTGAAATTGCCTGAAAGGACACAGGCTAATCATGAAGAAATGAACTCTCATTTCTCACGTCCTCATATTTCTTTATCTATTCTATTACTTGATGAAATTGATCTAATGAAATTGATGTCATACTCTTCAATGATGAAGTATATGAGTTTGTAAGTTGCACTAGTTCATCTGCATGATGATCAACCCAAAGCCAATGAGTGGGTCCTCGATAGTGGATGTACAAATCACATGACTGGTGACAAGAATCTACTGATGGATGCTCCCTTATCTCCATCGCATCTGAAGCATATCATCTTCGCTGACAAAGGCAAAAGTTAGGTATTGGGTCTAGGTAAGGTTGCGATCTCAAAGGATCGACACATGGACAAAGTCATGCTTGTCGAGTCCTTAGGATACAACCTCATGTCTGTCTCAATGCTTTGTGATCTTAATATGGTTGTTGTCTTTGGCAAGTGAAAGGATCGATATAGTTGACTAGAGGGGGGGTGAATAGGCAACTAACAATTTTTAGCTTTTCTTTACCAATTTAAACTTTGCATCAAAGTAGGTTGTCTACAAATGCAACTAGGTGAGCAACCTATATGATGCAACAACAACAAGCACACGAGCAAGCGAAGGATCTAACACAAATAAGCTTGCACAAGTAAAGGGATGAGATAACCAAGAGTGGAGCCGGTGGAGACGAGGATGTGTTACCGAAGTTCCTTCCTTTTGAGGGGAAGTACGTCTCCGTTAGAGCGGTGTGGAGGCACAATGCTCCCCAAGAAGCCACTAGCGCCACCGTATTCTCCTCACGCCCTCACACAATGCGAGATGTCGTGATTCCACTATTGGTTCCCTTGGAGGCGGCAACCGAACCTTTACAAACAAGGTTGGGGCAATCTCCACAACTTAATTGGAGGCTCCCAACGACACCACAAAGCTTCACCACAATGGACTATGGCTCCACGGTGACCTCAACCGTCTAGGGTGCTCAAACACCGAAGAGTAACAAGATCCGCTAGGGATTAGTGGGGGGAATCAAATTGGTGGAAGTGTAGATCGGGGCCGTCTCAACCAATCCCGAGCAAATCAACAAGTTTGATTGTTTAGGGAGAGAGATCGGGCGAAAATGGAGCTTGGAGCAACAATGGAGTTTTGGGGGGAAGAGGTAGGTCAACTTTGGGGAAGAAGACCTCCTTATATAGTGCGGGGAACAATCCAACCGTTACCCCCCAAACAGCCCCGCAGAGGGCGGTACTACCGCAGGAGGCAGCGGTACTACCGCTGGGCTCAGCGGTACTACCGCTCCCCTCGACGGTACTGCCGCGCAGTCTCAAAGGAAAGGGGGAAAAGGGACCCGAGCGGTACTGCCGCGGTGGTAGGGCGGTACTGCCGCTTATGAGCGGTACTGCCGCTTATGAGCGGTACTGCCGCTCTACTGCCGCTGCGAGGTACTGCACAATCCGACACAGGAAATGACCGCTCGAATCGACGCGGTAGGGGCCTGGCACACCAGCGGTACTACGGCTGAGGATCCACCGGCGGTACTATCGCTGCGGAGCGGTACTGCTGCTTGTGACCCCTAAGCGATACTACCGTTGGGACCAGACAAAGCCCAATGAGGGAGGGAAGAGCTCTCCATTGAAGTGGAAAGGCTCAGAGGGTGTGAAACGGATGTGTACGTGTTGATTCCACCCTAGCCTTACCAAAGCGGACCCCCTCTTGATAGTACGGTGCTGTAACATCCCAAAATTCTAAATTTTGGAATGTTATAATAAATAGATAGACTTGATCGATTGTTTGATTGATTGACTGAAAGTGAGTGAATTCGAAATCTTTGAAAGTTAAATGAGAGGGAATAAAAGGACTTTCCCAAACTTTCATCTTGCTTTTATGATCTCCGTGACTTCAAATTCTTTTCACCACAAAAAAACCCTTGAGCGAAGATGATATGACTTCTTCCATTTAATAAAATGAAAGGGTATTTGAAAATATTTGAATTTCATTTGGAAATATTTCAATTCATAAACTTCATGCAGCTCAATGATTTTCATGAGAGAAGATAAAATGACTTCTTCAAATTATATGAAATATGAGTTGGGATTTTCAGAGAATTAAATTCAAAGTTCTTTTGAATTTATTTTTCAATTTGGGTTATTTGAGTTTTATTCAAATTATTTTTCTCCAAAAATAAAATACATGGAAAATAGGGTAACATGATTCCCTACATCAGAAAATTGGAGAGAAATTAATTTGAAATCATTTTGGTATTTTAAAATGATTTATTGTATTTTATTAGACCAGTAGCACTCTTTGAATTATCTGGATTTTTGTGGATCTTATTTGAAGTTATAAAAATGTCCACCTTGTAGGAAATCTTTTTATGAAAATTTTGATATATAATATGCCTATATAATTTATGTATTTCTTTTCTTTTATTTCTTTTGGTTTGTCTGTGTTAAAAAAAGAGTTTAAAAAAAATTCAGACCCGCCGACCGCGCCAGGCCAGCCGGCCCAGCAAGCGGCCCAGCCAGCCGCGCCTCCCCGCAGCCCACCTCCCCGTGCGCGCGCCCGCAGCAGGCCGCGGCCCAGCCCACCTCCCGGTCGTCCCCGACCCGCCGTCGGAGTTCGACTCCAACACTCCTCGCCGGCGATGCCGTGTCCAGGCGGGACTCCTCTCCCTCTGCCCCTCGCGCAAGCCGACCCCCTCCTCCTATTTATACCACCGCCCGGGCCCTGTTCCTCCTCCTTTGCCGCAAACCGCAGCCGCCGCCACCCTCGCCGGAGTTCCCGCCTCCGACGAGATCTGCCGCTGCCACCGCGCCCCGTTCCGTCACCCTCGACCTCCGCCGACGCCGCCATCGCCTTCCCCTACTCGCGCCGCTTGTCCCCGACCCCGCGGCCACGCCGGAGGACTGCCGGAGCAGCCACCCCGACGACCCCGACGCCGTTGCCGTCTCCTTCTCCGGCGACGTCGACGCCCGCCACCGCGGTAAGCCGCCAGTGCTCCTCGTCCGTCCGATCTAGGTTAGATGGATAGGATTAGATTACTTTTTTTTTCGAATCGTTTTTCTTTACTTAGTGAACGTTCACTGCTTTGCATTCACAGCGAACGGTTTTTAACCAATAGATTTCTGCCACGTGTCCAGGGACCCATTCGCAGGCAAGTTCACACTTTGATCATATCCCTTTCATACCTAGTTTTATTGCATTAGATCAATCCTCAAACATTGCATGATTAGGATCTAATTAAATTGTGGGATGGGAAGTAGTTGAGGTAGTACCTATTACCTGTTTTACTTATGAAACCTTGGGAGTTACTTCTATGTTTGCTTATTATGCCATGCTATGCTAGTAGACGTGGATTGGGTGAGTGATATCCATGACAGATGTGAGTATTGTTAATTAATGGTTTATCTAAGGTGGCAACTTAAACATACATCTGGGTGGATTGAGGCACCTGGTTTCTATCAGGACTTGCCTGTTTTTCTTTGGACCGCCACCCAGGCTCAAAGGGATCATAAGATTATACATGCTAGAAACTTCCGTGCGCAGCCACAAGCCATTATGGGCTATGGCATAGTTGATTAAGTCGTGCGAACTCTTACAGGGTAGACTAGCAGATGTAGGGGAAAGTAGGTGTACCGGTCTATCCAACGTAAGGTGCTAGCGCTTCTGAAAGACTATGCCTCGGTCATCCATTTCTCAAACATCATGTAGTGCAAGAAATCTAACGGAGGCGATCGAGTCTTGTGGGGAAAAGTGCGCAAACCTCTGCAGAGTGTACAAACTAATCATGATTAGCCGTGTCCCCGGTTATGGACATCTTGAGTATCTAGTTCTTGGATTATCCTGTTGATCTCATCACGTTACTCAAATAATTTTGTTGGGATGTTAATGATTACTTTTAATTGGGATTGAGAATGCTGTCAACCATTCTCAATGTTTAACAACCACCATGATAGTTAAATAAACTTATTCCTTTGCAGTAGGGAAAAATTGGCTTTTCGCAAAAACAGTATAACCATAGAGCTTTTCCACCAGCCATATATGCATGTAGTGATAGCCATTGTTCATCATTTTTCTCTATGGTGTGATTTTGCCAGTACATTCAATGTACTGACCCGTTTCGGGCTGCAACGTCTCATGTTGCAGGTTTTTTTACGACGAGTAAGTGATACGTTAGGGTTACGATTTCTACACTCAACTTTGCCGTTGGTGTTGATGGGAATCCACAACCTTGTTGCTTCCGCTACATTGGATTGAGGTAATAGTATTTACGTTACTTTATACATGTGATTTACCTCTGTTATAAATCCTTCGAGTACTGTGTGTGTCAGCATACCGATCCAGGGATGACACGAAAGCACAGAGACTTGACCCATTCGGGTCGGGTCGCTACAAAGATGGTATCAGAGCACATGGTGACTGTAGGACGTGACCCTAGAAAGATGGCCAGCCCATAGGAAAGATTTTTCTCTACAATTTTCTTTTCAAAAAGATCTTTCACCTCTCTCCTCTTCTGAGTTTATTCAAACATTCCGTATTAGAGAGACCATACCCCTTACCCCTTTTGACCACTCGAAGATTCGACCGATGAGACCACTCCAAGAAGGATAAGATATCAGACAACTAAGACCATTCGGAATGGAGAGGATTTTACCATACATTATGATAATGGAAACTACAACGGTTGAAGACTCCGAAGACTAGGAGAACTTGAAGGCTCGGAAGAATTTCTAGATTTGCACGACCTAGGAAGGCTACCCTTATGGAACTTGGCAGACTATGGAAGTTGTCAATACCCGAGATCAAGGTGTATCAGAGAAAGACCGGAGCATGGAGAGTTAAGAACTCAAAGTTTTGTCAAGGAAACCCCAATGCAGGAGATATCAACTATGGAGAGATAGCTCATGGAAATGACAAGGGCAGAAACACGACTATCCATGATGTTATCGCCCGCTTATGCTATTGTCACCGTGCTGAGTTAAGCATGCATATGCATGGAAGGATTGGATGGTAGAAGGCTGATGGAGCACCTATCAGCAAGATGAAGTTTTAACCTTAGCCGGTATATCACCAGGATCTGGAGTCTTACATCAAGAAGTTTAGGGTTGATCTGCAGGAAGCCGTATTTGACAAGGAAACAGTTCGTGAAGAACACGGAACCCAGAAGCTGAAAGTAGCCCAGCTGGAGGAGCAAAACCTCGAGATACAGGAGATTCGACAGGAACTGAAGGACAGTAGGATCATGGTTCATGCCAAGGATATTGAAACCCAGAAGTTTGGAACACAACTCTGGAAATAATAAAGGACGTCATGAGAGACTTCACGTCAACAGAGATGATCTGGCAAAAGAACTTGAGAAGGACAAGCATGATCGGAACAAGCCATTGGAGGCATGAACAAGACTGGAAGAGTTTGATGACTTTGAAGATTTATGGACCTTTAGAAGACCAAACCCCTATTCTATACCTACGTTAGATGCGAAGATTGTGAGCTGTCATTTGTTTGATGTTTTTCTGACAGCCACAATAAAAGCTGTCTTTTCAAAATATTTGTTTGCATTGTGTGCATCCCTCTCTATATCTCTTATCTCACCCCAAAACCCATGGACCCAATAGATGATGAATGGAGATGAGCTTGTATTTTCGGGACCGATGAGTCAATTGGAGACAGACCGATGGATTCAGAACATGGAGGATCATATGAAGAATAACCCGATAGTCGGAAAGGATATGGCCCAGCATGCTCTTCAATGTTTTGAAAGAGGTGCTGCTACTTGGTGGAGGATGTACCAAATCATCAATGGATGGCAAGGAATAACCACTTGGAAAGAATTTAAGTTGACTTTGCTAAAGTCTCAGTTTGTGTCCCAGAAATTGAAGCCTTATGGAAAGGATATGAAGAAAACTTGTGCATGCAAGAGAAATAAAGAACACAAGGATGAATGCCCTAATTGTGAAGGAAGTCACCCAGCTGAAAATGCCCAACTAGGCAGATCACTTGTTTCTTGTGTGAAGGGACTACCCACTACCCTGCTCAGTGTCACATTTACCCCATGGTACAAAGAACCATCCAGCAGAAAAAAGAAGCAATGAAAGGAGCCCTAATGGGAATTTTAAAAAGAACCTGTGATGAAGGAAGAGGTGGAGGACACACCCAAAGAGGAACCAATTAAACCCTACACCAAGTCTTGGTATTCATGTGGAGAAGAAGGACACATCTCCCAGAATTGTATGAAGGGGGATCTAGTAGAATTCCCGACGGAGGAAGTAGAATATGACCCACAGGAAATAGAAGCCCTGATTGGAATGGAAAAGTCCAGAAAGAGGAAAAGATTGGATTCCAGGAAGGATCTGAGTCATGTCACCTGTTATAGGTGCAAGGAGTCAGGGCACTACCTCAGCAATTGCCCAAAAGGGAAGCCAAGGACCCAGGGAGACTATATAATCACAAGGAAAACCTCGAAACTTGTCAGAAGTAATATGTTTCCGTTGTAATGAAGCAGGGCACTTTGCCAGAGATTGTCCGAAGGAGAAGAAGACTTGTGATAAATAGTTGAGTTTGTAACAGAAGAGATATAGTAGTAGTAGTGAGAACATTTTTCTTTATATGGAGGTATTTGAGTTGAGGCATGTAATGGAAAAACAGGAGATTGTAATAACTTGAGAATCAATAAAGTTAGCAGTGTTGGTACTGATTTGGTATGAGTTACTCTATGAGGAAAGATGTTGACCATTTTCGAGGATATGGGAAACATGGTCTATGAAATATTGGAACATTTTAAGGGTGGTAGTACCCTGTAAGAACCGTTGACCCCTGGAAAAGATAAGGATACCCCACTGAGTGGATTTCAGACAAAATGAATACGAGTTTTGTCTTGATATGTTTGATACCCCAAGAGTGTGTGGGATGAAGATGGAGATTGTCAGTTGTTGGACCAAATGTGATCAAGAAGTCAGAAGAGAAGGTTAAGATAATTTGAGATACACTGAAGGTAGCTCAGTACAGGAAGAAGAGTTATGCAGACTCAAAAACGCAAGGAGGTAGTCTATGAAATTGGAGAAAGAGCATGTCTTCATGTGTTCCCTCTGCGAGGAGTTAAACAATTTAGAATTAAGGATCAGTTGCCCCGATGATGAGTTTGAGTAATCACGCCTTAGACTTGTACAAATAGAAGGAAGGGAGACGGTATAATTGGATAGATTTAAGTATGCTATGAAGTTGGATGTTGAATTAAGGATCAGTTGCCCCGATGATGAGTTCAAGGTTTGCAAGTGATGAGATGGGACATAACCCATAGGCCCCAGGACCTGCCAAGACGCAATCACATTCTTGCTGAAGGAAAAACCCTAGAAGAAGTTACGATTTTATCGATAGACGATCTTATAGGATTACCGCAACCCTGAGAGTTGGGAAGGAACGATAGATGTTTGTTTGGCTTGCAGAATCAATGGATTTATCTGAACTTGGTTCGTCGACAGGAGAAATTCTGCAATGCTTGTGAGGATGACCGAGTGTTAGAATGCGAGATTCGCTAAACCGTATACAAGGTAATGATTTGGGTGCGGGATGGATTGATCACCATACCGACTTACTCTTATTATTCGCTTTGCTATAAGGGATGGTAAATCTGAGTGACTTACCCATAGTAGAGCGACGACGATATTAAACCTTGTTTAAACCTTAGAATGGTATAAGTATTTTTCCCTTGTACAAGGCAGTTGTTGCCAACCGTAGGTTATACGGTGAGGATCAACCCCGACCCCTTTCCTGCAGGAGAAACCAAAGATTGTTGACCACCATGAGATATCGATAGTCGATTAGCATTGGCGCCAGACTCGTCAGCTAAGAAGACCCAGTCTCTGAATAACCTTACCACGATGAAAGGACAGAAGAATTGTGGTAAAGGTTATGCCACTACCGGAAGAGCCCAGAGAAGGAATTATCCTGAAGATTTGAGAAGACCGGCCCCGTCAAGAATAAGGATGGAGTATATGAGTATTGATGGGACCTTAACAATGTTTCTAAGGGTGGTAGCACCCCATACCCCTGTGATGATCGATGGATTTTGAGAAGACCCCCAAACCCTAACCTATTTCTTTCTAGCCTCTCCGAATCTCGAGGACGAGATTCATTTTAAGGGTGGTAGGTTTGTAACATCCCAAAATTCTAAATTTTGGAATGTTATAATAAATAGATAGACTTGATCGATTGTTTGATTGATTGACTGAAAGTGAGTAAATTCGAAATCTTTGAAAGTTAAATGAGAGGGAATAAAAGGACTTTCCCAAACTTTCATCTTGCTTTTATGATCTCCGTGACTTCAAATTCTTTTCACCACAAAAAAACCCTTGAGCGAAGATGATATGACTTCTTCCATTTAATAAAATGAAAGGGTATTTGAAAATATTTGAATTTCATTTGGAAATATTTCAATTCATAAACTTCATGCAGCTCAATGATTTTCATGAGAGAAGATAAAATGACTTCTTCAAATTATATGAAATATGAGTTGGGAGTTCCAGAGAATTAAATTCAAAGTTCTTTTGAACTTATTTTTCAATTTGGGTTATTTGAGTTTTACTCAAATTAGTTTTCTCCAAAAATAAAATACATGGAAAATAGGGTAACATGATTCCCTACATTAGAAAATTGGAGAGAAATTAATTTGAAATCATTTTGGTATTTTAAAATGATTTTTATTGTATTTTATTAGACCAGTAGCACTCTTTGAATTATCTGGATTTTTTTGGATTTTATTTGAAGTTATAAAAATGTCCACCTTGTAGGAAATCTTTTTATGAAAATTTTGATATATAATATGCCTATATAATTTATGTATTTCTTTTGTTTTATTTCTTTTGGTTTGTCTGTGTTAAAAAAAAGAGTTTTAACAAAAATCAGACCCGCCGACCGCGCCAGGCCAGCCGGCCCAGCAAGCGGCCCAGCCAGCCGCGCCTCCCCGCAGCCCACCTCCCCGTGCACGCGCCCGCAGCAGGCCGCGACCCAGCCCACCTCCCGGTCGTCCCCGACCCGCCGCCGGAGTCCGACTCCAGCACTCCTCGCCGGCGACGCTGTGTCCAGGCGGGACTCCTCTCCCTCTGCCCCTCGCGCAAGCCGACCCCCTCCTCCTATTTATACCGCCGCCCGGGCCCCGTTCCTCCTCCTTTGCCGCAAACCGCAGCCGCCGCCGCCCTCGCCGGAGTTCCCGCCTCCGACGAGATCTGCCGCTGCCGCCACGCCCCGTTCCGTCACCCTCGACCTCCGCCGACGCCGCCATCGCCTTCCCCTACTTGCGCCGCTTGTCCCCGACCCCGCGGCCACGCCGGAGGACCGCCGGAGCAGCCACCCCGACGACCCCGACGCCGCTGCCGTCTCCTTCTCCGGCGACGTCGACGCCCACCACCGCGGTAAGCCGCCAGTGCTCCTCGTCCGTCCGATCTAGGTTAGATGGATAGGATTAGATTACTTTTTTTTCGAATCGTTTTTCTTTACTTAGTGAACGTTCACTGCTTTGCATTCGCAGCGAACAGTTTTTAACCAATAGATTTCTGCCACGTGTCCAGGGACCCATTCGCAGGTAATTTGTTCCCCCACCGTAGAATACTTATGCTCTTGAGAGATGCCACTAGTGAAACCTATGGCCCCTGGGTCTATTCTCATCATATCAATCTCCATCACTTTAATTTTGCTTTGCTTTTTTACTTTGCCTTTTACTTTTCACTTTGCATCTCTATATCAAAAATACCAAAAATACTATCTATCACATCTCACTCTCATAAGTGACCGTGAAGGGATTGACACCTCCTAATCGCATTGGTTGCGAGTAGCTATCATTTTGTGTAGGTACAAGGGACTTGAGCGTGGCCTCCTACTGGATTGATACCTTGGTTCTCAAAAACTGAGGGAAATACTTACGCTACTCTGCTGCATCATCCTCTCCTCTTCGGGGAAAACCAACGCAAGCTCAAGAGGTAGCACTTGCTTGTGAGTGGAGTTTGCATTGCGATGAGGGCGGAAGCCAACTGGAGTCTCAAGCCCGTGATCTTCCACATGAAGTAACTCCATGAAGGCCTTCCACTTGACAGAAAGCAACTTGCCATTGGTCATCCAAGTCAGAGTCCTCTCTGCATCAGTCCCAAGATGGACAGTGGCATAAAATTGAGCCACCAAATCAACAACGAAATCCTTGTTGAACTGCATGATCCTGAGAATGTTTAGCTGGGAACACATCTGAAGAGCTTCACTAAAGTACTCAGGATCCTTTTCCATGGCATCCGTGTCGATGGAGCGAACATCAACATAGAGATTCTTCTTGGCCTTGATCACATCAAAGAAGATGGCAAACTGAAAGCGGTTCCAGAACGGGCGGTTGACCAAATTGGGTTCTTGGGCTTCCTCATAGGGGTTACGCGACGCTTTGCCCAGAACTCCTTGGCAGTCATCTCAGTCACAGTCTAGCCCTTGGGCTTCGGCCTGTTGGCAGGCTTCTTCTGGAGTTGAGGCGGAGGAGGCGCACTGGAGGAAGCACCCTCAGGCGGTGGTGGAGCACTAGAGGAGCCAATTCCTGACTCAGAAGTGCGGTAGCGCTTTGAAGATGCACGACCGGGGTTGATACGGCGGGCATGCTGCTCAGGAAGATCATCACCTCGAACCAAACACACAAGCAACAGAAAAAATACGAAAGAAAGAGCATAAGCCACCAAATGAAGCAATAAGGATCAAGGTGTGGTAGAAAATGATGGAACTGGGCATCCGGCGGTAGTACCGCGACCTACCCGCGGTAGTAGTGCTCGTGCGGCAACACTGCTCAAGATGAGCGGCAGTACCGCTCGTGCGGCAGTACCGCTCAAGGTGAGCGGTAGTACCACTCAAGATGGGGAACATCGGTTCTCTACTGCTGTGGACAGATCCGGCACTACCGGGATGCCAAATTCAAAATTTTATCCTACCAAACATCAATCCAAAGAGCCTAGAAGCAATCTCCATCCAACACAAGCCTCTTCATAGCCAAAAACTAGAAAGCAATGCCTATTGCCCCTAAGAACTAGATGGAAGATCTAGGCAAAGAGAAAACAAGAACGGAGGCAATACCGGCATCCATGGCTGGAGGACGTGGTGGAGAACGACTCCACCGGAGGAAATGGAGAGGAACGGCCAGGAAACGGCGTCCGGCCGGTGCCCTCCCTCGGCGAGGCGTCGCTGGAGCGACGAGGAAGACGAGCGAGTGGGGGCGAATGGGTATGGGAAGAAAATAACTCCCCCCGCCCCGATATAACCCCCATCGCCCGCCCCGCAGCGGTAGTACCGCTGGCGAGGGCGGTAGTACCGCTTAACCCTCATAAGCGGTAGTACCGCGCTCGCAACGGTAGTACCGCTCAGCCGCAAGAAGAACTAGGCAAAAAGGGCTTAGCTCACGAGAGAAGAATGAAACGAAAACGGGAACAAAACACACACACACACACACAAACAAACAACAAAGAGAGCGAGAAACACACACCTCTCCAAGAGAGGGCGGTGGCCGAGGCCACCTATGTTTGAGTCAATTGGTATGGCACCGCAAAGAATTATCCTTGGGCCCATGACCAAAACTCGTCTTTGAAGCACAAATACCATAAAAAATGGCTAATGTGGAAGAGTTGATCAATTTATGCATAATGGGGGGAGGGAGAGTTCATTGAGAGAACACCACTCCCCCTATATCCATGCCTACACCTAAACAAGATAACAAGTTGAGTATTGTGGGGTGTGCAAGGGTTCAAGCAACATAGCTCGAATCAATGATATTTAGCTCATGCCTTAACTCACGAAATCTTGCTTCATCCAAAGGCTTCATGAAAATATCTGCAAGGCTATCATGAGTGTTGACATAGTTGAGCTTGATCTCCCCTCGCCTAATGTGATCCCGGATGAAGTGATACCGAATCTCAATATGCTTCGTCTTGAAGTGTTGCACCGGGTTGAGAGAAATCTTGATGGCACTTTCATTGTCACACCAAAGAGGCACTTTGTCACAAATGACATCATAATCAATTAAAGTTTGCCTCATCCATAAGAGTTGTGCACAACAACTACCGGCGCCACATACTCCGCTTCAATGGACGAGAGAGACACACAACTTTGCTTTTTAGAAGACCAACTTACCAAAGAGCAACCAAGGAATTGGCACCCTCCGGAAGTGGACTTCCTATCCACTTTGTCTCCCGCCCAATCGGAGTCCGAATACCCTACAAGCTTGAAGTTTGCTCCTCTTGGGTACCATAAGCCAAATTTTGGGGTATGAGCCAAATATCGAAAGATTCGCTTGACCGCCACAAAGTGACTTTCCTTAGGAGTGGCTTGAAACCGTGCACAAATTCCCACACTCAACATGATATCCGGTCTAGATGCACAAAGGTAAAGCAAGGATCCAATCATGGAGTGATATACCTTTTGATCCACCGCTTTACCATTGGGATCGATGTCAAGTTGGCACTTGGTGGGCATTGGAGTGGAAGCCGGCTTGACATCACTTAGCTTGAACCTCTTGAGCATGTCTTGAGTGTATTTGGCTTGGTTGATGAAAGTTCCTTCTCTTCTTTGCTTCACTTCGAACCCGAGAAAGAACTTCAACTCTCCCATGGAAGACATCTTGAACTTTGAGGTCATGAGAGCGGCAAATTCCTCATTGAAAGCTTTGTTAGGGGAACCAAAGATAATGTCATCAACATATAGTTGGCACACAAACAACTCCCCTTTGACCTTCTTAGTAAAAAGAGTGGGGTCGATGAGCGCAACTTCAAACCCACGATCTTGTAACAACTCGGTAAGGTGATCATACCACGCACGTGGGGCTTGTTTAAGGACATAGAGCGCCTTATTGAGTTGATACACATGATCGGGAAAGTAGGGATCCTCGAACCCGGGGGGTTGCTTGACATATACCAACTCATTAATGGGACCATTAAGAAAAGCACTCTTCACATCCATTTGTTGCAACTTAAAGTTGTGATGAGAAGCATAAGCAATCAACAAATGAATGGATTCAAGGCGAGCAACGGAAGCAAAGGTTTCACCATAGTCGATACCCTCGACTTGGGAGTAGCCTTGTGCCACCAATCTTGCCTTGTTGCAAATGATTGTCCCATGAGCATCTTGCTTGTTATTGAATATCCACTTGGTTCCAATGACATTGTGGTTCCCCGTTGGCCTTGGCACCAATCACTACAAAAAAATACACTTCCGTGATGATACGTGTTTGTCACAGTAGGTTGCGTTTTCTGTCATGCATGTACATCCATGACGATTTTATGACAGAATCAAGATAGTCATACCTGTGCTGTCGTAGAAGTGTTCCATGACATTACCAAAATTATCATCACGAAAGTGTCCACTTCCATGACGATAAATCGCGCGTCACAGAAGTGCTTTCGTCAAGGGTGACCGACACGTGGCATCCACCATAACGGAACGCCGTTAAGCTATCGGGTCGGGTTTTGGATCCGATAACCCGTTAACAGCCCCGACCAATGGGGATTTTCCACGTGTAAAATCATCATTGGCTGGAGGAAACACGTGTCGGCTGATCGCTGGGACAGATGTCATCCACTCATTGGACAGAAGGCGCCTATGATACGTCGACACGTGGCACGGCCCCACAGAGGCCCATTCCTGTGAAAAGGCCGGCCCGTTTGACTTGGTCAAAAGGTGGCGGGCCGGCCCATGGAAAGCCTGTTAAAGGCCTGTTCGCATATAGCCTATTTACAGCCCGCTAACCCAAGGCCCGTTACACCCTATTCGAATTAGGCCCAGTAGCATCATCTGGGCCATCCAATATGATTCCAGTCCGTTTTCACTTCTGGCCCATGTATGGCCCATGACGTCTTTCGGCCCATATGAGGCCCTATGTAACTCTTGGCCTATTAACGGCCCGTGGTGAAACTGGCCCGTAATGAACAGTGTATCACTTTACACCCACTAACGGCCCGTGGTGAAACTGGCCCGTAAAGAACAGTGTATCACTTTATACCCATTAACGGCCCGTTATTCCTTTGGGCCGTTTCCAGCCCATGTTATCTTTCGGCCTTCTCAAAGCCCATTTATTCTTGGGCTATTTTCCAGCATTCGTTTACTTACGGCCCGTTACTGTTATTTTCTACTTGTGGGCCAAATTCAGCCCATGGTTACAGTCGGCCCGTTTGTGGTCCGTTAATACGTTGGGCCGTTTCCATAGCGTCATCAAATACGGCCTATTAACGATGGCCCATTATGGTCGGCCCATGAACGGAAGATTCCAACTCTAGCCCGTTTACGGCCAGAATGCGGTCTGTTTGGCCGATGTTTGGCCAATCGATCATACGGCCCGTATAAGGCCCATTGATGATACGGCCCGTAGAAGGCCCAATGTTTCTACGGCCCGTAGAAGGCCCATTGTATCTACGGCCCGTAGAAGGCCCACTGTTTCTACGGCTCGTAGAAGGCCCACTATTTCTACGGCCCGTAGAAGGCCCACTGTTTCTTGATACGTCTCCAACGTATCTATAATTTTTTATTGCTCCATGCTATATTATCTACTGTTTTAGACAATATTGGGCTTTATTATCCACTTTTATATTATTTTTGGGACTAACCTATTAACCGGAGGCCCAACCCAGAATTGTTGTTTTTAGCCTATTTCAGTGTTTCGAAGAAAAGGAATATCAAACGGAGTCGAAACGGAATGAAATCAACTGGAGAAGTTATTTTTGGAAGGAAAGCTACCAGAAAAGCTTGGAGTGCACGTCAGGAAAGAAGGGAGGTGTCCACGAGGGTGGTGGCGCACCCCCCAGCCTCGTGGGCCCCTCGGAGGTCCACCGACGTACTCCTTTCACCCATATATACCCACGTACCCTAAAACTTCCAGAGACGAGAATTGATCGGGAGTTTCGCCGCCGCAAGCCTCTGTAGCCACCAAAAACCAATCGGGACCCTGTTCCGGCACCCTGCCGGAGGGGGGATCCCTCACCGGTGGCCATCTTCATCATCCCGGCTCTCTCCATGACGAGGAGGGAGTAGTTCACCCTCGGGGCTGAGGGTATGTACCAGTAGCTATGTGTTTGATCTCTCTCTCTCTCTCTCTCTCTCTCTCTCTCTCTCTCTCTCTCTCTCTCTTTCTCTCTCTCTCTCGTGTTCTTGATTTGGCACGATCTTGATGTATCGCGAGCTTTCCTATTATAGTTGGATCTTATGTTGCTTCTCCCCCTCTACTCTCTTGTAATGGATTGAGTTTTCCCTTTGAAGTAATCTTATCGGATTGAGTCTTTAATGATTTGAGAACACTTGATGTATGTCTTGCCATGCGTATCTGTGGTGACAATGGGATATCACGTGATTCACTTGATGTATGTTTTGGTGATCAACTTGCGGGTTCCGCCCATGAACTTATGCATAGGGGTTGGCACACGTTTTCGTCTTGATTCTCCGGTAGAAACTTTGGGGCACTCTTTGAGGTTCTATGTGTTGGTTGAATAGATGAATCTGAGATTATGTGATGCATATCATATAATCATACCCACGGATACTTGAGGTGACAGTGGAGTATCTAGGTGACGTTAGGGTTTTGGTTGATTTGTGTCTTAAGGTGTTATTCTAGTACAAACTCTAGGGCTGTTTGTGACACTTATAGGAATAGCCCAACGGATTGATTGGAAAGAATAACTTTGAGGTGGTTTCGTACCCTACCATAATCTCTTCGTTTGTTCTCCGCTATCAGTGACTTTGGAGTGACTCTTTGTTGCATGTTGAGGGATAGTTATATGATCCAATTATGTTATTATTGTTGAGAGAACTTGCACTAGTGAAAGTATGAACCCTAGGCCTTGTTTCAAAGCATTGCAATACTGTTTACGCTCACTTTTACCACTTGTTACCTTGCTGTTTTTATATTTTCAGATTACAAAAACCTATATCTACTATCCATATTGCACTTGTATCACCATCTTTTCGCCGAACTAGTGCACCTATACAATTTACCATTGTATTGGGTGTGTTGGGGACACAAGAGACTCTTTGTTATTTGGTTGTAGGGTTGTTTGAGAAAGACCATCTTCAACCTACGCCTCCCACGGATTGATAAACCTTAGGTCATTCACTTGAGGGAAATTTTCTACTGTCCTACAAACCTCTGCACTTCGAGGCCGAACAACGTCTACAAGAAGAAGGTTGCGTAGTAGAATCAAGCTCTTTTCTGGCGCCGTTGCCGGGGAGGTTAGTGCTCCAAGGTATATCTTTAGATCTTGCAATCTAATCTTTTTGTTTCTTGTTTTAGCACTAGTTAGTTTATAAAAGAAAATTACAAAAAAAATGGTATTGAGTTTACCTCATACGCTTCATCTTTTTAATATCTTTCGTGAGTATGATGGGAAGGAAAATTGTGCCAAAGTTTTAGAAGAAGAATGCATTAAAATGTTTGGCACTAAATCTTTGAATGATGAGCATGATTGCAATGTTGTTAGTATGAACTCCTTGAGTATCCATGATGCTAATGATATGCAAAGCGACAAGCTTGGGGAAGCTATGTTTGATGAAGATGATATTTTTTGTCCCCCAAGCTTTGATGAGCAAATTTACTATGATGAAAGCATGCTTCCTATCTATGATGATTATTGTGATGACATGTATGCTTTAAATAATAATGATAATCATGAAACTTTTCATCTCGATCTTAATCTTCAATCACATGATAATTATTTTGTTGAGTTTGCTCCCACTATTATTCATGAGAAGAATTTTACATATGTGGAGAGTAGTAAATTTTCTATGCTTGTAGATCATGAAAAGAATGCTTTAGGTGCTGGTTATATTGTTGAATTCATTCATGATGCTACTGAAAATTATTATGAGGGAGGAATATATGCTTGTAGGAATTGCAATAATATCAAGTTTCCTCTTTATGTTCTTAAAGTTTTGAAGTTATGCTTGTTTTACCTTCCTATGCAAGTTGATTCTTGTTCCCATAAGTTGTTTGCTCACAAAATCCCAATGCATAGGAAGTGGGTTAGACTTAAATGTACTAGTCATATTCTTCATGATGCTCTCTTTGTGTTTCAATTCTTATATTTTATGTGAGCATCATTGAAATCATCATGCCTAGCTAGGGGCGTTAAACGATAGCGCTTGTTGGGAGGCAACCCAATTTTATTCTAGTTTCTTGCTTTTTGGTTCTGTTTCGTAATAAATAATCCATATATCTTCTGTTTAGATGTGGTTTTATGTTTTAATTAGTGTTTGTGCCAAGTAGAACCTTTGGGAAGACTTGGGTGAAGTCTTTATGATCATGCTGTAAAAAACAGAAACTTTAGCGCTCACGAGATTAGCTTCAACTTTTTACTGGAGAGTGCTATTTAGTTGATTATTTTTGCAGATGATTACTAGACAAATTCCTCAGATCCACCAAATTATTTTACAATTTTTTGAGTTCCAGAATTATGCGTTAGTTACAGATTACTACAGACTGTTCTGTTTTTGACAGATTCTGTTTTCCGTGTGTTGTTTGCTTATTTTGATGAATCTATGGCTAGTAAAATAGTTTATAAACCATAGAGAGGTTCGAATACATTAGGTTTAACACCAATATAAATAAATAATGAGTTCATTACAGTACCTTGAAGTAGTGTTTTGTTTTCTTTCGCTAACGGAGCTTACGAGTTTTCTGTTAAGTTTTGTGTTGTGAAGTTTTCAAGTTTTGGGTAAAGATTCGATGGACTATGGAATAAGGAGTGGAAAGAGCCTAAGCTTGGGGATGACCAAGGTACCCCAAGTTAATATTCAAGGACAACCAAGAGCCTAAGCTTGGGGATGCCCCGGGTGGCATCCCCTCTTTCGTCTTCGTTCATCGGTAACTTTACTTGGAGCTATATTTTTATTCACCACATGATATGTGTTTTGCTTGGAGCGTCATTTTATTTTCTTTAGCTTTGCTTGATGTTTGAATAAAGTATCAAGATCTTAAACTCTTAAATGTTAGAGAGTCTTCACATGGTTGCATAATTATTCGACTACTCATTGATCTTCACTTATATCTTTCGGAGTAGTTCGTTGTTTGCTCTAGTGCTTCACTTATATCTTTTAGAGCACGGTGGTAGGTTTATTTTGAAGAAATAGAAGAACTCTCAGGCTTCACTTATATTATTTTTAGAGTCTTAAATAGCATGGTAATTTTCTTAAAAATCTTAATATGCTTGGTATTCAAGATTTGCAAAACTTTCTTTTGAGTGCATTGAATACTAAGAAAAGTTTGATGCTTGATAATTGTTTTGAGATATGGAGGTGATAATATCAAATCGTGTTAGTTGAGTAGTTGTCAATTTGAGAAATGCTTGTGTTGAAGTTTGCAAGTCCCGTAGCATGCACATATGGTAAACGTTATGTAACAAATTTGAAACATGAGGTGTTATTTGATTGTCCTCCTTATGAGTGGCGGTCGGGGACGAGCGATGGTTTTTTCCTACCAATCTACCCACCCCTAGGAGCATGCGCGTAGTGCTTTGGTTTTTGATGGCTTGTAGATTTTTGCAATAAGTATATGAGTTCTTTATGACTAATGTTGAGTCCATGGATTATACACACTCTCACCTTTCCGTCATTGCTAGCCTCTTCGGTACCGTGCATTGCCCTTTCTCACATTGAGAGCTGGTGCAAACTTCGCCGGTACATCCAAACCCCGTGATACGATACGCTCTTTCACACATAAACCTCCTTATATCTTCCTCAAAACAGCCACCATGCCTACCTATTATGGCATTTCCATAGTCATTCCGAGATATATTGCCATGCAACTTTCCACCATTCCGTTCATCATGACACATTCATCATTGTCATATTGCTTAGAATGATCATGCAGTTGACATAGTATTTGTGGCAAAGCCACCGTTCATAATTCTTTCATACATGTCAATCTTGGTGTCGAGGTGGACGGCGTCCCCCGCGAGCACCTATGGGGCCGGAGCCCCTTTCGTTGTCCGGTGAGGGGGGCGGAGGGAGCACGGAGAGCAGATCGAGGCGAGCACACGGGCGGTTTACCCAGGTTCGGGCCGCGATGGACGCGTAAAACCCTACTCCTGCTTGGTTGTATTGAACTGGGGAGCTCGGGAGCTTGGAGAGCTAGCTACACCGAGCGTATGGCTGTCTGGATTGCGAATCTCCGAACCCCCCACCGAACCGAACCCCCTCTACGTTGCACACGGGCCTCCTTTTATAGCGCAAAGGGGTCACCGACAGGTGTCAACGTAAGAGAAAGGGGTAAAAGTGTAAAAGGGGTGGAAGTTGTAACAGTGCGGGAACAGTGGCGCTACAGTGCGTCACAGTGTTATCATACCTACTTCTGACGGTAGGGGACAAGGGCATTAAATGCCCGTCACGGTCGCCCGGACAGCACCGAGGCGGACCGTTAGGTGCGCCACCGCTCGCCACGATGGTGGCTGCATGCCACCGCATACCCCAGGCTGCGCGGTGCCCCGCCACGTGCCCTTGGGGGAAGTCCCGGAGCGACGCGTGGGCGGGCGAGCTAGAGCGCAGTCCTGAGGTGGCGATTTGCCGCGGCAAGTGGCTTGCCGCGGGGGTCGTCTTCCTGTGCCTGATAGCTTGCCGGCTATCAGGCCTTGCCGGGGCGCATGGCGCGCCGGGGCGGGCTTCTCTTGTGGTGCCTGGGTTCGGCCTTCCCGACAAGCTCCTCTTGTCGGGGTCTTGATCTTCTGTCTCGTATACTTTGTTCTTGGATGGTATTACATGGGCTTAGTCGTCCCGGCAAGCTCCTCTTGCCGGGGTCTTGTCTTCTTGGCCCGGCAAGCTCCTCTTGCCGGGGGCCTTGTCTTGAATGCTTGGTCTTCTCTTGGCGCTTCCTGGGCGGGCCTCGCCGCAGGGTGCTACAACTGCCCGTGCACAAGTCTGGGGTACTAAGGTACCCCTTCTTTAGTACACCGACAGGAGCCCCCGGGCCTGGGCCACACACGGTGCCGAGCGTCGTCGGGCCAGGCCCTAACAGTGCATGGGCACGCGTGGCCTTGGTCGCGCTGCTCCTTAACTCCGCATCCGTCGCACCTTCCCCAGGCGGCGCGCGCTTATCGCGGCGTCGTGGGGGCGAAACGCCCGTTCCCTCTTTAAGTGGAGGGAGGTGCGGAGGCGCGGCTCGATAAATGAACGGGGGTGGGGCGCGGCTTTCGAGGCGTCCGTTCCCCATAATCACGGGATGGGGAGAGGTCGTCCCACCCGTCGCCTCGGTTCTGCGCGCCCACCACGCGGTCCTCATGCACTCGGAGTCGCGGCGGCGGAGGCAGGGAGTCGGGCCGGCGCGGGTCGATGCCGTGGGTCAGCCCCAGTCGCCTGCCCTTCCTCCGCTTCTATTGGAGGAGCGAGGCGGCCGCGTTCCCCCTCCGCCCCTTTATAAGGAGCGAAAGGGGGCAACGGAAATCCGCACTCCATCTCCTTCCTCCTTCTGCTTCTGGTTTCCTTCCCCCATCTGCGATGGAGGGGGGGAACTCGGGTTCTTCTTCGGTTGCCGCGAGGGTGTCTGCTAGGCAACGCGCCCCTCCTCCCCTTGCGCCCGCGGCGGCGGAGCCGGTCGTCAGGGGAAGAGGGAGAGGGCGAGGTCGCGGACGAGGTCGTGGACGGGGCCGAGGCGCTCGGGGCGGACGGATCGGTGCGCCGTCCTTGCCTCCGCCAGCGGCTCCGTTCCTTCCCGCGGTCCATCTCGGGGACGACCCCCGTGAGTTCATCATCAGGCTGCGCCGGGCGCCTCGTCGCCTCCTCCGGCTTCCCGCTCCATTCGCGAGCGTGTTGGAGGTGGAGCAGCCTGAGACGCTAAACCTGCGCATGAGGGGCTGCGGGATCAGTGGGACGCGAGTCCACGTCGAGTCCCGAGCCCCCGGCGTGGCGTGTCTGGGCCGCGGGTGGAAGACGTTCGCCCGGATCCACAGCTTGACGGAGGGGTTCACCCTCCACTTTAAGCTAATGGGGGAGGACCTCCTCTCCGTCAAGGCCTTCTGGGGCTCCGGCATCCGGGCCCGGTGCTGCGAAGATAGCTCCTCCGACAGCGAAGGCTCCTCCTCGAGCGAGAGTGACGAGGAGGGGAGCGACATCGACGACGAGGGGAGCAGCCGCCGGGATGACGGGTCCGACTAGGCGTCGGTCGCAGCTCCGTGTGGCACCGGCGGCCCCATCGTCCGCGCCGGGCTCCGTGAACTCCCCGGGGTCGTCTCCTTGGGCGGCCGGCGTAGGGGGGGCTGCTGAGGAGGACAGAGGGCGGACGTCGAAGGCCGCGAAGTCGGAGTACGGGCCGACTTCGACAGCTGGCTGACGCTCCGGTGCCTCGTGTTCCAGATGCACCCCAGACGCCGTCATCACCCTTGCTCTCGGTGACGACCCCCGGGGTCTTCTCTTCGGCCCGGCAAGCTCCTCTTGCCGGGGGCTTGATCTCCTCGGGCGGCCGGAGTGGCGAGGCTGGGGAAGAGGAAGAGGCTGGCGGCAAGGCCGCTGCCTCATCTTCCAGCTCTGCCTTCGGCGCCTCCGTCTTCTTCAGCCTCCGGAGACCCCCGGGCGGAGCCCTCGGATCTTCTCTTGGTGCCTTCTGCCACCCGTAGCTCGTCTAGGTGCCCCTTTCGCCCTCTTCGCCTACTTGCCCTACCTCCTGAGGAGAGAGACAAGAAAGGGATTACGGGCACCTTATCTCTTTTCAGCTTGTAAGCCTTCGGGCCTTAGTTGCGTTGAAGCCTTGTAATCCCTCCTTTCATGTTTTTCATTCTCTCTGAACTGTACCTGAGTGGAATGTTTTTAATGAAAAGGGGACGTTTGCCGGAGCATTTGTCTCGCGGGTGGAAACCGCGGTAAGGAACGAATCCTTTACATCGTTAAGATAGACAGTTTCTCGCCTGGCAACAGGCCCAGCCGCTCCCCCGCACTGCTCGACCTTTCTCACGCCCTTGGCGGAGGCGGGGAGCAGGCGGGTTTCGGCCCCTCGCTTCCCTCCCCCTTGCTGCCGCGGCTGCTATCGAAACGGGCCCCAGGAACGCGCTCTGGGGCTTGCCGCTAAGAGAGCACGGTAGCTTTTCAGGAGGAAAGGAGGCTTTCAAATTCCACAGTCCATAAGAGAATGCATGATGAGGGATGCAGAAACTTATCTGGGGTTGCAGCCCCCGGCGACTCTGGCTCGCCGGGGCGTAGGTGTTGGCTCGTCCTTCTCCTCTTCCTTGTCCTTGAGCGGCCCAGCAAGGATATTCAATTCCTGCGAGCCAAAGGGAAAGGACGGGAAAAAGACGCGGACTCGACCTCTAAGTTAGGGGTTAGCGACAGTTAGGAACTGACAACCCTAACCAAGGACGAGACTCTGACTCAGCATGCATGCTAAAATCTAGGGCGCCAGCGCTTCTTTATCTTCGGCCAGGGGCTTCGCCTGGCTTTGTACGAGGGCTTATATGCAACATCGGCAAGGCCTGCACAAACCGGTGGTTGCCGGAGCGGATCACGGCAACCGCGCCTTATGGGCGAAACTTGCGAAGATGCTCTATGTTCCCAGGAGTTGCTCACTGGTAGGCCCTCTTCGGTCTTGAGGCGGACAGCGCCGGGCCTCGCGACTCGTCTCACCCGATAAGGGCCTTCCTGCTTCGGCGTCGACTTGCTATAATTCTTGGCCGACTGAACGTGCCTAAGAACAAGGTCGCCTAACAGGGCAACTTTACCTGATGCCAGGGGCTTCGCCTGGCTTTGTACAAGGGGTTACATGCAGCAGCGGCAAGGCCTGTACAAACTGATGGTTGCCGGAGCGGATCACGGCAACCGCGCCTTATGGGTGAAACTTGCGAAGATGCTCTATGTTCCAGGAGTTGCTCACTGGTACGCCTTCTTCGGTCTCGAGGCGGACAGCGCCAGGCCTCGTGACTTGTCTCACCCGATAAGGTCCTTCCCACTTTGGCGTCAACTTGTTGGAATCCTCTGACGACGCTGTAGAGCCGTCGTCGGCGTTGCTCCAGCGGGGCGGCGTCTTCTGCTTCTGCGCCGGGGAGTGCATGGTGGTTGCACCCCCGGCGGTCTTGTCGCCGTCGGCCTTCGTCTTCTTGACCTGCCGTGGCCGTGAGGTCGCCGGCTGCTGCGGCGTGTCGTTGTTGGCGAAGGCGATCAGGCTCTGGATGGTGGCCCTCCAGCCTTCGGCCTTGTCAGCCGCTGGAGGGTAGTCGAGGAGCAGTTGCGCTCTCGCGAGCGCTTCTGCCGGAGTGGAGGGGAACGGGGGCGAGTGGTGCGAGGAGCGGGATACGCTCGGACTCCTAACAATGTTAGAAAGAGCGGGGTCCCTCCCTGGCGCCTTCGCCTTGCCCGTGTCCGGACGGGGGCCCGGGGCGTCCCGTGAACCTCCAGTTTGCCCTTGGTCCAGCAAGCGGATGCCACCTCCTGTGGCATGGCGCTGCTGGGTCGTCGTTTGTCGGAACGGATGCGACGCGCCCTCGGAGGCCGAGGCTCGGTCGTCCGCCCTGTTCTTGGATTTGGTGGCGCCGCGAGTGTTCTCGCCGGTGGCCACCCCTCCGACGGCGTCTCCCCCGCCCACCGTTGGCTCCGGTAGCGGTGGAAGAGACGCGGACGGGCCCGCGACCTCCGAAGCCTTCTTCTTCGGGGCCATGGTGTTGATGAAGCTAGCGAATTCGGAGAAGCTGACGAAGAGCGCGCTCGCGCGAACGCCGGATCTGATCCGCACAACCTCGACGCGCCCCCTACCTGGCGCGCCAAAGATGTCGGGGTGGACGGCATCCCCCGCGAGCACCTATGGGGCCGGAGCCCCTTTCGTTGTCCGGTGAGGGGGGCGGAGGGAGCACGAAGAGCAGATCGAGGCGAGCACACGGGCGGTTTACCCAGGTTCGGGCCGCGATGGACGCGTAAAACCCTACTCCTGCTTGGTTGTATTGAACTGGGGAGCTCGGGAGCTTGGAGAGCTAGCTACACCGAGCGTATGGCTGTCTGGATTGCGAATCTCCGAACCCCCCACCGAACCGAACCCCCTCTACGTTGCACACGGGCCTCCTTTTATAGCGCAAAGGGGTCACCGACAGGTGTCAACGTAAGAGAAAGGGGTAAAAGTGTAAAAGGGGTGGAAGTTGTAACAGTGCGGGAACAGTGGCGCTACAGTGCGGCACAGTGTTATCATACCTACTTCTGACGGTAGGGGACAAGGGCATTAAATGCCCGTCACGGTCGCCCGGACAGCACCGAGGCGGACCGTTAGGTGCGCCACCGCTCGCCACGATGGTGGCTGCATGCCACCGCATACCCCAGGCTGCGCGGTGCCCCGCCACGTGCCCTTGGGGGAAGTCCCGGAGCGACGCGTGGGCGGGCGAGCTGGAGCGCAGTCCTGAGGTGGCGATTTGCCGCGGCAAGTGGCTTGCCGCGGGGGTCGTCTTCCTGTGCCTGATAGCTTGCCGGCTATCAGGCCTTGCCGGGGCGCATGGCGCGCCGGGGCGGGCTTCTCTTGTGGTGCCTGGGTTCGGCCTTCCCGACAAGCTCCTCTTGTCGGGGTCTCGATCTTCTGTCTCGTATACTTTGTTCTTGGATGGTATTACATGGGCTTAGTCGTCCCGGCAAGCTCCTCTTGCCGGGGTCTTGTCTTCTTGGCCCGGCAAGCTCCTCTTGCCGGGGGCCTTGTCTTGAATGCTTGGTCCTCTCTTGGCGCTTCCTGGGCGGGCCTCGCCGCAGGGTGCTACAACTGCCCGTGCACAAGTCTGGGGTACTAAGGTACCCCTTCTTTAGTACACCGACACTTGGTTCATTGCATATCCCGGTACACCGCTGAAGGCATTCATATAGAGTCATACTATGTTCTAGTATCGAGTTGTAATCATTGAGTTGTAAATAAATAGAAGTGTAATGATCATCATTTAATAGAGCATTGTCCCAAAAAAGAAAAAGAGAAAGGCCAAAAGAAAAAAAAAAGGCCAAAAAAGAAAGAAATAAAAGGGGCAATGCTACTATCCTTTCTTTTCCACACTTGTGCTTCAAAGTAGCACCATGATCTTCATAATAGAGAGTCTCCTGTTTTGTCACTTTCATATACTAGTGGGAATTTTTCATTATAGAACTTGGCTTGTATATTCCAACAATGGGCCTCCTCAAGTGCCCTAGGTCTTCGTGAGCAAGCAAGTTGGATGCACACCCACTAGTTTCTTTTGTTGAGCTTTCATACATTTATAGCTCTAGTGCATCCGTTGCATGGCAATTCCTACTCCTTGCATTAACATCAATCGATGGGCATCTCCATAGCTCATTGATTAGCCTTGTTGATGTGAGACTTTCTCCTTTTTGTCTTCTCAGCATAACCCCCATCATTATATTCTATTCCACCCATAGTGCTATATCCATGGCTCGCGCTCATGTATTGCGTGAAGGTTTATAAAGTTTGAGATTACTAAAGTATGAAACAATTGCTTGGCTTGTCATCGGGGTTGTGCATGATGAGGGCATTCTTGTGTGAAAAAAATGGAGCATGACTAAACTATATGATTTTGTAGGGACAACTTTCTTTGGCCATGTTATTTTGAGAAGACATAATTGCTTTGTTAGTATGCTTGAAGTATTATTATTTTAATGTCAATATTAAACTTTTGTCTTGAATCTTATGGATCTGAACATTCATACCACAATTAAGAAGAATTATATTGAAATTATGCCAACTAGCATTCCACATCAAAAATTATACTCGAGGACGAGCAAGAATTAAGCTTGGGGATGCTTGATACGTCTCCAACGTATCTATAATTTTGGGTTGCTCCATGCTATATTATCTACTGTTTTAGACAATATTGGGCTTTATTATCCACTTTTATATTATTTTTGGGACTAACCTATTAACCGGAGGCCCAGCCCAGAATTTCTGTTTTTAGCCTATTTCAGTGTTTCGAAGAAAAGGAATATCAAACGTAGTCGAAACGGAATGAAATCAACTGCAGAAGTTACTTTTGGAAGGAAAGCTACCGGAAAAGCTTGGAGTGCACGTCAGGAAAGAAGGGAGGTATCCACGAGGGTGGGGGCGCGCCCCCTGCCTCGTGGGCCCCTCGGAGGTCCACCGATGTACTCCTTTCACCCATATATACCCACGTACGCTAAAACTTCCAGAGATGAGAATAGATCGGGAGTTCCGCCGCCGCAAGCCTCTGTAGCCACCAAAAACCAATCGGGACCCTGTTCCGGCACCCTGCCGGAGGGGAGATCCCTCACCGGTGGCCATCTTCATTATCCTGGCACTCTCCATGACGAGGAGGGAGTAGTTCACCCTCGGGGCTGAGGGCATGTACCAGTAGCTATGTGTTTGATCTCTGTCTCTCTCGTGTTCTTGATTTGGCACGATCTTGATGTATCACAAGCTTTCCTATTATAGTTGGATCTTATGTTGCTTCTCCCCCTCTACTCTCTTGTAATGGATTGAGTTTTCCCTTTGAAGTCATCTTATCAGATTGAGTCTTTAATGATTTGAGAACACTTGATGTATGTCTTGCCGTGCGTATCTGTGGTGACAATGGGATATCACGTGATTCACTTGATGTATGTTTTGGTGATCAACTTGCGGGTTCCGCCCATGAACTTATGCATAAGGGTTGGCACACGTTTTCGTCTTGATTCTCCGGTAGAAACTTTGGGGCACTCTTTGAGGTCCTATGTGTTGGTTGAATAGATGAATCTGAGATTGTGTGATGCATATCGTATAATCATATCCATGGATACTTGAGGTGACATTGGAGTATCTAGGTGACATTAGGGTTTTGGTTGATTTGTGTCTTAAGGTGTTATTCTAGTACGAACTCTAGGGCTGTTTGTGACACTTATAGGAATAACCCAACGGATTGATTGGAAAGAATAACTTTGAGGTGGTTTCGTACCGTACCATAATATCTTCGTTTGTTCTCCACTATTAGTGACTTTGGAGTGACTCTTTGTTGCATGTTGAGGGATAGTTATATGATCCAATTATGTTATTATTGTTGAGAGAACTTGCACTAGTGAAAGTATGAACCCTAGGCCTTGTTTCAAAGCATTGCAATACCGTTTACACTCACTTTTACCACTTGTTAGCTTGCTGCTTTTATATTTTCAGATTACAAAACCTATATCTACCATCCATATTGCACTTGTATCACCATCTCTTCGCTGAACTAGTGCACCTATACAATTTACCATTGTATTGGGTGTGTTGGGGACACAAGAGACTCTTTGTTATTTGGTTGTAGGGTTGTTTGAGAGAGACCATCTTCAACCTACGCCTCCCACGGATTGATAAACCTTAGGTCATCCACTTGAGGGAAATTTTCTACTGTCCTATGAACCTCTGCACTTGGAGGCCCAACAACGTCTACAAGAAGAAGGTTTCTTAGTAGACATCATTTCTACGGCTTGTAGGAGGCCTAGTGTCACTACAGTAAATATTAGCCCATGGTTATTGTGGCCTAGTTTTAAAAAATAGGTTATTGCAGCCACTAGCAAATCGCAGAAAAAGAACTGCACTAACTACAAGCAAACAAATAAAAAAGACAACAAGGAAATAAATAAGCAAGCAACTTACACTAGGCTATCATGGCTACTACACATATTACATCCACTGGGCCTCAAAGTTCGCCACCAGTGCAAATATAGGGAACACAGCAGCATATAAACGTCGCAGCAAAACAAGTCCCGAACTGAAACCACTTCAGAAGAGCTCAAGAAACAATATCCTGGGTACCCATAATGCTGGCAAGATGCTTAGCAAGCTTATTAACTTTCTCTTGTTTGGCGCTTAAGTCCTCCAGCGCTTGTTGTTGCACCAGAGAGTATGCATCTGAATTCTGCAGGGACTTCCTCAGTCCTTCGCCTTCCTGTCGCATAACATCTGATCGATGTCTTTCAACTTGAAGTTGAGACTCAAGAAATCGAACTGATTCAGGCAACGAGTTCGAAGAGCTGGTGCCAGCAGTGGTAGCCAGTAACTCGAACACTACATCAAGACAGGACTTTGGGGTTATCTCAGTGTCTTCAATATTGTTTTTATCAGCTTTCTTGGAGACCAACAGGGATGTCTCACTATCTTGAACCTTATTTGCATTACTTCCTTTACCATTGCATAACATGGTACTCTTCTCCAATATTTTATCCGCGTTCTAAAAGAGAAACAAACAAACACATCTCAGGTTTACAATGTAGTATATGAAACTCATTTTGGTAAACCAGTTCAGTAGTAAGGTGGACAGGATAACAACATGAAACAAACATATATCTATGTAGTATGATGACTATGTAAATAGGATGAGATGATATAACTATATTATGTCTTTAGAAAATGGGTTGGCATGCCATAATTCAGATACATGTTGTCTATGTAAACATCATGGCATGACATAATTCAAATATATGATTTATATACTAAGGAAGTGAGCAGAGGGAAATCACATATATGGTGTGTCAACTAAGGAGATGGCATTCAATATTGTATATATGATGTAAAAACTAAGCATTGCAATACACCATATGCATTATATGAGTAATATAACCCTGCCAAGTTTGAGCATACACCTCAGGGGGATAATAGGAGTGGTCATCTGCCTCTGAATCCTCCTCTGAAGAGCTATCTTTAACCAGCAAGATATCCGCTTCAGCAGGTAGCATTGTCTGCTCCGAAGACCTTGTTTTCACTCCAGATTTCTCCATCGCCAATTCAAATGGCTGATGCACAGGAAGAGCAGTTGAATATACAAACATTGTCGACAAAAGCAATGAGAAATACAAAAAAAGGATGGCATGATATAATTCACATATATGACGCTTGCCTAAACAACATGGCATTGCATAATTCACATACACAATGCCTTGCAACAAGATAACATTGCATAATTCACATATATAATGTCTTGCAACAAGATGGCATTGCATAATTCACATATATGGTAATTAGACACTAAACAGGTGGCATTCACACAAAGCATGTCTAAACTAAGCAAATGACATAGCAATGCAAGATACCATACGCACGATATGAGCAACATAACCCTGCCAAGTTTGGGCATGCACCTGGGGGGGATATGACTGGTCATCTGTCTCTGAATCCTCCTCCGAGGAGCTATCGGTAACCAGCAAGACATGCGCTTCGTCAGATAGCATTGTCTGCTCTGAAGACCTTGTTTCCACTCCAGATTTTTTCATGACCATGTCGAATGGCTGATGCACAGGAAGAGTAATTGAATGTACTAAAATTGTCGACAAATTTAACACGTAATAAAAAATGATGGCATGATATAATTCACATATAAGATGACTCGCTAACCAGGGTGGCATTGCAAAATTCACATATATGATGCCTGGCTAGACAAGATGGCATTGCATAATTCACATATACGATAAAGAAACTAAACAGATGGCATTGACACAAAGCATGTCTAAACTAAGCAGATGACATCTTTAATGTATACAGTAAGCAATGCAAGGCACCATATGCATGATATTACCAACATCAGCATGCCAAGTTAGAGCGAAGACCTCATGGGGTAAATAGGAGTGGTCTTCTCCTTCTGAATCCCCCTCATAACAGTTATCTTCCTCTTGATTATGATCCGAAATGGGTGGATGGGGGGCTGCCTTTGCGCCAACCATGGAACGACGTCTACATGAAATTTTATTGCCACGCAAGGCTCGTCTCTTTTGCTCTACATGATCAGTTCCATTGTGTACAATAACTGGCATGCATAGGAATAAAACATAGTGAGATTATGTAAGGAGTGCATGCACAAATCCAGAGTGATGGTAGCAAACTATGGATAGACCCAAAACCAATGATAGCAGGCAGATAATAGCTTTAGTTTAAAAATACAGATAATGGCTCCTTTAATGTTTGTTTGCACCCAACATGAAACTCATAGTAGACACCAGAGATTAACCAGATAGTAGACAGATAGTACTGATTGCTGCCCCAATATGTACCCCACAACCATTTAAAAACTCATGTTTCAGCATTAGTTTGGACCTGACCCGGAGCCTAATAGGTGAACACGATGATAATGTAGCATGTCATCATATTAAGCGACGCATAACGTAAGCAGACACGGAAGAGTGCGACCTCTCTTGCGGACCCATGTAGTCCTCAAGGTCATCTGCTTAGTTGATGATGGTAATGCAGTTGCCATGGCTGCCGGCGGCGGGGAAGAAGATCTGAGGCGGCAAAAGACAGTCTAGAGAGCGGATCCCTGCTGTGGTGAACCCTTCCGTCGTTGGAGCAGCTGAGCTGGGGTGGAACACAGCGCCGCAGGAGCAGGACAAACCACACAAGGTTTTCTTTGACACATATCTGTAACAGAAGTAATTGAGTAAGGGCTTGTTTGAATTTGAGGATTCTAACAATGCAGGGATAGGAAATAGACAGGAATAGGATAGGAATGCACGTGCAAAACATAGAATTTAAAAACACAGGATTTCTGCCAATCTGGGTGTTTGATTCACAACAATTGGAAGATCACAGGATGCAAAAAAGCATGGTGAGATTAAGTCAAACCACAAGAAAATGTACGGTTATAATGCTATTATGCTACTATCTCTTAGTCTTGTGCTTGATGAATAGGAATATGAAAAGGAGGAGAAGTGGAAATTAGAATTCCTATGGTTTTTCTTTCAAGGAGACACTAAAGGAACAAATCCTACAATTTTCCTTTGCTCCATTCCTTTGCACCAAATTCATGAAAAAGTAGTACCATAGGAAACTTTCCAATTCTGATGTTTTTCATTCACTTTTCCTTTCAAGCACTGGCGATTCTAGTAGGCAGGCTTGAGCAAGGAAAATCCTACACTAAAAAAATGTTTTTGTGCTACTTCTATTACTTTGGACCCAGGCCACTGCCATACTAGCTCAATTCCCAGGCCCATCGACAAATGCATAGCTCAAACGCGCAGAGATAAATAATGATGGCATTCAAGCAGGATAAAATAATCGTATTTACCGCCTGAGTCCATCACAGATAGCTAAGTTGCCTGGTACCTCACTTCTTGTCATATAGCAGGATAAAATAATCGTATTTCCCGTTACTACGAGTGCTCAGTGGACAATATATATATAACATGTAGAGTAAAAAAGAGATGCAACAAGTGTACAACCTCTTTGGCGAAGCCATGTCGATCTCAGCGTGATTGGGTTGGCCGGTGAGGATGCTCTGGTTGACTTGGCTATTGGAGGAGGGGAAGAAGATCTTAGGCGTCTGGAGATGGAGCCCGAGGTACTGCTCCTCTGTGATGGAGGGTTTCGTCGTTGGAGCAGCTCCGGTGAGTTGTACGACGCCGAGGCTGAAGCAGGACAAGAGAGACAACGAACAACGTTAACCTAAGTGGAATTCTAATAGCATCTCCAATACATGACGTAAAATACATAACCACAAAGTGCTAGATGTAAAATACATCAGCAGCTCATCTCTGAACTTAACTGTCGAAACTGAATTTAACTGTCGAAAGTGAACTTAACTGTCGAAACTGAACTTAACTGTCGAAACTGAATTTTACCGTCGAAATGGAATTTTGCTGTCGAAACTGAACGCACTAGCAAGGTGAGGCTACACGTCGGTTGACTGACTTTTTCATCTCTGGTCAGTCGATTTTGCAGCCGTTGGATACGAAATCAAGGGCCTGTGGTTCATCTTCAACCTCCACCCCCCTGAGCCGGCAGCGACCACCGGCCAAACAGCAGCCCCCGCCGCCCGCGGCCGGCGGTGCGCCGCCCCGCTCGCCCCGCAAACACTCCCCACCGCCGGTCCGCCGCCGCCCCGGCCATCCCTCTAGGCCCCCCCTGTGCCGAGCTTTTTCTCCGGCGATCCCCACGCCACCGCCCCGCCAACGCCCCGCCACCGCCGGCGACCATCGCCCCCATCCTGAACCCTAAGATAGATAGTGGGGTACCTCTCTGGCGAGCCCCCTCCCCGCTGCGGCTGGTTCTTCCTTCATCCCGGCGAGCCCCCCCCCCACCCCACCCCCTGAAAATCGACTGACCCAAAAGTCGATTCAGTCAACTGAAGTGTAGCTAAATCGGAGCAGCATCGCAAGCAAGAGCAAGAGCGAGAGCAGTAGCGCGAGCAAGAGCAATAGCAAGAGCAGACCAGGTAGGGGACGAGAGCAAGAGCAGAGCAGCAGCGCGAGCGAGAGCTAAAGCAGCAGCAGCTCCTACTGATGTGGACGTCGCCGCCGAGGGAGCGACGCCGTGGATGGAGCTGCGCCGTGTCGGCTCGGGACCGGGCGCCGGCAGCACCGTGAGATCGAATCAAGAAGAAAATGTGGCGATTAGTGTACAGTCTCTTTGGCGGCGCCGATTAGGCCGCAGCTTCATCCGAGGAAACGGTGATGATGATGCTCTTCCGGTGGTGCAGGTGAAGACGGTGGTGTGGGAATGGAGGTGGTGCGAAAGACGAGGGGAACGTCGGGGCAGATCCTTGGAGGTGGAGGACGGGGTGGCTGAACCGGCGGGACGATGAGATCGACGACGGATCCTCATCCGGTACGGTGGATGAGGGAGGTCGAGGTGTTTCTGTGGACGACGTCGTCGGGGAAGAGGCTTCGGCTGGGTGGCGGACGAAGCAGGGTGTGGGGTTTCATCACGGGTTTTCGCGGCCTCGGTGTACGAATGGCTGGGCGGATGGGATGGCAGTGGGGAACCATGGCTTAGAGACGCGCTTGTCCGAAATGTGGGGTAAGTTACAAAAGTACCCCCACCGATTTGAGGCGGTTCTTTCGGTTCAGGGGTACCACGGGCATTTCGCGTGTCGGGATTTCACAGGAGGTGGGAGTTTTTGCGCGCGTTGTAATTTCGGAATAGCAAGGCGCGGGTTGAGATGGAGGGAGTTGTCGGAGCACAATGAGACAAAGGTATATCTTAAATATTACGGGCTAACAAGGTGCGGGTTGAAGAGGCGGGAGTTTCGCAGCACGATAGACACAGACGCTAGCTTGAATTTTCGGCATAACAAGGCGCAACTTGAAATTTCGGAAGAACAAGCTTAACGTGTACCCAAAAAAAGACAATTTGCATCTCAACACGCACAACACACACACACACACAAACACCATTTAGACTAGAGTAAGGTACACGTGCATTGCACGCATGAGATTTGGCAACCAAATTATGAATAAATACCACATTATAGCATGCAAGCTTTGAGTCATATATGCATGATGTAGATGTTCATTTAATTCTTATAGTTCATTTCATTCAAAATCATCTAGTTTTTATAAGAAAGCTAATCTATTTTAAGATTCATGGAACTGTGCGTCGTAAGACATAAAGTAAAAACAAATAATGGCAAATCATGTAGAAAAACATTTGGGAAATTCTGATACGGAAGATTCTTGAAAAAATAAGAAGTGCTTGTGTTTTGATGTTTGTGCATTATTCTTAAGTTCAACCATGGAGTCTTCTAGATTATACATGTGGCGTAATCTGGCGAAATCTAGATGATATCCAATGGCCAGTAGTGCTCAAATTTGCCATCTTTGGACCATCGGATTCGCCTCATCCAACGACCATCTTTCAAAGTTAAAGTTACCCGCACACAATATAAAAAAATATAAATATAATATATATATAGGGGTATAGATATAGATATGTGATGCGAAAGCCGCCCATCATCTCCAATTAGAATAGTGTGTCCATGCACGGATGCGACGTGGCCAAATGATGTCTGCCATCGGTATCTCAAATTCAAATCAGTCTGGCCTTGTTCAATGTGTATACATTACAACGTGCTCGTTTCCAAACCACACCGCGCAGATCTCCGTTATATTTATGCATGCATGGGTTTCAAACATTAGGATCTCTTATTCAAATATTTGAATTCAAGTTTACATTGATTATGACCTCACCTATTCTTTTACACCCACACAGTAGTCTTCTCTTTATAATTGTACCACTAACTTTCTCTCGTGCATGCATGCACACACACAACCAGTCGGCATTATCCATCGCACGCATGCAATCTTTTTCTTCAGGTCGGTCTCCCATGACGGCACACACCCACACACATCCCCATCTCCATCATATCGGGCATTCTTTATCTCTCACGCGTGCATGCGCAACGATCGATGTTCATCTATGTATGTGTGTATATAGCTAGGTCTTTCATAGTTTTCCACACAAACCGATCTATCAATATATCCAGTGAGGTCTCACCCTCTTTCCCACGTCCACATCGATCAATCTATACCTCTCTATATAGGATTAACATATATAGCTAACACACCCACATTAATTATATATCCAACGTCCCCCTCTCATCATCCATGCCTTCCGCTTCATCTCCCAGACGCGTGCAGAATGGCGAAGACTGGGGCAGTAAGGGCCCTACCCCCTCCCCGCCTAACATCACTATATATCGAGGCTAATATGAATGTGATCATTAGACAATTGCTGCTAAAAATGGTTTAAGTTCATGAATTGACCCTCCTCGTAAAGGATTAGCAATGCTTGGCCCCCTAGCTCATTTATTTTTCATGGCTCCGCCACTGCGCGCAACAGCACACGTGTTCGCCCCCCCTCTCTAAATATTGATCTCGCACTTGTGCATTCCTTCATAGTCTCCCTCCACTCGCCCCCTCGCACCATCTTCTATCCCCCCGCCGGATTTTGCCACATGTACAATCTAGCAGACTCCATGGTTGAACTTAAACATAATGCACAAACCTCAAAAAAACAGTGGTTCTCTTTTGTTCTAGAATCTTCCGTATCATAACTGCCCAAACTTTTTTCTAGTTGAATTGCCATTATTTGTTTTTATTTTATGCTTTATTACAATGCACAATTCCATGAATCATAAAATAGATTAAGGGCTTCTTTGATTCAAAGGATTCTCAAAGGAATTTTGGAGGATTCTAATCATTAGGAATTTTTCCTATCTTGGTTGTTTGATTCGTAGGATTGTAAACCATAGGAATTTTTTCATATGATTCATTTGCACTAGATTTCATAGGAAACATCCCATCCACTCAAACCCCTTTGAAAGAATTCTGCGTTTTTATATGCACAATCAAACACTCGTACAATCCTGTAGGATTCAAGACGGCATTCCACTATAATCCCATGTTTTTCCTATTCCCGCGTTCTTAGCTTTTTTATAAAAACTAATTAATTTGAATGGGATGAACTATAAGAATTAAACGAAGGGCTACATCAGGCATATATGACTAAAAGCTTACATGCTATAGTGTGGTATTTATTCATAATTTGGTTGCAAAATCTGATGCGTGCAATGCACGTGTACCTTACTAGCACTTCGAGTATGTGCAAAACACGTAAATTAGAATACCAATGGCACGCTACACAGTGTCTCTCTTATAGTTCATGAAGCCACGTGGCGCATGTGGAGGCGTTGTTGTGACCTCCTTTCGTGGATTGATCATAGTGACGTGCTGATGGTTCCAGAAGAATGTACTCGTCCTCCCTGAGCCATACTGGTGGTACATGCATGAAGCGAAGATGTGCACGCACGCCACACACGCACTCATTCCCTCGCACGCACACGCGGGTACACGGGCAGACGGAATTTTGTACCAAGATCCACCCCATGTGATAATTTGACGTGTGTAAAGTCGTTCACTTCATTGATGGTCAATTAATACAGCGCATGCAAATTGAGTGGACGTGAGGGCGGAAGAAAGACATTATTACTCCATTGCGCGCATGTGAGTAGTTAAATCGTGGGTTGCTAGTAGTACTTCCATTGGTCTCCTTCGTATTTTGTGCCAATTTTTGACAGTAACATAATATTTACGCATTTGAGCAGTGTAGTACTTGAAATTTATGTTCCGCTAAACTCATCGGGAGCCGTTTCGGGCCTCGAAACCAAAACCATCAATTAATCTTTACCTTGTTCCCATCACATTCGAAAGCCTGCTCACACCTAATAGTACGTACAAAACCTGAACGTGTTCCCACTATGCAGGTATTAGTACTAGTGCTAGTACTTAGGTTATAAAAAGGGGAACTACCTAACCGAAAATTACTCTACCTTTCCTCCTCATAAGTGCTTCTTCTTCGTTCGTCGTTGCCATGGCTGGTGGGCAGAGCTCTAGGTCGAGAACTACTCGTAACAAGGGAGCGGCAACCAAGGCTGCGGAAAAAAAAGAGAGGGCTCGCCACCACGTAGAGACCGCGAAAGATCTCTCACGGGCAGGCGATGGCTCCCAGGAGCGCCCTAGCCGCGGAGGCGAACATGTCGAGCCGGCGGAGCTGGAGTCGTTATCCCTCGACGGCATGCCCGATCAGCTCAATAAGCACCTCAATAAGTAGAAGGAGTTCATCCAAGGCTTGATGGAGTTGCTAAAGGAGAGCCTCGACGACATGCCCGCTGAGCTCAATCAGCAAGGGGAGTTGACCGTCGGCTTGGTGATGCTGCTGAAGAAGAGCATTGCCTCGGAGAAGAAGGCGACCGGCGAAATCCTGCGACTTCAGGAGGACAAGGCGAAGCTCTGCCACGAGATTGACCTGTTGAAGGAGAAGAACGTCGGCTGGAAGAAGCTGCATGGGAATAGTAGTTCCTCGATGAAGATGCTGCAGGACCTTGTCATGGAACAGAAGGAGGAGTTGGCGAAGCTCCGCATCAAGCACCCGACTACTGTCAAGGTACGTAATGCGGCTGTGGAACAGATGATGAAGGCTCGCGTCGAGAAATCCCGCGTCATGGACAGAATGAAGAAGATGGCGGAGGATACGCGCAAGGAGATGGAGGTCGTGGAGGCGATGAAGAAGCAGTTATGTCTCCGCAGCAAATTAGATCATTTGGGATGATAATCTTCCTTCTTCTTTTGCTCTTGTGTTTCATCTTTTGCTTCGGGTGTTTTGCCGCACGTGTCACGTTCTCTGCGAGGCATGAATAGAACAATGGTTTTTTTAGGGAATGAATAGAACAATGCTAACAATGAGATGACTAGCAAATTAGATCATTTTTATCGCCATATGGCATTGGGCTGCCGTGTTTTGTGCTCCTCCGTCACAGTACTACTCTAGTGGAAAACTTGAGTATACCGCACGGTTCTTTGCTCCTCCTCGATCAGGTCGGCGGCGCATTTATATGAGCAGTCAAATCACAAGGCCCCGCCTTCCAGCAGTAATGAGCCGTCAAATCACAAAGGCCCTCGCCTCTCATGAAACCGACCAAGCTAGACTGCCCCGCCCTCTAGCCTTTTAAAAAATGTATACTTTTGTACAATAGTAGTATCAATGGATTGCGCCATGGAGCAAAACTTGAAATTAAAAAAAAGGTGGTACATATAGAGAGCGCTCATCGCCAAATTATGCATATAGTACTATTAAAAAGGCTAGTCACAATAATGGTGTCAGCACAACCCACCCCTCAAATAAAACTAAGAGGGTGCTTGGATACGTTTTAGTCCCATGACTAAAAGTAGTGGGACTACAACATGCTAGCCTCACCCATGCTTGGATCCAAATACTAAAAAGGCTAAAATTAAGTTAATGAGCATTTATTATCCTCCAAACTCTCCAATCCAGAACTCTGTGTTAAAGGAGAGGAGTTAAATGAGTAGAGAGAGGACTAATCCACATTTTAGTAGGGGTACCCCCGACTAAAAAAATTTAGTCTCAAGACTAGTTTTAGCCCCTCTTTAGTCAGGGGTGCTTGGAACTTTAGCCTCTTAAAGAGACTATTTTTAGTCAGACTAAAAATAAGTCCCTTGGATCCAAGCATCCTGGAATTATTTGACAAAACTTAGCACTCTGAAATTCTTTGACAACTAAACTGTTGGCTATATGATGTTGGCCATATATATATTGTACATATATAATGTGAAGAAACGAGTGGTAGTACTATACCAACTAAAAGATGAAATGTAAGAAATACTAGTATGTATGTACTGAAGAGTTAAAGTAACGAGAAGAAACATAACATAGTTCAGCCGGGGGCTTAGCACAACACACCCCTCAAATTAAATTAAGCACACCTGAAATTAAACTTTGCAACTATTCCGGTAGACACTGTGTCGGAGTAATGGGCCACGGGTAGGCTAACCCGAGCCCCTGAACCTTTCAAGACATCGGGGCAGGCTGCGCCCCTCAAGACCCCCGGATGAAGAGCCGCCTTCAAAGAGTCGGCGGCAAGGCAGCCGACCGTCCCCTCGCGGCCGAGTCCCAGGGACGACTTCAAGATGAGCCGACTCCCAACTGGTGGCTTCCAAAGAAGCCGGCTATGGGGAGTCGGCCCGCGACTCCAACCACAACACACCATCGTAGGGAGGGACGGAACGGGGCATGGCCGCAGTGAGGCCCACTCCCGCCCCCTTTTCCAAGGGCAGGCATGGCCATAGTGCGCCGTACCAACGGAGATCTCCGTCCGGCGCGGCACTGTTGCCATGCCAGCCTTGACATCAGCCCCAATGGGCGGAATCCTGTGCCCATGACAGCTTGTCTATACGACCCAGAGACGACAGGTCCTACCAGTCAGCGGGAGTCCAGAAGACGGCAAGAGCGCCACTAGTCGGACCCATTGGGAGTCGGCCCCGGGAGTCGGCCAGCCCTCCCACGGGCCCCGCACGCCATTAACCAGACAAGCCGGGGAGTGACAACAGTGATCGCCCGTCAGGCGGCGGTACTGTTGCCACGACCCCACGACCAAGCCCGCGTCATTAGAAACATGACTACAGTAATCCGCAGCCAGCAAGACCCGCCCGCGGTGGACACGGCCTAACTGCCCGTACCGAGCCAGTCGGCGGGGCCCACCAGTCGGTGGGCCCCGGCAGTCGGCGGGGAAGACGGCGGCCAAAGAGACTGACGGTTGGGCCCTGTGCCCAGCCGGATTACCATTGTACCCCAGGGGGAGGCCTATATAAACCCCCCAGGGCACCCATGCAAAGGGTTCGGAACCATTAGCACTAGACCAGATCATATAGGGAGGAGAGAGCTAGCCTTGCCTTCTCCTACATCCTAGAAACAGCTCAAGCAGCAACCTTGTACACACCTTGCCATAGAGATCATGCGGAGACCCCGCAGAGCAGCAGTAGGGGTGTTATCTCCACGGAGAGCCCTGAAGCTGGGTAAGATCTGCCGGCGTGCATGTCTTCGCCTTATCCCGTTTCCAGGCACCGGCGAAGTTCTACTCACCCCCACCATGATAAGCCATCCCTTGGCATATGTCGCACCCAACCCCCGACACACTGCATTAGAACCATCATGAGCAACGACACTGCCACCTTACTCGGAGTCCTCGTCCACGTCCTCGACTTCGATCTTTAGATCCTTCTCTCGTCCCAGGACTATGGTGTACTCAACATCTAGCCCAGCGACCCACTCATCATCTGAGTCTTCGAACATGCGTCTGAAGCGAGAAAGGCATCCTTTCACCGTCGCGGAAGAACGGGTGTAGATGACATCGAACTCATCGTCGGGGATGGTTCTAACCTTGTACTCACCGCTGATCATGGAGATTTGGGACGCCGTGGATTTGGGAGGAGGGTTAGGATTAGTGGAACTGCCGTAATGTGAATGGACGGGACGACTAGGAGCAAACCGCCGTAGTATTGAAGGACATGCAGGGACGAGTAGGAGCGAACTGCCAGCGTGCGAACGGGAGGGTAGTGGCTTTCCATTCTCCCATGATACGGGCTTCCGAGAGCCCTTGGATCTAAGATCGAACGGTTGCATGGCGTGATTCTAGACCTATGGGTGAATATCCTATACTGGAGGGTTATTCTGCAAATTTTCAACAACTTAGCATGCGGCCGTTTGATCTCAGATCCAAGGGCTGCCAGCAGCCTATATCATGGTCGCGCCTACCATGACTGTCGCGTCGCTCGCGCGGTCGCGCCCTTGGAGATTTAACACGGTTCGTTAGGCTATCTGATGTTGGCATGTCATACATAGTCATCACTTAGTCACTCATACTACAACAAGGTTGGCTATAAGGTTGGCTATAAGTATATTTTTTTACTCCTCTCTATCTCTTTCTTCGTACTCCCTCCGTCCCATAATATAAGAATGTTTTTGACACTAGTGTAGTGCCGAAAACATTCTTATATTATGGGACACAGGGAGTACTAGTATTTATTGCATTTGCCAAGGAGTTACCTCTTCCAACGAAATGGTGTTGCTAAGTTTGCTTCATTTAATTAGCTATAGACTCAAAACTGCCTTTTCACATAGGTACACGTGCTTAGCACCGTTTCTTCCTTGGGTCACCAAACTAGTCTCTCTCTTCTTGATTAACTTGCCACATCAGACTTTATGCCTATGTGGAAAGCTTAAGCACCTCTAGGAGCAAGTAAAAGTAAGTACAATAGTGCGCTTTACATGGCATTTTTGCATATGTGGAGGAAAGAGAGGCAAGGAAAAAGTGGAGAAGTGGGCTCTCATGCAAGAGCCAGCCTCTACTACATGGTGGAGCATTGGGAGAGGCACCTGTATGGAGGTGTTCAGGAATCGAGAGACTCACGCCGGTCGTAGCGCCGTAGTTAAAATCATAATGGCAAGTCAAATCATGGGGCCCCACCTGTCCAGCAGTAACTCGCTGTCAAATCACACAGCCCTACGTTTCCAGCAGCCAACTCCTTCGTCTTCTCGCGTCTCTGTCGAACCGACTAGGCGAAACTGCCCCGCCGCCTACCGCGCAGGAAAAGCCCCGCCCTCGACTTTTAAATAGTATACAGTATACTAATTTTGTATCCATGGATTGCGCCCACGCCATGGAGCAAAGCATCTAGAAAACGGCGGTACACATGTACGGAGTATACAGCACGCCCGTCGCGTTCGCGTCGCACCCCAGACGGTCGGTCGGTCTGGCACGCTGCTCTCCGAATGGAACGCGCGTCATATTGCGTTTGCACACACATGTGGGACGGCAATTGAGAACCGACCATAGGCACACTCCCCGGCCCCGCAAGTCGGGTGACTTAATAGAAGAGGGAGACGAGCGATAGTACTAGAGAAGTGTTGTACTATGTTGGTGCCTGGACGATCCCTGCAAGACACGGAAGATCAGTTCGTCCATGCGTGTGACCAGACTCCAGCAGACACGCCTGGATTGGCTATCATCTACATATCGTGCAGGCTGTGTTGTACATGGCTGTAGTTGTGGTGAGAAATCTAAAAAAAGGTTTCTTGTCATCTCGCAAAATTAGGTGTCATGTGCTTCGGATCACTGCGAGGGTTAAACAGCGACAACTGAGTTGGGCTAGTCATTGGGGGCACATGCACGAACAGTGACTACTCGGCTGCCATCTAGGTCAAGCCGGCTATGTTAATTAGGACATCTATCGACGGACCCCTTTTCTACGAGTTTATCTTAATTTGAGCTTTGTTCCTCGTCTAGTTTGTCCATCGGGATTCATGTTGTCTCCTTTGGGCAGTGAGGTTATGATTTCTTGTCATGTGGCATTTTTTCGTGTTATATGTTATAATCCGGCGCTTCAGATCAAAATGACGACAACTGCGCCTCCGGGCCACTTGCGTGAAGACTTCTCGAGAGTCATTGACGAGGTCAAGCCGGCTCCGGTAGAAAAAAGAAAACTAGTACTACTCCACTATATAGGCAGGAGCCTCCGCGCTTGCTTGCTAGTGTTGCTCTCTTCACACTGTCTCGGCCTCTCCAGATCTAAACACGGCAGCGGTGGCCACACTCTCTCTCTCTCTGCTCACCGCTGGTTACAGATCCAGCCGGATCCTCTCCATCGGGGAAGGTGAGAAGGTGCAATGTTCACGCGGCCGTCCTCGGCGACGGCTCTTACCCACTGCTCAGCGCGTCCCAATTAGCCTGCCTTGTCGTTCTCTGCCAAGCACCGCTAGCGAGGGAGGGCCTCTGACCCCTTCTTCCTCGCTGCCGTAGTGTGGGCAGATCCGGCCTCCCGCCGCCCACCTAGCGACATCTCGACGACCATCAGGTATAACTTCCTTACAAACCGGCCTTGCTCTACTTCCCGAGCTCCTGACATCGCTGCATTTGTATCTTTTACTATTTCTCAGGCCCCTCGTAGATAGGATCGATCGGCTGTTCGAAAACCACCTAATTTTTTTATGTTTAAGAGGTAAAACTAGTTCATGCACTCGAATATAGTACTACTTGGTTCAAACAAGGAAGAAATGGGGTGGGGGTGGGGGAGGATTTGTTACCTGAATCTAGGACTTGGTCGAAAGAGGAAATAATGGGGGCGAAAAGTAGCAGAGACTAGCTATCCAACTAGTCTCTAGGTCTAATAGGGAAATAAAGGGAAACGCAGTACAAACTCAATATAAACCTGATCTATTGGTTGAAAAAGGAAAGAAAGTGGGGACTGGGGACAAGTCAACGGAGTAAGTCCAGCACTAGATTTGCTAGCCTCACACAGTATAAGGTGGCTATACCGAACAAAAATGGGACCAACCCAGATATCATGTTCTGATGTTTGTTGCCCCGAGCCACTCTTATGTAATGCCACTGGTAAAATGTAGCAGTCTCACTGTTAAAAGTAAGGACACGTTAAACCAATGTTGTTTTCAATGTAATGCCTCCAGTAATATGAATCAATGGCACTTCTTTACCTGTCCTGCTAAAATTTCCCATTAAGATAAGTTGGTTCTTTTCGTTAGAAATGCAACTGTCCTGGTCCGCCTACTCTCCCGTGCCCAAAGTAATGTCGTATTTAACGGTTGTCATAGTTAATCCTAATGCCCACACTAATATCTAGCAATGCCAGTGCTTTAGAAATTGCTACTGTCCTTGTAGGATTGCCATTTAGATAAGGAACATGCTTCTTTTCATTTGATGCATGTTTCATCACTTGTTAGTCACCCTCCTTTCCACCTTTTTGTGCAAACAGAGATATACATTTCACGCTCGATCTTAGTTGAACTGCACAAATGATATCCAAATTATAGTTGAGCATTCCAGGAGCTTCACAACCAACCTTGATGTTGCTCAATTTTATTGCAACTAATGAAGAAGAAGCTCTGTGGGTTTCGTTTTCTGATGGGAATGGAACCAGGGCTGGAGCCCTTTTCTTAAAAAAAATTGAAGAAGAAGCTGCTAGCTCACGGGACATTGCTTCATTTTAGGTGAACTACACCAAAAGGTCCCATGAATTGAATCATCCATGTTGGTGACTGAAAGAGCCAGCTTCAGCATCCCAGTCTAAGCACCCCCGGCCTCCACCCTTGCGACACACGGTACACCTCGTTTGCCACCTGCTCGACCCTAGTGCCACTGATAAAATGATGTAATAATACAGGTAAAATAGAGTGAGTGTCATCTCTATCATTTCATTTCCAATGTAGATAAAGAAAGTGCTTCTCTTTGTTAATGTATGTTTCATCAACTAGTCCCATTGTTAATGTTTAAGCATTTCTGCAAACTGGGGTGCTTAATTTTAGTTGATATGTACAAAAATAGAGATTTGAATGTCACAAGGCGCCTCCTTGTACTACCGTTGTACACTGATGTTCATCACTGGCAGAAGGTGTATCTGGGAGACTTGGGATGATGTCCAGTATGAGGCGTACCGTATGAGGCGTCGCAGGGCCCATCTCGCCCTCGTAGCATGGCATACTATGATACTATCGCAATATTTTCTTCTATTTTTTGTGTGTTTCATCAACTAGTGCCACTATAGTGTAGTCACGCTTTTTCATTATCTGTGCAAACAGGGTTATTCAGCTGCATTTTGGTGGAACTGCACAAATGTACGTATGGAACCGGCATATATGCAGAGTGCGAGGTGTGCCAAGTAAAAAATTACCGACACCAACCATGTTGCATGCATGCATTGGCATACACCACCACCAGTGGGATGTGTGGCGCTCTCTTTGGACGGATCTTTCTCGGCAGCAAATCATCTAACCAAATACTAGTAGCTTATATTGGCAGTTTTCTAGGGAGTACTCTTTTCTGAAAGAAGCACCAATCTATTTTTCTTTATTTGTACACTGTGTCACAACTTTGACCCAAAGGTCCAGAGCTCTTTTAGGGTGATTGGCGTAGTACTCCGAGACTGATTGTAAGGATGATTTTCATTAGCTGTCACACTGCTTGTAAGCATGAGCAGGTGGACGATTAGGTTAGTGCGAAGCTTACCTTAAACCCTACCGCCGCCATTGAAACGAGGCGAGCGTCGAGGGAACCGTGGAGAACAGCGGGGAAGCGACGTCGCGCCATTCGGCCTCCTCTTGCAGTGGGAGAATGAATACTCCTGTGGCTCCGGCTGGCTCTGCACCCTCACGAACGGCACACCATACTCGATCGATTCGTTATCCTCTGGGTGCTCGACCTTCGACCTGTACGCCCACCACCTCCGCCTGACTGTTGTCTCGGGCGAATCTGTCTGCTCCATCACCCAGAGGAGATACTCGATGAACTCGGAGGACTGCGGCATGACTGCCGCCGAGGAGTACATGTACATCGCCGCCCTCATCGCTGCCGTCTCACTCTTTCGCATACATTGCCACATGGCCCGCACCCTCCTCGAAATCTCCCACTCATTATCAAACCAACTAAGGATCTCCTTCAACCTGGCTAACTTTGCCTGGTCGCCGCCGGCGATCTGCCTGATTCGTTGTTGCATCCTCTCCATAGATGTCCTTCTGAGTGGTCCGGTGCTAGCTTTGGAAGATGGGAGGAGAGACGATGGTCTTGCAATAGAGAAGAGGGAGAGGTGAGACGGTGGTTTTGGAATGGAGATGATGGAGAGGAGAGGAGGTGGTTTTGCAATGGAGAAGATCAGAAGAGGGAGAGGCGAGACGGTGGTTTTGGAATGGAGATGATGGAGAGGAGAGGAGGTGGTTTTGCAATGGAGAAGATCAGAAGAGGGAGAGGCGAGATGGTGGTTTTGGAATGGAGATGATGGAGAGGAGAGGAGGTGGTTTTGTAATGGAGAAGAGGGAGAGGAGCGTGCGGCAGCGATTTAGGATTGGACGAGAGGGCCGGCGCACTGTGACTGGATCAAAATCAAAATCAATTTACCCTTCAATTGAGAAAGCGGCCCCACATTAACTAGTCTCCCTTTTATTCTGGGTCATAATTGACCATGATTTTCGCACATAAAATATATGTTATATGTTGCAAAAATAATATAATTTTAAAGTACATTCAAATACGAACCAAACGATACAATTTTTGGTGACATGCATTCACATTTTGCTTGTCAAATACAGTACGTGGTCAAACTTTGACCCAAAATACGCAAAACAACAAAAAAATACTTCCAAGACCAGCACCGCTCTTCCGCTCTTCTCCTCTTAAACCACCGCCACTCCTCTCCTGTTCCAATCTAAATGCAGCGCCGCTCCTCTCCTCTTCCATTTCAAAACCACCGTCCCTCCTCTCCTGTTCTAGTCCAAAACCAGCATCGCTCCTCTCCCGTTCTAATCCAAAACCAGCGCTGCTCCTCTCCTCTTCCATTCAAAAACCACCGCCGGCGAGTAAAGGTGCTGTGGAGAAGTAGATCGATGGAGGAGTACAACCGATACGTGAGGTTCGTAGACGGCGACCCTGTGAAGCTAGCTAGGATGTTGGAGATACAGTCTTGGTTTGACAACAAGGACCAACTAGCGGCGACAACGACATCCATGGCGAAATATCTGCAACAGAGCGAAAAGGCGGCGATACTCCCGGAGGGAGTCGCGCTGGAGTACATAGAGCTGCTCCTCTGGGCCATGGAGCAAACAGATTCACCGAATCCGATCATGAGGGAGTGGTGGTGGGAGTATCGATCCCAGATGGAGCACCCACCAGATATTGAAGGATCGAGCATCTATAGGGTGCCGTTTGTGAGGGTGTCCTGCCAGAGCGAGCCGGTGGAGTCTTCGTCGACCGAACCCAACTGCAAGAGGAGAAAAGCAGTTGGCCCGATGACGCTTCCCCGCCATCGTCTCCCTCGCCGTTCACATCGTCTCACGGGGCGGCTGTCTGCCGCCGAGGAATAGGAGGGGGCTGCCCCCCAGCCCAATAGTCGGGCAGGTTGTGAATTGTCAGGAGGAGCTTAGGGTTGTCAGTATTTGCAGGTCGTGAATTGTGTTTTGTGTTGTGTATATTCAGAGTACTTTCAGATATGAATGTCTTTTGAATTTCAGATTTGCAGTATTGATAGTATGAAGTATTTTATGAATTCTAGAGATCTATTTTTAGCACTTAAAAATGTAGTTTCATAGGAGTATAAAAGTGCAGACAATGTGATTCTCAGAGAAGAAACTGCAAGTTTCAGTTTCAGATAAGAAACTGCAAGTTCATTTTCAGATAAGAAACTACAACTTTCAGAGGCAGAGCATTTATATTAACACGGCATTTTCAAACAGGGTTAACATCATGTTGGAAGTTTTATTCATGGTCGAAAATGGAACTACCAGCCAGTTAACATCATGCTGATCAACATTCATGCATAGCACATCTTCATATGATGCATAGTCAAAATGCCCACACAATGTCGAGTGTGCGAAACATAGAGAAAACAAGGGACGAAGTTTTGGCAAGTGTTGGACGTGGTTTTGGGCTGCCCCGTCTAGGCTTTGATTTTTAACATGCGCAGCCCACTGCTACCTCTTGAGCATTGCGTTGGTTTTCCCCGAAGAGGAGAGGATGATGCAGCAAAGTAGCGTAAGTATTTCCCTCAGTTTTTGAGAACCAAGTTATCAATCCAGTAGGAGGCTACACGCAAGTCCCTCGTACCTACACAAAAGAAATAGCTCCTCGCAACCAACGCGATTAGGGGTTGTCAATCCCTTCACGGTCACTTGCGAGAGTGAGATCTGATAGAGATGATAGATAATATTTTTGGTATTTTTGGTATAGAGATGCAAAGTGAAAAGTAAAAAAGCAAAGAAATAATAAAGTGATGGAGATTGATATGATGATAATAGACCCGGGGGCCATAGGTTTCACTAGTGGCTTCTCTCAAGAGCATAAGTATTCTACGGTGGGCGAACAAATTACTGTTGAGCAATTGACAGAATTGAGCATAGTTATGAGAATATCTAGGTATGATCATGTATATAGGCATCACGTCCGAGACAAGTAGACCGACTCCTGCCTGCATCTACTACTATTACTCCACTCATCGACCGCTATCCAGCATGCATCTAGAGTATTAAGTTCAAGAAAACAGAGTAAAGCCTTAAGCAAGATGACATGATGTAGAGGGATAGTTTCATGCAATATGATAAAAAACCCATCTTGTTATCCTCGATGGCAACAATACAATACGTGCCTTGCTGCCCCTTCTGTCACTGGGAAAGGACACCGCAAGATTAAACCCAAAGCTAAGCACTTCTCCAATGGCAAGAAAAACCAATCTAGTAGGCCAAACCAAACTGATAATTCGAAGAGACTTGCAAAGATAACCAATCATACATAAAAGAATTCAGAGAAGATTAAAATATTACTCATAGATAGACTTGATCATAAACCACAATTCATCGGTCTCAACAAACACACTGCAAAAAGAAGATTACATCGAATAGATCTCCACGAGAGAGGGGGAGAACATTGTATTGAGATCCAAAAAGAGAGAAGAAGCCATCTAGCTAATAACTATGGACCCGAAGGTCTGAGGTAAACTACTCACACTTCATCGGAGAGGCTATGATGATGTAGAAGCCCTCCGTGATGACGGCCCTCTCCGGCGGAGCTCCGGAACAGGCCCCAAGATGGGATCTCGTGGATACAGAAAGTTGCGGCGGTGGAATTAGGTTTTTGGCTCCGTATTTGATCGTTTGGGGGTACGTAGGTATATATAGGAGGAAGGAGTACGTCGATGGAGCAACAGGGGGCCCACGAGGCAGGGGGGCGCGCCCTAGGTGGGGCGCTCCCACCCTCGTGACCGCCTCTTTTGTTCCTTGGCGTAGGGTCCAAGTCTCCTGGATCACGTTCGGTGAGAAAATCACGTTCCCGAAGGTTTCATTCCGTTTGGACTCCGTTTGATATTCCGTTTCTTCGAAACACTGAAATAGGCAAAAATAAACAGCAATTCTGGGATGGGCGTCCGGTTAATAGGTTAGTCCCAAAAATAATATAAAAGTGAAAAATAAAGCCCAATATAGTCCAAAACAGTAGATAATATAGCATGGAGCAATCAAAAATTATAGATACGTTGGAGACGTATCACCCAAGACCTGGATGGGAGGTCCCTGTTTGTATTTTCTTAGGGCCGTCATGTATCGACCGGCCTATGGACCTCCCATCCGAGGTTTTATTTTCGGCAGCCCAATTTATGTATTTTTTGAAGAAAACGCAGAGGTCTATTCTATTTTTCTATATAAGAATAGGAACGCCAGGTCCAACTTATGTTTCCCTTCTAACTATATTATATATATTTAAATTATTTTATATGTTATTATATATTATTTTTATTGTCATCATATATTTAGCAGATACTTACATATGTAAGAAAACAATATCCCACATCTTATTAACTTATAAGAATAATTTCTTAACAAATAAAATCCTGGATTGTTTTGGCACGAAAATCCTAGTGATTGTGTACAAAAGCTTGGTAAGATTTAAGGACGAATGTAATAATATAACTTATATTTAAATATATTTATAACAAAATGCTCAGCCCCTTTTTATTTTTCGATAACATTGCTGGCCCAACCCAACATTATAATTAGAATCAGCCCAGTAAAATCGTGTATTTCGAGAAAGTGCAAATGGCCTGTAATTTTTTAGGAAATAAAATAAATGGGCCGCATGGACGCTACATTATTTGTTCACCCAGCCCAGCTAATGGCTGTAATTCAAAAAAAGGATCAAATTGGCTGTAAATTCTACCACGCAAAAAAAGACTGTAAATTGTGAAAAAATGGGTTGAATACGTGCCACATTTTTGGAGGCTGAAATGTGGGCCAATTGGTCGAAGCCAACGCAAGTCGTTGTCAATTTAGTCAACAAATGATTCTGACATGTTAGCCGTTGGATTTACATCCAACGACCGGCATCCATCTTCAATCTCTCGTCTTCTTCCTCCAGCGCCGCCGGGACCACCTCCTGCCTCCTACTGCTAGCAGCTCTGCTTAGCACGCTTCGCTATGAAGCGCTACTCCACCGTTGGCCAAGCCATCCCTCCGCCCCTCCACACCTCATGTTCTTCTCCACCGACTGCCGAACTAAACCGCACTAGAACCAGTTAACCCTCGTACACCTCTCCGTCTGCGACTCTACTCCCGCGTCTTCCCATCTCCAGCTCGTTGCTGTCCGGGGCCTCGCCGTCGTCCACCACCTTGGATGCGCTCGGCGCGGCATGGTCAACATGGTCAACGAACAATACCATCGGAAGTAGACTATGTGTGGAGAGGCTGACAGCTGAGTCCACGGCCGCACACAAGGAAATGCCTCCTTATTATGCGCAAAATAATGATTCCTCCACCTGACATCTGGGGCTCACTGGAAGGGGCTCTGTATTTCGTGAAAATAACATGCCCCCCGCTGACATGTCGGACCCTCCAGCTATCTTCGCACACAAGGAAGTGCCTCCTTATTACGCACAAAAAAATGAATAGTCCCCCTGCCAGCTGGAACCTAGCATAGTGGGAGGCTGACTTGTGGGCCTACCAAGTTGACGGGGACGGAGGGCTTTGTCAACTTAGTCAATATGAACGATTCTAGCTCCGGTTACCGTACGATGTTCATCCAACGGCCGTAGTGCTTCTTCAACCTCTGGTCTTCTTGCTCCAGCCGCCCAAACCAGCACCGGTCGTGCCGCGTGCTCCTGCCTCCCGTGGTCGGCTGTGATGCCGCGGAGGCCTCACTGCCCCCTACTACTCCCACCGCTGCCCAGGCCATCCCTCTACTCACCCACACCCCCTGTTATTCTGCGGCGACAGCAGCCTCACACCGCAGCCGAACCAGTGAACCCACGTCTTCCCCGGCTCCGAGTCGTCCCCTTCCTAGTCCTCGCCGTCGTCCACCGCCGTGGTGCTCTCGGCGCGGTGTGGTCAACGTGGTCAAGGAACGACTTCCATCGGACGTGGACTGTACGTGGAGAGGCTGACAGCTGGGTCCACGGCCGCAGCAAGGAAGTGCCTCCTTATTACGCGCAAAATAATGATTCCTCCACCTGATAGTGAGGACCCACCGGATGGGCCACCGTATTTTGCGAAAAAAAACGTTTCCCCCTGACTGCTGGGACCCACCAGCTATATCTTCACACGCAAGGAAGTGCGTCCGGGCAAAAAAAAACGATTCGCCCCCCTGACTGCTGGGACCCACCAGCTACATCTTCGCACGCAAGGAAGTGCGTCCGAGCAAAAAAAACGATTCGCCCCCCTGACTGCTGGGACCCACCAGCTACATCTTCGCACGCAAGGAAGTGCCTGACAGTCGGGACCCACCTGGTCGAAGCGTATGTAGCGTTGTGGCCGCGAACGTGCACGTACATATATACTGGTGGATGTAGAGGCGCGTATGTGTCGTAGTAGAGGCGTGCACGTGTCATAGTAGAGGCGCGCACGTGTCGTAGTAGAGGCGCATACGTGTCGTAGTAGAGGTGCAAGAAAGAAAATACGACCATGTATGTGTACATACGGGCGGGGTCTCGAACGCCTACTCGCGCATACGTACGGCCAGGGCTCGTGTACATTGCTGGGTCGGAACGGAGAAACAACATCGTCGTCGTGTTCATGGGGAGGCAACGGAATGCGTGGTGTTCATGGGGAGGCAACGGAATGCGTCGTGTTCATGGGGAGGGGTGTGGCGTACCGTAAAACGGAGGAAACAGACCTCCTACGGTCGAAACGGGGGTCCTGTTGATCGGGAGGAGTGTGGCGTACCGCAAAACGGAGGAAACGGACCTCCTACGGTCGAAACGGGGGTCCTGTTGATCGGGAGGGGTGTGGCGTACCGCAAAACTAAGGAAACAATGGGGGTCCTGTTGATCGGAAGGGGTGTGGTGTACCGCAAAACGGATGAAACGGACCTCCTACGGTCGAAACGGGGGTCCTGTTGATCGGGAGGGGTGTGGCGCACCGCAAAACGGACGAAACGGACCTCCTACGGTCGAAATGGGGGTCCTGTTCATCGGGAGGGGTGTGGCGTACCGCAAAACGGGACTCCACGGGATACTATTCACCTCCACCGTCGACCTCCTCCAGCCTCCACGGGCTCCTGTTCATCCAGCCTCCACCGCGCGCTACTCCACCGGCTACTGTTCAACCACCCCTCCACGGGCACCCCTCCATCGTCTACTGTTCATCCAGCCCTCCACACCACGGGGTCCTGTTCAACCACCCCTCCACGGGCACCCCTCCACCGTCTACTGTTCATCCAGCCCTCCACACCACGGGGTCCTGTTCATCCAGAGGCAACGCCACCGCTCACTGTTCATCCAACCCCCCCCCCCCGCAACGCTCACTGTTCATCCCAGAGGCAGCATCGATCGACTTCAGTTAGCAGCAGTAGCGAAGGAATCGCTCGATCGGGTTCAGTTAACAACCATCGATCGATCGCTCGGGTTCAGTAACGCGTAGCCTGCAGTGCAATTGCTCGGGTTCAGTTAGAGCCCAACGCCTCGCTCGGGTTCAGTTAGAGCCAACGCCTCGCACACACGCGCGTACGTGTATGAGAGAAACGCGCATCGCTCGGTCCCTGACCTCCCACCGTAACCGGGAACTCCCCGAAATTTTCCTCCCCTCGCTTCTACCACGGTTTTTTTCGTCATGGACGGCCCAAAGAATGTCATGCAACTGCGTCTCCGGCCCGCCCAGGATGAAAAGCCCATTTGAAAGGACATGCGGTGCCCCCATGTGTGGTTTTGGTAATTGATGACATTCTCTATGGACTAATGGTTGCATTGAGTTATATTTGAAGGATTTGTCCATAGGTATTTCTTGAAGTCCATGTGTTGGTTTCAAGGAGTTTATGTGTTGACCAAGGTGCTATTAAGGAATTATCCAAAGATTGGTCATGTGAGTGTTGTGCTTATTGCAAGCATGTCTTGAAGAAGAAGATTGTGTGATCATTCATGTTTACCTTCAAGACATCATCCAAACGAAGAGAGTTGGAAAGATTCAAGGTTGATCAAGACTAAGTCAAGAGTGAATCAAGTTGATCAACTCACAAAGTGTAAAAGATGTACCGAGAGGGATCAAGTGATCCCATGGTATGGTAAGCATTGTCCATTACACTTTGTGTACTAACCCATGGTCTATGTGAGAGTTCTATGTGGGGTTAGGTACGTGTCCATGGGCTTGCGTCAAGAGGAAGATATCATACAACCCATGGAAAGGATGACATCAAGTGGTGATCGTAATCGAGGTTGTGTTGTGCAAGTTCAAGTGGAGCATCATGAAGAAATCATGCTTGTAGCTTGCCGTCCATTGTGGTGAAAATGGACTTGTGAAGGTTTACCGAAGAGTGGCTCACCCATAGTGGAGTATGGGGGAGCAATCATCTAGTCTCCATCGACCCAACGCAATCAAGAAAGGTGGTCCATCTTGAGGAGGACAAGATCGACATCATCTAGCTCAAGTGGATCATGTGCAAGGCAAAGGTTAGCCCTTGATAGGTTTTCGATTTTACCGGTCTCGTGGTGGTAGTTGGGAGACCGGGTTATAGGATCGATAGCCGTACTATCAAGGGGGGCTCTCAAGTGAGTAGCTTGATCGTATCGTTCGTCGAGAGCTCAAACCATTGCATCCTTGCATCATGTTTCTTGGTTCTTGTTTGGTTCTCTTTGTGAGTCTTAGAGCTTATGTTCATCTTGATGACAAGCTTGAATTCATTGAAAACGGAGTTTGCATGCGTCTTCTATGATGTTTTCAGTGTTGGAGGTTTTACCGGTCTTATCTAAGGAAGGGCTCTCACCATTTTCTTTTGGGCCTTTTCTCATTTGCTTATTATTGGTATTTCTATCAATATTGTGTTAGCCCTTGTCGCTAGCTTTCCAACAAACTTGGTTTCGTCGAATTCGGAGTCCGTTTGCAGAAGTTATGGTAGTTTTGGTGTTCTGAAAAGGCTGCAGCGGTACTACCGCGGGTAGTGGTGGAAGTAATTTTTTACTATCGCTCTTGGGAGAGGTACTACAGCTTGGAGCAGTACTACCGCGGCTACTTCCATGGCTACTTCCGCTCGGGACCAAAAACTCGTCACAAGTCCAGCGGTGGTAGGCACGGATGTAATTTTTTAGTACCGCTAGCAAGCAGTAGTACCGCTACCCTTAGCAGTAGTACCGCTACCCCTAGCGGTAGTACCGTGAGGTCAAGCGGTACTATCGCTCCGACGATTCTTCTGGCTCTTTTGCCTCCTCGCTGTTGTGTTTCAAAGGGCTACTACCGCCCCAGCGGTAGTACCGCTCCTTGGAGCGGTAGTACCGCTCGGTGTTGGCTGTGAGCATATCGGTTGGATTTTTCCCCACCTATAAAAGGGGGTCTTCTTCCCCAATGAACCTCATCCTTTGAGCCCGTGTTCTTCCCCCATTGTTGACCTTCTTCGAGCTTTCTAACTCTCAATCCCTCCATGGATTCTTGCTAGTTTTTGAGGGAAAAGAGAGAGGAGATCTAGATCCACATTTCCACCAATCACTTTCTCCTCTATGTGAGGGGAACCCCTTGGATCTAGATCTTGGAGTTCTTGGTGTTCTCCTTCTTGTTCTTCCTCTCTTTTTCCTCCCTAGCATTAGTTGCTTTGGTGGGATTTGAGAGAGAAGGACTTGGGCACTCCGTGTGCCCTCCTGCCATTGCATTTGGTGCATCGGTGATACGTGGAAGTTACAAGTTGAGAAGCTTATCACTCTTGGGTGCTTGGTGCCCTTGAGCTTGTTCCTCTTGGGTGCTTGGGCGCCCTAGACGGTTGGTGGTGTTCGGAGCTTAATCATTGTGGTATAAAGCTCCGGGCAAGCGTCGGGGTCTCCAATTAGGTTGTGGAGATCGCCCCAAGCAATTTGACGAGTACCGGTGACCGCCCCCAAGGGTTGCCAAAGTTTACAGGTTCGGTGACCGCCCCCAACAGTTGCCATTTGTACGGGTTCGGTGACCGCCCTCAAGGGTCCCTTAGTGGAATCACAACATCTTGCATTGTGCAAGGGCGTGAGGAGATTACGGTGGCCCTAGTGGCTTCTTGGGGAGCATTATGTTGGAAATATGCCCTAGAGGCAATAATAAAAGCATTATTATTATATTTCCTTATTCATGATAATTGTCTTTATTCGTGCTATAATTGTGTTATCCGGAAATCGTAATACATGTGTGAATAACAGACAACAATATGTCCCTAGTGAGCCTCTAGTTCACTAGCTCGTTGATCGACAGATAGTCATGGTTTCCTGACTATGGACATTGGATGTCATTGATAACGAGATCACATCATGAGGAGAATGATGTGATGGACAAGACCCAATCCTAAACATAGCATAAGATCGCATAGTTCGTTTGCTAGAGTTTTCCAATGTCAGGTATCCTTTCCTTAGACCATGAGATCGTGTAACTCCCGGATACCGTAGGAGTGCTTTGGGTGTGCCAAACGTCACAACGTAACTGGGTGACTATAAAGGTATACTACGGGTATCTCTGAAAGTGTCTGTTGGGTTGACATGAATCGAGACTGGGATTTGTCACTCCGCTTGACGGAGAGGTATCACCGGGCCCTCTCGGTAATGCATCATCATAATGAGCTCAATGTGATCAAAGTGTTTGATCACGGGATCATGCATTACGGTACGAGAAAAGTGACTTGCCGGTAACAAGATTGAACGAGGTATTGGGATACCGACGATCGAATCTCGGGCAAGTAAAATACCGATTGACAAAGGGAATCGTATACGGGATTAATTGAATCCTTGACATCGTGGTTCGTCCGATGAGATCATCGTGGAGCATGTGGGAGACAACATGGGTATCCAGATCCCGCTGTTGGTTATTGCCCGAGAGCCGTCTCGGTCATGTCTGCATGTCTCCCGAACCCGTAGGGTCTACACACTTAAGGTTCGGTGACACTAGGGTTGTGAAGATATGTATATGCAGTAACCCGAATGTTGTTCGGAGTCCCGGATGAGATCCCGGACGTCACGAGGAGTTTCGGAATGGTCCGGAGGTAAAGAATTATATATAGAAAGTGTTGTTTTGGCCATCGGGACAAGTTTCGGGGTTATCGGTATTGTACCGGGACCACCGGAGGGTCCCGGGGGGTCCACCGGGTGGGGCCACCTGCCTCGGAGGGGCCCCATGGGCTGTATGAGGAAGGGAACCAGCCCATAGTGGGCTGGTGCGCCTCTTCCCCAAGGGCCCATGCGCCTAGGGTTGGGGGGAACCCTAAAGGGGGCGCCCCCCTTGCTTGGGGGCAAGCCCCCCTCCCTGGCCGCCGCCCCCCCTAGGAGATTCCATCTCCTAGGGCCGGCGCCCCCCCAAGGGGCTATATAAAGAGGGGAGGGGAAGGGGGGCTGGACACCCTTTGCCCTGGCGCCTCCCTCTCCCTCCCCAACACCTCCTCCTCCTCCATTGAGCACGGCGAAGCCCTGCTGGAGTACTGTAGTTCCACCATCACCACGCCGTCGTGCTGCTGCTGGAGCCTTCTTCCCCAACCTCTCCTTTGCCTTGCTGGATCAAGAAGAAGGAGATGTTACGCTGACCGTACATGTGTTGAACGCGGAGGTGCCGTGCTTTCGGTGCTAGGATCTCCGGTGATTTGGATCACGGTGTGTACGACTACTTCATCCCCGTTCGTTGAACGCTTCCGCTCGCGATCTACAAAGTGGTATGTAGATGCAATCTCTCTCCCATGACTCGTTGCTTAGATGAACTCATAGATGGATCTTGGTGAAACCGTAGGAAAAATTTTAATTTTCTGCAACGTTCCCCAACAGTGGCATCATGAGCTAGGTCTATGCGTAGTTCTCTATTGCACGAGTAGAACACAATTTGTTGTGGGCGTAGATGTTGTCAACTTTTCTTGCCGCTACTAGTCTTATCTTGCTTCAGCGGTATTGTGGGATGAAGCGGCCCGGACCAACCTTACACGTACGCTTACGTGAGACCAGTTCCACCGACTAACATGCACTAGTTGCATAAGGTGGCTGGCGGGTGTCTGTCTCTCCCACTTTAGTTGGAGCGGATTCGATGAAAAGGGTCCTTATGAAGGGTTAATAGAAGTTGACAAATCACGTTGTGGCTTTCACGTAGGTAAGAAAACGTTCTTGCTAGAACCCTAATTCAGCCACGTAAAACTTGCAACAACAATTAGAGGACGTCTAACTTGTTTTTGCAGCAAGTGCTTTGTGATATGATATGGCCAAAGTTGTGATGAATGATGAATGATCTATATGTGATGTATGAGATGTTCATGCTATTGTAATAGGAATCACGACTTGCATGTCGATGAGTATGACAACCGGCAGGAGCCATAGGAGTTGTCTTTTATTTTTTGTATGACCTGCGTGTCATTGAGAAACGCCATGTAAATTACTTTACTTTATTGCTAAACGCGTTAGCCATAGTAGTAGAAGTAATAGTTGGCGAGCAACTTCATGAAGACACGATGATGGAGATCATGATGATGGAGATCATGGTGTCAAGCCGGTGACAAGATGATCATGGAGCCCCAAGATGGAGATCAAAGGAGCTATGTGATATTGGCCATATCATGTCACGTTTATTATTTGATTGCATGTGATGTTTATCATGTTTTGCATCTTGTTTACTTAGAAACGACGGTAGTAAATAAGATGATCCCTCATAATAATTTCAAGAAAGTGTTCCCCCTAACTGTGCACCGTTGCGACAGTTCGTTGTTTCGAAGCACCACGTGATGATCGGGTGTGATAGATTCTAACGTTCACATACAACGGGTGTAAGACAGATTTACACACGCAAAACACTTAGGTTGACTTGACGAGCCTAGCATGTACAGACATGGCCTCGGAACACAGAAGACCGAAAGGTCCAGCATGAGTCATATAGAAGATACGATCAACATGAAGATGTTCACCGATGTTGACTAGTCCGTCTCACGTGATGATCGGACACGGCCTAGTTGACTCGGATCATGTAATACTTAGATGACTAGAAGAGGGATGTCTATCTAAGTGGGAGTTCATTAAATAATTTGATTAAATGAACTTTATTATCATGAACTTAGTCTAAAATTTTACAATATGTCTTGTAGATCAAATGGCCAACGTAGTCCTCAACTTCAACGCGTTCCTAGAGAAAACCAAGCTGAAAGACGATGGTAGCAACTATACGGACTGGGTCCGGAACCTGAGGATCATCCTCATAGCTGCCAAGAAAGATTATGTCCTACGAGCACCGCTGGGTGACGCACCTATTCTCCCTGCAGAACAAGACGTTATGAACGCTTGGCAGTCACGCTGCGATGATTACTCCCTCGTTCAGTGCGGCATGATTTACAGCTTAGAGCCGGGGCTCCAAAAGCGTTTTGAGAGACATGGAGCATATGAGATGTTCGGAGAGCTGAAAATGGTTTTCCAAGCTCATGCCCGGGTCGAGAGATATGAAGTCTCCGACAAATTCTTTAGCTGTAAGATGGAGGAAAATAGTTCTGTCAGTGAACACATACTGAAGATGTCTGGGTTGCACAACCGCATGACTCAACTGGAAGTTAATCTCCCGGAAGAAGCGGTCATTGACAGAATCCTCCAGTCGCTTCCACCTAGCTACAAGAGCTTTGTGATGAACTACAATATGCAGGGGATGGTAAAGACCATTCCTGAGGTATATGCTATGCTGAAATCAGCAGAGGTAGAAATCAAGAAGGAGCATCAAGTGTTGATGGTGAATAAAACCACTAAGTTCAAGAAGGGCAAGGGTAAAAAGAACTTCAAGAAGGACGGCAAGGAAGTTGCCGCACCCGGTAAGCAAGTTGCCGGGAAGAAGCCAAAGAATGGACCCAAGCCCGAGACTGAGTGTTTTTATTGCAAGGGAAGTGGTCACTGGAAGCGGAACTGCCCCAAATACTTAGCGGACAAGAAGGCCGGCAAAACCAAAGGTATATGTGATATACATGTAATTGATGTGTACCTTACCAGTACTCGTAGTAGCTCTTGGGTATTTGATACCGGTGCAGTTGCTCACATTTGTAACTCAAAACAGGAGCTGCGGAATAAACGGAGACTGGCGAAGGACGAGGTGACGATGCGCGTCGGGAATGGTTCCAAGGTCAATGTGATCGCCGTCGGCACGCTGCCTCTACATTTACCTACGGGATTAGTTTTAAACCTCAATAATTGTTATTTAGTGCCAAGTTTGAGCATGAACATTGTGTCTGGATCTCGTTTAATTCGAGATGGCTACTCATTTAAATCCGAGAATAATGGTTGTTCTATTTATATGAGAGATATGTTTTATGGTCATGCTCCGATGGTTAATGGTTTATTCTTAATGAATCTCGTACGTGATGATACACATATTCATAGTGTGAATACCAAAAGAGTTAAAGTTGATAACAATAGTCCCACATATTTGTGGCACTGCCGCCTTGGTCACATAGGTGTCAAACGCATGAAGAAGCTCCATGCAGATGGACTTTTAGAGTCTCTTGATTATGAATCATTTGACACGTGCGAACCATGCCCCATGGGTAAAATGACCAAGACTCCGTTCTCAGGAACAATGGAGCGAGCAACCAACTTCTTGGAAATCATACATACCGATGTGTGTGGTCCAATGAGTGTTGAGGCTCGCGGTGGCTATCGTTATGTTCTCACCCTCACTGATGACTTGAGTAGATATGGGTATATCTACTTAATGAAACACAAGTCTGAGACCTTCGAAAAGTTCAAGGAATTTCAGAGTGAGGTTGAAAATCAACGTTATAGAAAGATCAAGTTTCTACGATCAGATCGTGGAGGAGAATACTTGAGTCATGAATTTGGCACGCACTTAAGAAAATGTGGAATAGTTTCACAACTCACGCCGCCTGGAACACCTCAGCGTAATGGTGTGTCCGAACGTCGTAATCGCACTCTATTAGATATGGTGCGATCTATGATGTCTCTTACCGATTTACCGCTGTCTTTTTGGGGCTATGCTTTAGAGACTGCCGCATTCACTTTAAATAGGGCTCCGTCGAAATCCGTTGAGACGACACCGTATGAATTATGGTTTGGGAAGAAACCTAAGCTGTCGTTTCTAAAAGTTTGGGGATGCGATGCTTATGTCAAGAAACTTCAACCTGAAAAGCTCGAACCCAAGTCGGAAAAATGCGTCTTCATAGGATACCCTAAAGAAACTGTTGGGTATACCTTCTACCTCAGATCCGAAGGCAAGATCTTTGTTGCCAAGAATGGATCCTTTCTAGAGAAAGAGTTTCTCTCGAAAGAAGTAAGTGGGAGGAAAGTAGAACTTGATGAAGTGTTGCCTCTTGAACCGGAAAATGGCGAAACTCAAGAAAACGTTCCTGAGGTGCCTGCACCGACTAGAGAGGAAATTAATGATGATGATCAAGATACTTCTAATCAAGCTCCTACTGAAATTCGAAGGTCCACAAGGACACGTTCTGCACCAGAGTGGTACGGCAACCCTGTCTTGGAAATCATGTTGTTAGACAATGGTGAACCTTCGAACTATGAGGAAGCAATGGCGGGCCCGGATTCCGACAAATGGCTGGAAGCCATGAAATCCGAGATAGGATCCATGTATGAAAACGAAGTATGGACTTTGACTGACTTGCCCGTTGAGCGGCAAGCCATAGAAAATAAATGGATCTTTAAGAAGAAGACAGACGCGGATGGTAATGTGACCATCTATAAAGCTCGGCTTGTCGCTAAGGGTTATCGACAAGTTCAAGGGGTTGACTACGATGAGACTTTCTCACCGGTAGCGAAGCTGAAGTCCGTCCGAATCATGTTAGCAATTGCCGCATACTATGATTATGAGATATGGAAAATGGACGTCAAAACGGCATTCCTTAATGGTTTCCTTAAGGAAGAATTGTATATGATGCAGCCGGAAGGTTTTGTCGATCCTAAGAATGCTGACAAGGTGTGCAAGCTCCAACGCTCGATTTATGGGCTGGTGCAAGCATCTCGGAGTTGGAACATTCGCTTTGATGAGATGATCAAAGCGTTTGGGTTTACATAGACTTATGGAGAAGCCTGTGTTTACAAGAAAGTGAGTGGGAGCTCTGTAGCATTTCTCATATTATATGTAGACGACATACTTTTGATGGGAAATGATATAGAACTCTTGGACAGCATTAAGGCCTACTTGAATAAAAGTTTTTCAATGAAGGACCTTGGAGAAGCTGCTTATATATTAGGCATCAAGATCTATAGAGATAGATCAAGACGCCTCATAGGTCTTTCACGAAGCACATACCTTGATAAGATATTGAAGAAGTTCAATATGGATCAATCTAAGAAAGGGTTCTTACCTGTGTTACAAGGTGTGAAATTGAGCTCAGCTCAATGTCCGACCACGGCAGAAGATATAGAAGAGATGAGTGTCATCCCCTATGCCTCAGCCATAGGTTCTGTTATGTATGCCATGCTGTGTACCAGACCTGATGTAAACCTTGCCGTAAGTTTGGTAGGAAGGTACCAAAGTAATCCCGGCAAGGAACACTGGACAGCGGTCAAGAATATCCTGAAGTACCTGAAAAGGACCAAGGAAATGTTTCTCGTTTATGGAGGTGACGAAGAGCTCGTCGTAAAAGGTTACGTCGACGCTAGCTTCGACACAGATCTGGATGACTCTAAGTCACAAACCGGATACGTGTATATTTTGAATGGTGGGGCAGTAAGCTGGTGCAGTTGCAAGCAGAGCGTCGTGGCGGGATCTACATGTGAAGCGGAGTACATGGCAGCCTCGGAGGTAGCACATGAAGCAATTTGGGTGAAGGAGTTCATCACCGACCTCGGAGTCATACCCAATGCGTCGGGGCCAATCAAACTCTTCTGTGACAACACTGGAGCTATTGCACTTGCAAAGGAGCCCAGGTTTCACAAGAAGACCAGGCACATCAAGCGTCGCTTCAACTCCATTCGTGAAAATGTTCAAGATGGAGACATAGAAATTTGTAAAGTGCACACGGATCTGAATGTCGCAGATCCGTTGACTAAACCTCTCCCTAAGGCAAAACGTGATCAGCACCAGAACTCTATGGGTGTTCGATTCATCACAATGTAACTAGATTATTGACTCTAGTGCAAGTGGGAGACTGTTGGAAATATGCCCTAGAGGCAATAATAAAAGCATTATTATTATATTTCCTTATTCATGATAATTGTCTTTATTCGTGCTATAATTGTGTTATCCGGAAATCGTAATACATGTGTGAATAACAGACAACAATATGTCCCTAGTGAGCCTCTAGTTCACTAGCTCGTTGATCGACAGATAGTCATGGTTTCCTGACTATGGACATTGGATGTCATTGATAACGAGATCACATCATGAGGAGAATGATGTGATGGACAAGACCCAATCCTAAACATAGCATAAGATCGCATAGTTCGTTTGCTAGAGTTTTCCAATGTTAGGTATCCTTTCCTTAGACCATGAGATCGTGTAACTCCCGGATACCGTAGGAGTTCTTTGGGTGTGCCAAACGTCACAACGTAACTGGGTGACTATAAAGGTATACTACGGGTATCTCTGAAAGTGTCTGTTGGGTTGACATGAATCGAGACTGGGATTTGTCACTCCGCTTGACGGAGAGGTATCACCGGGCCCTCTCGGTAATGCATCATCATAATGAGCTCAATGTGATCAAAGTGTTTGATCACGGGATCATGCATTACGGTACGAGAAAAGTGACTTGCCGGTAACAAGATTGAACGAGGTATTGGGATACCGACGATCGAATCTCGGGCAAGTAAAATACCGATTGACAAAGGGAATCGTATACGGGATTAATTGAATCCTTGACATCGTGGTTCGTCCGATGAGATCATCGTGGAGCATGTGGGAGCCAACATGGGTATCCAGATCCCGTTGTTGGTTATTGCCCGAGAGCCGTCTCGGTCATGTCTGCATGTCTCCCGAACCCGTAGGGTCTACACACTTAAGGTTCGGTGACGCTAGGGTTGTGAAGATATGTATATGCAGTAACCCGAATGTTGTTCGGAGTCCCGGATGAGATCCCAGACGTCACAAGGAGTTTCGGAATGGTCCGGAGGTAAAGAATTATATATAGAAAGTGTTGTTTTGGCCATCGGGACAAGTTTCGGGGTTACCGGTATTGTACCGGGACCACCGGAGGGTCCCGGGGGGTCCACCAGGTGGGGCCACCTGCCTCGGAGGGGCCCCATGGGCTGTATGAGGAAGGGAACCAGCCCATAGTGGGCTGGTGCGCCTCTTCCCCAAGGGCCCATGCGCCTAGGGTTGGGGGGGAACCCTAAAGGGGGCGCCCCCCTTGCTTGGGGGGCAAGCCCCCCTCCCTGGCCGCCGCCCCCCCTAGGAGATTCCATCTCCTAGGGCCGGCGCCCCCCCCCCAAGGGGCTATATAAAGAGGGGAGGGGAAGGGGGGCTGGACACCCTTTGCCCTGGCGCCTCCCTCTCCCTCCCCAACACCTCCTCCTCCTCCATTGAGCACGGCGAAGCCCTGCTGGAGTACTGTAGTTCCACCATCACCACGCCGTCGTGCTGCTGCTGGAGCCTTCTTCCCCAACCTCTCCTTTGCCTTGCTGGATCAAGAAGAAGGAGACGTTACGCTGACCGTACGTGTGTTGAACGCGGAGGTGTCGTGCTTTCGGTGCTAGGATCTCCGGTGATTTGGATCACGGTGTGTACGACTACTTCATCCCCGTTCGTTGAATGCTTCCGCTCGCGATCTACAAAGTGGTATGTAGATGCAATCTCTCTCCCATGACTCGTTGCTTAGATGAACTCATAGATGGATCTTGGTGAAACCGTTGGAAAAATTTTAATTTTCTGCAACGTTCCCCAACACATTGTGCCTCCACACCGCTCCTAACGAAGATTAGCATCCACAAGGGTGTGAACTTCGGGATACATCATCGTCTCCGCATGCCTCGGTTATCTCTTACCCGAGCCCCTTTACTTATGCACTTTACTTTGTGATAGCCGTAGTGTTCCTTGTTATATATCTTGCTATCACATAGTTATTTATCTTGCTTAGCATAAGTTGTTGGTGCACATAGGTGAGCCTAGTTGTTTTAGGTTTTGTGCTCGACAAATTAACCGTTAGGTTTATTCCGCATTTGTTCAAGCCTAAACCGTAATTATTTTAAAGCGCCTATTCACCCCCCCCCCCTCTAGGCGACATCACGATCTTTTACCATTTTCTGTGATTATTTTTTGTCATAGAAGTAGGATCCCACCACATCTATGATGATATCGGGTTTTTTCACAATTATCGTCATAGAAGTGTCATATGTATGACAGAAAAAAAATTCGTTCGGCCCAAAATGTCACGGATGTGTCTTCTTTTTGTAGTGAATCTCCACACTTTGTTGTACTCAAAGTTGTTGAGGTATTCATGCATGGCATTAAGCCAATCCGGATCTTCGAGTGCTTCATATACCTTTTGGGGTTCATCACAAGAGACAAACGTGTGATGTTCACAATAGTTTGCCAATTGTCTACGAGTGCTTACCCCTTTTGAATGCTTCCAAGTACGTTCTTCATAAGATGACCCTTGGTGGAGAGCTTGGAAGCAATCTTGGCGGCACGACGCTCCAATTCCTCCTCGGTGGTGAGTTGAGGAGCGGTCACTTGATCATCTTGAGCGCCATCTTGAGCTTGTTCTTGATCTTGAACTTGCTCGGAGGAGATAACTTTGCCTTGGGCATCCCTTGGTGTGTTAACACCTTCTTGAGCATGATCTTGCCCTTGGTCTTGTTCATGAGGTTGAGGGCCTTCACTTTGTTCTTCGGAAGCGTGTGGGCCTTGGGTTGGTGATGGCTCCACTTGAGTGGAGCATTGTCATTCTCCTTCGGCCACAAGGGGTTCCTCAATGGGTAGGATAAAACCAACTCCCGTTCTTCTTATGGCTTGAGGAGGAATTTCATCACCTACATCACAAGTGCCACTTTGCTCCACTTGGGAGCCGTTATTCTCATCAAACTCCATGTTACACGTCTCCTCAATAAGTCCCGTGGATTTATTGAGGACACGGTAAGCATGAGAGTTTGTAGCATAACCAACAAAAATGCCCTCGTAAGATCTAGCCTCAAATTTAGACAACCGAACACCTTTCTTGAGAATGAAACACTTACACCCGAACACCCGAAAGTACTTGAGGTTGGGCTTGTTACCGGTGAGTATCTCATATGGAGTCTTGTTCAAGCCCTTGCGAAGGTAGAGCCGATTGGATGCATGACATGCGGTGTTGATGGCTTTAGCCCAAAATTTGTATGGAGACTTGAACTCCGCCATCATGGTTCTTGCCGCGTCCATCAACGTCCGGTTCTTCCTCTTCGCAACACCGTTTTGTTGAGGGGTGTAAGGTGCGGAATATTGATGCTTGATCCCCTCATCACTAAGGAACTCATCCAAGGTGTCGTTCTTGAACTCGGTGCCGTTGTCACTTCTTATTGTCAAGATCTTTGCATTGTGTTGACGTTGGTCTTCATTTCTAAAGTCAATGACGGTTTTTTGGGTCTTGCTCTTCCTCTTGAAGAAATACACCCAAGTGTATCTTGAATATTCATCCACAATCACCAAGCAATACTTCCTACCCCCAAGACTATCAAAGGATGGAGGCCCAAAGAGATCCAAATGAAGGAGCTCCAAAGGCCTCTTTGAGTAAATGATAGTCGTGGGAGGGTGTGCCTTCTCATGTAGCTTTCCTTCGATATAGGCACTGCAAGCACGATCTTTAGCAAAACTAACATTCTTTAGTCCATGGACATGGTCCCCGTTGAGAAGACTTTGCAAAGATCTCATATTGACATGGGCTAAACGGCGATGCCAAAGCCATCCCACGTCAACTTTAGCCATTAGGCATGTCGCGGTCCTAGTGGGTCCGTCTGAAAAGTTAATCACATATAGACCGTTCTCGACATGCCCAATAAAGGCTACTTTAAGAGTCTTGCTCCACAAGAGGGCCACGGTATCAATATCAAAGAAAAGTGGCAAAGCCCATGATTACAAGTTGACGAACGGAAAGTAGATTGTATGCAAGGGACTCAACAAGCATGACCTTCTCGATCATGAGATCATGAGAAATGACAACCTTGCCGAGTCCCAATACCTTAGAAGACGAGGCATCACCCCACTCGACATTGGTGGGCATAGATGGAATCTTGTGCACGTCCACCACCAAGTCCTTGCTTCCGGTCATATGATTTGTAGCTCCACTATTGAGCAACCATGATCCCCCACTGGAAGCAAACACCTACAAGAGATCAATGCTTGGTTTTAGGTACCCATTCTGTAATGGGTCCTTTGATGTTAGTAACAAGGGTCTTAGGAACCCAGATAGACCATTCAATATATTCATGAGGAGAACCAACAAATTTGGCATAAACATGCCCATCACTAGCACAGCATAACACATCAGAAGGATTAAAGTCGTCGGCTTTGTTGGGAGGGGTGGCATTTCCCTTCTTGGCACCGCCACCCTTCGCATTGTTCTTCTTCTCCTTGGAAGCACCCTCTCCCTCCTTCACAAAAGTTTGCTTGAGAGGAGGAGGTCGTTTGGTCTTGTCATTCTTCTTCTTGTTCTTGGGCTTGGGTGCGAACCCAATCCCCTTCTTGGCCACAACTTCCTTTTGATTGCTCAGAAGGTCGTTGAGGTTTTTCTCACCTTGTATGCATGACACAAGGCCTTTCTCAAGTTGCTCCTTAAACTTAGCATTTTCCTCAATAAGATGCACATGCTCACAACACGGGTTAGTAGCATTTGCATTATCAATTAAAACCATATGAGGAAAAGTGGCTTTCTCCTTAGTTAGCTTCACTTGGAGTTGATCATGAGACTCCTTGAGACAAGCATGAATACCTTTCAAGGTCTTACGAGCCTTGTCAAGTATATCAAACTCCTCCTTGAGTCTAGCAAGATCAACCCCAAGTTTGGCCTTCTCGGAATTTAGCACACGATAAACAACAAGAGCATGATCAAGACCTTTCTTTAATTTAGCATGATCATCGTTGTGTGACTCTTCAAGAGCCAAACGAAGACCACGCTCTTCCTCAAGAACATTGGAAGATCCGAAATCTCATCGGCATAGTCTCGACTATGCCCCTCCATCTTAGAGATGGTATCTTCATGAGCCTCAATCATGTCATTGGCTTCACCAAGTTGTTCCAAGAGAGCAACGAAGTGCTTCTTGGCTTTACCCTTGAGTTTACCCATAAAGGCCTCAAACTCATTCTCCTCCACATTAGTTCCCTCATGTTCATCAATGCTATCCGCCGAATAAGGATGATTAATGATGGTAGTTTTGATGTTGGGGGTTACCTTGTTGGTGGCTTTAGCCATGAGGCACTTGGCGGTGATGCTCTCATTGGGTGAGTCAAAGAGAGACACCTGAGGAGTCGTCGCAATGGCAACGGAGGCCATGGCAACCGACTCACCATCTTCATCATCGTCATCATCCTCATTGTACTCTTCTTGTACCACCAACGCCTTGTGAGGAGTCTTCTTGGTGAAGTTGCTCTTGTTGGGGAAAGACTTGGCCTTGTCCTTCCGGATGAGCTTGCCACCGTTGTCTTCCCTCTTCTCATAAGGGCACTCCGCGACAAAGTGGCTCACATTGCCACAATTGAAGCAAGTCCTCACTCGTTGCTTGCCCTTTGCACCACTTGAATTGTTCTTGTTGAAGTTGGGCCTTGAGTTCTTCTTGCTCCAAAATTGCCTTGAAGCAAGGGCCATGTGTTCATGATAGGCATACTTCGTATCTTAGAGGTTGATCTCCTCTTCTTCCTCTTCATCCTCTTATTCCATACTGACCTTGGCCTTTAGAGCAAGATTGGGTTTCTTTACTCTTTGAGAGCGAAGTACCGCATTGTCGGCGGTCTTGTTCAAGATGCTCATAGCAACGAACTCATCCAACACATCACTTGAGGACAAGGTGTGGAAGTACGGCCTTTGACGAATGACAGAGGACATGGCTTTGTGGTAGGGCATCATTGCCTTGAGGAATTTGCGCTTGATCCAGTTGTCATCCGTATCCTTACTTCCATGATCTCGGAGAGAGAACGCGAGTTTGGTTACTCTCCGATAAAGCTCACGAGGTTCTTCATCTTCTTTCATTGCAAACTCATCGGCTTCATCTTGCACCACTTCATAGTTGGAACGTTGAATGCTTGCGCTTCCCCGATAGAGGGAAACCACTTGGCGCCAAGCATCTTTGGCCAAGGAGTGAGGCCGGAGATGAGGAAGGTCTTTGGGTGGGATTGCTTCTTGGATGATGAAGAGAGCATTCTCATTGAATTGATCATCCACGGCTTCTCTAGGGGTGAAGTTGCTTCGGTCATGTGGATAGAAACCTTCTTCAATGATTCTTCAAAGGTTAGTGTTCACATGATTCAAATGACACTTAAAACGATAGACCCAAGAATCAAAATCTACATTCTTCTCAATCTTAGGGGCCGGGCCGGCATGGTTCAAATGAGTGGAAGGAATCGGTCCACCATAGACAAGTGGAGGTTCCATATGGGCAAAGATGCTGGTGCCATTTTTACCACTAGAAGAAGGACCTTTCTTGCTAGTAGCTTCCCCCTTGTCGGAGGTAGCATCCGACACCTTGTTAGCGGGATCACCCACTTTCAAAGGTGCAGTGGAAAGTTTAAGCCCTTCTAGAAATTTATTAAACATGCTCACGACCTCGGTCGTCATGGAGGTTTTCAATGTGTCCAACGCCACATTGAATTCCTCACATGAGATCGAGGTACCCCCATCTCCCATAGACGATATCGGATTCGCACCGGAGTGCTCCTCCACATCGTCTATGACGTCAACCATACTCTTCAGACGGTAAAGTCCTTAATAAAGAGACGAGGCTCTGATACCAATTGAAAGGATCGATATAGTTGACTAGAGGGGGTGAATAGGCAACTAACAATTTTTAGCTTTTCTTTACCAATTTAAACTTTGCATCAAAGTAGGTTGTCTACAAATGCAACTAGGTGAGCAACCTATATGATGCAACAACAACAAGCACACGAGCAAGCGAAGGATCTAACACAAATAAGCTTGCACAAGTAAAGGGATGAGATAACCAAGAGTGGAGCCGGTGGAGACGAGGATGTGTTACCGAAGTTCCTTCCTTTTGAGGGGAAGTACGTCTCTGTTAGAGCGGTGTGGAGGCATAATGCTCCCCAAGAAGCCGCTAGGGCCACCGTATTCTCCTCACGCCCTCACACAATGCAAGATGCCGTGATTCCACTATTGGTGCCCTTGGAGGCGGCAACCGAACCTTTACAAACAAGGTTGGGGCTATCTCCACAACTTAATTGGAGGCTCCCAACGACACCACGAAGCTTCACCACAATGGACTATGCTTCCACGGTGACCTCAACCGTCTAGGGTGCTAAAACACCCAAGAGTAACAAGATCCGCTAGGGATTAGTGGGGGGAATCAAATTTCTCTTGGTGGAAGTGTAGATCGGGGCCGTCTCAACCAATCCCGAGCAAATCAACAAGTTTGATTGGCTAGGGAGAGAGATCGGGCGAAAATGGAGCTTGGAGCAACAATGGAGTTTTGGGAGGAAGAGGTAGGTCAACTTTGCGGAAGAAGACCTCCTTATATAGTGGGGGGAACAATCCAACCGTTACCCCCCAAACAGCCCCGCAGAGGGTGGTACTACCGCGGGAGGCAGCGGTACTACCACTGGGCTCAGTGGTACTACCGCTCCCCTCGACGGTACTGCCGCGCAGTCTCAAAGGCAAGGCGGAAAAGGGACCCGAGCGGTACTACCGCGGTGGTAGGGCAGTACTGCCGCTTATGAGCGGTACTGCCGCTCTACTGCCGCTGCGAGGTACCGCACAATCCGACATAGTAAATGACCCCTCGAATCGATGCGGTAGGGGCCTGGCACACCAGCGGTACTACGGCTGAGGAGCCACCGGCGGTACTACCGCTGCGGAGCGGTACTGCCGCCTGTGACCCCTAAGCGGTACTACCGCTGGGACCAGATAAAGCCCAATGAGGGAGGGAAGAGCTCTCCATTGAAGCGGAAAGGCTCAGAGGGTGTGAAATGGATGTGTACGTGTTCATTCCACCCTAGCCTTACCAAAGCGGTCCCCCTCTTGATAGTATGGTGCTCTCTACGAAACTAGTCCACCGAAAAAGAAACGAAAGAGCTACACCATCTTGAATGATACTCCGAGGGAAAGAAATCGTCTCGTGCCAAGGATGAATCTCTGAAATGCTGAAAGCACACGATTAGTCCGCAAACATGTTGTCATCAATCACCAAATCCACATCGAGAGAGATATGCCTTAACAGCAAGTATCGTTGTGTGGTGATCATGGAAGCTGACAATTCCAAAGTCTTCGAAGGCTTTAGGAGAGGAGATCTGTATATTGTTGATTTCTCTACATGACCACTACTACCTCTTGAGCTTGCGTTGGTTTTCCCCGAAGAGGAAAGGATGATGCAGCAGAGTAGCATAAGTATTTCCCTCAGTTTTTGAGAACCAAGGTATCAATCTAGTAGGAGGCCACGCGCAAGTCCCTCGTACCTACACAACACAAAGAGCTCAACACAACCAACGTGATAAGGGGTTGTCAATCCCTTCACGGTCACTTACGAAAGTGAGATCCGATAGATAATATTTTTGGTATTTTTGGTATAGAGATGCAAAGTGAAAAGTAAAAGGCAAAGTAAAAACAAAGCAAGATTAAAGTGATGGAGATTGATATGATGAGACTAGACCCGGGGGCCATAGGTTTCACTAGTGGCTTCTCTCAAGAGCATAAGTATTCTACGGTGGGTGAACAAATTACTGTTGAGCAATTGACAGAATTGAGCATAGTTATGAGAATATCTAGGCATGATCATGAATATAGGCATCACGTCCGTGACAAGTAGATCGAAATGATTCTGCATCTACTACTATTACTCCACTCGTCGACCGCTATCCAGCATGCATCTAGAGTATTAAGTTAAAAACAGAGTAACGCTTTAAGCAAGATGACATGATGTAGAGAGATAAATTCATGCAATATGAAATAGACCCCATCTTGTTATCCTCGATGGCAACGATACAATACATGTCTTGCTGCCCTTTCTGTTACTGGGAAAGAACACCGCAAGATCGAACCCAAAGCTAAGCACTTCTCCCATGGCAAGAACTACCAATCTAGTTGGCCAAACCAAATGGATAATTCGAAGAGACTTGCAAAGATAACCAATCATACATAAAAGAATTCAGAGAAGATTCAAATATTGTTCATAGATAGACTTGATCATAAACCCACAATTCATCGGTCTCAACAAACACACCGCAAAAAGAAGAAGATTACATCGAATAGATCTCCACAAGAGAGGGGGGGAACATTGTATTGAGATCCAAAAAGAGAGAAGAAGCCATCTAGCTAATAACTATGGACCCGAAGGTCTGAGGTAAACTACTCACACTTCATCGGAGAGGCTATGATGATGTAGAAGCCCTCCATGATGATGGCCCTCTCCGGCGGAGCTCCGGAACAGGCCCCAAGATGGGATCTCGTGGATACAGAAAGTTGCGGCGGTGGAATTAGGTTTTTGGCTCCGTATCTGTTCGTTTGGGGGTACGTGGGTATATATAGGAGGAAGAAGTACGTCGGTGGAGCTTCGGTGGGCCCACGAGGGTGGGGGCGCGCCTGGGGGTGTAGGGCGCGCCCCCTACCTCGTGCCCTCCTCGGAGCTTTCTTGGCGTAGGGTCCAAGTCTCCTGTGTCTTATTCGGGAAGAAAATCACGTTCCAGAAAGGATTTTTCTGTTTGGACTCTGTTTGATATTCCGTTTCTTCGAAACACTAAAATAGGCAAAAAAAACATCAATTCTGGGCTGGGCCTCCGGTTAATAGGTTAGTCCCAAAAATAATATAAAAGGGAAAATAAAGCCCAATATAGTCAAAAACAGTAGATAATATTGCATGGAGCAATCAAAAATTATAGATACGTTGGAGACGTATCAACCACAACCAGCCATATGCCTACTTGCAAAAGCTTCAGAAGGCTGGCTATGGCATCGACGACTTGGTCATGCAGGCATGAGGAATTTGCACACGCTTGCGAAAAAGAAGCATGCCATTGGCATTGAGAATGTCAAATTCCTCAAGGATCACCTGTGCGGAGCCTGTGAAGCTGGAAAGATGACCAAGGCCAAGCATCCAGCAAAGACTATCATGACTACTACTCGACCATTTGAATTGCTTCACATGGATCTTTTTGGTCCAAATCACTCAGCAGTCACAAATGATGCATCTCTCTATGGCTTTGTTATTGTTGATGATTACTCTCGTTACACATGGGTGCATATTGTCACTTACAAACATGAAGTGCACGAAGTCTTCAAACGATTTTCTTCGAGGGCTTCAACCAACTTTGGTGTGAAGATAAAGCACATCAGGAGTGACAATGGAACTGAGTTCAAGAATTCTGGTCTTGATGACTATCTTGATGAACTTGGTATTACTCATGAGTTATATGCTCCTTATACTCCTCAACAGAATGGCGTCGTGGAGCGCAAGAACAGGACTCTGGTTGAGATGGCTCACACTATGCTTGATGAGTACAAGATGCCTCGTGTTTCTGGATTGAGGCAATTGATACTGTTTGCGACATCATCAACAGAGTATATCTTCACAAATTCTTCAAAAAGACTGCATACGAACTCCGCACTGACAAGAAACCCAATGTGAGTTATTTCAAAGTCTTCGGTGATAAATCTTGGATTAGAGATCCTCATCACAACTCTAAATTTGCACCGAAAGCACATGAGGGTTTTATGCTTGGTTACGGAAAGGACTCGCACACCTACAAAGTCTTCAACAACGTTCTCCACAAAGTTGTTGAAACTGTAGATGTGTGGTTTGATGAAACTAATGGCTCGCAAAGAGAGCACCTACCTTCTGTGATAGATGAACCAGCACCTGGGGAAACTATCAAGCTCAAGGCTACTGAGGATGTCATTCCGACCAAAGAATATGCTGAAGAATTCATCCCAGAATGTGAAGAACATCGAGCTAATGCACCTGAAGAAAATGGTGCTGAAGGAAATGCTGATCAAATTCCTCAACGACAACCAGCTCATCCTCGCATTGCAAACGAAGTGCAAATTGAGAAAATCATCAATGACATTGAAGCACCAGGTCCTCTCACACGCTCAAAAGCTTCACATTTGTCTAACTTTTGTGGGCACTTTGCTTTTGTCTCTATCACAGAGCCCACTAAGGTAGATGAAGCATTTCTGGAGCCTGAGTGGATTCAAGCTATGCAAGAAGAATTACATCAGGTTGAAGGAATTGATTTCAATGAAACTTTTGCACCTGTTGCTAGACTTGAGGCTATTCGCATATTACTTGCTTATGCTAACCATCATATATCACTCTATATCAAATGGATGTGAAAAGTGCATTCCTCAATGGTAAGCTTGAGGAAGAAGTATATGTTGCTCAGCCCCCAGGTTTTGAAGATCCAAAGCATCCTGACAAAGTCTTCAGACTCAATAAGGCCCTCTATGGCCTCAAGCAGGCCCCTCGCGCGTGGTATGATACTTTGAAGGAATTCCTCATGAAGAAAGGCTTCAAACCCGGTTCACTTGATCCTACCATTTTCACTAAATCCTATGATGGTGAATTATTTGCGTGCCAAATATATGTTGATGATATTATCTTTGGCTGTACTGACCAACGTTACACTGACGAATTTGGTTATATGATGAGAGAGGAATATGAAATGTCTATGATGGGAGAATTGAAATTCTTCTTAGGTCTTCAAATTCGTCAAAAGCGCAATGGCATATTCATATCTCAGGAGAAATACCTCAAGGACATATTGAGGAAATTGGCATGCAAGATTGCAAAGGCGTCAAAATTCCTATGCCCACAAATGGCCATCTATGCACTGATGAAAATGGTATTGGCTTCGATCAAAAGGTATACAGCTCCATGATTGGTTCTTTATTGTACTTATGTGCATCTAGGACAGATATTATGCTTAGTGTTTGCATGTGTGCCCAATTTCAAGCTACACCGAAGGAATCGCACCATAAGGTTGTGAAGCATATTCTTCGATATCTAGCTCACACACCAACACTTGGATTATGGTACCCCAAGGGCTCGATTTTTGATCTCGTTGGATATTCAGACTCTGACTATGCTGGTGATTGTGTGGACCACAAGTCAACATCTGGCACATGCCATTTCCTCGGACGATCTTTGGTTTGTTGGTCCTCGAAGAAACAGAACTGCGTATCACTGTCTACTGCTGAAGCTCAGTACATTGATGTTGGTTCTTGTTGTGCTCGATTGCTATGGATGAAGCAAACTCTCAAGGACTACGACGTCAACGTGAAGAATGTGCCTCCCTACTGTGACAATGAGAGCGCCATCAAGATTGCTCATAACCCAGTTCAGCACTCAAAGACAAAGCACATTCAGATTTGTCATCATTTTCTTCGCGATCATGTGTTGAAGGGCGGCACTTCTATTGAGCATGTGAAGACTGAAGAACAGCTAGCCGATATCTTCACAAAGCCCTTGGATGAGAAGAGATTTAGCAAGTTGCGGTGTGAGCTAAATATCTTAGGATCTTCGAATGTTCTTTGAAAATGACACTCATCCTAACACTTTTGCTAAATTGATGACTTAGATGTGCAACACATGAAGAAAAGTTTTTCTTCAATCAATGAAGAATAACACTCTAAGTGTGAAGAAATTAACGAAGAATTTGATTCTCAGAGCCCTACGACAATTGTACGCGGTGTCTGAAATCATCATTCTTATACGGTGGGTTACGCCACCACCAAAAGTTGAAAATCTTCAATTTGAGTTTTTCCTCAGTTTTGAAATTCCTCAGTTGTTCAATTTCTTCAACTTTGCATTGTCTTCGCTATTTCCGTCATTGGATATATATTCTGATCACGGGATCAGAATAATATTCTGATCACAACCTGAACTGCCTGAGTAACGCGCTTGAACTTCCCTCTGTACTGGGTTGAACTTCAGCTAAAAAGTGTCCAAATGGGGCTTGCGATATACCGTTGGAAAGCTATGAACACCAATACCATGATCCAAGTTAATTTTTTGGCAAAATGTATGCGGTTTAAGAGCAGTTTTGAAAAGCGTTTTTTCTTCATACAAAAAACGTGAATCGTATTTTCGATGACATTTGTAAACCGTTTATCGGAATGAGGTAAATAATATGGCGTTGGAAAGCTGCTGCAAAACCACTCCTTCACATGTTGAAAGTTTTCTCTAATTCCCTATGGATAAAGAGTAATTTTGAAAATCATAAAATTTCACAAACCGAACAGCCGAGTTCGTATTTTTAATCTAATTTCTAAACGGCTAATCCATTTGAGGCAAATGATATGGCATTGGAAAGCTTGTGAAAATGCGCTACTTTTTCATGTGAAAAGTTTTTTCTAATTCGGAACGGTTTAAAAGTAATTCAGAAAACGGTACAAGTTCCACCGAGTTCGTATTTTCGAGATAATTTTTTTAATTGTATGTCCGAATGCAAGAAATGATACGGCGTTGGAAAGCTTGAGAAAATGCGAAACTTTTTTGTATATATTATTTCTCCTAATTGCTTACAGTTTTAAGTCAAATTGGAAAATGAATAAAAACGTATTTTTGGCATAATTTCTACATACGTAATCGGAATGGGACAAATAATATACCGCTGAAAAGCTACGGAAAATGCGAAACTTTTTTATGTTGATGGTTTTCTCTGATTCCTAGCCTTTTTCGAGTAATTGTGAAAATGGCGAGATCATTCGTTCTGCCTTTATCGTGAAACTGATTCTTCGAAAATGCACCGCGTGAAGAACCTGAACTTCTCGACACGTGTACTTGAACTTCACTCTGTTTTTCACGTGCTTTTTTTCTCGTATATCTCTATCCAATGCTCCTAGCTCTCCATCCACTCACCGGAATTCAGCGGGTGATATACCGATGGAAAGCTGTTGTTAACACGCAACTTTCCCGTGTTGATCATTTTTTCATAGTCGCAACGATTTTAAAAGTTTTTCATCTGAAATTCATTCAGCGTAGTAGTTGAACTTCATGTTGTTTTCATGTTGAACTTCTGTGACGTATTTTTGTTTGTGCGCGCGCCTGAACTTCTCTCTATACGAACGCGACCTTCGGGCTATCTTCGCAACCGTGCCTTCTACCGCGAGTTTTTCTGGTTAGTCGTGTTCCATGTGATCTAAGTGTTATCTTCAAACGATTTTTAGCAACTAAATACTCGTTTTAGATAGGAATCTCGCTCATAGGCGGATTTTGCACTCGGGGCGTGAAGAACTCGCGTTTTTTGCGATTTTACTGCCTGAGTTGTTCGACCTGAACTTCCCCCTGTGCTAGGTTGAACTTCCCGCAACATTGCCCAAATAGGGCTTGCTATATACCGTTGGAAAGCTATGGACACGAGTATCATGACCCAAGTTAAATTTTTTGCAAAATGTAAGCAGTTTTGAAAACTATTTTTTCTTCACGCAAAAAACGTGAATCGTAATTTCGATCGCATTTCTAAACCGTTAATCGGAATGAGGCAAGTAATATGGCTTTGGAAAGCTACTACAAAACCGCTCCTTCCACATGTTGAAAGTTTTCTCTAACTCCCTACGGTTAACGAGTAATTTAGAAAATCATAAAATTTCACAAACCGAACAACCGAGTTCGTATTTTCGATGTCATTTCTAAACGGCTAAACCAATTGAGGCACATGATATGGCGTTGGAAAGCTTATGAAAATGCACTACTTGTTCATGTAGAAAGTGTTTTCTAATTTTGAACGGTTTAAAAGTGATTTAGAAAACGGTACAAGTTTCACCGAGTTCGTATTTTCAAGCTAATTTTTTAACCATATGTCCAAATGCAGCAAATGATATGGCGTTGGAAAGCTTGAGGAAATGCGAAACTTTTTGGTATATATTGTTTCTCCCAATTCCTTACTGTTTTATGTAAAATTTGAAAATGGCTAAAAACGTATTTTCGCCGTATTTTCCACAAACTATATCGGATTGGGGCAAATAATATACCGTTGAAAAGCTATAGAAAATGAGAAACTTTTTCATGTTGATGGTTTTCTGTGATTCCGTGTCGTTTTCAAGTAATTTGGAAAATGGCGAGATCATTCGTTCTGCCTTTATCGCGAAACAGATTCATGAAAAATGCATCGCGTGAAGTACCTGAACTTCTCGGTATGAAACCTTGAACTTCCCTCTGTTTTTCACGTGCTTTTTTTGCCCGTAGCTCTCCATCCACTCATCAGAACACTCACCGGAATTGAGGAAGTAATATACCAGTGGAAAGCTGCTGTGAACACGCAACTTTCCCGTGTTGAACGTTTTTTCAAACCCGCGACGATTTTATCAGTTTTTGATCTGAAATTCATCCACTGTAGTAGTTGAACTTCTGTGACGTATTTTGTTTGTAATTTTCTCATCCATTCGTCAGTTTTTACACAAATGATATTCTTTTTGTACAAATCTCTCTCAGCATAATTTTTTTAACTTTCTCCAACGAAGGACTTGAACTTATAACAACAAAACTTTTAGCCTTTGCTTTTTTATTCTTTTTTTAATACAAAATGCACACCGTGTAGTACATGAACTTCTGGCAGTTATCAACCTGATCTTCTCTTGGTTACGTGAAAATATTTGAGTTTTTTTATGAATTTTCTATCTGATTTTCTTAATATTTTTTTATGAATTTTAAAGCGCTCTATTTTTAATAGTTGACCTTCTTTTTATTTTATTTTTGAACTTCTTGTTTCCATTCTTTAATAACGAGGAAAATCTGAGTTTTCTATAATGATCGAACTTCTCCATCTTCTTAATATGGACTTCCTGGTTTTATTTCTTAATCATTTTTTATGAAATTTTGAAGCGTTATATTTTTAAAAGTTGAACTCCTTGTTTTTTATTTTTGAACTTCTTGATTTCATTCTTTAATAATGAGAAAAAACTGAGTTTTCTATAATCATCGAACTTCTCCATCTTTTTAATATGGACTTCCAGGTTTTATTTTCTTAATCTTTTTTTATGAAATTTTGAAGCGCTCTATTTTTATTAGTTGAACTTCTTGTTATTTTATTTTTGAACTTCTTGTTTCCATTGTTTAATAACGAGGAAAATCTGAGTTTTCTATAATCATCGAACTTCTCCATCTTTTTAATATGGACTTCCTGGTTTATTTCCTTATTTTTTTTACAAAATTTTGAAGCACTCTATTTTTAAATGTTGAACTTCTTGTTATTTTATTTTTGAACTTATTGTTTCCACTCTTTAATAACGAGGAAAATCTGAGTTTTCTATAATCATCGAACTTCTCCATCTTTTTCAGAAACATGGAAAAACCCATTTTTATGAACCTTTTTTAAATTTGAACTTCATGCTCTTATTTTTTAGAAACATGAAATAATGATTTTTATATACTAGTTTTACTATATGTGAATGTGTGCTTTTTATATTCAAACTCCTCGCGTGATTTCCACGTGAACGGTATTTTTTAGCGTGATTTACATCTTGATATTTTTTTCATGAACTCCACGGAAATCGAAACATTTATGGTTCACTACACATTTTTATCGTTCTTTAATTGCAATAGTTTTTACTATGTGTGAATGTGTGCTTATATTCGAACTTCCCACGTGATTTTCATGTGAACTTTAAAAAGAAATTGATTGGGATTTTTTTGTTCTCACTTTAGCTAACACTAAAGGCAACAAAATTACACAGCTCACACTTTTGTGCTTGTTTGTACATCTTGCATGCATTCGAGAACAAAACTGGGTTGCAAACATGTCATTTATTTGTTCAAATTTTCTATGAAAAACAACAATCATCTGGCCAAAGCACCACCTGTCGCATTCATATAATGAAGATGTTTTTTCTATCATTTGAATTGCTCAAATATACGCACTAGAACTTCTGTCAAGAACATGTTGACAGGTACATATACAAACAACACCCACGTGCCCCAAATGCTACACATCTACAGCAGCTCAATAAGCTTCATTTTCTTTCTAAAGTTTTCTTCTTCTATTTCCTGTAACTTGATTCACGTAACTTAAGAGATAAAAAAGAAGAAACAATAGCAATGGCAGCTAATCTTCTCCCCTTGCTCACCTCACCATTCAGCAGCAACAAACGGCAACACTTTATAATCATAGAAACATGCAGAGATCACATGCAGTGTATACAGAAGAGAAAGAAAATATGGGCGAACAATCGGCTATTCTTTGGCACAACAATAATTGGGGCACTTCAGGAGTGGTGCTAGCTGGAGTAGATGTGAACATCAGTCTGAAGAAGTGGCCGGCCGGTCTGAGTAGAAGGCCCTCCTCTCCTTCTGTACCTACGTACTTAGACCAAGTTACATAGTTCTACGACTATATATACAAAACTGAAGAAAAGGAATACGCCCCTGAGTGAACACTGACGGCACTAGACATGAGTACATCGCCTGGTAAAAACCACCCGGGGAGAGGTCCTTAGATTCGTTTGCTTCTAAAAGTATTTCATCTCTGATTAAATGGACCGTCGGCTGTCATGCATTTTCGAGATAAACATGGAAGAAAACTCAAGTTTTCCATTACTGAAGCTCCTGTTAAACTAAAACCAATGGACCAAAACACCAATTTCTGTGCATCTGCAGATAAGGTTGACCTTCAGATATCAAATCACTTTGAAACAATACATAATTGGACAGGAGGAAGGAACCAACGCTTGGCTGAAGACGCACATGTGCCAATGGCTAGAACATGAGGAATAGTAGAAAAGCGAGATGATGGGGGATGCGAACATGTGCCAGTGGCTCGACGCAACGTTTGCTGAAGACGCACCAAATGATCTTCAGATTTCTGCACTACTGCTGGCAGGGGCGGCCGGTGGCGCGGTTGGTGGCTGGGGCTTCGCCGCCTCCAGCCGCCGCGGGCTCCCTCGCGCCGGCATCCGCCGTCGCTCGCTCGCCCGCGCCGGCGGTCAGACCTGAGGTGGCGACAGAGGGGAGGAGCTGGATCCGGCGACGGTGGTAGAAGGGATGGGAGAGGAGGAGCTGGATCCGGTCGGCGGCGACGAGTCACGACGGAGACGACGGCCGGCCAGTGGTCGTGGGGACGAGAGGGCGGGGGAGGCGGAATCGGGATCCTGATCGGGGTCGCCGCAAGTCTCGCACCTGGTCGGGCCCGAGAGGTTGGGAAGTTCGGGAAGGCGCTGCTGCTGTGATCCAAATAACTATTCTAATCCTAGGATTAAAATAGTGTTGATATATATATATATATATATATATATATATATATATATATATATATATATATATATATATATGAATTTATGTCCTCTACAACATTCACTTATTGCTAATTCCTTATGTTGCTTTTTTCTGCTAAGTGAATGTCATCGGACCCTTCCCCCTCTATGCTATACTCAACCCAATCTATTCACATATTCTTCATGTGCGTTCTATTTGAAACTCGTTCAAAATCTTCATTGTGTCCTTGTCAGCTGAAGAATTTGCGAACGGAACATTTAACTTATCTTATCTAAATTTTCGGCTCTGCCACTCAAACCGTTCCATATTCCACGATAACATTATCTATTCACCCACGATCTCACACGATCGCCACCTCTCAGTACATGGGTGACATATGTCAAGCGAATGAGAAGGGTTAGGGGCACGTTCGTCCAATTTCTTCGGGCGAACAATTTTTTCACCGTGGCTATAAATACCCCTCCCCTTCCTCACTTTTCTTTTACTCCGCTCAACCTCACTCTAGCTCGAGCTTCTCAAACCCTAGCGCCACCGCTACTTCATCATCGCCGGTGAGGAAGAGCTTCACTGCCTCGACCTTGTCGCTGTCGTACTCGCGCCGGCTGCGGATTTCTTCACTCCGCCGCCGCCGTAGCTGTCTTCCTCAGCCGAGTTAGGGGGTGGAAGATCTGAACTGACGAACTTCACTTCTACACTTTCCAATTCGTCGAATTCTTCGTCCAGGGTAATTAAAAGTTACTTTTAATGCCCTCTTTGATTCAAATGATTTCTACCAAATCTTCAAAGGTGTTTTTCTTCAAATCCTCACACACTAAAACACCTCACATGTCATATGTTCTTGATTCGTTTCTCTAAGCAATAATTTTTCTTCAAGATTCCTCAATTGTGTGGATTTTTGATCTGTACAACTCTGGAACCTAAGACAAAGAACGCTTAGTGAAATTCTTCAAGACTCATCTGGTCAAATTCCTCAAACTTGTTTTTTGCAAAACATTCTGAGAACGCATATGACCTCTCCAAATTCCTCGCAACTATACTCTGTTCACAGGTACTCATGTCCGCTGCTGAATCACTAGGTTCTCATCAACTTAACTCATTTGCAGCGTTCCTTGAAGAAAAGTTGCACACATCTTTAGAAAATTCAGTTGCTCATATTCCTCAGCTGAAGAAAATGGCTGATGGAAAGAAGCCACAGAAAGGATGATAGAGGCCTGAGGTCAATACTGCCTTTGAGATCCTTGATGACATATACAAGGAGTATTGCACTCCTGATGAGGCCAAGTTTGGCAAGGAGGACAAAAATCAGTGCAAGGTGCGCATCCAAAGAATAGAGAGGAGATGGGCAAGGGAGTGGAGGGAGTACAGGTATGTTACTCCCAAGTATATGAAGAAATTCGCTCTAAATCCTCCATGCCCAAGACCTCCGTTGGCACTTGGCCAAGTAGTAGATCCCACCAGCCTCAAGCGCGGTGAGGACTATCCTGAAGAATGGGCCAAGCGCCAGGCCAAACTGGCCAAACAGGCAAGAGAAGCAGTGAGGAAATTTAATGAAGACTCTGATGCTGCTGCTACCATTGCTGAGGCCTCTGCAAGCAAGCCGAAGATGGCCATGGCAAAGAAGCCTGCTCATAAGCCAACTGCTTCACCCTCAATGCCCTCACGGCCAAGTTCCTAAGCATTGCCCTCACGGCTAGATTCTTCAAAGCCCTCATGGCCAACTCCTCATACTGCTCCAGCTCCTCCGCCAAAGTCCTCAGCTGCTCCGTACAAATCCTTAGCACCTGTGCATCTCGCCATGTGCCAAAGGACAATAGGCATCTCTATTGCCTCAGGAGCTTCTGCTAGTTCCTCAGCTGCACCAAATTCTTCAACTGGCCCCTCTCTGCTGAAGACAAAGGCCACTTCTGGACGAGGCTCTCGCCCAAGTCCTCACAAGAAGCAGGTCACCTTCCAAGTGTCATCTGATGAAGACGAAGCTGATGATGAGGAACTTGCCGAAATCATCAAAGACTGGCAGCTCAAGGCTGCTAGAGCCAAAGGCACAAATGTGCCTCTTCTTTTGGATCCCAAGTTGATCCTTGATTACATTGATCTCTGGCACAAGGATCCAAATACTCCTATGCCTAATTTCAAACTGACTCCTAGCCAAAGTCATATGTTGACTGCCTTCATCCAAGAAGAAAAATGGAAATTTGAAAAGGCCACGCAGATCAAGAAAGCGCAGTACAGGAAGGAGCGCTTCCTGAAGAAAAATGTTGTCTCTATGACAACTGAAGAACTTGTCACTATTCAATCTGAGATCAAGAAACTCAGTGATGAATTTGACGTATACCGTGCTGACTAGCTTGGAGCCAAAGTCAGGTTTGTGAATTTGACTAAAAAGTTCAGTTCACATGTTGCAGCCCCAACGCAAGAAGGAAATCCTCAGGTTGAAGCATCTGCTCAGCCGACTGAAGAAAATGCCAGCACCGCTGATGACATTCAGGCTGCTGAAGAAACTCAAAGTACCAGGGCTGATGACTGCATTCCAACCGCTGAAGACATTGCGAGGGCAACCACTAGTGTTGCGCCTGAAGAAACTGAAGAAGTCAGGCAACTGCATCAGTTGTGCCTGACGAATTTAAACCAAATTCCTCTGCTCCTCCTGCGCCTACACCAACTCTGATCCTTCCATCTACATCAGATGTGAAGAAAACCAAGGCTGCAGAGCGTGCAGCAGTGAAGAAAAGGAAGGCATCAACTTCATCAGATTCTTCAGCTCTGAAGAAGATGAAGCCATTGACCAGCTCTTTTGCAAATCCAATTGATGATGTTCCCGTCTCATCCATGCCATCAAAGGACCTTGTTCCTTTTGATGAAGAATATGTGATTCCAAGTGAATCTGATGATGACATTCCCTCTGCTGCTTGGTCAGAGCAGTTGGATGAAGAAATTGAAGCGGATGCAATCCCTTCAACCCCACAAGTCTCATCGCCCATGCCTCAGTTCACTGCTGAAGAGGCTGGCGTTGAAGAAAAAGAAGATGAAGATGTGGACATTGGGTGTACAACACCAGTGCTGAATGATGACTTTTGGGAAAGTCAGCACCCAAACTCTCCTCTGTTCACACCACTGCAACAAATTCCTCAGTCCCCTATCAACACTGAAGTACAAATGGGATTTGAAGATCCTCGTGCAAATCCTTCTGTACACGAAGAGATTCCAGCCACTAGTGCTGAAGAAAATGTAAATGAAGCATTGAAGACCCAGGCTGCCACTGAAGAAGAAGCTGAAATTCCTCAGCCTGTGGAACCTGAGATTGCGATTCCTGAGGTAGTAATGCAGTTGGCTGATACTCCTCAGCCCAAGCCAAAGGATCCATTCTCGAAGAAGCAGAAATTCAAGGCTGATGACTTCTTCGGCGAGCATGTGTTCTTCACTGACTATAATCCTTATGACTCTGCTCGTCTTAGAAGGAAGTGCTTCTGGACTGCCAGCCAGGCCAACTTCTATTCTTCACTGCTCTTCAACAAGGATAAAGTCTTCGACCACGAGTACATTCCTCATGTGGACATGGAATCCCTGCCGTGCTTCTCTCCTGTCCTCAGTGTGCTTCATGACGCAGGCCTCCTCAACTTTTGCTCTGACATTGTAGATTGGAATGAAGAGCTTATTCTTCAGTTCTACGCAACACTACATGTCACAGGTGACGCTTACGATATCAATACTTGGGTGTTGGACTAGATGACTGAAAACACTCATTATAAAGCACCGGCCTCTGAATTGCTTCATGCCCTGCCAATCAGTCCTCCACCTGAATGAGCTCGTTGCCTGTACCAAGAGCCTGAACTCACTGCCCATTATATGCAAGTTCTTATGAAGCCTCTGAAGCCTGGTCAAGCCCCAAGGACCAAATTCCTCGTGAGGGAATTGCTCTATGTGCCAAGAACTATCTATCGCATTCTGACGAAGACAATGAGTCTGATCAAAGGCCACGACTCGTCTGGTGAGGAAATTGTTGGCGTCATGAAGAATCTGCTATTCAACATCATGCATGGCATTCCTGTCAACTATCATAATTTCTTCATGAGGACTCTGGCAAATGTTGCACTCTCTCCGTTTGAGTTGAAGCCTTATGCTCCTTCGATTATGAGATTCCTCAGAACAAGGTCTTCACTCAACTACAAGGCTGGTTTTCAGAATCACCTTAGCTACTTGCCCCCAATCGAAGTCCTCAAGCGGGCATATTCCTCAGCTGATGAAAAGGGCAAGGCACCAGCTATTATTGATGAAGGCATTCGTCCATTGGATGGTCAGTTTTGCAAAGCAGCATCTTATTCCACCAATGATGACTCTGCCACTCATGATTCTGCTGCCAATGCATCCAAGCCTACTCCTCAAGCCACAGCTCCAAGGGTGATGACTGACCGTGAGCTGCTTCTTAGTCTTCACCATAAGGTGGATCGAAACCATAAATGGGTTAAGCGTCAGTTTGGTTCCATTCTTCACAACATGACTACTACACATAATGCAGTGAAGAAAAACCATTACTACCTCCATGAAATCTTCGGTCGCACCTGGGCTGTTCTGTCACATCTATATGGTGAAGAAGATCTGAAGCAAATGGGTCTCAAGGAGGATTTTGACTGGTCTGCACCTCCACCGAAGAAATACAAGAAGGTCAAGGTTCCTTCCTTGGTGGCCAGCTCCTATTCCTCATCACGCGACACCGACGAGTATGAAGACTTGGACGATACTGCGACCGGCCCTACAACAACAAACGACCCCAACAACGTTGGCGCTCCCCCATCAACATGATATTCTTCAGGGGCGTTAGTCCTCATTTTTCGATCCTTTTGGTCATTCAATGACAAAGGGGGAGAAATTTGAGTTAGTCTTCAAGCGGTCTATCTTATATGGGCGTTTTTTTCTTAAGTTACAACTCGTTCTTTTGAAGACTTTGCTGGATCGAGTTGTAAACTTAAACTCTATGGTGGCCTGATACTTTTGCTGAGCTTTTCTGCATGCTTATTCCTCATTAATGTTTATGCGCGCATGCTGAATTTCATCAGTCACCATATTTCATCATGCATTTCAAATTCTTCATATATTATGTCAAATGCGTGTATGAATTACAAGACATAGGGGGAGATCTCCATGATTCTACTCTTCAAGTGTGCATTGCTTCAAAAGCAGATTCCTCACTATGCACATCTTCAGGGGGAGTTCTTCTATATCTTGTAATCAAATTCCTCAATATCAATATTTACACTCCATATGTTTATCCCGTTTGAAAACTTAACTTATATTGTCATCAATCAACAAAAGGGGGAGATTGTAAGTGCATCTAGTGCCCCTTAGTGATTTTGGTGTATTGAAGACTTATAGGTTAAGGGACTAATGTGTTTATGAGTGTACACGGGTCTATAAGTCTATGAGGAGTTTCATATTTACAGAGAAAGTCGACCCCTAAAAATGAAGTTCTTCGACTGAAGACTTTCTGAAGACTTCGAAAGTGAAGAAATTGGTGTGACCTTGAAGACTAGGTACCCATTCGAGGAACATGAAGCGTGAAGACTTTTGTTTCATAGTTTCTTTTTCTCTTCTTGAGTCATAGGAAACACCGTACTGTTAAAGGGGGTCGAGGAAATACTATGGAAAAATTTCCAAGTGATGCTCCACTCAAAATCCTACACCTACCAATCCTTCGAGTGAAGCCATTGGAAATCTCATACAATTCAGTCATATTCTTCAGTGACAGAGACGAAGTTCTTCTGGTCTCTGAGGAATTTGTTCTGACTGAGGAGTTAGGAATTTGCCAGTGCGGATTGCCTACACAGCGAGGATAATGATAGCCCTGAGGAATTTGACCCTCAAATTTCCGACCGTTGCTGTGCCTTGTGCCAGCTGTCAAAAAATATCTACCCACCTAACGGTCATATCATTAAAGGGCATTTATGTCTTATCATGTCGGGCTGCTCCCTAGGCTATAAATAGCTGCCCCCTACAATCACTAGCTGGTTGGCTGCTCCAAGAGAAACTGACACTTGTCATTTGAGACCATCCCATCCTCCGAGGACTTTGAGCGAAAATCATCAAGTGAGGAAAACCCAAACCCGAACACCTAAAAACCCAAAGTGATTGAGCATCACTGAAGAGATTGATCTTGCGTAGATTTGACGCTTGTTACCTTTGGAGACTGTGCTTCTTCGAGACGGTTAGGCGTCATGGTCTAGAGCATCCAAGAGGAAATTGTGGATCACCGAGTGATCGAGTTTGTGAAGGTTTGGAAGTCACCTGAAGACTTACCACGAGTGATTGGGCGAGGTCTGTGTGACCTTAGCTCAAGGAGAATACGGTGAGGAATGTGTGTCCGGGACTGGGTGTCCTCAGGTTTAAATACCTAGCCGCTCCAACCAGATGTACAACTGACACATCAGTTGGAACTGGTCTACCAAATCATTGTCTTCACTAAGCTTACTGGTTCTATTTCCTCAACTCTTTCATTACCTCATTACAGTGTTGTTTGCTTATTCATATCTGTTTGAAGACTTTGATTGAAGACTTTCTCAATTCCCTCAGTTCAATTTCTTCAGTCTATTTGTCTTCATCCTGTGTTATCCTGTGTTTACGCTTTCTATACTCTGTGCTTGTCTTCATTTCATCATGATGACCATGCTTGTGTTCTGTTATGTTTACATCTGTGTACTTATTCCGCTGCAAGTAGTTCTTCGCTTAGGAATTTCCTCACCCTGAAATTCCTCAGTGAAGAATTCATAAAAGTCGCCTATTCACCCCCCCCCCTCTAGTCGATATAACGCACTTTCACTGTCCCGCGAAAAACGTGGTGGGATAGATTGGACCTTAGGGAGGCTTGACTTCTTGAACTCCACATGCATCTCGCCAGGTTGGGGTAGTGGATCATCCTCTTCATTGGAGCTCGTCTCCTCCTTCCCCTTTGGCTCATAGTCTTCTTCTTCCTCCGTGGTCCAACCATAATGTTCCACATCTCCTTATACTTTTGGGTTTATGATATGATCAGCCATGTAGCTCTCTCCCTCCAAATCTTGGGACGACATCTTGCTCCAAATCCGTTGCAGGAACAACCCAAAACGAAAATAGAGGATTTTGTCGTGGTACTGTGGTCAAAACCTTCGGGAGATTATATATGAATTTTTACCGACCATAAGAAGTATTGTGCAAGAAAATGGAGTCCGGAGGGCACACGAGGTGGCCACAAGGACGGGGGGCGCCCCCAGGGGGTAGGGCGCGCCCTCCACCCTCGTGGACGCCTCATGTCTCTTTCGAACTACTTTTAATTTTCCTAATTTGTTAAATATTCCAAAATGGAGAAATTTTATCATTGGAAACGTTTTGGAGTCGGTTTACTTACCGTACCACATACCTATTCCTTTTCGGAGTTTGAAAAGTTCTGGAAAGTGTCCCTTATGTACTCCTCCGGTATTATGGTATTAATTATATTGGTCTCAACATTTATGGGAGTACCTGAGATATAGTGTTTTATTCTTTGACTGTTTACCACCTTCGGATTTGTGCCTTCGGCGTTGTTGATTTTTATGGTACCGGAACGATAGACGTCCTTGATAATGTATGGACCTTCCCATTTAGAGAGAAGCTTTCAAACGAGAGTTGTATAGCAAAACATGATCACCTACATTAAACTCACGCTTTTGTATCCTTTTGTCATGCCATCTTTTAACTTTTTCTTTAAACAACTTGGCATTCTCATAGGCTTGGGTTCTCCATTCATCAAGTGAGCTAATGTCAAATAACCTCTTCTCACCGGCAAGTTTGAAATCATAATTGAGCTCTTTAATAGCCCAATATGCCTTATGTTCTAGTTCAAGAGGTAAATGACATGCTTTTCCATATACCATTTACACGGAGACATACCCATAGGGTTTTTATAAGCAGTTCTATAAGCCCATAATGCATCATCAAGTTTCTTAGACCAATTCTTTCTAGATATATTAACAGTCTTTTGCAAAATTAATTTGATGTCTCTATTGCTCAATTCTACTTGACCACTAGACTGAGGATGATAAGGGGATGCAATTCTATGGTTAACATCATACTTAGCAAGCATTTTACGGAAAGCACCATGAATAAAATGTGAACCACCATCAGTCATTAAATATCTAGGGACTCCAAACCTCGGAAAAATAACTTATTTAAGCATCTTAATAGAAGTGTTATGATCAACACTACTAGTTGGAATAGCTTCTACCCACTTAGTAACATAATCAACAACAACTAAAATATGTGTATACCCATTAGAGGAAGGAAAAGGTCCCATATAATCAAAGCCCCAGACATCAAATGGTTCAATAACAAGTGAATAGTTCATAGGCATTTCTTGTCATCTACTAATATTGCCAATTCTCTGGCACTCATCACAAGATAAGACAAACTTATGGGCATCCTTAAAGAGAGTGGGCCAATAGAACCCGGATTGCAATACCTTATGTGCAGTTCTATCTCCAGCGTGGTGCCCTCCATAAGACTCGGAGTGGCACTTGCGTAGGATCTGTCCCTGTTCATGCTCAGGTACACAACGTCTAATAACACCATCTACTCCTTATTTATAAAGGTGTGGGTCATCCCAGAAGTAATGTCTTAAATCATAGAAAAACTTTTTATTTTGCTGGTATGTGAAACTAGGTGGTATAAATTTAGCAACAATATAATTAGCATAATCAGCATACCATGGAGTATTACGAGAAGCATTTATGACATTTAATTGTTCACCAGGAAAGCTATCATCAATAGGCAGTGGTTCATCAAGAAAATTTTCTAACCTAGACAAGTTGTCTGCAACGGGGTTCTCAGCCCCCTTTCTATCAATAATATGCAAATCAAATTCTTATAGCAAAAGAACCCATCTAATAACTCTAGGTTTAGCATCTTTATTTTCCATAAGATATCTAATAGCAGCATGATCAGTGTGAACAGTTACTTTGGAATAAAACATATATGGTTTGAACTTATCACATGCAAACACAACTGCTAAAAATCATTTTTCAGTAGTAGCATAATTCTATGGGCACTGTCTAGAGTTTTACTAGCATATTGAATAACATTTAATTTCTTATCTACTCTTTGTCCTAGAACAGCACCAAGAGCATAATCACTAGCATCACACATAATTTCAAAGGGTAAATTCCAATCAGGTGGATGAACAATGGGAGAAGAAATCAAAGCTTTCTTAAGTATTTCAAATGCTTCTACACAATCATCACCAAAAACAAAAGTAACATCTTTTTGTAAGAGATTAGTGAGAGGCCTAGAAATTTTATAGAAGTCTTTAATAAACCTCCTATAGAAACCAGCATGACCAAGGAAACTTCTTATACCTTTGATATCTTTAGGACACGACATCTTTTCAATAGCATCTACTTTAGCTTTATCAACTTCAATACCTCTTTCAGAAATTTTATGCCCCAAGACAATACCTTCATTAACCATAAAGTGGCACTTTTCCCAATTCAAGACAAGATTAGTTTCTTCACATCTCTGCAAAACTCGATCATGTTTGCTTAAGCAATCATCCAAATAAGTTCCGTAAACAAAGAAATAATCAATGAAAACCTCAACAATCTTTTCACAGAAGTCGGAGAATATAGAAGTCATACATCTTTGAAAGGTAGCAGGTGCATTGCATAAACCAAAAGGCATACGTCTATAAGCAAAGGTACCGAAAGGGCAAGTAAAAGTAGTTTTCTCTTGATCCTCTTTTGACACAGGTATTTGAGAGAAACCAGAATAACCATCTAGAAAGCAAAAATGAGTATGTTTTGATAGTATTTCTAGCATTTGATCAATAAAAGGTAGAGGGTAATGATCTTTTCTAGTAGCTTTATTCAATTTGCGAAAGCCAATTACCATTCTATAACCTGTAATAATTCTTTGTGGAATCAATTCATTATTATCATTAGGAACAACAGTAATACCTCCCTTCTTAGGGACACAATGAACAGGGCTTGCCCATTGACTATCGGCAATAGGATAAATTATACCTGCCTCCAGAAGCTTTAGTATTTCATTTTTTTACCATTTCTTTCATCTTAGGATTTAACCATCATTGATGATCAACAACTGGTTTAACATCCTTTTCCAATTTAATTTTGTGCTGACATAGAGTGGGACTAATGCCCTTAAGATCATCAAGAGTATATCCAATAGCGGCACGGTGCTTCTTCAGAGTTTTCAATAATTTCTTTTCTTCATCCTCTGAAAGGTTAGCACTAATAATAACAGGATGTATCTTCTTTTCATCAAGAGAAGCATATTTCAGAGTATCAGGTAATTGTTTAAGCTCAAACACGGGATCACCCTTGGGTGGAGGAGGATCCCCAAGGATTTCAATAGGCAAATAGTGTTTCAGAATAGGTCCCTGATTAAAGAATACTTCATCTATTTCCCTTCTTTCATTCATAAACATATCATTTTCATGGTCTAGCAAATAGTGTTCTAAAGGATCAGCAGGAGGCACGACAATAGAAGCAATACCAATAATTTCATCCTTACTAGGAAATTCTTTATCATGAGGTTGTCTACGAAATTTAGAGAAATTCAAATCATGAGACATATCTTCTAAACCAACAGTAACAATATCTTTCTCACAGTCTATCTTAGCATTAACGGTATTCAAGAAGGGTCTACCAAATATAATGGGACAAAAATTATCTTGTGGGGAAGCAAGGACAAGAAAATCAGTAGGATATTTAATTTTTCCACACTAGACTTCAACATCTCTAACAATCCCAATTGGTGATATAGTAACTCTATGGCAAGCTTAATAGTAACATCAATATCTTCTATCTCAACTGGTGCAATGTCATTCATAGTTTTTTATATAAGGTATAAGGTATTGCACTCACACTAGCACCCACATCACAAAAGCCATGATAACAATGATCTCCTATTATAACAGAAATGACAGGCATGCCAACAACAGGTCTATGTTTATCTTTAGTATCAGGTTTAGCAATTCTAGCAGCTTCATCACAGAAATAAATAACATGCCCATCAATATTATCGACCAAGAGATCTTTAACCATAGCAATACTAGGTTCAACTTTAATTTGCTCAGAGGGTTTGGGTGTTCTAATATTACTTTTGTTGACCATAGTTGAAGCTTTAGCATGATCCTTTATTCTAACAGGGAATGGTAGTTTCTCGATATAAGCACTAGGAATAATAGGATCAACATTATAAGTAGTAGTTTCTTCTTCAACTTTAATGGGTTCAACTACTTTAACTTCAATGGGAGGACGATATTTAAACCACTTCTCCTTAGGGAGATCAACATGAGTAGCAAAAGATGAAGGAAATATGCCCTAGAGGCAATAATAACGTTATTATTTATTTCCTTATTTCATGATAAATGTTTATTATTCATGCTAGAATTGTATTAACCGGAAACATAATACATGTGTGAATACATAGACAAACAGAGTGTCACTAGTATGCCTCTACTTGACTAGCTCGTTAATCAAAGATGGTTATGTTTCCTAACCATTGACAAAGAGTTGTTATTTGATTAACGGGATCACATCATTAGTTGAATGATCTGATTGACATGACCCATTCCGTTAGCTTAGCACCCGATCGTTTAGTATGTTGCTATTACTTTCTTCATGACTTATACATGTTCCTATGACTATGAGATTATGCAACTCCCGTTTGCCGGAGGAACACTTTGTGTGCTACCAAACATCACAACGTAACTGGGTGATTATAAAGGAGCTCTACAGGTGTCTCCAAAGGTACATGTTGGGTTGGCGTATTTGGAGATTAGGATTTGTCACTCCGATTGTCGGAGAGGTATCTCTGGGCCCTCTCGGTAATGCACATCACATAAGCCTTGCAAGCATTGCAACTAATGAGTTAGTTGCGAGATGATGTATTACGGTATGAGTAAAGAGACTTGCCGGTAACGAGATTGAACTAGGTATTGGATACCGACGATCGAATCTCGTGCAAGTAACATACCGATGACAAAGGGAACAACGTATGTTGTTATGCGGTCTGACCGATAAAGATCTTCGTAGAATATGTAGGACCCAATATGGGCATCCAGGTCCCGCTATTGGTTATTGACTGGAGACGTGTCTCGGTCATGTCTACATTGTTCTCGAACCGTAGGGTCCGCACGCTTAAGGTTTCGATGACAGTTATATTATGAGTTTATGAGTTTTTATGTACCGAAGGAGTTCGGAGTCCCGGATGAGGTCGGGGACATGACGAGGAGTCTCGAAATGGTCGAGACGTAAAGATCGATATATTGGACGACTATATTCGGACATCGGAAAGGTTCTGAGTGGTTCGGGTATTTTTCGGAGTACTGGAGAGTTACGGGAATTCGTCGGGGAGTATATGGGCCTTATTGGGCCATACGGGAATAGAGGAGAGAGGCCAAAAGGAAGGAGGCCTGCGCCCCCCCTCTGGTCCGAATTGGACAAGGGGCGCATCCCCCTTTTCCTTTTTCCCCTCCCCCTCTTTCCCCTTCTCCTACTCCAACAAGGAAGGAGGGAGTCCTACTCCCGGTGGGAGTAGGACTCCCCTTGGCGCGCCCCCTCCTAGGTCGGCCGCCCCCTCCCCCTTACACCTTTATATACGGGGGCAGGGGGCACCCCATAACACACAAGTTGATCTTCGTGATCGTTCCTTAGTCGTGTGCGGTGCCCCCCTCCACCATATTCCACCTCGGTCATATCGTTGCAGTGCTTAGGCGAAGCCCTGCGTCGGTAGTACATCAAGATCGTCACCACGCCGTCGTGCTGATGGAACTCCTCCCCGAAGCTTTGCTGGATCGGAGCCCGGGGAGCGTCATCGAGCTGAACGTGTGCCAAGAACTCGGAGGTGCCGGAGTAACGGTGCTTGGATCGGTCGGATCGGGAAGACGTACGACTACTTCCTCTACGTTGTGTCAACGCTTCCGCTTCGGTCTACGAGGGTACGTAGACAACACTCTCCCCTCTCGTTGCTATACATCACCATGATCTTGCGTGTGCGTAGGATTTTTTTTGTGAAATTACTACGTTCCCCAACAGTGGCATCCAAGCCTAGGTTTTTATGGTTTGATGTTATATGCACGAGTATAACACAAGTGAGTTGTGGACGATATAAGTCATACTGCCTACCAGCATGTCATACTTTGGTTCGGCGGTATTGTTGGATGAAGCGGCCCGGACCGACATTACGCGTACGCTTACGCGAGACTGGTTCTATCGCCGTGCTTTGCACACAGGTGGCTGGCGGGTGTCAGTTTCTCCAACTTTAGTTGAACCGAGTATGGCTACGCCCGGTCCTTGCGAAGGTTATAACGGAGTCTATTTGACAAACTATCATTGTGGTTTTGATGCGTAGGTGAGATTGGTTCTTGCTTAAGCCCGTAGCAGCCACGTAAAACTTGCAACAAACAAAATAGAGGACGTCTAACTTGTTTTTGCAGGGCATGTTGTGATGTGATATGGTCAAGACATGATGCTAAATTTTATTGTATGAGATGATCATGTTTTGTAACCGAGTTATCGGCAACTGGCAGGAGGCATATGGTTGTCGCTTTATTGTATGCAATGCAATCGCCCTGTAATGCTTTACTTTATCACTAAGCGGTAGCGATAGTCGTAGAAGCATAAGATTGGCGAGACGACAACGATGCTACGATGGAGATCAAGGTGTCGCGCCGGTGACGATGGTGATCATGACGGTGCTTCAGAGATGGAGATCACAAGCACGAAGATGATGATGGCCATATCATATCACTTATATTGATTGCATGTGATGTTTATCTTTTTATGCATCTTATCTTGCTTTGATTGACGGTAGCATTATAAGATGATCTCTCACTAAATTATCAAGAAGTGTTCTCCCTGAGTATGCACCGTTGCCAAAGTTCGTCGTGCCCAGACACCACGTGATGATCGGGTGTGATAAGCTCTACGTCCATCTACAACGGGTGCAAGCCAGTTTTTGCACATGCGGAATACTCGGGTTATACTTGACGAGCCTAGCATATGCAGATATGGCCTCGGAACACAGAGACCGAAAGGTCGAGCGTGAATCATATAGTAGATATGATCAACATAATGATGTTCACCATTGAAGACTAAGCCATTTCACGTGATGATCGGTTATGGTTTAGTTGATTTGGATCACGTGATCACTTAGAAGATTAGAGGGATGTCTATCTAAGTGGGAGTTCTTAAGTAATATGATTAATTGAACTTTAATTTATCATGAACTTAGTCCTGGTAGTATTAGCATATCTATGTTGTAGATCAATAACTCGCGTTGTTGCTTTCATATGTTTATTTTGATATGTTCCTAGAGAAAATTGTGTTCAAAGATGTTAGTAGCAATGATGCGGATTGGATCCGTGATCTGAGGTTTATCCTCATTGCTGCACAGAAGAATTATGTCCTTGATGCACCGCTAGGTGACAGGCCTATTGCAGGAGCAGATGCAGACGTTATGAACGTTTGACTAGCTCAATATGATGACTACTTGATAGTTTAGTGCACCATGCTTAACAGCTTAGAATCGGGACTTCAAAGACGTTTTGAACGTCATGGACCATACGAGATGTTCCAGGAGTTGAAGTTAATACTTCAAGTAAATACCCGAGTTGAGAGATATGAAGTCTCCAACAAGTTCTATAGCTAAAAGATGGAGGAGAATCGCTCAACTAGTGAGCATGTGCTCAGATTGTCGGGGTACTACAATCGCTTGAATCAAGTGGGAGTTAATCTTCCAGATAAGATAGTGATTGACAGAATTCTCTAGTCACCATCACCAAGTTAGTAGAACTTCGTGATGAACTATAATATGCAAGGGATGACGAAAGTAATTCCCAAGCTCTTCGTGATGCTGAAATCAACGAAGGTAGAAATCAAGAAAACATCAAGTGTTGATGGTTGACAAGATCACTAGTTTCAAGAAAAGGGCAAAGGGAAGAAGAAGGGGAACTTCAAGAAAAACAGCAATCAAGGTGCTGCTTAAGTGAAGAAGCCCAAGTCTGGTCCTAAGCCTGAGACTAAGTGCTTCTACTGCAAAGGGACTGGCCACTGGAAGCGGAACTACCCCAAGTGATTGGCGGATAAGAAGGATGGCAAAGTAAACATAAGTATATTTGATATACATGTTATTGATGTGTACTTTACTAGTGTTTATAGCAACCCCTCAGTATTTGATGCTAGTTCAGTTGCTAAGATTAGTAACTCGAAACGGGAGTTGCAGAATAAACAGAAACTAGTTAAGGGTGAAGTGACGATGTGTGTTGGAAGTAGTTCCAAGATTGATACGATCATCATCGCACACTTCCCTATACTTTCGAGATTAGTGTTGAACCTTAATAAGTGTTATTTGGTGTTTGCGTTGAGCATAAATATGATTTGATCATGTTTATTGCAATACGGTTATTCATTTAAGTTAGAGAACAATTGTTGTTCTGTTTACATGAATAAAACCTTCCATGGTCATACACCCAACGAAAGTGATTTGTTGGATCTCGATCGTAGTGATACACATATTCATAATATTGAAGCCAAAAATATGCAAAGTTAATAATGATAGTGCAACTTATCTGTGGCACTGCCGTTTAGGTCATATTGGTGTAAAGCGCATGAAGAAACTCCATGCTGATGGAATTTTGGAATCACTTGATTATGAATCACTTGATGCTTGCGAACCATGCCTCATGGGCAAGATGACTAAGACTCCGTTCTCTAGAACAATGGAGCGAGCAACAGATTTGTTGGAAATCATACATACTGATGTATGTGGTCCGATGAATATTAAGGCTCGCGACAAGTATCATTATTTTCGGACTTTCACAGATGATTTGAGCAGATATGGGTATATCTACTTGATGAAACATAAAGTCTGAAACATTTGAAAAGTTCAAAAGAATTTCAGAGTGAAGTGGAGAATCATCGTAACAAGAAAATAAAAGTTTCTACGATATGATCGTGGAGGAGAATATTTGAGTTATGAGTTTGGTCTTCAATTAAAACAATGTGGAATAGTTTCACAAACTCATGCCACCTGGAACACCACAACATAATGGTGTGTCCGAACGTCATAACCGTACTCTATTGGATATAGTGCAATCTATGATGTTTCTTACCGATTTACCAATATCGTTTTGGGATCATGCATTAGAGACAGCTGCATTCACGTTTAAAAAGGGCACCATCTAAGTCCGTTGAGACGACACAATCTGAACTGTGGTTTAGCAAGAAACCAAAGTTGTCGTTTCTTAAAGTTTGGGATTGTGATGCTTATATGAAAAAGTTTCATCCTGATAAGCTCAAACCCAAATCGGAGAAATATGTCTTCATAGGATACCCAAAGGAGACTGTCGGGTACACCTTCTATCACAGATCTGAAGGCAAGACATTCGTTGCCAAGAATGGATCCTTTCTAGAGAAGGAGTTTTCTCTCGTAAGAAGTGAGTGGGAGGAAAGTAGAACTTGATGTGGTAACTGTACCTGCTCCCTTATTGGAAAATAGTTCATCACAGAAATCTGTTCCTCTGACTACTACACCAATTAGTGAGGAAGTTAATGATGATGATCATGTAACGTTAGATCAAGTTACTACCGAATCTCGTAGGTAAACCAGAGTGAGATCCGCACCAGAGTGGTATGGTAATCCTGTTCTGGAAGTCATGTTACTAGAACATGACGAACTTGCGAACTATGAGGAAGCGATGATGAGCCCAGATTCCGCGAAATGGTTTGAGGCCATGAAATCTGAGATATGATCCATGTATAAAAACAAAGTATGGACTTTGATGGATTTGCCCGATGATCGGCAAGCCATAAAAAATAAATGGATCCTCAAGAGGAAGACGGAAGCTGATAGTAGTGTTACTATCTACAAAGCTAGAATTGTCGCAAAAGGTTTTCGACAAGTTCAGGGTGTTGACTACGATGAGAGTTTCTCACTCGTATCTATGCTTAAGTCTGTCCGAATCATGTTAGCAATTGCCGCATTTTATGAAATCTGGCAAATGGATAAACAAAACTGCATTCCTTAATGGATTTATTAAAGAAGAGTTGTATATGATGCAACCAGAAGGTTTTGTCAATCCTAAAGGTGTTAACAAAATATGCAAGCTCCAGCGATCCATCTATGGACTGGTGCAAGCATCTCGGAGTTGGAATATACACTTTGATAAGTTGATCAAAGCATATAGTTTTATACAGACTTGCGGTGAAGCCTGTATTTACAAGAAAGTGAGTGGGAGCACTACAACATTTCTGATAAGTATATGTAAATGACATATTGTTGATCAGAAATAATGTAGAATTATTCTGCAAAGCATAAAGGAGTATTTGAAAGGAGTTTTTCAAAGAAGGACCTCGGTGAAGCTGCTTACATATTGAGCATCAAGATCTATAGAGATAGAACAAAACGCTTGATAAGTTTTTCCAATGAGTACATACCTTGACAAGATTTTGAAGTAGTTCAAAATGGAACAGTCAAAGAAAAAGTTCTTGCCTGTGTTACAAGGTGTGAAATTGAGTAAGACTCAAAACCCGACCACGGCAAAAGATAGAAAGAGAATGAAAGTCATTCCCTATGCCTTGGCCATAGGTTCTATAAAGTATGCCATGCTGTGTACCAGATCTATTGTATACCCTACACTGATTTTGGCAAGGGAGTACAATAGTGATCTAGGAGTAGATCACTGGACAGCGGTCAAAATTATCCTTAGTGAAATAAGGATATGTTTCTCGGTTATGGAGATGACAAAAAGGTTCGTCGTAAAGGGTTATGTCGATGCAAGTTTTGACACCAATCTAGATGACTCTAAGTCTCAATCTAGATACATATTGAAAGTGGGAGCAATTAGCTAGAGTAGCTCCGAGAAGAGTATTATTGACATAGAAATTTGCAAAATACATACGGATCTGAATGTGGCAGACCCGTTGACTAAGATTCTCTCACAAGCAAAACATGATCACACCTTAGTACTCTTTGGGTGTTAATCACATAGCGATGTGAACTAGATTACTGACTCTAGTAAACCCTTTGGGTGTTGATCACATATCGATGTGAACTATGGGTGTTAATCACATGGTGATGTGAACTATTGCTGTTAAATCACACGGCGATGTGAACTAGATTATTGACTCTATTTCAAATGGGAGACTGAAGGAAATATGCCCTAGAGGCAATAATAAAGTTATTATTTATTTCCTTATTTCATGATAAATGTTTATTATTCATGCTAGAATTGTATTAACCGAAAACATAATACATGTGTGAATACATAGACAAACAGAGTGTCACTAGTATGCCTCTACTTGACTAGCTCGTTAATCAAAGATGGTTATGTTTCCTAACCATTGACAAAGAGTTGTTATTTGATTAACGGGATCACATCATTAGTTGAATGATCTGATTGACATGACCCATTCCGTTAGCTTAGCACCCGATCGTTTAGTATGTTGCTATTGCTTTCTTCATGACTTATACATGTTCCTATGACTATGAGATTATGCAACTCCCGTTTGCCGGAGGAACACTTTGTGTGCTACCAAACGTCACAACGTAACTGGGTGATTATAAAGGAGCTCTACAGGTGTCTCCAAAGGTACATGTTGGGTTGGCGTATTTCGAGATTAGGATTTGTCACTCCGATTGTCGGAGAGGTATCTCTGGGCCCTCTCGGTAATGCACATCACATAAGCCTTGCAAGCATTGCAACTAATGAGTTAGTTGCGAGATGATGTATTACGGAACAAGTAAAGAGACTTGCCGGTAACGAGATTGAACGAGTAAATTTTCCTTTTTCCTCTCCCCCTCTTTCCCCTTCTCCTACTCCAACAAGGAAGGAGGGAGTCCTACTCCCGGTGGGAGTAGGACTCCCCTTGGCGCGCCCCCTCCTACGTCGGCCGCCCCCTCCCCCTTACTCCTTTATATACGGGGGCAGGGGGGCACCCCATAACACACAAGTTGATCTTCGTGATCGTTCCTTAGCCGTGTGCGGTGCCCCCCTCCACCATATTCCACCTCGGTCATATCGTTGCAGTGCTTAGGCGAAGCCCTGCGTCGGTAGTACATCAAGATCGTCACCACGCCGTCGTGCTGACGGAACTCCTCCCTGAAGCTTTGCTGGATCGGAGCCCGAGGAGCGTCATCGAGCTGAACGTGTGCCAAGAACTCGGAGGTGCCGGAGTAACGGTGCTTGGATCGGTCGGATCGGGAAGACGTACGACTACTTCCTCTACGTTGTGTCAACGCTTCCGCTTCGGTCTACGAGGGTACGTAGACAACACTCTCCCCTCTCGTTGCTATGCATCACCATGATCTTGCGTGTGCGTAGGATTTTTTTTTTGAAATTACTACGTTCCCCAACAAAAGATTCACAGAAAGAAGCTACTATCTCAGAGTCAAGTCCATATTTAGTGCTAAAATCACGAAAAGCATTCGTAAACATAAAAGATTTAACACAATCAAACTTAAGTTGTATACCTTACTCTTTACCTTCATCGAGGTCCCAACCTTCAGAGTTGCGTTTAATTCTTTCCAATAAATCCCATTTGAATTCAATATCCTTCTTCATATAGGAACCAGTACAAGAAGTATCGAGCATGGATCGATCATTATGAGAAAGCCGAGCATAAATTTTTTGAATAATAATTTCTCTTGAGAGCTCATGATTGGGGCATGAATATAAAATTAACTTAAGCCTCCCCCAAGCTTGAGCGATACTTTCTCCTTCACGAGGCCAAAAATTATATATATAATTTCGATCACGATGAACCAAATGCATAGGATAAAACTTCTGATGAAATTCCAATTTCAATCGGTTGTAGTTCCATGATCCAATATCATCCAATAGCCTATACCATGTCAATGCCTTTCCCTTCAAAGATAAAGGGAATACTTCTTCTTGACAACATCCTCGGGCATACCTGCAAGCTTAAATAATTCATAAACTTGATCCACATAGATTAGGTGCATATCAGGATGTAATGTTCCATCTCCTGCATAAGGATTAGCTAGCAGTTTCTCTATCATACCCGAAGGAATTTCATAATAAATATTTTCAGTAGGTGTAGTAGGTTGAGGAGCAACTATTTGCTCTTCCGGTCGAGGTCAAGATACCCCGAACAAGCCCCTCAAAGGATTATTTTCCATAGTAACAAGTGACAGTAAATTTTAGCACACTATATAAATGTTTCCTTACTAGATTCCACTTACCAAAGGCGCTTCACTCCCCGGCAACGACACCAGAAAAGAGTCTTGATGACCACAAGTATTGGGGATCTATCGTAGTCCTATCAATAAGTAAGAGTGTCGAACCCACCGAGGAGCAGAAGGAAATGACAAGTGGTTTTTAGCAAGGTATTCTCTGCAAGCACTAAAATTGTCGGTAACAGATAGTTTTGTGATAAGATAAATCATAACAAGTAACAAGTAACTAAGGTGCATCAAGGTGGCCCAATCCTTTTTATATCAAAGGATAAGCCTGGACGAACTCTTATATAAAGCAAAGCGCTCTCAAGGACACATGGGAATTGTTGTCAAGTTAGTTTTCATCAAGCTCTTATGATTCGCGTTCGTTACTTTGATAATTTGATATGTGGGTGGACCGGTGCTTGGGTGCTGCCCTTCCTTGGACAAGTCTCCCACTTATGATTAACCCCTCTCGCAAGCATCCGCAACTATGAAAGAAGAATTAAGGTAAACCTAACCATAGCATGAAACATTGCCCTTTCTCACCTCGAGAGTTGGTGCAAACTTCACCGGTGCATCCAAACCCCGTGATACGATACGCTCTATCACACATAAGCCTCCTTATATCTTCCTCAAAACAGCCACCATACCTACCTATCATGGCATTTCCATAGCCATTCCGAAATATATTGCCATGCAACTTCCATCATCGTCATATACATGACTTGAGCAATTATTGTCATATTGCTTTGCATGATCGTAAGATAGCTAGCATGATGTTTTCATGGCTTGTCCATTTTTTGATGTCATTGCTACGCTAGATCATTGCACATCCCGGTACACCGCCAGAGGCATTCATATAGATTCATATTTTTATTCTAGTATCGAGTTGTAATATTGAGTTGTAAGTAAATAAAAGTGTGATAATCATCATTATTAGAGCATTGTCCCGTGTGAGGAAATAAAAAATAAAAAAAGAGAAAGGCCAAAAATGGAAAGGCCCCAAAAAAAGAGAAATACCAAACAAAAAAAGAGATGGCCCAAAAAAGGAGAAAAAAATAAAAAAAAATGAGAGAAAAGAGAGAAGGGACAATGTTACTATCCCTTTACCACACTTGTGCTTCAGAGTACCACCATGTTCTTCATATAGAGAGTCTCTTCAGTTATCACTTTCATATACTAGTGGGAATTTTCATTATAGAACTTGGCTTGTATATTCCAACGATGGGCTTCCTCAAACGCCCTAGGTCTTCATGAGCAAGCAAGTTGGATGCACACCCACTTAGTTTCAGTTTGAGCTTTCATACACTTATAGCTCTAGTGCATCCGTTGCATGGCAATCCCTACTCCTCACATTGACATCAATTGATGGGCATCTCCATAGCCCATTGATTAGCCGCGTCGATGTGAGACTTTCTCCTTTTTGTCTTCTCCACACAACCTCCACCATCATATTCTATTCCAACTATAGTGTTATATCCATGGATCACGCTCATGTATTGAGTGAAAGTTGAAAAGGTTTGAGAACGTCAAAAGTATGAAAAAATTGCTTGGCTTGTCATCGGAGTTGTGCATGATGAGAATATTTTGTGTGGTGAAGATGGAGCATAGCCAGACCATATGATTTTGTAGGGATAACTTTCTTTGGTCATGTTATTTTGAAAAGACATGATTGCTTTATTAGTATGCTTGAAGTATTATTGTCTTAATGTCAAAAGATAGACTATTGCTTTAAATCACTCATGTCTTAATATTCATGCCATGATTAGATTACATGATCAAGATTATGCTAGGTAGCATTCCACATAAAAATTATCTTTTTTTATCATTTACCTACTCGAGGACGAGCAGGAATTAAGCTTGGGGATGCTGATACGTCTCCGTCGTATCTATAATTTTTGATTGTTCCATGCCAATATTATACAACTTTCATATACTTTTGGCAACTTTTTATACTATTTTTGGGACTAACATATTGATCCAGTGCCCAGTACTAGTTCCTGTTTGTTGCATGTTTTATGTTTCGCAGAAACCTCATATCAAACGGAATCCAAAAGGAATAAAAATAGACGGAGAATATTTTTGGAACATTTGGGAAATATGGGAGGAAGAATCAATGTGAGACGGTGCCCGAGGTGGCCACGAGGCAGGGGCGCGCCTGCCCCCTTGGGCGCGCCCCTGACCCTCGTGGGCCCCTCGTAAGGCGGTTGCTGCTCTTCTTTGGCCGCAAGAAAGCTAATTTTCGGAAAGAAAATCTTGGCGAAGATTTCAATTCAATCGGAGTTACGGATCTCCGGATATATAAGAAACGGCGAAAGGGCAGAATACGAGAGCGCAAAAATAGAAGGAAACAGAGAGAGAGATCCAATCTTGGAGGGGCTCCCGCCCCTCCGCCGCCATGGTGTCCATGGACCAGAGGGGAAACCCTTCTCCCATCTAGGGGGAAGGTCAAGGAAGAAGAATAAGAAGGGGGCCCCTCTCCCCCTCTCTCCCGGTGGCGCCGGAACGCCGTCGTGGCCATCGCCGTGTGACAGTGATCTACACCAACACCTCCGTCATCTTCACCAACATCTTCACCACCTTCCCCCATCTATCTACAGCGGTCCACTCTCCCGCAACCCGCTGTACCCTCTACTTGGACATGGTGCTTTATGCTTCATATTATTATCCAATGATGTGTTGCCATCCTATGATGTCTGAGTAGATTTTCGTTGTCCCATCGGTAATTGGTGAATTGCTATGATTGGTTTAATTTTCTTGTGGTTATGTTGTTGTCCTTTGGTGCCCATCATATGAGCGTGCGCATGGATCACACCATAGAATTAGTTGTATGTTGATAGGACTATGTATTGGAGGGCAAGAGTGACAGAAGCTTCAACCTAGCATAGAAATTGATGCATACGGGATTGAAGGGGGACCAATATATCTTAATGCTATGGTTGGGTTTTACCTTAATGAACATTAGTAGTTGCGGATGCTTTCTAATAGTTCCAATCATAAGTGCATAGTATTCCAAGTCAGGGATGACATGCTAGCAGTGGCCTCTCCCACATAAAACTTGCTATCGGTCTAGTAAAGTAGTCAATTGCTTAGGGACAATTTCACAACTCCTACCACCACTTTTCCACACTCTCTATACTAACTTTATTGCTTCTTTAACAGCCCCTACTTTTTATTTACGTGCTCTTTATTATCTTGCAAACCTATCCAAAAACACCTACAAAGTACTTCTAGTTTCATACTTGTTCTAGGTAAAGCGAATGTTAAGCGTGCGTAGAGTTGTATTGGTGGTCGATAGAACTTGAGGGAATATTTGTTCTACCTTTAGCTCATCATTGGGTTTGACACTCTTACTTATCTAAAGAGGCTACAATTGATCCCCTATACTTGTGGGTTATCACCCCATCGGTGATCGTGTCCACCCACGACATAGGCGAACTCTTATATAAAGCAAAGCGCTCCCGAGGACACATCAGAATTATCGTCAAGTTAGTTTTCATCATGCTCATATGATTCCCATTCGTTACTTTGATAATTTGATATGTGGGTGGACCGGTGCTTGGGTGCTGTCCTTACTTGGACAAGCCAGAAGAATTAAGATAAATCTAACAATAGCATTAAACATATGGATCCAAATCAGCCCCTTACGAAGCAACACATAAACTAGGGTTTAAGCTTCTGTCACTCCAGCAACCCATCATCTACTTGCTACTTCCCAATGCCTTCTTCTAGGACCAAATCATGGTGAAGTGTCATGTAGTCGACATTCACATAACACCACTAGATGGAAAGGCAACATACATCTCATCAAAATATCGGACGAATACCAAATTCACATGTTACTTATAACAAGACTTCTCCCATGTCCTCAGGAACAAAAGTAACTACTCATAAAGCATGTTCATGTTCATGATCAGAGGGGTATTAAATATCATTAAGGATCTAAACATATGATCTTCCACCAAATAAACGAACTAGCATCAACTACAAGGAGTAAACAACACTACTAGCAACCCACAGGTAGCAATATGAGGTTTTGGAAGAAAGATTGAATACAAGAGATGAACTAGGGTTTGAGATGAGATGGTATTGGTGAAGATGTTGATGAAGATTGGTCCTCCCAAGATGAGAGTATTGTTGGTGATGACGATGGCTTCGATTTCCCCCTCCCGGAGGGAAGTTTCCCCGGCGGAATCGCTCCGCCGGAGCCCTAGATTGCTTCTGCCTAGGTTCCGCCTCAAGACGGCGACGCTTCATCCCAAAAGTCTTCTCTCTATTTTTTATAGGTTATAACCCTTCATATAGCATAAGATGGGCACCGGAGGCTGGCCAGGGGGCCCATAAGCTCAGGGGCGCACCCTGGGAGGTAGGGCGCGCCCCCTAGGCTTGTGGCCACCTGGTGGGCCCCCTTATGTATTTTGATACATCTCCAATGTATCTATAATTTTTTTATTGTTCCATGCTATTATATTATCTATCTTGGATGTTTTGTATGCATTATTATGCTATTGTATATCGATTTTTGGGACTAACTTATTAACCTAGTGCCCAGTGCCAGTTGCTGTTTTCCCCTTGTTTTTTTCTTTTACAGAAAATCAATACCAAGCGGACTCCAAATGGAACGAATTTTTTTGATGATTTTTCTTGGACAACAAGACACCTAGGAAGCTTCGAGGGGAGGCCAGAAGGTCCATGGATAGGCCACAAAGCCTGGAGGCCGCGCCCTAGGAGGGGGCGCCTCCAAGGCTTGTGGCCCCCTCGTGGATCTTCTAACCCTAATTTTCATCCTATAAATACCCAAATATTCCCCAAAGACCAGAGGGCACACCAAAAAATACTTTTCCACCGCCGCAAGTTTCTATCCTCGTGAGATCCCATCTTGGGGCCTTTTTTGGTACTCTGCCGGAGGGGGATTCGATCACGGAGGGCCTCTACATCAACCTTGCTGCCCTTATGATGATGTGTGAGTAGTTTATCACAGACCTACGGGTCCATAGCTAGTAGCTAGATGGATTCTTCTCTCTCTTTGATCTTCAATACAATGTTCTCCTCGATGTTCTTGGAGACCTACTCGATGTAATCTTATTTTGCGGTGTGTTTGTTGAGATCCGATGAATTATGAGTTTATGATCAGATCATCTATGAATATTATTTGAGTCTTCTCTGAACTCTTTTATGCATGATTAAGATAGCTTTGTATTTCTCTCCGATCTATTGATTTGGTTTGGCCAACTGGATTGACTTTTCTTGCAATGGGAGAGGTGCTTTGTGATGTGTTCAATCTTGCGGTGTCCTCACCCAGTGACAGAAGGGGCGGCGGGGCATGTATTTGTATTGTTGCCATTAAGGATAAAAAGATGGGGTTTATTTCATATTGATTTGATCTATCACTTTGCATCATGTCATCTTGCTTTAGGCTTTACTCCATTCTTGTTAACTTAATACACTAGATGCATGCTAGATAGCGGTCGATGTGTGGAGTAATAGTAGTAGATGCAGGCAGGAGTCGGTCTACTTGTCACGGATGTGATGCCTATATTCATGATCATTGCCTTAGATATCGTCATGATTATCCGATGTTCTATCAACTGTTCACCCACCGTATGTGTTCTTTCAAGAGAGAAGCCTGTAGTGAAAACTATGGCCCCCGGGTCTATTCTTATCATATTATTTCTAGATCTATAAAACCAAAAAACCCAAAAATGCCTTGCTGCAATTTATTTACCTTTACTTTATGTTGCACATTTATTTAACTTTTATACCTATCTCTATCAGATCTCATCCTTGCAAGTAACCGTGAAGGGATTGACAACCCCTTTATCGCGTTGGGTACAAATATGTATTTGTTTGTGCAGGTGCTATCATTGGAGACTTGTGTGTTCCTCGTACTGGATTGATACCTTGGTTCTTAACTGAGGAAAATACTTATCTCTACTTTGATGCATCACCCTTTCCTCTTCATAGGAAAAACCAACGCAAGCTCAAGAAGTAGCATATTTCTTCGCCCAATATTTTTTATATATTCCAAAACAATTCTCCGTAAAGTTTCAGGACATTTGGAGTTGTGCAGAATAGGTATATGAGATTTTCTTCTTTCCGGTCCAAAATTCCAGCTGCCAGCATTCTCCCTCTTCATGTGAATCTTGCAAAATAAGGGAGAAAAGGCATGAGAATAGCATCATAAAGTGTAATAGCAGTCCATAATGCAATAAATATTAACATAAAAACATGATGCAAAATGGACGTATCAGGTCCTCATCTTCATTCATCACGAATTCATCGGCCTCATCAAGAACCACCTCAAAGTTGGACTGTTGAATGCTTGAGCTCTCCTTGTACAAAAATATGATGTGTTCCCAGCAATCCTTTGCACGGGAGAAAGGACGCAAGTGAGATAAGTCTTCAGGAGGCACCACGAATTGAAGGATGAACAACGTAGAGTGATTGTATTGATTGTCTGCCTCTTCTCTTGCAGTGAGATTGTTTGGATCATACGGTTAGAAACCTTGCTCGATGATTCTCCAAAGATTTGTTGAGCTGTGATTCAAATGAGACTTCATACGAAAAACCTAATTAGTGAAGTCACCCTTTACAAGCATAGGGGAGGACCAAGGTTGTTAATATGCGGTGTAGGGACCGGTCCTCCATAGACCGGGGGAGGGGGAACCGAGGCAAAGGTGTTCCCGTCCCATTCTTGTCTTGAGGAGAGGAGTTTGAGTACCTTTAGACGCTTCCTTGCCAGAATTGGCCTTCGACTCCGATGCGGTGGGATTAACCACAAGCAACGACTCAGGAGTAGATTTCAACCCCTGAAGTAACTCTTTAAGCATGGACTTAACCTCGGATGTCATAGACGTCTTAAGTAAAGCCATTGCTTCATTTAAGTCATCTCGGGTGATCGAGTTCAACTCCATGGCCTCGGGCACTTCCTCCTCTCCGTGAACCATACTCTTCGGGTGGTGAAACCCTTAATAAAGAGAAAGGCTCTGATACCAATTGAAAGGATCGGTATGGTTGACTAGAGGGGGGGGCTGAATAGGCAACTACTAATTTTTAGCTTTTCTTAACAAATTAGGGTTAGCAACAAATAGGTTGACTAGATGTGCAACTAGGTGAGCAACCTATGTGATGCTAACAATAAGAACAACACAAGAAAGCAAGATAAACAACATAAGTAAGGCTTCACAAAGTAAAGGTTAGAGATAACCACAAGTGGAGTCGGGGGACACGAGGATGTGTTACCGAAGTTCCTTCCCTTTGAGAGGAAGTACGTCTCCGTTGGAGCGGTGTGGAGGCACAATGCTCCCCATGCCACTAGGGACACCGTATTCTCCTCACGCCCTCACATAATGCGAGATGATGTGATTCCACTAGTGGTGCCCTTGAAGGCGGCAGTCGGACCTTTACAAACAAGGTTGGGGCTCTCTCCGCAACCAAATTGGAGGCTCCCAACACCACCACGAAGCATCACCACAATGGAATGTGGCTCCGAGGTGACCTCAATCGTCTAGGGTGCTCAAACACCCAAGAGTAACAAGATCCACAAGGGATTAGTGGGGGGAACCAAATTTCTCTTGGTGGAAGTGTAGATCTAGGCCTTCTCAAGCAATCCCTAAAGAATCAACAAGTTTGATTGGCTAAGGAGAGAGATCAGGAAAGAATGAGCTTGTGAGCAGCAATGGATCTTGGGGGAGGAAGAGGCAAGTAAACTTGGGGAAGATGACTCCCTTATATAGTGGGGGATAAAATCCAACCATTATGCACCCACAGCCCGTGCATACAAATGAGAAAGTGAGGGAGGCGGTAGTTCCACCAGAGCGGTACTACCGCTCCCACCAGCAGTACTTCCTCTAGGTGATGAGCAGCAGCCGGAATCCGCGGTAGTAGAGGTAGGCAGGGCAGTAGTACCGTTCGAGGCGGTACTTCCATTAGGAACTACCGCTCTACTTCCGCCCGCAGAACAGACCAGTCCATAACGCAATAAATAAGCGGTATTCCATGATGTAGAAGCCAGCAGTAATTACGCCGGAGCGGTACTACCGCGGCGAGGAGCGGTACTTCCACTTAGCAGGAGAATGCCCAGTAAACCCGGGAGGGTGGCAGTTAGGCCCGCCGTACCGCCGGATCGGTACTACCGCCCAAAACTGCCGCTCTACTACCGCCCATTTATAGAACACTCAAAACAGACGGAAGTAGGAGTCGCACTACATAGCGGCAATGCCACTAGAGCGGTACTACCGCGGGGCAGAGCGGTACTACCGCTTAGGCAGTTCTGAAGGGTCCAAGCAAAATAGGAGGGAGAAGCTCAAGATCTGGGAAAGAAAGGGGGTGCAAGGTGACAGTGTATGTGTTGATTCCACCCAAACCTTTCCGAAGCGGACCCCCTCTTAATAGTACAGAGTTCCTACAATCAAGTCCATCGAAAACGAAATGCAAGAAAAACACCATCTTCATAAACACTCCAAGGGGTTCAAATCGTCTTTGTGCCACATGATGGATTATCTGAAATGCTCAATGCACATGATTAGTCTGCACAAGCCTTGTCATCGATCAACAAAACCACTAAGGGAGAAATATGACGTAACACTAAGACTTTAGGAGGTAGGTTCCTAGCAATGCAGTCCTTTTTATCATAACTTTTCTTCTTAGGAGGTAGGTTATCAAGATCAACTTTAGGTTCTATTTCTACACCATTATCTGGTTGAGAATCAACATGATCATCATTATCATTATCTCTAGGCAAATGTTCATTACCGGACTATGTCTCAGCATCGGAAACATCATTAGGATTCTCAGAAGTTTTTTCAATAGCAAGTTCACTAGATGCATGCAAAGTCCTATCATTTTTCTTTTTCTTTTTGTTCTTAGATGAACTAGGTCTAACAATATTAATTCTATGAGTATCTTACCCAATTCTATTAGGACGACCTTCAGGGTACAGCATCCTGAGTCATTTTACCACCTCTAGTCACTACACTAACAACACGATCATTCATCTTATTATTCATTTCATTAAGAAAATCATTTTGTGACTTGAGACTTGTTCCAACTGAGTGTCAACCATGGATGCATGTTTACATAAGCCTTCAACATCATTGGAAATTCTAAACATCAATCACTCAAGCGTTCATTCACGATAGCATTACGTTCCAGTTGATTGCTTACATATCTATTAATGTTTTCTTGCTTCACAACAAAGTTATTAGATTCATCCATGCACTGACTAGGAGATTTATTATAAGGGATATCACCTTCATCAAATCTATAAAGAGAATTTACCTCCACTACCTGTGTCGGGATATCAAGTCCATGTATTTCTTCAATAGGTGGTAAATTCTTAACATCTTCGGATTTAATACCCTTTTCTTTCATGGATTTCTTTGCCTCTTTCATATCTTCTGGACTGAGAAATAGAATACCCCTCTTCTTTGGAGTTGGTTTAGGCGGTGGTTCAGGAAGTTTCCAATCATCGGCATTTAATATATTTTTTAATTGTTCATGTGCCTGTTCAACAGTTTGTTCCTTGAAAACACAAGCAACACAACTATCTAGGTAGTCCCTAGAAGCATCGGTTAGTCCATTATAAAAGATATCAACTATTTCATTCTTAAGAGGATAATCATGCAAAGCATTAAGTAATTGTAGAAGCCTCTCCCAAGTTTGAGGGAGATTCTCTTCTTCAAATTGCACAAAATTATATATTTCCTGTAAGGCAACTTGTTTCTTATGAGCAGGAAAATATTTTCCAGAGAAGTAATATATCATATCTTGGGGACTACGCACACAACCAGGAGCAAGAGTATTAAACCATTTTTAGCATCACCCTTTAATGAGAAAGGAAACAACTTAAGGATATAGTAATAGCAAAATTTTCCTCATGAGCAATGGGGTGGCAATGTCATTCAATTTATTGAAGTGTGCCACAACAGTTTCAGTTTCATAACAATGAAAAGGATAAGATTCTACGAAAGTAATTAATTTAGGATAAACAGATAATTCATAATCCTTATTAGTAACAGATATAGGAGAAGTAGCAGACTTAGGATCATATTTCATTCTTTTTATCATAGCTCTTTCAGCTTAATTACTCAGTAATTTCTTAACATCATCTCTATCATTACAAGTAAGAAATTCTCTAGCAATCTCCCCATCCATAACATAACCCTCGGGTGTCTTAGGCATTTCAAATCTAGTAGGGGAGCTAGGCATAATAGGTGAACCATAATTTTCATCAGTTTCAACGGTCTCAAGTTCTTTAGCTTTAGCAATTTGTTTATCAAGAAATTCACCTAGTGGCACAATTTTATCGAGAAAAGTACTAGCATCATCACAAGTTTCATCTATAACAAAAGTAGTATCATCAATTACTTGGAACATATCAGATTGAATAGCAGATGGTGGTGTCGCAAGCCTACTTAAAACAGAAGGTGAATCAAGTACGGAGCTAGATGGTAGTTCCTTACCTCCCCTCGTCTTAGAGGGTACAATCTTGGTCTTAGCGCCTTTCAGATTTTTTGTAGTAATCAATAGATATAATTCCCAAGTGATTCAATAAATAGAGCTATGCTCCCCGGCAACAGCGCCAGTAAAAAGGTCTTGAAAACCACAAGTATAGGGGATCGTGACAGTCTTTGAGGGTAGTATTTCACCCAAATTTATTGATTTGACACAAGGGGAACCAAATAATTTTTACTAGCTTAGCAGTTGAGTTGTCAATTCAAGCACACCCGGAGAACTAAATATCTGCAGCAAAGTGTTTAGTAACATAGTAGTATGATAGTTTGATAGCAGTGGTAACTGTAGCAATAGTAACCGTGACAGTAACATAGTAGTTTATAGTGATTGTAACAGCAGCGACAACAAAAGTAACTTATCAAAGATCAGTATGAGAAAAAGCATAGGCATTGGATCAGCGATGGATATTTGTGTTGGATGAAATTCATCATATAATAGTCACAACCTAGAGCAACACACGATAGCTCCAATTCATCAATTCATTGTAGGCATGTATTCCGTATATAGTTATACGTGCTTATAATAAAGAACTTGCATGTCATCTTTTGTCCTACCCTCTCGTGGCAGCGGGGTCCATAAGAAAATCTAAGGGATATTAAAGCCTCCTTTTAATAGAGAACCGGAACAAAGCATTAACACGTTGTCAATATATGAACTCCTCATACTACGGTCATCACCGGAGTGAATCCCAATTATTGTCACATTGGGGTCTACGGATCATAACACATAATAGGTGCATACAACTTGCAAGATAGGACCCAAAACAAACTTATATCCATGAAGAGATAATAGATTCAGATTTGAAATCATGGCACTCGGCCCCTACTGACAAGCACTAAGCATAGCAAAGTCACAACAACAACAATCTTAGAATATAGTGGGTACTAGGAATTAAGCCCTAACAAATTGACTCAGTTACATGATTAATATCATCCAACTCCATCACCGTCCAGCAAGCCTACGAAGGAATTACTCACTCCCAGTGGTGAGCATCATTGAATTGTTGATGATGAAGGGTTGGTGATGATGATGGCAACGAATCCCCTCTCCGGAGCTCCGAACGAACTCCAGAACAGCCCTTTCGAGGAAGAATAGGAGGTGGCGGTGGATCCATATCATAAAACGCGATGAAACTTCTTCTTTTATTATTTTTCTCAGGGAAATGGAATTTATAGGCTTGAAAATAGGTCAGAGGGCCGCCTACGGGACCCACAAGGCATCAGGGCGTGCCTTGGGGGGGCGGGTAGGCGCGCCTGGTGGATCTTCGTTCCAATAACTTTTTTATATTCAATAAATCCCCGCAAAGTTTCGTCCAATCCCGGGAACTTCTAATTTTGCACAAAAAACAACACTATATTAGTTCTCATGAAAACAATGTCAATTCGGGCTAGTTTCATCCAAATCATGCAAATTAGAGTCCAAAACAAGAGCAACAGTGTTTGGAAAAGTAGATACGATGGAGACATATCATTCCTCAAGGACTTTGTTGGCATGGCGTCGGGGCTATGCACGGACTTGGCCAAGTGCTCAGCACACCCGGTTAGGTGCACTGACGAGCAAATCAACTTGATAACTGCTGAGATGGGTGCCAAGTGTTGGGCTGGCCGTGTTGCTACTTGGGCTCCTGTTGGGCCTAAGGAAAATTACGGTAGGACAACTGCAGTTTCTGGTGGACAAGATGATAGATAGACTCCCCGCCTGGCAGGCCAGATTGCTATACCGTGTCGGCTGCCTGGAACTTGTCAACACTACTCTGGCATCGATGCTAATTCACGCCATGATGGCGATGGACCTCCCCATCAAGACTCTGGAATGCTAACAAAGTTTGCAGAAGTTTTCTATGGAAGGGCCACCGGGACGTGCATGAAGGGCACTGCTTGGTGGCCTCGGACCAGGTCTGCTTACCAAAAAAGGAGTACGACGACCTCGGTGTGCCCAACCTACGCCTACTGAACATGGCTCTGAGATCGCGATGGCCATGGCTTGCACGGACTAACCCAGGCAGACCATGGTTTGAATTCAACATACAAGTCTCATCGGACTCGATGTCCATCTACAAAGCAGCCATCAAGTGCACCATTGGCGACGGTTCCACAACTCTATTCTAGACAGATTGGTGGCTTCGGGAGGGGCGCATCCAGGATATCATGCCCAGCTTGTTCGGTGCGGTCGAGAAGACCACGTTCAAGGTCAGGACGATGAACCAAGCTATATCAAGAGAATGGTGGCGCGACGTACCGCCTAATATGTCTGAGCAGGCAATACATGAGTTCCTCAGATTAGTCAGTCGAGTTTCGAACGTGGAATCTAGCGGATGGAGTCAAAGACATGATCGCTTGAAATGGGGAAGGAAATGGTTTGTTTTCTACATGATCAACTTACCCGTGGACACTTTGTTGGGCGGACTGAGGTTGCAGGAGCCACGAAAATTTGGAAATCGAGGGCACCATCAACATGAAGGTCTTTTCCTGGCTTGCGCAAAGAAACGATGTTGGACGACCAACAGGCTGCAGCGACGGCTGCTGCCGCATCCGACGACATGCCCGTTCTATGACCAGGCGCCCGAGACGATCGACATCTGTTACCTGCGCGCGTACATGCTCGACAGGTCTGTTCGGTCATCACAAACAACTAGGGAAAGCCCCACTGGACGCCAGACCAAGAGGTCGAACTGGTGGACTGGTGTATAGCTCTGAACATACACAAAAAAAGAGGAAGGAAGCTTGGACGGTGATCACGCTGGTGGCTTGGACCCTGTGGAAATACAGGAACGACATCGTCTTCAACGGTGCATCACCCTCTGCGGACACGGTGCTTGAGCGGATTGACGCAGAGGGCCAAAACTGGAGGGCATCGGAACTGCCGCAGTAGGCGGGATCGTTCCCGGTTAGAGTGGATCGGTTGAGTAGTAGCGAGCAGTTAGCATACGGTGTCTTGGCTGGTGCAGTCGTCGGTAATCTGTTGTAAACGGATGTTCTGCCATCTTAGCATCTTCTATCTATGATCTCGATACGTCATTCTTGACGTATCCTTGAAAAAAACCCATAAAAAACCGATTAAACCCGGACCAATCCAACGAATACACAGAAAAGAAAGGAACAGAAAAAACCCCACCCATGTGAAGGAAAGCCGAGAGCCAGCGGACGAAAAAAAAAAACAAAAGAAATCGGGTCGGTCCAGTAAACTCAGGCGCCGTATATGGGCATGTGCAACAGGAGCGTCAGAACAGGCCCCCAGCACCCGAGGGGCCCCATTTTTTTTATTAATCAACATGTTAACTAAAGCATTAGGTACAACAGTAATGAATTGTTTGAAATATTGTACACCATCCCACCCCACGCATCTCTCTAATCACGATCCATCGTTTCCTCCCAGCTCTCTCAATCTCACAGCTCTTCCAAAACATCATGGTACAACTAAAAAATTGTAGATTAAGTACGTGCTATCTACATGCTTTTAAACCTTCTGCTTCCAACTGGTGTAAACTTTCTGTGGAAAACTACACCGGTTGACAAAAATATAATTGTTTTTCTTTCACACATAGGGCCTAGTTTTGATTTGCACAGGGCCTTCGATTTCCCCGGTACGGCCCTGAGTAAACTACACGAGGGTAAAACCTTCAGGCGATACTTGCTTCGAGCTCGCGTTGAGCGAGATATAGCATTTGCGCGCATCGGCCTACTGTCGGTATGTCTCCATCTACTGGGCCGGGCCGAGGCTGAGATGCGATATAGAGTACACCCCCACCCATCTTTCGCCGAAACCCTAGCAAAGACCGTCTCTTCCTCTATCTAATCTAAATCTAAAGGAAAAGAAAGAAGGGCGACGGGGTTGGCGGCGGAAAGACAAAGAGCGGCGAGCGGCCTCGTGAGGTGGAGATGGAAGGGGAGGCGAACGGCGAGAGTGGTGAATCTGGAAACTGCATCGGCCATGGTGCTGACATCCAGAGGAGGAAGCATCAGGAGACAAAATCGGAGATTGAAGTAGCCAACAAGAGAGGTCAGGTTGCGGCATTGATTTCCGCTTCCGTTGACACAAAATTGGAGATGGGGGAAACTGAGGTGATGAAGGAGAACATGCTGTCGGAGATCTTGAGGTGGAAGCACGAGGGGACAAAATCAGAGACTCAGTCGGCCACGGAGATGGTTAGGGCTGAGATCTACTCCTTACTCAGTCGTATCTCCAAGAACGTCACGGAGCTGAAAGCCGAGCAGAAGCTGAGGATTAGCGACTACAGCAGTGACGAGGTCCAGATCCACATGGATAACATGTGCAGCGAAGTGACAAAATTGCTGCAGATGATGGAGAAGGTGCAGAATACCGAGATTCCGGGCAAAGAGCCAGAGAAGATCGGTGTGGAAGGGATTCAGATTAGGACTGAAGACAAAAGTGGATCAGCAACCAAGACGCAGGGGCCGACCTACTACGAATATGGATTGAATGCAATCTTCAACGGGTTGGATCAGCTTTGCTCCCAGTTGGATCTTAGTTACAAATCTCAGTCCTTCTCTGAGCTCTTCAAGGAGTCGTTGGTCAACATGACCAAAATCAGGTTAAGAGCCGGAATCAAATTGGATGAGGTGGATGAGACGCCACCAATAATTTCCAATGATACTCTGGAGGCAGCCAACGGGAAGTGCAAGGTGTCGCCGAAGATTTCCACTTCCACAGAGATAAAATTGGAGATAGAGGAAACTGAGATGGGAGTTAAAGCAAAAGAGAAGCTCAGGAAAGCCGTGATGCACAATAAACAGGCCGAGGAGTTCTTTGATGTGTACCGTCGTGGCTGGGTATCGAATTGGTCCAGATTATACGGCACCTTCACAGAGACGAGTGAGTAAACATTCATTCATGCCATATATCTGCTCATTGTTCATTGCGTTTCTTCTTTCCAACTACATGTATCAAGCAAGCATACTGCATACATAGAGCCTAAATTGTCTTCCCCTCTGCTTGCTGCAGCTTCATTGAGTCCTATGCACTTTACACACAGTACACCAGGAAACACCCCATCTGCTGCTTTCGTTGCTAGCACTCTGCAGATTTACTCCATCGAAGTTAAAGATATAGAAGATGTTCCAGGCTTGAAGTTGCCACTGGAAGTGTATGGCGTGATTGCTGCAAGAGACGCCGTGGATCACAATCGCAACATACTCTTTTCCCGTCGAAGGAATAACTGCCAAATACTCAATCCAGAGGTCCGTTTAGTATTTTTTTTCTATTTTATCTTTCCTGGTCAGTTAATTAGTTATGACTGATGCATTTAGAAATACACATCTTGTTAAGAACACATATCAAGCGATTGCCTACTAAATTGCTAGCTTAGCAAAACTGATTAATGAATGGTGAATGCAGGATCCTTTTTTGCACTTGACTGGCCCGTCTCGTGCAATTGTATGTGAGGAACCTGTTCATGTGGAAATCAAGCTCAAAGTGAAGGGTGGAACAGAGTCTGAAGATATTGCGTTGATGACTCGTGTCTGGTATTACAGCGGTAATGTGTCATGTACTCTATATACCCCTCTTGTCGGAGGCTTATGCAGAATGGTGTTAAGCTCAGAGGAACTTCATGAATCAGTCCAGGCTACTATCGTGGGTATCCGTCTCCGTGTTCCTGAAGAGACACCAAGTCTTTTCAAAAACGGTGGCAGAGTTGTTTGCTTCTCTCTGCCTCGGAAAGGCAGGCCTCGTAAAGGCAGGTTGCCTAACAGTACTCACCCTTTATTTCGGCAAGTTGTGCTTCAAGATGGAGCAATGACTAGTTGTTCAAAGGGTTACCTTAATCTGTCAAGGCATGTTGTCTCTGTAAAATTATGTGGAACGCTTGAAGTTGTCATATATGCTAACTCGCAGTCTGGGGCTATCAAAGGTGAAGTATCCATCAAGGCCCAGAATTGCAATATAACTCAGGATGTGTGTCACCTTGGCGACTCTGAGCTGGAAATCACAGTTGCTTGGTCCCGTCTAGTTCAAGACAAGCAGTGGATCTCAATGGAGGGAAGTGAGGAAGTTTGATTATGCTCAGGCGTTATGAAAGCTGTCAGACTTAGTATTTCCAGTGTTCTGTATTGTATAAGTGTATTTTGTATTTCCTCCATCTGAGCATGTTTCCTAGTACAGATGCTTTTGTCCGCTTTATGCAAAAATGGCGCACCTGATGCTTGAGATTGAGTATCGGGATCCCTATTGCAGATCGTCATCGTGCTTCCGGTGGTCCAAGTCTGGCATCAGTTCGGAAGCAGGAGGAGATGCTGCAGCCTGGCTTGAGTTCGGAAGGAGGAGATGCTGCAGGTGGGTTTAATCGGCAGTTAAAAAATTCCCCGGTTTTGTCAATGGAAGTGAAGACGTAAATTGAAGACTGTACCTGTTATTTTGTTTTTTGGGTGATTTTGACGAGAATCGGGCTCCGTTTGATGCTAGTTGGTGTTGAATGGATATTTCTCCATTAGGCAGCAAGACCGTGTGATTATTGGGATAGTTGTATGTATTCTGTTATAATAATTCGATGGAAGCATTATGTGTAGATTTGTGATGCACCGGTCATGCTTGGTAGAAGCTCTGAATGTCCATGTTCTGTAGGTTCAGCTATGTCATGTGCTTCTAGCATCCGTGTTCGTGGCGTGTATGTAGAAGCATTCTGTGTAGATTTGTGATGCACTGGAAATGCATGGTAGAGTCACTCTAAATGCTTGGTAGAAACTCTGAATGTCCATGTTCTGTTGTTTCAGCTATGTCATGTTCTTGTAGCATCCGTGTTCATGTTTTGTATGTAGAAGCACTATAGTTTGCCAAGTTCAACGAGATGATGGAGGAAACAACATCTTTGACTATAAATCCGGTAGAAGGTAATCTGTTTCAGGTTGAGCTACGGCGTAATGATCCTAGTTCCAAGAAAATTCATATGGTTATTGTCGAACCAGTTGCTAGCTCATATGACTGCTCATGCAACCGAGTCCACATGAATGGGGTCTTGTATCATCACATGCAGAAGTTCATGGTGCATACTAATGTGCAAGAAATACCAAAGATTTTATCGACGTGTTTGGTTCGACAGTTTTCCACCGTCTCCCGATTACATGGAATTTCCTGTTCGCCGTTTATTGCGGCAAGTTATCGCGCCTTCGCACAGGGCGCAGCTCACCTTGGGCCGGCCCATTTGCGGTCGTTTCCCTTCTCGCGAGATTAAAAACAGCACCTTCTGTACACGCCGCGCGCTAGCCACCCCGACTGACTCGTTCTAAGTTGACGAACCACAACGCGCAATCTAGAAAAACATAAAGCAGCGACAAAACTTAAAACCAGTTCACGGATTTTTCCAAAAAACTTTTGTTCCTTCTACTGGTTTTTTTGGGTTTTCTTCACAGTCTTTTTCCGTTCTTTCGTTTTCTTTATTTTTTATTTTCTTTTTAAGTTAAAATATTGTTCAGAATTTTGAAAAAAAAATCTTGTTGCCAAAATTTGTTCATATTTTTTAAATAATGTTCACATTGCCAAAATTTTGTTCGCAATTTCAAAAAATGTTCATGTTTTCATATTTTAGGTTACAATTCAAAAAGATGTCTCAAATTCCCAAAAAAAATTCACATTTTCAAAAATTTGTTCACAATTTACAAAAATGTTTGGAATTTCGAAATTTGTTAATCGCTTCAAAAGATGTTTTTCGAGTTTTGTTCATGTTCTGAAAAATGTTCGAAATTTATAATTTTGTTCACATTTAAAAAAAATTTGCACTTTTAAAAATGTTCGGAATTTCCATAGAAAATCATGTAGAAAAATTCTTGGAGTTTCAAAATTTTGTTCGCATTTTTCAAAAAATGTTCACCTTTTCATAAAATTGTTCTCACTTTTAAATTTTGTTCGTGTTCTCCCCATCCCCGTCGCGAGCAGCCACGCTTGCCGGACTTCCCCCTTCTTCGTCGCAAGTAGGCATGCCGGCCGGGCCTCTCCCTTCTCCTCACTTCTTTTCTGACGTTCTGGTTTGGGAAACCAACCCTTTGTCGAACCAAACACATCACGGATTACCGCCCATCGCCTCGACCTCGTGTGCCGCCAATCGCCTTATCTTGTCGACGCCCCGTGCCACCGATCGCTTGAATCCACTGATATGTGACATTGAGCCAAACATGTTCACCAATAACAACTGGAATACTCTTTAGCAGCACATTTGGGTAAATATTCACATAGGTCGAGCAACATCCCTGAACCAACACGAGAGCATAGCAGTTACAGTCTTTGAGAAATTTGCATAGCAGCATAGCAACAACCAGCAGCACATTTGGCAGCTGATACAAGAATGAGAAAGTTGGTTTCTGAGACAAAACATGAACAAATGATGTAAGAAAAGGGGCATGATCACAGCTGATACCCGAGCACCAGGATAATCTAACACACCAATGTAACACGACTCTATTTCGCTACTGAAAGAGCACTTGTAAACACTCTTTCACTCTAGAAAACTGAATCTGTGGGTAAGTTTCTGTGCACATCATCCTTGCGCCAGACAATCGTCCAGGGGAACTCTTGCCGGCCGACGGCAGTTCCTCCGCGGCCACGTGCCATATCCTTCCGCCTCCTCCCCTCCTCTTGGGACGCGCCCTCTCTCCTCCTGAACCCAGGCAAGCGGCCCAGCGACCGGGACGGGCGGCAGGCGGGTTGGCTGGGCGGTGACGGCGTACGAGCAGGTGAGGCGAACGACGACGATGGTCGGGCGGAGTGAGCAGCGAGCGGTCGAGCGACGCAAGCGGCGACGGCAACCGGGCGGGCGGCGCGGAAGGCGCTCTTACCGACGACCAGAAATTTGGCTCGTTTCTCTGTCGAACCAGATGCATTACCATATACTCCCTCCGTTCGGAATTACTTATCGCAGAAATGAATGTATCTAGACGTATATTATTCTAGATACTTCCATTTCCAAGACAAGTAATTTCGAACGGAGGGAGTAGGAATACTCTCTACGTGTACACAGCCCTAGGGGTAGTTTGGTCTTTTCTGATGCTTACAAATAGAAAAGAAAAAAGATAATTAGTAAAAGAATGAAAGTGGCATGGTAATCAAGGAGTCAACGGGCTGAGTGGCAATTTTGCGAAGCCAATCATCGAAGTGGCAATTTTAAGAAGCCACGTATAAAAAGTGGCAAATATCCTATTTTCTCTCGACTAGGAGCGCCGTGGGCAGACGGGTTCTCTCCTCCTCTGGCAGTGTGGCCGGGCACTGCATCTGCTGCATCTTGGATGCCCAGTTCTGCAAATATAAAACGAGGCAATTCATCAAAATCTGTCGCACCTTACAGGAAAAGAAGAATATGAATGTGTGTGTTAAACACTTGCCGGTGGGGCATCGTAGCCGACGTCGAAGCCGAGGTCCTCCCCTTCCTTAGGGATCTTGTCCATGGATAGCTTGAAGAGCCGCATCCACATTCCAGCCAAGGTGGAGCGGAAGAAGTTGAGGACGAGCCCCGCTTCCTCGGGTTTGTGCTCCCACATCGGGGTGGCCCGGATTTGGATCGGGAGGTTGCGGCGGTGGAGCATGACGTTGAGTACGTCGGCTAGCTGGAGGTCCTTCTTTGATCTTCTTGATCAGTGCCTCCACCTCCTCTAGGTTCCCCCAAACGATGCCTTTCTCCTTCCAGGACTTGAGCTTTGATCTGGCTGGCGAAAAGCGGCTCGGTGATATAAAACCACTCGCGATGCCATTCCTTGACCGTGTCGATAAAGGCGCCTTTGAACCAGTCTGCATTCTGGTTCTTGCTAACCGTGGCCCCTCAGCACTCCGCCAGATTGGAGCCGTTAGACTTCGGCTTGACGCCGAAGATCTTCAGCCATAGACCGAAGTGTGGCTCGATGCAGAGGAAGGCCTCGCAGACTGCGATGAAGGAGGCGAGGTGTAAAATGGAGTTCGGGGCCATGTGGTGGAAGTCGAGCCCATAGTAGTGATGGGAAACGTAGCATGCAATTTCAAAAAATTCCTACGATCACGCAAGATCTATCTAGGAGATGCATAACAACGAGAGGGGGAGAGTGTGTCCATGTACCCTCATAGACTGAAAGTGGAAGCGTTAGGTTAACGCGGTTGATGTAGTCGAACATCTTCGCGATCCAACCGGTCAAGCACCGAACGTACGCTACCTCTGAGTTCTGCACACGTTCAACTCGATGACGTCTTGATTCAGCAAAGTGTCGAGGGAGAGTTTCGTCAGCACGACGGTGTGGTGATGGTGACGTGATCTGCGCAGGGCTTCGCCTAAGCACTATGACACTATGACATGAGGAGTAAACTATGGAGGGGGAACCACACACGGCTAAGAACAATTGATGTGCTTTGGGGTGCCCCCCTGCCCCCGTATATAAAGGAGAGGGAGGAGGCCGGCCAAGGGGCGCGCCATAGGGAGGGGAACCACTAGTAGAAAAGGGGGCAAAGGTTCAGGCCGGGTAAGCCCATTAGTCCCGGTTCAGTCTAGAACCGGGACCAATGGGTGCATTGGACCCGGTTCGTGAGCCCAAGGGGCCGGCCGGGCCACGTGGGCCATTGGTCCCGGTTTGTGGGACGAACCGGGACCAATGGTCCTGGCTCCTGGCCCACCATCATTGGCCCCGGTTGGAGGCATGAACCGGGACCAAAGGCCCCCCTTTAGTCCCGGTTCATGCCACCAACCGGGACCAATGGTGGTGCCTATATATACCCCCTCGCGCAAGAGCAGAGCACACTGCTCTGTTTTTTCTGGCCGAGGGGGAGAGGGCTTGGTGGTGCTCTAGCTCACCTCCTATGCACACAAGGTGTTCGATGGAATGCCCAAGCCACACTACTTAAGCTTTCTCCTCTCCAAGCTCGACCTCCAAGCTCCATTTTCCTCAATATTTGTTTAGGTTTAGCGGTCCGTCACGCCCCGCCCCCATCTTCACCGCCGTCGATCACCCGCGCTGATCTCATCACCGGCACCACCGTGGTGAGCCTCTTGTTCTTATCTTCTTTCTGAAAGGAAAAATATTCTTACTTGTATGTTTAGATAGATACTTGTATCATTTTCTTACTTTTATTATTGCATCTTATATAGTGCGATGGTTTTGGTATCCGCCCCCGTCGGCCCTCGTCCTGTCTATGATTCGGATGTGGTATATATTATCTTTATAACTATTGGTTCATTTATTGTTTATGAAAATTATGCCGACCAACGTGACATAGATTTTATTTATCTAGGAGGTATGTGAACCAGAAATTCCAACCGACCCTATTGTTGAGAGGTTAAATTTAGTTGAAGAAGAAAACAATTTCTTGGAGGAAAAAAAATTGAGGAGGAGAAGATGATATTGGAGTTGCATGTTGCGGATGTCGTCGATGATCACAAGATCAAGATGGATGCAATGCACTTGAAGATTAGAAAGATTAGAAAATATGCCGTTCATACCGAGGCTTGGTATCAGTATGCCGTTGGATCAATTGTTACCTTGGTTGCGATTATGATTGCGTTTGTTTTCGCATTGAAATGTTTTACATAGTTTCAATGTATGGTTTAATTAATTAGATGCTCTGGAGAGCTATATGTTGTTAGATGAGAACTATGTATGTACTTTCGTTTTAATGTGATGATGAACTTATATTAATTTGGTCACTTAATTATCTATTCATGATGTTCTGTAATGGTTTTTGACACACTTAATTATATATAACGCACGCAGATGAACCGGCAATGAATGTACGGTGACAGAAACACCTCTGAGTACATTAAGGGCGTGCATGAATTTCTCGAAGCGGCTGAGGCAAGCAAGCAGAATGGTTTTATGTGTTGTCCATGCCCTAATTGTGGGAATACGAAGTCTTACTCTGACCGGAAAATCCTTCACACCCACCTGCTTTACAAGGGTTTCATGCCACACTATAATGTTTGGACAAGGCACGGAGAAATAGGGGTTACGATGGAAGACGGCGAAGAAGAAGAGTACGATGACAACTATGTGCCCCCTGAATACGGTGATGCTGCAACGGGGGGAGCTGGTGAAGATCAAGAGGAACCAGACGATGTGCCCAATGATGCTGCAATGGGTGAAGCTGCTGAAGATCAAGAGGAACCAGACGATGTGCCCGATGATGATGATCTCCGCCGGGTCATTGTCGATGCAAGGACGCAATGTGAAAGTCAAAAGGAAAAGCTGAAGTTCGATCGCATGTTAGAGGATCACAAAAAAGGGTTGTACCCCAATTGCGAAGATGGCAACACAAAGCTCGGTACTGTACTAGAATTGTTGCAGTGGAAGGCAGAGAATGATGTGCCTGACAAAGGATTTGAGAAGCTACTGAAAATATTGAAGAATAAGCTTCCAAAGGATAACGAATTGCCCGACAGTACATACACAGCAAAGAAGGTCGTATGCCCTTTAGGATTGGAGGTGCAGAAGATACATGCATGCCCTAATGACTGCATCCTCTACCGCGGTGCATACAAGGATCTGAACGCATGCCTGGTATGCGGTGCATTGCGGTATAAGATCATACGAGATGACCCTGGTGATGTTGACGGCGAGCCCCCCAGGAAGAGGGTTCGTGCGAAGGTGATGTGGTATGCTCCTATAATACCACGGTTGAAATGTCTGTTCAGAAACGGAGAGCATGCCAAGTTGATGCGATGGCACAGTGAGGACCGTAAGAAATACGGGAAGTTGAGAGCACCCGCTGACGGGTCGCAGTGGAGAAAATAGTATTGAGATGAGTTTGTAAAGGACCCAAGGAACGTATGGTTTGCTTTAAGCGCGGATGGCATTAATCCTTTCGGGGAGCAGAGCAGCAATCACAGCACCTGGCCCGTGACTCTATGTATGTATAACCTTCCTCCTTTGATGTGCATGAAGCGGAAGTTCATTATGATGCCAGTTCTCATCCAAGGCCCTAATCAACCCGGCAGCGACATTGATGTGTACCTAAGGCCATTAGTTGAAGAACTTTTACAGCCGTGGAATGGAAACGGTGTACGTACGTGGGATGAGCACAAACAAGAGGAATTTAACCTAAAGGCATTGCTGTTCGTGACCATAAACGATTGGCCCGCTCTTAGTAACCTTTCAGGACAGACAAACAAGGGATACCACGCATGCACGCACTGTTTGGATGACACCGAAAGTATATACCTGGACAGATGCAGGAAGAATGTGTGCGTGGGCCATCGTCGATTTCTCCCGACCAACCATCAATGTCAAAAGAAAGGCAAGCATTTCAAAGGCGAGGCAGTGTTGGAAATATGCCCTAGAGGCAATAATAAAAGCATTATTATTATATTTCCTTATTCATGATAATTGTCTTTATTCGTGCTATAATTGTGTTATCCGGAAATCGTAATACATGTGTGAATAACAGACAACAACATGTCCCTAGTAAGCCTCTAGTTGACTAGCTCGTTGATCGATAGATAGTCATGGTTTCCTGACTATGGACATTGGATGTCATTGATAACGAGATCACATCATTAGGAGAATGATGTGATGGACAAGACCCAATCCTAAACATAGCATAAGATCGCATAGTTCGTTTGCTAGAGTTTTCCAATGTCAAGTATCCTTTCCTTAGACCATGAGATCGTGTAACTCCCGGATACCGTAGGAGTGCTTTGGGTGTGCCAAACGTCACAACGTAACTGGGTGACTATAAAGGTATACTACGGGTATCTCTGAAAGTGTTTGTTGGGTTGACATGGATCGAGACTGGGATTTGTCACTCCGCTTGACGGAGAGGTATCACCGGGCCCTCTCGGTAATGCATCATCATAACGAGCTCAATGTGATCAAAGTGTTTGATCACGGGATCATGCATTACGGTACGAGAAAAGTGACTTGCCGGTAACGAGATTGAACGAGGTATTGGGATACCGACGATCGAATCTCGGGCAAGTAAAATACCGATTGACAAAGGGAATCGTATACGGGATTAATTGAATCCTTGACATCGTGGTTCATCCGATGAGATCATCGTGGAGCATGTGGGAGCCAACATGGGTATCCAGATCCCGCTGTTGGTTATTGCCCGAGAGCCGTCTCGGTCATGTCTGCATGTCTCCCGAACCCGTAGGGTCTACACACTTAAGGTTCGGTGACGCTAGGGTTGTGAAGATATGTATATCCAGTAACCCGAATGTTGTTCGGAGTCCCGGATGAGATCCCGGACATCACGAGGAGTTCCGGAATGGTCCGGAGGTAAAGAATTATATATAGGAAGTGCTGTTTCGGCCATCGGGACAAATTTCGGGGTTATCGGTATTGTACCGGGACCACCGGAGGGGTCCCGGGGGTCCACCGGGTGGGGCCACCTGCCCCGGTGGGCCACATGGGCCTTAGGGGGTGCGCCTTGGCCTGCTTGGTCCAAGGGGAACCAGCCCCAAAGGGCCCATGCGCCTAGGGTTCCATCTAGGAGGAGTCCTAGTGGTGGAAGGCACCTCCTAGATGGCTTGGGGGGGAGGGAAACCTCCCTGGCCGCCGCCCCCCTTGGGAGATTAGATCTCCCAGGGCCGGCGCTCCCCCAAGAGGCCTATATAAAAGGGGGGGAGGGGAGGGGGGCAGCGCACCAATAAGCCCTGGCGCCTCCCTCCTCCCTGCAACACCTCCTCCTCCTCCCGTAGTTGCTTAGCGAAGCCCTGCCGGAGTTCTGCTGCATCCACCACCACGCCGTCGTGCTGCTGGATCTTCATCAACCTCTCCTTCCCCCTTGCTGGATCAAGAAGGAGGAGACGTCACGCTTTCCGTACGTGTGTTGAACACGGAGGTGCCGTCCGTTCGGCACTAGATCATCGGTGAATTGGATCACGGCGAGTACGACTACCTCATCCACGTTCACTCGAACGCTTCCGTTGCGATCTACAAAGTGGTATGTAGATGCTATCTAATCTGAATACTCGTTGCTAGATGAACTCATAGATAGATCTTGGTGAAACCGTAGGAAATTTTTTTGTTTTCTGCAACGTTCCCCAACAGTGGCATCATGAGCTAGGTCTATGCGTAGTTCTTCTTGCGCGAGTAGAACACAATTTGTTGTGGGCGTAGATGTTGTCAACTTTTCTTGCCGCTACTAGTCTTATCTTGCTTCAGCGGTATTGTGGGATGAAGCGGCCCGGACCAACCTTACACGTACGCTTACGTGAGACCGGTTCCACCGACTAACATGCACTAGTTGCATAAGGTGGCTGGCGGGTGTCTGTCTCTCCCACTTTAGTTGGAGCGGATTCGATGAAAAGGGTCCTTATGAAGGGTAAATAGAAGTTGACAAATCACGTTGTGGCTTTTACGTAGGTAAGAAAACGTTCTTGCTAGAACCCTAATTCAGCCACGTAAAACTTGCAACAACAATTAGAGGACGTCTAACTTGTTTTTGCAGCAAGTGCTTTGTGATATGATATGGCCAAAGTTGTGATGAATGATGAATGATCTATATGTGATGTATGAGATGTTCATGCTATTGTAATAGGAATCACGACTTGCATGTCGATGAGTATGACAACCGGCAGGAGCCATAGGAGTTGTCTTTATTTTTATATGACCTGTGTGTCATTGAGAAACGCCATGTAAATTACTTTACTTTATTGCTAAACGCGTTAGCCTTAGTAGTATAAGTAATAGTTGGCGAGCAACTTCATGAAGACACGATGATGGAGATCATGATGATGGAGATCATGGTGTCAAGCCGGTGACAAGATGATCATGGAGCCCCAAGATGGAGATCAAAGGAGCTATGTGATATTGGCCATATCATGTCACGTTTATTATTTGATTGCATGTGATGTTTATCATGTTTTGCATCTTGTTTACTTAGCACGACAGTAGTAAATAAGATGATCCCTCATAATAATTTCAAGAAAGTGTTCACCCTAACTGTGCACCGTTGCGACAGTTCGTTGTTTCGAAGCACCACGTGATGATCGGGTGTGATAGATTCTAACATTCACATACAATGGGTGTAAGACAGATTTACACACGCAAAACACTTAGGTTGACTTGACGAGCCTAGCATGTACAGACATGGCCTCGGAACACAGAAGACCGAAAGGTCGAGCATGAGTCGTATAGAAGATACGATCAACATGAAGATGTTCACCGATGTTGACTAGTCCGTCTCACGTGATGATCGGACACGGCCTAGTTGACTTGGATCATGTAATACTTAGATGACTAGAAGAGGGATGTCTATCTAAGTGGGAGTTCATTAAATAATTTGATTAAATGAACTTTATTATCATGAACTTAGTCTAAATTTTTTACAATATGTCTTGTAGATCAAATGGCCAACGTAGTCCTCAACTTCAACGCGTTCCTAGAGAAAACCAAGCTGAAAGACGATGGTAGCAACTATACGGACTGGGTCCAGAACCTGAGGATCATCCTCATAGCTGCCAAGAAAGATTATGTCCTACGAGCACCGCTGGGTGACGCACCTATTCTCCCTGCAGAACAAGACGTTATGAACGCTTGGCAGTCACGCTGCGATGATTACTCCCTCGTTTAGTGCGGCATGCTTTACAGCTTAGAGCTGGGGCTCCAAAAGCGTTTTGAGAGACATGGAGCATATGAGATGTTCGAAGAGCTGAAAATGGTTTTCCAAGCTCATGCCCGGGTCGAGAGATATGAAGTCTCCGACAAATTCTTTAGCTGTAAGATGGAGGAAAATAGTTCTGTCAGTGAACACATACTGAAGATGTCTGGGTTGCACAACCGCATGACTCAACTGGAAGTTAATCTCCCGGAAGAAGTGGTCATTGACAGAATCCTCCAGTCGCTTCCACCTAGCTACAAGAGCTTTGTGATGAACTACAATATGCAGGGGATGGTAAAGACCATTCCTGAGGTATATGCTATGCTGAAATCAGCAGAGGTAGAAATCAAGAAGGAGCATCAAGTGTTGATGGTAAATAAAACCACTAAGTTCAAGAAGGGCAAGGGTAAAAAGAACTTCAAGAAGGACGGCAAGGAAGTTGCCGCGCCCGGTAAGCAAGTTGCCGGGAAGAAGCCAAAGAATGGACCCAAGCCCGAGACTGAGTGTTTTTATTGCAAGGGAAGTGGTCACCGGAAGCGGAACTGCCCCAAATACTTAGCGGACAAGAAGGCCGGCAAAACCAAAGGTATATGTGATATACATGTAATTGATGTGTACCTTACCAGTACTCGTAGTAGCTCTTGGGTATTTGATACCGGTGCAGTTGCTCACATTTGTAACTCAAAGCAGGAGCTGCGGAATAAACGGAGACTGGCGAAGGATGAGGTGACGATGCGCGTCGGGAATGGTTCCAAGGTCGATGTGATCGCCGTCGGCACGCTGCCTCTACATTTACCTACGGGATTAGTTTTAAACCTCAATAATTGTTATTTAGTGCCAAGTTTGAGCATGAACATTGTATCTGGATCTCGCTTAATTCGAGATGGCTACTCATTTAAATCCGAGAATAATGGTTGTTCTATTTATATGAGAGATATGTTTTATGGTCATGCTCCGATGGTTAATGGTTTATTCTTAATGAATCTCGTACGTGATGATACACATATTCATAGTGTGAATACCAAAAGAGTTAAAGTTGATAACAATAGTCCCACATATTTGTGGCACTGCCGCCTTGGTCACATAGGTGTCAAACGCATGAAGAAGCTCCATGCAGATGGACTTTTAGAGTCTCTTGATTATGAATCATTTGACACGTGCGAACCATGCCTCATGGGTAAAATGACCAAGACTCCGTTCTCAGGAACAATGGAGCAAGCAACCAACTTATTGGAAATCATACATACCGATGTGTGCGGTCCAATGAGTGTTGAGGCTCGCGGTGGCTATCGTTATGTTCTCACCCTCACTGATGACTTGAGTAGATATGGGTATATCTACTTGATGAAACACAAGTCTGAGACCTTTGAAAAGTTCAAGGAATTTCAGAGTGAGGTTGAAAATCAACGTGATAGAAAGATCAAGTTTCTACGATCAGATCGTGGAGGAGAATACTTGAGTCATGAATTTGGCACGCACTTAAGAAAATGTGGAATAGTTTCACAACTCACGCCGCCTGGAACACCTCAGCGTAATGGTGTGTCCGAACGTCGTAATCGCACTCTATTAGATATGGTGCGATCTATGATGTCTCTTACCGATTTACCGCTATCTTTTTGGGGCTATGCTTTAGAGACTGCTGCATTCACTTTAAATAGGGCTCCGTCGAAATCCGTTGAGATGACACCGTATGAATTATGGTTTGGGAAGAAACCTAAGCTGTCGTTTCTAAAAGTTTGGGGATGCGATGCTTATGTCAAGAAACTTCAACCTGAAAAGCTCGAACCCAAGTCGGAAAAATGCGTCTTCATAGGATACCCTAAAGAAACTGTTGGGTATACCTTCTACCTCATATCCGAAGGCAAGATCTTTGTTGCCAAGAATGGATCCTTTCTAGAGAAAGAGTTTCTCTCGAAAGAAGTAAGTGGGAGGAAAGTAGAACTTGATGAAGTGTTACCTCTTGAACCGGAAAATGGCGAAACTCAAGAAAACGTTTCTGAGGTGCCTGCGCCGACTAGAGAGGAAATTAATGATGATGATCACGATACTTCTAATCAAACTCCTACTGAAATTCGAAGGTCCACAAGGACACGTTCCGCACCAGAGTGGTACGGGAACCCTGTCTTGGAAATCATGTTGTTAGACAACAGTGAACCTTCGAACTATGAGGAAGCAATGGCGGGCCCGGATTCCGACAAATGGCTGGAAGCCATGAAATCCGAGATAGGATCCATGTATGAAAACGAAGTATGGACTTTGACTGACTTGCCCGTTGAGCGGCGAGCCATTGAAAATAAATGGATCTTTAAGAAGAAGACAGACGCGGATGGTAATGTGACCATCTATAAAGCTCGGCTTGTCGCTAAGGGTTATCGACAAGTTCAAGGGGTTGACTACGATGAGACTTTCTCACCGGTAGCGAAGCTGAAGTCCGTCCGAATCATGTTAGCAATTGCCGCATACTATGATTATGAGATATGGCAAATGGACGTCAAAACGACATTCCTTAATGGTTTCCTTAAGGAAGAATTGTATATGATGCAGCCGGAAGGTTTTGTCGATCCTAAGAATGCTGACAAGGTGTGCAAGCTCCAACGCTCGATTTATGGGCTGGTGCAAGCATCTCGGAGTTGGAACATTCGCTTTGATGAGATGATCAAAGCGTTTGGGTTTACGCAGACTTATGGAGAAGCCTGCGTTTACAAGAAAGTGAGTGGGAGCTCTGTAGCATTTCTCATATTATATGTAGACGACATACTTTTGATGGGAAATGATATAGAACTCTTGGACAGCATTAAGGCCTACTTGAATAAGAGTTTTTCAATGAAGGACCTTGGAGAAGCTGCTTATATATTAGGCATCAAGATCTATAGAGATAGATCAAGACGCCTCATAGGTCTTTCACAAAGCACATACCTTGATAAAATATTGAAGAAGTTCAATATGGATCAATCTAAGAAAGGGTTCTTACCTGTGTTACAAGGTATGAAATTGAGCTCAGCTCAATATCCGACCACGGCAGAAGATATAGAAGAGATGAGCGTCATCCCCTATGCCTCAGCCATAGGTTCTATTATGTATGCCATGCTGTGTACCAGACCTGATGTAAACCTTGCCGTAAGTTTGGTAGGAAGGTACCAAAGTAATCCCGGCAAGGAACACTGGACAGCGGTCAAGAATATCCTGAAGTACCTGAAAAGGACCAAGGAAATGTTTCTCGTTTATGGAGGTGACGAAGAGCTCGTCGTAAAAGGTTACGTCGACGCTAGCTTCGACACAGATCTGGATGACTCTAAGTCACAAACCGGATACGTGTATATTTTGAATGGTGGGGCAGTAAGCTGGTGCAGTTGCAAGCAGAGCGTCGTGGCGGGATCTACATGTGAAGCGGAGTACATGGCAGCCTCGGAGGCAGCACATGAAGCAATTTGGGTGAAGGAGTTCATCACCGACCTCGGAGTCATACCCAATGCGTCGGGGCCAATCAAACTCTTCTGTGACAACACTGGAGCTATTGCACTTGCAAAGGAGCCCAGGTTTCACAAGAAGACCAGGCACATCAAGCGTCGCTTCAACTCCATTCGTGAAAATGTTCAAGATGGAGACATAGAAATTTGTAAAGTGCACACGGATCTGAATGTCGCAGATCCGTTGACTGAACCTCTCCCTAAGGCAAAACATGATCAGCACCAGAACTCTATGGGTGTTCGATTCATCACAATGTAACTAGATTATTGACTCTAGTGCAAGTGGGAGACTGTTGGAAATATGCCCTAGAGGCAATAATAAAAGCATTATTATTATATTTCCTTATTCATGATAATTGTCTTTATTCGTGCTATAATTGTGTTATCCGGAAATCGTAATACATGTGTGAATAACAGACAACAACATGTCCCTAGTAAGCCTCTAGTTGACTAGCTCGTTGATCGATAGATAGTCATGGTTTCCTGACTATGGACATTGGATGTCATTGATAACGAGATCACATCATTAGGAGAATGATGTGATGGACAAGACCCAATCCTAAACATAGCATAAGATCGCATAGTTCGTTTGCTAGAGTTTTCCAATGTCAAGTATCCTTTCCTTAGACCATGAGATCGTGTAACTCCCGGATACCGTAGGAGTGCTTTGGGTGTGCCAAACGTCACAACGTAACTGGGTGACTATAAAGGTATACTACGGGTATCTCTGAAAGTGTCTGTTGGGTTGACATGGATCGAGACTGGGATTTGTCACTCCGCTTGACGGAGAGGTATCACCGGGCCCTCTCGGTAATGCATCATCATAATGAGCTCAATGTGATCAAAGTGTTTGATCAGGGGATCATGCATTACGGTACGAGAAAAGTGACTTGCCGGTAACGAGATTGAACGAGGTATTGGGATACCGACGATCGAATCTTGAGCAAGTAAAATACCGATTGACAAAGGGAATCGTATACGGGATTAATTGAATCCTTGACATCGTGGTTCATCCGATGAGATCATCGTGGAGCATGTGGGAGCCAACATGGGTATCCAGATCCCGCTGTTGGTTATTGCCCGAGAGCCGTCTCGGTCATGTCTGCATGTCTCCCGAACCCGTAGGGTCTACACACTTAAGGTTCGGTGACGCTAGGGTTGTGAAGATATGTATATCCAGTAACCCGAATGTTGTTCGAAGTCCCGGATGAGATCCCGGACGTCACGAGGAGTTCCGGAATGGTCCGGAGGTAAAGAATTATATATAGGAAGTGCTGTTTCGGCCATCGGGACAAATTTCGGGGTTATCGGTATTGTACCGGGACCACCGGAGGGGTCCCGGGGGTCCACCGGGTGGGGCCACCTGCCCCGGTGGGCCACATGGGCCTTAGGGGGTGCGCCTTGGCCTGCTTGGTCCAAGGGGAACCAGCCCCAAAGGGCCCATGCGCCTAGGGTTCCATCTAGGAGGAGTCCTAGTGGTGGAAGGCACCTCCTAGATGGCTTGGGGGGGGGGGGAGGGAAACCTCCCTGGCCCCCGCCCCCCTTGGGAGATTAGATCTCCCAGGGCCGGCGCCCCCCTAGATGCCTATATAAAAGGGCGGAGGGGAGGGGGGCAGCGCACCAATAAGCCCTGGCGCCTCCCTCCTCCCTGCAACACCTCCTCCTCCTCCCGTAGTTGCTTAGCGAAGCCCTGCCGGAGTTCTGCTGCATCCACCACCACGCCGTCGTGCTGCTGGATCTTCATCAACCTCTCCTTCCCCCTTGCTGGATCAAGAAGGAGGAGACGTCACGCTTTCCGTACGTGTGTTGAACACGGAGGTGCCGTCCGTTCGGCACTAGATCATCGGTGAATTGGATCACGGCGAGTACGACTACCTCATCCACGTTCACTCGAACGCTTCCGTTGCGATCTACAAAGTGGTATGTAGATGCTATCTAATCTGAATACTCGTTGCTAGATGAACTCATAGATAGATCTTGGTGAAACGTAGGAAATTTTTTTGTTTTCTGCAACGTTCCCCAACAGGCAGATCACCGGAAGAAGCCTGCCATGCGTACCAGTGATCATGTACTTGCTATGGTCAATGATTTGCACGTAATCTTTGGAAAGGGTTCCGGCGGACTAGCGGTTCCGAATGACGCTGAGGGACGCGCACCCATGTGGAAGAAGAAATCTATATTCTTCGACCTACCCTATTGGAAAGAGCTAGAGGTCCGCTCTTCAATCGACGTGATGCATGTGACGAAGAACCTTTGCGTGAACCTGTTAGGCTTCTTGGGCGTGTATGGGAAGACAAAAGATACACCTGAGGCATGGGAGGACCTGCAACATTTGCACAAAAAAGACGGCATGCCTCCGAAGCAGTATGAAGGTCCTGCCAGCTACGCTCTTACGAAAGAAGAGAAAGAAATTTTCTTTGAATGCCTGCTCAGTATGAAGGTCCCGACTGGCTTCTCGTCGAATATAAAGGGAATAATAAATATGCCAGAGAAAAAGTTTCAGAACCTAAAGTCTCATGACTGCCACGTGATTATGACGCAACTGCTTCCGGTTGCATTGAGGGGGCTTCTACCGGAAAACGTCCGATTAGCCATTGTGAAGCTATGTGCATTCCTCAATGCAATCTCTCAGAAGGTGATCGATCCAGAAATCATACCAAGGCTAAGGAATGATGTGGCGCAATGTCTTGTCAATTTTGAGCTGGTGTTCCCACCATCCTTCTTCAATATCATGACGCACGTCCTAGTTCATCTAGTCGACGAGATTGTCATTCTGGGGCCCGTATTTCTACACAATATGTTCCCCTTTGAGAGGTTCATGGGAGTCCTAAAGAAATATGTCCGTAACCGCGCTAGGCCAGAAGGAAGCATCTCCATGGGCCATCAAACAGAGGATGTCATCGGGTTTTGTGTTGACTTCATTCCTGGCCTTAAGAAGATAGGTCTCCCTAAATCGCGGTATGAGGGGAGACTGACTGGAAAAGGCACGCTTGGAAGGGACTCAATAATATGCAGGGACGGATATTCTTGGTCTCAAGCACACTACACAGTTCTACAGAACTCTACCTTGGTGACCCCGTATATCGATGAACACAAGAACAGTCTGCGCTCCAAACACCCGGAGCAGTGCGACGACTGGATTACATGTGAACACATCAGGACTTTCAGCAGTTGGTTGGAAACACGTCTCAGAGGTGACAACACTGTTTGTGATGAGCTATACTTGTTGTCCAGGGGACCATCTTTGACTGTATTAATTTACAAAGGATACGAGATAAATGGGAATACATTTTACACGATTGACCAAGATCAAAAGAGCACCAACCAAAACAACGGTGTCCGCTTTGATGCAACAACCGAGAGGGGAAAGGACACATATTATGGTTACATAGTGGACATATGGGAACTTGACTACGAACATGATTTTAAGGTCCCTTTGTTTAAGTGCAAATGGGTCAATCTGTCAGGAGGCGGGGTACAGGTAGACCCAAAGTACGGAATGACAACAGTGGATCTGAAAAATCTTGGGTACACTGACGAACCGTTCGTCCTAGCCAATGATGTGGCACAGGTTATCTATGTGAAGGACATGTCTACCAGACCGAGAAAAAGAAAAGATAAGGAAGCGAATACATCATACGATGAGCCAAAGCGCCACATAGTTCTTTCAGGAAAAAGGGACATCGTGGGAGTGGAGGGCAAGACAGACATGTCTGAAGATTATGAAAAGTTTCATGAAATTCCTCCCTTCAAAGTCAAGGCTGACCCAAGCATCCTGATAAACGATGAAGATTATCCATGGTTACGGCGCAATAAGCAAATGACACAAGCGAAGAAAAAGTGAAGACTTTCTCCCGCAACTATTATGATGATACCATGCCAACTTTGTAACAGACGAGTATGATACCATTCTCCGTTTTGTACATGCACATGCTATGCCAACTTTTTCAGAGTTCATTTCAAATGGTTTAATGTCTTATGGTTTGGCCCTCGTAATACCATTAATCCCGGTTCGCTCCTTGTCAACAATGTTCTCACCAAGAACACTCTCAAGAGGGCAGCCACGTGCGCCATTGGTAAAGTTAATCACAAACTTGTGATTCACACAAATTTCAAAGAATTCAAATTTTAACTATTCTAATTTGAAAACTAATGGCACTAACAGAAAGTTTATATTTTTTCTAAAACTAAAAGCAAAAAGAATTAAAAAATAAAATAAAAAACAAAAGAAAATAAATAATGCAGAAAACAAATCAAAAAACTGAAAAAAATAAATAAAAATAGCAACAATAAGTATTTTGTTGTAAGTAGAAACAAAATAAAATAAATAAAGCAACAAAGAAAACAAAAAAATGATTTCAAATGTGAAAACTAATGGCATTAATAAAAAGTTTATAATTTTTCTAAAACTAAAAGCATAAAGAATAAAAAATAAAGCAAAAAACAAAATAAAATAAAATAAATAAAGCAACAAACAAACAAAAAAAAACAAAAAAGTGCCACATACTGGGCCCCCACGGCCTGAATACGACTAGAAACCCATCCATGGGCCAGGATTCAGGCCCGCAGGAGGCCCAGTAGGCTCACAGGCATAGCAGTGACAATTAGGCCCGTAAGCCTGCAATGGAGAGAAGCTCGAGAGGGGTGCGGCAGTGGGGCTTATAAACCACTGCGCACCCCTCTCAACTAGCGAGGTGGGACTAAACTTTCGACGCCGGCGCAGCAGCACAAGGCCTTTGGTCCCGGTTGGTGGCACCAACCGGTACTAAAGGTGGGCATTGGTCCCGGTTGGTGCCACGAACCGGTACCAATGACCCCCTTTAGTCCCGGTTGGTGCCACCAACCGGGACTAAAGGCCGCCGCTTCCCGCCCTTTGGGCTGCTGAAAAGTGGCCTTTGGTCCCGGTTGGTGGCACCAACCGGGACTAATGCCCGCCTTTAGTCCCGGTTGCTGCCACGAACCGGGACTAAAGGCTCTGCTATATAAGTCCACACTTAGGAAATTTTCACTCTCGTCTTGCAGTTGCCGCCCCCGACGCCGCCGACGCCGCCAGGCTGCCCCGACGCCGCCCGCCCCGGCGCGCCCCCATCGTCGCCGTCGCCCGCGCCCCTGCCCCGACGCGCGCCGCCCCGGCCCGCCCCCGTCGCCGTCGCCCGCGTCCCTGCCCCAACGCGCGCCGCCATGGCCCGCCCTCGCCGTCGCCCGTGCCGGCCCCTTCCCCGACGCGCGCCGCCCTGGCCCGCCGTCGCCGTCGCCCGCACCCCCTACCCCAAGCGCGCGCCCACTGCCCCGTCGCCATCCTCGCCGCTGACCCCGCGGTCATCCTGGTCCTGCCGGCGCCCTCCCTAGCTAGCATTTTTTTCATATATATGCTTTTTTTTCATATATATGCTTGTTTATATATATATATATATATGTATATATGTTCTCTGTGTATATATATGTTCATGTATATATGCAAAAGATAGTTTTTTAGAAAAATTAGGATTTTTTTTCTGTTCATAGATTTTTTTGGTGATATTAATTATTGTAAATATGCAAATGTTTGTATATTCATATGAACAATGAATTAGGCAATACTACTTCATGTATTTTTAAGAAGGAAGAAGAAGAAAAAGAATGAGAGGAAAAAGGAAATAAGAAGAGGAAGAAAGGAGAAGAAGAGGGGAGAGGAAGAAGAGGAGAAATAAATAAGAAGAAGAAAAAAGAAGAAAAAGAAGAGGAGAAGAAGAAAGGAATAGAGGAGAAGAAGAGAAAATAGAATATTCTATTTTCTCTTCTTCTCCTCTATTCCTTTCTTCTTCTCCTCTTTTTTTTTCTTCTTTTTTTTTCTTCGATCTTCTCCTCTAGCTATTCCTTTCTTCTTCTCCTCTTCTTATTTCTTCTTCATTTTCTTATGTTTTATCGGGTCTATCATCGTCGATATACCCCTCCCGATAACTTCAACACGTGGGGGGGGTCGATATACTCCCTCCCCGATAACATTATTTTCCCGTGTATGTATCTCATCGTTGTCGATATTACCCCCTCCCGGTAACTTCAACACGAGGGGGGGGGGGTTGATATATATACCCCTTCCCGATAACTTCAACACATGGGGGGGGGTCGATATACCCCCTCCCCGATAATATTATTTTCCCATGTACGTATATCTTCGTTGTCGATATAAATGTACCCCTCCCGATAACTTCAACACGTGGGGGGGGGGGTCGATATACCCGCTCCCCGATAACATTATTTTCCCGTGTATGTATCTCATCGTTGTCGATATTACCCCCTCCCGGATAACTTCGACAGTGAAAACTCTCGAGGAGTACACCCAAACTAATATATCCACGTGTTGTCATGCTTGTGTAATAATTGCCATGTTGTAATATAAACAATGGAGCACGGACGAGACGAGGAAGCAGAAGAGAGGTTGCGGGACATAATCTTAGACGGAGGTGATGTCATGTCGTGTTTTCTTAACGACAATGATGGTCTGGAAGAACAGCAGGGTAAAGAAGCAGGTCCGGAAGAACGGCAGGGTGAAGAAGCAGGTTCGGAAGAACAGGGTGACGGCTCCGGTGACCGAACAGAGTCCGGCCAGGTAAATATATTAGTTAAGCCTGTGCTGAGACTAGCTAATTGATGCATTCATTGTTTTGGTATGTACACATATTAATTAACTCTCGTCTTTCTTCTTTTTTCTAGCCCTCCGGATCGAGCACAACTTCGGTAAAGAGACGAGGCCCGAAGAAAAAGTTGCGCGAGGATGAAAGGTTTGAGATCACAGCAATCGCGCGCGACGGCCTACCGATTGAACCCATCCGGACGAAGGATGCATTTACTGCTCAGTGTGGGGTTCTTGTTAGGGACAAGATCCCGATCAGCATCCACCAATGGTTTAAGCCAGCTAAAGAAGACCCTGAGGTGTCTTTTGTCAATGATATGCAGAAAGAAGATCTTTGGAATGAGCTGAAGGCAAATTTCACCCTACCGCCAGAGGAGGATCTGGAGAAGCCGGTTATAGAGCAATTAATTAAGTCTGCTGCTCTTAAGAAGATGGCCGAGCTATTCAGGAGGTGGAAGAATGAGCTAAAAAGGTTTGTCGACAAAAAAGAGACACCAGAATTCAAGGGCAAATATGAGAAGATCAGAGATCAATGGCCCGCATTTGTGGCCCACAAGACATCGGATAAGAGTAAGAAGATGTCAGAGACAAACAAGAAAAATGCTGCGAAGAAGAAGCTTCACCATCGCATGGGGTCAGGTGGCTACCTCAAAGGCCGGCCTAAGTGGGCAAAGGCTGAGACTGATCTGCTTGATAAAGGGATCGAACTAGAGACAATGAACTGGCCAGACCGTTGCCGGACTTGGTTCTTCGGGGCTAGCGGATCCTTGGACCCTGTAACAGGGAAGTGCGTTTGGACGGACGAGCAACTTGACATACCCTTCAAGAAACTTCAGTACTATATCGATGCAGCGTAGAAAGGGACGTTCCTTCTAGACAGAGAGAACGACGAGCTCACAAAGGCCCTCGGAAATCCTGAGCACCCTGGACGGACACGAGGCACGCCAGGCTCCATTCCGTGGAAGGCTGGGTTTCCGGACGCAGGCGGTTACAAATGCCACAAGAGGAGGAAGAAAGTGCAGCAGACCGAACTGCAGGCGCTGCACGCAAGGGTACAAGCGGTAGAGGAACAAGAAGCAAATCGCAGCAAATGACTTGCCGAAGCTTCCCCTGAAGCTACCCCGCCATCTCAGCGGAGAAGTAGCGTGGCTTCCACCGAGCTGCTTCTGCCGGAGCATGTCTTGACGGCTCCTGCCAGCTATCCCGTGGATGCTATGACGGAGTCTCAAAATTGCCACCTTATGACGCAATGGATTAATATGAAGGTCAAGGCGGCTGTTGGCTCTGTTTTTCCTAATGAACCCGGCGCAACTTTTCACTGCCGGCCGATTCCAGAAGGATATGCTAAGGTGATGGTGGATGAAATAACGGAGGGATTTGAGGTCCTCCCGCTTGACCACCCTACCGGAGAAGGGGAGACTCGGCTGGGTTCTTCTTTGAAGACTCCATGCCTATGGCGGAAGGAGCTCATCAACCTTCCGAACTGGACGCCTCCGCCTCCTCCTCCGGCGAGTCAGGGCACTCCGCCTCCTCCACCGCCTCCTCCTTCGGTGAGTGACGATTAGGGCACTCGGCCGGCTCCTTCTCCGGCGCGTGGCGGCACTCTGCCTCCTTCTCCGCCTGCACTGGCGCGCCTAAGAAGCCAGCCTCCTCCTTCTCCGCCTCATCAGCAAGGGCAGAAGAGACCCGCCGCCGCTCCGGCAGCTGCTCCGGCGCGTCGTAGTACTTCTCCTCCGCCTCGTAAGCAAGTAAAGAAGACAACCGCTCCGTCTGCTCGACCGGCGTCTAGCAGTACAGCCAGAGGCGGGAGGACATACAGATTCAGTCCTTCTCTAAAGACTCCAGAGAAGTTACCATACGAGAGGACCCCGGAGGAGAACGCGAAGATCGTGCGTACCGAAGTGGATGACTGATTTCAAGGGTTGAAAGCAAAGAGACATCCACCTCCGGAGGAGAAGGTAGATCCAGTGAAAGTGAAGCGCACTCTGGCTGTCCTGGCAAAACCACCCAAGTCTCCGCCGAAAGGCAACTATGAGCGCATTATTGGAAAGACATGTGCCGAAGTGGAGCGGTCGGGAAGTATAGTCAGTGATCAAAGGATGAAAGAACGACGAGCAGCTAGGAAACAAATTGCCCAGCTCGGAAAACAAGGGAATCAATCGTGCCCCCCGCTCAAGGTGCCTAGCGACATCGTCGATCCGAGGATGGTGCCCGGTTATAGCAATCTTGAAGATTACCTGCCCGACGATGTACATTATGATTTCATGGACGTGCAGATACACAGATACGAGTACGGGAAGCCTCTCGTCAAAGATGAAAAATCTCTATCAACGATGATGCAAAGATTGCATGATTGGTACTTGAAAATCTGCAGAGAGTCTGGGGGGAGGAGTACTTTGTATGTGAGCATTAAAAAGGAGCATGACCTCGTTGGAATTGATCTGTTGCCTATTCCATTTGAGGAGTTCTATCAGTTTTTCAATCAATTGGCCCTTGATAAAGCAACGGTCACCTGCTACTGTTTGTAAGTACTACTACATCTGTCATTAAGTCTCTCTATATAGCTCAGCTCTTTCATTGCATGTATTTATAATTATCCTCACTATATTATGCAGATTGAAGATCGCCGAATTGAAGAAAAGACAAGTCGGTGATATTGGGTTCATTAACACATATCTCATAGATGCAACTGAGGTTAAATTTCATGCCGCAAATACCGAGGCCAACTTGCTACGATCATTCAAAATAAATGAAAACAAAGATATAATACTCTTTCCTTACAACTTCAAGTGAGTGTTACTGTCTTGTGCATATTCGGTTTCCCTTATATATTAGTCCAGGTTATAGTAATGTAATTGATGAGTTATGCATGCGTGCGCAGGTACCACTATATTCTCCTAGAGATTAGGCTTGAGCAGGGAGTAGTAACTGTCTTGGACTCTAAACGAAAAGATCCCCAGGAGTATGCGGACATGACTCAAATACTCCAGAAGTAAGTTAAATCGATCATTATCCACCATATCAGCAACTTTGTTCATTTTTGATATCAAGTAATTGTTTTCTTTGTCTGGCAGGGTTTGGAGAAAATTCACCAAAAAAGCTCCAGGACTGCCGAAGGAGCTGCAATTTAGACACCCGAAAGTAAGTACTATAGTAGCATGTTCCGCGCATATCCTAGCTATTGATTCAAGCGCTAGTCTCATCAATACCATTTGGCATTCTTGCTTATCTATTTGATTGACCTCTATTTCTTGTAAATTGGTTGTGGCAGGACCAAGGGAATGATTTCTGTGGATACTACGTTTGCGAGTCCATCCGCCACACAACCTGTGAGCGGGGCTACTCTGCCGAACAATATGAAGTGCGTAAATAACAATATTCACAATTTTATTTTATTACCATCATTTGTGTTGAGTTTCATTCATTCATATATATATGTATTGACACCCTTCTTCAAATTAGATGTTCCGGATGCGGGATGAACTCCTAGCACCAGGTCGCATGCGAGCAATTCAAGAGGAATTGGCGGCATTCTTTCTTGACCACGTGATCGCTGAAGACGGAGAATACTATGTGGACCATGCGTCCGTAGTTTAGGACATTATATTTGTAAGAGATAATTATTGTATATATGTAGCCGGTAGTGTCGGATAGATATACGAGAACTTGTTGTTCGACCAATCTCTTGGAGAAGGAGAGGTGGTCGATATCACTTCTCTCTGTATGCATATATGTTCATGACGATCTTTTATTTCCTTCGTTTGCTTACTAGATAGCTAGCGTGTCTAGTCCTCTCTATACGTATGTATAGTACGTAGCGTCGACCAAGCACGGACATAAGAGAGGGCACTTCTCTCTATTAATTAGCTATCTAACACAATATATGAAATACCTAAATTAACCCCCAAAACCCCCAACCCCCCCCCTTTAAAAAAAAACAAAAGCCCCAGCCACAGAAATGCTGACGTGTGGAGGTCTATTGGTCCCGGTTGGTGCCACCAACCGGGACCAAAGGCCCTCCTGCCTGGGCTCAGCGCGCAGGCCATGTGGAGGCCCATCTGTCCCGGTTCTGGTTAGAACCGGGACTAAAGGGTCAGGGCATTAGTAACGACCCTTTAGTCCTGGTTCAGGAACCGGGACAAAAGGCCCTTACGAACCGGGACAATAGGCCCGTTTTCTACTAGTGAACCGACTAGGACTCCAAGTCCTATTCGCCCCCTTCCTTCTTACGGAGGGGGAAAGGGGGAAGGAGAGGAGAGGGAGAGGGAAAGGGGAGCTGCGCCTCTCCCTTTGTCCTATTCGGACTCCCCTTGGGGGGCACCCCCTTGTGAGCTTCCCTCTCTCTCCCCTATGGCCCATGAGGCCCAATACTTTACCTGGGGGGTTCCTGTAACCCCTCGGTACTCCGAAAAATACCCGAACCACTCTGAAACCATTCCGGTGTCTGAATACCATCGTCCAATATATCAATCTTTACCTCTCGACCATTTTGAGACTCCTCGTCATGTCCGTGATCTCACCCGGCACTCTGAACAATCTTTGGTCACCCAAAACACATAACTCATAAAACAAATCGTCATCGAACGTTAAGCGTGCGGACCCTACGGGTTCGAGAACTATGTAGACATGACGGAGACACATCTCCGATCAATAACCAACAGCAGAACCTGGATGCTCATATTGGTTCCTACATATTCTACGAAGATCTTTATCGGTCAAACCACAATGACAACATACGTCATTCCCTTTGTCATCGGTATGTTACTTGCCCGAGATTCGATCTTCGGTATCCTCATACCTAGTTCAATCTCGTTACTGGAAAGTCTCTTTACTCGTTCCGTAATGCATCATCGCGTAACTAACTCATTAGTTACATTGTTTGCAAGGCTTATCATGATGTGCATTACTGAGAGGGCCCAGGGATACCTCTCCGATACTCGGAGTGACAAATCCTAATCTTGATATATGCCAACCCAACAAACACCTTGGGAGACACCTGTAGAACATCTTTATAATCACCCAGTTACATTGTGACGTTTGATAGCACACAAGGCATTCCTCCGGTATTCGGGGGTTGTATAATCTCACAGTCAAAGGAATATGTATAAGTCAGGAAGAAAGCAATAGCAATAAAACTTAACGATCATTATGCTAAGCTAATGGATGAGTCTTGTCCATCGCATCATTCTCCTAATCATGTGATCCCGTTCATCAAATGACAACACATGTCTATGGTCAAGAAACTTAACCATCTTTGATTAACGAGCTAGTCAAGTAGAGGCATACTAGGGACACTTTATTTTGTCTATGTATTCACACATGTATCAAGTTTTCGGTTAATACAATTCTAGCATGAATAATAAACATTTATCATGATATAAGGAAATATAAATAACAACTTTATTATTGCCTCTAGGGCATATTTCCTTCAGTCTCCCACTTGCACTAGAGTCAATAATCTAGATTACATTGTAATGATTCTAACACCCATGGAGTCTTGGTGCTGATCATGTTCTTGACCGCTGTCCAGTGGTCAACTCTTGGATTACTTTGGTACCTCCCTACTAAACTTATAGCAAGGCACACATCAAGTCTGGTACACAACATTGCATACATGATAGAACCTATGGCTAAAGCATAGGGAATGACTTTCATTTCTCTCTATCTTCTGCAGTGGTCGGGCATTGACTCTGACTCAATTTCACACCTTGTAACACAGGCAAGAACTCTTTCTTTGACTGATCCATTTTGAACTTCTTCAAAACTTTATCAAGGTATGTGCTTTGTGAAAGTCCAATTAAGCGTCTCGATCTATCTCTATAGATCTAGATGCCCAATATATAAGCAGCTTCACCGAGGTCTTTGATTGAAAAATTCTTATTCAAGTATCCTTTTATGCTATCCAGAAATTGTATATCATTTCCAATCAACAATATGTCATCCACATATAATATTAGAAATGCTACAAAGCTCCCACTCATTTTCTTGTAAATACAGGCTTCTCCAAAAGTCTGTATAAAACCATATGCATTGATCACACTATCAAAGCGTATATTCCAACTCCGAGAGGCTTGCACCAGTCCATAAATGGATCGCTGGAGCTTGCACACTTTGTTAGCACCTTTAGGATTGACAAAACCTTCCGGTTGCATCATATACAACTCTTCTTTAAGAAATCCATTAAGGAATGTAGTTTTGACATCCATTTGCCAAATTTCATAATCATAAAATGCGGCAATTCCTAGCATGATTCGGTCAGACTTAAGCATCGCTATGCGTGAGAAGGTCTCATCGTAGTTAACTCCTTGAACTTGTCGAAAACCTTTCGCAACAAGTCGAGCTTTGTAGAAAGTAACATTACCATCAGCGTCAGTCTTCTTCTTGAAGATCTATTATTCTCTATGGTTTGCCGATCATCGGGCAAGTCAACTAAAGTCCATACTTTGTTCTCATACATGGATCTCATCTCAGATTTCATGGCCTCAAGCCATTTCACGGAATCTGGGCTCATGATCGCTTCCTCGTAGTTCGTAGGTTCGTCATGGTCTAGTAACATGACTTCGAGAACAGGATTACCATACCACTCTGGTGCGGAACATACTCTGGTTGACCTACCAGGTTCAGTAGTAACTTGATCTGAAGTTTCATGATCATCATCATTAACTTCCTCACTAATTGGTGTAGGCATCACTGGAACTGATTTCTGTAATGAACTGCTTTCTAACTCGAGAGAAGGTACAATTACCTCATCAAGTTCTACTTTCCTCCCACTCACTTCTTTCGAGAGAAACTCCTCTAGAAAGGATCCATTCTTAGCAACAAATATCTTGCCTTCGGATCTGTGATAGAAGGGTATCCTATGAAGACGCACTTCTCCGATGTGGGTTCGAGCTTATCAGGCTGAAGCTTTTTCACATAAGCATCACAACCCCAAACTTTAAGTAACCACAGTTCATATGGTGTCGTCTCAATGGATTTAGATGGTGCCCTATTTAACGTGAATGCAGCCGTCTCTAAAGCATAACCACAAAATGATAGCGGCATATCAGTAAGGGACATCATAGATCGCACCATATCTAATAAAGTACGGTTATGACGTTCAGACACACCATTACGCTATGGTATTCCAGGTGGCGTGAGTTGCGAATTTATTCCACATTGTTTCAAATGAAGACCAAACTCATAAATCAAATATTCGCCGCTGCGATCAGATCGTAGAAACTTTATTTTCTTGTTACGATGATTTTCCACTTCACTATAAAATTCTTTGAACTTTTCAAATGTTTCATACTTGTGTTTCATTAAGTAGATATACCCATATCTGCTCAAATCATCTGTGAAGGTCAGAAAATAACGATACTCGCTGCAAGCCTCAACACTCATCGGACCGCATACATCAGTATGTATTATTTGCAATAAGTCAATGGCTCGCTCCATTGTTTTCAGAGAACAGAGTCTTAGTCATCTTGCCCATGAGGCATGGTTCGCAAGCATCAAGTGATTCATAATCAAGTGACTCCAAAAGCCCATCTGCATGGAGTTTCTCATGCGCTTTACACCAATATGACCTAAACGACAATGCCACAAATAAGTTGCACTATCATTATTAACTTTGCATCTTTTGGCATCAATATTATGAATATGGGTATCACTACAGTCGAGATTCAACAAAAATAGACCACTCATCAAGGATGCATGACCATAAAATATATTACTCATATAAATAGAACAACCATTATTCTCTGATTTAAATGAATAACCGTCTCGCATCAAACAAGATCTAGATATAATGTTGATGCTCAACGCTGGCATCAAATAAAAATTACTTAGGTCTAAAACTAATCTCGAAGGTAGATGTAGAGGTAGTGTGCCGACGTCGATCATATCGACCTGGGAACCATTTCTGACGCGCATCGTCACCTCGTCCTTAGCCAATCTTCATTTAATCTGTAGCCCCTGTTTCGAGTTGCAAATATGAGCAATAGAACCAGTATCATATACCTAGGCGCTACTACGGGCATTAGTAAGGTAATATCAATAACATGTATATCAAATATACCTTTCACTTTGCCATCCTTCTTATCCGCCAAATACTTGGGGCAGTTCCGCTTCCAGTGACTAGTCCCTTTGCAGTAGAAGCACTCAGTTTCAGGCTTAGGTCCAGACTTTGGCTTCTTCCCGGGAGTAGCAACTTGCTTTCTTTCCTTCTTGAAGTTACCGTTCTTGCCTTTGCCCTCTTCCTTGAAACTAGTAGTCTTGTTAACCATCAACACTTGATACTCCTTCTTGATTTCTACCTCCGCAGCCTTAAGCATTGCGAAGAGCTCGGGAATTGTCTTTTCCATCCCTTGCATATTATAGTTCATCACGAAGCCTTTATAGCTTGGTGGCAGTGATTGAGAACTCTGTCAATGACACTATCATCCGGAAGATTAACTCGTAGCTGAGTCAAGTGGTTATGATACACAGACATTCTGCGTATGTGTTCACTGACAGAACTGTTCTCCTCCATCTTGCAGCTATAGAACTTGTTGGAGACTTCATATCTCTCAACTCTGGCATTTGCTTGAAATATTAACTTCAACCCCTGGAACATCTCATATGCTCCATGACGTTCAAAACGTCTTTGAAGTCCCGATTTTAAGCCGTAAAGCATGGCACACTGAACTATCGAGTAGTCATGAGATTTAGCTTGCCAGACGTTCATAACGTCCGGAGTTGCTCCTGCAGCAGGCCTTGCACCTAGAGGTGCTTCAAGGACATAATTCTTCTGTGCATCCATGAGGATAATCCTCAAGTTACGGACCCGGCCAGTCTGCGTTGTTGCTACCATCATCTTTCAACTTAGCTTTCTCTAGGAACGCATTAAAATTCAAAGGAACGGTAGCACGGGCCATTGATCTACAACATAGATATGCAAAAACTATCAGGACTAAGTTCATGATAAATTTAAGTTCAATTAATCATATACTAAAGAACTCCCACTTAGATAGACATCCCTCGAGTCATCTAAATGATCACGTGATCCATATCAACTAAACCATGTCCGATCATCACATGAGATGGAGTAGTTTTCAATGGTGAACATCTCTATGTTGATCATATCTACTATATGATTCACGTTCGACCTTTCGGTCTTAGTGTTCCGAGGCCATGTCTGTACATGCTAGGCTCGTCAAGTTTAACTTGAGTATTCTGCACGTGCAAAACTGTCTTACATCCGTTATATGTGAACGTAGAGCTTATCACACCCGATCATCATGTGGTCTTTCGGCACGACGAATTGTCGCAACGGTGCATACTCAGGGAGAACACTTATACCTTGAAATTTAGTGAGGGATCATCTTATAATGCTACCGCCCTACTCAGCAAAATAAGATGCGTAAAAGATAAACATCACATGCAATCAAAATATGTGACATGATATGGCCATCATCATCTTGTGCCTTTGATCTCCATCTCCAAAGCACCTTCATGATCTCCATCATCACCAGCTTGACACCTTGATATCCATCGTAGCGTCGTTTTCATCTCGCCAACTATTGCTTCTACAACTATCGCTAACGCATAGTGATAAAGTAAAGCAATTACCTGGCGATTGCATTTCATACAATTAAGCGACAACCATAAGGCTCTTGCTAGTCGCCGATAACTAATACAAAACATGATCATCTCATACAATAACATATATGACATCATGTCTTGACCATATCACATCACAACCAGCCCTGCAAAAACAAGTTAGACGTCCTCTACTTTGTTGTTGCAAGTTTTACGTGGCTGCTACGGGCTTCTAGTAAGAACCGTTCTTACCTACACATCGAAACCACAATGATTTTTCATCAAGTGTGTTGTTTTAACCTTCAACAAGGACTGGCCGTAGTCAAATTTGATTCAACTAAAGTTGGAGAAACAGACAACCGCCAGCCACCTTTATGCAAAACAAGTTGCATGTCTGTCGGTGGAACCGGTCTCATTAACGTGGTCATGTAAGGCGGTCCAAGCCGCTTCATCCAACAATACCGCCGAATCAAAATAAGACATTGGTGGTAAGCAGTATGACTATGATCGCCCACAACTCTTTGTGTTCTACTCGTGCATATCATCTACGCATAGACCTGACTCTTATACCACTGATGGGGAACGTAGCAAGTAGAACATTAACCCGTGCACGAACGGTGCAACGGGAACCCTAAACCCCCGACGAGGTGGGGGACAAAGACTACCTGCTCCCCTGGGTTGGGAGCGGTGATACGTCTCCAATGTATCTATAATTTTTTATTATTCCATGTTGTTATATTATCAATCTTGGATGTTTTATATATATTTTCTAGCAACTTTATATCATTTTTGGGACTAACCTATTGACATAGTGCTCAGTGCGAGTTGTTATTTTTTGCTTGTTTTTACTTTGCAGAATATCAATACTAAACGAACTCCAAATGCCACGAATCCTTTTGGAGATTTTTTCTGCCCAGAAGACACCCAGGGAGCCAAAGGAGCACACGAGAGGAGGCCTGTCGGGGATATGCCCCGCGGTATGACCCGGCCGGAGATATGACCCGGCTGGGACTTGATGTTTCATTGGTGACCCGGCAGACTATAAGCCGGCGGGAACAACTAAGCACTGTAAGCCAGCAGACACAGTCATATAACCCGGCAGGCATAGTCATGTAACCCGGCAGACACAGTCATGTAAGCCGGACAGTTAAGCCGGCACATGTTAAGCCAGACGGTAAGTGAGGGAGTCCTGGATTAGGGGGTGTCCGGATGGCCGGACTATACCTTCAGCCGGACTCCTGGACTATGAAGATACAAGATTGAAGACTTCGTCCCGTGTTCGGAAGGGACTTTCCTTGGCGTGGAAGGCAAGCTTGGCGATGCGGATATTTGGATCTCCTACCATTGTAACCGACTTTGTGTAACCCAAACCCTCTCCGGTGTCTATATAAACCGGAGGGTTTTAGTCCGTAGGACAATATACAACAATCATACCATAGGCTAGCTTCTAGGGTTTAGCCTCCTTGATCTCATGGTAGATCTACTCTTGTACTACCCATATCATCAATATTAATCAAGCAGGACGTAGGGTTTTACCTCCATTAAGAGGGCCTGAACCTGGGTAAAACATTGTGTCCCTTGTCTCCTGTTACCATCTGTCTAGACGCACAGTTCGGGACCCCCTACTTGAGATCCGCCGGTTTTGACACCGACATTGGTGCTTTCATTGAGAGTTCCTCTGTGTCGTCGCTTTCAGGCCCGATGGCTCCTTCGATCATCAACAACGATGCAGTCCAGGGTGAGACTTTTCTCCCCGGACAGTTCTTCGTCTCCGGCGGCTTCGCACCGCGGGCCAATTCGCTTGGCCATCTGGAGCAGATCGAAAGATACGCCCCTGGCCATCAGGCCAGATTTGGAAGTTTAAACTACACGGCTGACGTCCGCGGGGACTTGATCTTCGACGGATTCGAGCCACAGCCGAGCATGCCGCACTGTCACGATGGGCATGATCTAGCTCTGCCGCCGAACAGTGCCCTGGGGGCCGCACGCGCATCGGTTCCGACCCTTAATTCGGAGCCTACTACGCCGATCGAGATGAGCGGTTGGACGCCACCTCGGGGGCTGCGATCCCAAAGGCGACCGAGCCGAACACCAGCCCTGCACTCCGCAAGGTCTGTGACTCCGAGGGGCCGGATTCCTCTCCGGACTCCGAGCCCTCCGCGCCCCTGCCGATCGAATCCGATTGGGTGCCGATCATGGAGTTCACGACTGCGGACATCTTTCAGCACTCGCCCTTCGGCGACATTCTGAAGTCACTAAAGTCTCTCTCTTTATCAGGAGAGCCCTGGCCGGACTATGGTCAGCAAGGTTGGGATACGGACGATGAAGAAATTCAAAGCCCACCCACCACCCACTTCGTAGCCACTGTCGATGATTTAACCGACATGCTCGACTTTGACTCCGAAGACATCGACGGTATGGACGCCGATGCAGGAGACGATCAAGAACCAGCACCTATAGGGCACTGGAAAGCCACCTTGTCGTATGACATATACATGGTGGATACCCCAAAAGAAGGAGATGGCGATGGAACGGCGGGGGATGACCCCTCCAAGAAACAGCCTAAGCGCCGGCGTCAGCGGCGCCGCTCTAAATCCCGCCAAAGCAAAAATGGTGATTCCGGCACGGGAGATAATAACACTCCGGATAGCGCCGAAGAACACCTCCTCCAGCAAGATTCAGAACAGGAGGATGGAGAAGCCAGCCCTCATGAGAGAGCGGCAGACAGAGAGGTCGAGGATGATAATTATATGCCTCCCTCCGAAGACAATGCAAGCCTCGACGACGACAAATTCGTCGTGCCAGAGGATCTTGTCGAACAAGAGCGTTTCAAACGCAGGCTTATGGCCACGGCAAGTAGCCTCAAGAAAAAACAGCAACAACTTAGAGCTGATCAAGATTTGCTAGCCGACAGATGGACTGAAGTCCTTGCGGCCGAAGAGTATGAACTCGAACGCCCCTCCAAGAGCTACCCAAAGTGCAGGTTGCTACCCCAATTAGAGAAGGAGGCACCTAAACCTACATCACCAGCGCATGATACGGCCGACCGGCCACCTCGTGGCCGTGACAGAGAGGCCTCTCGGCCCTCCACTCAAGCCGCGCCCCGGCGCCGCTCAAAATATACTAAGGCACAGGAAAACGCGCCAGACCTGCGAGACATATTGGAGGATAAGGCGAGGCAAACAAGATCAATCTACGGATTGCGCGGGTGCCCCACGGCACGTGACGGTGATCGTCACTCCGGATATAATAAATCCGGCCGGGCCGAACACAATAGACAAAGCTCGTTTGAGCTGCGTCGTGATATAGCCCAATACAGAGGCGCCGCACACCCACTATGCTTCACAGATGAAGTAATGGATCATTAAATCCCTGAGGGTTTCAAACCCGTGAACATCGAATCATATGATGGCACAACAGATCCTGCGGTATGGATCGAGGATTATCTCCTTCATATCCACATGGCCCGCGGCGATGATCTACACGCCATCAAATACCTCCCACTCAAAGTTAAGGGACCAGATCGGCATTGGCTTAACAGCTTGCCGGCAGAATCAATTCATTCTTGGGAGGACCTGGAAGCCGCATTCCTCGACAATTTTCAGGGTACCTATGTGCGACCACCGGACGCCGATGACCTAAGCCACATAATTCAGTAGCCAGAGGAATCGGCCAGACAATTCTGGACACGGTTCCTAACAAAGAAAAACCAAATAGTCGATTGTCCGGACGCAGAGGCCCTAGGATCCTTCAAGCATAATATCCGCGACGAGTGGCTTGCCCGGCACCTTGGACAGGAAAAGCCGAAATCTATGGCAGCCCTCACGACACTCATGACCCGCTTTTGCGCGGGAGAAGATAGCTGGCTGGCTCGTAGCAATAACTTGACCAAGAACCCTGGTAATTCGGACACCAAGGACAAAAGTGGCAGGTCGCGTCGGAACAAGCAAAAGTGCCGCGTTAACATCGACAGCAATGAGGATACTACAGTCAATGCCAGATTCAGAGTCTTCAAATCCGGTCAGCGGAAAAAGCCATTCAAAAGAAACACTCAGGGCCCGTCCAGTTTGGACCGAATACTCGACCGCTTGTGCCAGATACATGGCACCCCAAAAAGCCAGCCAATCACACCAACAGGGATTGTTGGGTGTTCAAGCAGGCAGGCAAGTTACATGCTGAAACTAGAGACAAGGGGCTGCATAGCGACGACGAGGAGGAGCCCCGGCCGCCAAACAACAATGGACAGAAGGGTTTTCCCCCACAGGTGCGGACGGTGAACATGATATACGCAACCCACATCCCCAAGAGGGAGCGGAAGCGTGCGTTAAGGGACATATATGCGATGGAGCCAGTCGCCCCAAAGTTCAACCCATGGTCCTCCTGCCCGATCACCTTCGATTGGAGGGACCACCCCACTAGCATCCGTCACGGCGGGTTCGCCGCATTGGTTCTAGACCCAATTATTGACGGATTTCATCTCACAAGAGTCCTTATGGACGGCGGCAGCAGCCTGAACCTGCTTTACCAGGATACAGTGCGGAAAATGGGCATAGATCCCTCGAGGATTAAGCCCACCAAAACGACCTTCAAAGGCGTCATACCAGGTGTAGAGGCCAACTGTACAGGCTCCGTTACACTTGAAGTGGTCTTCGGATCTCTAGATAATTTCCGAAGCGAGGAGTTAATCTTCGACATAGTCCCGTTCTGCAGTGGCTATCACGCACTGCTCGGGCGAACCGCATTTGCAAAGTTCAATGCGGTACCGCACTACGCATACCTTAAGATCAAAATGCCAGGCCCTCGAGGAGTAATCACAGTCAATGGAAACACCGAACGCTCCCTCCGAACGGAGGAGCACACGGCGGCCCTCGCAGGGGAAGTACAAAGCAGCCTCTCAAGGCAGCTCTCCAGTCCGGCCGTTAAAAGGCCAGACACTGTCAAGCGCGCCCGGAGTAACCTACAACAAGACCGCCTGGCACGTTCTGAGCAGGCGTAGCAATGCGGCCCCAACCCTAGCCCTCGCGATATAGCGAAACCAGTGCTTTGCGTACATAACTACGCTCTTGAAATACCATGGGCACAGGGGGAGGGGCACTATCACGGCATGCCCAAAACATGGCTTAAACCGCACTAGGGGCTGTCGATTTCTTTATTTTCTCTTACTTTCAGGACTCCATACTTCGGACGACCTGTTCGGCAATTCAACTGCCGCACAAACGATGCAAGAACCAGGGAAGCAGACAAGCCATGCCGCATTATGGAACTTCCCGGTGGCCTCTATCACGAGCAGTATACCCGTTTCGCATACTATTCCGCAGCCTGCCCTTGGAAAGGACATGTTAAATAGTCCCACTTTTTGCCTATCGCACCATTTATATCGTTCTGCTTTGATCGCAGCTTTTCTATAAACAATGCATAGCTTTTGTCTATTTTTTAGCATTACTCTTTTTCACAAATATATGTTCATTAATGACATGTTGCACCCGTACACTTTGGTGCAGCCAATGCGCCAGGGGCTTAAGTACCCCTCAATATGGTGCGAAAAGTCCGAACACTTTCACAAGTGCGGCACCCCGAACTTATTGCATTATATGCATCGGCTCCGAATCATGTCTTGGGTCAATAGTTGGGTTTGCCCGGCTCCTATGTTTTGGTGCCTTACGTTCCTCTATATCGGCTAAGGTAGCACTAGGAGAACTACTGCGATTGTGCCCCAGTTGAGCTGGGCTGAGCACCTCAGTAAAGAAAGCTAAAACTGACTGTCATGATGAAGTGAGAGACCGGTTGCTGTTCGAGAGTTTTTTCGAGTCCCTAAAGACTTATGCCGCCTAGAGCGAGGAGTCGGCTTTGTCCGACCAAGGCGTGGATAGCGCCCCGAACTCGGTCTTCCGAATATTAGGGGCTTCGCCGAAATTTAAAATTATAGAGTTCTATGGCTAAGTGAGAGTGTTCAAGCATTATAGTCAGATTGCCTTGTTCGTTGTGCTGAGCGCCTCCCTCGAAGGACCCAAACATGGGAAAAAGAGCGCTCAGGTTTATCCCGAACACCCCAGCACTAGTGGCATGGGGGCAGAAGCCGACAACTGGCCATCTCTCAATTTTTGATAAACGGCCGCACAGAAAGTAATATTTTAAATTCAAAAAGCATTGCTTAGCGCATATGAACAAGTTTTCAGCGCACAGGACAATACGAGCGAGTTTACTCAAAAATTACATCCTTGGTACATTCATCCGCCATAAGGCGGGCACCCTTCATAACGTCCTTATAATAGTTCTCGGGTTTGCGATGCTCTTTCCCCGGCGGTGGCCCGTCCCTCACAAGCTTCTCACTGTCCAGCTTGCCCCAGTGCACCTTAGCGCGGGCAAGGGCCCTCCGGGCACCTTCGATGCAGATGGAGCGCTTGATGACCTCGAGCCTTGGACAGGCCGCCACCAGCCGCTGCACCAGCCCGAAGTAGCTCCCAGGCAGAGCCTCTCCAGGCCACAGCCAAACTATAAGGCCCTTCATGGCCTGTTCGGCCACCTTGTGGAGCTCGACCAGCTGCTTCAGCTGGTCGCTCAGGGGCACAGGGTGTCCGGCCTCAGCATACTGAGACCAGAACACCTTCTCCGTCGAGCTGCCTTCTTCGGCTCGGTACAATGCAGCGGCATCAGATACGCTGCGGGGCAAATCTGCGAATGCTCCTGGAGAGCTCCGGATCCGGGTAAGTAACAAGTAATTCAGTTTCACATGCTTGCTTTGCATAAATAAAGCCTTACCCGCCGCTATTTTCTTCACTGCATCCACCTCCTGAAGGGCTTTCTGGGCTTCGGCCTTGGCAGACTAGGCAGTTTCAATCGCCGCCGTGAGCTCAGACGCTCGCGTCTTCGAGTCAAGCTCCAAGCTCTCATGTTTTTTCATGAGAGCCTGGAGCTCTTGCCGCACCTCGCCAACCTGCGCCTCATATTTCTCCCGCTCGGTGCGCTCCGTGGCCGCTCTCTTCTCGGCCTTGGATAGCGCCTGCTTGAGGGTTGCCACCTCAGTTGTGGCCCCTACAATAAGCCGCGTCAATTCTGTCCTTTTTTGCAATTGCATCTTTTATATATTTTTCTATAAGGTATCTCTTACCTTCTTTCTCCTCGAGCTGCCGCTTGGCAAGGCCGAGCTCTTGCTCGGACCGCTCGAGGCCCTGCTTTAGTGTGCCTACCTCCACAGTCAGTGCGACGGCCGCAAGCAGCGAAGCCTGCATACGCATATTGACTCATTTTTTGTTAGACTCCTGCGAAATTTATTAGATCCTCTATTCGGCTTTCCTTTCCGAACGCCAAACAGAGCATCAGGGGCTACTGTCTATGTGGTAATATTTTTACATATTTTTTACTTACCTCGAAGCCTGTTAGAAGGCTGGCACAAGCTTCAGTCAGTCAGCTCTTGGCGGACTGAACCTTCTGGATCACCGTACTCATAATAGTACGATGCTCCTCGTCGATGGAGGCGCCATTAAGCACCTCCAGCAGATTGTCCGGCGCCTCCGGTTGGATGGGAGCCGCCGGCTCAGTAGGCTTGCTCCTCTTGGAAGGAGTTCGCCTACCGCAGTCCGGAACCGTTGAAGATTCCGGCGCGGTGTCCGGCTCAAAGCCGGACTTGGAGCCCTGGGGGGTCTTGTCCCCTCTACTCCTGGAATCTGGGAGGTCGCCTCACGGCTCCTCCAGGACAACCTCCTCTTGGCCTGGAACTTGTTGCGACGCCACTTCGGGCGGAACTGAATTCATGTCAGACGAATCCAGGGAGCCGCTCGACGACTCGTTGAGCCCGGCCTTGGGCGGACTACATAATTATATCGACATAAGGAAAGTGAGGGAGTCCTGGATTAGGGGGTGTTCGGGTAGCCGGACTATACCTTCAGCCGGACTCCAGGACTATGAAGATACAAGATTGAAGACTTTGTCCCGTGTCCGGAAGGGACTTTCCTTGGCGTGGAAGGCAAGCTTGGCGATGCGGATATTCAAGATCTCCTACCATTGTAACCGACTTTGTGTAACCCTAACCCTATCCGGTGTCTATAAACCGGAGGGTTCTAGTCCATAGGACAACCATCTTCATACACAATCATACCATAGGCTAGTTTCTAGGGTTTAGCCTCCTTGATCTCGTGGTAGATCTACTCTTGTACTACCCATATCATCAATATTAATCAAGCAGGAGTAGGGTATTACCTCCATCGAGAGGGCCCAAACCTGGGTAAAAACATCGTGTTCCTTGTCTCCTGTTACCATCCGACCTTGACGCATAGTTCGGGACCCCCTACCCGAGATCCGCCGGTTTTGACACCAACATTGGTGCTTTCATTGAGAGTTCCTCTGTGCTGTCGCAATTAGGAAGGATGCCTCTTCCCATCTTTAAAGACGGCGCCGTTACTGAGGGAGCCTTGGCTGTCGGCCAAACCCTCCGGCTAGGTGGTTTTCTCATGACCGCCTGTTCGGCCGTTGCGCCGACGGTGACCTCTCGGGTCATCAAAAGCAACCTTCACGTCAGCTCGGAACTTGTCGAGCAGCTGGATCTGATGGAACTCTCTTCTATAAACGAGCTCTTGGATCGCCTCGCCGCCCTGGGGTCGTGACGGATTACGACCAGGTTGGGCTTAAACCCGATCTAAGAGAAATTAACTCTCCCTAGGTCACCCACCACGTTGCCGTGGTAGAGGCGCAGTGCGGCGACCCTTCATCTATTTTAAGGACTAGTTACGTCCGAATTCCTGATCCCTCCAAACCGGATACAAGCGGAGGGGAGGATACCACTCAAGACCTGAGCTTAGAATCAGGCAACGGGCTAGATTCATTGGACAACATCCAAGACCCCGAACTTCAGAGTTCGGGAGCTCTTCGGCCTCTGAATCTCAAATTGGGTGAGGTCTCAGATTCAACGCCACCCGCCCGCCCGAACATAAGCGATCTTTCCCAAATCAGGCAAAAGCCCGAGGAAACAGTACATCACTACTGGGCCAGATTCCTCCTGGTTATGAACAGGATAAAGGACTACCGCGAGGGAGACGCAATTTCAATCTTTTGCAGTAATTGTGCGGACGAAGGAATACTTAACGCCATAAGTCGCCGTGATATTACACGCTTCGCTGACTTGGCGTCAATAGTACAAAAGTACTGTGCGATGGAAAGCGCCCGGAAAACCAAAATCAAATTTTGGGATAACCCGGCCATGAATAGCAATCCCGTCCGAACTAAGAGGGTGTGTCGGTGTCAAAACCGGCGGATCTCGGGTAGGGGGTCCCGAACTGTGCGTCAAGGTCGGATGGTAACAGGAGACGAGGGACACTTTATTTTACCCAGGTTCGGGCCCTCTCGATGGAGGTAAAACCCTACTCCTGCTAGATTAATATTGATGATATGGGTAGTACAAGAGTGGATCTACCACGAGATCAAGGAGGCTAAACCCTAGAAGCTAGCCTATGGTATGATTCTGTCTGATGATGGTTGTCCTACGGACTACAACCCTCCAGTTTATATAGACACCGGATAGGGTTAGGGTTACACAGAGTCGGTTACAATGGTAGGAGATCTTGAATATCCGCACGCCTAGCTTGCCTTCCACGCCAAGAAAAGATCCTTCCGGACACGGGACGAAGTCTTCAATCTTGTATCTTCATAGTCCTGGAGTCCGGCTGAAGGTATAGTCCGGCTATCCGAACACCCCCTAATCCAGGACTCCCTCAGTAGCCCCTGAACCAGGCTTCAATGACGACGAGTCCGGCGCGCAAATTGTCTTCAGCATTGCAAGGCGGGTTCCTCCTCCAAGTTCTTCAAGAAGATTATAAACACCAAAAATAGTGTCCGGCTCTGCAAAATAAGTTTCGACATATTGCCATATAGAGGATAATATTAACACAAATCAAATCTGCTGACGTATTCTGCAGTGCGTCATAACACTGCGGCCAATCCCTTTATATAAATTGTTTTCATCGTTCCACCCCAGCGTATTTAGCGAGGCGGTTTCCTTGGCACGTCTTGTCAAAGCAGAGATCATGTGCCCCCTTTAACGGGATTCTCATTAATACGGACATGGGTAACCCAACCGCGCCATTTACCACGGCGCTTGGGAGGCAAGTGAGTTTCATTAGGTAGGTGGGGACGCATAACCGCACGCGCTTATAAAAGGGATAAGGATTCACCTTTTTAACCTACGCCTTCTTCCTCCTCTGCCGATCCATCTCTCGCGCACTCAAGCTCCAGCGCCCAAGTCCGCTCTTCCTTCCTCAACCTTCTCCAACAATGTCCGGAGTGGGAGGCAAGTGGATGGTTTCCTCCGTCACGGAGGCTCAAGTAAAAAAGCTAAGGAAAGCCGGGTACTTGTCCAAGGACATCCCGCATCGGCTTCCTGAGAAGGGGAAGTGTTCTCTTGCGTCCGAGCTCCAACGCCGGTCTGCATTCGAGGTATCCTTTGCAGCCGAGCACCAACGCCGGACTGCTTCCGAACTCTAACGCCGAAATGTATCCGAGCTCCAACGCTGGACTGTGTCCAAGCTCTAACGCCGGACTGTGTCCAAGCTCCAACGCTGGACTATATCCGAGGTGTCATATCACCTTGGTTCAAAAAAGTTGAAGGAGTTTAGCCGAGCTTAATGCCGGAAATGCCCTCTATGGAGCCAGCCACTAGCGCCCCAGCTTTATGCCGGACTGCTTCCGAGGTGGTGCACCACCCCGAATGTGGGCCGATTTTTGTCATTATTTTTGATTGGTGCAATTTATTCTCTGCCGAGATATATAGCCAGTAGCCCTCAAGGTGGGTATCGGTCTAAAACCCGAGATGCACATGAAGGATGACATAAGACCGCTGATCCCAGTAGCCGCTGAGACTCAGGTCGATTTGCAAAATCGGCCTGAGGATCAAGTCCTAGCTCGGCAGAATACTTCGAGACACTAAAAGCGGCGTGCTCAGTCCTCGAGACTCAGGTTGGGTGCGGCCGACCAACCTGAGGATCAAAATCTCCTCGGAAACTATATTGCACATAAAATTTTCTGCATTGGACAAGCAATGCAGTAGCCCCCGAGACACTGGTCGGGTGGCAACACCAGATCAGGGGATCGATGTGCCCCTTTAATATTTGTAAATAATAAGCCCGAAGCCCAGTAGCCCCCGAGCCTTAATGCGGGCACGGGTGGCCGAATTAAGGATCAATATCCGTAGTAAAATCACAAATTATGTGTAATGACTCTATGTATCCAAGTACTTTACGTCATTAATGCTCGGATCCGCATTGTACAAAACTTTGTTGACCGGCCATCGGCTTCCACCTCCTCGGCCAGTAGCCGAGGAGTGTTTGTCTTACTTTATAAAGCCTTTATGAGGGCAAAGATTTACGACAAACAAGGCAATCTGGCCATACGGTTTATAAACAAAGGTACGCGGAGAGATATGTTATATTACTGTTTAACAGAAGAAATGTCTTCCAAAGAAAATAGTCCCGCTATCGGTTCCTTTCTTTGGGTTGTCATGCTAAGCATGATCATAAAACCTCAGCTCCAATGTAAGAGCAAAATATCGAGGATTTAGTCTGGGAGGCTAGTTAATAGCCCCCGGTAGTGTTCGGCGACAGTCGAGGTCAAGCCGTAAACACTTCGTCCAATGTTATGAACGGCCTGTTATTTAACATAGTCATCGGATCGCTGACCAGTTTACGCTTATTGTGACAGTCAGTTTTCGGCTTTCTCCACTGAGGTGCTTAACCATGTGAGCTGGAAGCACAATCGCAGTGGTTCTCGCTTTGCATGCCTAGCCAAACAAAACAGAACGTAGGAGGCAAGTGTAGGAGCCGGGCAACCCAACTATTGACCGAAGACACAATTCGAAACCGATGCATATATAGCAATATCTGAGAATGTTTTTGCCAAATCCCTAAAAGGTGTCCGGCGTTGCAATGCGAGACTAATGCTGGAAAAGCACAAATAGTTTAAAAGTGCCAAAAAGCTTGGAAAACCAAGAAACGTTAGTAAAAACATGACGTCCGAACAATATCAAGTGTTCAGTGCCAATCCGAAAATTGGTTTTAGAAAAAAGAAGTACTTTTGTCGTGCTTTAACATGATACATCCTATCTCAAGACTTCGAGCGAGTCCGCCTACGGCTTCAACCTCCTATCCCGAGGGCGGAGTACTTCTCATCAGGCCAGTTTAGCAAACTAAACTCTAGCGGCTTTGAGAGACAAATTAGGCTCCCCGCCTAGCCACCGCACACTCGTGTCGAAAAAAGGAGTGATAAATAATAATAATAATAAAACTTTGCAACGACTAAGAAGAAAAACACTTAGTATGAAATGACTCAAATAAACATAAGAGCCCCCAAGTGACTTGGGTAAAAGTTGACTATATAATGTAAGGTGACTTGTAGAATGCCTTCTAGCCGGATTGTAGATCGTTTGTCGTAGCGGACCTTTTCGCTTCAACCTCTGGACCCAATAGTCCGGAGTGTGTCCGAATACCCTCGCGGTTATAAAAACCGGGGCATGCGTGGAGACCAGGCGTAGGGGTCATTAGTGCTTTATCAGACAAGTGCCCAACTAGTTATGTTATATTACATGGTTAGTAAGAAACATCTTCCAGGGAGAATAGTTCCGTTAGGGGTTCCTTTCCCTGGGAGGCATGCCTTAAAGTGCATGTCCGGACTGCGAAAAGAGCAGAAAAACATCTGGGGGCAGGTAAATAAATAGGTAAGAAATCATCTTTTAATTCACCGACCGAGTATTCCCTTAAGAACGCTAGCTTTCGGCTTCACCCAGTCTGAGGTACACATCCGGCTGACCCGGCAGTAACAATCGCAGAGGTGCTCCCTTTATCACCTAGCCGAACAATCGGGAATGTAGGGGTAAGCACAGGAGCCAGGCAACCCAGCTTGGCCAAAACTTAAGTCATATCGATGCATATAATGGTGAATAAAAGGTACATGCGGAAGTGTGACACATGTGTTAGGCATAAAGCCCGTATTAATAAGCTTCTGTTAAAGAAGCCCCCAGGTATAATGAGCGCAGGTAGCGCGTCAAGTATGTGTGAACAAAGTTTGGAAAAAAAAATTACAAGCAACTTTTTTTTGCAAAAAAGTATAACGCTTGGTCGAACCGAACACATGTTAGAAATTAAAGCTTTAAGCATGAAAGCGACTTAGCTGGTTAATGTGTTCGCAGTCCGAGCTTAATGCGGGACAAGGTTCCATCCCCCAAGCTGGTCCCGAGGTGGCGGAGCGGAGAGCTCGCCACGCCGAAGTGGTGGCATAGCACGGTCGATGCAGACCGGCAGAATGACGCCGAAGTCCCCGGATCATTTTCCTGTGCACAAAAAATAGTGCAAATGGGAGATAATAGTAATAATGATAAATAAAAAAAATCGTTGTATAATGAATAATTTAAGCAAAGTGAGTAATAAAAGAAATATGGCCTGGCGCCGAAGTCGATGTCGACGCAGGGCATTGGCGTGATGCGGTAAAGGCGTGGCAAAGCCTGAATTCACAGGTCAGTCCGAGCTCCGGATGCGGCGTTCGCCGGACTATGTACGGAAACTGACCGAACCAGCATGCGACCATCGTTAATGCGGCCACCAATTGATAGACCTGTGAACATATGATGGACAAACCAGAGTAATAATTCCTTGGAAAAAATGAACCCAAACATGCAAAAAATATTATGATTAAATAGCACTTGGTTTATTTGTTGTAGCAATTCGAAGGAAGATGATGCTGGCAAAGGTTGGCTTGCCGAGGCAAAGCCCTCGGTCCAGCTAATCGTGACGAAGCTGGTCGGCTAGTGACGCCGAAGTGTCCGGAGTAGGTTGATGAAGAGATGATGTCTGCTCTGGTCCAGCCGAGATGTCGAAGTAGTTCGGCGTGATGGACACCGGCTTGAAGAAGCAACAGTGCGGCCCTGCCGATGTAGGTCGTGACGTGGTCGATGTCGGCTTGATGAAGCGACCGTGCGGTGATGCCGGTATGCCCGCTCCGTGTAATCCGTGAGGCGGCGATGTTGGTGATGATTTGTCCTTCGCGATGCCGGACTCTTGTTCGGCTTGCCGAGATGATGATCCGAAGAAGTTGAGCTTGGCTCACAAAGTGACGGCATGTCTAGCACAGGTCGACAGCCGTGGAGCAATATTGCCGGACTGGTTTGGCACCAGCAATGATGTTGAAGATCATGTTCAAAAGATCTTAAAGTTAGTGGGACATGTTCGGGAACAATACACAATATCCCATACAAAACTTCCTTCAAAAAGGATGTCCGAAATCCCGTTCATAAAAAAGATGAATTCGGGTCGGATTCGTTCTCGCGCAGAAAACAGATCCAAAAAGTGATGCACTAATCGGAAGGTTCCCGGAGTTCGGACGGTCGGATCGAGCTGAAATTTGGAGGGGTGGTAGATATAGGAATTCCGCAGCCGATCAACGGTTGGATCTTCCAAAGGACGTCCGAGCTAGAAGCTGGACACCACGCCCTAAACTCGTCCGGATTCCCATCCAGATTTGACAGGGCTCCGGTATATCGTGGATTGCCAGAGATTCCTCCATCGGAACTCGACGAAATTTTCCAGGGTTGTTGTAGACTCAATGCCGCACAATTCCACCAAAGCGATCGTCAAAGCGATACTCAAGGAGGTGGTGGCAGCAGATACAAGTTCGCTGTCCAGAAAAACAGCACGGTCGCTTGAGGGCAATGTCGATGTTGAGCCCCCGAGCTCCATAGATGATTTCTCTGTGATCTTGACAGAGATCGGAGTTGATGTTTGATGAAGGCCCTCGTCCGAACATGGTGATCCGAACACGGGGCGCAATTCTTGGTCGAACCAAGGTGACCAGTCGAGCTGGTGATGAAGATGCCGAAGTCGCAGTTGATCTGCAGGCGAGCCATCAATCGTTTTGTCGATCACACAGCGGAACTCTCAATGAAAGCACCAATGTCGGTGTCAAAACCGGTGGATCTCAGGTAGGGGGTCCCGAACTGTGCGTCAAGGTCGGATGGTAACAGGAGACGAGGGACACTTTATTTTACCCAGGTTTGGGCCCTCTCGATGGAGGTAAAACCCTACTCCTGCTAGATTAATATTGATGATATGGGTAGTACAAGAGTGGATCTACCACGAGATCAAGGAGGCTAAACCCTAGAAGCTAGCCTATGGTATGATTGTGTATGATGATGGTTGTCCTACGGACTACAACCCTCCGGTTTATATAGACACCGGATAGGGTTAGGGTTACACAGAGTCGGTTACAATGGTAGGAGATCTTGAATATCCGCACGCCTAGCTTACCTTCCACGCCAAGAAAAGATCCTTCCGGACACGGGACGAAGTCTTCAATCTTGTATCTTCATAGTCCTGGAGTCCGGCTGAAGGTATAGTCCGGCTATCCGAACAGCCCCTAATCCAGGACTCCCTCAGGGTGCATCATAATAAGACAACCGGGTTAAACATCAAAAAGCCAAAACCCTCTACAGGGCATGGAACCGTACTGGAAAGGTGGCTTGATGGACCCTGTAGAATTCACAGTACAGAGGACGCCACACCAACTCACAGCCTTAGAGCATGCTGGATACTCCGGCAGGTGGCGAAAATTGGCAAAGACCTCCTAATTTCGGAGGCCACAAAATGCCAGCCCAAGGGTACCAGTACCGTTCTCACAGTCTTCGAGACTTTCGCATCAAATAATATGCGAAAAGAGCACTCCGCAGCCTCACCGAAGTCTATCAAGTAGCAACAATAAACCCATGGAGAGACACTGTTATCACCTTCAACGCAAGTGACGAACCTAAATTCCGAACTGTCCGAGCACCAGCCGCATTGGTCCTCAGTCCCATAGTGGACGGCTCTCGCCTCACAAAGGTACTCATGGATGGAGGCAGCGGATTGAACCTCATTTATGAGGAAACCCTCCAAAAGATGGAAATAGACTGGAACCGCATCGAGCGAAGCAGCACAACCTTTAGAGGAATAATCCCCAGTCAGGAACCGCGCTGCACAGGAAAGATCACACTAGATGTGGTGTTCGGCACGCCGGATAATTACAGGTCCGAAGAAGTCACGTTCCAGGTGGCCCCGTTCAATAGCGGATACCACGCTATATTAGGACGGGAGGCATTCACAGTCTTCCAAGCCATACCCCATTACGGGTACATGAAGCTCAAGGTGCCTGGGCCAAACGGAATTATCACTCTCGCTAGTGATCTGGACATAGCACTCCACGCCGAAAACAAGACGGCCGCATTGGCCCTTGAGGCACTATCCGAAGCCTTAGCGGCCGAGGAACTAACTGCGCTGTGCTCTACAGTTAATAGAGATGATGTGATACTCGATAAGAGATCTAAATCCACATCCTTCAAACCAGCGGACGAAATAGTCAAATTCCCGGTCCATCCAACGGACCCCAATAAAACAGATTCCATCGGGGCACGACTGAACCCTGATGTAGACGCCGCACTGCGAGAGTTCCTACGAGAGAACTGGGACATTTTTGCTTGGCACCCTTCAGACATGCCAGGAATCCCACGCAGGCTGGCCGAACATAGCTTAAACATCCTAAAAGGATTCAAACCTGTCAAACAAGCCCTTCAGCATTTTTCCGAACCGAAGAGACAGGCTATGGGAGAGGAGCTAGCCAAATTATTGGAGGCCGGATTCATCAGAGATATAAAACATCCGGACTGGCTAGCAAACCTGGTGATGGTACCAAAGAAGGAAAAATCCTGGCGCGTGTGTGTCGATTTTAAAGACCTCAATAAGGCTTGCCCTAAGGATCCCTTCCCCCTCCCCCGTATCGATCAAATTATCGATGCCACAGCAGGACACGATTCGTTGTGTTTCCTCGACGCATACTCCGGTTACCATCAAATCAAGATGTCAGAATCAGACCAAGCCGCAACGGCATTCATCACACCATACGACCCGTTCTGCTTCAACATGATGCCCTTCAGGCTGAAAAACGCCGGCGCAACATATCATCGCATGATCCAAACATGTCTGGCAAACCAGATCGGCAAAAAAGTGGAGGCGTACATGGATGATGTGGTCGTCAAATCAAGACATGTCGAATCTCTAGTAGACAACTTGAGGCTTACATTTGATAACCTCTGAAAATACGACATCAAGCTCAATCCGGAAAAATGCATTTTCGGCGTTCCAGCCAGAAAGCTCTTGGGCTTCATTGTATCCGGTAGAGGAATTGAAGCAAATCCGGCCAAAATTCGAGCTTTTTCACAACTGGACATCCCAAAAGACCTCAAACAAATACAAAAATTAAACGGATGCGTGGCGGCGCTAAGCCGCTTTATCTCTCGCTTGGGATAAAAGGCACTGCCCCTTTATCGCCTCCTTTGGCGCACCGAACACTTCGAGTGGACGGATGCCGCCACGGCCAGACTCGACAAAATAAAGGCCATATTGGCAACAAACCCAATCCTGGCCGCGCCGAACACCGGCGAACCAATGCTATTGTACATTGCGGCAACACATCAGGTTGTTAGCGCAGTGCTCGTCGTCGAGCGGGAAACGGACGGACACAAATTCCCCCTTCAAAGGCCAGTCTACTATGTGTCCACTGTCCTCACTCCATGCAAATCATGGTACCCGCATTATCAAAAGATTGCAAACGCGGTATTCATGGCATCCCGGAAGCTACGACACTACTTTCAAGATTGTTCGATAACAGTAGCCTCGGAAGTACCACTCAACGACATTATCAATAACCGCGATGCAACGGGCCGGATTGCAAAATGGGCCATTGAGCTCCTCCTGTTCGACATAACCTATAAGCCACGGCGAGCTATCAAATCGCAAGTTTTGGCCGACTTCGTCGCAGAATGGACGGAGGCCGAACTCCCTAAAGAGTACGGCACATACTCAAACTGGATCATGCATTTCGACGGCTCCAAAATGTTGGCCGGACTAGGGGCTAGCGTCGTTTTGACGTCCCCCATAGGAGACACAGTCCAATATGTACTCCAAATTATGTACACGGACTCCAACAATGCAGCCGAATATGAGGCCCTTCTACATGGTCTCCGGATGACAGTATCCATGGGCATTCAACGCCTAGAGGTGCGCGGGGACTCAAACCTCGCGATATCCCAAATAAATGGCGACTTCGATGCCAAGGACCCAAAAATGGCAGATTACTGCAATGCCGTCCTAAAAATGTCAGCTCGGTTCGAGGGGCTGGAGTTTCACCATATAGCCCGAGAAAACAATCAAGCAGCGGACGTCCTGGCACGCATCGAAGTGAAACGAGATGCAGTCCCCCCCCAACATCTTTTTGGAGAGATTATTCAAGCCATCTATAGCATGGGAGGGGGAACCCGCAGATAACAGTCCGGACCCAACCGCACCACCCGACGCCGAACAATCTGACATAATTGGAGGCTCTGCCACCGAAATTACACCGTAAGCCCACGTAGTAATGGCGGTCATCGCCCTGTGGACAGAACCATTCATAGCCTACCTTACTAGGCAGGAACTCCTAGAGGACCAAAATGAGGCACGCTGCATAGTGCGGCGATCTAAAGCCTACAAAGTCCATGAGGGAGAGCTTTACAAGAAAAGCAATACCGGAGTCCTTCAAAGGTGCATCTCCGAAGATGAAGGGTGGAACCTTCTGGCCGAAATTCACGCCGGACTTGGTGGTCACCACGCCGCTGCCCGGTCCCTTGTTAGCAAGGCTTTCCGTACAGGCTTTTATTGGCCGACGGCACGAGCAGACGCTCAGGACTTAGTCCAACAATGCGTTGGTTGCCAACTTTTTGCCAACCAAAGCCATATGCCACCCACCGCACTGCAAACTATCCCCATTACCTGGCCTTTTACGGTCTGGGGGCTTGACATGGTCGGACCCCTTAAAGGTGGGACCCATAAGAAAAAATACCTACTGGTCATGGTGGACAAGTGCACCAAATGGATAGAAGCCAAGCCTGTCAAGACGGCCGAATCCGGACCGGTGATAGACTTCATATCCGGGGTTGTACATCGTTATGGCGTCCACCACAGCATCATCACTGACAACGGCACGAACTTTACAACCGATGAGGTAAAACTCTGGTGTAAAAACATGGGCATCAAGCTCGATTATGCTTCCGTCTATCACCCTCAAACTAACGGTCAGGTCGAGCGCGCAAATGGTCTTATTATGAGCGGCATCAAACCCAGATTAGTGCGGTCCCTTAAGGAATCTAATACACACTGGGTAGAGGAGCTCGACTCCATACTATGGGGGCTGCAGACCACGCCGAATCGCACCACCGGATACACACCATTTTTTATGGTGTACGACGCAGAGGCAGTTCTGCCCTGCGACATAATTCATGGCTCACCTCGAGTGCGCATGTACGAAGAAAGAGAAGCCGAGCTAGATCGGCAGGACAGTTTGGACGCTTTGGAGGAGGAGCGCGACGTGGCAAAAGCCCGTTCCGCATTTTATCAACAGCAAGCTCGAAGATATCAAAGCAGAGAAGTACGGGCCAAAAATTACAATGTCGGCGAACTAGTTCTACGCTTGCCAGACAAGAAGAAGGACAAACTCAAGCCCAAGTGGGAAGGTCCCTTCATAATTGACCAAGTCCTGACCGGTGGGGCGTACCGCCTGCGAGATGCATCGGATAACCGACTCGAGCCGAACCCATGGAACGCAGCGCGTCTACGAAGATTCTATGCCTAGCACCAGATTCTGTGTTTGTCTCCCTCCTCTGTCCATTTTTTACATTTTCTGTCTTACATTTCTCCCCTTCCCTTCTTTTCTTCAATAGCCCTTAAAGGCTTATCAAGTGACGCTTATTAATACGGGCTTTATGCCTAACACATGTGGGCTTCTTTAACAGAAGCTTATTTATATGGGCTTCACGCCCAATACATGTGTCAAACTTCCGCATGTACCTTTTTCTTCACCATTATATGCATCGATATGACTTAAGTTTTGGCCAAGCTGGGTTGCCTGGCTCCTATGCTTACCCCTACGTTCCCGATTGTTCGGCTAGGAGGTAAAGGGAGCACCTCTGCGATTGTTACTGCCGGGTCAGCCGGATGTGTACCTCAGACTGGGTGAAGCCGAAAGCTAGCGTTCTTAAGGGAATATTCGGTCGGTGAAATAAAAGATGATCTTTTTTACTAATTTTATGCGCCCCTAGATGCTTTTCCTGCGTCTTTTTGCGCAGTCCGGACATGCACTTTAGGGCATGCCTCCCCAGTGAAAGGAACCCCTAATGGAACTATTCTCTCTGGAAGATGTTTCTTACTAACCATGTAATATAACATAACTAGTTGGGCACTTGTCTGATAAAGCACTAATGACCCCTACGCCTGGTCTCCATGCATACCTCGGTTCTTATATAACCGCTGTGGTATTCGGATACACTCCAGACCGTCAGGTCCCGAGGTCGAAGCGAAAAGGTCAGCAATGACAAACGATCTACAATCCGGCTAGAAGGCATTACACATGTCAATTATAAATTACACAGTCATCTTGACTGATCGTATTCCTCCTCTATGCCATCTAATAGGCTGGCTAATTTACAGTCCTGCTGGGAATACTTTGCGGCCAATTCTACCTGGTCATACACTAAGCTCACAGGGATCTCCTTCCCGTCAGGCCCCACCGGTCCGACCTTGGCCATGTGATTGGGGTCAGACTTCGTAAAGCGGGTCTTCACCATGGCCCAGGCCTCCCTAGCGCCTTGTCGGCAGGCTGATATCTTCCACAACCGGAAGTGCCGCCGAGCTCCCTTTAGCTTCTCCGCAAGCTCTCCAAGGCAAGGTCGAAGCGGAAAGGTCGGCAACGACAAACGATCTACAATCCGGCTAGAAGGCATTACACATGTCAATTATAAATTACATAGTCATTCTGACTGACTGTATTCCTCCTCTATACCATCCAACAGGCTGTCTAATTTACAGTCCTACTGGGAATACTTTGCGGCCAATTCTACCTGGCCGTATACTAAGCTTACAGGGATCTCCTTTCTGTCAGGCCCCACTGGTCTGACCTCGGCAATGTGGTTTGGGTCAGACTTCGTAAAACGGGTCTTCATCATGGCCCAGGCCTCCCTAGCACCTTGTCGGCAGGCTGATATCTTCCACAACCGAAAGCGCCGCCGAGCTCCCTTTAGCTTTTCCGGAAGCTCTCCAAGGCCCTCGGGTATGGAGTGGGCAGGCCATAAGGCTTGGGCAATGCCTTGCATCGCCTGCCGACTTCGTTCGTGCAGTTGCAGGAGTTCGGGAAGAAGGTCACCCGTAGAACTGGGCATCTCCTCTGCAGGACGACCTGTGAGCACACCTACAGACATTACTCTGTTAGTCGACTTCCTCGCCGAACTCTTTTTTCAAGGTTCGTTCAAGCACTTACTAAATATGCCGCGTCGAAGTCGCTGACTCTCCTTCGTGGAGTCCGACAGCTGGCCTCGAACGTCTTTAAGTTCGACGTACAGCCTGGTGTTGGCATCTTGAAGATCATTCTTCTCCTGCCTCACCTCGGTTAACACACTCTCACTAGACTTTAACCGGCGTAAGAGTTGTTGCTTTTCCGGATCAAGTCCGGCACCATCTGCAATACGATTTGTCAGATTGGCACTCAAAGACGCACAATACTAATCTTTCGATGTATATTTTACCTGAGGGGGTCTCTTTAGACTCCCCTGCCGCGGCTAGTGCGGCCTCCAGTTGGGCCTTGCACCTTTCCAGCTCCTGGGACAGTACGGTATTCTTCTCCGTAAGAACCTGAGTATTAAATGATCCTTAAATCAGTTACTTTAACTGTTTCAAGTCTCGGGGGCTACTGGTATATATATATATATTTAACCAAAATTTTCTTACCCGTATGTCTTTTACATACTGCTCCGTGGCTCTGGCTAAACCATCTTGAGCGGCACGGAGGTACGCATCTCCCGAATTAAAGGCATCTAAAGCCTCTTCGGAGAAACAAGCGTCGCGTAAAACTGTCCGGCGACGCCTGTGGTTCATGGCACTCTCCACTTCAGAATTTGTGGCAGACAGCCTGTCCGCATCCTCTGTCAGAGGAGCGTCCGGTTCACGCCTTGTGCTCGCCTCCACTTCCCGGCCAGTCACTGGAACCTGGCTGGTGTAGGCACGTTTGGCAGCCTCTCCGGATATAGTCCGGCGAGGTCTCTTCGTCCTAAAGAAAGCACGAACATTAATATGCCCTGACGGAATAACACCATGGAAACGGAGGGTGCGTGATACCTTTGCGCCGGCATCTCGGTCCGGACTACATTTCTTTTTTCCCCACGGGGCCCTGCGGCCCCTCGCTGGCTAGCCGCCGCAGGTTCGGCCTCCCGCCTCAGAAATCTCCCCTGTGAAACATGGTTGTTGTTAGAAACGCCGGAGTACGTGACACTGGAATCCCCCTCAAGGGAATAAAAACTCCGGTTTCCGTCACCTGGGAGGCCGGGATTAACCCGGGGTAATCAGCCACAATAGCGACCAGGGTGTTGTCCTTGCTTAGCTGATGGAACACCCCGTCGACAAGCTCCACCGATATGTCCGGATCCTCTTCGGAGTCTGGATCGAGGGACCGTTCTGGGTCCTCGGGCTGTGGAGGGCGGCTGCTTATATCTTTCACTTCCTGTCGTAGTTCCTGCGTTGAAGTCGTCAGACTACGTATCTGACCATGGAAGTATAAAATAAATGGGCAAGCACAATTGTTCGCTTACCCAAATTGGAGGTTCATACATAGTGAATCCGGCCCGTGGTTTAACGCAGAGGAACTCCTCCTTTTCTCCCTTGTACAAAGAGGACAAAATCGTTATTGTGGCAGCCGAGGCTGGCCCCTTACGACCGTAATGCGTGGCGTCATCCTCCCCATTGAAATCCCACATGGGGTGGCCTCTGTATTGAAGCGGCTGCACCCCTCGCATAATGCATGCGGCCATGACTCCAATCATGGTTAGTCCGGAATGAGCCAACAGTCTTATCCGGCCCATCAGGTAAAGGACATCTCTGTCGCTTTCTCTCTGAGAGCTCCGCGGACGCCAGCTCAAGCGTTTCTTCAATGGAGCAGTGTTGAACTCAGGGAGACCGGCCCGGATAGGGTCCGACAGCGGGACGTCGTCTATGTAAAACCATTCTGATGGCCAGTCCTCGGACACCTTCTTCGGGGTTCCGGACATGTATCCGGTCCCATCGATGCGCCATACTTCGGCTCCGCCCACTTGGTATATAGACCCCTCGTGAGAACGGGGCACCAGGCAGAATATCTTCTTCCACAGCGCGAAATGAGCTTCGACGCCTAAAAATAGCTCGCAAAGGGCGACGAAACCCGCAATGTGTAATACGGAGGCGGGTGTGAGATTGTGCAGCTGGAGGCCGTAAAACTCCAGGAGCCCGCGGAGAAATGGATGAATTGGAAATCCCAGTCCCCTTATCAGATAGGGGACGAGGCATACCCGCTCTCCTTTGGAAGGATTGGGGGCGCTCTCCGCTTGCTTTCCGCCATTATAGGTGTTGAGACCGGCTCGGACCGGGACCATGTACGCCTGGGGGAGAAATCCCTTGGCCTGAATTGACACTAGCTCGCTATGCGGGATGGTGCAACTCTCCCAGTCCCCGGGCTTAGGACCGGAGGGGCGAGGGGAGGAGCTGCGACGGCTGGCCATGTTGGAATGGACTTTAGCTGGGAGAGCTCTGATGATAACTCGCGGAGAGGAGAAGATGTGGTTTGGATCTAAATCCTCATCCCGTTAAATAGGCGGCTCGTTTATATGGCTGGGGGTGTGGATGTAAAAATGCCCCAGGCTTTTCGCATTCGTTCAACACGTGGAAGACAACCATTATTGGGCGCGGAAGCCGAGGAGCGCTACATTACAAAAATCGAATATTATTCGTACAGGTACACAGAATTTGGAGAGGAACCCGCCTTGCAATGCCGAAGACAATCTGCGCGCCGGACTCATCGTCATTGAAGCCTGGTTCGGGGGCTACTGAGGGAGTCTTGGATTAGGGGGTGTTCGGATAGCCGGACTATACCTTCAGCCGGACTCCAGGACTATGAAGATACAAGATTGAAGACTTCGTCCCGTGTCCGGAAGGGACTTTCCTTGGCGTGGAAGGCAAGCTTGGCGATGCGGATATTCAAGATCTCCTACCATTGTAACCGACTTTGTGTAACCCTAACCCTATCCGGTGTCTATATAAACCAGAGGGTTCTAGTCCGTAGGACAACCATCTTCATACACAATCATACCATAGGCTAGCTTCTAGGGTTTAGCCTCCTTGATCTCGTGGTAGATCTACTCTTGTACTACCCATATCATCAATATTAATCAAGCAGGAGTAGGGTATTACCTCCATCGAGAGTGCCCGAACCTGGGTAAAAACATCGTGTCCCTTGTCTCCTGTTACCATCCGACCTTGAGGCACAGTTTGGGACCCCCTACCCGATATCCGCCGATTTTGACACCGACAGAAAGACTGTGCCATAAAGGAATGCTGTGAGTTACTCTGGTGTCCAAATACTCACGATTTCGCCGGGCGCTTGGCCCTGTGCGACCACTCCTCTTCGCCGTCGTTGGCGTCGGTGGAGTAGTCCGGAGGAAGGGTCTTCCCCTTCTTGGACCCTTCGGCCTCCCCTGGTGGGGCGGCCTTCCTCTTCTTTCCTCCCCCCGCTGGAGGGGGAGTGGTTTCTTCTTCCTCCTCCTCGTCTTCACGGGAGGAGTGCGTCTTGGATTCATCGGATGATGAATCCGACACCTCCAGACGCCGGGCACTCTTTCGAGTCCCTGTGGTCTTCTTCTTGGCCTTCTTCTCCGACACCACATAAGACGCCGGAACCAGCAGCTTCGCTAAACTAGCATTAGGGTCTTCGGGCAAGGGAGCCGGACAGTCGATCTGTCCGGATTTCACCTACCAATCCTGTCAAAGGTAAGGGAGCTTAGATCCCGCATAGAGTCAGACTATGAAAAACTAACGTCCTGTAAAAGGTAAAAATAGCTCACCGCACTAGCTTGACGCTGTGTGCTGAATCCGCGATCCTCGGAAGCGGATGCGGGAGCCTTGACGACCTTGAATAGCACCTTCCAGACATCTTCGTACGTCGTGTCGAACAGCCTGCTCAAAGTTTGGTGCTGTGCCGGGTCGAATTCCCACAGATTGAAGGTCCGTTGTTGACACGGGAGGATCCGGTGGACGAGCATAACCTGGACTACATTGACAAGCTTGAGCTGCTTGTTCACCAGGGTTTGGATGCATGTTTGCAGTCCAGTCACCTCTTCTTTGTAGCCCCATGACATGCCCGTCTCTTTCCAAGACGTGAGCCGCGTGGGGGGTCCGGATCGGAACTCAGGGGCTGCGATCCATTCCGGATCGCGCGGCTCGGTGATGTAAAACCACCCTGACTTCCACGCCTTCAGGGTCTCCACAAAGGAGCCCTCGAGCCATAGGACATTGGCTATCTTGCCAGCCATGGCGCCTCCGCACTCCGCCTGGTTGCCGCGCACCACCTTTGGCTTGACGTTGAAGGTCTTGAGCCATAGGCCGAAATGGGGGCGGATGCAGAGGAAAGCCTCGCACACGACGATAAACGCCGAGATGTTGAGGACAATGTTCGGGGACAGATCGTGGAAATCCAGGCCATAGTAGAATATGAGCCCCCGGACGAATGGATGGGTAGGAAAACCTAGTCCGCGGAGGAAGTGGGGAAGGAATGCTACCCTCTCATGGGGCCTTGGGGTGGGGAGGAGATGCCCCTTTTTGGGAAGCCGGTGCGCGATGTCATTAGACAAGTATCCGGCCTTCCTCAGTTTTTTGATGTGGCCCTCCGTGACGGAGGAGACCATCCACTTGCCTCCCGCTCCGGACATGGCTGGAGAAGGTTGAGGTGGGAAGTGCAGGCTTGGGCACTGGAGCTCGAGTGCGCGGAAGATGGATAGGCAAAGGAGGAAGAAGGCGTAGGTAAAAAGGTGGATCCTTATCCCCTTATATGGGCGGATGCGGTTAAGCGTCCCCACCAGCCTGGTAAAACTCGCTTATCTCCCAAGCGCCGTGATAAATGGCGCGGTTGGGTTACCCACGTCCATATTGATGAGAATCCTGTAAATAAAGGGGACACGATCTCTGCTTTGACAAGACGTGCCAAGGAAACCGCCTCGCAAAATGCGCTGAGGTGGGGAAGCAAAAACGATTCGAATAAAGGCTTGACCATAGTGTGATGTCACGCTATGGAATATGTCAGCAGATTAGATTTGTGTAAATATTATTCTCTCTATCGCAATATGTGGAAACTTATTTTGCAGAGCCGGACACTATCCTTAGTGTTTAAAATCTTCTATGAAGTACTTGGAGGAGGAACTCGCCTTGCAATGTCGAAGACAATCTGCGCGCCGGACTCGTCGTCATTGAAGCCTGGTTCAGGGGCTACTGAGGGAGTCCTGGATTAGGGGGTGTCCGGATGGCTGGAATATACCTTCAGCCGGACTCCTGGACTATGAAGATACAAGATTCAAGACTTCGTCCCGTGTCCGGAAGGGACTTTCCTTGGCGTGGAAGGCAAGCTTGGCGATGCGGATATTTGGATCTCCTACCATTGTAACCGACTTTGTGTAACCCTAACCCTCTCCGGTGTCTATATAAATCGGAGGGTTTTAGTCCATAGGACAATATACAACAATCATACCATAGGCTAGCTTCTAGGGTTTAGCCTCCTTGATCTCGTGGTAGATCTACTCTTGTACTACCCATATCATCAATATTAATCAAGCAGGACGTAGGGTTTTACCTCCATCAAGAGGGCCCGAACCTGGGTAAAACACTGTGTCCCTTGTCTCCTGTTACCATCCGCCTAGACGCACAGTTCGGGACCCCCTACCCGAGATCCTCTGGTTTTGACACCAACAGTAAGCCAGATGGTAAGCCAGATAGTAAGTCAGATCGTAAGCCAGACCGTAAGTCAGATTGTAAGCCAGATTGTAAGAAGCCCGAGACGTTAAGAAGCCCATGATAAGACGTCAAAATAGGTTAAGTGTTAAGTGCGAGTTGGACTCTACATGTAACCCGCCCCTTCAGCTTATATAAGGAGGGGCGGGGCACCCCAAGAGGGGGGGGGGTGAGAAACAATCATCAAGGCTAGACACAAAGAGAGGAGAGTCGGATTTACGGCGTCTCCTCTCTTTGTGTCTAGCCTTGATGGTTGTTTCTTACCCCCCCCCCCCCCTCAAACTACTACATAGATGCGTTGGCCTCACGACTAAGTCCTCACACTAGGACACCTGCCGTGACAAATCCACAACAGTTGGCGCCCACCGTGGGGCCAGCACATGGTGGATTTGAGTTCTTGAAGGGCAACTTCAAAGGGCTCAAGGGATACGCTGTGGGACGGATGACCAAGAGTCGTCGCGGCAAGATCCACATCGACAACGAAGGCTGGGGCCCCGACGCAGGCTCAATTGAGTACGGGTATCGGGTTCCCTTCGGCGGAATCCACGTCTTCATCGGCCAGATTGGTGGGCCGGGCCCTGAGCCGGACAACTGCACCGACATCATCGAGACGGCTCAGCGCGCGAGACCCGCCCGGGCTCAACCCGCCATGAAGCGTGCTTTCGTGGGTTGTATCCACCGAGAGGAATTTTCTGAAAGGTCCGTAGATGGTGATGAGACGGCCGTCCACTCCAATGGTGATTCGTCCGCTGGTGAAACGGATTCGTTGTATGAACTGCAAGATGGCGGGCTTGGGGGCTGTTCCGATGGCAGCAGTATTCCGGACCCCTTTGAGCCGCCAAGCAGGGTAGGGATCTTCATGGCTGGTACTCAACTCGGCCAAAACTCTACGTATGCGGCAGCAATAATGTCTGGGTCAGGAGCGGCCGGGGCAGGAGGCCCTGCGCGCCCGTGCTACGTCTCGAGCTAGCATTGGTTTTCCCCGAAGAGGAGGGGGTGATGCAGCACAACAGCGTAAGTATTTCCCTCAGTTTTTGAGAACCAAGGTATCAATCCAGTAGGAGGTCACGCGCAAGTCCCTCGTACCTACACAAAACGGTAGCAACTCGCAACCAACACTTAGGGGTTGTCAATCCCTTCACGGTCTGAAGTAAACTACTTACACTTCATCGGAAGGGCTATGGTGTTGATGTAGAAGCCCTCCATGATGGATGCCCTCTCCGACGGAGCTCCGGAACAGGCCCCAAGATGGGATCTCGTGGATACAGGAAGTTGCGGCGGTGGAATTAGGTTTTTGGCTCCGTCTTTGGTCTAATGGGGGTACGTAGGTATATATAGGAGGAAGGAGCACGTCGGTGGAGCTCCGAGGGGCCCACGAGGTAGGGGGCGCGCCCTCCACCCTCGTGACCTCCCCGGAAACTTCTTGGAGTAGGGTCCAAGTCTCCTGGATCACGTTCGGTGAGAAGATCATGTTCCCGAAGGTTTCATTCCATTTGGGCTCCGTTTGATATTCTGTTTCCTCGAAATACTGAAATAGGCAAAAAACAGAAAGTCTGGGCTGGGCCTCCGGTTAATAGGTTAGTCCCAAAAAATAATATAAAGGTGGAAAATAAAGCCCAATATAGTCCAAAAACAGTAGATAAAGTAGCATGGAGCAATCAAAAATTATAGATACGTTGGAGACGTATCAGGCATCCCCAAGCTTAATTCCTGCTCGTCCTCGAGTAGGTAAATGATAAAAAGAGAATTTTTGATGTGGAGTGATACTTTGGCATAATTTCAATGTAAATCTTCTTAATCATGGTATGAATATTCAGATCCGAAAGGTTCAATACAAAAGTTCATATTGACATAAAAAATGATAATACTTCAAGCATACTAATCAAACAATTATGTCATCTCAAAATAACAATTGCCAAAGGAAGTTCATCCCTACAAAATCATATAGTTAGGCTATGCTTCATTTTCGTCACACAAAGATGTTCCCAACTTCTATACCCCCGATGACAAGCCAAGAAATTGTTTCATATTCAAATAATCTCAAACTTTTTCAACCTTCACGCAATACATGAGCGCGAGCCATGGACATAGCACTATGGGTGGTATAGAATATGATGATGGGGATTGTGTGGGGAAGACAAAAAAGGAGAAAGTCTCACATCAACGAGGCTAATCAATGAGCTATGGAGATGCCCATCAATTGATGTTAATGCAAGGAGTAGAGATTGCCATGCAACGGATGCACTAGAGCTAAGAATGCTCAACAAAAGAAAACTAGTGGGTGTGCATCCAACTTGCTTGCTCATGAAGACCTAGGGCATTTTGAGGAAGCCCATCGTTGGAATATACAAGCCAAGTTCTATAATGAAAAATTCCCACTAGTATGAACAAGACAACTTATGAGACTCACTATATGAAATCATGGTGCTACTTTGAAGCACAATATATGAGACTCACTACATGAAGAACAAGGTGCTACTTTGAAGCACAAGTGTGAAAAAAGAGATAGTAGCATTTCCCTTTTTATTTTCTCCCTTTTTTGGGCCTTTCTTTTTTCCCTTTCTTTTTGGCCTTTCTCTTTTTTTTTGATTGGGCAATGCTCTAATAATGATGATCATCACACTTCTATTGATTACAACATAATGATTACAACTCGATACTAGAACAAGATATGACTCTATATGAATACCTCCGGCGGTGTACCGGGATGGTGCAATGAATCAAGAGTGACATGTATGAAAAATAATGCATGGTGGATTTGCCACAAATACGATGTCAACTACAAGATCATGCAATGGCAATATGACAAAAGTAAAGCATGTCATGATGATGATGATGATGATGATGATGATGATGGAAGTTGCATGGCAATATATCTTGGAATGGCTATGGTAATGCCATGATGGGTAGGTATGGTGGCTGTTTTGAGGAAGATATAGGGAGGTTTATGTGTGAAAGAGCGTATCATATCACGGGGTTTGGATGCACCGGCGAAGTTTGCACCAACTCTCAATGTGAGAAAGGGCAATACACGGTACCAAAGAGGCTAGCAAATGGCGGAAAGGTAAAAGTGTGTATAATCCATGGACTCAACATTAGTTCAGAGAACTCATATACTTATTGCAAAAATTTAGAAGTCATCAAAAATCAAGTACTACGCGCATGCTCCTAGGGGGATAGATTGGTAGGAAAAGACCATCGCTCGTCGCCGACCGCCACTCATAAGGATGCACAAGCCAGGTACACTTCATGCTTCAAATTTGTTACACAACTTTAACCATACGTGCATCCTATGGGACTTGCTAACTTTAACACAAGTATTTCTCAAATTCAAAACTACTCAACTAGCACGACTATGATATTATCACCTCCATATCTCAAAACAATTATCAAGCATCAAACTTATCTTAGTATTCAACCCACTAAAAAGAAAGTTTCACATATCTTGAATACCAAGTATATTAACATTAAGCAAATTACCATGCTATTAACGACTCTCAAAATAATCTAAGTGAAGCATGAGAGATCAAGTTTCTTTAAAACAAACCACCACCGTGCTCTAAAAGATCTAAGTGAAGCACTAGAGCAAAAATTATCACACTCAAAAAGATATAAGTGAAGCACATAGAGTAAACTATCAAGCTCAAAAGATATAAGTAAAGCACATAGAGTATTCTAACAAATTTCAATTCATACATGGCTCTCTCAAAAGGTGTGTACAGCAAGGATGATTGTGGTAGACTAACAAGCAAAGACACAAATAATACAAGACGCTCCAAGCAAAACACATATCATGTGGTGAATAAAAATATAGCTCCAAGTAAATTACCGATGGAAGTGGACGAAAGAGGGGATGCCTTCCGGGGCATCCCCAAGCTTTGACTTTTTTGTGTCCTTGGATTATCTTGGGGGTGCCATGGGCATACCCAATATTAGGCTCTTGCCACTCCTTGTTCCATAATCCATCAAAAGAATTCACCCAAAACTTGAAAACTTCACAACACAAAACTCAATAGAAATATCGCGAGCTCCGTTAGAGAAACAAAACAAAAGACTACTTTAAGGTACTGTAGTGAACTTGTTCTTTATTTGTATTGGTGTTAAACCTAATGTATTCCAACTTCTCAATGGTTTATAAACTATTTTACTAGCCATAGATTCATCAAAATAAGCAAACAACACACGCAAAACAGAATCTGTCAAAAACAGAACAGTATGTAGTAATCTGTTACTAACGCAAACTTCTGGAACCCAAAAAATTCTACCAAAATTAGACGACCTGGGAAATTTGTTTGTTGATCAGCAGCAATTGGAATCACTATTTTATCATGTTCTGGTGATTTTTAACAATTCGGGAACTGAGTGCAAAGATTCTGGAAATTACAGCAAGATCAAATAACTATCTTCCAAGAAGATCTAATAGGTTTAACTTGGCACAAACACTAATTAAAAGATAAAACCATATCTAAACAAAATCTAGATGGATTATTTATTCCTAAACAGAATCAAAAACAAAAAGACACAAAATAAAATTGGGTTGCCTCCCAACAAGGGCTATCGTTTAACGCCCCTAACTAGGCATAAAAGCAAGGATAGATTTAGGTATTGCCATCTTTGGTAGGCAATCCATAAGTGGCTCTCATGATAGATTCATATGATAATTTTATTTTCTTTCTAGGAAAGTGTTCCATGCCCTTCTTTAAGGGAAATTGGAATTTAATATTCCCTTCCTTCATATCAATAATTGCACCAATCGTTCTAAGGAAAGGTCTACCAAGACTAATAGGACATGAAGGATTGCAATCTATATCAAGAACGATAAAATCTACGTGCACATAATTCCTATTTGCAACAATAAGAACATCATTAATTCTTCCCATAGACTTTTTAATAGTGGAATCCGCAAGATGCAAGTTTAGAGAGCAATCATCAAAGTCACGGAAATGTAACAAATCACACAAAGCTTTGGGGATAGTAGAGACACTAGCACCCAAATCACACAAAGCATGAAACTCGTAATTTTTAATTTTAATCTTAATTGTAGGTTCCCACTCATCATGGAGTTTTCTAGGGATAGAAACTTCCAACTCGAGCTTTTCTTCATAAGATTGCATTAAGGCGTCAACAATGTCTTCGGTAAAGGCCTTATTTCGACTATAAGCATGAGGAGAATTTAACACGGATTGCAACAAGGAAATACAATCAATTAAAGAGCAATTTTCATAGTTAAATTCCTTGAGATCCAAAATAGTGGGTTTAGCAATATCTAGATTTTTATTTCTTTCAATCCCTTTTTTATCAATTTCATCATCAGGCTCTAAAAACTCAAAATTCTTAGAACGCCTTCTAGGTAAGGGAAGATCATAATCAGATTCATCAAGATTCACATTGCAAAACAACGATTTAATAGGGGACACATCAATAACTTTCAGATCTTCATCTTGATTTTCATAGGAATTCGGTTTAGCGGCCATCTTATTGACTAAGGTGGCTTGCATATCCGAAATTTCAGCAGTCATTTTTTCAAGATGAGCAATTTGGGCTCTTACACCATCAAATTCTTTGGACATATCATCGAGCTCTTTATTCATATAACTCATAAAACTCTTTTGTTCCTTAAGCTCGTTTCTAAAGAAATTATTATGCTCACATTGCAAGACCATAAACTTCCTGACATTGTTTTCGATATCTTCTAGCCTTTTAAGGTGAAGATCACCAAAATTAGGTAAGGCCATCGTGACGAACAAGCAAGCAAACTAACACACAAGCAAACAAAAGGCAAAGGGAAAGAGAGGGCGAATAAAACGGCAAGGGTGAAGTGGGGGAGAGGAAAACGAGAGGCAAATGGCAAATAATGTAATGCGAGAGATAGAGATTGTGATGGGTACTTGGTATGTTGACTTTTGTGTAGGCTTCCCCGGCAACGGCGCCAGAAATGGCTCGTTGACGGGAGAGTAAATCTTGACTTGACTTGGCGTAGGCCTCCCCGGCAACGGCGCCAGAAATCCTTCTTGCTACGTCTCGAGCTAGCGTTGGTTTTCCCCGAAGAGGAGGGGGTGATGCAGCATAGTGCGTAAGTATTTCCCTCAGTTTTTGAGAACCAAGGTATCAATCCGGTAGGAGGTCACGCGCAAGTCCCTCGTACCTGCACAAAACGGTAGCAACTCGCAACCAACGCTTAGGGGTTGTCAATCCCTTCACGGTCACTTACGAGAGTGAGATCTGATAGAGATAATATTTTTGGTATTTTTGGTATAAAGACGCAAAGTAAAAAGTAAAAGCAAAACAAGTAAAATAAAGTAATGGAGATTGATATGATGAGAATAGACCCGGGGGCCATAGGTTTCACTAGTGGCTTCTCTCAAGAGCATAGATATTCTACGGTGGGTGAACAAATTACTGTTGAGCAATTGATAGAATTTAGCATAGTTATGAGGTTATCTAGGTATGATCATGTATATAGGCATCACGTCCGTGACAAGTAGACCGACTCCTGCCTGCATCTACTACTATTACTCCACTCATCGACCGCTATCCAGCATGCATCTAGAGTATTAAGTTAAAAACAGAGTAATGCCTTAAGCAAGATGACATGATGTGGAGTAATAAATTCATGCAATATGATAAATACCCCATCTTGTTATCCTCGATGGCAACAATACAATACGTGCCTTGCAAATCTTTCTGTCACTGAGTAAGGACACCGCAAGATTGAACCCAAAGCTAAACACTTCTCCCATTGCAAGAACTACCAATCTAGTTGGCCAAACCAAACGGATAATTCGAAGAGACTTGCAAAGATAACTCAATCGTACATAAAAGAATTCAGAGAAGATTCAAATATTATTCACAGATAAGTTGGATCATAAACCCACAATTCATCGGTCTCAACAAACACACCGCAATCAAATAGATCTCCACGAGAGAGGGGGAGAACATTGTATTGAGATCCAAAAAGAGAGAAGAAGCCATCTAGCTACTAGCTATGGACCCAAAGGTCTGAAGTAAACTACTCACACTTCATCGGAAGGGCTATGGTGTTGATGTAGAAGCCCTTCGTGATGGATGCCCTCTTCGACGGAGCTCCGGAACAGGCCCCAAGATGGGATCTCGTGGATACAGGAAGTTGCGGCGGTGGAATTAGGTTTTTGGCTTCGTCTTTGGTCTAATGGGGGTACGTAGGTATATATAGGAGGAAGGAGCACGTCGGTGGAGCTCCGAGGGGCCCACGAGGCAGGGGGCGCGCCCAGGGGGGCGCCCTCCACCCTCATGACCTCCCCAGAAACTTCTTGTAGTAGGGTCCAAGTCTCCTGGATCACGTTTGGTGAGAAGATCACGTTCCCGAAGGTTTCATTCCGTTTGGACTCCGTTTAATATTCTGTTTCCTCGAAATACTAAAATAGGCAAAAAACAGCAATTCTGGGCTGGGCCTCCGGTTAATAGGTTAGTCCCAAAAAATAATATAAAAGTGGAAAATAAAGCCCAATATAGTCCAAAACAGTAGACAAAGTAGCATGGAGCAATCAAAATTGTAGATACATTGGAGACGTATCAGCCCGCCGGCTCAGGTGCTGATTGATCTCATGGACAAATTGACGGCCCTGCTAACCGCCATAGTTATTCCTGCAAGTCAAGATGAGCACGATGCAGAGGTGGCACAGGTACGTGAGGAAATAGCCCAGGCCAAGGAGGCCTTAGTGGCTGAGGATAACAGGTTGGCCGCAGAACGGGTGGCTTTGGATGCACGGGTCCAACAGCTCCAGTCACAGGCTTTCCAGCTTACGATGAGCCTGAACGCATCTAATGAGGTGATGAGGAGGAGACACCAGAAAACTCAATCCCGCTTGCCTCCGGTTTATTATCCTCAGAACCTTTTCTCCACACCCGGAGCCGGCCCTAGTAACCCGCCAGAGGCAAATCAATTCGTAACATCCGGAGCAGGGGGACCGGTTCAGCCTCGGGTGATGGCACCTCCTCATGTGAATATGGCCCCGCCCCGCTACGTACTAACACCATCGGGTCACTTTTCTAACCCCATGGAGAACCTGATCGCAGCATCGGCATGTTTGGCGGCTCTTCCAGTGGACGGCGATGATCCGACAACGGTGGAGACGCGAAGGATCAGAGAACTTGTCCAGACGGCTCTTGCTCAGTAGGAGGCTTATTCCTATAGTCGAGACAGGATTCATTCGACTCCTCGCCCAAGCCGGAGCCCGAGTTACAGCAGGCATATGGAGTCGGAGGCTTTATCAAGCAACGCCCAGCGCCGTAACCAGCACGGCGGTTATAATCCGGTGCAGGACATGATACGTCAAGAGGACGAGCGGGCGGCTCAACAGGCGGCTCAACAGGTGGCTCATCAGACCTTCCCGGACTATCCAACGACTTCTGTTGAGGCAGGAGTGGCCACTAGAACCGGCGGTGTTCCTTGTTTAGTCCCGGCTTTGCGTAATGTGCGACTGCCCAAGGACTTCAAGGGACCCTGAAAGGTGCCAAATTATATGGCCGACTTATAGCCCGGGGCATGGATCGAAAGTTATGAGATGGCCATGGAGCTGTTGGAGGTCGGTGATGCGGCAATGGCTAAGTACTTCACCATGATGTTGGATGGAACGGCTCGGACTTGGTTAAAGGGCCTGCCGCCTAATTCCATTGGCTCATGGGCGGAGTTAAAGGCCCAGTTCATTCAGAACTTCAAAGATACCTACAAGCAGTCCATATCAATTGTGGACTTGACTAATTGTAAGCAAGAGGAGGGTGAATCTACCACTCGTTGGGTGCGCCGGGTCAAGGAGATAATACATTCGTCTGACAAGATGGATGCCGGCTCTGCAGTCTTAATGTTGGAGAAAAATTGCCGATTTGAACCGCCGAGACAGAAGCTGGGGCGCCTCAAGCGTGATTGTAATGATATGGGTCAGCTGATGGCGGCTCTAGTCAAATACGCCGATTCTAATAGTACCAAGGATCCCGCGTCTGATGAGGAAAAGACATGGAAGGGAAAGAAGAATGGCAATGGAAAGGATCAGCAGCATAACCCGGCGAATCAAGGAGGCAATAAGCGTAAGGCCGATGGTAACCCGGAGTCTGTGGCCAACGCCAATACACAGGGAAACAATCAGAGACGCAAGGGGAGGCCGCCCCCTCGATCTGGCGGGTCAGGTCCATCTCTTGAGCAACTACTCAATGAACCCTGTCCGAGACACGGCACCCGGGAAAGGCCGACCACTCACTTATGGAAGGATTGCGCGATCATGAAGGCTTTCAAAAATTCCAACACGTTCGACTACAATCATGGGTCGGGTGGAGGCTCAGGTGCCGGCGGTTTTCATGGCCCGGGTGGCGGTTCAAATTCCGGTTTTCAGGGAAATCAAGGTAGCTATAATCAGCAGCAGTCTGGTCAGGGAGGTCAGCAGCAGCAGCAGTCGGGTTATCAGAGCAATCCAAAGCAACTGAATAGTGGACAATATCATGTGTTCACCACTAGCTTATGCAAACGAGACCAGAAGCTTCATAAAAGGGCTGTGAACGCTGTTGAGCCGGCGGTTCCCCGTTATTTAAGGTGGTCAGAGCAGCCTATTGTGTGGAGTAGGGAAGATCACCCTCCCCGGGTTGACAATCCGGGTCAGTTAGCTTTGGTGGTAGCACCTCAAGTTGGTGGATATAAATTCACGAAGGTACTCATGGACGGAGGTAGCATCATCAACATCCTCTATTATGAGACCTTTCAGCGTATGGGGTTGACTGGCAAAAATTTAAAGACATCCAACACTGTTTTCCATGGAGTGGTGCCTAGTAAGTCGGCATACCCAGTTGGTAAGATTGAGTTGGAGGTAGCTTTTGGAGATGAGTATGATTATAGGGCCGAGAAACTAACTTTTGAGGTAGTCAAAATCCGGAGTCCATATCACGCTCTGTTCGGACGACCGGCTTACGCCAAATTCATGGCGCGGCCGTGTTGTGTTTATTTGCAGCTCAAGATGCCGGGTCACAAGGGCACCATTACTGTGCATGGGATTCGAAAGATAGCGCTGGAATGTGAGGAGGGGGATGCTGCTTATGCCGAGTTTGTTTGTGCAGCCGAGGAACTGAAGTTTTATCAAGATAATGTTGACCCGACGGATATGACATCTCTGAAGAAGCCAACCACAGAGCATGACCCGGCGATGAAGTTTAAGTCGGCTGATGAAACCAAGCTTGTTGATTTTAATCCAGGCGACTCATCTAAACAATTCAGCATCAGTGCCAATGTAGTTCTTAAATAGGAAAGCGCGCTCATCGAGTTCATCCGTGAGAATCGGGACATTTTTGCATGGAAACCTTCTGACATGCCGGGTGTACCGAGATAACTCGCTGAGCACACTCTTAATATTGATCCGAAGTTTAAGCCAGTCAGGAAATTTCTGCGACGGTTCAACGAAGAGAGACAGAAAGCTATTGGTGAGGAGGTGGCCCGGCTCTTAGCGGCCCGGTTTATTGTTGAAGTTTTTCACCCAGAGTGGTTGGCTAACCCGATGCTTGTACTTAAAAAGAATGGCACCTGGCGGATGTATGTGGATTACACGGACTTAAATAAGGCTTGTCCGGCTGATCCCTTTGCTCTCCCCCGTATAGATCAAATCATTGATGCTACGACGGGTTGTGAGCATTTGAGCTTTTTGGATGCTTACTTTGGTTATCATTAGATCAAGATGGCAGTTAAGGACCAGGAGAAGACGACCTTCATCACTCCGTTTGGAGCCTTCTGCTATGTATCTATGCCATTTGGGCTCAAGAGTGCCCAGGCAACTTATCATCGATGTGTACAGAACTGTCTCCACAATCAGATCGGGCGCAATATTCACGCTTATGTGGATGATATAGTGGTTAAATCCAGAGAGAAGGAAACCTTGATAGATGATCTGAAGGAAACCTTTGACAATCTCCGGGTCTACAAGATGATGCTTAACCCGGCCAAATGTGTGTTTGGCGTGCCAGTAGGCAAGCTTTTGGGTTTTCTGGTCTCTAACATAGGCATTGAAGCCAATCCGGAGAAGATCAAGGCGATTACCTCTTTGGCTAAACCGGCTTGCATCAATGATGTTCAGCGACTGGCGGGTCGTATTGCTGCTTTAAGCCGGTTCATAAGCCGGTTAGGTGAGAAGGCCATACCGCTGTATCAGATGATGAAGAAAACAGACACTTTTGTCTAGAGTGATGCTGCTGATGCTGCCTTTGAAGATTTAAAGAGAAAGTTATTTGAGCCGCCGGTCCTTGCAGCTCCCATTGATAAAGAGCCGCTGCTGTTATACGTGGCTGCTAACTCACGTGCTGTCAGTGTTGCAATTGTGGTGGAGCGCAAGGAGGCTGGCAAGGAGCATCCGGTTCAACGGCCGGTTTACTACATCAGCGAAGTGCTCATTGAGTCTAAGCAAAGATATCCACATTGGTAGAAGCTTGTTTATGGGGTGTTCATGGCGAGCCGGAAGCTTAAGCAGTACTTCCAGGGTCACCCCATCACTGTGGTAAGCTCTGCTCCCTTGGGAGACATCATCCAGAATAGAGAGGCCACAAGACGAGTCGCCAAGTGGGCCATTGAGCTTGGGCCTCATGGTTTGAAGTATGTGCCACGCACTGCTATTAAGTCGCAAGAATTAGTGGACTTCATCAATGACTGGACAGAGCTGCAGACACCTGAGGACAAGCCGGATAACACATATTGGACTATTCATTTTGATGGGTCCAGGCAGTTGGAAGGCTCGGGGGCTAGAGTTGTTTTAGCTTCCCCTCGAGGTGAAAAATTTTGTTATGTGTTCCGGCTCATGTTTCCTTGTACTAACAATGCAGCTGAATATGAGGCCTTGCTCCATGGTCTTCGGATGGCTAAGGAGATGAATTTAAGCCGGGTAAGGTGCTTGGGCGACTCAGATCTGGTGGCTCAACAGGTGTCAGGCAAGTGGGACTCTAATGATCCCCTCATGGCGGCTTATCACCGTGAAGTTAATGCTGTAGCAGGACACTTCAAAGGTTATCAAGTGGAGCACATTGATCGAAGGAAGAATGAGGCGGCTGATGCTTTAAGCCGGCTGGGATCTCAGCGTAAGCCTGTACCGCCTAACACCTTTTTGGATGTTCTGCATAATCCTTCTGTCAAGTTACCCACAGAGGAAGACTTAGCTATTCCAGACCCAGAAGCGCAGCTGGTGGCGGCTCTTCATGTCATCCCGGATTGGACAGTGCCATATTTGGCTTACATGACCCGGGGAGAGTTGCCTGAGGATGAGACCTTGGCAAGACAAATCATCCGGCGGTCTAAATCCATGACAATTATTCATGGTGAGTTGCATCATCGCAGTGTCACTGGGGCGTTTCAACATTGCGTGTCACCTGCGGAAGGTCAGGAAATACTGTGTGAGAACCATGAAGGTGATTGTGGTCATCATGCTGGCTCAAAATCTCTTGTGGCCAAGGCTTTCCGTCATGGTTTTTATTGGCTGACAGCTCATGCTAATGCGGAAGATCTGGTTAGTAAATGTGACAGTTGTCAAAAATTCTCACGACGAGCTCATGTGCCGGCTCAAGAATTGAGGATGATTCTAATTACTTGGCCGTTTGCAGTCTGGGGGCTTGATATGGTCGGGCCTTTCAAAAGGTCCAAGGATAAAAAGACACACCTCCTGGTGGCGGTTGATAAATTTACAAAGTGGGTTGAGGCAGAGCCGGTCAGTAATTGTGATGCGGCCACGGCGGTTCAGTTCATGAAAAAGGTGATCTTTCATTTTGGTTTTCCACACAGCATCATAACTGACAATGGCACTAACCTCTCCAAAGGTGCTATGGAAGAGTTCTGTCAACGAGAACATATCCGGCTTGATGTTTCGGCGGTAGCTCATCCTCAATCCAATGGTCAAGCTGAGCGAGCCAATCAGGAGATCTTGAAAGGTATAAAACCCCGGCTCATGGTACCCTTATAGCGGACGCCGGGTTGTTGGGTGGAGGAATTACCCTCTGTGATTTGGAGCATCAACACTACACCTAACAGACCTACGGGTTATACACCTTTCTTCATGGTTTACAGAGCAGAGGCGGTCCTGCCAAGTGATATCCGTCATGACTCGCCCCGAGTGGCGGCTTACGTTGAAGCTGATAATGAACAAGCTCGTCAGGATGCACTTGATTTGTTGGATGAGAAGCGAGATTTGGCAATAGCCCGCTCGGCGATTTACCAGCAAGACCTGCGCTGCTACCACAGCCGCTGGGTTAGATCCAGAACCTTCCAGGAAGGTGACTTAGTGCTCCGGCTCATCCAGGATCAATCCGATATGCACAAGCTATCCCCCCTTGAGAAGGACCCTTTGTGGTCAGCAAGAATCTGAACAACGGGTCATATTACCTCATCGATGTTCGGGAGCACAAAGACTCATGTAAGTCGGAAGAGGAGACCCGCTGGCCGTGGAATATCGCTCATCTTCGGCCTTACTACACTTGAGCCACCGGCTCTCAGGATGTACATATTTTGAGATGTATATATTATGAAAAGCAATAAAGCAGGACCTCTGTCCTTTTTATGCTCAAAAGTTTACATGTCTTCCTTATTATGTTGTTGAAACAACCAACAGGGAGCAGATAATATTTGAATCCGGCTTTCCCTTTGGTACGACTTATGATCATATCTGAATCTAGCCATGATCACTTGGGGGCTTCCTGTTCAAACATAGGTCGTATTCGAACTAAAGAGAACATAGCTGTCGATACCCTCTTGATCGGCACACTGCCAAGCTCACTAGGGGGCTTCTTGATTGTATCTGAATCATAGCTCAACCCCTTTGAGTCTGACATGGATCGTATTCGAATCAGCATCATTAAACAACTTTCAAGGTCACTTGGGGGCTTCCTGTTCAAACATATGTCGTATTCGAACCAAAGAGAACATAGCTGTCGATACCTCTTGATCGGCAACGCCAAAGCCACTGGGGGCTATATGATCGTATCCGAATCTTAGCTTAACCCCTTTGGAACGGTTTACTGATCGTATTCGAATCAGAAGCCTTTGAATTTTGTCTATTTCTCATAACACTTTCCAATCACAATTGTTTGACTGTTTGGAGATCATTTTTTGAAAGCGTTTATGGGGTGATTTTTAGTCCACCGGCTTAAATTTCATCAAATACAGTTGTTAGCACATAGCAAACATCATATGTGCCGAACCTTTCAGGATTGAACTCTTACCCTCATTGTTCGGGTCATATAAACCAGCAGGGTAATCAAAGGATCACAGGTATGTTGTTACAATTATGTCTTAATGATATAATTAAGAACCGACCTTTTTTGCGATTTTTTGATTCGTACTCCGGGTTATCTGAAAAATATATGACCCGCCATGTGGTAAGCCGCCAAGGGACTTGCGTTTTTTTCTGTATGCAGGGCAAGTAAAGCAGCTTTTTAAGCATAAGGAAAGCAGAAGATCAGCGCAAATATGGCGGCTTAAACAATGTTAAGCGCCAAGCACTTGTGCGACGGCACGACAAAATTAAAGTGTTTTGCTACCCTATTACATGACTCCCTGAGTCCAGATAATGAAGCATTGTTTTTTTAGCAAGACATGAATATAAGTCGCCCGACGGATCACTCATTTTGTTGACCTGAAGCTTCCGGGTCATCCCTTTCCGCTCCTCCGTCTGTTGCCCTGTCCTGGAAGGTTGATGACCAGTCAATGCCACTCAAAGCTTCAAATTCAGCTTCATCATCAATTAACCCGGCCGGATCGACTTCAGGGGCGAAGGTATGCTTATGAATTGGAGGGATCAGGCTGACTGCGTCATAATGTGGCGTTGGGATTCTCTGATTCTGGCTGTCATAACCCGGCTGGTACTTGGTAAGGTCCATGCCATTCCCAATTAGAGTGGCCACAGGGCGAACTTCCTTCACGCAGGCGGCAAAATCCTTCTGGTCAGATAGGGTGCCGTCCTCCTTCAGGCTTGGATATCCAAGAGCGATGTCGGCTGGGTCTAGCTCTGGTAGCCACGCTTTAGCCCGGCTTAATGCGGCTATGGCTCCAGCTCTTGTAGAAGCCTGCCTTAACTCTTGGACCCGTTGAGGTAACACGGCAAGCCGCCTTAGTATGTCCGCCAGGAGATTAGGAACCTCATTTGACAAAGCCACAATGGCTAAAGCATGTTGTGACTCGGTATAGAGTTGTTCCACCAGGGTATAAGCCGCCTTCAACTTTATCACCATACTCTGGTTCAGATTGGAGCTCCTAGGGCCTGCATTAAACAACATCAAGTGAGTCGGTGATAATTGAGATGCTTGTTGAAAAATATTTAAAGTGTCTAACACTTGCAGAGTAACCTACCAAAGATTGCTGAGACCATCTGAGATACATGGTATTTTAAGCCGGATAGCTCGACAGTTGTTTCCGCAAGAGATGCCTCCGCTTTCTCGGCCCCGTTGATCAAGGAGACCTTTTCATCAGCCCATACATTTTTGTCTGCTTCAAAGCTTTTCCTCAATTTCTCTTGTTCAGATACACTGAACTCAAATTTGGAGTTGGCCTTTTGGGTTTCAGCCTCCTGAGCTTCCAGGCGGCTCTTCAAGTCAGAGATCTCCGATTCAAATTGTTTCTGATACCCATCAGCAACAATTATGACCTGGCATCATCTATTTATAAACCCGACAAGTTTTTTCATCGTTAAGCGATAGAAGGTCACATGAGTATTTCAATACCAATATTCTTAAGCATTGGGAGTTGAGTCAAATGAGTTATTCTTCAGTCTTTCTCTATGAGAAACCAACGTCAGCAAATTGCTTATGAAGTTGGCTTATTGACCCGGATTTTTGAAGAAGGAAATAACAAGGAGATAAGGATGATCAGGTGCTGGCTTACAAAGATGTTTAACCCGGAGCATAACCTGCTAAAATTGTTCTTGTGTTTTGTTTACAGGATTTGTTTAACATGGATAAATCCAAATTAAACTGGGGGCTAATGTCGGGGATATGCCCCGCGGTATGACCTGGCCGGAGATATGACCCGGCTGGGACTTGATGTTTCATTGGTGACCCGACAGACTATAAGCCGGTGGGAACAGTTAAGCATTGTAAGCCGACAGACACAATCATATAACCCGGCAGACATAGTCATGTAACCCGGCAGACACAGTCATGTAAGCCGGACAGTTAAGCCAGACGATAAGCCAGATGGTAAGACAGATGGTAAGACAGATGGTAAGCCAGATCGTAAGCCAGATCGTAAGTTAGATTGTAAGCCAGATTGTAAGAAGCCCGAGACGTTAAGAAGCCCATGGTGAGAAGCCCATGATAAGACGTCAAAATAGGTTAAGTCTTAAGTCCGAGTTGGACTCTACATGTAACCCGCCCCTTCAGCTTATATAAGGAGGGGCGGGGCACCCCAAGAGGGGGGGGGTGAGAAACAATCATCAAGGCTAGACACAAAGAGAGGAGAGTCGGATTTACGGCGTCTCCCTCATGATCATAATGAGACCTAGCCAACATGTAGGGTTGTTATCGGATGATGTTTCCCGGGGCCCGAAGCTGTCTAAATCCTTGTCTTGTGTGTCGCGTCTCTCGTCCCGATCAACCCCTCTCAAGCTACTACATAGATGCGTTGGCCTCACGACTAAGTCCTCACACTAGGACATCTGCCGTGACAAATCCTCGACAAGGCCCATGGGGCCCACTAGGCACCAGGGTGTGCTAGAGGCCCTAGGTGCGCCCTGGTGGGTAGTGGAGCCAACGAGAAGCTTCTTGACCTACCTCCGCCTCTATAAATACTCTAAAATCTCTAAAACTCTAGGGGAGTCGACGAAACCCTTTCCCGGCCGCCGCAAGTCCCGGAACCACGAGAACCAATCTAGAGGCCTTTTTGGCACTCTGCCGGAGGGGGCAACGATCACCGAGGGGTTCTTCATCATCCTTGTTGCCCCTCCGATGATACATGAGTAGTTTATCACAGACCAACGGGTCCATAGCTAGTAGCTAGATGTCTTCTTATATCTTTCTGATCTTCAATACAAAGTTCCCCTCGATGTTCTTAGAGATCTATTTGATGTAACTATTTTTTGCGGTGCATTTGTTGGGATCCGATGAATTGTGAGTTTATGATCAGATCTATCCATGAATATCATTTGAGTCTTCTTTGAACTCTTTATGCATGATCTTATTAGTTCGTATTTTTTCTCCGACTTATTGGTTTGGTTTGGCCAACTAGATTGATTTATCTTGCCATGGGAAGAGGTGCTTTGTGATGGGTTCGATCTTGCGGTGCTCAATCTCAGTGAAAAAAAGGAGAGATGACACGCATGTATCATTGCTATTAAGGGTAACAAGATGGGTTTTATTCATACATGGGTTTATCTTGTCTACATCATGTCATCGTTCTTACTGCATTACTCCGTTTATCCATGAACTTAATACACTAGATGCATGTTGTATAGCGGTCGATGTGTGGAGTAATAGTAGTAGATGCAGGCAGGGCTAGGTCTACTAATCTTGGGTGTGATGCCTATATACATGATTATTGCCTTGGATATCGTCATAATTATTTGCTTTTCTATCACTTTCCCAACAGTAATTTGTTTACCCACCGTATGCTATTTTCTTGAGAGATGCCTCTAGTGAAAACAACGGCCCCCGGGTCTATTTTCTTATCATATTAAAACCAAAAATACCTTGCTGCATTTTTTCTTTCTTTATTTTATTTTGTGTTTTTGCTAGATCTATTTCTCCAATCTCATACAATTTAATCTATCTCAATACCGTTGAGGGCTTCACAACCCCTTCACGCGTCGGGTTGCAAGTTTTTGTTGTTTGTGTGCAGGTGCTGTTTACATAGTGTTGCTTGGTTCTCCTGCTGGATTGATAACCTTGGTTTCATAACTGAGAGAAATATTTACCGTTGCTGTGTTGCATCATTCCCTCCTCTTTGGGGAATTACCAACGGAGATTACAAGCAATTAGGAAGAATTTCTAGGGCCGTTGCCGGGGAGACATCAACAACATCTATCAAGTACCTACGCATAAACTCTCATCTCCTTGCAATTACTTTATTTGGCATTTGCCTCTCGTTTCATGTCCCCCAGTTCTAATAAAGTTTTTTGCAAAAAATACAAAATATTTTCCGTTTGCCTTTTTGCTTGTTTGCTATGTTTGCTTGTGTTGCCATGTGCCTTCTATTTGCTAGCATCTTCGCTTGCTAAAAATCTATTGATATGGATCCTCATCCACTTGCTAATCTTTTACTAGATCCAATTATGTTGAACCAATTGCTAGTGAATTGAGTTCACTAGATTATCTTTATGAAGTTTTGCTTGAGATTCATGAATTTGAAATTTTTGATGAAGTGTTAAAAGAAGAAATTTATAAAGTGATTCAAGATAACTCCTTGAATGAAAAGCATGATTGCAATGATGTTATTATAAATTCTATTAATGTTAATTGTGCTAATAATATGCAAAACCCCATGCTTGGGGACGCTAATTTTGGTATGTCTACTACTTATTGCAATGATCATGATTGGGGTGATAATGATTCTTATGATCTTGAAAATTTATTTAAGCCTCATGATGAATATGTTTGCAATAATATTGAAAGTGAGCTTGGAAGAGTGTCAATTTTAGGTAAAAATAATCCCACATATTTGGAGACTGTTCGATCTTATGATTTTTTTTATGAAAGTGGGTTTGGACAGGTCATGACTTTAGTTGGTGCTAATCTCACTATCTTGGAAGATTATAGAACGTTTATGCATGTGTATCATGAAAATAAAATTTATATGATATCTATATTGTTTAATTTGAATATGATCCCACATGTAATTATTATGAGATAGAGAAATATGGTTGTACAAATTTTCATGTTAATAAATTACCTCTTGTTATGTTGAGATTGCTATTATTTCTTTGTTCTTCCTTGCATATGCTAGTTTTTGCTTGCCTTGATAATTTGTTTGATTATAAAATGCCTATGCATAGGAAGTATGTTAAACTTAAATGTGTTTGTCACATGTTTTTTGATGCTCTCTTTGCGTTTCAATTATTATCTTTCATGTGTGCATCATTGAAATCTCAAAGCCTGTCTTAATGGCTATAAAGAAAGAGCTTGTTGGAAGACAACCCAATAGTTACTCTTCTGTTTTTAAATAAATATACAATTATACTCCTGTTATGATTGTGTTTTGTATGTTTTAATTAGTGTTTGTGCCAACTAAAGCCTTTGGGATGATTTGGGTGATAGTTGATTTGATCCTATTGGAAAACAAAAACTTTTGCGCCCAGTAATAGAATTAATTTGGTCTGCTAGAACGCGATAAATTCTTGATTGTTTTACAAATGATTAAGATACAAACTTCCCACGTTGTCCTAAATTTTCAAAAAATTTGGACTTACAGAAGTATGGTCAAAGTCCAGATTACTACAGACTGTTCTGCTTTTGACAGATTTTGTTTTCGTTGCATTGTGTGCTTGTTTTGATGAATCTATGGATTGTATTGGGGGGTATAAGCCATGGAAAAGTTAGAATACAATAGGTATAATGCAATAATAAAATTGTTGGGGAACGTTGCATGAAAAACAAAAAAGTTCTATGCACACGCAATGATCTATCCATGGAGATGCATACCAACGAGGGGGAGAGTATGTCTACATACCCTCGTAGACCGTAAGTGGAAGCGTTTCACAACGCGGTCGATGTAGTCGAACTTTCTTCACGCTCCAACCGATCTAGTATCAAACGCATGACACCTCCGTGTTCTGCACATGTTCTACTCGGTGACACCTTCCGCCTTCTTGATCCAGCAAGATGGCGAGGTAGTAGATAAGTTCTGGCAGTGCTTTGCCTAAGCATTACAAAAATATGAACGAGGGAGTAAACGGTGGATGGGGGTGTCACACACGGCTAAGACAATGTTGTGTCCTTTGTGTAGTGCCCCTCCCCATATATATATATAGGTGGGAGGGGAGGGGAGGCAGCCAGGCGCGCCCTAGGGCTGGCCCCTGGCGCCTAGGGCCCCTACCTTGCCCTACGCCCCCTTTCCTTGTATGAACAAGGGGAAAAGGAAAGAGGGGGGGAGGGAAGGAAGAGGGAGTCCAACTCCACACTTGCATTTCCTCCTCCCCCTTCCTTTCCCTCCCCATAGGCTGGCTGAGGGAGTCCTGGATTAGGGGATGTTCGGATAGCCGGACTCCAGGACTATGAAGATACAAGATTGAAGACTTCGTCCCGTGTCCGGAAGGATCTTTTCTTGGCGTGGAAGGCAAGCTAGGCGTGCGGATATTCAAGATCTCCTACCAATGTAACCGACTCTGTGTAACCCTATCCGGTGTCTATATAAACCGGAGGGTTGTAGTCCGTAGGACAGAACCATCATCATACACAATCAGACCATAGGCTAGCTTCTAGGGTTTAGCCTCCTTGATCTCGTGGTAGATCTACTCTTGTACTACCCATATCATCAATATTAATCTAGCAGGAGTAGGGTTTTACCTCCATCAAGAGGGCTCGAACCTGGGTAAAATAAAGTGTCCCTTATCTCATGTTACCATCTGACCTTGACGCATAGTTCGGGACCCCCTACCCGAGATCCGCCGGTTTTGACACCGACATTGGTGCTTTCATTGAGAGTTCCTCTGTGCTGTCGCGATCAGGAAGGATGCCTCTTCCCATCTTTAAAGACGGCGCCATTACAAAAGGAGCCTTGGCTATCGGCCAAACTCTCCGGCTCGGTGGTTTTCTTGCGACCGCTTGTTCGGCTGTTGCGCCGACGGTGACCTCTCGGGTCATCGAAAGCAACCTCCACGTCAGCTCAGAAGTCGCCGAGCAATTGGATCCGATGGAGCTCTCTTCTGTAAACGAGCTCTTGGATCGAATCGCCGCACTGGGTGTCGCTACGAAGTACGACCAGGTTGGGCTTAAAACCGATCGAAGAGAAATCAACTCTCCCCACGTCACCCACCACGTTGCCGTGGTGGAGGCACAGTGCGGCGACCCTTCATCTATCTTAAGGACTAGCTACGTCCGAATCCCCGAACCCTCCATGCCGGATATCCGCGGAGGGGAGGATACAATCCAAGACCTGAGCGTAAAATCAGGCAACGGGCTAGACTCGTCGGATAACATCCAAGGCTCCGGATCTCAGAATTCGGATGTTCTTTGGCCTCCGAACATTAAATTGGGTGAGGTCCCAAATTCGACGACACCCGCCCGCCCGATCATAAGCGATCTTTCCCAAATCAGGCAAATGCCTGAAGAAACAGTATATCATTACTGGGCCAGATTCCTCCTGGTTATGAACAGGACAAAGGACTGCCGCAAGGGAGACGCAATCTCGATCTTTTGTAGTAACTGCATGGACGAGGGAATACTTAACGCCATAAGTCATCGTAATATTACACGCTTTTCTGACTTAGCGTCCATAGTACAAAAGTACTGTGCGATGGAAAGTGCTCGGAAAACCGAAATAAAATTTTGGGATAATCCGGCCTTGAATAGCAATCCCGTCCGAACTAAGGGGGTGCACCACAGTAAGGCACCCGGACTAAATACCAAAAACTCAAAACCCTCCAGAGGGCATGGAACCGTACTGGAAAAGTGGCTAGATGGACCCTGCAAGATTCATAGTGCAGAGGATGCCACCCCAACTCACAACCTCAAGGCATGTTGGATAATCCGGCAGGTGGCCAAAATTGGCGAGGACCTCCTAATTCCAGAGGTCGAAGGAAACCAGCCCGAGAATTTCAGTTCCGTTCTCACAGTCTTTGAGACTTTCGCATCGAATAACATGCGAAAAAGAACACTCCGCAGCCTCATCGAAGTCTATCAAGTGGTGACAATAAACCCATGGAGTAATACTGCTATCACCTTCAACGCGAGTGACGAACCTAAATTTCGAACAGCCAGAGCACCAGCCGCATTGGTCCTCAGTCCCATAGTGGACGGCTGTCGTCTCGCAAAGGTACTCATGGATGGAGGCAGTGGATTGAACCTCATTTACGAGGAAACCCTTCAAAATATGGAAATATACTGGAACCGCATGGAGCGAAGCAGCACATCCTTTAGAGGAATAATTCCCAGTCAGGAAGTGCGCTGCACCGGAAAAATCACACTAGATGTGGTATTTGGCACGCTGGATAATTACAGGTCCGAACAAATCACGTTTCAGGTGGCCCCGTTCAAAAGCGGATATCACGCTATATTAGGACGGGAGGCATTCGCAGTTTTTCAAGCTATACCCCATTACGGGTACATGAAGCTCAAGATGCCTGGGCCAAGCGGAATTATCACTCTCGCTAGTGATCCGGACATAGCACTCCGCGCCGAAAACAAGACAGCCGCATTGGCCCTCGAGGCACTATCCAAAACCTTAGCGGCAGAAGAACTGACCGCGCTGCGATCCACGGTCAATAGGGATGATGTGATACTTGATAAGAGATCCAAATCCACATCCTTCAAACCAGCGGACGAAATAGTCAAATTCCAGGTCCACCCAACGGACCCCAGTAAAATAGCCTCCATCAGGGCACGACTGAACCCTGACGTAGACGCCGCACTGCGAGAGTTCCTACGAGAGAAATGGGACATTTTCGCTTGGCACCCCTCAGATATGCCAGGAATCCCACGCAGGCTGGCCGAACACAGCTTAAACATCCAGAAAGGATTCAAACCTTTCAAACAAGCCCTTCGGCGTTTCTCCGAACCAAAGAGACATGCCATGGGAGAGGAGCTAGCCAAGTTATTGGAGGCCGGATTCATTAGAGACATAAAACATCCGGACTGGCTAGCAAACCTAGTGATGGTACCAAAGAAGGACAAATCCTGGCGCCTGTGTGTCCACTTCAAAGACCTTAATAAGGCTTGCCCAAAGGATCCGTTTCCCCTCCCTCAAATAGATCAAATCATCGATGCCACTGCAGGACACGATTCGTTGTGCTTCCTCGACGCATACTCCGGTTACCATCAAATAAAGATGGCAGAGTTAGACCAAGCCGCAACGGCATTCATCACACCATACGGCCCATTCTGCTTCAACACAGTGCCCTTTGGCCTAAAGAACGCCGGCGCAACATATCAGCGCATGATTCAAACATGTCTGGCAAACCAGATCGGCAAAACAGTGGAGGCGTACGTAGATGATGTGGTCGTTAAATCAAGACATGTCGAATCTCTAGTAGACGACTTGAGGCTTACATTCGACAACCTTCGAAAATACGACATTAAGCTCAATCCGGAAAAATGTGTTTTCGGCGTTCCAGCCGGAAAGCTCCTGGGCTTCATTGTATCCGGTAGAGGAATTGAAGCAAATCCAGCTAAAATCCGAGCTTTGTCACAATTGGACATCCCAAAAGACCTCAAACAAATACAGAAACTCACCGGATGCGTGGCGGCTTTAAGCCGCTTTATCTCCCGCTTGGGAGAAAAGGCATTGCCCCTTTACCGCCTCCTTAGGCGCACCGAACACTTCGAGTGGACGGACGCTGCAACGGCCGGACTCGAGGAAATAAAGGCCATCTTGGCAACAAATCCCGTCCTGGCCGCGCCGAATACTGGCGAACCCATGCTCTTGTACATCGCCGCAACTCATCAAGTTGTTAGCGCAGTACTCGTCATCGAACGGGTAACGGACGGGCACAAACTCCCCCTTCAAAGGCCGGTTTATTACGTGTCCACTGTCCTCACACCATGCAAATCACGGTACCCGCATTACCAAAAGATTGCATACGCGGTGTTCATGGCATCCCGGCAGCTACAACACTACTTTCAAGAGTGTTCTATAACAGTAGCCTCGAAAGTACCACTCAACGATATTATCAACAACCGCGACGCAACGGGCCGGATAGCAAAATGGGCCATAGAGCTCCTACCGTTCGACATAACCTACAAACCACGGCGAGCCATTAAATCGCAAGTCCTAGCCGACTTCGTCGCCGAATGTACTGAGGCCGAACTCCCTAAAGAGTATGGCACATACTCAAACTGGATCATGCATTTCGACGGCTCCAAAATGCTGGCCGGACTGGGGGCTGGCGTTGTTTTGACGTCCCCTACAGGAGACACAGTCCAATATGTACTCCAAATTATGTACACGGACTCCAACAATGCAGCCGAATATGAGGCCCTTCTACATGGTCTCCGGATGGCAGTATCCATGGGCATTCAACGCCTCGAAGTACGTGGGGACTCAAACCTCGCGATATCCCAGATAAATGGCGACTTCGACGCCAAAGACCCAAAAATGGCAGCCTATCGCAACGCCGTACTAAAAATGTCAGTTCGGTTCGAGGGACTGGAGTTTCACCATATAGCCCGAGAAAATAATCAGGCAGCGGACGTCCTGGCACGCATCGGAGCAAAATGAGATGCCGTCCCCCCCAACATCTTCTTAGAAAGATTATTCAAACCATCTATAGCATGGGAGGGGGAACCCTCGGGTAACAGTCCGGACACAACCGCACAACCAGACACCGAGCAATCTGACATAATCGGAGGCCCCGCCACCGAAATCACACCTTCAGCCCACGTAATAATGGCGGTCATCGCCCCGTGGACAGAACCATTCCTAGCCTACCTCACTAGGCAGGAACTCCCTGAGGACCAAAATGAGGCACGCTGCATAGTGCGGCGATCTAAAGCCTATAAAGTCCACGAGGGAGAACTATATAAGAAAAGCACTACAGGAGTCCTTCAAAGATGTATCTCCGAAGAGGAAGGGCGGAGTCTGTTGGCTGAAATTCATGCCGGACTCGGTGGCCACCACGCTGCAGCTCGGTCCCTCGTAAGCAAGGCTTTCCGTACAGGCTTTTATTGGCCGACGGCCCGAGCAGACGCCCATGACCTAGTCAAACGATGTGTCGGTTGCCAGCTTTTTGCCAACCAAAGCCATATGCCACCCAACGCCCTCCGAACTATCCCCATCACTTGGCCCTTTGCGGTCTGGGGGCTTGATATGGTGGGACCCCTTAAAGGCGGAACCCACAAGAAAAAATACCTACTGGTCATGGTGGATAAATTCACCAAATGGATAGAAGCCAAGCCTGTTAAGACGGCCGAATCCGGACCTGTGATAGACTTCATATCCGGGGTCGTACACCGTTACGGTGTCCCCCACAGCATTGTCACCGATAACGGCACAAACTTCACCTCGGAGGAAGTAAAGCTGTGGTGCAAAAACATGGGCATTAAGCTCGATTATGCTTCTGTGTATCACCCACAAACTAACGGTCAGGTCGAACGCGCAAACGGTCTCATCATGAGCGGCATCAAACCCAGACTAGTGCGGTCCCTCAAGGAATCTAATACGCACTGGGTAGAGGAGCTCGACTCCATACTCTGGGGGCTGCGAACCACGCCAAATCGTACCACCGGATTCACACCATTCTTTATGGTGTATGGCGCTGAGGCAGTTCTGCCCTGCGACATAATTCATGACTCACCTCGAGTGCGCATGTACGAAGAAAGAGAAGCCGAGCTTGATCGGCAGGACAACCTGGACGTCTTAGAGGAGGAGCGCGACGTGACTAAAGCCCGTTCCGCATTTTATCAATAGCAAGCTCGAATATATCAAAGCAGAGAAGTACGGGCCAAACATTACAGTGTTGGTGAACTAGTTCTACGCCTGCTGAATAAGAAAAAGGACAAACTCAAGCCCAAATGGGAAGGTCCCTTCATAATTGACCAAGTCCTCACTGGTGGAGCGTACCGCCTGCGAGATGCGTCGGACAACCGACTCGAGCCGAACCCATGGAACGCCACACATCTCCGAAGATTCTATGCCTAGCGCCGAACTCTGTGTTTGTCTCCTTCCTCTCACCATTTTTCATATATTTTTCTGTGTTCATTTTGTCTCCTCCTACTCTTTCCCTTTATAGCCCTTAAAGGCTCATTATGTGACGCGCTATCCGCGCTCCTTAAACCTGGGGGCTTCTTTAACAGAAGCTTGTTTATACGGGTTTCACACCCAACGCATGCGTCAGACTTCCGCATGCACCTTTTCTTCACCATTATATGCATCAATATGACTTAAGTTTTGGCCAAGCTGGGTTGCCTGGCTCCTGTGCTTACCCCTACGTTCCCGATTGTTCGGCTAGGCGGTAAAGGGAGTACCTCTGCGATTGCTACTGCCGGATAAGCCGGATGTGTACCTCAGACTGGGTGAAGCCGAAAGCTAGCGTTCTTAAGGGAATATTCGGTCGGTGAACTAAAGATGAACCTTTTTTACTTATACATGCCCCCAGATGTCTTTCCTGCAGTTGCAGTCCGGACATGCATTTCAGGGCACGCCACCCCAGTGAAAGGAACCCTTAACGGAACTATTCTCTCTAGAAGATGTTTCTTACTAACCATGTAATATAACATAACTAGTTGGGCACTTGTCTGATAAAGCACTAATGACCCCTACGCCTGGTCTCCATGCATACCCCGGTTCTTATATAAACGTTATGGTATTCGGACACACTCCGGACCGTCAGGTCCCGAGGTCGAAGCGAAAAGGTCAGCAACGACAAACGATCTACAATCCGGCTAGAAGGCATTACACATGTCAATTATAAATTACACAGTCATCTTGACTGATCGTATTCCTCCTCTATGCCATCTAATAGGCTGGCTAATTTACAGTCCTGCTGGGAATACTTTGCGGCCAATTCTACCTGGTCATACACTAAGCTCACAGGGATCTCCTTCCCGTCAGGCCCCACCGGTCCGACCTTGGCCATGTGACTGGGGTCAGACTTCGTAAAGCGGGTCTTCACCATGGCCCAGGCCTCCCTAGCGCCTTGTCGGCAGGCTGATATCTTCCACAACCGGAAGCGCCGCCGAGCTCCCTTTAGCTTCTCCGCAAGCTCTCCAAGGCCCTCGGGCGTGGAGTGGGCAGGCCATAAGGCTTGGGCAACGCCTTGCATCGCCTGCCGAATTCTCTCGTGCAGTTGCAGGAGTTCGGGGAGAAGGTCACCCGTAGAACCGGGCATCTCCTCTGCAGGACGACCTGTGAGCATACCTACAGACAATACTCTGTTATTCGACTTCTTCGCCGAACTCATTTTTTACAGTTCATTCTAGCACTTACTAAATATGCCGCGTCGAAGCCGTTGATTCTCCTTCGTGGAGTTCGATAGCTGGCTACGAACGTCCTTCAGTTCAACATCCAGCTTGGTGTTGGTATCTTGAAGATCATTCTTCTCTCGCCTCACCCTTGTCAACGTACTCTCACCGGCCTTTAATTGGCGTAAGAGTTGTTGCTTATCCGGATCGAGTCCGGCGCCATCTGCAACATGAATTGTCAGATTTGCACACAAGCCGCACAATACTAATCTTTTGAAGTGTATCTTACCCGAGGGGGTCCCTTTCGGCTCCCCTGTTGCGGCTAGTGCGGCCTCTAGTTGGGCCTTGCACTTTTCCAGCTCCTGGGACAACACGGTGTTCTTGTCTGTAAGAACCTGCAGGTTATATGATCGTTAAATCAGTTACTTTAACTGTTTCAAGTCTCGGGGGCTACTGGTATATATATATTTAACCAAAATTTTCTCACCCTTATGTCTTTCACATACTGCTCCGTGGCTCTGGTTAAACCATCTTGAGCGGCACGAAGGTACGCATCTCTCGAATTAAAGGCATCTAAAGCCTCTCGGGAGTACCAAGCGTCGCATAGAACTGTCCGGCGGCGCCGGTGGTTCATGGCGCTCTCCACTTCTGAATTTGTGGCAATAGCCGGTCCGCATCCTCTGTTGGAGGAGCGTCCGGTGCGCGCCTAGTGCTCGTCCCCGCTTCCGGACCAGACGTTGGAGCCTGCCTGGTGGAGGCGCGGTTGGCAGCCTCTCCGAATATAGTCCGGTGAGGCCTCTTCGTCCTGGAAACAGCACGATTGTTAACATGCCTTGATAGAATAACACCAGGGAAACAAAGGGCGCGTTATACCTTTGTGTCGGAATCTCAGTCCGGACTTCATTTCGTTTTTCCCCACGGGGCCCCGCGGCCCCTCGTTGGCTAGTCGCCGCAGGTTCGGCCTCCCGCCTCAGAAATCTCCCCTGCAAAAGACGGTTGTCGTTTGAAACGCCGGAATAGGGGAGAATAGAATCTCACTTGAGGAAATAAAACAGTCTGGTTTCTGTCACCTGGGAGGCCGGGATTAACACGGGATAATCAGCCATAATGGCTACCAAGGTATTGTCCTTGCTTAACTGATGGAACACCCCGTCGATAAGCTCCACCGCTATGTCCGGATCCTCCTCGGAGTCCGGATTGAGGGACCGTTCTGGGTCCTCTGGCTGCGGAGGGCGGCTGCTGATATCCTTCACTTCCTGTCGCAGTCCCTGCATTGAAGTCGTTAGACTATACATCTAGCCCTGGGAGTGTTAGACAAACGGGCAAGCGCAATTGTTCACTTACCCAACTTGGAGGTTCGTACATAGTGAATCCGGCCCGCGGGTTGACGCGGAGGAAATCCTCCTTTTCTCCCTTGTACAAGAATGTTAAAATCTTTATTAGAGCGGCAGTTGTGGCTGGTCCCTTACGGCCGTAACGGGTGGCGTCATCCTCCCCGTTGAAATCCCACATGGGTGGCTTCTATATTGAAGCGGTTGCACCCCCCGCATAATACATGCAGCCATGACTCCAATCATGGTTAGTCCGGAATGAGCCAGCAGTCTTATTCGGCCCATCAGGTAAAGGACGTCTCTGTCAGTTTCCCTCTGAGAGCTCCGCGGACGCCAGCTCAAGCGTTTCTTCAATGGAGCGCTGTTGAACTCAGGGAGACCGACCCGGATAGGATCCGGCAGTGGGACATCATCTATGTAAAACCATTCTGAAGGCCAGTCCTTGGACACCTTTTTTGGGGTTCCGGATAAGTATCCGGTCCCAGCAATGCGCCATACTTCGGCTCCGCCCACTTGATATATGGACCCCTCTTGAGAACGGGGTACCAAGCAGAACAACCTCTTCCACAGGGTGAAATGAGCCTCGACGCCTAGAAATAGCTCACAAAGGGCAACGAAGCCCGCAATATGTAGTACAGAGCCGGGCGTAAGATTATGCAACTGGAGGCCGTAGAACTTCAGGAGCCCGCGGAGGAATGGATGAATTGGAAATCCCAGTCCCCTTAATAGATAAGGGACGAGGCACACCCGCTCTCCTTTAGAAGGGTTGGGGATGCTCTCCGCTTGCTTTCCGCCATTATAGGTGGCGAGTCCGGCTCGAACCGGGACCATGTATGCCTGAGGGAGGAATCCCTTGGCTTGCAGCGACACTAACTCGCTGTGAGGGATGGTGCAACTCTCCCAATCTCCGGGTTTAGGGCCCGAGGGACGAGGGGAGGAGTTGCGACGGCTGGCCATGTTGGAATGGGCCTTTGCTGGAGGTGCTCTGATGATAACTCGCGGGGAGGAGATGTGGTTTGGATCTAAATCCCCATCCCGTTAAATAGGCGGCTTGATCATACGACTAAGGGTACAGATGTAAAAACACCCTGGGCTTTTCGCATTCGTTCAACACGTGGAAGACGGTCATTATTGGGCACAGAAGCCGAGGAGCGCTATGTTACAAGATTCGGAGGAGGAACCCGCCTTGCAATGCCGAAGACAATTTGCGCGCTGGACTCGTCGTCATTGAAGCCTGGTTCGGGGGCTACTGAGGGAGTCCTGGATTAGGGGGTGTTCGGATAGCCGGACTATACCTTCAGCCGGACTCCAGGACTATGAAGATACAAGATTGAAGACTTCGTCCCGTGTCCGGAAGGATCTTTTCTTGGCGTGGAAGGCAAGCTAGGCGTGCGGATATTCAAGATCTCCTACCAATGTAACCGACTCTGTGTAACCCTAACCCTATCCGGTGTCTATATAAACCGGAGGGTTGTAGTCCGTAGGACAGAACCATCATCATACACAATCAGACCATAGGCTAGCTTCTAGGGTTTAGCCTCCTTGATCTCGTGGTAGATCTACTCTTGTACTACCCATATCATCAATATTAATCTAGCAAGAGTAGGGTTTTACCTCCATCAAGAGGGCCCGAACCTGGGTAAAATAAAGTGTCCCTTGTCTCCTGTTACCATCCGACCTTGACGCACAGTTCGGGACCCCCTACCCGAGATCCGCCAGTTTTGACACCGACACCGGCCCTATAGAGGGCGCACCAGCCCCTTGTGGGCTGGTGTGTTCCCTTACTTGGCCCATAAGGCCCATATCTTTGCCGGGGGTGCCCGAAACTCCTTCCGGTGTCCTGATAATTAAGTACCCGGTACCCTCCGAAACACTTCCGACGTCCGAATACCATCCTCCTATATATCAATCTTTACCTCTCGGCCATTTCAAGACTCCTCGTCAGGTCCGTGATCTCATCTGGGACTCCGAACAACATCCAGTCACCAAATCATATAACTCATATAACACTATATCGTAAATGAACGTTATGTGTGCGAACCCTAGGGGTTCGAGAACTATGTAGACATGACCGAGACACCTCTCCGGTCAATAACCAATAGCGGAACCTGGATGCCCATATTAGCTCCTACATATTCTACAAAGATCTTTATCGGTCGAAGCATTATGACAACATACGCAATTCTCTTTGTCCATCGGTATGTTACTTGCCCGAGATTCGATCGTCGGTATCTTCATACCTAGTTCAATCTCATTACCGGCAAGTCTCTTTACTCGTTCCGTAATACATCACCTCGTGACTAACTCCTTAGTTATTTGCTTGCAAGCTTATGATGTGTATTACCGAGAGGGCCCAGGGATACCTCTCTGATACTCTATTATTGCCTTTAGGGCATATTTCCTTCAAAAATATGAATGGGTTTGCAACAATACTTAAAGTGGTGATTTTCTTTATTATCCAAACGGATCTCACGAAGGTTTTGTTAAGTTTTGTGTGATTGAAGTTTTCAAGTTTTGGGTGAGATCACGATGGATGAAGAATAAGGAGTGAAAAGAGCCTAATCTTGGGGATGCCCATGGCACCCCAAGGTAATATTCAAGGAGTACCAAGCAACTAAGCTTGGGGATGCCCCGAAAGGCATCCCCTCTTTCTTCTAACGACCATCGGTAATTTTACTTGGAGCTATATTTTTATTCGTCAAATATCATGAGTTTTGCTTTGAGCGTCTTGTATTATATGAGTCTTTGCTTGTTATGCTTTTTAGTTTGTCACAATCATCTTTGCTGGATACACCTATTTGAGAGAGCCATAATGATGTTATGATTTGTTATAATTGCTCTGTGTGCTACACTTAATTTTTTTAGCTATGGAATTGCTCTCGTGCTTCACTTATATCTTTTTTAGAATGGTGGTTGTTATATTTTTAAGAAATATGCTCTCATGCTTGATACATCTCCGTCGTATCTATAATTTATGATTGTTCCATGCCAATATTCTACAACTTTTACATACTTTTGGAAACTTTTTATACTATTTTTTAGGACTAACATATTGATCCAGTGCCCAATTCCAGTTCCTGTTTGTTGCATGCTTTTAGTTTCACAGAAAGTCCATATCAAACGGAGCCCAAACGGGATAAAAACTGACGGATTTTTTTTGGAATATATGTGATTTTTGGGAAGAAGAATCAACACGAGACGATGCCCGAGGGGGCCACGACGCAGGGGCGCGCCCCAGGGGGTCAGGCGCGCCTGGGACCTCGTGGCCACCCCATAAGGCGGTTGGTGCCCTTCTTTCGCCGCAAGAAAGCCAATATCCGGATAAAAATCGTGTCCAAATTTTAGCCCAATCGGTGTTACGGATGTCCGGGAATTTAAGAAACGGTGAAAGGGCAGAATCCGGGAATGCAGAAACAGAGAGAGATAGAGAGACAGATCCAATCTTGGAGGGGCTCTCGCCCCTCCGCCACCATGGAAGCCATGGACCAGAGGGGAAACCCTTCTCCCATCTAGGGAGAAGGTCAAGGAAGAAGAAGAAGAAGGGGGGCTCTCTCCCCCTCTCTCCCGGTGGCGCCGGAACGCCGTCGGGGCCATCATCATCACTGCAATCTACACCAACACCTCCGTCATATTCACCAACATCTCCATCACCTTCCCCCATCTATCTACAACAGTCCACTCTCCCGCAACCCGCTGTACCCTCTACTTGAACATGGTGCTTTATGCTTCATATTATTATCCAATGATGTGTTGCCATCCTATGATGTCTAAGTAGATTTTCATTGTCCTATCGGTAATTGGTGAATTGCTATGATTGGTTTAATTTTCTTATGTTTATGTTGCTGTCCTTTGGTGCCCATCATATGAGCGCGCGCGTGGATCACACCATAGGGTTAGTTGTATGTTGATAGGACTATGTATTGGAGGGCAAGAGTTACAGAAGCTTCAACCTAGCATAGAAATTGATGCATACGGGATTGAAGGGGGACCAATATATCTTAATGCTATGGTTGGGTTTTACCTTAATGAACGTTAGTAGTTGCGGATGCTTGCTAATAGTTCCAATCATAGGTGCATAGAATTCAATGTCTGGGATGACATGCTAGCAGTGACCTCTCCCACATAAAACTTGCTATAGGTCTAGTAAAGTAGTCAATTGCTTAGGGACAATTTCGCAACTCCTACCACCACTTTTCCACACTCGCTATACTAACTTTACCGCTTCTTTATCTAAACAGCCCCTACTTTTTATTTATGTGCTCTTTATATTCTTGCAAACCTATCCAACAACACCTACAAAGTACTTCTAGTTTCATACTTGTTCTAGGTAAAGCGAACGTCAAGCGTGCATAGAGTTGTATCGGTGGTCGATAGAACTTTAGAGAATATTTGTTCTACCTTTAGCTCCTCATTGGCTTCGACACTCTTACTTATCGAAAGAGGCTACAATTGATCCCCTATACTTGTGGGTTATCAAGACCTTTTTCTGGCGCCGGTGCCGGGGAGCAATAGCGTGGGGTGAATATTCTTGTGTGTGCTTGTTTGCTTTATCACTAAGTAATTTTTATTTATTGTTCCAAGTTACTCTCTATCTTTAGTTATGGATATGGAACACGAAATACCAAAAAAAATAGGTTTACTAGCTACTCATGGAGATGGGGAACCTTCTAAAACCCTCGATGCTCATTATGTGAAAGATATTATGTACTACTTTAATAATCCTGAGAAAACCCCATTCAATTATGTTATGGGAGACACGTTGGATCAACGTGAATACTTTAGGGATTATCGCTTGACTCAAAAAGGGAAACTATTATGGGATCAAATTTATATGTTACGTTGGTATGCTCGGGATCTATGGTTGAGACATGATTATACTTGTTGCTCCAGGATGAAGGCTCCACACCTTCCCTTTTCATGCAAATTTAATGATAGTGAAACATTAGCTTCTTATGCTAATGGTATATATGATTATTATGATGTGGAACGAATAGAAGAATTTGTTGCTTTGAAGGGTGCATGTGAAATTGAATCTTTGTTTAAAGAGTTTGAAGATTTTGATGATTCAGTTTATAGACCTAAAAATTTAGCTATCCTTAAATATTGCTATGACAATTATAAATACAATTATGATATTGATGAATTTATTGAGAAAGTCTCCGCTGTCCGAGAAGAGATTAATATTTTGCAGGAGTCTATGGAGGAAGAAATTGATGAAACTGCGAGCTCATTGGATGAAAAAGATGATGAGGAAAGCGAAGAACAAAAGAAGGATGATCGGATTAGCTACCCGTGCCCACCTTCTAATGAGAGTAACTCTTCAACTCATACATTGTTTAATTTCCCTTCGTGCTTACCGAAGGATGATTGCTATGATCCCGTTGATTCTTTTGAAGTATCCCTTTTTGATGATGCTTGCTATGCTTGTGGCCAAGATACCAATATGAATTATGCTTATGGACATCAACTTGCTATAGTTCATTATGTTAAACATGAAATTGTTGCTATTGCACCCACGCATGATAGTCCTATTATCTTTTTGAATTCTCCCGACTACACTATATCGGAGAAGTTTGCCTTTATTAAGGATTATATTGATGGGTTGCGTTTTACTACTACACATGATGATTTTGATAGATATAATATGCATGTGCTTGCTGCTCCTACTTGCAATTATTATGAGAGAGGAACTACATCTCCGCCTCTCCATGTTTCCATGTAACATCCCAAAATTCTAAATTTTGGAATGTTATATTAAATAAATATCTATTATTGTTTGTTTGATTTTTGTGTGAGTGATTGTGTGAAATTGAGTGGCATTTGGAAATTTCACAGACATTTGAATTTTATTTGAATTTGGATTCAACTTGGCACTCGAAATTTATTTCATATACCCCTGACAAATACTTGTTTAAAAGTATGAGAGGAACTAGCATGACACTCCAAAAGTCAGGAGAAATTAATGCCAAAATTTCTATTGGAGCTTATTTGGGAATAAAAAAATGTTTATTTTTTTAGATTTTGTCTCCGTGTAAAAAAATGTTCACATTGTAGGGTTTATTTGTTCTGATTTCATTAATATATATATATATGTCGTATATAAAAATACTATAGTTTTCTCTATATTTAGTTTTCTCTCTCTGTGATTTTCAAAAAAGAGGGAAAAGAAACCCCCAAGCTGGCCAGGCCAACCGGCCCAGCTAGCCACCCGACGCGGCCCAGCCAGCCACCCGACGCGGCCCAGCAGCGAGCCGAGCCGCAGCCCAGCCGCGTGCACGCCTGAGCCGTCTCCGCTTCGGTCGCCCGACCGATCCCTCCTCTCCCTCTCTCACTGACCGCGGGGCCCGCCCTCATCTCTTACCTCTCGCCCACGCCATGCCGCACCAGAGCGCGACAACCGCCGCCCGACACCGCGATCTTCTCGGGATCGCGATCCGGCGCCGCCCCCTCCTCCATGACCTTGCCCTATATAAACCCCTCGGCCTCCTCTCTCGATCCCCCTAAAACCCTAACCCTGAAACCCACCACCGCCCACGCCCTCGCCGAACGCATCTCGCCGCCGTCCCCTCGGTTCGCCTCCACTCTCGACGCCGGTGAGCACTCTCTGCCCTCCCAGCATCATCACCCGAACCTCCACCTCCTCCCTCACCTCCTTGACATCCTCTCTCCGCCAAGGGATCGCCGGAGTCGCCGCCTTGAGCATCACCGCCCGTCGCCGGAGTTGCAGAGCACCAGGAGCCCCGCCGAGCTCGTTCCACTTGTCTCCGTCGTTCCCGACCGCAGCAACCACCACCATCGACCTCGCCTCGCACCGCGGCATCTCCCCGATGTCACCACCGTCGCCCCGGACCACCGGAGCCGCTGCGCCGTTGCCGCCCGAGCCGCCGTCGTCCGTCGTCGCCGTCGAGTCGCTGTAAGCCGCCGGAACCCCCCACCATCATTGGATCGCGCATGAACGGCCTGGATTAGATCACACGAAGGGTTAGGTTTATTTGTTTAGATCGGTTTTATTAGTTCGGTCTTTTTTCGGTTTAGTTACGGTTTGTTTTTATTGATCGAACCGGTCGGTTATTCTGTTTAGCCGCGGGCGCGTTTTAGTTAGTGTTCGCCTGAGCGTTAGATAGGCCCAGTAGCGCCTGTTCTTTTTTTGTTATTTTTTTGTTTCTATTTTTTTTGAAACAGAATAGTTCTGTTATTGTAAAGTCTATATCTTTTAGGTTGTTTAATATTTTTAGTTGATTCTTTTTTTGTTAGTTTAAAAATTTCTTGTAGTTTCTGTATAAAAATAGATTCGGCCATGTTTTAGTTTTTAAAAACTGTTTTATATGGGTTTTAGTCAGATTAGTATTTCTGCTATAATATGAGCTAGAATTAATATTTTTAGGCGATTCTTTTTGCAACTGCTTTGTTTTGACCTTGCCTAGCAGTAGGATTAATTTGGGTATTTGTAGATTTTATTAAAATTATTTTTCCACGAAAACAACACTGCGCTAATTATTTTTTAACTTGCTGCAGTTTTCTATTGTTTTAATTATTTTAAAATAAAATTTATTTTCACCTCTGTTTTATTTTATTTCTGATTAGTTTATGTAGCCATAAAGGGTGAACTTTTATTTACAGAAAGATATAATGTTTATTTCTTTTTCTTGTTTTGTTTTAATCATAACTAGCATTTTAAAATAGTCTTTTAGGTGTTTCTTTTTGCTACTAAAAGTTTATGAAAATACTTTATGTTAAATTAGTTATTTTATATTTATTTTTTTTAATTTATTAGTTTAGTGTTTTCCTTGTTGTTAAGTTTTTACTTAGGACAAAACTATTTTTTGTGTTATGTCTTTAGAAGTTTCATTGTGTAGTTTTCCTTGTTTTTTATTAGGTGTCCCTTGTTGATTTGAATTTTATTTGTTGATTTTATTATGAGTGTTAGAATTGCTTGCTAGTATGTTTGCTTATATGAATGCTATGTTTAATTGTTTAGATTTCTTCCAACGGAGTGACGAATAGTTCTACCAAGTCTTTATTCCGAGAGCGTTATTATTTTCATCAAGTAATACCAGGCAAGTTCACTTTGACCATGTTTTTCATACCTATGTTTCTATTGCATTTAGTTTTATCTTTGCAACAATCCTTCGAGTAGTGTTATTGAATCTTGTAGCTGAGTAGAATGCATGAGGTTGGAACCCATCTCCCTGTTACCAAGCCCGGGACGTTATATAGTTTTAATGCTACGCTATAGTAGACGGGGTTTGGTATGAGTGCTCGGGAGTGGTGTGAGAATGAAGGACTCTACATCAATGACGACAACTTCATGATGTCATCTGCAAGGACTGCATCTTCAAGGTCTCAAGACTTCAAGACTCGGGACAAGAATTCAATACACACTACTGGGTGAAGGACGGTTGACGGGCACCCTGGAGAAACCAGGGGACGGCCGGGATGCATGGAGAAGCGCCATGACATCTTGCGGAAAGCTTCACCCAGATTCAAAGAGACGGAAGAATACTTCATGCCTGGAAGCTTACCTGTGCAACCGCAAGTCTCTATGGGCTCTGTCTTGGTTGACCTTAGTGGTGACCCTGGCTGGGACGGTGCTAGCAGATGTAGAACTATGGTAGGATTGGATGAGCACCGGACCATGGTCAGGGGAACTCTTCGGAAGACCTTGTTTCGGTCATCTTTTTCTCAAACACCCTGAAGTGTGAGAACATAAAAAGAGGGATCGAATCTTGCGGGTAAAGTGTACAAACCTCTGCAGAGGGTTAAAACCTAATCGATTAGCTGTGTCCCTGGTTACGGATAATTTGAGCCTCTGGACTTGGATCTATCTCAGAACTCTCAACACTGGATCAAAAACTTAATTATGGGCAACTTATGATGATTTGGGCTATGAGACATCGGTTGGCGGAACCATGTCATGATAGGAAACTCCATGGTACAGACTCCTCATATTTCTTTGATGTAGGGAAAATAAAACCAGCTTTTACGCAAACAAAACTCAGACCCAGAGCCACAATGCCAAATTGCATGTAGAATACTTTTATCATCTGTTTTCTCATATTGTGATCTTGCCGGTACATTCAATGTACTGACCTACACGGCTGCAACGTATCATGTTGCAGATATATTTCTTCCGAAGAGTAAGAGTATGGTACAGGGTTACGGTCTACACTCAACCTGCCGATGGCGTTGATGGGACTCCACACCCGATTGTTTGTTTCCACTGAGACTTATGAGGTATATATCAGTTTTACATTATTTATACATGTGATTGCACTTTGATATATACATTGATGTACTGTGTGTGCCAGCATACTGATCCAGGGATGGCACGGATACACAGAGGCTTGACCGTCTGAGGTCGGGTCGCTACACAAACGGTAATTTTTTCTTTTGAGCTAGGTTTTGTTTGTTGATGGGTGGGTATTTGCTTTCTCTTTCTATCTCAACCAGACCCCAAAACCTTGAACCCATGGACAAGCCGAACACCAAACTTCTCTGGAGACAATTAACTTTTCCCCATGGAGATACATTCCCTTTTCTGAGTACGCCTCTTATCCTACACATGCAGATGACAACACTTTATGAGTCTTTCCTCAAGGGCCCGGAAACGATCATGACCCTGACAAGTGATCATGATTACCCGAAAATGCTGAAGGACATGATGAAGCACATTCACCTTGAAGGAGATGCAGTCTACAAAGGCTACCCCTTCATGCAAAAGGGAGTGGAACTTTGGTATGTGGAGGTACACCTCCACCGTATGAAAGGAGTTTGCCCAAAGATGATGGGGCAGTACTTTTTCATCTCACGAGTACCACAAGCAACTTTCTTCGACGCTGTTCGTGAAGCAGCCATGGAAGCCATACGCCAGATCGGAGAAATACTTGAAGCAAGACTCCGTTATACTCAGGAATACCTAAGAGAAGTGCATGCAGAGATGATGGAGATGAAGCTCAAGGCCACTACGATGAAACAGAAGATTGAAGATTTCAAGGAACATGTTGCACAATTCCATTGGGACTGAAGAATCCTCAAGGAGGAAAAATGAATAAAGTTGGAAGTAATGCTTGACCATACCAAACCATGTGGATGGGAACATTTGTAATAAAGTACTTTTTGGAATTTGGATTTACGAAAAATGGTTAAGGATGTAATAAAAGATTTGATATGAAAATAATATGATTTATGGATGAACTAGTGCATTTCATTTTAAAAGTCGTAGTACTTCTTAAAGCCACAAGATCAATGAAGAAAGAAATGTGTTATTCATAAAGGTCCATAGAAGGGAGCTGGACCAAATAAGTTGGAGTTTTGCATGATCGTCACCGCAAGAGTATGAAGGAATGAAGTACTATTAGATTTAAAAGAGGTATAATGTGGAAATATGGAACAATAATCCTTGGAAGGATGAGTTAAAGATGTGCAAGTGTTGAATTGGGCCCATAACCCACAGGCCCAGGAGTTAATAAGAAGCAAGCACACTCTTGCTGAAGGAAGATACTTTGGAAGAAAACTCTGAGTTAATCAGCCAACATTTTTAGGAGGATACAAAAAACCCGAGAGTTGTGAAGAAACGTTAGATGCCTTGTTTAGCTTGCAGAAACAATGGATTTATTCGAACTCAGTTCGTTGACAAGAGAAATTCTGCAATGCTTGTGAGTATGCCCAAGTGTTAGAATACGTGATTCGATGTCTGCATATGTAGTAATGGTTCAAGTACGGGATGGATTGGCCCCCATACCGGAGACTTCTATCATGAACTATCATATGTTGATGGAAAATCAGAGAGCCTTGAAAACCCGAGAAGAGTGTCGACACGATAAGCCAAAACCATAGAATGGTAGGATGATCGATCCATGTACCAGGCACCCGCTGCCAATCGTAGGATATACAGTGAGATTCAACCAAACCCATTTTTCTGCAGGAGAAACCATACATGGTTGACCACCATGAGAGTTCTGATAGTTTCTTAGTATTGACGACAGACATGTCAGATATGAAGACCCACTCTTTGGAAGAACCTCACCAGGATTGAGAGGACACAAGATTTTGAGGAAAAAGCGCATGCCCCTACTGGGAGAGCACCAATGAAAGAGTTATTCCAGGGAATATGAGAAGACCGACACCGTCAAACCAAAGGAATGAGCACATGAGTTTTGGATGGGACCATAACCCTACTTTTAAGTGTGGTAGCACATTAGACCATTCCAATCAATGGCATTGCTAGTAGACCCCCAAACCCTAACCTTTTCTAGCTAGCCTCTTCAAATCTCGAGGACGAGATTCATTTTAAGTGTGGTAGGTTTGTAACATCCCAAAATTCTAAATTTTGGAACGTTATATTAAATAAATATCTATTATTGTTTGTTTGATTTTTGTGTGAGTGATTGTGTGAAATTGAGTGGCATATGGAAATTTCAGAGACATTTGAATTTTATTTGAATTTGGATTCAACTTGGCACTCGAAATTTATTTCATATACCCCTGACAAATACTTGTTTAAAAGTATGAGAGGAGCTAGCATGACACTCCAAAAGTCAGGAGAAATTAATGCCAAAATTCAAATTGGAGCTTATTTGGGAATAAAAAAATGTTTATTTTTTAGATTTTGTCTCCGTGTAAAAAAATGTTCACATTGTAGGGTTTATTTGTTCTGATTTCATTGATATGTATATGTCGTATATAAAAATACTATAGTTTTCTCTATATTTAGTTTTCTCTCTCTGTGATTTTCAAAAAAAAAAAGGAAAAGAAACCCCCGAGCTGGCAAGGCCAACCGGCCCAGCTAGCCACCCAACGCGGCCCATCCAGCCACCCGACGTGGCCCAACAGCGAGCCGAGCCGCAGCCCAGCCGCATGCACGCCCGACCGAACCCTCCTCTCCCTCTCTCACTGACCGTGGGGCCCGCCCTCATCTCTTACCCCTCGCCCACGCCATGCCGCACCAGAGCGCGACCACCGCCGCCCGACACCGCGATCTTCTCGGGATCGCGATCCCGCGCCGCCCCCTCCTCCAAGACCTTGCCCTATATAAACCCCTCGGCCTCCTCTCTCGATCCCCCTAAAACCCTAACCCTGAAACCCACCACCGCCCACGCCCTCGCCGAACGCATCTCGCCGCCGTCCCCTCGGTTCGCCGCCACTCTCGACGCCGGTGAGCACTCTCTGCCCTCCCAGCATCATCACCCGAACCGCCACCTCCTCCCACACCTCCTTGACATCCTCTCTCCGCCCAGGGACCGCCGGAGTCGCCGCCTTGAGCATCACCGCCCGTCGCCGGAGTTGCAGAGCACCAGGAGCCCCGCCGAGCTCGGTCCACTCATCTTCGTCGTTCCCGACCGCAGCAGCCGCCACCATCAACCTCGCCTAGCTCCGCCGCATCTCCCCGACGTCACCACCGTCGCCCCGGACCAACGGAGCCGCTGCGCCGTCGCCGCCCGAGCCGCCGCCGTCCGTCGTCGCCGTCGAGTCGCTGTAAGCCGCCGGAACCCCCCACCACCGTTGGATCGCGCATAAACGCCTAGATTAGATCACATGAAGGGTTAGGTTTATTTGTTTAGATCGGTTTTATTAGTTCGGTCTTTTTCCGGTTTAGTTACGGTTTGTTTTTATTGATCGAACCGGTCGGTTATTCTGTTTAGCCGCGGGCGCGTTTTAGTTAGTGTTCGCCTGAGCGTTAGATAGGCCCAGTAGCGCCTGTTCTTTTTTTGTTATTTTTTTGTTTCTATTTTTTTTAAAACAGAATAGTTCTGTTCTTGTAAAGTCTATATCTTTTAGGTTGTTTAATATTTTTAGTTGATTCTTTTTTTGTTAGTTTACAAATTTCTGGTAGTTTCTGTATAAAAATAGATTCGACCATGTTTTAGTTTTTAAAAATTGTTTTATATGGGTTTTAGTCAGATTAGTATTTCTGCTATAATATGAGCTAGAATTAATATTTTTAGGCGATTCTTTTTGCAACTGCTTTGTTTTGACCTTGCCTAGCAGTAGGATTAATTTGGGTATTTATAGATTTTATTAAAATTATTTTTCCATGAAAACAACACTGCGCTAGTTGTTTTTTAACTTGCTGCTGTTTTCTATTGTTTTAATTATTTTAAAATAAAATTTATTTTTATTTTATTTCTGATTAGTTTATGTAGCTATAAAGGGTGAACTTTTATTTACAGAAAGATATAATGTTTTTTTTGTTGTTTTGTTTTAATCATAACTAGCATTTTAAAATAGTCTTTTAGGTGTTTCTTTTTGCTACTAAAAGTTTATGAAAATACTTTCTATTAAATTAGTTATTTTATATTTTATTTTTCTGTTAATTTATCAGTTTAGTGTTTTACTTGTTGTTAAGTTTTTTACTTAGGACAAAACTATTTTTTGTGTTATGTCTTTAGAAGTTTCGTTGTGTAGTTTTCCTTGTTTTTTTATTAGGTGTCCCTTGTTGATTTGAATTTTATTTGTTGATTTTATTATGAGTGTTAGAATTGCTTGCTAGTATGTTTGCTTATATGAATGCTATGTTTGATTATATAGATTTCTTCCAACGGAGTGACAAATAGTTCTACCAAGTCTTTATTCTGAGAGCGTTATTATTTTCATCAAGTAATACCATGCAAGTTCACTCTGACCATGTTTTTCATACCTATGTTTTTATTGCATTTAGTGTCATCTTTGCAACAATCCCTCCAGTAGTGTTATTGAATCTTGTAGCTGAGTAGAATGCATGAGGTAGGAACCTATCTCCCTGTTACCAAGCCCGGGACGTTATATAGTTTTAATGCTACGGTATAGTAGACGGGGTTTGGTATGAGTGCTCGGGAGTGGTGTGAGAATGAAGGACTCTACGTCAATGACGACAACTTCATGATGGCATCTGCAAGGACTGCATCTTCAAGGCCTCAAGACTTCAAGACTCGAGACAAGAATTCAATACACACTACTGGGTGAAGGACGGTTGTCGGTGTACTAGAGTAGGGGTACCCTAGTATCCCGAACTTGTGCACGGGCAGTCGCAGCACCCCGCGGCAAGGCTTGCCAGACGACCGCCAAGGTCCTCCGTGGTTCCCTTTGGAGCCATTCAAGAACAAAGTATTCAAACCAAAGACACAAGGCCCCGGCAAGAGGAGCTTGCCGGGAAGGCTACCCGAAGCACAAGACCCCGGCAAGAGGAGCTTGCCGGGAAGGCCACTCGAGGCACAAGACCCCGGCAAGAGGAGCTTGCCGGGAATGCCAACCAAGGCAGTTCAGGGAACTTGCCGCGACGCGCCACGCGCCCCGGCAAGGAGCTCCCAGATGAGACAAGACAACGACCGCGGCAAGGCGCTTGTCGCGGCAAGCTACTACTCCGCGGCCCGCGCTCCAGCTCATCCACCAACGTGTCACTCTGGGACCATTCCAGGCGTGCGTGGCGAGAGGCTGTGTAGCCAGGGGGATGCGGTGGCAAACGACGCTAACAAGATAGCCATCATGGAGAACGGTGGCGTCCCTGACGGTCCCTTTTCGCACTGTTTAGGCGACGCAGATGGGCATTTAATGCCCTTGTCCCCTGCCGTCAGAGTTAGGTATGATACACTGTACAAGTAGCTGTACCCAACACATCACTTTTCCATTTTTTCCCTTGCCTACGTTGCCACCTGTCGGTGACCCCTTGAGCATATAAAAGGAGGCCCATGCGCAACGTAGAGTGGGGGGGAGAGGACACTCACGCTCGGTCTCGTCAGCAGCCTGCGGGTACTGTAGCACTCAGTGCTCTCGAGCAAGAACACAATACAATCCACAAAGCAGCAGTAGGGTTTTACGCATCTTTGTGGCCCGAAGCTGGGTAAACCCCTCGTGTGCCTCGCCTCGATCCGCTCTTCGTGCGACCTCCGCCCCCCGCCGAACCGAAAAGGGGCTCCGTCCCCATAGGTGCTCGTGGAGGCAGTTTCCCCCGACATCTTTGGCGCGCCGGTAGGGGGCCATTGAGGAGCGGCCGGTGGTTCTTTGGTCGATCTGGTCGACGCCAAATCGAGCCACTGGCCAGACACCTTTCGCTCTAGTCTATGGAGCAGAGGCAGTTCTCCCCACGGAACTCGTATACGGGTCACCTCGAGTGCTCGCTTATGATAAGCTTGAGCAAGAGCAGCTGCGAGAAGATGACGCGCTGCTCCTCGAGGAGGACCGTCTTCAGGCTGCTGTGCGAGCTGCTCGCTACCAGCAAGCTTTGCGCCGCTACCATAGCCGCAAAGTTAAAGCCAGAAGTTTCGAGGAAGGCGACCTTGTTCTTCGGCGCGCTCAGTCCGCCAAGAATTCCAACAAGTTGACGCCGAAGTGGGGAGACCCTTGCCGGGTGAAACGAGTCACTAGGCCTGGCACTGTCCGCCTTGAGACCGATGATGGCATTTTCGCGCCAAACCCCGGTAAGCAATAACGAGCCATAAGGCTCCATGTCGTTATTTTCTCTTCTTTCTTTTTTTTCAAGGAAAGGAAGGTCCCCTCGCCCACAAGTTTGCCGGGGGGGGGGGGGGGGGGGGAGGAGGAGAAGATGAGGATATGGACCAGGCGTCATTCAAGAGAGTTTCGCCTTGCCGGGGAGCGGCCTTGCCGGAAAGCAAACAACAGAAAAGCTAAGTTGCCAAAGTTTGAGCAATCAGATCTTTAAAAAAAAATTAGGTTATCTTCCTTGAACGACCGTGCTTTATATGGAAAACCTGTGCGCGGGGGAACCGGCTCGTGGCTAGTTGCGCCCTTACTTTGTTTCGAGTCCGCTCAACAATTTAAGTGAGCTGCGACTAGTCGCGACAAGGTTTCTTGTCGGTAGTTGCGCCCTTACTTTGTTTCGAATCCGCTCAACAACTTAAGTGTGACGCGACTAGAGTCGCGCCCTTACCTTGTTTCGAGTTTGCTCAACAACTTAAGCGAGCTGCAACTAGTCGCGACAAGGTTTCTTGTCGGTAGCGGCACCGCCAGCAGGCTGCTGACGTTCCGCACTCAGCGCTCGCGGCAAAGGTGCCTGCACCGGCAAGTTCCCTAAAAGCGTAGGGCAAAAACATACAAAGGAAGGAATCAAGTAAAGGAAATAACATTGCAATTACTACCCAAAATAGAGTTATGTTACAAGATAGCTTGTCGCAGCTCTAATAAATTGTTTTGATAACTTGACCCGCAGCGGCAAGAAAAGAAGAAGGCGGGCGGCCTAGTCTACACGGTCGCCCTCAACCCTCTTGATCTCGCTCACCCTTTCCATGATGGGTGCGATAAGGGCCTCGAGTCCCTCCAGACCAGCTTCCGGCGGCAGGGACCTGAGGACGTTGGTAAGGCGGAGGCCCGGGTTGCGGAAGGCCACTTTCATCAGCACCTTTCGGAGAGTTCCCGCGCAGATCTCGCGCGACTCGTCGGCCAGATGCTTTTGGATCCTCTCCCGGAGTTGCTGCAGCGCCGTCGTCACGCCTTTAAAGAACAAAGTGAGTTTGGCACTGGGAGGGAGGTTCTCGTCAGAAGGATACCCGAGATCATCCACCCCCAGCAGCGCCAACTCCTTGTCAATGTCTGCGGCGGCATTCACAAGACCCTCCGTCCATTGCTCCACAATCTCTATGAAGGTGTTCTGGGTGGTAGCAACGCTCTCCAGCAATGCCTTGTCGGCCTTGATCTCCTTCTTCAAGGCCGCCTCTTGCTCCCTGGCACCGTCCAGCGTCTTGGTCAAAGCATCAGCTTCAACTCAAGATCGGCGTTGGAGTCCTTGGCGGCGCTGAGCTCCTTGACCTTCTCGGCGAGACGACCCTGCAGCTCACCAAAGGTGTAGGCGTCCTTCTCGCTCTCCTGCTTGAGCGCGGCAAGCTCTCCACCGCTCGCCTTGAGGTCGGTCTTCAGCTGCACCACCTTCGTCTCCAGCTCCATCTTGGCGGCCTCGGCAGCTGCGGTAGCATCCTGTGCTTCCTTGAGAGCCCCGCCAAGCGTTCGCTCGCGCGCAGCGAGCTCCTCCTTGTGGCTGTCGAGGTTGACCTTCCGCTGCGACAACTCGCCCTCCCGCACAGATAGCCCCTCGGCGGCAAGTCGCTGTTTCTCCTCAACTTCCGCCTTCTCGAGGATAAAGGCTTTCTGCGCCTCGGCGAGTTGCTCCCGCTCATCTGCCAGGGCCCGGAGAGCTTCCTGTCTCTGACCCCGGAGCTCCTCCGCGCGCTTCTCAAGATCCGCTCCCGCCTTCGCGGCAAGCGCCTCGCGGGACTCCAGCTTGGTCTGTCGAGCGCGGTAGAGCGACACCAGCTTCCGGAGCAGCCGCTCCTCCTCAGACTCGCCGCTGCTGCTGCTTGGCGCATCGACCAGCGTCAGCCCGGCGGAGGCGAGCACTTCTCCGTCGAAGGTTTCTCCCTCGACCGGCGCCCTGGAGCTTGACTCCCAGGGGAGGTTGATGAAGACGTCGTTGCCAGCCTTCAAGTACACGCCTGGCTGGGGCTCTTCGGAGCCCGACGCTGCGGTGGCGGCGGGAGGGTCGGCGGTCGGCGTAGTGCCTGTTGCTCCTGCGGCCGCAGGGCCGTCAGTGCGATCGCCTGACCCCTCGTCAGCTGCTGCGGCAGCAGCTTTGGCGGCCTCTTCGCCGGCAGGATCGTCAGCGTCGACCGTTTCTTCGGTGACGACGGCATCGTCGACAGCGACCTCGGTCTCCATCGGCTCCCCAGTAGGTGGGACTGACAGCCGGAAAAGGAAGAAAAGTCAAGCAAATATCCAAAAAGAAGATCAAGCAAAGAAGAACCCAAGGGAAGTTTCGAGGCAAGAGGATTACCTGTGCCAGGATCTGCAGTCACGGTCTCCGTCGCCAAGGGGTCGCCGGTGCTGTCCCTTGCCGGGGACTTCTCCCTTGCCGGAGAACTCCCCCTTACCGGAGACTGCTCCCTCGCCGGAGACTGCTCCCTTGCCGGGGACTGCTCCCTTGTCGGAGATTTCTCCCTTGCCGGAGAACTCCCCCTTGGCGGTGTAGCCGTAGCAGGTGGCACGTCGGGGGCGGTCTCTGGACGCTCCTGTGGAGCTGCTCTGCTCCTACACGAACCAACATTCAGATATCAGCAAACAAAGATTCTCCATGCACGCCTAATAGCGAGAAGCAGACCATGTACTTACGCTAGGGGCTGCGCTGGGGGCTGCTCTGAAGGTCAATTGGCGGGTCCGGCAAGGTTGTCTTGGGCGCACCCCCTGCTGTCACAGTGGGCTCGTCCTCGACGATAATCACCGGGATCTTGGCCCTCTTTGTCGCTCTCTGGGCCAGAGTCCTGAAAAGGAATGAGTTCAGAGTAAAGCAAATGAGTTGCAAGACAAAAACAGCAAGAATTAAAGAAAAGCAAGTACAACAAGGGTCTTACTCTTCTTCTTCCTCGTCGGAGCTGAGAGCGGAGAAGTCAAAGCTTGGCCCACCTCCGGCGTGACGAGGCGGAGGAGTAGGTTCCCTAGGCCGCTTGGTGGGAGCAGGGGCGGTGGTCTGGGACGACCCCGCTCCAGCTGCCGCCGCGGCATGAGAAGCGGCAGGAGTAGAAGCGGCGGTCCGTGAAGACTCCGCTCCAGTTGCCGCGGTGGAACGCGTCGAGCGACGTGACAGCTGTTGACCCGTCTGCCGCTCCGCTAAGTCTCCGGCCTTGTGGAGACGCCTTCTTTGCGGAGCTGGGGGCTCTGCTTGCGACGAGCTGCCCAAAGGAGGGGCAGAAGAGGAGTCTATCTCCGGCAAGCCACTCGTATCCTCGACGGGCTCGCCCGACTCGGCGTCGTCCCCGGCGGGCTCCCCCTCGCCGGCGAGCCACTTGCTTGACAAGACTTGCCGCCTCTGCTGCCTCTGCCTCATCCATGGTGAACCCGAACTCACCCGCGGCTGCGGCTTCCGCTGCCTCCTCAAGCCTGGTGGCGATGCGCTCCATCTCCTCATCGGTGGTGTCTCGGGTGAGGCCCTTCTGCTCGTCGGGACGGATCGGCACCTCTACCAAGCCATCGAAGAACGCCTGCAACGATGTCGTCTGCGGGCTCTTGCCAAGTTGGGTCGATCCCATGCGAGTCACACAGCGGCATCATTGCAAGGATGCGGCTGAGCGAGGAATTGTTGCACAGGGGAACGACACCTTGTGGCAACCTGAACCATTCGGGATGCTCAGGGTCGTGCTTGAACAGCTCCTTGAGCATCCCGTCAAGCTCCAGGACAGTGAAATTGAAGTTGAGGCCCGGGCGCAGCCTCATGATATCCGCCGCATTCTGGAACTCCCAGGCGGGTCTCCTCCTCTCCTGCAGGGGGGCGATGCGGCAGCGAAGGAAATCCGCGCCAACGGCGCCTACAGTGAGCCCGGCAAGCCTGAGGCGTAGGATCCGGGCAAAGGCAATCTTCAGCTTGTCGTCTTCCGGAGCCACGTTGCTCCAATCGCTGCCGCGCACTGCTGCGATTTGGCGTAGGGCAGTAAATGGTTGCGGGTCCTCCTCGATGATCCAGCACCAGTCTGCTCTCCACTCCTCCCATTTGCTGCGGAACTCTCCCTCCAGATAGGCTTCCTTCTTGCCGGTCTTTGAGATCCAGGCGATTCCGCCGGACAAAGGCTCTCCTCTCTCAACTCGGGGCGTAAAGAAGTGGCGAAAAAGGGCTACGTTGGGGTGGACTCCGACAAAGTTCTCGCAGAGATGTGCGAAAACTACCATGGTCAGGACAGCATTGGGGGTGAAGTCAAGGAGGCGAAACCCATAGGTGTTCATGATGTCGCAGAAAAATTCAGAGAACGGCGGGCAGAGCCCGCAGTAGAAGAACAAGGCGAAGAAAGGGTATCCGGTCAGGGCTCTTGCCCGGGCGGCGGCCGGGAGTACCTTCGTGCGCGGGTGCGCCCACGTCTCCGTCGACCAGAAGAGGTAGTAGTACTCCCTAAGCTCCTCCGCCTCGAGCTTGGGGGGAAGATTGCCCGCTCCTTTCGCAGCGCCTCGAGCCGCTGCGCCTCGGCCGACTTCGTGGCCTTCCCCTTCCCCTTGTCGCGCTTTGGGGCCATGGCTGAAGCGGCGAAGGAGGTCGACGGCGTCGGTGGTGCTGGTGGCGATGGGAGGCGGAGCGCTGCTCTCCTTCGACTTTGGGAAGAAGGGGGGTGGCGAAGGTTTTCGGAGTCAGAATAGCAACGGGCGGATGGGCGAACGGCCCCTGTTTCCCCTGCTTATAAGGAGGAGGGGGCGGATGTTTCGCTTTTCCCGAATAAAGAAACCACCTACGACTCGACGCATGCATGCGGGACTCAGCCCCACGCACGCCGCTCACGTCGCCCACGTCTCCCCCACGACGCCGCAATCGACGCGTGCCGTTCAGGGAGGGCGTGGTGGATACGGAGAAAGATACAGTGTGACCCAGGCCGCAAGTGCCCGTGCCCTATTTTGGGCCTGGCCCAACAGCGCTCGGCACCGTGTATGGCCCAGGCCCGGGGGCTCCTGTCGGTGTACTAGAGTAGGGGTACCCTAGTATCCCGAACTTGTGCACGGGCAGTCGCAGCACCCCGCGGCAAGGCTTGCCGGGAAGGCCACTCGAGGCACAAGACCCCGGCAAGAGGAGCTTGCCGGGAATGCCAACCAAGGCACTTCAGGGAACTTGCCGCGACGCGCCACGCGCCCCGGCAAGGAGCTCCCAGATGAGACAAGACAACGACCGTGGCAAGGCGCTTGCCGCGGCAAGCTACTACTCCGCGGCCCGCGCTCCAGCTCATCCACCAACGTGTCGCTCTGGGACCATTCCAGGCGTGCGTGGCGAGAGGCTGTGTAGCCAGGGGGATGCGGTGGCAAACGGCGCTGACAAGATAGCCATCGTGGCGGACGGTGGCGTCCCTGACGGTCCCTTTTTGCACTGTTTAGGTGACGCAGACGGGCATTTAATGCCCTTGTCCCCTGCCGTCAGAGTTAGGTATGATACACTGTACAAGTAGCTGTACCCAACACAACACTTTTCCATTTTTACCCTTACCTACGTTGCCACCTGTCGGTGACCCCTTGAGCATATAAAAGGAGGCCCATGCGCAACGTAGAGGGGGGGGGGGAGGACACTCACGCTCGGTCTCGTCAGCAGCCTGCGGGTACTGTAGCACTCAGCGCTCCCGAGCAAGAACACAATACAATCCACAAAGCAGCAGTAGGGTTTTACGCATCCGTGCGGCCCGAAGCTGGGTAAACCCCTCGTGTGCCTCCCCTCGATCCGCTCTTCGTGCGACCTCCGCCCCCCGCCGAACCGAAAAGGGGCTCCGTCCCCATAGGTGCTCGTGGAGGCAGTTTCCCCCGACAACGGTTGGCGGGCACCCTGGAGAAACCAGTGGATGGCCAGGATGCATGGAGAAGTGCCATGACATCTTGCGGAAAGCTTCACCCAGACTCAAAGATACGGAAGAATACTTCATGCCCGGAAGCTTACCTGTGCAACCGCAAGTCACTATGGGCTCTGGCTTGGTTGACCTTAGTGGTGACTCTGGCTAGGACGGTGCTAGCAGATGTAGAACTACGGTAGGATTGGATGAGCACGGGACCGTGGTCAGGGGAACTCTTCGGAAGACCATGTTTCGGTCATCTTTTTCTCAAACACCCTGAAGTGCGAGAACATAAAAAGAGGGATCGAATCTTGCGGGTAAAGTGTACAAACCTCTGTAGAGGGTTAAAACCTAGTCGATTAGCCGTGTCCCCGGTTACGGACAATTTGAGCCTCTGGACTTGGATCTATCTCGGAACTCTCAACACTGGATCAAAAACTTAATTATGGGCAACTTATAATGATTTGGGCTATGAGACATCGGTTGGCGGAACCATGTCATGATAGGAAACTCCATGGTATAGACTCCTGATATTTCTTTGATGTAGGGAAAATAAAACCAGCTTTTACGCAAACAAAACTCAGACCCAGAGCCACAATGCCAAATTGCATGTAGAATACTTTTATCATCTGTTTTCTCATATTGTGATCTTGCCGGTACATTCAATGTACTGACCTACACGGCTGCAACGTATCATGTTGTAGATATATTTCTTCCGACGAGTAAGAGTACGGTACAGGGTTACGGTCTACACTCAACCTGCCGATGGAGTTGATGGGACTCCACACCCGATTGTTTGTTTCCGCTGAGACTTATGAGGTATATATCGGTTTTACGTTATTTATACCTGTGATTGCAGTTTGATATATACATTGATGTACTGTGTGTGCCAGCATACTGATCCAGGGATGGCACGGATACACAGAGGCTTGACCGTCTGAGGTCGGGTCGCTACATTCCAATACGATAAAATTGCAAGAAACTGTTTATACTATGCATTGGCCTTTACTATGTGTGCATGAATTGTTCTTTTATGACATGCCGATGCATAGGAACAGAGTTAGACTTTGTTGTTGCATGATATATGTTACTTTGTGCTCACTACTAAATCACAAATCATTGTTAATTAAAATTGGCTTTGATATACCTTAGGATCCGGGTGGATCCGTTACTTGAGCACTATATGCCTAGCTTAATGGCTTTAACGAAAGCGCTGCCAGGGAGATGATACGTCTCCAATGTATCTATAATTTTTGATTGCTCCATGCTATATTATCTACTATTTTGGACTATATTGGGCTTTATTTTCCACTTTTATATTATTTTTGGGACTAACATATTAAACGGAGGCCCAACCCAGAATTGTTGTTTTTTTGCCTATTTCAGTGTTTCTAAGAAACGGAATATCAAACGGAGTCCAAATGGAATAAACCTTTCTGGAACGTGATTTTCTTCCCGAATATGACCCAGGAGACTTGGACCCTACGCCAAGGAAGCTTTGAGGTGGGCACGAGGTAGGGGGGCGCGCCCTACACCCCCAGGCGCCCCCACCCTCGTGGGCCCACTAAAGCTCCACCGACGTACTTCTTCCTCCTATATATACCTACGTACCCCCAAACGAACAGAGACGGAGCCAAAAACCTAATTCCACCGCCGCAACTTTCTGTATCCACGACATCCCACCTCGGGGCCTGTTCCGGAGCTCCACCAGAGAGGACCGTCATCACGGAGGGCTTCTACATCATCATAGCCTCTCCGATGAAGTGTGAGTAGTTTACCTCAGACCTTCGGGTCCATAGTTAGTAGCTAGATGGCTTCTTCCCTCTTTTTGGATCTCAATACAAAGTTCTCCCCCTCTCTCGTGGAGATCTATTCGATGTAATCTTCTTCTTTTTGCGGTGTGTTTGTTGAGACCGATGAATTGTGGGTTTATGATCAAGTCTATCTATGAATAATATTTGAATCTTCTCTGAATTCTTTTATGTATGATTGGTTATCTTTGCAAGTCTCTTCGAATTATCAGTTTGGTTTGGCCTACTAGATTGGTTTTTCTTGCCATGGGAGAAGTGCTTAGCTTTGGGTTCGATCTTGCGGTGTCCTTTCCCAGTGACAGAAGGGGCAGCAAGGCACGTATTGTATCGTTGCCATCGAGGATAACAAGATGGGGTTTATTTCATATTGCATGAATTTATCTCTCTAGATCATGTCATCTTGCTTAAAGCATTACTCTGTTTTAACTTAATACTCTAGATGCATGCTGGATAGCAGTCGATGAGTGGAGTAATAGTAGTAGATGCAGAATCGTTTCGGTCTACTTGTCACGGACGTGATGCCTATATACATGATCATACCTAGATATTCTCATAACTATGCTCAATTCTGTCAATTGCTCAACAGTAATTTGTTCACCCACCGTAGAGTACTTATGCTCTTGAGAGAAGCCACTAGTGAAACCTATGGCCCCCGGGTCTATTCTCATCATATCAATCTCCATCATTTTAATTTTGCTTTGCTTTTTTACTTTGCCTTTTACCTTTTACTTTGCACCTCTATATAAAAAATACCAAAATACTATCTATCAGATCTCACTCTCGTAAGTGACCGTGAAGGGATTGACAACCCCTAATCGCGTTGGTTGCGAGTAGCTATCGTTTTGTGCAGGTACGAGGGACTTGAGCGTGGCCTCCTATTGGATTGATACCTTGGTTCTCAAAAACTGAGGGAAATACTTACGCTACTCTGCTGCACCATCCTCTCCTCTTCGGGGAAAACCAACGCAAGCTCAACAGGTAGCAAGAAGAATTTCCGGCGCCGTTGCCGGGGAGTCTACGCAAAAAAGTCAACATACCAAGTACCCGTCACAATCCCTATCTCTCGCATTACATTAGTTGCCATTTGCCTCTTGTTTTCCTCTCCCCCACTTCACCCTTGCCGTTTTATTCGCCCTCTCTTTCCCAATCTCCTCCTCCTTCTCTTTCTCCGTTTGCCTTTTTCTTGCTTGCCTTTTGTTTGCTCGTGTGTTGGATTGCTTGTTTGTCGTGATGGCTCAAGATACTACCAAATTGTGTGACTTCACCAATACCAATAATAATGATTTCCTTAGCACTCCGATTGCTCCTCTTGCCAATACCGAATCTTGTGAAATCAATACTGCTTTGTTGAATCTTGTTATGAAAGATCAATTCGCCGGCCTTTCTAGTGAAGATGACGCTACTCATCTGAATAGCTTCGTTGATTTATGTGATATGCAAAAGAAAAAAGATATCGTGATGTTGTTAAATTGAAGTTATTTCCTTTTTCACTTAGAGATCGTGCTAAAGCTTGGTTTTCGTCTTTGCCTAAAAATAGTATTGATTCTTGGAACAAGTGCAAAGATGCTTTTATCTCTAAGTATTTTCCTCCTGCTAAGATCATCTCTCTTAGAAACGACATTATGAATTTTAATTAACTTGATCATGAACATGTTGCACAAGCTTTGGAGAGAATGAAATTAATGATACGTAATTGCCCTACTCATGGTTTGAATTTGTGGATGATTATACAAAATTTTTATGCCGGATTGAATTTTGCTTCTAGAAATCTTTTAGATTCGGCCGCGGGAGGCACTTTTATGGAAATCACTTTAGGAGATGCTACTAAACTCCTAGATAATATTATGGTTAATTATTCTCAATGGCATACTGAAAGATCTTCTAATAAAAAAGTGCATGCGATAGAAGAAATCAATGTTTTGAGTGGAAAGATGGATGAACTTATGAAATTATTTGTTACTAAGAGTGTTTCTTATGATCCTAATGATACGGCTTTGTCTACTTTGATTAAGAACAACAATGAATCTATGGATGTGAATTTTGTTGGTAGGAATAATTTTGATAATAACGCGTATAGAGGGAATTTTAATCCTAGGCCATATCCTAGTAATCCTTCTAATAATTATGGAAATTCCTACAACAACTCTTATGGAAATAAGATGCCCTCTGAATTTGAGAATAGTGTTAAAGAGTTTATGAATTCACAAAAGAATTTTAATGCTTTGCTCGAAGATAAATTGCTTAAAGTTGATGATTTGGCTAGGAACGTTGATAGAATTTCTCTTGATGTTGATTCTTTAAATCTTAGATCTATTCCTCCTAAGCATGATATCAATGAGTCTCTCAAATCTATGAGAATTTCCATTGATGAGTGCAAGGAAAGAACCGCTAGGATACGTGCTTCTAAAGATGCCTTCATTAAAGCGTGTTCTTCCAATTCCTATGAAAATCAAGATGAAGATCTAAAAGTTATTGATGTGTCTCCTATCAAATCTTTGTTTTGCAATATGAATCTTGATGAAACTGAATATGATCTTCCTTTACCTAGAAGGCATTCTAAAAATTCGGAGTATTTAGATCTTTATGACGAAATTGATGAAAGTGGGATTGAAAGAAATAAAAATCTAGATGTTGCTAAACCCACTATATTGGACTTCAAGGAGTTTAATTATGAAAGTTGCTCTTTAATTGATTGTATTTCCTTGTTGCAATCCGTGCTAAATTCTCCACATGCTTATAGTCAAAAGAAAGCTTTTACCGAACATATTGTTGATGCCTTGATGCAATCTTATGAAGAAAAGCTTGAGTTGAAAGTTTCTATCCCTAGAAAACTCTATGATGAGTGGGAACCAACTATTAAAATTAAAATTAAAGATCATGAATTTTATGCCTTGTGTGATTTGGGTGCTAGTGTCTCCACTATCCCCAAAACTTTGTGTGATTTGCTAGATTTCCGCGATTTTGATGATTGCTCTCTAAACATGCATCTTGCGGATTCTACTATTAAGAAACCTATGGGAAGTATTAATGATGTTCTTATTGTTGCAAGTAGGAATTATGTGCCCGTAGATTTCATTGTTCTTGATATAGATTGCAATCCTTCTTGCCCTATTATTCTTGGTAGACCTTTCGTTAGAACGGTTGGTGCGATTATTGATATGAAGGAAGGGAATATTAGATTCCAATTTCCATTAAAAAAGGGCATGGAACACTTTCCTAGAAAGAAAATAAAATTGTCAGATGAAACTATCATGAGAGCCACTTATAGATTGCCTACCAAATATGGCAATACCTAGATCTATCCTCGCTTTTATGCCTAGCTAGGGGCGTTAAACGATAGCGCTTGTTGGGAGGCAACCCAATTTTATTTTTAGTTTTTTTGTGTTTTTCTTATGTTAGGGTATAAATAACCGATCTACCCTCTGTTTGGATGTGGTTTTGTGTTTTAATTAATGTTTGTGCCAAGTTAGACCTATTGGATCTTCTTAGATGATAATTACTTTGATCTTGCTGTAATTTCCAGAAACTTTGCGTTCAGTGACCGAATTATTAAAAATCATCAGAACATGATAGAATACTGATTACAATTGCTGCTGATCAATAAACAAATCTTCTAGGTCTTATAATTTTGGTAGAATTTTTTGGGTTCCAGAAGTTTGCGTTAGTTACAGATTACTACAGACTGTTCTGTTTTTGACATATTCTGTTTTTTCGTGTGTTGTTTGCTTATTTTGATGAATCTATGGCTAGTAAAATAGTTTATAATCCATAGAGAAGTTGGAATACAGTAGGTTTAACACTAATATAAATAAAGAATGAGTTCATTACAGTACCTTGAAGTGGTCTTTTGTTTTCTTTCTCTAACGGAGCTCACGAGATTTCTATTGAGTTTTGTGTTGTGAAGTTTTCAAGTTTTGGGTGAATTCTTTTGATGGATTATGGAACAAGGAGTGGCAAGAGCCTAAGCTTGGGGATGCCCATGGCACCCCCAAGATAATCCAAGGACACCAAAAAGTCAAAGCTTGGGGATGCCCCGGAAGGCATCCCCTCTTTCGTCCACTTCCATCGGTAATTTACTTGGAGCTATATTTTTATTCACCAACATGATATGTGTTTTGCTTGGAGCGTCTTGTATTATTTGTGTCTTTGTTTGTTAGTGTGCCACAATAATCCTTGCTGTACACACCTTTTGAGAGAGCCATACATGAATTGGAATTTGATAGAATACTCTATGTGCTTCAGTTATATCTTTTGAGCTATGTAGTTTTGCTCTATGTGCTTCACTTATATCTTTTGAGCGTTATAATCTTGCTCTATGTGCTTCACTTAGATCTTCTAGAGCACGGTGGTGGATTTGTTTTAAAGAAACTACTGATCTCTCATGCGTCACTTAAATTATTTTGAGAGTCTTTATAGCATGGTAATTTGCTTAATAATAACATGCTTGGTATTCAAGATTTGTGAAACTTTCTTTTGAGTGCATTGGATACTAAGAAAAGTTGGATGCTTGATAATTTTTTTGAGATATGGAGGTAGTAATATCAAAGTCATGCTAGTAGAGTAATTGTGAATTTGAGAAGTGCTTGAGTTAAAGTTTGCAAGTCCCGTAGCATGCACGTATGGTAAACGTTATGCAACAAATTTGAAATCACTACTGGAAACAGAGAATTTGCCATCAGTCAGTTCTTTGCCATCTGCCAGCAGATGGCAAAGAACGTCTTTGCCATCTGCTTATAAAAAACAGATGGCAAAGAACTGACAGACGGCAAAGAACATGGTTGCCATCAGCCAATTCTTTGCCATCTGCCAGCAGATGGCAAATAATCTTTGCCATCTGCCAGCAGATGGCAAATAATCTTTGCCATCTGCCAGCAGATGGCAAAGAGGTTGGCAAGTCATGTGGACGTCAATAGTGTAACGGTGTACCAGCCCCACCTCTTTGCCATCTGCCAGCAGACGGCAAAGATTCTTTGCCATCTGCTGGCAGATGGCAAAGAGATGGGGTTATTTTTTCCAGATAAAAAACTGTGGGGTTATCCCTTCCCTCTCTCCCCTCCTCTCCCTCTCTCCCCTCCTCTCCCACGCATCTGCACGCATCTCACCAGCCGCCGCCCCACCACCCCGCCGCCCCGCCGCCACACTACCCCGCCGCCGCCCCACCACCCCACCACCCCGCCGCCGCCCACCACCCCGCCACCCCGCCGCCCGCGGAGGCCCCCCTTTCCCTAGCGTGCGTGCGGTCCCCCGCGGCGACCTCTCCACTCGCCGTCGCCGTGGATGAATAGCAGAGAGGAGGAAGGGAGGTAGAGGAATGACGGGGAAGGGGATGGACAGGAGCTTCATGCCCAAAACCCAATCGCCCCAGGCCGTGCCTACACGAGCAGCGCCGTGGGTAGATGCTTCCCCGCCCAACAAGGATGGCGAGGTAGGTGCTGACAATGGCAGCCCGAGGCCGTCAGATCTGGCACCATCGCCATTCTTTTGGTCGAGGCCGCCGTCGTTCACGTGCTCCTCCTCACCCCCACGGCTAGACGCTGGCGAGGCCAGCCTCCCCTCAAGCGCGGGTACTTCCCCGCTCCTTTCCGTGCTCTCTCTCTTCCCCTGACCCATCTCTGTTGTACACGAAAGCAAATTTGTCCAATTCTCAGACTAGATTTAATGAAGAAAACTGCAGTTCATACAACGCCAATTATGGATATGGATCCATCTTGCTGCGCCGGATGAAGGGCTGGATGGAATAAGAATTGCTTCCTCTAGATATTATTCACAGAACCGCACTTCCTATAATTATAGTGTACATCTGTTCATGCTTAGCACTATTCGGTGTTTTACTGTTTGGTCACTGGTTGTTGTAGAGATTTCCTCTTGATTAGTAACAGATCGACGTACTAACAAATGCAATGAGAATGGACCTCCTCTTGATTAGCTCAAGAGGACCTGTATAGTGGCTTCATGTAATTTCTTGATTTCCCATAATGATTTTGCTGCCAATTTGTCAGTGTATTTCTAGCTGAAATTGCATGTATATCTTACAAATTTACATTGCAACAAATTAATAAGGAGTATAGAAGCATTTGCATGTATCTAACATATTTGTATGGTATGTTTCAAAAAGCTCAAGGTTAGATATGTACTGCTGTATGAGGCTATCATTAGGATGGAAGACAATTAATGTTAAAATTGTTTGAATTTCCTTCTTTCTGTAAACGGTAATACAAGCTATGTTTGCGCCATGATTCTATTCCAATTTTTTTAACAACTGACAATTAACGACATATCAAATGTTCTGTATTGAAATGGATCATTTTGTTAGTTTGGGTTTAGTAGGTCATAATGGTTTTATTCTACGAGAGGATTAGTTTTGTTTATACTGTAACCTGTTCAAGGATTGACGAGTTTTTGAACCCTACGATCTTTGCACACTAAGGTTCAGCTGTGTTCTTTGTGAAATATACATCCTGCAAGTCTCATGTGTCTTGCGTTGTTTTCGCTATCCAAGCTACAGGCTTTTGATATACTCAAAATGAGATTCTTTATATGGTGTTCGATTCCTCTTGCTATCACCACAATGGGAAATGTCTTATGGTGGCAATATGCTCTTCTATGCTATCTTATTGACCCTTTTTATTAGCATGGAGAATAAATTTTACTTCACTAAGATTAGTTTCTGTTCACATTGCTCTGTATATAAAAAAGGATTGTTGTGCTTACAAGGTTTATGACATTTTGGCGAAACATTATTTAGTAAAAAAGTATGTAGAGGTGAACTTTAGAGGTGAAATGTTGTGGATGTTCTGACAGAGAGATGCTTGGACTAACTTTAGCGTCACACCTTATTCAATATCTGGGTATTGGGTTCTACTAATTGTCAGCGCCTTAATTTTTGTTTTCCTCCCAATGCCATGTGATATTTACTGGACTATAATTCACATGCTTGCAAGTCGCCGTCGCCGTCTCTCTCTCTCTAACTGCCCCCCTCCCATCATCTTGGCTTGCAGGTCACCTCCGTGTCTCCCACCAGTCCACGACATAGCTTGCAATCTAGGTTGTTGCCAAGTTAACTTAGGATGGTAACCTACAATGTACAACCCAAGAGATCGACAGTGTTTATTATACTGTCATGCCTCTACTTCTGTGTTGCATATATAGTTGCTTGTATATCTAATTGGATTGTTCAGATTAGATACTTCTCTATGAAATTACTAATACATGAATTTTTTCATGATGTACATGGTTCATGAACTATGCCAACCTGCAGCTTTGTTGTACTAGTGATAGTAGGATAATCTTCTTCTTCTAGTCTTCTTCTTCTAACTTTCTTCTTTCCCATTTTACAGATTTGCTTAAGATCACGGAAGCTTGGGTTGATGGAGTGATTGTATTTAGTTTTTGTTTTGACTTTGTGAAACTTGCTACCTATGGATGAAACTGTGTAATATTGATGAAACTATGTATATGTACGGATGAAACTTGCTACTATTGGTAACATGTGTTGGATATACATGTGTTCATGACTATTGGTAATATGTGTTGAATATGCTATATTTGTCATATAAATATATTTGTGTTTGATTTTCTGTGAAAATGAACTGATATAAGAAAAAACAAAATTAAATGGGGCAATATAGTCACTTTGCCATCTGCTGGCAGATGGCAAAGAGCTTTGCCATCAGCTGGCAGATGGCAAAGAGGCCACGTGTCATCTACATGTAAAATTTGGACTGGCCTATTTGGGCTCTTTGTCATCTGCTAGCAGATGGCAAAGCTCTTTGCCATCTGCCAGCAGACGGCAAAGCATGTAGCCTTTGCCATCTGCTGGCTGACGACAAAGTATGCCGTTAGCCTTCTAACTGGGCTAACCCCGTTAAGAGGCTTTGCCATCTGCCAGCTGATGGCAAAGCCAAAGGCTCTTCGCCATCAGCCAGCAGATGGCAAAGAAGCCTTTGCCGATAGGATCTTAGACAAACTGTTTGCCATCTGCTGGCTGATGGCAAAGCCTTTGCCATCCGCCGACCATGCCTTTGCCATCTGCCATGGCAGATGGCAAATTGCCAGATTCCAGTAGTGATGAGGTGTTATTTGATTGTCCTCCTTATGAGTGGCGGTCGGGGACGAGCGATGGTCTTTTCCTACCAATCTATCCCCCTAGGAGCATGCGCGTAATGCTTTGGTTTTTGATGGCTTTTTTAGATTTTTTGCAATAAGTATATGAGTTATTTATGACTAATGTTGAGTCCATGGATTATACGCACTCTCACCCTTCCATCATTGCTAGCCTCTACGGTACCGTGCATTGCCCTTTCTCACATCGAGAGTTGGTGCAAACTTCGCCGGTGCATCCAAACCCCATGATATGATACGCTCTTTCACACATAAACCTCCTTATATCTTCCTCAAAACAACCACCATCCTATTATGGCATTTCCATAGCCATTCCGAGATATATTGCCATGCAACTTTCCACCATCCAGTTTATCATGACACATTCATCATTGTCATATTGCTTAGCATGATAATGTAGTTGACATAGTATTTGTGGCAAAGCCACCATTCATAATTCTTTCATACTTGTCACTCTTGATTCATTGCATATCCCGGTACACCGCCGGAGGCATCCATATAGAGTCATACTTTGTTCTAGTATCGAGTTGTAATCATTGAGTTGTAAATAAATAGAAGTGTGATGATCATCATTCAATAGAGCATTGTCCGAAAAAAAGGAGAAAGGCCAAAGAAGAAAAAAAGAAGCCCCCCCCAAAAAAAAAGGGGCAATGCTACTATCAATTTGTCCACACTTGTGCTTCAAAATCTTCATGATAGAGAGTCTCGTGTTTTGTCACTTTCATATACTAGTGGGAATTTTGCATTATAGAACTTGGCTTGTATATTCCAACAATGGGCCTCCTCAAGTGCCCTAGGTCTTCGTGAGCAAGCAAGTTTGATGCACACCCACTTAGTTTCTTTTGTTGAGCTTTCATACATATTATAGCTCTAGTGCATTCGTTGCATGGCAATCCGTACTCCTTGCATTAACATCAATCGATGGGAATCTCCATAGCCCATTGATTAGCCTCGTTGATGTGAGACTTTCTCCTTTTTGTCTTCTCCACATAACCCGCATCATTATATTCTATTCCACCCATAGTGCTATATCCATGGCTCACGCTCATGTATTGCGTGAAAGTTTATGAGTTTGAAATTATTAAGGTATGAAACAATTGCTTGGCTTGTCATCGGGGTTGTGCATGATGAGAGCATTCTTGTGTGACAAAAATGGAGCATGACTAAACTATATGATTTTGTAGGGATGAACTTTCTTTGGCCATGTTACTTTGAGAAAACATAATTGCTTTGTTGGTTTGCTTGAAGTATTATTATTCTCTATGTCAATATGAACTTTTGTCTTGAATCTTTCTAATCTGAATATTCATACCACAATTAAGAAAATTTGCATTGAAATTATGCCAAGTAGCACTCCGCATAAAAAATTCTCTTTTTATCATTTACCTACTCGAGGACGAGCAGGAATTAAGCTTGGGGATGCCTGATACGTCTCCAACGTATCTATATTTTTTGATTGCTCCATGTTATATTATCTACTGTTTTGGACTATATTGGGCTTTATTTTCCACTTTTATATTATTTTCGGGACTAACCTATTAACCAGAGGCCCAGCCCAGAATTGTTGTTTTTTTGCTTATTTCAGTGTTTCGAAGAAACGGAATATCAAACGGAGTCCAAACGGAATAAACCTTTCTGGAACGTGATTTTCTTCCCGAATATGACCCAGGAGACTTGGACCCCACGCCAAGGAAGCTTCGAGGTGGGCACGAGGTAGGGGGGCGCGCCCTACACCCCCAGGCGCGCCCCCACACTTGTGGGCCCATCGAAGCTCCACCAACGTACTTCTTCTTCCTATATATACCTACGTACCCCCAAACGAACAGAGACGGAGCCAAAAACCTAATTCCACCACTGCAACTATCTGTATACACGAGATCCAATCTTGGGGCCTGTTCCGGAGCTCCGCCGGAGAGGGCTGTCATCACGGAGGGCTTCTACATCATCATAGCCTCTCCGATGAAGTGTGAGTAGTTTACCTCAGACCTTCGGGTCCTTAGTTAGTAGCTAGATGGCTTCTTCTCTCTTTTTGGATCTCAATACAAAGTTCTCCCCCTCTCTCGTGGAGATCTATTCGATGTAATCTTCTTCTTTTTGCGGTGTGTTTGTTGAGACCGATGAATTGTGTGTTTATGATCAAGTCTATCTATGAATAATATTTGAATCTTTTCTAAATTCTTTTATGTATGATTGGTTATCTTTGCAAGTCTCTTCGAATTATTAGTTTGGTTTGGCCTACTAGATTGGCTTTTCTTGCCATGGGAGAAGTGCTTAGCTTTGGGTTCAATCTTGCGGTGTCCTTTCCCAGTGACAGAAGGGGCAGCAAGGCACGCATTGTATCTTTGCCATCGAGGATAACAAGATGAGGTTTATTTCATATTGCATGAATTTATCTCTCTACATCATGTCATCTTGCTTAAAGCGTTACTCTGTTTTTAACTTAATACTCTAGATGCATGTTGGATAGCGGTCGATGAGTGGAGTAATAGTAGTAGATGCAGAATCGTTTCGGTCTACTTGTGACGGACGTGATGCCTATATACATGATCATGCCTAGATATTCTCATAACTATGCTCAATTCTGTCAATTGCTCAACAGTAATTTGTTCACCCACCGTAGAATACTTATGCTCTTGAGAGAAGCCACTAGTGAAACCTATGGCCCCTGGGTCTATTCTCATCATATCAATCTCCATCATTTTAATTTTGCTTTGCTTTTTACTTTGCCTTTTACTTTTTTACTTTGCATCTCTATATCAAAAATACCAAAAATACTATCTATCAGATCTCACTCTCTTAAGTGACCGTGAAGGGATTGACAACCCCTAATCGCGTTGGTTGCGAGCAGCTATCGTTTTGTGCAGGTACGAGGGACTTGAGCGTGGCCTCCTACTGGATTGATACCTTGGTGTCGGGGAAACTGATCCACGAGCACCTATGGGGACCGGCGGACCGAGCCCCTTTCGGTTCGGCGGGGGCGGAGATCGCACGAAGAGCAGATCGAGGCGAAGCACACGAGCAGTTTACCCAGGTTCGGGCCGCATGGATGCTAAAACCCTACTCCTGCTTTGTGGTTTGTATTGAGTTCTTGCTCGGGAGCGCTGAGTGCTACAGTACACACTAGCAGCTAACGAGACCGAGCGTGAGTGTTCCCCTCCCCCCCTCTACGTTGCGCATGGGCCTCCTTTTATATGCTCAGGGGGTCACCGACAGGTGGCAACGTAGACAAGGGTAAAAATGGAAAGGTGTTGCGGTTGGTACAGCTACGTGTACAATGTATCATACCTAACCCTGACGGCAGGGGACAAGGGCATTAAATGCCCATCTGCGTCGCCTAAACAGTGCAAAAATGGACCGTCAGGGACGCCACCGTTCGCCATGATGACAATCTTGTCAGCGCCGCTTGCCACCGCGTACCGCTGGCTGCACAACCTTCCGCCACGTACGCCTGGAAGGGTCCCAGAGCGACACGTTGGTGGATGTGCTGGAGCGTGGGTATGGAGTGGTAACTTGCCGCGGCAAACGCCTTGTCGCGATCATTGTTTTGTCGCGTCCGGGGGGCTTGCCGCTCACCGGGCCTTGCCGGGACGCGTGGCGCGTCGCGGCAAGTTCCTTGAGATGCCTTGGTTGGCCTTCCCGGCAAGCTCCTCTTGCCGGGGTCTTGTGCCTTGAGTGGCCTTCCCGGCAAGCTCCTCTTGCCGGGGCCATGTCTCCTTGGCTTGAATACTTTGTTCTTGAATGGCTCCAAAGGAACCATGAAGGACCTTGGCGGTTACCCGGCAAGCCTTGCCGCGGGGTGCTGCGACTGCCCGTGCACAAGTTCGGGATACTAGGGTACCCCTACTCTAGTACACTGACACTTCGTTCTCAAAAACTGAGGGAAATACTTACGCTACTCTGCTGCATCATCCTCTCCTCTTCAGGGAAAACCAACGCAAGCTCAAGAGGTAGCAGGAGACAACCCGGAAGTTTTAGAGAGTCATTTATTTCTGTTGTGTGCTTTTATATAGTTTAAAAACAAAAAAATAAAGAGGTGAACCAAAAACTTTTCAAAAAGGAAAGTGAAAGTGAGAGAGACAAGCATTGTTGAAGTGGGGGAGCTTCTTGGACTTTGTTCATGCTCACGGAAACTTTGTGAATCTTGATTACAGAAACTTTTCAACAAAAATAATTATCCCCTTGTACAATTCCATTGTATTATAAAAATAATGTGCCAAGATTTGCCTTTAGGATGTTTACATTGCTTGTTGGTTTGTGCGATGCAGAACAGAAACTTTGGCTGTAGTGCGCGATTTTACATTTTTTTTACTGGAACGTCAAACGGTTCTGAAACTTTTTGGACTGTCTTTCTATACAATTTTTTTATTTTTCCTAATTATTTCAGAATTTTTGGAGTACCATAGGTATGGTGAATGTTCAAATTACTAAAAATTGTCCTGTTTAAGACAGATTCTGTTTTTGATGCATAGTTTGCTTGTTTTGATGAAACTATCAATTTCTATCAATGGATTAAGCCATGGAAAAGTTATATTACAGTAGCTACAATGCAAAAAAAATATGAATTGGTTTGCAACAGTACTTAGAGTAGTGATTTGCTTTATTATACTAACGGATCTTACCGAGCTTTCTGTTGAGTTTTGTGTGGATGAAGTGTTCGAAGATCGAGGATGTCTCGATGTGAGGAGAAGTAGGAGAGGCAAGAGCTCAAGCTTGGGGATGCATAAGGCAACCCAAGTAAATATTGAAGGAGACTCAAGCGTCTAAGCTCGGGGATGCCCTGAAAGGCATCCCATCTTTCTTCAACAAGTATTGGTATGTTTTCGGATTCGTTTCGTTCATGCAATAGGTGCAAATCTTGGAGCGTCTTTTGCATTTAGTTTTCACTTTTATTTTATGCACCATGCTGGTATGAGATAGTCCATGGTTGATTTATAGAATGCTCTTTGCACTTCACTTATATCTTTTGACTATGGCTTTATAGAATGCTTCATGTGCTTCAGTTATATCATTTGAAGTTTGGATTGTCTGTTTCTCTTCACATAGAAAACCGCCATTTGTAGAATGCTCTTTTTCTTAACTTATATTTGTTAGAGAGTGGGCATATCTTTTGTAGAAATAATTAAACTCTCTTGCTTCACTTATATCTATTTAGAGAGATGACAGGAACTGGTCATTCACATTGTTAGTCATAAAATCCTACATAAAACTTGTAGATCACTGAATATGATATGTTTGATTCCTTGCAATAGTTTTGCGATATAAAGATGGTGATATTAGAGTCATGATAGTGGGTAGTTGTGGATTGTAGAAATACTTGTTTTGAAGTTTGTGATTCCCGTAGCATGCACGTATGGTGAACCGTTATTTAACGAAGTTGGAGCCTGAGGTATTTATTGATTGTCTTCCTTATGAGTGGCGGTCGGGGACGAGCGATGGTCTTTTCCTACCAATCTATCCCCCTAGGAGCATGCGCGTAGTACTTTGTTTTGATGACTAATAGATTTTTGCAATAGGTATGTGAGTTCTTTATGACTAACGCTGAGTCCATGGATTATGCACACTCTCACCCTTCCATCATTGCTAGCCTCTTCGGTACCGTGCATTGCCCTTTCTCACCTCGAGAGTTGGTGCAAACTTTGCCGGTGCATCTAAACCCCTGATACGATACGCTCTATCACACATAAGCCTCCTTATCTTCCTCAAAACAGCCACCATACCTACCTATCATGGCATTTCCATAGCCATTCCGAGATATATTGCCATGCAAAACTTCCATCATCATCATATACATGACTTGAGCATTTATTGTCATATTGCTTTGCATGATCGTATGATAGCTAGCATGATGTTTTCATGGCTTGTCCGTTTTTTTGATGTCATTGCTACGCTAGATCATTGCACATCCCGGTACACCGCCGGAGGTATTCATATAGAGTCATATCTTTGTTCTAGTATCGAGTTGTAATATTGAATTGTAAGTAAATAAAAGTGTGATGATCATCATTATTAGAACATTGTCCCATGTGAGTTTATCAAAATAAAAGTGGCCAAAGAAGCCCCCCAAAAAAGAGAGGCCAAAGAAGCCTACAAAAAAAAAGAAATAAATGAGAGAAATGAGAGAAGGGACAATGTTACTATCCTTTTACCACACTTATGCTTCAGAGTAGCACCATGTTCATCATATAGAGAGTCTCTTAAGTTATCACTTTCATATACTAGTGGGAATTTTCATTATAGAACTTGGCTTGTATATTCCAACGATGGGCTTCCTCAAATGCCCTAGGTCTTCGTGAGCAAGCAAGTTGGATGCACACACACTTAGTTTGAGTTTGAGATTTCATACACTTATTGCTCTTAGTGCATCCGTTGCATGGCAATCTCTACTCCTCGCATTGACATCAATTGATGGGCATATCCATAGCCCGTTGATTAGCCGCGTCGATGTGAGACTTTCTCCTTTTTGTCTTCTCCACACAACCTCCACCATCATATTCTATTCCACCTATAGTGCTATATCCATGGCTCATGCTCATGTATTGCGTGAAAGTTGAAAAGGTTTGAGAACATCAATAGTATGAAACAATTGCTTGGCTTGTCATCGGGGTTGTGCATGATTTGAATATTTTGTGTGGTGAAGATGGAGCATAGCCAGACTATATGATTTTGTAGGGATAACTTTCTTTGGCCATGTTATTTTGAAAAGACATGATTGCTTTATTATTATGCTTGAAGTATTATTGTCTTAATGTCAAATGATAGACTATTGCTTTGAATCACTCGTGTCTTAATATTCATGCCATGATTAGATTACATGATCAAGATTATGCTAGGTAGCATTCCACATCAAAAATTATCTTTTTTATCATTTACCTACTCGAGGACGAGCTGGAATTAAGCTTGGGGATGCTGATACGTCTCCGTCATATCTATAATTTTTGATTGTTCCATGCCAATATTCTACAACTTTTACATACTTTTGGCAACTTTTTATACTATTTTTGGGACTAACATATTGATCCAGTGCCTAGTGCCAGTTCCTGTTTGTTGCATGTTTTTTGTTTCGTAGAAAATTCATATCAAACGGAGTGCAAACAGGATAAAAACTGACGGAGATTGTTTTGGAATATATGTGATTTTTGGGAAGAAGAATCAACGCGAGACGATGCCCAAGGGGGCCACGAGGCAGGGGGCGCCCCCCAGGGGGTTAGGCGCGCCCTGGGCCATCGTGGCCACCCTGTAAGGCAATTTGTGCCCTTCTTTTGCTGCAAGAAAGCCAATATCTGGATAAAAACCGTGTCCAAATTTCAGCCCAATTGGAGTTACGGATCTCCGGGAATTTAAGAAATGGTGAAAGGGCAGAATCTGGGAACGCAGAAATAGAGAGAGACAGAGAGACAGACCCAATATCAGAGGGGCTCTCGCCCCTCCGCCGCCGTGGAAGCCATGGACCAGAGGGGAAACCCTTCTCCCATCTAGGGAGAAGATCAAGGAAGAAGAAGAAGGGGGGCTATCTTCCCCTCTCTCCCGGTGGCACCGGAACGACGTCGGGGCCATCACATCACCGCAATCTACACCAACACCTCTGTCATCTTCACCAACATCTCCATCACCTTCCCCCATCTATCTACAGCGGTCCACTCTCCCGCAACCCGCTGTACCATCTACTTGAACATGGTGCTTTATGCTTCATATTATTATCCAATGATGTGTTGCCATCCTATGATGTCTAAGTAGATTTTCATTGTCCTATCGGTAATTGGTGAATTGCTATGATTGGTTTAATTTGCTTGTGGTTATGTTGTTGTCCTTTGGTGCCCATCATATGAATGCGCACGTGGATCACACCATAGGGTTAGTTGTATGTGTATAGGACTATGTATTGGAGGGCAAGAGTGACAGAAGCTTCAACCTAGCATAGAAATTGATGCATACGGGATTGAAGGGGGACCAATATATCTTAATGCTATGGTTGGGTTTTACCTTAATGAACGTTAGTAGTTGCGAATGCTTGCTAATAATTCCAGTCATAAGTGCATAGAATTCCAAGTCACGGATGACATGCTAGCAGTGGCCTCTCCCACATAAAACTTGCTATCGGTCTAGTAAAGTAGTCAATTGCTTAGGGACAATTTCGCAACTCCTACCACCACTTTTCCACACTCGCTATACTAAATTTATCGCTTCTTTATCTAAGCACCCCCTACTTTTTATTTGCGTGCTCTTTATATCCTTGCAAACTTATCCAACAACACCTACAAAGTACTTCTAGTTTCATACTTGTTCTAGGTAAAGCGAACGTCAAGCGTGCGTAGAGTTGTATCGGTGGTCGATAGAACTTGAGGGAATATTTGTTTTACCTTTAGCTCCTCGTTGGGTTCGACACTCTTACTTATCAAAAGAGGCTACAATTGATCCCCTATACTTGTGGGTTACCAATGCTTCACTTAGATTATTTTGGGAGTTAGATTTTTTTGAAGAAATCCTCTCATGCTTCACTTATATTATTTTGAGAGTGAAAATTTTGAAGAAATATGTATGCTCTCGTTCTTCACTTAAATTTGTTTGAGAGCTTGTTATTAGCAATGGAAATTTGCTTAAAATATGAATTTGGTCCCAAAGTGATAAATCAAGAGGGATATAATAAAAACTTCCATGAAGATCATTGGATATTAAAACTTGATTCCTTGCAATAGTTTTGCAATATGGAGATAGTAATATGTGAGTCATGTTGGTGAGTAATTATGCTTTAGTAAGAATATTGGTGTTAAGCTTTGTGATTCCCTATGTAAGCACAAAAGTCAATAGTTATGCAATGAAATTACATCCTGTTTGTGTTGCATTATTCGCTGTTAGTTATGTTTAATGCTCATTTATGATCTTTTTCGTTTCTTGGTTGGTTGTTTGTTAATCTATTTGCTAGCCTTTCCTTGTACTAAGCGGGAATATTACTTGTGCATCCTACTCCCTAAACCCAAGTTGTGCCAAATGAGTCCACCATATCTACATATATGCGGTATTTCCAGGCCGTTCCAAGTAAATTTGTATGTGCCAACTCTAATTTTCAAAATGAATTTCCTTTTTGTGTGCCCATACCGCTCATGAAGCGGCAGGGGGCAATATTTTCCATGCTAGGTAGGTTATTCTCAAGATGAATGTTTATTCACTTGTCATTGCATGAGAGTGTGGCCGCTAATAGGGATGCCCAGTCCTGAAATGAAAAAAATACTGTAGCGACCAGACCTCAAACAGTCTGACCTTTGTGCTCAGGTGTCATCCCTGGATCAGTAATGCTAACACCACACAGTACTTCGAAGGATTTATAATAGAGTAGCAATCACACACTTATTACATCGATGTCTTAAAGAGAACTTATTACAATAAATATGGCTTAATGCCATCTAATAACGATAACAACGGAAGGCTTGGAAGATAAGTGAGTCCATCAACTCCAACGGCATCACTGAGTATAGAACCACGACCTAAAAGACACCTTACTCGTCGTCTGAAAAGTCTGCAACATGAAACGTTGCAGCCCGAAACGGGTCAGCACATGGAATATGCTGGCAATGTAACACATAGAGAATAATGAATGATAAGCCTATACTACATGCATATATGGCTGGTGGAAAGCTCTATGGTTACAGTTTTGCATAAAGCCAATTTTTCCCTACTGCAAAGGAATAAATTTATTTAACTATCATGGTGGTTGTTAAACATTGAGAATGGTTGACAGCATCCTCAATCCCAATTAAAGTAATCATCATTAAACCCAACAATATTAATTTAGAAGTAACATGATGAGATTCACATGATATCCAAGTACTAGATACTCAAAACGTCCATAACCGGGGACACGGCTAACCATGATTAGTTTGTACCCTCTGCAGAGGTTTGCGCACTTTTCCCCACAAGACTCGATCGCCTCCGTTTGATTTTCTCGCACTACATGGTGTTTGAGAAACGGATGACCGATACATAGTCTTTCAGAAGCGCTAGCACCGTATGATGTGATAGATCGTACCAACCTACATCCCCTACATCTGCTAGTCTACCACTGTAAGAGTTCGCACGACTTAGTCAACTATGCCAGAGCCCATAATGGCTTGTGGCTGCACACGGAAGTTTCTAGTATGAATAATCTCATGATCCCTTTGAGCCTGGGTGGCGGTCCATAAAAAAACAGGCAATCGTGGAATACCCAGGTACCTCAATCCACCCAGATGTGTATTTAAGTTGCCACCTTAGATAAACCATTAATTAACATTCTCACATCTGTCATGGATATCACTCACCCAATCCACGTCTACTTGCATAGCATGGCATAATAAGCAAACGTAGAAGTAACTCCCAAAGGTTTCATAATAAAACAGGTAATAGGTACTACCTCAACTACTTCCCATCCCACAATTTAGTTAGATCCTAATCATGCAATGTTTGAGGATTGATATAATGCAATAAAACTGGGTAGTAAAAGAGGTATGATCAAAGTGTTACTTGCCTTGCTGATGATCCGCGAAACCTAGAGATTCGAAGTAACAGGCGGCGCACTCCGGGTATTCTATCGCAGACAAACAAACAAGCATACAATAAGTACTCATCTAATGCACAGGTAAAACTCAAATAAGAGAGTTCAACTTAAGAACTCCGGTTTGCAAAAAGAATGAAATCGAACGAAGCAACGAAAGTCAAACGGCGAAAGAAAACAACTTCGTTCTACTAATCTGGACCTAAGTCAAATTTTACAGTAGCAGAAACTTGTTTAAGTTGATTATTCGGATAGAGGGTTTCGAGACAAAACTCCAGGCGCTTGAATCGCCTGATTCCGATAAACGAGCGAAAAGTTATACTAAAACGAAAATCGGATCAGAAATCGCGATCAGAAAATAACCGCGGAAAATCCGACGAAAAAGAAAAACGACGAACGGATTTATGAATAATTAACCTAATCCGAAAATAATAAAATAAATAAAATAATAAAAAAAGAAAATAAAAGAAAATAAAACCGACGAAAAACAAATCGGTTTTTTTTAAAAAACGGCACGGATTTCGAGGCGGCGGCGAACCTCGGGCGACGCGCGGCTCCGGCGGCGGCGGCGAACCTCGGGCGACGCGCGGCTCCGGCGGCGGCGGCGGCTGGCGGCATGGATTTCAGGGCGGCAGCGAACCTCGGGCGGCGGTGTGGGCTGGGGGCTCGGGTGCGGCGCTATTTAAAGGCGCCCCCCGGGCGGAGTCCCGCTCGGGTACGGCCCAAGGTCGGTTTCGTTTTTTTTGTTTTTTTAAATAATTACGCTCGGAAGAAAAATAAAAAGAAATACTAAACGGCAAAAATCCCGAAATTAATTTTTCCGGGCTTCTAAAATCAAGCCCGACAAAGTGAACATTTATTTGGGCCCTAAATGCAATTTTGAAAAACGCGTATTTTTCCTAAATTCAAATAAAAATATCGAAAAACTCCGAAATAAATCTTATTTGATTTTTTATTAAATCCTCAATATTTCTATATTTTGGGAAAGTCATCTTATTCCCTCTCTCATATTTTTGTAATAGAAATAATTGATGATAAAATAAATAAAATCAAATGATCCTATTTTCAAAATTTGAGAAAGCTCAAATATGAAAATAACAAAATCCCCAACTCTCTCCGTGGGTCCTTGAGTTGCTTAGGATTTTCTAGGATCAAAACCAAAAGCAAATAAAAAATATGATATGCATGATGATCTAATGTATAACATTCCAAATTGAAAATTTGGGATGTTACAAACACTTTATGTTGACAATAATAAATTTCTTGGAAAGTGTTGGTATGGAAGGCATCCGTGGATACGGCTAGCCATGGATTGTGAAAGAATGGTGGAAAAAGGAATAAATTTATTTTATGTTTGGGAACCGCCTATGATTTACCTATCATGGAATATATTGAGAATTCTCGGCCGTTTTCGTTGACAGGAAAAGCATGCCTCTCAAAACAATTTTTATCTCTCAATTTAAACCTTGAGCTGTGGCACCTCTAAAAATCTCTGCTTCCCTCTGCAAAGGGCCTATCAATTTACTTTTATGCATTTTTAATCTTTTATTGACTCTCCATCTTATCTTGTAAAGCACCAACTAGGGAACACTATTGTCATACTTGTGCATTGGATGTAGCTAATATTTGAGTGTGTTTCATGGATGGATCAATGATTGAGCATGATGGGTGTAGCGACCCGACCTCAGACGGTCAAGCCTCTGTGTATCTGTGCCATCCCTGGATCAGTATGCTGGCACACACAGTACATCAATGTATATATCAAAGTGCAATCACATGTATAAATAACGTAAAACTGATATATATACCTCGTAATACTCAGCGGAAACAATCAAACGGGTGTGGAGTCCCATCAACGCCATCGGCAGGTTGAGTGTAGACCGTAACCCTGTATCGTAACTCTTACTCGTCGAAGAAAATATCTGCAACATGATACGTTGCAGCCGTGTAGGTCAGTACATTGAATGTACCGGCAAGATCACAATAAGAGAAAGCTGATGATAAAACTATTCTATATGCAATATGGCTTTGTGGCTCTGGGTCTGAGTTTTTGTTTTGCATAAAAGCTGGTTTTACTTTACCTACAACAAAGGAATATCAGGAGCCTGTACTACGGAGTTTTCTAACATGACATGGTTCCGCCAACCGATGTCCCATAGCCCAAAATCATCATAAGTTGCCCACAATTAAGTTATCAATCCGGTGTTGAGAGTTCCGAGATAGATCCAAGTCCAGAGACTCAAATTGTCCGTAACCGGGGACACGGCTAATCGATTAGGTTTTAACCCTCTGCAGAGGTTTGTACACTTTACCCGCAAGATTCGATCCCTCTTTTTACGTTCTCGCACTTCATGGTGTTTGAGAACAAGATGACCGAAACATGGTCTTCCGAAGAGTTCCTCTGACCACTGTCCGGTGCTCATCCAATCCTACCGTCGTTCTACATCTGCTAGCACCGTCCCAGCCAGAGTCACAACTAAGGTCAACCAAGCCAGAGCCCATAGTGACTTGCGGTTGCACAGGTAAGCTTCTGGTCATGAAGTATTCTTCCGTCTCTTTGAGTCTGGGTGGAACTTTCCTCATGAGTACTGGCCAAAACCCAGCTCACTAGGCAAATCCACTGGGTACTCCAGGGTGCCTCACAACCAGTCCACCCAGTAGTGTGTATTGAAGTCTTGTCTCGAGTCTTGAAGTCTTGAGGTCTCGAAGATGCTGTCCTCGCAAGTGCCATCAGGAAGTTGTCGTCTTTGACGTAAAATCCTCCATTCTCACACCACTCCCGAGCACTCATACCAACCCCGTCTACTATAGCGTAGCTTTAAAAGTAAACAACGTCCCGGGCTTGGTAACAGGAAGATGGGTTCCTACCTCATGCATTCTACTCAACTACAAGAATTTCAATATCACTACTGGAGGGATTGAAATGATGGTGCCACTAAATGCAATAAAAACATTGGTATGAAAAATATGGTCAAAGTGAACTTGCCTGGTATTACTTGATGAAGATAATAACGCTCTCAGAATAAAGACTTGGTAGAACTATTCGTCACTCCGTTGAAAATCTATATTAAACAGACAATCATATAAGCAATCATCCTAGCAATCAATTCTAACACTCATAATAACAATTAAAACAACAAAGAAAAAATCAATAACAAAACTCAAACGAATTCCAAGGAAGTTTCAAATAAAACTAGAAAGAAAACCTACTAACGAAGATCTATGACTTTGCTACAAACATCTAACATAGTCTTGCCCTAAGTAAAACTTAACAATAATTAAAACACTAAACTAATAAATTAACAGAAAAATAAAAAGTAAAACAACTAAGTTAACAGAAAGTAGTTTTCATAAAATTTTATTAGCAAAAAGAAACAATTAAAAAGCTTTAATAAAACTCTAACTATGACCTATAGAAGTTTTCATATAAAACTAAGGAGAATAAAATTTTAAAATAAAATAAAATTTTCTCCTGTTGTCTAACAGAAATATAGAACAACAAGCAAAAATCTACAAAAAGAATTAACTAAAATAATTAAAAACAATAATTAGATAACCAAAACAACTATATAAGCAAAACAGTGCTGTTTCTAATAAAACCCTAATTTAAAATGCTCTAAAATTACCAAACTAAATCCTACAGTTAAAAAAAATACCACAAGTGACCAGTAGCAAAAAGAATCAAGTTAAAATCTATTTTTAAACTCAAGTTATGGCCAAAATACTAATTTGAACAAAATTTATCAAATTCAAATTTAAGCTACTCAAACTTGATAACTAAAGATACAATCAGAAACTTCAAGAAATTTTGAATCTAATGCAAAAAGAATCACTCAAAAATACCTCGTAGATAATTAACTATGGATTTTACAAGATTGAAACTATTCTGTTTTAAAACAGAACGAAAATTAACATAAAAAAAAATACTAACGCGCTAACGGGCCTATCTAACGCTCAGGCGACAAATAACTATAACGCGCCCGAGGGAATAAACCGATCGGGCCGGTCTAACTAAACCGTACTAAAATAAACCGATCTAAACCGAAAATAAACCGGTCTAACTAAACTAAACCTAACCCTTCGCGTGATCTAATCTAGGCCCTAGGATTTAGATCGAACGGCGACGAGCGGCTCCGGCGACTCACCGCGGTGGCGGCGACGGCGACGGACGACGGCGGCTCGGGCGACGACGGTGCGGTGGCTCCGGTGGTCCTGGGTGGCGGCGGAGACGTCGGGGAGAGGCGGCGGAGTGTTGCGGAGGCGGGGGTGGAGTCAGTGGGGCTCGGGGTGGTCGGTGGAGCTCGGGGCAGGAGCAATGGCGCGGCGGCGGCGTCGGGCTCCGGCGAGGAATAGCGGCGAGGTGGAGGGGTTAGGCGAGGGGGAAGGGTGGGGAATGGGTCGAGGGGGCGGGTATTTATAGGGGGTGCCCGACTTGGAGGCGGGGGCGAATCGGGGAGGGATCCCGCGATCCCCGGGATTCCGGCGACGGCGGCGGTGATGGCGCGGTGATGGCGCGGCGTGGGAAGGAAGGAGAAGGGTGGGGCCGGCGCGTCGGTGAGAGAGGGAGAGAGGGGAGAGAGCGGGCGACCGGGCGGGAGAGGTTTCGGGCGCGGGCGTCGGTGCAGGCCGGCTCGGGGTGGTAGCTGGGCCGCGGCTCGGCGCTGGCTGGGCCGGTTGGCCTGGCTGGCGCCTGGGTCTCGTTTCCTTTTTTTTTTTTAAAGATTTCTTGAAGAAAAATCATTTTAGAAAAAAAAATGAAAATAAAATATAGGAGTATTATATATCAAAACGACCGGAAAAAGAAATCCTACAATATGAACTATTTTACAAGATGAAATAAAATTCACACAAATTCTAATAAAACAAATAGTGCTACTGCTGCAAATAAAATTCAAATAAAATTTCTTTAAAATGCCAAAATGATTTAAAATTTATTTTTCTCCATTTTTATAATGTAGGGAATCATTTTACCCTATTTTCCATATATTTTATTTTTGGAGAAAAATAATTTGAAAATAAAACCCAAAAACTTCCAAATGGTTTTGAATTGGAAATTCAAACCTTTTCTTCATACTTCCAACTCATATTTCCTATATTTTGAAGAAGTCATTTTATCCTCTCTCATGAAAATCATTGAGTTGCATAAAGTTTCTAAATTTGAAATGCTTTCAAAAATGAAATTCAAAAATCTTTCAAAACCCTTTTTGCTTCTAGAAGAAGTCATGTTTTCTTCACTCAAGGGTATTGTGATGAAATGAATTTGAAATTCATTAAGATCAAATGCAAGGATGAAAGTTTGGGAAGTCATTTCATTCCCTCTCATTTAACTTTCAAAAAGTTTCAAATTTCACTCAATTTCACACAACCATTCACACAGCAATCAAACAATCAATCAAATTAATTATTTAATATAACATTCCAAAATTTAGAATTTTGGGATGTTACAATGGGTTAGGGATAGATTTCTTTAGCGTTGATATTCTGCAAGACATGGTTGCTTGTTGATATGCTTGAGTATTGATGTCTTCATGTCAAATTATAGACTATTGCTTTGAATCACTTGAAGTCCAAATGTCCATGCTACAAAAGAAAAGAATATATGATGAATATATTAGGAAGCATTCCACACCAAAAATTCTGTTTTTATCATTTACCTACTCGAGGACGAGCAGGAATTAAGCTTGGGGATGCTGGTACGTCTCCAACGTATATATAACATTTTATCGTTCCATGCTATTATATTATCAATCTTGGATGTTTTATATACATTTACTAGAAACTTTATATCATTTTTTGGGACTAACCTATTGACATAGTGCCCGGTGCGAGTTGCAGTTTTCTTGCTTGTTTTTTACTCTATAGAATATCAATACCAAACGAAGTCCAAATACCGCGAAACTTTTTGGAGATTTGTTTCTGCCCAGAAGATACCCAGGGAGCCGAAGGAGCACACAAGAGGAGGCCCATGGGGCCCACTAGGCACCAGGGCGCACCAGAGGCCCCAGGCGCGCCCTGGTGGGTAGTGGAATCCACGGGAAGCTTCTTGACCTACCTCTGCCTCTATAAATACTCTAAAATCTCAAAAACCCTAGGGGAGTCGATGAAACACTTTACCATTTGCCGAAAGTCCCAGAACCACAAGATCCAATCTAGAGGCCTTTTCCGGCACTTTGCCGGAGGGGGCAAAGATCACGGAGGGGTTCTTCATCATCCTTGTTGCCCCTCTGATGATGCGTGAGTAGTTTACCACAGACCTACGAGTCTGTAGCTAGTAGCTAGATGGCTTCTCTCTTTTTGATCTTCAATACACCTCGATGTTCTTGGAGATCTATTTGATGTAACTATTTTTTGCGGTGTGTTTGTTGGGATCCGATGAATTGTGAGTTGATGATCAGATCTATCCATGATATTATTTGAGTCTTCTTTGAACTCTTTTATGCATGATCTTTATAGCTTCGTATTTCTTCTCTGATTTATTAGTTTGGTTTGGCCAACTAGATTGATTTATCTTGCCATGGGAAGAGGTGATTTGTGATGGGTTCGATCTTGCGGTGCTCAATCTCAGTGACAGAAAGGATACACGACATGCATGTATCATTGCTATTAAGGGTAACAAGATGGGGTTTATTCATATGTGGGTTTATCTTGTCTACATCATGTCATCGTTCTTATTGCATTACTCCGTTTCTCCATGAACTTAATACACGAGATGCATGCTGAATAGCAGTCGATGTGTGTGGAGTAATAGTAGTAGATGCAGGCAGGAGTCGGTCTACTAATCTTGGACGTGATGCATATATACATTATCATTACCTTGGATATCGTCATAATTATTTGCTTTTCTGTCAATTGCTCAACAGTAATTTGTTACCCACCATATGCTATTTTCTTGAGAGAAGCCTCTAGTGAAAACTACGGCCCCGGGGTCTATTTTCCTATCATATTAAAACCAAAAATACCTTGCTGCAATTTTTATTTATTTATTTTATTTTGTGTTTTTGCTAGATCTATTTATCCAATCTCATACAATTTAATCTATCCCAATACCGTTGAGGGATTGACAACCCCTTCACGCGTTGGGTTGCAAGTTTTTGTTGTTTGTGTGCAGGTGTTGTTTACATAGTGTTGCTTGGTTCTCCTACTGGATTAATAACCTTGGTTTCATAACTAAGGGAAATACTTACCATTTATGTGCTGCATCATCCCCTCCTCTTCGGGGAATTACCAACGTAGATTACAAGCAATCAAGCGGGCACCTGCTGGTTGGTGCTAGGAGCGCGGGCAGCCATGTTGGCAGGGATGTATCCCGTACTACTCAGCTCCAAGATGGTGTCCTCCGTCACGACGGAGCCACCTCAGTGCCCCTTGAGGGTGTCGGCCATGGCTAGGGGGGTAGGCTTGAGCGCGTTGTGGATGAGGAAAGCGAGATTGGATCTGGGCGCTAGAGCTCGAGAAGGCAGCAGGCGGGGGATATGGGAGCGATCCCGTTGGCACTATTGTTGTCTTACTCTTATAGGATGATGAAAGGCCAAGAGTCCCCCTTTCTACACAGGTAAAAACGCCACTCCCCCGCAAAAGATGTCGTGTGTATGGGGGGAAACAAAATTTGATGATATCCCTAAGCAAACGGGCACGATCTCCACTCTGATGGGATGCTCCAGTAAAAAGGCTACCTCGGGTCACGATTTGGGGTAAGCAGTAATTGCCCGAACCATCGTGGGTTGCGCCATTTTGATAAAGTTATCAGGCTAGGCAGCACTATTCACACCTACGTGGTTGGCCTTCGAGGCTAAGTTACCCCGCCTCCTCGGGCAAGGTGCGATTCCGGCTAAGTCTTGATTGCGAGACACTACCTCTTTAAAGAGCGATTCGGGATCTTAAAGTCACAAAGGGGAACTCGTCTATCAAGCCAAGGACTCCGGATCTGAGGTTATCTTCATCAAGGAAATCGTCCTCGGCATAGAAGACCAGTTCGGGGGCTACTCATGGTGTCCTGTAAGGGTGGCGCTCGCGTGGGGTCATGTATGGGCAGCCGCCCCGGGTAAAATTTGAGAACCTAGGGTATCCCACCTGCTACTTGGCATGTCTACCATGGGAGGCGAGCAAATTCATATCAGTTGAGGTTGAGCGACGAGCAGGAAGAGAGGAGAGGAAAGGAACGGTTCGCTAGGAGAGATACACGACAGACCACGATTCACTAGGAGATGGGCTAGTCAAGTAAGGCCCAATGAAAGATGAGATTAGCCCATTAATTTTTAAACGCAGTCGGGCTTAATGTTTTCAGTTGCAGTCAATTTGAAGCTGATTCCTGTGGCGCTGCCCAGGTCCATCCAAGTACTAGATGGAGAAGGAGAATGGAGTCCCTTGTTTCTAGTGTCATCTGCTCAAAACTACAATCGAGCAGCCAACATTGGCAACTTTAGTGGCAAAAACTTGTCTTATCTTTTGTTTGAACAAGTGTCATGTTGTGCTAAGATTTAAATTAATCTATTTTGACAAGTTTTAGGTATTGTAATGGACTTGGAAGTTAGACAATTTTGGATAAATAAAGGAAGATTCAACAACCGGGAGTCCAAGTTAGACTTTATTAAAAATTTGTGTTATATATTTATTTTCCAATTCTTAAGATTGAAACTATTTTCAATAATTAATTATGTTGACCATGTTGCCTGAATGTATAGTTGACCAATTAAATTTATTGATTGTCTTACTTGATTATATAGTGGCTTCAATTTTTTATTTATTTTGAAAGTACGCCCCAGGTAACTTCAAATCCTGGATCCGCTACTAGTGTCCTGGACTAAGGGGTACTACCTGGTCGACCCATGCTCCTCGGGATGGGATGGTGGTCCCTCATTCATCTCAAGATGGACTCCTGAAGCCACATGATGGGGGCATGATCAAGACTACATCTATCGAAGACTTGGCGTATACTCCAAGACTTCTCCTGCCGCCTCCACGCCGAGATACCGACTTTGTAACCCTAGATGCCCTACTTGGTGTGTATTTAAGCCAAGGGGTTTAGCCCGTAGGGGGACATCAACACAATCTCATTCACCTAGCCCTAGAGCTAGAACACGTCTTATGATCTCGAGGTAGATCAACTCTGTACTCGATACATCTCCATCAATATAAATAAGAGCAGGACGTAGGGTTTTACCTCCATCAAGAGGGCCCTAACCTCGGAAAACATTGTCTCCTTGTTCCTGTTACCATCCGTCCGAGATCCACAACTTAGGCCCCCCACCCCGAGGTCTGCTGGTGCATGGGCAAGCATGCGCGCCCCATCGGGTTAGGTCGATATGGGCGTTCTCCCCTTTTTTCTACCCTAGTAGGACCAGGACATGTGGCAGCCTCCCATGGGATGAAAGGGTGGACACGGCTATGTATAAAAGGGAGGCAGGCGCGACCTCGAAAGCGTTGACTCACTCACAAGTTACAACACACATTGTAGCCAGTTCATCGAGAACATACAACAATAACATCCTAAAGCAGGAGTAGGGTATTACACCTTGATGGTGGCCTGAACCTGGGTAGCTCCGGTGTGCTCTATTTTCTGCCTACCTTACTCAATGATCGATGACCTAGGAAATGTAGTGCATTCATTCGCTGGCCGAACTCTCAAAGGGTTCTAACACACAAACCAATGTCAGGTTCTTAGACATTGGTACGCGTCGGTGCTATACAAACGATTTTTAACCCCTTTCCACGACGGCATTTGGAACCGTCGCCAAGTGAGTGTGGGCGATAGGGGGGTCCTTCCCACATGACCCAGAAATCGTTGGAGATAGACCCTCCCAGGACACCAAATGAGCTCGTGTGCGATCGGGCGAGGCATCGAAACCCAATCATTTCCGTAGGTATGTACATCCCACACGGTGAATCCCAGAAAAACATTTCTGTAGGTATGTATATCACACACAGTCAATCCAAGGAACACGTTTCCGTTCTTATGTACATCCCACACAACCAATCCAGGGAAAACGTTTCTGTTCGTATGTACATCCCACACAATTTTATGTATACACTCGTGTGCGAAAGGTGTAACTATCACACACGCTCTGCCTTGGTTAACTGTTTGCTTTTATGAACTACATCACACACGATTTGATGTAGAAAACTGTGTGGCATTGGGCTATCCATCACAAGCGCTTTTACTGCCAGAACCGTTTGCAAAGTTCCATTACCGTCTGTTCTCTTTTTACATCGCACACATTGTTTTCTTTCTAACCGTGTGCACATTATTTTATAAGCTCCTGTATATTTTTATTTTTGCCTGTAATTTATTATTCGAATTGGAAATTTTGAAATATGAAGCATGCAATTCAAATTCTCAGCACAATGGTTCAACAACGAATCCATAAATAAAATTGCTAGTACAATATGTTCAGTAATTACAGGATTAGGCAGCAATTAACTATGATGAACCACAATATTTAAAGGCGGTAAAGGTGAAGAGACAAGTGTAAATCATTTTGACTGCCGACGGTGTTGAAGAAGCGGAATGCCCATAATGTGCCTTCCTGCATGCCATAGGCACGAACCACTTTTGTCCAACCCCTTGTGACGATCGCGCGCCCATCCTTCACCGCCTTCAGGAAGACATCTAGAGCATTATCTTGGTAGCATGAATTATATACTTTAACCTTAGTTGCCTCCACTACGGTCATGTAGTTTGCAAGGTAATCATCAGTAAATAGCTCCAGAAACCACTGAAAAGAGAAAAATATCAGATACTGAGGTCTAATAGACCAACTTGTTGTGGGCAGGGGAAAAGGCAACACATTACTTACCATCCTAAAGTTCACTGTTGTCTTGGACAAAGTGTAAATAAAGAGCTTAATTCCAATCACCTGTTTCTTTCGCCTAACAATCTTTCTTGGTTTCCTTACTTGACGCTTGTTCATGAATATCTCATTGGCCCATACGCAAAAGGGGTCGAAGCGTGGATCAGTACCGCTCATATATGTACCTACAAGCAACCAGTAAATGTTAGAAGCTAAACTGAGATTGCACAAATGATGTAAAATACAACTACCTATGTTCCTAAGTACAAGTATTTTTTTTAGATTTCAATATGAACTACATACGGATGTATATAGAATTATAGATATAGTTTAGATTAGAATCTAGATTCACTCATTTTGCTCCTTATGTAGTCTATATTGGAATCTCTAAAAATACTTATATTTAGGAATAGATGGTGTACAAGACATGGGATGCAGGTAACCTTGACGGCAAACAATAGCATCGCCCATTGTAGCCCTGTCTAGGTACATGGAAAGCCAATGTCTACTACAGCAGGGTTAACATCCACCAAAAATAGCAAATGGTAATAAAACGGCAGCATCTATGGAAAGCCATTGTTCATGTTTTGTAAGTTTTTAGCCATTGAAATACAAATCTTTAAAAATGTATACAACTGTTAATTGCAACAGGCTTAATGGCCATTGAAACCGGTATTGATAAAAATGCAATTGGCAGAGTTAAACATCACACGGCAGGTGCTACCAGAGCAGATAATGGCGCAATTGTCTATAAAAAGGTAGGAAAAATAGCTAAAACGTGTTAGGCATGTTTACTACAACATGCTTAATACATCGACCGTACAAAACATAGCCATTAATTGCACCTGGTATTGGTAAGATTGAACTAGGTGAGTACATACTTGGTAAGTCCTGAGAGGTGGTTGTTGGGGCACTTCATCTTGGCCAGAGCCCGCCCAAAGTCAGCGGCAGCAGAGGCGAGCTGTTCCTCCGGGTCAAAGCGTGGATCAGTGACACTGACATGTGTACCTACAGGCAACCAGTAAATGGTAACAGTTAAACTACAATTGCACAAATAATGTGAAATACTGTAAGACATGGGATGCAGCTAACCTCGACGGCAAACAACAACATCGGTCGTTATGACCCTGCGTAAGTACATGGACATGCATGTTAAGTACAATAGGGTAAGGATCCACCAAAAATAGCAAATGGGCAGCATCTCTAGTATATCTTCATTGCGGAGAGTAGCATGGTAGCAAATGAACAAATTAAAAAATAGATACAACTGTTAATTGCAACAGGCTTAACAGCATCCTAAGTCATGTTTTGTAAGTTTGTAGCCATTGAAATACAACTATTTAAAATGGATTCAACTGTTAATTGCAACATGCTTAATACACATTGAAACCGGTACTGATAAAAATGCAATTGGGATAGTTAAACATCACAAGGCAGGTGCTGCTAGAGCACAGAATGGCCCAGATGTCTATAAAAAGGTAGGGAGACTAGCAAAAACGTGTTAGGCCCGATGCTTTGTTTCAGATCGGCCCACTCAAAGCTCCTGGGCCCGATGGCTTCCCGGCTCGATTCTATCAAAGGAACTGGGAGGTCCTCAAGGAGGATGTGATTAGAGGTGTTCTCAATTTCTTTGAGAATGGGTTAATGCCAGAAGGGATTAATGATACAGTCATCGTCCTAATCCCAAAGGGCAAAGATCCTCTATCATTGAAAGACTACCGCCCCATTAGCCTTTGTAATGTAATTTACAAGGTGGTCTCCAAATGCCTTGTTAACCGTCTCCGACCTATCCTAGATGACATCATATCAGAAACCCAGAGTGCCTTCATCCCGGGTAGATTGATCACAGATAATGCACTCATTGCCTTTGAGTGTTTCCACAAAATACAACACTACAAAAACCCCTAGGAGACGTATTGTGCTTACAAACTGGATTTGGCAAAAGCCTATGACAGAGTTGATTGGAGGTTTTTGTAAGGTGTACTTCTGAAGACATGAAGTGCGTCAGATCAGTAAGGTATTCAGTGAGATGTGATGGGGAACTTTTGGATCCGTTTTGCCCATCCAGGGGTCTTCGACAAGGGGACCCCCTGAGTCCATATTTGTTCCTCTTTGTGGCTAAGGGACTAGTGAAACTAATTAATAAGAACATTGCAGAGGACAAGTTGACGCCAATCAAGATTGCGAGAAACAGCCCGGGTGTATCACACCTTTTGTTTGCTGATGATAGTCTTCTTTTCTTCAAGGCCACGGTTGATTAAGCTGAAACTGTTGGGAGAGTGCTGGACACCGAAATGCACAGGACAATTACTTAGTGCTAGCAAATGCTCTCTCCTCTTCAGCGAGTCTTACCTAGTTGCAACGAGGGATGCAACTAAAGCCACTGTTGGTGTTCAGACGGAAACCTTTGAAAGCAAATATTTGGGGTTGCCTACACCGGAAGGGAGAATGAAGGATGAACACTTTCAACCAATCATGGATAGATTCGTGAAGAGGTGTAATGACTGGTCTGAAAGATTCATGTCCTATTCAGCAAAGGAAGTTCATGTAAAATCTAATGTCCAAGCACTTCCCACTTTCATCATGAGTGTGTTCCTGCTCTCGAAAGGATTTTGCGAGAAATACGAGAGATTGATAAGGGACTTCTGGTGGGGTGATGAAGAGGGCCACCAGAAAGTACACTGGATGTCGTGGGAGAGAATGATTAAACCCAAGAGTGCCGGTGGTATCGGTTTCCGAGACATGCATCTTTTTAACCAAGCGCTACTGGCCAAGCAAGGTTGGCGCCTAATCCAAAACCCGGACAGTTTATGTGCTCGAGTTCTTAAGTCCAAGTACTACCCCAAGGGAAACATCCTGGACACTGTATTTGCCTCGGATGCCTCGCCGGTCTGGAGGGAAATTGAGTCGGGGCTCCAACTTCTGAAGAAGGGCCTAATTTGGCGTGTGGGGGATGGCAGAAATATTCAAATACAAAGGGACCAGTGGATACCTAGGAAGGAGGGCCTCAAAACTGCTATCTTCACGAGAAGATCAAGGCTCCGATGGGTCAATCAACTAATGGACGTAGAAGAAAAGGAATGGAATGTGCCACTGATTCGCCAGATTTTTCATGAGTTTGACACTGACGAAATATGCAAAATCCCCATCCCAAGAACAAAGGCAAAAGATTGTGTCGCATGGCACTATGATAAGAATGGAATTTTTTTGTTTAGGAGTGCTTACAGACTGGCTGCCTCCACACTCCAGACACAGCAAGCAAATCCTTCAAGCTCAACACAAGATGCACATGACCGTAGCATTTGGGACCTTATTTGGAAAGCGAAAGTACCGGGAAAAATTCGGATCTTTGCATGGAGGATAGCTACAAATACCCTCGCCACAAAAAAGAACAAATACAGGAGGACACTCGAGGTGGACTCGATCTGTAATATCTGTGGCAATGGTGAAGAGAACGAGTACCATGCAGTAATTTCCTGTACTAAGAGCAGAGCCCTCAGGGAAGCCATGAGGAAAGAATGGCACCTCCTACCGGAGAAATCATTCAGATACACCGGAACAGAGTGGTTGCAGATGCTCCTTGACCCTGAATCCGAAGAAACTCGCGCTAACATCCTATTCCTTCTCTGGTGATGTTGGCACTTGCGGGAAGACTGCATCCGAAGCTTAGGAAAGGAATCAATCGATGGCTCGGTACAGTTCTTGACTAGGTACTCAGAGGAGTTCTGAGGCGCGACAACAATGAGGGATATAGATAAAGATGTGAGCTTGGGAGCTAACAATGGACAGGGTGCAAGCCAGGCGCAGCCAAAAATTTAGTGGTCTGGACCCCCCATGGGATCGGTCAAGTTGAATACTGACGCCTCATATATGGCAGATTCAGGCGAGTCTACTGCAGGAGCCGTTGGTAGAGATAGTAAAGGAAATGTTCTCATCCCTGTCAGCCATAGGATGTCGCCCTGCCGCAGCATCGAGGAAGCAGAGGCGAAAGCTGCTCTGCTTGGTCTTAACAGACTCTTGAGAGTTTATAAAGGTCCTCTGATTTTGGAACTAGACAGCCAAGTGATTGCAAATGCTCTAAAGCTGGGGGACTGCTCTCAGTCCCCTTACTATGCGCTGCTCAGTGACATCAAGGGAGCTCTGAATACGTATCAATCACACACCATCAATTGTGTAGGAAGATCATGCAACGCCCTGGCGCATGGGCTTGCAGCTGTGGCCAGAAGTACAGGAGACCAGGAGATGATGGCCGACGTACCTGAGTGCCTTCGTCAACTCATGTCTTCAGAATTTGTGGCTACAATAGAGTAGTTTCCCTACTCTGATTCTCAAAAAAAACGTGTTAGGCATGTTTACTAGAACATGCTTAATACATCGACCGTACATAACATAGCCATTAATTGCAACTGGTATTGGTAAGATTGAACTGGTGAGTGATGACCCACAAGTATAGGGGATCTATCATAGTCCTTTCCATAAGTAAGAGTGTCGAACCCAACGAGGAGCAGAAGGAAATGATAAGCGGTTTTCAGCAAGGTATTCTCTGCAAGTACTGAAATAAGTGGTAACAAATAGTTTTGTGATAGGATAAATTGTAACGAGCAATAAGTAACAAAAGTAAATAAAGTGCAACAAGGTGGCCCAATCCTTTTTGTAGCAAAGGACAAGCCTGGACAAACTCTTATATAAGGAAAAGCGCTCCCGAGGACACATGGGAATATCGTCAAGCTAATTTTCATCACGTTCATATGATTCGCGTTCGGTACTTTGATAATTTGATATGTGGGAGGACCGGTGCTTGGGTGCTGTTCTTACTTGAACAAGCATCCCACTTATGATTAACCTCTATTGCAAGCATCCGCAACTACAACAAAAGTATTAAGGTAAACCTAACCATAGCATGAAACATGTGGATCCAAATCAGCCCCTTACGAAACAACGCATAAACTAGGGTTAAGCTTCTGTCACTCTAGCAACCCATCATCTACTTCTTACTTCCCAATGCCTTCCTCTAGGCCCAAATAATGGTGAAGTGTTATGTAGTCGACGTTCACATAACACTACTAGAAGCTAGACAACATACATCTCATCAAAATATCGAACGAATACCAAATGCACATGACTACTAATAGCAAGACTTCTCCCGTGTCCTCAGGAACAAACGTAACTACTCACAAAGCATATTCATGTTCATAATCAGAGGGGTAATAATATGCATATAGGATCTAAACATATGATCTTCCACCAAATAAACCAACTAGCATCAACTACAAGGAGTAATCAACACTACTAGCAACCTACTAGTACCAATCCCGGACTTGGAGACAAGAATTGGATACAAGAGATGAACTAGGGTTTTGAGATGAGATGGTGCTGGTGAAGATGTTGATGGAGATTGCCCTCTCCCGATGAGAGGAGCGTTGGTGATGACGATGGCGATGATTTCCCCCTCCCGGAGGGAAGTATCCCCGGCAGAACAGCTCTGCCGGAGCCCTAGATTGGTTCCGCCAAGGTTCCGCCTCGTGGCGGCGGAGTTTCGTCCTGAAAGGTTTCTTATGATTTTTTCCTTGACGAAAGACCTCATATAGCAGAAGATGGGCATCGGAGAGCCAACAGGGGGCCCACGAGGTAGGGGCGCCCCCCCCTCATGGACAGGTGGGCCCCCCTCTGGTGAACTTTTTCCGCTGGATATTTTTCATATTTTCCAAAAATGACTTTCGTGGAGTTTCAGGACTTTTGGAGTTGTGCAGAATAGGTCTCTAATACTTGCTCCTTTTCTAGCCCCGAATTCCAGCTGCCGGCATTCCCCCTTCTTATGTAAACCTTGTAAAATAAGAGAGAATAGCCATAAGTATTGTGACATAATGCATAATAACATCCCATAAAGCAATAAATATCGATATAAAAGCATGATGCAAAATGGACGTATCAACTCCCCCAAGCATAGACCTCGCTTGTCCTCAAGCGGAAGGCGATAACGATAAATATGTCCCCATGTTTAGAGGTAGAGGCGTCGATAAAAATAAAATACGGACATGAAGGCATCATGATTTTTTTCATAACAGCAACCTATATAGATATTGTCATATGATTTCTTATGCTCAAGTAATAATCCGTTCACAATGCAAAAGTACGAATCATAAACTTTACTGAGTACCAACAAACTATAACCTCAGTCATTGAAGCAATTGCAATTTATCAGAACATCAGAAAGAGTCTATGTCAGAGCTTAAAAGCAAGTCCACATACTCAACTATCATCTAGTCCTTCATGATTGCTAACACTCACGCAGTACTTGTGGTTATGCAGTTTTAATCGGACACAGAGAAAGATAGGGGCTTATAGTTTCGCCTCCCAACCTTTTACCTCAAGGGTAATGTCAACAATAATAACTCATGCTCCCCTACATCCAATTAGGTACATATATCAGGATCTTTCCAACATACTGTGCTTGCCAAAGGATAAAGTGTAAAAAGGAAAGGTGAAGATCACCATGACTCTTGCATAAGGTAGAAGATAATAATAAAAGATAGGCCCTTCGCAGACGTTAGCAGAGGTTCCCTTGCGCTTTTATGGTTTGGATGCACAAAATCTTAATACGAAAGAACGTCACTTTATAAGTCCGTCGCTTTTATTACTTCCACATCACAAGATTGTATAAAGCTTATTTCTCCCACACCAATCAATCATACATATTTAGAGAAATTTATATTGCTTTGCACCGATGACAACTTACTTGAAGGATCTTACTCAATCCATAGGTAGATATGGTGGACTCTCATGGCAAAACTGGTTTAAGGGTTTTGGAAGCACAAGTAGTATCTCTACTTGGTGCTGAGAATTCGGCTAGCATGAGCGGGAAAAGCAAGCTCAACATGTTGGAGGACCCATGACAACATACTTTATTTCATATATAAGAAAACATAACTCATTACGTTGTCTTCCTTGTCCAACATCAACTCTTTAGCATGTCATATTTTAATGAGTGCTCCCAGTCATAAAAGATGTCAATGATAATATATCTATATGTGAAACCTCTCTTTCCTTATTACTTCCTATTAATTGCAACGATGACCAAAGCTATGTTTGCCAACTCCCAACAACTTTTAATCATCATACTCTTTCTATGTGAAGTCATTACTCTCAATAAGATAAATATGAACTCTTTGTTTCTTTTTATTCTTTTTCTTCTTTTCTTTATTCACTCAAGATCATGGAAAAATAATCAAGCTCTTGACTCAACACTAATCTTTATTATATATAGCTCACGGACTCGATTACATAGACAGATCAAAAAGAAAAATTCAAAACTAGATCATGCCATAAACTTTATTCTACTAGATCAAGATACTACTAATAGGATCGAACTAAGAAAAACAGTAAAGATAGGAGATGTGGTTGTGATACTGTCACGCCCAAGATGCGGCCCTATCCTAAAGGAACTCGAAGGTCCCACCAAGGAGAGAAGCGCATCTTGAAGACGCTTTTGCAAAGTGGATATCATTACATCAACATTACATAATAGTGGGGATACATCCAAGACATCCAAAGGCACATGAATACAATAATAGATCATACATAAGATCAACATCCGACTACGGATGACACATAAACAGAAACTCAAACAATATCCACCCTGCTAGCCCAGGCTGCCGACCAAGAACCTAACCCATGATCGACGAAGAAGAAGAACTCCAACACAAGTAAACATCGCTCTCGCGTCATGATCATCGTATAACATGTACCTGCAACTGTTGGTGTAGTAATCCGTGAGCCACGAGGACTCAGCAATCCCATTACCATGGGTATCAAGACTAGCAAAGCTTAATGGGAAAGGAAGGGGTAAAGTGGTGAGGTTGCAGCAGCGACTAAGCATGTATGGTGGCTAACTTACGCAAATAAGAGCGAGAAGAGAAGCAAAGCAAGCGGTCGCCAACTAGTAATGATCAAGAAGTGATCCTGAACTCCTACTTATGTCAAACATAACCCGAAAACCGTGTTCTCCTCTCGAACAACCCCGAAAAGAGAGACTCACGGTTACGCACACGGTTGGTGTATTTTAGAAGAGTTTACTTCAAATTTACTACAATCGGATATTAACAAATTCCCATCTGCCACATACCCGCGGGCACAGCTTTCGAAAGATCAAACCCTGCAGGGGTGTCCCAACTTAGCCCATGATAAGCTCCCGCGATCAACGAAGGATATTCCTTCTCCCAGGAAGAACCGATCAGTCTCGGAATCCCGTTTACAAGACATTTCGACAATGGTAAAACAAGACCAGCAAAGCCGCCCGGATGTGCCGACAAATCCCGATAGGAGCTGCACATATCTCGTTCTCAGGGCACACCGGATGAGCAAGACGTCGGGTTGGCATAGACCCTGATTGCCCAGGGGGCGCCGGACATCGCTCAGTTTGGACCAGCACTCAGAGGAGAACTGGCCCGTGGGGAGCTAAAATAAAGATGACCCTCGGGCTTCGGAAACCCATGGGAAAAAAGGTCATAGGTGAGGCAAATGGTAAAACCAATGTTGTGCCTTGCTGGAAGAGTTTTATTCAAAGCGAACTGTCAAGGGGGTCCCATAAATCACCCAACCGCGTTAGGGACGCAAAATCCGGGAACATAATACCGATATGACGGAAACTAGGGCAGCAAGAGTGGAACAAACCACCAGGCATAAGGCCGAGCCTCCCACCCTTTAGCAAGTATATAGATGCATTAATAATATAAGAGATATTGTGATATCCCAACATAAACATAAACCAACATGGAGCAATCTTCATCTGCACCTGCAACTAGCAATGCTATAAGAGGATCTGAGCAAAAGCGGTAACATAGCCAAACAACGGTTTGCTAGGAAGGGTGACAAAGGTTAGAGGTTCATGGCAATTTGGAGGCTTGAGCAGCAAGTGGTAGGTAACGCAGCATAGCGATAGAACGAAGCAACTAGCATAGCAATGATAGTAGTGAGATCCAAGGTGACAGTCATCTTGCCTGAAATCCCACTAGGAAGAAGAACGAGTCCATGAAGAAGATGAAGCCACGAAGACGAACCACACGTAGACGAACGCATCCTCACGATCGCAACGAAACGGGAACTATCGAGAAGAAGCACACAACATGGTAAACACACAATCATAAACATGGCATGATGCACAATCAAGTATGATGCATGTCCGGTTTAAAAGAGGCATGGCATGGCAAAATGCAACAAACAATACTACAAATTAAGTGGAGCTCAATATGCAACAAATTGCATATTGACAAAACACCACATTCAAGTTATTTAGTTCGCTCTTGTTTATGTACCCAACAATATTAAATGTTATTCAACATGGCAAGGGGTGAAGCATAAATAAACCATCTATTTAGGCAAGTTTAAATGAGGCCGAAACAACAAACAACAATTCCGGAAAATCCTCATGTCCATATATTAGATTTGGTACTGTTCTGCCCTAAACCATATTTTAATGTTGTTAAATAGCAAACTAAAGTGCGCCATGTTAAACTAGGCATTTTTCTACCCCATTTAAATATAAAGTTTATTAAATTTGGAGCTACAGTTATTTAGTTATGAAATAAATCATTTTAACATGGCATTTAAGCAAATTAATGCAAACAACAATTTAAACATTTTTAACATGGATAAAAGTTGCATATTGTGAAAGTACATGAAATTCTAAGCATGTTACATATATGACATGTTTTATTTGGATGCATGGATTTTTAGTTATTAACAGTTTAAAATGATGGCATTTCCTATAAATATGCATCCACTTGAATTAGACAAATCGCAGCGAACATAAAAAAAAGATGCGGGCCGAATGCTGCGCACTGTGGAAACCCAACAGCAGATCTGGCCCGAAGCGAATGTGGGTGTGCGCGTGCAACAGTGCAGGAAAAAGAGAGCAAAAATTGGGGCAGCTGGGACTTAATCCCACGACCTCCTGTATAGAGGAGCAAAGCGCGGACCAGTGCGCTGCTGCCTCTTATTTGTGCAACACAAGGGCGTGACTGAAGTTGAACCGAAGCAAAGCCAGGCCTTCTTCTTCGTGGATCACAGAGGAACTGGGTGACGATGCCGGCAAGCAAGACGGCGACCGTCGCGACCACAGGCCGATGGCGGGGGTGCGGAAATAGGTGGAGGTGTGGTGCGCGGCGTGCGGAGTGAGGCGGAAGCAGAGACCTCGAGCTCAAGCGCTTCCTTGGCTCGGGGCCATGGCGAGGTGCGGCGGAGGCACTAGTTGGGCCGTGGGCATGCAAGCAATCGGCGACGGATGATGCAATTGACGGGGAAAAGGTATGGGGAAGCATGGCTACTCACGTAGAGGGGCTTGGGGAAGTCGATCGAGCCCGGGGACGAGGAGATGCGATGAAGGAAGGCGCTGACCAGCGCTGTCCCTGAAGTAGCAGGAAGTAGGGGAGGAAGACGACGACGGGGAGGTAGCCGGACTTGCCGATCCTTGGGCGCGGGAAGATGGATCCAGCCGGTCTTGGGGAAGATCGAGGCGCGGGATGCAGCGCGAAGCAGAGGGCGACGGTGGCGGCTCGAGTTTCTGCAGAAAAAACGGGAAACAGAGTTTCAGAGTAGAGAGGAGGGAAGGTGGGCAGAATAAAGAGGGACATGACTGGTGCTGCTCACCAGCAGAAGAGGAGTGATGCGGGGGAGGCAGGCGAGGTCGATCCTCCTGGATCGGCGCGACGAGGAGGAAGACGGGGCACGGCGCGAGGAGGGACTTGGCGCGGTCGACGGGGCACGGCTGGGAGGCACGACCAAAGCGACACGGGCATCTCTTCGGGCACAACCACGCCATGACAGCAAGATGGTGGCGATGGGGAGACGACCCGGTCGCTGGGAACTGGACGAGGGGACGAGGTGATGACGACTCCGGCAGCGCAGCTGCTACGGGTTGGAGCTGGGCCTCCATGGCGGCGCTGCGAGGACAACAGAGAGAGAGAGAGAGAGCAGCGTGAGAGAGAGAGAGAGAAAAAGAGAGAGCTGATGGGGAAGTAAGGGAGCAGGGCACGGTGGGGAACTCATCTCCGGCGAGGTCCGGTCGCCGGCGGGTTGCGAGGAGGCGCGGCTTTGCTGTGGTTGGGCGACGGCGGAATACAAGGGAGTTGGCCGAAGAGGATTTGGTCTGTGGGTGCGGGCTGAGGTGGTTGGCTCGGGATGGATCTATGGAGAGAAGTGGCTCGCGCTGGTTGGCTCTGGTTGAATCGGGAGGATCCCGAGGAACGAGGTGGAGAGGCGGCGATGGGACAAACTCTCGAGGAACAAGGAAGTGGGTGGCGGCGGCGGGGAGGATTAGATGGATGGATGGGATAGGGCTAGGGTTAGATCGTTTATATATGTAGGGGATTAGGGTGGGGGTAGCTCGTCCATACGATCGTAATCGGACGGCTAGAAAAAAATAGATTAGGAAGTCCAATTGAGAAAACGGAGATGTTTTATAGATGTTTGGGGATGATCCGGACCCAACGGTGATGACTGAGCGGGTCGGGTTCGGGACAGGTTTCGGACGCGCGCGAGAAGGGGTTTTGTGCATTGTGCAGAGAGGCTCAAATGGTCGGACAACAAAAGAACGGTTGGTCTCGAAAGGGACAACAAAGGCAACAGGGAGAAGCGGGAACTACGAACGGATGCAAGTTTTAAGAAAACATGTGAATGCAATGCGTATGATGCGATGATGAAATGCAACAAACGAAACACATGACAACAACGAAAAACATGGAAGCCGTCTGGAGCGTTGGTCTCGGGGCGTTACAGATACGATACCGGGGCACCTCCCCCAAGCTTGGCAGTTGCCAAGGGGAGTGCCCATACCCATATGATTTTGTCTCCTTTGTCTGTGAAGAAGGTGGAGGTGACGATGGATAGTCGCACATAGAGCGTAAGAGATCCTCCAGCTTGCGGATAATGCCCTTGAGTGCAACAATATGCTCCTTCAACAAAATATTTTCACGTGTGAGATACTTATTCTGTATACGAGCTAACTCAATCATCTTGAAAGCTTCGATCTCAGTTGGGGTAAGAAGATTATGATCAAGTTGAAGGATGTCTTCTGCTGCCGGAGCTTGTTCCTTCGTGGCCTTCTTGATCCCTTCATCCTTTTTGATCTCCATGGGTTCTTCCCTCTTCAAATCTATCTTCATTAGCCAAGCATCGTTGTCACTATTGTTGGAGGAGGGGGACGACATGATGCCTGGCCTTGACAACCCTGACAAAAAACAGCTCGAAACAAGAACATAGGACAATTGCGTGATACGGGAGTCAAAACCTTCAGGAGAATATATAATGAATTTTTACCGACCAAAATACGTATCGTGCAAGAAAATGGAGTCCGGAAGGCACACGAGGTGCTCACGAGGTAGGGGGCGCGCCCAGGGGGTAGGGCGCGCCCTTCACCCTCGTGGGGCCCTCGTGTCCTTCCCGGACAGCTGCTTATTTTTTTATTTTTCTAAATATTCTAAAACGGAGAAATATTGCCTTAAAAACAATTTTGGAGTCGGTTTACTTACCGTACCGCATACCTATTCCTTTTCGGAGTCTGAAACGTTTTGGAAAGTGTCCCTTATATATTCCTCCGGGGTTACGGTTCCAATAATATTGGTTTCAACATCAATGGGATTACCTGAGATATAATGTTTAATTCTTTGACCGTTTACCACCTTCGGATTCGTGCCTTCAAAGTTGTTGATTTTTATGGCACCGGAACGATAGACCTCTTGGATAACATAGGGGCCTTCCCATTTAGAGAGAAGTTTTCCTGCAAAAAATCTTAAACGAGAGTTGTATAGCAATACATAATCACTTACGTTAAACTCACGCTTTTGTATCCTTTTATCATGCCATCTCTTAACTTTTTCTTTAAACAACTTCACATTTTCATAAGCTTGGGTTCTCCATTCATCAAGTGAGCTAATATCAAATAACCTCTTCTCACCGGCAAGTTTGAAATCATAATTGAGCTCTTTAATAGCCCAATATGCCTTATGTTCTAGTTCGAGAGGTAAGTGACATGCTTTTCCATAAACTATTTTATACGAAGACATACCCATAGGATTTTTGTATGCAGTTCTTGAAGGAAATATGCCCTAGAGGCAATACTAAAGTTATTATTTATTTCCTTATATCATGATAAATGTTTATTATTCATGCTAGAATTGTATTAACCGGAAACATAATACTTGTGTGAATACATAGACAAACTAAACGTCACTAGTATGCCTCTACTTGACTAGCTCGTTGATCGAAGATGGTTATGTTTCCTAACTATAGACATGTGTTGTCATTTGATTAATGGGATCACATCATTGGGAGAATGGTGTGATTGACATGACCCATTCCATTAGCTTAGCACCCGATCGTTTAGTATGTTGGTATTGCTTTCTTCATGACTTATACATGTTCCTGTGACTATGAGATTATGCAACTCCCGTTTGACGGAGGAACACTTTGTGTGCTACCAAACGTCACAACGTAACTGGGTGATTATAAAGGTGCTCTACAGGTGTCTCCAAAGGAACATGTTGGGTTGGCGTATTTCGAGATTAGGATTTGTCACTCCGATTGTCGGAGAGGTATCTCTGGGCCCTCTCGGTAATGCACATCACTTAAGCCTTGCAAGCAATGCAACTAATGATTTAATTGCGAGATGATGTATTACAGAACGAGTAAAGAGACTTGCCGGTAACGAGATTGAACTAGGTATTGAGATACCGATGATCGAATCTCGGGCAAGTAACATACTAAATGATAGAGGGAACAACGTATGTTGTTATGCGGTCTGACCGATAAACATCTTCGTAGAATATGTAGGAGCCAATATGAGCATCTAGGTTCCGCTATTGGTTATTGACCGGAGACATGTCTCGGTCATGTCTACATTGTTCTCGAACCCGTAGGGTCCGCACGCTTAACGTTATGATGACAGTTTCATTATGAGTTTATATGTTTTGATGTACCGAAGGTTGTTCGGAGTCCCGGATATGATCACGGACATGACAAGGAGTCTCGAAATGGTAGTCATAAAGATCGATATATTGGACGGCTATATTCGGACACCGGAAGTGTTTCGGGTGATTTTGGAGAAAACCGGAGTGCCGGAAGGGTTACCGGTACCCCCCGGGGAAGTATTGGGCCTCAGTGGGCCTGAGGGGAGAGAGAGGGCAGCAGCCCAGGAGGTGGCGTGCCCCCTCCCATGAGGAGTCCGAATTAGGCTAGGGGAGGGGGGCGTGGCCCCTCTTTCCCTCTCCCTCTCCCTCTCTTTCCTTCCCCCTTCTCTCTTCCTAGTTGGACTAGGAAAGGGGAGTCCTACTCCTACTAGGAGGAGGACTCCCCCCTCCTTGGCGCGCCCTAAGGGCCGGCCGGCCTCCCCCTTGCTCCTTTATATACGGGAGCAGGGGGCACCTCTAGACACACAAGTTGATCTTCGTGATCGTTCTCTTAGCCGTGTGCGGTGCCCCCCTCCACCATAATCCTCGATAATATTGTAGCAGTGCTCAGGCGAAGCCCTGCGACGGTAGAACATCAAGATCGTCACCATGCCGTCATGCTGACGGAACTCTACCCCGACACTTTGCTGGATCGGAGTCCAGGGATCGTCATCGAGCTGAACGTGTGCTAGAACTCGGAGGTGCCGTAGTTTCGGTGCTTGATCGGTCGGGCTGTGAAGACGTACGACTATATCAACCACGTTGTCATAATGCTTCCGCTTTCGGTCTACGAGGGTACGTGGACAACACTCTCCCCTCTTGTTGCTATGCATCACCATGATCTTGCGTGTGTGTTGGAACTTTTTTGAAATTGCTACGTTCCCCAATAGTGGTAACAGAGCCAGGTTTTATGTGTTGATGTTATATGCACGAGTAGAACACAAGTGAGTTGTGGGCGATATAAGTCATACTGCTTACCAGCATGTCATACTTTGGTTCGGCGGTATTGTTGGATGAAGCGGCCCGGACCGACATTACGCGTACGCTTACACGAGACTGGTTCTATCGACGTGCTTTGCACACAGGTGGCTGGCGGGTGTCAGTTTCTCCAACTTTAGTTGAACCGAGTGTGGCTACGCCCGGTCCTTGCGAAGGTTAAAACAACACCAACTTGACAAACTATTGTTGTGGTTTTGATGCGTATGTAAGATTGGTTCTTGCTAAAGCCCGTAGCAGCCACGTAAAACTTGCAACAAACAAAGTAGAGGACGTCTAACTTGTTTTTGCAGGGCATGTTGTGATGTGATATGGTCAAGGCATGATGCTAAATTTTATTGTATGAGATGATCATGTTTTGTAACTGAGTTACCGGCAACTGGCAGGAGCCATATGGTTGTCGCTTTATTGTATGTAATCTCCCTGTAATGCTTTACTTTATCACTAAGCGGTAGCGATAGTCGTAGAAGCATAAGTTTGGCGAGACTACAACGATGCTACGATGGAGATCAAGGTGTCGCGCCGGTGACAATGGTGATCATGACGATGCTTCGGAGATGGAGATCACAAGCACAAGATGATGATGGCCATATCATATCACTTATATTGATTGCATGTGATGTTTTATGCATCTTATCTTGCTTTGATTGACGGTAGCATTATAAGATGATCTCTCACTACATTTCAAGATAAAAGTGTTCTCCCTGAGTATGCACCGTTGCCAAAGTTCGTCGTGCCTACACACCACGTGATGATCGGGTGTGATAAGCTCTACGTCCATCTACAACGGGTGCAAGCCAGTTTTGCACACGCAGAATACTCAGGTTAAACTTGACGAGCCTAGCATATGCAGATATGGCCTCGGAACACTGAGACCGAAAGGTCGAGCGTGAATCATATAGTAGATATGATCAACATAATGATGTTCACCATTTAAAACTACTCCATTTCACGTGATGATCGGTTATGGTTTAGTTGATTTGGATCACGTGATCACTTAGAAGATTAGAGGGATGTCTTTCTAAGTGGCCCGTGCTGTTGTTCCATTGAATTTTAATGCGTTCCTTGAGAAAGCAAAGTTGAAAGATGATGGTAGCAATTACACAGACTATGTCCGGAACTTGAGGATTATCCTCATTGCTGCACAGAAGAATTACGTCCTGGAAGCACCGCTGGGTGCCAGGCCTGCTGCTGATGCAACTGACGACGTTAAGAATGTCTGGCAGAGCAAAGCTGATGAATACTCGATAGTTCAATGTGCCATGCTTTACGGCTTAGAACGGGGACTTCAACGACATTTTGAACGTCATGGAGCATATGAGATGATCCAGGAGTTGAAGTTAATATTTCAAGCAAATGCCCGGATTGAGAGATATGAAGTCTCCAATAAGTTCTATAGCTGCAAGATGGAGGAGAACAGTTCTGTCAGTGAGCATATACTCAAAATGTCTGGGTATAATAATCACTTGATTCAACTGGGAGTTAATCTTCCGGATGATTGCGTCATTGACAGAATTCTCCAATCACTACCACCTAGCTACAAGAGCTTCGTGATGAACTATAATATGCAAGGGATGGATAAGACAATTCCCGAGCTCTTCGTAATGCTAAAAGCTGTGGAGGTAGAAATCAAGAAGGAGCATCAAGTGTTGATGGTCAACAAGACCACTAGTTTCAAGAAAAAGGGCAAAGGGAAGAAGAAGGGGAACTTCAAGAAGAACAACAAGCAAGTTGCTGCTCAGGAGAAGAAACCCAAGTCTGGACCTAAGCCTAAAACTGAGTGCTTCTACTGCAAGCAGACTGGTCACTGGAAGCAGAACTGCCCCAAGTATTTGGCGGATAAGAAGGATGGCAAGGTGAACAAAGGTATATGTGATATACATGTTATTGATGTGTACCTTACTAGAGCTCGCAGTAGCACCTGGGTATTTGATACTGGTTCTGTTGCTAATATTTGCAACTCGAAACAAGGACTACGGATTAAGCGAACACTAGCGAAGGACGAGGTGACGATGCGCGTGGGAAATGGTTCCAAAGTCGATGTGATCGCGGTCGGCACGCTACCTCTACATCTACCATCGGGATTAGTATTAGACCTAAATAATTGTTATTTGGTGCCAGCGTTGAGCATGAACATTATATCTGGATCTTGTTTGATGCGAGACGGTTATTCATTTAAATCAGAGAATAATGGTTGTTCTATTTATATGAATAATATCTTTTATGGTCATGCACCCTTGAAGAGTGGTCTATTTTTGATGAATCTCGATAGTAGTGATACACATATTCATAATGTTGAAGCCAAAAGATGCAGAGTTATAATGATAGTGCAACTTATTTGTGGCACTGCCGTTTAGGTCATATCGGTGTAAAGCGCATGAAGAAACTCCATACTGATGGACTTTTGGAACCACTTGATTATGAATCACTTGGTACTTGCGAACCGTGCTTCATGGGCAAGATGACTAAAACACCGTTCTCTGGTACTATGGAGAGAGCAACAGATTTGTTGGAAATCATACATACAAATGTATGTGGTCAATGAATGTTGAAGCTCGTGGCGGATATCGTTATTTTCTCACCTTCACAGATGACTTAAGCAGATATGGGTATATCTACTTAATGAAGCATAAGTCTTAAAAATTTGAAAAGTTCAAAGAATTTCATAGTGAAGTCGAAAATCATCATAACAAGAAAATAAAGTTTCTACGATCTGGTCGTGGAGGAGAATATTTGAGTTACGAGTTTGTTCTACATTTGAAACAATGTGGAATAGTTTCGCAACTAACGCCACCCGGAACACCATAGCGCAATGGTATGTCCGAACGTTGTAATCATACTTTACTTGATATGGTGCGATCTATGATATCCCTTACAGATTTACCGCTATCCTTTTGGGGTTATGCTTTAGAGACGGCCGCATTCACGTTAAATAGGGCACCATCAAAATCCGTTGAGACGACGCCTTATGAACTGTTTGGCAAGAAACCAAAGTTGTCGTTTTTAAAAGTTTGGGGCTGCGATGCTTATGTTAAAAAGCTTCAACCTGATAAGCTCGAACCCAAATCGGAGAAATGTGTCTTCATAGGATACCCAAAGGAGACTGTTGGGTACACCTTCTATCACAGATCTGAAGGCAAGACATTTGTTGCTAAGAATGGATCCTTTCTAGAGAAGGAGTTTCTCTCGAAAGAAGTGAGTGGGAGGAAAGTATAACTTGATGAGGTAACTGTACCTGCTCCCTTATTGGAAAGTAGTACATCACAGAAACCGGTTTCTGTAACACCTACACCAATTAGTGAGGAAGCTAATGATGATGATCATGAAACTTCAGAACAAGTTACTACTGAACCTTGTAGATCAACCAGAGTAAGATCCACACCAGAGTGGTACAGTAATCCTGTTCTGGAAGTCATGCTACTAGATCATGATGAACCTACGAACTATGAAGAAGCGATGGTGAGCCCAGATTCCGCAAAATGGCTTGAAGCCATGAAATCTGAGATGGGATCCATGTATGAGAACAAAGTGTGGACTTTGTTTGACTTCCCAATGATCGGCAAGCAATTGAGAATAAATGGATCTTCAAGAAGAAGACTGACGCTGACGGTAATGTTACTGTCTACAAAGCTCGACTTGTCGCAAAAGGTTTTCGACAAGTTCAAGGGATTGACTACGATGAGACCTTCTCACCCGTAGTGATGCTTAAGTCTGTCCGAATCATGTTAGAAATTGCCGCATTTTATGATTATGAAATTTGGCAGATGGATGTCAAAACTGCATTCCTGAATGGATTTCTGGAAGAAGAGTTGTATATGATGCAGCCGAAAGGTTTTGTCGATCCAAAGGGAGCTAACAAAGTGTGCAAGCTCCAACGATCCATTTATGGACTGGTGCAAGCCTCTCGGAGTTGGAATAAACGCTTTGATAGTGTGATCAAAGCATTTGGTTTTGTACAGACTTTTGGAGAAGCCTGTATTTACAAGAAAGTGAGTGGGAGCTCTGTAGCATTTCTGATATTATATGTGGATGACATATTGCTAATCGGAAATGATATAGAATTTCTGGATAGCATAAAGGGATACTTGAATAAGAGTTTTTCAATGGAAGACCTCGGTGAAGCTGCTTACATATTGGGCATTAAGATCTATAGAGATAGATCAAGACGCTTAATTGGACTTTCACAAAGCACATACCTTGACAACGTTTTGAAGAAGTTCAAAATGGATCAAGCAAAGAAAGGATTCTTGCCTGTGTTACAAGGTGTGAAGTTGAGTAAGACTCAATGCCCGACCACTGCAGAAGATAGAGAGAAAATGAAAGATGTTCCCTATGCTTTAGCCATAGGCTCTATCATGTATGCAATGTTGTGTACCAGACCTGATGTGTGTCTTGCTATCAGTCTAGCAGGGAGGTACCAAAGTAATCCAGGAGTGGATCACTGGACAACGGTCAAGAACATCCTGAAATACCTGAAAAGGACTAAGGATATGTTTCTCGTATATGGAGGTGACAAAGAGCTCATCGTAAATGGTTACGTTGATGCAAGCTTTGACACTGATCCGGACGATTCAAAATCGCAAACCGGATACATATTTACATTAAACGGTGGAGCTGTCAGTTGGTGCAGTTCTAAACAAAGCGTCGTGGCGGGATCTACATGTGAAGCGGAGTACATAGCTGCTTCGGAAGCAGCAAACGAAGGAGTCTGGAGGAAGGAGTTCATATCCGATCTAGGTGTCACACCTAGTGCATCGGGTCCAATGAAAGTCTTTTGTGACAATACTGGTGCAATTGCCTTGGCAAAGGAATCCAGATTTCACAAGAGAACCAAGCACATCAAGAGACGCTTCAATTCCATCCGGGATGTAGTCTAGGTGGGAGACATAGAGATTTGCAAGATACATACGGATCTGAATGTAGCAGACCCAGTGAATAAGCCTCTTCCACGAGCAAAACATGATCAGCACCAAGGCTCCATGGGTGTTAGAATCATTACTGTGTAATCTAGATTATTGACTCTAGTGCAAGTGGGAGACTGAAGGAAATATGCCCTAGAGGCAATAATAAAGTTATTATTTATTTCCTTATATCATGATAAATGTTTATTATTCATGCTAGAATTGTATTAACCAGAAACATAATACTTGTGTGAATACATAGACAAACTAAACGTCACTAGTATGCCTCTACTTGACTAGCACGTTGATCGAAGATGGTTATGTTTCCTAACCATAGACATGTGTTGTCATTTGATTAACGGGATCACATCATTAGGAGAATGATGTGATTGACATGACCCATTCCATTAGCTTAGCACCCGATCGTTTAGTATGTTGCTATTGCTTTCTTCATGACTTATACATGTTTGTGTGCTACCAAACGTCACAACGTAACTAGGTGATTATAAAGGTGCTCTATAGGTGTCTCCAAAGGTACATGTTTGGTTGGCGTATTTCGAGATTAGGATTTGTCACTCCGATTGTCAGAGAGGTATCTCTAGGCCCTCTCGGTAATGCACATCACTTAAGCCTTGCAAGCAATGCAACTAATGAGTTAGTTGTGAGATGATGTATTACGGAATGAGTAAAGAGACTTGCCAGTAACGAGATTGAACTAGGTATTGAGATACCGATGAGCGAATCTCGGGCAAGTAACATACCGATGACAAAGGGAACAACGTATGTTGTTATGCGGTCTGACTGATAAAGATCTTCGTAGAATATGTAGGAGCCAATATGAGCATCCAGGTTCCGCTATTGGTTATTGGCTGGAGACATGTCTCGGTCATGTCTACATTGTTCTCAAACCCGTAGGGTCCGCACGCTTAACGTTAGGATGACAGTTTCATTATGAGTTTATATGTTTTGATGTACCGAAGGTTGTTCGGAGTCCCGGAGATGATCACGGACATGACGAGGAGTCTCGAAATGGTCGAGACATAAAGATCGATATATTGGACGGCTATATTCGGACACCGGAAGTGTTTCAGGTGATTTCGGAGAAAACCGGAGTGCTGGAAGGGTTACCGGAACCCCCCGGGGAAGTATTGGGCCTTAGTGGGCCTGAGGGGAGAGAGAGGGCAGAAGCCCAGGAGGTGGCGCACCCCCTCCCATGAGGAGTCCGAATTAGGCTAGGGGAGGGGGGCGCGGCCCCTATTTCCCTCTCCCTCTCCCTCTCTTTCCTTCCCCCTTCTCTCTTCCTAGTTGGACTAGGAAAGGGGAGTCCTACTCCTACTAGGAGGAGGACTCCCCCCTCCTTGGCGCGCCCCAAGGGCCGGCCGGCCTACCCCCTTGCTCCTTTATATACGGGGGCAGGGGGGCACCTATAGACACACAAGTTGATCTTCGTGATCGTTCTCTTAGCCGTGTGCGGTGCCCCCTCCACCATAATCCTTGATAATATTGTAGCGGTTCTTAGGCGAAGCCCTGCGACGGTAGAACATGAAGATCGTCACCACGCCGTCGTGCTGATGGAACTCTTCCCTGACACTTTGCTGGATCGGAGTCCAGGGATCGTCATCGAGCTGAACGTGTGCTAGAACTCGGAGGTGTCGTAGTTTCGGTGCTTGATCGGTCGGGCTGTGAAGACGTACGACTACATCAACCGCGTTGTCATAACGCTTCCGCTTTCAGTCTACGAGGGTACGTGGACAACACTCTCCCCTCTCGTTGCTATGCATCACCATGATCTTGCGTGTGCGTAGGATTTTTTTTGAAATTACTACGTTCCCCAACGGTTCTATAGGCCCATAATGCATCATCCAATTTCTTGGACCAATTCTTTCTAGACCTATTAAGAGTCTTTTGCAAAATTAATTTGAGCTCTCGATTACTCAATTCTACTTGACCACTAGACTGTGGGTGATAAGGAGATGCAATTCTATGATTAACGTCATACTTAGCAAGCATTTTACGGAAAGCACCATGAATAAAATGTGAACCACCATCAGTCATTAAATATCTAGGGACTCCAAACCTCGGAAAAATAACTTCTTTAAGCATTTTAATAGAAGTGTTATGATCAGCACTACTAGTTGGAATAGATTCTACCCACTTAGTAACGTAATCAACAACAACTAAAATATGTGTATATCCATTAGAGGCATGAAAAGGTCCCATATAATCAAAGCCCCAAACATCAAATGGTTCAATAACAAGTGAATAATTCATAGGCATTTCTTGATGTCTACTAATATTACCAATTCTTTGACATTCATCACATGAGAAGACAAACTTACGGGCATCCTTGAAGAGAGTAGGCCAATAAAAAACGGATTGCAATACCTTATGTGCAGTTCTATCTCCAACGTGGTGTCCTCCATAAGATTCGGAGTGGCGTTTGCGTAGGATCTGTTCCTGTTCATGCTCAGGTACACAACGTCTAATAACACCATCTACTCCTTCTTTATAGAGATGTGGGTCATCCCAAAAGTAATGTCTCAAATCATAGAAAAACTTTTTCTTTTGCTGCTATGTGAAACTAGGTGGTATAAATTTAGCAACGATATAATTAGCATAATCAGCATACCATGGAGTACTACGAGAAGTACTTATAACATTTAATTGCTCATCAGGAAAGCTATCATCAATAGGTAATGGGTTATCAAGAACATTTTCTAACCTAGACAAGTTGTCTGCAACGGGGTTCTCAACTCCTTTTCTATCAACAATATGCAAATAAAATTCTTGTAGCAAGTGAACCCATCTAATAAGTCTAGGTTTAGCATCTTTCTTTTCCATCAAGTATTTAATAGCAGCATGATCAGTGTGAATAGTTACTTTAGAATCAACAATATAAGGTCTGAACTTATCACAAGCAAATACAGCTGCTAAGAATTCTTTTTCAGTAGTAGCATAATTTCTTTGGGCATTGTCTAGAGTCTTACTAGCATAATGTATAACATTTAATTTCTTATCAACTCTTTGCCCTAGAACAGCACCTACAGCATAATCACTAGCATCACACATAATTTTAAAGGGTAAATTCCAATCAGGTGGCTGAACAATAGGTACACAATCATCATCAAAGAAAAATGGTATATCTTTTTGTAATAAATTAGTCAGAGGCCGAGAAATTTTTGAGAAGTCCTTGATGAACCTCCTATAAAATCCGGCGTGGCCAAGGAAACTTCTTATACCTTTGATGTCCTTGGGACATGGCATCTTTTCAATAGCATCAACCTTGGCTTTGTCAACTTCAATACCTCTTTCAGAAACTTTATGCCCCAAGACAATACTCTCATTAACCATAAAGTGGCACTTTTTCCAATTCAAGACAAGATTAGTTTCTTCACATCTCTGCAAAACTCGATCAAGATTGCTCAAGCAATCATCAAAAGAAGATCCATAGACGGAAAAGTCGTCCATGAAAACCTCACAAATCTTTTCACAAAAGTCAGAGAATATAGCCATCATGCATCTTTGAAAGGTAGCAGGTGCATTACATAAACCAAAAGGCATACGTCTATAAGCAAAAGTACCAAAAGGGCATGTAAAAGTAGTCTTTGATTGATCTTTAGCCGACACAGGTATTTGAGAGAAACCAGAATAACCATCTAGAAAGCAATAATGTGTATGTTTGCATAATCTTTCTAGCATTTGATCAATAAAAGGTAAGGGGTAATGATCTTTCTTAGTAGCTTTATTTAATTTGCGGAAATCAATTACCATCCTATAACCCGTAATAATTCTTTGTGGAATTAATTCATCTTTATCATTAGGAACAATAGTAATACATCCCTTCTTAGGCACACAATGAACAGGACTTACCCACTGACTATCAGCAATGGGATAAATTATACCTACCTCAAGAAGCTTTAGTATTTCTTTTCTTACCACTTCTTTCATTTTAGGATTCAGTCGTCGTTGAGGATCACGAACTGGTTTGGCATCTTCTTCCAAATTTATTTTATGTTGACATAGAGTGGGACTAATGCCCTTAAGATCATCAAGAGTATACCAATAGCAGCACGGTGCTTCTTCAGAGTTTTCAATAGTCTTTCTTCTTCATGCTCTGAAAGGTTAGCACTAATAATAACAGGATATATCTTCTTTTCATCAAGATAAGCATATTTAAGATTGTCAGGCAAAGATTTAAGCTCAAACACGGGATCACCCTTGGGTGGAGGAGGATCCCCTAAGATTTCAACAGACAAATTGTGTTTCAGGATAGGTTCCTGTTTAAAGAATACTTCATCTATTTCCCTTCTTTCATGCATAAACATATCATTTTCATGGTCTAGCAAATAATGTTCTAGAGGATCACTAGGAGGTACGGCAATAGAAGCAACACCAATAATCTCATCCTTACTAGGCAATTCTTCTTCACGGTGTTGTTTACTATATTTAGAGAAATTAAACTCATGAATCATATCATCCAAGCCAATAGTAACAACATTCTTTTCGCAATCTATCTTAGCATTGACAGTATTCAAGAAGGGTCTACCGAATATAATGGGACAAAAGCTATCTTGTGGGGAACTAAGAACAAGAAAATCAGCAGGATATTTAGTTTTCCCACACAAGACTTCAACATCTCTAACAATTCCCATAGCTGATATAGTATCTCTATTGGCAAGTTTAATTGTAACATCAATACCTTCTATCTCAGCAGGTGCAATTTCATGCTTAATTTCTTCGTACAAAGTATAAGGTATAACACTAGCACTAGCACCCATGTCACATAAGCCATGATAACAATGATCTCCTATTTTAACAGAAATAACAGGCACGCCTACCATAGGTCCATGTTTATCTTTAGCGCGAGGTTTAGCAATTCTAGCAGTTTCACCACAAAATTGAATAACATGCCCATCAATATTATCAGACAAGAGATCTTTAACAATAGCAATATTAGGTTCAACTTTAACTTGCTCAGGAGGTGTATAAGTTCTAATATTACTTTTATGAACAACAGTTGAAGCTTTAGCATGATCCTTCATTCTAACAGGTAAAGGTGGTTTCTCAACGTAAGAAGTAGGAACAATAGGATCATTATAAGTGACAGTCTTTTCTTCAACTTTAATAGGTGCAGCTACTTTTACTTATACGGGAGGATAAAATTTAAACCACTTCTCCCTAGGGAGATCAACATAAGTAGCAAAAGATTCATAGAAAGAAGCTACTATCTTAGAGTCAAGTCAATATTTAGTGCTAAACTTACGGAAAATATCGATATCCATAAAAGATTTAACACAATCAAACTTAGGTGTCATACCTGACTCCTTACCTTCGTCGAGATCCCAATATTCAGAGTTGCGTTTAATTCTATCCAATAAATCCCATTGAAATTCAATAGTCTTCGTCATAAAAGACCCAACACAAGAAGTATCGAGCATGGTGCGATTGTTTTCAGAAAGCCGAGCATAATTTTTTTGGATAATTGTTTCTCTTGGAAGCTCATGATTGGGGCATGAATATAACATTGATTTAAGCCTCCCCCTAGCTTGAGCGATGCTTTCTCCTTCGCGAGGCCAAAAATTATATATATAATTGCGATCACAATGAACAAGATGCATAGGATAATACTTTTGATGAAATTCCAATTTCAATCTTCTATAGTTCCATGATCTCGTATCATCACATAGCCTATACCATGTCAATGCATCTCCCTTCAAAGATAAAGGGAAGACCTTCTTCTTAGCAACATCATCGGGTATACCTGCAAGCTTAAATAATCCATAAACTTCATCCACATATATTAGGTGCTCGTCAGGATGCTTTGTTCCATCTCCTGTAAAAGGATTAGTTAGCAGTTTTTCTATCATACCCGAAGGAAATTCAAAGGGAACATTTTCATTTTCAGTAGGTTCAGTAGGTTGAGGAGCAACTCTTTGCTCTACTGGTCGGGGTGAAGATACCCCGAACAAGCCCCTCAGAGGATTACTTTCCATAGTAACAAGTGACAGTAAATTTCAGCACACCATATAAATTTTTCCTTACCAAATTCCACCTACCAAAGGCGCTTCACTCCCCGGCAACGGCGCCAGAAAAGAGTCTTGATGACCCACAAGTATAGGGGATCTATCGTAGTCCTTTCGATAAGTAAGAGTGTCGAACCCAACGAGGAGCAGAAGGAAATGATAAGCGGTTTTCAGCAAGGTATTCTCTGCAAGTACTGAAATAAGTGGTAACAGATAGTTTTGTGATAGGATAAATTGTAACGAGCAACAAGTAACAAAAGTAAATAAAGTGGAGCAAGGTGGCCCAATCCTTATTGTAGCAAAGGACAGGCCTGGACAAACTCTTATATAAGGAAAAGCGCTCCCGAGGACACATGGGAATATCGTCAAGCTAATTTTCATCACGTTCATATGATTCGCGTTCGGTACTTTGATAATTTGATATGTGGGTGGACCGGTGCTTGGGTGCTGTTCTTACTTGAACAAGCATCCCACTTATGATTAACCTCTATTGGAAGCATCCGCAACTACAACAAAAGTATTAAGGTAAACCTAACCATAGCATGAAACATGTGGATCCAAATCAGCCCCTTATGAAGCAACGCATAAACTAGGGTTAAGCTTCTGTCACTCTAGCAACCCATCATCTACTTCTTACTTCCCAATGCCTTCCTCTAGGCCCAAATAATGGTGAAGTGTTATGTAGTCGACGTTCACATAACACCACTAGAGGCTAGACAACATACATCTCATCAAAATATCGAACGAATACCAAATTCACATGACTACTAATAGCAAGACTTCTCCCATGTCCTCAGGAACAAACGTAACTACTCACAAAGCATATTCATGTTCATAATCGGAGGGGTAATAATATGCATATAGGATGTGAACATATGATCTTCCACCAAATAAAACAACTAGCATCAGCTACAAGGAGTAATCAACACTACTAGCAACCTACTAGTACCAATCCCGGACTTGGAGACAAGAATTGGATACAAGAGATGAACTAGGGTTTTGAGATGAGATGGTGCTGGTGAAGATGTTGATGGAGATTGCCCTCTCCCGATGAGAGGAACGTTGGTGATGACGATGGCGATGATTTCCCCCTCCTAGAGGGAAGTATCCCAGACAGAACAGCTCTGCCGGAGCCCTAGATTGGTTCCACCAAGGTTCCGCCTCATGGCGGTGGAGTTTCATCCCGAAAGGCTGCTTATGATTTTTTCCTTGACGAAAGACCTCATATAGCAGAAGATGGGCATCGGAGAGCCAACAGGGGGCCCATGAGGTAGGGGGGCGCGCCCCCACCCTCGTGGACAGGTGGGCCCCCCTCTGGTGAACTTCTTCCGCTGCATATTTTTCATATTTTCCAAAAATTACTTTCGTGGAGTTTCAGGACTTTTGGAGTTGTGCAGAATAGGTCTCTAATATTTGCTCCTTTTCCAGCCCCGAATTCCAGCTGTCGGCATTCCCCCTTCTTATGTAAACCTTGTAAAATAAGAGAGAATAGCCATAAGTATTGTGACATAATGCATAATAACAGCCCATAATGCAATAAATCTCGATATAAAAGCATGATGCAAAATGGACGTATCAGTGAGTACATACTTGGTAAGTCCTGAGAGGTAGTTGCTGGGGCACTTCATCTTGGCCAGAGTCCGCCCAAAGTCATCGACGGCGGAGGCGAGTTTTTCCTCCGGGTCGAAGCGTGGATCAGTGGCACTGACATGGGTACCTACAGGCAACCATTAAATTGTAGAAGTTAAACTACAATTGCACAAATGATGTGAAATACTGTAAGACATGGGATGCAGCTAACCTTGACGGCAAACAACAACATCGGCCGTTTATGACCCTGCGTAAGTACATGGACAGGCATGTTAAGTACAACAGGGTTAGCATCCGCTAAAAATAGCAAATGGGCAACATCTCTAATGATATCCTGACTCATGTATTGTAAGTTTGTTGCTGATATTGGTGAAATTGAGCTGCACACAGTAATATTTGAACATCACACAATGTGTACTACTAAAATAAACAAGGCACGGACATGCTTAATACATCAACCGTACAAATCATAGTTGTTGCAAGTGGTATTGGTAAGATTTAGCTGGTCAGATCTTACCTGTTAAGTCCTGGGTGGTAGTGCTGGGGCACTTCATCTGGGCCAGAGCCTGCACCATGTCGGCGGATGCGAGGTGTTCCTCCGGGTCAACACGCACAGCGGCCATCGCGCCATCGACCGCCATCAGCTCCTGGCGGTGGGGATTTGGAGGATGTTTCGCATGCTTCATTTAAGCAATCAGGCGGGGGCCGTGATAGGGATAGGTGGGTTACCTGACTGGATCTAAGCAGAACGTAGATGTGGTTGAAGCTGTGGTTGCGGCGGCGGCGGTTTGAGATGTCGGTAGGGGGAGGCGCGAGGGGGGGATACTGAGGGTGGGGATGTGGTTGGAGGAATAAATTCTGTAATTGTGCGCCTAATGAAAATTTCGCTGCGAAACTTGAAACTTGCACGAGGGAAACACACAACGCAGACGAAGCGCGTAAAATACCCGTGTGCGAGAAAAAAGAAAGTTGGCAGATCCCGTCTCCAAAAAATGTACATGTGTAGTTGATTTTTTTCCGGTCAATGGTACGCCTGGTGTATTAGGAAACATCGCACAGGTAACTGACTTATGGATCATTAATGCAAAAAAAGGAGACGGGTATGACATAGAAACCGTGTGTTTTGTGATCTTCCAATGATTAACACAAAAAACGCACACGGGCACACATGCTAATCAACGCTCAAAGCCCTCAAAGGATGCTCTTACCGACATTGTACGTTAATACTACAAACATAAACTACTACTGGTAATTTGCTGTAATACTACAAACTTAAACTACTTCTCACATGTTGCCATCGGGCCATGCTGGCCAGACGCCGGCGTTCTCCTTCCCGACCTTGTAGGCGGCAGCACGCCGTGCTTTGATCTCCACCAATCTCTCCTCACCACGGCGTGTGGCCTCTTTTTTATTGCGGCGACGGGACTCTCTTTTCTTGACTGCTTTCTGCCTTTTCTGCTCCTTTTGTGCGGCTTTGGCCGCCTCTAGATCCACCACCCATTCGGCCATGGCAGCCTCAAAGTCCGCCCATGTAACTGTCTGGCCGGCGGCGGCGATGAAGTCGGTGTGACGAGATGCCATCGCTTCCTTACCATGTGTGCGGTCGCGGGCGGCGAGGAACGCGACGCGGCGGGATGCCATCGCTTCCTTACCAGTTACTGTGTGCCGTGGTGCCATGGGGGACGCCTGGAGAGAGCTCTGGGACGGAGGGGGTGGGCAGCCGTACAGTGCAGTGGTATTCAAGAGCTCAACAACAAAGTCCAACAGAAATTTGGCTTCCCTTACAATTTTGCTCGTTCATTATCGCACACGGTTCATCTCCATCGCTTCCGGAAACAGTGTGCGCTGAGCCTATTGTGTGTTGCGTTATGATTGGCCAGAACCCCAGCCACGCGGATCGCGCATGTGCACTGTAGGATGCGCCGCGATCAAACGGCAATCCACGTCCCTCACATCACACCCGTGCACCTATAGCTGGATTGGATTTATATGCGCTAAATGCGTAGAAAATGCACATAATACCCTAAATATGGTAAGTGAGTGCAGAAAAATGCCAAATTTGAATACAGTGATTTGCAGGGTGTATGTTCGTCATAGAAAAAAACTCCAGGGCAAAGAACGAAGAAAATTTGGATTCCCCGTCAATCTTGGTGATTTTCCTCTCGAAAGGATGGAACTTCCTTGGTGATGGTTCGATTTATGAAGGGCGTGCATGACAACATAAGCCAAACCTTCAAAAAAATTTACCTGGGCATGGTGAGGTCATACCATGGCACACCATGCCAGGCATCATGTTTTTCAAGCATTTATTTCCTTTTTTCTATAGTTGAAAACCCAAGAAACAAACGTTTGTGGTTGACTATTTCCACTCATTTCATCGAAATATCTGTCCCTTCGACAAGCTGTTCAATGGGGAGAGTGAGAGTTCTACCATTGAACTAGACGACTCCTTTGATGAGACCAGCATGCGTTTTGTGCGGCGAATCCAGGAGTCTGAGGTGAAGGAGGCTTTAAAAAGGATGAAAGGAGGCAAGGTGATGGGCCCAGATTGTATCCCCATTGAGGTGTGGAAAGGTCTCGGGGACATAGCAATAGTATGGCTAACCAAGCTTTTCAACCTCATTTTTCGGGCAAACAAGATGCCAGAAGAATGGAGACAGAGTATACTAGTACCAATCTTCAAGAACAAGGGGGATGTTCAGAGTTGTACTAATTACCGTGGAATTAAGCTGATGAGCCATACAATGAAGCTATGGGAGAGAGTCATTGAGCACCGCTTAAGAAGAATGACAAGAGTGACCAAAAATCAGTTTGGTTTCAAGCCTGGGAGGTCGACCATGGAAGCCATTTTCTTGGTACGACAACTTATGGAGAGATATAGGGAGCAAAAGAAGGACTTGCATATGGTGTTCATTGACTTGGAGAAGGCCTATGATAAGATACCGCGGAATGTCATGTGGTGGGCCTTGGAGAAACACAAAGTCCCAGCAAAGTACATTACCCTCATCAAGGACATGTACGATAATGTTGTGACAAGTGTTCGAACAAGTGATGTTGACACCGATGACTTCCCGATTAAGATAGGACTGCATCAGGGGTCAGCTTTGAGCCCTTATCTTTTTTGCATTGGTGATGGATGAGGTCACAAGGGATATACAAGGAGATATCCCATGGTGTATGCTCTTTGCGGATGATGTGGTGCTAGTTGACGATAGTCGGACGGGGGTAAATAGGAAGTTAGAGTTATGGAGACAAACCTTGGAATCGAAAGGGTTTAGGCTTAGTAGAACTAAAACCGAGTACATGATGTGTGGTTTCAGTACTACTAGGTGTGAGGAGGAGGAGGTTAGCCTTGATGGCCAGGTGGTACCTCGGAAGGACACCTTTCGGTATTTGGGGTCAATGTTGCAGGAGGATGGGGGTATTGATGAAGATGTGAACCATCGAATCAAAGCCGGATGGATGAAGTGGTGCCAAGCTTCTGGCATTCTCTGTGACAAGAGAGTGCCACAAAAGCTAAAAGGCAAGTTCTACAGGACGGCGGTTCGACCCGCAATGTTGTATGGCGCGGAGTGTTGGCCGACTAAAAGACGACATGTTCAACAGTTAGGTGTGGCGGAGATGCGTATGTTGAGATGGATGTGTGGCCACATGAGGAAGGATAGAGTCCGGAATGATGATATACGAGATAGAGTTGGGGTAGCACTAATTGAGGAGAAGCTTGTCCAACATCGTCTGAGATGGTTTGGTCATATTCAGCGCAGGCCTCCAGAAGCTCCAGTGCATAGCGGACGGCTAAAGCGTGCGAAGAATGTCAATAGAGGGCGGGGTAGACCAAATTTGACATGGGAGGAGTCCGTTAAGAGAGACCTGAAGGATTGGAGTATCACCAAAGAGCTAGCTATGGACAGGGGTGCGTGGAAGCTTTCTATCCATGTGCCAGAGCCATGAGTTGGTTGCGAGATCTTATGGGTTTTCACCTCTAGCCTAGCCCAACTTGTTTGGGACTAAAGGCTTTGTTGTTGTTGTTGTATCTGTCCCTTACTTGTAAAAGGCATGAGAATTTACTAAATGGCACGAGCATGGTTTTACAGGCCGTTCTTGTGCACCCTTTGATGTACCGATTGTTTGAACTTGAATTATGTGCATTCATGCCTAGGAAATGCACATAATCCCCTAAATATGGCAAATGAACCCGGAAAAGTGCCAAATTTGAACACGGTGATTTGCAGGTTGTATGTTCATCATAGAAAAAAAACTCGTGGACAAAGGACAAAGGAAATTTGGATCGCCCTTCAATCATGGTGATTCCCCCCTCGAAACCATGAAACTTCCTCGGTGATTGTTCGATTTATGAAAGGTGTGCATCGACATAAGGAAAACATTCTCCATTTTTTACCAGGGTATGGTGAGGCCACACCATGGCACCACACCAGGCGTCATGTTTTCCAACCATGTGTTTCATTTTTTGTATAGTTGTTAACCCAGTAGATGACGCATTTATGGTTGACTATTGCCACACATTTCCTTGAAATATTTGCCCATTCCTTGTAAAAGGCATGAGAATGTACAAAATAACACGAGCATTGTTTTCCAGACCATTCTGGTGCACCATTTCGTGCACCGATTCTTCGAATTTGAATTATGTCCGTTAATGCCTAGAAAATGCACATAATCCATAAATATGGTAAATGAGCCCGGAAAATGTCAAATTTGAACACGTTGCATTTGAGGCGGTATGTTGATCGTTGGAAAAAATTGAATGACAAACTAGGACGGAAATTTGGATTCCCCTTCAATCTTGAGGATTTCCCTCTCAAAAGCATGGAATTTCCTCGGTGATGGTTCGATTTATGAAGGGCGTGCATGATGACATAAGCCAAACCTTCTCAAATTTTACCAGGTCATACCATGTCACCATGCCAGGCGTCATGTTTTTCTAGCATTTATTTCATTTTTTCTATAGTTGAAAACCCAACGTACAAACATTTGTGGTTGAGTATTGCCACACATTTCAATGAAATACCTGCCCAATCCTTGTAGAAGGCATGAGAATTGACTAAATGGCACGAGCATGGTTTTCCAGGCCGTTCTTGTGCACCCTTTCATGCACCGATTGTTTGAACTTGAATTATGTGCATTAATGCCTAGGGAATGTTCATAATCCCTTAAATATGGCAAATGAACCCGGAAAAGTTCCAAATTTGCACACGGTGATTTGCAGGTTGTATGTTCATCATAGAAAAAACTCGTGGACAAAAGACAAAGGAAATTTGGACCCCCCTTCAATCTTGGTGATTTCCCCCTCGAAACCATGAAACTTCCTCGGTGATGGTTCGATTTATGAAAGGCGTGCATGACGACATTTTTACGAGGGCACAGTGACGCCATACCATGGCACCACACCACACGTCATGTTTTCCAAGCATGTATTTGAAGGAATTATGCCCTAGAGGCAATAATAAAATTGTTATTTATATTTCCTTATATCATGATAAATGTTTATTATTCATGCTAGAATTGTATTAACCAGAAACTTAGTACATGTGTGAATACATAGACAAACAGAGTGTCCCTAGTATGCCTCTACTAGACTAGCTCGTTAATCAAAGATGGTTAAGTTTCCTAACCATAGACATGTGTTGTCATTTGATGAACGGGATCACATCATTAGAGAATGATGTGATGGACAAGACCCATCTGTTAGCTTAGCACTATGATCGTTTAGTTTATTGCTATTGCTTTCTTCATGACTTATATGTGTTCCTATGACTATGAGATTATACAACTCCCGAATACCGGAGGAAAACTTAGTGTGCTATCAAACGTCACAACGTAACTGGGTGATTATAAAGATGCTCTACAGGTGTCTCCGATGGTGTTTGTTGAGTTGGCATGGATCGAGATTAGGATTTGTCACTCTGATTGCCGGAGAGGTATCTCTGGGCCCTCTCGGTAATGCACTGTTGGGGAACGTAGTAATTTTAAAATAAATTCCTACGCACACGCAAGATCATGGTGATGCATAGCAACAAGAGGGGAGAGTGTTGTCCACGTACCCTCGTAGACCGAAAGCGGAAGCATTATGACAATGCGGTTGATGTAGTCGTACGTCTTCACGATCGACCGATCCTAGTACCGAATGTACGGCACCTCCGTGATCTGCACACGTTTAGCTCGGTGATGTCCCACGAACTCATGATCCAGTAGAGCTACGAGGGAGAGCTTCGTAAACACGACAGCGTGATGACGGTGATGATGAAGCTACCGGTGCAGGGCTTCGCCTAAGCACTATGATGATATGACCGAGGTGGATTATGGTTGAGGGGGGCACCGCACACGACTAAGAGATCAATGATCAACTTGTGTGTCCATGGGGTGCCCCTTCCCCTGTATATAAAGGAGTGGAGGAGGGGAGGAGTCCGGCCTCCTAGGCGCGCCCCAAGGGGAGTCCTACTCCCAACGGGAGTAGGATTCCACACCTTCCATGAGAAGGAGTAGGAGGGAAGGAAGGAGGAGAGAGGGGGAAGGAAAAAGGAGGGGCGCTGCCCCCCCTTCCTAGTCCAATTCATACTAGAGGGAGAGGGGTCTCGGGGCGCACGCCCTGCCCTGGCTGCCCCTCTCTCTCTCTCCACTATGGCCCATGCGGCCCATTACACTCCCCGGGGGGTTCTGGTAACCCCCCGGTACTCCGGTATTCGTCCAAACTCACTCGGAACCCTTCCGACGTCCAAATATAGTCATCCAATATATCGATATTTATGTCTCGACCATTTCTAGACTCCTCATCATGTCTGTGATCATATCCGGGACTCCGAACTACCTTCGGTACATGAAAACACATAAACTCATATTACCGATCGTCACCGAACGTTAAGCGTGTGGACCCTACGGGTTCGAGAACTATGTAGACATGACCGAGACATGTCTCCGGTCAATAACCAATAGCGAAACCTGGATTCTCATATTGGCTCCCACATATTCTACGAAGATCTTTATCGGTCAAACCGCATAACAACATACGGTGTTCCCTTTGTCATCGGTATGTTACTTGCCCGAGATTCGATCGTCGGTATCTCAATACCTAGTTCAATCTCGATACCGACAAGTCTATTTACTCGTTCTGTAATGCATCATGTCGCGACTAACTCATTAGTCACATTTCTTGCAAGGCTTATAGTGATGTGCATTACCGAGAGGGCCCAGAGATACCTCTCCGACAATAGGAGTGACAAATCCTAATCTCGATCTATGCCAACTTAACAAGTACCATCGGAGACACCTGTAGAGCACCTTTCTAATCACCCAGTTACGCTGTGATGTTTGGTAGCACACAAAGTGTTCCTCCGGTATCCGGGAGTTGCATAATCTCATAGTCATAGGAACATGTATAAGTCATGAAGAAAGCAATAGCAATATACTAAACGATCAAGTGCTAAGCTAACGGAATGGGTCAAGTCAATCACATCATTCTCTAATGATGTGATCCTGTTAATCAAATGACAACTCATGTCTATGGCTAGGAAACTTAACCATCTTTGATTCAACGAGCTAGTCAAGTAGAGGCATACTAGTGACACTCTGTTTGTCTATGTATCCACACATGTACTAAGTTTCCGGTTAATACAATTCTAGCATGAATAATAAACATTTATCATGAAATAAGAAAATAAATAATAACTTTATTATTGCCTCTAGGGCATATTTCCTTCAGTCTCCCACTTGCACTAGAGTCAATAATCTAGTTCACATCGCCATGTGATTTAACACCAATAGTTCACATCACCTTGTGATTAACACCCATAGTTCACATCGCCATGTGACCAACACTCAAAGGGTTTACTAGAGTCAGTAATCTTAGTTCACATCGCCATGTGATTAACACCCAAAGCATACTAAGTTGTGATCATGTTTTGCTTGTGAGAGAAGTTTAGTCAACGGGTCTGCCATATTTAGATCCGTATGTATTTTGCAAATTTCTATGTCAACAATGCTCTGCACGGAGCTACTCTAGCTAATTGCTCCCACTTTCAATATGTATCCAGATTGAGACTTAGAGTCATCTGGATCAGTGTCAAAACTTGCATCGACGTAACCCTTTACGACGAACCTTTTGTCACCTCCATAATTGAGAAACATATCCTTATTCTACTAAGGATAATTTTTAACTGTTGTCCAGTGATCTACTCCTAGATCACTATTGTACTCCCTTGCCAAACTCATTGTAGGGTATACAATAGATCTGGTGCACAACATGGCATACTTTATAGAACCTATGGCTGAGGCATAGGGAATGACTTTCATTCTCTTTCTATCTTCTGCCGTGGTCGGGCTTTGAGTCTTACTCAATTTCACACCTTGTAACACACGCAAGAACTCTGTCTTTGACTGTTCCATTTTGAACTACTTCAAAATCTTGTCGAGGTATGTACTCATTGAAAAGACTTATCAAGCGTCTTGATCTATCTCTATAGATCTTGATGCTCAATATGTAAGCAGCTTGAATGAGGTCTTTCTTTGAAAAACTCCTTTCAAATACTCCTCTATGCTTTCCAGAAAATTCTACATTAATTCTGATCAACAATATTTCATTCACATATACTTATCAGAAATGTTGTAGTGCTCCCACTCACTTTCTTGTAAATACAGGCTTCACCGCAAGTCTGTAAAAAACTATATGCTTTGATCAACTCATCAAAACGTATATTCCAACTCCGAGATGCTTGCACCAGTCCATAGATGGATCGCTGGAGCTTGCACATTTTGTTAGCACCTTTAGGATAGACAAAACCTTATGGTTGCACCATATACAACTCTTCTTTAAGAAATCCATTAAGGAATGTAGTTTTGACATCCATTTGCCATATTTCATAAAATGTGGCAATTTCCTAACATGATTTAGACAGACTTAAGCATCGCTACGAGTCAGAAAATCTCATCGTAGTCAACACCTTGAACTTTGTCAAAAACCTTTTTCGACAAGTCTAGCTTTGTAGATAGTAACACTACTATTAGTGTCCGTCTTCCTCTTGAAGATCCATTTATTTTCTATGGCTTGCCGATCATCAGGCAAGTCAACCAAAGTCCATACTTTGTTCTCATCAATGGATCCCATCTCAGATTTCATGGCCTCAAGCCATTCCGCGGAATCTGGGATCATCATCGCTTCCTCATAGTTCGTAGGTTCGTCATGGTCAAGTAACATGACCTCCAGAACAGGATTACCGTACCACTCTGGTGCGGATCTCACTCTGGTTGACCTACGAGGTTTGGTAGTAACTTGATCGGAAGTTACATGATCATCATCATTAGCTTCCTCACTAATTGGTGTAGGAGTCACAGGAATAGATTTCTGTGATGAACTACTTTCCAATAAGGGAGCAGGTACAGTTACCTCATCAAGTTCTACTTTCCTCCCACTCACTTCTTTCGAGAGAAACTCCTTCTCCAGAAAGGATCCATTCTTAGCAACGAATGTCTTGCCTTTGGATCTGTGATAGAAGGTGTACCCAACTATCTCCTTTAGGTATCCTATGAAGACACATTTCTCCGATTTGGGTTTGAGCTTATCAGGATGAAACATTTTCACATAAGCATCGCAACCCCAAACTTTAAAAAACGACAACTTTTGTTTCTTGCCAAACCACAGTTCATATGGTGTCATCTCAACGGATTTAGATGGTGCCCGATTTAACCTGAATGCAGCTGTCTCTAATTCATAACCCAAAAAACAATAGTGGTAAATCAGTAAGAGACATCATAGATTGCACCATATCTAATAAAGTATGGTTACGATGGTCGGACACACCATTACGCTGTGGTGTTCCAGGTGGCGTGAGTTGCGAAACTATTCCGCATTGTTTCAAATGAAGACCAAACTCATAACTCAAATATTCTCCTCCACGATCAGATCGTAGAAACTTTATTTTCTTGTTACGATGATTTTCCACTTCACTCTGAAATTATTTGAACTTTTCAAATGTTTCAGATTTATGTTTCATCAAGTAGATATACCCATATCTGCTCAAATCATCTGTGAAGGTCAGAAAATAACGATACCTACCGCGAGCCTCAACACTCATCGGACTGCTTACATAAGTATGTACTATTTCCAACAAGTCTGTTGCTCGCTCCATTGTTCCGGAGAACGGAGTCTTAGTCATATTGCCCATGAGGCATGGTTCGCAATCATCAACTGATTTATAATCAAGTGATTCCAAAATCCCATCAACATGGATTTTCTTCATGCGCTTTACACCAATATGACCTAAACGGCAGTGCCACAAATAAGTTACACTTTCATTATTAACTTTGCATCTTTTAGCTTCAATGTTATGAATATGTGTATCACTACGATCGAGATTCAATAAACCATTCACCTTGGGTGTATGACCATTGAAGGTTTTATTCATGTAAATAGAACAACAATCATTCTCTGACTTTAAATGAATAACCATATTGCAGTAAACATGATCAAATCATATTCATGCTTAACGCAAACACCAAATAACATTTATTTAGGTTCAACACTAATCCGAAAGTATAGGGAGTGTGCGATGATGATCATATCAATCTTGGAACCACTTCCAACACACATCGTCACTTCACCCTTAACTAGTCTCTGTTCATTTTGCAACTCCCGTTTCGAGTTACTAATCTTAGCAACTGAACTAGTATCAAATACTGAGAGGTTGCTATAAGCACTAGTAAAGTACACATCAATAACATGTATATCAAATATACCATTGTTCACTTTTCCATCCTTCTTATCCGCCAAATACTTGGGGCCGTTCTGCTTCTAGTGACCAGTCCCTTTGCAGTAGAAGCACTTAGTCTTAGGCTTAGGTCTAGACTTGGGCTTCTTCACTTGAGCAGCCACTTGCTTGCCGTTCTTCTTGAAGTTCTCCTTCTTCCCTTTGCCCTTTTCTTGAAACTAGTGGTCTTGTCAACCATCAACACTTGATGCTTTTCTCGATTTCTACCTTCGTCGATTTCAGCATCACGAAGAGCTTGGGAATCGTTTCTGTTATCCCTTGCATATTATAGTTCATCACGAAGTTCTAGTAACTTGGTGATAGTGACTAGAGAACTCTGTCAATCACTATCTTATTTGGAAGATTAACTCCCACTTGATTCAAGTGATTGTAGTACTCAGAGATTCTGAGCACATACTCACTAGCTGAGCTATTCTCCTCCATCTTGTAGGAAAAGTTCTTGTCAAAGGTCTCATACCTTTCGACATGGGCATGAGTCTGAAATACTAATTTCAACTCTTGGAACATCTCATATGCTTTGTGGCGTTCAAAACGTCTTTGAAGCCCGATTCTAAGCCGTAAAGCATGGTGCACTAAACTATCAAGTAGTCATCATATCGAACTTGCCAAACGTTCATAACGTCTGCATCTACTCCTGCAATCGGTCTGTCACCTAGTGGTACATCAAGGACATAATTCTTCTGTGCAGCAATGAGGATAATCCTCAGATCACGGATCCAATCTGCATCATTGCTACAAACATCTTTCAACTTAGTTTTCTCCAGGAACATATCAAAAATAAAACAAGGGAGCTAGACGCGTGCTATTGATCTACAACATAGATATGCTAATACTACCAGGACTAAGTTCATGATAAATTTAAAGTTCAATTAATCATATTACTAAAGAACTCCCACTTAGATAGAAAACCCTCTAAACATCTAAGTGATCACGTGATCCATATCAACTAAACCATGTCCGATCATCACGTGAGATGGAGTAGTTCTCAATGGTGAACCTCACTATGTTGATCATATCTCCTATATGATTCACGCTCGACCTTTCGGTCTCAATGTTTCGAGGCCATATCTGCATATGCTAGGCTCGTCAAGTTTCACCTGAGTATTCTGTGTGTGCAAAACTGGCTTGCACCCATTGTATGTGAACGTAGAGCTTATCACACCCGACCATCACGTCGTGTCTCAGCACGACGAACTTTCGCAATGGTGCATACTCATGGAGAAAACTTATACCTTGAAATTTAGTGAGAGATCATCTTATAATGCTACCGTCGATCTAAGCAAAGTAAGATGCATAAAAGATAAACATCACATGCAATCAATATAAGTGATATGATATGGCCATCATCATCTTGTGCCTTTGATCTCCATCTCCAAAGCACCGTCATGATCACCATCGTCACCGGCTTGACACCTTGATCTCCATCGTAGCATTGTTTTCATCTCGCCAACTATTGCTTCTACGACTATCACTAACGCTTAGTGATAAAGTAAAGCAATTACATGGCGATTGCATTTCATACAATAAAGCGACAACCATATGGCTCCTGCCAGTTGCCGATAACTTCGTTACAAAGCATGATCATCTCATACAATAAAATTTAGCATCATGTCTTGACCATATCACATCACAACATGCCCTGCAAAAACAAGTTAGACGTCATCTACTTTGTTGTTGCAAGTTTTACGTGGATGCTACGGGCTGAGCAAGAATCGTTCTTACCTACGCATCAAAACCACAACGACATTTCATCAAGTATGTGTTGTTTTAACCTTCACAAGGACCGGGCGTAGCCACACTCGATTCAACTAAAGTTGGAGAAACTGACACCAGCTAGCCACCTGTGTGTGAAGCACGTTGGTAGAACCAGTCTCGCGTAAGCGTACGCGTAATGTCGGTCCGGGCCACTTCATCCAACAATACCGTCGAATCAAAGTATGACATGCTGGTAAGCAGTATGACTAGTGTCGCCCAAAACTCACTTGTGTTCTACTCGTGCATATAACATCTATGCATAAACCTGGCTCGGACGCCACTGTTGGGGAACTTAGTAATTTCAAAAAAATTCCTACGCACACGCAAGATCATGGTGATGCATAGCAACGAGAGGGGAGAGTGTTGTTCACGTACCCTCATAGACCGAAAGTGGAAGCGTTATGACAACACGGTTGATGTAGTCGTACGTCTTCACGATCGACCGATCCTAGTACCAAACGTACGGCAGCTCCGCGATCTGCACACGTTCAGCTCGGTGACGTCCCACGAACTCACGATCCAGTAGAGCTTTGAGGGAGAGCTTCGTCAGCACGACTGCGTGATGATGGTGATGATGAAGCTACCAGCGCAGGGCTTCGCCTAAGCACTATGACGATATGACCGAGGTGGATTATGGTGGAGGGGGGCATTGCACACGGCTAAGAGATCAATCATCAACTTGTATGTCCATGGGGTGCCCCCTTCAACCGTATATAAAAGAGTGGAGGAGGGGGAGGGGGTGCGCGGCCTGCCCTGGCCGCCCCTCCTGCTCTCCACTAAGGCCCATGAGGCACATTACACTCCCCGTGGGGTTCCTGTAACCCCCCAGTACTCCGGTATTCGTCCAAACTCACTCGGAACCCTTCCGAAGTCCAAACATAGACATCTAATGTATCAATCTTTATTTCTCGACCATTTCGAGACTCCTCGTCATGTCCGTGATCATATCCGGGACTCCGAACTACCTTCGGTACATCAAAACTCATATTACCGATCATCACCGAACGTTAAGCGTGCGGACCCTACGAGTTCGAGAACTATGCAGACATGACCGAGACACGTCTCCGGTCAATAACCAATAGCGGAACCTGGATGCTCATATTGGCTCCCACATATTCTAGGAAGATCTTTATCGGCCAAGCCGCATAACAACATACCTTGTTCCCTTTGTCATCGACATGTTACTTGCCCGAGATTCGATGGTCGGTATCTCAATACCTAGTTCAATCTCGTTACCTACAAGTCTCTTTACTCGTTTCGTAATGCATCATCTCGCAACTAACTCATTAGTCACACTGCTTGCAAGTCTTATAGTGATGTGCATTACCGAGAGGGCCCAGAGATACCTCTCCGACAATCGGAGTAACAAATCCTAATCTCGATCTATGCCAACTCAACAAGTACCATCGGAGACACGTGTAGAGCACCTTTATAATCACCCAGTTACGTTGTGACATTTGTTAGCACACAAAGTGTTCCTCCGGTATCCGGGAGTTGCATAGTCTCATAGTCATAGGAACATGTATAAGTCATGAAGAAAGCAATAGCAATATACTAAACGGTCAAGTGCAGAGCTAACGGAATGAGTCAAGTCAATCACATCATTCTCTAATGATGTGATCCTGATAATCAAATGACAACTCATGTCTATGGCTAGGAAACTTAGCCATCTTTGATTCAACGAGCTACTCAAATAGAGGTATACTAGTGACACTCTGTTTTTCTATGTATCCACACATGTACTAAGTTTCCGGTTAATACAATTCTAGCATGAATAATAAACATTTATCATGAAATAAGAAAATAAATAATAACATTATTATTGCCTCTAGGGCATATTTCCTTCATGCACATCACTATAAGCCTTGCAAGCAATGTGACTAATGAGTTAGTTGCGGGATGATGCATTACGGAACGAGTAAAGAGACTTGCCGGTAACGAGATTGAACTAGGTATGATGATACTGACGATCGAATCTCGGGCAAGTAACATAGCGATGACAAAGGGAACAACGTATGCTGTTATGCGGTTTCACCGATAAAGATCTTCGTCGAATATGTCGGAGCCAATATGAGCAGCCAGGTTCTGCTATTGGTTATTGGTCGGAGATGTGTCTCGGTCATGTCTACATAGTTCTCAAACCCGTAGGGTCCCCACGCTTAACATTCGATGATGATTGGTATTATGAGTTTATGTGGTTTGATGTACCAAAGGTTGTTCAGGGTCCCGGATGAGATCACGGACATGACGAGGAGTCGCGAAATGGTCAAGACATAAAGATTCATATATTGGAAGGTTATATTCAAACACTGGAATGGTTTGGGTCATATCGGATAAGTTTTGGAGTACCGGGGATTACCGGAACCCCCCCCCCCGGGAAGCTATCGGGCCTCTTGGGCCTTAGTGGAGAAGAGAGAGGGCTGCCAGGAGGTGCCCCCCTTGCGCCAATCCGAATTAGACAAGGGGGGGGGGGGCGACGCCCCCCCTCTTCCTTCTCTCCTCCTCCTCATCCCCCTTTCTTCTACTTGGACTAGGAAAGGAGAAAACCCACTCCGACTAGGAGTAGGATTCCTCCCCCCTTAGCGCGCCACTTGTGGCTGGCCGGCCTGCTCCTCCCCTCCTTTACATACGGGGGAGGGGGGCACCCCACACTACAAAAAAAGACACATCCGTGACATTTTGGGCCGAACGAAATTTTTTCTGTCATACATATGACACTTCTATGACGATAATTGTGACAAAACCCGGTATCATCATAGATGTGGTGGGGTCGTACTTCTATGACAAAAAATCATGACAGAAAATGGGCTTTTCGTCCTGGGCGGGCCGGAGACGCAGCTGCATGACATTCTTTGGGCCGTCCATGACGGAAAAAACCATGGTAGAAGCGAGGGGGAGGAAAATTTCGGGGAGTTCCCGATTACGGTGGGAGGTCGAGGGCCGAGCGATCCACATTTCTCTCGTACACGTACGCGTGTGTGTGCGAGGCGTTGGCTCTAACTGAACCCGAGCGAGGCGTTGGGCTCTAACTGAACCCGAGCGATTGCACTGCAGGCTACGCGTTACTGAACCCGAGCGATCGATCAATGGTTGTTAACTGAACCCGATCGAGCGATTCCTTCGCTACTGCTGCTAACTGAAGCCGATCAATGCTGCCTCTGGGATGAACAGTGAGTGTTGCGGGGGGTTTGGATGAAAAGTGAGCAGTGGCGTTGCCTCTGGATGAACAGGACCCCGTGGTGTGGTGGAGGGCTGGATGAACAGTAGACGGTGGAGGGGTGCCCGTGGAGGGGTGGTTGAACAGGACCCCGTGGTGTGGAGGGCTGGATGAACAGTTGACGGTGGAGGGGTGGTTGAACAGGACCCCATGGTGTGGAGGGCTGGATGAACAGTAGACGGTGGTCGGGTGCTTGAACAGTAGCCGGTGGAGTAGCGCACGGTGGAGGCTGGATGAACAGGAGCCCGTGGAGGCTGGAGGAGGTCGACGGTGGATGAACAGTAGCTCGTGGAGGCTGGAGGGGGTCGACGGTGGAGATGAACAGTATCCCGTGGTATCCCATTTTGCGGTACGCCACACCCCTACCGATGAATAGGACCCCCGTTTCGACCGTAGCGCTCCAACACAAGAACGTTTCCTCCGTTTTGTGGTACGCCACACCCCCCGATCAACAGGACCCCCGTTTCGACCGTAGGAGGTCCGTTTCCTCCGTTTTGCGGTACGCCACACCCCTCCCGATCAACAGGACCCCCGTTTCGACCGTAGGAGGTCCGTTTCCTCCGTTGTGCGGTACGCCAGGCCTCGTTTCCATCACCTATTCCGTCCAAGACCTCCCGATGAACATGACGCATTCTGTTGCCACCCCATGAACACGACGCATTCCGTTGCCTCCCCATGAACACGACAAGGACACTGTTTCTCCGTTCCGACCTAGCCATGTACACGTGCCCTGGCCGTACGTATGCGCGAGTAGGCGTTCGAGACCCCGCCCGTATGTACACATACGTGGCTGTATTTTCTTTCTTGCACCCTGGCCGCCTCTACTACAACACGTGCGCGCCTCTACATCGACCAGTATATATGTACGTACACGTTCGCGACCAGAATGACAACGCTACATACGCTTCGACCAGGTGGGTCCCGACTCAGGCACTTTCTTGCTTGCGAAGATGTAGCTGGTGGGTGCCAGCAGTCAGGGGGACGAATCGTTCTTTTTTTTGCCCGGACGCACTTCCTTGCGTGCGAAGGTGTAGCCGGTGGGTCCCAGCAGTCAGGGGGAAATGTTTTTTCGTAAAATACGGTGGCCCATCCGGTGGGTCCCGGCGGTCAGGTGGAGGAATCATTATTTTCCGCGTAATAAGGAGGCACTTCCTTGCTGCCGCCGTGGACCCAACTGTCAGCCTCTCCACGTACAGTCCACGTCTGATGGAAGTCGTTCCTTGACCACGTTGACCATGCCGCGCCGAGAGCACCAGGACGGTGGACGACGGCGAGGCCTAGGAAGGGGACGACGTGAAGCCGGTGAAGACGCGACAGCGGATGCCCACGCGGAGAGGAGTATGAGGGTTCACTCGTTCGGCTGCGGTGTGAGGCTGCCGTCGCCGCAGGGCCTGGCCTCCGGTGGGAATAGTAGGGGGCGGTGAGGCCTCCGCAGCAGCACAGCCGGCCACGGGAGGCAGGAGCAGGCGGCACGACCGGCGCTGCTTTGGGCGGCTGGAGCAAGAAGACCAGAGGTTGAAGAAGCACTACAGCCGTTGGATGGACATCGTACGGTCACTGGAGCTAGAATCGTGCATATTGACTAAGTTGACAAAGGCCTCCGTACCCGTCAACTTAGTAGGCCCACAAGTCAGCCTGCCACTATACTGGGTCCCAGCTAACAGGGGGAGTATTCATTTTTTGTGCGTAATAAGGAGGCACTTCCTTGCGTGCGAAGATATAGCTGGTGGGTCCGAGCTGTCAGCGGCAGTAACGTTTTTTTTGCGAAATACAGAGGCCCTTTCGGTGGGTCCCTTATGTCAGGTGGAGGAATCATTATTTTGCGCGTAGTAAGGAGGCATTTCCTTGTGTGTGGCCGTGGACCCAACTGTCGGCCTCTCCACGTACAGTCCACTTCAGATGCATGTCGGTCGTTGACCACGTTGACCAGGCCGCGCTGAGAGCACGAGGGCGGTGGACGATGACGAGGCCTAGGAAGGGAACGATACGGAGGCAGGAAAGACTCGGCAATTGTTTCCCACACGGAGGGGAGTACGACTGTACGAGGGTTTACTGGTTCGTCTGCCGTCGCCGGAGAATAACAGCAGGTGTGGGTGAGTAGAGGGATGGCTAGGCCAGCGATGGGAGTACGGCGGGGCAGTGAGGCCTGCGCGGCAGCACAGCCGGCCGTGGGGAGGAGGGAGCAGGCAGTCCCGACGGCGCTTATTTGAGCGGCTGGAGCAGGAAGAGCAGAGATTTAAGAAGCACGACGGCCGTTGGATGGACATCCAACAGTCACAGCTTGTGCGTCAACCTTTTTTTTAGGAAAGCCTCAAATCTGTGGAAAACAGCATACAACCCATCTGCCATTATTTCTAATAATTTTCAGCCCATTTGCTAACTCTTAAGGTTTTTTTTGGAGCCCATATTCTTTTTGTTAGCATTACAGCCCAAATTGTGGCCACGGTTAAAAAAATGTACGAAATTTTGCATATTTCGGTGCGGTCAAGGGCGCGCGAAGTGCGTGCGACGAAGAACCGGCTGGGGTGAGCGACGGAGTGGCGGTGCGGCCATCTCGCCGCATGGACGGGTGCTGAGAGGATGCTTGCTGCTTGTTCCCCGCCGAGCTGGTGGCGGCGTTGACGGCGGGCGACGGGGAACGACGAGGACGCCCACCGACGGGGGCCGTCTGGACGACGTGGGAAGCGATGGCGGCCCGGCGCTCGGCGCGGGCCCGACGAGCGTCAGACATGGATGCGACGGCCGGAGGAGAGCGGAGCGGTGGAAGACAGATTCCGGCGCACCCCTACCTGGCGCGCCAAATGTCGGATCACGGGTTCCGGCAGACCCTTAAGGTTCGAACTCTGGGGTGCGCGCGGAGATCGTGCCCTCTACCTCACCGTCTCGCAAAGAACTAACTAGAAGAAGAACAACACAAGAGACACAGGGTTTATACTAGTTCGGGCCACCATTGTGGTGTAATACCCTACTCTAGTTTGTGGTGGGTGGATTGCCTCTTGGGCTGATGAGGAAGAACAGTACAAGAAAGAACAACCTCGTGAGGGTCTGTTCTTGGCTAGGGGATGAACTGCTAGGGGGAGTTCGATCGCCCTTCTCTTTCTCTCTGGTTCTCTACTTGCCCAGGTTCTGGACCTCTCTTTCTCTAGATACTGAATGCCTCTACCCTGGGGGTGGCTAGTCCTATTTATAGGCAAAGGCCCTGGGCCTCTTCCCAAATATTGAGCGGGAAGGGCGCCAACAATTGGCCAATTCGAAGGGGAACATCTGGTACACTTATCCTGACTAAAGTTGGTCTTCGCCTACCAAAGGCCCTGTGGTGACGCCGTCCTGGGCTCCATGGTGACCTCCTTCCCACCGTTGGACTGGTCTTGGTCTCGTTGCACTGAAATGGGTGCCTTTGCTTGATCCTCTCGCCTGCGCTTGCCCCCTTTGCACCAAAGAGGAAAGGGAGACGTTGCGCGGGCTGGCGCCTGCCTGGCACCCTTGGTCGTCATGGCTTGCGTCATGGGCACCTCGTGAGGTACCCGCCTTGATCTCTCTGCCTCCTCGCGAGCCAGCCTAAGGAGGCCGTGTTTGAGGAAGCGCCATGTCGTCCGCCTCGCGAGGCTTGGCACCTCGCGAGGGTCTTGAGCCTTGTGTTGATGAAGATGGGCCACGCTGGGCTCCCGTTTGAGCCACGCCGCAGGCCGCAGGCAGGCAAGTCTGGGGACCCCCGTTCCCAGAACGCCGACAGTAGCCCCCGGGCCCAAGGCGCGCATGGACTTGGCCGTGCCGAGGGGCGAAAGGGCAAGGGCGAAGCGCCGCGGGCCCTAACAGCCTGCGGCCTTGGGCGCCGCATGGCGGTTGATTGGACGTGGGCGTCTCCGTTTCCCCATGACGCCTTGGTGACCGCACGGATTTGACAAGTCCCTGCATGCAAATCGTGTCATGATTACCTGCGATCGCGGAGGCCGGCGGTTGGCCTTCGCCGGCTATTTGTACGGCACTGGGCGTGCCCTTCTAGTCCATCTCTCCTTGCTTCCTCCTTCGCCTCAGTTCTTGCTCCGTCTTGGTGTGATGGCTCCAATTCGCCGGTTTTCTGCGGCGGAGACGGGAAAGGCTCCCCGAGAGGGGCCGGACCCTCTCCCACCGAAGAAGCGACCTGCTCTCCGCGGCCGCGATGAGGAGGGCCGTCAGGTGGCGCCGAGGCATTGGTACGAGAGGCCTCCGCCGGGGTTCCCGCTTCCTTTGCATGCCGCGGACCTTGAGGGGGACGGTGCCGGTCCCCGCGGCCAGCGCCGTCGTTGGCGCCGACGGGTCACAAGGGTGTTGGCCGTCCCTCCTGGGGTCCATGCCGAGGGCTCCTCCCGCGAGCTTGTGCTCCACGCCGCCATGCCTCCTCGAACCTGGATTCGACTTCCTCCATTCTTCACCTCCGTCTTTCGGCAGGGGAGACTCTTGGAGCTATGGCTGCAGCACGCTGACTGCAGCACTCCTCCGACCGAGGCAGAGGTCGCGATCACTGCCTCGGGCGAGGTCTTCATGACTCGCGGCTGGGGCGAAATCACTCGAGGCTGCAGAACGAGGGGTGCCCTCACGATCCACCTGGAGTATGACGGCGCTTCGGTGATGTTCTTCAAGATCTTCGATGCAATCGGGCGCCGGCTGGAGTGCTGCCCCAGGAGAGGCAGCCAGGACCCTGCCACGACGAGGGCTGGGCCCGCCGGATGCTCCCCGGACAGCTCCACAAGCGACGGGAGCACCGGAGGACCCAGCGACTCCAGCGAAGTCTTCGCGACTCCGGAGACGAGCGATGACAGCTACAAGCCTACGAGCCAACGCCGCTCCCGGGGCAGGGCAGGCTCGCTTGGTCGCCGCCGATCCTGATCTGGATGGGGTTGGCGCCGGTGCTTGAAGGCCCACTGTTGATGATGGCATCTTTTGCAAGGGCGCATGTAGTTAGCACCCTTTAGGATCCGTTCCCTGCGAGGAATCACATTGTGCCCCATAGGGGCTTGTAAGGCGGTTGTGATCCTTGTTGTTAATATGTAACCCTTGCTATGGATCTGTGCGAATCGCAAATTCCGTCATAGTTTGGTTCTCCCTTTGACACCTTGCGAGGGCTTGGTGCTCTGCGTCAACAGGTCCCAGTCCCAAGGCGGCGTCAGCCGTCGCTGGTATGCCAGGTCGCGATGCCGTGGTCAAGGTCAGGAGGTGAGCGACCCGGGGTCCGGTAAGAGCCCCTGAATCGCGATGCTCAGGAGGTCCCCTTTGGCGCCCAAGCAGCCGTCGCTTGGTGAGAAAGGGAAGCAACCTTGCTAGCATGGAGTCGCTTTAGGTGAGGGGGTAGATATGGTATCCAATGTTTCGGAGGGTGACTTATCTTTGGGGGTCGTGGATCATCCCCAGCGCGTCGTCGGGTCCGGGGGGTAGCTTGAGCGGAGTCACTGGCCGAGGTCCTCGCGTGCCCCTTCTCCCTCGCCTTTGCTCCCCTTTCTGCCCCACGTCCTCGGGTCCCGGCCCCCGAGCTGGTCTCAGCCGTCGCTGGTATGCCAGGTCGCGATGTCGTGGACAAGGCCAGAGGGTGAGGGCTGGAGAGCCAGTAGGAGCCCTGAGTCGCGATGCTCAGGCACCCCCCCTTTAACATGCAAGCGGTTCGCGCGGGCGAGGGTGAAGGGAACGTCGTGAGGGCCTTGGCTAGCGCAGTTCCCTCTATGGGCCCTGCAGATTCATCACAAAAAGAAGACGGGGTTGCCATGGCAGCCATTAGTTGAATGTTAGTCGCTCAGGAGCTCACCGGTTGGAGTGGGCGAGGTGTGTCTGGGCACCCGTGAGCTAGCGCGGGACTCACGAGGCCCTACCTCTAGGTGGGTTGCGCCTGGCACTGGGCCGTATCTTGAGATGTGTTACTGCAAAATCTGGTTAGATGCCGGCACTCTACGTCCTCGGGTCCCGGCCCTCGAGCTTGTCTCAGCCGTCGCTGGTATGCCAAGTGGCAATGCCGTGGACAAGGCCAGAGGGTGAGGGCTCGAGAGCTAGTAAGAGCCCTGAGTCGCGATGCTCAGGCACCCCCCCTTTAACGTGCAAGTGGTCGACATGAAGAAGAAAAGGTGTCGTGGACGGCATCAAGTAATCAAGCATGATGGGCGAATGCATAATTGGAAATAAATGCGGAAGGGATACATGCCGCTGGGCCTAGCCCGAGTGGCCTGGGGATGATGCAGCCCGAGGGGCGCCCCCAGCAAAGCAAGCTAACGGCTGAAAATATAGAAAGGGATACATGCCACAGGGACGGACCCACGCAGCCTGGGAATGACGCAACCCTGGGAGGGCGCTCCCAGCTGGGAATGAAACTTGAAAGGTGTCACCTGAAGATGTCGTCGGTGCAGTGGCGTTGGTGCAACAGACTCGGTGGGCTGCAGAAGCCGATCCTCACGATCCCCTAGGCCCAGGGGCCTCGGGAGGCTCCGGAGGCACTGGTGGCTCCTCGTGAGCAGCTTCCATCTCCGCCAGGGCTGTGGAACGCCTATCTTCTTGAGCCTCCAAGATGGTCCTCATGAGGCGCTGGTACGCCACAGCCACGCTCGGCAGGCCATAAGGCATGCGAACATAGCTGTGGGGTGGTCCTCCGCAGCGCCCCACTTGTGAGGGCCAGAGGCGCTCTGTCGTGGCGATCTGATTGAGCCCTGGTACGTCGACGCAGACGCGCAACCCACCATCCTCGCCTGGATGGGGAGCCACAACTGGTGGGCGACGGCAACCTCTTATGATCCTCGACTCCCGTAGTTCTTGAATGGCCTTGCTAACAAACTCCTGCTGGTCTGACCTTCTTTCCCTGGCTTCCTTTTGAGGGAAACGTGCCTCGAAGCACGCCTCCACATGGTGACCAAGCGCCTCCCTCGTGACCTTGGCGAGTCCGGTGGCATTCCAGGTGAGAGCCCCCGAGCCCTGCCTGAGGAGGGCGCCGGGCGCACTTTCCTATGCGATTGAAGGAGGATCCCCCTGGGCAGACGCGGGCGCTGAAGGGCCTGCCTCCAGAGGGGCTGAGCCTGACGTCGTCTTCTTATTCTTGGGGGTGGTCTCAGGAAGCCTCCTGCTTCCGCGATCTGGGTCTTCTAGTGACGCGGCCTGAAAGGCTCGCTCCAGGGAACACACTGCATCCTTCTCTTCACAGGGCACCGTGATGACGCCGCCGCTTCCTGGCATCTTGAGGACGTTGTAGCCGTGGTGAGTCACGGCCATGAACTTGGCCAGCGCCGGGTACCCGAGGATGGCGTTGTACGGCAGGCGGATGTGGGCGACGTCAAAGTCGATGAGCTCGGTGCGATAGTTGTTGCGGGCCCCGAAGGTGACTGGGAGGCGGACCTGCCCGATCGGGACTGTGGAACCGTCGATGACTCCAGAGAAGGGCTTGGTTGGCTGAAGCTGTTCATAGGGCACTTGGAGGCTGTTGAATGTTTCCACGGACAAGACATTGAGCCTAGCCCCTCCGTCGATGAGGGTCCTGGTGACCAGGACATTGCTGATGACTGGGGAACAAAGCATTGGGAGGACTCCGGCTGTGGCCGCGCACTTGAGATGGTCTACTGAGCTGAACGTGATGGCGCAGGCCGACCACCTGAGGGGATGCGTTGCTTCGAGCTTTGGGAGAACTGCATTTACTTCGCGAGCAAACTGCTTGAAGATACGCTGAGAGGCTGGGGCTTGAGCTCCGCCCAGGATGCAGGCGATTGCGCGAGGCTCTTGGAAGCCCCCAGCCCCCTCATCTTGGTGGCGGTCTTCATTCCTTCTTGGCTGAGGCGGCAACGGCGGCAGGCCTGGGTTGCCATGAGGGCGATCCTCACGAGGCTGATCCCTCCAGTCCCCCTCGCGAGGCGGCTCACGCCAGCAGTCCTCGCGAGGTTCATCATGCCAGCCTTGACGTGGGCCACGATCTTCCCAGCGTCCCGGGTTCCTTCCTCCTCCTCTACCGTAGCCCCGGTCAGCACGGTCAGGGCGTCGGCCGACTCTTCCTTCTCGCACGGCGCGGAGTTCTTGGCATTCATTGGTGTTGTGGGTGTGGAGGTCGTGGTACACACAGTACCGGCTGCCCCTGGAGGATTCGGGCAGATCCTTGCCCTGCTTGGTGTCCGGCTCAGCCGCGAGCACGGCAGCCCCTTTGCGCTTCACGTCCTTGGCCTTGGGCTTCTTCTCTTCTGGGTCTGCGGCAGGCAGCTCGAGGAGGGAGAGGCGTCCCTCCTCAGCCCTGGCGCACTTGGTCGCCAGGTTGAACAGATCCAGGGAGGTGCAGAGGTCTTCATGCATCGCCAACTCCTCCTTCATCTTGACGTCGCGCACTCCATCGGAGTAGGCCAAAATGATGGCTTCCTCGGACACCCTGGGGATCTTGCGGCGCGCACTATTGAAGCGTTGGATGTACTTTTGCAGGGTCTCCCCAGGTTGCTGCTTGATACGGCGCATGTCGCTCACGGCGGGAGGCTGGTCGCGGGTACCTTGGAAGTTGGCGATGAAGCGAGTACGCATCTGGTCCCAGGAGGAGATTGTGCGTGGAGCCAGGTTCAGGAGCCAAGTGCGAGCACCTTCCTTCAGCACCATGGGGAACCAGTTCGCCATGACCTTTTCGTCCCCACTGGCAGCTTCGATTCCCAGCTCGTAGAGCTGGAGGAACTCTGTGGGATCAGTCGTGCCATCATAGCGAGGGGGCAGGTCCGGCTTGAACTTGCCAGGCCATGCGACTCCGCGCAGCTCGGCGGTGTAGGCGCGGCAGCCAGCGGTGGCCGCGGGAGGTTTTGGTTGAGGGAGAGCTTGGCCTTGCGGGTCCCCTTGCGCTGCAGCTGGGAGCGGCGTGGGGTCTTGACGTGTCGGAGCTGGAGCGGGGTCTCGGCGAGCCGGGGCTGGGAGCGCACAAGCGGCCTCTTGCGGTCGCGGGACTTCTTGGCAGCTCCGTTCCTGCTAGGCCGGCGCATGACGGAGCAGGTTCCGCCCAGGAGCTGCGCGCCTTGGGGCCATGGCATCTTATTGGAGAGGAGGCGGCTGGAATGCCCCCGGGGCTTTATTGCCCACGCGGGGCGGAGTGCGGCGCAGCGGTGCGGAAGGCGCGGGAGAGCCCCCTGCGGCGCGGACGAGATCGGCGACGTGGTCGAGCCACTCCTCGTAGACGTCATCGACGGGGCGGTAGCGCAGGAGCTCGTTCGCCGCGATGAGCGCAGCTCGAGCCTCCAAGGGCGCGTGAAGCGCGTGCGATGAAGAACCAGCCGGTTGAGCGACGGAGTGGCGGTGCGGCCATCTCGCCGCACGGACGGGTGCTGAGAGGATGCTTGCTGCTTGTTCCCCACCGGGCCGGTGGCAGAGTTGACGGCGGGCGACGGGGAACGACGAGGACGCCCACCGACAGGGGCCGTCTGGACGACGCAGGAAGCAATGGCGGCCCGGCGCTCGGCGCGGGCCCGACGAGCGTCAGACATGGATGCGACGGTCGGAGGAGAGCGGAGCGGTGGAAGACAGATTCCGGCGCACCCCTACCTGGCGCACCAAATGTCGGATCACGGGTTCCAGCAGACCCTTAAGGTTCGAACTCTAGGGTGCGCGCGGAGATCGTGCCCTCTACCTCACCGTCTCGCAAAGAACTAACTAGAAGAAGAACAACACAAGAGACACAGGGTTTATACTAGTTCGGGCCACCATTGTGGTGTAATACCCAACTCTAGTTTGTGGTGGGTGGATTGCCTCTTGGGCTGATGAGGAAGAACAGTACAAGAAAGAACAACCTCGTGAGGGTCTGTTCTTGGCTAGGGGATGAACTGCTAGGGGGAGTTCGATCGCCCTTCTCTTTCTCTCTGGTTCTCTACTTGCCCAGGTTCTGGACCTCTCTTGCTCTAGATACTGAATGCCTCTACCCTGGGGGTGGCTAGTCCTATTTATAGGCAAAGGCCCTAGGCCTCTTCCCAAATATTGAGCGGGAAGGGCGCCAACAATTGGCCAATTCAAAGGGGAACATCTGGTACACTTATCCTGACTAAAGTTGGTCTTCGCCTGCCAAAGGCCCTGTGGTGACGCTGTCCTGGGCTCCATGGTGACCTCCTTCCCACCGTTGGACTGGTCTTGGTCTCGTTGCACCGAAATGGGTGCCTTTGCTTGATCCTCTCGCCTGCGCTTGCCCCCTTTGCACCAAAGAGGAAAGGGAGACGCTGCGCGGGCTGGCGCCCGCCTGGCACCCTTGGTCGTCATGGCTTGCGTCATGGGCACCTCGTGAGGTACCCGCCTTGATCTCTCCGCCTCCTCGTGAGCCAGCCTAAGGAGGCCATGTATGAGGAAGCGCCATGTCGTCCGCCTCGCGAGGGTTGGCCCCTCGCGAGGGTCTTGAGCCTTGTGTTGATGAAGATGGGCCACGCTGGGCTCCCGTTTGAGCCATGCCGCAGGCCGCAGGCAGGCAAGTCTGGGGACCCCCGTTCCCAGAACGCCGACATACATCCCATTTCTGAAAGTGCGCTATATCGACTAGAGGGGGGGTGAATAGGCGATTTTTATGAAATTCTTCACTGAGGAATTTGCTCGTGAGGAAATTCCTTAGCGAAGAAATACTAGCAGCGGAATAAGTACTCAGAAGTAAACATTACAGATTACATGCATGGTCATCATGATGAAATGAAGACAAACACAGAGTACAGAAAGCGTAGGCACAGGATAACTCTAGATGAAGACAGACAGACTGAAGAAATTGAACTGAGGAATTTGTGAAAGTCTTAAGTCAAAGTCTTCAAACACAGATATGAACAAACAGACAACACAGTAATGAGGAAATGAAAGTGTTGAGGAAATGGAACTAGTAAGCTTGGTGAAGACAATGATTTGGTAGACCAGTTCCAACTGCTGTCTCAGTTGTACGTCTGGTTGGAGCGGCTGAGTATTTAAACTCGAGGACACACAGTCCCGGACACCCAATCCTGAGCACGCAGCTCGGGACACCAAGTCCTCACCGTATTCTCCTTGAACTAAGGACACACAGTCCTCGTCCAATCACTCGTGGTAAGTCTTCAGGTGACTTCCAAACCTTCACAGACTTGGTCACTCGGCGATCCACAATTCCTCTTGGATGCTCTAGACCTTGACGCCTAACCGTCTGGAAGAAGCACAGTCTTCAAAGGTAACAAGCGTCGGATCCACGCAGGATCAATTTCTTCAGTGATGCTCAATCACTTTGGGTTTGTAGGTGTTTTGGGTTTGGGTTTGGATTTTCCTCACTTGATGATTTTCGCTCAAAGTCCTCGGAGGATGGGTTGCTCTCAAATGACAAGTGTCAAGTTCACGCGGAGCAGCCAACTAGCTAGTGGTTGAAGGGGGCGGCTATTTATAGCCTAGGGAGCAGCCCGACATGATAAGACATAAATGCCCTTCAATGATATGACCGTTAGGTGGACAAGATATTTTAGGACAACTAGCGTGTGGCACAACAACGGTCGGAAATTTGGAGTACAAATTCCTCAGGGCTATCATGTTCCTCACTGTGTAGGCAATTCGCACTGGCAAATTCCTAACTCGTCAGTCAGAGCAAAGTCCTCAGTGACCAGAAGAACTGCGTCTCTGTCACTGAAGAAATTGACTGAACTGTATGAGATTTCCAATGGCTTCACTCGAAGGGATTGGTAGGTGTAGGATTTGAGTTGAGCATCACATGGAAATTTTCTCCTTAGTATTTCCTCGACCCCCTTTAACAGTACGGTGTTTCCTATGACTCAAGAAAGAGAAAAAATGAAACTACAAAAACAAAAGTCTTCACGCTTCACATTCCTCAAACGAATACCATGTCTTCAAAGTCACACCAATTTCTTCACTTTCAAAGTCTTCAAAAAGTCTTCAGAAAGTCTTCAGAATATCAAAGTCTTCAGTCGAAGAACTTCCTTTTTAGGGGTCGACTTTTACTGTAAATATCAAACTCCTCATAGACTTATAGACCTGTGTACACTCATAAACACATCAGATGCTTAACCTATAAGTCTTCAATACACCAAAATCACTAAGGGGCACTAGATGCACTTACAATCTCCCCCTTTTGGTGATTGATGACAATATAGGTTAAGTTTTCAACGGGGATAAATATGTGAAGTGTAGAAACTAATATTGAGGAATTTGATTGCAAGATATAGAAGAACTCCCCCTGAAGTTGTGCATAGTGAGGAATTTGCTTTTGAAGCAATGCACACTTGAAGAGTTAAATCATGGAGATCTCCCCCTATATCTTGTAATTCATACACGCATTTGATACATGATATGAAGAATTTGAAATGCATGATGAAATATGGTGCCTGATGCAATTCAGCATGCGTGCGATAACATTAATGAGGAATAAGCATGCAGAATAGCGCATCAAAAGCATCAAAGCTCAAACATGTATCGAAGTATCAGAGCATAGAGCGACAAAAGTATCAGAGCACCGAGCACCATAGGGTTTAAGATTACAACTCAATCCAATAAAAGTTTCGAAAGAACGAGAGTTGTAACTTAAAAAATGCCATTATTATAGACCCGCTTGAAGACTAACTCAGATTTCTCCCCCTTTGTCATCAAATGACCAAAAGGCTAGAAACTGAGGACTAACGCCCCTGAAGATATTCAAGTCGATGGAGGAGCGCCAGTGTTGTTGGGGTCGGTTGTTGAAGTAGGGCCTGCTGCAGTGTCGTCCAAGTCTTCATTTTCATCAGTGTCGCGCGATGAAGAATATGAACTGGCCACCAGAGAAGGAACCTTGACCTTCTTGAATTTCTTCGGCGGAGGTGCCGACCAGGCAAATTCTTCTTTGAGGCCCATGTTCTCTAAATCTTCAGCACTATATACTTGAGACAGAACAGCCCAGGTGCGGTTGAAGGTTTCATGAAGGTAGTAATGGTTTTTCTTCACTGCATTATATGTGGCAGTCATGTTGTGAAGAATTGAACCAAACTGACGCTTGACCCATTTGTGATTGCGATCAACCTTTTGATGAAGACTGAGGAGTAACTCAAGATCAGTCATCACCCTGGGTGCTGTGGCTTGAGGATTTGTCTTGGCAGTATTAGCAGCAGAGTCATGTGTGGCAGAGTCATCATTGGTGGAATAAGAAGCAGCCTTGCGAAATTGACCATCCAATGGACGAATGCCTTCATCTATCACAGCAGTGGCCTTGCCCTTTTCATCAGCTGAGAAAAATGTCCTTTTGAGGACTTAAATAGGAGGCAAGTAGCTGCAGTGGTTGAGAGTTTCAGCCTTGTAGTTGAGTGAAGACCTTGTCCTGATGAATCTCATAATCCAAGGTGCATAAGGCTTCAGCTCAAATGGTGACATAGCAATGTTGGCCAGAGTCCTCATGAAGAAATCATGGAAGTTTATGGGAACGCCATGTATGATATTGAAAAGCATATTCTTCATGATGCCAGCAATTTCTTCATCGGAAGAATCATGTCCTTTGATGGGACATATTGTCTTCGTCAGAATGCGATAGACAGTCCTAGGCACATACAGCAATTCCTTGACGAGGAATTTGGTACGAGGTGATTGCCCTGGCTTCAGAGGCTTCATGAGCACTTGCATATAGTGGTTTGACAGTTCAGGTTCATCATACACGCAATGCGCATCTTCAGTGGGTGGACTAAGAGAAAGGCAGCGAAGCAATTCAGTTGCTGGGGCCTTGTAATGTGTATTTTCAGTCATCCAGTCCAGAACCCATGAATTGACATCTTCAGAGTTGCCAGTGATGTGCAGTGTAGCATAGAACTGAAGAATAAGTTCTTCATTCCAATCGCATATATCAGTGCAGAAATTAAGCAGCCCAGCGTCGTGAAGAACACTGAGGACTGGCGTGAAGCACGACATAGACTCCATATCCATGTGAGGAATATGTGCATGGTCGAAGACTTTGTCTTTGTTATAAAGCACTGAGGAATAGAAATTTGCTTGGATGGCAGTCCAGAAACGCCTCTTCCTTATGCGAGCAGAGTCATAAGGATTGTATTCAGTGAAGAATACGTGCTCGCTATAGAAGTCTTCAGCCTTGAATTTCTGTTTGCGTGAGAATGGATCCTTTGGCCTTGGCAGAGGAGTGTCAGTGAGTTGCATCACGACCTCAGGAATCACAAGCTCAGGTTCTTCAGGCTGAGGAATTTCAGTATGTTCCTCAGGTGTAGTCACCTTGTCTGTTTCAGCAGCAGTTTCTTCAGCACTAGTGGCTGGAATATCTTCATTCACAGAAGCAGTGGGATGAGTTGCATCAGAGCCCAATTTTACGGTTGGTGAAGAAGAGTGAGGAATTTGCTGCAGGGGAGTGAAGAGTGGGGAATTGGGATGCTGACTTTCCCAAAAGTCGTCATGCATTACTGGAGTTGTGCTTCCAACATCCACATCTTCATCATCAATTTCTTCAACACCAGCCTCTTCAACAATCAAACTGAGGCATTTGTGATGAGACTATTGGGGTTGAAGTGATTGTATCCACTTCAATTTCTTCATCAATCTGCTCTGAGGAAGCAGCAGACTGAGTTTCTTCATCTGATCCACTGGGGATCTCATAATCTTCACCAAAAGGAACAAGGTCCTTTGATGGCATGGAGGAGATAGGAACAGCATCAATTGGATTGGCAAATGAGCTGGTCATGGGCTTCATCTTCTTTGGGACTGAAGATTCTAAAGCACTTGATGCTTTCCTTTTCTTTACTGCAGCTCGCTCTGCAGCCTTGGTTTTCTTCACATCTAAAGCAGAGGGAAGAACTGGAGTTGGAGTTGGTGCAGGTGGAGCTGAGGAATCTGGTTCAGTTTCTTCAGGCACAACTGATGCAGTTGCCCTGGTCACTTCATTTTCTTCAGGTGCACCACTAGTGGATGCCCTGGCAATTTCATCAACGGCTGGAGCAGAGTCATCAGCCTTGGAACTAGCATTTTCTTCAGCAGCCTGAACTTCATCAGCGGTGCTGGCATGTTCTTCAGTTTGCTGAACTGATGCTTCAGCTTGAGGAATTTGTTGCTTTGAGGCAGTACCCTTGGTGAAGGTATCAGTCAGCCTCACAAATCTGACCTTGGCTCCTTGACAATCAGCATAGTACGAGTCAAAGTTGTCGCTGAGGGCTTTGATCTCAGCCTGCATCTTGACAAGTTCCTCAGGCTTCATTTTGAGAACATTTTTCTTCAGCAGCTTCTCTTTGCGGTACTGGGATTTCTTGATCTCTCTGGCCCTATCATATTTCCACTTCTCCTCTTGGATGAAGTGAGTCAGCATGTGACTTTGGCCAGGTGTCAGCTTGAAATCAGGCATAGGAGTGTTGGGATCCTTGTGCCAGAGATCAATATAGTCTAGGATCGCCCTTGGGTCCAAAAGCAGGGGCACAGGTGTGCCTTTGGCTTTAGCAGCCCTTTCTTGGCGGTCTCTGATGATTTCAGCGAGTTCTTCTTCATCAGCTTCATCATCATCAGAGGGCATAGTGAAGACCACTTGCTTCTTTGGACTTGGGCGAGTGCCGCGTCCAGCGGTAGCCTTTTTCTTCAGTAACGAGGGTCCAGCTGAGGATTTTGGTGCAGCTGAGGAACTAGCTGAGACACCAGAGGCAATAGAGATGCCAGTTGTCCTTTGGCGTGAGGCCAGATGCACAGGAGCTGAGGATTTTGTGGGAGCAGGAGCAGCATGAGGAATTTTCTTTGAAGATTTTGAAGATTCTGGACGTGAGGGCGCAACTGAGGAACTTGGACGTGAGGGCATTGAAGGTGAAGCACTTGGCTTACGAGCAGGCTTCTTCATCATTGATTTCCTCGGCTTGGCCGAAGCCTCAGTGGCAGCAGCAGCAGATTCTTCATTGAATTTCCTCACTGCTTCTTTTGCTTGCTTTTGCAGTTTACGCTGGCGCTTAGCCCATTCTTGAGGAAAATCCTCTCCTCTTCTGATGCTTGTGGGATCAGCCACTTGGCCAGGTGCCAATGGAGGTCTTGGGCATGGAGGGTTTACTGCGAATTTCTTCATGTACTTGGGAGTGACGTATCTGTACTCCCTCCACTCACGTGCCCATCTCCTTTCAATCCTTTGGATGCGCACCTTGCGCTGATTTTTGTCTTATTTACCAAATTTGGATTCATCAGGTGTGCAATACCCAACATAAATGTCCTCAGGGATTTCAAATGCAGTCATGACCTCTGGTCCCTTTCCTCCTTTCTGCGGCCTTTTACCTTCAGCCATTTTCTTCAGATGAGGAATTTGAACAATGGAATTCTCTGAAGATGTATGCAACTTTTCTTCGAGGAACGCTGCAAATGAGTTAAGTTGATGAGAACCTAAGGATTCAGCAGCGGACATGTGTACCTGTGAACAGAGTATAGTTGCGAGGAATTTGAAGAGGTCATATGCGTTCTCAGAGGGTTTTTCATAAAGAACAAGTTTTGAGGAATTTGACCAGATTCGTCTTGAGGAATTTCACTAAGCTCCATATATATCTTAGGTTCCAGAGTTGTATAGATTGAGAATCCACACAATTGAGGAATCTTGAAGAAATTTAGAATTAGGGAAATGAATCAAGAACAGAGAATGAGTGAGGTGTTTTGTGTGTGAGGATTTGAAGAATAAAACACCTTTGAAGATTTTGTAGAGAAACTTTGAATCAAAGAGGGCAGTAAAAATAGCATTTAATTACCCTGAATGAAGAACATGACGAACTGTGAGTTGGAACAGAGAAGTTCGTCAATGCAGATCTTCCACGCCCTAACTTGGTGGAGGAAGACGTCTACGGCGGCGGCGGAGGTGAAGATTTCCGCAGTCGGTGCAAGTACGTCGGCGACGAGGTCAAGGCAGTGAAGCTCTTCCTCACCGGCGACGATGGAGTAGCGGCGGCGCTAGGGTTTGGAAACTCGAGCGGGGGAAGTGAGATCGAGCGGAGTAAAGAAGTGAAGATGGCGACGGAGGGGTATTTATAGCCGCAGTAAAAACTGCTTGTCCGAAGATTTAGGACTAACATGCCCCTAGCCGTTCTCCTTCACTTGACATGTGTCACCCACGTACTGTGTAGTGGAGATCGTGTAAGATCGTGGGTGAGTAAAATAATCCATCGTGGGAAGTGGAACGGATTGAGCGGCAAAACCGAAGGTTTGGATAAGATTAGTTTTAACGTTCTGTTCGCAATATCTTCAGCTGACAAGGACACATTGAAGAATTTGAACGAGTTTCAAATAGAACGCACATGAAGAATTTGTGAATAGACTGGATTGAGTATAGCATAGAGGGGAAGGGTCCGATCACATTCACTTGAAAAAAAAATCCAACTTGAAGAAATAGCTATAAGTGAATGCTGTAGAGGACATAAACTCATATATATATATATATATATATATATATATATATATATATATATATATATATATATAGCGAATGAAGAAAAACGACGGCACAAGTGAAGACTTTGTAAAGTTTGAAGAATTTGAAAAACTAAAGAATTTCAAAAGTTGAGGAAAAACTCAAATTGAAGATTTTCAACTTTTGTGGTGGCGTGACCCACCGTGTAAGAATGATGATTTCAGACACCGCGTAAAGTTGTTGTAGGGTTCTGAGAATCAAATTCTTCATTACTTTCTTCACACTTAGGGTGTTATTCTTCATTGATTGAAGAAAAACGTTTCTTCATGTGTTGCACATCTAAGTCATCAATTTTGCATAAGTGTTAGGATGAGTGCATTTTCAAAGTACATTCGAAGATTCTAAGATATTTAGCTCACACCGCAACTTGCTAAATCTCTTCTCATCCAAGGGCTTAGTGAAGATATCAGCTAGCTGTTCTTCAGTCTTCACATGCTCAATAGAAATGTCGCCCTTCAACACATGATCACGAAGAAAATGATGACGAATCTGAATGTGCTTTGTCTTCGAGTGCTGAACTGGGTTGTGAGCAATCTTGATGGCACTCTCATTGTCACAGAGAAGAGGCACATTCTTCACGTTGACTCCATAGTCCTTGAGTGTTTGCTTCATCCATAGTAGTTGAGCACAGCAAGAACCAGCAGCAATGTACTCAGCTTCAGCAGTAGACAGTGATACGCAGTTCTGTTTCTTCGAGGACCAACAGACCAAGGATCGTCCGAGGAAATGACAAGTACCAGATGTTGACTTGCGATCCACACGGTCACCAGCATAGTCAGAATCAGAATATCCAATGAGGTCAAAGTCTGAGCTCTTGGGGTACCATAATCCTAGTGTTGGTGTGTGAACTAGATATCGAAGAATATGCTTCACAGCTGTATGGTGTGATTCCTTCGGTGCAGCTTGAAATCGTGCACACATGCAAACACTAAGCATTATATCTGGCCTAGATTCACATAAGTACAATAAAGAGCCAATCATGGAGCGATATACCTTGTGATCGAAGTCAGTACCATTTTCATCAGTGCATAGATGACCATTTGTGGGCATAGGAATTTTGAGACCTTTATAGTCTTGCATGCCGAATTTCTTCAGGACATCCTTGAGGTATTTCTCCTGAGATATGAATATCCCATTGTGCTGTTGACGAATTTGTAGACCTAAGAAGAATTTCAATTCTCCCATCATAGACATTTGATATTCTTCACACATCATATAGGCAAATTCATCACTATAACGTTGGTCAGTACAGCCAAAGATGATATCATCAACATATATTTGGCACACAAATAGTTCACCATCATATGATTTAGTAAAAAGAGTGGGATCGAGTGAACCGGGTGTGAAGCCTTTCTTCATGAAGAATTCCTTCAATGTGTCATACCACGCCCGTGGGGCCTGCTTGAGGCCATATAGGGCCTTGTTAAGTCTGAAGACTTTGTCAGGATGTTTTGGATCTTCAAAACCTGGTGGTTGAGCAACATATACTTCTTCCTCAATCTTACCATTGAGGAATGCACTTTTCACATCCATTTGGTATAAGATGATGTCATGATGGTTAGCATAATCAAGTAATATGCGAATAGCTTGAAGTCTAGCAACAGGTGCAAAAGTTTCATCGAAATCAATTCCTTCAACCTGTGTGTAGCCTTGAGCTACTAGTCGTGCCTTATTCCTCACCACAACACCATTTTCATCTTGCTTGTTGCGGTAGATCCACTTTGTACCAATGATGTTATGCTTGCGAGGATCGGGACGATTGACCAGTTCCCATACGTTGTTGAGCTTGAACTGATGTAATTCTTCTTGCATGGCCTGAATCCACTCAGGCTCCAGAAATGCTTCATCTACCTTTGTGGGCTCTGTGATAGAGACAAAAGCAAAGTGCCCACAAAAGTTAGATAGATGTGAAGCTTTTGAGCGTGTGAGAGGACCTGGTGCTCTAATGTCATCGATGATCTTCTCCATTTGCACTTGTTTTGCAACGCGAGGGTGAGTTGGTTGCCGTTGAGGAATTTGATCAGCATTTTCTTCAGCATCAATTTCCTCAGCATTTTCTTCAGGTGCATCAGTTCGACGTTCTTCACGTTCTGGAATGAATTCTTCAGCAGATTCTTCAGTAGGAATGATATCTTCAGTAGCCTTGTGCTTGATCGATTCCTCAGGTGCTGGTTCATCTAACACAGAAGGTAGGTGCTCTCTTTGCGAGCCATTAGTTTCATCGAACCACACATCTACAGTTTCAACAATCTTGTGAAGAACATTGTTGAAGACTCTGTAGGTGTGCGAATCCTTTCCGTAACCAAGCATGAAACGTTCATGTGCTTTCGGTGCAAATTTAGAGTTGTGATGAGGATCTCTAATCCAGCATTTAGCACCGAAGACTTCAAAATAACTCACATTGGGTTTCTTGTCAGTGAGAAGTTCATAGGCAGTCTTCTTGAAGAATTTGTGAAGATATACTCTGTTGATGATATGGCACGCAGTATCAATTGCATCAACCCAGAAACGACGAGGGGTTTTGTACTCATCGAGCATAGTGCGAGCCATCTCAGCAAGAGTCCTGTTCTTGCGCTCCACGACGCCATTCTGTTGAGGAGTATAAGGAGCAGATAATTCATGAGTAATACCAAGTTCATCAAGATAGTCATCGAGACCCGAATTCTTGAACTCAGTGCCATTGTCACTTCTGATGTGCTTGATCTTCACACCAAAGTTAGTTGAAGCCCTCGAAGAAAATCGTTTGAAGACTTCCTGCACTTCAGTTTTGTAAGAGACAAGGTGCACCCATGTGTAACGAGAGTAATCATCAACAATAACAAAACCATATTGAGATGCTTCATTAGAGAAAGAGGAATAATGGTTAGGACCGAAGAGATCCATGTGAAGCAATTCGAATGGACGAGTAGTGGTCATGATAGTCTTCGCTGGATGCTTGGCCTTGGTCATCTTTCCAGCTTCACAGGCACCGCATAAGTGATCCTTGAGGAATTTGACATTCTCAATGCCAATGACATGCTTCTTCTTCGCAAGCGTGTGCAGATTCCTCATGCCAGCATGACCAAGTCGTCGATGCCATAGCCATCCTTCTGAAGCTTTTGCAAGTAGGCACACGGCAGGTTGTGAATCTGCAGAGAAATCAACAATATACAAGTCTCCTTTCCTAAAGCCTTCGAAGACTTTGGATTTGTCAGATTCCATAATCACAACACAACGATACTTGCCGAAGACAACAACCATATCAAGATCACAAAGCATTGAGACAGACATAAGATTGTATCCCAAGGACTCAACAAGCATGACTTTGTCCATGTGTCGATCCTTTGTGATGGCAACCTTACCTAGACCCAATACCTGACTTTTGCTTTTATCAGCGAAGATGATATGCTTCATGTGTGATGCTGATAAGGGAGCATCCATCAACAGATTCTTGTCACCGGTCATGTGATTTGTACATCCACTATCAAGTACCCATTCAGTGGCTTTGGGTTGATCATCCTGCAGATGAATTAGTGCAACTTACGAACCTCATATACTTCAGTAGTGAAGAATATGATATCACAATTCATCAGATCAATTTCATCAAGAAGTAGAACCGATAAAACAGAGGGAGGACGTGTGAAATGAAAGTTCATTTCATCATGGTTAGCCTGCGTCCTTTCAGGCAATTCTATCAGGTCCCCAGCAAATTCTTCAGACGTTACAGCACGTCTGGAGACCTGACCCTGCAGAAGAGATTAGTTCTTTTTCTTCACCACCCACATCTGAAGGGGTGGCAAAGAGTTCATCACTCTGCGAGCTCCATATGAGAATGGTGGCAAAGCAGCCAAACCATTTCGTTTCACATAAGAGGGGTTAGGGTAAGCATATGAATAAGCAGAGAAATTCTTCGAGGACTTATGAACATAATACTTTGATGAATAATGCTCATATTCATAGCCCTTGGCTCTTCCCTGCAAAACAGAGTTGTTAGCACGATGATGTTCATATGAGGACTTTGATCCATGTGAAGAATTTGGTCCATATGAAGAATTAGATCTGGGGTTCCTTTTCTTCACAGGTGGTGTCATGAGGACATTCACCTGAAGACTTTCAAGGCAGCTTTTGGGAACCCAGATTTTCTTCATAGGGGAACCGTTCCTGCAGTTAGTGCCAACATATCTAGCAAATACTTCACCATTCTGATTTTTGAACAGTTTATAGTCGAAGTCAAATGACTCATCAGAAGAATGAGAAGATTCACATGTATAGCCAGATAAATCAGATGGATCAACTGGAGGTCCCTTTGCAGCAACCCATGAGGTTTTGGGGTACTGCTCAGGCTTCCAATAAGTACCATCCGCATTGAGTTTCCTCTCAAAGGCAATACCCTCTTTCCTAGGGTTCCTGTTGAGGATCTGCTTTTTAAGCACATCACAAAGAGCCTGATGCCCTTTGAGGCTTTTGTACATGCCTGTCATGTACAATTCCTTCAGCCCTGCATCGTCAGTGATACTAGCAATGTCCTCAGATGAGGAATTACTGATAGTAGAGGCAGGTGAAGAATTTGTAGCATTTGAAGCATTTGAACATTCAGGTGAAGAATTAGCAGATTCTCGTTCAATGCATTTTAAACATGGAGGAATAAATTCTTCCTGAGCAGCGCTGATTTGTTGAGCAAGTAATGAATCGCGCTCCTTCTGAAGATCTTCATAACTCACTCTTAGCTTCTCAAGATCTTGCTTCTTTTGAAGATATTCATAAGAAAGCTTCTCATGATCAGATAAGAGAGTGTTATGATGATTTTGAAGGTTGTCAAGCTTAGTCTGAAGTCTCTGAAGACTTTCAGCCAAGGCTTGTGCCTGATCCATTTCTTCACCCAACATATCATTGCTCTTACTAAGCATATCATTAGCATTTTTCAAAGCTCTTTGTTGTTTAGCAGCAAGGAAAGCAAGTTTGACATAACTGGGTCCAAATTCATCAACAGATTCTTCATCACTAGACTCAGATAGGTAGCATTCAGTTACCTCAGCACTTTTTGCCATAAGGCATGAAGTAGAGGATGATGATTCTGGTTCGAATGTCATCGATTTGAGCGATTCCTTGAAATCCACAAACCAAGGATCATGACGGTTTCGATGGCCTTCATAGACGTCAGAGAGACGGTCCCAGACAAGCTTCGCCTGATCGAGATGCATGATGTTTCTGAACTGGTTTTGAGACAGACTGGAGCAGATGACGGCCTTTGCTGTGAGGTAGAGTTGAGTGTACTTGCGAATGTCATCAGCTTCCGCCATCTTGCACAGATCGGTCAGACCAATCTTAGTGACGGTCCATAACTCACTGTCCATCACCATGAGACGCTTCTTCATCATAGCCTTCCATTTGGGATACTCGTGACCGTCAAAGATTGGGCACAGCACTTTCTTCATATCTGCGGTCGACATAACTAAAACTCCAGGCGGTTAAACCAAAATCACACAGAACAAGGGAGTACCTTGCTCTGATACCAATTGAAAGTGCGTTATATCGACAAGAGGGGGGGTGAATAGGCGATTTTTATGAAATTCTTCACTGAGGAATTTGCTCGTGAGGAAATTCCTTAGCGAAGAAATACTAGCAGCGGAATAAGTACTCAGAAGTAAACATAACAGATTACATGCATGGTCATCATGATGAAATGAAGACAAACACAGAGTACAGAAAGCGTAGGCACAGGATAACTCTAGATGAAGACAGACAGACTGAAGAAATTGAACTGAGGAATTTGTGAGAGTCTTCAGTCAAAGTCTTCAAACACAGATATGAACAAACAGACAACACAATAATGAGGAAATGAAAGTGTTGAGGAAATGGAACCAGTAAGCTTGGTGAAGACAATGATTTGGTAGACCAGTTCCAACTGCTGTCTCAGTTGTACGTCTGGTTGGAGCGGCTGAGTATTTAAACTCGAGGACACACAGTCCCAGACTCCCAGTCCTGAGCACGCAGCTCGGGACACCAAGTCCTCACCGTATTCTCCTTGAACTAAGGACACACAGTCCTCGTCCAATCACTCGTGGTAAGTCTTCAGGTGACTTCCAAACCTTCACAGACTTGGTCACTCGGCGATCCACAATTCCTCTTGGATGCTCTAGACCTTGACGCCTAACCGTCTGGAAGAAGCACAGTCTTCAAAGGTAACAAGCGTCGGATCCACGCAGGATCAATTTCTTCAGTGATGCTCAATTACTTTGGGTTTGTAGGTGTTTTGGGTTGGGGTTTGGATTTTCCTCACTTGATGATTTTCGCTCAAAGTCCTCGGAGGATGGGTTGCTCTCAAATGACAAGTGTCAAGTTCACGCGGAGCAGCCAACCAGCTAGTGGTTGAAGGGGGCGGCTATTTATAGCCTAGGGAGCAGCCCGACATGATAAGACATAAATGCCCTTCAATGATATGACCGTTAGGTGGACAAGATATTTTAGGACAGCTGGCGCGTGGCACAGCAACGGTCGGAAATTTGGAGTACAAATTCCTCAGGGCTATCATGTTCCTCACTATGTAGGCAATTCGCACTGGCGAATTCCTAACTCCTCAGTCAGAGCAAAGTCCTCAGTGACCAGAAGAACTGCGTCTCTGTCACTGAAGAAATTGACTGAACTGTATGAGATTTCCAATGGCTTCACTCGAAGGGATTGGTAGGTGTAGGATTTGAGTTGAGCATCACATGGAAATTTCTCCTTAGTATTTCCTCGACCCCCTTTAACAGTACGGTGTTTCCTATGACTCAAGAAAGAGAAAAAATGAAACTACGAAAACAAAAGTCTTCACGCTTCACATTCCTCAAACGAATACCATGTCTTCAAAGTCAGACCAATTTCTTCACTTTCAAAGTCTTCAAAAAGTCTTCAGAAAGTCTTCAGAATATCAAAGTCTTCAGTCAAAGAACTTCATTTTTAGGGGTCGACTTTTACTGTAAATATCAAACTCCTCATAGACTTATAGACCTGTGTACACTCATAAACACATCAGATGCTTAACCTATAAGTCTTCAATACACCAAAATCACTAAGGGGCACTAGATGCACTTACAATTTCTCATTACTGATGGGCCATTTTCTCGGCCAGCCGAATGAAAGCTCTCCTCGTCTTGAAAGATTGGCAGCCCAACAGGCCTGACAAAGCGACTTCCTTGGCAAATCACAAAAAAACTGGGTTGTGGCCGTGGACCCAGCTGTCAGCCTCTCCACGTACAGTACTCTTCCGATGGAAGTCGTTCCTTGACCACATTGACCACGCCGCACGGAGAGCACCACGGTGGTGGACGACGGTGAGGCCTAGGAAGGGGACAACGCGGAGCCGGGGAAGACGCGGCAGTGGAAGCCCGCGCGGAGAGGAGTACGAGGGTTCACTTGTTCGACTGTGGTGTGAGGCTGCCGTCGCCGCAGGGCCTGGCCAGCGGTGGGAATAGTAGGGGGCGGTGAGGCCTCTGCGGCAGCACAGCCGGCCACGGGAGGCAGGGGCATGCGGCATGACCGGCGCTGCTTTGGGCGGCTGGAGCAAGAAGACCAGAGGTTGAAGAAGCACTACGGCCGTTGGATGGACATGGTACGGTCACTGGAGCTAGAATCGTTCATATTGACTAAGTTGACAAAGCCCTCCATCCCCGACAACTTTGTTGGCCCACAAGTCATCCTCCCACTATGGTGGGTCCCAGCTAGCAGGGGGTATTCATTTTTTTTGCATAATAAGGAGGCACTTCCTTGCGTGCAAAGATATAGCTGGTGGGTCCGACCTGTCAGCGGGGGGAACGTTTTTTTAGTCCATTTGGTGGGCTGGGTGAAACAATGATGTAGCATCTATGCAGCCCGTTTAAATCCCATTTGCATTTTTCTCAAAATCCGCGGACTTGGTGGGCTGGGTGAAAATATCATGTTGGGCTAGACGGAGAAATGTTATAAAAACATAAACACATGATTGCACGTCAGTAAACTCTTTGCAAGCTTATGTACGCAATCACTAGGAGTTAACTTGCCAAGTTATATATAAACAATTATTATTATTATGTAAGAACTTTCAACTTACGAAATAAAATATCATTTTAATTTGACGAGTTAATAGTATGTGGGGTATTATTATTTTTTAGGCTGGACGTGGGACAATTGAGTTGGTTCTAGGGAAAAGTACTGGGAGAAAACTCAGTTTACATCGAAAAAGAAAGTGGGAGAAAATTCAGAGACCTGCTAGGTCCACCTGAGGAGGGGAATATGTTGGGAGGAAGGAGATTCAAAGCACGACAGCCGAGTGAACTAGTTTACATACATAAGCAAATAGCCACTAAAAAGCAATCAGGTTAATGGGTTCTTAAAAGAAATATTTCGGACAAACCAGATAATTACGACACATAGGCTAATGCATGAAACACTCAGATGATAAAGGTGCTTATAAACAGATAAAGTACAACATCTAGACCTTCCTGGCACGCTTGATCATGACACCGCGGCTGTCCGTGTACTCGTCGGTTACGGGAAGCACACACGCCCTCATGTCCAAGATCTGCCTGTACATGTCGTAGCATGCATATGCATCCTTGGCCGCGTAGGTTATGTAGGCTAGATTCAGAGGTACCTCCCACATGTTCAGGTCGTCTTCTTTCATGTTGGCGTATCAGGGGTCCATGATGGTCTCAGCGAGGTCAACCACGGAGTCCTTCCCCTGCCCATTGCTGATGATCTTGTATTGCTTCTGGATGTCGACAAGCTTGTTGCACCAGATGGCTGAAACATCACGTTCTTCCTTCTCTCCACCGTAGCGAAGGTGCAGCCGGTGCTGCCGATGAAACGGGCGAATGCTCCAGAACCTGGTGCAGCCATAGGACTGAGGCGAGGCAGAGCTTCACCGAGTCCGTATCGTTGGTGTAGTTCACATTCAACTTGGTGCAGCCATAGGACTGAACGGCGAACTCAAAGGGGAACTCCTTGCTGAAGTCCATATCCAGCAGGCTCACCCCTCCTATCGCCATTGGAGTCTCTTCGAGTGAACGAGTGTGTAGGCGGCGGCAGCAGTTCGTTTTTCAGCTCCTGGGGAACTGGATTCAACAGTAAGCTGAGTGTGTATAGGCGACAATAGTTACTACCCCTCCCTCGTCCGCTGCACGCCCGGCAGAAGATGCACCCTCGGCCACACGTTGGTTCACGAGCAGGTCTGTATTGGTACTGTAATAACAGGAGTTAGTGGTCACTTTACTCAAATTTAATTAGCTCTAATAGAAATTTATACTTAAAACAAGCAATGCATTCGCTCGTTCTATCAGTGCCACAGGATCAACATGCACAACAATTAGAATTATTATTCTCAGGACGCACAGGATCAACACATTTGTCGCACTTTCACAAAGATAATACTACCAAGTTTGAACTGTTTGTTATGGTTGTTGTCCTCTGCATCATCATGTCGTGTTTCCCAGCTTGCAAGATTCAGAATCAACAAATAAGATCCAAATAATAAGTACAACAAAGATGCCTACACATCTCATTGATTCCCATCTTGCAAGATTCAGAACCAACAAATAAGATCCAAATAATAAGTACAACAAAGATGCCTACACATCTGATTGATTCCGAGCTTGTAAGATTTAGAACCAACAAATAAGATTCAAATAATAAGTACAACAAAGATGCCTACACATCTCACTGATTCCCAGCTTGCAAGATTCAGAACCAACCCATTAGAGCCTTTTGATAAAGTGAATATCGGGATTAAATCCATCTTCGCTAGCCATGTCATACAATCGAAGAACTTGGCGAATGCTCTTGACCGTCACAACATCTGTAGTTGAGTATTCCTGTTTGCATAGCACAAACCAGAAGAGCATGATTTCACTTTAATAGTGGCCTCCTTTACTCAACCTGCAGCTCCACTCGGATGAAGCCTGCCTGGAGTTCCATGATTCAATTCATGCGCCTTTTTCTGCAGTTCACCTGAAATGAAGCAAAGATTGCATCATTCAGCTAGCAAGACGTACTTGCTCTCGTGAGCTGGCAGGTTCTTCTATAGTAGTTGCACTAAAATTGAGGAACATTAAGGTTGGCTGTCCGGCTCATGTAAGGTGCAACTATAATTTTGTTATCCTTTTGTGCAGTTCTACTAAAATAAAGTGTCATTGTGGTGACAGTGACGGCTCATCTTGCAAAGGCAAAATGTTGCACGAGATTACCAGCAGAACTAGACGGAGATTTTGGAAACTCCAATCACCATTTTGTGCAGTTCCACCAAAATTGAGAGATGTTGCCCACGTGACATTTTAGTTGAACTGCACAAGACACTCATTCCAAAAAAAAGTGTTTTGTGCAGTTCACCAAAAGGTCACAATAGCAACAAGGTGAAATGGATATCCCTATCTGCACAAAAAGATAGAAAGTAAACAGTTGCTGGTCAATAAGAATATACGAAACATATACAAAATGAAAAGAAGCATCTTAATTATGTTCATGGCAATCACGCAAGGACAGTAGAAATTTTAAAACGTCAGCAATGCTTCATGTTACCAGAAGCATTACGATCAACAATGAGATTCCTCAAATATGGGATTACTTTAATGGTGGCATTGCTTGTTTACCAGACACAGGAAATCAACAGCAGCTAAAGAGTTGGTTTAAGGGCATGGGACTGTGGGGAAACCAGGACACTCAGCAGCGTAAAGGAGCAACTTACTTATCATACTGGGGAAAACAGCAGGAGTTCCATTTGTAACACAGTTTAATTGCATCTTATCACTAGAAGCATTAGATTAACAATAACACTGGTTAGACATGTCCCTAAGGTAATAGTGTGATCGCTTCATTTTACATGCGCCCTTACAATAACAACAACAAAAGGTTGGTATAAGGACATGCGACAGTGGACACATCAGCACAATGTACCTACAAGGAGGCATAAAGTGGTGATGCCGAGTTTGTTCATGCTATGTGAGGGCAGCAAACCTAATCCTGGAGACCTTGTACTATGTGAGGGCAGCAAATCTAATCCTGGAGACCTTTTACTATGTGAGGGCAGCAAATCTAATCCCGAGACCTTTTACTATGTGAGGGCAGCAAATCTAATCCTGAGACCTTTTACTATGTGAGGGCAGCAAATCTAATCCTGGAGACCTTTTACTATGTTATGGCAGCAAATCTAATCCTGGACACACTCTGTTGACTTGTCCACCATCCGCCACTTTCTATCCTTTTTTCAACCAATAATAGATCTGTTCCTTATCTAGTTTGTATTGCATTTTCCCATTATTTCCCTTTTCAACCAAGAGACCGGTTGTGTATCCGGTCTCTACTACTTTCACCATATTATTTCATCTTTGAATCAAGTCCTAGATTCATGCTACAACTTTCCCCCCTTTCTTTGTTGTTTGAACAAAGCCCTAGATTCGAATGCATGAAGTAGCTTTACCTCTAATAATACTAAAAATTTAGGTGGCTTTTGAAGAGCTGATGGGAGTAGAAAAAGATGCACATGCAGACACGTGGGGAGCTGGGGCAGTAGAGCAAGGCCGCTTTCGAAGAACTTATACCTGAGGGTCGCCAGGATTTCGGCGGCGGTAGGTCGGATCTGCAGACAATACGGCAGGGAGGAAGAAGGGTCGGAGGACCTCCCGAGCCGGCGCTGTGTCGGAGAGAACGGCACAGGCAGAGGATCGGGCCCCTCCGGCAGCTGTGGGTTTCCTCCCTCGGCGGCGATGACCGCGTGAACGATGCACCTTTTAGTCCTCTACACACACCAGCCGAAGGGATCCGGCCGGATCTGTGACCAACGGTGAGCAAAGAGAAAATGTCGCTACCACTGTCTTGTTTATATCTAGAGAGGATGAGAGAATGAAGAGAGCAACCCTAGTAAAGCAAGCGCTCAGGCCCCTGTGTCCATAAATAGTGGAGTGATTATCTTTTTCTCTCCACAACAAGCATTTCAATTTGTGTACGTGGCATTAAAGAAAAGAAACTCTCTATTTAAGGTGACTACTGTACGACTCCTACTTACTACTACTAGTAGTACTACAGTATTGTTCACTTGTGCTCCCCGCCCCTCCATTCATTGAACAACCCCACGGGTGAATAAACATACAATACTTACTGTATTTATATAGAACGAAGAAGCTCGAACTATTTTTGCGTAGTTAAAAGATGAGGGCGGGGCTTTTCCCGGGCAGTACGCGCGGCAGTTTTCAGGTAGGCGGTTTGACAGAGAGGCGAGGAGGGTGAGCGAGTGAGGTTGTGCGATTTGACGGCGCGTTACTGCTGGAAAGACTTGTGATATGACCACTCACTGTAGTCATGAATTACTGGCGCTCCGACCGGGGTGATGCCCCCCTTCCGTTCCACGCTCTAATCTGGTGCATGACACGTCGACCCGGATGCTGGCTCTCCCACATGTCGGAGTAGTAAGAAGGAGCAAAGAATGATGCGGTATATACTAGTACTATACTACTCCCTTCGTTCCTAAATATAAGTCTTTTTAAAGATTCCACTACAAAATACATACGGATGTATGTAGACATATTTTAGAGTGTAGATTCACTTATTTTGCTCCGTAGTCCATAATGAAATCTCTAAAAAGACTTATATTTCGGAACGGAGGGAGTACTACTCATGTCGGAGGAGTGCGAACCGCGTAGCCCAGTGAACCAGCAGTGCGAACCACGGTAGCCCAGTGAACCAGTAGTAGAAAACAATGTGGTGATATGGCCATAAAAACCAATGTGCTACGGTCCACACTGTAGCAAGTACAGTAACACTCCTCTTTGTTTGGATCCCTGAGTTAGAGCTAGTTTGGGTTGAAATAGCCTCAAATTATCTAAACAAGGGGGGTTAGTTTGAGCTAGTTTGCTCTAACCCAGCTAAAAAACTAGCCCGGTGGAGAAGTTCTAATTGGGTTAGTTATCCTCGGGCCCACTAGAAGAGAACTAAAAAAAATCTCCCCTGCCCGCACCAGATCGCTCGCCCCCCCACCTATCACATGAATCCTCTCTGTTCTCCATAGGGTCGCTCGCCCTCTCTCTCCTCCGGCCGCCCTCTCCTTCCGGCCTCCGCCGCCCTACTCCGGCCGCCCTCTCCCTCCGGCCTTCGAAGGTCGCCCAGCTCCCCCTTCACCAGTCGTTTTTCTCCCTCTTTCGTGCGCGGCGGCGGCGCATCTACCAGGGAGGTCACGAGAGGGGTGAGTTTGTTCGTTCCTTCTCTGTCTCACGGCCATATCAGTGATCTTGCTTGCTCTAGCACTAATTCTGATTTGGAAAAGAAGATCCTGATCAAACATGGTATAGATTTGTGGTGCACGCATGGAATTGTTTAATGCTGCTTGAGGAGGTAATAAATCTTTCTAGAGGCCCAAAGATTCAGGTCACCTTTCTAGGTATTTCAATTTCAGGCTTGCATTATTTCTAGAGGCCCAAAGATTCAGTTCACCTTTCTAGGTATTTCAATTTCAGGCTTGCATTATTTCTAGAGGCCCAAAGATTCAGTTCACCTTTCTAGGTATTTCAGTTTCAGACTTGCATTATTTCTAGAGGCCCAAAGATTCAGTTCACCTTTCTAGGTATTTTAGTTACAGGCTTGCATTATTTCTAGAGGCCCAAAGATTAAGTTCCTAGTCGGCGGCAAGCGGCCCTGCTACCCATGTCGGTGTCGACCTTAACTCGCAAGGGCCGGTGTCGGAGGGGTTCCCGGGGCTCGGGCTCTACAGAGCCTTCCTCCAGAGCGACAATGGAGAGCTCCTCCCTCGGTGCGTGAGGGGCTCCGGGCTCCCTCCCTATCGTGAATGACTTCCGTGATGAGTTAGCTCATTCTTTGTTTCATGAAGTGTTTTTTTATTTTGTGAAGCTTGATTGACGACTTGTATGTTTAAGTGGGATATCTCATTTGTATGGACAAAGTAAAAATTATCATGTTTTGCATGCTTGATTTGTATAGATGGTTCGTTTATGTCAATTGTGAGCGGGAGGAGGCCACAGAAGAGCCGGCCACACCAAGAGGGTGCTTGGATCCAAGGGACTTATTTTAATCTAACTAAAAATAGTCTCTTTAAGAGGCTAAAAGTTCCAAGCACCCCTGACTAAAGAGGGGCTAAAAAAATTTAGTCAGGGGTACCCCTACTAAAATGTGGATTAGTCATCTCTCTCCTCATTTAACTCCTCTCCTTTAACACAGGCGAGTTCTGGATTGGAGGGTTTGGAGGATAATAAATGCTCATTAACTTGATTTTAGTCTCTTTAGTATTTGGATCCAAGCATGGGTGAGGCTAGCAAGTTTTAGTCTCACTACTTTTAGTCATGGAACTAAAACGTATCCAAGCACCCTCCAAATCCGGCAGGAAATAGGGTCCAAAGTAGTCAAATGATTGAGATAGAGCATTTATTGTCAATCTAACCCTGCCATCCATACATGATCCACCTCTTTGGTTTAGAGTTAGTTCAGGGTTAGAATCTAACTCTAACATCTAACTGAGTTAGAGTTCTCCTCGTCTTGGTTCATCGCCATCATACTTTCCCCATTCCCGTGTTTTCAGTATCCTGCGAATCAAAGAGGCCCTTTTTCTCCCGGAAAAATCAAAGAGGCCATTAGACTGGTTCCGGTCCGGTCATTTTTTATAAACGTGTTATGTCCAAAATTTAATGAACGTGCTCCGGTTTCCACGAAAATAATCCGGTTTCATGTAGTAATTCATTCATTTATTTATTCTTCTGCGGGGGTTTGCATGAAATTTGTGAGGTCTGAAATGTAAAGTACCTCGGCATATGCTCTGAGTCGGCGAATGGGAGCACGTGGAAATAGCCTAGGAGTACATATAGGAGGATAAATGCGTGAAATAATATGTACTGTGAAGCGTAGCCGCGGTTTGAAAAGGAGACCTAAAGTGATGACAGCTATAGGTCGCACGCACCCAACTAGTGGTACTAGACATACGACTAATTTTTCCCTCAAAAAAGAAAAAAAAAGAGGCACGAGTGCTCAGTACTCCTATTCTAGAAACACAAGTCCCATCTGACAACATCGTCCGTGCTACAGCTAGCTCTCCTCCCTCGTTTCTCTCTTCTGACGCCCGGTGGGCGGGGTGGGTTTGCTCAACTACGGCCCCACCTCATAGTGAAAACGTTACGACTTGAATAAAAATGCCATATGCTCCCTCCATTCATAAATATAAGCCTTTTTAGATACTATTTCAAATGGAATATAGCATATAGATGTATGTAGACATAGTTTAGAGTGTAGATTCACTCATTTTGCTCCGTATGTAGTAGTCACTTGCTGGAATCTTTAGAAAGACTTATATTTGGGAACGAAGGGAGTACTATACTAATAAAACATTAAGGCCACGAGGCGATGCAGTGCTGGTTACAGGAGGCAAGAAGAAGAGATGCATCTATCGACGATGTCCACCTCCTCGACTCAGGGCGCCGGCCCACCGAACGGCATCGAAGTAGCAGCGGCTTTCGTGGCTAGGTCGACGTGCTTCTGAACAATGGCGTCCAAAGATTCCAGCCGCTGGAAGAAGGCCAACGTCTTTCTATCCTCGCTTGCCTTGTAGTGGCCTATGTAGACGATTTCCTCGTAGACGTGGATGTGCAGGTCGACGGTTTCTTGCATGGCGAGGCGTTGCGCGACGAGCGCGGCCTCGAGGTGCACATTCTTCGTCGCGACCTCCGGCACCTGCAGGGCCACCAGGGCTTGAAAGAGTTCGTCACCATGGAGGCCGATGAGGGTGGCAGGCAATGAGGAGCCTGGGCACGCGGGCTAGAGCAGTACGGCAAGGTCGTCCGCGCGCTTCTTGACGGCGGTGAACTTGCGGATGGGGTTGACCATCATGTCGTCCATGCGAGAGGCGAAGCCAGCATCGGCAAGGGCTACGATGCCTGCGGTCACCAGCACCATCTGGAAACGCTGCACGGTGCGGGGCCGCAGGCCGGCGCCTTGGATGATTTGGCACAGCCGACTGCCGCTCGCGTCCATCGCCTCCATAGGTGCTTGTGGCTTCTGGTCACTTGGTCTTGGATTGGAGTGAGCAGTACTGTTGCGCAGAGATTTGGGAGTAGATGGATTGGAGTGGTGGGGCACCTTTATTATATGAGAGTCCAAACTCTGTTGCATTCACATCGTTCTGGCTCTATTCTACTTCTCCAATTAATTCCCTCTGCATGTAATTGAGGATGCATCATTGACCGTTCAACGTCTCGGGAACCGCTACCCTCTCCCTCCTTGGCATTCAAGCACCTATGGACCCGTCGACGATTAGGTGCCTATGGTGACTTCGTAAATTTCAAGATGATAGTGCCGTGCGTGTGTGCGTTCATAGGGGTGAGTGTATGCGCGTGTATATGAGCGCTTGCGTCTGTACTGTGTAAAAAAACGTAAATGCATGTCAAAAAGAGACTAGTCAGTATACTCAATATTGTGCACCTCGGAGAGGAAAACGATAGAACTAGTACGTATTTATTTACGGTGCAGATTCACTCATTTTGCTCCAAATGTACTCCGTCTCGGTGTAGTCTAGTCACTTGTTGAAATCTCTAGAAGGGCAAATACTCCTTTCTGGTTTACAGGGCTATACTAGCAAGTAGTTGTACGTACTAGTACAATAGTGGGCTCACATAGCAATTTTGTCTCATGCAAGAGCCTGGCTATATGCGTGCTCCAATGTTCGCGACTGCAATGTTCGGTTTGCGCTTGGCTCTTCGCCTCTTCGAGAAGACGAACAATGATGTTACTACTACTGCTTCTACAGTGTCGAATCCACTGCTGCATGTCCGCCCGTCGCGAGCGGGACGGATAGCTTGTTGTAGAAGTACTACTAAGTAAAAGCTTGTCCTCGTTTGCGAGCAACCGCGCACATGGGTGAGGGAGAAGGCGTGTAGTAAAATCAAGCTTCTGCTCGTTGTACGAGTTGACGCGACACATCATAGCACTGGCCCCACATGCTTGCCTCTAAACTTGGCTGAAAGACCCGCAGTGTACAATATATTTGCTGCAACCTCTAACATTTACCCACCACAAATTAAAATATATGTGGTCGTATGCATTGTTCTGATGCAGAGGCCAGGGAGTCCCCCCTTTTCGAAGAAAAAACAAATTAAAATATATATTCCTGTCTTGACCAGATGAGCGTGCAAACTACAATCACCAGGGTGTCAGGTAGGGCCAGAACACTATTTTAATTTTTTTTTAAAAACTTCGAGACGGCCACATAGCATGGAGCCGACCCCAACGATTTTAAGCTTACAGGCACGGTACACGCTATCCTAGACTACTCTACACATGAAACGGCCACACGAGCGTCCGGGCTGCGCTTGGCTCTTCGCCTCTTCGGGAAGTCGAACAATGATGGATTACTACTTCACTGGAGGAGTACTACAGTATGCTTCTGGCCATTTGACACCGATTGAACTGCTGCATGTCCACCGCGTGTGGGAGGGAGAGCGTGTAGCGAAAGCTTATCCTAGTCTTGCCAGCCACCACGCTCATGGGCGAGGGAGGGACGCTCCTGCCTTTGCGGGTATGACAGGTGGGCCCGACAGGTGTGTGGCCAACCTGTCATACAGCCAAAGGCAGGTGCAGTTAAGTCGGCGAGGGAGAGGATAATCAAACTTCTCGTTGATGTACGAGTTGACGCGACACATCAAAGCACTGCACTCGATATACTTCAATAATTTGTGTTTACCGATGCATTAATTACAACGCATGCATGCATGCTGTGACTCTCCTTTTGATACTTGCATGTGTTGATTTAATGCACCTTGAAGTAGTATAAAATATGTGACGGTAAAGCTTTGTAATACCCGGCCCAAGTCGAGAGATGGTTGTGCACGAGGAGGCCGAGATCATGCAGACCGAACAGGACCCAACGATGGAGCTCTCTAAGGTCTCGATCGACCTCACCGTGCTCCATTGCCCCTTGTGCCTCCGCCCCTTGATGCCTCCAGTGTATGAGGTTCAAATACACCTCGTCCATTCGGCTGATTGAGCAAGGTGCCGGTTTCTTGATTGATGTGCTGTTTGATTGATTTCTTCAGTGCAAGGGAGGGCACCTGGCCTGCGCGGACTGCCGCGACGAGCGCCCCGGGAACCAGCGGCAGTGCCAGAAGTGCGAGCGCGGCGGTGGCTTCGACGTGCGGAACACGACGGTGGACTCCGTCCTTTCGTCGGTGAGGATGGAGTGCCCGCACGAAGGCTGTGGGCTCTACGTCACTTACCACAAGCTCGCCGATCACCAGAGCGTGTGTCCACTCACGCCCTGCAAATGCCTGGTGCCCGTATGCGGCTATAAAGGCCCGTCGCCGGCGCTCTACCACCACATCGCACCGCGCATCCCATGCCCGTGCACAGGATCCAGTACGACAAGGTGCTCCAGCTGCAAGTGCCACTGTCGGAGCCACGGCTCCTGCTGTTCGCGGAGGAGGACTGCCGCGTGTTTTTCTTGGTCGGCGGCGTGCTTGACATTGGCGCGCCTATCGTCATGTCGGTCGTCTGCATCAGAGCGGGGGCGTCCCCACTGCCGCACTACGTGGCCAACTGTGGGCGAACGGCCCGCCGGGGGAGCCCAAAGGCACGACCGATGCCATCAAGGTGGAAATGGAGGTGACAAGCAGCAAGGATCCCAGCGACGTGGACGTGCAGGAGCTGACCTTCTTGACAATTCCGCCCAAGCTGCTGGCCGGGGCTAAGCTTGTGTCCCTCCACATTCAGATTGACAAGCTCACGTCCTAAATGTTTCTACAGTGCCTTATGTTTATCTTAGTAATATGCTAATATAGGGATTACCTTGGTCTACTTTAGCTTAATAAATGGTGGGTTTTGGTGGCGATAAAAAATTATGTTTATCAATGCATTAACTGCAATGCATGCATGCATAAAGTACATGCATTGGTCAATTTTCTCTTAATACTTGCATGCAATGATTTAATGCACCTTGGAATCTGAACATGTGTTGGGGAACAACCAAATTGAGCCTTATAAAATGGAACATCCAAACTGATGCACTTACAAAGCCCTATAAAACCGGAAAGGAGAGAGTAGAAAAAGTACTCCATCCGGGAATAGTGCCGCACTTCGAAACTTGAACCGTCAATAATTTTTGAGCTTGCGTCTCGTCACATTCCAAATTACTCCATGCTATATTGAATTGCAAACCTGTTCACACCAATCACAACCTAAACGGTTTCCCACCTAGGAGCGTATTAGTACTCGGTTATAAATACTAGTATGCCAAGATAACTGCGCATTCCTCCTCAACTCCTCATCCACAAAAACAAACAAGCCATTCAGCATCCTTCCCTTGCGTCTGCCATGGCCAGCGTGAGTTCTGGGTCGAGAGATTGCCACCAGGGAGAGGCGAGCATGGAAGCGGAAGCACGAGAGATGTCCCGCCTCGCTGCGAGAGCAGCCGACATGTCCCGCCGCGCGGAAGTAGCAGCACAGAGGTCCCACCGCACCGCTGAAGCAGCACGGAGGTCCCTCCGCGCCGTCGATACAGCAGACTGGTCCGGCCGCGCCGCGAAAGCAGCAGAGATGTCCCATCGCGCCACGAATGCGGCAGAGATGTCCCGACATGCCGCGGCGGCCTGGGAAAATTTCTCGCAGGCAGGCGATGGCTGTTACAGGCGCATGCATGCGATCGTCCATAGCCAGATGGAGCAGATCTCCGGCTGGGCGAGGTTGCAGGATGACATGAAAGCCTCGTTTGAATAGGCTATCGGCGTACTAAGGGAGGGCAATCAGAGGCTCCGGGCCGAGCGCGACTTGCTTAGGGAGAAGATCGTCCGAAGTGCAGACCAGCAGGAGGAGACCAGTGCCTTGTTGAAAAAGACCGGCGTCATCGTCAAGAAACCTATGGACGAGAATGACATACTCCGCAACGAGCGCCAAAGGCTGGTGGAGGAATCCGTCGATGTTCTCAAGCAACGTCTTGAGGACATGAAAGATCTCATCGCCGCTCGCCGCGGAGATGAAAGGATCGATAAGAGGTGTCTAGAGGGGGGGTGATTAGACACTAAGTGCCAAAAGTTGCAGTTTTTAATATTCTTAAGTTTAAGTGGAGTTTAAGCACAAGTTTAACAAACACAATACATATCAAGCAAGCATGCAATGAGTATATGAGCAGCGGAAAGTAAAGCATGCAACTTGCAAGAATGTAAAGGGAAGGGTTTGGAGTATTCAAACGCAATTGGAGACACGGATGTTTTTGTCGTGGTTCCGATAGGTGGTGCTATCGTACATCCACGTTGATGGAGACTTCAACCCACGAAGGGTAACGGTTGCACGAGTCCACGGAGGGCTCCACCCACGAAGGGTCCACGAAGAAGCAACCTTGTCTATTCCATCACGGCTGTCGCCCACGAAGGACTTGCCTCACTAGCAGGTAGATCTTCATGAAGTACGCGATCTCCTTGCCCTTACAAACTCCTTGGTTCAACTCCACAATCTTGTTGGAGGCTCCCAAGTGACACCAAGCCAATCTAGGAGACACCACTCTCCAAGAAGTAACAAATGGTGTGTTGATGATGAACTCCTTGCTCTTGTGCTTCAAATGATAGTCTCCCCAACACTCAACTCTCTCTCACAGGATCTGGATTTTGTGGAAAGAAGATTTGAGTGGAAAGCAACTTGGGGAAAGCTAGAGATCAAGATTCATATGGTTGGAATGGAATGTATTGACCTCAACACATGAGTAGGTAGTTCTCTCTCAAAAATGTGTATTGGAAGTGTAGGTATATTCTGATGGCTCTCTCCATGAATGAAGAGTGGGTGGAGGGGTATATATAGCCTCCACACAAAATCTAACCGTTACACACAGTTTGCCAAACTCGGTGGGACCGAACGGTTAAACTCAGTCGGACCGATTTAGCAAACCTAGTGACCGTTAGGATTTTCGGTGGGACTGAGATGCAACTCGGGTAGGACCGATATGGTTAGGGTTAGGGCATAACGTAATCTCGGTGTGACCGATTACACAAACTCGGTGGGACCGATTTTGGTAATAAGCTAACCAGAGAGTTGGTCAAGCAAACTCGCTGAGACCGATTACACAAACTCGGTGGCGCCGGATAGAAAGAATCGGTGGGGCCGAGTTTGACTTTTGGTTTAGGTCATATGTGGATGTGGGAAAGTAGTTGAGGGTTTTGGAGCATATCACTAAGCACTTTGAGCAAGCAAGCCATTAAGCAACACCTCATCCCCTCTTGATAGTATTGGCTTTTCCTATAGACTCAATGTGATCTTGAATCACTAAAATAGAAAATGTAGAGTCTTGATCTTGAAGCTTGAGCCAATCCTTTGTCCTTATCATCTTGAAGGGGTTCCACATCCTCTAGTCCATGCCACACCATTGTTGAACTTATCTGAAACATACTAGGTAAAAGTGTTAGTCCAACAAGAGATATGTTGACATTAATTACCAAAACCACCGAGGGAGCACTTGTGCTTTCAATCTCCCCCTTTTTGGTAATTGATGACAACCTACATCAAAGCTTTAGATAAAGATATAGAGAATAGCAAGTAAAGCTTTGGAAATACATGTAACAAGCATAGGCTCCCCCTACATGTATGCAATAATGTGAATATTGAATATAGGAGCATGTGAATGCATAAGCATGACTGAGTAGGCATTGTGTTACATGTATCTTGGCTATGTGCATCATAGCAAATGATGTGAAAAATGAGAAATGTACCTTCATGCTCATGAGTCCTTCTTGCAAACAGTATGTACATCAGCAAGAACTTCTCATTCACATGACTGTGATGCATATACTTACCTTGTGGTCTTGAGTTGGCTTAGGATGGGATGAACCTGTGCAAACAAGGTTAGATAACACAGATACACCTACTGACCAGAGCAAACAAGAGAAACCACAAGAGAACCAAGACTAGGATGACATGTAGAGTGAGTACTAAGTACCACATTGGATATAGACATGTCCCCATAGGTAAAGATATGCAATAAAATCAGAGATTTCCTTCCCTTAGATGTCTTGCTCCCCCTGAATCTGCATGGGATATTGGGAGAAGATAGGGAACAGAAAATCAGAGCAACAGAAAAGAAACAATAGAGCTTGAGCTAAAGCAAGCAAACAAACATGTCTTTCCCCTCTTAAAGACATGTGACATCTCTCCTCTTGAACACCAAGCATCTGGGGTCATTGATGATATTACTTTCTCCTTGTTGAGAAACTCTCTCCCCCTGAGTATTCTCTCTTTCTCCCCCTATAGGAAAGATTAAGCTTTGATGTGATCTCTCTCTCCCCCTTTGACATCAATTTCCAAGAAGGGCTCTTCTGGACATGTGATACAAGTGGGTTGGTCCTTGAGTCACAGAGCAAAGCAGCATGTCTAATATGATGCTGGTAGAGGACAAGAATCATTGAGTGGAGCTGGAGCAAACAGAAATAAGGAATAAGTGGCAATTTGGTTTTCTTGTGGTAAAATCGGTGACTCCGAGTTGTGTGCTTCGGTTGCACCGAAAGGTTTCGGTTGGGCCGAAGAGAACAAACCGGTGTGACCGAGTTCATTAGAGTGAAACCACTTATCACCTCAGCTCACTAGACAAGTAAGATCTCACAAGGATATGCAAGGAATTAACTGAAAGATTTGCAATGAATTGGATGCAGAAAATGCAGAACAAAAAGGAAAGAAAAGAAACTAAAAGATCTAGATGAAGTTTTTTTGAAAGGGGAAACAAATATGCAAATGCAAAAGCATGGAGAAACACTAGAGAACTTTATCTAGAAATGGTCGGTGACAAAGTCACCTATGTTATAGTATATTGACTTAGGAGTCAAGTGAGATCACTTGATCATAGGTCATACTCATCGTTTAAGCTCAAAATGGGGTTACCATTTTTCGTTTAGGCATCTTGATGTATTCACATCTTGTCGAGTTGCTTTGACTCATGACTTGGAGTAAAGCCTCTCTAAGATGGAATAACATACCTTGGGTGGTGGTGTTAATCTTGCACATGTAGTTGAACTTGTGTGGGTTTCTCAAGGTTGATGTAGTTCATCAAGAGTTGGGAGAACCACTTGGAGTTTGAGTTCATCTACCTACATGGGTTAGTCTTGCAAGGAAGAGCACTTGTGTATCCAAAATGACAATCATGAGACTCAACATAGAATTTTCCAAAGGATATGTTTGAATGGTTTCGTGCTTCCTTGTCTTCAACCACCATTGTGTAGAGTTGGTGATGTAGAAATTGCTCAAGATGTGAGTGAATTGCAATCTCATAGATTTAGATTCATCCAAGTACCTACACGGGTTAGATAACATGCAAGGTACAAATATATCCAAGACATATGAATAGCAACATAAGAGAAATATCGAGGTTTAGTCATAGGATCATGCCCCGCATGTATCAAATGGAGTTCCTACTCCAAGTTTGAAGCATCAATGATGTTAAATTCACCTCTCAACCTACAAAACACTTTCTCATCAAGTGGTTTAGTGAATATATCCGCTAATTTCTTATCGGTGCGAACATGCTTAAGGTTAATGTCCCCTTTGGCAACATGATCTCGAATGAAATGATTACGAACTTCAATATGCTTAGTTCGAGAATGTTGCACGGGATTGTGAGCAATCTTAATAGCACTTTCATTGTCACATAGCAATGGAACATGTTTCACATATATCCCATAATCTTTAAGAGTTTGGGTCATCCAAAGTAATTGAGCACAACATGAACCAACGACAATGTATTCCGCTTCGGCGGTGGATAAGGATACCGAGTTTTGTTTCTTGGAAGACCAAGACACAAGAGATCTACCAAGGAATTGACAAGTACCCAAAGTGGACTTTCTATCAACCTTTTCTCCGGCATAGTCCGAATCGGAGTAGCCAACAAGATCAAAAGAGGACCTCTTAGGATACCAAATGCCAAAATTTGGTGTATGGATTAGGTATCTCACTATCCTTTTCACAGCCTTAAGATGACATTCTTTAGGAGCAGCTTGATATTGTGCACACATGCACACACTTAGCATAATATCGGGACGAGAGGCACATAGATATAACAATGAACCAATCATAGAGTGATAAACCTTTTGATCAACCGGTTCACCATCTTTGGTCAAATCAAGATGTCCACTAGTAGGCATGGGTGTAGTCATACCTTTGCATTCTTGCATATTGAACTTCTTGAATAAGTCCTTGGTGTACATCGTTTGAGAGACAAAGGTACCTTCCTTAGTTTGCTTGATTTGCAAACCGAGAAAGAATTTGAGTTCACTCATCATAGACATCTCAAACTTCTCCGACATTAGCTTTCCAAACTTCTCACTAAAATGAGGGTTAGTTGAACCAAATATGATATCATCAACATAAATTTGGCACACAAATAGTTCTCCATTAACCCTTTTAGTGAAAAGAGTAGAATCAATTTTACCAATGTCAAACCCTTTTTCAATTAGGAACTTCGTCAAGCATTTATACCATGCTCTAGGAGCTTGTTTAAGACCATAAAAGGCTTTGTGAAGTTTGTAAACATGATTAGGTTTCTTAGGATTGACGAAGACGGGAGGTTGCTTAACATAAACTTCCTCCTCAATTTTGCCATTTAGAAAAGCACTTTTAATGTCCATTTGGTACAAGGTGATATCATGGTGATTAGCATATGCAAGTAAGATGCGAATGGACTCAAGTCTAGCAACGGGAGCATATGTCTCACCATAGTCCATACCTTCAACTTGTGTGTAGCCTTGGGCGACGAGACGTGCTTTGTTGCGAACCACTTGTCCATCTTCATCTTGCTTGTTGCAAAACACCCATTTGGTACCAATGATGTTGTGGTTGTTGTCGGGCTTCTCGACCAATATCCACACTTGACTTCTCTCAAAGTTGTGTAGCTCTTCATGCATAGCGTTTATCCAATCCGGATCCTTCAATGCTTCTTCAACCTTCATAGGTTCAATGCTAGAGATGAATGAGTAATGTTCACAAAAGGTAGCTAAACGAGTTTTAGAGCGAGTGATTCTCCCGGTTTGGATATCACTGTAGATTTGCTCGACGGGATGATCTTTGGCAATTCTTACTCGAACTCGTGAAAGCTTTTGCTTGGGTCGGGGTGGAACATCCTCTTCATCTTGTTCTTCTTCTTGGCCTTCTTCATTGTTGACATTTTCATTCTCTTGTCGTGGTGGAGAAGGAGGTTGTTAATGTTCATCTTGGTGCGCTTCCTCGTTTTCTTCATCTTGGCGTGTCCCACTTGTGGATGCTTCCGTATCAACTCTTGGTTCACCTTGTCGTGAGGTAGAAGCTTCCACTTGGACGTACGAGGTACTCTCCTTCACTTCCGTTGGACAAATCTTGCCAATGGACAAGTCTTGAATTGCTTCCGAAGGGTCTTTGTCTCCTACATCAATTGGCAATTGCTCTACTTGCGAGCCGTTAGATTCATCAAACTTCACATCTACCGTCTCTTCAACCTTTCGGGTGAAATTGTTGTAGACACGGTAAGTGTGAGAGTTTGAGCAATAACCAAGTAGGAACCCTTCATGAGATTTAGGAGCAAATTTAGAACGACGATGCTTATCAAGAATGTAGCACTTTGAGCCGAATACTCGAAAGTATCCAACTTGGGGTTTGTTACCGGTGAGGAGCTCGTATGCCGTCTTGCCGAGTAGCTTGTGAAGATACAAGCGATTTGTTGCAATACAAGCTGTCTCAACCGCTTCCGCCCAAAAGTGCTTTGGCGTTTTGTACTCATCAAGCATCGTTCTTGCCATCTTGATAAGAGTCCGGTTCTTCCTCTCGACAACTCCATTTTGTTGAGGTGTGTACGTAGCCGAGAACTCGTGTGAAATCCCTTCTTCGTCAAGAAAGGTGTCCACATTTGCGTTCTTGAACTCCGTTCCGGTGTCGCTCCGAACCTTCTTGATCTTCATGTCAAACTGATTTTGGGCCTTCCTAGCAAAGTTTTTGAAGATCTTTTGGACCTGCGATTTGTCATCAAGAAAGAACACCCACGTAAATCTTGAAAAATCATCAACTATGACTAGACCAAATGAGTTACCATCGAGACTCTTGTAGGCATTTGGACCAAAGAGATCCATGTGAAGTAGCTCAAGTGGTCTTCTTGTGGTCATGATGTTCTTCACGCGGTGACTTCCTCCAACTTGTTTCCCTGCTTGACAAGCACTACAAAGTCTATACTTGTCAAATATGACATCTTTTATTCCAAGGATATGATCACCTTTAATAAGCTTGTCAAGATTTCGCATACCAACATGACCTAGTCTTCTATGCCACAACCAGCCTTTAGAAGATTTAGCAATTAAGCAAGTTTTAGGTTGAGCCTTTTTAGTGAAATCAACAATGTAAAGATCTCCTCTATGTATACCGGTAAAGATCATTTTGTGATTGTCTCTATGAAACACTTGGAAATCTACTACAGTGAATAGGACATTGAAACCGAAATCAGCAAGTCTGGAAACTGAAAGTAAATTGTATCCAAGGGATTCAACGAGCATGACATTTTGTATGGAGCTATCATGTGAGATGGCCACCTTACCCTTTAAATTGTCACCAAAAGTGACGTATTTTCGAGGGTCGTCGTTTTCAGCAAGCTCAAGGAACATATCTTCATCTTCGGTCATATGATCAGTACATCCACTATCAAGTACCCATTCCTTTCCTCCAGCCATGTAGCCGCGAAGATTTGCCATAAGACCAAAATGCCTCATTGCATCATCAAGATCATAGTCACTATCATCATCTTCATCATAGTATCCATGTTCAACATCATCTTGTGATTGATCAATTCCTAGAGAGGGTAATTCATTAGATAAATGATCATCACAATGGTTACCTTTATGAATTCTAATAGCTTCGGATATGACATCGCTAATGATTCCAACATTTCCTTTAGAACGCATGAGATTGGTTAGCTCAAATAGACAATCACCAAAGCTAGGATCACTAGAGTTCATCTTACTCAAGGCAATAGACTTATGGTGAATTTCGTCTAATTTTTTTAAGAAATAATCGGGAAATCGTTCCTCAAGAAATTTCCATATAGTATAGGCACAATCAAGAGTAGGCAAACTAGCAATCAAATTTTTGGGCAATCCTCTTATGATAAGATTGATGGTTCTAAGATTGCGAATCGTGTCAAGATCTTCTTCGGGTGTGGGATGCATGGGATCAATATGAGGTGCACAAGGGCAAGTAATGTACTTATTCAAATGATATTCATTGAAAATCTCAAGCATTTCATTTTTCCACTTATGAAAATACTCTCCACCAAGAATAGGCCCTCTATGTCTAAGACTCCCCAAAGTAGACACATCCATCTTCCTCCAATGGTGTTTAAACCAAGGCAATGGAGACCAAAGCTCTGATACCAATTGAAAGGATTGAGAAGAGGTGTCTAGAGGGGGGGGGGTGATTAGACACTAAGTGCCAAAAGTTGCAGTTTTTAATATTCTTAAGTTTAAGTGGAGTTTAAGCACAAGTTTAACAAACACAATACATATCAAGCAAGCATGCAATGAGTATATGAGCAGCGGAAAGTAAAGCATGCAACTTGCAAGAATGTAAAGGGAAGGGTTTGGAGTATTCAAACGCAATTGGAGACACGGATGTTTTTGTCGTGGTTCCGATAGGTGGTGCTATCGTACATCCACGTTGATGGAGACTTCAACCCACGGAGGGTAACAGTTGCGCGAGTCCACGGAGGGCTCCACCCACGAAGGGTCCACGAAGAAGCAACCTTGTCTATTCCATCACGGCCGTCGCCCACGAAGGACTTGCCTCACTAGCGGTAGATCTTCACGAAGTAGGCGATCTCCTTGCCCTTACAAACTCCTTGGTTCAACTCCACAATCTTGTTGGAGGCTCCCAAGTGACACCTAGCCAATCTAGGAGACGCCACTCTCCAAGAAGTAACAAATGGTGTGTTGATGATGAACTCCTTGCTCTTGTGCTTCAAATGATAGTCTCAACACTCAACTCTCTCTCACAGGATTTGGATTTGGTCGAAAGAAGATTTGAGTGGAAAGCAACTTGGGGAAGGCTAGAGATCAAGATTCATATGGTTGGAATGGAATGTCTTGACCTCAACACATGAGTAGGTAGTTCTCTCTCAGAAAATGTGTATTGGAAGTGTAGGTATGTTCTGATGGCTCTCTCCATGAATGAAGAGTGGGTGGAGGGGTATATATAGCCTCCACACAAAATCTAACCATTACACACAGTTTGCCAAACTCGGTGGGACCGGACGGTTAAACTCGGTCGGACCGATTCAGCAAACCTAGTGACCGTTAGGATTTTCGGTGGGACTGAGATGCAACTCGGTAGGACTGATATGGTTAGGGTTAGGGCATAACGTAATCTCGGTGTGACCGATTACACAAACTCGGTGGGACCTATTTTGGTAATAAGCTAACCAGAGAGTTGGTCAGGCAAACTCGGTGAGACTGATTACACAAACTCGGTGGCGCCGGATAGAAAGAATCAGTGGGGCCGAGTTTGACTTTTGGTTTAGGTCATATGTGGATGTGGGAAAGTAGTTGAGGGTTTTGGAGCATATCACTAAGCACTTTGAGCAAGCAAGCCATTAAGCAACACCTCATCCCCTCTTGATAGTATTGTCTTTTCCTATAGACTCAATGTGATCTTGGATCACTAAAATAGAAAATGTAGAGTCTTGATCTTGAAGCTTGAGCCAATCCTTTGTCCTTAGCATCTTGAAGGGGTTCCACATCCTCTAGTCCATGCCACTCCATTGTTGAACTTATCTGAAACATACTAGGTAAAAGTGTTAGTCCAACAAGAGATATGTTGACATTAATTACCAAAACCACCCAGGGAGCACTTGTGCTTTCAGGAGACTAGTTCCCGCGGCCTGCAGCAATGCATCAAGAAAGTAGAGATCAGCGAGCCACATCCTTGTCTTCCTTCTTCTTTTGCCCTTGTGTATTTCGGGCGTAGCCGCATGTGGCTTTTTTAATTATCTTTCTAATTATGTAAGACAATTAATCGTCCTTATCTTTCTGTGGAAGATCAATGTTGCGAGGCTGGAATGAAGAAAACTCTTGTTGTGGCGACCCTGACGTTGCTGTTCTTCTAGTTGCTGCTAGGCTTCCTTCAGTTTCCTGGTTTCTTTTGATGTAATAATCGGTTTAGGATGTGGATTGTGTCGTCGGTTGTGAAATGTTGGGTTCTAGCGCGGATGTTTGGCCTTTGTTGGCCTCTTGGGATGTTGCGATTTCAATCTGGTAGCTTTTAGTCCTTCGTGTTAGGCTAGAGTTGTGCTAAACTTCTTGTGAATTGTGGTGGTTTTCATTAATGAAAATCGGAAGGGACAAGCCCTTCTTTGATAAAAAAAAATTAATCGTCCTTATATATTCATCATTCTTGCTATAAGTCACAGTAGATGCTATATAGGTTTGTCGGATCTTACATCAAGATCCGTGCTTTCAGATTTTCTTTTTTCTCTCTTAAATCTCAGTCGAGTGAGACATAGCCACGCCATTAAACAGAGGCTCAGGCGCCATTAATGGAGACCTTGGGAGAGAGGTGGACGGCAGATGAAGTTCAAAGGGCTCTCCTCCCGATAAGCACGCGCAGGGGTCTGATCGCACGCCTCTCGTACTCAAATAGCTACCCTGCACGGCGCCACCTAGCTAATAAAAAATGGGGACGCGTGGCGGCGCATAAATGGTACTAGTAAGTAGAACGCCCACGGTTTCAACAATACTTGTGTTTCTGATTGTAACGTGACAGCACTTGTTCCAAAATGACTTTGTTGATTGTTAATGTGTGCGCCTTCGCAAATCGGACTGCAAATTTACCACAGCATGTTGGTGCCATGTCATGGCACCAAGCCAAGTTTCATTATTTTCATGCGTGTTTTGGATTTACAGGAATTAAAAAACTAAGTTTCTCAATGTTTCCAACCCGGCCACGACGCCCAGAATTTTGAATTTCATTCCCATTTCTTGCATGTAACCTAGAAATTTACCTGAGGACACACATGTGATTTTTCAACTAACTTTGGTGCACTGGAACATGTGCTTGTATTTCAAATTTGAATTATGCACACAAAGGTGACACGTTTCCTCCCAGAACCACGAGCCTTCTTGAGAGAAGCTCCGATTTGCAAGAAGCTTATACCAAAATTTGTTCCTATTCGGCCAATTTTTTTTACCATGGCATGGTACTACCATGACATGACACCATGCCAAGTTTCATGATTTTAAAACCAAGTTTCTCAATGTTCTCGACCGAGCCACGATGCCCAGATGTTTGAATTTGATTCTCATTTTTTGCATGGGACCTAGAAATTCACCCGAGGACACAAATGTGATTTTTCAACCAACTTTGGTGCACAGGAGCATGTGCTTGTAGTTCAAATTTGAATTATGCACATTAAATGACCAAAAACTCAATTAATGTGTAAATAAGGCCAAACGAAGCCGGAATAATTCCAAAATTTAACAGGGCACTCATGTAGTTCTATGTTGCCTTTGTAAATAAACTCAAGGGGAACAACGTATATCGTTTTGCACTCAAAGGTGGCATGTTCCCTCTCAGAACCACGAGCCTTCTTGAGAGAAGCTTGGGTTTGCAAGAAGCTTATACCAAAATCTGTTCCTTTCGGCCAATTTTTTTACCACAACATGGTAGTACCATGACATGACATCCATGCCAAGTTTCATGATTTTCAGACGTGTTTTGGATTTACAAGAATTTTAAAACCAAGTTTCTCAATGTTCTCGGCCGAGCCACGATGCCCAGATGTTTTAATTTTATTCTCATTTCTTGCATGGGACCTACAAATTCACCCGAGGACACAAATGTGATTTTTCAACCAACTTTGGTGCACGAGAGCATGTGCTTGTAGTTCAAATTTGACTTATGCACATTAAATGACCAGAAACTCAATTAATGTATAAAAAGCGACAAACGAACCCGGAATAATTCCAAAATTTAACAGGGCACTAATGTAGTTCTATGTTGCCTTTGTTAAGAAACTCAAAGGGGGGCAGCGTATATCGTTTCACACTCAAAGGTGGCATGTTCCCTCTTAGAACCACGAGCTTCCAAATCGGCCCAATTTTTTACCACAACATGTTAGTGCCATGACATGACACCATGCCAAGTTTCATGATTTCCAGGCGAGTTTTGGATTTACATGAATTTAAAATGAAAGTTTCTCGATGTTCTCGACCGAGTCATGACGCCCAGATGTTTGAATTTCATTCTCATTTCTTCCATGGGACCTAGAAATTCAACCAAGGACACACATGTGATTTTTCAACCCACTTTGGTGCACCGGAGCATGTGCATGCAATTCATATTTAGATTATGCACATTAAAAGTCTAGAAACTCAATTAATGTGTAAAAAGGTCAAATGAACCCGAAATAATTCCAAAATTTAACAGGGCACTCATATAGTTCTATGTTGCCTCTGTAAATAAAATCAGGGGGGAGGCAGCGTATATCATTTCGCACACAAACGTGACACGTTCCCTCTCGGAACCACGAGGCTTGTTGAGAGAATCTCTGGTTTTGCAAGAGGCTTATACGAAAACTTGTCCCAATTCAGCCAAAAATTATACGTATGAAAACAGGGTTTAAATTATCCCAAACATCTCGCTACCTAGACCAATAATGTACTATGATTTGAATTCAACATAAAATGGATACAAATATTTGAATTGGAGAGTGTATGGTACATGTAGTTCATAGTGAAATATGATTACTACTATATGTATGTTTTTTGTTATCGAGATAATATTTAAATTATTGTATAACTTGACAACAATCATATTCAAATAAGGGAAATTGATTCAAATTTAGTCCATATGGTAGACGACAATATATATGTTCACATGGTGGAGTAAAATGTTCATATATGATGGAAGATCAAAATGTACGACTACATCAATTATAAACCGCAAGGTCGCCTAACGATATATTCGAATTCAACATAACGTGGATTCAAAAATTGAAATTCGAGATCATGGCATCTGTAATCATATAAAAAGGGACATTACTCTTTCTTTGGTGGGAATTGATTTGTTTTTTGTTCTTGTTGAGGGAAGTGCGAATTGATTTGGTACTGTGCAGGGTAATCTTCTTCTCCCGATTTTTTTTACATTTTTCTTGTAGTTTTTTCAATGGCATCTATAGCAATATAGTAAAAGGGGACATGACTCTCTTGTGTCTTGTATGAATTGTTTTTTTACACGTTAAGTTTGTTCTGCCGAACAAGGAATCCGCACCTTGTTATCCCGAAATTTTCAAGCTCGAGTATCTTTTGTCTCACCTGCTTTGAAACTCCCACTTCTTCAACCCACGCCGCGCCTTGTTATCCCAAAATTTGGACGTGCGCGAGAACTCCTTCCTCATCCGAAATCACTCCCGTGGCCCAGACACGCGAAATCCCCCTTCTACCACTCAGCCGAAAATGAAGCTCCACGTCGCGGTGTCAAAACCGGTGGGGGTATGCTGGTAACTTACCCTACATTTCGGACAAGAGCGTCCCTAAGATTGGCTCCCCCCTCCCCCTACGCCCCCCATTCGTACACTGAGGCCGCCAAAACCTGCGAAACCCCACGCTCCTCCGTCGGCCTCCCGACCGCCGCCCAGCCGAAGACTCTTCCCCGACTACATCGTCCACCGCAACAGCTCGCCCTCCCTCATCCACCGCACCGGACGAGGATCCGTTGTCGATCTCGTCGTCCCGCCGGATCAGCCGCCCCGTCCTCCACCTCCAAGGAGCTGCCCCAACGTTTGCCTTGTCTATCACGCCACCTCAATCCCCACAGCGCCGTCTTGACCTGCCCCACCAGAACCGCAGCACCCTCACCAATTCCTCTGATGAAGCCGAGGCCAACTCGGCGCAACCAAGGAGGTTCTGCACTTACCGCTGCATTTTATCTTTTATTCGATCTCACGGGGCTGCCGGTGCTCGATACCGAGCAGACATGGCATGCCTCCATCGACGGCGCCGTCGCCGGCCACATCATCCACGACGTCTCTCCCCCATGTCGTTGCTTCCTCGGCGGCGACTTCCACAACGGCATTAGCTGCAGCTGCTCTGGCTCTCGCTCGCGCTGTGGCTCTGTTCTTGCTGTCGGTCGCGCTGCTGCACTGTTCCTGCTTTCATTCGTGCCGCTGCTCTGCTCTTGCTCTCACTTGCACTGCTGCTACTACACGACCTCCGGCAGCTACAGGAGTTGCTGCTTTAGCACTCGCTCACGGTGCTAGTGCTACTGCACGACTTTCTCTCTGCTAGTGCGTTTCCTGCTCGAGCGTCTGCTGATTTAGATCACCGCTTCTCTGCTACTAGTGCTCGAACACCCTAAACATCTATTGCAATGCTCTGTTACTAGTTCAATCAGTTTCGACAGTAAAATTCAGTTTCAACTGTGAAGTTCATTTTCTTCAGTTAAGTTTAAAGTGAACAGTACTTACAGCATCTGTCGGAGCGGCCGTGGCGCGGCTGATGCGTTTTACATCTAGCACTTTTTTGTGATGTATTTTACATCGTCTATTGCAGATGATATTAGGGTCCCACTTCAGATTAACGTTGTCTGTCTTGTCATGCTTCAGCCTCGTCGCCGTACACCTTGGAAGAGCTGCTCCAACGACGGAACCGTCCATCACAGCGGAGCAGTACCCTCGGCGCCGTTTCCTTAGGCCTCGGATCTTCTTCCCCGCCTCCGACAGTCACACCAGCATAATCACCATCCTCCACATCCAACCCAATGATTATGAGGTCCACAAGGCTATGCCAAAGAGGTTGTACACTCATCGCATCACTTTGTTTGTCCATTCCTCTGTTCTTCCAATTCATGTGAGCCAAACACACAGGTTGACTGCAATCCTATGTTTCCAAATGCTCTGTTTTGCACGTGCATTCCTATCATATTCCTGTGTCTTTCCTGTCCCTGCGTTTATAGAATCCTCAAATTCTAAGGAGCCCTTACAGATTTACTTCATTTTCATATAGGCGTCAAAGAAAACTCTGTGTGTTATGTCCTACTCCTGCCGTGTCGTCATCCACCCCACCTGAGGTGCACCATCGACAGAAGCGTTCACTGCAGCAGAGATCCCCCCTGCAGACTTCCTTTCGCCACCTCAGATCATCTTCCCCGTTGCTGGCAGCCACGCCAACCGCATTACCATCACCGACTGAGCAACCTGAGGACTACACAGTTCCGGAAGAGAGGTCGCAGTCTTTCGTGTTTGCTTACGTTATACATCGGTTATTATTACCTGCTACTTTATTGTTCAATCTTGAGTTTTGAATTGCCCATGGGTCTCATATCGAGCCAGCAACGAATAGTATCTGTCTACTATCTGGTTCATCTGGGGTCTTCTATGTGGTTCATGTTGGGTGGGCAACAAACAATAGATGATCCATTGTCTATCTTTTTAAATTGAAGCTATAATCTACCTGGTATCATTAGTTTTGGATCCATCCACTCGTTTGCTACCATCAGTCTTGATTATTGCATGCACCCCTTAGGCCTTACAAAATCTAACTATTTTTTTATGCATGTCAGATATTATACACAATCATACTAAACATGTAGAGAAAAAGAGAAGACCGTTGCGTGCGAATATAATGTCATGCAGACGCCGCTCCATGGTGGGCGAAGTGCCCCCCCCCCTCCTGCATTTCCAGATTGTATTCCAGAGGAAGATAACTGTTCAGATGGAGATTCAGAAGGAGCCGACCACGCCTGTTTACCACCTGAGGTGTTTGCTCTAACCTGGCATGCTGATGTTGGTCATATCATGCATATGGCGCCTTGCATTGCTTACATTATACATCTTATATGTCATCAGCTTAGTTTAGATTTGCTTTGTGTGAATGCCACCGGTTTGGTTTCTATATCATACTCCCACCATTCTTAAATATTTGTCTTTTTAGAGATTTCAACGATTGACTACATACGGAACAAAATGAGTGAATCTACACTCTAAAATATGTCTTTATACATCCATATGTGGTAGTCCATTTGAAATCTCTAAAAAGACAATTATTTAGGAACGGAGGGAGTATATGGGAATTATGCAATGCCATCTTCTTTAGCCCGGCATCATATACGTGAATCATGCAATGCCATCCTGTTTAGCCAGTCATCGTATATGTGAATTGTATCGTGCCATGTTTTTTTCCATAATGTATTCCATTTGTCAACAATGTTTATACATTCATCTACACTTCCTGTGCATCAGCCATTTGAGTCGGTCATGGGAAAATCTAGAGTGAAAACAAGGTCTTCTGAGTAGTCAGTGCTACCTGTCGATGCAGATTTCTTGTTGGTTACAGATAGCTCCTCAGAGGAGGATTCAGAGAGAGATGACCAGCCGTATTCCCCCCCCCCCCCCCCCCGAGGTGCATGCTCTAACTTGGCTGGGTTATATTGCTCATATCTTGCATATCTTGCATTGCCATGCCATCTGCTTAGATTAGACATGCTTTGTGTGAATGCCTCCTGTTTGCTTTCTATATCAGATATGTGAATTATGCAATGCCATGTTTTTCAGCCAGTTATCATATATGTGAATTATGCACCGCCATGGAGCCAGGCATCATATATGTGAATTATCTCATGCCATCTTTTTTTTCATTACGTATTCCATTTGTCGACAATCTGTGTATATTGAACTACTCTTCATGTGTATCAGCCATTTGAGCCGGTTATGGAAAAATGTGGAGTGAAAACAAGGTCTTCAGAGCAGGCAATGGTACCTGTTGAAGCATATATCTCGATGGTTACAGGGAGCTCCTCAGAGGAGGATTCAGAGACAGATGACCAGTCCTCTATCCCACCTGAGATGTATGCTCTAAGTGGCAATGTTTATATTTCTCATATGATGCATATGGTGTCTTGCATTGCTTAGTTTAGACATCATATGCACACTATTGAATTCTATCTGCTTAGTTTAGAGATCATACATGCGAGTGCCAGCTGCTTAGTATATGAATCAATTATGTCAATTCACTACAAAAAAAGATACATCCGTGACATTTTGGGCCGAACGAATTTTTTTTTCTGTCATACATATGACACTTCTATGACGATAATTGTGACAAAACCCGGTATCATCATAGATGTGGTGGGCTCCTACTTCTATGACAAAAAATCATGACAGAAAATGGGCTTTTTGTCCTGGGCGGGCTGGAGACGCAGCTACATGACATTCTTTGGGCCGTCCATGACGAAAAAAACCGTGGTAGAAGCGAGGGGGAGGAAAATTTCGGGGAGTTCCTGGTTACGGTGGGAGGTCGGGGCTGAGCGATGCGCGTTTCTCTCGTACACGTACGCGCGTGTGTGTGAGGCGTTGGCTCTAACTGAACTCGAGCGAGGCGTTGGGCTCTAACTGAACCCGAGCGATTGCACTGCAGGCTGCGCGTTACTGAACCTGAGCGATCGATCGATGGCTGTTAACTGAACCCGGTCGAGCGATTCCTTGGCTACTGCTGCTAACTGAAGCCGATCAATGGGATGAACAGTGAGCGTTGCAGGGGGGGGTTAGATGAACAGTGAGCGGTGGCGTTGCCACTTGATGAACAGGACCCCGTGGTGTGGTGGAGGGCTGGATGAACAGTAGACGGTGGAGGGGTGCCCGTGGAGGGCTGGATGAACAGTAGACGGTGGAGGGGTGGTTGAACAGTGAAAGTGCAACTATCCCTGGGTGGTTTTGGTAAATCCTAACAACATATAGCTCATTGAGCTAACATTATTCCAAGATTAATATTTCAGGAAAAGCTCAATGGATGGCATGGCATGGATGAGGAAAGTGGATCCCTCAAAATTATAAGGACAAAGGATTGGCTCAAACTTCAAGATCAAGACTCTACATTTTATATTTTAGTGACCCAAGATCACATTGAGTCTATAGGAAAAGCCAATACTATCAAGGAGGGATGAGGTGTTGCTTAATGAGCCTCTTGCTTTATGTGCTTAGTGATATGCTCCAAAACCCTCAACTATCTTCCCACATCCACATTTGACCTAAACCAAAAGTCAAACTCGGCCCCACCAATTCTTTCTATCCGGCGCCACCGAGTTTCATTTGTCATAGCCACTGCCACAAACCCTAGCAATCCAGTTTCACCGATAGGGATCTCGGTCTCACCAAGATGGGATTGTAATCTCTCTGTTTCCCTTCGTAACGTTTCGGTCTAACCAAAGTGAGCGATCGGTCCCACCGAGAATGCAATGTAAACTCTCTTTTCCCCTTTTGTAACATTTTGGTCTCACCGAAATGAGCGAATCGGTCCCACAGAGTTTACCTGACCAACTCTCTGGTTAGCTTATTACCAAAATCGGTCCCACCGAGTTTGTGTAATCGGTCACACCGAGATTACGTTATGCCCTAACCCTAACCATATCGGTCCTACCGAGTTGCATCTCAGTCCCACCGAAAATCCTAACGGTCACTAGGTTTGTTGAATCGGTCCGACCGAGTTTAACGATTCGGTCCCATCGAGTTTGGCAGATTGTGTGTAACGGTTAGATTTTGTGTGGAGCCTATATATACCCCTCCACCCACTCTTCATTCGTGGAGAGAGCCATCAGAACAGATCTTCACTTCCAATACACATTTTCTGAGAGAGAACCACCTACACTTGTGTTGAGGTCAAGATATTCCATTCCAACCATATGAATCTTGATCTCTAGCCTTCCCCAAGTTGCTTTCCACTCAAATCTTCTTTCCACCAAATCCAAATCCTGTGAGAGAGAGAGCTGAGTGTTGGGGAGACTATCATTTGAAGCACAAGATCAAGGAGTTCATAATCAACACACCATTTGTTACTTCTTGGAGAGTGGTGTCTGCTAGATTGGCTAGGTGTCACTTGGGAGCCTCCGACAAGATTGTGGAGTTGAACCAAGGAGTTTGTAAGGGCAAGGAGATCACCTACTTCATGAAGACCTACCGCTAGTGAGGCAAGTCCTTCGTGGGCGACGGCCATGATGGAATAGACAAGGTTGCTTCTTCGTGGACCCTTCGTGGGTGGAGCCCTCCGTGGGTTGAAGTCTCCATCAACGTGGATGTACGATAGCACCACCTATCGGAACCACGCCAAAAACATCCTTGTCTCCAATTGCGTTTGAATCCTCCAAACCCTTCCCTTTACATTCTTGCAAGTTGCATGCTTTACTTTCCGCTGCTCATATACTCTTTGCATGCTTGCTTGAATTGTGTGAAGATTGCTTGACTTGTGCTAAGATAGCTACAATCTGCCAAGAACTAAAATTGGGAAAAGGATAGATTTTTATTTGGTCAAGTAGTCTAATCACCCCCCCTCTAGACATACTTTCGATCCTACAAGTGGTATCAGAGCTTTGGTCTCCATTTGCTTTGATTTCCATAGCTTTTGGTGGTCATAGCCTTGGTTTCACAACCTAGGAGAGTATGGCGTCTAGCGAGGGAAATTATCACCGTAGAGGTCCTTACTTTGATGGTACTAATTTTGCTAGTTGGAAGCATAAGATGAAAATGCATATTCTTGGACATAACCCCGCCGTTTGGGCTATTGTGTGTGTTGGCTTGCAAGGTAACTTCTTTGATGGAAAAGAACCAAACCGTGAACCTACCGCGGAAGAGTTGAAGATGATGCAATACAACGCTCAAGCTTGTGATATTCTCTTCAACGGATTGTGCCCCGAAGAATTCAACAAAATCAGCCGTCTTGAGAATGCAAAGGAAATTTGGGATACTTTGATTGATATGCACGAAGGTACCGACTCCGTCAAGGAATCCAAATTGGATGTGCTTCAAAGTCAACTTGACAATTTCAAAATGAAGGATGGTGAAGGTGTCGCTGAAATGTACTCTAGGCTTGCTCTTATCACAAATGAGATTTCCGGCTTAGGGAGTGAAGAGATGACCGATAGATTCATCATCAAGAAGATCCTAAGAGCCTTGGATGGAAAATATGATACCGTGTGCACATTGATCCAAATGATGCCCATTTACAAAGATCTCAAGCCAACGGAAGTCATTGGAAGAATTGTTGCTCATGAGATGTCACTCAAGGATAAAGAGGAACTTCATAACAAATCAAGTGGTGCTTACAAAGCCTCATGTGAAGCCCCCACATCATCAAATGAGAAGAAAACCTTCAATGAAGAATTGAGCTTAATGGTGAAGAAATTCAACAAGTTCTACAAGAGTAGAAGCAAAGATAGAAGCTCCAAGTCAAGATCCTACAATGACAAAAGATCTTCTAGTCGAGAGAGAAACTGCTACAATTGTGGAAGACCCGACACTATTCCAATGAGTGTACGGCTCCCTACAAGAGAAGAGAAGACTCTCCCAAAAGAAGAAGTAGAAGAGAGGAATCACCATCTAGAGAAAGAAGGAGTAGAGATGATCGTTATGAATGAAGACACTCACGGAGAAGCAAGGATTCGGAAAGAAAAGAAAAGTCCGCAAGGAGCTACACAAAACGAAGACATCAAGCTCATGTTGGTGAATGGGTATCCGGCTCCGACTCCGACAACCACTCTGAGAGAAGCTATCACTCTGATTCCGAATATACTCAAGATGAAGGTGTTGCTGGTCTAGCACTTGTGTCAACCAATTCCTATGACATATTTGACTCACCAAATGAAGGAATTGGAACATGCTTCATGGCTAAAGGTCCAAAGGTATCACATCCCGAGTATGTTGATTTCAATAGTGATGAATATGACTTGTTAGGTGATGATGATTTACTTGTTGACAACTCTAGTGATGAATACTATGATGAAACGTCAATTAATCATGATAATCAAGATAAAACGAATGACAATGAAGGAATTGGAACATGCTTCATGGCTAAAGGTCCAAAGGTATCACATCCCGAGTATGTTGATTTCAATAGTGATGAAGATGACTTGTTAGGTGATGATGATTTACTTGTTGACAACTCTAGTGATTAATACTATGATGAAACATCAATTAATCATGCTAATCAAGATAAAATGAATGACAATGATAAGGAGAAGATTGAGTCTCTAACTAAAGAACTAAACACTCTTAAGTTAGCTCATGAAACTATCTTAGAAGATCATCAAGAACTTTTAAGGACACATGAGAAATTACGCTTTGAAAAGCTCAACCTTGAGAAAGAGCATGAGTTCTTAAAAGCAATCAATGATGATCTTCGTAAGAAAAGTTCTTCTTACATTGCCAAGCGTTTACTCTTATCCACTTACATGCCTCAAGTCAAGTCTAATGACAAGAACAAGAAAGATTCTTCCTCTAGTAGTAACAATGATCATGTTAAATCCAATATTGTTGCATCTAGTAGTTCTCTTGATTCCACTAATGATTCTCTTAGCCAAGTTACACTTGAGCAAGAAAATAGCCTATTGAAGGGAATTATAGAGAAAGGAGTCTACAAGAGCCTTGCCGGAAGTAAGAAATTCGAGGAAATTGTACGCAAGCAAGGAAGGCACTGGAAGAATCAAGGTGTTGGTTTTGAACGAAAGTTCAATGCCAATGGAGTTGAGTGGGAAGAAGATCAATAACCCAAGACAAAGTTTGTTCCTCAACAAGAGAAGTATGATCCCACTTCTTTCAAAGGGACACAAGCTCAAGATGATCTTCCACCACAAGACTACAAGCAAAAAGGCAAGGACAAGCTTCAAGAGGAAATTGATGCATTTGAAGAAGCTCCTAAGACCTTAGTCAAGTGGATTCCCAAGACTACTTCAAGTTCCACTGCATCAAGTACGACTACAACTCCGAGGATTTCCATCAAGATGGTGTGGATCCAAAAGAAGAAGAACTAGAGAGTTCTTGAGGGTGACTCCGCCAATATACTTCACTCTTATCATTTTGGCAAGGACAAGTGCAATCAACTTCCACATCTTGCACTAGTTCAAGGAGTCACAAATCCTCTTGTTGGTAAGTCAAGGGACAAGGTAACCTAAAAGCTTTCATAGACATCATCTTGTGTGTGCATCACTCTATGTCTATGGATATCCTTGTTTGTTCCTTGTGGGACTAACCCATGTAGGTATTGAAAGTGCAATTCACTCCAATGGATAGCTCCAATTGATCTACATCAACATTGAGCATCCACATCTCCAACATCTACATGAAGTCATCATTGAAAAAACCCAAGGTTAGTTCATCCCTCTTAGGGGGGATATCACATCTAGGTGGAGCTTTACTCTAAGACTTGAGCTAAAGCAACTCTAATGATGTGAACGCAACAATGCTTTATGTAAAAGTGGTAACCCCACTTGTGCTTAAACGATGAGTATGACCTATGATCAAATGTTCTCATTTGACTCCTAAGTCAATATACTCATATATAGATGACCTAGTCATCGCCAATTGCTTGATAGATGCTAGAATTGGTTGTGCATGCTTTGCCACATTTTTCAATTGCCATTTTATTGTGTGAGCATGTTGAGTGCATATTTTACTCATTCAAGGACAACCACTTGTTATTTTGATTGATTGGTTTTCTTTTCTCTTGCCAAGTGGATGGACAAGAATGCCTAAGAACCTTCTCTAGCTATCTATGCTTTTCTCCTCTCAAACTCTATTCATGCTACATCACAAAATTTGATCAAGTCAGATTCAAACCACTCTGTGTGAGGAGCACTCGGAGTCCCCGATTTGTCATAGACTTAAACTTCCAAAACTTCTTTGTGCTTTTCGGTCTGACCGATTCCTCCATTTCGGTCATACCGAGATCACTAAGTCGATCTAGGTTTTCACCTCGGTGCAATCGATTTGAACTTTTCGGTCACACCGAGTTGCTATAACTGTCAACAGTTATGCATCTCGGTGCCACCGAGTTGTTCCACTCGGTCACACCGACATGGTCGGGCTATATATACTCATGGGCAAAATTTTGGAAATTTCTCCGAAACCTCTTCGCCCGCGCATAGCTTGCTCTGCCTCCTGGGTCTCCGGATCGTCCTCCTCGTTGCCAGCCGCCCCCTGTCGCTGGTCTCCGCCGCCGTCAACGGATTTCGTCTCCGCCGTTGCCGCCGTAGCGAGTCCACCGCCGAACTAGGGTATGGACTCGATCACAGTGCTATCCCCGTCCGATTCCTAGCACATTGTGTTTATTATGATTCTTGCTACAATTGAAACATTCCTATCCAGTCAAATCAATCCGTAGAATAGCTGCGATTCGAAAATTTAGGTTTAGGTTTCCGCCGAAACCATCTCGGACCCACCGGGTTGCGGAACTCGGTTCCACCGATTCGGCCACGGCCATTGCACATGTGGTTCTTGGTCTGACCGAGAATTACAAATCAGTGAGACCGAGTTCAGGACTTTGTGAAACCCTAGCAGTCTCGGTGCCACCGAACTGTGACTCGGTCTGACCGAGTTCACTAGTTTTGGTTCCAAAAGCTGCTTCGGTATCACCGAGTTTGCAAATCGGTTGATCCGAAATGCTTTCTGTGGAAAACTAAAACTAAGTTTTTGACTCATCCTTTTGCAAAAATCTCTGTATTTTGTGATGCTCATCCACTCTATCTCATCTATAACCTATTCACAGGGTCAGCAGTCAGAGTTTGCAACATTTCTGATCAGAGTGACAGCCAGAACAAATCTGAGGAGCAGGTTCATATGAGTGAGGGCACTAGTCCCTCTAGCAGTTCTGATGAGGGTAGCAGGAGCACCCCAAGAAATTTGCCTAAAGCTGCCACTAGAGCAAGCAAGAAGAGAACTTATGAATTAGAGGATAAGGATTATGTGGCAGAAGAGGAAGCCACATCTAAGAAGAAGGTGCTCAAGAAAGAGTATGGCTCAGCTACAGCCACAAAGCCAGGACTGAAAATCAAAAGGACAGTAGGGAGACAGCCAATGTCCAAAGCCAGGGCATCCTCTCAGAAACCCTCCAAGTCAACTGGAGAAGATGAGGCTGTAAAAGAAAAGAAAGAAAGGAAAATGGGCAGATGGTGCAAGAAGGTTGATCCAATGGCTGAATTTGTAAAGCATTCCTCAGAAGAAGAAGAGGAAGAAGAGGTTGCTGCACCAGCACCCAAGGCACAGAAGCTTATGGGTGATGCCATAAGGTCAGGGGCTACTTCATCCAAGCCCAAGGAAGCACCCAAAGCTGCCTCCAAGCCCAAGAGTGCACCTAAGAGGAACACCAGGAATATATCTGCTGCTGAAAAGAACAAGGCCCCAGTGCTTGACATTGCTGAAGAAGAAGAAGGACAAGTTCTCAAGAAGCTCAACCCAAGATCCCAGACCACAATGATGCTCATCCTGTGGCTGAGGACATGAAAATCAGGAGAGATTCAGGGCTGAAGAAGTGGAGAGAAGAAGATCCATATGCTTCAAGGAGAAGAACTGCTGTGGATTACAGGTTTCACACCAAGGAACAGCAAGACTTCTATGAGACAGTGCTGCTGTATAAGAAACCCATAGTATGTGACATGAGATGGGGTTGATTGGGAATACATCAAGGAGAACGAAGAACACTATCCTGGAGTATATGACAGCTTCAAGGCTTGTGGAGTTGCAGGCTTTGTTGGGCAGAAGCTCACAAAGTGGAATGAGGAGCTCATCATGCAGTTTTACTCCACAGCACACTTCTATCCAGATGGCAGGATAGTGTGGATGTCAGAAGGAACCAGATATCAGTCCACAGTTGCTGAATGGGCACAGCTGATCAATGCCCCAGAAGAGCAGGAAGATGACTTGGACATCTATGCCAAGAAGAAGATGGATCACAATTCCATGTCAAACATGTACAAGGAGATCCCAAACAAAGCACTTGATACTTTCAAGTTTAGTTCAGTGCACTTCCTTCTGTCAGGGCTGCCCACTATCAACTGGATTCTAAGGCACACCCTCTTGCCCAAGTCAGGTGATCACAAGATGATCCAAGGCCATGCAATAAACATGCTCCACATACTTGATGTGCCACAGAAATTCAAGGTGATGAGCCTCATGGTAGAGACCATTAAGAGGACAGCAGCTGATCAGAAGAGGAGCTGTGGATATGCCCCACAAATTCAGGAGTTGATTAACTCAAAGATGGGCACAGGCACATACCTGCTGGATAAGGAACACCTACCCATCCATCCAGATTTTGAGGACAATCAAGTTGTCATGAATGAGAATGAACCATCATCTGCACATGCTCAAGCAAAGAAGGAGAAGGCAAAGATGGAGAAAGCTGCCAAGATGCCAACTCAAGAGGAGGCATCTGAGTATTTCTTGAAGAACAAGCAGGAGCAGCTCAGTTACCTGATAGCATCCACTCTGAGAATTGAGAAAGGACTGGCCACCCTGACTCGAAACCAAGAGAGCCTTGAAAGAATCATGGAACAAAAGTTCTATGACCTGGATGTGAAAGTAACAGAGATTCAGTCTGTAGTGGAACAACTACAGGATGATATGCAGGAGAGGAAGGCCAAGACCACAACTGATGCATTTGCCAGAGTGCCCAGAGCTCAGAGATCATCTGCAATGCCAGTTGCTGACACCAGAGCCACCACTTCTGCACCAGCTACAGCCTCAGTTCCACCAGCTCCAGCTCTTACCCCAGCAGCTCCAACTACGTCTACTGAAGCCTTCATCCTTGGCGTCATCCGGACTCCACCAACTGAAGACCAAGCCTGAGAGTCGTTTACTACTATGCATTTTCTATGAACTTTTTGGTAACTTGTTGCCAAAGCGGGAGAAAAATGTATAGATCATAGGCTTCGAGAGAGAGAGTTTGCATTTGTTCTCTCTTGTCTTCTTGGTTGAAACTTTATTTGCTTTTGAGTGCTTGAGATACTATGCCGTAATCTGTGAGACATTGATGATCATGTATTTGATCATAAGCTACACTTAATGCTTGTTGGATGTTACTATCAGTTTATCCTTATTATGATCATTCACTTTGCTTGGTGATGAGTGCATGTATTTAATTCTTATCATTTTGAGCGCTCCACCAAGATGTATGTGACATGGAAGAGTAACCCATGATCCCAACTCATTGTGCATTTGTAGTCCAAAGCAAATCTTAAATATGCACAAATTTAGAGGGAGCTCTTGCTTATCACATACTTCTCAAAGCGATGATATATTTCATTCTTATTATCATTTGTCGAAGCTTTGATCTATATGTTGTCATCAATTACCAAAAAGGGGGAGACTGAAAGTGCAACTATCCCTGGGTGGTTTTGGTAATTCCTAACAACATATAGCTCATTGAGCTAACATTATTCCAAGATTAATATTTCAGGAAAAGCTCAATGGATGCCATCGCATGGATGAGGAAAGTGGATCCCTCAAAATTATAAGGACAAAGGATTGTCTGAAACTTCAATATCAAGACTTTACATTTATATTTTAGTGATCCAAGATCACATTGAGTCTATAGGAAAAGCCAATACTATCAAGGAGGGATGAGGTGTTGCTTAATGAGCCTCTTGCTTTATGTGCTTAGTGATATGCTCCAAAACTCTCAACTATATTCCCACATCCACATTTGACCTAAACCAAAAGTCAAACTCGGCCCCACCGATTCTTTCTATCCAGCGCCACCGAGTTTCATTTGTCATAGCCACTGCCACAAACCCTAGCAATTCGGTTTCACCGATAGGGATCTCGGTCTCACCGAGATGGGATTGTAATCTCTCTGTTTCCCTTCGTAACGTTTCAGTCTAACCGAAGTGAGCGATCGGTCCCACCGAGATTGCAATGTAAACTCTCTGTTTCCCTTTTGTAACATTTCGGTCTCACCGAAATTAGCGAATCGGTCCCACCGAGTTTACCTGACCAACTCTCTGGTTAGCTTATTACCAAAATCGGTCCTACGGAGTTTGTGTAATCGGTCACACCGAGATTACGTTATGCCCTAAACCTAACCATATTGGTCCTACCGAGTTGCATCTCAGTCCCACCGAAAATCCTAACGGTCACTAGGTTTGCTGAATCAGTCCGCCCAAGTTTAACGATTCGGTCCCACCGAGTTTGGTAGATTGTGTGTAACGGTTAGATTTTGTGTAGAGGCTATATATACCCCTCCACCCACTCTTCATTCGTGGAGAGAGCCATCAGAACAGATCTTCACTTCCAATACACATTTTCTGAGAGAGAACCACCTACACTTGTGTTGAGGTCAAGATATTCCATTCCAACCATATGAATCTTGATCTCTAGCCTTCCCCAAGTTGCTTTCCACTCAAATCTTCTTTCCACCAAATCCAAATCCTGTGAGAGAGAGTTGAGTGTTGGGGAGACTATCATTTGAAGCACAAGAGCAAGGAGTTCATCATCAACACACCATTTGTTACTTCTTGGAGAGTGGTGTCTGCTAGATTGGCTAGGTGTCACTTGGGAGCCTCCGACAAGATTGTGGAGTTGAACCAAGGAGTTTGTAAGGGCAAGGAGATCGCCTACTTCGTGAAGATCTACCACTAGTGAGGCAAGTCCTTCGCGGGCGACGACCGTGATGGAATAGACAAGGTTGCTTCTTCGTGGACCCTTCGTGGGTGGAGCCCTCCATGGACTCGCGCAACCGTTACCCTCCGTGGGTTGAAGTCTCCATCAACGTGGATGTACGATAGCACCACCTATCGGAACCACGCCAAAAACATTCGTGTCTCCAATTGCGTTTGAATCCTCCTAACCCTTCCCTTTACATTCTTGCAAGTTGCATGCTTTACTTTCCGCTGCTCATATACTCTTTGCATGCCTGCTTGAATTGTGTGAAGATTGCTTGACTTGTGCTAAGATAGCTAAAATCTGCCAAGAACTAAAATTGGGAAAAGGATAGATTTTTATTTGGTCAAGTAGTCTAATCACCCCCCTCCCCTCTAGACATACTTCTGATCCTACAAACAGTAGCCGGTGGAGTAGCGCGCGGGGGAGGCTGGTTGAACAGGAGCCCGTGGAGGCTGGAGGAGGTCGACGGTGGATGAACAGTAGCTCGTGGAGGCTGGAGGGGGTCGATGATGGAGATGAATAGTATCCCGTGGAGTCCTGTTTTGCGGTATGCCACACCCCTCCCGATGAACAAGACCCTCGTTTCGACCGTAGCGCTCCAACACAAGTCCGTTTCCTCCGTTTTGCGGTACGCCACACCCCTCCTGATCAACAGGACCCCCGTTTCGACCGTAGGAGGTCCGTTTCCTCCGTTTTGCGGTACGCCAGACCCCTCTCGATGAACAGGATCCCGTTTCAAACGTGGCCGGTCGAACACAAGGCCGTTTCCTCCGTTCTACGGTATTCCAGGCCTCGTTTCGACCGCTTGTTCCGTCCAAGCCCTAACGATGAACACGACCACGCATTCCGTTCCGACCCAGCCGCGTTGCCTCCCGATGAACACGACGCATTCTGTTGCCTCCCCATGAACATGACGCATTCTGTTGCCTCCCCATGAACACGACGACGACGCTGTTTCTCCGTTCCGACCCAGCCATGTACACGAGCCCTCGCCGTACGTATGCGCGAGTAGGCGTTCGAGACCCCACCCGTATGTACACATACATGGCCGTATTTTCTTTCTTGCACCCTGGCCGCCTCTACTACGACACGTGCGTGCCTCTACATCCACCAGTATATATGTACGTACACGTTCATGACCAGAATGTCAACGCTACGTACATTTCGACCAGGTGGGTCCCGACTGTCAGGCACTTCCTTGCCTGTGAAGATGTAGCTGGTGGGTCCCAGGAGTCAGGGGGGCGAAATGCGGTGGCCCTTCCGATGGGTCCCCGCTGTCAGGTGGAGGAATAATTATTTCGCACGTAATAAGGAGGCACTTCCTTGCTGCCGCCGTGGACCCAGCTGTCAGCCTCTCCACGTACAGTCCACGTCCGATGGAAGCCGTTCCTTGACCACGTTGACCACGCCGCGCCGAGAGCACCAGGGCGGTGGACGACGGCGAGGCCTAGGAAGGGGACGACGCGGAGCCGGGGAAGACGCGGCAGTGGATGCCCACGCGTAGAGGAGTACGAGGGCACTGGTTCGCTGCGGTGTGAGGCTGCCGTCGCCGCAGAGTAACAGGGGGTGTGGGTGAGTAGAGGGATGGCCTGGCCAGCGGTGGGAGTAGTAGGGGGCGGTGAGGCCTCCTCCGCATCGCAGCCGGCCACGGGAGGCAGGAGCATGAGGCACGACCGGCGCTGGTTTGGGCGGCTGGAGCAAGAAGACCAGAGGTTGAAGAAGCACTACGACCGTTGGATGGACATCGTACGGTCACTGGAGCTAGAATCGTGCATATTGACTAAGTTGACAAAGCCCTCCGTCCCCGTCAACTTAGTAGGCCCACAAGTCAGCCTGCCACTATACTTTGTCCCAGCTAACAGGGGGAGTATTCAGTTTTTTGTGCGTAATAAGGAGGCATTTCCTTGCGTGCGAAGATATAGCTGGTGGGTCCGAGCTGTCAATGCGGTAACTTTTTTTTGCGAAATACAGAGGCCCTTTCGGTGGGTCCCAGATGTCAGGTGGACGAATCATTATTTTGCGCGTAATAAGGAGGCATTTCCTTGCGTGTGGCCGTGGACCAGCTGTCGGCCTCTCCACCTAAAGTCCACTTCAGATGCATGTCGGTCGTTGACCACGTTGACCAGGCCGCGCCGAGAGCACCAGGGCGGTGGACGACGGCGAGGCCTAGGAAGGGAATGACACAGAGGCAGTGAAGACTCGACAGTTGTTTCCCACGCGGAGGGGAGTACGACTGTATGAGGGTTTACTGGTTCGTCTGCCGTCGCCGGAGAATAATAGCAGGTGTGGGTGAGTAGAGGGATGGCTAGGCCAGCGATGGGAGTACAGTGGGGCGGTGAGGCCTGCGTGGCAGCAGAGCCGGCCGCGGGGAGGAGGGAGCAGGCAGTCCCGCCGGCGCCTGTTTGAGCGGCTGGAGCAGGAAGAGCAGAGATTGAAGAAGCACGACGGCCGTTGGATGGCCATCCAACATTCACTGCTTGTGCGTCAACCTTTTTTAGGAAAGCCTCAAATCTATGGGAAACAACATACAACCCATCTGCCATTATTTCTAATAATTTACAGCCCATTTGCCAATTATTAAGGTTTTTTTGGAGCCCATATTCTTTTTGTTAGCATTACAACCCATATTGTGGCCACGGTTAAAAAATTATACGAAATTTTGCATATTTCGGTGCGGACCGAACTATTTTTAATCCCGAAATTTCGACTCACATTCAAACTGATTTTAAAAATAAATGTATATCAATATAAAATCCAACAAATTGTCCATGCATAAAAATTAATGTAATTTCAAATCTCGAAATGAAAAAAAGATATTTGAAACTAATTGCCGGTTTGATGTGTTTTAAAAATGTACAGCCCATTTCTCATTACTGATGGGCCATTTTCTCGGCCAACCGAATGAAAGCTCTCCTCCTCCTCTTGAAAGATTTGCATCCCAACAGGCCTGACAAAGCGACTTACTTGGCAAATCACAAAAAAACTAAGCTGTGGCCGTGGACCCAGCTGTCAGCCTCTCCGTGTACAGTACTCTTTCGATGAAATGTCGTTGACCACGTTGACCACGCCGCCCCGAGAGTGTCGGCGTTCTGGGAACGGGGGTCCCCAGACTTGCCTGCCTGCGGCCTGCGGCGTGGCTCAAAGGGGGCCCAGCACGGCCCATCTTCATCAACACAAGACCCAAGACCCTCGCGAGGGGCCAAGCCTCGCGGGGTGGATGACGCGGAGCTTCCTCAGGCACGGCCTCATTAGGCTGGCTCACGAGGAGGCGGAGAGATCAAGGCGGGGTACCTCACGAGGTGCCCATGACGCAAGCCATGACGATCAAGGGTGCCAGGCGGGCGCCAGCCCGCGCTGTGTCCTCCTTTCCTCTTTGGTGCAAAGGGAGCAAGCGCAGGCGAGAGTATCAAGCAAAGGCATCCATTTCGGTGCAACAAGACCAAGACCAGTCCAACGGCAGGGAAGAAGTCATTGTGGAGCCCAGGACGGCGTCACCACAGAGCCTTTGGCAGGCGAGGACCAACTTTAGTCAGGATAAGTGTACCAGATGTTCCCCTTCAAAATGGACAACTGTTGGCGCCCTTCCCGCTCAATATTTGGGAGGAGGCCCAGGGCCTTTGCCTATTAATAGGACTAGCCACCCCCAGGGTAGAGGCATCTAGATCGAGAAGAGGTCCAGAACCTGGGCAAGCAGAGAATCAGAGAGAGAGAGAGAGAGAGAGAGAGAGAGAGAGAAGGGCGGCTGAACTCCTCCTAGCAGTTCATCGCCCCAGCCAAGAGCAGACCCTCGCGAGGCTGTTCTTCCTTGTATTGTTCATCATCATCAGCCCAAGAGGCAATCCACCCACCACAAACTAGAGTAGGGTATTACACCACAACGGTGGCCCGAACTAGTAAAAACCATGTGTCTCTTGTGTTGTTCTTTCAGTAGTTTAGATCTTTGCGAGGCGGAGAGGTAGAAGGCGTAATCTCCGCGCGCACCCCAGAGTTCGAACCTCAAGGGTCTGCCGGAACCCGAAATCTGACAGAGAGCACCAAGGCGGTGGACGATGGTGAGGCCTAGAAGGGGACGACGCGGAGCCGGGGAAGACGCGACAGTGGATGCCCATGCAGAGAGGAGTACGATGGTTCACTGGTTCGGCTGCGGTGTGAGGCTGCCGTCGCCGCAGGGCCTGGCTAGCGGTGGGAGTAGTAGGGGGCGATGAGGCCTCATCGGCAGCATAGCCGGCCACTTGAGACGAGAAGCTGCCAGCGGAGACGAGAAGGTCGTGGCGAACTGGTTCCCCATGGCGCTGAAGGAAGGAGCACGCACTTGGCTCCTGAATCTGGCTCCAGGCACGATTTCTTCCTGGGACCAGATGCGCACCCGCTTCATCGCCAACTTCCAAGGTACTCGCGACCGGGCGCCCGCCATGAGCGACATGCGCCGCATCAAGCAACAACCCGGAGAAACCCTACAAAAGTACATCCAGCGCTTCAACAGCGCGTGCCTCAAGATTCCCAAGGTGTCCGAGGAGGCCATCATCTCAGCCTTCTCCGACGGTGTGCGCGACGTCAAGATGAAGGAGGAGCTGGCGATGCATGAAGATCTGTGCACTTCCTTGGAGTTGTTCAACTTGCCAACCAAGTGCACCAGGGCTGAGGAAGGGTGTCTCTCCCTCCTCGAGCTGCCTGCCACAGACCCAGAAGAGAAAAAGCCCAAGGCCAAGGAAGTGAAGCGCAAGGGGGCTGCCGTGCTCGCGGCAGAACCAGACACCAAGCGGGGCAAAGATCTGCCTGAATCCTCCAGGGGCAGCCGGTACTATGTGTACCACGACCTCCACACCCACAACACCAACGAATGCCAACAGCTCCGAGCTGTGCGAGAAGGAAGGATTGGCCGTCGTCCCGACCGTGCTGACCGGGGCTGCGGCCGAGGAGGAGGAAGAAACGCAAGACGCTGGGAAGACCGCGGCCCGTGCCAAGGGTGGCGCGATCAACCTCGCGAGGATCGCTGGCGAGACCTGCCTCGCGAGGGAGACTGGAGGGATCAGCCTCGTGAGGATCGCCCACAAGGCAACTCAGGCCTCCCTCCGCTGCCGCCTCAGCCAAGGAGGAACGAGGGCCGCCATCAAGACGAGGGGGCTAGGGGCTTCCAGGAGCGACGCGCGATCGCCTGCATCCTGGGCGGAGCTCAAGCCCCAGCCTCCCAACGCATCTTCAAGCAGTTTGCCTGCGAAGTGAATGCAGTCCTCCCCAAGCTCGAAGCAACGCGCCCTCTTAGGTGGTCGGCGTGCGCCATCATGTTCAGCTCAGCGGATCAGCTCAAGTGTGCGGCCACGGCCGGAGTCCTCCCGATGCTTTGCTCCCAGTCATCAGCAACGTACTGGTCACCAGGACCCTCATCGATGGCGGGGCGGGGCTCAACGTCCTGTCCGTGGAAACGTTCAATAATCTCCAAGTGCCCTATGACCAGCTTCAGCCAACCAAGCCTTTCTCCGGAGTCACCAACGGTTCCACGATCCCGATCGGGCAGGTCCGCCTCCCTATCACCTTCGGGGCACGCAACAACTACCGCACCGAGCTCATCGACTTCGACGTCGCTCACATCCGCCTGCCGTACAACGCCATCCTCGGGTACCCAGCACTGGCCAAGTTCATGGCTGTAACTCACCATGGCTACAACGTCCTTAAGATGCCAGGAAGTGGCGGAGTCATCACTGTGCCCTGCGAAGAGAAGGATGCGGTGTGTTCCCTGGAGCGAGCCTTTCAGGCCGCGTCACTGGAAGACCCGGATCACGGAAGCAGGAGGCTTCCCGAGACCACCCCCAAGAAGAAGAAGACATCGTCCGGACCGGCCCCTCAGGGCCCGCATCTGCCCAAGGGGAACCTCCCTCCATCGCATAGTAAAGCGCGCCCGGCGCCCTCCTTAGGCAGGGCTCGGGGGCTCTCCCCTGGAGGGCCACCGACCTGGCCAAGGTCACGAGGGATGCGCTAGGGCACCACGTGGAGGCGTGTTTCGAAGCGCGTTTCCCCCAAGAAGGAGCAAGGCAAGGAGGGTCAGACCCTTAGGAGTTCGTCAGCAAGGCCGTTCAAGAACTACAGGAATCAAGAGTCATGAGAGGTTGCCACCGTCTACCAGCTATGGCTCCCCATCCAAGCGAGGATGGTGGGATGCGCGTCTGCATCGACGTACCAGGGCTCAACCAAGTCGCCTCGCTGGAGCGCCTCTGGCCCTCGCAGGTGGGACGCTGCGGAGGTCCGCCCCACAGCTACGTTCGCATGCCTTACGGCTTGCCGAGCATGGCTGCTACGTACCGGCGCCTCATGATTGGCATCATGGAGGCTCAAGAAGACAGGCGTTCCGCAGCCTTGACGGAGATGGAGATGATTCGCGAGGAGCCACCAGTGCCTCTGGAGCCTCCCGAGGCCCCTGGGCCTGGGGGCTCATGAGGACCGGCTTCCGCAGCCCACCGAGTCTGCTGCACCAACACTCCTTCATCCTCGACATCATCAGGTGACATCTTTCCAGTTTCATTTCCAGCTGGGAGCGCCCCCCAGGGCTGCATCATTCCCAGGCCGCGTGGGTCCGTCCCTACGGCATGTATCCTTTTTATTTCATGTTGATTAGCTTACTTTGTTGGGGGCGCCCTCGGGCTGCATCATCCCCAAGTCGCTCGGGCCAGGCCCAGTGGCATGTATCTCCCTTGCGTTTATTTCCGGCTATGCATTCGCCCATCATGCTTGATTACTTGATGCCTGTCCATGACACCTCTTCTTCTTCATGTCGACCACTTGCACGTTAAAGGGGGGGTACCTGAGCATCGCGACTCAGGGCTCTTACTGGCCCCAGCCCTCACCCTCTGGCCTTGTCCACGGCATCGCGACCTGGCATACCAGCGACGGCTGAGACCAGCTCGAGGGCCGGGACCCGAGGACGTAGAGTGCCGGCATCTAACCAAATTTGCAGGAACACATCACAAGATAAGGCCTAGTGCCAGGCGCAACCCGCCTAGAGGTAGGGCCCCGTGAGTCCCGCGCTGGCTCACGGGTGCCCAGATACACCTCACCCAGCCCTACCGTGCCGGCCACGTGTCAGGGCGGGGCTGTACACGCCCCGGGGGCTCCTCTCGGAGGGGAGCCCCCTCCCACGTACCAGTGGAAGCACCATGCTCCGCGCTGGCTGATGACACTGCCGGGGAGCGGCTATGCCCGTACACATACGGAAGCGCTATGCTCCGCGCTGGTGATAAACAACTGAGGGTGGCCCCCAGGCCGCATCAACCTCAGGGAGCCCAGAGCTCAGTGTCTAGCCTCATCGCAACGCCTCCCCTCGGGAGTGCCGCGCGAGGGGGCTGCACCTGGGTCACGCCCGGACGCACGCCACCCAGTCAGGCCCCCCGGGCCTGGTTCGTCGCGCGTCTCTCCTTGAGCGGAGCCAAGGTACGAAGGTCGTTTGAGCGTCAAGGGGGACCTTTGAGCATTGCGACTCAGGGGCCTAACTTTTCCCGTAGCCCCTCACTCCTTTGTTTCGAAAGGCTAATGCTGGGTGAGGTACGCACGCGGCCGGGCTCTGCAGACGTAGAACGGTAGATCCACTTGCATCTCACCTCCTCACTTGTTGTTTGCGCGTCAAGGGGGACTCCTGAGCATCGCAACTCAGGAGCCTAACTGGTTCCGTAGCTCCTCACTCCTTTGGTCCCGTCCTGGTTTCCGGTCGGGGCTAATGCTGGGTGAGGTACGCGCGGAGTCGGGCTCTGCAGACGTAGAACGGCGGATCCACCTACATCACACCTCCCTACTTGTTGTTCGTGCGCCAAGGGGGACTCCTGAGCATCGCGACTCAGGAGCCTAACTTGTCACGTAGCCCCTCATTCCTTTGGTCCCGTCCTGGTTTCCGGTCGGGGCTAATGCTGGGTGAGGTACGCGCGGGGCCGGGCTCTGCCGGCGTAGAACACAAGCAAGTAGGAAGGAAAAGCATAAAATTCAAGGAATTTAAAAGCAAATATTACAGTCCATACTGTCGTCTCAATACCAAACGCGAGTTTAAACGCCTCCCCGAGGCATGATACATGTGCAGGAATAAAAAGCAGGACAGGAGCCGTAGCAGATTCACTTGTCGGCGGTGGAGCAGCACGGAGTGGCTTCGCCTCATGGAGCAGCAGGGCCGGTAGTGCCTTGCTTCGGCTTGGTGCTGAAGGCCCGGAACATCCCCAGCAGAGCCTCCGCGTGACCCTTTACGGCCTCGACAGTGGCGGCAGCACCCTCGCCGCTTACTGGCTCCAACAGGCTATCAAGGTCGGCGCTGGGGTCGCAAAGGTAGATGTGGGTGAAGACCTGCGTCAGCGCAGCAGAAGACAGGACACACGCCTCGGCCTTGGCCGTGGGGCCAAGGCCAAGGGTGACATCCTCAAGAGCACGAACCAGTAAGGGAAGCAGCTTGGCGGGGCCGTCCTCGGCGCCGGCCAGCGGGCTCTCCAGGCCGCTGGCGTAGAGCATCTTCAGCGAAGCACGAGCCTTCTCCTCCATGTTCACGAAGGCTACGCGATCCTCGGCAAGAACCTGGGCCTTGCTGTCTAGCTCGACCTTCGTCGCCTCCAGCTCCTTCTTCAGCGCGCCTAGGCGGTCGCGGCGCTTCTTGAGCTTGGCCTCCCGGCCCTCGATGGCCGCCTCACGAGCCTTCATGCCTTCTTCTTGCTCTTGGCGAAGACGAACCTCTTTCGCGAGCTGGTCCCGCAGGCCTTGCAGCTCGTCCTCCAGCGCCTTGCAACGACCGCGGACTTCGACCACCTCCCCCAGGGCTGCGTCTCGAGCAGCCTTCGCCTCGAGGACGGCCTCCCTCTCCTCATCGTAGGCCGTCTAGGCATTAACCAGCGCCTCCCGGATCGAAGCGTCGGAGCGAATCCATCATGAAGCCAGCTCCAAGCGCCCGGCCACCAGGCGGGGGTCAGCGCCAAGAAGATCCTGCCGCAGCCGGTCCAGTCCAGCAGCAGCATGCTCTAGGACGGCGGGAGGAGTCGGAGAGGAGGAGCAGGAGGAGAAGGCGGCGGCGGCAAGACCACAGCATCCTGAGGTGGAGCCTGCTGCTCCCCGACGGCTGCGGTGGCGGTAGTAGGCAAAGGCACCAGGGGAGTCACTTGGGCCATGGGGGCTGAGCTCGCCCCAGCCAGCTCAGCCAGGCCTCGCGAGGACGACCGGGCAGGAGAAGCCCGTGCGTCGCGGTCACCTCCTTCCGCAGGCGGAGGCGCTGCCGTGGATGGAGCCTCAGGAGCCCCCTATGGCTTCTTCGCCGCGGGCGCCAGCCTATTCAAGAGATGCGAACGTCAAGCCTCAGCAGCAGAACAAGAAATAAAGACAAGGATCAAGCGCCTATGGGTCGTCGTCGGTGAGCTCGGGCAGCCTCCGGCCAAACTTGAAGCCTGACAGCCGGCTGGAAGGGTCAACCTCGGAAGCAGAAGGCGTGTCTGTAGACTGCCTTGGGGCAGGGGCCGACCCGCGGGAGATCAGCCCAGTCCTGTCCTTCTTCGGGATCAGGGGCAAGCTCCCGCCGACCCGCTCGTCATCATCCTCGTCATCGTCGCTTGAAGAAAGGCGGAGAGTGCGGGACCGACGCCGGCAGAGGGGAGCCCTTGACTCTCCGTCGGTCGCCTCGGAGTCAGGCCCCTTTTCCCGCTCCTCTCCGTCCCCCTCTTCGCCGGAGTCGCCGGAGGACACATCCACCAGTCCCTCGGGAGCCACCATGGGCACAGGCCCATCCCCGTTGAAGACGGGCATGGACTCCACCACCCGCTCCCAGTCGTCGCGGAGGAACAAGGGCGTAGGCGCGCCCTCCAACCTTGCCACCTCGGCCCCGGCCAGAGATTGGAGGACCACGGCCAAATCTTCGTCGCCCAAGGCCGCAGGGCTCGGATGATGCCTCCACATCGGAGGTGAGTACTGCCGAAGTGGGGCCAGCTGGTGCTCCAGGAACTCCCTCAGCAGCGACGCGCCGGTCATCTTCGCCGCCGCCATGCTGACCGGCCTCAGGTCAGCGTCCATCTTCTCCAACACCAGTTTCGCGCGGGGGTCCGTCAGCTCCGCTCGGCACCAATCGTTGGAGCTCGCGGGCGGCTCTGCGGGCAAGATCAGCCGAGGGTGGATGCGCCCGGCATCTGCCAAGACCCACTTGCTCCTGAAGCCCTCAATCCTCTTCCCGGGCTTCGAAATGGCAATGGTGCCACCATACGCGACGAAGCTCGCGCACGCGGAAGGAGAACCGCGAGAGACCCGGAGGGAGAAGTAGTGGCGCAGCAAGGCCACTGAGGGCTGCACCCCTACGTGAGCCTCGCAGTAATAGGCAAAGATCGCCAGGAGAAGGACGGAGTTGGGGTGGAGATGCAGAGCCTGTAAGTTGTAATGGCGGAGGACAGAGAAGAAGAACTCGAAGAAGGGAGGCACCAGGCCAACAGCAATGGAGCTTACAAAGAGAGGATAAAAGGTGCTCCCTCGGACCTCAAGGATGGCGGAGCCGGCCTTGAACACCTTTGCCCCATCGATGCCCTACGCCGCCGCCATCCGGCGCAACCGAGCAAAGCCCGCCTCCGACACGTTCGGCAAGTCCAGAGCAGACGAGTACCAAGCTTCGGCCAGAGACTGACGAGGCGCCATGGCTTCCTAGATCACGCGGTCGGAGTAGATCTAGAAATTTGGAGGAAGAAAGGGGAGGCGCAAGAAAGGGGATCTAAGCAGCAACCGGAGAAAGCAAAAGGTAAAGCCTGGGCAGATGCTGCTCCTTTATCAACCTGCGCGGTTGCTGAAGCACTCGCATCCAATCAACCGCCACGCGGCGCCCAAGGCCACAGGCTGTTAGGGCCTGCGGCGCTTCGCCCTTGCCCTTTCGCTTCTCAGCACGACCAAGTCTGGGCGCGCCTTGGGCCCGGGGGCTACTGTCGGCGTTCTGGGAACGGGGGTCCCCAGACTTCCCTGCCTGTGGCCTGCGGCGTGGCTCAAAGGGGGCCCAGCACGACCCATCTTCATCAACACAAGACCCAAGACCCTTGCGAGGGGCCAAGCCTCGCGGGGTGGACGACGCGGAGCTTCCTCAGGCACGGCCTCATCAGGCTGGCTCACGAGGAGGCGGAGAGATCAAGGCGGGGTACCTCACGAGGTGCCCATGACGTAAGCCATGACGATCAAGGGTGCCAGGCGGGCGCCAGCCCGCGCTGTGTCCTCCTTTCCTCTTTGGTGCAAAGGGAGCAAGCGCAGGCGAGAGTATCAAGCAAAGGCATCCATTTCGGTGCAACAAGACCAAGACCAGTCCAACGGCAGGGAAGAAGTCATTGTGGAGCCCAGGACGGTGTCACCATAGAGCCTTTGGCAGGCGAGGACCAACTTTAGTCAGGATAAGTGTACCAGATGTTCCCCTTCAAAATGGCCAACTGTTGGCGCCCTTCCCGCTCAATATTTGGGAGGAGGCCCAGGGCCTTTGCCTATAAATAGGACTAGCCAACCCTAGGGTAGAGGCATCTGAAGGAAATATGCCCTAGAGGCAATAATAAAGTTATTATTTATTTCCTTATTTCATGATAAATGTTTATTATTCATGCTAGAATTGTATCAACCGGAAACATGGTACATGTGTGAATACATAGACAAACAGAGTGTCACTAGTATGCCTCTACTTGACTAGCTCATTGATCAAAGATGGTTATGTTTCCTAGACATAGACATGAGTTGTCATTTGATTAACGGGATCACATCATTAGGAGAATGATGTGATTGACATGACCCATTCCATTAGCTTAGCACCCGATTGTTTAGTATGTTGTTATTGCTTTCTTCATGACTTATACATGTTCCTATGACTATGAGATTATGCAACTCCCGTTTGCCGGAGGAACACTTTGTGTGCTACCAAACGTCACAACGTAACTGGGTGATTATAAAGGAGCTCTACAGGTGTCTCCAAAGGTAGATGCTGGGTTGGCGTATTTCGAGATTAGGATTTGTCACTCCGATTGTCGGAGAGGTATCTCTGGGCCCTCTCGGTAATGCACATCACTTAAGCCTTGCAAGCATTGCAACTAATGAGTTAGTTGCGAGATGATGTATTACGGAATGAGTAAAGAGACTTGCCGGTAACGTGATTGAACTAGGTATTGGATACCAACGATCGAATCTCGGGCAAGTAACATACCGATGACAAAGGGAACAACGTATGTTGTTATGCGGTCTGACCGATAAAGATCTTCGTAGAATATGTGGGAACCAATATGGGCATCTAGGTACCGCTATTGGTTATTGACCGGAGACGTGTCTCGGTCATGTCTACATTGTTCTCGAACCGTAGGGTCCGCACGCTTAAGGTCTCGATGACAGTTATATTATGAGTTTATGCATTTTGCTGTACTGAAGTTAGTTCGGAGTCCCGGATGAGATCACGGACATGACGAGGAGTCTCGAAATGGTCAAGACGTAAAGATTGATATATTGGACGACTATATTCGGACATAGGAATGGTTCCGAGTGGTTTCGGAGAAGACCGGAGTGCCGGAGGGGTTACCGGAACCCCCCGGGAGGAGTATTGGGCCATATGGGCCTTAGTGGAGAGAGAGAGAGGGGCGGCCAGGGTGGGCCGCGCGCCCCCTCCCCCTCTGGTCCGAATTGTACTAGGAGAGGGGGGCGGCGCCCCCCCCCCTTTCCCTCTCCCTCTCCCCCTTCATTTCCCCCTCCTAGTAGGAGTAGGCAAGAGGGGAGTCCTACTCCTACTAGGAGGAGGACTCCTCCTTCTGGCGCGCGCCCCAAGGGCCGGCCGGCCTCCCCCCTTGCTCCTTTATATACGGGGGCAGGGGGGCACCCTAGGACACACAATTGATCAACGTGATCGTTCCTTAGCCGTGTGCGGTGCCCCCCTCCACCATATTCCACCTTGGTCATATTGTTGCAGTGCTTAGGCGAAGCCCTGCGTCGGTAGTACATCAAGATCGTCACCACGCCGTCGTGCTGACAGAACTCCTCCCCGAAGCTTTGCTGGATCGGAGCCCGGGGAGTGTCATCGAGTTGAACGTGTGCCAAGAACTCGGAGGTGCCGGAGTAACGGTGCTTGGATCGGTCGGATCGGGAAGACGTACGACTACTTCCTCTACGTTGCGTCAACGCTTCCGCTTCGGTCTACGAGGGTACGTAGACAACACTCTCCCCTCTTGTTGCTATGCATCACCATGATCTTGCGTGTGCGTAGGAATTTTTTTGAAATTACTACGTTCCCCAACAGTGGCATCCGAGCCTAGGTTTTTATGGTTTGATGTTATATGCACGAGTAGAACACAAGTGAGTTGTGGACGATATAAGTCATACTGCCTACCAGCATGTCATACTTTGGTTCGGCGGTATTGTTGGATGAAGCGGCCCGGACCGACATTACGCGTACGCTTACGCGAGACTGGTTCTACCGACGTGCTTTGCACACAGGTGGCTGGCGGGTGTCAGTTTCTCCAACTTTAGTTGAACCGAGTATGGCTACGCTCGGTCCTTGCGAAGGTTAAAACGGAGTCTATTTGACAAACTATCGTTGTGGTTTTGATGCGTAGGTGAGATTGGTTCTTGCTTAAGCCCGTAGCAGCCACGTAAAACTTGCAACAAACAAAGTAGAGGACGTCTAACTTGTTTTTGCAGGGCATGTTGTGATGTGATATGGTCAAGACATGATGCTAAATTTTATTGTATGAGATGATCATGTTTTGTAACCGAGTTATCGGCAACTGGCAGGAGCCATAAGGTTGTCGCTTTATTGTATGCAATGCAATCGCCCTGTAATGCTTTACTTTATCACTAAGCGGTAGCGATAGTCGTAGTAGCATAAGATTGGCGAGACGACAACGATGCTACGATGGAGATCAAGGTGTCGCACCGGTGACGATGGTGATCATGACGGTGCTTCAGAGATGGAGATCACAAGCACGAAGATGATGATGGCCATATCATATCACTTATATTGATTGCATGTGATGTTTATCTTTTTATGCATCTTATCTTGCTTTGATTGACGGTAGCATTATAAGATGATCTCTCACTAAATTATCAAGAAGTGTTCTCCCTGAGTATGCACCCTTGTCAAAGTTCGTCGTGCCCAGACACCACGTGATGATCAGGTGTGATAAGCTCTACGTCCATCTACAACGGGTGCAAGCCAGTTTTGCACACGCAGAATACTCGGGTTATACTTGACGAGCCTAACATATGCAGATATGGCCTCGGAACACGGAGACCGAAAGGTCGAGCGTGAATCATATAGTAGATATGATCAACATAATGATGTTCACCATTGAAAACTAATCCATTTCATGTGATGATCGCTTATGGTTTAGTTGATTTGGATCACGTGATCACTTAGAAGATTAGAGGGATGTCTATCTAAGTGGGAGTTCTTAAGTAATATGATTAATTGAACTTTAATTTATCATGAACTTAGTCCTGGTATTATTAGCATATCTATGTTGTAGATCAATAGCTCGCGTTGTTGCTTTCATATGTTTATTTTGATATGTTCCTAGAGAAAATTGTGTTGAAAGATGTTAGTAGCAATGATGCGGATTGGATCCGTGATCTGAGGTTTGTCCTCATTGCTTCACAGAAGAATTATGTCCTTGATGCATCGCTAGTTGACAGGCCTATTGCAGGAGCAGATGCTGACGTTATGAATGTTTGGCTAGCTCAATATGATGACTACTTGATAGTTTAGTGCACCATGCTTAACAGCCTAGAATCGGGACTTCAAAGACGTTTTGAACGTCATGGACCATACGAGATGTTCCAGGAGTTGAAGTTAATATTTCAAGCAAATACCCGAGTTGAGAGATATGAAGTCTCCAACAAGTTCTATAGCTAAAAGATGGAGGAGAATCGCTCAACTAGTGAGCATGTGCTTAGATTGTCTGGGTACTACAATCGCTTGAATCAAGTGGGAGTTAATCTTCCAGATAAGATAGTGATTGACAGAATTCTCTAGTCACCATCACCAAGTTAGTAGAACTTTGTGATGAACTATAATATGCAAGGGATGACGAAAGTAATTCCCAAGCTCTTCGTGATGCTGAAATCAACGAAGGTAGAAATCAAGAAAACATCAAGTGTTGATGGTTGACAAGATCACTAGTTTCAAGAAAAGGGCAAAGGGAAGAAGAAGGGAAACTTCAAGAAAAACAGCAATCAAGTTGCTGCTCAAGTGAAGAAGCCCAAGTCTGGTCCTAAGCCTGAGACTAAGTGCTTCTACTGCAAAGGGATTGGTCACTGGAAGTGGAACTACCCCAAGTATTTGGTGGATAAGAAAGGATGGCAAAGTGAACAAAACTGTATTTGATATACAGATTATTGATGTGTATTTTACTGGTGTTCGTAGCAACCCCTCGGTATTTGATACTGGTTCAGTTGCTAAGAAGTAGTAACTCGAAACGGGAGTTGCAGAATGAACAGAGACTAGTTAAGGGTGAGGTGACGACGTGTGTTGGAAGTAGTTCCAAGATTGATATGATCATCATCGCACACTCCCTATACTTTCGGGATTAGTGTTGAACCTAAATAAGTGTTATTTGGTGTTTGCGTTGAGCACGAATATGATTTGATCATGTTTATTGCAATACGGTTATTCATTTAAGTAAGAGAATAAATTGTTGTTCTGTTTACATGAATAAAACCTTATATGGTTACACACCCAATGAAAATGGTTCGTTGGATCTCGATCGTAGTGATACACATATTCATAATATTGAAACCAAAAAGATGAAAAGTTAATAACGATAGTGCAACTTATTTGTGGCACTGCCGTTTAGGTCATATTGGTGTAAAGCACATGAAGAAACTCCATGCTGATGGAATTTTGGAATCACTTGATTATGAATCACTTGAAGCTTGCGAACCATGCCTCATGGGCAAGATGACTAAGACTCCGTTCTCCAGAACAATGGAGCGAGCAACAGATTTGTTGGAAATCATACATACTGATGTATGTGGTCCGATGAATATTAAGGCTCGCGACAAGTATCATTATTTTCTGACCTTCACAGATGATTTGAGCAGATATGGGTATATCTACTTGATGAAACATAAGTCTGAAACATTTGAAAAGTTCAAAGAATTTCAGAGTGAAGTGGAGAATCATCGTAACAAGAAAATAAAGTTTCTACGATATGATCGTGGAGGAGAATATTTGAGTTACGAGTTTGGTCCTCAATTGAAACAATGTGGAATAGTTTCACAAACTCATGCCACCTGGAACACCACAGCATAATGGTGTGTCCGAACGTCATAACCGTACTCTATTGGATATAGTACAATCTATGATGTTTCTTACCGATTTACCAATATCGTTTTGGGATCATGCATTAGAGACAACTGCATTCACGTTAAAAAGGGGCACCATCTAAGTCCGTTGAGACGACACAATATGAACTATGGTTTGGCAAGAAACCAAAGTTGTCGTTTCTGAAAGTTTGGGATTGTGATGCTTATATGAGAAAGTTTCATCCTGATAAGCTCAAACCCAAATCGGAGAAATAGTCTTCATAGGATACACAAACGAGACAGTTGGGTACACCTTCTATCACAGATCCGAAGGCAAGACATTCGTTGCTGAGAATGGATACTTTCTAGAGAAGGAGTTTCTCTCGAAAGAAGTGAGTGGGAGGAAAGTAGAACTTGACAAGGTAATTGTACCTGCTCCCTTATTGGAAAGTAGTTCATCACAGAAATCTGTTCCTGTGACTATTACACCAATTAGTGAGGAAGTTAATGATGATGATCATGTAACATCAGATCAAGTTACTACCAAATCTCGTAGGTAAACCAGAGTAAGATCCGTACCAGAGTGGTACGGTAATCCTATTCTGGAAGTCATGTTACTAGAACATGACGGACTTGCGAACTATGAGGAAGCGATGATGAGCCCAGATTCCACGAAATGGTTTGAGGCCATGAAATCTGAGATATGATCCATGTATAAAAACAAAGTATGGACTTTGATGGATTTGCCCGATGATCGGCAAACCATAGAAAATAAATGGATCCTCAAGAGGAAGACGGACGCTGATAGTAGCGCTACTATCTACAAAGCTAGAATTATCGCAAAAGGTTTTCGACAAGTTCAAGGTGTTGACTACGATGAGAGTTTCTCACTCGTATCTATGCTTAAGTCTGTCCGAATCATGTTAGCAATTGCCACATTTTATGAAATCTGACAAATGGATAAAACAAAACTGCATTCCTTAATGGATTTTTAAAGAAGAGTTGTATATGATGCAACCAGAAGGTTTTGTTAATCCTAAAGGTGTTAACAAAATATGCAAGCTCCAGCAATCCATCTATGGACTGGTGCAAGCATCTCGGAGTTGGAATATACGCTTTGATAAGTTGATCAAAGCATATAGTTTTATACAGACTTGCGGTGAAGCCTGTATTTACAAGAAAGTGAGTGGGAGCACTACATCATTTCTGATAAATATATGTGAATGACATATTGTTGATTGGAAATAATGTAGAATTATTCTGCAAAGCATAAAGGAGTGTTTAAAAGGAGTTTTTTAAAGAAAGACCTCGGTAAAGATACTTACATATTGAGTATCAAGATCTATAGAGATAGATTAAGACGCTTGATAAGTTTTTCAATGAGTACATACCTTGACAAAATTTTGATGTAATTCAAAAATGTAACAGTCAAAGAAAGAGTTCTTGCTTGTGTTACAAGGTGTGAAAATGAGTAAGACTCAAAACCCGACCACGGCAGAATATAGAAAGAGAATGAAAGTCATTTCCTATGCCTCAGCCATAGATTCTATAAAGTATGCCATGCTATGTACCAGATCTATTGTATACCCTACACTGTGTTAAGCAAGGGAGTACAATAGTGATCTAGGAAGTAGATCACTGGACATCGGTCAAAATTATCCTTAGTAAAATAAGGATATGTTTCTCGATTATGGATGTGACAAAAAGGTTCGTCGTAAAAGGTTACGTCGATGCAAGTTTTGACACTAATCTAGATGACTCTAAGTCTCGATCTAGATACATATTGAAAGTGGGAGCAATTAGCTAGAGTAGCTCCAAGCAGAGTATTGTTGACATAGAAATTTGCAAAATACATACGGATCTGAATGTAGCAGACCCGTTGACTAAGATTCTTTCACAAGCAAAACATGATCACACCTTAGTACTCTTTGGGTGTTAATCACATAGCGATGTGAACTAGATTATTGACTCTAGTAAACCCTTTGGGTGTTGGTCACATGATGATGTGAATTATGGGTATTAATCACATGGTGATGTGAACTATCGCTGTTAAATCACATGCAGATGTGAACTAGATTATTGACTCTAGTGCAAGTGGGAGACTGAAGGAAATATGCCCTAGAGGCAATAATAAAGTTATTATTTATTTCCTTATTTCATGATAAATGTTTATTATTCATGCTAGAATTGTATCAACCGGAAACATGATACATGTGTGAATACATAGACAAACAGAGTGTCACTAGTATGCCTCTACTTGACTAGCTCGTTGATCAAAGATGGTTATGTTTCCTAGCCATAGACATGAGTTGTCATTTGATTAATGGGATCACATCATTAGGAGAATGATGTGGTTGACATGACCCATTCCATTAGCTTAGCACCCGATCGTTTAGTATGTTGCTATTGCTTTCTTCATGACTTATACATGTTCCTATGACTATGAGATTATGCAACTCCCGTTTGCCGGAGGAACACTTTGTGTGCTACCAAACGTCACAACGTAACTGGGTGATTATAAAGGAGCTCTACAGGTGTCTCCAAAGGTAGATGTTGGGTTGGCGTATTTCGAGATTAGGATTTGTCACTCCGATTGTCGGAGAGGTATCTCTGGGCCCTCTCGGTAATGCACATCACTTAAGCCTTGCAAGCATTGAAACTAATGAGTTAGTTGCGAGATGATGTATTACGGAACGAGTAAAGAGACTTGCCGGTAACGAGATTGAACTAGGTATTGGATACCGACGATCGAATCTCGGGCAAGTAACATACCGATGACAAAGGGAACAACATATGTTGTTATGCGGTCTGACCGATAAAGATCTTCGTAGAATATGTGGGAACCAATATGGGCATCCAGGTCCCGCTATTGGTTATTGACCGGAGACGTGTCTCGGTCATGTCTACATTGTTCTCGAACCATAGGGTCCGCACGCTTAAGGTTTCGATGACAGTTATATTATGAGTTTATGCATTTTGATGTACCGAAGTTAGTTCGGAGTCCCGAATGAGATCACGGACATGACGAGGAGTCTCGAAATGGTCAAGACGTAAAGATTGATATATTGGACGACTATATTCGGACATCGGAATGGTTCCGAGTGGTTTCGGAGAAGACCGGAGTGCCGGAGGGGTTACCGGAACCCCCCGGGAGGAGTATTGGGCCATATGGGCCTTAGTGGAGAGAGAGAGGGGCGGCCAGGGTGGGCTGCGCGCCCCCTCCCCCTCTGGTCCGAATTGGACTAGGAGAGGGGGGGCGGCTCCCCCCCTTTCCCTCTCCCTCTCCCCCTTCCTTTCCCCCTCCTAGTAGGAGTAGGAAAGAGGGGAGTCCTACTCCTACTAGGAGGAGGACTCCTCCTCCTGGCGCACGCCCCAAGGGCCGGCCGGCCTCCCCCTTGCTCCTTTATATACGAGGGCAGGGGGGCACCCTAGGACACACAATTGATCAACATGATCGTTCCTTAGCCGTGTGCGGTGCCCCCCTCCACCATATTCCACCTCGGTCATATTGTTGAAGTGCTTAGGCGAAGCCCTGCGTCGGTAGTACATCAAGATCGTCACCACGCCGTCGTGCTGACAGAACTCCTCCCCGAAGCTTTGCTGGATCGGAGCCCGGGGAGCGTCATCGAGCTGAACGTGTGCCAAGAACTCGGAGGTGCCGGAGTAACGGTGCTTGGACCGGTCGGATCGGGAAGACGTACGACTACTTCCTCTATGTTGCGTCAACGCTTCCGCTTCGGTCTACGAGGGTACGTAGACAACACTCTCCCCTCTCGTTGCTATGCATAACCATGATCTTGCGTGTGCGTAGGAATTTTTTTGAAATTACTACGTTCCCCAACAGCATCTAGATCGAGAAGAGGTCCAGAACCTGGGCAAGCAGAGAATCAGAGAGAGAGAGAAGGGCGGCTGAACTCCTCCTAGCAGTTCATCGCCCCAGCCAAGAGCAGAACCTCGCAAGTCTGTTCTTCCTTGTATTGTTCATCATCATCAGCCCAAGAGGCAATCCACCCACCACAAACTAGAGTAGGGTATTACACCACAACGGTGGCCCGAACTAGTATAAACCCTGTGTCTCTTGTGTTGTTCTTTCAGTAGTTTAGATCTTTGCGAGGCGGAGAGGTAGAAGGCGTAATCTCCGCGTGCACCCTAGAGTTCGAACCTCAAGGGTCTGCCGGAACCCGAAATCTGACAGAGAGCACCAAGGCGATGGACGATGGTGAGGCCTAGGAAGGGGACGACGCGGAGCCGGGGAAGACGCGACAGTGGATGCCCATGCGGAGAGGAGTACGAGGGTTCACTGGTTCGGCTGCGGTGTGAGGTTGCCGTCGCCGCAGGGCCTGGCTAGCGGTGGGAGTAGTAGGGGGCGATGAGGCCTCATCGGCAGCATAGCCGGCCACTGGAGGCAGGAGCAGGCGGTCTCCCGAGCGCTGGTTTGGGTGGCTGGTGCAAGAAGAGCAGCGATTGAAGAAGCAGCAGGACCGTTCGATTCAAATCCAACGGTTACTGCTGCTAGAATCGTTTGTTGACTAAGTTGGCAAGCCCTGCGTACGCGTCAACTTAGTAGGCCCACAGGTTAGCCTCCCAACCGGTGTGCCCCAGATGTCATTGGGAGGAATCATTTTTTTCGTGCAATAAGGAGGTAGTTGATTGCGTGCGGCCAGGCCAGTGGATGGAGTAGGGTGGGCCGAGGAAGCCTGCGCGGCATCACGGCGGGCCACAAGAGGAGGCGTCGGCCGTTGCATGGACATCCAACACTAACTGCTGCTAGAATCGTGTGTTCACTGACAAAGCCTTGCGTAAACAAGTCAGCCTCGAAATCCATGGCGTGTATAGCCCATTTTCTATTATTTTTATAATTTTTACTCAATTTCTAATTCATATGGAATTTATTGCAGCCTGTTTTCCATTTTTAGAATTGCTGGCCATTTTCTGGTCAGTACCAGGGTTAAAAAATTAACTAAATATGTGGGAAATTTTGAAAATTTGCAAATTTTTGCTGGGGAACGAAATATTCTTAATCCAAAAATTAATAGCCATAGTAAAAAAATTAAAAATAAATTAGTACTATGTCATGTTAAATCCAATGAAATACGTATAAGATATAAGTGAAGAACAAAAACAAAAAAAGAAACTTATATCCCATTTGCTATAAATTTTTTGGAATTTTCAACCCCTTTTGATATTACTTTTAACAGACATTGACCATACTCTTAAGCCAAGCCAGAATGCATCCCTCCTCGTCTTGAAAGATTTGCAGCCCAGTAATTCGGAGAAAACAAATAGGCCTAGCTTGGGTATTCTTCAAAAAGAAATACTGGGCTAGCTATTTTCCTAAAGAACTGGTGCATGAGCATTTAGCTTTATTTATTTATTTATTTACTTATTTATGTTTAGGGGACCATGAGCATGTACCTGGGCCGGATTCATGTGAGAGCCTCCCTTCCAGTTAATTATGGGCTTCTCTATTGGGCCTTCATCAGTGGGCTGCATGTTATCAACAAGTGGAAAATGTGTTGCGAGTTTCAAAAAAAATGTGTTCCATACGATAAATAGTATGCGCTACGTACTGTACGGGGCACTAAAGGATCGATCCGTGCTGCTGTGCAACGACTTCCAAAACATTGTGTTTGTCGTTCTAACAACACATTTATTCAACCAACAGACGAAATATACTACTGATTGTACATTGAAAACAACAGCAGCAGCAAACAGATGAAATATACTACTGATTGTACATTGGGTCCCAGCTGTCAGGTGGAGGAAACATTTTTTTCAGCTTAATAAGGAGGAACTTTCCTTGCGTGCGACCATGGACCTTGTGGGTCCCAGCCGTCAGGCTCTCCACGTTAAGTCCTCTTCCGATGACTCTCGTTTGTTGACCAGGCCGCACCGAACACAGCGAGGCGGTGGACGACGGCGAGGCCCCGGACGGGAATGACTCAAAGATGGGAAAACGCGACAGTGGAGTCGTAGATTGAGAGGAGGAGAAGGGTTATAACTGGTTCTGTTGCGGCGTGGGGCTGTAGTCTGTGGAGAATAACAGGAGGTGTCGAGGGGTGGAGGGATAGCCTGGCCGGCGGTGGGGTAGCGCTTCGCAGCGATGCGTGCTAAGCAAAGCCGCTAGCCATCGGAAGCCGGACCAGGCGGTCCCGGCGACGCTGGAGGAAGAAGACGAGAGACTGAAGGTGCATGCTGGCCGTTGGATATAAATCAAATGGCTGTGGATGACACAATCATTTGTTGACCAAGTTGACAACGCCCTGCATAGGCTTCGACCCATGTTTTCTAGAATGTACAGTCCATTTGCTGGGCTGGGTGAACAAATAGTTTCGCGTCAATCAGGCCCATTTATATTTTCTAAGAAATCCCAGCCCATTTGCACTTCCTTGAAATACACGTATTAGGTGGGCTCATTATATATACGTATAATGTTATGTTAGAAGGAGCAATTAATATCAAAGAATAAACCGGAGAGGCACATTTTATATATATATAATTAAGAAATTAGCGAGTTATACTAACAAGTTCACACACAAATACAACAGAAAAGGTAAACATTCATCTCAAACTCAAGTTCACAGGACACGTTCATATCCATAGCCAACATTCACAATCAACAACTCAAAAGATTCATATATACACAAGCTCAACATATCTATGCATCCAAATGATTGATAGATCACACGAAAATATTCATACATAATTTACAAAAAGATTCAGATATACACATGTTTAGTATGTTTATGCATCCAAATGATTGAGATCACAGCCAATATGATCCATGGACAAACTTTAATTACCTAGGGTACAGACTGGTAAATAGTGTTCAATCGGAGGTACTTCTTGCTAAAATTAGTTCTTGTACGAGTAAACTTTCGAGTACATAAGAGGCAGCACAGACAATCTAAACTTTGCTTGTAGGTTTATCCTCAAATAGTGGCCTCATGCCGAGGGAGGTTTGAGCAACTTGGCCACTACTTTCATCCAACCAGTTTACCGGCTCATCTTGGTCTTGTATCTCGCCAAAATTCTACATTGCAGACGAGAAAGGAGGCGGTTGAGAAAATGAACCACCCAAATTTTTTGTGCAGTTCAACTGAAATGGAGCATCCTTGGCGTGCAGACTGATTAAGTGCCAGATGAATATACGCATCAACCAACTTGTCTGGAATCTTTAGTCTCCATGCCATATAGTTTGCTACCATATGTGCCGATAACCAAAAGGCACAAGTTGGGACCAAAGATTGGACTGCGTTTTTCTGGGCTATGCACCAAGCAATATTTTTGGCGTTCACTCTCCTAATACTTGGAGTTTGACAATTGGTTTACGCCGGTTGATACTCGAATGAATATAGGCACTTCTTGTCAACATCGTCCGTGATAGCCCTTTCGTAAAAGGGTCTGCGAGATTCTTAGCCGTCTGGATATAATCCAACGCTATTACTCCGAAGTTTCTTGATTTTCTGACAGATTTCAATCTTCTTCTTATGTTCTTCGTGGATTTCACGTTGTCCTTTGAACTCTTAGCCTTGACAATTGGTTAATGCCGGTTGATACTCGAATGAATATAGGCACTTCTTGTCAACATCGTTGCTTGTCTGAGTGAACTTTGGAGTACATAGCAGCAGCATAAGTACCTGTCCATCTGATCATTTTGTGCAGTTCTACTGAAATCACCCAATGTAATGATTTGCCTGCGAGTTCAGGCTCCAAATTACTCCTCTATGAAATCGGCAAACAGTAGCACAATACCAAATTACCAATACATATGACAGGCACAATAATCAGGATAAAGACCAGTACCAACCTGTGCCAGGTAGCATATCAATTACTATTTCCTTTGACTGGAGGCCGAGATAAGCCAAGCGACTGACAGCAAAGGAAGAAAGAATGCGGAGTTTAGCGACTGACAGCAAAGGACGGAAACTGTCGAGGCAATGAAGCACCCAAAGTTTTTGTGCAGTTCCACCAAAATCGAGCATCCCTGTTGGCACATATATTGAGAGAGTGAGATTACTATAATAGTGGGACTAGTTTATGAAACATACACTAACAAATAGAAGCACCCTCATTATCTTAATGGGTAAAGTTAGCAACATAGTAGTCTTGCTTAAAGAGAGGTATTAGTTTATTTCATCAGTGCCAATTAGCTCAACTCAACACTCAAAGCATTGCCATTTATCATAGGTTGCAAAACTTTAACGTGCAAAGATAAAGGAGTTTCTCATGACAGTAGCACGATACAAATAGAGATGGCAGCAAAGTAATATGGATGAAGGCCTTAGGCCCGTACCAACCTGAGAAAAAAAGCTTATTCATGTAGTCCCATAAGAGATGATAAAGCACTCACTGGAATCACACAATAGTATATATTTTTGTGCACTTCAAATGTATGGTTGAAATCACTCTTGTTTAGCAGTGCTGAGATTATATCGAAAGATTATCAAGAACTTCCAGCAGAGTTAAAGCACTAGCTGGGATACAGTTCATTGTATTGTCTTGTGTAGTTCCTTTTAATGTATGATTGGCACAACATGATCCCTGTTTGCACAAGTAGGAACAAGGTGAAACCTTCATTAGCTTAGTAAGAAAGGATAGGAAGACATTAGCATATTACTCAACCAGTAGCATCAAATTCATGATGGACAATACGCAAAACATTGCCTCATTGAACCAATGGCAATAAATTGACATGCAAAACAATAGAACTATTATGCCATGACACTAATAATATTCCCTCCCTGCTCCACCACATGATTCACCTCCATAGACAAACATACACACGTACATGATTCAGCGTAGGGTCCTACTAAAGATTTGTTTAACTCCAACAGGAAAATTAGGCAGTAATAAATTAGTGGTACTTAAGTACTCCTAATTAATTAAGGGAGACAGCAGAAGTGGAAGGGCTCCCTGGAGGATCGTCTCACATGTAAGGTAGTCATTATCGGAGCCCTTGAATGGCCTCGACTGAGGCCTCTGGCTTCAGCAAGATCGCCTTGGCACTGTTTATTCTTCTTCTTCCTCTTCATGATATGTTTCTCTTTCTCCCCACCAGTTGGTGAAACCAAGTACATGATTGGCCTTCTAATTCAGAATTGGTTTTGTCAGTGAGGGAGTACAAGTGTACTAGTAAAAAACAGCATTATTTTCTCATGGCAGTCGGAAAATAGAGATGAACACATGCATTAAATATCATTCTTACCTAAAGGAAGGTTATGGCGCCAATATGGATGATGAGGATTGGAACACAGATCTCCCTTTGTGCAGTTCCACCAAAATGAACCAACTGTTCCATTCTGACATTCCAGTTAAACAGCACAAAAGTCACTTCTTTTAAGAAGAGTTTTGTGTAGTGCACCAAAAGGTCACAACAGCAACCAGGTGAATTGGATATCCCTGTTTGCACAAAAAGGCACAGAGGAAACAGTCAGAGTCTCAACCTATGTGTGGTACGTGAGGTGAGGACAAGAGTAGTCATTGTGCAGCTGAATAAACAAATAGCATCTCATACTGCCAAGCATGCTACTCTAAAAAAACAAATCTGTACATTTCGTAGTCCATCCGAACACATTCTCTTCCTCTGGTTCGCTCATCCATAGTTTTATACCTACATTCCTTTCCTACTCCTCTATTTTCATAAAGACCTATGTTTTCTGCCACTTTATTCCGAACGGAGCCTAAATATTTGGTATAAGGGCATGGGACATTGGGTGCACCAGTAGTCCAGCACCATGTACGTAAATAGGGGCATAAAGTGGTGATTCATAGTTTGTTGCCCCGAGAAACAAACATCCAAGAAACATATCTGGGTTGGTCCCATTTTTGTTCACTCTAGCCACCTACTCCTATGTGTGGATAGCAAATCTAGTCCTGGTCATACCACTGTGTACAGCGTTACCCCTGTATTTCCCTTTTCGACCAAGAGAGCGGTTGGATGACCAGTCTGTACTACTTTCACCCCCTTTCCTTGCTGTTTGTACCAAGTCTGATGTACATACTAAATTCCCCCACCCCCACTTTATTTCTTGTTTGAACCAAGTAGTAAAAGGTTCGACTCCATGAAGTAGCTTTACCTCTAACAATAGAAGAAGAAAAATATGTGATGTTGGACCATCCGATCGAGAGGGGCTGAGAGGTAGAAAATGATGCACATGCAGCAACGTAGCGAGCTGGGGAAGTAGAGCTAAGGCGGTTTCGAACAAAGATATACCTGAAGGTCGTCGGGATGTGGATAGGTGGGCGGCGGGTGGCCGGATCCGCCCACAGGCAACGACGAAGGGATCGGAGGACCTCCCGCGCCGGCGCTCGGCCAGAGATAACGGTGCGGCCGGCAGTGGGTCTCCTCCCTCACTGTCGACGACGGCCTAAATGCTGCCCCTCCTCCCCTTCACCGGTGGAGGGGGATACGTTCGGATCTGTAACCAGCGGTGAGGATAGAAAGCCAGTGTTTTTTGAAGGGAGAAAGACAGTGTTACTACCCCTATCTTGTTTAGATCTGGAGAGGATGAGAGTGTGTGAATAGAGCAATCCTAGCAAGCAAGCGCGGAGGCTCCGGCCTATATATACGTAGTGAGCAACTCTAGCAAGCAACCCCTACCTTCATCAAATCGTACAAGACCGAGAAATTTGATTACTACAACGCCCTCTCCCTCGCGGACTTAGCTCCGGTGCCTTAACTGCACCTGCCTTTGGCTGCATGACAGGAGGGCCAACCACCTGTTGGGCCCACCTGTCATAGACGCAAAGGCAGGAGCAGTAAGTAGACGCTTTCGCTACACGCTATCCCTCCCGCACGAGGTGGACGGACATGCAGCAATGTATTTGATACTGTAGAAGTAGGAGTAACATCATTGTTCGTCTTCTTGAAGAGGCGAAGAGCCAAGCGCAACCCGAACGTGGCAGTTGCGAACACTCGCGTGGTGCGGTTCCTTGGAGTACTAGCCAGGCTCTTGCATGAGACAAAATTGCTATTGTTTAACAATTAAACTCCATTATCCATTGGTAGATACTCATTCTACATAGGTCCACGCGCTTAGCACCATTTCCTCCTGGGGTCACCAATGTTTATTTGCTAATTAATAGCATTGCATGCAATGAACTAGCCATTGCAAGTCATTAAAATCATGCACACCTATCATCTCTTATTGGTTGATATGTCAAGAAACAAGAAACAAGGTAGAAGTTAATGCACCGTGCCTAAGTGTTTTGGGACTAAGTATTTGGTTTTCATAAGATGACTTACACACCTAGACGGATGGAGTAGTATAGCCCTGTAAACCGGAAAGGAGTATTTGCCTTTCTAGAGATTTCAACAAGTGACTAGACTCCACCGTGTGCAGTACTCCCTCCCTTCCAGTTTATAGGGCTCAAATCTCAAATCTCATGAACCAAGGCATTTTGCGTTTGGAGAAATGTATCTCATACTTTACAAAACTACCCTAATTAAACTCATGCATTAATTACGTAGTTCTCTCGTTTTCCTCTCCGCCTTGGTCGCGGTGCACAATATTAACCACTCCTTGTCGGTGTACTAAAGTAGGGGTACCTTAATATCCCGAACTTGTGCACAGGCAGTCGCAGCCTCCCGCGGCAAGGCTTGCCAGGTGATCGCCAAGGTCCTCCGAAGTCCTTTTGGAGCCATTCAAGAACAAAGTATTTAAGCCAAGGAGACAAGGCCCCGGCAAGAGGAGCTTGCCGGGAAGGCCACCCAAGACACAAGGCCCTGGCAAGAGGAGCTTGCCGGGAAGCCCACTCGGGGCACAAGACCCCGGCAAGAGGAGCTTGCCGGGAATGCCAACCAAGGCACTTCAGAGAACTTGCCGCGACACGCCACGCGCCCCGGCAAAGAGCTGCCAGATGAGACAAGACAGCGACCGCGGCAGGGCGCTTACCACGGCAAGCTACTACTCCGCAGCCCGCGCTCCAGCTCATCCACCAATGTGTCGCTCTGGGACCATTCCAGGCGTGCGTGGCGAGAGGCTGTGAAGCCAAGGGGATGCGGTGGCAAACGGCGCTGACAAGATAGCCATCGTGGCGAACGGTGGCGTCCCTGACGGTCCCTTTTCGCACTGTTTAGGCGACACAGACGGGCATTTAATGCCCTTGTCCCCTGCCGTCAGGGTTAGGTATGATAACACTGTACAAGTAGTTGTACCCAACACAGCGCTTTACATTTTTACCCTTGCCTACGTTGCCACCTGTCGGTGACCCCTTGAGCATATAAAAGGAGGCCCATGCGCAACGTAGAAGGGGAGGACGACACTCACGCTCGGTCTCGCCAGCGGCTTGTGTATACTGTAGCACTCAGCGCTCCCGAGCAAGAACACAATACAATCCACAAAGCAGCAGTAGGGTTTTACGCATCCGTGCGGCCCGAAGCTGGGTAAACTCCCCGCGTGCCTCGCCGCGATCTGCTCTTCGTGCGACCTCCACCCCCCGCCGAACCGAGAAGGGGCTCCGTCCCCATTGGTGCTCGTGGAGGACAGTTTTCCCCCGGCATCTTTGGCGCGCCGGGTAGGGGGCGTCGAGGTTGTGTGAACCTGATCTGGCATTCGCACGAGCTAGACCTTCATCATCATCATCGACATGCCGCCGAAGAAGAAGGCTTCGGAGGCGGCTGATCCGTCTGCGTCAAACCCTCCACCGCCGGAGCCAGCGGTTGGTGGGGTAGGCGCCGTCGGAGGAACGGGCGTCGGCGAGGAAGCGCACAACGCCGCGGCGTCCGAGCATGCACCGCGCCCATCTCAGGAGGCACGGGACCGGCAGCGGCATGGTGCTCACAGTACCATACGCATGCTGGACCCAGAGCGAGCTGGCGGATCTCAGGATGCTCAAGGCCAGCTTACGCGCCAACATGCTGGCCCGAGCGAGGTGCGGTCGCCTGGACGAGGGACTGCTCCTTCTAACGTAGTTAGAAGTTCGAGCACATCCCGCTCCTCGCACCGTTTGCCACCGCTACCCGCCACTCTAGCAGAAGCTTTGGCTCGAGCTCAGTTGCTCCTAGATTTCCCTCCAACGCCGGACAAGATCGACAATTGGAGGGCCGCCATTAAGAGCCTCATCGGCTTCGCCAATGGCGACACTCCGCGGCAACCGACTACATCGCAGCTGCGGCGAGCCAGCCAGACGCGAGTCGATGGCGACAATACCGGCGGAGGTGCAACCACCGTCCACTCTCCGCCCCCAAGGCCAAGATCGTCGACTCGCCGGGTCCACCATGATGGCGACTCCACTGCTTCATCAGACCCGCGAGCTCGCCGAGATCAGCGCCACGTTCTTCACAAACGACAGCAAGAGGACGCTCGAACACGCATCGAGCGCCGGAGAGAAGCGCGGCGTCAGTTAGACCGGCACGCTGGGCCTACTGTCGACATGCATGCGCCAGGGGAACCAGGCGAACTACCCTACACGGTAGGTTGCCCTGCGTTTACCCCTGAGCTGCGGCAAGTCCAGTGGCCCAGTACGAAGAACTTCAAGCCAGACGTACCAGAGAAGTACGACGACAAGCTGCATCCGTCGGAGTTCCTCAGCATCTACACCATCACGGTGCAAGCTGCCGGGGGGCGAGACGACAAGATCCTTGCCAACTACTTCCCGCTGGTGCTCAAGCCCAACGTCAGGTCCTGGCTCATGCACTTGCCGGACAACTCCATATCTTCCTGGACAGACCTGCGCCATCAGTTTGTCGGCGCCTTCACAGGCGGCCACAAACCTCATGGCCAGGAGAGTGATCTTCATCTGCTCACCCAGAAGGAAGGAGAGCCTCTGCGCAAGTACATCCAGAGATTCAGCCAGGTGCAACGCAACATCCCAGATGTCCACCCCGCCGCGGTTATCAGCGCGTTCCATCAGAACGTGCGTAACCGCAGGATGCGGGAGGAGATGGCGATGTGCAAGATCAGAGATGTCAGTGAGCTGTACGCCCTGGCCGACAAGTGTGCACGTGCTGAAGAAGGGAGGAAACTCCCCGGAGAGAACACAGGAGCAGAAGGATCTGACAGCAACGATACCGCCCCGGCAAGTAAGTGCCAGCGGCGGAACAACAGAAGGAAGAAAAACAAAGAGGTGTTGGTTGTTGAGCAGTCCGGCAGCGAAGGTGGCGCCAAGCAAGCCAAGGCTGGTGGCTCCAGCAAGGAGGTTGCCACATGCACCAACTGCCAGGCTGTGGCGGCCGCCAACAAGCAGGACGGCACCAACAAACAGTACTACAAGATCCACCGCACCAAGGGCCATGACCTCCAGAGCTGTAAGAAGGTCGAGCAGCTCGTTGAGCTGCAAAAGGCCGAGTACGAGCGACGCGACAAGGAGAAAGCCCAAGGAGGTGCTGAAGGATCTGGCACGAAGCGCCCAGCCCCGGGAGGGCGCCGCGGCAAGGAAAAGCAGCGACAAGGAGACAGACCTCCCTGCGGCCGCGACAACGAAGACGACGACGACGACGAAGACATGGATGATGACGAGACCAGTGAGCAGGAGTTTCAGAAAGCCAAAGAGGTCTTCTGCATTGACGGTGGTGCTTCTCTGCATACTTCACACCGCCAACTCAAGAAGTGGGTGCGGGAAGTCAATGCGGCAGAACCACCCGTCGAGTCGCGCAAGGTTCTGAAATGGTCCAGCACGCCTATCATCTTTGATATTGAGGACCACCCTGATCGCACAACTGCGGTCAGGTGCTTGCCGATGTTGGTTTCACCAACTATCCGCAACCTCAAGGTCACTAAGATGCTAGTTGACGGCGGGGCCGGCTTGAACCTGATCTCCTCCGCTGTGCTTTGAAAACTCCAAGTCCCCGACAGCGAGCTCGAAGAGACCGGCACATTCCAAGGAATTAACCTGGGAAGGAGCAAGCCAAAGGGGGAGATCACATTGTCGGTGACGTTTGGCAGCGAGTTAAACTTCAGGACTGAGAGGATCACCTTTGACGTTGCCGATTTTCCATTGCCCTATAATGGAATTCTCGGCCGTCCAGCGCTCGCCAAGTTCATGGCGGCCTCTCACTACGCATACAACATGCTCAAGATGCAGGCCCGATAAGTGTCATCTCTGTCCCTGGTGACAAGAAGGATGCCCTTATCTGTGCTGACAAGATCTACCGGGAGGCAGCAGCCGCAACGGATCGCGAGACACTTGCCGCTGAAGCTCCCGGGGGGAAGAACAAGACCAAGTCCGGCAAGAGCTCTGATGCCCACTCCGGCAAGCGCACCTCTTCAGAGTGCTGCGCTACCGTCGAGGACGTACCATCGAGCTCCACCGGCAAGTGCAAGAAGACGACGGCAGCTCCGCCAGCGACCAAGAAGGTGCCCGCCAAGGAGGACGGCACTGGTGGTACCTTCACCATCAGTGCCACTCTCGACCCTAAATAGGAAAGCGCGCTCGTTGCTTTCCTGCGGGCGAATGTCGATGTGTTTGCATGGCAACCGTCTAACATCCCCGGTGTTCCCAAGAAAGTAATTGAGCACCACCTTGCCGTCTGTCCTCACGCGCGGCCCGTCAAGCAGAAAGTTAGGAAGCAGGCAGTGGAGCGCCAAGAATTCATCGCAGAAGAGATCAAGAAGTTGGAAGCAGCAGGCCTCGTCAGAGGAGTGCTCCATCCTACGTGGTTGTCCAATCCTGTAGTTGTGCGCAAGGCTAACGGGAAATGGAGGCTTTGCATCGACTTCACTGATGTTAACAAAGCTTGTCCCAAAGATCCATTTCCCTTGCCACGCATTGACTAGATTGTTGACTCCACGGCCGGATGTGATTTGCTTTCATTTCTTGACGCATACTCAGGATACCATCAGATCTTCATGGCAGAAGAGGATGAGGAGAAAACCGCATTTATCACTCCATGTGGCACGTATTGTTTCATACGGATGCCTTTTGGTTTGAAGAATGCTGGTTCAACGTTTGCAAGGGTAGTCCATACCGCTTTTGAGCCACAAATACACAGAAATGTGGAAGCATACATGGATGATATAGTGGTCAAGAGCAAGGACAAGTCAACCCTGGTTCAAGATTTAGAGGAGACTTTTGCAAATCTGCGCAAGATCAGCCTCAAGCTCAACCCCGAGAAGTGTGTGTTTGGAGTCCCTTCCGGCAAGCTTCTCGAGTTCTTCGTGTCCCAGCGAGGGATTGAGGCCAATCCCGACAAGATCAAGGCCATTGAGCAGATCGAAGCACCAAAGCGCGTCAAGGATGTGCGGAAACTTGCCGGTTGCGTGGCAGCTCTCAGCAGGTTTATCTCCAAGCCTGCTGAGCGCGCCCTGCCGTTTTTCAAAATCTTGAAAAAGGCAGGTCCAATGAAATGGACTCCGGAAGCGGAGGCTGCGCTACAGGACTTGAAGAGATACCTGTCCTCCACTCCAATACTTGTCGCACCTAAGCCACAAGTGAAGTTGCTGCTGTATCTGGCGGCAACCAATCAAGTGGTTAGTGATGCATTAGTAGCGGAGAGGGAGGCAGATGATGAGCCGACAACCCCAGCAAGCGCATCTAGCAACAAGCAAGGGGCTTCCCCGACAAGCTCTGGCCCCAACAAGGATGGATCTGCGCAGGCGCAAGAGGAGGTGCAGAAGAAGAAAATGGTGCAGCGCCCAGTTTACTTTGTCAGCTCCTTTCTGCAGGGGGCTAGGTCAAGGTACTCTGGTGTGCAGAAGTTGCTTTTCGGCCTTCTCATGGCCTCGAGGAAGCTGCGCCATTACTTCCAAGCACATGAGATCACAGTTGTCACTCGCTTTTCGCTGAAGAGGATACTGCAGAATCCGGAAGCAACAGGCAGGATTGTTGAGTGGGCACTTGAACTGTCAAGCTTTGGCCTCAAGTTTGAGAGCACTTCAACTATCCAAAGTAGAGCATTGGCAGAGTTCATAGCAGAGTGGACGCCAACACCAGATGAAGAAATTCCAGAAACGAGCATCCCCGTCGCGGAAGCAAGCAAGGAGTGGCTTATGTACTTTGATGGTGCCTTCTCGCTGCAAGGCGCTGGTGCTGGCGTGCTGCTTGTCGCACCAACCGGAGAGCACCTCAAGTACGTAGTCCAGATGCACTTTCCCAAGGAGCAAGCAACAAACAATACTGCAGAGTATGAAGGTTTGCTTGCCGGTCTCAGGATCGCAGCAGACCTTGGGATCAAGAAGCTCATTGTCAGGGGTGACTCGCAGCTCGTCGTCCGCCAAGTGAACAAGAATTACCAGAGTCCGTTGATGGAAGCTTATGTTGATGAAGTGAGAAAGCTAGAAGAGCACTTTGTCGGCCTACAGATGGAGCACGTTCCAAGAGCTCAGAATGACATCGCCGATGGCCTGTCAAAGTGCGCTGCGCTTAAGTTACCTGTGGAACCAGGGATCTTTGTGCTCAAACTGACTCAACCGTCTGTTACACCATCAACTGGACAGAGCAAGAAGAGGAAGCTGATTTCTGGTGACTATCTTCCGGTAGAGCTTCCCGAAGCCGCCGCCAAGAAGGTCCCCAAGATCGACACCAAGAGTGCTGAGGAGCAGACTGCTCCGGCAAACCCCAGGGTTTGTTCCGTCGTAGTAGACGCTCCCGACAAGTTTTGCTCCGGCAAGCTTGCCGGAGGACATCAAGCTCCGGCTGAGCCGTAGGTTCTCGCCGTAGAAGCGTGTTGGGGAACGTAGTAATTTCAAAAAATTTCCTACGCACACGCAAGATCATGGTGATGCATAGCAACGAGATGGGAGAGTGTTGTCTACGTACCCTCGTAGACCGAAAGCGGAAGCGTTATATCAACGCGGTTGATGTAGTCGTACTTCTTCACGATCCAACCGATCTAAGCACCGAACGTACGGCACCTCCGAGTTCTGCACACGTTCAGCTCAATGACGATCCCCGGGCTCCGATCCAGCAAAGCGTCGAGGAAGAGTTCCGTCAGCACGACGGCGTGGTGACGATCTTGATGTGTTACCGGCGCAGGGCTTCGCCTAAGCACTGCAACGATATGATCGAGGTGGAATTTGGTGGAAGGGGGCACCGCACACGGCTAAGGAACGATCCGTAGATCAACTTGTGTGTCTTTGGGGTGCCCCCTGCCCCTGTATATAAAGGATGGAGGAGGAGGAGGCCGGCCAAGGCAAAAGGTGCGGCCAGCATATGGAGTCCTACTAGGACTCCAAGTCCTAGTAGGAGTCCACCAAAAGGGGAGGAAGGGAGAAGGAATAGGAGGAGTAGGAAAGGTGGCCGGCCCCCTTTTCCCTAGTCCAATTCGGACCAAAGGGGAGGGGGGGCGCAGCAGCCTTTTCCTCTTCCCACTAAAGCCCATCAAGGCCCATTACTTCTCCCGTAATCCCGTAACTCCCCGGTACTCCCGAAAATACCCGAATCACTCAGAACCCTTCCGATGTCCGAATATAGTCGTCCAATATATCGATCTTTACGTCTCGACCATTTCGAGACTCCTCGTCATGTCCCCGATCTCATCCGGGACTCCGAACTCCTTCGGTACATCAAAACTCATAAACTCATAATATAACTGTCATCGAAACCTTAAGCGTGCGGACCCTACGGGTTCGAGAACAATGTAGACATGACCGAGACACGTCTCCAGTCAATAACCAATAGCGGGACCTGGATGCCCATATTGGCTCCTACATATTCTACGAAGATCTTTATCGGTCAGACCGCATAACAACATACGTTTGTTCCCTTTGTCATCGGTATGTTACTTGCCCGAGATTCGATCGTCGGTATCCAATACCTAGTTCAATCTCGTTACCGGCAAGTCTCTTTACTCGTTCCGTAATACATCGTCTCACAACTAACACATTAGTTGCAATGCTTGCAAGGCTTATGTGATGTGCATTACCGAGAGGGCCCAGAGATACCTCTCCGACAATCGGAGTGACAAATCCTAATCTCGAAATACGCCAACCCAACATGTACCTTCGGAGACACCTGTAGAGCACCTTTATAATCACCCAGTTACGTTGTGATGTTTGGTAGCACACAAAGTGTTCCTACGGTAAACGGGAGTTGCATAATCTCATAGTTAAAGGAACATGTATAAGTCATGGATAAAAGCAATAGCAACATACTAAACGATCGGGTGCTATGCTAATGGAATGGGTCATGTCAATCAGATCATTCAACTAATGATGTGATCTCGTTAATCAAATAACAACTCTTTGTTCATGGTTAGGAAACATAACCATCTTTGATTAATGAGCTAGTCAAGTAGAGGCATACTAGTGACACTCTGTTTGTCTATGTATTCACACATGTATTATGTTTCCTGTTAATACAATTCTAGCATGAATAATAAACATTTATCATGAATTAAGGAAATAAATAATAACTTTATTATTGCCTCTAGGGCATATTTCCTTCAGTCTCCCACTTGCACTAGAGTCAATAATCTAGTTCACATCGCCATGTGATTTATCAGCAATAGTTCACATCACCATGTGATTAACACCCATAGTTTACATCGATATGTGACCAACATCCAAAAGGGTTTACTAGATTCAGTAATCTAGTTCACATCGCTATGTGATTAACACCAAAAGAGTACTACGGTGTGATCATGTTTTGCTTGTGAGAGAAGTTTAGTCAACGGGTCTGCCACATTCAGATCCGTTATGTATTTTGCAAATTTCTATGTCTACAATGCTCTGCACGGAGCTACTTTAGCTAATTGCTCCCACTTTCAATATGTATCTAGATCGAGACTTAGAGTCATCTAGATTAGTGTCAAAACTTGCATCGACGTAACCTTTTACGACGAACCTTTTTGTCACATCCATAATCGAGAAACATATCCTTATTTTACTAAGGATAATTTTGACCGATGTCCAGTGATCTACTTCCTAGATCACTATTGTACTCCCTTGCTTAACACAGTGTAGGGTATACAATAGATCTGGTACATAGCATGGCATACTTTATAGAATCTATGGCTGAGGCATAGGAAATGACTTTCATTCTCTTTCTATCATCTGCCGTGGTCGGGCTTTGAGTCTTACTCATTTTCACACCTTGTAATACAGGCAAGAACTCTTTCTTTGACTGTTCCATTTTGAACTACTTCAAAATCTTTTCAAGGTATGTACTTCTTGAAAAACTTATCAAGCGTCTTGATCTATCTCTATAGATCTTGATGCTCAATATGTAAGCAGCTTCACCGACGTCTTTCTTTGAAAAACTCCTTTCAAATACTCCTTTATGCTTCACAGAATAATTCTACATTATTTCCGATCAATAATATGTCATTTACATATACTTATCAGAAATGTTGTAGTGCTCCCACTCACTTTCTTGTAAATACAGGCTTCACCGCAAGTCAGTATAAAACTATATGCTTTGATCAACTCATCAAAGCGTATATTCCAACTCCGAGATGCTTGCACCAGTCCATAGATGGATCGCTGGAGCTTGCATATTTTGTTAACACCTTCAGGATCGACAAAACCTTCTAGTTGCATCATATACAACTCTCTATTAAGGAATGCAGTTTTGTTTATCCATTTGCCAGATTTCATAAAATGCGGCAATTGCTAACATGATTCGGACAGACTTAAGCATAGATACGAGTGAGAAACTCTCATCGTAGTCAATACTTTGAACCTGTCGAAAAAACCTTTTTCGACAATTCTAGCTTTGTAGATAGTAACACTACTATCAGTGTCCGTCTTCCTCTTGAAGATCCATTTATTCTCAATTGCTTGCCGATCATCGGGCAAGTCAACCAAAGTCCATACTTTGTTATCATACATGGATCATATCTCAGATTTCATGGCCTCTAACCAATTTGCGGAATCTGGGCTCATCATCGCTTCCTCATAGTTCGCAAGTTCGTCATGGTCTAGTAACATGACTTCCAGAACAGGATTACCGTACCACTCTGGTGCGGATCTCACTCTAGTTTACTTACGAGATTTGGTAGTAACTTGATCTGAAGTTACATGATCATCATCATTAGCTTCCTCACTAATTGGTGTAGTAGTCACAGGAACAGATTTCTGTGATGAACTACTTTCCAATAAGGGAGAAGGTACAATTACCTTATCAAGTTTCTACTTTCCTCCCACTCACTTCTTTCGAGAGAAACTTCTTCTCTAGAAAGGATCCATTCTTAAGCAACGATTTTGCCTTTGGATCTGTGATAGAAGGTGTACCCAACATTTTCCTTTGGGTATTCTATGAAGACACATTTCTCCGATTTGGGTTTGAGCTTATCAGGATGAAACTTTTTCATATAAGCATTGCAACCCCAAATTTTAAGAAACGACAATTTTTGGTTTCTTGCCAAACCATAGTTCTGATTGTGTCGTCTCAACGGACTTTAGATGGTGCCCTTTTTAACGTGAATGCAGCTGTCTCTAATGCATGATCCCAAAATGATATTGGTAAATCGGTAAGAAACATCATAGATTGTACTATATCCAATAAAGTACGGTTATGACGTTCGGACACACCATTATGCTGTGGTGTTCCAGGTGGCATGAGTTTGTGAAACTTTTCCACATTGTTTTAATTGAAGACCAAACTCGTAACTCAAATATTCTCCTCCACAATCATATCGTAGGAACTTTTATTTTCTTGTTACGATGATTCTCCACTTCACTCTGAAATTCTTTGAACTTTTCAAATGTTTCAGACTTATGTTTCATCAAGTAGATATACCCATATCTGCTCAAATCATCTGTGAAGGTCAGAAAATAATGATACTTGTCGCGAGCTTTAATATTCATCGGACCACATACATCAGTATGTATGATTTCCAACAAATCTGTTGCTTGCTCCATTGTTCCGAAGAACGGTGTCTTTAGTCATCTTGCCCAAGAGGCATGGTTCGCAAGCATCAAGTGATTCATAATCAAGTGATTCCAAAATTCCATCAGCATGGAGTTTCTTCATGCGCTTTACACCAATATGACCTAAACGGCAGTGCCACAAATAGGTTGCACTATCATTATTAACTTCGCATCCTTTTGGTTTCAATATTATGAATATGTGTATCACTACGATCGAGATCCAATGAACTATTTTCATTGGTGTGTATGACCATAGAAGGTTTTATTCATGTAAAGAGAACAACAATTGTTCTCTAACTTAAATGAATAACTGTATTGCAATTAACATGATCAAATCATATTCATGCTCAACGTAAACACCAAATAACACTTATTTAGTTTCAACACTAATCCCAAAAGTATAGGGAGTGTGTGATGATGATCATATCAATCTTGGAACCACTTCCAACACACATCGTCACCTTGCCCTTTAACTAGTCTTTGTTCATTCTGCAACTCCCATTTCGAGTTACTAATCTTAGCAACTTGAACTAGTACCAAATACTGAGGGGTTGCTATGAACACTAGTAAAGTACACATCAATTACATGTATATCAAATATACTTATGTTCACTTTGCCATCCTTCTTATCCGCCAATCACTTGGGGTAGTTCCGCTTCCAGTGACCAGTCCCTTTGCAGTAGAAGCACTTAGTCTCAGGCTTAGGACCAGACTTGGGCTTTTCACTTGAGCAGCAACTTGTTTGCCGTTCTTCTTGAAGTTCCCCTTCTTTCCTTTTGCCCTTTTCTTGAAACTAGTGATCTTGTCAACCATCAACATTTTGATGTTTTTCTTTGATTTCTACCTTTGCCGATTTTAGCATCGCGAAGAGCTTGGGAATATTTTCCGTTATCCCTTGCATATTATAGTTCATCACGAAGTTCTCCTAACTTGGTGATGGTGACTAGAGAATTCTGTCAATCACTATCTTATCTGGAAGATTAACTCCCACTTGATTCAAGCGATTGTAGTACCCAGACAATCTGAGCTCATGCTCACTAGTTGAGCGATTCTCCTCCATATTTTAGCTATAGAACTTGTTGGAGACTTCATATCTCTCAACTCGGGTATTTGCTTGAAATATTAACTTCAACTCCTGGAACATCTCATATGCTCCATGACATTCAAAACGTCTTTGAAGTCCCGATTCTAAGCCGTTTAAGCATGGTGCACTAAACTATTAAGTAGTCATCATATTGAGCTAGCATAACGTTCATAACGTCTGCATCTGCTCCTGCAATAGGTCCGTCACCTAGCGGTGCATCAAGGACATAATTCTTCTGTGCAGCAATGAGGATAAACCTCAGATCACGGATCCAATCCGCATCATTGCTACTAACATTTTTCAACACAATTTTCTCTAGGAACATATCAAAATAAACACAGGGAAGCAACAATGCGAGCTATAGATCTACAACATAGATATGCTAATACTACCAGGACTAAGTTCATGATAAATTAAAGTTCAATTAATCATATTACTTAAGAACTCCCACTTAGATAGACATCCCTCTAATCTTCTAAGTGATCACGTGATCCAAATCAACTAAACCATGTCCGATCATCACGTGAGATGGAGTAGTTTCAATGGTGAACATCATTTATGTTGATCATATCTACTATATGATTCACGCTCGACCTTTCGGTCTCTGTGTTCCGAGGCCATATCTGTATATGCTAGGCTCGTCAAGTTAAACCTGAGTATTCCGCGTGTGCAACTGTTTTGCACCCGTTGTATTTGAACGTAGAGCCTATCACACCCGATCATCACGTGGTGTCTCAGCACGAAGAACTTTCGCAACGGTGCATACTCAGGGAGAACACTTCTTGATAATTTAGTGAGAGATCATCTTATAATGCTACCGTCAATCAAAGCAAGATAAGATGCATAAAAAGGATAAACATCACATGCAATCAATATAAGTGATATGATATGGCCATCATCATCTTGTGCTTGTGATCTCCATCTTCGAAGCACCGTCATGATCACCATCGTCACCGGCGCGACACCTTGATCTTCATCGCAGCATCGTTGTCGTCTCGCTAATCTTATGCTTCTACGACTATCACTACCGTTTAGCAATAAATTAAAGCATTACATCGCGATTGCATTGCATACAATAAAGCGACAACCATATGGCTCCTGCCAGTTGCCGATAACTTGGTTTACAAAACATGATCATCTCATACAATAAAATTTGGCATCACGTCTTGACCATATCACATCACAACATGCCCTGCAAAAACAAGTTAGACGTTCTCTACTTTGTTGTTGCAAGTTTTACGTGGCTGCTACGGGCTTTAAGCAAGAACTCATCTTACCTACGCATCAAAACCACAACGATAGTTTGTCAAATAGACTCCGTTTTAACCTTCTCAAGGACCGGGCGTAGCCACACTCGGTTCAACTAAAGTTGGAGAGACAGTCTTCCGCAAGCCATCTCTGTGCAAAGCACGTCGAGGGAACCGGTCTCGCGTAAGCGTACGCGTAAGGTTGGTCCGGATCGTCTCATCCAACAATACCGCTGAACCAAAGTATGACATGCTGGTAGGCAGTATGACTTGTATCGTCCACAACTCACTTGTGTTCTACTCGTGCAAATAACATCAACCATAAAACCTAGGCTCGGATGCCACTGTTGGGGAACGTAGTAATTTCAAAAAAATTCCTACGCACACGCAAGATCATGGTGATGCATAGCAACGAGATGGGAGAGTGTTGTCTACGTACCCTCGTAGACCGAAAGCGGAAGCGTTATATCAACGCGGTTGATGTAGTCGTACTTCTTCACGATCCAACCGATCTAAGCACCGAACGTACGGCACCTCCGAGTTCTGCACACGTTCAGCTCGATGACGATCCCCGGGCTCCGATCCAGCAAAGCGTCGAGGAAGAGTTCCGTCAGCACGACGGCGTGGTGACGATCTTGATGTGTTACCGGCGCAGGGCTTCGCCTAAGCACTGCAACGATATGATCGAGGTGGAATTTGGTGGAAGGGGGCACCGCACACGGCTAAGGAACGATCCGTAGATCAACTTGTGTGTCTTTGGGGTGCCCCCTGCCCCTGTATATAAAGGATGGAGGAGGAGGAGGCCGGCCAAGGCAAAAGGTGCGGCCAGCATATGGAGTCCTACTAGGACTCCAAGTCCTAGTAGGAGTCCACCAAAAGGGGAGGAAGGGAGAAGGAATAGGAGGAGTAGGAAAGGTGGCCGGCCCCCTTTTCCCTAGTCCAATTCGGACCAAAGGGGAGGGGGGGCGCAGCAGCCTTTTCCTCTTCCCACTAAAGCCCATCAAGGCCCATTACTTCTCCCGTAATCCCGTAACTCCCCGGTACTCCCGAAAATACCCGAATCACTCAGAACCCTTCCGATGTCCGAATATAGTCGTCCAATATATCGATCTTTACGTCTCGACCATTTCGAGACTCCTCGTCATGTCCCCGATCTCATCCGGGACTCCGAACTCCTTCGGTACATCAAAACTCATAAACTCATAATATAACTGTCATCGAAACCTTAAGCGTGCGGACCCTACGGGTTCGAGAACAATGTAGACATGACCGAGACACGTCTCCAGTCAATAACCAATAGCGGGACCTGGATGCCCATATTGGCTCCTACATATTCTACGAAGATCTTTATCGGTCAGACCGCATAACAACATACGTTTGTTCCCTTTGTCATCGGTATGTTACTTGCCCGAGATTCGATCGTCGGTATCCAATACCTAGTTCAATCTCGTTACCGGCAAGTCTCTTTACTCGTTCCGTAATACATCGTCTCACAACTAACACATTAGTTGCAATGCTTGCAAGGCTTATGTGATGTGCATTACCGAGAGGGCCCAGAGATACCTCTCCGACAATCGGAGTGACAAATCCTAATCTCGAAATACGCCAACCCAACATGTACCTTCGGAGACACCTGTAGAGCACCTTTATAATCACCCAGTTACGTTGTGATGTTTGGTAGCACACAAAGTGTTCCTACGGTAAACGGGAGTTGCATAATCTCATAGTTAAAGGAACATGTATAAGTCATGGATAAAAGCAATAGCAACATACTAAACGATCGGGTGCTATGCTAATGGAATGGGTCATGTCAATCAGATCATTCAACTAATGATGTGATCTCGTTAATCAAATAACAACTCTTTGTTCATGGTTAGGAAACATAACCATCTTTGATTAATGAGCTAGTCAAGTAGAGGCATACTAGTGACACTCTGTTTGTCTATGTATTCACACATGTATTATGTTTCCTGTTAATACAATTCTAGCATGAATAATAAACATTTATCATGAATTAAGGAAATAAATAATAACTTTATTATTGCCTCTAGGGCATATTTCCTTCAAAGCGGATGTTCCCGCAGCAGCAGAAGCGCCTTTGGTCCTTGTTGTCGAGCCGCAAGCTCCAGCATGGGCACAGCAAATTGTCCGTTTCCTTCAGACAGGAGAACTTCCCGAAGAGCAAGAAGAAGCGGAAAGAGTAGCCCGGCAGTCAAGTATGTACAAGTTTGTCGACAACACACTGTACAGAAGAAGACTCAACGGTGTGAAATTGAAGTGTATTCCCCGGGAAGATGGACAAAAGCTGTTGGCAGAGATACATGGAGGCATATGTGGTCACCACATTGGCGCAAGAGCACTTGCCGGCAAAGCTTTCTGGCAGGGTTTCTTCTGGCCAACATCCCTCCAGGATGCAACTGCACAAGTAACCAAGTGTGAAGCGTGCCAGTTCCATTCCAAGCAGATACACCAGCCAGCTCAAGCTCTCCAGACAATCCCTTTATCCTGGCCATTTTCGGTCTGGGGGCTCGACATCCTCGGCCCTTTCCCCCGAGCTGTCGGGGGCTTTGAGTTCTTGTACGTTGCAATCGACAAGTTCACAAAGTGGCCGGAAGTGGAAGCAGTGAGGAAGGTGACAGCACAGTCAGCAGTCAAGTTCTCCAGGTCGATTGTTTGCCGCTTCGGAATCCCTAATAGGATCATCACCGACAACGGTACGTAGTTCACGAGCCGCACCTTCATGCAGTACGTCCAAGATCTTGGCGCAAAGGTCTGCTTTGCTTCTGTTGCACACCCCAGAAGCAACGGTCAAGCGGAGAGGGCAAATGCTGAAGTGCTGCGTGGGCTTAAGACCAGAACTTTCGACAGGCTGCACAAGTGCGGAAGAAACTGGATCGAGGAGCTGCTGGTGGTTCTTTGGTCGATCAGGACGACGCCAAATCGAGCCACTGGCCAGACACCCTTTGCTCTAGTCTATGGAGCAGAAGCAGTTACCCCCACAGAACTCGTATACGGATCACCTCGAGTGCTCGCTTATGATGAGCTTGAGCAAGAGCAGCTGCGGCAAGAGGACGCGCTGCTCCTTGAGAAAGATCGTGTTCAGGCTGCCGTACGAGCTGCTCGATACCAGCAAGCTTTGCGCCGCTACCATTGCCGCAAAGTTAATGCCAGAAGTCTCGAGGAAGGCGACCTTGTTCTTCGGCGCGTTCAGTCCGCCAAGAATTCCAACAAGTTGACGCCGAAGTGGGAAGGCCCTTACCGGGTGAAACGAGTCACTAGGCCCGGCGCTGTCCGCCTTGAGACCGAAGATGGCACTCCAGTGAGCAACTCCTGGAACATTGAGCATCTTTGTAAGTTTTACCCGTAAGGCGCAGTTGTCGGACCCTGTTCCGGCAACCACCTTTTTGTACAAGTCTTGCCGCTGTTGCATGTAATCCTTTGTACAAAGCCAGGCGCAGACCCTGAGCATAAATGAAGCGCTGGCGCCCCATGTTTTAGCATGCATGCTGAGTCGAGTCTCGTCCTTGGTTAGGGTTGATAGTGCTTGGCAGCAGCTAACCCCTAGCTTAGAGGTCGGGTGTGCGTCCTTTTGTCGTTCTTTCGTTTCCCTTGGTTCGCAGGGCTCGGGCCACCTGAGGAAGAAAAGGAGAAGAAGGACGGACCAGCATCTGGACCCCGGCGAGCCAGTATTGCCGGGGGCTGCAAGTACAAAGATTCGCCCGCGGCAAGCCAGAGTTGCCGGGGGCTGCAATCTCAGATAAGTTTTTCATCCCTCATCGTGCATTCTCTTATGGACTAAGGTATGCGAAACCTCGTTTCTTCCTAAAAGCTACCGTGCTCCCATAACTCTAGGCCCTCGGGCACGCTCCTGGGGCCTGGTTTGGTCATAGTCGCGGCAGCAAAGGGACGAAACGAGGAGCCTGAACCCGCCTCATCCCTGCCTCCGCCAAGAGCGCGAGAAAGGTCGAACGACATGGGAAGATGGCAGGGCCTGCTGCCGAGAAAAAAAGTGTCTGTCTTAAGGATACCTAGGATTTGCTCCTTGACGTGGGTTCCACCCGCGAGACAAGTAACCCGGCAAGCATCCCCTTTTCATTAAAAAAACATTCCACTCAGGTACAGTCCATAGAGAATGAAAAACATGAATAAAGGGATTACAAGCTTTAAATACAGCTAAGGCCCGAGGGCTTACAAATTAAAAAGAGATAAGGTGCCCGTAATCCCTTTCTTGTTCCTATCTTCAGGAGGTAGGGCAAGGAGGCGAAAAGGGCAGAAGGAGCGCCTAGGCGAGCTACGGGTGGCAGAAGACACCAAGAAGACATCTCGGCGGTAGTCCAAGGGCTGGATGGTGATGGCGGCGCCGGAAGCAGGGCCCGAAAACGAAGCGGCAAGACGTCAGCACGCTGTCGAGGGCGCCGTGCCCCCGTACTCCGAGTTGACGGCCTTGCCGCCCGCCCTCTTCCTCTTCTGCAGCCTCCCTACACCAGCCGCCAAGGAGACGACCCCGAGAAGCTCAAGGAGCCGGCGACGCGGATGATGGGGTCGCCGGTGCCACGCGGAGCGGCGCCTGACACCTAGTCGAACCCGTCATCCTGCTGCCCGCCACCCTCGTCGTCGCTGTCGCTCCCCTCCTCATCACTCTCGCTCGAAGAGGAGTCTTCGCTATCGGAGGAGCTGTCCACGCAACACCTGGCCCGGGTCCCGAAGCACCCGAAGACCTTGACGGAGAGGAGATTGCCCTCCATCAGCTTAAAATGGAGGGTGAACCCCTCCATCAGGCTGTAGATACGGGCGAACGTCTTCCACCCTGGACCAAGATACATCACATTAGGGGCTGGGAAATCGACGCGGACTCGCATGCCGCTGATCCCGCAGCCCCTCATGTGCAGCCTCAGGGTCTCGGGCGGGTCCAACTCCATCTCACACGCAAATGGAGCCGGGAGTCGGAGGCGACGACGGGGCGCCCGGCGCAGCCTGACGAAGAACTCGCAAGGGTCGTCCCCAATGTGGACCGCCGTGGGAAGAGGAATCGCTGGCAGAGGCGAAGCCGGCGCGCCGCCCCGTCCACCTCTTCCCCGAGCGCCTCGGCCTCGTCCTCGACCTCGCCCACGGCCTCGCCCCCTCCCTCTTCCCCTTACGGCTGGCTCTGCCGCCGCGGGTGCGGGAGAGGGAGGGACGCGTTGCCTAGCGGCGACCCTCGCCGCCACCGTTGAAGGACCAGAGTTCCCTTTCTCCATGGCGAATGGGAGAGAGGGGGAGCAGAAGCTGAAGGAGATGAAAGAATGCCGGCTTCCGTCGCCCCCCTCCCGCTTCTTATAAAGGAGCAGGGTGGGGGCTCGGCCGCCCCGCTCAGCCAATCAAGACACAGGAAGAGCAGGGGACTGGGGCCGACCTGCTGCCTCGACCCACGACGGCCCAGTTTCCTGCCTCCACCGTTCGCAATTCCAGGCGCATGGAAGCCGCGTGGTTGGCGTGCAGAGCCGAGGCGACGGATGAGGCGATCTTCCCCACCCCGTGATCGTGGGGAGCGGACGCCTCGGAAACCGTGCCTCGGCCCCGTCCAGTAAGCGAACCACGCCTCCCTCCATTTATGGGGAAGGCGCAAACCGCCCCCTTTACTACGACGTGACGCATGCATGCGGGACTCAGCCCCACGCACGCCACCCACGTCACGCACGTCTCTCCCCACGACGCCGCAATCGACGCGTGCCGTTCGGGGAGGGCGTGGTGGATGCAGAGTAAGATACGGCGTGACCCAGGCCGCGAGTGCCCATGCCCTGTTTTGGGCCTGGCCCAACAGCGCTCGGCACCGTGTGTGGCCCAGGCCCGGGGGCTCCTGTCGGTGTACTAAAGTAGGGGTACCTTAGTATCCCGAACTTGTGCACAGGCAGTCGCAGCCTCCCGCGGCAAGGCTTGCCAGGTGATCGCCATGGTCCTCCGAAGTCCTTTTGGAGCCATTCAAGAACAAAGTACTTAAGCCAAGGAGACAAGGCCCCGGCAAGAGGAGCTTGCCGGGAAGGCCACCCAAGACACAAGGCCCCGGCAAGAGGAGCTTGCCGGGAAGCCCACTCGGGGCACAAGACCCCGGCAAGAGGAGCTTGCCGGGAATGCCAACCAAGGCACTTCAGAGAACTTGTCGCGACGCGCCACGCGCCCCGGCAAAGAGCTCCCAGATGAGACAAGACAGCGACCGCGGCAAGAGGCTGTGAAGCCAAGGGGATGCAGTGGCAAACGGCGCTGACAAGATAGCCATCGTGGCGAACGGTGGCGTCCTTTTCGCACTGTGTAGGCGGCACAGACGGGCATTTAATGCCCTTGTCCCCTGCCGTCAGGGTTAGGTATGATAACACTGTACAAGTAGTTGTACCCAACACAGGGCTTTACATTTTTACCCTTGCCTACGTTGCCACCTGTCGGTGACCCCTTGAGCATATAAAAGGAGGCCCATGCGCAACGTAGAAGGGGAGGACGACACTCACGCTCGGTCTCGCCAGCGGCTTGTGTGTACTGTAGCACTCAGCGCTCCCGAGCAAGAACACAATACAATCCACAAAGCAGGAGTAGGGTTTTACGCATCCGTGCGGCCCGAAGCTGGGTAAACCCCCCGCGTGCCTCGCCTTGATCTGCTCTTCGTGCGACCTCCGCCCCCCGCTGAACCGAGAAGGGGCTCCGTCCCCATAGGTGCTCGTGGAGGACAGTTTTCCCCCGGCACTCCTACTCCCTCCTTTTCGGTTTATAGGGCTTATCTCAAAATCTTAGTTCTTTCATTTTATAACGCTCAATTTGGTTGTTCCCCATCACAAGTTCAGATTCCAAGGTGCATTAAATAATTGCATGCAGGTATTAAGAGAAAATTGACCAATGCATGTACTTTATGCATGCATGCATTTCAATTAATACATTGGTAAACATACATTTTTGAAGAAAACAACAGCATTATTTGGGTGCTTTTGCAAATTACAAAAAGGATTCCACCACTCACCATCTACCTTGTGTCGGTGTACTAGAGTAGGGGTACCCTAGTATCCCGAACTTGTGCACGGGCAGTCACAGCCTCCCGCGGCAAGGCTTGCCAGGCGACCGCCAAGACCCTCCATGGTTCCCTTTGGAGCCATTCAAGAACAAAGTATTCAAACCAAAGACACAAGGCCCCGGCAAGAGGAGCTTGCCGGGAAGGCCACCCGAAGCACAAGACCCCGGCAAGAGGAGCTTGCCGGGAAGGCCACTCGAGGCACAAGACCCCGGCAAGAGGAGCTTGCCGGGAATGCCAACCAAGGCACTTCAGGGAACTTGCCGTGACGCGCCACGCGCCCCGGCAAGGAGCTCCCAGATGAGACAAGACAACGACCGCGACAAGGCGCTTGCCGCGGTAAGCTACTACTCCGCAGCCCGCGCTCCAGCTCATCCACCAACGTGTCGCTCTGGGACCATTCCAGACGTGCGTGGCGAGAGGCTGTGTAGCCAGGGGGATGCGGTGGCAAATGGCGCTGACAAGATAGCCATCGTGGCGAACGGTGGCGTCCCTGACGGTCCCTTTTCGCACTGTTTAGGCGACGCAGACGGGCATTTAAGGCCCTTGTCCCCTGCCGTCAGAGTTAGGTATGATACACTATACAAGTAGTTGTACCCAACACAACACCTTTTCATTTTTACCCTTACCTACGTTGCCACCTGTCGGTGACCCCTTGAGCATATAAAAGGAGGCCCATGCGCAACGTAGGGGGAGGAGGACACTCGCGCTCGGTCTCGTCAGCAGTTTGTGTAACGCCCTCGATGCGGCTATATCTCCCACGTGTCGAAGCACGACTTAGAGGCATAACCGCATTGAAAGCAATGTCGCAAGTGAGGTAATCTTCACACAACCCATGTAATACATAAGGGAAAAGATACATAGTTGGCTTACAATCGCCACTTCACACAAATACATGAATAAAACATTACATCATACAGTTACAATCAGGGCCCGAGTACGGAGCCAAAATAAAAGAAGAAACCCCAAAAGCGACAAAGGTCCACGATCGACCCCAACTGGGCTCCACTACTGATCGACTAGCACGAAACAACATAAAGGACAAGATCTTCATCGAACTCCTCCTTGAGCTCGGGTGCGTCACTCGCATAGTTTCAGCGGCACCTGCAAACTGGTTTGGAAGTATCTGGTGAGTCACGAGGACTCAGCAATCTCACACCCGCGAGATCAAGACTATTTAAGCTTATAGGTAGGGTAAAAGGTATGAGGTGGAGCTGCAGCAAGCGACTAGCATATATGGTGGCTAACATACGCAAATGAGAGCGAGAAGAGAAGGCAAAGCACGGTCGAACAACTATGATCAATAAGTGATCCTGAACTACTTACGTCAAACATAACTCCAACAACCGTATTCACTTCCCGGACCCCGCCGAGAAGAGACCATCACGGTTACACACGCGGTTGGTGTATTTTAATTAAGATCAACTTCGGGTTTTCTACAACCGGACATTAACAAATTCCCATCTGCCACATAACCGCGGGCACGGCTTTCGAAAGTTCAAAACCCTGCAGGGGTGTCCCAACTTAGCCCATGATAAGCTCTCGCGATCAACAAAGGATATTCCTTCTCCCTGGGAAGACCCGATCAGTCTCGGAATCCCGGCTACAAGACATTTCGGCAGCAATAAAACAAGTCTAGCAAAACCGCCCGATGCGCCGACATCCTGATAGGAGCTGCACATATCTCGTTCTCAGGGCAACACCAGATGAACACTATGTACGGCAACCGACGATACCCCAAGTTGCCTAGGGGTGGCACCGCAAGTGGCTCTAGTTTGGACCAACACTTAGACAAGCATTGGCCCAGGGGGGGCTAAATAAAGATGACCCTTGGGCTCCGGAAACCCAAGGGAAAAAAAAGGACATAGGTGAGGCAAATGGTAAAACCAATGTTGGGCCTTGCTGGAGGAGTCTTATTCAAAGCGAACTGTCAAGGGGGTCCCATAAATCACCCAACCGCGTTAGGGACGCAAAATCCGGGAACATAATACCGATATGACGGAAACTAGGGCGGCAAGAGTGGAACAAAACACCAGGCATAAGGCCGAGCCTTCCACCCTTTACCAAGTATATAGATGCATTAGTTAAATAAGATATATTGTGATATCCCAACAAGTAAACATGTTCCAACAAGGAACAACATCTCCATGTTCCAACAAGGAACAAACTTCATCTTCACCTGCAACTAACAACGCTATAAGAGGGGCTGGGCAATGAGGTAACATAGCCAAACAACGGTTTGCTAGGACAAGGTGGGTTAGAGGCTTGGTTTAACAATATGGGAGGCATGATAAGCAAGTGGTAGGTATCGCAGCATAGGCATAGCAAAAGAGCGAGCAACTAGCAAGCAAAGATAGAAGTGATTTCGAGGGTATGGTCATCTTGCCTGAAATCCCGCAAGGAAGAAGAACGAGTCCGTGAAGAAGACAAGCGGACGTAGACGAACGGATCCTCACAATCGCAACGATATCGGAACTAACCCGAAGAAGCAACACCGGAAATAAGCAAACACCAAAGTAAACAACCACCACATAAACATGGCATGATATGCGATATTTGGTATGCAATGCATATGCATGCGCGGGAAGGGAAAAGATGAACAAGGCATAATCTTGGAAAACCAAGTATGCCACTGGAAAGGTGAGGTGATTTCGGTTGAAATCGATATAAAGATCACCGGAATCGGATGCACGGTTTGCAATTGACAAGCAAAACAAGAATGATAAGAATCTGCCATTAACAGCATGATGCTACTTAGTAGACAACAAGAGACTAAGCTACTACACCCAAACATATCAACAAAGCATATGACAGTAATCTACTCAAGATGCTTGACAAAAGATGAACAGTGAGCTACGTCTAAATCGCACCACAACAGGTTCAAACAAGCATGGCAAAAGTGCAAAAGATAACAAGTTCACACACTTGGTGAAAATACTATCATGCCAGAAACTAACATCAGGATGACATGTTTAGAGCAATGGAACAACACGCTAAAGGATCAGGACATAGCAAAATATGGCATGGAATGATTCTACTCAAAGCAATTAACAAAGGTCCCTTACTCACTATAAGCCAAAAAGGATCAGAAGACATAATAACACCCATGTCAATTAAGCAAGTTTCGTTACAGGTTTCAGACTTAGCAGAAAACTGGACATGTCAAAAACAGATAACAAGTAGGCATGTTCGTGAGCTCGATGCACTCACTACAGAGCATTGCATGATAAACTAAGAATACATACCTCAAGAAGATATGGCATAGAAGCTAGGCATGGCAAGAATAACATCATATCATGCAAGGATCAACTACAACAAGCTTGGCAAAATCGAATAACATGTAAACAATCTGCCAGCAACATTTTATAGCAAAAGTAGAGATCGATTGACTCTAGCTATGGCACTCCATAAATACAAACAATGGCATGGATGGATATAGTAATTCCATATGTTCAAAACACTCTGACTGATCATGCTCAAAAGAGGCATAGATCTCTCTGAAACAACATGAACACATGGCATAAAAATAACAACAGGCAGGGACTTAGTGAAATTACTAAGTCTCTGAAATCAGCAACATTAAGTACCCTAGTTAGCATGCTTGTGCTAGTCACCACAAAGATCACAAAAATACATGGCATAAATCTCTGGAAAGATGGCATGGCATATTACAAAACACATGTAGGACTCAACTTCATAGGATGCACACATCAATAATGGCAAAAATGACAGAAGTGCATGTTCTGATAAGAATCAGAAACTAACATCACATAGCCCTCTTCTAACAGCATTTCAGGAATCAAGATGAGCTTAAATGAAAATTATGCAATGGAATGAAATAACGTACTCCTCGAGGCGAACAATTTGACATATTATACGCACGAAACGGAGCTATGGATGCAGAGATATGATGCGTTGAACATGTGACAAAATTGCAAAATCATGGGACTTAGTCAACCTCCGCACGGAAATCGACGTACGCCGGAGTTGGGCGGCGCCGGCGACGAGGGAGGAGGCCGGAGAGGGAGGAGACGGGTGGATCCGGCGAGTAGGAGGCCGGATCCGGTGGTGGCGAGCCCGGGCGGCGAGGGACGGCGCGGCCGCGGCTGCCGGCGCGCGGGGTGGCGCGGCCCAGCGTGGCGAGCTGCGGGGAGGCGGCGGTGGCCGGCGGGAGTGGCGCGGCGCGGAGCACGGCGAAGCGGCGAGCGCGGCAGAGAGAGGCGGCGCGCCGGGGCGGCGGGCGGCGCGCGGACGGGCGCACGACGCCGGCGAGGGCGCGGCGGCGGAGCGGAGGAGCACGGGCGGCGGGCGCCGGCGAGCCGCGACGGAGCTCAGGAGCCCGCGGGCGTGCGGCGGCGGGGTCGGGCCTGCGCGGGCCCGCGACGGGCTCCGCGGGCCGGCGGCCGCGGGGACGGCGGCGGTGCCCACGTGGCATCCGCGGGTTGGCCGGCGAGGTGGCGGGGATGACGTGGCGGCCTGTGGTTGGTCGAGGCGACGTGGCGGGCGGACACGTCCGGCGGCGCGGAGGAGCGGAGCTAGGGTTTCATCTGCCCGAAAAATCCGAGGGGAGCACATATAAATAGGTAGAGGGGGCTAGGAAGCTCCAAATGGAGTGCGGTTTTCGGCCACGCGATCGTGATCGAACGACCGAGATGATGGAAGGGACTTAGGTGGGTTTTGGGCCACTTAGAAAGGGGTGTTGGGCTGCACCAAAAGAGGCCTTTGCAGTTGCCCGGTTAACCGTTGGAGTATCAAACGGACTCTGATTGACCCGAAACTTGACAGGCGGTCTACTGGTGCTATACCAAGGCCGCTTGGCAAACCTCGGTCCATTCCAAGAGAGTTTAATACCCGCTCACGGAAAAAGGTAAAAGGGGACGCCGGGGAACATAGGAGCGCCGGATTGCAAAACGGACAACGGGGAAAATGCTCGAATGCATAAGACGAACACGTAAGCGAATGCGATGCACATGATGACATGATATGAAATGCAGATGATGACATGGCAAAGTGCGACACGCAAGCACATGACATGGCAACGACGGCGAATAACTGACGGACACCTGGCGCAACGAACCCAGGGCGTTACAACACTCCACCACTACGAGAGGATCTCGTCCCGAGATCTAGAATGGCACCGGAGGGGAAAACGGAAGAGAAAGAGAAGAGGTAACGCTAAGTTGCTTCTTTGACAAAAGAGTGAAACCAATGAACCTTGAGAGGTTGAAAACTTGAAAGAACGAATACCACAGGGATGAACAAGTCGAAAACACTCCGTTAGCAAAGAGGAACAAGGGATACGACGAGAATCAAGAGGTTAAGTAACAAGATAGACGTTGGAACCACTCCGGTTGAAAAGAGATGCAGAACTTGATAAGATGAAAAGAACTTGAAGAGAGAACACCACACTCCGGTTGGAAATGGAAGTAATAGAATATGAACTTGGCAAAATGAAAGCACTTGGATGAGACTCCGGTTAAAATAGGAATGATAGACACAACACTCCGGTTAAATCGATAAGCAAGCGAAAGGGCATGATCTTGACAAACAAGATGATGGGTCGAAGAGAGCAACATCACATTGTCTCCGGAAGAGAGAATAGAAGATAGATCGTTGGGATAAAGGACAAAGAAGAAAACGACAACTTCTGCCACAACCGGAAAACAATAGATTGGATTGATATCAACAAGGAGACGAGAACCTTATTTCACCGGGAGGACAAATGAAGAACTTGGGTCATTTATAAGCACCATAACTAGCAACAATCCTTAGGGAAAGCTTTAGGTGGAATATAACCCAAGATAACTCCAAAGAAGAGATAGATTGGTTGAAAAGATCTCTTGAACGAAGAGAAAAAGATGGATTTAAATATCTCATTCTTAACAACATGTGAATCATAAGACATGACCTCAAATTATCAAGAATGACATAATACCACCTCAAAAGATAAGATAGAAAGAATTGCACTTCGGAATGCAAGATGAAGAAATGCTTGAACTCCTCCAAACAAACAAGTGTAGAGCACCATGTTTATTTTAGAGTAAAGCTTGACGGGTCTTAACTCCGAGAGAAAACTTGAGGACAATCGAAGAATGAAAAGAATCCTTGACGAACCACCATGTAGAGCCTCCATGAGGAACTCCGGTAAATAAAAATATGATAGAAAGAAAGACAAGTTGAAAACACAAGGTGAAGCCTTGCGATGATTTAGATGGAGCTTCGCGACGAGATAAAGCGGAAAACTTGAAACTCCGGAAATGAAAAAGATGAAGCATCTCGAACTGAGAAATGTGACATGATGAACAACTCTGGAAAGAAGAAACTAGATCACTTGGATGAAACAAGAACAAGAATTATGTTATGCGTATCCTTCACCAATTTAAATTGATGACAAGCAATGGATTTGGCATCCTACTTATTCTCGTAGAAAGGATTAAAATAGATATGGCGCAAACTTGAGAAGGTCTTGATGGAACCACCGGTGGAGTTGGAAACAACGAATGAATCTATATAATAACGATGGAAGAGAACTCTTGAACGAACCACCGTAATAATTTAAAATGGACGAAGAAAAGATAAAGAAACACCGGGAAGAATTATCAAATGAACGAAGATGCTTGCTAGGATTTAGATACATGAGAACGAAGAGATCATGAACTGATTAGAGAATATTGAATGATGCACCGGTATGATTTGGAGAACTAGAGTTGAATGCTGAGAATGAATAATACTGAGATGATGGGCTTCGGAGGAAAGAAACAAAAACAACTCATGAAATGCTCCGGATGGGTATGAAAAGAATTCTCGCAATCAAAAATAATTATGAGAGGATGGCATCAAGCTAGAACCATGAATCTTCAAGAGAATGGAGCAAGATTTAAGAGAAACTCTTCTTCGGTCTTCAAATGCTGAGAACGATGATGAGAAACACCAAGAATTGTTGAGGCACTCCGGAATGAGAATTGGAAAAGGTTGAACCAACGATGAAAAGAATTTGAAAGATCTTGGAGAAAGACATATGACTGATGAAAATTGATTCTTACGTGAAACTTTTAAATGAACTTGGGAATAGCTTCGGGATGATTAGAAGAGTCAGGTAAGATCCTGGGAAAAGACCTGTGGGTTAGGGCCCACTCAAAAGAAACACCGTTGAAAAGATTTGCTAGAAAAGAGGGATTGCACCGGTTGAATTAAATGGCTTGAATGAGATAACATCCTCAAAAGAACTTGAGAGAATTGAGAATGGAAACTTGAATCTTCTGAGATATCTTCATCACTCCGGAACAAATGAATAGCGAGAAGTGGATGATTAAGAGGTGCATCGGTACGAGAAAACATTAGAAACGAGGAAAAGATATGATCGACAAAGCTTGAATGGAATCCACCGGAGAAGAAAAGAATGACGACTGATGAACTTGAAGCTCCGTTAGTATCTTCATGGAAATCACAGGATAAGCACATTGAAGGAAAGAATGAAGAAGCTTCCATCAATAGAAGGATACTTGATTAAGAAATCTGAGTCCTTGAGGAAAAGAAAGGGTGGGAGGGCGGGAAAAACAAAGGCAATTTGGAACGGATGAAGCAAACACCGTTGGGAAGAACTGATAATTGATCTTGCGAATGTTGAAGTGGTCGGATCCACTTGAAGAGAGGCACGCCGGTTGGAAAAGAATTGACAAAACAACCTTGATGATCAAGAAGGATTAGCATCCACATAGAAATATGAGAACACCGTTTAGGAAAGGTATGGAATCAACACTTGACATCGAAGCAACTCGAATACCACAAATAAAACAAAACAAGGATTGGCTTGCAGAATAAGCCGGAAACAAACCTATGATAGATCCCATATCGTATCATGTGTCTGTTGGAAGATATCCTAAGAGATACTTGAATTCCCACCTATAAACCCCCGAAACTTTCTGGTTATGCAATCAGGTGTTGGGGATACAGGGGACACAAAATATATCACCCAAACTAACAATACCTAGATCCAGCTGTATCCATCCTTCAACACATAACCAAGAAACCTTCGGAAATCATCTACCTCAACCTTCGAAAAGCATCCGTTATACAAGTCGTGGCAATACTCCCGCACTCGCCTCAGTACTGGGCTATCAAGGTTATCTCACCAACAACTGTACAAAAGAGATTTTCGATGTCGGCGTACTAACTCAGGTATTCCAGAATTGCAACGATAAAATTATGATGACAACACCTCGGAGATCAACTCCCCGGGACACCTCCACTAAACCCCTGCTGACGGGAGGCAACCAAGACAATGTTGTCATCATAAAACCATCGGAACGATTCTAAGATACCCGCGTGATCCTAAAAAAAAATTTAGTGAAATTTGAGAAGAGAAGAGTCAAAACTCTACGTCAGGATGCCTTACCAGAGCGATGAGGAGACTGAGAAGTAAAAAGAATTCCTAAACTCTCCGATATATAATTCCTAAATGACTCAAAATATTTTTCTAGACACAACTCGGCCGCTAAAAATGATCAATTAGTGGGGGCTCCTAAGGTCGGGGAAGGCTCTGATTACCAACTTGTAACGCCCTCGATGCGGCTATATCTCCCACGTGTCGAAGCACGACTTAGAGGCATAACCGCATTGAAAGCAATGTCGCAAGTGAGGTAATCTTCACACAACCCATGTAATACATAAGGGAAAAGATACATAGTTGGCTTACAATCGCCACTTCACACAAATACATGAATAAAACATTACATCATACAGTTACAATCAGGGCCCGACTACGGAGCCAAAATAAAAGAAGAAACCCCAAAAGCGACAAAGGTCCACGATCGACCCCAAGTGGGCTCCACTACTGATCGACTAGCACGAAACAACATAAAGGACAAGATCTTCATCGAACTCCTCCTTGAGCTTGGGTGCGTCACCTGCATGGTTTCAGCGGCACCTGCAAACTGGTTTGGAAGTATCTGGTGAGTCACGAGGACTCAGCAATCTCACACCCGCGAGATCAAGACTATTTAAGCTTATAGGTAGGGTAAAAGGTATGAGGTGGAGCTGCAGCAAGCGACTAGCATATATGGTGGCTAACATACGCAAATGAGAGCGAGAAGAGAAGGCAAAGCACGATCGAACAACTATGATCAATAAGTGATCCTGAACTACTTACGTCAAACATAACTCCAACAACCGTATTCACTTCCCGGACCCCGCCGAGAAGAGACCATCACGGTTACACACGCGGTTGGTGTATTTTAATTAAGATCAACTTCGGGTTTTCTACAACCGGACATTAACAAATTCCCATCTACCACATAACCGCAGGCACGGCTTTCGAAAGTTCAAAACCCTGCAGGGGTGTCCCAACTTAGCCCATGATAAGCTCTCGCGATCAACGAAGGATATTCCTTCTCCCCGGGAAGACCCGATCAGTCTCGGAATCCCGGCTACAAGACATTTTGACAGCAATAAAACAAGTCCAGCAAAACCGCCCGATGCGCCGACATCCTGATAGGAGCTGCACATATCTCATTCTCAGGGCAACACCGGATGAACACTACGTACGGCAACCGACGATACCCCAAGTTGCCTAGGGGTGGCACCGCAAGTGGCTCTGGTTTGGACCAACACTTAGACAAGCATTGGCCCAGGGGGGCTAAATAAAGATGACCCTTGGGCTCCGGAAACCCAAGGGGAAAAAGGACATAGGTGAGGCAAATGGTAAAACCAATGTTGGGCCTTGCTGGAGGAGTCTTATTCAAAGCGAACTGTCAAGGGTGTCCCATAAATCACCCAACCGCGTTAGGGACGCAAAATCCGGGAACATAATACCGATATGACGGAAACTAGGGCGGCAAGAGTGGAACAAAACACCAGGCATAAGGCCGAGCCTTCCACCCTTGACCAAGTATATAGATGCATTAGTTAAATAAGATATATTGTGATATCCCAACAAGTAAACATGTTCCAACAAGGAGCAACATCTCCATGTTCCAACAAGGAACAAACTTCATCTTCACCTGCAACTAACAACGCTATAAGAGGGGCTGGGCAAAGCAGTAACATAGCCAAACAACGGTTTGCTAGGACAAGGTGGGTTAGAGGCTTGGTTTAACAATATGGGAGGCATGATAAGCAAGTGGTAGGTATTGCAGCATAGGCATAGCAAAAGAGAGAGCAACTAGCAAGCAAAGATAGAAGTGATTTCGAGGGTATGGTCATCTTGCCTGAAATCCCGCAAGAAAGAAGAACGAGTCCATGAAGAAGACAAGCGGACGTAGACGAACGGATCCTCACAATCGCAATGATATCGGAACTAACCCGAAGAAGCAACACCGGAAAGAAGCAAACACCGAAGTAAACAACCACCACATAAACATGACATGATATGCGAGATGTGGTATGCAATGCATATGCATGCGCAGGAAGGGAAAAGATGAACAAGGCATAATCTTGGCAAACCAAGTATGCCACTGGAAAGGTGAGGTGATTTCGGTTGAAATCGATATAAAGATCACCGGAATCGGATGCACGGTTTGCAATTGACAAGCAAAACAAGAATGATAAGAATCTGCCATTAACAGCATGATGCTACTTAGTAGACAACAAGAGACTAAGCTACTGCACCCAAACATATCAACAAAGCATATGACAGTAATCTACTCAAGATGCTTGACAAAATATGAACAATGAGCTACGGCTAAATCACAAAACAACAGGTTCAAACAAGCATGGCAAAAGTGCAAAAGATAACAGGTTCACAGACTTTGTGAAAATACTATCATGCCAGAAACTAACATCAGGATGATATGTTTAGAGCAATGGAACAACATGCTAAGGGACCAGGACATAGCAAAATATGGCATGGCATGATTCTACTCAAAGCACTTAACAAAAGTCCCTTACTGACTATAAGCCAAAAAGGATCAGAAGACATAATAACACCCATGTCAATTAAGCAAGTTTCGTTACAGGTTTCAGACTTAGCAGAAAACTGGACATGTCAAAAACAGATAACAAGTAGGCATGTTCGTGAGCTCGATGCACTCACTACAGAGCATTGCATGATAAACTAAGAATACATACCTCAAGAAGACATGGCATAGAAGCTAGGCATGGCAAGAATAACATCATATCATGCAAGGATCAACTACAACAAGCTTGGCAAAATCGAATAACATGTAAACAATCTGCCAGCAACATTTTATAGCAAAAGTAGAGATCGATTGACTCTAGCTATGGCACTCCATAAATACAAACAATGGCATGGATGGATATAGTAATTCCATATGTTCAAAACACTCTGACTGATCATGCTCAAAAGAGGCATAGATCTCTCTGAAACAACATGAACACATGGCATAAAAATAACAACAGGCAGGGACTTAGTGAAATTACTAAGTCTCTGAAATCAGCAACATTAAGTACCCTAGTTTGCATGCTTGTGCTAGTCACCACAAAGATCACAAAAATACATGGCATAAATCTCTGGAAAGATGGTATGGCATGTTACAAAAGACATGTAGGACTCAACTTCATAAGTTGCACACATCAATCATGGCAAAAATGACAAAAGTGCATGTTCTGATAAGAATCAGAAACTAACATCACATAGCCCTCTTCTAACAGCATTTCGGGCATCATGATGAGCTCAAATGAAAATTACGCAATGGAATGAAATTTTGTACTCCTCGAGCCGAACAATTTGACATATTATACGCATGAAACGGAGCTACGGGTGCTGAGATATGATGCGTTGAACATGTGACAAAATTGCAAAATCATGGGACTTAGAGATATACGGGATGGGGAGAAAAGTCAACCTCCGCACGGAAATCGAGGTACGCAGGAGTTGGGCGGCGCCGGCGACGAGGGAGGAGGCCGGAGAGGGAGGAGACGGGTGTATCCGGCGAGAAGGAGGCCGGATCCGGTGGTGGCGAGCCCGGGCAGCGAGGGACGGCGCGGTCGCGGCTGCCGGCGCGCGGGGCGGCGCGGCCCAGCGCAGCGAGCTGCGGGGAGGCGGCGGAGGCCGGCGGGAGCGGCGCGGCGCGGAGCACGGCGAAGCGGCGAGCGCGGCAGAGAGAGGCGGCACGCCGGGGCGGCGGGCGGCGCGCGGACGGGCGCACGACGCCGGCGAGGGCGCGGCGGCGGAGCGGAGGAGCACGGGCGGCGGGGGCCGGCGAGCCGCGGCGGAGCTCGGGAGCCCGCGGTCGTGCGGCGGCGGGGTCGGGCCTGCGCGGGCCCGCGACGGGCTCCGCGGGCCGACGGGCGCGGGGTCGGCGGCGGTGCCCACGTGGCATCCGCGGGTTGGCCGGCGAGGTGGCGGGGATGATGTGGCGGCCTGTGGTTGGTCGAGGCGACGTGGCGGGCGGACGCGTCCGGTGCGGGCGGACACGTCCGGCGGCGCGGAGGAGCGGAGCTAGGGTTTCATCTGCCCGAAAAATCCGAGGGGAGCACATATAAATAGGTAGAGGGGGCTAGGAAGCTCCAAATGGAGTGCGGTTTTTGGCCACGCGATCGTGATCGAACGACCGAGATGATGGAAGGGACTTAGGTGGGTTTTGGGCCACTTAGAAAGGGGTGTTGGGCTGCACCAAAAGAGGCCTTTGTGGTTGCCCGGTTAACCATTAGAGTATCAAACGGACTCTGATTGAGCCGAAACTTGACGGGCGGTCTACCGGTGCTATACCAAGGCCGCGTGGCAAACCTCGGTCCATTCCGAGAAAGTTTAATACCCGCTCACGGAAAAAGGTAAAAGGGGACGCCGGGGAACATAGGAGCGCCGGATTGCAAAACGGACAACGGGGAAAATGCTCGGATGCATAAGACGAACACGTAAGCGAATGCGATGCACATGATGACATGATATGAAATGCAGATGATGACATGGCAAAGTGCGACACGCAAGCACATGACATGGCAACGACGGCGAATAACTGACGGACACCTAGCGCAACGAACCCGGGGCGTTATAGTTGGTGTGTACTGTAGCACTCAGCGCTCCCGAGCAAGAACACAATACAATCCACAAAGCAGCAGTAGGGTTTTACGCATCCATGCGGCCCGAATCTGGGTAAACCCCTCGTGTGCCTCGCCTCGATCCGCTCTTCGTGCGACCTCCGCCCCCCGCCGAACCGAAAAGGGGCTCCGTCCCCATAGGTGCTCGTGGAGGCAGTTTCCCCCGACATCTTTGGCGCGCCAGGTAGGGGGCCATTAAGGAGCGGCTGGTGGTTCTTTGGTCGATCTGGTCGACGCCAAATCGAGCCACTGGCCAGACACCTTTCGCTCTAGTTTATGGAGTAGAGGCAGTTCTCCCCACGGAACTCGTATACGGGTCACCTCGAGTGCTCGTTTATGATAAGCTTGAGCAAGAGCAGCTGCGAGAAGATGACGCGCTGCTCCTCGAGGAGGACCGTCTTCAGGCTGCTGTGCGAGCTGCTTGCTACCAGCAAGCTTTGCGCCACTACCATAGCCGCAAAGTTAAAGCCAGAAGTTTCGAGGAAGGCGACCTTGTTCTTCGGCGCGCTCAGTCCGCCAAGAATTCCAACAAGTTGACGCCGAAGTGGGGAGACCCTTGCCGGGTGAAACGAGTCACTAGGCCTGGCGCTGCCCGCCTTGAGACCGAAGATAGCATTTTCACGCCAAACCCCGGTAAGCAATAACAAGCCATAAGGCTCCATGTCATTATTTTCTCTTCTTTCTTTTTTCAAGGAAAGGAAGGTTCCCTCGCCCACAAGTTCGCCGGGGGGAGGAGAAGATGAGGATATGGACCAGGCGTCGTTCAAGAGAGTTTCGCCTTGCCGGGGAGCGGCCTTGCCGGAAAGCAAACAACAGAAAAGCTAAGTTGCCAAAGTTTGAGCAATCAGATCTTTTAAAAAAAATTAGGTTATCTTCCTTGAACGACCGTGCTTTGTATGGAAAACCTGTGCGCGGGGGAACCGGCTCGTGGCTAGTTGCGCCCTTACTTTGTTTTGAGTCCGCTCAACAATTTAAGTGAGCTGCAACTAGTCGCGACAAGGTTTCTTGTCGGTAGTTGCGCCCTTAGTTTGTTTCGAGTCCGCTCAACAACTTAAGTGTGCCGCGACTAGAGTCGCGCCCTTACCTTGTTTCGAGTTTGCTCAACAACTTAAGCGAGGCTGCAACTAGTCGCGACAAGGTTTCTTGTCGGTAGCGGCACCGCCAGCAGGCTGCTGACGTTCCGCACTCAGCGCTCGCGGCAAAGGTGCCTGCACCGGCAAGTTCCCTAAAAGCGTAGGGCAAAAACATACAAAGGAAGGAATCAAGTAAAGGAAATAACATTGCAATTACTACCCAAAATAGAGTTATATTACAAGATAGCTTGTCGCAGCTCTAATAAATTGTTTTCACAACATGACCCGCAGCGGCAAGAAAAGAAGAAGGCGGGCGGCCTAGTCTACACGGTCGCCCTCAACCCTCTTGATCTCGCTCACCCTTTCCACGATGGGTGCAATAAGGGCCTCGAGTCCCTCCAGATCAGCTTCCGGCGGCAGGGACCTGAGGACGTTGGTAAGGCGGAGGCCCGGGTTGCGGAAGACCACCTTCATCAGCACCTTTCGGAGAGTTCCTGCGCAGATCTCGCGCGACTCATCGGCCAGCTGCTTTGGGATCCTCTCCCGGAGTTGCTGGAGCGCCGTCGTGACGCCTTTGAAGAACAAAGTGAGCTTGGCACTGGGAGGGAGGTTCTCGTCAAAAGGATACCCGACATCCTGCACCCCCAGCAGCGCCAACTCCTTGTCGATGTCTGTGGCGGCATTCACAAGACCCTCCGTCCATTGCTCCACAGTCTCTCTAAAGGTGTTCTGGGTGGTAGCAACGCTCTCCAGCAATGCCTTGTCGGCCTTGATCTCCTTCTTCAAGGCCACCTCTTGCTCCCTGGCACCGTCCAGCGTCTTGGTCAAAGCATCCAGCTTCAGCTCAAGATCGGCGTTGGAGTCCTTGGCGGCGCTGAGCTCCTTGACCTTCTCGGCGAGACGACCCTGCAGCTCACCAAAGGTGTAAGCGTCCTTCTCGCGCTCCTGCTTGAGCGCGGCAAGCTCTCCACCGCTCGCCTTGAGGTCGGTCTCCAGCTGCACCAACTTCGTCTCCAGCTCCTTCTTGGCGGCCTCGGCAGCTGCGGCAGCATCCTGTGCTTCCTTGAGAGCCCCGCCAAGCGTTCGCTCGCGCGCAGCAAGCTCCTCCTCGTGGCTGTCGAGGTCGACCTTCCGCTGCGACAACTCGCCCTCCCGCGCAGATAGCCCCTCGGCGGCAAGTCGCTGTTGCTCTTCAACTTCCGCCTTCTCGAGGATAAAGGCTTTCTGCGCCTCGGCGAGTTGCTCCCGCTCCTCCACCAGGGCCCGGAGAGCTTCCTGTCTCTGACCCCGGAGCTCCTCCGCGCGCTTCTCAAGATCCGCTCCCGCCTTCGCGGCAAGCGCCTCGCGGGACTCCAGCTTGGCCTGTCGAGCGCGGTAGAGCGACACCAGCCTCCGGAGCAGCCGCTCCTCCTCAGACTCGCCGCTGCTACCGCTTGGCGCATCGACCAGCGTTAGCCCGGCGGAGGCGAGCACTTCTCTGTCAAAGGTTTCTCCCTCGATCGGCGCCCTGGAGCTTGACTCCCAGGGGAGCTTGATGAAGACGTCGTCGCCGGCCTTCAAGTACACGCCTGGCTAGGGCTCTTCGGAGCCCGACACTGCGGCGGCGGCGGGAGGGTCGGCGGTCGGCGTAGTGCCTGTCGCTCCTGCAGCCCCAGGGCCGTCAGTGCGATCGCCAGACCCCTCGTCAGCTGCTGCGGCAGCAGCTTTGGCGGCCTCTTCGCCCGCAGGATCGTCAGCGTCGACCGTTTCTTCGGTAACGACGGCGTCGTCGACAGCGACCTCGATCTCCATCGGCTCCGCAGAAGATGGGACTGACAGCCGGAAAAGGAAGAAAAGTCAAGCAAATATCCAAAAAGAAGATCAAGCAAAGAAGAACCCAAGGGAAGTTTCGAGGCAAGAGGATTACCTGTGCCAGGATCTGCAGTCACGGTCTCCGTCGCCAAGGGGTCGCCGGTGCTGTCCCTTGCCGGGGACTTCTCCCTTGCCGGAGAACTCCCCCTTACCGGAGACTGCTCCCTCACCGGAGACTGCTCCCTTGCCGGGGACTGCTCCCTTGTCGGATATTTCTCCCTTGCCGGGGAACTCCCCCTTGGCGGTGTAGCCATAGCAGGTGGCACGTTGGGGGCGGTCTCCGGACGCTCCTGGTGGAGCTACTCTGCTCCTACACGAACCAACATTCAGATATCAGCAAACAAAGATTCTCCATGCGCGCCTAATAGCGAGAAGCAGACCGTGTACTTACGCTGGGGGCTGCTCTGAAGGACAATTGGCGGGTCCGGCAAGGTTGTCTCGGGTGCACCCCCTGCTGTCACAGTGGGCTCGTCCTCGACGATAACCAGCGGGATCTTGGCCCTCTTTGCCGCTCTTTGGGCCAGAGTCCTGAAGAGGAATGAGTTCAGAGTAAAGCAAATGAGTTGCAAGACAAAAACAGCAAGAATTGAAGAAAAGCAAGTACAACAAGGGTCTTACTCGTCTTGTTCTTCCTCGTCGGAGCTGAGAGCGGAGAAGTCAAAGCTTGGCCCACCGCCGGCGTGACGAGGCGGAGGAGTAGGTTCCCTTGGCCGCTTGGTGGGAGCAGGGGCGGTGGTCTGGGACGACCCCGCTCCAGCTGCCGCCGCGGCATGAGAAGCGGCAGGAGTAGAAACGGCGGTCCGCGAAGACTCCGCTCCAGTTGCCGCGGTGGAACGCGTCGCGCGGCGTGACGGCTGTTGACCCGTCTGCCGCTCCGCTACGTCCCCGGCCTTGCGGAGACGCCTTTTTGCAGAGCCGGGGGATCTGCTTGCGACGAGCTGCCCAAAGGAGGGGCAGAAGAGGAGTCTATCTCCGGCAAGCCACTCGTATCCTTGACGGGCTCGCCCGACTCGGCGTCGTGCCCGGCGGGCTCCTCCTCGCCGGCGAGCTCCACTTGCTCGACAAGACTTGCCGCCTCGCTGCCTCTGCCTCCACCGCGGTGAACCCAAACTCGCCCGCGGTTGCGGCTGCCGTCGCTTCTTCCATCCTGGTGGCGATGATCTGCATCTCCTCGTCGGTGGTGTCATGAGTGAGGCCCTTCTGCTCGTCAGGGCGGATGGGCACTTCTACCAAGCCATCGAAGAACGACTGCACGACGTCATCTGCCGGCTCTTGCCATGTTGCGTCAATTCCGTGCGAGTCGCACAGCGGCATCATTGCAAGGATGCGGCTGAGCGAGGAGTTGTTGCATAACGGAACGACACCTTGCGGCAGCCTGAACCATTCGGGATGATCAGGGTCATGCTTGAACAGCTCCTTGAGCATCGTGTCGAGTTCCAGGACAGTAAAGTTGAAGTTGAGGCCCGGACGCAACCTCATGATGTCCGCCGCGTTCCTGAACTCCCAAGCAGGTCTCCTCCTCTCCTGTAGGGGGGCGATGCGGCGGCGAAGGAAGTCTGCGCCAACGGCACCTACAGTTAGTCCGGCAAGCCTGAGGCGGTGGATCCGGGCGGTAGCAATCTTCAGCTTGTCGTCGTCAGGGGCCACGCTGCTCCAATCGCTGCCGCGCACCACTGCGGGTTGGCGCAGGACAGTGAACGGCTGCGGGTCCTCCTCGACAATCCAGCACCAGTCAGCCCTCCATTCTTCCCACTTGCTGCGGAACTCTCCCTCCAGATAGGCCTCCTTCTTGCCGGTCTTTGAGACCCAGGCGATTCCGCCGGACAAAGACTCTCCTCTCTCAACTCGAGGTGTAAAGAAGTGGCGAAAAAGGGCTACGTTGGGGTGGACTCCGACAAAGTTTCCGCAGAGATGTGCGGAAACTGCCATGGTCAGGACAGCATTGGGGGTGAAGTCAAGGAGGCGAAACCCGTAGGTGTTCATGATGTCGCAGAAAAATTCAGAGAAGGGCGGACAGAGCCCGCAGTAGAAGAACAAGGCGAAGAAAGGGTATCCGTTCGGGGCTATTGCCCGGGCGGCGGCTGGAAGTACCTTCGTGCGCGGGTGCGCCCGCGTCTCCGTCGACCAGAAGAGGTAGAAGTCCTCTCTCAGATCCCTCGCGGCGAGCCTGGGGGGGAAGATTGCCCGCTCCTTTCACAGCGCCTCGAGCCGCTGCGCCTCGGCTGACTTCACGGCTTTCCCCTTCCCCGACGCTTTCGGAGCCATGGCGGAGGTGGTGAGGGAAGTCGACGACGTCGGTGGAGCTGGTGGCGATGGGGCCGGAGCGCTGCTCTCTTTCGGCTTTGGGAAGAAGGGAGCGGTGGAGGTTTTCGAGGAAGGAATAGCAACGGGAAGATGGACGAACTGCCCTTGTTTCCCCTGCTTATAAGGAGAGAGGGGGCGGACGTTCTGCATTTCCGAATAAAGAAACCACCCATGACCTCTCCCATGACGCCGTGATCGACGCGTGCCGCTCGGGGAGGGCGTGGTGGATACGGAGAAAGATACGGCGTGACCCAGGCCGCGAGTGCCCGTGCCCTGTTTTGGGCCTGGCCCAACAGCGCTCGGCACCGTGTATGGCCCAGGCCCGGGGGCTCCTGTCGGTGTACTAGAGTAGGGATACCCTAGTATCCCGAACTTGTGCACGGGCAGTCGCAGCCTCCCGCGGCAAGGCTTGCCAGGCGACCGCCAAGACCCTCCATGGTTCCCTTTGGAGCCATTCAAGAACAAAGTATTCAAACCAAAGACACAAGGCCCCGACAAGAGGAGCTTGCCGGGAAGGCCACCCGAAGCACAAGACCCCGGCAAGAGGAGCTTGCCGGGAAGGCCACTCGAGGCACAAGACCCCGGCAAGAGGAGCTTGCCGGGAATGCCAACCAAGGCACTTCAGGGAACTTGCCGCGATGCGCCACGCGCCCCGGCAAGGAGCTCCCAGATGAGACAAGACAACGACCGCGGCAAGGCGCTTGCCGCGGCAAGCTACTACTCCGCAGCCCGCGCTCCAGCTCATCCACCAACGTGTCACTCTGGGACCATTCCAGGCGTGCGTGGTGAGAGGCTGTGTAGCCAGGGGGATGCGGTGGCAAACGGCGCTGACAAGATAGCCACCGTGGCGAACGGTGGCGTCCCTGACGGTCCCTTTTCGCACTGTTTAGGCGACGCAGACGGGCATTTAAGGCCCTTGTCCCCTGCCGTCAGAGTTAGGTATGATACACTGTACAAGTAGCTGTACCCAACACAGCACCTTTCCATTTTTACCCTTGCCTACGTTGCCACCTGTCGGTGACCCCTCGAGCATATAAAAGGAGGCCCATGCGCAACGTAGGGGGAGGAGGACACTCGCGCTCGGTCTCGTCAGCAGTTTGCGTGTACTATAGCACTCAGCGCTCCCAAGCAAGAACACAATACAATCCACAAAGCAGCAGTAGGGTTTTACGCATCTGTGCGGCCCGAAGCTGGGTAAACCCCTCGTGTGCCTCGCCTTGATCCGCTCTTCGTGCGAACTCCGCCCCCCGCCGAACCGAAAAGGGGCTCCGTCCCCATAGGTGCTCGTGGAGGCAGTTTCCCCCGACACCTTGGTTGGTGAAATTTTTGAATTGAGCCCTATAAACCGGAAAGGAGGGAGTATATGACTAGCCGCTCTATCTACATGCGGGGCATTTCAAAGCATCTGGGCCCGCGTGCCATCCACAAAATCACAGCGAGGTGCTACAGTCGAGACTCACCTGTCACCCCGGTGTGGCCGTCATGACCCGTCATATCACAAAACGCACGCCTTTACCAGTAGTGGTAAGGTGGCCTCCAAGTTGGACTGGACGAAGCAACCATCATTTCACTGGAATGCTCGTTCAAGGCCTTTCTTCCCTTTCTTGAAGAAAACCTGACTCCAGGCTACTCACTTCTGCCATTTTTCTTCTGTACCAACGAAGGAAAGGTGGGCGAATCAGTTATGCTGCTATATTTTCATTCCAAGAATCTTCTTTTTGTGAAGCACCGACCGATTCTCACATCCTATTCTTTTCCCGTTTTCATTGCGATTGTGGTTTCCTTTCGGTTGCTTTTTGTTTGTCAGTTCATTGATGGATCCTGGAGCACAAGGCAAAGAGTTGCCGGCGGATAACCCACTGGAGACAGCGATCTCTAGGAAGCGAGCACCGACCAACGAGTTGACCATGTTGGCGGGCCAACCCATGGAGACGAAGAACTCCAAGAAACAAGCACTGGCCCAAGAGTTGAGGACGTTGGCGGACGAACTCCTTAAAGAAAGTTGGAAGAACAGCAATGGCCCCACCGTGCCTACCCTAGGAACTCTGATTTCCACCTATGTGAGGCTCAAGACCGAGTTTGAGGAGACAGTCGCCGTTGAGAAGCAGTATTCCCCTGGCAAGGTGATGGCCCCCATCGAGGACGAGGAGATGGCCCCCGGAGGGATGAGATCCCCCGGTGAGCTGCACAAGGTAAAAAATAATGGCTTATTACCATAGTTGTTGTTTTTGATTATTTGCAATGTGCTTGCTAATATGTTAGGGTTGTGCAGGTGCCGGTGGACGTCCTTGATGATTCCGATGTCGTGGCCCGTCCTGTTGGCATCGCCCCGGAGATCGATTCTGATGCCGCTGTCCATCCTGTGGACATCGCCCCAGAGATCGATTCCGATGTCGCGGTCAATCCTACGGACATCGCCCCAGAAATCGATTCCCATGCTGCTGTTCGTGCTGTGGTCATTGCCCGAGAGATCGATGACAAGAAATAGTTGGTCGCGCTAATCCTTCAGGGTAGTTTGCATTGCCCTGTGTTTAATTACCAAAACGATGTGTGTTATCAAACCATCTTAAGGCTAGTGCACTGTCTTGTGTGGGCGGATCTTGCTACTTTTGTTTGATAGTGAATCATGCGAACCCTCTCCGAGTTATGGAAACAGATGTATCGACACCAGCTTTTGATGTAATATATGGCATGATTAGATGTAAGTTTGAACTGTTTATCATATCAGCAGGGCTTGTTTGATGATTCTTGGTGTTAGTAGGCTAGCTACTATGCGAGCTATAGTACTTGCAAAACACTCACCGAAGAGAAACGTTGGGGCTGATGAGCTCGTGGTACGCTTATACTTATCCCTCGTCAATCGACCAATAGCCCTAGCTCCTAAAATTGTAGGCTTAGCAATCGATGACCTAGGCGGGCTAGTTTGGCCTAGTGGGTTTCAGTGATATGACGTGCAACACAAAATCATAGCAGTGCAGAGACGTACTCCCTCCGTTCCAAAATAGATGACCTAGGCGGGCTAGTTTGGTCTAGTGGGTTTCAGTGATATGACGTGGTACAGTGCCGTCCAGTCTTCGCGTGTGGTAGCAGTATTGTGGCTACAGTAAGTTTTCTTGAAGAAGCAGAATTCAATGAAGTCATGATGGTTCCTTCGTCCGAACAACTTATAGTGGGAAAGGTTGGGCCTGCGATGCGACCGGGGCAGACCAGGATAATTTTGTGCATGGCAGGTGGACCAGGATGGTCGACGTCCCACATGTCGGCGAATGAAAGTATTCTTTCCGATATAAAGGACGAGCAACGAGTATTCATTGTTTATTTTTGATGAAAGCTATTGTCTCCACTGTTACGACGGAGGAGTGTGAAACACGGCAGCCTAGTGAACTTGGCATGTGCACCACTCCCTCCTTCCTCATGTAATGCCCAGGTTACAGCTTTTCTCACTTTCTCTCTATCTATTTCCTCTCAAATGTTTTTTACCTTTCTTTTTTAAGACACAATTGTTTTTATGCCTTTTTTAGAATTATTTTTTTTATACCTAGGAGCACGTGTAGAGACGGGCTCTTGCAGAGCCCACTCCTTGACTTTATCAATTCCTCTCTCTCCTCCACATAAGGAGTACTACTTGCTATGCATGCATGCGGCGGGCAGCTGGCGTCTTGAGGGGCCAGGGCGGTGAGAGCGGGCTCCGGAAGCGGTCCGGACTCTAGCATAATTTTGGTTTTTACATTATTTCTTTCTCCATTGACAAGTAGGCCCACGTAGATAGATAAAGAACACGAGCTGATGAGGCGCATGTGGACTGTTTGACTGGTCAACCAGACAAATACGGAGCTATACGCTGAGCCAGTGACTGTATAATCACCATATCTCGTATACAATGATCAAAGTGAGCTACCAAGACAAGTTCGATTACCGCCAATGCATTTTACTTGGTAATAAATTACTAGGATTGAAGGGGAATCCAAATTTGCTTTGTCTTCTGTCCTTGAGCTCTTGACAAACCAATGCACTATACGGTTGTTCGGCCACTCCACCCCAGAGCTCTCACCAAGAGTCGTTCATGCCATCGCGCCGCACACTAACCGGTAAGGCAGCGATGGCATCCCGACGCGCCGAGTTCCTCGCCGCCCACGACCGCACACAAAATGGTAGGGAAGCGATGGCATCCCGCCGTGCCGAGTTCATCGCCGCTCACGACCTCACAACTATGTGGGAGGAATTTGAAGATGCCAAGGCCGGATGGGCGGTAGAGCAAGAGGCGGCCAAAGCCGCACAGAGGGAGCGGAAAATTCAGAAAGCACTCAAGAAAAGAGAGGCCCGCCGCCGCAAGAAAGAAAAGGATGCACGCGCTGCTGCGGAGAGGTCGGCGGAGATCCAAGCACGACGGGGTGTCGCCGACAAAGCCAGGAAGGACAACGACGACGTCTGGCCAGCATGTGAGAAGTAGTAGTACTAGTAGTTAGTGTGTGTGTGTGTGTGTGTGTGTGTGTGTGTGTGTGTGTGTGTGTCTGAGTACGAGCATGTACCAGTACTACTAGTTACTACTGTAGTTTTTAGAGAAAATTACCAGTACATTAGCCTAGACTAAATGGAAAAATTCCTATCCTAAGCATCAAATGGAATCTCTTTCTCTATAGGAATTGAGATGCATGTCATCTCACTTCCTATGATTTTCATATTCCTATCCTATGAACGAAAGGAGGCCTCTGTTGTAGTAACTACTGTAGCTAGCAGTACTGTTGGTACAGTAGTTTTCTTCAAGAAGCGGAATTCAACGAAGTCATGATGGTTCCTTCATCTAAGCAACTTCAAAGTGGGAAGTGGGCCTGTGATTTGACGCCTCATTAGTCATTGTTACTGCGGCGCGACGACCTGGGTGACTCCCTTGGAGTTCTGCGTGCATGGCAAGTGGACCAGGATGGTCAACGTCCCACATGTTGGTGAACGGAGTAGTATTCTTTCCGATATCGAGGTATAGTATCATTGCTGATTGTTCGCAAAAAAATAGTATCACTGCCGATTTATAATTATTTTTTATTTCTGATGAATGCTAGCGTTTCAACTCTTATGATGAAGGGTGCCAAACACGGCACGTGCTGGATCTCCCACACGTCAGCGAAAGGAGTGGGACATGAACAGCGTGGTAGAGCCTAGCGTAAAAAAACAGCGTGGTAGAGCGTCTCCACTTCTTCCACTTCTGGGTCGGAGACCACACGTAGTAGTACTTAGTGGTATGAACGATACAAAGTGCGACCTAGAGACAAAGACACGTTTCCCGCAAAAAAATGGAGACAAAGACACGTCTAGTTGGAAGGTCTCGGGGCATACACGTAAACAAATATAAAAGTTAATATGTGCCTCCAACTAATATAGTAGTAGTAGAGTACTTAGGCACGTACTCCATAACATCACCGTGCATTGCACGTACAACATTTAGTGGTAGTACGTAGTAAGAGACAAATGCCGCCCAAGAGTTCCCTTCTCGACCTACTTTTGGGTGTTTGGTAGAGTGTATGGAGGGTGCATGAGTCCACACTAGTTTAGCACAAATACACTAGAAGCATGCATGAAGAGAGCATGCATGAAGAGGGGTGTTGAGTTGAGCATGCCTGAAGAGGGAACAACTATGCTGAGACGAGAACGCAACCAAACACACCCTATATGCCACACATGTTCATACGATTTGTGCCTTTCTACTTCACTTACTACGCTACATTACTCAGGTTCGTACGTCCACTCCTGGGTGCATGTTCGTCTCGTAGTTCCAGTCCCACGTGTTCTTCATATAGATGGAACTATCCTTGCATAACACGTGCAACTTGATGCTAGATGTCTCGCGTGTTGGCAAAAGGATGAACAAAGCTCACGTAAACAAAATAGAGTGGAAGAACATAGATTCTGGACGACCGAGAAGGATCAAGGAACCTCGTGGTGGAGCATCTGCACTCATAATATTTAATATTATTCATCGATATAAAATTAACCAATCATCTCCACAGTGGACTGGAAGAGTACGAAACACGGCAGCCAAGTGTAGTTACATCATACTAGTACATGGCTACCCCACGCTATCACCATATTTCTTGGCTTCCGTGCGACACCTATCTCTAGTAATCCAGCAGCCTGTATCGCTTCTCCCTCCTCGTCTCTATCAAAGTGTGGCGGGCTGGCGTTTCTGCCGTCTATTGAGGTCGGTTAACTATCACATGTTAACGACATGCCAAGAGCATTCCAAAAAAATTCCTTTCACGTTCCGTTTTCAAAAACAAAAAAAATCCTTTCACGTACGAATTTGCCTGTATGCTTTGAGCAACTTGCATGTCCTATACTGCTCCTGTTTGATACTTTAACTTAGCTAGAGGTTAGACTAACTCATGACTAACCCTGAACTAACTGTAACCAAAGAGGTGTTTGGGTGACAGGGTTAGATTGACAATAAATGCACTTCATGGAGAGAGAAAAGTGATTTTTCAGTGGTCCCAATGAGAACTATCTCCAGTTAGCACCTCTTGGGTGGGATATTTTTTTTGGTGGGTTCGGTGCAACTTGCTCCAATTTAAACCCTCATGCTTGGATAGTTTAGGGCTATTTGAGCCCCAACTAGCTCAAAGTAACTCTAACCCATGGATCCAAACAGGGCCTATGGCCAGTCTCGACGCGGAGCAGTCGCATGCACCGGGAAGCGGCGCTCTCTCGGCCGTCGCACCACTTCAAAGCCGGCGCCAGTGAGAGGTCGCCTCCGCTCTGGCCGGGCATTAATGCGGCACTGACGCTCCAGGGCGACGCTGACTATTTTACGCGGGAAGCACGCGCTGGCAAGGGAGTATAGGTTTTGAACCGTTTCAGGTGTAGTACTGGTAGTTTGCGAAACTACTGAATTATTGCACTCGGTTTCCTAGGAAATTGTGGTAAAAAACGTCACTCCACAACCCGCTTCCCTTCTCCTTCCTCTTCCACCGCCCGCGCACATCCGCGGGAAGCAACCGGTCAACCCTTATATAGGAGTGCTATCACAAAAAGATGCATGCATGGCCACTAAAATTTCCATATTAAAGCGCTGCTCCAGCGGGAGTATGGCGTATGTTGTTACCTTCGGCCGGCCCATGGCTACCGGGCGACGGCGACCAGAGAAGAGGCGGCGGGAGGGGAATGAATGCAGCTACTGTTTGGGTTCGCCTTCCGGCTTAAATAAATGCGCAGCATCACGTGTACTCGCGGGTACACAAATTGTAACATACGTGTCTGCTTAAGTGGGCGTAACGTAACTGGTGTGTGAGAGAGAGAGATTCTGAGAGACAGAGTGCGTGTGTGTGACTCTACTCTTCGGACATGTACTCAACCTTTTGCATCGGGATATAAGTATAATGGTATTTACTTTAGCTAGTGATTTACGTGGCCATGTTAACGTGGTTGTGTCAAAAAAATGGCACTTCCTGCTCGTGATTTGCGTTATATAATTACAAGCAAGATTCTCGTGCATTGCACGGAACATCAATATGCATTTTTTTTACAGAACACCTATTGTGATTGATCCATGCAGGAGTAATCCCATGAGTAAAAACTTATGATATCTCGAGAATTTTATCGGAAAACTGGTATCTCGAGAATGTCATCGAAAAAATGAAAGATGAGAGATAAGGCGAGGAGGAGTGGAGCATGGTGGTGACTGGTAGTCGGAATGGGCGGAGGCATGGGGATGGATGGCGCTGGCAGGCGGCAGCGGCCACCATGCATGCTAGATTGTTCCAGAGACTTATTCCTTTTTTAATTGCTGAGCAATGAGGTTGTGGGAGATAACGAGAGGTGCGGGTATCTTTTGTAAAATTATCATAGTTTGCTTTCTATCCTCAGATATAGATCATACAGTCTGTATTACAAGATGGCAGGCACACCATCACCACCAACTCGTTTTTTTATAAGGGTACAGATGATAAGTTTGCTGACTACTAAAGTAGAGTGGAATTTGTCCATGTTATGCAAGTAAATAAAGCTGATTGTTCATCATACGGGTAAGGTTGGATGAAGGGTGGTAGGAACAAATGCTCCGCCTAGAGCATGTGTGTGTGAGATGGAGTCTTAGTGTGTGTGTGTGGGGTGTGTGTGTGTGAGATTGAGAGAGAGATGGAGTCTTAGTTTGTGTGTGTGAGAGAGAGAGGGAGAGAGATGGAGTCTTAGTGTGTGGGAGGGGCGGGCGTGCGTGCTTGCGTGTATGTGTGTTTGTGTGTGTGTGTGTGAGAGAGAGAGAGAGAGAGATGGAGTCTTAGTGTGTGTGTGTTGGGGGGTGGGGGTGTGTGTGTGTGTGTGTCGCGGGGTCCTCTGTGGCGGATGTAATTTAAGTGTCCATGGCTTTCATCATAGAGAGGTGATGTGTATGGCAGAGGCCACCAACGATGGGGTGCGAGAGAGAAAATGCCCGTAGAAAGGGAAGAGAAGGTGTGTGCGCGTGAGAGGAGTCGATTTCGAGACTACGTGTTTGTTCGAGAGACACCGAGGAAGACTACTATATATCGATGGTGCATTGTAACACCCCGGATTCGATGTGCCAGTTGTCCGCCAGTTATTCGCCGTCGTTGCCATGTCATGTGCTTGCGTGTCGCTCCTTGCCATGTCATCATCTGCATTTCATATCATGTCATCATGTGCATCGCATTCGCATACGTGTTCGTCTCATAAATCCGATCATTTTTCCCGTTGTCCGTTTTGCAATCCGGTGCTCCTATGTCTCCCGGCGTCCCCGTTTACATTTCTTCGTGAGCGGGTATTAAACATTCTCGGAATGGACCGAGGTTTGACATGTGGCCTCGGTATAGCACCGGAAGACCGCCTGTCAAGTTTCGGGTCAATCGGAGTTCGTTTGGTACTCCAACGGTTAACCGGGTAACCGTGAAGGCCTCGTGTGTGTTGCAGCCCAACACCCCTTCAAAACAGCCCAATAACCCATCTAAGACACTCCCATGTCCTCCGCCGTTCGATCACGATCGCGTGGCCGAGAACCGCACTCCATTTAAAGCTTCCTAGCCCCCTCTAGCTATAAATATGTGCACCCCTCCGTCAAATCCGGGTCCAAAACCCTAGCCCCGCTCCCTCCGCGCGCCGGACACGTCCGGTCCGCGCCGGACGAGATCCACCGCCGCCCGCAGCCAACCGCAGTGCGCCACGTGGCCCGCCGCCAGCTCCCGGGCCGCCGGCCCGCCGCGAGCCCCAGCGGGCCCGAGCGCCCCGCGCGCCCTCGGCTCGCCCCGCGCCGCCGCCTGGCACTCGCGCCGCCGCCTCTCGCCGACCCCGCCGCGGCTCCAGCCGGCCGCTGCCGCCTCCCGGCCGCGCCGCGCCGCCCCGCGCCGCCCGCGCCGACGCCGCGTCGCCCCGCACCGTCCCTGCCTCCTCCGCACCGCGCCGCACCAGATCCGGCCGCCCCGGCCTCGGATCCGGTGACCCCCGCCGTCGCCGCTCTTCTCCGGTGAGTCGCCGGCGCCAAATCCGCCGCCGCCTCGATCCGCGCGGCAGGGTTGACTTTCCCCGATCCCGTTTTTCTTCTAAGTCCTCTAAATTTTGTATCATCTTGCCATGTTCGACATGCCATAACTTTGCAACGGTAGCTCCGTTCCGCGCGTGTAATACGTCAAATTGTTCGCCTCGAAGAGTACATCAGTTTGTTCCATTGCATCGTTTTCATTTGAAGTCATCTTGATGCCGGAAATGCTGTTAGAAGAGGGCTAGTTGATGTTAGTGGCTGAATCTTATCTGAACATGCACTTTTGTCATTTTTGCCAATATTGATGTGTACCTCCTATGAAGTTGTGTCCTACATGAGTTTTGAAATATGCCATTCCACCTATCCAGAGAATTTTGCCATGTTTTTTGTGATCTATGTGGTGACTAGCACAAGCATGCAAACTAGGTATCTTGATGTTGCTGATTTCAGAGACTTGGTGATTTCACTAAGTCCCTGACTGCTGTTATTTTCATGCCATGTATTCATATTGTTTCTGAGAGATCCATGCATAATTTGAGCATTATCAGTAAGGGAGTTTTGGACTTGAGTATTTTCTCTATCCATCCATTGCTTTTTTTGCAATTATGGTGTGCCATAGCTTGAGTAAATCGAGCTCTACTTTTGCTTCAAAATGTTGCTGGCAGATTGTTTACATGTTATTCGATTTCGCCAACTTGGTGTAGTTGGTCCTTGCATGATATGATGATATTATTGCCATGTATTGTTACTATGTCATGTCTTATTGATGTATGTATGCTTAGTTTATCATGCAATGCTCTGTAGTGAGTGCATAGAGCTCACGAACATGCCTAGTCGTTATTAGTTTCCGCCATGTCCAGTTTTCTACCAAGTCTGAAACCTGTAGCGAAACTTGCTTAATTGACATGGGTGTAATCATATTTTATGATCCTTTTTGGCTTATGGTCATTAAGAGACTTTTGTCAAGTGCTATGTGTAGAACCATTCCATCCCTTAGTTTGCTATATTCTAAACCGTTAGCATATTGTTTCATTGCTCTGAACATGTCATCCTGATGTTAGTTTCTGCTATGTTGATTATTTCACTAAGTCTGAGAACTTGTTATCGTTTGCACTTTTGTCATGATTGTTTGGACCTGTTATGATGCGAATTAGCCGTAGCTCAGTGTTCATCTTTTGTCGTGCATCTTGTGTAGATTACTGTGATATGCTTGGTTGCCATGTTTGGGTGCAGTAGCTTAATTATTTGTTGCTTGCTAAGTAGCATCATGCTGTTTATGGCAGATTCGTGTCATTCTTGTATTGCTTGCCATTTGCAAACCGTGCATCCGATTCCGGTGTTCTTTATATCGATTTCAACCGAAATCATTTCATCTATCCAGTGGCATGCTTAGTTTGCCAAGATTATGCCTTGTTCATCTTATCCTTCCAAAGCATGCATACGCATTGCATATCACTTCTCGCATGTCATGCCATGTTTTGCATCATGTTGCTTGCGCATTGCATCGTGGTTGATATTGGTTCCTTTGCTTGTTCTCTTGTCTTGGGTAGAGCCGGGAGACGAGAACGCTTACGAGGATCCCGTTGAGAACGCTTACGAGGACCAAGCTTTCGACAACTCTGAGACTATTGCAGGCAAGATGACCATACCCTCGAAATCAGTTCTATCTTTGCTTGCTGGATTGCTCGCTCTTTTGCTATGCCTATGCTGCGATACCTACCACTTGCTATATCATGCCTCCTATATTGACATGTCAGCCCCTAACCATCCATGTCCTAGCAAACCGTTGATTGGCTATGTTACCGCTTTGCTCAGCCCCTCTTATAGCGTTGCTAGTTGCAGGTGAAGATGAAGTTTGTTCCTTGTTGGAACATGATGTTGTTGTTCCTTGTTGGAACATGTTTACTTGTTGGGATATCACAATACCTCTTATATAATTAATGCATCTATATACTTGGTAAAGGGTGGAAGGCTCGGCCTTATGCCTGGTGTTTTGTTCCACTCTTGCCACCCTAGTTTCCGTCATACCGGTGTTATGTTCCCGGAGTTTGCGTTCCTTACACGGTTGGGTGATTTATGGGACCCCCTTGACAGTTCGCTTTGAATAAGACTTTTCCAGCAAGGCCCAACATTGGTTTTACCATTTGCCACCTAGCCTTTTTCCCTTGGGTTCTGCAGACTCAAGGGTCATCTTTATTTTAACCCCCCCGGGCCAGTTCTCCTTCGATTGCTGGTCCAAACTAGAGCCCTTTGCAGCGCCACCTCGGGGCAACTCGAGGGCTGGTTTTAGTTGTACGGACTGCTCATCCGGATGTGCACTGAGACCGAGATATGTGCAGCTCCTATCAGGATTTGTCGGCACAATCGGGCGGCTTTGCTGGACTTGTTTTGTTGCTGTCGAAATGTCTTGTAGTCCGGGATTTCGAGATTGATCGGGTCTTCCCGGTAGAAGGAATATCCTTCGTTGACTGTGAGAGCTTATCATGGGCTAAGTTGGGACACCCCTGCAGGGTATTATCTTTCGAAAGCCGTGCCCGCGGTTATGAGGCAGATGGGAATTTGTTGATGTCCGGTTGTAGAAAACCCGAAGTTGACCTTAACTAAAACACATCAACCGCGTGTGTAACCGTGATGGTCTCTTCTTGGCGGGGTCCGGGAAGTGAACATGGTTGTTGGAGTTATGCCTGACGTAGGTTGTTTCAGGATCACTTCTTGATCACTTTAGCTTCACGCCCGTGCTTTGCTCTCTCTTCTCGCTCTCTTTTGCGTTGTAGCCACCATATGCTAGTCGCTTGCTGCAGCTCCACCTCACATACCCCTTTCCTACCTATAAGCTTAAATAGTCTTGATATCGCGGGTGTGAGATTGCTGAGTCCCCGTGACTCACAGATTCTATCACAACAGTTGCAGGTACCAACGATGCCAGTTCAGATGTTGAGACCGAGCTCACTTGGGAGTTCGACGAGGAACGTGGCCGTTACTATGTTTCCTTTCCAGATGATCAGTAGTGGAGCCCAGTTGGGGTGATCCGGGGATCTGTTAGCTTTTGGGGTAGTCTTCTTTCATTTTGGTACCTTAGTCGGACCTTGAGTGTAATCTGGATGATGAATGTTTATTTATGTACTTGTGTGAAGTGGCGATTGTAAGCCAACTATGTATCTTTCCTTTATTTACTACATGGATTGTGTGAAGATTACCTCACTTGCGACATTGCTTTCAATGCGGTTATGCCTCAAAGTCGTGCCTCGACACGTGGGAGATATAGCCGCATCGAGGGCGTTACATGCATGTAGGCGGGAATTAAACTAATGGATGGTCTTATTGGTTTCAGGGATATAGGGGAAGAGTGAGAGGCGGGGGGTAGCTAGAAGGAGATTGTTAAGTGTGAGTGTGTGTTTTACCCATCCAGGCGGAAGTTATGTGCACAAAAGAGGAGAACGATTCGATGTGGCGTTAGGATTGAGGCTAATTAACTACATATGGAGACATCGAGACCTTGAACGTGCATGTGTGAGAGGTATACATGTATACATGGGATGTGTGTGTGTGCGCGCACGCATGATCAAGATAAAAGAAAGAAGACATAAGTCATAAGATCAACGACATGGGAGATATGGATCGGTATGACAATATGCATGCATGTGAGAATGCATGGAAGAAGTCCCGACAATTGAGCATGTGTTTTTGTCTTTAAGAGATAGTGGCGTGGGCTGGAGCATGCATTTATGGCGAGCAGAGGGAGTGAGGCGCAACGATTGTGCAAAAGAGACCAACCTATAAATGCATATGTATGGAGAGACATATATAGTGTGGGTGATAGGAAGCAAGACTCCGTGTGAGAAAGAAATGTTGACGGAGAAACTACAGATAGATACAGACATGGAGATGCTAGCTAGAGGGACATCCGCTAGTTTGGGTGTTGGAGATGACCGTCGGGTGGTTCAAAGGGTGAAGTTATATGTGTGTGTGAGAGGGCCCTTGACTGCATGTAGAGAGAAACATATGTAGTGTGCATGATAGGAATCAAGAGTGAGGGCGAGAAATAAGGTTGATGGAGAAACAGATAAATAGAAAGATAAAGATGCTAGCTAGTGTGCGTTAGAGATAGGAGTATAGTGGATCAGAAGGCTGGGTTATGTGTGTGGGTGTGAGAGAGATAGAGAGAGGGTGCGTGTGAATCGCATACAAACAGATATCAAAGAGAAATGAGATCCAGAGAGACGGAGTTTTGTGTCTGCGAGAGAGAAAGATATTTCACAACGAGAGTGATAGCTAGAGAGACATATGAGGGAACGCAAGATATATCTAGGGAGAGAGGGTGTATGTGAGCGACATACAAGAGAACAATGGAGAAATATGAGACCCTGGGAGACAGAGTTTGTGTTTGTGTGTGAGAAAGAGATATTGAAGAGGAAGAGTCGTAGGTTCTCATACCTAAGGAGCGAAAGACATCTCTGTATGAGGGGTGTGCGAGTGGCACACATGGGAATAGTAGAGAGAAATGAGACCCCGGGAGACAAAGTTTTGTGTTTGTGTGAGAGAAAGAGATTCCACATGGAGAATCATAGTTAGAGACACATAGCAGGGAGCGAGATATACTTAGAGAGAGATAGAGTGATGAAAGTCGAGGGAGAGAGTACTGTCTGTGTGTTACGAAGATAAAAGATCATTGTCGACATACAGGTAGCACGAGAGATACCTGAGAGACGATGAACGCGTATAGGTCCAGAGAGATAGTCCTATATAAGCATGAGTGATAGCTATATAAGACTAATATCTGGATTAAAGGGGATTCAAATATTTAAACTGGAGATCACGACATCGATAATATCATAACGCAAATTGGTGTATCAAACATGCATATTCATTTGAATTTGGGCACACATGTAATGTTATATAGTTTATCAATATTGGTGATCCATAGATTCTTCAATTACAAACAATGCATGGTTTATATGCAATTAATGTCTAAACGGGATTACACTATATATTGCGTGTGTGAAACACATTATACATGTTTGAGAAGTAAAAAAACCCGCATGAAACACACATTAATTGGAGACAGTTAGCGAGGAATGCATACATTGGATTTCAACATAAAGTGGTTTCAAATATTTGAAAATCCAAATTGATGGATATAACCTTATGAATCTGAGATCATGCCATTTGTAAACCATATTTATGTATAAATGGTGTTGTGCTTTTGAAAGTATATATAAAAAAAAGATGTATATAGAATGTAATTCCAATTGAAAATGGATCCCGCCCGCAAAAAATAGAATACAAATGGGATTCGAATTGAGTTGGCACGGTAAACGTGCACTCTGCAAAATTTGAACGAAGCGGGGAAAGTCGCAGTAACCGCTCGAAACCAAAATCTGCGAGATGGAAATCACTACTGCCTATCCCTGCCACACAAAGCCTATATGCTGGATTTCTATAGGTTTCGATAGGGGTAGGTTTGTAATTTCACCCAAACGTGACGTAACCGCCTCTCACCCGGATTCGTACACGGTGGGCGCCAAAACACAGTGTGTCCTCGGCCGAAATCGACTCCCTCCCCGATTCATATTCATACACGGTGGGCGCCAAAAACAAACTCTCGTCGGCAAATATTTGGTGTATGCGAGATTACCGTCCTATCCCCAACCGACTAGTGTTGCTATGATGTAGTAGAAATTTGAAACGAGGGCTATGTTTGTAAATTTCCTCGCATTTGAGACAAGCGTGCCCTGAATACATGGTTCCCCCCTTCCTCTCTACCTCCCTTTCCCCATTCGTACTCCGTGGGCGCCAAAACACCCTCTCCACCCCACCCTACTCCGTCTGTCGCCGCCGTCCGCCACCCCATCCACCGTCGTCCTCCTCCACCATGTCGGAGCTGATACCCCGATGCCACCGTCCATTACAAGAGATCGACCTCTCTCATCCACGGCTTCGGACCGGGATCCTTGCATCCCGTCCTCTCGCTTCATCCCCACCGTCGTCCACCTTGCCGGCGCCGCTCCTACGACCGTCTCGTCCACCGCGTCCCGCCACCACCGTCTACCCTCCTAGATCTGCTTCCACGCCGCCGACAGCCATCGCTACCGCAGCACCGTCAAATTCTCAGCAGATGCGTACACGGCGCCGCACCAGAGGCGGTACTCTTTCGTATCTGCTCAACTTATTTATCGCAGGAAGAAAATAGATCGCCACTGCTTTACTCTGATTTCTTGTCTTGGTTGCGAAGTTGCCTTTGTCCAGTTTGCACCTTCAGATCTGCCATGGCAGGCTCAACACCATACTCGCAATGCTCATGGTTTCCCCTTTTATATTCCACACTAGTTAAATCACAGTAGACTAAATTTCAAAATTGGGTCAGTCGATTTTTCAGAGCTCGCTGGAGTTTGTCGATGCGATCGAAGGGGCTCGGGTGGGGACGGTGGTTGTGGGGGGGCGGTGGTGGGGCCTCGTCGAACGAAGAAAACTCGACGCGGGTGGGGGCTGGGGTGGGGTGGCGGAGGAACACAGGCGGCGCGGCCGGTGGTTCGGTCGGCGGCCCGTGCGGTGTTCTGTATGGGAAGCACAGTGTGTTCCTTGTCAGGAAGGGGAGCAGGGACATCTGCAGTCTAACAGCTGATAGAGCTGGCCTGTACGTGATCGATAGGCTTTCAATTACTAGCGGCAATACAACACCGTAATTTCCAGCCAGTTCCACTTTCCCGATTTATATATCCTGGTTATGGTGTACCCCTGTTATGTACACTATGATCTGCCTAGTTGTTGTGTGCTCTTGTTATCATGGTTTGGCAATAAACTCTCTATACAGTATATTATGAACCTATCATCTGCCAGCTATCCTTACTTCTGGAGCCTATTTTTTGGTGTACTTGTGCCAGATTATATAAATGCACGCACCATATTACAGCACACATGAGCTCTCTCATCAGAATCCAGTGATAGCACACAAGTGTTTACAGGGGCGCCCCTATATTAGAATATCATCTGCATTACAAAGATAATCTCACAACTATTTATGTTTTCATGGTTCTCAGATATCATATGTAATTACAGTGAATATCAGAATCCGCGCATCAGATGAATATTGTGGAACACTGCAATGACTTACAAAATTGGCACCAAGGCATTGAGTGACATTCTGGAAGCAATGAAACTCGTACGCTCCCCACCTGTTGATTCTTGTTTAGAATATCATCCTAATGACTATTCTAACCTCGAGGAGTCAAAGGCAGATGGCCTGTCCTGTTCACCCATCAAGGTGCCTATTCTAATTTGGCAAGGTTTTATTGATTGCGCGTATCTTGCATATGTTGTATTGCATTTCTTATACTTTGTTGCACCGCCATCTGCTTAGTTTACTCATCATATATGTCGAGATGCCATGCCCATCCATTATCAATACATACTCCATCTATCATCGTACCCTGTTTTTCCACTCAAATGCTGTTCTGGTGCATCAGACATCAAAAAGGAAGAGGGTGATTGCCGAACCTGAAGGACCACCAGCAAAGTCCTTGAAAAATGTGGTGGTGCTGGAGAAATCAGACAGCACCCCACTTATATTGGCTGTACAACCAGTGACACAAAACGTAGGACCGACTCCAGCAGACTGTACCCATACTTCACTGGCCACACCACTAGCCCCACCACACAGGACCTGCACTCCAGCAAAAGGTATACCGATTTCATTTGCCATAGCACCAGCTGTACCACAGAAAAATCCCACTCCAGCAAAAAGTACAGCAAGTCCATCGGCCGAAGACCTATCCCAACTGCAGAGACGGCCAATTCCTGCAGATTGGAACCCCATTCCATTTATTCCCAGTTTAAAAGACAATGCTTTCAATGTTGTTAGGGACTACGTGCATATATTCCCATCATGGGAAGATTATTGTGAAGACAAACACCATTTTCTCACCTTCCTGTCCAACTTACGTGTAAGTGCTATTATTCATGTTTATTATTTTCCTGTTTTCTGCTGATTGAACACATCAATGATTTACATTACATTGTTGTAACTAGGCGAGGGTCAATCTGGATAGTCATGACGAGCAAAGCTTGCTTGTGCTTTTCAAGGAAGCATTGCAGCAGTATCGGTGTTACCTGAGGAAATCACACTTTGATGGCAAGTCTATAAACGAATTTCCAGTGAAGTCTCCTGTGCTAAATTTAGAAGACATTGAATGGAAAAACCTTGTTATGCACTGGTCTCGTTCCCAGGATGAGGTACTGTCTATGAAATCACATGACAATTTGAACTTCTACTTTTCCGCATGTGCCTTACGGATCTTTTTTGCAGGAAATCTGCTCGAAGAAGAATTCCGGTTTGACAAGAACGACAGGATATCGCAAATGTGTTGCCCGCTGCTTTGCTCTTGTTAGTACCTGTTGTCCTGTATCACTGTACTTGCATACATACCTGGTTCATTATGTGACAGCAGTTTGCATGATAGCTTGCTTATCAATTGTTCGCTCCAAATTATCTGATCTGTATGAATGGTTACATTAGTGTAGAATATATCCAATGCCAATGTTTTTTAGCTCTGCATTGTTTTTGTAAGTACATGTTGTCCTTTATCAGTGTACTTATAATGACAGGTAGGTGTTCATGTACCATCACTCTGCAGCTTATTTTCCTTTGCCCTCCATTTTCTACACATCAGATCTATATTTACTCTTACCATAAGGTTGGTACTGAAGAAGTTTAGCTGTGCATCGCTCTTGGCTGTACCTTTTGCCTGTATCACTGCACTTACATTTATAGCTACTAGGTTATGTAGCATCACTCTTCATCTTATCTTAAATATTCTCCATTTTTTCGTATATTATCACATCTATATTTACTCTTAACAAAATGTAGAATAAAGGCAATGCTTTTGAAGAAGATTCTGTGGTAAACTTCTTGAATTGCCCCCCCCCCCCTCAGCATGGACAAGGCCTTTATAGAGCCTGTCTTCACCAATAATGTAAGTTTGTCCATCTCAAGCCTTCAAACTTTGTTGTATATATTTGGTTAGGCATGACTGCAACAGCTGTTTATTTTTGGTGTTTGCATCAAATTGCTTGTTTAAATTTTATTATATGTAGTTCATAAACAAAAGTTTGTCCTTTCTCAATTTAAGTTTTCAGTTGTACAACCAGGTTCCTTCTTCATACCATGTAAATTAAACTATACAGAGCAAGTGATCTTCTTTTGCACTGCATGTATGCTTCTGTTCTTCATCTGTAATCCAGTGGTGTGGTGAACCTACCCACTACAGCACAATGTCATATTCTGCAATGTCTTAACTATGAACAATGTCATATCATTCTACTATTATTTAAACCGTCTCTTTATTTGCCAATCTGAAACGGTATAAATTGACAGCACACTAACCATTGATACTTATGAGTTCTTGATATGTAATCCAGTGGTGTCGTGAAGCTGCCAACTCCTTCACAATGTCATTTCCTGCCATGTCTTGACCTGAACAATACCATATTGTGTTAATGCAAATTTAAATTGTGTCACTTTATTCGTCAGTAAGAAATGTGATGAATTGTCAGCACTGATACTTTTATGTGCAAAACTTGTCATTTGTCTGCTTGTTTATCTTTCAGAGTGAGGAAGATATAAGTGTTGAACAAGCGCAGTCTCATCATCTTGCTCAGCTGCTTGGGCTGCAGCTCCCCAGCAGGGCTAGCCTTTCTTGAACTCTATTGAAGTGCTGTCGGTTTTGTATATTATTTTGTCGGCGTGTTTATTTTCACTGGTGGCGATCTTTGATGCCCAGTGTATGTAATCTGCTGTCTGCTTGTGATTTATTATCATAGTGGCGAACTTTGATGCCCAGTGGATGTAATATGCCGTAATTTCTTTATTGTATAGTATAGGTTTTTTCTTATTCACGATGCTACAGTTATTTTACTGTATATATATCTTGTTTTCGAAGTAAACCGGCCAAATCGTAAAATTACGGTACATAATCGGGCCGTTGTGCAATCACGATGTAGGTTGGGCCTGAAAACGTGTCGATCAGCTCACGGGCCGGCAGCAGCCCGAAATGAACCCCGGCCCATGATTGTGGAAATCAAATCACGGGCTTTTAACAGGCCGAAAAATTGTCTCGGTCCTTGTTTGGCCCAATCAGATATCGGCTGCGAGCAGGCCGGATGCAAATCGGGCCGTAGTTAGGCCCAACTATATGACGGGCTTTTAACAGGCTGAAATTAATATAGGGTCGAAATGTTAAACGGGCCCTTAACAGGCCAAAACTAATATCAGGCCAAATTACTAAGTGGGCCTTTAGCAAGTGGGCCCAAAAGCATAGTGTCCAGTTGACGGGCCGAATCTGATATGGGCCATAATTGAGCCCAAAGCCTCTTAAAGGGCCGGACCTGATCTGGGCCGTAATTTGGCCCAGAACGTGGTAGGCCTTTAACGGGTCGGATCTCACATGGGCCACTATTAGGCCCGGAGCATGGCAGGCCGTTAATGGACCGGATCAAATATGGGCCGCCATTTGGCCCAAAACATGGCAGGCAGTTAATTGGCCGGCCTACTAGGGTCCACAAAATCTTGTGGGCCTACAGCTGGGCCGGCCCATTAATGTCGACGAAATATAGTGGGCCTTTAGCTGGGCCGGCCCATTATGACCCGCAAGAATCTTGTGGGCTTTACCTGGGCCGGCCATTATGGCACAAAAAAATCTTGTGGGCCTTTACCTGGGCCGGCCCATTATGGCCCGCAAAATCTTGTGGGCCTTTAGCTGGGCCAGCCCATTATGGTCCGCAAGATCTTGTGGGCCTTTAGCTGGGCCGGCCCATTATGGTCCGCAAAATCTTGTGGGCCTTCAGTTGGGCCGGCCCATTTAAACTTGATGGGCCGGTCCACGTGTCAACATATCATAGGCGCGTCTCGCCCATTGGATGAGTTGACACGTGTCTCCTCCAGCCAATGATTATTTTACACGTGGAAAATCCCCATTGGTCGGGGCTGTTAACGGGTTATCGGATCCAAAACCCGACCCGATAGCTTAAGGCGTTCCGTTACGGTGGATGCCACGTGTCGGTCACCCTTGACGAAAGCACTTCTGTGACGCGCGATTTATTGTCATGGAAGTTGACACTTCCGTGATGATAATTTTGGTAATGTCAAGGAACACTTCTACGACAGCACAGGTATGACTATCTTGATTCTTTCATAAATTTGTCATGGATGTACATGCATGACAAAAAAAGCGACCTACTGTGACAAACACGTATCATCACGGAAGTGTATTTTTTTGTAGTGATTATATCATGCCATCCTGTATACTTAGACAACATGTATGTGAATTATTTCATACCAACCTATTTTAGAAAGACATCATATAGTTTTGTCATGTCATCCTGTTTAGGTACTCATCATATGTTGAATTATGCCATTATATCTTGTTAAGTTATCCATCATATATCTGAAACTGTGTCATGCTATCCTATTTAGTTAGGCATCATATATGTGAAATTGTGTCATGCTGTCCTGTTTGGTTAGACAACATACATGTGAATTACCACATCTGTCTATCATACAATGTCTGTACGTTCAATTTCTTTTCTTGTTTATCAGCCATTTGAATTGGAGGGGGTGATGGCAGTATCTAAGGGAGCAAAAACCCATTCTTCACAAAAGACAGTGCTACCCGTTGATGCAGATAGAACCATGGTTGTACTGGCCCACAAACTAGCCCCACCACATATAATCGAGACTCTTCCAGATTTGCACACTTCTACCGTTGGGCAGAGAACCAGCTACAACCCAACTAACCGCAACCCCAGCGGATAGTAACCCACTTATAGTTGACAAAGCACCATGTCCACCATAGAGTACCCCCACACGAGCAGTTTGTAAAGTTACTGCAGTGCCCAAAGCACGAAGACCACCACAGCTAACCCAAACTCCACGTTTAAAGCAGAAGAGCAACTGTTCTCAGGTCAGATTCCATAGCTATGGTCCATACTCCTTTGTTGTTGCATCACTGTATTTACTCACACCAACTACTTTCGAATTTGAAGGATCCTGGTGAAACTCCAATGGCGCAATAGGTATGTTTTAAACCTATTTCTTTAACTGGATTGATGTTCTAACTTCTTGCTCCATGTTGATTTCAGTTTAAGTTGCATTAACAGTTATGTTCTCATGTGATGCACATTACAAGTGCTGCCAATGTTGTGTAGTTTCTCACACTTATATTCTGTCTATGCTGCTGTGTCTTAAAAATATATGAGTTGAACTGTTTCTCTATCTTGATTAGGGAACATAAACTAGAATGATATGGAAAATACAGTGACCATAGTACATGGATATATGTTTGTTTCATGCTGTTATCCTGTCCACCTTACTACTGAACCGGTTTACCAAAATGAGTTTCGTACACTACAAGCTAAACCTGTGATGTGTCTGCTTGTTTCTCTTGTAGTATGCAAACAGAATATTGGAAAAGAGCACCCCACTATGCAATGGTAGAGAAAGTAATGCAGATAAGGTTCAAGATAGTGAGAAAAACCCTGTTAGTCTCCAAGAAAGGTGATGAAAACAATCTTGTAGACAGTGAGAAAACCCCACAGTCCTGCGTTGATGTAGTGTTCGAGTTACTGGCCATTACCGCTGGCACAAGCTCTTCGAACTCGCTGCCTGAATCACTTCTGACTCTTCAGTCTCAGCTACAAGCTGAAAGGCATCAGTCAGCTATGCTGCGGCAAGAAGCCGAAGGACTGAGGAAGTCCCTGCAGAATTCAGATGCGTACTTTCTTGTGCAACAACAAGCGCTGGAGGATTTAAGCGCCAAACAAGAGAAAGTTAATAAGCTTGCTAAGCATCTTTCCAGCACTATGGGCACCTAGGATATTGTTTCTTGAGCTCTTCTGAAGTGGTTTCAGTTCTGGACTTGTTTTGCTGCGGCGTTTGTATGCTGTTGTGTTCCCTATATTTGCACTGGTGGCGAACTTTGATGCCCAGTGGATGTAATATGTGTAATAGCCGTGATAGCCTAGCATAAGTTGCTTGCTTATTTATTTCCTTGTTGTCTTGTTTGTTTGTTTGCTTGTAGTCAGTGCAGTTCTTTTTCCGCGGTTTGCTAGTGGCTGCAATAACCTATTTTTTAAAACTAGGCCACAATAACCATGGGCTAATATTTACTGTAGTGACACTGGGCCTACTACGGGCCGTAGAAACAGTGGGCCTTCTACGGGCTATAGAAACAGTAGACCTTCTATGGGTAGTAGAAACAATGGGCCTTCTACGGGCCATATCATCAATGGGCCTTATACGGGTCGTATGATCGATTGGCCAAACATGGGCCAATAACAGGCCTCATTATGGCCGTAAACGGGCTAGAGCTAGAATTGTCCATTCATGGGCCGACCATAACGGGCCATCATTAATAGGCCGTATTTGATGACACTATGAAAATGGCCCAACAAATTAACGGACCACAAATGGGCTGACTGTAACCACGGGCTAAATTTGGCCCACAAGCAGAAAATGACAGTAATGGGCCGTAAGTAAACGAATGCTGGAAATGAGCCCAAGAATAAATGGGCTCTGAGAAGGCCGAAAGATAACATGGGCGGGAAACGGCCCAACAGAATAACGGGCCGTTAATGGGTATAAAGTGATACACTGTTCATTATGGGCCAGTTTCACCACGGGCCGTTAATGGGTGTAAAGTGATACACCGTTCATTACGGGCCAGTATCACCACGGGCCGTTAATAGGCCAAGAGTTACATAGGGCCTCATATGGGCCGAAAGACGTCATGGGCCATACATGGGCCAGAAGCAAAAACGGGCTGGAATCATATTGAATGACCCAGATGACGCTACTGGGCCTAATTCGGATAGGGCGTAACGGGCCTTGGTTTAGCGGGTTGTAAATGGGCTATATGCGAACAGGCCGTTAACAGGCTTTCCATGGGCCGGCCCACCACCTTTTGACCAAGTCAAACGGGCCGGCCTTTTCACAGGAATGGGCCTCTGTTGGGCCGTGCCACGTGTCAACGTATCATAGGCGCCTATCTGACCCACTGACGAGCTAACACGTGTTTCGTCCGGCCAATAAGAATTTTACACGTGGAAATTTCCCATTGGTCGGGGCTGTTAATGGGTTATCGGATCCAAAACCCGACCGATAGCTTAACGGCGTTCCGTTACGGTGGATGCCACGTGTCGGTCACCCTTGACGAAAGCACTTCTGTGACGCATGATTTATCGTCATGGAAGTGGACACTTTCGTGAAGATAATTTTGGTAATGTCATGGAACACTTCTATGACAACACAGGTATGACTATCTTGATTCTGTCATAAATTTGTCATGGATGTACATGCATGACAAAAAACGCGACCTACTATGACAAACACGTATCATCACGGAAGTGTATTTTTTTTGTAGTGCCATAGACACACAATTTGGTCTTTAGCCGTGTGCGGTGCCCCCCTCCATAGTTTTCCACCTCGGTCATATTGTCGTAGTGCTTAGGCAAAGCCCTGCATCAGTAACTTCATCATCACACCGTCACCACACCGTCGTGCCGTCGAAACTCTCCCTCGGCCTCGGCTGGATCTAGAGTTCGAGGGACGTCACCGAGCTGAACGTGTGCAGATCGCGAAGGTGCCGTGCGTTCGGTACTTGATCGGTTGGATCGCGAAGACGCTCGACATCAACCGCGTTACTAAACGCTTCCGCTTTCGGTCTACGAGGGTACGTGGACACACTCTCCCCGCTCGTTGCTATGCTTCTCCTAGATAGATCTTGCATGATCGTAGGATTTTTTTTTTGAAATACTACGTCCCCCAACAGTGGCATCCGAGCCAGGTCTATGCGTAGATGTTATATGCACGACTAGAACACAAAGAGTTGTGGGAGATAACAGTCATACTACTTACCAGCATGTCATACTTTGATTCGGCAGTGTTGTTGGATGAATTGGCCCAGACCGACATTACATGACCGCATTCATGAGACAGGTTCTACCACCGTGCTTTGCACACAGGTGGCTAGTGGGTGTCTGTTTCTCCAACTTTAGTTGAATCGAGTGTGACTACGCCTGGTCCTTGTTGAAGGTTAAAACGGCAAACTTGACAAAAAAATCATTGTGGTTTTGATGCGTAGGTAAGAACGGATCTTGCTAAGCCCGTAGCAGCCACGTAAAACTTGCAACAACAAAGTAGAGGACGTCTAACCTGTTTTTGCAGGGCTTGTTGTGATGTGATATGGTCAAGAAATGATGATATATAAATTTTTGTATGAGATGATCATGTTCTTTAGTAGTTATCGGCAATTGGCACGAGCCATATGGTTGTCGCTTTATTGTATGAAATGCAATCGCCATGTAATTGCTTTACTTTATCACTAAGCGGTAGCGATAGTCATAGTAGCAATAGTTGGCGAGATGACAAGGATGCTTCGATGGAGATCAAGGTGTCAAGCCGGTGACGATGGTGATCATGACGGTGCTTTGGAGATGGAGATCAAAGGCACAAGATGATGATGGCCATATCATATCACTTATATTGATTGCTTGTGATGTTTATCCTTTATGCATCTTATTTTTCTTAGTACGGCGGTAGCATTATAAGATGATCTCTCACTAAATTTCAAGGTATAAGTGTTCTCCCTGAGTATGCACCGTTGCGACGGTTCGTCGTGCCGAGACACCATGTGATGATTGTGTGTGATAAGCTCTACGTTCACATACAACGGGTGCAAGCCAGTTTTGCACACGCAGAATACTCGGGTTAAACTAGACGAGCCTAGCATATGCAGATATGGCCTCAGAACACTGAGACCGAAAGGTTGAGTGTGAATCATATAGTAGATATGATCAACATAGTGATGTTCACCGTTGAAAACTACTCCATCTCACGTGATGATCGGACATGGTTTAGTTGATATGGATCGCGTGATCACTTAGATGATTAGAGGGATGTCTATCTAAGTGGGAGTTCTGAAGTAATATGATTAATTGAACTTTAATTTTATCATGAACTTAGTACCTGATAGTACTTTGCATGTCTATGTTGTTGTAGATAAATGGCCCGTGCTACTGTTCCGTTGAATTTTAATGTGTTCCTAGAGAAAGCTAAGTTGAAAGATGATGGTAGCAACTACACGGACTCAGTCCGTAACTTGAGGATTATCCTCATTGCTGCACAGAAGAATTACGCCCTGTAAGCACCGCTAGGTGCAAGACCCGCTACAGGAGCAACGCCGGACGTTGTGAACGCCTGGCAGAGCAAAGTTGATGACTACTCGATAGTTCAGTGTGCCATGCTTTACGGCTTAGAACCGGGACTTCAACGACGTTTTGAACGTCATGGAGCATATGAGATGTTCCAGGAGTTGAAGTTAATATTTCAAGCAAATGCCCGGATTGAGAGATATGAAGTCTCCAATAAGTTCTACAGCTGCAAAATGGAGGAGAATAGTTCTGTCAGTGAGCATATACTCAGAATGTCTGGGTACCACAATCACTTGACTCAGCTAGGAGTTAATCTTCTGGTTGATAGTGTCATTGACAGAGTTCTTCAATCACTGCCACCAAACTACAAAAGCTTCGTGATGAACTATAATATGCAAGGGATGGATAAGACAATTCCCGAGCTCTTCGCGATGCTAAAGGCTGCGGAGGTAGAAATCAAGAAGGAGCATCAAGTGTTGATGGTCAACAAGACCACTAGTTTCAAGAAAAAGGGCAAAGGGAAGAAGGGGAACTTCAAGAAGAACGGCAAACAAGTTGCTGCTCAAGTGAAGAAGCCCAAGTCTGGACCTAAGCCTGAGACTGAGTGCTTCTACTGCAAAGGGATTGGTCTCTGGAAGCGGAACTGCCCCAAGTATTTGGCGGATAGAAGGATGAAAAAGTGAAAGGTATATTTGATATACATGTTATTTATGTGTACCTTACTAATGCTCGTAGTAGCGCCAGGTTATTTGATACCGGTTATGTTGCTCATATTTGCAACTCGAAACAGGGACTACAGATTAAGCGAAGATTGGCTAAGGACGAGGTGACGATGCGCGTGGGAAATGGTACCAAAGTCGATGTGAGTGCCGTCGGCACGCTACCTCTACATCTACCTTCGGGATTAGTTTTAGACCTGAATAACTGTTATTTGGTTCCAGCGTTAAGCATGAACATTATATCTAGATCTTGTTTAATGCGAGACGGTTATTCATTTAAATCAGAGAATAATTGTTGTTCTATTTATATGAGTAATATCTTTTATGGTCGTGCACCCTTGTGAGGGGTCTATTTTTACTGAATCTCGATAGTAGTGATACACATATTCATAGTATTGAAGACAAAAGATATAAGTTTAATAATGACAGTGCAACTTATTTGTGGCGCTGCCTTTTAGGTCATATTGGTATAAAGCGCATGAAGAAACTCTATGCTGATGGGCTTTTGGAATCACTTGATTATGAATCACTTGATGCATGTGAACCATGCCTCATGGGCAAGATGACTAAGACTCCGTTCTCCGGAACAATGGAGCGAGCAACAAACTTATTGGATATAATACATACTGATGTATGCGGTTCGATGAGTGTTGATGCTCGTGGCGGGTATCGTTATTTTCTGACCTTCACAGTTGATTTAAGCAGATATGGGTATATCTACTTGATGAAACATAAGTCTGATACATTCGAAAAGTTCAAAGAATTTCAGAGTGAAGTGGAAAATCATTGTAACAAGAAAATAAAGTTTCTACGATCTGATCGTGGAGGTGAATATTTGAGTTACGAGTTTGGTCTTCATTTGTAACAATGCGGAATAGTTTCGCAACTTACGCCACCTGGAACACCACAGCATAATGGTGTGTGTGAACGTCGTAATCGAACTTTATTAGATATGGTGTGATCTATGATGTCTCTTACTGATTTACCGCTATCATTTTGGGGTTATGCTTTAGAGACGGCTGCATTCACGTTAAATAGGGCACCATCTAAATCTGTTGAGACGACACCATATGAACTGTGGTTTGGCAAGAAACCAAAGTTGTCGTTTCTTAAAGTTTGGGGCTGCGATGCTTATGTGAAAAATCTTCAACCTGGTAAGCTCGAACCCAAATTGAAGAAATGTGTCTTCATAGGATACCCAAAGGAAACTGTTGGGTACACCTTCTATCACAGATCCGAAGGCAATATATTCGTTGCTAAGATTGGATCCTTTCTAGAGAAGGAGTTTCTCTCGAAAGAAGTGAGTGGGAGGAAATTAGAACTTGATGAGGTAATTGTACCTGGTCCCTTATTGGAAATTAGTTTATCACATAAATCAGTTCCAGTGATTCCTACACCAATTAGTGAGGAAGCTAATGATGATGATCATGAACTTCTGATCAAGGTACTACCGAATCTTGTAAGTCAACCAGAGTAAGATCCGCACCAGAGTGGTACAGTAATCTTGTTCTGAAAGTCATGTTACTTGACCATGACGTACCTATGAACTATGAGGAAGCGATGATGAGCCCATATTCTGTGGAATGGTTTGAGGCCATGAAATCTGAGATGGGATCCATGTATGAGAACAAACTGTGGACTTTGGTTTACTTGCCCGATGATCGGCAAGCCATAGAGAATAAATGGATCTTCAAGAAGATGGCTGACGCTAACGGTAATGTTACTGTCTACAAAGCTTGCCTTGTTGCGAAAGGTTTTCGACAAGTTCAAGGAGTTGACTACGATGAGACCTTCTCACCCGTAGCGATTCTTAAGTCTGTCCGAATCATGTTAGCAATTGCCGCATTTTATGATTATGAAATTTGGCAAATGGATGTCAAAACTGCATTCCTTAAAGGATATCTTAAAGAAGAGTTGTATATGATGCAACCAGAAGGTTTTGTCTATCCAAAAGGTGCTAACAAAGTGTGCAAGCTCCAGTGATCCATTTATGGACTGGTGCAAGCATCTCGGAGTTGGAATATACGCTTTGACAGTGTGATCAAAGCATATGGTTTTATACAGGCTTTTGGAGAAGCCTGTATTTACAAGAAAGTGAGTGGGAGCTCTGTATCATTTCTGATATTATATGTGGATGACATATTCTTTATCGGAAATGATACTGAATTTCTAGATAGCATAAAAGGATACTTGAATAAGAATTTTTCAGTGAAAGACCTCGGTGAAGCTGCTTATATATTGGGCATCAAGATCTATAGAGATAGATCAAAACGCTTAACTGGACTTTCACGAAGCACATACCTTGATAGAGTTTTGAAGAAGTTCAAAATGGATCAACCAAAGAAAGGGTTCTTGCCTGTGTTACAAGGTATGAAGTTGAGTCAGACTCAATGCCCGACCACTGCAGAAGATACAGAGAAAATGAAAGTCATTCCCTATGCTTTAGTCATAGGTTCTATCATGTATGCAATGCTATCTACCAGACCTTATGTGTGCCTTGCTATTAGTTTAGCAGGGAGGTACCAAAGTAATCCAGGAGTGGATCACTGGACGGCGGTCAAGAACATCCTGAAATATCTGAAAAGGACTAAGGATATGTTTCTCGTTTATGGAGGTGACAAAGAGCTCGTCCTAAATGGTTACGTCAATGCAAGCTTTGACACTGATCCGGATGACTCTAAGTCACAAACCGGATACATATTTAGATTAAATGGAGGAGCTGTAAGTTGGTGCAGTTCCAAGCAAAGCGTCGTGGCGGGATCTACGTGTGAAGCGGAGTACATAGTTGCTTCGGAAGCAGCAAATGAAGGAGTCTGGATGAAGGAGTTCACATCCGATCTAGGTGTCATACCTAGTGCATCGGGTCCAATGAAAATCTTTTGTGACAATACTGGTGCAATTGCCTTGGCAAATGAATCCAGATTTCACAAGAGAACCAAGCACATCAAGAGATGCTTCAATTCCATCTGTGATCAAGTTAAGGAGGGAGACATAGAGATTTGCAAGATACATACGGATCTGAATGTTGCAGACCCATTGACTAAGCCTCTCTCACGAGCAAAACATAATCAGCACCAAGACTCCATGGGTGTTAGAATCATTACTATAATCTAGATTATTGACTCTAGTGAAAGTGGGAGACTGAAGGAAATATGCCCTAGAGGCAATAATAAAGTTTTTATTTATATTTCTTTATATCATGATAAATGTTTATTATTCATGCTAGAATTGTATTAACCGGAAACTTAGTACATGTGTGAATACATAGACAAACAGAGTTGTAAGTGCATCTAGTGCCCCTTAGTGATTTTGGTGGATTGAAGACTTATAGTTTAAGGGACTAATGTGTTTATGAGTGTACATAGGTCTATAAGTCTATGAGGAGTTTGATATCTTCAGAGAAAGTCGACCCCTAAAAATGAAGTTCTTCGACTGAAGACTTTGGATTTCTGAAGACTTTCTAAAGACTTTGAAAGTGAAGAGATTGGTGTGACCTTGAAGACTTGGTATTCATTCAAGGAACATGAAGCGTGAAGACTTTTGTTTTCGTAGTTTCATTTTCTCTTTCTTGAGTCATAGGAAACACCGTACTGTTAAAGGGGGTCGAGGAAATACTAAGGAAAAATTTCCAAGTGATGCTGAACTCAAAATCGTACACCTACCAATCCCTTCGAGTGAAGCCATTGGAAATCTCTCATAGTTCAGTCAATTTCTTCAGTGACAGAGACGAAGTTCTTCTGGTCGCTGAGGAATTTGTTCTGACTGAGGAGTTAGGAATTCGCCAGTGCGGGTTGCCTACACAGTGAGGAACATGATAGCCTTGAGGAATTTGAGCCTCAAATTTCCGACCGTTGCTGTGCTACGCACCAGCTGTCCCAAAATATCTTATCCACCTAACGGTCATATCATTGAAGGGCATTTATTTCTTATCATGTCGGGCTATTCCCTAGGCTATAAATAGCCGCCCCCTACAACCACTAGCTGGTTGGATGCTCCGAGAGAAACTGACACTTGTCATTTGAGAGCATCCCATCCTCTGAGGACTTTGAGCGAAAATCATCAAGTGAGGAAAACCCTGTTGGGAACGTAGTAATTTCAAAAAAATTCCTACGCACACGCAAGATAATGGTGATGCATAGCAACGAGAGGGGAGAGTGTTGTCTACGTACCCTCGTAGACCGAAGCGGAAGCGTTGACGCAACGTGGAGGAAGTAGTCATACGTCTTCACGATCCGACCGATCCAAGCACCGTTACTCCGGCACCTCCGAGTTCTTGGCACACGTTTAGCTCGATGACGATCCCCGGGCTCCGATCCAGCAAAGCGTCGGGGAGGAGTTCCGTCAGCACGATGGCGTGGTGACGATCTTGATGTTCTACCGTCGCAGGGCGTCGCCTAAGCACCGCTACAATATGACCGAGGTGGAATATCGTGGAGGGGGGCACCGCACACGGCTAAGGATCGATCACGAAGATCAACTTGTGTGTCTGTGGGGTGCCCCCTCCCCCGTATATAAAGGAGTGGAGGAGGGGAGGGCCGGCCCTCTCAATGGTGCGCCCTAGGGGAGTCCTACTCCCACCGGGAGTAGGATTCCCCCTTTCCTAGTCCAACTAGGAGTCCTTCCATGTAGTAGGAGTAGGAGACAAGGAAGGGGAAGGGAGAAGAGAAGGAAGGAGGGGGCGCAGCCCCTCCCCCTAGTCCAATTCGGACTAGGCCTTGGGGGGGCGCGGCCAGCCCTGGGCAGCCCCTCTCTCTTTCCCGTATGGCCCAATAAGGCCCAATACTTCTCCCGGCGAATTCCCGTAACTCTCCGGTACTCCAAAAAATACCTGAATCACTCGGAACCTTTCCGAAGTCCGAATATAGTCGTCCAATATATCGCTCTTTACGTCTCGACCATTTCGAGACTCCTTGTCATGTCCCCGATCTCATCCGGGACTACGAACTCCTTCGGTACATCAAAACTCATAAACTCATAATATAACTGTCATCAAAACCTTAAGCGTGCGGACCCTACGGTTCGAGAACAATGTAGACATGACCGAGACACGTCTCCGGTCAATAACCAATAGCGGAACCTGGATGCTCATATTGGCTCCTACATATTCTACGAAGATCTTTATCGGTCAGACCGCATAACAACATAGGTTGTTCCCTTTGTCATCGGTATGTTACTTGCCCGAGATTCGATCGTCGGTATCCAATACCGAGTTCAATCTCGTCACCGGCAAGTCTCTTTACTCGTTCCGTAATACATCATCTCACAACTAACACATTAGTTGCAATGCTTGCAAGGCTTAAGTGATGTGCATTACCGAGAGGGCCCAGAGATACCTCTCTGACATTCGGAGTGACAAATCCTAATCTCGAAATACGCCAACCCAACAAGTACCTTTGGAGACACCTGTAGAGCACCTTTATAATCACCCAGTTACGTTGTGACGTTTGGTAGCACACAAAGTGTTCCTCCGGTAAACGGGAGTTGCATAATCTCATAGTCATAGGAACATGTATAAGTCATGAAGAAAGCAATAGCAACAAACTAAACGATCAAGTGCTAAGCTAACGGAATGGGTCAAGTCAATCAGATCATTCATCTAATGATGTGATCCCATTAATCAAATAACAACTCTTTGTCTATGGTTAGGAAACATAACCATCTTTGATTAATGAGCTAGTCAAGTAGAGGCATACTAGTGACACTCTATTTGTCTATGTATTCACACATGTATTATGTTTCAGGTTAATACAATTCTAGCATGAATAATAAACATTTATCATGATATAAGGAAATAAATAATAACTTTATTATTGCCTCTAGGGCATATTTCCTTCAAACCCAAACCCAAACACCTACAAACCCAAAGTGATTGAGCATCACTGAAGAGATTGATCCTGCGTGGATCCGACGCTTGTTACCTTTGAAGACTGTGCTTCTTCCAGACGGTTAGGCGTCAAGGTCTAGATCCAAGAGGAATTGTGGATCGCCGAGTGACCGAGTTTGGGAAGGTTCGGAAGTCACCTGAAGACTTACCACGAGTTATTGGGTGAGGTTTGTGTGACCTTAGCTCAAGGAGAATACGGTGAGGACTGTGTGTCCAGGACTGTGTGTCCTCGGGTTTAAATACCTAGCCGCTCCAACTAGATGTACAACTGAGACAGCAGTTGGAACTGGTCTACCAAATCATTGTCTTCACCAAGCTTACTGGTTCTATTTCCTCAACTCTTTCATTTCCTCATTACTGTGTTGAGTGCTTGTCATATCTGTGTTTGAAGACTTTGACTGAAGACTTTCTCAATTTCCTCAGTTCAACTTCTTCAGTCTGTTTGTCTTCATCCTGTGTTATCATGTGATTAGGCTTTCTGTACTCTGCGCTTGTCTTCATTTCATCATGATGACTATGCTTGTCTTCTGTTATGCTTACTTCTGAGTACTTATTCTGTTGCAAGTAGTTCTTCGCAAGGAATTTCCTCACCCGCAAATTCCTCAGTGAAGAATTCATAAAAATCTCCTATTCACCCGCCCCCCTCTAGTCGATATAATGCACTTTCAATTGGTATCAGAGCAAGGTACTCCCTTGTTCTATGTGGTTTTGGTTTAACCACCTGGAGTTTTAGTTATGTTGACCGCAGGTATGATCAAGGTCTCTGCTGGGTGTCCTACCTTCGATGGAACGGACTGCCCATACTGGAAGAATAAGATGCGAATGCATCTTGAGGCAATTGATAACGATCTCTGGTATGTTGTGGAAAATGGTGTTCCCACAGTCACACCTTCTCTGAATGCTGCTGATGTGAGGAGATTCAAGCAACTTGGTTCTCAAATGAAGAATATCATATGTGGCCATCTGAGAAAAGGAAAGTATGGAAGAGTTAGTGCTTTGGAAACTCTTAAGCTTATCTGGGATAGGTTGTCCAAAGTGAATGAAGGAGTATCAACACAGCGTGACTCTCGAGTTGATGTTCTTCACAATCTCTTCAACCGCTACAAAAGACTCGACAATGAAAATGTTCAACAAACCTTCGATCGCCTCACTGACATCTCAAATGAGCTTCAAGCACTTGGTGCCACTGACATCACCGACCATGAGGTGGTGAAGAAATTGCTCAGATCGCTTGATTCCTCATTTGATACTCTAGCATTGATGATACAAGAACATGCTAATTACAAGTCACTTGATCCCGCTGATATCCTCGAGAGGCTAAATACCCATGAGTTTCAGCTTGCTGAGAAGAGAGAGATCTATGGTTCGAGCTATGGAAGATCACGTGCACTGAAGGCCAAGGCAGTTTCTGAGTCTGAAGATGAAGATACTGGTAGCAGCCTTGGTGACCCTGAAGAACTGAGTCACGAGCTAGCACTGCTCGTGAAGAAATTCCAGAAGTTCTCAAGATGTGGTCGCTTTGGAAGACCCTCAAGGAGCAATGATTCCTCGTCCAGTGACTACAAGAAAAGGCTTTGTCACAAATGCAAGAAACATGGACACTACATTCAAGATTGTCCTCAGTGGGAAAAGGAATCAAAGAAGAAGAAATACAAGGATTATAGTTCTGATGATGCGAAGAAAATAAGAAATCCTCAAAATCTTCATCGTCAAAATCCTCAGTCTTCATCTCACAAGAAGAGCAGCTCCAAGAAGGCTCGGGCATTCATTGGCAAGGAAATGGACTCTGAGGCTGAATCTGGAGAAAATGAGGAAGAGGAGGCGTCTGAGGAGTCCGAATCCGGTGTGGCGAGCCTAGCTCTCGCTACTGCATTTGTCAGCAAGTCTATCTTCAACTCTGAACAAAATGACCTCACCAACAAGGCTGATGAAGGCAATCATGACTACGCTCCCACCTATTGCTTCATGGCAAAGGGTGCCAAGGTACTCAAATATACCTCCTATGAATCAAGTGAGAATACATCTGATGAAAACCTCAAGCCCAGCTACTCTAAACTTGCTAAGATTGCTGTGAAAAAACAAAGGGCTTTTGAAAAGGTTCAAAACATGCTAGACAAAAGTGATGATATGTTGGGTGAAGAAATGGATCGCACTAAAACCTTGACTGAAAATCTTTAGTGACTTCAGACTAGGTTTGACAACCTTCAAGGTCATCATAACACTCTCTTATCTGATCATGAGAAGCTTTCTTATGAATTTCTTCAGAGAAAGCAAGATCTTGAGAAGCTAAGAGTGAGTTATGAAGATCTTCAGAAGGAGCGCGATTCATTACTTGCTCAACAAATCAGCGCTGCTTAGGAAGAATTTGTTCCTCCATGTTTGAAATGTATTGAACGTGAATCTGCGAATTCTTCACCTGAATGTTCAAATGCTTCTAATGTTACAAATTCTTCTCCTGCCTCTGCTATCACTAATTCCTCATGTGAGGACATTGCTAGTATCACTGATGATGGAGGGCTGAAGGAATTTTACATGACAGACATGTACAAAAGCCTCAAAGGGCATCAGACCCTTTGTGATGTGCTTAAAAAGCAGATCCTCAACAGGAACCCTACGAAAGAGGGTATTGCCTTTGAGAGGAAACTCAATTGTCAGAGTAATAGGCCACGGGTAGGCCAACCCGAGCCCTAAGCCTTTCAAGACATCGGGCAAGCTGCGCCCCTCAAGACCCCAGGGCGAAGAGCCGCCTTCTGAGAGTCGGCGGCAAGGCCGCCGACTGCCCCCTCGCGGCCGAGTCCCAGGGACGACTTCGAGATGAGCCGACTCCTAACTGGCGGCTTCCAGAGAAGCCGGCTATGGGGAGTCGGCCCACGACTCCAACCACCCCATGCCCTCGTAAGGAGGGATGGGACGGGGCGTGGCCACAGTAAGGCCCACTCCCGCCCCCTTTTCCAAGGGCAGGCATGGCCATAGTGCGCCGTACCAACAGAGATCTCCGTCCGGCGCGGCACTGTTGCCATGCCAGCCTTGACATCAGCCCAAGTGGGCGGAACCCTGTGCCCATGATGGCCTGTCTGTACGACCCCGAGACGACGGGTCCCACCAGTCAGCGGGAGTCCAGAAGACGGCAAGAGTGCCGCCAGTCGGACCCGGTGGGAGTCGGCCCCCAGGAGTCGGCTAGCCCCTTCCACGGGCCCCGCATGCCATTAACCAGACAAGACGGGGAATGGCAACGGTGATCGCCCGTCAGGCAGCGGTACTGTTGCCACGACCCCACGACCAAGCCCGCGTCATTAGAAGCACGGCTACAGTAATCCGCAGCCGGCAAGACCCGCCCGCGGCGGACATGGCCTGTCGGCTCCATACCGGGCCAGTCGGCGAAGAAGACGGCGGCCTGAGAGACAGACGGCTGGGACCCGCGCCCAGCCGGATTACCATTGTACCCCCGAGGGGTAGGCCTATATAAACCCCCTAGGGCACCCATGCAAAGGGTTCGAATCCATGAGCACTAGACCAGAACATATAGGAAGAAGAGAGCTAGCCTTGCCTTCTCCTACCTCCAGGAAACAGCTCTAGGAGCAACCTTGTACACACTTTGCCATAGTGATCATGCGGAGACCCCGTAGAGCAGCAGTAGGGGTGTTATCTCCACGGAGAGGCCTGAAGCTGGTAAGATTCGCCGGCGTGCATGTCTTTGCCTTATCACGTTTCCAGGCACCGGCGATGTTCTACTCGCCCCCACCATGATAAGCCATCCCTTGGCATATGTCGCACCCAACCCCCGACATTTGGCGCCCACCATGGGGCGAGGTGCACCGTCGTCCGGAGACCTGCTCTGGACGGGAACCCTTTTCCTCCCTGGCAAGCGCAGCCAGCCCGGCACGCCAGACGGAGTCTGCGCAGACGCACTGCACGGCGCTGAGATCGCCTGCGCGGCCAGCTGCCTCACCGAACTTGTCGGCGAGGTCCGCCTCTCCGACAAGCCTGCATCCGACGTAGGCACGGGCGGCCCCGAGAGCCTCCTCGCGGGCCTTCTCGACTAACTCCACGTCGCCGGCGAGCCTGTCGTGGACTTGGAGTCCGTAGGCTCCACCGACCCGATGTTGGTCGACTCCGACACCGCGTCGCTCGATGCGTTCCCCACCAACGTGGTGGTCTATGACGAGCCGCTCCCTCGCGCGGAGAGCGGTAGAAGCACCGTCACAGAGGTGCTCGTCCTCGGTCATGGCGAGCATTCCGGCGGAGGAGCTCATGACCCACTCGACGCAGTGCTACAAGACCTGACCGCGCTCATTCCCGAAGACGCCGACACCGAGACGCTGGAGGTGTGCCGCCTTCAGCTCGTCGAAGGCGCAAAGAAGCTGGCAAGCATGAGACGCTTGTCAGAAGCCTACCAGCGTGAGATGGATCGCGTTGTGGGCGGCTCGCCAGCCCCAACTGGGCCCAGCCGCCTAGGCGCGGTCCAGCAGCGCGGCGTGGCCATTGCCAACCTGTTCGGGGCAAATCGCCCTGTATACGCCACGCCTGCGATGAACATCTGAGCCACCCAAGCAGCGGCGGACGAGCTGGACAACTTCGAGGATGAAGAGCGCCTCCTGATGACGGAGCGAGTCCAGCGGCTCCTCAACGCGGCTGCCGCGCAGAACGAAGCCGGCTGCCGCACAGAGGAGCCGCAATGACAAAACGACGACCTGCCTCCCCGCCGAGATCAAGGCGCGACGTCTCGGACGCCGACTGGCGGTGTCCGCGGAAGAAAAGACAAGGATCCGGCTGTCAGCCACAGTCGGACTCGCATCACCATCGAGCGCGACCAAGACGGCCGCCCAAGAGCAGTGGAATGGCAGGACGACTGTCCGCCTCCTCCTCCTCGCAAGGAAAGGCGAGTCTCCCCGCCACCCGTTGACCATCCGACTCTCGGCGACCGCCTTAGCTGCCGAGAGGGAGTCGGAGAAAACGACGCACGCCACCGGATCGACCGACTCAACCGATCCCTGGTGCTAGAAGAAGAAGACGAGTTGGGTCCGCCCTGTTTTGGACCCCGCATCCGAGATGAGCCCTTTCCCAAAGGGTTCATGCTCCCCCGAGATACGCCCAAGTACACCGGCTCTGTGAAGCCGGAAGACTGGCAGGTTGACTACTCCACGGCCGTCAACATAGCGAACGGCAACAAGCGTGTTGCCGTAAAATATGTTCCGCTCATGCTCCAGGGCACGGCCCGGACATGGTTGAACAGCCTGAAGCCCCGCAGCATCAATAGTTGGGTCGACTTCACCGACTCCTTCGTCCGCAACTTCACAAGCACGTACAAGCGGCCTCCCAAGCCTCGCCAGCTTTCCCTGTGCGTGCAAGGCCCCAACGAGTCAACTCACGACTACCTCACGCGTTGGGCCGAGCTTCGGAACTCCTGCGAGGGCGTGCACGAGGTGCAGGCTATCGAGTACTTCACGCCCGGGTGCAGAAAAGGCACCCTCCTCAAGCACAAGCTCCTCTGCGACGAGCGAGAAACCCTCAACAAGCTGCTGATCATAGCAGACAAGTATGCCATAGCCGACTCCTCCATGAAGGCGGAGATTCAAGTTAGTGCGACTGGAAAAGTGGCCCCTCAAGCTCCCAGAACTCTGGGCGGAGACGCCAGTCGGCGACAATAGCAGAACGACCATAAGCGCAAGGCCCCACAGCCGGCTTCCAGTAGCCGGCAGGTGGCGACGGTCGAAGACCAGCAGCCGGAGGGGCATCCTTCACCTAGGCGACAGAAAGGCGGCAAGCCCAACTGGTTGTCGGCTTTCTCTTACGAGCAGACTCTTGATGGTCCATGCAAGTTCCATAGCGGCACGAAGCCGTCAAACCACACCACCCGGAAGTGCCACTGGCTCACCAGGATCGCCAAGGGAGACGGCCTCCTGCCTCCCCCGCCAGCTGGGCAGCCGCCTCCGCCTCCGCCCCAGCAGCCGGCTGTCAGGCTAGTCGGCGCAGTACAAGATGAGTACCCAGAAGAGCACGGAGCCTATGTGGTGTTCACCAGCGTGGCTGACGATCGACGCAGCAGGCGGCTGCAGTAGCAAGAGGTGAACGCAGTAGCATCAGAGACACCAGAGTTCATGCACTGGTCCGAAAAGCCTATCAGCTGGAGCAGAGCTGATCACCCAGAGGTGATGCCGAGTCCGGGCTTCTACGCTCTGGTCTTGGATGCCACCTTTGCCACAGATAGGTGGGCCGCTCGCTTCTCGTGAGTGCTGATAGACGGAGGCAGCAGCATCAACATCCTGTACAAGGACACCATGGAGAAGTTAGGAATCAAGCAAAGACAGCTTCAGAACAGCCGGACTGTGTTCCACGGCATTGTTCCTGGCCTTTCCTACTCACCAATCGGCAAGATCCTGATAGACGTCCTCTTTGGAGACAAAGATCATTTCCGCCGAGAGTCAGTTTGGTTTGAAGTGGTGGACCTTGAGAGCCCATACCATGTGTTGCTTGGCCGACCTGCTTTGGCCAAGTTCATGGCGGTTCCCCACTATGCCTACCTCGAGATGAAGATGCCGAGTTCCAAGGGGATTCTGACCATAGCCGGTGACTACAGAAAGTCGTCCGCTTGTGCGGCTGAAAGCAGTCGGCTGGCCGAGTCCCTGGTAATCGCAGCTGAGAAGCGGCTTCTTGATTGGGTTGTGGCGATGGCCGGCAAGCATCCGGAGATATCACCAACCCCAAGGAGTCGGAGGCTGAGGGTTCGTTCAAGCCGGCCAAAGAGACGAAGAAGATACCCTTGGACCCGGAGCACCCCGAGAGGTACGTTGTCATAGGTGCAAACCTCGACAGCAAATAGGAAGGCGAGCTCGTCGATTTCCTCCGTGAGAATCGGGACATCTTTGCATGGTACCCTAAGGACATGCCAGGTGTACCGACGGAATTCGCCGAGCACAAGTTACATGTCTGATCTTATGTGAAGCCCGTCAGGCAGCCCTTGCGCCGCCTATAAGAAGAAAAGAGAAGAGTTGTCGAAGAAGAGATAGCCCGACTCCTAGCAGTCGGCTTCATTATGGAAGTATTTTTTCCCAGAATGGCTAGCAAACCCGGTCCTGGTGCTGAAGAAGAACAAGCAGTGGCGGATGTGTATTGACTACACGAGCCTCAACAAAGTGGCGGAGGTGATAGACTCCACAGCCGGATGCGAGCTGTTGAGCTTCTTAGATGCATATTGAGGATATCACCAGATCAAGCTGAACCCGGCTGACAGACTGAAGACCGCCTTCATCATGCCGTTTGGAGCCTTCTGCTACCTGACCATGACGTTCGGCTTGAGGAATGCCGGCGCCACCTTTCAGCGTTGCATGCAGAAGTGCCTCCTCAAGCAACTCGGCAGAAATGCCCACGTCTAGGTGGACGATGTGTTGGTGATGATGGAAAAGCATGGAACACTGCTGGAAGACCTCAAGGAGACCTTTGAGAACCTGCGCCGATTCCAGATCAAGCTCAACCCTGAGAAGTGCGCCTTCGGAGTACCAGCCGGCCAACTCCTTGGCTTCCTGGTCTCTGAACGTGGCATAGAGTGCAACCCTATAAAGATCAAGGCCATTGAGAGGATGGAGGTACCCAGCCGACTGCTAGATGTGCAAAAGTTCACTGGCTGCTTGGCGTCCATCAGCCGATTCATCAGTCGGCTGGGCAAGAAAGCTCTCCATTTATACCAGCTCATGAAGAAGACCACCTTTTTCGAGTGGAACCACAAGGCGGATGAAGCTTTTCTCGAGTTGAAGAAGATGTTGACTACTCCCCCCGTGCTGGCGGCTCCGACTCCTAAGGAGCCCATGCTCCTGTACATTGCCGCCACCAGCCGGGTAGTCAGCACAGTCATTGTAGTTGAACGCAAGGAGGAAGGCAAAGCACTACCTGTCCAGAGACCGGTATATTACCGGAGCAAAGTACTGTCGACCTCCAAGCCGAACTACCCCCACTACCAGAAGATGTGTTATGGCGTGCACTTTGCCGCCAAGAAGTTGAAACCTTACTTTCAAGAGCATCCAATCACCGTGGTCTGGACAGCCCCACTAGCCGAGATCATCGGAAGCCGAGATGCTTCTGGCCGAGTGGCCAAATGGGCCATAGAGTTGGCCCCCTAGACCATCTACTATCAGCCCCGCACCGCCATCAAGTCGCAAGCACTGGCCGACTTCCTCATCGACTGGGCCGAGACCCAGTACCTGCCGCCAGCGCCCGACTCCACCCATTGGCGGATGCATTTCGATGGCTCCAAGATGCGCACCGGCCTGGGAGTCGGCGTTGTTCTCACTTCTCCTAAAGGCGACAAGCTCAAATATGCGCTGCAGATCCATTTCGCCGCCTCCAACAACTTCGCCGAATACGAGGCGCTCATTCACGGGCTCCGGCTTGCCAAAGAACTTGGCATTCGCCGGATCCTATGCTATGGCGACTCCAATTGGGTGGTCCAACAGTCATCTGGCGACTGGGACGCCAAAGATGCAAACATGGCGAGCTACCGTTTCCTCGTACAGCAACTCAGTGGATATTTCGAGGGGTGCGAGTTCCTTCACGTGCCAAGAAATGACAACGACCAAGCAGACACCGTAGCACGAATCGGCTCCACCCACCAAGCAATACCATCCGGCGTCGCCCTTCAGCGCCTCCTCAAGCCGTCTGTCAAGCCTTCACCACAATCAGACTCCATCTTTGTGCCGGCTCCCCGCGAAGAAGTCGGATCCGATTCAAGAGCCCCAGCAGACGGCACGAGAATTCTTACAGATGGCTCCAAAAATGCCGCAGTCGAAGCCGACCCGGGGACTTCAGAACCCGGCCCGGGGACTGCGGCGACCAGCCCGAAGACTCCAGAACTCGGCCCGGGGGCTGCACCAGTCGGCCCGGGGACTTCATCAATCCAACAAGCTGTCGCGGACTCCAGCCCGCCGCCTCCCAGCCCAGCCGCCCTCGTCCAAGTCGCGGTTCTGGCAGTCGAAGAAATAGCAGCACCCTCATGGGCACAGCCCATCCTCAAATTCCTGGTGAGCAAAGAGCTGCCTGCCGATGAGATCTTGGCTTGGCAAGTACAACGCCGAGCAGCAGCCTACACCATAGTCAACAGAGAGCTGGTCAGGCACAACGTCACTGGTGTCTACCAGTGCTGCATCGAGCCAGAGCAAGGCCAAGCAATTCTCAAAGACATCCATCAAGGCCAGTGCGGCCACCATGCGGCCTCAAGAGCACTCGTCGCCAAAGCCTTTCGACATGGTTTCTTCTGGCCGACTACCCTAGAAGAGGCCAAGGAATTGGTCCAAAAATGCAAGGGGTGCCAGAAGTTCCGCTCCAAGACGCATCAGCCGGCTTCCGCACTCAAGACTATCCCCATCGCCTGGCCCTTTGCAGTTTGGGGCCTGAACATGGTGGGACCATTCAAAACGGCGCGAGGCGGCCTAACTCACTTACTTGTCGCGGTGGACAAGTTCACCAAGTGGATAGAAGCAAAGCCCATCAAGAAGTTGAATGGTCCGATTGCAGTGACTTTCATCTCTGACATCACGATTCGGTACGGCATACCACACAGCATCATCACCGACAATGGCACAAATTTTGCCAAAGGCGCTTTGGCCCATTTCTGCGCAACACAAGGCATCCGACTGGACTTAGCGTCCGTTGCCCATCCGCAGTCAAACGGCCAGGTGGAGCGAGCAAACGGCCTCATCCTGTCCGGCATCAAGCCTTGACTGGTCGAACCGCTGGAGCGTTCGGCCGGCTGTTGGCTTGACGAGTTGCCAGCCGTCCTCTGGAGTCTGCGCACGACTCCAAACAAGTCAACCGGCTTTACGCCTTTCTTCCTCGTCTACGGTGTTGAAGCCGTCATCCCAACGGACATAGAGTTCGACTCCCCGCGAGTCACCATGTACACCGAGGAGGAAGCAGAAGAAGCACGTCAAGATGGCGTCGATCTGCTGGAAGAGGGCCGGCTGTTGGCACTCAGCCGGTCCAGCATCTACCAGCAGAGCCTGCACCGATACTACAACAGGAAGGTCAGGCCGAGATCTTTCCAAGAGGGCGACCTTGTGCTCCGACTGGTCCAGCAAACAGCCGGCCAGCACAAGCTGTTGGCACCTTGGGAAGGCCCCTTCATTATCAGCAAAGTGCTGGGCAACGACTCCTACTACCTGATCGACGCTCAGAAGCCCCGAGCACACAAGAGGGACGACTCCGGCAAAGAGACGGAATGGCCATGGAATGCAAATCTTCTCCGAAGATTTTACAGTTAAATGCAGTATGTACCACACTACCCTTTGTATTAAAGTACCAAGACTTCGGTCCCCCCGAGAAGAGCTCGGGTACTGCCCTTTTGGTTATCTATATGATAAGAATTATGCCTTCGAGTATGCTACTCTTTGTTATGCCGCTTGGCACCGGGTTTGACTAGTCGGCCCGGGGACTTGCCACCTTGCGCTATGAAATGCTTCCTGCAGCCGAACAAGTAGTGTGTGGTGCCTAAGTCGTCTCCTGTCAGAAGCCGCAGCTCGCAGAGCGACTATCTGGTGGGCAGGAGTAAGGAAGAATGGGCGCCCACACGAAAAATGTATAAGGACTCAAAGCATAAACATAGCTTAAGCCGGCTTCCAGCCTCTCTTCGCAAAACCGACTCTTGAGCAGTCGGCTCGCCGCCTTCTATTCAACTTGCTAAGAAACTCTAAAACGGCTAAGTACTTGCCTTCCCAAAAGTAGCCAAGCATTTGATCCAGCGGCAGTCCGCAGAGCGGTTGTACGACTGGCAAGACGGCAACTAAGGGAAGGCGGCAAAGGAAAAAGCCAAAGGAGCAATGAGCAAGAAAAGATAGAACTCGGATGAATATTTACATAACATAGGCCCTTGGCCGAATCTTCGAGCAGAAGTTCAAAATACACCCCGCGGGTGGAATTGTGTGAATTAACAAGTTCTTCAAAGACTACTAAAACAGATAAAACAAGGATAAGGCGGCAGCCTAGGAAGCGGCAGACAGATTCGGAGGATCAGAGGAGATGGTGGTGTCAGGCGTTGGGGCGGCCGGCTGGGCAGTCTCGGCTTGATCGCCTCCGGCGGCAGCCGGCTCGGTCGCGTGCAGCTCGTTGCTGGAGGCACGGTCAAGTTGAGGCTGGCCGTCTGCTCCGTCTTCTGGCGCCTCCGTATCGTCTCCGTCCTCCGCCTCGCCTTCCTCCTCAGCGCTGGAGCCGATCACCTCCGTCGAGTCCTCGCCGTAGTCTGGGTTCATCCCAAACCACTATAGCGGTGCCTCCTCGCCGTCTTCAGCCCGCTCGGGGACGAAAACGCTGGTGTCGGTGTACTCGGCGATCGCCGCGGCACGCTTGACGAGGGCGTCTTCCGCGGCTGCCAGCTCCGGCTGGGCCTCTGACCGGAGCGTGGCCAGCCGGTCCAGGTCCAGCTCCGGATACCACGCCTTGACGAATTTCAAGGCTCGGCGCGCTCCAGCCCGGGCCGAGGAACCCTTCCAGGCCTCAAGACGGCCAGCCGCGACCTCTAGCCAGTTGGTAGTCCGACTAGGGGTGCGCGGAGCCTGCATGTCTGGCCACAGGGCAGTGATCGCCTGGGCGCCGACACGTTGAAGCCGGCGCAGCATCCGGTGGGCAGGCCGCAGACGAGCCTCAATGCTCAGAATCTGCTCGTCAAGGGTCCGGAGGGCGTCGGCGGCGACCTCCGCGCCTTCTGCCCTCCGCCTCTCGCGATCAGCCTTGGTGGCTTGATTGGCGGCTTGCGAGTGGCCGGGGAAGAAGTCTACTGAGGCGGGAAAAAAAGGAAGAACAAGTCAAAAACCAGGAGTCGGCCCGTACCTATAGTCGGCAACTCAAAGAAGAAAAGTAAAGAAGCTCACCGTCGACGATGTCCTCGATCTCGTGGAAGCCAGAGGCCAGCAATGCCTCCTTGTCAGTCCAGGAGGAGCACTCGCTTGCGAACTCGGCCAGGAGAGCAGTCTCCTTCTCTTCCGCCTCTTCCTGCGCCTTCTTAAGCAGCTCCTTCTGCTCCGCCAGCTGTGCAGCCAGCAAGTCGCGCTCTGCGGCGAGCTTGCTGCACTCCTTCCCTTGGCACGCAAGGCAGTGTTGGCTTCGCCTGCTGCTGCTAAAGAGTGGCGTTGGCCTCTGAAGAAAAAGAAGAAAGAAGACGTTAAGTCATCAACGAAGAAGGTCGCAGGGAAGATCCGGCCCGACTGCTCAGCAGTCGGCCCGAATCTCGGGGACTACAGCCCGCGGATGCGCCAGCGCGCCCCCGCGAAGAAGAAAGAGGACTCACTCCGGCTCTCCGACAAGTCGGCAGTCCGCTTGCCCAGCTCCTCAACATTGCGGTTGAAGGCGGTGACGCAGAGGTTGTGATAATCATGTGATAAGTATTTTAGACAAAATTAAGTACTTGGAACTCGCCAAATGGAGTTCCGAGCCGCCTGCTCAGCAGCCGGCTCGAAACTCGGGGACTACACCCAGTGGGTGCGCTGGTGCGCCCCCACAGAGAAGAACAAGAAAAACAGTCAAAAGAGAGAGCATACCCGGACGGCAGCCCGCGATGCCAGATGCGCCTTGGTGCAGTTCTGGATAGCGTCGCCCTCGGCTCGCAGCTTCGTCTGGACATCCAGAAGCACCTGGTTCAACGAGCCCGTGCCACCTCCTCGCACCCACCCTATGGGCGCGGCGCTCGTCGCTTCGGCATCAGGGATCGCCGAGCTGGCGGCGCCGGTCTCCAAGGGGCGTGGCGCCGAAGTCGCCTTCTCAAGGCGGCGACGCACTGGCGAGCTGACTTGAAGAAGTAGCCTCGCCACGGCCTCGTCTTCAGTCGGCGGCACCGGCCGGTCCAGCGGTTGTTTGCCTTGAGCGCTCCCAGACGGCGGCGGAGGCGGCGGTGGCGGCACGACCACGTCCGGCATGGAGACCTCGCCGCCTTCCCTCTCCATGATGGGGTTCTCGCCGCCGGCTTCCCCAGTCTGCCCCGTGAACTCTGGGGGCGGCGGCGCAGAGTTCAGCGGGATGACGAGCACCGCCGATTGGCGGTGCACGGCCTCCTCAGCTTGCCGCTTTGCCGCGACGGCGGCCTCGGCCTCCTCCAGTTTTTTCTGGGTGGAGGCCTCCGCCTTCTCCAGGCGGGCGGCCTCTTCCTCCTCGCGCTTCTCTTGCGCGTTCCGCTCCGTCGCCTCCCGGAGGTCGGCGGCGGGGTCAATCCGCCGAGTAGTGGCAGACGTCTCTGCCGACCCCATGATGGAGGCAGCGGCGACCCTCTCAAGAGTGAGGGGAGCCCTGGAGCGGGGGAAGCATGAAAAGGACTTAGACAAGATCAACAAATAGAAAATAAAGGCGAGAGGCATAGGCACTTACGCAGAGACCAGCGGCGGTTTCTTCACTTCCCTACGGAAGCGGTTGGCTTTCGCGGCCGCCTCTTCACGCTTGGTCGCGGCGGCCGCTCCCTTGAACTTCTTCGACCGGCCCCCAAGCATACTTGGCCCGGCCCGGCGCTTCTTCGTGTTGCCTTGATCATCCAAGACGGCGGAGGAACTCGCGCTCGGCTGGCCGACCTTTGGCTGGTGGCGCGGGGCGACTTCCCCCTCGGCGTCATCATCAGGCCAGTCTGCAAAGGTGGTTGAGGGCCTGAAGCCGCCTGCTTCTCCTCCTCCTCCTTCGGCGTCGTCCTCCATCGCCGCCGCCCCCAAGTCAGGGTCGTCGACGTCGCTCTCCGCTCGGTCGGGGACGAACTGACGGGCCGGTCCCATGGTGTCGGTCGAAGGCTGGACGAGGGGGTTCTGATTCAAAAACTAAAAAAGATCAGAAGTCGGATTCGGCTGCAAAAGAAAACAAAATAAGAAGATAAACGACTTACAACAGGCGGGGAGTTGGCGCGTGAGTATGGCTCCTTGCTGAACGCCAATCCGCCGTGAGACCGCAGTTCGCAATGTAGTTCACCGTGTCCGCCACCTCCGCGTGGGGCATGTCCTTGGAGCACATCTGACTCGGGTCCCGGTGGCCGCTCATCTGGCAGATCAGATGAGGTCGGCCTAGGAGTGGGAGGACTCGGCGCGCCACGAAGGCGGCCAGCAGGTCGGCCTCGATCAAGCCTTCCGACTGCGTCAGCACTCGGAGTCGCGCGATGGCAATGGCGCCAGCAGGAGACAGCGTTCTGGCTCGGTGGGACCAGCTGGGGAGCCTTCCAGCCGGTGCGCCGGCTTCGTAGGCTGGCAGGTTGACCCAGTCGCCTTCTGGGGCGACGTTCTTCACATAAAAGTAGGACCGCTGCCACATCTTCACCGACTTAATCAGCGCGATGGTGGGAAACGGATTGTCGGGCCCCGATCTCCGCATCGTGATGAATGCGCCGCACTGGGCCGGCACGCCGATGACGTGCGTGCCGAGCTTGGACTGGAAGAACTCCCCCCATAGCTCGATGGTGGGGAGAACGCCGAGGAAGCCTTCGCACAGGGTGGCGAAGGCAGCCAGCAGCACCACCGTGTTCGGAGTAAGGTGGTGCGGCTGGAGCCTGTGGAACTCCAAGGAGCGGAAGAAACCGCTCGCCGGCAGCCCTAGGCCGCGCATGAGGTGCGAGCAGAATATGACCCGCTCGCCCTCCTCCGGTGCCGGCGATACTTCCCTCATCGGCGCGGCGCAGGCCCGCACTAGGTCCTTGCCGGGGAGATGACGCGTCTTGCGAAGGAACTCAATGTGGTCTGTTGGAAATATGCCCTAGAGGCAATAATAAAAGCATTATTATTATATTTCCTTACTCATGATAATTGTCTTTATTCGTGCTATAATTGTGTTATCCGGAAATCGTAATACATGTGTGAATAACAGACAACAATATGTCCCTAGTGAGCCTCTAGTTGACTAGCTCGTTGATCGACAGATAGTCATGGTTTCCTAACTATGGACATTAGATGTCATTGATAACGAGATCACATCATTAGGAGAATGATGTGATGGACAAGACCCAATCCTAAACATAGCATAAGATCGCATAGTTCGTTTGCTAGAGTTTTCCAATGTCAAGTATCCTTTCCTTAGACCATGAGATCGTGTAACTCCCGGATACCGTAGGAGTGCTTTGGGTGTGCCAAACGTCACAAAGTAACTGGGTTACTATAAAGGTACACTACGGGTATCTCTGAAAGTGTCTGTTGGGTTGACATGGATCGAGACTGGGATTTGTCACTCCGCTTGACGGAGAGGTATCACCGGGCCCTCTCGGTAATGCATCATCATAATGAGCTCAATGTAATCAAAGTGTTTGATCACGGGATCATGCATTACGGTACGGGAAAGTGACTTGCCGGTAACGAGATTGAACGAGGTATTGGGATACCGACGATCGAATCTCGGGCAAGTAAAATACCGATTGACAAAGGGAATCGTATACGGGATTAATTGAATCCTTGACATCGTGGTTCATCCGATGAGATCATCGTGGAGCATGTGGGAGCCAACATGGGTATCCAGATCCCGCTGTTGGTTATTTCCTGAGAGCCGTCTCGGTCATGTCTGCATGTCTCCCGAACCCGTAGGGTCTACACACTTAAGGTTCGGTGACGCTAGGGTTGTGAAGATATGTATATGCAGTAACCCGAATGTTGTTCGGAGTCCCGGATGAGATCCCGGACGTCACGAGGAGTTTCGGAATGGTCCGGAGGTAAAGAATTATATATAGGAAGTGCTGTTTCGGCCATCGGGACAAATTTCGGGGTTATCGGTATTGTACCGGGACCACCGGAGGGGTCCCGGGGGTCCACCGGGTGGGGCCACCTGCCCCGGTGGGCCACATGGGCCTTAGGGGGTGCGCCTTGGCCTGCTTGGGCCAAGGGGAACCAGCCCCAAAGGGCCCATGCGCCTAGGGTTCCATCTAGGAGGAGTCCTAGTGGTGGAAGGCACCTCCTAGATGGCTTGGGGGGGAGGGAAACCTCCCTGGCCGCCGCCCCCCTTGGGAGATTAGATCTCCCAGGGCCGGCGCCCCCCCAAGAGGCCTATATAAAGGGGGGAGGGGAGGGGGCAGCGCACCCATAAGCCCTGGCGCCTCCCTCCTCCCTGCAACACCTCCTCCTCCTCCCGTAGTTGCTTAGCGAAGCCCTGCCGGAGTTCTGCTGCATCCACCACCACGCCGTCGTGCTGCTGGATCTTCATCAACCTCTCCTTCCCCCTTGCTGGATCAAGAAGGAGGAGATGTCACGCTTTCCATACGTGTGTTGAACACGGAGGTGCCGTCCGTTCGGCACTAGAACATCGGTGAATTGGATCACGGCGAGTACGACTACCTCATCCACGTTCACTCGAACGCTTCCGTTGCGATCTACAAAGTGGTATGTAGATGCTATCTAATCTGAATACTCGTTGCTAGATGAACTCATAGATAGATCTTGGTGAAACCATAGGAAAAAAATTTGTTTTCTGCAACGTTCCCCAACAGTGGCATCATGAGCTAGGTCTATGCGTAGTTCTTCTTGCGCGAGTAGAACACAATTTGTTGTGGGCGTAGATGTTGTCAACTTTTCTTGCCGCTACTAGTCTTATCTTGCTTCAGCGGTATTGTGGGATGAAGCGGCCCGGACCAACCTTACACGTACGCTTACGTGAGACCGGTTCCACCGACTAACATGCACTAGTTGCATAAGGTGGCTGGCGGGTGTCTGTCTCTCCCACTTTAGTTGGAGCGGATTCGATGAAAAGGGTCCTTATGAAGGGTAAATAGAAGTTGACAAATCACGTTGTGGCTTTTACGTAGGTAAGAAAACGTTCTTGCTAGAACCCTAATTCAGCCACGTAAAACTTGCAACAACAATTAGAGGACGTCTAACTTGTTTTTGCAGCAAGTGCTTTGTGATATGATATGGCCAAAGTTGTGATGAATGATGAATGATCTATATGTGATGTATGAGATATTCATGCTATTGTAATAGGAATCACGACTTGCATGTCGATGAGTATGACAACCGGCAGGAGCCATAGGAGTTGTCTTTATTTTTGTATGACCTGCGTGTCATTGAGAAACGCCATGTAAATTACTTTACTTTATTGCTAAACGCGTTAGCCATAGTAGTAGAAGTAATAGTTGGCGGGCAACTTCATGAAGACACGATGATGGAGATCATGGTGTCAAGCCGGTGACAAGATGATCATGGAGCCCCAAGATGGAGATCAAAGGAGCTATGTGATATTGGCCATATCATGTCACGTTTATTATTTGATTGCATGTGATGTTTATCATGTTTTGCATCTTGTTTACTTAGCACGACGGTAGTAAATAAGATGATCCCTCATAATAATTTCAAGAAAGTGTTCACCCTAACTGTGCACCGTTGCGACAGTTCGTTGTTTCGAAGCACCACGTAATGATCGGGTGTGATAGATTCTAACATTCACATACAACGGGTGTAAGACAGATTTACACACGCAAAACACTTAGGTTGACTTGACGAGCCTGGCATGTACAGACATGGCCTCGGAACACAGAAGACCGAAAGGTCGAGCATGAGTCGTATAGAAGATACGATCAACATGAAGATGTTCACCGATGTTGACTAGACCATCTCACGTGATGATCGGACACGGCCTAGTTGACTCGGATCATGTAATACTTAGATGACTAGAAGAGGGATGTCTATCTAAGTGGGAGTTCATTAAATAATTTGATTAAATGAACTTTATTATCATGAACTTAGTCTAAAATTTTACAATATGTCTTGTAGATCAAATGGCCAACGTAGTCCTCAACTTCAACGCGTTCCTAGAGAAAACCAAGCTGAAAGACGATGGTAGCAACTATACGGACTGGGTCCGGAACCTGAGGATCATCCTCATAGCTGCCAAGAAAGATTATGTCCTACGAGCATCGCTGGGTGACGCACCTATTCTCCCTGCAGAACAAGACGTTATGAACGCTTGGCAGTCACGCTGCGATGATTACTCCCTCGTTCAGTGCGGCATGCTTTACAGCTTAGAGCCGGGGCTCCAAAAGCGTTTTGAGAGACATGGAGCATATGAGATGTTCGAAGAGCTGAAAATGGTTTTCCAAGCTCATGCCCGGGTCGAGAGATATGAAGTCTCCGACAAATTCTTTAGCTGTAAGATGGAGGAAAATAGTTCTGTCAGTGAACACATACTGAAGATGTCTGGGTTGCACAACCGCATGACTCAACTGGAAGTTAATCTCCCGGAAGAAGTGGTCATTGACAGAATCCTCCAGTCGCTTCCACCTAGCTACAAGAGCTTTGTGATGAACTACAATATGCAGGGGATGGTAAAGATCATTCCTGAGGTATATGCTATGCTGAAATTAGCAGAGGTAGAAATCAAGAAGGAGCATCAAGTGTTGATGGTGAATAAAACCACTAAGTTCAAGAAGGGCAAGGGTAAAAAGAACTTCAAGAAGGACGGCAAGGAAGTTGCCGCACCCGGTAAGCAAGTTGCCGGGAAGAAGCCAAAGAATGGACCCAAGCCCGAGACTGAGTGTTTTTATTGCAAGGGAAGTGGTCACTGGAAGCGGAACTGCCCCAAATACTTAGCGGACAAGAAGGCCGGCAAAACCAAAGGAGCTGCGGAATAAACGGAGACTGGCAAAGGACGAGGTGACGATGCGCGTCGGGAATGGTTCCAAGGTCGATGTGATCGCCGTCGGCACGCTGCCTCTACATTTACCTACGGGATTAGTTTTAAACCTCAATAATTGTTATTTAGTGCCAAGTTTGAGCATGAACATTGTATCTGGATCTCGCTTAATTCGAGATGGCTACTCATTTAAATCCGAGAAGAATGGTTGTTATATTTATAAGAGAAATATGTTTTATGGTCATGCTCCGATGGTTAATGGTTTATTCTTAATGAATCTCGTACGTGATGATACACATATTCATAGTGTGAATACCAAAAGAGTTAAAGTTGATAACAATAGTCCCACATATTTGTGGCACTGCCGCCTTGGTCACATAGGTGTCAAACGCATGAAGAAGCTCCATGCAGATGGACTTTTAGAGTCTCTTGATTATGAATCATTTGACACGTGCGAACCATGCCTCATGGGTAAAATGACCAAGACTCCGTTCTCAGGAACAATGGAGCGAGCAACCAACTTATTGGAAATCATACATACCGATGTGTGCGGTCCAATGAGTGTTGAGGCTCGCGGTGGCTATCGTTATGTTCTCACCCTCACTGATGACTTGAGTAGATATGGGTATATCTACTTAATGAAACACAAGTCTGAGACCTTTGAAAAGTTCAAGGAATTTTAGAGTGAGGTTGAAAATCAACGTGATAGAAAGATCAAGTTTCTACGATCAGATCGTGGAGGAGCATACTTGAGTCACGAATTTGGCACACACTTAAGAAAATGTGGAATAGTTTCACAACTCACGCCGCCTGGAACACCTCAGCGTAATGGTGTGTCCGAACGTCGTAATCGCACTCTATTAGATATGGTGCGATCTATGATGTCTCTTACCTATTCACCGCTATCTTTTTGGGGCTATGCTTTAGAGACTGCCGCATTCACTTTAAATAGGGCTCTGTCGAAATCCGTTGAGACGACACCGTATGAATTATGGTTTGGGAAGAAGCCTAAGCTGTCATTTCTAAAAGTTTGGGGACGCGATGCTTATGTCAAGAAACTTCAACCTGAGAAGCTCGAACCCAAGTCGGAAAAATGCGTCTTCATAGGATACCCTAAAGAAACTGTTGGGTATACCTTCTACCTCAGATCCGAAGGCAAGATCTTTGTTGCCAAGAATGGATCCTTTCTAGAGAAAGAGTTTCTCTCGAAAGAAGTAAGTGGGAGGAAAGTAGAACTTGATGAAGTGTTACCTCTTGAACCGGAAAATGGCGAAACTCAAGAAAACGTTTCTGAGGTGCCTGCACCGACTAGAGAGGAAATTAATGATGATGATGATGATACTTCTAATCAAGCTCCTACTGAAATTCGAAGGTCCACAAGGACACGTTCCGCACCAGAGTGGTACGGCAACCCTGTCTTGGAAATCATGTTGTTAGACAACGGTGAACCTTCGAACTATGAGGAAGCAATGGCGGGCCCGGATTCCGACAAATGGCTGGAAGCCATGAAATCCGAGATAGGATCCATGTATGAAAACGAAGTATGGACTTTGACTGACTTGCCCGTTGAACGACGAGCGATAGAAAATAAATGGATCTTTAAGAAGAAGACAGATGCGGATGGTAATGTGACCATCTATAAAGCTCGGCTTGTCGCTAAGGGTTATCGACAAGTTCAAGGGGTTGACTACGATGAGACTTTCTCACTGGTAGCGAAGCTGAAGTCCGTCCGAATCATGTTAGCAATTGCCGCATACTATGATTATGAGATATGGCAAATGGACGTCAAAACGGCATTCCTTAATGGTTTCCTTAAGGAAGAATTGTATACGATGCAGCCGGAAGGTTTTGTCGATCCTAAGAATGCTGACAAGGTGTGCAAGCTCTAACGCTTGATTTATGGGCTGGTGCAAGCATCTCGGAGTTGGAACATTCGCTTTGATGAGATGATCAAAGCGTTTGGGTTTACACAGACTTATGGAGAAGCCTGTGTTTACAAGAAAGTGAGTGGGAGCTCTGTAGCATTTCTCATATTATATGTAGACGACATACTTTTGATGGGAAATGATATAGAACTCTTGGACAGCATTAAGGCCTACTTGAATAAGAGTTTTTCAATGAAGGACCTTGGAGAAGCTGCTTATATATTAGGCATCAAGATCTATAGAGATAGATCAAGACGCCTCATAGGTCTTTCACAAAGCACATACCTTGATAAAATATTGAAGAAGTTCAATATGGATCAATCTAAGAAAGGGTTCTTACCTGTGTTACAAGGTGTGAAATTGAGCTCAGCTCAATGTCCGACCACGGCAGAAGATATAGAAGAGATGAGCGTCATCCCCTATGCCTCAGCCATAGGTTCTATTATGTATGCCATGCTGTGTACCAGACCTGATGTAAACATTGCCATAAGTTTGGTAGGAAGGTACCAAAGTAATCCCGGCAAGGAACACTGGACAGCGGTCAAGAATATCCTGAAGTACCTAAAAAGGACCAAGGAAATGTTTCTCGTTTATGGAGGTGACGAAGAGCTCGTCGTAAAAGGTTACGTCGACGCTAGCTTCGACACAGATCTGGATGACTCTAAGTCACAAACCGGATACGTGTATATTTTGAATGGTGGGGCAGTAAGCTGGTGCAGTTGCAAGCAGAGCGTCGTGGCGGGATCTACATGTGAAGCGGAGTACATGGCAGCCTCGGAGGCAGCACATGAAGCAATTTGGGTGAAGGAGTTCATCACCGACCTCGGAGTCATACCCAATGCGTCGGGGCCAATCAGACTCTTCTGTGACAACACTGGAGCTATTGCACTTGCAAAGGAGCCCAGGTTTCACAAGAAGACCAGGCACATCAAGCGTCGCTTCAACTCCATTCGTGAAAATGTTCAAGATGGAGACATAGAAATTTGTAAAGTGCACACGGATCTGAATGTCGCAGATCCGTTGACTAAACCTCTCCCTAAGGCAAAACATGATCAGCACCAGAACTCTATGGGTGATCGATTCATCACAATGTAACTAGATTATTGACTCTAGTGCAAGTGGGAGACTGTTGGAAATATGCCCTAGAGGCAATAATAAAAGCTTTATTATTATATTTCCTTATTCATGATAATTGTCTTTATTCGTGCTATAATTGTGTTATCCGGAAATCGTAATACATGTGTGAATAACAGACAACAATATGTCCCTAGTGAGCCTCTAGTTGACTAGCTCGTTGATCGACAGATAGTCATGGTTTCCTGACTATGGACATTAGATGCCATTGATAACGAGATCACATCATTAGGATAATGATGTGATGGACAAGACCCAATCCTAAACATAGCATAAGATCGCATAGTTCGTTTGCTAGAGTTTTCCAATGTCAAGTATCCTTTCCTTAGACCATGAGATCGTGTAACTCCCGGATACCGTAGGAGTGCTTTGGGTGTGCCAAACGTCACAACGTAACTGGGTGACTATAAAGGTACACTACGGGTATCTCTGAAAGTGTCTGTTGGGTTGACATGGATCGAGACTGGGATTTGTCACTCCGCTTGACGGAGAGGTATCACCGGGCCCTCTCGGTAATGCATCATCATAATGAGCTCAATGTAATCAAAGTGTTTGATCACGGTATCATGCATTACGGTACAAGAAAAGTGACTTGCCGGTAACGAGATTGAACGAGGTATTGGGATACCGACGATCGAATCTCGGGCAAGTAAAATACCGATTGACAAAGGGAATCGTATACGGGATTAATTGAATCCTTGACATCGTGGTTCATCCGATGAGATCATCGTGGAGCATGTGGGAGCCAACATGGGTATCCAGATCCCGTTGTTGGTTATTGCCCGAGAGCCGTCTCAGTCATGTCTGCATGTCTCCCGAACCCGTAGGGTCTACACACTTAAGGTTCGGTGACGCTAGGGTTGTGAAGATATGTATATGCAGTAACCCGAATGTTGTTCGGAGTCCCGGATGAGATCTCGGACGTCACGAGGAGTTTCGGAATGGTCCGGAGGTACAGAATTATATATAGGAAGTGCTGTTTCGGCCATCGGGACAAATTTCGGGGTTATCGGTATTGTACCGGGACCACCGGAGGGGTCCCAGGGGTCCATCGGGTGGGGCTACCTTCCCCGGTGGGCCACATGGGCCTTAGGGGGTGCGCCTTGGCCTGCTTGGGCCAAGGGGAACCAGCCCCAAAGGGCCCATGCGCCTAGGGTTCCATCTAGGAGGAGTCCTCATGGTGGAAGGCACCTCCTAGATGGCTTGGGGGGGAGGGAAACCTCCCTGGCCGCCGCCCCCCTTGGGAGATTAGATCTCCCAGGGCCGGCGCCCCCCCAAGAGGCCTATATAAAGGGGGGAGGGGAGGGGGGCAGCGCACCCATAAGCCCTGGCGCCTCCCTCCTCCCTGCAACACCTCCTCCTCCTCCCATAGTTGCTTAGCGAAGCCCTGCCGGAGTTCTGCTGCATCCACCACCACGCCGTCGTGCTGCTAGATCTTCATCAACCTCTCCTTCCCCCTTGCTGGATCAAGAAGGAGGAGACGTCACGCTTTCCGTACGTGTGTTGAACACGGAGGTGCCGTCCGTTCGGCACTAGAACATCGGTGAATTGGATCACGGTGAGTACGACTACCTCATCCACGTTCACTCGAACGCTTCCGTTGCGATCTACAAAGTGGTATGTAGATGCTATCTAATCTGAATACTCGTTGCTAGATGAACTCATAGATAGATCTTGGTGAAACCGTAGGAAAAAATTTTGTTTACTGCAACGTTCCCCAACATGGTCGTCGTCAACCTCGGAGCCGTCCCACATGCCGGAGTGCACGGCAGGAGGCGCGGCGGCGGAGGAAGAGCTCATCGCTGCGGGCGTGGCGTGGTTCGGCGCAACGGCGGCGAGAGGAAGAAGAAGCGAGAGGGAGCAAGGGGAGTAGGAAATATGGGCGCGCGTGCTTCGCCGCCCCCCTCCTCCCGCCTACTTATAGGCTCGTGGGCTGAGAAGTCGATGGGGCGATCGTGGGATTAACTGCGCCCAGAACCCCACGACCCCCAAGATTTACCACACGAAGTTACTGCGTGCAGTTACTGCGCGGGAACCCCAACCGCCCGCACGGCCACAACGGATCCGTTCGCATGGCGAGGCGCAGTAGTGGTGGGCCCCGCCTGTAGGCCTGTCCTGCCACGCGCGTGGGTGGGCAGACTGGCCCTGCCATGTGGCGCCACGCGACGGGTCCGCAACGGGCGGCAACCTGGAAGCTTATCAGGCACGCTGCCTGGATCCCGCTACGACTTTCAAACTCTTTGAGGGGAAATCGGCCTTCTGCGAGTCCGGCTCCAGCTAGTCGGCCTGAAGGAAGACGGCAAGCAAGGCCCAGATTCAACCACCGAAAGGGAGAAACTGTTGAGGCTCCTCGACGTGTCACCCTCGGAGCCTCACCAGCTTCGGGGACTACTGTCGGAGTAATAGGCCACGTGTAGGCCAACCCGAGCCCTAAGCCTTTCAAGACATCGGGCAAGCTGCGCCCCTCAAGACCCCAGGGCGAAGAGCCGCCTTCTGAGAGGCGGCAGCAAGGCCGTCGACTGCCCCCTCGCGGCCGAGTCCCAGGGATGACTTCAAGATGAGCCGACTCCTAACTGGCGGCTTCCAAAGAAGCTGACTATGGGGAGTCGGCCCGCGACTCCAACCACCCCATGCCCTCGTAAGGAGGGACGGGACGGGGCGTGGCCATAGTAAGGCCCACTCCCACCCCCTTTTCCAAGGGCAGGCATGGCCACAGTGCGCCGTACCAACGGAGATCTCCATCCGACGCGGCACTGTTGCCATGCCAGCCTTGACATCAGCCCTAGTGGGCGGAACCCTGTGCCCACGACGGCCTGTCTGTACGACCCCGAGACGGCGGGTTCCACCAGTCAGCGGGAGTCCAGAAGACGGCAAGAGTGCCACCAGTCAGACTCGGTGGGAGTCGGCCCCCAGGAGTCGGCTAGCCCCTCCCACGGGCCCCGCCTGCCATTAACCAGGCAAGACGGGAATGGCAACGGTGATCGCCCGTCAGGCGGCGGTACTGTTGCCATGACCCCACGACCAAGCCCGCGTCATTAGAAGCACGGCTACAGTAATCCGCAGCCGGCAAGACCCGCCCGCGGCGGACATGGCCTGTCGGCTCCATAACGGGCCAGTCGGCGGGGCCCACCAGTCGGCGGGCCCCAGCAGTCGGCGGAGAAGACGGCGGCCTGAGAGACAGACGGCTGGGACCCGCACCCAGCCGGATTACCATTGTACCGCCGGGGGGTAGGCCTATATAAACCCCCCAGGGCACCCATGCAAAGGGTTCGAATCCATGAGCACTAGACCAGAACATATAGGAAGAAGAGAGCTAGCCTTGCCTTCTCCTACCTCTAGGAAACAGCTCTAGGAGCAACCTTGTACACACTTTGCCATAGTGATCATGCGGAGACCCCGCAGAGCAGCAGTAGGGGTGTTATCTCCATGGAGAGCCCTGAAGCTGGGTAAGATTCGCCGGCGTGCATGTCTTCGCCTTATCTCGTTTCCAGGCACCGGCGATTTTCTACTCGCCCCCACCATGATAAGCCATCCCTTGGCATATGTCGCGCCCAACCACCGACATCAATGCTGATGGTACATATTGGAAGCCTGAGCAGTATCCCAAAACCTCATGGGTTGCTGCAAAGGGACCTCCAGTTGATCCATCTAATCTATCTGGCTTTACATGTGAATCTCCTCATTCTTTTGATGAGTCATTTGACTCCAACTATAAACTGTTCAAAAATCAGAATGGTGAAGTATTTGCTAGATATGTTGGCACTAACTGTAGGAACGGTTCCCCTATGAAGAAAATCTGGGTTCCCAAAAGGTGCCTTGGAAGTCTTCAGGTGAATGTCCTCATGACACCACCTGTGAAGAATAGGAACCCCAGATCAAATTCTTCATATGGATCCAAGTCCTCATACGGACCAAATTCCTCACGTGGATCAAATTCCTCAAAAGGATCAAAATCCTCACATGAATATCATCGTGCTAACAACTCTATTTCACAGGGAAGAACTAAGGGCTATGAATATGTGCATTATTCTTCAAACCATTACGTTCATAAGTCCTCGAAGAATTTCTCTGCTTATTCATATGCTTATCCTAGCTCCTCTTATGTGAAACGAAATGGATTGGCTTCTATGCCACCTTTCTTGTATGGAGCTCGTGGAGTGATGAACTCTTTGCCACCCCTTCAGATGTGGGTGGTGAAGAAAAAGAACTAATCTCTTTTGCAGGGTCAGGTCTCCAGTCGTGCGTGAATGTCTAAAGAATTTGCTGGAGACCTGAAAAGTGCCTGAAAGGACGCAGGCTAATCATGAAGAAATGAATCCTCATTTCTCACGTCCTCATACTGCTTTATCTGTTCTATTACTTGATGAAATTGATCTGATGAATTGATGTCATATTCTTCACTGATGAAGTATATGAAGTTTGTAAGTTGCACTAATTCATCTGCAGGATGATCAACCCAAAGCCACTGAGTGGGTCCTCGATAGTGGATGTACAAATCACATGACTGGTGACAAGTATCTATTGATGGATGCTCCCTTATCTCCATCGCATATGAAGCATATCATCTTCGCTGACAAAGGCAAAAGTCAGGTATTGGGTCTAGGTAAGGTTGCGATCACAAAGGATCGACACTTGGACAAAGTCATGTTTGTCGAGTCCTTAGGATACAACCTCATGGCTGTCTCAATGCTTTGCGATCTTGATATGGTTGTTGTCTTTGGCAAGTATTGCCGGGGACGCTGGCTCCACGAGCACCTATGGGGACGGAGCCCCTTCTCTGTTCGGCGGGGGGCGGAGGCCGCGCGAAGAGCGGATCGAGGCGAGGCACACGAGCAGTTTTTACCCAGCTTCGGGCCGCACGGATGCGTAAAACCCTACTGCTGCTTTGTGGATTGTATTGTGTTCTTGCTCGGGAGCGCTGAGTGCTATAGTACACTCAAGCAGCTAACGAGACCGAGCGTGAATGTTCCCCTCCCCCCTCTACGTTGCGCATGGGCCTCCTTTTATATGCTCAAGGGATCACCGACAGGTGGCAACGTAGGCAAGGGCAAAAATGGAAAATGTGTTGCGGTTGGTACAGCTACCTATACAGTTTATCATACCTAACCCTGACGGCAGGGGACAAAGGCATTAAATGCCCATCTGCGTCGCCCAAACAGTGCAGAAAAGGGACCGTCAGGGGCACCACCGTTCGCCATGATGGCAATCTTGTCAGCGCCGCTTGCCACAGTGTACCTCTGGCTGCAGAGCCTCCCGCCACGTACGCCTGGAGGTGTCCCAGAGCGACACGTTGGTGGGTGTGCTGGAGCGCAGGTACAAAGTGGTCGCTTGCCGCGGCAAACGCCTCGCCGCGGTCGTTGTCTTGTCGCGTCCGGAAGCTTGTCGCTCGCCGGGCCTTGCCGGGACGCGTGGCGCGTCCCGGCAAGTTCCTTGAGATGCCCCAGTTGGCCTTCCCGGCAAGCTCCTCTTGCCGGGGCCTTATGCCTTGATTGGCCTTCCCGGCAAGCTCCTTTTGCCGGGGCCTTGTGCTTTGAGTGGCCTTCCCAACAAGCTCCTCTTGCCGGGGTCTTGCCTCCTTGGCTTAAATACTTTGTTCTTGAATGGCTCCAAAGGAACCACGGAGGTCCTCGGTGGTCACCTGGCAAGCCTTGCCGCGGGAGGCTGCGACTGCCCGTGCATAAGTTCGGGATACTAAGGTACCCCTACTTTAGTACACCGACAGGAGCCCCCGGGCCTGGGCCATACACGGTGCCAAGCGTTGTTGGGCCAGGCCCAAAACAAGGCACGGGCACGCGCGGCCTGGGTCACGTCGTACCTGACTCCGCACCCACCGCGCCCTCCCTGAACGGCACGCATCGACCGCGGCGTCCTGGGAGAGGTCGTGGGTGGTTTCTTTATTCGGAAATGCGGAACGTCCGCCCCCTCTCTCCTTATAAGCAGGGGAAACAGGGGTAGTTCGTCCATCTGCCCGTTGCTACTCCTTCCTCGAAAACCTCCGCCGCTCCCTTCTTCCCAAAGCCGAAAGAGAGCAGCGCTCCGCCCCCATCGCCACCAGCTCCACCGACGCCGAGTCGGGCGAGCCCGTCGAGGATACGAGTGGCTTGCCGGAGATAGACTCCTCTTCTGCCCCCCTTTTGGGCAGCTCGTCGCAAGCAGAGCCCCCGGCTCCGCAAAGAAGGCGTCTCCGCAAGGCCGGGGACGTAGCGGAGCGGCCGCCGAGTCAACAGTCGTCGCGCCACGCGACGCGCTCCACTGCGGCGAGTTCTGCTGCCACGGGAGCACCTCACGCCGCCGCGGCAACTGGGGCGGGGTCTTCCCGGACTGCCGCTTCTCCTTCTGCCAAGCGGCCAAGGGAACCTACTCCTCCGCGCCCTCGCGCCGAAGGTGAGCCAGGCTTTGACTTCTCCGCGCTTAGCTCCGACGAGGAAGAAGAAGATGAGTAAGCCCCTTGTTGTACTTGTACTTCTTCAATTCTTTGTTGTTTCATCTTGTATCTCATTTGCTTTTCTCTGAACTTATTCCTTCTTAGGACTCTGGCCCAGAGAGCGGCAAAGAGAGCCAAGGTCCCGTTGGTTATCCTCGATGACGAGCCCACCGTGACAGCAGGGGGTGCGCCTGAGACGACCTTGCAGGACCCGGCAGCTGATCTTCAGAGCAGCCCCCAGCGCAGCCCCCAGCGTAAGTATATGGTTTACTTCCTGCTGTAAGGCGCGCATGGATACTTTCTGTTTGCTGATATCTGATTGTTGATTTGCGTAGGAGCAAAGCAGCCCCACCAGGAACGTCCGGAGACCGCCCCCAACACGCCACCTGCTTCGACTACACCGCCAAGGGAGGGATCTCCGGCAAGGGAGGATCCTCCGACAAGGGAGAGCTCTCCGGCAAGGGGGAGCTCTCCGGCAAGGGAGGAGTCTCCGGCAAGGGATGAGTCTCCGGCAAGGGACAGCACCAGCGTTCCCCCGGCGATGGAGACCACAACCGCAGAGCCGGGTAAACCTCTTGCTTCGAAACTTCCCTTGGGTTCTTCTTTGTTTCGATCCTCTTTTTGGATTTTGCTTGACCTTCCTTCCTTCTTCGGCCGGCAGATCCATCTGTTGTGGAGCCGATGGAGACTGAGGTCACTGTTAATGACGCTGCTGCCACCGAAGAAACGGCCGGCGCTGACGTCTCGCCGGCGAAGAGGCCGCCAAGGCTACCGCCACATCAGCTGACGAGGAGTCTGGCGATCGCACTGACGGCCCTGGGGCCGCAGGAGCGACAGGCGCTACGCCGACCGCCGATCCCCCCGCTTCTGCCACAGCGTCAGGCTCCGAAGAGCCCCAGCCCGGTGCCTACTTGAAGGCCGGCGATGGTGTCTTTATCAAGCTCCCCTGGGAGTCAAGCTCCAGGGCGCCGGTTGAAGGAGAGATCTTGGATGGAGAGGTGCTCGCCTCCGCTGGGCTGACGCTGGTCGACGCGCCAAGTAGCAGCAGCGGCGAGTCTGAGGAGGAGCGGCTGCTCCGGAAGCTAGTGTCGCTCTACCGCGCTCGGCAAGCCAAGCTGGAATCCCGCGAGGCGCTTGTCGCGAGGGCGGGAGCTGACATGGAGAAACGCGCGAAGGAGCTCCGGGGTCTCAACCAGGAAGGTCTCCGGGCCCTGGTGGCGGAGCGGGCGCAGCTTGTCGAGGCGCAGAAGGCCTTCATCCTTGAGAAGGCTGAAGTTGAAGAGCAACAGCGGCTTGCCGCAGAGAAGCTATCTGCGCAGGAGGGTGAGTTGTCGCAGCTGAAGGTCAGCCTGGACAGCCATGAGGAGGAGCTTGCTGCGCACGAGCAAACGTTTGGCGGGGCTCTTAAGGACACGAAGGACGCTGTTGTAGCTGCCGAGGCCGCCAAGAAGGAGTTGGAGACGAAGGTGGTGCAACTGGAGACCGATCTCAAGGCGAGCGGTGAAGAGCTTGCCACGCTCAAGCAGGAGCGCGAGAAGGACGCCTACACCTTTGGTGAGCTGCAGGGTCGTCTCGCCGAGAAGGTCAAGGAGCTCAGCGCCACCAAGGACTCCAACGCCGATCTTGAGCTGAAGCTGGATGCTTTGACCAAGACGCTGGACGGCGCCAGGGAGCAGGAGGCGGCCTTGAGGAAGGAGATCAAGGCCGACAAGGCGTTGCTGGAGAGCGTTGCTACCACCCAGAACACCTTCAGAGAGACTGTAGAGCAGTGGACGGAGGGCCTTGTGAATGCTGCCGCAGACATCGACAAGGAGCTGACGCTGCTGGGGATGGAGGATCTCGGGTATCCCTCCGATGAGAACCTCCCTTCCAGCGCCAAGCTCACCTTGTTCTTCAAAGGCGTGGCGACGGCCCTCCGGCAACTCCGGGAGAGGATCCGAAAACAGCTGGCCGACGAGTCGCGCGAGATCTGCGCGGGAGCTCTCCAAAAGGTGCTGATGAAGGTGGCCTTCCGCAACCCGGGCCTCCGCCTCACCAACGTCCTCAGGTCCCTGCCGCCGGAGGCTGATCTGGAGGAGCTCAAGACCCTTGTCGCACCCATTGTGGACAGGGTGAGCGAGATCAAGAGGGTCGAGGGCGACCGCGTGGACTAGGCCGCCTATTTTCTTCTTTCCTTGTCGCTGCTGGTCGTGTTATGAAAACAATCTATTAGAGCTGCGACAAGCTATCTTGTAATATATAACTTTATTTTGGGTCATGATTGCAACGTTATCTCCTCTACTTGATTCCTTCCTTTGTATGTTTTTGCCCTACGCTTTTAGGGAACTTGCCGGCGCAGGCACTTTTGCCGCGAGCGCCGAGTGCGGGACTTCAGCAGCCTGCTGGCGGTGCCATTACCGACAAGAAACCTTGTCGCAACTAGTCACAGCTCACTTAAGTTGTTGAGTGGACTCGAAACAAAGTAAGGGCGCAACTCTAGTTGCAGCACGCTTAAGTTGTTGAGCAAACTCGAAACAAAGTAAGGGCGCAACTAGCTATGAGCTAGTTCCTCCGCGCACAGGTTTTCCATACAAAGCATGGTCGTTCAAGGATGATAACATAAAAATTAAAAAAATCTGATTGCTCAAACTTTGGCAACTTAGCTTTTCTGTCGTTTGCTTTCCGGCAAGGCGCAATCTTCCTTGAATGATGCCTGGTCCATACCATTATCTTCTCCTTCCCCCCCGGCAAACTTGTGGGCGAGGGAACCTTGCTTTCCTTGAGAAAAAAGAAAGAAGAGAAAATAAAGATATGGAGCCTCATGGCTCGTTATTGCTTACCGGGGCTTGGCGCCGCACAAAATGTCAGGTAACTCATGCAAAAAAAGCATGAAATTGACAAGATGTGCGGAGCACATGAGCTTTATTTATGCACAGGGTCTACACCTGGCTTTGTACAAAGGATTACATGCAACAGCGGCAAGACTTGTACAAAAAGGTGGTTGCCGGAACAGGGTCCGACAACCGCGCCTTACGGGTAAAACTTACGAAGATGCTCAATGTTCCAGGAGTTGCTCACCGGAATGCCATCTTCGGTCTCAAGGCGGACAGCGCCAGGCCTAGTGACTCGTTTCATCCGGTAAGGGCCTTCCCACTTTGGCGTCAACTTGTTGGAATTCTTGGCGGACTGAACGCGCCGAAGAACAAGGTCGCCTTCCTTGAGACTTCTGGCATTAACTTTGAGGCTATGGTAGCGACGCAAAGCTTGCTGGTAGCGAGCAGCTCGCACAGCAGCCTGAAGACGATCTTCCTCAAGGAGCAGCGCGTCATCTTCTCGCAGCTGCTCTTGCTCAAGCTCATCATAAGCGAGCACTCGAGGTGACCCGTATACGAGTTCCGTGGGGATAACTGCCTATGCTCCATAGACTAGAGCAAAGGGTGTCTAGCCAGTGGCTCGATTTGGCATCGTTCTGATCGACCAAAGAACCACCGGCAACTCCTCGATCCAGTTTCTTCCGCACTTGTGCAGCCTGTCGAAAGTTCTGGTCTTGAGCCCGCGCAGCACTTCAGCATTTGCCCTCTCCGCTTGACCGTTGCTTCTGGGGTGAGCAACAGAAGTGAAGCAGACCTTGGCGCCAAGATCTTGGACGTACTGCATGAAGGTGCGGCTCGTGAATTGCGTACCGTTGTCGGTGATGATCCTGTTAGGGATCCCGAAGCGGCAAACAATCGACCTGAAGAACTTGACTGCTGACTGTGTTGTCACCTTCCTCACTGCTTCCACTTCCGGCCACTTTGTGAACTTGTCGATTGCAACGTACAAGAACTCAAAGCCCCCGACAGCTCGGGGGAAGGGGCCGAGGATGTCGAGCCCCCAGACCGAAAATGGCCAGGATAAAGGGATCGTCTGGAGAGCTTGAGCTGGCTGGTGTATCTGCTTGGAATGGAACTGGCACGCTTCACACTTGGTTACTTGTGCAGTTGCATCCTGGAGGGCTGTCGGCCAAAAGAAACCTTGCCGGAATGCCTTGCCGGCAAGTGCTCTTGCGCCAATGTGGTGACCACATATGCCTCCATGTATCTCTGCCAACAGCTTTTGTCCGTCTTCCCGGTGAATACACTTCAATTTCACACCGTTGAGTCTCCTTCTGTACAGTGTGTTGTCGACAAACTTGTACATACTTGACTGTCGGGCTACTCTTTCCGCTTCTTCTTGCTCTTCGGGAAGTTCTCCTGTCTGAAGGAAACGGACAATCTGATGTGCCCATGCTGGAGCTTGTGGCTCGACAACAAGGACTAAAGGCATATCTGCTGCTGCGGGAACATCCGCTTCTACGGCGAGAACCTGCGGCTCAGCCGGAGCTTGATGTTCCCTGGCAAGCTTGCCGGAGCAAAACTTGTCGGGAGCGTCTGCTACTACGGAACAAACCCTGGGGTTTGCCGGAGCAGAATGCTCTGCAGCACTCTTGGGGTTGATCTTAGGGACCTTCTTGGCGGCGGCTTCGGGAGGCTCTGCCGGAAAATAGTCACCAGAAATCAACTTCCTCTTCTTGCTCTGTCCAGTTGATGGCGTAACAGACGGTTGAGTCAGCTTGAGCACAAAGATCCCTGGTTCCACAGGTAACTTAAGTGCGGCGCACTTTGACAGGCAATCGGCGATGTCGTTCTGAGCTCTTGGAATGTGTTCCATCTGTAGGCCGACAAAGTGCTCCTCTAGCTTTCTCACTTCATCAACGTAAGCTTCCATCAACGGACTCTGGTAATTCTTGTTCACTTGGCGGACGACAAGCTGCGAGTCACCCCTGACAATGAGCTTCTTGATCCCAAGGTCTGCCGCGATCCTGAGACCGGCAAGCAAACCCTCATACTCTGCAGTATTGTTTGTTGCTTGCTCCTTGGGAAAGTGCGTCTGGACTACGTACTTGAGGTGCTCTCCGGTGGGTGCGACAAGCAGCACGCCAGCACCGGCGCCTTGCAGCGAGAAGGCACCATCAAAGTACATCAGCCACTCTTTGCTCGCCTCCTTGACGGGGATGCTCGTCTCTGGAATTTCTTCATCTGGCGTTGGCGTCCACTCCGCTATGAATTCTGCCAATGCTCTGCTTTGGATAGTTGAAGTGCTCTCAAATTTGAGGCCAAAGCTTGACAGTTCCAGTGCCCACTCAACAATCCTGACTGTTGCTTCTGGATTCTGCAGTATCCTCTTCAGCGGAAAGCGAGTGACAACTGTGATCTCATGTGCTTGGAAGTCATGGCGTAGCTTTCTCGAGGCCATGAGAAGGCCGAAAAGCAATTTCTGCACACCAGAGTACCTTGACCTAGCCCCCTGCAGAAGGGAGCTGACAAAGTAAACTGGGCGCTGCACCATTCTCTTTTTCTGTATCTCCTCTTGCGCCTGCGCAGATCCGTCCTTGTCGGGACCAGAGTTTGTCGGGGAAGCCCCCTGCTTGTCGCCGGATGCGCTTGCCGCGGTTGCTGGCTCATCATCTGCCTCCCTCTCCGCTACTAACGCAGCACTAACCACTTGATTGGTTGCCGCCAGATACAGCAGCAACTTCTCTTGTGGCTTAGGTGCGACAAGTATTGGAGTGGAGGACAGGTATCTCTTCAAGTCCTGCAGCGCAGCCTCCGCTTCCGGAGTCCATTTCATTGGTCCTGCCTTTTTCAATATTTTGAAAAATGGCAGGGCGCGCTCAGCTGACTTGGAGATAAACCTGCTGAGAGCTGCCACGCAACCGGCAAGTTTTCGTACATCCTTGACGCGCTTTGGTGCTTCGATCTGCTCAATGGCCTTGATCTTGTCGGGGTTGGCCTCAATCCCTCGCTGAGACATGAAGAACCCGAGAAGCTTGCCGGAAGGGACTCCAAACACACACTTCTCGGGGTTGAGCTTGAGGCTGATCTTGCGCAGATTTGCAAAAGTCTCCTCTAAATCTTGAATCAGAGTTGACTTGTCCTTGCTCTTGACCACTATATCATCCATGTAGGCTTCCACATTCCTGTGTATCTGTGGCTCAAAAGCGGTATGGACTACCCTTGCAAATGTTGAACCAGCATTCTTCAAACCGAAAGGCATCCGTATGAAACAGTACGTGCCACACGGAGTGATAAATGCGGTCTTCTCCTCATCCTCTTCTGCCATGAAGATCTGATGGTATCCTGAGTATGCATCAAGAAATGAAAGCAAATCACATCCGGCCGTGGAGTCGACAATCTGGTTAATGCGCGGCAAGGGAAATGGATCTTTGGGACAAGCTTTGTTAACATCAGTAAAGTCGATGCAAAGCCTCCATTTCCCGTTTGCCTTGCGCACGACTACAGGATTGGCCAACCACGTAGGATGGAGCACTCCTCTGACAAGGCCTGCTGCTTCCAACTTCTTGATTTCTTCTGCGATGAATTCTTGGCGCTCCACTGCTTGCTTCCTGACTTTTTGCTTGACGGGCCGCGCGTGAGGACAGACGGCAAGGTGGTGCTCAATTACTTTCCTGGGAACACCGGGGATGTCAGACGGTTACCATGCAAACACATCGACATTCGCCCGCAGGAAAGCAATGAGCGTGCTTTCGTATTTAGGGGTCGAGAGTGGCACTGATGGTGAAGGTACCACCAGTGTCGTCCTCCTTGGCGGACACCTTCTTGGTCGCTGGTGGAGCTGCCATCGTCTTCTTACACTTGCCGGTGGAGCTCGATGGTGCGTCCTCGACGGTAGCGCAGCACTCCGAAGAGGTGCACTTGCCGGAGTGGGCATCAGAGCTCTTGCCGGACTTGGTCTTCTTCTTCCCCCCGGGAGCTTCAGCGGCAAGTGTCTCGCGGTCCGTTGCGGCTGCTACTTCCCGGTAGATCCTGTCGGCACAGATAAGAGCATCTTTCTTGTCGCCAGAGACAGAGATGACACTTATCGGGCCTGGCATATTCAGCATGTTGTACGCATAGTGAGAGGCCGCCATGAACTTGGCGAGCGTTGGACGGCCGAGAATTCCATTGTAAGGCAATGGAAAATCAGCGACGTCAAAAGTGATCCTCTCAGTCCTGAAGTTCAACTCGCTGCCAAATGTCACTGGCAACGTGATCTTCCCCTTCGGCTTGCTCCTTCCCGGGTTAATTCCTTGGAATGTGCCGGTCTCTTCAAGCTCGCTGTCAGGGACTTGGAGTTTCTGGAGCACAGCGGAGGAGATCAGGTTCAAGCCGGCCCCGCCGTCAACTAGCATCTTAGTGACCTTGAGGTTGCGGATAGTTGGTGAAACCAACATCGGCAAGCACCCGACCGCAGTTGTGCGATCAGGGTGGTCCTCAATATCAAAGATGATAGGCGTGTTGGACCATTTCAGAAGCTTGCGCGACTCAACGGGTGGTTCTGCCGCATTGACTTCCCGCACCCACTGCTTGAGTTGGCGGTGTGAAGTATGCAGAGAGGCACCGCCGTCAACGCACAAGACCTCTGTGGCTTTCTGGAACTCCTGCTCACTGGTCTCGTCATCATCCATGTCTTCGTCGTCGTCGTCATCTTCATCCTTGTCGCGGCCGCGGGCAGGTCTGTCTCCTTGCCGCTGCTTGGTCTTGCCGCGGCGTCCTCCCCGGGCTGGGCGCTTCGTGCCAAATCCTCCAGCACCTCCTTGGTCTTTCTCCTTGTCGCGTCGCTCGTACTCGGCCTTTTGCAGCTCGATGAGCTGCTCGACCTTCTTGCAGCTCTGGAGGTCGTGGCCCTTGGTGCAGTGGATCTTGCAGTACTGTTTGTTGGTGTCGTCCTGCTTGTCGGCGGCCGCCACAGCCTGGCAGTTGGTGCATGAGGCAACCTCCTTGCCGGAGCTACCAACCTTGGCTGTCTTGGCGCCACCTTCGTTGCCGAACTACTCAACAGCTAGCACCTCTTTGCCTTTCTGCTTTCTGTTGTTCCGCCGCCGGTTTTTCTTTGCCGGGGCAGCATCATCGCTGTCAGATCCTGCTGCTCATGTACTCTCTCCGGGGAGTCTCCTCCCTTCCTCAGCACGTGCCCACTTGTCGGCCAGGGCATATAGCTCACTGACGTCTCTGATCTTGCACATCGCCATCTCCTCCCGCATCCTGCGGTTACGCACGTTCTGATGGAACGCGCTGATAACCGCGGCAAGGTGGACATCTGGGATGTTGCGTTGTACTTGGCTGAATCTCTGGATGTACTTGCGCAGAGGCTCTCCTTCCTTCTGGGCGAGCAGATGAAGATCACTCTCCTGGCCATGAGGTTTCTGGCCGCCTGTAAAGGCGCCGACAAACTGATGGCACAGGTCTGCCCAGGAGGATATGGAGTTGTCCAGCAAGTGCATGAGCCAGGACCTGACGTTGGGCTTGAGCACCAGCAGGAAGTAGTTGGCAAGGATCTTGTCGTCTCGCCCCCCGGCAGCTTGCACCGTGATGGTGTAGATGCTGAGGAACTCCGACGGATGCAACTTGCCGTCGTACTTCTCTGGTACGTCTGGCTTGAAGTTCTTCGTACTGGGCCACTGGACTTGCCGCAGCTCAGGCGTAAACGAAGGGCAACCTACCGCGTAGGGCAGGTCGCCTGGTTCCCCTGGCGCATGCATGTCGACAGTGGGCCCAGCGCATCGGTCTGATTGACGCCGCGCTTCTCTTCGGCGCTCGATGCGAGTACAAGCGTCTTCTTGTTGTCGTTCGTGAAGAACGTGGCGCTGATCGCGACGAGCTCGCGGATCTGACGAAGCGGTGGAGTCGCCGTCGTGGTGGACCCGGCGAGTCGGCGATCTCGGCCTTCGGGGCGGAGAGTGCACGGTGGTCGCACCTCCACCAGTCTTGTCGCCATCGGCTCGCACCTGGCTGGCTCGCCGCGGCTGCGATGTACTCGGCTGCCGTGGAGTGTCGCCGTTGGCGAAGCCAATGAGACTCTAAATGGTGGCCCTCCAGTCGTCGATCTTGTCCGGCGTTGAAGGGAAATCTAGGAGCAGTTGAGCTCGAGCCAAAGCTTCTGCTGGAGTGGCGGGTAGCGGTGGCGAACGGTGCGAGGAGCGGGATATGCTCGGACTCCTAACTGCGTTAGAAGGAGCAATATCTCATCCAGGCGACCGTGCCTCGCTCGCGCCAGCATGTTGGCCTTGAGCGTCCCGAGATCCGCCAGCTCGTTCCGGGTCCAGCGAGCGTATGGTACCGTGGGTACCATGACGCTGCCGGTCCCGCGCCTCTTGAGATGGACGCGGTGCGTGTTCGGACGCCGTGGCGTTGTGAGATTCCTCGCCGACGCCCGTTCCTCCGCCGGCGCCTACCCCACCAGCTGTTGGCTCCGGTGGTGGTGGGTTTGACGCGGACGGATCAGCCGCCTCCGAAGCCTTCTTCTTCGGCGGCATGTCGATGAAGATGATGAAGGTCTAGCTTGTGTGAACGCCGGATCAGGTTCACACAACCTCGACGCCCCCTACCTGGCGCGCCAAAGATGCCGAGGACGCTGGCTCCACGAGCACCTATGGGGACGGAGCCCCTTCTCGGTTCGGCAGGGGGCGGAGGCCGCGCGAAGAGCGGATCAAGGCGAGGCACATGAGCGGTTTTTACCCAGCTTCGGGCCGCACGGATGCGTAAAACCCTACTGCTGCTTTGTGGATTGTATTGTGTTCTTGCTCGGGAGCGCTGAGTGCTACAGTACACTCAAGCAGCTAACGAGACCGAGCGTGAATGTTCCCCTCCCCCCTCTACATTGCGCATGGGCCTCCTTTTATATGCTCAAGGGGTCACCGACAGGTGGCAACGTAGGCAAGGGCAAAAATGGAAAATGTGCTGCGGTTGGTACAGCTACCTATACAGTGTATCATACCTAACCCTGACGGCAGGGGACAAAGGCATTAAATGCCCATCTGCGTCGCCCAAACAGTGCAGAAAAGGGACCGTCAGGGGCGCCACCGTTCGCCACGATGGCAATCTTATCAGCGCCGCTTGCCACAGTGTACCTCTGGCTGCACAGCCTCCCGCCACGTACGCCTGGAGGTGTCCCAGAGCGACACGTTGGTGGGTGTGCTGGAGCGCAGGTACAGAGTGGTCACTTGCCGCGGCAAACACCTCGCCGCGGTCGTTGTCTTGTCGCGTCCGGAAGCTTGTCGCTCGCCGGGCCTTGCCTGGACGCGTGGCGCGTCGCGGCAAGTTCCTTGAGATGCCCCAGTTGGCCTTCTCGGCAAGCTCCTCTTGCCGGGGCCTTATGCCTTGATTGGCCTTCCCGGCAAGCTCCTTTTGCCGGGGCCTTGTGCTTTGAGTGGCCTTCCCGGCAAGCTCCTCTTGCCGGGGTCTTGCCTCCTTGACTTAAATACTTTGTTCTTGAATGGCTCCAAAGGAACCACGGAGGTCCTCGGTGGTCACCTGGCAAGCCTTGCCGCGGGAGGCTGCGACTGCCCGTGCACAAGTTCGGGATACTAAGGTACCCCTACTTTAGTACACCGACAAGTATCGTTGTGTTGTGGTTATGGAAGCTAACAATTCCAAAGTCTTCAAAGGCTTTAGGAGAGGAGACTTGTATATTGTTGATTTCTCTACCGGACCGCAACCAGCCATATGCCTACTTGCAAAAGCTTCAGAAGGCTGGCTATGGCATCGATGACTTGGTTATGCAGGCATGAGGAATTTGCACACGCTTGCGAAGAAGAAGCATGTCATTGGCATTGAGAATGTCAAATTCCTCAAGGATCACTTATGCGGAGCCTGTGAAGCTGGAAAGATGACCAAGGCTAAGCATCCAGCGAAGACTATCATGACTACTACTCATCCATTTGAATTGCTTCATATGGATCTCTTCGGTCCTAACCATTATTCTACAGTTTCAAATGATGCATCTCAATATGGCTTTGTTATTTTTGATGATTACTCTCGATACACATGGGTACACATTGTTACTTACAAACATGAAGTGCAGGAAGTCTTCAAACGATTTTCCTCGAGGGCTTCAGCCAACTTTGGTGTGAAGATCAAGCACATCAGAAGTCACAATGGAACTGAGTTCAGGAATTCTGTTCTCGATGACTATCTTGATGAACTTGGTATTACTCATGAGTTATCTGCTACCTATACTCCTCAGCAGAATGGCGTCGTGGAGCGCAAGAACAGGACTCTTGTTGAGATGGCTCACACTATGCTTGATGAATACAAAACGCCTCGTCGTTTCTGGATTGATGCAATTGATACTGCGTGCCATATCATCAATAGAGTATATCTTCACAAATTCTTCAAGAAGACTACCTATGAACTCCTCACTGACAAGAAACCCAATGTGAGTTACTTCAAAGTTTTCGGTGCTAAATGTTGGATTAGAGATCCTCATCACAACTCAAAATTTGCACCGAAAGCACATGAAGGTCTTATGCTTGGTTACGGAAAGGACTCGCACACCTAGAGAGTCTTCAACAATGTTCTTCACAAGGTTGTTGAAACTGTAGATGTGCGGGTCGATGAAACTAATGGCTCGCAAAGAGAGCACCTACCTTCTGTGATAGATGAACCAGCACCTGAGGAAACTATCAAGTTCAAGGCTACTGAGGATGTCATTTCGACCAAAGAATCTGCTGAAGAATTCATTCCAGAACGTGAAGAACGTCGAGCTAATGCACCTGAAGAAAATGTTGAAGAAAATGGTGCTGAAGAAAATGCTGATCAAATTCCTCGACGACAACCAGCTCATCCTCGCGTTGCAAAAGAAGTGCAAGTTGAAAAGATCATCGATGACATTGAAGCACTAGGTCCTCTCACACGCTCAAAAGCTTCACATTTATCTAACTTTTGTAGGCACTATGCTTTTGTCTCTATCACAGAGCCCACTAAGGTAGATGAAGCATTTCTGGAGCCTGAGTGGATTCAGGCCATGCAAGAAGAATTATATCAGTTCGAGCTCAACAATGTCTGGGAACTGGTCAAACGTCCAGATTCTCGCAAGCACAACATCATTGGCACAAAGTGGATCTATCGCAACAAGCAAGATGAAAATGGCCTTGTGGTGAGGAATAAGGCACGGCTTGTAGCTCAAGGCTACACACAGGTTTGAAGATCCAAAGAGTCCTGACAAAGTCTTCAGACTCAATAAGGCCCTCTATGGCCTCAAGCAGGCCCCTCGGGCGTGGTATGATACTTTGAAATAATTCCTCATGAAGAAAGGCTTCAAACCCGGTTCACTCGACCCTACTCTTTTCACTAAATCTTATGATGATGAATTGTTTGTGTGCCAAATATATGTTGATGATATTATCTTTGGCTGTTGTGACCAACGTTATAGTGATGAATTTGCCTATATGATGAGTGAATAATATCAAATGTGTATTATGGGAGAATTGAAATTCTTTTTAGGTCTTCAAATTCATCAACAGCGCAATGGCATATTCAAATCTCAGGAGAAATACGTCAAGGATGTACTGAGGAAATTCAGCATGCAAGATTGCAAAGGCGGCAAAATTCCTATGCCCACAAATGGCCATCTGTGCACTGATGAAAATGGTATTGACTTCGATCATAAGGTATACCGCTCCATGATTGGTTCTTTATTATACTTATGTGCATCTAGGCTAGATATAATGCTTAGTGTTTGCATGTGTGCCCGATTTCAAGCTACACCGAAGGAATCACACCATAAGGCTATGAAGCATATTCTTCGATATCGAGCTCACACACCAACACTTGGATTATGGTACCCCAAGGGCTCGGCTTTTGATCTCATTGGATATTCTGACTATGCTGGTGATTGTGTGGACCGCAAGTCAACATCTGGTACATGTCATTTCCTTGGACGATCTTTGGTCTGTTGGTCCTCGAAGAAACAGAACTGCGTATCACTGTCTACTGTTGAAGCTGAGTACATTGCTGCTGGTTCTTGCTGTGCTCAATTGTTGTGGATCAAGCAAACTCTCAAGGACTACGGCGTCAACATGAAGAATGTGCCTATCTTCTGTGACAATGAGAGTGCCATCAAGATTGCTCACAACCCAGTTCAGCACTCGAAGACAAAGCACATTCAGATTCGTCATCATTTTCTTCGTGATCATGTGTTGAAGGGCGACATTTCTATTGAGCATGTGAAGACTGAAGAACAGCTAGCCGATATCATCACAAAGCCCTTGGATGAGAAGAAATTTAGCAAGTTGCGGTGTGAGCTAAATATCTTAGAATCTTCGAATGTTCTTTAAAAAGGACACTCATCCTAACACTTATGCAAAATTGATGACTTAGATGTGCAACACATGAAGAAACGTTTTTCTTCAATCAATGAAGAATAACACTCTAAGTGTGAAGAAATTAACGAAGAATTTGATTCTCAGAACCCTACGACAATTGTACGCGGTGTCTGAAATCATCATTCTTATACGGTGGGTCACGCCACCACAAAGTTGAAAATCTTCAATTTGAGTTTTTTCCTCGGTATTGAATTTCCTCAGTTGTTCATGCTCTTCAACTTTGCATTGTCTTCACTGTTTCCGTCGTTTTTCTTCATTGGCTATATATATAGAGTTTATGTCCTCTACAGCATTCACTTATTGCTATTTCTTCTAGTTGATATTTCTGCTAAGTGAATGTCATCGGACCCTTCCCCCTCTATGCTAAACTCAACCCAATCTATTCACAAATTCTTCATGTGCGTTCTATTTGAAACTCGTTCAAAATCTTCACTATGTCCTTGTGATAATACCCAAGTGCAAGGAATCATCATAGCACTTTCCAAAGGTGGAAGTGATAAGTATGGAGTGTCGAACCCACAAGGAGCTAAAGGTAAGATCAATATTCTCTCAAGCCCTATCTGCCACTGATACGACTCTACGTGTACCGAACGTCTGCTTCCAACTAGCAATGAGAAATAAAACTACGTTGTGGGTATGAAGAGGATAACTTTGCAAGGTGACGGAGAGCTAAAACATAAAAGTAGGTGCTATTATCATAATGTTAGAATATATTACTTAGTATTATAAATAGCGAGTGTGGAATAATGGTGGATCGGTGTGCGGAATTGTCCTAGGCAATTGTTAACAAGACCGGTAATCACTATTGCAGTTTCATATGAGGGAGAGGCATAAGCTAACATACTTTCTCTACTTGGATCATATGCACTTATGATTGGAACTCTAGCAAGCATCCGCAACTTCTAAAGATCATTAAGGTAAAACCCAACCATAGCATTAAAGCATCAAGTCCTCTTTATTCCCATACGCAACAATCCCTCTTACTCGGGTTTAAGCTTCTGTCACTCTAGCAACCCACTATAAGCGAATCATGAACGTATTGCAACACCCTACAGCGGGAATCCCTCACGCTTGCGCGACACGGAGAGCACCATAGGACATCATCAAAGTAAAACATACAACTCATACCAATCTAGATCATCAATCAACCCAAAGACAAAAGATATCTACTCAAAACATCATAGGATGGCAACACATCATTGGATCATAATATGTGGCATAAAGCACCAAGTTCAAGTAGGGGATTACAGCGGTGTGCGGGAGAGTGGACCGCGTAAAAGAGATGAGGATGGTGATGATGATGGTGATGTTGATGAAGACGATCACCGTGGCGATGATTCCCCTCCCGATGGCACTCCGGCGCCACCGGAAGAGAGGAGGAGAGGTTCTTCCCCTTGTGCTTCCTCCTCCATGGCCTCCACCTTCTGGTCCTTAGCCTTCATGGTGATGAAGACCCCTCCAGGATACTCCTCCATGGCCACCGGTGATGATGGCCCCCTCTGGCAGGGTGCCGGAGAGGCCTAGATTGATTTCTCGTGGCTACAGAGGCTTGCGGCGGTGGAACTTCTGATCCAATCTCTGTTCTGGAAGTTTTAGGGTACGAGAGTATATATGGGTGCAGGAGGTACGTCGGTGGACTTCCGAGCTGGCCACAAGGTAGGGGGCGCGCCCCCCACCCTCGTGGGCAGCCCGGGACTCCCCTGGTGAGCTTCTGGTACACCATGGGCTTCTTCTGGTCCAAAAATAGGTTCCGTGGAGTTTCAGGTCTTTTGGACTCCGTTTGATATTCCTTTTCTTCGAAACACTGAAATAGGCAAAAAAAACAGCGAACCTGGGCTGGGCCTCCGGTTAATAGGTTAGTCCCAAAATTAATATAAAAGTGGATAATAAAGCCCAATATTGCCCAAAACAGTAGATAATATAGCATGGAGCAATCAAAAATTATAGATACGTTGGAGACGTATCACCTTGTCAGCTGAAGAATTTGCGAACGGAATGTTAAAACTTATCTTATCCAAATTTTCGGTTTTGCTGCTCAAACTGTTCTGCATCCCACGAAATACTTATCTATTCACCCACGATCTAACATGATCTCCACTTCTCAGTACGTGGGTGACACATGTCAAGCGAATGAGAAGGGTCAGGGGCACGTTCGTCAAATTTCTTTGGGAGAACAGTTTTTCACCGTGGCTATAAATACCCCCCTTCCCCTTCCTCACTTCCTTTACTCCGCTCGACCTCTCTCCAGCTCGAACTTCTCAAACCCTAGCTCCACCGCTACTCCATCGTCGCTGGTGAGGAAGAGCTTCACTGCCTCGACCTCGTCGCCGTCGTACTCGCGCCCGTTGCGGAAATCTTCACTCCGCCGTCGCAGTAGCTGTCTTCCTCCGCCGAGTTAGGGCGTGGAAGATCTGCATAGACGAACTTCACTTCTCCACCTCACAGTTCATCGTGTTCTTCATCCAGGGTAATTAAAAGTTACTTTTACTGCCCTTTTTGATTCAAATGATTTCTTAGAAATCCTCAAAGGTGTTTATTCTTCAAATTCCTCACATACTAAACACCTCACATGTTATCTGTTCTTGATTCGTTTCTCCAAGCAATATTTTTTCTTCAAGATTCATCAATTGTGTGGATCTTCGATCTATACAACTCTGGAACCTAAGACAAAGAACGCTTAGTGAAATTCTTCAAGACTCATCTGGTCAAATTCCTCAAACTTGCTCTTTTTGAAAAACCTTCTGAGAACACATATGACCTCTCCAAATTCCTCACAACTATACTCTGTTCACAGGTACTCATGTCCGCTGCTGAATCACTAGGTTCTCATCAACTTAACTCATTTGCAGCGTTCCTCGAAGAAAAGTTGCATACTTCTTCAGAGAATTCAATTGTTCAAATACCTCATCTGAAGAAAATGGTTGATGGAAAGAAGCCACAGAAAGGAGGAAAGAGGCCTGAGGTCAATACTGCTTTTGAAATCCCTGAGGACATCTATGCAGGGTACTGCACACCCCCTGAGGAAGATAAAAATCAGCGCAAGGTGCGCATTCAAAAGATAGAGAGGAGATGGGCAAGAGAATGGAGGGAGTACAGATATGTTACTCCCAAGTACATGAAGAAATTCGCACTCAATCCTCCATGCTCAAGACCTCCATTGGCACCTGGCCAAGAAGCGGATCCCACCAGCCTCAAGCGCGGTGAGGATTATCCTGATGAATGGGCCAAGCGCCAGGCCAAGTTGGCTAGACAAGCCAGAGAAGCAGTGAGGAAATTCAACGAAGACTCTGCTGCTGCTGCCACTACTGAAGTCTCTGTCAAGCCGAAGAAATCCATGGCAAAGAAGCCTGCTCACAAGCCAAGTGCTTCTTCTTCGAAGCCCTCACGGACAATTCCTCATGCTGCTCCTCCTCCTCCAAAGTCCTCAGCTGCTCCGACCAAGTCCTCAGCACCTATGCATCTTGCCACGTGCCAAAGGACTACAGGCATCTCTATTGCCTCAAGAGCTTCTGCTAGTTCCTCAGCTGCACCAAATTCTTCAACGGGACCCTCTCTGCTGAAGACAAAGACCACTGCTGGACGAGGCTCTCGATCAAGTCCTCACAAGAAGCAGATCGCCTTTCAAGTGCCGTCTGAAGAAGACAAAGCTGATGATGATGAACTTGCTGAAATCATCAGAGACAGACAAGTCAAGGCCACTAGAGCCAAAGGCAGCAATGTGCCTCTTCTTCTGGATCCAAAGCTGATCCTAGACTTCATTGACTTATGGCACAAGGATACCAACACACCCTTGCCGGAGATGAACCTCACTCCTGGTCAAAGTCATGTCTTGACTGCCTTCATTGAAAAAGAAAAGTGGAAATTTGAACAAGGAAGAAGAGTGAAGAAAGCGTAGTACAAGAAAGAACGATTTCTGAAGCAAAATGTCCTGAAGCTTTCCCCTAAAGAACTCATTGCCTTGAAAGCTGAGATCAAGCAACTGAGTGATGAATTTGATCATTACTATGCTGACTGGCTTGGAGCCAAGGTCAGATTTGTCAAGATAACTGAAAAGTTCACGTCCAATATTGCAGCCCCATCGCAACAAGAAATTCCTCAGGCTGAAGCATCTGCTCAGCCGACTGAAGAACATGCCAGCACCGCTGATGACATTCAGGTTGCTGAAGAAAATGTGAGTTCCAGGGCTGATGACTGCATTCCAGCCACTGATGAAATTGCCAGGGCATCCACTAGTGGTGCGCCTGAAGAACATGAAGAGGTCAGGGCAACTGCATCAGTTGTGCCTGAAGAAAATCAACCACACTCCTCTGCTCCTCCTGCGCCTACCCCAACTCCAATCCTTCCATCTGCCTCAGATGTGAAGAAGACCAAGGCTGCAGAGCGTGCAGCTATGAAGAAAAGGAAAGCATCAGCTTCCTCAGATTCTTCAGCTCCGAAGAAGATGAAGCGCTTGACCAGCTCATTTGCAAATCCCATTGATGATGTTCCTCTCTCAACCATGCCATCAAAAGAAATCTTTCCTTTTGATGAAGAATATGTGATCCCTAGCGGATCTGATGAAGAAAATCCTTCTGCTACTTAGTCAGAGCAGATGGATGAAGAAATTGAAGTGGATAAAATCCCTTCAACTCCTGCTGTTTCCTCGCCTATGCCTCAGTTTACTGCTGAAGAGGCCGGCGTTGAAGAAATGGAAGATGAAGATGTGGATATTGGCTGTACCACACCCGTGCTCAATGATGACTTCTGGGAAAGTCAGCACCCCAACTCTCCACTCTTCACACCATTGCAACAAATTCCTCAGTCCCCAGCAACTACAGTTCAAATGGGATCTGATGAACCACATGCCACACCGTCTGTCCATGAAGAAATTCCAGCCACTAGTGCTGAAGAATTGAAGACCCAGGCTGTCACTAGAGAAGAAGCTAAAATTCCTCAGCCTGAAGAACCTGAGATTGCGATTCCTGAGGTGATAATGCAATTGACTGACACTCCTCAGCCCAAACCAAAGGATCCATTCTCAAAGAAGCAGAAATTCAAGGCTGATGATTTCTTCGGCGAGCACGTGTTCTTCACTGACTACAATCCCTATGATTCTGCTCGTCTTAGAAGGAAGCACTTCTGGACCGCCAGCCAGGCCAACTTCTATTCTTCACTGCTCTTCAACAAGGACAAAGTCTTCGACCATGAGCATATTCCTCATGTGAACATGGAATCACTGCCATGCTTCACACCTGTCCTCAGTGTGCTTCATGACACAGGCCTCCTCAACTTTTGCACAGACATAGTTGATTGGAATGAAGAACTCATTCTTCAATTCTACGCAACTTTGCACATCACACGAGATGCTGACGATGTGAACTCCTGGGTTTTGGACTGGATGACCGAAAATACTCACTATAAGGCACCGGCCTCTGAATTGCTTCACGCCCTGCCCATCAGTCATCCACGTGAAGGAGCTCGTTGCATGTACCAAGAGCCTGAGCTTACAGATCACTATATGCAAGTGCTGATGAAGCCATTGAAACCTGGTCAAGCCTCAAGGACAAAATTCCTTGTGAAGTAATTGCAGTATGTACCAAGGACAGTCTACTGCATTCTGACGAAGACTATGAGTCCAATCAAAGGCCACGACTCATCTGATGAGGAAATTGTCGGCATCATGAAGGATCTGGTATTCAACATCATTCATGGCATTCCTGTCAATTATCACGATTTCTTCATGAGGACTCTGGCAAATGTTGCACTTTCACCGTTTGAGCTGAAGCCTTATGCATCGTGGATTATGAGATTCCTCAGAACAAGGGCTTCACTCAACTACAAAGCTGGTTTTCAGAATCACCTCAACTACTTGCCCCCAATTGAAGTCCTCAAGCGGACCTATTCCTCAGCTGATGAAAAGGGCAAGGCACCAGCTGTTATTGATGAAGGCATTCGTCCATTGGATGATCAGTTTCGCAAGGCTGCATCTTATTCCACCAATGATGACAAGCCAAATCCTCAAGCTACTGCTCCTCGTGTGATGACTGGTCGTGAACTTCTGCTAAGTCTTCACCAGAAGGTGGATTGAAACCACAAATGGGTTAAGCGTCAGTTTGGTTCAATTCTTCACAACATGACTGCTACACATAATGCAGTGAAGAAAAACCATTACTACCTCCATGAAGTCTTCGATCCCACCTGGGCTATTCTGTCAAATGTATATGGTGAAGAAGATCTGAAGAACATGGGTCCCAAGGAGGAATTTGACTGGTCTGCACCTCCACCGAAGAAATACAAGAAGGTAAAGGTTCCTTCCTTGGTGCCCAGCTCCTATTCTTCATCGCGCGACACCGACGAGCATGAAGACTTGGACGACACTGCGGCAGGCCCTACATCAACAAACGACCCCAACAATGCTGGCGCTCCTTCATCAACTTGATATTCTTCAGGGGCGTTAGTCCTCATTTTCGATCCTTTTGGTCATTCGATGACAAAGGCGGAGAAATTTGAGTTAGTCTTCAAGCGGGTCTATCTTATATGGGCTTTTTTTTTAGTTACAACTCTTGTTCTTCTGATGACTTTGCTGATCGAGTTGTAAACTTAAACCCGATGTTGGTCTGATACTTTTGCTATGTTCTTCTGCATGCTTATTCCTTGTTAATGTTAATGCACGCATGCTGAATTACATCAGTCACCATATTTCATCATGCATTTCAAATTCTTCATATACTATGTCAAATGCGTGTATGAATTACAAGATATAGGGGGAGATCTCCATGATTCTACTCTTCAAGTGTGCATTGCTTCAAAAGCAAATTCCTCACTATGCACATCTTCAGGGGGAGTTCTTCTATATCTTGCAATCAAATTCCTCAATATCAGTATTTACACTTCATATGTTTATCCCCGTTGAAAACTTAACCTATATTGTCATCAATCACCAAAAAGGGGGAGATTGTAAGTGCATCTAGTGCCCCTTAGTGATTTTGGTGGATTGAAGACTTATAAGTTAAGGGACTAATCTGTTTATGAGTGTACACAGGTCTATAAGTCTATGAGGAGTTTGATATTTACAGAGAAAGTAGACCCCTAAAAATGAAGTTCTTCGACTGAAGACTTTGGATTTCTGAAGACTTTCTGAAGACTTTGAAAGTGCAGAAATTGGTGTGACCTTGAAGACTTGGTATTCATTCGAGGAACATGAAGCATGAAGACTTTTGTTTTCGTAGTTTCATTTTCTCTTTCTTGAGTCATAGGAAACACCGTACTGTTAAAGGGGGTCGAGGAAATACTAAGGAAAATTTTCCATGTGATGCTCAACTCAAAATACTAAGGAAAAATACTAAGGAATTTGTTCTGAATGAGGAGTTAGGAATTCGCCAGTGCGGATTGCCTACACAATGAGGAACATGATAGCCCTGAGGAATTTGAGCCTCAAATTTCCGAGCTTCGCTGTGCTACGCGCCAGCTGTCCCAAAATATCTTATCCACCTAACGGTCATATCATTGAAGGGCATTTATGTCTTATCATGTCGGGCTGTTCCCTAGGCTATAAATAGCCGCCCCCTACAACCACTAGCTGGTTGGCTGCTCCGAGAGAAACTGACACTTGTCACTTGAGAGCATCCCATCCTCCGAGGACTTTGAGCGAAAATCATCAAGTGAGGAAAACCCAAACCCAAACACCTACAAACCCAAAGTGATTGAGCATCACTGAAGAGATTGATCCTGCGTGGATCCGACGCTTGTTACCTTTGAAGACTGTGCTTCTTCCAGACGGTTAGGCGTCAAGGTCTAGAGCATCCAAGAGTAATTGTGGATCGCCGAATGACCGAGTTTGTGAAGGTTCAGAAGTCACCTGAATACTTACAACGAGTGATTGGGCGAGGTCTATGTGACCTTAGCTCAAGGAGAATACGGTGAGGACTTTGTGTCCGGGACTGTGTGCCCTCAAGTTTAAATACCTAGCCGCTCCAACCAGATGTACAACTGAGACAGCAGTTGGAACTGGTCTACCAAATCATTATCTTCACCAAGCTTACTGGTTCTATTTCCTCAACTCTTTCATTTCCTCATTAATGTGTTGAGTGCTTGTCATATCTGTGTTTGAAGACTTTGATTGAAGACTTTCTCAATTTCCTTAGTTCAATTTCTTCAGTCTGTTTGTCTTCATCCAGTGTTATCCTGTGATTACGCTTTCTGTACTCTACGCTTGTCTTCATTTCATCATGATGACTATGCTTGTCTTCTGTTATGCTTACTTCTGAGTACTTATTCCGCTGCAAGTAGTTCTTCGCTAAGGAATTTCCTCACCCGCAAATTCCTCAGTGAAGAATTCATAAAAATCACCTATTCAACCCCCCCCCCTGTAGTCGATATAACGCACTTTCAAGAGTGTCCCTTGTATGCCTCTACTAGACTAGCTCGTTAATCAAAGATGGTTAAGTTTCCTAACCATAGACATGTGTTGTCATTTGATGAACGGTATCACATCATTAGATAATGATGTGATGGAAAAGACCCATCCGTTAGCTTAGCACTATGATCGTTTAGTTTATTGCTATTGCTTTCTTCATGACTTATACATGCTCCTATGACTATGAGATTATGCAACTCCCGAACACCGGAGGAAAACTTAGTGTGCTATCAAACATCACAACGTAACTGGGTGATTATAAAGATGCTCTACAGGTGTCTCCGATGGTGTTTGTTGAGTTGGCATAGATTGAGATTAGGATTTGTCACTCCGATTGTCGGAGAGGTATCTCTGGGCCCTCTCGGTAATGCACATCACTATAAGCCTTGCAAGCAATGTGACTAATGAGTTAGTTGCGGGATGATGCATTACGGAATGAGTAAAGAGACTTGTCGGTAACGAGATTGAACTAGGTATGATGATACCGATGATCGAATCTCGGGCAAGTAACATACCGATGACAAAGGGAACAACGTATGCTGTTATGCGGTTTGACCGATAAAGATCTTCATAGAATATGTAGGAGCCAATATGAGCATCCAGGTTCCGCTATTGGTTATTAACCGGAGATGTGTCTTGGTCATGTCTACATAGTTCTCAAACCCGTAGGGTCCGCATGCTTCATGTTCGATGACGATTGGTATTATGAGTTTATGTGATTTGATGTACCGAAGGTTGTTCAGAGGCCCGGATGAGATCATGGACATGACAAGAAGTCTCTAAATGGTCGAGACATAAAGATTCATATATTGGAAGGTTATATTCGGACACCGGAATGGTTCGGGTCGTATCGGATAACTTTCGGAGTACCGAGGGTTACAGGACCCCCCCCCCCGGAAGCTATTGGGCCCCTTGGGCCTTATTGGAGAAGAGAGAGGGCTGACCAGGAGGTGGCGCGACCCCCCCCCCCTTGCCCCAATCCGAATTGGACAAGGGGAAGGGGCGGCGCCCCCTCTTTCCTTCTCTCCTCCTCCTCCCTCCTTTCTCCTACTTGGACTAGGAAAGGAGGAAACCTACTCCTACTAGAGTAGGATTCCTCCCCCCTTGGCGTGCCCAGTCGGCCTCCTCCTCCCCTCCTTTATATACGGGGGAGGGGGCACCCCATAGACACACAAGTTGATCTTTAGCCGTGTGCGGTGCCCCCCTCCACAGTTTTCCACCTCGGTCATATTGTCGTAGTGCTTAGGTGAAGCCCTGCGTCGGTAACTTCATCATCACCGTCACCATGCCATCGTGCTGGCGAAACTCTCCCTCGGCCTCAGCTGGATCTAGAGTTCGAGGGACGTCACCGAGCTGAACGTGTGCAGATCGCAGAGGTGTCGTGCGTTCGGTACTTGATCGGTTGGATCGCGAAGACGTTCGACAACATCAACCGCGTTACAAAACACTTCCCCTTTCGGTCTACGAGGGTACGTGGACACACTCTCCCCGCTCGTTGCTATGCTTCTCCTAGATAGATCTTGCGTGATCATAGGAATTTTTTTTGAAATACTACGTTCCCCAACAGTATTTCATTTTTGTATAGTTGTTAACCCAGTAAACAATGCGTTTATGGTTGACTATTGTCACACATTTCCTTGAAATATCTGCCCGTTCCTTGTAAAAGGCATGAGAATGTACTAAATAGCACGAGCATGGTTTTCCAGACCATTCTTGTGCACCTTTTCATGCACCGATTGTTCTTATTTGAATTATGTGCATAATTAATGCCTAGAAAATGCACATAATCCTCTAAATATGGTAAATGAGTTTGGAAAATGTCAAATTTGAACACGTTGCATTTGAGGCGGTATGTTGATCATTGGAAAAAACTGAATGACAAACTAGGACAGAAATTGGGATTCCCCTTCAATCTTGGTGATTTCCCTCTCGAAAGCATTGAACTTCCTCGGTGGTGGTTCGACTTATGAAGGGCGTGCATGACGACATAAATCAAACCTTCTCAGCTTTTAAACAGGGCACGGTGAGGCCATACCATGGCACTATGCCAGGCGTCATGTTTTTCAAGCACGTATTTCATTGTTCTATAGTTGATAACCCAGTAAATGACGCGTTTGTGGTTGACTATTGCCACGCATTCCATTGAAATCTCTGTCCATTCCTTGTAAAAGGCTTTAGAAATTACTAAATACCACGAGTATGGTTTTTCCAGACCATTCTTGTGCACCTTTTCAAGCACCAATTGTTTGAATTTGAATTATATGCATTAATGCGTACAAAATGCACATAATCCCCTAAATATTGTAAATGAACCTGGAAAAGTGTCAAATTTGAACACGGTGATTAGTAGGGTTTATGTTCATCGTAGAAAAAAACTCATGGATGAAGGACAAAGGAAATTTGGATTCTCATTCAATCTCGATGATTTACTATCGCACAAGATTCATCTCCGCCGCCTCTGCGAACCGTGTGTGTTCACTCACACATGCAAAAGGAAAAAAGAAAACCCTCGGCCACTTCGTCCCCACTCACTCGCCGCAGACTCCTCTGCAACTTCGCACCCTAAGCTCGACTGCTGTTGGCGGCGGGCGTAGGTCGCCCTCCAACCGTAACGGGATTTCGCCCCTACCGCGTTCCGCCGCCTATCTGCACCGACATTCTAGACTCTGGTCGACTGGGGTTTTCTGCGAGATTGGGCCGGGGATTTTTCTCATGGAGAAGGTAATCAACTTAGCGAAATATTCACTCATCTCTTATCACAGTCCGTCCGTCGCTGTTAATCAACCGGCAGAAATCGCCGTGGAATCATTTTTGTTCTAGCTGATTCGTGGGTGTTCATTCATGTGTCCACAGTGCGAGCACAAATCGGGCAACTGTGGTCGTGGCCAGTCAGAAACGAACTTCTATCTTACCATTCTGGATGACTTCTGGGAGCGCTCGGTATGTTCAATCTCAACCTACCACGGTCGGCATGGCCTAAATTTGTGAATATATACCATCTGTTGCTACATTATCTATATATTTGCATAAAATCTTTGTTACATTATCTATTTTTAATTCTATATTTTTGTACTTTGCTTTCATCTATATATTGATCTGTTCTACCAGTTACTCCCATATTTGCATCTTGCTCTGTTATTTTAATATATCTAATTGACGATCTTAATTTTCATTTCAAGCAGTACATCCCTTGCTTTGCAAGAACAGGAGTAGAAGGAAATCTTGGGCTTTACTTTGTTGATGACTCCCAGGATGTCATATTGACAACGCAACATGGATTTACAATGACGGTTAGCGTAAAACTTGATAAAGATGGTCACTTCTATTTTAATGCGGACCTTTGGAGAAAAATGTCTAAGTGTTATGAACTGAAAGCTGGCAATAAAATTCTAATGCATGCACCACAGCCTGGTCTAATTAATATGGGTGTTTACTTCCCCAATGTCATCAGCCGATCAGAGTCTAATCGAGGTTAGTGTCCTTTCAACTTTCTCCATGTTGTTATATTACTTAGCAAGATCGAGGTATTTGTTCTCACTAATTGATCACTTAAGCAACCAATTGAGATATCATATTCATTCTCCGTTCCTAGGCAGTAACAAATTCTATTTACCAATTTATGCGCACTATATATTCTTTTGCCATGTTCTGAATAAATAATACCTTTCCACCTTTCAAGCAGGATATGTTGGATGCATAGTGAACGATCTGTATGTTACTAAGCGTACCAAATTTCACTGGAAGGACTTGAAGCATGTCATAAACTTTGTTGATAATATGACAGAGATAGCACAGCGTGTGAATGCTGGATTTTGGATGGGATTAATTAGACCTATGGTGCCCACACTGAGCAAGACCAATTGTGTGCACAAAACGCTGGTAAAAAGTCTTATTTTAATGTTGATGCTCATAAACTATATATATCTTGAACGGTATGTTACAATTGGTCTTTATTCTACATGTCAATAGAAATTGCCCCTGTAGCAGTTCCTGGATCGATTTCCAGGCGTGGTTGAATTACACTTGTGCCTGCTAATAACGCCAAAGTGATTGCAAGGTACTGCATTTCCCGCAGAAATTGAACCATTCAAATTAACAAGTTCTCGCTTCTCGTGGCAATGCATCCATATTGGAAAATTGGAGACGATGTTCTACTCGTGCTCTACCAAGGCACATGAGGGCTCTTCCTTTTCATTGACGAGATGCCGAGTCGCCGTGATCAAGCTGCTTCCAGTGGATAGTTGTGGTTGTTGGCCCTAAGCCTCTTAAAATGTGCTACCTGTTACTATATATGTTAAGTATGTAGATATGGACCATATGGTTGTTGGCCCTTAGCCTCTTAAAATGTGATAGTTGTTACTATGTTAAGTATGTAGATATGGATCATATGCTTGTCAAAACCGTGTTACGAAGATCCTCCTTTTGTCGAATAGTGTAACCACTATATATATATATTACTCAAATGTTGTTACTCAAGTTCATAAATTTCCATGAAAAGTATTAGTATCGTACACAATTCATTGAGTTTAAGCGTGTGTCCGATGTCCAGAAGGCATTTGCATATTAAATGTCCATATTGCAAATTCACACACATGTTAACATAAGGAAACGTATGTGTAACATACTAATCATCGCACACGAGTACTCGCAGACGCATCGTGTGCGATACTCCTAGCCACCGCAAGCAACTAGTTTGCATTTTTTAAACTTTTTTGTACACACAGAATCGCACACGAAGTAACTATATTGACCGTTTGTGTTGTAATTTCTTATCGCAAACAGTTCATCCGAGTCGGCTGTTCGCCATGTATCACACATATCTTGTTTACACGATGTGTTTGTGTTCTTTCGGCTTATTGCAAACAGTTCATCCATGTGAACTGTATGCCGCATATCACACACATCTTGTTAAGTTGAACCATTTCTGTTGTGTTCTCTAATCGAAAACAGTTCGTCCGAGTGAACCGTATGCCGTATATCACACACACATTGATATGGCTGCCCATTTCTGTTGTTCTACCTCATCGCAAACAATTCGAATGGATTAACCGTGTGTCCTGCATCACACACAATTATATGGTTGCCCGTTTCTATTGTTCTGCCTCATTACAAACAGTTGGAATGGATTAACCGTGTGCCCTGCATCGCACACACAACTAAAATCTGAACCGTGTTTGATGGCTCCGCCATCGCAAACGTCTTGCACCTTTTTGACGGGTTTTTTTACACCACCGTTTGCGATTATTGCATCGCACACAGTTTCGGCAAAGGGTCTCTGATCGTAGTGTCGCGTTAGCAGTATCCTGTAGTAGTGAGACACCGACAATAGCCGACCTAATTGTAACCCTAGACCCACCCCCCACCCCCGGACCTATATAAACTAATGGGCAGGGCTGATAGACGACACAACAATCTCGTGGTATACCAATCTGTACTTTGTACTCCATCCAAATCAATACAACATAAGCAAGGCATAGGGTTTTATCTCTTCGAAGAGCCTGAACCTAGGTAAACCTCGTGTCCTTGTTACCATTGCATCTAGGCTACTAACTCAGGGGCCCCTACCCGAGATCTGTTGGAATCAACTGTCATCCTGCACAAGCACGAGCTCGCCATTGAGTTTCTAGATCTACACGAAGTACTGGCGCCGCTTGTTGATAGAGAGGTTGACAACTTATAGAAGGTAGATGTATATCCACCTTGGCATCACCGGCTGGAAAGCCCTGGGGATGATGAGCATGGCTAAATCTTTAGTGTCCCATATCTGCATGTAGAACCTGTGTGGCGCCAATTCTGCCAGCTCATGCCTAATCCTCGACGGGCTGGCAGTCTTATGCAGAGGCTTCGTTGCCCCCTCCTCCCCGACAAGATGATCGTTGCTAGCACAACTAATTCTTTGGAGTCCCCCGCGCCTTCCATGACTTTGACCCCACCATCAACTTGATCTCACTCGTTTTTTCTCACCTTGTCAGTTCAGAAGACAAGGGTGAGTAACACCGTTGCACTGCACAACTAAGCACTAACCAGAGCAATGCCCAGTGACATGATTTGTGCATTGATCATGGCCATGCCATTGCCTTGACCAGTGGTCATACAAACATAGCAGGCATACCATTCCTACTCTAACCATAGCATTCCTTATAATCATATGTAGCATGAACACATTTCTAGGTCAACATCCGTACTTATCATACACCGCAAGAACATGTAATCATAGCATTGTCGAGGGCACATTATAAGCACATAGCATGAGGAAATTATAAGAGCATATCATGGTTCAAATCGATTCGACGTGAATCGAGTCGTTTCAAATCGAAGTAACTGCTCGAACAAAACCCTAACCACCCCAAAACTTGAACTGGTAGACAAGAAGATTTATGTACTACGTTCGTCTGGGGTGCCACCATGGGTGGAGGTGAAGCAAACCGCGCGGGAGAGGGAGGTGTAGCAGGCTGCACCAAACCCTGGCAGTAACAAAGGACCGGCAAAGGTGGATGTGCTTGCAACCGAATCCAGTGATCCTGCCATTGACGCGGCCCTCGTCACCACCATCACATTAGAGGTCTAGGCCGCCACAATTGACGTACCAGCCGGGGTGATGTTAGAAAACCCTCGCACATGAGTGAAAATCACCGCCCCCACCACATCCAAGGTGTCAGCACCCACAACACCCATCCACGTCGCCGCCACTGCAAATGAAGAACACCGGCAGCCGCTGCGGACACAAGAGCGAAGTTTCGTAGAGGGTTGATGGTCGCGGACCGTGGCCTCTTGCAGAGAGGGGGGGTGACTTGAGCCGCCAACAACTGACTCTGGTTAATGTCGTCTGCCATCAGGCTGTCGAGCTAGTGATTGTGGTTCTCGGGGTCAGCGTGAATGGGATTGGGATGGCACGGTGGTGGAGCGGCCATCGGAGACAACGAGGGAGCGGTGAGAGAGATAACCAAATGGGGTTTGGGCAGTGACGTGTTCGAGATGTCCATCTGTCTCCCGCGCTTCCTCAGGCGTGCAGGCAAGTCACACGTGACTCTCCAAACCTGGCTCCGTAAAACGGCCGTTCCCACTCAGCCTAGCCCGAGAGTGCTTTAAACATCATGCAGGCAAAAAAGACAGATGCAGACCAGACAATCAAACAGGATATTTTTGCACCGTGTGGTCCTGGTTGGGCTCATGCAGTCTGCCAAACACATCCCTAGCTTACGCAGGACTGTATTATTTTACGTATTTGCAAGTATAAGGACCATATTGGAGTGATTCTCAATTGGGACCTTTCTGTTACGCACCAGCGAGTTCAAGGACGATACATGTAATTTTCTCTTCAAGTGGCCTCGGGGAAAGCAAAGCCTCACAGGGTTGAAGCATCCACTAGGGACGGAGACTGACTTGTCATTGGCTGTTTGATATCGGCAATTGATCTCGTTGATGGCATGCTGGGAGGCAGCAATACCATTCTGCAGAGGTCCTCACTGGCTAGTGCCGTGCAATCCAAAAATGCTTCGTAAGGTAGATGGGAGTGACTTGGGATGAGAACTGTTCTTGCTTCGACACAACAAAACCTCAAACAGACTACTATCACATAGGAGCCGACTTTAAATCACGACCATACTGATTCGTAGCCACGGATGTCAATTAGGCATTACGGGTATAAACTAATCAATCTCACGCCAAACAAATATTTCACAGATCAGATGGGTATAATACTAACCAATCTCCAGCTTACCACCCATGTACTCCCTCCGTCCCATAATGTAAGATGTTTTTTGACACTAGTATTCAGGAGTAAAAATAGAGTGGCGATTAAAAAAGAGTCAAACCTACATTTTGCAGTCAATACAAAACATTACCTCCGTTCATGAATGCAAGACATTTTGGCAGTATAAATTAGAATGCCAAAACTCTTATATTTAAAAAACGAAGGGTGTAGTAGACAATTTAAGTAAAATCACTGACAGCCAATACACTAATAGTTTAACATAGCATTAGATATAAAGCCGTTAAGACAATGGATAGAGTTGACAGCTTTAAATGGCTAACTGTATTTAATTTATATAAAGTTCACGCCTAGTCATCATCCATACATCCCTCCCTCGAGATAAACTGCTTGTCTCGAACAAGAAGGGACCAAGCAACAGTGACTTCCACCTTATAGGAGGCAAGATCACATATGCCCCGACTTATTTTGCTTTCCTGGGCTGGGAAGAAGACATGGCCATGTTTAGTAACAAAACCATTTGAAGACAGGGCACGGATGATGACTTCGAGCTTTCCATCTAACTCCACGGAAACAACATGCCTTGACAGATCAAGGCAACCATCCCAATTGTTAGCTGTCACTTGATCTTGAAGCACAACCTCATCTTCATGTTTCAGTGCTGAAGATCTGTCGCCAACACAACTAACTTCACCTTCAAAGTAACCATCTGAAATGTCATCCATCACTTGATCTTGTAGCAGGGCCTCATTCTCAGGTTTAACGGGCTTAGAATGTGCCTTGGCAATAACTAGACCACCATGTCTAAAAGGCCATTTCTTCTTTCTCCAATTAATAACACGGACACCGACTATAGTTGCTTGCACTGTCTTCTCCAGTTTCGCACACCGTAACACAATTCTGCAGGAGTCATCCAACAGAATGGCCTCATTACAGCTGTACTTGCAGGTCTGATGCATGAGCACTCTATCTTCTGACTTCATCCTGCCCTTTACTTTGAGTTTAATGTCAAAGTCAACAGGATCTATAGCCGCAATTGCACGAGACGGGCCAGTCAATTGCAAAAAAGGATTCTGCATTTGTCAATTATAATCATAGTTAACAAAACAGAGATGCAAGAAAAAAGAGAAACTGCGCGGAAGTTTTTCAGGAGAAAATTAAGTACAACCTTTTGAGTGAGTGCAACAGTTTTGCTAAGCTAGCAGTTTAGCTGCCAACTTAACTACATGCTTATTTCTAAATGCATCTGTTCATAACAAATCAACGGACCAGAAACATAAAACAGAAAAATACGATACAGACCTCTGGAGTGAGTATCTGGCAGTCATTCCTTTGACGCAAGAAGAGAATGTTGCGATTGTGATCCACCGTATCTCGGGCAGCAACCATGCCATACACACGCAGTGGCCACTTCAACTCAGGAGTGCCCTTTATTTCTGCGACTTTAATGGAGTATATTTGCAGAGTGCTGGTGGCGAATTCAGCATAAGAGGTGCGGTCCGTTGAACTGTGTGTGAAGTGCATAGGACTCAATGAAGCTGCAGTCATCGAAAATAAGATTCAGATAATTCATTCGGCCACCACAAGTGAAGTAAATCCCTTCCTTAACAGAATGAACTAATTTGCTTGAGACATGCAACAGAAAGGAACAAAAGCAATTAAGGTACAATGAGCAGAGAACATGTTTACTCACTCGCATCTTTGCAGGGACTGCTGAACAACCTGGACAAATTCGATTCCAAGGCGCGACAGTAGATATTAAAGAACATCCCAGTCTGCATCTTCTCCTCCATCCCCTCAGCTTCCTCAATCTCCAATTTTGCCACCTCATCCCTCTCCTCGGCTTCCTCTCCCATCTCCTTGGCTTGCTCAATCTCTAATTCTGTATCTTCTGAAGTGGAAATCCTCTCCGGCAACTCGTCGCTCCCCATGGCTCCATTCACAGCCTCCATGGAGATCCTGGGTGGTGCCTCGATGATCCTCACCTTTCCGCCGCCTCTCTTTCCCTTCGCCTCCGCTTCCAGCTCCGCCTCTCCTTCCATCTCAGGAGACGGCTCTCTGCTCCTCTTCTTTCCGCCGCCACGCGCCGCCACCCGCCGCCGCCGTTCTCTTTTCTTTTCGATTTCGACGAGGGGAATGTCTTGCTTAGGGTTTCGACGAAACGGAGAGACCGGTGGGTGTGGGGTGCACTATATTGCGTCTGTCTCAGCCCGGCCCAGTAGAGACCGACACATACACTTCCAGCCAGTCCACACTGCTGCCGCGTGCTTCAAGAGGGAGCGAGCAAACCAGCTACTCTTTTTTTTTTCTCACTTTGGGCTTGTTGTTTGCCTTGTGCTATTTGTATTTGCATCCGTTGTTCGGCTCAGCCGGGCCCTTGAGATATAAGCAAAAAAAAATTGCAACTAGTTTGGTTGCCTAAATTACATCACGAGGTCGTTTAATGCATGACATTTGGTTGTCAGTTGTCGTGCTTGTTTTCCTGACAATGAGTATTGGGCGTGTATAGAGGAGTGTAGAGACTATCAGACGAAAATATTACTATACTAAATTTATTTAAAATATTTTTTAACAAATTCCGATAATGTATGACCTAATTTGGAAATTTCAAATATAAGCCCTGCCAGCCTCGCTTAGGCCGAAGAGGGCATTTCGGTCCTGTGTGGGCCAGAGACATGCCGATCTGGGCCGAAGGGTAATCTTCGGTGGCTAGTGGGCTGAAGAGATCAACTTCGGATGCGCGTACACCGAAGAGTGGGGCATTTCCTAAACAGCGCCCGTTATAATGTTAAGGTTAAAGGGCGCGCACCCCTTGCTCCGCGCTGGGCTGGCCCATGTTCCTTTTCTCTTCTGTTTAAAGACGCAAAAAAAGCAGCGTGCAGCGTGTGTACCATGAATCGAACAGGCGATCTCCTGGTTCAATGTTCGTTGACATAACCAACCAGTCACCTGTCTTGAAGTCGTTTTCTTCCTTTTTTGCAGGAATGGTATTTTTTGGGGTTTTTTATTTTTCTATTTTTGGAACGATTTTCCCCCTAAATTTTCTTAAATATATGAATTTCTGTTTCAAATTCACGAATTTATTTTTCAAATTCCATGAACTTTTTTGAATTTGATGAACTTTTTCCAGCTTCTCTGAACTTTTTTCAAGTTTGATGGACATTTTTCAAATACGATGAACTTTTTTCAAATTTGATGAACTTTTTCAAAATCGATGAGTTGTTTTTAAAGTTCATGAAATTTTAAATCAATGAATTTTTTTTAAAACACGATGAACTTTTTTTCAAATCAATGAACTTTTCTAAAAACGATGAAATTTTTTAAAAAACAATGAACTGTTTTTAAAGTTCATGAACTTTTTTCAAAATCAATGAAATTTTTTGAAAACACGATGAACTTTTTAAAAAAATGATGAAATTTTTTGAAAAATCGATGAACTGTTTTTAAAGTTCATGAACTTTTTTCAAAATCAATGAATTCTTTTGAAAACACGATGAACTTTTTTGAACAATCAATTAACTGTTTTTAAAGTTCAAGAACTTTTTTCAAAATCAATGAATGTTTTTGAAAATACGATGAACTTTTTTCCAAATCGATGAACTTTTTTTAAAAAACGATGAACTTTTTTGAAAAATCGATGAACTTTGTCAAAATTGATGAAGTTTCTTTAAAAACATAGATGAACTTTAAAAAGAATGATGAACCGTTTTTATAATTCGTGTTTTCTTTTTATTTGTGTGACTTTTCCCCATTTTCATGAACTTTCTTTATACCCATGAACATTTAATAAATCCATGAACCTTTTTTCCACGACATATTCAAAATTGCAGAAACCGGAGCCCGGTTTTATTTCCTGAGCCAACAGCACAACACAGCCGAAAGGAAAAAAACGCGACCAAGGTGAGTTGATCGAGCAAGCAATCTTAGCGAAGGAGGCGAGGGAGTGATGTTTAATGGGCCGGCCCGCGAAGGGGGCGCTGTGGGCGCCGGTTTCTCCAAATGGCGCTTAAGGCGTCACTTAGGAGCTCCCTGGTCTTTGCCAACACATGACCGAAGAGTTCAGGATAAGGCTACCACGGCCATTTCTTTCTCCTAACTCCTCATTCTCTGTTCACTCTATTGATTACCTTTTTATGCATTTTTGTAAGGTAAAGAGAAGTGGAAAAGTGCAAAGGCAGCATCGGAAAGAGAGATGGTCTAGTCCTCCACTGGGAACTCTAAAAATTAATACTGATGGTGCCTTCCTGGAGGAGAAAAACACCGGAGGTTGGGGTTTCATCATCAGAGATGCGTGTGGCGTAGCATTGGCGGCTGGTGCAGGTAATCTAGAAAGAATCGCTTCTGCGCTTCACTCAAAGGCTTTGGCAATGCTTTATGCCATAAGAACAACCACTCAGCTAGGTTGTGACCGAGTGACGATAGAAACAGATTGTGTGCAGCTCAAGAATGCAAAAAAAACTGAAGATTTTGATCTTTCAGCATTAGGGGCTATTTTCAAAGATATTAAACTACAACTACGTCTAGGTTTTGCTGATGTATGTGTGGTATCTTGTCCTAGGACTTGTAATCGAGTTGCACACATGTTAGCTGCGTATGGTGCTAACCTGGGAGCTAGTATGTGTGAGATCTGGCTTGGACATGTTCCAAACTTTGTACAAGATGCTGTTGCTCGCGATTTGTCCAGCCCTGATATGTAATGGAATGCATTGTGTTCCTTCAAAAAAAACTCCTCGTTCTCTGTCTCTCTCTTCTCTTCACCCATTTTTCTCTCGATCAACCTCCGTTTTGTCACCTAACCATTGCCACCTACCAGACCCACTAGAGGAGACCTATTCCCGGCAGCCAAGTCCTCGATCTATCCATGGCTAGAGGGTGGGGGCATGGGGGAGGATGTCCGGTGGGGAGCATGGAAGGAGGTCGTTTGGGGGGAGTTCGGGTGGAGGAGGAAGAGGTCGGTAGGGGTAGCTCGTGTGGAGGAGGAGATTGACTGAGAAAAGTTGGGCCCGACAATCCACGGAGGATCACAAACCCGGCAGCGGCTCTCTTCTTCTTCCTCTCGCTTCCCTCTTCCTGTATCCTAGTTCGTGCTTGTAATCAGGGCTAGCTACTGTAATTCGGGCTTGTAATCGAGAGAGACATATAGTTCCCTAACACAGAGGTAGTAGAAGACATCCGCGGAGGATCACGAACCCGGCGGCGGCGCTTTCCTCTTCTTGTATCCTAGTTCGTGCTTGTAATCAGGGCTAGCTACTGTAATTCGGGCTTGTAATCGAGAGAGACATCTAGTTCCCTAACATCTGGTATTCAGAGCCAGGCACCACCCTTCCTCAAATTCTTCCACAGTTTTTTTTCCACCACCACCATCCGAGGGAATCAGCCATGGATCCGTCCATCCAGGAGTATCTCCAGCGGCTTGACGCCAGCCTTGACGCCTACACCAATGCCATAAGGTCCCTCACCGAGAAACTGGGCGCCCATGTCCAAAATCCACAACCGCCCGCCACCTCGCCAGAGAGCACAACCGACACATCGTCGCCCGTCCCTAGTGTCTCCTACTCCACAGGCAAGGCCCAGGAGGTTGTCGAGGTCATCCACGACGCACTCCCTGCCTGCAGCGCAATGGCGCATGTCACATGTTCGACAAAATGCTCGCACCAGGTCGCCACCACCGACAACGTCGACAAGGTCACCACCGTCTACCACGAGTCCGTCATCGACCTCAGTGACAAGTTCGGCGCCCTCAACATTCCTGTGATGGCCAGCATCAACCCGCCGCTCCACGTCCAAGTTCCGTCACCCAATTCCTTCGCCGACAGCACCCGCGGCGTCGCTGTTGCAGGACCGGATGAGTACACACTCGTGGCGGCCACTCCGGACGTCGCCCTCGAGCTTGCCGTCCTCTCAAGCGTCTCCTTCTCCACCAACAAGGTCCATGAGGTCCTTGCTGTTCCCCGCAGTGCGTCCCCTGTCTACATCGGCATGGCGCCTTCCACGTGTTCGACGAAATGCTCCAACCAAGTTGGTGCCACTTCGTTCCCGTATCCAGTCACGACGGCATCGCTACTCCCAGCAGCCACACATGAGCTCGTCGCCGACCTCGTTTGTCCTGCTACCAAAGCTGTCAATTCGATGCAGCCGTTCCGGAAGCATGACTTGGACGTCTCACCGCACACAAGCCACCAGGGTCTGCTGCCACGGCCGATGCCGTGGCCATCGTTGCGGGCAACTCGTATTGCAGAGGGAATGGCGACTCGACTAGCTACTGTAATTCGGGCTTGTAATCGACAGAGACATCTAGTTCCCTAACACGGAGGTAGTAGAAGACAGTACAAACAACAGCCGCATGCCGCTTGAGGGATCTGAGAAAGAACTAAAGCAGAATCAAGCGTTGGTATTCTTCTAGCAGATTTGCCGAATGAATCGTTTTAGTAAGAACAATGCTGCCAGAAACAAGCGTTGGCATACAGGAGTAGAAACGAGAACCAGGGGGATACACAAATAAATAATCAGATACCTAGTGACATCAGTCCATATAGAGATTTGCTGACATTACATGATACGACGATACACAAATAGTTGCATATTTTTAGATCGATACAGTACTGGAAACACTAGCTAAATGAGTTAGTCTGACGGCTATCATGTCGCCTGGGCATCATCAAAGTTCCTCATTTGCCCCCCTCGTGATCCACAGCTTGTCCCGAACAAGACGGGACCAAGCAACCGTGATCTCCAGCTTACAGTCCCCAAGTTGACACTCACTCTGAGTTATATTGCAATCTCTGGCTTGTATGGATACCTGAGCAGCCATAGGCCCAGATCGCGAGTTGGCCTCTATGAGAACTTCAAGCGTTCCACACAATTCTACAGAGACAACATGCCTTGACAGATCAAGGTAACCCTGTGAACAACTTGTCATTGCTCCATCTTGAAGCACAACTTGCCGAAACGAGGGGCCAGTCCTGTGTTCAGAATCAGGCAATTTGGCTCTTCTCCGAGGTAGAGAGGAGCAAACAACTCGGCCGTCATTTTTAAAAAGACTTGGTGTCTCTTCAGGAACACAGACACGGATACCCACGACAGTTGCCTGTACTGATTCATAAACTTCCTCTGAGCTTAACGCCATTGTGCAAAAGTCTCCTTCGAGAGGGATATATAGAGTACATATCCCAGAATGACTACCGCTGTAATAACAGAAAAAACTCATCAATGGTCTATCTTCAGACTTGGTTCTGCCCTTCACTTTCAGCTCAATTTCCACATTAAGCGGTTCCCGACTCACAATTGCACGAGACGGGCCAGTCAGGCGCAAAAAAGGATCCTGCATTCACCATTCATTAATCAGTTTTGCTAAGGTAGCATTTTAGTGGGCAATTGCTTGATATGTGTCCTTAACTACATGCGTATTTCAAAATGCATCTATTCATAACTAATCAGCAGACCAGGAAGGAAACAGAAAATAGAAAGATACTATACGGACCTCTTGAGTGAGTATTTGGCAGTTACTCCTTCGACGGGAGAAGAGAATGTTGTGATTGTGATCCACGCTGTCTCTTGCAGCAACCACGCCGTACACTTCCAGTGGCCACTTCAAGCCAGAACCATCTTCTATTTTTGCGACTTTGAGGGAGTAGATCTGCAAAGTGCTATCGACGAGAGCAGCCAATGGGCGTTGTCCCGGTGTAATGTGTGTATAGTGCATAGGACTCAATGACACTGCAGCAATAAAAAAAAGAAGACTATTTAGAGAATTCAATCGGCTTCCCTTACTAAAGAATGAAGGAGACTGCTTGCTTGATACATGCAGTAGGTAAGAAGAAACGCAACAAACAATGAGCACATAAGTAGCATGAATGGATGTTTACTCACTCGTCTCTGTGAAGGAACCGTGGAATCTGGACCAATTCGATACCCAGCCGCTGCGGTACCTAGCAAAGAACTCCTCACCAGTCTGCTCCTTGTCCATGTAGGCATCCTCTCCCATCTCCTCGACTTCCTCTGTCTCCAATTTTGTCTCCATGGAAGAGGAACTCATCGGCGACACCTCGTCCAGCGGCTCCTTGAACAGCTTGGAGAACGATGGGCTCGAATGCACCGATACGGATACGGGTATCAGTATCGGGCCAATACGAATACGTAAATTCGTCATTTCAAAAAAGTGCCAATACGGATACGTTGTAGCTACTCAAAGCAATCTGGAGAGATGAGAATAAGAGATCTTCAAAGATCAGAGAAGAAAGAAGAGGAGGAGGAGGACGCTGGTGAGGAGGAGGATGGCTGCTGCGTGAGAGCGGACGTTGGTGAGGAGGAGGAGGAGCTTGTCGCCGGCTAGCCGCCGCCACCGCTGGCCCTAGGACCTAGGTGAGCTGCCGCTGGCGACACAGCCGCCACCTGGTGTGAGCACAGGAGGGAGGAAAGACGGAGGAAAGACGTTGTGAGGGAAAGGATGGGGGCATCGGGGCACTAGGGTTGCTGGTTGCCTCTTAACTGGGCTGAGTGGGCTCTTACCTGGGCTGGAAAAGTATCTAAAATGTATTGGCAAAGTATCCTTCGAGTATCGCAATTGTTTCAAATCATTTATTCTCGGATACTCCAGGGATACGTATCAGGGGCGTATCGGTATCGGATACGGTATCCGATACTGATACGCTGGTCGGCTGAAGTATCCGTGCATTCGAGACGATGGGGATTTGTAGGTAAGATGTCCCATCTGATCCAACTGGGTGCAGAGCTGATCCAACCCATTGAAGATCGCATTCAATCCGTAGTTGTAGTAGGTCCTCGACGCCTGCATCTCCGTTGCTGATTCGCCGCTGTCTTCGGTCCTAATCTGGATTCCCTTCACACCCATCTTTTCCGTGACTGGCTCTTTGCCCAGAATCTCCCTGTTCTGCACTTTGCCCATCATCTGGATCAAACTCGTCACGCTGGTGTACATGTTATCCATGTGGATTTTGATCTCGCTAATGCTATAGTCGCTAATCCTCAGTTTCGGTTCGGGTTTCAGATTCACAGCACTCTCAGAGATAAGATTGAGTAAGGAGTAGATCTTAGCCTGAACGATCTTTGTGGCTGAATGAGTCTCCGATGGTGTCACCACATGCTTCCTTGCTCGGATCTTTGCAGTATGCTCGAACATCTGGCCATCAAAACATCCCTCCCTCGAGATATACCGCTTGTCTCGAATAAGCAAGGACCAAGCAACAGTAACCTCCACCATATGGGAGCCAAGATTACAAGTGCGCCGACTTACTTTGCTTTCCTGGGCTGGAAAGAAGACACGACCACATGATTTGGGGGCACGTGATTTGTCGGCACGGATGATAACTTCCAGCCTTCTGTTTAACTCTACAGAAACAACATGCCTTGACAGATCAAGGTAACCATCTGAACTATTAACCGTCACTTGATCTTGAAGTACAAGCTCTTCTTCAGGTTGCTCGGGTTTAACGGGCTTAGAAGTTCCCTTGGCAATGCAACTAACTCTACCATCATGTTTAAAAGGCCATTCTCATTACCACTGTAGTTGAAGGTCTGATGGATCAGCACTCTATCTTCTGACCTGCTTCTGCCCTTCACTTTCAGCTTGATTTCAAAGTCAACAGGATCTATAGAAACAACTGCACGAGACGGGCCAGTCAACTGCAAACAAGGATCCTGCATTTCCCAACAACTACAGTCAACAAAACAACAAAAGATGCAAGCAAAAGGAAGTAAAGAGAAACTGGGCGATTTTTTTTTTAGGATAAAATTAATAAAACCTTTTGAGTCAGTATTTGGCAGTCACGCCTTTCACGGAGGAAGAGAATGTTGCGACTGTGATCGACGGTATCTCGGGCCGCAACCATGCCGTACACATGCAGTGGCCAATTAAACTCAAGAGCTTCTTTTATTTCTGCGACTTTGACAGAGAAAATCTGCAGGACGCTGGCGACGACAGCAGCATCAGAGGGGCTTCCCGGTGTAATGTGTGTGAAGTGCATAGGACTGAATGACGCTGCAGCCACCGAAAAAAAAAGGAAGATTTAGATAATTCATTCAGTCACTACAAAGTAAGGTAAATCCCTTCCTCAATAGAATGAAGCAATCTGCTTGTTTGAGAGATGCAGCAGGAAGGAAGAAAAGCAACCTAATGTTACAATGAGCAGATAAGTACGAGTGGCATGGATGCATGTTTACTCACTAGTATCTTTGCAGGGACTGCTGAAGAACCAGGACCAAGACACTTTCAAGCCGCCATAGTACATACCAAAGAAGTGCCCAGTCTGCATCTTCTCCTCCATCCCCTCAGCTTGCTCAATCTCCAATTTTGCCACCTCATCCCTCTCCTCGCCTTCCTCTCCCGTCTCCTTGGCTTGCTCAATCTCTAGTTTTGTATCTGTAGAAGAGGGATTGGTGGAATAGTTGTTGTATTGCTTGAGCCTCGTGGGCATATATATAAGAGTACAATCATCTACTTGGAGTACAAGACAAGGCAGAACAAATCCTAGTCTATCTCGTCTTTCCTAATAAACATTATACTCAACATCCCCCCGCAGTCACAACGGTAGCGACGCAGACGGTGAGACTGGAGAAGAATCCGAAGGCAAGCCGACGGACACCCCCCCCACAGTCGTAACGGTCGACGCATCGCGGAGTCGTGGCTGGAGTGGCAACCGACGAGGTTGCTCAAGCAAGGCGGTAGCCCTTTGTGCCGTTTGTCGATGTAGCCGAGAGCGTGGGTGGTAGAGCCGTGGTCGAGGTAGCCGTGCGAAGAATGCCGTGGTCGATGTCGAGTCGGGGTAGCCGGTGTCGAGGAAGTCGCCGTGGAGCCGCGGGCGCAAGGAGGCGCCGAGTTAGCAGGGGCGCATTGTTGTCGAAATAGTGGTGCGCCGGGAAGGAGATGTTTGTAGACAACGCGTCGCGGCGGGTTTGCCAATCCCGGGGACACATCGTAGACGAAGGCACGCACCGGTGTTGCCAGCACCGGGCATGCATAGACGGACGAAGACGAAGTTGACGAAGCGCCGCACCAGGCTTGCCAGGCCCGGGGACACGTCGTGGACGAAGGCACGCATCGGTGTTGCCAGCACCGGGCATGCGTAGACTGGGACCTGCACGAGCTGTACGCCATGTCGAAGAGGTCGGAGAGGCCAGCAGAGAAGGACTCGACGACGGTTGCGGCGCCAATCGGCGCGGGGCCAATGTCACCCACGGTTGTCGGAGTAGATGAAGCGGTCAGGGTAGATGACGGCGACGCTGGCGACGAGCTGGTGCTGGACGAAGACGAAGTGGGGTGGATGGGCGGCGGTGACAGCTACGGAGGTAGCCGCGGCAGCGGCCAAAGAAGAGCGGCGGCGGCGGCCTGACGGCGGCGGCGGCGGCTAGGTTAGGAGTGCGGCGGCGGTGCTCGAAGTAGGCAAAGAACCCTGACAGCGTGACGAAGACCGGAGCGGACGATGGCGTTCCCGCGCCAAGGAAGACGACGCGGCGCATACCACGGGAGGTCGACGCGCGGTGACGACGGAGTGGACTGCGTGCCGCGGCACTACGACCCGAAGGGGCGACGCAGCGGCGGCAGGCGGGTCAGGGCGACGGTGGGAAGACCTCGGGGCGGCGGCGGGGACCGCGGGCCGCGACGCTGCGGCCCGAAGGGGCGACACAACGGCGGTCCGTGAGTCGGTGCAGCCGCGGGGACGACCTCGGGACGGCGGCGTGGACCGCGTGCCACGCTCGCTACGGCCCGACGGGGCGACGCAGCGGTGACGCGGGTCGGTGCAGCCGGGAGAAGAACCACGGGGCGGCGGCGCTGCGGCCCGACGGGGCGACGCAGCGGCAGCCCGATGCTCGATCGGTGGAGAGGCGCGCTGAACTCGGGGACGATCTTCACGGGACCTGCGGAGGCGCGCGTAACCGACGGGCCAGGTCGGTCGCGCGGCGTAGATAAGTCGGATCGCGGCGGCGAGCGGGTGTTGGAAATATGCCCTAGAGGCAATAATAAAAGCATTATTATTATATTTCCTTATTCATGATAATTGTCTTTATTCGTGCTATAATTGTGTTATCCGGAAATCGTAATACATGTGTGAATAACAGACAACAACGTGTCCCCAGTAAGCCTCTAGTTGACTAGCTCGTTGATCAACAGATAGTCATGGTTTCCTGACTATGGGCATTGGATGTCAATGATAACGAGATCACATCATTAGGAGAATGATGTGATGGACAAGACCCAACCCTAAACATAGCATAAGATCGCATAGTTCGTTTGCTAGAGTTTTCCAATGTCAAGTATCCTTTCCTTAGACCATGAGATCGTGTAACTCCCGGATACCGTAGGAGTGCTTTGGGTGTACCAAATGTCACAACGTAACTGGGTGACTATAAAGGTATACTACGGGTATCTCCGAAAGTGTCTGTTGGGTTGACACGGATCGAGACTGGGATTTGTCACTCCGCTTGACGGAGAGGTATCACCGGGCCCTCTCGGTAATGCATCATCATAATGAGCTCAATGTGATCAAAGTGTTTGATCACGGGATCATGCATTACGGTACGAGTAAAGTGACTTGCCGGTAACGAGATTGAACAAGGTATAGGGATACCGACGATCGAATCTCGGGCAAGTAAAATACCGATTGACAAAGGGAATCATATACGGGATTAATTGAATCCTCGACATCGTGGTTCATCCGATGAGATCATCGTGGAACATGTGGGATACAACATGGGTATCCAGATCCCGCTGTTGGTTATTGCCCGAGAGCCGTCTCGGTCATGTCTGCATGTCTCCCGAACCCGTAGGGTCTACACACTTAAGGTTCGGTGACGCTAGGGTTGTGAAGATATGTATATGCAGTAACCCGAATGTTGTTCGGAGTCCCGGATGAGATCCCGGACGTCACGAGGAGTTCCGGATTGGTCCGGAGGTAAAGAATTATATATAGGAAGTGTTGTTTTGGCCATCGGGACAAGTTTCGGGGTTATCGGTATTGTACCGGGACCACCGGAGGGTCCCGGGGGGTCCACCGGGTGGGGCCACCTATCCCGGAGGGCCCCATGGGCTGAAGTAGGAAGGGAACCAGCCCCTGGAGGGCTGGGCGCGCCCCCTTCCCTTGGGCCCATGCGCCTAGGGTTGGGGGGAAACCCTAGTGGGGGCGCCCCCCTTGCTTGGGGGGCAAGTTCCCCTCCCTGGCCGCCGCCCTCCTAGGAGATTGCATCTCCTAGGGCCGGCGCCCCCCAGGGGGCCTATATAAAGGGGGGAGGGGAGGGGGGCAGCCGCACCCCTTGCCCTGGCGCCTCCCTCTCCCTCTCCAACATCTCCTCCTCCTCCGTAGAGCTCGGCGAAGCCCTGCCGGAGTACTGCAGCTCCACCATCACCACGCCGTCGTGCTGCTGCTGGAGCCATCTTCCCTAACCTCTCCTTTGCCTTGCTGGATCAAGAAGAAGGAGACGTTACGCTGACCGTACGTGTGTTGAACGCGGAGGTGCCGTCCTTTCGGTGCTAGGATCTCCGGTGATTTGGATCACGTCGTGTACGACTACCTCATCCCCGTTCGTTGAACGCTTCCGCTCGCGATCTACAAAGTGGTATGTAGATGCAATCTCTCTCCCATGACTCGTTGCTTAGATGAACTCATAGATGGATCTTGGTGAAACCGTAGGAAAATTTTTAATTTTCTGCAACGTTCCCCAACAGTGGCATCATGAGCTAGGTCTATGCGTAGTTCTCTATTGCACGAGTAGAACACAATTTGTTGTGGGCGTAGATGTTGTCAACTTTCTTGCCGCTACTAGTCTTATCTTGCTTCAACGTTATTGTGGGATGAAGCGGCCCGGACCAACCTTACACGTACGCTTACGTGAGACCGGTTCCATCGACTAACATGCACTAGTTGCATAAGGTGGCTGGCGGGTGTCTGTCTCTCCCACTTTAGTTGGAGCGGATTCGATGAAAAGGGTCCTTATGAAGGATAAATAGAAGTTGACAAATCACGTTGTGGCTTTCACGTAGGTAAGAAAACGTTCTTGCTAGAACCCTAATTCAGCCACCTAAAACTTGCAACAACAATTAGAGGACGTCTAACTTGTTTTTGCAGCAAGTGCTTTGTGATATGATATGGCCAAAGTTGTGATGAATGATGAATGATCTATATGTGATGTATGAGATGTTCATGCTATTGTAATAGGAATCACGAATTGCATGTCGATGAGTATGACAACCGGCAGGAGCCATAGGAGTTGTCTTTATTTTTGTATGACCTGCGTGTCATTGAGAAACGCCATGTAAATTACTTTACTTTATTGCTAAACGCGTTAGCCATAGTAGTAGAAGTAATAGTTGGCGAGCAACTTCATGGAGACACGATGATGGAGATCATGATGATGGAGATCATGGTGTCAAGCCGGTGACAAGATGATCATGGAGCCCCAAGATGGAGATCAAAGGAGCTATGTGATATTGGCCATATCATGTCACGTTTATTATTTGATTGCATGTGATGTTTATCATGTTTTGCATCTTGTTTACTTAGAACGACGGTAGTAAATAAGATGATCCCTCATAATAATTTCAAGAAGTGTTCCCCCTAACTGTGCACCGTTGCGACAGTTTGTTGTTTCGAAGCACCACGTGATGATCGGGTGTGATAGATTCTAACGTTCACATACAACGGGTGTAAGACAGATTTACACATGCAAACACTTAGGTTGACTTGACGAGCCTAGCATGTACAGACATGGCCTCGGAACACAGAAGACCGAAAGGTCGAGCATGAGTCGTATAGAAGATACGATCAACATGAAGATGTTCACCGATGTTGACTAGTCCGTCTCACGTGATGATCGGACACAGCCTAGTTGACTCGGATCATGTAATACTTAGATGACTAGTAGAGGGATGCATATCTAAGTGGGAGTTCATTAAATAATTTGATTAAATGAACTTTATTATCATGAACTTAGTCTAAATTTTTTACAATATGTCTTGTAGATCAAATGGCCAACGTAGTCCTCAACTTCAACGCGTTCCTAGAGAAAACCAAGCTAAAAGACGATGGCAGCAACTATACGGACTGGGTCCGGAACCTGAGGATCATCCTCATAGCTGCCAAGAAAGATTATGTCCTACGAGCATCGCTGGGTGACGCACCTGTTCTCCCTGCAGAACAAGACGTTATGAATGCTTGGCAGTCACGTTCCGATGATTACTCCCTCGTTCAGTGCGGCATGCTTTACAACTTAGAGCCGGGGCTCCAAAAGCGTTTTGAGAGACATGGAGCATATGAGATGTTCGAAGAGCTGAAAATGGTTTTCCAAGCTCATGCACGGGTCGAGAGATATGAAGTCTCCGACAAATTCTTTAGCTGTAAGATGGAGGAAAATAGCTCTGTCAGTGAACACATACTCAAGATGTCTGGGTTGCACAACCGCTTGACTCAACTGGAAGTTAATCTCCCGGATGAGGCGGTCATTGACAGAATCCTCCAGTCGCTTCCACCTAGCTACAAGAGCTTTGTGATGAACTACAATATGCAGGGGATGGTAAAGACCATTCCTGAGGTATATGCTATGCTGAAATCAGCAGAGGTTGAAATCAAGAAGGAGCATCAAGTGTTGATGGTGAATAAAATCACTAAGTTCAAGAAGGGCAAGGGTAAAAAGAACTTCAAGAAGGACGGCAAGGAAGTTGCCGCGCCCGATAAGCAAGTTGCCGGGAAGAAGCCAAAAAATGGACCCAAGCCCGAGACTGAGTCCTTTTATTGCAAGGGAAGTGGTCACTGGAAGCGGAACTGCCCCAAGTACTTAGCGGACAAGAAGGCCGGCAAAACAAAAGGTATATGTGATATACATGTAATTGATGTGTACCTTACCAGTACTCGTAGTAGCTCTTGGGTATTTGATACCGGTGCAGTTGCTCACATTTGTAACTCAAAGCAGGAGCTGTGGAATAAACGGAGACTGGCGAAGGACGAGGTGGCGATGCGCGTCGGGAATGGTTCGAAGGTCGATGTGATCGCTGTCGGCACGCTACCTCTACATTTACCTACGGGATTAGTTTTAAACCTCAATAATTGTTATTTAGTGCCAAGTTTGAGCATGAACATTGTCTCTGGATCTCGTTTAATTCGAGATGGCTACTCATTTAAATCTGAGAATAATGGTTGTTCTATTTATATGAGAGATATGTTTTATGGTCATGCTCCGATGGTTAATGGTTTATTCTTAATGAATCTCGTACGTGATGATACACATATTCATAGTGTGAATACCAAAAGAGTTAAAGTTGATAACAATAGTTCCACATATTTGTGGCACTGCCGCCTTGGTCACATAGGTGTCAAACGCATGAAGAAGCTCCATGCAGATGGACTTTTAGAGTCTCTTGATTATGAATCATTTGACACGTGCGAACCATGCCTCGTGGGTAAAATGACCAAGACTCCGTTCTCAGGAACAATGGAGCGAGCAACCAACTTATTGGAAATCATACATACCGATGTATGCGGTCCAATGAGTGTTGAGGCTCGCGGTGGCTATCATTATGTTCTCACCCTCACTGATGACTTGAGTAGATATGGGTATATCTACTTAATGAAACACAAGTCTGAAACCTTTAAAAAGTTCAAGGAATTTTAGAGTGAGGTTGAAAATCAACGTGATAGAAAGATCAAGTTTCTACGATCAGATCGTGGAGGAGAATACTTGAGTCACGAATTTGGCACACACTTAAGAAAATATGGAATAGTTTCACAACTCACGCCGCCTGGAACACCTCAGCGTAATGGTGTGTCCGAACGTCGTAATCGCACTCTATTGAATATGGTACGATCTATGATGTCTCTTACCGATTTACCGCTATCTTTTTGGGGCTATGCTTTAGAGACTGCCGCATTCACTTTAAATAGGGCTCCGTCGAAATCCGTTGAGACGACACCGTATGAATTATGGTTTGGAAAGAAACCTAAGCTGTCGTTTCTAAAAGTTTGGGGATGCGATGCTTATGTGAAGAAACTTCAACCTGAAAAGCTCGAAACCAAGTCGGAAAAATGCGTCTTCATAGGATACCCTAAAGAGACTATTGGGTATACCTTCTACCTCAGATCCGAAGGCAAGATCTTTGTTGCCAAGAATGGATCCTTTCTAGAGAAGGAGTTTCTCTCGAAAGAAGTAAGTGGGAGGAAAGTAGAACTTGATGAAGTGTTACCTCTTGAACCGGAAAATGGCGAAACTCAAGAAAACGTTCCTGAGGTGCCTGCACCGACTAGAGAGGAAATTAATGATAATGATCAAGATACTTCTAATCAAGCTCCTACTGAAATTCGAAGGTCCACAAGGACACGTTCCGCACCAGAGTGGTACGGCAACCCTGTCTTGGAAATCATGTTGTTAGACAACGGTGAACCTTCGAACTATGAAGAAGCGATGGTGGGCCCGGATTCCGACAAATGGCTGGAAGCCATGAAATCCGAGATAGGATCCATGTATGAAAACGAAGTATGGACTTTGACTGACTTGCCCGTTGAACGGCGAGCCATAGAAAATAAATGGATCTTTAAGAAGAAGACAGACGCGGATGGTAATGTGACCGTCTATAAAGCTCGGCTTGTCGCTAAGGGCTATCGACAAGTTCAAGGAATTGACTACGATGAGACTTTCTCACCGGTAGCGAAGCTGAAGTCCGTCCGAATCATGTTAGCAATTGCCGCATTCTACGATTATGAAATATGGCAAATGGACGTCAAAACGGCATTCCTTAATGGTTTCCTTAAGGAAGAATTGTATATGATGCAGCCGGAAGGTTTTGTCGATCCTAAGAATGCTGACAAGGTGTGCAAGCTCCAACGCTCGATTCATGGGCTGGTGCAAGCATCTCGGAGTTGGAACATTCGCTTTGATGAGATGATCAAAGCGTTTGGGTTTACGCAGACTTATGGAGAAGCCTGCGTTTACAAGAAAGTGAGTGGGAGCTCTGTAGCATTTCTCATACTATATGTAGATGACATACTTTTGATGGGAAATGATATAGAACTCTTGGACAGCATTAAGGCCTACTTGAATAAAAGTTTTTCAATGAAGGACCTTGGAGAAGCTGCTTATATATTAGGCATCAAGATCTATAGGGATAGATCGAGACGCCTCATAGGTCTTTCGCAAAGCACATACCTTGATAAGATATTGAAGAAGTTCAATATGGATCAATCTAAAAGGGGGTTCTTACCTGTGTTACAAGGTGTGAAATTGAGCTCATCTCAATGTCCGACCACGGCAGAAGATATAGAAGAGATGAGTGTCATCCCCTATGCCTCAGCCATAGGTTCTATTATGTATGCCATGCTGTGTACCAGACCTGATGTAAACCTTGCCGTAAGTTTGGTAGGAAGGTACCAAAGTAATCCCGGCAAGGAACACTGGACAGCGGTCAAGAATATCCTGAAGTACCTGAAAAGGACTAAGGAAATGTTTCTCGTTTATGGAGGTGACGAAGAGCTCGTCATAAAGGGTTACGTCGACGCTAGCTTCGACACAGATCTGGATGACTCTAAGTCACAAACCGGATACATGTATATTTTGAATGGTGGGGCAGTAAGCTGGTGCAGTTGCAAGCAAAGCGTCGTGGCGGGATCTACATGTGAAGCGGAGTACATGGCAGCCTCGGAGGCAGCACATGAAGCAATTTGGGTGAAGGAGTTCATCACCGACCTCGGAGTCATACCCAATGCGTCGGGGCCAATCAAACTCTTCTGTGACAACACTGGAGCTATTGCACTTGCAAAGGAGCCCAAGTTTCACAAGAAGACCAGACACATCAAGCGTCGCTTCAACTCCATTCGTGAAAATGTTCAAGATGGAGACATAGAAATTTGTAAAGTGCACACGGATCTGAATGTCGCAGATCCGTTGACTAAACCTCTCCCTAAGGCAAAACATGATCAGCACCAGAACTCTATGGGTGTTCGATTCATCATAATGTAACTAGATTATTGACTCTAGTGCAAGTGGGAGACTGTTGGAAATATGCCCTAGAGGCAATAATAAAAGCATTATTATTATATTTCCTTATTCATGATAATTGTCTTTATTCGTGCTATAATTGTGTTATCCGGAAATCGTAATACATGTGTGAATAATAGACAACAACGTGTCCCTAGTAAGCCTCTAGTTGACTAGCTCGTTGATCAACAGATAGTCATGGTTTCCTGACTATGGGCATTGGATGTCAATGATAACGAGATCACATCATTAGGAGAATGATGTGATGGACAAGACCCAATCCTAAACATAGCATAAGATCGCATAGTTCGTTTGCTAGAGTTTTCCAATGTCAAGTATCCTTTCCTTAGACCATGAGATCGTGTAACTCCCGGATACCGTAGGAGTGCTTTGGGTGTACCAAACGTCACAACGTAACTGGGTGACTATAAAGGTATACTACGGGTATCTCCGAAAGTGTCTGTTGGGTTGACACGGATCGAGACTGGGATTTGTCACTCCGCTTGACGGAGAGGTATCACCGGGCCCTCTCGGTAATGCATCATCATAATGAGCTCAATGTGATCAAAGTGTTTGATCACGGGATCATGCATTACGGTATGAGTAAAGTGACTTGCCGGTAACGAGATTGAACGAGGTATAGGGATACCGACGATCGAATCTCGGGCAAGTAAAATACCGATTGACAAAGGGAATCGTATACGGGATTAATTGAATCCTCGACATCGTGGTTCATCCGATGAGATCATCGTGGAACATGTGGGAGCCAACATGGGTATCCAGATCCCGCTGTTGGTTATTGCCCGAGAGCCGTCTCGGTCATGTCTGCATGTCTCCCGAACCCGTAGGGTCTACACACTTAAGGTTCGGTGACGCTAGGGTTGTGAAGATATGTATATGCAGTAACCCGAATGTTGTTCGGAGTCCCGGATGAGATCCCGGACGTCACGAGGAGTTCCGGATTGGTCCGGAGGTAAAGAATTATATATAGGAAGTGCTGTTTTGGCCATCGGGACAAGTTTCGGGGTTATCGGTATTGTACCGGGACCACCGGAGGGTCCCGGGGGGTCCACCGGGTGGGGCCACCTATCCCGGAGGGCCCCATGGGTTGAAGTAGGAAGGGAACCAGCCCCTGGAGGGCTGGGCGCGCCCCCTTCCCTTGGGCCCATGCGCCTAGGGTTGGGGGAAACCCTAGTGGGGGCGCCCCCCCTTGCTTGGGGGCAAGTTCCCCTCCCTGGCCGCCGCCCCCTAGGAGATTGCATCTCCTAGGGCCGGCGCCCCCCCAGGGGGCCTATATAAAGGGGGGAGGGGAGGGGGCAGCCGCACCCCTTGCCCTGGCGCCTCCCTCTCCCTCTCCAACATCTCCTCCTCCTCCGTAGGGCTCGGCGAAGCCCTGCCGGAGTACTGCAGCTCCACCATCACCACGCCGTCGTGCTGCTGCTGGAGCCATCTTCCCCAACCTCTCCTTTGCCTTGCTGGATCAAGAAGAAGGAGACGTTACGCTGACCGTACGTGTGTTGAACGCGGAGGTGCCATCCTTTCGGTGCTAGGATCTCCGGTGATTTGGATCACGTCGTGTACGACTACCTCATCCCCGTTCGTTGAACGCTTCCGCTCGCGATCTACAAAGTGGTATGTAGATGCAATCTCTCTCCCATGACTCGTTGCTTAGATGAACTCATAGATGGATCTTGGTGAAACCGTAGGAAAAATTTTAATTTTCTGCAACGTTCCCCAACAGCGGGTGATCAAGCCGATCGCGCGCGAGGTCGGGGACGCCGCTCGATGGAGGCGTGATGGCGACGGAGTCCGAGATGAAGCCGGCGGCGGCGGTCAGCAGGGCGGCTATGATTGGCCGCTGCATGACACGAGGCCGCTGGGTCGGGGTGATGCAGGAGTCCCGGTCGGAACAAGGCGGTGACGTCCGGCGTAGATCGACGGGCGGGCCGGCGCGCGAACGGCGGCGGCGAAGGGCCGCCGCATGACGTGAGGCCGCCGGGTCGGGGCGACCGGCGGGCAGACGCGCGGACGACGCGCGAGGCCGCCGGGTCGGTGAAGAAGCCGGCCTATCGCGCCGGTGTTGGAGTAAAGGCGCATGGGGTCAACAGCGGCGGTGGGCGACGCAAACCGGATCACATAGACCGGAAAACCAAAAAGTAGACGCCGATCAAAGTGATCGGCGAGAGAGAGAAAACCCGGATCAAAGGATCGGGAAAAAGACTCTCTAGGGCAGCCGGCCAACACGGCCGGCGGACGAACCCTAGGTACGCGCGGTGCGGCCCCTGGCGGCGGTCATGGAGGCCGACCACCCCGGGGGCGGCGCGCAGGTGCGGAAGCGGCGGCGGCTAGGGTTTAGGATCGACTTGCGATAGATACCATGTAGAAGGGAAAGAGGGATTGGTGGAATAGTTGTTGTATTGCTTGAGCCTCGTGGGCATATATATAAGAGTACAATCATCTGCTTGGAGTATAAGACAAGGCAGAACGAATCCTAGTCTATCTCGTCTTTCCTAATAAACATTATACTCAACAGTATCTGCTGAAGTGAATATCCTCTCCGGCAACACGTCGGTCCCCATGGCTCCCTTCACAGCCTCCATGGAGATCCTCAGTGGTGCCTAGTTCGTCTCTCTGGCTTGCTCTCTTTCATCCAATTCGAATTTGGTCTCCAGATTTGTTCTTGCGATGTTTTCCTCTAATTCATCCAAATTGATTTCTTATTTATTCTTGTGAGGTTTTCCAGCGACTCCTTGAGCAGCTTGGAGATTGGTTTGGATTCCAAAACGGAACCAAGTAGTTGGATCTTAAAAAATGGGTCTGTCTAAGACACATCTAGATGTGACACAGTTATGTCACATTTAGCTGATGTTCACTCTCTTTGTGGTCTGTTTTTCTTTGTTCAAGTTTTTTCAGTTTTTGTTGCTGCATTATATATTTATGGGAGTTTAGATGTGACATCCTAAAAAAAACATATGTGAATTAGACAAACCGCTAAAAAATACCTAACGGAGTCCGCTATCGAAGTCGAAGTACAGTTCCTGAGTGTCCGTTGATGACTCGACCTTGTCTGGATCCCCATCTTCTTCAGCCATTCCCTCACCTGGGTAGTCTGGATCCCCATTGTGTTCAGCCATTCCGTCACCTCGTCGTACATCTTATCCGTAGCTCCCGCCCGCCTTCCAGACTACCTGCAGAGAACATCGAGCAAGGGATTGAGCTCAGCGGCAACCTTCTTCGTCGCCGACTTGATCTCCGATAACGACTTGGCGTGCTTCCTCCTCGCAGCATGCTCGATGCCCTTCCTGGATTCGGCACTCTTTCCCTTCACCTTCCCCTCCATCTCACGAACCGGACCTCTCTCATGCTCCTCGCCTTTCCGCCGCCTCTTTTATTTTCTTTTTGCGCCCGGGTTCCCACGGCACTCTTCCCCTTCGCCTCCGCTTCCATCTCCGCCTCTACTTCCATCTCAGAGACGGCTCTCTGCTCCTCGTCCTTCCGCCGCCACCCGCCGCAGCTGTTCTTTTTTTTTTCTTTCTGAAAGGGTGTTCTTTTCTTTTTTTTGACGGGTTCTCTTTTCTTTTCGATTCCGCGGAAGGGAATGTCTTGCTGCTAATTGTTTCTAAATAATACACTATTTTTAGTAAATTTGAGAAACATTACGCCATTTAGATTTATTTCAAAAATAATACGGCATCGGCCTCTAGGAAGCCGATTAGCTTCTGTCGGCCATCTGTAAGCCGAGTAGGAGGCAGTCGACCACCGGTAAGCCGAGTGGACCCAGTCGGTAAGCCGATTAGTGGCTGCTCGGCCAGGTGCGTATGTAGTCGGCCAGGTGCATGCAGTTGGCCAGCAGTAAGGCTGGTTGTAATGGAGAGTATCATATACTAGTATCTTGCATATGATACTACCTCCCTAATGCATAGTATCATATATTAGTATCATCTAGTACTCTATTTATTGTCATGCATGACATAAAGTAGCATAGCATTTAATATGATACGGTATCATGATATGATACTACACCCTCTCTTTCTTCATTTAATACTATGACACATCATCAAAATTACCTAGTTGGCATGCATGATACTAGCTATGATACTACCATTACGACCAGCCTAAGCCGATGAGTGGCAGGTGTTCATGCAGTCGGCCGATGAGTGGCTATATGCCTCGATGGATGGACGGATGGGGTGCAAGTGGGATGCTACTGCTTCGTATTTTAATCGCTTCTTCTTCCTTGTTCATTTCTCTAGCTTGGTACTGGTATTTTTTGCGATCAGCCGGTTGGTTAATTTAGCTGCCACCTTAGCTAGCTCACATGGGTCTCGAGGTGCTCACGGCGAGGGACCAGATGCCAAGGTGCCGGTACCAGCGGCGAGCTCTGTAGTGACGATGGCGACGACGGCCAGGAGGTGGCAGCGTCGGCCGCCAGGTGGACGAGGGCGAGGCGGCCGCTGCGAATGTGGAGGAGGTTGTCAGGGAAGAAGGCGATGCATGCCGGAGCTTTCCGCATGGCGCAACGTAGGCGTGGGGTGATGCTGCTGATGCGGCTGGTGCTCCTGGCGCCGGCGCGGCGGGCGGCCGCACTGCTGGTGCGGCAGATTGCGTGCGCGGCCGAGTGCCCCGCTATCGTGTTCTCCTCACGGTGGAGGCTCCCCGCGCTATCCCACTCTGCCAGCGGCGGCGCCAGCCAGACCGCCAAGCTGCGGGCTTTCTACCTCAAAAGGAGCCTCTCCGCCGGCTCCGGCGCCGGCTCCCCCTGCTGATCGCCTCAAAAACTACACACCATCGACAGCGTGCGGATGGCCATCGTGCATGAGCTAGCAAATCATCTTCCCAATACTGTAGTCATACGTTGCATGTAAGGCTCGAGCTAGCAAAGCATCTTCACGATGCTGTAATCATGTGTTGCATGTAAGGATTAAAATACGAAGCAGTAGCATCCCACTTGCACCCATCCGTCCATCCATCAAGGCATATAGCCACTTATCGGCCGACTGCATGCGCACCTGCCACTAATCGGCTTACCACTGTCCGACTGCATGCCCACTGACCAACTGCATGCGCTCCTGGCCGAGCAGCCACTAATCGGCTTACCGGTGGCCGACTGGGCCCACTCGGCTTGCCGGTGGCCCACTGGTTCTACTCGGTTTACCGGTGGCCGATAGAAGCCAATCGGCTTCCCCCAGGCCGATGCCGTATTATTTTTAAAATAAATCTAAACAGCGTAATATTTCTTAAATTTATTTAAAAAAGTGTATTATTTTTAAAAAAATTAGCTGTCTTGCTTAGGGTTTCGACGAAACGGAAAGACTGTTTTTTTTTCTTTTTTTTTAGAATAAATGGAGAGACTGGTGGGTGTGGGGTGCACTATATTGCGTCTCGGTCGCAGCCCGGCCCAATAGAACTACACACACTCCTTCCAGTCCACATGTGGCGCTCAAAAAGGGGGAGCGAGCAAGCGGCTCGCTTGGGATAGAGCATTGTAAGCTACTCTTTTTTTCTCACTTTGGGCTTCTTGTTTGCATTGTGCTATTTGTATTTGCATTCGTTGATCGGCTCAGCCAGGCTCTTTAAATAAAAGTAAAAAAATACAAGTAGTTTGGTTGCCTACATTGCATCATGAGGTTGTTTAATGCATGACGCATGATATTTGGTTGTCAGTTGTCGTGCTTGTTTTCCTGACAATGAGTATTGGGTGTGCATAAAGGAGTGTAGAGACTAATTCCGATAATGTATGACCTAATTTGGAAATTTCAAATATATTCCCTGCCAGCCTCGCTTAGACTGAAGAGTAGGTCTTCATTCTTACATAAGCCGAAGAGTAACTCTTCGTCTAACGTAAGGCCGAAGAGGGCATTTCTGTCCTTTGTGGGCCGGAGACATGTCGATCTGCGCCGAAGGGTAATCTTCGGTGGCTAGTGGGCTGAAGAGATTAACTTCGGATGTGCGTACACCGAAGAGTGTTCTTCGCCAACACATGACCGAAGAGTTCAGGATAAAGCTACCACGACCATTTCTTTCTCCTAACTCTCTTCTCTTCAACATTTTCTCTCGATCAACCTTCGTTTTATCCCCTAACCACTGTCACCTACCAGATCCACTAGAGGAGACCTATTCTCGGCAGCCAAGTCCTCAATCTATCCATGGGTAGAGGTTGGGGGCACGGGGGAGGATGTCCGGTGCGGAGCATGGAAGGAGGTCGGTTGGGGGGAGTTCGGGTGGAGGAGGAAGAGGTCGGTAGGGGTAGCTCGGGTGGAGGAGGAGGAGCTTGACTGGGAAAAGTTTGGGCCGACCCTCTTTGCTGCATCCTACGGGGAGGCGGTGGTGGTTGCACGGAGGTCATCGAGGCAAGCTGCATTTGCGAGGAGGAAGAGGAGCTTGGTAGGGGGAGACAACAGATCGAAGCCGCAAGACATGCATCAAGGGTATACCATTAACTCTTTGATAATATCCATTAATTAGGGTTTAATCTAAATTGTTAGTGGTTATGGTTTGATTAGTGTTGTCACCGGTTAGGGTATACATCCTGTTAGTTTTTAGCTTAAAACGGTAGGAGATATTAAATAACAATAAATTTACTTAGTTTTACAAGTCTTGAGGTGAGTCCTCAAGGACCAGAGCACGGTCCATGATCAAATCCCAAAAAGCAAAAGAAGTAGTGTAATGCAGATAAGGATCTAGAGTAGGATCAACAGTGGGGGACTAGAATTACAAAGAGAGTGCAAATAGAGTAATGTAGTCCCAGAAGGAGTGATTGCATAGTTTTACATCTTGTTAGTAGTTAGTGTTGGTCTTGTGTGTGTGTGTATTGCTAGTATGTTGCCTGTCACTGGTTAGTAGTTATAGTCAGATTAGTGCATATGTTAGTCACTTGTTAAATTAAGTGTGCAGTATGCAATACATGCGATAAATTGGAGCATAGAGTACAAATATTATTGGTTCATTGTGATTGATGGCAATATGAAAATGTCCGGTAGGTGAAATGTCAGAATCTATGAATTTCAGTGCGTATTATGTCCTTGGTAATGTTCGATACAATGAGTTGGGTTGATCTTAGTGAGTACAAATGTTGTCGGTTGACACTTCCAGACCCTGAAAGAGTGAACAATACCTTGTGCAAGTTGTGGCATTTCTAACTATGTGTGTGTGGGGAAACAACACCTCCTATGGTTGCGTTGTAGGAAGAGTCCTAATGCACCATGGTTGAGATAATGTGTACTCAAATACGACCTGATCAGGAGCATGGTGAGCACACAAATGAGAGTATCGTTCAAATAAACGAGGACGACTTATAAACTTAATATTTATAATTAGTATGGTGGATTGGCATTTACATCCGGCCACGCCAACCCACCGGACTAACGGCACCTCGTGCCTAGTTTTTTCATTATGCCCCTTGTGCAGGTTACAGGGGGCTACATACTAGGAGAAAAGGGAAAGCAGGAAGACGACGACGCGGCTGGGACGGAAGAAGGCTTCAGGCGCCGACATTGTTCGCCTTCTCCTGATGCACCAATGACTCTGCAACGGCGCCCACCTCTTGTTTGGCCCAGCGCTGATCCTCCATGTCGAGCTCTTCCAGAAGAACCTCCATGGGGAAGTTGGGGAAGGAATTGTGAACGCCGGCGAGAATGCGGTTCGCCATCGCACGCGCCACGTAGTTCACCTCCGCCTCTTGTGTTCCCTCGCCTTTCTGACGAAAATCCCCAAACCGCGCCACCAGATGTTGGAAGAAGAATACCAAATGGTTCAACTTCCCTTCATCGAAAGCATGGTACGGGGCATAACCTATCAAGGCCGAGGACGTCCATGTCTTTGTTTAGGCGGAGGTACACATCGTGCAGCGATGCCACATCTTCGTAGTGCTCGGCGTGGAGGGTGGCGAAGACTCGCTCCACCCTGCGACGGCGGATCCGCTCCATCTCCACCTGGTTGCGAAGTTTCGTGGCCTCGCTCTCTAGGCGGAGGGCGGTGCCACTAAGAATGCCCCGGAGTTCACGGATCTCGACATCTTTCGCGGCGAGATTGGCGCGCATCTGCTCCCACTCGTAGCGATTGACTTCATGCGACATGGTGGTGATGGGAGGAGGACTATGGCGAAGGTAGTGGAGGCAAGGGCTCTTGTGCTCAGAGGGCTTGAGGGCTCGTGCAGTGCAAGACGATGAAGATGGAGGAAGAAGAAGAATGGGGAGTGGTCAGCCCCAATCCTCATCCTTATATAGGATGAGGGAGGAGGCAAGATGCCCTCTCCAATCGGTGCCCACTCCAATCGACGCTAGGCAATCAACACATGCGGCGGGCAGTTGAGTTCCTCGATGAGAACTCAAAAGCTTGCGAGGCACATGGAATCGCATAGTAGGGTTTAATGGTGCGGGATCATAATTGTTCCTGCATCAATATAAACCCCGAGGCGAATTTAAGATGGATTGACAACACGCGGGACGATGCGTGTTCAAACCAGTGGTGGCAGGAGTTAAAAGATTTGATTCTTGCACCTGACAAGACTCTCATGCCAGGTGCCAGGGTCATCGAGTACGTACGTGACTGAACAAGCAGCGGGTGGTGCAAGTGGGTTGAACCTAGCCCTTCACCAGGCATCTAACGCATAACGCATGGGGCTGGCTCCTCGCTTGTACCAAAGCACGCCTACTATTCACTTATCAGACTAGACGGGAAAAATGACTGGCATTAGTGGCCACGTGTTTTCTTAGGGGCCTCGCTCTGACAAAGGTGAGAGACACTCATCAGGCCCAGGTCCAGGGGCTACTGTCGGTGTTGTGAATGATTGGCTCACGGAGATAACCGCATGCGGACCACTGGCAGACCCTTCCTCAGCCTGAAGCCATCGAAGACTCAAGGGTCGAGAATGAGAACCACCCGGCAACAACCCCATTTCCTTACCCTTGAAGGCCTCTCTGCTCCCCCGCCTCATGCGTGGCAGGCTGGGCCTGCTCCGTCAGGGCCGATTTGCCACCTTACGGCCATGCAGGTCAGGCGTTGATGAATATTTGCACCAGGGGTGAGTCATCGCCTCGCTCGCTGCACATGCAACACATGCGATGGTATGTGGCGGTCTCAAGATGGAGCATCACCATAGGCGATGGTGATGCGACTAGAGTCTGTTCCCAGGGAGAAGAAGGTGATGGCACATCACCATGCATTTAATGTGTCTACCTATCCTATCTGCTTAGAGCGGTTCCTTAGCAACTATGCCATTGTGGTATCCCTTGACCTATAAAAGGAGGACAAGACGGAGAATTAAAAAGATTGGACACTTGGTAGAACGCCAATAGGGATACATTGTCCTCCCCATTCCCGGGAAGGTTTTGTCGCTATAATCCACCCATCAAAACACACACAAAAAGCAGGAGTAGGGTATTACGCACCATGCACCCCGAACCTGGGTAAACCACTATGCCCATTGTGCATGATCTGGTAGTGTAGGTCCGTGCCTTCGTGCCCCAATCCTGAACTAGCAAAAGGACGTCTCCCGTCCATGGTGTCACGCGCGTGTTCTGCACACGCGCGTTGACAAGTACTAAACCGATACACATTCAAGCTAGCTAGTGTTCAGTTCAGCACAAAGTGGTTAGAGTACATAGTTTTGGCTCATTCATGCTAGCAAAGTACAGAGTTTTTGCATATTCAGTTGGTTCTTTGTTCTTACGAATTTGGTATTTGTAGTTTACCTGACAATAAAATAGTAATTTTCTAGTTGATCAAATTGCGCATGATTTCTAAAATCCAATCTCGTCATCCGTTGGATAATACTTTCCTTACTGTTGTTTGATTTAGATACTCAAATGTAATTTGGCTCTATTTTGCCCAATCATATAATTATTTATGTCACAAATACCTTGATTCAATCTAATTATGAATATCATGTTTTATTTTGAGGCGTACTAAAAGAGAACGGCAAAAAATTGATGGATGGATTTGTAGTTCAATTCAATATGTTGTTGATTATGTGTGCGGTGATCTTGCAATGTTAAATTCTATTCAAAGGTCATAGTTTGTTCAATACATGTGAATTTTTGAAAAGCAAATTTGTGGTGTGGTGCCCTATTAGGGCAGTTTTGGAGCAGTCGTGGCCCTATTTCGTGCCCTATTCACTACTACAGGATGCTGCTAACGCAACATTACGATCAGAGACACTTTGACGAAACTGTGTGCGATGCCATAATTGCAAACAGTGGTGTAAAAACCCGTCAAAAAGGGTGCAAAACGTTTGCGATGGCGGAGCCATCAAACACGGTTCAGATTTTAGTTGCGTGTGCGATTCAGGCCACACGGTTAACCCGTTCGTATTGTTTGCTATGAGGCAGAACAACAGAAATGGGCAGCCATATCAATGTGTGTGCGATATACGGCATACATTTCGCTCCGATGAACCGTTTGCTATTAGGGAGTGCAACATAAACGGTTAGCCAGATCAAGGTGTGTGTGATATAGGGCATAAGGTTCACTCGGACGAACTATTTTCGATTAGCGAACGCAATAGAAATGGTTCAACTTAACAAGATGTGTGTGATATGTGGCAAACAGCCGACTCGGATGAACTATTTGCGATGAGAAATTACAACACAGACGGTTAATACAGTTAGTTTGTGTGCGATTCTGTGTGTACAAAAAACTTTGAAAAATGCAAACTAGTTGCTTGCGGTGGCTAGGAGTATCGCACACGATGCGTCTTAGTGTACTCGTGTGCGATGGTTAGTAAGCTACACATATGTTTCCTTATGTTAACACTTGTGTGATAAATGTTGGGGAACGTAGTAATTTCAAAAATTTCCTACGCACACATAAGATCATGGTGATGCATAGCAACGAGAGGGGAGAGTGTTGTCTACGTACCCTCGTAGACCGAAGCGGAAGCGTTGACGCAACGTAGAGGAAGTAGTCGTACGTCTTCCCGATCCGACCGATCCAAGCGCCGTTACTCCGGCGCCTCCGAGTTCTTAACACACGTTCAGCTCGATGACGATCCCCGGGCTCCGATCCAGCAAAGCTTCGGGGAGGAGTTCCGTCAGCACGACGGCGTGGTGACGATCTTGATGTACTACCGACGCAGGGCTTCGCCTAAGTACCGCGACAATATGACCGAGGTGGAATATGGTGGAGGGGGGCACCGCACACGGCTAAGGAACGATCACGTTGATCAATTATGTGTTCTAGGGTGCCCCCTGCCCCCGTATATAAAGGAGCAAGGGGGGAGGCCGGCCGGCCCTTGGGGCGCGCGCCAGGAGGAGGAGTTCTCCTCCTAGTAGGAGTAGGACTCCCCTCTTTCCTACTCCTACTAGGAGGGGGAAAGGAAGGGGGAGAGGAAGAGGGAAAGGGGGGCACCGCCCCCCCTCTCCTAGTCCAATTCGGACCAGAGGGGGAGGGGGCGCGCGGCCCACCCTGGCCGCCCCTCTCTCTCTCCACTAAGGCTCATATGGCCCAATACTCCTCCCGGGGGGTTCCAGTAACCCCTCCGACACTCCGGTTTTCTCCGAAACCACTCGGAACCATTCTGATGTCCGAATATAGTCGTCCAATATATCAATCTTTACGTATCGATCATTTCGAGACTCCTCGTCATGTCCGTGATCTCATCCGAGACTCCGAACTAACTTCGGTACATCAAAATGCATAAACTCATAATATAACTGTCATCGAAACCTTAAGCGTGCGGACCCTACGGTTCGAGAACAATGTAGACATGACCGAGACACGTCTCCGGTCAATAACCAATAGCGGGACCTAGTTGCCCATATTGGTTCCCACATATTCTACGAAGATCTATCGGTCAGACCGCATAACAACATACGTTGTTCCCTTTGTCATCGGTATGTTACTTGCCCGAGATTCGATCGTCGGTATCCAATACCTAGTTCAATCTCGTTACCGGCAAGTCTCTTTACTCGTTCTGTAATACATCATCTCACAACTAACACATTAGCACTAGTAGAAAAGGGGGCAATGGTCCAGGGTGGATTAGCCCATTAGTCCCGGTTCAATCTAGAACCGGGACAAATGGGGGCATTGGACCCGGTTCGTGAGCCCAGGGGGCCGGCCGGGCCACCTGGGCCATTGGTCCCGGTTCGTCTGGACCTTTTGGTCCCGGTTGGTGGGACGAACCAGGACCAATTGGCCTCGCTCCTGGCCCACCACCATTGGTCCCGGTTGGTGGCATGAACCGGGACCAAAGGTACCCATTTAGTCCCGGTTCATGCCACGAACCGGGACCAGTGGTGCAGCCTATATATACCCCTCGCGCCGGAGCAGAGCACTCAGTGCTCTGTTTTTCTAGGCCGGCGAGAGGAGGGGCTTTAGGTGCTCTAGCTCACCTCCTATGCACATGAGGTGTTCGATGAAATGCCCGAGCCACACTAGTTAAGCTTTCTCCTCTCGAAGCTCGACCTCAAAGCTCCATTTTCCTCGAGATTTGTCTAGATTTAGCGGTCCGTCACGCCCCACCCCTGTCTTCACCGCCGTCGATCACCCGCGCCAATCTCATCACCGACACCACCGTGGTGAGCCTCTTGCTCTTATCTTCTTTCTGAAAGGAAAAATATTCTTACTTGTATGTTTAGATAGATACTTGTATCATTTTCTTACTTTTATTATTGCATCTTATATAGTGCGATGGTTTTGGTATCCGCCCCCGTCGGCCCTCGTCCTGTCTATGATTCGGATGTGGTATATATATATTAATCTTTATAACTATTGGTTCATTTATTGTTTATGATAATTATACGGACCAACGTGACATAGATTTTATTTATCTAGGATGTATGTGAACCGGAAATTCCAACCGACCCTACTGTTGAGAGGTTAAATTTATTTGAAGAAGAAAACAATTTCTTGAAGGAAAAAATAAAAAAAATTGAGGAGGAGAAGATGATATTGGAGTTGCATGTTGCGGATGTCGTCGATGATCACAGGATCAAGATGGATGCAATGCGCTTGAAGATTAGAAAGATTAGAAAATATGCCATTCATACCGAGGCTTGGTATCATTATGTCGTTGGATCAATTGTTACCTTGGTTGCGATTATGATCGCATTTGTTTTCGCATTAAAATGTTTTACATAGTTTCAATGTATGGTTTAATTAATTAGATGCTCTGGAGAGCTATATGTTGTTAGATGAGAACTATGTATGTACTTTGGTTTTAATGTGATGATGAACTTCTATTAATTTAGACACTTAATTATATATAATGCACGCAGATGAACCGGCAATGGATGTACGGTGACAGACACACCTCCGAGTACATTAAGGGCGTGCATGAGTTTCTCAATGCGGCTAAGGCAAACAAGCAGAATGGTTTTATGTGTTGTCCATGCCCTGATTGTGGGAATACGAAGTCTTAGTCTGACCGGAAAATCCTTCACACCCACCTGCTTTACAAGGGTTTCATGCCACACTATAATGTTTGGACGAGGCACGGAGAAATAGGGGTTATGATGGAAGACGACGAAGAAGAAGAGTACGATGACAACTACGTGCCCCCTGAATACCGTGATGCTGCAACGGGGGGAGCTGGTGAAGATCAAGAGGAACCAGACGATGTGCCCAATGATGCTGCAACGGGTGAAGGTGCTGAAGATGAAGAGGAACCAGACGATGTGCACGATGATGGTGATCTCCGCCGGGTCATTGTTGATGCAAGGACGCAATGCGAAAGTCAAAAGGAGAAGCTGAAGTTCGATCGCATGTTAGAGGATCACAAAAAAGGGTTGTACCCCAATTGCGAAGATGGCAACACAAAGCTCGGTACCGTATTGGAATTGCTGCAGTGGAAGGCAGAGAATGCTGTGCCTGACAAAGGATTTGAGAAGCTACTGAAAATATTGAAGAAGAAGCTTCCAAAGGATAACGAATTGCCCGACAGTACATACGCAGCAAATAAGGTCGTATGCCCTCTAGGATTGGAGGTGGAGAAGATACATGCATGCCCTAATGACTGCATCCTATACCGCGGTGCATACAAGTATCTGAACGCATGCCCGGTATGCGGTGCATTGCGGTATAAGATCAGACGAGATGACCCTGGTGATGTTCACGGCGATCCCCGCAGGAAGAGGGTTCCTGCGAAGGTGATGTGGTATGCTCCTATAATACCACGGTTGAAACGTCTGTTCAGAAACGGAGAGCATGCCAAGTCGATGCGATGGCACAGTGAGGACCGTAAGAAAGACGGGAAGTTGAGAGCACCCGCTGACGGGTCGCAGTGGAGAAAAATCATGAGAAAGTACTGGGATGAGTTTGCAAAGGACCCAAGGAACGTATGGTTTGCTTTAAGCGCGGATGGCATTAATCCTTTCGGGGAGTAGAGCAGCAATCACAGCACCTAGCCGGTCACTCTATGTATGTATAACCTTCCTCCTTGGATGTGCATGAAGCGGAAGTTCATTATGATGCCAATTCTCATCCAAGGCCCTAAGCAACCCGGCAACAACATTGATGTCTACCTAAGGCCATTAGTTGAAGAACTTTTACAGCTGTGGAATGGAAATGGTGTACGTACGTGGGATGAGCACGGACAGGAGGAATTTAACCTAAAGGCGTTGCTGTTCGTGACCATCAACGATTGGCCCGCTCTCAGTAACCTTTCAGGACAGACAAACAAAGGATACCACGCATGCACACACTGTTTACATGACACTGAAAGTATATACCTGGACAAATGCAGGAAGAATGTGTACCTGGGCCATCGTCGATTTCTTCCGACCAACCATCAATGTCGAAAGAAAGGCAAGCATTTCAAAAGCGAGGCAGATCACCGGTAGAAGCCCGCCATGCGTACCGGTGGTCACGTACTTGCTATGGTCAATGATTTACACGTAATCTTTGGAAAGGGTGCCGGCGCACTAGCTGTTCCGAATGACGCTGAGGGACACGCACCCATGTGGAAGAAGAAATCTATATTTTGGGACCTACCCTACTGGAAAGACCTAGAGGTCCGCTCTTCAATCGACGTGATGCACGTGACGAAGAACCTTTGCGTGAACCTGCTAGGCTTCTTGGGCATGTATGGAAAGACAAAAGATACACCCGAGGCACGGGAGGACCTCCAATGTTTGCACCAAAAAGACGGCATGCCTCCGAAGCAGTATGAAGGTCCTGCCAGCTACGCTCTTACGAAAGATGAGAAAGAAATCTTCTTTGAATGCCTGCTCAGTATGAAGGTCCCGACTGGCTTCTCATCGAATATAAAGGGAATAATAAATATTCCAGAGAAAAAGTTCCAGAACCTAAAGTCTCATGACTGCCACGTGATTATGACGCAACTGCTTCCGGTTGCATTGAGGGGGCTTCTACCGGAAAACGTCCGATTAGCCATTGTGAAGCTATGTGCATTTCTCAATGCAATCTCTCAGAAGGTGATCGATCCAGAAATGGTACCAAGGCTAAGGAGTGATGTGGCGCAATGTCTTGTCAGTTTCGAGCTGGTGTTCCCACCATCCTTCTTCAATATCATGACGCATGTCCTAGTTCATCTAGTCGACGAGATTGTCGTTCTGGGGCCCGTATTTCTACACAATATGTTCCCCTTTGAGAGGTTCATGGGAGTCCTAAAGAAATATGTCCGTAACCGCGCTAGGCCAGAAGGAAGCATCTCCATGGGCCATCAAATAGAGGATGTCATTGGGTTTTGTGTTGACTTCATTCCTGGCCTTAAGAAGATAGGTCTCCCTAAATCGCGGTATGAGGGGAGACTGACTGGAAAAGGCACGCTAGGAGCGGACTCAATAATATGCAGGGACGGGCATTATTGGTCTCAAGCACACTACACAGTTCTACATAACTCTACCTTGGTGACCCCGTATGTCGATGAACACAAGAACAGTCTGCGCTCCAAACACCCGGAGCAGTGCGACGACTGGATTACATGTGAACACATCAGGACTTTCAGCAGTTGGTTGGAACCACGTCTCAGAGGTGACAACACTGTTTGTGATGAGTTGTACTTGTTGTCCAGGGGACCATCTTTGACTGTATTGATTTACAAAGGATACGAGATAAATGGGAATACATTTTACACGATTGACCAAGATCAGAAGAGCACCAACCAAAACAACGGTGTCCGCTTTGATGCAACAACCGAGAAGGGAAAGGACACATATTATGGTTACATAGTGGACATATGAGAACTTGACTACGGACAAGATTGTAAGGTCCCTTTGTTTAAGTGCAAATGGGTCAATCTGTCAGGAGGCGGGGTACATGTAGACCCACAGTACGGAATGACAACAGTGGATCTGAAAAATCTTGGGTACACTGATGAACCGTTCGTCCTAGCCAATGATGTGGCACATGTTATCTATGTGAAGGACATGTCTACCAGACCGAGAAAAAGAAAAGATAAGGAAACGGATACATCATACGATGAGCCAAAGCGCCACATAGTTCTTTCAGGAAAAAGGGATATCCTGGGAGTGGATGGCAAGACAAACATGTCTGAAGATTATGAAAGGTTTCATGAAATTCCTCCCTTCAATGTCAAGGCTGACCCAAGCATCCTGATAAACGCTGAAGATTATCCATGGTTACGGCGCAATAAGCAAATGACACAAGCGAAGAAAAAGTGAAGACTTTCTCCCGCAACTATTATGATGATATCATGCCAAATTTGTAACAGACGAGCATGTTATGCCAACTTTTTTAGAGTTCATTTGAAAACTATGAATTTAGGTCGAATTTTCTCTATAGGTGCATCTATGTTCATTTTTTTAGTAAAGTTAATCACAAACTTGTGATTCACACAAATTTCAAAGAATTCAAATTTTAACTATTCAAATTTGAGTTTATAATTTTTCTAAAACTAATGGCACTAACACAAAGTTTATAATTTTGCTGACCTAAAAGCAAAAAGAATAAAAAATAAAGCAAAGAACAAAAGAAAATAAATAATAAAGAAAGCAAAACAAAAACAAAAGCCCGTCCCTCTCTGCGTTGTTGAGCTCCTCTCAAAGTGAAAAAAATGCCTATAATATTTGTTATGACTAACTAAAATTACCAAATTGACTATAATGATAAAACACAGTAATATTAAATAGCAGGAAAAACAATGACTCAAAAATCAATTTTTATTGTAAAGTTATTCATAAACTAGTGATTCACACAAATTTAAAAAAAATTCAAATTTAAACTATTCTAATTTTAGAACTAATTGCGCTAACAGAAAGTTTATATTTTTTGTGACATAAAATAAAAAAGAAATCACTACAAAACTATAAGTATTTAGTTCTAAGTAGAAATGAAAAAAATAGCAAAAAAATGCCACCTACTAGGCCACCACGGCCTGAATACGACTAGAAACCCAACCACCATGGGCCAGGATTCAGGCCCGCAGCAGGCCCAGCAGGCCCACAGGCATTGCAGTGACAGATTAGGCCCGAAAGCCTGCAGTCGAGAGGAGCTCGAGAGGGTGGGCGCAACAGCGCTTATAAACCACTCCCGAGCTCTCTCAGCTAGCGAGGTGGGACTAAAGTTTTGGCGCGGGGCAGCACAAGGCCTTTGGTCCCGGTTGGTGCCACCAACCGGGAATAAAGGAGGGCATTGGTACCGGTTCGTGGCACAAACCGGGACCAATGCCCACCTTTAGTCCCGGTTGGTGCCAACAACCGGGACCAAAGGCCGCCGCTTCCCGCCCTTTGGGCTGCTGAAAATAAGCCTTTGGTCCTGGTTGGTGGCACCAACCGGGACTAAAGGGGGGAATTAGTCCCGGTTGGTTTCACGAACCGGGACTAATGCTCTTGCTATATAAGCAGCACTTAGCAGTCTTTGACCAAATCCATCTGTTTCTTCTCGCCCCGATGCCTTCTGCTCCTCGTCGCCGTCGCCGTCGAGCCCTGCCCCGACGCCGTCAGGCTGGTCCACCTCGCCGTCGCCGCCGCCGAGCCACTGCCCCGACACCATCGCCGCGCCCGCCGCCCCTGCCGGCCCCGACATCATCGACGTCGCCGCGCGCGCCGCCCCTGCCCCGACCCCGTCGCCGTCGCCGCGCGCGCCACCCGTTCCCTGACCCCGTCGCCGTCGCCGCGCGCGCCGCCCCTTCCCCGACCCCGTCATCGTCGCCGCGTGCGCCGCCCGTTCCCCGACCCCGTCACCGTCGCCGCGCGCGCGCCGCCCCTTCCCCGACCCCGTGGTCGTCGCCGCGCGCGCCAGCCCCTTCCCCGACCCCGTCGCCGTCACAGTCGCCGTCTCGCCTTCCCCAACCCGTCGCCGTTGCCCCGACCACACGCCGCCGCCTTCGGTCCGGCCGCCGGCGCCCATTTCTCTTATTTTTTGCATTATTATAAAAATGTGTATATATGCATATGTTCTCTGTGTATATATGTTCATATATGCAAAAGTTAGATTTTAGAAAAACTTTATATATGCAAAATTTTTACATATATGCAACTATATATGTATGTATGTGGATACATGAGGGGGGTCGATATACCCCCTCTCCGATAGCATTTGTGTGTATTTTCATATGTGCATTTTTTCACATATGTATTATTTTTTAAGTTGTTAGTAGATATCGATTTTAGGTTAGTGCATTTTATCACTGATTTTAGGTTAGTTGATCGATTTAGTGCATTTTATGTTTGTTGCATTTTAGGTTAGTGCATTTTATGTTAGTGGAGAGGAAAAAGTAAAATAAGGAAAAGGAAAATAAGTAGAGAAATAAGGAGAAGAAGAAGGAGAAGACGAGGAGAGGAAGAAGAGGAAGAAGAAGAAAAAAAAGAGGAGAAGAAGAAGGAATAGAGGAGCTTCTTCTCCTCTGTTCTTTCTTCTCCTCTTTTTTTTCTTCTTCTTCCTCTTTTTTTTATCGGGAACGAGGGTCGTCGAACATGACAGGAAGAAGAGGATAAAAAAACAAGAGGAAGAAGAAGAAAAAAAGAGGAGAAGAAAGAATAGAGGAGTTCTTCTCCTCTTTTTTTTCTTATCCTCTTTTTTTTCTTCTTCTTCCTCTTTTTTTATCGTGAACAAGGGTCGCCGAGCGGTAGAGAGGAAACCCTAATTAAATAGCAAGTATCGTCGGTGTGAGATACATGTGGCCGTCGGTGTCAGACACTACATCCACGTCCCACAAGTGACGCGGGCTTCGACGCCCACGTCACTTGTGGGACGTGGATGTAGTGTCCGACACCGACGGCCACTTGTATCTCACACCCACGATACTTGCTATTTAGGGTTTTCTCTACCATTCGGCGACCCTCTTTTTTTTCTCCTCTTTTTTTTCTTCTTCCTCTTTTTTTATCGTGAACGAGGGTCGCCGAGCGGTAGAGGAAACCCTAATTAAATAGCAAGTATCGTCGGTGTGAGATACATGTGGCCGTCGGTGTCGGACACTACATCCACGTCCCACAAGTGACGCGGGCTTCGACGCCCACGTCACTTGTGGGACGTGGATGTAGTGTCCGACACCGACGGCCACTTGTATCTCACACCCACGATACTTGCTATTTAGGGTTTCCTCTACCGTTCGGCGGCCCTCTTTTTTTTCTCCTCTTTTTTCTTCTCCACCGAGGGTTCTTGCTGAACTTTGTACCAAAAAGCGAATTATCCTATATGAGACTCCGTTCCAAAATAACTTTGGAGAGCTTCGTACCATCACGCTCCTGTTACTTTCGCCTAATGATGAAGACATGGTTTTGTTGAATCCTTTGACACTAGGCAACCTCCCCGATAGCCACCCCAAACCCTTGAAGCGTTGTCGAGGCCACCCCAAACCCTAGAGAAGCAGCGTCGAGGCCATTAATTAATATATATGATTCCTTACTATGATTAGCTAGCTAGTTCTACGTTTGCCACTAATATATCCATCTGTCATGTTTGAATAATAATTGCCATGTTGTAAATATTTGTAGAAACTATGGACACCACCCGAGACGAAGCAAAAGAAGCGATGTTGAGGGACATAATCGCAGAAGGAAGTGTTGCCGTCTCGTTGTATCTCAACGACACCGATGGTACTCTAGAAGAAGAGGGTGAAGAAGCTGGCTCTGGTGACCTAATGCTGGTGCAAGAAGAAGAACGTGAGGACGGCTCCGGTGACCCAATGCTGGTGCAAGAAGGAGACCGTGATGACGGCTCCGGTGACCGAACCGAGTCCGGCCAGGTATATATATTAGTTAAGCCTGTGCTGACTAGCCAATTGATGCATTCATTGTTTTGGTATGTACACATATTAATTAAGTCTTTGTTCTTTTTTCTAGCCCTCCGGATCGAGCACAACTGAGGTAAAGAGACGAGGCCCGAAGAGAAAGTTGAGGTCGGATGAAAGGTTTGAGATCATAGCAATCGCGCCCGACGGCCAACCTACTGAACCCATCCGAACAAAGAAGGCATTTGTTGCTCAGTGCGGGGTTCTAGTTAGGGACAAGATCCCGATCAGCATCCAACAATGGTTCAAGCCGGCTACTGAAGACCCTGAGGTGTCTTACGTCAATGATATGCAGAAAAATGATCTTTGGAATGAGCTGAAGACAAATTTCACCCTACCGCCAGAGGATGATCTGGAGAAGCCAGTTAAAGAGGAATTAATCAAGTCTTTTGCTCTTAAGAGGATGGCAGACCTATTCAGGAGGTGGAAGAAAGACCTGAATAGGTTTGTCGAGAAAAAAGAGACACCAGAATTCAAGGGCATATATGAGAAGATCAGAGATGACTGGCCTGCATTTGTGGCCCACAAGACATCGGAAAAGAGTAAGAAGATGTCGGAGACAAACAAGAAAAATGCTGCGAAGAAGAAGCATCACCATCGCACGGGGTCAGGTGGCTACCTGGTAGCCCGGCCTAAGTGGGCCAAGGCTGAGAATGATCTGGTTCAAAAAGGGATCGAACCAGAGACAATGAGTTGGCCAGACCGTTGCCGGACTTGGTTCTTCGGGGCTGGCGGAACCTTGGACCCTGTAACAGGGAAGTGCATTTGGACGGACGAGCAACGTGACATTCCCTTGAAGAAGCTTCGGTACTATATCAAAGCAGCGCAGGAAGGGACGTTCCTTCCAGACAGAGAGAACGACGAGCTCACAAAGGCCCTCGGGAATCCTGAGCACCCTGGACGGACACGAGGCACGCCAGGCTCCATTCCGTGGAAGGTTGGGTTTCCGGACGCAGGCGGTTACAAAAGCCAGGAGAGGAGGAAGCAAGTGCGACAGTCCGAACTGCAGGCGCTTAAAGCAAGGGTACTCGGGATAGAGGAACGAGAAGCAAATCGCAGCAACCGAACTGCCGAAGCTTCCCCTGAAGCTACCCCGCCATCTCAGCGGAGAAGCAGCATGGCTTCCACCGAGCTGCTTCAGCCAGAGCTTGTCTTGACGGCTCCTGCCAGCTATCCCGTGGATGCTATCACGGAGGCTCAAATTTGCCACCTTATGACGCAGTGGATGAATATGAAGGTCAAGGCGGCTGTTGGTTCTGTTTATCCTAATGAACCTGGCGCAACTTTTCACTGCCAGCCGATTCCAGAAGGATATGCTAAGGTGATGGTGGATGAAATAACGGAGGGATTTGAGGACCTCTCGCTTGACCACCCTACCGGAGAAGGGGAGACTCGGCTGGGTTCTGCTCTGAAGACTCCATGCCTATGGCGGAAAGAGCTCATCAACCTTCCGAACTGGACGCCTCCGCCTCCTCCTCCTCCTCCGGCGAGTCAGGGCACTCTGCCTCCTCCACCGCCTCCTCCTCCGATGAGTGACGACCAGGGCCCTCGGCCGGCTCCTTCTCCAGCGCGTGGAGGCACTCCGCCTCCTCCGCCTGCGCCGGCGCGCCCGAGCAGCCAACCTCCTCCTTCTCCGCCTCGTCAGCAAGGGCGGAAGAGACCCGCCGCCGCACCGGCAGCTGCTCCGGCGCGTCGTAGTCCTTCTCCTCCTCCTTGTAAGGAAGTCAAGAAGACTGCCGCTCCGTCTGCTCTGCCGGCGTCTAGCAGTACAGCCAGAGGCGGGAGCAAATACAGATTCGGTCCTTCTCTGAAGACTCCAGAGAAGTTACCATACGAGAGGACCCCGGAGGAGAACGCGAGGATCGCGCAAACCGAGGTGGATGACTGGTTTGAAGGGTTGAAAGCAAAGAGAAATCCACCTCCGAAGGAGAAGCTAGATCGGGTGAAAGTGAAGCGCACTCTGGCTGCCCTGGCAAAACCACCCAAGTCTCCGCCGAAAGGCAACTATGAGTGCATTATTGCAAAGACATGGGCCGAAGCATCGCGGTCGGGAAGTACAGTCAGTGATCAAAGGCTGAAAGAACGACGAGTAGCTGGGAAACAAATTGCCCAGCTCGGCGAACAAGCAAAGCAATCGTGCCCCCCGCTCAAGGTGCCTAGCGTCGATCCGAGGATGGCGCCCGGTTATACCAATCTTGACGATTATCTGCCCGACGATGTAGATTATGGTTTCCTGGACGTGCAGATACACAGATACGAGTACGGGAAGCCTCTCGTCAAAGATGAAAGATCTCTAACAACGATGATGCGAAGATTGCATGATTGGTACATGGAAACCTGCAGAGAGTCTGGGGGGAGGAATACTTTGTATATGAGAGTTAAACCGGAGCATGACCTCGTTGGAATTGAACTGTTGCATGTTCCATTTGAGGAGTTCTATCAGTTTTTCAATCAATTGGCCCTCGATTAAGCAACGGTCACCTGCTACTGTTTGTAAGTACTACTACTTCTGTCATTAAGTCTCTCTACATAGCTCAGCTCTTTCTTTGCATGTATTTATAATTATCCTCACTATATTATGCAGATTGAAGATCGCCGAATTGAAGAAAAGACAAATCGGTGATATTGGGTTCATTAACACAAATCTCATAGATGCAGTTCAGGTTAAAGATCATGTCGCAGATACCGAGGCCAGCTTGCTACGATCATTCAAAATAAATGAACACAAAAATATAATACTCTTTCCTTACAACTTCAAGTGAGTGTTGTCTTGTGCATATTCGGTTTCCCTTATATATTAGTCCAGGTTATAGTAATGTAATTGATGAGTTATGCATGCGTGCGCAGTTACCACTATATTCTCCTGGAGATTAGGCTTGAGAAGGGAGTAGTAACTGTCTTGGACTCGAGACGAAAAGATCCCCAGAAGTATGCGGACATGACTGAAATCCTCAAGAAGTAAGTTAAATCGATCATTATCCACCATATCAGCAAATTTGTTCATTTCCTGATATCAAGTAATTGTTTTCTTTTGTCTGGCAGTGTTTGGAGAAAATTCAGCACAAATTCCCCGGGACTCCCGAAGGAGCTGGAATTTAGATACCCGAAAGTAAGTACTATAGTACCATGTTCCGCGCGTCTCCTAGCTATTGATTCAAGCGCTAGTTTCATCAATACCATTTGGCATTCTTGCTTATCTGTTAATTTGACCTCTGTTTCTTGTAAAGTGGTTGTGGCAGGAACAAGGGAATGATTTCTGTGGATACTACGTCCGCGAGTCCATTCGCCACACGACCTGTGAGCGGGGCGGGTACTCTGAGAAACAATATGAAGTGCGTAAGAAATAATATTCACAATTTTTGTTTATTACCATCATTTGTGTTGAGTTTCATTCATTCATATATATATATATATATATATATATATATATATATATATATGTGTGTGTGTGTGTGTGTGTGTGTGTGTGTGTGTGTGTGTGTGTGTGTATTGACCGCCTTCTTCAAATTAGATGTTTCGGCAGCGGAATGAACTCCTAGGACCAGATCGCATGCGAGCAATTCAAGAGGAATTGGCGGCATTCTTTCTTGACCACGTGATCGCTGAACACGGAGAATACTATGTGGACCATGCGTCCGTAATTTAAGAGATTATATTTGTAAAAGATAATTATTGTATATATGTAGCCGGTAGTGTCGGACGATAGATATACGAGAACTTATTGTTCGACCAATCTCTCGGAGAAGGAGATGTGGTCGATATCACTTCTCTCTGTATGCATATATGTTCATGACGATCTTCTGTTTCCTTCGTTTGCTTACTAGCTAGCATATTCCTAGTCTTCTCTATACGTATGTTTAGTACGTAACGTCGACCAAGCACGGACATAAGAGAGGACACTTCTCTCTATTAATTAGCTATCTAGCTAACACAATATATGAAATACCTAAATTAACCCCCCAAAATCCCCAAACCCCCTCCCCCCTTTCAAAAAAAACCAAAAACCCCAACAACAGAAATGCTGACGCATGGATGCCTATTGGTCCCGGTTGGTGCTACCAACCGGGACCAAAGGCCCTCCTGCCTGGGCTCGGCGCACATGCCACGTGGAGGCCCATCTGTCCCGGTTCTGGTTTGAACCGGGACTAAAGGGTGAGGGTATTAGTAACGACCCTTTAGTCCCGGTTCAGGAACCGGGACTAAAGGCCCTTACGAACCGGGACAATAGGCTGGTTTTCTACTAGTGTAGTTGCAATGCTTGCAAGGCTTATGTGATGTGCATTACCGAGAGGGCCCAGAGATACCTCTCCGACAATCAGAGTGACAAATCCTAATCTCGAAATACGCCAACCCAACAAGTACCATCGGAGACACCTGTAGAGCACCTTTATAATCACCCAGTTACGTTGTGACGTTTGGTAGCACACAAAGTGTTCCTCCGGTAAACGGGAGTTGCATAATCTCATAGTCATAGGAACATGTATAAGTCATGAAGAAAGCAATAGCAACATACTAAACGATCGGGTGCTAAGCTAATGGAATGGGTCATGTCAATCAGATCATTCAACTAATGATGTGATCCCGTTAATCAAATAACAACTCTTTGTTCATGGTCAGGAAACATAACCATCTTTGATTAACGAGCTAGTCAAGTAGAGGCATACTAGTGACACTCTGTTTGTCTATGTATTCACACATGTATTATGTTTCCGGTTAATACAATTCTAGCATGAATAATAAACATTTATCATGATATAAGGAAATAAATAATAACTTTATTATTGCCTCTAGGGCATATTTCCTTCAGTCTCCCACTTGCACTAGAGTCAATAATCTAGATCACATCGTCATGTGATTTAAACATCAATAGTTCACATCATCATGTGATTAACACCCATAGTTCACATCATCATGTGACCAACACTCAAAGGGTTTACTAGAGTCAGTAATCTAGTTCACATCTTTATGTGATTAACACCCAAAGAGTACTAAGGTGTGATCATGTTTTGCTTGTGAGAGGAGCTTAGTCAACGGGTCTGCCAAAATTCAGCTCCGTATGTATTTTGCAAATTTCTATGTCTACAATGCTCTGCACGGAGCTACTTTAGCTAATTGCTCCCACTTTCAATATGTATCTAGATTGAGACTTAGAGTCATCTAGATTAGTGTCAAAACTTGTATCGACGTAACCTTTTACGACGAAACTTTTTGTCACGTCCATAATCGAGAAGCATATCCTTATTTCACTAAGGATAATTTTGACCGATGTCCAGTGATCTACTCCTAGATCACTATTGTACTCCCTTGCCAAAATTAGTGTAGGGTATACAATACATCTGGTACACAACATGGCATACTTTATAGAACCTATGGCCAAGGCATAGGGAATGACTTTCATTCTCTTTCTATCTTCTGTCGTGGTCGGGTTTTGAGTCTTACTCAATTTCACACCTTGTAACACAGGCAAGAACTCTTTCTTTGACTGTTACATTTTGAACTACTTCAAAATCTTGTCAAGGTATGTACTCATTGAAAAACTTATCAAGCGTCTTGATCTATCTCTATAGATCTTGATACTCAATATGTAAGTAGCTTCACCGAGGTCTTTCTTTGAAAAACTCCTTTCAAACACTCCTTTATGCTTTGCAGAATAATTCTACATTATTTCCAATCAACAATATGTCATTCACATATATTTATCAGAAATGCTGTAGTGCTCCCACTCACTTTCTTGTAAATACAGGCTTCACCGCAAGTCTGTATAAAACTATATGCTTTGATCAACTTATCAAAGCGTATATTCCAACTCCGAGATGCTTGCACCAGTCCATTGATGGATCACTGGAGCTTGCATATTTTGTTAACACCTTTAGGATTGACAAAACCTTCTGGTTGCATCATATACAACTCTTCTTTAATAAATCCATTAAGGAATGCAATTTTGTTTTATCCATTTGCCAGATTTCATAAAATGCGGCAATTGCTAACATGATTCGGACAGACTTAAGCATAGATACGAGTGAGAAACTCTCATCGTAGTCAACACCTTGAACTTGTCGAAAACCTTTTGCGACAATTCTAGCTTTGTAGATAGTAACGCTACTATCAGCGTCCGTCTTCCTCTTGAGGATCCATTTATTTTCTATGGCCTGACGATCATCGGGCAAATCCATCAAAGTCCATACTTTGTTCTCATACATGGATCATATCTCAGATTTCATGGCCTCAAACCATTTCGCGGAATCTGGGCTCATCATCGCTTCCTCATAGTTCACAAGTTCGTCATGGTCTAGTAACATGACTTCCAGAACAGGATTACCGTACCACTCTGGTGCGGATCTCACTCTGGTTTACCTACGAGATTCGGTAGTAACTCGATTTGAAGTTACATGATCATCATCATTAGCTTCCTCACTAATTGGTGTAGTAGTCACAGGAACAGATTTCTGTGATGAACCACTTTCCAATAAGGGAGCAGATACAGTTACCTTATCAAGTTCTACTTTCCTCCCACTCACTTCTTTCGAGAGAAACTCCTTCTCTAGAAAGGATCCATTCTAAGCAACGAATATCTTGCCTTTGGATCTGTGATAGAAGGTGTACCCAACTGTCTCCTTTGGGTATCCTATGAAGACACATTTCTCCGATTTGGGTTTGCGCCTATCAGGATGAAACTTTTTCACATAAGCATCACAACCCCAAACTTTAAGAAACGACAACTTTGGTTTCTTGCCAAACCATAGTTCATATTGTGTCGTCTCAACGGACTTAGATGGTGCCCCTTTTTAACGTGAATGCAGTTGTCTCTAATGCATGATCCCAAAACGATATTGGTAAATCGGTAAGAAACATCATAGATTGTACTATATCCAATAGAGTACGGTTATGACGTTCGGACACACCATTATGTTGTGGTGTTCCAGGTGGCATGAGTTTGTGAAACTATTCCACATTGTTTTAATTGAAGACCAAACTCGTAACTCAAATATTCTCCTCCACGATCATATCGTAGAAACTTTTATTTTCTTGTTACGATGATTCTCCACTTCACTCTGAAATTCTTTGAACTTTTCAAATGTTTCAAACTTATGTTTCATCAAGTAGATATACCCATATCTACTCAAATCATCTGTGAAGGTCAGAAAATAATGATACTTGTCGCGAGCCTTAATATTCATCGGACCACATACATCAGTATGTATGATTTCCAACAAATCTGTTGCTCGCTCCATTGTTCTGGAGAACGGAGTCTTAGTCATCTTGCCCATGAGGCATGGTTCGCAAGCATCAAGTGATTCATAATCAAGTGATTCCAAAATTCCATCAGCATGGAGTTTCTTCATGTGCTTTACACCAATATGACCTAAACGGCAGTGCCACAAATAACTTGCACTATCATTAACTTTTCATCTTTTTGGTTTCAATATTATGAATATGTGTATCACTACGATCGAGATCCAACGAACCATTTTCATTGGGTGTGTAACCATATAAGGTTTTATTCATGTAAACAGAACAACAATTTATTCTCTTACTTAAATGAATTACCGTATTGCAATAAACATGATCAAATCATATTCATGCTCAACGCAAACACCAAATAACACTTATTTAGGTTCAACACTAATCCCGAAAGTATAGGGAGTGTGCGATGATGATCATATCAATCTTGGAACTACTTCCAACACACATCGTCACCTCACCCTTAACTAGTCTCTGTTCATTCTGCAACTCCCGTTTCGACTTACTACTTCTTAGCAACTGAACCAGTATCAAATACCGAGGGGTTGCTACGAACACCAGTAAAATACACATCAATAATCTGTATATCAAATATACTTTTGTTCACTTTGCCATCGTTTCTTATCCACCAAATACTTGGGGTAGTTCCACTTCCAGTGACTAATCCCTTTGCAGTAGAAGCACTTAGTCTCAGGCTTAGGACCAGACTTGGGCTTCTTCACTTGAGCAGCAACTTGCCTGCTGTTCTTCTTGAAGTTCCCCTTCTTCCCTTTGCCCTTTTCTTGAAACTAGTGATCTTGTCAACCATCAACACTTGATGTTTTTCTTTGATTTCTACCTTCGCCGATTTTAGCATCGCGAAGAGCTTGGGAATATTTTCCGTTATTCCTTGCATATTATAGTTCATCACGAAGTTCTACTAATTTGGTGATGGTGACTAGAGAATTCTGTCAATCACTATCTTATCTGGAAGATTAACTCCCACTTGATTCAAGCGATTGTAGTACCCAGACAATCTGAGCACATGCTCACTAGTTGAGCGATTCTCCTCCATCTTTTAGCTATAGAACTTGTTGGAGACTTCATATCTCACAACTCAGGTATTTGCTTGAAATATTAACTTCAACTCCTGGAACATCTCATATGGTCCATGACGTTCAAAACGTCTTTGAAGTCCCGATTCTAAGCCGTTAAGCATGGTGCACTAAACTATTAAGTAGTCATCATATTGAGCTAGCAAAACGTTCATAACGTCTGCATCTGCTCCTGCAATAGGTCCGTCACCTAGCGGTGCATCAAGCACATAATTCTTCTGTGCAGCAATGAGGATAAACCTTAGATCACGGATCCAATCCGCATCATTGCTACTAACATCTTTCAACACAATTTTCTCTAGGAACATATCAAAATAAACATAGGGAAGCAACAACGCAAGCTATTGATTTACAACATAATTTGCAAAATACTACCAGGACTAAGTTCATGATAAATTAAAGTTCAATTAATCATATTACTTAAGAACTCCCACTTAGATAGACATCCCTCTAATCTTCTAAGTGATCACATGATCCAAATCAACTAAACCATAACCGATCATCACGTGAAATGGATTAGTCTTCAATGGTGAACATCATTATGTTGATCATATCTACTATATGATTCACGCTTGACCTTTCGGTCTCCGTGTTCCGAGGCCATATCTGCATATGCTAGGCTCGTCAAATATAACCCGAGTATTCTGCGTGTGCAAAACTGGCTTGCACCCGTTGTAGATGGACGTAGAGCTTATCACACCCGATCATCACGTGGTGTCTGGGCACGGCGAACTTTGGCAACGGTGCATACTCAGGGAGAACACTTCTTGATAATTTAGTGAGAGATCATCTTATAATGCTACCGTCAATCAAAGCAAGATAAGATGCATAAAAAGATAAACATCACATGCAATCAATATAAGTGATATGATATGGCCATCATCATCTTGTGCTTGTGATCTCCATCTCTGAAGCACCGTCATGATCACCATCGTCACCGACGCGACACCTTGATCTCCATCGTAGCATCGTTGTCGTCTCCCAATCTTATGCTTCTACGACTATCGCTAGCGCTTAGTGATAAAGTAAAGCATTACAGGGCGATTGCATTGCATACAATAAAGCGACAACCATACGGCTCCTGCCGGTTGCCGATAACTCGGTTACAAAACATGATCATCTCATACAATAAAATTTAGCATCATGCCTTGACCATATCACATCACAACATGCCCTGCAAAAACAAGTTAGACGTCCTCTACTTTGTTTGTTGCAAGTTTTACGTGGCTGCTACGGGCTGAAGCAAGAACCAATCTCACCTACGCATCAAAACCACAACGATAGTTTGTCAAATAGACTCCATTTTAACCTTCTCAAGGACCGGGCGTAGCCATACTCGGTTCAACTAAAGTTGGAGAAACTGACACCCGCCAGCCACCTGTGTGCAAAGCACGGCGGTAGAACCAGTCTCGCGTAAGCGTACGCGTAATGTCGGTCCGGGCCGCTTCATCCAACAATACCGCCGAACCAAAGTATGACATGCTGGTAGGCAGTATGACTTGTACGTCTTCCCGATCCGACCGATCCAAGCGCCGTTACTCCGGCGCCTCCTAGAGGAAGTAGTCGTACGTCTTCCCGATCCGACCGATCCAAGCGCCGTTACTCCGGCGCCTCCGAGTTCTTAACACACGTTCAGCTCGATGACGATCCCCGGGCTCCGATCCAGCAAAGCTTCGGGGAGGAGTTCTGTCAGCATGACGGCGTGGTGACGATCTTGATGTACTACCGACGCAGGGCTTCGCCTAAGCACCGCGACAATATGACCGAGGTGGGATATGGTGGAGGGGGCACCGCACACGGCTAAGGAACGATCACGTTGATCAATTGTGTGTTCTAGGGTGCCCCCTGCCCCCATATATAAAGGAGCAAGGGGGGAGGCCGGCCGGCCCTTGGGGCGCACGCCAGGAGGAGTTCTCCTCCTAGTAGGAGTAGGACTCCCCTCTTTCCTACTCCTACTAGGAGGGGGAAAGGAAGGGGGAGAGGGAGAGGGAAAGGGTGGTGCCGCCCCCTTTCTCCTAGTCCAATTCGGACCAGAGCGGGAGGGGGCGCGCGGCCCACCCTGGCCGCCTCTCTCTCTCCACTAAGGCCCATATGGCCCAATACTCCTCCCGGGGGGTTCCGGTAACCCCTTCGGCACTCCGGTTTTCTCCGAAACCACTCGGAACCATTCCGATGTCCGAATATAGTCGTCCAATATATCAATCTTTACGTCTTGACCATTTCGAGACTCCACGTCATGTCCGTGATCTCATCCGGGACTCCGAACTAACTTCGGTACATCAAAATGCATAAACTCATAATATAACTGTCATCGAAACCTTAAGCGTGCGGACCCTACGGTTCGAGAACAATGTAGACATGACCGAGACACGTCTCCGATCAATAACCAATAGCGGGACCTGGATGCCCATATTGGTTCCCACATATTCTACGAAGATCTTTATCGGCCAGACCGCATAACAACATACGTTGTTCCCTTTGTCATCGGTATGTTACTTGCCCGAGATCCGATCGCCAGTATCCAATACCTAGTTCAATCTCGTTACCGGCAAGTCTCTTTACTCGTTCTGTAATACATCATCTCACAACTAACACATTAGTTGCAATGCTTATGTGATGTGCATTACCGAGAGGGCCCAGAGATACCTCTCCGACAATCAGAGTGACAAATCCTAATCTCGAAATACGCCAACCCAACAAGTACCATTGGAGACACCTATAGAGCACCTTTATAATCACCCAGTTACGTTGTGACGTTTGGTAGCACACAAAGTGTTCCTCCGGTAAACGGGAGTTGCATAATCTCATAGTCATAGGAACATGTATAAGTCATGAAGAAAGCAATAGCAACATACTAAAATAACAACTCTTTGTTCATGGTCATGTCAATCAGATCATTCAACTAATGATGTGATCCCGTTAATCAAATAACAACTCTTTGTTCATGGTCAGGAAACATAACCATCTTTGATTAACGAGCTAGTCAAGTAGAGGCATACTAGTGACACTCTGTTTGTCTATGTATTCACACATGTATTATGTTTCCGGTTAATACAATTCTAGCATGAATAATAAACATTTATCATGATATAAGGAAATAAATAATAACTTTATTATTGCCTCTAGGGCATATTTCCTTCAATAAATACCACGTGGCACCAGATACGGTATTCGGGTTGTGTGTGTGCTCCACTTAGTCTTCCCGCGCTCCAGCGAATGCTTCCCGCGCTCCACATGGATGAATTGTAAAATCCACGCCTATTCCCTCACCGGTTTCCCGCCACCAGCTATGCATGTAACCCAGGCGGCAACGCACCGCTGCGACACTCTACGAGATCTAGTCCTCACCCATCTACCATTAGTTATTCCAAGCATGCCAGGCAACGACCAAAGCTTCGACGTCGACGCCTACCTGTGTTACATCTTCGGCGAGGAGAACGAGCCGAAGCAGGTCGGGGAGCAAGAGCTTCATCGGCCGGTGCAAGCACCATGGCCCATCAGTAGCGATATCGGCATCACAGTCCTTGGGGGCACAATTGACATATTGCAGAGGAGGTGTGATGAGCAGTTTGCCATCCACCATGCAAAAGATCCAGAGCTGCTCGGCGGCATGATCGACGACCCACCCCAAGAGCCGCCGTCATCAGTGCTCATCGAGAGCCTGATGCCCCGCAAGGAATGGGCAGAGGACCTTTGCAATTCAGTCAAGACAAAGGCAGCCTACGGCTTCATCATTGCTCGCGGCAGCCGTGTCAACCTCGATCCCGATGATGTGGTGGCCAGGCTTGAGCGCATCCTTGGCGGAGTTGACGTCCCCGACGAAGTAGAACATCGCCAACGTGATATCTTGAGGATGCAGGTGATCAGCGGAATTTGCTACCAGTCCAGAGACATGGAAATGGAGCGGTTCTGCGGAGTTGTCATGCGTGCGATTGCACGCTGTCAAGCTCTTCTGGAAGAGGCCCAGCAGCCCCAAGAGACTCCCAGCGCCAGCAGCTCCGTAGGCGAAGGTAAATCTGGGAACAGTTTTCGATTGACCGGGTGAGCTGGGTCGGTTTTTGCGTTCGGCCTCGTTTGGTTCAGGTGTTAATGGGCTAACTCTCCTAAAAGTTTGGTTTAGTTTAGTTTCTCACAGCAAATGGGTGGGTATGGTCGGCTATGGGCCCAAACAGGTCCGGTTACAAGCAGTTTCAATCCACAGCTCGGACCCGGTTGGTGGCATAGGTTTCTTTTCCAGTTCTCCAACCCGACGGACACGCAGTCTTCTCCGCTTGTCGACCACGCCTGCGACCGCCGCCGCCGCTCTCCGTTCGCGAACGGCTCGCCGGCCCCCTCTGCGAAGACTATTCTAGGAAGGGAAATGGTTCCAGGAAATGATTCCAACCCTTATGTGCAGATCAGCAGGGGCTAGATCGGAGTTGTTCGGCACCGGCGGCAGCCGCGGTAGGCCGGCGACGACTCCAGAATGCGGAGGAGCGGCAGGCCGGCGGCGACTCCAGCATGCGGAGGAGTGGCAAGCGCCATGGTTGAAAGCAGAGGTGCGGCTGCGAGCATTGTGGATGGAGTGGCCATCGTCGCCGGCTTCCCGAGGCCCTTGCACGAGGACATGATGCCCGCGTTCTCCCTCTTGTATCTCCAAGCAGTAGGACGCCGGGGCACATCCGATGAGCAGCAGGACGCAGGGACGGTGCTTGGCACAGGCAGAGGGTCAGCCGCTGTTGCCGCTGCCTGCGGCGCTGACACGGGCCGGGAGCAGGGTTGCGGAGCCATGGCGCACATGGATGGCCGGGAGCACGAGGGAGCAGAGCGAGGAAACTCGCCTGGGGCATCTTTAATGTCTCATGTTGCACTGATGGTTTGCAAACCATTTCAGGAAATGGTTCCAACCCACAGATGGGCACTCAGTTTTAGTTCAGTTTGGGTGAAAAGTCAAATAGGTTTGGTTTTAGTTGGGTTGACGCAAATAAAAATAGGTTTAGTTCGGTTTGGGTTGCCAAGTTTATCCATTCAGGTTTGGTTGAGGTATGGTGTAGTTATCAAACTTTTCTCAGGATTAGGCGGAGGCGGGTCGGGACACTCGGAGTGAACGGCCGCGAGGGTGCTATGCTGATCATGGAGTCCGAGAAGACCATCGTTGGAAGGCCGCCAGCTCAGCCTTTTAGCTTATATTTTATTATAATTATATGCATATATAGATCGTGAGTGTTCTGGGCCTTGCCGCATTTGGCATTTTAAATTATCCTAAATGTGTAAGACAATTATCAAGAATTATTAACAGTTTTCGTTATAACTTTGCCTCAACGGCGAGCAGAGTGCGCGCAGGGGCGCCAGAGCGGAGCGCGCCGCGGCCGCCTCAACGGCGAGCAACCACGTGGTCAACCTTCTGCCATCAATAAATTTTGACCTTGTTTCTCATCACATTGTTGATTACAATGCAATAAGTAATTGTAAATCTGTTCACACCTATCAAACTAATATGTGTTCACACTTAGCATCGGGCTATAAAAACTACTCACTCAAAAATTACTTCACAGTTCCTCTCCTCATCACCCACAAAACTGGTTTTTTCTGTCAAGTCGTTCCGCCATGACCAATAGGAGGAGTTTAGCAAAGACCAAGGCCGCGGAAGCACTAGAGGGGTCCCGTCGCGAAGCCGCAGCCGCAGAAGAGATGTCCCGGCGTGCCGTAGAGCCCTCGAACGAGCTCTCACAGGCACGCGAGGGCTCTCACAAGCGCATTCGTGACGTCGGCCATCGCGACAAGCCGGCGTTCCTGAAGTCCTTCGCTGGTGACGACGACATTCTCGCTGGCGTCACTACGCAGCAGGAGCTGGTCGACGGCTTGATGAAGCTGCTCAAGATCAGTGATGCCTCGGTTGACAAGGCGACCGACCTCGTCGAGCAACTCATGGATAACAATGCGAAGCTCCTCAAGTTGGTCATCGAGAAGGAGGAGGAGTCCGCCGGCTGGAAGATGCTGCATGAGCAGAGCAGTGCCTCGGAGATGACGCTGAAAGCGATCGTCGAGGAACTGATGGGTGGCTTGAGGAAGCTCCATATCGAGCGCGAGCAGGAGGTGGAGGAATCCGTGGCTGCTTTCAAGCAAAGTCGTGAGGAATTGAAGAAGGAGCTGGAGGATTTCGCCGCCGGCGGTCCATCGACAAGTAGAGACAGTAGCGACCCAGATCGTTGTCTGTGATACGTCTCCCACTACTAGAAAAAGGGCTATAGATGGAATTGACACTAATGGCGCACCAGACATGTGGTGCGCCATTACTATATACTAATGGCGCACCATGTGTTGGTACGCCATTAATGTCCAAATACTAATGGCGCACCACATCCGCGGATGCGCCATTAGTAAAAAAAAAATTTAAACCATTACAAAACTACTAATGGCGCATCGTGGGAGTGATGCACCATTACTAGTTGAACTAGTAATGGCGCACCACATCCACGGTGCGTCATTAGTAAAAAAAATTTTTTTGAAAAGTTTTAAATTTTTTTTAAAACTACTAATGGCGCACCATGCCACGGTGCGCCATTAGTAACTTGGCCACCACTCCCACCGAATGCACCCCCCCGATCGCCTTTTCAGTTTAAAAAAAAGAAAATGATGAAAATGTCAAAAAAAATAAAAGAAAATAAGTTTCCCATGTGATATGTGGTCTAGTTGTTGGGAAAATTTGCAAATATGAATTTCGACTTCATTTGCAAAATCTCTCGAGAATTTGTAAAAATTGGCATAACTTTTGCATACTAACTCGGATGAAAAAGTTTTTTATATGAAAAATCATCTACTCGAAAAGTTACATCCAAATTTAACAGGGGGGACTGTTAAATTCCATTAAACATTAGTAGTTTCAAAATCCTCAAAAATCTAACAGAAAAAAAGATACGGGGCTTTTAAGATCTGGAGAGGCAAAAAAATTCAAAAAAATTCAAACTTACTAATGGCGCACCTGCCCATGGTGCGCCGTTAGTATCTTCCCGCCTTCAAAATTCAAAATAAGTTAACAAAATAAAAAAAAGTTACTAATGGCGCACCTGCCCATGGTGCGCCATTAGTATCTTCCCGCCTTCAAAATTCAAAATTAGTCAAAAAATTAAAAAGAACGTTACTAATGGCGCACCTGCCCATGATGCGCCATTAGTATCTTCCCGCCTTCCAAATTCAAAATAAATAAAAAAATAAAAAAGAAGTTAGTAATGGCGCACCTGCCCACGGTGCGTCATTACTATGTCGTATATATGGCTGGGCGCACCTCCTCCACTCCACACCTCTCCTCCATTCCATCTCCTCCTCTCCTCTCCTCCACTCCATCTCCTCCTCTCCTCCACTCCATCTTCCATTTTCTCCTCCATCATACTACCCTCCTCCTCTCCGGCGACCTCCTCCTCCTCTCCGGCGACCTCCTCCTTCTCCTCTCCGGCGACCTCCTTCTCCTCTCCGGCGACCTCCTCCTCTCCGGGAACCTCCTCCTCCCTCCTCTCCTCCACTCCCCTCACGGTTTCTCCTCCCTCCTCTCCGGTGAGCTCCTACTCCCTCCTCTCCTCCCATTCCCTCATGGTTTCTCCTTCCTCCTCTCCGATGCTTCGGTGAACTCCTCTCCGGCGACCTCCTCCTCCTCTCCGGCGACCTCCTCCTCCTCTCCGGCGATGTAGGCGAGCGCCTCTCCGGTGACCTCCTCCTCCTCCTGTCCGGTGAACTCCTCTCCGGCGAACTCCTCTCCGGCAAAAGAACGTACAAGATCCAAAAACAGGAACAAAATTTGAAATAATATCATGCCAAAAAATGAGCAAAAAGAACTAGCAAAAAATGGGCAAAAAAATCACGATCCAAATCCAAATTCAAAATTCAAAAATAGCAATGGCGCACGGTGGGGGTTAGACGGTGCGCCACTACTATTTTCCCGCCTTCAAAATTCAAAAATACTAATGGCGCACCGTGGCCTATACTAATGGCGCACCGTGGCCTATGCTAATGGCGCACCAGTGGTGCGCCATTAGTAAAAATTACTAATGGCGTGCTAGTAATGGCGCACCAGTGATGCGCCATTAGTACGCAAAACTGGTGCGCCATTAGTAGGCCTTTTCCTAGTAGTGTCCGTCGTATCTATAATTTTTTATTGTTCCATGCCAATATTCTACAACTTCCATATACTTTTTGGCAACTTTTTATACTATTTTTGGGACTAACATATTGATGCAGTGCCCAGTGCCAGTTCCTGTCTGTGGCCTAACTGTGGCCCTTGTCCCTTGTGCCGTCGGGTGCAGGAATGTGGCCCTCATCTTTTCTTCAGATGCCGCTTCACTCTTAGGCTCTGAAACCTGGCTATTCAGAAATTGCGCATCCACGACATGGACACGTCAGCATGGCACTTGTTCGACTCCGTTCAGCCCTGGTGGGCGAGCACCTGCACCGCGGGCTCCTCCAACAGAAAAGCAAAGGCATCGATTACCATGCTAGTGTCATGGGTCATCTGAAGTGAGCGTAACGCAAGAGTGTTTAGGCAAAAGAGCGCACCTCAGCAAATCCTGCTCAACATCATTGTCGACGAGGCAAACCTTTGGATCAAAGCTGGGGCAAAGAAGTTAGGGTCTTTTTTATTACGAGAATAATTGGCATGACATAACTTGGGTGTGTGTTGTAACAAACTCTTTCTCCTCCTTATTCAATATATGAGGCAAATCTTTTGCCTTTGTTTAAAAAAATCTGCCGATGAGCTTATAGTCGGTGGGTGACGTCACATCACATGGCACCCCTTGATTAGCCGGCCATGGCTCCATGTGTGCGTGTGTGCCGTGCTATTACTCCAGCCGTGGACATGTCGGCGTTGCCTCGCACGGAAGCGAGGGCGTCCGTCCTCGAGAGAGAGGCTTCCATAAGTCATACCGCCAACAAATCCGCTTCCAGATCCGTTCCACCACCTTCCAACCATTCCACACGGCCGAACCGTCCGTTCCCAACGCCCGGCGACGTCGCCGTCCGAGGCCTCCTCTCCTCGTCAGGCCGGTCGCTCTCCATGCGCGGGTCGTGCGTCCACGGAGACAACGACAACCCGCGTCCAGAACTCTCGCGATAGGTGTTCGATCGCGCGCCGACCCGGCCGTGGTGCGCCCCTTCGAGCTTCCATGGGCGGCTCGTCTCGCCTTGTCGGCGGGTGAAACCGGGCCGGATCCGCCTCCGCGCGCGCCACAGCGGAACGGGCCACCGGGGACGTCGGCGCGGGCGCTACTGGCCCGGTGCATGATTGGTCGCTACGTACCGTACGTACGTGCGCGGGCGGGTCAATGCGCAGCTGTGCAGCGCAGCCGATTAAAATGCGTTATCCATGATCATCGGGTCGACTTCGACACGATCGACCACATCGATGACCGATCGGTCGATCGATCATTGACAGTGCGAAGGTGGCGGTGCGCGTGTGACCACTCGTAGAATATCCACGACGCGTGTCCCTGCTGGAGAGAGAATAGAGCCGTGCCGTAGCAGACCGGCATTATCTATTTGATTTTCCGGATTAACAAGTTGTTTTCGTTCGGGAAACATCGCCTCAGTGTCTACTCCGCACAGTACACGCCGCACCCGCCGAAACAATGCTTCCCCATCTCTGTGCGTGTAAGGGCATCTCCACCAGTGCCTTCAAGAAGGCCTTCTCAGTCGATTTTTTTGCGCTGGCACCGAAAAAAAGGCCCAGTCGCGCCCAGGAACCCGATTTTCGCCGCCTTGGACCGAAAACAGCGTCGGCGGACCCAGGCCAAACCCGGCGCGCTGGGGGGCGCCGGGGCGAGCTGTTTTGGCGCGAAAAAGACGCGGGCCAGCCACGTCAGCGACTCGGCGCCTCGTCTTCCCCCCACGGCCTCGGTTCCCGCGATGAATCAATGGCAAGGCTGACCGGCGCGGCAAGGCTGTCGCCGGTCAGCCTTGCCATTGATTCCTCACGGGTGGCGCGTCATGGGACGACGCGCCGACGCCTCCCCTTCCTCGCACGCGTACACACGGGCGCGGCCTGGCTATAAAAGCCGGCGGCCTCCACTCGCCTGTGCCCACACCAGTCCCGCCCCTCGCCGCCGTCCAGCCCCTCCCTCTCCCTGCCTCTCCCGAGCGCCGCCGCCCAGCCCCTCCCTCTACCTCTCCCGAGCCCGCCTAGCCCCGCCGTCGCCATGGCAGAACGCTTCCCCGGAGACGAGGCGGCGGCCAACGGCTTCGGCCGCCGTTCGCTCCACGAACAGGAGTCCTGGCTCCTGTTCCAAGCGAACATCCCGGCGCCGCCGGACATGCGCGCCGGGCCAACGGGGTGGAGACTCAGCGCCGGGGGAGTGCCCATTCCCCCGTTGCCCGACGCCGTGGCGAAGCCGAAGTACTTCGCCGAGGAGGTCGAGATCGTGCGCGCGTCCCTCACCGACGCCCAACTCTCCCTCCCCCAGTACGCCGCCGACAACCACGCGGTCTGGGCGGCGTATTTCGAACGCCGGCAGCAGCAGCGCTTGGCGTCCACCAACGGCGCGCCGGTGGTCGGCGGCCGGCAGAACAGCGAGGGGCGCCACCTCTGGTGGGGCGTCCCCGGACGCACACTCGAGGGCGTGCTTACGTACCTCGAGGGCGGCAACGACCCGCCATTGGCGTACCCCCCTGTTGGGGAACGTAGTAATTTCAAAAAATTTCCTACGCACACGCAAGATCATGGTAATGCATAGCAACGAGAGGGGAGAGTGTTGTCTACGTACCCTCGTAGACCGAAGCGGAAGCGTTGACGCAACATAGAGGAAGTAGTCGTACGTCTTCCCGATCCGACCGATCCAAGCGCCGTTACTCCGGCGCCTCCGAGTTCTTAACACACGTTCAGCTCGATGACGATCCCCGGGCTCCGATCCAGCAAAGCTTCGGGGAGGAGTTCCGTCAGCACGATGGCGTGGTGACGATCTTGATGTACTACCGACGCAGGGCTTCGCCTAAGCACCGCGACAATATGACCGTGGTGGAATATGGTGGAGGGGGGCACCGCACACGGCTAAGGAACGATCACGTTGATCAATTGTGTGTTCTAGGGTGCCCCCTGCCCCCGTATATAAAGGAGCAAGGGGGAGGCCGGCCGGCCCTTGGGGCGCGCGCCAGGAGGAGGAGTCCTCCTCCTAGTAGGAGTAGGACTCCCCTCTTTCCTACTCCTACTAGGAGGGGGAAAGGAAGGGGGAGAGGGAGAGGGAAAGGGGGGCGCCGCCCCCCTCTCCTAGTCCAATTCGGACAAGAGGGGGAGGGGGCGCGCGGCCCACCCTGGCCGCCCCTCTCTCTCTCCACTAAGGCCCATATGTCCCAATACTTCTCCCGGGGGGTTCCGGTAACCCCTCCGGCACTCCGGTTTTCTCCGAAACCACTCGGAACCATTCCGATGTCCGAATATGACCGTCCAATATATCAATCTTTATGTCTCGACCATTTCGAGACTGCTCGTCATGTCCGTGATCTCATCTGGGACTCCGAACTAACTTCGGTACATCAAAATGCATAAACTCATAATATAACTGTCATCGAAACCTTAAGCGTGTGGACCCTACGGTTCGAGAACAATGTAGACATGACTGAGACACGTCTCCGGTCAATAACCAATAGCGGGACCTGGATGCCCATATTGGTTCCTACATATTCTACGAAGATCTTTATCGGTCAGACCGCATAACAACATACGTTGTTCCTTTTGTCATCGGTATGTTACTTGCCCGAGATTCGATCGTCGGTATCCAATACCTAGTTCAATCTCGTTACCGGCAAGTCTCTTTACTCGTTCTGTAATACATCATCTCGCAACTAACTTTATTGGTTGCAGTGCTTGCAAGGCTTATGTGATGTGTATTACCGAGAAGGCCCTGAGATACCTCTCCGACATTCGGAGTGACAAATCCTAATCTCGAAATACGCCAACCCAACAAATACTTTCGGAGACACCTGTAGAGCACCTTTATAATCACCCAGTTACGTTGTGACGTTTGGTAGCACACAAAGTGTTCCTACGGTAAACGGGAGTTGCATAATCTCATAGTTATAGGAACATGTATAAGTCATGAAGAAAGCAATAGCAACATACTAAACGATCGGGTGCTAAGCTAATGGAATGGGTCATGTCAATTAGATCATTCACCTAATGATGTGACCTTGTTAATCAAATGACAACTCCTTTATCTATGGTTAGGAAACTTAACCATCTTTGATTAACAAGCTAGTCAAGTAGAGGAATACTAGTGACACTCTGTTTGTCTATGTATTCACACATGTATTATGTTTCCGGTTAATACAATTCTAGCATGAATAATAAACATTTATCATGATATATAAGGAAATAAATAATAACTTTATTATTGCCTCTAGGGCATATTTCCTTCAGTCTCCCACTTGCACTAGAGTCAATAATCTAGTTCACATCGGCATGTGATTTAACAGCAATAGTTCATATCACCATGTGATTAATACCCATAGTTCACATCATCATGTGACCAACACCCAAAGGGTTTACTAGAGTCAATAATCTAGTTCACATCGCTATGTGATTAACACCCAAAGAGTACTAAGGTGTGATCATGTTTTGCTTGTGAGAGAATCTTAGTCAACGGGTCTGCCACATTCAGATCCGTATATATTTTGCAAATTTCTATGTCAATAATACTCTGCTCGGAGCTACTCTAGCTAATTGCTCCCACTTTCAATATGTATCTAGATTGAGACTTAGAGTCATCTAGATTGGTGTCAAAACTTGCATCGTTATAACCTTTTATGACGAACCTTTTTGTCATCTCCATAATCGAGAAACATATCCTTATCTCACTAAGGATAATTTTGACCGCTGTCCAGTGATCTACTCCTAGATCACTATTGTACTCCCTTGCCAAAATCAGTGTAGGGTATACAATAGATCTGGTACACAGCATGGCATACTTTATAGAACCTATGGCCAAGGCATAGGGAATGACTTTCATTCTCTTTCTATCTTTTGCCGTGGTCGGGTTTTTTGAGTCTTACTCAATTTCACACCTTGTAACACAGGCAAGAACTCTTTCTTTGACTGTTACATTTTGAACTACTTCAAAATCTTGTCAAGATATGTACTTATTGAAAAAACTTATCAAGCGTCTTGATCTATCTCTATAGATCTTGATACTCAATATGTAAGCAGCTTCACCGAGGTCTTTCTTTGAAAAACTCCTTTCAAACACTCCTTTATGCTTTGCAGAATAATTCTACATTTATTTCCAATCAACAATATGTCATTCACATATATTTATCAGAAATGTTGTAGTGCTCTCACTCACTTTCTTGTAAATACAGGCTTCACCGCAAGTCTGTATAAAACTATATGCTTTGATCAACTTATCAAAGCGTATATTCCAACTACGAGATGCTTGCACCAGTCCATAGATGGATCGCTGGAGCTTGCATATTTTGTTAACACCTTTAGGATTGACAAAACCTTCTGGTTGCATCATATACAACTCTTCTTTAATAAATCCATTAAGGAATGCAATTTTGTTTTATCCATTTGCCAGATTTCATAAAATGCGGCAATTGCTAACATGATTCGGACAGACTTAAGCATAGATACGAGTGAGAAACTCTCATCGTAGTCAACACCTTGAACTTGTCGAAAACCTTTTGCGACAATTCTACCTTTGTAGATAGTAACACTACTATCAGCGTCCGTCTTCCTCTTGAGGATCCATCTATTTTCTATGGCTTGCCGATCATCGGGCAAATCCATCAAAGTCCATACTTTGTTTTATACATGGATCATATCTCAGATTTCATGGCCTCAAACCATTTCGTGGAATCTGGGCTCATCATCGCTTCCTCATAGTTCGCAAGTTCGTCATGTTCTAGTAACATGACTTCCAGAACAGGATTACCGTACCACTCTGGTGCGGATCTCACTCTGGTTTACCTACGAGATTCGGTAGTAACTTGATCTGACGTTACATGATCATCATCATTAACTTCCTCATTAATTGGTGTAGTAGTCACAGGAACAGATTTATGTGATGAACTACTTTCCAATAAGGGAGCAGGTACAGTTACCACATAAAGTTCTACTTTCCTCCCACTCACTTCTTTCGAGAGAAACTCCTTCTCTAGAAAGGATCCATTATAAGCAACAAATGTCTTGCCTTAAGATCTGTGATAGAAGGTGTACCCAACAGTCTCCTTTGGGTATCCTATGAAGACATATTTCTCCGATTTGGGTTTGAGTTTATCAGGATGAAACTTTCTTATATAAGCATCACAATCCCAAACTTTAAGAAACGACAACTTTGGTTTCTTGCTAAACCACAGTTCATATAGTGTCGTCTCAACGGATTTAGATGGTGCCCTATTTAACGTGAATGCATCTGTCTTTAATGCATAACCCCAAAACTATAGTGGTAAATCGATAAGAAACATCATAGATTGCACTATATCCAATAGAGTACGGTTATGACATTCGGACACACCATTATGTTGTGGTGTTCCAGGTGGCATGAGTTTGTGAAACTATTCCACATTGTTTTAATTGAAGACCAAACTCGTAACTCAAATATTCTCCTCCACGATCATATCGTAGAAACTTTTATTTTCTTGTTACGATGATTCTCCACTTCACTCTGAAATTCTTTGAACTTTTCAAATATTTCAGACTTATGTTTCATCAAGTAGATATACCCATATCTGCTCAAATAATCTGTGAAGGTCAGAAAATAATGATACTTGTCGCGAGTCTTAATATTCATCGGACCACATACATCAGTATGTATGATTTCCAACAAATCTGTTGCTCACTCCATTGTTCTGGAGAACGGAGTCTTAGTCATCTTGCCCATGAGGCATGGTTCGCAAGCATCAAGTGATTCATAATCAAGTGATTCCAAAATTCCATCAACATGGAGTTTCTTTATGCGCTTTATACCAATATGACCTAAACGGCAGTGCCACAGATAAGTTGCACTATCATTATTAACTTTGCATCTTTTTGGCTTCAATATTATGAATATGTGTATCACTACGATCGAGATCCAACAAACCATTTTGTTGGTGTGTATGACCATAGAAGGTTTTATTCATGTAAATAGAACAACAATTTATTCTCTTACTTAAATGAATAACCGTATTGCAATAAACATGATCAAATCATATTCATACTTAACACCAAATAACACTTATTTAGGTTCAACACTAATCCCGAAAGTATAGGGAGTGTGCGATGATGATCATATCAATCTTGGAACTACTTCCAACACACATCGTCACCTCACCCTTAACTAGTCTCTGTTCATTCTGCAACTCCCGTTTCGAGTTACTACTTCTTAGCAACTGAACCAGTATCAAATACCGAGGGGTTGCTACGAACACCAGTAAAATACACATCAATAATCTGTATATCAAATATACTTTTGTTCACTTTGCCATCGTTTCTTATCCACCAAATACTTGGGGTAGTTCCACTTCCAGTGACTAATCCCTTTGCAGTAGAAGCACTTAGTCTCAGGCTTAGGACCAGACTTGGGCTTCTTCACTTGAGCAGCAACTTGCTTGCTGTTCTTCTTGAAGTTCCCCTTCTTCCCTTTGCCCTTTTCTTGAAACTAGTGATCTTGTCAACCATCAACACTTGATGTTTTTCTTTGACCTCTACCTTCGCCGATTTTAGCATCGCGAAGAGCTTGGGAATATTTTCCGTTATCCCTTGCATATTATAGTTCATCACGAAGTTCTACTAATTTGGTGATGGTGACTAGAGAATTCTGTCAATCACTATCTTATCTGGAAGATGAACTCCCACTTGATTCAAGCGATTGTAGTACCCAGACAATCTGAGCACATGCTCACTAGTTGAGCGATTCTCCTCCATCTTTTAGCTATAGAACTTGTTGGAGACTTCATATCTCTCAACTCGGGTATTTGCTTGAAATATTAACTTCAACTCCTGGAACATCTCGTATGGTCCATGACGTTCAAAACGTCTTTGAAGTCCCGATTCTAAGCCGTTAAGCATGGTGCACTAAACTATTAAGTAGTCATCACATTGAGCTAGCCAAACGTTCATAACGTCTGCATCTGCTCCTGCAATAGGTCCGTCACCTAGCGGTGCATCAAGGACAGAATTCTTCTGTGCAGCAATGAGGATAAACCTCAGATCACGGATCCAATCCGCATCATTGCTACTAACATCTTTCAACACAATTTTCTCTAGGAACATATCAAAATAAACATATGAAAGCAACAATGCGAGCTATTGATCTACAACATAGATATGCTAATACTACCAGGACTAAGTTCATGATAAATTAAAGTTCAATTAATCATATTACTTAAGAACTCCAACTTAGATAGACATCCCTCTAATCTTCTAAGTGATCACGTGATCCAAATCAAACTAAACCATAACCGATCATCACGTGAAATAGATTAGTCCTCAATGGTGAACATCATTATGTTGATCATATCTACTATATGATTCACGCTCGACTTTTCGGTCTCCGTGTTCCGAGGCCATATCTGCATATGCTAGGCTCGTCAAGCATAACCCGAGTATTCTGCGTGTGCAAAACTGGCTTGCACCCGTTGTAGATGGACGTAGAGCTTATCACACCCGATCATCGCGTGGTGTCTGGGCACGGCGAACTTTGGCAACGGTGCATATTCAGGGAGAACACTTCTTGATAATTTAGTGAGAGATCATCTTATAATGCTACCGTCAATCAAAGCAAGATAAGATGCATAAAAAAGATAAACATCACATGCAATCAATATAAGTGATATGATATGGCCATCATCATCTTGTGCCTGTGATCTCCATCTCCGAAGCACCGTCATGATCACCATCGTCACCGGCGCGACACCATGATCTCCATCGTAGCATCGTTGTCGTCTCGCCAATCTTATGCTTCTACGACTATCGCTACCGCTTAGTGATAAAGTAAAGCATTACAGGGCGATTGTATTGCATACAATAAAGCGACAACCATACGGCTCCTGCCGGTTGCCGATAACTCGGTTACAAAACATGATCATCTCATACAATAAAATTTAGCATCATGTCTTGACCATATCACATCACAACATGCCCTGCAAAAACAAGTTAGACGTCCTCTACTTTTTTTGTTGCAAGTTTTACGTGGCTGCTACGGGCTGAAGCAAGAACCAATCTCACCTACGCATCAAAACCACAACGATAGTTTGTCAAATAGACTCCGTTTTAACCTTCTCAAGGACCGGGCATAGCCATACTCGGTTCAGCTAAAATTGGAGAAACTGACAACCGCCAGCCACCTGTGTGCAAAGCACGGCGGTAGAACCAGTCTCGCGTAAGCGTACGCGTAATGTCGGTCCGGGCCGCTTCATCCAACAATACCGCCGAACCAAAGTATGACATGCTGGTAGGCAATATGACTTGTATCGTCCACAACTCACTTGTGTTCTACTCGTGCAAAACAGCAAACCATAAAAAACTAGGCTCTGATACCACTGTTGGGGAACGTAGTAATTTCAAAAAAATTTCTACGCACACGCAAGATCATGGTGATGCATAGCAACGAGAGGGGAGAGTGTTGTCTACGTACCCTCGTAGACCGAAGCGGAAGCGTTGACGCAACATAGAGGAAGTAGTCGTACGTCTTCCCGATTCGACCGATCCAAGCACCGTTACTCCGGCGCCTCCGAGTTCTTAACACACGTTCAGCTCGATGACGATCCCCGGGCTCCGATCCAGCAAAGCTTCGGGGAGGAGTTTCGTCAGCACGACGGCGTGGTGACGATCCTGATGTATTACCGACGCAGGGCTTCGCCTAAGCACCGCGACAATATGACCGAGGTGGAATATGGTGGAGGGGGGCACCGCACACGGCTAAGGAACGATCACGTTGATCAATTGTGTGTTCTAGGGTGCCCCCTGCCCCCGTATATAAAGGAGCAAGGGGGGAGGCCGGCCGGCCCTTGGGGCGCGCGCCAGAAGGAGGAGTCCTCCTCCTAGTAGGAGTAGGACTCCCCTCTTTCCTACTCCTACTAGGAGGAGGAAAGGAAGGGGGAGAGGGAGAGGGAAAGGGGGGCGCCGCCCCCCCTCTCCTAGTCCAATTCGGACCAGAGGGGGAGGGGGCGCGCGGCTCACCCTGGCCGCCCCTCTCTCTCTCCACTAAGGCCCATATGGCCCAATACTTCTCCCGGGGGGTTCCGGTAACCCCTCCGGCACTCCGGTTTTCTCCGAAACCACTCGGAACCATTTCGATGTCCGAATATGACCGTCCAATATATCAATCTTTATGTCTCGACCATTTCGAGACTCCTCGTCATGTCCGTGATCTCATCCGGGACTCCGAACTAACTTCGGTACATCAAAATGCATAAACTCATAATATAACTGTCATCGAAACCTTAAGTGTGCGGACCCTACGGTTCGAGAACAATGTAGACATGACCGAGACACGTCTCCGGTCAATAACCAATAGCGGGAGCTGGATGCCCATATTGGTTCCTACATATTCTACGAAGATCTTTATCGGTCAGACCGCATAACAACATATGTTGTTCCTTTTGTCATCGGTATGTTACTTGCCCGAGATTCGATCGTCGGTATCCAATACCTAGTTCAATCTCGTTACCGGCAAGTCTCTTTACTCGTTCTGTAATACATCATCTCGCAACTAACTTTATTGGTTGCAGTGCTTGCAAGGCTTATGTGATGTGTATTACCGAGAAGGCCCTGAGATACCTCTCCGACATTCGGAGTGACAAATCCTAATCTCGAAATACGCCAACCCAACAAATACTTTCGGAGACACCTGTAGAGCACCTTTATAATCACCCAGTTACGTTGTGACGTTTGGTAGCACACAAAGTGTTCCTACGGTAAACGGGAGTTGCATAATCTCATAGTTATAGGAACATGTATAAGTCATGAAGAAAGCAATAGCAACATACTAAACGATCGGGTGCTAAGCTAATGGAATGGGTCATGTCAATCAGATCATTCACCTAATGATGTGACCTTGTTAATCAAATGACAAGTCCTTTGTCTATGTTTAGGAAACTTAACCATCTTTGATTAACAAGCTAGTCAAGTAGAGGCATACTAGTGACACTCTGTTTGTCTATGTATTCACACATGTATTATGTTTCCGGTTAATACAATTCTAGCATGAATAATAAATATTTATCATGATATATAAGGAAATAAACAATAACTTTATTATTGCCTCTAGGGCAGATTTCCTTCACCCCCGGCGAGGGTGGCCGCCCCGGCGCAGCACCGACGCGTCGGGCCATGGGCGCCAAGGAGGTTCGGCGCTTCCTCTTCTTCCTCCTCATCACGCTCTTCTTCACACTCCTCCGGCTCTTCGGCGCTGCTCGGCGTCAAGGCCGAGCCCGCGGCGGAGACGCCGCTCGGCCGGCGCACTCGCAGCGCCGGCATCGTCATCAACAAGGGCGGCCGTCGCGCCTCCTCCTCGTCGGCTCCTCCGCGCTTCGTCAAGCCAAAGACGGAGCCGGGGCTGTAGCCGGTGAAGACGGAGCCGGAGCTGGCGTCGGTGAAGGCGGAGTTCGACGACGATGACGCGACCCTCGAATGGGCGCACCAGGACTCCATTGCGATGGAGAAGGCGCGACGGGAGAAGGAGAAGGAGCGCCAGTGCGCCGCCCTACGCCGCTTCGAGGAGTGCCGACGCGGCCGCGAGGAAGGCGGGGTCGTCGTCTTATGCGACAACGACGCCGACGACGACGCGCCGCCGCCTGTTCGCCAAGGCGACGCCGGGTAGGGGTCCAGCAGGGGCACCCGCGTCAAGGAGGAGAAGGCCGACGACGACGATGGCGGCGACGACTTCAGCCCCTTTCTTTTTTAGATTAGGTTAATGTAATGTTTGGACGAATTTCGCCAAAATTTGCCATGTTTGGCCGAAATTTAACTAGTTTTTATCATAATTTCGCCGAACGGTTCTTTTTTTTAATACGCGCCTGGGGGCCGACGGCTGGGGACCGACTCGCCCCCAGGGCCATTTTTTGCGCCGGCTCACCCCCAGGCGGCGCTTTTAGACACCCCCTGGGGGGCCAACGGCTGGAGATGCCCTAAAAAGGCAGTTTCGCTGGATGCTAGACGCCAACCAACCTATGGTTGAATGGTTAGAGGGACATTGGTATACGAGTCCATCAGGGTTTAAGTCTTAATGCTTGCATTATTTCTGAATTTATTTCAGGATTCTCGGCGACACACTTTCAGTGGGAGGAGACGTTTCATCGATGACGAGGCGCCTACGATGAGTGCATACGTGTATATATATGAGCGCTTGCGTCTATATCGATGTTAAAAAAAAACTGGATGCTAGCCTCCTGCACGCTGTCTGCTGCCACCAACCGCGGCTGGCGGCGCTCCTTGCCAACCTCGCTGCCCTGCACTCCCCTCAACATTTTCCTCGGCGCCATGCTTGTCGTCGCTCCCGACCATCCCTCTAGCCCCGCCCCCGTCTAGTTTTCTTCTCCGACAAAGCCACACCACCGCCCCACCACCGTCCCCCACCACTGCCGTCCACCACCGCCCCCACTTCAACCCTAAGATAGATAATGAGATGACGATGACGAGCCCCTCTTTCTGTGGCGAGTCCCTTCCTTCTCCTTCCTTCATTCAAAATCGATTGACCCAAATCAAAAATTCAGCTGACTGAGATGTAGCTAAACTGGCCTGAATTTGATATTTAGCGGAGCGCCGTCGTCGTCGACGACAGCGCCGGGGCAAACGAAGCGAGGCTTCGGGATGCCGACAAGGCCTCGGCCAAGAATGAGCCGCAGCCGGCGAGGCGAGTATGAAGGTTGTCGGATTTGGCTGGGTAAGGGGGTGTGGAGGTTCGCCGAGGAATTGGGATGGTTCGCATGTCTAGAGGTATGGCTGGAGACGGGCGAGGCAGTCGCACGTGGCGAATGCAAGTGGTTCGGTTGGCGGTCGTCAGAGGTTCAAGGAAGATCATAAGGCCCTGTTCGGCACGTTGGAAAACCGAAGGAAAAGCACCGGAAATTCGTTCCTATGGAATTACCGCAAGAAACACCGTTCGATACGAAGGAATGCGTCCTTTCTAATCCGAGGGAAAGTCTCAGGCACCTCCGTTTTCACGGGAAAAAAAAATCTGCCCAGAGCGCTTGTTTTCGCGTAGGCCCAAGGAATGAAAGAGAAAAGCTGCCGCAAACCATGCAACTGGGCCCACGCCTTGGGTTGATCCGTGTACCATTTGGTCCGGCATGCACAGGAATTGAAGGTAGTGCCTATCCTTTTCAATATTTAAAATAAACTGGCCGGGACTCACATGGGCTGATTTCCTATGGTCACTTTTCCTCTCTCCCGAACGCCAACTGTGCATGCAGGAGCTGCAGTTTTCTATCCTATGTTCTGCAACTGCATCCCTCTCCATTTCCAGCGATTCCCTTCAATCCTATGCTTTTCTTTCCTTTGACCCGAACAGGCCCTAAACAGTGCCAAAGCGAGAGGTAGAAGAATGCCCATCTTCCCGTTCTTTGCATATCGGGCGATGCAGAAAGAAAAATGACTGGCCCCCCCAAAAAAATCCAGTCATCCGATGACGTGTAGCCACCCCCATCCCATAAAAAGACAACGGTTTGTTCCACAGTCGTACTGTATGTGTGGTACCACGTAAATAGCACGTCGGTTCACCTTTTCTTTCCAATTACCCTTTTCACCTGTTCGTCTCTAGCTATTTTAATTTCCCCGCATTTTCTGAAACCCAGAGGGCGGCCACTATTCCCCCCCGGCATAAATAGGCGGGCGGCCTCCTCCCCCTGGTTTGTCCGTTCGCTCGACGGAGCTCGATCCTGCTGGGCTCGATCCCGTCGACGAATCGAGGTATCGTCACCGCCGCGCCAATCAATCGCGCCCTCGCATTTCCTCTCCTAACCCCGAGTCCCTCCGTCTCATCTCATGCGCAGACACGCCGCGCCGGAAAGACGACTGCGCCCTCACGCGCGCAACAGTCGTCGACCTCCGGTTCACGTCGGCCGCAGGCAGGGGCAGGGGCGCCGCACGGCGATCGAAACAAAAAAGCAAAAGGTTCGTCCGGTCGCCCCCAGATTTCCACCGTTCATCTTCTGCCCAGCAAAGGCATGAGCGTTACCACTATTCCGCCCTGTTAAATGTTGATAATTTTTGGTACATTCACACTTTGAGAAACTTTCTTTTTTGCAAATACTTTGAGAAACTTTGTTTATAATTTGTGATGATACGTTGCGTCCAAGCAAAGTTAGCAAACCGCGGCGGGTTAGCATGCGGTTGACTGGAAAATACTAAACGGCGCCACATGACGTGAGGCAGAGGATCGCGCTAGCGGGGCCCCACAGCTGTTGGGTTCGGGTACGAGGCATATAATTTTAGCTCCGCGAATATCCGGCCCCGAAAAGGATATCCGCTCCCAATATTCCCTTCGAAAGACTAATCTATTCTTGGAGCCGCAGCCGGCCGCAAGCAAATCTGCCCAACGAGCCAACCTTTTTCTTCTCTTTTCTTTTGCCGGGAAACCGTGGCGCGCGCGTGCGTGCGTCTCGTCACCCCCGGTATGAACAAGCTAGGCGGATCAGCAATTTCGCACTGCGTTTGATTAGCGTAAGATGTTGCTCTCCCGCACGCAAGGCCTACTACCAAGGATGCGTATTTCGTCATGCCTCTTCAAAGTCTTGGTGCTTCTTTGGCGTTCCACTGATGCACAACGACACTGTTTCGATGTCTTTTTTAAACAAGATGCAGAGGAAGAAAATGCACCACTACAGCCACGAGACTATTTGGAAATACTACTGACCAAGTGTGCATGTCCATTTGGATAATTTTCATGGGGATTTCTGACCTGGATTGCCAATGTCTTTCTAATCTCAACATGACAACATGTTACACTATTTATGATGGATATATTTTTTCCACGCTTGGGTTGGACTATCCACATGTCAAGGCACATGCTTCCTTCAGGAGTACTGTATACTATTTTATTAGGTAGCATTATAGCACAAGTTAGTCAACTAAACAGTACTCAATCAATACGCCTCCTGTCGTCAAGCAAAGGGATTAGGCACCACAAAGAAGACTATAGGCGTGAGTGCGTGACCACACCGGGGAAACACCCGATCCGGCGGCAACCCACGGGCACCACGAGCAGGGGCAGCCAAACAAACGCTGTCGCCAGCACCGGTATAAACACCCGAGCAGCTAGCACCTCGGAGGCCACGGTCGAGGCGCCTCAGCACTTCCACGGTCCGCGCTCCCCACGACCACGCGCCCCACCCGACTCGCCAACGGCCGCCCGGAGAAGAAGAAGAAGACCACACATCCTCTGTTTCTCGGACGACCTCCACCGCCAGCACCTCGCTCCGTCCTCCCTCCGCAGGTAATGAATGGCTCGCGTCATGCCGGCGCCTCCCCATCTTGCTTTCGGTTCCGTTTCGCCCCCCTGCGTCAGAGGAAGGTGGCTTGCCGGCCATGGCGGCATAACGGATCGCCCGACTTCTCTTCAACGGTTGTCCTGCAAGTTGCATAGCTTCGGGCAACTTTAGCCTCTCTGCTCCCTCTGCTTTCTCTTTCTGATGAAGAGTAAGATCCGTTGGTTCGGTTGCTTCTGTTGTCGGGCTCCCTTGCCTTGCTTGCAAGACCGGCCTTGTCGTGCTTCCTCCCCTTTATATTCATCCGTGCCCTTCCCTTGGGCTCATACTCACGCATCTGTGTGCCTTGCCTTCTCCTCTTCCCTCCCATTGCTCAACTCGAGGTGAGATGGTCATGCCCCTTGCTGCTGTGGTTGAAGGAGCTCTATTTTGTTGTTTCCTTGGTAAAATTATTTCAGTTGATCAATCCAAGTTCAGTTGCACTCCTTGATTTTGGTAGTGATTATTAGATCTTGCCCCTTCCATCGACCAAATCTTCCAATCAATTTTCAGGTTAATGTGAACTGTATGAAGATAGTGATTGTTTTCTCTGCTCAATCCTTTGTGGTGTGTATATCATACAGGGTCCCTGATTTTAATTTTGAGCTTGGGCGCTTGGCTATCCTCTTAGGTTGATTCTGATGAAAAGTGCTCATTTGTAGGCATATGTATGCTGATGCTAGGGGCCGCTCAAACAAAAGATTCAGTGATTTAACAATGTTGTGCTCGTAACATCCCCCTAAAAAATTCGCAACATCCAACCTAATCTTATGACAGGAACCGCAGAGTGGTAGCAATATAGCGTGCTGTTTATTTTATTGCAGGAAATAATTCATCCAAGCATTGTTATAGGATCATTACTCCTTGTTGCAAAATAAGCATTTGCATCCGTCACTTTCATTTTCATAACTACAGGTTCCACATTTGTGTCGAGCTGTCAGTCAGCACTTATGATCTTATCTGGATAATTCTGACGCTCGCCGTGTTTGATTTTTTCAGATATAGGGCAATAACACCAGCCGGCCTTCTTCCCGGCTACATTAACTAACAGTTTGTGGAGAAGCCAAATTCAGGCTCACTCATGGGCTCCTCAGCTGAGAGCAGGAGCAGGATGGCTAGCATAAAGCCCATGGGGATTCAGCTCATCGAGTGTGTCCGCGGTGGCCCTCTCTCCTTCAGATCATCTCAGGCTCTTGTTTTGGTGCTCACCTTCCTGTCATATGCCAGTTACCATGCCACTAGGAAAACCACAAGCATTGTCAAGAGTGTTCTTGATCCCAAGACAACAAACCTAGGCTTGTTGCACTGGCCCAGCCATATGTATCTTCAGGAGCTGAAAGGCGCGGCCAACAACACGGCTCTCGAGGGTGGCTGGGCTCCGTTCAACGGCGAGGATGGCACCCAGCTGCTCGGCGAGATCGATCTTGCATTCCTTGGGGTGTATGCAATTGGCATGTTCTTTGCCGGCCATTTGGGTGACCGGGTGGATCTCAGGATCCTCCTGACCATCGGAATGGTCGGAACCGGGCTGTTCACCGCCGCTTTCGGAGCCGGCTACTGGCTCAACATCCACAGCTTCTACTACTTTCTGGGAGTCCAGATGATCGCCGGCCTATTCCAGTCGTCCGGCTGGCCGTCCGTGGTCGCGGTCGTCGGCAATTGGTTTGGGAAGAGCAAGAGGGGGCTAATCATGGGGATCTGGAACGCTCACACCTCCGTGGGAAACATTTCTGGCTCACTGATCGCCGCTGCCATGCTGAAGTTTGGGTGGAGCTGGTCGTTTGCAGTGCCCGGTGCCATGATCGCGCTGGTCGGGCTCGCCGTGTTTCTGTTCTTGCCCGTTGATCCCGAGGTGATCGGCGTCGAGGAGGATCGCCATGTGAAGGACTATGAGAAGAATGGCACGGATGTGCCTCTGCTGGAGGGACATTCGAGTGGTAGAGACGAAGCAGTGGGGTTCATTCAGGCATGGAGAATTCCCGGCGTTGCCCCGTTTGCTCTCTGCCTCTTCTTCTGCAAGCTTGTCGCCTACACGTTCCTCTATTGGCTTCCCTTCTATCTCAGCCACACAGGTTCGTCTCGAAGTTCTATATATTTCTTTTCTTGGTTTCGTGCCATGAGCACGTGGAGATAAAAAAAATTTGGATTTTTTTTAACTGACCACCGTTTTGTTCTGTTCCTGAATTTCAGAGATCGGGGGAGAATATCTGTCAGACTCTGCGGCGGGGATCCTGTCGACCCTGTTCGACGTGGGCGGCGTCGTCGGCGGCATCCTGGCCGGCCACATCTCCGACCGGCTGGACGCGCGGGCGCTGACGGCGGCGACCTTCACCTTCTCGGCGATACCGGCGCTCTTCTTCTACCGCATCTACGGGAGCATCTCGCTGACGTGGAACGTGGCGCTCATGTTCGTGACGGGGGTGCTGGTGAACGGGCCCTACGCGCTCATCACCACCGCCGTGTCCGCCGACCTCGGCACGCACAGCTCGCTCAACGGCAACTCCCGCGCGCTGGCCACCGTGACGGCGATCATCGACGGCACGGGGTCCATCGGCGCGGCCGTCGGGCCGCTCCTGACGGGGTACATCTCCGCCAAGAGCTGGAGCGGCGTGTTCACGATGCTCATGGCGTCGGCGCTCGTCGCCGGGCTGCTGCTGTCGAGGCTGGTCGTGGCCGAGATCACCGCGAAGATGGCGGCGCCGCAGAGGCCCGTCGATTCGGCGAGCGATCTGCCCGTGTCGTCGCTGGAGGAGCCTTAGGCGGGGCCGGAGATGGCCGGACTGTACATTGATTAGGGCGGTGGGTGGGCCGGGAAATCGGGAGCTGCGGCGGGAAGAAGAAGGAGCGGGCTCCCCTCTGATTTTCTAACCGAGGTGGCGTGTAGTAGGGCGCTCTCGGGTCTCATGTGGCTGTGTCGTGCTGTGCATATGGAGTGATTGTTACGCCGAATTTGTTCGGATAACGGTGCGGATTATTGCGCGCTGTCTGCTCCTCGATGTAGAGCATGTGCCGACCATTTGGACCATGATGAAGAGCGGTGCTCTCTCTTTTGCAGTATCAGCGACAGATCAAGGAAACGAAGGCCGGCATTGTACTAAATTTGTAGCCACTTCGGAAAGTGTACATTGATTGTAGCGCATGATGCTGTGAAATCTGAGATATCCTTTCACCACTCGGTGACAAGTATGTTCATATTTTGGTGTGGTTCCTCCCCCAAACGCACAATTTTATGTGGTCGTCATCAAAGAAAAATTGAACTAAGGCCAGCATAAAACGGCCTAATAAAACCTAAAATTACAGAAACAATGTTCGGGAATACTGATGAGTTGCTGATTAGGAAAACCTGGCCAAAGGGTAAATGTTGAGGGTATGTCATGTCTGTTTTGTGAAGAGCTTGAAAGTTGAAACACGCATTTATTCATTTGTTTTTCCAACGCTCTATTGGAGAAGAGACGTGGCCGATGTTGATCAGCTCATAGGTATTAGCGGATTGGCTCAATCGTTACTTCTTGTGCAGCTCATAGGAATCAAGTTACAGACTGCAACGAGACCTCTGTTTTAGAGGAGTTTAATGGTCTGGGCTGCTGATGGAGAGGCATTGCAATAGCGTGCTCCTGACTTTTTTTTTGTTTGAAAAGGAGGATAACCCCAGAACGATGCATGCACTCATATATTATTAATAATGTAAAATCCAGCATCTGAACAACCTCAACTTAGAAATAAAACGAAAAACAAACTCTGATGCCATATACCTCACGACAGTAACCCCCTAAAGAGGCACTAACTCTATGTTACAAGACTCAGTAGAGACGAAAAATACACAATTCTTAGGCTACACCTTCAAGAAGGAATCACCGCACGTGCGCCGATGATGGCAGTCCACCACAAGGTTGAACTCCAGATTCTCATCGCCAAAGTCAAGTTTAGCAAGGACACGACGCAGGCACGCGTCGACTTAGCCCCATCCGAGATCTTGTGTTTTCATCGGAGTGCATAAACTCGTCATCGAAGCCTCCTGTACCATCCGCTCTTATCCGGCTATCGACGTCTTGATAGCCGGATACCTCTGGAGAAGAGAACGGAAGACAAAGACGTCTCATACCGCCTGCCTTCTGCTATTGTCGCACCACCTTCGATCCAACAACAACAGGCTAAACATGAGACCTCCATCAGAGCCACCGTGCGTCACCTGCCGATAGCAGGCGTGACTCGACGTCTCCACATAACACGTTGTGCGTAGCATCTGCCGGTAGCACATCCACCGGTGGCTTCACCTGCCGGCGACAGGCACTGCCTGACAACTTCGAAAGAGGCACATGTGTCACCTGCCGAGCCGCATCGAATCCATACGGCCACCAGCCTCAGAAGGCCGTCACCACCTCGAGATCCAGACTCCGAGTCGCCCACACGACCATGGAGTCCGCCGCCGTTGATGTGGAGGGGCCGCCGCCCGGATTCCGGGCGCTACAGGGAGCACCCACCGCCACGCCAGCCGCTATCGTCGCCCATACAATGGCAACTGCCGCCGCGATCCCGCATCAAGCGTCGTCGATGCCGGAGGAAGCTCTGTCCATCACGCGCGTCCTGCAACGAGCTTGGAAACGAGATCCCAAGATCCGCCACCATCAGCACCGCCACAAGGACCCACCACCTGGCCCGTCATCCCCGGTGGAGGGGATGCCGCCACTACCATGGCCGAATCCGAGCCAGCTGTCGCCGTCGCCAGCGCCAAGACCGGATCCGGGCCGGATGCTGTCGCTGCCACTGGCCATGCCCAGCCCCACCTACATCATCTGGCCACGCCCAGCCAGTCGCCACGCCACACCCAGCCGAACTCCATCCGTGCCGCCAAGCGCCGCCGCCGGGAGCCGCCGCGCCTGCGCACCATGCCCTTGGTCAGCATGACGCCATCGCTGAAGCCCTCGTCCCGCGCCGTGCGAGATCGAGCGAGGAGAAGAAAGATTCCCGCCGCTGCCTACACCGACCGAACGATGGGCGCACCGGCGGCGACGAGGGAGGGAGCTGGAGGAGGAGGCCTAGCCCCGTCGGCTAGGGATTGCCCCCTCGGTCGCTCGCAGGAGCGACGCGAGGGGGTACACTCGTACGCTAGCGTGCTCTCGATGGAGTGTCCTATGCTCGCAGGCTGCAAACGTGCAGCTGGATTGTGTGACTTCCCCACCGTAACTGATGGCTCACAGTCCACCCCTCCTACTCTGTCTAGATCCTGGCTAAAAGAGGGGCGACGAGTTATATCAAGCTCTTCGGTGTTGCTCTCACGTGCCCGCAGCATGAACCCTAAAGACTGAGAGGCTAACGCTCTAAAATTGCATGCAACCTAGCAGTGGCGGAGCTTGAAAGAAAAAGTTGGGCGGGCCAGACTAAAGAAGAGCACATTTTTTTTTTCCAAATTACGAATCACAAGGACATGTCACAAGATCGAGTCCTCCATCTTGTTGTTGTTCCAACTCAAGCAAGGGCAATACATGGTCTTCCTCTACTTCAGTTATGTCATCTCTTTTTTCCTTTTAAAAACCAAATCAATATTCTTTGTCTCGATTTTCCTAGCCCATGACTATCTATATTGCAATTTGCATAAGATCATATCACCAAGCAAGAGTAGTACTCCCTCCGTTCCAAATTGCTTGACCCATATTTATCTAGACGTGGATGTATCTAGACACTAAACAAGTATAGATACATCTATATTTAGACAAATTCAAGTCAACTAATTTGAAAAGGAGGGAGTATTTATCACTACTTCACTCATAGGGACTGATCACTGGATGTGTGGAACTAGAAAAAATCTCCAAGTCACGGGGGCTCGTTCAGGTCATGCGCCAGCCTTGGAGACTTGGAGTTGGAGGACAATAGCCGCAGGAATGGATGGCCGACGGACGCACGACGCACTGGTGGCCGATGAATAATGGGCGGGGCTGCTACGGGAGGGAGCAGAGCAGGGCGAGGCGAGATCCCGGCCCCGACGGACGTCTCCGCGGCCGTTGCTGCGCCAGACAGAGGGCGGCGCGCTCTGGTTGCTCCACGGTGGGCGGCGGCGAGCTTGAAACAGAGGGGATGGGGAATCGGGGAAGCACTGCGTCCTGCGTGCCTGAGACGAGATGTTGTGCCCCATGCGTGCGTGGGCTCAGTGGTGGGCTAAGATGACACGTAGTTAATTTTTTGTCAAATTCCCGGGCGGGCCATGGCTCAGTTCTGCCCCTACAGAGCTCCGCCCCTGCAGCCTTGTGTTAAAGACCCGGGGAGGAGATCCTGGTGCCGTTAATTCGGTTAGTAGTTTAGGTTAGGGTTATTAGTCTTCACATGTGCGACGCTCGAGTAGATGGCGGTGTTTCTTCTTTGAGATTGTTTTCCAGGTTTCGATCCTCCTCGAGTTCGTCCATTTAGACATAGTAGACAGAGCTCCGATGTAGATTTTTTTTTTGTGATATAAACCTCGTGTGAGGGCAGGGGTTCCTGCATTTGATTAAGAAGAGAGTTTCGTCTAGTTTATAAGGAAAACCGGACCCGAAAACCTAGCATTCTTGGCTAATCAGGGAAAAGCGAATGAAAACCCGAAAACGGAAAAAGGAAGGCGGGAAAGAGGCACTAGAGCTTGGGGATAGGGACAGGGACAAGACAAATGCAGCATCAAGGCACATCATCTCCAAACACAAGAGCGCTAGGCCCAAAGCAGTTCGGCAAGACTCAAGTACAACCAAACTGACCATCACTCGCTCCGGCGTAGATTCATACAGTCTCCATGTGGCGAGGAGGTTTGAGCTTCTCGTCATCTGCTGAATTTTTTTTGTCAGGTGCTTGAGATCCATGCAAGGGTTCGACAAGGTCAAGCCGGCTCCGATAGGGAAGCTGCGATAACGGCGTGTCGACGGCTCGTTCTGGTGGTAGTAGTGGTCGTTCGGTGGAATCTTGATGTATGTTTTATTATGTTTGAGATGCTTTGTACTTCTGATGAACTTTTATAACTGATCTCGACCTTTCCACACAAAAAAAGAAGACGGAGGAGCTATAATTGCCAACGCGAAAGGGATTGTGATAATTTTTTGTTTGCAAAAACCAACTTTTTGCCCATTACAATTGCTTGACAAACCAATATTTTCAGGTTTTCATGGTTGAGCCTCCATTGTTATTTCCCAATGGAAAATTACAACAGAAGTCAATTTTCTTCTGGACAATGTCAATATTGAAAAACCTGGCTCTATTGTTCTTTTGATCAAATGAGGGTAGCATGATAAGAGAAGATAATAAAGGCAGTGATCAGATATACAATCCCACGAACAAAGATTGATCATGTAAAAACAAGATAATTCAACACTATTCGTACTGACTGAAGAATATACTTAAATACAAGGGTATCAACTTCTTATTAATCTACAACTCATTTTCTTCTTCTTATTAGCGTAGTGCTGGACTAGAAAAACGCCACTACTACCAAATATAATTAACTCGATGGTACATTGGTGGCCCTGGTGAAAATCTGCTGGCTGGCATGAAGGGACACCTCCCTCACGAGCCCCCTTGCCATCAGGTCCTTGATGCCCCTCTTAGCCAGGGACGCATTAATCTGCAGGAAGATAATGCGAGGTGAGATCTTCAGATAATCATCCTGTGTAACTAGTGCATTGTACCCGGGTTAATCAAGAAGAGAACCGTATGACCGATCGTACGTATACGTACCCTAAGGCGCTCGGAGAGGACGGAGGGGGTGACGAGCTTGTACTTGGGCGCCTCGGACAGCATCTTGTCGTAGGTGGCCTGGTCGAACAGCACGGCGTTGTTGACCTTCTCCTTCTGCTTTCCCTTGCTCCACTTCTGCATATGCACAGGATCAAACACCAAATTAATCGTGACCCAGATTGATGACAGATCCTGTGATCCAGAGGTGAGAGAAGTAAATTCATCCCGGAGATCGCTTGGACTAGCTTAAACTACGTACCTTCTTCTTCTGCTGCTGCTTCCCGCTGCCGGCCTTGGCGGGCTTCGCCGCCGACGAGGGCGCCGCCGCCTTGTTGTCCTTCTTCACGGCCTGCGCGGGGGAAGTCGGTCAGTGTTTATCTACACGGGCGCATCGTTGTCACGTTGTGGTGGGGAGGAAGGAAGGTTTACCATTGCCGCCGATCGAGGAGGTGCTGGGAGGCGAGAAAACGATCGAACAAGAAGTGCTTGCGAGAAATCGCACGCTGCGGAACGCCGATAGGCTTCTGCTAGGGCTTCGGCTCGTGCAGTCCTGCTGCTTATATGGATTCCTGAAACCTACGGTCGATGCGCCTCACATATGGAGACCCAGACGGATACGGGCAGTTATCGATCTGGAGTTTGGACTGCTGTACGAGCACGTCCACTACAAGGAAACTATTTTTTTTCCACTACAAGAAAACTAATGAAGCCATCGGCCTGATCTTTTGATTTTATAGTAGCAAAATGCCTGTGCGTTGCAACGAAAATAAATGAATTCATAATCTTCAATGGCCATGACCACATTTTGGTGCATCAGCGAGATACACTATCACTCTCAATTTTGTGAAATCATGAATAATTTTTGAAGTCATGAACATATTTTTTAAAACTCATGAACATATTTGAAATCGTGAACATTTTTAAAATTTGTGAACACTTTTACATATTTTCAGACATTTTTTTGAAATCAAGCATTCTAAATACATGAAAATTTTATACTATTTGCAAAAAAAATAAAAAATGTGAGTATTTTTTAAACTACATTATTGGTTCGGCGAACATTTCTATAATCGACGAACATTTTTTTGGAAATTTGTGGAACAATTTTTTAAATTCAAAAACCTTTTTTTTATTTAAAGAACATTTGTTTTTGAAATGCATCATCAGTTTTTGAATCAGCGAGCATTTTATGAATGAACAAACTATTTTCTAAGTCACGAACAGTTTCTGAATTTCTAGGACATTTTTCCATTCATGAACATTTTTTGAATTGGCAAATTTTTGTTCAATTTCACTAACATATTTTTAATACACGAACTTTTCAAAAAAATCATGAACATTTTTTTGATTTCCTGGACAATGATTTAAAAAATTCTAACATTTTTTGAATAATAATTTTTTAAATAACGAATATTTTTTCAATCCACAAATGTTTTATTATTTATTAAACAATTTACTTAAAAGTTTGCTTTTTATTAATTTTCAATTTTTTTGAGGTCCTAAATTATCTAAAGGAGAAAAAACATAAAAAGACGAAATTTTAGAAACAGCCTGCCCGGGCATGGGCTGGACCAAACAGAAGTGCTACGTCTTCTCCTAGAGTGCTGAGCGTAGTATAAAAGGTCCCTACGGTATGGGCCGGTCCAGGCGGGGGATTCCCCTGTGTAAAACAATTTTCATGACTTATAGGGGGCATTGGTTGGTAATATTTTGCAGATTTGAAGGCAATTTACGTGACATACTGCCAGAAGCAATACCCTTTTTATTCTTATTAGGTATAGTTTTTAGAAAAGAGAAGACCGACATGAAGAAGGGACGTACTGCGTGTCCTTAGATCGGCCGGGTCAGGAGCTGTCAAATCTGGCGCATCGATCGACGAGCGGCCTATCCATCATTGTAACAGAGATCTTGTTGCAAATTCTTTTTACAAGAGTGATCTTGTTGCAGAAATTTTGCAACATAAATACATTTTTTTCGTAATAGCCAGGGGTCTTGTTGCAGATTTTTTTCTCAACAAAGATCATGTTATAGAATTTTTTTTCCTGCCAAAATACATGTGTGGTTGGTTGTTGTGTTCGCTGCTATTGCTACAAAAGCCTTGTTGCAATTACAACAGAGCCCTAATTGCCAAAAGAGAAAACATCTCCTGCCACTGCGCCGGTCGATTCCGGCAAGTATAGGTGGCAATTGATGGCATGCGGCACGCTCCCCCAAGGTCGCCTCGCTCCGCTTCTTCCTGCCCTTCGACCAATCCACCGATTACCACCTCCAGCGCTTGTCCTCACCCCTCCCTGTTGCAATTTTGGCCACGCGAGATGGGAAAAATGAGGTGCCCGCATCCCCAACCCGTATTCAACCTAGCGCCAAGGACGACTCCTCCACCAAAAAGCCCGTTGGAACCATGACCTCAGACTGCGCTGATGTTCCCACCGCCACCATGCCCAACGCCGGCGTGGAAGGCTCTCCCGACGAGGAGGTGCCGAACGTGGTGAACCTTGTCTTCGGCCTTGCAACAACAGGAGTGGCGAGCAATAGCACGCTATTGAGCAGCAGCCAGAGACTGGTGTGTAGCGGCATGTGGCGGCCCCGCGTCTTTGTCTGTCAATAACAGATGGGCGGTCAACGGGCAACACGTCATCGAGCAGCATCACCTGCGACCCCTTCCGCAACAACGCGGCGGACGACCAACGACAGTGGGATGTCGGCATGTCGCGGTGTGGGGCGCGTGCTGCTTCGTGTGTGACAAATCTGGCTGTGAATGTTGACAAGGGAGAGAAAGAAAGGAGATGAATGAATAGGATTCCCTGAGACTTACTGGCAAGGGTTATGGTACGTGTGGAGCTTATGAGGACACATGGTAAACAACGGAGGCGGCGGAAGCCAGTTGCTTCACTTTTGTTTATCTCTGCGTATGTATTTTAAATTTGGATTTAAAATTCTTAGAGACAGTGTATACATGTCTTGTGAGCATTTAATTTTTTTTCATGCTTGCATGGACGAGTGTTAAAAATACTCTTGTATTATGAGACGGATAGAGTAACTTTTTTTTAAAAGATGAAAGCATGGGAGCTATAAAGTGGGAGCAGAGGATAGGCAATCTTCTGATCGATGCGCGGACGTGGATGCGTCGAGGATCGATGCAAGCACGGAAACGCACGCGGTGTAAAAACAAGGAACGTACACACGTTTGCGTACGCGCCGTCGGGACAACGTGAGGCGGGGGAGCGGTGCTGCTCGATCCGGTGGCCGTGCGCGCGCAACCTGCGCGTCGGGGCACGCGCCACTGCCGTAGTCTTTTCCGACATCTCGCTCCAACGATTGCCACTTCGCGAGACAAGACTAAAGTCTGAAATAAACCTTGAGGTTGTAGAGCTCGGTAAAAATAAACCCTCACGTCTAAATCCCTGAAATCTGTACCCTGACTTCACTGATCCTGGTCGTTTTGAACCTTAAGGTTGTATTCAAACAGAGGATTCCTAAGTACCACCTTGAAAGACCGGGATTGATTAGTAAGTCAACACCTGCAGATGGGTCCCACGGAACCAGACTCCTTCAGTCAGCACTCAACACTCAGCAGCATCGCCGTGGACTGCACCTCGTGCGAGCGGCAACGGGAGCTGCGTGACTCGCAACCACTCATGGTCATGCCAGGATCGCCAGCAGGGGTACCAGGACCTGCTCATTTTCGGTGCTAGCCATGGCGGCACAACCAGCTTCCTGCACTGTCGAGTTGCCCGCCGTCTCGCCAGATCCTGCATCGCTTGGGTTATCGGGCGCCTTGCCGGCCAGGCCACCGCGTCGCCGGCGCTGCCTTGTATCGCCGGTTTCTTCGTCACTCGGACGGCTGCGCGTCTCATCGAAGCCAGGGCCGAGCGCCTCAGCGGCTCCCTTGCCACAGGCGCTGCCGCCATGCCGCGTGACTTGCTGAGACCATGGCCGTGCATCTAGCGAGGCATGCACACCGTGGTAATATTTCGGCAAGTCTTGGCTACACGGCACCAGGAATTCTGAAGCCACCCATGGCGGAGCACACCCGCATCTCCCTGAGATTCCTGAGCACGTCGCTGCTAGCCATCGTGGTGTGCTGCGCGCGCCGGGGTTGCCGTGGCTCGGGCGCTTGGTGCCATGCACCGGCTCGTTGTAGAGCTTGACCAATGTTCGCGGGTTACATGCACGTACAAGCAAGCAAGCTACAGGCGTGCTTTTGATTACACCGGCTAGACGCGTAAAAATACGCATGTACAAGCTGCTACTGATCTGTTCCCAGCGAGAAACACGACACAAGCGAGGTAGAATGAGACGTCACCGACGAACATGTACAGGACGAAGCACGGGACGCGGTCCATGCAGATATCGTTCGCGGACGGGGCAACGATCTAGAGCATCGACAGGAGGCAGTGGAGCTCATACTGGTAGCGTCGGAGCGCAACACGGATAGCCAGCAGTGGTCAAATGGGCATGGCGGCGGCTCGCATGTGAGCACGCCCACGTGGCAATCATTAAGTCAGTCAGAGTCAGCAATCCCAGCCTCCCAGTGCCACGTCACCAAATCCTCTCCTAGAAACTTCAAAAGGTTCAAAATGACCGGGATCTGAAAGGTCAGGGTACATATTTCAGGGATTTAGACGTGAGGGTTTATTTCCGTCAAGCTCTACAACCTTATGGTTTATTTTAGACTTCACTCGCGAGACAAAATTTCCCTGGTGACGCCCAAGCGTATCGTCGGCTTGCTTATTTTTTTTTCTTTTTTTGAGGATCGTATCGTCGGCTTGCTTTTTTTTTGCTGATGGAGTGTCTGACTGCGTGTATAAGGGCATCTACAACGGGGACACTAAGGGCGGGCGCCAGGGTGAAAATCCTGTCCGTTACGCTACGTTCCCGTTCGATCTTGGGATTCTTCTTTGCGTCTGATGCCAGATGATTCCCCCGGCGCTTCAGCGAGAATTTTACGCACGAGGGGGCTGAGGGCATCTCCATTGCAGGGGTGCTTGTGTAGACGCTTAAAAAAATAAAAAAATATTAATTATGGAATTGGTGTCCGTGTGAGAGTCTGTTCCTACAACGCAGGGCTCTTTGTTTTAGCGCTAACAGAATTAGTTTCTTATGTAAAAAAATCTCTAGCGTTGGTTAAAATCGCTCGTACGTGATAAAAAGGGATTAGGCGTCCGGCGACTGAACTGGCATCGATGCCAGCCAAAAACCTGGCATCAGATGGGATTTAGAGAGAACGGCAAGGATTTAATCCCTGGCGCCTGGGCTAAGCGCTCCATTGTAGATGCCCTGAGGCTGGAGCCGGGCGCTAGCGTAACAGGTCAATACGGCTGATGCGGGCGTATATTTGTTTTCTGTTGGGCAGACGCTTGGTCACCTACGCGTTGGAAGGATGGGCGCCAACGTACACCTTTATTTTTTTTTGACGCCGATAAGTGTCACACGTGTGGACGTTAGGGAGTCTGCCCACACATTTTTTTTGAGCATCAGTGCAGACCCAAGCGCTCATATACACGCGCATACACTCATCCCTATGAATGCACACACGCACACCCTACCCCTATAAGCACATCTGAGAGACTGAGCCGGCATATCATCTTGAGATTTACGAAGTCACCATAGGCGCCTCGTCGTCGACGGGAACGTCTCCTCCCATTGAAAGCGCATCGCCGAAAATCCTGAAATAAATCCAGGAATAATGCGAGCACCAGGATTTGAACCCTGGTGGGTTGGGGATACCACTGTCCACCTAACCAACTCAACCACAGGTGCATAAGAGGAACAGACCACACACCTACGTGTGTGCAAAACATGTAATGCCCACACACCTCTTTTTTCCCTCCCGATCCCTCTCACACACGTGCGTGTGGGCGTTTCGCCCACACGCCCCGTACGCCAGGCCTCGTACCTCGTGGTCCCGCACGTCCCGCGTGACAGTCACCGCGCGTCCCGCAGTTGCCATGGTCCAGACCCTCGTCCATGTTCATTTAACTATAGTTGCCATGTCGCTGAACTTTGGTTGCCATGTCGGACAACTAAAATTGCCATGGTTGCTCAACTGCAGTTGCCATGTATGGTCTGGTCTACTGCAGTTGCCATGATTTCAAAATTTTAGGAGTTGCCACCCACTAACACTAGGCAGTTGCCATGTAGCACTACAAAAAAGCATGGCAAAAAAACAGATTCGGGTAAAAGAGAGAGTTGCCATGTGCTCACAAGCACGCTAGGGCAGTTGCCATGTAAAGAGAAAGAGTTGCCATCTGCTTACGTGCACGTTAGGGCAGTTGTCATGTACCATGCAAAAACAAATAACAACTCGGGTGAAAGAGAGTTGCCATCTGCTTACAAGCAAAGCTGGGGCAGTTGCCATGTACCCTGCAGAAACACATGGCAACTGCCAGCTTTGGGTGTGGGCGGGGAGACGGGCGTGTGGGCGAAGTGATAAACGCCCACACACCAGCCCCCTCTGCGTGCGTGAAAACTGGTGTGTGGGCGAATTGCTAAACGCCCACACACCAGCCCTACGTGTGGTGAAAAAGGACGTGTGGGCGACCGGATGAATGTCCACACACCAGTTTAGTCCTACGTGGCACACAAAAACTGCTAGAACGCGTCAAGATTCGTGCAGAATTGGTTGAACGAGGATCCATGCGTGTGGGCGAGTTAGCAGACGCCCACACGTGTGGATGTTAGTGTTTTCGTTCTTTTTTTAATTCCTATAGTGCCTATAGATGTCTGTTAGCGCTGTGAAGCCCGATGCTAACAAAGACGCTAAGTGAAAAAACATCTAAAATATCTCGCTTAAGTGCCTCTGTGAGCGCTCTGCATTGTTGATGCCCTAACAATGTCTTCCGGTTTCAGCGGGTAACTGCTACGATAAAAAAATGTTTAGCGTGTATTTGAAAATGTTCATCGTATATTATAAACATGTTCTGTGTGTACCTGAAAAATGCTTATCGTGTGAACCAACCTGTGTTTGGATGGTTGGAGGAACACTGATATCCTCAGCCCATCAGGATTCAAATGCCGGTGCTCGCACGACGAATACATCAAGTTAAATTCATTCTTTGATAAGTTGGGCATCATGCATTGTGTTTCTTGTCCACATACTCACCAACAGAATGGCACTGCCGAGCGCAATCACCGTCATGTTGTAGAAACCGGCCTCACATTATTAGCGTATGCTTCAATTCCTTTTTCGTACTGAAGTGATGCCTTCTTTACGGCATGTTTTCTCATAAACCGTATGCCTACTCGAGTTATTGCCATGCAAACCCCACTTGAGCGTTTGTTTGGAGAGGTTCCTGACTATACCTTCTTCAAGGTGTTCCGTTGTGCATGTTGGCCTAACCTTCGTCCATATAATAATCACAAACTTCAGTTTCGGTCGAAGAAGTGTGTGTTTCTCGGCTATAGCGCCCTTCACAAGGGCTACAAGTGCCTTCATGTTCCATCGAACCGTGTTTACATCAGTAGGGATGTTGTGTTTGATGAAAACGTGTTTCCATTATCCGATGCACCTTCTTCCGATTTACCACCGTCATCGTCACATCCATCCCTTATAGCTGACCAATTTGATGATTTTGCGCATACACCTTTGTTGCTTCCTAATCATGGTGCAGGTACCGCACGAGGAGCTCGCCTTGAGCTTCTTGTTGATAATCACGTCAATGACGTGGACGTGCATGGCGACGCAGAACACGATGATGGATGCATGGCTTCGTCTGAGCCGGTCGTACCTCAGCCGGCTTCTTTCGTATCGTCTGAGCCCAGGCATGACTCCTCTGCTTGCTCTCCAGCCGGCTCGCTTTCGGGCCCTACACCCGCCTCTGCTTCGGCTCCTCTGCGGCCTGTTACGCGCTCCATGCATGGGATTCATCAGCCCAAGCAGCGTACGGATGGTACAGTTGCATGGCTCACTGCATGTGTTGCTCGCTCTATTGCTGATCCTACGACCGAGCCTTGACATTTTCGTGCAGCTCTTGGTATTCCACATTGGCGTGCAGCTATGGAACAAGAGTTTGATGCTCTCCTCAAGAACAAAACTTGGCGGCTTGTTCCCCCTGTTCCTGGTATAAATATTATTGATTTCAAATGGGTATTCAAGGTTAAACATCATTCTGATGACTCTATTGAGCGGTATAAAGCACGTTTAGTTGCCAAGGGGTTCAAGCAAAGGTATGGACTTGATTATGAGGATACGTTTAGTCCGGTGGTTAAACCAACAACTATTCGACTCCTTTTGTCACTTGCTGTAAGTCGAGGGTGGTCTTTGCGGCAGCTTGATGTTCAAAATGCCTTTCTCCATGGTGTTCTTGAAGAAGAGGTGTTTACGCGACAGCCTCCTGGGTTTGAGGATCCACAACACCCACATCATTTATGTCGGCTTGATAAAGCTATCTATGGTCTCAAACAGGCACCTCGTGCATGGCATCATCGACTTGGCTCTGCTCTTAATGCTCATGGTTTTGTTGCCTCCACGGTTGACACTTCATTGATCTTTCAGCGACAAGAACTCACGATGTACTTATTGGTCTATGTTGATGACATTATTGTGCTCAGTTCCTCTTCATTAGCAGTTGATCGGTTGGTATCTAGACTTCGTCAGCAGTTTGCTATCAAGGAATTGGGGGTTCTTCACTATTTTCTTGGTGTTGAGGTTGCTAGTCTCAAGCAAGGCTTGTCCCTTACTCAGCACAAATATGCTTGTGATCTTCTTGCTCGCGCCGGTATGCTCAAGTGCAAGTCAGCAACAACCCCAATGTCATCCACCGATCGTCTTTGTGCTACTGATGGGGATTCTCTAAGTGATGATGATGCTACTCTATATTGCAACCTAGTTGGAGGTCTTTAGTACTTGACACTTACTCACCCCGACCTTTCTTTTGCGGTTAATCGAGTGTGTCAGTACCTTCATGCTCCTCGCATTTCTCATTGGTCCGCGCTCCTTATACAACCATCTACGTCTAGTCCGTTGTCGGCCTTCTCTGATGCAGATTGGGCTGGGAGTCTCGATGATCGACAATCAACCGGGGGGTATGGACCTAACTTGATCGCCTGGAGTGCCAAGAAGCAGTCCACTGTCTCTCGTTCGAGTACCGAGTCTGAATATAAGGTTGTTGCCGATGCTACTGCTGAGCTGATCTGGGTAGAACCACTATTGAAGGTTTCGCTTGGTGTTCAGCAAGTCTCCCCTCTTGTTCTATGGTGTGACAACATTGGTGCTACATATTTATCCTCCAACCCAGTGTTTCATGCTCGAACGAAGCACATCGAGATTGATTATCACTTTGTTCGAGAGCGAGTTGCACAGAAGGTTCTGCACATCCGGTTTATCTCATCCAAGGATCAACTTGCAGATATTTTTACCAAACCACTACCGCTTCCATTGTTTGAGGAGTGTAAGCGCAATCTCAATATGCTATCGATGGTTGAGATTGAGGGTGGCTGATAGAGTACGTGTCCTTCAAGTATTCTACTAATTAGAATCGGTTAGGATCTAATCTAATCCCTTGTAACTAGGAAAGGTTGTATGCCTATATATATGATGTATATGCCGCACCTATGGGTGTCGTGCATTGTCCCCTTGTTCTCTCTCACAAAATACATCTAAGTTTATAATTCCTGGATTTCCGGTGATGCGTTTTCAGTGGGAGAGACGTTTCCGTCGATGACGAGACGCCTATAGTGACTACGTAAATCTTAAGACGATATGCCGGCTCAATCTCTCGTCTGTACTATGTTAAAAAATGTTCATCGTATATTAAAGAATTGTTCACTGTGTATTAAAAAATTGGACTTCGTAAATCTTTAGAAGATATGCCGGCTCAGTCTCTCGTCTGTACCATGTTAAAAAAATGTTTATCGTATATTAAAGAATTGTTCACTGTGTATTAAAAAATTGTTCGCCATTATATTACAAAGAAAAAGATAAAGGAAAAACTAAAACAAGACAAAAAAATCAAAAACTGAAAGAACAACCAAAAAATGCAAACAGAAACGAAAAAAAAACTGTAGCAAACGAACAATAGCGTGCGGGGCAAAATTGGTCAGTCCACCTAGCTCGCTTGCGAGCGGTGCCTCCTCTATTTGCCACTTGCAGGCAGCGAATAGGATCCATCCTACGGCACGTTGGTGTTGTATTTGCAGGGTGGAGCCAACTTCTATAAGATTTTTGGAGAATTAATACTTGTTAGTTTTCGTATGTCGGTTGCTTGATTATGAATGATATGTTTTTTAAGGATTCAATTATATTATATTTTATAGAAAATTTTACATCAACTTAAACCCTCTCAAAAAAGAATCATATTATTTTCATGAGGTGCAGTCAAGAAAACTTGGCCAATAGTCCGGCTAATCTACTAAGATACTAAGCTCCCTAGATTTGAAGCTTCCCGGTGGATCAGAAGTTATGAGGGACGTTCTGGACCCACCTACAAAGGTGTGTGTCGCTAGGCCGACCGTTTTTTCTTTCTTTTCTGGGTTTTCATGCAATTCATTTGGTTTTTCATGCTTTATTCTTTTTTTATTTGTCTTCTATATTTTTATTTTCTTCTCCTTTTCATTTTATTCTTTCACACGTTAAATCATGATCATTCCTTAAAAGTCATGAACATTTGAGAAAACGATGAACATTTTTTAGAATCCATGAACATTTTTAAAATTCATGAACATTTTTAAGCATGTGAAAAATTTAAATTTTGTGATAATTTTTTCAAATTTGTGAACATTGTTTGATATTCAAAAATATTTTCTAAATTATCGATTTTTTGAATTTTTATTATGTTAATTCACAAAAATTTTACAATCTAAGATTTTTAAAGTATATGAACTTCTTGGATTTAATGAAGTTTTTCAAATAAAAAATATGATAGCCATTTTTTTGCGAGCTAGCAGTGGAGCGAGCGAAAAAAAATAAGCGAGCAGAGCAGGGAGTCTAGCTGAGCGAGTGAGCGATTCATGTGTCGGTCCATGTGAGAGTTGCAACAGCAATTTCATGGTTTCAACATGGAGCAAGAACCCCCAAGGGGCTCACACAACCACCGGCTGACACCAACGTGGAAACTTGTAAGGGCTCCATGACCACCCACGTAACAACTCTATTCTCCTCTCGGAACAAATATCTTCTCCAACATCAACCAACATGATATACGAATGAGAAAACACCGTCTGAACATAATTAAAAGCCAAGCCAACGTAAAATAAAACCAAAACAAAACAACCGACTGCAATAATTAACCTACTAGAGAAAAAAAAGTTAATCCCACAAGTGAAGAATGGCACAGCAAAGCGCTCATTAGCCTCTAGCTACTTCTGTGCGAAACAAGATACTTCACATAACTTGACTAATAGTCCAAGAGTAGCTTTGAAGATTATGTTAATATCTACTTAAGCAACTCCAACCATTAGATTCTTGCAATTCTAGAGGGCCGCATATGACCATAGTGTGCTATAATACTGGTTGCTATTAGTATCTTCTAATTTGAAGGAGAAAGTTCACCGTTACGAAACTTCATATATTATAGCACTCTACAATAGTGTACTACAATATGTCGATTTGTTTTTTGTGCACCACAAATACTTAACAGAGCTTATTCTATGAAGCAGAGATAGTAAGCTAGCACTGATCTCAACACAGACTAAACAGCCGGCGGATGGATGGTGCACATGCATGGTTGTTCAGAAAAATCCCCTATCAATTTCAGATCATACTAGCTATAGTACTAGTTCGCACGGGTTCAGCAGTTCAGCTTCCAAAGGAACATGCTCACAACTAGTGTTCTTACTCAAGCACTCATGTCGGAAAGTTAGGAAACTTTCTAGCTCTCATTAACAGCCAGGTGTGAAGGAACTTTTGCTCAACCAGGGTGGTCTCTAGGGCGCTAATCCCAGCATTAGTAATGCGTAATCACAGCCTCTTGATTGTTGGAGCACGAACTACGGTGCGTGTTCTCACCATTGCTGACAGTACAAAAGAAAGAAGACGAAGAGTAGCACATCGTTAGCTGTGTCATACAACTTTTGGGAGACAAAATCCTCACCAACAACTTTATAGTAACCGGGGGCTGCACCCCCATGCATTGTTGCACTTGTATATATCGCCAACGGCAGCCTCCGTGTGTCCCTTCCCCCATTGTCTACACGACCCTCTAGCTAGATCTCCGGCCTGGTCTCTTCTATTTCTTCTTGTCGTCACAGCTACTGGTGCATTGCAATGCTGGGGTTAAGCTCTCCTCTGGCCCCCATGAGGCTCGTCACCCTCTTCTTCCTTGTTCTCTTCCTTGGCTCATGCGAGGCTCGACGCCTTCTTGTCCATGGCGCCACGGCCAGTTCAAGCGAGCCACCTCCTGCGCCGCGCAAGGTACGTTGGTTGCCTTACCTAGCCATGCACTGAAGCAACTTAATTTCCTTTTATCTATAACGTCTTTATCGATCTTATTGGTTGTTCTAAGTTGTACTAACTCACAGTCCTTAAACTTGAAGGCTGATGGTTCTCCGACAAACCAGCCGAACGATCTATCAACTGCGGACGCTAAGGATGCTTATGTGGATCATTTCGACGCCAAGGTGAAGGCAGGAGTGGCGGCACCATCAGGTGCAGTACGGACCGCGGTTATCGGTAGGGTTTTGCGGCGGCTTACTCATAGGAATTTGCAAGTGGTGGGCACGGCGTTTCATCTAGATTATGCTGGGCCTGAGACCCATCCCCCCACTCACAACTGATGCATGAGTTTGTGATGTTTGCTCTCTATGTATATGAGTGTTCGATCGAGCCCTATTTCTGTGTCTGCAACCGATCTTTCTAGCTTCAGCCTACTCGGCTACTGCCGGAGTGAGTACACTAGCAAGCTCGCTAGAATATTTTCTTGTTGAAAGAGTGTAACAGATCACACAGTATACATATGCTTTGTTGTGTTGAGAGTTGTGGCTAATATAGTTTTTCTGTACACCCTGCCACCCTTCTTCCCTATCTCTGGCAGTCGACGCCACCAACTCGTTACCTCCTAACAACAGCTCACCGCGTCTTCCCTTGCCATGTCAACCGCTCACACTCTCTAGTCTGTAACATGCGCGCCCTGCCGTCAATAGCACTGCCAACCCGCGCGACCCTACTTGAGCTGCCACCACTGTTGGCCGTCACCACCCCTAGCAATCTCTATAGCTAGGATTGAGAGAGCATTGGTGAACCTTCCAAACCTAGCCCTAATTTGACTATTTTGTCGCCTGTCATCGTGCTCTCGAGTACTCCATTTCACTCGGGGCAAAAACAATAGGCACGAGCAACGAGAAGAAGGCAGTTGAACAGTGAGGTTGCGATAGGGACAAAGATAAAAATTGTACGAAAAAATCGCCATTTTTTTTGTTTTTGAATAACACCAGGGGGAGAGGATTCCCACCTGAATGCATTACTCAAAGTGCCATAAGGCCAGTTTACAGAGTTGCGCTAGCGCACGAGGAGAGGTATTGGCGCCATGACATGACGCCGACCTTCTGAAGAGTACCCCTAAATCTAGCCGTCCAAAGAATAAAGTCATGAACAATATTTTGTAAGGTTACATAAGCGGAGCGACGGTTCCCCCGAAAGACCAAGGAGTTTCTGGAGTACCAGATAGTATCGTGAGCACCACCGAGGGCCTCATGTCATCATCCTGACCAGGCGGTGTGGCGATGTCCTAGATATAGTCGATGTAGGCGGGCATAGAGAGCTGTAGGGCTGCCCAGATGGCCACAGAGTCTGGGCACAACGGGAAAATATGTGCAGCATCCTCATATGGCGCAACGCACCGGGCGCAGGTGGTGTCGGGGACGATGGTCTTGCGGAAGAGGTTGGCCTTGGAGTTAAGTCGGTCCTTGAATAGGAGCCATCCGAAGACTTGAACTAATGGGGATGCGTGAAGCCCAAATGAGTGTGTCGTTGGTGTCGTGGGCGGGCACACCGGTGAGGACGTGGTAGGCATTCTTGGTGGAGAACGAGAGCCCATGGGCGAGGTACCTATTGTAGGCGGCGGCGTTTTGCTGAAAATCCTGAATTCATGATCACTGACAACTCGCACCATTCTAAATTGTAATGCGTGCCTAAGAATCTCCTAAAAAAACAAAAAAAGCGAAAATGATCATTGCTGATGTTTGAGATATTCTCTACAAACAAATGAAAAGGGCGTATAATACATTGGGAATGGAGAAGTAATGCTACTTATAGATATAGGAGAGGAAAAATATATCAGACAGGGAAAACACTACTTTTTGGAAGGAGAAGAAAAGCAAAGAAAGAAAAAACACCAACAAGTTTCAAATGCATGACTTATTATTTGAAATGGAGTGAGTAAAAATTAATAACTGGGCAGCGAAGGACTATGGATGCTAGTCCCTTGACTTATCTTATAATCCATGTCTGTCACGATACTTGAGATGTAAATTCTTCAGCGAGTTGATCATGTCATTCATTAGACTAGACGTTGCCTGCATTGGATACAGTAGCAATACTCCTATATGCAATGGAGTGAATTGCAAAAAACCACCACATTTCAAGTTCACATTTGGATTTGCTACCACATTCCTTGGACGCCCCAAAAATCTACCAATTTCCTTGCTAATTTTCTCAATAAATATTGATGATCAATTTGGGATGATTTTAATCTAATTTCTGAAAGCCCGGACCCGATGTAAACGCTGACCCACCTACCTCTTAACCCTAACCTTGATCAGATCGCACAACCACCAGGGAGACCGCCGCACGCGCGCTCAACGGCGGCGCGCCGCCGCGAACCCTCCTCCTGCGGGCCTCCGGCGACGCCACCGGAGAGCGCCGCCCCCGAACCTCTGCACCTCCTCCTACTCCTTCCCAGCCTCTCTCGCGATGCCCTAAGCCGCCTTGAGAGGTCATGCGTGCTCACGGCCATGGCGCGCCGCCGCCTCGCCTCACCGTGCTGGCGGCCCGTGGCTCTCCTCCGACCATCTGTCATCTTCCTTCCGACCTCTTCTCTGCCCAGCTCCGCCTGGCCATGCTCATCCATACTCGCGCGCGGCGCTCACGCTAGCGGCCATGTCGGCCCGCCGGAACGGACGAGCCATGTGCGGGGAACCCGAGCTGCTGGGCGTGCAGCGGCGAGGTCCGAGGTGGGAGGAGGTGCCCGACGGGGAGCAGCACGGCGTCATGTCTGATTTAACAGTCAACACAAACAGTGTCATGTGGACCTGACAGCGGGCCCAGGCTGTCAGGAATTGGATTAAATCGCCCTAAATCGGTCATCAGTGTTTATGGAGAAAATTAGCAAGGAAACCGGTAGATTTTTGGGGCGCCCAAGAAATGTGGTAGCAAATCCGGATATGAACTTGAAATGCGGTGATTTTTTGCAATTCACTCATATGCAATGCAACCTTCTGCAAAAGATCTTGGGTCATTGATTCTGGCAATCCAGGACAGAAATTTGCTTCAAGCAACACAGCAGTGCATCGCACGCCGAGCAGCATGTTCCATGCTGTAGCGCTTCCGACCACGCGTTCCGTCAGTCCCGCTGCGTCCGTGCAGCAGGAATAAAATACTCCTGCTTCAAATCTGCCGAGAAAACTTACACAAGCAAACAGTCTCGGTCAATCCCCCAAGAAGGTCCATGTGAGCACCGTTGACCTTGGAGGATCGGAGAAGTGAACTTCGATCGGTAACCGTGTGTCTAAATAAATTTGCAAACCCGAGGTGCTACCACACGATGTGCGCTAGGGACTTGGGGGCACAAACTGCAAAAGTAATGCATGTTCTGGTGCCCGATTATGAAAAGTATCTCAATCTTCCCAAGAATGTCCCCTCCTCTCTCAGCTAGCCCGAATATTTACCCAGCAATCGACTAGACAAATTAAAATAGTGCGGATATCATAGCAGGAGGAATTGGGATGCACAACCCTGCTCCAGAAAAGGCAGACATCCCAACTTCGGATCCATGCAAATAACAAACTGTTGTTAAAAAAATCAAATAAAAAAAGGTGCACCTCCTCATCCGAGGTGGTCCGCATGTCTGTTTCCGCCTACGAGCAATAATGCTAAACGTACAAGGAGTTACACATAATTACACGTTGAGTAGGATTCTTTCTTTCTAACTAATCCCTCCCACCTGATTTTCACGGGAGTGGGCCCCTTCTCCCTGTTAATCTTCAACCAAAACCCACCCGCCTGTAAAACCCCCGTAAACCTATGTAAACCCCCCCTGTAAAATTCACTTGCATTACTCACCTACGAGTATAGCAAAACCACCACAATGGAGGTTAAGCTTTTGGAAAACCATCACATTTCCATTTCGTGACCAATACGGTCTGACGTTATACTAAAAATTCACAAAAACCAAAAATCAGAGGGTAAACCCTTTTCTCGCCTAGGGGGCGACGCCAATGAAAAAGAAGGAGAGGGGCTCTCTTCCCTATCTTTCGGTGCCATTGAAACGCTGCCAGGGGAAAAATCATCACCACTACCGTCTCCAACAGCCCCTACATCATCACCATGGCACCAACAACACCTTAATCATCACCATCATGCTCCTCTCCTCTATGTGGGAGTAATTTCTTGTAGGCACATGGGGTGCATCCGATCCGGGAAACGGGAAATTATGTAATAGTGTTAAGATTGATGTAGTATTGACCTATTGTGTTTGAGGATTATTGTTGCTATGACTTTCCTATGTCCAATGCTTTTTACTAAGGCCCGAGTAATAAGGGAATTTCTAACCGATACCCTAAAAGACCATAAGGGAGTAAAAATTCGATTATACTCCCTTACACAACAACTAGCTGATCCCCTAAAAGGCATAGTGGAGTAATTTTTTCTCCAACTTCCAATATCCCCCTAAATCTCCCCAAATATACTCACTCCGGCGGTGGCCGAGTGAAACTGGCACCTCTCTTTCTCCCACTCCCCGCGCCACCCTGTCTCCTGCCGCCGCAGCCGCCACGCCCCACCGCCGCCAGCGATGACTATCCGGCCGGCCGAAATGATAGCTGGACCCTTCCCTCACCCCGTCGGCCACCTCCGCTGGTTTTTCACCATCGAAAATCACCCAGGCGCCGCCGCCCGCTCCGAAGAAGAGTTTGGGGATGAGAACCCACCACGTCGAAGCTCCTCCTCCAACTGCTCCAATGGCCTCCGGGGCCAGGGAGCGGCGGGGGCGGAGCGGCCGCAGCAGAGGGCAGCACGCAACAACGACGATCAGGGGCACGACCCAGGAGCGGCATGCATAGGGGCGCGATCAGGGAGCCTGAGGCATGCGGGAGCGCGGCCACGGGCACGGCGACCGCGAGCTCGCTCGGAGCTCGGGCGCAGTGTTCACCGATGAGGGAGAGAGAGGGGAAGAGGGGAATCTGTGCAGGACCTCACTATAGTGCCGATGGCGAGGTCGAGGAGGCTGGAGGGGCTCGGTCGACGACAAATCAAAGCGGTGGCCGCGGCGGGCTCCAGTGTGGGGACCGGGCAAGGGCAGCTTCGCAGGGGCTCCTCGGCGTCGATCCAGATGCAATGAAGATGAAGGCGATCCCATCAGATCTTCTGGACATCACAGCCGGTCGTGTGGTGGCCGGTGGCTGCGACGGCAAGGCAACGTAGCAACGGCAGCGTCAGACGCGAGCGAACTGGAGGGGAAGAGAGGCAAGCGAGGGGATTGGGGCGCGCTAGCGTTTCTCCGCGAGGGAGAGGAGGCTGGGCGCGACCTTATCCCCTCCGCGGCTCGTAGGATGGGCGGCGCATGTGCGCCACCGGCAATGGCGGCGGTCGATGAGCGCCACGCCCCTGTGTACAGTAGCAGTGGGCTAAAGTGCATAGTGTAGCTTTGTCTCCTTCCCCTTTTTTAATTTCTTTTCTGTTCTATAATTCTCCCACTGTTTTCTATTTATTAGTCAAAGCAAATGAATTTAGTTAAACTTGAAATCTGGCACTTAATTCAAGCACAATATTTTGGAGCGGCACATAAAGTTTCAGAGTATTTGGTAGAGTTTAAATACTATTAGAAATTGAAAAGGTCATTTAAATTACTACTAGTCCACTGTTTTGGTTGCTAGGGTAAATTTTGGAAATTCAAATAATGTTGGTATTATTTTTATAATAGCTTTGGTAATTTTTACAATATTATGAACACTTTTGTTTTGCTGCTTGGATAATTATTTTAATTTTGAATTTGAGGTTGAATTTCTTAATTGTTTTTCTTAGGGCATAATGATGATGACTTGGCATGACTGAAAGGATCGAGAAGAGGTGTCTAGAGGGGGGGGGGGGGTGATTAGACACTAAGCGCTAAAAGTTGCAGTTTTTAATATTCTTAAATTTAGGTGGAGTTTAAGCACAAGTTTAACAAACATAATACATATCAAGCAAGCATGCAATGAGTATATGGGCAGCGAAAAGTAAAGCATGCAACTTGCAAGAATGTAAAGGGAAGGGTTTGGAGTATTCAAACGCAATTGGAGACACAGATGTTTTTGGCGTGGTTCCGATAGGTGGTGCTATCGTACATCCACGTTGATGGAGACTTCAACCCACATAGGGTAACGGTTGCGCGAGTCCACGGAGGGCTCCGCCCACGAAGGGTCCACGAAGAAGCAACCTTGTCTATTCCATCATGGCCGTCGCCCACGAAGGACTTGCCTCACTAGCGGTAGATCTTCACGAAGTAGGCGATCTCCTTGCCCTTAGAAACTCCTTGGTTCAACTCCACAATCTTGTCGGAGGCTCCCAAGTGACACCTAGCCAATCTAGGAGACACCACTCTCCAAGAAGTAAGAAATGGTGTGTTGATGATGAACTCCTTGCTCTGGTGCTTCAAATGATAGTCTCCCCAACACTCAACTCTCTCTCACAGGATTTGGATTTGGTGGAAAGAACATTTGAGTGGAAAGCAACTTGGGGAAGGCTAGAGATCAAGATTCATATGGTTGGAAAGGAATATCTTGACCTCAACACATGAGTAGGTAGTTCTCTTTCAGAAAATGTGTATTGGAAGTGAAGGTATGTTCTGATGGCTTTCTCCAGGAATGAAGAGTGGGTGGATGGGTATATATAGCCTCCACACAAAATCTAACCGTTACACACAATCTGCCAAACTCGGTGGGACCGAATCGTTAAACTCGGTCGGACCGATTCAGCAAACCTAGTGACCGTTAGGATTTTCGGTGGGACTGAGATGCAACTCGGTAGGACCGATATGGTTAGGGTTAGGGCATAACGTAATATCGATGTGACCGATTACACAAACTCGGTGGGACCGATTTTGGTAATAAGCAAACCAGAGAGTTGGTCATGCAAACTCGGTGAGACCGATTACACAAACTCGGTGGGACCGATTTTGGTAATGAGATAACCAGAGGATTTTCATTGTAATCTCGGTAGTACCGATTGCTCAAACTCGGTGAGACCGATTTTGGTAATGGACATACACAGCGAGATTACAATCCCATCTCGGTGAGACCGAGATCCCTATCGGTGAAACCAATTTGCTAGGGTTTGTGGCAGTGGCTATGACATGTGAAACTCGGTGGCGTCGGATAGAAAGAATCGGTGGGGCCGAGTTTGACTTTTGGTTTAGGTCATATGTGGATGTGGGAAGGTAGTTGAGGATTGTGGAGCATATCACTAAGCACATGAAGCAAGAGGCTCATTAAGCAACACCTCATCCCTCCTTGATAGTATTGGCTTTTCCTATAGACTCAATGTGATCTTGGATCACTAAAATAGAAAATGTAGAGTCTTGATCTTGAAGCTTGAGCCAATCCTTTGTCCTTAGCATCTTGAAGGGGTTCCACATCCTCTAGTCCATGCCACTCCATTTTTGAACTTCTCTGAAACATGCTAGGTAAAAGTGTTAGTCCAACAAGAGATATGTTGACATTAATTACCAAAACCACCCAGGGAGCACTTGTGCTTTCAATCTCCCCCTTTTTGGTAATTGATGACAACATACATCAAAGCTTTAGATAAAGATATAGGGAATAGCAAGTAAAGCTTTGGAAAGACATGTAACATGCATATGCTCCCCCTACATGTATGCAAACATGTGAAAATGGAATATAGGAGCATGTGAATGCATAAGCATGATAGAGTAAGCAATGTGTTACATGTATCTTGGCTATATGCATCAGAGCAAATGATGTGAATATGAGAAATGTACCTTCATGCTCATGAGTCCTTGCAAACAATATGCACATCAGCAAGAATTTCTCATTCACATGACTGAGATGCATATACTTACCTTGTGGTCTTGAGTTGGCTTAGGATGGGATGAACCTGCGCAAGCAAGGTTAAATAACACAGATACATCTACTAACCAGAGCAAACAAGAGAAACCACAAGAGAACCAAGACTGGGATGACATGTAGAGTGAGTACTAAGTACCACATTGGATATAGACATGTCTCCAAAGGTAAAGATATGCAATAAAATCAGAGATTTCCTTCCCTTAGATGTCTTGCTCCCCCTAAATCTTCATAGGATATTGGGAGAAGATAGGGAATAGAAAATCAGAGCAATAGAAAATAAACAACAGAGCTTGAGATAAAGCAAGCAAACAAACATGTCTTTCCCCTCTTAAAGACATGTGACATCTCTCCTCTTGAACACCAAGCATCTGGGGTCATTGATGACATTGCTTTCTCTCCCTCTGAGTATGATGATATTACTTTCTCTCCCCCTGAGTATTCTATCTTTCTCCCCCTATAGGAAATATTAAGCTTTGATGTGATCTCTCTCCCCCCCTTTGACATCAATTTCCAAGAAGGGCTCTTCTAGACATGTGATACAAATGGGTTGGTCCTTGAGTCACAGAGCAAAGCAGCATGTCTAATATGAGGCTGGTAGAGGACAAGAATCATTAAGTGGAGCTAGAGCAAACAGAAATCAGGAATAAGTGGCAAGTTGGTTGTCCTCTGGTGAAATCGGTGACTCCGAGTTGTGTGCTTTGGTTGCACCGAAAGGTTTCGGTTGAGCCGAAGAAAACAAACCGGTGGGACCGAGTTCATCAGAGCGAAACTACTTATCACCTCAGCTCACTAGACAAGTAAGATCTCACAAGGATTTGCAAGGAATTAACTGAAAGATTTGCAATGAATTGGATGCAGAAAATGCAGAACAAACAAAGAAAGGAAACTAAAAGTTCTAGATGAAGTTTTTTTTGAAAGGGGAAACAAGTATGCAAAAGACAAATGCAATAACACAGAAAAGAACTCAAAAGAACTTCATCTAGAGATGGTCGGCGACAAGGTCACCTATGTTAGAGTATATTGACTTAGGAGTCAAGTGAGAGCACTTGATCATAGGTCATACTCATCGTTTAAGCTCGAATGGGGTTTCCATTTTTCGTTTAAGCATCTTGATGTATTCACATCTTGTGGAGTTGCTTTGACTCATGACTTGGAGTAAAGCTTCTCTAAGATGGAATAACATACCTTGGGGGGTGGTGTTGATCTTGCTCATGTAGTTGAACTTGAGTGGGTTGCTCAAGGTTGATGTAGTTCATCAAGAGTTGGGAGCACCACTTGGAGTTTGAGTTCATCTACCTACATGGATTAGCTTTGCAAGGAAGAGCACTTGTGTATCCAAAATGACAATCATGAGACTCAACATAGAATTTGTCAAAGGATATGTTTGAATGGTTTCGTGCTTCCTTGTCTTCAACCACCATTGTGTAGAGACTTGGTGATGTAGAGATTGCTCAAGATGTGAGTGAGTTGCAACCTCATAGATTTATATTCAAGCAAGTACCTACACGGGTTAGATTACATGCAAGGTACAAATATATCCAAGACATATGAATAACATCATAAGAGAAATATCGAGGATTAGTCATAGGCTCATGCCCCGCATGTATCAAATGGAGTTCCTACTCCAAGTTTGAAGCATCGATGATGTTCAATTCACCTCTCAACCTGCAAAACACTTTCTCATCAAGTGGTTTAGTGAATATATCCGCCAATTGCTTATCGGTGCGAACATGCTTAAGGTTAATGTCCCCTTTGGCAACATGATCTCGAATGAAATGATGACGAACTTCAATATGCTTAGTCCGAGAGTGTTGCACGGGATTGTGAGCAATCTTAATAGCACTTTCATTGTCACATAGCAATGGAACATGTTTCACATATATCCCATAATCTTTAAGAGTTTGGGTCATCCAAAGTAATTGAGCACAACATGAACCAGCGGCAATGTATTCCGCTTCGGCGGTGGATAAGGATACCGAGTTTTGTTTCTTGGAAGACCAAGATACAAGAGATCTACCAAGGAATTGAAAAGTACCCGAAGTGGACTTTCTATCAACCTTGTCTCCGACATAGTCCGAATCGGAGTACCCGACAAGATCAAAAGAGGACCTCTTAGGATACCAAATGCCAAAATTTGGTGTATGGATTAAGTATCTCACTATCCTTTTCACAGCCTTAAGATGAAATTCTTTAGGAGCAGCTTGATATCGTGCACACATGCACACACTTAGCATAATATCAGGACGAGAGGCACATAGATATAACAATGAACCAATCATAGAGCGATAAACTTTTTGATCAACCGGTTCACCATCTTTGGTAAAATCAAGATGTCCACTAGTAGGCATGGGTGTAGTCATACCTTTGCATTCTTGCATATGGAACTTCTTGAATAAGTCCTTGGTGTACTTCGTTTGAGAAACAAAGGTACCTTCCTTAGTTTGCTTGATTTGCAAACCGAGAAAGAATTTGAGTTCACTCATCATAGACATCTCAAACTTCTCCGACATTAGCTTTCCAAACTTCTTACTAAAATGAGGGTTAGTTGAACCAAATATGATATCATCAACATAAATTTGGCACACAAATAGTTCTCCAACCCTTTTAGTCAAAAGAGTAGAATCAATTTTACCAGTTTCATAGCCTTCTTCAGTAAGGAACTTGGTCAAGCATTTATACCATGCTCTAGGAGCTTGTTTAAGACCATAAAGGGCTTTGTGAAGTTTGTAAACATGATTAGGTTTCTTAGGATTGACGAAGCCGGGAGGTTGCTTAACATAAACTTCCTCCTCAATTTTTCCATTTAAAAAAGCACTTTTAATGTCCATTTTTTACAAGGTAATATCATGGTGATTAGCATAGGCAAGTAAGATGCGAATGGACTCAAGTCTAGCAACGGGAGCATATGTCTCACCATAGTCCATACCTTCAACTTGTGTGTAGCCTTGGGTGACGAGACGTGCTTTGTTGCGAACCACTTGTCCATCTTCATCTTGCTTGTTGCGAAACACCCATTTGGTACCAATGATGTTGTGGTTGTTGTCGGGCTTCTCGACCAATGTCCACACTCGATTTCTCTCAAAGTTGTGTAGCTCTTCATGCATAGCATTTATCCAATCCGGATCCTCCAATGCTTCTTAAACCTTCATAGGTTCAATGCTAGAGATGAATGAGTAATGTTCACAAAAGTTAGCTAAACGAGTTTTAGAGCGAGTGATTCTCCCGGTTTGGAAATCATTGTAGATTTGCTCGACGGGAAGATCTTTGGCAATTCTTGCTCGAACTCGTGAAAGCTTTTGCTTGGGTCGGGGTGGAACATCCTCTTCATCTTGTTCTTCTTCTTGGCCTTCTTCATTGTTGACATTGTCGTTCTCTTGTCGTGGTGGAGAAGGAGGTTGTTGATGTTCATCTTGGTGTACTTCCTCGTTTTCTTCATCTTGGCGTGTCCCACTTGTGGATGCTTCTGTATCAACTCTTGGTTCACCTTGTCGTGAGGTAGAAGCTCCCACTTGGACGGACGAGGTACTCTCCTTCATTTCCGTTGGACGAATCTTGCCAATGGACAAGTCTTGAATTGCTTCCGAAGGGTCTTTGTCCCCTACATCAATTGGCAATTGCTCTACTTGCGAGCCGTTAGATTCATCAAACTTCACATCTACCGTCTCTTCAACCTTTCGGGTGAAATTGTTGTAGACACGGTAGGTGTGAGAGTTTGAGCCATAACCAAGGAGGAAACCTTCATGAGATTTAGGAGCAAATTTAGAACGACGATGCTTATCAAGAATGTAGCACTTTGAGCCGAATACTTGAAAGTATCCAACTTGGGGTTTGTTACCGGTGAGGAGCTCGTATGCCGTCTTGCCGAGTAGCTTGTGAAGATACAAGCGATTTGTTGCATGACAAGCTGTCTCAACCGCTTCCGCCCAAAAGTGCTTTGGTGTTTTGTACTCATCAAGCATCGTTCTTGCCATCTCGATAAGAGTCCGGTTCTTCCTCTCAACAACTCCATTTTGTTGAGGTGTGTACGTAGCCGAGAAATCATGTGAAATCCCTTCTTCGTCAAGAAAGGTGTCCACATTTGCGTTCTTGAACTCCTTTCCGTTGTCGCTCCAAACCTTCTTGATCTTTACGTCAAACTGATTTTGGGCCTTCCTAGCAAAGTTTTTGAAGATCTTTTGGACCTGCGATTTGTCATCAAGAAAGAACACCCACATAAATCTTGAAAAATCATCAACTATGACTAGACCAAATGAGTTACCACTGAGACTCTTGTAGGAATTTGGACCAAAGAGATCCATGTGAAGTAGCTCGAGTGGTCTTCTTGTGGTCATGATGTTCTTTGCACGGTGACTTCGCCCAACTTGTTTTCCTGCTTGACAAGCACTACAAAGTCTATCCTTGTCAAATATGACATCTTTTATTCCGAGGATATGATCACCTTTAATAAGCTTATCAAGATTTCGCATACCAACATGACCTAGTCTTCTATGCCACAACCAGCCTTTAGAAGATTTAGCAATTAAGCAAGTTTTAGGTTGAGCCTTTTTAGTGAAATCAACAATGTAAAGATCTCCTCTACGTATACCAGTAAAGACCATTTTATGATTGTCTCTACGAAACACTTGGCAATCTACTTCAGTGAATAGGACATTGAAACCGAAATCCGCAAGTCTAGAAACTGAAAGTAAATTGTATCCAAGGGATTCAACGAGCATGACATTTTGTGTGGAGCTATCATGTGAGATGGCCACCTTACCAAGGCCAACCACCTTACCCTTTGAATTATCACCAAAAGTGACATATTCTGGAGGGCCGTCGTTTTCAGCAAGCTCATTGAACATATCTTCATCTCCGGTCATATGATCAGTACATCCACTATCAAGGACCCATTCCTTTCCTCCAGCCATGTAGCCACGAAGATTTGCCATAAGACCAAAATGCCTCATTGCATCATCAAGATCATAGTCACTATCATCATCTTCATCATAGTATTCATGTTCAACATCATCTTGTGATTGATCAATTCCTAGAGAGGGTAATTCATTAGATAAATGATCATCACAATGGTTACCTTTATGAATTCTAATAGCTTCGGATACGATATTGCTAATGATTCCAACGTTTCCTTTAGCATGCATGAGATTGGTAAGCTCAAATAGACAATCACCAAAGTTAGGATCACTAGAGTTCACCTTACTCAAAGCAATAGACTTATGGAGAATTTCGTCTAAATTTTTCAAGGAATAACTTGGAAATCGTTCCTCAAGAAATTTCCATATAGTATAGGCACAATCAAGAGTAGGCAAACTAGCAATCAAATTTTTGGGCAATCCTCTTATGATAAGATTGATGGTTCTAAGATTGCGAATCATGTCAAGATCTTCGTCTAGGGTAGGGTGCAAAGGATCAACATGAGGTGCACAAGGGCAAGTAATGTACTTGTTCAAAAGATATTTATTGAAAATCTCAAGCATTTCATTTTTCCACTCATGAAAATATTCTCCATCAAGAATAGGCACTCTATGTCTAAGACTTCTCAAAGTAGACACATCCATCTTCCTCCAATGGTGTTTAAACCAAGGCAATGGACACCAATGCTCTGATACCAATTGAAAGGATCGAGAAGAGGTGTCTAGAGGGGGGGGGGGGGTGATTAGACACTAAGTGCTAAAAGTTGCAGTTTTTAATATTCTTAAATTTGGGTGGAGTTTAAGCACAAGTTTAACAAACACAATACATATCAAGCAAGCATGCAATGAGTATATGAGCAGCGGAAAGTAAAGCATGCAACTTGCAAAAATGTAAAGGGAAGGGTTTGGAGTATTCAAACGCAATTGGAGACACGGATGTTTTTGGCGTGGTTCCGATAGGTGGTGCTATCGTACATCCACGTTGATGGAGACTTCAACCCACAGAGGGTAACGGTTGCGCGAGTCCACGGAGGGCTCCACCCACGAAGGGTCCACGAAGAAGCGACCTTGTCTATTCCATCATGGCCGTCGCCCATGAAGGACTTGCCTCACTAGCGGTAGATCTTAACGAAGTAGGCGATCTCCTTGCCCTTACAAACTCCTTGGTTCAACTCCACAATCTTGTCGGAGGCTCCCAAGTGACACCTAGCCAATCTAGGAGACACCACTCTCCAAGAAGTAAGAAATGGTGTGTTGATGATGAACTTCTTGCTCTTGTGCTTCAAATGATAGTCTCCCCAACACTCAACTCTCTCTCACAGGATTTGGATTTGGTGGAAAGAAGATTTGAGTGGAAAGCAACTTGGGGAAGGCTAGAGATCAAGATTCATATGGTTGGAATGGAATATCTTGACCTCAACACATGAGTAGGTAGTTCTCTTTCAGAAAATGTGTATTGGAAGTGAAGGTATGTTCTGATGGCTTTCTTCACGAATGAAGAGTGGGTGGATGGGTATATATAGCCTCCACACAAAATCTAACCGTTACACACAATCTGCCAAACTCGATGGGACCGAATCGTTAAACTCGGTCGGACCTATTCAGCAAACCTAGTGACCGTTAGGATTTTCGGTGGGACTGGGATGCAACTCGGTAGGACCGATATGGTTAGGGTTAGGGCATAACGTAATCTCGGTGTGACCGATTAGACAAACTCGGTGGGACCGATTTTGGTAATAAGCAAACCAGAGAGTTGGTCAGGCAAACTTGGTTAGACCGATTACACAAACTCGGTGGGACCGATTTTGGTAATGAGCTAACCAGAGGATTTGCATTGTAATCTCGGTAGTACCGATTGCTCAAACTCGGTGAGACCGATTTTGGTAATGGACATACACAGAGAGATTACAATCCCATCTCGGTGAGACCGAGATCCCTCTCGGTGAAACCGATTTGCTTGGGTCTGTGGCAGTGGCTATGACATGTGAAACTCGGTGGCGTCGGATAGAAAAAATCGGTGGGTCCGAGTTTGGCTTTTGGTTTAGGTCATATGTGGATGTGGGAAGGTAGTTGAGGATTTTGGAGCATATCACTAAGCACATGAAGCAAGAGGCTCATTAAGCAACACCTCATCCCTCCTTGATAGTATTGGCTTTTCCTATAGACTCAATGTGATCTTGGATCACTAAAATAGAAAATGTAGTCTTGATCTTGAAGCTTGAGCCAATCCTTTGTCCTTAGCATATTGAAGGGGTTCCAGATCCTCTAGTCCATGCCACTCCATTGTTGAACTTCTCTGAAACATGCTAGGTAAAAGTGTTAGTCCAACAAGAGATATGTTGACATTAATTACCAAAACCACCCAGGGAGCACTTGTGCTTTATATGACTGATTATCATAACCAGGGTTTAGTAATCTGGGGGTGTCACAGTCACTTTAATAACTCTTAGTTTCCTTATGAACCCCAAAGAAATGGGGGTTGGACTGTAGAAGAGAAAAGTTCTTCTTAAGCATGTCTCCCAAATTAAAGATACATGACTATCTTTTTTTTGAGATAATCCAGAAGTCATGGTACATTACTGCACTATGTAATGATTTATTCCATCCATGCAATATACACCTCAATGCCTACACTTTTCATCATTTCTTTCTCTCTCTAAAATATTTTTTAATTGGCAACTTCTGGGTATTCACTACTTGTTACAGTGCTCTGTGTTAATCTGATGCGACCTACACCAATCCATGGTAGAGCTTCCTTAGGACCAAACTGGGTCGTGGCCCGCCCATTGTCGGTGTCAAAACCGGCGGATCTCGGGTAGGGGGTCCCGAACTGTTCGTCTAGGATCGATGGTAACAGGAGATGGGGGACACAATGTTTACCCAGGTTCGGGCCCTCTCGATGGAGGTAATACCCTACTTCCTGCTTGATTGATCTTGATGATATGAGTATTACAAGAGTTGATCTACCACGAGATCATAGAGGCTAAACCCTAAAAGCTAGCCTATGATTATGATTGTGTATGAGATTGTCTATCGACTAGCCTGGCCTCGGTTTATATAATGCACCAGAGGCCTAGGATAACAAGAGTCCTATCCGAAGACGCCGGTGGGGAGGAGTCCTTGTCTTGATCGCCAAGTCTTGTGGAATCTTCCTTGTATGCGGCAGCTGTCCGAACTGGCCCATGAGTATATGGCCATGGGGGTCCTTGGCCCAATCTAACAGATCGGGAGATGACGTGGTGAGTACCCCCTAGTCCAGGATGCCGTCAGCGGGATTTTTGCAAGACCAGGTCATAGATCCCAATGGAGAATACTATTACCCCGTACCTAGCTAGACCTAATGCCTCCATGTATGATCTGCAAATTGTAGGAGAAATTGTATATACCAAATTGTATATATACATGTGTATGTGTAATGTGTATGTATATCCTTTCTGGACTAACCCCTTCGGTTTATATAGACACCAGGGGTATCTAGGGTTTACATGGAGTCAGTTACATAAGAAGGAATCTTCATAATTAGTCGCCAAGCTTGCCTTCCATGCCAAGTAGAGTCCAATCCGGACACGGGTGCTGTCTTCGGCCTTCATGTCTTCACAGCCCATCAGTCCGGCCCATGGATAACAGGCCGGACGCCCGAGGACCCCTTAGTCTAGGACTCCCCCAGTAGCCCCCGAACCAGTCTTCAATAGCAAGGTGTTCGGCACACACATTTTCTTCGGCATTGCAAGGCGGGTTCCTCCTTCGATGATCTCCAAGTAATGTGTTCGGCCATTGATCCAATCTCGCCTCCTTAGCTTCTGCACGTTTAAATAATCTTCGTCCTCCATGTGTCGAGCGAATGTGGAAAGTCAGTGTATTTTTGTGAATAACACCCCGTCTACGCAAGGAAGAGCGCCTATTTAAATAGATTGGATCCTAGATCCATTCAGCGCTACACAGAAGAAATCCCCAAAGACTGCTTAGGAGAAACCATTCCAGCATGGCCAGTGTTCCCAGCTGCTCCGCTCGTCCCGTCCCAGAGAAAGGTGAGTGGGAGAGGTGTTCTGTGTCTCATAGCCAATTGACGAAGTTGCAAACGCAGGGATTCCTTCCCCCTGCAGATCTAGTCCCTGTTCAAATGGGGCTAGCTTCCATCAATGAGGGGACTCGGGCAGAGGATTTCCCCAACCCGTCCGGGGGAGAGCGAGTGTGTTTTGTCCCCTTCCTGCTAAGAGGCGTTAGATTTCTAATCCATCCGTTCCTCTGAGGGCTTCTGGAGTACTACGGCCTCCAGCTGCACAACTTCACTCCGGCCTATATTCTGCACATTGCGGGTTACGTCACTTTGTGCGAACTATTCTTGGGCGTCGAGGCTCATTTCGAGTTGTGGAGGAAGTTGTTCTGTCTCATCCCCGCAATCACGAAGGGTCAATATTTGAAGTGGGCGGAGCCGAAGTATGGCGCGTCGCCGATACCGGATATCCATCCGGCACTCCAAGGAAGGCACCTGATGAATGGCCCTCCGAATGGTTCTATATTGAGGACGTAGCGCTTCCCGACCCAGTTCGAAAGGGTCTTCCTGAATTTGCGGGCGTCCCGCTGAAGAAACGCCACAGTTGGTGTCCCCGGAGCCTTGAAGAGGAAGACGACGCGGAGGTTCGTCAGCTGATGAGCAAGATAAAAGAGCTCGCTCAGCCCGGGCTCACAATAATCGAGGTTATGGTGATCTCCATAGCGCGAGGGGTTCAGCCGCTCCAATACAGAGGGCTTCCAATGTGGCACTACAATGGGGAGGATGATGCCTCTCGATGCGGCCGGAAAGGCCCAGATACCCCTGCCGCTTTGGCTAAGATATTAGCCGAACTGTTCAAAGGGGAGGAAAAGGAATTTCTTCGCATCAAACTCAGAGACGGGTACTCTATGTATAACCCTCCCAGTTGGGTAAGGCCCAACCCCTCTGTTTTTACTCCTTCCATCTCCGAATTGCCCTTGATAAATTTCTAGTTTGTTTGCTTATGACAGCACTGGCGAAAGGTCACCGAGGGATTTCATAGTCCCACCCCGCAGCCGGAGGACCACAACCGGGAGCTTGATCCCGGGTTTGAAGAGGATCCGGATATATTTGTGGTGCTCGCGGAGGGGGTGTTTTACCAGACGAGCTATGATGGCACAGAAGTGGCCATCATCGCCGACTACCCTGGTCTTCTTCCTGCTTCATAGGTAATTAATCAAGAAACACCTTCTCTGAAAGGGTGCTCTTACTCTGCCTCACCCACCGCATTGTCGCGCGTTCTACAGGGGAGGCATTCGACGATACCGAGGAAATCGGTTCCTGCGCCTGGCAGACCTTCGAAGAGGAGGGCCGGTGAAGGCACCGCCGGGCCTTCATCGAGGAGGTACGGATAAATATATTTTTCAGTGGCCGTATCCGACTATGACCTATGCGCCTGTTTGATTACAGGAAAAAGGTTCGCCGAACTGAGTCTGGGGGTCCGGCCGGCCGCGCTCCCAAAAACCAAGATTTAGATCCAGTCGGGGAGACAGGGGCCGATGTAGGAACAAAGCCGGACTGCCCTTCGGCCGAGGGTTCGGACAATATGTCTGTTACCAACTTGGAAGTAGAGAGCGCCATGAATCATCGGTGCTGCATGGCTGTTTTACGAGACCCGAAGTTCTCAGACGAGGCATTTATTGCCTTTAGCTCGGGCGACGCATACATCCGAGCTGCTCAAGACGGGCTTAGAAAAGCCACGAGGCAATATCTGACAGATGTGCAGGTAAGTTTTCTTTGTCAAAAAAAAGGATAGCCATATACCCGTAGCCCCCGAGACTGAAAGCAGTTGGCACAACTGATTTAAGGATCGTTGAACAACCAGGTCCTCGCAGAGAAGAATGGTCTGCTAGTCCAAGAGCTGGAGCAGTGTCGGGCGCAACTAAAAGCTGCTACCGCCGAACTGGGAGACTTGAAGAAGTATTCCTCTGGTATTGTTCCCTTCCACCAAGGAACAATAATTGTGTACCCACTGTGCTAATGTTGCTGCTGATTTCGCATAATAGGGTCATCTGACCAACTTGAAGAGAAGCTGAAGGTCGCCCAAGAGGGAGAGAAAGAGGCGAAAAGGCAACACGCCACAGGCGAGCGTGTGCTGACCCGCGTCAGAGACGAGAAAACCAAGCTACAGGATTCCAACACTGCATTGGTGAAGAGTTGAAAGATGTTCAAGCCAAGCTAGCCGCTTCCGTGAATGAGAACAAAGAACTGCGGGGCGGTATCTTCAGTATGTGTCCAAACTATTTGTGAATTAGCTCAGAGATAAATGGGACTGATATAGTCATGTTTGCAGGTGTACTGACGGGCCGTCCTAAAGAGGAGGCATCCAGACCATCAAGTGATCTGCTGCAGAGGCTGTCAGAAGTGCACGAGCATGCTCGGATGGCCATGCGGAGTGTGGCTAAGGCCTTATGGCCGCCCGACTCCCCTCCAGGAAGTATGGAGGAGCTTGTAGAGCTGTTCAAGGGAGCACGGCGTCGTATCCAACTATGGAAGATATCAGCCTGCCGAGAGGGTGTGCGGGAAGCCTGGGCCATGGTGAAAACGTGATATTCCAAGCTGGACCCGAATCACATGGCCAGGGTCGGACCACTAGGGTCAAATGGGGAAGAAATTCCCATTAGTTTAGTATATGACCAAGTAGAGGTGGCCGCCAAATATTCCCAACAGGATTGTAAGTTAGACCGCCTGTTGGACGGTATAGAGAGGGAAGTGTTTGAGTCCAAGTGACTATGTATTTTCCTTGCCCTGTGTAATTCTAGCTGAATTGTATAGCATTTGTCATGGCAGACCTTTTCTCTTCAACCTCTGGACTCAAGGGTGCGGAGTGCTTCCGGATACCCTCACGGCCGAATAAGCCGGGGCATGCCTGGAAAACATGGCTTAGGGGTCATAGTTGCTTGAACAGACAAGTTGTATTCTGCTAGTTATGTTATATTACATTTGAGTCGTAAGAAACATCTTCCAGAGAGAATAGTTCCGTTAAAGGTTCCTTTCCCTGAGTGTGCATGTATTAATGTAAATGTCCGAGTTGTGATGGAAAAATCATTGTAACGTCTGGGGGTTACCAATGGAGTAATTGAAAAATGTCTTTAATTCACTGACCAAATATTCCCTTAAGAACGCTAGCTTTCGGCTTCACCCAGTCTGAGGTACACATCCGGATGACCCGGCAGTAACAATCGCAGAGGTGCTCCCTTTATGCCCTAGCCGAACTAAGGGGAACGTAGGGCATAAGCACAGGAGCCAGGCAACCCAGCTTGGCCAAAACTTAAGTCATATCAATGCATATAATGGCGAAGAAAAGGTACATATGGAAGAACTCATATGTCGAGAGCTTAATGCTCGAAGAATAATGATAAAAAACTTCTGTCCAAGAAGCCCCCAGGTATAATGGACATACATATTTAAAATATGTATGTGTTAGCGGTGTGCGGTCTAGCCGTACCGACACTTTAAAGTGAAGAGGAAAAAGGTAATCAGAAAAGAGAGAAAAATAATGGAAACTACAGGGGAGAAGGAGACGAACAAGGAGTTCGGCACTAGGCATAGAATCTTCTGAGTCTGGCCGCGTTCCAGGGGGTCGGCTCGAGGCGATTGTCTGATGCATCACGAAGACGGTACGCTCCTCCGGTGAGAACTTTGTCAATTATGAAGGGACCCTACCATTTGGGCTTGATCTTGTCCTTTTTCTTCTCCGGCAGGCGTAGAACGAGTTCGCCAACATTGTAAGTCTTGGCCCGTACTTCTCTGCTTTGGTATCTTTGAGCCTGCTGTTGATAGAATGCCGAACGGGCTTTTGCGACATCGCGTTCCTCCTCCAGGGCATCTAGGCTGTCCTACCGATCAAGCTCGGCTTCTCTCTCTTCATACATATGCACTCGAGGTGAGTTGTGAATAATATCACAGGGCAATACGGCCTCTGCGCCATACACCATGAAGAAAGGTGTGTATCCGGTAGTACGGTTGGGTGTGGTCTGCAGCCCCCAAAGTACGGAGTCGAGCTCCTCAACCCAATGCTTGTCTGATTCTTTCAAGGACCGCACTAGTCTGGGCTTGATGCCGCTCATAATGAGACCATTGGCTCGTTCGACTTGACCATTGGTTTGTGGGTGATAGACGGAGGCGTAATCGAGTTTAATACCCAGGTTAGTGCACCAGGTTTTTACCTCGTCGGCTGTGAAATTGGAGCCGTTGTCGGTGATGATGCTGTGTGGGACACCATAACGGTGCACAGCACCGGATATGGAGTCAATCACCAGGCCAGACTCAGCCGTTTTGACCGGTTTAGCCTCTACCCACTTAGTGAATTTGTCCACCATAACCAGCAGATATTTTTTCTCATGGCTTATGCCTTTGAGGGGTCCGACCATATCCAGGTCCCAGACCACAAAAGGCCAGGTAATGGGGATAGTTTGCTGGCAGTTGGGGGCATGTGGCTTTGGTTGGCGAAGAGTTGGCATCCGAAGCAGCGCTGGACAAGGTCCTGCACATCCGCTCGGGCTGTCGGACAATAAAACCCGATGCGGAAGGCTTTGCTAACAAGGGCCCGAGCTGCGATGTGGTGTCCGCCGAGGCCAGCGTGAATTTCCACTAACAGCTGCCGCCCTTGTTCTTCGAAGATACATCTTTGAAGTACTCCGGTAGTGATTTTCTTGTAGAGCTCTCCGTCGTGGACCTTGTAGGCCTTCGAACGCCTGACAATGCGGCGAGCCTCATTCTGTTCGTCGTGAAGCTCCTTCCTATCAATGTAGGCCAAGAAAGGTTCGGTCCATGGGGCAATGACTGTCATAATGAGATGGGCCGATGGTGTTATTTCGGTGGCTGAGCCCCCGGCACTGTCTGTATGTTCGGGATTTGAGGTTGTGTTCAGATCTGAACTGTGGTTGCCGCCCTCCCCTTGCCACACCATGGTTGGCTTGAAGAGCCTTTCCAGGAAGATCTTAGGTGGGACGGGGTCACGCTTAGGGCCGATGCAAGCCAGGACGTCCGTTGCTTGATTGCTTTCTCGGGCAACGTGGTGAAATTCAAGTCCTTCGAACCGAGCCAACATTTTAATATGACATTGCGATAAGCTGCCATCTTTGGATCTTTGGCATCAAAGTCACTGTTTATCTGAGATATCGCGAGGTTCGAGTCCCCGCGCACCTCCAGGCGTTGTATGCCCATGGATGTGGCCATCCGAAGACCATGCAGTAGGGCCTCGTATTCGGCTGTGTTGTTGGAGCTTGTGTATAATATTTGGAGTACATACTGGACGACGTCTCTAGTACGGGATGTTAATATGACTCCTGCTCCTAGTCCTGCCAACATTTTGGAGCCATCAAAACACATGACCCAATTTGAGTATGCGCCGTACTCTTTAGGGAGTTCGGCCTGTGTCCATTCGGTGACGAAGTCGGCCAGCACTTGAGATTTGATGGCTCGACGCGGCTTGTATGTTATGTCGAATGGAAGTAGCTCTATGGCCCATTTGGCGATACGTCCCGTGGCATCGCAGTTGTTTATTATGTCATTGAGTGGGACCTCAGAAGCCACCGTGATTGAACACTCCTGGAAGTAGCGTCGTAGCTTGCGGGATGCCATGAAAACCGCGTATGCTATCTTTTGGTAGTGGGGGTACCGAGATTTGCATGGTGTGAGGACAGTGGATACATGGTATACTGGCTTTTGAAGTGGGAATTTGTGTCCGTCCTGTTCTCGTTCGACGACGAGCACGACGCTCACCACTTGATGTGTTGCCGATATGTATAGCAACATGGGTTCACCTGCGTTTGGTGCGGCCAGGATTGGATTGCTTTCTAGGAGAGTCTTTATTTCCTCCAGTCCGGCAGTCGCCGCGTCTGTCCATTCGAAGTTATCCATGCGCCATAAGAGGCGATAGAGTGGTAGTGCCTTTTCTCCTAGTCTGGAGATAAAGCGGCTTAGTGCTGCCACACATCCTGCCAGTTTTTGGACCTGTTTGAGGTCTGTTGGTGTAGCCAACTGTGACAGAGCTCGGATTTCAGCCGGATTTGCTTCGATTCCTCTATTGGAAACTATGAAGCCCAACAGTTTTCCAGCGGGGACGCCGAAGAGACACTTCTTCGGGTTGAGCTTAATGTCATATGCCCGGGGGTTGTCAAACATAAGACGTAAGTCGTCTATTAGTGTTTTGACATGCCTGGTCTTGATGACGACGTCATCAACGTAAGCTTCTACCGTTTTGCCGATCTGTTTCTCTAGGCATGTTTGGATCATGCGTTGGTATGTCGCGCCGAAGTTCTTGAGCCCGAAGGGCATAGTATTGAAGCGGAATGGCCCGTATGGGGTAATAAATGCTGGTGCAGCTTGATCCGATTCCTTCATTTTGATTTGATGGTATCCGGAATATGCATCGAGAAAACACAGTGAGTCGTGTCCTGCGGTGGCGTCAGTGATTTGATCAATGCGGGGAAGGGGGAAAGGATCCTTAGGGCAAGCCTTGTTGAGATCCTTGAAATCGACACATAGGCGCCAGGATTTATCTTTCTTTGGTACCATCACCAGGTTTGCCAGCTAGTCCGGATGCTTGATTTCTCTAATGAATCTGGCCTCGATGAGCTTGGCCAGCTCCTCGTCCATGGCTTGTCGCTTGGGTTTGGAAAAGCGCCGCAGTGTTTGCTTGACTGGTTTCAATCCCTTTAATATGTTGAGGCTATGCTTGGCCAACTTGCGTGGGATCCCTAGCATATCCGAATGGTGCCAGGCAAATATGTCCCAGTTTTCACGCAGGAACTCTCGTAGTGCGGCGTCAACTGTTGGGTTCAGTTGAGCTTCGATAGATGCTGTCTTCTTGGGGTCTGTCGGGTGGACCTAGAATTTGACTATTTCTTCTGCTGGTTTGAATGAGGTGGATTTGGGGCGTTTGTCGAGGATCACATCGTCCCTGTCCATTGTGGAGCGTAGTGCAGTTAATTCTTCGACCGCGAGGGCTTCGGATAGCGCTTCCAGGGCCAGGGATGTGGTTTTGTTTTCAGCGCGGAGTGCTATGTACGGATCACTGACGAGAGTGATTATACCGTTTGGTCTGGGCATTTTGAGCTTCATATATCCATAGTGAGGTATAGCTTGGAAGCGTGTAAAAGCATCCCGCCCCAACAAGGCGTGATATCCGCTGCTGAAAGGGGCCACTTGGAAGGTTATTTCTTCGGACCGATAGTTCTCCGGCATGCCGAATACCACGTCAAGTGTGATTTTGCGCGCGCACCGCGCCTCCCGACTAGGAATGATTCCCCGGAAGGTTGGTTTACTTTGTTTGATGCGGCTCCTGTCTATTTCCATTTTGTGGAGTGTGTCCTCATAAATGAGATTTAGTCCGCTGCCGCCGTGCATGAGGACCTTGGTGAGTCGAAACCCATCCACGATGGGGCTGAGGACTAACGCGCTGATGCTTGTACTGTTCTGTACTTTGGTTCGTCACCGGCGTTGAATGTTATAGCTGTGTTGTTCCATGGGTTTATTACAGCAATTTGGCAGACTTCGTCGAGCTCGCGAAGTGCCCTTTTGCGCTTGTTATTTGAAGCGAATGTCTCAGAGACTGTCAATACTCTTTGGTCGTCGTCTTCTAGGGGTGCTGTTCCGGGGCGTCCTTGATAAGGATGTCCTCGCCGCTTTTGGCTACCTATCATAGTATCCAACATGCTCTAAGGCTGTGGGTTGCCGCGGTATCTGTTGTTGTATGTATTTTGCATGGCCCATCGAGCCACCCCTCCAGAATGGTGTCGTGCCGTATAGTGGCTTTGTGTTTTTTGACTGTTGGACTAGGCGTGCCACGAGGGTACACCCTTTTCGCCTGTAGGGGGAGTTGGGTTGGGGCTGGTGGTTCCTAGCGAGCTGCCCGAGTTTCCTAGGCGCTTTCCATCGCGCAGTACTTTTGTACGATGATTGCTAAGTCAGCAAATTTTAGTATGCGGCGGCGATTGATGGCGTTGAGGATTCCTTCGCCCGCACAATTTTTGTAGAACGCTGATATTGCGTCCTCGTCACGACAATCTTTTACCTTGTCCTTGACAAGGAGGAATCTGGCCCAGAAGTGGTGGACCTTTTCCTGAGACTACTGTTTTATGCTCATGAGAGCCTCTATGTCCAAGTGGGTGGGTGGAATTAAATCCGAACCCCGACCTAACCGATTTTCCGGAGTCTCACGACCTTCCGGACTGGATAGTCCGGGTTCCGGAATATCTTCTGATTGTTTGGGACCGCCGTCTGATGCTATATTTGGAGGGCTTGTTGCATCCTTTCGCGGGTGAGTATCCGACTCTTCATGAACGGCGATCCGAACATAGTCTGTCTTCGATATAGAAGAAGACTCGCCGTCCTGCTCCACGACTACCGCAATCTGGTGGGTGACCGGTGGAGTTTCAGTTTCTCCCTGATCGGTTTTAGGCCCGATCTGATCGTAATCGGTGGCGATTCCCAAAGCAGCGATGCGATCTAGGAGCTCGTTTAAGGACGAAAACTCAACCAGATCCATCTGCTTGGAGTGCTCGGAGTTGATGCGAAGGGGATTTTCGATGGCCCGAGAGGTCATCGTCGGCTCTGCGGCCGAACGGGCGATCATAGTAAAGACACCCAGCCGGAGGGTTTGGCCCGGGGCTAGAACTACCCCGGCGGTAATGTTGTCTTTAATGACAAGGCGAGCCATCGAGCCTTTCATCGACGGTACAGTGGAACTCTCAATCAAAGCACCAATGTCGGTGTGAAAACCGGCGGATCTCGGGTAGGGGGTCCCGAACTGTGCGTCCAGGATCGATGGTAACAGGAGACGGGGGACACAATGTTTACCCAGGTTCGGGCCATCTCTATGGAGGTAATACCCTACTTCCTGCTTGATTGATCTTGATGAATATGAGTGTTACAAGAGTGGATCTACCACGAGATCGTAATGGCTAAACCCTAGAAGTCTAGCCTATCTGACTATGGTAATGTGTATGTATATCCTTTCCAGACTAACCCCTCCGATTTATATAGACACCGGGGTATCTAGGGATTACATGGAGACTGTCGGTGTCAAAACCGGCGGATCTCGGGTAGGGGGTCCCGAACTGTGCGTCTAGGCGGATGGTAACAGGAGACAAGGGACACGATGTTTTTACCCAGGTTCAGGCCCTCTCGATGGAGGTAAAACCCTACTCCTGCTTGATTAATATTGATGATATGGATAGTACAAGAGTAGATCTACCACGATATCAAGGAGGCTAAACCCTAGAAGCTAGCCTATGGTATGATTGTTGTTCGTCCTACAGACTAAAACCCTCCGGTTTATATAGACACCGGAGAGGGTTAGGGTTACACAGAGTCGGTTACAATGGTAGGAGATCTACATATCCGTATCGCCAGGCTTGCCTTCCACGCCAAGGAAAGTCCCTTCCGGACACGGGACGAAGTCTTCAATCTTGTATCTTCATAGTCCAGGAGTCCGGCCAAAGGTTATAGTCCGGCTATCCGGACACCCCCTAATCCAGGACTCCCTCAGTAGCCCCCGAACCAGGCTTCAATGACGACGAGTCCCGCGCGCAAATAATCTTTGGCATTGCAAGGCGGGTTCTCCTCCAAATTCCGTGTACCTGTTGAATAATGTCCGGTTTCTTGTAAATGTAGCGCTCCTTGGCTTCTACGCCCAATAATGGTCGTCTCCCACGTGTCAAACAAATACGAAAAGTCAGGGTGTTTTTACATTTACACCCCTAGCTGCGTAAATGAGCCGCCTATTTAAAGGAACAAGGATTTAGATCCAAACCACACCTTCTCCCCTCCGCGAGTACTCATCAGAGCGTATCCGACAAAGGTCCATTCTATCATGGCCGGCCACCGCAGCTCCTCCTCTCGCCCTTCCAGCCATCAGCCCGAAGATTGGGAGAGATGCTCCATCCCGCATAGCGAGCTAGTGGCGCTCCAGACCAAGGGATTTCTCCCCCAGCCTGTATGGTCCCGGTTTGAGCCGGACTTGCCACCTATAATGGCGGAGAGCGAGCGGAGAGCGCCCCCAATCCCTCCAAAGGAGAGCGGGTATGCTTTGTCCCTTATTTAATAAGAGGGCTTGGATTTCCGATTCATCCGTTTCTCCGGGGGCTCCTGGAGTTCTACGGCCTCCAGCTGCACAACCTCACGCCTGCCTCCATGTTGCATATCGCGGGCTTCATAGCTCTTTGCGAGCTGTTTTTGGGCTGCGAGGCTCATTTCGCGCTGTGGAAAAGGCTATTCTGCCTTGTGCCCCGTTCTCAGAAGGGGTCAATATATCAAGTGGGCGGAGCCGAAGTGTGGCGCATCGCCGGGACCGGATATCTATCCAGAACGCCAAAGAAGACGTCCGAGGACTGGTCTTCGGAATGGTTTTATATAGAGGATGTCCCGCTACCGGATCCTGTCCGGATCGGCCTCCCTGAGTTCGACAGTGCTCCCCTAAAGAAGCGCCTAAGCTGGCGTCCACGGAGCCCTCAGAGGGAAAGTGACAAGGACGTTCTTTACCTGATGGGCCGGATAAGATTGTTAGCTCATTCCGGACTGACCATGATCGGGGTCATGGCCGCATGCATCATGCAGGGGGTGCAGCCGCTTCAGTATAGAGGCCACCCCATGTGGGACTTCAACGGGGAGGACGATGCCACCCGTCACGGCCGTAAGGGGCCGGAATCGGTTGCCGCTCTAATAAAGATCTTGTCCGCTTTGTACAAGGGAGAAGAGGAGGAATTTCTCCGCGTCAACCCACAGGGTGGATTTTCTATGTACAATCCTCCAAGTTGGGTAAGTGGACACTTTTACTTTCCCATCTGTTTTAATTTCCCATCGTTAAATATTCAGTCTAACGACTTCAATGCAGGAACTGCGCCAGGATGTTAAAGAAATAAACAAGCCTCCTCCACAACCCGAGGATCCGGGACGGTCCCTCGATCCGGCCTCCCAAGAGGATCCAGACTTATCTGTGGAGCTGATTGATGGGGTGTTTCATCAATTGAGCAAGGACAATGCCTTGGTGGCCATTACGGCCGATTACCCCGGGCTACTCCCCGCCTCACAGGTAACTGAGACCGAAGTCCCAGCACCTTGAAAAGGGATCCATCCTCGCGTGCTTTCGATTTCGTATAACAACCGTGTTTTGCAGGGGAGGTCCTTGAGACGGGAGGCCGAGCCTGCGGCGACTAGCCAACGAGGGGCTGCAAGGCCCTGTGGGCTGAAGAGAAGTGCAGTCCGGACTAAGACGCCGGCGCAAAGGTATAGCGCGCCATCTTATTCCCAGGTGTTATTCCTTCGAGGCATATTAACACTCGTGCTTTCTTCAGGACAAAGAGACCTCGCCGGACTATATCCGGAGAGGTTGCCAATCGCGCCTCCACCAGCCAGGCTCCAAAGCCTAGTCCGGAGGCGGAGGCGAGCACGAGGCGCGCACCGGACGCTTCTCCAATAGAGGATGCGGACAGGCTGTCCACCACCAATTTCGAGGTGGAGAGTGCCATGAACCACAGGCGTCGCCGGACAGTTCTTCGCGACGCTTGTTTCTCCCAAGAGGCATTGAGTGCCTTCAATTGGGGAGATGCGTACCTCCGTGCCGCTCAAAATGGTCTAGCCAGAGCCACGGAGCAATATGTAAAAGACATAAAGGTGAGAAGATTTAATTGTTATATATATCAGTAGCCCCCGAGACTTGAAACAGTTAGAATAACTGATTTAAGGATCATGTATAATATAGGTTCTTGCGGAAAAGAATACCCAACTGTCCCAGGAGCTAGAAGAGTGCAAAGCCCAACTTGAGGCCGCACTAGCCGCAGCAGGGGAGCCCAAGGAGACCCCCTCTGGTAATATACGCTTCGAAAGATAAGTATTTTGCGAAGTGCGGCGTGGGTGCAAATATGACAAATGAAATTGCAGATGGCGCCGGATTAAATCCGGAAAAGCAACAACTCCTTCGCGAGCTGAAGGCTGGTGAGAGCGTGCTGACAAAGGTGAGGAGGGAGAAGAACGATCTCCAAGATGCCAACACCAAGCTGGGCGTTGAACTGAAGGATGTTCGTGCCCAGCTGTCAGACTCCGTTAAGGAGAATCAGCGGCTTCGATGCGGCATATTTAGTAAGTGCTTAAACGAACTTTGAAAAAAGAGTTCGGCGAGGAAGTCGACTAACAGAGTAATGTCTGTAGGTATGCTAACAGGTCGTCCTGCAGAGGAAATGCCCGGTTCTACGGGTGACCTTCTTCCCGAGCTCTCACAACTGCACGAGCGAGTTCGGAAGGTGATGCAAAGCGTCACCCAGGCCTTGTGGCCATCCGTCTCCATGACCGAAGGCCTTGGAGAGCTTGCAGAGAAGCTGAAGGGAGCACGGCGGCGCTTCCGGTTGTGGAAGATATCGGCCTGCCGTCAAGGCGCCAGGGAGGCCTGGGCCATGGTGAAGACGCAGTACACGAAGGCTGACCCGAACCACATGGCCGAGGTCGGACCTGTGGGGCCCGATGGGAAGGAGATCCCTGTGAGCTTAGTATACGGCCAAGTAGAATTGGCCGCAAAGTATTCCCAACAGGACTGTAAACTAGACAGCCTGTTAGATGTTATTGAAGAGGAATACAATCAGTCAAATTGACTATGTAATTTTAATTGACATGTGTAATGCCTTCTAGCCGGATTGTAGATCGTTTGTCATGACCGACCTTTTCGCTTCAACCTTGGGACCTGACGGTCCGGAGTGTGTCCGAATACCCTCGCGGTTATATAAGAACCGGGGTATGCATGGATACCAGGCGTAAGGGTCATTAGTGCTTGAATAGATAAGTGCCCAACTAGTTATGTTATATTACATGGTTAGTAAGAAACATCTTCCAGGGAGAATAGTTCCGTTAGGGGTTCCTTTCCCTGGGAGGCATGCCCTAAAGTGCATGTCCATTGTGCGAAAAGAGACGCAGGAAAAACATCTGGGGGCGCATAAATAAATAAGTGAAAAGATCATCTTTTAGTTCACCGACCGAATATTCCCTTAAGAACGCTAGCTTTCGGCTTCACCCAGTCTAAGGTACACATCCGGCTGACCCAGCAGTAACAATCGCAGAGGTGCTCCCTTTACCACCTAGCCGAACAATCGGGAACGTAGGGGTAAGCACAGGAGCAAGGCAACCCAGCTTGGCCAAAACTTAAGTCATATTGATGCATATAATGGTGAATAAAAGGTACATGCGGAAGTGTGACACATGTGTTGGGCATAAAGCCCGTATAAATAAGCTTCTATTAAAAGAAGCCCCCAGGTTTAATGAGTGCGGATAGCACGTCATTTGATGAGCCTTTAAAGGCTGTAAGAGAAAGGGAGGGGTGAAGGAGAGAAATGTAAGACAGAAAGTATATAAAAAATGGACAGAGGAAGGAGACGAACACAGAGTCCGGTGCTAGGCATAGAATCTTTGGAGATGGGCTGCGTTCCATGGGTTCGGCTCGAGTCGGTTATCTGATGCATCTCGCAGGCGGTACGCTCCACCAGTCAGGACTTGGTCAATTATGAAGGGACCTTCCGTCTTGGGCTTGAGTTTGTCCTTTTTCTTGTCTGGCAGGCGTAGAATTAATTCGCCAACGTTGTAATTTTTGGCCCGTACTTCTCTGCTTTGGTATCTTCGAGCCTGCTGTTGATAGAATGCGGAGCGGGCTTTTGCCATGTCACACTCCTCCTCCAAGGCGTCCAAGCTGTCCTGCCGATCGAGCTCGGCTTCTCTTTCTTCATACACGCGCACTCGAGGTGAGTCATGAATTATGTCGCAGGGCAAAACTGCCTCTGCGCCGTACACCATGAAAAATGGTGTGTATCCGGTGGTGCGATTCGGCATGGTCCGCAGCCCCCAGAGTACGGAGTCGAGCTCCTCTACCCAGTGCGTATTAGATTCCTCAAGGGACCGCACTAGTCTGGGTTTGATGCCTCTCATGATAAGACCATTTGCACGTTCGACCTGGCCGTTAGTTTGTGGGTGATAGACGGAAGCATAATCGAGCTTGATGCCCATGTTTTTGCACCAGAGTTTTACCTCGTCGGCCGTAAAGTTCGTGCCGTTATCGGTGATGATGCTGTGGGGGACGCCGTAACTGTGTACCACCCCAGATATAAAGTCTATCACTGGTCCGGATTCGGCCGTCTTAACGGGCTTGGCTTCTATCCATTTGGTGAACTTATCCACCATGACCAGTAAGTATTTTTTCTTGTGGGTTCCGCCTTTAAGGGGTCCAACCATGTCAAGACCCCAGACCGCGAAGGGCCAAGTAATGGGGATAGTTTGGAGGACGGTGGGTGGCATATGGCTTTGGTTTGCAAAAAGCTGGCAACCGACGCATCGCTGGACTAAGTCCTGGGCGTCTGCCCGGGCCGTCGGCCAATAAAAGCCTGTATGGAAGGCCTTGCTTACAAGGGACCAAGCTGCAGCGTGATGACCGTCGAGTCCGGCGTGAATTTCAGCCAGAAGGTTCCGCCCTTCCTCTTCGGAGATGCACCTTTGAAGGACTCCGGTAGTGCTTTTCTTATAAAGCTCTTCCTCATGGACTTTGTAGGTTTTAGATCGCCGCACTATGCAGCGTGCCTCGTTTTGGTCCTCGGGGAGTTTCTGCCTAGTAAGGTAGGCTAGGAAAGGTTCTTTCCACGGGGCGATGACGACCATTATTACGTGGGCTGAAGGTGTTATTTCATTGGCAGAGCCTTCGATTATGTCAGAGTGTTCGGTGCCGGGCAGTGCGGTTGGGTCCGGGCTTTTATTGCCGGGCTCCCCTTCCCATACTACGGATGGCTTGAACAGCCTTTCCAAGAAGATGTTGGGGGGGGGGGACTACATCGCGTTTTGCACCGATGCGTGCCAGGACATCTGCCGCCTGATTGTTTTCCCGGGCTATATGGTGAAATTCGAGCCCTTCGAACCGAGCTGACATTTTTAAGATGGCGTTGAATGCCCGCCCCTAGACCTTGGCATCAAAGTCTCCATTTATTTGGGATATTGCGAGGTTCGAGTCCCTGCGCACCTCTAGGCATTGAATGCCCATGGATACTGCCATCCGGAGACCATGTAAAAGGGCCTCATATTCGGCCGCATTGTTGGAGTCTGTGTACATTATCTGGAGTACGTATTGAACTGTGTCTCCTGTGGGGGACGTTAAAACGATGCCCGCCCCTAGACCGGCCAACATTTTGGAGCCGTCGAAGTGCATGACCCAGTTTGAATATGTGCCGTACTCTTTAGGGAGTTCGGCCTCCGTCCATTCTATGACGAAGTCGGCCAAGACTTGCGAGTTAATAGCTCGCCGCGGCTTGTAAGTTATGTCGAACGGGAGGAGCTCAATGGCCCATTTTGCAATCCGGCCCGTCGCGTCGCGGTTGTTTATAATATCGTTAAGTGGCACTTCCGAGGCTACTGTTATTGAACACTCTTGAAAGTAGTGTCGCAGCTTTTCGGATGCCATAAATACCGCGTACGCAATCTTTTGATAATGCGGGTACAATGATTTGCACGGAGTAAGGACAGTGGACACATAATAGACCGGCTTTTGAAGGGGGAATTTGTGTCCGTCCGTTTCTCGTTCGACGACGAGCACTGCGCTTACAACCTGATGGGTTGCTGCGATGTATAATAGCATTGGTTCGCCAATGTTTGGCGCGGCCAGGATTGGGTTTGTGGCCAATATGGCTATTATTTCATCGAGTCCGGCCGTGGCTGCGTCCGTCCACTTGAAGTGTTCGGTGCGCCGAAGGAGGCGGTAAAGGGGTAGTGCCTTTTCTCCCAGGCGGGAGATAAAGCGGCTCAGAGCCGCCATGCATCCGGTTAATTTTTGTATTTGTTTGAGGTTCTTTGGGATATCCAATTGTGACGGAGCTCGGATCTTGGATGGATTTGCTTCAATTCCTCTACCGGATACAATGAAGCCCAAGAGCTTTCCGGCTGGTACGCCGAAAACGCATTTTCTCGGTTGAGCTTGATGTCGTATGTTCGGAGGTTATCGAATGTGAGCCTCAAGTCGTCTACTAGAGATTCGACATGTCTTGTTTTAACGACCACGTCATCTACGAATGCCTCCACTGTTTTTCCGATCTGGTTTGCCAGACATGTTTGAATCATGCGCTGATATGTTGCGCCGGCGTTTTTGAGCCCGAAGGGCATTGTGTTGAAGCAGAATGGGCCGTATGGTGTGATGAATGCCGTTGCGGCTTGGTCTGACTCTACCATCTTGATTTGATGGTAGCCGAGTATGCGTCGAGGAAACACAACGAATCGTGTCCTGCGGTAGCGTCGATAATTTGATCGATGCGGGGGAGGGGAAAGGGATCCTTTGGCAAACCTTGTTAAGGTCTTTAAAATCAACGTAGAGGCGCCAGGATTTGTCCTTCTTTGGTACCATCACCAGGTTTGCTAGCCAGTCCGGATGTTTTATATCTCTGATGAATCCAGCCTCCAATAGCTTTGCTAGTTCCTCTCCCATGGCATGTGTCTTAGGTTCGGAAAAACGCCGAAGACCTGTTTGACTGGCTTGAATCCTTTTAGGATATTTAAGCTGTGTTCGGCCAACCTGCGTGGGATTCCTGGCATGTCTGAAGGGTGCCAGGAGAAAATGTCCCAGTTCTCACGTAGGAACTCCCACAGTGCGGCGTCTACATCAGGGTTTAACCGTGCCCCGATGGAAGCTGTTTTATTGGGGTCCGTTGGATGGACCTGGAATTTGACTATTTCGTCCGCCGGTTTAAAGGAGGTGGACTTGGATCTTTTGTCGAGTATCACATCATCCCTATTCACCATGGAGCGTAGCGCAGTCAGTTCCTCAGCCGCTAGAGCTTCGGATAGTGCCTCGAGGGCCAGTGCGGCTGTCTTGTTTTCGGCGCGGAGTGCTATGTCCGGATCACTAGCGAGAGTGATGATTCCGTTAGGCCCGGGCATCTTGAGCTTCACGTACCCGTAATGGGGTATTGCTTGGAAGATTGTAAACGCTTCCCGCCCTAGCAGAGTGTGGTATCCGCTACTGAATGGGGCCACTTGGAACGTGACCTCTTCGGACCTGTAATTATCCGGCGTGCCGAACACCGCATCTAGTGTGATTTTTCCTGTACAGAGCGCTTCCCGACTGGGAATTATTCCTCTAAAGGTTGTGCAACTCGCTCAATGCGGTTCAAGTGTTTCCATTTTTTGAAGGGTTTCCTCATAAATGAGGTTCAATCCGCTGCCGCCGTCCATGAGTACCTTGGTAAGACGAAAGCCGTCCACTATTGGACTGAGGACCAATGCGGCTGGTGCTCGAGCTGTTCGGAATTTAGGTTCATCACTGGCGTTGAAAGTAATACCCGTGTCACTCCATGGGTTTATTGTTGCTACTTGGTAGACTTCGGCAAGGCTGCGGAGTTTTCCTTTTCGCATATTGTTTGATGCGAAAGTCTCGAAGACTGTTAATACCGCACTGGTGTCTCTGGGGTGGCTTTCTGTGGCTTCTGGGATTAGAAGATCCTCGCCAACTTTGGCCACCTGCCGGAGTATCCAACATGCTCTAAGGCTGTGAGTTGGTGTGGCGCCCCCTGTACTGTGAATTTTACAGGGTCCATTAAGCCATCCTTCCAGTACGGTTCTATGCCCTGTCGAGGGTTTTTGCTTTTTGGTGTTTAACCCGGGTGTCTGGCGATGATGCACCCTTTTATTTCGGACTGGGTTTGTATTCAGGGCCGGATTATCCCAAATTTTTTTTGGTTTTCCAGGCGCTTTCCATTGCACAGTACTTTCATACTATGGACGCCAAGTCAGCGAAGCGTGTAATATCATGGTGACTTATGGCGTTGAGGATTCCCCTGTCCGTGCAATTATTGCAGAAGTATGAGATTGCGTCTTCCTTGCGGCAGTCCTTGATCCTGTTCATAACCAGGAGGAATCTGGCCCAGTAGTGATGTACTGTTTCTTCGGGCTTTTGCCTAATTTGGGATAGATCGCTTATGTTTGGGTGGGTGGGTGGAATTAAATCCGAAACCTTACCGAATCTGAGACTCAGAGGCCAAGGAGTTTCCGAACTCGGAAGTTTGGATTCTTGGATGTTCTCCAATGAATCTAGCCCGTAGCCTGACTCTAAGTTCAGGTCTTGAGTGACGTCCTCCCCTCCGCGGGTATCCGTCTTAGAGGTATCGGGAATCCGGACGTAGCTACTCCTTAAGATAGATGAAGGGTCGCCGCACTGTCCCTCTACCACGGCAACGTGATGGGTGACCTGGGGAGAGTTAATCTCTCTCAGATCAGATTTAAGCCCAATCTGGTCGTAATCCGTAGCGACTCCTAGGGCGGCGATGCGATCCAAGAGCTCGTTTAGGGAAAAGAGATCCATTGGATCTAACTGCTCGGCGAGTTCCGAGCTGACGTGAAGATTTGTTTTGATGACCCGAGAGGTCATTGTCGGTGCAACGGCCGAACAGGCGGTCATGAGAAAACCGCCTAGCCGGAGAGTTTGGCCGACAGCCAAAGCTCGCTTAGCCACGGTGCCGTCTTTAAAGACGGGATGAGGCATCCTTCCTGATGGCGACGGAACAGAGGAACTCTCAATGAAAGCACCAATGTCGGTGTCAAAACCGGCGGATCTCGGGTAGGGGGTCCCGAACTGTGCGTCTAGGCGGATGGTAACATGAGACAAGGGACACGATGTTTTTACCCAGGTTCGGGCCCTCTCGATGGAGGTAAAACCCTACTCCTGCTTGATTAATATTGATGATATGGGTAGTACAAGAGTAGATCTACCACGAGATCAAGGAGGCTTAACCCTAGAAGCTAGCCTATGGTATGATTGTTATTCGTCCTACGGACTAAAACCCTCTGGTTTATATAGACATCGGAGAGGGCTAGGGTTACACCGAGTCGGTTACAATGGTAGGAGATCTACATATCCGTATCGCCAGGCTTGCCTTCCATGCCAAGGAAAGTCCCTTCCGGACACGGGACGAAGTCTTCAATCTTGTATCTTCATAGTCCAGGAGTCCGGCCAAAGGTTATAGTCCGGCTATCCGGACACCCCCTAATCCAGGACTCCCTCAGAGACGTTTACATAAGAAGGATTTTCATAATTAGTCGCCAAGCTTGCCTTCCATGCCAAGTAGAGTCCAATCCGGACACGGGTGCAGTCTTCGGCCTTCATGTCTTCACAGCCCATCAGTCCGACCTATGGATAATAGGCCAGACGCCCGAGGACCCCTTAGTCCAGGACTCCCTCACCCATGATTTATGCTCTTATACTTTAACTATGCACCAAAAGCCAGCCCAACCCACCACCTGCGGTACTAAGCAGCAATTTTAGACGATCAATCCAAGCTTAACTGCTCCCTGCTCACGGCAACTCACGACACGTATGTAGCAGCACTAGATTCAATGAGCACTGCTGGTTGCTGAGCCACATATGTACTTTTCTTTTCTCCTAAAATGTGCAAATTATCAATCAATGCCAATTTCCTGCTAAGTTGTAGGCTATAACACTTCGAATAGTCTGAAATTCAATAAATTGATGAACAAAACTGATAGTTTGGTTGAGAATTTGAAAGTTTTTGCACTCTCCTTTGGGCTCTACCGCATAGTATTTTCTTTGAAGCTCCACCAATGACCATTCATTCAACTTGCTACTTAACAAGGGAAACGCTAAAGGTGCAAGTGAATGGCACACATAACCTGAAAGAATAGAAAACCTACCTTTGGCTCTCATGTGATGTGACATTCAATACTTCCACAGCAACATTGGAAAAGTCCTATAATAATTCCACACACTTGGAGATTATCAGGCCGCATCCGCCACATGCGAGGCCTCAGACACATGGAGAATATGGCGCTGCTGTCTTACTTCCCGAGTGCTGGCTCCACCCGCGCCACTACTGCGGCGAGGTTTGCAACACACGACCATGACCATCTCTTGGGGGGAAGAGAGAGAGAGAGAGAGAGAGAGAGAGAGAGAGAGAGAGGGAGAGTTGACAGGTGGCCCCCTTCCAACTTAACTGTCAACACAACCTCTGTCTATTTTTTAATGGATCAGGGCAATAGTGTTGACTTTTGGTGCCACTTCAGCGTTTACATGCGGTTCCAACTAGTCTGAAACATAACTAAAACAAACTAACTGCATCACTAGTGTTCTTTGTGAATTTTTAGCACGATGGAGGTGGTATTGGTGATGAAGCCGGAATGTGTCTTTGGAACCTACATATTCGCTTAATGGTTTACAAGAAAGATCCTACTACTAGTAAATTTTGACATGGGGTTTCCGCCTTTGAGGCATGGGTTGGGCCATGAGGTTGTGAGCCCAAGTCGTCGCATGGCCTTGTGGGCCGGAGGGCCATCCTAGTGCGAGTATGACAACATTGGTTGTGAATTTTACATAAAAAAGATGAAAAGAATGAGATTTATAAGTTTTTGGAAGATTTTCCTTTCTAACGAGTGTTCTTCAGGAGAAATTTGAATTTTTGAGGATTGTGAACATGTCCAAGTATTTATTATGATGCTCGAATTATTTCTTTCATTTCTAGAATTTTGGAGTGCTAAGGAGGAATGGGTAAATTATTTGTTTGCCATATTTTATTGTTTGCTCTTGAATACAAAATTGTGGCATTATAGATTTGCATTTATTATTAGATTTTGAAGCATAGCAATCTGCAATATTGCAAGTGTGACCAACCAATACTAAATATTGCTGAAACAGTTTGTTAAGTGTATTATAGTCACGTAAATAACAAACAAATCGCAATCAACAATTGATCAAGAAAACTAAGAAAATGAACAAACAAATAAAAATAATTGATACAGAACTTGCATACATAAAATAGCATATACAAGTTAAAAAAATGGTTGTATGACATGAATAATTGGCATTTGTAATATAGAAAGAAGCATTCATGCCTCAACATCAACACAATTCAAAAGAGATATAGGTTCGAGTTTAGTTTTATGACACAAAAGGAGAGTTGTTGATTTCATTGATAGAAGGAATACGCAAAAGCAGAAGAAAAACACAGAATGACCTTGTCCACTAATCTACTCCCTCCATCCCATAATATAAAAGCGTTTTTGACACTACTGTAGTGTAAAAAACGCTTTTATATTATGGGATGGAGGGAGTAGATTACTATGGAAAAATGATGTGATGTGCATTGGCTTCCTTTCAACATTGGCTTACTCACATGAAAGGCATGCGAGTAATGCAACCAATAATTCCAAATTATGAAATATGTGGCAGTGGCAGTGGCGCTCGTCATGATGAGAAGAAAACTTTCAGGCACGACTCACGCAACTAGTTCCACTTACACAGTTACATAACTGAGACGTCTCTCAGGCCATTGAATCCTTTGTCAAGCATAATATACCGTTATATTAGTTGTTTTCTCAAAACATATGTAGAAACAATATTAGCTCTCGAGCTCTCGCTTCATCTATCTTATCACCTAGAAGGACATCAGACAATCACTACTACATACATAACGATATGTAGTATATTTAGGCAAAGGAAAAATAATGTATTGGATCTGATAGGAGAAACACATAACTTACAAAGGTATGAGTGTGGCTGGGAGCGAACACAGTGGGTAGGGGTAGTTAGCACCAGCGCCTCCTTGAACGAGCGGCTCACCACCAACAAAAATCCTTTGCGTCTGCAAAGCCCAGGCCTACTCATGACGTTACCGATGCTGATAGGCTCCATGAAAAAATGCCTCAACTTGGAGGTTAAGAACCAAAGCCTGCACAAAAGAGAATCAACCCAACAACCACTGTCAGAGTAAATGACCACGGGTAGCCTAGCGGGCTCCCCCTGGCATTTCAGAAAAAATTACGAGCCGATTCGGCCTCCAAGAATCCAAGACGTGGGGACGCCTTCCTCCTGCCGGCTACCCCTCAGGCCGACTATCGGAGGGCGGCCCGGCCTTAGCCCTCACGAAGAAAGCCGCGGGAGGGCCGTCTTCAAGAAGCCGGCCACGGGAAGGCCGACTCCAAAGGGCCGGCTCCCACAACGCGGTCAAGATCGTACCCTCGAGGTCCGCGTCCACATAACGGCAATGGGACGGGGCGTGGCTACAGTAAAGCCTGCCACCCCCGAAACCCGGAGCACGTCTGGCACAGTGCGTCGTGCGGGTAGCCTAGACCCGTCCGGCGCGACACTGTTGCCATGTTGACTATGACGCCATCCATGACGGGCTGTCAGCGCGGCCCACGGGCGGTGGGCCCCTTCGGGCAGAAAGACACCCGAAGGCGGCCAGGCCTCCCCCACTCGGCCCGAGACATGGCCGGCTTCCCAAAGCCAGCTTGCCCCTTCCTCAAAGGAGGCGCCCCATTAAGGAGACAAGACGAGGTGAGGCTACAGCGATCGCCCGCCAGGCGGCGACACTGTAGCCACGCTTACCTCGACAAAGCCCTCATCATCAGGATTGAGGCAACAGTAACCAGCCACCGACAAGGCCCTTGGCAGTGGGGCCAGCCTGTCGACCAAGGAGCCGGCAGCCGGCGGGACACACCAGCCGGCGGGCCCCAGCAGCCGGCGCCGAAGCCGGCAAGCATAGACACTGACGGCTAGGGCCCACGCCCAGCCGGATTACCATTGTACCCCCGGGTGTAGGCCTATATAAACCCCCCGGGGCACCCATGCAAAGGGTTGATTTCATCCAGGTTTAGGCACTCCATAGAGAGAAGAGGAGAGCGAGCCGTGCCCTTCTTCTTCCTCTCGCCGAACAGCTCAAGGAGCATCTTGTAGCCACTTGTTCTTCTAGTGATCATGCGGAGACCCCGCAGAGCAGCAGTAGGGGTGTTATCTCCACGGAGTGCCCCGAAGCTGGGTAAGATTCGCCGGCGTGCATGTCTTCGCCTCATCCCGCTTCCAGGCACCGGCGACGTCTTACTGGCTCCCACAATGATAAGCCACCCGTTCGCATATATCGCACCTACCACCCGACATTTGGCACCCACCATGGGGCAGGTGCACCGTCGTCCGGAGACCTGTTTTGGACGGGAACCCTCTTCCTCCCCAGCGAGCGTAGCCAGCCCGGCACGCCCGACGACGCTTGCCACGACGCGCTGCAAGGCATCGCCGATGTCTGCGCAGCAAGCGGCCTCGCTGATCTCCTTGGTGAGGCCCGCATCTCCGATGAGCCCACCTCCGACGCGGGCACCAACCACCTCGTCGACCTCCTCGGCCAGCTCCATGTCTCCAGCAAGCCTGCCGTGGACCAGGAGTCCGTTGGCTCCACCGACCCGATGCCTGTCGACCCCGACACGGCCTCGCTTGACGCTTTCCCCACCGACGTCGTGATCTACGACGACCCGCTTCCCCGAGCTAATGGCTGCGACGCTGCCACCACCGAGGTGATGGTCATCAGCCACGGCGGCGCCTCTGGCGAAAACACCCACGACGCCCCGCAAGCGGCGACGCACGACTTGTCCATCCCCCTCCCGGCCGATATCGACACCGAAGCACTGGAGGCTCGCCGCCTCGCCCTCCTCGCGGAGGGCCAGAAGTTGGCTTCCATGAGACGCCTCACCGAGGCCCATCAGCGCGAAGTCGACCGCACCGCCTTTGGTATTCCACCTCCTGGCGGGCCGAGCCGAGCCGGCGTTGTCAGACAGCGTGGCGCTGCCATCGCCGACATGCTTGGAGTCGACCGCCCAGTCTACGCCACCCCGCTCGAGAACCTGCGCGCCGCCCAGGCGGCCGTAGACGAGTTGGACGGACTGGGGGCTGAAGAGCTCCCCCACATGACCAGACGCATCCAGCAGCTGATCGATGCAGCCACGCGGCGGCACAAAGCCGACGCCCGCGCGGAAAGCCCTCCCCCGCGCCGAGAACACGGCGCGACGTCCCGGACACCGACTGCGGGTAGAACCCGCGCCCGACACAAGAAAGAGCCGGCTGCCAGCCGAAGCCGAACCCGGATCTCCATCGAGCGAGACGCAGAAGGCGCCCTCGAGCCGTGGAGCGGCGGGGCAACCTGCCTCCGTCTCCGCCTCGTGGGGAGAGATATCCCACCCCGCCGCCTGTCACGCATCCGACTCTTAGTGGCCGACTAGGTCGCCGCGAAGGAGTCGGCGAGAACGACGCCCGCCATCGGATCGACCGCCTAGCGCGATCACTGGCCCTGGAAGAAGAAGACAACGTCGGCCCGCCTTGCTTTGTTCCCCACATCCGCGACGAGCGCTTCCCCAAAGGGTTCTCGCTCCCAAGAGACACGCCCAAATACAACGGCTCCGTGAAGCCGGAAGATTGGTTGATCGACTACTCCACCGCGGTACGCATCGCGAATGGCAATAGGCGCGTTGCCGTGAAGTACGTGCCCCTCATGCTCCAAGGCACGGCGCGGACCTGGCTTAATAGCCTCAAGCCATACAACATCAACAGCTGGCTAGACTTCACCGAAGCCTTCGTCCGCAACTTCACCAGCACGCGGGCTCCTAAGCCCAGACAACTCTCCTTGTGCGTGCAAGGCCCTGCCGAGTCCACTCGCGACTACCTCACGCGTTGGGCCGAGCTCCGCAACTCTTCTGAAGGGGTGCACGAGGTACAAGCCATAGAATACTTCACCATCGGATGCCGAGAAGGCACCCTTCTCAAGCACAAGCTCCTCTGCAACGAGCCGACCACCCTCGATGAGCTTCTGGTCATAGCAGACAAGTATGCCACCGCCGACTCCTCAATGAAGACCTAACTTTGGGTAGACGCATCCGGGAAGGTACTCAACCCGACGCCCAAGACGCCGGCTGGGGACTCCGGCAGACGCCCGTACCAGAACGACCACAAGCGCAAGGGCCCCCGCCCTCCACCAGTCGGCAGGTGGCCACGGTCGAGGGCGAGCAGCCCGAAGGGCGGCCCACTCCCAAGAAGCAGAAAGGCGGCAGGCCGGCTTGGCAGCCGGCCTTCTCCTACTAGCAAACTCTCGACGCCCCATGCAAGTTCCACAGCGGCGCAAAGCCGTCCAACCACACAACCCGGAAGTGCCACTGGCTCACCCGAATCTCCAAAGGCGAAGGGCTCACGCCGCCTCCACCTGCTGGCCCGCCGCCTCCGGCTCCGCAGCAGCCGGCCGCTCGGCCAGCAGTCGGAGCCGTGCACGATGAGTTCCCCGACGAGCATGCCGCCTATGTCGTCTTTACAAGCCAGCCTGAAGACCGGCACAGCAGGCGCCGAGAGCACCAGGAAGTCAACGCGGTCGCCGCCAACCCCTCCGAGCACATGCACTGGTCAGAGAAGCCTATCAGCTGGAGCCGGGCCGACCACCCAGAGGTGATGCCATCTCCTGGCTCTTATGCGCTGGTTCTGGATGCCACCCTTGCAACGGACAAACGCGCCTCCCGTTTCTCCCGCGTGCTGATAGACGGCGGGAGCAGCATCAACATCCTGTACCGTGACACCCTGGAGAAGCTCAACATCAAGACGAAGCAGCTCATGCCTACCCGGACTATGTTCCACGGCATTGTACCCGGCCTGTCCTGCGCTCCCATCAGCAAGGTCAAGATTGATGTCGTTTTTGGTAACAAGGATCATTTCCGCAGGGAAGCGATCTGGTTTGAAGTGGTGGACCTTGAGAGCCCCTACCATGCACTACTTGGCCGCCCTGCCTTGGCCAAGTTCATGGCTGTTCCCCACTATGCTTACCTCAAGATGAAGATGCCGAGCACCAAGGGCATCATCACCATAGCCGACGATTACAAAAAATCCTCTGAGTGCGCAGCAGCCAGCAGCCGGCTGGCCGAATCCCTTGTGATTACCGAAGAGAAGAAGATGTTGGACCGAGTCGTGGCCATGGCCGGCAAGCAGCCGGCCCTGTCCCCCGATCCCAAAGAATGCGATGCCCAAGGTTCCTTCCAGCCGACCAAGGAAACAAAGAAGATACCTCTCGACCCCGAGCACCCAGAAAGGTTTGCCGTCATTGGGGCAAACCTAAGCAGCAAATAGGAAGGCGAGCTCGCCGATTTCCTGCGTGAGAATCGGGACATCTTTGCATGGTCCCCAAAGGACATGCCGGGTGTTCCGAAGGAATTCGCCGAGCACAAGCTACACGTCCGAGAAGGTGCAAAACCAGTCAAACAACCCCTCCGCCGACTGTCGGAGGAAAAAAGAAGGATTGTAGGAGAAGAGATAGCCCGGCTTCTGGCTGCCGGCTTTATCATGGAAGTTTTTTTCCGGAGTGGCTCGCCAACCCGGTCCTCGTGCTGAAGAAGAACAACAAGTGGCGCATGTGTATAGACTACACAAGCCTCAACAAGGCCTGCCCCAAAGATCCTTTTGCCTTGCCAAGGATAGATCAAGTGATAGACTCCACAGCCGGATGCGAGCTGTTGAGTTTCTTGGATGCTTACTCCGGATACCACCAAATAAAGTTAGATCCGTCTGACCGCCTGAAGACCGCCTTCATCACGCCGTTCGGAGCCTTCTGTTACCTGACTATGACATTCGACTTAAGGAATGCCGGTGCCACCTTTCAGCGTTGCATGCAGAAGTGCCTCCTCAAGCAGCTCGGCAGAAATGCCCACGTCTACATGGACGACATAGTGGTGAAGACGGAGAAGCGTGGCACCCTGCTAGAAGACCTCAAGGAAACATTTGAGAACCTGCGCCGATTCCGGATCAAGCTCAACCCCGAAAAGTGCGTGTTCGGAGTGCCAGCCGGCCAGCTCCTAGGCTTCTTGGTCTTCGAACGCTGCATCGAGTGCAACCCAGTGAAGATCAAGGCCATTGAGAGAATGGCGATTCCCACCAAACTGTGAGACGTCCAGAAGTTTACCGGGCGCTTGGCTTCCCTGAACCGCTTCATCAGCCGGCTTGGAGAGAAAGCTCTCCCCCTCTACCGCCTCATGAAGAAGACCACTCACTTTGAGTGGAACGACCAAGCCGACCAAGCTTTTCATGAGCTGAAGAAGATGCTGGCCACGCCGCCTGTCCTGGCGGCGCTGACTGAGAAAGAGCCCATGCTCCTTTACATTGCTGCAACCAGCCGGGTGGTCAGCACCGTCATCGTAGTCCAGCGTCCAGAAGAGGGCCGAGCCCAGCCGGTCCAGAGGCCGGTGTATTATTTGAGTGAGGTGTTGTCTACCTCGAAGCAGAACTACCCGCATTACCAGAAGATGTGCTATGACATGTACTTCACCACCAAAAAGCTGAAGCCCTACTTTCAAGAGCATCCCATCACGGTCGTATGCACCGCCCCGCTTGCCGAGATCATAGGCAGCCGGGATGCATCCAGCCGGGTGGCGAAATGGGCCATCGAGCTAGCCCCTTACACGATCTTCTACCAGCCTCGCACCGCCATCAAGTCCCAAGCGTTGGCCGACTTCCTCGTCGACTGGGCCGAGACCCAGTACCTGCCGCCGGCTCCCGACTCCACTCACTGGCGCTTGCACTTCGACGGGTGCAAGATGCGCACCGGCTTGGGAGCCGGCGTCATCCTCACCTCTCCCAAATGCGACAAGCTCAGGTACACGCTGCAAATTCACTTTGCCGCCTCCAACAACGTGGTCGAGTACGAGGCGCTCGTACACGGGCTCCGGCTTGCCAAAGAGCTCGACATACGCCGGATCCTGTGTTACGGTGACTCGGACTTGGTAGTCCAGCAATCATCCGGCGACTGGGACGCCAAGGACGCAAACATGGCAAGCTACCGCTTCCTTGTTCAGCAGATCAGCGGGTACTTTGAAGGATGCGAGTTCCTCCACATACCACGAGCCGACAATGAGCGAGCAGATACCCTGGCCCGATTAGGCTCCACTCGGCAGGCAATACCAACCGGCGTCTCTCTGCAACGCCTCCTCAAGCCATCTATCAAGCCGTCTCCAGAGTCTGATTCCATCTTCGTGCCGCCTAGCCCCGATGCAGACGGATTCGGCTTGAAGAACCGAGCAGGCGGCCCGGGGACTTCGATAGGCGGCTTGGGGACTTCAGTAGGCGGCTCGGGGACTTCCGTAGTTGCACCCGACCCGGGGACTTCTGAACCCGGCTCGGGGACTGCGGTAGTCGGCCCGGGGACTGCACCAACACAACAGGCGGCAGCCGACTCCAGCATTTCACAACCCAGCCCGCCCACCCTGGTCGCAGTAGCCGTGTTGGCAGTAGAGGAAGTCACAGCTCCATCATGGGCCCAGCCCATCCTCAACTTCCTGATAAACCAAGAACTGCCGGCTGATGAGACAGAGGCAAGACAAGTCCAACGCCGAGCCGGAGCATACACAATCGTCAACATAGAGCTCGTCAGGCGCAGCGTCACTGGAGTCTTCCAGCGATGCGTCGAGCAAGAGAAGGGCATAGCAATCCTCAGAGACATCCACCAAGGTGAATGCGGCCACCATGCGGCTTCAAGATCACTCGTCGCTAAAGCTTTCCGCCATGGATTCTTTTGGCCGACTGCTTTGGACGCCACCAAGGAGTTAGTCAAACATTGCAAAGGGTGCCAAGTCTTCGGCTCCAAGCAACACCTGCCGGCTTCGGCACTCAAGACCATTCCCCTCACTTGGCCCTTTGCCGTTTGGGGACTGGACATGGTGGGCCCATTCAAGACGGCGCGCGGCGGCATGACACATCTGCTTGTCGCTGTGGACAGATTCACCAAATGGATCGAAGAAAGGCCGATCAAGAAGCTGAATGGGCCGACTGCCGTGACTTTCATCGCAGATATTACAACTCGGTACGGCGTGCCACACAGCATCATCACCGACAACGGCACGAATTTCTCCAAAGGAGCATTGGCACATTTCTGCGCGACGTAGGGCATCCGATTGGACTTAGCGTCCGTTGCCCACCCACAGTCAAACGGCCAAGTCGAGCGAGCCAACGGCCTCATCCTTTATGGCATCAGGCCCCGACTGGCCGTGCCACTAGAGCGTTCGGCCGGCTGCTGGCTCGATGAGCTGTCGGCCGTCCTCTGGAGTTTGCGCACTACCCCAAACAAGTCAACCGGCTTCACTCCTTTCTTCCTTGTGTATGGTCCCGAGGCGGTCATCCCAACCGACATCGAGTTCGACTCGCCTCGGGTGACCATGTACACGGAGGCGGAGGCCAAGGAAGCACGAGAAGACGACGTCGACCTGCTGGAAGAAAGCCGACTGTTAGCCCTCAGCCGGTCCGCCATCTACCAGCAGGGTTTGCGCCGCTACCACAGCCGGAAGGTCAAGCCAAGATCTTTCCAAGAGGGCGACCTTGTGCTCCGGCTGATCCAGCGAACAGCCGGCCAGCACAAGCTCTCGGCCCCTTGGGAAGGCCCCTTCGTCATCAGCAGAGCGCTAGGAAACGACTCCTACTACCTGATCGACGCACAGAAGCCGAAGGCACGAAAGAGAGACGACTCCGGCAAGGAATCGGAACGACCATGGAACGCCAACCTCCTCTGAAGATTTTACAGTTCAAATGCAGTATGTATCACGCTAACTTTTGTACTAAGTACGAGACAATAGGCCCCCCGAGGAGAGCTTGGGGACTGCCATCGTTTATCTATGAATGAAAATTATCATGCTTATGATTATATCATTACATTCACCTTCCTCGTCCGGCACCGGGCTCGACTCGTCGGCCCGGGGACTGGCCGCCTTGAGTTGTATTAGAAGTCCTACCCGCGGTCAGACAAGTAGCGTGCCGACACCCAAGCCTTCTCTTGCCAAAAATCGCAGTTCGAAGAACCGGCTGTCCGGCTGGCAAGAGTTAAAGGCAGGAAAGGACGCCCACGCGAGAAACGGCTAGGGACCAATGGACTAATATAACGAAAGCCGGTTTTTTTGCCACCACCGACTGACTACCTGAGTAGCCGGCCAGCCGGTTTCCATTCACCTCGCTACAATCTAAGAAAGCTCGAGTACTTGCCTTCCCCAACAAACAGCCAAGTCCTTCCCTAGCCACAGACTGCAGAGCAGCTGCCGGCTAGGAAGGTAGCAGCCAGGGGAAGGCGGCAAAGGAAACAACCTAAGGATAAAAAGCATACAAGAATGGAAACCAAACACATGCATGATTATATTTACACCAAAAGACCTTTGAAAGGCCAGCATTCAACATAGTTTGAATACACCCCCAGTGGGTGGAACTGCGCAAGCTTAATAAAAATTGTTCAAAGAGTAACAAGCAGGAAAAGCAAGGACGGCAGATTAAGCCAAGGGAACGACCGGGCAGGTCGGTAGAGACGGCAGTGCCGGCTGGAGGCACGGTCATGCTGAGGCTGGACGGTTGCTTCACCGGCTGGCTCGACGTCTTCGCCTTCCTCTCCTTCTTCGTCTTCACCTTCATTGCTGGAGGCGATCTCCTCCGTCGAGTCTTCACCTTCCGCTGGGTTCAGCCCGAACCACTCCTCCGGCTGGGCGACGCCGTTGTCATCCACCTCAGGAGCGAAGACGCTGGTGTCGGTATACTCGGCAAGGGCCGAAGTACGCTGGATGATAGCCGGCCGCACCTCCACCAGCTCTTCGTCAGCGTCCTCCCGCCAAGTCCTCAGCTGTTCCAAGTTCAGCCCAGGGTACCAGGCTCGGACGAACTCCAATGCCCGCCTGGCACCGGATCGAGCAGCGGAAGCCTTCCAGGCCTCAAAGCGTCCGACTGCCACCTCCAGCTAGTCGGAAGTCCGGCTCGGGGTGCGGGGAATCACTTCGCATGGCCAGAGGGCGGCCAGCACCTGCGCCCCAGCGCGCTGGAGGCGGCGGAGCATGCGGTGTGCCGGCTGCAGCCGGGCTTGGATCGCCAAGAGTTGCTCCTCAAGTGCCCGGCTCGCGTGCGGCGCAATCTCAACCCCCGCCTGCCGGCGTGCCTTGCGGTGGGCCTCGATGGTCTGAGTGGCAACGACAGAGTGGCCGGGGAAGTAGTCTGCACAAAAGAACAACAAGGATGACAAGCACAAATCAGAAGACGAATAAGAGGGCAAGAGGCAAGCAAGGAGTGAGGAAGGCGGCTTACCATCGATCAGATCCTCAATCCGGCCATAGCCCTCGCTCAGCGCTTGTTTCGCCTCGGCCCAGCCTGCCGCTTCGGTCTCAAACTCAGCTCTGAGGGCGGCCTCGCTGTCCCGCGCCTCCTTCAGGGCCGCCTTGTGGCTCCCCTCCTGGTCAGCCAATTTCTTGGCCAGGCGGTCACGCTCCAGGACTAAGGCATTGCACTCGGCCTCCTTGGCGCGAAGGGCGGTCTGGGCCCCGCCGAGCTGCTCCCTCAAGTCAGCATTGGCCCCTGCAAGCATGAAGACAAGGGAGAAACAATAAGAAAGAAGTCGTCGGGAAAGATCCGACCCGACTGCTTAGCAGTCGGCCCGGATCTCGGGGACTACACCCAGTGGGTGCGCTGACGCACCCCCACAGGATATGAGCGAAACAAAACACGCACTCCGGCTGTTGGTCAGGTCCACGGTTTTCTGGCGCAGCTCCTGAGCCTGGGAGTTGAAGGCAACAACACGGTGGTTATGGTACTCCTGGAAGATCAGACAGGATGCGAGAATAAGATAGCTGTCAGGACCTAATAAGTTCCAAGCCGCCTGCTCAGCAGCCGACTCGGAACTCGGGGGCTACACCCAGTGGGTGCGCTGACGCGCCCCCATGGAAGAAATCAAAAAAGCAAAACGACCAAGGCCAGAAGACTCACCCGGACGGCAGCCCGTGTCACGAGGAAATCTTGGGTATATTGCTGCAGCGCGACGGCGTGGGCCTGAAGCCTGCTCCGGACCTCCTGGGCCGCCGCGTTCAGCTCGGCCGTCCTCCCGCTGGGCGTCCACTCAGACATGCTGGAGCTGGCCGCCTCCAGGGCCTCCGCCGTCCGGCTGGCGCCCGCAGCCCTGTGCGGCTCCGGCACAGGGGTAGCTTCCCCCGCACGCCGGTGAGATGTCGGCTGCACCTCAAGGCCGGCTCCTGCTGCCGACTCGCTCCCAGCCGGCTGCTCCGGCACCGCAGACGGTTGGCCGCTCCGGCCCGCTCCAGTCGGCGCCGTCCGCGGCGCCTCCTCCATGAAGACCACGTCATCCTCCCTCCTCTCTGTCTCCGACCGGCCGTGGTCGGCTTCCTCTGGCGGAGGCACGGGGATGTCGGGGCCACGGTGCGGAGGGGAACGACGAGCTGTGGAGGCTGGTCGCGCGAGGCCTCCGCCTCCCTCTCCGCGGCCGCCGCCTCCGCCAGGGCTTGGGCCGCCACGTCGGCCTGCTCCTTCGCCGCCTGGGCGGCCCTTCGCTCCGACGCCTCCCGCTCCTCCCGCGCCTCTCGCGCGTTTCGCTCCGTGGCCGCCATGAGGTCGGCGCGGGGATCCACGCGACGGGAGCTCGAGGACCCTCCAGCCGATCCGATCACGGAGCCGGCAGGACCCCGCTCGAGGGAAAGCGGCGCCCTGGCCGGTTAGCCAAGAAAGAGTTTAGAAGAGCTTCAAATCGAAGAACACGAAAAGAATACAAGACGCTTAACACTTACGCTGAAACCGCCTGCGGCTCCTTCACCACCTTCTGGAAGCGGGCTGCCTTCGCGGCCGCTTCATCCCGCTTGGTCGCCGCAGCGGTGCCCCTGGCCTTCTTCGGCCGGCCGCCGAAGTAGGTCGACACGGACCGGCGCTTCGGCGCGCCGCCACAGGCAGTCGGCGCGGCAGAGGGACCCGCGCCTTGATGATCCGGCTCCGGCTGGCGATGCAGGACAACTTCGACCTCGTCATCGTCCGCCCAGTCCTCGAGGCCGGCCCCGAACCCTGCGCCGCCTGCCTCGCCGCCGCCCCCCATGACAGCATCTTCCATGGCGGCCGCTCCAAGATCCGGATCATCGACATCATCCACCGTACGGTCGGGGAGGAACTGACGCTCTGCCCCTGCGGCCCCGGCCGCCGGCGGAAGAAGGGGATTCTGCAGAAAACAAGCCGGCTAACCAGAAGCAGGCCATCATGAGGCCGACTACAAAAAGAAAAAGAAAAGAAGGAAAACTTACAGCAGGCGGAGGGTTGGCGCGAGAATACGACTCCTTGCCATATCGCCAATTCTCGGCGAGCTTGCAGTTGGAGATGTAGTTCACCATGTAAGACACCTCGACGTGAGGCATCTCTCTAGTGCTCAGCCGGCAGGGGTCGAGGTGGCCACTCATCTGGCAGATCATGTGAGGCTGGCCTTGGAGCGGAAGGACCCGGCGTTCCACGAAGGCGGCCACGAGGTCGGCTTCGACCAGGCCCTCCGACTGGGTCATCACCCGGAGTCGGGCGATGGCGGCGTTCCCGGCCTAAGACAGCGTCCTGGCCCGAAAGCTCCATGAGGGTGGCCTCGCAGCTGGCGGGCCGGCTACGTAAGCCGGCAGGTTGACAAAGTCGCCTTGCGAGGCGACGTTCCTCACGTAAAAGTAGGACTTCTGCCAGAGCTTCACCGATTGGATCAGCGGGATGGACGGGAACGTATTGTTCTCGCCCGTCTGCCTCATGGCGATGAAAGCTCCGCATGGGGCAGGCACGCCCGCGATGACGGTGCCGAGCTTGCATTGGAAAAACTCTCCCCAAAGCTCTAGGGTGGGGAGAACACCAAGAAAGCCCTCGCAGAGGGTGACGAAGGCCGACAGCAGTATCACTACGTTGGGGGTGAGGTGATGCGGCTGGAGGTGATAGAATTCCAGGAAGGAGCGAAGAAACCCGCTCGCCGGGAGGCCGAAACCGTGCAGGCAGTGCGAGCGGAAGATCACCCGCTCGCCCTCCTCCGGTGCCGGCGAGATTTCCCTCTCCGGCGCGCGCCGAACCCGCATGTAGCTCTCGCCCGGCAGACGCCGTGTCCGGCTGAGGAACTCGACGTGGTCTTCATGGACATTGGATCACGAGCTCGACAACGCCATGGGGGCGGTGCGGCGAGGAACAAGGTGCAGCGGCGGAAACGCGCACAACCTCGCTGCGGCGGAGCAACGATGAACCCAGAGGCCGACGGCGGAACGGCGCGGCAACGAGGCGCTGCGGCGGTGGAGAGAATGAGAAAGGAAGACGAGAAGGGGTGGAGCGAAGGAGAGCGTGCGAGCCTCTGCCGCTCCCTCTCCTCCCCCTACTTATATACCCGCGCGGTGGAGCTGAGGAGACGTGGTGTGGGGGACGTGGGATTAACTGCGCCCACTCCCCCACGTCCCGCTATAATTGCGCCATGAAGGCGTGGCGAAACTGCTGCGGGAAGGCAAACATCCCGTTTTGGGCCGCAGGAGATCTGCGCTTGGGCCGAGGCTAGGAGTGGCGGGCCCGGTCCTGCGGCGACGTCCCGTCACGCACGCACGTTGGCAGGCCTTTTCTGCCACGTAGCCCGCGGGAGGCGCGCGGTCAGCGCGCGTGGTGGCTCACGCTCCCGTTTGCAAGACCACGGAGCTTTCCGAAGACGGCGTGCATATGCAGAGCCGGCTCCCAGCTGCCGTTTCCTCAAGATAGGAAGCTGACCGAGCTTCTCGTCCCCTCGTCAACCTCGAAGCCTGACCAGCTTCGGGGACTACTGTCGGAGTAAATGACCACGGGTAGCCTAGCGGGCTCCCCCTGGCACTTCAGAAAAAATTACGAGCCGATCCGGCCTCCAAGAATCCAAGACGTGGGGCCGCCTTCCTCCTGCCGGCTACCCCTCAGGCCGACTATCGAAGGGCGGCCCAGCCTTAGCCCTCACGAAGAAAGCCGCCGGAGGGCCGGCTTCAAGAAGCCGGCCACAGGAAGGCCGACTCCAAAGGGACGGCTCCCACAACGCGGTCAAGATCGTGCCCTCGAGGTCTGCATCCACATAACGGTGATGGGACGGGGCATGGCTACAGTAAAGCCTGCCACCCCCAAAACCCGGAGCACGCCTGGCACAGTGCGCCGTGCGGGGTAACCCTGAACCGTCCGGCGCGACACTGTTGCCATGTTGACTATGACGCCATCCACGACGGGCTGTCAGTGCGGCCCATGGGCGGTGGGCCCCTTCGGGCAGAGAGACACCCGAAGGCGGCCAGGCCTCCCCCACTCGGCCCGAGACATGGACGGCTTCCCAAAGCCGGCTTGCCCCCTCCCTCAAAGGAGGCACCCCATTAAGGAGACTAGACGAGGTGAGGCTACAGTGATCGCCCGCCAGGCGGTGGCACTGTAGCCACGCTTACCTCGACAAAGCCCTCATCATCAGGATTGAGGCAACAGTAACCAGCCACCGACAAGGCCCTTGGTAGTGGGGCCAGCCTGTTGACCAAGGAGCCAGCAGCCAGCGGGACCCACCAGCCGGCGGGCCCCAGCAGCCGGCGCCGTAGCCGGCAAGCATAGACACTGACGGCTAGGGCCCACGCCTTGCCGGATTACCATTGTACCCCCGGGGGGTAGGCCTATATAAACCCCCCGGGGCACCCATGCAAAGGGTTGATCTCATCCAGGTTTAGACACTCCATAGAGAGAAGAGGGGAGCGAGCCGTGCCCTTCTTCTTCCTCTCGCCGAACAGCTCAAGGAGCATCTTGTAGCCACTTGTTCTTCTAGTGATCATGCGGAGACCTCGCAGAGCAACAGTAGGGGTGTTATCTCCACGGAGAGCCCCGAAGCTGGGTAAGATTTGCCGGCGTGCATGTCTTCGCCTCATCCCGCTTCCAGGCACCGGCAACGTCTTACTGGCTCCCACAATGATAAGCCACCCGTTGGCATATGTCGCACCTACCACCCGACAACCACAAAGGTAAAACAAACATACCTGGACATGGCAACAATCACCGCTATCCACTCTGTCTTTGATGACTTGCATGACCAAATCTAGAAGGAGAGGTGCTCGGCAAGCTCAAAGCCAAATCTGATTTATTGGGACCCTACTTACAACTACAACTAGACAAGGGGAGGGACCCTCACTTAACTCAACTCGAACGGTCGTCGGGAAAGAGTGGGGGGGGGGGAGCCCGGTGGTGAGGAATTTGGGAGGAGTTCTCGAAGACTATTTATTTCACTAGTGCAGAACCGGGCTGTAGTCCCAGTTCGTAAGGCCCTTTAGTGCCGGTTCTGGAACCGACACTAAAGGGTGGGGACTAAAGGCCCCCCTTTAGTCCCCGTTCAACATGAATCGGCACTAAAGGGCCACCATGTGGCACGAGCACGCGCCGTGGGGATGGGGACTTTTAGTCCCGGTTGGTTACACCAACCGAGACTAAAAGGTTTAGGGGTTTTGGGTTTATGAATTATTTTTCCTTTAATTTTGTGTTTTCCATTTAATTCTTTTTCATTTGCTGGTATTTTACGATACTACATATTGTACACGTTATGCATATATACAAATATAATTTCTCGTAGAACCGATCATATATATATATATATATATATATATATATATATATATATATATATATATATATATATATATACACACACACATGTATATATACAGTTTGGTATGTACAGTTTCTCCTACAATTTGCAGATCATTACATGGAGGCATTAGGTCTAGCTAGGTACGGGGTAATAGTATTCTCCGTTCGGATCTATGACCTGGTCTTGCAAAAATCCCGCTGACGGTGTCCTGGACAAGGGTGTACTCACCACGTCATCTCCCGATCTGTTAGATTGGGCCGAGGACCCCCATGGCCGTATACTCATGGGCCAGTTCGGACAGCTGCCGCATAGAAGGAATATTCCACAAGACTTGGCGATCAAGACAAGGACTCCTCCCCACCGGCGTCTTCGGCTAGGACTCTTGTTATCCTAGGCCTCTGGTGCATTATATAAACCGAGGCCAGGCTGGTCGATAGACAATCTCATACACAATCATAATCATAGGCTAGCTTTTAGGGTTTAGCATCTATGATCTCGTGGTAGATCAACTCTTGTAATACTCATATCATCAAGATCAATCAAGCAGGAAGTAGGGTATTACCTCCATCGAGAGGGCCCGAACCTGGGTAAACATTGTGTCCCCCGCCTTCTGTTACCATCGATCCTAGACGCACAGTTCGGAACCCCCTACCCGAGATCCGCCAGTTTTGATACCGACATAGGAGATTTCATTGAGAGTTCCGTTGTGTGATCGACAAAAAGATCAATGGCTCGCCCGCAGGTCAACTGCGACGCCAACATCTTCGTCGCTGGCTCGACTGGTCACCTTGGCTCGACTAAGGACCATGCTCCGTCTCCAATCGTCATGTTCGGACAGGGGCCTTCATCAACATCAACTCCGACCTCTATCATGATCGTAGAGGAATCATCCATGGAGCTCGAGGGCTCAACGTCAACATTGCCCTCAGGCGACCGTGCTGTTTTTCTGGACAGCAAACTTGTATCCGCCGTCACCGCCTCCTCGAGCGTCGGTTTGATGATTGCTTCAGTGGAATAGTGCGGAATTATGTCTACAACAGCCACGCATAATTTCGTCGAGTTCCGATGGAGGAATCTCTGACAATCTACGATATACCGGAGCCCAGTCAAATCGGGACGGGAATCTGGACGAGTTTAAGGCGTGGTCTCTAGAGCCCAGCTCGCAGGTCCTTTGGAAGATCCAACCGTTCATCTGCTGCAGACTTCCCATATCTACTACCCCTCCAAATTTCAGCTCGATCCGACGGTTCAAACTCCGGGAACCTTCCGATGAGTGGACCAATTTTCGGATCTGTTTTCTGCGCGAATATAGATCCGACCCGAATTCATGTTTCTTTATGAACGTGATATTGGGCAACCTTTTTAGAGGGATTCGCTTCTAGGGTATTGTGCGTTGTTTCTAAACACGTGCCCGTAAAATTTTAAGCCTCCTCTGAGGTCATCTTCATCATCATGCTGGTGTCAAACCAGTCCAGCAATATTGCTCCAAGGCTCCCGCCCTGCGCTAGACACGTCGTCGCTTTGTCAAGCCGAGCTCAACTTTTTTCGGATCATCATCTCGGCAAGCCGAACAAGAGTTCGACATCACGAAGGATAAATCATCACCAACATCGCTGCCCCACAGATTACACGGAGCGGGCATACCAGCATCGCCGCAAGGTCACTTCATCAAGCCGGCATTGACCACATCACGACCTGCATCGGCAGGGCCGCACTGTTGCTTCTTCAAGCCGGTGTCCATGACACCGACCTACTTCGACTCATCGGCTGACATCGAGGCTTCGACATCTCGGCTGGATCGGGGGCTTCGCCACCTCTTCATCAACCTACTCCGGAGACTTCGGCGTCACTAGCCGACCAGCTCCATCACATTAGCTAGACCAAGGGCTTTGCCTCGGCTAAGCCAACCTTTGCCAGCATCGCCATGCCGTCACTTTATCACCCATTAGGCAATGGGTGTGCAGATCGAGTCCCAATTTTGGGAATCACCTTTCTTGGGATTGCTACAACAAATAAACCAGGTGTTGTTAATCCTAGTATTTTTTGCTTGTTTGGGTTTATTTTCCCATGGAATTATTACTCTGGTTTGTCCATCATCTGTACACAGGTCTATCAAACGATGGCCGCATTAACGACGGTCGCATGGTGGTTCGGTCAGTCTCTGTACATAGTCCGGCGAACGCCGCATCCGGAACTCGGACCGACCTATGAACTTAGGCTTTGCCACGCCTTTACCGCATCTTGCCGACGCCCTGCATCGACATTGACTTTGGCGCCAGGCCATATTTCTTTTATTTCTGACTTTGCATAAATTATTTATTATGCAACGATTTTTTAAATTATTATTATTACTATTATCTCCGGTTCGCACTATTTTTTGTGCACAGAAAAATGATCCGTTTTGGGAAGTATCGCCAACCCGGCGTACTGACATACCACGTCATCTCGGCTGGACGGGGGGCTTCGTCAACACTTCATTACCCCATGCCGGGGACTTCGGCACTCTGCCGGCCTGCATTGACCGTGCTATGTCACCACTTCGGAGTGCCGAGCTCTTTGCTCTGCCACCTCGGGACCGGCTTGGGGGATGGAACCTTGTCCCCCATCAAGCTCGGACCGCGTTATCAATAACGAACACATTAACCAGCTAAGTTGCTTCATGCTCAAAGTTTTAAATTTTTAACTTGTGTTCGGTTCGACCAAGCATTATACTTTTTTGGAATAAAGTTGCTTGTAAAAAATCTCCTTGTCAAAACTTTGTTTGTGACACACAAATTCAAATACCCATTTACTTGGGGGCTTTATTTATGAAGTTTTTCCTCTTGCATATGATTATACTTGTACGGTTTCGTTCCTTGTTCGTGTATTACGCCACAATATGCACCATATTGACTTAAGCGATTTGCAAGCTGGGTTGCCTCGCTCCTGTGTTTACCCCTACGTTCCCGATTGTTCGGCTAGGGAGTAAAGGGAGCACCTCTGCGATTGTCACGATTGGGTCACCCGAGCCGGACCTCAGACTGGGTGAAGCCGAAAGCTAGCGCTCTTATTGTTTTCAATTATGGTCGACACACAACAGAACTCATGAGTACAAAAAATCTATTGCACAAGTCTCATAGTAACAATGAACACCGAAGAAAGGTATCGGTGGGGGTACTATTTTCTTCGAAGATGCTTCTTACACTTCGTTAGTAATATAGCATAAGTTCCCTGAGCGCGCATTGTCTGTTACAGCCTTATGGCCTGATTGCCTGGTTATCGGAAACACCATCGATATTCTCGACAGGTGGAGTACATAACACTTTTCGGCCCTTGACCAAAGAAGGAGAAGCCGAAGGTTGGTTAAGACGCGTATAAAGTTCGGGTGAACACAAATATGATATAAGTACTTTGGTGCATACAATCATTATACATAAAATTCTTTTACCCAAGTCACTTGGGGGCTCTTAAATTTATATGAGCCGTTTTATAATAAGTGTTCTTCTTCTTAGTCATTGCAAAGTTATTATTATTATTATTATTATTATTATTATTATTATTATTATTATTATTATTATTATTATTATTTATCACTCCTTTTTTCGACATGAGTGTATGGTCACTAGCCGGGGAGCCTAATTTCTCTCTCAAAGCCGATGGAGTTTAGTTTTCTAAACTGGCCTAATGAGAAGTACTCTGCCTTCGGGATAGGAGGTTGAAGCCATTGGCTCACCCGCTTGAAGTCTTGAGATAGGATGTGTCATGTTAAAGCTCGACAGAAGCACTTTTTTTCTTCTAAAAGTCCAATTTTCAGATTGGCACCGAACACTTGATCTTATTCGGACGTTAGGTTTTCACTAATGTTTTTTGGTTTTCCAAGCCTATGGCACTTTTAAACTATTTGTGTGTTTCCAACATTAGTCTCGTAGTGCAATGCCGGACACCTTTAGAAATTCGGCAAAACACTCTCGGATATTGCCATATATGCATCGGTTTCGAATTGTGTCTTCGGTCAATAGTTGGGTTGCCCGGCTCCTATGCTTGCCTCCTACGTTCCGCTTTGTTCGGCTAGGTGCGCAATGGGAGAACCACTGCGATTGTGCTTCTAGCTAGCATGGTTAAGCGCCTTAGTGGAGAAAGCCAAAAACTGGCTGTCACAGTAAGCGTAAACTGGTCAACAATCCGATGACTGTGTTAAATGACGGGCCGCCCATAATATTGGCCAAAGTGTTTACGGCTTGACCTTGACTGTCGCCGAACACTAACCGGAGGCTAGTAAATGGCCTTCCAACTTTAAGCTCCTATGACTAAGTGAAAGTTATAAAGCCCGCTTATCCGATTGCCTCATTTCTGCTAACAAAGCCGCCTCCGGGCACCGAGACGTCGGCTAAGGGTTGTTTTGTTATTGCGGAAACACCCTGTGTAGTATCTACCAAGGGATAGAGGCCGACGATGGGCCACTTTCAACTGATAAACGGTCGCAATGGAGTCAAAATAATGATGCAAAGTACTTGGATACATAGAATCATTACACATAATCTGTGATTTTACTCTGGATATCGATCCTTAATTCGGCCACCTGTGCCCACATTAGGCTCGGGGGCTACTGGGCTTTGCGCTCATTTTTTATAAATATTAAAGGGGCACATCAATCCCCTGTTCTGGTGTTGCTACCCGACCAGTGTCTCGGGGGCTACTGCATTGCCTATTCAATGCAGAAAATCCAAAGGGCTCAGTGTTCGGCTTGATCAAACTATGGGAAAGTGCATCTTCGGACAACAATAAGTACCATATGGACCTATCAGGCATCAAGCTAATATATCACGACGACTTCTCACAACCCTCTCTCAGGGGGCCGTTCGCCGATCACTATTATCTCTAATATATTACACTGCGTTTTTATTCCTATGTATGCTGCCGAGCTAGGAGTTGATCCTCAGGCCGATTTCGCGCATCGACCTGAGTCTCAAGGGATACTGGGAACACGTTTTATGCTTGCCTTCAGGTGCATCTCGGGTTTTAAACTGTTACACACCTTAAGGGCTACTGGATATACATATACTGGCTATATACCTCGGCAGAGAATAAGCTGCACCAGTTAAAAATATTCACAAAAAATAGCCCACGGTCGAGGTGGTGCACCACCTTGGAAGAAGTCCGGCATAAAGCTCGGAAGACAGTAGCTAGCTCCATTGAGGGCATTTCTGGCATTAAGCTCGGCTAAACTCCTTCAACTTTTTTGGACCAAGATGATCTATGACATCTTGGATATGGTCCGGCATTGGAGCTTGGACATAGTCCGGCGCTGGAGCTCGGATACATTTCGGCGTTGGAGCTCGGAAGCAGTCCGGCATTGGTGCTCGACTGCAAAAGATACCTTGAATACAGTCCGGCGTTAGATCTCGGACGCAAGAGGACACTACCTCCCGGGAACAACTTGAAACCCGAGGTGGGCATGAAAATAACAAGGCATTGATAAAGGCCGGAAACTTGGGGGGGGGGGGGCTCCTCGGATACCCGACGTGTAAACTCTTCGGATTCACTTTGGCGATCCTCAAGATCGAAGATGAGAAGATTTGTAGAATCAGTTTTCAAGACCGACGATAGAAGATGAAGAACAGTTTGAAAAAATCGAAGAGCATCCCAAACTAGAAGACCGGTTCAGGGGGATACTGATGGTGTCCTGGACTAGGGGGTACTCACCACGTCATCTCCCGATCTGTTAGATTGGGCCGAGGACCCCCATGGCCGTATACTCATGGGCCAGTTCGGACAACTGCCGCATACAAGGAAGATTCCACAAGACTTGGCGATCAAGACAAGGACTCCTCCCCACCGGCGTATTCGGCTAGTACTCTTGTTATCCTAGGCCTCTGGTGCATTATATAAACCGAGGCCAGGCTAGTCGACAGACAATCTCATACACAGTCATAATCATAGGCTAGCTTTTAGGGTTTAGCCTCTATGATCTCGTGGTAGATCAACTCTTGTAATACTCATATCATCAAGATCAATCAAGCAGGAAGTAGGGTATTACCTCCATCGAGAGGGCCCGAACCTAGGTAAACATTGTGTCCCCCGCCTCCTGTTACTATCGATCCTAGACGCACAGTTCGGGACCCCCTACCCGAGATCTGCTGGTTTTGACACCGACACCCGCTATTTCCTCTTGAATTGCTCGTACCCGATTCTCTGGTAGGAGCTAATCCCGCATCTCCTTCATCTTTGAAGAAGGGATCAAAATATGCATGTATTATTAGTTGTGTATATATATATATATATATATTAGATAATGATGTAAACATTACGAATAGTGTTCTGGCAAACTTACCCGTTGCTCTCTATCAGTTCTGCTCTTTTCAGACGTTGATGACCCACAAGTATAGGGTATCTATCGTAGTCCTTCAGATAACTAAGAGCGTCGAACCCAACGAGGAGTAGAAGGAAATGATAAGCGGTTTTCAGCAAGGTATTCTCTGCAAGCACTGAAATTATTGGTAACAGATAATTTTGTGATAAGGTAATTTGTAACGGGTAACAAGTAATGAAAGTAAATAAGGTGCAACAAGATGGACAAATCCTTTTGGTAGCAAAGGACAAGCCTGCACAAACTCTTATATAGAGAAAAGCGCTCCCGAGGACACATGGGAATTATCGTGAAGCTAGTTTTCATCACGCTCATATGATTCGCGTTCGTTACTTTGATAATTTGGTATGTGGGTGGACCGGTGCTTGGGTGTTGTCCTTTCTTGGACAAGCATTCCACTTATGATTAACCCCTATTGCAAGCATCCGTAACTACAAAAGAGGTATTAAGGTAAACCTAACCATAGCATGAAACATATGGATCCAAATCAGCCCCTTACGAAGCAACTCATAAACTAGGGTTTAAGCTTCTGTCACTCTAGCAACCCATCATCTACTTATTACTTCCCAATGCCTTCCTCTAGGCCCAAATAATGGTGAAGTGTCATGTAGACGACATTCACATAACACCACTAGAGGAGAGACAACATATATCTCATCAAAATATCAAACAAATACCAAATTCACATGACTACTTATAGCAAGACTTCTCCCATGTCCTCCGGAACAAACGTAACTACTCACAAATCATATTCATGTTCATAATCATAGGGGTATTAATATGCATAATGGATCTCAACATATGATCTTCCACCAAATAAACCAACTAGCATCAACTACAAGAAGTAATCAAAGAACTAGTTTCACGAGGTAGGGGTTGATGACCTTCTCGAAGAACTTGTCCTTGGGGGCACTTGGAGACGTCATGGTGATCTAGATCTGTCAGAAAAACAGCTCGAAACAAAAATAGAGGATATTTGTGTGGTACGATGGTCAAAACCTTCGGGGGATTATATAATGAATTTTTACCGACCAAAAGAAGTATCGTGCATGAAAATGGAGTCCGGAGGGCACACGAGGTGCCCACGAGGCAGGGGGCGCTCCCTCCACCCTCGTGGAAGCCTCATGCCCTTCCCGGACTACTTCTTATTTTCCTATTTTCTTAAATATTCCAAAACAGTGAAAAATTGCCATTAGAACTTTTTTTGAGTCGGTTTACTTACCGTACCACATACCTATTCCTTTTCGGAGTCTGAAACGTTCTGGAAAGTGTCCCTTATGTATTAGTTTCAACATTTATAGGATTACCTGAGATATAATGTTTTATTCTTTGACCGTTCACCACCTTCGGATTTGTGCCTTCGAAGTTGTTGATTTTTATAGCACCGGAACGATAGAACTCCTCGATAATGTAAGGACCTTCCCATTTAGATAGAAGTTTTCCTACAAAAAAATCTTAAACAAGAGTTGAATAGCAACACATAATCACCTACATTAAACTCACGCTTTTGTATCCTTTTGTCATGCCATCTTTTAACTTTTTCTTTAAACAGTTTGGCATTCTCATAGGCCTGGGTTCTCCATTCATCAAGTGAGCTAATGTCAAATAACCTCTTCTCACCGGCAAGGTTGAAATCATAATTGAGCTCTTTAATGGCCCAATATGCCTATGTTCTAGTTCGAGAGGTAAGTGACATGCTTTTCCATAAACCATTTTATACGGAGACATACCCATAGGATTTTTATATGCAGTTCTATAGGCCCATAATGCATCATCAAGTTTATTGGACCAATTCTTTCTAGACCTATTGACAGTCTTTTGCAAAATTAATTTGAGCTCTCTATTACTCAATTCTACTTGACCACTAGACTGCGGGTGATATGGAGATGCAATTCTATGATTAACATCATACTTAGAAAGCATTTTATGAAAATCACCATGAATAAAATGTGAACCACCATCAGTCATTAAATATCTAGGGACTCCAAACCTCAAAAAATAACTTCTTTAAGAATCTTAATAGAGGTGTTATGATCAACACTACTAGTTGGAATAGCTTCCACCCATTTAGTAACATAATCAACAACAACTAAAATATGTGTATACCCATTGGAGGAAGGAAACAATCCCATATAATCAAAGCCCCAAACATCAAATGGTTCAATAACGAGTGATTAATTCATAGGCATTTCTTGATGTCTACTAATATTACCAATTCTTTGACATTCATCACAAGACAAGACAAACTTACAGGCATCTTTGAAAAGAGTAGGCCAATAAAAACCAGATTCCATAAGCCTCAGGGTGACACTTGAGTATGATCTGTTCCTATTCATGCTCAAGTACACAATGTCTAATGACACCATCTACTCCTTCTTTATAAAGGTGTGGCTCATCCCAGAAGTAATGTCTTGAATCATAGAAAAGCCTTTTCTTTTGCTGATATGTGAAACTAGGTGGTATAAATTTAGCAACAATGTAATTAGCATAATCTGCATACCATGGAGCAGTGTGAGAAGCATTTATGACAGCTAATTGTTCATCAGGAAAGCTATCATCAATAGGTAGTGGGTCATCAAGAACATTCTCTATCCTAGACAAGTTGTCTACAACGGGGTTCTCAGCTCCGTTTCTATCAATAATATGGAAATCAAATTCTTGTAGCAAGAGAACCCATCTAATAAGACTAGGTTTAGCATCTTTCTTTTCCATAAGGTATTTAATTGCAGCATGATCAGTGTGGACAGTTACTTTAGAATCAACAATATAAGGTTTGAACTTATCACAAGCAAATACAACTGCTAAAAATTCTTTTTCAGTAGTAGCATAATTTCTTTGGGCATTGTCTAGAGTTTTACTAGCATATTGAATAACATTTAATTTCTTATCAACTCTTTGCCCTAGAGCAACACCTACAACATAATCACTATCATCACACATAATTTCAAAGGGTAAATTCCAATCAGGTGGCTGAACAATAGGTGCAGAAATCAAAGCTTTCTTAAGTATTTCAAATGCTTCCACACAATCATCATCAAAGACAAAAAGGAATATCTTTTTGTAAGAGATTAGTCAGAGGCCTGGAGATTTTAGAGAAGTCCTTAATGAACCTCCTAGAAAAACCGGCATGACCAAGGAAACTTCTTATACCTTTAATGTCCTTGGGACACGACATCTTTTCAATAGCATCAACTTTAGCTTTATCAACTTCAATACCTCTTTCAGAAGTTTTATGCCCCAAGACAATACCTTCATTAACCATAAAGTGGCACTTCTCCCAATTCAAGACAAGGTTAGTTTCTTCACATCTCTGCAAAACTCGATCAAGGTTGCTCAAGCAATCATCAAAAGAAGTTCCATATATGGAGAAATCATCCATGAACACCTCAACAATCTTTTTACAAAAATCAGAGAATATAGCCATCATGCATCTTTGGAAGGTAGCAGGTGCGTTACATAAACCAAAAGGCATACGTCTATAAGCAAAGGTACCGAAAGGGCAAGTAAAAGTGGTCTTTTCTTGATCCTCTTTTGACACAGGTATTTGAGAGAAACCAGAATAACCATCTAGAAAGCAAAAATGTGTATGTTTGGATAATCTTTCTAGGATTTGATCAATAAAAGGTAAAGGGTAATGATCCTTTTTAGTAGCTTTATTTAATTTGCGGAAATCAATTACCATTCTGTAACCTGCAACAATTCTTTGTGGGATCAATTCATCTTTATCATTAGGAACAACAGTAATACCTCCATTTTTAGGGACACAATGGACATGACTTACCCACTGACTATCAGCAACGGGATAAATTATACTTGCCTCCAGAAGCTTTAGTATTTCTTTCCTTACCACTTCTTTCATGTTAGGATTTAACCGTCGTTGGTGATCAACAACTGGTTTAATGTCTTTCTCCAATTTTATTTTGTGCTGGCATAGAGTGGGACTAATGCCCTTAAGATCATCAATAGTATATCCAATAGCAGCACGGTGCTTCTTCAGAGTTTTCAATAATTTCTTTTCTTCATGCTCTGAAAGGTTAGCACTAATAATAACAGGATATATCTTCTTTTCATCAAGATAAGAATATTTAAGAGTATCGGGTAATGGTTTAAGCTCATACACGGGATCACCCTTGGGTGGAGGAGGATCCCCTAGGATTTCAACAGGCAAGTTGTGTTTCAAAATAGGTCCTTGTTTAAAGAATACTTCATCTATTTCCCTTCTTTCATTCATAAACATATCATTTTCATGGTCGAGCAAATATTGTTCTAAGGGATCATTAGGAGGCACGACAATAGAAGCAAGACCAATAATTTCATCTTTACTAGGCAATTCCTCCTCACGGGGTTGTCTATGAAATTTAGCAAAGTTAAACTCATGAGACATATCCCCCAAACCAATAGTAACAACATCCTTTTCGCAATCTATCCTAGCATTAACAGTATTCAAGAAGGATCTACCAAATATAATGGGACAAAAGTTATCTTGTGGGGAACCAAGAACAGGAAAATCAGCAGGATATTTAACTTTCCCAGACAAGACTACAACATCTCTAATAATCCCAACTGGTGAAATAGTGTCTCTATTGGCAAGCTTAATTGTAACATCAATTTCCTCTAACTCAGCAGGTGCAATATCATGCATAATTTCTTTGTATAAGGAATGAGCTATTGCACTTGCACTTGCACCGATATCACATAAGCCATGATAACAATGATCTTCTATCTTAACAGAAATAACAGGCATGCCTACAACAGGTCTATGTTTATTTTTAGCATCAGGTCTAGCAATTCTAGTAGTTTCATTGCAGAAGTAAATAACATGTCCATCAATATTATCAGCAAGAGATCTTTAACCATAGCAACACTAGGTTCAACTTTAATTTGCTCAAGGGGTTTGGGTGTCTTAATGTTACTTTTATTGACTACAGTTGAAGCATTAGCATGATCCTTTATTCTAACAGGGAAAGGTGGTTTCTCAATATAAGCAGTAGGAACGATAGGATCATTATAAGTGATAGTCTTTTCTTCAACTTTAATAGGTGCAACTACTTTTACTTCAATGGGAGAATTATATTGAAACCACTTCTCCTTAGGGAGATCAACATGAGTAGCAAAGGATTCACAGAAAGAAGCTGCTATCTCAGAGTCAAGTCCATATTTAGTGCTAAATTCACGGAAAACATCGGTATCCATAAAAGATTTAACACAATCAAACTTAGGTGTTATACCTGACTCCTTACCTTTGTCCAGATCCCAATCTTCAGAGTTGCGTTTAATTCTTTCCAATAAATCCCATTTGAATTCAATAGTTTTCATCATAAAAGATCCAGTACAAGAAGTATCGAGCATGGAGCGATTATTGAGAGAAAGCCGAGAATAATTTTTTTGAATAATCATTTCTCTTGAGAGCTCATGATTGGGGCATGAGTATAACATTGACTTAAGCCTCCCCCAAGCTTGAGCGATGCTTTCTCCTTCGCGAGGCCAAAATTATATATATAATTACGATCACGATGAACAAGATGCATAGGATAAAACTTCTGATGAAATTCCAATTTCAATCGGTTGTAGTTCCATGATCCCATATCATCACATAGCCTAAACCATGTCAATGCCTCTCACTTCAAAGATAAAGGGAAGACCTTCTTCTTGATAACATCCTAGAGCATACCTACAAGCTTAAATAATCCACAAATTTCATCCACATAGATTAGGTGCAAATCGGGATGTAATGTTCCATCTCCTGTAAAAGGATTAGCTAGCAGTTTCTCTATCATACCCGAAGGAATTTCATAGTGAACATTTTCAGTAGGTTCAGTAGGTTGAGGAACAATTCTTTGCTCTACTGGTCGGGGTGAAGATACCCCGAACAAGCCCCTCAGAGGATTACTTTCCATAGTAACAAGTGATAGTAAATTTCTGCACACTATATAAATTTTTCCTTACCAAATTCCACCTACCAAAGGTGCTTCACTCCCCGGCAACGGCGCCAGAAAAGTGTCTTGATGACCCACAAGTATAGGGGATCGATCGTAGTCCTTTCGATAAGTAAGAGTGTCGAACCCAACAAGGAGCAGAAGGAAATGCTAAGCGGTTTTCAGCAAGATATTCTCTGCAAGCACTGAAATTATCGATAACAGATAGTTTTGTGATAAGGTAATTTGTAATGGGTAACAAGTAATTAAAGTAAATAAGCTGCAGCAATATGTCCCAATCCTTTTTGTAGCAAAGGACAAGCCTAGACAAACTCTTATATAGAGAAAACCGCTCCTGAGGACACATGGGAATTATCGTCAAGCTATTTTTCATGACGCTCATATGATTCGCATTCGTTACTTTGATAATTTGGTATGTGGGTGGACCGGTGCTTGGGTGCTGTCCTTTCTTGGACAAGCATTCCACTTATGATTAACCCCTATTGCAAGCATCCACAACTACAGAAGAGGTACTATGGCAAACCTAACCATAGCATGAAACATATGGATCCAAATCAGCCCCTTACGAAGCAACTCATAAACTTGGGTTTAAGCTTCTGTCACTCTAGCAACCCATCATCTACTTATTACTTCCCAATGCCTACCTCTAGGCCCAAATAATGGTGAAGTGTCATGTAGTCGACGTTCACATAACACCACTAGAGGAGAGACAGCATACATCTCATCAAAATATCGAACGAATACCAAATTCACATGACTACTTATTGAAAGACTTCTCCCATGTCCTCAGGAACAAACGTAACTACTCACAAATCATATTCATGTTCATAATCAGAGGGGTATTAATATGCATAATGGATCTGAACATATGATATTCCACCAAATAAACCAACTAGCATCAACTACAAGGAGTAATCAACACTAGTAGCAACCCGCAGGTACCAATCTGAGGCTTTGGGACAAAGATTGGATACAAGAGATGAACTAGGGTTTGAGAGGAGATGGTGCTGGTGAAGATGTTCATGCAGATTGACCCCCTCCCAATGAGAGGATCGTTGGTGATGATATGGCGATGATTTCTCCTTCCCGGATGGAATTTTCCCCGGCAGAACAGCTTTACCGGAGCTCTAGATTGGCTCCGCCAAGGTTCCGCCTCGTGGCGGCGCAGTTTCTTCCCGAAAGCTTGCTTATGATTTTTTCCAGGGTAAAATACTTCATATAGAAGAAGATGGGCACTGGAGGCCTGCCAGGGGGCCCACAAGGCAGGGGGCGCGCCCCCACCCTCGTGGCCAGGGTGTGGGCCCCCTCTGGTGGATTCTTTCACCAGTATTTTTTATTAATTCCAAAAATAACTTCCATGAAGTTTTAGGACTTTTGGAGCTGTGCATAATAGGTCTCTAATATTTGATCCTTTTCCAGCTCAGATTTCCAACTGCCGGCATTCTCCCTCTTCATCTAAACCTTGTAAAATAAGAGAGAATAGGCATAAGTATTGTGACATAATGTGTAATAACAGCCCCTAAAGCAATAAATATCGATATAAAAGCATGATGCGAAATGGAGGTATCAGACGTCATCATGCAGATGTTCTCGCAAACTTAGTATGCACATAAATCAGTCCCCGACGCGTGCCTCAGGGCCTTTACGAGAATAGAATTCAATCGGATAATAATTAATCAAGCATGATAATGGTATTTAAACTAGAATTCAAGAGATGCACAGATGTAGCTAGCCAGTACTACTTAATTACCTTGGGTCGCACCCATTTCAGCTGTTCTGGCCATTCGCATGGAACCTCTTTGATGAACTTTTTCCAAGTCCTGCCCGCCAGCAAAGAAAATGAATAAAGGAGTTATTAGTTAGTTGATATCAGAAAATGATGAACTAAAGAGACTGACATATAGTTCGATAGTGATTGAAATTACCCGTCGATCATCCCTTCACGATTGAGTATTCAGTAGTTTCTTTATATAGTGAGTCCAGTACTTGAACTTTTGCCTTGTCAACTTCAATGATTAACAAGATCTAGCGGAAACTACATGTGCAAGCGTTTGCATAATTAAGCGGGCATGTCATAACTCATCAACTACACCTTATATATTAACATCTAGTATGCAAAAACGAAATTTGTAGTACAAGATAGTGTCACTCACCCGAAGTTGTAAGGAAGTAGTATTTATGGTTGGGTATTTAGTCGCTTCAGGAACTCTAGCAAGCTTTTCTCTGTGTATGTTCGATCATATTCACATGACCATGTCTCTTGATTAATGGTATTTGGGTCAATGAACCCAAAGCCATAGCGTCCAGCTTTTTTCATCTCATACATCTTCATTCTGCATAATACCACATACAAGAATGTAGTGAGGATAATTGCACGTAATGGACGAGCACTACATCTAGCTAGAGAATTAAATTAATTACAGAAAGAAACCACTTACAGACAATAGCAACCGACGATAGATTTGTTGAGTGCGTCTCGATTGAATAACTGAAACATTTCTTGAAACACAACCCACAGATCTTTTCCATGGTAGTAATGCTCTTCAGTGACTTTCATCATGAGGGACTCTTTATCGGTAGTCTTTACTTCTCTCATGTACCATTCATGAAATTCATACATTCTCGTTGATAGACTCTTGATCTCCTTAGGCTTGACCAGAGGTTAGCCTTGGGCATATTTCCGTTTTAGTTGCTCCTCGGTAAAACTTTCCATGGGCTCGATGCCTAGGAGTTGTTCTACAGTGACTCTGGCCTCTTCAGCCTGCCTTCTAAGATCATCGGTTATTACTAGCTGATCGGCGCTGGAACTCACATGTGTTGGTACAACAAGCGGGCGGGGGGGGGGGGTCGATTGCACCACCTGTTCTCCCAGATGGGGAACAATTTTCCTGTTTTTTTGCAGCTGCTTGGCTGAAGCTCGAGCTTGACTCCTTATTTTGTTGTGCTTGATATGACTTGCTGATTGGGCGCTCATAGTCTGAGGCCCTAGGCTTGGGAGCTGGTGCTTGAGCCATACGAATAAAGTGGTCAACGACATGCTCAGGTACTTTCTCCTTTGGAGGCGGTGGCGGTTTCGGTCCAAAATGGGCTCTCAGTTGGGCTTGCACTTCGTCTTTGTTTTCCTCCTTAGTCAGGTCGTAAGGCAACCTCGGAAGAGGCTTGAGGCTTGGACCAAATTTGTATTTCTTCCCTCCTGTACTTTTACCGCTAGCCGCCGTAGCTGCGGCGCCTCTCTTCCGCTGTTCCTTAGGCAGCGGAGCCCGCTGAGGCGGCGGAGATAGCTGACGTGGTGCCTGATTTGGAGGAGGAGGACTGGGCTGACGCGGTGCCGGACTTGGAGGAGGAGGAGTTGGCTGACGCGGTGCCGAACTTGGTGAAGGAGGAGTGGCTTGATGCGTTGGCGGACTTGGATGAGCAGGACTCTGCTGAGGTGGTGGCTGACTTGGAGGAGCGGGAGTCTGCTAACGCGGTGGCAGACTTGGTGGAGGAGCCGGCTGACACGGTGTCGGCGGCCTTGGAAAGATGATGCAATCCTTTCTCCATAGAATGATACGATGTATGGCCTCTCCCATTGTGCGCTCGTCGTCACCTCTAGGAATGTCAAGCTCTAGCGCCGAATATTGTGCCACCACTTCATTAACTGCGACACGAGCATAGCCAGCTGGAATCGGATTGCAATGGAAGGTAGCTTCAGGGGGATTTGTATAAGAAACACCGTCCACCACCTTCATGGATATGTTCTTCATTTTAAAGTGCAGCTCACAATTAGTGTTATCCATGATGTCATCCACAGGGTATCTATCCAGCAGTGCCTCATCGCCCGGGGCGGAACCCACGCTAATTCTCGGCATGGATGGGACAGTGCTATACAATGCTAGATCGTGTAGCTGCTGCCACTGCTGAGACCCCCTTTCCTGGCTAAGTGAGTCGATCTACTGCTGCTGCCGCTGGAAAGCGAGCTCCAAATCCGCGTGCTTTGATTCTACGATGCGAAGGCGGTCTGCTTCCTACTTCCTCTGCTCCTCCTCCAGCATCCTCTTCTTCTCCTCCTGCATCTTCTTTCTCTCACGGCTTCTGTAGTCGGCGTTCCAGTCTACAAACCCCTCAAACCACGCAACAACACATTTGCCTCGTGTTCTTCCCGGGTGTTCAAGATTCTTCAGGGCGCGCATAAGCTTGTTGTTATCTCTGTTGGGCGTGAACACCCCCGTTCGAGCCTCTTCTATTGCAAAAATTAAATTGAGGTCGGCTCCTTTAAGACTTGCCCGCTCCAAAACTTGGCCTGTCTTTGGGTCCAATGTCCCCCTATGTGCATAGAACCAAGTCCTGGACCTGGGGACAGCTCAATGTAACTGGAGTGAGCCCTGCATCCGCCACCTATTGCTTAGCGAGATCCCACTTAGGCCGCGCCACCTCGTAGCCACCTGGCCCCAGCTTATGGTGCCACTGCTTTTTCGCAACATTGATCTTGTTTATTCTCGACCGTTCCTGAGCTACTTCCGATTCCTTGAATTGCATGAAAGCGTCCTAGTGATCTCTTGCTTTCTACAGTGTTCCCTTGAATTATCGAGTCTTCTTTCCTCCATCGACGTACTTGGCCAATATACTTTTCTTGTGGTTGTTGAATGCTATAGCCATCTTCCTAAGAGCAGCATTCTTGAATTTCTCCACATTTGCATCTGTGAAATGATCTGGTAGAGTGAAATGTGACATGAGAGATTCCCAAAGCTGATCTTTTGCTCTTAGTTCGACAAAAGTAAGATCTGGACGTTCCTTTGCTGGTTTTTTCCATTGTTGAATGAAGATCGGGATATGGTCCTTCACAAGAACTCCGCATTGACGAATGGACTTGTTCGCATTCTTCTTAGGTTCGTGCGGTTTGCCATTAGGTTTGATGGCATCGATGTTGTACTTTACGCCATCCTTCATCTTTTTGGCCGGGCCTCGAACTATCCTGCTGCCTATAGAAGATTTGCTCGATCCGGATGCTGAAAGAAGAAAGATCGATTCGTTAAGTCGAAGGATGATCACCAGATGCCTGCTTCTATAAATATACCTCGTAGGTATTTGTTATTTGAAGATCATCATAGTTTTGGACTTCATCTATTCGTTCGCCTTCATCGAATATCATATCACCCTCCCCGGTATTGTTCAGATATTGTGAGCTGTCATCTTCTTCATTCTCATCTGGCCGAATCAGGGAGCGTATGATCTCGAACAGGGCCTCTTCTCCTTCTCTGCCGGTATTGTCTGCCATAGCTTTTATTTAACTAATCCAGAAGAAATATAGAATAATTTAGTATTCAAATTAGAATGTATGCATGCAATCAATAAGGAAAAACTGAATCATAGTACATAATATGCATCTCGAACAATCCAGATAATTAATATGCATCATGGAATATAATCTTGAATACATCGTCTCGAATATTATCAAATAATATAATATCGAATACATCGTCTCGAATATCTTGAATACATCACTACCTAATACAGATAGAATACTATCGAATAATCTAGTTCACTCACAGTTCCTGAGGCGCGGGCTGTGGAACCCAAAGAGAAGGAACCATCACAAGATCATAGCTCGGGTGAGATCCCCGAAGAACCCGCCTGGTATTGAAGAACCTGACGTCCAACACAACCATGTAGCGACAGACGTGCTCGTCCTCCTCCCTGACACGGCGACGTACCACCTCTAGTGGGCTCGACTGCCTCCGTACCGAAAGTGGCCCACTCGAACAACACCAAAGGAGCTCCGGGTCAACAATGGGACCCGGGGCCGGGTTCCTCACCAAGTGACGCGCCCCTGAATGTAGAACCTCCCAGTGCCAGCCTGGCGGAGCCTAGTCCCGGACATGACTCCTCTGAAGCAGGACGTCGTCGCGAACGGGTCGACGACGAGGATGCGGGCCGGGCATCGTTGACATCGAGAACAAATTCTATGCAAATATAACATTTTTTAAATGATTGGATTGTGATTTCTCATACACGAGGGAAACCTTTAGTCCCTGGCTATAGGAATAGGATTCAGAATCATAACGGGTTCTCTTAACCTTTAAGGGATTTAACAAAATGGCGCCATTCTGGATGTGCAGAAAATGGTCCATATTTTTCCCGATCTCATCTACCCTTCTATATGTCACGTTGTCTAGTGTCAAAGGATTCAAGAAAACCATGGCTTCATCATTAGCCGGAAGTAACAGGCGCATGATGGTACGAAGCTCTCCAAAGTTGTTTTGGAACGGAGTCCCGGATAGGATAATTAGCTTTTTGGTACGAAGTTCAATAAGAGCCTTCCGATATCGCTATTTGGAAGGCCTTTGCTGAACTTCGTACCAAAAAGCGAATTATCCTATCAGGAAATCTGTTCCAAAATAACTTTGGAGAGCTTCATACCATCATGCGCCTGTTACTTCCGGTTAATGATGAAACCATGGATTTCTTCAATACTTTGCCACAAGACAACGTGACATATAGAAGCTAGGGTACGTAGATGAGATCAGAAAAAATTGGATCAACTTGTGCACATCCATAATGGGGGCATTCTTGATAAATCCTTATATTTAAAGGACTACTCAGAGAATCTATTGTACTATACATACATATACTAATTAATTGCAAATACATAACAAAATTTTGCAAATACAACATTAAAATTCAAACTTTAACATATGATCATATGATGCATATGTCAAAATTCAAACTTTGACATATGTCAAAATTATTGCATCTAGTTACATTGGGTCAAATGTTGCATTGTGAAACATGCAACATTCAAACTTTTTTCATTATGACAAACTTTTAATACATTCAAACATCTAAACATCTAAAACATACATATATACATCTAAAACATCAAAAATTCCTACTCAATAAACATCTAAAACATAAAAACATAAAGTATAAAAAACTAAAATTGCTACTCATCTAATTAGCATTTATATATCTAAAATTCATCTAAACATTTCTATAACTAAAAGTATAAAAAACTAAAAAAAACATTCATGTAACATTTATATATATCTAATTCATCTAATTAACACACACACACACACACACACACACACACACACACACACACACACATATATATATATATCTAATTCAACTAAAAAATAGAAAAACAAGAAATACTTAAGAAAATGTGTGTGTGTGTGTGTGTGTGTGCGGTCTCGATGGGAGGGGCGGCCATGGCGGCGCAGGGGCTCACATCGGGGCAATGGCCGGCGAGGCGACGGGGGGCAGCGACGATGGGGGCGGCGACGGGGACGTACAACGACGGGGACGGGGGTGGCGACGGGGACGGTAATGGGGACTGGGCGGCGACGGGGATGGCGAAGGCGTGTGACGGGGGCGGCGACGGGGGACGGCGGTGATGTCGAAGCAGAGAACAAAGAAGAGAAGAGAAGAAACTAATTTTTTTTGGACTGTCAGTATATATAGGAGGGACCTTTAGTCTCGGTTGGAGCCTCAAACCAGGACTAAATGTTACTTTTGGCCAGCCAAAGCGGTAGGAAGCGCAGGCCTTTATTCCCGGTTGGTGGCTACAACCGGGACTAAAGACCCCCCTTTACTCGCGGTTGGAGCCACCAACCGGTACTAAAGGTGGTGCGCTGGCACTGGCGCGGTGCGGGCAAGTTTAGTCCTAGTTCGCTTGCCGAGGGGCGCCCACACCAGCTTATAAGCCCCGCCGCGGCTTCTTCCTCGATCTCCTATCTAATGCAGGCCTTCTGGGCCTACCTCTATTGCGATGCCCTATTGGGCCTATAGGGCCTTTCGGGCCTGCATCCTGGCCCAACTACAGGTTGGGTTTCTAGTCGTATACAGGCTGTTGTGGCCGAGTAGGCGGTTTTTTTCAGCTTTATTTATTTCTTTTATTTTTGAGTTGTTTTTTTTGCTTTATTTAGATTTTCTTTGTGAATCTTTTTGCTTTAGGTAAAAAAATTATAAACTTTCTGTTAGTGCTAGTAGTTTTCAAATTTGAATAGTTTAATTTTGAATTATTAGAAATTTGTGTGAATCACTAGTTTGTGAATAACATTACTTTAAAAATAGATTATTTAGTGATTCTTTTTTCTTCTGTTTAATATTAGTGTGTTTTATCATTATATTCAATTTCGTAAAACTTAGATAAGTTAAAAAAATGAAATGCCATTGTAACAGATGAGTTTAAGTCCGAAACCCTGATACTTCGAAAGAGATTGTCCATTTTGTACACAAAGTGGATCCAGTTTTTGCCGTAACCCTCTCAACTTTTTAGCACATGCTATGTGGGTGAAGTGATGAAACCATGCCAACTTTCAACCTTTTTAGAGTTCATTTGTAGTGCTTTTCAATTTCAGGGTCCTTTAGTTCAAAAAAATTAGTAAATGCATGAAAATAGCAACTGAAGTCAGAAAGGGTTGACAATTGGTGACGTGGCTTTGAATGGTGCATACTGAACGCACAAAAAGTCCGGAGTTGAAATAAGTTTAAAAAAATGAATTTCCTGTGTAACAGATGAATTTTCGTCCGAAACCCTAATACTTCGAAAGAGATTGTCCATTTTGTACACAAAGTGGATCCAGTTTTTGCCGTAACCCTCTCAACATTTTAGCACATGCTATGCGGGTGAAATGATGATACCATGCCAACTTTCAACCTTTTCAGAGTTCATTTTGTAGTGCTTTTCAATTTCAGGGTCATTTAGCTAAAAAAACCAGTAAATGCATGAAAAATAGAAAATGAAGTCAGAAAGGGTTGAAAATTGATGACGTGGCTTTGAATGGTGCATAATGAACGCACAAAAAGTGTGGAGTTGAAATAAGTAAAAAAATGAAATGCCTTTGTAACAGATGAGTTTTTGTCTAAAACCTTGATACTTCGAAAGGGATTGTCCATTTTGTATACGAAGTTGATCCAGTTTTTGCCGTAACCCTCTCAACTTTTTAGCACATGCTATGTGGGTGAAATGATGATAACATGCCAATTTCAACCTTTTCAGAGTTCATATTGTAGTGCTTTTCAATTTCAGGGTCATTTAGCTAAAAAAATCAATAAATGAGATGAAAAATAGCAAATGAAGTCAGAAAGGGTTGAAAATTGATGAAGTTTGTCCAAAGCACAAAAGTACATGTTTCAAATGCCAAAACACATAAGCACACTAACTATTACAAAGATTCCCTACGGTTTGTCCAAAGTGGGACTTTTGAGAAATATAAGTCCGGAAACTCACTAGAGAAGAAAGTGAAGCCGGTCACATCCCAGAGTGGGATCTTTGGGTGTGAAACTTTTTCTTCGCGTGTGTCCTTTTGCGCCGTAACCATGGACAATCTTCATCATTTAACTGGATGCTCGGGTCAATATTCACTATGAAGGGAGCAATTTCATGAAACTTTTCATAATCTTCTGACATGTCTGTCTTGTCATCCACTCCCACGATGTTTCTTTTCCCTGAAAGAACTATGTGGCGCTTTGGCTCATCATATGATGTATTCGCTTCCTTATATTTTCTTTTTCTTGGCTTGGTAGACATGTCCTTCACATAGAAAACCTGTGCCACATGATTGGCTAGGACGAATGGTTCGTCTGCGTACGCAAGATTGTGGAGATCCATTGTTGTCATTCCATACTACGGGTCTTTCGTTACCCTGTGATACGTCTCCAACGTATCTATAATTTTTTATTGTTCCATGCTGTTATATTATCAATCTTGGATGTTTTACAATCATTTATAGTCATTTTATATCATTATTTGGTACTAACCTATTGACATAGTGCCAAGTGCCAATTGCTATTTTTTTCCATGTTTTTTACATTATAGAAAATCCATATCAGACGGAGTCCAAATGCCACGAAATTTTATGGAGAATTTTTATGGGCCAGAAGGAACACAACGGGCCCTGGCTGCGCCTGACGGGGTGCCCGAGGGAGGCACAACCCACCAGAGCACGCCAGCAGGCCCAGGCGCGCCCTGGTGGGTTGTGCCCACCTCGGATGCCCCACGACCGCCTCTTTGCTCTATAAATACCCCAATATTCCAGAAACCCTAGGGGAGTCGACGTAATATTCATCCAGCCACCGCAGAGTCCAGAACCACCAGATCCAATCTAGAAACCATCTCAAATGGGGTTCACCACCTACATTGGTGCCTCTCTGATGATGCGTGAGTAGTTCTTTGTAGACCTCCGGGTCCGTAGTTAGTAGCTAGATGGCTTCCTGTCTCTTGTTGATTCTCAATATAATGGTCTCTTGGAGATCCATATGATCTAACTCTTTTTGCGGTGTGTTTGTTGGGATCTGATGAACTTCGAGTTTATGATCAGTTATATCTTTTTATATCCATGAAAGTTATTCGAGTTTCTTTGGTCTCTTATATGCATGATTGCTTATAGCCTCGTATTTCTTCTCCAATATTTGGGTTTTGTTTGGCCAACTTGATCTATTTATCTTGCAATAGGAAGAGGTGCCCGGTAGTGGGTTCGATCTTACGGTGCTTGATCCGAGTGAAAGAAAAGGTAAACGACACGTATGTATCGTTGCTACTAAGGATAAAACGACGGGGTCTATCTCTAGATAGATAGATCTTGTCTACATCATGTCATCATTCTTATTGCATTACTCCGTTTCTCCATGAACTTAATACACTAGATGGATGCTGGATAGCAGTCGATGTGTGGAGTAATAGTTGTAGATGCAGGCATGAGTCGGTCTACTAATCTTGGGCGTGATGCCTATATAATGATCATTGTCTGGATATCGTCATAATTATTTGAAGTTCTATCAATTGCCCAACAGTAACTTGTTCACCCACCATTTGCTATTTTTTTCCGAGAGAAGCTACTAGTGAAACCTACGGCCCCCAGGTCTTCTTTCTCATATAATGCCTTTGCGATCTACTTTTTCCTTGCATTTATTTTCAGATATATTAAACCAAAAATACAAAAATACTTTGCTGCACTTTAGTTTATTTGCGATCTATTTATTTAATCCATTACAACTTGCTCCCGTCCGCACACCGTTTCTGACGCCGTTACTCGAAAGGGATTGACAACCCCTTTAACACGTTGGGTTGTGAGTGGTTGTTATTTGTGTGCAGGGGCTATTTACGTTGTGTTGCTTGGTTCTCCTACTGGTTCGATAACCTTGGTTTCATATCTGAGGGAAATACCTACCACCGCTGTGCTGAATCATCCCTTGCTCTTTGGGGAAATACCGACGTAGCTTGAAGCGACATCAAAAGGAATTTCTATCGCCATTGTCGGGGAGGATCTTCAACATATACCAGGTTCCTTATCACAAATATCATCTTCTTGCAATTTACATTATTTTCCATTTGCCTCTTGTTTTCCTCTCCCCCACTTTACAAAATTTGCCGTTTTACTTGCCTCTCTTTTTCGTTCACCGTTTTTCTTGCTGGATTTGTTTTTGTGTGCACTCTTGTTTGCATAGTCATGTTGCCTCAAAGAAAAATATTATGATGTTCCTTAGCCAAATATTTTGCTTGAAATTGAGAAAAGTACTAAGGAATATATGACTACACAATTTGATCATAATAAGTATTTTACTGAAGAACTTAAGGAGCACTCCGTTGTGCTTGATGCTATTACAAAAGAACTTGACGATATCAGTAGAGAAGTTTGCATTTTTCAATCTAAGTATGCTTTTGCCGAAAGTTTGCTAGGAAATTTTTTCGATGCACAAGCTACCTTAGTAAATCAAATGGCCGCTAAACCAATCTCGTTAGAAGGCAAAAGTGGTGAAGATCTTAAAATGATTGGTGTTTTTTCCATTGATTCCTTGTTTAGTAATGTTAATATTGATGAAAAAGGGACTGGAGAAGAGTCAACTTTAAGTAGAAGGCGTCCCAATATTTCGAAGGGTGAAAATCTTGTTGAGAAAATGAATGAAATTGGGTTTGGAGAGGTCAAAACTTGAACTAGTGATGTGGCCACTCTTTTGGATTACAAAGACTTTAATTATGATAGTTTCTCTTTGATTGATTGTATTTTTTTGTTGCAATCCATGATAAATTCACCCCATGCTTATGAACAAAATAAAGCTTTTACTAAACATATTGTTGATGCTATGATGAAAGCTCTTGAAGAAAAAAATGGATTTAGAAGTTTCAATTCCTAGAAAATTGCATGATGAATGGGAACCTACTATCAAAGTCAAGATTAACAATTATGAGTGTTTTGCCTTGTGTGACTTGGGTGCTAGTGTTTCTACAATTCCGAAATCTTTAGGTGATGTGCTTTTGGTCTTACTAATCTTGAAGAATCTTCTTTGAATTTGCACTTGGCAGATTCTAATATTAAAAAGCCTATGGGAAGAATCAATGATGTTCTTATTCTTGCAAATAGGAATTATGTGCCCCATAGATTTTATTGTTCTTGATATTGATTGCAATCTGTCCTGTAATTATTCTTTGTAGACCGTTTTTACGCACTATCGGTGCCGTGACTGATATGAAAGAAGGCAATATAAAGTTCCAATTTCCTTTGAGGAAGGGTATGGAACACTTTCCTAGAACCAGAATTAAGCCCCTTATGAATCAATCATGAGGGAATCTTATGGATCTCGAACCAAAGATGACAAAACTTAGATCCTTGCTTTATGCCTAGCTAAGGGTGTAAAACTATAGCGCTTGTTGGCAGGCAACCCAATGAATAAATTTTATTTTTGCTTTTTTGCTTTCTGTTCTTGAGTGTTAGCACAATTATGCTACTGTTATGATTGTGTTTTTTGTGCTTTAATTAGTGTTTGTGCCAAGTACAACCGATAGGATCCTCTTGGGTGATAGTTGTTTGATCTTGCTGAAAAAGATAGAAACTTTGCGCTCACGAAAATAATTCTCATGTTTTTATGAGAAAGTGATTTTGCCCTGATTCTTTTTACAAAAGATTAATATACAAATTCCTCAGGTCGTCCAATTTTTTCAGAATTTTTTGAGTTCCAGAAGTTTTCGTCTAAGTCAGATTACTACAGACTGTTCTGTTTTGACAGATTCTGTTTTCTTTGTGTTGTGTGCTTATTTTGATGGCTCTATGGTTTTCTTTGATGAGTTTTTGCCATAGAAAAGTTGGAATACAGTATATATAATACAAAAATAAAATATGAATTGGTTCAACACAGTACTTATAGTAGTGGTTTGCTTTCTGACACTGACGGGTCTCACGGAGGTTTTGTTGAGTTTTGTGTGATTGAAGTTTTCAAGATTTGGGTTATCTTACGATGGATGAAGGTGTTGTAAATATGCCCTAGAGGCAATAATAAAATGGTTATTATTGTATTTCCTTGTTCATGATAATTGTCTATTGTTCATGCAATAATTGTATTGACTAGAAACCGTAATACATGCGTGAATACATAGACCACAACATGTCCCTAGTGAGCCTCTAGTTGACTAGCTCGTTGATCAATAGATGGTTATGGTTTCCTAACCATGGACATTGGATGTCATTGATAACGGGATCACATCATTAGGAGAATGATGTGATGGACGAGACCCAAACCTAAGCATAGCACAAAGATCGTGTAGTTCGTTTGCTAAAGCTTTTCTAATGTCAAGTATTATTTCCTTAGACCATGAGATTGTGCAACTCCCAGATACCATAGGAATGCTTTGGGGGTGCCAAACGTCACAACGTAACTAGGTGGCTATAAAGGTGCACTACGGGTATCTCCGAAAGTGTCTGTTGGGTTGGCACGAATCGAGACTAGGATTTGTCACTCCGTATGACGGAGAGGTATCTCTGGGCCCACTCGGTAATGCATCATCATAATGAGCTCAATGTGACTAATGAGTTGGTCGCGGGATCATGCATTACGGTACGAGTAAAGTGACTTGCCGGTAACGAGATTGAACGAGGTATTGGGATACCGACGATCGAATCTCGGGCAAGTAACGTACCGATTGACAAAGGGAATTGTATACGGGATTGATTGAATCCCCAACAACGTGGTTCATCCGATGAGATCATCGTGGAACATGTGGGAGCCAACATGGGTATCTAGATCCCGCTGTTGGTTATTGGCCAGAGAGCTGTCTCGGTCATGTCTGCATGATTCCCGAACCCGTAGGGTCTACACACTTAAGGTTCGGTGACGCTAGAGTTGTCATGGGAATTAGTGTGCAGTTACTGAATGTTGTTCGGAGTCCCGGATGAGATCCTGGACGTCACGAGGAGTTCCGGAATGGTCCGGAGGTAAAGATTTATATATGGGAAGTCCTATTTTGGCCACCGGAAAATGTTCAGGATTTTTCGGTATTGTACCGGGAAGGTTCTAGAAGGTTCCGGAGTGGGGCCCACCTGCATGGGGGGACCCACATGAACGTGGGTAGTGGGGGCAAGGCCCCACACCCCTGGTCAAGGCGCACCAAGATCCCCCCTTAGAAGGAATAAGATCATATCCCAAAGGGATAAGATCAAGATCCCTAAAAAGGGGGGATAACAATCGGTGGGGAAGGGAAATGATGGGATTTCTTTCCCCCACCTTTGCCAACGCCCCAATGGACTTGGAGCGCAAGAAACCAGCCCCCTCCACCCCTATATATAGTGGGGCGGCGCATGGGAGCCACACCCCTTCCCCTGGCGCAACCCTCTCCCTCCCCAACACCTCCGTAGTAGTAGTAGTGCTTGGCGAAGCCCTGCCGGAGAACTGGAAGCTCCACCACCACGCCGTCATGCTGCCGGAGCTCTCCCTCAACTTCTCCTCTCCCCTTGCTGGATCAAGAAGGAGGAGACGTCCCCGGGCTGTACGTGTGTTGAACGCGGAGGCGCTGTTGTTCGACGCTTAGATCGGAATCAACCGCGATCTGAATCGCTACGAGTACGACTCCTTCATACGCGTTCTTTTAACGCTTCTGCATCGCGATCTTCAAGGGTATGAAGATGCACTCCCCTCTCTCTCTCGTTGCTAGTATCTCCTAGATTGATCTTGGTGACACGTAGGAAAATTTTGAATTTCTGCTACGCTCCCCAACAGTGGCATCATGAGCCAGGTTTATGCGTAGATTCTATGCACGAGTAGAACACAAAGCAGTTGTGGTATGAAGCGGCCCTAACCGACCTTACACGTACACTTACGTGAGACAGGTTCCACCGACTGACATGCACTAGTTGCATAAGGTGGCTAGCGGGTGTCTGTCTCTCCCACTTTAGTCGGATCAGATTCGATGAAAAGGTTCCTTATGAAGGGTAAATAGAAATTGGCATATCACGTTGTGGTTTTGGCGTAGGTAAGAAACGTTCTTGCTAAGAAACCTATAGCAGCCACGTAAAAAATTTGCAACAACAATTAGAGGACGTCTAACTTATTTTTGCAGCATATGCCATGTGATGTGATATGGCCAAAAAAGATGTGATGAATGATATATGTGATGTATGAGATTGATCATGTTCTTGTAATAGGAATCACGACTTGCATGTCAATGAATATGACAACCGGCAGGAGCCATAGAAGTTGTCTTAATTTATTTATGACCTGTGTGTCAACATAAACGTCATGTAATTACTTTACTTTATTGCTAAACCATTAGCCATAGTAGTAGAAGTAATAGATGACGAGACAACTTCATGAAGACACGATGATGGAGATCATGATGATGGAGATCATGGTGTCATGCCAGTGATGATGATGATCATGGCGCCCCGAAGATGGAGATCAAAAGGAGCAAAATGATATTGGCCATATCATGTCACTATTTGATTGCATGTGATGTTTATCATGTTTTACATCTTATTTGCTTAGAACGACGGTAGCTTAGATAAGATGACCCCTCGCAATAATTTGAAGAAAGGGTTCCCCCTAACTGTGCACCGTTGCGAAGGTTCGTTGTTTCGAAGCACCACGTGATGATCGGGTGTGATAGATTCTAACGTTCGCATACAACGGGTGTAAGCCAGATTTACACATGCGAAACACTTAGGTTGACTTGACGAGCCTAGCATGTACAGACATGGCCTCGGAACACGAGAGACCGAAAGGTCGAACATGAGTCGTATGGTAGATGCGATCAACATGAAGATGTTCACCGATGATGACTAGTCCGTCTCACGTGATGATCGGACATGGCCTAGTTGACTCGGATCATGTATCACTTAGATGACTAGAGGGATGTCTATCTAAGTGGGAGTTCATTAAATAATTTGATTAGATGAACTTAATTATCATGAACATACTCAAAAGGTCTTTGCAAATTATGTCATAACTTACGCTTTAGTTCTACTGTTTTAGATATGTTCCTAGAGAAAATTTAGTTGACAGTTGATAGTAGCAATTATGCAGACTGGGTCCGTAAACTGAGGATTGTCCTCATTGCTGCGCAGAAGGATTATGTCCTTAATGCACCGTTCAGTGTGTTGAACCTCGAGCGTCGGTTGTGGATGTTGCGAACATCTGACATACACGTTTTGATGACTACATGATAGTTCAGTGCGTAATGCTAAATGGTTTCGAATTGAGGCACCAAACACATTTATGAAACATCGCAGAACATATGAGATGTTCCGAGGACTGAAATAGGGATTTCAGGCTAGTGCCCACGTCAAGAGGTATGAGACCTCTGACAAGTTTCTTAAGCCTACAAACTAAGGAGAAAAGCTCAATCGTTGAGCGTGTGCTCACATTGTATGGGTACTACAATCGCTTGAATCGAGTGGGAGTTATTCTTCCATATGAGATAATGATGGTACTCCATAGTCACTGCCACCAAGCTATTGGAGCTTCGTGATGAACTATAACATATCAGGGATAGACATAATGATCCTTGAGCAACTCGCGATGTTTGACACCGCGAAAGTAGAAATCAAGAAGGAGCATCAATTGTTGATGGTTAAACCACTAGTTTCAAGAAGGGCAAGGGAAAGAAGGGATACTTCATGAAACGGCAAATCAGTTGCTGCTCTAGTGAAGAAACCCAAGGTTGAACCAAAACCCAAGTCTAAGTGCTTCTACAATGAGGGGAACGGTCACTGAATCAGAACTACCCTAGATACTCGGTAGATGAGAAGGTTGGCAAGGTCGACAGAAGTATATTGGATATACATTATAATGTGTACTTTACTAGTACTCCTAGTAGCACCAGGGTATTAAAATACCGGTTCAGTTGCTAAGTGTAAGTGACTCGAAATAAAAGGCTACAGAATAAACGGAGACTAGCTGAAGGTGAGATGACGATATGTGATGGAAGGGTTTCCAAGGTTGCTGTGATCAAGCATCACATGCTCCCTCTACCATCTATATTGGTGTTAAACCTAAATAATTGTTATTTGGTGTTTGCATAGACATGATTGGATTATGTTTATCGCAATACAATTATTCATTTAAGGAGAATAATGGTTACTCTAGTTATTTGAATAATACCATCAATGGTATTGCACCTAAAATGAATGGTTCATTGAATCTCCATCGTAGTGATACACATGTTCATGCCAAAATATATAAGATAGTGATGATAGTACCACATACTTGTGGCACTGCCATTTGAGTCATGTTGGTATGAAACGCATGAAGAAGCTCCATGTTGATGGATCTTTGGACTCACTCGTTTTTGAAAAGATTAAGACATGCGAACCATGTCTTTTGGTAGATATGCATGAAGAAACTCCATACAGATGGATCATTTGGACTCACTTGTTTTTGAATCACTTGAGACATGCAAATCATACCACATGGGCAAGATGACTGAAAGGCCTCGTTTTCAGTAAGATGGAACATGAAAGCAACTTGTTGGAAGTAATACATTTTGATGTGTGCAGTCCAATGAGTGCCGAGGCACGCAGTGGATATCGTTATGTTCTTACTTCACAGATGATTTGAGTAGATACTTAGTATATTTACTTGATGAAACACAAGTCTGAATTATTGAAAGGTTCAAGTAATTTCAGAGTGAAGTTGAAGATCATCGTGACAAGAGGATAAAATGTCTATGATATGATCATGGAGATGAATATCTGAGTTACGAGTTTGGCACACGATTAAGACATCATGGACATTGTTTCACGACTAATACCGCCTGGAACACCATAGTGTGATGGTGTGTCCAAACATCATAACTGCACCCTATTGGATATGGTGCATACCATGATGTCTCTTATCGAATTACCACTATCTTTTATGGGTTAGGCATTAGAGACAACCACATTCACTTTAAATAAGGCACCACACAATTCTGTTGAGATGACACCGTATGAACTATGGTTTACATAAACCTAAGCTGTCGTTTCTTAAAAGTTTGGGGCTACGCCGCTTATGTGAAAAGGTTTCAGGATGATAAGCTCGAACCCAAAGCGGATGAATGCATCTTCATAGAATACCCAAAATAATTGGGTATACCTCCTATTTCAGATCCGGAAGCAAAAGTGATTGTTTCTAGAAACGGGTCCTTTCTCGAGGAAAAGTTTCTCTCGAAAGAATTGAGTGGGAGGATGGTGGAGACTTGATGAGGTTAATGAACCGTCACTTCAACTAGTGTGTAGCAGGGCACAAGAAGTTGTTCCTATGGCACCTACACCAATTGAAGTGGAAGCTTATGATAGTGATCATGAAACTTCGGATCAAGTCACTACCAAACCTCATAGGTCGACAAGGATGTGTACTACTTCAGAGTGGTACGTAATCCTATCTTGGAAGTCATGTTGCTAGACAACAATGAACCTACGAGCTATGGACAAGCGATGGTGGGCCCGGATTCTGACGAATGGCTCGAGGCCATAAAATCCGAGAGAGGATCCATGTATAAAACAAAGTATAGACTTTGAAAGAACTACTTGATGGTCATAAGACTGTTGGGTGCAGATGGATTTTAAAAGGAAGACGGACAATGATGGTAAGTGTCACCATTAAGAAAGCTCGACTTGTCATTAAGATGTTTTCCGACAAGTTCAAGGAGTTGACTACGATGAGACTTTCTCACTCGTAGCGATGCTAAGAGTCTGTCGGAATTATATTAGCAGTTACTGCATTATTTATGAAATCTTGCAGATAGGATGTCAAAACATTGTTTCCTCGACAATTTTCTTGAGGAAAGGTTGTATGTGATACATCCAGAAGGTTTTGTCAATCCTGAAAGATGCTAACAAGTATGCAAAGCTCCAGCAATCCTTCTAAGGACTGGAGTAAGCATCTCGGAGTTGGAATATACGCTTTGATGATGATCAAAGATTTTGGGTTTATACAAAGTTTATGAGAAACTTGTATTTCCAAAGAAGTGAGTGGGAGCACTATAGAATTTCTGATGAGTATATGTTGTTGACATGTTGTTGATCAGAAATGATGTAGAATTTCTGGAAATCATATAGGGTTGTTTGAAAAGTGTTTTTCAATGGAAAACCTGGATTAAGCTACTTGAACATTGAGCATCAAGATCTATAAAGATAGATCAAAAACCGCTTAATAGTACTTTCAAACAAACACGTACCGTGACAAGATTTTGAAGGAGTTCAAAATAGATCGGCAAAGAAGGAGTTCTTGGCTGTGTTATAAGGTGTGAGTATTGAGTAAGACTCGAAACCTGACCACGGCAGAATAGAGAGAAAGGACGAAGGTCGTCCCCTATGCTTTAGACGTAGCCTCTACAGTATGCTATGCTGTGTACTGCACCTGAAGTGTGCCTTGCCATGAGTCAGTCAAGGGGTACAAGAGTGATCCAGGAATGGATCACAGGACAACGGTCAAAGTTATCCTTGGTAACTAGTGTACTGAGGAATTTTCTCGATTATGGAGGTGGTAAAAGAGTTCGTCGTAAAGGGTTACGCCGATGCAAACTTTGACACTAATCCAGATTATTCTGAGTAGTAAACCGGATTCGTATAGTAGAACAGTTATTTGGAATAGCTCCAAATAGAGCGTGGTAGCTGCATCTAGGAGATGACATAGAGATTTGTAAAGCACACACGGATCTGAAAGATTCAGACCCGCTGACTAATAACCTCACTCACAAGCGAGATATGATCAAATCCCATGGGTGTTGAATTCATTACAATCACATAGTGATGTGAACTAGATTATTGACTCTAGTGCAAGTAGGAGACTGTTGGAAATATGCCCTAGAGGCAATAATAAAATGGTTATTATTGTATTTCCTTGTTCATGATAATTGTCTATTGTTCATGCTATAATTGTATTGACTGGAAACCGTAATACATGTGTGAATACATAGACCACAACATGTCCCTAGTGAGCCTCTAGTTGACTAGCTCGTTGATCAATAGATGGTTACGGTTTCCTCACCATGGACATTGCATGTCATTGATAACGGGATCACATCATTAGGAGAATGATGTGATGGACAAGACCCAAACCTAAGCATAGCACAAAGATCGTGTAGTCCGTTTGCTAAAGCTTTTCTAATGTCAAGTATCATTTCCTTAGACCATGAGATTGTGCAACTCCCGGATACTGTAGGAATGCTTTGGGTGTGCCAAACGTCACAACATAACTGGGTGGCTATAAAGGTGCACTACGGGTATCTCCGAAAGTGTCGTTGGGTTGGCACGAATCGAGACTGGGATTTGTCACTCCGTATGACGGAGAGGTATCTCTAGGCCCACTCGGTAATGCATCATCATAATGAGCTCAATGTGGCTAATGAGTTGGTCACGGGATCATGCATTATGGTACGAGTAAAGTGACTTGCCGGTAACGAGATTGAACGAGGTATTGGGATATCGACGATCGAATCACGGGCAAGTAACGTACCGATTGACAAAGGGGATTGTATACGGGATTGATTGAATCCCCGACATCGTGGTTCATCCGATGAGATCATTGTGGAACATGTGGGAGCCAACATGGGTATCCAGATCCCGCTGTTGGTTATTGGCCAGAGAGCTGTCTCGGTCATGTCTGCATGATTCCCGAACCCGTAGGGTCTACACACTTAAGGTTCGGTGACGCTAGAGTTGTCATGGGAATTAGTGTGCAGTTACTGAATGTTGTTCGGAGTCCCGGATGAGATCCCAGACGTCATGAGGAGTTCCGGAATGGTCCGGAGGTAAATATTTATATATGGGAATTCCTATTTTGGCCACCGGAAAATGTTCAGGATTTTTCGGTATTGTACCGGGAAGGTTCTAGAAGGTTCCAGAGTGGGGCCCACCTGCATGGGGGACCCACATGAACGTGGGTAGTGGGGGCAAGGCCCCACACCCCTGGTCAAGGCGCACCAAGATCCCCCCTTAGAAGGAATAAGATCATATCCCGAAGGGATAAGATCAAGATCCCTAAAAAGGGGGGATAACAATCGGTGGGGAACGGAAATGATGGGATTTCTTTCCCCCACCTTTGCCAACGCCCCAATGGACTTGGAGGGCAAGAAACCAGACCCCTCCACCCCTATATATAGTGGGGAGGCGCATGGGAGCCGCACCCCTTCCCCTGGCGCAGCCCTCTCCCTCCCCAACACCTCCTCCTCCTCCGTAGTGCTTGGCGAAGCCCTGCCGGAGAACTGCAAGCTCCACCACCACACCGTCGTGCTGCCGGAGCTCTCCCTCAACTTACCCTCTCCCCTTGATGGATCAAGAAGGAGGAGACGTCCCTGGGCTGTACGTGTGTTGAACACGGAAGCGCTGTTGTTCGGCGCTTAGATCGGAATCAACCGCGATCTGAATCGCTACGAGTACGACTCCTTCATACGCGTTCTTTTAACGCTTCCGCATCGCGATCTTCAAGGGTATGAAGATGCACTCCCCTCTCTCTCGTTGCTAGTATCTCCTAGATTGATCTTGGTGACACGTAGGAATATTTTGAGTTTCTGCTATGTTCCCCAACAGTGGCATCATGAGCCAGGTTTATGCGTAGATTCTATGCACGAGTAGAACACAAAGCAGTTGTGGGCGATGATTTGTTCAATTTGCTTGCCGTTACTAGTCTTATCTTGATTCGGCGGCATTGTGGGATGAAGCGGCCCGGACCTACCTTACACGTACACTTACGTGAGACAGGTTACACGTACACTTCACTTAAATTTTTATGAGCAATGGGCTTGGTCTAGTGCTTCACTTATATCTTTTAGAGCACGGTTTGCTTAGTATTTTTGAAGAAATGCTCTCTTGCTTCACTTAGATCTATTTGAGAGTTAGTAAAACTTTCAAGAAATTCTCTCTTGCTTCACTTAAATTATTTTGAGAGAAAGAAAAAGAATTATGCTCATGAGCTTCACTTATATTTGTTTGAGCCTACGAAAAGCAACACATGAGAATTAGTCCCAAAGTGATAGATATCCAATAAGGATATAATTAAAATGTCAGTGTACAAAAGTAGGGGCCCTCTTTGTACCCCTTGTGCACGGGCAGTTAGAGCCGCGCCTACGGCCACACTTAGCAGGGCAGAGGAAGGAAGCAAAAGTACAAGACCACCAGAGCAGCGCCAAGCAAGAGGCGCGAGGAGCAAAGGGACAAGATGGGCTTTCCCCGGCAAGAGCCTTGCCGGGGCAACTTACGTATCCCCAGCAAGAGGCTTGCCAGGGCAACTTGCCCAACACCAGTGAGGCCGCCACCCTTGAGCTCTTGGCGGGGCAGCTTACGTAGCCCCAGCAAGAGCCTTGCCAGGGCAACTTGCCCAACACCAGTGATGCCGCCACCCTTGAGCCTGAGGGTTCCAACACCATCAACGACATTGGAACCAAGGCTCGGGAGGTGCCAGCACGGTGGCATGCAGATCTTTGTGAAGACAAAGGGCATGCGAGGCCTAGATAGGAACCAGAAAACAAGACAACAACGAGGCTCCTTGCCGAGGATGCCCACGAGGCCCCGACAAGGCTCCTGCCGAAGATACCCGCGAGGCCCCGGCAAGACCCTTGCCGGGAATATCAGCAAGACCGCGGCAACGGCTTACCCCCCGTCACCGCCCCAACTCAGCGGCCGACCCACCATCTAAGCAAGTACCCACGTGGCAGTACGTGGCTCCTAAGACAACTAGTCAAGCACCTGCGTGGTGGCATGCAGATCTTCGTGAAGACCCTGCCACCACACCAGTTCAGTAGCCTGCCAGCCTACATGGCGCTGCATGCCTCGTTGGCCTGGACGCGTGTCGGAGTAAGGCGAAGCCGCGACGTACGGGACGGGTTTCTTTGCCGTCCCCGATAAAGCAAGAGGACACCTAAGTAGCGCATTTAATGCGCTTTGTCTTGTGATGTCAGGCGATAAGCTTGTACACGGTACACTTTCCACCTCCTGTGTGCCACTATGGCAGCCCCCTTTGACTATAAAAGGAGGCTTGCGGCGTACTGAGAGAGGATTCAGACTTTTTGGACCCTGCACGCTTTGTAGCTACTCAAGAACACCAGATGAACACAAACCAATAGCAGGAGTAGGGTATTACGCGTCACTCGCGGCCTGAAACTGGATAACCCCCCCCCCCCCCCCCGTGTTGATCTTCTAAACCCGCTCTTTCCACAGTCCCGCGCTCGCCAACCGTAGAAGGGATTCCTCGTGATCCCATAGGTGTCGTTTCCGCTGACATCTCTTCTGGCGAGACCGTTTCCGGCAAGACCTCTTGCACCCACTCCGGCAAGCGCATCTCTTCGGAGTGTTGTGCTCCCGTTGAGGATGTCCCAGAGAGCTCCACCGGCAAGAGCAAGAAGTCCAAGGCTGCACTACCAGAGACCAAGAAGGTGTCTGTAAAGGTGGACGACACGGGCGGGGATTTTACCATAAGCTCCACCCTCGACAGCAAATAGGAAAGCGCGCTCGTCGCCTTCCTGCGGGCAAATGTCGATGTATTTGCATGGCAATCATCTGACATCCCCGACGTTCCCAGGGAGGTGACTGGGCACCATCTTGCTGTTTATCCTCATGCGCGACCCGTCAAGCAGAAGGTCAGGAAGCAAGCTTTGGAGCGACAAGAGTTCATCATTGAAGAGATCAGGAAGTTGGAGGCGGCATGCCTAGTTAGAGGAGTACTCCACCCCACGTGGTTGGCCAATCCGGTGGTGGTGCTTAAGGCGAATGGGAAGTGGAGGCTGTGTATTGACTACACAGATATCAATAAAGCCTGTCCAAACGATCCTTTCCCTCTACCACGCATCGACCAGATTGTAGAATCCACTGCCGGGTGTGACCTTTTGTCATTCCTCGACGCCTATTCAGGATACCACCAGATCTTCATGATAAAGGAAGACGAAGAGAAGACCGCGTTCATCACCCCATGTGGTACGTACTATTTTGTACGAATGCCTTTCGGGTTGAAAAGCGTTGGTTCGATGTTTGCCCGGGCGATCCAAATTGGTTTTGAGCCCCAGTTGCATAGAAATATGGTAGCCTATATGGATCATATAGTAGTCAAGACCAAGGATAGGCCCACGCTCGTACAAGATCTAGAAGAAATATTTGCAAATCTGCGCAAGATCAACCTCAAGCTCAACCCAGAGAAGTGTGTGTTCCGTGTCCCGTCGGGCAAACTTCTTGGGTTCTTTGTGTCTCAACGCGGAATCAAAGCAAATCCCGACAAGATCAAAGCCATTGAGCAGATTGAGGCACCGAAACGAGTTAGGGACGTCCGCAGGCTCGCCGGCTGCGTTGCTGCCCAGAGTAGGTTCATCTCCAAATCTGCTGAGTGCACCCTCCCCTTTTTCAAAGTTTTGAAAAAGGCGGGTCTAGTAAAATGGACTCCGGGGGCAGAGGCAGTGCTGCAAGATTTGAAGACGTACCTTTCCTCCACGCCGATGCTAGCCGCACCTAAACCACAAGAGCCGTTGCTGCTATACTTAGCGGCAACGAATCAAGTGGTCAGCATTGTGCTAGTGGTGCAGAGGGAACTCGAGGTAGAAGCAGCAGTAGCAGCGGAGCCTTCAGATGATGGGCCGGGGCCCTCCCCGGTAGGGCTTGACGCCGGCAACGTGGAACCCCTTGCAAGGCCCGGTCCCAGCAAGGCGGAGTCTGCGCAAATGGGCGAAGTTGATCAGAAGAAGAAGATGGTGCAGCACCTAGTTTATTTTGTTAATTCCCTCTTGCAGGGGGCTAGGTCAAGATATTCTGGTATGCAGAAGCTACTTTTAGGCCTCCTCATGGCCTCAAGAAAGTTGCGCCATTATTTCCAAGCACATGAGATCATCGTTGTCACCCGCCTCCCGTTTCAACGAATCTTGCACAACCCAGATGCAACCGGGAGAATTGTGGAGTGGGCATTGGAGCTATCGAGCTTTGGCCTCAAGTTTGAAAGTACTTCAACAATCAAGAGCCAAGCCTTGGCAAAATTCATAGCGGAATGGACCACAACGCCCGAAGAGGAGATTCAAGGGACCACCCTTCCCGACAAGGAGACGAGCAGTAAGTGGATTATGTACTTTAACGGAGCTTTCTCACTCCAAGGTGCTGGTGTCGGTGTACTACTCGTCGCACCCACCGGGGAGCGCCTCAAGTACGTAATCCATATGCACTTTCCCCGGGAAAAGTCAACAAACAAAACGACGGAGTACGAGGGATTGCTGGCCGGTCTCACGATCGCGGCAGACCTCGGAATCAGGAAGCTCATCATCAGAGGTGATTCGCAGCTCGTCGTCAAGCAAGTGAACAAGGATTACCAGAGCCCGTTGATGGAGGCCTAAGAAGTGAGGAAGTTGGAAGAGCTCTTTGACGGATTGCAAGCAGAGCATGTTCCCCGAGCGGAGAACAACATTGTTGACGACCTGTGAAAACGCGCTGCTCTCAAGTTGCCTGTGGAACCACGTACCTTTGTGCTTCAATTAACTCAGCCATCCCTTGAACCATCAGCAGGACAGAGCAAATGAAGGAAGGCGGGACCTGACAAGTACTTTCCCGCTGAGCTCCCAGGAGCCGCCGGCAAAGACGTTGCCGGGTGTCCCAAGCTTGGCGGAGAGCAGAAACCCCCGGCAGGGCCCCAAGCCATGGCCGTAGAGGCAGATGCCCTCATGGCCGAAGATGTGCCATTAGTCCTTGCCGTCGAGCCCCAGGCTCCGGCATGGGCGCAACCCACCGTCCGTTTCCTCCAAATACGAGAGCTCCCCGAGGAGCAGGAAGAAGCACAGAAAGTAGCCCATCAGTCTAGCATGTACCAGTTTGTGTATGATGCCCTATACAGAAGGAGACCGAACGGTGTGAAGTTGAAGTGCCTTCCTCGGGAAGACGGGCTAAGGCTGCTGGCAGAGATGCATGGAGGCATGTGTGGCTCCCACATAGGGTCAAGAGCCCTTGCCGGCAAGGCATTCAGGCAAGGTTTCTTCTGGCCCACCGCTCTCCAGGATGCGACGGCACTAGTAACCAAGTGTGAAGCGTGCCAGTTCCATTGAAAGAAGCTTCATCAACCGGCTCAAGATCTTCAGACCATCCCTCTTTCCTGGCCATTTTCGGTTTGGGGGCTCGATATACTGGGCCCCTTTCCCGTGCTTTCGTGGGCTTTGAGTACTTGTACGTCGCAATCGACAAGTTCACAAAGTGGCCGGAAGTGGAGCCGGTGAGGAAGGTAACGATACAGTCAGCCATCAAGTTCTTCAAGGGGGCTAGTCTGCCGTTTTGCTGTGCCCAATAGGGTCATCACTGGCACACAGTTAAAAAGCCGCACTTTCATGCAGTACATTCAAGATCCCGGCAGCAAGGTTTGTTTTGCTTCTGTTTCTCATCCCATAAGTAACGGCCAGGCTGAGAGAGCGAAGGCAGAAGTGTTCAGGGCCACAAGACCAGAACATTTGACAAGCTGCACAAGTGCGGAAGGCGTTGGATTGATGAATTGCCAACGGTTCTTTGGTCGATCAGAACGACGCCAAAACGAGCCACTGGCCAGACACCCGTTGCCCTGGTATACGGGGCAGAAGCAGTTCTCCCCACGGAACTCATATATGGGTCACTGATACGTCTCGAACGTGTCTATAAATTTTGATTGCTTCATGCTGTATTATATTTTGTTTTGGATGATTAATGGGCTTTGTTATACACTTTTATATTATTTTTGGGACTAACCTATTAACTGGAGGCCCAACCCAAATTGCTGTTTTTTTGCCTATTTCAGAGTTTCACAGAAAACGAATATCAAACGGAATGAAATCTTCGGGAACGTGATTTTTTGAACAAACATGATCCAGAGAACTTGGAGTCTACGTCAAGAAATCAAATAGGAGAGCACGAGGCAGGGGGCGCGCCTACCCCCTGGGCACGCCCTCCACCCTCATGGAGCCCACGTTGCTTCACTGACGTACTTCTTCCTCCTATATATACCTACGTACCCCCAAACCAACAGAAGCATCCACGAAAACCTAATTCCACCGCCGCAACCTTTTGTACCCATGAGATCCCATCTTGGGGCCTTTTCCGGCGTCCTGCCAGAGGGGGCATTGATCATGGAGGGCTTCTACATCAACACCATAGCCTCTCCGATGATGTGTGAGTAGTTTACATCAGACCGTCGGGTCCATAGTTATTAGCTAGATGGCTTATTCTCTCTCTTTGGATCTCAATACAAAGTTCTCCACGATTCTCATGGAGATCTATTTGATGTAATCTTCTTTTGCGGTGTGTTTGTTGAGACCGATGAATTGTGGGTTTATGATCAAGTTTATCTATGAACTATATTTGAATCTTCTCTGAATTCTTTTATGTATGATTGGTTATCTTTGCAAGTCTCTTCGAATTATCAGTTTGGTTTGGCCTACTAGATTGATATTTCTTGCAATGGGAGAAGTGCTTAGCTTTGGGTTCAATCTTGCGGTATCCTTTCCCAGTGACAGCAGGGGCAGCAAGGCACGTATTGTATTGTTGCCATCGAGGATAACAAGATGGGGTTTATATCATATTGCATGAGTTTATCCCTCTACATCATGCCATCTTACTTAAAGCATTACTCTGTTCTTTTGAACTTAATACTCTAGATGCATGCTGGATAGCGGTCGATGTGTGGAGTAATAGTAGTAGATGCAGGCAGGAGTCGGTCTACTTGTCATGGACGTGATGCCTATATACATGATCATACCTAGATATTCTCATAACTATGCTCAATTCTATCAATTGATCAACAGTAATTTGTTCACCCACCGTAATACTTATGCTCTTGAGAGAAGCCACTAGTGAAACCCATGGCCCCCGAGTCTATTTTCCATCATATTAATCTTCCAACACTTAGCTATTTTATTGCCTTTTATTTTACTTTGCACCTTTATTATTAAAATACCAAAAATATTATCTTATCATATCTATCAGATCTCACTTTCGTAAGTGACAGTGAAGGGATTGACAACCCCTTTTTTGACTAACTACTGCAAGGCACATCCCCACATTCTTTTATTCCAAAGAAAACAAAAGTCCAATACAGATTAACTATATACAGAAAAAAATAAAAAAGAAGGCCATGGGAGGCAAACTTACCTACACCTACCTATACAAAGGAAGACTTAAGGTAACCCTATCCAACCAGGTTAGAAGGAGGGGTCTCACATGAGCCTTAACTCTATGGGAAAGCAAAGTTAAATAATGTGTAAATTTACAACGCCAAGCACTAAACGTAGGTCGTTCCCCTCTGAAAGTCCTTCCATTCCGAAGAATCCAAATGTTCCAAGCTGCTGTGAACAACACCTCAAAAAAGAAGCTTTGAGCAAATCTTTGCCTGGCCAAAGAAATGCCTTGATGTACATTAGAGCCACCGGACCAGTCAATCTGCAAATAAGTCCAGATTCTTGTACTAAAGTTGCAGGAGAAAAACAGGTGTTGGCGATCCTCATATATATGCCGGTGGCACAACACACAATGATTATCTGCATCCCCAGCCCGCCAGTGCCTCCTCACCAGTAGGTCCTTGGTGTTGAGTCTGTCAAAGAATAGGAGCCAAGCAAAAACCTGGATTTTCAGCGTGCATCGACTGCTCCATAACCATTTGCCAGGCTGGATGGTGGCCATATGAGAATGCATGATGGTATAGTAGCTCTTTATTGTATAAGCTCCTGTGGGTCCCACCCAAGACCAAACATCATTAGCCAACGGGTCCCTAGCCAAATTGTTCACCCAGGAGGTAAGTGAATCCAGTTCAAGAGCAGCCTGCTGCGAAATAGGCAGCTGAAAAAAGGAGGGCCTATCTTGACTGTCAAGGAAATCTGCCACTGAAATCTTATCATCCAAAGCAAAAGAGAACAACCGAGGCAATCTTTGTCTCAAAGGCATCGAACAACCACCCAAATTCCAAGCATTAGACCAGAACAGAACCGAATCCCCTTTGTTAACCGAAACAGAGGCAACAGCTCTGTAATTATCAGCTAATTTAAAAATATCCTTCCACCAAAAGGAGCCACATAGAACAGTGGCATGAGGGACAACTCCATCATAGTATGAATCCCACAACAAGGATACCCAGGGTATATCCGCTTTATTGTAGAATTCATGTAGGTGTTTAATGAGGAGCCCTTGGTTCTGAAGCTGCAAATTGATGACCCCAATCCCCCTTTTTCCTTAGGTCTGCAAACCATATCCCACGCAGCAAGGGATTGCCTCGGTGTATCAGAGTTCCCTCTCCAAAGACATTGGCGCATGATCCGTTCTAATTGCTTGATGATGCCAGGTGGAATAGATAGGGAGCAGAGGAAATATATAGGCATGGACAAAAGAACCGATCTCAGCAACTGGAGCCTGCCACCTTGGTTTAACATAGCTGAACTTCCAGTCAAGCGCCTCTCAAGAGAATCCACCAAAGGCATCAGATCAAGGATTGTGGGCTTGGTCGTTCCCAAAGGGAGACCAAGATAGGTGAAGGGAAATGATCCAAGAGTACACTGAAAGACCTGAGAAAGGTGAAGGGCATCAGCTTCAGGGATATTAATAGGTACCATCATGGATTTAGCAAAGTTAACTCTGAGACCAGTAGATTCAGCAAAAACATGTAACATGTCCCTGAGGGCTACTAACTGGGCTTCATCCGCAGGGAGCAATATGATTGTATCATCAGCATACTGGATTATTGGAAAATACTTGTCATTGCATTCAATCGGCAGAGAGAGAATACCATCAAGCAGCATCTTGTTGACAACAGACTGTAACAAGTCTACTGCCAAAACAAAAAGCAACGGAGAAAAAGGGTCCCCTTGCCTAACCCCACGCTTACACTTAAAGTGATTGCAGGGGATGCCATTAAGAAGTACCTGAGAGTCACCCGAGGACAAAATTTCCTTGACCCAACCAATCCATTTAGGGGGAAAACCTTTTGCAATAAGAAGGGCCAGAATGGCCTCATGCTCAACAGTATCAAAGGCCTTAGCAAAATCCAACTTTAAGAGAATGATTGGCTTCTTTGATTGCTTGCACTAATAGATGTACTGGAACACCCATGCCAAGCAATCCTGAATAGACCGATGCCTCAGGAATCCATATTGGTTCTTGTGTATGCACTTGAGGATTACCTTCTGTAATCGATTGGCAAGCAGTTTAGTAAGGAATTTGAGGCAGGTGTTAATTAAGGAAATAGGCCGGAAATCATTAGGACCCATTAGCGCCAACATTTTGGGAATGAGGGTGATGAAGGAGGAATTAATGTTCTGCAAGCTAATCCTCCCCTCATAAAAGTCCTTAACTAACTCTCGGAAATCTTTCTCAATAATAGTCCAACATTTTTTGACAAACATGCCATTAAACCCGTCAGGCCCAGGTGCCCGATCAGTGGGCAGATCTTTAAGGACCGCAGAAATCTCCTCATCAGAAAAGGGAGCATCCAAATCCTCAATCCCCAAGACAGGGGCGATCAAAGAGGAGAGATCAAAACCCATAGAGATACCCCGCGCTTGGCCCATTCTAGACTTAAAGGAGTTCCATAAAATTCCTGCCATTTGGTCATGATCACTGACAGAAGAACCATCCTCTCTCTGCAGCGAGGGGATTGAGTTATTGCGTTGGTTGCGAGGTTTTTATTTGTTTGTGTAGGTGCGAGGGACTTGAGCGTGGCTTCCTACTGGATTGATACCTTGGTTCTCAAAAACAGAGGGAAATACTTACGCTACTTTACTGCATCACCCTTTCCTCTTTAAGGGAAAACCAACGCAGTGCTCAAGAGGTAGCAGTCACCTCGAGTGCTCGCTTATGATGAGCTTGAGCAAGAGCAGTTGCGTCAAGAGGATGTGACGCTCCTTGAGGAAGATCGTCTTCGGGCTACTGTGCGAGCCGCTCGCTACGAGCAAGCCTTGCGCCGCTATCATAGCCGCAAGGTTCACGCCCGAAGCCTTGAGGAAGGCGACCTTGTTCTTCGGCGAATTCAATCCGCCAAGAATTCAAACAAGTTGACGCCAAAGTGGGAAGGCCCTTACCGGGTAATACGAGTCACCAGGCCCGGCGCAGTCCGCATGGAGACTGAAGGTGGCACTCCGGTGAGCAATTCCTGGAATATCGAACTTCTTCGCAAGTTTTACCCCTAAGTCGTAGTTGCTGGGAGCCCTGCCGACCCCCATTTTGTACTAGCCTTGTCGGCAAGGCATGTGACACTATGTACAGAGCCAGGCACAGAACCTGAGCATAAATAAATGAAGTGCTGGTGCCCTAAGTTTTAGCATGCATGCTAGGTTGAGTCTCTCTGTTTGTTAGGGTCGATAGTGCTTAGCAGCGACTAACCCCTAGCGTAGAGGTTGAGTGTGTGTCTCTCTGTTCCTTCCCGTCCTTTCTTTTGGTTAACAGGATGCGCGGGCATTTCTGCTGAGCTGTTTGGGGGAAAGGAAACTGGCCGACGCCCCAACCCCGGCAAGCCAAGGTTGCCGGGGGATGCAAAATCCACAGGTCCGACCACGGCAAGCCAAGGTTGTCGGGGGCTGCAGAATCAGATAAGTCTTTCATCCCCCACTCTACACTTCCGTATGGAACTTGAACGTACGAAGCTTTGCTCACTCTTGTAACACCGTGCTCCCTCTTTCCCGTGCCCAAGAACCTTTCTTTGGGCCGGAACCTGGTTGTAGTGCGATGGAAAGGTAACAAACGAAGGGCCTAAACCTACTTTGCCCCTACCTCCGTCGAGGGCGTGAGTGTAGTCGAGCTATAGAGCAGGAGGACGGTAAGGTTTGTTGCCGGGTGACGATGTTTATTTTAAAATAACAAGGATTCAATCCTTGGTGTGGGCCTCGCTCATGCACAAAATAGCCCGGCAAACAGCCCTTTTCTTCATTAATATGTTGTTAACAAGTATAATCCATACGAAGTGTGAGCTTGAGCAAGGGGATTACAAGGTTTAAATTCAACAAGTGCCCGCAGGCTTAAGATCTAAAAAAAGGATAAGATGCCCGTAATCCCTTTCTTGTCCCTCCCTCAGGAAGCGGATCAGGATGGCAGGGGGCAAAAGGAGCGCCTAGGCAAGGTACGAGCACAAGAAGACACCAAGAGAATGTCCCTGCGCCCGCCCAGAAGAAGGCTGGTGATGACAGTGCCGGGGAAGAGGCCGAAAGATGAGGCAACGGGCCGGAAGTACGCGACGAGGGCGTCGACTCCATCGTACTCCGACTTGACAGCCCGCCACCCGCCTTCTTCGTCTTCTCCAGCCCTCCAGCGCCAGCCGCCAGAGTGACGGCCGCGAGAAGTTGAAGAAGCTAGAGGGCCAGGTGCTGCTGTCGGTTCCGCCTAGGGATGGGGCGTCTGACGCCTAGTCGGACCCGTCCCCATTGTCCTACTCTCTGGTTCCCTCCTCACCGCCACTCGAGGAGGAGCTCTCGTCGTCGGTCGAGCTCTTAGCGCAGCACCCTACCCTATGTCCCGAGCGCCCGAAGACCTTGACGGAGAGCAAGTCTCTGTCCACTAGGTTGAAGAGGAGAACGTGCCCCTTCATCAAGCAGTGGGCATGTGTGAAGGTCTTCCAACCCCGACGAAGGAACATCACATGAGGGGCGGGGAACCTCGTGTTCACCCACATATCACCATTGCAGCACCCCTTCATGTGAAGCCTTATGCTCGGCAGCTGGTCAATCTCCAACACCCTCGCGAATGCCTTGGGAAGGAGAAGGTGGCTACATGCACTACAAAAAAAGACACATCTGTGACATTTTGGGCCGAACGAATTTTTTTCTGTCATACACATGACACTTCTATGATGATAATCGTGACAAAACCCGGTAGCATCATAGATGTGGTGGGCTCCTACTTCTATGACGAAAAATCATGACAGAAAATGGGCTTTTCGTCCTGGGCGGGCCAGTGTTCGGGGGCTGAGCGATGTGCGTTTCTCTCGTACACGTACGCGCGTGTGTGCGAGGCGTTGGCTCCAACTGAACCCGAGCGAGGCGTTGGGCTCTAACTGAACCCGAGCGATTGCACTGCAGGCTACGCGTTACTGAACCCGAGCGATTGATCGATGGCTGTTAACTGAACCCGATCGAGCGATTCCTTCGCTACTTCTGCTAACTGAAGCCGATCGATGCTGCCTCTGGGATGAAGAGTGAGCGTTACGGGGGGGAGGGGGGTTGGATGAACAGTGAGCGGTGGCGTTGCCTCTGGATGAACAGGACCCCGTGGTATGGTGGAGGGCTTGATGAACAGTAGACGGTGGAGGGGTGCCCGTGGAGGGGTGGATGAACAGGACCCCGTGGTGTGGAGGGCTGGATGAACAGTAGACGGTGGAGGGGTGTCCGTGGAGGGGTGGTTGAATAGGACCCCGTGGTGTGGAGGGCTGGATGAACAGTAGATGGTGGAGGGGTGGTTGAACAGTAGCCGATGGAGTAGCGCGCGGTGGAGGCTGGATGAACATGAGCCCGTGGAGGCTGGATGAACAGGAGCCCGTGGCTGGAGGAGGTCGACGGTGGAGATGAACAGTATCCTGTGGAGTCCCGTTTTGCGGTACGCCACACCCCTCCCGATGAACAGGACCCCCGTTTCAACCGTAGCGGTCCAACACAAGTCCGTTTCGTCCGTTTTGCGGTACGCCACACCCCTCCCGATCAACAGGACCCCCGTTTCGACCGTAGGAGGTCCATTTCGTCCGTTTTGCGGTACGCCACACCCCTCCCGATCAACAGGACCCCGTTCCAAACGTAGGAGGTCCGTTTCCTCCGTTTTGCGGTACGCCATGCCTGTTTTGTCCAAGCCCTCCCGATGAACATGACCATGGCTCCCACGCGTTCCGTTGCCTCCCGATGAACACGACGCATTCCGTTGCCTCCCCATGAACACAACACATTTCGTTGCCTCCCCATGAACACGACGCATTCCGTTGCCTCCCCATGAACTCAACGACAACGCTGTTTCTCCGTTCCGACCCAGCCATGTACACGAGCTCTGGCCGTACGTATGCGCGAGTAGGCGTTCGAGACCCCGCCCGTATGTACACATATGTGGCCGTATTTTCTTTCTTGCACCCTGGCCGCTGTACGTACGTGTACATGCTACGTGCGCGCCTCTACTACGACACGTGCGCGCCTCTACATCGACCAGTATATATGTACGTACACGTTCGCGACCAGAATGACAACACTACGTACACTTCGACCAGGTGGGTCCCGACTATCAGGCACTTCCTTGCATGCGAAGATGTAGCTGGTGGGTCCCAGCAGTCAGGGGGGCAAAATACGGTGGCCCGTACGGTGGGTCCCTGCTGTCAGGTGGAGGAATAATTATTTTGCACGTAATCACTTCCTTACTGTGGTCGTGGACCCAGCTGTCAGCCTCTCCATGTACAGTCCATGTCCGATGGAAGCCATTCCTTGACCACGTTGACCACGCCGCGCCGAGAGCACCAGGGCGATGGACGACGGTGAGGCCTAGGAAAGGGACGACGCGGAGCCGGGGAAGACGCGGCATTGCATGCCCACGCGTAGAGGAGTACGAGGGTTCACTGGTTCGCCGCGGTGTGAGGTTGCCGTCGCCGCAGAATAACAGGGGGTGTGGGTGAGTAGAGGGATGGCCTGGCCAGCAGTGGGAGTAGTAGGGGGCGGTGAGGCCTCCGCTGCATTGCAGCCGGCCACGAGAGGAAGGAGCACGAGGCACGACCGGCGCTGGTTTGGGTGGCTGGAGCAAGAAGACCAGAGGTTGAAGAAGAACTACGGCCGTTGGATGGACATTGTATGGTCACTGGAGCTAGAATCGTGCATATTGACTAAGTTGACAAAGCCCTCCTTCCCCGTCAACTTAGTAGGCCCACAAGTCAGCCTGCCACTATACTAGGTCCCAGCTAATAGGGGGAGTATTCATTTTTTTGTGCGTAATAAGGAGGCACTTCCTTGCGTGCGAAGATATAGCTGGTTGGTCTGAGCTGTCAGCGGCGATAAAGTTTTTTTCGCGAAATACAGAGGCCCTTTTGGTGGGTCCCTGTGAGGTGGAGGAATCATTATTTTGCGTGTAATAAGGAGGCATTTCCTTGTGTGCGGCTGTGGACCCAGCTGTCGGCCTCTCCACGTAAAGTCCACTTCAGATGCATGTCGGTCGTTGACCACGTTGACCAGGCCACGCCGAGAGCACCAGGGCGGCGGACGCCGGCGCCTGTTTGAGCGTCTGGAGCAGGAAGAGCAGAGATTGAAGAAGCACGACGGTCGTTGGATGTCCATCCAACAGTCACTGCTTGTGCGTCACCCTGTTTTTAGGAAAGCCTCAAATCTGTGGAAAACAACATACAACCCATCTGCCATTATTTCTAATAGCTTACAGCCCATTTGCTAATTATTAAGGTTTTTTTTGGAGACCATATTCTTTTTGTTAGCGTTACAGCCCATATTGTGGCCACGGTTAAAAAATCATACGAAATTTTGCATATTTCGGTGCGGTCCGAACTGTTTTTAATCCCGAAATTTCAACTCACATTCAAACTGATGTTAAAAATAAATGTATATCAATATAAAATCTAACAAATTCTCCACGCATAAAAATTAATGTAATTTAAAATCTCGAAATGAAAAAAAGATATTTGAAACTAATTGTCGGTTTGACGTGTTTTAAAAATATACAACCCATTTCTCATTACTAATGGGCCATTTTCTCGGCCAGCCGAATGAAACTCTCCTCGTCTTCAAAGATTTGCATCCCAATAGGCTTGACAAAGCGACTTACTTGGCGAATCACAACAAAACTGGGCTGTGGCCATGGACCCAAGCTGTCAGCCTCTCCATGTACAGTACTCTTCCAATGGAAGTCGGTCGTTGACCACATTGACCACGCCGCACCGAGAGCACCAAGGCGGTGGACGATGGCGAGGCCTAGGAAGGGGACGACGCGGAGCCGGGGAAGACGCGGCAGTGGATGCCCACGCGGAGAGGAGTACGAGGGTTCATTGGTTCGGCTGCGGCGTGAGGCTGCCGTCGCCGCAGAATAACGGGGGGTGTGGGTGAGTAGAGGGATACACTGGGCCAGCGGTGGGAGTAGTAGGGGGCGGTGAGGCCTCCGCGACATCACAGCCGGCCACGAGAGGCAGGAGCTCGCGGCACGACCGGCGCTACTTTGGGCGGGTAGAGCAAGAAGACCAGAGGTTGAAGAAGAACTATGGCCGTTGGATGGACATCGTACGGTCACTAGAGCTAGAATCGTTCATATTGAGTAAGTTGACAAAGCCCTCCGTACTCGTCAACTTAGTAGGCCCACAAGTCAGCCTCCCACCATGGTGGGTCCCAGCTAGAAGGGGGAGTATTCATTTTTCTGTGCGTAATAAGGAGGCACCTCCGGTGGGTCCAAGCTGACAGCGGGGAGGGGGGGACATTTTTTTTCGCGAAATACGGTGGTCCGTCCGGTGGTTCCCAGCAGTTAGGGGCAAACGTTTTTTTCACGAAATACGGGTACCCGTTCGGTGGGTCCCAGTAGTCAGGGGGAAACGTTTTTTCTGCGAAATACTGGTGGCCCGTCCGGTGGGTCACTGCTGTCAGGTGGAGGAATAATTATTTTGCGCGTAATAAGGAGGCACTTCCTTGCGGCTGCCGTGGACCCAACTGTCAGCCTCTCCACATACAGTACTCTTCCGATGGAAGTCGGTCATTGACCACATTGACCACGCCGCGCCGAGAGCACCACGGCGGTGGACGACGGCGAGGCCTAGGAAGGGGACGACGCAGAGCCGGGGAATACGCGGCAGTGGATGCCCACGCGGAGAGGAGTGCGAGGGTTCACTGGTTCGGCTGCGGTGTGAGGCTGCCGTCGCCGCAGAATAACAGGGGGAGTGGGTGAGTGGAGGGATGGTCTGGCCAGCGGTGGGAGTAGTATGGGGACGGTGAGGCCTCCGCGGTAGCACAGGCGGCCATGGGAGACAGGAGCATGCGACACGACCGGCGCTGCTTTGGGCGGCTGGGGCAAGAAGACCAGAGGTTGAAGAAGCACTACGGCCGTTGGATGGACATCATTGACCACGCCGCGCCGAGAGTACCAGGGCGGTGGACGACGGCGAGGCCTACGAAGGGAACGACATGGAGCCGGGGAAGACACGGCAGTGGCTGCCCACGCGATGGAGAGTACAAGGGTTGACTGGTTCGGCTGCCGTCGCCAGAAAATAACAGGAGGTGTGGGTGAGTAGAGGGATAGACAGGCCAAGGATCGAAGTATGATGGGGCCATGAGGCCTTCCCGGCAGCACTGTCGGCCACGGGAGGCGGTTGCAGGCGGTTCCGACGGCGCTGGTTTAGGCGGCTGGGGCAGGAAGATCAGAGACTGAAGAAGCACGATTGCCGTTAGATTGACATCTAACGGTCCGACGCTGGTAGAGTCGATTGTTGACTAAGTTTCTTTTTTGAGAAACCTTGTGTACGCATGAACTTAGTAGGCCCACAAGTTAGCCTCCAAATATGTGGCACACAACATAAAGCCCATTTGCTATTTTTTTATAATTTGCAGCCCATTTGCTAATTCTTAAGTAATTTATTACAGCCCATTTTCTGCCCAGGACCACGGTCAAAAAGTACAACCTTATTTTGCATATTTCGGTGGAGTACAAATTGTTGTAATCCTGAAATGATAAACATTTTTTTAAGAACTTATTGATTTGCCAAAAAAATTGTTTTGTCTTTGTAAGCAAATAAGACGTGGGACAATTGAGGTGGTTTAAGGGAAAACCAGTGGTAAAAAAATCAGCGCCGGGTGGGAAAAAACAACAAAAATAAGGATGTAAATATGAAAAGGGAATTTTATGTGTTTTCAATATAGTTATACGTGTATATGAACTAGTAAAACTATAGGTAGAGATTAGAAAATGGATGTAGGACATGCATTTCAAGAGGAAAATAGAACTGGGCTGTGTGTTTGATTCGGTAAATAAACTGCCTGCGGATGTTGTAAGACAAAATATAACTAACGCTGGCGGGCCAGAGGCCAGTAGGTACCTGCTGGATCTTTGTGCCCCGTTGTCATCATGGTCTGGGCCTGTTAAAAACAAAACCAACCCTGGGCAATCTACAGCCCAGTTGAAACTTGCTCGACCTGAAAAAACAATATATGTGCTCAATAAACGAGAGAATTCTGCAAGTACACACTGATAACTGGGATGCAGCACGGATATTGTTTTTTTTATCATGATAATAAGTGCATGCACTTGTTTCGAAAAAATTGGAGAACTGGGAATTCAAACGGCGGGTGCTTATGTTACCCATCAAATAAAAATCAGGTGCCTGAAAATTCGTTTCGAAACAAATGATTCAACTTTATATCCACGTCGACCCTCGGCATGATGGTTGGAAGCAAATGCAAGTTCATACCAGAAGATCGTTAACAACAATACCAACTTGCGGTCGACAAGGTAGTACAACTACCAATACCAAACTAACTTATAATCTTTTTACTCCTGGCCCTAGTGTTCGTCTGGTAGAAAATCTTGCAGAGGACCAGCTCCCGCTCCTTCTCTTGCTACAGGTCCCCGAGGTGGTACTGGTGCATCACCCAGTTGGTCCTCTGCTAGTCGAAGTTCTTGTTGGTGTGCAACACCAGAACTTTTTTGCTGCCGTCTGTCGGCCGTTGACCATCACCGGCAAGGTATTTCCGGTCTTGTGCCACATCGCGTGCATTCCGCACTCCGACTGTATCTTGCGACGCGTCCACGTGCCCCTTTTGAACGCCCTGGAATTGTGCTGGAAGAAATGCTTCCTTAAGCTACTCAGAGTACGATACCTGTAGTATTGTGGAATACATGTTTTAGTGTACCTAGTTGGCATTTTCATAACATCTTTGGCATGTTGCAGTCACTTGTTTCACTTTTTATTAACTGTCAAATTGTAATTGCTTCAGCAGGTCTGCGTCTAAAAAGAAAAATAGAGCTATAAGCAAAGGAATATGTTTGTGCAAGTAGACGGCCGATCGGTGTATTACCTGGAAGTTTCTCGGGTTGGGTGTAGCATATGCCGTGCTCGCTGTCGATGGTTGGTATGAACAAATCGATGAGAGACTGAAATCTCGCGCTGAGCACTCACTTTGGCCTCAAGATGCTCGATCAGCTCCTGATCCGTGGGATCGAACTTGACCCCGGCCAGCAGCACCGGCCAATCCTTCTTCGACTTGCATCGGTAATTCCAGTTATATGGTACTCAATGTATGATCAATTGACTGTTTTAAGTGAATGATGAAAGATTTCGACAGATAAGTGGTACTCCAAATCTGAAGTCCAGAAAACCCGAACAGGCCGCCGGGATTCTTGTGTCACCTCACGCGCAGCGTGTTGTCACGTCAATTCAATGTGTATACATGATGAATAATTTGACCGACGTATACTAGTACTGCTACTGTACTACTTACTAGTCGTATTTAGTGTCACAATTTATACATAGGTTTAACTAACAAGTACGCACTTGAACCCTAACTATATATATATATATATATATATATATATATATATATATATATATATATATATATATATATATATATATATATATATATGGCTTCTGCACAGCATCTCGATCATCATTATCAGTACATTCTACGCAACTGAGTTGGGATGCACTTGATCCCAGGAAGGTATCTATCCTTCAAACCAGAGGAGTGCTTCAAACTAACAACAGTACATAATATCCAACAAAAGAGGGTCGTGCTACAGCAGCAGAATACATGGCTCACTCTAGATATCAGCACGAATCAAGTTGTGCATATTTGCTGTTGGCATGAACCACATCGCCCCATGTTGGGTTTGCAAAAGCCAACCATCGCATGGAAGCTTGATGCCTTTCACACACTGAAGATTATCTGGCAACAAGCTGTGTCCACGGATCTCTGGATATGGTGATTCATGAAACCCATGGTATGATGTGTAAACACAGCCCCCCTCGCGAATGGAAGTTGCATAGCACAGTAATCATCGCCGGTGATATGATCGATGATTGGTTGGATGATCGGATAATTGAGCCCGAGGAACAAGGAGTGGTTGCCGAGGCTGTAAACCCGCCTCCAGTTGAATATGCCCGGCCCAACGGAGCTGGGATCTTTCTCAAACACGAAGCAGCCATAGCCATCAATGTCATGAACACGCATTGTACTGCATGTGGTTTGATGTAATGGTTTGGTCAATTTGGTACGTCTGAATGAGCATCAAATGACCGCCGTCAGCTGAACGAGCGATAAACCACCACCCATCGGCTGGTATGATTCTAGGTCCTGGAATCATGAAGGCCAGCGCATTTGCGTCTGCTGCACCAATTCAAATTGGAGACCAAAAGGACAAAAATAAACAATCATGTTCAGAGTATGTGTGGAATTAAGATTATTATAACAGTGACACATATCATAGACAAAGAATTGCAATGCCATTGTCATAATCATACCCCAAGTTAAAAAAATAAGCCAATGGCTTTAATATTCTAGCAATATGTCATGGTTCAAACATCATGTAACAATGAGAGGAAAACAGTTATGACAGCGCCTACTAATATTCTACCATAACACTTACTATACTGTTCTCATATCAACTCTAAGCAATAACATGCGTTGTTATAAAAATCTTGTAAATGAGAGTAACATATAGCAATCATGATGTTATGCTATGTATTCTAACAATCATTAGATGCTAATTGTTCTCATATCAACTCTAACAATAACATGTGTGGTCATAAAAATCTAGGAAATGAGAGGAACATATAGCAATGATGTGGTTATAGACATGCTATGCATTCTAAATTTGTAACAAATGAATGTGTGTGGCCTTAATGGCACTTGTTTGCTTGAACTTGCACTATAGAACCCCCTTTAGGTATTCCCCTCCTCTATGCTACTTTTCCCTATCATCTCTCTCCTCAAATGAAGGCCAACAAGACAAGATACACCAAGGATTCTACCTCGGCGACCAACTAGCACTGAAGACTTTTGCTACGGCCTCCTAGACCAAGTGCAACCCCTTAGAGTTATGGTTGCCCCTCAAGATTAGAGACCCATTCCTAGACCCTTCGAGACTTCATAAGATACCCTAGCTCAAATCCTTAACCATGTGCGTAACCCACAAAGTTGCAAGAGAACCTGTTAAGCCTTCGTAACCTTGCTTATCACTTGGTTCACTATGGCACTAGTGGACATAGTGAACGAGCACATTATCATCCTAAGATAGCACCAAAACTGACGATGCCATAGGGAAGACCAATTTTTGATATAGGAATAGAGGACAATGACTTGATGAGTTTATATCAGTGACTTGAGGAATTATATGAGACTATTTGGTGGAATATGAGGCTTTCATGTTGGTAGCTGAACTTGGTGGGATCAGTTAATAGAGTAGCATGACTCTCATTGCCCTTGAGTAAATTGGAAAATTATGGTTGTAAGCTAAAGTTCTTAGAAGTATAAGGTTTTGACTTAGCCAGGGGATATTGATAAGAGATAGTTGATATTACGATAATGCCAAGGACGCGCTCTGGAGCACGCTACAGTGCACTTCCGCACTGTAGCTTGCCCATTCCGAGGCACTTGACGACCATGGGCTCCGGGACCGTGTCTCCCGAGGTCGCCTCGACGTCCACGACACACAATGCTATCAGGCCTCTCCTTCCTTGCCCTCCTTCTCCCTCCTCGAGCTCACCCAAGCACGGCCTGGACCGCGCCCATGGTGCACCGGTGCCCCCCCTATATAGAGCCTCCCCCAAGCACTCCCTCGACTCTTCTGGATCCCACTCTCTCCTATGCACCTACTAGACAACATCCCTCTCCCCCTAGTTCTCTCCTGCCCTCTCCATGGCCGGAGTGCCGCCGCCGACCGCCGCTCGGATTCGGGCACCACGACCCCTCTATCTTCTCCGTACCCACTCTAGTACTCCCTCACCACCACCATTAAGCCCCCCATCGTCTCCATTCTTCCCCGGGACGCCCCTGCGCTCGAAGTCGGCAATGGCCGATGCCACCCTCCGCCGTGGGCAAAGGCCTGCTCCCCTCCGAGGAAGCTGGCGCCCGTAGTGTGGCATCCCAGATGCGGCACGTTTCCCCGAGCACGCTAGTGGCTGGATCACCGGAAACGGTGGCCGGTAGCGCCGACAGTCGCCGTTGACGTCTCCCCTGCCTCGCCTCCTCTGCTTCAGGCGGGAGGTTGAGGATCACGCCGGGACACCCAGCGGGCCCCGCCTGTCAACGGCTTGATGCAGGGCCTGAGCCACTGACGGGTAGGCCTGCCAAGTTTAAGTGGACACGGGTCCAGCTCGGAGCCGCCTCCCATGCGGGAAGGCGTAGTACCCGAGTACACCTTCGACATTGCCTCCTACTCTCGCGTGGCCGAGCCAATGGGCCGGCCCAGTGCGCAGAGGCGGTATATTGCGCTCAGCGCGCGCTTTAGGTATAACCTAATTTCTTTTCTTTTGCTTTTTCTGGTAGGATTGTATAATCCATAAACAATTCAAATCAATCCAAATTTTATGACTCAACTTTCCAGAAGTATTTCTTTCACAGATAATTATCAAATACCATTTTTCCATTTCTGTCATAAACTTTAGAAAATCACAGAGGGCTCAAATTTGATCCAAATGCCATGATTCAAATTCCTAGATGCTTATAAGTTCATAACTTAGCTTATGAACATTTTTCTTAATACTTTCTGTCCCACATAAAATAATGAGCCATTTCTTCATATTTGTCAACTTTGCAAATTCATAGGAAATTCATTTCAAATCCAAATAGAGTGAAACCAACTCCCCGATGCTTCTAAAATCATGATTTGCTAAATGGGTGCCTTTTCTCATTTTTCAGAAATATATTTCTGTACACTTCTTGCAAATCCATAAACCCCTTGATTCCATCATATTGAAATGTTCAGAAATATTCACTAATCCAATTCCAGTGAAACCACCCTGGTTATTTTTCATATGACAAGGGAAGTCCTAGAAAAGTCAAATCCATATTTTTAGAGCACTTTTATTACTTCCTTGTTGTGTTGCTTATTATGATTGTTTCGACGTTAGTTGAGGAAGTAGACGGAGTACTTGGAGAAGGACCAGAAGATCTCAAGACTCTGATGAACCAGGCAAGCAGCCCTTTGGCCATGTCTATGAAATCCTTTGTATGCATGTCATATAGCACCATATTGTTGTTGCAACGGAATCATGATGAGGTGGCAACCACTTTGATGGGTTGCCTCTGTTACTTCCTTGTTAATACTTGCATTGTGCATGACCCTACCTCCTTATGAGGGTTATGCCGGTGGGAGTAGATAGGATGCTAAAGTAGTTGCTATGCAAAAAGGGACGGGAATATGCATGGTGATGGAGACAAAGTATTTTCAAAGGAGTTTTCGAAAACCCCGTCGGGTGCCACTTATGCCCGTGGGAGATAATGAGATGGGTAACCGCTTGATGACGAAGTGGTGTACCGAGGCTAGTGTGTGTGTTGCTTTAAAAAACGGATTGGTTTAAGTTGCGACCGTTATTCCATCCTTACATGCGCAACCACTCTACCCTTATATGGGAAAAGGCATTATTGATTACCTAGGCCGATACTAGCTTGGAACCCGCATTACTAGTGACGGGGGAGAGTTGGTGCTCTCTCTCGGGACGGGGTCGTGCCAGGTAGGGAGGCCAAGAATATTTTAATGGGGCACCGGACACGTCGTTGGTACCCCGTGCCAGTGGTATGTGATGAATATGGGAGCGAGGCTCCACAATTTTAAGTTGTGAAATGTTGGGCACGAGGGTTACTACCATTCGAGTGGACTCCATGTTAGTGTCGTCTAGGGAAAGATAGTGATCGGGTGCTTACCCCGGGTACTTGAGGTACCGCGGGTCGTGGATGACACGGAAGTTCCCCGGATCCTGTGGGTAAAGTGTGCAACCTCTGCAGAGTGTAAAACTATTCGAATAGCCGTGTCCATGGTCAAGGACAGTTGGGTAACCGCTCTTGGGCTACGTCCACATATTTACAAACCAGTGTGCGTGTTGGGATAAGTTGGAAGTACTACTTGGGTCAAGTCAAAAGACTTGACATGATTGAGCTGGATTGATGCCCACTCTATTTATGTTGATATCTGTAACCTGTCCTCATGGTTACTTGAATTTTCCTGATGCACGTCTTACAAGTTGTTGAACATGTCATTGCACTCAAAACTAGCTTTCTGCAAAAATTTACCTAGATCATGCATTGTTGTATCTCAAACCAAAACATGGGTTGCTTGCGAGTACATTCAAAGTATTCATTGGCTTGCCACTGGTAATTTTATTGGCCAGGCATGAAAGAACATGATATGAAGAAGAATACTTTGGTGATGAACATGCGAGCTAGGATGCTTCCCAGTCAGAATGCCTGTAGGGTTAAGGCAGATAACATGGGTCCAAGTTACCGACGAAGATTTCCGCTGCAAAGTTATACTAAAGACTAGACCATATTGGTCATAATTTGTGTAAGACGGTATGTATGGATGTAAGACTCTTGTTATTCAGCTTCTGTGTGTTCAATGAGCATTGATCTCTGGGATCACTGTACACGTGCATTCGGTGATCTCGACTTATGAGTCGGGGTCCCCACAGAGCTGGTATCAGAGCCATCCTGACTGTAGGAAGCCTTAGTTAGCATGGGCGTTAGTTAGGATAAAACCCGTTTTGCAAAACCCTCTATACTCCTCTTCTTTTCTAAGCTTACAAAACCCGAGGGATATTTTCCATATTGACCTCCCCTATTCAACTTTTGTAGATGGTTGTCGCCCCCTTGAGACTCCTTATGACAGGATTTCCATCACTCCTAACAGACTGCCTCCAACAATGCCACTATCCCTTGCTGCCCATATACACCCTGCATGAACTGGAAAATGATGTGCTCGAGAAGGAGTTCTACGCCAAGGTTTTTGTGCCTGCCAAGACCTCACCCCATGGGTGGTTCTTCATTGGACCACCCATGCCAACAAAAGACCTGGCCATCTAGCAAGTGGCATATGAAGCGCTCCTCCGTCTTCGAGGCCTCCTTCCAGAAATGAAAGAAGAACACTCCACCCGCTACCTACCTGGAAAGAACGGATTTGGAGCCCCAGCTCAAGTGATGATTTCCCCAGAAGATGAGGATCCAACCCTCAAGTACTAGATCCGCTTCATCAACGCAGGAGACTACCTTCTACGCCACCTTACCGAAGCATTCCTTAAGGCTCGCCAAGACCTCCCTTCACTTCTACACCTCCACTGCCTCAAGAAGAAGAAGGTGGCCGAGCGAGGACAGCAAATCACTTCCTTACAAGCTCACATTGCCAATCAGGAGCAAAAAATCGAGGAACTTTGGAAAACCCGCAACCAAACCCCACGCAGGAGGCATAGGAATGAATTTCCATATCCACCTCATAGAAGATTGTCGTCAGACCATCGACGACATAACCCAAGACTGGATAACAACCTTTTTGCTTCCGTCACTTGTCACGGGTGTGGTGAACTTGGGCACATTAAAAGGATGTGTTCCAATAAGCAGCCGACTGTCGCATACCCTTTGGCACCACAAGGGGAACCCAGAAACTGAAGACTGAGTGCCCTTCTCTCCAAGCAAGCACGGCTACTGAGTCCGAGGACCCCTAGGGTAGGATGAGTCGTGTACCCCCATATGCGTAGTCAAGTCCGTGAGATGGTTCGAATGGAACCACGTTTTGTGTTTCTTGTTTTTACTTGTTTGTGTTTTGATATAAGTCGCACATTTTCCCTAGGCAGCTTGTATGCGACTATATGACCTATCTTATCTTAATGAATGTGTGTGGCCTTAACGACACTTGTTTGCTTGAACTTGCACTATAGAACCCCCTTTACGTATTCCCCTCCTCTATGCTACTTTTCCCTATCATCTCTCTCCTCAACTGAAGGCCAACAAGACAAGATACACCAAGGATTCTACCTCGGCGACCAACTAGCACCGAAGACTTTTGCTACGGCCTCCTAGACCAAGTGCAGCCCCTTAGAGTTATGGTTGTCCCTCAAGATTAGAGACCCATTCCTAGACCCTTCAAGACTTCATAAGATACCCTAGCTCAAATCCTTAACCATGTGCGTAACCCACAGAGTTGCAAGAGAACCTGTTAAGCCTTCGTAGCCTTGCTTATCACTGGGTTCATTATGGAACTAGTGGACATAGTGAACGAGCACATTATCATCCTAAGATAGCACCAAAACTGACAATGCCATAGGGAAGACCAATTTGAGGATATAGGAATAGAGGACAATGACTTGATGAGTTTATATCAGTGACTTGAGGAATTATATGAGACTATTTGGTGGATTATGAGGCTTTCATGTTGGTAGATGAACTTGGTGGGATCAGTTAATAGAGTAGCATGACTCTCATTGCCCCTGAGTAAATTGGACAATTATGGTTGTAAGCTAATATTCTTGGAAGTATAAGGTTTTGACTTAGCCAGGGGGATATTGATAAGAGATAGTTGATATTACGATAATGACTTGGGTAAAAGTGTAGAAATCCTCGTTGGACATGAGATTGGATTTAAATAGGTGATCCTAGTGGACTAGATGCTGAGTGAGTCTACATGGTTCGGAGTGAATTGGATTTAGACTGATGATCTCGATCATGATACCATGTTTCTTGGAGGACAATAAACTAGGAGATTGGATTAATTAATTCTCAGAGTTGATTTAAAATCTATATAAGCAAGTGCTCTAAAAATAAAATAAATCCTCCAACTCCTATACTTCATCTCCTTGATCCAAACGCTTGAACCAATGATCATGCCATGTGTATAGGACATAAAAATAATTTCTTACAAAAATAATTTGACCAATAGTATTTTCAAAAATATGTTTTCCAAAAGCCCCCTGAATGGAGGTTTGCACTGCAAGTACCTAATTAAGGGCAGTAAAAATCTTTCCAAAAATATATTTGACTCCTATTAGATATAGGATACCCAGAAACCACAAAAGTATAATTTTAAAATTTATTTTCCTTTTTTAAAGGCGTTTTCTTAAGGCCAGAAATGGTATTAAATAGCTTAAAATTATTTAATGCTTGAAAAATATTTGACAAAAATCAGGGAAACTCAGTGGACATATATTGTCCATATATATGAGTTTCAACACATGGTCCCGTTAAAAATATTGGACAAAACCTCCCAAAACCATTTCTGCCCATTTCAAGGATTTGAAATATTTCTACAGGAAATATTTTCATAAAAACGCAAGACAATTCTAGGATGTCACATATGACATATTTGATGATCTAGCAAAGCCTCATGCCTTGAAGATCAAGAAAACATCATCAAACCCCCTCAAAACCCTTTCTGTCCAGAACCAAATTTGAACAACTCTACATTGCCATGTGTGTCCTTTTGATCTGAATTTTTGTGGACATGTTCAATTCCTCAAATGATGACACTACAAAAAGTGGTGCATCAAGGAAAATAGATTTGCATGACTAAATCTTGGTAAAGCCATTTATGCTAATTTCTAGGGTTTACCAAAGTTACATTGGCTAATTTGCCCAAATGAGCTCAAACCTGGTGGAACACCCTACTTCTATGTACCATTTCATCCTGTTAAGTTTCATGTCAAGTGAAATTAAATTTCTTGCCCAAACCTACATCAAACACCTTCTGGTAATTTTTAAAAGTTGTTGTTTTCACCTCTTTCCTTGCTCTTCTTGAGCCCAACCTTTTACCAGAGCCTCTTCTAGTTCTCCTTTACCTCTAGTAAGTTTAGCATGGCCATGGCTCAATCATTGGTGGGTGAAACCCTCTCCTTCTCTCTCCGGACAAGCCCATTTCTCTCCCTTTCTCACCTCCCTCCTCACTCCAGTGGCCACCAGGGCATCCAATGTCCCTCCCCTCTTCTTTACTCCCTCCTAGAGCTACCAGACATTAGTGGCCGTGCCCACAAGGCATATAAAATGCCATGGCATGCCAAGGACGCGCTCTGGAGCACGCTACAGTGCACTTCCGCACTGTAGCTTGCCCATTCCGAGGCACTTGACGACCTTGGGCTCCGGGTCCGTGTCTCCCGAGGTCGCCTCGACGTCCACGACACGCAATGCTATCGGGCCCCTCCTCCCTTGCCCTCGTTCTCCCTCCTCGAGCTCACCCGAGCATGACCTGGACCGCGCCCATGTTGCACCGGTGCCCCCCCTATATAGAGCCTCCCCCCAAGCACTCCCTCGACTCTTCTGGATCCCTCTCTCTCCCGTGCACCTACGGGACAACATCCCTCTCCCCCTAGTGCTCTCCTACCCTCTCCACGGCTAGAGTGCCGCCGCCGACCGCCGCTCGGATTCGGGCACCACGACCCCTCTATCTTCTCCCTACCCACTCCAGTACTCCCTCACCACCACAACTAAGCCCCCCATCGCCTCCATTCTTCCCCGGGACGCCCCTGTGCTCGAAGTCGGCAATGTCCGATGCCACCCACCGCCGTGGGCAAAGGCCTGCTCCCCTCCGAGGAAGCTGGCACCCGTAGTGTGGCATCCCAGATGAGTCACGTTTCCCCGAGCACGCCGGTGGCTGGATCACCGGAAACGGTGGCCGGTAGCGCCGACAGTCGCCGTCGACGTCTCCCTTGCCTCGCCTCCTCTGCTTCAGGCGAGAGGTTGAGGATCACGCCGTGACACCCAGCGGGCCCCGCCTATCAACGGCTTGATGCAGGGCCTCAGCCACTGACGGGTAGGCCTGCCAAGTTTAAGTCGACACGGGTCCAGCTCGGAGCCGCCTCCCATGCGGGAAGGCATAGTACCCGAGTACGCCTTCGACATCGCCTCCTACTCTCGCGTGGCCGAGCCAATGGGCCGGCCCAGTGCGGAGAGGCGGTATATTGCGCTCAGCGCGCGCTTTAGGTATAACCTAATTTCTTTTCTTTTGCTTTTTCTGGTAGGATTGTATAATCCATAAACAATTCAAATCAATCCAAATTTTATGACTCAAATTTCTAGTATTTTCTAAACTCATGCCCCACCTCATGATGCTATTTGCACATTTTTCCAGAAGTATTTCTTTCACAAATAATTATGAAATACCATTTTTCCATTTCTGTCATAAACTTTAGAAAATCACAGAGGGCTCAAATTTGATCCAAATGCCATGATTCAAATTCCTAGATGCTTATAAGTTCATAACTTAGCTTATGAACATTTTTCTTAATACTTTCTGTCCCACATAAAATAATGAGCCATTTCTTCATATTTGTCAACTTTGCAAATTCATAGGAAATTCATTTCAACTCCAAATAGAGTGAAACCAACTCCCAGATGCTTCTAAAATCATGATTTGCTAAATGGGTGCCTTTTCTCATTTTTCAGAAATATATTTCTATACACTTCTTGCAAATCCATAAACCCCTTGATTCCATCATATTGAAATGTTCAAAAATATTCACTAATCCAATTCCAGTGAAACCACCCTGGTTATTTTTCATATGACAAGGGAAGTCCTAGAAAAGTCAAATCCATATTTTCAGAGCACTTTTATTTTCTGCCTTGTTGTGTTGCTTATTATGATTGTTTTGACGTTAGTTGAGGACGTAGACGGAGTACTTGGAGAAGGACCAGAAGATCTCAAGACTCTGATGAACCAGGGAAGCAGCCCTTTGACCATGTCTATGAAACCCTTTTTATGCATGTCATATAGCACCATATTGTTGTTGCAACGGAATCATGATGAGGTGGTAACCACTTTGATGGGTTGCCTCTATTCCTTCCTCGTTGATACTTGCATTGTGCATGACCCTACCTCCTTATGAGGGTTATGCCGGTGGGAGTAGGTAGGATGCTAAAGTAGTTGCTACGCAAAAAGGGACGGGAATATGCATGGTGATGGAGACAAAGTATTTTCAAAGGACTTCTCGAAAACCCCGTCGGGTGCCACTTATGCCCGAGGGAGATAATGAGATGGGTAACCGCTTGATGATGAAGTGGTGTATCGAGGCAAGTGTGTGTTGCTTTAAAAAATGGATTGGTTTAAGTTGCGACCGTTATTCCAACCTTACATGCACAACCACTCTACCCTTATATGGGAAAGGGCATTATTGATTACCTAGGCCGATACTAGCTTGGAGCCCGCATTACTAGTGACGGGGGAGAGTAAGGATGGCAACGTTACCCATGGGTACGGGTACCCACGGGTACCGTACCCGCATGAGCCAGGTATGGACGCACTTTTATACCCATGAGTAGTACCCATACCCTGTCCATTAAGTCATGGGTAGGGTACGGGTATGGCCTTATACCCATGGGTACACCCATACCCTGCCCACTATTGAACTAATGTTAAGTTGTCATCAATTAATCGTTAATTTGTCATGTGACTCAACTACTCCTATTGACTTATGAGTATGTTCTGATTTCTAAATTTTGATAGTGGTCATCTACCTGTTGTTGAGCTGAGATAATTGATTTATTTTGTCAAATGTGCTATCAATAAGTGTAAACTATGAACAACTTATGTACTATTTGATCTACTCGTCGGGTACCCAATGGGTATGGATACCCGTCAGGTATGGGTATGGGTAAAGTTTCATACCCATGGGTACGGGTACGGGTAGAATTTTGTACCCATCGACTATATGGGTATGGATATGGTATTGCTCTACCCTATCCATACCCTGCCCATTGACATCCTTAGGGGAGAGTTGGTGCTCTCTCTCGGGACGGGGTCGTGCCAGGTAGGGCGGCCAAGAATATTTTTATGGGGCACCGGACACGCCGTTGGTACCCCGTGCCAGTGGTATGTGATGAATATGGGAGCGAGGCTCCACAATTTTAAGTTGTGAAATGTTGGGCACGAGGATTACTACCAATCGAGTGGACTCCATGTTATTGTCGTCTAGGGAAAGATAGTGATCGGGTGCTTACCACGGGTACTTGAGGTACCGCGGGTCGTGGATGACACGGAAGTTCCCCAGATCTTGTGGGTAAAGTGTGCAACCTCTGCAGAGTGTAAAACTATTCGAATAGCCGTGTCCACGGTCAAGGACAGTTGGGTAACCGCTCTTGTCCTACGTCCACATATTTACAAACCAGTGTGCGTGTTGGGATAAGTGGGAAGTACTACTTGGGTCAAGTCAAAAGACTTGACATGATTGAGCTGGGTTGATGCCCACTCTATTTATGTTGATATCTGTAACCTGTCCTCATGGTTACTTGAATTCTCCTGATGCACGTCTTACATGTTGTTGAACATGTCATTGCACTCAAAACTAGCTTTCTGCAAAAATTGACCTATATCATGCATTGTTGTATCTTGAACCAAAACATGGGTTGCTTGCGAGTACATTCAAAGTATTCATTGGCTTGCCACTGGTAATTTTATTGGCCAGGCATGAAAGAACATGATATGAAGAAGAATACTCCGGTGACGAACATGCGAGCTAGGATGCTTCCCAGTCAGAATGCCTGTAGGATTAAGGCAGATAACATGGGTCCAAGTTATCGACGAAGATTTCCGCTGCAAAGTTATACTCAAGACTGGACCATATTGGTCATAATTTGTTTAAGACGGTATGTATGGATGTAAGACTCTTGTTATTCAGCTTCTGTGTGTTCAGTGAGCATTGATCTCTGGGATCACTGTACACGTGCATTTGGTGATCTCGACTTATGAGTCGGGGTCCCCACAGAGCTGGTATCAGAGCCATCCTGACTGTAGGAAGCCTTAGTTAGCATGGGCGTTAGTTAGGATAAAACCCGTTTTGCAAAACCCTCTATGCTCCTCTTATTTTCTAAGCTTACAAAACCCGAGGGATATTTTCCATATTGACCTCCCCTATTCAACTTTTTTAGATGGTTGTCGCCCCCTTGAGACTCCTTATGACAGGATTTCCATCACTCCTAAAAGACTGCCTCCAACAATGCCACTATCCTTTGCTGCCCATATACACCCTGCATGAACTAGAAAATGATGTGCTCGAGAAGGAGTTCTACGCCAAGGTTTTTGTGCCTGCCAAGACCTCACCCCATGGGTGGTTCTTCATTGGACCACCCATGCCAACAAAAGACCTGGCCATCCAGCAAGTGGCATATGAAGCGCTCCTCCGTCTTCGAGGCCTCCTTCCAGAAATGAAAGAAGAACACTCCACCCGCTACCTACCTGGAAAGAACGGATTTGGAGCCCCAGCTCAAGTGATGATTTCCCCAGAAGATGAGGATCCAACCCTCAAGTACCAGATCCGCTTCATCAACACAAGAGACTACCTTCTACGCCACCTTACCGAAGCATTCCTTAAGGCTCACCAAGACCTCCCTTCACTTCTACACCTCCACTGCCTCAAGAAGAAGAAGGTGGCCGAGCGAGGACAGTAAATCACTGCCTTACAAGCCCACATTGCCAATCAGGAGCAAAAAATCGAGGAACTTTGGAAAACCCGCAACCAAACCCCATGCAGGAGGCATAGGAATGAATTTCCGTATCCACCTCGTAGAAGATTGTCGTCAGGCCATCGACGACATAACCCAAGACTGGATAACAACCTTTTTGCTTCTGTCACTTGTCACGGGTGTGGTGAACTTGGGCACATTAAAAGGATGTGTTCCAACAAGCAGCCGACTATCGCATACCCTTTGGCACCACAAGGGGAACCCAGAAACTGAAGACTGAGCGCCCTTCTCTCCAAGCAAGCACGGCTACTGAGTCCGAGGACCCCTAGGGTAGGATGAGTCGTGTACCCCCATATGCATAGTCGAGTCCGTGAGATGGTTCGAATGGAACCACGTTTTGTGTTTCTTGTTTTTACTTGTTTGTGTTTTGATATAAGTCGCACATTTTCCCTAGGCAGCTTGTACGCGACTATATCACCTATCTTATCTTAATGAATGTGTGTGGCCTTAACGGCACTTGTTTGCTTGAACTTGCACTATAGAACCCCCTTTAGGTATTCCCCTCCTCTATGCTACTTTTCCCTATCATCTCTCTCCTCAACTGAAGGCCAACAAGACAAGATACACCAAGGATTCTACCTCGGCGACCAACTAGCACCGAAGACTTTTGCTACGGCCTCCTAGACCAAGTGCAGCCCCTTAGAGTTATGGTTTCCCCTCAAGATTAGAGACCCATTCCTAGACCCTTCAAGACTTCATAAGATACCCTAGCTCAAATCCTTAACCATGTGCGTAACCCACAGAGTTGCAAGAGAACCTGTTAAGCCTTCGTAGCCTTGCTTATCACTGGGTTCAGTATGGAACTAGTGGACATAGTGAACGAGAACATTATCATCCTAAGATAGCACCAAAACTGACGATGCCATAGGGAAGACCAATTTGAGGATATAGGAATAGAGGACAATGACTTGATGAGTTTATATCAATGACTTGAGGAATTATATGAGACTATTTGGTGGATTATGAGGCTTTCATGTTGGTAGATGAACTTGGTGGGATCAGTTAATAGAGTAGCATGACTCTCATTGCCCCTGAGTAAATTGGACAATTATGGTTATAAGCTAAAATTCTTGGAAGTATAAGGTTTTGACTTAGCGAGGGGGATATTGATAAGAGATAGTTGATATTACGATAATGACTTGGGTAAAAGTGTAGAAATTCTCGTTGGGCATGAGATTGGATTTAAATAGGTGATCCTAGTGGACTAGATGCTGAGTGAGTCTACATGGTTCGGAGTGAATTGGAGTTAGACTGATGATCTCGATCATGATACCATGTTTCTTGGAGGACAATAAACTAGGAGATTGGATTAATTAATTGTCGGAGTTGATTTAAAATCTATATAAGCATGACCTTGGAGTTTACTTGACCATGATGATTGAAATTGGTGGATTTACTATAGTAGAGATAGCCCTTTCAAGTATTTGGGGATTATATGGACTTTAGGAGATCATGTGGAGCACCATAAACATTGGATTTGTAGAATTAAATGGATTATGTAGTGATTGATGGAAGTTAATGGGCTGTTGGAGTTGATTCATAGGAAGGAAACAAGATCTTGGAGTGGCTTACGACGTGTTTCCTTAGGATAGAGGTGCTTTATCCTAGACCTTGGAAGAATAGGCTGAGCACTTGGATTGTCACGTTCAAGCTTAGCAGCTTATATGTTCTACCCATGGATTTTTAGGGGTAGACATACATATGAGTTTGGTGATCGTAGACATATATGATTTTGTTAGACCTCCTCTTGGGAGCCATGAGGATATGAATCACATGAGTGATGATTGGAGTTGACCTATATGTAATGATGCTATCAGTGATATGATGTGATTTGTTTAAAGGACTAGATAGAACAATTGCCATCTCAGAAACCGTGCTTAAGGATAAGATGATAAATGTTCACTCGCACACTAGAATCCTTCAAACCCTTAAGCCCTACCAAGCTACAACATGGTCGGATCAGGACCTTAGGGCCTTGACACTAGATCTAGAACACCTTGGACCATACTCAACCGTGACCACCACCAATACCACCATCCTACTTTATGTACCTCATGAACAAAGTCTTCATGGAGTACTTGGACAAGTTGGTTGTCATGTTTATTTTGCTAACATACTTGTCTACCTGAAGACAGAAGAAGAATCACTGAGCTGGTCAAGGAACATCTGAAGATCGCCATGTCCAAGAGGAAGAACTACACCAACCACCATCGTCATGAAGTAAACCTCCGCATCGAAGACCAGGCATATCTGCAAACCACTTCTCTCAAAGGAACCAAGCATTTCCATGTCAAAGGGAAGCTCACACCAAGATTTGTCGGCCCTCTCCAAGATCACTGCAAGACGAAGAAAAGACGGCTACCAGCTAGAGTTATCACCTAAGTCACCCACTGTCCACAACGTTTTTCCACACGACACCACTCCGGAAACGTTTACAACTTCCTAACTAGCCCGGTCACTACAAGGATATCGACCACGAGCTATCGACCTCCAGCCCGATATGACCTACGCGAGAGACCCCAATTGCAACCTGGATCAAGCAGGACATCGTACACGAAGCCATGTCATCAATTATTTCAAGGACCAATGAAGCACCACACGGAAGCAGAAACAGTACGAGGACATGAGGAGTACCCCAGATTTAAGTCTCGTATTCCTTTCTACGCCTAGTCTGGGAATCTCAGGGACGAGATTCTTGTAAGGGGGCTAGGTCTGTCACACCCTGATTTTCATGGTACAACACTTAAGCTAATAAATCATGATAAGATGTGGTTTGAAAAAAACTTTTGAGTGTTTTGGACCTTGCCTTGATTGGATTTTGTGTGTTGTTTGCAAGTGCTGTAAAAATAAAATAAATCCTCCAACTCCTATACTTCATCTCCTTGATCCAAACTCTTGAACCAATGATCATGCCATGTGTATAGGACATAAAAATAATTTCTTACAAAAATAATTTGGTCAATAGTATTTTCAAAAATTAGTTTTCCAAAAACCCCCTGAATGGAGGTTTGCACTGCAAGTACCTAATTAAGGGCAGTAAAAATCTTTACAAAAATTAATTTCACTCCTATTAGATATAGGATACCCAGAAACCACAAAAATATAATTTTAAAATTTATTTTCCTATTTTTTAAAGTCTTTTTCTTAAGGCCAGAAATGGTCTTAAATAGGTTAAAATTATTTTAATGCTTGAAAAATATTTGCGAAAAATCAGGGAAACTCAGTGGACATACATTGTCCATATATATGAGTTTCAACACATGGTCCTGTTAAAAATATTGGACAAAACCTCCCTAAACCATTTCTGCCCATTTCAAGGATTTGAAATATTTCTACAGGAAATATTTTCATAAAAACCCAAGAAAATTCTAGGATGTCACATATGACATATTTGATGATCTAGAAAAGCCTCATGCCTTGAAGATCAAGAAAAAATCATCAAACCCCCTCAAAACCCTTTCTGTACAGAACCAAATTTGAACAACTCTACATTGCCAAGTGTGTCCTTTTGATCTGAATTTTTTTGGACATGTTCAAATCCTCAAATGATGACACTACACAAAGTGGTGCATCAAGGAGAATAGATTTGCATGACTAAATCTTGGTAAAGCCATTTCTGCTAATTTCTAGGGTTTACCAAATTTACATTGGCTAGTTTGCCCAAATGAGCTCAAACTTGGTGGAACACCCTACTTCTATGTACCGTTTCATCCTGTTAAGTTTGATGTCAAGTGAAATTAAATTTGTTGCCCAAACCTACATCAAACACCTTCTGGTAATTTTTAAAAGTTGATGTTTTCACCTCTTTCCTTGCTCTTCTTGAGCCCAACCTTTTACCAGAGCCTCTTCTAGTTCTCCTTTACCTCTAGTAAGTTTAGCATGGCCATGGCTCAATCATTGGTGGGTGAAACCCTCTCCTTCTCTCTCTGGACAAGCCCATTTCTCTCCCTTTCTCACCTCCCTCCTCACTCCAGTGGCCACCAGGGCATCCAATGTCCCTCCCCTCTTCTTTACTCCCTCCTAGAGCTACCAGACATTAGTGGACGCGCCCACAAGGCATATAAAATGCCATGGCATACCAAGGACGCACTCTGGAGCATGCTAAAGTGCACTTCCGCACTGTAGCTTGCCCATTCCGAGCCACTTGACGACCTTGGGCTCCGGGACCGTGTCTCCCGAGGTCGCCTCGACGTCCACGACACGCAATGCTATCGGGCCACTCCCTACTTGCCCTCGTTCTCCCTCCTCGAGCTCACCCGAGCACGGCCTGGACCGCGCCCATGGTGCACCGGTGCCCCCCCTATATAGAGCCTCCCCCAAGCACTCCCTCGACTCTTCTGGATCCCTCTCTCTCTCCTATAAACCTACCAGACAACATCCCTCTCCCCCTAGTTCTCTCCTGCCCTCTCCATGGCCGGAGTGCCGCCGCCGACCGCCGCTCGGATTCGGGCACCACGGCCCCTCTATCTTCTCCGTACCCACTCTAGTACTCCCTCACCACCACCATTAAGCCCCCCATCGTCTCCATTCTTCCCCGGGACGCCCCTGCGCTCGAAGTCGGCAATGGCCGATGCCACCCTCTGCCGTGGGCAAAGGCCTGCTCCCCTCCGAGGAAGCTGGCGCCCGTAGTGTGGCATCCCAGATGCGACACGTTTCCCCAAGCACGCTGGCGGCTGGATCACCGGAAACGGTGGCCGGTAGCACCGACAGTCGTCGTCGACGTCTCCCCTGCCTCGCCTCCTCTGCTTCGGGTGGGAGGTTGAGGACGACGCCGTGACACCCAGCGGGCCCCGCCTGTCAACGGCTTGGCACAGGGCCTGAGCCACTAACGGGTAGGCCTGCCACGTTGAAGTGGACACGGGCCCAGCTCGGAGCCGCCTCCCATGCGGGAAGGCATAGTACCCAAGTACGCCTTCGACATCCCCACCTACTCTCGTGTGGCCGAGCCAATGGGCCGGCCCAGTGCGCAGAGGCGGTATATTGCGCTCAGCGCGCGCTTTAGTTATAGCCTAGTTTCTTTTCTTTTGCTTTTTCTGGTAGGATTGTATAATCCATAAACAATTCAAATCAAATACAAATTTTATGATTCAAATTTCTAGTAGTTTCTAAATTCATGCCCCACCTCATGATGCTATTTGCACATTTTCCAGAAGTATTTCTTTCACAAATAATTATCAAATACCATTTTTCCATTTCTGTCCTAAACTTTAGAAAATCACAGAGGGCTCAAATTTGATCCAAATGCCATGATTCAAATTCCTAGATGCTTCTAAGTTCATAACTTAGCTTATGAACATTTTTCTTAATACTTTTTGTCCCACAAAAATAATGAGCCATTTCTTCATATTTTTCAACTTTGCAAATTCATAGGAAGTTCATTTGAACTCCAAATACAGTGAAACCAACTCCCAGATGCTTCTAAAATCATGATTTGCTAAATGGGTGCCTTTTCTCATTTTTCAAAAATATATTTCTGTACACTTCTTGCAAATCCATAAACCCCTTGATTCCATCATATTGAAATGTTCAGAAATATTCACGAATCCAATTCCAGTGAAACCACCCTGGTTATTTTTCATATGACCAGGGAAGTCCTAGAAAAGTCAAATCCATATTTTTAGAGCACTTTTATTACTTCCTTGTTGTGTTGCTTATTATGATTGTTTCGACGTTAGTTGAGGAAGTAGACGGAGTACTTGGAGAAGGACCAGAAGATCTCAAGACTCTGATGAACCAGGCAAGCAGCCCTTTGGCCATGTCTATGAAATCCTTTGTATGCATGTCATATAGCACCATATTGTTGTTGCAACGGAATCATGATGAGGTGGCAACCACTTTGATGGGTTGCCTCTGTTACTTCCTTGTTAATACTTGCATTGTGCATGACCCTACCTCCTTATGAGGGTTATGCCGGTGGGAGTAGATAGGATGCTAAAGTAGTTGCTATGCAAAAAGGGACGGGAATATGCATGGTGATGGAGACAAAGTATTTTCAAAGGAGTTTTCGAAAACCCCGTCGGGTGCCACTTATGCCCGTGGGAGATAATGAGATGGGTAACCGCTTGATGACGAAGTGGTGTACCGAGGCTAGTGTGTGTGTTGCTTTAAAAAACGGATTGGTTTAAGTTGCGACCGTTATTCCATCCTTACATGCGCAACCACTCTACCCTTATATGGGAAAAGGCATTATTGATTACCTAGGCCGATACTAGCTTGGAACCCGCATTACTAGTGACGGGGGAGAGTTGGTTCTCTCTCTCGGGATGGGGTCGTGCCAGGTAGGGCGGCCAAGAACATTTTTATGGGGCACCGGACACGCCGTTGGTACCCCGTGCCAGTGGTATGTGATGAATATGGGAGCGAGGCTCCACAATTTTAAGTTGTGAAATGTTGGGCACGAGGGTTACTACCAATCGAGTGGACTCCATGTTAGTGTCGTCTAGGGAAAGATAGTGATCGGGTGCTTACCCCGGGTACTTGAGGTACCCCGGGTCGTGGATGACACGGAAGTTCCCCGGATCTTATGGGTAAAGTGTGCAACCTCTGCAGAGTGTAAAACTATTCGAATAGCCATGTCCACGGTCAAGGATAGTTGGGTAACCGCTCTTGGGCTACATCCACATATTTACAAACCAGTGTGCGTGTTGGGATAAGTGGGAAGTACTACTTGGGTCAAGTCAAAACACTTGACATGATTGAGCTGGGTTGATGCCCACTCTATTTATGTTGATATCTGTAACCTGTCCTCATGGTTACTTGAATTCTCCTGATGCACGTCTTACAAGTTGTTGAACATGTCATTGCACTCAAAACTAGCTTTCTGCAAAAATTTACCTATATCATGCATTGTTGTATCTCGAACCAAAACATGGGTTGCTTGCGAGTATATTCAAAGTACTCATTGGCTTGCCACTAGTTATTTTATTGGCCAGGCATGAAAGAACATGATATGAAGAAGAATACTTCGGTGACGAATGTCGGTGTACTAAAGTAGGGGTACCTTAGTACCCCAGACTTGTGCACGGGCAGTTGTAGCACCCTGCGGCGAGGCCCGCCCAGGAAGCGCCAAGAGAAGACCAAGCATTCAAGACAAGGCCCCCGGCAAGAGGAGCTTGCCGGACCAAGAAGACAAGGCCCCCGGCAAGAGGAGCGTGCCGGGCCAAGAAGACAAGACCCCGGCAAGAGGAGCTTGCCGGGACGACTGAGCCCATGTAATACCGTCCAAGAACAAAGTATAAGAGACAGAAGATCGAGCCCCCGGCAAGAGGAGCTTGCCGGGAAGGCCGAACCCAGGCTCCACAAGAGAAGCCCGCCACGGCGCGCCATGCGCCCCGGCAAGGCCTGATAGTCGGCAAGCTATCAGGCACAGGAAGACGACCCCCGCGGCAAGCCACTTGCCGCGGCAAATCGCCACCTCAGGACTGCGCTCCAGCTCGCCCGCCCACGCGTCGCTCCGGGGCTTCCCCCAAGGGCACGTGGCGGGGCACCACGCAGCCTGGGGTATGCGGTGGCATGCAGCCACCATCGTGGCGAACGGTGGCGCACCTAACGGTCCGCCTCGGTGCTGTCCGGGCGACCGTGACGGGCATTTAATGCCCTTGTCCCCTACCGTCAGAAGTAGGTATGATAACACTGTGCCGCACTGTAGCGCCACCGTTCCCGCACTGTTACAACTACCACCCCTTTTACACTTTTACCCCTTTCTCTTACGTTGACACCTGTCGGTGACCCCTTTGCGCTATAAAAGGAGGCCCGTGTGCAACGTAGAGGGGGCTCGGGGGGGGTTGAGAGGTTCGGTTCGGAGATTCAGAATCCGGACAGCCATAAGCTCGGTGTAGCTAGCTCTCCAAGCTCCCGAGCTCCCCAGTTCAATACAACCAAGCAGGAGTAGGGTTTTACGCGTCCATCGCGGCTCGAACCTGGGTAAACCGCCCGTGTGCTCGCCTCGATCTGCTCTCCGTGCTCCCTCCGCCCCCCTCACCGGACAACGAAAGGGGCTCCGGCCCCATAGGTGCTCGCGGGGGACGCCGTCCGCCCCGACATCTTTGGCGCGCCAGGTAGGGGGACGCCGGGGGACAGCCCTCTCCTGCGGATCCCAGGATCCGTCCAGTCGAAGCAGGTGTCCCCGATAAGCCTTGCTCCGGCAAGCAGATCAGCAGTCTGAACGCTGAGGAACTGTCCGCTCCTGCGGATCCGAGGATCTGTCCAGTTGAAGCGGGGGTCCCCGACAAGCAGACTGCTGAGGAACAGTCCGCTCCTGCGGATCCGAGGATCTGTCCAGTTGAAGCGGGGGTTCCCGACAAGCAGACTGCTGAGGAACAGTCCGCTCCTGCGGATCCGAGGATCTGTCCAGTTGAAGCGGGGGTTCCCGACAAGCAGACTGCTGAGGAACAGTCCGCTCCTGCGGATCCGAGGATCTGTCCAGTTGAAGCGGGGGTTCCCGACAAGCTTTGGCATTCTTTCCCACGGGCTCGTGTGCGGCCCTCCTCGAGTATCCACTCGCGCAGAGACTGGGCAAGAAGCAGCTGCTCCTTGAGTAGGACCGCCTTCTGGCCGCTGGGCGAACGATTCGCCTCCAGCGAACTCTGCGCCGCTCCCGTAGCCGCAGAAGTTAGCGCCAGAAGTCACGAGAAAGGCGACCTCGTTCCCCGACGCGCCTCGTCCGCCGGGGTGCCGAACGAGTTGACGCCGACCGTGGGAGGAATCTTGCCAGCGCGGTTGCCGGAACCCGTTCCGCCAACCATCCTCTCTGCCCAAGTCTTGCCGCAGTTGCATGTGATCCTTGGCGCAGAGAGGGGCGCAGATCCCCAAGCATAGCTACGCCTAGCTCCGGAGGGTCGTGAGGCCCTGCGCCTTTGCCTACCCCCAGGATGGGCTGGATGCTGCCCAAGGAGATTTTACCCTACCGGGCGGCAAGCGATAAGGAAAGATAAGTTGCCGGAGCTCGAGCAATTGCCCCATCAATTTTTAAGAGTTATCTCCCTCGAACGACCGAGCCTTGGTTGAGAGGCCTGAGCGCGGAAGGACCGGCACGAGACTGGTTGCGCCCTCATTTCGTTTCGAGTCCGCTCAACGACTTGAGTGTGCTACACCCCGAGTAGCGTCCTCACTTTGTTTCGAGCTCGCCCGGCACCCTAAGCGTGCTGCGACCGCAGTCGCACCGCTTACTTTGCCTTGAGCCTGCTCAACAATCTGAGTGAGCGGCAACCAGCCGCGGCGAGGTTTCTTGCCGGTGGTAGCCCCGCCAGCGGGTCGCTGACGTCCCGCACTCGGCGCCCGTGGCAAGGCGGAGGCCTACGCCGGCAAGTCCCCGAAAGCGTAGGGCGGAAACAAACAAGGCGCCGGTCAAGTAGAGGAGATAACAGCGCGATGCATTGCCTAAGATAAAAAGTTATATTACAAAAAGCCTTACTGCTGCTCTAACCAGCCGTTTCCATGGCATATTTAACAGCGGCAGGGAAAGGAGATAAAAGAAAGGGGCGGGCGGCCTAGTTCACGCGGTCGCCATCTTCGCCTCTCCGAAAAAAGAGATTGTGCGCGACGCGACGCGCGCCTGCGCGGTTCAGTCCCGCGCACGCCACCCACGTCACGCTCACCCCGCACGCCCCGCCCCCACGACGCCGCGATAAGCGCGCGCCGCCTGGGGAAGGTGCGACGGATGCGGAGTTAAGGAGCAGCGCGACCAAGGCCACGCGTGCCCGTGCACTGTTAGGGCCTGGCCCAACGACGCTCGGCACCGTGTGTGGCCCAGGCCCGGGGGCTCCTGTCGGTGTACTAAAGTAGGGGTACCTTAGTACCCCAGACTTGTGCACGGGCAGTTGTAGCACCCTGCGGCGAGGCCCGCCCAGGAAGCGCCAAGAGAAGACCAAGCAATCAAGACAAGGCCCCCGGCAAGAGGAGCTTGCCGGGCCAAGAAGACAAGGCCCCCGGCAAGAGGAGCTTGCCGGGCCAAGAAGACAAGACCCCGGCAAGAGGAGCTTGCCGGGACGACTGAGCCCATGTAATACCGTCCAAGAACAAAGTATAAGAGACAGAAGATCGAGCCCCCGGCAAGAGGAGCTTGCCGGGAAGGCCGAACCCAGGCTCCACAAGAGAAGCCCGCCACGGCGCGCCATGCGCCCCGGCAAGGCCTGATAGCCGGCAAGCTATCAGGCACAGGAAGACGACCCCCGCGGCAAGCCACTTGCCGCGGCAAATCGCCACCTCAGGACTGCGCTCCAGCTCGCCCGCCCACGCGTCGCTCCGGGGCTTCCCCCAAGGGCACGTGGCGGGGCACCACGCAGCCTGGGGTATGCGGTGGCATGCAGCCACCATCGTGGCGAACGGTGGCGCACCTAACGGTCCGCCTCGGTGCTGTCCGGGCGACCGTGACGGGCATTTAATGCCCTTGTCCCCTACCGTCAGAAGTAGGTATGATAACACTGTGCCGCTCTGTAGCGCCACCGTTCCCGCACTGTTACAACTACCACCCCTTTTACACTTTTACCCCTTTCTCTTACGTTGACACCTGTCGGTGACCCCTTTGCGCTATAAAAGGAGGCCCGTGTGCAACGTAGAGGGGGCTCGGGGGGGGGGGGGGGGGTTGAGAGGTTCGGTTCGGAGATTCAGAATCCGGACAGCCATACGCTCGGTGTAGCTAGCTCTCCAAGCTCCCGAGCTCCCCAGTTCAATACAACCAAGCAGGAGTAGGGTTTTACGCGTCCATCGCGGCCCGAACCTGGGTAAACCGCCCGTGTGCTCGCCTCGATCTGCTCTCCGTGCTCCCTCCGCCCCCCTCACCGGACAACGAAAGGGGCTCCGGCCCCATAGGTGCTCGCGGGGGACGCCGTCCGCCCCGACAACGAACATGCGAGCTAGGACGCTTCCCAGTCAGAATGCCTGTAGGGTTAAGGCAGATAGCATGGGTCCAAGTTATCGACGAAGATTTCCGCTGCAAAGTTATACTCAAGACTGGACCATATTGGTCATAATTTGTGTAAGACGGTATGTATGGATGTAAGACTCTTGTTATTTAGCTTTTGTGTGTTCAGTGAGCATTGATCTCTGGGATCACTGTACATGTGCATTCGGTGATCTCGACTTATGAGTCGGGGTCCCCACGCCCGCAGAAGGCCCATTGTTTTTACGGCCCGTAGAAGGCCCACTGTTTCTACGGCCAGTAGGAGGCCCAGTGTCACTACAGTAAATATTAGCCCATGGGTATTGTGGCCTAGTCTTAAAAAATAGGTTATTGCAGCCAGTAGCTAACCGCGAAAAAAGAACTGCAATGCCTACAAGCAAACAAATAAACAAGACAACAAGGAAATAAATAAGCAAGCAGCTAACACTAGGCTATCACGGCTATTACACATATTACATCCATTGGGCATCAAAGTTCGCCACCAGTGCAAATATAGGGAACAAAGCAGCATATCATATACACTGGTTGTCAAAGTGGCGACCAGCGCAAATAAACACCGCAGCAAAACAAATCCAGAACTAAAACCACTTCAGAAGATCTCAAGAAACAATATCCTGGGTACCCATAATTCTGGCAAGATGCTTAGCAAGCTTATTAACTTTCTCTTGTTTGGCGCTTAAATCCTCCAGCGCTTGCTGTTGCACCAGAAAATACGCATCTAAATTCTGCAGGGACTTCCTCAGTCCTTCAGCTTCATGTTGCAGCACATCTGATCGATGTCTTTCAACTTGAAGTTGAGACTCGAGAAGATGAGCTGATTCAGGCAGCGAGTTTGAAGAGCTTGTGCCCGTAGTAGTGGCCATTAACTCGAACACTACATCAAGATAGGACTTTTGGGTTCCCTCACTGTCGTCAAGATAGTTTTTATCAGCTTTCTTGGTGACCAACAGGGATGTCTCACTATCTTGAACCTTATCTGCATTACTTCCTTTACCATTGGATAACGCAGTACTGTTCTCCAATATTTTGTCCGCATTCTAAAAGAGAAACAAGCGGACACATCACATGTTTACCATGTTGTATATGAAACTCATTTTGGTAAATGAGTTCAGTAGTAAAGTGGACAGGATAACAACATGAAACAAACATATATCTATGTACCATAGTCACTTTATGGTCTATATCATTCTAGTTTTTGTTGCCAAATCAAGATAGAGACACAATTCAAATAATATTTGTTCAAGACAAAGCAGAATAGACAGAATATAAGTGTGGGTAACTATAGAGCAATAACAACACTTGTAATGTGCATGACATGAGAACATAACTGTTTATTCAATTGAAACTGAAATCAACATAGAGCAGGTTACAACAGCAAACCAGTTAAAGAAACAGGTTTAAAACATACCTATTGCACCATTGGAGTTTCAATTCCATCCTTCAAATTTCAAAATAGTTGGTACGAGTAAATACAGTCATGCAAGAGCAAAGGATTATGAACCATAGCTACAGAACTTGACCAGAGAACAAATCTTCTTCTCCTTTAAGCGTTGAGTTGGGATTCAGAGTGGTGGTCCTCGTGCTTTGGGCACCGCAGTTCCCTTACTAACTGCTCGTGTTTGGGTGCTCTGTGGTGGAGACGGTGTTGTGTCAACTGGAACTGGGTTACTATCTACCGGGGTTGGGGTTACATGGGGTGTAGCTGGTTCTCTGTCCAACTGAGTAGGGGTACAATTTGCGAGAGTCTGGGTTATGTGTGGTGGATTTGGTCCTTGGGCAAGTACAACCATGGTTCTATCTGTATCAACTGGTAGCACTATCTTTTCTGAAGACTGTGTTGTTACTCCCTTAGATACTGCCATCATGCTCTCCAATTCAAATGGCTGATAAACAAGAAAAGTAATTGAAAGTATAGACATTGTATGATAGACAGGTGCAATGTATAGTGGGAAATAAAAGAGGGCATGAAATAATTCATATTTATGTTGTCTAACCAAACAGGATAGCATGACACAATTTCACATATATGATGGCTAACTAAACAGGATAGCATGACACAATTTCACATTATGATGGCTAACTAAAAAAGATGGAAAGACATAGTTCAGAACATGAGACTATGTAAACAGGATGACATGACATAACTATATAATGTGTTTATTAAACAGGTTGGCATGCCATAATTCACATACATTCGCGGATAGAATGCCATAATTCAAAATATGATAACTGTAAACACTAAACAAGATGAGATGATATAACTATATGATGTCTTTATTAAATGGGTTGCCATGCCATAATTCAGATAGATGATGTGTATGTACTATGTAAACATGATGGCATGATATAATTCAAATATATGATCTATATAGTAAGCAAGTAAGCATATGGCAATCCATATATGATGTAAAAACTAAGCAATGCAATCATGCATGACATGGGTAATATAACCCTGCCAAGTTTGAGCATAGACCTCAGGGGGAAAATAGGACTGGTCATCAGTCTCTGAATCCTCCTCTGAGGAGCTCTCTGTAACCAGCAAGATGTCTGCTTCAGCAGGTAGCATTGTCTGCTCTGAATACCTTGTTTTCACACCAGATACTTCCATCACCGCTTCAAATGGCTGATGCACAGGAAGAGTAGTTGAATATACAAACGTTGTCGACAAATGGAACACGTAATACAAAAAAATGATAGTATGATATAATTCACATACATGATGATTGGCTAAACAACATGGCATTGCATAATTCACATATATAATGCCTTTGCAACAAGATGTCATTGTATAATTCACATATACAATGTCTTGCAACAAGATGGCAATGCATAATTCACATATATGGTAATTAGACACTGAACAGGTGGCATTCACACAAAGCATGCCTAAACTAATCAAATGACATAGCAATGCAAGACACCATACACACGATATGAGCAACATAACCCTGCCATGTTAGAGCATACACCTCGGGGGGAATAGGAATGGTCATCTGTCTCTGAATCCTCCTCTGAGGAGCTATCCGTAACCAGCGAGATATGCGCTACGTCAGATAGCATAGTCTGCTCTGAAGACCTTGTTTTCACTCCAGAATTTGCCATCACCGTGTCAAATGGCTGATGCACACGAAGAGCAGTTGAATGTAATAACATTGTTGACAAATGTAATATGTAACGAAAAAAAGGATGGCCTGATATAATTTACATATAAGATGACTGGCTAAGCAGGATGGCATTGCAAAATTCACATATATGATGCCTATCTAAACAAGGTGGCGTTGCATAATTCACATAAACGATGAATAAACTAAACAGATGGCATTCGCACAAAGGATGTCTAAACTAAGCAGATGACATATTTGATGTATAAAGTAATCAATGCAAGACACCATATGCACGATATAACCAACATCAGCATGCCAAGTTAGAGCGAAGACCTCAGGGGGTAAATAGGAGTTGTCCTCTCCTTCTGAATCCCCCTCAGAACAGATATCTTCCTCTCGATTACAATCCAAAATGCGTGGAGGGGGGCTGCCTTTGCGCCTACCATGGAGCGACATCTGCATGAAATGTTATTGCCACGCAAGGCTCGTCTCTTTTGCTCTACATGTTCAGTTCCATTGTTTACAATAACTGTCATCCATAGGAATAAAACATAGTGACATTATGTAAGGAGTGCATGCAGAAATCCAGAGTGATGGTAGCAACCTGTGGATAGACCCAAAACCAATAATAGCAGGCAGATAATGGCTTCAGTTAAAAAATACAAATAATGGCTTCTTTACTGTTTGTTTCCCACCCAACATGAAACTCATAGTAGACACCGGAGATTAACCAGATAGTAGATAGATACTATTGATAGCAGCCCCGATATGTACCCCACAACCATTTAAAAACTCAAGTTTGACCATTAGTTTGGAGCTTACTCAGAGTCTAATCGGCGAACAGGACGATAAAGTAGCATGTAATATTAAGCGATGCATAACGTAAGTAGACACGAAAGAGTGCGACCTCTCTTGCGGACCCGTGTAGTCCTCGAGGTCATCTGCTCGGTTGATGATGGTAGTGCAGTTTTCATGGCTGCCAGCGGCGGGGAAGAAGATCTTAGGCGGCGAAAGATAGTCTGGAGGCCGGATCATTGCTGTGCTGGACCCTTCTATCGTTGGAGCAGCTGAGCTGGGGTGGACGACGGCGCAGCAGGAGCGGGACAAACCACGCAAGGTTTTCTTTAACAACTATCTGTAAGAGAAGTAATTCTGTAAGGGCTCGTTTGAATTGGAGGATTCCAACAATGCAGGGATAGGAAATAGACAGGAATAGGATAGGAATGCACGTGCAAAACAGAGAATTTAAAAACACAGGATTTCTGCCAATCTGGGTGTTTGATTCACAACAATTGGAAGATCACAGGATGCAAAGAAGCATGTTGAGATTAAGTCAAACCACAAGAAAATGTACGGTTATAATGCTATTATGCTACTATCTCTTAGTCTTGTGCTTCATGAATAGGAATTTGAAAAGGAGGACAAGTGAAAATTAAGATTCCTACGTTTTTTGTTTCAAGGAGACACTAAAGGAACAAATCCGTGTGCTCAGTGGACAATATATATAACATGTAGAGTAAAAAAGAGATTGAACAAGTGTACAACCTCTTTGGCGAAGCCATGTCGATCTCATGGTGATTGGGTTGGCTGGTGAGGATGCTCCGGCTGACTTGGCTGTCGGAGGAGGGGAAGAAGATCTTAGGCGTCTGGAGATGGAGCCCGAGGTACTGCTCTGCTGTGATGGATGGTTTCGTCGTTGGAGCAGCTCCGGTGAGTTGTACGCCGCCGAGGCTGAAGCAGGACAAGAGAGACAACAAACAACGTTAACCTGAGTGGAATTCTAATAGCATCTCCAATACATGACGTAAAATACATAACCACAAAGTGCTAGATGTAAAATACATCAGCCGCTCATCTCTGAACTTAACTGTCGAAACTGAATTTAACTGTCGAAACTGAACTGAACTGTCGAAACTGAACTTAACTGTCAAAACTGAACTTAACTGTCGAAACTGAATTTTGCTGTCGAAACTGAATTTTGCTGTCAAAACTGAACGCACTATCAAGGTGAGGCTACACATCGGTCAACTGACTTTTTCATCTCTGGTCAGTCGATTTTGCAGCCGTTGGATACGAAATCAAGGGCCTGCGGTTCATGTTCAACCTCCAACCCCCTGAGCCGGCCAAACAGCCCCCCGCCGCCCGCAGCCGGCGTTGCCGCCGCCCCGCCCGTCCCGAAAAAACTCCCCACCGTCGGTCCGCCGCCGCCCCGGCCATCCCTCTAGGCCCCCGTGCCGAGCTTTTTCTCCGGCAATCCCCACGCCACCGCCCCGCCAACGCCCCGCCACCACCGGCGACCACCGCCCCCTTCCTGAACCCTAAGATAGATAGTGCGGTACCTCTCCGGCAAGCCCCCCTCCCCACTGCGGCTGATTCTTCCTTCACCCCGGCGGCATCGGAGTGAAGTGTAGCTAAATCGGAGCAGCATCGCAAGCAAGAGCAAGAGCGAGAGCAGCAGCGCGAGCAAGAGCAATAGCAAGAGCAGACCAGGCAGGGGACTGAGAGCAAGAGCAGAGCAGCAGCGCGAGCGAGAGGCAGGTCCTACTGATGTGGACGTCGCCATCAAGGGAGCGACGCCGGGGAGGAAGTGGACGGCGATGCCGCCGTGGATGGAGCCGCGCCGTGTCGGCTCGGGACCGAGCGCCGGCAGCACCGTGAGATCGAATCAAGAAGAAAATGCGGCGATTAGTGTACAACCTCTTTGGTGGCACCGGTTAGGCTGCAGCTTCATCCGAGAAAACAGTGATGATGACGCTCTTCCGATGGTGCAGGTGAAGACGGCTGTGTGGGAATGGAGGTGGCGCGAAAGACGAGGGGAACGTCGGGGCAGCTCCTTGGAGGTGGAGGACGGGGTGGCTGAACCGGTGGGACGATGAGATCGACGACGGATCCTCATCCGGTACGGTGGATGATGGACATCGAGGTGTTGCTATGGACGACGTCGTCGGGGAAGAGGCTCCAGCTGGGTGGCGGACGGAGCAGGGTGTGGGGCTTCGTCGCGGGTTTTCATGGCCTCGGTGTACGAATGGGTGGGCGGATGGGATGGCAGTGGGGAACCATGGCTTAGAGACGCGCTTGTCCGAAATGTGGGGTAAGTTACAAAAGTACCCCCACCGATTTGAGGCGGTTCTTTCGGTTCAGGAGTACCACGGGCATTTCAGATGTCGGGATTTCACAGGATGTGGGAGTTTTCGCGCGCGTTGTAATTTCGGAATAGCAAGGCGTGGGTTGAGATGGAGGGAGTTGTCGGAGCACAACGAGACAAAGATATATCTTAAATATTTCGGGCTAACAAGGCGCGGGTTGAAATTTCCGGACAAGCCTAACGTGTATTGTACCAAATCAATGCGCCCTACAAATGTCATTCAAAACTTTGAATTCATGTTATGTTCAATTAAAATATTTCGCTACGTGTATAATGCATGCAACCTACTACTCAAATGAACGTTTTAGTGCATTCCAAACGTATATACTACCGCTTCAATATGAACTAAATTTGAATTTGTTTCTCTATTTGAATAAGATCTACAGTAATGATTGTTGTGAAGTCAAAGCATTTGAATTCGTTTCTCTGTTTTAATAAGATCTACAATCATCATTATTGTCAAGTTAAACCATCGTTTGTGTATTATCTTCACAGCACACCACATGATTAGTCTTGAGTTACATATGAACTATGTGTACTATATGAACTCGAACTAGATTTTTTGAATCCACTTTATTTTGATTTCAAATCACATAACATTTCTAGCTCTAGCTAGATCTTCATAATCTCAACCTGGTCTCCTATGTATAATGTGTTTATCACATTATGTATGGTGCCCCGCCCCCTACGCCTACAAGTATTTAGATGTGAGTTGCAAACACCACACATTACCACAAATTCAAATAAAATGTGAGAATGTTCGATATATAGTATTGTTTAGATTGTTCGATATTTAGTTGTAAGCTGCAAATGCCACACATTATCACAAATTCAAATAAAATGTGAGAAGTTTGATGTATAGTATGGTTTAGATTGTTCGGCATTTAGCTGTGAGTTGCAAACGCCATGCATTATCACGTTATGATATAACATGTGCACAACACGTGTATCACCGCTATATTCATGCATGCAATGTTTAAAACACTACGATCTCCTATTCAAATATATGAATCCGCTTTCATATCAAATTATGATCTTTGTTAGTCTCTTACACCCACACAATCCTCTAACCTTTGTAGCTACCACTAACTTTCTCTCGTGCATGCACACGCCCTCCTCGCCCTCCCCCTCCCTCGGCACTCTATCCACCGGGCACATTCATTTTTTTTCTTTAGGTCATTCTCCTAGAGTCTCCACAACTCCTTTCCGACACACAGCGATCGATAAACCTCTCTAGTGATGCATGCCTACAACATACAAACACACCTTCAATCTCCTCCTTTATGTGTCCTTGCCTCGTGTCTCTCATACGGTCAGACACACGTGTAAACTCTCGCCCCTCTTTTCATCGCTCTCACAACCGCACACTCCTCCCCCTATCTAGCTAGTAGTTGGGCCTCTCGCACCACCTCCTAGCTCCATTCTCTCTGTCTATCCGTCTCGCTGGGCCTTATTTGCCTCTAACAAATGGACGTACACCGACCGATCTCTCGCTATACATATAGCTAGCTAGGTCCTTATAACTCGTTTTTACCCACACGTCAATCGATCTACCTCATTAGTTGTGTCTCTCCCTTCCTCCGACAAACAACAATTGATCTACCGATCTAGTTAGGTTTTCTTACCAAACACATGGTTCCCCTTCATCATCCATGGATACATCCCGACAAATCTATCACGCACAGGCAAACACAGAAACACATCCCCACTCTTATTGATAACATTGCAGTTCCACCCTCAGTTTGTCTAGTAGGCCTCTCCCACCATCTTCGAGAAGCAACTCCATCACCCATCCAGCACTCTACCCCTCTCCCTCCCTCCCTCTCCCTCCCTCTCTCTCTCCTCTCTCTCTCTCTCTCTCTGTCCCATCATATCTCCCGTCCTTCAGTTATGTATGGATGTCGACCGATCTCCCTCAAGACATAGCTGGGTCTCTCCTTCTCAACACATATACGAGTCGTTCTACCTCTATAGTTAGGCCTCTGCCTACCCCTCCCACCACCACCTCCCCCCCACACACACCGATACATCGAGCACTCTAGTCATGTCTCCCTGCCACACACAAACTTGACGTGTGCCCTCTAACGTTCCGGTAGGCCAGTCGCCCTATATCTTTGACTTGTACACACACACAATTTCAATGGCTCTCTTCATCGATCTCGCACCCACCCACTTGATCCTCTCTTCGACTCTATCGATAGCTATGACCCCTCCCTTTCTTCTCGTGGATTGCCCGACCCACTATGTATGATATGGATAGGGCTCCATTTCACACACATTCCACGCAAAATTTTGTTTGAGATGTCATCGACACATATTCCCACAAATAATTCACGAAATCAACCCCCACGCCACCCCCACCCCAAAACAAAAAACACTCATGAACGCGGTTTGTATCTCTCACACACACCCACGTAGGTGGGGGACGTGCAGGAAGAGAAGAGGTGCATGCACGTACTCCCGTCTCTTTCCCAACCAAACCGGCACGGGTACACGGTGGAGCTCATTTCTGTATGAAAAAGGCAGCCCACGTGGTAATTTGGCACGTGTACTGGTTGTCCACTTGGTGGAGGGAGGATCATCTACCACGGGTGAACAAACAAATTGCGACTTGACGTGTTATGTTAAAAAAAGAGGCAAACCATATGGGGCCTACCTTAGAGGCAAGGCTCTATACACTGGAGTACTTTTGATGTGTCCCATCAACTCGCAGAACGAGAAGCTTGCTTAGTATGCCGTGTCCCCCGCCCACGGGCGCGGTGGCTCGCAAGATGAGGTGAAGCTTGCTTACTAAGCCTTACGCCCGCTCCCTCGCCCATGCACGCGGTGGCTCGCAGGACGAGGAGAAAAATTTACTACTCCCTCCGTTTACTCCTCGTCCCTACTACCTTGGTTATAGAGATTATATCATATTGTTTGGAATATATATGTCCTTTAGTAGATTTCAATATGAACTACTAGTACATACTCCAAACACTGATGTATATAGACGTATTTTAGAGTGTAGATTCACTCATTTTGCTCCGCATGTAGCACTCTCCCTCGCCCCTCGACCCACACCCATGTGGTGGACATGCAGCAATTCATTCGGTCTCATATAGCCAGAACGATATATACTGCACTACCATTATTGCTCGACTTCTCGAAGAGGCGAAGAGCCAATCGCAAGGTTAATATTTTGGAGATGCCAAGCGCAAGGTTATAGGAGAACGAGTAGTAGGTGCCGCGTCATTTATAAATAAAGTTTTTTTTCTTCAGTGGCACATACGCAATATGATAGGTTCATACGGAGAGAAAAGGAAACCACTCCACTATATACATAGTCAGGACGGGCCAGCCTACACGGTCGCTTGCTGGGGTTGCTCTCTTCACACTCTCTCGCACAAAACGACTGTGGCCACATCTCAAACATCCCGGCGGATCATGTCCGCTTGGGGAAGGGGTGGATGCTTAAGTGTAGATGCAGTGGCCGTCGCCGAGGGCGAAAACCCACTGTCGGCACGTCCCGATCAGGGGTCCCCTCTGTTCTCTCTCACAAAGCCGGTGAGGTTGCCTTCGTCCCTTGCTCACTACCGCGACGTGGGCAGTTGCCGCCTCCCGCCGCCCTCCTCAAGGTTGAGCTACGTTCCTCAGGTACAACTCCCTTTACAGCCAGCTTGCACCACTGCTCCAGCTGCCCACATCACTCCCTGTGGATATTTCTCTACTTCTTTGCCCCGCACATACCTCTACTGGCTTCTACGTACTGTATTTGTGATGAGTTTATGTCTCATCAACTAGTCCCAGTAATCTTATTCTAATCACGCTTGTTCAATTTCTTTGCCACAGGGATGCTCATCTCAATTTTGGTGAAACTGCACAAAATGATCCGATGGTCAAAAGGTTGCAAACTTCATTTATTAGGAAGCTCGAAGGTTGCCAGCAAATTGAAGCCTGGTCAGGGTTCACGGTTCAAGGGCTAGGGACTGCATGGATCGTTTTTTTCTTTCGCTGCCTCTAATCCAAAATAAGTGTCAACTTTAGTAGTAGTACAACTTTGTACTAAAGTTTGCACAAAGTTGAGAAACTTATTTTGGAACGGAGGGAGTACATATTTGCTATGATCTGTCAGTCATTGAGATGCTATAGCATGCATGTTAGTCTCCTTTGTATTTGATGAAATGTTGCAACGGGCAACCTTGGACGCAAGATACATGTAACAGAAGCTAGAAGCTTCATAGCATTGTACAAATTTATCTCGCTGATAAATTACAGTACGTACTATACTAGTACTTCCTCCATTCCTAAATATAAGTCTTTGTAGAGATTTCACCATGAACCACATGCGGATGTATATAGATGCATTTTAAGTGTAGATTCATTCATTTTTGTTCCGTATGTAGTGGAATCTCTACAAAGACTATCTACTAGTAATAGCTAGCCCCCACTAGTAGGAATTCTCTATCCTCTCCTTGCCACGTCATCAAAATTGATGTAGCCGTTAGATGAAGTAAATCAGTCCATAATAGCCGTCTGATCTAGACGTTGAGAGGCTCCGCACTAAGCCACATGCAAGCATGCAGAAATACCGTGCCACATGCATGTGTGTGGGTTTTGAATCACATCAACATGTCTGCATGCAAGCATGCACCGGTAGCATGCATGTAAGTGAGCTTTTAAGTCCCATTAACATGTCAAAAAGAAAAATATAATCCCATTATGCAGTAGGAGTTGGCTGATCTTTTTTCCTTACGTGGGATGATCTAAATGATGATGGGAGTTTATTAAGTTTGGCTACCACATTTGTCATGCGGTCATAGAGTTTTTTTTGTTCTCTGAAATCGATAATTTTGCACAGAGAGATATAGCGCTGTTCTGCGCCAACGCGTGGGGACTCATCTATTAATATTTAGGAATGGAGGGAGTACTATGTAAAGAGTTAGGTGTCGCACGGTGTTAGTGTGAGGTGGGCCATGCAATCATTGAGCCTGCGTGTTTTCAGTCCTCTTGCACGCCTCCGCTGTAAGAATGGAGGAAATTGTAATCTAGTAGTAGTATACCTCCTTTCGCCGAAAGCGTGGGACATCCAACAGTCCTACCACCTCAGTAATAAAGACCAATGAGCCATCAAATCACATAGACCCAGCAGTAAGTTGGACGGACGAAGCAACCATCACTCTTGCGCCAGTGAGAGGTCGCATCCGCTCTGTCCGGGCATGAATGCGGCACCGATTCTTTGGAGCGGCGCTGACCATTTCGGGCGGGAAGCGCGCTCGGGTGATGGAGGGGCTTTGGGTGGGCCAGGCTGGTCAGGAGCGGGCGTGGCAGTTGTCCGCATGTCCCTACCGGACACGCCTGGAAACGAGAGGATGCACCGACTCTCGCGGCGAAAATCGTACACTACACAACATCTCTCTGTAGGAGTAGGTCGATATGTCGCTCTCTCTAACACACACATGGTGTTACACACACACACACACACACACACACACACACACACACACACACACACACACACACACACACACGCACGCACCTTGGTCCCATTGCACCTTCTAACGTGACTTATTACACCTAGACGGAGGGAGTAGTAAGTATACGAGATACGGTGGCACACTGACTTAAGTCGAATACAAGTGCCCAAAATTTGTGTGCATGTTATAATAAGGATTCACTTAAAATAGTACGTGAGCGAACAGAGGGATCAATTGGACAGTGTTCCCGAGCAGTAGCGAGATGTGTGAGGTAAGATACACCGCTGGCGCTTTTAATTTTTCTTATTAATTTGTTTGTTTCACCCTCTGACTGGTGGGACCCAACGTACTACGTGGAGAGAGGTAAGGTGACTAAGGTTGCATTATTTCTGCACCACTGTGGATAGTCTTACCACCAAAGCCACATGACACGATTATGATTGAAATCCCAATGACTCCCACACAAACAAAAAAACACGGCATGCTTGACACACGGATGCAGGAATGTATAAAAGGTTATTTCCCTTTCTTTGAACATAACGGGAGGGTTGTTTAGCTGGTTAGCCTGTTCGCTCATCAAACTTGAGGTCTCGGGTTCGATAGCTACACTTGAGCATAATTTGTGCCAGGAGGATTCTTTGACTGGTCAAAATGTTTTCTAGGGTTTGCATGCTTCACACTCTCTCTCCAGTATATATATACACGATGGAGCCTCAGCGCTTGTAGTTGCTCTCTTCACACTCTCTCGCCCTCTCCCGCTGGAGCCTCAGTGCTTGTAGTTTCTCTCTTCACACTCTCTCGCCCTCTCCAGATCTAAAGAAGACTTAGTTGGCCTCTCTCTCCCTTCACTGCTGCTCAAAAGAGCCAGCAGGATCCGTCCGCCGGGAAGGGAAGGAGGCTTAACGCTGTTGCCATCGGCGAGGGGCTACTGGCGCAGCTGTTCACTTTCCACCCAGCGGCGGCGCGGGAGGGCCTCCGACCCCTTCTTCTTCGCCGCCGTCCCGTCGCCCACCGAACCACGCCCCAAGAGCCTTAAGGTATAATTTACTTACTCCACGTGCATTGCTCTAGCTGCATGTGTACCACGAATCTAGGACGTGGTTCAAAGAGGAAAGGAGTGGGGGAAAGTAGTGGGAAAAGTTGTATATAGCATGAATCTAGGACGTGGTTCAAAGAGGAAATGATGGGGGAAAGTTGTATAGCATTAGTCTAGGACGTGGTTCAAAGAGGAAAGGAATGGGGGAAAGTAGTGGGGAAAGTTGTATCGCATAAATCTAGGACGTGCTTCAAAGAGGGAAGGAAAGGGCGAAAGTACTAGTTCAAAAAGGAAAGGAAGGGACAAGGCTGTAGAGTTTGAGCAGGACTAGATTTGCTGCGCTCACATAGGGAAAGGCGTCTAAAGATAACAAAACTGGGACCAACACAAATATGCTCCTTGGTTGTTTGTTCTTTGTTGCAATAGACTGTGCATGACCACAGTACATCGGTAGATGCAGATGGTGCTGGTGCGTCCACTATCCCGTGCAACTCATTAGCTGTTGTTAATCTAAGGCCCTGTTTGGTTAAAAACTCCCTGTGCCTACCTGCTGGGTTCCAGGGACTAAACATGGACTAGAGGTTATTATATAACATGCTAAAAGACCATGTTACCCCTAGTAATGAACTAATAGAGACAAGTGTGATGCGTGGCAGGGGCAACTGTTGGAAAAAGTCCCCAAAAGACTCCCTCGGGGTCTTCTTTCTTTAGTCCCAAATGCCCACTTTTAGTCCCTAAAAGTCCCTCCTGTTTGGTTTAGATGGGACTGACACGGAGTTTTTTTAGTCCCTACACCAAAATGTCCTTGTAAACAAACACCCTCTAATAATGCCGCTAGAAAATTGATGCAATGCCATAGTTAAAAGCAAATTACATGTTTAATGAATTTTATTGTTAATATAATCTCTATGCTAGTATTAATCAATGACACCGTTTGAGGAATGCTACTGTCTTGCTTTCTCTCCCATTTAGATAAGGTAGCTGCTTCTTTTTGTTGGCTTCTGTGTCATCCATCGTTATTGACCACTAATTGTTTCCTTTGCACCTCTGTGTAAACAAGGTTATCTGCTTCACCTCGTTGCCATTGTGACCTTTTGTTGCACTCACAAAACACTTATGTTTTAAGAGTGTTTTGTGTAGTTCAACCAAAATGTCACACCGACAACGTTGCTTGATTGCTTGATCTTAGTGGAACTGCACAAGAGGAGATCTTACTTCCTATCCGTTAAGGCAAATTTGGTTCAGATCTTCTTCTTGTGAGTTGTTTGAATTCCGCATCATGAGAGGTCAGTACTAGCCTTCTTTCACATGATTCGGCAGTGTGCATTCATATGTTGTGCTACTTGTACGATAATGTTGCTTGATTTTAGTGAACTTCACAAATGGAGACAAGACTTCCAATCTGTATGTGCACCGTAATATCCCATTGAGGTAAGATAAGGATATTTCAGAACTGTTGGCCTGTATTTTGCCACTTTCATCAGAAAATTACATTTAGTACTATACTTGCGCTCCCTAATTGACATGCCAAATCTTACATTGAAGGCGAAGCTTGTTTGTTATTGAACCAAGAGATGAAGGGGAAGAACAAGGGGAAGAAAAAAAATCAACTCCCGGTGCTGTAATGAAGCACTAGAACTGTGATGACACAAGTAATGATATAGTTTTGCATCTTAATTTATTGCTATGGCTGGAACGAGCAATTGTTTTGCCACTGATTTGATGCCACTCTTAATGTAATATGTAATTATCTCTACTTGTGCAAACATGGATTTTCTTTGAAGATACCATATATTTTAGTGGAACTGCACAAGCAGATGTTGGAAATATTAAACTAATCGAGGATTATATAGTAAGCATGGCCACCACCGTAGAGAGCAACAGATGGTTCCGGAGAATTGCTTCATCTGTATGCTCTACACAATAAGCCTCCTGACAAAGGTTGGTACTCGCCCACTGATTTCATCCATATGATTGAGCTTTGTCATCTCTATTGGTGTTGTGCTACCGTTTAGATACTGTCATGAAAAAGTGGTATTGTCCTTGATAAGTGCTTCATCTGTGCTGTTTTAAATATTTCCTTTCCTTTTTTTCGAGCAAACAGTGGTGCTAGCATTTAGTAGTCCTCTTGTCTTTGCACAACAGGATCATCTTCCTCTGAAGAAGAATATGGAGTACGTGAAGTGACTAGTTCCGATTATGCCAGGATGAACAAGCCCTGTCTATCTCATCATCAGAAGGAGCAGTTGAAGGATGGTTACATTACTCCCCACAAGACCAAACTAACTTCAGCTCAGAAGGACTGACAAAATATCCATTTTTTTGCTGTGATGCGCGAGTACAATGTTGTTCTAGGATTCTTTCTGGTGAGTTCCATTTTTCTAAAAGTGTGCTCTACATGGACCATGTATGTGCCTGTTGAAACTGTCAATTCATAGTACAATTTGCTCTATACTAATCACTTTATTGTATTTGTGCAAACAGGGGTGCTCAGCTTGATTTCAATGGGAACTGCACAAAATGTTCATGAATACATCAAATCATTCATTTCCACCACAAGAAAGGAGGTGCCGATAAGTTCAAGGCGTTGCAACATATAAGGGCGAAATCATACAAGCTACGCGTGAATTTGGTTTATTTTGGTGGAACTGCAAAAAAGAACAGCTGGTTTATTTAGCACGAGGTGCCATGTCAATGTCCAAATTGACAACCCTGCCCATTCCACAATCTTAGGCATTTGATATTTTGGAATGGGACAACCTTGTCAAATTTTGCTCATTGATTTTAGCAAGACATGCGTTTGATATTTTCGAATGGGACGCCCCTTGCTGTCAGCAGCGTTGATCATTTTTTTCTTTATTCTTTAGTTGTTAAGTAAATATTTCCTCTGACATGTGAGTCGCTGAGATGCATAATCATCGATTGTTTTGAGTGTTCTCTATGAATTGACAGGCCTGTGTGTTTGATTGCAATGTACATAAACGCTAAAAAGCTGCTCAAACTCTTTGTACTCCTTCTGTTCCTTTTTACTTCGCACATTGTGAAAGTGCATACTTTTTTGTATAAGATTTGTCAAAGTAGAGATACTTTGACTGCACACAAAACTTGTATGCAGACTAGAAAGGACCGGAGGGAGTACATGTGAAACTACTGCAAACAAGGTGATCACCCTGGGAATAATGCTAGTACGTATTGTTTTGCATGTTCATCCAATGCCAGTGATACATGAATTCGAACTAATCGAAAAAAATTCATTCATACACGGTCGGATTTCATATAAACATGCCAGATTTCATTACATTTCATACATTCTTCAACTAAAAAGGGGTGCGCTGGAGGTATAATTAATTAACCGAAGCTACCCACCTGTGTCCCGCTGAGCCGAACAGAAGCTTCAGTGACTTAACTGCAGGAGCAGTTGCGTAACTGACATGTGGCCTGTTGGGCCCACGTGCCAGTCAGCCAACTGCACCAACAGTTAAGTAGAAGCAGCGTTATTCTCCAGCAGAACTCCCCGACTCCACGTCGCCGCCAAGAAGCTAACCGGCCGTCAATGGTCAACCCGCCTAGCTTGGCTTCAACAGGAGGGTAGCAGCGGTGGCCTTACTTGGACCCGAGCGGCGGCGACCTACCGTGTTCTACTCTTCCTCGTTTTCTCTGTGGCGCGGCCTCGTTGGCAGCGGGGCGGGGCCTCGGCGGAGCCGGCGATGTCCTCTATCTCATTGCCGGCGGGCGGCGCCTCAGCGAAGCAGTGGAAATCCTCCCCTGCGTTGCCGGCAGGGTGGTGCCTCGGCTGAGCCAGCGATGTCCCCTGCCTCATTGTTGGCGGGGCGGGGCCTCGGCGGAGCCGGCGGTGTCCTCTGCCTCGTTGTTGGCGCCGCGGGGCCTCGGCGGAGCTGGGCCTCGTCAACGCCAGCGGAGCGGGGACTCGTCGGAGCCGGCATTGTCCTCTGCCTCGTTGTTGACGCCGCGGGGCCTCACCGGAGCAGGGCCTCGTCGACGCCAGTGGAGCGGGGACTCGTTGAAGCCGGCATTGTCCTCTGCCTCGTCCTCGGTCTCGCCAAATAGCGCCTCGCCCGCTTCATCGCCCTCTTTGCTAGCCTCTTTGTAGGCGGCCGCAGGCTCCGCCACCCGCATGCGGTTCCGCCAGTGCTTGAGGCGGCCTTGCTGGCGGAGCGGTATGAGTCGAGCAGCGCCTCCTGCTCCGCCCACTCTATGGCGATCTACTCCTCCACCTGCAGGTGCTCCTGGAGGAGATGGTGGTTGTAGGCGGCGTCGGCCTGCGCCTCCCGGAACTGCTCCTGATGCATCTGCCTCACACTGTCCATATATTGGGCACGGGCCTCGCCGATGGTCATGGTGCAATGCACCGGCGAGGATGGCGTGGAGGCGGGGGTTGGCGCCGGATCGTCGACTACCATGTTCTCCATTGCTACGTCGTCGTCCTCCGGCTGCCTACAGGCCAGCCGGTCGGCAGCAATGGCAGCCATCTCCTTGTGGTCCGTTGTCCGCCCGTCCCGAAGAGCGCTGGAGCGCGAGGAAGCCATGGTGGGCAGTAGTGGAGTGGACAGGAGAAAGGGAACGGATGCGGATGAGTGCGGCTATCGCTGGCACAACAGTTTATATAGCAATGGTGGGCGGGTGGAGGGACGGACATGTGGCGCCGGAGTAGCCGCCTCGGCAACCACGTATCATTAATGTGGGGAGGCAGATGGACGGAAGGATGGCACTTGTGTCGTTTGAAGGCGGAGCAATCGCCTGCACCGGGAAGCGGGGCGGGCAGCGCTGACTGTTTCGGGCAGAAAGCGCGCACGGGCGAGAATATCACTTTACTTGGAGAGGATGACAGTGGGGACCCACTAGGTCCATAGCCTCACGTACGCAAGTGCCTCCATATTATATATATATATATATATGTATGTATGTATGTATGTATAAAACTATACTCCCTCCGTCAGGATGCCTTACCAGAGCGATGAGGAGACTGGGAAGTAAAAAGAATTCCTAAACTCTCTGATATATAATTCCTAAATGACTCAAAACATTTTTCTAGACACAACTCGGCCGCTAAAAACGATCAATCAGTGGGGGCTCCTAAGGTCGGGGAAGGCTCTGATTACCAACTTGTAACGCCCTCGATGTGGCTATATCTCCCACGTGTCGAAGCACGACTTAGAGGCATAACCGCATTGAAAGCAATGTCGCAAGTGAGGTAATCTTCACACAACCCATGTAATACATAAGGGAAAGAGATACATAGTTGGCTTACAATCGCCACTTCACACAATACATGAGTAAAGCATTACATCATACAGATACAATTAAGGTCCGACTACGGAACCAAAATAAAAGAAGACTACCCCAAATGCTACACAGATCCCCGATCGTCCCGACTGGGATCCACTACTGATCAACTGAAATGAAACAACACAACGAACAAGATCTTCATCGAGCTCCTCCTTGAGCTCGGGTGCGTCACCTGCACGGTTCCATCGGCACCTGCAAGCTGGTTTTGGAAGTATCTGTGAGTCACAGGGACTCAGCAATCTCACACCCGCGAGATCAAGACTATTTAAGCTTATAGGTAGGGTAAAAGGTATGAGGTGGAGCTGCAGCAAGCGACTAGCATATATGGTGGCTAACATACGCAAATGAGAGCGAGAAGAGAAGGCAAAAGCACGGTCGAACAACTATGATCAAGAAGTGATCCTGAAACTACTTGCGTCAAGCATAACTCCAACACCGTGTTCACTTCCCGGACTCCGCCGAGAAGAGACCATCACGGTTACACACGCGGTTGATGTATTTTACTTAAGGTCAACTTCAGGTTTTCTACAACCGGACATTAACAAATTCCCATCTGCCACATAACCGCGGGCACGGCTTTCGAAAGTTCAAACCCTGCAGGGGTGTCCCAACATAGACCATTATAAGCTCTCGCGATCAACGAAGGATATTCCTTCTCCCCGGGAAGACCCGATCAGTCTCGGAATCCCGGCTACAAGACATTTCGACAGTAATAAAACAAGTCCAGCAAAGCCGCCCGATGCGCCGACATCCTGATAGGAGCTGCACATATCTCGTTCTCAGGGAAACACCGGATAAGTCAAGCTATGAGTAAAACCAGACTTCGAGTTTCCCCGAGGTGGCCCCGCAGGCTGCTCGGTTCGGACCAACACTTAGACAAGCATTGGCCCGGGGGGCTAAATAAAGATGACCCTCGAGAGAGCGACTCCCAAGGGAAAAGTAGGTGGTGGTGAGGCAAATGGTAAAACCAAGGTTGGGCCTTGCTGGAAAAGCTTTATTCAAAGCGAACTGTCCAGGGGGTCCCATAAATCACCCAACCGCGTTAGGGACGCAAAAATCCGGGAACATAATACCGATATGACGGAAACTAGGGCGGCAAGAGTGGAACAAAACACCAGGCATAAGGCCGAGCCTTCCACCCTTTACCAAGTATATAGATGCATTAATTAAATAAGATATATTGTGATATCCCAACAAGTAAACATGTTCCAACAAGGAACAACGTCTCCATGTTCCAACAAGGAACAAAGTTCATCTTCACCTGCAACTAACAACGCTATAAGAGGGGATGAGCAAAGCGGTAACATAGCCAAACAACGGTTTGCTAGGACAAGGTGGGTTAGAGGCTTGGTTTAACAATATGGGAGGCATGACAAGCAAGTGGTAGGTATCGCAGCATAGGCATAGCAAAAGAGCGAGCAACTAGCAAGCAAAGATAGAAGTGATTTCGAGGGTATGGTCATCTTGCCTGAGATCCCGCAAGGAAGAAGAACGAGTCCATGAAGAAGACAAACGAACGTAGTCAAACGAATCCTCACAACTCCGGAACGAAACCGAAGCTAACGAGAGAAGCAACCCGGAAACAAACAAACAACATAGTCAACAACCATCGCATCAACATGGCATGATGCACAATCAAGTATGATGCATGTCCGGTTTAATGATTCATGGCATGGCAAAGTGCAACAAACAATACTACAAGTTAAGTGGAGCTCAATATGCAACGAGTTGCATATTGACGAAACACCACATGACTTATTTACTTCTCTCTTAGCTATGTACCCAACAATATTAAATGTTGTTAACCATGGCAAGAGATGAAGCATATGAAAACTAACTCTCTAAACAATTTAAATGGGGCCGGATATAACAAACAACAAATCCGGTAAATCCCCATATGCATTTATCAAATTTAATGGAAACAACAAATATAAACATTTTAAATGTTGTTATTATGATGCGGATGACATATGCAAGTTTTATGCAATTATTATTAAAAGTTGACAAGAGCATTAAGAAGCATTTGTCATCGTGGCGGAAACGAAAGGGGTGCCACGGCAACGAATCCGAAAATGATGCCACGGCAACATATCGGTTCCAATAACTCGATTGAGATGTCGGTGCAAAAGAAAGTGTGACGGAAGCGAGTTAAGCAAGATGGTGGGGTGTTCCCGGTTACCGGGTTCCCACAAGACGATGGCTTGGCAACGAGGAGAAACATGCAAGCGACAATTTCGGACACGGTGCAAACACGGGCATCTCATCAAACACATGCATTCGGTCCACGTCGGTCGTCTCGGCGGTTATACCTTCGAAGCGCGCATTTTGGAACGGATCAAGTTCGTAGAGGGAAGTAGTCGTTCACGAACGTCGTGGGAAGTGGTCGTTCTCGCGGCGGTAGTGGAAGTAGTTGTACACGGCAACGGTAGTAGTACACACAACGTCAGGGTACTTGTCGGTCCGGTCTTGGCGGTGTAGATGTACACGGTGTCGGGGTACTTGTTGCATCACCGGGTGTAGTCGTACATGTTCGAAGCGGAACTTGGCGTATCCATGTACTTCGGAGTCATTGTGTAGCCGTTTGTGTCGTAGTCGGACTTGACGAAAAACACACCGGTTGTAGTGGTACACGGCTCGTAGGTGTTCGGATCACCGGAAGAGGTACTTGACATCCACGGAAATTAACAGCGGAGGCCACGGGTCTCAGGTCTCGAGTTTTGGTCCTGAACTTGAGGAGGTCGACGGTCGAAGTGGCCCACGCGAGCACTCACGCACGGGCGAGCGATCGGGTGCTGATGCTCAGGCGACGAGCTGGGAAAACAGAGGCCGGCAGCAGGGACTTGACGCTGGACGATGCGGGCGAGCGCAGGCACGTCCTCCTCCCTGCTCGAACGAAGCAGAGGCGGGGCAGGGGCTTGCAGCGAAGCGAGATACGCCGGAGATGAAGAGGGCGGCCACGGGACGGGCGGATCCGACAGATGGGCGTCCAACCCGGCTGGTGGCGGGACGAGGGAGCTTGCGAGGGCCCATGGCGAGGAGGCAGAGCTCGCGACAGGAGGTGAAGAAGACGGTGCGGCGGTGGGGCGAGGCACGCAGGGCCACGGGGCGGCTGCGCGCCTACGGGAGCGAAGCGGTGGGTGCGGCGCGCGTGGAGAGGCTCGGGGTTGAGCTTCTGGCGCTTTACGAAGATGGTGCGGAGGACGACGGATGCGGGCGCGGATCCGAAGGGCGAGGCCAGTGCGGGACTTGGATCTGCTAGTGAAAGAGATGAACGCCATGGGGGGGGCTCGAGAAGACCATGGCGTTGAGGGAGACCATGGAGCTCCTGTTAGTAGCGACGAAGAGAGGCGGCGGCGCTCCTGGCAGTTGACGAAGAGGGGGAAGGCGGGGAATGGCACAGCCGGCAACGGTTCCAGTGGCCGGCGTAGTCCAGGGAGGAGGCGAATGGGGAGGACGAGGGGTGGCGGCACTGGAGTTGGGGTCAAGCGAGGCGGGCTGCGGGGATGGATCTGGGCATGGAGAACGAGAAGAGTGGCGGCGCGAGGGAAGCAGGAGGGGACCGAGGGAGTTGAAGATCGGGCGCTGGGTGCAGGCTAGGGTTAAGAGGAGGGTTTAGGTGGGCTGGGCTAGCTGCGCAAAAGGGCCGGCCTAGATGTACAGACCCAAGAGGTCGGCTGGGCTGGCTCTCTTCTCTCCCCCTCTTAAATCTTCTTTAACACAAAACATTACAGAGAAGGAAAAAATAAGAGGGGTTTAGGGAACAAATTTGAGCATGTGGGTAATTTTCCTGGACTCCCAAAAATGAGCTTGATCACGGAAAAATATAAGTGGGCACGCGTGTGAAGTTGAATTCAAACTCATTTGAATTTAATTCAAATGGTTTGAACTAGGACGAGGTTTTAGGAGTGTCCAGAAATGTTGAACATTTAGGAAGGGGTTCGAAAAGTGGGAAAAGAATTATAGGCAAGGTTAGAGAGTCAAAACTTGGAGAAGGAAAGGCCACGGGATTTAACATGCACATGTGTTGTGGTTAATTCCAAATAAATGGAATAATTTTACTATAGCTCCCTAATAATATTAAGAGGCTTTAATATGTTATAAAGAGAAATCACGAGTGAATTCCCTCGATTTAAATGGAACAAAGATCCATGCCATTTATTTAGTTGAGTTGCAAAAGATTTATGAGAAGATGGCATGATGACATGATGCAATGCAAAAATAAAAGAGCAAGCACAAATGAAGCACACGGCGAAACCCGGAATATATGGAAGTCTTCTCGAGCATCGGTCTCGGGGCGTTACAACACGCCACCACTACAAGAGGATCTCGTCCCGAGATCTAGGATGGCACCGGAGAGAAACGGAAGAGGAAGAGAAAGGTAAAACTAAGTTGCTTCTTTGACCAATGAGTGAAACCGATGAAACACTCCGCTAGATAAGAGGAACATGGGACATGGATTTCGGCGAGAAAGAAGAGTTTACGTGACATGATAGACATTGAAACCACTCCGGTTAAAACTAGATAGAGAAGGAACAAGAATCACATAATTTGGGCAGCACTCCGGCTGAAAATGGAAGGGATTTGAACATGATCTTGACAAGATGAGAGGATACTTGCTGAGATTAACAACACACTGCCTCCGGAACTATTAAAAGAATGGCACAAGGGGTAAGAAAGATTTCAGACAGCACTCCGGTTGAGAAGAGATGCAAGACTTGAAAAGATGGGAGAGCTCGAATGAAAACACGACACTCCGGTTAAATGGATTAGCAAGGAAAAGAACATGATATTGGCAAAACGAGATGATGATTCGAAGAGAGTAACATCACAATGCCTCCGGAACGAAAGAATGGAAGTTAGATGGTTGGAACGGAGAAGATAATGACAACTTCAACCACAATTGAATTTGGAAAGCATCCTTACAGAGTAGGATTTAACGGAGTTGTTTGAAAAACAACAACGGTAAGAATAAACTTGTAGCGGGCTTATGGAAACATCTCAAAATTATGAGGTGAGCTTCTGCCACCAACGGAAACAAATGATTGGATTGATATGAACAAGGAGACGAGAAACTTATTTCACCGGGAGGACAAATGAAGAACTTGGGTCATTTAAGAGCACCATAAGCAACAATCCTTAGGGAAAGCTTTAAGTGAAATATAACCCAAGATAACTCCAATGAAGAGATTGATGGATTTAAAATACCTCATTCTTGACAACATGTGAATCATGAAGCATGAAGGGAAATTGTCAAGAATGACATAACACCATCTCAAAAGATAAGGTAGAAAGGATTGCACTTTGGAATGCAAGATGAAGAATACTTGAACTCCTCCAAACAAAACATGTGTTGAACACCATGTTTATTTTAGAGTATAGCTTGGCGGATCATAACTTCAAGAAAAATCTTGAAGAACAAATGAAGAATGAAAAGAATCCTTAACGTACCACCATGTAGAGCCTCCATGAAGAACTCCGGTAATGAAAAGATGATAAAAATAAAGAGAAGTTGAAAACACAAGGTGAAGCCTTGCGATGATTTAGATGGAGCTTCGCGACGAGATAATGCGGAAAACTTGGAACTCCGGAAAAGAAAAAGATGAAACATCTCGAACCGGGAAATGTGACATGATGAACAACTCTGGAAAGAAGAAACTAGATCACTTGGATGAAACCATAATAAGAATTACGTTATGCATATCCTTCACCAATTTAAATTGATGACAAGCAACGGATTTGGCATACTACTTATTCCCGTAGAAAGGATTAAGAGAGATATAGCGTAAACTTGGAGAAGGTCTTCAACGAACCACCGGTAGGATTGGAAAGAACGAATGAATTGATATGCTAACAAAGAAAGAGAACTCTTGAACGAACCACCGTAAGAATTTAAAATGGACGAGAAAAGATAAAGAAACACCGGGAAGAATTAGCAAATGAACGAAGATGCTTGCTAGGATTTAGATACACGAGAACGAAGAGATCATGAACTGATTAGAGGATATTTGAACGATGCACCGGTATGATTTGGAGAATGAGAGCTGAAAGCTGAGAATGAGGAATTATGAAATGATGGCCTTCGGGGAAAATAAATGGAAACAACTCATGAAATGCTCCGGATGGTTATGAAAAGAAATCTCACAATCGAAACAATTATGAGAGAATGGCATCAATCTAGGACCATGAATCTTGAAGAGATTGGACCAAGATTTAAAAGAAACTCTTCTTCGGTCTTCAAATGTTGAGAATGACGATGAGAAACACCACCATGAATTGTTGAGGCACTCCAGAATGAAAATTAGAAAGGTTGAACCAACGATGAAAAGAATTTGAAAGATCTTGGAGAAAGACATATGACTGATGGAATCCATTCTTACGTCAAACTTTTAAATGAATTTGAGAAAAGCTCCGGGAAAATTAGAAGAGTCAGGTAAGATCCTGGGAAAGGACCTGTGGGTTAAGTCCCACTCAAAAGAAACACCGTTGAATGATTGCTTGAAAAGAGAGATTGCACCGGTTGAATTAAATAGCTTGAATAAGATATCATCCTCAAAAGAACTTGAGTGAATTGAGAATGGAAAGTTGAATCTTCTGAGATATCTTCAACACTCCGGAACAAATGAATAGCAAGAAGTGGATGATTAAGAGGTCCACCGGTATGAGAAAAAACATTAGAAACGAGGAAAAGAATATGATCAACACTGAAAACTTGAATTAAATCCACCGGAGAAGAAAAAGAACGAAGAATAATAAACTTGAAGCTCTGTTAGTATCATCCTGAGAATCACCGGATAAGAACATTGACGGAAAAGAATGGAGAGACTTCTCACAAATAAGGGAATACTTGATCAAGAAATATGAGTCCTTGAAGAAAAAGGGTGGGAGGGCGGGAAAACAAAGGCACTTGGGGACGGGTGAAACGGATACCATTGAGAAAACCAAGAATTGGTCTTGCACAAATTGAAAGGATCGGGTTAACTTGAAGAGAATCATGCCGGTTGAAAGGAATTAACATGACAACCTTGAAAGGATTAGCAATCCCATAGAAATATGAGAACACCATTTAGAGAAAAGGTATGGAATCAACACTTGACATTGAAGCAACTCGAATACCACAAAACAAAACAAAAACAAAGGATTGGCTTGCAAAATAAGCCAGAAACAAACATATGATAGATCCCATATCATATCATGTGTCTGTTGGAAAGATATCCTACGAGATACTTGAATTCCCACTTATAAACTCCCGAAACTTTCTGGTTATGCAATTAGGTGTTGGGGATACAGGGGACACAAAATATATCACCCAAACTAACAATACCTAGATCCAGTTGTATCCATCCTTCAACACATAACCAAGAAACCTTCGGAAATCATCTACCTCAACCTTCGAAAAGCATCCGTTATACGAGTTATGGCAATACTCCCGCACTCGCCTCAGTACTGGGCTATCAGGGTTATCTCACCAACAACTATACAAAAGAGATTTTCGATGTTAGCGTACTAAACTCAGGTATTCCAGAACTGTAACGATAAAATTATGACGACAACACCTCGGAGCTCAACTCCCCGGGACACCTCCACTAAACCCCTGCTGACGGGAGGCACCAAGACAATGTTGTCATCACAAAACCATCGGAACGATTCTAAGATACCCGCGTGATCATAATTTTTTTTTGTGAAATTTGAGAAGAGAAGAGTCAAAACTCTACGTCAGGATGCCTTACCAGAGCGATGAGGAGACTGGGAAGTAAAAAGAATTCCTAAACTCTCCGATATATAATTCCTAAATGACTCAAACATTTTTCTAGACACAACTCGGCCGCTAAAAACGATCAATCAGTGGGGGCTCCTAAGGTCGGGGAAGGCTCTGATTACCAACTTGTAACGCCCTCGATGCGGCTATATCTTCCACGTGTCGAAGCACGACTTAGAGGCATAACCGCATTGAAAGCAATGTCGCAAGTGAGGTAATCTTCACACAACCCATGTAATACATAAGGGAAAGAGATACATAGTTGGCTTACAATCGCCACTTCACACAATACATGAGTAAAGCATTACATCATACAGATACAATTAAGGTCCAACTACGGAACCAAAATAAAAGAAGACTACCCCAAATGCTACACAGATCCCCGATCGTCCCGACTGGGCTCCACTACTGATCAACTGAAATGAAACAACACAACGAACAAGATCTTCATCGAGCTCCTCCTTGAGCTCGGGTGCGTCACCTGCACGGTTCCATCGGCACCTGCAAGCTGGTTTTGGAAGTATCTGTGAGTCACGGGGACTCGGCAATCTCACACCCGCGAGATCAAGACTATTTAAGCTTATAGGTAGGGTAAAAGGTATGAGGTGGAGCTGCAGCAAGCGACTAGCATATATGGTGGCTAACATACGCAAATGAGAGCGAGAAGAGAAGGCAAAAGCACGGTCGAACAACTATGATCAAGAAGTGATCCTGAAACTACTTACGTCAAGCATAACTCCAACACCGTGTTCACTTCCCGAACTCCGCCGAGAAGAGACCATCACGGTTACACAGGCGGTTGATGTATTTTACTTAAGGTCAACTTCAGGTTTTCTACAACCGGACATTAACAAATTCCCATCTGCCACATAACCGCGGGCACGGCTTTCGAAAGTTCAAACCCTGCAGGGGTATCCCAACTTAGCCCATTATAAGCTCTCGCGATCAACGAACGATATTCCTTCTCCCCGGGAAGACCCGATCAGTCTCGGAATCCCGGCTACAAGACATTTCGACAGTAATAAAACAAGTCCAGCAAAGCTGCCCGATGCACCGACATCCTGATAGGAGCTGCACATATCTCGTTCTCAGGGCAACACCAGATAAGTCAAGCTACGAGTAAAACCAGACTTCGAGTTTCCCCGAGGTGGCCCCGCAGGCTGCTCGGTTCGGACCAACACTTAGACAAGCATTGGCCCGGGGGCTAAATAAAGATGACCCTCGAGAGAGCGACTCCCAAGGGAAAAGTAGGTGGTGGTGAGGCAAATGGTAAACCAAGGTTGGGCCTTGCTGGAAAAGCTTTATTCAAAGCGAACTGTCGAGGGGGTCCCATAAATCACCCAACCGCGTTAGGGACGCAAAAATCCGGGAACATAATACCGATATGACGGAAACTAGGGCGGCAAGAGTGGAATAAAACACCAGGCATAAGGCCGAGCCTTCCACCCTTTACCAAGTATATAGATGCATTAATTAAATAAGATATATTGTGATATCCCAACAAGTAAACATGTTCCAACAAGGAACAACGTCTCCATGTTCCAACAAGGAATAAAGTTCATCTTCACCTGCAACTAACAACGCTATAAGAGGGGCTGAGCAAAGCGGTAACATAGCCAAACAACGGTTTGCTAGGACAAGGTGGGTTAGAGGCTTGGTTTAACAATATGGGAGGCATGACAAGCAAGTGGTAGGTATCACAGCATAGGCATAGCAAAAGAGCGAGCAACTAGCAAGCAAAGATAGAAGTGATTTCGAGGGTATGGTCATCTTGCCTGAGATCCCGCAAGGAAGAAGAACGAGTCCATGAAGAAGACAAACGAACGTAGTCGAATGAATCCTCACAACTCCGGAACGAAACCGAAGCTAACGAGAGAAGCAACCCGGAAACAAACAAACAACATAGTCAACAACCATCGCATCAACATGGCATGATGCACAATCAAGTATGATGCATGTCCGGTTTAATGATTCATGGCATGGCAAAGTGCAACAAACAATACTACAAGTTAAGTGGAGCTCAATATGCAACGAGTTGCATATTGAGGAAACACCACATGACTTATTTAGTTCTCTCTTAGCTATGTACCCAACAATATTAAATGTTGTTAACCATGGCAAGAGATGAAGCATATGAAAACTAACTATCTAAACAATTTAAATGGGGCCGGATATAACAAACAACAAATCCGGTAAATCCCCATATGCATTTATCAAATTTAATGGAAACAACAAATATAAACATTTTAAATGTTGTTATTATGATGCGGATGACATATGCAAGTTTTATGCAATTATTATTAAAAGTTGACAAGAGCATTAAGAAGCATTTTTCATCGTGGCGGAAACGAAAGGGGTGCCACGGCAATGAATCCGAAAATGTTGCCACGGCAACATATCGGTTCCAATAACTCGATTGAGATGTCGGTGCAAAAGAAAGTGTGACGGAAGCGAGTTAAGCAAGATGGTGGGGTGTTCCCGGTTACCGGGTTCCCACGAGACGATGGCTTGGCAACAAGGAGAAACATGCAAGCGACAATTTCGGACACGGTGCAAACACGGGCATCTCATCAAACACATGCATTCGGTCCATGTCGGTCGTCTCGGCGGTTATACCTTCGAAGCGCGCATTTTGGAACGGATCAAGTTCGTAGAGGGAAGTAGTCGTTCACGAACGTCGTGGGAAGTGGTCGTTCTCGCGGTGGTAGTGGAAGTAGTTGTACACGGCAACGGTAGTAGTACACACGACGTCAAGGTACTTGTCGGTCCGGTCTTGGCGGTGTAGATGTACACGGTGTCGGGGTACTTGTCGCATCACCGGGTGTAGTCATACACGTTCGAAGCGGAACTTGGCGTATCCATGTACTTCGGAGTCATTGTGTAGCCGTTTGTGTCGTAGTCGGACTTGACGAAAAACACACCGGTTGTAGTGGTACACGGCTCTTAGGTGTTCGGATCACCGGAAGAGGTACTTGACGTCCACGGAAATTAACAGCGGAGGCCACGGGTCTCAGGTCTCGAGTCTTGGTCCTGAACTTGAGGAGGTCGACGGTCGAAGTGGCCCACGCGAGCACTCACGCACGGGCGAGCGAGCGGGTGCTGATGCTCAGGCGATGAGCAGGGAAAACAGAGGCCGGCAGCAGGGACTTGACGCTGGACGATGCAGGCTAGCGCAGGCACGTCCTCCTCCCTGCTCGGACGAAGCAGAGGCGGGGCAGGGGCTTGCAGCGAAGCGAGATACGCCGGAGATGAAGAGGGCGGCCACGGAACGGGCGGATCCGACAGATGGGCATCCAACCCGGCTGGTGGAGGGACGAGGGAGCTTGCGAGGGCCCATGGCGAGGAGGCAGAGCTCGCGGCAGGAGGTGAAGAAGACGGTGCGACGGCGGGGCGAGGCACGCAGGGCCACGGGGCGGCTGCGCGCCTGCGGGAGCGAAGCGGTGGGTGCGGCGCGCGTGGAGAGGCTCGGGGTTGAGCTTCTGGCGCTTTACGAAGATGGCGCGGAGGACGAGGATGCGGGCGCGGATCCGAACGGCGAGGCCAGTGCGGGACTTGGATCTGCCAGTGAAAGAGATGAACGCCATGGCGGGGCTCGAGAAGACCATGGACGAGGGGTGGCGGCACTGGTGTTGGGGTCGAGCGAGGCGGGCTGCGGGGATGGATCTGGGCATGGAGAACGAGAAGAGTGGCGGCGCGAGGGAAGCAGGAGGGGATCGAGGGAGTTGAAGATCGGGCGCTGGGTGCAGGCTAGGGTTAAGAGGAGGGTTTAGGTGGTCTGGGCTAGCTGCGCAAAAGGGTCGGCCTAGATGTACAGACCCAAGAGGTCGGCTGGGCTGGCTCTCTTCTCTCCCCCACTTAAATCTTCTTTAACACAAAACATTACAGAGAAGGAAAAAATAAGAGGGGTTTATGGAACAAATTTGAGCATGCGGGTAATTTTCCTGGACTCCCAAAAATGAGCTTGATCACGAAAAAATATAAGTGGGCACGCGTGTGAAGTTGAATTCAAACTCATTTGAATTTAATTCAAATGGTTTGAACTAGGGCGAGGTTTTAGGAGTTTCCAGAAATGTTGAACATTTAGGAAGAGCTTCGAAAAGTGGGAAAAGAATTATAGGCAAGGTTAGAGAGTCAAAACTTGGAGAAGGAAAGGCCACGGGATTTAACATGCACGTGTGTTGTGGTTAATTCCAAATAAATGGAATAATTTTACTATAGCTCCCTAATAATATTAAGAGGCTTTAATATGTTATAAAGAGAAATCACGAGTGAATTCCCTCGATTTAAATGGAACAAAGATCCATGCCATTTATTTAGTTGAGTTGCAAAAGATTTATGAGATGATGGCATGATGACATGATGCAATGCAAAAATAAAAGAGCAAGCACAAATGAAACACACGGCGAAACCCGGAATATATGGAAGTCTTCTCGAGCATCGGTCTCGGGGCGTTACATGGACGTGCTGCATGCATTGGTCCTTGCCCGAGCAAAAAAAATGAGGAAAGGGGTTTCCACGGGAGACAACGAGGAAGAGGTGGAAGCGCTCGCTGGAGTAATTTATTTTGCTTCCCCCTAGTTTCGTGACATCACGGTCCCACACCATTGTCAACCTATGTAGTAGTCAATAAACGAGAGAATTGCACAAGAAGCGGCCGACAACTGGGACCAAGCAGCTCGAGCAGTATTTGTGTTTTTGAGGTGTGAGCACTTCAGAGTTTTTCGATGTTTAACCCAGATATTAATTTTTCTCCTCTGGACAACAAAGAAAATATCGCTGCAGGTATTAACTGGGCGGGCTGTGGCCCGTCTAGCCCAGGCCAGATATCCAGCCCAGATATTAATTTTTTTCAAGCTGAAAATGGCTAGCCCGGCTATACTTTTCTTTTAGGAATACCCAGGCAAGGTCAAGTTGTTATTCTCCGCCCCGCTGGGCTGCAAATCTTTCCTACGAGGGATGCATTAGGCTTAACAAGAAAATGGGCTTTAAGAAATAATAAATGGGATGTAATTATAAAAACTGGGTAGTAACTATAAAAAAATGCACCAAACACGTGATTACTTTATAAAATATTATTTTTGGATATTGAAAATTTTAATTTCATTAATTGTTGTGAGCGCAATGTTTCGTTGGATTTTTACATAATATAAATTTATATTGAAATTGTATTTAACCTGACTAGAAATTTCGGGATAAAAATATTTCGGATCCCATCAAAATCTGGGAAATTTTATTGAAATCTGTTTTGAACGGTTGGTTGAAATGGGTTGTACTTTTAACAAACTGTAAATGGGATGTAGTAAATTCCATTAGAATTCAAAAATGGGCTACACATTCTTACAAATCTCAAATGGGCTATAAGTTCTCTGCCACACACTTCTGGCCTTACTAAGTTGGCGCGTCCCCTAAAGAAATAGAGTTGACGCGTATGCAAGGCTTTGCCAACTTATAGTCAACACACGGTTCTAGCAGCAGTGGCCGTTGGATGTCCATCCAACGGATGTCGTGCTTCTTCTTCAATCTCGGATATTCTAGCTTCACCCACCCAAAAACATGATTCCCCCCCTGACATCTGGGGCGCACCATTTCAGAAGCTGACCTGTGGGCCTAGTAAGTTGACGTACCAAGGGCTTTGTCAACTTAGTCAATATAAACAATTCTAGCTGCAGTGACGGTACAATGTCCATCCAACGGTCATAGTGCTTCTTCAACCTCTGGTCTTCTTGCTCCAGCCGCCCAAAGCAGCGCCGGTCGTGCCGCCTGCTGCTGCCTCCCGTGGTCAGCTGTGCTGCCGCGGAGGCCTCACGGCCCCCTACTATTCCCACCGCTGGCCAGGCCCTGCGGCGACGACAGCCTCACACCGCAGCCGAACGAGTGAACCCTCATACTCCTCTCCGCGTGGGCATCCACTGCCGCGTCTTCACCGGCTCCGCGTTGTCCCCTTCCTAGGCCTCGCTGTCGTCCACCGCCCTGTTGCTCTCGGCGCGGCGTAGTCAACGTGGTCAAGGAACGACTTCCATCGGACGTGGACTGTACGTGGAGAGGCTGACAGCTGGGTCCACGGCGGCAGCAAGGAAGTGCCTCCTTATTACGCGGAAAATAATGATTGCTCCACCTGACAACAGGGACCCACCGGACGGGCCACCGTATTTCGCGAAAAAAATGTTTCCCCCCTGACTGCTGGGACCCACCAACTACACCTTCGCATGCAAGGAAGTGCGTCCGGGCAAAAAACCGATTCTCCCCCCTGACTGCTAGGACCCACCAGGTACATCTTCGCACGCAAGGAAGTGCGTCCGAAAAAAAAAACCAAAACGATTTGCCCCCTTGACTGCTGGGACCTACCAGCTACATCTTCGCAGGCAAGGAAGTGCGTCCGGGCAAAACAAAAACCAAAACGATTCGCCCCCCTGACTGCTGGGACCCACCAGCTACATCTTCACAGGCAAGGAAGTGCCTGACAGTAGGGACCCACCTGGTCGAAGCGTACGTAGTGTTGTCATTCTGGTCGTGAACGTGTACGTACATATATACTGGTCGATGTAGAGGCGTGCACGTGTCATGGTAGAGGCGCGTACGTGTCGTAGTAGAGGCGCGCACGTAGCATGTACACGTACGTACAACGGCCAGGGTGCAAGAAAGAAAATACGGCCACGTACGTACATACGGGCAGGGTCTCGAACACCTACTCGCGCATACATACGGCCAGGGCTCATGTACATGGCTGGGTCAGAACGGAGTAACAGTGTCGTCGTCGTGTTCATGGGGAGGCAACGGAATGCGTCGTGTTCATGGGAAGGCAACGGAATGCGTCGTGTTCATGGGGAGGCAACAGAATGCGTCGTGCTCATGCGGAGGCAACGGAATGCATCGTGTTCCTCGGGAAGGCTTGGACGGAACAGGCGATGGAAACGAGGCCTGGCGTACCGCGGAACGGAGGAAACGACCTTGTGTTCTACCGGCCACGTTCGAAATGGGATCCTGTTCGTCGGGAGGGGTCTGGCGTACCGTAAAACGAAGGAAACGGACCTCCTACGGTCGAAACGGGGGTCCTGTTGATCGGGAGGGGTGTGGCGTACCGCAAAATGGAGGAAACGGACTTGTGTTGGAGCGCTACGGTCGAAGCGAGGGTCCTGTTCATCAGGAGGGGTGTGGCGTACCGCAAAACGGGACTCCACGGGATACTGTTCATCTCCACCTTCGACCCCCTCTAGCCTCCACGAGCTATTGTTCATCCACCGTCGACCTCCTCCAGCCTCCACCTGCGACTGTTCGTCCACGGGCTCCTGTTCATCCAGCCTCCACCACGCGCTACTCCACTGGTATTGCTCAACCAGCCCTCTCCACGGGCTCCTGTTCAACCACCCCTCCACGGGCCTGTTCATCCTGCCCTCCACCGTCTACTTTTCATCCTGCCCTCCATGGGGTGGTCCTGTTCATCCAGCCCGCCCCAACCGGCTCGATCGATCGGGGTCCTATTCATCCAGAGGCAACACCACGGGGTCCTGTTCATCCACCCCCACCGGGAACTATTCATCCAACCCCCCCCCCCCCCCCCCGCAACGCTCACTGTTCGTCCAGAGGCAGCATCGATCGTCTTCAGTTAGCAGCAGTAGCGAAGGAATCGCTCGATCGGGTTCAGTTAACAGCCATCGATCGATCGCTCGGGTTCAGTAATGCGTAGCCTGCAGTGCAATCGCTCAGGTTCAGTTAGAGCCCAACGCCTCGCTCGGGTTCAGTTAGAGCCAACGCCACGCACACACGCACGTACGTGTACGAGAGAAACGCGCATCGCTCGGCCCCTGACCTCCCACCGTAACCGGGAACTCCCCGAAATTTTCCTCGCCCTCGCTTCTACCACGGTTTTTTCCGTCATGGACGGCCCAAAGAATGTCATGCAGCTGCGTCTCCGGCCCGCCCAGGACGAAAAGCCCACTTTCTGTCATGATTTTTTGTCATAGAAGTAGGAGCCCACCACATCTATGATGATACCGGGTTTTGTCACAACTATCGTCATAGAAGTGTCACATGTATGACAGAAAATTTTTTCGTTCGGCCCAAAATGTCACGGATGTGTCTTTTTTTGTAGTGCAGGCAGTCGTATTCATAAGGTAAAGATGAGATGAGATAGAACAATTACACGACGATAGATTCCACCAGTATAGGTAGCCAATCTGTGCGTCGACCGCGTAAACAATGCCATCGTGCACTATAGCATCAGACAGAAATGTTTCCTCAATAGGATTGATGATGAGCTATAACCATGTATGGTGACCGGATTCCAGATAGACTAATCCCTTGTTGAACAAGTCAATGAGCTTGTAATCCTTGTAGTCTTCTGATGGTGTGGGCACTTCGCAGATTACAACTTTCTACAAACAGAGGTCGAGCCAAAAGCTTGACGCGTCTCGTGCGTAGTAGGCAGGAGTGTCCGGCGGGCCGCGAGGCTCGATGGCGGCAGTATCCAACGATGGAAGGGTGATCTCTCGCTAGGTGTAGATATCTACGAGACGCCACGCACTACCGGTGTGGTGGATGAGGACGATCTAGTTGGCCTTCATGCCCGCCCAGTAGTGGTCGCGCATGAAGGACAGGTGGACGGGTAGTGGTAGCATGTCGAGGGGCACCACGGCAACCTCCGTAGGATTGTCAAGTCGGTGTCTGGGCCACCTGCGAGGATCGGGCATCAGCAAGCAGGGTGTCTTGAAAAGAGCCGGCGGTTGCAGACGAGTAGACGGTACAAAGACACCGAGCATGCGACCAGACGGACGGTGCTGAGTAGGTCCATACGACTACAGATCTGCTCCAAGAGAACATCGGGGAGGGAATTCCAATCGCGGCTCTGTGTGTCAGTCGGTTCTACCATTGGGGTTTTTGGTGCCTGCGAGCCAGCGGGGAAGTGGATTCGGGCGGGCAAGCGAAGAAGCTTCTCCTCGTGTGGCTGAGCAATGAGCGGGGGGATATGGTACGCGCGAGCTACCAAGGAAGATGGCGGGGGCGGGCGAGCAGTGAGCGGGGGTAAATGGTGTGCGGTCGACGATGGGGAAGAGAGGAGGAAGAAGAGAGGAGGAAGAAGAGTGGAAGACATGGAACAAAGTGCATTCAATCTCAATTCTACTAGTACTACTACCAGGATATACCGTCCTTCAGAGTGTAAATAGTTACACAGATGACATGTGGGTCTACCACAACAGGGCCCATATGTCAGTTAATGGAGGACAGAGGTGCATAGGCGTATTTGCAGAAGCATGCTCTACCGGCAAACATGATGGCAGTACTGGGTAAGGCTGATTTAGTAACACCAACACGCTGGTTCAGCTTATTAATTACGTGTCCCATCTGCTGCAGCGTGTATTGTCACTTCACTGCGAAGACTAGTTGAATAGTTCTCTCTGACCGAGATGGGGATAGTATCCCTATGCCTCTACACTCACTTCACTCATTTTGCTCCGTACCTAGTCACTTGTTGAAATCTGTAGAAAGACAAATACTCCGTATTTGGGAACAGAGGGAGGCTTTTACTCCGTACTATTTGGGAACAGAGGGAGTATCACCATATGGAGGGAACAAAGGAAGCTTGAAATATGAACATGTCAATGGGAGGGAGTAAGCCCCATGCATGCATGCATGCAACATGCAACACTCACACGTACACATGCACGCACGCAACACTCACGGATCCATGCGGCACACAGCACACGACGCAACACACACGCTCACGCTCAAGTGTTCAACCTACTCCCTACGTCCGTGAAAGACTGTACATTTAAAGATTTACACATTGACCAGGGCATAATTAACGCCCAAAAGTAGCAGACTTATGTGTGCATGTGACCATTGAGATAAGAAGATTAAATGAAGGTCGTTGCATGTTATAATTAAGGATAGACATGTAGCCTATACCTACAGCACAAGTTGGTGCATTAGTCAATCAATATTGATTTAGATTAAAGGCTAAATGCATTGGAAGTGTAGATGTACATCATGTAGTACACTCTTTGTTGGAAGACCGAGGGAGGACACGTGCATGCACTCACATACACAGCCAGGGCAGTTCGCGCGCAAGGGTTGGACTCATGTCGCGCCTGCGTAAAGTTTTGTTTAACTGATTTCTTTGCTCTGTCAACTGATAGGTGGGACCCAGAAACCAGGTGACAATTTAACCAGTCAACAAAGTGCCACGTCAACTTTGTGGCTGGTCAGTAGGGTGCAATACGGTGCTCTATGATGAGCTAGTGATCGTATAATTGCCGCAAAACTATATATAGTGACCGTAAAGAGCGTACGGTTACATACGTTGACCGCCAGTGTATTTTTCTCGTTTTAAATTAAGCCATATTAATCGGAAAGGACACAGTATGGACTACTACTAGTAGTACTAGTACTGCTTTGATGTGTCCCGTCAACTCGCCAAACAAGGAGAAGCTTGCTTACTACGCCTCTCACTCGCCCACGCGCGCGCTGGTTCGCAGGACGAGGAGAGGGTTTTGACTACAGCGCCCTCTCCCTCTCCCTCTCCCTATCCCTCGCCCTCGCCCTCGCCCTCGCGGTGGACGTGCAACAGTTCAATTGGTGTCAGTTTGCCAGAAGAAAATTGTACTGTAGTATCATCATTGTTGGACCTTCTGAAGAGGCGAAGAGCCAAGTGCAAGGTTCACACGAGTACGAACTGTTGGACCTCCCGAAGAGGCAAAGAGCCAAGCGCAAGGTTTTATAGGAGTTGTCGTCCTAGTAGGAGTGTACTAGTACAACTATAGCGAACGATGCTACTGTATGATGCCGCCACGTCACGTATATCCAAACTTGTGCCACCTTTTTTTTCTCAAAGAGCGTGTTGGAGCCCGTGCACCAACCACACAAGTTGCACGTACACTTAACACATTTACTAGTAATAAATTCTAAAGGACAAATGCCAGTATGCCACACAAGTTCATCTCCAACTCATGTGATAAATTTGTGCACGACTAGTCTACATATATTCACAGCGCTACCGTTCACAATTACCACACTCCACATACACATTATAGATGGGCTACATGTCCTCCTCCAGGTTCCAGTCCCAGGTGTTCTTCATGGATGGCACGATCCATAGCGGTGGGCAACGGGAATCATTGTCCCAGCTTTCTAGTCTGGTTCCACACGATGGAGACTCATCCAAGCTGAAGCGGCATAAATCAGGGATAGCGTGTCCCAGCATGTCGTTCATCCGGCGGTGCGCACTGAAGACACAACCATGCTTCATGAACGGCCGGCCTTCCGTGTCGTGCAAGGAAGGTGGCATCCGCTTCACAATGGGGTAGCTGTCCCCGATGAAAAGCGAGTACTCTCCAAGAGTGTTCCTCAGCACCCACGTAGCATCACGGGGGTCGAACTCGGCGCCGTTCATCTGGTACACGCGGCATCCCAGATCTGGACACATGGTGACGTACATAGTCGAGGTCCATGCATAATAATGTTGTGCTCAAATGTGGCGGTCAGTAATACTGTGCAGCAAATAGTACTACTCCGGTATAGAGGAAGTAAAATAATCGGCTTATTATATATAGCCACTCTTGGCTACATGGATGAGATAGTAAGACATGGAAAAACAAAAAAGGTGGCAGCTAGTTGGTTCAAGTCTTCAAGGGCCTAGCTAGCTAGACACGTTCTCCAAGGTAAAAAGTACTCCTACTAGTCCTACAAAGTATACTACTAGTACAACAATGAAAGAGAAGGCGAGAGGGTTAAAAAATGGAATACCTGGGTAGATGGTGACGGTCCGATCGTGGTAGATTGTGTGACCATGTTGCACATCAGTGGTACCATGGGTAACGACTGCTAAGATAGTTGATCCCAATATGCCAAAGTCAGCTACAAGGTTCCAGGTTAGACCGAATCGCGGATGCAAATGCACATCCAGGATCGGCGATCTTATTTTGATCGGGGGATGACTGGTCCCTGCAAAATAATGGAGTACCGTTAGGGATGCAAATGATGGTTTGTGCATTCTGTTTGTAATCTCCCGTACCGTAGGGTGTCAACCAGATGAAACAAGTCCCCTAGCTTGTCACCGCGAAGATGCGGCCTAGATGGCGCATGGCGTCTTCGAACGTGCAGGGGTATAATTCTGCCGCCGCCAACATGCGCCAGCCTCTGCCGTTACTGCCTCCTGCATTGATGGCAATCCTTATGTCGAACACCGCGATGAGATAGTAATCGTCGTAGCCACGTTGCTTTGTAGGTGGGTCCGCAATTGCTATCTTCTTCAATCTCATGTAGGCATCATCATACGTATTCTTGCCCAACCTGTCCGGAAGGCTGATCCCAATGGTGGAGAAGGGGTCTACCGGAACGGCCGCACTGTTGTGGATGTTGTGCAAAATCATGGTGGTATCCGGCCAGAGGTATGCAAGCCAATCTTCGTTGGCACCGACCCAGACCTATATATAAGACAGTGGGCAGCGGAGAAATTACGGGATGGAAATGGAATAACTAAGTACTACATGATCAAACTCCATTACTGACCTGCTCATCGGACAAAATCCGACTACCTCTCAACACCGTCAACTCTAGCGGAGTCAACGTGCAACCATGGCCAGGAGTGGTGGACTGTTCGAAGAATTGTCCCATAGAAGAACCTTCTCCTAGAGGACGCATGGAAGACCAACAAGCATGGCCTTTTCCCAAGCCTGTTTAAGCAGCGTCTTGAAAAAGTTGGTGCAAGAAGCACCGAGTCTTGCGGCGGTGAGGACGTAGGAGCGGCGTGCGATTTCTCCCAGAGAATCGTCGTCCAAGGTCTCCCAGCCCCGACGAGGAGGAGAACCGCATGGCGAATCCATGGGAGCAGCGACGAACTGCCTTCTCTTCGAGGGGAGGGGAACTAGCGAGGAGGAGATAAGAGCGTAGTAACCGCAGGGCCTCGTCCCTTCCAACTGTAGATCGTTCCTCAGTGAAGGGGTGGGGCTATTATTTACTACTCCCTCCTTTCCGGTTTATAGGGCTTATCTCAAAATTAGTTTTTCCATTTTATAAGGCTCAATTTGGTTGTTTTCCATCATATGTTCAGATTCCAAGGTGCATTAAATCATTGCATGCAAGTACTAAGAGAAAATTGACCAATGCATGTAATTTATACATGCATGCATTGCAATTAATGCATTGGTAAACATACTTTTTTGAAGAAAACAAGAGCATTAATTGGGTGCTTTTGCGAACTACAAAAAGTATTCCACCACTCACCATCTACCTTGGTTGGTGAGAATTTTGAATTGAGCCTTATAAACCGGAAAGGAGGGAGTACTAGTACTAGCATTATGGAATGTTATGGGATTGCATTATACTGTAAGTAATAGCACTAGTATGAAGTTTTTGGCACTAGGTTGTAGTTTTTGGCGTGGACTAAGAAATTTTGGGTATGTTTTTGCCATTTTTTGTACACGCCAACTAGTGTCAAAAAATGTCATACATTATGTGACGGAGGAGTACGTACTCGTACTGTAGCAGTACTAGTACTATTTTTCTCAACTAGTAGTGCGATGTACTGTACTTCTAGTCTAGTCTAGTATAGTACACCAGTTTTGAACTCTTGAATCTCAGGGCCAAGGAGCTACAGTTAGAAGTGGAGGGTACTACTGTTCTCTAGAACCATCGTTGTACTATCAATGCAGGGGAAGTACACCTGCGTAGTGGCCTAGTGGGTACTCTCGGTGATCTATTCAGCAGCTCCTCTCACGTAGCTGGCCTACTCAGCCGCTCCTCTCACGCACGCACTAGCAGCCTGTTTATCAGCGACGGTTACTGCGGGGGCAGAACATTTGAGTTATTTGATACAGCGAGACTAGGCTTTTCGCTTCCATTTGTGGAGGTGTAATGGATCTCGTCAAACTTTGTTAGTAGTTCCTTCTTTATGAATGAGATGAAGCAAAGCTTTTGCCTCCGTTTCAAAAAAACACGTCAAGAGGAATTTCTTTTATAGTAGAGCCGATAATGGAGTGAAGTCCATGCATGCAACGCCACAAGCTACAGAGTAGTAGTAGAGCACTTTACGTACATAGCCATATTGCACAGTTCCCAATGCCCCGCCATGCTTTTCCGGCTCCTCGGGCTTAATTGGGAGGCGCTAGTTTAAATATGCTACTAGCTGGAAGCTGCAAGCGAGGTGCGGCTAGGGAGAGCACGCGAGCCACGGGATGCTGGGAAGGAAAACCCGTTCACGTGGCTAGGCTGTCCAGTGCACCCAGATTGTGGGGCCGCACACCCGTTTGACTTCAAAACTCAAACTACCCATGTAAAATATTGGCTCGCAGCGAAGCGTAGTAGTACTATTTTTTTTAAAAGGCCGTCGTGCGTTCGGCCGGGATCTAACCCACAAAATGAGGTATACACTCCCGCGACCAATAGTAGTACTCATTGGAGTACAACGCAACCTAGAATCGCCTTTTGTCGCTAGTAGTACGTAGATTGTTCCTTACAAGAAACCCTTAAGAGCATGGTTAATAGTATAGCCAGGTGCTGGCTATAAGCCAGTGCCATGTCATGTACAGCCCATCTTATAGCCAACATGTAGTACTCCCTCCGTCTAGGTGAATAAGTCATCTTAGATTGTGCACTGTGACCAAGGAGGAGGGGAAAACTAGAGAACTTAATGTTTATTTGCTAATTAATCGCATTGCATGCAATGAATTAACCATTGCATGTTGTGTTTGGTAGTTTCAAGTCATTAAAAGCATGCACACCCACATCTCTTATTGGTTGATATGTCAAGAAACAAGAAACGAGGTAGAAGTTAATGCACTGCGCCTAAGTGTTTTGGGATTATTTGGTTTTCGTAAGATGACTTAGACACCTAGACGGAGGGAGTAGTTTATTTCTTATAGCCTGGTGACTCAGCTCTATTGTACTTGCTCTAATAATGCATGAAACCACTAAAATGCCAAGAAACTACTACCACTTGCATACGTGGCAGAATTAAGATAAGACTACCTTATCAACCATTGTACATGCTCTTACCAACAAAAATCCTCGAGTGACCTCCTACCTCCGGCCCGTCCACCTAGTCATCCTCGGCCATGGGACGCAGCTACCGCCGCCGGCAGAAGGCAAGGTCAAAACCGCCGGCGGTGCGGAGCCCATGTTGCGGCAGCCCAGATGCCAGCTCTGTCCGACGCTCGTGGCCGCTAGCTAGCAAAGATAGCTCCGTCCAGCTGCTTGTCTGCAAGGTTTTTGCTAGCTAGATTGGCACGGCAGCGCGGCGGCTTGCTCGCGCTCGCCGCGCTAAGGCCAGCCATCTGGCTCGAGCGAAGGCCAGCGCGGTGGCTTGCTCGCTCGTGAGTCACGCTCGGGCCAGCCTGCCAACCCGTGCGGAGGCCAACGCGGCGTCGGGCCCGTCCGGAGGAGCGGCGGCCAACTCGCTCATCACCGGTGCCACCGACGAACACGCATCAGTACTGTTTGAAGTAATGTTCAGGAAAAATAATGATTTGAGGGGGAATAACAGGATAGAAGGTCAGATGTGGGTCCCTCGTGTCAATGGTCAAACAAAATGTGTTGGTTAAGCTACATCGTCAGCACGGACATGTGGGCCAACCCTATCATAAATGTGTTTAAACGAACCTAATCGGTAGGACTACTAGGTAGTTTTTGGCGTGGATTAAGAAATTTTGGGTATGTTTTTGCTATTTTTTGTACAATAGATTCTTCCTAGGGCTGGTTGAAAGTGGTAGTTTTTTGTTAAATACTCTACATATTGTAAGTAGGAGTGAAAGTTAAGCTTTGGAAGCCAATAAGCAAGGCTAGTTACATAGTACATATGTGTACATGATTGAAAGTAAATATCAACCATGAGTGACTAATATCTTCATGGAAAACTTGAAACTATGGAATACTAGGAAAGGGAATGCATGGTTGGAAATGCTAGCAATGTTCATGTCTGTTGCAACGAATCATAATTATAATAATATTTATTCACAAACTTGGTACAAAACACTCTAATTTTGATATACATATGTCACTAGAGATATATTATGTTTCAATTAGAATATATTCCTTGGGCTGTTTTGGTGAAGTCAGGGAGGGATGTGGTTGGTTTTAAGATACTAATTATGGGTTTTTCTGCAAATTGGTAGACAAGTGGGATGTTGGTGAGAAAAGGCAACAACTTACCTCACAATCGTTAGATGTAGATCTAATGGTCAGAAATGACGGATGGCAGACACACCAGCATCACCAACTTAGTCTTGTGTAGGAGTACTAGCAAGATCCGTGCATTGCACGGAACATCAAGATGCATTTTTTTATAAAACACTTATTGTGATTGATCCTTGCGGGAGTAATCCCATGTGTAAAGACTAATGACATCTTGAGAAATATGATAAGGTGAAGAGGAGTGGGGTGTGGTGGTGGTTGGTGGTCGGACTGAGTGGAGGCATGGGGATTGATGATGCCGGCAGCGGCCACCAGGCCAGTTTGTTCCAGAGGCTTCCTTTATTAATTGCTCAACAATGAGGTTTGTTGGAGATAAGGATGAACGAGGGAAGGCCTTGTGTGCAAATGTGGAGAGGGGTGCGGTATCTTTTAGTTTAATTTCCATCCGTCAGATATAGATCGGATGGTCTATATTGCAAGATAGCACACGTACCATCATCACCAACTCGGTTTTTTATAAGAGAAGAAATATAAGTATGGAGATACAAACGTATTATCGATACTTGCTTCCGTAAACTAGCATCTACATTCTATTCAACGCCTCGGCATGTGGGGCCTTAGCACAATGACTTATCGACTGTGTAAAACGAAGATTTTCCCGTCGCCGACAAGGAGAAGGTGACGGCAGCGTGCTTTTTGGCTTGCTCTAGTCCTAGTAGTCATACTAGGTGGTCTAAGCACGTGTAGATTTATTCTTTTTCACGTCTCGTGTTTGCCGTAGTGCCACGACTGTTGATGAATAGACGGTAAGTTATTCACGGGGAAACCCTTGTTGAGCGTGTTTGCGAGAGAGAAAGAGACAATGTGCGTGTGCGATATGTTAGAGACTGAGGCAATGATAACAGATTCTTTGTGTCTATGTGTGTGGAGGATAGAGAGAGACATGTACATGGGGCTTTGTGTTGTGTAACGTGGAGACACATATACATAATTAGAGAGTGAGTTTGTGAGATACACATGCGGACATGAGGAGTGATGAGAATCCAGGTAAATGGGTGTTTGTGCGTGTCTGTGTGTGTTTGTGCATGCGTTTGTGTGTGAGAGGGAGAGAGTGTATGAGTAGGTAGACCACTGATGATGTAAATCTAGTATAAGGGAAAGGGGAATGGTGTGACATGTGTAGTAGCAAGATAGCGCCGGTGTGGGCGGGGGGGGGAGACTATTTGGAAGAGACATCGAGTGTGTGTGTCGGAGAGGGGTGTGAGAGCGAGAGAAAGAGAGAGCTAGCGACGAGAGAGAGAGAGAGAGAGAGAGAGAGAGAGAGAGAGAGAGAGAGAGAGAGAGAGAGAGAAAGGAAGGAAGAGAGCGGGTCGTTTGTGTCCATAAATGGCGTATAGATAGGGAGACAATGTTGATGTTGTCCGAAATTGGCCTATGAACGGAGACGCAAGGGAAGCGAGTCATCGTGTGTGTGATAGCACTACTAGGGAAAAGCCTAGCAGCAGCGCGGGTTTTGGGTGTATCAGTAGCGCGGGTGCCCGCGCTACTGATACGGCGCCACAGCTAACTTGTAGTAGTAGCGCGTGTTGACACACACGCTACTGCTATACATGGTTAGCTGTAGCGTGCGTTGCAGACAGCGCTACTGCTAATTATGTGTAGCGGGTCTTATACCCCGCGCTAGTGCTATTACTTTCGAAAACAAAAAAAATCTCGATCCCGTGCGTGTTGTCAATGGCAGCAGTGGTTTGATCTAGCGACGATTGGCGTCGCCGGAGGCATGAACGCACAACGGAAGACCAGATCCGGCGGTGGCTATTGGAGAGGGCCCGTTTCTATGGCAGAGCCAGGCCGCAGCGTGGGGCTCCTCTTCCTGATAATGCCAGATAGCTCTGTGTCGTCCATGGTGACGACCTGCACGGGCATGGACATGGGAGGGTGAGTCAAACCAGAGGGATAGAGAGAGAAGGAAAACCGAGGGAGAGAGGAAGGAGAAGGAGGGAGCAGCGGAGCTAGTCACCGATGTTGAGGTGCTCCGGTGTGGTGGCGCGGGGCGGCGGCCTCCTAGGCGTCGGTGGAAGACTGGCGAGCTCCTAGACACTGGTGGCGCGAGGCGGCGGCCTCTTTCGGCGCCACGGAGGAAGATGGGTGCATGGGCAAGAGGTCCATGTGAGAGCGTATGGAAAGTGAGAGGAGAGAGTGGCAAAAGAGAGGAGGGATTTGGGGGAGGAGATGGGGATTCAGCCGAGGATATGGCGACTTCATCTACCTCATACTTAGTAGTAGTGAGGGGTATAAAACCGCGCTACTACTATCAACTTAGTAGTAGCGCGGGTTTATACCCCTCGCTATTACTATGGCATGTCTCGGGGGGCACGATAGAGACCATTTAGTAGTAGCGAGGGTTAAAAACCCGCGCTACTACTATCAACTTAGTAGTAGCAAGGGGTAAAAATCGGCGCTACTAGTAAGTAGTAGTAGCGAGGGGTATAAACCCTCGCTACTAGTAATCGTCTGCCTAGTAGTGTAGGGACTTCATGAGAGATCTAGAATAGATGGTGTAGAGAACAATGTGCGAAATCGAGAACGATTATACATTAGGGAGCTATGCAAAGAGTCACGACATATATGTATACAGGGAAGGAGCTGGGGCGGGTCCGCATGTGGGAGAGATAGAAAGAGGAGAGTGGTGCACAAGGAGACAAAGTGTGCTTGTTTGCAGTGGGGGTGGTGTGTGAGGTGAGTGCGCGAGAACCACATAACTAGGGAGATAGACGTTTGGGGCGACGTTTTGTGTGTATGGGAAATATACACTCTACATAGTGCGTGTGCTTGGGTAAGAGAGATAGCGGGAGACCTAGAGAGTGAGGGAAGAGATGTGTGCATGCCCGAGAGACAAAGCGATATAGACCTATGTTGGGGTCCGGACTTTACAAGAGAGAGGGGTGTTAATGTGCTCGTGTGTTGGTGTTTGGGGGAGAGAACGACTTCTCTATGTGTGTGTGTGTGGTGGTGGTGGTGGTGGGGGGAGTTGACTTTCGATAAAGAGTGAGGTGTCTATATTTGAGGGACTTTAGTGTAATTGAGATATTGTGCACTCATGGTTGATCAATTTGTTTCACAGTTTGTACTATGAGATAATGATACTTTTGAACATGCGTGATATACCTTGATGTACTAGAATTACAAACCTAATATTGGAATTTTGGAATTCGACTCCATCATTAGCTTTTGTAATTCATTTAAACAGAGGTACATTTTTAAGCTGGGATTTCGTGATTTCAAATTCATATATCAAACCTAGAGATATACACATACGGGCATGTTCAAACTTTATAATCATCCACTTTATTCATACACATACACTTTTTTGCTTTTTTCATCATATTTAGGATAAACACATTTGGAATTTCATTTGAATTGGACCGTATGATGGTATTTGCTTGTAGTAGCTCAAAGATCCATATTTGAATGGAATGGACAATCTAAGTTTCGAGTTGGAGACATTTATTTTCAAAACTTGCACATTTTTTGCGTGCAAAACAAACAAATTGTCGGCCATGATATCATAGTCGGCCGTACGAGAGCAGAATACTTATAATTTTAGGCGCCAAAAGCTTTCAAACTTCCCGCTCACATCGAAATATCACACGCCCGAAAGTTTAGCCCTGTGATATTCCTGTTTTACCCCTGCCACATGAATGGAAAAGGGCTGATTTGGTAACTCCATTGTCTTCCCCTCTTTGCCCCCAACATTCTTCCCCAGAGCCCCTCCCCGTCCCCTCCCCGACCCCCCCAACCACAGCAAGCCGCCGAATCTAGTCCTCCGCCGCAACGGTGGACCTCACACCCCGCCGAATCTACCTTCTGCACCTTGGAACCCCCAACTGCCAACTCACCACTTCACCGGAGCCGCTTCAGCGACTGGCTTGTCCACCGTTCCAGATCTCCTTGACCGCCATCATGGTCCACCGCACTGGATCTGCTTAACCGGCGCCCTCGTCCACCACGGCGTAGGCCCTTCACTGACTCCCTCGTCCGCCCCTTTGCTGGCCCTTCATACAAGCCCTTGTCCGCCGCGACAGATACGCCTCACCGAAAGCACTGTACAACACGCCCGCCGAAGCCTTCGTCCACTGCACCAGACCCGCTCCACGGACGCCATATTCAACTCCACCGCCCTGCTTTACCGACGCCGCAACCTCATCAGGTTATTTCGATTTGTACTCCTTCGGTTTCTCTCTTTATCGTGCAACTGTTCACTTACCACAGATGAGCTTTCTTGTATGTCGACAGGTGTCGCAACCGTAGCACCGGAGCCGCTTCAGCGACGGCGACAGCCGGCCCAAACTCAACCACAACACGAGCACCATCCACGATCCTTGGCTATCAAATATGACAACGATACCCATATGCCGTGGAGAATCAGGTACTATTATCCAAGGGCCGGTGCCTACATTCACTTTCCTAGCATAAGCACCGCACCTTTGAATTTCTTCAGGGCATCATTCAGTTTTTCATGAGACGCGTTATTCTGCTTGCACCTGTAGGGCCATACTTCTAGCAGTGAACATGTTACATGTGCTAAATTACATACCAATGCACATATAGTTAATATGCTTTAGTTTTGTTCTGATGCCACCTGTTGGTTCCATCAGACTGCTTAATGTTCTCTATGCTTAATTACACATCAGCAAACTAGCATGTGGTTCCGCTGCTTTTTGTTTGTTTTACCCTACATTTTCTGATGCTAGCTATTACATCACTGCTCCGAGCCTCTGTTCATTACTTGTTTGTGTGTTCTTGATCTTCCCAAGTTGCATGACTAATTTGATGCTTCTATTAATTATGGACCTGCCAACCCCATCAAGCAAAATATTTGTTCTTTTGGGGCTGGCACCTCGAACAAGCATAAAAATAAAGGGAAGCAAATATACTCCCCTCCGATTCTATTTACTCTACGCATAACTCTTGACCCGCATACCAAGGAGGGCACTGGTTTAATTTTTCTGGACTAATTTGCCAATTAATTAGGGAAGAGGCGGATGGGGCGGGGCACAAAAGGAAACCAGCGCTAGGAATGGGCAACGCGCAGACTAATACGAGAAAACTGAGAAAAAGTTATACGCAAAGTATAAAGAACCGGAGGGAGTATTGTCGTGTATGCACACACCCTTCTTTCATTTGTTTAGATGAAGCATTGATGATCAATTCGGACCAGTGCATGTGATTAAAATTATTTTTACCTAAATAGATGGTGTAGAATAAACTACAACAACTAGATTTGCAACCACGGGATGCTGACGATATCTTCAAAGAATATTGCAACAGCAGTTGGGCTTCACAACAACATATGGTAAGCCAGAGTGTTTTAGTACATGTGAAATGTAATGCGAGTGGGCTGCTTTCTTGGCTTGTGCCCTCAACGTGTAATCCTACCGAATTACAAATAGTTCAGTTGTCTACTTTGCTGTATTGCTTGATTCGAATGCTTATTTGTTGTTACGCTATACCTGAGTTGGCCAATATGTCAACAGTGCCTACTGTACTATCGTAAAGAAATGCATGCCTATTTCATTTGAGTCCTTAACTTTTCCTCTCAAGTTCATCACAAGACTGTCTTTGTAGTTTATATGAGGCCACACTGTTAAGTGCTTTATCAGATTATTTCAACTGCTTAGATGCCTTGGCAACTTAAATATAGCGGTTGTACACTCCCTTTCAACTAGGGATGTCAACTGGGTCCAGTTTAATCCCGATTAAAGTCGATTAGTGGTATGATAGTTCAAAACTAACTAGATGGGACTGGTGGATTTCGTTTATTTGCCACTTACATCCCTAGTTTCATCTTACTATTTTAATTTATTTTCGACTGATGGTGCTTCGAACCATTTAAATATAGTTTGCCATTCTCGGCACTAATTCGTCCGTCGTTTACCATGTAAGTTTACTGCTTGGATCATACGATAACTATCTCTTACTGATGTCCAGCGGAAACCTTTCAGGATGCCGTTCACACTAGGACACAATGTACAACCCCAGAATCTATTTGTGGAAGCAGTGCGCCATCCATGTTACGAGATTGTAGTAGTTCAGAGGCAACGCCGCTGGAGAGTAGTCTGAGCACAGGTATTATAGTGCTTGAGGCTCTACTAGAGGCAGAAAGAGATGGTGTGGCTGCCATGAATGAGGTAATATTTATCTTGAGGCTGGAAATTACGGAATTAGCGGCACACATTATGCAAGCAACCCAAGAATTGGAGGAAGTAAGAATGTTGCATTTGAAGACGGAGGAGGTCCTGATGTTTCTGCTATCTGAAGCCCAAGATAATCCCGGTTCTTCTTTAGATACCAGTTGAAATTTTCATTAGATTATTGTACTTGCTTCTTGTGTCATGTCTCTGAATGGATTATGTTACAAGACCCCCAATGTTGTGCATGTGTTGGAGCGATCCGAATTTTTTAGGCGAGGTAATCCTCAGTACTTGTATGATTGACATAAGGTGAACTGTTTTTCGTGTGAGCATATTGTATTGGATGAAATAACTGTTTGACTCAGAGTGTATCCAACCTACTGAATTCGAAGATCGCGGCATTTCTAAATCATAATCATATATAAAGGTGGAATAAATCTTTGTTGTGGTTTTGAAGAAATAAATAACAAAACGTATAATTATCTGTGGATATTCATAATCGAATACAAATTGGATTTGAATTTAGTTTGCCAGGTCCCAGGGCAAACGTGAATGCTAATTCTCCCAAGTTTTGAACGAAGCGGCTAAACACCCACTATAATTTGTGGGCTGCCCGTAGCAAGTGTTTGCGAGATGGAAATTACTGTCTACCCCTGACACTTGACATCCTTATCGACATGATTTACACTACTGTCGATAGGGGTAGACTAGTAACTTCAATCAGACGTGACACGACGGCCTATGAGCCCATTCAGACACGGTGGGCGCCAAACGTGGGCGGCAAAACACATTTGATTCAAGCTCGTCTAAAAGACATGTGTCTCTTCCTCCATTTCCCCATTCAGACACGGTGGGCGGCAAAACAAACTCTCCTCGTCCGAAATCGATGTAGGCTTATATTTTACATAGGGGCAGATGTGTAACTTCCATCAAACGTGACACAACCGGCCTACCTGTCAGCCCCGTTCATACATCGTGGGCGCCAACGTGGGCGGCAAAACACCCTCTCCCCGCCCGAAATGGATGTAGGCTAATATTTTAAATAGGGGCAGATGTGTAACTTCCATCAGACGTGACACAACCGCCCTACCTGTCAGCCCCGTTCATACCCCGTGGGCGGAAAAACACCCTCTCCTCGCCCAAAATAGTTACCGGCAAATATTTGGGAGATGCGAGATTACCGTCCTATCCCCAACCGACGCGATGTCCGAAATTTTAAACGGGGGATAAGTTCGTAACTTTCCCCCATTTCAGAGAAGCGCGTCCCAAAGTTTGAGATCCCCCTCGCTCCATTTCCCCATTCATACACCGTCGGCGGCACGACAACCTCCGCACTGCGGCCAGCCTCCTCCGTCCGCCACCCCATCCTCCACCTTGTCGGAGCCGCTACCCCTACCCCGTCGTCCACTGCAAGAGATGGACGTCTCTCATCCACGGCGCTGGACCAGGATCCTTTCATCGCCTCCTCTCGCTTCATCGACGCCGTCATCCACCTTGCTGTAGCCTCTCCTACGACCGCCTCGTCCACGGCAACAGGATATATCCCCCGACCCGGCCGTCTGCCGTCTAAAGTCTTGTTCCCTGCCGCCGACAGCCATCGCACCGGCAACACCCTCAATGTATCAGCATAGGCCTACACGGCGTCGCAAGAGAGGTGGTACTCTTCCATATGTGCTTAAGTTATTGATCTCACCCGGAAAATAGAACGTAATTTGTTTACTGTACTTTTCTTGTCCGTACCAAATCATAGTGGCTAGTTGAAAGCAAACATTGGTTGCGAAGTAGCTTTGTCCAGTTTGCACCTTCAGATCCGCCATGGCATGGGCACTATACTCGTAAAGCTTATGGTTTCCCCCCTTTATATTCACTACCATCATCGTAGGTGCTTTGTGTCGGGCTAGCACTGCTCCTCAAGACCTCAACCCAAAGCTCACATGTTGAAATACGAATCTGATATGATGCTCATATCACTAAAACAGAGAACGTTTAATTGGTCACCTAATGTTCCTATATTCGTTTCGAAAAGCATGTGCGCCACCCACTGGTCCAGCTAGTTCCACTTTCCTGATTTTTCTCTTGATGCTTAGGGTTTTCCCATTTTTATCTACTCTACTATGATCTGCATAGGTGCTTTTTGTCGTACTAGCATTACTCCACCCTTCAAGATAAACAACACAACACTCATAATTCGAAAGCTTAGTTGTTCAAATATGATTGTGATATGATACTGATATTAGTTAACCGACACATTTAGTTGGTTAGCTAAAGGTCGCACTTGAGTTTCCAAATGCATGTAGCGACATATAGAGAGACAACATAATTGCATTTCTTTGTCACTTGTTGACCGTACTTTCTTGTCCATACCAAATCTTAGTTGGTATTTCAAAGCAAACATCGGTTGCTAACTACCCTTTGCGCGGTTTGCAGCTTCAGATCTGCCATCCCACTGCCACGGTCAACACTGTACTCATCATGCTTATGTTTTCCCCATTTTATGATGACCACAATCAGCCTACGTGGTTCGTGTCGTAATAGCACTGCTCCACCCATCGAGCTAAACAAGCTTAGTTGTACAAATTCATATATGATATTATTGTTGATATTAGTAAAACTGCGAGATGTTTAATTGGTTAGCTAAATGTTCCTACCTTAGTTTCGAAATGCATGCGAGCCACATATGGAGAGACCGGAAAGAATAGTATTTCTCTGTGCGCTCTGGTTCATCATGGGTGGCCAACCGACATTGTATTGAATGACTTGTAATATCTTCAATCTTCTTGCTCTTCTGCTCTTCTTTAAGATGATACTCTTCTCTTGCGGTCGACTGGTCAGGTCGAGTTGTTCTCCCTTGGTATATTTTGAATCTATCAGGTCAGGTCGACTTGTTCTTATTTACTATATGTTGAAGCTATCATCTGCGAAGTGTAATCACTTCTGGAGCTCTCATATTCTGAGTAGTAGGCCACATTATATCAATGCACACAACAAATTACAGCATGCATGGCATCTTTTAAAAGAATTGCAGAGATAGCACAAAGGGGTTTACAGGGAGGCAGTATTGGACTAGAATCACTTCTGCATTACAAAGAAAATCTCACTTGTTTTTATGTTTTCATGCATGTCAGATATTGAACATTATCAAAATGAATTTGAGAATGGCCGCACAAGAGGAATATTGCGGAACGAACCACTGGCTAACAAACTTGGCATGGTGGAGGATGGTCTATCTTATTCACCCATTAAGGTGCTTGCTCTAACTTTGCAAAGTTGTATTGGTCGCACATATTTTGCTTTTGACCTCTTGCATTACTTCTACTTTGTTACACCATCTGCTTAGTTTAAGCATCATATATGAGTATATGCCATACCAATCCATTTTCTATATCTATTCCATGTGTCGTCACACTATGTTTTTTCAGTCAAATGTTTTTCTTTTGTAATAGATGTCCAAAAGGAAGTGGGTGAGTGCAGATCCTCAAGGAGTACAAACTAGGTATTTGGAAAAGGTAGTGATACCTGTTAAATCAGATAGATCAGCAGCCACAGAAAACACAGGCCCAACTTTACCACACTTTACCCCTACTCCAGCGTCAGGTACTGTCTATGATATCAATTTGAAAGGATCGAGAAGAGGTGTCTAGAGGGGGGGTGATTAGACACTAAGTGCCAAAAGTTGCAGTTTTTAATATTCTTAAGTTTAGGTGGAGTTTAGGCACAAGTTTAACACATACAATACATATCAAGCAAGCATGCAATGAGTATATGAGCAGCGGAAAGTAAAGCATGCAACTTGCAAGAATGTAAAGGGAAGGGTTTGGAGTATTCAAACGCAATTGGAGACACAGATGTTTTGGCATGGTTCCGACAGGTGGTGCTATCGTACATCCACGTTGATGGATACATCAACCCACGGAGGGTAACGGTTGCGCGAGTCCATGGAGGGCTCCACCCACGAAGGGTCCACGAAGAACCAACCTTGTCTATTCCATCACGGCCGTCGCCCACGAAGGACTTGCCTCACTAGCGGTAGATCTTCACGAAGTAGGCGATCTCCTTGCCCTTACAAACTCCTTGGTTCAACTCCACAATCTTGTCGGAGGCTCCCAAGTGACACCTAGCCAATCTAGGAGACACCACTCTCCAAGAAGTAACAAATGGTGTGTTGATAATGAACTCCTTGCTCTTGTGCTTCAAATGATAGTCTCCCCAACACTCAACTCTCTCTCACAGGATTTGGATTTTGTGGAAAGAAGATTTGAGTGGAAAGCAACTTGGGGAAGGCTAGAGATCAAGGTTCATATGGTTGGAATGGAATATCTTGAGCTCAACACATGAGTAGGTAGTTCTCTCTCAGAAAATGCGTATTGGAAGTGAAGGTATGTTCTGATGGCTTTCTCCACAAATGAAGAGTAGGTGAAGGGGTATATATAGCCTCCACACAAAATCTAGCCATTACACACAATCTGCCAAACTCGGTGGGACCGAATCATTAAACTCGGTTGGGCCGATTCAGCAAACCTAGTGACAGTTAGGATTTTCGGTGGGACTGAGATGCAACTCGATAGGACCGATATGGTTAGGGTTTGGGCCTAACGTAATCTCGGTGTGACCGATTACACAAGCTCGGTGGGACCAATTTTGGAAATTAGCTAACCAGAGAGTTGGTCAGGCAAACTCGGTTAGACCGATTACACAAACTCGATGGGACCGATTTTGGTAACAAGCTGACCAGAAAGTTTGCATTGTAATCTCGGTAGTACCGATTGCTCAAACTCGGTGTGACCGATTTTGGCAATGGACATACACAGTGAGATTACAATCCCATCTCGGTGAGACCGAGATCCCTATCGGTGAAACCGATTTGCTAGGGTTTGTGGCAGGGGCTATGACAAGTGAAACTCGGTGGCGCCGGATAGAAAAAAATCGGTGAGGCCGAGTTTGACTTTTGGTTTAGGTCATATGTGGATGTGGGAAGAGAGTTGAGGGTTTTGGAGCATATCACTAAGCACATGAAGCAAGAGGCTCATTAAGCAACACCTCATCCCTCCTTGATAGTATTGGCTTTTCCTATAGACTCAATGTGATCTTGCATCACTAAAATATAAAATGTAGAGTCTTGATCTTGAAGCTTGAGCCAATCTTTTGTCCTTATCATCTTGAAGGGGTTCCACATCGTCTAGTCCATGCCAATCCATTGTTGAACTTATGTGAAACATACTAGGTGAAAGTGTTAGTCCAACAAGAGACATGTTGACATTAATTAGCAAAACCACCTAGGGAGCACTTGTGCTTTCAATCTCCCCCTTTTTGGTAATTGATGACAACATACATCAAAGCTTTAGATAAAAATATAGAGAATAGCAAGTAAAGCTTTGGAAAGACATGTAACATGCATAGGTTCCCCCTACATGTATGCAATCATATGAATATTGAATATCGGATCATGTGAATGCATAAGCATGATGGAGTAAGCAATGTGTTACATGTATCTTGGCTATATGCATGAGAGCAAATGGTGTCAGTATAAGAAATGTACCTTCATGCTCATGAGTCCTTCTTGCAAACAGTATGTACATCAGCAAGAACTTCTCATTCACATGACTGTGATGCATATAGTTACCTTGTGGTCTTGAGTTGGCTTAGAATGGGATGAAACTGCGCAAACAAGGTTAGATAACACAGATACACCTACTGACCAGAGCAAACAAGAGAAACCACAAGAGAACCAAGACTGGGATGACATGTAGAGTGAGTACTAAGTAGTACATTGGATATAGACATGTCCCCAAAGATAAAAATATGCAATAAGATCAGAGATTTCCTTCCCTTAGATGTCTTGCTCCCCCTGAATCTAACATGAGATATTGGAAGAAGATAGGGAACAGGAAATCAGAGCAATAGAAAATAAACAGCAGAGCTTGAGCTAAAGCAAGCAAACAAGTAAACATGTCTTTCCCCTCTTAAAGACATGTGACATCTTCTCTCCTCTTGAATACCAAGCATCTAGGGTAATTGATGATATTACTTCCTCTCCCCCTGAGTATTCTCTTTTTCTCCCCCGATAGGAAAGATTAAGCTTTGATGTGATCTCTCTCTCCCCCTTTGACATCAATTTCCAAGAAGGGTCTTCTGGACATGTGATACAAATGGGTTGGTCCTTGAGTCACAGAGCAAAGCATGTGTAACATGATGCTGGTAGAGGACAATAATTATTGAGTGGAGCTAGAGCAAAATAGAAATCAGGAATGAGTGGCAAGTTGGTTTTCCTGTGATGAAATCGGTGACTTCGAGTTATGTGCTTTGGTTGCACCAAAAGATTTCAGTTGGACCGAAGAAAACAAACCGGTGTGACCGAGTTCATCAGAGTGGAACCACTTGTCATCTCAGCTCACTAGACAAGTAAGATCTTAGAAGGATTTGCAAGGAATTAACTGCAAGATTTGCAATGAATTGGATGCAGAAAATGCAGAACAAAAAGAACAGAAAAGAAAAGAAACTTAAAGATCTAGATGAAGTTTTTTTTGTTTGAAAAGGGGAAACAAATATGCAAGGGAGAAATGCAATAACACAGAAAATAACACAAGAGAACTTCATCTAGAATTGGGCGGCGACAAAGTCACCTATGTTAGAGTATATTGACTTAGGAGTCAAGTGAGAGCACTTGATCATAGGCCATACTCATCGTTTAAGCTCAAAATGGGATTACCATTTTTCGTTTAAGCATCTTGATGTATTCACATCTTGTCGAGTTGCTTTGGCTCATGACTTGGAGTAAAGCTTCTCTAAGATGGAATAACATACCTTGGGTGGTGGTATCGATCTTGCTCATGTAGTTGAACTTGTGTGGGTAGCTCAAGGTTGATGTAGTTCATCAAGAGTTGGGAGCACCACTTGGAGTTTGAGTTCATCTACCTACATGGGTTAGTCTTGCTAGGAAGAGCACTTGTGTATCCAAAATGACAATTATAGGATTTAACATTGAATTTGTCAAAGGATATGTTTGAATGGCTTCGTGCTTCCTTGTCTTCAACCACCATTGAGTAGAGACTTGGTGATGTAGACATTGCTCAAGATGTGATTGAGTTGCAATCTCATAGATTTAGATTCAACCAAGTACCTACACGGGTTAGATAACAGGAAAGGTACAAATATATCCAAGACATATGAATAGCATCATTAGAGAAATATCAAGGATTGGTCATAGGCTCATGCCTCGCATGTATCAAATGGAGTTCCTACTCCAAGTTTGAAGCATAAATGATGTTCAATTCACCTCTTAACCTGCAAAACACTTTCTCATCAAGTGATTTAGTGAATATATCCACCAATTGCTTATCGGTGCGAACATGCTTAAGGTTAATGTCCCCTTTGGCAACATGATCTCGAATGAAATGATGACAAACTTCAATGTGCTTAGTTCGAGAGTGTTGCACGGGATTGTGAGCAATCTTAATAGCACTTTCATTGTCACATAGCAATGAAACATGTTTCACATATATCCCATAATCTTTAAGAGTTTGGGTCATCCAAAGTAATTGAGCACAACATGAACCAGCGGCAATGTATTCCGCTTCGGCGGTGAATAAGGATACCGAGTTTTGTTTCTTGGAAGACCAAGACACTAGAGATCTACCAAGGAATTGACAAGTACCCGAAGTGGACTTTCTATCAACCTTGTCTCCGGCATAGTCCGAATCGGAGTAGCCAAAAAGATCAAAAGAGGACCTCTTAGGATACCAAATGCCAAAATTTGGTGTATGGATTAGGTATCTCACTATCCTTTTCACAGCTGTCGGCGTTCTGGGAACGGGGGTCCCCAGACTTTCCTGCCTGCGGCCTGCGGCGTGGCACGAATAGAGGCCCAACGTGGCCCATCTGCATCAACGCAAGGCTCAAGACCCTCGCGAGGGGCCAAGCCTCGCGAGGCGGACGACACGGCGCTTCCTCAAGCACGGCCTCCTTAGGCTGGCTCACGAGGAGGCAGAGAGATCAAGGCAGGGTACCTCACGAGGTGCCCATGATGCAAGCCATGACGACCAAGGGCGCCAGGCGGGCGCCAGCCCGCGCAGCGTCCCCCTTTCCTCTTTGGTGCAAAGGGGGCAAGCGCAGGCGAGAGGATCAAGCAAAGGCACCCATTTCGGTGCAACGAGACCAAGACAAGTCCAACGGTGGAAAGGAGGTCACCATGGAGCCCAGAACGACGTCACCGCAGGGCCTTTGGCAGGCGAAGACCAACTTTAGTCAGGATAAGTGTACCAGATGTTCCCCTTCGAATTGGCCAATTGTTGGCGCCCTTCCCGCTCAATATTTGGGAAGAGGCCCAGGGCCTTTGCCTATAAATATGACTAGCCACCCCCAGGGTAGAGGGATCGGATCGAATCCAGCATCTAGAGAGAGAGAAGGGCGATCGGACTCCCCCCTAGCAGTTCATCCCCTAGCCAAGAACTGGCCCTCACGAGGACGTTCCCCCTTGTACTGTTCTTCCTCATCAGCCCAGGAGGCAATCCACCCACCACAAACTAGAGTAGGGTATTACACCACAATGGTGGCCCGAACTAGTATAAACCTTGTGTCTCTTGTGTTGTTCTTGCGGTAGCTAGATCCTTACGAGACGGAGAGGTAGAGGGCACGATCTCCGCGCGCACCCCGGAGTTCAAACCTTAAGGATCTGCCGGAACCCGTGATCAGACATTTGGCGCGCCGGGTAGGGGTGCGCCGGAATCTGCCCTTCCATCGCTCCGTCTCCCGTTGCGTCGTCGTCACCATGTCCGGCGACCAGGCGGGCAACCAAGGCCAGTGGGCGGCATGGCCCATCTGCGTGGAGCCTCCCGCTCCGGGCGACCCCGCGCCGCAGGCAGCGCGCGGTCCGCAGGGCGCTGCGGGCCGCGGGCGACGCGGGCAAGCTTCTGCGACCCTCACACCACGACAGGCGCGGTCCGCGGCGAGGGCATCCAATCACGCCGCAACTACGCCACCGTACACCTGCCGAGAACAGGCGAACTCGAGGGCCGCGCTCACAGTAGCACGGGAGCTACTGCAGTGCAGGCTATTGAGGGCGGCCGCGACGTGCTGCTGGAGCGGGTCGCCGAGCTCCTGGGCTTCGCCGCTTCCGGGGCTCACCCCTTCTGCGTCCAGCTTCCGCCTCAAGTTCAGGGCGGCGCACGAGGGGGCCCCACGCACCCGCGCGGGCCTCAAGACTACCCCAACACCGGCGAATCCGCTGACACCAGACTGGCGGTGGCACTACCCCCGCCCCCGGCGCGCGAAGGAGAGGGGCTCGGTGCAGCCCACGGTGCCAGCGTCCAACCGCGCTACCACCCCGCCGTGGGCACGACAAGCAACGCCGCATGGTGCATGGAACACTACAGCACAGCATTCGGGGTGGCGGCGCCAGAGGAATACGTGCCCCACATGATGGACCAAGGGCACGCTCACGGGGGCGAACAAGGCTCACTCTTCAGCCCCAGCTGGGAGGACGAGACGCCAGAGGCCGAGCCCTTCCAGAAACCCCAGGACGGCTCCGTCGGCCACACTGGAGGCAATGACTATCGGGTACCGTTAATTCCTCAAGAGCAGGCATACACTAATCATGGATCACGGGAGATGCAGGTCGCCGCAACAAGCAGCTGCCCCGCTCCTGCGGCCTCCTACCCCTCGGGAGGAGGACGTAGGGGGCTGCAGGAAAGGGGTAGAGATCCTACATCACCACCATGGCGTTCGGAGCAAGGCATTCTTAGAAGATAGGCCCTCCACTGGGGAGGCGCCCGAGGGCTTGCCCCTGGCGGAGGACCCGTGGTCGTCGAGGGAACCCTGGCGACCGCTCTACCCCACCGGCGGCGTCTTGGTTTCCGGTCGTCGTTGGTGGCACTAGAGTGTGGCGCAAAGCGGGGCCCTCGTCTGGAGATATGAAGCAAGGCCGGTTCCTGTGAAGAAGGCCCAGTGCCTGTGAAGCTCGCCGCCCCGTGACACTCTCACGTAATAATGAGTGGGGCTGTACACGCCCCGGAGTCTCAGGGGTGCCGGCCTCAGGCCCTGGGGCTCCCTCCCACGCCCAGTGGACAGCACTTAGCTCCGCACTGGTGAGAAGACGTCGAAGACTAGATTAGGTGCCGGACGCGGCCTTTTTGTTTGCTTTCATTGCCTTCTTCCTTTGGTTGTAACCTTTTTCCCCCGCTGGATTTAAGTTGAATTCGAATTTGAGCTTTGCGTGCGTTCGGGGAAGGGGTGCTTGGTCTTGTTTGAATCTTTTCCCGCGTTCTGGTCACCATCTCAACACAGCTGCCTCCCCTCGCGAGCCCCTCGCGAGCTGGGCCAGGCCTAGCTCGAGCACAGCCCAGACTGCCGCTGTCGCCCCCTCGCGAGGTGACCTTTGGTGCTTGCGGAGATCGTTTTCTCATGAAAGGCCCGGAGCCTGTGAAGAAGGCGAACGCCTGTGAAGTCGTCCCGCTCGGGAGAAGGCCCTGAGCCTGTGAAGAAGGCGAACGCCTGTGAAGCCGTCCCGCTCGGGAGAAGGCCCTGAGCCTGTGAAGAAGGCGAACGCCTGTGAAGCCGTCCCGCTCGGGAGAAGGCCCTGAGCCTGTGAAGAAGGCGAACGCCTGTGAAGCCGTCCCGCTCGGGAGAAGGCCCTGAGCCTGTGAAGAAGGCGAACGCCTGTGAAGCCGTCCCGCTCGGGAGAAGGCCCTGAGCCTGTGACGAAGGCGAACGCCTGTGAAGCCGTCCCGCTCGGGAGAAGGCCCTGAGCCTGTGAAGAAGGCGAACGCCTGTGAAGCCGTCCCGCTCGGGAGAAGGCCCTGAGCCTGTGAAGAAGGCGAACGCCTGTGAAGCCGTCCCGCTCAGGAGAAGGCCCTGAGCCTGTGAAGAAGGCACACGCCTGTGAAGCCATCCCTTTCGGGAGAAGCCCCTGAGCCTGTGAAGAAGGCGAACGCCTGTGAAGCCACCCCTTTCGGGAGAAGGCCCTGAGCCTGTGAAGAAGGCGAATGCCTGTGAAGACGTCTCGCTCGACGAAAAGGCCCTGAGCCGGTGAAGAAGGCAAATGCCTGTGAAGACGTCTCACTCGAGAAAGGGCCCGGAGCCTGCGAAGACGGCCCACGCCTGTGGGGTTTCCTGTCAGCAACGACCCCGCCTCCCTCGGGACGTGACGCCCTCCAGAAGGCAGCTCCGGAGCCAGCAAGGGACAAGGGCGAACCAGCCTACCGTTGGACACGTGTACGATTTAATCACTACAGATACATTAGATACGAGTTCATACATGAGGGGATTCCCCTCCCAAAATGCTCTCACAACCGTCGGGCCAAACGCCTGAGTTCTATCTATGCAGGGTAAAAAGACGAGGATAGTACATGGTCAATCTGACAAATCCCCCAATGCATCCTTGGAGGCGCCTCCCGAGCTGTCGCTGGCGTCGCTGAACTCACCTTCGTTGTCTGCGCCCCCATCAGCGGCATTGGGGTCTTCCACCACGCCACCTTCGTCGGCGCCCACGATCACGTCGTCATCATCCGAAGTGAAGGCCCGGACGAGAGCATCTACGTTGCTCTCCACCCATTCAGCCAGGTCACCTCGAACAGCTTGGGGAACTAGGGCGATGGCGGCGTCGAAGTCGAAGTGGGGATCCATGTTTCGAAGATGGCTGAAGACGCGGGAAAAGGCGCGCCTGAGCAGGGCGTGGCTCCTCTCCTCCACCAACCTATCGGCTTTGGCCGACCGTGCCTCCAGCTGTGTCACCATGATGGTGAAGAACTGCAGGTTGCCGGCGTAGTTAATCGTGTGCGGCTCGCCCACGGCAGCCTCACAGATGTTGCCCAGGGCAATGTTAGCCCTCTCCCTGAGCTTGGTGAGCATGGGGCCGTGCTCGTGCTCCAGGACTTGCCGCTGGCGTATCTCGTCGGCATTCTGACGCTCGACGGCCACGGCCTCTTCCACACGTTGGCGCAGGCGGAGCACCTCGGCCTGGGAGGTGGCCAGCTCCTTCTGCGCTGCCCCAAGAGCAACCCGGGAGGCGTCCGCTCGTCGCGTCGCCTCATCCCGTTGGGCCCTCAAGGCGGCGGTTCTACCCTCAGCTTCGACTCGGATCATCCCCAGCTTCCCCTCGAACTCACGCTCGAGGCCTTGGCGCGCTGTCGCCACCCGACGGCAAACCTCCTCCAGGACACGCGTTTCTCGCGCGGCGACATCGTCTTCCGCCTGCGTCACTAGGCGCTCCCTCGTCTCCATCTTCTCGTGCTCGCGAGCGCGTTCGGCGGCCTCCAGCACCAACGCTTCCTCGCGCTTCTGAAGCTCAGCCGGGTCGCCAGAAGCCACCTCCATCGATGCAAGGGCTGCTTCGCGCAGCTCCGCTTGCTCCTCCAACGAGCGACACCAGGCCAAGAGCTCCCGAGCCTCTTCTTCTGCTGCTCCTCGCTGTCGGTCTGCTCCTCGGGCCTCCTCAACGGCCTGAGACCAAGCCGCCAGGGAAGCCTCCAGCGACGCCTTCGCTTCTTCGTCATCAAGGACGCGCTGACGACGCGCGAGGGCAGCGGCTGCCTCCAGCTCGCGCCGCTCCGTGGCCAGGCGCAGGCCCTCAGCTTCCAGGCGCGCGTCTTCCTCAGCGAGCTCCTTCCCAAGCAGGTCTACGGCACCACTCGCCCTCCGAAGGAATTCGTGGCGACGGGCACGACGCTCCCGAGCACGCTCAAGCGCGTCTGCCACGCCATCATCCGCCCCAAGCGGGCGTCGAGGACCTCGGATCATCGCTCCGGCCCCGGGCAGGGGGCTGGGGGCTGGCGCCTTCACGACGGCTGGCCGCGCCACATCAGAAGCCCGACCTGAGTCCAACCCGACCTCAGGAGAAGGGCCCCGGAGGTGTCTCAGCCGGTCGCAGCCCGCGACCACACGGGAAGCCCACGGCAGGCTGCCTATGTCGAGGGAAGGCCCGAGGAAGGATATCGCGGGAACGGGAGAGTCGTCGCGCGCTATGCAGCGGTCCGCGCCGCCGCCTGCCCAAACCACAAGGGCAGTGCTGCTCGAGGCACCCAGGGGTAGCGGAGGAGACGGAGTCAAGGAAGGCGTAGACCTGGCGGCTTCATCGAGCTCAGCAGGCAGAGGCCTGCAGAGCAAGGATCAGCGGATGCGGCAAGCAGGATAAGGAACAGAAAAGGAGAAGGCTTACTCATCAATAGCAAAGTACTTCCGGCGCTTCAGCAAGCGGCAAGGGAAGTCGTCGCCCAGGGCCTCCCTTTTTCTCCGGAGGGCCTCAAAGTCCACACGGAAACGGCCCAAGAGAGATGCACAGGAATCAGCCTGCGAAGAGGACGGAGCGCCAAGGCCACTTGCGTCGAGGGCGCATGCCTGATACGCACGGGCGGTTGCCTCGTCAGAAATCACGGCCGGGGGCTCAGGAGCCTCGGCCTCAAGCATTGGAGGCGGCAGCGCCTCACCCGTGGCCTCGGCAGCGCGGACCTCGTGAGCTGCCCCATCAAGAGCATCGCCAGGTGCGGTCACATCGTCCGCGGCTCCCTCGACCCCCGCTGTCTCCTGCCTCCCTGCGCCACCACTCGAGGAAGATTCACCCAGGCCGACCGGAAGGGAAATCACCACCACAGGGTTCTCGCGAGGCCCCTGGAGGCCGACAGGGCGTAGCCCCCACTCGTCAAAGGGGGCATCTGCCTCACGAGATCACACCTATTTTGGCAGAGGTACAGCAAAGCTCCCCCCTGCCGGATCCCCCCGGGGTTGGGATCGCCTGTCAGGACCAAGAGCACCCTCCTCAGCGCCTCGGGCGTCAGGTCTTCTTCCTGAAGCCTCATGCGGTCACCATGCCCGCTGATGGTCCACATTCAACGAGAATGGCGTTGGAGAGGGGCAATGCGGCGCAATAGGAACTCCTTCACCACTTTGGGCACCGTTACGCCAAGCTTCTTCAGGGACATAAAGCGGTGCCAGACGAAGGCGAGCCGGGGACTTATGAGCGTCTCCTGGCCCCAGCCCGAATTAGGCACAGCAGGCGATGTCGGCTTCACGAGCCGGGGGCTGGGTACCCCGACATCAATGTACAACCACCGCTCGCGGAACCTGGCTGGAGGCAGAGGGAGGTTGAAGTCGATACCCGAGGCTGCAGTCTCGGGCGAAGCTGCGAAGCTCACGCATCCCGAGCATTACGTGGGGTCGGAAAGATGCAAGGAGAAGAAGTGGCGCAGAAGGGCAACAGAAGGAGGGATGCCCACCATCGCCTCACAAACAGAAGCGAAGACTGAAAGAAGAGCAATGGACTCAGGACCCATATGCATCATGTGGATCTGATAATGATCAAGGACGGCGTTGAAGAAATCGGAGAAGGGAGGCACCAAACCCGCCCACAAGGCGTCGGCAAAGTAATGGACCTCGGTGATTATCCTATTAGTGGGGAGGTGACACGTAGGCCACGCCGTAGTCCTCCCGCACTCGTTGAAGGCAGTGGCCAGAGCCGGATTGAGCTTGCCCAGGCACTCCAGGTTGAGTATGATTGAGCGGCCGACAACAGGCGCCACCGGCGCCAGCGGGCGATATGGAGCCACAGGCTTCTTCCCCTTCCCTTTCTTTGGAGCCATGGCGGCGGGCGGAAGAGAGGAGATGCGAGATGGGATTGGAAGCAAGGGTCAGAGTTCGGAGGGAGGAAGAGCAGGAGACGGTCAAGCAACAGGGAAAAGGGGCGGATGTGTACAACTGTGGGGCAACCTAGCGCGGCGCAGAATAAGGGAGCGTGGGTAAACAGTGCCGCCCACGTCCAATCAACCACCACGCGACGCTCGAGGCCGCAGGCTGTTAGGGCCCGCGGCGCTTCTCCCTTGCCCTTTCACCTCTCGGTACGGCCAAGTCCATGCGCGCCTCGGGCCCGGGGGCTACTGTCGGCGTTCTGGGAACGGGGGTCCCCAGACTTGCCTGCCTGCGGCCTGCGGCGTGGCAATAATGGAGGTCCAGCGTGGCCCATCTGCATCAACGCAAGCCTCAAGACCCTCGCGAGGGGCCAAGCCTCGCGAGGCGGACGACACGGCGCTTCCACAAGCACGGCCTCCTTAGGCTGGCTCGCGAGGAGGCCGTTGTCAAATACGACATCTTTTATTCCAAGGATATGATCACCTTTAGTAAGCATATTGTAGCGACCCGACCTCAGATGGTCAAGTCTCTATGCTCAGGTGTCATCCCTGGATCAGTAATGCTGACACCACACAGTACTTAGAAGGATTTATAGCAGAGTAGCAATCACACACTTATTACATCGAAAAGTCTCAGAGAGAACTTATTACAATAAATGTGGCTTAAGGCCATCTAATAATGATAACAGCGGAAGACTTGGAAGATAAATGAGTCCATCAACTCCAACGGCATCACTGACTATAGAACCATGACCTAAAGCACCCTACTCGTCGTCTGAAAAGTCTGCAACATGAAAGTTGCAGCCCGAAAACGGGTCAGCACATGGAATATGCTGGCAATGTAACACATATAGAATATTGAATGAATTTGCCTATACTACATGCATATATGGCTAGTGGAAAGCTCTATGGTTACAGTTTTGCATAAAGCCAATTTTTCCCTACTGCAAAGGAATAAATTTTATTTAACTATCATGGTGGTTGAAACATCGAGAATGGTTGACAGCATTACGATCCCAATTAAGTGAACAATTAAAACCCAACAATATTAATTTAGAAGTAACATGATGAGATTCACATGATATTCAAGTACTAGATAATCAAGTTGTCCATAACCGAGGACACGGCTAATCATGATTAGTTTGTACACTCTGCAGAGGTTTGCGCACTTTTCCCCACAAGACTCGATCGCCTCCGTTTGGTTTCTCGCACTACATGGTGTTTGAGGAACGGATGACCGAGACATAGTCTTTCAGAAGCGCTAGCACCTTACGTTGGATAGACCGGTGCACCTACTTTCCCCTACATCTGCTAGTCTACCCTATAAGAGTTCGCACGACTTAATCAACTATGCCAGAGCCCATATTGGCTTGTGGCTGCACACAGAAGTTACTATCATGAATGATCTTATGATCCCTTTGAGCCTGGGTGGCGGTCCAAAGAAAAACAGGCAAGTCCTGATAGAAACCAGGTGCCTCAATCCACCCAGATGTGTGTTTAAGTTGCCACCTTAGTTAAACCATTAATTAACAATACTCACATCTGTCATGGATATCACTCACCCAATCCACGTCTACTAGCATCGCATGGCATAATAAGCAAACGTAGAAGTAACTCCCAAAGGTTTCATAAGTAAAATAGGTAATAGGTACTACCTCAACTACTTCCCATCCCACAATTTAATTATATCCTAATCATGCAATGTTTTAGGATTGATCTAATGCAATAAAACTGGGGAGTAGAAAAGATATGATCAAAGTGTTACTTGCCTTGCTGATGATCCGCGAAACCTAGAGATTCGAAGTAACAGGCGGCGCACTCCGGGTAATCTATCACAGACAAACAACAAGCATACAATAAGTACTCCTCTAATTCACAGGTAAAACTCGAACAAGAGAGCGAACTTAAGAACTCCGGTTGCAAAGAGAAAACGAACCGAACAAAGTAACGGAAAACAAAAGGCGGAAGAAAACAACTTGGTTCTAGCAAGTTGAAACTAGGTCAAATTTTACAGTAGCAAAAACTTGTTTAAGTTGACTAGTCGGAATGGCGGTTTCGAAACGAAACTCCAGGCGCTTGAATCACCTAATTCCGATAAACGAGCGAGAAGATAAACTAGAAAGAAGATCGGATCTGGAATCGCGATCAGAAAATCGCGGAATAAATCCGACGAAAAAGAAAACGACGAACGGTTAAACGAACGGACGTTCGTTAACCGAGAATAACCGGTGATCACGTTCGTTAATACGAACGGTCCGGCGAACGCTCGCTAAACAACTAAACCGAAAAAAAAGAAAACCGACCTAGGGTTTCGAAAAAAACCGAAACAACGAAACGAAAAGAAACCGGAATGGTTTTTTTTTAAAACCGAACCGAGGCGAGGGGTGGCGCGGGCGGCGGCTACCTTGGCGGCGCAGGGCTCCGGCGAGGGCGGCGGTTGGCACGGGGGCGAGGCGGCGCGGCGCTGGCGGCGGCGCGGCTGGCGGCGGCGGCGGGCGGCGCTGGTGGCGGCGGCGGGCGCTGGCGGCGGCGGCGGGCGGCGCGCTGCGGCTGCTGCTGCGGGGCGGGGCGGGGCGCGGTGTGGGGAGGAGGGGGGTGGCTGGGTATTTAAAGGGGGGGAGGAGACTTGCGGGAGGGGGCAAGAAAGAGGGGCGGCGGCGGCGGAGTCCGGGTCGGACTCGGCGGCGGCGACGCTGCGCGCGGGCGCGCACGCGAGGCGGAGGGGGCTGCTGGGCCGGCTGGGCCCTTGGCCCAGGCGGGGCACGGCGATTTTTTTTAATAGTTACGCGCGTAGAAAAACGAAGAAAAGAAAATCTAAACGAGCTCCAAAAATCCCGAAGTTAATTTTCCCCGACTCCTAAAAATGAGTCGAACAAAATGAACTTTTACTTGGGGCCTAAATGCACTATTTTGAAAACATGCATTTTTCCCTAATGCAAATAAACTCCGGAAATTCCAAATTTTGATTTATTTATTAAATCTTCATTTTTCCTAAATTTGGGAAAGTCATATTATTCCTCTCTCATGTTTTTGATATTGGAAAAATAATTGAAGATGAAATAAATAAAATCAAATGATCCTCTTTTCAAAATTTGAGAAAACTCAAATATGAAAATAACGAAATCTCCAACTCTCTCCGAGGGTCCTTGAGTTGCGTGAAATTTCTAAGATCGGACAAAGTGCTTGAAAATATGATATGCATGATGATCTAATGTATAACGTTCCAAATTGAAAATTTGGGATGTTACAAACCTACCCCCCTTAAGATGAATCTCGCCCTTGAGATTCGGGTTGGCTAGAAAATAGGTGAGGGTGGTCCTTGAGCAAATCTTCTTCTCTCTCCCAGGTGGCTTCATCCTCTGAATGGTGGTTCCACTGAACTTTGCAAAACTTGATAACCTTGCTGCGGGTAACTCTACTGGCATAATCGAGAATCTTGACTGGTTTCTCTTCATACGTTAAGCCATCCTTCAACTGAATTGCTTCAAGCGGCACTGTATCTCTTAGCGGTACCTCCGCCATCTCGGCGTGACATTTCTTCAGCTGAGAAACATGGAATACCTCATGAACTCCTGACAGTCCCTCTGGTAATTCCAACTTATAAGCGACTTCTCCCATACGTTGCAAAATATTATACGGTCCAACGAAACGTGGTGCTAACTTTCCCTTAACTCCAAAGCGCTTAACTCCTCGAAGTGGGGATACTCGAAGATAAACTATGTCTCTGGTTTCGTAAACTGTCTCCTTGCGTTTAGAATCTGCGTAGCTCTTCTGCCTGGATTGGGCTACCTTGAGCCTATCGCGAATCAACTTAACTTTACGTTCAGACTCCTTAATCAAATCTGGTCCAAAGAACTGACGGTCTCCAACTTCGCCCCATGACAATGGTGTCCTGCACCTCCTTCCGTATAAAGCTTCGAAAGGTGCCATCTTCAGACTGGTTTGGTAACTGTTGTTATGAGAAAACTCCGCATACGACAAGTTATCGTCCCAACTAGATCCATAATCTAGTGCACAGGCTCTCAGCATATCTTCCAAAATCTGATTGACTCTCTCAGTCTGTCCATCCGTCTGTGGGTGAAAAGCTGTGTTGAACTCTAGTCTCGTTCCTAAAGTTTCATGCAACTGATTCCAAAACTTTGAGGTAAATTGGGTTCCTCTATCTGATACGATACTCCTCGGAACTCCATGCAAACAAATGATCCTAGTCATGTATATCTTTTCCAACTTAGCACTGGTGTAAGTGGTCTTAACTGGGATGAAATGTGCTACCTTCGTCAAACGATCAACTACTACCCATATCGAGTCATAGCCTGCCTTCGTCCTGGGTAGTCCTGTGATAAAATCCATGCCTATCTTATCCCACTTCCATTCGGGTATCGGCAATGGTTGTAACAATCCGGCTGGCTTTTGATGTTCTTCCTTCACTCTATGACACACATCACAAACTGCTACATATGCTGCAATATCCTTCTTCATTCTGGTCCATCAGAATGTTACCTTCAAATCCAAATACATCTTGGTATTTCCGGGGTGAATCGAATAGGGTGAATCATGTGCCTCTTGCAGAATCAACTTCTTGATCTCCGGGTCATTTGGCACATAAATACGGTCCTCAAACCATAGGGTATCGTGCTCATCCTCACGAAATCCCTTTGCTTTACCTTCGCTCATTTTATCTTTTATAGAAGCAATCTCCTTGTCCGATTTCTGAGCCTCTCTAATTTTATCCATCAATGTTGACTGAATCTCCAATGCTGCTACATAGCCTCTCGGTACTATCTCCAAACATAGCTCACGAAGATCCTCGGCTAATTCCTTTGGTATTTCTCCAGTCATCAGTGTATTGACATGGCTCTTACGGCTCAATGCGTCGGCTACTACATTAGCTTTCCCGGGATGGTAATGCAATTTCATATCAAAATCCTTGATGAGCTTAAACCATCTCCTTTGTCTGAGGTTCAACTCCTTCTGCGTGAAAATGTACTTCAAACTCTTGTGATCCGTGTACACCTCACAATGATTCCCAATGAGAAAATGTCTCCAAGTTTACAATGCTAACTCCAAATCATGCGTGGCATAATTTAATTCATGAGGTTTCAGTTGTCGTGAAGCATACGAAACAACTCTTCCTTCCTACATAAGCACTGCTCCAAGTCCTCGACATGAAGCGTCGCAATACACCTCATAATCCTTGTTCTGATCTGGCAGAATCAATACTGGTGAGGAAACCAATCGTTTCTTCAACTCCTGAAAACTGGCCTCACAATCCTCAGTCCCATTGAACTTGGTATCCTTCTTCAACAATTCAGTCATGGGCTTTGCAATCCTTGAGAAATTCTCAATGAATCTCTGGTAGTATCCTGCGAGTCCAAGAAAACTCCGGATCTCTCCAACTGTCGTTGGTGCTTCCCATTCGGTTACGGTCTCAACCTTTTTGGGGTCAACTGCTATCCCTTCTCCGGATATAACATGTCCAAGAAATCTAACTTCCTTTAACCAAAACTCACATTTGCTGAATTTGGCATATAACTGATGTTCCCTTAGTTTCTCCAAAACCAAACGCAAATGTTCCTTATGCACTCCTTCATTCTTTGAGAAAATCAGAATGTCATCAATGAACACTACGACGAACTTATCCAAAAACTCCATAAATACCTTGTTCATCAGGTTCATAAAATAGGCAGGTGCGTTAGTCAGTCCAAATGACATAACGGTATACTCATACAGTCCATATCTCGTGGTAAAAGTTGTCTTGGGTATGTCCTGCTCTCGAATCTTCAACTGATGGTACCCTGATCGCAAATCGATCTTGGAAAACACTTTAGCTCCTTGCAAACGATCAAACAAATCATTTATCATTGGCAGTGGGTACTTGTTCTTGATGGTTACTTCATTCAATCCACGGTAATCAACAACCATCCTTAATGATCCGTCCTTCTTCTCCACCAGAAGTACGGGTGATCCCTAAGGCGAAGAACCTGGGCGAATGTAACCTTTATCCAATAACTCCTTAATCTGCTTCTTAATTTCTGCCAAATCCTGTGCGGGCATCCTGTACGGTCTCTTCGATATTGGCCCAGTGCCTGGCAAAAGCTCAATAAAAAAACTCAATGTCTCTATCCGGTGGCATGCCTGGCAATTCCTCAGGAAATACATCAGGAAAATCCTTTACTACTGGTACTTCCTCCTGTACAACTCCTGATAAAGAATTTACTTGTGTCCTGTTTGGCGCATGTCGAGATACATACTTGATCCTTCTTCCTTCGGGCGTTGTAAGCAAAATTGTCTTACTGGCGCAATCGATGTTTCCTCCATACATCGATAGCCAATCCATACCGAGAATTATATCCAGACCTTGGGATTCCAGAATGATTAAATCCGTTGGGAAAACATGCCTTCCTATACTTAATGGCACTTGAAAACATCCTTGTCTGGCCATGTACTCTGCTCCTGGCGAGCTTACTAGCATAGGTGTTTTAAGAACCCTAGTGGGCAGGTTATACTTTTCCACAAATCCCCTTGATATGTATGAATGCGATGCACCAGTATCGAAAAGAACGAGGGCAGTAAATGACTTAACCAAAAACTTACCAATTACTGCATCAGGCTGAGCTTCAACCTCCTCCACATTAACGTGGTTCACCTGTCCCCTATTGAAAGGGTTCGGCTTCTTTCCAGAGCTTCCATTTCCATTTTGGCCTTCGGGACATTCATTGGCATAATGTCCGGTCTTGGAACACTTGAAACAGGTGACTTGACTCAGATCTCTCTTGACTGGGGTTGATGGGGTGGTACGGTTCTGGCCGTTGCTTCCACCATTCCCATTACCATTCTTGTGGCCATTATGGTTGTGCGAACTACCTCCTCCATGGGTATGCTGAAACTGAACTCCCGGTTTAGGGGTAAAACGGGGCTTCTACTGGGCTCCAGAGTTATACTTCCCTTGTCCATACTTCCTCTTGCGGTTCTCAATCTGCTGTTGCTTCCCTTCAATCATGATGGCACGATCTACCAACTCCTGGTAGTTGTTGAAACTTGCTACCATCAACTGCATGCTTAGCTCATCATCCAGTCCTTCCAAAAACTTCTCCTGCTTAGCTGCATCCGTAGCAATGTCATCTGGGGCATAACGTGCTAACTTGCTGAAGTCGTCAACGTACTGGCCAACTGTCCTTCCTCCTTGGCGTAAATTGCGAAACTCACGCTTCTTCATGGCCATAGCTCCTGCTGAAACATGGGCAGTGCGGAAAGCTTGCTGAAACTGATCCCATGTGACAGTGTCAACTGGGTAAGTGGCTGTGAAATTCTCCCACCATGCTGCCGCGGGTCCGTCAAGCTGATGTGCGGCAAACTTCACTTTCTCATCATCTGTGCATCCTGCAGTGGTCAACTCCCTTCGTGTCTTGCGGAGCCAATTGTCTGCTACTATTGGCTCGGTGCTACTGGAAAACACCAGCGGATTCAGCCTAAGGAAACGGGTTAGGTGATCAACAGGTGGCGGCGGCGGAGGGTTGTTGTTGTTGTTGTTGTTGTTGTTGTTCTGCTGGTTCTGGACTAACAACTGCATCAATTGATTCTGCTGCTGGATCAACTGAGTGAGCTCCGGTGGGAATCGATTGTCACGTCTCGGAGGCATCTGAGGGTTTAGAAAAGATGAGAATTAAGAATAGAGTGAGGTCTAAAGAGAAAACACTACCCAAATGCACATGAGACAAATGCACACAAAATCACTTCATTCAATTCAAACAAGGGCATACAAACGGTCTAGAACTATCGCAAAAGTGCTCGAACTATAATGTATACATGGGGGAAATACTACTAATATTTGGTGGTCATCTAGAAATTTGAATCGGTGGAAGACTCCATGATGTCTGCTCTAGCTTCGTCTTCAAAGTCGGGTTCACTTGGATCCGAATCGGTGTCGTCGATGATGATGTAGTTGTCCGGACATGCGACGTACTTGTCTTCCTTCTTGGATGCTAATTTCCCCTTGAGTTCTTCAATCTCATGCTTAAGATCGCCATTGTGCCTTGCTAGAGCTACGATCTCGTCCATGTAGTCCTTGCGTGTACCCTTCAGTTCTCCTTCTAGCTCGATGATCCTTGCCTTCACATTCTTCAACTCTATCATGTCATTGCACATCTGATTCTCTTGGCGTCGAATGTGCTGGTTTAACTCCTGGATGAAAGCTGCAATGGATCTATCCTTCTTGGTGCTGACTATCTCCCATTGTTCATCTCGGCGTCCGCAAATCTGGTAGATAGTGTCCTTGAGGTCTTCTTGATAAACTTCTCCAATGCGTCCCATGGTGATATGAGCTGCCATGCTCTTTCCCAAACTCCAGGTTGGTGCACTGAAAACACTATCTATGGGCTTCGTGATTGGCGCGAATGTCCTTCCCGGAACGTGAGCTTGAATCTTCCAGCGCTCCTCTTCAGGCAGAGTGGCGTTGAAGGTCCCGGTGAAGCTTGGTAGTCCAATGTTCAGGTACTTGGTGACTTCCTTCAAGTGAAATCCAAAAGGTGTGCCTTCATCCGGTTGAGGGTACTTGATCTTCGCGTCCGTCATCCTAAAAGAGTAGAAAAGATGAGGAGTTAGAAAATGAGAGGAGAATAGTGATCTATGGCTTTAACATAGTGGTCGTGTCCTACAGTCAGCGTGTGCTCTGATACCATCTCTGTAGCGACCCGACCTCAGATGGTCAAGTCTCTGTGCTCAGGTGTCATCCCTAGATCAGTAATGCTGACACCACACAGTACTTCGAAGGATTTATAGCAGAGTAGCAATCACACACTTATTACATTGAAAAGTCTCAAAGAGAACTTATTACAATAAATGTGGCTTAAGGCCATCTCATAATGATAACAACGGAAGACTTGGAAGATAAGTGAGTCCATCAACTCCAACGGCATCACTGAGTATAGAACCACGACCTAAAGCACCTTACCCGTCGTCTGAAAAGTCTGCAACATGAAAGTTGCAGCCCGAAAACGGGTCAGCACATAGAATATGCTGGCAATGTAACACATAGAGAATATTGAATGAATTTGCTTATACTACATGCATATATGGCTGGTGGAAAGCTCTATGGTTACATTTTTGCATAAAGCCAATTTTTCTCTACTGCAAAGGAATAAATTTTATTTAACTATCATGGTGGTTGAAACATCGAGAATGGTTGACAGCATTCCGATCCCAATTAAGTGAACAATTAAAACCCAACAATATTAATTTAGAAGTAACATGATGAGATTCACATGATATTCGAGTACTAGATACTCAAGTTGTCCATAACCGGGGACACGGCTAATCATGATTAGTTTGTACACTCTACAGAGGTTTGCACACTTTTCCCCACAAGACTCGATCGCCTCTGTTTGGTTTCTCGCACTACATGGTGTTTGAGGAACGGATGACCGAGACATAGTCTTTCAGAAGCGCTAGCACCTTACGTTAGATAGACCGGTACACCTACTTTCCCCTACATCTTCTAGTCTACCCTGTAAGAGTTCGCACAACTTAATCAACTATGCCAGAGCCCATATTGGCTTGTGGCTGCACACGGAAGTTACTAGCATGAATGATCTTATGATCCCTTTGAGCCTGGGTGGCGGTCCAAAGAAAAACAGGCAAGTCCTGATAGAAACCAGGTGCCTCAATCCACCCAGATGTGTGTTTAAGTTGCCACCTTAGTTAAACCATTAATTAACAATACTCACATCTGTCATGGATATCACTCACCCAATCCACGTCTACTAGCATCGCATGGCATAATAAGCAAACGTAGAAGTAACTCCCAAAGGTTTCATAAGTAAAACAGGTAATAGGTACTACCTCAACTACTTCCCATCCCACAATTTAATTAGATCCTAATCATGCAATGTTTTAGGATTGATCTAATGCAATAAAACTGGGGAGTAGAAAAGATATGATCAAAGTGTTACTTGCCTTGCTGATGATCCGCGAAACCTAGAGATTCGAAGTAACAGGCGGCGCACTCCGGGTAATCTATCGCAGACAAACAACAAGCATATAATAAGTACTCCTCTAATGCATAGGTAAAACTCGAACAAGAGAGCGAACTTAAGAACTCCGGTAACAAGAGAGCGAACTTAAGAAAGTAACGGAAAACAAAATGCGGAAGAAAACAACTCGGTTCTAGCAAGTTGAAACTAGGTCAAATTTTACAGTAGCAAAAACTTGTTTAAGTTGATTAGTCGGAACGGCGGTTACGAAACGAAACTCCAGGCGCTTGAATCACCTGATTCCGATAAACGAGCGAGAAGATAAACTAGAAAGAAGATCGGATCTGGAATCGCGATCAGAAAATCACGAAATAAATCCGACAAAAAAGAAAATGACGAACGGCTAAACGAACGGACGTTCGTTAACCGAGAATAACCGGTGATCACGTTCGTTAAGACAAACGGTCCGGCGAACGCTCGCTAAACAACTAAACCGAAAAAAACGAAAACCGATCTAGGGTTTCGAAAAAAAACCGAAACAACGAAACGAAAAGAAACCGGAACGGTTTTTTTTTTAAAACCGAACCGTGGCGAGGGGTGGCGCGGGCGGCGGCTACCTTGGCGGCGCGGGGCTCTGGCGAGGGCGGCGGTTGGCGCGGGGGCGAGGCGGCGCGGCGCTGGCGGCGGCGGCGGCCGGCGCGCTGCTGCTACTGCTGCGGGGCGGGGCGGGGCGCGGTGTGGGGAGGAGGGGGGTGGCTGGGTATTTAAAGGGGGGAGGAGACTTGGGGGAGGGGCAAGAAAGAGGGGCGGCGGCGGCGGAGTCCGGGTCGGACTCGGCGGCGACGCTGCGCGCGGGCGTGCGCGCGAGGCGGAGGGGGCGGCTGGGCCGGCTGGGCCCTTGGCCCAGGCGGGGCGCGGCGATTTTTTTTTACAGTTACGCGCGCAGAAAAATGAAGAAAAGAAAATCTAAACGAGCTCCAAAAATCCCGAAGTTAATTTTCCCCGACTCCTAAAAATGAGTCAAACAAAATCAACTTTTACTCGGGGCCTAAATGCAATATTTTGAAAACACGCATTTTTCCCTAATGCAAATAAAATGCAAATAAATTCCGAAAATTCCAAAATTTGATTTATTTATTAAATCTTCATTTTTCATAAATTTGGGAAAGTCATATTATTCCTCTCTCATGTTTTTGATATTGGAAAAATAATTGAAGATGAAATAAATAAAATCAAATTATCCTCTTTTCAAAATTTGAGAAAACTCAAATATGAAAATAACGAAATCTCCAACTCTCTCCGAGGGTCCTTGAGTTGCGTGAAATTTCTAAGATCGGACAAAATGCTTGAAAATATGATATGCATGATGATCTAATGTATAACATTCCAAATTGAAAATTTGGGATGTTACACTTATCAAGATTTCGGATTCCAACATGACCTAGTCTTCTATGCCACAACCAACCTTTAGAAGATTTAAGAATTAAGCAAGTTTTAGGTTGAGTCCTTTTAGTGAAATCAACAATGTAAAGATCTCCTCTAAGTATACCGGTAAAGACCATTTTATGATTGTCTCTACGAAACACTTGGCAATCTACTTCAGCGAATAGGACATTGAAACCAAAATCCACAAGTCTAGAAACTGAAAGTAAATTGTATCCAAGGGATTCAGCGAACATGACATTTTGTATGGAGCTATCGTGTGAGATGGCCACCTTAGCAAGGCCAACAACCTTACCCTTTGAATTATCACCAAAGGTGACATATTTTCGAGGGCCGTCATTTTCAGCAAGCTCACGGAACATCTCTTCATCTCCGGTCATATGATCAGTACATCCACTATCAAGGACCCATTCGTTTCCTCCAGCCATGTAGCCACGAAGATTTGCCATAAGACCAAAATGCCTCATTGCATCATCAAGATCATAGTCACTATCATCATCTTCATCATAGTATCCATGTTCAACATCATCTTGTGATTGATCAATTCCTAGAGAGGGTAATCCATTAGATAAATGATCATCACAATAGTTACCTTTATGAATTCTAATAGCTTCAGATACGATATTGCTAATGATTCCAATGTTTCCTTTAGCATGCATGAGATTGGTAAGCTCAAACAGACAATCACCAAAATTAGGATCACTAGAGTTCATCTTACTCAAGGCAATAGACTTATGGAGAATTTCGTCTAAATTCTTTAGGGAATAATCGGGAAATCGTTCCTCAAGAAATTTCCATATAGTATAGGCACAATTAAGAGTATGCAAACTAGCAATCAAATTTTTGGGCAATCCTCTAATTATGAGCTCAACAGTTCTAAGATTGCGAATCATGTCAATATCTTCATCTAGGGTAGGGTGCAAAGGATCAATATGAGGTGCACAAGGACTAGCAATGTACTTGTTCAAATGATATTCATTGAAAATCTCAAGCACTTCATTTTTCCACTCATGAAAATACTCTCCATCAAGAATGGGCACTCTATGTCTAAGACTCCCTAAAGTAGACACATCCATCTTCCTCCAAAGGTGTTTAAACCAAGGCAATGGAGACCAAAGCTCTGATACCAATTGAAAGGATCGAGAAGAGGTGTCTAGGGGGGTGATTAGACACTAAGTGCCAAAAGTTGCGGTTTTTAATATTCTTAAGTTTAGGTGGAGTTTAGGCACAAGTTTAACACATACAATACATATCAAGAAAGCATGCAATGAGTATATGAGAAACGGAAAGTAAAGCATGCAACTTGCAAGAATGTAAAGGGAAGGGTTTGGAGTATTCAAACGCAATTGGAGACACGGATGTTTTGGCGTGGTTCCGATAGGTGGTGCTATCGTACATCCACGTTGATGGACACTTCAACCCACGGAGGGTAACGGTTGCGCGAGTCCACGGAGGGCTCCGCCCATGAAGGGTCCACGAAGAAGCAACCTTGTCTATTCCATCACGGCCGTCGCCCACGAAGGACTTGCCTCACGAGCGGTAGATCTTCACGAAGTAGGCAATCTCCTTGCCCTTAAAAACTCCTTGTTTCAACTCCACAATCTTGTCGGAGGCTCCCAAGTGACACCTAGACAATCTAGGAGACACCACTCTCCAAGAAGTAACAAATGGTGTGTTGATAATGAACTCCTTGCTCTTGTGCTTTAAATGATAGTCTCCCCAACACTCAACTCTCTCTAGCAGGATTTGGATTTGGTGGAAAGAAGATTTGAGTGGAAAGCAACTTGGGGAAGGCTAGAGATCAAGATTCATATGGTTGGAATGGAATATCTTGAGCTCAACACATGTGTAGGTCGTTCTCTCTCAGAAAATGTGTATTGCAAGTGAAGGTATGTTCTGATGGCTTTCTTCACAAATGAAGAGAGGGTGAAGGGGTATATATAGACTCCACACAAAATCTAACCGTTACACACAATCTGCCAAACTCGATGGGACCGAATCGTTAAGCTCGGTGGGACCGATTCAACAAACCTAGTGACGTTAGGATTTTCGGTGGGACTGAGATGCAACTCGGTAGGACCGATATGGTTAGGGTTTGGGCATAATGTAATCTTGGTGTGACCGATTACACAAACTCGATGGGACCGATTTTGGTAATTAGCTAACCAGAGAGTTGGTCAGGCAAACTCGGTGAGACCGATTACACAAACTCGGTGGGACCGATTTTGGTAACAAGCTGACCAGAGAGTTTGCATTGTAATCTCGGTAGTACCGATTGCTCAAACTCGGTGATACCGATTTTGGCAATGGACATACACAGTGAGATTACAATCCCATCTCGGTGAGACCGAGAACCCTATCGGTGAAACCGGTTTGCTAGGGTTTGTGGCAGTGGCTATGACAACTGAAACTCGGTGGCGCCGGATAGAAAAAAATCGGTGAGGCCGAGTTTGACTTTTGGTTTAGGTCATATGTGGATGTGGGAAGATAGTTGAGGGTTTTGGAGCATATCACTAAGCACATGAAGCAATAGGCTCATTAAGCAACACCTCATCCCTCCTTGGTAGTATTGGCTTTTCCTATAAACTCAATGTGATCTTGGATCACTAAAATATAAAATGTAGAATCTTGATCTTGAAGCTTGAGCCAATCTTTTGTCCTTAGCATCTTGAAGGGGTTCCACATCCTCTAGTCCATGCCACTCCATTGTTGAACTTATCTGAAACATACTAGGTGAAAGTGTTAGTCCAACAAGAGATATGTTGACATTAATTACCAAAACCACCCAGGGAGCACTTGTGCTTTCACAATTCTAAATTTGAACTCCTAAATTTCTGCTTGTGCCTTACCTTCTCTCTTGTATGAAAACTAATTTCAGATGAATCTCCTTGCTCAAAGGATCATACGATCTCAAAACAATAATGGGCTCTGCATTGCTCTTGTCAGTACCTCTCTCCCTTTGGCCTTGTAACGCTGTACTTAATTAATTGCTATTTGATTATGTATCATCAGTCTGCACCTCAGCTTCATTATCCTCTGTTTCTTCCAATATTATTTGATCTATATTTACTCTTTGCAAAATGTAGGATAATGTCAACGCTTATAAAGAATTTTCTTTGGGGAATTTATTGAATTACCCTTCCATCAACATGGAGAAGGGCTTTGTCCAGCCCGTGTTAACATGTAATGTAAGTTCATCCTTCTCAAGCCTTCAAACTTTGTTCTAGTATAGATTAGGATAGGCATCATTTCCTCCACTGCTGTTTGCTTTGCTATTTACATCCGATTGGATGTTTGCAACAACTACCAGTTTCAATTTGTAGTTGTAAAAACATGTTCCTTATGCAGAACAGATCCATTTATTTTCTTATATAATTGTGAAACCTATTACGTGTCTCCTTGTTTCTCTTTCAGACTCGTATCTCTTACGCCAGGCAGAACTTTAGGGAAGATAGTGAGCCAAACCATCTTGAGGACAGCGAGATGACCCCAAGGTCCTGTCTTGATGAAGACAGTGAGTTGAAGCTACTCACCAGCAGGTGTGAGACAATCTCTGTGCAGTCGCTGCCTCAATCAGTTCGACTTCTTCAGTCTCAACTTTAAGCGGAAAGGCTTGCTTCAGCTCAGCTCCGACTTGAAGTCAAAGATGCAATGAAGATGTCAGAGGACAGCTGTGCGCACCATCATGCCAAGTTTGGGGGGGCGACCTGGCTAGGCCTAGTGCCTTCTGAAGTGCTCTCAGTTTTGTATATTCTTTTATTGGCGCGTTTATTTGCACTGGTGGCGAACTTTGATGCCCAGTGGATGTAATATGTGTGATAGACGTGATAGCCTAACGTGAGTTGCTTGCTTGTTTATTTCCTTGTTGTCTTTTTTATTTGTTTGCTTCTAGTCATTGCAGTTCTTTTTCCGCGGTTTGCTAGTGGCTACAATAACCTATTTTTAAAACTAGGCCACAATAACCATGGGCTAATATTTACTGTAGTGACACTAGGCATCCTACGGGCCGTAGAAATAGTGGGCCTTCTATGGGACGTAGAAACAATGGGCCTTCTACGGGTCGTATCATCAATGGGCCTTATATGGGCAGTATGATCGATGGCCAAACATGGGCCAATAACAGGCCGCATTATGGCAGTAAACAGGCTAGAGTTGGAATCATCCGTTCATGGGCCGACCATAACGGGCCATCGTTAATAGGCCGTATTTGATGACGGTATGAAAACGGCCCAATGTATTAACGGACCACAAACGGGCCGAGTATAACCACAGGCTGAATTTGGCCCGCAAGCAGAAAATGACAGTAACGGGCCGTAAGTAAACGAATGCTGGAAATGAGCCCAAGAATAAATGGGCTCTGAGAAGGCCGAAAGATAACATGGGCTGGAAACGGCCCAACGGAATAACGGGCCGTTAATGGGTATAAAGTGATACACTGTTCATTACGGGCCAGTTTCACCACGGGCCGTTAATGGGTGTAAAGTGATACGCTGTTCATTAAAGGCCAGTTTCATCACGAGCCGTTAATAGGCCAAGAGTTACATAGGGCTTCATATGGGCCGAAAGACGTCATGGGCCATACATGGGCCAGAAGTGAAAACGGGCTGGAAACATATTGGGTGGCCCAGATGATGCTACTGGGCCTAATTCGGATAGGGCGTAACGGGCCTTGGGTTAGCGGGCTGTAAATGGGCTATATGCAAACATGCCGTTAACATGCTTTACATGGGCCGACCCGCCACCTTTTGACCAAGTCAAACGGGCCGGCCTTTTCACAGGAATGGGCCTCTGTTGGGCCGTGCCATGTGTCGACGTATCATAGGCGCCTATCTGACCCACTAACGAGCTGACACGTGTTTCGTCCGGCCAATAAGAATTTTACACGTGGAAATTTCTCATTGGCCGGTGTTGTTAACGGGTTATCGGATCCAAAACCCGACCCGATAGCTTAACGTCGTTTCGTTACAGTGGATGCCATGTGTCGGTCACCCTTGACGAAAGCACTTCTGTGATGCGCAATTTATCGTCATGGAAGTGGACACTTCCGTGATGATAATTTTGGTAATGTCATGGAACACTTCTACGACAGCACAGGTATGACTATCTTCATTCTGTCATAAATTTGTCATGGATGTACATGCATGACAAAAAACGCGACCTACTGTGACAAACACGTATCATCACGGAAGTGTATTTTTTTTGTAGTGACGGTGGTTCACGCAGCTGCAGGATGAATTCCATCGCCGTGTCCCCGACATGGCCGCTCAACGAAGCAGGAGGAGACAGTGGCGGAGATGGTGATGGAGATGGCGATGACGCAGGTGTTCCCCTTCCGCTACCGTCTCTGCCTTACCCGCCTCGTCGATCGCGACCCTGTCCGGCACCTCCACCTCGAGCATGGCCTTCGCCTTGGATGGTTGGGTCTTCCTTGACCGCTGCGGTTCTCTGGCAAGAGGAAGACCTAGTCGCCTCCGCGGGAGAACGGCCGCGACCACGCCCTCTCGCCATGGCGGTGAATGGAAGATGGAGGCGAAGGGAAGGCGCAATACTATGCCTCCCCTCCTCCTCCCAAGTCCATTTTTATAGCCAAGCGGGGAAGGCTAAAGACCGGCTCTATGCCTCTGAAGATCCTGTTCAAATCCGGCTCATTAAGTTGGCAGCAAGCAGGGTCATCGACCGCCCTCCCTGCCCAATCAAAGGTACATAAGTATCGGCCATCGCGAATCTCCTCATATCCCGCACATCCATCACCTACCCCGCAGCGTGCATGCGGCGTACGTGGCGAAGAGGGCGAACGCAATGGGAAACGTGGAATCGCGGTTCCAAGGTTGAGAGAGTAAATGAGTAGTGGCCCTGCAGTTTTCCCTCTTTTTCAGGGAAAACACAGGCCGCCTCTTTACTATTCACTACAGACGCAACATGCTGCGGTCATCCCACGCATGACCCCCATGTCACGCATTCAACCCGGGTCATGGGGAAGTGCAACGAGCAAGGGAGTTACTGCAGTAAAAACTCTGCCTCGCGCGCCCGCGCATCGTTCTGGGCCCGACCCACTAACGCTCCGCGCTTATATGTGGCCTAGGCCCGGGGGCTCCTATCGGTGTACAAAAGTAGGGGCCCTCTTTGTACCCCTTTACTTGTGCACGGGCAGTTAGAGACGTGCCTACGGCCACACTTAGCAGGGCAGAGGAAGGAAGCAAAAGTACAAGACCACCAGAGCAGCGCCAAGCCAGAGGCGCGGGGAGCAAAGGGACAAGATGGGCTTTCCCCGGCAAGATCTTTGCCGGGGCAGCTTACGTAGCCCCGGCAAGAGCCTTGCCGGGGCAACTTGCCCAACACCAGCGAGGCCGCCACTCTTGAACCTAAGGGTTCCAACACCATCAACGACATTGGAACCATGGCTCGAGAGGCGCCTGCATGGTGGCATGCAGATCTTTGTGAAGTCAAAGGGCCTGCGAGGCCTAGATAGGAACCAGAAAACAAGACAACAGCGAGGCTCCTTGCCGAGGATGCCCACGAGGCCCCGACAAGGCTCCTGCCGAAGATACCCACGAGGCCCCAACAAGACTCTTGCCAAGGGCGCCCGCAAGGCCCTGGCAAGACCCTTGCCGGGAATATCAGCAAGACCGCAGCAAGGCCTTGCCGCCCCGTCACCACCCCAGCTCAGCAGCCGACCCACCATCTAAGCAACTACCCACGTGGCAGTACGTGGCTCTTAAGCCAACTAGTCAAGCACCTGTGTGGTGGCATGCAGATCTTCATGAAGACCCTGCCACCACACCGGCTCAGCAGCCAGCTAGCCTACATGGCTTTGCATGCCTCGTTGGCCTGGACGCGTGTCAGAGCAAGGCGAAGCGGCGATGGACGGGACAGGTTTCTTTGCCATCCCCGATAAAGCAAGAGGACACCTAAGTAGAGCATCTAATGCATTTTGTCATGTGATGTCAAGCGATAAGCTTGTACACTGTACAACTTTCCACCTCCTTTGTGCCACTGTGGCAGCCCCTTTTGACTATAAAAGGAGGCCTGCGGCGTACTGAAAGAGGATTCTGACTTTTTGGACCTTGCAATGCATTTGACGGACGGGACAGGTTTCTTTGTCGTCCCCGATAAAGCAAGAGGACACCTAAGTAGCGCATCTAATGCATTTTGTCCTTGATGTCAGGCGATAAGCTTGTACACTGTACAACTTTCCACCTCCTTTGTGCCACTGTGGCAGCTCCTTTTGACTATAAAAGGAGGCCCGCAGCGTACTGAAAGAGGATTCTGACTTTTTGGACCTTGCACGCTTTGTAGCTAGTCCAAGAACAACAGATAAACACAAACCAGCAGCAGGAGCAGGGTATTATGCGTCCCTCGCGGCCCGAACCTAGATAAACCCCCCGCGTTGATCTTCTAAACCCGCTCTTTCCACAGGCCCGCACCAGAAAACCGTAGAAGGGATTCCCTGTGATCCCATAGGTGTCGTTTCCGCCGACAAAAAACTTTCATGAAGATCATTGGACAAAATAAACTTGACCCTTAGTAATAGTTTTGAGATATGATGATGTGATATGTGAGTTATGTTGGTGAGTAATTATGCTTTAGTAAGAATATTGGTGTTAAGGTTTGTGACTCCCTATGCAAGTATGAAAGTCAATAGTCATGCAATGAAATTATATCCTACTTGGTGCATTATTCGGTGTTACTTATGCTTAATGCTTGCTAATGAGATTATTTGTTTCTTGGTTGGTCACTTCCCAATCTTTTGCTAGCCTTCATTTTGCACTAAGTATGACCTCCACTTGTGCATCAAAAACCCTTAAACCAGTTTTTCCACATGAGTCCACTATATCTACCTATATGTGGTATTCTTTTGCCGTTCTAAGCAAATTTGTATGTGCCATCTCTAATTTTCAATATAAACTTCTGTTTTGTGTGTTTGTTTCGCTCGCGGAGCGGTGAAGGGTGGCTAATATTTTCCATGCTAGATGTGTTATTCTTACGATGAGTGTTTATTCACTTGTCATTGCACGAGAGTAAGGCAAAGGTATTAGGGATGCCCAGTCCCGAAATGCAAAAAAATGAATTTACTTTATCTTGTCAAATAATAAATTCCTTGGAAAGTGTTGGTATGGAGGGCACCCATGGATACAGTTAGCCGTGGAAAGTGAAAGTATGGTGGAAAAAGGAATAAACTTTATTTTCTGTTTGGGAACCGCCTATGGCAGATCTAGCATGGAAAGTGTTCGGAACTCTAAGTTGTTTTCTTTGGTGGGATGGATACACCTCCCTTTTTTCTAAGTTTTTCGCTTTGAGCTCTGGCACCTCTACAAATCCCTACTTCCCTCTGCGAAGGGCCTTTCTTTTACTTTATGCAATTTTTATTTCGATTCTCCATCTTCTCTTATAAAAAGCACCAACTAGGAGGCAATATGATCGTACTTAAGCATTGGGTGTAGCTAATATTCGAGTGTGTTTCATGAATGGATCAATGTTTGATCATGATGGGCTAGGGATAACTTATTTTAGCATTGATATCTTGAAAGACATGGTTGCTTGTTGGTATGCTTGAGTATCTAAATTATCATGTGTAAACTAGACTATTGCTTTGAACAACTAAAAGTACAAATGTCCATGCTATAAAGAAAAGAAATATGATATGACATGTTAGGCAGCATTCCACTTAAAAAAATCGGTTTTTATCACTTACCTACTCGAGGACGAGTAGGAGTTAAGCTTGGGGATGCTAATACGTCTCCAGCGTATCTATAATTTCTTATTGTTCCATGCTATTGTATTATCAATCGTGGATGTTTTACAATCATTTACAATCATTTTATATCATTTTTTGTACTAACCTATTGACATAGTGCCAAGTGCCAGTTGCTATTTTTTCCATGTTTTTTACATCACAGAAAATCCATATCATACGGAGTCGAAATGCCACGAAACTTTACGAAGAATTTTTATGGGATAGAGGGAACACAACGGGCCCTGGCTGCGCATAGGGGGTGCCCCAGGGGAGGCACAACCCACCAGTGCACGCCAGGAGGCCCAGGCGCGCCCTGGTGGGTTGTGCCCACCTCGGGTGCCCCCCGACTGCCTCTTTGCTCTATAAATACCCCAATATTTCAGAAACCCTAGGAGAGTCGACGAAATATTCATCCAGCCGCCACAGAGTCCAAAACCACCAGATCCAATCTAGACACCATCTCAGATGGGGTTCACCACCTCCATTGGTGACTCTTCGATGATCCATGAGTAGTTCTTTGTAGACCTTCGGGTCCTTAGTTAGAAGCTAGATGGCTTTCTCTCTCTTGCTGGTTCTGAATGCAATGGTCTCTTGGAGATCCATATGATGTAACTCTTTTTGCGGTGTGTTTGTTGGGATCTGATGAACTTCGAGTTTATGATCAATTATATCTTTTATATCCATGAAAGTTATTTTAGTTTCTTTGATCTCTTATATGCATGATTGCTTATAGCCTCGTATTTCTTCTCTGATATTTGGGTTTTGTTTGGACAACTTGATCTATTTATCTTGCAATGGGAAGAGGTGCCCGGTAGTGGGTTCGATCTTACGGTGCTTGATCCCAGTGACAGAAAGGGAAACGACACGTATGTATCGTTGCTACTAAGGATAAAACGATGGGTCTATTTCTACATGGATAGATCTTGTCTACATCATGTCATCGTTCTTATTGCATTACTCCGTTTCTCCATGAACTTAATACACTAGATGCATGCTGGATAGCGGTCGATGTGTGGAGTAATAGTAGTAGCTGCAGGCAGGAGTCGGTCTACTAATCTTGGATGTGATGCCTATATATTGATCATTGCGTGGATATCGTCATAATTATTAGAAGTTATATCAATTGCCCAACAGTAATATGTTCACCCACCGTTTGCTATTATTCTCAAGAGAAGCCACTAGTGAAACCTACGGCCCCCGGGTCTTCTTTCTCATATATTTGTCTTTGCAATCTACTTTTTCCTTGCATTTATTTTTAGATCTATTAAAACAACAATACAAAAATACTTTGCTGCACTTTATTTTATTTGTGATTTATTTATTTAATCTATTACAACTTTCTCCCGTCCGTGCACCGTTTATGGCGTCGTTACCCGAAAGGGATTGACAACCTCTTTAACACGTCGGGTTGCAAGTGGTTGTTATTTGTGTGCAGGGGTTGTTTACATTGTGTTGCTTGGTTCTCCTACTGGTTCGATAACATTGGTTTCATATCTAAGGGAAATACCTACCGCCGTTGTGCTGCATCATCCCTTCCTCTTTGGGGAAATACCGACGTAGCTTCAAGCGACATCACCCTGCCTCGTGTCAGATTAACCCATTTGCACCGAAACAAAGGGACCTTCAAACCACATCCATAGTCAAGTTCCCATATCTCCTCTATGTAACCATAATATGTGTCCTTTCCCATCTTGGTTGCCGCATCAAAGCGGACACCACTGTTTCAGTTGGTGCTCTTCTTATCTTGGGCGATCGTGTAAAATGTATTCCCATTTATCTCGTACCCTTTGATAGTCATTATATTCGAAGATGGTAATTGGGACAACAAGTACATGTCATCTTCAACAGCGTCACCATGCATGGTACGTGTCTGTTGAAGGAAATATGCCCTAGAGGCAATAATAAAGTTCTTATTTTATATTTCCTTATTCATGATAAATGTTTATTATTCGTGCTAGAATTGTATTTATCGGAAACCTTAATACATGTGTGAATACATAAGCAAACATCGTGTCCCTAGTGAGCCTCTACTAGACTAGCTCATTGATCAAAGATGGTTAAGGTTTCCTAACCACAGGCATAGGTTGTCATTTGATACCAGGATCACATCATTGGGAGAATGATGTGATGGACAAGACCCATCCGTTAGCTTAGCATAAGGATCGTTCAGTTTTATTGCTATTTCTTTCTTCATGTCAAATACATATTCCTTTGAGTATGAGATTATGCAACTTCCGGATACCGGAGGAATGCCTTGTGTGATATCAAATGTCACAATGTGACTGGGTGATTATAAAGATGCTCTATAGGTATCTCTGAAGGTGTTTGTTGAGTTGGCACAGATCGAGATTAGGATTTGTCACTCCGAGTATCAGAGAGGTATCTCTAGGCCCTCTCGGCAAGACACATCATAAGCTTGCAAGCAAACAACTAAGGAGTTGGTCACGAGGTGATGTATTACACAACAAGTAAAGAGACTTGCCGGTAATGAGATTGAACTAGGTATGAAGACACCGACGATCGAATCTCGGGCCAGTATCATACCGATAGACAAAGAAAGTTTTTGAAATTGCATGCTACGTTTCCCAACAGTGGCATCAGAGCCAGGTTTGTGCGTAGATGATATGCACAAGTAGAACACAAAGAGTTGTGGGTGATTATAGTCATATTGCTTACCACCAAAGTCTTATTTTGATTCGACGGTATTGTGGGATCATGCGGCCCGGACCAACCTTACATGTCCACCCACATGAGACCGGTTCCACCGACCAAGATGCAACTAGTTTTGCATAAAGTTGGCTGGCGGGTGTCTGTTTCTCCTACTTTAGTTGAATCGAATTTGACTATGGCCGGTCCTTGAAGAAGGTTAAAACAACAAACTTGACGAATCACTATTGTGGTTTTTGTTGGGGAACGTAGCAGAAATTCAAAATTTTCCTACGTATCACCAAGATCTATCTATGGAGAGACCAGCAACGAGGGGAAGGAGAGTGCATCTAGATACCCTTGTAGATCGCTAAGCGGAAGCGTTCAAGTGAACGGGGTTGATGGAGTCGTACTCGTCGTGATCCAAATCACCGATGATCCTAGTGCCGAACGGACGGCACCTCCGCGTTCAACACACGTACAGCCCGGTGACATCTCCCATGCCTTGATCCAGCAAGGAGAGAGGGAGAGGTTGAGGAAGACTCCATCCAGCAGCAACACAACGGCGTGGTGGTGGTGGAGGAGCGTGGTAATCCAACAGGGCTTCTCCAAGCACTACGAGATATGAGGAGGAGAGAGGCAGGGCTGCACCAACAGGGAGAGATCAAATCGCGTTGTGGGCAGCCCCTAGGCCTCACTATTTATAGGAGGAGGGGAGGAGGATGCGCCCCCTCTAGGGTTCCCACCCCTAGAGGGGCGGCAGCCCTAGATGGGAAAAGGGGGGGCGGCCAAGAGGGGGAGAGAGGGGGGCGCGCCCTAGGGTGGGCCTTAGGCCCATCTGTGCCTAGGGTTTCCCCTTTCTCCTCTTGGCTGTGCCTTGAGCCTTGTGGGAGGCGCACCAGCCCACTCAGGGGCTGGTCCCTAACCACTCTTAGCCCATGCAAGCCTCCGGGGCTTGTGGCCCCACTTGGTGGACCCCCGGACACCTCCGGTGGTCCCGGTACACTACCGGTGATGCCCAGAACACTTCCGGTGGCCAAAACCATACTTCCTATATATAAATCTTTACCTCCGGACCATTCCGGGACTCCTCGTGACGTCCGGGATCTCATCCGGGACTCCGAACAACATTCAGTAACCACATACGAACTTCCTTTATAACCCTAGCGTCACCAAACCTTAAGTGTGTAGACCCTACGGGTTCGGGAGACACGCAGACATGACCGAGACGTTCTCCGGTCAATAACCAACAGCGGGATCTGGATACCCATGTTGGCTCCCACATGTTCCACGATGATTTCATCGGATGAACCACGATGTCGAGGATTCGATCAATCCCGTATTAAATTCCCTTTGTCTTGCGGTATTGTACTTGCCCGAGATTCGATCGTCGGTATCCCGATACCTTGTTCAATCTCGTTACCGGCAAGTCTCTTTACTCGTTCCGTAACACATCATCCCGTGATAAACTCCTTGATCACATTGTGCACATTATGATGATGTCCTACCAAGTGGGCCCAGAGATACCTCTCCGTCACACGGAGTGACAAATCCCAGTCTCGATTCGTGCCAACCCAACAGACACTTTCGGAGATACCTGTAGTGTACCTTTATAGCCACCCAGTTACGTTGTGACGTTTGGTACACCCAAAGTATTCCTACGGTATTCGGGAGTTGCACAATCTCATGGTCTAAGGAAATGATACTTGACATTAGAAAAGCTTTAGCATACGAACTACACGATCTTTGTGCTAGGCTTAGGATTGGGTCTTGTCCATCACATGATTCTCCTAATGATGTGATCCCGTTATCAACGACATCCAATGTCCATGGTCAGGAAACCGTAACCATCTATTGATCAACGAGCTAGTCAACTAGAGGCTTACTAGGGACATGGTGTTGTCTATGTATCCACACATGTATCTGAGTTTCCTATAAATACAATTATAGCATGGATAATAAACGATTATCATGAACAAGGAAATATAATAATAACTTATTTATTATTGCCTCTAGGGCATATTTCCAATAGTCTCCCACTTGCACTAGAGTCAATAATCTAGTTCACATCGCCATGTGATTAACATTCACAGGTCACATCGCCATGTGACCAACATCCAAAGAGTTTACTAGAGTTCATAATCTAGTTCACATCACTATGTGATTAACACTCAATGAGTTCTGGGTTTGATCATGTTGCTTGTGAGAGAGGTTTTAGTCAACGGGTCTGCAACATTCAGATTCGTATGTACTTCGCAAATCTCTACGCTATATTTGGAGCCATTTCAAATAACTGTTCTACTTGGAGCTATTCCAAATTGTTGCTCCATTATACGTATCCGGTATCTCTACTCAAAGCTATCCGGATAGGTGTTAAGCTTGCATCGACGTAACTCTTTACGTCGAACTCTTTATCACCTCCATAACCGAGAAACATATCCTTATTCCTCTAAGGATAATTTTGACCGCTATCTGGTGATCTACTCCTAGATCACCTTTGTACCCTCTTGCCAGACATGTGGCAAGGCACACATCAGGCGCGGTACTCAGCATGGCATACTGTATAGAGCCTATGACAAAAGCATAGGGAATGACCTTCGTCCTTCCTCTTTCTCCTGCCGTGGTCGAGCTTTAACTCTTAACTTCATACCTTACAACTCAGACAAGAACTCCTTCTTTGACTGATCCATCTTGAACACCTTCAAGATCATGTCAAGGTATGTGCTCATTTGAAAGTACCATTAAGCGTTTTTGATCTATCCTTATAGATCTTGATGCTCAATGTTCAAGTAGCTTAATCCAGGTTCTCCATTGAAAAACACCTTTCAAATAACCCTATATGCTTTCCAGAAATTCTACATCATTTCGGATCAACAATATGTCATCCACATATACTTATCAAAAATGTCGTAGTGCTCCCACTCACTTTATTGTAAATACAAGTTTCTAACAAACTATGTATAAACCCATAAATTTTTGAATTCTCCATCAAAATGTATATTCCGACTCCGAGATGCCTGCTCTAGTCCATGGAAGGATCGCTGGAGCTAGCATACCTTTTAGCATCCTTTAGGATCGACAAAACCTTTCTGATTTTATCAAATACAACCTTTCCTTACGAAAACTGGTAAGGAAACTTGTTTTGACATCCATCTGCCAGATTTCATAAATGCAGCTTATGCTAACGTGATTCCGACGGACTTAAGCATCGCTACAGGTGAGAAAATCTCATCGTAGTCAACTACTTGAACTTGTGAAAAACTCTTTGCCACAAGTCGAGCTTCATAGACGGTGACATTACCGTCCACGTACGTCTTCTTCTTAAAATCCACGTGTACCTAACAGTCATACGACCATCAAGTAGTTCTTCCAAAGTTTACACTTTGTTTTCATACATGGATCCTCTCTCGGATTTTATGGCCTCGAGCCATTTATCGGAATTCGGGCCCACCATCGCTTCTCCATAGCTTATAGGTTCATCGTTGTCCAACAACGTGACCTTTTAAGACAGGGTTACCACTTAGAAGTTGTACACACCCTTGTCGACCTATGAGTTCGATAGTAACTTGATCTGAAGCTCCATGATCATCATCATTAGCTTTCTCTTCAACCGAGGCAGGGGCCGCAGAAACATTTTTCCTGTGCTGCGCTACTCTCCGGTTGAAGTAAAGGTTCAACTACCTTATCAAGTTCTATCTTCCTCCCACTCAATTCTTTCAAGAGAAACTTTTCCTCGAGAAAGGACCCGATTCTAGAAACAATCTCTATTGCTATCGGATCTGAATTAGGAGGTATACCCAACTGTTTTTGGGTGTTCTATGAAGATGCATTTTATCCGCTTTGGGTTCGAGCTTATCAACCTGAAACTTTTTCACAAAAGCATCGCAGCCCCCCAAACTTTTAAGAAACGACAACTCAGGTTTCTCCAAACCATAGTTCAAACGGTTTCGTCTCAACGGAATTATGTGGTGCCCTATTAAAGTGAGTGCAGTTGTCTCTAATGCCTAACCCATAAACGATAGTGGTAATTCGACAAGAGACATCATGGTACGCACCATATCAAATAGGGTGCAACTATGATGTTCGGACACACCATCACACTATGGTGTTCCAGGCGGTATTAGTTGTGAAACAATTTCCATAGTGTCTTAATTGTGTGCCAAACTCGTAACTCAGATATTCATCACTATGATCATATCATAGACATTTTTATCCTCTTGTCACAACGATCTTTAACTCCACTCTGAAATTACTTGAACCATTAAATAATTCAGACTTGTGTTTCATCAAGTAGATATACTCAACATCTACTCGAATCTTCTGTGAAGTAAGAACATAACGATATTCACCGCATGCCTCAGCACTCATTGGATCCCACACATCAAAATGTGTTACTTCCAACAAGTTGCTATTTTGTTCCATCTTACTGAAAATGAGGCTTTTCAGTCATCTTGCCCATGTGGTAAGATTTGCATATCTCAAGTGATTCAAAATCAAGTGAGTCCAAACGATCCATCTGCATGGAGTTTCTTCATGCGTATACACCAATAGACATGGTTCGCATGTCTCAAACTTTTCAAAAACGAGTGAGTCCAAAGATCCATCAACATGGAGCTTCTTCATGCGTTTTATACCAATATGACTTACACAGCAGTGCCACAAGTAAGTGGTACTATCTTATACCTTTTGGCATGAAAATGTGTATCATTATGATCAAGATTCAATAAACCATTCCTTTAGGTGCAAGACCATTAAAGGTATCATTCAAATAAACAGAGTAACTATTATTCTCTTTAAATGAACAACTGTATTGCGATAGACATAATCCAATCATGTCTATGCTCAACGCAAACACCAAATAACAATTATTTATGTTTAACACCAATCTCGATGGTAGAGTGAGCGTGCGATGCTTGATCATATCAACCTTGGAAACACTTCCAATACATATCGTCAGCTCACCTTTAGCTAGTATCCGTTTATTCCGTAGCTTTTATTTCAAGTTACTAACACTTAGCAACTGAACCAGTATCTAATACCCTGGTGCTACTAGGAGTGCTAGTAAAGTACACATTAACATAATGTATATCCAATATACTTCTATCGATAGCCTTCTCATCTACCAAGTATCTAGGGTAATTCTGCTCCAGTAGCTGTTCCCCTTATTACAGAAGCACTTAGTCTCGGGTTTGGGTTCAGCCCTTGCCCTTCTTGAAACTAGTGGTTTCACTAACCATCAATAATTGATGCTCCTCCTTGATTTCTACTTTTGCGGTGTCAAACATCGCGAATATTTCAAGGATCATCATACCCATCCCTGATATGTTATAGTTCATCACGAAGCTCTAGTGGCTTGGTGGCAGTGACTTTGGAGAAACGTCACTATCTTATCTGGAAGATCGACTCCCACTCGATTCAAGTGATTGTTGTACTCAGACAATCTGAGCACAAACTCAACGATTGAGCTTTTCTCCCTTAGTTTGCAGGCTAAGAAAATCGTCGGAGGTCTTATACCTCTTGACGTTGGCACGAGCCTGAAATCCTAATTTCATCCCTCGAAACATCTCATATGTTCCGTGACATTTCAAAAATGTCTTCGGTGCCTCAATTCTAAACCATTTAACATTACCGAACTATCATGCAGTCATCAAAACGTGTATGTCGGATGTTTGCAACATCCACAGACCACGTTCGAGGTCCAGCACACCGAGCGGTGCATTAACGACATAAGCCTTCTACTGTCCGCATAATTGCTACTATCAACTTTCAACTATATTTTCTCTAGGAACGTATCTAACACAGTAGAACTAAAGCGTAAGCTATGACATAATTTGCGAAGTTCTTTTGACTATGCTCAGGATAAACAAGTTCATCTTATGAACTCCCACTCAGATAGACATTCCTCTAGTCATCTAAGTGATTACATGATCCGAGTCAACTAGGCCGTGTCCGATCATCACGTGAGACGGACTAGTCATGATCGGTGAACATCTTCATGTTGATCGTATCTACCATACGACTCATGCTCGACCTTTCGGTCTCTGCGTTCCGAGGCCATGTCTGTACATGCTAGGATCGTCAAGTTAACCCTAAGTGTTTTGCATGTGTAAAACTGTCTTACACCCGTTGTATGTGAACGTAAGGATCTATCACACCCGATCATCACGTGGTGCTTCGAAACGACGAACTTTAGCAACGGTGCACAATTAGGGGAGAACACTTCTTGAAATTTTAATGAGGGATCATCTTATTTACTACCGTCGTTCTAAGCAAATAAGATGTATAAACATGATAAACATCACATGTAATCAAATAGTGACATGATATGGCCAATATCATATTGCTCCTTTTGATCTCCATCTTCGGGGCTCCATGATCATCATCGTCACCGGCATGACACCATGATCTCCATCATCGTGTCTTCATGAAGTTGTCACGTCAACTATTACTTCTACTACTATGGCTAACACTTTAGCAATAAAGTAAAGTAATTACATGACGATTTAAGTTGACACGCAGGTCATAAATAAATTAAGACAACTCCTATGGCACCTGCCGGTTGTCATACTCATCGACATGCAAGTCGTGATTCGTATTACAAGAACATGATCATCTCATACATCACATATATCATACATCACATCCTTTGGCCATATCACATCACATGGCATACCCTGCAAAAACAAGTTAGACGTCCTCTAATTGTTGTTTGCATGTTTTACGTGGCTGCTATGGGTTTCTAGCAAGAACGTTTCTTACCTACGCAAAACCACAACGTGATATGTCAATTGCTATTTACCCTTCGTAAGGACCCTTTTCATCGAATCCGATCCGACTAAAGTGGGAGAGACTGGCACCCGCTAGCCACCTTATGCAACTAGTGAATGTCAGTCGGTGGAACCTGTCTCACGTAAGTGTACGTGTAAGGTCGGTCCGGGCCGCTTCATCCCACAATGCCGCCGAATCAAGATTGACTAGTAACGGTAAGCATATTGAACAAAATCAACGCCCACAACTACTTTGTGTTCTACTCGTGCAAAGAATCTACGCAATAGACCTGGCTCATGATGCCACTGTTGGGGAACGTAGCAGAAATTCAAAATTTTCCTACGTATCACCAAGATCTATCTATGGAGAGACCAGCAACGAGGGGAAGGAGAGTGCATCTAGATACCCTTGTAGATCGCTAAGCGGAAGCGTTCAAGTGAACGGGGTTGATGGAGTCGTACTCGTCGTGATCCAAATCACCGATGATCCTACTGCCGAACGGACGGCACCTCCGCGTTCAACACACGTACAGCCCGGTGACGTCTCCCATGCCTTGATCTAGCAAGGAGAGAGGGAGAGGTTGAGGAAGACTCCATCCAGCGGCAACACAACGGCGTGGTGGTGGTGGAGGAGCGTGGTAATCCAGCAGGGCTTCGCCAAGCACTACGAGATATGAGGAGGAGAGAGGCAGGGCTGCACCAACAGGGAGAAATCAAATCGCGTTGTGGGCAGCCCCTAGGCCTCACTATTTATAGGAGGAGGGGAGGAGGGTGCGCCCCCTCTAGGGTTCACACCCCTAGAGGGGCGGCAGCCCTATATGGGAAAAGGGGGGGCGGCCAAGAGGGGGAGAGAGGGGGGCGCGCCCTAGGGTGGGCCTTAGGCCCATCTGTGCCTAGGGTTTCCCCTTTCTCCTCTTGGCTGCGCCTTGAGCCTTGTGGGAGGCGCACCAGCCCACTCAGGGGCTGGTCCCTAACCACTCTTAGCCCATGCAAGCCTCCGAGGCTTGTGGCCACACTTGGTGGACCCCCGGACACCTCCGGTGGTCCCGGTACACTACCAGTGATGCCCAGAACACTTCCGGTGGCCAAAACCATACTTCCTATATATAAATCTTTACCTCCGGACCATTCCGGAACTCCTCATGACGTCCGGGATCTCATCCGGGACTCCGAACAACATTCGGTAACCACATACGAACTTCCTTTATAACCCTAGCGTCACTGAACCTTAAGTGTGTAGACCCTACGGGTTCGGGAGACACGCAGACATGACCGAGACGTTCTCCGGTCAATAACCAACAGCGGGATCTGGATACCCATGTTGGCTCCCACATGTTCCACGATGATTTCATCGGATGAACCATGATGTCGAGGATTCGATCAATCCCGTATTCAATTCCCTTTGTCTTGCGGTATTGTACTTGCCCGAGATTCGATCGTCGGTATCCCGATACCTTGTTCAATCTCGTTACCGGCAAGTCTCTTTACTCGTTCCGTAACACATCATCCCATGATCAACTCCTTGATCACATTGTGCACATTATGATGATGTCCTACCGAGTGGGCCCAGAGATACCTCTCCGTCACATGGAGTGACAAATCCCGGTCTCGATTCGTGCCAACCCAACAGACACTTTCGGAGATACCTGTAGTGTACCTTTATAGCCACCCAGTTACGTTGTGACGTTTGGCACACCCAAAGTATTCCTACGGTATCCGGGAGTTGCACAATCTCATGGTCTAAGGAAATGATACTTGACATTAGAAAAGCTTTAGCATACGAACTACACGATCTTTGTGCTAGGCTTAGGATTGGGTCTTGTCCATCACATGATTCTCCTAATGATGTGATCCCGTTATCAACGACATCCAATGTCCATGGTCAGGAAACCGTAACCATCTATTGATCAACGAGCTAGTCAACTAGAGGCTTACTAGGGACATGGTGTTGTCTATGTATCCACACATGTATCTGAGTTTCCTATCAATACAATTATAGCATGGATAATAAACGATTATCATGAAAAAGGAAATATAATAATAACTTATTTATTATTGCCTCTAGGGCATATTTCCAACAGTTTTTGCCGTAGGTAAGAACGGTTCTTGCTAGAAACCCGTAGCAGCCACGTAAAACTTGCAACAACAAAGTAGAGGACGTCTAACTTTTTTTGCAGGGCATGTTGTGATGTGATATACTTTATTGTATGAGATGATCATGTTTTGTAAAAGTTATCGGCAATCGGTAGGAGCCTTATGGTTGTCTCTTTATTGTATGAAATGCAAACGCCATGTAATTGCTTTACTTTATCACTATGCGTTAACGATAATTTTAGAAGCAATAGTTGGTGAGACGACCACGACGCAATGATGGAGATCAAGGTGTCGAGCCGGTGATGATGGAGATCATGAGGATGCTTCGGAGATGAAGATCAAAAGCACAAGATGATGATGGCCATATCATGTCACATATTTTGATTGGATGTGATGTTTATCTTTTATGCATCTTATTTTGCTTAGTATGGCGGTAGAATTATAAGATGATCCCTTCACTAAATTTCAAGGTATAAGTGTTCTCACTGAGTATGCACCGTTGCGTCGTCGTGTTGAGACACCACAAGATGATCGGGTGTGATAGAATCTACGTTCAAATACAATAGGTGAAAGACAGTTTTCCACATGCGGAATACTCGGGTTTAACTTGATGAGCCTGGCATGTATAGACGTGGCCTCGGAACAGTGGATACCGAAAGGTAAAACGTGAATCATATAGTAGATATGATCAACATAGAGATGTTCACCATTGATGACTACTCCATCTCACATGATGATCGGACATGGTTTAGTTGATTTGGATCACGTATCATTTAGATGACTTAAGGGATGTCTATCTAAGTGGGAGTTCTTAAGTAATTTGATTAATTGAAATTTAATTTATCATGAACTTAATCCTGATAATATTTGCAAATTATGTTGTAGATCAATAGCTCGCGTTGTAGCTCCCCTATGTTTTTGATATGTTCTAGAGAAAAACTAAGTTGAAAGATGATAGTAACAATGATGCGGACTGGGTCCGTGATCTGAGGATTATCCTCATTGCTGCAAAGAATAATTATGTCCTTGATGCAACGCTAGGTGAAAGACCTATTGCAGGAGCAGATGCAGACGTTACAAACGTTTGGCAAGCTTGATATGATGACTACTTAATAGTTTAGTGCGCCATGCTTTACGGCTTAGAACCGGGACTTCAAAAACTTTTTGAATGCCACGGAGCATATGAGATGTTCCACGAGCTGAGATTGGTATTTTAGACCCATGCCCGTGTCGAGAGGCATGATACCTCTGACAAGTACTTTGCCTACAAGATGGAGGAGGATAGCTCAGCCAGTGAGCATGTGCTCAGAATGTCTGGGTGCTACAATCACTTGAATCAGGTTTGAGTTAATCTTCCAGATAAGATAGTGATTGATGGAGTTCTCTAGTCACTACCACCAAGCTACTAGAACTTCGTGATGAACTATCATATGCAAGGGATGACGAAAATGATCCCCGAGCTCTTCGCGATGCTCAAATCATCGAAGGTAGAAATCAAGAAAGAGCATCAAGTGTTGATGATTAACAAGACCACTAGTTTCAAGAAAAAGGGCATGGGAAAGAAAGGGAACTTCAAGAAGAATGGCAAGCAAGTTGCCACTCCCATGAAGAAACCTAAAGCTAGACCTAAGCCTGAATCTGAGTGCTTCTACTGCAAAGGGAATGGTCACTAGAAGCGGAACTCATTGATACGTCTCCAACGTATCTATAAATTTTTATTATTCCATGCTATTATATTATCAATCTTGGATGTTTTATAATCATTTTATAGTCATTTTCTATCATTTTTTGTACTAACGTATTAACATAGTGCCAAGTGCTTGTTACTGTTTTCTGTATGTTTTTGACATCGCAGGAAATCAATACCAAACGGAGTACAAATGCAACGAAACTTCACGGAGATTTTTTATGGACCATAAGACACCCAATGGGCCAAGGCAGCACCTGGGGGGTGCTCCAAGGGGAGCACAACCAACCAGGGCGCGCCAGGAGGCCCGGGCGCGCCCTGGTGGGTTGTGCCCACCTCGGGTGCCCCCGGATTGCGTCTTTGCTCTATAAATACCCAATATTCTAGAAACCCTAGGGGAGTCGACGAAAATCAATTTCAGCCACCTCAGAGTCCAAAACCACCAAATCCAATCTAGACACCATCACGGAGGGGTTCACCACCTCCATTGGTGCCTCTCCGATGATGCGAGAGTAGTTCTTTGTAGACCTTTGGGTCCGTAGTTAGTAGCTAGATGGCTTCCTCTCTCTCTCGTTTAATTCTCAATACAATGGTCTTTTGGATATCGATATGATGTAACTCTTTTTGCGGTGTCTTTGTTGGGATCAGATGAACTTTGAGTTTATGATCAGATCTATCTTTTTATATCCATGAAAGTTATTTGAGTTTGTTTGATCTCTTATATGCATGATTGCTTATAGCCTCGTATTTCTTCCCGATATTTGTGTTTTGTTTGGCCAACTTGATCTATTTATCTTGCAATGGGATTAGGTGCTTTGTAGTGGGTTCGATCTTAAGGTGCTTGATCCCAGTGACAGAAGGGGAACCGACACGCATGTATCGTTGCTACTAAAGATAAAACGATGGGATCTATCTCTACATAGATAGATCTTATCTACATCATGTCATCGTTCTTATTGCATTACTCCATTTTCCCATGAACTTAATACACTAGATGCATGCTGGATAGCGGTCGATGTGTGGTGTAATAGTAGTAGATGCAGGCAGGAGTCGGTCTACTAATATTGTACGTGATGCCTATATAATGATCATTGCCTGGATATCGTCATGATTATTTGAAGTTCTATCAATTGCCCAACAGTAATATGTTTACCCATCGTTTGCTATTTTTGCTCGAGAGAAGCCACTAGTGAAACCTACGCCCCCCGGGTCTCTTTCTCATATTATTTGCCTTCGCGATCTATTTTATTTTCCTTTTATTTTCAGATCTATTAAACCAAAAATACAAAAAATACCTTGCTGCATTTTATTCTTATTTATTTTATTTGGTGTTCGATCTATCAATCTACTACAATTTTATTCACGTCCGTTTGCCTCTCTTGAGGCGCCGCTACCCGAAAGGGATTGACAAGCCCTTTTACACGCTGGGTTATGAGTATTTGTTATTTGTGTGTAGGGGTTGTTTACGTTGTGTTGCTTGGTTCTCCTACTGGTTCGATAACCTTGGTCTCATAACTGAGGGAAATACCTACCACCGCTGTGCTGCATCATCGCTTTGTCTTTGGGGAAATACTGACGTAGCTTCAAGCCGCACCACTGCCCCAAATACTTGGCAGATAAGAAGGATGGCAAAGTGAACAAAGGTATATTTGATATACATGTTATTGTTGTGTAACTTACTATTGTTCATAGTAGCCCCTGGGTATTTGATACCGGTTCAATTGCTAAGATTAGTAACTCGAAAACAGGAGTTGCAGAATGAACAGAGACTAGTTATGGGTGAAGTGATGATGTGTGTTGGAGGTGATTCCAAGGTTGATACGATCACCATCGCACACTCCCTCTACCTTCGGGATTAGTGTTGAACCTAAATAAATGTTATTTGGTGTTTGCGTTGAGCATGAATATGATTGGATCATGTTTATTGCAATACGGTTATTGATTTGATTTTTGTTCTGTTTACATGAATAAGCCCTTCTATGGTCATACACACCATGTTAATGGTTTACTGAATCTCAATCATAGTGATACACATATTCATAATATTGATGCCAAAAGTTGCAAAGTTGGTAATGATTGTGCAACATACTTGTAGCACTGCCATTTTGGTCATATTGGTGTAAAGCGCATGAAGAAACTCCATCCAGATGGACTTTTGGAATCACTTGATTATGAATCATTTGATACTTGCGATTAAGGTTGTCAGAATCGCGATTCTGTTATACGATTCTATGACTTTACGATCCAAACTAACACCTCTGATTCTACGATTTTAGTTCATAGAATCTACATTTCTACGATCCTTATAGTGAAGATTCTACGATTTGAGATCCTACCATCGGACCTTCGATCCGATTCAAAATCACGATTCTGACCACCTTCTTGCGAACCCATGCCTCATGGGCAAGATGACTAAAACTCCGTTCTTCGAAACAATGGAGCGAGCTAATGACTTATTGGAAATAATACATACCGATGTATACGGTCCAGTGAGTTTTGAAGCGCGTGGCAGGTATCATTATTTTCTCACCTTCACAAATGATTTGAGTAGGTATGGGTATATCTACTTGATGAAACACAAGTCTGGAACGTTTGAAAAGTTCAAAGAACTTTAGAGTGAAGTAGATAATCATCATAAAAAGAAAATAAAGTTTCTACGATCTGATCGCTGAGGCGAATATTTGAGTTACGAGTTTGGCCTTCATATAAAACAATGTGGAATAGTTTCACAACTTACACCACCTGGAACACCACAGCGTAATGGTGTGTCCGAACGTCGTAACCGTACTTTATGAGATATGGTGCGTTCTATGATGTCTCTTACCGATTTGCCACTATCGTTTTGGGGTTATCCATTAGAGACATCCGCATTCACGTTAAATAGGGAACCGTCTAAATCTGTTGAGGTGGCACCGTATGAACTATGGTTTGACAAGAAACCTAAGCTGTCATTTCTTAAAATTTTGGGGAAGCGACGCTTATGTCAAAAGGTTTCAGCCTGATAAGCTCGAACCCAAAGCGGAGAAGTGCGTCTGCATAAGATACCCTAAGGAAACCATTGGGTACACCTTCTCCCACAGATCCAAAGGCAAGATCTTTGTTGCTAAGAATGGATCCTTTCTAGGGAAGGAGTTTCTCTCGAAAGAAGTGAGTAGGAGGAAAGTAGAACTTGATGAGGTAATTGTACCTTCTCTATAATTGGGAGAAAACCGTTCTCGTGATGACTACACCAACTAGAGAGGAAGCAAACGATAATGATCATGAAACTTCAGATCAAGTTACTACTGAACCTCGTAGGTCAACCAGATCACGATCTGCACCAGAGTGATACGATAATCCTGTCCTAGAAGTCATGTTACTAAACCATGGCAAACCTACGAACTATGAAGAAGCTATGATGAGCCCAAATTCCGACAGATGGCTTAAGGCCATGAAATCTGAGATGGGATCCATGCATGAGAACAAAGTGCGGACTTTGGTGGACTTGCCGATGATCGGCAAACCATTGAGAATAAAAGGATCTTCAAGAAGAAGACCGACGCTGGTAGTAGTGTCACTATCTACAAAGCTCGACTTGTCGCAAAAGGTTTTTGACAAGTTCAAGGAGTTGACTACAATGAGATTTTCTCACTCGTAGTGATGCTTAAGTCTGTCTGTATCATGTTATCAATTGCCACATTTTATGATCATGAAATCTGGCAAATGGACGTCAAAACTGCATTCCTTAATGGATATCTTAAAGAAGAGTTGTATACGATGCAACCAGAAGGTTTCGTAGATCCTAAAGGTGCTAACAAAATGTGCAAGCTCCAGCGATCCATCTATGAACTGGTGCAAGCATCTCGGAGTTGGAATATATGCTTTGATGACGTGATCAAAGCATATGGTTTTATACAGACTTATAGTGAAGCATGTATTTACAACAAAGTGAGTGGGAGCTCTATAGAATTTATGATATTATATGTGGATGACATATTATTGATCGGAAATGATATAGAATTTCTGGATAGCACAAAAGGATACTTGAATAAGTTTTCAATGAAAGACCTCGGTGAAGCTACTTGCATATTGAACATCAAGATATATAGGGATAGATCAAGACGCTTAATAGAACTTTCACAAAACACATACCTTGATAAGATTTGAAGAAGTTCAAAATGGTTCAGTCCAAGAATGGGTTCTTGCCTATATTACAAGGTGTGAAGTTGAGCAAGACTCAGACCCCGACCACGGCAGAAGATAGAGAGAGAATGAAAGGCATTCCCTATGCCTCGGCCATAGGTTCTATACGATATGCCATGCTGTGTACCACACCTGATGTGTGTCTTGCCACTTATCTGGCAAAGAGGGTACAAGAGTGGTCCAGGAGTGGACCACTGGACTGCGGTCAAAATTATCCTTAGGCGCCTTAAAATAGGACTAAGGAAATGTTTCTCGGTTATGGAGGTGATAAAGAGTTCGTCGTAAAGAGTTACGTCGAAGCAAGCTTTGACACTAATCGAGTTGACTTTAAGTCTTAGTCTGGATACATATTGAATGTGGGAGCAATTATCTAGACTAGAGCAGCTCCATGCAGAGCATTATAGACATAGAAATTTGCAAAATACATACGGATGTGAATGTGACAGACCCGTTGACTAAACTTCTCTCACAAGGAAAACATGATCACACCTTATTACTCTTTGGGTGTTAATCACATGGCGATGTGACTAGATTATTGACTCTAGTAAACCCTTTGGGTGTTGGTCACATGGCGATGTGAACTATAAGTGTTAATCACATGGCGATGTGAACTATGGGTGTTATTCACATGGCGATGTGAACTAGATTATTGACTCTAGTGCAAGTGGGAGACTGAACGAAATATGCCCTAGAGGAAATAATAAAGTTGTTATTTTATGTTTCCTTATTCATGATAAAGGTTTGTTATTCATGCTAGAATTGTATTGATCGGAAACCTTAATACATGTGTGAATATATAAACAAACATTGTGTCCCTAGTGAGCCTCTACTAGACTAGCTCGTTGATCAAAGATGGTTAAGGTTTCCTAACCATAGACATAAGTTTTCATTTGATAATGGGATCACATCATTAGGAGAATGATGTGATGGAAAAGACCCATCTGTTAGCTTAGCATAATGACCGTTCAGTTTTATTATTATTGCTTTCTTCATGTCGAGTACATATTCCTTCGACTATGAGATTATGCAACTCCCGGATACCGGAGGAATGCCTTGTGTGCTATCAAACGTCACAACGTAACTGGGTAATTATAAATATGCTCTACAGGTATCTTCGAAGGTGTTTGTTGAGTTGGCATAGATCGAGATTAGGATTTGTCACTCCGAGTATCGGAGAGGTATCTCTGGGCCCTCTTGGTAAGACACATCATAAGCTCACAGGCAAACGACTAAGGAGTTGGTCACGAGGTGATGTATTATGGAATGAGTAAAGAGACTTGCCGAAAACGAGATTGAACTAGGTATGAAGATACTAACGTTCGAATCTCGGACAAGTAACATACCGATGGACAAAGGGAATAAGGTATGTTGTCATAACGGTTCGATTGATATAGATCTTCGTAGAATATGTAGGAGCCAATATGTGCATCCAGGTTTGATACGTCTCTAACGTATCTATAATTTTTTATTGCTCCATGCTATATTATCTACTGTTTTGGACTATATTGGGCTTTATTTTACACTTTTATATTATTTTTGGGACTAACCTATTAACCGGAGGCCCAGCCCAGAATTGCTATTTTTTTCCTATTTCAGTGTTTCGGAGAAATAGAATATCAAACGGATTCCAAATGGAATAAAATCTTTGGGAACGTGATTTTCTCACTGAACGTGATCCAGTAGACTTGGACCCTACTCCAAGGGAGCCAAGAGGCGGTCACGAGGGTGGGGGGCGCCCCCCCCCCTTAGGGCGCGCCCCCCTGCCTCGTGGGCCCCTCGAAGCTCCACCGACGTACTCCTTCCTCCTATATATACCTACGTACCCCCAAACGATCAGAACAGGAGCTAAAAACCTAATTCCACCGCCGCAACTTTCTGTATCCATGAGATCCCATCTTGGGGCCTGTTCCGGAGCTCCGCCGGAGAGGGTCGTCATCACGGAGGGCTTCTACATCATCATAGCCCCTCCGATGAAGTTTGAGTAGTTTACCTCAGACCTTCGGGTCCATAGTTAGTAGCTAGATGGCTTCTTCTCTCTTTTTAGATCTCCATACAAAGTTCTCCCCCTCTCTTGTGGAGATCTATTTGATGTAATCTTCTTTTTGCGGTGTGTTTGTTGAGACCGATGAGTTGTGGGTTTATGATCAAGTCTATCTATGAATAATATTTGAATCTTCTCTGAATTCTTTTATGTATGATTGGTTATCTTTGCAAGTCTCTTCGAATTATCAGTTTGGTTTGGCCTACTAGATTGGTTTTTTCTTGCCATGGGAGAAGTGCTTAGCTTTGGGTTCGATCTTGCGGTGTCCTTTCCCAGTGACAGAAGGGGCAGCAAGGCACGTATTGCATCGTTGCCGTCGAGGATAACAAGATGGGGTTTATTTCATATTGCATAAATTTATCTCTCTACATCATGTCATCTTGCTTAAAGCGTTACTCTGTTTTTAACTTAATACTCTAGATGCATGCTGGATAGCGGTCGATGAGTGGAGTAATAGTAGTAGATGCAGGTAGGAGTCGGTCTACTTGTCTCGGATGTGATGCCTATATACATGATCATGCCTAGATATTCTCATAACTATGCTTAATTGTGTCAATTGCTCAACAGTAATTCGTTCACCCACCGTAGAATACTTATGCTCTTGAGAGAAGCCACTAGTGAAACCTATGGCCCCCGGGTCTATTCTCATCATATCAATCTCCATCACTTTAATCTTGCTTTGCTTTTCACTTTGCCTTTTACTTTTCACTTTGCATCTTTATATAAAAATACCAAAAACATTATCTATCAGTTCTCACTCTCGTAAGTGACCGGTCACTATATTGACAACCCCTAATCGCGTTGGTTGCGAGTTGCTATCGTTTTGTGCAGGTACGAGGGACTTGAGCGTGGCCTCTTACTGGATTGATACCTTGGTTCTCAGAAACTGAGGGAAATACTTACGCTACTCTGCTGCATCATCCTCTCCTCTTCGGGGAAAACCAACGCAAGCTCAAAAGGTAACAAGAAGAATTTCTGGCGCCATTGCCGGTGAGTCTATGCAAAAAGTCAACATACCAAGTACCCATCACAATCCTTATCTCTCGCATTACTTTAGTTGTCATTTGCCTCTCGTTTTCCTCTCCCCCACTTCACCCTTGCCGTCTTATTTGCCCTCTCCTTATCCTTCTCCTTCTCCTTCTCTTTTTCCGTTAGCCTTTTTCTTGCTTGCCTTTTTTTTTGCTCGTGTGTTGGATTGCTTGCTTGTCGCGATGGCTCTACCAAAATTTGGTGATCTTCACCTTAAAAGGTTAGAGGAGATCGAAAACAATGTCAGGAAGTTTATGGTTTTGCAATTTGAGCATAATAATTTCTTTAGAAACGAGCTTAAGGAACAAAAAAGAATTATGAGTTATATGAATAAAGAGCTCGATGATATGTCTAAAGAATTTGATGGTATAAGATCCCAAATTGCTCGTCTTGAAAAGTTGACTGCTGAAATTTCGGATATGCAAGCTACCTTAGTCAATAAGATGGCCGCTAACCGAATTCCTATGAAAATCAAGATGAAGATCAAAATAAACATAGGGAAGCAACAACGCGAGCTATTGATCTACAACATAGATATGCTAATACCACCAGGACTAAGTTCATGATAAATTTAAGTTCAATTAATCATATTACTCAAGAACTCCCACTTAGATAGACATCTCTCTAATCCTCTAAGTGATCACGTGATCCAAATCAACTAAACCATGTCCGATCATCACGTGAGATGGAGTAGTTTCAATGGTGAACATCATTATGTTGATCATATCTACTATATGATTCATGCTCGACCTTTCGGTCTCCGTGTTCCGAGGTCATATCTTATATGCATAGCTCGTCAAGTATAACCTGAGTATTCCGCGTGTGCAACTGTTTTGCACCCGTTGTATTTGAACGTAGAGCCTATCACACCCGATCATCACGTGGTGTCTCAGCACGAAGAACTTTTGCAACGGTGCATACTCAGGGAGAACACTTCTTGATAATTAGTGAGAGATCATCTTATAATGCTACCGTCAATCAAAGCAAGATAAGATGCATAAAAGATAAACATCACATGCAATCAATATAAAGTGATATGATATGGCCATCATCATCTTGTGCTTGTGATCTCCATCTCCGTAGCACTGTCATGATCACCATCGTCACCGGCGCGACACCTTGATCTCCATCGTAGCATCGTTGTCGTCTCGCCAATCTTATGCTTCTACGACTATCGCTACCGCTTAGTGATAAAGTAAAGCATTACAGGGCGATTGCATTGCATACAATAAAGCGACAACCATATGGCTCCTGCCGGTTGCCGATAACTCGGTTACAAAACATGATCATCTCATACAATAAAATTTAGCATCATGTCTTGACGATATCACATCACAACATGCCCTGCAAAAACAAGTTAGACGTCCTCTACTTTGTTTGTTGCAAATTTTACGTGGCTGCTACGGGCTGAAGCAAGAACCAATCTCACCTACGCATCAAAACCACAACGATACTTCGTCAAATAGACTCCGTTTTAACCTTCTCAAGGACCGGGCGTAGCCACACTCGGTTCAACTAAAGTTGGAGAGACAGTCTTCCGCAAGCCATCTATGTGCAAAGCACGTCGAGGGAACCGGTCTCGCGTAAGAGTACGCGTAAGGTTGGTCCGGATCATCTCGTCCAACAATACCACCGAACCAAAGTATGACATGCTGGTAGGCAGTATGACTTATATCGCCCACAACTCACTTGTGTTCTACTCGTGCAAATAACATCAAACCATAAAACCAGGCTCGGATGCCACTGTTGGGGAACGTAGTAATTTCAAAATTTTCCTACGCACACGCAAGATCATGGTGATGCATAGCAACGAGAGGGGAGAGTGTTGTCTACGTACCCTCGTAGACCGAAAGCGGAAGCATTATATCAACGCGGTTGATGTAGTCGTACGTCTTCACGATCCGACCGATCCAAGCACCGTTACTCCGGCACCTCCGAGTTCTTGGCACACGTTCAGCTCGATGACGTTCCCCGGGCTCCGATCCAGCAAAGCTTCGGGGAAGAGATCCGTCAGCACGACGGCATGGTGACGATCTTGATGTTCTACCGACGCAGGGCTTCGCCTAAGCACCGCGACAATATGACCGAGGTGGAATATGGTGAAGGGGGGCACCGCACACGGCTGAGGAACGATCACGAAGATCAACTTGTGTGTCTATGGGGTGCCCCCTGCCCCTGTATATAAAGGATGGAGGAGGAGGAGGCCGGCCAAGGCTTGGTGCGGCCAGGATGTGGAGTTCTACTAGGACTCCAAGTCCTAGTAGGAGTCCACCAAGAGGGGAGGAAGGGAGAAGGAAGTGGAGGAGAAGGAAAGGTGGCCGGCCCCCTTTTCCCTAGTCCAATTCGGACCAGAGGGAAGGGGGGGCGCAGCAGCCCCTTGGCCCTTTCTTCTCTTCCCACTAAAGCCCATCAAGGCCCATTGCTTCTTCCTCGTATTCCGGTAACTCCCCGGTACCTCCGAAAATACCCGAACCACTCAGAACCCTTCCGATGTCCGAATATAGTCGTCCAATATATCGATCTTTACGTCTCGACCATTTCGAGACTCCTCGTCATGTCTCCGATCTCATCCGGGACTCCGAACTCCTTCGGTACATCAAAACTCATAAACTCATTATAACTGTCATCGTAACCTTAAGCGTGCGGACCCTACGGTTCGAGAACAATGTAGACATGACCGAGACACGTCTCCGGTCAATAACCAATAGCGGGACCTGGATGCCCATATTGGCTCCTACATATTCTGCGAAGATCTTTATCGGTCAGACCGCATAACAACATACGTTGTTCCCTTTGTCCATCGGTATGTTACTTGCCCGAGATTCGATCGTCGGTATCCAATACCTAGTTCAATCTCGTTACCGGCAAGTCTCTTTACTCGTTCCGTAATACATCATCCCGCAACTAACTCATTAGTTGCAATGCTTGCAAGGCTTAAGTGATGTGCATTACCGAGAGGGCCCAGAGATACCTCTCTGACGATTGGAGTGACAAATCCTAATCTCGAAATACGCCAACCCAACATCTACCTTTGGTGACACCTGTAGTACTCCTTTATAATCACCCAGTTATGTTGTGACGTTTGGTAGCACCCAAAGTGTTCCTCCGGCAAACGGGAGTTGCATAATCTCATAGTCAAAGGAACATGTATAAGTCATGAAGAAAGCAATAGCAACATACTAAACGATCGGGTGCTAAGCTAATAGAATGGGTCATGTCAATCAGATCATTCAACTAATGATGTGATCCCGTTAATCAAATAACAACTCTTTGTTCATGGTTAGGAAACATAACCATCTTTGATTAACGAGCTAGTCATGTAGAGGCACACTAGTGACACTCTGTTTGTTTATGTATTCACACATGTATCATGTTTCCGGTTAATACAATTCTAGCATGAATAATAAACATTTATCATGAAATAAGGAAATAAATAATAACTTTATTATTGCCTCTAGGGCATATTTCCTTCAAGAATTAATGACATTCTTATTGATGCAAATAGGAATTATGTGCCCGTAGATTTTATCGTTCTTGATATAGATTGCAATCCTTCTTTCCCTATTATTCTTGGTAGACCTTTCCTTAGAACGGTTGGTGCGATTATTAATATCAAGGAAGGGAATATTATATTTCAATTTCCATTAAAGAAAGGCATGGAACACTTTCCTAGAAAGAAAATAAGATTTCCATATGAAACTATCAGGAGAGCTACCTATGGATTGCCTACCAAAGATGGCAATACCTAAATCTATCCTCGCTTTCAGGCCTAGCTAGGGGCGTTAAACGATAGCGCTTGTTGGGAGTCAACCCAATTTTATTTTGAGTTTTTTGTTTTTGCTTATGTTTATCAATAACTAATCCATCTACCTTCTGTTTAGATGTGGTTTTGTGTTTTAATTAGTGTTTGTGCCAAGCTAGACCTATTGGATCTTCTTGGATGATAGTTATTTGATCTTGCTGTAATTTCTAGAAACTTTGCGCTTAGTGCCCGAATTATTAAAAATCACCAGAACGTGATAAAATTCTGATTCCAATTTCTGCTGATCAATAAACAAATTTTCTAGGTCGTCTAATTTTGGTAGATTTTTTGGAGTTCCACAAGTTTGCGTTAGTTACAGATTACTACAAACTGTTCTGTTTTTGACAGATTCTGTTTTTCATGTGTTGTTTGCTTATTTTGATGAATCTATGGCTAGTAAAATAGTTAATAATCCATAGAGAAGTTTTAATACAGTAGGTTTAACACCAATATAAATAAAGAATGAGTTCATTACAGTACCTTAATGTGGTTTTATGTTTTCTTTCTCTAACGGAGCTCACGAGATTTCTATTGAGTTTTGTGTTGTGAAGTTTTCAAGTTTTGGGTGAAATATTTTGATGGATTATGGAACAAGGAGTGACAAGAGCCTAAGCTTGGGGATTCCCATGGCACCCCCAAGATAATCCAAGGACACCAAAAAGTCAAAGCTTGGGGATGCCCCGGAAGGCATCCCCTCTTTCGTCTACTTCCATCGGTATTTTACTTGGAGCTATATTCTTATTCACCAACATGATATGTGTTTTGCTTGGAGCGTCTTGTATTATTTGTGTCTTCGTTTGTTAGTGTGCCACAATCATCCTTGCTGTACACACCTTTGAGAGAGCCATTTATGAATTAAAATTTGTTAGAATACTCTTTGTTCTTCACTTATATCTTTTGAGCTATGTAGTTTTGCTCTATGTGCTTCACTTATATCTTTTGAGCATGATAATTTTGCTCTATGTGCTTCTGTAACATCCCAAATTTTCAATTTGGAATGTTATACATTAGATCATCATGCATATCATATTTTCTTGCATTTTGGTCGATCCTAGAAATTTACCGCAACTCAAGGACCCTCGGAGAGAGTTGGAGATTTCGTTATTTTCGTATTTGAGTTTTCTCAAATTTTGAAAGAAAGGGATCATTGGTTTTGTCGGAGTTATTTGCATTTTATTTGGATAGGGAAAAATGCGCGTTTTCAAAAATTGCTTTTTTGGCCCGGAGAAAAGTTCATTTTGTTCGACTCATTTTTAGGAGTTGGGGAAATTTTATTTTATTAATTTTGGAGTCCGGTAGATTTATTTTTTTTGTGTTTTTACGCGCGCGAAACCAATTTAAAAAAAATTGCAGCGCCTTGGGCCAAAGGCCCAGCCGGCCGGCCAAGAGGCCACCGCGCGCGCGCCCCAGGCGCAGGGAGCCGCCGCCGTTGCCTTTAGGAAAGTCCTAGTAGTACTTTTGTACAACTTTCGTTATTCCTTTTTGTTTCTAGATCTTTCCTTCCCTTTTCTTTCCTATTCCTAGTCTAATTCTTGATCCCTCCTCCAAGTAAACCCTCCCCTCCCCAATATAAATACCCCCACACCCCCCCTCTAAATCATCAAAACCAAAGCCCCCAAGCCTCACACCGCGCCTCACCCCGCGCCCCTCACCCGCCGCCGCCGTTCGCCGCCGCCGCCCAACGACGTCGTTCGCCGGAGGTAACCGCGCCGCGTCTCTTTTCTTTTCATCGGATCGTTTCCTTCTAATCGTTCCGATTCTTTTCTTCTCTTTCGATTCGTTTTTCTTTCCGGTTCTTCGCTAAACCGTTCCGGATTTGTAGATCGGTTTTTCGTTCGGTTTTCTTTTCCGAAACCCTAGATCGGATTAGTTTTCTTCTCCGATTTAGTTGCCTCGAGAACGTTCGCCGGACCGTTCGTTCTAACAAACGTGATCACCGGATTCTTCTAGGTTAACGAACGTTTGTTATTTCAACCGTTCTTCTTTTTCTTCTCGACGGATTTATTCCGCGATCGCAATCTCCGATCTGATCTTCATTCTAGTTTATCTTCTCACTCGTTTATTGGAATCAGGTGATTCAAGCGCCTGGAATTTCGTTTCGAAACCGCCGTTTCGTCTAATCAACTTAAACACGTTTTTGCCATGGTAAAATTTGACCTAGGTTCACTTTGCTAGAACCGAGTTGATTTCTTTCGCCGTTTGTTTTCCGTTGCTTTGTTCGATTCGTTTCTTCTTGCAACCGGAGTTCTTAAGTTGAACTTTCTGGTTAGATCTTTTATTCGAGTTTTACCTATGCATTAGATGAGTACTTACTGTATGCTTGTTGTTTGTCTGTGATAGATCACCCGGAGTGCGCCGCCTGTTATTTCGAAGCTCTAGGTTTCGCGGATCCTCAGCAAGGCAAGTAACACTTTGATCATACATTTTCTACTACCCAGTTTTATTGCATTAGATCAATCCTCAAACACTGTATGATTAGGATCTAATTAATTGTGGGATGGGAAGTAGATGAGGTAGTACCTATCACCTGTTTTACTTATGAAACCTTTGGGAGTTACTTCTACGTTTGCTTATTATGCCATGCTATGCTAGTAGACGTGGATTGGGTGAGTGATATCCATGACAGATGTGAGTATTGTTAATTAATGGTTTTATCTAAGGTGGCAACTTAAATACACATCTGGGTGGATTGAGGCACCTGGTTTCTATCAGGACTTGCCTGTTTTTCTTTGGACTGCTACCCAGGCTCAAAGGGATCATAAGATCATTCATGCTAGTAACTTCCGTGTGCAGCCACAAGCCATTATGGGCTCTGGCGTAGTTGACTCAGTCGTGCAAACTCTTACAGGGTAGACTAGCAGATGTAGGGGAAAGTAGGTGTACCGGTCTATCCAACGTAAGGTGCTAGCCTTCTGAAAGACTATGTCTCGGTCATCCGTTTCTCAAACACCATGCAGTGCGAGAAAACAAACGGAGGCGATCGAGTCTTGTGGGGAAAAGTGCGCAAACCTCTGCAGAGTGTACAAACTAATCATGATTAGCCGTGTCCCTGGTTATGGACGTCTTGAGTATCTAGTACTTGAATATCATGTGAATCTCATCATGTTACTTCTAAATTAATATTGTTGGGTTATCTGATGACTATTTTTAATTGGGATTGTGGATGCTGTCAACCATTCTCAATGTTTAACAACCACCATGATAGTAAATAAATTTATTCCTTTGCAGTAGGGAAAATTGGCTTTACGCAAAACTGTAACCATAGAGCTTTCCACCAGCCATACATGCATATAGTATAGCTCATTACTATTCATTACTCTCTATGTGTTACGTTGCCAGCATATTCCATGTGCTGACCCGTTTTCAGGCTGCAACTTTCATGTTGCAGACTTTTCAGACGACGAGTAAGGTGCTTTTAGGTCGTGGTTCTATACTCAGTGATGCCGTTGGAGTTGATGGACTCACTTACCTTCCAAGTCTTCCGCTGTTATCGTTATTAGATGGCCTTAAGCCACATTTATTGTAATAAGTTCTCTTTGAGACATCGATGTAATAAGTGTGTGATTGCTACTCTGCTATAAATCCTTCGAAGTACTGTGTGGTGTCAGCATTACTGATCCAGGGATGACACCGGAGCACAGAGACTTGACCATCTGAGGTTGGGTCGCTACAGAGATGGTATCAGAGCACATGCTGACTGTAGGACACGACCACTAAGTTAAAGCCATAGATCACTATTCTCCTCTCATTTTCTAACTCCTCGTCTTTTCTACTCTTTTAGGATGACGGACGCGAAGATCAAGTACGCTCAACCGGATGAAGGCACACCTTTTGGATTCCACTTGAAGGAAGTCACCAAGTACCTCAACATTGGACTACCAAGCTTCACCGGGACCTTCAACGCCACTCTACCTGAAGAGGAGCGCTGGAAGATTCAAGCTCACGTTCCGGGAAGGACATTCGCGCCAATCACGAAGCCCATAGATAGTGTTTTCAGTGCACTAACCTGGAGTCTGTGAAAGAGCATGGCAGCTCACGCATTGGAGAAGTTTATCAAGAAAACCTCAAGGACACCATCCACCAGATTTGCGGACGCCGAGATGAAGAATGGGAGATAGTCAGCATCAAGAAGGATAGATCCATTGCAGCTTTCATCCAGGAGTTAAACCAGCACATTCGACACCAAGAGAACCAGATGTGCAACGATATGATAGAGTTGAAGAATGCAAAGGCAAGGATCATCGAGCTAGAAGGAGAACTGAAGGGTACACGCAAGGACTACATGGACGAGATCGTAGCTCTAGCAAGGCACAATGTTGAACTCAAGCAGGAGATTTAAGAACTCAAGGAGAGATTGGCATCCAAGAATGAAGACAAGTACGTCGCATGCCCGAGCAACTACATCATCATCGACGACACCGATTCGGATCCAAGTGAACCCGACTTTGAAGACGAAGCTAGAGCGGACATCATGGAGTCTTCCACCGATTCAAATTAATAGATGACCACCATATATTAGTAGCATTATTCCCTCCATGTAAACATTATAGTCCACGCACTTTTGCGATAGTTCTAGACCGTTTTTAAGCCCTTGTTTGATTGAATGAAGTGATTTTGTGTGCATTTGCTCATGTGCATTGGGGTAGTGTTTTCTCTTTAGACCTCATTCTATTCTTAATTCTCATCTTTTCTAAACCCTCGGACCTAATAGTATTGGAATGTCAAGGATTGGATGTGATATTAGGCATGGATTGGTTGTCAATGTATGAAGGGAACATTGAATGTGCCAGTAAGACAATTTTGCTCACAACGCCAGAAGGAAGAAGGATCAAGTATGTATCCCGACATGCGTCAAACAGGACACAATTAAATTCCTTATCAGGAGTTGTACAGGAGGAAGTACCAGTGGTGAAGGATTACCCTGATGTATTCCCTGAGGAATTGCCAGGAATGCCACCTGATAGAGATATCGAGTTTTTGATTCAGCTTTTTCCAGGCACTGGGCCAATATCAAAGAGACCATACAGGATGCCAGCACAAGATTTGGTGGAAATTAAGAAGCAGGTCAAGGAGTTACTGGAAAAAGGTTACATTCGCCCAAGTTCTTCGCCTTGGGGATCACCCGTACTTCTAGTGGAGAAGAAGGATGGATCATTAAGGATGGTTGTTGATTACCGTGGATTGAATGAAGTAACCATCAAGAACAAGTACCCACTGCCAATGATTAATGATCTATTTGATCGTTTGCAAGGAGCTAAAGTGTTTTCCAAGATCGATTTGCGATCAGGGTACCATCAGTTGAAGATTCGAGAGCAGGACATACCCAAGACAGCTTTTACCACGAGATACGGATTGTATGAGTATACCGTTATGTCATTTGGACTGACTAACGCACCTGCCTATTTCATGAACCTGATGAACAAAGTATTTATGGAGTTCTTGGATAAGTTCGTCGTAGTGTTCATTGATGACATTCTGATTTTCTCAAAGAATGAAGAAGAGCATAAGGAACATTTGCGTTTGGTTTTGGAGAAACTAAGGGAACATCAGTTATATGCCAAATTCAGCAAATGTGAGTTTTGGTTGAAGGAAGTAGGATTCCTCGGACATGTTATATCCGGAGAGGGATAGCAGTTAACCCCACAAAGGTTGAGACCGTAACCGAATGGGAAGCACCCACGACAGTTGGAGAGATCCGGAGTTTTCTTGGACTCGCAGGATACTACCGGAGATTCATTGAGAATTTATCAAAGATCGCAAAGCCTATGACTGAATTGTTGAAGAAGGATACTAAGTTCAATTGGACTGAGGAATGTGAGGCCAGTTTTCAGGAGTTGAAGAAACAATTGGTTTCCTCACCAGTGTTGATTCTGCCAGATCAGACCAAGGATTATGAGGTGTATTGCGACGCTTCACGTCGAGGACTTGGAGCAGTACTTATGCAGGAAGGAAGAGTTGTTTCATATGCCTCACGACAACTGAAGCCCCACGAACTAAATTATGCTACGCATGATTTGGAGTTAGCAGCCGTAGTGCATGCATTGAAGACATGGAGACATTTCCTCATTGGAAATCATTGTGAAGTATATACGGATCACAAGAGTTTGAAGTACATTTTCACGCAGAAGGAGTTGAACCTCAGACAAAGGAGATAGTTGGAGCTCATCAAGGATTATGATATGAGATTGCATTACCATCCAGGAAAGGCTAATGTAGTAGCTGACGCATTGAGCCGTAAGAGCCATGTCAATACATTGATGATGGGAGAAATACCAAAGGAGTTAGCCGAGGATCTTCGTGAGCTATGTTTGGAAATAGTTCCGAGAGGCTATGTAGCAGCATTGGAGATTCAGTCAACATTGATGGATAAAATCAGAGAAGCTCAGAAATCTGACGAGGAGATTGCAGACATAAAGAAGAAAATGAGCGAAGGAAAAGCAAAGGGATTTCGTGAGAATGAGCACGATACCCTATGGTTTGAGGACCGTGTTTATGTGCCCAATAACCCGGAGATCAGGAAGTTGATTCTGCAAGAGGCACATGATTCACCCTATTCGATTCACCCAGGAAATACCAAGATGTATTTGGATTTGAAGGAAACATTCTGGTGGACCGGAATGAAGAAGGATATTGCAGCATACGTAGCAGTTTGTGATGTGTGTCATAGAGTGAAGGCCGAACATCAGAAGCCAGCCAGATTGTTACAACCATTGCCGATACCCGAATGGAAGTGGGATAAGATAGGCATGGATTTTATCACAGGACTACCCAGGACAAAAGCAGGCTATGACTCAATATGGGTAGTAGTTGATCGTTTGACGAAGGTAGCACATTTCATCCCAGTTAAGACCACTTACACAAGTGCTAAGCTGGCAAAGATATACATGACTAGGATCATTTGTTTGCATGGAGTTCCGAGGAGTATCGTATCAGATAGAGGAACCCAATTTACCTCAAAGTTTTGGAATCAGTTGCATGAAACTTTGGGAACCAGACTAGAGTTTAGTACAGCTTTTCACCCACAGACGGATGGACAGACTGAGAGAGTCAATCAGATTTTGGAAGATATGCTGAGAGCTTGTGCACTAGATTATGGATCTAGTTGGGACGATAACTTGCCGTGTGCGGAGTTTTCTTATAAGAACAGTTACCAAACCAGTTTGAAAATGGCACCTTTGGAAGCTTTATATGGAAGGAGGTGCAGGACACCGTTGTCATGGGACGAAGTTGGAGACCGTCAGTTCTTTGGACCCGATCTGATCAAGGAGTCTGAACGGAAAGTTAAGTTGATTCGCGATAGGCTCAAGGTAACCCAATCAAGGCAGAAGAGCTACGTGGATTCTAAGCACAAGGAGATCGTTTACGAAAATTGGAGACAAAGTTTATCTTCGAGTATCCCCACTTCGAGGAGTTAAGCGCTTTGGAGTTAAGGGAAAGTTAGCACCGCGTTTCGTTGGACCGTACAAGATTTTGCAACGTATGGAAGAAGTCGCTTATAAGTTGGAATTGCCAGAAGGACTGTCAGGAGTTCATGATGTATTCCATGTTTCTCAGCTGAAGAAATGTCACGCTGAAATGGCGGAGGTACCGCTAAGAGATACAGTACCGCTTGAAGCGATTCAGTTGAAGGACGACTTAACGTATGAACAGAAGCCAGTCAAGATTCTCGAGTATGCCAGCAGAGTTACCCGCAGCAAGGTTATCAAGTTTTGCAAAGTTCAATGGAACCACCACTCAGAAGATGAAGCCAAATGGGAGAGAGAAGAAGATTTGCTCAAGGACCACCCTCACCTATTTTCTAGCCAACCCGAATCTCGAGGACGAGATTCATCTTAAGGGGGGTAGGTTTGTAACATCCCAAATTTTCAATTTGTTATGTTATACATTAGATCATCATGCATATCATATTTTCTTGCATTTTGGTCGACCCTAGAAATTTCACGCAACTCAAGGACCCTCGGAGAGAGTTGGAGATTTCGTTATTTTCATATTTGAGTTTTCTCAAATTTTGAAAGAAAGGGATCATTGGTTTTGTCGGAGTTATTTGCATTTTATTTGGATAGGGAAAAATGCGCGTTTTCAAAAATTGCACTTTTGGCCCGGAGAAAAGTTCATTTTGTTCGACTCATTTTTAGGAGTCGGGGAAAATTTATTTTATTAATTTTGGAGTCCAGTAGATTTATTTTTTTTGTGTTTTTCCGCGCGCGAAACCAATTTAAAAAAAAATTGCAGCGCCTTGGGCCAAAGGCCCAGCCGGCCGGCCAGGAGGCCACCGTGCGCGCGCGCCCCAGGCGCAGGGAGCCACCGCCGTTGCCTTTAGGAAAGTCCTAGTAGTACTTTTGTACTACTTTCGTTATTCCTTTTTGTTTCTAGATCTTTCCTTCCCTTTTCTTTCCTATTCCTAGTCTAATTCTTGATCCCTCCTCCAAGTAAACCCTCCCCTCCCCAATATAAATAACCCCACACCCCCCTCTAAATCATCAAAACCAAAGCCCCCAAGCCTCACACCGCGCCTCACCCCGCGCCCCTCACCCGCCGCCGCCGCCGTTCGCCGCCGCCGCCCAACGCCGTCGTTCGCCGGAGGTAACCACGCCGCGTCTCTTTTCTTTTCATCGGATCGTTTTCTTCTAATCGTTCCGATTTTTTTCTTCTCTTCCAATTCGTTTTTCTTTCCGGTTCTTCGCTAAACCGTTCCGGATTTGTAGATCGGTTTTTCGTTCGGTTTTCTTTTCCGAAACCCTAGATCGGATTAGTTTTCTTCTCCGATTTAGTTGCCTCGAGACCGTTCGTCGGACCGTTCGTTCTAACGAACGTGATCACCGGATTCTTCTAGGTTAACGAACGTTCGTTCTTTCAACCGTTCTTCTTTTTCTTCTCGACGGATTTATTCCGCGATCGCGATCTCCGATCCAATCTTCGTTCTAGTTTATCTTCTCACTCGTTTATCGGAATCAGGTGATTCAAGTGCCTGGAGTTTCGTTTCGAAACCGCCGTTCCGTCTAATCAACTTAAACACGATTTTGCCATGGTAAAATTTGACCTAGGTTCACTTTGCTAGAACCGAGTTGATTTCTTTCGCCGTTTGTTTTCCGTTGCTTTGTTCGATTCGATTCTTTTTGCAAGCGGAGTTCTTAAGTTGAACTTTCTGGTTAGATCTTTTATTCGAGTTTTACCAGTGCATTAGATGAGTACTTATTGTATGCTTGTTGTTTGTCTGCGATAGATCACCTGGAGTGCGCCGCCTGTTATTTTGAAGCTCTAGGTTTCGCGGATCCTCAGCAAGGCAAGTAAAACTTTGATCATACCTTTTCTACTACCCAGTTTTATTGCATTAGATCAATCCTCAAACACTGCCTGATTAGGATCTAATTAATTGTGGGATGGGAAGTAGATGAGGTAGTACCTATCACCTGTTTTACTTATGAAACCTTTGGGAGTTACTTCTACGTTTGCTTATTATGCCATGCTATGCTAGTAGACGTGGATTGGGTGAGTGATATCCATGACAGATGTGAGTATTGTTAATTAATGGTTTTATCTAAGGTGGCAACTTAAATACACATCTGGGTGGATTGAGGCACCTGGTTTCTATCAGGACTTGCCTGTTTTTCTTTGGACCGCCACCTAGGCTCAAAGGGATCATAAGATCATTCATGCTAGTAACTTCCGTGTGCAGCCACAAGCCATTATGGGCTCTGGCGTAGTTGACTAAGTCGTGCAAACTCTTACAGGGTAGACTAGCAGATGTAGGGGAAAGTAGGTGTACCGGTCTATCCAACGTAAGGTGCTAGCCTTCTGAAAGACTATGTCTCGGTCATCCGTTTCTATAACACCATGCAGTGCGAGAAAACAAACGGAGGCGATCAAGTCTTGTGGGGAAAAGTGCGCAAACCTCTGCAGAGTGTACAAACTAATCATGATTAGCCGTGTCCCCGGTTATGGACGTCTTGAGTATCTAGTACTTGAATATCATGTGAATCTCATCATGTTACTTCTAAATTAATATTGTTGGGTTATCTGATGACTATTTTTAATTGGGATTGAGGATGCTGTCAACCATTCTCAATGTTTAACAACCACCATGATAGTAAATAAATGTATTCCTTTGCAGTAGGGAAAAATTGGCTTTACGCAAAACTGTAACCATAGAGCTTTCCACTAGCCATACATGCATATAGTATAGCTCATTACTGTTCATTACTCTCTATGTGTTACATTGCCAGATTATTCCATGTGCTGACCCGTTTTCAGGCTGCAACTTTCATGTTGCAGACTTTTCAGACGACGAGTAAGGTGCTTTTAGGTCGTGGTTCTATACTCAGTGATGCCGTTGGAGTTGATGGACTCACTTACCTTCCAAGTCTTCCGCTGTTATCGTTATTAGATGGCCTTAAGCCACATTTATTGTAATAAGTTCTCTTTGAGACATCGATGTAATAAGTGTGTGATTGCTACTCTGCTATAAATCCTTCGAAGTACTGTGTGGTGTCAGCATTACTGATCCAGGGATGACACCGGAGCACAGAGACTTGACCATCTGAGGTCGGGTCGCTACAGCTTCACTTAGATCTTTTAGAGCACGGTGGTGGATTTGTTTTAAAGAAACTATTGATCTCTCATGCTTCACTTAGATCATTTTGAGAGTCTTAATAGCATGGTAAATTGCTTAATATTAATATGCTTGGTATTCATGATTTGTGAAATTTTCTTTTGAGTAAATTGAATACTAAGAAAAGATTGAAGCATGATAATTGTTTTGAGATATGGAGGTGATAATATTAGAGTCATCCTAGTTGAGTAGTTGTGAATTTAAAGAATACTTGTGTTGAAGTTTGTGATTCCTGTAGCATGCACGTATGGTGTCGTGGATTTGTCACGGCAGATGTCCTAGTGGAAGGACTTAGTCGTGGAGCCATCGCAACGGGTTAGCTTGAAGGGGTTAAAAGTGGACACAAGGACACGGTGTTTATACTAGTTCGGCCCCTTCGATGAAGGTAAAAGCCTACGTCTAGTTGTGATGGGATTGATGGGTTTCGAGGGCTTAGGGAGCGATAAGCTTCGCCTAAACCTCGAGTTCTTGTTCTCTGTCCCCAAACCGCCGTCGGGTCGTCCCCTTATATACACGGGTGACGCCCGTCGGTCTGCAAAGTCCCGACCTCCGGCTTACAAACGTGCCCGGGTCGGTCTCTCTATTCCTATCTTACAATACAAGTTTACCCCAGGCCGGTTTACACCATAAACCTTTAAACCGATTACAGGCCTTGGGCCCTTCTATTTCTCCTTGGGCTTTAACATCTCGGGTCTATTGACGGAGGTAACCCGGGCCCTGCAGGCCGGTTTACCCCAGATAGCAACATCCCCAACATTAGGCCCCAGATTGATTTGAACAGGTTCATGTCAATCCTTAATAAAAAATTTCTGTCTTTCAAATGTCTTCCAGTGACTTGTTAAACCGCCGTTTCTTCGTCTCCTCTTGCTGTGGTAAACCGATATGACGTCAGCGCAAGTTACCGTCTCCTTTCGCTAATCCACAATGATCAGGGCGACGGCTGGGCTCCCGAAATCTCCGTCCCCAGATTCGCGCGCCTGGCACGCGCGCCGCACCTTATAAATAGGACTTCAAGGCCATCTTCCTTTCCTCCCTTTCGTCCCCTTCTTCATCTTCCTCGCGACCCAGACCTTAGAGCTCCGCCGCCGCCGTCAGCTGCTGCATCAACTCTGGCCGCCGCATCAACCTGATCGGACCAGAGCACCGCGGCGACTTTCCACATCTGTTTGGATCCCGGTAAAGCCTCTGTTCTTCCGCTTTTAGATCTGTTCTAGGGTTCGTCATCCTGTTACTGTTTCTTGTTCATCCCCATAGCAGTTTTGCGAACAGATGATGATACCTGTATCGTGATTTGTAGTCCCTCTCAGCAGTCGCCATAAATCTGTACTCATCTCCTTAGATCTCACTCTTTTTCCTGCTTGTCGAACTTATGTTGTTCTGCTGTGAGCCAAACTTCATATTTTTATTTCTTTTTCGCCCTAGCTGTAGATCCATTGCTTTGAAAGAATCCGTACGGGATCTGTTTCTGCTTTCATACTCACAACTGTTAGATCTGATCGGTTTAACTCTTAGCAAAGCGAACAAACCGATCCACACATCCATTAGTCCCCTTGATGAACCGCTGGTTGATATCATTGTTGATAACCTGACTCTATATAAGAGCATCTTCGGTTTACAATCACACTTGTTCTCAAACCGGAATACCTTTATCTTGTAGATTTCCTCATGGCAAAACAGGTGTACGAATGCAACTGGGTTCCCTCTTGCATCACTGAGACCCAACTAAACAACTTAGTTCTGACTGGTGCCTTGAGTAGCAAAAATACCATCCATTGGAGGGTTCCAGGAGACGAATGTCCTCCTACCCCGTAGGAGGGAGAAGTGGTGGTGTTTGCGGATCACCTGGCCCGGGGTTTTAATCCACCCGGTTCAAAATTTTATCGGGACGTCCTGGCTAATTTTAGGTTGCGCCCACAAGATGTTGGTCCAAACTCAGTCACAAATATCTGCCATTTTCAAGTGCTTTGCGAGGTGTACTTCCAAGAGGAACCTACTGTAGAGCTGTTCCGGGACTTTTTCCATTTGAACCGACGTACTGAATTTACCGACGGCCCTAATATGGAACTGGGTGGTATGGCGATCCAAAAGAGGAAAGAGGTGACTTATCCTCACGCCAAGTTGCATAGTCATCCGCAAGAATGGAATTGCACTTGGTTCTATTGCAAGGATACTTCCCCTGCTGAAGAAAATCCACTGCCCGGCTTCCGTCCAGAGAGACTTAGCAATACACACCCCTTCCCCCCACGGCTAACCGCCAAAGAGAGGAGTAAGTATGCCCCTCAGCTGTCCAAGCTCAGAGCCTTCATGGCTAACGGTTTAACGGGGGTAGATCTTGCCCGTTGCTGGATTTCATGGAGCATCCTGCCCCTTAGCATCCGCTCCGGTTTAATGTGCCAATACACGGGTCGGGTTGATGATCCTTTGAGGCACTGCAACATTCAGCTGACGGAGGACGAAGTCGCTGAAGCTGTGAAAAAGATGCTGAACGAACCGGAACATGTTTGCGCTCGAACCGGCCTGCTTCCATTTTGCGCCACAAACAAACCACCTGCTGTAAGTAACTCCTCTCTGTTTATAGAATTTTTGATCTCCTTATATATATTGTTAACTTCCAGTCCTTTCCGAAACAGGGAGATGACCCGTTTTGGAGCAAGAAGTTTCAGGAGCCAACCGAAAAGATAATCAGACCCAAGACAAGGGTGAAGAAGCCCGCTACAAAGAAAAGGAACACTGCTTCCTCTACCCCCGATTTAGAGGAGGATGATGTGGGTAATCCGGACCTTGGGGTAGACCTCGATTCAGTTGGCTTACTTTTTATACGTCTTATTGATGATGATATTTGTCAGGACGACGCTGAAGCGAGCAATGCTGAAGGCCCAGAGGTAACTATTCTTTCTTCTGATGCCGTTCCTTTGCCTTTGAAAAAACCTCGCCAAGCAAACCGGAAAATTAAATTTTCTCACCATCTTGCTTACTTGGATCCCAAATTTCTTGTGAAGACCCAGCAACATGAAGCTCGACGCACCACCCGGCATAGCGGCCAGGTAGTCACCTCCGCCGGTTTACCGAACAGCCCGGTTCGGAAACGCCGCTCAGAGGTCTCCGATTTATGCGCTAGCTTTCCTCCTAAAGCAGGTTTAACTCGTCAGCCTCTAAATCCATCTGACTCCGATTATCAGGTCACTTCCCATTCATCTTCCGGTGAATCTTCAGCCACTCAACTGCCACCGTTGAAGACAGTTATTGGGTAAGTTGGACCGATCACAACATATCTCTGTATGGGTCTCTTAATCCATCTTATACCATTTTTTCAATCTTTGGGCTTTTTTCAGGGCTAAACCTAGACCGAGCAAGAAGGCTCGTCTGGATAACCCGACTGAAGGGACTGCCGCTCCTGAACCGGAGAAAACTCCTGGTGCTGACGCTCTGGGTCGTGAAGATACTCAGAATTATCTATCTCCGCAAGATGACACCTGCGCTGAAGAAAGGACTATCGAACCTGCCAGCCGTACTGATCCGCCTGCCAGTCCTGTTCGGGTTGAGGAATCCATCCCCCCTTCTGGAACTGTTGATAAACCGACAGGGCCACTGCAGAGCAGCGATTCCAAGGATGATGATGTTGTGATTACCGGCATTGGCCGCTCTGAACCGGGGAACACTGCTACTTTGGCCAAGCATACTTCCAAGGACGAAATCTCGGCCATAAAGGGCAAATGGGACCTTGACTCCTCTACGTACGCCGCTTTAAGCGCCCCGGATCTTTATTCTGGGTACCTGAACCGACCGTACACCAGTCGGGATTATGAAGCTGGCATGATCAAGATGATGAAGGAGAAACTTGAGGTAACTCCCTTGTGCTTCATTCCATTGCAACTTAGCTTATCAATATTTCCAAACCGAGATGGTAAACCGGATCAGGCTGCCTTGACAATTAAGGTCCGGTTTAGAAAACCCAAGGCTTCAACATAGGTCATAACCAGAAAACATCATCAGATAACCATTAGCCCCCAAGTGCCAAGTTTAAATACTTGTATTAATCTTGGGACTTTTTGTAATGGAAAACTTGCGTTAAAATCAAGTATGCATTAGCCCCCAAGTATCGAGCACATAACTTGCTTGTGTGGTTGATACTTCCAAACCGTGCAATATTTTCTGAACACTGTTGACGACCTGCTGCAGGGGGATCTGAAGATCAAAGCGAAACAAGTCTCGGACCTTCAGGAAATCTTAAAAACCCAACAGGCTGAAACTGAAATAGCGAAGGATGAATTGGCCAACGCCTTAACCGTTATGGAACAGCTGAAAGAAAGCCGCAAAAAAGAACAAGCTGATTGGGCTACTGAGAGAGCTCTTTTGACGAAGAGGGCTGAAAATGCCGAAGCTGCTCTTAAACCGGTGGTCGATGAATTATCCACCGTGAAGCGACAAATACACTCCATGACCTCTGTCGTCTTTGGTAAACTTTTCGACGCCCTTCTTCCAATTTGTACCTTGTCAGCTACATCCTATGTCCGGTTTGTAATCCATCTTGAAACACTGCAGGCTCACGTATTGGACACTTGGGTTCTGATGTGCGGATGAAACTCAAAGCTGCTTATACTCTGATTGAACAGTTGTACACCGGAGCACAAAGAGCTATCACCACTGCATCGCATAACAACCCTGCGCCGTCTCTGATTCAAGACACGTTAAAGAGGTTGTCCATGCTTCCAGCCCGGATTGAAGAGTTGAAAAGATCAGCTGCTCGAACTGGAGCCATTACTGCCTTGATCCGGGCCAAAGCGTGGGTACCAGATTTCGATCCTGTCGAAGCGGCCCAAGGATACCCCAGCTTGAAGGAAGACGGTTCAGACTTTGGTGAAGACGATTTGAGGGCGATAAACCGGGCGGTGCGCCCCCTAGCTTGTCAATTGGCTGAGGAAGCAGATCTGTCACATTACCAAGCCCAATACGACAACCAGAACAAACGAGTAGCTGCCCCGGTCCCTGAAGCGGGAAACCTTATTCCTCCAATCCGTAAGCATACTTACGCCCCTGACATTGAACCGTCTTTGCTGATTCACGAAGAAGCCGTCTTTCAAGCGCTAATGGGAATCGACTGGACCACTGCTGATTTCCAGCCAATGGGTAACCAAGATAGAGCTGAAGCGGCGCAAGACGATCCCCAGCCTTCGAACCGAGGCGGCGAACAGGCGTAATCAACGCTCCGGTTCACCTTAATTGGTGACGTTTTAATCCGTCAACGAACAATATATTCAGGCACTACGTTGCCTTGTAATAAGATAGTTTAATACCTCTGCATTTGAATGTGCCTTCGCGCACGGGTACTGATGCTCTTTCCAATGACGTTTTCCAACTTTGTTTCCTGTCTTTACTGAGTACACAAGATCTTTCGACCCTATGAACCGTGCTGCGCCTTTGCCAAACCGGGCAACTTGCCTCCGGGTTAATAAGGCCGAAGATGAGCTATGTTCCACGGCCTGCTGGTCTCCTCCTCTGATGTGCGTGAATCCTTGCGCTCTCGAATATCAATCAGGTAATATGACCCATTATTCAGATTCTTGCTGACCACAAAAGGTCCCTCCCAAGGCGGGGATAATTTATGCTGATCAGACTGATCCTGGATGAGCCGAAGCACCAAATCCCCCTCCTGAAAGGTTCTGGTCCTAACCCGACGGCTGTGGTAACGGCGAAGATCTTGCTGGTAAATCGCTGAACGGGCAGCTGCCAAGTCACGCTCCTCATCCAACAAGTCAAGAGCGTTCTGCCGTGCCTGCTCATTGTCCGCTTCAACATATGCTGCCACGCGAGGCGAGTCATGCCGTATATCACTTGGGAGAACCGCCTCTGCTCCATAGACCATAAAAAACGGCGTAAACCCCGTGGATCTGTTAGGCGTGGTGTTGATGCTCCATAATACAGACGGTAGCTCCTCCACCCAACAACCCGGCGTCCTTTGCAAAGGGACCAGAAGCCGGGGTTTGATACCTCTCAAGATCTCTTGGTTCGCTCGTTCTGCCTGACCATTAGACTGTGGGTGCGCTACCGAAGAAACATCAAGCCGTATATGCTCCCGTGCACAGAACTCTTTCATGGCCCCCTTGGATAGATTGGTACCATTATCTGTGATGATACTGTGTGGAAAACCAAACCGGAAGATCACCTTCTTTATCAACCGAACCGCCGTGGCAGCATCACACTTACTGACAGGTTCTGCCTCCACCCACTTTGTAAATTTGTCAACCGCCACCAGTAGGTGGGTCTTCTTATCTTTGGAACGCTTAAAAGGCCCAACCATATCAAGCCCCCAAGTCGCAAACGGCCAAGTGATTGGAATCATCCTCAATTCTTGAGCCGGTATGTGTGCTCGTCTGGAAAATTTCTGGCAACCATCACATAATCTGACCAGGTCTCCTGCATCAGCATGAGCAGTTAACCAGTAGAAACCGTGGCGGAACGCTTTAGCCACCAATGATTTTGAACCGGCGTGGTGGCCGCAATCCCCTTCATGTATTTCTCGTAATATCTCGCACCCCTCCTTAGGGGATATGCACCGTTGCAGCGCCCCTGACACGCTGCGATGATGTAACTCTCCTTTGAAAATGGTCATAGACTTGGACCGTCGTACTATCTGTCGAGCCAAGCTTTCATCTTCTGGCAACTCACCCCGGTTCATATATGCCAGATAAGGGAGCGTCCAATCCGGGGTGATGTGAAGAGCCGCCACTAATTGAGCCTCCGGATCAGGAACAGCCAACTCCAGCTCACCGGGCAGCTGTACCGATGGGTGATACAATACATCCAAGAAAACATTGGGTGGGACCGGTTTACGCTGAGAGCCCAAGCGGCTTAAAGCGTCCGCTGCCTCATTCTTTCTACGGTCCACATGGTCCACTTGATAGCCTTTGAAATGCCCGGCTACCATATCTACTTCACGTCGGTATGCAGCCATGAGCGGGTCCTTAGAATCCCAAGTGCCAGATACCTGCTGAGCCACCAGATCCGAATCACCAAAGCACCTAACTCTGCTCAGACTCATCTCTTTAGCCATCCGAAGACCATGCAGCAAAGCTTCATACTCAGCTGCATTATTTGTACAGGGGAACATTAAACGGAGGACATAACAAAACTTATCACCTCGTGGGGAAGTTAAAACGACTCCAGCCCCCAAGCCTTCCAATTGTCTTGACCCGTCAAAATGAATGGTCCAATAGGTGTTATCTGGCTTCTCCTCAGGCGCTTGTAACTCTGTCCAATCGTTTATGAAATCGACCAGTGCTTGTGACTTTATGGCCGTCCGGGGTACGTATCTTAAATCGTGCGGCCCGAGCTCGATAGCCCACTTGGCAATCCGACCGGTCGCCTCCCGGTTCTGTATAATGTCACCCAAAGGAGCAGAACTGACCACCGTGATGGGGTGTCCTTGAAAATATTGCCTCAGCTTCCGGCTTGCCATAAAAACACCGTATACCAGCTTCTGCCAATGCGGATACCTTTGTTTGGACTCAATAAGTACTTCACTGATATAGTAAACCGGTCGCTGAACCGGATGTTCCTTTCCAGCCTCCTTTCGGTCTACCACCATCGCCACACTGACCGCTCTGGCATTCGCTGCAACATATAACAGGAGTGGCTCTTTATCTACAGGGGCTGCCAACACTGGCGGATTGACTAGCTGTCGCTTCAAGTCCTCAAACGCTTTATCAGCCTCCGGACTCCAGACAAATTGATCCGTCTTCTTGAGCATTTGATACAAGGGGATCGCCTTTTCACCGAGGCGACTGATAAACCGGCTTAACGCTGCAATCCGCCCGGCCATGCGCTGAACATCATTGATGCATTTCGGTTTGGCCAGGGAGGTGATGGCTGTGATCTTTTCCGGATTAGCCTCAATTCCTCTATGGGACACTAAAAATCCCAACAACTTGCCTGCAGGTACACCAAAAACACATTTAGCTGGGTTGAGCATCATTTGGTACACTCTCAAGTTATCGAAAGTCTCCTTCAAATCGTCAACCAGGGTCTCCTTCTTTCGTGACTTGACCACAATATCATCCACATAAGCATGCACATTACGACCAATCTGCTTGTGGAGGCAATTTTGCACACACCGTTGATAAGTAGCCTGCGCACTCTTAAGCCCGAAGGGCATAGACACATAGCAGAAGGCTCCAAAGGGAGTAATGAACGCCGTCTTCTCCTGGTCCTTAACTGCCATCTTGATCTGGTGATAACCCGAATAGGCATCCAAAAAACTCAAACGCTCGCAACCTGCTGTTGCATCAATGATTTGATCAATCCGGGGGAGAGCAAAAGGATCCGCTGGACAAGCTTTATTCAAGTCTGTGTAATCCACACACATGCGCCAGGTGCCGTTTTTCTTAAGAACCAGCACCGGATTAGCAAGCCATTCGGGATGAAAAACCTCAATAATAAAACCAGCTGCCAGGAGCCTGGCCACTTCCTCACCAATCGCTTTACGTCTTTCTTCGTTAAACCGCCGTAAGAACTGCTTTACCGGCTTATACTTAGGATCCACATTAAGGGTGTGCTCAGCGAGTTGCCTCGGTACACCAGGCATGCCAGACGGCTTCCATGCAAAGATGTCCCGATTCTCACGGATGAACTCGATGAGCGCGCTTTCCTATTTTGGATCCAAGTTTGCACTGATGCTGAACTGCTTGGATGAATCGCCAGGCACGAAATCAACAAGCTTAGTTTCGGCCGCTGACTTGAACTTCAAGGCCGGATCGTGGTCCGTAGTTGGCTTTTTTAATGAAGTCATATCCTCCGGATCAACACTGTCTTTGTACTGCTTTAGCTCCTCCGTAGCACAAACCGATTCTGCATAAGTCGCATCTCCTTCCTCGCATTCCAAAGCGATTCGACGGCTCCCATGAACCGTTATAGTGCCCTTGTAACCTGGCATCTTAAGTTGCAGATACACGTAGCAGGGCCGTGCCATAAATTTTGCATAAGCTGGCCGTCCGAACAAAGCGTGGTACGGACTTTGGATTTTAACCACTTCGAACGTCAGCGTCTCCGATCTGGAATCGTGACTATCGCCAAATACCACTTCAAGGGCTATCTTACCAACCGGATATGCAGACTTGCCAGGCACCACCCCGTGGAACACTGTATTGGTCGGTTTGAGATCCTTATCTACCAGTCCCATACGACGGAAGGTCTCGTAATACAAGATGTTAATGCTGCTCCCTCCGTCCATGAGCACCTTGGTGAGCTTATAACCTCCCACCTGAGGCGCCACCACCAACGCTAACTGACCCGGATTATAAACCCTGGGAGGGTGATCCTCTCGGCTCCATATGATAGGCTGTTCTGACCAGCGCAGATAGTGAGGCGTGGCCGGTTCGATAGCACTGACTGCTCGCCTCTGAAGCTTTCTATCCCGTTTATCCAAGCTTGTAGTAAAGACATGATACTGTCCACCACTCAACTGTTTCGGGTTGCTCTGATAACCTGTTTGCTGCTGTCCGTAACCACTTTGATTACTTTGATTATTTTGGCTGACCTGTCCGCCCGGATTACCCTGGAATCCTGGACCGGAATTTCCGCCACCGTATCCTGATCCGGAACCTGAACCACCGCCGGAGCTGTGATCATATTGGAAAGTGTTTGAGCTTTTGAATTCCTTCATGATATAACAATCCTTCCAAAGATGGGTTGCTGGTTCCTCTTTTCTTCCGTGCTTCGGACAGGGCTGGTTTAAGAAAAAGTTCAAACGCTCCGGATTAGGACCGGGATTTGCGCGGAAACTTGGCTGTTTCCCCTTACGCCGCTGGCCTTTATTCTGTGCACTTGTGCTGGCCACCAAGTCCATGCTCCCGTCCGGTTTACGCTTACCTCCGCCTCCATTACCTGCCGGCCGATGTTGCTGGCTTTTGGTGTTGCTATTCTTCTTTCCCTTCCCTGCTTTGTCATCACCAGAGTCAGGATCCTTGGTACTGTCAGAATCCGCATACTTCACTAAAGCGGTCATGAGCGTTCCTATATCTGTACAATCACGCTTCATCCGGCCCAGCTTTAGCTTCAAAGGGCCAAACCGACAGTTGCTTTCCAACAGCACCACGGCGGTGTCTGCGTTGATGCGATCTGACGAGTGCAAAACTTCTGATACCCGCCGTACCCAATGGGTAGTTGATTCCCCTTCTTGCTGAACGCAGGCTGCTAGGTCAACTATCGACATTGGCTGTTTGCACGTGTCCTTGAAATTCTTGATAAACCGGGCGCGCAACTGGGCCCATGAACTAATTGAATTAGGCGGTAAGCTCTTTAGCCAAGTCCGGGCCGTTCCTTCTAACATCATAGTAAAATACTTGGCACACGTCGTGTCATCCACATCCAGCATCTCCATAGCCATTTCATAGCTCTCCACCCATGTCTCCGGAGGCTGATCTGCCGTGTAGTTTGGTACCTTGCGGGGGCCTTTGAAGTCTTTGGGCAGGCGTACGTTGCGTAAAGCGGGAACAAGGCACGGTACTCCCAAAGAACTGGAGACCACCCCCGGTTCAACCGTAGCTGCTGGGAAGATAGGTGTAAGCTGACGAGCCTGATGCTGCGCTGCTATTCCGGCCTCCCGCGCACGGGTGCGATCCACACTCTCCTGAGCATTGTCGACGCCTGCCGGGTTGTTGCCGCGGAGCGCTTCACGCCTGGCATTGCTTGAAACAGCCGGCTCCTCCATACGCCTACTATGGCTCCTGCTGGGGCGAGGGGTGGAGTGAATCCGATCACGGCTTTGTGAATATGCTTCTTGTTGGGCCAACGCGGTCCTAAGGAGCTCCTTGACCCGGCGTGTCTCTACGTCCTGCGGTGAATCGCCTTCGATCGGAATGGCTTCCAGCTGAGCTGCCGCCGCGACGAGGTTATCCATTGGGTTGGAATAATGACCTGACGGTGTTGGCACGGCCGGTGGTGTACCAGTGTCGTGACGAGGCAGGTTTATTATCCGGTGCTGGACCGGGGCGCCGGCTGTCGCCTCCGCACGATTTACCCCCGGGGTGTTGAAGAGATTTTGAGCGTCGAGGGCGGCGGGCAACCGAGATCGGGATTTTCTCTTCAGGACTTCCTGAGACGCCTTCTGATCCATCATGAGCCTGTAAGCCTGTGCATCTAAAGCGGCGCGCTCCGCCGTCATCCTGATCTCTTCTGCTGCCAGCTCCGCTTTAGCCCGAGTGATCTGCTCTCTCACTTTGGCAATCTCAGCATTGTGAACCTCCTGATCCACCGGGTTGTCTTCCGCCATGAGCGCTGCTAGTGCGTCAAACAGGTCTGACAAAACTTGGGCTGGTGAACCCGTAGGGCCTCCTGCCCGCGCAGCCGTTGCCGCTGCCGATCCGGAGATCGCTGCTGCTGCAGTTGATGATCGTGGCACCGCCTGCGTTCCAGCCATGAAGATCCCAACCCGATAGGGCAGATCCGAGGGGTCCGGAATACTGTTGCCATCGGAACCGCCCCCAATCCGATCATCTTGCAGCTGGTAAAGAGATTCGGTCTCCCCGGTCGACGTTTCATCGCCGGAGTAGATGGCGGTTTCGTCACCGGATTCGGATCCTTCCTCGTAGCTTCCTCCGTGGATGACTCCCACGAAGGCGTGCTTCCTGGTCGGTTTAGCCAGGGTCGATCTCATGCACTGAGCTGTCTCGACGAGGTCGGCGCAGACGCCTAACTCGGGGCCCGGTTCTCCGATCTTGCCGATGAAAACATGGATGCCGCCAAAGGGGACCCGGTACCCGTACTCGATCGAGCCGGCGTCGGGGCCCCAGCCTGTGCTGTCGATGTAGAGTTTTCCGCGGCGGCTCTTGGTCATCCGTCCCACAGCGTAACCCTCGAGTCCTTCAAAGCGGCCCTCCAAAAACTTGAAACCATCTCGCGATAGCCCCACGGTGGGCGCCAACTGTCGTGGATTTGTCACGGCAGATGTCCTAGTGGAAGGACTTAGTCGTGGAGCCATCGCAACGGGTTAGCTTGAAGGGGTTAAAAGTGGACACAAGGACACGGTGTTTATACTAGTTCGGCCCCTTCGATGAAGGTAAAAGCCTACGTCTAGTTGTGATGGGATTGATGGGTTTCGAGGGCTTAGGGAGCGATAAGATTCGCCTAAACCTCGAGTTCTTGTTCTCTGTCCCCAAACCGCCGTCGGGTCGTCCCCTTATATACACGGGTGACGCCCGTCGGTCTGCAAAGTCCCGACCTCCGGCTTACAAACGTGCCCGGGTCGGTCTCTCTATTCCTAACTTACAATACAAGTTTACCCCAGGCCGGTTTACCCCATAAACCTTTAAACCGATTACAGGCCTTGGGCCCTTCTATTTCTCCTTGGGCTTTAACATCTCGGGTCTATTGACGGAGGTAACCCGGGCCCTGCAGGCCGGTTTACCCCAGATAGCAACATCCCCAACATATGGTGAACCGTTATGTAACGAAGTCGGAGCATGAGGTGTTTATTGATTGTCCACCTTATGAGTGGCGGTCGGGGACGAGCGATGGTCTTTTCCTACCAATCTATCCCCCTAGGATCATGCGCGTAATACTTTGCTTTGATAACTTCTAGATTTTTGCAATAAGTATATGAGTTCTTTATGACTAATGTTGAGTCCATGGATTATACGCATTTTTCCCATCATTCCACCATTGCTAGCCTCTCTAATACCGCGCACTTTTCGCCGGTATCATACACCCACCATATATCTTCCTCAAAACAGACACCATACCTACCTATCATGGCATATTCCATAGCCATTACGAGATATATTGCCATGCAACTTTCCACCGTTCCGTTTATTATGACACGCTCCATCATTGTCATATTGCTAGCATGATCATGTAGTTGACATCGTATTTGTGGCCAAGCCACTATTCATAATTCTTTCATAAATGTCACTCTTAATTCATTGCATATCCCGGTACACCGCCGGAGGCATTGATATAGAGTCATGTCTTGTTCTAAGTATCAAGTTGTAATTGTTGAGTTGTAAGAAAAATAAAAGTGTGATGATCATCATTTTTAGAGCATTTTCCCAAGTGAGGAAAGAATGATGGAGACTATGATTCCCCCACAAGTCGGGATGAGACTCCGGACGAAATAAAAAAATGAGAGAAAAGGAGAGAAGGACAATGCTACTATCCTTTTACCACACTTGTGCTTCAAAGTAGCACCAAGATCTTCATGATAGAGAGTCTCCTAGGTTGTCACTTTCATATACTAGTGGGAATTTTTCATTATAGAACTTGGCTTGTATATTCCAATGATGGGCTTCCTCAAAATGCCCTAGGTCTTCGTGAGCAAGCAAGTTGGATGCACACCCACTTAGTTTCTTTTGTTGAGCTTTCATATACTTATAGCTCTAGTGCATCCGTTGCATGGCAATCCCTACTCACTCACATTGATATCTATTAATGGGCATCTCCATAGCCCGTTGATACGCCTAGTTGATGTGAGACTATCTTCCCCTCTTTTTGTCTTCTCCACAACCACCGTTCTATTCCACATATAGTGCTATATCCATGGCTCACGCTCATTTATTGCGTGAAGGTTGAATTTTTTTTGAAAATGTTAAAGTATGAAACAATTGCTTGGCTTGTCATCGGGGTTGTGCATGATTTAAATACTTTGTGTGGTGAAGATGGAGCATAGCCAGACTATATGATTTTGTAGGGATAACTTTCTTTGGCCATGTTATTTTGAGAAGACATAATTGCTTTATTAGTATGCTAGAAGTATTATTATTTTTATGTCAATATGAACTTTTGCCTTGAATCTTTCGAATCTGAATATTCATATCACAATTAAGAAGATTTACATTGAAATTATGCCAAGTAGCACTCTGCATCAAAAATTCTCTTTTTATCATTTACCTACTCAAGGACGAGCAGGAATTAAGCTTGGGGATGCCTGATACATTTCCAATGTATCTATAATTTTTTATTGCTCCATGCTATATTATCTACTGTTTTGGACTATATTGGGCTTTATTTTCCACTTTTATATTATTTTTGGGACTAACCTATTAACCGGAGGCCCAGCCCAGAATTGTTGTTTTTGCCTATTTCAGTGTTTCGGAGAAATAGAATATCAAACGGAGTCCAAACGGAATAAAATCTTCGGGAACGTGATTTTCTCACTGAACGTGATCCAGGAGACTTGGACCCTACTCCAAGGGAGCCAAGAGGCGGTCACGAGGGAGAGGGGAACGCCCCCCTTAGGGCGCGCCCCCTGCCTCGTGGGCCCCTCGAAGCTCCACCGATGCACTCCTTCCTCCTATATATACCTACGTACCCCCAAACGATCAGAACAGGAGCCAAAAACCTAATTCCACCGCCACAACTTTCTGTATCCATGAGATCCCATCTTGGGACCTGTTCCGGAGCTCCGCCGGAGAGGGCCGTCATCACGGAGGGCTTCTACATCATCATAGCCCCTCCGATGAAGTGTGAGTAGTTTACCTTAGACCTTCAGGTCCATAGTTAGTAGCTAGATGGCTTCTTCTCTCTTTTTGGATCTCAATACAAAGTTCTCCCCCTCTCTTGTGGAGATCTATTTGATGTAATCTTCTTTTTGCGGTGTGTTTGTTGAGATCGATGAATTGTGGGTTTATGATCAAGTCTATCTATGAATAATATTTGAATCTTCTCTGAATTCTTTTATGTATGATTGGTTATCTTTGCAAGTCTCTTCAAATTTTCAGTTTGGTTTGGCCTACTAGATTGGTTTTTTCTTGCCATGGGAGAAGTGCTTAGCTTTGGGTTCGATCTTGCGGTGTCCTTTCCCAGTGACAGAAGGGGTAGCAAGGCACGTATTGCATCGTTGCCATCGAGGATAACAAGATGGGGTTTATTTCATATTGCATGAATTTATCTCTCTACATCATGTCATCTTGCTTAAAGCATTACTCTATTTTTAACTTAATACTCTAGATGCATGCTGGATAGCGGTCGATGAGTGGAGTAATAGTAGTAGATGCAGGCAGGAGTCGGTCTACTTGTCTCAGATGTGATGCCTATATACATGATCATATCTAGATATTCTCATAACTATGCTTAATTCTGTCAATTGCTCAACAGTAATTCGTTCAACCACCGTAGAATAGTTATGCTTTTGAGAGAAGCCACTAGTGTAACCTATGGCCCCCGGGTCTATTCTCATCATATCAATCTCCATCACTTTAATCTTGCTTTGCTTTTTTACTTTGCCTTTTACTTTTCACTTTGCATCTTTATATCAAAAATACCAAAAACATTATCTATCAGTTCTCACTCTTGTAAGTGACCGTGAAGGGATTGACAACCCCTAATCGCGTTGGTTGCGAGTTGCTATCGTTTTGTGCATGTACGAGGGACTTGAGCGTGGCCTCCTATTGGATTCATACCTTGGTTCTGAAAAACTGAGGGAAATACTTACACTAATCTGCTGCATCATCCTCTCCTCTTCGGGGAAAACCAACGCAAGCTCAAGAGGTAGCAAGGTTCCGCCATTGGTTATTCACCGAAGAGGTGTCTCAGTCATGTCTACATAGTTCTCGAACCCGTAGGGTCCGCACGCTTAACATTCGTTGACGATATAGTATTATATGAGTTATGTGGTTTGGTGATCGAATGTTGATCGGAGCCCCGAATGAGATCACAGACATGGCGAGGAGTCTATAAATGGTCGAGAGGTAAAGATTCATATATAGGACGATGGTATTCGGACACCAGAAGTGTTCCGGAGGGTACCGGGTACTTATCGGGTCACCGGAAAGGAGTTTCGGGCACCCCCGGCAAAGATATGGGCCTTATGGGCCAAGTGAGGGAACACACCATCCCTGGTGCGCCCCTATAGAGGCCAGCCCTATGAGGAGGAGAAGGAAAGAGGAGAGGGCAAGGAAAGTGTGGATTAGGATTCCTACTTCCTTCCCTCTCCCCCACTCTTTCCTTCCCCCTCGGTTATATATGGCAGGGGGTGGGGCCGGCTTGGGAGGGACTCCAAGTAGGATTCCTCCTACTTGGGAGCCTCCTATGGCTGCTCCTCCCTCCCTTCCACCTATATATGAGGAGGGGGTGCCTAGCACACAACAGACAAGTGCCTAGCCGTGTGCGGCACCCCCTCCATAGTTTACACCCCGGTCATATTCTCGCGGTGCTTAGGCGAAGCCCTGCAATGATCACTTCACCATACGTCACCACGCCTCATGTTGGCGGAACTCATCTACTTCCTCGACACCTTGCTAGATCAAGAAGGCGAGGGACGGCATCGCGTTGAACATGTGCAGAACTCGGAGGTGCCGTACGTTCGGTGCTTGATCGGTTGGAGCTAGTAGAAGTTTGACTACATCAACTGCGTTGTCAAACGCTTCCGCTTATGTTCTATGAGGGTACATAGACACAGTCTCGCCCTCTCGTTGCTATGCATCTCCTAGATAGATCTTACGTGAGCATAGGAACTTTTTTTAAAATTGCATGCTACGTTTCCCAACATCTGTAACCAACTGGCAAAAGTCCCCATTTGTTCACATGTAATCTAGTTGTTAGACTGCTCCGGGTGTTTGGAGCGTAGAATATTCTGGTGTTCCTCGATATACGGAGCCACCAAGGCGGAATTTTGTAGAACTGTGTAGTGTGCTTGAGTGAGAGAATGCCCGTCCATATATATTATTTGTTTCGGTCCTAGCGTGCCATTTCCACCTAGTCTGCCCTTATGCCGCGATTCAGGAACACCATTCGGCTTAAGGTCAGGAATAAAGTCAATACAAAACTCAATGACCTCCTAATTTTCATGGCCCTTGGAGATGCTTCCTTCTGGCCTAACACGGTTATGAACATATTTCTTTAAGACTCCCATGAACCTCTCAAAGGGGAACATATTATGTAGAAATACATGACCCAGAACGGTAATGTCTTCGCATAGGTGAACTAGGACGTACATCATGATGTTGAAGAAAAATGGTGGCAACACCAACTCGAAACTGACAAGACATTACACCAAATCATTCTCTAAACTTGGTATTATTTCTGGATCGATTACCTTCTGACAGATTGCATTGAGGAATGCACATAGCTTCACAATGGCTAATCGAACATTTTCCGGTAGAAAGCTCCCTCAATGCAACCGGAAGCAGTTGCGTCATAATCACGTTGCAGTCATGAGACTTTAGGTTCTGGAACTTTTTCTCTGCCATATTTATTATTCCCTTTATATTCGACGAGAAGCTAGACGGGACCTTCAATTCATACTGAGCAGGCATTCAAAGAAGATTTCCTTCTCTACTTTGGTAAGAGCGTAGCTGGCATGACCCTGATGTATGCCGTCTTTTCCGTGCATACGTTGCTGGTCCTCCCGTGCCTCCCGTGTATCTTTTGTCTTCCCATACACGCCCAAGAAGCCAAGCAGGGTCACACAAAGATTCTTCGTCACGTGCATCACGTCGATTGCAGAGCGGACCTCTAGGTCTTTCCAATAGGGTAGGTCCCAAAATATAGATTTCTTCTTCCACATGGGTGCGCGTCCGTGAGCGTCATTCGAAACAGATTGTCTGCCAGGACCCTTTCCAAAGATTACCTTCAAATACTTGACCATATCATGTACATCATCACTAGTACGGTGGCGAGGCTTCGTCCAGTGATCTGCCTCACCTTTGAAATGCTTGCCTTTATTTCTTACGGGATGCCAGCTCGAAAGAAATCGACGATGTCCCAGGTACACATTCTTATTACAATTATCCAAATATATACTGTCGGTAACATCCAAACAGTGTGTGCATGCACGGTATCCCTTGTTTGTCTGTCGTGAAAGGTTACTGAGAGCAAGCCAATCATTGATGGTCACAAACAACAATGCATGTAGGTCAAATTCTTCCTAACAAGCTAATCCCACACACGTACACCTTTTCCATTCCACAACTGTAAGAGTTATTCAACTAATGGTCTTAGGTATACATCAATGTCGTTGCCGGGTTTCTTAGGGCCTTGGATGAGCACTGGCATCATAATGAACTTCTGCTTCATGCACTACCAAGGAGGAAGGTTATACATACATAGAGTCACAAGCCAGGTGCTATGATTGCTGCTCTGCTCCCCAAAAGGATTAATGCCATCTGCGCTTAGACCAAACCATACGTTCCTTGCGTCATCTGCAAAGTCCCTCCACTTCGTCTCGATTTTTCTCCACCGCGACCCGTCAGCGGGCACTCTCAACTTCCCGTCTTTCTTACGATCCTCTTTGTGCCATCGCATCAACTTGGCATGCTCTTTGTTTTGGAACAAACGTTTCAACCGTGGTATTATAGGAGCATACCACATCACCTTGGCAGGAATATTCTTCCTAGGGTGCTCGCCCTCGACATCACCAGGGTCATCGCGGCTGATCTTATAGCGCAATGCACCTCATACCGGGCATGCGTTCAAATCCTCGTACTCACCGCGGTAGAGGATGCAGTCATTAGGGCATGCATGTATCTTCTGCACCTCTAATCCTAGAGGGAAGCCATCCTTCTTTCCTTCGTACGTACTCTCGGGCAATTCGTTGTCCTTTGGAAGCATCTTCTTTAACATTATCAGCAAGTTTCCAAATCCCTTGTCAGATACACCATTCTCTTCCTTCCATTGCAGCAATTCCAGTGTGGTGCCCAACTTTTTCTTGTCAGCTTCACAATTTGGGTACAATAATTTCTTGTGATCCTCTAACATGCGCTACAACTTCAGCCTCTCCTTTTCACTTGCGTAGTTTCTCTTTGCATCGGCAATGGCCCAACCTAGATCCTCAGCGGGTTTATCTGATGCCTCTTCTTCAGCTTCTTCCTGCATTGCCGGCTCACACCAGTAGAAAACGGAGCTTTAAAACCGGTTCGTAAGGGCCTTTAGTGCCGGTTCCATAACCGGCACTAAAGGATGGGCACTAAAGCCTCCCCCTTTAGTACCGGTTCGGCACGAACCGGCGCTAAAGTGCCACCATGTGGCGTGCGCTCGCGCCCTGGTATGGGGGACCTTTAGTACCGGTTGGTGTTACCAACCGGTACTAAAGGTTTTTTTTATTTTTTTTAATTTTGGAAATATTTTTTGATTTTTTTTTCAATTTTTAATTTTTCTGAATTATTTGATGATTTAGTCTCTAATCACCTCTCTTAACTGCTCAAGTATGGATCACTCATTCCAAATCATCTAACTTCCCGACCGGTCACCCATTCCTCTCACTACTCCAGCCCGAGCACGCTTAACTTTCGGGTTCTATTCTCCTTCGTTTCCAAGTCTGCACTTGTTGTTTTCCTGACAATAGTAAGATGTCAATCCTATTAACCCTCAGGAGTTTAGCTTGAGCATGAAGTCACACATTTCACTGTTTGAGTTTGAACTATTATTCTAAAAAAAACAGTAATTATTTAGTAACACTAATATTTCTTGAATAAGTTTGACCATAGTTTGACCACAGTTTGACCATAGTTTGACCAGATTTGACCAAAATTCAAAAAATTGAAATAATAATTTAGTAACACTAATATTCTTGAATAATTTTGTAGTAACATTAATACTTCTTGAATAAGTAGTTTGACCAGATTTAACCAATTTTTTTAAAAAAACCAAAATTTGACCATATCTTTTTTTCCTTTTGGAATTTGAGGATTCTAAAAAATTGCAAACAGGCTGTAGGCGGTCTCCATCGGATGCGGATTTTCGTGCTGAATTTTTTGATATATTATACGTTTTTTTCTGACATCGTATGCAAAAGTTATAGCCGTTTTACATTTTCCCTATACTTTTTGCAAAACATGTCGAAATTTAAGTTTTCAAATTTTCCTAACTATTAGATGTAGTAATATAACTACCTCTCGAAGGATTTTATTTTTTGAAGTTTTTATCATTTTCTTTTGATTTTTTCAAAACTGAAATGGCGATACAGGGGGGTAGGGTTTGAAAATTGCCCTATAGTGCTGGTTTGTGTCTTCAACCAGGACTATAGATTAAGACTCTTTAGTGCCGGTTGGTGACACAAACCGGTACTATAGGTTAGACCTTTAGTACCGGTTTGTGTCACAAACCGTCACTAAAGGGGCTCGTGGGGCCCTGGCGTGACGCCAGCCTGCCACCACCCCTTTAGTACCGGTTCGTGGCACGAACCGGTACTATTGATCGCCGCCACGAACCGGTACTATTGATCACATTAGTGCCGTTTTTTTTACAAACCGGCACTAATGTTCTTCACATTTGACCCTTTTTCAACTAGTGTCATCTTCTTCCCCCATTGTTGTACCATCATATTCAGGGAGCCCATGGCCAGGATAGTTGTCGTCATCCTCTTCTTCTTCGTTGTCTTCCATCATAACCCCTCTTTCTCCGTGCTTGGTCCAAACATTATAGTGGGGCATGAAACCAGACTCAAACAGGTGCTAGTGAATGGTTCTTGAGTTAGAGTAATTGTGATCATTCTTATAGCCAGCACATGGACATCACATAAAACCATCCGCCCGCTTGTTTGCCTCAGCCGCAAGCAGAAAAGTATGCACGCCATTAATGAACTAGGGAGAGCATCGATCATCGTACATCCATTGACGGCTCATCTTCATTACACAACACCGAAAAGACCAAATTAATACAAGTTCATATATAAAGTTCATATACACTTATTCTCATAAAACAACATACAAACTCTCTAGCTAAAGCATTTAAATGTAACAACAAATGCAATGAAGATCACAACTAAGGTAACAATTGATCCAACAGCGTAACGATACCAAGCCTCACTATCAATGGCATATTTTCTAATATTTCTAATCTTCAAGCGTATTTTCTCCATCTTGATCTTGTGATCATCGACAACATCGGCAACATGCAACTCCAATTCCATCTTCTCCTCCTCAATTCTTTTCAATTTTTCTTTCAAATAATCGTTTTCTTTTTCAACTAAATTTAACCTATCGACAATAGGGTCGGTTGGAATTTCCGGTTCACATACCTCCTAGATAAAAATATATATGTCAACTTGATGGGCATAATTTTTTATAAAAATGAAATGCAACAAATAGTTATAAAAGATAATATACCACATCCGAATCATAAACCGGACGAGGGCCGACGGGGACGGATATCAAAACCATGGCACTATGTATAACAAACAACGTACGGGTAAGAAAATTATACAAGTAACTATATATCTAAATCTCACAAACATGATTTTTTTATATAAAAAAGATAAGAATAAGAGGCTCACCACAAGGTGGTGCCGGCGACGGGACGGTGCGGGCGATCGACAATGGTTAGGACGGAGACGGGAAGGCACTAAGTAAACCACACCTACATATGCAAACTAAGAGTTATTTTGAGCTCAAATTGCATATATATCAAATAAACTACCACATATAATTCCTCCCAAACTAAAACCCACAAATCACTACACTTATAGAGCATTGCAAGAGCTTATCTAGCAATGAGAGATGAAAGGACAAAGTTGCTAACCTTTGTCATCACTTGGATGGATGGGGTGCCTTCAAATCTTGACAATTTTTGGCAAAAATGAAGGATGAGCTCGAGAGGAGAGGAAGAAAACAGAAAGGAGGGGAAAGGGGAGAATGGAGAGCTCGGACTCGACGAAGGGTTTATATAGGATGACCTTTAGTCCCGGTTGGTTATACGAACCGGGACTAAAGGTGCACCTCTAGTATCGGTTCATGTCACGAACCGGGACTAAATGTATTGGTGGGGCCCCAGCCTGCCACCACCTCTTTAGTCTCGGTTCATGGCACGAACTGGTACAGTTCGTGCCACGAACCGGGACTAATGAGCGCCCTGCCTAGCCTTTGGAACCGGCACTAATGGTCACATTAGTGCCGGTTCATTTACAAACCGGGGCTAATGAGCTGAACATTAGGTCTTTTCTACTAGTGGTTCTTTTTGAACCAAAGACTTTATTTCTTTCGCGTGAGAAGGAGAAAGCAGAACTTCTAGCTCTTTTTTTTACATGAGAAGAATTCTGGTATGGGGGTGGTTTTTGCAAAAGTGCAACTTTAGTTGTTCGGGGGGCAATTGGTCTAAGGCTCAGCCTTACATTCTAGATCGGACGATTCAGATAGCATGATGACAGACATATCATCATCATCAACTCACATTTTTTTTAGGTGGTGTACATATGCAGGCTGGCGGGTAGGCATGCAGACGGTCTGTCTGAAGGTGTATCATGTACTTCCTCTGTAAACTAATATAAGAGCGTTTAGAATACTAAGATAGTGATCTAAATGCTCTTATATTAGTTTACGGAGGAAGTACATGTCTTGGCATCTTGCATCAACATTCATGTTGTTATTTGTGCACACGCAAGGTACAGACGGAGATATTGATTACTCCCTCCATTGCTAAGTATAACCACCAAAACGTCATATATTTAGGTGAACTACCAAAACTTCGTATACTTAGGAATAGAGAGAGTACAATGTTATGATCGCCTGGTGACTGGACTATTAAGCAGTAAAGAAAATATCGCTGGCTCGGTCCCATCTGTCACTCAGTCACTGTGTCACATGTATGCATGCATGTGCATGTGCACACAGATAGTCACGTTAGGTAGCTGTAGTACTTCTCACCTTGAGATGACAGCGGTTGGTACTTGCTAGCTTGGATTATTCTTGAGCCCGATTCAAGTATACGCGGACGACAAATATCCTGCTCTGATGATCGAAAAGGCAAGTATTCCGCTTTCGGCATGCGACAAAAAGCTAGAGAAGTAGCAACTGAATAGTCACCTCTCACCTTCGGAATTACTCCCTCCGTTCCAAAATAGATGACTCAACTTTATACTAACATTAATACAAAGTTGGGTCATCTATTTTGAAACGGAGGGAGTACTCGCCAAGAAAAATGGTCCCGCCTCAGGTAAGCTCTCCCTCTCTTCGCAGTGACAACACTAGATAGACATATAGGTTGGAAGCTGTCGAACTCTGTTAATGAGAAAGGAGGCCAGCTGTCGATCAGTGATTCGACCCAGGAAGGACGTATCCTTGTGCGCCCACAATTTTTGGACTATTAAAATGTTGCTAAAAAGTTGAAAAATAAAACACAACACTGATATGCATCTATCATATCATAAAAATTCAAAACAAACATCAGCCTGAATACATAGCTCAAGAAATAAATAAATCTTAAATTCAACGTTGATAGTCATGTTAATGAGCCGAATTTGAACTAGCTACTTTTTTTTGCGAGTATAGCTAGGTTTGTCCTTTTCGTTTGTGGAGTTGTATTTGAATTTGGATTAGATTTTTTTGTAATGAGCGATATTTTTTCATTTAACTTTTGTTGTATATTCGAATTTCAATATTTCTATGGTAAGATTTCTGGATTTGAGAGTACCGGCAATACCGCACACATGACTTTTACGGTGAGGTTTTGCCTTTGAAGCTATTGGTATTTATTTTGGAAAGAAGGCTAGGTGTCGATCAGTGATAGGCACCTGGAAATATATACACAAGTGTAGTTGGGATGACAAACTATTGATTATATGGCTAGGAGCGGTTGAAAGAGAAATAATTGTTCTAACTTGATCAAACCATATCACTCCCTAAAATAATTGTTTATCTGAAGCAAAAACTAACCATCACACTCTTTCTAAATTTTTTATATTTTTAAAATATACTATAACATTTTAGACATTGCTGCAATTTCCAAGGGGTAACTCTACAGTTATGCTTACACGAATATGCCATTACAATTTGTAAAATTACAATCATGGAACCTGATTGTTTTTGTTTATTTGGCAAATCTCGATTTGTTGTTGATAATTAAAGTTTAAAAGTGTTGATCCCATCTATTTTTTGAAAGTCATCCAATTTACAACAGAGGGACAGTTGTCTAGCTATCTAGTAACTACTAGTAATTCTGAACTAGGGATTTATTTAATAATTCCAAGATGAGGTTCACTGTGTCAATATATTCTGAACTAGTAGCTTATTAATGGTTGTTTCCTTATGGAAGTAACGGGAAGTTAGTGTTAACTGTTATCTGACTCGGGACGGGAAGAAATGATCAATTAGCTTGTTAAGTTGTGTGTACTCCTGTGTGTGGGAGAATTTTCCAGTTCACTAAGGTTCTCAATATCGTTTGCTTAGAGGAATGGCTCGAAATGAGTCCGACTTTAAATTACTAAAGCCATAATCAGCGACGTGTATGAGCCTATGAGGTAGCATGCTAGGGTTGCCAGCTATCATACAAGTGCTCTTTTTCTCCTCTCGCAAAGTTACAAAAGTAGGCAAGTTTATACAAATAGTGCAATACCAGTACCAAAGTATAGCATCACGAGAGTGAGACCATTCAAACACACTACATGCATGTATACAATTTCAATTCAAGCACAGTGCAAAAATAGTAAAACTTGCAAATGTAGTATATAATAATAATGGAAAATAGCAAATCTTTTATTTAGTCGGAGATAGCGGTACATCATGAGCACTCTGGCAATAACTAACTCATCACAAACATGTGACGATTACGACAACACATCATAAACTCACACACAACGAAATCCTTACGCACGCAGGTAACAGTGCGTGATTGTACGTACGTAGAACCTGGAGAAGTAGTACGTAGCTTCTCCGTAATCGAAATCCAGCCACACCAGCAGATGATTACGTAATTAAAGCACACAATTAAGTACGTAGTGGTACTTCAAATCGCCAGTCATGCATGCATGCATGCATGAGGTATGGCGGATGCAGGGTCCGGCCGGCTCAGTTGGGGCACTGGAAGCCGGAGGGGACGTTCCTGCCGCAGTTGTTGAGGACGAGGCTGAGGGCGATGGGCAAGGTCAGGTTGATGCCCAGGAGGTTGAGGTTCAGCGTCGTGCAGAGGCACAGCGCCGCCTCCAGGTCCGCCAGCCCCTGGATCAACGAGCAGCACGGCTGCACCGGCGGGCTCCCCAGGGTAATGTTCAGCAGCCCCAGCACGTTCGCGCACACCCCCAGCTTCAGCGCGTCCAGCGGGCACTGGGTGCTGTTTCCGCCCCCACCGTTGCCGCCGCCACCATTACCACCGCCACCGTTCCCACCTCCACCGTTTCCGCCGCCGCCGTTGCCGCCGCCACCATTTCCACCGCCACCGTTCCCACCTCCACCGTTTCCACCGCCACCGTTCCCACCTCCACCGTTTCCTCCGCCACCGTTCCCACCGCCACAGTTTCCGCCTCCGGGACAGTTTCCGCCTCCACCATTGCCACCACCACCGTTTCCGCCTCCACCATTGCCACCCCCACCACAGTTCCCTCCTCCACAGTTCCCGCCACCACCGTTTCCGCCGCCACCGTTTCCTCCCCCGCCACAGTTCCCGCCACCACAATTGCCGCCTCCCCCACCGCCACCGCTCCCTCCCCCGCCGCTGCCCCCGCCACCGCCAGGAGGGCAGGGACGGCCAGTGGCGTTGGCGAAGGTGAAGAAGAGAAGGTTCAGGGCCAGGAGCGTGGCGATCACCTGCACTTTCTTCGCCATCTCTGCCTAGCTAGCTAGCTACGCCAATGAAGGTGTACAAAGTGCACTCACAGGCTGTTGCTTTGCTTCTGTTGTGTGTGGCAATGCAAGGGGAGCCTGGGTGGTATTTATAGGCAAGGGAAGGGAAGGGCGAGGGGGGAGATATCTCACATCACTTCTCCTGTGGTGCATGCATCTGAAGAGCTGCGCACGGGTACGTGCAAGCAAGATGATCGCTCCAGGGGAATTGTGTGGACTGGGACACCGGGTGAGCCAGCGTCTAGTCCAGCTGGTGGAGGAGGAAGCAGACAAATCTGCCAACGGAGATGCCGGCGTTGCTTGCATGCTTGAATTTCTAACGAGTGTACGCGTACGGGCGTATCACTCTGATAAGCATACTGTAATGTCGTTTTCGGTTAGCTCAAGTCGCTATCAAGCCTCAAATTTTCCAGTTAATTTGGTGCGCAACAGTGCACTTGCTCGCTTGCTAGTGGAAGATGGTATTTAGCTCGTGTCGGTTTCGATGATTCGCGATCCCCCATCATAGATTTCATTTTGTCCAGTACCCTACCTAGCTATATAGCCATACATCCCGTGACATGTACGTACCGCGTTGGATGGTGCATGGCCGATCTAGCTTTCCACTCCGTGCGTCACGTCGCCCACATGAATCGAGCAGCGTGTGCTAAGATAACGAATTTCTAATGTGCAGTCAAGATCAAATCGTCTCTCACCATCACAACTGATTAGTGAACATCACCGTGCATGCATGTGCACAATGAAACTTAACCAGGTGATGCCATGCGCATTGCTGTGGGAATGGTGTTAAAATTGTATAACATGTGCTCAAGAACAACTTAAAATAATGGTAAAATAAATGTAAGAGTGTTCTCGGTTTACATCTTTTAAACAACAAACTTACGAAACGTGATAAAAATGATGTATAAAAGGAGTTTTTTTGTAAATAAACTTAACACGACGTCATCTTTTGACAGAATGTGAACCATGCATTATATATTTTGCTCCAAATGTCAAACACATATACCCCTAGTAGAATAGCCGTGCGTTGCTACGGGCAACAATGCATATAATTAAATGAATCAAACAAATGATTAAGGTCATCTTTAAGGTTGAAATTCATTTCTTCCTCATATGTCCAGGCGTGTTTGGACATCAAACAGGCACCCAACAGGTTTTCCAAACTTTAACTTAACCATATGAACAGTCTGGGCTCCCTAAATCCAGACAATATGTGTTGGAGAAATGTGGCTGTCCGGAAAATCCGTTATATTATCTCCAACATGCGGGCCTAACACAAAAATCCCACCCTGTGATGCACCCTTCTCATAAAAAATCAGTGGGTTGTTTGTTCGATGTATGGGGAGGAGGAATGAACGAACAATGTACGAACTCCCCATTTAGGAGTGGAGATTCATGAACACACAAAACAACACTTTTTTTTATCTTGTGACTAGCACATGATATAGAAGATTAGGCATGGTTCTTCTTTCTCCTTCGCTACCACGGGCACGTCTTACTTTATGCACCTAGCCTTATGATTTTGGTAAAGACCTGATTGTTGATTATTTTATCTATCTTACTAAACAAATCTTGATGGTAGTATTTTTCTTTCCTGAGGAACCGGCAGGAGCACTGCCTTTTTTATTAAGAGAGAAAGATGTGAACATAATGTACAAGGTGGTGCAGTTTTGTGGGGAAGCGTGGCGAAAACCGAAGAACTAAACAAATACATGGGCCAGTTAGCCGATGCCCAGGGTATGCACGACACTCGAAAACGCCATTTAACATTGCTTGATTGCTTTAGATGCCAACATTGCCACTTCACGGTGAGTCATGTGACGTCTCGTGAACACTCGTCGGTTTCTGTCTTTCCATATATTCCAAACGGTATAGATGAGCCTACCACTTCGATGTTTACACGCCTCTTTTGACTCATTTGCAATCAACTTGTACCGCCAGGTCAAAATATCACCGGGCTTCGGTAGAAAATCGGGCACCGGAAGATTCTCATTTGTCCAGGTGATCACTTGGTTCTATACAACGACACAGAGGAGACAATCATTGCACAAGTGGGTCACGTTTAAGGCGCCTGGAGGCAAAGCTGGCATCACGGATTGTAATCATGTCCGTGGAGAGAATTCTTCCATGAAGGACAATCCAATCGAAGAACTTGCATTTAGGGTCAGTGTGCGGGGACCAAATCTTGGCCGGTTCGAACCTGGGTTAAGATCCATAGAACTGGACCACATATGCAGACATCGAAGAGTAAGAGAAATTTGTAGTCAGGTTCGAAGATATGGTATCCTCCTGGTTGGTTGTAAGGTGAACTTGAACAACACACTCCTTGCATCATCATGCTCTTCCTGGAACCAATCTTGTAGAGCTGCGGAGCCACTAACTTTATTGGCCCTTTTCTGCTCCATTATCGTGCCAGAAGAGCGCCTGGCGGCCGTCGCCGATGGTGATGGTGGTGCAAGCCTGGAAAAAGAATCATGTCCGAATGATCGGATGGTGTGTTGCACTGGTTCTTCCTTACTTCTTTGCTATTGTAATGATCCAAGTTGGTGACCGTCTATTTATCCTCAGATACAACCTTAGGTTGTCAAGGAATTAATTGCCACAGTTAACATATAGTAGTTCATAGATGTATCACAACCTTTTCCTTTGGGACTATATAACCCCCCCCCCCCCCGATTTTTTTAATAATAATTTCCCTAATGAAATTGATGAAATTATCCCACCAGGACCATTCCCTCGAGTATGGTTCCAAAATTATGTTATATACATATCAAGAACAAAAGGACAACCTTAAAGATGAATAACTCTCACTATTTATATCAGTTCAACCTAGAAACCTTTACAAACCACCATCACAAAATAAGCAGACCATAAGCCTAAATGAAGGTACTGTATAATCAACTCAAAACAGCAAATTCCTTCAACCAGCAAGCGGCAAAACCACTGGCGCCCATCCTTTCTTTCTACCGATGACATCTGTGGATGGTGTGGGGGCATAGTACTAGTACTACATTTAACTTCTGTAGCAACTCAGAGCTGTTTAGCTTTTTTTTTTCAGTAGATACATGTATTAGCATCAAAAAAGATTCCGTGGACGGTGTGGGGGCATTCGGAAAGTCACGGGACGTACGATTTCAAATTATTACTGTTGGACCGACCAAAAGATGATGATGAGTTGAGTTGTCTTGATCTACCAAGTTTCCCAGCCATTCGCTTTGGTACGTCACCGGTCGATCCGTCGCTCTCCAGCCGGCTTCTCAACGGAAAATAACAAATCATTACGCAGTACACACCCCTTCACCAATAGATCTGTTGCGTCATGTGATCGTTACCACCATGGCCTGATTGTTTGCTGTATATATAACTAAAATCCATAGAACGTGGTTGGTCATGCAAGTATACACTCTGTATTATATATGCCAGTTTGTGTGGCAGCTATCGATGTGTACATTTGCTTGTATTTTGTGTGTGATATCGATGAAGTGTGCACATCTAACTGTGTCGGCAGTGTCTGGGTAGTTATTTTAGGGACGCAATCTCTACTAGTAGCTTCACATGACTTTGGTTGCTCAACTTCAATCGCCAAAGTCAGGCGATTTAACTCAAGAGAATCTTGCGTCTGGTAGCATCTTTAGGGCATCTACAAGGCTAACGCGTAAACCTTCCGCAACCGTTTGGACCATGCTTTCTGATCCGTGGAAGCCATCCAATGCTGACATGTATCGGTTCACGGAGCAGTTCAGACACGATTTCTCCCGCAAACCGGAGACAAATATGGGGGAGGTTTGCGGGAGTCCGGACCGATCCCAAACCCGTCTTCTGACCGCCCTGGCCCACCAACCCCTGCCCGGCTCCAGCCTGCATTCATATTGTTGTAGAGCACGCCGCTCAACATTGAAGACGGCAAAGGCCGGCCGCGATCTCTCACTGCCTCCGCCATTCAAGCGGCACGCCGGTCGAGAGCGCCTCCCACCACGTGTTTTCGGTGTCCGCGCCTGTTCAATGGCGGAGACGCTTGACTGGACGGGACATGATGGATATCTACCGCGCCCGTTCAATGCCACTGTCCATCCGTCTGCCGCCATTAAGAAGGCTCGTCGGTCGAGAAACCCACTCCGGAGCCGCGCATTGACGCACCCGGAGGCCTGGCCTCACCGGAATCCGCTATATAAAGGCGGACACGCCCGACTAACTACACACCACAACACCAGGCCCTTCACATCCACCACCCTTGCACCGCATCCGCCATGACCGCCAGCGGGAAAGCACTGTGGGATAGTCTGTCGCCGGAGATGAAGCACGCGGCGGCCACCCTTGCCGTTGCGCCAGGTGGATGGAGGCCGGCTTGCCGGCCAGCTCACCCAAGGTCTCCGACGACACCACGATGGAGACGGGCTCCAACGATTCCGCCCGGCTCCCGCGCCTCCTGTGCACACCAGCTTCAGCATGGAGTAGGCACAGGCGTAGTTCAACGCCGCCATGGCGAAGGTGTAGCCTGCGTCGACTCCTTTGTCGGCGTTCCAACATGTTCCTCCTGGAGCAACACTGGCTGCCGGGGGGCCAGATCTACGTCGAGCGCGCGAGAAAGGAGGCCGTGGCTGCCATGGCCGCGGCGAACCTAAATTTCGTCACGGAGCAGCGTTCCATCTACGATGTCGTCCGCACTCAAGTCGCCGCTCGGCAGGAAGCGGCAGCTGCGGAGGAACAACTGCAGACGATCGCGGAGGAGAACATAGCCAGCTGTGCCTCCTACGCGCCGCCGACGAACCATCAGTCGGGCCAGTGGGACGACGAGAGCCAAGGCGCCACCATTTTCCTCGTGGACCTCACATCCACTAACGACGGACAAGGCGCAGACTCCTTCGAGGATGAGTAGGCCACGGGAGGCGGCGGAGCCTGGTGTCCCATGTGGGTCGGTCCGTCTGCCGTGTTCTACTCTTCCTCGACGGAGACCGCACCTTCACTTCATCGGTCTTATCGCCGATGCTCATGGAGACGGCGGAAGGAGGACAACACGGGCTTGGACGCTGGAAACCGCCGCCATAGGATAGGTTAAGGGCGGGTCTTTTTTTTCTAAATGTTCGAAATGCAGTTAAATCCGTCGTGTTTCTATGAAATTCATCATGTTTGTATGAAATCCGGTCGTACTTGCATGAGTTTCATCCGGTTTATTGAAAAATAGTTTGAAATGTATGCGGCTAGGGTTGGATGTTGACCTCCCGGATCCATAACCGCGGACTGGTCCCCCTGTCCACGGACATGCGGAAGGTTTTTTGAGGGTTGCCATTGAAGATGCCCTTAGCAGTCTGCTCATTCTCGAGCTTCTAAAAGGCCATTTTGGTGCCCATCTATTTTTCTGACACTAGTGTAGAATCATACTGTCAAGATAGAAAATTGAACTATGTGCGATTTGTTGGGGAACGTAGCAGAAATTTAAAATTTTCCTACGTGTCACCAAGATCTATCTATGGAGAAACCAGCAACGAGGGGAAAGAGAGTGCATCTACATACCCTTGTAGATCGCTAAGCGGAAGCGTTCAAGTGAACGGGGTTGATGGAGTCGTACTCGTCGTGATCCAAATCACCGATGGACAAGTGCCGAACGGACGGCACCTCCGCGTTCAACACACGTAGAGCCCGGTGACGTCTCCCATGCCTTGATCCTGCAAGGGGAGAGGGAGAGGTTGAGGAAGACTCCATCCAGCAGCAGCACAATGGCGTGGTGGTGGTGGAGGAGCGTGGCAATCCTGCAGGGCATCGCCAAGCACCGCGGGACAGGAGGAAGGAGAGATACAGGGCTGCGCCATGGAGAGATCGGAACTCTTGTGTTGGCAGCCCCAAAACCCTCAAGTATATATAGGGGAGAGGGAAGGGGGTGCGCCCCCTTTAGGGTTTCCACCCCAAGGGGTGCGGCTGCCCCAAACCCATCTAGGGTGGCGGCCAAGGGGGTGGAGAGGGGAAACTTGCCCCCCAAGCTAGGTGGGGCGCCCCCTCCCCAAACCCTAGGCGCCTTGGGCCCTTGTGGGGGGGCGCACCAGCCCACCTGGGGCTGGTCACCTCCCACATGTGGCCCATGCAGCCCTCCGGGGCCGGTGGTCCCACTTGGTGGACCCCCGGGACCCTCCTGGTGGTCCCGGTACGTTACCGATAAAACCCGAAACTCTTTCGGTGACCAAAATAGGACTTCCCATATATAAATCTTTACCTCCGGGCCATTCCGGAACTCCTCGTGATGTCCAGGATCTCATCCGGGACTCCGAACAACATTCGGTAACCACATACAAACTTCCTTTATAACCCTAGCGTCATCGAACCTTAAGTGTGTAGACCCTACGGGTTCGGGAACCATGCAGACATGACCGAGACGTTCTCCAGTCAATAACCAACAGCAGGATCTGGATACCCATGTTGGTTCCCACATGTTCCACGATGATCTCATCGGATGAAACACGATGTCGAGGATTCGATCAATCCCGTATACAATTCCCTTTGTCTAGCGGTATTGTACTTGCCCGAGATTCGATCGTCGGTATCCCGATACCTTGTTGAATCTCGTTACCGGCAAGTCTCTTTACTCGTTCCGTAACACATCATCCCGTGATCAACTCCTTGATCACATTGTGCACATTATGATGATGTCCTACCGAGTGGGCCCAAAGATACCTCTCCATCACACGGAGTGACAAATCCCAGTCTCGATTCGTGCCAACCCAACAGACACTTTCGGAGATACCCGTAGTGCACCTTTATAGCCACCCAGTTACGTTGTGACGTTTGGCACACCCAAAGTATTTCTACGGTATTCGGGAGTTGCACAATCTCATGGTCTAAGGAAATGATACTTGACATTAGAAAAGCTTTAGCATACGAACTACATGATCTTGTGCTAGGCTTAGGAATGGGTCTTGTCCATCACATCATTCTCCTAATGATGTGATCCCGTTATCAACGACATCCAATGTCCATGGTCAGGAAACCGTAACCATCTATTGATCAACGAGCTAGTCAACTAGAGGCTTACTAGGGACATGGTGTTGTCTATGTATCCACACATGTATCTGAGTTTCCTATCAATACAATTCTAGCATGGATAATAAACGATTATCATGAACAAGGAAATATAATAATAACCTATTTATTATTGCCTCTAGGGCATATTTCCAACAGTCTCCCACTTGCACTAGAGTCAATAATCCAGTTCACATCGATATGTGATTAACACTCAAAGTCACATCCCTATGTGACTAACACCCAAGAGTTCTGGGTTTGATCATGTTATGCTTGTGAGAGAGGTTATAGTCAGCGGGTCTGAAATATTCAGATCCGTATGTACTTCGCAAATTTCTAAGTCATCTCCTAGATGCAGTTACCACGCTCTATTTGAAGCTATTCCAAATAACTGTTCTACTATACGAATCCAATTTACTACTTAGAATAATCTGGATTAGTGTCAAAGTTTGCATCGGCGTAACCCTTTACGACGAACTCTTTTTCCACCTCCATAATCGAGAAAATTCCTTAGTCCACTAGTTACTAAGGATAACCTTGACCGTTGTCCTGTGATCCATTTCTAGATCACACTTGTACCCCTTGACTGACTCATGGTTTGGCACACTTCAGGTGTGGTACACAACATAGCATACTTTAGAGCCTACGACTAAATCATAGGGGACGACCTTCGTCCTTTCTCTCTATTCTGCCATGGTCATGTCTTGAGTCTTGCTCAATACTCACACCTTGTAACACAGCCGAGAACTCCTTCTTTGCTGATCTATTTTGAACTCCTTCAAAATCTTGTCATGGTATGTGTTCGTTTGAAAGTACTATTAAGCGATTTTGATCTATCCTTATAGATCTTGATGCTCAATGTTCAAGTAGCTTAATCCAGGTTTTCCATTGAAAAACACTTTTCAAATAACCCTATATGCTTTCCAGAAATTCTACATCATTTCTGATCAACAATATGTCAACAACATATACTCATCAGAAATTCTATAGTGCTCCCACTCACTTCTTTGGAAATACAAGTTTCTCATAAACTTTGTATAAACCCAAATCTTTGATCATCTTATCAAAGCGTACATTCCAACTCCGAGATGCTTACTCCAGTCCTTAGAAGGATTGCTGGAGCTTTGCATACTTGTTAGCATCTTTCAGGATTGACAAAAATCTTCTGGTTGTATCACATACAACCTTTCCTCAAGAAAATCGTCGAGGAAACAATGTTTTGACATCCTATCTGCACAATTTCATAAATAATGCAGTAATCGCTAACATAATTCCAACAGACTCTTAGCATCTACGAGTGAGAAAGTCTCATTGCAGTCAACTCCTTGAACTTGTCGGAAAACATCTTAATGACAAGTCGAGCTTTCTTAATGGTGACATTTACCATCATTGTCCGTCTTCCTTTTAAAATCCATCTGTACTCAATAGCCTTACGACCATCGAGCCGTTCTGCCAAAGTCTACACTTTGTTTTCATACATGGATCCTCTCTCGGATTTTATGGCCTCGAGCCATTCATCGGAATCCGGGCCCACCATCGCTTCTCCATAGCTCGTAGGTTCATTGTTGTCTAGCAACATGACTTCCAAGACAGGATTACGTACCACTCTGAAGTAGTACGCATCCTTGTCATCCTACGAGGTTTGGGAGTGACTTGATCTGAAGTCTCATGATCACTATCATAAGCTTCCACTTCAATTGGTGTAGGTGCCATAGGAACAACTCCTGTGCCCTGCTACACACTAGTTGAAGTGACGGTTCAATAACCTCATCAAGTCTCCACCATCCTCCCACTCAAGTCTTTCGAGAGAAATTTTTCCTCGAGAAAGGACCCGATTTGAGAAACAATCCCTATTGCTTTCGGATCTGAGACAGGAGGTATACCCAACTGTTTTGGGTATACTATGAAGATGCATTTATCCGCTTTGGGTTCGAGCTTATCAGCCTGAAACTTTTTCACATAAGCGTCGCAGCCCCAAACTTATAAGAAATGACAGCTTAGGTTTCTCTAAACCATAGTTCATACGGTGTCATCTTATCGGAATTACGTGGTGCCCTATTTAAAGTGAGTGCGGTTGTCTCTAATGCCTAACCCATGAACGATAGTGGTAATTCGATAAGAGACATCATGGTATGCATCATATCCAATAGGGTGCAGTTATGATGTTCGGACACACCATCACACTATGGTGTTCCAGGCGGTACTAGTCGTGAAATAATTTCTACAATGTCTCAATTGTGTACCAAACTCGCAACTCAGATATTCATCTCTATGATCATATCATAGATATTTTATCCTCTTGTCACGACGATCTTCAGCTTCATTCTGAAATTACTTGAACCATTCAATAATTCAGACTTGTGTTTCATCAAGTAAATATGCTCAGTATCTACTCAAATCATCTGTGAAGTAAGAGCATAACGATATCCACTGCTTGCCTCAGCACTCATTGGACTGCACACATCAAAATGTGTTACTTCCAACAAGTTGCTTTCTTGTTCCATTTTACTGAAACCGAAGCTTTCAGTCATCTTGCCCATGTGGTATGATTTGCATGTCTCAAGCGATTCAAAATCAAGCAAGTCCAAACGGTCCATCTGCATGGAGTTTCTTCATGCGTATATACCAATAGACATGGTTCACATGTCTCAATCCTTTTCAAAAATGAGTGAGTCCAAAGATCCATCAACATGGAGCTTCTTCATGCGTTTTATACCAATATGACTTACATGGCAGTGCCACAAGTAGGTGGTACTATCATTACTATCTTATATCTTTTGGCATGAACATGTGTATCACTACGATCGAGATTTCCATAAACCATCCATTTTAGGTGCAAGACCATTGAAGGTATTATTCAAATAAACAGAGTAACTATTATTCTCTTTAAATGAATAACCGTATTGTGATAGACATAATCCAATCATGTCTATGCTCAATGCAAACACCAAATAACAATTATTTAGGTTTAACACAAATCTCGATGGTAGAGGGAGCGTGCGATGCTTGATCATATCAACCTTGGAAACACTACCAACACATATCGACATCTCACCTTTAGCTAGTCTCCATTTATTCCGTAGCTTTTATTTCGAGTTACTAACACTTAGCAGCCGAACCGGTATCTAATACCCTGGTGCTACTAGGAGTACTAGTAAAGTACACATTCACATAATGTATATCCAATATACTTCTATCGGCAGCCTTCTCATCTACCAAGTATCTAGGGTAATTCTGCTCCAGTGGCTGTTCCCCTTATTATAGAAGCACTCAGTCTCGGGTTTGGGTTTAACCTTGGGTTTCTCCACTAGAGCAGCAGCTGATTTGCCGTTTCATGAAGTATCCCTTCTTGCCCTTGCCCTTCTTGAAACTAGTGGTTTCACTAACTAACCATCAACAATTGATGCTCCTTCTTGATTTCTACTTTCGCGGTGTCAAACATCGTGAATATTTCAAGGATCATCATATCTATCCCTGATATGTTATAGTTCATCACGAAGCTCTAGCAGCTTGGTGGCAATGACTTTGGAGAAACATCACTATCTTATCTGGAAGATCAACTCCCACTCGATTCAAGTGATTGTTGTACTTAGACACTCTGAGCACAAGCTCAACGATTGAGCTTTTCTCCCTTAGTTTGCAGGCCAAGAAAATCGTCGGAGGTCTTATACCTCTTGACGTGGGCACGAGCCTGAAATCCCAATTTCAGCCCTCGAAACATCTCATATGTTCCGCGACATTTCAAAATGTCTTCGGTGCCTCAATTCTAAACCATTTATCATTACCGAACTATCATGTAGTCATCAAAACGTGTATGTCAGATGTTCGCAACATCCACAGACCACGTTCGAGGTCCAGCACACCGAGCGTTGCATTAAGGACATAAGCCTTCTATTGTCCGCATAATTGCTAATGTCAACTTTCAACTATATTTTCTCTAGGAACGTATCTAACTCAGTAGAACTAAAGCGCGAGCTTACGACATAATTTGCAAAGATCTTTTGACTATGTTCAGGATAATTAAGTTCATCTTATGAACTCCCACTGAGATAGACATCCCTCTAGTCATCCAAGTGATTTACATGATCCGAGTCAACTAGGCCGTGTCCGATCATCACGTGAGACGGACTAGTCATCATCGGTGAACATCTTCATGTTGATCGTATCTACCATACGACTCATGCTCGACCTTTCGGTCTCTTGTGTTCCGAGGCCATGTCTGTACATGCTAGGCTCGTCAAGTCAACCTAAGTGTTTCGCGTGTGTAAATCTGGCTTACACCCGTTGTATGTGAACGTAAGAATCTATCACACCCGATCATCACGTGGTGCTTCGAAATGACGAACTTTCGCAACGGTGCACAGTTAGGGGGGACACTTTCTTGAAATTTTAATGAGGGATCATCTTATTTACTACCGTCGTTCTAAGCAAATAAGATGTATAAACATGATAAACATCACATGCAATCAAATAGTGACATGATATGGCCATCATCACTTTGCTCCTTTTGATCTCCATCTTCAGGGCTCCATGATCATCGTCGTCACCGGCATGACACCATGATCTCCATCATCGTGTCTTCATGAAGTTGTCACGTCAACTATTACTTCTACTACTATGGCTAACGCTTTAGCAATAAAGTAAAGTAATTACATGACGTTTATGTTGACACGCAGGTCATAAATAAATTAAATACAACTCCTATGGCTCCTGCCGATTGTCATACTCATCGACATGCAAGTCGTGATTCCTATTACAAGAACATGATCAATCTCATACATCACATATATCATTCATCACATCCTTTTGGCCATATCACATCACATGGCATACCCTGCAAAAACAAGTTAGACGTCCTCTAATTGTTGTTTGCATATTTTACGTGGTTGCTATGGGTTTCTAGCAAGAACGTTTCTTACCTACGCAAAACCACAACGTGATATGTCAATTGCTATTTACCCTTCATAAGGACCCTTTTCATCAAATCCGATCCGACTAAAGTGGGAGATACTGGCACCCGCTAGCCACCTTATGCAACTAGTGCATGTCAGTCGGTGGAACCTGTCTCACGTAAGTGTACGTGTAAGGTCGGTCCGGGCCGCTTCATCCCACAATGCCGCCGAATCAAGATTGACTAGTAATGGTAAGCATATTGAACAAAATCAACGCCCACAACTACTTTGTGTTCTACTCGTGCATAGAATCTACGCAATAGACCTAGCTCATGATGCCACCGTTGGGGAACGTAGCAGAAATTTAAAATTTTCCTACGTGTCACCAAGATCTATCTATGGAGAAACCAGCAACGAGGGGAAAGAGAGTGCATCTACATACCCTTGTAGATCGCTAAGCGGAAGCGTTCAAGTGAACAGGGTTGATGGAGTCGTACTCGTCGTGATCCAAATCACCGATGGCCAAGTGCCGAACAGACGGCACCTCCGCGTTCAACACACGTACAACCCGGTGACGTCTCCCATGCCTTGATCCAGCAAGGGGAGAGGGAGAGGTTGAGGAAGACTCCATCCAGCAGCAGCACAACGGCGTGGTGGTGGTGCTGGAGCGTGGCAATCCTGCAGGGCATCGCCAAGCACCGCGGGAGAGGAGGAAGGAGAGATGCAGGGCTGCGCCATGGAGAGATCGGAACTCTTGTGTTGGCAGCCCCAAAACCCTCAAGTATATATAGGGGAGAGGGAAGGGGGTGCGCCCCCTTTAGGGTTTCCACCCCAAGGGGTGCGGCTGCCCCAAACCCATCTAGGGTGGCGGCCAAGGGGGTGGAGAGGGGAAACTTGCCCCCCAAGCTAGGTGGGGCGCCCCCTCCCCAAACCCTAGGCGCCTTGGGCCCTTGTGGGGGGCGCACCAGCCCACCTGGGGCTGGTCCCCTCCCACATGTGGCCCATGCAGCCCTCCGGGGCCGGTGGTCCCACTTGGTGGACCCCCGGGACCCTCCTGGTGGTCCCGGTACGTTACCGATAAAACCCGAAACTCTTTCGGTGACCAAAACAGGACTTCCCATATATAAATCTTTACCTCCGGACCATTCCGGAACTCCTCGTGACTTCCAGGATCTCATCCGGGACTCCGAACAACATTCGGTAACCACATACAAACTTCCTTTATAACCCTAGCGTCATCAAACCTTAAGTGTCTAGACCCTACGGGTTCGGGAACCATGCAGACATGACCGAGACGTTCTCCAGTCAATAACCAACAGCGGGATCTAGATAACCATGTTGGTTCCCACATGTTCCACGATGATCTCATCGGATGAAACACGATGTCGAGGATTCGATCAATCCCATATACAATTCCCTTTGTCTAGCGGTATTGTACTTGCCCGAGATTCGATCGTCGGTATCCCGATACCTTGTTCAATCTCGTTACCCGCAAGTCTCTTTACTCGTTCCGTAACACATCATCCTGTGATCAACTCCTTGATCACATTGTGCACATTATGATGATGTCCTACCGAGTGGGCCTAGAGATACCTCTCCGTCACACGGAGTGACAAATCCCAGTCTCGATTCGTGCCAACCCAACAGACACTTTCGGAGATACCCGTAGTGCACCTTTATAGCCACCCAGTTACGTTGTGACGTTTGGCACACCCAAAGTATTCCTACGGTATCCGGGAGTTGCACAATCTCATGGTCTAAGGAAATGATACTTGACATTAGAAAAGCTTTAGCATACGAACTACATGATCTTGTGCTAGGCTTAGGAATGGGTCTTGTCCATCACATCATTCTCCTAATGATGTGATCCCGTTATCAACGACATCCAATGTCCATGGTCAGGAAACCGTAACCATCTATTGATCAACGAGCTAGTCAACTAGAGGCTTACTAGGGACATGGTGTTGTCTATGTATCCACACATGTATCTGAGTTTCCTATTAATACAATTCTAGCATGGATAATAAACGATTATCACGAACAAGGAAATATAATAATAACCTATTTATTATTGCCTCTAGGGCATATTTCCAACACGATTGACGGATCGCACACGTTACACAAATATAACCGCCTGGCCGCAAATGAAACGTGTGCAATGACTGATCCATTGAGCAGGATTTAGAATGGAGATGTGTGTGTGATATGGGGCAACACAGTTCCTCAAGAATTGTGTGAGATAAGTACAAATAACACATACGATTTTGACGAATGAATCGTATGCGCTGCTTGGCAAACGGTTGTTAGGAATGAATTGTCTTCGATGATGGGGAACATCGCAGACGCTGCATAATCTGTCCACCGTGTATGAAGTTTCACACATGGTTTTGCAAGTATAAAGCATGTGCGATAACTCGGGACAACACACATGATTGTATAGTGAGAATGGTGTGCTCCACTGGGCACATGATTGAACTAAAGGAACTGTGTGCGATGGGGTTAACAATCGCACACATTTTTGTGAGGTGAATCGTGTGTGATTTATCTACAGAACAAAACATGCTTTGTTTGTAGAACAACAAAATATACTTAGAAAACATCATTGCATAATTGAACTAAACACCTATTTTATTAGTAACTAAACATCACATTGCACATCTCGTTGCATAATTACAGAAACTAGGAACCACTCATCATATACCACTCCTGGCACTCTTGCCACTGATGTGGCTGTTTGGGAGACCCCTCGGCGGCAAGGGGAAGGAGGCACGTCCTCATGTCCACGATCCCCAGGTATATGTCCTAGCTTGTGTAGGCGTCCTTGGTGCGTAGGTGAGGTGGCTTGCATCCAGTCTCTCCTCCCAGACCAAGTGTCAAGCACGTCTCTTCCTAATGTAATCCTTCATGCTGGCATAGAAAGGGTCGATGATGGTTGTGGCGAGGTCAGCCAGGTGATATTGTATTGCTTCTAGATGTCAGCTAGATTCGGGCAAGAGATGCCCGAATTGCCCGAATTACAAAGCACCTTTGCATTGTTGGCAGTGTCCACCGCAGCGAATTCGTAATCACTGCTATTGACAAACCTGACAAAACTTTCACAAGGCCTTGTGACCCGACAGTCATGATAGATGAGGACGTGATGGCGTACGCACAGCTGGGCGATGACGATCTGATCATGCCCGGCACGCCCGTGGGTGTACTCGAGTCAAACCTTACCACCTTGTACTTGTCCTCTGTTGGAGTTGTGTCGAATATAGTGTACGAGGAAGGTTACAGTTGGACTTGTAGTTGTATTGTGTTTAGATAGAATATAGAATCGTGTCCTAATAGGACACTTGTATCCTAGGCCTCTCATATATAGCGGGGTAGACACACGATGTAAGCTATGCCAACATAATAGCACAGGCGCGCAAGGGGGAACCGGCGGCGTGTGCCGGCGCCCGGGCGGCCAGGGTGCGGTATTGTGACGGTGTCACGGGGAGGAACGCCCGTAGTCAAGCCCCGGGGATGTAGCCATATCGGTGAACCTCGTTGGCAAATCTCGTTGTCGTGCTCGTGTGATTGCTTGGTCCTATGATGATCGACGGTATGCCTCGGACTTATTCTAACAAGTGGTATCAGAGCTAGGTTGTTCGGAGGCTATGGATTGTTGATCTAGAGGAAATATCGAGTTCGAGATGCAGCCGGGGGCGTGGTTCTCGACGAGATTGAAAACGAAGCAATCCGGAAGCGGTCTCGGCGTTGCGGCGATCAACAACAGGCGAGTATATGCGTGCCCGTGGCTGCGGGGCGTGGCAGCGGAACACATGCGCACGCAGGATGTGCGGCGATCAATCGGATGGATCGCGGTCGATCGGGCGAGCATCAGGGGGCGCAGGTACGTGCTCGTGGGCATCGTCTGGCAGCTGAGAGGCTGGCCTTGTGCAGGCCAAGGCCCACGTGTGGGCGCTGTGGAGCAACGTGATTAGCTGTGCTGGACGAGGCCCTGGCGGGGCGCACGGCTGGACGAGATCCAGGCCGTTGTCAGCGGCCCTCGTGGGTGGAGCTTGGAGCTGAGCACGAGATTTGTTTGGACAAAAAAATTCGGCACAAGGACAGAGTCAGTTGTGACGTGTTTGCTATCAAGAAAGAAATAAAAAAAAGTCTAGAAGCTATGAACGTGTGGTGAATTAAGAGTTTGTTGATCTCTTTGGAGTATTCACATGGAAAAGCTACAAGAGATTTTTCTTTGGGTTTCTTTGTCTGTACAGTTGCGTATGGATGGTGAATGTCAACGGCTTGAGGAGTCTGGAATGTGTCGTGCAGTCGGACATAGTTCGGCTGGGTCGGACTGGACAGTCTGGCGGGATCGACGCAAGTCGGTTGGAACAGAAGACGGTGGTGGGATCGGCGACGGCGACATAAGAGCGTGATGCTGATGGTGACCGACTTCTGGGGCGTGGAAACACGTGGCGCATGCCTGAGGGCTTGTGTGGCTTCGACAAGACTATGGCGCGGGATTGATTCAAGGTGGTGTATACACGGAGCTTGAAGTCGATGAGGTGCGAGGGTGGACTGATCATCTACCATGGAGTCATGTTGAAGGTGGAGCTGGATTGAGGGGCTACGGTGTAAGGATCCAGTGAGTCGAAGCCTATTCAGCGGGAAAAAGCGAGGGACACGTAGTTCAGACTGGAGCCCAGTGGTCTGATGGAAGCGTGAAACTCGTCAATGGTCGGCGATGATCGATGGTACTCTGCAGTGTGGGTTGAGTGGTGTGGGTTTGCGACCCTTGAGACTCGACCAGGACAGCGGAGGTTCGATGCAGTAATAGCGGCGAGGCGTGCGGTACGCACGGGACATGGAGACGGGCCAGGGCTCTGGTGGTCATACATGTGGTGAGACAACTGCGAATTTGACTCGGGATGACTACAAGCAACGGTGAAATTCCTTCAAGTTTCAGACAGGCGATCAAGAAAGGAGCGGTGATGTTGAGTTCAGGTAACTCTTATGTGTGACACCCAATATGTGAGTTGTTCATTTCACGCAGGTCAGTGATCAGTGTGTGATTGCGTTGGACGGATACTCTGGAAGTTGGGAGCACAAACTAGAGTAACAAGGAACTTAATTTTGCTCGAGTATTGACTATGGTCAAGAAAAGAAGGGACTACAAGTTGCAGGTGGAGTCATATGGAGTCTTTGGAGTAGCAGCGGTGCTCATGGGATAAGCTCAAGTCCAATGTACATGGAAGTTTGGTGGAGTATATTCGCCAAGGTGGAGTTTGTTGGAGTTGTGTCGAATATAGTGTACGAGGAAGGTTACAGTTGGACTTGTAGTTGTATTTTGTTTAGATAGGATATAGAATCGTGTCCTAATAGGACACTTGTATCCTAGGCCTCTCATATATAGCGGGGTAGACACACGATGTAAGTTATGCCAGCATAATAGCACAGGCGCGCAAGGGGGAACCGGCGGCGTGTGCCGGCGCCCGGGCGGCCAGGGTGCGGTATTGTGACGGTGTCACGGGGAGGAGCGCCCGTAGTCAAGCCCCGAGATGTAGCCATATCGATGAACCTCGTTGGCAAATCTCGGTGTCGTGCTCGTGTGATTGCTTGGTCCTCGGATGATCGACGGTATACCTCGGACTTATTCTAACATCCTCCGGTAGGAACCACTTAAATGTGGCGATGTGTCTCGTTGGTGCACAACACCGTGAGGTCGGGCCTGCCGTGGGATGACACGGTGATCTCCTCGCTGAATTGCTAGTAAGCGTTCGCCCCTAGGATCTCCATTGGAGGCATCAATCCTCTCTGTATACGCAGTTTTTACATGGGTGTGGTTCTTCGGGTTGTGTGTTCGATCAAAAGCTTGAATTGACACAAACAATGGCGGTCGAGAATATATGGGACCGGTCTACCGGGAATATTGGCACATCCGCATGGTGGTTTGTAGTACCGATGTGTATAACTACATGGTTGAGATGCGTGTTGTGCAACCGGATGCATGGCGCCCCAACTACGATCATGTGCCGGTGCCTACTGTGATGGTGCATCAGCTGCAGCCACAAACAGAGCACACGAAGGCCAAGAGAGCATGTTGGGGCCGTGAGCACAGCGCGTCGAGGCGATCCCAATCGCAAGCACATCCACATGTATGTTTCACTTGAGCGACATTACATATACATGATCAAATATTGGCATTATATTTATGTAGGTATAATAATAATTTCTAAAACTAAAATATCTAGCTAGGCGTCGTCTTCTGCTTCGACGCAAGCTAGGAACATGCAAGTGTTGTCCATGCGGCGAACAACCACATACACTGCTATGATCGACTGCGCCATGCCGGTTTCGCAGCCCGCGGCAGCGTCAAGTACGACGATGAAATGGCATGCGGCTAGGACGCGATCGGTGTCGACATCTAGTAACACAATTGTGTTGGCCTTCCGGTCTACGCATTCAGCGTGATGGTGGGCGGCATCGGCTAACTCAACGAGCACGCAGACACGCTTCTGCTCTGCCACTTCATCGAGGTAGGCGTCGAAATCGTCCTAGAATTGGCCAAGTGTGTCATCTCGGGAGTTGAACGCATCTTAAAATGACTAATCACATTGTGAAAGGCCGAGGAGCATGTGATGAGCTTCTATTCTCCCAATCTCTCCTCCAATGGGCGCGGGGGTTTCGTTTTCTGCGGGTCCATTATTAGGCTCTTACAATAAGTATTTTCGTTTTTATGACTAATGTGAGTTTTTGGCCCTATTCTGGCCTCTACGTACCATGCATTGCCCACTCTCACCTCGAGACATGGTGCATACTTCTCCTGCGCATCCAAAATCCATGGGCGTTCTCCTGCACATAAAACACATATCTCCTGAAAACAGCCAGCATAACTACCTATTCTGGTTTTGCCATAGCCATTTCGAGATATATTGCCATGCAACTTCCACTGTTACTTTAAATGACTTGAGTTTTCATTATTATTTGCTTTGCATGTGTTGGGAAACGAGTAGAAAACAAAAAATATCGTGCCTACGCATGATACGTCTCCAAAATATCTATAATTTTTTATTGTTCCAGGTTGTTATATTATCATTCTTGAATGTTTTACATTTATTTTATAGCAACTTTATATTATTTTTTGCGACTAACCTATTGACACAGTGCCTAGTGCCAGTTGTTGTTTTTTACTTCGCAGAATATCGGAGTCCAAACACAGCGAAATTTCTTGGAGATTTTTCAGTCCAGAAGGCAACTTGGGAGCCAAGAAAGTGCACGAGGGGATGGCCATGGGGCCTACCACCCACCTGGGCGCGCCAGAGGCTCGTGACGCGCCCTAATGGGTGGTGGGCCCATGGAGGTCTCCTCCACCGCCTCTCAGCCCTATAATTACTTAGATATTCTAGAAACCCTAGGGGAGCGATCAAAACATAATTCCAGCCGCCGCAGGTTCCAAAACCACGAGATCTAATCTAGAGCCCTATTCTGGCACCCTGCCGGAGGGGAACACGATCACGGAGGGGTTTATCATCCTCATTGGTGCTCCTCCGATGATGCGTGAGTAGTTCACCAAAGACCTACGGGTCCGTAGGCAGTTAGGGCCAACACTTGGACTTGTGAGTCGTTGATGGACTTGCAACTAAGTCATAAAAAAGGGCTGGACCCCAATTGAGCCCAATTATGAGTCAATGGTGGACTTGCAATCGCGGCACAAAACAATTATTGGGGCCTGGTGCAAGTCAACAGTGGATTTGCAACTGGGGAAATAAGGGTCTGGCCGAGTTGCAAGTTTTTTTTGAGTCAGGCCGAGTTGTAAGTTGGGATTGAATTTTCAACCAAGGGAAAAAGGGTCGGGCCCAAATTGAGCCCAGTTGCGAGTTGATGATAGATTTACAACTGAGGCAAAAAAAGGTCAGGCCGAGTTGCAAGTCAAGGATAAACTTGCAACTCAAATAGAAAAAAGAGCCAGGGCCCAGTTGTAATTTAGAGTGAGTTTGCAACTAAGAAAAAAATGGGTCGGGCCTAGATCTAGCCCAGTACCGAGTATATGGTGGACTTGCAACTGGGATAAAAAATGCTCAGACCGAGTTGCAAGTCGAGGCCCTCGACTTGCAACTAACGCAGATAAAAAGGTTGAGCCCAAATCGAGCCCATTTGCTAATCAATGGTGGATTTGCAACTACGACAGAAAAACTTTGGGGGAAGTCCTATAGGATGTTCTTTGCGTCAAGTTGCTGGGGCTTCGCACAGAGCATCCAGTTGGCAAACTTTTTGGGTCGTTTTCTGTTTCGACTGTAGCGATAGGATGCAATCGAATACTGGATCCAAAAAAAGGTGGCCTCGTGGGGATTAAACCCGGGATCTCTTCCTCGGAGAGAAGGCGATACAACCAGCTGAGCCAGCGAGCTTTAGTGATTTTAAGACAAGACAACTATTAAGAACCGAACCCCGGCGCAGATTCAATTTTTTTCTGAAATTAGGGCCGCAATTTTTTATAAGGCAGCGCAAATCATTAAATGGTGAAATGCATTTTCTGAAAATCATTAACACTTTTCTGAAATGGGAACATATTTTGTAATTCCAAAACAAAATTTGGAAAAGGGAACTTTTTTGAAACTCCTAAAAAATGGAAACATCAACAGTTTAAAAAAATTGTAAACAATTTTTGAAACGGGGACATTTTTTTCAGTTCTGAATAATTTCTAACTAACCTTCTGAACATTTGTTGGAAAACACCAATAAAAAGTTCAAAACGCGAACATTTTTAAAAATTTGCGAACAATTTTTGAAACACCGACAAAAATGAAAAAATGAGCATTGTTTGAAAATTTGTGAACTAGTATTTTTGAAAGCAGGACCAATATTTGAAAAAAGCTATGAACATTTTGAAGAAGAATATACTGAATAAAACTTTAAAATGATAATTTTTTTGACAATTGCAAACAATTTTTGAAACATGAACATTTTTGAACTCCTAAAAATGGCATTTTGCGAACAATTTTTGAAACATGAACATTTTTAAAAACTTTATGAACAATTGTTTATAATGGTTATATTTTTTGAAATTTGGATCATTTTTTTGAAAATCCTGGGCATTTTTTGGATTTATGAACAAAACAATAAAACAAACAAATGAAAAAATAAAAATAAAGTTGAAGAAATAAAAGTAAAATTGAAAAGAAAAATTAAAATGAAAGGAAAGGAAAGAAAAGAAAAAATGATATAGAAACAAAAGAAAAATAAACAGAAAAGGGAAAAGGGAGAGAAAAGGAAAGAACAAGAAAAATGAAAAAATGAAAACGAAAAAACAGAATAAGGAAAAACCCGATACAAGAACCTTCTAGAAGTTTTGCAAATCCAGAAAAACCTGGCTGGGAACCTCTAGAAGGTTACCATAATTGGGGACGTTGAAACGCTTAAACTGGCCGGGCCAAAGGTGGACTTGCAACTAGGAAAACAAAAAGAGTGACTTTGCAACTAAAGGAAAAAAGGTCGGGCCGAGTTGCAAGTCGAGGGTGAATTTCCAACTAAGGAAAAAAACAAGTTTAGACCCAATTCTAGTCGGAGTGTGAGTCGATGGTGGACTTGCAACTGAGGCAAGAAAGTGTCAGGCCTAGTTGCAAGTCGAGTGTGGACTTAAAACTGGGATAAAAGAATCAGGGCGCAGTTGCAAGTTGACTTTGACTTTGCAACTAAGTTAAAAATAATGGGCCAAGGTCAGATCGAGCCGAGTTGTAAGTCGATGGTGGACTTGCAACTGAGACAAAATAAGTTCGGTCCCTATTGCGAGTTGAGTGCGGACTTGCAACTAGGAGAAAAACTTTGGGCCTAGTTCGAATGGAGGGTGGACTTGCTACCAAAGTAGGAAAAAAGGTCGAGCACAGAGCCTAGTTGTGAGTCATTGGTGGACCTACAATTAGAACAAAAAACTTCGGGCACCGTTACGACCCAAGGGTGGACTCGCAACTAGGACAAAAAAGTGACTTTGTAACTAATAAATATAAAAAAGGGATGTGCCAAGTTGCAAGTTGAGGGTGACTTTGCAACTAAAGGAAAAAATGGCAAGCCCTAGATCGAGCCTAGTTGCAAGTTGATGGTGGGCTTGCAACTGGAAAAAGGAAACTTTGGGCCTAGTTTGACTCAAGAGTGGACTTTCTAGGTAGGAAAAAAGGCCGAGCCTAGATCGAGTCGAGGTGGACTTGACATAGACATTTAGAAAAACTAAAACGCCAGTCTAATTTGACCATATTGCGAAATGCACGCACACATGTTAGTTGCATGTGCTGACACAACAATGCATTAATGGAGGAAGTGAGAAAAGCAAGCGACATACCATTAATAAAAGCCTTGACTCTACCAATTTTAGAATGTGCATGCAAACCACATAAAACAAAAATATAGTCCCAAATGAAATCACAATACAAGCAGCTGAAATGGGCTAAGGCAGGCCCTTGCGCGCAACACAGAAAACAGTGGCCCAACAAGGGGCGCATGCCATGGCTTGAGTCTGCGTCAGTATTTCTCCAAAGAGGAAGGTACAATGCAACACAACTATGGTAAGTATTCCCCTCAGTTATGAAACCAATGTTATCAATCCAGTAGGAGAACCAAGCAACACTATGTAAACGGTACCTGCACAGAAAGAATAAATACTTCCAACCCGACGGGTAAGAGGGATTGTCAATCCCTCTACGGTAAAAAGATAGATTAAATTATATGAGATTGGATAAATAGATATAGAAAAAACAGAAAATAAAACAAGTAAATAAAAAGTGCGGCAAGATATTTTTGGGTTTTTGGAATAATAGATCTAAAAACAATATGATAAAAGATAGGCCCGGGGACCGTAGATTTCACTAGTGGCTTCTCTCAAAAAATAGCATACGGTGCGTAAACAAATTATTGTTGGGCAATTGATAGAAGATCAAATAATTAGGATGATATCCAAGGCAATGATCATGTATATAGGCATCACGTCCAAGATTAGTAGACCAACTCCTACCTGCATCTACTACTATTACTCCACACATCGACCGCTATCCAGCATGCATCTAGTGTATTAAGTTCATGGAGAACCGGAGTAATGCAATAAGAATGATGACATGATGTAGACAAGATCTATTCATGTAGGAATAGACCCCATCTTTTTATCCTTAATAGGAACGATACATGTGTGCCTCGCTACCCCTTCTGTCACTGGGTGAGGACACCGCAAGATCAAACCCATCACAAAGCACCTCTTCCCATTGCAAGAAAAATCAATCTAGTTGGCCAAACCAAACCAAAGTTTCGGAGAAGAAATACGAGGCTATAACAATCATGCATATAAGAGATTAAAGAAAACTCAAATAATATCCATTGATAGATCTGATCATAACATCGCACTTCATCGGATCCCAACAAACAGACTGCAAAAAAATCATTACATCAAATAGATCTCCAAGAACACTAAGGAGACACTACTGCAGGATGCTGCTAATGCGACACTACGATCAGAGACCCTTTCACGAAACTGAGTGTGATGCATTAATCACGAACAGGGATGTAAAAAAACCATAAAAAAAGGTGCAAAACGTTTGCGATGGAGGACGCATCAAACACGGTTTAGATTTTAGTTGCATGTGCAATGTAGGGCACACGGTTAACCCGTTCGAACTATTTGCGATGAGGTAGAACAACAGAAATGGGCAACCATATCAATATGTGTGCGATATACGGCATACAGTTCACTCTGATGAACCATTTGCTATTACGGAGTGCAACATAAACGGTTAGCCAGATCAAGGTGTGTGTGATATAGGGCATACGGTTCACTCGGACGAACTGTTTTTGATTAGTGAACGCAACATAAACGGTTCAACTTAACAAGATGTGTGTGATACGTGGCAAACAGCCGACTCAGATGAACTGTTTGCGATGAGAATTTACAACACAGACGGTTAACACAGTTAGTTCATGTGCGATTTTGTCCGTACTAATAAAAAATGCAAACTAGTTGCTTGCGGTGGCAAGGAGTATCGCACACGATGCATCTGCGAGTACTCGTGTGCGATGATTAGTAAGTTACACATGCATTTCCTTATGTTAACACTTGTGTGATAAATAACACGTGGCACCGGATACGGTATTCGTGTTGTGTGCGTGCTCCTGATAACCCACAAGTATAGGGGATCAATTGTAGCCTCTTTCGATAAGTAAGAGTGTCGAACCCAACGAGGAGCTAAAGGTAGAACAAATATCCCCTCAAGTTCTATCGACCACCGATACAACCCTACGGACACTTGACGTTCGCTTTACCGGAAACAAGTATGAAACTAGAAGTACTTTGTAGGTGTTTTTGGATAGGTTTGCAAGAATATAAAGAGCACGCAAATAAAAAGTAGGGGCTGTTTAGGTAAAGACACAACTAAATTAGTTTTAGTAGAGAGCTTTTTGTTACGAGAAAGTTATTTGTCCCTAGGCAATCGATAACTAGACCGGTAATCATTATTGCAATTTTATTTGAGGGAGAGGCATAAGCTAACATACTTTCTCTACTTGGATCATATGCACTTATGATTGGAACTCTAGCAAGCATCCGCAACTACTAAAGATCATTAAGGTAAACCCAACCATAGCATTAAAGCATCAAGTCATCTTTATCCCATACGCAACAACCCCCTTACTCGGGTTTGTGTTTCAGTCACTCACGCAACCCACTATAAGCGAATCATGAACGTATTGCAACACCCTACAGCGGGAATCCCTCACGCTTGCACGACACAGAGAGCACCATAGGACAGCACCAATAATAAAACATGCAACTCAAACCAATCTTGATCAGCAAATAGCCCATGGGACAAAACGGATATACTCAAACATCATAGGATAGCCATACATCATTGGGAAATCATATATAGCGTTGAGCACCATGTTTAAGTAGAGATTACAACGGGTAAGAGAGAGGTTACACCACTGCATAGAGGGGGGAAGAGTTGGTGATGATGGCGGTGATGATGATGGCCCCGACGGTGTTCCGGCGCGACCAGAAGAGAGGGGGAGAGGGGCCCCCTTCTTCTTCTTCTTCTTCTTCTTCTTCTTCTTCTTCTTCTTCTTCTTCTCCTTCTTCTTATTCTTCTTCTTCTTCTTCTTCTTCTTCCTTGACCTCCTTCCTAGATGGGAGAAGGGTTTCCCCTGTGGTCCTTGGTCTCCATGGCATGGGAGGGGAGAGAGCCCCTTCGGGATTGGATCTATCTCTCTGTCTCTCTCTGTTTCTGCATTCTGTTCTGCTGCCCTTTCACCGTTCCGTATATATATGGAGATCCGTAACTCCGATTGGACTGAAATCTTTGCCGTGATTTTTTCCTAAAAAATAGCTTTCTTGCGGACGAAGAAGGGCATCAACCACCTTATGGGGGTCCCACGAGGGTCAGGGGCGTGCTCCCCTGCCTCGTGCCTCCCTCGGGCACCGTCTCGCGTGGATTTTCCTTCCCATATTCTCTGAATATTCCAAAAATAATCTCTGTCCGTTTTTATCCCGTTTGGACTCCGTTTGATATGGATATTCTGCGAAATAAAAACATTCAACAAACAAGAACTGGCACTGGGCACTGGATCAATATGTTAGTCCCAAAAAAAATATAAAAAGTTGCCAAAAGTATATGGAAGTTGAATAATATTAGCATGGAACAATCAAAACTTATAGATACGATGGATACGTATCAGCATCCCCAAGCTTAATTCCTGCTCGTCCTCGAGTAGGTAAATGATAAAAAAGATAATTTTTGATGTGGAATGCTACCTAGAATAATCTTGATCATGTATCTAATCATGGCATGAATATTAAGACACGAGTGATTCAAGGCAATAGTCTATCATTTGACATTAAGACAATAATACTTCAAGCATACTAATAAAGCAATCATGTCTTTTCAAAATAACATGGCCAAAGAAAGTTATCCCTACAAAATCATATGGTCTGGCTATGCTCCATCTTCACCACACAAAATATTCAAATCATGCACAACCCCGATGACAAGCCAAGCAATTGTTTCATACTTTTGATGTTCTCAAACCTTTTCAACTTTCACGCAATACATGAGCGTGAGCCATGGACATAGCACTATAGGTGGAATAGAATATGATGGTGGAGGTTGTGTTGAGAAGACAAAAAGGAGAAAGTCTCACATCAATGCGGCTAATCAACGGGCTATGGAGATGCCCATCAATTGATGTCAATGTGAGGAGTAGGGATTGCCATGCAACGGATGCACTAGAGCTATAAGTGTATGAAAGCTCAAACTGAAACTAAGTGGGTGTGCATCCAACTTGCTTGCTCATGAAGACCTCGGGCATTTGAGGAAGCCCATCATCAGAATATACAAGCCAAGTTCTATAATGAAAATTCCCACTAGTATATAAAAGTGATAACTCAAGAGACTCTCTATATGAAGAACATGGTGCTACTCTGAAGCACAAGTATGGTAAAAGGATAGTAACATTTCCCCTTCTCTCTTTTTCTCGCATTTTTTTTATTTTTTTTATTTTTTGGTGGGCTTCTTTGGCCTCTTTTTTTTATTTGGGCTTCTTTGGACTCTTTTATTTTTTTGTAAAGTCCGGCGTCTCATCCCGACTTGTGGGGGAATCATAGTCTCCATCATCCTTTCCTCACTGGGGCAATGCTCTAATAATGATGATCATCACACTTTTATTTACTTACAACTCAATATTACAACTCGATATCTAGAACAAAGATATGACTCTATATAAATGCCTCTGATAGTGTACCAGGATGTGCAATGATCTAGCGTAGCAAACATATCAAAAAACGGACAAGCCATGAAAATATCATGCTAGCTGTCTTACGATCATGCAAAGCAATACGATAATGATTCTCAAGTCATGTATATGATGATGATGGAAGTTGCATGACAATATATCTTGGAATGGCTATGGAAATGCCATAATAGGTAGGTATGGTGGCTATTTTGAGGAAGATATAAGGAGGCTTATGTGTGATAGAGCGTATCGTATCACGGGGTTTGGATGCACCGGCGAAGTTTTCACCAACTCTCGAGGTGAGAAAGGGCAATGCACGGTACCAAAGAGGCTAGCGATGATGGAAGGGTGAGAGTGTGTATAATCCCTGGACTCAACATTAGTCATAAAGAACTCACATACTCATTGCAAAAATCTATTAGTCATTGAAACAAAGTACTACGCGCATGCTCCGAGGGGGATAGATTGGTAGGAAAAGACCATCGCTCGTTCACGACCGCAAGTCATAAGGAAGACAATCAATAAATAAATCATGCTCCGACTTCATCACATAACGGTTCACCATACGTGCATGCTACGGGAATCACAAACTTCAACACAAGTATTTCTACAATCCACAACTACCCACTAGCATGACTCTAATATCACCATCTTTATATCGCAACACTATTGCAAGGAATCAAACATATCATATTCAGTGATCTACAAGTTTTATGTAGGATTTTATGACTAACCATGTGAATGACCAGTTCCTCTCATCTCTCTAAATAGATATAAGTGAAGCAAGAGATTTTAATTCTTTCTATGAAAGATATGCCCACGCTCTAACAAATATAAGTGAAGCAAAAGAGCATTCTACAAATGGCGGTTGTCTACGTGAAGAGAAACAGGCAATCCAAACTTCAAATGATATAAGTGAAGCACATGAAGCATTCTATAAAGCCATACTCAAAAGATATAAGTGAAGTGCAAAGAGCATTCTATAAATCAACCAAGTACCATCTCATACCATCATGGTGCATAAAAGAAAAATGAAAACTAAATGCAAAATACGCCCCAAGATTGCACATATCGCATGAACGAAACGAATCCAAAAACATACTGATACTTGTTGAAGAAAGAGGGGATGCCTTCCGGGGCATACCCAAGCTTAGATGCTTGAGTATCCTTGAATATTTACTTGGGGTGCCTTGGGCAGCCCTAAGCTTGAGCTCTTGCCTCTCCTTCTTCTCCTCGCATCGAGAGCTTCTCGATCATCGAACACTTCATCCACACAAAACTTCAACAGAAAACTCGGTAAGATCCGTTAGTATAATAAAGCAAATCACTACTCTAAGTACTGTTGCAAACCAATTCATATTTTATTTTTTCATTGTATCTACTGTAATATAACTTTTTCATGGCTTAATCCACTGATATAAATCGATAGTTTCATCAAAACAAGCAAACTATGCATCAAAAACAGAATCTGTCTAAAACAGAACAGTCTGTAATAATCTGAACATTAACCATACTCCTGATACTTGAACAATTCTGACAAAATTAGGAACAATAAACAATTTGTATCGAAATACAGTGCAAAAAGAATCAGAACTATTTGAAGTTCCAGTAAAAAATGTAAAATCGCGCACTACAGCAAAAGTTTCTGTCCTGCACCGTACAAACCAACAAGCATTGTAAACATCCTAAAGGCAAACCTTGGAACATTATTTTTATAATACAATGGAATTGTACAAGGGGGTAATTATTTTTGTTGAAAAGTTTCTGTAATCAAGATTCACAAAGTTTCCGTGAGCATGAACAAAGTTCAAGGCTAGGTCCCACTTCAACAATGCTTGTCTCTCTTACTTTCACTTTCCTTTATGAAAAAAGATTTAGGTTCCCATCTTTATTTTTTTGTTTTTAAACTTTATAAAAGCACTCAACAGAAATAAATGACTCTCTAAAACTTCCGGGTTGTCTCCCAGGCAGCGCTTTCTTTCATTAAGCTAGGCATAAAGTGCTCAAGTAATGGATCCACCCGGATCCCAAGGTATATCAAAGCCAATTTGAATTAGCAACGATTTGTGATTTAGTAGGGAGCAAAAAGTAACATATATCAAGCAATGACGAAGTCTAACTCTCTTCCTATGCATCGGCATGTCATAAAAGAACAATTCATGCACACATAGTAAAGGCCAATGCATAGTATAAGCAGTTTCTTGCAATTTTATCATGTTGGAAACATAGAGAGGTGGAGATATAGTTCCTCTCTCATAATAATTGCAAGTAGGAGCAGAAAGCACATGCATATTATATTCATCAAAATCATCATGTGCAACGGTAAAAGGCAACCCATCAATATAATCCTTAATAAGTGCAAACTTCTCCGATATAGTATAGTCGGGAGAATTCAAAAAGATAATAGGACTATCATACGTGGGTGCAATAGCAACAATTTCATGTTTAACATAAGGAACTATAGCAAGTTCATCTCCATAAGCATAATTCATATTGGCATCTTGGCCACAAGCATAGCAAGCATCATCAAAAAGGGATATTTCAAGAGAATCAACGGGATCATAACAATCGTCATAGCAATCATCCTTCAGTAAGCACGAAGGGAAATTAAACAATGTATGAGTTGAAGAGTTACTCTTATTATAAGGTGGGCACGGGTAGCTAATCCACTCTTCCTCCTTTTGTTCTTTGCTCTCCTCATCATCTTTTTCATCCAATGAGCTCACAGTTTCATCAATTTCTTCTTCCATAGATTCCTGCAAAATATTAGTCTCTTCTTGGACAGCGGAGACTTTCTCAATAAATGCATCAATATCGGAATTGAATTCATAATTGGCATAGCAATATTTAAGGATAGCTAAATTTTTAGGTCTATAAACAGCATCATAAAAAATTTCAAACTCTTTGAACATATATTCAATTTCATAAGCACTCATAAAAGTAACAATTTCTTCTATTTGTTCCACATCATAGTAATCATATGTACCTCTAGCATAAGAAGCCAAGGTTTCATTATCATTAAATTTGCATGAAAAAGGAAGGTGTGGAGCCTTCATCTTAGAGCAACAAGTATAATCATATCTCAAGCATAGTTGCCTAGCATACCAATTCAATATATGAATTTGATCCCATAATAGTTTCCCTTTTTGAGTCAAGTGATAATCCCTAAAGTATTCACGTTGATCTAAGGTGTCTCCCATAACATAATTGAACAGGGTTTTCTCAGGATTATCAAAGTAGTACATAATATCTTTCACATAACCAGCATCGAGGGTTTTAGGAGGTTCCCCATCTCCATGAGTAGCAAGTACACCTAATTTTTTTGGTATTTCGTGTTCCATATCCATAACTAAAGATAAAGAACAACTAAGAACAGCAAATAAAAATTACTTAGTGATAAAGCAAACAAGCACACACGAGAATATTCACCCTACGCTATGACTCCCCGGCAACGGCGCCAGAAAAAGGTCTTGATAACCCACAAGTATAGGGGGTCAATTGTAGCCTCTTTTGATAAGTAAGAGTGTCGAACCCAACGAGGAGATAAAGGTAGAACAAATATTCCCTCAAGTTCTATCAACCACCGATACAACCCTACGCACACTTGACATTCGCTTTACCGGAAACAAGTATGAAACTAGAAGTACTTTGTAGGTGTTTTTGGATAGGTTTGCAAGAATATAAAGAGCACGTAAATAAAAAGTAGTGTTATGAGAAAGTTATTTGTCCCTAGGCAATTGATAACTAGACCGGTAATCATTATTGCAATTTTATTTGAGGGAGAGGCATAAGCTAACATACTTTCTCTACTTAGATCATATGCACTTGTGATTGGAACTCTAGCAAGTATCCGCAACTACTAAAGATCATTAAGGTAAAACCCAACCATAGCATTAAAGCATCAAGTCTTCTTTATCCCATACGCAACAACCCCCTTACTCGGGTTTGTGTTTCAGTCACTCACGCAACCCACTATAAGCGAATCATGAACGTATTGCAACACCCTACATCGGGAATCCCTCACGCTTGCGCGACATGGAGAGCACCATAGGACAGCACCAATAATAAAACATGCAACTCAAACCAATCTTGATCAGCAAATACCCCATGGGACAAAACGGATCTACTCAAACATCATAGGATAGCCATACATAATTGGGAAATGATATATAGCGTTGAGCACCATGTTTAAGTAGAGATTACAGCGGGTAAGAGAGAGGCTACACCACTACATAGAGGGTGGAAGAGTTGGTGATGATGGCGGTGATGATAATGGCTCCGGTGGTGTTCCGGCGCCACCGGAAGAGAGGGGGAGAGGGCCCCCCTTTTTATTCTTCTTCTTCTTCATTGACCTCCTCCCTAGATGGGAGAAGGGTTTCCCTCTGGTCCTTGGTCTCCATGGCGTGGGAGAGGCAAGAGCCCCTCCGAGATTGGATCTCTCTCTCTCTCTCAGTTTCTGCGTTCTGTTCTGCTGCCCTTTCACCGTTCCGTATATATGTGGAGATCCGTAACTCCGATTGGACTGAAATCTTCGTCGTGATTTTTTCCTAAAAATTAGCTTTCTTGCGGCCGAAGAAGGGCATCAACCGCCTTACGGGGGCCCACAAGGGTCAGGGGCGCGCCCCCTGCCTCGTGCCTCCCTCGGGCACCGTCTCGTGTGGATTTTCCTTCCCATATTCTCTGAATATTCCAAAAATAATCTCCGTACTTTTTATCCCGTTTGGACTCCGTTTGATATGGATATTCTGTGAAACAAAAACATGCAACAAACAAGAACTGGCACTGTGCACTGGATCAATATGTTAGGCCAAAAAATAATATAAAAAGTTGCCAAAAGTATATGAAAGTTGAATAATATTGGCATGGAACAATCAAAAATTATAGATACGACGGAGACGTATCAGCTCCACTTAGTCTTCCGTCGCTCCACATGGGTGAATTGTAAAATCCACACCTATTCCCTCACCGGTTTCCCGCCGCCACCAGGTAATGGCTTGCTGCATATAACCCAGGCGGCAACGCACCGCCGCGACACTCTGCGAAGATCTAGTACTCACCCATCTACCATTAGTTATTCCAAGCGTGCCAGACAACGACCAAAGCTTTGACGTCGACGCCTAGCTACGTTACATCTTCGGCGAGGAGAACAAGCCAGAGCAGGTCGGGGAGCAAGAGCTTCATTGGCCGGTGCAGACACCATGGCCCATCGGCAGCGATATCGGCGTCACGGTCCTTGGGAGCACAATCGACATATTGCAGAGGAGGTGTGATGAGCAGTTTGCCATCCACCGTGCAAAAGATCCAGAGCTTCTTCGCGGCATGATCGACGACCCACCCGAAGAACCGCCGTCACCAGTGCTCATCGAGAGCCTGATGCCCCACAAGGAATGGGAAGAGGACCTCTGCGATTCAGTCAAGACAAAGGCAGCTTGCGGCTTCATCATTGCCCGCGGCGGCCGGTCAACCTCGATTCCAATGATGTGGTGGCCAGGCTCGAGCGCATCCTTGGCGGAGTTGACGTCCCCGACGAAGTAGAACAATGCCAACGTTGATTACAACGCAATAAGTAATTGCACATCTGCAAACGAGTCGAGTTCGAGCGAGTTGCACATGGCTCGGCTCAACTCATATTAAAAATTCGAGCGACCTCAAACTAAATAAACCTCAAGGTCGAGCTGCAGAACATGACTCATGCTCAGCTTGTAACGATCTCGAGTCGATCTCGAGCTAGTTTTGAGCTAAATGAGACGATAAAAATAAAACCTACGACTATTATTCCAGCTAGATAAGGCACAACACGACATAAAAAACACTAAAATATATTATCAGAATGACGATAATTTAAGTTTCTTAGATGTAATTTGACTTATTCTCTCACGACCAAATGTCTAGTATCGACATAAGATCACGATTCACAATAATAATTGGGAAAACAAAGCAATGGTGGTCTTCAATTGAAGGTATGACCATCGCTTCATAGTCGGGAGAGCTCATCTTCTCTTGGACCAACAGATGGTGGTCTTCGTGGATGAAAGAAAAGAAAAACAAAGGTGCATATGCTAGGAACTTTTGCTAGAAACAACAGAATATTTAAAGCACGAACGACCACGTATCATACTAAGGCCTAAATTTTCTCTGCAATTAATTAAGATTTCATGCTTTCTTGGAAATAAATCAGAGAAAAATCCTGAACGGCATATATGGCATAAATTATCCTATTTCCATTTAATATGTGGCATGATCATTTAACATAATAATATTACACGCCGAGCTATCGAGCTAAAATCGAGCGAGCCAGTATAGGCTCAAGATCGGCTCATTCCTCGACAGAGCTACAGAAAGTGTTCATACTCAGCTCGTTTCTTTTCGAGTGGATCTCAAGCTGTGTCAAAAAGCGAGTCGATATCGAGCGGCTCACGAGCCTCAAGCTTTTCTAACAGCCCTATATGTGTTCACACTTAGCACCGGGCTATAAAAAGTACACACTCGAAAATTACTTCACAGTTCCTATCCTCATCACCCACGAAACTGGTTTTTTCTATCAAGTCGTTCCGCCATGACCGGTAGGAGGAGTTTAGGGTGGAAATATAACCAGGCAGCAAAGACCAAGGCCGCGGAAGCACTAGAGAGGTCCCGCCGCGAAGCCGCAGCCGCAACAGAGATGTCCCGGCGTGCCGCGGAGCCCTCGAACAAGCTCTCACGGGCACGCGAGGGCTCTCACAAGCGCATTCGCGGTGTCAGCCATCGCGACGAGCCGGCGTTCCTGAAGTTCTTTGCCGGCGACGACGACATTCTCGCTGGCGTCACTACGCAGCAGGAGCTGGTCGACGGCTTGATGAAGCTGCTCAAGATCTGTGATGCCTCGGTTGACAAAGCGACCGGCCTCGTCGAGCAACAAATGGATGACAATGCGAAGCTCCTCAAGTTGGTCGCCGAGAAGGAGGAGGAGGCCGCCGGCTGGAAGATGCTGCATGAGCATAGCAGTGCCTCGGAGATGACGTTAAAAGCGGTCGTCGAGGAACTAATGGGTGGCTTGAGGAAGCTCCGGATCAAGCGCGAGCAGGAGGTGGAGGAATCCATGGCTTCTTTCAAGCAAAGTCGTGAGGAAGTGAAGAAGGAGCTGGAGGATTTCGCCGCCCGGTGATCCATCGACGAGTAGAGACAGTAGCGACCCAAATCGTTGTCTGCAATTTCCTTCTTCTCTTGCCCCAGTGTCTTCCGGGCTTTGGCGCATGTGGCATTTTAAATTATCCGGAATATGTAAGACAATTATTATCTGCGCCATTGTAAATTTGTCGTTGTATTATCCGTTTCCATTTTATTTGTGGTCGTATTATCCGTTGCCCTATGTGGCAATTTAAATTAGGGCGGAATACGAATTGGAAACACGAACAAAGCAAATGCTGCCATGGGATCACAAGCAAACACCCTCCGTCCAGGTGTTTTAATTAACCTATTAATGGAGAAGTTATGAGCGAGGCGGGCGGCGGCTGGTGCATGGAGGTCAAAGAGCTCGCTTCCCGGTGAGCATGGGTGGTCTTTCTTCTCGCACGTGTCCCATCGAGCCTGCGAGGTGGACAGGATGCACGCGTCCTGTCGAGCCTGCGCGGCGGACTGCTCGCGCGCGTCCCGTCGGACCTGCATGGCGGACTTCTCGCGCTCGTCCCGTCTAATCAAACAGCTGCACGCACGCCATCGAGTATGGTTAAATTTCGACACGGTAAATATAATACAAATGTTTGCGATATTAGCTTTTTGTTTCAAAAAGGACTTCCTTGGCTACTAATGTGTGCACCTCTTCTGAAACTAGACCATTTTTTACCACGGCATATATGTGCCATGTCATGAAACCATGCCAAGTTTCATGTTTTTTGGGCGACTTTTTTATTTCCTGGGATTTAAAAACCGAGATTCTCAATGTTTCAGGACGATGACAAGTTTGTAATTCATTCTCATTCCTTAAACGAGACCTAAACATGCACCCAATGACACATGTACGATTTCCCACCCATTTTGCTTCATTAGAGCATGTGGTTGTAGTTCAAATTTGAATTATGGACTACATTAAATGCATAGAAAACTTAGTAATTAGTAATATATATATATATATATATATATATACACACACACACAATGGCCAAACGAACCCTGAATAGTTTCAAATTTCAGCCCGACACTCCTATTATTCTATGTTGCCTGTAGAAAACAAAGTTCAAGGCGAGAAGAGGCATCGATTATTGTTTCGCCCACAAGAGGGGCATGTTTCCCTACCGGAACCACGAGGGTTGCGACAAGCTCCGGTTTGTAAAAGGCTTATAATATAGCTTTGCCCAAATTGGACAATTATATATACCATGTAGTGACACCATGCCAAGTTTCATGATTTCCTGGTGAGTTTTAGATTTACACACATTTAAAAACCGAGATTCGCAATGTTTGTGGCCAGGCCAAGACGGCGAGACGGCTAAATTTGTTCCCGTTCGTTCCATGTGACCTAAACATGCACCCTAAGGAAACATGTACGTTTTTTCTAGCCATTTTGGTGCACTAGAGCATGTATTTGTAGTTCGGATTTGAATGATGGACATTAAATGCCTAGAAAACTCAATTAATGAATAAAAAAGGTCAAACGAACCTTGAATAATTTTGAAGTTCAGCGCGAATCTCCAGTTGTTCCGTGTCGCATGTAGAAGAAAATGCGAGGCTAGAAGAGGGAGTGATTATCGTTTGGCCCACAAGGGGACACGTTTCTCAATCGAAACCACGAGGGTTCTTGCGACAGGCTCCGGTTTGTAAGAGGTTTGTAATAAAGCTTGGCCCAAATTGGAAATGTTTTTACCACGACATATATGTGCCATGACGTGACACCATGTCACCTTGTATGACTTTCTGGTGAGTTTAGTATTTATGGGGACTAAAAAACCGAGATTCGAAATGTTTGAGGACAAGCCAGGATACCGGTACGGTTGTAGCTCCCATTCCTGGCATGAGACCTAAACATGCACCCAAGGACACATGTATAATTTTCTAGCCATTTTGGTGAACTGGAGCATGTATTTGTAGTTCAGATTTGAATTATGGACATTAAATGCCTAGGAAACTCAATTAGTGTATAAAAAGGCCAAACGAACCCTGAATAAGTTTAAATTTCGGCATGGATATCCTGTCGTTCCATGTTGCCCGTGAAAGAAAATACAAGGTGAAAAGAGGCAGTGATTACGTTTCGCCCACAAGGGGATCAGAACCACGAGGCTTCTTTGAGATAAGTTCCAGTTTTTGTAAGAGGTTTGTAATAAAGCTTGGCCCAAATTGGACAATGTTTTTACCACGACATATATGTGCCATGACGTGACACCATGCCACCTTTGATGACTTTCTGGTCAGTTTAGGATTTCTGGGGACTTAAAAACCGAGATTCGAAATGTTTGAGTACGAGCCATGACACCAATACGGTTGTAATTCAGTCCCATTCCTGGCATGAAACCTGAACATGCACCCAAGGACACATGTATAATTTTTCTAGCCATTTTGGTGAACTGGAGCATGTATTTGTAGTTCAGATTTGAATTATGGACATTAAATGCCTAGGAAACTCAATTAGTGTATAAAAGGCCAAACGAACCCTGAATAAGTTTAAATTTCAGCACGGATATCCCGTCGTTCCATGTTACCCATACAAGAAAATACAAGGTGAAAAGAGGCAGTGATTACGTTTCGCCCACAAGAGGGACACGTTTCCCTATCGGAACCACGAGGCTTCTTTGAGAGAAGCTCCGGTTTGCAAGAGGCTTGTAATAAAACTTGCGCCACAATGGACGTAAAAAATTCCTCGACATCTAAGTGCGATGTCGTGACACCATGGCAGGTTTCACGATTTTTAGCTTAGTTTTGGATTTACGGGGATTTAAAAACTGAGATTCTTCTCACGAAATGTTTTCAAATAGCACACGGTTCACTCATGAAAGCCGATATTCAATGAAAACTTCATTGAAACCATATTTTAAAGTTTCATAAAAATCTGAAAAAATTGTGGGATGTTAAGAAGGTGACATTTTATTGCGACACAAATTTCAAGTTGAAAAACATTACGAGATGTGAGCTATGAAAAAGACAAATTCTGCCTTGAATCATTACTATTCGGCACAATTCAACACTGATTTTGTCTTTTTCATATCTCACATCTTTTAATGTGTTTCAACTTGAAATTTTGTGTGCCAATAAAACATCATCCTCTTAACATCCCGCATTTTTTTATTTTTTTTTAAACTTCAAAACATCTTTTTCTCGTGGTTTTCACTAGTTTCCACCGAATGTTAGTTTCTGTATGATATACACCCCACCCCACCCCCCCCCGCAGCGCGCGCTATCTGAGTCCTGTGTTCTGACTGGCCAGAACCCAAACCCCACGGATCGTACGTGTGCACTGTTGGATGCTCCCAGATCGAACGGCAACCCTGAGCCCTTTCGACAGCACATGCAGTACATGGGTAAGCACTGTGGGCATGCGTCGTGTAGCTCACGCTTCCTTCTCTACTAGGTTTTCATTCAAAACAGGCTACCGTTTCTCGCCACTCCTCTCATCGGTTTCCCGCCTCTTCTCCCAAATATGCATGATGTAGATGTTCGTTTAATGCTTATAGTTCATCTCATCCAAAATCAATTAGTTTTATAAAAAAACTATTTTAAGATTCATGGAATTGTGCATTGTAATGGTATAAACAAAAGGTGACAATTCATTTAGAAAAAAAGGTTTGGGGAATTAATATATGGAAGATTCTAAAGAACAAAGGAGAAGTGCTTGTGTTTTGAGATTTGTGCATTATGCTTAAGTTCAACCATGGAATCTTCTAGATTTTACATGTGGCAGAATCTGGTGGAATGTAGATGATATCCAGCGGCCAGTAGTGCTCGGATTTTCCATCTCTGTACTGTCGGATTGGCTTCATCCAACGAGCAACTTATTTCATAGTTATTCGAACACTATATAGGTGTGTGTGTATATATATATATATGTGTGTGTGTGTGTGTGTGTGTGTGTGTGTGTGTGTGTGTGTGTGTGTGTCCCATGCTAGACAAAATAAAGTTTGAGCGCATGCATGGGACGCACCCCCTCCCGTTGCCGCCTCGAAGTTGGGAAACTAACATCATAGGCATTGAACCAGGCTTGGAGTCGGGTATGGTGTTCGGTTTGTAATGTACTTGGCGTGGCCCATCGAAGTTGTGCATTTGGGATTTAAACACATCATACACCATCGTACCCATACATATTTTCAGGCCGCATGCAGTGTATACATGGTCTTCTGATCGGCCACGTCTCCCTTGTGCGGTTTTTTATGACAACACAGATATCTGTGGGCTCCCCGAGTGTGTGTGTGTGTGTCTATATATATATATATATATATATATATATATATATATATATATATATATATATATATATATATATATCATCCCTTTGACCGATAATGAGGGGTATGTGTTGGCCATGAAAGGATTGCTCCTAGTTCATGTTAGGGCTGGTCACCATCAAATGTCGGCCAACCAAAGCTCGATATCATGCGTTGTCAGGATTCCCTCCCAGATGCTCGGATTGCTGGGTTCGACCTACATTAAACCATGCGCACGTATCTCGTCCTTAAACTACCTTGCCTTCATGGTTGTTGTCTGTATCGAGAGGTAGGCATATCGAAATTGTACATTATTCTCTATTGAAAACACACATCACCCCTTCCCAACGTACATCATTTTGGGCCGCATGCAAGAGGTGCTGGTTTTGTGGTCCCTCTCGCGCGATGTTTATGATGGTTCAAACTATTGGCCCAAGCAGTTTACCGACAACAACAACTGTCATTTGACCAAATGAAAGATTCATTGGTCCGTCTTATGGTAGGTCATGGCGACATGGATGTATGACCAAAGTATCAATCATTACGTGCATCCACCTCGCTGACACGAAGTGGGAGGTGGTTGTTAGGGTGCTTTCGGGTTTGCGAGGCAGGTGCCACCAAAGTTATGCATTGTGTATTTAAAGTTTTAAACATCCCCAATATTCGTACATATATTTGGCCACTTCCAGGTGGTTCTTGACTTCTGGCCCCTCTCATCGATCTTCAATGATGCGCCCAACCGTGGGCCCGCGGGGTCAAAGTTGTGCATTGGGATTTTGAACATCACATACAACCCTTTTCACTAATATATATTTGGGCCACATGCTGGTGTGGCTGTCTTTTGACCCTCCCTAACGTTATTTTTTTCTGCAAAGACTCTGATGACCCTCAACAGACACGGGGTATAATATCTTAACCGTGTGCGATATAAGTGCGATGTGAATCACCACGACCGCGCAAGCGCGAGCAAATTAAGGTGGAGGTACTGGCTCAACCGTGTGCGATGCAAGTGCGCTGAAATCACCACGACCACATAAGCGCGAGTAAAGGGTGGAGGTACTGGCTCAATCGTGTGCGATGCAAGTGCGCTGAAATCACCACGACCACGCAAGCGCGAGCAAAGGGTGGAGGTACTGGCTTAACCGTGTGCGATGCAAGTGTCCTGTAAAACCACCACCTGTGGAAGCTAAAGGCAGGTAGGTTTATTTGGAAATTAGGATGAACTGTGTGCGATAGAACAGCTAGCTAGAAATATAAAAACAAACTACCTGCCTTGAGCGTTGCAAAAATCGGCGGATCCGCGCCACTTTTCACTACTAGGGAAAACCCTAGTAGTAGCGCGGGTTTTGAGGCTATCAGCAGCGCGGGCAGCCGCGCTACTACTACGACGCTACAGCTAACTATTAGTAGTAGCGCGGTATGTACCCGCGCTACTAATATTGACTATAACAACAACGCTTTTCCAGAACGCGCTACTATTACTTAGTTGTAGCGCTTTCCTAGCCCCACGCTACTGCTATATCTTTCATCATTTTCCCCCGCTTCCTACCCCATTTCAATTTCAATAAACTGCAATTTCCAGATACTAGGTACTACTAGATATCTGCAATTTCCAGATATCAATTTCATAAAGCATTATAGGTATTGGGTAGTACTAGATAACAATTTCATATATAGTCAACATGCATCCTCAAACAGTACTAGGTGATATTGACGACGATCATCATATGTAGTTCTAGATGATATCGATGACGATCATCATATGTAGTTCTAGATGATATCGACGACGATCATCATATGTAGTTCTAGATGATATAGCCACACACACACATATGTAGTTCTAGATGATATCGACGACGATCGTCATCCTGAAGCCTGGGCGGTGGGTGTTCCTGATAGTAATTAGGATGGCATGTCCAACACGAAGATTCTTACCAATGAGGAATCTATTCCACCCAACCGAGTTTAAGTGTGTGCAACCGTCTGTGTCCATGCGGTAAGTACAGGTGGTGACGGAGCACCTTGCAGTAAGGCGTAGTCTAGCTGAGCCTTCTTCATCAGGCTCAATACCACAACTCACAAATAGGTTCTTTGGCAATTTCTCAATTAATAAATAGCCTCGCACATACTCTTGCAAATATATTTCTATTAAGTGTAGATTTCTACACTATTAAAAGACACAGTACTACGCATTTGTACTAATTAAGCATGAATTCTACTAATAAGTATATATGGATTATCTACACTATTAATAGTTCCTTGGATTCTACACTAATAAGCATGTGACCAGACTCAACACTAAAGCATATCATCGACTAGATTCCACACAACATATCATTGGACTCTACACTAAGCATATCATCGGATTCACTAAGCATATCATCGGATAATTTGCATTTGTAAGTATAACAATAAAGCATATATATCATCAAATTACTAGAGTCAGTATACATACCATTTCATGCCGATCGACCATGGTACTTGTCAGGCGGGTCATTAATGGCACCCCGACAAAGTCATCACGTGGCGGAATTATGTCCCATAGGTTGCACACCTCGTCCTCGCTCGGCCTCATTCTTTGAGCTATGATGGCTTCATGAAGTGGGTTCTCATCATCTTCATCGAGTGGGTCCTCATTATCTTCATCATCTTCGTCATCTTCATCATCTTCGTCATCTTCGTCATCTTCCACCAGGTTGATATAAATGACAGCCAGCTTGGGTCTTTCTGCTCTGAAGGAGAAGCTGATCAACTCGCCACCAGTAAGACGCATGCGGGCAAGGAAACGGGCCCATCCATCTCCTCCAATCTGCGACATAATGCGTCCTTTCTCGACCTCCATAGTGTACGGCCCCCAGGAGCCTCAAATGTCACAGTGTCTCCTGTCAGCTTGTTGAATTTCAACCTCACATTGCATGGGACGATCTGTGTAAAAAAAGAAAAATCACACAACGCAGTAATGCCAACACTAAAAATAAAATAGTTGTTACATTTCATCTAATTTCTTACCGCTGCATGATGAAAACTTGGCTGGAAGTAGATGTCGAACAGCTTGCTAGTTGCAAGGCTGCTGGCGCACCTTGACTTGCACAGTCGATATGGTGGTGGTGGCTCCATTTTCCTAAAGCAATATGAGCAAAGGATTAACGATCCACTTCACAGGAAAGAAAAATAGTAGCATATGATATTTTTGGTTCTTCTTCAGTTATATTTTCATAGTGTAATCCGATCGCCAAAAGTAAACAACAAGCTCTCAATTAACTTACTAACACCTTCTATAATAGAACCAACAACTAGCAGGCAAATGCCAAATCAGCCAACAAGTTCTCAATTATCTTACTAACATCTTCTAGAATATCTCTAGATGAAGAGATTCTTTCGCGAGAAGCAATTTGATGGACAATTATAAGCCTAAGATCTAGTAACATACAAGATGACAAGGTATCACCTACGAAAGCATTTCAGTGGCACCTATTGCCTAAAAAACTATTTGGCCCCTACCAAAGGTATAATCCTAAGATCTGTAGTAAGTTATCTACCAAATCAAGGTACCACCTACCAAGACACATTTCATCTAATTTGGCCCCTATTGCCTAAGATAACGGATTAAAAAAACAAGTGGCAAATTTAATTGGAATTAACTTAGCACTTGCAAACTAAATACTTGTATCAAAACCAATATCTAGCAGATCACGGTACCACCTACCAAAGCATTTCAACTAAATTGGCACCTACATTTTGCAAAAAATAACTTATTACAAAAAAAACAAAAGCATCTAGTTATCCATATGAAATTGTAAGCCCTCGCCGCATCTAGGTAGGGCAGCCCTCGGGGGGTGCTGTCGAGGAGGGTGGATGGCATGGTGACCTTGGTCGGGGGTGCTGACGAGGGGAAGGTCGATGACTTTCCTATGAGAGGGGGCAATGACAGCGGCCGGCGAGGGGATCGAGGGCGGTCGGCCAAAGGCGCCAGGCCAGAGCTCGCGAGCAGCGGCAGAGTTGGCGGTGAGAGGGTGGAGGAGCAGCGGAGGGGCGGCGAGAGGGGGGAGGAGCATTACCTGCGGTGGCGGTGGCGGAGGAGAAACCCTAACCGCAGCTGCCGGCGTCGAGCGGAGGGGGGCGATTGAGAGATGAGCATGCGGGGGGCAGGCCGCGTGTTTTGTTTTGCTTTAGCAGTAGCGCGGGTACAGGGAGAGCGCTACTACTAAGCCTAATATCAGTAGCGCTTTGTCCTGAAAAACGCTACTGCTAAGTCTAAGCATGTAAAAACATCAAAAATATACATTGGTCATCATTGATCTTTTTGTGTAGAATCTAAATAGTCAACATGAATCCTCACCGTACCTGTATAGGCACAGGTGAAGATTCATATTTCAGCCACAAATCCTACACATATAGTTCAGTGAAGACCAAGTGCTCGAGATAGTTTGAGAAGTAACATATTTAAGGTGATAAACACCTTGTTCGCTTAGCAGTATGGGACTGAACTTAATTAGTTGCAAGGGGGGTGATACTTAGCAGTAGCAAGTTTTGAAGAAAAACGCTGCTACTAAGTACTTTACCAGTAGCGCGTCCAGGAGAAGGGCGCTACTACTATATCTAGCCTGGAGGCAACGCCGTGGAAATTATAGTAGTAGCGCTTGTTTCACCTAGAGCGCTACTGCTACTGGGCTATTAGTAGCGCAGTTTCCTGAAGCTCGCTACTGCTAATTAGCAGTAGCGTTTGTTTTTAAACCACGTTGCTGCTAAGATTCTGTGTATAAGGTTTTTCCTAGTAGTGTTTCCTTATTATCATGCACACATATTGTTATTGGACCGTGCGCGATCTTGGGCACTCCCGCCCCGCATCAATTCCTTTACCCAAATTTTAGTATCCGCCGTAGTTCAACCGTCACCCACACTCCTCCAGCACCGACCTTATAGTAAAATTGCAGTAGCCGAGGCATTTGAACCGTCGCCCTCCCTCGTCCACCACCATCTCCACCCACCATTACTAAAATTTTCAGTAGCCACGGCGTATCCTCAAACACCACCCCCTTCCACAGTCCCCCACCCGCCCCCCATCCCCCCCCCCTTAGAACCCTAACTCGCGGCCGCCGTCGCCGCCAACCTGTCGTTCTGCCCGTTCCTCCTAGCTTAGATAATAAAGTTCAGGTTATCCAGCGATTCCCATACCATCGCCCCACTCCCCTGAGGTTTTAGATGAGGCTTGCAGTGTCCCTCACCGCCAGATCCACATCCCCTGCTCCAGAATGTCACAGCCTAAGCTCGACCACATATCCCGGGGAGCCCGACGAGTGTTCGGCCAAGAAGAGGTTTATCATGGCCTCTCCGACGGATGTTGGCAAGGTGGCCGCCGTTCGCCCCGACTTGTCGATCCCGGAGCAACATGTCACCGCGGAAGCCGGCGAAGATGTTGACTACGTTGCCATGTTGAAGGCTTCATGTAAGCGGGCTAGCATATTACTGTATCTCGGGAAAGCTGGCTACGACATCAAGCTCGTCCACACCGAAGGCTTCCCGCGGGCCATGTCACAGGTTAAGTGGTCCATCCCCAACCCCTCTGGTTCAACCACCGTCGATCTCTTTGATGGCCCTGCCGTTGATCTCCTCTGCCAAGCGGTCAAGGATTTGCGAGCTTTATACGTCATCGAGCCCATTTTATCACTTCTAAAGGACACATTCTACGGCGGCTGCTTGGGATCCTCAATTGCCAAGTCAGATCTCATCGACCACGAGCACGACCACGAGGAGGGCACCCACGAAGGTTCTTCCAAGGTAAAACAACCCATCTATGACATCAGAGAGCGCACCATGGGTCTGTGCTCTTCCAACTAGAAGGATCCCGTCCATGAAATGTGAGGCAACATTCTATCAGCAAATCTTACCTTTTCTATCTTGCCAACCCGTACCCTTTGTCATAGTAGCATTTGCCGTGCGGTGCTTTAACTATGCCGTGTTTAATTATTTCAGTTATGCAAAAATATATTGTTCAATAGGTCTATGTGATGTTTAAGTATGAATTGTCCACTTTAGTTTCACGAATGGCTATATTTGGTTGTTTATAGTGAGTAGATGCCTTGTTTATCTGTATTTGGTTGTTAGGTTGGTTGGAGTGAGCATTTTTTTCAGTTATCGAGCAGATGCCTTGTTTATCTGTATTTGATTCTTAGTTTGGTTGTAGTGAGTATTTGTCCAGTTATCAAGCAGATGCCTTGTTTATCTGTATTTGGTTGTTAGGTTGCTTTTTTTAGCATTTGTCCAGTTATCAAGCAGATGCCTTGTTTATCTGTATTTGGTTGTTAGGTTGCTTTTTTAGCATTTCTCCAATTATCAAGCAGATGCCTTGTTTATCTTTATCTGCTTGTTAGGTTGGTTGCAGTGAGCATTTGTCCAGTTTTCAAGCATATGCCATGTTTATCTGTATTTTCTTGTTAGGTTGGTTGCAGTGAGACTCTTTCCAATTTTCAATGGCTATATTTGGTTGTTATACTAGTCATTTATGCCTTGTTTATTTCAGTCATTCACAATGTGTGGTTCATTATGTGCAAGTCGGAACTGTGCCGCTCAACTACATCAATACCAGTTTGAACGGCTATATTTGGTTCCAGTTATTCCTGGTGTAGTTAACGCATGCCCTTTATTTCAGTTTTACACATTTATCCGGTGTGATGTTTAAGCATTACCTACGTTCTATTCATTTTCAACAATACCAGTTTGAATTGAAATATTTGATGGTTGTTATGTCTGTTGCCGGTAACATTGCCTTCCATTTTATATCTGCTTTAATAGCATGCTGAAACCAACACCTTCAAGCTATAATTTGGAGATGATGTTGCTTACCTTTGCTATATTTGTTTGATGTTAAGATTGATGTACTTATCATTCCTTTCCACTACTTATGCAGGACAACAACGGGAGTGGCCACCATTTTCCGCCGAGGTTAGCTTCATCCCTCGGCTTGTACTCCCCCCGGTCGTTCCATAATGTAGTGCATATTGATCCAGGTCTGGACACTAGTTAGCTTCTAATATTGACTTGTTGCTTGTAGGTACATATGCCCTTGGCAAGGATCCACGCATCGACCCTTTTTGCGTATGGTGCAATGAGATATGGATGAACAAACATCAAGTGAGGAAACTGATAAGGATTATTAGCAAAAAGATACGAATGGTGGCAAGCAAATTATTTATTTATGCTCTATCCAACACAAGAGTGAGTTGTAGGATGGTAACTACAAACTCTACAGCCTTCTCTTTTTACTGCCCATAATGAGTTGTTAGACAACAATGTCTGAATCTTTTTCGTTCCCAGTGGTTCCTGAAGCAGTTCACTCAAGATTACCTCGCAAAGTACATGATTAGTGGACATGCAATGAAGGTTAAAGTATTTCATCCAGACTACAATGAGCATCGAGAAGTCCTAATGAAGACTGTGAAGGATGGACGGGCAGCCATCACAACGGGTTGGCCTAGAGTCGTGCGCGCCTTACGCATGGAGGAGGGCACAATATGGGCATTCCGCTTCACCTTCTCTAGCAACCAGAATGTCGTTCATCTCTCTCTTTACAGTCTTTAGTACAACTGTGGTTCATCATTCTTTACTTGGTGCTTCTATAGTTCTGCAGTATATGTACCTGTGCATTGAATTATGGATTCGTGGTTGAACCTATATTTGTAATAAACATGGTTGGATATGAAATAAGTGATTGCCTACTTTCAAATTCAAAATATGTGATTTTTAAATTAGGGATTAATTGGATTAATTAGGGATTACACTGCACAGGGTTTGCGAAAGCGAAACGTCTGCGGTTTACGTGGATATTAGAAACGTTTCTAGGATCCACTACGTGTGCGATCAATCTCCACTTCACACATGACTTTCTCTTGAAAACTGTTTGCGTTAGGCCACCTTGCGCAAAGGTTTATCATATAAAAAGTGTGTGTGATGGACAGTCTTTGCCACACAGTTTCTTCTATGCATCGTGTGTGATGCATTCAATAACGCAAACAATAAAATTATTAATGTCATGTGCAATGGCAACGCTATCACAAACGATTTAACGAAAAAAAATGTGTGTATGTACCTATGAACGGAAACGTTTTCCTTGGAGCAACTGTGTGAGATGTACATACGGACGAAAACGTTTAGCGGGGACTGACTGTGTGGGATGTACTTGCGACCAGAAACAATTTCGCCGTATGATTGTTTTTTAGCTCTACTGTACGTATTTCCGTATTTAAGCGCTCACCAGTCGCGCACGACCTCATTTTGCCGAACGTGTGTGCCAGGAGGGCATATCCCCGACGGTTTCTGGGTCGTGTGGGAAGGACCCCGCTATCGCCCACTCATTTGGCGACGGTTCCAAATGTTGTCGCAGAAAGGGGTTAAAAACCGTTTGTTTAGGACCGACGCGCACCAATGAGAACATTGTATTGAGAATCAAAAAGAGAGAAGAAGCCATCTACCTACTGCTTGCGGACCCATAGGTCTATTGTGAACTACTCACACATCATCGGAGGAGCACCAATGAGGATGATGAACCCCTCCGTGATCGTGTTCCCCTCCGACAGAGTGCCGAAATAGGGCTCTAGATTGGATCTCATGGTTCTGGAACTTGTGGCGGCTGAAATTGTGTTTCGATCGCTCTCCTACGGTTTCTGGAATATTTGAGTATTTATAGAGCTAAGAGGCGGTGGAGGAGACCTCCATGGGCCCCACCACCCATCAGGGCGCGCTAGGGGCCTCTAGCGTGCCTATGTGGGTGGTGGGCCCCATAGGCCTCCCCTCTGGTGCTTCCTTGGCTCCCAAGTTGTCTTCTAGTCCAAAAGAATCTCCAAAAAGTTTTGTGGCATTTGGACTTCGTTTGGTACTGATATTATGCAAAGTAAAAAATAGCAACTGGCACTGGGCACTATGTCAATAGGTTAGTCTGAAAAAATATATAAAGCTGCTATAAAATGAATGTAAAACATATAAGAATGATAATATAACAGCATGGAACAATTAAAAATTATAGATACGTTGGACACGTATCAGCACAACACACGACCGAGAGCAACTAGTTGAGGAGCACTTGTTGGGGACCCTTCCCAAGGGTCACTTGTGGTGGGCTGAAAGCGCGCCACTTGGCGTGCTCTCAACCACCGCAACATGTCGTGCTCTAGGGTGCTTCCTCCGGATTTTATTTTATTTTTATTTTTCCTCACGCATTTATGGCTTTTTAGATGGTTTTTTGGGTTTTCTGGCTTTTCAGTTTTCCACCGGTCTTTCTTAGCTTTTCGGCAAAAAAAGTTTGGAAAATATTTCCCCTTTTTTTCTTCCACGAGGGCAAGGTTTTGCTTTCTCGAGAGACATGGTTTTGCTTTCGCGATAGGCACGGCCGTACCTCCATAAAAAATTGCTTCTGCGAGAGGCACGATAGTACTTTCACAAGAGGCACTGTTTTGCTTCCGCGAGAGGCACGACCTTGCATCTCCGAAATGAAAAAAAGTTTTTTTGCTTCCGCGAGAGGCATGGTTTTGCTTTCGTGAGAGGCAAAAAATGTGTTTTCTTTCTTTTTCCTTCGGTGAGAAGCACGGTTTTGCTCCCGTGAGAAGCACGAATTTGCCTCTGTGAGAGGCATGGCCGTGCCTCTCGGAACGGGAAAAAAAGACGTGTTTTTATTTTTTTTCCTTCCGCGAGAGACACGGATGTGCCTCTCGGAAAGGGAAAAAAGTGCTCCCGGTGTGTTTTTTTCGTCCCCTTTTTTCATGAAAAAAATTCGTCAAAACCTATCAACATTGGATCTAGTTTTCAAGATCTCGATGCGAGGAATCTAATGGGAAAACGGTCTGAGATTTGGATGCACAGTTTAAGAGATAAAACGTTTTGAGTAAACAGACCTACAAAAAGAGGGAAAACTCCCAGGTTGCGATAAGTAGCACACACTACAGGAATCAGCTACTTTGCCATCTGCCATGGCAAACGGCAAAGGCATGAACGGAGGACGGCAAAGGTCTTTGCCGTCAGCCGCGGACGGCAAAAGGCCACGGCAAAGTAAGGTCCGGTAAAGAGCTACTTTGCCATCTGCTTCGGGCGGCTGACGGCAAAGGAGCCTTTGCCATCAGCAACGGACGGCAAATAATGCAGACGACAATAAATGCGCTGTTACTCCGTTTGGTGGTTAACGGCAGACCTTTGCCGTCCGCGGCTGACGGCAAATTTTGGCAGGCCTTTGCCGTCCGCCGGATGATGTCAGCTGGACGTCACTACACGACAGGCCTTTGCCGTCTTCTGTTGTAGGCAAAGGTTTCACTCATTGCCGTCTCCCGCGGACGGCAAAGCCTTTGCCGTCAGCCACTGTAGGCAAACTGACCAAATTGGTCAGCCTCCTAGGAAGCACAGTTGCCTGCCATGTGTCCTCTTTGTCGTCCGCTGCTGATGGCAAAGAGCCCTTTGCCGTCGGTGGCAGACGGCAAAGAGCCTACATATTGTCTCTTTTTTCTATTTTTTTTTGAATCCAACAATTTTCACAGCAAATATATATGACATATATAGATATATTTCACAGGGCTATTTAACAGCAAACATATCACATATCCAGCACATAATTAAGTTGCATCCATTCATACATAAGCAAGTTCCATCCATACACATTGTTCCATATACATATTACATAGCAAAGTTTCATCAACATAGCAAGTTCTATCATAGCAAGCTAGATACAATGCAAAGTTTCAGCAAAGAAAAAGCAAGCACTCCATCATAGCAAGCTAGCTTCCATGAAGTGAATGAAATCTGCAAAATGGCAAATAAGAAAGTTAGAAATAGGTGACTAGAAGAAGAAGACTAGAACAAGAAGTATATGTCATTTATGAGCTAACTTAGGTGAAATGGATCATATATGAGCTAACTAAGTTGAAATGGGTCGTTTATGAGCTAACTTAGTTGAAATGGATCATTTATGAGCTAACTTAGTTGAAATGGGTCGTTTATGAGCTAACTAAGGTGGAGGGCATCGTTTTTTAGCTAACTAAAGTGAAATGGATCGTTTTTTAGCCAACTTAGGTGAAATGGATCATTTATGAGCTAACTTAGGTGAAATGGATCATTTATGAGCTAACTTAGTTGAAATGGGTCGTTTATGAGCTAACTAAGGTGAAATGGATCGTTTTTGAGCTAACTAAGGTGAAATGGATCATTTTTTGAGCTAACTTAGGTGAAATGGATCATTTATGAGCTAACTTAGTTGAAATGGGTCGTTTATGAGCTAACTAAGGTGAAATGGATTGTTTTTGAGCTAACTAAGGTGAAATGGATCTGTTTTGAGCTATCTTAGGTGAAATGGATCATTTAAGAGCTAATTTAGGTGAAATGGATCGTTTTTAGCTAACTTAGGTGAAATGGATCGTTTAGGAGCTACTCTAGGTAAATTGGGTCATTTTAGAGCTAACATGGATAAATTGGATCATTTATAAGCTAACCTAGGTAAGATGGGTCATTTTGGGGCTAACTTAGGTGAAATGGGTCATTTTGGAGCTAACCTAGGTGAAATGGGTCATTTTAGAGCTAACTTGGATAAACTGGATCATTTATAAGCTAACCTAGGTAAGATGGGTCATTTTGGAGCTAACCTAGGTGAAATAGGTCATTTTAAAGCTAACATAGGTAACATGGATCATTTAGGAGCTAATCTAGGTAAAATGGGTCATTTTAGAGCTAACTTGGATAAATTGGATCACTTATACGCTAACTAAGGTAAAATGGGTCATTTTAGAGCTAACTTAGGTAAAATGGATCGTTTATGAGCTAACTAAGCTAATTATGCAATTTTTGACATAAGTAAGCTAAGTACAGATCGTTTTAGAGCTAACTTAGGTAAAATGGATGGTTTATGAGGTCAGTAAGCTTATTAAGTCATTTTGGAGGAAAAGAAGCTAACTCTAGGTCATTATGGTAAGCATATTGGAGGAAATAAAGCTAAGTCTAGGTCTTTATGCATTTGTTAAGCAAAACACTAGAGAAACTTACCATGATCAGGGAGGTGTAGGAGCGGGTTGGCTCGTGCCGGTAGCTGAAGAAGGATCGTGCGATGCCTGTCTAGAGTTAAGCTGCACCAATTGATTAGTACAATTAATAACTAGCTAGTTGAAGATTTTTAATTGTGTAAAGGAGAAATTACCCAGAATTTTCTGATCACCACGTCTGCCCTCGTCTTGCACAAGACACCGTTGATAATCTCACCCGACGGGGCCGGGGCAGCCAAGTAGTGCTCCCAACTCAATCCAACCTCTGGAAGCCGACCCTCACCACGCAACGTGACAAACCCCGGGAAGTTTTGCCGAATCAGAACTCCAAGGACGGAGTTGGGCCGGCGGGCACTTTCATGGTGGTCCCAACCCCTGTAACATGACAAGGCCAACGCATTAGTTATTTGAAGAAACGTGAATGCAGAAGGTACAAAAAGATTAAACGCACTTACCTCTCCCCATCAGGGAAAATCAACCACCTCTGCTCGCGGGTCGCCAGCACGGACGGGAGCCGTGTACAACCATGCTGGTAGACGTTGCCCCCTCCTCCTCAATATCAGTCGGCTCCCCGCCATCATCGGCATGGCCACTCGGCTCCTCTCAGTTGGGTAGCACCAACAATTTTGCACGCCCCCCCCCAATCTTGCCTCGGTCGGGAGATGCAAAATCAAATGCTGCATTGGATTAAACAAGCCCGATGGAAAGATCTTCTCGAACTTGCAGATCGACTCCGGCGCCAACTCTTCCATTTCTTCTAGCACGCCAGGCGATAGTTCTTTCGCACAAAGAACACGGAAGAAATAGCTGAGTTCTGCCAGTATTAGCCATTCATCCTCAGGGATGAAGCCACGCAACATCACCGGCATTACCCGCTCAATCCATATGTGACAATCATGACTCTTGAGACCAAATATCTTCAATTTATCAAGATTCGCTCCCCTCTTTAGATTCGCTGCATACCCATCGGGGAACATCAACTGCTGTTGCACCCACAAGATAATTTCCCTCATAGCTGGCCTTCCAAGATTGAACCATGCCTTTGGCTTCGTCCAGTTCTGCTTTCCTTTTGGTTCTTTCATATTTTGTAACGGCCTATCACATAGCGCCTCCACATCGACTCTAGCCTTAGTATTATCCTTTGACTTCCCATCTATGCCGAACAATGTACCAAAAAGTGCCTCGGCGATATTCTTCTCAGTGTGCATCACGTCGATGTTGTGTGGGCAAAGGAGGTCTTTGAAGTAAGGCAGATCCCATAAGCATGTTTTGTGTGTCCAGGCGTGCTTAGAATTATACCCCTTGAAGTACCCTGGACGCTGTGTATCTGGCTCGAGAGCGTTTAACTGATCCAGGGTCTGTTGGCCTGTCAATGCAGGTGGTGCAGAGTTTTTGACAACTCTACCTCTGATGAAGTTCTTCTTGTCTTTCCTGAACTTATGGCGAGGATCCAGGAACTTTCTATGCATGTCGAAGCAAGAAAACTTGCGACCGGCCTGAAGCCAACGAAACTCAAGAGCTCCCTTGCATGTGGGGCACGGGAACCTTCCATGCACACACCAGCCAACGAATAGCGCATACGCCGGCAAGTCATGCATCGAGTACATGTACCAGACACGCATTATGAAGTTCCGTTTGCTATAGGCGTCGTATGTCTTGAACCCATTATCCCAGGCTTCTTGCAATTCGTCCTTAAGCGGCTGCATGTACACATTCATATTTTTCCCCGGAGAGTTGGGCCCTGGAATTATCAACGTCAGGAAAATGTTCTTTCTTTGCATAATCTGTCCGGGGGGGAGATTGAGTGGAAAGACAAATACGGGCCAACAACTATATTGGGCTGCCGTCATACCAAACACACTGAACCCATCCGTGCTGATGCCGACTCGAGGATGCCTCAGATCTGCCGCTTTATCAGCATGTAATTCATCAAACTTTTTCCACGCAACACCATCCGATGTGTGTACCATCATCAGATTCCCATCGGCATCTAGTTCGGTTCTTTTGCCTGTTTTGTGCCATGTCATATGTCTGTCCGTCTCTTCGACCATGAAAAGATGTTGAAGTCTTGGTACGATTGGCATATACTAAAGAACACTAACGGGGATTTTGGTCTGTGTCTTCTCACCCATACCGTTGTCTACCACAATATACCTGGAAGACTTGTAAATGGGACAATAGTTCAAGTCCGCATAGTCAAGCCTAAATAAGGCACATCCTTTCTCACAGGCATGTATCTTCTCATAGGGCATCTTCAGTGGACGGAGGATTTTGTCCGACTGGTACAGGTTTGCAGGCATTACATGGCCTTTGGGTAGAAAGCGTCCAAATACTGTCATAATTGCATCATAGCATTCTCTGCCCAAGTTGAACTGAGCCTTCAGGGCCATTACTTGTGAGATGGCATCCAACTGACAAAGCTCAGTGTGCTCATGGAGCGGACGTTTTGAAGACTCCAACATTTCATTGAAGGCCTTTGCAGATTCCTCCATCTCCTCGTCCGAATCCCGAGCATCATCATAGGCTTGCACCATGTTTTCCATCCCGGTACCATGCTCGTCGGTGCGACGACGATCCACCTCAACTCGGTCACGTTGGGCAGACTCACCATGAAGTGTCCACACCGTATAATCGGGCGTAAAACCACTCTTATGCAGGTGTTTGCCCATTTCATCCTCTGTCCTCTTTTCCCAATTGCCGCACCGCAAACAGGGGCACCAGGTTTTCCTCTGGCCATTTGCAAATGCGGCTTGCACAAACCCCTTGGTTTTTGTGAACCATTCAGCGCTCCATTTGTTCTGACCAGTGTGACCGGTATACATCCACGCCCGATCACTCATCTTGACTTTCAGAGCTACTGGACACACAACAATTATATATGTAATTCACCATGTATATATTCATCAGTTGATCTACTTTGTCAATTTTATTACGTCCATGCAACCTACACTCTAATAGGTAATGATAGGTCCTAATCCCACCCGAGTATGTGTACATTGGGTTCATTTTCCCATGATATGCTCCAGATCCGACGCAAAATTTTGGCAGCACCTCCCTGTTGTTCTCCTGATACACCTCTCTGCAATAAACAGAGAGGATGTGTACCCGGAGAACAACAGGGGAGGCACTAACAAAATTTATGCGTCAGATCCGGAGCAAAGCATATGGGAAAACAAACCCAATCTACACATACTCGGGCTATCCATGGATAGCGTTGGACAATTCGAAAGAATCAAGGTTATAAATATGCAAATGCATGCATATTTATAACTATGACGCTTTCGAACGGGAGACACATATTGGTTACGCATACTGATGATTCAAGACACATATATAGCTAGCTATCAAGTTTCATCAGAATAGAGCAAATAATTAATGGGGGAGGAGACATGTCATTTGTGCTCACCCACGAACGATGGGGCAGAGCTCGTCAGACGCACAGCGAAGTCGTCGAACACCAAACCTCGCAGCGATGAAACAACTGCACATTTAAAACTAAAACTACTACTACTACTACTACTACTACTACTACTACTACTACTACTACTACTACTACTACTACTACTACCACTACTACTACCACTACTACTACCACTACTACTACCACTACCACTTCTTCTTCTTCTTCTTCTTCTTCTTCTTCTTCTTCTTCTTCTTCTTCTTCTTCTTCTTCTTCTTCTTCTTCTTCTTCTTCTTCTTCTTCTTCTTCTTCTTCTTCTTCTTCTTCTTCTTCTTCTTCTTCTTCTTCTTCTTCTTCTTCTTCTTCTTCTTCTTCTTCTTCTTCTTCTTCTTCTTCTTCTTCTTCTTCTTCTTCTTCTTCTTCTTCTTCTTCTTCTTTCTTCTTCTCTTCTTCTTCTTCTTCTTCTTCTTCTTCTTCTTCTTCTTCTTCTTCTTCTTCTTCTTCTTCTTCTTCTTCTTCTTCTTCTTCTTCTTCTTCTTCTTCTTCTTCTTCTTCTTCTTCTTCTTCTTCTTCTTCTTCTTCTTCTTCTTCTTCTTCTTCTTCTTCTTCTTCTTCTTCTTCTTCTTTTCTTCTTCTTCTTCTTCTTCTTTCTTCTTCTTCTTCTTCTTCTTCTTCTTCTTCTTCTTCTTCTTCTTCTTCTTCTTCTTCTTCTTCTTCTTCTTCTTCTTCTTCTTCTTCTTCTTCTTCTTCTTCTTCTTCTTCTTCTTCTTCTTCTTCTTCTCTTTCTTCTTCTTCTTCTTCTTCTTCTTCTTCTTCTTCTTCTTTCTTCTTCTTCTTCTTCTTCTTCTTCTTCTTCTTCTTCTTCTTCTTCTTCTTCTTCTTCTTCTTCTTCTTCTTCTTCTTTCTTCTTCTTCTTCTTCTTCTTCTTCTTCTTCTTCTTCTTCTTCTTCTTCTTCTTCTTCTTCTTCTTCTTCTTCTTCTTCTTCTTCTTCTTCTTCTTCTTCTGCTTCTTCTTCTGCTTCTTCTTCTCCTTCTTCTTCTTCTTCTACTACTACTTCTTCTTCTTCTTCTTCTTCTTCTTCTTCTTCTTCTCCCTTTTTCCTCTTCTATATTGTTCTGTTTTTCAACTTTCTTCTTATTTTTCTTCTTCCTTTTTTCCTTTTTCCTCTTCTTCTACTTCTTCTTCTTCTTTTCAACTTTCTTCTTCTTCTAATTATCTAAACCTAAATCTAGCACTAACCTAAACCAACCACTAACCTAAACCTATCAATAACCTAATTAAACCTAAACAGCAACGAAAAATAGTTAAAAAACAAAAAAATGCTCACCTTGGCTCCGGGGGCAGGGGTGGTGGTGGACGGCTGGACTTAGGGCAGCGGCGGCGGGCCTGGCTCCGGCGGGTCGGGATCGGGCGCATGGGCGGCGGCGAGCCTGGCTCCGGGGGCGGCGTGGACGCAGGGGGGCCGCTGCGAGCCTGGCTCTAGGGGCGGCGCGGGCGCAGGGGCGGCAGCGAGCCTGGCTCCGGGGGCGGCGCGGGCGCAGGGGTCGACGGGCAGGTGGTGGGGGCGGCGGGGCACCGGGGGGCGCCGTTCGGGCGACTGGGCGCCGCGGCGGTGGCGGGTGGTGGGGCGACAGGGCGAGGGGCGGTGGGGCCAGGTGGCGGTGGCGGGTGGCGGCGGCGACGACGGCTGGTTGGGACGGTGGGGCGACGGGCCGAGGGGAGGTGGGGCAAGGGGGCGGCGGTGGGTGGCGGGGGCGGCGGCGGGTGGCGGTGGTCGTCGGGGAGGAGGGGGGACAGAAATAGAGATGGGCGGGGGGTGGGGCTCGGCCGTTAGTAGCCTAGATGTTTGCCGTCCGCCCCCCTTTGCCGTCCGCTTTATTACTCTTTTTCGTCTGCTAGCGGACGGCAAAGAGGGCCCCCGTTAGGTTTTCGCTCATCAGCCCGTTAGTGTGGGCCACCTCCCTCTTTGCCGTCTGCCAGCTGACGGCAAAGAATCTTTGTCGTCTGCTAGCGGACGACAAAGAACTGGCTGATGGCAAAGACCTTCTTTGCCATCAGCCATTCCTTTGTCGTTTGCTTTTGGGTAGCTGATGGCAAAGAGCTTCTTTGCCGTCAGCTAGCGGACGGCAAAGAGCTGGCAGATGGCAAAGTAGCTGATTCCAGTAGTGACACATGCAGCGCGCCACTTGTCGCAATATGGGGAGGTGAAATTGATCTTTGGAAGGAGTACTCCTCAATTAATGATTTCGGGGGCAATCCAATACAAAGCTTACCGCGTGCCCTAGCGAGGTAGCGTGCACCCCCTCGGGGGATGGGCATTCTCATGGGCCAGCCCATTTTTTTCTGTCTTTCCTTTTTCTTTTTTTGTTCTTTTTTTTCTGTTTCCTTGTTTATTTTATTTTATTTTCTTTTTTCTTTTTCTTTCCTATTTCTTCAACTTTACTCTTTCACTTTTTTGGGAATTTTCTATTGAAATTCACAAACATTTTTTTGTTCATTGATGTAGAAAAAATCAACAATTCAAAAAATAATCATCAGATTTAAAAGATGTTCATCAAAATGCAAAATCTCTTCACTGACCTAAACAAATGTTCATTAAATTCAAAAAAATCATTGTTTTCAAAAAATGTTCATCAGATTCAAAAAAAATTCATCCATTTTTTTGAAAAAATATTCTTAAATACAAATTTTGTTCATCGCGTCAAAATGTTCATCGAATTCCAAATTTGTTCTTCAATTTTAAAATTTGTTTATCATTAATAAAGAATGCTCATAATTCTTTTCATCAAAATAAATAAATGTTCGTTATATTATTATTTTTGAAATTGCAGACATTTTATAAATTTAAGAACATTTTTTGACAATTCAATACTCACATTTTTTTTAGAAATTTCAGAACCTTTTTGTAATCCCAAATTATTTTAACATAGAATAAAATAATAGTAGGAAATAAAAACAAAATGTAAAAACAAAAAACAGGGGGCGTCTGTCCCTGGCGCGGACCGCGCATATAAGAGGTCCCCGATAAATAGACAAGCGTCACGAAGGATAGCAACGAATACACGAGTTTCCCTCGATAAACTAAAAGCCAGCAACACGAGATTAAAAAGTTTGCATGGATTTTTTTACCACTAGATTGTCTGGTGGACAACTTAGATGAGAGTTAACTCATTCCCATCTCATAGGAAATACAATAAGATAAACATATGCATAAGTCAAGCTTAATGATGAATAAGCCCTCGACCATGGAGAACCACTGTGCAAAGGAAAAAGCCGAAACTTTGAGGCAAAGCAGGAGAAAGAGAACAACCATGTCAACTCGATGGGCTCGAGTCAGCTCTGTGACAACCTCCGTCAAGCCCAAAGGGGACTCCCAACCCTCTCACCCTACGACGAAGGGCGTCGATGCATCGAGAGAAGATGCTCCCACAGTAGGAAGGTGTACAGTGACACCAAAGCCTTCCAGAAGGTCAACATGGGCAACTCCTCTACATCACTAGCAAATCAAAGTAGGGCTACACCGTTGTCCATGAATCTGCACAAGAGGAGTAGCAGCTGCACGGAGAGTCCGCTGGTGAAGAAGGCACCTGCAGAGAAGGCGAGACAAAGATGTGAAGCTACAGCAAGACCGCAATAGAGAGCATCGGGCTCACATTGCTCCTAGCTAACAGAAAAATGGGGGAGAGGACCACAACATCTTTCAGCACGCCCAAGAAAGCAATTGTGGCTGCCAATGAAAGTTTCATGCTCATATTTAGGACTATATGGGTTAATATGATTATGTTTTAATCATTAAATAAATTTCTGGCATAAAATGAGTAAAATTCTTTTGGATATTGAAATATATGCAAACGAGGTCTGAAAAGAATGAAACTTAGCATGATGTCATTATTAACCCCTATAGGGTGGGAGAAAAAGTTGAGCATGTTACGGGAAAAACTTGTTGCACTTCCTATAGAAACTGAATAGTCTCTCATGAAGCTTCAAGGTTTCAAAGAGAAACCATCCACCCTGAAGGAGAACTCATGACTTCCACTTTTAAAAATTTCTATGTTGAATATACACCATTGAAAGTCACATGCTCATATTACTATTCTGGGTTAACATGATTCGTCTAAAGCATTAAATTAATTTCCAACCATAAAATGTGTATAATTCTTTTGGATATTGAAAATATGCAAATGAGGTCTGAAAATAATGGAACTTGGTATGGTGTCATTATTTGAGCCATATAGAGTGGGATAAAATTTTAAGAGTGTTACTGGAAAAAAATTAATGCACTTCGTATAGAAACTGAATAGTCTCTCACGAAGTATGAGGATTTCGAAGGAAAAACATCCGGTTTGAAGGAAAACTCTATTTGTCTTCTTAATTTCCCTTTAAAACTTTTCTATATTGAATATACTCTCTCCTTCCCAAAATATAAGGCGTGCTTGACTTTGCACATTCTTTAATGCACAACTTTGACTACTAATATATACAAAATTATATGGATTTAACATGTATGAATGGTATATATCATCATATTTGTCTTGCAAAATAGTTTTATACTCCCTACATCCTAAAATTAGTGTCACAACTTGGTACTAACTCTAGTCCAAAGTTTTACTAAGGTTGAGACAATTATTTTCAGATGGAGGGAGTAGTACATATCTTTATACTAACTCAATAGACATACTAAGTGAAAATCATAGTCAAAGTTTTGCGTCGAAGAGCATAAAAAGTCAATTGCGCCGTATATTTTGGGAAGGAGGGAGTACTATTTTGGTGTTGTAAATGCCAAATGTACACTATTGCTCGGCGCAAATCAAACGTTGTTAACTTCTAAGTTCAACTACCTTGTTAACTTTTAAGTTCGACTACCCATTTGCAACACCTACAAATAATAGTTAGGAAGAGTTACATACGAGATTAGCTGGCAAATTTTGATTAGAGGGAAGGGAGGCCCACCCTGAAATTCAGGGGGGGAGATTGGTGAGAGTTGGACACATGATCACATTGGTCAATTTTCGTAGGTTCCTTTCTTAGATGTAAGATTTTCGTATACTTCTGGTCAGAACCTTCGTCCACCACTTTTTGTATGAGAGAAACCTTCGTCCAGCATTGACCAAAGCATATTTGGCAAATCACCAAACAGTATTACAGGTTCCACCGGAAGCACGTAGTAAGAAGAAACTTTATTCATCATGCAGATCGTACAAAACGAATACAAGCCATAAGCCATGAAAGAACGCGCCAAGAAAGAAAGAAAGAAAGAAAGAACGATAAAAAGAACAGTAAAAATGATTAAACAGTCTACATACGTGCTCTCCGTAGCATGCATGCATATGCAGACTTGTGGCTAGCACGTCAAGTAGCAAAACCAAACAAACAATGTAACCGGCTGAAACAAAACGACTGATCAAGCAGAATAATGCCCCTGTCGCAGCACTAATCCGCATGGCCGCATGCAGCCAACGGATGCGTGGGCTGCATGGCACGCCTTGCTAGATCGCTTAGCACATGAACCCGGCGGGCGCTTTCTTGCCGCAGTGGTTGAGGATGAGGCTGAGGTTGATGGGGAGGTTGAGCTTGACGATGTTGAGGACGTTGGCGTTGATCACCGTGCAGAGGCACAGGGCCGCCTCCAGGTCGACGAGCCCATCCAGCAGCGGGCAGCACGGCAACGCGGTCGGCCTGCCCACCTGGACCTTGACCAGGTTCAGCGCGTTGACACACGCGCCCACCTTCAGCGCGTCGCGTGGGCACCTGCCGAGCGAGCCCGGGGTCGGGGTGGGCGTCGATGGGGTGGGCGTGGACGGGGTCGGGCAGTTTCCCCCGCACGCGCTGGCCACGGAGAACACGACCAGGTTCACGGCGAGGAACAGCGCCATCGATGCCTTGCCTGCCATTGCTGCCGAGTGATCACTAAGCACAGATCAAATGATCAAGTAGCTGATCTGGAGCTCTGGACTGCTAAGTGCTTGTGATGCCCTGAAGGTGGTGCTTGAGTCTGTATTTATAGGGGCAACATCGGTGCCATGCTGGCGAATTATTAGCGTGCTTGCGTTCTCTTGCTCGTGAGCTTGCATGTGATCGACGGCAATTGGGAGTCTGATCTGGATCGGTTTGCTGAATAATATGGGCGTTATACCCAGAATATATGGACATACATTAGTAGTTAAACAATTTAGAATGGCACTAGTGACAAGATTGCTGCATTAGTGGATGCATGTTGACGCTTGTTCCTGCTCGGCCATTGATGTTACTATTGAAGCTGGCTTAATTTGAAAGTTGCATATGTCGGTCACGGACGGGAGTACATCTTTGCACAACAATCAAACCAGAGCAATCATAAGAGGCAAGGCAACTTGTTTGAAGGCTTCCAAGGGACCAGCCATATTCTAACCTTCAATAAACCGGTTGTTTTTTTAGAGAAGAGGCCTCCTCGAGGCCAGCCCTACTTTGAATTAACAAAGTCATGCATCAACCGGCCAGGATTACACCCCATACCACTTACAAAGCAACAAAAGAAAATGAAAATGGCTAGGACGTGTTTGGTTGCCTGCATTAGATCCAACCAGGCCCACGCAGAAAAAATCCGGCTTGTTTGGTTGCCCACGTACACTATTGGGCCTGCATCATACGAACTTTAAAGCACCTGTAGGCATGTCTCGCTAGAAACATTCAGATTAGCAGTTTCTCCAGAGCCAGGCCCGCTCGATGCACGTGGGCGGCGGGGATTGCACGCGTGGAGCCACGCTCGAGAAGCCGCGTTGCTTCCCGAAGCGCCGGCAATTATTATCCTCACCGCCCCCTCACCACTTCCTCTCCCCTCTCCCCACTCTCACTCACGGCGGCAGCGTTCAGCAGATCGAAGAATAGCAAGGGGACCTCCAGCCCCTTCACCGGCATCCGCATCACCACCTCCGGCATGGCAATGGCAGTAAGGACTTTTTTCACCTCCTCATGTACTCATTCGCATTCGATCCATGTTTAAGTTCGATCCGCGTTAGGGGAATTGGGGTAAATAGCCATAGGAGTGACCATAACATCGTCATGAGTTCGTAGTACCGATGGATTTGAGGTTACCGGTCAAGATTGACTAGGGTAATGTGGATTGGGGGTAAATCTTACACATTAGTTCTAGATCTTAGCCTCTGCTACCCTGGAGGCATTTGGAGCAGCGGGTACCCTTGCCCTTGTTCTTTTCCTCGAGCTGCACCATCGTCTCTTCTTCCTCGCTGGAGTCCAGATCAATTGGCATGTGATAACCCACTGATACGTCTCTGTCGTATCTACTTTTCCAAACACTTTTGCCCTTGTTTTGGACTCTAACTTGCATGATTTGAATGGAACTAACCCGGACTGATGTTGTTTTTAGCAGAATTGTCGTGGTGTTATTTTTGTGCAGAAATAAAAGCTCTCGGAATGACCTGAAAAACAACTGGAATTAATAAAAAATACTGGCGAAAGAATCAAGGCCAGGGGGCCCACACCCTGTCCACGAGGGTGGGGGCACGCCTACCCCCTGGGCGCGCCCCCCTACCTCGTGGGCCCCCTGGAGCTCCACCAACCTCAACTCCAACTCTATATATTCATGTTCGGGGAGAAAAAAATCAGAGAGAAGGATTCATCGCGTTTTACGATACGGAGCCGCGGCCAAGGCCTAATCTCTCTTGGGAGGGCTGATCTGGAGTCTGTTCGGGGCTCCGGAGAGGGGGAATCCGTCGCCATCGTCATCATCAATCATCCTCCATCACCAATTTCATGATGCTCACCGCCGTGCGTGAGTAATTTCCATCGTAGGCTTGTTGGACGGTGATGGGTTGGATGAGATTTATCATGTGATCGAGTTAGTTTTGTTAGGGTTTGATCCCTAGTATACACTATGTTCTGAGATTGATGTTGCTATGACTTTGCTATGCTTAATGCTTGTCACTAGGGCCCAAGTGCCATGATTTCATATCTGAACCTATTATGTTTTCATGAATATATGTGAGTTCTTGATCCTATCTTGCAAGTCCATAGTCACCTACTATGTGTTATGATTCGGCAACCCCGAAGTGACAATAATCGGGACCACTCCCGATGATGACCGTAGTTTGAGGAGTTCATGTATTCACTATGTGTTAATGCTTTGGTCTGGTACTCTATTAAAAGGAGGCCTTAATATCCCTTAGTTTCCAATAGGACCCCGCTGCCACGGGAGGGTAGGAAAAAAGATGTCATGCAAGTTCTTTTCCATAAGCATGTATGACTATATTCAGAATACATGCCTACATTACATTGATGAATTGGAGCTAGTTCTATGTCACCCTATGTTATAACTGTTGCATGAATAATCGCATCCGGCATAATTCTCCATGACCGATCCAATGCCTACGAGTTTTTCACATATTGTTCTTCGCTTATTTACTTTTCCGTTGCGGCTGTTACAATCACTACAAAACTATTACTCTTACTTTTATCACCGTTACCGCTATTATCATATTACTTTGCTACTAAATACTTTGCTGCAAATACTAAGTTATCCAGCTGTGGTTGAATTGACAATTCAACTGCTAATACTTACAAATATTCTTTGGCTCCCCTTGTGTCGAATCCATAAATTTGGGTTGAATATTTGTAAGTATTAGCAGTTGAGTTGTCAATTCAACCCAAATTTATGGATTCGACACAAGGGGAGCCGAACAATATTTATAAGTATTAGCAGTTGAGTTGTCAATTCAACCACACCTGGAGATTAAATATCTGCAGGAAAGTGAACAATAGCACATTAATATGATAGTTTGATAGTAGTGGTAACGATAGCAGTGGTAGCGGTAACAGCAGTAGCAATCTTGTACCAGTTGTAACAGTAGAAAAAGCAATAGTAACTTAGCAAGAGCAGTATCTGGAAAACTCGTAGACATTGGATCGGTGAATTCATTGGATAATATTCATCGTATAACAGTCATAACCTAGGATGACACAGAACTAGCTCCCATTCATAAATATAATGTAGGCATGTATTCCGTAAATAGTCATACGTGCTTATGAAAAAGAACTTGCATGACATATATTTTTCCTACCCTCCCGTGGCAGAGGGGTCCATAAGGAAACTAAGGGATATTAAGGCCTCCTTTTAATACAGAACTGGAAAAAAGCATTAACACATAGTGAATACATGAACTCCTCAAACTACGATCATCACCGGAAAGTATCCCAATTACTGTCACCCTGGGGTTTACGGATCATAACACGTAATAGGTGCATATGACTTGCAAGATCGGATTTAGAACATAGATATAGTGGTGAAAACATAAATGTTTCAGATCTAAAATAATGGCACTCGGGCCCTAGTGACAAGTATTAAGCATGGCAAAGTCATAGCAACATGAATTTCAGAACATAGTGGATACTAGGGATTAAGCCCTAACAATTCTAACTCGATTACAAGATGAATCTCATCCAACTCCTCACCGAACAGCGAGCCTACGAAGGAATTACTCACTCCCGATGGGGAGCATCATGAAATTGGTGATGGATGATGGTTGGTGATGACAAAGACCGAAGATTCCCCTCTCTGGAGCCCCGAACAGGCTCCAGATATGGCCTCCCGATGAAGAACAGGAGGTGGCGGTGGCTCCATATCGTAAAACATGATGAAAATTCCTCCCCTATTTTTTCTGGGAAAATAGGATTTTGTAGCGTCGGAGTTAGGGTCAGCGGAGCACCGAGGGCCCCACCACCCACCAAGGCGCGCCAGAGGGGGGGGGTGTCTTGTGGGCAGCCTGGGCTATTGGGGAGCGTAGTAATAATTCAAAATTTTCCTACGTGTCACCAACATCAATCTAGAAAATACTAGCAACAAGAGAGAGGGAGTACATCTTCATACCCTTGAAACTCGCTAAGCGGAAGCGTTACAAGAACGCGGTTGATGGAGTAGTACTCGCGGTGATTCAAATCGCGGAAGATCCAATCCAAGCGCCGAACGGAAGGCGCCTCCGCATTCAACAAACGTACAGCCCGGGGACGTCTCCTCCTTCTTGATCCAGCAAGGGGAGAGGAGAAGTTGAGGGAGAACTCCGGCAGCACGACAGCGTGGTGGCGGTAGAGCTTGTGGTTCTCCGGCATAGCTTCGCTAAGCACTATGAAGGAGGAGGAGGTGTTGGAGGAGGGAGGGGCTGCGCTTGGGGAAGGGGTGCGGCTTCCCTCTCTCTCCCTCACTATATATATGGCTAAGGGGGGAGGAGGAGGCGCCCTAGGGTTTCCCCTAGGCCAAGGCAGATTGGATCTCCCTAGGGAAACCCTAGGGGGACTTGCCCCCCAAGCCAAGCCAGGTGGAGGCTTGCCTCCCAAGCAAGGTGGAGGCGCCCCACCTCTCCAAGTTACGTGAGATGGGGTGGGAGGGGCGCACGGCCCCTTAGTGGGCCGGTGTACCCCCTCCCCTTGGCCCATAAGGGCCCCCAACGCTTGCCGGGGCCTCCAAAACACCTTTCGGTCACGCTGGTCGTCACCCGGTACTCCCAGAACAATTTCGGACTCCAATACCCTTCATCCAATATATCGATCTTCGCCTCCGGACCATTCCGGAGTTCCTTGTCACGTATGGGATCTTATTCGAGACTCCGAACAACCTTCGATAACCACATATTATTCCCATTACAACTCTAGCATCACCGAACCTTAAGTGTGAATACCCTACGGGTTCGGGACCCATGCAGACATGACAGAGACATCTCTCCGGCTAATAACCAACAGCGGGATCTGGATACCCATGTTGGCTCCCACATGTTCCATGATGATCTCATCGGATGAACCACGATGTCGGGGATTCAATCAATCATGTATACAATTCCCTTGGTCCATCGGTATGTTACTTGCCCGAGATTCGATCGTCGGTATCCCCATACCTCTTTCAATCTCGTTACCGGCAAGTCTCTTTACTCGTTCTGTAACGCATGATCCCATGGCTAACTCCTTAGTCACATTGAGCTCATTATGATGATGCATTATCGAGTGGGCCCAGAGATACCTCTCCGTCATACGGAGTGACAAATCCCACTCTCGATTCGTGCCAACCCAACAGACACTTTCGGAGATACCTGTAGTGCACCTTTGTAGCCACCCAGTTACGTTGTGACGTTTGATACACCCAAAGCACTCCTACGGTATCCGGGAGTTTCAAAATCTGATGGTCTAAGGAAATGATACTTGACATTAGAAAAGCTCTAGCAAACGAACTACACGATCTTGTGCTATGCTTTGGATTGGGTCTTGTCCATCACATCATTCTCCTAATTATGTGATCCCGTTATCAACGACATCCAGTGTCCATGGTCAGGAAACCATAACCATATATTGATCAACGAGGTAGTCAACTAGAGGCTTACTAGGGACATGTTGTGGTCTATGTATTCACATATGTATTATAGTTTCCGGTTAATACAATTATAACATGAACAATAGACATTTACCATGAACAAGGAAATATAATAATTATTTGCAAAGACAATTTAGACTATGTTCATGATACTGAGTTCAATTAATCAAATTATTTAATGAACTCCCACTCAGATAGACATCCCTCTAGTCATCTAAGTGATACATGATCCGAATCGACTAGGCCATGTCCGATCATCACGTGAGACGGACTAGTCATCAACGGTGAACATCTTCATGTTGATCGCATCTACTATATGACTCATGTTCGACCTTTCGGTCTCTCGTGTTCTGAGGCCATGTCTGTACATGCTAGGCTCGTCAAGTCAACCTAAGTGTTTTGCATGTGTAAATCTGGCTTACACCCATTGTATGTGAATGTTAGAATCTATCACACCCGATCATCACCTGGTCCTTCCAAACAACGAACCTTCGCAACGGTGCACAGTTAGGGGGAACACATTTCTTGAAATTTTTGTGAGGGATCATCTTATTTATGCTACCGTCGTTCTAAGCAAATAATATGAAAACATGGCAAACATCACATGCAAATAATAAAGTAACATGATATGGCCAATATCATCTTGCGCCTTTAACCTCCATCTTCGAGGCACAACATGATCACCTTCGTCACCGGCATGACACCATGATCTCCATCATCATGATCTCCATCATCGTGTCTTCATGAAGTTGTCTCGCCAACTATTACTTCTACTACTATGGCTAACAGTTAGCAATGAAGTAAAGTAATTACATGGAATTTTTCATTGACACGTAGGTCATACAATAAATTAAGACAAATTCTATGGCTCCTGCCGGTTGTCATACTCATCGACATGCAAGTCATGATTCCTATTACAAGAACATGATCAATCCCATACGCCACATATATATAAGGGACAATTGCATTTTTACCCCTAGTTGGTTCCTACCCACGGGTTCTGCCCTTACTTTTCGAGCTTGCTCAGTTTTGCCCTTACTTTTTCCGTCGTAGTCCCTCTAATGCCCTTTGACCGTTTGACCAAAACTTTGAAAATTCATAACTAATTCATATGAACTCAGAAAAATGAAAATAAGTTATCACAATGTTCAGATGTACATTACCTTTATGTGCATATCATTTGCATTCAGGACAAAAGCACCCTTTAAACAACCTGAGGTAATTAATGTTATTAACATTATAAAATAAAAAGGTATAAACAATATCTTTTTCATGAATAAAAATTACATGCAAATGTAGGTGATGTTTTCTGAACATCTAGATATCTTAGTTGCATTTTTCTGAGTTCGTATCATCTTGTTAAGAATGTTCTAACGACTTTGACCATTATTTGGAAACTTCATAAAAAGTTGATACGAACTCAGAAAAATGCAAATAAGATATCAGGATGTTCGGAAAACATCACCTACATTTGCATGTAATTTTTATTCATGAAAAAATATTGCTTATACCTTTTTATTTTTAATAATGTTAATAACATTAATTACCTCAGGTAGTTTAAAGGGTGCTTTTGTCCTGAATGCAAATGATATGCACATAAAGGTGATGTTGATCTGAACATTTTGATATCTTATTTGCATTTTTCTGAGTTCATATGAATTAGTTACGAATTTTCAAAGTTTTGGTCAAACGGTCAAAGGGCATTCGAGGGACCTCGACGGAAAAAGTAAGGGCAAAACTGAGCAAGCTCGAAAAGTAAGGGCAAAACCCATAGGTAGGAACCAACTAGGGGTAAAAATGCAATTATTCCTATATATAATTCATCACATCCTTTTGGCCATATCACATCACATAGAATACCCTGCAAAAACAAGTTAGACGTCCTCTAATTGTTGTTGCATGTTTTACGTGGCTGCTATGGATTTCTAGCAAGAACGTTTCTTACCTATGCAAAAGCCACAACGGTGATATGCCAATTGCTATTTACCCTTCATAAGGACCCTCTTCATCGAATCCAATCCAAGTAAAGTGGTAGAGACAGACACCCGCTAGCCACCTTATGCATCAAGTGCATGTCCGTCGGTGGAACCAGTCTCACGTAAGAGTACGTGTAAGGTCGGTCCAGGCCGCTTCAGCCCACAATGCTGCCGAATCAAGATAAGACTAGTAACGGTAAGAAAATTGACCAAATCATCGCCCACAACTACTTTGTGTTCTACTCGTGCGTAGAATCTATGCATAGACCTACCTCTGATGCCACTGTTGGGGAACGTAGTAATAATTCAAAATTTTCCTACGTGTCACCAAGATCAATCTAGAAGATACTAGCAACGAGAGAGAGGGAGTGCATCTTCATACCCTTGAAGATCGGTAAGCGGAAGCATTACAAGAACGCGGTAGATGGAATCATACTCGCGGCGATTCAAATCGCGGAAGATCCGATCCAAGTGCCGAACAGACGGTGCCTCCGCGTTCAACACACGTACAACCAGTGGGCATCTCCTCCTTCTTGATCGAGCAAGGGGAGAGGAGAAGTTGAGGGAGAACTCCAGCAGCACAACGGTGTGGTGGCGGTGGACCTCGTGGTTCTCCGGCAGAGCTTCGCTAAGCACTACGGAGGAGGAGGAGGTGTTGGAGGAGGGAGGGGCTGCGCTTGGGGAAGGGGTGCGGCAGCCCTCTCTCTCCCTCACTATATATAGGGAGAAGGGGGGAGGAGGAGGCGCCCTAGGGTTTCCCCTAGGGGGCGGCGGCCAAGGCAGATTGGATCTCCCTAGGGAAACCCTAGGGAGACTTGCCCCCCAAGCCAAGCCAGGTGGAGGCTTGCCTCCCAAGCCAGGTGGAGGCGCCCCACCTCTCCAAGTTACGTGAGATGGGGTGGGAGGGGCGCAGAGCCCCTTAGTGGGCTGGTGTGCCCCCTCCCCTTGGCCCATAAGGCCCCCCAATGCTTGTCGGGGCCTCCGAAACACCTTTCGATCACGCAGGTCGTCACCCGGTACTCCCAGAACAATTCCGGACTCCAATACCATTCGTCCAATATATAGATCTTCACCTCCAGACCATTCTGGAGTTCCTCGTCATGTCCAGGATCTCATCCGAGACTCCGAACAATCTTCGGTAACCACATACTATTCCCATTACAACTCTAGCGTCACCGAACCTTAAGTGTGTAGACCCTATGGGTTTGGGAACCATGCAGACATGACCGAGACATCTCTTCGGCCAATAACCAACAGCGGGATCTGGATACCCATGTTGGCTCCCACATGTTCCACGATGATCTCATCGGATGAACCATGATGTCGGGGATTCAATCAATCCCGTATACAATTCCCTTTGTCCATCGGTATGTTACTTGCTCGAGATTCGATCGTTGATATCCCCATACCTCGTTCAATCTCATTACCGGCAAGTCTCTTTACTCGTTCTGTAACGCATGATCCCATGGCTAACTCCTTAGTCACAATGAGCTCATTATAATGATGCATTACCGAGTGGGCCCAGAGACACCTCTCCGTCATACGGAGTGACAAATCCCAGTCTCGATTCATGCCAATCCAACAGACACTTTTGGAGATATCTGTAGTGCACCTTTGTAGCCACCCAGTTACGTTGTGACGTTTGATACACCCAAAGCACTCCTACGGTATCCGGGAGTTGCACAATCTGATGGTCTAAGGAAATGATACTTGACATTAGAAAAGCTCTAGCCAACGAACTACACGATCTTGTGCTATGCTTAGGATTGGGTCTTGTCCATTACATCATTCTCCTAATGATGTGATCCCGTTATCAACGACATCCAATGTCCATGGTCAGAAAACTATAACCATCTATTGATCAACGAGCTAGTCAACTAGAGGCTTACTAGGGTCATGGTGAGGTCTATGTATTCACACATGTATTACGGTTTCCAGTTAATACAATTATAGCATGAACAATAGACAATTATCATGAACAAGGAAATATAATAATAACCATTTTATTATTGCCTCTCGGGCATATTTCCAACATGGCCAACCCCTCCGGTGGGTCTTGCTTCCAGTATTTTTATTTGTTCCAAAATAATTTCTCCAAAAAGTTTTGCCCAAATCCGAGGAATTTTATTTCTGCACAAATACAACACCATGATAGTTATGGTGAAAACAACGTCAGTCCGGGTTAGTTTCATTCAAATCATGCAAATTAGAGTCCGAAACAAGAGCAAAAGTGTTAGGAAAAGTAGATACGACGGAGACGCATCGGCATGCTTCGGTGTCCTGGCTCCGGCGCCCTTACACCATCGCCACCGCAACTTCCTCTTCCACCTCCATCGCCACCACTTCTTGTTCCTCCTCCACCACCACCACAGTCCTTGTCGTGAAGTACATTGCGTCACGATGGTCATGAGGACGCATGTGCTCTTTGTATGTAGCCCACCTTGAGCTCTGTCGGGCGTCACCGGAGTCGGCCTGATTCATGGCCTAACGAAGGATGTCGACTGAAATAGTGCCCTTCCCTGGGTCAGGAATCAACGTCTTCAACTCCCCCGGTGTCTTCTTATTCAGCACCACGTCTGACTCTTTCTGCATGTCTTCCATGCTGGTGAAGACTGGAGCGGACTTCCATGGTGTTCTCGAACTTGGTGCGGTCACCGAGCGAGCACCCAAGGAAGAAAGCCCTCCATCCAATGCCCCAACAGAAGGGGTTGGAGTTGCTGCAGGAGTTCATGGCGGTAGATAGGAGGGAGAGTGAGAGATAGAGAGATGATTGAGTGAGATGGTGGGTAAGTAGTGACCGTGAGGATGGGTAAATAAAGGGGTTATGGACGATAGGTTTTAATGGCGATCAACCTCTGAACTTTGTGCTCTTCATAATGCGTGCTCTTCATAATGCATATCGACACAGACAACAATGGCAAGGAGGTGGTGTCGCCCATGGAGAAGGGCAAGGAGGTGGTGCCGCCCATGGAGGTTGGGTCGACCACGTCTGAGGAGGTGGCCACAGATGAGGACGTGGTGTCGAAGGAGCCCTCTAGCGGCAAGCGCCGTAACTACGACCACTACCATGAGGAGGGAGGTCCAACCCACTTCTGCAAGGTGATCCTTGCCCCTCATCTTGAGAGCATCCCGATGCCCTTAGACTTCACCAAACACTTCCCGGCGGTGCCGCAAGAGTTCAAGCTCAGGACCAACACCGGTTGCTCATGGAGATTTACTGTCCGGCTGATGGACGGCAGGGTGACCCTCGATTAGGGTTGGGCCCCCTTCACCGTTGTCCATCAGAATAGGATTGGCTACATGGTGAAGTTCAAGTTCCTCACTCCTGACACGCTCACGGTCATCGTCTTCAACAACGAAGGCACTGAAGTGGTGACCAAGTGCGGCAAGCATGACGACGCCTTCGCCATGAACATCTAGGACTACCCATCCTATGCTCCGGCTGGTTTAGTTTCTTTTGTTTTTGGTTCAACGGCAGAAGGCGCACAAAGCGCCAACTTAACATTTCAGCTCAGTAACAGCGTACAACATGATTTACAAAGCCTTGGAACTGGAAATTGGAAAGAAGAGAAACTATAGGAGATGTCATATTCCTATGAGCTAAAGCAAAACAACATATGTCAGGTTCTTCAATCAATCTAAGAACCTGATGTGCTACATTGTGGGCAATACCATTGATTTCCCTAGAAATATGGAACACTTGAGAATGAAGATGAGAGCAGAAGCAGAAAACTCAGCCAACACCTTCCTGATAGTCCAAGGGATAGTAGTCTCAGCTATCTTCTTGGTTGCCGCAGATGCTACTAATGAGAGACAATCTGTGAGGAAAGTCGGCTGAAAAATGTTTAGGCGCTTAGCCACTTGAGCCACCAAGAGAAGATCCAAAGCTTCAGCTTGTAAACGTGTATCTGTAATAATAGTAGAAGCCTGGATCTATACATTGACTTCCATTGGGTCTTGTTTAAGTGTGGCACTTTATTTAAACTGTGGCTAGCTATGGTTTACAACTATCTTCTGTTATGTGTGTATGATTTTTTCTTCACGACGTTGTGTGTTGGTAATCTCACCAACAAGCCGAAGAGGTTACCAGACAACAATTGTTGCATGGAACCAAACACGGTGTAGTTGCGTGAGCCGAGCCAATGCAGGCAACCAAAAGCTATGACGAAATTGCTCCCCTAATGCGAGAGGCCTAAATGCGGGCAACAAAACAATGCGCAGATGTCAAATTTTTGCCTGTTTTCCTCACCCAGACTCTGTTGAGCCATGCTTGAGCTAGCCCGACCCGGCTCACAAGGCTACCAAACACGTCCTAGAAGATACAAGGTGCTATTCAAACACATCTTCCAAACAACAAGCATAGATAAGAAAAGGGATTATGTAAGGCTCATCTAGATGTGACATAGTTATGTCACAACTAAGTGATGTCACAAGAAAACTAATTGTCCCATTGTATGTTGTCTTTTATTTTACCTTGTGTCCTCTTGACGTCATAGGTTGTGCTTCTTTTCTTTTACGAAACAAAAGGTGTTATACGGGGTGGATCTGAGGCTATGGATAAAAGGCTTGTAAAGGCTTCAATAGTGATGTGCAGTTAATGGCAATTTGATTTATATTACCAAGCACTGAATGTAAGCAAAACCAAGATTTTTTTTTTCTACAGTGTCAACGATATCTATCCTATGTGTTATTGTTCTATAAAAAAGGCACTCCAAATCCACGTGTTGTGTACAAAATATAAAAACGTAAACTAAAAATATTCATGAAACAAAAAACATGTGTGAATTTAAAAATTGTTCTTGGAAGTAAAAGAAACTCTGAAATTTGAATATTTGTTCAAAAAAACCACCTGCCGAGTCGAATTGACAAAAAAATCATCTTTGAAACGAATTGACAGAAGATACCAGCTGAGCCGTGGCGGAAGGCGCGCGAGGTGGCGGGACCTGTCGCCACGACAGCAGGCGGCAGCGCTGGAATTACCGAATACCAGGCGAGGCCAGCTGCTGGAAAGGAATTTGGATGGGCTGGTAGGCCCTGCCGCCACCTGTGGCAGCAGGTCTCCAGCAGCAGCACGGCTTGCTCTCTGTTCCACTCGGTGTTAGCAGGTGTGAAAATACGCATATTTGACTAAGATTTAAATCAATTTGAAGCCCGATTTTAAAGATGTTGCAGTTAAAGAAAAGATAGACCAAGTTAAGATCTATCCATTTTTATGTTTTTCACTTACATGCACGGTCGTTTTGTACTTTCCCAATGCTCCAAAACAGTCCCAAAATTATTATCAAATGCCAAATACAACAGAGAATGCAAAGTTAGAGACTTTGTTTTTGCGGGGTAAAGTTAGAGACTAATCATACAGTATCAAGTCCACCATGGATGTGAGCAAAAAACACAAAACTGGATACATCTCATCTTGATCTATCTTTCCTTCAATTGCAACATCTTCAAAATTGGCCTTCAAATTGATTCAAATCTCAGCCAAACATGCCTATTTTACACTTGCTAACAACACCAGAACAAAGAGCTGAACGAGACAGGCAACGTTGATGCTGCTCGAGACCTGCTGCCACAAGGTGTGTGGCGGCAGGGCCTACCAGCCCATCCAAATTCCGTCGCACCAGGTGGTCTCGCTTGGTATCCGGTAATTCCAGCGTTGCCGCCTGCTGTCATGGCGGCAGGTCCGGCCGCCTCTGCGCGTGGCGACAGGTGCCATGTGTCGGCTGGCGCGCCTGCCGCCACGGCGCAACTGGTCTCTTGTGTCAATTATTTTCAGAGGTAGTCTTTTTCGTCAATTCAACTCGACAGGTGGTCCTTTTGAACAAAAAATTCAGAAATTTAATGTGTACCGCACATTTACAAAAGATTCATCTTGCATTTAAAAAATTGCTCAAGATTATCTGAAAAATGTGTATCACTTGTTTTAAAAACTCTTCAACTTATATTTAAAAATGTTCACTGAATATTAAAAAAATGTTCGTCACGCGTTTAGAAAATTTCAATGCTATTTATCACATACATTTAAAATGTTCATCGTGCATTTAATTTGTTTTAAATTATTTGAAAAGTGTACTTTACTTATTTGCAAATCTTTTACTTATATTTATAAATGTTTTTCTTGTACTTAAAATTATATTAATAGTTCATTTAAAATATGTTCATGTGAAAAAGGACAAGAAAATGAAAAACGAATTTAAAAAATAGAAATAAGAGATAGGAAACATTGTGATAATTGCTGAAAAATGAACAGTTGAAAGTGCTTTTTCCAACAAAAGTACCAAAGAGTGAAATGGTGTTGGTAATTCGCAAATAAACACACGTTAGGGTTGTCATTCAAAACTATATTTTTGCAGTCCCGTCCCTAAAAATGAAAAACAACAATTAATTTCAATACATGTCACGGGTGAACATGCAACTGGTTCAGGTTGGGGTAAATTGTGTGTCCAAGATGGACATGCAACTGGGTTGGGGTCGGCGACAAGTTGCGTGTCAAGGGTGAACATGCAACTGGTTCGGTCCAGTCACAAGTTGTGTGTCAAGGGTGGACATGTGATTGGGTTGGGTCAGGAAAGTTGTGTGTTGATGGTGGACATACCACTGGATTTGGTCTGGGAAAACTGTGTGTCGAGGAAGGACATGTAACTAGGACCGATAAAGGCAAGCTGCGTGTCTAGGGTGGACATGCAACTAGGTCGGGTCGGGGTCGAGGGCAAATTAGTCCTCGTTGGTGGACATGCAACTAGGACGGGGCAAGTTGCGTCATGGAGTAGGGCAAGCAACTAGAGTGGGGTTGATGGAAAGTTATGTGTCGACGGTGAACATGTAACTAGGTTTAAAAAGTTGCATTCATGATGATAACAAACAATTGTAGTCAGGGTAACACCTGAAGTTTTGTTTGTAGTACCAGACATGCAATTGCCCTTCAATAACACCAACTCTGCAACCCATACCTAACAATCCCCTCCCCCTAGTTATAGTAGTGTTGAAAGCATGCGATTTCAATCAGGTCCAACACTTGCACTTGCGCGTCGAGGGCGGACTTGCAACTAAGGCATAAAATAGGGTCATGCCCTGATTTAGCCCAACTACGAGTCGATGGTGGACTTGCAACCGCGGGACAACATATTTTTTGGTCCCAGATGCAAGTCAAGGTTGGAGTTGCAACTGGGGAAAAAAGGGTCTAGCCAAGCTGCAAGTTGGGAGTGACTTTGCAACTAAGGAAAAAGGGTCGGGGCCAAATTGAGCATAGTTGCGAGATGATGACAGAGTTGCAACTAAGGCAAAAAAGGGCCACGACCTAGTTGTACTTGAGAGTGAGTTTGCAACTAAGGAAAAAAATGGGTCGAACCTAGATCTAGCCCAATTGCGAGTCTACGGTGGACTTGAAACTGGGACAAAAAACGTTCAACTGAGTTGCAATTTGAGGCCCTCGACTTGCAACTAACGCAGATAAAAAGGTTGAGCCCAAATTGAGCCCATTTGGTAATTTATGGTGGAGTTGCTTCTAGGACATATAAACTTCGGGGCCCATTGCAAGCCAAGGGTGTACTTGCAACTGGGATAAAAAAGAGTGACTTTGCAACTCAAGGAAAAAAGGGTCTGGCCCAGTTGCAAGTTGAGGGTGACTTTGCAACTAAGGGCAAAAACAAGTTCACACCCAGATCGAGTCGGATTGCGAGTCGATAGTGGACTTGCAACTGAGGCAAAAAAAGTCAGGCCTAGTAGCAATTCGAGGGTGGACTTAAAACTGGGACAAAAAAGTCAGGGCCAGTTGCAACTTGACTATGACTTTGCAACTAAGTTAAAAATAATGTGTCAAGGCCAGGTTGAGCCGAGTTGTAAGTTGATGGTGGACTTGCAACTAAGACAAAATATGTTTGGTCCCTGTTGAGAGTCGAGTGCGGTCATGCAACTAGGAATGAAAACTTTGGGCCTAGTTCGAGTCGAGGGTGGACTTGCTACCAAGGTAGGAAAAAAGGCCAAGCCCAGATCAAGCCTATTTGTGAGTCAATCGTGGACTTGCAACTAGGACAAAAAAGTGACCTTGCAACTGATAAAGGCAAAAAAGGTCGTGCCAAGTTGCAAGTTGAGGGTGACTTTACAACTAAAGGTGAAAAAGGGTTGGGCCCCAAATCGAGCCTAGATGCAAGTTGGTGATGGACTTGGAACTGGGAAAAAACTTAAGGCCTAGTTTGACTCTAGAGTGGACTTGCTGCCGAGGTAGGATAAAAGGCCGAACCTAGATCGATGGTAGACTTGCACCTTAGGAAGGAAAAAAATCAGGCCCAAATCAAGTCGACCGTGTTTCATGATGGGCACGCCTATTTCTCGCTTGAAGCGGGCCAGGTGTAGCTCTCGCGTCGGGGCAGCCCTAGATGGGTCGGCCTAGCCGTGCGGGAGGCCAGCCGCCTGAGTGTTTTTGTTTTGTTTTATGTTCTCATTTTTGCTTTATTTTCGTCATTTTCTTTATATTTTGAAAATATTCCACACACACACGCGCGCGCACACATAAACACTCTTTAGAACACATTTGAAAAAATGTTGAACAAGTATGTAGAAAATGTTGAATAAGTATTTAAAAAGTATTGAACAAGAATTTGAAAAACGTTGAACAGGTATTTGAAAATGTTGAATAAGTACTAAAAATGTTGAACAAGTGTTTGAAAAATGCTGAATAATCATTAGAAAAAGTTGAACGAATGTATGAAAAATGTTGAGCGAGTATTAAAAAATGTTGAATGAGTATTAAAAATGTTGATCAAGTATTCAGAAAATTTTGAAATAAGTATTAGAAAATGTTGAACAAGTATTTAAAAAATGTGGAATAAATATTAAAATGTTGAACAAGTATTTAAAAAATGTTGAAAAAGCATTTGGAAAATGTTGAACGTGTGTACAAAAAATGTTGATCACTTATTAAAAAAATATTTTTGTCATATACGAAAATGTAGAGTTAAAACGAAATCAAACATAAGGGAAAAACAAAAAATGATTAAGAAGAAAGAAAACCGAACAAAAAATGCAGGGAAAAATAGAAAACCAAACAAAAAATTGGAGAAAAAAAAGGAAACCAAATAAAAATGTAGAAAACCCTATCAAAATAAAAAGGGAAATAGAAAAAGAAAAAAAACCGTAAAAACAATTGGAAACACCGGCTTTGTCCGCCTCAAGTACAAAACGCGCCACAAACTTACCGCGTGCAAAGGCATTGGCACAGTGGCTAGCATCGCGAGCTCTCTCCCTTGCATCGTTCGGACACTGCACGAAAATGGGCCGGCCCAACAAATCTACAACCTTCAACGAGACATCCTCCCGCGATCACTTAATTTGATAAATAGCATTCATGTTTCATGATGGGCATACAACTTGGCACAAACATTTTGAAAAACTGAAATATCAGTCTAATTTTACCATATTGCCAAATGCACCCACACATGTTACTACCTCTCTCTTAGTTTATAAGGCGTGCGCGTACCCCTAGGCGTCAGTTTGACCAACCTAATAGAAGTCATATATTGCAAAAAAATATACCATTATAAACTTTAGATGTTCTATTTTCAAACGGTATAATTTTTGTGTTATATAGCTTATATTACAGTGATAAAATTGGCAACCTACGTATACACGCAGGACTTGTAAACTGAAATGAAGGGAGTAGTTGCATGTGTTGACACCACAGTGACGAAGCTACGTGTGTAGCTGTGGGGTCAACTGACCCCATAGTTTTTTTTTTGAAAATAAGCCTATAAACACTGTTTACTTACTGTTCATATTGAAGAAAAAATTTCAAAAATACCATTGACCCCAGAGATACTTTAGGCTGGCCTCGCCGCTGGACACCACAATGCATTACTGGAGGAAGTGAGAAAAGCAAGGGACAGACCCTTAATAATGAGAGAATTCCTTATTTAAAATTTGCTTTCGTTTTTTGCCCCCAAATTGTTTTCTTCTTTTTTTTGACACTCAAACTTTATTTTGTTCCCTATGTGACACTTTCATCAGTTTTGGCTAGTAACAGTGCTAAGTCTGACCTAGAAAGACTGTTCTACCCCTAGTGTAGTATGTGACCAGATTATTTACATGCAAATAGAAAGGTGATGTGATATACATTTTGTCATTGCTGAATAAATACATAAAAAGCAGTACTATATGTCTAATCATAAAAAAAAATTGCCAGGGAAGAACAATAATAATTATATTATGAGTGAAACATTGACAAAAGGTTCTTTTACTTGCGGGATAAGAAAAACAATGACAACAGATCCAATCGACTAAGAGCTAGCTTTTATTGATGGCGGAAGGTGCTAGACGAGTGTGCACAGTTCCAGGCAAAATCAATCCAGCTGCTAGCTTCCTTGCTTCTTGTGCTTGCTTTGCACGCAGTGTGTTAGCTCCTCTGAAGCACCAATACGTCCAGGATCAGCGTGTCTGCGTATAATATATCGCCGATACGCCGATGCATCCATACGCACGGCATGTAATGTGATATATATATTTGGTACGTGCATGCTTGCAGAGTCCGTGTGCATGCTTGTTGTCTAGGACTACTTGTGTGCGTGGTGCTGGCTGCTGCTAGGCTCTCGCGGATGAAGCTGCAACAAGTCTGCTTGGGCGGTGGTGGATATGAATATTTGAACGTGGGCTCTCCAACCTGCAACACTTTCATCCATTCATGTTCACGTTCCTTCATTCTTTTTTTGCTGACATACTACCACCATGGGCAATTTTTTTTTCATGCCATTTAACATCACCGGATGAAAAAATGGATGAAAATGTCACATAGAGAACAAAATAAAGTTTAAGTATCAATAAAGGAAGGAAAAAAAATTTGGGCCAAAATGGAAAGCAAAATTTAACAAAAGGCCAAATAAGGAATTCTCCCTTTACAAAAGCCTTGACTGTACCAATTCTAGATCAACTAAAAGAACAATTCTAGAATGTGCATGCAACCAACATAAAACCAAAATAGAGTCCCATAAGAAATCAAAATATAGGCAGCGGACATGCCCTAAGGCAAGCCCTTGGGCGCGACGCAGAAAACGACGGCCCAACAAGGGACACGGCTGTCAGTGTCAAAACCGGCGGATCTCGGGTAGGGGGTCCCGAACTATGCGTCTAGGGTCGATGGTAACAAGAGACGGGGGACATGATGTTTACCTAGGTTCGGGCCCTCTTGATAGAGGTAATACCCTACTTCCTGCTTGATTGATCTTGATGAATATGAGGATTACAAGAGTTGATTTACCATGAGATCGTAATGGCTAAACCCTAGATGTATAGTCTGTATGATTTTGATTGCCTCTACGGACTAAATCCTCTGGTTTATATAGATACCGGAGGGGCCTAGAGTTGTACAGAGTCGGTTTACAAAGGAAGAAATCTACATATCCGAATGCCAAGCTTGCCATCCACGTAAAGGAGAGTCCCATCCGGACACGGGAAGAAGTCTTCTGTCTTGTATCTTCGTAGCCCATTAGTCCGGCCCATGTTACATAGTCCGGACGCCCGAGGACCCCTTAATTCAGGACTCCCTCAGTAGCCCCTGAATCAGGCTTCAATGATGATGTGTCCGGCGTGCAGATTGTCTTCAGCATTGCAAGGCGGGTTCCTCCTCCGAATACTCCAAAACACCCTTCGAACACAAAAAACGTGTCCTGCTCCGCAAAACAAGTACCACGCACACACGCAGAGAGTATAGTATTTCACGAGTCCAATCTACTGACAGCCTTTGTAGCGTGACAGCACGTCACTGCCCAGTCATTATTTCGAACTGTTTTTTAGCCTCCCGCTCCATGTTTCAAGATGCAGTTTTATTGGCACGTCTTGCCGAAGCAGATATCGTGTCCCCTTATTGCGGGATTCTCATAAATACGAACGTGGGTAATCCAACCGCCCCATTGGCATGATTCTTTGGGAATAGGCAAGTTTTAAGGCCCAAGAGGAGGCGTTCAAATATTATCGCCTTTATAAAGGGGCACGGACCCGTCTTTCTCCTCTACGCCTACCTCTTCCTCAACTTTTCCAACCTCGAGATCTAGCACCCAGGTTTCAACTTAATTGCTCCTAGACTCCCAGCCATGTCCGGACCCAGCCCTCAAGGCCGGTGGGTGGCCTCCTCTGTCACGGAGGAGGATATCGCGAAGCTTCGGGCGGCAAGGTATCTGACCACGGAAATTCTCCACAGGCTTCCTACTAAAGGGCAGGTTATACCCACACCCAGATCAGGTGAGAGGGTTGTATTCATCTCCCACTTCCTTCGGGGGCTAGGGTTCGCTCTCCACCCCTTCGTTCGTGGCCTCATGTTCTATTACGGGCTAGATTTTCACGATCTAGCTCCGGATTCCTTTCTTCACATCTCGGCATTCATTATCATGTGCGAGGCCTTTCTCCGCACTCCCCCACACTGCGGCTTATGGCTCAAGACCTTTAATGTGAAGCCAAAGGTAGTCAACGGGGAGCAAGCGTAGTGTGGCGGTGCTATGGTAAGCAAGCTCGCCAATACCTTTTGGCCAAAGGGCTCCTTCACGGAAAATTCCAACATACGGCAGCGGGAGTGGTTTTATATCACTGAACCCCGCGGTACCAAGTGGACAGCTACCCCTACGTTCCGATCTGACCCTCCATTATGACTCGCCATCATGGATTAATGAGGGGCTGGACTGGGGATCAATTGACAAAGTGCATACGTTACAAAGCCGTATCCGGAGCCTTCTTGAAAAGGGCACCGGCCTCATCAACGTGATCCAGGTAATGCTAGTCCGCCGGGTCCTACCATGTCAGCGGTGATCTCTCCGCATGTGGGAGTTCAATCCGGAAGGACCACGGACCCTTCAGCACTTCTTAGGTACAACGCACAAAGGGATGTGGAAGTTATTCTTTGGGACCCGAAAGCAGTGGCCGGACACAACCGAGGACATCGGCCTCGACTGTAACCATCCGGATACCTCGGTAAGCACTTGACCCCTGAACACGGCTTCGCTGATTATCCCGTATCAATATACTGAGAAATCTATCTTCAACCAGGGATGGATAAAGAAGGCGGAATGAATCAGGTGTTCGGCTCCACTTCCCGAAGACTCATCTGATCCTGTGTTGGCAAGGATGCTGACCCCGGCGCCGTATCAGGTGCCGGTGAAGGAGGACAAAGAGGAGAGTAAAAAGGCCCAAAGTGGCCTCCACTCTAAAGGTACATCGGACGCTATGTCCGGGGAGTCCGGAACTCCCTCTTCTGAAGATAAAGGGGAAGAAAAAGCTAATATCCCTTCTCTCGATGGGAAGAAAAGGGCCGCCTCCGAAGACTTGGAGGTGGAGGCTCCCAAGAGAGGGAAGATGTCCCTATCAGAGGGTTCGGGTTTGGAAGGCGACGTCGCCGCACAGTTCCTCTATAAGGACAAGCCTTTCGCCGAATCATAAGTGAACAAGGGTATTCTAGATATATCCCATTCTTTTCAGGTTACAAGGGTAACACCTTTAATGTGTGTCTGTAGTCCGGCCCGCGGTCTTCCTCAACAGTCCTCCTCCTCGGGTGACCTGCTTCCGGAGATGATGGAAAGCGAGACGCCTCCACATGCTTCCTCGCCCCTTAGGGAGGATGATGAAGCTATGAACCTAGGGTAGGGGCATGGACCTGTCCTAAGTGCCCTACCCAAGGTCACCCCTAGAAGAAGTCACCTTTCAATCTACTTGGAGGTATCCCACTCGATGGGTTCAAGACACTCGACTATGACGCTATCATTCGACCACGAAGAAAGCACTCGACTACAAGGAGCTCTACAGTCACTCCGCGCACAAACGGTCGGACATTAAGTAGCTCTTATGGTCATTATAGCGTTTTACTAGGGGCGTTACCAGTAACGCCCAGCCTTAATGTACTTTAAACCCAGGATTACTGAGGGCTGGAGGGGGCTGGCGAACTCTATATAAGCCACCCCCCCTCCTCAGTATCAAAGGTTCGCACCCCTGTTATCCTTACACACATAATCCAATCGACCGCCTCCGGGCACCGAGACGTAGGGTTATTACTTCCTCCAAGAAGGGCCTGAACTCGTAAACCCTGTGTTCTTACAACTCTTGCATAGCTAAGATCTAGCCTCTCCATACTTACCCCCCTACATTACTGTCAGACTTAGAACCACGACAGTTGGCGCCCACCGTGGGGCAGGAATCTTAGCGCTTGATTGTAGGAGTTGCGATTTTTCCGATCTCCTTGATCATGGTTTCGTGCGGAGTTTTGGTGGAGGGCCGCGAGATCCGTCTCGGCGCGCTCACGTTCATCGCCGACGACTCCGCTTGGCTTCAGGAGGCTCCACTCGACATCGACGCGCTCCCCGTCCGTGGGGCGACGCACTTTCGCGCGTGTGTTCATGGCGTCCTCCTGCGGCAGCCGTCGACCCAGGATCGGTCGGCTTCCGTGTCATCTCCCCACCTCGTCTCTCGTCGGCGCAAGCGCTCTGGTCAATTGAGACTTCAGAGGTGGGTGAGGCATGCGGTGGCTTGCCAGTCGGCCACCCCACAAGTCGCGGCAATCGAGCCCGACGAATCTCTCTACGGCCTGTTCGACCTGTCGACTGGCTCCGCAGAGACCGCATCCGAATGCGACAGCAGTGACCCTGCGGCGGAGGTTCTGGCAATTGATGGGACACGCAGCCCTCCCGGTTTTCCCCGTACCGACGGAGGTGCGGGTGGGGGCGACCCGGCGCATTCCCACGAAGAGTATCTCCCCGAGCCTCTCACGTCGTTGCAGCGAGAGGAGCTTCGCCGCCGGAACATGGATGCACTCCACACTCCTATCGTTGGAGAAACCCCCGAGGCCCGAGCCTTGGAGGACGCGCGCTTGGCTAACTTGGCCGAACGCACTCGACTGGAAAATCTCCAGCGAGTACTCGACGAGCAAGCGCGTCAGCGGGCCCCCGAGTCCAGTCGACGTCAGCTCTTCCCGCCTACGCAGGTATATCGAAGTCCGGTTCAGAATTTGGCAGTCGCGGCCCGAATAGCAAAATCAATTCAGCCCTCCCAGTCAGAGGCTGGCAGGGGCTTGTTGCAAATCAGGGCGTTGCTCCGGGCAGCGGGAAACCAGAATTCCGCTGTTTCTCAGTCACGGAATAGGATCCACAGTCGGTCTGTGCAGCAGATACAGTGCAGTCGGCTCACAGCCCAAGATCGCCCCCGAGGCGTGAGGGACGTGGAGACCGACACGATCAGTATAGAAGAAATGAGCAGTATGATCACCGACTCGATCGTGATGATCGGTGTCGAGTGCCAACCCCTCCCCCGAGGAGTGGGTCATATGCGCCTCGACAGCAGGATGACAGACGCCCTCATAGTGTTGGGCGGAGGATTCCAGTCGACCCCAGGGAACCAGGCTTTGATGCGAGATCCATCCTTGTTCAAAGTTTGGTCAAAAGGAACAGAGCTCACCGAGAAGGCCACGACAGAGATGCGCCTACCAGCAGCAGAGTACATGTTTCAGGGCCAGAGTGTTTTAGTCGAGCCATCAGAGCCGCAGTGATTCCACCAAATTTCAGGTTGGCAACTGGAGTCAGCAAATTCACTGGTGAGTCTAAGCCTGACACTTGGCTCGAAGATTACCGAGTGGCTGTCCAGATTAGCGGTGGCAACGATGAGGTGGCTATGAAGCATTTGCCTCTCCTGTTAGAGGGCTCAGCCAAAGCGTGGCTGAATCAGTTAGCACCCAGCAGCATCTACACTTGGGAGGACCTCTCCCGAGTGTTTGTCACAACCTTTGAAGGAACATGCAAGCGACCGGCCGGCCTCACAGAATTGTGGTCTTGCGTGCAAAAACCGAATGAAACTCTGAGGGATTACATCCAGAGGTGGATCACTTTGCGTCACACAGTTGAGAATGTACCAGATCACCAAGCAGTTTGTGCCTTTAAAGAAGGCGTCAAGAACAGAGAATTGAATCTGAAGTTCGGTCGGACCGGAGAAATGTCTCTGAATCGGATGATGGAGATCGCCACCAAATATGCTAATGGTGAAGATGAAGACCGACTCTGGAGTGGCAAGCTGAAGGCAGTCGCCCAGGAAACCGGAGGCAATTCCAGTCGGAAACAGAAGCGGAAGGCCGAGCCAGCCGCTCCTGGGGAGGCCCTGGCCGTAACCCAGGGAAAATTCAAGGGAAACCCCAAGGGGCCTTGGAACCCCAAGAAAGTTAAGGATCAAGATGGAAATGATGTTTTGGATCTGCCATGCCACATTCACACCAAGAAGGATGAGGAGGGTAAACTCATTTACCCAAAGCATACCACTCGACAGTGTCGGCTCCTGATCCAGCAGTTTCAGGGCAAACAGTCCAAAGACAAGGAGAAAGAGTCGGACAAAGTTGAAGACAAGGAAGATAGTGACGATGGATACCCCCAAGTCAATTCCACCTTGATGATTTTTGCTGATGTTGAAAGAAAAAGTCGACTGAAAGTCATTAACCGTGAAGTGAATATGGTTGCCTCGGCAACACCCAGTTACCTGAAGTGGTCTCAGACTGCCATCACGTTCGACCAGTCTGATCACCCTACGCACGTTGCCACCCCTGGGAGGCAAGCTCTGGTAGTCGATCCAGTTGTCGAAGGCACTCGACTGACCAAAGTCCTGATGGATGGTGGCAGCGGCCTGAACATACTGTATGCGGAAACGTTGAAAGGGATGGGCATTCCAATGTCCAGGCTTAGTACCAGCAACATGAGCTTCCATGGAGTCATTCCTGGAAAGAAAGCCGAGTCACTCGGCCAGATTGCTCTTGATGTGGTTTTCGGTGATTCGAAGAATTACCGCAAGGAAAAGTTGACATTCGAGGTTGTGGACTTCCAGAGTGCTTATCATGCTATTTTGGGCAGGCCAGCTTATGCACGCTTCATGGCTCGACCGTGTTATGTGTATCTCAAATTGAAGATGCCTGGCCCCAGAGGTGTGATCACTGTTACGAGCAATCGGAAGAAAGCAGAAGAGTGTTTCAAGAAGGGCTCAAAAATTGCCGACGCCCAGATGGCAGTGGTCGAGTTGCAAGAATACCAGAAGACTGCAGATCCGAGTGAATTGCTACGAGCCAAGAAGCCTGCTTCAGAGTCAGCATTTCAGTCGTCCGGTGAAACGAAGCCAGTCCACATTCACCCGACCGATCCCAATGCAGCTCCGACTCACATCTCAACGATGCTCGATTCCAAATAGGAAGAAGCGCTCATCCAGTTCCTCCGTGAGAACTGGGACATCTTCGCATGGAAGCCTTCTGGCATGCCTGGAGTTCCCAGGGGACTGGCTGAGCACCGTCTATGAGTCGACCCGAAAGTTAAGCCGGTGAAGGAACATCTTCGACGGTCCGCCGTCCAGAAGAGGAAAGCTATTGGCGAAGAGGTGGCTCAACTCTTAGCAGCAGAATTCATCAGAGAGATTTACCACTCCGAGTGGCTCGCCAATGTTGTCATGGTCCCCAAAAAGGACAAGTCACTTCGCATGTGCATTGACTTTAAACATATCAATCGGGCCTACCCGAAAGATCATTTCCCTCTCCCCCGCATCGACAAAATAGTCGACTCGACCGCGGGGTGTGAGCGTTTGTCTTTTCTGCACGCCTATTCAGGGTACCATCAGATCCGTCTGTATGGACCCGATGAGATCAAAACAGCTTTCATCACTCCGTTTGGGTGCTTCTGTTATGTCACCATGCCCTTCGGCCTCAAGAATGCTGGAGCCACGTTCATGAGGATGATTCAAAAGTGTTTGCTCACTCAGATCAGTCAGAACGTGGAAGCATACATGGATGATATTGTGGTCAAGTCACGGAAAGGTTCCGACCTACTGACTGACCTTGCTGAAACCTTTGCCAATCTCAGGAGGTATGATACCAAGCTCAATCCATCAAAGTGCACATTCGGAGTTCCAGGTGGAAAGTTACTCGGTTTTCTCGTTTCCGAGCGAGGAATCGACGCCAATCCCGAAAAAGTTGGCACCATACTCCGGATGAAGCGTCCTGTGCGTGTGCACGATGTCCAGAAGCTTACAGGTTGCTTGGCCGCTCTAAGTCGATTCATTTCTCGTCTCGGTGAAAAGGCGTTGCCTCTTTACCGACTGATGAAGAAGTCTGACAAGTTCGAGTGGACTCCAGAAGCTGATGCAGCGTTTGCAGACCTCAAAGCTCTGCTCTCCACCCAGCTGGTGCTTGCTGCTCCAATCAGTAAAGAGCCTCTGCTGCTTTACATTGCAGCCACGGGACAAGTTGTCAGTACAGTACTTACGGTCAAGCGAGAAGAAGAAGGAAAGGCCTTCAGAGTTCAGCGCCCAGTATATTATGTGTCTGAAGTTTTGACTCCTTCAAAGCAAAGATATCCTCATTACCAGAAGCTTGTATATGGGATTTATATGACCACGAAGAAGGTTGCGCATTATTTCTCTGACCACTCCATTACAGTCGTCAGCGACGCCCCACTGTCAAAGATTCTGCACAACAGAGATGCAACTGGTCAAGTGGCAAAGTGGGCGATTGAACTCCTTCCCTTAGATATCAAGTTTGAAGCAAAGAAGGCTATCAAGTCCCAAGCAATTGCAGATTTCGTCGCCGAGTGGATTGAACAGCAGCTTCCGACTCAAGTTCACTCGGAGCACTGGACCATGTTCTTCGATGGATCTAAGATGCTGAATGGTTCCGGTGCTGGGGTAGTACTGGTCTCCCCCCGAGGAGATAAGCTCAGATACGTTCTCCAGATTCACTTTGATTCCTCCAATAATGAAGCAGAATATGAAGCACTTTTGTATGGGTTGCGCATGGCCATTTCACTCGGCGTCCGTCGCCTCATGGTCTATGGCGACTCAGATCTGGTAGTTAATCAGGTGATGAAGGAGTGGGACGTCAGAAGTCCAGCTATGACTGGTTACTACAACGCGGTGAGAAAGTTGGAAAAGAAATTTGAGGGGTTAGAGCTTCATCACATCCCCCGACTGAAAAATCAAGCAGCTGATGATCTGGCAAAGATAGGCTCCAAGAGGGAAGCCATTCCCAGCAATGTGTTTTTGGAGCACATTCATTCACCGTCAGTCCAGGAGGATCCTTTTATAGAAGAAGCCCCGCAGCCGAAAAGCGCCATAGATCCGACTGAAGTCAAAGTTCCCACTATGGTCGACCTAATCATGGAAGTCGTGGAAATCACTCCTGACTGGACGATACCGTACATCGCATACATCTTGAGGAAAGAACTCCCAGAGGACGAGGAAGAGGCTCGACAGATCGTCCGTCGATCCAAAGCCTTCACAGTCATAAAGGGACAGTTGTATAGAGAAAGCGCGACTGGAATCGGTCAGAAGTGTATAACTCCAGAAGAGGGTCAGATAATCCTTGATGATATCCACTCGGGGACCTGTGGTCACCATGCGTCCTCTCGGACAATTGTGGCTAAAGCATACCGAGTGGGTTTTTACTGGCCCAGAGCAAATGAAATGGCGAAAGAGATAGTCAACAAGTGTGAAGGCTGCCAGTTCTACTCCAACATGGCGCACAAGCCAGCATCAGCCTTGAAGACCATTCCACTCGTCTGTCCCTTCATTGTATGGGGCCTGGATATGGTTGGTCCACTAAGAACAGGCAGGAGCGGTTTCACACATGTGCTTGTGGCAGTCGACAAGTTTACCAAATGGATTGAAGCTAAGCCTATCAAGAATCTGGATGCTAGCACTGCTATCAGTTTCATCAGGGAGTTAACATTCAGATATGGAGTCCCGCATAGCATCATCACTAATAATGGGTCAAACTTCGATTCAGACAGGTTCAGAGCTTTTTGCGCCTCTCAATGCACACGAGTCGACTACGCGTCGGTCGCACATCCCCAGTCGAATGGACAAGCTGAAAGGGCAAATGGTCTGATTCTCAAAGGACTAAAGCCTCGACTGATGCGTGATCTCAAGCACGCAGCAGGCGCTTGGGTCAACGAGCTTCCGTCAGTTCTGTGGGGATTGAGGACCACACCGAACCGGTCGACTGGAAGAACTCCGTTCTTTCTGGTTTACGGAGCCGAAGCAGTCCTGCCGAGTGATCTACTTCACAATGCGCCCCGAGTCGAGCTTTATACCGAAGATGAAGCAGAGCAAGCCCGGCAAGACGCAGTCGACCTCCTAGAGGAGGAGAGGGAAATGGCTATGATCAGATCGACCATTTATCAGCAAGACTTGCGTCGATTCCATGCCAGAAATGTGAAGAGTCGAGCCTTCCAAGAAGGAGATTTGGTCCTCCGAGTGGATCAACACAAACCACACAAACTTGCTCCTACTTGGGAAGGTCCCTTCATCATCACCAGAGTCCTCCACAATGGAGCATATCACCTCTACAATGTTGATCGCCAGATCGACGAGCCACGAGCTTGGAATGCGGAACTACTCCGCCCATTTTACACTTGAATTCTCACTCGGATGAGATGTAATAAGAAAAACTTCTGTAGTTTATTTTTATCAAAGACAAGAGTGTTCCAATTTCTCCTGCAATTGCTGTCACTTTTGTTCGCATGTGAAATCCCCCAGTGGGTGACTTAGCTGCGAATCCGTTTCGCCTAAGTTTGCAAAAAAAATCCTACCGAGTGGTGAGCCAGACTCCCACTCGGGGGCTTAGCTGCAGCCCAGTGCTTGCCTAAGTGTGTAAAAATCCTACCGAGTGGTGAGCCAGACTCCCACTCGGGGGCTTAGCTGCAGTCCAAGTACTCGCCTAAGTTTGAAAAATCCTACCGAGTGGTGAGCCAGACTCCTACTCGGGGGCTTAGCTGCAGCCCAGTGCTTGCCTAAGTGTTTACAAATCCTACCGAGTGGAGAGCAGACCTCCCACTCGGAGGCTTAGCTGCAGTCCAAGTACTCGCCTAAGTTTGAAAAATCCTACCGAGTGGTGATCCAGACTCCCACTCGGGGGCTTAGCTGCAGCCCAGTGCTCGCCTAAGTGTTTACAGATCCTACCGAGTGGAGAGCAGACCTCCCACTCGGGGGCTTAGCTACAGTCCAAGTACTCGCCTAAGTTTGAAAAATCCTACCGAGTGGTGAGCCAGACTCCCACTCGGAGGCTTAGCTGCAGTCCAAGTACTCGCCTAAGTTTGAAAAATCCTACCGAGTGGAGAGCAAACCTCCCACTCGGGGGCTTAGCTGCAGTCCAAGTACTCGCCTAAGTTTGAAAAATCCTACCGAGTGGTGAGCCAGACTCCCACTCGGAGGCTTTGCTGCAGTCCAAGTACTCGTCTAAGTTTGAAAAATCCTACCGAGTGGAGAGCAAACCTCCCACTCGGGGGCTTAGCTGCAGTCCAAGTACTCGCCTAAGTGTTTAAAAATCCTACTGAGTGGAGAGCAAACCTCCCACTCGGAGGCTTAGCTGCAGCCCAGTGCTCGCCTAAGTGTTTACAAATCCTACCGAGTGGAGAGCAAACCTCCCACTCGGGGGCTTAGCTGCAGTCCAAGTACTCGCCTAAGTTTGAAAAATCATACCGAGTGGAGAGCAAACCTCCCACTCGGAGGCTTAGCTGCAGCCCAGTACTCGCCTAAGTGTTTAAAAATCCTACCGAGTGGAGAGCAAACCTCCCACTCGGGGGCTTAGCTGCAGCCCACCGCTCGCCTAAGTACGGAACACATCCCGATCCGCAAGGACGGCAAGATACGAATCGACTGTTACCTTCTCCTTCGGGGCGGCACCACAAATACGAGGTTATTTCAAGTGAAGATCAAGTTCCACTCGACAGGTAATTCATGAAGATATTCGACGATAAATCAAGTTCAGATAAGACCCAAAGGTCTCGGACCTCGGATCAAAGTACTCGAGCCCTAGGCTCGGCAGAGTTTAACGGTTACAAAATCCACTCGGCATTCCGAGGCAAATTTAAAGTGAAGCATCAAAGTTTTTCATTCCTCGGGTGGAGGACTGGAAGGGGCGACGAACTTGTCCAAATCGATCCCGTCTGTGATACGGGTGGCAGCAGCAATGAAAGTCTCCATGAAGTCTTGAAAGATGAGCTTCCTGGTATTGGCAACCTGAATGGCAGCAAACTTCTCCTCTCGCACCTCTTTGCAGTGGACGCGAACCAGGGACAGAGCAACATCAGCACCACACCCTGCAGAGGACTTCTTCCATTCCGTCACTCGACCAGGAACGTCATCCAGTCGAGTCATCAGTGACTCGAGATCATTCGAAAGCGTCGCCCTGGGCCAGAGAGACGTGTCGATCCGCGACACTGCAACCTTCAGTCGGGGCAGGTAATCAACCACGCTGGCAATACGAGACTCCAGTCGGATCACGTTCATGGCAGCCTCGTCTTTCATGGGAGAATTGGCGGGATCCAAGCTTGGCTCCACTCGACTGGTCTCCTCTTCAAAGTTCTGGCAGAATTCTGCAAATACAATTCAAGAATAAGATAGTGGCTCTACACGAGTTTGGTTACTGCAAGCCAGTCAGGTGAAGATTGTTACCCTCAAGCATGATGAACAACTTCTTGGCGAGTCCCCCGAGATAAGCCTCAAGATCGTTCTTCTTCCCCACCAGTTCGCTTGCCTTGTCATTCAGAGCAATCTTGTCGTTCTTCAGTCGGCTGACCTCCTTATTAGCTGCGTCAAGAGCAGCTTTCAGTCTGGAGTTCTCCTGTTCAAGAGTATCGACTGAAGCCAGCTTTTCTTCAGCAAGCTTCGTTTTGTTCAAAGCCTCCTTCTGTGCTTCGGCAAGATCTTGATCCTTCTTCTTCAGAGCTTCTTCCAGTTTATCTGCGGCACGTCGAGTGAGATCAACATCAAGAATGGACAAGAAAGAAAAGTCACTCGTCAAGAATAGAGAACCTCACAAGCCATACCTTTTGCTTCTTCTCGCGTCTTCTGCAAGTTCTCTTGAGCAAGTTTCAAGTCAAGGTTGAGCTGGATCTGTTGGTTCTCCAACTCGGTGAAGCGAGCCACAAGTTCGCAGGATTTCTGCGAAAAACCAGTCGACAAACGTCAAAGATAGGTTGCTTCCGAGTAACTAGGAGACAATGGTGGCATTTCTAAGACTACAATCGGATCAAAACATTCGACAGCAGTCTCGGGGACTACACCCAGTGGGTGCACTCAGCGTGCCCCCACTGGTTCGACCAAAAAAAAGTCGACTGCCCGCAGTCGACCGGATACGGTTCCATTCGACATGGCCTGACTAGACCGAGTGAAGAAGTACAACTACAGCAACACAATATAAAGACTACAGTCGACTGCCAGCAGTCCACCGTAGTCTCGGGGACTACACCTAGTGGGTGCACTTAGCGTGCCCCCACTCGTCCAAAAGTTGGCAGACACACCCAGCGGGTGTACAGATATAAAGATCTTCGGAAAAGAGATTCTTCAAACAGCATATCGTAACAGACCAAGTGTTGAGTCGACTGACCTGGACGTTGCTCTGAAGAGCTGAACTCGCGTCATATGTTGCTTGGCTGGCGTCCCGAACCACTTTCACTTGCTCCATCATGATCTCCACCTGGCGTATAGCCTCTTTTGCGGCACCCACTTGGTCCTCAGGGACAGGGTATGTGGCAAAAAGCGAAGGCGGATTTGCAGTCGACGTCGAAGGCCGCACGCTCGTCAGAGGATCAGCGAAAGTCACGGAAGTCCGAGTGGTATCACCACCGTCCCGAGCTACAGCCTCAGACGCCGGAGTAGATTGGGAGGTCTTGCCAGCCGACGCCCTCCTGTTCCTTCTCACTCTCAGCGGCACGTCGTCTTCGTCATCCGGTAGGTTGATAACATGAGGAGGAGCTAGAAGAAAAAAGTCAATCGACCAGAGTTACAAGAAATATCCAGTCGAATCAAGGCAGAACATCAGTAATCGTACCAGGGTTGGAAGTAACAACATCTTCCATCTCTTGATCTTCATCCTTGGCGGAGATCTCAGAAGTAGCAGCACTGCAAATTTCGAAAGTCAGCCAGTTGACTCAATGAATCGACCAAAGATCTGTTCACGGTCGACAAAGGAAAACAAGTCTTATTATTACCCAGAAATGGTGGGGACAGTCATCTTCATCTTGGGCAGGGCCTTGGGCGGCTTGGATGGCGTCGCTCGTGGGTGCTTGGGAGCTTTTTCAGTCGGCGTAGGAGAAGAGGTCCGAGGGCGTTTCGACGACTGCCCAACAGGAGCGGTCGCCTTACTACGTTCCCGCGCAGGATCGTGTGTAAGCTTGGATCGCCTCTCCGAACGGGGGGGTTCAACTCCCTCCTCCTCCTCTTCGATGGAGTCGACGTCGTCGTCTCCCTCTCCTTCACCGTCAGATTCCCACTCGCCGTGCTCATCTCCACTTTCACCTCTGCTTGCCTCCCCTTCCTCAGCCTGCTCCTGTGCTCCGTTGGGTGTCGAGTACATCTCAGTAGTTGCCTGGAGAACAACAGATAAGACAAAAGTCAATCGACCGATTCAAAGAAGACCAATGAAGAAAGCAGGATCCCAGTCAGGAACATAAGGTCAGACCTGGTCCACTTCGTATGTGTTGTCGAGTGGAGGAACCCTCCTGGCTCCTCGGGGGTTGTCTTTGTTCCCTGTGATGCTCGACAGCCACCCTTCCAGCATCTCATCAGTGACCTCCTCTGGGTGAATCCGAGTGGTGTCTTCAAGACCCGAGTACAGCCACATCGGGTGGTCACGAGCCTGAAGCGGTTGGATGCGCCTCCGAAGGAAGACCTCCAGCAAATCCATGCCGGTCACACCCTCACGAACAAGATGAACCACTCGACCCACCAGCACTTTGACTTGCGCCTTTTCTTCCGGCGCCACTTTCAGAGAAGCAGGTTTTTGGGCTCGGTCCAGAGAGAAAGGGGGAAGCCCAGTCGACTGTCCTGGGGTCGCCTGGTCTTTACAGTAAAACCAGGTCGACTGCCAACCATGGACCGACTCAGGGAAAGTAATAGATGGAAAAGAACTTTTTCCCCTCGTCTGGATCGCCAAACCCCCGCACAGCTGGATCACCTGCGTCCTTTCATCACTCGGCTTGGCCTTCTTGACCGATTGGGAGCGGCAAGTGAAGATGTGCTTAAAGAGTCCCCAATGGGGGCGGCAACCCAAGAAACCCTCACACAAGAAAACGAAAGCAGCAAGATACACAATGGAATTTGGAGTGAAGTGATGGAGCTGCGCTCCGAAGAAGTTCAGAAAGCATCGGAAAAAAGGATGAGTAGGCAGAGAAAACCCGCGATCGATATGGGTGGCGAGGAGGACGCACTCACCGTCAAGAGGTTGGGGTTCGACTTCTCCCCCCGGGAGACGCGCAGCTTCGTGAGGAATGACTCCCCCCTCGACCATATCGTCAAGATCCTCCTGCCGAATCACCGATGGCATCCAGTCGCCCTGGATCCAGCCCTTGGGCAGAGCAGTCCTTGAGGAAGATCCGCCCCGAGCGGACTTCTTCCCTTTCCCCTGCACCGCCACCTTCTTCGCGCGCTCCAGAGCGGACGTCTTGTCCTTCACCATCGTCGCCGGCGAAGCTCGAACGGGCCTACGGCGCTAGGGTGAGAGCGGAGGTGGCGGAAGACCTTCTGAAGGGAGAAGGAAAAGAGAGAGCACACTGTTTGGGAGCCCTGAGCCTGCGGCTTATAAGAGGCCGCTTCCGAGTGGCTGACTGGTAGGCCCAGGCTATCCCGTCAAATCCCGCAGCAGACGCGCGCGCAGTACGTGGCGAAAAAGGTGGCGCGGAAATCGAGGAGCTTCCGCCTTATCACATCCGATTACTGCGGCCACCCCTGTCCCGCGCGCTTCCCGAAATTCAAATCCCGCAAAATCCGCGGGTTGCGGAACAATTCGTCAGACAGAAGATCCCTTTCGCACCATCACTCGGAACATCACAGGCAAGGAAATTCACTCGACAAAAGGCCTAGAATGGATCAAGGCGACTGGAAGAAGTTGACGACGTCATCTGTGACGATTGATCCAAAACAAGGCACTCATGTAACATAGAGAACCGGTCGGAAGGGTCCTCAACTCATTCCTACTCAAACCTCGATCCATTCGGGGGCTAATGATGAAGCTATGAACCTAGGGTAGGGGCATGGACCTGTCCTAAGTGCCCTACCCAAGGTCACCCCTAGAAGAAGTCACCTTTCAATCGACTTGGAGGTATCCCACTCGACGGGTTCAAGACACTCGACTATGACGCTATCATTCGACCACGAAGAAAGCACTCGACTACAAGGAGCTCTACAGTCACTCCGCGCACAAACGGTCAGACATTAAGTAGCTCTTATGGTCATTATAGCATTTTACTAGGGGCGTTACCAGTAACGCCCAGCCTTAATGTACTTTAAACCCAGCATTACTAAGGGCTGGAGGGGCCTGGCGTACTCTATATAAGCCACCCCCCTCCTCAGTATCAAAGGTTCGCACCCCTGTTATCCTTACACACATAATCCAATCGACCGCCTCCGGGCACCGAGACGTAGGGTTATTACTTCCTCCGAGAAGGGCCTAAACTCGTAAACCCTGTGTTCTTACAACTCTTGCATAGCTAAGATCTAGCCTCTCCATACTTACCCCCCTACATTACTGTCAGACTTAGAACCACGACAGCAGACGACTTCGAGGTGTCATCCCGGAGGGTCTCTCCCGATCATCAAGTGGTGCGAGGGGCAATGAAGGCATCGCCTAAAAGGTGATACTTCAGTCGTCAAGGGTCCGGAGTGTACAGCCCCTGCGGGGACCAACAATAAAGGCCCCGGGCTATCTGGTTTACAGCCGAAGATGACTCTAGGGTCGAGTGAACATATCCCTTCAAAGGGAGTTCGTAACGCAGCCGTTTCCAGGAATCCGGAGGCGCCGGATACGTTGATGGACATGCTGCAAAATGCGTCCGTCTCAGAGGAACATCGTACCTTAGCGGGTACGGTAGTTGAGAGGATTATGTCCACAAGAAGCGGATTGAATGAAGACTTCACAGGCCTACTAAGAGGCTTTGAGGTATGTAATGCAATATCTTAACCCCGCTTTACATGCATAATGCGCTTGTGTATAGATAGTAGCCCCTGAGACTCTGGTCGTCTTCCACAGGGAGGCGATAAGAGGATCAAAAAGATATGCTCAGGAAATGACATAATTAACTTGAAAACAGGCAGTTACGTCAATGACGACTGCCCACACTACGGAAGTTGCAGAATTAAAGTAGAAACTGGAGTCAGCGAATGAGGACATTACTCTTGTTAACAGGCGGCTCGACGAGGCACAAGGTATGTTTTGAGGCAGTCAGCTTATGCATGTATAATAATATGAGCACGGAGCTGAGAATTATGTACTGGGGCATGCATAATTGCAGATGGTGTTGCTGCGGTTGAGACCCTTCGGGCTGAACTTGCCCGGGCCAAGGAACAAGCCAGAGTGAGCAATGCAGCTGTCAAGAAGGCTGCTGCTGAGTTAAAGGCCGAACAAGCTGCTCGGCGCCAGTGTGAGGAGAGAATATCTACCATGGAGCGAGAGCTGAAGGACGCCACTAGCCAATGTGAATTACTTGAGAAGGATAACAAAGCCAAGGCAGTCGAACTTAACAAGGCTTTGCAAAAGGCACGAGAGGCACGGTCCGAGTCTAGAGCAGCTCGGGAGGAGCTCCGGCAAGCTGGGGAGATAGCGGCTGGTAAGCCCTTTCTATTACAGGCTAAATTCGGTGACCCGAAGTATGCCCTGCTTACTCAACTGTGGAGTTCTCCAGACTCATTTTTGGACCTGCCGAAGAGTACCGCCGATGCGGCGCAGTTTTACCAAGCGCAAGATGGACATGCAGTGGAGAAGCTTTTCTGGTCACAGTTCAATGTGCCAGAGCGTCCGTCGTTGCTGAACGAATAAATGGCCCAGTGGGCCGAGCTCCACAAGGTATCCGGAGCTGCCACGAAGGAAGTTGTGGTCCGGCTGTGGCCAACCGAGCCCATTCCGAACAGTTATTTCGGCTTGGTGCAGCGACTTGTTGATGCAGTGCCGCGTATTGACGCCGTTAAGCGGTCAGCGTGCATTGAAGGTGCACGGATGGCCTTTGCCCGTGTCAAGATGTACTGGGCAAAATGAAGGCCGCCGATGTTGCAGCGAAGAGCCCACCCGGGGGCAAGGACCATCGCACGCCGGAGCAATATTTTGGGGATGTCCTAGAGGGCGCCCGCTTGATAGAGGGTCAGTGCTCGAAAGATATTATGTTCGAGTGAACGTATTGGAATTGTAATAATAATATTATGATATATTAAGGCTATGTTATATTTATGCCTTTTACCTGAAAGGTATTTCCTCATGTGCGGCCGTTTATCTGTAATCTGAAAGTTTGCCAGACGTCGGCTTCAGCCCCTCGCATATAATGTGGGGGTGTTCGGAATAGCAACTGACTACACTTGACCCAACGTCTTGGTCCGTGAAGGAGGTGTCAGTGCGGCGAACTAGGCAATCGGACTATAGGGCTTTAACACCTTCACTTAGTCATAGGAGTTTGACGGTGGGTCTACGATATAGCCCCTTGTATGTGCGCGTTTATCCGAATACGGCTGCGCTACATAGGTGACCGGAAAGTGGTCCTTCGTGTTACACGGACAAAATCACAAAAGATTTTAATAAGTCGCCGAGTGGTTGACCAGCTCTCGCGGCATCATGATAGTCAGTTTTCGGCTTTCTCTACTGAGGTGTTTAACCAGGTGAACCGGAAACACAACCGCAGTAGTTCTCCCTTTACTACCCTAGCCGATAGAGCGGAATGTAAGGTAGTAAGCACAGGAGCCGGGCAACCCAACTATTGACCAAAGACATGATTCGGAGCTGATGCATATTATGCCAAACTCGTGACGCTGAAGTATGATGTAGAGCTATTCGGGCTTGTTGGCAATTTAATATGTTGTCGTATCGAGCCCCTAGCGATTAGTGCGAGGTGTGTATGTGAAACCACCGTAGAGGTAAAATACAGTTCTATGAGGCAAAGTAAGTATTGAAGACGGATTATGTTCACTTGAATCTGATTGATACGTCGAACACAATCTTATAGATTATAACACCCCTACCTAGGTTATTTTACATGCCAGAGGTCGAAGGCTGAGGGAAAAGGCTATATCCAGGTTTTAAATAAAGTGTTTGGTCTAAGAAATCTTTTGGGCCTCCTGTCGCACGTCTGCGCGGCCTTTGCCTTAGCGAAGAGGATTCCTTAAAAGGAGCAATCTCTGGTTGTCTGGACGAAATTGGGCTCCGAAAGAGTCCTTACAGGTCCATAGGATGAATAGGTTTTGATTCATATAACTTACTCCCTCCTTCCATCTATAGGTCATAATGCGTTTTTCGAAGCTAACTTTGACCAAACGTTAGAGCAATAATATATGACATGCAACTTACACAAAGCAACCTTCAAATTTGTATGTCAAAGGAGCTTCCAATAATATAATTTTCATAGTATACATCTCATGTGCTATTAATCTTGTCAATAGTCAAAGGTTGTCTTGAAAATCACATTGGGCCCTATATAGATGGAAGGAGGGAGTATATTTGAATAGTTATACTAAAGGTCAAAATTTGACCCAAACTACAAGAAGAACTAATAAATCAGGACGGAGGTAGTAGTTACGAAGAGTTATCATACAGTATTAGCTGGCAATTTTTTATTATATGGAAGGGAGGCCCTGAAATTCAGGGGGAGAGATTGGTGAGAGTTGGATACATAATCACATAGGTCAATTTTCATACTCCCTCCATCTAGGTGTCTAAGTCACCTTACGAAAACCAAATAATTCCGAAACACTTAGGCACGGTACATTAACTTCCTCCTCGTTTCTTCTTTTGTGACAATCAACCAATAAGAGATGTGGGCGTCCATACTTTTAATGACTTGAGACTACCAAACATGACATGCAGTGGTTAGTTCATTGCATGCAATACTATTAATTAGTAAAAAAAGATTAAGTTTTCTCGTTTTTCTCTCCGTCTTGGTCGCGGTGCACAATGTAAGATGATTTACACACCTAGACGGAGGGAGTAGGTTCCTTTGGTAGATGTAGGATTTTCGTATACTTCCGGTCAGAACCTTCGCCCACCTTTTTTTTATGAGGTAAACCTTCGTCCAGCACTGATCGAAGCCTATATTTGGCAAATCACCAAACTGTATTACAGCTTCCACCGGAAGCACGTAGTAAGAAAAAACTTTATTCATCATGCAGATCGTACAGAACGAATACAAGCCATAAGCCATGAAAGAACGCGCCAAGAAAGAAAGAAAGAAAGAAAGAACAGTAAAAATGATTAAACCGTCTACATACGTACTCTCCGTAGCATGCATGGATATGCAGACTTGTGGCTAGCACGTCAAGTAGCAAAACCAAACAAACAACGTAACCGGCTGAAACAAAACGACTGATCGAGCAGAATAATGAGATAATGCCCCTCTCGCAGCACTAATCCGCATGGCCGCATGCAGCAAACGCATGCGTGGGCTGCATGGCACACCTTGCTAGATCGCTTAGCACATGAATCCGGTGGGCGCTTTCTTGCCGCAGTGGTTGAGGATGAGGCTGAGGTTGATGGGGAGGTTGAGCTTGACGATGTTGAGGACGTTGGCGTTGATCACCGTGCAGAGGCACAGGGCCGCCTCCAGGTCGACGAGCCCATCCAGCAGCGGGCAGCACGGCAACGCGGTCGGCCTGCCCACCTGGACCTTGACCAGGTTCAGCGCGTTGACACACGCGCCCACCTTCAGCGCGTCGCGTGGGCACCTGCCGAGCGAGCCCGGGGTCGGGGTGGGCGTCGATGGGGTGGGCGTGGACGGGGTCGGGCAGTTTCCCCCGCACGCGCTGGCCACGGAGAACACGACCAGGTTCACGGCGAGGAACAGCGCGATGGATGCCTTGCCTGCCATTGCTGCCGAGTGATCAATAAGCACAGATCAAATGATCTAGTAGCTGATCTGGAGCTCTGGACTGCTAAATGCTTGTGATGCCCTAAGGGTGGTGCTTGAGTCTGGTATTTATAGGGGGGAGATCGGTGCCATGCTGGCGAATTATTAGCGTGCTTGCGTTCTCTTGCTCGTGAACTTGCATGTGATCGACGGCAATTGGGAGTCTGATCTGGATCGGTTTGCTGAATAATGGCGCTAATGACAAGATCGCTGCATTAGCGGGTGCATGTTGGCGTTTGTTCCTGCTTGCTGATTGATGTTATCTTTGAATATTACGACCTAGACGTATTGGATTGTTGCTAAATTGTGAAGCTGGCTTTAATTTGAATATTGCATCTGTCGGTCACGGACGGGAGTATAACTTTGCACAAAAATCAAACCAGAGGATTAATAAGAGGCAAGGACCAACTTGTTTGAAGGCTTCCAAAGGGCCAACCATAATCTAATCTGCACTAAACGGGTTATTGCTTTAGAGCAGCACTAGCCGAACCCTTAAAAAGTATTACAGTTTTGCTAAGTCTCAGTTGACTGAGACTTCATTATGTCTCAGTCGATACTATCTTCCTTTGATTTTGCATGGAGATTCGTACAAAAAATTTATTTTCAGTTTTTCTTTTTCTTCTTACATACTATATCATTTGACTGAGACTTGGTTACGTCTCAGTCGACTGAGACCTAGCCACACCCAAAGCTTTAACTATTCAAAATTTTCTCTTTGAGGAGTTACACCGGACTAGCCAACCCTTTATCTGGTTTAACTCCTCAAAAATTATAAGCGGCATGTCGGTTGGACCTCAAATTTGAGGAGCAGCAGGCACTTCTAAGGAAAAGTTTGGTCATATCCTTGCAACGGCCCCTCTCCACCTCTCGCCCATGTCGTCGCCGGTGTTGCCTCCGAGTTCCACCCGTAGCCCCTGCCGACACCCCATAGCCTCTATTGCCCTCCTACCCACAGCAGTTCGCTAGCCGGTTGCCGTCGTCGGAATAGACTCAAATGCCGCCCCACCGCCTTGATCCAGTGGATGAAAAAAACGGCCCTTGAGCTTGGCTTGGTCCAGAAAACGGAGTCGGGGGACGACCGGGATGCCATAGAGCACCTGCCAAGCAGCACACCGGCAAAATCAAGATCACCGCAGTTTGGCTACGGCGAGCTTGTTTAGCGACTGGCGAGCACGACTTGAGGAGAATCTTTTTCCTCTTCTATCTCCTACTCTATAAGGATCGTCTAGAAAGCGGAGAGCTTTGGTTCCATTCAAATAGAAAAGCTGACATAGATGTTAAGTGGTGAGAATATCCATAAAGGAGCCGAATGAAATCAAAATTTCATGTTCGATTTTGAATTAGAGACGTTAAAATAATTCAGAATGCTGCAAGCTGTCACACGGCCCCACCATGGACCTGTAGCCTCAGCATCACCTTAACGTCGTTGGTCGAGGCACTCACCTCCTTTGCCTGCAAAGTGTTCGGCGAATTGACTAGGTTTGTTTTTTTCTTTTTCATTGTGTTTTACTCTTTTTCAATCAAATTCAACCACGAATATTGCATGGTGTATACGGAGAGGTTGAGGGAGATGTTCTTCGATGACTCTTCGTCGTCGGAGGAGGAAGAAGACGATGGTGATTTTGAAATGGCCATTTGCCGTGATTGTTAATGAATATTTTCGACGAACGACACTAGGATCACAGTTCGCCCATTTGTACATCAATCGAGATAGAGCAGAGGGCCATGCCAATCTTATGTAGGATTACTTCGCAACCTATTCGGAGAAGTATTTTCGTCGACGATTTCGAATGCATAGAAGTCTCTTCCTGGCCGCATGATCCATGGTTCAAATCGAGAAGGAGTGCATCAAAGAGATAAGTGCGAGTCATTTATCACGTGTGTCACAGCTATTCGAATGCTTATTTATGGTTGTTCAGCCTACCCTATTGATGACCATGCCTGCATTGGGGAAGGTCCAATCTTGGAGGTTGTTCGAAGATACACACAAGCCATTATTGAGATCTATGTGTCATATTACTTGAGGGCACCCGATGACGAACACACGAGAGACTATTGGGTTTGAGTAAAGAACGAGGACCAAGAATGCTCGGATCAATTGATGCATTCACTGGACATGTAAGAATTGTCCCATGGGATGGAAAGCTTAGAACAAAGGGCAGTCCATAGATCCAACAACATTCTTGAGGTAGTTACAATAGAGGATCTATGGATTTGATATTCAAACTTTGGATTGCATGGCTCTCATAATGACCTGAATGTGCTGTCGAGATCACCACTTTCCGGAAGTATTGTTGTTGAAGATGCCCCTTCTTGCAACTATGTTATAAATGGCCAGGAGTACACGATGGTACTACCTTGGATGGCATCTTTCCTCCGTGGGCCATATTTGTGAAGACAATCTCGCGTCCTCAAGGTAACAAGAGATCCCACTTTGCAACGCGTCAAGAGTCGACAAGAAAGGATATGGAGAGAGCTTTAGCTCTGCTTCAAGAGTGCTTTGCTATTATCCGTAGCCCTCCCGAGTATTGGAACCCATAGTTCCTATGGCAAATACTGACATAATGCATTATCTTCCATAACATGATCACTGAAGATGAGAGAGGCATGTCAGAGAACTTTCGGTACATCTCTAATGGTGACCCTGTTGAGTCAGAACACGATCCAAACAAGATATAGAGATTCATCGCAGCGCATTGACGTATCGATAACCAAGACGTTCACCCAGCTCCAAGACGATCCTGTTGAGCATCAGTGGGCACTCCATATCACTTGATTGTTGTGCTTCTATCACGCTCTTTATTTACTTCACTTGGACCCTTTAGTACGCTTGAATTTAAACAATTAATTTGTAAACTTTAAATTTATTATATTCATGAATTGTGCGAACCTTCGTTATCAAGTTTGGATTTAACATGAAGCAAATATGTGGTTGAAATGTAGTACGTAAACCAAAACTTAGAAGAACTGGCTCTTTTTTTAGAGTTAAGTTTTGGGGGTTCAACTAGGACCCATTTTTCTTCAACTTCTTAAATTTGAGAAGTTAAGGTCTAAGGGCCATTTGAGGGCCTAAATTACATGGGATCATCGAAAGATGCTCTTAGATGGTTAGTGATCATATTTATAATAATTGGAGCAGGAATTCATGCCTTGAGTTTTCTTTTTCAAAAGAGTCCCGATTTTTGGTTCTTTTTTCTTCTGATGATTTTCTTTTTATGCACAAAAAACAAAAATAATGTTAAAAAAGTGTTTGCGAATGCAAAACTGTCTTGGATTAAAAAAGTTCACAAATTCAATAAACATGAATTCTAATTTTTTTTGCGAATCCAAAAATGTGCATGAATTCGAAAAGGTGTTCACAATACAAAATATGGTAAAACAATTCTCCACACCGAACAATTATTTAAAATACGATGAACAATTTATTTATACACAACGAAGTTTTTCAATATATGGTGAGCAATTTTCAATTACACATGAACATTGCAAATAGAGTGAACATTTTTACAAAATACATACTGAACAATTATTTAATACACAACGAACTCTTTTTAATATGTGGTGAACAATTTTTAATTACACATTGAACAAAAATGTACAGAAATTTGACAAAAGTATCGCGAATCCAAAGATTGTTTGTGGATTCAGAAAGAGTTCTTGAATTCAAAAAATGTCTGTGATTCCAAAAAAATGTTCATGAATTCAAAAATGTGATAGTGAATTCAAAAATATATTCATGAATCCAAAATATGTTCGTCAATTCAGAAAAACGTTTACGAATTCAAAATTTGTTCGTGAATCAAGAAAAAGTCATGAATTCAAAATGGTTCACAAATCCAAAAAAATCATGAATTCAAAAAAACATATGTTCACAGACATAAAAATGTTCTTGAATTGGAAAATTAAGAATGTTCATGAATTTTAAAATTATTTTCTAATTTAAAACAGTTCATGAATTAAGAAAATCTTGCAAATCAGAGCAAAAGTTTCATGAAATAAAAAGTAAAAATGGAGGAGGAAAAACAAAATAACAGGGGACCTAGGAAGAAAACAGTTTACGTGCAAAGGTCGACTCTTTCCTCTCAATTTGCTCCCGCTGCCTAATATTGCACGAACCCAACCATGCCTCAGTGGCTAGAAACGCACCCCCAACACTCTGTATTGATTCCTGGATGCCCCCCTTTTCTTTCTTTCTCTTATTTTATGTGCACGTTAATGGGTCGGCCCATACTGCGGTCGTTGATCGCGAATCCTACTTGGCGCCTTCATCACCTAGTGTATTCGGTACGGGGCACACCCCCTCACCCACGAGAGCTCCTATGCGCCGCTCGTTGCGGCGAATTGTCAAGCGGACGCACAGGCGCGTCTCCAGCTGGGCCGGCCCATTAGCGCAACGCAGCGTAAAAATACCAAAAATCACTGTTCGAGGGAGGTATCGAACCAGGGACATCCTTCTACGTACGCATGGGCCTAGCCAACGAGATAGATAAGCTTTCTTGGTTTACTAAGGCGCGCGATGCTAAAAGGTAATGTAGATCCGAACATTTTGTCAAATTCCGAACGCGAACATTATTTTTAAGAAGTGTTTTTTTTAAAGCAAACACTTTTCAAACTTTAGAATAAAAACTACAAAGCTTGAACTTTTTCTGAGTATGTGAACAAAGTTTTGATAAAATGAACACTTTTCAAAATCCCAATCATTTTTTTGAATTTAGAGAACAAAATTTTAAAATTGAGAACAAAATTTGAAAATGACCATTTTTTAAAGCACAAACATGTTTTGAATCTTGAGAATTGTTTTAGAAAAGGCGAAGAAATTTGGAAGCACGGACAATTTTTTAAAGCATGAATATTTTTTTGAATCCTGAGAACAATTTTTGAAATGAAGAACAAATTTGGAAGCACGAACAATTTCTTAAAGCACGAACATTTTTTTAATATTGAGAACAAATTTTGAAACAGCAAACAAATTTGGAAGCGCGAACATTTTTTGAAAATGTGAACAAAAAATTGAAAATCTGGTACATTATATGAATTTCGTAAGTTTTGAAATTTTTTGTGTAAGGAGAATAATTTTTGAATTTTGATATTTTTTTTGAAGACTGAACATTTTATGGAAACACAAAGAAAATTTGAATATTTTGAAAAAAAATAGGAGGATAAAAGAAAAAGGAAATTTGAAATCAGGTACATTTGTTGAAATCCCTGAAAAAAATTCAAACACGAACATATTTTGAAATCATGAACAAAATTTGAAAACAAGAACAAATTTTGAAACATGAACAATTACTGAATTTGTGAAAATATTTAGAAATCAAGAACATTTTTTGAAATTCTTGGACATTTTTTAAACATGGATATTTTTTAAAAATTGTGATTAAAATTTTGAACACGTGAACATTTTTTGAAATTTGGAACAAATATTTGAAAATGTCTAACAAAAGAAACAGGAAAAACATAAATAAACGAAAAAAGAGAAACGAAAAAGAAAAGGAAACAGGAACAGAAAAAGAAAAAAAGAAACAGAGAGAAAAATAAAAAATAAAAAGGGAAAATAGATTGACCGGTTCAGGAACCTTCTAGAAGGTTCCCAAAACCGAAAAAAAACCCGCTGGGAAACCTCTAGAAGATCCCTAAAACCGAATCCTTCTACGTACTACAGATGGGCCGGCCCAAATTGCTCGCTCGCTCGCCCTGTCTATGCGATCGCTCGACAGTTTGCCACAGAGAGCGGCAAATAGGGTTTTCCCTCACCCACCCCCACCCCCATACTGAGGGGGCGGCAATTTATGACTATAGCAGTAGTTTGGTTTCTTATGCCGTTTTATTGGCCTTTTTGTGTTTTGTTTCTGTCCATTTTAGGACCAATTTACGTTGGATGTATTTAAATTTATTTTTACTTTTTCCATTTCAGTTTTTATGATTTTTTTCAAATTTGTGGACTTCTTAAAATCTACGAACTTTTAGCTTTGAACTTTATTTGATTTTCGTGATTTTTTTCTCTAATTCATGACGTTTTTTGAAATTTTTTTTAATTTTTTCAAAATTTCAGAATTTTGTTTATGAACTTTTCTCAAATTCGTGTTTGATTTCAAAAAAATTGTGAAATCCTTATATTTTGTACTGTTATTAACATTTTTAAAGTCAATGGTCAACTGGTCAACCAACCACCCAGCGAGATGCCATGAGTGAGCAAGATGCACGCGAAGCGATGTGTTAGCGAGAAGTGTTTTGCTCGGCCAGCGCGCTAGGTAGCGCGTTCCAGCGCCAACGCCATTAACCGGTGTTAAGAGCGCGAGAGCTATATCTTGCTTATAGCAAGAGTAGTTTATGTCTCACATGAAGCTCTTTCGTGCGTTGTACATTACTACGCCAGCCCGTTCACTCGCACTCACTCGCTCGAGCTCGTTGTAGCTCTATTCGATGTGTTTTCCTCCGGGTTTTTTTTTTTGCTCTTTGTTTCTTTCTGGAGTTTTTTGTTTTTTTTCTTTTTTTGTCATGGGTTTTCTTCATTTTATTCCGGGTATCTACGCCAGGAACATTTTTTCACATGTTTAATATTTTTTAAGTACATGATTACATTTTATAAAACTTATTTTGGATGACTACTTTTTGTATACACATTACAAATTTTTTGTATATATCATGACCATTTCTAATACATGTTTAATAGTTTATACATATGATTAACATCTTTTATACACAATCAACATTTTTAGCATTTATATTCAAATTTATTAATACACATTCTACATTTTTCGTATTGGTTTGCTATTTCTCGGGTACCTAAAAAATTTCTTGCATCTGCCACCTTCTTCTTTCCTTCCTTCCTTCCAACACCACCGGAGAAGAAGAAACCTCGCCGGAGAAGCCATTGCCCCACCATCTATCTTAGGAGGAAGCCATTGCCCCATTATCTATCTTAGGGATGGGGTGCGGGAGATCGCCGGAATTCTTCTCAGTTGTAGCGGTTCTCAGAGGGATGGTCAGGGTAGCAGTCAGCAATGATGGTGGAGGAGGTCGAAGAAAGGGCGGGGCGGCGAGGCAGTGCATGGTAGCGACCGCCGGCCGCGGGTGGTGGAGGCCAGCAGTTAGGGTGAGGCAGGCTAAGGGTTGTGGGAGGAAGAAGAAGCAGAGGAAGAGGATAAACAGCGGCGGCACGTTTCTAACTGTTGATACTGATTTGATTGTCTAAATCGTAAGTGACTGACACAAACAATTATTTTAGCTGCCTGATCATTAGACGATCCATTTTCATATACATGGGGAACATTTTTTGTACACTCTTAACATTTTTAAAATAGATGGTTAGTTTTTTTTCAAATATTTGTGTTTGATGACTATTTTTCATACACATTGTACATTTTTGGTATATATCTTATCTGTAATATTTTTTATACATGGTTAACATTTTTCAAATATATGATTAACATTACTTTTATACATGATTAGCATTTTTAAAATGTATCTTTTTATTCAACTTTTTTCATACATGTCCTATATTTTTTCTATACATCAGAAACATTTTTATAAGCATTTAAAATTTTATAAATAGTCAAATGCGTGGTTAAAACTTTTCAAAAATACACGATCAACTTTCTTCATACACATTTTTTATACATAGGAAATGTTTTTTATACACATTTAACATTTTACAAATGTTAAATTAACATTTTTGAATGTTCATGTAGAGTCTTTTTGTAATATTAGATCTAATAAGACCTATATTATGGACGGAGGGAGTATATATTTAGAATATTTGGAGACCTCCTGTACAGTGCCGCGCTGGTACAAATATTTAGACCTCCCGTACCGGATGTCTCCAAAACCAGCCCACAATTAACTGGAAAAAAAAGAGCCCACGGGCCCTAGACTTATTCGATCCATTTGTTAAAAAAAAAATACCATTCGATGCATCGTTCCCTTCACGCTGTGAGTTCTTTTTTTTTTCACGCTGTGAGTTCTTGAGATTGCGGTTACTCCTACTTCCCCCATCAAAAATGCGCACGCTCTCCCCTCACGAGGCACCAAGAAATCAGATCGAATTTGCGCGCTCGCGACGATGCGGTTGCCAAAGCGCGCGCGCACGTTCCGGCGAAGAGCCGCAACTCCTCAAACCTCACACGCGGCCGCTCAGACCGCAACAAAACCGCCCGCTCAGACCGCACCACCGACGGAGAACGCCACTGCCGCGTCAGAAACGGAAGAAGCCCTGCCCATGGACACGCCGCCGGCGGCGACGCGGCCGGCGAGCCGTCGCTCGAACCCCGTGGTGGAGCGGAAGCTCGTCGAACTTGACGAGTGCCTCACCAAGGCGCTTAACTCCCGGCCGCGGCGCTATGACGTGGACGCCAGACTGTTCCCGGAGATCCAGGCCAGGATCGACTTCCTCCGCTCGCTCATCGCCGCCGAGCGGGACAGCCACAGCCACAGCGGCGGGCGGCCGGGGCACCTTGTCGAGGCCGAGGAGCGCTTCGGCGTCCTCGAGAGGGCGTTCCAGCAGTGGGCGCAGAGTGTCGTCGCCGCGGCAACCGAGGAAGAAGAAGCCTATCAGGCGGCGTCCGAGTCCGGGTCTGAGTCGTCCGGCGGCTGCTCATGCAACGACTCCTGCTCCGGCTTCGAGTTCACGGGCCCGGAGGTGGCGCCCGACCCCAAGTGCAGCCCCGAGAGCGGCGACGCGGCGGAGGCACACAAGGAGGCGGCCGCGGCGACAGAGGTGGCGCCCACGACAGGTACTACCGCCCGGCGCCGCTGGTGGAGACGGCGCGCCGCTCTGTGCGGCGCTGCTGGCGTGGTGGCGGTGATCGCGCTCGCCGCCGGGTTGGCGCTAGAGTTTGCCGCGGTTTCGGGGCCGTCAGCCAACCTTGTTCCGACGTAGATTACGTGATGGGTCTTTGTTTTTTATCCTAGTTCTTCCGCTGTTGTCAGTGTTGTGAAGTTGAAGTTAAGTTGCCATGTGTTTATATTTCTGACTAGCAAATTGGTGTTAGAGTACAAGTGTATAATTGTAAGTTTCTGAATAAATACTCGGTTTCACAGTCTCTCTGGAACCATCAAGTTAACCTCCTTCAATGAACTTTATTGTTTTATAAATTTGCCTTTCTGTTATGCATTTCTTGCTTCCTGTCTTTTTGTCAAGATTTCATTATATGACTGATTTGTCCTAAATCGCACCAGCCTCAAATTGTGTAGTGCACTAGTCTCCATGTACAAAATCAAAAGGGGGAAGAACGCAACTTGTGCCTTTCTTTATATACAAAAAAGACATCTGAAAGATGTTTTGCCATGGAACCGAAGATGTGTTGTCATGGCAACTTTAATGCATTTTGCACATGCCAAATGAAGATGCCTTGGCATGGCAACTTAAGATGGATGTATTGCCATGTAAACCGAAAATGTTGGCATGCCAAAAATATGTTTTGCCATGGCTACTTATGATGTTTCTTTTTTGAGAGTGAACTTATGATGTTAATTAGCCATGTCAAGTCCTTTTTGCATTCTTTGCAGATAACTTCCATCTCGCCATAGACGAAAAGTACCCAATTTCATGCCAAGAGACCATGTAAGGGTTGTACGACCCATCCATATGATAAAAAGACTCACAAGCCTAAGAGCAATTCCTTCCTTCCCTAGCATTAATTAAGGACTGGCTTGCTTCGAGAGAAAGGAAATCTGAATTCCATAGTCGTCTTCCTCTTTGTCCATTCAAGTTTTTCCGATATGAGATTTAGGTGGCAACTTTTTGGTTCTGTCATTTTCTTCTTGCCGATTTGACATCATGTGTGTTGGTAGTTTATTAGCAACAAATTGGGCAACTCTAAGTATATGTATGACCTCGCAAAAAAAGTATATGTATGAAACAGTTGTAGTGTGCAGACCATACTTCCTTTCATTTCACAAACAGGCTATATCATTATAATTTTAGACAAGTCACTATTATAGCACACTCATGGCAAACTATTTCTTCAAATGAATTTAGGGGTTTACAGTGAGCAATTTTCATAGATAGTTTTTTTTTATAATTTCACGGTTTATGCAAATAGGCATACCTTTTTACTATCACACACACACACACACACACACATGCCTTTTTGTATTTTTACTATCTATGACGCTGATGGCTTTGTGGAAATTTTATTATCTAAACCATGGCAAATTGTCTATTCTTTATTGGACGCGTCTACTGGACGGCTGGCTGCCCAGTAGAGCGATCCAGCGGCCGGTCAATAAGGTAAGTACCTGTCCCTTTCATGTTCAGAAAAAGAAAACAAAGGAAACGGCTACCCGTCTCACCGTTTGGTCAGCCGCTGCATGCATGCGCTTGTGCATTAATTTTTGGATTTCAAAATTATAAAAGACATATCTTCTAAACCACGTGTCGAAATTCAGATCCGTTTTCACCGTTGAAACCCTCGCGACGTGCTCTTCAAAAGTAGATCCCGCATGTGGATGTTTCGACGAACTAGTCTTCCTGCCAACTAAACATCAATATGTGTGCAACTAGACTACATGATGCGCCAACTGGGCATATGTGTGTGCCAATAGTCCTTCTGCCAACTAAACATCAATGTGTGTGCAACTAGACTACATTCCCGCGCCAACTGAGCATATGTGTGTGCCAATAATCCTGCCAACTAAACAACAATGTATGTGCAACTAGACTACATTGCCGCGCCAACTGAGCATATATTTGTGTAACTAGTCCTGTCAACTAAATATCAATGTGTTTGCAACTAGACTACATTGCCGCGTCAATTGCGCATATGTGTGTGCAACTAGTGTCCTGCCAACTAAATATCAATATGTGTGCAACTAGTTCTTTTAGAAGCTAAACATCAATATGTGTGCAACTAGACTACATTATAAGCCAATTAAACATCAATATGTGTACAAACTAGACTAAATTACAAGCCAACTTATTTTAAAATAAATTACACCATGTAGTACTAAAGTTGCACAATGCAGTACTTTAGTTACATCATATAGCATCAAAATTGGCATCAAAAAACTTTCGTCAAAACATATCCATGCGGGGTCTAGTTTTAAAGATCTCGTCGCGATGAATCCAACCGTGAAAACGGAATTGAATTCCGACGTGTGGTTTAAATGATATGGCTTTAAAAGAATTTGAAATTCCGAAATAAATATACGTGGATCTGCTTTCTCTAACTGATGAGACCAGTGTAAACACATTTAATGCCAGCACCCATATGCGCTACGAGACAAAAAAAATGCACATGCATGTGTGTGGCAGATGCGGCCGCTCGGGAACACTAAAAAGTGCACGGCCACTTTTTAGACTTTGGGTTCTTTATTTATGGATATATTGTAGTTTTATTATTAATGGCAACTTATGTGGGTGTGTGCTATATATAACGAGATTCCTTAATATTACTATCTAGCAGTCTCATTATCCAGGTCTTGTCAAATTTTTGGTATGTTGTTTCGTTTATATAACTATACAAAAGATGAAACTTATGTTGTTTTGATTATCTCATCACAGTCGCGCATGCAATTTTTTGATACATGGAAAAATGAGTTTGTTTTTATTGATTGGTTGTTGAAGATTTTAGGAAAACATAGCAATATGAGCACCCTCACATGCACATACAATATATGGTAACTTTATTTATTTATTGCATAGACTAAATTGAGACAAATTAAGAGAAATTTTTTGTAGTTTATTACCTGTGAGGTTTTTTTCGGATGAGGTACTCTGCCGGCGAGCTGCGATTTTGTTGTAGTTAGGTAGAAAAATAATGTCTTTTTTGGCATGTTATTGCAAAAGGAGCAGTGAGAGCTTGCCGCCTGGCCCATTTGCTTGCGGGGTTCAAGGGAGGGAGGGAGGGGGGGGGGGTCGCACCCTATACCGTTTAAGGGTGAACGGTCAGAAGCAGACCTTTGACCACGTACGTTGCTTCGCGCCGCGGCAATTAGGTGGAACGGCCACGTGCTATGCGCATCCTTATTGGACAAGTATACGTCACACCGTTCATTCGAGGGTGAACGGTGATGGTCGCGCGGAGACCCTTGCGCCGTTGTGTGCACACATTACACCGCGCCCGCGGCGATTAGGGGGAACGGTCACGCGTTATGCGCGTCCTTTTTATTATTGGAAATCTATAATACTCGTACCATATTACAAGTTATCCTCACATTTCTTCCCACTAAACTTCACCTTAAAAGGAGGCACATCGAAGCTGCAAGAACCAAATCCATCATTCATGCCGAAGCCCCTCCCCATGGCCATGGCCAACATCTTCATCTGTTTCCTTCTGCTATCATCGCTCATCGCTTCGCCTCTGGAGTCCGCAAGGATCGTCCACGAGTACCGCGCCCACATCGCTGCAGGTACTTCATCTCTTCAGATCCAAATAATAATAAGCAAAGTAAAGCGCCTACAATTTCTTGTCATCATGAGTTTGGGGCAGACATCAGGAATCTGACTCTGTTGTTTGCATCAGGTGAGGAAACGCCTGATCGCCATCTAGCCGACGACCTTGGGGAAATCAAGAGGGCGCAGCCCCGTCAATTCGCGCCGCCGTCGCCACAAGCGAACGAGCAACGCTACCCCCCGATTTGGCATGATGGATCCCCCTCTGTCTAACTGTCTGTGCAAACCTGATGGAAAAATAATAATATGAAAATTCTTTTTTTTGTGGGGAATAATATGAGAATTCTGTGCTTCAGATGATGTGCCCTGTATGATTCTCTTCTTTTATCTTCAATAGCCTCCAGATGTGTTAAATTGGAGCATAGTGAGTAAGTCTGCATATCCTCTCTCGCGACCGGCTCGTCCCAAGCGGGTGACCCGTCTCCCTCCCCTAGACCCTTCCCTCACCCACTCTTCCCCCGCCGTTGCCGGCGTGCGTCACCAGGCTCAGCCCTGGCGGCGCCGCTGGAGGCGGACCGATGCTTCTCCCCTCCCGGTGAGGCTCCTCCGTGGGGCGGAGCGGATCTAGGCGGTGCTCTCAGGCGGCGACGGTCCAGCGCGGTGGCGGGGTGACTTGGCGCTGGTGTGGGTGGTCGGCTGTGCGATGGCGTGGGATGGCGGCGCCCGCTCGGCCAGATCTGGGTCGGGGCGGGCCGGCAGCTTCTTTGTCGGCGGCATAGCCCTTGGAGGTGGAGGTGGGGCGTAGGGAGTCTGGGTGGTGGCGGCGTTGTTGCCGCCTTGCTGCAGCGTGGCAGCAGCGGCTTTGCGGGCCTGATCTGGCCTGGCCGGCACCGGGAGGCCTGGTGTGCCCGTGTTGCCGCGTCCGGCCGGCTACCGCGATGGCGCTGGAGGCAGTGACCTCCCCCGCGACGGCAGTGAAGGCAGTTCCCTTTCGCGCAGCCTTGGTGTTGTCGCCCCGTTTCCTTGCGCTTCCATTTTCCGTCCTCTAGGCCTCGTGATGGTCACCACAGTGAGACAATGAGGGTGGCGTCAAGATCGTGGTGGCGCATGCTAGTGGGTGGCAAGCTGGATGCAAGGCTCCGAAGCAGTTGGGTAGTGGTGTTGCGGGGTTGGGAGAAATCCATGTCGGCTCGTCTGATGCCGACGCGGTGACGCATGCGGGTGCCGCCATTCCTTCCCGAAGGGCGTCAGATGTTCCCATTCTTCTCTTCCCTCCGTGTGCCACGAAAAACCCTAGGACATGTACGGGCAACCGCGTTGTCGTCGCGCACTCCTTCTTGGGTGTTGCTTGGTACGCGGCGTTTCAGAGTGCTAGGTGTGTGGTGGGACGACTCAGGATGGCACAACGGTGGCGGCTTATCCATGTTTCATCGAGCTGCCGTTGTTGGCATTTGTTTCTCTTTTTTTTTTCCTTTTTTTCTTTTGGGTTTGATGTGCTGCTGACCCCAATAGTTGTTCCATGTGGTTGCTATAATAATATATAGCGGAGCGCAAGCCTATTTCGAGAAGATGTGTTAAACTGTCAAGAATATGCACTTCATACATATGTGACCGACAAGGTTGACCATGGATCTTGACGTTGTATCTCACATAGAAAAGTACTGCCTCTGTCCGAAATTAGTTATAGCTGAACTGGATGCACGTAGATGTATTTTTATGTTAAATACATCCATTTGAGCAATAAATAATTCTGAAACTCCTACAAAATCGATATAGCGGGGCGCAGGCCTATTTCGAGAAGATGTGTTTCGGTCATGGATCTTGCGTTGTATCTCACATAGAAAAGTACTATCTCCGTCCGAAATTAGTTGTCGCTGATATGAATGTATCTAGATGTATTTATGTGTTAGATATATCCATTTGAGCAATAAGTAATTCTAAAACTCCTACAAAATCGAATTGACATGACATGACTCTGCAACGGATGAACCATATATACATGAACTTGATGCATGTTCTTCCTATGTAAGATTGACAAGAACTGGATCCGTTTCTAGTCCTAGCGCATGTGTTGCGGTACTTATAATGCGACTAAACCTTTATGTGCTTCATCAAGTGTCCGATGAAGACAGATGACATGAAGACTAACAGCACAAACATTACGGAGAAGCCCTGCTGAGGTGATCCTGCTTCCCTAAGCAGTTCCTGAAATAAGGCCAGGATGATATGTTCAGATAGATATCTGACAGTAAATAAAATACATACCTACACAGGCAATCATTTAGGAATCAGAACATTAGATGTTTCAATGGACAAAGGTGCCCACAATTTTGTGACCCCACGTGCTAATTGCCTTCACAGAGAGCCACATTAAGATATTATACTAGTTAGCTTTCCTTAATCCTTATCTCCTTTTTTGCGGGAGTTATCACCAAATGCCGGTGCTTACCTTATCGATCAAAGGTGTAGTTTTGAAAGTCTTACTGGATTGTCACTACTGGAAAAAGTGAAGTCAGTGCTTCGTCTTTACTTTCAAGTTTATTATCCCTAGAAAAACTATTGGAAGAGTTCATTATCTCTCAACAATTGGTTAAGTTTGGCACTTAACTTTCAAAATACCTAACATATGTGGCCACTGAACCCAGTCAGAATGGTATGACCAGTGACATGGAGGTGATTCGTACGGAATGGTGCCCAATCAGCACAAGAATATATAAATTGTTACTACCTCTATCCGGGTTGTAAGTTGGCCACGATTTTTAGGTCTTCAATTTAGTAACTAGCAAAACCTGTTTTTAGGCTGCAAAAATTATATCTTTAGATTCTCCATCGAATGAACTTTCAGAACATATATATATGGCATGTTCCACGGGTTTTGCTAAGTCTACTTGAAGATCAAAATTGTGTGCCCGACTTACAAATCGTGATGGACGGAGTAGAAAACATGTGAAAAGCGGAACAAACATTATGTTAGAAACTAAATTTGTATTTAAAATATACAAAAAAGTGGGTGGATTCCAAAAAACCAAAAATAATTTAAGATACAAAATAAGAAAAATAATCACAAGTATTACTTCAGAAATACTAAAAATTTGAGATACTCAAGATAAGTTAGCAAAGAAGTAAGAAAAAATTTGAATTGTGGATATATATGCCGAATAAATATTTTTTCACGAATTAGCTTTTTTTTAATATGTATGGGTTTCTAGATTTTTGTTAAATTCCTATTTTTAAAAAATAATAGAATAGCTTGCTAAAGCTTTTATTTTTTGTTTGCATGTTTCCTTTTAATCATTTATGGAAAACTCGTTAAAAATCCAATGTGTGGACTTGGTTGCTGGACCATGTCCACACATTGGCCATGCTGCTTCAAGTGAGACCAGGGACACAATTTGTTCAATACTACTCCCTCCGTACCAAAATAAGTGTCGTGGTTTTAGTTCAGTTTAAACTAAAACCACAAGACTTCTTTTGGAACGGAGGGAGTAGAAGCTAACTGACAAATTTATCTGGGTTTAAACTTCACGGGCCAAAACAAAACACGGCTAATGGTTGAGACTTGAGAGGTCAAAATAAAATTTTATATTTTATGTCATGATAAATATTTTCCTTGCATCCAGGCATTCATATAATTTTCTATCATAATTTCAGAGTTTGTCTATATTTTTAGGAGCAAATTATATCCATTCCAACATTAACATTTACTACCTTCATTTTTCATTTTGGACCATGATGAATATTCGATCGGTTTTGCATGAATACTACTATGGATTTTAGGAGAAGTAGCATGATTTAAGAAAATAATGTTGGATGTTACACTAAGATTAGTATGTATTTGAAGTACCATAATTGAACACCATCTAAGAAGTAGAAAAAGGAATCTGAATGGGGTCTTACAATATTTTGCTGAAGTTTTTTCTGATTTTCTTCTCTTGTATATACTTTTTCTCCAACAAGCGTCGTCGTCGATACAACAGAGGCACCCTAAACAAAAACATGCAATAGAGATAGATCAATATAATACAATGTATATATTTTTTTGTTATCCACAAAATGATACTGAGTACTAACTCGAATACTCGACGAACAGTATTTAATGAATTTGATCTATTCATCTACAAACGAGACACTTCAGAAAAATGTGTTCAGATATTTATTTGCAGAACTACATGAGTTTTGATATGTGTTCAGATATTGTCAGTGTGCAGTGTCTTTTGACTGGGGAATGAATTACCTTGGTACATGAAAGTTTGGCTCCAGAATTATCTATGCGTCTAGATGCCTGAGAAGCAAATGAACACATGGTCACAAGAAATGCATGACATTGTTCTTGATGCAGCACAAAAAAACAGTGATGCTATCAGCCTATCACTTACAGCATCAAACGCTGATGATACTTTCGCCTCATAGCCCATCGTCACCTCTGACCGAGGGGATGCATCCTCCTCCTCTGCCTCCTCGGGCACCGGCGAGGGGGGATTAGCAGCAATGTAAACCACCCGCAGCTTGAACTCCTCGATCAACCTACCCGGCGCCCTGGTGAACTGCACAAACCGCAACAGTCACATTACGCCGGGCCGGAGAAACGTACCAGGAGAAACGTACCGAATTTACTGGCATCCATCAGTCAGCAAGGAGAAGCACATGAACCTACCAGTTCAGGAACAAGATCTCTCATGGTGGCCCCGTCCCGGGCCACGGCGCTCTGCACGAGGAATTTGTCCTTGCAATGGTGATACAGCTGCATGTCCCTGGGAGCCTGCATCGTAACTAAACCGATCCCAGCGCTTCAGCGACGATGACTGACACAGTTGGCGTCAGTCAGACAGACAAGCCGATGAATCAGTTAAGCAGGCCGCACCTGTGACGCTGCAGGAGCTCCGGGGCAGCAGTATGCCGCAGGTGTGGCGCACCGAGTACTTCCTCGGGTTCGTCGTCTTCACCTGCGGATTGGAATTTGGAACCATGACAATCCGTCACCCTCCCACCCAATGGCACCGCGGACAGAGACAGGGTAGCAGCAGAGCGCGAGGACAAAGAGGAGGGTGTTCAGTCATTCACCTTGAACGCCACGTACTTGTCGGTCTTGTTGATGAGCTGCATGCAGCACGATCGCTGCCTCTTGACCTCGTCTTCTCGATCGGGCCGCGGAGAGCAAGCAAGCAAGAAGAAAATCAGTCGGCGCTGCTGAATTAGGCAGGGGTAGGAGTGGTTCTTGAGGGCACTTACAGGGGATCTTGAGCTCGGACGGGCAGACCCGAAGCAGAGTGCTGCTCATGGCTCCGATCAGAGAGCTCCGCGAGAACCAGGAACAGCGAAGAGATTCGATCGTTGCCCCTAGAAGTGCTCCTGCTTCTCAAGAACCAAGCCAGTGCAGTGAACTGGACGGCGCGGGAGGTGGTTGGGTCGGCGGCGGTTCCTGCCTCCGGAAGCAAAGTGCGGGAATAAATCGCAATGATGGCGATGATGGATGATCTGGAGCCGCGGGGAGCAGCTCGGGACGCAGAGGAATATGATATCCTCAAGAATAGTGGTGGGTTTGGCCTCGTCTTTAGCCGCTCTTGGGTCCTGGGTGGTGGATTGAGTTGCACTTGCAGCGCACACTGCAGAGCCGCCGGCGCCGGGGATGTGATCGCGCGATCGCATTGGTAGGATGCGGCGTCCACGTTAGGCTAAGCTCTGCTCTGACTGTGCCTCGTCGGGATTTCCCCCCTTTCTAGCTCGGCATTGGGACAATGGGGCGTGACATTATTATTTTTTGTTTGTTTGTTTGATTGATGATTGTGGGATGTGGTGCGTTACCATACAACTGAATTATGTGAATATGAGCCTTCAAAAAAAATTATGTGAATATGACCGAAAGTGGTAACTGATTACTGGTGGAATGGCACCGCCTGTGTCCACTGTAAAATGGCACTCTCGAAAGAGAAGATAGCTATCTAGTGATTGGTGCTGCTGGTTGGGCCTGGGTAAGTAGCTAATGGATTGGGTTCTCTGCTGCAAGATGGAGTGGGTGACTAGGCTTCTCATCTTGATTAAAGGCCGCCAGGGGGTGGGTCAGGGCCAGGTAGCAGTGGTTGCCAAATCAATTATCGTATCGGTGAGATATCAGCTTCAGCACTACGACGAACTCCAATATTTTCAGAGCGTAGTTAGACCGCGATTGGACTGGGTTTACCCAAAACTGGACGAGAGTAGTGTAGCAGGTTGACTGCGATGGAGTTTCACACTCGCGCTTTATGGCACACCCATGACATTTTTTAAAAGATAACACACACAACCACAACATTCACCGCACGTCTGCTACTCCACTTTTCTTCTTTAGCTTTCAGGCTTTGCATAGTCACTGTCCAGTGTCCACCAATCCAGATGTAATATATAAGTAGTACTTTTAACACCCAATCCACAACGCTTCATCACCCAGTTTCTGTACGGTGGGCCATCGCTGAAAATATTCGTCATTAGGTTGTGCAATAAAGTTGCAGCTGTGCCAGATACTGCTCACCTTTCGTGTTGTATTAGAACACTAGTCATGTGTCTGAAAGCTTTCATATTCCATACCCCAAGCATCAGCAGTAATGCGGAGAAACTTTGCACCGAGTGAAGTCTATTTTAAACCTTGAGGTTGTAGGGCTCGCCGCGAACTATTAGATTGGAAGCATTCCTACTCTTCGAGGGAGCCGCGTAGTATGTATATATTGTGGACGAGAAGACGCCCTCGTCGTTGTGTACAAGTCAGGAACGATCAATCTCTGATCTGACCGTTTACAAGAGAAAGAGGAGTTTAAACAGAAGTACAGAAGGAGGTTGAGATTACATGGACTCTTGATAACCAATATATCTAACACCTACCTTAATCTCGACTATCCTATATTTAGATTCCTCTTGAATTCTTCAAATAGCTTGACTGGCAAAGCTTTAGTAAAACCGTCTGCCACTTGATCTTTGGAAGGAATGAATCGAATGTCCAACTTTTTCTCTGCAACTCTTTCTCGCACAAAATAAAAAATCAATTTCAATATGTTTGGTTCTATCATGAAACACTAGATTTGTAGAAAGATAAGTTGCTCCCAAATTATCACACCATAGGCATGAAGTGCGATGTTGCTTGATTCCCAACTCATGAAGTAATGATTCTAGCCAAATAATTTCAGCTGTAGCATTTGCTAGAGATTCGTACTCTGTTTTTGTACTTGATCTTGACACTGTAGCTTGTTTCCTAGCACTCCAGGAAATAAGATTAGAGCCAAAAAAATGCAAAATCTCCAGTTGATTTTCTATCATCACTGCATCCTGCCCAATCAGCATCAGAAAAAGCACTAACAAGAGTAGAATTATAGCGTCTGAACTGAAGACCTAAACTTGCAGTATGGTTTATGTATCTTATAATTCTTTTAACTGATGTGCAGTGTGCAGTAGTATGTGCATGTAAATACTGACAAACCTTGTTGACAACAAAAGATATGTCTGGCCGTGTCGATGTTAAGTACTGTAAAGCTCCCACAGTGCTTCTGTATCTAGTGCTTTCTTCCTCTTTAAGTGGCTCTCATTCAAATGTTGAAAGTTTTTCTGAAGATGACAATGGTGTGGGTGGAGGCTTGCAGTCCTTCATCCACATACGAGCTAGAAGTTCAATAGCATACTTTTCTTTACTCAACAATATGCCATCTTGAACTTTCTTAACTTCAATGCCTAGGAAGAAATATAGATCACCAAGATCCTTGAGGGCAAATTCTAAACTTAGATCATGGAGAAGAGCATTAGTGGCACTTTGTGAAGAACTTGCAACTATAATATCATCAACATATATTAACACAAATATAACTGTGTTTGCCTTGTTATAAATGAAAAGTGACGTGTCAGCTTTGGATGCAACAAAACCAAGATGCCTTAACTGAGAGCTCAACCTTGAGTACCATGCGCTTGGTGCTTGTTTTAAACCATAAAGAGCCTTATCAAGTTTGCAAAACATAATGAGGTGTTTTCTTATTATCATACCCAGGCAGTTGTTTCATGTAAACCTCCTCTTCCAGAACACCATGCAAAAGCGTGTTCTGAACATCCAGCTGTCTCAAGCTCCATCCTCTGGATACAACAATAGAAAGCACAAGTCTAATAGTTGCAGCCTTAACAAGGGGACTGAAAGTATCATCATAATCTAAACCATAACGTTGTTTAAAACACTTTGCAACTAGACGTGCTTTGTACCTGTCAATTGAACCATCTGCCATTTTTTATTCTATAGACCCACTTACAGTCAATGACATTTTTACCTCTTTGATTTGGTACAAGATGCCATGTTTTGTTTCTCATAAGTGCACAATATTCTTCATCCATTGCCTTTTTCCATCTAGTATCTCCAAGTGCATCTTCCAGCTTTGTTTGTTCTCCTGTAACACACAACATGCCATACGGTATAGTGCCATTAGTTTGAATTTTTGGATTTCTTATACCTTTCCGCAGTCGGGTTGTGACACGCGAAGTTACAGCTGGTTGCAGCCTAGTAGACTGTGATGGTTGTTGCACAGGAGATGCTTCAGAAAACGAAACCATAGATGATCCCGGAGAAGAATCAGATCCACTTTTCATAGAAGATCCTGATTTTCAAGCATCGCTCGCTCCTGAGTTTTGGGCTGCAGAAGATCCTGACCCGAGCGCTGCCTCCTGCGCGCACGTGGGCTGTGGCGATCCCGAGCATGTCGTCATCATGGGCCCGTGCATTTTGATCATTTTCTGCACTGTTCTCTGCACCGCTTTTTCCAGTAACCTGCACAGGTGTAGACACAATACTTGGACTAGAAAAGTCATTAGTTGGATTAGTACAATTGTCGCCCCCATGATCAAATGCTCAAAGATTTGGTGGAAGAAGAAGAATTTCTTTTTTAAGAAGAGCTCCGGCATTTGGGTGAAGGGATTCAAAAGGGAAAACGGACACGTCAAAAACAACATCACGAGATATATAAACCCTTCATGTAGATACATCTAGACATTTGAATCCTTTGTGGATTGGATTGTAGCCCAAAAAGACACACTTCTTGGAAAGGAAAGCAAGCTTGCGTGTATTATATGGTCTAAGATTGGGCCAGCATGTACAACCAAACACATGAAGTGAATTGTAATTAGGAGTAATGCCAAAAAGGCGTGTGATAGGAGTCTCAGATTTAATGACTTTGCTAGGGAGCAAGTTGATGAGATAAGTGGCTGTCAAGAATGCTTCATCCCAAAATTTTAGTGACGTAGATAAATTTGCTAAAAGAGCTAGTCCTACCTCAACAGCATGGCGATGTTTTCGTTCGGCAGAACCATTCTGTTGATGAGCATGAGGACATGAGACATGATGGGAGATACCAAGTTGCTGAAAGAAGGAATTTAGCTTCCGGTATTCACCTCCCCAGTCAGTTTGCATGACAATGATCTTAGTGTTCAGGTTTCTTTTAACAAGATTCTAAAAATTCTTAAAAACTTGAAACACTTCAGATCGTTTCTTAAGAAGATATATCCAAGTAAACTTACTATAATCATCAATAAAGCTTACATAATATGGGTGTCTACTAACTGAAGTAGGAGCTGTCCCCCAAACATTTGAGAATACAAGTTGTAAGGGTGTAGTAGAGATACTAGTAGAGATAGGATATGGTAGATGATGAATTTTAGCTTGCTGACATGGATCACAAAGTGACTCAATGCTAGCCTCATGAGAATGAGGGAGCTTATTTTGACTAAGAATAAGTCTGATAATAACTGTTGAAGGATGACCTAATCTACTATGCCACTTTGCAGAAGACAGCTTGATGGCGACAAAAGCTTGCTTATTTGACGATAGTGATGATGAAGATATGAGTGAGTAAAGGCCTCCCACGCACTTGCCCCTATGAAGTACTCTCCTCGTGTCCAAGTCCTTAACCAAAAAGAAATAAGGATAATATTCAATGAGAACACGATTATCAAGAGTAAACCTATGAATGGAGACAAGATTTTTTGAAGTTTCAGGAACATATAAAATTCTGTTTAGATGCAAGTTTTTCATGGGGGTTTTACAATTGAACTACCAACATGAGTAATTTTCATACCAGAACCGCTTGCGGTGTGGACTTGATCCGGTCCATGGTACTTGTCTCGGATTGTTAGCTTGTCCACCTCACGTGTGATGTGATTTGTGACTCCAGTGTCCGCGTACCAGTTGGTGTCGATGCCATAGTCACCATTGGTGACAGCATTTGCCTCCTTCTCCTCATAATCATCTTCCTCATTTGCCTCCTTCGGTACATCAAAACACATAAACTCATAATATCGATCGTCATCGAACATTAAGCGTGCGGACCCTACGAGTTCGAGAACTATGTAGACATGACCGAGGCACGTCTCCGGTCAATAACCAATAGTGGAACCTGGATGCTCATATTGGCTCCCACATATTCTACGAAGATCTTTATCGGTCAAACCGCATAACATCATACGTTGTTCCCTTTGTCATCGGTATGTTACTTGCCCGAGATTCGATCATCGATATCTCAATACCTAGTTCAATCTCGTTACCGGCAAGTCTCTTTACTCGTTTCGTGATGCATCATCCCGCAACTAGATCGTTAGTCACATTGCTTGCAAGGCTTATAGTGATGTGCATTACCGAGAGGGCCCAGAGATACCTCTCTGACAATCGGAGTGACAAATCCTAATCTCGATCTATGCCAACTCAACAAGTACCATCGGAGACGCCTGTAGAGCACCTTTATAATCACCCAGTAACGTTGTGACGTTTGGTAGCACACAAAGTGCTCCTACGGTATTCGGGAGTTGCATAATCTCATAGTCATAGAAACATGTATAAGTCATGAAGAAAGCAATAGCAATATACTAAACGATCAAATGCTAAGCCAATGGAATGGGTCAAGTCAATCACATCATTCTCTAATGATGTGATCCCGTTCATCATATCACAACTCATGTCAATGGCTAGGAAACTTAACCATCTTTGATTAACGAGCTAGTCAAGTAGAGGCATACTACTGACACTCTGTTTGTCTATGTATTCACACATGTACTAAATTTCCAGTTAATACAATTCTAGCATGAATAATAAACATTCATCATGATATAAGGAAATATAAATAACAACTTTATTATTGCCTCTAGGGCATATTTCCTTCAGTCTCCCACTTCCACTAGAGTCAATAATCTAGATTACACAGTAATGATTCTAACACCCATGGAGTCTTGGTGCTAATCATGTTTTGCTCGTGAGAGAGGCTTAGTCAACGGGTCTGCAACATTCAGATCCGTATGTATCTTGCAAATCTCTATGTCTCCCTCCTTGACTTGATCACGGATGGAATTGAAGCGTCTCTTGATGTGCTTGGTTCTCTTGTGAAATCTGGATTCCTTTACCAAGGCAATTGCACTAGTTTTGTCACAAAAGATTTTCATTGGACCCGATGCACTAGGTATGACACCTAGATCGGATATGAGCTCCTTCATCCAGACTCCTTCATTTGCTGCTTCCGATGCAGCTATGTACTCCGCTTCACATGTAGATCCCGCCATGATGCTTTTCTTAGAACTGCACCAACTGACAGCTCCACTGTTCAATATATATACGTATCTGGTTTGTGACTTAGAGTCATCCGGATCAGTGTCAAAGCTTGCATCGACGTAACCATTTACGACGAGCTCTTCGTGACCTCCATAAACGAGGAACATATCCTTAGTCCTTTTCAGGTATTTCAGGATGTTCTTGACCGCTGTCCAATGATCCACTCCTGGATTACTTTGGTACCTCCCTGCTAAACTGATAGCAAGGCACACATCAGGTCTGGTACACTGATAATCCCCAAGTGCAGGGAATCATCGTAGCAATTTCCAAAGGTGGAAGTGATAAGTATGGAGTGTCGAACCCATAAGGAACTAAAGGTAAGATCAATATTCTCTCAAGCCCTATCTGCCACTGATACGACTCTACGTACATCGAACGTTTGCTTCCAACTAGAAACGAGAAATAAAACTACGTTGTGGGTATGAAGAGGATAACTTTGTATGATATCGGAGAGTTAAAATATAAAAGTAGGTGCTGTTATCATAAAGTTAGAATATATTACTAAATATTATAAATAGCGAGTGTGGAATAATGATGGGTCGGTGTGCAGAATTGTCCTAGGCAATTGTTAACAAGACCAGTAATCACTATTGCAATCTCATATGAGGGAGAGGCATAAGCTAACATACTTTCTCTTCTTGGATCATATGCACTTATGATTGGAACTCTAGCAAGCATCCGCAACTACTAAAGATCATTAAGGTAATACCCAACCATAGCATTAAAGCATCAAGTCCTCTTTATTCCCATATGCAACAACCCCCTTACTCGGGTTTGTGTTTCAGTCACTCACCAACCCACTATAAGCGAATCATGAACGTATTGCAACACCCTACAGCGGGAATCCCTCATGCTTGCGCGACATGGAGAGCACCATAGGACATCACCAATAATAGAACATACAACTCATACCAATCTAGATCATCAATCAACCCAAAGACAAAGGATATTTGCTCAAAACATCATAGGATGGCAACACATCATTGGATCATAATATGTGGCATAAGGCACCATGTTCAAGTAGGGATTACAATGGGGTGCGGGAGAGTGGACCGCGTAAAAGAGATGAGGATGGTGATGATGATGGTGATGTTGATGAAGACGATCACCGCGGCGATGATTCCCCTCCCGATGGCACTCCGGCGCCACCAAGAGAGAGGAGGAGAGGTTCTCCCCCTTGCGCTTCCTCCTCCATGGCCTCCCCCCCTAGACGGGGAGAGGTTCTCCCTCTGGTCCTTGGCCTTCATGGCAATGATGGCCCCTCCGGGATCCTCCTACATGGCCACCGGTGATGATGGCCCTCTCTGGCAGGGTGCCAGAGAGGGCCTAGATTGATTTCTCGTGGCTACAGAGGCTTGCGGCGGCGGAACTTCCGATCTAGGTTTCTTTCTGGAAGTTTGGGTATATATGAGAGGTGTTGGCATCGAGAACAAGTCGGGAGGGGGGGGGGTCTCAGGGCTGTCCATGAGGCAGGGAGGCGCGCCCAGGGGGGTGGGCGCGCCCCCGCCCTCTTGGGCAGACCGGGAATCTTCTGGCCCAACTCTTTGACTCCTTGGCCTTCTTCTGGTCCAAAAATAAGCTCCGTCAAGTTTCAGGTCAATTGGACTCCGTTTGGTTTTCCTTTTTTGTGATACTCTAAAACAAGGAGAAAACAGAAACTGGCACTGGGCTCTAGGTTAATAGGTTAGTCCCAAAAACCATATAAAATAGCATATAAATGCATATAAAACATCCAAGGATGATAATATAATAGCATGAAGACTTCATAAATTATAGATACGTTGGAGACATATCAGCATCACCAAGCTTAATTCCTGCTCGTCCTCAAGTAGGTAAATTATAAAAGAAATAATTTATGAAGTGTGAATGTGTAGGATCGGAAGTATGTCTAGAGGGGGGGGTGATTAGACTACTTGACCAAATAAAAATCTATCCTTTTCCCAATTTTAGTTCTTGGCAGATTTTAGCAATTTTAACATAAGTCAAGCAATCTCACACGATTCAAGCAAGCATGCAAAAGAGTTTATGAGCAGCGGAAAGTAAAGCATACAACTTGCAAGAATGTAAAGGGAAGGGTTTGGAGGATTCAAACGCAATTGGAGACACGGATGTTTTGGCGTGGTTCCGATAGGTGGTGCTATCGTACATCCACGTTGATGGAGACTTCAACCCATGGAGGGTAGCAGTTGCGCGAGTCCACGGAGGGCTCCACCCACGAAGGGTCCATGAAGAATCAACCTTGTCTATTCCGTCATGGCCGTCGCCCACGAAGGACTTGCCTCACTAGCGGTAGATCTTCACGAAGTAGGCGATCTCCTTGCCCTTACAAACTCCTTGGTTCAACTCCACAATCTTGTCGGAGGCTCCCAAGTGACACCTAGCCAATCTAGGAGACACCACTCTCCAAGAAGTAACAAATGGTGTGTTGATGATGAACTCCTTGCTCTTGTGCTTCAAATGATAGTCTCCCCAACACTCAACTCTCTCTCATAGGATTTGGATTTGGTGGAAAGAATATTTGAGTGGAAAGCAACTTGGGGAAGGCTAGATATCAAGATTCATATGGTAGGAATGGAATATCTTGAGCTCAACACAAGTGTAGGTGGTTCTCTCTCAGAAAATGTGTATTGGAAGTGAAGATCTGTTATGATGGCTTTCTCCACGAATGAAGAGTGGGTGGAGGGGTATATATAGCCTCCACACAAAATCTAACCGTTACACACAATCTGCTAAACTCGGTGGGACCGAATCATTAAACTCGGTCGGACCGATTCAGCAAACCTAGTGACCGTTAGGATTTTTGGTGGGACTGAGATGCAACTCGGTATGACCGATATGGTTAGGGTTAGGGCATAACATAATCTCGGTGTGACCGATTACACAAACTCGGTGAGACCGATTTATGTAATAAGCTAACCAGAGAGTTGGTCAGGTAAACTCGGTGGGACCAATCCGCTCTTTTCGGTGAGACCGAAATGTTACGAAAGGGAAACAGAGAGTTTACATTGCAATCTTGGTGGGACCGATCGCTCACTTCGGTTAGACCGAGATGTTACGAAGGGAAACAGAGAAATTGCAATCCCATCTCGGTGAGACCGAGATCCCTATCGGTGAGACCGATTTGCTAGGGTTTGTGGCAGTGGCTATAACATGTGAAACTCGGTGGCTCCAGATAGAAAGAATCGGTGGGGCCGAGTTTGACTTTAGGTTTGGGTCATATGTGGACATGGAAAGGTAGTTGAGGATTTTGGAGCATATCACTAAGCACATGAAGCAAGAGGCTCATTAAGCAACACCTCTCCCTCCTTAATAGTATTGGCTTTTCCTATGGACTCAATGTGATCTTGGATCACTAAAATATAAAATGTAGAGTCTTGTTCTTGAAGCTTGAGCCAATCCTTTGTCCTTATAATTTTGAGGGATCCACTTTCCTCATCCATGCCATGCCATCCATTGAGATTTTCTGAAGTATTCATCTTGGAATAATGTTATCTCAATGAGCTATATGTTGTTAGGAATTACCAAGACCACCCAGGGATAGTTGCACTTTCAGAATGCTATCAAGTGCACAAGTTTGATCAATGATAATTTCACTCATTTTTTCTAGCATCAATATATATCATAACAGTAGCTCATCTTATAAAACTTTTCATGAACAAGTAACAAGCTATTCACATGTTAAAGTATAGATCATAAACTTTCTTGAAAACTAACAAACAGTGCTCTTAGTCATCAAACAATTGCAATTCATCTTATTTTCAGGAAGGGTCTATGTTAGAGCTTTTGATTCAGCAAACTCCACATACTCAACTATCATTTAATCTTTCACAATTTCTAACACTCACGTGATATTTATGGGTTCAAGGTTTTAATCGGACATAGAGAAAGATAGGGGCTTATAGTTTCGCCTCCCAACCTTTTACCTCAAGGGTAATGTCAACAATAATAGTTTATGATAACTTACATCCAATTGGATATATATATCAGGATCTTTCCAACACAATGTGCTTACCAAAGGATACAATGTAAAAAGGAAAGGTGAAGATCACCATGACTCTTGCATAAGTAGAAGATAAAAGTAAAAGATAGGCCCTTTGCAGAGGGAAGCAGAGGTTTTCATGCGATTTTAAGGTTGGATGCACAAAATATTAATGCAAAAGAACGTCACTTTATATTGCCACTTGTGATAGGGACCTTTATTATGCAGTCCGTCGCTTTTATTTCTTCCACATCACAAGATCGTATAAAGCTTATTTTCTCCACATTAATATATCATACATATTTAGAGGGCAATTTTTATTGCATGCACCAATGACAACTTACTTGAAGGATCTTACTCAATCCATAGGTAGGTATGGTGGACTCTCATGGAAAAACTCGTTTTAAGGGATGTTTGGAAGAACAAGTAGTATTTCTACTTGGTGCAAAGAATTTGGCTAGCATGAGAGGGAAATGCAAGCTCAATATGTTGGATGATCCAAGACAATATACTTTATTTCAGATATAAGAAAACATAACCCATTACGTGGTCTTCCTTGTCCGACATCAACCTTTTAGCATGTCATATTTTAATAAGTGCTCCCAATTGCAAAAGATGTCCAGGATAGTATATTTATATGTGAAATCTCTCTTCCTTCAATATTCTTTCATGAATTGTTCAAGTGACCAATTCTACGTTTGCTAACTTTCAATAAGTTTACTACCTATACTTATTATGTGTGAAGTCATTACTCCCCATGTTATAAGCATATGAAACATATATAACTTCAGATTTATGACATTCAATTCATTCAACCATTTACTCATAGTATATACATGAAGCACATGAGTAAATGACAAACTACTCCAAAAGATATAAGTGAAGAACACTGAGTAGTCAAATAATTAACTAGCCATGGGAGGATTCTTTTTCATTCAATATTTCAGATCCAATGATTTTATTCAAACAGAAAGTAAGATTGAAAACACGCTCCAAGCAAAACACATATCATGTGATGAATAAAAATATAGTTCCGAGTAAGGTATACCGATAGTTTTGAAGACGAAAGAGGGGATGCCTTCCGGGGCATCCCCAAGCTTAGGCGTTTGAATCTTCCTTTAATATTACCTTGGTGTGCCTTGGGCATCCCCAAGCTTAGGGTCTTTCCACTCCTTATTCTCCTCATCTCGATATCTCACCCAAAGCTTGAAAACTTCAATCACACAAAACTTAACAAAACTTCGTGAGATAGGTTAGTATGATAAAGAGTAAACCATTCACTTTGGTACTGTCAAAGACAAGGTTCATAATTGTTCTCACACAATTCCCACTGTACCATATCATTTCTACAATTTATATTGAGAAATATAATCCATAGAAACTAGAAAACAAGCAAACTATGCAATGAAACGAGAATCTGTCAGAAACAGAACAGTCTGTAATGATCTGAACAACAACCATACTTCTGCTACTCCAAAAATTATGAAATAAATTTTTGGACGTGAGGAATTTGTATATTAATATTCTGCAAAAATAATCAACTCAAAAGCACTCTTCTGTAAAAAATGGTAGCTAATCTCGTGAGTGCAAAGCTTCTGTTTTTTACAGCAAGATCACATTAACTTTCACCCAAGTCTTCCCAAAGGTCTTACTTGGCACTTTATTGTAACAAAAGCTATAAAACATGATTACTACAGTAGCTTAATCATGTAAACACACAAAAACAGTAAGGTTAAATATTGGGCTGTCTCCCCACAAGCACTTTTCTTTAATGCCTTTTAGCTAGGCATGATGATTTCAATGATGCTCACATAAAAGATAAGAATTGAAACATAAAGAGAGAATCATGAAGAATATGACTAGCACATTTGATTCTAACCAACTTCCTATGCCTAGGGATTTTGTGAACACACAATTTATAGGAACAAGAATCAACTAGCATAGGAAGGCAAAACAAGTATAACTCCAATACTTTAAGCACATAGAGAGGAAACTTGGTATTATTGCAACTCCTACAAGCATATATTCCTCCCTCATAATAATTTTAAGTAGAATCATGAATGAATTCATCAATAAAACCATCACATAAAGCATTCTTTTCATGATTTATAAGCATAGAAATTTTTCTACTGTCCTCATAAGCAAAATTCTTCTTACTCGGAATAGTGGGATCACTAATTCCTAAAGTTGACACTCTTCCAAACCAACTTTAGATGATAGTATTATTCATACTCCAAAATATATAAGTGAAGTTCATGGAGCATTCTACAAACAATATAGACTAACCAATATCCAAGCTCAAAATGTATAAGTGAAGCACACGAAGCATTCTATAAAACCATACTCAAAAGACTTAAGCGAAGCGCAAAGAGCATTCTATAAGGTCATACTCAAAAGATATAAGTGAAGCACATGGATCATTCTATAAATCGATGAAGAGATATCTCATACTAGCATGGTTCTTAAAGAGAAAGAAAAACACAAAGGACACAAATCATGTGAACAAAACAAAAAAACCGAGGTATACCGATAATTGTTGAAGAAGAAAGATGGGATGCCAACCGGGGCATCCCCAAGCTTAGATGCTTGAGTATCCTTGGAATATTTACTTGGGGTGCCTTGGGCATCCCCAAGATTGAACTATTGCCTCTCTTTATTCTTCTCACATCGGTAACTCCACGTTCTTCGAACACTTCATCCACAAAAACTTAACAAAAACTTTGTGAGATCCATTAGTATAATAAAGCAAATCACTACTCTAAGTACTGTTGCAAAGCAATTCATATTTTGTTTTTGCATTATAGATACTGTAATATAACTTTTCCATGGCTTAATCCACTGATAGAAGTCGATAGTTTCATCAAAACAAGCAAGCAATGCATCAAAAACAGAATCTGTCTTAAACAGGACAGTCTGTAGTAATCTGGAAGTTTAGCAAACTTCCGTAACTCCAAAAATTATGAAATAAATTAAAAAATTTGAAAATTTTGTACAAAATTAATGTGAAAAAAGTTTCAAATCCATTTGACTGTCAATAAGAAATGTAAAATCACGCGCTACAACCAAAGTTTCTGTTTTTGTTCTGCACATAGTAAACAAGCAATCTAATCATCCTAAAACCAAAGCTTGGCAAATTATTTTTATAATACAACGGATATATACAAGGGGATAATTATTTACAGAGAAACTTCCAAGAAAAACTCTACATTGTTTCCGTGAGCATGAACACAAGTGCTCAAGGTCGACTCTCAATTCTTCAATGCATAACTTTCCAATCACTTCTCTTTTTGAAAAACTTTTTAGGCATGAGAGGAAAGTAATTTTTTTGTATTTTCATTTTTTAATTTTTTTATATGTTTCACCCACAACTAAACAGAAACAAAAAGGAAAAAAACAAAATCTACTTAGTGAAGAAAGCAAACAAGCACACACGAGAATATCAACCCCACGTTATGCTCCCTGGCAACAGTGCCAGAAAAGAGCTTGATAATCCCCAAGTGCAGGGAATCATCGTAGCAATTTCAAAAGGTAGCAGTGATAAGTATGGAGTGTCGAAACCACAAGGAGCTAAAGGTAAGATCAATATTCTCTCAAGCCCTATCTGCCACTGATACGACTCTACATACACCGAACGTTTGCTTCCAACTAGAAACGAGAAATAAAACTACGTTGTGGGTATGAAGAGGATAACTTTGTATGATATCGGAGAGCTAAAATATAAAAGTAGGTGCTGTTATCATAAAGTTAGAATATATTACTAAATATTAAAAATAGCGAGTGTGGGATAGTGATGAGTCGGTGTGCGGAATTGTCCTAGGCAATCGTTAACAAGACCGGTAATCACTATCGCAATTTAATATGAGGGAGAGGCATAAGCTAACATACTTTATCTTCTTGGATCATATGCATTTATGATTGGAACTCTAGCAAGCATCCACAACTACTAAAGATCATTAAGGTAAAACCCAACCATAGCATTAAAGCATCAAGTCCTCTTTATTCCCATACGCAACAACCCCCTTACTCGGGTTTGTGTTTCAATCACTCACCAACCCACTATAAGCGAATCATGAACGTATTGCAACACCCTACAGCGGGAATCCCTCACGCTTGCATGACACGGAGAGCACTGATACATCTCCAACATATCTATAATTTTTTATTGTTCCATGCTATTATATTATCTGTTTTGGATGTTTATGGGCTTTATTAAACACTGTTATATTATTTTTGGGACTAACCTATTAACCCAGAGCCCAGTGCCAGTTCCTATTTTTCCCTTGTATCAGTGTTTCGAAGAAAAGGAATATCAAACGAAGTCCAAGCAGAATGAAACCTTCGGGAGAAGTTATTTTTGGGACGAAAGCAATTCGGGAGACTTGGAGTGCATGTCAGGGGATCAACGATGAAGGCACGAGGCAGGGGGCGCCCACCCCCCTGGGCGCGCCCTCCACCCTCGTGGGCTCCTCGTGGCTCCCCTGACCGACTTCTTTCACCTATATATCTCCATATACCCTAAAACCATCGGGAAACAGAATAGATCGGGAGCTCCGCCGCCGCAAGCCTCTGTAGCCACCAAAAACCAATCGGGACTCTGTTCCGGCACCCTGTCGGAGGGGGGATCCCTCACCGGGGCCATCTTCACCATCCCGGCGCTCTCCATGACGAGGAGGGAGTAGTTCACCCTCGGGGCTGAGGGTATGTACCAGTAGCTATGTGTTTGATCTCTCTCTCTCTCTCTCTCTCTCTCTCTCTCTCTCGTGTTCTTGAGGTGATACGATCTTGATTTATCGCGAGCTTTGCTATTATAGTTGGATCTTATGATGTTTCTCCCCCTCTACTCTCCTGTAATGGATTGAGTTTTCCATTTGAAGTTATCTTGTCGGATTGAGTCTTTAAGGATTTGAGAACACTTGATGTATGTCTTGCCGTGAGTATCTGTGGTGACAATGGGATATCACGTGATCCACTTGATGTTTGTTTTGGTGATTAACTTGCGGGTTCCGCCCATGAACCTATGCATAGGGGTTGGCACACGTTTTCGTCTTGACTCTCCGGTAGAAACTTTGGGGCACTCTTTGAAGTACTTTGTGTTGGTTGAATAGATGAATCTGAGATTGTGTGATGCATATCGTATAATCATGCCCACGGATACTTGAGGTGACATTGGAGTATCTAGGTGACATTAGGGTTTTGGTTGATTTGTATCTTAAGGTGTTATTCTAGTACGAACTCTATGATAGATTGAACGGAAAGAATAGCTTCGTGTTATTTTACTACGGACTCTTGAATAGATCGATCCGAAAGGATAACGTCGAGGTGGTTTCGTACCCTACCATAATCTATTTGTTTGTTCTCCACTATTAGTGATGTTGGAGTGACTTTTTGTTGCATGTTGTGTTGGGGAACGTAGTAATTTAAAAAAAATCCTAAGCACACGCAAGATCATGGTGATGCATAGCAACGAGAGCGGAAGCGTTAGCACAACGTGGTTGATGTAGTCGTACGTCTTCATGAACCGACCGATCAAGTACCGAACACACGGCACCTCCGAGTTCAACACACGTTCAGCCCAATGACTTCCCTCGAACTCCGATCCAGCCGAGTGTTGAGGGAGAGTTTCGTCAGCACGACGGCGTGGTGACGATGATGATGTTCTACTGACGCAGGGCTTCGCCTAAGCACCGCTACAGTATTATCGAGGTGGACTATGGTGGAGGTGGGCACCGCACACGGCTAAAAGATCAAACAATCAATTGTTGTATCTTTAGGGTGCCCCCTGCCCCCATATATAAAGGAGAAAGGGGGAAGGTGCCGCCGGCCAGGAGGGGCGCGCCAGGAGGAGTCCTACTCCCACCGGGAGTAGGACTCCCTCCCTTTTCCTTGTTGGATTAGGAGTGGAGGGGGAAAGAGGAGCGAGAGAGGAAGGAAAGGGGGGCGCCACCCCCCTCTCCTTGTCCTATTCGGACTACGGGGGAGGGGCGCGCGGCCCTGCCCTGGCCACCTCTCCTCTTCTCCACAAGGCCCACTATGACCCATTAAGCCCCCGGGGGGTTCCGGTAACCCTTCGGTACTCCGGTAAAATCCCGATTTCACCCGGTACACTTCCGATATCCAAATATAGGCTTCCAATATATCAATCTTCATGTCTCGACCATTTCGAGACTCCTCGTCATGCCCGTGATCACATTCGAGACTCCAAACAACCTTCGGTACATCAAAACTCATAAACTTGTAATATAACCATCATTGAAACTTTAAGCGTGCGGACCCTACGGGTTTGAGAACTATGTAGACATGATCGGGACACGTCTCCTGTCAATAACCAATAGCGGAACCAGGATGCTCATATTGGCTCCCACATATTCTACAAAGATCTTTATGGTTAGACCGCATAATAACATACGTTGTTCCCTTTGTCATTGGTATGTTACTTGCCCGAGATTCGATCGTCGGTATCTGAATACCTAGTTCAATCTCGTTACCGGCAAGTATCTTTACTCATTCCGTAATACATCATCCCGCAGCTAACTCATTAGTTGCAATACTTGCAAGGCTTAAGTGATGTACATTACCGAGAGGGCACAGAGATACCTCTCCGACAATCGGAGTGACGAATCCTAATCTTGAAATACGCCAACCCAACAAGTACCTTCGGAGACACCTGTAGAGCACCTTTATAATCACCCAGTTACGTTGTGACATTTGGTAGCACACAAAGTGTTCCTCCGGTAAACGGGAGTTGCATAATCTCATAGTTATAGGAACATGCATAAGTCATGAAGAAAGCAACAACAACATACTAAACGATCAAGTGCTAAGCTAACGGAATGGGTCAAGTCAATCACATCATTCTCCTAATGATGTGATCCCGTTAGTCAAATGACAACTCTTTGTCTATGGCTAGGAAACACAACCATCTTTGATCAACGAGCTAGTCAAGTAGAGGCAAACTAGTGACACACTTTTTGTCTATGTATTCACACATGTATTAAGTTTCCGGTTAATACAATTCTAGCATGAATAACAAACATTTATCATGAAATAAGGAAATAAATAATAACTTTATTATTGCCTCTAGGGCATATTTCCTTCAGTCTCCCACTTGCACTAGAGTCAATAATCTAGTTCACATCGCCATGTGATTTAACACCAATAGTTCACATCGTCATGTGACCAACACCCAAAGGGTCTACTAGAGTCAATAATCTAGTTCAAATCGCTATGTGTTGGGGATAGTACTACCTGGCGTGAACCGGCTAGGATAGGCCGGGTTAACTTCATCAATAGTTGAGTATGTTAAAGCCCATGAAGGCAGATGAGGATGGTATGTAAGGGTTCAAGCCCACAATCGGTTTAAAGCCCATAGCCGTAAACCGGCGTCGGTATGTAACTTGTATTGTAAGTTAGGATTAGTGGAGACCGAACCGGACACGTGTATGAGCCGGTCTCGGGACTCTGTAAACCGACGGGCGTCACCCGTGTATATAAGGGGACGACCTGGCGGCGGTTCAGGAGAACAGACAACAACTCGAGACCTAGGCGAAGCTTGTTTGCTCCCTAGTCCTCGAAACCCCATCAATTCCATCACAACTAGACGTAGGCTTTTACTTTCATCGAAGGGGCCGAACTAGTATAAACTCTCTTGTGTCCCTGTGTCCGCTTTAACCCCTTCAAGCTAACCCGTAGCAATGGCTCCACGACTAAGTCCTTTCATGAGGACCTCTGCTGTGACAAAACCACGACAGTTGGCGCCCACCGTGGGGCTATCGCGTGATGGTTTCGAGTTCTTGGAGGGCAACTTCGAAGCACTCAAGGGTTACGCCGTGGGCCGGATGAACAAGAGTTGTCGCGGCAAGCTCTACATCGATGATGCAGGATGGGCCCGCGAGGCCGGCTCAATTGAGTACGGGTACCGGGTCCTCTTTGGTGGCATACACGTCTTCATTGGCAAGATCGGTGAACCGGGCCCTGAGCCGGACATCTGCACCGATCTCATCGAAACGGCTCAGCATGCACGATCCACCCAGGTTAAACCGGCCGTGAAGCACGCCTTCGTGGGAGTCATCCATGGAGGAGAATACGAGGATGGGTCAGAATCCGGTGGTGAGACCGTCGTTTATTCTGGCGACGAGTCCTCAACCGGAGAAACCGAGTCGTTATATCAGTTGCAAGATGGCCGGATTGGGGGCTGTTCCGATGGCGACAGTATTCCGGACCCCTTTGACCTGCCGAACCGGGTTGGAATATTCATGGCTGGTACACAAGCAGCGATCCACTCTTCGACCGCAGCAGCAATGATCTCCGGGTCAGTGACGACGACGGCAGCCGGGGCAGGAGGCCCTGTGCGCCCGCTAGCTCAAGTTTTATCTGATCTGTCCGATGCATTGGCTACGCTCATAGCAGAGGCTAACTCGGCGGATCAGGACGCCCACAACGTGGAAATCGCAAAGGTCAAGGATCAGATCACTCAGGCCAAGGCCGATTTAGCGGCTGTGAACGCCAGGATGACCGCAGAGCGGGCCGCTTTGGATGCACAGGCTTATCGGCTTATGCTGGATCAGAACGCATCACATGAGGTTCTGAAGAGGAAGCACCAGTCTCGCTTACCTCCGATTTACGAGGCCAGGGACCTCTTTAACACCCCAGGAGCAGGGACCAGTAACCCGCCGGTGGTAAACCGGGTAGAAGCACCAGGGACGGGCGCGCCGGTTCAGCCTCGCTTGGTGGATCCGCCTCGTCAGAACAATATCGTGCCTCAGCCTGTCCCAACACCTCCGGGTCATTATTCCAATCCGATGGACAACCTTGTCGCTGCCGCTTCATGACTGGAGGCCATCCCAATTGAAGGTGATTCTCCGGCGGCGATGGAGACGCGCTGGGTTAAGGAACTTCTTCGGACAGCCTTGATTCAACAGGAAGCATATTCATACAGCCGTTATCGGATTCATTCTACCCCTCGCCCAAGCCGGAGCTACAACAGGCGCGTGGATGAACCAACCATGTCAAGCAACGCAGGAAACCGTGGAGCGCCCCTAGGCAACAACCCGACAGGCGGTGTTGGTGATGCTCAGGAAGTGGTAGACCGGGCCCGAGCGCGCAGGGAGGCCGAGTTAGCAGCGCAGTATGAGGCTCATCAGCTTACGCCGGTTCGTCCAACCACCTCGGTCGAGCCAGGAGTTACCTCCAGTTCTTTGGGGGTGTCGTGCCTTGTCCCCGCATTACGCAATGTGCGCCTGCCCAAGGATTTCAAGGGCCTGCGCAAGGTGCCAAATTACACTGCCGATTTATCTCCAGAAACATGGGTGGAGAGCTATGAGATGGCCATGGAGATGCTTGATCTGGATGATGCGGCGTGTGCAAAGTATTTCACCATGATGCTAGAAGGAACGACCCGTACTTGGTTAAAAAGTTTACCGGCCAACTCTATCAGTTCATGGGCCGAGTTGAGAGCTCGGTTTATCCAGAATTTTAAGGATACATGCAAGCAGCCTATGTCGATAGTGGACTTAGCAGCCTGTGTCCAGGAGGAAGGAGAGTCGACGACCCATTGGGTGCGCCGTGTCTCAAAGATTTTGCATTCGTCAGACCGCATCAATGCCGATACAGTAGTTATAACCTTGGAAGGCAACTGCCGGTTTGAACCCCTGAAGTTGGAATTGGGACGGCTGAGGGGCCATTGCAACAATATGGGGACCCTCATGGCTGCATTAGTGAAGTATGCCGACTCTGATAGTACCAAGGATCCCGAGTCTGACGATGACGAGACAGAGAAGGGAAAGAAGAGCAGCAACTCCAAAGGGCAGCACCACAACACGACGGGTCATGGAAACGGTGGCAAGCGTTAAGCGGATAGCAGCATGGACTTTGTGGCTAATACCAACGCGCAGGACAAAGGCCAGCGACGAAAGGGTAAACCATCGAATCATAGTGGAGCGCCCAATCCCAACCCGGACCGCTTGTCTTACTTGTTAAACCAGCCCTGTCCAAAACATGGGACGAAGGAGATGCCGACCAACCACCTTTGGAAGGATTGCTACATCATGCAAGATTTCAAAAATTCTAATGCTTTCCGGTATGATCATGGATCAGGTGGTGGGTCAGGATCCGGATCTCATGGGCCGGGTTACGGCGGAGGAAATTCCGATTCAGGCTTCAATGGCAATCAGGGCGGGCAAAACAATCAAGGTAACCAGAGCAGCCAGGGTGGTTACAATCAGCATCAGCAGTCGGGTTATCAAAGCCACCCGAAGCAGTTAAATAGTGGGCAGTATCATGTTTTCACCACTAGTTTTTGGACAAGCGTGACCGAAAGGTTCATAAGCGGGCAGTAAATTCCGTTGAACCGGCAGTGCCCCGTTACTTGCGCTGGTCCGAGCAGCCAATCGTATGGAGCAGAGAGGATCACCCTCCCCGGGTTGACAATCCGGGTCAGCTAGCGTTGGTGGTGGCACCTCAGGTGGGAGGTTATAAGTTCACCAAGGTGCTCATGGACGGAGGGAGAAGTACTAACATCCTCTACTATGAGACCTTCCGCCGTATGGGGTTAACAGATAAAAATCTTAAACCGTCCAATACGGTGTTCCACGGCGTGGTACCTGGTAAATCGGCGTATCCTGTTGGCAAAATAGCTCTGGAGGTGGCCTTTGGAGATGATTATGACTCCAGATCAGAAATATTGAGCTTTGAGGTGGTGAAAATTCAGAGTCCGTATCGCGCCCTGTTTGGACGGCCGGCTTACGCTAAATTCATGGCACGACCCTGCTATGTCTATTTACAGCTCAAGATGCCGGGTCACAAAGGAACAATAACTGTCCATGGAAGCCGCAAGATTGCTTTAGAGTGTGAAGAAGGTGATGCGGCCTATGCTGAGTCGGTTTGTGCCACAGAGGAGTTGAAGTTTTACAAAGATAATGTTGATCCGGCAGACATGACTCCGTTGAAAAAGCCAACTACGGAGCATGATCCGGCCCTGAAGTTTAAATCGGCTGCTGAGACTAAGCTTGTTGACTTCATACCTGGCGATTCGTCCAAGCAGTTCAATATCAGTGCGAACTTGGATCCGAAATAGGAAAGCGTGCTCATCGAGTTCATCCGTGAGAACCGGGATATCTTTGCATGGAAGCCTTCTGACATGCCAGGTGTACCGAGGGAACTCGCTGAGCACACCCTTAATGTTGATCCCAAGTACAAACCGGTGCAGCAGTTTCTTTGCCGGTTCAACAAAGAAAGACGTAAGGCTATTGGAGAGGAAGTGGCCAGGCTTTTAGCGGCTGGATTTATCGTTGAAGTTTTCCATCCTGAATGGTTGGCTAATCCGGTGCTGGTCCTTAAGAAGAATGGTACATGGCGTATGTGTGTGGATTACACGGATCTCAACAAGGCCTGTCCAGCAGATCCTTTTGCCCTCCCCCGTATTGATCAAATCATTGATGCTACGGCGGGTTGTGAGCGTTTGAGTTTTTTGGATGCATATTCTGGTTAGCATCAGATCAAAATGGCAGTTAAGGACCCGGAGAAGACAGCCTTCATAACTCCTTTTGGAGCCTTCTGCTATGTGTCTATGCCTTTTGGGCTCAAGAGTGCCCAGGCGACTTATCAACGGTGTGTATAGAATTGTCTGCATAAGCAAAACGGCCGTAATGTTCATGACTATGTGGATGATATTGTGGTCAAGTCAAGGAAGAAAGAGACTCTGGTTGACGATTTGAAGGAAACCTTTGATAACCCGCGAACATACAAAATGGTGCTCAATCCGGCCAAGCGCGTTTTTGGTGTACCAGCAGGAAAGTTATTGGGTTTTCTGGTGTCCAACAGGGGAATTGAGGCTAATCCGGAAAAGATACAGCTATCATCTCCTTGGCTAAACTGAAGTGTATCAATGATGTTCAACGCTTGGCAGGCCGGATCGCCGCGTTGAGCCGGTTTATCAGCCGCCTTGGTGAGAAGGCGATTCCATTATATCAGATGCTGAAGAAAACGGACAACTTCGTCTGGAATTCTGCCGCTGATGAAGCGTTTGAGGACTTAAAGCGGCAGCTCGCCAACCCGCCTGTTCTTGCTGCCCCGGTTGACAAGGAACCATTGCTATTATATGTGGCAGCTAATGCTCGTGCAGTCAGCGTAGCTATTGTGGTGGAGCGCAAAGAGGCAGGCAAGGAATATCCGGTTCAACGTCCGGTTTACTATATCAGTGAGGTACTTATTGAATCCAAGCAAAGGTACCCGCATTGGCAGAAATTGGTGTACGGAGTTTTCATGGCAAGCCGGAAGCTTAAACAGTACTTCCAAGGTCATCCCATCACAGTGGTCAGCTCTGCCCCTTTGGGACACATAATCCAGAACAGGGAGGCAACTGGCCGGATTGCCAAGTGGGCTATAGAGCTTGGGCCTCACGGGTTGAAATACATACCTCGGACGACGGTCAAGTCTCAAGCACTTGTGGATTTCATCAATGATTGGACAGAGCTGCAAGCACCTGAAGAAAAGCCGGATCACACCTATTGGACTATTCATTTTGATGGGTCCAGGCAATTGGAAGGCTTGGGGGCTGGAGTCGTGTTAACTTCCCCACGAGGTGATAAGTTCTGTTACATTCTCCGCTTAATGTTCCCTTGTACTAACAATGCAGCTGAGTACGAAGATTTACTCCATCGTCTCTGGATGGCTAAGGAGATGAATCTAAGCCGAGTTAGGCGCTTCGGTGACTTGGACCTGGTGGCTCAACAAGTATCTGGCACTTGGGATTCCAAGGATCCGCTCATGGCAGCATATCGTCGTGAAGTGGATATTGTCGCAGGTCACTTCAAAGGTTATCAGGTGGATCACGTGGACTGACGGAAGAATGAAGCGGCAGATGCCTTGAGCTGGTTGGGTTCTCAACGTAAACCGGTTCCGCCTAATGTCTTCTTGGACGTGTTGCATAATCCGTCCGTCAAGCTCCCTGGTGAAGAGGATTCGGCTATTCCTGATCCGGAGGCTCAATTGGTGGCGGCTCTTCATGTCATCCCGGATTGGACGGTTCCTTATCTTGCGTACATGAACCGGGGCGAGTTACCAGAGGATGAGACTCTGGCCAGGAAGATAATCCGGCGATCCAAGTCCATGACTATTATCAATGGAGAGTTGCATCATTGCAGTGTGACAGGGTGTTTCAACGCTGTGTGTCTCCTGAGGAAGGCTGTGAAATTTTACGAGAAATCCATGAAGGAGATTGTGGTCACCACGCCGGTTCAAAATCTTTGGTGGCTAAAGCGTTTCACCATGGTTTCTATTGGTTAACTGCTCATGCTGATGCAGAGGACCTGGTCAGACAATGTGATGGCTGTCAGAAGTTCTCAAGACGTGCTCATGTGCCGGCTCAAGAATTAAGGATGATTCCAATTACTTGGCCGTTTGTAACTTGGGGGCTGGATATGGTTGGGCCCTTCAAAAGATCCAAGGACAAGAAAACCCACCTCTTAGTGGCGGTTGACAAGTTCACAAAGTGGGTGGAGGCAGAGCCCGTTAGCAAGTGTTACGCAGCCACGGCGGTTCAATTCATCAAAAAGGTGATTTTCCAGTTTGGCTTTCCACATAGCATCATCACCGGTAATGGTACCAACCTGTCCAAGGGTGCCATGAAGGAGTTCTGTCAATGTGAGCACATCCGTCTCGACGTATCATCAGTGGCTCACCCACAGTCCAATGGTCAAGCAGAGAGGGCTAATCAAGAGATCTTGCGAGGCATCAAACCCTGGCTTATGGTTCCTTTGCAGCGGACACCGGGTTGTTGGGTTGAGGAGTTACCATCTGTATTGTGGAGCATCAACACCACACCCAACAGATCGATAGGATACACGCCGTTCTTCATGGTTTATGGAGCGGAGGCAGTTCTCCCTAGTGACATCCGTCATGACTCACCTTGTGTAGCGGCATATGTTGAAGCGGACAACGAGACATCACGACAAGATGCTCTGGACCTGCTGGACGAGGAGCGTGACATAGCGGCTGCCCGTTCGGCGATTTATCAGCAAGATCTCCGTCGCTATCACAGTCGCCGAGTTAGAACCAGAACCTTTCAAGAAGGAGATTTGGTACTTTGGCTCATCCAAGATCAGACAGATATGCACAAGTTATCCCCACCTTGGGAAGGACCTTTTGTGGTCAGCAAGAATCTGCACAACGGGTCATACTACCTGATCGATATTCGAGAGCACAAAGACTCACGTACATCAGAGGAGGAGACCAACAGGCCGTGGAACATAGCTCATCTTCGACCTTACTATACTTGAGCCATAGGCTCTGCTTATGTACATATTATGACAATGTATATATTATGATCAATATAATAAACCGGAGCCTCAGCTAAAGCGGGGTGTCTGTTATCTTTACATCATGTGTGGTTACACGGAGTTTCTGTCTTAAAGCAGCCTCCGGTTTACCCCTTGAGTTAGCTTCTCAAAAGCTCTATATTATATCACTTGGGGGCTTGGTCGTGTCCGAACCATAGCAACGCCATTTGGTAGGCGAAAAGCCACAACATCACTTGGGGACTTGGTCAAGTCTGAACCATAGTCACGCCTCCTGATCGGCCTAGTGCCACAACATCACTTGGGGGCTTTGGTCGAACCCGAACCATCGCTACACCTCTTGATCGGCGTAATGCCAACGCATCATTTGGGGACCTGGCTGACTCGAACCATAGCTACGCCTGTTGGGGGCTTGGTCGTGTCCGACCTTGGTAATGCCTCTTGATCGGCTCAAAGCCTCATTTGCAAATGGTTTTATCTTTGCCTTTGCTTGAATTCTGTTCTTTTTTGCTAAAGACCTTTTTTCTTTTTGTTGCGTTTTTAAACCGACATTGTTAAACCGGTTCAACTGTCAATTATAAATTGACGGAACACGGTCAAATCTTAATCTGGAGACTAACTGCCCGGTTTGATTTTTTTATTACCATCCTATTATGGAGTAAAACCGGTGTTTATCATAACCCGGAACGGTTTACATTATAAACCGGCCTTATATTAATAGGAGCTGTTTTCTCCTCCAACAGTGTGGGTTTTCAACCCCGCTTCAAGATTGGCCAGCCAACTTCATGCCTAACGATGGCAGGTATTATGTATCTCAACATTTGGTCATATGTTTAAACCTAAGCTATTATCTTTGGTTTCACATACATAGATATCATGACCCGCCCGCGAAGGCGCTTTAAGTTTTTCGGCTACAGAAAACAGTTTGGAGATAGATAATTTAAAAAGAAGCATCAGTTGCAATAAATATGCACGAAGGCATATCAAGACCGAGTGTATCAGCTAGCCTATTACAAGGCAATACAGTGCCCAAATAAGATCATTGTTTTCTGCATATCACAGCGTGCAGTGTTTTAAACCGGCTTCCGGTTCATGCTTGGTCACCAGCTTGACCTGATGGTTGCGGGTCATCTCGCGCCGGTTCAGCCTCTTCCTCCCTACCCAGCGGCTGGAAATCAATAGTTGCCCAGTCGATTCCAGTTAATGCTTGAAAGACAACTTCATCACTGATCAGCAACGATGGTTCAATGTTAGGAGCGTAAGTATGCTTACGGATTGGCGGGACAAGATTCTCCGCTTCAGGGATTGGTGCAGCAACCCGCTTGTTCTGACCATCATAGTTGGCTTGATAGTGGGACAAATCCGCTTCTTCCGCCAGCTGACATGCCAGAGGGCGCACTTCCGGTTTATGACTCGGAGATCCCCTTCATCAAACTCTGCCCCATCTTCTTTCAAACTGGGATAGGCTTGGGCCGCTTCAACAGGATCAATGTCAGGCACCCACGCCTTTGCCCGGATTAAGGCGTTTATAGCACCCATTCTAGCGGCAGATCTCTTCAGCTCTTCAACCCGAGCAGGGAGCATGGATAGCCTTTCAAGGGTGTCTTTGATCAAAGTGGGCGGCGGATTGTTGTGAGACGCTGTATAGATGATCCGTTGGGCACCCGTGTATAGTTGCTCTATCAACGTATAAGCAGCTTTCAGCTTCTTCCATACATCTGATCCCAAGTGGCCAATGCGAGTTCCTACATCATTGTAAGGGTTATTAAACCGACAGATACATATAGAGGTCTGCTCGAATCAGGAGAACCAAGGATACTTACCAAATATAGCTGCAGTCATGGCATGAACCTGTCGCTTCACACTGGTTAATTCATCAACCACCGGTTTGAGAGCGGCTTCGGCTTTCTCAGCCCTTTGCGTTAAAGTGGCTTTTTCAGTTGCCCAATCCGCCTGCTCTTTGTTGAAGCCCTCCTTAAGTTTCTCCATTGCGCTTAAAGCGTTGGTTAATTCCTCTTTTGCCTTGGAGGTTTTGGCTTGTTGCGACTTCAGGTTCTCTTGCAGGTCGGCGGTTTGACTTTCCTTTTTGCGCTCAGCCTGCATACAGATAGTTATATGATGAAAATGACGGTACAGATTTTAAGTACCAACCACATAACAAGTTATGCCCTTGGTACTTGGGGGCTAGTGCATATTTGCTCTTCGTCGTACAAATTTCTACAAAGTCCCAAGATCAATGCAAGTATTCAACTTGGCACTTGGGGGCTAATGGCTATTTGCTCAATTACTACTGATACCGGAATTTTTATTATCTAAAGTCCCGGTTTAACTGCATGAAGTTGAACCGGCCCTTGGGGGCTACGTCAGCAAAGTATAGAGGAGTTGAAATTCATATTGGAAAGTCCCGGTTTAAGTTGATATCATAAACCGTCACTTGGGGGCTATTGGAGTTGGCACATTATAACATACAAGCAGAGAAGTGAATAAGGAATTACCTCATATTTGTCCTTCATCATATTGACCAGACCGGCTTCATGGTCACGGCTGGTGTACAACCGGTTCATATAGCCAGAATGGAGATCTTGGGCGTTCAGAGCGGCATAAGTTGATAAATCGGTGTTCCACTTGCCTTTACCAATTGCAGCAAATTCTTCTTTGGCAGTGTGCCTGGATAAAGCGACAGGATTACTTGGCTCGGTACGATCAATGCTGGTGATAAGGACTTCATCATGTTTCTCTTCACTAGTTTGTACTGGGGTCACTGGTTTGTCATTATTCTTTGATGGACTAGCCGTTTTGTCAGTCCGGATAGGGCTCGTTGGTTGATCAATAGGGCCTGTGGTATCAACATTCGCCTCTTCAGTGACAAAGTCATGGTATTGCGGTGGTGGGTCATTTAGCACGTCATCACGGTTGGCTTCCTCAGGATCTGGTATTTTGTCCGGTTCAGTAGTGGCATTTTCCTCTGCCGTATTATTCAGGCGAGCTTTCTTGCTTGGTCTGGGCTTGGCCCTGAGAAAGGAAATTAACAAGGATCAGTATATTTTTTGTTAAAAATAATATATCAAAGGTACAGGATGGAATATAACTTACCCAAGCACCGTTTTAAGCGGTGGAAGCTTGGTGGCTGATGACTCGCCAGAGGATGAATGAGAAGTGCCCTGATAATTGGAATCAGACGGATTAAGAGGTTGACGAAAACAACCCGCTTTAGGGCATGTAGTAACAAGTGAATCAGAGACCTCTGAACGACGTTTCCGAACCGGGCTATTTGGTAAACCGGCAGAGGTAACTACCTGGCCGCTGTGCCGGGTTGTGCGGCAAGCTTTGTGCTGTTGTGTCTTCACAAGAAAGTTTGGATCCAAATAAGCAAGAGGATGAGAAAATTTAACTTTCCGGTTTGCCCGACGGATTTTTAGTGAAGGCAAAGGGTTTGAATCGGAAGAGAGAACGATTACCTCTACAACATCAGTGTGACTGACTTCAGCGTCGTCCTGGCAATGATCATCATCAATAAGGCGTATGAAAAATAAACCAAGTGAGTCAAGATCTACCTCAATATCCGGGTTACCCACATCATCATCAGCTGGTGGATCGGAGAATGCAGTGGTTCTTTTCCTATTAGCAGGCTTCTTCACAACTCTGGTTTTTGGCCGGGTTGGCTTCTTCGGTTTATCTTGCATAGGTTTCTTGCTCCAGAACAGATCATCGCCCTGTTTAAAAATAATGATAGCATTTTCAGAGTGTATTGGGACAAAGGCAGCTTCAGGAAAGTATAAGGGATGAATCTTACAGCTGGCGGTTTATTAATGGCGCAGAAAGGAGGCAGGCCGGTTTGGACACAGACGGCTTCCGGTTCATTTAATATCTTTTTCACAGCTTCAGTAACTTCGTCATCTATAAGCTGGATGTCAGTGCTGGCTTAAGGGCAGTATGCTCCAAGATATCTAGCAGCGAGCAAGGTCAACCCCTGTCAACCCGTTTGCCATGAAAGCCCTTAGCTTGGATAATTGAGGAGCATATTTGCTTCTCTCCTTGGCAGTCAGCCTCTGTGGAAAGGGGTGTGTGTTGCTCAGACGCTCTGGACGGTAACCCGACAGGGGATTTTCTTCAGAAGGAGAGGTATCTTTGCAATAAAACCATGTTTGGTTCCACTCTTTGGGGTGGCTATGAAGTTTTGCGTGAGGGAAGGTGACTTCTTTCCTCTTTTGAATTGCCATACCGCCCAGCTTCGTATTGGGTCCGTCTGTGAATTCAGTATGGCGGTTTAGGTGAAAGAAATCCCGGAATAACTCTACTGTGGGTTCCTCTTGAAGGTACACCTCACAGAACACTTAAAAGTGACAGATGTTGGTTACGGAGTTGGGACCAGTATCTTGTGGATGCAGTTGGAAGTTGGCTAGGACATCCCGATAAAACTTTGAACCGGGAGGGTTGAAGCCCTGGGCTAAATGATCAGCAAAAACCACAACTTCTCCGTCTTGAGGTTTGGGAGGACATTCCGGGCCAGGGACCCTCCAGTGAATGCCGTCTTGCTTACTTAAAGCGCCAGTGTTGACCAAGTTGTTCAGTTGATTTTCGGTCACTCAAGAAGGGACCCAGTTGCACTCATACACTTGTTTGGCCATGGTAAGATCTACAAATACAGTAATTACCAGTTCAAGAATATGTTGACAGTTATGTGATGATATATGTTTGCTAAACCAGACAAAGCTACCTACAAACCAGAGTTCAGCAAACACAATAGTATCACTGGAAAATGGTTTTGGCGGTTCAACAAGGGGACAAATGGTATACACCGGTTTGTCAATTCTCTACAAAGTTAAACCGCCTGGTCTAAACATTGAAGAGTCAAGATTGCAGATGAGTAAGTAAAAAGATTTCACGAGGTTGTATTACAGTTTTGGATCCGGAGCATGTTCAGAAAAGAGAAAAATATTCAAAGCCTAAAAGGAGCAGTACCGAACCAATGAGTAAGGGTGCGAGTAAGATCCATGGCTTTGAGATGTGTAAGTGAAAACGGAGGCCAAAGGCTACTAATACATAGAGCAGAGATTCGCAGATTCATCTGAGATCTATCGTATGAACAAGAAGCAAACGATGAACACTGAAGAACTTGGAAACCCTAGAAAAGATCTATGGTGGAAAGGATAGGAGACTTACCGGAGCTGAGGAAGAAGCGGAAGGTCGCCGCGATGTTCTAGTATGCTCAGGGTGATGCAGCGGCCAAGGTCGGAGCAGAAGTCGACGGCGGCGGCGGAGCTCCGAAGCTGAGCGGTGGAAGGAGGACGAAGCAGAAGGGCACAAAGGGGAAAATAAAATGACCCCTCAGTCCTATTTATAAAGCAGGGGATATGTGTCAGGCGCGAAAATCAAGGGGCCGCAAGTTTGGAAACGGAGTTGTTGCCTATCGCAGATCTATTAATAAGGAGGCATCGTCTATAGTTTCTTTATAACAGATGACGTCACGCCGGTTTACAACGATCTGAGAAGATGACGTCACGACGGTTTACCAAGTTACAAGAAGATGTTGAAGATGAAGTTTTTTGCCAAGGATTGACATGAATCCGTTCAAATCAATCTGGGGCCTAATGTTGGGGATATTACTACCTGGCATGAACTGGCTAGGATAGGCCGGGTTAACGTCATCAATAGTTGAGTATGTTAAAGCCCATGAAGGCAGATGAGGATGGTATGTAAGGGTCCAAGCCCACAATCGGTTTAAAGCCCATAGTCGTAAACCGGCGACGGTATGTAACTTGTATTGTAAGTTAGGAATAGTGGAGACTGAACCGGACACATGTATGAGCCGGTCTCGGGACTCTGTAAATCGAAGGGCGTCACCCGTGCATATAAGGGGACGACCCGACGGCGGTTCAGGAGAACAGACAACAACTCGAGACCTAGGCGAAGCTTGTTTGCTCCCTAGTCCTCGAAACCCCATCAATTCCATCACAACTAGACGTAGGCTTTTACCTTCATCGAAGGGGATGAACTAGTATATACTCTCTTGTGTCCCTGTGTCCGCTTTAACAACTTCAAGCTAACCCGTAGCGATGGCTCCATGACTAAGTCCTTTCATGAGGACATCTGCCGTGACAAAACCACGACACTATGTGATTAACACCCGAAGAGTACTACGGTGTGATCATGTTTTGCTTGTGAGAGAATTTAGTTAACGGGTCTGCCACATTCAGATCCACATGTATTTTGCAAATTTCTATGTCAACAATGCTCTGCACAGAGCTACTCTAGCTAATTGCTCCCACTTTCAATATGTATCCAGATTGAGACTTAGAGTCATCTAGATCAGTGTCAAAACTTGCATCGACGTAACCCTTTACGACGAACCTTTTTTCACCTCCATAATCGAGAAACATATCCTTATTCCACTAAGGATAATTTTGACCGCTGTCCAGTGATCTACTCCTAGATCACTATTGTACTCCCTTGCTTAACTCAGTGTAGGGTATACAATAGATCTGGTACACAGCATGGTATACTTTATAGAACCTATGGCTGAGGCATAGGGAATGACTTTCATTCTCTTTCTATCTTCTGCCGTGGTCGGGATTTGAGTCTTACTCAATTTCACACCTTGTAACACAGGCAAGAACTCTTTCTTTGACAGTTCCATTTTGAACTACTTCAAAATCTTTGTCAAGATATGTACTCATTGAAAAATCTTATCAAACGTCTTGATCTATCTCTATAGATCTTGATGCTCAATATGTAAGCAGCTTCATCGAGGTCTTTCTTTGAAAAACTCCTTTCAAATACTTCCTTTATGCTTTCCAGAAAATTCTACATTATTTCTGATCAACAATATGTCATTCACATATACTTATCAGAAATGCTGTAGTGCTCCCACTCACTTTCTTGTAAATACAGGCTTCACCACAAGTCTGTATAAAACTATATGCTTTGATCAACTTATCAAAGCGTATATTCCAACTCCGAGATGCTTGCACCAGTCCATAGATGGATCGCTGGAGCTTGCATATTTTTTTAGCATCTTTAGGATTTGACAAAACCTTCTGGTTGCATCATATACAACACTTCTTTAATAAATCCATTAAGGAATGCAGTTTTGTTTATCCATTTGCCAGATTTCATAAAATGCGGCAATTGCTAACATGATTCGGACATACTTAAGCATAGATACGAGTGAGAAACTTTCATCGTAGTCAACACCTTGAACTTGTCGAAAACCTTTTGCGACAATTCTAGCTTTGTAGATAGTAACACTACTATCAGCGTCCGTCTTCCTCTTGAAGATCCATTTATTTTCTGTGGCTTGCCGATCATCGGGCAAGTCAACCAAAGTCCACACTTTGTTCTCATACATGGATCCCATCTCAGATTTCATGGCTTCAAGCCATTTTGCGGAATTTGGGCTCACCATCGCTTCTTCATAGTTCGTAGGTTCATCATGGTCTAGTAACATAACCTCCAGAACAGGATTACCGTACCACTCTGGTGCGGATCTTACTCTGGTTGTCCTATGAGGTTCAGTAGTAACTTGATCTGAAGTTTCATGATCAGCATCATTAGCTTCCTCACTAATTGGTGTAGAGATCACTAGAACTGATTTCTGTGATGAACTACTTCCAATTCGGGAGAAGGTACAATTCGCTCATCAAGTTCTACATTCCTCTCACTCACTTCTTTCGAGAGAAAACTCCTTCTCCAGAAAGGATCCATTCTTAGGAACGAATGTCTTGCCTTCGGATCTGTGATAGAAGGTGTACCCAATAGTCTCCTTTGGGTATCCTATGAAGACACATTTATCTGATTTGGGTTTGAGCTTATCAGGATGAAACTTTTTCACATAAGCATCGCAACCCCAAACTTTAAGAAACGACAACTTGGGTTTCTTGCCAAACCACAGTTCATAAGGTGTCGTCTCAACGGATTTAGATGGTTCCCTATTTAACGTGAATGCAGTTGTCTCTAATGCATAATGTTGGAAATATGCCCTAGAGGCAATAATAAATTGGTTATTATTATATTTCCTTGTTCATGATAATCGTTTATTATCCATGCTATAATTGTATTGATAGGAAACTCAGATACATGTGTGGATACATAGACAACACCATGTCCCTAGTAAGCCTCTAGTTGACTAGCTCGTTGATCAATAGATGGTTATGGTTTCCTGACCATGGACATTGGATGTCATTGATAGCGGGATCACATCATTAGAAGAATGATGTGATGGACAAGACCCAATCCTAAGCATAGCACAAGATCGTGTAGTTCGTATGCTAAAGCTTTTCTAATGTCAAGTATCATTTCCTTAGACCATGAGATTGTGCAACTCCCGGATACCGTAGGAATACTTTGGGTGTGCCAAACGTCACAACGTAACTGGGTGGCTATAAAGGTACACTACATGTATCTCCGAAAGTGTCTGTTGTGTTGGCACGAATCGAGACTGGGATTTGTCACTCCGTGTGACGGAGAGGTATCTCTGGGCCCACTCGGTAGGACATCATCATAATGTGCACAATGTGATCAAGGAGTTGATTACGGGATGATGTGTTACAGAACGAGTAAAGAGACTTGCCGGTAACGAGATTGAACAAGGTATCGGGATACCAACGATCGAATCTCGGGCAAGTACAATACCGCTAGACAAAGGGAATTGTATACGGGATTGATCGACTCCTCGACATCGTGGTTCATCCGATGAGATCATCGTGGAACATGTGGGAACGAACATGGGTATCCAGATCCCGCTGTTGGTTATTGACTGGAGAATGTCTCGGTCATGTCTGCATGGTTCCCGAACCCGTAGGGTCTACACACTTAAGGTTCGATGACGCTAGGGTTATAAAGGAAGTTCGTATGTGGTTACCGAATGTTGTTCGGAGTCCCGGATGAGATCCCGGATGTCACGAGGAGTTCCGGAATAGTGTGGAGGTAAATATTTATATATTGGAAGTATGGTTTTGTCCACCGGAAGTGTTCTGGGCATCACCGGTAGTGTACGGGGACCACCGGAGGTGTCCGGGGGTCCACCAAGTGGGGCCACCAGCCCCGGAGGGCTGCATGGGCCAAGTGTGGAAGGGGACCAGCCCCAGGTGGGCTGGTGCGCCCCTCCACCAAGGCCCAAGGCGCCTCCTAGAGGGGAAGGGGGCAAACCCTAGGGCAGATGGGCCCTAAGGCCCACCCCTGGTGCGCCTCCCCCTCTCCCCCCTTTGCCGCAACCCTAGATGGGTTTTGGGGCTGCCGCCACCCCTAGGGAGGGAACTCTAGATGGGGGCGCAGCCCCTCCCCTTCCCCTATATATACCTGAGGTATTTGGGGCTGCCAGAGAGACGACAACATCTCCTTCTTGGCGCAGCCCTACCTCTCTTTCTTCTCATATCCCGCGGTGCTTGGCGAAGCCCTGCAGGATTTCCACGCTCCTCCACCACCACCACGCTGTCGTGCTGCTGCTGGATGGAGTCTTCCTCAACCTCTCCCTCTATCCTTGCTGGATCAAGGAATGGGAGACGTCACCGGGCTGTACGTGTGTTGAACGCGGAGGTGCCGTCCGTTCGGCACTTGGTCATCGGTGATTTGGATCACGACGAGTACGACTCCATCAACCCGGTTCACTTGAACGCTTCCGCTTAGCGATCTACAAGGGTATGTAGATGCACTCTCCTTCCCCTCGTTGCTGGTTTCTCCATAGATAGATCTTGGTGACACATAGGAAAATTTTGAATTTCTACTACGTTCCCCAACAGTGGTATCAGAGCTAGGTCTATGCGTAGTTTCTATGCATGAGTAGAACACAAAGCAGTTGTGGGCGTCGATATTGTCAAATTATCTTGCCGTTACTAGTCTTATCTTGATTCGGCGGCATTGTGGGATGAAGCGGCCCGGACCAACCTTACACGTACGCTTACGTGAGACCGGTTCCACCGACTGACATGCACTAGTTGCATAAGGTGGCTGGCGGGTGTCTGTCTCTCCCACTTTAGTCGGATCGGATTCGATGAACAGGGTCCTTATGAAGGGTAAATAGAAATTGGCAATTCACGTTGTGGTTTTGGCGTAGGTAAGAAACGTTCTTGCTAGCAACACTGTAGCAGCCACGTAAAAACTTGCAACAACAATTAGAGGACGTCTAACTTGTTTTTGCAGCAAGTGTTATGTGATGTGATATGGCCAAAAGGATGTGATGAATGATATATGTGATGTATGAGATTGATCATGTTCTTGTAATAGGAATCACGACTTGCATGTCGATGAGTGTGACAACCGGCAGGAACCATAGGAGTTGTCTTAATTTATTTATGACCTGCGTGTCAACATAAACGTCATGTAATTACTTTACTTTATTGCTAACCGTTAGCCATAGTGGTACAAGTAATAGTTGGCGAGACAACTTCATGAAGACACGATGATGGGGATCATGATGATGGAGATCATGGTGTCATGCCGGTGACGATGATGATCATGGAGCCCCGAAGATGGAGATCAAAAGGAGCAAAATGATATTGGCCATATCATGTCACTTTTTGATTGCATGTGATGTTTATCATGTTTATAAATCTTATTTGCTTAGAACGACGGTAGTAAATAAGATGATCCCTCATTAAAATTTCAAGAAAGTGTTCCCCCTAACTGTGCACCGTTGTGAAAGTTCGTCGTTTCGAAGCACCACGTGATGATCGGGTGTGATAGATTCTTACGTTCACATACAACGGGTGTAAGCCAGATTTACACACGTGAAACACTTAGGTTGACTTGACGAGCCTAGCATGTACAGACATGGCCTCGGAACACAAGAGACCGAAAGGTCGAGCATGAGTCGTATGGTAGATACGATCAACATGAAGATGTTCACCGATGATGACTAGTCCGTCTCACGTGATGATCGGAAACGGCCTAGTTGACTCGGATCATGTAATCACCTAGATGACTAGAGGGATGTCTATCTAAGTGGGAGTCCATAAGATGAACTTGTTTATCCTGAACATAGTCAAAAGGTTTTTGCAAATTATGTCGTAGCTCGCGCTTTAGTTCTACTGTTTTAGATATGTTCCTAGAGAAAATATTGTTGAAAGTTGACAGTAGCAATTATGCGGACAGTAGAAGGCTTGTGCTGGACCTCGAACGTGGTCTGTGGATGTTGCGAACATATGACATACACGTTTTGATGACTACATGATAGTTCGGTAATGTTAAATGATTTAGAATTGAGGCACCGAAGACATTTTTGAAATGTCGCGGAACATATGAGATGTTTCGAGGGATGAAATTGGGATTTCAGGCTCGTGTCCATGTCAAGAGGTATAAGACCTCCGACGATTTTCTTAGCCTACAAACTAAGGGAGAAAAGCTCAATCATTGAGCTTGTGCTCAGATTGTCTGAGTACAACAATCACTTGAATCGAGTGGGAGTTGATCTTCCAGATAAGATAGTGATGTTTCTCCAAAGTCATTGCCACCAAGCTGCTAGAGCTTCGTGATGAACTATAACATATCAGGGATAGATATGATGATCCTTGATATATTCGCGATGCTTGACACCGCGAAAGTAGAAGTCAAGTAGGAGCATCAATTGTTGATGGTTAGTTAAAAACCACTAGTTTCAAGTAGGAGCATCAATTGTTGATGGTTAGTTAAAAATCACTACGATCGAGATCCAACAAACCATTTTTATTGGGTGTATGACCATAGAAGGTTTTATTCATGTAAACATAACAACAATTATTCTCTAATTTAAATGAATAACCGTATTGCAATAAACATGATCAAATCATATTCATCCTCAACGCAAACACCAAATAACATTTATTTAGGTTCAACACTAATCCCGAAAGTATAGGGACTGTGCGATGATGATCATATCAATCTTGGAACTGCTTCCAACACACATCGTCACTTCACCCTTAACTAGTTTATGTTCATTCTGCAACTCCCGTTTCAAGTTACTACTCTTAGCAACTGAACCAATATCAAATGCCGAGAGGTTGCTATAAACACTAGTAAAGTACACATCAATAACATGTATATCCAATATACCTTTGTTCACTTTGCCATCCTTCTTATCCGCCAAATACTTGGGGCAGTTCTGCTTCCAGTGACCAGTTGCTTTGCAGTAGAAGCACTTAGTCTCAGGCTTAGGACCAGACATGGGCTTCTTCACTTGAGCAACAACTTGCTTGCCGTTCTTCTTGAAGTTCCCCTTCTTCCCTTTGCCCTTTTATTGAAACTAGTGGTCTTGTCAACCATCAACACTTGATGTTTTTCTTGATATCTACCTTCGTTGATTTCAACATCACGAAGAGCTTGGGAATCATTTTCGTTATCCCTTGAATATTATAGTTCATCACAAAGTTCTACTAACTTGGTGATAGTGACTAGAGAACTATGTCAATCACTATCTTATCTGGAAGATTAACTCCCACTTGATTCAAGTGATTGTAGGACCCAGACAATCTAGGCACATGCTCACTGCTTGAGCTATTATCCTCCATCTTTTAGCTATAGAACTTGTTGGAGACTTCATATCTCTCAACTCGGGTATTTGCTTGAAATATTAACTTCAACTCCTGGAACATCTCATATGGTCCACGACATTCAAAACGTCTTTGAAGTCCCGATTCTAAGTCGTTAAGCATGGCGCACTAAACTATCAAGTAGTAATCATATTGAGCTTGCCAAACATTCATAACGTCTGCATCTGCTCCTGCAATAGGTCTGTCACCTAGCGGTGCATCAAGGACATAATTCTTCTGTGCAGCAATGAGGATAAACCTCATATCATGGATCCAATCCGCATCATTGCTACTAAAATCTTTCAACTTAGTTTTCTCTAGGAACACATATAAAACATAGGGAAGCAACAACGCGAGCTATTGATCTATAACATTATTTGCAAAATACTATCATGACTAAGTTCATGATAAATTAAAGTTCAACTAATCATATTACTTAAGAACTCCCACTTAGATAGACATCCCTCTAATCATCTAAGTGATCACGTGATCCAGATCAACTAAACCAAAACCAATCATCACGTGAAATGGAGTAGTTTTCAATGGTGAACATCATTATGTTGATCATATCTACTATATGATTCACTATCGACCTTTTGGTCTCAGTGTTCCGAGGCCATATCTGCATATGCTAGGCTCGTCAAGTTTAACCTGAGTATTCTACGTGTGCAAACTGGCTTGCACCCGTTGTAGATGGACGTAGAGCTTATCACACCCGATCATCACGTGGTGTCTAGGCACGACGAACTTTGGCAACGGTGCATACTCAGGGAGAACACTTTTATCTTGAAATTTAGTGAGAGATCATCTTATAATGCTACCATCAATCAAAGCAAGATAAGATGCATAAAATACAAACATCACATGCAATCAATATAAGTGATATGATATGGCCATCATCATCTTGTGATGTGATCTCCATCTCCGAAGCACCGTCATGATCACCATCGTCACCGGTGCAACACCTTGATCTCCATCGTAGCATCGTTGTCGTCTCGCCAATCTTATGCTTCTACGACTATTGCTACCGCTTAGTGATAAAGTAAAGCATTACAGGGCGATTGCATTGCATACAATAAAGCGACAACCATATGGCTGCTGCCAGTTGCCGATAATTCAGTTACAAAACATGATCATCTCATACAATAAAATTTAGCATCATGTCTTGACCATATCACATCACAACATGCCCTGCAAAAACAAGTTAGACGTCCTCTACTTTGTTGTTGCAAGTTTTACGTGGCTGCTACTGGGCTTAGCAAAAACCGTTCTTACCTATGCATCAAAACCACAACGATAGTTTGTCAAGTTGGTGATGTTTTAACCTTCGCAAGGACTGGGCGTAGCCACACTCGGTTCAACTAAAGTTGGAGAAACTGACACCCGCCAACCACCTGTGTGCAAAGCACGTTGGTAGAACCAGTCTCGCGTAAGCGTACGCGTAATGTCGGTCCGGGCGGCTTCATCCAACAATACCGCCGAACCAAAGTATGACATGCTGGTAAGCAGTATGACTTATATCGCCCACAACTCACTTGTGTACTACTCGTGCATATGACATCTACGCATAAAACCAGGCTCGGATGCCACTGTTGGGGAACGTAGTAATTTCAAAAAAATTCCTACGCACACGCAAGATCATGGTGATGCATAGCAACAAGAGGGGAGAGTATTGTCTACGTACCCTCGTAGACCGAAAGCGGAAGCGTTAGCACAACGCGGTTGATGTAGTCGTACATCTTCACGATCCGACCGATCAAGTACCGAACGCACGGCACCTCCGAGTTCAGCACACGTTCAGCCCGATGACTTCCCTCGAACTCCGATCTAGCCGAGTGTTGAGGGAGAGTTTTGTCCGCACGACGGCGTGGTGACGATGATGATGTTCTACTGACGCAGGGCTTCGCCTAAGCACCGCTACAGTATTATCGAGGTGGACTATGGTGGAGGAGGGCACCGCACACGGCTAAAAGATCAAACGATCAATTGTTGTATCTTTAGGGTGCCCCTGCCCCCGTATATAAAGGAGCAAGGGGGGAGGTGCGGCCGGCCAGGAGGGGCACGCCAGGAGGAGTCCTACTCCCACCGGGAGTAGGACTCCCTCCCTTTTCCTTGTTGGATTAGGAGTGGAGGGGGAAAGAGGAGGGAGAGAGGAAGGAAGGTGGGGGGGGGAGGCGCCGCCCCCCTGCCCTGGGGGCCTCTCCTCTTCTCCACAAGGCCCACTATGGCTCATTAAGCCCCCGGGGGGTTCCGGTAACCCCTCGGTACTCCGGTAAAATCCTGATTTCACCCGGTACACTTCCGATATCCAAATATAGGCTTCCAATATATCAATCTTCATGTCTCGACCATTTCGAGACTCCTGGTCATGTCCGTGATCACATCCGGAACTCCGAACAACCTTCGGTACATCAAAACACATAAACTCATAATATAACTGTTATCGAAACTTTAAGCGTGCGGACCCTACGGGTTCGAGAACTATGTAGACATGACCGAGACACGTCTCTGGTCAATAACCAATAGCGGAACCTGGATGCTCATATTGGGTCCCACATATTCTACGAAGATCTTTATTGGTCAGACCGCATAATAACATATGTTGTTCCCTTTGTCATCGGTATGTTACTTGCCCGAGATTCGATCGCCGGTATCTCAATACCTAGTTCAATATCATTATCGGCAAGTCTCTTTACTCGTTCTGTAATACATCATCCTGCAACTAACTCATTAGTTGCAATGCTTGCAAGGCTTAAGTGATGTGCATTACCGAGAGGGCCCAGAGATACCTCTTCGACAATCGGAGTGACAAATCCTAATCTTGAAATACGCCAACCCAACAAGTACCTTTGAAGACACCTGTAGAGCACCTTTATAATCACCCAGTTACGTTGTGACGTTTGGTAGCACACAAAGTGTTCCTTCGGTAAACGGGAGTTGCATAATCTCATAGTCATAGGAACATGTATAAGTCATGAAGAAAGCAACAACAACATACTAAACGATCAAGTGCTAAGCTAACGGAATGGGTCAAGTCAATCACATCATTCTCCTAATGATGTGATCCCGTTAATCAAATGACAACTCTTTGTCTATGGCTAGGAAACACAACCATCTTTGATCAACGAGCTAGTCAAGTAGAGGCATACTAGTGACACTCTTTTTGTCAATGTATTCACACATGTATCAAGTTTCCGGTTAATACAATTCTAGCTTGAATAATAAACATATATCATGAAATAAGGAAATGAATAATAACTTTATTATTGCCTCTAGGGCATATTTCCTTCATGTTGAGGGATAGTTATATGATCCAATTATGTTATTATTGTTGAGAGAACTTGCACTAGTGAAAGTATGAACCCTAGGCCTTGTTTCCTAGCATTGCAACACCGTTTACGCTCACTTTTATCATTAGTTACCTTGCTGTTTTTATATTTTCAGATTACAAAAACCTATATCTACTATCATTATTGCACTTGTATCACCATCTCTTCGCCGAACTAGTGCACCTATACAATTTACCATTGTATTGGGTGTGTTGGGGACACAAGAGACTCTTTGTTATTTGGTTGCAGAGTTGTTTGAGAGAGACCATCTTCAACCTACGCCTCCCACAGATTGATAAACCTTAGGTCATCCACTTGAGGGAAATTTGCTACTGTCCTACAAACCTCTGCACTTGGAGGCCCAACAACGTCTACAAGAAGAAGGTTGTGTATTAGACATCAAGCTCTTTTCTGGCGCCGTTGCCGAGGAGGTGAGTGCTTGAAGGTATATATTTAGATCTTGCAATCGAATCTTTCAGTTTCTTGTTTTATCACTAGTTTAGTTTATAAAGGAAAACTACAAAAAAATGGAATTGAGTTTACCTCATACGCTTCATCTTTTTAATATCTTTCGTGAGTATGATGGGAAGGAAAATTGTGCCAAAGTGTTAGAAGAAGAATGCATTAAAAAATTTGGCACTAAATCTTTGAATGATGAGCATGATTGCAATGTTGTTAGTATGAGCTCCTTGAATATCCATAGTACTAACGATGATTGCACTAGTTATGATGAAAATGTCTCCTATAAACATGTCAATTTTTGTGGAGTACATTGGGTTTGCAAGTACACACCAAATAGGGAAGATAGATATTGCAAGAGGCATAAGCATTTAGAAACTAAATTGCTGCAATAAAGGCTAGATGTTTGTGCTAAAAAATTCAATATTTTTCGCGATCCTTGTGAACTTTGCAATGAACATGGTCATTTAAATCTCCATGCAAATTATTTCATGACCGAATCGTGTCCAAAAATTGTGATAATTTGATTACCCTTGAGCATCATAAAGAGCTTAGTCTTCTTTTGGGGTATAAAGAAATGAAATGTATAACTGAGGGTATTCCAAAATTTAATCTTGATAGATTCCATGATATTGATCTAGAAGAAATTTATATGTATTGTGCGGTTAATTGCATTGAAAATCCTTATATTGCTAATTACATAAAGAAAAGAAAACAAATAGAAGATGAAGAGAATACTAACGGAAGGGAAGAGAATTCCCAATATTCTCCTATTATTTCTTATGATGAATCAGGTAACGAGGAGGAGCCTTCAATTCAACCAATCTCATCAATAAGGAGCTCAAAAAAGAGGGATAAACTCGCACATGATGTGAAGAAGAAGAAGAAGAAAAAATGGAGGAGCAAAGGTAAAAAGGTATCCCTCCCAAATGATGTTGCTCCTACTACTCATTGTGATGATGATAATTGCTATACTATTGGTGCTATCCATACTATTAATGATGAGAGTGATTATGCTTATGATATGAAAAGGCCCAAGCTTGGGGACGCTATGTTTGATGAGAATGACATGTTTGAGAATATATTTGCTGAAATTAATGTTTGTCCCAAGCTTGGGGATGCTACGTTTAATGAAGATGATATTTTTAGTCTTCCAAGTTTTGATATGCAAATTTATAATGATGATAGCATGCCTCCTACTTATGATGATTATATTGATGAAAGTGGGTATGGAAGAGTGTCAACTTTAGGAAGTAATGATCCAAGTATTTTGGAGGATGTTGCATCTTATTATGATAATTATGAAAGTGGATTTTGAGAGCTCATGACTTTATTTAGTAATGATTCCACTATCTTGGAAGAGGTTTCAATCGATTATGATGAGTACAAAGTTGCTACTTATGATGATTATTGTGATGATACATATTCTATAAAAAGTAGTGATGATTATATTTACAAAACTTGTCATGATTATGATTACCCTTTTTCTGAACATTACTCTTTTAATGTGGAAACAATTTATAGTATTCGAGTCTCTTATGATACTCCCATTATCCCGAATGAGAAGAATTTTGCTTATGTGGAGAGTAGTAAATTTTCTATGCAAGTAGATCATGAAAAGAATACTTCATGTGCTGGTTATATTGTTGAATTCATTCACGAAGCTACTGAAGATTATTATGAGGGAGGAATATATGCTTGTAGGAATTGCAATAGTATCAAGTTTCCTCTCTATGTGCTTAAAGTTTTGAAGTTATGCTTGTTTTGCCTTCCTATGCTAGTTGATTATTGTTCCCATAAGTTATTTGCTCACAAAATCCCTATGCATAGGAAGTGGGTTAGACTTAAATGTGCTAGTATATTCTTCATGATGCTCTATTTATGTTTCAATTCTTATCTTTTATGTGAGCATCATTGAAATCATCATGCCTAGCTAGGGGCGTTAAACGTTAGCGCTTGTTGGGAGGCAACCCAATTTTATTTTAGTTTCTTGCTTTTTGGTTCTGTTTAGGAATAAATATTTGATCTATCCTCTTGTTAGATTTTTTTTATGTTTTAATTTGTGTTTGTGCCAAGTTAAACCTATAGGATCTTCTTGGATGATAGTTATTTGATCTTGCTGAAAATTCCAGAAACTTTCTGTTCGCGAAAACAATTGTTAAAAATAACCAGAACGTGATAAAATATTAATTCCAATTGCAGCAGATCATTAAACAAATTGTGTAGGTCGTCCTATTTTGGTAGAAGTTTTGGAGTTCCAGAAGTTTGCGTTAGTTACAGATTACTACAGACTGTTCTGTTTTTGACAGATTCTGTTTTGTGTGTGTTGTTTGGTTATTTTGATGAATTTATGGCTAGTAAAATAGTTTATAAACCATAGAGAAGTTGGAACACAGTAGGTTTAACACCAATATAAATAAAGAATGAGTTCATTAAAGTACCTTGAAGTGGTGTTTTGTTTTCTTTCGCTAACGGAGCTTACGCGTTTTCTGTTGAGTTTTGTGTTGTGAAGTTTTCAAGTTTTGGGTAAAGATTCGATGGACTATGGAATAAGGAGTGGTAAGAGCCTTAGCTTGGGGATGCCCAAGGCACCCCTAGGTAATATTCAAGGACAACCAAAAGCCTAAGCTTGGGGATGCCCCGGAAGGCATCCTCTCTTTCGTCTTCGTTCATCGGTAACTTTACTTGGAGCTATATTTTTATTCACCACATGATATGTGTTTTGCTTGGAGCGTCATTTTATTTTCTTTTGCTTTGCTTGCTGTTTGAATAAAATACCAAGATATGAAATTCTTAAATGTTAGAGAGTCTTCACATAGTTACATAATTATTCGACTACTCATTGATCTTCACTTATATCTTTCGGGGTAGTTTGTTGTTGCTCTAGTGCTTCACTTATATCTTTTAGAGCATGGCGGTGGATTTATTTTGTAGAAATTATTGAACTCTCATGCTTCACTTATATTATTTTGAGAGCCCTAAACAGCATGGTAATTTGCTTTGGTTATGAATTAAGTTCTAATATGGTAGGCATCCAAGAGGGATATAATAAAAACTTTCATATAGAGTGCAATGAATACAAAGAGAAGTTTGATACTTGATGATTGTTTTGAGATATGAAGATAGTGATATTAAAGTTGTGCTAGTTGAGTAGTTGTGAATTTGAGAAATACTTGTGTTGAAGTTTGCAAGTCCCGTAGCATGCACGTATGGTAAACGTTATGTAACAAATTTGAAACATAAGGTGTTCTTTGATTGTCTTCCTTATGAGTGGCGGTCGGGGATGAGCTATGGTCTTTTCCTACCAATCTATCCCCCTAGGAGCATTCTCGTAGTGCTTGGTGTTTGATGACTTGTAGATTTTTGCAATAAGTATGTGAGTTCTTTATGGCTAATGTTGAGTCCATGGATTATACGCACTCTCAACCTTCCATCATTGCTAGCCTCTTCGGTACCGTGCATTGCCCTTTCTCACTTGAGCGTTGGTGCAAACTTTGCTGGTGCATCCAAACCCCGTGATATGATACGCTCTATCACACATAAACCTCCTTATATCTTCCTCAAAAAATCCACCATACAAACCTATTATGGCATTTCCATAGCCATTCCGAGATATATTGCCATGCAACTTTCCACCATTCTGTTTATTAAGACACGCTTCATCATTGTCATATTGCCTTGCATGATCATGTAGTTGACATCGTATTTGTGGCAAGGCCACCATGCATATTATTTCATACATGTCACTCTTGATTCATTGCCCATCCCGGTACATCGCCGGAGGCATTCATATAGAGTCATACTTTTGTTCTAGTATCGAGTTGTAACCATTGAGTTGTAAATAAACAAAAGTGTGATGATCATCATTAATAGAGCATTGTCCCAATAAAAAAAGGCCAAAAAAAGGAAATGCAAAAAGTAAAAAATAAATAAAAATAAAGGCCAAATAAAAAAGGAAGGCCCCCAAATGCTACTATCCTTTTTCCACACTTGTGATTCAAAGTAGCACCATAATCTTCATGATAGAGAGTCTCTTGTTTTGTCACTTTCATATATTAGTGGGAATTTTTCATTATAGAACTTGGCTTGTATATTCCAACGGTGGGCTTCCTCAAATGCCCCAGGTCTTCATGAGCAAGAAAGTTGGATGCACACCCACTTAGTTTCTTTTGTTGAGCTTTCATACATTTATAGCTCTAAAGCATCCGTTGCATGGCAATCCCTACTCCTTGCATTGACATCAATTGATGGGCATCTCCCTAGCTCGTTGATTAGCCGTGTCAATGTGAGACTTTCTCCTTTTTTGCCTTCTCCACACAACCCCCATTATCATATTCTATTCCACCCATAGTGCTATATCCATGGCTCACGCTCATGTATTGTGTGAAGGTTGAAAAAGTTTGAGATTACTAAAGTATGAAACAATTGCTTGGCTTGTCATATGGGTTGTGCATGATGAGAGAATTCTTGTGTGACGAAAATGGAGCATGACCAAACTATATGATTTTGTAGGGATGAACTTTCTTTGGCCATGCTATTTTGAGAAGACATGATTGCTTAGTTAGTATGCTTGAAGTATTATTATTTTTATGTCAATATTAAACTTTTGTATTGAATCTTATGGATCTGAATATTCTTGCCACAATAAAGAAGATTACATTGATAAATATGTTAGGCAGCATTCCACATCCAAAATTCTGTTTTTATCATTTACCTACTCGAGGACGATCAGGAATTAAGCTTGGGGATGTTGATACATCTCCAACGTATCTATAATTTTTTATTGTTCCATGCTATTATATTATCTGTTTTGGATGTTTATGGGATTTATTAAACACTTTTATATTATTTATGGGACTAACCTATTAACCCAGAGCCCAGTGCCAGTTCCTGTTTTCCCCTTGTTTCAGTGTTTCAAAGAAAAGGAATATCAAACGAAGTTCAAACGGAGTGAAACCTTCGGGAGAAGTTATTTTTGGGACGAAAGCAATCCGGGAGACTTGGAGTGCACGTCAGGGGATCAACGAGGAAGGCACGAGGCAGGGGGGCGCGCCCACCCCCTGGGTGCGCCCTCCACCCTCGTGGGCCCCTTGTGGCTCCTCTGACCGACTTCTTTCGCCTATATATCTCCATATACCCTAAAACCATCGGGAAACAGAATAGATCGGAAGTTCTGCCGCCGCAAGCCTCTGTAGCCACCAAAAACCAATTGGGACCCTGTTTCGGCACCCTGCCGGAGGGGGGATCCCTCACCGGTGGCCATCTTCATCATCCCGGCGCTCTCCATGACAAGGAGGGAGTAGTTCACCCTCGGGGCTGAGGGTATGTACCAGTAGCTATGTGTTTGATCTCTCTCTCTCTCTCTCTCTCTCTCTCTCTCTCTCTTGTTCTTGAGGTGATACGATCTTGATGTATCGCGAGCTTTGCTATTATAGTTGGATCTTATGATGTTTCTCCCCCTCTACTCTCTTATAATGGATTGAGTTTTCCCTTTGAAGTTATCTTGTCGGATTGAGTCTTCAAGGATTTGAGAACACTTGATGTATGTCTTGTCATGCGTATCTGTGGTGACAATGGGATATCACGTGATCCACTTGATGTATGTTTTGGTGATCAACTTGCGGGTTCCTCCCATGAACCTATGCATAGGGGTTGGCACACGTTTTCGTCTTGACTCTCTGGTAGAAACTTTGGGGCACTCTTTGAAGTACTTTGTGTTGGTTGAATAGATGAATCTGAGATTGTGTGATGCATATCGTATAATCATGCCCACGGATACGTGAGGTGACATTGGTGTATCTAGGTGACATTAGGGTTTTGGTTGATTTGTATCTTAAGGTGTTATTCTAGTATGAACTCTATGATAGATTGAACGGAAAGAATAGCTTCGTGTTATTTTACTACGGACTCTTGAATAGATCGATCCGAAAGGATAACTTTGAGGTGGTTTTGTACCCTACCATAATCTCTTCGTTTGTTCTCCGCTATTAGTGACTTTGGAGTGACTCTTTGTTTCATGTTGAGGGATAGTTATATGATCCAATTATGTTATTATTGTTGAGAGAACTTGCACTAGTGAAAGTATGAACCCTAGGCCTTGTTTCCTAGCATTGCAATACCGTTTACGCTCACTTTTATCATTAGTTACCTTGCTTTTTATATTTTCAGATTACAAAAACCTATATCTACTATCATTATTGCACTTGTATCACCATCTCTTCGCCGAACTAGTGCACCTATACAATTTACCATTGTATTGGGTGTGTTGGGGACACAAGAGACTCTTTGTTATTTGGTTGCAGGTTTGTTTGAGAGAGACCATCTTCAACCTACGCCTCCCACGGATTGATAAACCTTAGGTCATCCACTTGAGGGAAATTTGCTTATGTCCTAAAAACCTCTGCACTTGGAGGCCCAACAACGTCTACAAGAAGAAGGTTGTGTAGTAGACATCAAGCTTTGTAGACAGTAACATTACCATCAGCGCCGGTCTTCTTCTTGAAGATCCATTTATTCTTGATGGCTTGCCGATCATCAGACAAGTCAACCAAAGTCCACACTTTGTTCTCATACATGGATCCCATCTCAGATTTCATGGCCACAAGCCATTTCGCGGAATCTGGGCTCATCATCGCTTCCTCATAGTTCGTAGGTTCGTCATGGTCAAGGAACATGACCTCAAGAACAGGATTACCGTACCACTCTGGTGCGGATCTTACTCTGGTAGACCTACGAGGTTCGGTAGTAACTTGATCTGAGGTTGCATGATCATCATCATTAGCTTCCTCACTAATTGGTGTAGGAGTTACATGAACTGATTTCTGTGATGACATACTTTCCAATAAGGGAGCAGGTACAGTTACCTCATCAAGTTCTACTTTCCTCCCGCTCACTTCTTTCGAGAGAAACTCCTTCTCTAGAAAGGATCCATTCTTAGCAACGAATGTCTTGCCTTCGGATCTGTGATAGAAGGTGTACCCAACAGTCTCCTTTGGGTATCCTATGAAGACACATTTCTCCGGTTTGGGTTCGAGCTTATCAGGTTGAAGCTTTTTCACATAAGCATCACAGCCCCAAACTTTAAGAAACGACAACTTTGGTTTCTTGCCAAACCACAGTTCATAAGGTGTCGTCTCAACGGATTTAGATGGTGCCCTATTTAACGTGAATACAGCCATCTCTAACGCATAACCCCAAAACGATAGCGGTAAATCAGTAAGAGACATCATAGATTGCACCATATCCAGCAAAGTACGATTACGATGTTCGGACACACCATTACGTTGTGGTGTTCCGGGTGGCGTGAGTTGCGAAACTATTCCGCATTGTTTCAAATGAAGACCAAACTCGTAACTCAAATATTCTCCTCCACGATCAGATCGTAGAAACTTTATTTTCTTGTTACATGATTTTCCACTTCACTATGAAATTCTTTGAACTTGTCCAATGTTTCAGACTTATGCTTCATCAAGTAGGTATACCCATATCTGCTAAAATCATCTGTGAAGGTGAGAAATTAATGATACCCGTCGCAAGCCTCAACATTCATCGGACCACATACATTGGTATGTATGATTTCCAACAAATCTGTTGCTCGCTCCATTGTTCCGGAGAACGGAGTTTTAGTCATCTTGCCCATGAGGCATGGTTTCTTCATGCGCTTTACACCAATATGACCCAAACGGCAGTGCCACAAATAAGTTGCACCATCGTTATCAACTCTGCATCTTTTGGAATATTATGAATATGTGTGTCACTACTATCGAGATTCAACAAAAATAGACCACTCTTCAAGGGTGCATGACCATAAAAGATATTACTCATATAAATAGAACAACCATTATTCTCTGATTTAAATGAGTAACCGTCTCGCATCAAACAAGATCCAGATATAATGTTCATGCTTAACGTTGGCACCAAATAATAATTATTCAGGTCTATAACTAATCCCGAAGGTAGATGTAGAGGTCGCGTGCCGACCGCGATCACATCGACTTTGGAACCATTTCCCACGTGCATCGTCACCTCATCCTTAGCCAATCTTCGCTTAATCCATAGTCCCTGTTTCAAGTTGCAGATATTAGCAACAGAACCAGTATCAAATACCCAGGTGCTACTGCGAGCATTAGTAAGGTAGACATAAATAACATGTATATCACATATACCTTTGTTCACCTTGCCATCCTTCTTATCCGCCAAATACTTGGGGCAGTTCCGCTTCCAGTGACCAGTCCCTTTGCAGTAGAAGCACTCAGTCTCAGGCTTATGTCCAGACTTGGGCTTCTTCACTTGAGCAGAAGCTTGTTTGCCGTTCTTCTTGAAGTTCCCCTTCTTCCCTTTACCATTTTTTCTTGAAACTGGTGGTCTTGTTGACCATCAACACTTGATGCTCCTTCTTGATTTCTGCCTTCGCAGCCTTTAGCATTGTGAAGTGCTCGGGAATTGTCTTATCCATACCTTGCATGTTATAGTTCATCACAAAGCTCTTGTAGCTTGGTGGCAGTGATTGAAGAATTATGTCAATGACACTATCATCAAGAAGATTAACTCCCAGTTGAATCAAGTGATTGTTATACCCAGACTTTGAGTATATGCTCACTGACAGAACTATTCTCCTCCATCTTGCAGCTATAGAACTTATTGGAGACTTCATATCTCTCAATGCGGGCATTTGCTTGAAATATTAACTTCAACTCCTGGAACATCTCATATGCTCCATGACGTTCAAAACATCGTTGAAGTCCCGGTTCTAAGGCGTAAAGCATGGCACACTGAACTATCGAGTAGTTATCAGCTTTGCTCTGCCAGACGTTCATAACATCTGGCGTTGCTCCTACAGCGGATTAGGCACCTAGTGGTGCTTCCAGGATGTAATTCTTCTGTGCAGTAATGAGGATAATCCTCAAGTTATGGACCCAGTCCGTGTAGTTGCTACCATCATCTTTCAACTTAGCTTTCTCTAGGAACGCATTAAAATTCAACGGAACAACAGCACGGGCCATCTATCTACAACAACGTAGACATGCAAAATACTATCAGGTACTAAGTTCATGATAAATGTAAGTTCAACTAATCATATTACTAAAGAACTCCCACTTAGATAGACATCCCTCTAATCATCTAAGTGATCACGTGATCCATATCAACTAAACCATGTCCGATCATCACGTGAGATGGAGTAGTTTTCAATGGTGAACATCACTATGTTGATCATATCTACTATATGATTCACGCTCGACCTTTTGGTCTCAGTGTTCCGAGGCCATATCTGCATATGCTAGGCTCGTCAAGTTTAACCCGAGTATTCTGCGTGTGCAAAACTGGCTTGCACCTGTTGTATGTAAACATTGAGCTTATCACATCCGATCATCACGTGGTGTCTCGGCACGACGAACTTTTGCAATGGTGCATACTCAGAGAGAACACTTGTACCTTGAAATTTAGTGAGAGATCATCTTATAATGCTACCGCCGAACTAAGCAAAATAAGATGCATAAAGGATAGACATCACATGCAATCAATATAAGTGATATGATACGGCCATCATCATCTTGTGCCTTTGATCTCCATCTCCAAAGCACCGTCATGATCACCATCGTCACCAGCGTGGCACTTTTTTCTCCATTGTAGCATCGTTGCTGTCTCGCCAACTATTGTTTCTACGACTATCGCTACCGCTTAGTGATAAATTAAAGCATTTACATGGCGATTGCATTTCATACAATAAAGCGACAACCATATGGCTCCTGCCAGTTGTCGATAACTCTGTTACAAAACATGATCATCTCATACAAAAAAATTCAGCATCATGTCTTGACCATATCACATCACAACATGCCCTGCAAAAACAAGTTAGACGTCCTCTACTTTGTTGTTGCAAGTTTTACGTGGCTGCTACGGGGTGAGCAAGAACCGATCTTACCTAGGCATCAAAACCACAACGATTTTTCATCAAGTATGTGCTGTTTTAACCTTCAACAAGGACCGGGCGTAGCCACACTCGATTCAACAAAAGTTGGAGAAACTGACACCCGCCAGCCACCTGTGTGCGAAGCACGTCGGTAGAACCAGTCTCGCGTAAGCGAACGCGTAATGTCGGTCCGGGACACTTCATCCAACAATACCGCCGAATCAAAGTATGACATGCTGGTAAGCAGTATGACTATTATCGCCCAAAACTCACTTGTGTTCTACTCATGCATATAACATCCACGCATAAACCTGGCTCGGATGCCACTGTTGGGGAACGTAGTAATTTCAAAAAAAATTCCTACGCACACGCAAGATCATGGTGATGCATAGCAACGAGAGGGGATAGTGTTGTCCACGTACCCTCGTAGACCCAAAAGGGAGTGTTATGAGAACGCGGTTGATGTAGTCGTACGTCTTCACGATCGACCGATCCTAGTACCGAACATACGGCACCTCCGTGATCTGCACACGTTCAGCTCGGTGACATTCCACGAACTCACGATCCAGCAAAGTGTCGAGGGAGAGCTTCATCAGCATGATGGCGAGATGACGGTGATGATGAAGCTACCGACGCAGGGCTTCGCCTAAACACTGCGACGATATGACCGAGGTGGATTATGGTGGAGGGGGGCACCGCACACGGCTAAGAGATCAATGATCAACTTGTGTGTCTATGGGGTGCCCCCCGTATATAAAGGAGTGGAGGAGGCGGAGGCCGGCCCTCTACTATGGCACGCCCTGGGGAGTCCTACTCCCGCCGGGAGTAGGATTCCGCCCTTTCCAAGTAGTAGGAGTAGGAGAGAAGGAAGGGGAAGAGACAAGAGAAGGAAGGAGGGGGCGCCGCCCCTCCCCCTAGTCCAATTCGGACTAGGCCTTGGGGGGCGCGCGACCTGCCCTAGGCAGCCCTTCTCTCTCCCCTAAAGCCCAATAAGGCCCATATACTCCCCAATGGGTTCCGGTAACCCCCCGGTACTCCGGTTAATGCCAGAACTCACCCGGAACCATTCCGATGTCCAAACATAATCATCCAATATATTGATCTTTATGTCTCGACCATTTCGAGACTCCTCGTCCTGCCTGTGATCATATCTGGGACTCCGAACAACCTTCGGTACATCAAAACACATAAACTCGTAATATCGATCGTCACTAAACGTTAAGCATGCGGACCCTACGGGTTCGAGAACTATGTAGACATGACCGAGACACGTCTCCGGTCAATAACCAATACCGGAACCTGAATGCTCATATTGGCTCCCACATAGTCTACGAAGATCTTTATCGGTCAAACCGCATAACAACATACGTTGTTCCCTTTATCATCGGTATGTTACTTGCCTGAGATTCGATCATCGGTATCTCAATACCTAGTTCAATATCGTTACCGGCAAATCTCTTTACTCGTTCTGTAATGCATCATCCCGCAACTAACTCGTTAGTCACATTGCTTGCAAGGCTTATAGTGATGTGCATTACCGAGAGGCCCCAGAGATACCTCTCCGACAATCGGAGTGACAAATCCTAATCTCGATCTATGCCAACTCAACAAGTACCATCGGAGACACCTGTAGAGCACCTTATAATCACCCAGTTACATTGTGATGTTTGGTAGCACACAAAGTGTTCCTCTGGTATTCGGGAGTTGCATAATCTCATAGTCATAGGAACATGTATAAGTCATGAAGAAAGCTATAGCAATATACTAAACGATCAAATGCTAAGCTAACGGAATGGGTCAAGTCAATCACATTATTCTCTAATGATGTGACCGCGTTCATCAAATGACAACTCATGTCAATGGCTAGGAAACTTAACCATCTTTGGTTAACGAGCAAGTCAAGTAGAGGCATACTACTGACACTCTGTTTGTCTATGTATTCACACATGTACTAAGTTTCTGGTTAATACAATTCTTGCATGAATAATAAACATTTATCATGATATAAGGAAATATAAATAACAACTTTATTATTGCCTCTAGGGCATATTTCCTTCAGAGGGGACATCTCATAACTCCCCCCACTCTCCTGTCACTGCACCAGTCGCACTGTTCCCACCGCTCCCTCTCTCCCTCACCGCCCCTCCCTCTCCTCTCCTCCGATGGCTCTGCCTCGCCCACCACCACGCCATCCTCTAACCCCCGTCGACCAGCGCATCGCCAGCATCCAGGAGCGTTGGCTGGCCGGGCTCCGGAACTCCGGCCGGGCCTGGCGTCGGCGCCGCGAGCGCCGTCCCCCATCTGCTGCCGGCCACCACGAGCACCGGAAAATGCGATGCCGGCCGTTCCTGCTCCGCCGCCGATTCTGGACCTTGTAGTCCTGGGCTCGGCGCCGTCCATGGAGCCGCCGCGTCTTGGGACCCCGTTGGGCGGGGGGGTTTCTTGACCCCCGTCCAAGGGTTTTCTCTTGTCGGCGGGCCGTCCTCCTCGACCTCCGGCGTGGCCATGAGCACGGGGCCGATGCCGCAGGCTGTCGCAAGGGCCGGATCCTCCTCCGCTCCGCTACCTCTCTCCTTCCTGTCAGGGTTTTCACGTTGGCCTCGGTTCGCTGCGACTGCGCGTGCTCCGGTGAGTCAAACCCCCTCAATGCTTGCTCGTAGATGTAGATTATGGGTTTATTTCTTAGATATGTGCTAGTACTTAGTGGATTCGATAGGATTAGATAGGATTCGAGTAGATCCGATTGGATGCGATCCCAATCGAATCCAATCAGACCGGTCTGTTCTTGTTTCGTACAGTGTCTGTCATAGGATAATTTTCTTCTGATACTGCTAGTGTGTCCTAGGATCTGTGTTCATGCTAGAATCCCTAATGGTAGTGTGCTTTGCTAGGATCTGTGTTCATGGTAGGGTCTTGCTAGGATCTGTGTTCATGCAAATAGCATGTTCATGTTCAAGTTAGGATCATGTTCATGTTGTTGTTCATGTTGCTACATATATGTTCAAGCTAGGGTTTGTGTTTGATTGTTATACGTGCATATAGTAGGACCATTTTAGGATGCTGCCAAATGTGCATGGGTGCACATGAGTGCTATTGGCACTTGCTGTTGCTATTTTTAGATGTTTCCATGCTTAGGATAGTGCACTGATGAGTGGCAGTTGCACAAAAGCAGATGCCACTTATCAGTGGACTTGCCCAACAGCAAGTGCCACTGATCAGTGGTAGTTGCCCATGAGCAAATGTCACTTATCAATGGCACTTGCTGTTGGGAAATGCCATTGATCAGTGGTAGTTGCCCATGATCAAATGTCACTGATCAGTGGCACTTGCTATTGTATATTTGAACCTTCAGTCCGAGTCTTGAAAGGAGGTACATGGTGCTTGTCCGAGGCTGAAACTACTTCTAGGCGAGTGTGTCGACACACTCGTCCAGAACTCCGAGGGGCACATGGTACTTGGCCGGAGCTGGAACTACTTCTGCCGCCGCCATCGGATCATCCCCGACGACCTCGTCATTGTCCGCATCTCAGGATGATCTGGGCAGCATACGTGGTTTTAGTTTGCGATCTGGACACTTGTGTCGACCACATGCTGGAGCGCTTGAAAGGAGGTGGCGTTGGTCTGATCGTCACATCGTCAGATCGCAGTGCTACAGCTGAGTACTACGCATGTGTATAAACACAGAAAAGGAGAAACGCATGCATGCGTGCAATGTCTAGCTAGCAATCAATGCACACGCGTGCATGATCGATCTTGGATAATGTCGTTACGAAGGAGCAGGACTCTGACCAAGAATCATCTTTGACTGTGACAATGTGTTCGATAACGTAGAAAAATGGAATTCTGGTAAGTCAAGCAATACTGATCGCGATAATATTTCATCCGGCATCCATTGGCCACACTTATCATTCTCATCCCTTCACACCATCGACTCCAACACAAGCCGAAACGTGGCAGTCCAAGCCAGTCCCCGTCTTCCTCCTGCTCGCCATCTATACTGCGGCGACCAGCGGCAAGCCTTTGCTCATGACGATCACCAAGGAAGGCGTGTCCACGACGCTCTAAGCGCGCCGCTCAGTGTCGGCCGCCCGCTGGTCCTCGACCTCTCCGCGCCAGCCATCAGGTCGCCGTGCAGTCGACAGACGACGTACGTGACACTTTCCACCAACTCCACCGACGGCAGCAACGGGCTGTCCCCGGTGTCGCTCGCCGCCACGGCCACCTGCACACATGCCCATCTCCAGCGAGGTCGTGGTCAACCTCGCCACCACGATCGTCAATAGCAACAGGTGTTCCACCATGGACGGGCTGCCACCGTTCATGTACGGCAAGCTGTCTGGCTCGGGCGTGAAGGGAGACTGCACAGATCATTAGTTGCACTTTTGGGGAGAGAAGGGATGGGATTGAAAATGGACATGACATGTGGGCCAGTGTAGTAAGTGAGAGTAAAGATTGATCCCGTCTGGGATAATCTTTTTCCCGATCCCCCAAACGGGTTCAAGGTTGAGATAGACCGGGATCAGTGAGTATAGGGTATATATTTTAGGGATTTGAAGGTCAAGGTTCATTTACGACGAGCTCTACAATCTCAAGGTTTAAAACAGTCTTCACTCCTTTCCACGAGAAGGCACCTCCCCACGATGACTAAACTGGAGAAAAAAAATCAGTCCATAGAAGTGTCCCTTCAGCCTCAACTCATTTTTTTTAGAATCTTCAGCCTCAACTCTAGATGCTAAATGGGCTTACGTGCTTTCATCACATGAAGTGGGCCGGTTAACGTGCATACACCCCATCCCATCTATGGTCGACCGTTTTATTTTCAAAATTGATGAAACTTTTATTTAGTTTTTATGTCTTTGTTTCAAATCCATAAACTTTTAAAAATCAATGGATTTTTTTCAAAATCGATGAACTTTTTTGAGACCTGTGAAATATTGTTTCAAAATCAATGAACTTTCTCAAATCCACAAACCTTTTTTTCAAAATCTATGAACTTTTTTCAAATTCATGAACTTGTTTTCAACATCGATGAACTTTTTCAGACATGTGAAATATTGTTTCAAAATCAATGAACTTTTTTAAAAACAAGTTGGAGCGTCGGGTTTGGAGGTCTCACCCCGATTAGGAGGTCTCACCCGCGTCGACCCCGTGCAGGCGACTCGAGAGGAGCAACCAACCCTAACCGCTGGATTCACTACTCATCCCCTCCTCCCTTACATCACCATCGGAGGACGTCGTCGGGCTAAGCCCAGGAGGCTGAAGTCGGTAGTAGAGGCTCACGTTCCTCTCTCCTGGCATCTGAGTGGCACGGGGCACCCAAGCGCGCGACCCCGATCTAGGCCATGACGGTGGCAGAGGCTTACCTCCTCTTTCCTTGTGGCTGAGCGGGGCACCCACGCGTTGGGCTATCTACTGGGAGGTGGACAATGGCACAGAGTTATTTGCCTTCCATGCGAGCAGCGGCCGGTCGGCAGTGCCATAGTCCATGGCTTGGTGGTGGTGATTCAAATCCAGACAACTGGGTGAGGGTGACTGCAAACTGTGCTGAAGAGACCTCCTACGGCTCCACGAAGGTCATGGGCATCAAAAGATCTTCGTAGAGTGTTCATCTCTCCCGTTCTGGTGGTTGACTTAGGAGGTGAGATGAAAATTATGGACGACGGTTTGACACAAATGGATGGTTGTGCGGCGACGGAGGTCGCATCGCAGGTAGCTGTTGGGATTGCGGAAAAATGGAAGCGACAACACTTGAATAACTTCGATAGTGGTTCTATTCAAACACCCTTGAGTGCCAGGGTGAAAGCCATGGTCTGACTTGAGTTGGTTATAACTGGCAATGGCTAAGATTTTTTACATCGTTACCTTGTTGAAGGCATTGCTCGAGATATGCTTCGGTTGATTCTTCAGGGTGATAACCTAGATTTATCCTTGGTGGTTGAATCGAGTGACGGCGGCACTTGATTATCGCTTCCTTCCTCAAGGCACTAGTGTTGGGGAACCTCATAGTCCGTGTGGTGCTGTGAGATGGTTGGTGTGGATATGGTCATTGTTGCAATTTGTTGATCACGATTCTGAGTCGTTTTTCCGAAGGAAGTTTACTCTAGGTAAAAAAAATCTGTACGCATCTAGCATTTCCTCTTCCCTAGCGGCGTCTAGGGTTTAGAACTCCGCTCCAAGCACCATCAGTGAGCTCGTGGATCGCCTCCCCTCTACCAGCCACTCCGGTGGCCGGTGGTGGGGAGGAGAGTCACGGTGCCTCTACTCTGGATTTTTAGTCCTCATAGGGCGGTATTCAGGTGGATGGCGGCGCTTATTCGTCGAGTTGGTCTTCAAGGCTCCGATCCTCCTCGAGTTCGTTCATCTAGACGAAATTGACAAAGCTTCGGCGTAAATTCATGTTGTCTCCATGGGTCGGTGAGGTTAGGTTTTCTGGCCATGCATGCGCGGCAGTCAGTTATGGCATCCGGCACTTCAGATCGATTCAAGGATTGAACGACGACGATTGTGACTCTAGGGCGTTGGTCCTTAAGGGCACGTGCACGAAGACTTGCCGACTGTTATCGACATGGTCAGGTCGCTCCAGTAGGGTGATTGTGACACCTGGGTAATTAAGCTATAGCAACCCTCTGCTAATGATGCCACGTCACTTCGATTACTGTTGCTAATCTTGCGTCAGTTCAAAACCGGTTCGAATTCAAATTGAAAATCAAGCAAACAATAAAAAATTTGAAATATTAAAACTAAAATGTTGGGAGTGAACCAAATATTGCATAGGAAATTATGGTGGAGAAACCACACCTTTATAAGATGTTTAAATACTATAAGCTGAACAAAATAGTAACAAAACCAATTATTTAAAAGCTTTTAAAATAATAAACAATTGCTAACTATTTTATTTTAGGTGCCAAATTAATTGAGGTGGTGGCATATTTGTTAATACTAATTTAGGTACAACTAATGTATTCTATAAAACTAAGGTATTTAAAATAGAAAAGAAAAGAAGTAAAACAAAAGTCAAAAAATAAAAAGGGGGAGACAAGACCCCTTCCCCCACTGGACCCCTTGGCCCAACTAGGCCATGGCCCAGCCAGGCCGGCCCACGCCTCTGGCTTACATAGGCCTCCCCACTGCCCCAAACCCTAACCGACAACCCCACTCCCCCCACGTTCTCCCTCACCCCCTCTGCCCCCCGATCCAGATCGGGGGCATCAACCCCATCGTCGCCCGTAGTCCCTGCCATCGCCGCCGCCTCATCACCGCCGTGGCCACCGGCCGCGACTCGCCGCACCACCGTGCCCTGGACCTCCGCTCGCCTCGCCTTCGACTCCCACGTCGCTGGATCGGAGCTGGGGAGTACCTGCGTTGCCGCCTGCCGTCTCCGGCACCGCCACGCCATCGCCCGGCCTCGTCGTTGCCTCCCCGCCTCGCCCTCGCCGGCTCCAACAAGCCACGCCGCCCCCTCTCTCATCAACGCCTGTGAGCGCCCCCCGTCGCTCCTTTCCCAGTTGTTGTCCACGCTCCTCGCGCTCACGCGCCTCGCGCTGTGGCTGCGCCGCCGCCGCGTCCAGCAACCGCCTGTGAGCCCTAGCTCGTGCCTCGCTTCGCCCTTCACGCGCCCGCTCATGCAACTACATGGCCGCCCGCGCGTGCGCTCGCTCTGCATGCACCCGCCGCTGCTCGTGCTACCTGTTGCTGCAACCACCATGCCTTGGCCGCATGCGACCCTCCACCTCCGGCCGCCATGCTCGCAGACCTCACTGCCGCCACTCCAGACACCACCCGCACCCACTGACCCCTCTTCTTGACCCGCGCCGTGAACTGTTCCCCATACGCCGTTTACGGCGAGCTTCCGTGCCGGTGCCGCTCTGTAGATCGTCGTCGGCGCTAATCCGCAGACGTGGTTGTCGTTAGCCACTAATACCCCATAAACACGCACTGACGTTGGGGGCCCACCCACTAAACTTACACTTTTTGAAAATAAACCTATTAATAAACTAGAGTATGACAAGTGGGCCCCGCCAGCTAATTTGAGAAACTTTAAGAGAAATACATGTTAAATACATGTGTCACTGACAGGTGGCCCACCACTTGCCTGTTTGACTGGTCAATGTTGACCTATTGACCGCTGAGTCAGCATCCCCCTAGCCCACCCGTCAGCCTCTGCTGACTGGGTGCTGACTGGGTAGTTGACTTAGTCAACTGTCCCCACATGTCAGCCTGAAGTGCACACTTCTCGATACACTTCCTGTGTACCCATAGCATTTAAATACTAATTTAGTTTCGAATTAAATTAAATCCAGAAATTAGAAAATCATTTAAAATTTTGAAAAAATATATAAAATAAACCGTAACTCGGATGAAAATATTTTATACATGAAAGTTGCTCAGTACAATGAGATGAACCCGAATACACAGTCCGTTCATCCGCCACACGCCCCTAGCATAGTGAACGTGCAACATTTCACCTCCGGTTCATCTGTCCGAAAACGCAAAACACCGGGAATACTTTCCCGGATGTTTCCCCCCTTCACCGGTATCACCTACTACTGCGTTAGAGCACACCTAACACCGCTCGTTGTCATGTCATGCATCGTCATGCATATGTTTGCATTATATTTATTGGTTGTTCCCCCTCTTCTCTCGCTAGACACCGAGACCGACGCTGCTGCTACCCAGTACGACTACAGTGTTGACGACCCCTCCTTCTCGGCTGAGCTTCCAGGCAAGCCCCCCCGCCTTGATCACCAGATATCGCCTATTCCTTCTCTCTACTGCTTGCATTAGAGTAGTTTAGCATGTTACTGCTTTCGGTTAATCCTATTCTGCTGCATAGCCTGTCATTGTTGCTACAGTTGTTACCCTTACCTGCAATCCTAAATGCTTAGTATAGGATGCTAGTATTCCATCAGTGGTGCAACATTCTTGCCCGTCTGCCATGCTATACTATCGGGTCGTGATCACTCGGGAGGTGATCACAGATATACTTGTATACATGATATATGATACATGTGGTGACTAAAGTCGGGTCGGCTCGTAGAGTACCCGCAAGTGATTCCGATGTGGGGCCTCAAAGGACGGGTGGCTCCATCCCGGTAGAGGTGGGCCTGGGTTCCCGACGGCCCCCGACTATTACTTTGTGGCGGAGCGACAGGGCAGGTTGAGACCACTGATACGTCTCCAACGTATCTATAATTTTTTATTGCTCCATGCTATATTATCTACAGTTTTGGACCATATTGGGCTTTATTTTCCACTTTTATATTATTTTTGGGACTAACCTATTAACCGGAGGCCCAGCCCAGAATTATTGTTTTTTTGCCTATTTCAGAGTTTTGAAGAAACGAGATATCAAACAGAGTCCAAACGGAATGAAACCTTCGGGAACGTGATTTTCTCACCGAATATGACCCGGGAGACTTGGACCCTACGTCAAGAAAGCTCCGAGGTGGGCACGAGGTAGGGGGCGCGCCCTACCCCCCCCCCCCCCAATGCGCGCCCGCACCCTCATGGGGCCCACGAAGCTCCACCGACATACTTCTTCCTCCTATATATACTTACGTACCCCCAAACGATCAGATACGGAGCCAAAAACCTAATTTCACCGCCGTAACCTTCTGTACCCACGAGATCCCATCTTGGGGCCTGTTCTGGAGCTCCGCTAGAGAGGGCATCCACCACGGAGGGCTTCTACATCATCATAGCCCCTCCTATGAAGTGTGAGTAGTTTACCTCAGACCTTCGGGTCCATAGTTAGTAGTTAGATGGCTTCTTCTCTCTTTTTGGATCTCAATACAATGTTCTCCCCCTCTCTCATGGAGATCTATTAGATGTAATCTTCTTTTTGCAGTGTGTTTGTTGAGGCCGATGAATTGTGGGTTTATGATCAAGATTATCTATGAGCAATATTTGAATCTTCTCTGAATTCTTTTATGTATGATTGGTTATCTTTGCAAGTCTCTTCGAATTATCAGTTTAGTTTGGCCTACTAGATTGGTTTTTCTTGCAATGGGAGAAGTGCTTAGCTTTGGGTTCAATCTTGCGGTGTCCTTTCCCAGTGACGGTAGGGGCAGCAAGGCACGTATTGTATTGTTGCCATCAAGGATAACAAGATGGGGTTTTTATCATATTGCATGAATCTATCCCTCTACATCATGTCATCCTGCTTAAGGCGTTACTCTGTTTTTAACATAATACTCTAGATGCATGCTGGATAGCGGTCGATGAGCGGAGTAATAGTAGTAGATGCAGGCAGGAGTCGGTCTACTTGTCTCGGACGTGATGCCTATATACATGATCATACCTAGATATTCTCATAACTATGCGCAATTCTGTCAATTGCTCAACAGTAATTCGTTCACCCATCGTTAAATACTTATGCTCTTGAGAGAAGCCACTAGTGAAATCTACGGGCCCCGGGTCTATCTTTATCATATTAATCTTCCATCACTTTATTATTGTTGTTGCTTTTTACTTTACTTTTATTTTACTTTGCATCTTTATCACAAAAATACCAAAAATATTATCTATCATATCTATCAGATCTCACTCTCGTAAGTGACCGTGAAGGGATTGACAACCTCTTATCGTGTTGGTTGCGAGGAGTTATTTGCTTTGTGTAGGTACGAGGGACTCGCGCGTAGCCTCCTACTAGATTGATACGTTGGTTCACAAAAACTAAGGGAAATACTTACGCTACTTTGCTGCATTATCCTTTCCTCTTCAAGGAAATCCAACACAGTGCTCAAGAGGTAGCAAGAAGAATTTCTGGCGCCGTTGCCGGGGAGTCTACGCAAAAGTCAACATACCAAGTACCCATCACAAATCCCTTATCTCTCGCATTACATAATTTGCCATTTGCCTCTCGTTTTCCTCTCCCCCACTTCACCCTTGCCGTTTTATTCTCCCTTCCTCCGTTCAATCTTGTGTTACCATGTGCCTTCTTTTTGCTTGCATCTTTGCTTGCTAAAAGTTTATGGATCCTCATCCACTTGCTAATCTCTTTAAGAGATCCAATTATGATGAACCTATTGCTAGTGAATTGAGTGCACTAGATTATCTTTATGAGGTTTTGCCTCAAATTCGTGAATCTAAACATTGTGATGAAGTACTTTATAAAGCGATTCACGATAGATCTTTGAATAAAAAGCATGATTGCAATGATTTTACTATAAATTCTATTGATGTCAATTGTGCTAAAAATATGCAAAACCCTAAGCTTGGGGATGCTAGTTTTGCTATGTCCTCTACTTGTTGCAATGATCATGATTGGGGTGATAGTTCTTCTTATGATCTTGAAAATTTGTTTAAGCCCCATGATGAATATGAGATTGATAATAGTGTTTGCAATATTATTGAAAGTGGGTTTGGAGGAGTGTCAACTCTAGATCCCACATATTTGGAGAATGTTCAATCTTATGAAATTTTTGATAAAAGTGGGTTTGGAGAGGTCATGACTTTAGTTAATGATAATCCCACTATTTTGGAAGAGTGTCAACTTTGCATGCATGTGGATCGTATTGAAAATATTTTATGTGATAGCTATTTTGTTGAATTTGGTTATGATCCCACATGTAATTATTATGAGAGAGGAAAATATGGTTGTAGAAGTTTTCATGTTACTAAATTACCTCTCTTTATGTTGAGATTGCTATTGTTTCTTTCCGCTTCCTTGCATATGCTAGTTCTTGCTTGCCTTGATAATTTGTTTGACTATAAGATGCATATGCATACTTAGATGTATTTGTCACGTGTTTTATGATGCTCTCTTTGTGCTTCAATTCCTCTCTTTCTTGTGAGCATCATTGGAATCTCAATGTCTAGCTAGGGGCGTTAAACGATAGCGCTTGTTGGGAGGCAACCCAACTTTATTTTTAGTTTTTTGCTTTTTTGCTTCTGTTTAGGAATAAATCTTTGTTCTGCCTCTATTTAGATGTGTTTTTATGTTTTAATTAGTGTTTGTGCCAAGTTAAACCTATAGGATCTTCTTGGATGATAGTTATTTGATCTTGCTGTAATTTCCAGAAACTTTCTGTTCACAAAAACAATTGTTAAAAATCACCAGAACGTGATAAAATACTGATTCCAATTGCTGCTGATCAATAAACAAATTGTCTAGGTCGTACTATTTTGGTAGATGTTTTGGAGTTCCATAAGTTTGCTTTAGTTACATATTACTACAGACTGTTCTGTTTTTGACAGATTCTGTTTTTCGTGTGTTGTTTGCTTATTTTGATGAATCTGTGGCTAGTAAAATAGTTTATAAACCATAGAGAAGTTGGAATACAGTAGGTTTAACACCAATATAAATAAAGAATGAGTTCATTACAGTACCTTGAAGTGGTCTTTTGTTTTCTTTCCCTAACGGAGCTCACGAGATTTCTGTTGAGTTTTGTGTTGTGAAGTTTTCAAGTTTTGGGTGAAATATTTTGATGGATTATGGAACAAGGAGTGGCAAGAGCCTAAGCTTGGGGATGCCCATGGCACCCCCAAGATAATCTAAGGACACCAAAAAGCCAAAGCTTGGGGATGCCCCGGAAGGCATCCCCTCTTTCGTCTACTTCCATCGGTAATTTTACTTGGAGCTATATTTTTATTCACCACATGATATGTGTTTTGCTTGGAGCGTCTTGTATGATTTGAGTCTTTGTTTGTTAGTTTACCACAATCATCCTTGCTGTACACACCTTTTGAGAGAGCCATACATGATTTGGAATTTGATAGAATACTCTATCTGCTTCACTTATATCTTTTGAGCTATGTAGTTTTGCTCTAGTGCTTCACTTATATCTTTTAGAGCACGGTGGTGGATTTGTTTTAAAGAAACTATTGATCTCTCATGCTTCACTTAGATTATTTTGAGAGTCTTAAATAGCATGGTAATTTGCTTAAAAAATCTTAATATGCTAGGTATACAAAAATAGTAAAAACTTTCTTTTGAGTGCGTTGAATACTAAGATAAGTTTGATACTTGATAATTGTTTTGAGATATGGAGGTGATAATATTAGAGGCATGCTAATTGATTTCTTGTGAATTTGAGGAATACTTGTGTTAAAGTTTGTGATTCCTGTAGCATGCACGTATGGTGAACCGTTATGTGATGAAGTCGGAGCATGATTTATTTATTGATTGTCTTCCTTATGAGTGGCGGTCGGGGACGAGCGATGGTCTTTTCCTACCAATCTATCCCCCTAGGAGCATGCGCGTAATACTTTGTTTTAATAACTTGTAGATTTTTGCAATAAGTATATGAGTTCTTCATGACTAATGTTGAGTCCATGGATTATACGCACTTTTCTTCCTTCCACCATTGCTAGCCTCTCTAATACCGTGCACTTTTCGCCGGTATCATACACCCACCATATACCTTCCTCAAAACAGCCACCATACCTACCTATCATGGCATTTCCATAGCCATTCTGAGATATATTGCCATGCAACTGTCCACCGTTCCGTTTATTATGACACGCTCCATTATTGTCATATTGCTAGCATGATCATGTAGTTGACATTGTATTTGTGTCAAAGCCACCGTTCATAATTCTTTCATACATGTCATTCTAGATTCATTGCATATCCCGGTACACCGCCGGAGGTATTCATATAGAGTCATACTTTGTTCTAAGTATCGAGTTGTAATTGTTGAGTTGTAAGAAAATAAAAGTGTGATGATCATCATTTTTAGAGCATTGTCCCAAGTGAGGAAAAGGATGATGGAGACTATGATTCCCCCACAAGTCGGGATGAGACTCCGGACGAAAAAAAAGAGGCCATAAAAAAAGGGAAAAGGCCCAAAAAAATGTGAGAGAAAAAGAGAGAAGGGACAATGTTACTATCCTTTTACCACACTTGTGCTTCAAAGTAGCACCATGATCTTCATGATAGAGAGTCTCTCATTTTGTCACTTTCATATACTCGTGGGAATTTTTTATTATAGAACTTGGCTTGTATATTCCAATGATGGGCTTCCTCAAAATGCCCTAGGTCTTCGTGAGCAAGCGAGTTGGATGCACACCCACTTAGTTTCTTTTGTTGAGCTTTCACATACTTATAGCTCTAGTGCATCTGTTCCATGGCAATCCCTACTCACTCACATTGATATCTATTGATGGGAATCTCCATAGCTCGTTGATACGCCTAGTTGATGTGAGACTATCTTCTCCCTTTTAGTCTACTCCACAACCACCATTCTATTCCACATATAGTGCTATATCCATGGCTCATGCTCATGTATTGCGTGAAGATTGAAAAAGTTTGAGAATGTCAAAAGTATGAAACAATTGCTTGGCTTGTCATCGGGGTTGTGCATGATTTAAATACTTTGTGTTGTGAAGATAGAGCATAGCCAGACTATATGATTTTGTAGGGACAACTTTCTTTGGCCATGTTATCTTGAGAAGACATGATTGCTTTATTAGTATGCTTGAAGTATTATTATTTTTATGTCAATATGAACTTTTGTCTTGAATCTTTCGGATCTGAATATTCATACCACAATTAAGAAGATTTACATTGAAATTATGCCAAGTAGCACTCCGCATCAAAAATTCTTTTTTATCATTTACCTACTCGAGGACGAGTAGGAATTAAGCTAGGGGATGCCTGATACGTCTCCAACATATCTATAATTTTTGATTGCTCCATGCTATATTGTCTACTGTTTTGGACCATATTGGGCTTTATTTTCCACTTTTATATTATTTTTGGGACTAACCTATTAACCGAAGGCCCAGCCCAGAATTGCTGTTTTTTGCCTATTTCAGAGTTTCGAAGAAACGAAATATCAAATGGAGTCCAAACGGAATGAAACCTTCGGGAATGTGATTTTCTCACCGAATATGACTCGGGAGACTTGGACCCTATGTAAGAAAGCTCCGAGGTGGGCACGAGGTAGGGGCGCGCCCTACCCCCCCAGGCACGCCCCCACCCTCGTCGGGCCCACGAAGCTCCACTGACGAACTTCTTCCTCCTATATATACCTACGTACCCCAAACGATCAGATACGGAGCCAAAACCCTAATTCCACCGCCGCAACCTTCTATACCCACGAGATCCCATCTTGGGGCCTGTTCTGGAGCTCCGCCAGGGAGGGCATCCACCACGGAGGGCTTCTACATCATCATAGCCCCTCCGATGAAGTGTGAGTAGTTTACCTCAGACCTTCGGGTCCATAATTAGTAGCTAGATGGTTCTTCTCTCTTTTTGGATCTCAATACAATGTTCTTCCCCTCTCTCGTGGAGATCTATTCGATGTAATCTTATTTTTGCGGTGTGTTTGTTGAGACCGATGAATTGTGGGTTTATGATCAAGATTATCTATGAACAATATTTGAATCTTCTTTGAATTCTTTTATGTATGATTGGTTATCTTTGCAAGTCTCTTCAAATTATCAGTTTAGTTTGGCCTACTAGATTGGTTTTTCTTGCAATGGGAGAAGTGCTTAGCTTTGGGTTCAATCTTGCGGTGTCCTTTCCCAGTGACAGTAGGGGCAGCAAGGCATGTATTGTATTGTATTGTTGCCATCGAGGATAACAAGATGGGGTTTTTATCATATTGCATGAATCTATCCCTCTACATCATGTCATCTTTCTTAAGGCGTTACTCTGTTTTTAACTTAATACTCTAGATGCATGCTGGATAGCGGTCGGTGAGTGGAGTAATAGTAGTAGATGCAGGTAGGAGTCGGTCTACTTGTCTCGGACGTGATGCCTATATACATGATCATACCTAGATATTCTCATAACTATGCGCAATTCTGTCAATTGCTCAACAGTAATTCGTTCACCCACCGTAAAATACTTATGCTCTTGAGAGAAGCCACTAGTGAAATCTAGGGCCCTCGGGTCTATCTTTATCATATTAATCTTCCATCACTTTATTATTGTCGTTGCTTTTTACTTTACTTTTATTTTACTTTGCATCTTTATCACAAAAATACCAAAAATATTATTTATCATATCTATCAGATCTCACTCTCGTAAGTGACCATGAAGGGATTGACAACCCCTTATCTCGTTGGTTGCGAGGAGTTATTTGCTTTGTGCAGGTACGAGGGACTCGCGCGTAGCCTCCTACTGGATTGATACCTTGGTTCTCAAAAACTGAGGGAAATACTTATGATACTTTGACATCATCCTTTCCTCTTCAAGGAAATCCAACGCAGTGCTCAAGAGGTAGCAACCACCTAGGAGAGAGGTGGGCCTGGCCCTAGTCAGCGTCTGTGGTTACATCAATTAACACGCTTAACGAGATCTTGGTATTTGATCTGAGTCTGGCCACTGGCCTATACGCACTAACCAACTACGCGGGGACAATTATGGGCACTCGACGTCGTGGTATCAGCCGAAGCCTTCTTGACGTTAGCGACTGAGCGGCGCACGCCGGGTTGGACTGGAACGCCTGCTCTTGTATAAGGGAGGCTAGGTCTGCTCACCGGCCATGTTCGCAACGTGCAAGTGTGCAATGGGCGATGGGCCCAGACCCCTGCGCGCATAGGATTTAGACCTGCGTGCTGACCTCTCTGTTGTGCCTAGGTGGGGCTGCGACCTGTTGATCTTCCGAGGCCGGGCATGACCTAGGAAAGTGTGTCCGGCCAACGGGGATCGAGCGTGTTGGGTAATGTGGTGCACCCCTGTAGGGAAGTGTATCTATTCGAATAGCCGTGATCCTCGGTAACAGGACGACCCGGAGTTGTACCTTGACCTTATGACAACTAGAACCGAATACATAATAAAACACACCATCTACTCTCTTCTACATGTTGCAAGATGGAGGCTGCCAGAAGCATAGTCTTCGACATGACTAGCTATCCTCCTCTTATTCTGGCATTCTGCAGTTCAGTCCACCGATATTGCCCCTTTACACATATACCCATGCATATGTAATGTAGATCCTTGCTTGCGAGTACTTTGGATGAGTACTCATAGTTGCTTTGCTCCCCTTTTCCCCCTTTTCTTTCTTCTTAATTGTCGCAACCAGATGCTGGAGCACAGGAGCCAGACGCCACCATCGACGATGACTCCTACTACACCGCGGGTGCCTACTACTACATACAGGCCGCCGCCGACGACCAGGAGTAGTTTAGGAGGATCCTGGGCAGGAGGCATGCGCCTCTTTCGATCTGTATGAAGGAAATATGCCCTAGAGGCAATAATAAAGTTATTATTTTATTTCCTTATTTCATGATAAATGTTTATTATTCATGCTAGAATTGTATTAACCGGAAACATAATACATGTGTGAATACATAGACAAACATAGTGTCACTAGTATGCCTCTACTAGACTAGCTCGTTAATCAAAGATGGATACGTTTCCTAACCATATACATGAGTTGGCATTTGATTACCGGGATCACATCATTAGTAGAATGATGTGATTGACTTGACCCATTCCGTTAGCTTAGCACTCGATCGTTTAGTATTATGCCATTGCTTTCTTCATGACTTATACATGTTCCTATGACTATGAGATTATGCAACTCCCGTTTACCGGAGGAACACTTTGTGTGCTACCAAACGTCACAACGTAACTGGGTGATTATAAAGGTGCTCTACAGGTGTCTCCGAAGGTACTTGTTGGGTTGGCGTATTTCGAGATTAGGATTTGTCACTCCGATGTCGGAGAGGTATCTCTGGGCCCTCTCGGTAATACACATCACTTAAGCCTTGCAAGCAATGCAGCTAATGATTTAGTTGCGAGATGATGTATTACGGAATGAGTAAAGAGACTTGCCAGTAACGAGATTGAACTAGGTATTGAGATACCGACAATCGAATCTCGGGCAAGTAACATACCGATGACAAAGAGAACAACGTAAGTTGTTATGCGGTTTGACCGATAAAGATCTTTGTAGAATATGTGGGAGCCAATATGAGCATCCAGGTTCTGCTATTGGTTATTGACCGGAGACGTGTCTCGGTCATGTCTACATAGTTCTCGAACCCGTAGGGTCCGCACGCTTAACGTTACGATGACAGTTTCATTATGAGTTTATATGCTTTGATGTACCGAAGGTTGTTCGGAGTCCCGGATATGATCACGGACATGACGAGGAGTCTCGAAATGGTAGAGACATGAAGATTGATATATTGGAAGCCTATGTTTGTGTTGGAAATATGCCCTAGAGGCAATAATAAAAGCATTATTATTATATTTCCTTGTTCATGATAATTGTCTTTATTCATGCTATAATTGTGTTATCCGGAAATCATAATACATGTGTGAATAATAGACACCAACATGTCCCTAGTAAGCCTCTAGTTGACTAGCTCGTTGATCAACAGATAGTCATGGTTTCCTGACTATGGACATTGGATGTCATTGATAACGAGATCACATCATTAGGAGAATGATGTGATGGACAAGACCCAATCCTAAACATAGCACAAGATCGTATAGTTCGTTTGCTAGAGTTTTCCAATGTCAAGTATCCTTTCCTTAGACCATGAGATCGTGTAACTCCCGGATACCGTAGGAGTGCTTTGGGTATACCAAACGTCACAACGTAACTGGGTGACTATAAAGGTATACTACGGGTATCTCCGAAATTGTCTGTTGGGTTGACACGGATCGAGACTGGGATTTGTCACTCCGCTTGACAGAGAGGTATCACCGGGCCCACTCGGTAATGAATCATCATAATGAGCTCAATGTGATGAAAGTGTTTGATCACGGGATCATGCATTACGGTACGAGTAAAGTGACTTGCCGGTAACGAGATTGAACGAGGTATTGGGATACCGACGATCGAATCTCGGGCAAGTAAAATACCGATTGACAAAGGGAATCGTATACGGGATTAATTGAATCCTCGACATCGTGGTTCATCCGATGAGATCATCGTGGAGCATGTGGGAGCCAACATGGGTATCTAGATCCCGCTGTTGGTTATTGCCCGGGAGCCGTCTCGGTCATGTCTGCATGTCTCCCGAACCCGTAGGGTCTACACGCTTAAGGTTCGGTGACGCTAGGGTTGTGAAGATATGTATATGCAGTAACCCGAATGTTGTTCGGAGTCCCGGATGAGATCTCGGACGTCACGAGGAGTTCCGGATTGGTCCGGAGGTGAAGAATTATATATAGGAAGTGCAGTTTCGGCCATCGGGAGTGATCTGGGGGTCACCGGTATTGTACCGGGACCACCAGATAGGTCCCGGGGGTCCACCGGGTGGGGCCACCCATCCCGGAGGGCCCCATGGGCTGAAGTGGGAGGGGGGACCAGCCCTTAGTGGGCTGGTGCGCCCCCCAAGGCCCACCCCCTGCGCCTAGGGTTGGAACCCTAGGGTGGGGGGGCGCCCACTTGCCTTGGGGGGCAATCCACCCCCCTTGGCCGCCGCCCCCTCTGGAGATGGGATCTCTAGGGGCCGGCGCCCCCCAGGGGGCCTATATAAAGGGGGGAGGGAGGGGCAGCCACACCCTTGCCCCTGGCGCCTCCCTCTCTCCCTGCTACACCTCTCCCTCTCGCAGTACACGGCGAAGCCCTGCTGCTGTGACGCCCTGCATCCACCACCACGCCGTCGTGCTGCTGGATCTTCATCAACTTCTCCTTCCCCCTTGCTAGATCAAGAAGGAGGAGACGTTACGCTGACCGTACGTGTGTTGAACGCGGAGGTGCCGTCCGTTCGGTGCTAGGATCTCCGGTGATTTGGATCACGTCGTGTACGACTACCTCATCCCCGTTCTCTGAATGCTTCCGCTCGCGATCTACAAAGGTATGTAGATGCATCCGATCACTCGTTGCTAGACGAACTCATAGATGGATCTTGGTGAAACCGTAGGAAAATTTTTGTTTTTTGCAACGTTCCCCAACAGTGGCATCATGAGCTAGGTCTATGCGTAGTTCTTCTTGCGCGAGCAGAACACAATTTGTTGTGGGCGTAGATTGTCAACTTTCTTGCCGCTACTAGTCTTATCTTGCTTCAGCGGTATTGTGGGATGAAGCGGCCAGGACCAACCTTACACGTACGCTTACGTGAGACCGGTTCCACCGACTAACATGCACTAGTTGCATAAGGTGGCTGGCGGGTGTCTGTCTCTCCCACTTTAGTTGGAGCGGATTCGATGAAAAGGGTCCTTATGAAGGGTAAATAGAAGTTGACAAATCACGTTGTGGCTTTCACGTAGGTAAGAAAACGTTCTTGCTAGAACCCTAATTCAGCCACGTAAAACTTGCAACAACAATTAGAGGACGTCTAACTTGTTTTTGCAGCAAGTGCTTTGTGATATGATATGGCCAAAGTTGTGATGAATGATGAATGATCTATATGTGATGTATGAGATGTTCATGCTATTGTAATAGGAATCACGACTTGCATGTCAATGAGTATGACAACCGGCAGGAGCCATAGGAGTTGTCTTTATTTTTGTATGACCTGCGTGTCATTGAGAAACGCCATGTAAATTACTTTACTTTATTGCTAAACGTGTTAGCCATAGTAGTAGAAGTAATAGTTGGCGAGCAACTTCATGGAGACACGATGATGGAGATCATGATGATGGAGATCATGGTGTCAAGCCGGTGACAAAGATGATCATGGAGCCCCAAGATGGAGATCAAAGGAGCTATGTGATATTGGCCATATCATGTCACGTTTATTATTTGATTGCATGTGATGTTTATCATGTTTTGCATCTTGTTTACTTAGAACGACGGTAGTAAATAAGATGATCCCTCATAATAATTTCAAGAAGTGTTCCCCCTAACTGTGCACCGTTGCGACAGTTCGTTGTTTCGAAGCACCACGTGATGATCGGGTGTGATAGATTCTAACGTTCACATACAACGGGTGTAAGACAGATTTACACATGCAAACACTTAAGTTGACTTGACGAGCCTAGCATGTATAGACATGGCCTCGGAACACAGAAGACCGAAAGGTCGAGCATGAGTCGTATAGAAGATACGATCAACATGAAGATGTTCACCGATGTTGACTAGTCCGTCTCATGTGATGATCGGACACGGCCTAGTTGACTCGGATCATGTTATACTTAGATGACTAGAAGAGGGATGTCCATCTAAGTGGGAGTTCATTAAATAATTTGATTAGATGAACTTTATTATCATGAACTTAGTCTAAAACATTTACAATATGTCTTGTAGATCAAATGGCCAACGTAGTCCTCAACTTCAACGCGTTCCTAGAGAAAACCAAGCTGAAAGACGATGGCAGCAACTATACGGACTGGGTCCGGAACCTGAGGATCATCCTCATAGCTTCCAAGAAAGATTATGTCCTACAAGCACCGCTAGGTGACGCACCTATTCTCCCTGCAGAACAAGACGTTATGAACGCTTGGCAGTCACGTTCCAATGACTACTCCCTCGTTCAGTGCGGCATGCTTTACATCTTAGAGCTAGGGCTCCAAAAGCGTTTTGAGAGACATGGAGCATATGAGATGTTCGAAGAGCTGAAAATGGTTTTCCAAGCTCATGCCCGGGTCGAGAGATATGAAGTCTCTGACAAATTCTTCAGCTGTAAGATGGAGGAAAATAGCTCTGTCAGTGAACACATACTCAAGATGTCTGGGTTGCACAACCGCTTGACTCAACTGGAAGTTAATCTCCCGGATGAAGCGGTCATTGACAGAATCCTCCAGTCGCTTCCACCAAGCTACAAGAGCTTTGTGATGAACTTCAATATGCAGGGGATGGAAAAGACCATTCCTGAGGTATTTGCTATGCTGAAATCAGCAGAGGTAGAAATCAAGAAGGAACATCAAGTGTTGATGGTGAATAAAACCACTAAGTTCAAGAAGGGCAAGGGTAAAAAGAACTTCAAGAAGGATGGCAAGGAAGTTGCCGCGCCCGGTAAGCAAGTTGCCGGGAAGAAGCCACAGAATGGACCCAAGCCCGAGACTGAGTGCTTTTATTGCAAGGGAAGTGGTCACTGGAAGCGGAACTGCCCCAAATACTTAGCGGACAAGAAGGCCGACAAAACAAAAGGTATATGTGATATACATGTAATTGATGTGTACCTTACCAGTACTCGTAGTAGCTCTTGGGTATTTGATACCGGTGCAGTTGCTCACATTTGTAACTCAAAACAGGAGCTGCGGAATAAGCGGAGACTGGCGAAGGACGAGGTGACGATGCGCGTCGGGAATGGTTCCAAGGTCGATGTGATCGCCGTCGGCACGCTACCTCTACATTTACCTACGGGATTAGTTTTAAACCTCAATAATTGTTATTTAGTGCCAAGTTTGAGCATGAACATTGTGTCTGGATCTCGTTTAATTTGAGATGGCTACTCATTTAAATCCGAGAATAATGGTTGTTCTATTTATATGAGTGATATGTTTTATGGTCATGCTCCGATGGTTAATGGTTTATTCTTGATGAATCTCGTACGTGATGATACACATATTCATAGTGTGAATACCAAAAGAGTTAAAGTTGATAGTGATAGTCCCACATACTTGTGGCACTGCCGCCTTGGTCACATAGGTGTCAAACGCATGAAGAAGCTCCATGCAGATGGACTTTTAGAGTCTCTTGATTATGAATCATTTGACACGTGCGAACCATGCCTCATGGGTAAAATGACCAAGACTCCGTTCTCAGGAACAATGGAGCGAGCAACCAACTTATTGGAAATCATACATACTGATGTGTGCGGTCCAATGAGTGTTGAGGCTCGCGGTGGCTATCGTTATGTTCTCACCCTCACTGATGACTTGAGTAGATATGGGTATATCTACTTAATGAAACACAAGTCTGAGACATTTGAAAAGTTCAAGGAATTTCAGAGTGAGGTTGAAAATCAACGTGACAGAAAGATCAAGTTTCTATGATCAGATCGTGGAGGAGAATACTTGAGTCACGAATTTGGCACACACTTGATAAAATGTGGAATAGTTTCACAACTCACGCCGCCTGGAACACCTCAGCGTAATGGTGTGTCCGAACGTCGTAATCGCACTCTATTAGATATGGTGCGATCTATGATGTCTCTTACCGATTTACCGCTATCTTTTTGAGGCTATGCTTTAGAGACTGCCGCATTCACTTTAAATAGGGCTCCGTCGAAATCCGTTGAGACGACACCGTATGAATTATGGTTTGGGAAGAAACCTAAGCTGTCGTTTCCAAAAGTTTGGGGATGCGATGCTTATGTCAAGAAACTTCAACCTGAAAAGCTCGAACCCAAGTCGGAAAAATGCGTCTTCATAGGATACCCTAAAGAAACTATTGGGTATACCTTCTACCTCAGATCTGAAGGCAAGATCTTTGTTGCCAAGAATGGATCCTTTCTAGAGAAGGAGTTTCTCTCGAAAGAAGTAAGTGGGAGGAAAGTAGAACTTGATGAAGTGTTACCTCTTGAACCGGAAAATGGGGCAACTCAAGAAAACGTTTCTGAGGTGCCTGCATCGACTAGAGAGGAAATTAATGATGATGATCAAGATGCTTCTGATCAAGCTCCTACTGAAATTCGTAGGTCCACAAGGACACGTTCCGCACCAGAGTGGTACGGCAATCCTGTCTTGCAAATCATGTTGTTAGACAACGGTGAACCTTCGAACTATGAAGAAGCGATGGCGGGCCCGGATTCCGACAAATGGCTGGAAGCCATGAAATCCGAGATAGGATCCATGTATGAAAACGAAGTATGGACTTTGACTGACTTGCCCGTTGAGCGGCGAGCCATAGAAAATAAATGGATCTTTAAGAAGAAGACAGACGCGGATGGTAATGTGACCATCTATAAAGCTCGGCTTGTCGCTAAGGGTTATCGAAAAGTTCAAGGGGTTGACTACGATGAGACTTTCTCACCGGTAGCGAAGCTGAAGTCCGTCCGAATCATGTTAGCAATTGTCGCATTCTACGATTATGAAATATGGCAAATGGACGTCAAAACGGCATTACTTAATGGTTTCCTTAAGGAAGAATTGTATATGATGCAGCCGGAAGGTTTTGTCGATCCTAAGAATGCTGACAAGGTGTGCAAGCTCCAACGCTCGATTTATGGGCTGGTGCAAGCATCTCAGAGTTGGAACATTCGCTTTGATGAGATGATCAAAGCGTTTGGGTTTACACAGACTTATGGAGAAGCCTGCGTTTACAAGAAAGTGAGTGGGAGCTCTGTAGCATTTCTCATACTATATGTAGATGACATACTTTTGATGGGAAATGATATAGAACTCTTGGACAGCATTAAGGCCGACTTGAATAAAAGTTTTTCAATGAAGGACCTTGGAGAAGCTGCTTATATATTAGGCATCAAGATCTATAGAGATAGATCAAGACGCCTCATAGGTCTTTCACAAAGCACATACCTTGATAAGATATTGAAGAAGTTCAATATGGATCAATCTAAGAAGGGGTTCTTACCTGTGTTACAAGGTGTGAAATTGAGCTCAGCTCAATGTCCGACCACGACAGAAGATATAGAAGAGATGAGTGTCATCCCCTATGCCTCAGCCATAGGTTCTATTATGTATACCATGTTGTGTACCAGACCTGATGTAAACCTTGCTGTAAGTTTGGTAGGAAGGTACCAAAGTAATCCCGGCAAGGAACACTGGACAGCGGTCAAAAATATCCTGAAGTACCTGAAAAGGACTAAGGAAATGTTTCTCGTTTATGGAGGTGACGAAGAGCTCGTCGTAAAGGGTTACGTCGACGCTAGCTTCGACACAGATCTGGATGACTCTAAGTCACAAACCGGATACGTGTATATTTTGAATGGTGGGGCAGTAAGCTGGTGCAGTTGCAAGCAGAGCGTCGTGGTGGGATCTACATGTGAAGCGGAGTACATGGCAGCCTCGGAGGTAGCACATGAAGCAATTTGGGTGAAGGAGTTCATCACCGACCTCGGAGTCATACCCAATGCGTCGGGGCCAATCAAACTCTTCTGTGACAACACTGGAGCTATTGCACTTGCCAAGGAGCCCAGGTTTCACAAGAAGACCAGGCACATCAAGCGTCGCTTCAACTCCATTCGTGAAAATGTTCAAGATGGAGACATAGATATTTGTAAAGTGCATACGGACATGAATGTAGCAGATCCGTTGACTAAACCTCTCCCTAAAGCAAAACATGATCAACACCAGAATTCCATGGGTGTTCGATTCATCACAATGTAACTAGATTTTTGACTCTAGTGCAAGTGGGAGACTGTTGGAAATATGCCCTAGAGGCAATAATAAAAGCATTATTATTATATTTCCTTGTTCATGATAATTGTCTTTATTCATGCTATAATTGTGTTATCCGGAAATCGTAATACATGTGTGAATAATAGACACCAACATGTCCCTAGTAAGCCTCTAGTTGACTAGCTCGTTGATCAACAGATAGTCATGGTTTCCTGACTATGGACATTGGATGTCATTGATAACGAGATCACATCATTAGGAGAATGATGTGATGGACAAGACCCAATCCTAAACATAGCACAAGATCGTATAGTTCGTTTGCTAGAGTTTTCCAATGTCAAGTATCCTTTCCTTAGACCATGAGATCGTGTAACTCCCGGATACCGTAGGAGTGCTTTGGGTATACCAAACGTCACAATGTAACTGGGTGACTATAAAGGTATACTACGGGTATCTCCGAAAGTGTCTGTTGGGTTGACACGGATCGAGACTGGGATTTGTCACTCCGCTTGACGGAGAGGTATCACCGGGCCCACTCGGTAATGCATCATCATAATGAGCTCAATGTGATCAAAGTGTTTGATCACGGGATCATGCATTACGGTACGAGTAAAGTGACTTGCCGGTAACGAGATTGAACGAGGTATTGGGATACCGACGATCGAATCTCGGGCAAGTAAAATACCGATTGACAAAGGGAATCGTATACGGGATTAATTAAATCCTCGACATCGTGGTTCATCCGATGAGATCATCGTGGAGCATGTGGGAGCCAACATGGGTATCCAGATCCCGCTGTTGGTTATTGCCCGAGAGCCGTCTCGGTCATGTCTGCATGTCTCCCGAACCCGTAGGGTCTACACGCTTAAGGTTCGGTGATGCTAGGGTTGTGAAGATATGTATATGCAGTAACCCGAATGTTGTTCGGAGTCCCGGATGAGATCCCGGACGTCATGAGGAGTTCTGGATTGGTCCAGAGGTGAAGAATTATATATAGGAAGTGCAGTTTCGGCCATCGGGAGTGATCTGGGGGTCACCGGTATTGTACCGGGACCACCAGATGGGTCCCGGGGGTCCACCGGGTGGGGCCACCCATCCCGGAGGGCCCCATGGGATGAAGTGGGAGGGGGACCAGCCCTTAGTGGGCTGGTGCACCCCCCAAGGCCCACCCCCTGCGCCTAGGGTTGGAACCCTAGGGTGGGGGCGCCCACTTGCCTTGGGGGGCAATCCACCCCCCTTGGCCGCCGCCCCCTCTGGAGATGGGATCTCCAGGGGCCGGAGCCCCCCCAGGGGGCCTATATAAAGGGGGAAGGGAGGGGCAGCCACACCCTTGCCCCTGGCGCCTCCCTCTCTCCCTGCTACACCTCTTCCTCTCGCAGTGCACGGCGAAGCCCTGCTGCTGTGACGCCCTGCATCCACCACCACGCCGTTGTGCTGCTGGATCTTCATCAACTTCTCCTTCCCCCTTGCTGGATCAACAAGGAGGAGACGTTACGCTGACCGTACATGTGTTGAATGCGGAGGTGCCGTCCGTTCGGTGCTAGGATCTCTAGTGATTTGGATCACGTCGTGTACGACTACCTCATCCCCGTTCTCTGAACGCTTCCGCTCGCGATCTACAAAGGTATGTAGATGCATCCGATCACTCGTTGCTAGATGAACTCATAGATGGATCTTGGTGAAACCATAGGAAAATTTTTGTTTTCTGCAACGTTCCCCAACAGTTTGGATATCGGAAGTGATCCGGGTGAAAATGTGATTTTACCGGATTGCCGGAGGGGTTACCGGAACCCCCCGGAGGCAATTGGGCCTTAATGGGCCTAGTGGAGAAAGAGGAGAGGCGGGCCAATGGGGCAGCCGCGCGCCCCTCCCTCCCCCCCCCCCAAGTTCGAATTGGACAAGGAGGGGGGCGGCGCCCCCCCCCTTCCTTCCCTCTCTCTCTCCTTCCCCCCAAGTCCTAGTCCAACATGGAAAAGGGGGGAGTCCTACTCCCGGTAGGAGTAGGACTCCTCCGGCGCGCCTCCTCCTAGGCCGGCCGCACCCCCCCCCTTGCTCCTTTATATACGAGGGCAGGGGGCACCCCATAGACACACCAATTTATCATTGATCTCTTAGCCGTGTGCGGTGCCCCCCTCCACCATAATACTCGATAATATTGTAGCGGTGCTTAGGCGAAGCCCTGCGACGGTAGAACATCAAGATCATCACCATGCCATCGTGCTGACGGAACTCTTCCCCGACATTCTGCTGGATCAGAGTCTGGGGATCGTCATCGAGCTGAATGTGTGCTAGAACTCGGAGGTGCCGTAGTTTTGGTGCTTGATCGGTCGGGATGTGAAGACGTACGACTACATCAACCGCGTTGTTATAACGCTTCTGCTTTCAGTCTACGAGGGTACGTGGACAACACTCTCCCCTCTCGTTGCTATGCATCACCATGATCTTGCGTGTGCGTAGGAATTTTTTTGAAATTACTACGTTCCCCAACAGTGGCATCCGAGCCTGGTTTTATGCGTTGATGTTATATGCACGAGTAGAACACAAGTGAGTTGTGGGCGATATAAGTCATACTACTTACCAGCATGTCATACTTTGGTTCAGCGGTATTGTTGGATGAAGCGGCCCGGACCGACATTACGTGTACGCTTACGCGAGACTGGTTCTATCGACGTGCTTTGCACATAGGTGGCTGGCGGGCGTCAGTTTCTCCAACTTTAGTTGAACCGAGTGTGGCTACGCCCGGTCCTTGTGAAGGTTAACACAACAACAACTTAACAAACTATCGTTGTGGTTGTGATGCGTAGGTAAGAACGGTTCTTGCTAAAAGCCCGTAGCAGCCATGTAAAACTTGCAACAACAAAGTAGAGGACATCTAACTTGTTTTTGCAGGGCATGTTGTGATGTGATATGGTCAAGACATGATGCTAAATTTTAATGTATGAGATGATCATGTTTTGTAACCGCGTTATCGGCAACTGGCAGGAGCCATATGGTTGTCGCTTTATTGTATGCAATGCAATCGCCCTGTAATGCTTTACTTTATCAATAAGGAGTAGCGATAGTCGTAGAAGCATAAGTTTGGCGAGACGACAACGAAGCTACGATGGAGATCAAGGTGTCGCGCCAGTGACGATGGTGATCATGAGGTTGCTTCGGAGATGGAGATCACAAGCACAAGATGATGATGGCCATATCATATCACTTATATTGATTGCATGTGATGTTTATCTTTTATGCATCTTATCTTGCTTTGTTTGACGGTAGCATTATAAGATGATCTCTCACTAAATTTCAAGATAAAAGTGTTCTCCCTGAGTATGCACCGTTGCCAAAGTTCGTCGTGCCCAGACACCACGTGATGATCGGTTGTGATAAGCTCTACATCCATCTACAACGGGTGCAAGCCAGTTTTTGCACACGCAGAATACTCAGGTTAAACTTGACGAGCCTAGCATATGCAGATATGGCCTCGGAACACTGAGACCGAAAGGTCAAGCGTGAATCATATAGTAGATATGATCAACATAGTGATGTTCACCATTGAAAGCTACTCCATTTCACATGATGATCGGTTATGGTTTAGTTGATTTGGATCACGTGATCACTTAGAGGATTAGAGGGATGTCTTTCTAAGTGGGAGTTCTTAAGTAATATGATTAATTGAACTTAAATTTATCATGAACTTAGTACTTGATAGTATCTTGCTTGTCTATGTTGATTGTAGATAGATGGCCCATGCTGTTGTTCCGTTGAAATTTAATGCGTTCCTTGAGAAAGCAAAGTTGAAAGATGATGGTAGCAATTACACGGACTGGGTCCTGAACTTGAGGATTATCCTCATCGCTGCATAGAAGAATTACGTCCTGGAAGCACCGCTGGATGCCAGGCCTGCTGCTGATGCAACTGATGACGTTAAGAACGTCTGGCAGAGCAAAGCTGATGACTACTCGATAGTTCAATGTGCCATGCTTTACGGCTTAGAACCGGGACTTCAACGACGTTTTGAACATCATGCAGCATATGAGATGTTCCAGGAGTTGAAGTTAATATTTCAAGCAAATGCCCGGATTGAGAGATATGAAGTCTCCAATAAGTTCTATAGCTACAAGATGGAGGAGAGCAGTTCTGTTAGTGAGCATATACTCAAGATGTCTGGGTATAATAATAACTTGATTCAACTGGGAGTTAATCTTCCGGATGATAGCGTCATTGACAGAATTCTCCAATCACTTCCACCAAGCTACAAGAGCTTCGTGGTGAACTATAACATGCAAGGGATGGATAAGACGATTCCCGAGCTCTTTGCAATGCTAAAGGCTGCGGAGATAGAAATCAAAAAGGAGCATCAAGTGTTGACGGTCAATAAGACCACCAGTTTCAAGAAAAAGGGCAAAGGGAAGAAGAAGGGGAACTTCAAGAATAACGGCAAGCAAGTTGCTGCTCAGGAGAAGAAACCCAAGTCTGGACCTAAGCCTGAGACTGAGTGTTTCTACTGCAAGCAGACTGGTCACTGGAAGCGGAACTGCCCCAAGTATTTGGCGGATAAGAAGGATGGCAAGGTGAACAAAGGTATATGCGATATACATGTTATTGATGTGTACCTTACTAGAGCTCGAAGTATCACCTGGGTATTTGATACTGGTTCTGTTGCTAATATTTGCAACTCGAAAAAGGGACTACAGATTAAGCGAACACTGGCCAAGGATGAGGTGACAATGCGCGTGGGAAATGGTTCCAAAGTCGATGTGATCGCAGTCGGCACGCTACCTCTACATCTACCTTCGGGATTAGTATTAGACCTAAATAATTTTTATTTGTTGCCAGCGTTGAGCATGAACATTATATCTGGATCTTGTTTGATGCGAGACGGTTATTCATTTAAATCAGAGAATAATGGTTGTTCTATTTATATGAGTAATATCTTTTATGGTCATGCACCCTTGAAGAGTGGTCTATTCTTGATGAATCTCGATAGTAGTGATACACATATTCATAATGTTGAAACCAAAAGATGCGGAGTTGATAATGATAGTGCAACTTATTTGTGGCACTACTGTTTAGTCATATCGGTGTAAAGCGCATGAAGAACCTCCATACTGATGGACTTTTGGAGCCACTTGATTATGAATCACTTGGTACTTGCAAACCGTGCCTCATGGGCAAGATGACTAAAACACTGTTCTCCGGTACTATGGAGAGAGCAACAGATTTGTTGGAAATCATACATACAGATGTATGTGGTCCGATGAATGTTGAGGCTCGTGGCGGATATCGTTATTTTCTCACCTTCACAGATGATTTAAGAAGATATGGGTATATCTACTTAATGAAGCATAAGTCTGAAACATTTGAAAAGTTCAAAGAATTTCAGAGTGAAGTTTCTACGATCTGATGTGGAGGAGAATATTTGAGTTACGAGTTTGGTCTACATTTGAAACAATGCGGAATAGTTTCGCAACTCACGCCATCCGGAACACCACAGCGTAATGGTGTGTTCGAACGTCGTAATCATACTTTACTAGATATGGTGCGATCTATGATGTCTCTTACTGATTTATCGCTATCGTTTTGGGGTTATGCTTTAGAGACGGCCGCGTTCATGTTAAATAGGGCACCATCAAAATCCGTTGAGACGACGCCTTATGAACTATGGTTTGGAAAGAAACCAAAGTTGTCGTTTCTGAAAGTTTGGGGCTGCGATGCTTATGTGAAAAAGCTTCAACCTGATAAACTCGAACCCAAATCGGAGAAATGTGTCTTCATAGGATACCCAAAGGAAACTGTTGGGTACACCTTCTATCAAAGATCCGAAGGCAAGACATTTGTTGCTAAGAATGGATCCTTTCTAGAGAAGGAGTTTCTCTCGAAATAAGTGAGTGGGAGGAAAGTAGAAGTTGATGAGGTAACTGTACCTGCTCCCTTATTGGAAAGTAGTTCATCATAGAAAACGGTTTCTGTGACACCTACACCAATTAGTGAGGAAGTTAATGATGATGATCATGAAACTTCATATCAAGTTATTACTGAACCTCGTAGATCAACCAGAGTAAGATCCGCACCAGAGTGGTACGGTAATCCTGTTCTGGAAGTCATGCTACTAGATCATGATGAACCTACGAACTATGAAGAAGCTATGGTGAGCCCAGATTCCGCAAAATGGCTTGAAGCCATGAAATCTGAGATGGGATCCATGTATGAGAACAAATATGGACTTTGGTTGACTTGCCCGATGATCGGAAAGCAATTGAGTATAAATGGATCTTCAAGAAGAAGACTGACGCTGACGGTAATGTTATTGTCTACAAAGCTCGACTTGTTTCAAAAGGTTTTCGACAAGTTCAAGGGATTGACTACGATGAGACCTTCTCACACGTAGCGATGCTTAAGTCTGTCCGAATCATGTTAGCAATTGCCGCATTTTATGATTATGAAATATGGCAGATGGATGTCAAAACTGCATTCCTGAATGGATTTCTGGAAGAAGAGTTGTATATGATGCAACCGGAAGGTTTTGTCGGTCCAAAGGGAGCTAACAAAGTGTGCAAGCTCCAGCGATCTATTTATGGATTGGTGCAAGCCTCTCAGAGTTGGAATAAACGCTTTGATAGTGTGATTAAAGCATTTGGTTTTGTACAGACTTTTGGAGAAGCCTGTATTTACAAGAAAGTGAGTGGGAGCTCTGTAGCATTTTTGATATTATATGTGGATGACATATTACTGATTGGAAATGATATAGAATTTCTGAATAGCATAAAGGGATACTTGAACAAGAGTTTTTCAATGAAAGACCTCGGTGAAGCTGCGTACATATTGGGCCTGATGATCTATAGAGATAGATCAAGACGCTTAATTGGACTTCCACAAAGCACGTACCTTGACAAAGTTTTGAAGAAGTTCAAAATGGATCAAGCAAAGAAAGGGTTCTTGTCTGTGTTACAAGGTGTGAAGTTGAGTAAGGCTCAATGCCTGACCAATGTAGAAGATAGAGAGAAAATGGAAGATGTTCCCTATGCTTTAGCCATAGGCTCTATCATGTATGCAATGTTGTGTACCAGACCTGATGTGTGTCTTGCTATAAGTCTAGCAGGGAGGTACCAAAGTAATCCAGGACTGGATCACTGGACAGCGGTCAAGAACATCCTGAAATACCTGAAAAGGACTAAGGATATGTTTCTCGTTTCTGGAGGTGACAAAGAGCTCATCGTAAATGGTTACGTTGATGCAAGCTTTGACACTGATCCGGACGATTCTAAATCGCAAACCGGATACGTGTTTATATTGAACGGTGGAGCTGTCAGTTGGTGCAGTTCTAAACAAAGCGTCGTGGCGGGATCTACGTGTGAAGCGGAGTACATAGCTGCTTCAGAAGCAGCAAATGAAGGAGTCTGGATGAAGGAGTTCATATCCGATCTAGGTGTCATACCTAGTGCATCAGGTCCAATGAAAATCTTTTGTGACAATACTGGTGTTGGGTAACGTAGTAATTTGAAAAAAAAATCCTATGCACACGCAAGATCATGGTGATGCATAGCAACGAGAGGGGAGAGTGTTGTCCACGTACCTTCGTAGACCGAAAGCGGAAGCGTTATAACAACACGGTTGATGTAGTCGTACGTCTTCACGACCCGACCGATCAAGCACCGAAACTACGGCACCTCCGAGTTTTAGCACACGTTCAGCTCGATGACGATCCCCGGACTCCGATCCAGCAAAGTGTCGGGGATGAGTTCCGTCAGCATGACGGCATGGTAACGATCTTGATGTTCTACCGTCGTAGGGCTTCGCTTAAGCACCACTACAATATTATCGAGGATTATGGTGGAGGAGGGCACCGCACACGGCTAATAGATCTCAAGGATCAATTGTTGTGTCTAGAGGTGCCCCCTGCCCTCGTATATAAAGGAGCAAAGGGGAGGGGATGGCCGGCCAGGAGGAGGCGTGACAGGGAGGAGTCCTACTCCTACCGGGAGTAGGACTCCCTCCTTTCCTTATCCAAGTAGGAGAGGGGGAAGGAAGGGAGAGATGAGAGGAAGGAAAGGGGGGCGCCGCCCCCCCTCCTTGTCCAATTCAGACTAGAGGTGGAGGGGGCGGGCGGCCTGCCCTGGCCGCCCCTCCTCTGCTCCACTTTGGGCCCATGAGGCCCATTAACCCCCCGGGGGGTTTCGGTAACCCCTCGGTACTCCGTTTTAATCCGATACTTCTCCAGAACACTTTCGGTGTTCCAATATACTCGTCCAATATATCAATCTTCATGTCTCGACCATTTCGAGACTCCTCGTCATGTCCGTGATCACATCCGGGACTCCGAACAACCTTCGGTACATCAAAACATATAAACTCATAATGAAACTGTCATCGTAATGTTAAGCGTGCGGACCCTACGGGTTCGAGAACAATGTAGACATGACCGAGACATGTCTCCTGTGAATAACCAATAGCGGAACCTAGATGCTCATATTGGCTCCTACATATTCTACGAAGATCTTTATCGGTCAGACCGCATAACAACACACGTCGTTCCCTTTGTCATCGGTATAATACTTGCACAAGATTCGATCGTCGGTATCTCAATACCTAGTTCAATCTCTTTACCGGCAAGTCTCTTTACTCGTTCCGTAATACATCATCTCACAACTAACTCATTAGTTGTAATGCTTGCAAGGCTTATGTGATGCGCATTACCGAGAGGGCCCAGAGATACCTCTCCGACAATTGGGGTGACAAATCCTAATCTCGAAATACGCCAACCCAACATGTACCCTCGGAGACACCTGCAGAGCACCTTTATAATCACCCAGTTACGTTGTGACGTTTGGTAGCACACAAAATGTTCCTCCGGTAAACGGGAATTGCATAATCTCATAGTCATAGGAACATGTATAAGTCATGAAGAAAGCAATAGCAACATACTAAACGATTGTGTGCTAAGCTAACGGAATGGGTCAAGTCAATCATATCATTCTTCTAATGATGTGATCCCGTTAATCAAATAACAACTCTTTTGTTCATGGTTTAGGAAACATAACCATCTTTGATCAATGAGCTAGTCAAGTAGAGGCATACTAGTGACACTCTGTTTGTCTATGTATTCACACATGTATTCTGTTTCCGGTTAATACAATTCTAGCATGAATAATAAACATTTATCATGATATAAGGAAATAAATAATAACTTTATTATTGCCTCTAGGGCATATTTCCTTCAGTCTCCCACTTGCAATAGAGTCACTAATCTAGATTACACAGTAATGATTCTAACACCCATGGAGCCTTGGTGCTGATCATGTTTTGCTCGTGGAAGAGGCTTAGTCAACGGGTCTGCAACATTCAGATCCGTATGTATCTTGCAAATCTCTATGTCTCCCACCTGGACTAGATCCCGGATGGAATTGACGTGTCTCTTGATGTGCTTGGTTCTCTTGTGAAATCTGGATTCCTTTGCCAAGGCAATTGCACCAGTATTGTCACAAAAGATTTTCATTGGACCCGATGCACTAGGTATGACACCTAGATCGGATATGAACTCCTTCATCCAGACTCCTTTGTTTGCTGCTTCCGAAGCAGCTATGTATTATGCTTCACATGTAGATCCCGCCACGACGCTTTGTTTAGAACTGCACCAACTAACAGCTCCACCATTTAATGTAAACACGTATCCGGTTTGCGATTTAGAATCGTCCGGATCAGTGTCAAAGCTTGCATCAACGTTACCATTTACGATGAGCTCTTTGTCACCTCCATAAACGAGAAACATATCCTTAGTCCTTTTGAGATATTTCAGGATGTTCTTGACCGCTGTCCAGTGATCCACTCTTGGATTACTTTGGTACCTCCCTGCTAGACTTATAGCAAGACACACATCAGGTCTGGTACACAACATTGCATACATGATAGAGCCTATGGCTGAAGCATAGGGAACATCTTCCATTTTCTCTCTATCTTCTGCATTGGTCAGGCATTGAGTCTTACTCAACTTCACACCTTGTAACACAGGCAAGAACCCTTTCTTTGCTTGATCCATTTTGAACTTCTTCAAAACTTTGTCAAGGTACGTGCTTTGTGAAAGTCCAATTAAGCGTCTTGATCTATCTCTATAGATCTTGATGCCCAATATGTAAGCAGCTTCACCGAGGTCTTCCATTGAAAAACTCTTGTTCAAGTATCCCTTTATGCTATCCAGAAATTCTATATCATTTCCAATCAGTAATATGTCATCCACATATAATATCAGAAATGCTACAGAGCTCCCACTCACTTTCTTGTAAATACAGGCTTCTCCAAAAGTCTGTACAAAACCAAATGCTTTGATCACATTGTCAAAGCATTTATTCCAACTCCGAGAGGCTTGCACCAGTCCATAAATGGATCGCTGGAGCTTGCACACTTTGTTAGCTCCCTTTGGATCGACAAAACCTTCTGGTTGCATCATATACAACTCTTCTTCCAGAAATCCATTCAGGAATGCAGTTTTGACATCCATCTGCCATATTTCATAGTCATAAAATGCGGCAATCACTAACATGATTCGGACAGACTTAAGCATCGCTACGGTGAGAAGGTCTCATCATAGTCAATCCCTTGAACTTGTCGAAAACCTTTCGCAACAAGTCAAGCTTTGTAGACAGTAACATTATCGTCAGCGTCAGTCTTCTTCTTGAAGATCCATTTATTCTCAATTGCTTGCCGATCATCGGGCAAGTCAACCAAAGTCCATACTTTGTTCTCATACATGGATCCCATCTCAGATTTCATGGCTTCAAGCCATTTTGCGAAATCTAGGCTCACCATCGCTTCTTCATAGTTCGTAGGTTCATCATGATCTAGTAGCATGATTTCCAAAACGGGATTACCATACCACTCTGGTGCGGATCTTACTCTGGTTGACCTACGAGGTTCAGTAATAACTTGATCTGAAGTTTCATGATCATCATCATTAACTTCCTCACTAATTGGTGTAGGTGTCACAGAAACCATTTTCTATGATGAACTACTTTCCAATAAGGGAGCAGGTACAGTTACCTCATCAAGTTCTACTTTCCTCCCACTCACTTCTTTCGAGAGAAACTCCTTCTCTAGAAAGGATCCATTCTTAGCAACAAATGTCTTGCCTTCGGATCTGTGATAGAAGATGTACCCAACAGTTTCCTTTGGGTATCCTATGAAGACACATTTCTCTGATTTGGGTTCGAGTTTATCAGGTTGAAGCTTTTTCACATAAGCATCGCAGCCCCAAACTTTCAGAAACGACAACTTTGGTTTCTTGCCAAACCACAGTTCATAAGGCGTCGTCTCAACGGATTTCGATGGTGCCCTATTTAACGTGAATGCGGCCGTCTCTAAAGCATAACCCCAAAACGATAGTGGTAAATCAGTAAGAGACATCATAGATCGCACCATATCTAGTAAAGTACGATTACGACGTTCGGACACACCATTACACTGTGGTGTTCCAGGTGGCGTGAGTTGCGAAACTATTCCGCATTGTTTCAAATGTAGACAAAACTCGTAACTCAAATATTCTCATCCACGATCAGATCGTAGAAACTTTATTTTCTTGTTACGATGATTTTCAACTTCACTCTGAAACTCTTTGAACTTTTCAAATGTTTCAGACTTATGCTTCATTAAGTAGATATACCCATATCTGCTTAAATCATCTGTGAAGGTGAGAAAATAACAATATCCGCCATGAGCCTCAACATTCATCGAACCACAAACATCTGTATGTATGATTTCCAACAAATCTGTTGCTCTCTCCATAGTACCGGAGAACGGTGTTTTAGTCATCTTGCCCATGAGGCACGGTTCACAAGTACCAAGTGATTCATAATCAAATGGCTCCAAAAGTCCATCAGTATGGAGTTTCTTCATGCGCTTTACACCGATATGACCTAAATGGCAGTGCCACAAATAAGTTGCACTATCATTATCAACTCTGCATCTTTTGGCTTCAACATTATGAATATGTGTATCACTACTATCGAGATGCATCAAAAATAGACCACTCTTCAAGGGTACATGACCATAAAAGATATTACTCATATAAACAGAACAACCATTATTGTCTGATTTAAATGAATAACCGTCTCGCATCAAACAAGATCCAGATATAATGTTCATGCTCAACGCTGGCACCAAATAACCATTATTTAAGTCTAATACTAATCCCGAAGGTAGATGTAGATGTAGCGTGCCGACCGCGATCACATCGACTTTGGAACCATTTCCCACGCGCATCGTCACCTCGTCCTTGGCCAGTGTTCGCTTAATTCGTAGTACCTGTTTCGAGTTACAAATATTAGCAACAGAACCAGTATCAAATACCCAGGTGCTACTGCGAGCTCTAGTAAGGTACACATTAATAACATGCATATCACATATACCTTTGTTCACCTTGCCATCCTTCTTATCCGCCAAATACTTGGGGCAGTTCTGCTTCCAGTGACCAGTCTGCTTGCAGTAGAAGCACTCAGTCTCAGGCTTAGGTCCAGACTTGGGTTTCTTCTCCTGAGCAGCAACTTGCTTGCTGTTCTTCTTGAAGTTCCCCTTCTTCTTCCCTTTGCCCTTTTTCTTGAAACTGGTGGTCTTATTGACCATCAACACTTGATGATCCTTCTTGATTTCTACCTCCGCAGCCTTTAGCATTGCGAAGAGCTCAGGAATCGTCTTATCCATCCCTTGCATGTTATAGTTCATCACGAAGCTCTTGTAGCTTGGTGGAAGTGATTGGAGAATTCTGTCAATGACGCTATCATCCGGAAGATTAACTCCCAGTTGAATCAAGTGCTTATAATACCCAGACATCTTGAGTATATGCTCACTAACAGAACTGTTCTCCTCCATCTTGCAGTTATAGAACTTATTGGAGACTTCATATCTCTCAATCCGGGCATTTGCTTGAAATATTAACTTCAACTCCTGGAACATCTCATATGCTCCATGACGTTCAAAACATCGTTGAAGTCCCGGTTCTAAGCCGTAAAGCATGGCACATTGAACTATCGAGTAGTCATCAGCTTTGCTCTGCCAGACGTTCCTAACATCGTCAGTTGCATCAGCAGCAGGCCTGGCACCCATCGGTGCTTCCAGGATGTAATTCTTCTGTGCAGCAATGAGGATAATCCTCAAGTTACGGACCCAGTCCGTGTAATTCCTACCATCATCTTTCAACTTTGCTTTCTCAAGGAACGCATAAAAATTTAACGGAACAACAGCACGGGCCATCTATCTACAATCAACATAGACAAGCAAGACACTATCAGGTACTAAGTTCATGATAAATTTAAGTTCAATTAATCATATTACTTAAGAACTCCCACTTAGAAAGACATCCCTCTAATCCTCTAAGTGATCACGTGATCCAAATCAACTAAACCATAATCGATCATCACGTAAATGGAGTAGCTTTCAAGGGTGAACATCACTATGTTGATCATATCTACTATATGATTCACGCTCGACCTTTCGGTCTCAGTGTTCCGAGGCCATATCTGCATATGCTAGGCTCGTCAAGTTTAACTTGAGTATTCTGCGTGTGCAAAAACTGGCTTGCACCTGTTGTAGATGGACGTAGAATTTATCACAACCGATCATCACGTGGTGTCTGGGCACGAGGAACTTTGGCAACGGTGCATACTCAGGGAGAACACTTTTATCTTGAAATTTAGTGAGAGATCATCTTATAATGCTACCGTCAAACAAAGCAGGATAAGATGCATAAAAGATAAACATCACATGCAATCAATATAAGTGATATGATATGGCCATCATCATCTTGTGCTTGTGATCTCCATCTCCGAAGCAACGTCATGATCACCATCGTCACCGGCGCGACACCTTGATCTCCATCGTAGCATCGTTGTCGTTTCGCCAATCTTATGCTTCTACAACTATCGCTGCCACTTAGTGATAAAGTAAATCATTATAGGGCGATTGCATTGCATACAATAAAGCGACAACCATATGGCTCCTGCCAGTTGCCGATAACTCGGTTACAAAACATGATCATCTCATACAATAAAATTTAGCATCATGTCTTGACCATATCACATCACAACATGCCCTGCAAAAACAAGTTAGACGTCCTCTACTTTGTTGTTGCAAGTTTTACGTGGCTGCTACGGGCTTAGCAAAAACCGTTCTTACCTACGCATCAAAACCACAACGATAATTTGTCAAGTTGGTGTTGTTTTAACCTTCGCAAGGACCGGGCGTAGCCACACTCGGTTCAACTAAAGTTGGAGAAACTGACACCCGCCAGCAACCTATGTGCAAAGCACGTCGGTAGAACCATTCTTGCGTAAGCGTACGCGTAATGTCGGTTCGGGGCGCTTCTTCCAACGATACCGCCGAACCAAAGTATGACATGCTGGTAAGCAGTATGACTTATATCGCCCACAACTCACTTGTGTTCTACTCGTGCATATAACATCAACGCATAAAACCAGGCTCGGATGCCACTGTTGGGTAACGTAGTAATTTCAAAATATTTCCTACCCACACGCAATATCATGGTGATGCATAGCAACGAGAGGGGAGAGTGTTGTCCATGTACCCTCGTAGACCGAAAGCGGAAGCGTTATAACAATGCGGTTGATGTACTCGTACATCTTCACGGCCCGACCGATCAAGCACCGAAACTACGGCACCTCCGAGTTTTAGCACACGTTCAGCTCGATGACGATCCCCGGACTCCGATCCAGCAAAGTTACGGGGATGATTTCCGTCAGCAAGACAGCATGATGACGATCTTGATGTTCTACCGTCGCAGGGCTTCGCTTAAGCACCGCTACAATATTATCGAGGATTATGGTGGAGGGGGGCACCGCACACGGCTAATAGATCTCAAGGATCAATTGTTGTGTCTAGAGGTGGCCCCCCGCCCCCGTATATAAAGGAGCAAGGGGGAGGGGGCGGTCGTCCAGGAGGAGGCGCGCCAGGGAGGAGTCCTACTCCTACCGGGAGTAGGACTCCCTCCTTTCCTTGTCCAAGTAGGAGAGGGGGAAGGAAGGGAGAGAGGAGAGGAAGGAAAGTGGGGGCGCCGCCCCCCTCCTTGTCCAATTCGGACTAGAGGGGGAGGGGCGCGCGGCCAGCCCTGCTCCACTTTGGGCCCATGAGGCCCATTAACCCCCCGGGGGGTTCCGGTAACCCCCCCGGAACTCCGTTTTAAACCGATACTTCTCCAGAACACTTCTGGTGTCTGAATATACTCGTACAATATATCAATCTTCATGTCTCGACCATTTTGAGACTCCTCGTCATGTCCGTGATCACATCCGGGACTCCGAACAACCTTCGGTACATCAAAACATATAAACTCATAATGAAAGTGTCATCGTAACGTTAAGCGTGCGGACCCTACGGGTTCGAGAACAATGTAGACATGACCGAGACATGTCTCCTGTCAATAACCAATGGCGAAACCTGGATGCTCATATTGGCTCCTACATATTCTACGAAGATCTTTATCGGTCAGACCGCATAACAACATACGTCGTTCCCTTTGTCATCGATATGTTACTTGCACAAGATTCAATCGTCGGTATCTCAATACCTAGTTCAATCCCGTTACCGGCAAGTCTCTTTACTCGTTCCGTAATACATCATCTCACAACTAACGCATTAGTTGTAATGCTTGCAAGGCTTATGTGATGTGCATTACCGAGAGGGCCCAGAGATACCTCTCCGACAATCAGAGTGACAAATCCTAATCTCGAAATACGCCAACCCAACATGTACCCTTGGAGACACCTGCAGAGCACCTTTATAATCACCCAGTTACGTTGTGACGTTTGGTAGCACACAAAATGTTCCTCCGGTAAACGGGAATTGCATAATCTCATAGTCATAGGAACATGTATAAGTCATGAAGAAAGCAATAGCAACATACTAAACGATTGTGTGCTAAGCTAACGGAATGGGTCAAGTCAATCATATCATTCTTCTAATGATGTGATCCCGTTAATCAAATAACAACTCTTTTGTTCATGGTTTAGGAAACATAACCATCTTTGATCAATGAGCTAGTCAAGTAGAGGCATACTAGTGACACTCTGTTTGTCTATGTATTCACACATGTATTCTGTTTCCGGTTAATACAATTCTAGCATGAATAATAAACATTTATCATGATATAAGGAAATAAATAATAACTTTATTATTGCCTCTAGGGCATATTTCCTTTAGCTGGTGTAATTGCCTTGGCGAAGGAATCCAGATTTCAAAAAAGGATCAAGCACATCAAGAGACGCTTCAATTCCATCTGGGATTTAGTCTAGGTGGGAGACATAGAAATTAGCAAGATACATACGGATCTGAATGTTGCAGACCCGTTGACTAAGCCTCTTCCACGAGCAAAACATGATCAGCACCAAGGCTCCATGGGTGTTAGAATCATTACTGTGTAATCTTGATTATTGACTCTAGTGCAAGTGTGAGACTGAGGAAAATATGCCCTAGAGGCAATAATAAAGTTATTATTTATTTCCTTATTTCATGATAAATGTTTATTATTCATGCTATAATTGTATTAACCGGAAACATAATACATGTGTGAATACATAGACAAACATAGTGTCACTAGTATGCCTCTACTTGACTAGCTCTTTAATCAAAGATGGTTAAGTTTCCTAACCATAGACATGAGTTGTCATTTGATTAACGGGATCACATCATTAGGAGAATGATGTGATTGACTTGACCCATTCCATTAGCTTAGCACTCGATCGTTTAGTATGTTGCTATTGCTTTCTTCATGACTTATGCATGTTCCTATGACTATGAGATTATGCAACACCCGTTTACCGGAGGAACACTTTGTGTGCTACCAAACGTCACAACATAACTGGGTGATTATAAAGGTGCTCTACAGGTGTCTCCGAAGGTACTTGTTGGGTTGGCGTATTTCGAGATTAGGATTTGTCACTCCGATTATCGGAGAGGTATCTCTGGGCCCTCTCGGTAATACACATCACTTAAGCCTTGCAAGCAATGCAACTAATGAGTTAGTTGCGAGATGATGTATTATGGAACGAGTAAAGAGACTTGCCGGTAACGAGATTGAACTAGGTATTGAGATACCGACGGTCGAATCTCGGGCAAGTAACATACCGATGACAAAGGGAACAACGTATGTTGTTATGCGGTTTGACCGATAAAGATCTTCGTAGAATATGTGGGAGCCAATATGAGCATCCAGGTTCCGCTATTGGTTATTGACCGGAGACGTGTCTCGGTCATGTCTACATAGTTCTCGAACCCGTAGGGTCCGCACTCTTAACGTTACGATGACAATTTCAATATGAGTTTATATGTTTTGATGTACCGAAGGTTGTTTGGAGTCCCGGATATGATCACGCACATGATGAGGAGTCTTGAAATGGTCGAGACATGAAGATTGATATATTGGAAGCCTATGTTTGGATATCGGGAGTGATCCGGGTGAAAATGTGATTTTACCGGATTGCTGGAGGGGTTACCGGAACCCCCCGGAGGCTATTGGGCCTTAATGGGCCTAGTGGAGAAAGAGGAGAGGCGGGCCAAGGGGCAGCCGCGCGCCCCTCCTCCCTAAGTCCGAATTGGACAAGGAGGGGGGCGGCGCCCCCCTTTCCTTCCCTCTCTCTCTCCTTCCCCCCTAAGTCCTAGTCCAACATGGAAAAGGAGGGAGTCCTACTCCCGGTAGGAGTAGGACTCCTCCGGCGGCCTCCTCCTAGGCCGGCCGCACCCCCTTGCTCCTTTATATACGGGGGCAGGGGGGCACCCCATAGACACAACAATTGATCATTGATCTCTTAGCCGTGTGCGGTGCCCCCCTCCACCATAATCCTCGACAATATTGAAGCGGTGCTTAGGCGATGCCCTACGACGGTAGAACATCAAGATCATCACCACGCCGTCGTGCTGACGGAACTCTTCCCCGACATTCTGCTGGATTGGAGTCCGAGGATCGTCATCGAGCTGAACGTGTGCTAGAACTCGGAGGTGCCGTAGTTTCGGTGCTTGATCGGTCGGGCCATGAAGACGTACGTCTACATCAACCGCTTTGTTATAACGCTTCCGCTTTCGGTCTACGAGGGGACGTGGACAACACTCTCCCCTCTCGTTGCTATGCATCACCATGATCTTGCGTGTGCGTAGGAAACTTTTTGAAATTACTACGTTCCCCAACACTGTATCCCAGTTTGTGCTAGCCATCTTTTGGCGACTTGTTTAACTTATGTCTGTAGTCAGATATTGTTGTTTCCGCTGACTCGTCTATGATCGAGCACTTGTATTCGAGCCCTCGAGGCCCCTGGCTTGTATTATGATGCTTGTATGACTTATTTTATTTTAGAGTTGTGTTGTGATATCTTCCTGTGAGTCCCTGATCTTGATCGTACATGTTTGTGTGTATGATTTGTGTACGATTGAATCGGGGGTGTCACGGTGATAATCCACAAGTGTAGGGGATAAATTATATCCCTTTCGATAAATAAGAGTGTCGAAACAAACAAGGAGCTAAAGGTAGAATTAATACTTGATACGTCTCCAACGTATCTACTTTTATAAACTCTTTTGCTCTTGTTGTGGCTTCTAATTTGCATGATTTCGATAAAACTAATCCGGACTGACGTTGTTTTCCGTAGAACTAGCATGGTGTTTTTTTTCTGCAAAAATAAAAGTGCTCATAATTGGACGAGTATTTATGGAGATTTATTTTGAAATAAATAAAGATTTTTGCAGTGAAGAAGTACTGCAGGGGCACCAGGCCGCCACACGTCTAGGTGGCGCGGCAACCCTCCCAGGGCACACCACCTACCCGTGTGGGGCCTCTAGCCACCATAAATTCCCATATATCCCAGAAAAAACACAAAAATAATCATCATCGCAGTTTACAATATGGAGCCGCTGCTACCTCCTATTCTTCATCGGGAGCCCTGATCTAGAGTTTGTTTCTCGCTCTGAAGAGAGGGACTCGTCGGCGTCATCATCACCAACCCTTCTCCATCAGCAATTTCATGATGCTCACATCCATGTGTGAGTAAGTTTTCTGTAGGCATATGGAGGTAGATGGGATTTGGATGAGATTTCTTATGTAATCGTTGTCAGAATTTTTAGGGCTTGATCCCTAGTATCCACTATATTCTGAGATTGATGTTGCTATAACTTTGCTTTGCTTAATGCATGTCACTAGGGCCCGAGTGTCATGATTTCATATCCGAACCCTCTACGTTTTATTAATGTATTTGTGTTCTTGATTTCGGAACGGGGTGAACTAGGGGGCGCGTGAGTTTGTCTTAAATTACAGGGCTAACCTAAAAATATGATGCGCAATGGCAAATCAATTTTTTAATCCTCCTAAAGAAATGAATAATGTTTTCTTGAAATTTTTTGAAACTCGAACAAACTTTTGAAACATGATTTTCTAGAAAAACGCGAATAATTATTGACAACATGATCAAAACTATGAAAAACAAACATTTATTGATTTTTTTATACACGATGAACAATTTTCATATATACATTGAACATTTTTGTAATATACGAGGAAGAATTTTTAACTACACACTAAACAATTTTTTGATATACATTGAAAAAACTTTAAATGACACATTGAACATTTTATGATATACACTAGACAAATTTAAATTGTGACTTAAAAAAAGTGAACAAAATTTGAAAACCATGGACAATTTTTTAATTCATGAACAAAATTTGGGATTTCAACACATTTTCTTGAAAAAAAAGTGTAAAAATAAAAATGGTAAATGATAAAATGAAAGAGAAGGAAAAAAGAAATAGAAACAGAAACAGAAAAAAGAGAGGGAAAAACGGGGAAAAGGGCAAAAGAAGAAAACCCCGGTTCAGGGAACTTACTAGAAGGTCCAGAAAACCGGGTGCTCGCTCGAAGTGGGCCGGCCCGTGTCGCCTCGTTCGCTCGCTTCGCTGCAGCGAAGTAGCAACGATCGGACGCACGGGCGTCATATAGGATCTGCCGGTTTTTGGCCGAAAGTAAAAACAGACGGGGTTGGAAATCCCCTTTCTACCCTCCGCTCACCTATATATATAGGCTTTCACCACGGCCGCGTTTTCCTCTCTCCTCCTTCCTTGCGAACACGCCGATCTCCTATTCTTCGTAACCAGGTTTGTTTCTCCATTGCAAATTTCTCTATTATTATTATTATTATTATTATTATTTCCCGATTGTGTTTTCCCCTTCCGCAGCCGATTATGCAATTGGTTTGAAGAATCTGTTGTCTCGAATTCCAAATCCATCTCTATCTCTTTCCGTTTTAGATTAACATGGTTAGGCGCAATGCATGCCTACATCGGAATTCCTAATCTACTGGTAGGAATCATCGGAATTCCTAATCTAGTAGAAGATCACGTGTTGTTTGATTAAGCAGTTATTATATCGGATCTGTGGTGTAAGGCAGATCGATTCAGATCTCCCTTTTATCCAAAAATAAAACCTAAATCTAAGTTCTTGCTAGGCAAACTATGCTGTTGTTTCCATGATCTTCTGAGTCATAAGGACACTGATGTGGGGCTTTATGTCATTACAAATCCGGTCCATGCATGCATGATGTGATGAAATCTTTGGAGCATTATGAAGTTTTTAGATCACTGACATGGACGACTCACTCCTTGACTCATGCAGCAATGATATCTGATCAAGTATATATGAACGTTGAATTACGTGCTGCCTTTCCTATTGAAGTTTCACTTTTGTGACGCACAATTGCACATGCGCTCTCACACCGGTGTATATGAAGGTACGCTGTTTAATGTGATTGTAAGTATTTTGGGTTTTCTATGTGTGGGCACTTATGTCTAATGTTACCTTTCTTCTTTCATCAGATCACTGGTAACTTTCTGATAAGGAACCGTGTGCGCACTTACACTGACAAGAAAACGCTGAAGAAGTGGTTTTTCATTGACAAGACTGTGGGCTAAATCTACTCTCTGTGGTTTTTCATTGCCAAGGAGTAGTTAACAGAACCCCTTCCCCACCTAATTTTGATCCCAATTTGCAATTAGCCTATTCATTGATTTATTTCTCAAGTGTATAGTAGTAATAGCTTGCCTGCCATGTCGGATCATGTGGCCAAAAGCCAGCCAGTGTTGTCAATGCCATCTTCAGTGCCTTCAAATCTCATGCCATCTTCAGTCACATCCAAGAGGCATCCCTGTTCTTCCGCGAGTGTGACATACATCAGCAGACGTAAACTTGTCGAAGTCGTTGATGGACTGCTCGGTGTGATGACACCAACGTCAGCCCATATAAAGCCATCTGTGCATTCTGATTCTGATGGTCCACTTGATGAAGTTTCTCCTTACAAAGCTTGGCTGGTAAGATCAATAGTTCTTTCGGTTTTCAGTTGTCTATTTGGTGTCTCATGCAAAGGATTCTAAAGTTTTGCTATTTGTTGCAGGCAACATGCCCTTCTGCTTTAGCTTCCTTCGACCGGATCATAGAAAGTGTGCACGGCAAGAAGATTGCCTTGTTTCTGGACTATGACGGCACGCTTTCACCTATTGTCAATGATCCCGAGAAGGCTTTCATGTCCCCGGAGGTAACCCACAACTCTGATAAAAATGCTTGGTTTTGAAAATTGCTTCACGCCTTATGCATGTATAAATATGGTTGCTTCTGAAAAATTGCTTGACGCCTTGATGTATGTATAACTTGGTTGCTCAATCTTGGAAACTTCCTTCAGATGCGTGTTGCTGTGAAGAATGTCGCAAAGTTCTTCCCTACAGCGATCGTCAGCGGGAGGTCCCGTGACAAGGTTTGAGCAACTTTTGCACGAGTTGGCATGTGACTGTTGGAACAATCCCTGCTTATATGAAAATCATATAGCTGATGGTATTGTCCTTGCCCCTTCATGTTCAGGTGTTCGAATTTGTAAACCTGAAGGAACTCTACTACGCTGGAAGTCATGGTATGGACATAATGCTATCTTCTGCAGATTCCGAAAGTAAAACAGAAGATGTGAGTACTTCTTTCGTCGTTTACAAATGGGATCGGTTAAATTGCTTTCCTGGATTGCCAGAAAATATGTTACGATATTTATTTCTTCCTTTTTACTCTTGCCTGAATACTACAAATATGGGTTTTTGTTTAGGTTTATGATTGTTCTCAGAACTTTGCTTTATTGCAGGACGAAGAAGCCAAACTGTTCCAACCAGCAAGTGAGTTTTTACCCATGATCATTGAGGTACACAGTGCAACTCTTTTAAAAACAGCAATCAACGTGTTGCCTAACAAAGAAAATATTGACCCGCTTATTTTGTTTTGTTTTCTGCACAACAGGCTTACAACTCCCTAGTGGAGGCCACCAGATCAATCAGGGGTGCAAATGTTGAGAACAACAAGTTCTGTGTGTCTGTACATTACCGCAACGTTGACAAGCAGGTAATCTCTAGCTGCTCTTGCCTCTCTTGCTAAAACCCATTGCAAGTTCCTCAGATTTTTTCTGACCACTCTTCCCATTTCCAGGACTGGGATGCGGTCGCGCAGCTTGTCAACGATGTGCTGAAGTCTTTTCCTCGTCTGAAACTAACAACCGGACGAAAGGTAGAAGTATACGAATGTGCCTTCACCAAATATTCTACTCTCCTATCATCACTGAAAGAATGTGCATCTCATCACCGTGTGCGATCGAGCAGGTTTTAGAGGTTCGTCCAGTGATTGACTGGGACAAGGGGAAGGCAGTGGAGTTCCTGCTGCAGTCGCTCCGGCTAGATGACCCTGAAAGCGTTCTCCCTATCTACATTGGAGATGATCGAACCGACGAAGACGCGTTCAAGGTTTTAAACCATTTCTTCTTCAGAAGAAGACACGTGTGCTCATTTCAGTCACGAATCCACTGAACAAGCACTACGTTTCTTCTGTTTGTTTGCCACGATGATCAGGTGCTTCGCGAGCGGAACTGTGGGTACGGGATTCTGGTTTCGCAGGTGCCCAAGGAGACTGAAGCCTTCTACTCGCTGAGAGCCCCATCTGAAGTAAAAAAAAAGTTCAATTTCCATGCCTGGTTTCTGCATTCCTGTTGATTTTGCTCGGTCACTGATCTGGCCGTTTCACTTGCCCAATTGTTATGCAGGTGATGGAGTTCCTCGATTCCCTGGTGAGATGGAAGGAGCAACAGCAGCCAGCCCATGATCAAGAATGATAATAGCCCAGTAATAGCACATCATCAGTTGATTCCAGTTTAGTCTTCTGGCAGAAATGACAGTAGCAGATTAGCGTCTCCGGGGCGATTATTTCACAGCGCCGGAGGTGGATAGGGTCGTAGGCCAACCTGCTAAGATGATGACTTTTCTCTTGTTGTTTTCTCTTTGTTTATCCCTGGCAAAGTTGAAATTTTTGTCCACCTTGCCCATGAAACTAGGAATAATTCGCATCATCTGTGACTTCTTTTGCACGAAATGGCTTTGGTGAAGTTTGACATCCGCCAACTATGCTGCAGTCCAGTGTTTATCCTTTTTGGCACTTCAACTTGTCGCTACCCTAACTTGAAAATGACAGGCAAACAGTAGGGACAACACAACGAGAGTTTCATAGTTTATTGGACCGGTAGGTGGTAGCTTTGACCTGATGATAGGGGGACGGTAGAGACTATCCATGAACCGGACCACACCTCAATTTAATAACTTTGAATGTACAATGATTTATGTTGTCATAGAGTAGATTCCTGCAACTCCACTCATAAAAAAAGAGCTGATCCAGCTTATGACAACACAGAACACAAAAACACCTGACAAAAACCACAATATCATCCGACACAAAAGAAAGGAAACCACGATACCGTGGCCACCCTACCACTAAATTAGACCATGAGGGCTTAGAGCATCTACAGCCGGATACAACAAATTCGACCTCTCAAATGCAACCAGATGCCTCAATTTAGAAACATCAAATCCATAAAATTACATGCAATGTAAAACCTAATTTAAGTGGAGCTCGTCCGACTCCCCACGTCCATGTCTGGCGGTCGGCTGCGCCCCTCAGAGTGTTGGTCCGGTCGCCGGCGAGGTAGAGTAGAACATGAGACACGGTCCGGGCTCACGGGATTAAAGGCGCCGCCGTCTCCCGTGCCCTACTCTTCCTCATCTGAGTGAAACCTTTGACGATGTTGGTGGACGTGAGATCGATGATGTATCCGTCCTGGGAAGAGCCGACGGCATCCACCACGACGCGGTTGCGACGCCGGCACTGGTGCATCATGCAGGGCGCCAGGGAATGCGACTTCAACTCGCCAACGTCCACCGCCTCGAGGGCTATAGCCGTCTCCCACGCCCGCTGCCTCGCATGGTGGGCATGTCGCGCCATATTTGCGTCGAACGACGCCCATGTGACCTCTGTCTCGGCGTCCCAACGAAGGGATTGCGCGTCTGCCACTGTGTTCGGATGCCACACGGACCGCACCACCTCTGGTGCGGCAGTGACGACACACCTCGCGGCAGATCTCAGGTTAACTAAAGTAGAGAAAAGAAGGTAAAAACGGTAATAAAAGGTACTAAGTTAAATGAGAAATACTTGAGTAATAAAGGCGCTCTCAGGATAGATTATTCACTCCTAGTATGATTTACTCCCTCCGTCCTCCCTCCGTCCGCGAATAAGTATGCATCTAGTTTTTGTCCCAAGTCAAACTTCTAAAACTGTGACCAGCTTTATAAGGAAAAGTAGTAGTATTTATGGCACTAAATTAGAGTTAGTATCACTAGATTAGTTTTGAAATGTACCTTCATAATATACCAATTTGATGTCATATATGCTACTACTCTTTTCTATGAAGTTGGTTAAAATTTTAAAATTGTGACTTAAGACAAAAGGTAGATTTACACTTATTCGCAGACGGAGGGAGTACTTAATTGCGCGGATGCACAATTCTAGGTTCAAATACGTAATCCACACTTAATTGTCATCACTCGCCCTTATTCGTACTTTTAAGGGCCAATAGTTCATATGTACCATCAATTTGCTGGGTCTTTTTTTTAGAGAAAAAGGGCTTTCGGCCCCGGCCCCATTTTGTATTACCGAAATGAGACCAAAACGTTCAGATATCCTGTTACAAGCACGCGGGGCGGGGGGGGGGGGGGGGTATTCAGCAACACACGCTGCCCCAGCAGAAAAAGTCTAGCCTCTACTCAAGAGAGCCAAAGCAAATCTAACTGATATAGAGATTGAGCTCTAGAAAAACATAAGAGAAACTAGCGACTCGAATGCAGAGGGAGAAAACTACATAAGCGCTCGCGCCCAGAGCTTAAGCATTGCCGCAATCGAACATCAACTTTGAGCACTTCAGGAGCCCTAGCCAGGGTCTGGCCACATCAGGAGGGGGGGTGCACGTGCTTCCCGCTCCATCTTTCTCACCAAGTACATCCCTCTTTCTTTTGCACCGCCTGAGCACCGGACCATCCAGCTGTTTAATATAGCAGCAGTTTTCCTCCTCAACACCTGCATCCCGAGCCAGGGAACATGTTTGAAACAAATGTCATTACGAAGATTCCACAGAGCCCAAAAGGCAGCAGAATGTAACATGCAGTCCGCTGAGAGATTTTTGTGATTAAACCACCAAGCTAGCATATTCTCAACAGACATGCCAACTTGATTTTCTGAAATTTCAAAAATCCCTCTCCATAGTTCTATCGCAACAACACAGACGAAAAATAAATGATCAATAGATTCAGATTCTCCACAAAAAAGGCAAGTAGTGTCATCTACATGCTGTCTTTTTTGCAGATTGTCTCTAGTTAACAGTTTATTTTTTATCACTAGCCAGAGAAAGATCTGGATCCTTAGGGGGATATTAATACTCCAAATCACTGTAAGGTTGCCTGGACAAATCCCCCTAAAGTTGATAAAATTGTAAAAGGATTTAACAGTATATACACCTTTGGTTTCTAAATTCCAGCGCACGGTGTCTTCAACGTCATTTAATTTAATATTAGCCATGCGGATGAACAGATCGTCCCAAGCCGCTAGAAGCCGACGGGTGAAACACCTTCTAAAATTAATTTTTAGATTGATGCCATCCCAAACCTCACTAATAGTAATATTGTGGTCGTTGGCAATAGAGTATAGCTCCCAATACTGGGTAGCTAGGGTAGTATGTCCCAACCATTGGTCTTCCCAAAATCTAATACTCTTGCCATTTCCCACTATCCAGGAATATCCTACATTGGCAGCTTTAGCAGCCCGTAGTATCCCTTTCCAAAATGGTGAGGCACCATTTTCAGGGCAAGTGAAAATATTAGGGCTGTGGGTCCTATATTTGGCATCAATAATTTGTTTCCAAATTTTGCCCTCATCCAAGAAATATCTCCTGATCCAAGATGCTAGAAGGAAAAGATTCATATCAGCAATATTGGGAATACCCAGACCCCCATGCTGTTTTTGCAAGGTTATATTACCCCAGGCAGCAAGATGATATTTGAAATGACCCTCATAATCATCCCAGAAACAGTGAGCTAGTTGGGAATTTATTAGCTTAATGGCTCATTTTGGGAATTTAATAATCCCCATAAGATAGCTGGGAATAGTGGATAGGCAAGTTTTCACTAATGTGAGTCTTTTGCCCGAAGATAGAAGTCTACCCCTCCATCCAGCCCCTCTATTGATAATCTTATCAACAGTAGGTTGCAGTTCACTTTTCTTAAGCTTTCTGTGATGGAGAGGAGCACCGAAATACTTAATAGGGAACTCACTCAATTTGCAACCAAGTATGTGCGCAAATATATTTGCATCCTCCTCATTAATGTTAATGGGAACCAGGTCACATTTATGGAAGTTAATCCGCATGCCAGATAAATGTTCAAAGCAGGATAGGAGCCACTTGAGGTTTCTCGCATGGGATTTATTATTACTGAGAAAAAGTAAGGTATCATCCGCATACTGCATGCTAATGACACCAGCAGGATTGGAGCTAGGGAATAGGCCTTCCAGGATATTGTTCCTAGAGGCTTTAATAAGTATTTTTGTAAAAACATCGGCTACTAAGTTGAAGAGCAAAGGGGAATAAGGGTCCCCTTGCCTCACTCCTTTGCCCGCAATAAAGAAATCACTATTCTTATTATTGATAGTGACCCCAACAGAGCCTTTGTATAAAAGAGATTCGACTTTCCTCATCCAGTTAGCACTGAACCCTCTCTTATACATCATGTCCATCAGGAACTCTCTGTTGATCATGTCGTAAGCTTTCTCGTAGTCTAGTTTGAACACAAAGCCAGTCTGCTTACTAGAGTGAACAACATGAATAATTTCATGAGCTGCAATAATGCTCTCAGCTATATACCTGCCTTTTATAAAGGCTGTCTGATTTACAGAAATTAAATCTTTGCAAATGGGACCAAATTTATTAGTGGCACATTTGGCAAATATCTTAAAACTACAATTAATCATAGCAAGAGGCCTAAATTTCTCCATTTTAGTGGCATCAGCCTCTTTAGGAACTAGGGTAAGCAAGGAGAAGTTGAGTCCGTATAAATCTAATTCACCTTTCTCCCAATCATCAAATAAAGCAAACAAATCACCTTTAATAAGGTCCCAAAATTGTTGATAAAATAGAAAAGGAAAGCCATCTGGCCCAGGAGCTCCTTCAGCATATGAGCCAAAGACAGCATCCTTAATCTCTTTTTCTGAGAAGGGGGTATCCAAAATGCAGTTATGTGCATCAGTCACCCTCTCTCCATCTTCCCAAAAATCATTTTTCAGGTTGATGTTGATTTTATCTTTGTAGCCAAAAAGAGTTCTGTAGAAGTTCACAGCAATATTCATAATTTCTTCAGGTTCAGTTACAATACCTTCCTTACCTTCGAGAGCCATGATTTGTTTCCTCCTTCTCTTCTGATTAGCTACAGCTTTGAAGTAACCAGCATTCAAGTCCCCTTCCAGAATATCTCTATCTCTGGATCTCTGTCTTGCCTTAATCTCTTCCTTTCTCCAAATATCTTCCAGGTCCCCTGCAATTTTTTTCATTCTCCTGTTAGTAGTTGGGGAAGGAGGGTTGGATTCAAAAAAAAATATCTAGACAGTTATACTCAGCCACCAAGGTTTGTTTGTTTCTATTATGCTCAGCCCCATAATTGGCCATCCAACCTTTAATAGCTTTCCTGGAGTTTCTAATCTTGAACTGCCAGACATCTATGGCCTTTTTTAAGGGCATTTGGCAGTCCAAGTTGAGTAGAATAGGTGTGACAGGCAGAAATTAAGAACTAAAAGACTATTATAGACTCTAGTAGAGTCGCCATATTGGCAAGCTCAGTAACGCGCTCCATATGCATATGGAGGTTGTTGAAGTGATCCGGAAACTACTCAATATTGATTGTCCATATCATGAGACCAACTCATCAATGTGACCTCCTTTTCCTCTAACCTCTCCGAAGTATCCACTGTGAGGTGGGGGCTACGTGAAGTTTCCTTCACGCCACACACAACCACTAGATGAAGTGAGCTCCAAAGTTGATTCCAAGAAGCCAAATATGGAGGCTAGGAGAACACATATGGAGGGCACTCCGTAAATTATGGTGATTCTGACAGGTATGACGACTCTACTAGAATGAATTTTTTGTCAGAATCACCATATTGACAATTACTATGGCGATTGAGCCAGTATAACGACTATTCTAAGCCACATCAACCTATGGACACAGATTCCATGTTAAGCTGTGCCAACCTCTTGGCACTAAATTCTGCTTTGTTCCGAATGTTGTGAGTGTTGTAGGACAATACACATGGTGGTCAATTATTACACTAGAGCAATGTCTACATGAAAGAGTTGAGGGCTCGTTCATTCCACATGATTCTTAAATCATGGGAATAGGAAGAATAAACGATACGCATGTCATGTCCACTCCAATCGATTAATGGATAACGAGCCTCGGTCTAACGAGCCCCCGCGTCGTCCTCCCCCTAGGGCGACTCGGGCGGAGCCAGGAACCTAGCCGCCGCCGCCGCCGCCGCAAACTCCCTCCTCCTCTCCCTCCGCCGCCGCCGGGCTAAGCCCGGGGGCCAACAACGGTGGCGGGGGATCTCCTCTCACGCGCGTCTTCAGGATGGGGCGGACCCCAAGGCGAGTGGTGGCACAACTGACCTGGGATCTGCGGCGCGGTGGATGGCTGCAGCAAGCGGCGGGAGGCCGGCCCGTCCTGGCGGCGGGCGGCCCAGTCGCGGGCGGCGGCCAGTGCTGTGGGCGTTGCGGATGGCCCTTCGGGCGACGGCGGCGGCTGCGGTCGGCGGCGGCCGGCTTGGCTGCGGTGGCGTGCGTGCTACCTTTAGATCGAAGACGGCGGCATGGAGGGCCTGGTGGTCTCGTCGGCGGCACCTCCCTTCAGATCTGTTCTGACCGGTGCAGCCGGCGGTGGTGGTCATCTCTTCCGTCAGAGGTGGTCGGCCTGAGGCTGGGTGTTCGGATCTCGGGATCCGTCATCTAGCACCAGCTGCGAGTCGGGGAGACGTAGTTGCCGGTGAAAACCGAGCTGACGGCAGGCGATGGCGGCGTTCCACGTCGTTACCTTGGTGAAGACATCGTCATGTGACTACCGTCGACCCACTCGTACTGCTCCGGGGGAAACCCTAGGATCTGGTGTTCCAGACTAGACGATGGCGGCACTGCGGTGTCGTTTCTCTCTCGGGAGCATCGTTTGTGGAGCAGTGCTGAAAGTCAGAGGCAGGAGGTGGAGCGGCTTCGTCTTGCACGGAGCTTCGGTGGAGATGTCAAGTCATGCCTGATCGACAGGTGCTACGCTTGGTCATGCCTGGTCGGCAGGTGCTACGCACAACAGATCCTCCAAGGACTTCAAGCTGTGTCGGCTGGTGGTACTTGGCAGCATGGCGCTGAGGTGTATCAGTGGCGAGCGCGACGTGTTCAGCTGTTTGCGCGCAGGGAGGAGGTGCCGTTGGGCGCCATGGTGGTGTCGATGATAGCTGGACCGAGCAAGGTTGATGCATCAGTACAGTTCTGAAGATGGAGCGATGGCAGTTGGCGGCGGCGGCCTCTAAGAGCACGCCGGACGAGTGTGTGCCCCAGACCCGGCAAGTGGCTAGGTTGGGGTCTTAGGTCTTAGATGTTAGGCTTGGCTGCGATGTTTGTTTGGTATTAGGCCCAGGCTGTCTGCGCCCCTTCATCAACTGGATAGGTGTAGCGACAGTTTGTTGCTTAGACGGTGGCTTTAGTCCTACTGTTGTATGACTTTGTAAGGTCTTGTGAGAATAATTAATAAATTGGTCGTATGCATCACCTAGATGCAGAGGCCGGGGGTCATCCTCCTTTTCTAAAAAAAATTGTCCACTCCAACCCTTACAGTTTTTTTGTAAGGTCTCACCTATTCCTGGCCATGGGAAGCCCGACCCGGCACAACTCCCAAGCCAGGCCCGGGCCCATTGTTTTTGTGATTTCCTGAAGGGGCCCGGCCCAAGGCCCATCGGGCTTTTACGTGTTTGGGCCGGGCTCGGGCCTAAAAACCAGGCACGATGGCTGGGCCAGCGTGAGTCGGGTCTGACGTGGCAAACGCGTCCGGTCGCGCCCACCCCAAACATGTCAATAGAACATATAAGTGAACAAATAATAATGTTATACTTGATGATGCCGCAAGGTGCTCTACCAGTCTTATCTGCAAGCTTAATAACCGCATCAGTTGGCTCAAGAGTGTGTGGTGAGATTTCATCATAAATTTTTGCATGAAGACTATAGGAATAATATTAATAGGGGATTCGGGATAACACAATTCAAAGTAAGACATGCTACCGAATGAACATGACAATGTTTGATTACATGTATCTTTTCCTTCAGTGCAACCTTTCAAATAAGCGGTAATATCTCGATCTAGATGGGTTTCTTTGTTTACCACCGATACAGGTGTAGCAAGCTCTATCACAATATCAACATGAGGTGGAATCCCATACTGTTCAACCTTGAGACTCTTCTTATGCTTAGCTGGAATTGACTAGCCATTCCTTTTGCTTTCCTCTAGAAGTAGGCTTCTTTTCGGTTGAGAGTCGGAGTAGGTTTCTTTGTTATTACTTTCACCATTTTGGTTTGCTTTAGATTTCCTGGTATGCCTAACAAATCCTTCATCTGGTAGGTGCAAAAACTTCAAAAAGTCTTTCAAAAATTGTAAAGCAAGGTCAGTTCCAATATTAAACTCATGACGAAGATTTTTCATCTTCTCATTCTTAGCGAAGAATTTAACACTACCATAACAAGGAACAATCTTCTTGAGCATAGGAACCGACTTTCAGTGTTTTGGCGCATCTTATCAAGTAACCCCCAAGATTGAGAATCCAACACCTGCTTACTCTATTGATCGAGTCCCCCATAAAAGAAATTCACAATCAAGTAAGGAGGGTACTAATGATCAGGACATTCAGAGAGTATACCTCGGTACCTTTTATAAGCGTCAACCAAACGCTCACTTGGACGTTGCCCAAAGCTACCAATTTTTCTTCTTACTTTATAAAGTTTACCTTGAGGATAAAAGCAAGCTAAGAACACAAATGACAACTCCTTCCAGTCATTTAAGGTACCTGCAGATTGATCCTGTAGCCACTTTGCAGCTTCATCAAGAGAGTGTAAGGATATAATTTCAATTTAATTTTTTCATGAGTCAAATCATGTAACTAAAATGTACTGCATAAGTTTTCGAATTCCTTCACATGTACATACGGAATTTCAGTTCTATCACATCGGAATCTCTTCTTTTTCAGCATAGCTAGGAACCCCGAGGGTTTATCTTCAATGTTTTACCAGTTAGGTCGGGGCCAACGTATATAAAGTTCTCTCCTCAAGATGGACCCGCAACCATTTCCGCACTTACCTGGTAAGTTTCTTCTTGTACGACCATTGTTGCCTGTAACCTGCAAAAACTATTAGTACACAAGATAGTTCTAAACTCAAAGCAAAGGCCAAAAGCACTTAGCTCCCTGACAATGGCGCCACAAAAAGCTTGATGGCTTGCAAGTGCACATGGTTTAATTGTAGTCTTTTCGAAGTGAGAGTATCAATTTTACAGAGAGCACATGAACTAAGCGTTTCCTCTTGTAGTGAATTGTGGATTTGTGCCTGCAAGTAATTTTGGACTCCATATAAAGTGAGCGCGGAAATAAATGACTGTTTTGGTAAAGAGTGAACTGAAAGTAAATAACATAAAAAGTAATAAAAACAGTAGCACAAGTAACAAGTGGATCTGAAGGAGGAGTAAGGCATTCTCAGGGAGTCTAGAATTCCCACTGGTATGTTTCTAACACATCATATGCATCCGCATAATATAGTCTGGATACTTTAGCCACTCTTGACGATTAAGTTGGGCGAAGCCGGGTACATAACTCATTCTACTCTAGTAGACTTCGTGCCACGCACGCCACTAACGTAGTCTCTCCCCCTATAGGTTACAACTATGGTAATTATGGGTTACCCCGTGGGCGCGGCCTCCATAAGGATTCTCTGTAATTCCTCTATCAATTGCAAAATCAAGGGGTGAAGGCTTTTACTATCACCTCGAATTACCTTCACATCCTAACCTTTAGGACGAAAGTGATACACTTTGTGGCCTTTCGGCGATAATACTGAGTGGGTCCCCTTCATAACATTCATGGAGTTTATTAAACTAAGCATTCAACAAGGGACCTCATATCCAATGTAACGCTTCAAATCCTATACATACCAAGATCCATGCATATCGCTGAGAACTAAGGGTCTACTCACACATGGAAACAATAGGCATCATGAAAGTGGTAATGATAAATATGGATGAGTCACACACGTAACACACAACATGACCCACTAGGGTATCTGATGTTACAATGAGATGGAGATGGATGTGGATGATGATGACGATGATGATAGTGGTGATGATGTTGATGACAGTGGTGACGAGTTGGCGTCCCTTGCGCGTGATTGTGAAGATGGTGATCTCCTCCTTGCCAATCCCTCCCCCGGATGACTGCGAAGGCTAGGGCTCTGCCTTCTGGATGTGTTTATAGTGCGTATGTTCCTCTCCTCGCCGATCCAACTTCATGGGGTGGAAGTAGTGGATGAGGTGGCGGTAGTGGCGCCTCATATGGCCGTGCATACGAGCGGGTGCGCTCACATGCTAGGTGGTCTTTTGCTCTGGAGCTGTCGTGTGAACTCCTCATTCAACCCTTTGCTTCATTCTCTTTATGGTGTAGGTTATCACATTGAATAATGTGATTCCACCACAATTCTCTGGGATATCTTATATAAAACTTTATTTACCCCAAAAGAGGTTACCTAGGGAATACCGAAAAAAAGTAGTGCACGAACGCGGTAAAATTTCACAAATCCTAGCATGTAGACACAAAATAACTATCAAAATCATCACATATATTGGACTCTCATCACTTCACTGCGGTGCAAAAGATTATCTTCAAAGTATGTACCAAACTCCTCGACTCCAGGGACCTATATAATCTTTGAGTGCACTAGCAAATACATTAATCTCTCACTGTTTTTGACAACAATCTCCAAAAGACAAGAGGCAAATCATTGCACCAACAATTACGTTCTAACGTATGCAGGTGCGTTCACATCCAAATCGTAAGTTGGAAATAGTCTATTTACCGCTTGATAGGAAACCGGTAAAAGGGGGGTTAACTAAAGTAGAGAAAAGAAGGTAAAAACGGTAATAAAAGGTACTAAGTTAAATGAGAAATACTTGAGTAATAAAGGCGCTCTCAGGATAGATTCTTCACTCCTAGTATGATTTACTCCCTCCGTCCGCGAATAAGTATGCATCTAGTTTTTGTCCCAAGTCAAACTTCTAAAACTGTGACCAGCTTTATAAGGAAAAGTAGTAGTATTTATGGCACTAAATTAGAGTTACACTACTGGAGTCAGCTTCTTTGCCATCTGCCCTGGCGGACGGCAAAGGCATAGATCACGGCCGCCAAACTTCTTTGCCGTCCGCTGTCCGGATGAACATGTGCCAAAGGCCTTCTTTGTCGTCCGCTTCTTAGAAACGGACGACAAAGGATTACGCCGTCCGCCATCCGAGGCCAGCAGACGGCAAAGACAGCGGATGTTAGTGCTGTGGCGTGAGAGCCGTTAGGGCGTTAACGTCGCTCTTTGTCGTCTGCCAGCGGATGGCAAAGAGTCAAAGCTCTTTGCCGTCCGCTGACAGACGACAAAGAGCCTAGCTAGGCAACACTGGGAAGCTGCCACGTGTCCAGATATGCCGTCCGCCAGCAGACGGCAAAGAGGTTTTAATATTTGTCGTCTGCTGGCAGACGGCATAGCTGGTGACTTTGCCGTCTGCCAGCAGACGGCAAAATGACCAAATGGGAAGCCAGTGTTCCCAGTTTGCACATGTGACTGCCACATGTCCTCTTCCGTCTGCTAGCGGATGGCAAAGAGGCTATATGTCCCCTGTTTTTATTTAAATCCCATTAATTAGACATGGTTTCAAACACAGATATACATTCATACATATCCAACATATCTAACAGCATGTCCAACAACATATTTCATCCAATCCAACAACATAGTTCAACAAAGTCCAACATATCCATATATACATAACCAAAAACAAGTTTCCAACAACATATCCATATAGACATACATATCCAAACAAGTTTTCATAAACAACAAGGAAGCACCAGAAGAACGGTACACTCCATGAATCCAAGCTTCCTCATGTAAAGCAAATCTGCAAATTGGGAAAGATGAAAGTTAGAAGAAGAAGAAGAAGAAGAAGAAGACTAGTTAGAAGAAGAAGAACAATATTTTTTTTCTTCTCTTTCTTTTTCTCCTCTCCTCTTCTTTTATCTTCTTCTTCTTCTTCTTCTAACTAAGGTAGGTAAAAATGTCATTTTATTGCTAAGCTAGGTAAACATGCTAAGTGTAGGTCATTTTAGAGCTAAGGTAGGTAAATAGGTCATTTTGGAGCTTAGTAAGGTTATTATGTCATTTTCGAGGAAAATAAGCTAAGTCTATATCATTTTGGAGCTAACAAAGATTATCATGCCATTTTTTACTTAAGTATGCTAAGTATGTCATAAATGAACTAAATAAGCTAAGTATAGCTTATTTTTTATCTAACTTAGGTAATTATGCCATTTAGGAGGAAAATAAGATAAGTATCCATTTGTAAAGCAAAACACTAGAAAAACTTACCCTCATCACAAGAAATGTGATGAAGATCGCAACTAAGGTAACAATTGATCCAACGGCATAATGATACCAAGCCTCATTATCAATGGCATATTTTGTAATCTTCTTAAGCTTCAGGCACATTGCATCCATCTTCAAGAGCATTGTATTCATCTTCATCTTGTGATCATCGATGACATCGGCAACATACAAATCCAATGTCATCTTCTCTTCTTCAATTCTTTTAATTTTTTCTTTCAAATACTCATTTTCTTTTTCAACTAAATTTAACTTCTCGACAAGACTGTCCGTTTCAAATTCCGGTTCACATACCTCCTAGATTAAAATATCTCTATGTCAACTTGATGGCCATAATTGTCATAAATGCGAAATGCAACAAATAGTTATGAAAGAGAATTTACCACATCTGAATCATAAAGCGGGCGAGGGCCGACCGGGACGGAAATCAAGACCATGGCACTATGTATAAGAAACAATCATACAAAGTAAGAAAATTATAAATACCAACTATATAAATCATACAGTCATACAAATAACTATATAAATCAAGTACAACATAAAAATTTGAATACCTAATAATCATTATCGGTAATGACGTGCTCGTCATCATCATTAATAAAAGCATCATCATCATCACTATTGGTCATGACGTGCTCATCATCATCATCATTAATAAATGCATCATCATGTGGAAGGCCACCTTTACATAATCGTTCAAGCATTGACAGGTCATCTGCAGCAGTAACTTCTTCTTCTTCCGGCTCTTCTTGTTCCGGCTCAGTGGTGAAGTCGGATTCACTATCGTTGTCTACTTCAATGTTCTGGGGTGGAGTAGAGCGGTTCTTGAAACGTTTTTTTGGAAAGACGTGTTTCTTGGAAGAATTCTCCTTCGTCATATGTGTCTTGGTTAATGTGAGGTTCATAATCCTTTTCATTGGGGGAGGTGGTCTAACACATGGCGGCACTTCATAAACGACGTCCCAACCACTGAGATTTGGATCACTTTGATAGGCCCATGATAGATAGAAAACTTGGGTTGCCTGTTGAGCCGTAATATAGACATCGGGAACATCCAAATGGGTGCTTTGTTTGATTTCGACTAGCCCTATATGTTCATGAGTTCTTCTAGTCTCCCTCGGATGGAACCAATAACATCTGAAGACTACGACGTTTGGTGGGTTTTCACCATAGAATTCAAGTTCATAAATTGCTTCAACTCTTCCATAATACTCGATACCTCCTTCGCCGATAGAAGAGACACAACAATTTGTAGACTTTCGGTCGGCCATAGATAGCTCTTTGCCATAGGTACGAAACCGATACTCGTTGATGTCGTATTTGTCAAATGAACGGATCTTAAAACCATTAGCTACTTGTCTCAATTCGGCATCCATAATCTCTGAATTAGCCTACAAGTTTAATACGAAAGGATTTTTGCATTAGTCACAAATTAGCTAAAGAAAAGAAAGGGTCTAATGGACATTACTGTTTTTAACCAAGAGATGAAATCGGGATATTCGGCTCCTTGTTTTGCCAGAAGCTCATACTCTTTGACGGAATCCTTTTGGATCACCGCTCCATACGAGAATATGGCGACGACTGCAGCAAATATCCAGGAATAAGAGAAGTTCAAAGGAATTATAAGTTGTGAAACAATGTACCGAGATCTTACTCGATGTACGGCCGCACTTCTGTTAGGTTGTTGAAGAGATACAGTGAAATGGTCCGCCATTCTTCAACATCCAACCTTACTGGTTTCCAACCAGTGGCTGGTGCGAGATTCCCTTTGAATAGGCTAAGGTTGGATTGACCCTTTTGAGGTTCGTCAGCATTGTACCGAGGCTTCGGATTATGCAAATGACGATTTTTGGCTTCGTAGTGTGCTGTCACGAAGTTTGCCGCCTCCTCAGTGATGAATGCCTCCGCCATCGATGCTTCTATTCTACGTTTATTTTTACATTTTGCTCGAAGCGTCTTCTGCATCCTCTCAGTTGAGTAGCACCAACGATTTTGCACGCCCCCCCCCAATCGTGCATTGGTCGGGAGATGCAAAATCAAGTGTTGCATTGGATTAAAGAAACTTGGTGAAAAGATCTTCTCTAAATTGCAGATCAACTCTGGCGCCAACTGTTCCATTTCTTCTAGGAGGTCAGGCAATAGTTCTTTCGCACAAAGAACGCGGAAGAAATAGCTCAACTCTGCTGGTACTAGCCATTCATCCTCAGGGATGAAGCCACGCAACATCACCGGCATTATCCGCTCAACCCATATGTGCCAATCATGACTTTTTAGACCAAATATTTTCAAATTTTGAAGACTCGCTCCCCTCTTTAGATTTGCTGCATACCCATCGAGGAACATCAACTGCATTTTCACCCATAAAATAATTTCCTTCATAGTTGGCCTTCCAAGATTGAACCATGCCTTTCGCTTTGTCCAGTTAACCTTTCCTTTCGGTTATTTCATGTTTTGTAATGGTCTATCACATAGCTCCTCTTGACCGACTCTAGCCTTAGTATTATCCTTTGATTTCCCCTCAATGCCGAACAATGTACCAAAAATGGCTTCGGCGATATTGTTTTTAGTGTGCATCATGTCAATGTTGTGTGGGCAAAGGAGGTATTTGAATTAAGGCAGATCCCAGAAGCATGTCTTGTGAGTCCATGTGTGTTCCTTATTATACCCCTTGAAATACCCTGGACGCTCTGGATCTGGCTCGAGAGCGTTTAACTGATCTAGGGTCTGTTGGCCTGTCAACGCAGGTGGTGCAGAGTGTTTGACAACTCTACCTTTGATGAAGTTCTTCTTGTCTTTCCTGAACTTATGGCCAGGATGTAGAAACGGTCTATGCAAGTCGAAGCAACTATACTTGTGCCCTGCCGTCAGCCAACAAAACTCAAGAGCTCCCTTGCATGTGGGGCACGAGAACCTTCCATGCACACACCAGCGAACGAATAGTGCATACGCCGGCAAGCCATGCGTCGAGTACGTGTACCAGGCACGCATTATGAAGTTCTGTTTGCTAAAGGTGTCGTATGTCTTGAACCCATTATCCCAAGCTTCTTGTAATTCGTCCTTAAGCGGCTGCATGTACACATTCATATTCTTCCCCGCATAGTTGGGCCCTGGAATTATCAATGTCAGGAAAATGTTCTTTCTTTGCATAATCCGCCCGGGGGGAGATTGAGTGGAATGACAAACACGGGCCAACAGCTGTATGGGGTTGACATCTGACCAAACACACTAAACCCATCTGTGCTGACGACAACTTGAGGATGCCTTGCTGCCGTTTTTTCCTTATGTAATACATCAAAGCGCTTCCACGCTTCACCATCCGATGTGTGCACCATCATCACATTCCCATCTGCATCTAGTTTGGTTCTTTTGCCTGTTTTGTGCCATGCCATCTGTCTGGCCATCTCTTCGACCATGAAAAGACGTTGAAGTCTTGGTACGATTGGCATATACCGAAGAACATTAACGGGTATTTTGGTCTACGTCTTCTCACCCATACCATTGTCTACCACAACATACCTGGAAGAATTGCAAATGGGACAATAGTTCAAGTCCTCATACTGAAGCCTAAATAAGACACATCCTTTCTCACAGGCATGTATCTTCTCATAGGGCATCTTAAGAGCACGGAGGATTTTGTCTGGCTGGTACATGTTTGGAGGTAGCACATGGCCTTTGCGAACAAATCGTCCGAATACTGTCATCATCGCGTCGTAGCATTCTTTGCCCAAGTTGAATTGAGCCTTCAAAGCCATTATTTGTGAGATGGCATCCAGCTGTCAAAGCTCAGTGTGCTGTGGAGAGGATGTTTTGAGGACTCCAACATTTCAGTGAAGGCCTTTGCAGATTCCTCCATCTCCTCGTCCGAGTCCCGAGCATCGTCAAAGTCTTACACCATGTCTGCGGTCCCGGTACCATGCTCGTCGGTGGGACGATCAACCACCTCGGCTTTGGCACGTTGGGCAGACTCACCATGTAATGTCTAGACCATGTAACCAAGCGTAAAACCAAACTTCTGCAGGTCTTTACTCATTTCAAGCTCGTCCCTCTTTTTATAGTTGTCGCAACGGGCACAGGGGCACCAGCTTAATTCCTGGCCATTTGCAAATGCGGCTTGATAACCCACAAGTATAGGGGATCACAACAGTTTTTGATAAGTAAGAGTGTCGAACCCAACGAGGAGCTAAAGGTAGAACAAATATTCCCTCAACTTCTATCGACCACCGATACAACTCTACGCACGCTTGATGTTCGCTTTACCTAGAACAAGTATGAAACTAGAAGTACTTTGTAGGTGTTTTTGGATAGGTTTGCAAGGATATAAAGAGCACGTAAATAAAATCTAGGGGCTGTTTAGATAAAGACACAACTAAATTATTTTTAGTAGGGAGCTTTTTACTACGAGAAAGTTATTTGTCCCAAGGCAATCGATAAATAGACCGGTAATCATTATTGCAATTTTATTTGAGGGAGAGGCATAAGCTAACATACTTTCTCTACTTGGATCATATGAACTTATGATTGGAACTCTAGCAAGCATACGCAACTACTAAAGATCATTAAGGTAAAATCCAACCATAGCATTAAAGCATCAAGTCCTCTTTATCCCATACTCAAACAACCTACTTACTCGGGTCTGTGCTTCTGTTCACTCACGCCACCCACTATAAGCAAATCATGAACATATTGCAAACCCTACAGCGGGGATCCCTCACACTTGCGCGACATGGAGAGCACCATAGGACAGCACCAATAATAAAACATGCAACTCAAACCAATCTTGATCATCAAATAACCCATAGGACAAAACGGATCTACTCAAACATCATAGGATAGCCATACATCATTGGGAAATAATATATAGCGTTGAGCACCATGTTTAAGTAGAGATTACAGCGGGTAAATGAGGGGTTACACCGCTACATAGAGGGGGGGGGGAAGAGTTGGTGATGATGGCGGTGAAGTTGTTCGTGAAGATTGCAGTGATGATGATGGCCCTGGCGGCATTCCGGCGCCACCGGAAGCGAGGGGGAGAGAGCCCCCCTCCTTCTTCTTCTTCCTTGAGCTTCTTCCTAGATGGGAGAAGGGTTTCCCCTCTGGTCCATGGTCTCCATGGCGTGGGAGGGGCGAGAGCCCCTCCGAGATTGGATTTCTCTCTCTCTCTCTCTCTCTCTCTCTCTCTCTCTCTCTCTCTCTCTCTCTCTCTCTCTCTCTCTGTTTCTGCGTTCTGTTCTGCTGCCCTTTCACCGTTTCTTTTATATCCGGAGATCCGTAACTCTGATTGGGTTGAATCTTTGGCCCAGATTTTTCTCATAAAATTACCTTTCTTGCGGCAAAAGAAGAGCGCCAACGGCCTTACGGGGTGCCCACGAGGGTCCAGGGCGCGCCCCCTGCCTCGTGGCCACCTCGGGCACCGTCTCGCGCTGATTTTACTTACCAAAAATCATAAATATTCCAAAATAATTCTCCGTCCGCTTTTATCCCATTTGGACTCCATTTGATATTGGGTTTCTACGAAACATAAACATGCAACAAATAGGAACTGGCAATAGGCACTGGATCAATATGTTAGTCCCAAAAATAGTATAAAAAGTTGCCAAAAGTATATGAAAGTTGTAATATATTGGCATGGAACAACCAAAAATTATAGATACGACGGAGACATATTAGCATCCCAAGATTAATTCCTGCTCGTCCTCGAGTAGGTAAATGATAAAAGGATAATTTTTGATGTGGAATGCTACCTAGCATAATCTTGATCATGTATCTAATCATGGCATGAATATTAAGATACGAGTGATTCAAAGCAATAGTCTATCATTTGACATAAAAACAATAATACTTCAAGCCTACTAATAAAGCAATCATGTCTTTTCAAAATAACATTGCCAAAGAAAGTTATCCCTACAAAATCATATAGTCTGGCTATGCTCCATCTTCGCAACACAAAATATTCACATCATGCACAACCCCGATGAGCCGAGCAATTGGTTCATACTTTTTGAAGCGCTTCAACCTTTTCAACCCTCACACAATACATGAGTGCAAGCCATGGATACAACACTATGGGTGGAATAGAATATGCTGATGGGGGTTATGTGGAGAAGACAAAAAAAGGAGAAAGTCTCACATGGGCGCGGCTAATCAACGGGCTATGAAGATGCCCCTCAATTGATGTCAATGTGAGGAGTAGGGATTGCTATGCAACGGATACACTAGAGCTATAAGTATATGAAAGCTCAAACTGAAACTAAGTGGGTGTGCATCCAACTTGCTTGCTCATGAAGACCTAGGGCATTTGAGGAAGCCCATCGTTGGAATATACAAGCCAAGTTCTATAATGAAAATTCCCACTAGTATATGAAAGTGATAACTCAAGAGACTCTCTATCATGAAGAACATGGTGCTACTTTGAAGCACAAGTGTGGTAAAAGGATAGTAACATTGCCCCTTCTCTCTTTTTCTCTCATTTTTTTGTTTTTTCCTCTTTTTTGCCTTTCTCTTTTTTTTATTTTTTTTCGTCCAGAGTCTTATCCCGACTTTTGGGGGAATCATAGTCTCCATCATCCTTTCCTCACTGGGGCAATGCTCTAATAATGATGATCATCACACTTTTATTTACTTACAACTCAATATTACAACTCGATACTAGAACAAAGATATGACTATATGAATGCCTCTGGCGGTGTACCGGGATGTGCAATGATCTAGCGTAGCAATGACATAAAAAACGGACAAGCCATGAAAACATCATGCTAGCTATCTTACGATCATGCAAAGCAATATGACAATGATGCTCAAGTCATGTATATGATGATAATGGAAGTTGCATGGCAATATATCTCGGAATGGCTATGGAAATGCCATGATAGGTAGGTAAGGTGGCTGTTTTGAGGAAAATATAATGAGGCTTATGCGTGATAGAGCGTATCGTATCACGGGGTTTGGATGTACCGGTTAAGTTTGCACCAACTCTCGAGGTGAGAAAGGGCAATGCACGGTATCGAAGAGGCTAGCAATGATGGAAGGGTGAGAGTGCGTATAATCCATGGACTCACATTAGTCATAAAGAACTCATATACTTATTGAAAAAGTTTATTAGCCCTCGAAGCAAAGTACTACTACGCATGCCCCTAGGGGATAGATTGGTAGGAAAAGACCATCGCTCGTCCCCGACCGCCACTCATAAGGAAGACAATCAATAAATACCTCATGCTCCAACTTCGTTACATAACGGTTCACCATACGTGCATGCTACGGGAATCACAAACTTCAACACAAGTATTTATACAATCCACAACTACCCACTAGCATGACTCTAATATCACCATCTTTATATCACAAAACTATTGCAAGGAATCAAACATATCATATTCAGTGATCTACAAGTTTTACGTAGGATTTTATGACTAACCATGTGAATGACCAGTTCCTGTCATCTCTCTAAATAGATATAAGTGAAGCAAGAGAGTTCAATTCTTTCTACAAAAGATATGCCCACGCTCTAACAAGTATAAGTGAAGCAAAAGAGCATTCTACAAATGGCGGTTTTCTAAGTGAAGAGAAATAGGCAATCCAAACTTCAAATGATATAAGCGAAGCACATGAAGCATTCTATAAAGCCATATTTGATATGTCCATTTGCATCATGCTTTTATATTGATATTTATTGCATTATGGGCTGTTATTACACATTATGTCACGATACTTATGCCTATTCTCTCTTATTTTACAAGGTTTACATAAGGAGGGAGAATGCCGGCAGCTGGAATTCTGGGCTGGAAAAGGAGCAAATATTAGAGACCTATTCTACACAACTCCAAAAGTCCTAAAACTCCACGAAAAATATTCTTGGAAATAATAAAAAATACAGAGCAGAAGAAATACATCAGGGGGGCCTCCACCCCCCTGGGCGCGCCCCCCTGTCTCGTGGGCCCCCTTTTGGCCCTCCAGTGCCCATCTTCTGCTATATGAAGTTTTTCGTCTGAAGAAAAATCATAAGCAACCTTTCGGAACGAGACTCCGCTGCCACGAGGCGGAACCTTGGCGGAACCAATCTAGGGCTCCGACAGAGCTGTTCTGCCGGGACACTTCCCTCCAGGAGGGGGAAATCATCGCCATCGTCATCACCAACGCTCCTCTCATCAGGAGAGGGTAATCTCCATCAACAGCTTCACCAGCACCATCTCCTCTCAAACCCTAGTTCATCTCTTGTATCCAATTCTTGTCTCCAAGTCCGGGATTGGTACCTGTAGGTTGCTAGTAGTGTTGATTACTCCTTGTAGTTGATGCTAGTTGGTTTATTTGGTGGAAGATCATATGTTCAGATCCTATATGCATATTAATACTCCTCTGATTATGAACATGAATATGCTTTTTGAGTAGGTACGTTTGTTCCTGAGGACATGGGAGAAGTCTTGCTATTAGTAGTCATGTGAATTTGGTATTCGTTCGATATTTTGATGAGATGTATGTTGTCTATCCTCTAGTGGTGTTATGTGAACGTCGACTACATGACACTTCACCATTATTTGGGCCTAGAGGAAGGCATTGTGAAGTAATAAGTAGATGATGGGATGCTAGAGTGACAGAAGCTTAAACCCTAGTTTATGTGTTGCTTCGTAAGGGGCTGATTTGGATCCATATGTTTCATGCTATGGTTAGGTTTATCTTAATACTTTTGTTGTAGTTACGGATGCTTGCAATAGGAGTTAATCATAAGTGGGATGCTTGTCCAAGTAAGGACAGCACCCAAGCACCGGTCCACCCACATATCAAATTATCAAAGTACCGAACGCGAATCATATGAACGTGATGAAAACTAGCTTGACGATAATTCCCATGTGTCCTCGGGAGCGCTTTTCTCTATATAAGAGTTTGTCCAGGCTTGTCCTTTGCTACAAAAAGGATTGGGCCATCTTGCTGCACTTTATTTACTTTTGTTACTTGTTGCTTGTTACAAATTATCTTATCACAAAACTATCTGTTACATATTACTTCAGTGCTTGTAGAGAATACCTTGCTGAAAACCGCTTATCATTTCCTTCTGCTCCTCGTTGGGTTCGACACTCTTACTTATCGAAAGGACTATGATAGATCCCCTATACTTGTGGGTCATCAAGACTCTTTTCTGGCGCCGTTGCTGGGGAGTGAAGCGCCTTTGGTAGGTGGAATTTGGTAAGGAAAAATTTATATAGTGTGCTGAAATTTACTGTCACTTGTTACTATGGAAAGTAATCCTCTGAGGGGCTTGTTCGGGGTATCTTCACCCCGACCAGTAGAGCAAAGAGTTGCTCCTCAACCTACTGAATCTACTGAAAATGAAAATGTCTACTTTGAGATTCCTTCGGGTATGTTAGAAAAACTGCTAGCTAATCCTTTTGCAGGAGATGGAACAAAGCATCCTGATGAGCACCTAATATATGTGGATGAAGTTTGTGGATTATTTAAGCTTGCAGGTGTGCCCGGAGACGTTATTAAGAAGAAGGTATTCCCTTTATCTTTGGAGGGAGATGCATTGACATGGTATAGGCTATGTGATGATACGGGGTCATGGAACTACAAACGATTGAAATTGGAATTTCATCAAAAGTTTTATCCTATGAATCTTGTTCATCGTGATCGCAATTACATATATAATTTCTGGCCTCGCGAAGGAGAAAACATCGCTCAAGCTTGGGGGAGGCTTAAATCAATGTTATATTCATGCCCCAATCATGAGCTCTCAAGAGAAATGATTATTCAAAAAATTTATGGTCGATACTTCTTGTGCTGGCTCTTTTATGATGAAGACTATTGATTATTGAATTCAAATGGGATTTATTGGAAAGAATTAAACGCAACTCTGAAGATTGGGATCTCGACGAAGGTAAGGAGTCAGGTATGACACCTAAGTTTGATTGTGTTAAATCTTTTATGGATACCGATGTTCTCCGTAAATTTAGCACTAAATATGGACTTGACTCTGAGATAGTAGCTTCCTTCTATGAATCTTTTGTTGCTCATATCGATCTCCCTAAGGAGAAGTTGTTTAAATACCATCCTCCCATAGAAGTAAAAGTAGCTGCACCTATTAAAGTTGAAGAAAATACTATCACTTATAATGATCCTATTATTCCTACTTCTTATGTTGAGAAACCACCTTTCCCTGTTAGGATAAAGGGTCATGCTAAAGCTTCAACTATGGTTCGTAAAAGCAATATTAGAACTTATACACCTCCCGAGCAAATTAAAGTTGAACCTAATATTGCTATTGCTAAAGATCTCTTGTCTGATAATATTGATGGGCATGTTATTCATCTCCGTGATGAAACTGCTAGAATTGCCAAACCTTCTGCTAAAGATAAACATAGACATGTGGTAGGCATGCCTGTTATTTCTGTTAAAATAGGAGATCATTGTTATCATGGCTTGTGTGATATGGGTGCTAGTACTAGTGCTATACCTCATGACTTATACAAAGAAATTATGCATGACATTGCACCTGCTGAGATAGAAGATATCGATGTTACCATTAAGCTTGCCAATAGAGATACCATATCACCCATTGGAATTGTTAGAGATGTTGAAGTCTTATGTGGGAAAACTAAATATCCTGCTGATTTTCTTGTTCTTGGTTCCCCACAAGATAGCTTTTGTCCCATTATATTTGGTAGACCCTTCTTGAACACAGTTAATGCTAGGATAGACTGTGAAAAGGATGTTGTTACTATTGGTCTAGGTGATATGTCTCATGAGTTCAACTTTTCTAAATTTCGTAGACAACACCGTGAAGAGGAATTGCCTAGTAAAGATGAAATTATTGGTCTTGCTTCTATTGCCGTACCTCCTAGTGATCCTTTAGAACAATATTTGCTAGACCATGAAAATGATATGTTTATGAATGAAAGAAGGGAAATAGATGAAGTATTCTTTAAATAGGAACCCATCCTAAAACACAATTTGCCTGTTGAAATCCTAGGGGATCCTCCTCCACCCAAGGGTGATCCCGTGTTTGAGCTTAAACCGTTACGTGATACTCTTAAATATGCTTATCTTGATGAGAAAAAGATATATCTTGTTATTATTAGTGCTAACCTTTCAGAGCATAAAGAAGAGAGATTATTGAAAACTCTGAGGAAGCACCGCACTGCTATTGGATATACTCTTGATGATCTTAAGGGCATTAGTCCCACTCTATGTCAACATAAGATAAATTTGGAGAAAGATGCCAAACCAGTTCGTGATCACCAGCGACGGCTGAATCCTAAGATGAAAGAAGTGGTAAGAAAGGAAATACTAAAGCTTCTTGAGGCAGGTATTATTTATCCCGTTGCTGGTAGTCAGTAGGTAAGTCATGTCCATTGTGTCCCTAAGAAGGAAGGTATTACTGTCGTTCCTAATGACAAAGATGAATTGATTCCGCAAAGAATTATTACAGGTTATAGGATGGTAATTGATTTCCACAAATTAAATAAGGCTACTAAAAAAGATCACTACCCTTTACCTTTTATCGATCAAATGCTAGAAAGATTATCCAAACATACACATTTTTGCTTTCTAGATGGTTATTCTGGTTTCTCTCAAATACCTGTGTCAGTCGATGATCAATCAAAGACCACTTTTACTTGCCCTTTTGGTACTTTTGCATATAGACGTATGCCTTTTGGTTTATGTAATGCACCTGCTACATTTCAAAGATGCATGATGGCTATATTCTCTGACTTCTGTGAAAAGATTTGTGAGGTTTTCATGGACGATTTCTCCGTTTATGGATCCTCTTTTGATGATTGCTTGAGCAACCTTGATCGAGTTTTGCAGAGATGTGAAGAAACTAATCTTGTCTTGAATTGGGAAAAGTGTCACTTTATGGTTGATGAGGGTATTGTCTTGGGGCATAAAGTTTCTGAAAGAGGTATTGAAGTTGATAAAGCCAAGGTTGATGCTATTGAAAATATGCCATGTCCCAAGGACATCAAAGGTATAAGAAGTTTCCTTGGTCATGCCAGTTTTTATAGGAGGTTCATTAAGGACTTCTCAAAAATTTCTCGGCCTCTAACTAATTTATTACAAAAAGATATACCATTTGTCTTTGATGATGATTCTGTAGAAGCATTTGAAATACTTAAGAAAGCATTGATCTCTGCACCTATTGTTCAGCCACCTGATTGGAATTTACCCTTTGAAATTATGTGTGATGCTAGTGATTATGCTGTAGGTGCTGTTCTAGGGCAAAGAGTTGATAAGAAATTAAATGTTATTCAATATGCTAGTAAAATTCTAGACAATGCTCAAAGAAATTATGCTACTACTGAAAAGGAATTCTTAGTAGTCGTATTTGCTTGTGATAAGTTTAGACCTTATATTGTTGATTCTAAAGTAACTATTCACATGGATCATGCTGCTATTAAATACCTTATGGAAAAGAAAGATGCTAAACCTAGACTTATTAGATGGGTTCTCCTGCTACAAGAATTCGATTTGCATATTATTGATAGAAAGGGAGCTGAGAACCCCGTTGCAGACAACTTGTCTAGGTTAGAAAATGTGCTTGATGACCCACTCCCTATTAATGATAGCTTTCCTGATGAACAATTAAATGTCATAAATGCTTCTCATACTACTCCATGGTATGCTGATTATGCTAATTATATTGTTGCTAAATTTATACCACCTAGTTTCACATACCAGCAAAAGAAAAAGTTTTTCTATGATTTGAGGCATTACTTTTGGATGACCCACATCTTTATAAAGAAGGAGTAGATGGTGTTATTAGACGTTGTGTACCTGAGCATGAACAGGAAAAGATCCTACACAAGTGTCACTCTGAGGCTTATGGAGGACACCATACTGGAGATAGAACTGCACATAAGGTATTGCAATCCGGTTTTATTGGCCTACTCTCTTCAAGGACGCCCGTAAGTTTGTCTTATCTTGTGATGAACGTCAAAAAATTGGTAATAATAGTAGACGTCAAGAAATGCCTATGAATTATTCACTTGTTATTGAACCATTTGATGTTTGGGGCTTCGATTATATGGGACATTTTCCTGCCTCTAATGGATACACACATATTCTAGTTGTTGTTGATTACGTTACTAAGTGGGTAGAAGTTATTCCAACTAGTAGTGCTGATAATAACACTTCTATTAAAATGCTTAAAGAAGTTATTTTTTTGAGGTTTGGAGTCCCTAGATATTTAATGACTGATGGTGGTTCACATTTTATTCATGGTGCCTTTCGTAAAATGCTTGCTAAGTATGATGTTAATCATAGAATTGCATCTCCTTATCACCCTCAGGCTAGTGGTCAAGTAGAATTGAGTAATAGAGAGCTCAAATTAATTTTGCAAGAGACTGTTAATAGATCTAGAAAGAATTGGTCCAAGAAACTTGATGATGCATTATGGGCCTATAAAACTGTCACAGCCCTAGATCTTTCTTGTAATTAATTGCATTTGTGAGCATCCATGCATCTTTTTAAATTCAAGCAATCTGAATTGAGGGGATTTTCAAAGCCTCAGAAACATTTTAAAAATGATCAACATTAAAATCTTCTCAAATAAGTCCAAGAAAATGTTCCTGTTATTCTGTGAAAATATTGGCAAGAGGTAAAATTCAAACCAGTATTTTTGGAATGTCAGAAATATTTATTTTGGGAATTTGAGTTAATCTAATAATTATTTTCATTGGACTTATATATATTATATATTAAATTATGCGTCCAATAATTTTGAAAGTTTGTATGTGGCTCTGGACTAGTTCCCTAAGTCCACATATTGAATTTCAGAAGTTTATAAAGTGATTTGGTAGTTAAACCAAATCAAACAAACAGAAAACAAAAATAGAAAACAAAAACAGAAAGAAAAGTAGAAAAGGACAGAGAGAGAGAAGCCCAGCCACTTACCTAGAGCTGGCCCAGTTGGCCCAGCCCGCCAACCCACCTTGCCAGTCGTCCCCAACCTCCTGCCAGTGGGCAGGAGGGCGCGTGCTCGCCGTCTGCTGGCACGCGCAGGCCACCTCCACCATTCCTGCTTCACTCCCCCGACGCCCTGAACACGCCATGCAAACCCTGGTCACTCCCCCCTCTCTCCCGTGTCTCTCCCTCGTCTGCCCCTCTCTCCCGAGCACCACCGAGCGGAGCTCGTCGCCGCCGCTCATCGCCTACGTGGCCACCACCTCCCCCTCGACCCCTCGCTGTGCCTGGAGAGCTCCACCTCGATGTCCCCGACCTCTTCGACGACCCACGAGGCCTCGGACACGCCAAAACGCCGCCCCCATCGCCGTTTCCCAAGTCGGCCGCCGGAGATCCCTCTCGCCGCCCCGCTCGCTCCGGTGCTTCTCCAAGCACGCCGAGGCCACCTCTGCACTCGCGGTGAGCTCCTCTACCAATCCCCCCTACTCCCATGCCCATTAGCTCATCGTAGTCGTTTTGGTATGCCTTCGTCTAAACTGAGTGCGTCACTGCACTCGGTGCACCCCCAGGAGGCTGTAGCACCCCTCCTTGCCACCTGTCATGCGCCCTAACGTCGAACCCGAGCACGCCCGAGCTCCGGCCGCCGCTTCCGAGCTCGTGGCCGTCGTCTCCGGCCACCCCAGCTCCCGCCGGCTGCTCCAGCAGTTGCGCGCGTGCAACAGCTCTTCGTAGCGCCTCCCCACGCCCAAAACCATCGCCCGTGGGCGATTTTCGAAGCCCTCCGCCATCTCTGTCATCGCTGGCGATGACCCGTTGACCGGGTCCGGTGGGTTTGACCCCGCTTGACCAGGGTTTGAATTTTCCCCCTGACTCACTCATGTGTGGGCCCCAGGCCACTAACTAAACTAGGTTAGTGCTAGTTTAACGCTAAATAATTTAATTAGATTAACTAACTACTGACAGACGGGACCCACTGGTCAGGTTTGACCTGGACCGGGTCAGCTGACCTCCTGAGGTCAGCATGACGCAGTGCTGACGTAGTAATAGGATTTTCTGGATTTATTCTTTTTCAGGTAATTTTAGAAAATAGTGCTAACTTCTAAAAATCATAGAAATTCAACCGTAACTCCAAATAAAACAAATTATATATGAAAAATTATCAGAAAAATGCAATCTATCCATATGTATCATTTGCATGCATGTTTGAACAACTTTTACCTACTGATCAAGTCAAATCTAATAAAGGGCATTTCAAATGCTTCTTTTGAAGTTTGAATTTGAATCTTTGATTCAAATGAAATTCAACTAACATGGTAGCAATTTGCATTAGCTCAAATCACAACATATTGCCATGTCACATTCATGTATCATATTATTGCATCGCATTGATTGTGTTTCCTCTCTGTTGCTGGTATTTGTCCCCTCTCAGTAGACGTGCTCCGACGCTGTGATCGTTGACACTGATGAAGACTCAATGTTATCTTCAGAAGTGCCAGGCAAGCAAAACCCCCTTGTTCATTCTGATATAATCCCACTCTCTCGATCCTACTCTCTTTTACTGCATTAGGACAACAACGTTTCAACTGTTACATGCTGCGGTAGTTGAACCCCTTTCCTCTGCATGACCTGTCATTGCCACAGTAAATAGATAAAACCCACTAGCATGAGTAGGAGTTGTTTGAGCCCTGACGTGCCTACTCATTCATGCTTGTTTGTCATGCCTGCTATGCTTAGAGTTGTGTCCGGTCTGATTCAGCGGGGATGAATAGGAACAGTGATAAACATGTCCTACTATGTGTGAGCTAAGTGTGTGAACACGATTTGGTAAAGGTAGCGGTGAGAGGCCATGTAGGAGTACATGGTGGGTTGTCTCATTGCAGCCGTCCTCAGGAACTGACTTCTGTGTTTGTGATCCATGAACAGTTACTACCACACATTGGGCTCCAGGCGCTCCAAGCTCTCTCGGCTTATTAATCAACCTTATCTCTGTCCAGGAGTTGCAACTAGTTTCTGGTGTTTGTAGGTAGTGTTAGTAGTCTACCAAGTGACACCCGATACAGGTGGGCTTGGGACAGACTAGGCACAGTGGCACGGTGTACCAAGTGGCACCCGGTTGGTGGTCTTGGGAACCCTGCTCACATCGTTTGGGGCCGTGAGCGACACCCCGGCCGGATCTCCTTGCGGATGGAACCTGAATAGGCGATAAACCTGGACGAGAGACTTGCGTGGTTAGTCAGTTCATGGCTGACTCCCTCGCCCGACTTCCGCTTCAAGGTTGCCGAGGTACATGACGTGTACAGGGCGATAAGTGGCGAGAGCGTGTGTGAAGAAGTACACCCCTGCAGGGTTATCATTATCTATTCGAATAGCCGGATTCCTCGGATATAGAAACTTGGACCCCTTGCATAGTTCATAGACAAGTGAAAGTGGATACTCCAAAACTCGCAAGATAAGCGTGAGTGTTATGGATGGCGTTCTCGTAGGGAGACGGGAGCGGATCCATAGTGGTGTATTGATATGGTGAATATGGGGACTCGTGTGCGCCACCTTAAAAGAGTTACTTGCAGTCGTAGTTCAGGATAGCCACCGAGTCAAAGCTGGCTTGCTGCAGTTAAACTCCGCCACCCCCTTTATTGATACCGATGTATATGTAGCTAGTTCTGATGTAAGTCTTGCTGGGTACAATTGTACTCACGTTTGCCTATTTTATGTTTTCGCAGAGAGACGTCAGTCTCGTTAGTAGTTTCGCGTGGACTTCGATGTTTAGCTTGCTACCTCAGCTACGATCTTGTGCCCTCGGCAGGATCTGGTAGATAGTCAGGCTTCTTAGCCTTTTTCATTTGTAGATGTCTGTACTCAGACATGATAAGCTTCGCATGTGCTTTGACTTGTATGCTCTGATTGTTGGGTCATGAGACCCATGTTTGTAACATCTTGGCTCCTCGGAGCCTAATGAATAAATACTTGAGTCGTAGAGTCTTGTTGTGATGCCATGTTGTATTTACACATATCGAGCATATTGTGTGTATGATTGAAATGCTTGGTATGTGTGGGATCCGCTAGTTGTTCATCCTCGGCAGCCTCTCTTATGGGGAAATGTAGTCTAGTGCTTCCTTGAGCCATAGTAGTCCGCTACAGCCCGGTTCACCGGAGTCCTGCTAGCCCAGCACTACTGCTCAGGACACTTGACTGGCCGGCATGTGTTTCACTTCGTTCCTATGTCTGTCCCTTCGGGGAAATGTCACGCGGTGATATTCGGAGTCCTGCCTAGCCTGCTACAGCCAGGGTTACCGGAGTCCTGTTAGGCCAGTGCTACAGCCTGGATTCACACGCTGTTGACCGACATGCTCGAGGTTGATTCATGTATGCCTGTCCCCATGGGTTAGTGCCGCTTTGGGTTCACGACTAGCCATGTCGGCCCGGGTTCTTTGTCATATGGATGCTAGCGACACTATCATATACGTGAGCCAAAAGGCGCAAACAGTCCCGTGCCAGGTAAGGTGGCACCCGTGGGAATACCGTGCGTGAGGCCGCAAAGTGATATGATGTGTTACATGCTAGATCGGTGTGACTTAGGATCGGGGTCCTGACAGCTTTGGTATCAGAGCCTGACTGCCTGTAGGATTACCAAGCCAAACTGGTCGAAGTTGAGTCTAGAAATGCTTTAGTTATATAAGGGAATTGATTGTGGAAGGGAACATAAGGCTCTTTTTACTCCTTTACCTCATGCCCTCTGATATGAGTCATCATCTTCCTTTCTACGGGGTTTAAGAACTAGGCCTTCTCATCTATCTATCAGGATGACGTGTTACTAATCCATAGACTTATAGGATTGTTGGTTACCAGCCTCAGTTTAGTTTCTACTACTTTTAGTATGTTGCCAGTTGAACCAGAACCTTGATATGTTGTTGTTGAGTGTCTATGCAAACTGTTGTGAATGTCTCAAATCTTTTTCTAAGCATTTACAGCCGTTATGTTGTCCGAGTCATCCCAGGTTTCTAAAATAGTCTGATGCATTTGCAAATCCCTTCTTTCCATTCCTGATGTTTCTTTGGGCCAGTTTAACCACACTAATTGCTGAGTTGAGGTATTCTATTGCCTCGACATATATGTTGTAGTTATTATTACGACCCTAGGCGTCTTAGGAGATTACCTAGTAAACTAGCCATGTTTCATGTTCCCGGTGTGATGATTCTGGCCACCATTCTCGAAAGCATCCCGTGATGCCATTTAGTAGTAGGTATTCTATTCCTGGGTTCTTGAACCTGAGATTCACCCTACGTACTTCATGTTGATATTGTTTGCTAGTTCCTTTAGGATATTGGTAACCTTGTGTTAGTCCTCGAGGTCCGTGGTATTTCCTTCTTCCAAATACCATGAACTGCTTATGGCAGAATTTCTTTTGAACCAAAAGATCACAATAAGAGTGCTCTTGATGAGTTCTTCGTTCTACATTGTGAATCTGCCAGTTCTACCTTTCTGCATGGGTTATCTGGAAGAAACGTTGGGCTTTGCTCGGCATACTAATCTATGCATCCACAACTCGGAAAATCAGATGTTACTTTGAGTTGTCCCTTTGTAGTTGTAATCCAATCCTTGTCTATCAGTTGATAGTCAAGTTTATGTCGTGCATTCGTGTTCTTCGATGCGTACTATTTTTGTGGTCCGTCAAGCCGTTCTATTTCAGAATGAATGGGAGAAACAAACTCCAGAACCTCATCCATATCTAGGATTGAGTCAAAGCAATTGTAGTCCGCAGATCAAAATGCCAATCCAGCTTCCGCTCTGATCTACCTTGGAGTGTTACCATCTTTACGTCAAGAGTGTCATGAGAATTGCACCACCTCTTATGAATTCTTGACGCAGTAATACTTCTTGCCATCATTGTTAATTCCACAGTTCCCGTGTTATTGTAACCGGACTGCCGACAAGTTAACTATGATGTGTGAAATCAATACTCTTAGCAACTCCGTTGCTTCGTAGTTAAATGGACAATAACCTCATTCTTAGCATGTTGATTTTTGAATCATCACCCTAAGACTGACCGTGCTACCTATTCCATATTTCCGGGTGCACTCATCGGCCAATGAGTTAGGATTGTGACAATCCCTCGCTCCTTGATCATATCGTCTTGCCCTGAAAAGCAAGATTGTTCTCGAGCTTAATAACATATCGGTGGTTCGTGATTTTCTGAATATCTTCTCGGAAGTATTACCAGGTTGTTCCCTGATCGCTATGTTGAGTTCGTGATCATGTTGTTTTTTCTCTAAACCATCCATTCTCCAAGAATCTGTGTTGGATACCCCTGAGCTATTTGGTTAAGCTAAACAACAACTTGGAGAGTTGGAAGATAAAAGCTTGCCTAACTTAGTTCATTTTAAAGGGATATCTTTTGTGTGTGTGTGTGTTAGTTGAAGAAAGATGATATCTTCATCGATTGGTCCCTGTGATCAGTTGTTGAACCTATCGTCTTGCCCAAACCTTGACTTGAGTATGGACTATCGTCAAGTCAAATCAGAACCAACGATGTTCGTAATGTTGTCTTACTCGTGGCTGATCCCTCGAGCATACACCATTACATCTTTTGGTCTGACCAATACTATCACCATGTTCACATAATGGTGGAAGTCTAGTGATATGGAAATTCCAATGAGTTGCTGTTGAGCCCATCAGCAGCATCTTGTCTCCTCCATGATTCATGTTGAACATCCAGCTAGTGTTGGAAACTTGTGTAAGCATTTTCTTCATGCCCCGTTCATGAAGTATATGTTTGGATGAAAGAAGTGAATTCCTCTCATTCATGTGCATTCGATGCAAGTTGCCGCCGTGAATTTGAGAAAGTTAGTTTTGCTTCCTTTGGAATCGTCCCAAGTCAGTCATGCACGTGCAAAGTATACTATGGTTTGGTAGATTAACTACCTCCACTCCATATGAATTCCGTAGCACACCAAGCCACTGATTGACTTGTTCTAGGTAAAGAAGTCTAATTTAAGTGCACAAGACTTCGATATCCTCAATGATGGTTCCTCACCTGAACTTTGGTAGTGTTTCATTGTAAGACTACCATGTGGTCATGCTTGTCTGGGACAGCGTGTTCACATGTTGTAGCGGAACCCGCTCATGTTTTGGAGCTTGCTATCGTAGTCCATTTCCCGAGAATCTCGCAATGCCATCTCATCGATTTGTGTTGCAAACTTTCATTTTCCTCTCCAGACCTGCTGTCTGAAATATTCTGTTGCCAACCAGATCTGAATCTCACGCAGATATGATGGTTGGAACTTTTCAAAGATCTATGATGTAGGTCCTGACAAGGTTGATGTTCTGGCCGACACACCTAGCCGTAAGATCTATTATTGTAGTATCTTGAATGAGCAATTTGGCCACCTCCCCATAAGGATTTCGTAGGATTTACTTCCGTAATTGTTCCTTATGGATTCTTGTGCTCCCGAAGTCCGACCTTTTACTTGATGTTATATATACCAAACCATATCAATAAATGGGTTACGTTAGCACATCAAGGAGAACATTAGAAGCGGAGTGCTAAATGTCTCTCGGTCGATCATCCAGATTTTTTTCCTTGGCCTCGCTAAGGTGAAATCTGAGAAGGTGTTATCTTCCTTTGCATTTGCATCGTCCATCACTATTCATCATGGTAGTATGATGTGTTGACAGGATCCTCGGCACGGATGTTGGTAAAACCTTGATGAATACGGAAATGCTCAAGTTCTTGAGAGCACGCTCAGTCATTGGATGATATCCTCGGTATCAATTGGAATGTGCCTTCCATGGCCAAGTTGTCCTATAACTCTAGTTTCCTCTCCAAACTGAGTATGCCATTCCTTCGAATTCATTCAAATGATCAATTGTGATTTTCCTTAGGCTGGTATAGAGAGTTTCAATGATCTCTGTATCAAAAGTAATTCTTTTTGCCATTTAAGGGAATATTTCTACGAGTCACCTCTCCCAAGGTGCCCCGTTATGGGATCGTGGTAATTGTTTCCTCGCTATTGAAAAACCTCGTCAAATTGTTTCTCCCGTCCCTCCTGATGCATGTTTTGCCTCTCAGCTCCAGAGATGTTTCTACGTCTCATTCCGTGAGTTGATCTTGTGATCATTGAGATGATCCTAAGTGGCTCGAACCTCAAGATGATCGTCTAAAATTCTCCCTTTCCTCTCGTTGTTGTGTTGGATGGAGTTCTCAGAGCAAGACGTCGAGACAAAGATGGTGACGAATCAACGTTCTTATGAAGTGCAACATGGATCGTGAAGACTGTGTCAGTTCCGTGTCCCCTCTGTCTTCTTACCTCACGTCTTGAATCTCGGGGCGAGATTCTTGTTTAGCGGGGGTGAGTTGTCACAACCCTAGATCTTTCTTGTAATTAATTGCATTTGTGAGCATCCATGCATCTTTTTAAATTCAAGGAATCTGAATTGAGGGAATTTTCAAAGCCTCAGAAACATTTTAAAAATGATCAACATTAAAATCTTCTCAAATAAGTCCAAGAAAATGTTCCTGTTATTCTATGAAAATATTGGCAAGAGGTAAAATTGAAACCAGTATTTTTGGAATGTCAGAAATATTTATTTTGGGAATTTGAGTTAATCTAATAATTATTTGCATTGGACTTATATTTATTATATATTAAATATGGGTCCAATAATTTTGGAAGTTTGTATGTGGCTCTGGACTAGTTCCCTAAGTCCAAATATTGAATTTCAAAAGTTTATAAAGTGATTTGGTAGTTAAACCAAATCAAACAAACAGAAAACAAAAATAGAAAACAAAAACAGAAAGAAAATTAGAAAAGGACAGAGAGAGAGAAGCCCAGCCACTTACCTAGAGCTGGCCCAGTTGGCCCAGCCCGCCAACCCACCTTGCCAGTCGTCCCCAACATCCTGCCAGTGGGCAGAAGGGCGCGTGCTTGCCGCCTGCTAGCCACGCGTAGGCCACCTCCACCCTGCCTGCTTCACTCCCCTGACGCCCTGAACACGCCACGCAAACCCTGGTCACTCCCCCCTCTCTCCCGTGTCTCTCCCTCGTCTGCCCCTCTCTCCCGAGCACCACCGAGCGGAGCTTGTCGCCGCCGCTCATCGCCTACGTGGCCACCGCCTCCCCCTCGACCCCTCGCCGTGCCTGCGAGCTCCGCCTCGACGTCCCCGATCTCCTCGACGACCCACGAGGCCCTGGACGCGCCGCAACACCGCCCCCATCACCGTTTCCCTCGTCGGCCGCCGGAGATCCCTCTCGACGCCCGCTCGCTCCGGTGCTTCTCCAAGCACGCCGAGGCCACCTCTGCACTCGCGGTGAGCTCCTCTACCGATCCCCCCTACTCCCATGCCCATTAGCTCATCGTATCCCTCGTTTCCGGTGAGACCGAGACCTTACCGGCGTCGGACTTGTCGTCGTCGTCGTTTTGGTACGCCTACGTCCTAACTGAGCGCGTCACTGCACTCGGTGCACCCCCAGGAGGCTGTAGCACCCCTCCTTGCCACCTGCCGTGCACCCTAACACCGAACCCGAGCACGCCCGAGCTCCGGCCGCCGCTTCCGAGCTCGTGGGCGTCGTCTCCGGCCACCCCAGCTCCCGCTGGCTGATCCAGCAGCTGCGCGCGTGCAGCAGCTCTTCTTAGCGCCTCCCCACGCACAAAACCATCGCCCGTGGGCGATTTCCGAAGCCCTCCGCCATCTCTGTCGTCGCCGGCGATGAGCCGTTGACCGGGTCCGGCGGGTTTGACCCTGCTTGACCAGGGTTTGACTTTTCCCCCTGACTCACTGACTTGTGGGCCCCAGGCCACTAACTAAACTAGGTTAGTGTTAGTTTAACGCTAATTAATTTAATTAGATTAACTAACTACTGACAGACGGGACCCACTGGTCAGGTTTGACCTGGACCGGGTCAGCTGACCTCCTGAGGTCAGCATGACGCAATGCTGACGCAGTAATAGGATTTTCTGGATTTATTCTTTTTCAGGTAATTTTAGAAAATAGTGCTAACTTCTAAAAATCATAGAAATTCAACCGTAACACCAAATCAAACAAATTATATATGAAAAATTATCAAAAAAATGCAATCTGTCCATCTGTATCATTTCCATGCATTTTGAACAACTTTTACCTACTGATCAAGTCAAATCTAATAAAGGTCATTTCAAATGCTTCTTTTGAAGTTTGAATTTGAATCTTTGATTCAAATGAAATTCAACTAACATGGTAGAAATTTGCATTAGCTCAAATCACAACATATTGCCATGTCACATTCATGCATCATATTGTTGCATCGCATTGGTTGTGTTTCCTCTCTATTGCCGGTATTTGTCCCCTCTCAGTAGACGTGCTCCGGCGCTGTGATCGTTGACACTGATCAAGACTCAATGTTATCTTCAGAAGTGCCAGGCAAGCAAAACCCCCTTGTTCATTCTGATATAATCCCACTCTCTCGCTCCTACTCTCTTTTACTGCATTAGGACAACAACGTTTCAACTGTTACATGCTGCGGTAGTTGAACCCCTTTCCTCTACATGACCTGTCATTGCCACAGTAAATAGATAAAACCCACTAGCATGAGTAGGAGTTGTTTGAGCCCTGATGTACCTACTCATTCATGCTTGTTTGTCATGCCTGCTATGCTTAGAGTTGTGTCTGGTCTGATTCATCGGGGATGAACTGGAACAGTGATAAACATGTCCTACTGTGTGTGAGCTAAGTGTGTGAACACAATTTGGTAAAGGTAGCGGTGAGAGGCCATGTAGGAGTACATGGTGGGTTGTCTCATTGCAGCCGTCCTCAGGAATTGAGTTCTATGTTTGTGATCAATGAACAGTTACTACCACACATCGAGCTCCGGGCGCTCCAAGCTCTCTCGGCTTATTAATCAACCTGATCTCTGTCCAGGAGTTGCAACTAATTTCTGGTGTTTGTAGGTAGTGTTAGTAGTCTACCAAGTGGCACCCAGTACAGGTAGGCTTGGGACAGACTAGGCACAGTGGCACGGTGTACCAAGTGGCACCCGGTTGGTGGGCTTGGGAACCCTGCTCACATCGTTTGGGGCCGTGAGCGACACCCCGGCCGGATCTCCTGGCCGATGGAACCCGAATAGGCGATAAACCTGGACGAGAGACTTGTGTGGTTAGTCAGGTCGTGGCCGACTCCCTCGCCCGGCTTCCGCTTGAAGGTTGCCGAGGTACATGGCGTGTACAGGGCGATAAGTGGCGAGAGCGTGTGTGAAGAAGTACACCCCTGCAGGGTTATCATTATCTATTCGAATAGCCGGATTCCTCGGATATGGAAACTTGGACCCCTTGCATAGTTCATAGACAAGTGAAAGTGGATACTCCAAAACTCGCAAGATAAGCGTGAGTGTTATGGATGGCGTTCTCATAGGGAGACGGGAGCGGATCCATAGTGGTGTATTGATATGGTGTATATGTGGACTCGTGTGCGCCACCTCAAAAGAGTTACTTGCAGTCGTAGTTCAGGATAGCCACCGAGTCAAAGCTGGCTTGCTGCAGTTAAACTCCACCACCCCCTTTATTGATACCGATGCATATGTAGCTGGTTCTGATGTAAGTCTTGTTGGGTACAATTGTACTCACGTTTGCCTATTTTATGTTTTTGCAGAGAGACGTCAGTGTCGTTACTAGTTTCGCGTGGACTTCGATGTATAGCTTGCTACCTCAGCTATGATCTTGTGCCCTCGGCAGGATCTGGTAGATAGTCAGGCTTCTCAGCCTTTTTCATTTATAAATGTCTGTACTCAGACATGATAAGCTTCCGCATGTGCTTTGACTTGTATGCTCTGATTGTTGGGTCATGAGACCCATGTTTGTAACATCTTGGCTCCTCGGAGCCTAATGAATAAATACTTGAGTCGTAGAGTCTTCTTGTGATGCCATGTTGTATTTACACATATCGAGCATATTGTGTGTATGATTGAAATGCTTGGTATGTGTGGGATCCGACAATCTAGTTGTTTATCCTCAGTAGCCTCTCTTATGGGGAAATGTAGTCTAGTGCTTCCTTGAGCTATAGTAGTCCGCTACAGCCCGGTTCACCGGACTCCTGCTATCCCAGCACTACTGCTTAGGACACTTGACTGGCCGGCATGTGTTTCACTTCGTTCCTGTGTCTGTCCCTTCGGGGAAATGTCACGCGGTGATATCCGAAGTCCTGCCTAGCCTACTACAGCCCGGGTTACCGGAGTCCTGTTAGCCCAGTGCTACAGCCCGGATTCACACGCTGTTGACCGACATGCTCGAGGTTGATTCATGTATGCCTGTCCCCATGGGTTAGTGCCGCTTTGGGTTCACGACTAGCCATGTCGGCCCGGGTTCTTTGTCATATGGATGCTAGCGACACTATCATATACATGAGCCAAAAGGCGAAAACGGTCCCGGGCCAGGTAAGGTGGCACCCGTGGGAATACCGTGCGTGAGGCCGCAAAGTGATATGATGTGCTACATGCTAGATCGGTGTGACTTAGGATCGGGGTCCTGAGAAGAACTGCATATAAAAATCCTATGGGTATGTCTCAGTATAAAATGGTTTATGGAAAAGCATGTCACTTACCTCTCGAACTAGAACATAAGGCATATTGGGCTATTAAAGAACTCAATTATGATTTCAAACTTGCCGGTGAGAAGAGGTTATTTGACATTAGCTCACTTGATGAATGGAGAACCCAAGCCTACGAAAATGCCAAGTTGTTTAAAGAAAAAGTCAAAACACGGCATGACAAAAGGATACAAAAGCATGAGTTTAATGTAGGTGATTACGTATTATTATACAACTCTCTTTTAAGATTTTTTGCAGGAAAACTTCTCTCTAAATGGGAAGGTCCTTACGTTATCGAGGAGGTCTATCATTCTGGTGCCATAAAAATCAACAACTTCGAAGGCACAAACCCGAAGGTGGTGAACGGTCAAAGAATTAAACATTATATCTCAAGTAATCCTATAAATGTTGAAACTAATGTTATCGAAACCGTAACCCCGGAGGAATACATAAGGGACACTTTCCGGAACGTTTCACACTCCGAAAAGGAATAGGTATGTGGTACGGTAAGTAAACGGACTCCAAAAAAGTTCTAATGGCATTTTCCCCCATTTTGGAATATTTTGAAAAATAGAAAAAAAAATAAGTAATATGGGAAGGACACGAGGGCTCCACGAGGGTGGAGGGCGCGCCCTACCCCCTGGGCGCGCCCCCCTACCTCGTGGGCACCTCGTGTGCTCTCCGGACTCCGTTTTCTTGTACGATACGTATTTTGGTCGGTAAAAACTCATTATATAATCTCCCGAAGGTTTTAAATCCTGTACCACGCAAATATCCTCTGTTTTCGTTTCGAGCTGTTTCTGTAGCAGATTTGGAGTAAGATGTCATCTCAGAATTCTGACGGAGAGAGCTATGTCTCACACCTCATTGCTGACCCAAATACCTATGGTGATCTATCTCCTTGCGGTCAAACTACGGATGAGGAAGAGGATGCTCATTTGATGAGGATCAATGATTCAAGTTTGGAAGAGGAGGATGTCCCTCTACCTCAATCTGGGGATATGCACGTGAAGTTCAAGAAATCTAGTCTCCCTAAGAGGGCTAAACTATCTAACAACCGATCTATTCCTTCTCGTTTTCGGCAGAAAAGCAAAGGAGATTTATGTGACAAGATCTTGAAGCTGGAATCGGAGGTCGATGATTTGAAGGAGGAAATTGCTCTTCTGAATTATAATATGAAGAAGCTAAAGACACAACTATCATCATCAATAACCCCATGACCACCTCCTCCAAAGAAGGAGACATAATCACATGGGTATGGGCACTCCCCTTGGCATGAACTATTATGGTTGACATTACCCTTGAGGTAAAAGGTTGGGAGGCGAAACTATAAGCCCCTATCTTTCTCTGTGTCCGATTAAAACTCCGTAACCACAAGTATCGCGTGAGTGTTAGAAATTATGAAAGACTAAATGATAGTTGAGCATGTGGACTTGCTAGACAGCTCTGACATAGACTATTTCTGATGTTATGATAAATTGCAATTTCTTCAATGACTGACATTATAGTTTGTTAGTTCTCAATAAAGTTTTTGATTCGTACTTTGTATTGTGAATAGATTATTACTTGAGCATAAGAAATCATATGACAATATCCATATATGTTGCTGTTATAAGAATAATCATGATGCCCTCATGTCCGTATTTTATTTTATCGACACCTCTACCTCTAAACATGTGGACATATTTATCGTTATCGGCTTCCGCTTGAGGGCAAGCTAGGTCCAAGCTTGGGGGAGTTGATACGTCCATTTTGCATCATGCTTTTATATGGATATTTATTGCATTATGGGCTGTTATTACACATTATGTCACAATACTTATGCCTATTCTCTCTTATTTTACAAGGTTTACATAAGGAGGGAGAATGCCGGCAGCTGGAATTCTGGGCTGGAAAAGGAGCAAATATTAGAGACCTATTCTGCACAACTCCAAAAGTCCTGAAACTCCACGAAAGTTATTTTGGAAATAATAAAAAATACTGAGCGGAAGATATACATCAGGGGGCCTCCAGCTGTCCACGAGGGTGGGGGCGCGCCCTACCCCCTGGGCACGCCCCCTGCCTCATGGGCCCCTTGTTGGCCCTCCGGTGCCCATCTTCTGCTATATGAAGTCTTTCGTCTGAAGAAAAATCATAAGCAACCTTTCGGGACGAGACTCCGCAGCCACGAGGCGGAACCTTGGCGGAACCAATCTAGGGCTCCGGCGAAGCTATTCTGTCGGGGACACTTCCCTCCGGGAGGGGGAAATCATCGCCATTGTCATCACCAACGCTCCTCTCATCGGGAGAGGGCAATCTCCATCAACATCTTCACCAGCACCATCTCCTCTCAAACCCTAGTTCATCTCTTGTATCGTCTCCAAGTCCGGGATTGGTACCTGTAGGTTGCTAGTAGTGTTGATTACTCCTTGTAGTTGATGCTAGTTGGTTTATTTGGTGGAAGATCATATGTTCAAATCCTATATGCATATTAATAATCCTCTGATTATGAACATGAATATGCTTTGTGAGTAGTTACGTTTGTTCCTGAGGACATGGGAGAAGTCTTGCTATTAGTAGTCATGTGAATTTGGTATTCGTTCGATATTTTGATGAGATGTATGTTGTCTATCCTCTAGTGGTGTTATGTGAACGTCGACTACATGACACTTCACCATTATTTGGGCCTAGAGGAAGGCATTGGGAAGTAATAAGTAGATGATGGGGTGCTAGAGTGACAGAAGCTTAAACCCTAGTTTATGCGTTGCTTCGTAAGGGGCTGATTTGGATCCATATGTTTCATGCTATGGTTAGGTTTACCTTAATACTTTTGTTGTAGTTGCGGATGCTTGCAATAGAGGGTAATCATAAGTGGGATGCTTGTACAAGTAAGGACAGCGCCCCAACACCGGTCCACCCACATATCAAATTATCAAAGTACCGAACGCGAATCATATGAACGTGATGAAAACTAGCTTGACGATAATTCCCATGTGTCCCCGGGAGCGCTTTTCTCTATATAAGAGTTTTTCCAGGTTTGTCCTTTGCTACAAAAAGGATTGGGCCATCTTGCTGAATTTATTTAGTTTTGTTACTTGTTGCTTGTTACAAATTATCTTATCACAAAACTATCTGTTACCTATTACTTCAGTGCTTGCAGAGAATACCTTGCTGAAAACCGCTTATCATTTCCTTCTGCTCCTCGTTGGGTTCGACACTCTTACTTATCGAAAGGACTACAATAGATACCCTATACTTGTGGGTCATCAATACTCAAAGGATATAAGTGAAGTGCAATGAGCATTCTATAAATCAACCAAGGACTATCTCATACCAGCATGGTGCACAAAAGAAAAATGAAAACTAAATGCAAAAGACGCTCCAAGATTGCACATATCGCATGAACGAAATGAATCCAAAAACATACCGATACTTGTCGAAGAAAGAGGGGATGCCTTCCGGGGCATCCCCAAGCTTAGACACTTGAGTCTCCTTGAATATTTACTTGGGGTGCCTTGGGCATCGCCAAGCTTGAGCTCTTGCCTCTCCTTCTTCTCCTCACATCGAGACCTTCTCGATCATCGAACACTTCATCCACACAAAACTTCAACAGAAAACTCGGTAAGATCCGTTAGTATAATAAACAAAATCACTACTCTAGGTACTGTTCCAAACCAATTCATATTTTGTTTTTGCATTGCGTCTACTGTAATAAATTTTTCATGGCTTAATCCACTGATATAAATCGATAGTTTCATCAAAACAAGCAAACTATGCATCAAACAGAATCTGTCTAAAACAGAACAGTCTGTAATAATCTGAACATTCACAATACTTCTGATACTTGAAAAGTTCTGCAAAAATTATGAAAAGTAAACAATTTTTATATAAATACAGTGCAAAAAGAATCAGAACCATTTGACGTTCCAGTAAAAAATGTAAAATCACGCACTACAGCCAAAGTTTCTGTCCTGCACCGTACAAACCAACAAGCATTGTAAACATCCTAAAGGCAAACCTTGGCACATTACTTTTATAATACAATGGAATTGTACAAGGGGATAATTATTTTTTTTGAAAAGTTTCTGTAATCAAGATTCACAAAGTTTCCGTGAGCATGAACAAAGTTCAAGGCTAGCTCCCACTTCAACAATGCTCGTCTTTCTCGCTTTCGCTTTTCTTTTTGAAAAAGTTTTAGGTTCCCCTCTTTATTTTTGTTATTTTTAAACTATATGAAAGCACTCAAAATAAATAAATGACTCTCTAAAACTTCGGAGTTGTCTCCCTGGCAGCGCTTTCTTTAAAGCCATTAAGCTTGGCATATAGTGCTCAAGTAATGAATCCACCCGGATCCCAAGGTATATCAAAGCCAATTTTAATTAACAATGATTTGTAATTTAGTAGTGAGCACAAAGTAACATAAATCATGTAATGACGAAGTCTAACTCTCTTCCTATGCATCGTCATGTCATAAAAGAACAATTCATGCACACATAGTAAAGGCCAATGCATAGTATAGGCAGTTTCTTGCAATTTTATCGTATTGGAAACATAGAGAGGTGGAGATATAGTTCCTCTCTCATAATAATTGCAAGTAGGAGCAGCAAGCACATGCATATTATATTCATCAAAATCATCATGTGCAACGATAAAAGGCAACCCATCAATATAATCCTTAATAAGTGCAAACTTCTCCGATATAGTGTAGTCGGGAGAATTCAAAAAGATAATAGGACTATCATGTGTGGGTGCAGTAGCAACAATTTCATTTTTAACATAAGGAACTATAGCAAGTTCATCTCCATAAGCATAATTCATATTGGCATCTTGGCCACAAGCATAGCAAGCATCATCAAAAAGGGATATTTCAAGAGAATCAACGGGATCATAACAATCATCATAGCAATCATCCTTCGGTAAGCATGAAGGCAAATCAAACAATGTATGAGTTGAAGAGTTACTCTCATTAGAAGGTGGGCACGAGTAGCTAATCCGCTCTTCCTCCTTTTGTTCTTCGCTCTCCTCATCATCTGTTTCATCCAATGAGCTCATAGTTTCATCAATTTCTTCTTCCATAGACTCCTGCAAAATATTAGTCTCTTCTTGGACAGCGGAGTAGTCCACAATATATGGTTCAACATAGGTATTAGAAGCATAATTATCATAGCAATATTTAAGTATGGAAAAAATTTCAGATTTGTAAAGAGTAGCATCATACGTTTCAATCAAAGAAGCAATTTCATAAGCACCCTTAAAAGCAACACATTCTTCAATTTTTTGAACATCATAGTAATTATTAACACCTTTAGCATAAGAAGATATGATTCCATTATCACTAAATAAACATTGGTAGGGAAGGTTTTTCTTAGGGTCTTCAGAACAACAAGTCACATCATAAATTTCACATAAATTCCAAGCATAGCATTGTAAACGATGAATTTGACCCAGTAAAAGTTTCCCCTTTTCAGATATGCAGTGTCGGACATAACAAGCATGCTCATCTAAAGATCTGCCCTCAACTAAGCTAGTTGGGGTTTCAGCACGAGCACAAAGGGATCGAAGATGATCCAGGTAATAAGCTTCAGGAGTACGATAGATTTTAAGTGGTTCTTCAACCATTGGTTCAGTAGGTACAACTAATTTTTTGGTATTTTCTGTTTCCTACCCATAACTAAAGATAGAAAACAACTAAGACCAGCAAATAAAAATTACTTAATAATAAAGCAAACAAGCACACACGAGAATATTCACCCCACGCTATGACTCCCCGGCAATGGCGCCAGGAAAATGTCTTGATAACCCACAAGTATAGGGGATCGTAACAGTTTTTGATAAGAGTGTCTAACCCAACGAGGAGCTAAAGGTAGAACAAATATTTCCTCAAGTTTTATCGACCACCGATACAACTCTACGCACGCTTGATGTTCGCTTTACCTAGAACAAGTATGAAACTAGAAGTACTTTGTAGGTGTTTTTGGATAGGTTTGCAAGGATATAAAGAGCACGTAAATAAAAGCTAGGGGCTGTTTAGATAAAGACACAACTAAATTAGTTTTAGTAGGGAGCTTTTTGTTACGAGAAAGTTATTTGTCCCTAGGCAATCGATAACTAGACCGGTAATCATTATTGCAATTTTATTTGAGGGAGAGGCATAAGCTAACATACTTTCTCTACTTGGATCATATGCACTTATGATTGGAACTCTAGCAAGCATCCGCAACTACTAAAGATCATTAAGGTAAAACCCAACCATAGCATTAAAGCATCAAGTCCTCTTTATCCCATACGCAAACAACCTACTTACTCGGGTATGTGCTTCTGTTCACTCACGCCACCCACCATAAGCAAATCATGAACATATTGCAAACCTACAGCGGGGATCCCTCACGCTTGCATGACACTGAGAGCACCATAGGACATCACCAATAATAAAACATGCAACTCAAACCAATCTTCATCATCAAATAACCCATAGGACAAAACGGATCTACTCAAAAATCATAGGATAGCCATACATCATCGGGAAATAATATATAGCGTTGAGCTCCATGTTTAAGTAGAGATTACAGCGGATAAATGAGGGGTTACACCGCTGCATAGAGGGGGGAAGAGTGGGTGATGATGGTGCTGAAGTTGTTGGTGAAGATTGCGGTGATGATGATGGCCCCGGTGGTGTTCCGGCGCCACCGGAAGCGAGGGGGAGAGAGCCCCCCTCCTTATTCTTCTTCCTTGACCTTCTACCTAGATGGGAGAAGGGTTTCCCCTCTGGTCCATGGTCTGCATGGCGTGGGAAGGGCGAGAGCCCCTCCGAGATTGGATCTGTCTCTCTGTCTCTCTCTGTTTCTGCGTTCTATTTTGCTGCCCTTTCACCATTTCTTTTATAACCGGAGATCCGTAACTCCGATTGGGTTGAATCTTTCGCCCAGATTTTTCTCATAAAATTAGCTTTCTTGCGGCAAAAGAAGAGCGTCAACCACCTTACGGGGTGCCCACGAGGGTCCAGGGTGCGCCTGCCCCCCTGGGGCGCGCCCCCTGCCTCGTGGCCCCCTCGGGCACCATCTCACGTTGATTTTACTTCCCAAAAATCATAAATATTCCAAAATAATTCTCCGTCCGTTTTTATCCCATTTGGAATCCGTTTGATATTGGGTTTCTGCGAAACATAAACATGCAACAAACAGGAACTGGCACTAGGCACTGGATCAATATGTTAGTCCCAAAAATAGTATAAAGAGTTGCCAAAAGTATATGAAAGTTGTAGAATATTGGCATGGAACAATCAAAAATTATAGATACGACAGAGACGTATCACGTCTCTAACAAACCCCTTGGTTTTTGTTAACCATTCCTCGGTCCAAACTTTCTGACTAGTGTAACCGGTGTACATCCATGCACGATCACTCATATTGACTTCCTACTGGACACACCAGAAATATATACATAATTAAGCAAAACATATCCATCAGTTAATGGAGTTTGTCAGTTTTATTACGTCCATGCAACCTACACGCTAATAGGTAAAATAGGTCCTAATCCCACCCGAGTATGTGTAGATTGGGTTCGTTTTGCCATGCTCTGCTTCGGATCCGACGCAAAATTTCGGAAGCACCTCCCCGTTGTTCTCCTGATACATGTCTCGGCAATAAGCAGAGAGGATGTGTACCTGGAGAACAACAGGGAGGCACTGACAAAATTCTGCATCGGATACGGAGCAGAGCATATGGCAAAACGAACCCAATCTACACATACTCGGGTTGTCCATGGATAACGTTGGACAATTCGAAATAATCACGATTATAAATATGCAAATGCATGCATATTTATATATGTAACTAGTCCTGGCCATGGGCAGCCCGGCCCGAACGGCCCGGCCCGACGCCGCTCCCGGGCCGGGCTCGGGCCTAGATTGTGGGCCCGAAGGCCAGGCCGGGCCGGGCCCGGGCCCATCGTTTTCACGTTTTCCTGAAGGACGGGTCGGGCCGGCCCGAAGCCCGACGGGCTTTTACGTGTTTGGGCCGGGCTCGGGCCTAGAAAACAGGCCCGACGGCCGGGCCGGGCCGGGCTCGGACCTGGGTTTCTTGCGACGGGCTTGGCTAGGCCCGGCCCGAAGCCCGGCCCGGCCCAAGGTATGGCCAGGTATAGATGTAACCCTTTCGAACGGGAGACGCATAGTGGTTATGCATACTGATGATTGGCACCTATAGCTAGCATGTTTCATCGGCACGAAGACCGGAATAGAGCAAATGAAGGGGGGAGGAGGAGATGTCATTTGTGCTCGCCAACGAACGCAGGGGCAGAGCTCGTCGAACACCTGACCCTCGCAGCGATGAAATAACTGCACATTTAAATCGAAAGATGAATAACATAGCAATTTTGTTTCTTCCGTCGACCTAACTAAATTTTTACAATAGTATGAGCGGGTTAGGGGATCCTTGGCGTCGATGGAATCCTAAATAGCAAGTATCATCAGTGCGAGATACATGTGGCGCTCGGCGTTGAACACTAGATCCACATCCCACAAGTGAAGCCGGCGCCCGGCGTCCCGCAACAATAGTTCCGCTTGCCGATGACGGTCGAACACCTTGGCGAATTTTTCTTGCAGCCACTGCGATGAGGATTAAAGCCAAGTTTTGAAATTTCAAAAAACCAAACCAACTTGAGTCAGTTTGGGTGTTTCAAGTTTCAACACTTGCCTTTTAATCATCATCGCAGAGGCTGCCAGACAAATTCGCAATGGTGTTCGACCGCCATCGACGCCGAGAACAGTTGCTTTGGGACGTCGGACGTCGGCGTCACTTGTGGGACATGGATGTAGTATTTGACACCAACGGCCACATGTATCTCGCACCGACGTTACTTGCTATTTAGGGTTCCATCGACACCGAGGAACCCCTAACCCGCTCGTCCCCGGGCGCCCTCTTTTTTCCTTTCCTCCTCCTCCTTCTTCTTCTTCTTCTTCTTCTTCTTCTTCTTCTTCTTCTTCTTCTTCTTCTTCTTCTTCTTCTTCTTCTTCTTCTTCTTCTTCTTCTTCTTCTTCTTCTTCTTCTTCTTCTTCTTCTTCTTCTTCTTCTTCTTCTTCTTCTTCTTCTTCTTCTTCTTCTTCTTCTTCTTCTTCTTCTTCTTCTTCTTCTTCTTCTTCTTCTTCTTCTTCTTCTTCTTCTTCTTCTTCTTCTTCTTCTTCTTCTTCTTCTTCTTCTTCTTCTTCTTCTTCTTCTTCTTCTTCTTCTTCTTCTTCTTCTTCTTCTTCTTCTTCTTCTTCTTCTTCTTCTTCTTCTTCTTCTTCTTCTTCTTCTTCTTCTTCTTCTTCTTCTTCTTCTTCTTCTTCTTCTTCTTCTTCTTCTTCTTCTTCTTCTTCTTCTTCTTCTTCTTCTTCTTCTTCTTCTTCTTCTTCTTCTTCTTCTTCTTCTTCTTCTTCTTCTTCTTCTTCTTCTTCTTCTTCTTCTTCTTCTTCTTCTTCTTCTTCTTCTTCTTCTTCTTCAGCGGATCGCCGGTGGAGGGCGAGGTCGGCCGGTGGGGTGGGGCGGCGTAGGGGCAGCGGGGAGGAGGGCGGCAGCAGGGCCGCGGGAGGGGTCCGGCACCGGAGCGGCCCGGCGCAGGCCTCTCCAGAGACGGGGCGCAGAGGGCGACGGGGCGCGGTGGGGCGGCGGGGCAACGGGGCGCAGCGGGGCAGCGGGGCGACAAGGCGCGGGGGCGGGGGGAGGGCTGGACGGCGGCGGGGGCTGGGTCCGGGGGGCGGGCGAGCGGCGGCGGTAGAGCGGCGGGGGAGGAGAGAGGCGGGCGTGCGGGAGGGAGACAGAGAAAGAGAGAGAGAGTGAGGGGAGACGGCTCGGCCCGTTAAGTGGGCCTTCTTTGTCGTTTGTTAGCAAACGGCAAAGAGGGCAGCCGTTTAGGGCTGGCCCATGTCTCCTCTTTGTCGTCCGCTGGTGGACGGCAAAGAACCTGACCTAGCCACGTCGTGCCCTGTGGGGCCCACCTGGCCCTTTGCCGTCTGCCTTCTAGCTCTTTGCCGTCAGCTGGCTGACGGCAAAGAAACAGCGGACGGCAAATAGACTTTTTGCCATCTGCACATTCTTTGCCGTCCGCTTTGTGGAAGCGGATGACAAAGAGGCTCTTTGTCGTCAGCTGGCGGACGACAAAGAGGTGGCAAACGGCAAATTGCCAGATTCCAGTAGTGTTAGTATCACTAGATTAGTTTTGAAATGTACTTTCATAATATACCAATTTGATGTCATATATGCTACTACTCTTTTCTATAAAGTTGGTTAAAATTTTAAAATTCTGACTTAAGACAAAAGGTAGATTTACATTTATTCACGGACAGAGTACTTAATTGCGCGGATGCACAATTCTAGGTTCAAATACGTAATCCACACTTAATTGTCATCACTCGCCCTATTCGTACTTTTAAGGGCCAATAGTTCATATATACCATCAATTTGCTGGGTCTTTATAATAGTTTCCAAAAACTAGCCAAAAGAATAGGTGTGACAGGCAGAACTTAAGAACTAAAAGACTATTATAGACTCTAGTAGAGTCGCCATATTGGCAAGCTCAGTAACGCGCTCCATATGCATATGGAGGTTGTTGAAGTGATGCGGAAACTACTCAATATTGATTGTCTATATCATGAAACCAACTCATCAATGTGACCTCCTTTTCCTCTAACCTCTCCGGAGTATCCACTGTGAGGTGGGGGGGCTACCTGAAGTTTCCTTCACGCCACACACAACCACTAGATGAAGTGAGCTCCAAAGTTGATTCCAAGAAGACAAATATGGAGGCTAGGAGGTCACATATGGAGGGCACTTCGTAAATTATGGTGATTCTGACAGGTATGACGACTATTAGAATGCATTTTTTGTCAGAATCACCATATTGACAATTACTATGGCGATTGAGCCAGTATAACGACTATTCTAAGCCACATCAACCTGTGGACACAGATTCCATGTTAAGCTGTGCCAACCTCTTGGCACTAAATTCTGCTTTGTTCCGAGTGTTGTGAGTGCTGTAGGACAATACATATGGTGGTCAATTATAACACTAGAGCAACGTCTACATGAAAGAGTTGAGGGTTCATTCATTCCACTTGATTCTTAAATCATTGGAATAGATAGAATAAACGATTTGGATGTCATGTCCACTCCAACCCTTACAATTTTTTTGTAAGGTCTCACCTAGTCCTGGCCATGGGAAGCCCGGCCCGGCCCAGCCCGGCCCGACGCAGCACCCGGGCCGGGCTCGGGCCTAGATTTTGAGCCCGATGGCCAGGCCGGCCCGGGCCCTGGCCCGTTGTTTTTGCGATTTCCTGAAGGGGCCCGGCTCGAGGCCGGTCGGGCTTTTACATGTTCGGGCCGGGCTCAGGCCTAAAAACCAGGCACGATGGCCGGGTCGGGCCGGGCCCGGGTCTGGGTTTTTTGCCTCGGGCTTGGCTAGGCCCGGCCCGAGGTTTGGCCAGGTATAGTCTCACTTAATGCTAAGAATCCTTAGGAATTAGACGATATGGACACAATCCTTAGAACTTTAGCACATTCATTCCTATCTAACGAATGCTCGCCATTGGAAAAAATCCATGAAAAAAAATCCCATACGGATCCTTCAAAATTCCGCCAAAATGATTTTTTTTCTTTTTATTATCAAAAGTTGACGTAACCACATGAAACAAAACATCACCGCAACAAAACCACTAAAATACATGCGCGAAAAGATAGTCCATGCTAGTCCATCAGGGAAACTCCAATTTGGATCACCAAAAAGAACTTGCCAAATATCCGCGGAATGTCTAGATGTGTCTGTGGACAGCAATGGGGGTGGAGGCCATCCAACCATAGGCACCAAATGTTTTCTTCCAATTGTTTTTCTATTTCCAGAGTACTCAACATAATCAAAGAAAATAAACACAATTCTTAAGCAATTGAAAGATAAATATTCCAATACAAAATAATTCAATAAAATATTACAATTCAAACATAAAATTCTATAAATCACTTTAAGTTTTAATTCAACTTAGTCAGACACATGTTCTAATTAATTATCCATATGAAACGCCCAAAGATGCTCAACTAGATTATTCTGAAGTTGCTCATGAGTTTCTTGATTATGAATCTGATGATGTATTCTGGATTTTGCTCTGGAAGCTGCATAGGATCACCCTTTCAAAATCATGACCATGACGAACTCAATCACCCTCACCCTCCACAATAAGGTTGTGCATGATCACACAAGTTGTCATCACCCCCACAATATCTTCGGTTCCAATAGTTTAGCATATATCCGAATAAGTGCAAAACATGCTTGGAACACTCCAAATGTCCTCTCGACATCCTTTCTAGCAGTTTCTTGTCTTTGGGCGAAGAACAACTTTTTACCCCCATGGTTTAGAGATGGTCTTCATGAAAGTCGCCCGCGGATGATGGATACTATCATAAAGATAGCACCCCATGTTGTAGTCATGAACTTGATGGTATATTTGCACTCAGAAGCTTCGCCCACACATAACCTCGCAAACAATGGAGACCGATACTCCTTCAAGAATGATGGTGGCCCTTTTACAGTGGCCTTGGTATTGCTTTTGTTGAACATATGTGCAATTCTTCCATGTTCCAATAGATGCAACCCAGGGATCCGAGCATACATGGGGACCCTCTTGATTCTTCAATTGCCATGAGCCTTGTTGTGTCTGCAGGAGTTGGTTCTCTCAAGTACTCCTGTCCAAACACCTTCACCACTGAATTAGCAAAATTCACCATCGCTTCTAGGCATGCCCTTTCAGACATCCAAAGGTACTCATCTCGCGAATCTGTGGTTGTGCCATAGGCAAGCATCCTCATTGCAGCCGTACTCTTCTGGTCACAAGAGAAGAACCCAATGGTTCCAACGACATCCTTCTTCGAGATGAAGTAACTGATACGTCGTCTCCAACGTATCTATAATTTATGAAGTATTCATGCCATGTTTACAACAATGTTATATGGTTTTGGTATGATTTGATTAGGACTAACTCGGATTGACGTTGTTTTTAGTAGCACTACCATGGTGTCATTTTTTGCGCATAAAAAAGTTCTCGGAATGGGCTGAAAATTTACGGTGTATTTTTATGGACCAACAGAGACCCCCGAAGCACCAGAGCTGGGCCTGGAAGTGGACGAGGTGGCCACAAGCCGCCAGGGCGCGCCCTGGGGGGTAGGGCGCACCCCTACGGTTTGTGGGCCACTCGGGCACCCCCTTGACGTGAGACCAACGCCAAAAATTCTTATAGAACTCCAAACCTCTGAAAAGAAACCCTAGACGAGAAGTTCCTCCACTGCAAGCCTCTGTACCCATGAAAAATCAATCTAGGCCCTCTCCGGCACCCTGCCGGAGGGGTCATCATCACTGGAGGCCATGGAGTAGGGAGCCAGAGGGGGCCATCATCACCATGAAGGTCAAGGACCAGAGGGAGAACCTCTCCCCATCTAGGGGGGGGGCATGAAGGTGGAAGCACAAGGGGGAGACTCTCTCTCCCTCTCTCTTGGTGGCGCCGGAGTGCCGCTGGGGGAACCATCGCCGTGGTGATCGTCTTCATCAACATCACCATCTCCATCACCTTCCTCATCTCTCTTAAGCGGTCCACTCTCCCGCACCCCATTGTACTCCCCTACTTAAACATGGTGCTTTATGCCACATATTATTATTCAATGATATGTGTTGCCATCCTATGATGTTTGAGTAGATCTCTTTTGTTTTTTGGGTTGATTGATGATCTAGATTGGTTTGAGTTGTATGTTTTATTTTGATGCTGCGCTATGGTGCTCTCCGTGTCACACAAGTGTGAGGGATTCCTACTGTAGGGTTTGAAATATGTTCATAATTCGCTTATAGTGGGTTGCTAGAGTGACGGAAGCTTAAACCCGAGTAAGGGGGTTGTTTGCGTATGGGAGTAAAGAGGAATTGATACTTTATTGCTATGATTGGGCTTTACCTTAATATCTTTAGTAGTTGCGGATGCTTGCTAGAGTTTCAATCATAAGTGCATATGATCCAAGTAGAGAAAGTATGTTAGCTTATGCCTCTCCTTCATATAAAATTGCAATAATGATTATGGATCTTGTTAACAATTGCCTAGGACAATTCCGCACACCGATCCATCATTATTCCACTTTCGCTATTTGTAATATATTATACTGTATTCTAACTTTATGATAACAACACCTAATTTCATATTTTAGTTCTCCGATATCATGCAAAGCTATCCTCTTCAAACCCACAACGTAGTTTTATTTCTTGTTTCTAGATGGAAGCAACGTTCAGTGTACATAGAGTCGTATCAGTGGCAGATAGGACTTGAGAGAATATTGATCTTACCTTTAGCTCCTTGTGGGTTCGACACTCCATACTTATCACTTCCACCTTTGGAAACTGCTATGATGATTTCTTGCACTTGGGGATTATCAGCATCATAAACCCGGGCACCATGGTAGATGTGGTCGAACTGCATCCAAGATTCCAATTCAACACTGGATTTCCCTTTACTGGTCTCTTGTAGCTGATAAACATGCTCCTCTACATGCAACATGTATGCAAGAACCGTCTTCATCATCGACTTTTCATCCTCATATTCCTTCTCCCCATCTGACAAAGACGAATCCATGAACTCGTTAGAGAAGTACTCCTCTTCTGATTCATCATGTTTGTTTCAAGGTAAACAAAGAAAAACTCAAAAAATTGGCAATGACATTTGACCGAGCACTTGCCGCCTTGCCGGGAATGGTGTCCGTAATGGACAATGTTATCAGAGGGCACACGATAGCTGGGCTGCGGACGGATCTGGAGTGGAACGACTGTGTTGTCCAAGACGAGAAGGCACCTGGGTGGAGCGACGGAGGTCCGACATGGTCTGGTTGGCGGTCGGGGTGGTACAACGACATCGTCGACCGCAAAGGATGCCGATACAGAGCACAAGGGAGGAGCTGATTGGGGAAGAAGGGCTTCGGGTAGGATTTTAGATGGGCCGGCGGTGTCGGAGTCCGACATGGCAGACGTGTGGTTGTCCGCAGACCTTCCTTCGTTTGGTGCCAGTTTGCGAGATTTCAAACATCCGATCCGTTCCGAACAATTTTGACGACCGCAGTTGAATTGGAAAAAAAATGTCCGAATTATCTGGCGTGAACATTTGCGAGCGTCGAGCGAGGTTATCCGCGTTAGAGTTACCCTCACAGAATAGCATCTGTTTTCCTATATAAATAAAAACCCGGAGTAGCATCTGTTTCAGCTTTGTGGACGATTCCAGCACCGATGCTCTGTGTGTGTTTTAAACAGCTTGGTTGTGTCACGTCATGATGTTGAGATGTGGAGGCCACTGACGCTGGTAACAACAGGGAGCGGGACAGCCATGCTCGCGCTCGAGATGTACCTGTGAAACGCAATTTGCATGCCGAGTTCGATCGTCCCGGGGATACCCGCACTGGTGGGCAGAACCGGCGAGAGAAGGGGATAGTTATTTCCCCAAGCAAGAGGAAGCACGGGGGAGACTGGCCAGAAGAGAGAGACCTGAGACATGAAATTGAGAGGAAGAAAGAGAGGGATCTCAGGGAACAGCTCAAGGCGCAGCTGTGGCAACGGGAGTATGAACGGAAGCAATATGAAGAAGGAACCAGTGGGAGAGGGGGTCCTCGAGTAGAGGAGGTGAGAACAGGCAAGGGTACCATTCATCCTACCCGCAAGAGAGGAAGAGGGGGTATTACGTCCGAAAGCCTTGGAAAGAGTTTGATGAAAGAAGGAGGAGGGGAGACAGCCCCCGTGACACTCCTGGCTCAAGGAAAAGAAGGTCGCGGCATATGTGGGTACCAAAGGCGGATGGTGAAAGGCACGAGGGGGATGAGTCATTCATTCGTGATACTAGACAAAAGACATCTTCGGTGTTTGATCGTATTGAGGAGACTGACAAACTTACGGCGGACTCTGCCACTGGGCAGGGCCGCCGAGAGCAATGATTATCTTTGCCTGGAACTACCGAGGATTGGGGTTGGACTCAGAAGTTGGTGAGCTACGAGACCTGATTAGGTCATACAACCCAGAGGTGGTATTTTTATCAGAAACTAAAAAAAGATCGGGAGCGATGGAGAGACTCAAGTGGAGCTTGGGGTTCACAAAAGGGGTGGCAGTGGACTATAAAGGAAAGAGTGGAGGCTTGGCGCTATGGTGGAGAGATCATATTGAGGTCACAGTTAAGCCGTGGTGCCAATATTACATTGATGCTACGATTGCCTGTGATGGCGCCTCCTTTAGATTCACTGGAATCTATGGAGAGCCATGCGTGGAGAGAAGATCGCGGACGTGGGATGCACTGCGCTATCTTCGCACCCAAGATAACTTGCCGTGGCTGTGCGCGGGGGATTTCAATGAGGCGCAAAGCCAGGATGAGCAACTAGGGGGTAACCCAAGAAAAAGAGGGCAAATGGAACAGTTTGAGGACTGTCTAACCGACTGCGGTTTGGCAGATCTCGGCTTTTCGGGGTACCCCTTTACATGGGACAACAAGAGGGGGGGAGTGGAGAACATTCAGGTACGGCTGGACCAGGCGACGTGTAACAGGGATTTCGCTCAGCTTTACCTGGCCACTGAAGTGATCCATGTCATGACGGAGGAATCAGACCATAAGGCGCTAGTTATCAAAGTATTGAAAATGACCGGGGACAAAGGCGAGCGCGGGCAGCGTCCTTTCATGTATGAGGCAGCGTGGGTGCGGCACGAGCAGTACGAGATAATGGTGGCCGCTGCATGGGAGGAGGCACATGCAGCCAATCAGGGAGGAGGCCCGCTAGCGACGACATGCAACAGCCTGCGGGCCGCCACGAGATCCATGCAGGAATGGAGCCGAAGGGTTTTTGGCTCTACCAGGAAGCAAATTGGGCATCTCAAAGCGCAACTGATTGATGCAAAAGAGAGGGCTACTAGGACGGGGTACAAAACGAAGATCAAGGAGATCAAAGACCAGCTTCATGAGCTGTATGAAAGAGAGGAGGTGTTTTACAAACAACGCTCGCGCGTAGACTGGTTGCAAGAGGGAGATCAAAACACTAAGTATTTTCAAAACCGTGCCTCACACCGAAAACGTAAGAACACAGTCAAGGCACTTCGGCGCGAGGACGGGTCAAAATGCTCGGATGATGAAGGGATGAGGAAGATGGCTGCCCAATTCTATGCGCACTTATTTGCTTCTGAGGGCTCGAGGGATGGAGAGAACGTGATGCAACACATTGAGGAATCCGTGACAGAGGAGATGAATGCAAAACTTGATGCCCCGTTCACTGATGAGGAGATAGAGCTTGCTCTCTTCTAGATGGGGCCTACGAAGGAGCCAGGCCCGGACGGCCTCCCGGCCATGTTCTACCAACGCCACTGGGTGATGGTTAAGGACGATGTGCGTGCTGCGGTCCGTGAATTCCTCGCTGGATCTGCGGCCCCCGACAGCTTCAATGACACGATAATTGTAATGATCCTGAAAGTGAAGTCACCTGAATTCTTGGAGCAATTCCATCCAATCAGCTTATGTAACGTTCTGTATAAGATTGCGGCGAAGGCACTGGCCAATCGCTTGAAGGTTGTTCTCCCTTTCATGATCTCTGAGGAGCAAAGCGCGTTTGTGCCAGGTAGACTGATTACTGATAACGTGCTAGTTGCCTATGAGTGTGTCCATGCTATAAGGAAGAGGAAAAGGAGGAAACCTATTTGTGCAGTCAAGCTGGACATGATGAAGGCATATGACAGAGTTGAGTGGGACTTTCTTGAACAGATGTTGCTGAAATTTGGCTTCTCTGGTCACTAGACAGAGATGGTCACGAGGTGTGTGAAGTCTGCCAAATTCTCGGTGAAACTTAACGGCGGGCTCTCTGAGAGTTTTGATCCTACAAGAGGGCTTCGACAAGGGGATCCGCTCTCCCCATGCATGTTCTTGTTTTGTGTAGAGGGTTTTTCTGCTTTACTAAAGATAGCTCAGAGAGAGGGAAACATCAAGGGGGTGTCGTTTGGAGGTGGTGGCCCAATGGTCACTCACCTGTTGTTTGCTGACGATAGCGTGGTCTTCGTGGAGGGCTCAAGGGCAAATTTTGAGACTCTACGCTCTATATTGCATGACTATGAAGCCGCATCGGGCCTGTAACGCCCGGATAATCAAGCTACAGCAACCACTGCTAATGATGCCATGTCACCACTCTTACTGTTGCTAACCTTGCAATGATTCGAAACCGTTTCAGATTTCAAATTCTAAATAAGTCAAACAACAAAAGTTTTTAAAGGTTAAAACAAAAATGTTCAGGCGGTGGCATATTTTGCTTAAATAAATATGGTGCAATAAACACATTTTTATAAAGTGCCTAGATAATTTAAAATGATTTAAAACAGAAAAGAAAATAAATAAAAAGAAAAGAAACTACAAAAACAGAAAACAAACAGAAAAGAATAGGAGAGAAAGGCCCCCCGGGCCACCGGCCCAACTGGGCAAAGGCCCAGCCGGCCCACTTCCTCTCCTTAACCCCCCCCCCCCCCGAAACCCTAGCCATCCACCCGTCGCCCCACTCGCCCCCCCACTCGCTCTCCTCCACCCCCTCGCTCTGGATCTGAATCGGAGGAGCCCGATCCCCTTCTCCCTCGCTCGACGCCCGCCGCCGCCGGTCTCCACCCCGTCGAACGCCGGCCCCTGCCTCCTCCCAGGCGCCCCCACTCGACTGGATCGGGGAGGGGCCAGGTTCCGCGCCGCCCCATCACGCCTCGACGCCGGCACCCACCTGCGTCTTCACCCATCGTCGCCGGACTGCCTCCCGCGCCGCCGCTCGTCCCCGTCGTCCCCCCCGACCTCCATCGAGCCCATTGCCCCGTCCCTGCTCCTCGATGTGAGCTCCGCCTCGCCCCTCCCCTCCCCTCCTCTCCGTCCCGGCCTTTTCACCCTGCACGCGACGCGCTCGTGCCCCTGCTCACCGGGGCCTCGCCCTGACCGGCGTGCCTCCACCCGCGCCGGCCTCGTCTTGCCCCGGACGGCGTCGCCTTCCGCCCGGGCCGTCGCCCTGCCTTGCCTCGTCGTGCTCCCCGCTCCCGTGCCGCGGTCGTCACGCCCTACCTCCTGAATTGCGCGCCCACGCGCCGGCCTCACTGGCCTCGCCCGCTGTCGCCACCCCCCCTCCGTCGCCTCCGCCCGCCGTGGCCCCGGCTGGCCACGCCGGCGTGACTCGCCATCGGTGTCGCGGCGTCCTCGTCCCGCCCTGCGGGCGAGCGCCCGCACCCAACCGCCCGCACGCCTGCGCCCGTTAGCGCTAACCCAACGCCCGTTAGGCCCCCCGGGTCACTGACTAGTGGGCCCCTGCCCAGAACGATTTTAGAAAAAGAAAAAAAAGGAATTAAATTAATTAATTAAGGAATTAATTAAGTTAACCTAATTAACTAATTAGTCTAATTAAAACAGTAATTAGTTAAGTTAACCCTGATTAACCTAATCAGAGAATGACAGGTGGGTCCCACTGGACCCACACGTCAGTTTGACCAGTCAACGCCCCTGTTGACTGCTGACGTCACGCTGACGTCATGATGACGTCAGCAAGCACTGTTTTGGATAATGTTGGATTTAATAATTAATTAAATTTCAGAAATTAATAAAATCTTTAGAAAATCATATCTTTTAACCCGTAACTCGGATTAAAATATTTTCAACATGAAAGTTGCTCAGAACGACAAGACGATTCCGGTTACACAACCCGTTCGTCCGCCACACCCCCCTAACCTATCGAACTCGCAACTTCCCCCCCCCCCCCCCCCTCCGGCTCCTCTGCCCGAAAACGCGAAACACCGGGGATATTTTCCCGGATGTTTCCCCCTTCGCCGGTATCACCTACTACCGCGTTAGGGCACATTTATCACCGCGTTTGTCATGTTATGCTTTGTGATACTTTGATTGCTCTGTTATTTATTGTGTTCCCCCTCCGTTACTTCTTTCCGGTAGACCCTGAGACTGATGCCGGTACCCCTGTGATCGACTACATCGACGATCCCTCTCTCTTGCCAGAGCAACCAGGCAAGCCCCCCCCCTTTGATCACCAGATATCGCCTACTCTTCTCTATACTGCTTGCATTAGAGTAGTGTAGCATGCTACTGCTTTCGTTATTCCTATCCTGATGCATAGCCTGTCTTTGATACTGCTGTTGATACCTTTACCTGCAATCCTACTGCTTAGTATAGGATGCTAGTGTTCCATCAGTGGCCCTACATTCTTGTCCATCTGCCATGCTATACTACTGGGCCGTGATCACTTCGGGAAGTGATCGCGGAAATATACTATATACTTTACACTGTTACATTACCTGTGATACTGTTCGGAGATGGGGGCTGAAGGGGCAGGTGGCTCCATCCCAGTAGAGGTGGGCCTGGGTTCCCGATGGCCCCCGACTGTTACTTTGTGGCGGAGCGACAGGGCAGGTTCAGACCACCTAGGAGAGAGGTGGGCCTGGCCCTGGTCGGCGTTCGCGATACTTAACACGCTTAACGAGATCTGGGTATTTGATCTGAGTCTGGCCATTTGGTCTATACGCACTAACCACCTACGCGGGAGTAGTTATGGGTATCCCGACGTCGTGGTATCAGCCGAAGCACTTCGTGACGTCAGCGACTGAGCGGCGCGCGCCGGGTTGGACCGCGTAATGTGACTTCCTTTGTAATGGAGGTTGCTAGGTCTGCTCTCCGGCCGCGTACGCAACGTGCAGGTGTGCTCAGGGCGATGGGCCCAGACCCCTGCGCGCTTAGGTTTAGACCGGCATGCTGACCTCTCTGTTGTGCCTAGGTGGGGCTGCGACGTGTTGATCTTCCGAGGCCGGGCATGACCCAGAAAAGTGTGTCCGGCCAAATGGGATCAAGCGTGTTGGGCTATGTGGTGCACCCCTGCAGGGAAGTTTATCTATTCGAATAGCCGTGTCCCTCGGTAAAAGGACGACCCGGAGTTGTACCTTGACCTTATGACAACTAGAACCGGATACTTAATAAAACACACCCTTTCAAGTGCCAGATACAACCCGGTGATCGCTCTCTAACAGGGCATCGAGGAGGGGATCGCCGGGTAGGATTATGCTATACGATGATACTTGGAGGACTTCAGTCTACTCTCTTCTATATGCTGCAAGACGGAGGCGACCAGAAGCGTAGTCTTCGATAAGACTAGCTATCCCCCTCTTATTCTGGCTTTCTGCAGTTCAGTCCACTGATATGGCCCTTTACACATATATCCATGCATATGTAGTGTAGCTCCTTGCTTGCGAGTACTTTGGATGAGTACTCACGGTTGTTTTTCTCCTCCTTTTCCCCCTTTCCCCTCTACCCGGTTGCCGCAACCAGATGCTGGAGCCCAGGATCCAGACGCCACCATCAACGACGATTCCTTCTACGCTGGAGGTGCCTACTACTACGTGCAGCCAGCTGACGACGACCAGGAGTAGTTAGGAGGATCCCAGGCAGGAGGCCTGCGCCTCGTTCGATCTGTATCCCCGTTTGTGCTAGCCTTCTTAAGGCAAACTTGTTTAACTTATGTCTGTACTCAGATATTGTTGCTTCCGCTGACTCGTCTATGATCGAGCACTTGTATTCGAGCCCTCGAGGCCCCTGGCTTGTATTATGATGCTTGTATGACTTACTTTTATTTGTAGAGTTGTGTTGTGATATCTTCGCGTGAGTCCCTGATCTTGATCGTACACATTTGCGTGCATGATTAGTGTACGATTTAATCGGGGGCGTCACAAGTTGGTATCAGAGCCGACTGCCTGTAGGAATCCCCCTTCCACACTCCTTGGCCGAAGTCGAGTCTAGACATTGCAAAAACTTTTACTAACACGGCTATGTGTCGTACGGGCACACGTCGCCGTTTGGGTGGTAGTAGGATCTTTTTATTCCTCGACCTTTACTCTGGGACTCTGAACTCTCTTCTATTCGGGTTAAGTGATTTTGCTAAATCTAACTTTAGGTTATCGAAAATACTTCCTCCCGGAGAGCCCCTTCAGGCCAGATGATCGCCTGCTGCAACAGAAGATTCTGACAATACTCTCTCATGTTTCCCCGAGACTTTTGTGTCCTTCGTCGTTGCAATTCCACACCACCGATAAGTCCCTATGGAAAGCTACATACACTTGTCGTCCATAACTTCATTCCCAGTTGATCTTGTTATTACAAGATACCTCGGAAATTCTCTCTATTTTTTCGAGAATACTTTGTGCCTACTGCCTAGCAGCTCATTATCCACATATACACCCCTACGGATAATTCTCGCACTTATCGGGTATCCGCTCATTCCCAGTTGTTCAGGTGTTTCGCCAAAGACTTCAAAATATCGTCCGATCTTCCGAAAACCCCGAGCAACCTATTGCTCTTGAAATTCTCGCTTGCTTGCATTATGGTTAATCCCATAAGTTTCGTAATCTTATTGGTCTCCCTTGTCTTTATCATTTTAAGTCCGTTGATTCAATATGTTGAGGATGCTCGCATTCCTCAGTCAAATCCTAGGATTCATCCTTCCGGCTCAGACGTCAATTGGATATGAGCTGGTTCTTGACCAATCAATGCCTTGATCGTTTGTGCTTCCAAGTCTGTTGAACTTATTCATTTTCGATCAGAACGATTGCTTCTGATCCCTTGATTTGGAGATCATAAAGTTTCTTTGCATTAAGCTTTGAATTAGTCAGTTGTTTCTATAACCCGATGCCATGGCATTCCTTCTTCCTTTGATTGAGTACCGATACTCACATCAGCCCCGTTGTGGATCGCCATACCCATTGCCGGGTTATTATCCGACAAGGTCCTTCACAACCAAAATTCTTGTGAGTTCTTTACCTGATACATAATGCCCTTAGTAAATTGTATCATCTGCTTGGCCAACCATGCTCTGCTTTCGAGCTGGTCGTATTTACTATTGAAGCTTGTGGTATATGTTTCCACGATACCCCGACGGGTTGAACCTATGCCTTCCTTTATATGTGTGAGCTCGGAAGTTTTCACGAGTCATACTCATCCGGTATTTCACCAGATAAAACTTTCAACACTAATGCCTTTATCAAAGCGAAAAGTGAATGGAAGGTTATACATTGAAGAAGTGGGAGTCGATCTTGAACTTTGTGTTCATGCCCATGGACACGATGTAGATCCTATCCTGGAAGCTTCTTGTAATAATAGCTATTTCCTTGATATAATATCCTTTGGCTTCGTCGAATTGATCCTTTGCAATCATGGTTCCGACCATATGTTCTTCTTTGATCCCATTTCTCGGGCAAGTTTAAGCACTTGTCTTCTGTGGATCAATACCCTAGTCCAACCTTTACTTTGATCTACCGTCGAGTATTACCCCCTGGTATCTCGAGATTATCACGAAACTGCATAACTCCTTATGGGTTCTTCATCAACTGTTATTTCTCACCAATTCCAATTTTTCTGGGTTTTGGGTTGTCGTCAACCGAGAACACCGGTAAGTGGACCCATTCCGCACTCTGGTTCGATAACTCTAAGTAATATTCGTTACTTATGAGTTTAAAAATCCTTCCATTCATTCCAAGCCTGATCGGCTATATCATTATCGTGCTAAATTTTAAACTGTGCTACCTGGTCCTTAATCCCGGAGCACAACTTTCGATGATGAGCTAAGCTTACGTCGATCTTCCTCGTCATATCAGTTCACCTTGAACAACAAGCTTGATTTCAAGTTTGTGTCCTACCCATGGTTCCAATAACCTTCCGCTTCATCATTCCTTTGAATTGATGTCGTCGCTGATTGATTACATTTTGAAATCTCTCGACAAATGTGTCGTGATCATCATCAACCTTTTGAGGTCTTCCAAGATATCTATTGAATTCTTGATGAGAAATAGCGTCCTTTCCCTCGATGATTTGGGTTATCATCGACAACCTTATTGCATTCCCTCCAACACATAACTTGTTCCTGTTTTGTGTTGTACCTTGAGTCCCTTGTTAACCGACTTATGTTATGTTCTACCTTGAAATATTACCATCTTCTATGTCAAGAATGTCGTGAGAATTTCACCACCTAATAAGAATTCTAGATACAAGTGATACTTCTCACCATCACCATTCTTTCTTGGTCCCCGTTTTGCTTCCAACAAGTGAACAGTGTTGTTTGGATTCTGCCCTTCTAGCAACCCTCTTGCTTTGAAGTTAATGGTCGACCGTTCATCCTTAGCCTATTGATTATTGAATCACCATTCCGACATCGATCGTGCAGCCCAGCCCATATTCGGGTGCACCTTTCAACCAATGTTTAATTGTGTATGTTTTCCTCGAGCATACACCAATATACCATTTGATCCGACAAATGTTATCTCCTTGTTCACATAAGTGTGGAAATCCATCTTTTGAAAATCTCAATGAATTGTCACCGAGTTCATCAGCCACCTCCTCATCCTCTCCTTGGTTTAATGATGAACTCATGATTCGGAACTTGCTTCCATAGTTTATTCCCGAGAAGCTTGCAACTCCATCACATCAATTTGTGTTGCACCTTTTCTTCTCAGGCATCCTGAGTCTGAGGTACCCTGACACCAATCAGATCTGAATCTCGGTCAGATATGATGGTTGGAACATATTTCCAGGAGTTATAACATCTTTACATGACCCGGTAAGGTGGTGCCTTTGCTTAGCACCCCTGGCCTGAGGCCCTATTGTTATAGATTCCTTTTCAGCAAGGTTATCCTTTCTTCCATGAGGAAATTGTAAGACTTATTCTATAAGTTGTTCCTGATGGATCCTTTGTGTTTCCAAAGGCTGATCTTTACCCAATGACCATGTCAATGCTATCTCGAAGCATGTCTGAGGTACTCCGATTTTCAACAATAACATTCGAAGCCCGATGCTAATTGTTATTTGCTCAATTATCCAAACACCGTTGTATGGGTAATGTCATGAAATTTCTCTCCCCTACCTAAGGAGTTTTCTACATTATATCCTCTCCTGGATATCATTCTCTACTTGTCCTTGGTAAAGCTATACCCTTGAAATATGTGTTTAAACACCTTTTCCTTCCCATTATTCTGTTTAAACCTGATAATCACTTTTCCTTCCCATTGGTTTGTTTAAACCTTCTTGTGATCTATATAATATAAGCAGTAATAATTCCCTGCTTATGTGAACACCTTGGTGTACAACCCTGTTAGTAAGACCCCGTTACTTTTGTTGATGACATTTCGGTGACCGTCGATGGACGAGAACTTTGCCTACTGGTCCGCCTCGTTTCAACGAGCAGGAAAATGGTTCTCTTCGTCCCTCGCCCTTGGTACCGATGTTGTTGTCGACTTAACTGACAGGTTATCCTCCGGCACGCCTTGCTTACATGATCGTGCAAAGCGTCACTGCCTCCCTACTTTTAACCCACATGGTGGGCCCATAACCCACAGTTCCACAGGATCGAAACCTGACTCTCCTGTACACCACCTGTTCCCAAGGTTGTTCCTCACGCTTGACTTCGTATGTAATTCACGGACCACCTGCCTAGTGATCTATTTTGGTATGAGGCGCAATACCTATTCTCGTTGCCCTGAAACCCTTTCACCTTCTGTTTAGGCATCGAAGGATTGCCTATCCGTTTGAAACTTCTCATGGTACCATCTTTCCTTGCTCTCGATATCTTCTTAAGTTTCAAATCGAGAGATACTTATGCTTCTACCCTGAGTTAACCGTCTGATGCTCGATCTTGTTAGAATCCATCCATATAGAGTTTTTCCTGCTTACCCTTTCGTAAGTACGGTGAAGGTCCTGAAGGAAGGATGGCGACTTCATCAGGATGACCTGAAGCAGACAAATGAAGACATCAATGTAATGGATCAACTACATCAGGAAGAACAACCAACACCGAGTAGAATCGTTAGATTTCGTAACCAGATCCCTTCCCCTTATAACCGCTCCTAAATCTCGGGACGAGATTTCTTGTAGTGGAGGAGAATTGTAACGCCCGGATAATCAAGCTACAGCAACCTCTGCTAATGATGCCACGTCACCACTCTTACTGTTGCTAACCTTGCAATGATTCGAAACCGTTTCAGATTTCAAATTCTAAATAAGTCAAACAATCAAAGTATTTAAAGGTTAAAACAAAAATGTTCAGGCGGTGCCATATTTTGCTTAAATAAATATGGTGCAATAAACACATTTTTATAAAGTGCCTAGATAATTTAAAATGATTTAAAACAGAAAAGAAAATAAATAAAAAGAAAAGAAACTACAAAGACAGAAAACAAACAGAAAAGAATAGGAGAGAAAGGCCCCCCGGGCCACCGGCCCAACTGGGCAAAGGCCCAGCCGGCCCACTTCCTCTCCTTAACCCCCCCCCCCCGAAACCCTAGCCGTCCACCCGTCGCCCCACTCGCCCCCCCACTCGCTCTCCTCCACCCCCTCGCTCTGGATCTGAATCGGAGGAGCCCGATCCCCTTCTCCCTCGCTCGACGCCCGCTGCCGCCGGACTCCACCCCGTCGAACGCCGGCCCCTGCCTCCTCCCAGGCGCCCCCACTCGACTGGATCGGGGAGGGGCCAGGTTCCGCGCCGCCCCATTACGCCTCGACGCCGGCACCCACCTGCGTCTTCACCCATCGTCGCCGGACTGCCTCACGCGCCGCCGCTCGTCCCCGTCGTCCCCCCCGACCTCCATCGAGCCCATTGCCCCGTCCCTGCTCCTCGATGTGAGCTCCGCCTCGCCCCTCCCCTCCCCTCCTCTCCGTCCCGGCCTTTTCACCGCGCACGCGACGCGCTCGTGCCCCTGCTCACCGGGGCCTCGCCCTGACCGGCGTGCCTCCACCCGCGCCGGCCTCGTCTTGCCCCGGACGGCGTCGCCTTCCGCCTGGGCCGTCGCCCTGCCTTGCCTCGTCGTGCTCCCCTCTCCCGTCCCGCGGTCGTCACGCCCTACCTCCCGAACCGCGCGCCCACGCGCCGGCCTCACTGGCCTCGCCCGCTGTCGCCACCCCCCCTCCGTCGCCTCCGCCCGCCGTGGCCCCGGCTGGCCACGCCGGCGTGCCTCGCCATCGGTGCCGCGGCATCCTCGTCCCGCCCTGCGGGCGAGCGCCCGCTCGGGTGCGCCCGCACCCAACCGCCCGCACGCCTGCACCCGTTAGCGCTAACCCGACGCCCGTTAGGCCCCCCGGGTCACTGACTAGTGGGCCCCTGCCCAGAACGATTTTAGAAAAAGAAAAAAAAGGAATTAAATTAATTAATTAATTAATTAATTAAGGAATTAATTAAGTTAACCTAATTAACTAATTAGTCTAATTAAAACAGTAATTAGTTAAGTTAACCCTGATTAACCTAATCAGAGAATGACAGGTGGGTCCCACTGGACCCACACGTCAGTTTGACCAGTCAACGCCCCTGTTGACTGCTGACGTCACGCTGACGTCATGATGACGTCAGCAAGCACTGTTTTGGATAATGTTGGATTTAATAATTAATTAAATTTCAGAAATTAATAAAATCTTTAGAAAATCATATCTTTTAATCCGTAACTCGGATTAAAATATTTTCAACATGAAAGTTGCTCAGAACGACAAGACGATTCCGGTTACACAACCCGTTCGTCCGCCACACCCCCCTAACCTATCGAACTCGCAACTTTCCCCCCCCCCCCTCCGGCTCCTCTGCCCGAAAACGCGAAACACTGGGGATATTTTCCCGGATGTTTCCCCCTTCGCCGGTATCACCTACTACCGCGTTAGGGCACATCTATCACCGCGTTTGTCATGTTATGCTTTGTGATGCTTTGATTGCTCTGTTATTTATTGTGTTCCCCCTCCGTTACTTCTTTCCGGTAGACCCTGAGACTGATGCCGGTACCCCTGTGATCGACTACATCGACGATCCCTCTCTCTTGCCAGAGCAACCAGGCAAGCCCCCCCCCCCCCTTTGATCACCAGATATCGCCTACTCTTCTCTATACTGCTTGCATTAGAGTAGTGTAGCATGCTACTGCTTTCGTTATTCCTATCCTGATGCATAGCCTGTCTTTGATACTGCTGTTGATACCTTTACCTGCAATCCTACTGCTTAGTATAGGATGCTAGTGTTCCATCAGTGGCCCTACATTCTTGTCCGTCTGCCATGCTATACTACTGGGCCGTGATCACTTCGGGAAGTGATCGCGGAAATATACTATATACTTTACACTGTTACATTACGTGTGATACTGTTCGGAGATGGGGACTGAAGGGGCAGGTGGCTCCATCCCGGTAGAGGTGGGCCTGGGTTCCCGACGGCCCCCGACTGTTACTTTGTGGCGGAGCGACAGGGCAGGTTCAGACCACCTAGGAGAGAGGTGGGCCTGGCCCTGGTCGGCGTTCGTGATACTTAACACGCTTAACGAGATCTGGGTATTTGATCTGAGTCTTGCCATTTGGTCTATACGCACTAACCACCTACGCGGGAGTAGTTATGGGTATCCCGACGTCGTGGTATCAGCCGAAGCACTTCGTGACGTCAGCGACTGAGCGGCGCGCGCCGGGTTGGACCGCGTAACGTGACTTCCTTTGTAATGGAGGTTGCTAGGTCTGCTCTCCGGCCGCGTACGCAACGTGCAGGTGTGCTCAGGGCGATGGGCCCAGACCCCTGCGCGCTTAGGTTTAGACCGGCGTGCTGACCTCTCTGTTGTGCCTAGGTGGGGCTGCGACGTGTTGATCTTCCGAGGCCGGGCATGACCCAGAAAAGTGTGTCCGGCCAAATGGGATCAAGCGTGTTGGGCTATGTGGTGCACCCCTGCAGGGAAGTTTATCTATTCGAATAGCCGTGTTCCTCGGTAAAAGGACGACCCGGAGTTGTACCTTGACCTTATGACAACTAGAACCGGATACTTAATAAAACACACCCTTTCAAGTGCCAGATACAACCCGGTGATCGCTCTCTAACAGGGCATCGAGGAGGGGATCGCCGGGTAGGATTATGCTATACGATGCTACTTGGAGGACTTCCGTCTACTCTCTTCTATATGCTGCAAGACGGAGGCGACCAGAAGCGTAGTCTTCGATAAGACTAGCTATCCCCCTCTTATTCTGGCTTTCTGCAGTTCAGTCCACTGATATGGCCCTTTACACATATATCCATGCATATGTAGTGTAGCTCCTTGCTTGCGAGTACTTTGGATGAGTACTCACGGTTGCTTTTCTCCTCCTTTTCCCCCTTTCCCCTCTACCCGGTTGCCGCAACCAGATGCTGGAGTCCAGGATCTAGACGCCACCATCGACGACGATTCCTTCTACGCTGGAGGTGCCTACTACTACGTGCAGCCAGCTGACGACGACCAAGAGTAGTTAGGAGGATCCCAGGCAGGAGGCCTGCGCCTCGTTCGATCTGTATCCCCGTTTGTGCTAGCCTTCTTAAGGCAAACTTGTTTAACTTATGTCTGTACTCAGATATTGTTGCTTCCGCTGACTCGTCTATGATCGAGCACTTGTATTCGAGCCCTCGAGGCCCCTGGCTTGTATTATGATGCTTGTATGACTTATTTTTATTTGTAGAGTTGTGTTGTGATATCTTCCCGTGAGTCCATGATCTTGATCGTACACATTTGCGTGCATGATTAGTGTACGATTTAATCGGGGGCGTCACAGGGCCAGAAAGTAAATCTTAATAAGTCGGCGATATTCTTTGGTAAAGACACCCTGGATGAAGACAAGAACGAGCTCAAGCAAGTACTGGATATATCGGAGGAGGCCCTGAGTGAACGATACTTAGGCCTCCCTACGGTAGTGGGGAGAGCTAAGGATGGTACTTTTAAGTATGTCAAGGATAGTGCTAAGGGCAAAGTATCGGGATGGAAGGGTCAAGGCTTATCAAAAAATGGCGAGAGAGGTCTTAGTCAAATCCGGACTGCAATCCACACCAACCTTTACCATGAGCTGTTTTCAACTCACGAAGAAAATGTGCGGGAACCTGTCATCAACTGCTTCAAACTTCTGGTGGGGTGAAACAGATGGTCATAAGAAGGTGCACTGGATTGGATGGGACAAAATGTGTATGCGAAAGCATGAAGGAGGGCTAGGGTTTAGGGACCCGGAAGCTTTCAACCAAGCCATGCTTGCCAAAGCAGCTTGGCGCTTCCTGCAAGTGCCAAACTCGCTGTGCGGACGTGTGCTAAGGGCGCGGTATTTTCCCCATGGGTCGATTATTAATGCAACATGCCCTGCTGGCGGGTCATACACATTCAGAAGCATAGCGCATGGTCGTGATCTCCTTGCGGACAGCCTGATATGGCGTATTGGAGACGGGTCACGAATACTGATCCACCATGATAATTGGCTCCCAAGGAGCGGTAGCCTCAAGCCACTGGGCCAAAGCTACATAGCAGGCATTACTCGTGTTGGTGATCTGCTCGAAGCCGATGGTACCTCATGGGACAAACAAAAAGTACAGGATATGTTTGCCCCGGATGAGGCTCAAGAGATTCTTCAAATACCAGTTGGGGGACCGGGGGTGCAAGACTACCAAGCTTGGAACTACACAAAGAATGGTGTCTTCACAGTCCGCTCAGTATACCACCTCCGCATGAGCCAGAAGAGGGGAAGATCTGGACGGCCGGAGTCTTCATCCTCAGTGGCGGACCACAAGTCTTGGCTGAGTCTTTGGGATACGATAGTGCCGGGCAAAGTTAAGATCCACATGTGGCGGTTGATTAGGAATGGCCTTGCTGTGGGAGCGGAACTTTTAAGGAGGAAGATCAAGCAGGGTGTTTTGCACGGCGTGTGGGCGGGAAGAAACAAACTATCACAGATTCTGGGGGAGCTATCACTCTGCTAAGTTTTGGAAGGTAATGCAGTCAGAATTGGGGGTACCGGTGGCGATCCCGCCGAAGTCAGCTAGCTCCCAGAGTGCATTGTCGAGATGGTTGATGTCATGGTTCGCGGAGGCTACGGATGATGAGCGAGCGGTCATGGTTCAGGGGGCATATGCGCTCTGGCTCGCCAGGAATAATGCACGCGATGGGCAGCGGATCGAGGAGGCAGAGATGATAGCCAAAAGAGTCTTCCATCTAATGGCCGAGTGGCAATCAATACATGGCCGGAAGAGTAAGCTGAACACGGCGGCGGTGAAGGAAAAATGGAGGCCCCGGAGGAGGGGTGGGTGAAGGTAAACGTCGACGGAGCCACATCGAAAGGAGGGGACAGCGGTGGGGCCGGGCTGGTCTTTCGAAACCATGACGGTGCTTTCTTAGGAGGTTTTTGCCATGTCCTTCCACTGGGAAGTGACCCCGCAAGGACTGAACTCCTAGCATGCAGAAGGGCCACACAGGTCGCCGAGGAGCTGAACATCGCCAACTTACACATCGAGATGGATTGTAAGGAGATCGTATGTAAACTATAAGGCACGCAAAAGGATTTCTCACCGCTAGGGCCTGTGGTGGAGGAGGTCAAGCGCCTGCTGGCCTCGAGGGAGAGCTGAAAGATTGCATGGGTTCGGCGGGATGCTAATAAAGCTGCCCACTTGTTAGCTAGGGAAGCAGTTTCAACTAAATTAAGCAAGGTGTGGCTGCATGTGCCCCAGACTTTCTTCTGCAGACAATTTCGGATGAAATGCCTGTTTGGGATGCTTAAATAAAGTTATGAATGAAGTTCAAACAAAAAGAGACGTGGAGGCCGAAACCATGAGTTATCCTCGCGTGATGATTAATTAAAGAAAACACGAATTGAAACCTGCACGAAAGAGATGCCATTGCCATCCATCCATGAAGAGGCGAAAGCATCAAGCCGCCACTTCATATTTTGACTCACGGGCTGGCGCCCCGCATCGTTATCCGACCCAGTGGCGCCCGTGACGTGTTCGTCCCTATCCATACTCCGCGACGCACCGCAGCTCGCCGGGGTCTGCACGAGTCTACGAGCACGCGGGGCCGGCCACGGCGGGAGAGCGACACGCCACGGCTGACGCGAGCTGACAGCCGAGTTAGTATTAGGCCAACTCCACCATACGACCTTATCCTGTCCGGTCCCGTTCGTTTGGGATAAAACGGATAAACAAGGCGGCCCAGCGCGCGACGGCCCGGACCCATCTGATCCGTTTTGTATCCGGGCTGACCCATTTCGAGTGCAAACTTGCGCCGGGTTTGGGTTGTGGCGGACACCAAACGAACGCGCGCCTCGTCCGCATCGGGGCTGCGTGGCAGGCGGCCCCACCTGTCATCCGCACATCGAAAGGTCGCCGTCCTTCTTTAAGTGGGAACCGTGGACCGGTCGTCATCCACACTGCCCCACGCCACCCCGCGGCCTCCTCAAAACCCGACAGCGCCGAACCCTGGCCCTCCCTTGTCCTCGAGCTCGCCGGTCGGCCACCACGAAGCCATGGGCTTCTGGAACCGCAAGGGGAAGCACGACCGTGTGGCCGGCTCCTCCTCGGGGCGCCGCCGCGGCTCCGTGAAGAAGGAGGAGCCCGCGTCACCGCCGCGCTCCTCCCGTCGAGCCCCCGCGCCGGCCCCCTTCACCATCAATCCTAGGCCCGCTGGCGAGCGCGACCGACAGTACCTCGCGGCGGACGTGTGCCGGCGGTACTGGGGTACGAGGACGCCGGTCCAGTGGAGCGACGTCCACCTCCCCAACGGATGGCACCTCAGCACCGACCGTGTGCCGATCCCGCCGGTGCCGGCGACCGGCCGTATGCGCAGCGATGAGATCGAGCGCCGCCGCCGCCTCCTCCCCGACGACCTGTTCTACGACGACAGGTACGCCCCCGACTCGGTGCTCTGGGACACATGGCTCCAGGACAATCACGACACGCGTCGCGCGTCCTACTTCGTCGGTACGGTGTCGGGGCCGTGGCGGCCACGTCGAGAGGTGCGCGGGCGTACGCGGGTGCGCGGCCTCACGCCCACACCGTCGCCTTCCCCGTCTCCGTCACCACCTCCACCTCCTCGCATGACAGCGGAGGAGGAGGCCCGGCTCATGCAGCGTGTCATGGAGGACTCCATGAACACGCACGACGAGCGCCAGTGGGTCGACTTGGAGGAGGCGCTTGCACTCTCTGGCGCCGGCGACGTCGCCTTCCCCCAGTTGGAGATGGTGGCCGTCAAGGAGGAGGAGAGGATGGAGGAGGCTATGGAGGTGGAGCCGGTGGCCGCGCTCCACCCCGGCCTGGTGGGCCAGCAATGGAGTTGGTCGTGCACCGCGCCGGAGATGGCCGACGCCGTGAGGGGCGTGAACTGCTGCCTCATGCCGTCGCGGTCACCGGAGCGGGAGGCGTCGCCACGGGAGGAGGTCGTGCAGGCACCTCCCGCCGTCGAGCCCGTCCCCGTCTACCACGCACCGCCGACCCACCTCTGGACGCCGCCGACCTACGTGGACCTCGTCAGCAACGACGACGACGCCGGCAGCCACTGAAGACGGCAACGGCGACGGCATCAACGGGCACGGGCAGAAGCGCGCTGGCGGCGGCCTTTTTTTATTTTCTTTTTTATGTTTAATTATGTCAAGTTGGATGTGAAACTGGGCCGTTTTGTGGCCGTGGCGACCCTAACTAAGTTTTATGTTTATTAAACTGCGTTTATTTACTTTTTTTAGTCATTTTATTTACGTTTTTTTGTTTTTTAAATCATGTCCAACGCGGACGTGATTTGGGGTGCGGCCGCGCGGTGGGCGCACGCACGACCCAACGGACAAGACGGGACATGGCGAACCCATCGACGCCTTAAAGGGACAAAATCCGGCCAAACCGGACATCCGTTTAGGGTCGCGCGGTGGAGTCGGCCTTAATCACCGCATTTTTACACGGAGACCCAGCATGGGCTCCGGTGCCTTCACGTGGGTGGGCTACCGGCACTATTTATTCCCCTCCGTTTACTTTCTCTCCGGTTTGGTTCTTGCAAGTACGGTTCACGGTCGCCTTTCGCGCTGGCCAGCTGTTTCGTTGGAGACGAAACGAAAAAGGACGATGCGCCGGCCCGACTAAAGAATGCTCCCGTTTTTTAGGGAACCGCCTTTGCTGGATGGCTTGCAAGTGGCGGCTAAAAGTGTGTGTGGTAAAATTTTGATGGCCACTTTTGGCTTGAGATGAGGTGTTTGCTCGGAAGAACATGTGCGAGGGGGACAATGGATCGAAGGAAAAGGCTGGATCACCCGAGCGCGCCACGTTGCTGCCGACCTGGACCATGGAAGAGCAGAACGAGCCCAACAGCCACTGGCCGTTTCCGGAGTTTCAACCAAAAGAGTCTCTAATCAGTACGCGGTGTGAGCCTCACTTGCTGAGGAAGCATCGCCCAGCTTGCAATCAGTGCCTTTTCTTTTTCAGAGTATAATCGGAGTAGCTAGCTTCCTCCATGTTTACACCAGGACCCTCCATTTCCTCCTTAAATGTTTGAAACATCTGTCCCATTAGTGTCCGGACAAAAAAGGCGACCCTCCACTTGCTCACTAAACTCAGGACTGACCGGCACTCCTCAAACCGTGACCAAATCTGAGGGTAACACGAGGAGTCGCGGACATCCCGGGACATGCCAAGGCACGCCGCTCCATGTCATAGCCATCTTACGACGTCCCACCTGCAACCATCCAATCCTCCTTCTTCTCTCATCTCTATATCGTGTGGAGCAGGCAACAACGTGGGCGGAGGAGGCGGTGCCTCACGGCGGCGACGCCGTGGGCAGAAAAGGGGGCCGGTGACAACATGGACGACAATGCGGGAGGCGGTTGATGACCTCGCGCGCCCATATTGTGCTGCCCTTCCTCATCTTCGCGCGTGTGTGGGCCGTGCACGCGTTGGCGGTTGTGCGCGCGTTGCCTGAAGCTCACGCACACATCACTCCAGGAGGCGTTGTGCGTGTCGCCGCTACATGCGTCCGTGCTGAGTGCGCGTGTGGTGCCGCTGCTTGCGTGCTTTAGCCGGACAGCAACGCCACATGGAATGATTAGAGTAGGGAGGACAATTTTGAGGAGTCTAGTTGTGCACGCATGCAAATGAAGGGATCAGAGCGGACGCGCCCGGGCACTCATCGGGCGTGTCCCCGGACGTTTAGGGTCCACATTTGTCCATCCTACCTATAGATGCTCTTAGCTCTAACCACCTCTCTCCTTTTTGGGTGAATGTACTTTCATCTTTTCAGGTCGTTGTGGCACCGTCAAAAAATCTACATAAAGATCATTTTTCTTTCATCCATTCTCATCGAAGAGGCGGCGACAGTAAGTTTCCTTACTTTATTGGTCAACCCGTGGATTCTACTTCCCTTTGCATGACTCTCCAGCAGTCAAGGGTGAAGAGAGGAATCATGGTGACTTGGCTCCGGCTAGTAGTTTATATTAGGGTTTTCCTCCTCGCAGGGACGACACTCAGGCAAATGACGAAGTCTATTCTTTGAGTTGGTCTTTTGGGAGCCTATCCTCCTTTATTTTGTCTGTCAGGATGGAATCGACGACAGCGTGGACGATGATGGTGGAGGCGGTTGATGACGTCACGCGCCCATGTTATGTTGCCCGACCTTGTCTTATGCTCATCGCACGTGTGGGCCGTGCGCGTGCTGGCGGGTCGCACACGTGTTGCTTGGAGCTCACGCACGCGTCTCTCCAGGAGGCGTTGTGCGTGCCGCCGCTACATGCGTCCATGCTGAGTGCGCGTGGGTGCCGCTGCTTGCGTGCTTTGGCCGGACAACAATGCCGCACATAAACTGTTTCATGGAATGACCAAAGCAGGGAGGACGATTTTGAGGAGTTTGGTTGTGCACGCATGCAAATGAGGGATCAAAAGGGGACGTTCGAGGGTCCATATTTGTCCATCCTGCCTGTAGATGCTCTTACCTCCGACCCCCTTTTGCGTACATGTACTTTGGTCTTTTCAGGCCGTCGTAGCACCGTGAAAAAAATCTATAGAAAGATCAGTTTTCTTTCCTCCGCTCCCAGGGAAGAGGTGGCGGCGGCAAGTTTCCTTCGTACTTCATCAGTCAACCTGTGGATTCTCCTTCCTTTTGCATGACGCTCCAGCAGTCAGTGATGAAAAGGAGAATCATGGTGACTTGGCTTAGGCTAGTAGTTTATATTAGGGGTTTTCTCCTCGCAGGGACGACGTTTAAGCAAATGGCAACATCTATTCTTTGAGTTGGTCATTTGGGATTCAATCCTCCTCGAGTTTGTCTGTCAGGATGGTATCGACGGAGTTTCCTCGTAGATTTCTGTCGTCTTCTTCGAACGGCGATTGTTGGTGTCAAAACCGGCGGATCTCGGGTAGGGGGTCCCGAACTATGCGTCTAAGGCGGATGGTAACAGGAGGCAAGGGACACAATGTTTACCCAGGTTTGGGCCCTCACGATGGAGGTAATACCCTACTTCCTGCTTGATTGATCTTGATGATATGAGTAGTACAAGAGTTGATCTACCACGAGATCGTAGAGGCTAAACCCTAGAAGGTAGCCTATGGTATGATTGTTGTTGTCCTACGGACTAAACCCTCTGGTTTTATATAGACACCGGAGGGGGCTAGGGTTACATAGAGTCGGTTACAATGGGAGGAGATCTACATATCCGTATCGCCAAGCTTGCCTTCCACGCCAAGGAGAGTCCCATCCGGACACGAGACAAAGTCTTCAATCTTGTATCTTCATAGTCCAACAGTCCGGCCAAAGGATATAGTCCGGCTGTCCGGATACCCCCTAATCCAGGACTCCCTCAGTAGCCCCTGAACTAGGCTTCAATGACGACGAGTTCGGCGTGCAGTTTGTCTTCGGCATTGCAAGGCGGGTTCCTCCTCCGAATACTCCATAGAAGATTTTGAACACAAGAATAGTGTCCGGCTCTGCAAATCAAGTTCCACATACCATTGTAGAGAGAATAATATTTTCAACAATCTAATCTGATGACGTACTTAATTTCATGGCATCACACCACGGCCCGGTCATTATTCGAACCGTTTTTCTCAACCAGCCTTGGCGCATATTGCGAGGCAGTTTCTTTGGCAGGTCTTGTCAAAGCAGAGATCGTGTCCCCTTATCGCGGGATTCTCATCAATACGGACGTGGGTAACCCAATCGTGCCCGCTGGTATGACTCCTCAATTGTAGGCAAGTCCCAAACGGTCACGAGGAGGACGCTTGGTATTCACCCTCTTTATAAAGAGGCCAAGGCCTGTCCCTTTTTATTCCTCGAACTCAATCGAATCCCTCCCCCGCCTTGAGTTCCAACACCCAAAGCTCAGGTCAGGCACTTCGGACCTTCAGCCATGTCCAGATCCAACCCTCAAGGTCGGCGGATGCCCTCCTCCGTCACGGAGGAAGACGTCAAAAAGTTAAGAGAGGCCAGGTTTTTGACCGGCGAGATCGCGCACTGGCTGCCTGCTCAAAGGCAGGTCATACCTACTACCAAATCTGGCGAGAGCGTCGTGTTCATATCTCACTTTCTTCGAGGGCTAGGCCTCGCTCTGGATCCCTTCGTGAGGGGGCTCATGTTCTATTACGGGCTGGATTTCCATGATTTAGCTCCGGATTCTATTCTCCACATCTCTTCTTTTATCGTCGTGTGTGAAGCTTTCCTCCGCATCACCCCTCACTTCGGCCTGTGGCTCAAGACCTTCCAAGTGGAGCCGAAGATGATCGAGGGGAGGCACGCAGAGTGCGAAGGTGCCATAATAAGCAAAAGCGGCGATGCCCCATGGCCCGAGGGTTCCTTCCAGGAGGTGTCCAGCTTATGGCAACAAGAATGGTTTTATGTCACAGCTCCCAGGGGTACCAAATGGGTGGCTCCCCCTGCCTTTCGCTCGGGTCACCCTCCACGACTAACGTCATGGATCAACAAGGGGCTGGACTGGGGGCCAGTAAAGGATGTGCCCATACTGCAGAGCCACATCCGAGATCTCCTCGAAAGAGATATTGGTCTGGTCACAATAACGCAAGTAATGTTACTCCGTCGAACCCTGCCCTACAAACGTCGTCCCCTCCGTCTGTGGGAATTCAATCCGGAGGGACCGCGTGTTGGGGAACATAGTAATTTCAAAAAAATTCCTACGCACACGCAAGATCATGGTGATGCATAGCAACGAGAGGGGAGAGTGTTATCTACGTACCCTCGTAGACCGTAAGCGGAAGCGTTATATCAACGCGGTTGATGTAGTCGTACCTCTTCACGATCCGATCGATCCAAGCACCGAAAGCACGGCACCTCCGAGTTCTAGCACATGTTCAGCTCGATGACGATCCCCGGACTCCGATCCAGCAAAGTGTCGGGGATGAGTTCCGTCAGCACAACGGCGTGGTGACGATCTTGATGTTCTACCGTCGCAGAGCTTCGCCTAAGCGCCGCTACAATATTATCGAGGATTATGGTGGAGGGGGCACCGGACACGGCTAAGAGAACGATCACAAAGATCAACTTGTGTGTCTATGGGGTGCCCCCTGCCCCCGTATATAAAGGAGTGGAGGAGGGGAGGGCCGGCCCTCTCTATGGCACGCCCTAGGGGAGTCCTACTCCCACCGGGAGTAGGATTCCCCCTTTCCTAGTCCAACTAGGAGTCCTTCCAAGTAGTAGTAGTAGGAGACAAGGAAGGGGAAGAGAAGGAAGGAGGGGGCGCCACCCCTCCCCCTAGTCCAATTCGGACTAGTCAATGGGGGAGCGCGCGGCCTGCCTCTCCCTCTCCCCTGAAGCCCAATAAGGCCCATATACGTCTTCCCCGTATTCCCGTAACTTCCCGGTACCTCCGAAAATACCCGAATCACTCGGAACCTTTCCGATGTCCGAATATAGTCGTCCAATATATCGATCTTTACGTCTCGACCATTTCGAGACTCCTCGTCATGCCCCCGATCTCATCCGGGGCTCTGAACTCCTTCGGTACATCAAAACTCTTAAACTCATAATATAACTGTCATCGAAACCTTAAGCGTGCGGACCCTATGGGTTCGAGAACAATGTAGACATGACCGAGACACGTCTCCGGTCAATAACCAACAGCGGAACCTGGATGCTCATATTGGCTCCTACATATTCTACGAAGATCTTTATCGGTCAGACCGCATAACAACGTATGTTGTTCCCTTTGTCATCGGTATGTTACTTGCCCGAGATTCGATCGTCGGTATCTCAATACCTAGTTCAATCTCGTTACCGGCAAGTCTCTTTACTCGTTCTGTAATAAATCATCTCGCAACTAACTCATTAGTTGCATTGCTTGCAAGGCTTAAGTGATGTGCATTATCGAGAGGGCCCAGAGATACCTCTCCAACAATCGGAGTGACAAATCCTAATCTCGAAATACGTCAACCCAACATGTACCTTTGGAGACACCTGTAGAGCACCTTTATAATCACCCAGTTATGTTGTGACGTTTGGTAGCACACAAAGTGTTCCTCCGGCAAACGGGAGTTGCATAATCTCATAGTCATAGGAACATGTATAAGTCATGAAGAAAGCAATAGCAACATACTAAACGATCGGGTGCTAAGCTAATTGAATGGGTCATGTCAATCATATCATTCTTCTAATGATGTGATCCCGTTAATCAAATAACAACTCTTTTGTTCATGGTTAGGAAACATAACCATCTTCGATTAACGAGCTAGTCAAGTAGAGGCATACTAGTGACACTCTGTTTGTCTATATATTCACACATGTATTATGTTTCCGGCTAATACAATTCTAGCATGAATAAAAAACATTTATCATGATATAAGGAAATAAATAATAACTTTATTATTGCCTCTAGGGCATATTTCCTTCAGTCTCCCACTTGCACTAGAGTCAATAATCTAGTTCACATCGCCATGTGATTCAACACTAATAGTTCACATCACCATGTGATTAACACCCATAGTTCACATCGTCATGTGACCTACACCCAAAGGGTTTACTAGAGTCAGTAATCTAGTTCACATCGCTTATGTGATTAACACCCAAAGAGTACTAAGGTGTGATCATGTTTTGCTTGTGAGATAATTTTAGTCTACGGGTCTGTCACATACAGATCCGTAAGTATTTTGCGAATTCTATGTCTACAATGCTCTGCACAGAGCTACTCTAGCTAATACTCCCACTTTCAATATGTATCTAGATCGAGACTTAGAGTCATCCAGATCTGTGTCAAAACTTGCATCGACGTAACTTTTACGATGAACCTTTTTGTCACTTCCATAATTGAGAAACATATCCTTATTCCACTAAGGATAATTTTGACCGCTGTCTAGTGATCTACTCTTAAATCACTATTGTACTCCCTTGCTTAACACAGTGTAGGGTATACAATAGATCTGGTACACAGCATGGCATACTTTATAGAACCTATGGTTGAGGCATAGGGAATGACTTTCATTCTCTTTCTATCTTCTGCCGTGGTCGGGCTTCGAATCTTACTCAATTTCACACCTTGTAACACAGCCAAGAACTCTTTTCTTTGTCTGTTCCATTTTGAACTACTTCAAAATATTGTCAAGGTATGTACTCATTGAAAAAACTTATCAAGCGTCTTGATCTACCTCTATAGATCTTGATGCTTAATATGTAAGCAGCTTCGCCGAGGTCTTTCTTTGAAAAACTTCTTTCAAACACTCCTTTATGCTTTGCAGAATAATTCTACATTATTTTCGATCAAAAATATGTCATTTATATACTTGTCAGAAATGCTGTAGTGCTCCCACTCACTTTCTTGTAAATACAGGCTTCACCACAAGTCTGTATAAAACTATATACATTGATCATCTCATCAAAGCGCATATTCCAACTCCGAGATGCTTGCACCAGTCCACAGATGGATCGCTGGAGCTTGCATATTTTGTTAACACTTTTAGGATTGACAAAACCTTCTGGTTGCATCATATACAACTCTTCTTTAAGAAATCCATTAAGGAATGCAGCTTTGTTTATCCATTTGCCAGATTTCATAAAATGCGGCAATTGCTAACATGATTCGGACAGACTTAAGCATAGATACGAGTGAGAAACTCTCATTGTAGTCAACATCTTGAACTTGTCAAAAACCTTTTCCAACAATTCTAGCTTTGTAGATAGTAACACTACTATCAGCGTCCGTCTTCCTCTTGAAGATCCATTTATTTTCAATTGCTTGCCGATCATCGGGCAAGTCAACCAAAGTCCATACTTTGTTTTCATACATGGATCCCATCTCAGATTTCATGGCTTCAAGCCATTTTGCGGAATCTGGGCTCACCATCGCTTCTTCATAGTTCGTAGGTTCATCATGATCTAGTAGCATGATTTACAGAACAGGATTATTGTACCACTCTGGTGCGGATCTTACTCTGGTTGATCTACGAGGTTCAGTAATAACTTGATATGAAGTTTCATGATCATCATCATTAACTTCCTCACTAATTGGTGTAGGTGTCATATAAACCGTTTTCTGTGATGAACTACTTTCCAATAAGGGAGCAGGTACAGTTACCTCATCAAGTTCTACTTTCCTCCCACTCACTTCTTTTGAGAGAAACTCCTTCTCTAGAAAGGATCCATTCTAAGCAACGAATATCTTGCCTTCGGATCTGTGATAGAAGGTGTATCCAACTGTCTCCTTTGGGTATCCTATGAAGACACATTTCTCCGATTTGGGTTTGAGCTTATCAGGATGAAACTTTTTCACATAAGCATCACAACCCCAAACTTTAAGAAATGACAACTTTGGTTTCTTGCTAAACCACAGTTCATATAGTGTCATCTCAACAGATTTAGATGGTGCCCTATTTAACGTGAATGTAGCTGTCTCTAATGCATAACCCCAAAACGATAGTGGTAAATCGGTAAGAAAACATCATAGATTGCACTATATCCAATAAAGTACGGTTGTGAAGTTCGGACACACCATTACGCTGTGGTGTTCCAGGTGGCATGAGTTTGTGAAACTATTCCACATTCTTTTAATTGAAGACCAAACTCGTAACTCAAATATTTGTCTCCGCGATCAGATCGTAGAAACTTTATTTTCTTGTGATGATGATTTTCTACTTCACTCTGAAATTCTTTGAACTTTTCAAATGTTTCAGACTTATGTTTCATCAAGTAGATATACACATATCTGCTCAAATCATCTGTGAAGCTCAGAAAATAATGATACTTGCCATGAGCCTTAACACTCATCGGACCATATACATCAGTATGTATTATTTCCAATAATTCAGTTGCTCGCTCCGGAGAACGGAGTCTTAGTCATCTTGCCCATGAGGCATGGTTCGCAAGCATCAAGTGATTCATAATCAAGTGATTCCAAAATCCCATCAGCATGGAGTTTCTTCATGCGCTTTACACCAATATGACCTAAACGGCAGTGCTACAAATAAGTTGCACTATCATTATTAACTTTGCATCTTTTGGTTTCAATATTATGAATATGTGCATCACTATGATCGAGATCCAATGAACCATTTTCATTGGGTGTGTAACCATATAAGGTTTTATTCATGTAAACAGAACAACAATTTATTCTCTTACTTAAATGAATAACCGTATAGCAATAAACATGATCAAATCATATTCATGCTCAACGCAAACTCCAAATAACACTTATTTAGGTTCAACACTAATCCCGAAAGTATAGGGAGTGTGCGATGATGATCATATCAATTTTGGAACCACTTCCAACACACATCGTCACTTCACCCTTAACTAGTCTCTGTTTATTCTGCAACTCCCGTTTCGAGTTACTAATCTTAGCAACTGAACTAGTATCAAATACCGAGGGGTTGCTATAAACACTAGTAAAGTACACATCAATAACATGTATATCAAATATACTTATGTTCACTTTGCCATCCTTCTTATCCGCCAATCACTTGGGGTAGTTCCGCTTCCAGTGACCAGTCCCTTTGCAGTAGACGCACTTAGTCTCAGCCTTAGGACCAGACTTCGGTTTCTTCACTTGAGCAACAACTTGCTTGCTGTTCTTTTTTGAAGTTCCCCTTTTTCCCTTTGCCCTTTTCTTGAAACTAGTGATCTTGTCAACCATCAACACTTGATGTTTTTCTTGATTTCTACCTTCGTCAATTTCAGCATTACGAAGAGCTTGGGAATCGTTTCCGTTATCCCTTGCATATCATAGTTCATCACGAAGTTCTACTAACTTGGTGATGGTGACTAGAGAATTCTGTCAATCACTATCTTATCTGGAAGATTAACTCCCACTTGATTCAAGCGATTGTAGTACCCAGACAATCTGAGCACATGCTCACTAGTTGAGCGATTCTCCTCCATCTTTTAGCTATAGAACTTGTTGGAGACTTCATATCTCTCAACTCGGGTATTTGCTTGAAATATTAACTTCAACTCCTGGAACATCTCGTATGGTCCATGACATCCGAAAACGTCTTTGAAGTCCCGATTCTAAGCCGTTAAGCATGGTGCACTAAACTATCAAGTAGTCATCATATTGAGCTAGCCAAACGTTCATAACGTCTACATCTGCTCTTGCAATAGGTCTGTCACCTAGCGGTGCATCAAGGACATAATTCTTCTGTGCAGCAATGAGGATAAACCTCAGATCACGGATCCAATCCGCATCATTGCTACTAACATTTTTCAACACAATTTTCTCTAGGAACATATCAAAATTAAATGGGGAAGCAACAACGCGAGCTATTGATCTACGACATAGATATGCTAATACTACCAGGACTAAGTTCATGATAAATTTAAGTTCAATTAATCATATTACTTAAGAACTCCCACTTAGAAAGACATCCCTCTAATCTTCTAAGTGATCACGTGATCCAAATCAACTAAACCATAACCGATCATCACGTGAAATGGAGTAGTTTTCAATGGTGAACATCACTATGTTGATCATATCTACTATATGATTCACGCTCGACCTTTCGGTCTCAGTGTTCCGAGGCCATATCTGCATATGCTAGGCTCGTCAAGTTTAACCTGAGTATTCTGTGTGTGCAAAACTGGCTTGCACCCGTTGTAGATGGACGTAGAGCTTATCACACCCAATCATCACGTGGTGTCTGGGCACGACGAACTTTAGCAACGGTGCATACTCAGGGAGAACATTTTTATCTTGAAATTTAGTGAGAGATCATCTTATAATGCTGTTGGAAATATGCCCTAGAGGCAATAATAAAAGCATTTGTTATTATATTTCCTTGTTCATGATAATTGTCTTTATTCGTGCTATAATTGTGTTATCCGGAAATCGTAATACATGTGTGAATAACAGACAACAACGTGTCCCTAGTAAGCCTCTAGTTGACTAGCTCGTTGATCAATAGATAGTCATGGTTTCCTGACTATGGGCATTGGATGTCAATGATAACGAGATCACATCATTAGGAGAATGATGTGATGGACGAGACCCAATCCTAAACATAGCATAAGATCGCATAGTTCGTTTGCTAGAGTTTTCCAATGTCAAGTATCTTTTCCTTAGACCATGAGATCGTGTAACTCCCGGATACCGTAGGAGTGCTTTGGGTGTGCCAAACGTCACAACGTAACTGGGTGACTATAAAGGTATACTACGGGTATCTCTGAAAGTGTCTGTTGGGTTGACACGGATCGAGACTGGGATTTGTCACTCCGCTTGACGGAGAGGTATCACCGGGCCCTCTCGGTAATGCATCATCATAATGAGCTCAATGTGATCAAAGTGTTTGATCACGGGATCATGCATTACGGTACGAGAAAAGTGACTTGCCGGTAACGAGATTGAACGAGGTATTGGGATACCGACGATCGAATCTCGGGCAAGTAAAATACCGATTGACAAAGGGAATCGTATACGGGATTAATTGAATCCTCGACATCGTGGTTCATCCGATGAGATCATCGTGGAGCATGTGGGAGCCAACATGGGTATCCAGATCCCGCTGTTGGTTATTGCCCGAGAGCCGTCTCGGTCATGTCTGCATGTCTCCCGAACCCGTAGGGTCTACACACTTAAGGTTCGGTGACGCTAGGGTTGTGAAGATATGTATATGCAGTAACCCGAATGTTGTTCGGAGTCCCGGATGAGAACCCGGACGTCACGAGGAGTTTCGGAATGGTCCGGAGGTGAAGAATTATATATAGAAAGTGTTGTTTTGGCCATCGGGACAAGTTTCGGGGTTATCGGTATTGTACCGGGACCACCAGAGGGTCCCGGGGGTCCACCGGGTGGGGCCACCTGCCTCGGGGGGCCACATGGGCTCTAGGGGGTGCGCCTTGGCCTGCATGGGCCAAGGGGAACCAGCCCCTAGAGGCCCATGCGCCTAGAGGGGGGGAAACCCTAAAGAGGGGGGGCGCCCCCTTGCTTGGGGGGCAAGTCCCACCCCTTGGCCGCCGCCCCCTAGGAGATTGCATCTCCTAGGGCCGGCGCCCCCCCTAGGGGGCTATATAAAGGGGGGGAGGGGAGGGGGGCAACGCACCCTGATCCCTGGCGCCTCCCTCTCCCTCTCCAACACCTCCTCCTCCTCCGTAGAGCTCGGCGAAGCCCTGTCGGAATACTGCAGCTCCACCATCACCACGCCGTCGTGCTACTGCTGGAGCCATCTTCCCCAACCTCTCCTTTGCCTTGCTGGATCAAGAAGAAGGAGACGTTACGCTGACCGTACGTGTGTTGAACGCGGAGGTGCCGTCCTTTCGGTGCTAGGATCTCCGGTGATTTGGATCACGTCGTGTACGACTACCTCATCCCCGTTCATTGAACACTTCCGCTCGCGATCTACAAAGTGGTATGTAGATGCAATCTCTCTCCCTTGACTCGTTTCTTAGATGAACTCATAGATGGATCTTGGTGAAACCGTAGGAAAAATTTTAATTTTCTGCAACGTTCCCCAACAGTGGCATCATGAGCTAGGTCTATGCGTAGTTCTCTATTGCACGAGTAGAACACAATTTGTTGTGGGCGTAGATGTTTTCAACTTTCTTGCCGCTACTAGTCTTATCTTGCTTCAGCGGTATTGTGGGATGAAGCGGCCCGGACCAACCTTACACGTACGCTTACGTGAGACCGGTTCCACCGACTAACATGCACTAGTTGCATAAGGTGGCTGGCGGGTGTCTGTCTCTCCCACTTTAGTTGGAGCAGATTCGATGAAAAGGGTCCTTATGAATGGTAAATAGAAGTTGACAAATCACGTTGTGGCTTTCACGTAGGTAACAAAACGTTCTTGCTAGAACCCTAATTCAGCCACGTAAAACTTGCAGCAACAATTAGAGGACGTCTAACTTGTTTTTGCAGCAAGTGCTTTGTGATATGATATGGCCAAAGTTGTGATGAATGATGAATGATCTATATGTGATGTATGATATGTTCATGCTATTGTAATAGGAATCACGACTTGCATGTCGATGAGTATGACAACCGGCAGGAGCCATAGGAGTTGTCTTTATTTTTTGTATGACCTGCGTGTCATTGAGAAACGCCATGTAAATTACTTTACTTTATTGCTAAACGTGTTAGCCATAGTAGTAGAAGTAATAGTTGGTGATCAACTTCATGGAAACACGATGATGGAGATCATGATGATGGAGATCATGGTGTCAAGACGGTGACAAGATGATCATGGAGCCCCAAGATGGAGATCAAAGGAGCTATGTGATATTGGCCATATCATGTCACGTTTATTATTTGATTGCATGTGATGTTTATCATGTTTTGCATCTTGTTTACTTAGAATGACGGTAGTAAATAAGATGATCCCTCATAATAATTTCAAGAAGTGTTCCCCCTAACTGTGCACCGTTGCGACAGTTCGTTGTTTCGAAGCACCACGTGATGATCGGGTGTGATAGATTCTAACGTTCACATACAACGGGTGTAAGACAGATTTACACATGCAAACACTTAGGTTGACTTGACGAGCCTAGCATGTACAGACATGGCCTTGGAACACAGAAGACCAAAAGGTCGAGCATGAGTCGTATAGAAGATACGATCAACATGTAGATGTTCACCAATGTTGACTAGTCCGTCTCACGTGATGATCGGACACGGCCTAGTTGACTTGGATCATGTAATACTTAGATGACTAGAAGAGGGATGTCTATCTAAGTGGGAGTTCATTAAATAATTTGATTAAATGAACTTTATTATCATGAACTTAGTCTAAAATATTTACAATATGTCTTGTAGATCAAATGGCCAACGTAGTCCTCAACTTCAATGCGTTCCTAGAGAAAACCAAGCTGAAAGACGATGGCAGCAACTATACGGACTGGGTCCGGAACCTGAGGATCATCCTCATAGCTGCCAAGAAAGATTATGTCCTACGAGCACCGCTGGGTGACGCACCTATTCTCCCTGCAGAACAAGACGTTATGAACGCTTGGCAGTCACGCTGCGATGATTACTCCCTCGTTCAGTGCGGCATGCTTTACAGCTTAGAGCCGGGGCTCCAAAAGCGTTTTGAGAGACATGGAGCATATGAGATGTTCGAAGAGCTGAAAATGGTTTTCCAAGCTCATGCCCGGGTCGAGAGATATGAAGTCTCTGACAAATTCTTTAGCTGTAAGATGGAGGAAAATAGCTCTGTCAGTGAACACATACTCAAAATGTCTGGGTAGCACAACCGCTTGACTCAACTGGAAGTTAATCTCCCGGATGAAGCGGTCATTGACAGAATCCTCCAGTCGCTTCCACCTAGCTACAAGAGCTTTGTGATGAACTACAATATGCAGGGGATGGTAAAGACCATTCCTGAGGTATATGCTATGCTGAAATCAGCAGAGGTAGAAATCAAGAAGGAGCATCAAGTGTTGATGGTGAATAAAACCACTAAGTTCAAGAAGGGCAAGGGTAAAAAGAACTTCAAGAAGGACGGCAAGGAAGTTGCCGCACCCGGTAAGCAAGTTGCCGGGAAGAAGCCAAAGAATGGACCCAAGCCCGAGACTGAGTGCTTTTATTGCAAGGGAAGTGGTCACTGGAAGCGGAACTGCCCCAAATACTTAGCGGACAAGAAGGCCGGCAAAACAAAAGGTATATGTGATATACATGTAATTGATGTGTACCTTACCAGTACTCGTAGTAGCTCTTGGGTATTTGATACCGGTGCAGTTGCTCACATTTGTAACTCAAAACAGGAGCTGCGGAATAAACGGAGACTGGCGAAGGACGAGGTGACGATGCGCGTCGGGAATGGTTCCAAGGTCGATGTGATCGCCGTCGGCACGCTACCTCTACATTTACCTACGGGATTAGTTTTAAACCTCAATAATTGTTATTTAGTACCAAGTTTGAGCATGAACATTGTGTCTGGATCTCGTTTAATTCGAGATGGCTACTCATTTAAATCCGAGAATAATGGTTGTTCTATTTATATGAGAGATATGTTTTATGGTCATGCTCCGATGGTTAATGGTTTATTCTTAATGAATCTCGTACGTGATGATACACATATTCATAGTGTGAATACCAAAAGAGTTAAAGTTGATAACAATAGTCCCACATATTTGTGGCACTGCCGCCTTGGTCACATAGGTGTCAAACGCATGAAGAAGCTCCATGCAGATGGACTTTTAGAGTCTCTTGATTATGAATCATTTGACATGTGCGAACCATGCCTCATGGGTAAAATGACCAAGACTCCGTTCTCAGGAACAATGGAGCGAGCAACCAACTTATTGGAAATCATACATACCGATGTGTGCGGTCCAATGAGTGTTGAGGCTCGCGGTGGCTATCGTTATGTTCTCACCCTCACTGATGACTTGAGTAGATATGGGTATATCTACTTAATGAAACACAAGTCTGAGACCTTTGAAAAGTTCAAGGAATTTCAGAGTGAGGTTGAAAATCAACGTGACAGAAAAATCAAGTTTTTACGATCAGATCGTGGAGGAGAATACTTGAGTCACGAATTTGGCACACACTTAAGAAAATGTGGAATAGTTTCACAACTCACGCTGCCTGGAACACCTCAGCGTAATGGTGTGTCCGAACATCGTAATCGCACTCTATTAGATATGGTACGATCTATGATGTCTCTTACCGATTTACCGCTATCTTTTTGGGGCTATGCTTTAGAGACTGCCGCATTCACTTTAAATAGGGCTCCGTCGAAATCCTTTGAGACGACACCATATGAATTATGGTTTGGGAAGAAACCTAAGCTGTCATTTCTAAAAGTTTGGGGATGCGATGCTTATGTCAAGAAACTTCAACCTGAGAAGCTCGAACCCAAGTCGGAAAAATGCGTCTTCATAGGATACCCTAAAGAAACTATTGGGTATACCTTCTACCTTAGATCCGAAGGCAAGATCTTTGTTGCCAAGAATGGATCCTTTCTAGAGAAAGAGTTTCTCTCGAAAGAAGTAAGTGGGAGGAAAGTAGAGCTTGATGAAGTGTTACCTCTTGAACCGGAAAATGGCGAAACTCAAGAAAACGTTTCTGAGGTGCCTGCACCGACTAGAGAGGAAATTAATGATGATGATCAAGATACTTCTATCAAGCTCCTACTGAAATTCGAAGGTCCACAAGGACGCGTTCCGCACCAGAGTGGTACGGCAACCCTGTCTTGGAAATCATGTTGTTAGACAACGGTGAACCTTCGAACTATGAGGAAGCAATGGCGTGCCCGGATTCCGACAAATGGCTAGAAGCCATGAAATCCGAGATAGGATCCATGTATGAAAACAAAGTATGGACTTTGACTGACTTGCCCGTTGAGCGGCGAGCCATAGAAAATAAATGGATCTTTAAGAAGAAGACAGACGCGGATGGTAATGTGACCATCTATAAAGCTCGGCTTGTCGCTAAGGGTTATCGACAAGTTCAAGGAATTGACTACGATGAGACTTTCTCACCGGTAGCGAAGCTGAAGTCCGTCCGAATCATGTTAGCAATTGCCGCATTCTACGATTATGAAATATGGCAAATGGATGTCAAAACGGCATTCCTTAATGGTTTCCTTAAGGAAGAATTGTATATGATGCAGCCGTAAGGTTTTGTCGATCCTAAGAATGCTGACAAGGTGTGCAAGCTCCAACGCTCGATTTATGGGCTGGTGCAAGCATCTCGGAGTTGGAACATTCGCTTTGATGAGATGATCAAAGCGTTTGGGTTTACGCAGACTTATGGAGAAGCCTGCGTTTACAAGAAAGTGAGTGGGAGCTCTGTAGCATTTCTCATATTATATGTAGACAACATACTTTTGATGGGAAATGATATAGAACTCTTGGACAGCATTAAGGCCTACTTGAATAAAAGTTTTTCAATGAAGGACCTTGGAGAAGCTGCTTATATATTAGGCATCAAGATCTATCGAGATAGATCAAGACGCCTCATAGGTCTTTCACAAAGCACATACCTTGATAAGATATTGAAGAAGTTCAATATGGATCAATCTAAGAAGGGGTTCTTACCTGTGTTACAAGGTGTGAAATTGAGCTCAGCTCAATGTCCGACCACGGCAGAAGATATAGAAGAGATGAGTGTCATCCCCTATGCCTCAGCCATAGGTTCTATTATGTATGCCATGCTGTGTACCAGACCTGATGTAAACCTTGCCGTAAGTTTGGTAGGAAGGTACCAAAGTAATCCCGGCAAGGAACACTGGACAGCAGTCAAGAATATCCTGAAGTACCTAAAAAGGACTAAGGAAATGTTTCTCGTTTATGGAGGTGACGAAGAGCTCGTCATAAAAGGTTACGTCGACGCTAGCTTCGACACAGATCTGGATGACTCTAAGTCGCAAACCGGATACGTGTATATTTTGAATGGTGGGGCAGTAAGCTGGTGCAGTTGCAAGCAAAGCGTCGTGGCGGGATCTACATGTGAAGCGGAGTACATGGCAGCCTCTGAGGCAGCACATGAAGCAATTTGGGTGAAGGAGTTCATCACCGACCTCGGAGTCATACCCAATGCGTCGGGGCCAATCAAACTCTTCTGTGACAACACTGGAGCTATTGCACTTGCCAAGGAGCCCAGGTTTCACAAGAAGACCAGGCACATCAAGCGTCGCTTCAACTCCATTCGTGAAAATGTTCAAGATGGAGACATAGAAATTTGTAAAGTACACACGGATCTGAATGTCGCAGATCCGTTGACTAAACCTCTCCCTAAGGCAAAACATGATCAGCACCAGAACTCTATGGGTGTTCGATTCATCACAATGTAACTAGATTATTGACTCTAGTGCAAGTGGGAGACTGTTGGAAATATGCCCTAGAGGCAATAATAAAAGCATTATTATTATATTTCCTTGTTCATGATAATTGTCTTTATTCGTGCTATAATTGTGTTATCCGGAAATCGTAATACATGTGTGAATAACAGACAACAACGTGTCCCTAGTAAGCCTCTAGTTGACTAGCTCGTTGATCAATAGATAGTCATGGTTTCCTGACTATGGGCATTGGATGTCAATGATAACGAGATCACATCATTAGGAGAATGATGTGATGGACGAGACCCAATCCTAAACATAGCATAAGATCGCATAGTTCGTTTGCTAGAGTTTTCCAATGTCAAGTATCTTTTCCTTAGACCATGAGATCGTGTAACTCCCGGATACCGTAGGAGTGCTTTGGGTGTGCCAAACGCCACAACGTAACTGGGTGACTATAAAGGTATACTACGGGTATCTCCGAAAGTGTCTGTTGGGTTGACACGGATCGAGACTGGGATTTGTCACTCCGCTTGACGGAGAGGTATCACCGGGCCCACTCGGTAATGCATCATCATAATGAGCTCAATGTGATCAAAGTGTTTGATCACGGGATCATGCATTATGGTACGAGTAAAGTGACTTGCCGGTAACGAGATTGAACGAGGTATTGGGATACCGACGATCGAATCTCGGGCAAGTAAAATACCGATTGACAAAGGGAATCGTATACGGGATTATTTAAATCCTCGACATTGTGGTTCATCCGATGAGATCATCGTGGAGCATGTGGGAGCCAACATGGGTATCCAGATCCCGCTGTTGGTTATTGCCCGAGAGCCGTCTCGGTCATGTCTGCATGTCTCCCGAACCCGTAGGGTCTACACACTTAAGGTTCGGTGACGCTAGGGTTGTGAAGATATGTATATGCAGTAACCCGAATGTTGTTCGGAGTCCCGGATGAGATCCCGGACGTCACAAGGAGTTTCGGAATGGTCCGGAGGTGAAGAATTATATATAGAAAGTGCTGTTTTGGCCATCGGGACAAGTTTCGGGGTTATCGGTATTGTACCGGGACCACCGGAGGGTCCCGGGGGTCCACCGGGTGGGGCCACCTGCCTTGGGGGGCCACATGGGCTCTAGGGGGTGCGCCTTGGCCTGCATGGGCCAAGGGGAACCAGCCCCTAGAGGCCCATGCGCCTAGAGGGGGGAAACCCTAAAGAGGGGGGGGGGCTTGCTTGGGGGGCAAGTCCCACCCCTTGGCCGCCGCCCCCCTAGGAGATTGCATCTCCTAGGGCCGGCGCCCCCCCCTAGGGGGCTATATAAAGGGGAGGAGGGGAGGGGGCAGCGCACCCTGATCCCTAGCGCCTCCCTCTCCCTCTCCAACACCTCCTCCTCCTCCGTAGAGCTCGGCGAAGCCCTGTCGGAATACTGCAGCTCCACCATCACCACGCCGTCGTGCTGCTGCTGGAGCCATCTTCCCCAAACTCTCCTTTGCCTTGCTGGATCAAGAAGAAGGAGACGTTACGCTGACCGTACGTGTTTTGAACGCGGAGGTGCCGTCCTTTCGGTGCTAGGATCTCCGGTGATTTGGATCACGTCGTGTACGACTACCTCATCCCCGTTCATTGAACGCTTTCGCTCGCGATCTACAAAGTGGTATGTAGATGCAATCTCTCTCCCTTGACTCGTTTCTTAGATGAACTCATAGATGGATCTTGGTGAAACCGTAGGAAAAATTTTAATTTTCTGCAACGTTCCCCAACAAATGCTACCGTCAATCAAAGCAAGATAAGATGCATAAAAGATAAACATCACATGCAATCAATATAAGTGATATGATATGGCCATCATCATCTTGTGCTTGTGATCTCCATCTCCGAAGCATCGTCATGATCACCATCGTCACCGGCGTGACACCTTGATCTCCATCGTAGCATCGTTGTCATCTCGCCAAACTTATTCTTCTATGACTATCGCTACCGCTTAGTGATAAAGTAATGCATTACAGGGCGATTGCATTGCATACAATAAAGCGACAACCATATGGCTCCTGCCAGTTGCCGATAACTCGGTTATAAAACATGATCATCTCATACAATATAATTTAGCATCATGCCTTGACCATATCACATCACAACATGCCCTGCAAAAACAAGTTAGACGTCCTCTACTTTGTTTGTTGCAAGTTTTACGTGGCTGCTACGTGATGAGCAAGAACCAATCTTACCTACGCATCAAAACCACAACGATAGTTTGTCAAGTTGGTGATGTTTTAACCTTCGCAAGGACCGGGCGTAGCCATACTCGGTTCAGCTAAAGTTGGAGAAACTGACACCCGCCAGCCACCTGTGTGCAAAGCACGTCGGTAGAACCGGTCTCGCGTAAGCGTACACGTAATGTCGGTCCGGGCCGCTTCATCCAACAATACCGCCGAACCAAAGTATGACATGTTGGTAAGCAGTATGACTTATATCGCCCACAAATCACTTGTGTTCTACTCGTGCATATAACATCAACACATAAAACCTAGGCTCGGATGCCACTGTTGGGGAACGTAGTAATTTCAAAAAAAATCCTACGCGCACGCAAGATACTAAATTTCAACATATCACATCACTTTCTTCGAGGGCTAGGCCTCGCTCTGGATCCCTTCGTGAGGGGGCTCATGTTCTATTACGGGCTGGATTTCCATGATTTAGCTCCGGATTCTATTCTCCACATCTCTTCTTTTATCGTCGTGTGCGAAGCTTTCCTCCGCATCACCCCTCACTTCGGCATCTGGCTCAAGACCTTCCAAGTGGAGCCGAAGATGATCGTGGGGAGGCACGCGGAGTGCGGAGGTGCCGTAATAAGCAAAAGCGTCGATGCCCCATGGCCCGAGGGTTCCTTCCAGGAGGTGTCCAGCTTATGGCAACAAGAATGGTTTTATGTCACAGCTCCCAGGGGTACCAAATGGGTGGCTCCCCCTGCCTTTCGCTCGGGTCACCCTCCACGACTAACGTCATGGATCAACAAGGGGCTGGACTGGGGGCCAGTAAAGGATGTGCCCATACTGCAGAGCCGCATCCGGGATCTCCTCGAAAGAGATATTGGTCTGGTCACAGTAACGCAAGTAATGTTACTCCGTCGAACCCTGCCCTGCAAACGTCATCCCCCCCGTCTGTGGGAATTCAATCCGGAGGGACCGCGTGTTGGGGAACATAGTAATTTCAAAAAAAATCCAACGCACACGCAAGATCAGGGTGATGCATAGCAACGAGAGAGGAGAGTGTTATCTACGTACCCTCATAGACCGTAAGCGGAAGCGTTATATCAACACGGTTGATGTAGTCGTACGTCTTCACGATCCAACCGATCCAAGCACCGACAGCACGGCACCTCCGAGTTCTAGCACACGCTCAGCTCGATGACGATCCCCGGACTCCGATCCAGCAAAGTGTCGGGGATGAGTTCCGTCAGCTCGACGGCGTGGTGACGATCTTGATGTTCTACCGTCGCAGGGCTTCGCCTAAGCACCGCTACAATATTATCGAGGATTATGGTGGAGGGGGGCACCGCACACGGCTTAGAGAACGATCATGAAGATCAACTTGTGTGTCTATGGGGTGCCCCCTGCCCCCGTATATAAAGGAGTGGAGGAGGGGAGGGTCGGCCCTCTCTATGGCGCACCCTAGGGGAGTCCTACTCCCACCGGGAGTAGGATTCCCCCTTTCCTAGTCCAACTAGGAGTCCTTCCAAGTAGTAGGAGTAGGAGACAAGGAAGGGGAAGAGGGAAGAGAAGGAAGGAGGGGGCGCCACCCCTCCCCCTAGTCCAATTCGGACTAGTCAATGGGGCGGCGCGCGGCCTGCCTCTCCCTCTCCCCTGAAGCCCAATAAGGCCCATATACTTCTTCCCGTATTCCCGTCACTCCCCGGTACCTCCGAAAATACCCGAATCACTCGGAACCTTTCTGATGTCCGAATATAGTCGTCCAATATATCGATCTTTACGTCTCGACCATTTCGAGACTCCTCGTCATGTCCCCGATCTCATACGGGTCTCCGAACTCCTTCGGTACATCAAAACTCATAATATAACTGTCATCGAAACCTTAAGCGTGCGGACCCTACGGGTTCGAGAACAATGTAGACATGACCGAGACACGTCTCCGGTCAATAACCAACAGCAGAACCTGGATGCTCATATTAATTCATACATATTCTACGAAGATCTTTATCGGTCAGACCGCATAACAACATACGTTGTTCCCTTTGTCATCGGTATGTTACTTGCCCGAGATTCGATCGTCGGTATCTCAATACCTAGTTCAATCTCATTACCGTCAAGTCTCTTTACTCGTTCCGTAATACATCATCTCGCAACTAACTCATTAGTTGCATTGCTTGCAAGGCTTAAGTGATGTGCATTACCGAGAGGGCCCAAAGATACCTCTCCGACAATCGGAGTGACAAATCCTAATCTCAAAATACGTCAACCCAACATGTACCTTTGGAGACACCTGTAGAGAACCTTTATAATCACCCAGTTACGTTGTGACATTTGGTAGCACACAAAGTGTTCCTCCGGCAAACGGGAGTTGCATAATCTCATAGTCGTAGGAACATGTATAAGTCATGAAGAAAGCAATAGCAACATACTAAACGATCGGGTGCTAAGCTAATGGAATGGGTCATGTCAATCACATCATTCTTCTAATGATGTGATCCCGTTAATCAAATAACAACTCTTTTGTTCATGGTTAGGAAACATAACCATCTTCGATTAACGAGCTAGTCAAGTAGAGGCATACTAGTGACACTCTGTTTGTCTATGTATTCACACATGTATTATGTTTCCGGCTAATACAATTCTAGCATGAATAATAAACATTTATCATGATATAAGGAAATAAATAATAACTTTATTATTGCCTCTAGGGCATATTTCCTTCACCGCGAGCTATTCAACACTTCCTCGGCATGACACTCGAGGAGATGTACAAATTCTACTTCGGACCACAAGCACTGTGTCCGGATTCTACCGAGGACGCGGGTCTGAGCTGCAATGGTCCAAATACCCAAGTAAGTCGCCATGTGGCCGAACACGTTGTATTTTTATTCATCACAACATCATTCTAAAAAGTCGCTCTTTGACCAGGACTGGATAGCAAAGGCGAAGATGATCAGGTGTCCGGCCCCCCTCCCCGAGGTCTCACCGGATCCGGTACTAGTCCGGATGTTGGAGCTTGGGCCTTACCAAGCGCCCTCACGGGAAGATAAAGGTGGGAAGAAAGAGGCTAACGCCTCCGCGAAGGCGGACAACCGGGGAGAAGAAGCCAAAGTTCCCTCTCCCCAAGGAAGGAAAAGGACCGCCTCTGAAGGCCCGGAGACAATAGTCTCTAAACGGGGAAGAAATCTTCACCAGAGGGTCCTGGACCAGGGGATACCCCAGTCGTATAGTGTCCGCAAGGGGATCAGCCCTCCATCGAGCTGTAAGTAAAAAAAGGGTTTAATAGTAAAAAAGCATCCTACTTTACCTCTGAGGAAAATAACCGAAACATTTGTCTTGTAGTCCGGATTGTAGCCCCTCTCGGCAGAGTTCGTCTTTGGGGGATCTTCTTCCGGAGATGATGGAGAGCGAAACGCCTCGCCACGCCATCCTGCCTTACGAGGCAGGCGACCCCGAGGTGTCGTCTCGGAGGGCTTCTCCCGATCCGGCAAGGCCAGAGGGTGATTCTTTGGCCACCCAAAGTCCTCAGTATACGGCTCTTGAAGAGAGCAACCGGAAGAGTCCGGCTCCGCTTGTCATGCAGTTGGACACGCTGAAGGATCTGCTAGAGCAGGCGGCTATCTCAGAAGCGCACCATGCGCTAATGGGCGCGGTGGTTGAGAGGATTTCATCCGCCGAAAGCGGGTTGCATGAAGCCTTTATGAGTCTGCTGAAAGGTTTTGAGGTACGTGAAATAGTGTGTATTTTTGACAGTATCGCACATGTTTTAGATGTGCCCTGTGCAGATAGTATCCCTGAGACTCTGGTTGCTGTCGGAAACGGCGGCAAACAGAGGATCAGAGTCCTAGGTAACAATCCAGCCGTCTTCATATGCAGGTGGCGGGAGGTCCGGTGGCTAGCCAGACTGGTGAGGTTGCCGAGCTAACACGGTGACTTGACGCGGCAGATGCCGACATCGTGCTTGTCAACAAGCGGCTTGACGAGGCACAGGGTATGTAATTTCTCTGATGATCAACATATGGTAAGAGGAGCGTAATGCCAGTATCTTAAACATGTTGTGAACTGCAGATGGAGCTGCGGCAGTGGAGACCCTTCGGGCGGAACTTGCCCGAGCCAAAAAGCAAGCCAGGAATAGTGATGCGGCCGCTCTGAAGGCGGCCGAAGAGCTGAGGGCCGAACAGGCTGCCCATTGCCAAAGTAAGGAGAAGATGGCCATTGAGTTAAGTGATGCTGCCGACCGATACCGGCTTCTTGAGAAGGAAAGCTAAGCGAAGGCTACGGAGCTGGAGAAGGCCATGGTAGCAGCCAAGGAAGCCCGCTCTACAATTAGAGCCATGAAGGAGGAGTTGCGTCACGCCGGGGATATCGCGACTGGGAAGCCCTTTATGCTGCGGATGAAATTCGTAGATCCTAAGTATGCTCCTATTGACCGGCTGTGGAGTTCTGCAGACGCCTATCTGGATTTGGCAGCGAGTGCTGCTGATGCGGCCGAGTACTTCAAAGATCAAAAAGATCGCGAAGTGGAGAAGCTGTTCTGGTCGCAATTTAATGGTCCAGCGCGTCCACTTTCTCTGAATGAGCGGATGGCCGAATGGGCCGAGCTCCATAGGTTGTCCGGACTCGCTATGAGGTCTGTTGTGGATCACCTGTGGCCGGCAGGGCCAAGGCCGAACAGTTACTTTAGCTTGGTGCAGCAGTTCCTTGGCGTTGTGTCGCGCATCGACGCCATGAAGAGGTCGGCGTGCATCTAGGGTGCGCAGATGGCGCTTGCCCGTGTCAAGACGCACTAGGCGGAGATGGAAGCCACCGCAATTGCAGCCCCGAGTTCGACAGTTAGCCGAGTAGCTGTCGAGCACTACTTTGAAGAGGTCCTTGAAGGCGCTCGTTCAATAGAAGCGCGGTGCTCGAAGAATGTTATGTTCTAATGACATGTATTCCCATTGAAAAACAATGTTTTACTGAATTATATAAAGGCTATTTTTATACTTTTGCCTGAAAGTGTTATGATGCCTCCTGTGTGGCCGTTTATGTATATATGTATATAACCTGAAAGTTTGCAGTCGTCGGCTTCAGGCCCCCACGCATATTATGCGGGGGTGTTCGCAGAAGACGCGTGTTCACACTTGATCCAATGTCTTGGTCCATTAAGGAGGTGATAGCGCAGCGAACTAGGCAATCAGACTATATTGCTTTAACACTTTCACTTAGCCATAGGAGTTTGACAGTGGGGCTACTACATAGCCCCTGGTGGCTCCGCGCTCATCCGAATACAGGGCGTGGTCATGCCTGACCGGGGAACAGCCCTTCGTTAATGCGGAGGAATCCCGAAGATTCTGATAAGTCATCGAGTGGTTGACCAGTCTCTCGCTTTATCATGACAGTCAGTTTTCGGCTTTCTCTACTGAGGTGCTCGTCCGGGCTAGCCAGGGCACAATCGCAGTAGTTCTCCTGGTGCTACCTTAGCCGATAGAGTGGAATGTAAGGTAGCAAAACACAGGAGCCGGGAAAACCCAACATTTGACCAAAGACATGATTCAGAGCTGATGCATATAAGGCCTAACTCGCAACGCCGAACACTCCCTAAGGTGTTCGGTCTTTGAAATATATACTGGGCTTAAATGATGCCCTTGGATAATGAACCCCTAGTGTCCAGGTACGAGAAATATTCTGACGTGGCCACATGCCAAGACGTCAGCATCCTTCTCGGTTGTATTGAGAATCCAGAGGATGTGAACAACAAAAGACAGTAAAAAAGGTTTACGCAGGGTCTTAATATAAAGAGAAACCTTTGCACGGGTCCCTGCTGCACATCTGCGCCTGTGTCCCCGTTGTGCCGTATCCTGGACGGGTGTAGCACGATTGTCATCTGCAAAAGAGAGGTGCTTAGTGAAAAGTTGTTTGTGCAAAAAATTGGTTATTATAAATAAACCATGAAAAAGTCGAGATGGGTAAAGTTGAGCCGAATTATCGCGGCAAAGCCCCTGGTACCGTCTATAAGGGTATAACCATTGAACCAATCTCTATCCAATGATTGTCTGGACCCGTCGAGCCGTGTCCGTGGTCTTAACGACCAGTCATCTGTTCTGGTTGGTGAGGCCGTCTAGTGTTCGGCTGTTAAAGCAGCCGTACGTTCTTCTGCGCGAGAGAAGCGCTCGACATTTCCACTTATTGTGATAATGCCATGCGGACCGGGCATTTTAAGCTTGAGTAAGGCATAATGCAGTATTGCATTAAAACAAGCGAAAGCCCCTCGTCCGAGTAGTGCTTGATAGCCACTTCGGAATGGAGCTATGTCGAAGGTTAACCTTTCACTCCTGAAGTTGTTGGGCGAGCCGAACACAACCTCTAGTACTAGAGAGCCCGTGCAGCGGGCCTATGTGCCTGGTATTACTCCCTTGAAGGTAGTATTACTGTGGCTGATTTTTGTTGGGTTTATCCCCATTTTTGTAGATGGTGTCCTGATATATCAGATTTAGACTACTGCCGTCGTCCATAAGGACTCGTGTGAGATGGTATCTGTTTATTATTGGGTCCAGCACCAAGGCGGCTGACCCTTCATGCCGTATACCTATTAGGTGATCCCTGCGATCAAAAGTGACCGGGCAGGCTGACCAGGGGTAGAACTCATGGGTGAAGGGCTCTATGGCTTGTGTATTTCAGAGTGCGTATTTGTCTCTCCTCTTTGTCGCGTGGATAACATTTACTGTTTTGACTTCTGGTGGGAATTTTTTCTGTCCCCCAGTATCTTGCTGGCGAGGCGCATCCTCGTATTCGCTCGGAGTGTCCTCCCCCTTGTGTTCGGCGTTTAGCTTGCCAGCCTGCTTGAAGACCCAGCATTCTCTGTGGGTATGATTTGCAGGTTTGTCGGGGGTGCCGTGGATCTGACATAGTTTGTCTAGAATCTTGTTTAGGCCGGTCGGTCCATCTCTGTTGCCTTTAAATGGATTTTTCCGCTGACCCGGTCGAGAGCCCCTGAATCTGGCGTTTACCACCGTGTTATCTGGGCTGTCTTCTTTAGTCCGGCGCTTGTTTTTACTGCGTCGTGGTTTTCCATTGTCATCCCCGACTTCGGATGTGCTTGGGTCGCAGGTGCTACTTCGGGCTAACCAGCTGTCCTCGCCCGCGCAAAAGCGGGTCCTGAGGCTTGTTAGGGCTGCCATTGTTCTCGGTTTTCTTGGCCGAGGGGTCTGGCAAGACATTCGTCTCGGACGCTGTGTTTGAAAGGTGCTAAGGCTTCGGCGTCCGGACAGTCGATAATTTGATTCTTTTTAGTAAGAAAACTGTTCCAGAGCTTTCGGGTTGACTCTCCAGGCTGTTGAATTATATGACTCAGATCGTCTGCGTCTGGAGGTCGGACATAAGTCCCTTGAAAATTAGTCTGGAAAGCGTCCTCGAGCTCTTCCCAACTTCCAATGGAGTTTTCGGGGAGGCTTTTTAGCCAGTGCTGAGCTGGTCCTTTGAGCTTGAGGGGCAAGTATTTGATGGCATGGAGATCGTCTCCGCGAGCCATGTGGATAAGGAGGATGAAGTCCTCAATCCAGACCACAGGGTATGTGGTTCCGTCGTACGCCTTTATGTTCACTAGTTTGAATCCTTCTGGAAATTCATGGTCTAGTACCTTAGTGAAACATAGGGGGTGTGTGGTGATACGTCTCCATCGTATCTACAATTTTTTATTGTTCCATGCCAATATTCTATAACTTCCATATATTTTTTGGCAACTTTTTATACTATTTTTGGGACTAACATATTGATCTAGTGCCCAGTGCCAGTTCCTGTGTGACGCCCCCGATTCAATCGTACACTAATCATGCACGCAAATGTGTACGATCAAGATCAGGGACTCACGGGAAGATATCACAACACAACTCTACAAATAAAATAAGAAAGCATCATAATACAAGCCAGGGGCCTCGAGGGCTCGAATACAAGTGCTCGATCATAGACGAGTCAGCGGAAGCAACAATATCTGAGTACAGACATAAGTTAAACAAGTTTGCCTTAAGAAGGCTAGCACAAACTGGGATACAGATCGAACGAGGCGCAGGCCTCCTGCCTGGGATCCTCCTAACTACTCCTGGTCGTCGTCAGCGGGCTGCACGTAGTAGTAGGCACCTCCGGTGTAGTAGGAGTCGTCGTCGATGGTGGCGTCTGGATCCTGGGCTCCATCGTCTGGTTGCGGCAACCGGGTAGAAGGGAAAGGGGGAAAGGGGGAGAAAAGCAATCGTGAGTACTCATCCAAAGTACTCGCAAGCAAGGAGCTACACTACATATGCATGGATATATGTGTAAGGGGCCATATCAGTGGACTGAACTGCAGAATGCCAGAATAAGAGGGGGATATCTAATCCTGTCGAAGACTACGCTTCTGGCAGCCTTCGTCTTGCAGCATATAGAAGTCCTCCAAGTAGCATCGCATAGCATAATCCTACCCGGCGATCCCCTCCTCGTTGCCCTGTTAGAGAGCGATCACCGGGTTGTATCTGGCACTTGGAAGGGTGTGTTTTATTAAGTATCCGGTTCTAGTTGTCATAAGGTTAAGGTACAACTCCGGGTCGTCCTTTTACCGAGGGACACGGCTATTCAAATAGATTAACTTCCCTGCAGGGGTGCACCACATAGCCCAACACGCTTGATCCCATTTGGCCGAACACACTTTCCTGGGTCATGCCCGGCCTCGGAAGATCAACACGTCGCAGAACCACCTAGGCACAACAGAGCGGTCAGCATGCCAGTCTAAACCTATGCGCGCAGGGGTCTGGGCCCATCGCCCTGAGCACACCTGCACATTGCGTACGCGGCCGGAAGCAGATCTAGCCCCCTTAATACAAGTGCGAGCTTACGATCCAATGCGGCGCGCGCCACTCAGTCGCCGACGTCAAGAAGTGCTTCGGCTGATACCACGACGCCGAGTGCCCATATCTTTCCCATGTAGTTGGTTAGTGCGTATAGACCAAATGGCCAGACTCAGATCAAATACCCAGATCTCGTTAAGCATGTTAAGTATCCGCAAACGCCAACAGGGCCAGGCTCACCTCTCCCCCAGGTAGCCCCGAACTGCCCTGCCGCTCCGCCACAAAGATCCACACAGAGGGCCATCGGGACAAAGGTCCTTTCAGCCCCCAATCCGTGAATCACTCGCGGGTACTCCTCGAGCCAACCCGACTTTGGTCACCACATGTATCATGTTTAAAGTATAGTATATATCCATGATCACCTCCCGAGGTGATCACAGCCCAGTAGTATAGCATGGCAGACAGACAAGAGTGTAGGGCCACTGATGGAACACTAGCATCCTAAACTAAGCAAGTAGGATTGCAGGTAAAGGTATCAACAGTAGTATCAAAGACAGGCTATGCATCAGGATAGGAATAACGAAAGCAGTAACATGCTACACTACTCTAATGCAAGCAGTATAGAGGAGAGTAGGCGATATCTGGTGATCAAGGGGGGGGGCTTGCCTGGTTGCTCTGGCAAGAGAGAGGGATCGTCAACTCCGTAGTCGAACGGGGCAGCAGCAGCGTCGGTCTCGGCGTCTATCGAGAGAAGAGGGGGGAGAAACAATAAATATTTAAGCAAGCAGATGCATAATGATGCATGACATGACAAGTAACGGCGTTAGAGGTGCCCTAACGCGGTATGAGGTGATACCGGTGAAGGGGGAAACATCCGGGGAGGTATCCCCGGGGTTTCGTGTTTTCGGGCAGAGGAGCCGAAGGGAGAAAAGTTGCGAGTTTGATATGTTAGGAATGTGTGGCGGACGAACGGGCTGCGTATCCGGGTTCGTCTCGTCGTTCTGAGCAACTTTCATGTTGAAAATATTTTAATCCGAGTTACGGATTAAAAGATATGATTTTCTAAAGGTTTTATTAAAATTCTGGAATTTAATTAATTAATTAATTCGAAATTAGATTTATGACATCAACATGATGTCATGCTGACGTCAGCAGTCAACAGAGTTGACTGGGTCAAACTGACATGTGGGTCCAGTAGGACCCACCTGTCATTGCCTGATTAGGTTAATTAGGGTTTAACTAACTAATTACTGTTTTGATTAAACTGACAGTTAATTAGGTTAATCTAATTATGAATAATTAACTTAATTAATTCTTTATTTAATTAATTTAATTATTATTATTTATTTAATTATTTATTTATTTTATATTATTATTACTATTATTTTATTCATTTTTTTATCAGAAACATTCTGGGCGTGGGGCCCATCTGTCATAGGCCCGAGAGGCCATAACGAGTTCGGGCGACGGGCGATGAATGCGGGCGAGTGGGCGCCCGTTCCGGTGCTCGCCCAGGCAGGCCGCGGGGGCGGAACTAGCGAGGCGCGGCAGGGCGCCGGCGACGCAGGGAGGCAGGGCTCGCCCGTTGGAGCCGGGCGCGGGGCGGGGTGCGCGCCGAGGCCAGGTGTCGGTGGTCGGGCACGGCCCAGAGGAGAGCAGCGCCGGCGAGGGCGCGAGCAGCGCGCAACCGCGGGGCGGCACGGGGGGAAGGCGCGCGGCGTGGGGGCGAGGCCAGGGCGGGGTGGCGCGGGGTCGGCGATGGCCGAACAAGGCCACGGCGGGCGTGTTGCAGCCTCCACCGGACGGAGGTGAGGCGGAGCAGAGGCGGGCGAGTGCGGAATCAAGCAGTGAGCGCGTAGCTGGGCACGGGCGTGCGGTGTGCGGGCTGTCCGTGGTCGCAGCGGGGAGCGCAGTGGGCGTGGCGACGCGGGTCAGGCGACGCGGGCGCTGGGAGGGGTCGCGATGCGCGGCCGAGCGGGCACGGCCGGGGCTGTGGTGGCCGCGAGCACGGCGTGGGCGGCGCGCCGGCGTGGAGCTGCGGGACGAGGGAGCAGCGGGGAAGAGGTGCTCACGAGGAAGGACGCGTAGGGTCAGAGGTAGCGGGCTCGGGGAAGCGTGGGGAGGTCGACGGGGACGCGCGGCGGAGCGGGAGGCAGTCCGGCGGGGAGGGCTCCGGCGAGGTTGCGCTCCGGGCGGCGGCGTCGGGGCGTCGCGGCGAGCGGTCTCCTCCTCTCGATCCCGATCCAATCGGGGGAGAGAGGGAGGAGATATTTCGGGGGGGAAGAGAGTGGCTGTCGGTGGCTAGGTCACAGGGGGGAGTGGGGGTTATGGGGCGCGGGGGTGGGCCGGCCTGGTGGGTCGGTGGGTTGGCCCAGTGGGGCTGTGGCCTGCTGGGCCGGAGCCCAGTGGGGGGGTTGCTTTCTCTCTTTTTTTTGATTGTTTTCTGTTTTCTTTTATTTATTTTCTTTACTGTTTCATTTCATTTGAAAACATTTAGGCACTTTCTAACAAAATGTTTTCTCCACCATAATTACCAGTGTAATATTTGGCACGCACCGAACATTTTTGTTTCAAGGTTTGAAAACTTTTGTTGTCGACTTTAATTTAAAGTTTGAGTTTGATGCGGTTTTGAATTATCCGGAGATTAGTAACAGTAGTCGCAGATGACATGGCATCATTAGGAGAATTTTACTGTAGCTAAATTATCTGGGCGTTACAAATCTCCTCCACTACAAGAAATCTCGTCCCGAGATTTAGGAGGTAGAAGGAAACAGTGCGGGGTATTCATCACGCAGGCGATCCTCACGTTCCCAAGTGGCTTCGTCTTCAGAGTGATTCGACCACTAGATTTTGAGGAACTTGATCGCCTTGTGGCGTGTGCGGCGTTCAGCTTGGTCGAGAATACGGACCGGATGCTCTTTATAGGAGAGGTCCTGTTGCAATTCGAGCACTTCATGATCCACAGCTCGGATTGGGTCCTTGAAGCAGCGACGAAGTTGTGACACGTGGAACACATCGTGAACCTGACAAAAGTTCGGTGGAAGCTCCAGTTGATATGCCACTTTTCCACGCCTCTCGAGAATAGTGAAAGGACCAATATAGCCGGGAGCTAGCTTTCCTTTGATCCCGAAGCGGTGTGCACCCTTCATTGGTGTAACTCGAAGATAGGCCTTTTCGCCAGGTTGATAGACCATGTCTTTATGATGACGGTCATAATTACTCTTTTGGCGTGACTGAGCAGTCTTGAGATTCTCGCGAATAATGCGGACTTGTTCTTCGGCATGTTGGATAATATCCGGACCAAAGAGTGGACGTTCCCCAGTTTCTGACCAGTTCAGAGGGGTTCGGCACTTTTGTCCATATAACACTTCGAAGGGGGCCATCTTCAGACTAGCTTGATAGCTATTATTATAAGAGAACTCAGCGTATGGGAGAGATTCCTCCCATTTCTTACCGAAGGAAATAACACAAGCTCGAAGCATATCTTCGAGAACTTGGTTGACACGTTCAACTTGGCCTTGCGACTGAGGATGAAAAGTTGTACTGAATGATAGATGAGTTCCCATAGCTTCTTGGAAACTTGCCCAGAATCTTGAAGTGAATAAGCTGCCACGGTCCGAACTGATAACCAGGGGAATACCGTGAAGTGAAACAATTCTGGACATATAGAGAGTTTCAAGCTGACTAGCAGTGATAGTTTCCTTGACCGCCAGAAAATGTGCAACTTTAGAAAGGCGGTCAATGACGACAAGAATAGCATCATTACCTTTCTGCGATTTGGGAAAACCAGTGACGAAGTCCATTTCAACATGGTCCCATTTCCATTCAGGAATAGAGATAGGTTGCAGAGTTCCAGCAGGCCTTTGATGTTCTGCTTTGATACGACGGCAAACGTCACAATCGGCAACATAGCGAGCAATGTCTTGCTTCATGTTAGACCACCAGAATCTTTGACGAATGTCCTGGTACATCTTTGTTCTACCAGGATGGATACATAGAGGTGTATCATGAGCCTCTTTCATAACCTTCTGAGACATATCCATGTTTTCCCTCTTACTCGGGACCACTAGGCGACCTTTGAAGAACAAGGTGCCAGCGTCATCAACGGTGAAGAATGAGGGCTTTCCTTGTGCGATATAACGTTTAATCCTCTCCACTTCATCGTCACATTTCTGTATCCATTTGATGGTTTCCACAAGATCTGGCCTAGCAACCAGTATATTGAGAGAACCTTTGGGGACAACATGGAGGTTCATCTTGCGAAACTCCTTAGGAGGGGGGGCGAGTGCACCCGGAGGAACAATATGGAGGTTCAGCTTCCTGAATTCTTCAACAAGCGAGGGCTGAACTTTGTGAACCTGGAGATGGTTGCAGTAAGACTTGCGGCTCAAGGCATCAGCCATTACATTAGCCTTGCCTGGTGTATAGGAAATACCCAAGTCAAAGTCTGCTACACTCTCCATCCATCTCTGCTGACGGAGGTTCAGGTCTGGTTGAGTAAACAGATACTTCAGACTTTGATGGTCGGTGAAGATCTCGCAACGATTACCGAGAAGGTAATGTCGCCACTGCTTCAGTGCATGAATGACAGCAGCAAGCTCGAGGTCGTGAACTGGGTAGTTCTCTTCGTGAGGGCGCAATTGACGAGAGGCATAGGCAATCACTCTGCGCTCTTGCATTAGGACACAGCCTAATCCTTGACGGGAAGCGTCGCAGTAAATGACGAAGTCCTTCTTTGTATCAGGTGGAGCCAGCACTGGGGCAGAAGTCAACTTGTCCTTGAGTGCCTGGAAGCTTTCCTGACATTCGTCTGTCCATTGGAACTTGACGCCCTTATGCAACAAGTTAGTCAGAGGCCTGGCAATCTTGGAGAAGTTCTCGACGAATCGACGGCAATAGCTGGCAAGACCGAGAAAACTTCTGACTCGCTTGACATTCTTTGGAGGAGTCCAATCAAGAATGGCCTGAACTCGTTCAGGGTTAACGGCAATACCATCCTTAGAGATGACATGTCCAAGATAGGTTACTTCAGGAAGCCAGAATTCACATTTAGAGAACTTGGCATACAGCTGATGCTCTCGTAGCTTTTCCAGCACAAGTCGAAGATGTTCAGCATGTTCTTCTTCGTTCTTGGAAAATACCAGGATATCATCCAGATAAACCACGACGAACTTGTCAAGGTAATCCATGAATATATAGTTCATCAGGCGAGAGAAGGTGGCTGGGGCATTGGTTAAGCCGAAGGACATGACAGTGTACTCGTATGAACCATAACGAGTCACAAAGGCGGTATTTGGGATATCCTCTTCACGAACACGGATCTGGTGGTAACCCAACCTCAAGTCGAGTTTAGAGAACACTGATGAACCAGCCAGTTGATCATACAAATCATTGATCCGAGGAAGAGGATACTTGTTCTGAATGGTAGCTTGGTTAATAGGACGGTAGTCTTGGACCAGTCGGTTTGTCCCATCCTTCTTCTTGATAAAGAGAGAAGGTGCTCCCCAAGGAGAGCAACTTGGACGAATGAAACCATTTTGAAGAGATTTGTCGATTTACTCCTTAAGCTCAAGGAGTTCATGTGGTGGCATCTTGTAGGGTCGCTTGGCAATAGGAGTGGTGCCTGGTTTCAAGTCGATGACGAATTCGACAGCTCTAGCAGGGGGAATCCCTGGAATTTCTTCAGGAAAGACGTCGAGGAAGTCACGCACGACGAGGATGTTTTCAATGCCGTCGAGTGGTGCAGAGTTCAATGCATTCAAGGCATAAAGCCTTGCCTCGGCATTTTGCACCAGGCGAGCATGGTATGTAACTATTTCATCTGAAGGATGTAGCAGATGGACGGTCTTAGTGGCGCAAACTATGGAAGCAGTATGCGCTTTCAACCAATCCATCCCCAGAATGAGGTCGATGTTAGACGTCTTCAGGATAATGGGCGAGGCATAGAATTCCAGCCCTTCGATTTCCACGGGGACGTCGACGCCAACCATGGAGGTTTGACATTGTCCCACGGGGTTTTTTACCACTACCGAAGTGTTCATCTCCTCACATTTAACGTCGTGCTTGTATGCAAAATCTTCTGACATGAATGAATGCGATGCTCCTGTATCAAATAAAACGGATGCTGGTACTGAATTTACGAGGAGTGTACCCATCACGGTAGCAGGCTGGTCTTGAGCTTCGTTCAGATCAACGTGGTTGGCATGAACACGACCATAAGACTTGGCATTGTTGTTGCGGTGCTGGTTGTTTCCACGGCCAGCTGCAGGAAGGGCCAGTTGATTCTGATTGCAATCCCTAGCACGGTGACCTGGTTGGCCACACTTGTAGCACAGGCCATTATTGGGAGTGGGAACAGGAGCTTGGGGTGGTGGAGCTGGAAGTCTTGGCTGCCTAGCAGGAGCATTAGGCAGACGAGGTGCAGCATAGGACTGCCTTGGGGAAGGTGCATTCGGCTGGTACATGCTGTTGGGAATCCATATCCTGCGCTTCTACGAGGACGGGCCCGAAGATGAGCCCGTGTCAAGGCTGCGCCTGTGAGAGCTCTGGTATTCCTGTAGACCAGTTTCGACATTGATGGCCTTGTTCACCAAGGTGGCGAAATCAGCAAAGTCGTGCACTAGAAGTGCGAGCTTGATGTCAGCTTGAAGGCCGTCATGGAACTTCTCCTGTCTGCGTGCATCAGTAGCAATGTCCTCTTCAGCATAGCGGGACAAGTCCAGAAACTCTCGCTGATAAGCTTCAACAGTTTTGTTGCCTTGGATGAGGCTGCGGAACTCACGCTTCTTCCGGTCCATGACTCCCTGAGGAATGAAGCGGGCACGGAAAGCAGCTTGGAAGTCTGGCCAGGTGATGATTGTTCCAACTGGCAGAGTACGCCTGTGGCTGTCCCACCATTGAGCTGCGGGTCCCTTCAGGAAGAAAGAAGCAAAAGTGACATAGCTGGCAGGGGCTACATCAGCAGACTCCATCTCATAGGTGATGTCATGGAGCCAGTCATCAGCGTCCAGAGGCTGAGTTGAGCTGCGGTACACAGTTGGGTTCAGGCGCATGAAATCCTGCAGAGTTACTGTGTTTGGCTGCTGGTTCATATTGGGCGAGGAAACTGAGCCATCATGTTCTCCATGAACTGGCGATTCATCTCAAGCCGTTGGATCATACCAGCCATGTACTCAGGCGGTGGTGGGAAGTTGACACCCCGACCACGACCACCTGGTCTAACCATCCTGCTAATATATAACAGGGGTAGTTCAGCATTTGAGAATATTTGCAAAGACAAGAATCATTCAAGACGAAACATGCATAATGAAAGCAGCACAATAGATACCACATAATAGTCGGCACATCTTACAAAAGAGATCATGCATAGGGTTCGGTACCCAGAGTTCAGTACATAGACTAAGACATCATAGGCGGCACGCAGGCTCGCGGTGAATGCATCTAACATAAGCAAGCAAGTCTACATAGGTCCCATACGACACTGCGGAGGTAGGTGTAGCCTGAAAGCTGGTAGTGCGGCAACTGGTACACCACGTCGGCAACCTGGGGTCCGCGGGTGCTCTAGTGCTGAACCCGACGCTCAAGTGGCAGAAGAGGACCAAGTGCGGGAGAGTAGCCTCCCACCTCTGGCCAACCGACACCCTGAGGCATCACGGTCCTGGCTGGGTAGATAGCAGAACGCGGCAGCTCCCCAGATCCAACAAAGGGGTGCAACATCGTCAAAGCACGGTAGAGGTGCTGACGAGTGGTGTATAACTCGTGGCGAAGAGCTCGGTTAGCTCGATCCAGCCCATCAGCATGCAGAACAAAGTTCTGATGGTGGAAGGGCTCGCGGGTGACAGTGGAGTAGGCAGCAGTGTAGTAACCCCCCGCACCAATATCAGATGCGATAGCAATGTGCCTGAAGGGGGAGGTGTCCAACTCCCGGTACTCCCTACGAAGGCGTGTCAGAGCAGCATAGGCAGCATCGTGAACTGCCATATCGATGGTCACTCCAACACCATAAGCGGTGTGCAGCACAGTAGTGGAGTCATACTCCCGAGAGTAGAGGTGGACGGTGGCACGGTACTGCTCCTGGTTAAAGTCCTGGTACTCCTCGGTGACGGTGTACTCGGGGTGCCAGCGATAACCCAGATAGGTCATCATCTCAGCTAGCACGGCCGGTGATCCCGAGGCGCCAATGGCCGCCGTGTGGCGCACGACCTGCCTCGTGGGTTCCATCTAAAAACAAAAATGTTTCAAAGGAGTCAAATGACAGTGTGGAAATTGTGCAAAACACTATACTAAGGAATAACTATGGCTTTTATCCAACTTTGGGGTGAATGTCGTCACGGGATCCTAGTGTCAGAGTTAGTAAATTCGTTTAACCCGAGTAGAAGAGAGTTCAGAGTCCCAGAGTAAAGGTCGAGGAGTAAAAGATCCTAGTACCACCAGATGGCGACGTGGGCCCGTAAGGCACACAGCCAAGTTAGTAAATGTTTTTTGTAATGTCTAGACTCGACTTCGGCCAAGGAGTGTGGAAGGGGGATACCTATACGCAGTCGACTCTGATACCAACTTGTGACGCCCCCGATTCAATCGTACACTAATCATGCACGCAAATGTGTACGATCAAGATCAGGGACTCACGGGAAGATATCACAACACAACTCTACAAATAAAATAAGTCATACAAGCATCATAATACAAGCCAGGGGCCTCGAGGGCTCGAATACAAGTGCTCGATCATAGACGAGTCAGCGGAAGCAACAATATCTGAGTACAGACATAAGTTAAACAAGTTTGCCTTAAGAAGGCTAGCACAAACTGGGATACAGATCGAACGAGGCGCAGGCCTCCTGCCTAGGATCCTCCTAACTACTCCTGGTCGTCGTCAGCGGGCTGCACATAGTAGTAGGCACCTCCGGTGTAGTAGGAGTTGTCGTCGACGGTGGCGTCTGGATCCTGGGCTCCATCGTCTGGTTGCGGCAACCGGGTAGAAGGGAAAGGGGGAAAAGGGGGAGAAAAGCAACCGTGAGTACTCATCCAAAGTACTCGCAAGCAAGGAGCTACACTACATATGCATGGATATATGTGTAAGGGGCCATATCAGTGGACTGAACTGCAGAATGCCAGAATAAGAGGGAGATATCTAATCCTGTCGAAGACTACGCTTCTGGCAGCCTCCGTCTTGCAGCATATAGAAGAGAGTAGACTGAAGTCCTCCAAGTAGCATCGCATAGCATAATCCTACCCGGCGATCCCCTCCTCGTTGCCCTGTTAGAGAGCGATCACCGGGTTGTATCTGGCACTTGGAAGGGTGTGTTTTATTAAGTATCCGGTTCTAGTTGTCATAAGGTCAAGGTAAAACTCCGGGTCGTCCTTTTACCGAGGACACGGCTATTCGAATAGATTAATTTCCCTGCAGGGGTGCACCACATAGCCCAACACGCTTGATCCCATTTGGTCGGACACACTTTCCTGGGTCATGCCCGGCCTCGGAAGATCAACACGTCGCAGCCCCACCTAGGCACAACAGAGCGGTCAGCACGTCGGACTAAACCTATGCGCGCAGGGGTCTGGGCCCATCGCCCTGAGCACACCTGCACGTTGCGTACGCGGCCGGAAGCAGATCTAGCCCCCTTAATACAAGTGCAAGCTTACGATCCAATGCGGCGCGCGCCACTCAGTCGCTGACGTCAAGAAGTGCTTCGGCTGATACCACGACGCCGAATGCCCATATCTTTCCCGCGTAGTTGGTTAGTGCGTATAGACCAAATGGCCAGACTCAGATCAAATACCCAGATCTCATTAGGCGTGTTAAGTATCCGCGAACGCCAACAGGGCCAGGCTCACCTCTCACCCAGGTAGCCCCGAACTGCCCTGCCGCTCCGCCACAAAGATCCACACAGAGGGCCGTCGGGACAAAGGTCCTTTCAGCCCCCAATCCGTGAATCACTCGCGGGTACTCCTCGAGCCAACCCGACTTTGGTCACCACATGTATCATGTTTAAAGTATAGTATATATCCATGATCACCTCCCGAGGTGATCACAGCCCAGTAGTATAGCATGGCAGACAGACAAGAGTGTAGGGCCACTGATGGAACACTAGCATCCTAAACTAAGCAAGTAGGATTGCAGGTAAAGGTATCAACAGTAGTATCAAAGACAGGCTATGCATTAGGATAGGAATAACGAAAGCAGTAACATGCTACACTACTCTAATGCAAGCAGTATAGAGGAGAGTAGGCGATATCTAGTGATCAAGGGGGGGGCTTGCCTGGTTGCTCTGGCAAGAGAGAGGGATCGTCAACTCCGTAGTCGAACGGGGCAGCAGCAGCGTCGGTCTCGGCGTCTATCGAGAGAAGAGGGGGGAGAAACAATAAATATTTAAGCAAGCAGATGCATAATGATGCATGACATGACAAGTAACGGCGTTAGAGGTGCCCTAACGCGGTATGAGGTGATACCGGTGAAGGGGGGAAACATCCGGGGAGGTATCCCCGGGGTTTCGTGTTTTCGGGCAGAGGAGCCGGAGGGAGAAAAGTTGCGAGTTTGATATGTTAGGAATGTGTGGCGGCCGAACGGGCTGCGTATCCGGGTTCGTCTCGTCGTTCTGAGCAACTTTCATGTTGAAAATATTTTAATCCGAGTTACGGATTAAAAGATATGATTTTCTAAAGATTTTATTAAAATTCTGGAATTTAATTAATTAATTAATTCGAAATTAGATTTATGACATCAGCATGATGTCATGCTGACGTCAGCAGTCAACAGAGTTGACTGGGTCAAACTGACATGTGGGTCCAGTGGGACCCACCTGTCATTCCCTGATTAGGTTAATTAGGGTTTAACTAACTAATTACTGTTTTGATTAAACTGACAGTTAATTAGGTTAATCTAATTATGATTAATTAACTTAATTAATTCTTTATTTAATTAACTTAATTATTATTATTTATTTAATTAATTTAATTATTATTACTTATTTAATTATTTAATTATTTTATATTATTATTATTATTTTATTCATTTTTTTATCAGAAACATTCTGGGCGTGGGGCCCATCTGTCATAGGCCCTAGAGGCCATAGCGGGTTCGGGCGACGGGCGATGAATGCGGGCGAGTGGGCGCCCGTTCCGGTGCTTGCCCAGGCAGGCCGTGGGGGCGGAACTAGCGAGGCGCGGCAGGGTGCCGGCGACGCAGGGAGGCAGGGCTCGCCCGTTGGAGCCGGGCGCGGGGCGGGGTGTGCGCCGAGGCCAGTCGTCGGTGGTCGGGCGCGGCCCAGAGGAGAGCAGCGCCGGCGAGGGCGCGAGCAGCGCGCAACCGCGGGGCGACACAGGGGGAAGGCGCGCGGCGTGGGGGCGAGGCCAGGGCGGGGTGGCGCGGGGTCGGCGATGGCCGAACAAGGCCATGGCGGGCGCGTTGCAGCCTCCACCGGACGGAGGTGAGGCGGAGCAGAGGCGGGCGAGTGCGGACTCAAGCGGCGAGCGCGTAGTTGGGCGAGGGCGTGCGGTGTGCGGGCTGTCCGTGGTCGCAGTGGGGCGCGCCGTGGGCGTGGCGACGCGGGTCAGGCGACGCGGGCGCTGGGAGGGGTCGCGATGCGCGGCCGAGCGGGCGCGGCCGGGGCTATGGTGGCCGCGAGCACGGCGCGGGCGGCGCGCCGGCGTGGAGCTGCGGGACGAGGGAGCAGCGGGGAAGAGGTGCTCACGGGAGGGACGCGTAGGGTCAGAGGTAGCAGGCTCGGGGAAGCGTGGGGAGGCCGACGGGGACGCGCGGCGGAGCGGGAGGCAGTCCGGTGGGGAGGGCTCCGGCGAGGTCGCGCTCCGGGCGGCGGCGTCGGGGCGTCGCGGCGAGCGGTCTCCTCCTCTCGATCCCGATCCAATCGGGGAAGAGAGGGAGGAGATATTTCGGGGGAGAGAGAGTGGCTGTCGGTGGCTAGGTCACGGGGGGGGAGTGGGGGTTATGGGGCGCGGGGGTGGGCCGGCCTGGTGGGTCGGTGGGTTGGCCCAGTGGGGCTGTGGCCTGCTGGGCCGGAGCCCAGTGGGGGGTTGCTTTCTCTTTTTTTTTATTGTTTTCTGTTTTCTTTTATTTATTTTCTTTACTGTTTCATTTCATTTGAAAACATTTAGGCACTTTCTAACAAAATGTTTTCTCCACCATAATTACCAGTGTAATATTTGGCACGCACCGAACATTTTTGTTTCAAGGTTTGAAAACTTTTGTTGTTGACTTTAATTTAAAGTTTGAGTTTGATGCGGTTTTGAATTATCCGGAGATTAGTAACAGTAGTCGCAGATGACATGGCATCATTAGGAGAGTTTTACTGTAGCTAAATTATCCGGGCGTTACATCCTGTCTGTTGCATGTTTTTGGTTTCGCAGAATATCCATATCAAACGGAGTCCAAACGGGATAAAAACCGACGGAGCTTATTTTTGGAATATTTGGAAAGTTCCGGAAGAAAAATCCACGCGAGATGGTGCCCGAGGTGGCCACGAGCCAGGGGGCGCGCTTGCCCCCTGGGCGCGCCCCCTACCCTCGTGAGCCACCCGTAAGATGGTTGGCGCTCTTCTTTTTCCGCAAGAAAGCTAATTTTCGGAAAAAAATCATGGCAAAGGTTTCAGGTCAATCGGAGTTATGGATCTCCATATATCCATGGAATGGTTAAACACAGCGAGAAGAGAACGCAGAAACAGAGAGAGACAGAGAGACAGATCCAATCTCGGAGGGGCTCTCGCCCCTCCCACGCCATGGGAGCCAAGGACTAGAGGGGAAACCCTTCTCCCATCTAGGGAGGAGGTCAAGGAAGAAGAAGAAGAAGGGGGGCCCTCTCCCCCTTGCTTCTGGTGGCGCCGGAGCGCTGCCGGGGCCATCACCATCACCGCCATCTTCACCAACAACTTCACCTCCATAATCACCAACTCTTCCCCCCTCTATGCAGCGGTGTAACCTCTCTCTTACCCGTTGTAATCTCTACTTAAACATGGTGCTCAACCCTATATATTATTTCCCAATTGTTGGGGATATGACTATTTGAGTAAACCGGCCAGGAGGGGCCAGGTTACACAAAGAATACTCATTGTGAAGGAAGCCCAAGACCCAGCATGAGGATGGCGGTTCATAGGGTTTAAAGCCCACGAGCGACTTAAGGCCCATAGTGACAAACTGCCATAATGGCATGACTTGTAACATAAGGTATAGGTAACCAGTCACCGAGCCGGACACTGTTTATGAGTCGACCGGGACTCTATAGGCCGCAGGGCGTCAACCTGTGTATATAAGGGGACGACCCGCCAGCGGCTTAGGGCAAGAAACAACTCCTCGAGAGCCAGGCATAGCGTATCTCTCTCCCTGGTCATCGAAACCTCAAGCAATACCGACCCAACTAGACGTAGGCCTTCCTTCACCGTAAGGGGCTGAACTAGTATAAACCTCGCGTGTCCTTTGTCCCGATTAACCCCTTTAAGCTTCCTAGTTGCGATGGCTCCACGACTAAGTCCTTCCGAGAGGACATCTGCCATGACAATTCCATGACAGTTGGCGCCCACCGTGGGGCCAGCGCACGGTGGATTTGAGTTCTTGAAGGGCAGCTTCGAAGGGCTCAAGGGATATGCGGTTGGCCGGATGACCAAGAGTCGTCGCGGCAAGATCTACATCGACGACGAAGGCTGGGGCCCCGACGCCGGCTCAATTGAGTACGAGTACCGGGTCCCCTTCGGCGGAATTCACGTCTTCATCGGCCGGATTGGTGAGCTGGGCCCTGAGCCGGACAACTGCACCGACCTCGTCGAGACGGCTCAGCGTGCGAGACCCGCCCGAGCTCAACCTGTCGTGAAACGTGCCTTTGTGGGTTGCATCCACGGAGGTGAACTTTCTGAAGGATCTGAAGAAGCTGGCGAGCCGGCCGTCCTCTCGGATGGTGATTCGTCCGCCGGTTCAACGGATTCGCTATATCAAGTCCAAGACGGTATACTTGGGGGTTGTTTTGATGGCAGCACTATTCCGGACCCCTCTGAGTCACCAAATTGGGCAGGAGTCTTCATGGCTGGTACTCAACCCGGCCAAAATTCTACGGCCTCAGCAGCAATAACGTCCGGGTTAGGAGCAGCCGGGGCAGGAGGCCCTGTGCGCTCACCGGCTTAGGTGTTGATGGATCTTATGGATAGGCTTACAGCCTTGTTGACTGTTACGGTCATCCCTGCGAATCAAGATGAGCATAACGCAGAGGTGGCACGGGTTCGTGAAGAGATCGCTCAGGCCAAGGAAACCTTATCAGCCGAAGATACTAGATTGGCCACAGAGCGGGCGGCTTTGGACGCACGGGCGCAGCAGCTTTAGGCAGAGGCTTTTCAGCTCACGTTGAGCCTGAACGCGTCTAATGAGGTGATGAGGAGGAGACATCAGAAGACTCAGTCCCGCTTACCTCAGATCTACGATCCGCGAAATCTCTTTGCTACACCCGGAGCCGGCCCAAGTAACCCGCCAGGTGCAGATCAGTTTATGACATCCGGAGCAGGAGGCCCGGTTCAACCTCAGGTGACGGCGCCTCATCACGGCAATATGGCACCGCCCCGTTACATACCAATACCACCTGGTCACTTCTCCAACCCCATGGAGAACTTAATTGCAGCATCAGAATGTTTGGGGGCTCTTCCAGCAGATGATGATGATCCGACAGTGGTGGAAACCCGGAGGATCAGGGAACTTGTCCAAACGGCGCTGGCTCAGCAAGAGACCTACTCCTACAGCCGGGATAGGATTCACTCAACTCCTCCGCCCTAGTTAGCTCCGCCTCGTCAAAGCTGGAGCCCGAGTTACAACAGACGCATGGAGTCGGAGGCCCTGTCAAGCAACGCTCAGCGACGGAACCAACCCGGCGGATATAACCCGGTGCAGGATCGTATACGTCAGGAGGATGAATGGGCGGCTCAGCTAGCAGACCGACAGGACGTACCGGCTTATCCGACGACTTCTGTGGAGGCGGGAGTTGCTACTAGAACCGGAGGAGTTCCTTGTCTGGTACCGGCTCTACGTAATGTACGTCTGCCCAAGGATTTCAAGGGACCTCAAAAGGTGCCGAATTATACGGCCGACTTACAGCCTGGGGCGTGGACTGAAAGTTACGAAATGGCCATGGAGCTGCTGGAGGTTAGTGATGAAGCAATGGCTAAATACTTCACCATGATGTTGGACGGAATGGCCCGTTCTTGGCTAAAGGGTTTGCCACCCAACTCCATTAGTTCATGGGCAGAGCTCAAGGCCTGCTTCATTCAGAACTTCAAAGATACTTGCAAGCAGTCTATGTCGATTGTGGACTTGACAAATTATAAGCAGGAGGAAGGTGAATCCACAACTCATTGGGTGCGTCGGGTCAAAGAGATAATACATTCGTCTGACAAGATGGATGCCGGCTCAACAGTTCTTATGCTAGAGAAGAATTGCCGCTTTGAACCTCTGAGGCAGAAGCTGGGGCGTCTTAAGCGCGATTGCAATGATATGGGGACGCTGATGGCAGCCTTAGTCAAGTATGCCGATTCTGATAGTACCAAGGATCCCGCGTCTGATTAGGAAAAGACAGGGAAGGGAAAGAAGAACGGTAATGCAAAGGGTCAGCAGCATAACCCGGCAAATCAAGGAGGCAATAAGCATAAGGCGGACGGTAACCCGGAATTTGTGGCTAATGCGCAAGGTAACAATCAGAAACGCAAGGGGAACCGCCCCCTCGGCCCGGCGGGTCAGGTCCATCTCTTGAACAGCTACTCAATGAGCCTTGTCCGAGGCATGGCACCCGGGAACATCCAGCGACTCACTTATGGAAGGATTGTGCAATCATGAAGGCTTTCAAGAATTCCAACATATTTGATGGTAATCAAGGCCCGGGCGGCGGTTCAGGAGCTGGCGGTTTTCATGGCCCGGGCGGCGGTTCAGGTCCCGGTTTCCAGGGAAACCAGGGTGGTTATCATCAACAGCAGTCTGGTCAAGGAGGTCAGCAGTAGCAGTAGCAGCAGCAGTCGGGTTATCAGAGCCATCCAAAACAATTAAATAGTGGACAATATCACGTATTCACCACAAGTTTGTGTAAACGTGATCAGAAGGTTCATAAGAGGGCTGTGAATTCTGTTGAACCGGCAGCCCCTCGTTACTTACGGTGGTCAGAGCAGCCCATTGTCTAGAGCAGGGAGGATCACCCTCCCCGGGTTGATAATCCGGGTCAACTGGCCTTGGTAGTGGCACCGCAGGTTGGTGGTTACAAATTCACTAAGGTGCTCATGGATGGAGGCAGCAGCATCAACATCCTCTATTACGAGACCTTTCGGCGCATGGGCTTAACTGATAAGAACTTAAAAACTTCCAACACCGTCTTCCATGGAGTGGTGCCTGGTAAGTCGGCATATCATGTGGGTAAGATTGAGCTGGAGGTAGCTTTTGGGGACGGGCATGATTCTAGGGCTGAGAAGTTAACCTTTGAGGTGGTGAAAATCAAGAGTCCGTATCATGCTTTGTTCGAGCGGCCGGCTTATGCCAAGTTCATGGCGCGGCCGTGTTATGTTTATTTACAGCTCAAGATGCCGGGTTATAAGGGCACCATCACTGTGCATGGAAGTCGAAAGGTGGCCCTGGAATGTGAAGAAGGCGATGCGGCTTACGCCGAGTCTGTCTGTGCAGCAGAGGAGCTCAAATTTTATCAAGATAACGTTGACCCGGCGGATAGGACCTCCCTCAAGAAGCCGACGACGGAACATGACCCGGCCATGAAGTTTAAGTCGGCTGCAGAGACTAAGCTTGTTGATTTTACTCAGGGCGATTCGTCTAAGCAGTTCAGCATCAGTGCCAACTTGGATCCTAAATAGGAAAGCGCGCTCATCGAGTTCATCCGTGAGAATCGGGACATCTTTGCATGGAAACCTTCTGACATGCCGGGTGTACCGAGAAGACTCGCTGAGCACACTCTTAATATTGATCCGAAGTATAAGCCGGCCAGGCAGTTTCTGCGGCGATTCAATGAGGAACGATGAAAAGCTATTGGAGAGGAGGTCGCCCGGCTCTTGGCGGCTGGGTTTATTATTGAAGTCTTTCACCCGGAGTGGTTGGCTAACCCGGTGCTCGTGCTCAAGAAAAACGGCACCTGGCGGATGTGTGTGGATTATACGGACCTGAATAAGGCTTGTCCGGCTGATCCTTTCGCTCTTCCCCGTATTGATCAAATCATTGATGCTATGGCGGGTTGCGCGCGTTTGAGTTTTCTGGATGCTTACTCTGGTTATCATCAGATCAAAATGGCAGTTAAGGACCAGGAGAAGACGGCTTTCATCACTCCGTTTGGAGCCTTCTGCTATGTGTCTATGCCTTTTGGGCTCAAGAGTGCCCAGGCGACTTATCAGCGGTGTGTACAGAATTGTCTCCATAATCAGATTGGGCGCAATGTTCATGCTTATGTGGATGACATAGTGGTGAAGTCTAGAGAGACAGAAACCTTGATATTTGATCTCAGAGAAACCTTTGATAACCTCCGGGTTTACAAGATGATGCTTAACCCGGAGAAGTGTGTATTTGGTGTACCTGCAGGCAAGCTTTTGGGATTCTTGGTCTCAAACAGGGGCATTGAAGCTAACCCGGAGAAGATCAAGGCAATCACCTCTTTGGCTAAGCCGGCGTGCATCAACGATGTTCAGCGACTAGCGGGTCGTGTTGCTACTTTAAGCCGGTTCATAAGCCGGCTAGGTGAGAAGGCCCTGCCGTTGTATCAGATGATGAAGAAGGCAGACACCTTTGTCTGGAGTGATGCTGCTAACGCCGCTTTTGAGGATTTGAAGAGGCAGTTATCTGAGCCGCCGGTTCTTGCAGCTCCTATTGACAAAGAGCCTTTGCTGTTATATGTGGCTGCTAATTCACGAGCCGTCAGCGTTGCAATTCTGGTGGAACGCAAGGAGGCCGGTAAGGAGCATCTGGTTCAACGGCCGGTTTATTATGTCAGTGAGGTGCTCATCGAGTCAAAGCAAAGGTACCCTCATTGGCAGAAGCTGGTTTACGGAGTGTTCATGGCAAGCCGGAAGCTGAAACAGTATTTCCAAGGTCACCCCATTACGGTGGTGAGTTCTGCCCCCTTGGGAGACATCATCCAGAACAGAGAGGCCACATGACGAGTCGCCAAGTGGGCTATTGAGCTCGGGCCTCATGGTTTGAAGTATGTGCCACGTACTGCCATTAAGTCTCAAGCCTTGGTGGATTTTATCAATGACTGGACAGAGCTACAGGCACCTGAGGAAAAGCCCGATAACACATATTGGACGATTCACTTTGACGGGTCCAGGCAGCTGGAAGGCTCGGGGGCTGGAGTCGTGTTAACTTCCCCTCGAGGTGACAAATTCTGTTAAGTGCTCCGGCTTATGTTTCCTTGTACTAACAATGCAGCTGAGTATGAGGCCTTACTCCATGGTCTCCGGATGGCTAAAGAGATGAACTTGAGCCGAGTAAGGTGCTTAGGAGACTCAGACCTTGTGGCCCAACAGGTGTCAGGCAAGTGGGATTCCAAAGATCCCCTTATGGCGGCTTATCATCGTGAAGTTGACGCGGTGGCTGGGCACTTCAAGGGTTATGTGGTGGAGCACATTGATCGAAGGAAGAATGAGGCGGCTGATGCCTTAAGCTGGCTGGGATCTCAGCGTAAGCCGGTGCCGCCTAACACCTTTCTTGATGTTTTGCATAATCCTTCAGTTAAGTTACCTACAGAGGAAGATCTGGCGATACCAGACCCGGAGGCACAGCTGGTGGCGGCTCTCCACGTTATCCCGGATTGGACAGTGCCTTATTTGGCTTACATGACCCGGGGAGAATTGCCTGAAGATGAGACCTTGGCAAGACAAATCGTCCGGCGGTCCAAGTCTATGACAATTATCAATGGCGAGTTACATCACTTCAGCGTCACTGGAGCGTTTCAACGTTGTGTGTCTCCTACAGAGGGTCAGGAGATCCTTCGTGAGATTCATGAAGGTGATTGTGGTCATCACGCCGGTTCAAAATATCTTGTGGCCAAAGCTTTCCGTCATGGGTTTTATTGGCTGGCGGCTCACGCTGATGCGGAGGATCTGGTCAGTAAATGCGATGGATGTCAGAAGTTCTCACGACGAGCTCATGTGCTGGCTCAAGAATTGAGGATGATTCCAATTACTTGGCCGTTTGCAGTGTGGGGGCTTGACATGGTTGGATCTTTCAAAAGGTCTAAAGATAAAAAGACACACCTCTTGGTGGCAGTTGACAAGTTTACAAAGTGGGTTGAGGCGGAGCCAGTCAGTAAGTGTGATGCAGCCACGGCGGTCCAGTTCATGAAAAAGGTGATTTTCCGTTTCGGCTTTCCACATAGTATCATAACCGATAATGGCACTAACCTCTCCAAAGGAGCAATGGAAGAGTTCTGTCAACGAGAGCATATCCGGCTTGACGTTTCGGCTGTGGCTCATCCTCAGTCCAATGGTCAAGCGGAAAGAGCCAATCAAGAGATCTTGAAAGGTATCAAGCCCCGGCTCTTGGTCCCCTTACAGCGGACGCCAGGTTGTTGAGTGGAAGAGTTACCCTCTGTACTTTGGAGCATCAACACTACGCCTAACAGATCCACGGGTTACACACCTTTCTTCATGGTGTATGGAGCAGAGGCGGTTCTGCCAAGTGACATCCGGCATGACTCACCTCGCGTGGCGGCTTACGTTGAGGTTGACAACGAAAAAGCTCATCAAGATGCACTTGACCTGTTGGACGAAGAGCGAGACTTGGCAATAGCCCGCTCGGCGATTTACCAGCAAGACCTGCGCTGCTACCACAGCCGCCGGGTTAGGTCCAGAACCTTTCAGGAAGGCGACTTAGTGCTTCGGCTCATCCAGGATCAATCTAACATGCACAAGCTATCCCCTCCTTGGGAAGGACCCTTTGTGGTCAGCAAGAATCTGAACAACGGATCATACTACCTTATTGACATTCGAGAGCACAGAGACTCACGTAAGTCGGAGGAGAAGACCCCTCGGCCCTGGAATATCGCTCATCCTCGGCCTTACTATACTTGAGCCATCGGCTCTAATGTGTATATATTTCTACTATGTATATATTACACAAAGCAATAAAGCAGGACCTCTGTCCTTTTATCTACTTCCAAGAAAAGGTTTATGTGTCTTCTTTGTCAGGTGGTGGAGATAACCAAGAGGAAGCGGGTCATCTCTAAAACCGGCTTTTCCTTTGGTCTGGCTATGATCATATCTGAATCTAGCCATGGTCACTTGGGGGCTTCCTGTTCAAACATAGGTCGTATTCGAACCAAAGAGAACATAGCTGTCGATACCCACTTGATCGGCATACTGCCAAACCCACTTGGGGGCTTCTTGATCATATTTGAATCATAGCTTAACCCCTTTGGGTCTGACGTGGATCGTATTTGAATCAACGTCATTAAACAACTCTTATGGTCACGTGGGGGCTTCCTGTTCAAACATAGGTCGTATTCGAACCAAAGAGAACATAGCTGTCGATACCCACTTGATCGGCATCGCCACAGCCACTGGGGGTTATATGATCGTCTCCGAATCTTAGCTTAACCCCTTTGGAACGGTTCACTGATCGTATTCGAATCAGAGGCCTTTTAAGTTTTGTTTATTATCCTTGATTATCTTGAGAAACTCTTAAAAATATAATGGAGTATACTGCAATCCTCCGCCTTAACATTGGTTACGTCAGGTTGATAAGTGCCAAGTGAACTTTATGTGTCAATTTTCAGGAGTTAAACTCAAACCATCAGGGGTCGGGTTATATGAGCCGGAAAGATAACCGTAAGCATCACAGGAATACCATTATGATTATGTCTACTAAGTTTAATCATAAGTTGGTTTTCCTATAAATATTTGGTGTGTATTCCGGGTTGTCAAGACTTATGTGACCCTGAATGCGATAAATCGCCAAGGGATTTCTGTTTATCTTATGTGCAGGACAATACAAGACATTTCTGCAAGGATATAATAGATTCATATCAACTGCAAGTGCATAGTGACGACGGCTTATGCAAGTATTAAGGCGCCATCCGCATGCGCGAAGGCATGACAAAATTTAAAGTATTTTCTACTCTATTACAAGACTCCCCGAGTCTGAATGATGAGGCATTGTTTTTAATACAAAGACACAAGCATGTGACGGCTGGCGATTTACTCTTGGGGTTGACCTGAAGCTTCCGGGTTATCCCTCTCCGCCTCTCCACCGGTTGCCCTGCCCTGGAAGGATGACGAGGCCCAGTCAATGCCACTCAAGGCTTCAAACTCAGCTTCATCATCTATTAAGCCGGTTGGGTCGACTTCAGGGGAAAAAGTGTGCTTACGAGTTGGAGGAACTAGGCTGACTTCATGGTAATGAGGCGTTGGAATCCTCCGGTTCTCCCTATCATAACCCGGCTGATATTTGGTCAGATCAGTGTCGTTCCCAATAAGAGTAGCCACCGGGCGTATATCTTTCACACAGGCGGTAAATTCTGCCTCGTCGAATAAGGTGCCATCCTCCTTTAGACTCGGATATCCAAGAGCGATGTCGGCCGGGTCTAGTTTAGGATAAAATGCTTTCGCCCGGCTCAACGCTGCTATAGCCCCGGCTCTTGCGGATGCCCGCCTTAGCTCTTGAACCCGCTGAGGGAGTACGGCAAGCCGTTTCAGCACATCTTGAAGGAGATAAGGAACATCATTGGATAAAGCCACAACGACCAGAGCACATTGTGACCCAGTGTAAAGTTGTTCTACCAGTGTATACACTGCCTTCAGCTTGATCAGCATATTCTGCTTAAGGTTGGTACCCCTGGGGCCTATATTGATTAAAACCATAAGGTAAGCCGGAGGTATGAATTACGGTATTTATCAACAAAAGTTTGCAGAATTTAAGTTTTCATATATTGGCACTTACCAAAGATCGCTGAGACCATTCGAGATATCTGATTCTTTAAGCCGGACAGTTCCTTATTCACTTCTGCAAGTGATGCTTCTATTGTCTCGGCCCGGGTCACCAATAAGGCTTTTTTGTCAGCCCAGATTTTCTTATCCATTTCAAAAAAAATCTTCAGCTTCTCTTGCTCAGAGACGCTGAATTCAAACTTGGAATTGGCATTTTGAATTTCCAGTTCCTGGGCTGACAGCCGGCTCTTAAGATCAGCAATCTCCGATTCAAATTGACTTATGGTGGCCTGCATTATCCCGGGTTACAGTCAGAATCATGATAAATAATTTTAAGTCCCAAGCATTTTGCAAGCAAACATACTTTACACTTGGGGGCTAATGTATACCGAAGCTTTTTAACTTATTAAGCCGGTCTTGGATATTAAAGGTCCCAAACACTTTGCATGCAAAGATGCTCGGCACTTGGGGGCTAATGTGTATCGCAAGTTTAAATACTTTTTCTTTTAAGCCGGACAAATAGCTCTAACAATGTTTATAAGTCTACAGCATATTTACTCATAAGCAATAGACTTGGGGGCTGGTACAGTAAGTATGATTGAAAGTGAAGAAGCATAAGTCACACCTCAGATTTTTTCTGTATTTGCTTCACCATATCAATTTCTAGGTCACGGCTGCTCTGAACCTGGTTGATGTAGCCCGAGACGATTTCTCCAATACTCAAATGGGTGTAATCGGTGATATCCATCTTGTCCTTACGATGCTCTAATAACTCCTCCTTAGCAGAACATTTGGCAAGTACAGTGGGTTGAGCCGGCTCAACAAATTGAGTCTTCAAAAACTGAACTTCCGGGTCATCTGCCTTGGCGGGGCTAGGAGCCTCCGGGTTAACAGAATCATTGATGACTTGTTCAGCAGGCGGGTCAGAAGAGGTTGCAGGAGCATTATGAGATAATGAAGGTGGCGGCTCGTGAACAGAAGTATCAGGCGCAGCCGTTCCAAGCGCCGGCTCGGTTACAACCGGATCCTGGGTCGGCTTATCTTTCTTTGTTTTCTTCCTGGCCTTCACTTGCACGCTATTGACAAAACGGAATAAATGAGTACAGAGACATAAGGAAGAGCATAAGGTAGACAAATTTATATTACCCAGGGGCCATCTTAAAAGCCGGCATGTTTGACTGCATAGACTCGCCAGATGAAGGAGATGTATCCTGATAATTGGAGTCAGATGAATTGAGAGGTTGACGGATTAGACCCGCCAAAGGTAAAAAAGGAGATAAGACGGAGATAACCTCAGTCTGACGCTTCCGGGTTGTTTCAGGCAAGCCGGAGGAGAGCTCTGCGTCCTTGATGGTCCGGGTCTGCCTCCGGCTTTCAAATTGCTGTTGCTTCAAAAGAAAGTCAGGGTCTTGGTAAGCCAAAGGATGTGAAAATCTTACCTTCTGGGTTACTCTTCGAATTTTCTGACGTGGCCGAAGCTCGGAGTCGGAGGAGATTATAGTTACCTCTTCTTCGACGGGTTGGCTGTTGCCCGTGTCTTCCTGAAAGAAGATTAAATATCAGTAAGGTAATGATAAAGGAGAAAGGGAAATTGAAACGTTACCTCTTCCTCATTATCATCAGAATCATCAAGCTGAAACATTTCAGAAGCGCTTGGCTTCCTTTTTCTTGAAGTGGTGGGCTTGGCGGTTTTCCTTTCGGCTCTCTTGGTTGCCCTGGTTTGCTTGGCCGCCTCATGATCATACTGAACTTTCCAGAAGTTGTTGTTTGCCTGTAAAAGGTTACAAAGGGTTAAGAGTAAGGATACAGTATAACATGATAAAAATAACCCGACGGCTGGAAACTTACTGCAGGGGCCGGGTTCTTCTTGCAAAAGGGGATTAAGCCAAAGGCGTTACTATTCACCGTGCCCTCCTTCAACAAAGACTGAGTTGTAGCTTCCACTACGTCATCTGGTAAGTCGTCAGGACTATGACATTGAGGGTCATCTTTCTTGCCTGAGTAGTCACACATTAAGCCGGGCCGACGGCTTAACGGAATTATTCTCCACGCAACCCAGACTCGGACCAGGTCAGTACCATCCAAGCCATTCCCCAAGAGAGCCTTAATCTTCTTGATCTTGGGGGTGAGTGGCAGACGTTCAATGGCAGTCAACTTATCCGGCAGCGGGTGAGTAGATTCAAGGCGCAACGCGCGAAAGCCGGGCAGCGGGTTTTCACTAGCTGGAGAAGAATCCTGGCAATAAAACCATGTCTGGTTCCAGTCCTTTGGATGACTCGACAATTCAGCATAAGGGAACAGGCAGTCTCTCCGCCTTTGAATCGATATGCCACCAAGTTCCAGACTGGGCCCGTTGGCGTGCTCATTCTGCCGATTCAGATAGAATAATTCCCTGAACAAAAGTAGGCTGGGCTCTTCTCCAAGGTAAACCTCACAGAAAACTTGGAAGTTGCAGATATTTGACACGGAATTGGGCCCGATGTCTTGAGGTCTTAAGTCAAAAAAGTGCAAAACGTCTCTAAAGAATTTTGAACCGGGAGGAGCGAATCCCCGGCTCATGTGATCGGTAAAAATGATCACCTCTCCTTCCTTGGGTTGAGGTTTCTCCTCAGATGGGTCAGGAGCACGATAAGACATGACATCCTTCTTGGGCAGATGGCCAGATTTTACAAACTCGGACAGTTTGCTCTCTGTAACAATGGATGGGACCCAGTTGCAAGTCACCGGAGGTTTGACAACTTTGGGCGCCATTGTGTAAATCGACGCCTACAACAAGATAAAGGAATTTTTCTGGTTTAGTAATAACCCGGAGGAAACACTGTGGGTTTATTCAAGATGGCGACTTAAGAAGGGGCCTAATGACATACAGATAGCTATGCGATAATGTTTAAACACCTTCAGGTATTAAAAATGTTTAAGGTTTTCTTAAATCGCCAGAAGCAAGTGATGCCGACAGCTGGGTTATCTTAAACCGGTTACTATGGCTGAAACAGAGTCAACAGACGCAGTTTTTGGCTAAGTGTGGAGCAAACAGGTTTCACAAGTTGCTGATATTATTTTGGATCAAACGACGCTCTGGAAAGGAAAAAATTTCTAGACCTAGAAACAGGGCAGAGGAGTTCATACGCTCGAAGGAAGCTTCTAAATAAGGGAAAACAGATCTGTTTGCATTTGAGATAAGCACAAAGCAGTTACCGCAGCAGTTCTATCCTATTTGATGATCTGAACAGGGCATCAGAGGTACAACGCATCAAGGGTCCGCCGACGAACTCGATGAACACCGGCGAACTCGATGAACACTGTAATGCAGATCTAAGATAGAAAGGGAAAGGGACTTACAGATGCGGAGCTGCAGCAGAGGTTCGTTGCATTTTTCTGGTCAGATTCAGGTTGATGCAGCGGCCTGAGTTGGTGAAGACAAGGAACTCGACGACGGCGACGGCGGCGGAGCTCGGGGCGCAGAAAGGGAGCCAGAGGAAGGAGATGACTGAAAGAGGTAAGAATGGAAGACCTAGGTCACTCTATTTATAAGGAATGGCTGACCAAGACGACGCGAGAAACGAGGAGACCAAAGACATCATTATCCAGCGGCCCCAACGCCTCGATTTTTGGGAAGGCCATTAAAGACGGAGATCCGTTGAAGATATGATGGATTAAAATATAAGTTTTAACGAAGATTACGTCACGATGATTTAACCCAGATCCAGATGATGACATCACGGCGGGTTACAATTCTCACACAAGACAGAAGACTGAAGGCCAGTTCATAAGGTTTTTAAAGATTGACACGAACCGGTTCAAATCAATCTGGGGCCTAATGTTGGGGATATGACTATTTGAGTAAACCGGCCAGGAGGGGCTGGGTTACGCAAAGAATACTCATCGTGAAGGAAGCCCAAGACCCAGCATGAGGATGGCGGTTCATAGGGTTTAAAGCCCACGGGCGACTTAAGGCCCATAGTGACAAACCGCCATAATGGCATGACTTGTAACATAAGGTATAGGTAACCAGTCACCGAGCCGGACCCTGTTTATGAGCCGGCCGGGACTCTGTAGGCCACATGGCGTCAACACGTGTATATAAGGGGACGACCCGCCAGCGGCTTAGGGCAAGAAACAACTCCTCGAGAGCCAGGCATAGCGTATCTCGCTCCCTGGTCATCGAAATCTCAAGCAATACCAACCCAACTAGACGTAGGCCTTCCTTCACCGTAAGGGGCTGAACTAGTATAAACCTCGCGTGTCCTTTGTCCCGATTAACCCCTTTAAGCTTCCTAGTTGCGATGGCTCCACGACTAAGTCCTTCCGAGAGGACATCTGCCATGACAATTCCACGACACCAATGATGTATGGTTATCCTATGATGTTTGAGTAGACCTGTTTTGTCCTAATGGCTATTTGATGATCAAGATTGGTTTGAGTTGCATGTTTTATTATTGGTGATGTCCTATGGTGCTCTCCGTGTCGCGCAAGCGTGAGGGACTCCCGCTGTAGGGTTTGCAATATGTTCATGATTTGCTTATGGTGGGTGGCGTGAGTGACAGAAGCACAGACCCGAGTAAGTAGGTTGTTTGCGTATGGGATAAAGGGGACTTGATACTTTAATGCTATGGTTGGGTTTTACCTTAATGAATCTTTAGTAGTTGCGGATGCTTGCTAGAGTTCCAATCATAAGTGCATATGATCCAAGTAGAGAAAGTATGTTAGCTTATGCCTCTCCCTCAAATAAAATTGCAATAATGATTACCGGTCTAGTTATCGATTGCCTAGGGACAAATAACTTTCTCGTGACAACAAGCTCTTTACTAAAACTAATTTAGTTGTGTCTTCGTCTAAACAGCCCCTAGTCTTTATTTACGTGCTCTTTACTTTCTTGCAAGCCTATCCAAAAACACCTACAAAGTACTTCTAGTTTCATACTTGTTCTAAGTAAAGCGAACGTCAAGCATGCGTAGAGTTGTATCGGTGGTCGATAGAACTTGAGGGAATATCTGTTCTACCTTTAGCTCCTCATTGGGTTCGACACTCTTACTTATCGAAAGAGGCTACAATTGATCCCCTGTACTTGTGGGTTATCATGCGGCACCCCTGTACTTGGCTTGCCATGGCGTTTGGACAGTTGTGGTATTTGGTGTTGGATGAGTGCTGGAGCGCGTTTCCTTGATCCACAAAAGGATCTGGTTGCGCCGGCCCTTTGATGCGGGTCTTCTTGTCGGTCATGTACTGACTTATGCGCGGCCTCGTTGGCCGCCCTATCGCGGCCACGAGGTCGTTGATCCGACCGGTCGGCGGTTTTCTTTTTTGGCTGCGGGGGCTCTAAGGCCTCGTCGTCGAATTCCGGGAGCAGCTTTCGCTTTTGGTAGCTCTTCATGTGGCGACTGCCACCGTACTTTTCTGCCGTATCGAGCACTTTATTCCATCTACTGTTGAGTGTGTTTTGTGCGGCCTTGAGCCTTTGTTTCTGCTTCTTCAGACTTCTTGCAGTGGCAATAAGCCTTTCTTGCTCCAGCTGCTTTTTCCGGGATGATGCGTTCGTTATCATCCGGATTGTTCTCCTCACCGGAGATGGGTTGATTGTCTTGACGCTCGGCGTCACCGTGTTCGGACAGCGGCTCCGTAGTTTGTTCATCGTCCGCTGGCTCACCCTGCTCTATCGCTGGGTCAATTTGGCTTCTTCTTGCGCTATTATCGCTGTTTTTGCCAAGGCGGGATTTAGAGCGGCGCTTACGGCGCCGTTTTGATTGCTTGTTGAGGGAGCCATCTCTCGCTACATCCTCGTCATTATTTTCTTTGGGTGTATCCACCATGTATATGTCATGTGATGAAGTGGCAGTCCAGCGCCCTGTTGGCTGTGGTTCTTGTTCGTCTGCTGCATCGTTGTCCATACCATCGATGTTTTCGGAGTCAAAGTCGAGCATGTCGGTTAAGTCGTCGACAGTGGCTACTAAGTGGGTGGTGAGTGGGGATTGAATTCCTTCGTCATCCGCATCCCACTCTAGCCGGACATAGTTCGGCCAAGGTTCTCCAGACAGGGAGAGAGATTTTAACGAGTTCAGCATGTCGCCGAAGGGTGAGTGCTGAAAGATATCTGCGGAGGTGAACTCCATGATTGGCGCCCAATCGGATTCGATAGGTATGGGCGCGGGTGGTTTGGAGTCCGTGGCCGGGGACGAGTCCGACAATACGGCGACACGGCTCTCGTGAGGGGTAAGGTCAGTATTCAGCTCTATCACCACTGAGGGTGCGGCCTCCGAGGCGGGGTCTATCCTCCCGTCCTTGGATGGCGCGATCTGTTCCGGACCGAAGGCCGGAGTAGTTGCTGGCGTGATCTCCCGAACACTGTCCGACGGCATAGCTATATCGTGCTCGTCGTGATCGTGCGGCACACCAGGCATGGGCCCAAATCTGTCGAAGATCAAGTCTCCGTGGATATTGGCAGTGTAATTCAAGTTTCCAAACCTGACCTAATGGCCAGGGCGTAGCTCTTGATCTTCTCCAGATGGCCAAGCGAGTTGGCCTGCAGTGCGAAGCCGCCGAATACGAAGATTTGTTCGAGGAGGAAGACCTCACCCTGGAACGCATCGTTGTCGATGATCGAAGGGGCCATCGAACCTTACAACGACGACATAGTGGAACTCTTAATGAAAGCACCAATGTCAGTGTCAAAACCGGCGGATCTCGGGTAGGGGGTCCTGAACTGTGCGTCTAAGGCGGATGGTAACAGAAGGCAAGGGACACAATGTTTACCCAGGTTCGGGCCCTCACGATGGAGGTAATACCCTACTTCCTGCTTCATTGATCTTGATGATATGAGCAGTACAAGAGTTGATCTACCATGAGATCGTAGAGGCTAAACCCTAGAAGCTAGCCTATGGTATGATTGTTGTTGTCCTACGGACTAAACCCTCCGGTTTATATAGACACCGGAGGGGGCTAGGGTTACACAGAGTCGGTTACAATGGGAGGAGATCTACATATCCGTATCGCCAAGCTTGCCTTCCACGCCAAGGAGAGTCCCATCCGGACATGAGACGAAGTCTTCAATCTTGTATCTTCATAGTTCAACAGTCCGGCCAAAGGATATAGTCCGGCTGTCCGGATACCCCCTAACCCAGGACTCCCTCAGCGATGTTAGTGGAGCTTTAGACCGATTTAAGGGTTAAATGGCGACGACTGTAGATTCACGAGACGCGCATGAAGACTTTTTGGCTGCATCGACAAGGTCAAACTTGGTTCGGCAGAGGAGAGGCGATAGCGGTGTGTCGGCGGCTCATTCTGACGCTGATAGTGGTGGTTCGATGGTTCAAAAATCTTGATGTAATTTTCATTAGATATTTAAAAGCTTCGCATTTCTGATGAATTTTGGATCCGCGTCTTTTTGCCAAAGAAAAAACAAACTAGGACTTTGGTGTTATCCAGGAGACCTCTTAGACTGATGGCATACGATGACGTGCAACAGGTGGTTCGTTCAGTGATCTTCTGAGTGCCATCTGTGCCTAGTTCTTCGTCAGAGTCGGAGCTGGGCTGTCTGGTCGCAGGTGACTGAGATTTTGGCGTGAATCTTCTTATCGCTCCACACAACCTCTATAGTGTGGGTTGCATCGACGGTCGCATTCAGCGAAGCCGGAGTCGTTTGCTCAAGGTTAAGGATGGCGATGACGTCTTTAGGGGAGAAGTGATGACGATGGCGCTTGTGTGCTGTCTCGATTAGGCCCTCTTTAGAATGCCGTGTGCGGGGTATTTTATGTGTGCCACTCAGCGGTTGTGCGGGTTTTTGCTCGGCTTTTTATAATTAAATGGGCAATTGGTTTTCGCTCGGTTTTCTCTAATTAACGAATCAATTATTTTCTCCTTAACAACGAATACAAGAGTTCTGTCATTTTGAGGTAAAAAACAGATGCTGGTTGGCGGACCCTGCTTTGACTAACGTGAGTACCTGACTGACTGATCTGACCAGGGTTTTTTTGCATGGTAATACGTGTCTCATTCATATCATAAAGAACAAAATACAAGTCACGTAAAGACCGACATGACAAAATTGAAAAGATAGCAGAACATCTCTGAGCTTGACACCAATGCCCGTCACCTACCTCTGGCACCACCACAGTAGCCACCGAAGAAAAGAATGACGAATCACCTTCTCACCCAAGCTCGACGCGGCTCCATCGCTGATATGCAGCTTTGCGGACCTTCAAGGTGGCTCACCAGAAGTGAAGCCCTTACCGTTGAACGAATCAGACCGAGGCAACACCGCGGACACGGCATCAAACTCCAGATCTAGCACCCCACCACGACTAAAACGCCGAAGGAGGAAACCATATCTGCCATCCACGAACCACGAGCCCAGCACATGCTCCGTCTTTCAGATGTCGTCGATGCAGACCACAATCTGCATCCGCTCCTGGACTACCTCCCAAGCTCCGCGCCGATGCTGGAGCAAACGATGTCGCAACGGCGGAGCCCGAGGACACAGGTCCACCAGGAGGATGCCGCCGCCGCCACGCCATCCTTACTTGAACAGACTGGTTTCCAGATCCATCCCCAACCATAGGACCGATGGCCTCGTTAGGGAAGGATTCAAAGAATCTTTATTCAGCGTTATCATCCTCGCCGCCGAAGCAAAGACGATGAACAACCCAAAAACCTAGACTACGAGAGTAAAAACGATCCACACGCATGGATCCGGCGACCCCCTTCACCACCGACGGTCGAGGTCGCCGGCGGAGGGGAGCCGCCGGAGAGCGGCGTTGGAAGATCGGCCTCCCCTGACGGCGGCTAGGGTTCCAGCCGTGAGAGACTAGAGGAAAACAAGAGGAGAGCCGATAACGAGCCAACTGTTGACCTGACCAGGGTTAACCCACCCTGAAGCAACCGGCCAGTAGCACCATGATTAGTCTTCCTTCCACGTGACCGTGTACTGTACTAGTCTACGGGGCACGGAGTTGTACTCCTACTTGAGCAGCTCCATTCTCGCCGTCTCCTCTGCTACTCCCAGCAGCTGACCAGCTCTACCTTTCCCACCCCCGCTGAAGCCGACCTGCCTGCAATCACGGAGGAGAGGAGAAAAACACAAAGAAACAACAACAGCGCGCCGCTCCAGCTCCAGCTCCCGAGGCAGCTCACCGGCGGCCACCGTCCGACCTTCCCCTCCCCCGCCCATTCCCGCGGCGCCCCCCTCCGCCCGCTCGCCGCCGCCTGCTGATGCTACGGGCACCTGCCCCCGCCGCGTTGATACCGGCTCGCAGCTAGATCTGGCCCGCAGGAGGTTCCCGGGCGGCATGGGGCGGCTCGCGGGCCTGCGGTGGCTCCTCGTCCTCGCGTGGGCAGCGGCGGGGGCGCTGGCCACGGAGGAGGACAGCAAGGCGGCGGCCGTCGCGGCGCCCGGGCCGCGCCGGCACGCGTACGCGGCGATGATGTACATGGGCACGCCCCGCGACTACGAGTTCTACGTGGCCACGCGCGTCATGATGCGCTCGCTCCGCGGCTTCGGCGCCGACGCCGACCGCGTCGTGATCGCCTCGCTCGACGTCCCGCCGCGCTGGGTCCAGGCGCTGTAAGCCCTCCCCCACTCCCCCCTGTCGTCTTTCTTGCCTTGGATCGTTGGGCGGTGCCAAAAATTTCACCCCCCTGTTGACTATTGAGTAGATATTCGACGCCGAGCTCGGTTGCTTGAGTGTTTCTCTTTCTTGAAAAAACCCCTGTTGCTTCACTGGTTGACTTCGCGCTTGGTTCGTTGCTTGCTGCATATTTATAGCTACATCTATGTTCTGTTAGTAGCAACTTGGGTAGTTCCATGCCATATTTGATTCGCCCCCCTTCGTCTGCTGTTTCGTCTGAACTTTGTTTGTCAGTGGAACCCCTTCGTTGCTACCCAACGCCCAGTAATGATTATTTCGCAAAAAAGATCAGTGATTATTTGATTGATTTGATGTTACAGTGCATGGACATATATTTTCATCTTTTTCCTTCTTATTTGGTTCAAATTTGATTTTCTTTCTGTACAACTCTCTGAACATATCGGGTATCCGGTCTTAAAAGGTGGCGCTACTCTGTTTCTGAAATATGTAAAGTTCTTACAGTTTCATCTTGCACTTCTGTAAACAGTTTTGGCGCGCGGATCATTTAGTGCCCTTTTCGCACTGTCCTGTTGGTTACTGTTCATTCCAGTAATTCCTGATGCACAGCTTGCTTCTTGGAAATGGTCTTCTCTAATGGTTACTGTCTTTGAGTCGGTTGCTCTCATATGCTTCTTGGAAATGGTCGTCTCTAATGGCACAGAGTCATTGGAGTTTGTTAAGAATAGTACCTCATCTGCGTTTTGAAATATTTGTTCATAAATTGCAAGACCTAAGCTGCGAATTTTCACCACCAATTTGCACACGTTTTACCTTCCTTATTGTTAACCAGTATTTCTTCACTGTAGAACAGTTCGTGTTAGACCGCTGACTTGGTGTTTCTGTTAGATATTTGCTGAAAGTCACAAGGTTTGACCAGTCAACTTCCATAACTTATACTCCTTGTTAGGTGATTAACTGACTGTGACCGCATATAGCTGTAAAAGGTAAAAGGTAATTTCAGTTGGGCATATATGTCGTGCTGTTTAAGTGACCACATTTGGATGTCAGACTAGGTTGATTTATCTCTGTTATGGCTTGATAGTCCTTGCCTACAAGATTGCGTTTCAGGAAATCCTACCTTTGTTTTGTGGTTTTGCAAGTTTTCTCTGTATCTTGGTGGCCAAAACTTTCTCCCCTGTTCCAGAGAATATCAGCCTGTGAATTATTGTCGAATTTGGGCATTTTCATAAGTGGGCTTTAGTATATGGACTAATGCATTCAAAACTTCAAACTGTATTATGAGAAGTTGAGAGTTGTTTCGGGTTTAGAAGCTTACTACATCTGATCCAAAATGTAGGTCCTTATAGCATTTTGCCAGTCAAACATTTAATTTTTTTATATGAGAACTATAGCCGATCATGAACGAAAAATAGTGGCAGAATAGAGGAAAATTAAGGCGATCAGGTTGCAATAAAAATGGGTGGGGTCACTCTCTAGTTGTGTGATAACAGTTATTATGGCAGTGTGTGAAGCATTATGCTTTTTATTTTATCTTTTAATGTATCATTCTTGTGATGCCTCATGCTACTGCTAGAATTCACATGTATTCTGAAGCAAAGCGTGCAGCATACGTTAATTACTGTTAAATATGCTTAATCTGGAATGTACCTTTTTTTGGCATGCAGAGTCTTGATTCTGTTATTTATTTATGCATCTCCAACTGTTCCTGTAGGAAAGATGATGGTGTGAAGGTGGTCTCTGTGGATAATTTGAAGAATCCTTACGAAAAACAAGATAACTTCAACTCACGATTCAAGTTGACCTTAAATAAGCTGTATGCTTGGAGCTTAGTTTCCTATGATCGAGTTGTTATGCTAGACTCTGACAACATGTTTCTCCAGAACACTGATGAATTATTTCAGTGTGGCCACTTCTGTGCAGTCTTCATCAACCCTTGCATCTTCCATACAGGCCTCTTTGTACTGAAGGTAGGATTAGTTAATCAGCACACATCTCCTTTCTTCTGTAAACATTATTATCTTTTTGCAGATCTAAGACTAAAGTTGTGTTATTGCTTTGTTATTTGCAATGGTTATGAATGGAACTTTTTAGATCATTTTTGGATGCTTTGTTTGTTGTTCAGTATTTCATTTTACGAGTGATCTAGCTGTCACTTGATGCTTCGTACTACTTTATTTATTGTGTTGAGTTAAAAATAGATCTTTGTGGTTTTGTTGTCAACTTGTTTAGTACAGATTGTTTGTTTCTCTAAATGTATTTTTTGACATAAATGTATTTATCCAAGACGCGTGATGCATAAGTTTTAAAAATATGTATTGTGCAGACTAACTTACGTAGAAAATTTGAACCCATCTTTGTGCTGTAGAAGGACTGGCCATGGTTCCAAAACATTGAAATCCCTTTGTTATGCGCAAAATAATTATTGTTGACATTCTCACAGTTATTAACCAACCATTTTTCTTTCCGTTTTTTTACGAAAAGCATGACTGTTCTTATGATCTCTTTCTTTTGTTTCTAGCCTTCTATGGATGTTTTTAAGAACATGCTACATGAGCTAGCTGTTGGGCGTGAAAACCCAGATGGTGCAGATCAGGGCTTCCTTGCTAGCTATTTCCCAGACTTGCTTGATCAGCCAATGTTCCATCCACCAGCTAATGGCACCAAACTTGATGGAAATTATCGCCTTCCTCTAGGCTATCAGATGGATGCATCTTATTATTGTGAGTATGACTACCGGTATATCATTATTCCATATGCATTTTCTTGGCTAAGACTGATGAACTGCACTTCTTTCAGATTTGAAGCTCCGGTGGAGTATTCCATGTGGACCGAATAGTGTGGTTACATTTCCAAGTGCTCCATGGATGAAGCCATGGTACTGGTGGTCTTGGCCAGTTTTACCTCTGGGACTTTCTTGGCATGAACAACGTCGTGAAAACCTAGGGTGGGTGGTTTCTCTTGAAACTTTGTCATCCATATCTCTATTACATTCTCAAACTCTGATACTAACCTTGCATGCCAGATAAGAGAAGGCTGTTTTGTCAAATGATAAGTAGCAATCATTGTGTACTGATGTGATTGATCACGTGTCTTTCTGGAATCGCCATCTGTCTCTTCTTTAGAATAAAACTGCACAACACAGCGCATTATGATGCTTTTTTATCGTTTAGGATAGATTCCATAAAGTAGGGGTGGTTAAGAACTTGTGATGCCCTAAAAAATTGGCATGGGTAAAGGAGCATCATTAATTGCTATGTAGAATGATGTTGCACAAAATTTTAGTTCGGAAACACATCATCAGTTACTTCTTCTGACAATGTTTGAACTTGGTGCAAAACAGGTATTCATCAGAGATACCGATGGCATTATTCCAGGCTCTACTGTACATTGGGGTCATTGCAGTGAACCGACTAGCACGGCCTAGTTTGTCGAAGCTCTGCTACAACAGAAGAATGGAGAAAAGCACCATGTTCTTACTCACCACGCTCAGAGTAGTGGCGGCATGGTCCATACTTGCAGCCTACACCATTCCCTTCTTCCTCGTCCCACGGACCGTCCATCCGCTGCTAGGCTGGCCACTATACCTGCTCGGGTCTTTCTCCCTCTCTTTGATCGTCATCAACTTCTTCCTCCTCCACCCCCTTGCTGTCCTCACGACATGGTTCGGGATCATCGGCACGCTCTTTGTGATGGCATGCCCATGGTACATGAACGGCGTCGTCAGGGCGTTGGCGGTGTTTGCGTACGCGTTTTTCTGCGCGCCGGTGGTCTGGGCATCCTTGGTCAAGATAATGAGCTCCTTGCAGGTCCTGATCGAGAGGGACGCCTTCAGGCTTGGGGAGCCTAACCAGACGGCCGAGTTCACCAAGCTTTACTGAGGTGGGCAGGACAGATACATATATGGTGACTTGTAGCGTCGTTCGATTTGATCAGCTAATCCCAGTTCATGTTGGCAATTCTGATGGCCATTTCAGCTGTACAAGTAAAACCGCCGAGCTTGGGAACTACAGTTGTTGAACCTATGTAACACGAACTGGAACTATTGGAACCCATGATTGTCCTCTTGGACGTGTAGATGATATATATATGGTGCCGAGGAAAGGGGGAAATTGATGCTTGTGCGCATGTGTTGGTTCTGGTTCTGCTGAGGAACAAACTAGAGTAAATGCTTTTTGGTTTCTTGATTTGATTTTGCTGTTGTCGAGGAAAAATGGCCAACACACTACACATTCCTAGCTTTCGTCTAATTGACCTGATCTTTTCAGTTCTACTATCATGAGAAATGGCCAAATCTTGTACATGATTTTGCCTCTCCATATGTCCTGGAGGCCTGAAGTTTTTTTTTTTTGGTTTCTACAATCACCTCGGTTCCGAATTACTTGTCTTAGATTTTTCCCCAATTACTTGTCAGTAATTTGGGACAGAGGGAGTGCATTCTATGTGTTTAAACTTGGGAGTTCAAAATTTGTGACTGACAGCATGTTTCTTAACACCCAGTTATGGCGTTTCTTCTTCTGTTCCTCTGTTTTTTTTTTCAAGGAGGGCCCTAAGGGGTATTGGAGTTTGGGGTGTAAAACTGTAAATTAAGCCAAAGTAGACTAAAGTAGGTCTTTAAATGTGCAAGAGACTCCGTTCGATAGCTAAGCATGTCTGACAAAGATATCATCCATCGTTCAAATACAAGGCGTGTTTAAGAATTTCAGGTCCAAGCATTAGATATCTAATACTCCCTTCGTAACATAATATAAGACCTTTTACAGTCTTATATTATGTTACGGAGGGGTAGCATGCAGGTTGTTTGGCATGAATTGTGAAGTTGGTGAGCTGTATGATGGGCAACTATCTCCTGCGGTTCGAAGAGGACTCAACTGTTAGTTAGTACCCCCTTGGTTTAGGGATGGACTCTTTCACTCTATTTTATTATATACGCTTAGCGAAAAGAATGTTTTTTGATAGACCTTAGCCCATTAGATATGTATTAGAGATGGCCTCTTTTGATTGCAGTTTTGCAATATTTTCGAACTAATAATGTGCAAAACAAATGCTCAAAGTCAGAATTGTTCAGTCATACATTATTATTTTTTCCTTGTCGTGGATAAGAACGTGTTCTGTGTGCTGTGTGACCACTTACAATATTGCACATGCTGTGCGCGATTTGACTTTTTTTTGGCGGGTCGCGTGATGACTTATCTTGAGACTGATCAGATCCATTTTTCTTCTCGAGACAAACTAGCCACGCCTGACGCATGATATATTGATTAGCAATCTAATTTGGCTGTCATTAAAGAGATAAGAGTGCAGATCATGCTCACTAATACTTATACTGCTTCCTTCACCCCACACTATAAGATGGTACTACAGAATACTTAGAAAGCATCATTTGAAAAAGTCTCGCGCAGATCAGGCCCACAGTTGTCCTTCTGCTGGCATCTACACAAGGCGGTGCCTTGTCGTCTCAGCCTCTTGCAGAGAGCTAGTACAAAACAGAGCAAACGGAAGCCGTTGTTGCCCACTGGCCACTACGGGCGGGGGCGGCTGCTGCTCTGCCTCTTCCTCTCGGCCGCGCTGACCCCGCCGCGGCAGCTCGCCGTCGCGGGCGCAGCCTCCGGTTCCAGTTCCAAGGTGGTGACCAGCCTCCCCGGGTTCCAGGGCCGTCTCCTGTGGAACCCTTGCCGTCCTTGTGGCGGAAGTACTGGTCGAAGATGCAGTGAGGATTGAGCCGGATCTGCTCGTCGCCGGAGCTGTTCGACCGTCGCTGTCCTCCTCCTCCTTGGGTGACAGTCCAACTATTGCACGGACCGTCTGATTTTGCTCTCGGGCGAGGGCGCGCATGTTCTCCGTTGTCGCTTCTTTACAATGCGAGCGCACTTGGCTTCCTCCCCTACGGCCGGCCCTGCCGCTGCATTAGCCGCCTCCGTCGTCGTCATGTCGGCAGCGAGGCAAGCCTCCGTCACCCTTATCCTCTCCTTTCCACGACTAACACACCGGTCCCGGTGGGACCCATACTCCATCGGACTAGTGATGGCAAAAGGGAGATTTGAAGGCTCCCTGGACCGCGATGATCCAGCTCCGGAGGATCCGAGTGCCTGATGTGCCGACGCTATGGAGTCGTGCCAAACAGATCCCGCCTTCGGCCGGGTGTTATCCTCCCGGGAGCGATGGGGTGCAATGCGGACGACCATTGCCTGCTCCAACCCGCACGGGATGACACCTCAATCGATGGATCCGGACTGATCAGAATCAGATCTGTTACCCGCCATGCCTAAGATCGCCGGATGGGAGCTTGGGTGGTGCAGTGGAGTGGAGTGAAGTGGTTAGAGTTTGGTCCAGCGGATGGATGAGAAGAAATATACGTGTGGTCGGATGGACTGGGGACGATGTGACAGACACGCCCGGGCGCCCCCATATCCGCCCCATATTTAGGCTGGATATGAGGTGTGCCAGTTAGCCCGGGCGTTCGAGCCTCGTTTGAGGCATCCGTCTAGGTTGAATTTTCACGGCCCGTCAGTGACCGGGCTGTCCGTCCGACTGTTTAAGACGGGTTTGGAGCGCCCGACGGTAGATACTTTAAGGAGTATTGAAGTTTGAAGGTGTAAAACTGACTAAAGTACCAGAAAATGTGCAAGAGACTCCGTTGGATAACTAAGGACGTTTCACAAAGATATCCTCCATCGTTCAAATACGAGGGTGTTTAAGAATTTCAGTTCCAAGCATTAGCCAAAGATATTTATCTAACATCATGCAGGTTGCTCGGCCCATCAGATATGAACGTGGATCCTTTGACATAGAAATCCCCACCATACCCAAGCTTTGAGTTATTGACAGGTGGGCCCGTGCTCTATGGGACCCATGTGTCAGTGATTCAAAGGTAGGCTAGTCCACGGCAGGGGACCCTCGTCCATCTGATATGCATTAGAGGTGGCCTCTTTTGATTGCAATTTTGCAATACTTTTGAACTTATAATGTGCAAACAAATGATCAAATTGTCCAGTCATACATTATTATTTACTTTTGCCTCGTCGTGGATAAGAACGTGTTCCGTGTGACCACTTACAATATTGCACACGCTGTGCGCGATTTGACTTTCTTTTGGCGGGTCGCGTGATAACTTGTCTTGAGATTGATCGTATCCAATTTTCTTCTCAGAGACAACATGATATATTGCCACGCCTGACGCGTGGTATATTGATTAGCGATCTAATATGGCTGTCAAGGAAGAGATAAGAGTGCAGATCATGCGCACTAGTATTATACTCTACACAATCCTAGAAGACATCATTTGAAAAAGTCTCATGCAGATCAGGGCCAAACGGTTGTCCTTCTGCTGGCAGCTACACAAGGCGGTGCCTTGTCGTCTCAGCCTCTTGCAGAGAGCTACAAAACAGAGCAGACGGAAGCGGTTGCCCACTAGGCACTACCACCTCCGAGAATGAACGGGCGGGGGCGGCTGCTGCTCTGCCTCTTCCTCTCGGCCGCGCTGACCCCGCCGCGGCAGCTCGCCGTCGCCGGAGCGGCCTCCGGTTCCAGTTCCAAGGTGGTGACCAGCCTCCCCGGCTTCCAGGGCCGCCTCCCCTTCCACCTCGAGACAGGGTACCCATTTCTCGCTTTCTTCTTCAGCTTAATTTTGGTTTCTCCACGCACCAAGGCGGATCACCTTGATCGACTCCATTAATTGTCGACTCAAGGTACGTGGAGGTGGACGAGGAGAACGGCACAGAGCTGTTCTACTACTTCGTGGAGTCCGAGGTCGGCGGCGACAAGGCCCCTTTCCTCCTCTGGCTCACCGGCGGCGACCGTTGCTCCGTGCTCAGCGGCCTCGCCTTGGAGATCGGTACACAAAGTTTGCATCCTTCAGGAGTTGACTGCTGGCCGATGCCATTACTCTTTGACATCGTATTATTCCATGCATGTGCACGGCAACTGCAGGTCCATTCCAGTTCGTCGCAGAGCCCTACAACGGCACCATACCGCGCCTGCAAATCAACCCCTACTCATGGACAAAGGTCGGTCCTGTTTCTTGCATACATATCATATGCAAATGCAATGCCGGATCATTCCTGTGTTGACGGAGTCCATCTGCATGCAGGTGGCAAATGTCCTTTTCGTCGATACACCGGTCGGAGCAGGATTTTCGTTCTCCAGGCGACCCCAAGGCTACGATGTCGGGGAAGTATCTACCTCGTTGCAGCTCCATGAACTCCTCATCAAGGTACAGTGGCTACTCCGATCCACTAATTAGTCTAATTCGATTGGGTACTTTCTTCGAGTGATTGAATAGTAATAATTAGTTCAATCCACGTGACAACGTCTAGTGGTTCACTGACCATCCCGAGTTCCTCGCAAACCCTCTCTACATCGGGGGAGACTCTCTTGCTGGACAACTTGTACCATTTATCGCTCAAAAGATCTCAGAAGGTAGGTATTTAGATTCTCAAATGTATAACTGACTAAATTTCAACCTCGATTTTCAATTAAGCTCACCTAGTTCAACTATATGTCCATGATTTGTATTCTGCACGCATCGAAGCTGGGAGGAGTCCCATCCTTAATCTCAAGGTAACCATCATAATTCTGGCCAAAGAGTTTGCATATACATCCATATATCGCATGTCATAATTACGTTAATTTCCTCGCTCCCAGGGCTATCTGGTAGGCAACCCGGGTACCGGCGAAAACATTGATATTAGCTCTAGAGTGCCATATGCTCATGGACTTGGTATAATATCAGATCAGTTATACGAGGTAATTAAACGCATCCACATCCGTTTATTCCAATATATCCGCACGCACCAAAATTTTCTGCACTCCAAATGATATGCATGTTACTCTGTCTCTCATTTTTTTCTTCTGTAGACAATATTGGGGCATTGCCAAGGAGAAGACTACATGAATCCTAGAAATACACTGTGTGCTCAATCTCTAGGCACTTTCAACAATGTAAGAACGAGATATCCTACAAATACTTTCACGCTGCAATTCAAATTATTTGACTGAAGGTTGTGTATGTACTGTATGCAATTCAAATTGCAGCTCCTCTCAGAAGTTATGACCGCCCAAATTTTGCTAGACAAATGCGTTTATGCATCTCCTAGGCCAGGCACCGAGACGGGCAAGTCAGCTGGTGCTGGCCGGAAGATCCTAAGCGAGGAGGCAGTAATCGTAACGGGGAAACCAGTAAAACACCCGCCACCTCGTGTGCCATTGGGCTGCATTGTAAGTCAACATTTATACAAAGCCACATACCTCTAACCGTTGAAGTATATGTTTCCATTGTTTGAGTTGAGTTGATCCTGCACACGCCATGCATGGGCGCAGAGCTACACGGCTTACCTGTCGTATTTCTGGGCGAACGACGCGCTCACCCGAGACGCCCTGGGGATCAAGGACGGCACCGTGGACGAGTGGGTGAGGTGCCACGACGGCGACCTGCCGTACGCCGTGGACATCGGGAGCAGCATCAAGTACCACCGGAACGCCACCACCAATGGCTACCGTGCGCTGGTGTACAGGTAGTAAGTTGCTACTGAAACTGGGATATTTGATCAGCTGAGAGCCGGAACCTGACTGAGTTTTTTGATTGGTGTCGACAGCGGCGACCACGACGCGATTGTGCCGCACCTCGGGACGCAGGCGTGGGTGAGGTCGCTCGGCTTCCCCGTCGTCGACGACTGGAGGGCCTGGCATCTCGACGGCCAGTCTGCCGGGTTCGTCATCCTTCCATTTCGATTGCCTTGCCTGCTCTGTTTTCCTCACTCGCTAACAGTGAAGCCTCTGGTTGATTTCTATTTCACGGGTCTGCAGATTCACCATAACTTACTCCAACAACATGACATTCGCCACCGTAAAGGTACGTAATGACATTTTTTGTGCGCGTATGTGGCGTGTTTGGTTATCATGGATTGTCAGTTTCATGCTGTTGTTGCGGGTTGGTTTTGCAGGGAGCCGGACACACGGCGCCTCAGTACGAGCCAGAGAGGTGCTACGCCATGTTCAGCCGTTGGGTACTGCACCAGCCACTCTAGGCCCTGTTTGTTTCGGATTCTGGGAGCAGATTCGGCTTTGCCAGTGAAGCCAAATATGGAATATGAAACAAACGGCTATATGGAATCAGCTTTGCCAGTGAAGTCGAATCTGGATTTGGACCATTTTTAGTGCAATTTCCTGAAGCACCTCAAAGTGTACTTCGGTGGTGAAGCTGATTCTCAGAATCAGATTCGCCAGTGAAGCGAATCCAAATGTGATTAAAATCCAAGCGAAGCTGAAACAAACAGGGCCCTAGTCTACCTGTATGTAACACCTTCTAGTCTAGGATGTATATGTTCGTCTACACATACCTTATCTTGTGAAGTTTGTTTGAATCAGCAGTGTGCTCTAAACTTGTTTGTCATACTTATAGTGGGAATTGGATAATTGTGTATGGTTCACCCCCACCCCCTCATGTTCATAATACTCCATGTGAGATAATTTAGTGGGAGTATATGGTTAGTTCGAAGATAATTTAGCATTTCACTCTCCATGTGAGATATATTTGGACCAGAATTTCACAATTACTAAAATGTGTCTGAGATATACTCCGTGTAGGCATCGCCCACGTCGCTTGCCGCGTCACATTCATGCCGGCCTAAAGCATGCAATGGCTGACATTGATGTCGCGCGACGTGACCGAACAAGAGGGCGGCGTTGACGGACACGACCTCTCGGGTGTTGTTGCTTCAATGCAAGGCCGCGTCCTGAGAAACCAACTCCGGCAACCGCGCTGCATTGAAGCGGGTTGACCGCCTGTTCGTCTGGCTGTGGCCGCGCCTATCTAAGCCGCACGCCAGCGATGCACATCCACACCTCCTCTCCAAGCCACTCCTCCTCTTCGAGTCCCTTCTCCTCTCCGAGCCCCCAATACTCCAGCAACAATGCCGAAGTCGTGGTTCTCCGCGCTGGCAGTTAGAGGCGGTGGCGGTGGCAGTTCTTCTTTAGGCGGATCTTGGCGCTGCCGCTATCGCTCTCCGGGCCCCTCGGCCTCCACGGCGGTCGGCTCCTTTGGCAAGGAGGAGATCGTTATCTCCTTCGTCGACAAGGAGTACCAGATGCCGCAACAGCCCCGCCTCCTCGCGGAGCCCGCTTTGACAGACGAAGAATTCATCCGCCAGATGGAGATAATGACAACGCGTTCGCTCCATCACATGGGCCCGATGCCACCATCACCGGCGCGTGTCAAGGAGGAGCCACCATCCCCGATGCGCCACCGCGTGATGCGAGAGCCGGAGTCCCCACTTCAGCGGGTCAAAGAGGAATCAACGTTGCCCCGACGCAATCGCGACATCCAGATTGAGTGCCACGTTGATAGCCTGCAAGTGCACAGGGTTTAGTTGTAGCCTTTTCGAAATAAGAGTATCGATCCCACAGGAGCACAAGAATCAAATGTTGCCTCTAGTAATGAATTATGGATTTGTACCTGCAAGTAATTGTAGACTCCAAACAAAGTGAGGGCGGAAATATATTGTTGTTGTGGTGAGAAACAAACTTGAAAGTAAATAACATAAAAAGTAGCTTGAGTAACTGATGAACTAGCACAGGAGTAAGACGTTCTCTGGGAGTCCGGAATCCCCATTGGTATGTTTCTAGCGCAACCGATGGGTGGGCATAGTATGGTATGGATACTTTAGCCAGTCTTGATGATTATGCTGGGTGAAGTCGGGTACAGAACACGTTCTAGTCTAGGTAGACTTCGTGCCACGCACACCACCACCGTAGCACCCCCCCTGCGGGTTACCTCATGGATGCAGCCTCTCTAAGAGTTCTCTGTAATTCCCCTATTAGTTGCAAAGGTTAGGAGTAAAGGCTTTTACTGTCACCTCAAATTACCTTCATATCCTACCCTTTACAACGACAGTGATATACTTCGTGGTCATATGGCAGTAATGCTGAGTGGGGCCCTTCACAACATTCATGAAGTTATTAAACTAAGTATTCAACAAAGCATCTCATATCCAAAATAATGGTTCAGATCCTATACATATCAAGGTTCATCCATATCCCCGAGAACTAGGGGTCTACTCACACATGGGGACGACAATCATCATGATGACAGTGATGGTGAACATGAATGAATCACAAATGTAACAATCACAACACGGTCCACTATGGTTCCTGATGTTACAACGAGATGGATGTGGATGATGATGATGACAATGGTGATGATGTTGATGATGACGGTGGTGATGATGTTGTAGCCCCCACATGCTTGGTGATGAAGATGGCGATCTCCTCTTGGCCAATCCCTCCTCCGGATGAACTCCCAAGGTTAGGGTTCTGCCTTCTAGACAAGCTTCTGGTCAATCTGTTCATCTCATCCCCGATATGATTTCACAGGGTGAAAATAGTAGACGAGGCAGCGACGCTGGCACTCCATACGGCCGCTCATACAAGCGGCCGCACTCGTATGATCCGCCATCTTCTGCTCTACAGGCGTCGCGGCTCCTCCTTTGGCCCCTTTGCTCCATTCATTTATGGTAGATGATTATCACATTAAATACGTGATTTCACTATCATTTCCTGGGATTTCTTCCACAAAGTATTATTTGGCCCAAAAAGCGTTACCTGAGGAATATCAACAAAAAGAGGTGCGCTAATGCCTAACGCGGTTAAATTCCACAATGCCCACTGTGTAGGCACATAATAACTATCAAAATCATCACATAAATTGGACTAATCAACTCCCCCAAGCTTAAGTTTTGCTCGTCCCCAAGCAAGTACCATACCTTGTAAAGAACAAGGTCAACTTGATGTTTATGAGATCGAATATGAAAGAAGCATGAGTCCATCATCAGTTATAGGAACGAGTAGGGATAAAGGAATCATGGTAAGTGATAGCTCATGCCCACCATGATAATGATCATGCAGGCCTCCGCACAATATCAATCAGTTTTATTAAGGACAAGTAATAACTTTATACCCTAGTTCATGATTGTTTCAACCAGGCAAGGAGACGAAACTTATATTTCGCACTCCTCTTTTCTTCAGAAAATTATAACTTTAAATATTTTGTCTCTTATCATCGGAACATGTTTAAGTGCACATCTCACACTTTTTAATTTAATGTCATATGTAAGCTAAACATGATCCTCGGAAGAACTCTTTTTACAAAACACTTTTAATTTAAGAGGTTTCATTTACTTTTCTGCTTGCCCTTTTATCAGTTGAAGTTCTAATGAGCTAGCATATAGAGTTATTTCATCTCCCTTTAAAAACATCACAAATGCAATGTGGAGATCTTATAATCATTATGCAAGTGATAATGTCCTACTACTTAGGTCATAATTATCATCCTTTACATTCTCAAAAAGCAATAATGTTTCCATACATCAAAACATCCAAATACTCATCGGAAGGGATCATACCCTACCCCAAAAGAGTACGCGAGGGAAGTCAAGTGAGTCCTTCTACAAAACAAATTACCCAAATCTTAGAGAAATAGCATTCCCCTACCCCGTGTTAAGCATATAGCTAGCGTTTCTGGTGAACTTCACTTCACACCTAAAAAATCCCGATTGGAAAGAGAGAAACTTGACACGCTATAGTGACAGGCGAGGGCGAGCGAACCCCGTTAGCTACAATTATATATCTTCTTTTTTGACCCCTTTGATTTGCCTTATCACTACTATAACACCCTGAAAATCAAAGTTTTTTGATTTTTGTGTTACTATTGACCTATGAATCTCCTCTAAACTTTCTCTTATGAACTTGTAATTAATATTCACCTCACCCTAGTTATACCTGGGCCACAACACAACCAAGACCAAACCAACTCAATTCCCAGTCAACTGAAAATTGAAACCCTAGCTCTGACTGCCACAAAGTAAATCCACTTTTTTGGTGAGCTAGATCACCCCAATATTTGAGGAGACACTCCACTCCATCTGGATCAAAGGAGTGACACAATATTGCAAAGTCCAATGCAATATTTCTCTTCCAGAAACAATTCTAGTTTCTGCCACTTTGGGGAAATAAATCCAAGGAATACTTAGGCACATAAAAAATTGATGAGATTAATTGAAGATGATATGTAGGACTATAGTAAGCTCTGGTAAAAATGTTGGCTCAGTTAGGGCAAGGGAAGATCACATCCAAATTAGCAGAGCCAATATGACCTATGTTGTTGTTACGAAGGAACTACCACTTTGGTAGCTCTGAAAATTCTCAATTAATTTGAGAAGTACCTGGTAGTCACAAATGACCAAAATACATCACAAGTTTGGCAATTTCATATCCACACATATGCACATGGCCAAGTTTGGTTTTCTGCCCTAAATTGCAAGTGGTGAAGGAAGTGCATGCTATAAGGATCAGATGAAGCTAAAATTTTGTGGAGAGCTGCACCTTAGTAAGTGAAACTACTAGACATGGATACACAACTTGACTCACAACACTCTACAGTACATCAAGCCCACAAGTTTGCTGTCAGAATGAAAAAATGGATGAAGCTCACCACTGGTTCATCCTGGGTCAGATGCAAACACATACCCACGCTAATTGACCTTAAATACACGTCCTGGACATGGTTTGGTGCTAGACACATTATTGTGACAGGGGCTAGGTGGGAGAACCTTATTACATCTTCAGGGAGCCGCCACCACCTCGTCTTCCTGAGCAAGACACAAACTCTAAACGAACTCACAAAAGCACCTAAAACGAAGCAAGATCCTCCCGTCGGCAAGGGCCACGATCCACTACGTCTCCATGGCCCTAGGGCCATCGAAGAGTTGTTGATCTACATTCTGATGTACAAACCAGATGCTTTCTTTATCGAAGACACTTCAGCTCACCCCATTGATAACAACGCTTGCGTCGACCGCCTCCTCTACCGTCCGATTCACTTTTGAATAAATGGCCCACAATAATTCGTACCATAAGCTACCTTTGCAACATGGCCTTTGGTGCAATCCCTTCTAGCGTAACAAGAGGGTGGTTGGCCAAGGCGCTGGCGCAGGGGTGGCTATGGGTCACACGTGAGCTAGGCTGTAGGTGGCCCCAAGCCGAGACAGACGGAGGAGGCGGCCTGGTGGTGGTGGCTATGGGTCACACGTGAGCTAGGCTGTAGGTGGCCCCAAGCCGAGACAGACGGAGGAGGCGGCCTGGTGGTGGTGGCTCGCCGGATCTAGCCACGAGGGATGGATGCGAGCTGGTAGAGCGGACGTGGTGAGGTCAGCGGTGTTGTGCACCGGAGGCAACATGGCTGTGGTGGCGCATGGCGTCGTCATCACCATAGAACACAGCCCCGACGACGGCGCTCACGATCTGCCGGGGGGGGGGGGGTGTTAGGGAAGGATCTTGTTGCAATTGTAACAGTGGTCTTGTTGCAATTCCAAAGGCGTCGTTGAAATGGCAATATTGGGGGGGTGGGGCGATGAGCGTTATGAATCGGACGACTTATGACCGGTCTGATCTTTTAAAAAGATAAGCCCACACACGGGTAGCATGCCCCTTTGTTTTTAAATACTAGACCTTTTTTTAGGTAATGCTATGCAGCGAACGTTTCCTGAGAAGGATGGAATTTTTGAAAGTTTTTTGCGGCAATTAGGTTGTGGGAGCATGGCAACTCTTTCAGGTGAACACAATAATTTTTGCAGCAAAATCCTTTGCATTGCAGAAGTCGCTATGTATTTCTGAAGAAATTGTCATGTACTTTCGAACAATTTATCATAAAAAGGTTTAGGGAACACTATTATAATCTTTCTTTTATCTACTACAAAAGAACGTAAGGTTTTCATTTCATCTTTTTTCCTACCACCCGTTCGTCCAACTTTTCATGTATATGATAATTAATCACCTTAATTTAAATATTTTTTGAACCAATCTACTTTAATTTACTTATCAATCTTCTAATCAAAATATAACGTAGTTCACAGTTAGAATTTGATGAATACTTATTTACACAATCGTATTATTATTGACAAGTAAATCACTAAATAACGTACTAGAATATTTATATCACGTTGCAATGCACGTGCATTGTTCAGTGAAGTATTTAAGAAAAAAAAATGAACGAGACCGTAGGAATCGCATCATTGATGAACCGCCACGGCAGGTGGTGTATATGGTCCATGCCTTGTCGCCGATCCACCACCACAGCTAAGAGGTGACAGGTCTCGATGCCGTGACCTAGCGCCCTGTCATCAGCCTATACCAGCCTCTTGCAGAGAGCAGCCAAAATATCGCACAAGAAAGTAGAATGGACGGGCGGCTGCTGCTGCTCTGCTTCTTCCTCTGGACCGCGGTTAGCACACGACAGTTCTCCGTCGCCGGCGCAGCCTCTAGATCCAAGGTGGTGACCAGCCTCCCCGGCTTTCAGGGCCGCCTCCCCTTCCACCTTGAGACCGGGTACCCGTGCCTCGCTTTCTTCTTCAGCTTATTTTTCCACGCACCAAGGCGGTAGGGTAGGAGGTGCAATATCCTTGATCGGCTCCATCGGGTACGTTATATGACCTGCCGCTGCTGCTCAATGACAAGGTACGTGGAGGTGGACGAGGATGTTGGGGAACGTTGCAGAAAATTAAAATTTTTCCTATGGTTTCACCAAGATCCATCTAGGAGTTCATCTAGCAACGAGTATTCAGATTAGATAGCATCTACATACCACTTTGTAGACGCAACAGAAGCGTTCGAGTGAACGTGGATGAGGTAGTCGTACTTGCCGTGATCCAATTCACCTGATGATCTAGTACCGAACGGACGGCACCTCCGCGTTCAACACACGTACGAGACGGGAGACGTCTCCTCCTTCTTGATCCAGCAAGGGGGGAGGAGAGGTTGAGGAAGATCCAGCACGACGGTGTGGTGGTGGATGCAGCAGAACTCCGGCAGGGCTTCGCTAAGCAACTACGGGAGGAGGAGGAGGTGTTGCAGGGAGGAGGGGGTGCCAGGGCATATGGTGCGCAGCCCCCCTCCCCTGCCCCCCTTTATATAGGTGCATTAGAGGGGGGGAGGGCGCAGCCTTGCCCCTTCCTCCAAGGAAGGGGTGCGGCCAAGAGGGGGGGAGGAGTCCATCCTCCCCAAGGCACCTCGGAGGTGCCTTCCCCCCTTTGGACTCTCCCTCCCCAAGTTTCCTTGGCGCATGGGCCCTTGGGGCTGGTTCCCTTTGGCCCAAGCAGGCCAAGGCGCACCCCCTAAGGCCCATGTGGCCCACCAAGGCAGGTGGCCCCACCTGGTGGACCCCCGGGACCCCTCCGGTGGTCCCGGTACAATACCGATAACACCGAAACTTGTCCCGATGGCCAAAATAGCACTTCCTATATATAATTATTTACCTCCGGACCATTCCGGAACTCCTCGTGACGTCCGGGATCTCATCCGGGACTCCGAACAACATTCGGGTTACTGCACATACATATCTTCACAACCCTAGCGTCACCGAACCTTAAGTGTGTAGACCCTACGGGTTCGGGAGACATGCAGACATGACCGAGACGGCTCTCGGGCAATAACCAACAGCGGGATCTGGATACCCATGTTGGCTCCCACATGCTCCATGATGATCTCATCGGATGAACCACGATGTCGAGGATTCAATTAATCCCGTATACGATTCCCTTTGTCAATCGGTATTTTACTTGCCCGAGATTCGATCGTCGGTATCCCAATACCTCGTTCAATCTCGTTATCGGCAAGTCACTTTTCTCGTTCCGTAATGCATGATCCCGTGATCAAACACTTTGATCACCTTGAGCTCATTATGATGATGCATTACTGAGAGGGTCCGGTGATACCTCTCCGTCAAGCGGAGTGACAAATCCCAGTCTCGATCCATGTAACCCAACAGACACTTTCAGAGATACCTGTAGCATACCTTTATAGTCACCCAGTTACGTTGTGACGTTTGGCACACCCAAAGCACTCCTACGGTATCCGGGAGTTACACGATCTCATGGTCTAAGGAAAGGATACTTGACATTGGAAAACTCTAGCAAACGAACTATGCGATCTTATGCTATGTTTAGGATTGGGTCTTGTCCATCACATCATTCTCCTAATGATGTGATCCCGTTATCGATGACATCCAATGTCCATAGTCAGGAAACCATGACTATCTGTCGATCAACGAGCTAGTCAACTAGAGGCTCACTAGGGACATGTTTGTTGTCTGTTATTCACACATGTATTACGATTTCCGGTTAACACAATTATAGCACGAATAAAGACAATTATCATGAATAAGGAAATATAATAATAATGCTTTTATTATTGCCTCTAGGGCATATTTCCAACAGTCTCCCACTTGCACTAGAGTCAATAATCTAGTTACATTGTGATGAATCGAACACCCATAGAGTTCTGGTGCTGATCATGTTTTGCCTTAGGGAGAGGTTTAGTCAACGGATCTGCGACATTCAGATCCGTGTGCACTTTACAAATTTCTATGTCTCCATCTTGAACATTTTCACGAATGGAGTTGAAGCGACGCTTGATGTGCCTGGTCTTCTTGTGAAACCTGGGCTCCTTTGCAAGTGCAATAGCTCCAGTGTTGTCACAGAAGAGCTTGATTGGCCCCGACGCATTGGGTATGACTCCGAGGTCGGTGATGAACTCCTTCACCCAAATTGCTTCATGTGCTGCCTCCGAGGCTGCCATGTACTCCGCTTCACATGTAGATCCCGCCACGACGCTTTGCTTGCAACTGCACCAGCTTACTGCCCCACCATTCAAAATATACACGTATCCGGTTTGTGACTTAGAGTCATCCAGATCTGTGTCGAAGCTAGCCTCGACGTAACCTTTTACGACGAGCTCTTCGTCACCTCCATAAACGAGAAACATTTCCTTGGTCCTTTTCAGGTACTTCAGGATATTCTTGACCGCTGTCCAGTGTTCCTTGCCGGGATTACTTTGGTACCTACCTACCAAACTTACGGCAAGGTTTACATCAGGTCTGGTACACAGCATGGCATACATAATAGAACCTATGGCTGATGCATAGGGGATGACACTCATCTCTTCTATATCTTCTGCCGTGGTCGGGCATTGAGCTGAGCTCAATTTCACACCTTGTAACACAGGTAAGAACCCCTTCTTAGATTGATCCATATTGAACTTCTTCAATATCTTATCTAGGTATGTGCTTTGTGAAAGACCTATGAGGCGTCTCGATCTATCTCTATAGATCTTGATATCTAATATATAAGCAGCTTCTCCAAGGTCCTTCATTGAAAAACTTTTATTCAAGTAGGCCTTAATGCTGTCCAAGAGTTCTATATTATTTCCCATCAAAAGTATGTCGTCTACATATAATATGAGAAATGCTACAGAGCTCCCACTCACTTTCTTGTAAACACAGGCTTCTCCATAAGTCTGTGTAAACCCAAACGCTTTGATCATCTCACCAAAGCGAATGTTCCAACTCCGAGATGCTTGCACCAACCCATAAATCGAGCGTTGGAGCTTGCACACCTTGTCAGCATTCTTAGGATTGACAAAACCTTCCGGCTGCATCATATACAATTCTTCCTTAAGGAAACCATTAAGGAATGCCGTTTTGACGTCCATTTGCCATATCTCATAATCATAGTATGCGGCAATTGCTAACATGATTCAGACGGACTTCAGCTTCGCTACCGGTGAGAAAGTCTCATCGTAGTCAATTCCTTGAACTTGCCGATAACCCTTAGCGACAAGCCGAGCTTTATAGATGGTCACATTACCATCCGCGTCTGTCTTCTTCTTAAAGATCCATTTATTTTCTATGGCTCGCCGTTCAACGAGCAAGTTAGTCAAAGTCCATACTTCGTTTTCATACATGGATCCTATCTCGGATTTCATGGCTTCCAGCCATTTGTCGGAATCCGGGCCCGCCATTGCTTCCTCATAGTTCGAAGGTTCACCGTTGTCTAACAACATGATTTCCAAGACAGGGTTGCCGTACCACTCTGGTGCGGAACGTGTCCTTGTGGACCTTCGAATTTCAGTAGGAGCTTGATCAGAAGCATCTTGATCATCATCATTAATTTCCTATCTAGTCGGTGCAGGCACCTCAGAAACGTTTTCTTGAGTTTCGCCATTTTCCGGTTCAAGAGGTTACACTTCATCAAGTTCTACTTTCCTCCCACTTACTTCTTTCGAGAGAAACTCTTTTTCTAGAAAGGATCCATTCTTGGCAACAAAGATCTTGCCTTCGGATCTGAGGTAGAAGGTATACCCAACAGTATCTTTAGGGTATCCCATGAAGACGCATTTTTCCGACTTGGGTTCGAGCTTTTCAGGTTGAAGTTTCTTCACATAAGCATCGCATCCCCAAACTTTTAGAAACGACAGCTTAGGTTTCTTCCCAAACCATAATTCATACGGTGTCGTCTCAATGGATTTTGACGGAGCCCTATTTAAAGTGAATGCGGCAGTCTCTAAAGCATAGCCCCAAAAAGATAGCGGTAAATCGGTAAGAGACATCATAGATCGCACCATATCTAATAGAGTGCGATTACAACGTTCGGACACACCATTACGCTGAGGTGTTCCAGGCGGCGTGAGTTGTGAAACTATTCCACATTTTCTTAAGTGTGTGCCAAATTCGTGACTCAAGTATTCTCCTCCACGATCTGATCGTAGAAACTTGATCTTTCTATCACGTTGATTTTCAACCTCACTCTGAAATTCCTTGAACTTTTCAAAGGTCTCAGATTTGTGTTTCATTAAGTAGATATACCCATATCTACTCAAGTCATCAGTGAGGGTGAGAACATAACGATAGCCACCGCGAGCCTCAACACTCATTGGACCGCATACATCGGTATGTATGATTTCCAATAAGTTGGTTGCTCGCTCCATTGTTCCTGAGAACGGAGTCTTGGTCATTTTACCCATGAGGCATGGTTCGCACGTGTCAAATGATTCATAATCAAGAGACTCTAAAAGTCCATCTGCATGGAGCTTCTTCATGCGTTTGACACCTATGTGACCAAGGCGGCAGTGCCACAAATATGTGAGACTATTGTTATCAACTTTCACTCTTTTGGTATTCACACTATGAATATGTGTATCATCACGTACGAGATTCATTAAGAATAAACCATCAACCATCGGAGCATGACCATAAAACATATCTCTCATATAAATAGAACAACCATTATTCTCGGATTTAAATGAGCAGCCATCTCGAATTAAGCGAGATCCAGATACAATGTTCATGCTCAAACTTGGCACTAAATAACAATTATTGAGGTTTAAAACTAATCCCGTAGGTAAATGTAGAGGCAGCGTGCCGACGGCGATCACATCGACCTTGGAACCATTCCGACGCGCATCGTCACCTCGTCCTTCGCCAGTCTCCGTTTATTCCGCAGCTCCTGTTTTGAGTTACAAATGTGAGCAACTGCACCGGTATCAAATACCCAAGAGCTACTACGAGTACTGGTAAGGTACACATCAATTACATGTATATCACATATACCTTTGGTTTTGCCGGCCTTCTTGTCCGCTAAGTATTTGGGGCAGTTCCGCTTCCAGTGACCACTTCCCTTGCAATAAAAGCACTCAGTTTCGGGCTTGGGTCCATTCTTTGGCTTCTTCCCGGCAACTTGCTTACCGGGCGCGGCAACTTCCTTGCCGTCCTTCTTGAAGTTCTTTTTACCCTTGCCCTTCTTGAACTTAGTGGTTTTATTCACCATCAACACTTGATGCTCCTTCTTGATTTCTACCTCTGCTGATTTTAGCATAGCATATACCTCAGGAATGGTCTTTACCATCCCCTGCATATTGTAGTTCATCACAAAGCTCTTGTAGCTAGGTGGAAGCGACTAGAGGATTCTGTCAATGACCGCTTCATCCGGGAGATTAACTTCCAGTTGAGTCAAGTGGTTGTGCAACCCAGACATTTTGAGTATGTGCTCACTGACAGAGCCATTTTCCTCCATCTTACAGCTAAAGAATTTGTCGGAGACTTCATATCTCTCAACCCGGGCATGAGCTTGGAAAACCATTTTCAGCTCTTCGAACATCTCATATGCTCCATGTCTCTCAAAACGCTTTTGGAGTCCCGGCTCTAAGCTGTAAAGCATGCCGCACTGAACGAGGGAGTAATCATCGCAGCGTGACTGCCAAGCGTTCATAACGTCTTGTTCTGCAGGGAGAATAGGTGCGTCACCCAGCGGTGCTCTTAAGACATAATCTTTCTTGGCAGCTATGAGGATAATCCTCAGGTTCCGGACCCAGTCCGTATAGTTGCTACCATCGTCTTTCAGCTTGGTTTTCTCTAGGAACGCGTTGAAGTTGAGGACTACGTTGGCCATTTGATCTACAAGACATATTGTAAATATTTAGACTAAGTTCATGATAATAAAGTTCATTTAATCAAATTATTTAATGAACTCCCACTTAGATAGACATCCCTCTTCTAGTCATCTAAGTATTACATGATCCGAGTCAACTAGGCCGTGTCCGATCATCACGTGAGACGGACTAGTCAACAACGGTGAACATCTTCATGTTGATCGTATCTTCTATACAACTCATGCTCGACCTTTCGGTCTTCTGTGTTCCGAGGCCATGTCTGTACATGCTAGGCTCGTCAAGTCAACCTAAGTGTTTTGCGTGTGTAAATCTGTCTTACACCCGTTGTATGCGAACGTAAGGACCTATCACACCCGATCATCACGTGGTGCTTCGGAACGACGAACCTTAGCAACGGTGCACAGTTAGGGAGAACACTTTCTTGAAATTATTATGAGGGATCATCTTATTTACTACCGTCGTTCTAAGTAAACAAGATGCAAAACATGATAAACATCACATGCAATCAAATAATAAACGTGACATGATATGGCCAATATCACATAGCTCCTTTGATCTTCATCTTGGGGCTCCATGATCATCTTGTCACCGGCTTGACACCATGATCTTCATCATCATGATCTTCATCATCGTGTCTCCATGAAGTTGCTCGCCAACTATTACTTCTACTACTATGGCTAACGTGTTTAGCAATAAAGTAAAGTAATTTACATGGCGATTCTCAATGACACGCAGGTCATACAAAAATAAAGACAACTCCTATGGCTCCTGCCGGTTGTCATACTCATCGACATGCAAGTCGTGATTCCTATTACAATAGCATGAACATCTCATACATCACATATAGATCATTCATCATACATCACAACTTTGGCCATATCATATCACAAAGCACTTGCTGCAAAAACAAGTTAGACGTCCTCTAATTGTTGTTGCAAGTTTTACGTGGCTGTTATAGGTTGCTAGCAAGAACGTTTTCTTACCTACGTAGTAACCACAACATGAATTGTCAATCTCTATTTACCCTTCATAAGGACCCTGTTCATCGAATCTGATCCAACTAAAGTAGGAGAGACAGACACCCGCCAGCCACCTTATGCAACTAGTGCATGTTAGTCGGTGGAACCGGTCTCACGTAAGCATACGTGTAAAGTTGGTCCGGGCCGCTTCATCCCACAATACCGCTGAATCAAGATTGAGTAGTAACGGCAAGAAGAATTGACAACATCTACGCCCACAACAAATTGTGTTCTACTCGCGCAAGAAGAACTACGCATAGACCTAGCTCATGATGCCACTGTTGGGGAACGTTGCAGAAAATTAAAATTTTTCCTACGGTTTCACCAAGATCCATCTAGGAGTTCATCTAGCAACGAGTATTCAGATTAGATAGCATCTACATACCACTTTGTAGATCGCAACGGAAGCATTCGAGTGAACGTGGATGAGGTAGTCGTACTTGCCGTGATCCAATTCACCTGATGATCTAGTACCGAACGGACGGCACCTCCGCGTTCAACACACGTACGGCACGGGAGACGTCTCCTCCTTCTTGATCCAGCAAGGGGGGAGGAGAGGTTGAGGAAGATCCAGCACGACGGTGTGGTGGTGGATGCAGCAGAACTCCGGCAGGGCTTCGCTAAGCAACTACGGGAGGAGGAGGAGGTGTTGCAGGGAGGAGGGGGTGCCAGGGCATATGGTGCGCAGCCCCCCTCCCCTGCCCCCCTTTATATAGGTGCATTAGAGGGGGGGAGGGCGCAGCCTTGCCCCTTCCTCCAAGGAAGGGGTGCGGCCAAGAGGGGGGGGGAGGAGTCCATCCTCCCCAAGGCACCTCGGAGGTGCCTTCCCCCCTTTGGACTCTCCCTCTCCAAGTTTCCTCGGCGCATGGGCCCTTGGGGCTGGTTCTCTTTGGCCCAAGCAGGCCAAGGCGCACCCCCTAAGGCCCATGTGGCCCACCAAGGCAGGTGGCCCCACCTGGTGGACCCCCGGGACCCCTCCGGTGGTCCCGGTACAATACCGATAACACCGAAACTTGTCCCGATGGCCAAAATAGCACTTCCTATATATAATTCTTTACCTCCGGACCATTCCGGAACTCCTCGTGACGTCCGGGATCTCATCCGGGACTCCGAACAACATTCGGGTTACTGCACATACATATCTTCACAACCCTAGCGTCACCGAACCTTAAGTGTGTAGACCCTACGGGTTCGGGAGACATGCAGACATGACCGAGACGGCTCTCGGGCAATAACCAACAGCGGGATCTGGATACCCATGTTGGCTCCCACATGCTCCACGATGATCTCATTGGATGAACCACGATGTCGAGGATTCAATTAATCCCGTATACGATTCCCTTTGTCAATCGGTATTTTACTTGCCCGAGATTCGATCGTCGGTATCCCAATACCTCGTTCAATCTCGTTATCGGCAAGTCACTTTTCTCGTTCCGTAATGCATGATCCCGTGATCAAACACTTTGATCACCTTGAGCTCATTATGATGATGCATTACCGAGAGGGCCCGGTGATACCTCTCCGTCAAGCGGAGTGACAAATCCCAGTCTCGATCCATGTAACCCAACAGACACTTTCAGAGATACCCGTAGCATACCTTTATAGTCACCCAGTTACGTTGTGACGTTTGGCACACCCAAAGCACTCCTACGGTATCCGGGAGTTACACGATCTCATGGTCTAAGGAAAGGATACTTGACATTGGAAAACTCTAGCAAACGAACTATGCGATCTTATGCTATGTTTAGGATTGGGTCTTGTCCATCACATCATTCTCCTAATGATGTGATCCCGTTATCGATGACATCCAATGTCCATAGTCAGGAAACCATGACTATCTGTCGATCAAAGAGCTAGTCAACTAGAGGCTCACTAGGGACATGTTTGTTGTCTGTTATTCACACATGTATTACGATTTCCGGTTAACACAATTATAGCACGAATAAAGACAATTATCATGAATAAGGAAATATAATAATAATGCTTTTATTATTGCCTCTAGGGCATATTTCCAACAGAGGAGAACGGCACCGAGCTGTTCTACTACTTCGTCGATTCCGAGGCCGGCGCGGAGGACGCCCCTTTCCTCCTCTGGCTCACCGGCAGCGACCGCTGCTCGGTGCTCAGCGGCCTCGCCTTAGAGATCGGTACTTCTTTTCTCTGCATTCTCAATTGTCAGAGTCTCATATTGCTCCCGGACACCATACATGTGCACGACAACTGCAGGTCCATTCTGTTGGCACAGGCCCGACCTTGACAACGCAATCGTCGAGTACTTTCCGACGATGCACGCGTACAAGCTACTGTAGCCGATTACTTTCCGGCCAGTCGGGAGACTCACGTACACAAGTAGTCGTAAGCAGCTGGATGGATTTCTACGTGAGGCTAGCACATGCACATACGTTGTACAAGCCGCCGGCTTGCCGATGCACAACTCGACGTACACAACACAACAGGAGACGCCGATGGATTGCAACAGGAGCGTGTCGCTCCTGAGGATTTTATTGCTATTGATCTGGGTTCGGTACAATTACAGGGAAGGTTACATGGGTATTTAAAGGAGCTAACCTAAGCTACCACAAGTCCTATTCGGTGACTGAACCTAGTCTGTCCCGGACAGGTTTCCAGATCGTGGTTAATTCCAACAATCACCTCCCTAAACACGATGTCCTCACTTCACAGCTTGAACACCGATCCTTCACCGCATCTTCACGAACTTCTGCCGTCCCAAAGATCTGGTTAGAATATCTGCAAGCTGGTCATCGGTGCAAACATAGTTGACGTCAATCTTGCTTTCTTCCACGCACTCCCGTAGGTATCGATACCTCGTATCGATGTGTTTCCATCTACCATGATGACACACTGGATTCTTCCATAGAGAGATTGTACACTTGTCGTCAACATTGAGCACCACTCGTTCCTTACCTGTGAGGTCACCGAGTAGTCTTCCTAGGCACACGCCTTGACACACAGCGGTTGCAGCTGCAATATACTCTCCTTCACGAGACGATAATGCGACCACCTTCTGCTTTTGTGATAGCCAACTTACTATGCTTACTCCCAAGAAATATGCCATGCCCGAGGTACTCTTACGGTCGTCCACATCTCCTGCCATGTCGCTATCACTATAGCCAAGTAGCTCCACCATCTCCTTTTTCTTCTCTCTCAAATAGACACAACCGAAATTTGTTGTCCCTTTGATGTACCTGAGTATATTTTCCACAGCTGCCCAATGTTCAGTTGTGGGCACTTCCATGAAGCGACTCACTATGCCAACGGAATAGGCCAAGTCCGGTCTTGTATTTGTGAGATACCTCAACTTTCGGACCATACTTCTATACTCCGTTGCATCAACCGCGGGTGCTTCACTTTTCTTGCTTAGTATGAGACGAGGCTTCATCGGAACATAACTTGGATTGCAATCTTGCATGCCACATCTTTCAAGAACCTTCTTTGCATATGCCTCCTGGCATATTGTGATCCCCTCCGGCTTTTGCTGTACCTCGATCCCAAGGTAGTAACTCAAGAGCCCTAGATCAGTCATCCTAAATAGTTCCTTCATTTGTAGCTTGAAGTTTGCAATCACCTCTTCGTCTGCTCCAGTTATCAACAGATCATCTACATAGATACCCACTAGTAGACGATCCCTTCCTTCACCTCGCTTATACATTGTATGCTTCAGTGGGGCTTTCTCAAATCCGAGAGAAATCAATATACTGTCAAGCTTCATGCTCCATGCCCAAGGAGCTTGTCGTAGCCCGTACAATGCCTTGTGTAGCTTTAATACCTTGTGCTCCTCTCCTTCTTGGATGTACCCCGGTGGTTGCTTCACATACAACTCCTTTTCTAACTCCCCGGTCAAAAACGCGGAATTCACATCCATGTGATGTAGCCTCCAAGATTCTTGAGCCGCGAGAGCTATTAGTAGCCTCACCGAGTCCATCTTTGCAACTGGAGCGAACACTTCTTCGAAGTCCACACCTTGCTCTTGCACGTCTGCTTTAGCCACGAGCCTTGCTTTATGCTTCACCAAGTTCCCTTTGGCATCCTTCTTGACTTTGTACACCCACCTGAGCTCTAGGCATTATGTCCGTTGGGAAGATCCGCGAGCTCCCATGTGTTGTTGTCTCGAATTGAACCCAACTCTTATCCATAGCACGACGCCAACACTCCTCCATATTTGCACCTTCAAAAATTTTCGGTTCCTCGATGTGCAAACTTCGTTGCCCTTTACTTTTCATCTTCACCGAATTTATCTGAAGCCCTGCTCTGGAGAAAGGTCCAACAGGCGTGGCATGCGTACTGGTGTATGTGGCTGCTCCGTCGTCTCATGTTCTGTCGAAGACGACGCCGCATCTTCTGGACTTGCCAAACCTCCTGTTGCTAGCATTTTTGGACCTGTCGGTCCAATTCCTGGGCGCTTAAGCCTGCTCAAACTGCTTACTAGATTGTTTACTGGGCCACACCCCCGTGGACTGCTTCCTGGAGAATCTGCAGCCCGACCTTCTAGGCTGCTATCTCCCTCTTGCACGTCTACCTTTTCTTGGTGTTGCCCACCTTCTAGTCCATCCATCACAAGGCATGCACGTAGTGGTGTGTTCCTTTCTTCTGTCCCATGCAAGGCAGCACAAGGCCATGCACCGGCTTGGTCGCTGCCGCTGCCTACAAGCATATGTGACTCGGCACTTGTGGCCTACGCGCGTGGACTGATTGACGCGTCCGCCGTATTGCCTGACGTAGTCTTCTCACCACGCTCGCCGGGTTCAAGCGACACAGCTCGCCGCGCGTCGTGTTCTTCCGGCGACACGTCTTCGCCGTTTTTTAGCGCGACCACACCATCATGCCTTGTGTCATGGACTTTTGGCACCACGTCTACGCCTGAACTTACTGGCGTGACCATATCATCACGCCTTGTGTCATGGTCTTCTGGCGCCACAACATCGCCTGCTTCTAGCGTAACCATACCGTCACGCCTTGTGTCATGGTCTTCTGGCACCACAACTTTGCCTGGGGTTACTGGCACGGATGCACTCACGGGACCCATGTCCAGTTGATCATGATCATCTGAATCTTCTTCGTCCACTAGCTCGCACATCAACATCATATCCCTTCGTCTCCTTCCTCGGCCATGAGCGCCCGTTGCTTCGGTGTTTCCTCGCAGTCAGCCTTGAAGTGACCGAGGAGGCCACACTTATAACACCTTACTTTTCTGATGTCAAACTTCCTCCTCGGTGGTTCAGGTGCAGCCTCGTCATCCGAGTCGGCGAAGTTCTGTCTCGCCGAGCGCTGCTTCCCCTTCCCCTTCTTCTTACCGCTGCTTGTGGATCCGCCTTGCTTTTCTTTCAATAGGGCGATCCATTGCGCCTTTGTCAGCATCAGGTGCTCACTCGCCTCTGCGTCGCCGAAACTAAGACGAATTCTCTCGTCGTGGGCCTTGAACCTTCCGACGAGATCCTCAACCGTTAGGGTTTTTTTGGTCGAGACATTGCTCGATCGACGTGACGATCTGGATATAGCGTGCCGGTGCGGCGCGCAAAAATCGTCGGACAATCGCAACTTCTTCCAGGGTTGAACCATAGCCGCGTATGCCATTGACGAGGGTCTTGAGACGGGAGGCAAACTGATCGACCGTCTCACTTTCATCCATCTTCAGGAACTCGTAGCTTCTCATCAGAGACTGAAGGTGTGCTTCCTTGACACGGTCATGACCCTGGTGCAGGATCTTGATGGTCTCCCATGCCTCCTTCGCCGTTTTCTTTCCGACGAGGTGTTGCAGCACATCCTTCGGCATTGCGGAGTAGATCGCCGTTAACGCCTGACGATCAATCCGGTACTTCGCCGCGCCCTTCGCGTACTCGGCACCGCCGGGGTCCACGGCTTCCCAGAACTCAGCTCCCTCCATCGCGACCTCCATGTTCATCGCCCATAGTGCGTAGTCCTCTCGATCCAGACGGGGGAATTGCGACACCCCCATCACCGGCATTGGTGCTCCCGCTGCCGCCGTCACGATCTCCTTGCCCGTGGTCGACATGATCCTTCGATTGCTTTCCGAAAATCGCGTCAATACCAAAACTCTGATACCAATTGTTGGCACAGGCCCGACCTTGACAACGCAATCGTCGAGTACTTTCCGACGATGCACGCGTACAAGCTACTGCAGTCGATTACTTTCCGGCCAGTCGGGAGACTCACGTACACAAGTAGTCGTAAGCAGCTGGATGGATTCCTACGTGAGGCTAGCACATGCACGTACGTTGTACAAGCCGCCGGCTTGCCGATGCACAACTCGACGTACACAACACAACAGGAGACGCCGATGGATTGCAACAGGAGCGTGTCGCTCCTGAGGATTTTATTGCTATTGATCTGGGTTCGGTACAATTACAGGAAAGGTTACATGGGTATTTAAAGGAGCTAACCTAAGCTACCACAAATCCTATTCGGTGACTGAACCTAGTCCGTCCCGGACAGGTTTCCAGATCGTGGTTAATTCCAACACATTCCAGTTCGTCCGAGAGCCTTACAATGGCACCGTGCCGCGTCTGAGAATCAATCCGTACTCATGGACCAAGGTCGGTCTTGTTCTGCACATCAAAACTTACTAGGTACTAGTGGCTATCGTGCATACATATGCAGGATCATTAGTGTGTTGACAGTGTCCATCTGCATGCAGGTGGCAAATATCCTTTTCGTTGATACACCGGTTGGGGCAGGATTTTCCTTTTCAAGACGACCCGAAGGCTACGATGTCGGGGAAGTATCCACCTCGTTGCAGCTCCATGAACTCCTCATCAAGGTATCGTAGCTACTTCGACCCACTAATTAGTCTAGCTACTTCGACTGATTACTGGTTAGTTCTTTTTTCTTTGAGAGATTGAGTACTAATTAGTTCAATCCACGTGACAACGTTTAGTGGTTCACTGACCATCCCAAGTTCCTCACAAATCCTCTCTACCTCGGGGGAGACTCCCTTGCTGGACATCTTGTACCATTTATCGCTCAAAAGATCTCGGAAGGTATGTATGGACGCTGTCTATATATTCGTGCTGTATATTTTTTTTCCGAATATGATCCGGAACTATTATAACAAAATTTCAAGCACAAAGCACCCTCCAAACATAAAACGAATACATGGAGATCCCTGGACCGACGAAGGACCATTACCGTAGCCAGAACGAGGTGGTGACGTGTTGTTCTCGCCGAGCCGGCCTGACCTTGTCGATTACAACCGTGAACTCTTCTTACACCTACCCTACAGACAGCGCCCCAGAGCCACAATCGACACCGTGAAACCCTTGAATAAATCTGAAGCACATGACGCTAAAACTCGCCGACATGCATGCATGATGCACGCATGCCAAGAAACCATAGGATCGCATACTTGAGGAGATGGTAGCAATCTACGTGTGAGCTCTATTTATTCCATCTCATGAGATGAACTCCAGATGGTATGGAGCCTTGAAGAATATGTCAATGACGAAACGCCGCTACCCGTCGAGCGCCGACTCCGCAAGGACCACCCCATCCTCCACACACCTCCCGATGGTATGTAGCACCATCAGAACAGGGGTGATGCGGGGATAATTTATTCCATGCCGACGATGATGCCATCGTCTCGCCGCCGCTGGTTGGACACAAACCCTAACTATTCCTGCTTGTACCACTACCATACGGAAGCCCTAGAATCGCCAAGTCTTCCGTCGCAGAGCGATAGACGGACGGAGATGCCCCCCTCCTCCCCCCCCCCCCCCCCCCCCCGATTAACGCCGTAGAGGTAGGTAGGTCGCCACCGACCAATTCGCCTCTCACGAGAGCGGGGAAGGAAAAAAGCCTGGTGTGTATCGTGTTTGTGCAAACAACTTTTGAAGTTTACTGATGCAGTATATGATATGTAAAAAATGCAATATGCCAGGTATAAAAGTGTTTTTCAAGCACTCGGCAAGGGAAATTTACTTTAAGGGGGCATGTTATTGGATGGGACATGTGAAAACAATAAGAAAAGATGACTACTCTCCCTCAAGTTGGCCCCATGCATGTGCCTATGTATGTGTTCAAAAAAAAAAACAGGATGCGATCTTGAGTACGTGAGACGCTTATCAATGAAAACCCGCCGGTCAGTGGCGGTGCCAGGAATAAAATGATGTGTAGTCACTTCAATGTTGTGTAGTCAAATATACATATTTTTATGTTTTTTTCTTGATTTATACTTGATGTATTACCTTTTTGCCAAAGAGCTGTGTAGTCAAGTGACTACACAGCCTAGACGTGGCTTCGCCACTGCCGTCGGTTGCACTCCTTCCAGATGTGCCAAATAGTATTGATAAGGTGGCCACTCTGCCCGCGTCACTTTTCTTTTAGTACTACCATAAGTGTATCCCCGCCACTCTATTAACCAAGGGGCTGTTCTGGGATAGGAAGGCGGAATATGTCCTTGCAATCCAGATGCACACAAGATTCCACACTATGCTCGCTAAAGGACCCAACAAACTACGTGGTGTAGGTCAGCCGAGAGGAGTAATCCTCATTATAAGTCCACTCCCAGCTAAGGATGACATTTTTTATCCATGGGCACCCGACCTGCATGGGTAGCGCATGTGCATATATTCATGCCCATGGGCAGTGCCCTACCCCATACCCTACCCAACTAGTCGTGGGTATGGCATGGGTATGACTTTGTGCCCATGGTACACCCAGACCCTACCCGACTATCTTACTGGTGGCTCACATGTGTTTTAAACCCTAAGCTACTGGGTACTTATATGTAAGCTCTATACGCCGTCCTCGGCCTCTTCCCAATAACCAATTCCTCAGTCATAGAAACCTCGCGGTGGCTAGCGCCTCCACCACTCATAGAAGTAGCAATTGTGCCACCATTGTTTGATGTTCTGTTTATTTTCCAGTGACCACCCATCAGGCATGGATACCCCTAGGATATGGGCATGGATATTAACCGATGGGTAGGATATAACTAAGTTTTTACGCCGATGAGAAACATGGGTATGGGTATGGGATTATTGTACCCGCACCACACCATACCTGCTGCTATCGTTACTCCCAGCGAATGGCTTCCTATGTTTCGAGGGAGAGATTGATCATATTAAGCACACACCATAGGCCAACAAATTTGATGAGCTGAGTGGGATGGATAACATGGTGACTGCCTTGATCCAGTTATCATTTCTGAGCTCCTTCTTCACGGTCATATTCTTTCTAGTTGCTTTATTGTAAAGCTCGGGGATATAAAAACTAAGGGTGAATGTGGTGAGGATAATTTCTGACTGAATCTATTTTCGAATTCAGTTTTGTATGACATGGTAAGAGATTTTGATATGCAAACACAATCCAATCTGAATCCGATTCCGGTTGATAGGATATTGTATTACAAGTATAGTATGTCATATGATAATCACTTTTTTCTAGCGGATAATCCGACATTTCAAATATGGATATAAAATTTATTGGCAACGTTTTCATTATTGACTGGCAATATACTAAGGCTATCTTTGCTTATGAGGCGAGAAATGTGCTTGTTAGTGATTTGCTTGGCTTATCTTAGTTCCTTTTAGTGCTTTATGTGTGCTTCGAATGTATAAGTAATACTTGCTCACTGTTTATGTAAAATTTATTTAAAGTGTGTATACATTTGCATGTGGTATATGATCGTTTCTGATGTTCTGTTGCCATATAACATGTCAGAATCCAACACAATCCGGTATTCCAATCTGCATTCATACCACATTTGTCCCGTTTACGAATTGGAAAATAAATCTATAATAGGATACAACATGAGCATTATCTATCTGAAGTTGATCCGGTTGCACCCTTAATGAAAAGGATATATAACCTCGATAGACTAGTTGTCACGCTAGAAAGTCGTATATGCACCATCACTTATGATTACCATTGTTGATGCTAAAAAATTGGTCCATATCTACCCCGCCGTAGGGGAGATTTGAGACGACCCATAGTTGGTCGGGTTTAGTCTGTTGGAACTAAGGCGTCAATTCATCTTCCAGTTGACCGGAGAGTGACCACCATTTGCTTGGTCGATGTACTTGGGGTAACAAAAGAAACTATGGAAATCTTCACTAACTTGGCACGCGCCCAATTTGGTAATAGAATGACCGAAACAATGTAAGTAGCATTGTCATGATGATAAATTTTGCAAGGACAACTATGCAAATTGGAACAAGATTTTTTTTTTCCTTTCCAACCGGGTAAACACCCTCTAGCCTTGTTGATGTGGCCTGGAGGTTCACCTTCTTGACTTCCTGGTGTGGGGCTGTGGGCTAAGATAGGTGTTGGGAATGGGAAATGTGTGCATGGAGTACCTCGAGGATGCGTCCTAGCACCTATACAAAAAGATCTCTATTTTTGCTAGGTTAGTGACAAACCCCGAAGTCTAGCTGGAGCAGGACAAGATGCTGGAGAGTGCCCTTATTTCTTCAACGTACGGATTCGCAAAGTTTCCAACACCACCAGCGAAGAGACAAATTTTGCATCGCGTTACGCAAGCACAATTCTGGTTGAGGATCCCAATGCCATTTGTTACTGCTAGGATTTTTTCTATAGTGAATCTATGGTGAGGAAGAAGAGCATAGGTGCTAGTGGGTCCCCCTCGTGAAGGTTGTGACGTTTTTCATAGGGTAAACCAGGGCTACTGTTCAGTAGGACATATGAAGTAGAGAATGCCAAGGACATGCAAACCTAATCCCTCCAATGTGGCCCGGATCCAATGCGAGTGAGCACCTCTAGTAAGTAGGCCCAGTTGACATAATCATAAGCCTTGGATATGTCGAGCTCAGTAAAAGGCCCGTAGTATTTGAGACATGTATATCACGAACGGAACTCTTGACATGAAGGAAGTTGTCGTGGACACATCACTTTTGAAAAAAGTGCTATGGGCCTTGAATATCATGATAGGGAGCAGGGAGCCAGATGATTGGCCATCAAATTCGAGATTATCTTTAACAAGCTATGGATGAGACTGATTGAGCTATAGTCACGCACCCCCATGGCATTAGACTAGGAAGATATTTGTCAAGTTGAGAATGCTCTTATAGTTCCCGTGAAGATTGACCATGTGGATGATAGCCTGCACCACATCAAGTTTGATGATCTCCCAACATGATTTGAAGAATGTTCCAGTGAAACCGTCTAAGCGCGGGGTTTTAACCAGATGAAGCTATAAGACAATTTATTTGATTACCTATTCAGGAAAGGCTTATCTAACTCAGTTAGTTCGTGACATGGCCATACGGGATTATTAGTTTCTCTCAGTGCGCTGTTATGCCTCTTGTTCATTCGTGGGACTATGCATCTAGTGATAAAATCGTGATCTATCTCCACGTCACGTTCCCACGCGATATAATTTTTTTTCTTTCTAACGTAGTATCCCGGGCGGCCCATCACGTTCAGACGAATCTCTTTGTGCGAAATAATATCCAAGAAAAAGCGGATCTTGCCAAAGAGATGGCGGTAATTGCGTAATTGCAACTTGCAACACATAAAAATACGGCTTACTATTTTAGATTCTTAAATGTATAATTGACTACCTTTACCTAGTTTGACTCTATATACATGCTTTATACTCTGTAGGTATCGGAGCTGGAAGGAGCCCCATCCTTAATCTTAAGGTAACCACAACAATTTTCCCCAAAATATACCTATCGCTAGGAGTTTGGGTATAACAAAACACTTTTGGTTATAAGGGTTGCAATGTATCACTATCATGTTTTTTTTTTCCGTGGGCGGAAAATCTAATCTCAGAACACTACTAGAAAAAGGGCTACTAGTGGCGCACCTATTTTCGCTACTAATGGCGCACTACTGGCATCACGCCATTAGAATTTTTTTCTAATGGCGCACCTGTGGTGCGCCATTAGAATCTGGTATTCTAATGGCGCAATGGCGCACCACATAAAAGTGCGCCATTAGTAACAATTTTTTTTTCAATTTTCTTTTTCAGATTTTTTTTAACTTTTTTCAAATTATTTTTTGTTTTTTTTTAATCTCAGGTCATTATGTCTTAATCTCGGGTCATTATGCTTAATCTCAGGTCAAATAGCACTCCGTGGTCAAACTTTCCAAAAGGTCACCCATCTTCACGCTACTCCAGCCCAAGCACGCTTAACTTCAGAGTTCTATCCAACCCCAGCAACAGCTCACTTCACAGGCACTTGTTGATATATCTAGCATATTAATCCTATTATACCTTGTTGATGTCTAGGACTTTGTTCATGTTCATGACTATGATGAAATTTTTGAAAAATATTTCAAACTTCCCGGTCATATTACATATCATTTTTAGAAAAGAAATTCAAAAAAAAATTCAAAACCAATTTTTTTGAATTTTTTGCCTCTAGATCTTGAAAGCCCCGTATCTTTTTTGTCTGTTAGGTTTTTTGGGATTTTGAAAATGTTTAACGGGGTTCCCCCGTTAAATTTGGATGTAACTTTTCGAGTAGATGATTTTTCATATAAAAAACTTTTTAATCCGAGTTCGTATGCAAAAGTTATGGCCATTTTACAAATTTTCAGAGAGATTTTGCAAATAAAGTCGAAATTCATATTTGTAAATTTTCCCAACAACTAGACCACATTTCACATGGGAAACTTATTTTCTTTTATTTTTTTGACATTTTTATCATTTTCTTTTATTTTTCTTAAAACTGAAAAGGCGGTCCAAAAGGGGGGGGGGTTGCACACCCACAGTGCGCCATTACTAGTTTTGAAAAGAAAAAAAGAAAAAAAATTGAATTTATTTTGAAAAAAACTTAGTAATCGCACCTGTGGGTGTGGTGCGCCATTACTATGTCAAGTTAGTAATGGCGCACCACTCTCACGGTGCGCCATTACTAACAATTTTTATTATTTTTATTTTTTTTCAAAACTACTAATGGCGCACGGTGGGTGTGGTGCGCCATTACTATGTCAAGTTAGTAATGGCGCACCACTCTCACGGTGCGCCATTAGTAGTTTTGAATTTTTTTTTTACTAATGGCGCACCGTGGGATGTGGTGCGCCATTAGTATTTGCACACTAATGGCACACCGACACATGATGCCCCATTAGTATTTACTAATGGCGCACCACATGTATAGTGCGTCATTAGTGTTCATCCTATCTATAGCCCTTTTCCTAGTAGTGGAAGCTGGAGGTCAGAACTACCACGCCATGAGTTGGGGACCCCAAGTGGTAGGGGCTCGCAACTTTTTTCAATAATAAGAAATATTACAATATTAAGCTCAATGTACACAAGAACATAATGAAGTGCTTGATAGGACATGAAGACGAAAAGAACTGAATTGTTATGAAAATGAAAAACAAAGGCAGGGCCCTCAAAATGTCATGGCGAAGTGATCACCAGCGACACACAACAACAAACATCAACATGAACCAGCACTGCTGGGAACATCAACGTGTTGAGGTTGGAGAATATGGTGACAAAAACCAGGAGAGGGGATCAACTGCGTGATGTACGGTAGTGGTGAAAGAGCGATCGAGGTTTGAGAAGACAGTGAAACTCTAATATCGTGCTTAAAGCTTCAAACAGATGTAGGTGAATTCGTTACCACATCTGGGCGGCTTCTATGGATGTCATAAAGAAAAAATTGTCTACCATGTCATCAAACTATTATCCAAAACCCCTACATGAGTAGAGTGATGCAAAAATTAAAAGAGTTAAGTGTGTGAAAAATCTATTTAGGTGGAAGAAACTGATCCAAAGAGCGGGGGGCCGATGTGTTTTTTCCAGGAGCAGTCAAACTATAAGACAGATCAAACATGATTGTCTTATCAACTAGACGATGCCCCGCGCGTTGCTGCGGAATTAGATATATAGTTTCTAAATGTAGTATAGCATACAAATTCAGTCCTTACAATTTAAAGTATGTGAGAGATTCTTGCGTAAGGAAAAAAAAGTCTTAACATGAAAAGTTTTGGATGTCACAATTAAATGAAATGTGATTTAGAACTCACTTAAAACACACTAATGCATGTTGTATGGTAGAGGATTCTCATGCGTAGATCGGACGGATGCTAGTGGCTCAAGTTAGTAAATCTAGTAGGTGCAACAATTTTGATGATGTGGAAGCATGCATGTTAATATGATTAGAAGTAGTGGGGAGCATTCTCTTATGTATATATACTAGATGATACCCCGCATGTTCTCACTGGATTAGATATTTGATTTGTAAATATTGCACACAATATAACCTCACCCTTAAGATTTAAACTATGTAGAAACAAAAAGTAAAAAAAAATAAAAAAAATTAAAAAGTTGAACATGTCATAAATTACATGTGCTGGCATTTAAAATCCACTATGCATGTTGCATGGTAGAGAGACTCTCATGTTTAGACGGATGTTACTTGATCAGACCAACGCATCACGCACGCATGCGCTGCAGGACTGACACACTGCATGGGCGCGCACCCATACAGCAGGGCACTTTCGTTCGAAAAAAACATATTTGTCCAGCATGCATTGTCGTTCCTACTTCAAGCATTCGTTTGATTCCATACTTCAAAACCAAAATAAGAATCAAAATTAATATAACTACAATTAATGTTTCGCTTATTCTCAAAGTAAGGGTTCTTACAAATATAAAATTCTATTCTTTTGAGATATGCCTACAAAACCAAAAGGCAGCGAGTGTTGTGGACGCTAAATGTTATGTTTCCAAATTTAGTGATAGTACTTCATGTTATAAGTGGGCACATAAAAGAATTCCATTGTTGCCTTCCGCCATTTCCTTTTTACTTCACAAATAAAATTTGTCTTAAGTCAAAGTCGTAAAGTTTGACCAAATTTATATTAAAAAATTATCAACATGCACAATAATGAAGATATACAATATAAAAGTTTTTCTATGATGCATCTAATTATATTGATTTGATATTTTTTCCGACAATCTTGGTCAAACTTGATGAAGTTTGACTTAAGACATAACTTATATACAGAGTAGAAAGAAATGGAGGAGTACATGAATATATCGGGTCCTCGTGTGATTATGCTCTAAATGAGCACAACGGTGTTGTAGACCAACTACAATTGTAGCTAAAGTTAATAGTCTTTTGTCGTACACAACACATTTGTTTATACTTTTAAACTCCCTTCACTTTTTTCCTTGGCCTATTAGTTTTGTCTAAAGTCAACCTTTTAAAAGTTTATCCAATTTTATATAAATATATATTATTATTGACAATATCAAATTAGTACCATTAAGTTCATCATGAAATATCTTTTATAATATATTTATTTGGTATTGTAAATGTTGATGTTTCTAAAATAATTTGATTAAATTTTATAAATTTGACTCAAGATAGATTAATATACGAAAAAAAGAGTTTGTTGCATATGCATGTCATATTTATGCAAGTTTCTTCACTCTCCTAGGGCTATTTGGTAGGCAACCCGGCGACGGGTGAAATCATTGATGAAAGCTCTAAGGTGTCATATGCTCATGGAGTTGGTATAATACCAGATCAATTATATGAGGTAATTAAACCCATCTAGATCCGTGCCCATATGTCTGCATGCACACACAGAATTCTGCACTTTGAGTGATATGCATGCTACTCTCTGTCTGCCTGTCTGTCTGTCTGTCTGTTCTTCATCCTGGAAGACGATATTGGAGCATTGCCAAGGAGAAGACTACAGGAAACCTACAAATACACCGTGTGCCCAAGCTCTAGACACTTTCTATAATGTAAGAACGAGATATCCTACAAACCTCTACATTCAAGCTGCGTACCAAGTCCCAGTTATTACTTGACTGAAGGTCATGTGTTGTTTCCCAATTCAAATTGCAGCTACGCTCCGAAGTTATGACGGCACAAATTTTGTTAGACGATTGCTATCTTGCGTCCCCTGGACCAGGCACCCAGACGGACAAGTCAGCTAGTGCTAGTCGGAAGATCCTAAGCGAGGAAGAAGTGATCGCGACGGGGAGACGAGTGAAGCATCCGCCACCTCGTGTGCCACTTGGCTGTTATGTAAGTCAGCATATCATGCATATACAGACCTCTACAATTGCAGGTGTAGGCGTTCCTTCGGTTGACCTACACCGCTACACGCTATGGATTCAGAGCTACACGGCTTACCTGTCGTACTTCTGGGCAAACGACGCGCTCACCCGAGATGCCCTGGGGATCAAGGACGGCACCGTGGACGAGTGGGTGAGGTGCCACAGCGGCGACCTGCCGTACGCCGTAGACATCGGGAGCAGCATCAAGTACCACCGGAACGTCACCGTCAACGGTTACCGTGCGCTGGTGTACAGGTAATAAGTTGCTACTGAAACTGGGATATTTTGATCAGCTGAAAGCCGGAACCGGAGCCTGACTCAGTTTTTTGATTGGGGTCGGCAGCGGCGACCACGACGCGATTGTGCCGCACCTGGGGACGCAGGCGTGGGTGAGGTCGCTCGGCTTCCCCATTGTCGACGACTGGAGGGCGTGGCATCTGGACGGCCAGTCTGCCGGGTTCGTCCTCGTTTCCTTCTCGTTGCGTTGCATGCTCTGTCTTTTTTCTTTCACTAGCTGACAGTGCGATTCCTCTGCTTTCTCTTACCTGGGCTGGGTTTGCATGCAGATTCACCATAATTTACTCTAACAACATGACCTTCGCGACCGTAAAGGTAGGAACATTTTCTGTGTGCGTATGTGGTGCGCGTGGCCATTGATGGGTTGCCCGATTTTAAGCTGCGGTTGCGGATTGGCGTTTGCAGGGAGCTGGGCACACGGCGCCTCAGTATGAGCCCGAGAGGTGCTACGCCATGTTCGGCCGTTGGGTACTGCACCAGCCACTCTAGTCCTCCTGTATGTGACATCATCTAGCAGGCCTAGCGTACATACTAGCAGGCGGAAGGCACGGCGAGAACCTGTGTAAATCTACAGTACAAATTTGCATAAAGATACAGAGTGGAGAATGGAGAGAAGAGATCCTTTGATAGCGAAGTGGTCAAAGAACAATTGAGAAACAACATGAATTACCATAAATTGTATGGTATATCAAATAAAAAAACTACTTAAAATTGAAGATAATGTTGTGGAGTCATGGTTAAGAATATGAAACTTGAAAGTTTGCCAAAGTCATATGTCTGTGGTAGAAGGATTCCACCATATATTTCCATCTTTTTTATTGTGCTAATTCTTTTGTTTTCCCGTACTCTTAGTAATGCAGGCTTTATGTTCAGTACATTTTCATTTTTTAATATCCCTGGTTACTCTATCTAACAGTAAAAGAGCAACCAAGACATCAGTATCCAAAGATGAAAGATGTGAAACTATAGTGATACTTCAGATCCATTTGAAAGATGTGTAGCTCCATTTCCATATAGCAGATGCCCTAAAATATACGTGGGTGACCGTTCTCATTGTACCTGAATAGGAACCCAAGAACATCATGAAGCATAGACATATGTGGATTAAAATTGTCCATTATTTTAAGAAAGACCATCAGTAAACACTTTTTTCAACAACAAAAAAGGTTGACACCAAAGATGTTATTGGAATCCATAAAATGTTGAGGAAAACAATAGACAAGTTTTACAGTGGTTGGGCTTTTTTGGTAGTACTCTATCTAAGAGTAAATTACAAGTTTTACAGTGGTTGGGCTTTGAGGAAAATAAATTACAAGTTTTACAGTACTTTCATACTTTCATCTGATTACTACCGCAAGTTTAGTAGACAGTTGTAGCTTCTGATATATTTTAGTAGTTCATTTCCAGTACACACTGATAGACACTGAAATATTTCAGTAGTTCAATTTCAGTACAAACTGGTAGACACTGGAATATTTCAGTAGTGCGGTTTCAGTACACACTGGTAGACACTGAAATATTTCAGTAGTGCAGTTTCAGTACACACAGGTAGACAGTGAAATATTTCAGTAGTGTAGTTTCAGTAGAGACAGTGTAAGGGCATATTTATCTCTAAGTGGTTTTGGTGATTGATGACAATGCATTTGCGGACTAATCGTGTGCTTTGAGCATTTTAAATATCTCATGTTTAGGCACAAAACGATTCGTCGCCCCTCGGAGTCTAGTGAAGACGGAGTCTTCCCTATGTTTCTTTTCGGTGGATTTGAGTCATAGGAAAGTCGTACTATTAAGAGGGGGTCCGCGTTGGAAAGGTTTGGGTGGAATCATCACATACACGTCTGTTCCTTTTGCACCACCTTTCCTTTGCCTCTTTGGAGCAACCACCGTTTTTCTGTGTCTGTGATGCCCGGATAATTAGGCTACAGTAATCCCACGTTAATGTTGCCACGTCACTTTGATTTCTGTTGCTAATCTCTTGTTAGTTTCACGATGATTCAAATCTCGTTCCGAATTCAAATTCAAAATCAACTCTAACGGTAAAAGTTTTCAAAAGTCTAATCTAAAATGTTCAAAGTGCAGCAAGGAAATCATAGATGGTTGTGGTGGTGAATCCAAATTTTTAAGAAATGTTTAGATGCACTAAATAATATAAATACTAGCTGAATTAATTATTTAAACGTCTCTTAAATGGTTAAATTATTGAAAACTACCTTTTATAACTACAAGAATAATTGTGGTAGTGGTATAATTACTATTGCTAGTTTAGGTGCTAACTATTTGTTTTACATAGCAAAAACAATTTAAAAGATTAAACAAACAGAAAAGAAAGTTGAAAAACAAAGAAAAGGCAAAACAGTAAACGAAAAATAATAATTAAAAAATGCAAAATCCATCCTCTCCCTGGGCCTCTCGGCCCACCTGACAACCGGCCGGCCCAGCCCCCCCTCTCTCTGGCCTACAAGGCCACATCCTCGAACCCTAATCCCCACTCCCCCCACTCCCCGATCCAGATCGGGGGCTAGACCCCGCGCCGCCCCCGACGCTGGCCCCGACTACACCCCCTCCGCTCAATCTGGACGCCGCCTGGCGCTGCTCGACGACGTCTCCCTCGCCGCCTCGCCTTCCCCGACTCCTCCCCATCGGTCTCTTGCGAACATCGCCGTCCGACGCCGCGCCGCTGCGCCCCAAGGTTGTCGACGTCACGTCCTCGCCGGACCGCGCCGTCCCCGCCTCTCCTTCGCCGGTCCTCCCCGCGCCTCACCGCCCTCTTCTCGTCAACGGGGGGTGAGCTCCCCGTCGATCCCCGTCCTTCTCCCCTCCGGACGCTACGCCCCATGCCGTCCCGTCGCCGCGCCCGCCTCTACGTGTCGCGCCCCGTCGCGGCTCCCGCACGCCCGCGCGTGCCCAGGGCGTGTCTCGCCCCTCTGTGCCTGCTCTCACCACGGCCACCGCCTCCGCTCGCGGACGGCGTTGTTCCGACCACCCCCGACTCCAACCGCTCGCACTAGTGGGGGCGGCGCGCCACCGCCCGTTCGGTCACCGGAGTGCGTCTCCGGTGGGCCGCTGTTGCCTCTGCTGGTCGCCGGCGTGCACCAGCACGCGCATGCGTTAGAACCCGGCCAATGTCTTATGACGTGTGGGCCCAGGTCATTAACTGTTAATTTAAGCTCTAATCCAGCCACTAACCCCCACTAAAATCGAACCCCCGCCATGCTAATTAAACCTTGCTAAATTAAAACTCTGTTTAATACTACAACAAATGACATGTGGGACCTGCTGATTAATTAGTAAACTTAAAACATTATTAGTTAATTTCAGTCAAAGTTTCTGTCTATGATAGGTTGGCCCCACTTGTCATTGGACGGGTCAACAGTCACGGTTGACTGCTGACTGGGCAGTTGACCAGGTCAACTGTCCCCACCTCTCAGCCTCTAATACACTCTGTTGTGTACACATACTGGGTGCACTTAGCAATTTAACTAGTAAAATAATAATAAATTAGAAAATGATTTAAAACTTTAAAAATTAATATAAATTAAACCGTAGCTCAGATGAAAATACTTTGTACATGGAAGTTGCTCAGAACGATGAGACAAACCCGGATACGCAACCCGTTCGTCCGCCACGCATCCCTAACATAGCAAACACACAACTTTCCCCTCCGTTTCATCTATCCGAAAATTCTAAACCTGGGGAAACATTGCCGGATGTTATCCCCCTTCGCCGGTAACGTGTAGCACCGCGTTAGAACACGTCTAGGTCTGCCTGTTGTCCTGTTATGCTCTTGCTTGCTATGTATTTACTGTTTCTCCCCCCTCTTCTCTTCGGTAGACCCCGAGACTGCCGCTGATGCCCCTGAGGTCGACTACGTCACCGACGACCCCTCCTTCTTGTCTGAGCAACCAGGCAAGCCCCCCCTTGATCACAAGATATCGTCTATTCTTCTCTATACTGCTTGCATTAGAGTAGTGTAGCATGTTACTGCTTTCCGTTAATCCTATACTGCTGCATAGCCTGTCCTTGCTACTACTGCTGTTACCTTTACCTGCTATCCTATTGTTTAGTATAGGATGCTAGTGCTCCATCAGTGGCCCTACACTCTTGTTCGTCCGCCATGCTATACTACTGCGCCGTGATCACTTCGGGAGGTGATCACGGGCATATACTATATACTTTACACTGTTACATTACCTGTGATACTGTTCGGAGATGGGGGCTGAAGGGGCAGGTGGTTCCACCCAGGTAGTGGTGGGCCTGGGTTCCCGACGGCCCCCGACTGTTACTTTGTGGCGGAGCGACAGGGCAGGTTCAGACCACCTAGGAGAGAGGTGGGCCTGGCCCTGGTCGGATTTCACGGATACTTAACACGCTTAACGAGATCTGGGTATTTGATCTGAGTCTGGCCATTGGGTCTATACGCACTAACCATCTATGCGGGAGTAGTTATGGGTATCCCGGCGTCGTGGTATCAGCCGAAGCCTTCGTGACGTTAGCGACTGAGCGGCGCGCGCCAGATTGGGCCGCGTAACGTGACTTCAGTTGTACTGGAGGTTGCTAGGTCTGCTTCCGGCCGCGTTCGCAACGTGCAGGTGTGCTCAGGGCGACGGGCCCAGACCCCTGTGCGCTTAGGTTTAGACCGGCTTGCTCACCTCTCTGTTGTGCCTAGGTGGGGCTGCGACATGTTGATCTTCCGCGGCCGGGCATGACCCCGAAAAGTGTGTCCGGCCAAATGGGATCAAGCGTGTTGGGTTATGTGGTGCACCCCTGCAGGGAAGTTAATCTATTCGAATAACCGTGCCCCTCGGTAAAAGGACGACCCGGAGTTGTACCTTGACCTTATGACAACTAGAACTGGATACTTAATAAAACACACCCTTCCAAGTGCCAGATACAACCCGGTGATCGCTCTCTAATAGGGCATCGAGGAGGGGATCGCCGGGTAGGATTATGCTATGCGATACTACTTGGAGGACTTCAGTCTACTCCTACATGCTGCAAGACGGAGGCTGCCAGAAGCGTAGTCTTTGACAGGATTAGCTATCCCCCTCTTACTCTGGCATTCTGCAGTTCGGTCCACTGATATGGCCCTTTACACATATATCCATGCATATGTAGTGTAGCTCCTTGCTTGCGAGTACTTTGGATGAGTACTCACGGTTGCCTTGTTTCCCCTTTTCCCCTTTCTCTACCCGATTGCTGCGCCCAGATGATGGAGCCCAGGATCCAGACGCCACTGTCGACGACGACTTCTACTACACTGGAGGTGCCTACTATTACGTGCAGCTCGCTGACGACGACCAGGAGTAGTTAGGAGGATCCCAGGCAGGAGGCCTGCGCCTCTTTCGATTTGTATCTCAGTTTGTGCTAGCCTTCTTAAGGCAAACTTGTTTAACTCATGTCTGTACTCAGATATTGTTGCTTCCGCTGACTCGTCTATGATCGAGCACTTGTATTCGATCCCCCGAGGCCCCTGGCTTGTATTATGATGCTGGTATGACTTATTTTATTTGTAGAGTTGTGTTGTGATATCTTCCCGTGAGTCCCTGATCTTGATCGTACACATTTGCGTGCATGATTAGTGTACGATTAAATCGGGGGCGTCACAGTGTCTCTGCAAAATGAAGGACTCCTAGTGTTTGTTATGTTGTGGCATGCGGTAGTACTTCTCATGGGAGCAGTAGTACCGCAGAGGCCCACGGTTGTACTGGCCAGGGACTCAGTAGTACTGCAGGCACTTGCGGTAGTACCGCTCCACGGGCGCGGTAGTACCGTGGCCTCAGGCTGGGCACAGCAGCACGAGCGGAAGTAGGGGCGGGTGTAATTTTTTACATCCGCGCCCTACGCGGTAGTACTGCTCCAGGTTTGCGGTAGTATCGCGTCGGATTTTTGCATAGATAGATTCTTAGCGGAAGTAGCCACATATGTATTTTTATTCGTCCGTGCCTTCCCAGCCCAGACAAACCCTGTCGTGCGGTAGTACCGCAAGGCGCAACGGTAGTACCACTCCGGCGGTTCTACCGCTCCTTGCTTCAACGCATCAGGGCTGGTCTAGCTCCTGCCGCACATACGGTAGTACCACAGGCCCTTGCGGTAGTACCGCATGTCTGGTGCGGAAGTACCGCACGTCGCGGGCTGAGTAAGTGGACAACAGTTGGATTTGTCCTATCACTATATAAGGGGAGTCTTCTTCTCCGAGTTGACTATCTCTTCCATCCCTAAGCTCCATTGTTGCTCTAAGCTCCATTTTCGCCCGATCTCTCTCCCCAGCCAATCAAACTTGTTGATTTTCTAGGGATTGGTTGAGAAGGCCCCGATCTACACTTCCACCAAGAGAAATTTGATTGCCCCCACTAATCCCTTGCGGATCTTGTTACTCTTGGGTGTTTGAACACCATAGACGGTTGATGTCACCGCGGAGCCATATTCCATTGTGGTGAAGATTTGTGTTGTCGTTGGGAGCCTCCAATTAAGTTGTGGAGATTGCCCCAACCTTGTTTGTAAAGGTCCGGTTGCCGCCTCCAAGGGCACCAATAGTGGAATCACGACATCTCGCATTGTGTGAGGGCGTGAGGAGAATACGGTGGCCCTAGTGGCTTCTTGGGAAGCATTGTGCCTCCACACCGCTCCAACGGAGACGTACTTCCTCTCAAAGGGAAGGAACTTCGGTAACACATCCTCGTCTTCACCGGCTCCACTCTTGGTTATCTCGTACCTTTACTTGTGCAAGCTTATATTGTGTTGCATCCCTTGCTTGCTTGTATGCTTGTTGTTGTTGCATCATATAGGTTGCTCACCTATTTGCATATCTAGACAACCTAATTTGATGCAAATTTTAAATTGTTAAAGAAAAGCTAAAAATTGTTAGTTGCCTATTCACACCCCTCTAGTCAACTATATCGATCCTTTCAGATAGGTAGACACTGAAATATTTCAGTAGTGCAATTTCACTAGTGCAATTTTGGGTAATGCACGTATCTACTAATGCATACCATATAAGTTAAATCCACATTTTAGTAATGATATATGTCAAGTAAGCATCAATATGATTATCAATGTTTATGCCATTGATGGTAGTATAATAAATCATGAAATAAGGCAAAAAAATGCTCAGAGGTCCGCAAGGCTAAAAATATGGGGTGAATAAGAGGATGGTTTAATTGAAATAAGTATGACCTACTGAAATGCTTAGAGGTCAGCAAGGCTAAAAATACGGGTGAAAGTTAAAATGCCTCCCAGATTGAAAGTTTTCTTCTGGCTTGTAGTTCTACATAGCATCCTCACAAAGAATAACTTGACAAAAATGGTTGTGGCTTCGAGATAACAATTGCTCTTTTTGTGGAAGAGAGGAGGATGTTGACCATCTGTTTTTTTCCGTTGTTCTGTCGCAAAGATGTTGTGGATGCCGATGAAATGTTCTTTTGAGATGCATGATAGACAACATGGAAAATATATTTGTCGTGTGGATTGAGAAATTGGATAGAAGTGATAAAAGTCTTATGACAGTAGGCATTTATGCTACTTTCTGGAGTTTATGTAAACTTAGAATTTATGATACTAAAATATTTTAGTACTGCAGTTTCAGTACACGCAGGTACACATAGAAATAATTAAAACAAGAAACACAAAAAAGTTTTGCCTGGGGCTCGAACCCATGACCTGTAGTGTGCTATGCCAGTGTGTTATGAGTAGAGCTCTTGATGAGATGCAGGTACCTAACTATGTTCTATATTCCCCTGCCCATCGCCCTAACTGCCATTCATTGCATATACCCAACGCCCACTGACCGCGCCACTGCTCACTCGTCCCACTCCCACTAGGCGTCGCTTCGAACTCCCCTCCCCAATCCCGTCCCCTTCGAAACTCTCGCTAGCCACCGCCGCCATGGAGAGCAGCCTATGGTGGCAAAAAGCGATGGAGGACCTCGCTGGTGATGATCCGGTGTGGCGCGCACAGCTGAGGGAGGTGTCTAGCTGGTTTCCCAGCACCGAGATGTCAGTCAACCATGCACATGGGCTGAGGAAGGTGTCGACGGCCGTGGAGAAGAAGCGCACCTTCCCCGCCGGCCGCGGCGTGCCACTGGCCGTCCTCCTTATACGGGCAACGCGGGAGGCGATGCTGAGCGCTGACCCTATTCAGCATGCAAGGTGGTGTATGTACCGCTCCACCACCATGCTGCAACCGTCGGATACTGCGCGCGTCGCGTCGAGGGCGGAGCGCGTCACCCACAAGGACGTCATGCTCGTTCTTCCAGCGCCCGTCAACCCTGACTACTAGGTTCGCCGCATGCCTGCGCCAGTCGTCTCTGACGAGGAGGAAGATGTCGAGAAAGTTGTGGTCATCCCTAACGATGAGGACGCCGCCCAGATGGTCGCGCTGGTCTCCATCGAGGGTGACAAGAATATGCCCATCGACATCGACCTCCTTCCTGATGTCCCTAACATCATCAAGATGGAGGTGGAGGAGGAGGAGGTGCCCAGGTGTAGAAGAAGAAGGCGAGGGGTGCTGCAAGAGCCAGTGCAATGATGGTGCGCTGCTCCGACCGCCTGAAGCTGCTGAAGAAGTGAACCTGAAGATGATGTGAAGCTGAAGAAGAAGTTGTGAAGCTGTAGTTACGTATACTGATAAGTTGTCTATTTTGGTATGCTATGTTGTCAGTGAAGAACCCTAAGCTATCTAAGTTAGGTGTCCTGGTATATTTCAGTATATAAGCTATCTATTTTGTGGTATGTCAATGAACCGTACTTTGTGGTTTCAGAAACTGAAGTTATGATGAAATTGTGCTGCACTATTGCTTTGTTGCTCCTATGCTGAAACTGAAGTTATGCTGAAAATGTAATTTGTGTGTTATCTTTGTAGTTGATGTTGCTCCTATGTTTGATGTTGCAGTGTTGCTTTGCTGCTCCGTGTTGCAACTATCATGTGCCCGTGTGCTTCACTTCCAAATATAGAATATGCCAGGAATGTGCTATCTGCCGAATTTAGAATGTGGCCATGAAAGCTATACTACAAGCTTCCAAACATTCATTCTTTCTGCATCTAAATTATACTTCAATTATCTAAAAGCTTCCAAACATTATGATAGTTTAAATTTATGAATAGTTCAATTATCTAAACTATGCTTCAATTATCTAAATTTTTCTAACATGTGCAAATTTATGAATAGTTTATTCAGTGGGCAAACATATGAGGTTGGTTGATCTCTGTGTTCCTGTTAATATGATTATTTAAAATTTACATGATTGGAATGTGTTGCAGAAAGACCAAGAAAAAATAAGGCGCATGATGGCGGGCGTAAGAGAAGTTGAGCAGGCTGCAGGAGAGATCTTCAGATGTACTACACATGGATGGAGGATAGGGGTGCCGACGCTGGATCATCCTTGATGCTGGACATGCTGGAAGCATCTGAAGACAATCTCTTGCTAGAGAAAAGCATGTTCTGCTTTGTTTTTATGTCTTCTCTATTTGGGTAATGTAATATGTAGTGCACTAAAAACCGGTTCTTGCGTGGCGCTTGTGTTGGGTTTATACTGTTTGCGTGAGCTGCTGGGTGGGTGAGGGATGGATCCTTTCCTAACAGCAGCGATATCTATAATTCTCTGAGTAGCTTATGTTTGTAGTCTTTTTAAATAAGAGATTATGTTAACCAATGTCTTTTGAATCTCATATCCTTGCAGTAGTTAGCATATAAGTATTCTGTGAATTTCATACATCAACTTTTAGTAGTATGTGTGACGCCCCCGATTCAATCGTACACTAATCATGCACGCAAATGTGTACGATCAAGATCAGGGACTCACGGGAAGATATCACAACACAACTCTAAAACATAAATAAGTCATACAAGCATCATAATACAAGCCAGGGGCCTCGAGGGCTCGAATACAAGTGCTCGATCATAGACGAGTCAGCGGAAGCAACAATATCTGAGTACAGACATAAGTTAAACAAGTTTGCCTTAAGAAGGCTAGCACAAACTGGGATACAGATCGAACGAGGCGCAGGCCTCCTGCCTGGGATCCTCCTAACTACTCCTGGTCGTCGTCAGCGGGCTGCACGCAGTAGTAGGCACCTCCAGTGTAGTAGGAGTCGTCGCCGACGGGGGCGTCTGGGTCCGGGGCTCCATCGCCTGGTTGCAACAATCGGGTAGAGGAAAGGGGAAAAGGGGGAAACAACAAAACCGTGAGTACTCATCCAAAGTACTCGCAAGCAAGGAGCTACACTACATATGCATGGATATATGTGTAAAGGGCCATATCAGTGGACTGAACAGCAAAATGCCAGAATAAGAGGGGGATAGCTAGTCTTATCGAAGACTACGCTTCTGGTCGCCTCCGTCTTGCAGCAGGTAGAAGAGAGTAGACTGAAGTCCTCCAAGTAGCATCGTATAGCATAATCCTACCCGGCAATCCCCTCCTCGATGCCCTGTTGGAGAGCAATCACCGGGTTGTATCTGGCACTTGGAAGGGTGTGTTTTATTAAGTATCTGGTTCTAGTTGTCATAAGGTCAAGGTACAACTCCGGGTCGTCCTTTTACCGAGGGACACGGCTATTCGAATAGATAAACTTCCCTGCAGGGGTGCACCACATAGCCCAACACGCTTGATCCCATTTGGCCGGACACACTTTTCTGGGTCATGCCCGGCCGCGGAAGATCAACACGTCGCAGCCCCACCTAAGCACAACAGAGAGGTCAGCACGCCGGTCTAAACCTAAGCGCGCAGGGGTCTGGGCCCATCGCCTTGAGCACACCTGCACGTTGCGAACGCGACCGGAAGCAGATCTAGCCCCCTTAATACAAGAGCGAGCTTACGATCCAATGCGGCGCGCGCCACTCAGTCGCTGACGTCACGAAGGCTTCGGCTGATACCACGACGTCGGGATACCCATAACTACTCCCGCGTAGATGGTTAGTGCGTATAGACCAAATGGCCAGACTCAGATCAAATACCCAGATCTCGTTAAGCATGTTAAGTAACCGCGAACGCCGATAGGGCCAGGCCCACCTCTCTCCTAGGTGGACTCAAACCTGCCCTATCGCTCCGCCACAAGTAACAGTCAGGGGCCGTCGGGAACCCAGGCCCACCACTACCTGGGTGGAACCACCTGCCCCTTCAGCCCCCAACTCCGAACAGTATCGCAGTTAATGTAACAGGGTAAAGTATATAGTATAAGCCCGCAATCACTTCCCGAAGTGATCACGGCCCAGTAGAATAGCATGGCAGACTAACAAGAGTGTAGGGCCACTGATGGAACTCTAACATCCTATACTAAGCAAGTAGGATTGCAGGTAAAGGTATCAACAGCAGTATCAAAGACAGGCTATGCATCAGGATAGGAATAACGAAAGCAGTAACATGCTACACTACTCTAATGCAAGCAGTATAGAGGAGAGTAGGCGATATCTGGTGATCAGGGGGGGGGGCTTTCCTGGTTGCTCAGACAAGAAGGAGGGTCGTCGTCGACGTAGTCGATCACAGGGGCATCAGCGGCAGTCTCGGGGTCTACTGGAAAAGTAACGGAGGGGGAACATAATAAATAACAGAGCAATCAAAGCATAACATGACAAACGTGGTGATAGAGGTGATCTAACGCAGGGATAGGTGATACCGGCGAAGGGGAGAAACATCCGAGAAAGTATTCCTGGTGTTTCGCGTTTTCGCACAGATGAACCGAAGGGGGAAAGTTGCGTGTTTGCTATGCTAGGGATGTGTGGCGGACGAACGGAGAGTGTATCCGGATTCGTCTCGACGTTCTGATCAACTTTCATGTTGAAAGTATTTTAATCCGAGTTACGGATTAAAAGATATGCTTTTCTAAAGATTTTATTAATTTCTGGAATTTAAATAATTATTTAATTTAATTCGAAAATGAATTAATGACATCAGCATGATGTCATGCTGACGTCAGCAGTCAACTAGTCAGTTGACCTAGTCAAACTGACATGTGGGTCCCATTGTCATTGTCTAAGACTAACTAAGCAGGTTTAATTAGTTTAGGTAATTAATTAAGTTAATTAATTAATTAGTTAATTCATTCATTAATTAATATTTTTATTTAACATTCTTTTTTTTAATTAATTTTTTTTAACGTTCTCTGGGCGTGGGGCCCATATGGCATAGGCCCAGGGGGGTTAGTGCTAATCTAACCCCCAATTAGTAGGGTCCTGCCCAATCTAGCAGAGGCGCAGCCGGCAGGGGCTACGCCCGCTCACAGACGGGGGGTCGCCGGCGAGGCAGGCCTGTCAGCCGGAACGGAGGCGAGCGGCACGGCATGGGAGCATGAGGGACGGGCGCGGGGCTGCGTGATTGCCCGTGGAGGGGCGAGCTCGCGCATGGCTCAGGGGGGCGTGGCTAGAGCGTGATGCAAACGACGGCGGGCGCGAGCGTGCGTGGGAGACAACAAAGAGGGGGGGTGCGCTCACTTTCGTTGCAGGGGAACAGGGGGCGGCGAGGCTCGTTGTAGCCGTTGGGGAGGAGGACGGGGCCGACGATGTCAGAGACGGGAGGCCGTCCGGCGAGGTGTCGAGGAGGGGGGGCGACGTCGGTGTCGGGAGAGGTGGGCGACTCGCGGGAGCGGCCGCGGCAGGGTTTGGTGCGCGCCGGCGGGACCCTGCCGGCATGGTCCGGCGACGAGGTGGGCTCGGCGAGGGGCGGCAACCTGGTGGCGGGGACGGGAGGCGCCGATCGAGGTGGGCAGCGAGGCGCTGCCTCGATCCAGTCGAGGGAGGTGAAAGGAGGGACGCGGAGGAGTCCGAGAGGGGCGGCGGCCTTAGCGGAGCGGCGGCGAGGGGGCGCCGTTGCGCCCCGATCCGGATCGGGAGGGGAGCGAGAGGGGGAGAGATCGGGGGGGAGTGGGGGAACGTGGGGAGGAGTGGGCACCGCTAGGGTTCGACCGAGTGGGGAGGGGGGATATGAAGGGGGCGACTGGGCCGGCCTGGCGGCCCAGAGGCCAGCTGGGCCACGGCCCGACTGGGGGGGGGGGTCTTTTCTCTTTTTTTGTAAGTTCTGTTTTGTGTTTTATTCTTTCCTTTTTTTCTATTCAATTGCCTTTCTGTTTTCTTTTATTTTAGTTTTATAAAATTTAAAAGCGACAACTAATTTGGTGTTCTTTAAATAGGTCACAGCCCCAAACATTTTGGCACCTTAAATAAAGTATTTTGCATTTACTTATGATCTTAAAAGCATTTTAGATAATTGTTTTATCACTGTTTTAGTTTATTTAGTGCTTTTAAGTATTTTATTAAAAGATGATTTCTTCACCAACATTTATTATGGATTATTTGACACATTAGGAACAATTTAGTTTTGACTATTGAAAACTTTAATTGTTTTGACTTTAATTCAAATTTGAATTTGGATCGGTTCTGAGCTAACGTGAGATTATCAACAATAATCAAGGTGACATGGCATCATTACCATAGGGTTACTGTAGCTTGATTACCCGGGCGTCACAATTCTCCTCCACTATAAGAAATCTCGTCCCGAGATTTTAAGAGGGGGACTAAGGGGAAAACTCTGGTTACGAAATTCTAACGGGTCTTCTCGATCTTGGTTGCTCTGCTCGAAGAGGTCGATCCATTACGTTGAAGTCTTTATTTCTCTGCTCCAGGTCATTATGATCAAGTCGCCATCCTTTCTTCGGGGTTCCTTCGTACTTACGAATAGGTAACGTGGCAGATCAGCAACGACAGAATGCTATAAGGGTAATAATCTGGGATTATCCCATGAATGAGCATATGAGTACCTCTCGAGTTGAACAATTAAAACACATCGAGAGTAAGTTCAAAGGTACAATAAGAAGTTTCAAGCAGCCAGACAATCGTTCAATGCCTAGTAAGAAGGTGAAAGGGTTTCAGAGCAACGTGAATAAGTATTGCGTCTGGTACCAGAATAGATCAGTAGGCAGGTGGCCCGTGATTTACATATAAAGTCAAGCGCGAGGAATAACTTTGACAACATGGTGTACACGAGAGTCAGGTTTCGATCCTGTGGAACTGTGGGTTATGGGCCCACCATGTGGGTTAAAAGTAGGAAGGATGATGACGTCTTGCACGATCATTTAAGTAAGGCCTGTCAGAGGGTAGCCTGTCAGTTACGTTGGCAACAACGTCGGTACCAAGGGCGAGGGACGAAGAGAACCATTTTCCTGCTCGTTGAACGAGGCGGACCAATAGGCAAAGTTCTCGTCCATCGGTGGCTACCGAATGTCATCAACAATAGGAACAGGGTCTTACTGACAGAGTTATACACCGAGGTGTTTACATAAGCAGGAGAATATTACTACTTAGATCATATAGATCACAAGAAACGTTAAATCAACCAATGGAAGGGAAAATGTGTTTAAACACATATATCAGGGGTATATCCTTCCCAAGGACAAGCAGAGCATGATATCCTTGGCAGGATATAATGTAGAAAACTCTTTAGGAAAGGGGAGAGAAATTTCATGACATTACCGATGCAACGGTGTTTGGATAATTGAGCAAGTAACATTTAGCATTGGGCTTCAAATGTTCTTGTTGAAAATCCGAGCACCACCAACATGCTTCGAGATAGCATTGACATGGTCTACAGGTGAAGATCAGACTTTGGAAACAAAAGGATCCATCAGGAACAACTTATAGAATAAGTCTTACAATTTCCTCATGGGAGAATGGCTACCCTTGCTAAAAAGGAAATTATAACAATAGGTCCTCCGGTCGGGTGTGCTAGGCATGACATCACTTTACCGAGTCATATAAAGACCAATGTTATAACTCCTGGAAATAAGCCCCAACCATCATATCTGACTGAGGTTCAGATCCGATTGGTGTCAGGTTACCTCTGACTTAGAATGCCAGAGAAGAAAAATGCAACACAAATTGTCGAGATGACGTTGTAAGATTCTCGGGAAATGAACTATGGGAGTGAGTATCGACACAAGAGTTCATCACTTAAACCAAAGAGAGGATGACGGGGTAGCTGATGGAGTCAACGACAATCCTTGAGATTTCCAAAAATGTGGATTCCCACAGTTATGTGAACAAGGAGATAACATTTGTCGGCTCAAATGATATAATGATGTATGCTCGAGGAAAACATACACAATTAAAAATTGGTTGAAAAGTGCACCCGAAATATGGGGTTAGGTAGCATGATCAATGTTAGAATGGTGGTTCATCAACCAATAGGCTAAGAATGAATTATCGATCATTAATTTCAAAGCAATAGGGTTGCTAGAAGTGCATAATCCAAACAACACCATTCACTTGTGGGTACCCCGGTTGGAATCAACACGAGGACCAAGAAAGAATGGTGATGGTGAGAAGTATCATTATAGCAAGAATTCTTAAGAGGTGGAGCAATCCTCACAACACTCTTGACATCAAAGATGGTAATACTCCGCGGTAGAACATAACATAAGTTGGATAGCAAGGAACTCAAGGTACAACACAATACAGGAACAAGTTTTGTGTTGGAGGGAATGCAATAATGTTGTCGATGATAACCCAAATCATCGAGGGCAAAGGATGTTATTTCTCATCAAGAATTCGATTGATATCCTGGAAGAGCTCGAAATACTGATGATGATCACGACACATTTGTCGAGAGATTTCATGAAGATGTAATCGGTCGATGATGACATCAAGTCAAAGGAATGATGAAGCGAAAGGTTATTGGAACCATGGGTACGTGACAAACTTGGAATCAAGCTTGTGGTTCACGTGAAATGATATGACAAAAAAAATCGACGTAAGCTTAGCTCATCGTCGAAAGTTGTGATTCGGGATTAAGGACCAGGTATCACAGTTAAAATCGCCACGACAAGAATATAGCCAAGCAGGCTAGGAATGACGTGATTGAGTTCAAGCTCGTAAGTAATGAAGGTTAACACGAGTTGCTTAATTGCGATGCAGACTCGAGTCAGCTATCGGTGTCCTTGAGTGTTTATAACTCAGAGCCCGTGAAAAATTTGGAATCAGTGAGAATGTAGTACTTGATGAAGAACTCATAAGAAGTTATGCAGTTCCGTGATAATCTCGAGATACCAGGGGTAATACTCGACGACAGATCAAAGTAGAGGTTGGACTGGGGCATTGATGCACAGAAGACAAGTGCTTAAACTTGCACGAGAAATGGTATTTAAAGGAGAACATGGTCGGAACCATGATTGCAAAAGGCCAGATCCCAGATATAAGACGAATTTATACCAAGGGAATACTTAATTTAAGAGAAGCTTTCATGATAAGTTCTACATCATGTCCATGGGCATGAACACAAAGTTCAAGGTCGACTCCCACTTCTCCAATGCAAATCCCTTCATTCACTGCTCTACTAAAAATGATTTGAGTGCGAAGATCTACCTGGTGAATTATCAGAGGAGTATGAATCTTGGAAAACTTTCGGGTTCACACAGATTAAGGAAGGCATAGGTTCAACCCATCGGGGCATCTTAGAAACATATACCACAAACTTCGGAGTAAATAATACAAGCTCGAAAGTAGAGCATGGTTGATAAAAGGAGAGGATACAATTTACCAAAGGCATTATGTATCGGAGAAAGAACTCACAAGGTGATTAATTGTGAAGGACACTATCGGATAATAATCCAACAATGGATATGGCGATCCACAACGGGGCTGATGTGAGTATCGGTACTCAATCAAAGGAAGAAGGAATGCCAAGGCATCGGATTATAAAAACATCTGACTAATTCAAAGCTTAATGTAAAGAAATTTTATGATTTCCAAATCAAAGGCTCAGAAGCAAATGCTCTGATTAAGGATGGATAAGTTGAGAAAGCTTAAGGGTAAAATCGACAACAATTTGATTGGTCGAGATTCAGCTCATGTTTAAAATGCCGTCTGAGCCGAAAGGATGAATTCTAGGATCTGGTTGAGGATTGCGAGCATTCACAACAAATTGAATCAACGGACTCAAAATGAAATGATGAGGGATTCCAATAAGATTTCGGGGTTTATGGTATTTACCATAGCGCAAGCAAGTAAGAATTTCAAGAGCAATAAGCTGCTAAGGATTTTCGAAATATCAAATATTATTTCGAAGAACTTATTGAAACACATAAACAACTAGGGGATGAGCGGATACTCGATAAGTGCGAGAATTATCCGTAGGGGTATTCAGGTGACAAAGAACAACAAGGCAGTAAGCTCAAAGGATTATCAAAACAACGACGAGTATTTCGGGGTATCTTGTAATAACAAGACCAACTGGGGATGATTGTAAGAATAACAACTTCATGTGGTTATCCATAAGGGTTGATGGTAGAAGGGGAATTGCAAACGTGATGGACACAAGTTCTCGGGTTAACAGCGGAGGGTATCTTCGGAATCTTCTGGTGCATCCGACGATCATCTGGACTGAAGGGGCCCTCCGGGAGAAAGTGTTTTCGAGAACCTAATGTTAGATTTTAGAAAATCATTTAACCCGAATAGAAGAGATGTCAGAGTCCCAGAGTATAGGTCAAGGAGTAAAAGATCCTACTACCACCCGATGGCGACGTGTGCCGGTAAGACACACAGCCATGTTAGTAAAGTTTTGCAATGCCTAGACTCGACTTCGGCCAAGGAGTTGGAAAGGGGGATTCCTACAGGTAGTCGGCTCTGATACCAACTTGTGACGCCCCTGATTCAATCGTACACTAATCATGCACGCAAATGTGTACGATCAAGATCAGGGACTCACGGGAAGATATCACAACACAACTCTAAAACATAAATAAGTCATACAAGCATCATAATACAAGCCAGGGGCCTCGAGGGCTCGAATACAAGTGCTCGATCATAGACGAGTCAGCGGAAGCAACAATATCTGAGTACAGACATAAGTTAAACAAGTTTGCCTTAAGAAGGCTAGCACAAACTGGGATACAGATCGAACGAGGCGCAGGCCTCCTGCCTGGGATCCTCCTAACTACTCCTGGTCGTCGTCAGCGGGCTGCACGCAGTAGTAGGCACCTCCAGTGTAGTAGGAGTCGTCGCCGACGGGGGCGTCTGGGTCCTGGGCTCCATCGCCTGGTTGCAACAATCGGGTAGAGGAAAGGGGAAAAGGGGGTAACAACGCAACCGTGAGTACTCATCCAAAGTACTCGCAAGCAAGGAGCTACACTACATATGCATGGGTATATGTGTAAAGGGCCATATCAGTGGACTGAACTGCAGAATGCCAGAATAAGAGGGGGATAGCTAGTCTTATCGAAGACTACGCTTCTGGTCGCCTCCGTCTTGCAGCAGGTGGAAGAGAGTAGACTGAAGTCCTCCAAGTAGCATCGTATAGCATAATCCTACCCGGCAATCCCCTCCTCGATGCCCTGTTGGAGAGCAATCACCGGGTTGTATCTGGCACTTGGAAGGGTGTGTTTTATTAAGTATCTGGTTCTAGTTGTCATAAGGTCAAGGTACAACTCCGGGTCGTCCTTTTACCGAGGGACACGGCTATTCGAATAGATAAACTTCCCTGCAGGGGTGCACCACATAGCCCAACACGCTTGATCCCATTTGGCCGGACACACTTTTCTGGGTCATGCCCGGCCGCGGAAGATCAACACGTCGCAGCCCCACCTAAGCACAAGAGAGAGGTCAACACGCCGGTCTAAACCTAAGCGCGTAGGGGTCTGGGCCCATTGCCCTGAGCACACCTGCACGTTGCGAACGCGGCCGGAAGCAGATCTAGCCCCCTTAATACAAGAGCGAGCTTACGATCCAATGCGGCGCGCGCCACTCAGTCACTGACGTCACGAAGGCTTTGGCTGATACCACGACGTCGGGATACCCATAACTACTCCCGCGTAGATGATTAGTGCGTATAGACCAAATGGCCAGACTCAGATCAAATACCTAGATCTCGTTAAGCGTGTTAAGTAACCGCGAACGCCGATAGGGCCAGGCCCACCTCTCTCCTAGGTGGACTCAAACCTGCCCTGTCACTCCGCCACAAGTAACAGTCAGGGGCCGTCGGGAACCCAGGCCCACCACTACCTGGGTGGAACCACCTGCCCCTTCAGCCCCCAACTCCGAACAGTATCGCAGTTAATGTAACAGTGTAAAGTATATAGTATAAGCCCGCAATCACTTCCCGAAGTGATCACGGCCCAGTAGAATAGCATGGCAGACTGACAAGAGTGTAGGGCCACTGATGGAACTCTAGCATCCTATACTAAGCAAGTAGGATTGCAGGTAAAGGTATCAACAGCAGTATCAAAGACAGGCTATGCATCAGGATAGGAATAACGAAAGCAGTAACATGCTACACTACTCTAATCCAAGCAGTATAGAGGAGAGTAGGCGATATCTGGTGATCAAGGGGGGGGGGCTTGCCTGGTTGCTCAGACAAGAAGGAGGGTCGTCGTCGACGTAGTCGATCACAGGGGCATCAGCGGCAGTCTCGGGGTCTACCAGAAAAGTAACGGAGGGGGAACACAATAAATAACAGAGCAATCAAAGCATAACATGACAAACGTGGTGATAGAGGTGATCTAACGCTGGGATAGGTGATACCGGCGAAGGGGAGAAACATCCGGGAAAGTATTCCCGGTGTTTTGCGTTTTCGGACAGATGAACCGAAGGGGGAAAGTTGCATGTTTGCTATGCTAGGGATGTGTGGCGGACGAACGGAGAGTGTATCCGGATTCGTCTCGACGTTCTGATCAACTTTCATGTTGAAAATATTTTAATCCGAGTTACGGATTAAAAGATACGCTTTTCTAAAGATTTTATTAATTTCTGGAATTTAAATAATTATTTAATTTAATTCGAAAATGAATTAATGACATCAGCATGATGTCATGCTGACGTCAGCAGTCAACTAGTCAGTTGACCTAGTCAAACTGACATGTGGGTCCCACTGTCATTGTCTAAGACTAACTAAGCAGGTTTAATTAGTTTAGGTAATTAATTAAGTTAATTAATTAATTAGTTAATTCATTCATTCATTAATATTTTTGTTTAACATTCTTTTTTTTAATTAAATTTTTTTAACGTTCTCTGGGCGTGGGGCCCATATGGCATAGGCCTAGGGGGGTTAGTGCTAATCTAACCCCCAATTAGCAGGGTCCTGCCCAATCTAGCAGAGGCGCAGTCGGCAGGGGCTACGCCCGCTCACAGATGGGGGGTCGCCGGCGAGGCAGGCCGGTCGGCCGGAACGGCGGCGAGCGGCGCGACATGGGAGCATGAGGGACGGGCGCGGGGCTGCGTGATTGCCCGTGGAGGGGCGAGCTCGCGCATGGCTCAGGGGGGCGTGGCTAGAGCGTGATGCAAATGGCGGCGGGCGCGAGCGTGCGTGGGAGACAGCAAAGAGGGGGGGTGCGCTCACTTTCGTTGCAGGGGAACAGGGGGCGGCGAGGCTCATTGTAGCCGTTGGGGAGGAGGACGGGGCCGACGATGTCAGAGACGGGAGGCCGTCCGGCGAGGTGTCGAGGAGGGGGGGCGACGTCGGTGTCGGGAGAGGTGGGCGACTCGCGGGAGCGGCCGCGGCAGGGTTCGGTGCGCGCCGGCGGGACCCTGCCGGCATGGTCCGGCGACGAGGTGGGCTCGGTGAGGGGCGCCAACCTGGTGGCGGGGACGGGAGGCGCCGATCAAGGTGGGCAGCAAGGCGCTGCCTCGATCCAGTCGAGGGAGGTGAGAGGAGGGACGCGGAGGAGTCCGAGAGGGGCGGCGGCCTTAGCGGAGCGGCGGCGAGGGGGCGCCGTTGCGCCCCGATCCGGATCGGGAGGGAACGAGAGGGGGAGAGATCGGGGGGGGGGGGAGTGGGGGAACGTGGGGAGGAGTGGGCACCGCTAGGGTTCGACCGAGTGGGGAGGGGGGATATGCAGGGGGCGACTGGGCCGGCCTGGCGGCCCAGAGGCCAGCTAGGCCACGACCCGACTGGGGGGGGGGTCTTTTCTCTTTTTTTGTAAGTTTTGTTTTGTGTTTTATTCTTTCCTTTTTTTCTATTCAATTGCCTTTCTGTTTTCTTTTATTTTAGTTTTATAAAATTTAAAAGCGACAACTAATTTGGTGTTCTTTAAATAGGTCACAGCCCCAAACATTTTGGCACCTTAAATAAAGTATTTTGCATTTACTTATGATCTTAAAAGCATTTTAGATAATTGTTTTATCACTGTTTTAGTTTATTTAGTGCTTTTAAGTATTTTATTAAAAGATGATTTCTTCACCAACATTTATTATGGATTATTTGACACATTAGGAACAATTTAGTTTTGACTATTGAAAACTTTAATTGTTTTGACTTTAATTCAAATTTGAATTTGGATCGGTTCTGAGCTAACATGAGATTATCAACAATAATCAAGGTGACATGGCATCATTACCATAGGGTTACTGTAGCTTGATTACCCGGGCGTCACAATATGAGTATATGAGAAATGCATTTTCATATAATCTGGAACCAATAACAAGATAACATATCGTCTCGAAAAAGCTTGAAAATCCATACAACATCTAAAAGCTACCAAACTTGGCATCATTGCTTGTCATGTTCATGCAAGGCTGTAGAAAAGAATTGTTAACATTTGAAGGATGTAAAAAAACCGTCCTTCGAGATAGACCCTTCCCTCCTACCCAAATGGCCCCTGATGAAGAAGGCCAATTTTTTGTTACCTTTAGTAAGACACTAAAATTTGCCAGCAACTAGGCATGCCCACCCCAGTATCGCACACAAAATTTGAAGCAATTTTGACCAAACCTGGCATGGATGCTTCTCATGTTGATACAAGGCTTTAGACAAAAAATTGGGTCCATTTTAAGGATGTCAGAAAATACGTCATTCGAGACAGACCCTTCCCTCCTACCCAGACGACCTCTGATGAACAAGGTATTTTTTTGGACATCTTCACAAGAACACCAAATTTTGCCGGCAAGTTGGCATGCCCACCACGATACCCCACACAAAAATTTGAAGCAATTCCGACAACGAATGCATGATGCTTTACGTTCGGGAAGTATTTGAGTGTTTTATCATCGCGAAATTGCTACAAAATCAATGGAACATCAGAAAGCTATAAAACTTGTCATGGATGTTTTTCCTATTCATAAAGGCTGTAGGAAAATTTTGGTAACATTTGCACATCCGGGAAGTATTTTTGGTCGGTGCTATGTGTGTGTGGATGACATGAGGGACCCACATGTCAATATCCCACTTGCTGTGCTCCACGGGTCAAAAAATATAGAGAAAAAAGGAAAGAGGTGGGGGCGTGCACGAGTGCATGATGCCACGCGTCTAGCCTCAGTAACTCCAAACGTCCACCCACACCAAATAGAGGCCGCCTCCCCCACCCGCGTCTCCCCCATCCCTCCTTCTTTTGCTTCCCCAAATTAGCAAAAAACCTCTCCTCTCCCCTCGAACCGTAACTCCTATGATCCAACAACCACCTCCCTTGCCGCCCTTCATCGTCGGAAGATGAAGGCCGGCTGTCGTGGTTTTGTCATGGCAGGTGTCCTAGTGAAAGGACTTAGTCGTGGAGCCATCGCGACGGGTTAGCTTGAAGGGGTTAAAGCGGACACAGGGACGCAGAGAGTTTTTATACTAGTTCGGCCCCTTCGATGAGGGTAAAAGCCTATGTCTAGTTGTGATGGAATTGATGGGGTTTCGATGACTAGGGAGCAAACAAGCTTCGCCTAAGTCTCGAGTTTGTTGTTGTCTGTCCTTGAACCGCCGCCGGGTCGTCCCCTTATATACACGGGTGACGCCCGTCGGTTCACAGAGTCCCAATCACCGGTTCATACTCGTATCCGGGTTGGTCTCTCCTTATTCCTAACTTACAATACAAGTTTACATATAAAGCCAGTTTACGGCTATAGATCTTAAACCGACTACAGGCCTTGGGCCCTTATCTGCTTATTTGGGCTTTAACACCTTTGAACTACTGATGAAGTTAACCTGAACCAGGTAGGCCGGTTTACGCCCAGTAGTAATATCCCCAACATTAGGCCCCAGATTGATTTGAACGGGTTCATGTCAATCCTTGGCAAAAAATCTTCGTCTTCAACATCTTCTTGTCGTTGTTGAACCGCCGTGATGTCACCTTCTCTGGTTGCTGTAAACCGGCATGACGTCATCATAAAAATAACATTCATGATATCTTCTTTGTTTAATGGATCCGCCATAACCGAGGTGACAGCTCCGTCTCCAAGATTTATGGTTCCTTGATTCACGCGCCTGACATGTGTCTCTTGCCTTATAAATAAGACCGAAGGGTCATTTCTTTTCTCCCCTTCGTCCCCTTTCTCTTCGTCTTCCTCGCGTCGCCAACCCCGGAGCTCCGCCGCCGCCGTTAACCTCTGCACCGTCCTGGGCCGCTGCATCAACCTGAACTCACCAGAGCACTGCGGTAGCTTTCCGCATCTTCCTCGATTCTGGTAAGCCTTCTGTTCTTCTTAGCATAGATCTATTCTTAGGGTTTCGTGTTCTTGCCGTGTTCATCGTTTGTTCATGCTCGTACCCAGACTGCTGGATAGATCTGTGAAACCCTGCTCTGATTAGCAGTAGCTTTTAGCATCCGCCTGTAGTTTCATGCTCGAGTCCGTAGATCTCATCTATATATCTGCCCATTGATTCACTTCCGATCTGCTTTAAGTCTTTGAATATTTTATCTTATTTTCTGAACTTGTTTCAGATCCATTGCTGTAGTAAGACCTTGTGAAACCTGCTTCTTCATAATTAGCCATCCGCAACCTCAGTTGCTTTCAATGCTTAGATCAGGCGGTTTAACTCAATGTAGAAAAAATTAATAAACCGATATATACCATTAGTCCCCTTGTTGAACCGCCAGAACTTGTTAGTCATACGCTGCCGCTTCATAGAACTCCGGTTTAACATTGTTCATACCGGTGTATACTTTTACCCAACACAATTTTGAACTGGAATCACTTATTTTGTAGACTCCACCATGGCCAAACAAGTATATGAGTGCAACTGGGCTCCTTCTCACGTCACAGAAACTCAACTGAACAACTTAGTCCTGACTGGCGCTTTAAGCAGCAAAAACACCATCCATTGGAGGGTCCCTGGCAAAGAATGTCCTCCCACACCTCAAGAAGGAGAGGTTGTCGTTTTCGCAGACCACTTAGCCCGAGGTTTTAATCCGCCCGGTTCAAAATTCTATCGGGATGTCTTGGCCAATTTCCAACTCCGTCCGCAAGATACTGGCCCCAATTCTATCACCAACATATGCCATTTCCAAGTACTCTGTGAGGTGTTCTTTCAAGAGGAACCCACAGTCGAGTTATTCAGAGATTGCTTTCATCTAAACCGCCGCACAGAATTTACTGATGGTTCCAATATGGAATTGGGTGGTATGGCGATTCAGAAAAGGAAAGAGGTCACTTACCCTCACGCAAAACTGCACAACCATCCCCAAGAATGGAATCAATCATGGTTCTATTGCAAAGACACCTCCCCTGCTAATGAAAATCCCTTGTGTTGGGGATGTCGCTATCTGGGGTAAACCGGCCTGCAGGGCCCGGGTTACCGCCGTCAAACAGACCCGAGATGTTAAAGCCCAAGGAGAAATAGAAGGGCCCAAGGCCTATAACCGGTTTAAAGGTTTATGGTGTAAATCGGCCTGGGGCCAACTTGTATTGTAAGTTAGGAATAGAGAGACCGACCCGGGCACGTTTATAAGCCGGAGGTTGGGATTTTGAAGACCGACGGGCGTCACCCGTGTATATAAGGGGACGACCCGACGGCGGTTTAAGACAGGAAAGAAGAATTCGAGGTTTAGGCGAAGCTTATCGCTCCTTAAGCCCTCGAAACCCATCAATCCCATCACAACTAGACGTAGGCTTTTACCTTCATCGAAGGGGCCGAACTAGTATAAAAACCGTGTCCTTGTGTCCACTTTTAACCCCTTCAAGCTAACCCGTTGCGATGGCTCCACGACTAAGTCCTCTTACTAGGACATCTGCCGTGACAAATCCACGACAGTTGGCGCCCACCGTGGGGCTATCGCAAGATGGTTTCAGGTTCTTGGAGGGCCGCTTTGAAGGACTCGAGGGTTACGCTGTGGGACGGATGACCAAGAGCCGCCGCGGAAAACTCTACATCGACAACACAGGCTGGGGCCCCGACGCCGGCTCGATCGAGTACGGATACCGGGTCCCCTTTGGCGGCATCCATGTTTTCATCGGCAAGATCGGAGAACCGGGCCCCGAGTTAGGCGTCTGCGCCGACCTCATCGAGTCAGCTCAGTGCACGAGATCGACCCTGGCTAAACCGACCAGGAAGCACGCCTTCGTGGGAGTCATCCACGGGGGAAGCTACGAGGAAGGATCCGAATCTGGTGACGAAACCGCCATCTACTCCGGCGATGAAACGTCGACCGGGGAGACCGAATCTCTTTACCAGCTACAAGATGATCGGGTTGGGGGCGGCTCCGATGGCAACAGTATTCCGGACCCCTTTGATCTGCCCTATCGGGTTGGGATCTTCATGGCTGGGACACAGGCGGCGCCACGATCATCAACTGCAGCAGCAGCAATCTCCGGATCGGCAGCAGCAACGGCTGCGCGGGCAGGAGGCCCACGGGTTCACCAGCCCAAGTTTTGTCAGACCTGTTTGACGCACTAGCAGCGCTCATGGCGGAAGCCAACCCGGTGGATCAGGAGGTTCACAATGCTGAGATTGCCAAAGTGAGAGAGCAGATCACTCGGGCTAAAACGGAGCTGGCAGCAGAAGAGATCAGGATGACGGCGGAGCGCGCCGCTTTAGATGCACAGGATTACAGGCTCATGATGGACCAGAAGGCGTCTCAGGAGGTCCTGAAGAGAAAATCCCGGTCTCGGTTGCCCGCCGCCCTCGACGCTCGAAATCTCTTCAACACCCCGGGGGTAAACCGTGCGGAGGCGACAGCCGGCGCCCCGGTTCAGCACCGGATTATAGACCTGCCTCGTCATAACACTGATACGCCACCGGCCATGCCAACACCGTCAGGTCATCATTCCAACCCGATGGATAACCTCGTCGCGGCCGCGGCTCGGTTGGAAGCCATTCCGATCGAAGGAGATTCACCGCAGAATGAAGAGACACGCCGGGTCAAGGAGCTCCTTAGGACCGCGTTGGCCCAGCAAGAAGCATATTCGCAAAGCCGTGATCGGATTCACTCCACCCCTCGCCCCAGCAGGAGCTATAGTAGGCGCGTGGAGGAGCCGGCCGTTTCAAGTAACGCCAGGCGTGAAGCGCTCCGCGGCAGCAATCCGGCGGGCGACGACAATGCTCATGAGAATGTGGATCGCGCCCGTGCACGGGAGGCCGGATTGGCAGCGCAGCATCAGGCTCGTCAGCTTACACCTATCTTCCCAGCAGCTGCGGCTGAACCGGGGGTGGTTTCCAGCTCTTTGGGAGTACCGTGCCTTGTTCCCGCCTTGCGCAACGTACGCCTGCCCAAAGACTTCAAAGGCCCCCGCAAAGTACCAAACTACACGGCAGATCAGCCTCCGGAGACGTGGGTGGAGAGCTATGAAATGGCTATGGAGATGCTGGATGTGGATGACGCGGCGTGTGCCAAGTATTTTACTATGATGTTAGAAGGAACGGCCCGGACTTGGCTAAAGAGTTTGCCGCCTAATTCAATTAGCTCGTGGGCCCAATTGCGCGCCCGGTTTATCAAGAACTTCAAGGACACGTGCAAACAGCCAATGTCAATAGTTGACCTAGCAGCCTGCGTTCAGCAAGAAGGGGAATCAACTACCCATTGGGTACGACGAGTATCAGAAGTTTTGCACTCATCAGATCGCATCAACGCAGACACCGCTGTAGTGCTATTGGAAAGCAACTGTCGGTTTGGCCCTTTGAAGCTAAAGCTGGGCCGGATGAAGCGTGATTGTACAGATATAGGAACGCTCATGACCGCTTTAGTGAAGTATGCGGATTCTGACAGTACCAAGGATCCTGACTCTGGTGATGACAAAGCAGGGAAGGGAAGGAAGAATAGCAACACCAAAGGCCAGCAGCATCGACCGACAGGTAATGGAGGCGGAGGAAAGCGTAAACCGGACGGGAGCATGGACTTGGTGGCCAGCACAAGTGCACAGGATAAAGGCCGGCGGCGTAAGGGGAAACAGCCAAGTTTCCGCGCACATCCCGGTCCTAATCCGGAGCGTTTGAACTTTTTCTTAAACCAGCCCTGTCCGAAGCACGGAACAAAGGAGGAACCAGCAGCCCATCTTTGGAAGGATTGTTATATCATGAAGGAATTCAAAAGCTCAAACACTTTCCAATATGATCACAGCTCCGGCGGTGGTTCAGGTTCCGGATCAGGATACGGTGGCGGAAATTCCGGCCCAGGGTTCCAGGGTAATCCGGGCGGACAGGACAGCCGAAATAATCAAAGTAATCAAAGTGGTTACGAACAGCAGCAGTCAGGTTATCAGAACAACCCGAAACAGTTGAGTGGTGGACAGTATCATGTCTTTACTACAAGCTTGGATAAACGAGATAGAAAGCTTCAGAGGCGGGCAGTCAGTGCTGTCGAACCAGCCACGCCTCACTATCTGCGCTGGTCAGAACAACCTATCATATGGAGCCGAGAGGATCACCCTCCCAGGGTTTATAATCCGGGTCAGTTAGCATTGGTGGTGGCGCCTCAGGTGGGAGGTTATAAGCTCACCAAGGTGCTCATGGACGGAGGGAGCAGCATTAACATCTTGTATTACGAGACCTTCCGTCGTATGGGACTGGTAGATAAGGATCTCAAACCGACCAATACAGTGTTCCACGGGGTGGTGCCTGGCAAGTCTGCATATCCGGTTGGTAAGATAGCCCTTGAAGTGGTATTTGGCGATAGTCACGATTCCAGATCAGAGACGCTGACGTTCGAAGTGGTTAAAATCCAAAGTCCGTACCACGCTTTGTTCGGACGGCCAGCTTATGCAAAATTTATGGCACGGCCCTGCTACATGTATCTGCAACTTAAGATGCCAGGTTACAAGGGCACTATAACGGTTCATGGGAGCCGTCGAATCTCTTTGGAATGCGAGGAAGGAGATGCGACTTATGCAGAATCGGTTTGTGCTATGGAGGAGCTAAAGCAGTACAAAGACAGTGTTGATCCGGAGGATATGACTTCATTAAAAAAGCCAACTACGGACCACGATCCGGCCTTGAAGTTCAAGTCAGCGGCCGAAACTAAGCTTGTTGACTTCGTACCTGGCGATTCATCCAAGCAGTTCAGCATCAGTGCAAACTTGGATCCAAAATAGGAAAGCGCGCTCATCGAGTTCATCCGTGAGAATCGGGACATCTTTGCATGGAAGCCATCTGACATGCCTGGTGTACCGAGGCAACTCGCTGAGCACACCCTTAATGTGGATCCTAAGTACAAGCCGGTAAAGCAGTTCTTACCGCGGTTTAACGAAGAAAGACGTAAAGCGATTGGTGAGGAAGTGGCCAGGCTCCTGGCAGCTGGGTTTATCATTGAGGTTTTTCATCCCGAATGGCTCGCTAATCCGGTGCTAGTTCTTAAGAAAAACGGCACCTGGCGCATGTGTGTGGACTACACAGACTTGAATAAAGCTTGCCCAGCAGATCCTTTTGCTCTCCCCCGGATTGATCAGATCATTGATGCTACGGCAGGTTGCGAGCGTTTAAGTTTTTTGGATGCCTATTCGGGTTATCATCAGATCAAGATGGCAGTTAAGGACCAGGAGAAGACAGCGTTCATTACTCCCTTTGGAGCCTTCTGCTATGTGTCTATGCCCTTTGGGCTTAAGAGTGCGCAGGCTACTTATCAACGATGTGTGCAAAATTGCCTCCACGAGCAGATTGGTCGTAATGTGCATGCTTATGTGGATGATGTTGTGGTCAAGTCACGAAAGAAGGAGACCCTGGTTGACGATTTGAAGGAGACTTTCGATAACTTGAGAGTGTACCAAATGATGCTCAACCCGGCTAAATGTGTTTTTGGTGTACCTGCAGGCAAGCTGTTGGGATTTTTAGTGTCCCATAGAGGAATTGAGGCCAATCCAGAAAAGATCACAGCCATCACCTCCCTGGCCAAACCAAAATGCATCAATGATGTTCAGCGCATGGCTGGGCGGATTGCAGCGTTAAGCCGGTTTATCAGTCGCCTTGGTGAAAAGGCGATCCCCTTGTATCAAATGCTCAAGAAGACGGATCAATTTGTCTGGAGTCCGGAGGCTGATAAAGCGTTTGAGGGCTTGAAGCGACAGCTAGTCAATCCGCCAGTATTAGCAGCCCCTGTAGATAAAGAACCACTCCTGTTATATGTTGCAGCGAATGCCAGAGCGGTCAGTGTGGCGATGGTGGTAGAACGAAAGGAGGCTGGAAAGGAACATCCGGTTCAGCGACCGGTTTACTATATCAGTGAAGTACTTATCGAGTCCAAACAAAGGTATCCGCATTGGCAGAAGCTGGTATATGGCGTTTTTATGGCAAGCCGGAAGCTGAGGCAATATTTTCAAGGACACCCCATCACGGTGGTCAGTTCTGCTCCTTTGGGTGACATTATACAGAACCGGGAGGCGACCGGTCGGATTGCCAAGTGGGCTATCGAGCTCGGGCCGCACGATTTAAGGTACGTACCCCGGACGGCCATAAAATCACAAGCACTTGTTGATTTCATAAACGATTGGACAGAGTTACAAGCGCCTGAGGAGAAGCCAGATAACACCTATTGGACCGTTCATTTTGACGGGTCAAGACAATTGGAAGGCTCGGGGGCTGGAGTCGTTTTAACTTCCCCACGAGGAGATAAGTTTTGTTATGTCCTCCGTTTAATGTTCCCCTGTACAAATAATGCGGCGGAGTATGAAGCTTTGCTTCATGGTCTTCGGGTGGCTAAAGAGATGAATCTGACCAGAGTTAGGTGCTTTGGTGATTCGGATCTGGTGGCTCAGCAGGTATCTGGCACCTGGGATTCTAAGGATCCGCTTATGGCTGCATACCGACGTGAAGTAGATATGGTGGCTGGGCATTTCAAAGGCTATCAAGTGGATCATGTGGACCGCAGAAAGAATGAGGCAGCGGACGCTTTAAGTCGCTTGGGCTCTGAGCGTAAACCGGTCCCACCCAATGTTTTCTTGGATGTATTGTACCACCCATCGGTACAGCTGCCCGGTGAGCTGGAGTTGGCTGTTCCTGATCCGGAGGCTCAGTTAGTGGCGGCTCTTCACGCCACCCCGGATTGGACGCTCCCTTACCTGGCATATATGAACCGGGGTGAGTTGCCAGAGGATGAAAGCTTGGCTCGACAGATAGTACGACGGTCCAAGTCTATGACCATTTTCCAAGGAGAGTTACATCATCGCAGCGTGTCAGGAGCGCTGCAACGGTGCATATCCCCTAAGGAGGGGTGCGAGATACTACGAGAAATACATGAAGGGGATTGCGGCCACCACGCCGGTTCAAAATCATTGGTGGCTAAAGCGTTCCGCCACGGTTTCTATTGGTTAACTGCTCATGCTGATGCGGAAGACCTGGTCCGGTTATGTGATGGTTGCCAGAAATTTTCCAGACGAGCGCACATACCGGCTCAAGAATTGACGATGATTCCAATCACTTGGCCGTTCGCGACTTGGGGGCTTGATATGGTTGGGCCTTTTAAGCGTTCCAAAGATAAGAAGACCCACCTACTGGTGGCGGTTGACAAATTTACAAAATGGGTGGAGGCCGAACCTGTCAGTAAGTGTGATGCTGCCACGGCGGTTCGGTTTATAAAGAAGGTGATCTTCCGGTTTGGATTTCCGCACAGCATCATCACAGATAATGGTACCAATCTATCCAAGGGGGCCATGAAAGAGTTCTGTGCACGGGAGCATATACGGCTTGATGTTTCTTCGGTAGCGCACCCACAGTCTAATGGTCAGGCAGAACGAGCGAACCAAGAGATCTTGAGAGGTATCAAACCCCGGCTTCTGGTCCCTTTGCAAAGGACGCCGGGTTGTTGGGTGGAGGAGCTACCGTCTGTATTATGGAGCATCAATACCACGCCTAACAGATCCACGGGGTTTACGCCGTTTTTTATGGTTTATGGAGCAGAGGCGGTTCTCCCAAGTGATATACGACATGACTCACCTCGCGTGGCAGCATATGTTGAAGCGGATAATGAGCAGGCACGGCAGAACGCTCTTGACTTGTTGGATGAGGAGCGTGACTTGGCAGCTGCCCGTTCAGCGATTTACCAGCAAGATCTTCGCCGTTACCACAGCCGTCGGGTTAGGACCAGAACCTTTCAGGAGGGGGATTTGGTGCTTCGGCTCATCCAGGATCAATCTGATCAGCATAAATTATCCCCGCCTTGGGAGGGACCTTTTGTGGTCAGCAAGAATCTGAATAATGGGTCATATTACCTGATTGATATTCGAGAGCGCAAGGATTCACGCACATCAGAGGAGGAAACCAGCAGGCCGTGGAACATAGCTCATCTTCGACCTTATTATACATGAGCCCTGGGCTCTGTTCATGTACATATCATGACCATGTATATATTATGATTAATACAATAAACCGGAGCCTCGAGTAAAACGGGGTCTCTACTGTTCTTCACATCATGTGTGCTTACCCCTGGAGGTCGTTTCACAGAAATTCAAATTATAGACTCCGGTTTAAAAGCCGGTTCAAGGGAAGATGTCTCCTACAAGGCTGTGAAGCTCTTAATATCCGGTTCAATATCCCGGTTCAAGCATGAGGCTTCCTGTTCAAACATAGGTCGTATTCGAACCAAAGAGAACATAGCTATTCAAACACGGGGCTTCCTGTTCAAACATAGGTCGTATTCGAACCAAAGAGAACATAGCTATCCCTATAAAGTCAGTTGGGGACCTAGTCGGCCTGAACCGTAGCTACACCTCCGGGGGGCTTGGTCATGTCTTGACGACGGTAATGCCTTCTGGCTGGCACATTTGCCACTGAATCAGTTGGGGACCTAATCGACTTGAACCGTAGATTACGCTTTATGGGAACTCGGTCATGTCTTGATGATGGTAATGCCTTCTGGTCGGCTTTTTAGCCAATGAATCATTTGGGGGCTTGGTCGTGTCCGAACCAACGCAATGCCACTTGATCGGCCCTTGGCCATTGAGTCACTTGGGGGCTTGGTTGACGAACCAATGCAATGCCATTTGGCCGGCATATTTGCCACGATTCAGTTAGGAACCTAGTCGACCTAAACCGTAGCTACACTTCTTGGGGGCTCGGTTTTGTCTTGACGATGGTCACGCCTTCTGAACGGTTCATAGTAGCCACTATTTGCAGGCGTTTTACTATCGCGTTGCCTTTTCATATTTGGTTTTTGTTTTCTGCCTTTATTGTGGTATTTTTTGTTCTTCGGAACGTCAAGTGTTTTTAAACCGATTCAGCTGACATAGCCTGGTCCGTTTTTTAACCCAGAGGCAAGTTGCCCGGTTTGGCAAGGGCGCAGCACGGTTCATAGGGCCGGAAGATCTTGTGTACTCAATAAAGACAGGAAACAAAGTTGGAAAACGTCATGGGAAAGGGCATCAGTACCCGTGCGCGAAGGCACATTCAAATGCAGAGGTATTAAACTATCTTATTACAAGGCAAACGTAGTGCCTGAATATATTGTTCGTTGACGGATTAAAACGTCACCAAGTAAGGTGAACCGGAGCGTTGATTAGGCCTGTTCGCCGCCTCGGTTCGAAGGCTGGGGATCGTCTTGCGCCGCTTCAGCTCTATCTTGGTTACCCATTGGCTGGAAATCAGCAGTGGTCCAGTCGATTCCCATTAGCGCTTGGAAGACGGCTTCTTCGTGAATCAGCAAAGACGGTTCAATGTCAGGGGCGTAAGTATGCTTACGGATTGGAGGAATAAGGTTTCCTGCTTCAGGGACCGGAGCAGCCACTCGTTTGTTCTGGTTGTCGTATTGGGCTTGGTAACGTGACAGATCTGCTTCCTCAGCCAATTGACAAGCTAGGGGGCGCACCGCCCGGTTTATCGCCCTCAAATCGTCTTCACCAAAGTCTGAACCGTCTTCCTTCAAGCTGGGGTATCCTTGGGCCGCTTCGACAGGATCGAAATCTGGTACCCATGCTTTGGCCCGGATCAAGGCAGTAATGGCTCCAGTTCGAGCAGCTGATCTTTTCAATTCTTCAATCCGGGATGGAAGCATGGACAACCTCTTTAATGTGTCTTGAATCAGAGACGGCGCAGGGTTGTTATGCGACGCAGTGGTAATAGCCCTTTGTGCTCCGGTGTACAACTGTTCAATCAGAGTATAAGCAGCTTTGAGTTTCATCCGCACATCAGAACCCAAGTGTCCAATACGTGAGCCTGCAGTGTTTCAAGATGGATTACAAACCGGACATAGGATGTAACAGATAAGGTACAAATTGGAAGAAGGGTGTCGAAAAGCTTACCAAAGACGGCAGAGGTCATGGAGTGTATCTGTCGCTTCACGGTGGATAATTCATCGACCACCGGTTTAAGAGCAGCTTCGGCATTTTCAGCCCTCTTCGTCAAAAGAGCTCTCTCAGTAACCCAATCAGCTTGTTCTTTCTGGTGGCTTTCTTTCAGCTGTTCCATAACGGTTAAGGCATGGGCCAATTCGTCCTTCGTTTTTTCAGTTTCAGCCTGTTGGGTTTTTAAGATTTCCTGAAGGTCCGAGACTTGTTTCGCTTTGGTCTTTAGATCCCCCTGCAGCAGGTCGTCAAAACAGTGTTCAGAAAATATTGCACGGTTTGGAAGTATCAACCACACAAGCAAGTTATGTGCTCGATACTTGGGGGCTAATGCATATTTGATTTTAACGCAAGTTTCCCATTGCAAAAAGTCCCAAGATTAATACAAGTATTTAAACTTGGCACTTGGGGGCTAATAGTTATCTAATGATGTTTTCTGGTTATGACCTATGTTGAAGCCTTGGGTTTTCTAAACCGGACTTTAATTGTCAAGACAGCCTGATCCGGTTTACCATCTCGGTTTGGAAATATGGATAAGCTAAGTTGCAATGGAATGAAGCACAAGGGAGTTACCTCAAGTTTCTCCTTCATCATCTTGATCATGCCAGCTTCATAATCCCGACTGGTGTACAGTCGGTTCAGGTACCCGGAATAAAGATCCGGGGCGCTTAAAGCGGCGTACGTAGAAGAGTCAAGGTCCCATTTGCCCTTCATGGCCGAGATTTCGTCCTTGGCAGTATGCTTGGCTAAGGTAGTAGTGTTCCCCGGTTCAGAGTGACCGATGCCGGTAATCACAACATCATCATCCTTGGAATCGCTGCTCTGCAGTGGCCCTGTCGGTTTATCAGCAGTTCCAGAAGGGGGGATGGATTCCTCAACCCGAACAGGACTGGCAAGCGGATCAGTATGGCTGGCAGGTTCGATAATCCTTTCTTCAGCGCAGGTGTCATCTTGCGGAGATAGATAACTCTGAGTATCTTCACGACCCAGAGCGTCAGCACCAGGAGTTTTCTCCGGTTCAGGAGCGGCAGTTCCTCCAGCCGGGTTATCCAGACGAGCCTTCTTGCTCGGTCTAGGTTTGGCCCTGGAAAAAGCCCAAAGATTGAAAAAACGGTATAAGATGGATTAAGAAACCCATACAGAGATATGTTGTGATCGGTCCAACTTACCCAATAACTGTCTTCAACGGTGGCAGTTGAGTGGCTGAAGATTCACCGGAAGATGAATGGGAAGTGACCTGATAATCGGAGTCAGATGGATTTAGAGGCTGACGAGTTAAACCTGCTTTAGGAGGAAAGCTAGCGCATAAATTGGAGACCTCTGAGCGGCGTTTCCGAACCGGGCTGTTCGGTAAACCGGCGGAGGTGACTACCTGGCCGCTATGCCGAGTGGTGAGTCGAGCTTCATGTTGCTGGGTCTTCACAAGAAATTTGGGATCCAAATAAGCAAGAGGGTGAGAAAATTTAATTTTCCGGTTTGCTTGGCGAGGTTTTTTCAAAGGCAAAGGAACGGCATCAGAAGAAAGAATAGTTACCTCTGGGCCTTCAGCATTGCTCGCTTCAGCGTCGTCCTGACAAATATCATCGTCAATAAGACGTACAAAAAGTAAGCCAACTGAATCAAGGTCTACCCCAAGGTCCGGATTACCCACATCATCCTCCTCTAAATCGGGGGTACAGGAAGCAGTGTGCCTTTTCTTTGTAGCAGGCTTCTTCACCCTTGTCTTGGGTCTGATTATCTTTTCGGTTGGCTCCTGAAGCTTCTTGCTCCAAAACGGATCATCTCCCTGTTTCGAAAAGGACTGGAAGTTAACAACATATATATAAGGAGATCAAAGATTCTATAAACAGAGGAGTTACTTACAGCAGGTGGTTTGTTTGTGGCACAAAATGGAAGCAGGCCGGTTCGAGCGCAAACATGTTCCGGTTCGTTCAACATCTTCTTCACAGCTTCAGCGACTTCGTCCTCCGTCAGCTGAATGTTGCAGTGCCTCAAAGGATCATCAACCCGACCCGTGTATTGGCACATTAAACCGGAGCGGATGCTAAGGGGCAGGATGCTCCATGAAATCCAGCAACGAGCAAGATCTACCCCCGTTAAACCGTTAGCCATGAAGGCTCTGAGCTTGGACAGCTGAGGGGCATACTTACTCCTCTCTTTGGCAGTTAGCCGTGGGGGGAAGGGGTGAGTATTGCTAAGTCTCTCTGGACGGAAACCGGGCAGTGGATTTTCTTCAGCAGGGGAAGTATCCTTGCAATAGAACCAAGTGCAATTCCATTCTTGCGGATGACTATGCAACTTGGCGTGAGGATAAGTCACCTCTTTCCTCTTCTGAATCGCCATACCACCCAGTTCCATATTAGGGCCATCGGTAAATTCAGTACGTCGGTTCAGATGGAAAAAGTCCCGGAACAGCTCTACAGTGGGTTCCTCTTGAAAGTACGCCTCGCAAAGTACTTGAAAATGACAGATGTTCGTGACTGAATTTGGACCAACATCTTGTGGGCGCACCCTAAAATTAGCCAAGACGTCCCGATAAAATTTTGAACCGGGTGGGTTAAACCCCCGGGCCAGGTGATCCGCAAACACCACCACTTCTCCCTCCTGTGGGGTAGGAGGACATTCGTCTCCTGGAACCCTCCAATGGATGGTATTTTTGCTACTCAAAGCACCAGTCAGAACTAAGTTGTTTAGTTGGGTCTCAGTGATGCAAGAGGGAACCCAGTTGCATTCGTACACCTGTTTTGCCATGCGGAAATCTACAAGATAAATGTATTCCGGTTTGAGAACAAGTGTGATTATAAACCGAAGATGATCTTATATAGAGTCAGGTTATCCACAATGATATCAACCAGCGGTTCATCAAGGGGACTAATGGATGTGTGGATCGTTTTGTTCACTTTGCTAAGAGTTAAACCGACCAGATCTAACAGCTGTGAGTATGAAAGCAGAAACAGATCCCATACGGATTCTTTCAAAGCAATGGATCTACAGCTAGGGCGAAAAAGAAATAAAAATATGAAGTTTGGCTCACAGCAGGACAACGTAAGTTCGACAAACAGGAAATGAGCGAGATCTAAGAAGACGAATACAGATTTATGGCGAATACCGAGAGGAACTACAAATCCAGATACAGGTATCATCATCTGTTCGCAAAGGCTGCTATGGGGACGAGCAAGAAACAGTAGCAGGACGACGAACCCTAGAACAGATCCAAAGCAACAAGAACAGGGGCCTTACCAGGGTCCAAACAGATGTGGAAAGTCGCCGCGGTGCTCTGATCCGATCAGGTTGATGCAGCGGCCGGAGTTGATGCAGCAGCTGACGGCGGCGGCGGAGCTCTGAGGTCTGGGTTGCGAGGAAGACGAAGAAGGGGAGGAAAGGAAGATGGCCTTCAAGTCCTATTTATAAGGCGCGGCGCGTGTGTCAGGCGCGCGAATCCAGGGGCCGGAGATTTCGGAAGCCCAGCCGTCGCCCTGATTCTTGCGGGTTAGCGAAAGGAGACGGTAGGTTGCGCTGACGTCATATCGGTTTACCATAGCAAGAGGAGACGGAGAAACAGCGGTTTAACAAGTTACTGGAAGGCATTTGAGGACAGAAATTCTTATTAAGGATTGACATGAACCTGTTCAAATCAATCTGGGGCCTAATGTTGGGGATGTCGCTATCTGGGGTAAACCGGCCTGCAGGGCCCGGGTTACCGCCGTCAAACAGACCCGAGATGTTAAAGCCCAAGGAGAAATAGAAGGGCCCAAGGCCTATAACCGGTTTAAAGGTTTATGGTGTAAACCGGCCTGGGGCCAACTTGTATTGTAAGTTAGGAATAGAGAGACCGACCCGGGCACGTTTATAAGCCGGAGGTTGGGATTTTGAAGACCGATGGGCGTCACCCGTGTATATAAGGGGACGACCCGACGGCGGTTTAAGACAGGAAAGAAGAATTCGAGGTTTAGGCGAAGCTTATCGCTCCTTAAGCCCTCGAAACCCATCAATCCCATCACAACTAGACGTAGGCTTTTACCTTCATCGAAGGGGCCGAACTAGTATAAAAACCGTGTCCTTGTGTCCACTTTTAACCCCTTCAAGCTAACCCGTTGCGATGGCTCCACGACTAAGTCCTCTTACTAGGACATCTGCCGTGACAAATCCACGACACCTTGCCTGGCTTTCGTCTGGAGCGGCTTAGCAATACGCACCCCTTTCCACAAAGGTTGACTGCCAAGGAGAGGAGTAAATACGCTCCTCAACTATCTAAGCTCAGAGCCTTTATGGCCAACGGTTTAACAGGAGTTGATCTCGCTCGTTGTTGGATATCATGGAGCATACTGCCCCTTAGTCAATGCCCCGGTTTGATGTGCGAATATACGGGCAGTGTTGACGACCCACTGCGACACATGAACATCCAGCTCACCGACGAAGAAGTCACAGAAGCTGTGAAGAAAATTTTGAACGAACCGGAACACATCTGTGCCCGAACTGGCCTGCTTCCTTTCTGCGCCACCAACAAACTGCCAGCTGTAAGTTTTTAATTTCACCTTTCATTGACCCTGACATTGCTATATCTGTCTATTATTTGACACCAATATCTGTTGAAACAGGGCAATGATCCGTTTTGGAGCAAGAAGCTTCCGCAGGACAAACTAGACAAACCGGAAAGACCAACCCGACCAAAAACCAAAGTCATTAAGAGGCCTGCTCATAAGAGGAAAACCACTGCATCCTCTGATCCGCCCGCTGATGACGATGTGGGTAATCCGGACCTTGAGGTAGAACTTGATTCACTTTGCTTACTTTTCACATGCCTTATTGATGATAATATTTGTCAGGATGATGCCGAAGCTAGCCATGCTGATGCTGCAGAGGTAATTACTCTCTCTTCTGATTCGAACCCTTTGCCTTCACTAAAAATCCGTCAGGCAAACCGGAAAGTTAAATTTTCTCATCCTCTTGCTTACTTGGATCCCAAATTTCTTATGAAGACCCAACAGCACGAAGTTCTCCGCACAACCCGACACAACGGCCAAGTAGTTACCTCCGCCGGTTTACCGAACAGTCCGGTTAGGAAACGCCGTTCAGAGGTCTCTAATTTGCTTGTCAGTGCTTGTCCTAAAGCGGGCTGTTATCGTCAACCTCTTAATATGTCTGACTCCGATTATCAGGTTACTTCCCACTCATCCTCTGGCGAGTCATCAGCTACTCAGCTGCCACCACTCAAGACGGTGCTTGGGTAAGCTATATTTATCATAATATTCCTGATACATCATATTGGAACATATGCTGTATTTGATTTTGATTACTCCTTGTAGGGACAAGCCTTGGCCAAGCAAGAAGGCCCGCCTGGATAAAGCGGCCGAGGAAGATGCCGTTCCTGAACCGGATAAAACACCGGATCCTGAAGCGGTCGTTCATGAAGATATACCCAACGACCCGCCTCTGCAAGGTGATGATGTTATTGCTGAAGAAAGGCCTACTGACTAGCCCAGAAGCCCCATACGGGTTGAGAAATCCACCATTCCAATCCAGCCTGTTAGCAAACCAACTGCCCCAGGTCAAACCGGTGATGCCAAGGATGATGATGTTGTGATTACTGGCATTGGCCGTACTGAACCTAGTAATCCGGTCGCCTTATCCAGGCATACTGCCAAAGAAGAATTCGCTACTATGAGCAAGGTCAAGTGGAATGTTGATCTGGCGACTTACGCTGCTTTGAATACCCAAGATCTTCATTCCGGCTACTTGAACCGGCTGTACACCAGCCGTGACTATGAAGCTGGCCTGGTGAATATGATGAAGGAAAAATTTGAGGTAACTTCCATGTGTGGTTTCCTGCTTGGATATTTCAATTTTGTTAACTCTCCTAGCCCCCAAGGGCCGGTTTTGCAATCCTCTTTGAAACCGGGACTTACTAATATAAATCTGAATGCCTCGAAATTCACTGATATAGCCCCCAAGGGCCGGTTCAACTTTAATGTAGTTAAACCAGGCACTTAAGTAGTTTAATATGGCAGCATCCGAACTTTACTTGAGCAAATATGCATTAGCCCCCAAGTGCCAAGTTGAATACTTGTATTGAGCTTGGGACTTTGCAATTAATTGACAGATGAAGATCAAATATGCATTAGCCCCCAAGGGCCAAGTGCATAACTTGTTATGTGGTTGGTACTTCAATTCTTGTACCATTTGTTAAATCATATGATTGTCTGTATGCAGGCTGAGCTGAAAACCAAAGAAAACCAACTCGCCAATCTTCAAGAAAATTTGAAATCCCAACAAGCTGAAACCTCAAAGGCAAAAGAGGAGTTGACCAGCGCTTTAAGCGTCATGGAACAGCTGAAGGAGGGCTTCAACAAAGAGCGGGCGGATTGGGCCACTGAGAAGACCGCTTTGACCAAGAAAATTGAGACTGCTGAAGTTGCCCTTAAACCGGTGGTAGATGAGCTAACCAGCGTAAAGCGGCAAGTGCATGCCATAACTGCCGCCATCTTTGGTAAACTCCCTTTGACTTCTATAATAATTTGGTCTTCCTATGATAGGTCCGGTTTGTGAACTCTTTGTACTGTTGTAGGTACACGCATTGGTCACTTGGGGTCAGATGTTCGGATGAAATTGAAGGCCGCCTATACATTAATCGAACAGCTATATACCGGAGCGCAGCGGATCATCTCTACTGCATCACATAACAATCCGGCGCCTTCTCTAATTCAAGATACTCTTAAGAGGTTGTCAATGCTTCCCGTCCGTATTGTAGAGCTGAAGAAATCTACTGCTCGAACCGGTTCCATCAACGCCTTAATCCGGGCAAAAGCCTGGGTACCAGATTTTGATCCCGTTGAGGCAGCTCAAGGTTATCCCAGTTTGAAGGAAGATGGTCCGGAGTTCAATGAGGATGACTGAGAGTGATAAAACGGGCAGTGCGCCCTCTAGCTTGCCAATTGGCGGAGGAGGCAGACTTGTCGCATTATCAAGCTCAATATAACAACCAGAATAAACGAGTGGCTGCACCGATTCCTGAAGCGGAGAATCTGATCCCTCCAATCCGTAAGCATACTTACGCTCCTGATATTGAACCGTCGTCCCTGATCCATGATGAAGCTGTCTTTCAAGCCCTAATGGGAATCGACTGGACCACTGTTGATTTCCAGCCACTGGGTAGGGAAGAAGAAGCTGAAGCGACGCAGGAGGACCCACAACCATCAGATCAGGGCGGTGACCAAGCTTGAACCGGAGGCCGGTTTAAATGGCTGCTTTGTTATATTCCGCCAAGAAAACAATGATCTTATTTGGGCACCATGTTGCCTTGTAATAGGATAGCCAATACTCCTGCTTCTGAGATGCCTTCGTGCATAGGCAATGATACTTTTGTTTGAATGGGCTAAACCTTCAATCTATATTTCCTGCAATCACAAAATCTTAAACTGCCGCGACAGCTATACCGCCAGCCGGTTTATAACCTTTATATATATGCAATGAAATTGAGGTATATGACCAAATTTTGTGATACAAAATACCTGCCATCGATGGGCATGAAGTTGGCTTTAGCCAATCTTGAAACAAAGGTTTATAAACCTAAACCGTCAATGGAGAAAACAGCTCCTGTGTATAAAATGCTGGTTTAGCATGTAAACCGTGCCAGGTTATGAAAAACACCCTGTTACTCCATAATGGGATGTTAACAGAAAAAGTCAAACCGGGCAAATAATCTCCGGATTAAAAATGGGCCGTGCTCCGTCGATTGACAGTTTGAACCGGTTTAAAACATTGCCAGTTTAAAAATTGCAAAGCAATAGCAAGAAAAATGTTGGAAGCAAAGGCAATGATAAAACCGTTTGCAAAAAGAGGCTTTTATTGAGCAGATCAGATGGTGTTACCATGGTCGGACACGACCAAGCTCCCGATAGGTGTAGCTATGGTTCAAGTCAGCCAGGTCCCCAAATGAAACCGTGGCATTATGCCGATCAAGAGGCGTGGCAATGGTTCGGGTTCGACCAAGCCCCCAAGTGATTCTATGGCCTTAGGCCGATCAAGAGGCATGACTGGTTCAGACTTGACCTTGTCCCCAAGTGATCTGGTGGCTTTCGCCTATCAAAAGGTGTTGCATTGGTTCGGACACGACCAAGCCCCCAAGTGATGTTTATAAAATTTTCAAGGGGTAAACCGGAGGCCGCTTTAAGACAGAACAGCTCCATGTAACCACGCATGATGTAAAAGAACAGATACCCCGCTTTAGCTGAGGCTTCGGTTTAATATATTAATCATAATATGTACACTTGTCATAATATGTACATAAGTAGAGCCGATGGCTCAGGTATAGTAAGGCCGAAGATGAGCTATGTTCCACGACCTGTTGGTCTCCTCCTCTGATGTATGTGAGTCTTTATGCTCTCGAATATCAATCAGATAGTATGACCCGTTGTGCAGATTCTTGCTGACCACGAAAGGTCCCTCCCAAGGTGGGGATAAGTTATGCATATCAGTCTGATCTTGAATGAGCCGAAGCACCAAATCTCCTTCTTGAAAGGTTCTGGTTCTGACTCGGCGACTGTGATAACACAAAGATCTTGTTGGTAAATCGCCGAGCGGGCAGCTGCTATGTCACGCTTCTCATCCAACAGGTCCAAAGCATCTTGTCGTGTCGTCTCGTTGTCCGCTTCAACATAAGCCGCTATACGAGGTGAGTCATGACGGATATCACTGGGAAGAACCGCCTCTGCTCCGTAGACCATGAAGAACGGCGTGTATCCTGTGGATCTGTTGGGCGTAGTATTGATACTCCATAACACAGATGGTAGCTCTTCTACCCAACAACCCGGTGTCCTCTGCAGAGGAACCATAAGCCGCAGTTAATGCCTCTCAAGATCTTTTGATTAGCTCTTTCTGCTTGACCATTGGACTGTGGGTGGGATACTGATGAAACGTCAAGCCGGATGTGCTCACGTTCGCAGAACTCCTTCATGGCTCCCTTGGACAAATTGGTACCATTATTTGTGATGATACTATGTGGAAAGCCAAACCGGAAAATCACCTTTTTGATGAACTGAACCGCCGTGGCTGCATCACACTTGCTAACAGGTTCTGCCTCCACCCACTTTGTAAACTTGTCAACCGCCACCAGGAGGTGGGTCTTCTTATCCTTGGACCTTTTGAAAGGCCCAACCATATCCAGCCCCCAAGTTGCAAATGTCCAAGTAATCGGAATCATCCTCAATTCTTGAGCCGACACATGAGCGCGTCTTGAAAACTTTTGGCAACCGTCACATCGTCTGACCAGATCCTCCGCATCAGCATGAGCAGTTAACCAATAAAAACCATGGCGGAACGCTTTAGCCACCAAAGACTTTGAACCGGTGTGATGAACAAAATCTCCTTCGTGGATCTCATGCAAAATCTCACAGCCTTCCTCAGGAGACACGCTGCGTTGAAACGCCCCTGACACACTGCAATGATGCAATTCGCCATTAGCAATAGTCATAGACTTGGATCGCCGGATTATCTGTCGGGCCAAGGTTTCGTCCTCTGGTAGCTCGCCCCGGTTCATGTACGCAAGATAAGGAAGCGTCCAATCCGGAATGACATGTAGAGCTGCCACCAATTGAGCCTCCGGATTAGGAATAGCCAAATCCGCTTCACCAGGGAGCTTGACCGACGGGTTGTGTAGCACATCAAGAAAAACATTAGGCGGGACCGGTTTATGTTGAGAGCCCAACCCTCTTAAAGCGTCCGCCACTTCATTCTTCCGACGGTCCACGTGGTCCGCCTGATACCCCTTGAAGTGACCTGCAACAATATCCACCTCACGACGATATGCAGCCATGAGTGGGTCCTTGGAATCCCAAGTGCCAGATACCTGTTGAGCCACTAGGTCCGAGTCACCGAAGCACTTAACCCGGCTTAGATTCATCTCCTTAGCCATCCGGAGACCATGGAGCAAGGCTTCATACTCAGCTGCATTGTTAGTACAAGGGAACATTAAGCGGAGGACGTAACAAAATTTGTCATCTCGTGGGGAAGTTAATACGACTCCAGACCCCGAGCCCTCCAATTGCCTGGATCCGTCAAAATGGATGGTCCAATATGTGTGATCCGGCTTCTCTTCAGGTGCTTGCAGCTCCGTCCAATCATTGATGAAATCAACAAGTGCTTGAGACTTCACCGCCGTTCGGGGCACGTACTTCAACCCATGCGGCCCAAGCTCTATAGCCCACTTGGCAATCCGGCCAGTCGCTTCCCGGTTCTGGATGATATCTCCTAAGGGAGCAGAACTGACCACTGTGATGGGGTGCCCTTGGAAATACTGCTTCAGCTTCCGGCTTGCCATGAAAACTCCATATACCAGCTTCTGCCAGTGCAGATACCTTTGCTTGGATTCAATAAGTACCTCACTGATATAATAAACCGGACGCTGAACCGGATGCTCCTTACCTGCCTCCTTCCGCTCCACCACAATAGCCACACTGACTGCACGAGCGTTAGCAGCAACATATAGCAGTAGCGGCTTCTTGTCAACGGGAGCGGCAAACACAAGCGGGTTGGCCAATTGCCGCTTTAAGTCCTCAAAGGCCTGATTAGCAGCAGAACTCCAGACGAACTGATCCATCTTCTTCAACATCTGATATGAAGGAACTGCCTTCTCACCAAGGCGGCTGATAAACCGGCTCAACGCGGCAATCCGACCCGCCAAACGTTGAACGTCATTGATACACTTCGGTTTAGCCAGGGAGGTGATGGTTGTGATCTTCTCCGGATTAGCCTCAATTCCCCTGTTGGATACCAGAAAACCCAATAACTTGCCTGCCGGTACACCAAAAACACATTTGGCCGGATTGAGCATCATCTTGTACGTCCTCAGGTTACCAAAGGTTTACTTCAAATCGTCAACCAGAGTCTCCTTCTTCCTTGACTTAACCACAATATCATCCACATAAGCATGTACATTACGGCCAATCTGCTTGTGAAGGAAATTTTGTACACACCGTTGATAGGTTGCCTGGGCACTCTTGAGCCCAAAGGGCAGAGACACATAGCAGAAGGCTCCAAAGGGAGTGATGAACCCCGTCTTCTCCTGGTCCTTAACTGCCATTTTGATCTGATGATAACCAGAATATGCATCCAAAAAACCCAAACGCTCGCAACCCGCCGTAGCATCAATGATTTGATCAATACGGGGGAGGGCAAAAGGATCTGCTGGACAAGCCTTATTAAGGTCTGTGTAATCCACACACATACGCTAGGTGCCATTTTTCTTAAGGACCAGCACCGGATTAGCAAGCCACTCAGGGTGAAAAACTTCAACAATAAAACCAGGTGCCAAAAGTCTGGCTACCTCTTCTCCAATAGCTTTGCGTCTTTCTTCGTTAAACCGGCGGAGGAACTGTTTCACCGGTTTGTATTTAGGATCCACATCCACATTAAGAGTGTGCTCAGCGAGTTGCCTCGGTACACCTGGCATGTCAGAAGGCTTCCATGCAAAAATGTCCCGATTCTCACGGATGAACTCGATGAGCGCGCTTTCCTATTTCTGATCCAAATTGGCACTGATGCTGAACTACTCGGACGAATCGCTAGGCACGAAGTTAACAAGCTTAGTCTCAGCTGCCGATTTGAACTTCAAGGCCGGATCATGCTCCGTAGTTGGCTTCTTCAACGGAGTCATATCTGCCGGATCAACATTGTCTTTATAAAATTTCAGCTCCTCGGTGGCACAAACCGACTCTGCGTAGGCTGCATCTCCTTCCTCGCACTCCAAAGCGACTCGACGGCTTCCATGAACCGTTATTGTCCCCTTGTGACCCGGCATCTTGAGCTGCAAGTACACATAACAAGGCCGTGCCATGAACTTGGCGTAGGCCGGTCGCCCAAACAGGGCGTGATACGGACTTCGGATTTTTACAACTTCAAACGTCAGCGTCTCCGTCCTGGAATCATGATCATCTCCAAAGGCCACTTCTAGAGCTATCTTACCAACACGATATGCTGATTTGCCAGGTACCACACCATGGAACACCGTATTGGAAGGTTTGAGATTTTTATCTGTCAGTCCCATACGACGGAAGGTCTCATAGTACAAGATATTAATGATGCTCCCTCCATCCATGGGTACCTTGGTGAACTTATAACCTCCCACCTGAGGTGCCACCACCAATGCTAGCTGACCCGGGTTATCAACCCGGGGTGGGTGATCCTCTCTGCTCCATATGATTGGCTACTCAGACCAGCGTAAGTAACGGGTCACAGCCGGTTCAACAGAGTTGACTGCCCGCTTCTGAACCTTCCGGCCTCGCTTGTCTAAGCTAGTGGTGAAGACATGGTACTACCCACTATTCAACAGCTTTGGGTTGCTCTGGTAACCTGACTCTTGTTGCTGCTGGTTGTAACCACCCTGGCTACTCTGATTATTCTGATTACTATGTCCGCCCGGATTACCATTAAATCCTGAACCGGAATTTCCTCCACCGTAACCCGGCCCGGATCCTGAGCCACCGCCAGAGCCGTGATCATACCGGAAAGCATTAGAATTTTTGAACTCCTGCATAATGTAACAATCCTCCAAAGGTGGTTTGCTGGCACCTCCTTCGTCCCATGCTTCGGGCAGGGCTGGTTCAATAGATAGTTTAGGCGGTCCGGGTTAGGGTTAGGTGCTCCACTGCGATTCTGCGGTTTACCCTTACATCGCTGGACCTTGTCCTGCGCATTGGTATTAGCCACGAAGTTCATGTTGCCATCCGCTTTGCGCTTGCCTCCGCCACCATTACCTGTCGAGTGATGTTGCTGACCTTTGGAGTTGTCGTTCTTCTTTCCCTTCCCTGTCTTGTCATCATCAGACTCGGGATCCTTGGTACTATCAGAATCAGCATATTTTACCAAAGCGCCCATGAGAGTTCCTATGTTAGTGCAGTGGCTCTTCATCCGCCCTAATTTCAGCTTTAGGGGCCCAAACCGGCAATTGCCTTCCAGGGTTATAACTGCGGTGTCAGCGTTGATGCGGTCTGATGAATGCAGAACTTGCGAGACCCGACGCACCCAATGCATCGTTGATTCTCCTTCCTCCTGGACACAGGCAGCTAGATCCACTATCGACATCGGCTGCTTACACATGTCTTTGAAATTACTGATAAACCGGGCTCGTAACTGGGCCCATGAACTGATAGAATTGGCCGGTAAGCTCTTTAACCACGTACGGGCCGTTCCTTCAAGCATGATGGTGAAATACTTTGCACACGCCGCATCATCCACATCAAGCATCTCCATGGCCATCTCATAGCTCTCCACCCATGTCTCTGGAGGTTGATCCGCCGTATAATTTGGTACCTTGCGTGGGCCTTTGAAATCCTTAGGCAGGCGCACATTGCGTAAAGTGGGAACAAGGCAAGGCACCCCCAAAGCACTAGAGGTACTTCCAGGCTCGACCATGGTGGTCGGACGAACCGGCGTAAGCTGACGATCTTGATACTGTGCCGCTAACTCGGCCTCCCTGCGCGCTCGGGCCCGGTCCGACACTTCCTGAGCGTGCATTACTTGACACGGACGGCTCATCCATATGCCTGCTATAGCTCCGGCTCGGGCAAGGGGTTGAGTGGATCCGATCACGGCTGTACGAATATGCTTCCTGTTGGACCAAAGCTGTCCTAAGGAGCTCCTTGACCCGGCGCGTCTCTACCGCCTGCGGCGAATCACCTTTAATTGGAATGGCCTCCAGCCGTGCTGCAGCCGCAACAAGGTTGTCCATCGGGTTGGAGTAGTGACCCGGAGGTGTTGGCACAGCCTGAGGTACACCAGTATTATGACGGGGCAGATCTATTAAACGGGGCTGGACCGGTGCGCCCGTCCCAGGTGCTTCCGCCCGGTTTACCACTGGCGGATTACTGGTTCCCGCTCCGGGGGTGTTGAAGAGGTCTCTGGCTTCGAAGACCGAAGGCAGACGAGATCGGTACTTCCTCCTCATGACTTCCTGCGACGCGTTCTGGTCCAACATGAGCCTGTAGGCCTGTGCATCTAAAGCGGCCCGCTCTGCAGTCATCCTGGCATCTTCCGTTGCTAGGTCCGCCTTAGCCTGAGTGATTTGCTCCCTCACTTTTGCAATCTCTGCGTTGTGAGCGTCCTGATCCGCCGGGTTAGCCTCTGACATGAGCGCAGCCGACGCATCGAACAGATCCGATAAAACTTGAGCCGGCGGGCGCACAGAGCCTCCTGCCCCGGCAGCCGTCGCCGCTACTGAACCGGAGATCATTGCCGCAGCGGTCGAAGAGTGAAGCGCGGCCTGTGTACCGGCCATGAATATTCCAACCCGGTTGGGCGGATCAGAGGGGTCCGGAATACTATCGACATCGGAACAACCCCCAATCCGGCCATCTTGTAGTTGATATAGAGATTCGGTTTCTCTGGTTGATGACTCGTCGCCAGGGTAAACGACGGTCTCGCCACCAGATTCTGATCCGTCCTCATAACTTCCTCCATGGATGACCCCACGAAGGCACGCTTCACGGCCGGTTTAATCTGGGCAGACCGCGCACGCTGAGCCGTCTCGACGAGGTCGGCGCAGATGTCCGGCTCAGGGCCCGGTTCACCGATATTGCCGATGAAAACGTGTATGCCACCAAAGGGGACCCGGTACCCATACTCGACTGAGTCGGCCTCGGGGCCCCAGCCTGCATCGTCGATGTAGAGCTTGCCGTGACGACTCTTAGTCATCCCGCCCACAGCGTAGCCCTCAAGTCCTTCAAAGCGGCCCTCCAAGAACTTGAAACCATCGTGCGATGGCCCCACGGTGGGCGCCAACTGTCGTGGTTTTGTCACGGCAGATGTCCTAGTGAAAGGACTTAGCCGTGGAGCCATCGCGACGGGTTAGCTTGAAGGGGTTAAAGCGGACACAGGGACGCAGAGAGTTTTATACTAGTTCGGCCCCTTCGATGAAGGTAAAAGCCTACGTCTAGTTGTGATGGAATTGATGGGGTTTCGATGACTAGGGAGCAAACAAGCTTCGCCTAAGTCTCGACTTTGTTGTTGTCTGTCCTTGAACCGCCGCCGGGTCGTCCCCTTATATACACGGGTGACGCCCGTCGGTTCACAGAGTCCCAATCATCGGTTCATACTCGTATCTGGGTTGGTCTCTCCTTATTCCTAACTTACAATACAAGTTTACATATAAAGCCGGTTTACGGCTACAGATCTTAAACCGACTACAGGCCTTGGGCCCTTATCTGCTTCTTTGGGCTTTAACACCTTTGAACTACTGATGAAGTTAACCCGACCCAGGTAGGCCGGTTTACGCCCAGTAATAATATCCCCAACACCGGCCGTGAAGACATAGCGGCGGAGAAGGACGCAATCGTAGAAGCACTGGAGAAGCCTGCTGCGGTCCTTGTCGCCGCGGTTGGTGTTGTCGGATTCTGGGTTCCGGAAAACCCTTGCGGTTCGAACACTGGGGGTGCGCACGAAGAACTCTCTCTCCCTAGTTCACTCGCACAATGATCTCAAGGCCTAGCTCGCCGAACCCAAGGAACAAGAGACACGAGGGTTTATACTAGTTCGGGCCACCGCTGTGATGTACTCCCTCCGTCCCAAAATAAGTGACTCAAAAGTGACCCAACTTTGTACTAACTTTAGTACAAAGTTGGGTCACTTTTGAGTCACTTATTTTGGGACGGAGGGAGTAATACCCTACTCCAGTGTGGTGCGGTGGATTGCCTTGTAGGCTGAGGATGAACAAGTACAATGGATGAACAACCTCCTGAGGAGAGGTGTTCTTGAGCTTGGTGAGCTGATGCGTGTGAGGGTGGTCTGAGTGATCCGTCCCCTTCCTATGGTGGTGGCTAGTCCTATTTATAGAGGCCCTGGCCCTCTCCCCAAATGTTAGGCGGGAAGGGATTCCACAACGGCCAAGTTTGAAGGGGGACAACTAGTACAAGTTATCCTGACAAAAGGTGGTCTTTGCCTGCCAAAGGCTCTGGTGGTGATGCTGTTGTGGGCTCTGTGGTGACCTCTGTCCTGCCGTACTGCAGGTCTTGGTCTCGTTGCACCGATATGGAAACCTTTGCCTGATGCCTCAGGACTCCTCGCTTGCGCCTGCCTCTTTAGCACCAAAGAGAAAACCGGTATGCTACACCCGCTGGCGCTCGCCTGGCCTTGGTCTTCATGGCTCACATCACGCGAACCTCGCGAGGTGCCCCTTGCATGGATATCTCCGCTCCTCGGGAGCCAGCCTAGTGAGGCTGCCCCTGAGGAGGTCTTGCTATCGTCCGCCTCGCGAGGCTTGGCCCCTCGCGAGGGTCTTGGGTGGTTGCTGCTGAAGATGGGTTGTACCAGGCCGCTGATGAAGCCACGCCGTTGGCCGCAGGTAGGCAAGTCTTGGCACCCCTGTTCCCAGGACGCCGATAGTAGCCCCCGGGCCCAAGGCACGCTCAGACTTGGCTTCAAGGCGAAGCCAAAGGGCAAGTGCGGAGCACCATGGGCCCCAACCTTCTGCGACCTTGACTGCCGCATGGCGATTGATGGGAAGTGGGCGTCTTCGTTTCCCCATGCTGCCTCGGCAACCGTTTGACTTGACGAGACCCTGCTGCATGTAGAGGAAAACCCATCATTACCTGTGATCGTGGAGGCCGGCGGTTGGCCTCCTTCTGGCTATAAATGAGGAGAGGGGCGAGGCCCTCGTCGCTCATCTCTTTCTCCACTCCGCCTGCTTCTTCTTCTTCCTCCTCGGTCCACCGTCTTGCTATGACACCCATGGCTCCGATAAGGAGATTCTCCGCCGCTGAGAAGGGAAAAAACCCCCGCGAAGAGTGTCGGATCGGGGGTTCCGGCAGACCCTTAAGGTTCGAACTTTGGGGTGCGCGCGGAGACGATGCCCTCTACCTCTCCGTCTCACAAGGATCTAAACTACCGAAAAAACAGCACCAAGAACACAGAGTTTATACTAGTTCGGGCCACCGTCGTGGTGTAATACCCTACTCTAGTTTTGTGGGTGGATGGATTGCCTCTGGGGCTGATGATGATGATGATCAGTACAAAGGAGAACAACCTCGCGAGGGCCTATTCTTGGCTTGGACGATGAGCTGCTAGGGGAGTTCAGCCCTCCTTCTCTCTCTCTTTCTCTTTTTACTCGCTCTATGATTGCTCTCCCCTTTCCTTGGGGGTGGCTAGTCCTATTTATAGGCAAAGACCCTGGGCCTCTTTCCAAATATTGAGCGGGAAGGGCGCCAACAATTGGCCAATTTGAAGGGGAACATCTGGTACACTTATCCTGACCAAAGTCGGTCCTCGCCTGCCAAAGGCCCTGTGGTGACGCCGTTCTGGGCTCCACGATGAGCTCATTCCCACCGTTGGACTGGTCTTGGCCTCGTTGCACCGAAATGGATGCCTTTGCTTGATCCTCTCGCCCGCGCTTGCCCCCTTTGCATCAAAGAGGAAAGCGAGGACACTGCGCGGTCTGGCGCCCGCCTGGCACCCTTGGTCGTCACGGCTTGCGTCATGGGCACCTCGCGAGGTACCCTGCCTTGATCTCTCCGCCTCCTCATGAGCCAGCCTGAGGAGGCCGCGCCTGAGGAAGCGCCGCGTCGTCCTCCCCGCGAGGCTTGGCTCCTCGCGAGGGTCTTGAGTCCCGTGTTGATGAAGATGGGTCGTCTTGGGCCTCCATTCGAGCCACGCCGCAGGCCGTAGGCAGGCAAGTCTGGGGACCCCCGTTCCCAGAACGCCGACAGTAGCCCCCGGGCCCAAGGCGCGCCCGGGCTTGGCCGTGCCGAGAGGCGAAATGGCAAGGGCGAAGCGCCGCGGGCCCTGATAGCCTGCGGCCTTGGGCACCGCATGGCGGTTTGACAGGACGTGGGCGTCTCCGCTTCCCCACGACGTTCTGGCAACTGTGTGACTTGACTAGTCCCTGCATGCGTAGGTATGGGACATTATTACCTACGATCCTGGTGCTCGATGGTTAGCCTTCTCCGGCTATAAGTATGGGGCCGCGTAAGCTCCGCTAGTCTGCCCCTTCCTGCTTCTCTTCTTGTTTCTTTCTCTTGCCGCCCGCCGCTCGCATGGCTCCAAAGAAGTTCTCAGCCGCGGAGAAGGGGAAGGCTAGTCGGGCGGGGCCCGACTCCCCCCGGCCAAGCGCGGCCGGGGTTGTCCCCGCAAGTATCCCGCGGTCCCCGCCGCGGCTCCCCGTAGCCACAGGGATGGCTCTCCGCATGGTGGCGAGCGCCCGCTGGCCAAGGGGAGGCAGGCTGTGACTGCGCGGCCCCCATGCCGCGCTTTCGCTCGGTGGAGGTGCTGCCGGAGTTCGTCGTGTGGTCGGCAGACCCGACCAACACCTGGCTCCAACTCCCTCGCTTCTTAATCGGCGAGCTGCCGGCCAGCGCCCGGTGCGGCTTCTGGCTTCAGGCTGACGGTTGCTGCAGCAGGGCCTCCTGGGTTTCGCTTGAGGTCTCCCCTTCCGAGAATGGGGCCCTGAGCCGCGGCTGGCAGACGTTTGCCCGCGCGCGCGGCCTGGGCCAGCGGTGCACCCTGCACTTCAAGTTCGACGGCGATGGCACCCTCTATGTGAGGGTGTTTGGGGAAGATGGTCGCCGCGCAGGATGCTGCCCCGAGGGCGATGACCGTGGCCAGGGGCCTCGCTCCGACGACGATGGAGGAGACAGCGCCCGCTCCGATGGCGGCGCTCCCCAGGCTCCACCAACTCTTCTTCAGGCGGCTCCTCCAGCGGTGGCCGCAGCCAGCCCCCTCGCCGTCGCGCCTGCCTGGGGGGTGGCTGTTCATCCGCCCGTCGCCGCGCCCCGGTGAACGCGAGAGGGAGTCCGCCTGAGCCCCGGAGGCATCCTGCTTCGCCTCTGCAGGCCGATGCGAGGCGAGCCACGCCGGGCTCGCCTTTTCCTTTTCCTTTTGTTTCCTGCATAAGACAAAACTGCTGCATGGAGCCCTGCGGGGGCGTGTTTGAGAATCGTTGCCGTTGTAGCCATTACCTTGACTTTGTTGTTGCGCCTCTCAACTATTTGCCCTCGCATAGGTAGTTTTCGGCCCCAGCCGGGGGGGCGACTGACCCAGGTCCCGTGTGCGTGTTGCGGTGCCCGAGGGGCACGGACTGGAGGGCGCTCCTGGAGAGGGCCCGGGCCGCGAAACCTTTAAGCGGATAGGGCGGAAACGCTCACGAGGGCATTTGAGCTCCATCCCTTGCGAGGCTTTTCATGAGAGAAATCAAAACGGGGAGCAAAAATCAACGAACCACAAATCGACAATGGCGATAGTTTCGATAAGATTTCAGATGCAAATAAACACGTCAACTGCGGAAAGCAAATAAAAAGCCGCATCCGGCACCTAATCTAGTCTTCGACGTCTTCTCACCAGCGCGGAGCTAAGTGCTGCCACTGGGCGTGGGAGGGAGCCCCAGGGCCTGAGGCTGGCGCTCCTGAGACTCCGGGGCATGTACAACCTCACTCATTATTACGTGAGAGTGTCACGGGGCGGCGAGCTTCACAGGCATTGGCCTTCTTCGCAGGCTCCGGGCCTTTCTTCTTAGAGGTGATCAGCTTCACAGGCACTTGCCTTCTTCACAGGCTCTGGGCCTTTTCCAAAAAGGGAAGGTCTTCACAGGCGTTCGCCTTCTTCACAGGCTCTGGGCCTTTTCCAAAAAGGGTACGTCTTCACAGGCGTTCGCCTTCTTCACAGGCTCTGGGCCTTTTCCAAAAAGGGTAGGTCTTCACAGGTGTTCGCCTTCTTCACAGGCTCTGGGCCTTTTCCAAAAAGGGAAGGTCTTCACAGGCGTTCGCCTTCTTCACAGGCTCTGGGCCTTTTCCAAAAATGGAAGGTCTTCACAGGCGTTCGCCTTATTCACAGGCTCTGGGCCTTTTCCAAAAAGGGAAGGTCTTCACAGGCGTTTGCCTTCTTCACAGGCTCTGGGCCTTTTAGGGGTAGAACCTCCGGAGGTGCTGGATGTTCCACGCGTTCTGTATCGGCTCCCCCTCTTGGGTCTCCAAGCGCACGAAGCCTGGCCTGGAAACATGAACAACCTTGAACGGGCCCTCCCACATGGGAGAGAGCTTATGCAGCCCCTCCCTGGAGAGAACCCGTCTGAGCACGAGGTCTCCTACCTCGAGGGTCCTGGGGCGGATGTTGCGGCAATGATATCGTCGCAGCGCCTGTTGGTACCTCGCCGCCCGCAACGCGGCTTCCCGGCGGCGTTCCTCCCCCAGTACGAGGTCCATCCCCCGCATGGCGTCCTGCTGCGCTTCGTCGAACGCTAGGACCCGCGCGGAGCGACGCCTAACCTCGTGAGGGAGGACCGCTTCAGCTCCATAGACCAGGAAGAACGGGGTCTCCCCAGTTGGCTTGGTCACGGTCGTGCGAATGGACCACAGCACGGACTGCAGCTCATCGTACCAACCTCTGTCGCAGGCCTCCAGCTTCTTCTTGAACGTCCTGGTCTGAGGCCTCTCAGGACCTCCGCGTTGGCACGTTCGGCCTGCCCATTACTCCGCGGGTGCGCCACCGAAGCATAGCATATCTGCGTCCCAAGGTTAGCACAGTATATTTTGAAGAGATTACTGGTAAACTGCGAACCGTTGTCTGTGATGATGCGGTTCGGCACCCCGAACCGGCTCATGATACCCCTGATGAACTTGACCGCGGAGCCAGCGGGGATGGTACGGACGACCTCCACTTCTGCCCACTTGGTGAACTTATCAATGACGACGTAGAGGTAGCGGTAGCCCCCTGGCGCCCGAGGGAATGGGCCTAGAATATCCAACCCCCAAACTGCGAATGGCCATGAAAGGGGTATAGTCTGCAGGCCCCCCGCCGGTTGATGGATCTGCTTGGAATGAAACTGGCAGGCCTCGCAAGCCTTTACTAACTCGACTGCGTCGTTGAGCGTGGTGGGCCATAGAATTCTATAAATTTAAATTTCGGCGAAGCCCCTAGTGTTCGGAAGACCGAGTTCGGGGCGCTATCCACGCCTTTGGCTGGGCAAAGCCGACTCCTCGCTCTAAGCGGCATAAGTGTTTAGGGACTCGAAAAACCTCTCGAACAGCGACCAGTCTCTCGCTTCATCATGACAGTCAGGTTTAGCTTTCTCTACTAAGGTGCTCCGCCCAGCTCAACTGGGGCACAATCGCAGTAGTTCTCCTAGTGCTACCTTAGCCGATACAACGGAACATAAGGCACCAAACATAGGAGCCGGGCAAACCCAACTATTGACCCAAGACATGATTCGGAGCTGATGCATATAATGCTATAAATTCGGGGTGCCGCACTTGTTAAAGTGTTCAGACTTCTCACGCCATATTAGGGGGGGTACTAAAGCCCCTGGCGTATTGATCGTACCAAAGTGTACGGGTGCAACATGTCGTTAATGAACATATATTTGTAAAAAACAGTAATGCGAAAGTAGACAAAAGCTATGCATTGTTTATAGAAAGGCTGCGATCGAAGCAGAACGATACAAATAGTGCGATAAGTAAAAGTGGGACTATTTAACATGTCCTTTCCAGGGGCAGGCTGCGAAATAGTATGCAAAACAGGTATACTGCTCGTGATAGAGACCACCTGGGAGTTCTATAATGCGGCGTTGCTTTTCTGCTTCCCTGGTTCTTGCATCGTTTGAGCGGCAGTTGGATTGCCGAACAGGTCTTCCAAAGTATGGAGTCCCGAAAGCAAGAGAAAATAAAGAAATCGTCAGCCCCTAGTGCGGTTTAAGCCATGTTTTGGGCGTGCCATGATGGTGCCCCTCCCCCTGTCCCATGGTATTTCGAGAGCGTAGTTATGTACGCGAGGCACTGGTTTCGTAAGTTCGCGAGGGCTGGGGTTGGGTCCGCGTTGCTACGCCTGCTCGGAACGTGCCAGGCGGTCTTGTTGTAGGTTACTCCAAGTGCGCTTGACGATGTCCGGACGCTTAACGGCCGGACTGAAGAGGTGCCTTGAGAGGCTGCTTTGTACTTCCGCTGCGAGGGCCGCCGTGTGCTCCTCCGTTCGGAGGGAGCGTTCGGTGTTTCCATTGACCGTAATTACTCCTCAAGGGCCTAGCATCTTGAGCTTAAGGTATGCGTAGTGAGGCACCGCATTGAACTTTGCGAATGCGGTTCGCCCGAGCAGTGCGTGATAGCCACTGCGGAACGGGACTATGTCGAAGATTAACTCCTCGCTTCGGAAATTATCCGGAGATCCGAAGACCACTTCAAGTGTGACTGAACCTGTACAGTTGGCCTCTACACCTGGTATGACGCCTTTAAAGGTCGTTTTGGTGGGCTTAATCCTCGAGGGATCTATGCCCATTTTCTGCACTGTATCCGGGTAAAGCAGGTTCAGGCTGCTACCGCCATCCATAAGGACTCTTGTGAGATGAAATCCGTCAATAATTGGGTCTAGAACCAATGCAGCGAATCCGCCATAACGGGTGCTAGTGGGGTGGTCCCTTCGATCGAAGGTGATCGGGTGGGAGGACCATGGGTTGAACTTTGGGGCGACTGGCTCCATCGCATATACGTCCCTTAACGCACGCTTCCGCTCCCTCTTGGGGATGTGGGTTGCGTATATCATGTTCACCGTCCGTACTTGTGGGGGAAAACTCTTCTGTCCACTATTGTTCGGCGGCCGGGGCTGCTCCTCGTCATCGCTACGCAACCCCTTGCCTCTATTTTCAGCATTTAGCTTGCCTGCCTGCTTGAACACCCAACAATCTTTGTTGGTGTGATTGGCTGGCTTCTCCATCCTCCTGCGCTGAATCTTGCTGGAGGGGGTGTTCTTCGGTGCTATCTGGAGTATTATTATCTCCTGTGCCAGAATCACCGTTTTTACTTTGGCGGGATTTAGAGCGGCGCCGCTGACGCCGGCGCTTAGGCTATTTCTTGGAGGTGCCATCCCCCGCTGATCCATCACCATCTCCTTCTTTTGGGGTATCCACCATGTATATGTCATACGACGAGGTGGATTTCCAGTGCCCTATAGGTGCTGGTTCTTGGTCGTCTCCTACATCGGCGTCCATACCGTCGATGTCCTCGGAGTCGAAGTCGAGCATGTCGGTTAAATCATCGACAGTGGCTACAAAGTGGGTGGTGGGTGGGCTTTGAATTTCTTCGTCGTCCGTATCCCAACCTTGCTGACCACAGTTCGGCCAGGGCTCTCCTGATAAAGAGAGAGACTCTAATGACTTCAGAATATCGCCAAAGGGCGAGTGCTGAAAGATGTCCGCGACGGTAAACTCCATGATCGGCGCCCAATCGGAATCGATCGGCAGGGGCGCGGAGGGCTTGGAGTCCAGAGAGGAGTTCGGCCCCACGGAATCATGGGCCTTGCGGAGTGCGGGGATGGTCTTCGGCTCGATCGCCGTTGGAATCGCAGCCCCCGAGGCGGCGTCCAACCACTCGTCCTCGATCGGCGCAGTTGGTTCCGAATCAAGGGTCGGAACCGATGCGTGCGCGGCCTCTAGGGCACTGTTCGGCGGCAGAGCTAGATCATGCCCATCGTGATAGTGCGGCTTTCTCGGCCGTGGCTCAAATCCGTCGAAGATCAAGTCCCCGCGGACGTCAGCCGTGTAGTTTAAGCTTCCAAATATGACCTGATGGCCAGGGGCGTAGCTTTCGATCTGCTCTAGATGGCCAAGCGAATTGGCCCGCCGTGCGAAGCCGCCGAAGACGAAGATCTTTCCGGGGAGAAAAGTCTCACCCTAGACTGCATCGCCATTTATGATTGGAGGAGCCATCGGGCCTAAAAGGGACGACACAGAGGAACTCTCAATGAAAGCACCAATGTCGGTGTCAAAACCGGTGGATCTCGGGTAGGGGGTCCCGAACTGTGTGTCTAGGTGGATGGTAACAGGAGACAAGGGACACGAAGTTTTACCCAGGTTCGGGCCCTCTCGATGGAGGTAAAACCCTACGTCCTGCTTGATTAATATTGATGATATGGGTACTACAAGAGTAGATCTACCATGAGATCAAGGAGGCTAAACCCTAGAAGCTAGCCTATGGTATGATTGTTGTATATTGTCCTACGGACTAAAGCCCTCCAGTTTATATAGACACCGGAGGGGGTTAGGGTTAGAGAAAGTCGGTTACAATGGTAGGAGATCTAAATATCCGCATCGCCAAGCTTGCCTTCCACACCAAGGAAAGTCCCTTCTGGACACGGGACGAAGTCTTCAATCTTGTATCTACATAGTCCAGGAGTCCGGCTGAAGGTATAGTCCGGCCATCCGGACACCCCCTAATCCAGGACTCCCTCAATAACTTTGAGGTGGTTTCGTACCCTACCATAATCTCTTCCTTTGTTCTCTGCTATTAGTGACTTTGGAGTGACTCTTTGTTGCATGTTGAGGGATAGTTATATGATCCAACTATGTTATGATTGTTGAGAGAACTTGCACTAGTGAAAGTATGAACCCTAGGCCTTGTTTCCTGTCATTGCAATACCGTTTGTGCTCACTTTTACCGCTTGCTGCCTTGCTGTTTTTATATTTTTAGTTTACAAAAACCTATATCTACCATCCATATCGCACTTGTATCACCATCTCTTCGCCGAACTAGTGCACCTATACAATTTACCATTGTATTGGGTGTGTTGGGGACACAAGAGACTCTTTGTTATTTGGTTGTAGGGTTGCTTGAGAGAGACCATCTTCATCCTACGCATCCCACGGATTGATAAACCATAGGTCATCCACTTGAGGGAAATTTGCTACTGTCCTACAAACCTGTGCACTTGGAGGCCCAACAACGTCTACAAGAAGAAGGTTGTGTAGTAGACATCAATGCATGCTGGATAGCGGTCGATGCGTTGAGTAATAGTAGTAGATGCAGGCAGGAGTCGGTCTACTAATCTTGGACGTAATGCCTATGTAATGATCATTGGCTGGATATCGTCATGAGTATTTGAAGTTCTATCAATTGCCCAACAGTAATTTGTTCACCCACTGTTTGCTATTTTTCTCGAGAGAAGCCACTAGTGAAATCTACGGCCCCCGGGTCTCTTTCTCATATTACTTGCCTTTGCCATCTATTTCCCTTTGCTTTCATTTTCAGATCTATTAATCCGAAAACCGAAAAATACCTTGCTGCAATTTGTCCTTATTTATTTTATTTCACGTCTGATCTATCAATCTACTACAAATTTACCTCACGTCCATTTGCCTATCTTGAGGCGCCGTACACCGGAAGGGACTGACAACCCCTTTAACACGTCGGGTTGCGAGGATTTGTTATCTGTGTGCAGTTGTTGTTTACGTTGTGTTGCTTGGTTCTCCTACTGGTTCGATAACCTTGGTTTCATATCTGAGAGAAATACCTACCGCTGTTATGCTGCATCATCCCTTCCTCTTTGGGGAAATACCGACGTAGCTTCAAGCGACATCACTTCGTAAGGGGCTGATTTGGATCCACATATTTCATGCTATGGTTAGATTTATCTTAATTCTTCTTTCGTAGTTGCGGATTCTTGCGAGAGGGGTTAATTATAAGTGGTAGGCTTGTCCAAGTAAGGACAACACCCAAGCATCGGTCCACCCACATATCAAATAATGAAAGTAACGAACGTGAATCATATGAGCATGATGAAAACTAACTTGACAATAATTCCTATGTGTCCTCAAGAGCGCTTTGTTTTATATAAGAGTTCGTCTAGGCTTGCCCTTTGCTACAAAAAGGATTGGGCCACCTTGCAGCACCTTTATTACACTTGTTACTTGTTACCCATTACGAATTATCTTATCACAAAACTATTTGTTACCGATAATTTCAGTGCTTGCAGAGAATACCTTGCTGAAAACCTCTTGTCATTTCCTTCTGCTCCTCGTTGGGTTTGACACTCTTACTTATCGAAAGGACTATGATAGATCCCCTACCGGATGGGGGAATCATCTCCGGTGGCCAGCTTCATCATCCCGGCGGCCACCACGATGAGGAGGGAGTAGTCCACCCTCGGGGTTGAGGGTTTGTACCAGTAGCAATGTGTCTAATCTCTCTCTCTCTCTATCTCTCTGTCGTGTTCTTGAGATGTCATGATCTTGATGTATCGTGGGCTTTGTTAATATAGTCAGATCATATGGTGTTTCCCCCTCTCTATCTTGTTGTGATGAATTGAGTTTTTCCCTTTGAGATTTCGTTGTTATCGGATTGAATACTTTTATGGATTTGAGAACACTTGATATATGTCTTGCAATTGAATACTCGTGGTGACAATGGGGTATCGTATTGATTCACCTGATATATGTTTTGTCACTCAACACACGGATTCCCGAGGTGACATTGGGGTAATCTATAAATAGAGGTTGATGCACTTTCTTGTCTTTGTTTCTCCGGTAGAAATCTTGGGGCACTCTTTGAAGTTCTTTGTGTTGGATTGAGTATTATGAATATGAATTTGCTTTGGTATTATTTTAGTACGAATTCTAGGATAGATCGAACGAAAAGAATAGATTTGAGGTGGTTTCGTACCCTACAAACAGTTTATTCTTATGTTCTCCGCTAGATAGGAACTTTGGAGTGATTCTTCGTTGCACATTGAGGGACGGTTATATGATCCAATGATATTAGCATTATTGAGAGATTGCACTTGCGAAAGTACGGACCCTAGGCCTTGTTTTCAAGCATTGCAATACTGTTTTTGTGCCCGTTTACTATTTTCTACCTTGCTGTTTTTATTTATTCAGATTATAAAAATATATTTCTACCATCCATATTACACTTGTATCACCATATCTTCACCGAAATAGTGCACCTATACAAATTGCCATTGTATTGGGTGTGTTGGGGACACAAGAGATTTCTTGTATTTGATTGCAGGGTCGTTTGAGAGAGACCATCTTCATCCTACACCTCTCACGGATTGATAAACCTTAGGTCATCCACTTGAGGGAAAATTGCTACTGTCCTACAGAACTCTACGCTTGGAGGCCCAACAGGTGTCTACAAGAATAAAGTTGCATAGTAGACATCAAGCTCTTTTGTGGCGCCGTTGCCGGGGAGGTGAGTGCTTGAAGGTATATCTTTATATCTTTCAATTCAATCTTTTAGTTTCTTGTTTTATTACTAATTTGGTTTATAAAAAGGAAACTACAAAAAATGGAATTGAGGTTGTCTCATATTATTCATCTCTATAATATCTTTCGTGAAAATGATGGAAAGGAAAATTGTGCTCAATTGATAGAAGAAGAATTCAATAGAATGTTTGGTATAAATGATGAGCATGATTGCAAAGTTGTTAGTATGAGTTCTTTGAATATCCATGATGCTAATGATATGCAAAGCCATAAGCTTGGGGATGCTATGTTTGATGAAGATGATATTTTTTAGTCCAACAATATTTGATGTGCAAATTTGTTATTATGATAGCATGCCTCCTATTTATGATGATTATATTGATGAAAGTGGATTTGGAGAGGTCATGACTTTATTTAGTGATGAATCCACTATTTTGGAAGAGGTTTCAATTGATTGTGACAACAAAGTTGCTATCTATGATGATTATTGTGATGAAATATATGTTATAGAGAATAATTATAAGCATGAAACTTGTCATCATGATTCTTACTTTCAATCCCATGATAGTTATTTTGTTGAGTTTGCTCCCACTACTATTCATGAGAATAATTTTGCTTATATGGAGAGTAATAAATTTTCTATGCTTGTAGATCATGAAAAGAATGCTTTATGTGATAGTTATATTCTTAAATTCATTCATGATGCTACTAAAAATTACTATGAGGGAGGAACTTATGCTTCTACACATCTCAATAATATCAAGTTTCGTCTCTTTATGTTGAAAGTTTTGAAGTTGCACTTGTTTTGCCTTCCTATGCTAGTTGATTCGTGCTCCCATAAATTTTTTGCTCACAAAATCCCTATGCATAGGAAGTGGGTTAGAATTAAATATGCTTGCCATGTGATTCATGATGCTCTCTTTGTGTTCCAATTCTTATCTTTTATGCGAGCATCATTGAAATCATCATGCCCAGCTAAAAAGGCATTAAAGAAAAGCGCTTGTTGGGAGAAAACCCAACACTTTTACCAACTTTTTTTATGTGTTTACATGATTAGGCTACTATAGTAATCATGTTTTATTGCTTTTGTTTCAATAAAGTGCCAAGTAAGACCTTTGGGATGGCTTACGGTGATAGTTGATTTGATCTTGCTAAAAACGGAAACTTTTGCGCTTGGGAAAATAATTATCATTTTTAATAGAAGCGTGATAAAATGCTAATTACTTTTTAAGAAGATTAATATACAAATTACCCAGGTTTTCCTAATTTTTCAGAATTTTTGGAGTACCAGAAGTATGGTTGGAGTACAGATTACAACGGACTGATCTGTTTTTGACATATTATGTTTTCAATGCATAGTTTGCTTGTTTTCTAGTTTCTATGGCTTATATTGATCAATATAAATTGTTGAAATGATATGGTACAGTAGGCATTGTGTGAGAAAATTATGAATCTTGTCTTTGGCAGTACCAAAAGTGAGTGGTTTTCCTCTTTATCATACTAACCTATCTCACGAAGTTCCGTTAAGTTTTGTGTGATTGAAGTTTCCAAGTTTTGGGGTGAGATATCAATATGAGGAGAATAAGTTGTGAAAAGACCCTAAGCTTGGGGATTCCCAAGGCACCCCAAGTTAATATTCAAGGAAGATCCAAACGACTAAGCTTGGGGATGCCCCGGAAGGCATCCCCTCTTTCGTCTCCAACATTATCGGTAACCTCACTTGGAGCTATGTTTTAATTCGTCACATGATATGTGTTTTGCTTGGAGCATCACTTTATTTTGTTAGGATTTTCTTGCTATTATTTAGAATAATGTTTTGCATCTTTCTTTTCAATAAAAATATCAAGTATAGCCTTTGCCATGCTTATTTTGTAAGTGTACATGTTGCTGTTTGAAAACAGAAAGTTTGTCATTGTTGCAAAAATTCCCTAGAAAAGTCAGAATGTGATAAAATGCTAAAACTTTTTGCGAAATAAGCTCTAATAAATTTTATACAGTGTGGTAAATTTTCATAACCTTTGGAGTTTAAGAATTATTGATACTCTTGCATTCTTTACAAACTGTACTGTCTTGGCAGATTGCTATTATGTTTGCATATGCTTGCTTGTTTAATGATTCTATTTGAGGATAGGAGTATTAAATATGTAGAGGAATTTAGTATGCAATGTTGAATAATAATTTAGTGATTTGCTACTGTAGAGAATGATAAGGTTTTTGCATTGGTTTATACTAACTTATATTAGGAGTTCTTGTTGAGTTTTGTGTGGACGAAGCTATTGAGATTTAGGAAAACCGTCATATGAGAAGAATTAAGGAGACACAAAAGCTCAAGATTGGGGATGCCCAAGGCATCCTAAGATAATATTCCAAGAAGTCTCAAGCATCTAAGCTTGGGGATGCCCCGGTAGGCATCCCACCTTTCTTCTTCAACAATTATCGATTAGTATTGGTTGAGCCTAAGTTTTTGCTTCTTCACGTGATGTGTGCTATTCTTAGAATGTCATTTTTTTTGCTTGCTGTTTTAATAAATACTTAGATCTGAAAGTTTTTAAATAAAATAGAGTCCTCAAATAGTTACCAGGGAGGCTAGGTAAGCGGCATTCACATCCCGTCAACGAAGCTCTTTTCTATGCATTTACTCTTGTGCTTCACTTATATCCTATGAGTAAATTGTTGAATAAATTGAATGTCATGAAGTTGAAATCATATCATGCCTAGTGGTAGCTTCACATCGGGTTTAGAAAGTGAAATCTTTTGAGGCTTGACAATCACAATATTGGTCATACAAGCAATTCATGAATAATTAGTATAAGGAAGAGAACTTTCACATGCAAATACACTACCATGGAAATATTTTGTGATTGTGAGCCCCCATCAAAATATTATATGCCAAAATTGTTGATGTTGGACAAGGAAGACAACGTAATGATTTATGTTTGTTCATATTCACATAGAAGTTATATTGTCATAGATCCTTCAACATGTGGTGCTTTCCCCCCATCTTTGCTAGCCAAAAATTCCCCACCAAGTAGAGATATTACTTGTGCATCCAAAAAACCATTAAACCCAAATCTTATCTTCAAGAGTCCACCATACCTACCTAAGGATTGAGCAAGATCCTTCAAGTAAGTTGTCATCGGTGCAACAAGGCAATAAAAATTGCTTCTAAAAGTGTTAGATCATTTAGTGTAAGAGAAATTTGAGCGTTGTACGAACTTGTGATGGCAAAGAATAAAAGCGACATACTTCATAATAAAGGTTGCTATCATATGTGGCAATATAACGTGACGTTCTTTTGCACTAAGGGGTTGAGCATAAAACAAATAAGCGCATGACAACCAATGCTTCCCTCTGCGAAGGGCCTATCTTTTACTTTTATGTATTTACTTTCATGCAAGAGTCAAAGTTTTTCTCTCTATTCCTTTTTATTTTTCTCTTTTGGCAAGCATCATGTGGTGAGGAAAGATCTAGGAACAGATATCTAGTTGGATATGGGTAGCATGAGTTATTATTGTTGACATCACTGTCGGTGTTCTAGGAACGGGGGTCCCCAGAGTTGCCTGCCTGCGGCCCACGGCGTGGCTCTGCGAGCGGGCCCGTACGGCCCATCTTCACCAACAAGCATTCAAGACCCTCGCGAGGGGCCAAGCCTCGCGAGGAGGACGATGCAAGACCTCCTCGGGAGCGGCCTCACCAGGTTGGCTCGCGAGGGGTGGAGAGATCAAGGCAAGGCAAACCTCACGAGGTTCTCGTGACGTGAGCCATGACGACCGAGACCAGGCAGGGCGCCAGCGTGCACAGTGTCCTTGTTTCCTCTTTGGTGCTAAGGAGGCAAGCGCAGGCGCGGAGTACCGAGGCATCAAGCAAAGGTTTCCATATCGGTGCAACGAGACCAAGAACAGTAGGACGGCAAGACGGAGGTCACCATGGAGCCCAAGGCGGCATCACTACCGGAGCCTTTTCCAAGCAAAGACTGCATTTGTCAGGATAAGCTGTATTAGTTGTCCCCTTTCAAATTGGTCGTTGTTGGATCCCTTCCCGCTCAATATTTGGGGGAGAGGACCAGCACCACTATAAATAGGATTAGCCACCACAGTAGGAGGCACCCGGTCTCGAACTCATTCAGTTCATCCTCGCACCTACCAAGCACAAGAACACCTCGACCTCAGGAGGTTGTTCTTCCCCTTGTACTGTTCATCCTCAGCCCAAGAGGCAATCTACCACCACCACATTGGAGTAGGGTATTACACCACAACGGTGGCCCGAACCAGTATAAATCTTGTGTCCCTTGTGTTGCGAGCTCATCGAGTTAGTCCTTGAGATCTTAGCGAAGCCATGACGTGGATCGGTAGGGGATATCTTCATGCGCGCCCGAGTGTTTTGAACCTTGAGGGTTTTGTCGGAACCCGTGATCCGACATTTGGCTCGCCAGGTAGGGGTCCACCGTAGCCTTCCTTCCGTCGATCTGCGCTCCACCCTCATGGCAGGCGTCCCGCTCCCGGCTCCGACGGCTGAAGCCGACGACGGGGCCAGGGGGCTCCGAGCCCTGGCCCCCGCCTTGCGGCAGGTGCAGTGGCTGCCCAAGTTCAGGCCGGAGATGCCGCCGCGCTACAATGGCACGATGGACCCGTCAGCTTTCCTGCTGGCATACGAGGAGGCCGTCCTCGAGGCCGGGGGTGACGGCAAGGTCATGGCCAACTGGCTTCCCATGGCCCTCACTGGCGTGCCGCGCGCCTGGCTGCTCAACCTCCCTGGATCCACGGTGGCATCTTGGGAGGAGCTGCGCGGCCTCTTCACTGCGCGCTACGCGACACCAGCGCACCGCTCGGTCGCGGTCCTACTAGGCGGCTCTCAAGCCCCGCCTTCAGATCACCATATCAAGCCATTCCTTCGCCAGGTCGGCGTCGCTTCCAAGCGCTCGGGGGCTCCGCCAGGCTGGGCTGCGCCCGAAGCCGACCACACCTTCGACTCAGAAGACCAGCCCGTCACCACCGCCGGCTCGTGTACGCTCCTAATGCTTTGCACGCCCACCATTTGCAACGTGGTTTTCACCAAGACCCTCATCGATGGCGGCGCCGGCCTCAACATGCTCTCGGTGGTGGCCTTCAGCCTTCTTCACGTACCGCTCGAGTGGCTCAGCCTCAGCAAGCCTTTCCCAGGAGTTGGCGGCGGCACCGCCCACCCCCTGGGGCAGATCCGCCTCCCTGTCGCCTTCGGCACGCGCGATAACTACCGCACCGAGCTGGTCGACTTCGACATCGCCCGCATCGGCCTCCCGTATAACGCCATCCTTGGGTACCCAGCTCTGGCCCAGTTCATGGCAGCGACCCAGCTGGCCTACAACCTCATGAAGATGCCTGGGAGCAAAGGCGTCCTCACCATCAAGGGGGACGCCAAGGAGGCCCTGACGGCGCTCAAGCTTGCCCTCAAGACCGCCGCGGCGGCCCAGCCCTCCGACGCGGGCACCTCTGAGGACGAGGGAGCCGCACCAACCAAGAAGAAGCAGTTGTTCACCCAAGACAAGGCGGAAACCAAGCAGGTGTCGGTCGATGAGGACGGGTCCTCAGGATCCACCTTTATCATAGGTGCCGACCTCGACCCAAGCCAAGAGGAAGCGTTGGTGAAGTTCTTGCACGCAAACAAAGAGATATTTGCATGGGAACCCAAGCAACTGGTGGGGGTCCCGTGAGAGGTGATTTAGCATCACTTAAGGTATGCCCCAATGTACGCCTTGTGAAGCAGCGGGGGAGACGACGGTCCACGGAGAAGCAGGCCTTCATTGTCCAAGAAACCCACAAGCTGGAGGCGGCGGGTGCCATTCGCGAGGTCCGGTACCCCGAGTGGCTGTCAAACCCTGTCGTTGTGCCGAAGAAAGGCGGGAAGGAGTGAATGTGTGTCGACTTCACCAACCTCAACAAGGCTTGCCCCCAAGATCCGTTCCCGCTTCGAGCATCGACCAGATCGTTGACTCCACCGCCGAGTGCGACCTGCAGTGCTTCCTGGATGCGTTCTCAGGGTATCACCAAATCAAGATGGCGGTAGAGGATGTAGAGAAGACAGCCTTCCTGACCCCGTGTGGGGTGTACTGCTACACTTGCATGCCTTTAGGACTGCGTAACGCGGGCGTGACCTTTTAGCAGTTAGTGCACATCGCCTTAGGGCGGCAGCTCGGGAGAAACGCGGAGGCCTACGTCGACGACATTGTCGTGAAGTCCTAGGAGGCGAGAACCTTGATCCAACATCTAGAGGAGACTTTCGCGAGCCTACGCCAGGTGAACTTGCGGCTTAACCCGAAGAAGTACGTGTTTGGTGTCCCTTCCGGCAAGCTGCTAGGTTTCCTCGTATCCCACAGAGCGATCGAGGCGAACCCAGAAAAGATCAAGGCCATTGAAGACATGAGCCCACCGCAGACCCTCAAGGAAATGCAGAAGTTGGCTGGTCGGGTACCTGCGTTGGGGCGCTTCATCTCCAAGCTGGGAGAATGCGCCCTGCCCTTCTTCAAGCTGATGAGAAGAAGGGCCCGTTCAAGTGGACCCCAGAGGCCGACCGAGCTTTTCAAGACCTCAAGAGATACCTGACTAGCCCACCAGTGATGGTGGCGCCACGACCCCTTGAGCCCTTAGTGCTTTATCTTGCTGCCACCCCGTACTCCGCGAGCGTGGCTCTGGTGGTAGTTCGGGAAGGGCGCCAAGCGAAAGGCACATCACACCAAGCTACGCCGCCAGCCGAGATGATGCAAGATCAGGAAGGCGCCGCAAGAACCGTAACAGCATCGACAGAGGACCAAGCTCGGCGGGACGACACCGTCGAAATCCCGACAAGTGATCAAGCGTCGGGAGTTCCACTACCTCAGGAGACGCCCCAACTTCCGCAAGACACGAGCCTCTCCAACGTGCCAACTCTTGTCGAGCACCCGGTGTATTTCGTCAGCACGGTGTTGCAGGATGCAAGGGCACGATATCCCATGCCTCAGAAGCTTTTACTTGCGCTCTTGGTGGCCTCGCGTAAGTTGCAACACTACTTCCAAGGCCACCCCGTCAAGGTCGTCTCAGCCTACCCATTGGAGAGAGTGCTCAGGAGCCCCAACTCTGCTGGAAGGGTCGCTGAATGGAACATCGAGTTGCAGGCATTCCAGTTGGAGTTCAGCACTACTAGGGTCATCAAGGGAGCCGCACTCACTGATTTCGTGGCAGAATAGACGGATGCCCCGAATCTTGAAGTAGGCGAGGACCAGTCCACCTCGCTGGGAAGTGAGGCGCCTGACGGGTGGGTCATGTATTTCGATGGCGCCTTCGCGCACCAGGGCGTGGGGGCTGGAGCAGTACTCATCTCGCCCGCTCAAGACAAGCTCTACTACGCCGTGCAGATCTGCTTTCAGCGGGGCAAGAAGGTCTCCAACAACATCGCAGAATACGAAGGCCTCATAGCTGGCCTGAAAGCTGCGGCAGTGTAACGCCCTCGATGCAGCTATACCTCCCACATGGCGAAGCACGACTTAGAGGCATAACCGCATTGAAAGCAATGTCGCAAGAGAGGTAATCTTCACACAACCCATGTAATACATAAGGGAAAGAGATACATAGTTGGCTTATAGTCGCCACTTCACACAATACATAAATTAACATCCATCATCCAGATTACACTCAAGGTCCGACTACGGAACCAAAATGAAAGAAGACTACCCCAAATGCTACACAGATCCCCGATTGTCCCAACTGGGCTCCACTACTGATCATCAGGAAAAGACACATAGTAACGACCACGTTCCTCGTCGAACTCCCACGTGAGCTCGGTTGCATCATCTTCACTAGCATCGTTGGCACCTGCAACTGTATTGGTAGAATCTGTGAGTCACGGGGACTCAGCAATCTCACACCCGCGAGATCAAGACTATTTAAGCTTAAAGGTAGGACAGGGTTGTGAGGTGGAGCTGCAGCAAGCGACTAGCATAATATGGTGGCTAACAACGCAAAAGAGAGCCAGAAGAGAAGCAAGGCACGGTCGTGAAGCTAGAAGTGATCAAGAAATGATCCTAGAACATCCTACATCAGGCATAACTCCAACACCGTGTTCACTTCCCGGACTCCGCCGAGAAGAGACCATCACGGTTACACACGCGGTTGATGTGTTTTAATTAAGGTCAACTTCGGGTTTTCTACAACCGGACATCAACAAATTCCCATCTGCCTCATAACCGCGGGCACGGCTTTCGAAAGATAATACCCTGCAGGGGTGTCCCAACTTAGCACATTATAAGCTCTCACGGTCAACGAAGGATATTCCTTCTACCGGGAAGACCCGATCAGTCTCGGAATCCCGGACTACAAGACATTTCGACAGTAATAAAACAAATCCAGCAAAGCCGCCCGATTGTGCCGACAAATCCTGATAGGAGCTGACCATATCTCGGTCTCAGGGCACATCCGGATGAGACAGGCTACGAGTAAAACCAGGCATCGAGTTTCCCCGACGTGGCCCCGTAGGCGGCTCAGTTTGGACCAACACTCGAAGGAGCACATACCCGGGGGGGGGGGGGGGGGGTTAAAATAAAGATGACCCTCGGGCTCGCGAAAACCCGGGGGAAAAAGGCTTAGGTGGCAAATGGTAAAACCAAAGTTGGGCCTTGCTGGAGGAGTCTTATTCAAAGCGAACTGTCAAGGGGGTCCCATAAATCACCCAACCGTGTAAGGAACGCAAAAATCGAGGAACATAACACCAGTATGACGGAAACTAGGGTGGCAAGAGTGGAACAAAACACCAGGCATAAGGCCGAGCCTTCCACCCTTTACCAGGTATATAGATGCATTAATTAAAATAAGAGATATTGTGATATCCCAAAATAATCATGTTCCAACATGGAACAAACTTCAACTTCACCTGCAACTAGCAACGCTATAAGAGGGGCTAAGCAAAGCGGTAACATAGCCAATCAACGGTTTGCTAGGACATGGATGGTTAGAGGTTTGACATGGCAATATGGGTGGCATGATATAGCAAGTGGTAGGTATCGCAGCATAGGCATAGCAAAAGAGCGAGCATCTAGTAAGCAAAGATAGAAGTGATTTCGAGGGTATGGTCATCTTGCCTGCAAGGTTCTCAGAGTTGTCGAAAGCTTGATCCTCGTAAGTGTTCTCAACAGGTTCCTCATTCACGTACTCGTCTCCCGGCTCTACCCAAGACAAGAACACAAGCAAAGGAACAACTATCAGCCACGATGCAATGCGCAATCAACATGATGCAAAACATGGCATGATATGCGAGATGTGGTATGCAATGCATATGCGTGCTCCGGAAGGAAAACATGAACAATGCATAATCTTGGCAAACCAAGTATTCCATTGGAAAGGTGAGGTGATTTCGGTTGAAATCGATATAAAGATCACCGGAATCGGATGCACGGTTTGCAAATGACAAGCAAAACAAGAATGACATATTTCTGCGTTTAACAGCATGATGCCACTTAGCATGCAACAAGAAATTAAGCTACTGCACCCAAACATAGCAACAAAGCATATGGCAGCGAACTACTCAAGATGCTTGACAAAAGATGAACACTGAGCTACGGCTAAATCACACCATAACAGGTTCAAACAAGCATGGCAAAAGTGCAAAAGATAAGAGGTTCACAGACAGTGAAAATACTATCATGCCAGAAATTAACACCAGGATGACATGTTTAGAGCAAGGAAACAACATGCTACAGGACAAGGACATAGCAAAATATGTCATGTAATGAATCTACTCAAAGCATAGAACAAAAGTCCCTTACTGACCATGATCCAAAAAGGACCATAAAATATAATAACACCCATGTCAAATAAGCAAGTTTCGTTACAGGTTTCAGACTTAGCAGAAAACTGGACATGTCAAAAACAGATAACAAGTAGGCATGTTTACGAGCCCGATGCACTCACTACAGAGCAATTCATGATAAAATAAGCATACAATCATTAAGAAGACATGGCATAGAAGCTATACATGGCAAGAACAACATCATAGCCTGCAAGGATCAACTACAACAAGCTTGGCAAAATCGAATAACATGTAAACAATCTGGCAGAAACATTTTATAGCAAAAGTAGAGCTCGATTGACTCAAGCTAGGATGCTCCATAATTGCAAACAAAGGCAAGGACGGATAGAGCAAATCCATATGTTCAAAACACCCTTAATGATCATGCTCAAAAGAGGCATAGATCTCTCTGAAACAACATGAACACATGGCATAAAAATAACAGCAGAGAATAACTTAGTGAAATTACTAAGTCTCTGAAATCAGCAACATTATGTACCCTAGTTTGCATTCTTGTGCTAGTCACCACAAAGATCACAAAAATACATGGCATACACCCCTGTAAAGATGACATGGCATATTACAAAACACATGTAGGACTCAAGTTCATAGGATGCACACATCAATCATGGCAAAAATGACAAAAGTGCATCTACTGAAACAGATCTGAAACTAACATCACATAGCCCTCTTCTGACAGCATTTAGGGCATCAAGATGAGCTCAAATGAAAATGATGCAATGACATGAAATGATATACTCATTGAGGCGAACAATTTGACATATTATACGCACGAAACAGAGCAGTATGCAGCAAGTTATCATGCGTTGAACATGACATGATTATGCAAAAATATGGGGGCTTAGACGAATTTTACCCTCTGGATCTAGGGTTCCGGCACGCGAACCGAGGCGGCGGCGCGAGCTCGCCGGAGTTGCCCCGGAGATGCGACCGGAGAGGAGGGAGATGGCGGGGACGGCGGATCCGCGGCGAGGGGCACCGGATCCGGCCGCGGGACGGCGAGGACGGCGCCGGCCGGGGAGCTGCGGGGGCGGCGACGCTCGGCGACGGGGTAGGCGGCCGGCCGCGGGAGGCGCGGGGTCGCCGGCGGGAGCTCGCGGGCGGCGCGGCGCGTGGGTCGCGGGCGGCGGCGGGCGAGCCTAGGCCGGGAGGCACGCGCGCGGGCGGCGGCGCTCGGGCCGCGGGGGCCCACGGCGGGCCGAGCGGGCCGGCGCGGTTGGTGGAGGCGGCGGCGACACGTGGCGTGCGGTGAGTGGCCGCGGGCGGCGGCGGGATTTCGTCCGTCTCGGGCCGGACGTGTCCGGCGGCGCGGAGGGGAGCGGGGCTAGGGTTTAGGGTGGAATTGATCCGGGATTTGGAAATGGGGGGTCTTTAAATAGAGGTAGAGGAGGCTAGGGAGCTCCAAATTGAGCACGGTTTTCGGCCACGCGATCGTGATCGAACGGCGATGGATATGGGAGTGGCTTAGATGGGTTATTGGGCTGTTTTGGAGGGGTTTTGGGCTGCAACACACACGAGGCCTTCACGGTTACCCGGTTAACTGTTGGAGTACCAAACGACCTCCGAATGACCCGAAACTTGACAGGCGGTCTACCGGTGCTATACCAAGGCCGCTTGACAAACCTCGGTCCATTCCGAGAAATTTTAATACCCGCTCACGGAAAAAGGTAAAAGGGGACGCCGGGGAACATTGGAGCGCCGGATTGCAAAACAGACAACGGGGAAAATGCTCGGATTCATGAAACGAACACGTATGCGAATGCGATGCACATGATGACATGATATGAAATGCATGACAAGGACAAAATGCAAAATGAAGGAAAACCCAACCACGGAGGGAATATCATATCACATTGCCGAAAATGGCAAGAGTTGGAGTTACAACTATGGCAAGTTACATCCGGGGTGTTACAACACTCCACCACTACGAGAGGATCTCGTCCCGAGATCTAGGACTGAAAGAACTCCGGATATTCGGAACGGAGGTGGTCCTCGCGCTCCCAGGTGGCTTCTCGGTCTAAATGGTGAGACCACTTCACTTTCAGGAATTTGATAGACTTGTTGCGAGTCTTGCGCTGAGTTTCTTCAAGAATAGCAACGGGATGCTCATGATAGGACAAATCTTCTTGAAGATCAATCTCTTCGAAGTTGATGGTGCGCTCAGGCGTCTTGAAGCACTTGCGAAGCTATGACACGTGGAACACATCGTGCACATTTGCAAAGTTGGAGGGAAGCTCAAGTTGACAGGCGAGATCGCCTCTTTTGCCGATGATCTTGAAAGGACCGACGTATCTAGGGGCAAGTTTCCCTTTGATACCGAAGCGACGAGTGCCTTTCATTGGAGAGACGCGGAGGTAGACATGGTCTCCGATCTCGAAAGCCAAATCACGGTGTTTGCTATCGTAATAGCTCTTCTGGCGCGATTGAGCGGCTTTGAGATTCTCACGAATGACTTTACACATATCTTCAGCCTCTGTGATCAAATCGTTGCCAAGAAGTTGGCGTTCGCCCGTCTCAGACCAATTGAGAGGAGTACGACACTTTCTGCCATAGAGAATCTCGAATGGGGCTTTGCCCGAGCTGGCTTGAGAGCTGTTGTTGTAAGAGAACTCAGCATATGGAAGACAATCCTCCCACTTCATGCCGAAAGAGATAACACAAGCCCTGAGCATATCTTCAAGAATTTGGTTGACACGCTCGACTTGTCCACTAGTTTGAGGATGGAAAGCTGTGCTGAAGCTAATATTTGTGCCCATGGCCTTCTGAAAAGAATCCCAAAACTTGGAGGTAAAGATGCTGCCACGGTCTGAAGAGATCAATTGTGGAATGCCATGCAAGGAGACAATTCTGGAGGTGTAGAGCTCTGCCAGCTGCGCTGCTGTGATAGACTCTTTGATAGGAAGAAAATGAGCCACTTTAGTGAGCTTGTCGATGACGACGAAGATGGCATCATTTCCACGCTTGGACTTAGGAAAACCAGTCACGAAGTCCATTTCGATATGATCAAACTTCCATTCTGGAATAGCAAGAGGTTGGAGTAGACCAGCTGGTCGTTGGTGTTCTGCTTTCACCCTTCTGCAGACATCACATTCATTCACGAATTGAGCAATTTCTTGCTTCATTCGAGTCCACCAATACGACTGCTTGAGGTCATGGTACATCTTTGTACTTCCAGGATGAATGGACAGGAGTGAATTGTGCGCCTCATTCATAATGACTTTACGAAGATCACCCTTAGGAACCACAATCCGGTCCTCAAAGAAAAGAGTATCTCTGTCATCAACGCGATAGCACTTGTATTTGGAAATGCCCTTGTCAATACCACGTTTCACCTTCTTCACCATGGTATCCATCAGTTGTGCCTCACGAATATGATCTTCCAAAGTAGGAGAGACTATGAGGTTGGCAAGAAAACCTTGAGGAACAACTTGGAGATTCAACTTGCGGAAAGCTTCACAAAGATCCGGTTGAAAGGGCTTGAGGATTAAGCTGTTGCAATAAGACTTCTTGCTCAATGCATCTGCAATCACATTAGCCTTGCCTGGAGTATATTCAATACTCGGATTATACTCTTGAATCATTTCGACCCATCGAGTCTGCCTGAGATTGAGGTTGGGCTGAGTGAAGATGTACTTGAGACTCTTGTGATCAGTGAAAATGTCCACTTTCCTTCCCAACAAGAGATGTCTCCATGTTATTAATGCATGGACAACTGCCGCCAACTCAAGATCGTGAGTGGGGTAGTTCTTTTCGTTGGGCTTCAACTGACGAGAGGTATAGGCCACAACCTTCTTCTCTTGCATTAAAACAACACCGAGACCTTGAAGAGAAGCATCACAAAAAACTTCATAAGGCTTGGATTCATAGTGTTGAAAGCAATGTCACACTCAGGAGACCAAACATACTTCACATGCTTCTGGAGGAGGTTGGAAAGAGGCTTTGCAATCTTTGAGAAATTCTCAACGAATCTTTGGCAATAGCTTGGAAGTCCAAGAAAACTGTGAAGCTGCTTGACATTCTGAGGAGGTTCCCAATTCAAAACTGCAGACACCCTCTCGGGATTAATAGCAATGCCCTTGGGAGAGATGATATGCCCAAGGTAAAGAACTTCATCAAGCCAGAATTCACATTTGGAGAACTTCGCATAGAATTTATACTCTCTGAGCTTGTCGAGCACCAATCTCAAATGCTTGGCATGATCCTTCTTATTCTTGGAGAAGACCAATATATCATCGAGATAGACCAAGACGAATTCATTGGTGCAGGGGTTGAAGATGAAGTTCATCATGCGAGAGAATGTTGGAGGAGCATTGACAAGGCCGAAAGACATGACAGTATATTCATCAGAACCAAAGCTTGTTCTGAATGCTGTCTTGGGAATATCTTCTTCACGAATGCGAATTTGATGATAACCCATACGAAGGTCAAGCTTGGAGAACACTTTAGCACCTTTAAGTTGCTCGAATAGCTCATTGATGTTGGGAAGTGGGTACTTGTTCTTGATAGTCTTCTTGTTCAATGGACGGTAATCGACGCAAAGTCGGTCCGTGCCATCCTTCTTCTGGACAAAAAGAACACCACAACCCCAAGGAGATGATCTCGGTCTGATCAGACCCACACGCTCTTGTTCATCGAGTTGTTTCTTCAATTCCTTCAACTCTTTTGGCCCAAGCTTGTATGGACGCTTGCAAACGGGTTCCGTGCCAGGCTCAAGATCAATAATGAATTCAACTGGCCGGTGAGGAGGCATACCTGGAAGCTCTTCTGGAAAGACATCTTGGTACTCACAAACGACTGGAATCTGAGAGATAGCATCCAATTCGCCCTTCTCATTGAGAGAAAACAACCGAATGGTTTCATCGCGAGCGGCATAGATGATCACATCGTCAGAAGAGTGAGTCAATTGAATTTCCCTGGCAGCACAATCAAGCTGAGCCTTGTGCTTAGAAAGCCAGTCCATCCCGAGAATAAGATCAATATCAGAGTCACCAAGAACAATTGGTTTAGCCAGAAATCTATAGTCGCCCATCTTGATACCGACATTCGGAACGAACATGGAAGATCTCAAACGTTTAGCCGGGGAAACAACTTGCAAAGCTTTAGGTAAAGCCTTTGTGTCAAAATTGTGCTTCAATGCAAAAGGATATGACATGAAAGAATGCGATGCACCGGTATCAAATAAGACTTTTGCAGGAATATCATTAACTGAGTGATTACCCATGATCACTTCAGAAGAATCCTCCGCTTGAGATGCATTCATCATGTTCACCTTTGCAGACTGGGAATTATGCTTGACCACTGCATTGCTGGAAGATCTCACAGGAGGAGGAGGCGGAAGGCGCCTTTGGTTGAAGCACTTGTTCGCATAGTGACCCTTTTGCTGACATTTGTTGCAAGTCACCTCTGAGAGCGGATGGTGATAAGGAGCATTTGGCCTTGGAGCTTGATTCTGAGACTTGTTCTGATGGCCAGGGTTGGGTGGGTGGGAAGATCCACGAACACCTGAGTTCTTCTGTTGATAAGGCTGGCGGAACGGAGGAGGAGGAGGCAACCAGAACTTCTGTTGCTTGGCTGCCACAAGTGAGGAAGAAGAAGACTGAACTGCGTCTCTGACTCTCTTCTTAGATGCCTCACACTTGAGCTGAGCAGCTTCTTGTTTCACAGCCATGTTGTAGAATTCATCATACTTTAACGGCTCAAAAACAACGAGAGCTAGTTGCAGATCTTCTCTGAGGCCACGCCTGAATTGGTAAATTATGCTCTTCTCATCAGGGATGTCTTGCTTAGCAAAACGAGAGAGCTTCTGGAACTGAGTGTTGTATTGATACACAAACATGTTGCCTTGCTTGAGATTGCGGAACTCCTCACGCTTACTCTCAACAACACTTTCTGGAATGTGATGAGCTTTGAAGTCACGACGGAAATCATCCCAGGTAATCACACAACCTCCTCTGGAATCTTTGTATTGTTGATACCACTCCGCAGCTTGATCCTTGAGTTGAAAAGAGCCAAACTTGACAAAATCCTCAGGTCTGACATTGCTACATTCGAAGTGCTTGTTGATGTCCACGAGCCAATCATCGGCGTCTGTGGCCTCGACACAGTAGCTGAAAGTCTTTGGCTGATTTGCAAGGAACTGATTGAGGGTAGCAAAATGCAGCTGATTGTTGCCTTGGCCTTGATTTCCCTGATTACCTTGCCCTTGGTTGCGATCTTGCAAGAGCTGAATCAGAATCTGAGCGTTGGCATTGGTGGCTGTCATCAAGGCTTGCCATGCCTCCGGAGGCGGAGGTGGTGGCGGAGGGTTAGCCTGACTTCCTTCATTGCGTTCCGGATTCTGACGCGTTGGCGGAGCCATCCTGAAGAGGGTGACATCCATTAGCATCTTGAAAGACATATATTCAAGATGAATCAAAGGATCGAAATTGCAACATATAGTCTTCACAATAAACATTCGAACAAGAATGAACGAATGAATTCTCAAGTAAAGCATCACACTTCCAAAAGCTGAGAAGCCATTTAGATAAAAGGTATGGAATCACCATCTGCCTCGAAACAACTCGAATATCACAACTGAAAACAAAACAAAGTATTGGCTTGCAGAATAAGCCGGAACAAACATATGATAGATCCCATATCGTATCATGTGTGTGTTGGAAAGATATCCTACGAGATACTTGAATTCCCACTTATAAACTCCCGAAACTTTCTGGTTATGCAATCAGGTGTTGGGGATACAGGGGACACAAAATATATCACCCAAACTAACCATACCTAGATCCAGTTGTATCCATCCTTCAACACATAACCAAGAAACCTTCGGAAATCGTCTACCTCAACCTTCGAAAAGCATCTGTTATATGAGTTATGGCAGTACTCCCGCACTCGCCTCAGTACTGGGCTATCAGGGTTATCTCACCAACAACTGTACAAAAGAAATTTTCGATGTCGGTGTACTAAACTCAGGTATTCCAGAACTGCAACGATAAAATTATGACGACAACACCTCGGAGCTCAACTCCGCGGGACACCTCCACTAAACCCCTGCTGACAGGAGGCACCAAGACAATGTTGTCATCACAAAACCATCGTAACGATTCTAAGATACCCGCGTGATCCTAAAAAAATTTTAGTGAAATTTTAGAAGAGAAGAGTCAAAACTCTACGTCAGGATGCCTTACCAGAGCGATGAGGAGACTGGGAAGTAAAAAGAATTCCTAAACTCTCCGATACATAATTCCTAAATGACTCAAAACATTTTTCTAGACACGACTCGGCCGCTAAAAACGATCAATCAGTGGGGGCTCCTAAGGTCGAGGCAGGCTCTGATACCAACTTGTAACGCCCTCGATGCGGCTATATCTCCCACGTGTCGAAGCACGACTTAGAGGCATAACCTCATTGAAAGCAATGTCGCAAGAGAGGTAATCTTCACACAACCCATCTAATACATAAGGGAAAGAGATACATAGTTGGCTTAGAGTCGCCACTTCACACAATACATAAATTAACATCCATCATCTAGATTACACTCAAGGTCCGACTACGGAACCAAAATGAAAGAAGACTACCCCAAATACTACACAGATCCCTGATCGTCCCAACTGGGCTCCACTACTGATCATCAGGAAAAGACACATAGTAACGACCACGTTCCTCGTCGAACTCCCACGTGAGCTCGGTTGCGTCATCTGCACTGGCATCGTTGGCACCTGCAACTGTATTGGTAGAATCTGTGAGTCACGGGGACTCAACAATCTCACACCCGCGAGATCAAGACTATTTAAGCTTAAAGGTAGGACAGGGTTGTGAGGTGGAGCTGCAGCAAGCGACTAGCATAATATGGTGGCTAACAACGCAAAAGAGAACGAGAAGAGAAGCAAAGCACAGTCGTGAAGCTAGAAGTGATCAAGAAGTGATCCTAGAACAACCTACGTCAGGCATAACTCCAACACCGTGTTCACTTCCCGGACTCCGCCGAGAAGAGACCATCACGGTTACACACGCGGTTGATGTGTTTTAATTAAGGTCAACTTCGGGTTTTCTACAACCGGACATCAACAAATTCCCATCTGCCTCATAACCGCGGGCACGGCTTTCGAAAGATAATACCCTGCAGGGGTGTCCCAACTTAGCCCATTATAAGCTGTCACGGTCAACGAAGGATATTCCTTCTACCGGGAAGACCCGATCAGTCTCGGAACCCCGGACTACAAAACATTTCGATAGTAATAAAACAAATCCAGCAAAGCCGCCCGATTGTGCCGACAAATCCTGATAGGAGCTGCACATATCTCGGTCTCAGGGCACATCCGGATGAGACAGGCTACGAGTAAAACCAGGCATCGAGTTTCCCCGAGGTGGCCCCGCAGGCGGCTCGGTTCGGACCAACAGTCGAAGGAGCACTGGCCCGGGGGGGTTAAAATAAAGATGACCCTCGGGCTCGCGAAAACCCGGGGGAAAAAGGCTTAGGTGGCAGATGGTAAAACCAAAGTTGGGCCTTGCTGGAGGAGTCTTATTCAAAGTGAACTGTCAAGGAGGTCCCATAAATCACCCAACCGTGTAAGGAACGCAAAAATCAAGGAACATAACACCGGTATGACGGAAACTAGGGTGGCAAGAGTGGAACAAAACACCAGGCATAAGGCCGAGCCTTCCACCCTTTACCAGGTATATAGATGCATTAATTAAAATAAGAGATATTGTGATATCCCAAAATAATCATGTTCCAACATGGAACAAACTTCAACTTCACCTGCAACTAGCAACGCTATAAGAGGGGCTGAGCAAAGCGGTAACATAGACAATTAACGGTTTGCTAGGAAATGGATGGTTAGAGGTTTGACATGGCAATATGGGTGGCATGATATAGCAAGTGGTAGGTATCGCAGCATAGGCATAACAAAAGAGCGAGCATCTAGCAAGCAAAGATACAAGTGATTTCGAGGGTATGGTCATCTTGCCTGCAAGGTTCTCAGAGTTGTCGAAAGCTTGATCCTCGTAAGTGTTCTCAACAGGTTCCTCGTTCACGTACTCGTCTCCCGGCTCTACACAAGACAAGAACACAAGAAAAGGAACAACTATCAACCACGATGCAATGCGCAATCAACATGATGCAAAACATGGCATGATATGCGAGATGTGGTATGCAATGCATATGCGTGCTCCGAAAGGAAAAGATGAACAAGGCATAATCTTGGCAAACCAAGTATGCCACTGGAAAGGTGAGGTGATTTCGGTTGAAATCGATATAAAGATCACCGGAATCGGATGCACGGTTTGCAAATGACAAGCAAAACAAGAATGACATATTTCTGCGTTTAACAGCATGATGCCACTTAGCATGCAACAAGAAATTAAGCTACTTCACCCAAACATAGCAACAAAGCATATGGCAGTGAACTACTCAAGATGCTTGACAAAAGATGAACACTGACTACGGCTCAATCACACCACAACAGGTTCAAAAAAGCATGGCAAAAGTGCAAAAGATAGGAGGTTCACAGACACTGAAAATACTATCATGCCAGAAATTAACACCAGGATGACATGTTTAGATCAAGGAAACAACATGCTAAAGGACAAGGACATAGCAAAATATGCCAAGGAATAAATCTACTCAAAGCATAGAACAAAAGTCCCTTACTGACCATGATCCAAAAAGGACCAGAAAATATAATAACACCCATGTCAAATAAGCAAGTTTCTTTACAGGTTTCAGACTTCGCAGAAAACTGGACATGTCAAAAACAGATAACAAGTAGGCATGTTTATGAGCTCGATGCACTCACTACAGAGCAATTCATGATAAACTAAGTATACAATCATTAAGAAGACATGGCATAGAATATAGACATGGCAAGAACAACATCATAGCATGTATGGATCAACTACAACAAGCTTGGCAAAATTGAATAACATGTAAACAATCTGCCAGAAACATTTTATAGCAAAAGTAGAGCTCGATTGACTCAAGCTAGGGTGCTCTATAATTACAAACAAAGGCACGGATGGATAGAGCAAATCCATATGTTCAAAACACCCTTACTGATCATGCTCAAAAGAGGCATAGATCTCTCTGAAACAACATAAACACATGTCATAAAAATAACATCAGAGAATAACTTGGTGAAATTACTAAGTCTCTGAAATCAGCAACATTATGTACCCTAGTTTGCATGCTTGTGCTAGTCACCACAAAGATCACAAAAATACATGGCATACACCCCTGTAAAGATGACATGGCATATTACAAAACACATGTAGGACTCAAGTTCATAGAATGCACACATCAATCATGGCAAAAATGACAAAAGTGCATCTACTGAAACAAATCTGAAACTAACATCACATAGCCCTCTTATAACAACATTTAGGGCATCAAGATGAGCTCAAATGTAAATGATACAATAAGACGAAATGATGTACTCATCGAGGCGAATAATTTGACATATTACACGCACGAAACGGAGCAGTATGCAGCAAGTTATGATGCATTGAACATGACATGTTTATGCAAAAATATGGGGGCTTAGACGAATTTTACCCTCCGGATCTAGGGTTTCGGCACGCGAACCGAGGCGGCGGCGCGAGCTCGCCGGAGTTGCGCCGGAGATGCGACCGGAGAGGAGGGCGATGGCGGGGACGGCGGATCCGCGGCGAGGGGCACCGGATCCGGCCGCGGGACGGCGAGGACGGCGCCGGCGGGGGAGCTGCGGGGGCGGCGGCGCTCGGCGACGGGGCAGGCGGCCGGCCGCGGGAGGCGCGGGGTCGCCGGCGGGAGCTCGCGGGCGGCGCGGCGCGCGGGTCGCAGGCGGCGGCTGGCGAGCCTGGGCCGAGGAGGCCCGCGCACGTGCGGCGGCGGGCGAGCCTGGGCCGGGGAGGCCCGCGCGCGGGCGGCGGCGCTCGGGCCGCGGGGGCCCGCGGCGGGCCGAGCGGGCCGGCGCGGTTGGTGGAGGCGGCGGCGACACGTAGCGCACGGTGAGTGGCCGCGGGCGACGGTGGGATTTCGTCCGGCTCGGGTCGGACGTGTCCGGCGGCGCGGAGGGGAGCGGGGCTAGGGTTTAGGGTGGAATTGATCCGGGATTTGGAAACGGGGGGTCTTTAAATAGAGGTAGAGGAGGCTAGGGAGCTCCAAATTGAGCACGGTTTTCGGCCACGCGATCGTGATCGAACGGCGATGGATATGGGAGTGGCTTAGATGGGTTATTGGGCTGTTTTGGAGAGGTTTTGGGCTGCAACACACACGAGGCCTTCACGGTTACTCGGTTAACCGTTGGAGTACCGAACGACCTCCGAATGACCCGAAACTTGACAGGCGGTCTACTGGTGCTATACCAAGGCCTCTTGACAAACCTCGGTCCATTCCGAGAAAGTTTGATGCCCGCTCACGGAAAAAGGTAAAAGGGGACGCCGGGGAACATAGGAGCGCCGGATTGCAAAACGGACAACGGGGAAAATGCTCGGATTCATGAAACAAACACGTATGCGAATGCGATGCACATGATGACATGATATGAAATGCATGACAAGGACAAAATCCAAAATGAAGGAAAACCCAACCACGGAGGGAATATCATATCACATTGCCGAAAATGGCAAGAGTTGGAGTTACAACTATGGCAAGTTACATCCGGGGTGTTACAGGCAGCTCTGGGGGTGAAGCGCCTCACCGTTAGGGGCGACTCGTAGATATCCTCGTCAACTTCTCCAACAAGGTATACCAGCCGAAGGACGAGCACATGGAGGCATACCTCGCGGAGGTGCGCAAGATGGAGAAGCAGTTCCTGGGCCTGGAGTTGCAGCACGTGCCCCGTGGCACCAACAAAGAAGCTAACAACATCGCCAGGAGGGCATCCAAGCATCAGCCCCAAGAGCCTAGCGTCTTCGAGGAGCGGCTCTTCAAGCCATCAGCGACACCACCACTTTCAAGGACAGCTTAGCCTCGGTTGGAACTCCCGCAGCCACCTGTCACAGGAGCCCCAGCCTGTGGCCCGACTTCGAGAGCGCGCCTACTCTTGGCGCTCGAGCCCTAGAAGGGATGCCGGACCAAGGAATTCAAGGAATACCTGATGCAAGGGGCGCTGCCGAAGAAGGAGGAGGACACGGAGCGCGTGGCCCAGCAAGCCATGGCATACTGCATTCGGGACGGTGAGTTATACATGAAGCGACAAGATGACGTTTCACTGCGTTGCATCTCCAGAGACAAGGGGAAGGAGTTGCTATCTGACATACACGGTGGGGACTGCGGGCACCACTCGTCATCACGGCCCTCGGTTGCAAGGCATTCCGCAGCGGATTCTACTGGCCCACAGTGCTCAACGACACAGCCGAGCTGGTGAAGTCTTGTGAAGCCTGCCAGTTCCATGCCAAGCAGATCCATCAGCTGGCTCAGGGCCTGGGGGCTACCGCTACCTCTACGTCGCCATTGACAAGTCCACCAAGTGGGCGGAGGTGGAAGCCGTCCGCACCATCCCAGCTGGCTCCGCGGTCAAGTTCATCAAGGGCCTCGTGAGCCGCTTCAGGGTCCCCAACCGCATCATCACTGACAACGGCTCGCAGTTCACTAGTAATCTCTTCAAGACATACTGTGCTAACCTTGGAACGCAGATCTGCTACGCTTCGGTGGCGCACCCCAGGAGCAATGGTCAGGCTGAACGCGCCAACGCAGAGGTCCTAAGGGGCCTCAAGACCAGGAATGTCAAGAAGAAGCTCGAGGCCTGGGGCAGGGGCTGGTACGACGAGCTCCAGTACGTGTTGTGGTCCATCCGCACCACCGCCACCAAGCCAACGGGCGAGACCCCGTTCTTCCTCGTCTATGGAGCAGAAGCAGTCCTCCCTCACGAGGTCAAGCATCGCTCCGCACGGGTCTTGGCGTTTGATGAAACGCAACAGGATGCCATGCAGGGGATGGAACTCGTGCCGGGGGAGGAATGCCGCTTCGAAGTTGCACTGCGGGCAGCAAGGTATCAGCAGGCGCTACGGCGATACCACTGCCGCAACATCCGCTCCAGGACGCTCGAGGCGGGTGACCTCATCCTAAGGTGGGTCCTCTCTAGGGAAGGGCTGCATAAGCTCTCACCCATGTGGGAGGGCCCGTTCAAGCTTGTCCATGTCTCCAGGCCTGATGTCGTGTGCCTAGAGACACAGGACGGGGTACCCATCCAGAACGCCTGGAACATCCAGCACCTCCGAAAGTTCTACCCATGAAGAAAGGCCCAGTGCCTGTGAAGATCGCCGCCCGTGACACTCTCACGTAATAACGAGTGGGGTTGTACATGCCTCGGAGTCTCAGGAGTGCCGCCCTCGGGCCTTGGGGGCTCCCTTCAACGTCCTAGTGGCAGCACATAGCTCCGGCTAGTGAGAAGACTTGAAGACTAGACTAGGTGCCGGACGAGGCTTTTCATTTGCTTTCAGTAGTTGGCTCGCCTCCTTTTTATTGAAGTTTACTTCTGGTGTTCCTTCCTAATTTGGTTCCGTCGCCTTTTGTCGTTGTTTCCGACTCCTGTTTAACCTATTTTCTCTCTGACGCGTACCTCGCGAGGGGGATAGGCAGGTGCCCTCGCGAGCGTTTTTCCTTTTCTCTGCCGTCCGTCTGCTTTTTCGCCAGGCACCCTCCTTTGAACCCACAAGCTGGCGCATCTCTCCTAACCCGTGCCCCTCAAGTATCGTGATATGAAGCGCTGGGTCAAGGCTCGGGTAAACGATAAGCCTCCTAACGAATTTTTTGCAGTTCCTAAGCGCCCACTGAGTCAAGGAAGGCCCTGACAGGCACCAGGAAACAAGTGCCTCATGAATAGGAGGCTACCCCGAACGTGCCAAGCTAAGTTGTCTCTACACAAAACAACGGCACAACACAGAAACGATAAGCATAACATAATGATTGAGGAATCATGGTTCGATACACGCCCCTCCGGGGCCCATACTGGTTTTCTTTTCCGATACAGGAAGGAAAGGAAGAACAAGATAAAAGCGGTGCCTTCCCCTAAATTGGTTCATGGGGGCAGGCTCTTGGCGTCGTTCTGGGCCCAGCCAGACCCCTCCTCATGCTTCACGGAGGTGCGGCGACGAGACGACCCGCTGACACCTTTGAAGCGGGCGCGGCGGCATAGCAGCTGGTCGTAGCCACCACTACTGGAGCTGTCGCCGGGGAAAGAGCCACTGTAGCTGGATGAGACGCGGTCGGCACCATGGGCGGGTTTGCCCTCATCCTCGTCTCGACCGTCGCCAAGCCCGAGCACCTCCTCACCGTCGTTCACCTTGGGGCAGCACCCGGCGCGGTGACCATCTTCCCCAAACACCCTTACGTAGAGTGTCGCATCACCGTCATACTTCAAATGGAGGGTGCACCGCCTGCCCAGGCCGCGCGCGCGGGCGAACGTCTGCCGACCGCGGGCCAGAGCTATGTTTCCCGTGACGGAGACCTCGACTGCAACCCAAGAAGCCCTGCTGCAGCAACCGTACGCCTGCAGCCAGAGCCCACTTGGACCGGAGGCTGGCAACTCGTCGGCCAAGAAGCGCGGGAGCTGAAGCCAGTTGTTGGCCGGGTTCTCCGACCAGACGATGAACTCCGGCAGCACCTTCGCCGAGTGGAAGCGCGGCCGGGGAGGCCGTGCAACCATGGCACATCTGCCTTCATCGACAGGGCTGCCACGACTAGAACGACCCCTGCCACACGCAGCGGCGCCACCACGGGAACGGGGGGCCGCGGTAGGGGTCGCGTTGTGCTTGCGAGGACGGCCACGTCCATGCCTGGGCGCCGAGGAGCCGGGCCGCTCGCGAGGGGCTTTCCCCTTCTCCGCGGCAGAGAACCTCCTCGGCGGCGCCATTGGTGTCGCTGCTAGCAATGGAGCAAAGGGGAGAGGCAAGCAGAATGGGAAGAGATGGGCAACAGGGGTTCCGCCCCCTCCCATTTATAGCAGGAGAAGGCCAACCAGCGCCCTCCACGGTCACAGGTAATAATGGTTTTTCCTTGCATGTCGCAGAGACTTGTCAAGTCGGGCAGTTGCCGGCGTGGGGAAGTGAAGACGCCCACATCCAATCAACCGCCACGCGTCGACCAAGGCCGCAGGCTATTGTGGCCTATAGCGCTCCGCCCTTGACCTTTGGCTTCGCCTCGAAGCCAAGCCCGAGCGCGCCTTGGGCCTGGGGGCTACTGTCAGCGTTTTGGGAATGGAGGTCCCCAGACTAGCCTGCCTGCGGCCCATTGCGTGGCTCTGCGAGTGGGCCCGTACGACCCATTTTCACCAACAAGCATTCAAGACCCTCACGAGGGGCCAAGCCTCGTGAGGCGGACGACGCAAGACCTCCTCGGGAGCGGCCTCACCAGGTTGGCTCGCGAGGGGTGGAGAGATCAAGGCAAGGCAAACCTCGCGAGGTTCTCGTGACCTGATCCATGACGACCAAGACTAGGCAGGGCACCAGGCGGGCGCCAATGTGCAGTGTCCTTGTTTCCTCTTTGGTGCTATGGAGGCAAGCGCAGGCGCGGAGTACCGAGGCATCAAGCAAAGGTTTCCATATCGGTGCAATGAGACCAAGACCAGCAGGACGGCAAGACAGAGGTCACCATGGAGCCCAAGGCGGCGTCACCACCGGAGCCTTTTGCAGGTGAAGACTACTTTTGTCAGGATAAGCTGTACTAGCTATCCCCTTTCAAATTGGTTGTTGTTGGCTCCCTTCCTGCTCAATATTTGGGGGAGAGGACCAGGGGCACTATAAATAGGATTAGCCAGCACAGTAGAAGGCACCCGGTCTCGAACTCATTCAGTTCATACTCGCACCCACCAAGCACAAGAACACCTCGACCTCAGGAGGCTGTTCTTCCCCTTGTACTGTTCATCCTCAGCCCAAGAGGAAATCCACCACCACCACACTGGAGTAGGGTATTACACCACAACGGTGGCCCGAACCAGTATAAATCTTGTGTCCCTTGTGTTGCGAGTTCATCGAGTTAGTCCTTGAGATCTTAGTGAAGCCAGGACGTGTATCGGTAGGGGGAGATCTTCGTGCGCGCGCTAGTGTTCGAACCTTGAGGGCTTTGCCGGAACCCTTGATCCGACAATCACCCTTGAGGTGAATACATTGGGAGGCGAAATTACAAGCCCCTATCTTTCTATGTGTCTTGTTGAAACATTTTGCTCATGTGTATGCGGTCAGTGTTAGCAATCATAGAAGACTATATGCTGGTTGAGTATGTGGAGCTCTTACTTAAACTCTATTGAATAAGTTGAATTACAATTGCTTGGTGACTGAGAACATAGGTTGTTGAGTTTCAAGAGAATACATTGTTTAAACCTTAACATGTGCATTGGTTGCTACTTTAAACATGATAAATTTTATAAGAAAGAGTTGTTGTCATGATGCTAGGAAAAGTGATTGAAATTATCATTAATCAAACTTATGCACTTTGCTAGCATTCACACTTCATAAATTATTTCTTTTATCATTAACCTACTCGAGGACAAGTAGGAATTAAGTGTGGGGATGCTGATACGTCTCCAATGTATCTATAATTTATGAAGTATTCATGCTGTTATATTATCATTCTTGGATATTTTACAATCATTTTATAGCAACTTTATATCCTTTTTGGGACTAACCTATTGACCCAGTGCCCAGTGCCAGTTGCTATTTTTTGCTTGTTTCTTACATCACAGGAAATCAATATCAAACAGAGTCCAAACACCGCGAAACTTTTTGTGGATTTTTTATGGACCAGAAGACCACCAACGGGCCAGAGCTGCACCTCGGGGGTGACCCGAGGGGGGCACAACCCACCAGGGCGCGCCTGGGCCCCCAGGCGTGCCCTTGTGGGTTGTGCTCACGTCGATGGCCTCCCGTACCCCTTCTTTGCACTATAAATTCTCGACTATTGCGAAACCATTTGGGGTTAACCTAATTCAGAAGCTCTGCCACCGCAAGGCTCTGTAGCCACCGAAAACTAATCTAGACCCCATTCCGGCACCCTTCCGGAGGGGGGAATCATCTCCGGTGGCCATCTTCATCATCCCGGCGGCCACCACGATGAGGGGGAGTAGTCCACCCTCGGGGCTGAGTGTTTGTACAAGTAGCTATGTGTTTAATCTCTCTCTCTCTCTCTCGTGTTCCTGAGATGTCACGATCTTGATGTATCGCAGGCTTTGTTAATATAGTCAGGTCATATGGTGTTTTCCCTCTCTATCTTGTTGTGGTGAATTGATTTTTTCCCTTGGAGATTTCATTGTTATCGGATTGAATACTTTTATGGATTTGAGAACACTTGACATATGTCTTGCAATTTAATACTCGTGGTGACAATGGGGTATCGTATTGATTCACTTGATATAAGTTTTGGCACTCAACTCGCGGATTCCCAAGGTGACATTGGGGTAATCTATGCATAGGGGTTGATGCACGTTCTTGTCTTTGTTTCTCCGGTAGAAATCTTGGGGCACTGTATGAAGTTCTTTGTGTTGGATTGAGTATTATGAATATGAATTTTCTTTGGTGTTATTTTAGTATGAACTCTAGGATAGATCGAACGGAATGAATAGCTTTGAGGTGGTTTCGTACCCTACAAACAATTTATTCTTATGTTCTCTGCTAGATAGGAACTTTGGAGTGATTCTTCATTGCATGTTGAGGGACGGTTATGTTGGGGAACGTAGCAGAAATTCAAAAAAAATCCTACGCGTCACCAAGATCTATCTATGGAGAAACTAGCAACGAGGGGAAGGAGAGTGCATCTACATACCCTTGTAGATCGCTAAGCGGAAGCGTTCAAGTGAACGGGGTTGATGGAGTCGTACTCGTCGTGATTCAGATCACCGATGATCCTAGTGCCGAACGGACAGCACCTCCGCGTTCAACACACGTACAGCCCGATGACGTCTCCCACGCCTTGATCGAGCAAGGAGAGAGGGAGAGGTTGAGGAAGATTCCATCCAGCAGCAGGACAACGGCGTGGTGGTGGTGGAGGAGCGTGGCAATCCTGCAGGGCTTCGCCAAGCACCTGCGGGAGAGGAGGAGGTGTCACGGGAGGGAGGGAGGCGCCAGGGCTTCAGGTGTGGCTGCCCTCCCTCCCCTCCACTATAAATAGGGGCAAGGGAGAGGGGGGAGGCGCAGCCTTGCCCCTTCCTCCAAGGAAGGGGTGCGGCCAAGGGGGGGAAGGAGTCCATCCTCCCCAAGGCACCTCGGAGGTGCTTTCCCCTTTGAGGACTCTCCCCTTTTTCTTATATCTTGGTGCATGGGCCTCTTGGGGCTGGTGCCCTTGGCCCATATAGGCCAAGGCGCACCCCCTACAGCCCATGTGGCCCCCCGGGGCAGGTGGACCCCCCCGGTGGACCCCCGGACCCCTTTCGGCACTCCCGGTACAATACCGATAAAGTGCGAAACTTTTCTGGCGACCAAAATAAGACTTCCCATATATAAATCTTTACCTCCGGACCATTCCGGAACTCCTCGTGACGTCCGGGATCTCATCCGGGACTCCGAACAACATTCGGTAACCACATACAAGCTTCCTTTATAACCCTAGCGTCATTGAACCTTAAGTGTGTAGACCCTACGGGTTCGGGAGACATGCAGACATGACCGAGATGTTCTCCGGTCAATAACCAACAGCGGGATCTGGATACCCATGTTGGCTCCCACATGTTCCACGATGATCTCATCGGATGAACCACGATGTCAAGGACTTAATAAATCCCGTATACAATTCCCTTCGTCTATCGGTACGATACTTTCCAGAGATTCGATCGTCGGTATCCCGATACCTTGTTCAATCTCGTTACCGGCAAGTCTTTTTTACTCGTTCCGCAACACATCATCCCGTGATCAACTCCTTGATCACATTGTGCACATTATGATGATGTCCTACCGAGTGGGCCCAGAGATACCTCTCCGTTTACATGGAGTGACAAATCCCAGTCTCGATTCGTGCCACCCAACAGACACTTTCGGAGATACCTGTAGTGTACCTTTATAGCCACCCAGTTACGTTGTGACGTTTGGCACACCCAAAGCACTCCTACGGTATCCGGGAGTTGCACGATCTCATGGTCTAAGGAAATGATACTTGACATTATAAAAGCTTTAGCATACGAACTACATGATCTTGTGCTAGGCTTAGGATTGGGTCTTGTCCATCACATCATTCTCCTAATGATGTGATCCCGTTATCAATGACATCCAATGTCCATGGTCAGGATGTTGGGGAACGTTGCAGAAAATTAAAAATTTTCCTACGGTTTCACCAAGATCCATCTATGAGTTCATCTAGCAACGAGTATTCAGATTAGATAGCATCTACATACCACTTTGTAGATCACAACGGAAGCGTTCGAGTGAACGTGGATGACGTAGTCGTACTTGCCGTGATCCAATTCACCGATGATCTAGTACCGAACGGACGGCACCTCCGCGTTCAACACACGTACGGGACGGGAGACTTCTCCTCCTTCTTGATCCAGCAAGGGGGAAGGAGAGGTTGAGGAAGATCCAGCACGACGGTGTGGTGGTGGATGCAACAGAACTCCGGCAGGGCTTCGCTAAGCAACTACGGGAGGAGGAGGAGGTGTTGCAGGGAGGAGGGAGGAGCCAGGGCATTAGGGTTTGTTTGCTCCTCCTTTTCCCCACTATATATAGGGCCAAGGGAGAGGGGGAGGCGCAGCCCTTGCCCCTTCCTCCAAGGAAGGGTGCGGCCAAGGGTGGGGAGGAGTCCATCCTCCCCAAGGCACCTCGGAGGTGCCTTCCCCTTGTAGGACTCTCCCCTTTTTTTTCTCTCTTGGCGCATGGGCCTCTTGGGGCTTGTTCCCCTCGGCCCAAGCAGGCCAAGGCGCACCCCCTAAGGCCCATGTGGCCCACCAAGGCAGGTGGCCCCACCTGGTGGACCCCGGGACCCCTCCGGTGGTCCCGGTACAATACCGATAACACCGAAATTTGTCCCGATGGCCAAAATAGCACTTCCTATATATAATTATTTACCTCCGGACCATTCTGGAACTCCTCGTGACGTCCGGGATCTCATCCGGGACTCCGAACAACATTCGGGTTACTGCACATACATATCCCTACTACCCTAGCGTCACCGAACCTTAAGTGTGTAGACCCTACGGGTTCGGGAGACATGCAGACATGACCGAGACGGCTCTCGGGCAATAACCAACAGCGGGATCTGGATACCCATGTTGGCTCCCACATGCTCCACGATGATCTCATCGGATGAACCACGATGTCAAGGATTCAATTAATCCCGTATACGATTCCCTTTGTCAATCGGTATTTTACTTGCCCGAGATTCGATCGTCGGTATACCAATACCTCATTCATTCTCGTTATCAGCAAGTCACTTTTCTCGTTCCGTAATGCATGATCCCGTGATCAAACACTTTGATCACATTGAGCTCATTGTGATGATGCATTACCGAGAGGGCCCGGTGATACCTCTCCGTCAAGCGGAGTGACAAATCCCAGTCTCGATCCATGTCAACCCAACAGACACTTTCAGAGATACCCGTAGTATACCTTTATAGTCACCCAGTTACGTTGTGACGTTTGGCATACCCAAAGCACTCCTACGGTATCCGGGAGTTACACGATCTCATGGTCTAAGGAAAGGATACTTGACATTGGAAAACTCTAGCAAACGAACTATGTGATCTTATGATATGTTAAGATTGGCTCTTGTCCATCACATCATTCTCCTAATGATGTGATCCCGTTATCGATGACATCCAATGTCCATAGTCAGGAAACCATGACTATCTGTCGATCAACGAGCTAGTCAACTAGAGGCTCACTAGGGACATATTGTTGTCTGTTATTCACACATGTATTACGATTTCCGGTTAACACAATTATAGCATGAATAAAGACAATTATCATGAATAAGGAAATATAATAATAATGCTTTTATTATTGCCTCTAGGGCATATTTCCAACAGTCTCCCACTTGCACTAGAGTCAATAATCTAGTTACATTGTGATGAATCAAACACCCATAGAGTTCTGGTGTTGATCATGTTTTGCCTTAGGGAGAGATTTAGTCAACGGATCTGCGACATTCAGATCCGTGTGCACTTTACAAATTTCTATGTCTCCAGCTTGAACATTTTCACGAATGGAGTTGAAGCGATGCTTGATGTGCCTGGTCTTCTTGTGAAACCTGGGTTCCTTTGCAAGTGCAATAGCTCCAGTGTTGTCACAGAAGAGCTTGATTGGCCCCGACGCATTGGGTATGACTCCGAGGTCGGTGATGAATTCCTTACCCAAATTGCTTCATGTGCTGCCTCCGAGGCTGCCATGTACTCCGCTTCACATGTAGATCCCGCCACGATGCTTTGCTTGCAACTGCACCAGCTTACTGCCCCACCATTCAAAATATACACGTATCCGGTTTGTGACTTAGAGTCATCCAGATCTGTGTCGAAGCTAGCGTCGACGTAACCTTTTACGACGAGCTCTTCGTCACCTCCATAAACGAGAAACATTTCCTTGGTCCTTTTCAGGTACTTCAGGATATTCTTGACCGCTGTCCAGTGTTCCTTGCCGGGATTACTTTGGTACCTTCCTACCAAACTTACGGCAAGGTTTACATCAGGTCTGGTACACAGCATGGCATACATAATAGAACCTATGGCTGAGGCATAGGGGATGACACTCATCTCTTCTATATCTTCTGCCGTGGTCGGACATTGAGCTGAGCTCAATTTCACACCTTGTAACACAGGTAAGAACCCTTTCTTAGATTGATCCATATTGAACTTCTTCAATATTTTATCAAGGTATGTGCTTTGTGAAAGACCTATGAGGCGTCTTGATCTATCTCTATAGATCTTGATGCCTAATATATAAGCAGCTTCTCCAAGGTCCTTCATTGAAGAACTCTTATTCAAGTAGGCCTTGATGCTGTCCAAAAGTTCTATATCATTTCCCATCAAAAGTATGTCGTCTACATATAATATGAGAAATGCTACAGAGCTCCCACTCACTTTCTTGTAAACACAGGCTTCTCCATAAGTCTGTGTAAACCCAAACGCTTTGATCATCTCATCAAAGCGAATGTTCCAACTCCGAGATGCTTGCACCAGCCCATAAATCGAGCGTTGGAGCTTGCACACCTTGTCAGCATTCTTAGGATCGACAAAACCTTCCGGCTGCATCATATACAATTCTTCCTTAAGGAAACCATTAAGGAATGCCGTTTTGACGTCCATTTGCCATATCTCATAATCATAGTATGCGGCAATTGCTAACATGAATCTGACGGACTTCAGATTCGCTACCGGTGAGAAAGTCTCATCGTAGTCAATTCCTTGAACTTGTCGATAACCCTTAGCGACAAGCCGAGCTTTATAGATGGCCACATTACCATCCGCGTCTGTCTTCTTCTTAAAGATCCATTTATTTTCTATCGCTCGCCGATCATCGGGCAAGTCTGTCAAAGTCCATACTTTGTTTTCATACATGGATCCTATCTCGGATTTCATGGCTTCCAGCCATTTGTCGGAATCCGGGCCCGCCATTGCTTCCTCATAGTTCGAAGATTCACCGTTGTCTAACAACATGATTTCCAAGACAGGGTTCCCGTACCACTCTGGTGCGGAACGTGTCCTTGTGGACCTTGGAATTTCAGTAGGAGCTTGATTAGAAGTATCTTGATCATCATCATTAATTTCCTCTCTAGTCGGTGCAGGCACCTCAGGAACGATTTCTTGAGTTTCGCCATTTTCCGGTTCAAGAGGCAACACTTCATCAAGTTCTACTTTCCTCCCACTTACTTCTTTCGAGAGAAACTCTTTCTCTAGAAAGGATACATTCTTGGCAACAAAGATCTTGCCTTCGGATCTGAGGTAGAAGGTATACCCAACAGTTTCTTTAGGGTATCCTATGAAGACGCATTTTTCCGATTTGGGTTCGAGCTTTTCAGGTTGAAGTTTCTTGACATAAGCATCGCATCCCCAAACTTTTAGAAACGACAGCTTAGGTTTCTTCCCAAACCATAATTCATGCGGTGTCGTCTCAACGGATTTCGACGGAGCCCTATTTAAAGTGAATGCGGCAGTCTCTAAAGCATAGCCCCAAAAAGATAGCGGTAAGTCGGTAAGATACATCATAGATCGCACCATGTCTAATGGAGTGCGATTACGACGTTCGGACACACCATTACGCTGAGGTGTTCCAGGCGGCGTGAGTTGTGAAACTATTCCACATTTTCTTAAGTGTGTGCCAAATTCGTGACTCAAGTATTCTCCTCCATGATCTGATCGTAGAAACTTGATCTTTCTATCACGTTGATTTTCAACCTCACTCTGAAATTCCTTGAACTTTTCAAAGGTCTCAGACTTGTGTTTCATTAAGTAGAAATACCCATATCTACTCAAGTCATCAGTGAGGGTGAGAACATAACGATAGCCACCGCGAGCCTCAACACTCATTGGACCGCACACATCGGTATGTATGATTTCCAATAAGTTGGTTGCTCGCTCCATTGTTCCTGAGAACGGAGTCTTGGTAATTTTACCCATGAGGCATGGTTCGCACGTGTCAAATGATTCATAATCAAGAGACTCTAAAAGTCCATCTGCATGGAGCTTCTTCATGCGTTTGACACCTATGTGACCAAGGCGGCAGTGCCACAAATATGTGAGACTATTGTTATCAACTTTCACTCTTTTGGTATTCACACTATGAATATGTGTATCATCACGTACGAGATTCATTAAGAATAAACCATTAACCATCGGAGCATGACCATAAAACATATCTCTCATATAAATGGAACAACCATTATTCTCTGATTTAAATGAGTAGCCATCTCGAATTAAGCGAGATCCAGATACAATGTTCATGCTCAAACTTGGCACTAAATAACAATTATTGAGGTTTAAAACTAATCCCGTAGGTAAATGTAGAGGCAGCGTGCCGACGGCGATCACATCGACCTTGGAACCATTCCCGACGCGCATCGTCACCTCGTCCTTCGCCAGTCTCCGTTTATTCCGCAGCTCCTGCTTTGAGTTACATATGTGAGCAACTGCACCGGTATCAAATACCCAAGAGTTACTACGAGTACTGGTAAGGTACACATCAATTACATGTATATCACATATACCTTTGGTTTTGTCGGCCTTCTTGTCCGCTAAATATTTGGGGCAGTTCCGCTTCCAGTGACCACTTCCCTTGCAATAAAAGCACTCAGTTTCGGGCTTGGGTCCATTCTTTGGCTTCTTCCCGGCAACTTGCTTACCGGGCGCGGCAACTTCCTTGCCGTCCTTCTTGAAGTTCTTTTTACCCTTGCCCTTCTTGAACTTAGTGGTTTTATTCACCATCAACACTTGATGCTCCTTCTTGATTTCTACCTCTGCTGATTTCAGCATAGCATATACCTCAGGAATGGTCTTTACCATCCCCTGCATATTGTAGTTCATCACAAAGCTCTTGTAGCTAGGTGGAAGCGACTAGAGGATTCTGTCAATGACCGCTTCATCCGGGAGATTAACTTCCAGTTGAGTCATGCGGTTGTGCAACCCAGACATTTTGAGTATGTGTTCACTGACAGAACTATTTTCCTCCATCTTACAGCTAAAGAATTTGTCGGAGACTTCATATCTCTCGACCCGGGCATGAGCTTGGAAAACCATTTTCAGCTCTTCGAACATCTCATATGCTCCATGTCTCTCAAAACGCTTTTGGAGTCCCGGCTCTAAGCTGTAAAGCATGCCGCACTGAACGAGGGAGTAATCATCGCAGCGTGACTGCCAAGCGTTCATAACGTCTTGTTCTGCAGGGAGAATAGGTGCGTCACCCAGCGGTGCTCTTAGGACATAATCTTTCTTGGCAGCTATGAGGATGATCCTCAGGTTCCGGACCCAGTCCGTATAGTTGCTACCATCGTCTTTCAGCTTGGTTTTCTCTAGGAACGCGTTGAAGTTGAGGACTACGTTGGCCATTTGATCTACAAGACATATTGTAAATATTTAGACTAGGTTCATGATAATAAAGTTCATTTAATCAAATTTAATGAACTCCCACTTAGATAGACATCCCTCTACTAGTCATCTAAGTATTACATGATCCGAGTCAACTAGGCCGTGTCCGATCATCACGTGAGACGGACTAGCCAACATCGGTGAACATCTTCATGTTGATCGTATCTTCTATACGACTCATGCTCGACCTTTCGGTCTTCTGTGTTCCGAGGCCATGTCTGTACATGCTAGGCTCGTCAAGTCAACCTAAGTGTTTTGCGTGTGTAAATCTGTCTTACACCCGTTGTATGCGAACGTAAGGACCTATCACACCCGATCATCACGTGGTGCTTCGGAACGACGAACCTTAGCAACGGTGCACAGTTAGGGAGAACACTTTCTTGAAATTATTATGAGGGATCATCTTATTTACTACCGTCGTTCTAAGTAAACAAGATGCAAAACATGATAAACATCACATGCAATCAAATAATAAACGTGACATGATATGGCCAATATCACATAGCTCCTTCGATCTCCATCTTGGGGCTCCATGATCATCTTGTCACCGGCTTGACACCATGATCTTCATCATCATGATCTTCATCATCGTGTCTCCATGAAGTTGCTCGCCAACTATTACTTCTACTACTATGGCTAACGCGTTTAGCAATAAAGTAAAGTAATTTACATGGCGATTCTCAATGACACGCAGGTCATACAAAAAATAAAGACAACTCCTATGGCTCCTGCCGGTTGTCATACTCATCGACATGCAAGTCGTGATTCCTATTACAATAGCATGAACATCTCATACATCACATATAGATCATTCATCATACATCACAAGTTTGGCCATATCATATCACAAAGCACTTGCTGCAAAAACAAGTTAGACGTCCTCTAATTGTTGTTGCAAGTTTTACGTGGCTGAATTAGGGTTCTAGCAAGAACGTTTTCTTACCTACGTAAAAGCCACAACGTGATTTGTCAACTTCTATTTACCCTTAATAAGGACCCTTTTCATCGAATCCGCTCCAACTAAAGTAGGAGAGACAGACACCCGCCAGCCACCTTATGCAACTAGTGCATGTTAGTCGGTGGAACCGGTCTCACGTAAGCGTACGTGTAAGGTTGGTCCGGGCCGCTTCATCCCACAATACCGCTGAAGCAAGATAAGACTAGTAGCGGCAAGAAGAGTTGACAACATCTACGCCCACAACAAATTGTGTTCTACTCGTGCAAGAAGAACTACGCATAGACCTAGCTCATGATGCCACTGTTGGGGAACGTTGCAGAAAATTAAAAATTTTCCTACGGTTTCACCAAGATCCATCTATGAGTTCATCTAGCAACGAGTATTCAGATTAGATAGCATCTACATACCACTTTGTAGATCACAACGGAAGCGTTCGAGTGAACGTGGATGAGGTAGTCGTACTTGCCGTGATCCAATTCACCGATGATCTAGTACCGAACGGACGGCACCTCCGCGTTCAACACACGTACGGGACGGGAGACTTCTCCTCCTTCTTGATCCAGCAAGGGGGAAGGAGATGTTGAGGAAGATCCAGCACGACGGTGTGGTGGTGGATGCAGCAGAACTCCGGCAGGGCTTCGCTAAGCAACTACGGGAGGAGGAGGAGGTGTTGCAGGGAGGAGGGAGGAGCCAGGGCATTAGGGTTTGTTTGCTCCTCCTTTTCCCCACTATATATAGGGCCAAGGGAGAGGGGGAGGCGCAGCCCTTGCCCCTTCCTCCAAGGAAGGGTGCGGCCAAGGGTGGGGAGGAGTCCATCCTCCCCAAGGCACCTCGGAGGTGCCTTCCCCTTGTAGGACTCTCCCCTTTTTTTTCTCTCTTGGCGCATGGGCCTCTTGGGGCTTGTTCCCCTCGGCCCAAGCAGGCCAAGGCGCACCCCCTAAGGCCCATGTGGCCCACCAAGGCAGGTGGCCCCACCTGGTGGACCCCGGGACCCCTCCGGTGGTCCCGGTACAATACCGATAACACCGAAACTTGTCCCGATGGCCAAAATAGCACTTCCTATATATAATTATTTACCTCCGGACCATTCCGGAACTCCTCGTGACGTCCGGGATCTCATCCGGGACTCTGAACAACATTCGGGTTACTGCACATACATATCCCTACAACCCTAGCGTCACCGAACCTTAAGTGTGTAGACCCTACGGGTTCGGGAGACATGCAGACATGACCGAGACGGCTCTCGGGCAATAACCAACAGCGGGATCTGGATACCCATGTTGGCTCCCACATGCTCCACGATGATCTCATCGGATGAACCACGATGTCGAGGATTCAATTAATCCCGTATACGATTCCCTTTGTCAATCGGTATTTTACTTGCCCGAGATTCGATCGTCGGTATACCAATACCTCATTCAATCTCGTTATCAGCAAGTCACTTTTCTCGTTCCGTAATGCATGATCCCGTGATCAAACACTTTGATCACATTGAGCTCATTGTGATGATGCATTACCGAGAGGGCCCGGTGATACCACTCCGTCAAGCGGAGTGACAAATCCCAGTCTCGATCCATGTCAACCCAACAGACACTTTCAGAGATACCCGTAGTATACCTTTATAGTCACCCAGTTACGTTGTGACGTTTGGCATACCCAAAGCACTCCTACGGTATCCGGGAGTTACACGATCTCATGGTCTAAGGAAAGGATACTTGACATTGGAAAACTCTAGCAAACGAACTATGCGATCTTATGATATGTTAAGATTGGGTCTTGTCCATCACATCATTCTCCTAATGATGTGATCCCGTTATCGATGACATCCAATGTCCATAGTCAGGAAACCATGACTATCTGTCGATCAACGAGCTAGTCAACTAGAGGCTCACTAGGGACATATTGTTGTCTGTTATTCACACATGTATTACGATTTCCGGTTAACACAATTATAGCGCGAATAAAGACAATTATCATGAATAAGGAAATATAATAATAATGCTTTTATTATTGCCTCTAGGGCATATTTCCAACACAGGAAACCGTAACCATCTATTGATCAATGAGCTAGTCAACTAGAGGCTTACTAGGGACATGGTGTTGTCTATGTATCCACACATGTATCTGAGTTTCCTATCAATACAATTCTAGCATGGATAATAAACGATTATCATGAACAAGGAAATATAATAATAATCAATTTATTATTGCCTCTAGGGCATATTTCCAACAGTCTCCCACTTGCACTAGAGTCAATAATCTAGTTCACATCGATATGTGATTAACACTCAAGGTCACATCCCTATGTGACTAACACCCAAGAGTTCTGGGTTTGATCATGTTATGCTTGTGAGAGATGTTATAGTCAACGGGTCTGAACCTTTCAGATCCGTGTGTGCTTTACAAATCTCTATGTCATCTCCTAGATGCAGTTTCCACGCTCTATTTGGAACTATTCCAAATAACTGTTCTACTATACGAATCCAATTTACTACTTAGAATAACCTGGATCAGTGTCAAAGTTTGCATCGGCGTAACCCTTTACGACGAACTCTTTTACCACCTCCATAATCGAGAAAATTCCTCAGTCCACTAGTTACTAAGGATAACCTTGACCGTTGTCCTGTGATCCATTTCTAGATCACACTTGTACCCCTTGACTGACTCATGGTTTGGCACACTTCAGGTGCGGTACACTACATAGCATACTGTAGAGCCTATGTCTAAGCATAGGGGACGACCCTCGTCCTTTCTCTCTCTTCTGCCGCGGTCAGGTCTTGAGTCTTACTCAATACTCACGCGTGTAATACAGCCAAGAACTCCTTCTTTGCTGATCTATTTTGAATTCCTTCAAAATCTTGTTACGGTATGTATTCATTTGAAAGTACTATTAAGCGATTTTGATCTATCCTTATAGATCTTGATGCTCAATGTTCAAGTAGCTTAATCCAGGTTTTCCATTGAAAACACTCTTCAAATAACCCTATATGTTTTCCAGAAATTCTACATCATTTCTGATCAACAATATGTCAACAACATATACTCATCAGAAATTCTATAGTGCTCCCACTCACTTCTTTGGAAATACAAGTTTCTCATAAACTTTGTATAAACCTAAAATCTTTGATCAACTCATCAAAGTGTACATTCCAACTCCGAGATGCTTACTCCAGTCCTCAGAAGGATTGCGGGAGCTTTGCATACTTATTAGCATCTTTCAGGATTGACAAAACCTTCTGGCTGTATCACATACAACCTTTCCTCAAGAAAATCGTCGAGGAAACAATGTTTTGACATCCTATCTGCACAATTTCATAAATAATGCAGTAATCGCTAACATAATTCCAACAGACTCTTAGCATCGCTACGAGTGTCATCGCAGTCAATTCCTTGAACTTGTCGGGAAACATCTTAATGACAAGTCGAGCTTTCTTAATGGTGACATTTACCATCATTGTCCGTCTTCCTTTTAAAATCCATCTGTACTCAACAGCCTCACGACCATCGAGCCGTTCTGCCAAAGTCTACACTTTGTTTTCATACATGGATCCTCTCTCGGATTTTATGGCCTCGAGCCATTCATCGGAATCCGGGCCCACCATCGCTTCTCCATAGCTCGTAGGTTCATTGTTGTCTAGCAACATGACTTCCAAGACAGGATTACATACCACTCCGAAGTAGTACGCATCCTTGTCATCCTACGAGGTTTGGGAGTGACTTGATCCGAAGTCTCATGATCACTATCATAAGCTTCCACTTCAATTGGTGTAGGTGCCATAGGAACAACTCCTGTGCCCTGCTACACACTAGTTGAAGTGACGGTTCAATAACCTCATCAAGTCTCCACCATCCTCCCACTCAATTCTTTCGAGAGAAACTTTTCCTCGAGAAAGGACCCGATTTGAGAAACAATCCCTATTGCTTTCGGATCTGAGACAGGAGGTATACCCAACTTTTTTTGGGGTTCCTATGAAGATGCAGTTATCCGCTTTGGGTTCGAGCTTATCAGCCTGAAACTTTTCATATAAGCGTCGCAGCCCCAAACTTTTAAGAAATGACAGCTTAGGTTTCTCTAAACCATAGTTCATATGGTGTCATCTCATCGGAATTACGTGGTGCCCTATTTAAAGTGAGTGCGGTTGTCTCTAATGCCTAACCCATGAACGATAGTGGTAATTCGATAAGAGACACCATGGTATGCATCATATCAATAGGGTGCAGTTATGATGTTCGGACACACCATCACACTATGGTGTTCCAGGCGGTACTAGTCGTGAAACAATTTCCACAATGTCTCAATTGTGTACCAAACTCGCAACTCAGATATTCATCTCTATGATCATATCATAGATATTTTATCCTCTTGGCACGACGATATTCAACTTCATTCTGAAATTACTTGAACCATTCAATAATTCAGACTTGTGTTTCATCAAGTAAATATGCTCAGTATCTACTCAAATCATCTGTGAAGTAAGAGCATAACGATATCCACTGCGTGCCTCAGCACTCATTGGACTGCACACATCAAAATGTGTTACTTCCAACAAGTTGCTTTCTTGTTCCATTTTACTGAAACCGAAGCTTTTAGTCATCTTGCCCATGTGGTATGATTTGCATGTCTCAAGCGATTCGAAATCAAGCGAGTCCAAACGGTCCATCTGCATGGAGTTTCTTCATGCGTATATACCAATAGACATGGTTCACATGTCTCAATCCTTTTCAAAAATGAGTGAGTCCAAAGATCCATCAACATGGAGCTTCTTCATGCGTTTTATACCAATATGACTCACACGGCAGTGCCACAAGTAGGTGGTACTATCATTACTATCTTATATCTTTTGGCATGAACATGTGTATCACTATGATCGAGATTCAATAAACCATCCATTTTAGGTGCAAGACCATTGAAGGTATTATTCAAATAAATAGAGTAACCATTATTCTCCTTAAATGAATAACCGTATTGCGATAGACATAATCCAATCATGTCTATGCTCAACGCAAACACCAAATAACAATTATTTAGGTTTAACACCAATCTCGATGGTAGAGGGAGCGTGCGATGCTTGATCACATCAACCTTGGAAACACTTCCAACACATCTCGTCAGCTCACCTTTAGCTAGTCTCCGTTTATTTCGTAGCTTTTATTTCGAGTTACTAACACTTAGCAACCGAACCGGTATCTAATACCCTGATGCTACTAGGAGTACTAGTAAAGTACACATTCACATAATGTATATCCAATATACTTCTGTCGACAACCTTCTCATCTACCAAGTATCTAGGGTAATTCTGCTCTAGTGGCTGTTCCCCTTATTACAGAAGCACTCAGTCTCGGGTGTGGGTTCAACCTTGGGTTTCTCCACTAGAGCAGCAGCTGATTTGCCGTTTCATGAAGTATCCCTTCTTGCCCTTGCCCTTCTTGAAACTAGTGGTTTCACTAACCATCAACAATTGATGCTCCTTCTTGATTTCTACTTTCGTGGTGTCAAACATCGCGAATATTTCAAGGATCATTTTATCTATCCCTGATATGTTATAGTTCATTACGAAGCTCTAGCAGCTTGGTGGCAATGACTTTGGAGAAACATCACTATCTTATCTGGAAGATCAACTCCCACTCGATTCAAGTGATTGTTGTACTCAGACAATCTGAGCACAAGCTCAACGATTGAGCTTTTCTCCCTTAGTTTGCAGGCCAAGAAAATCGTCGGAGGTCTTATACCTCTTGACGTGGGCACGAGCCTGAAATCCCAATTTCAGCCCTCGAAACATCTCATATGTTCCGCGACATTTCAAAAATGTCTTCGGTGCCTCAATTCTAAACCATTTAACATTACCGAACTATCATGTAGTCATCAAAACGTGTATGTCAGATGTTCGCATCCACAGACCACGTTCGAGGTCCAGCACACCGAGCGGTGCATTAAGGACATAAGCCTTCTATTTTCCGCATAATTGCTACTGTTAACTTTCAACAATATTTTCTCTAGGAACATATCTAAAATAGTAGAACTAAAGCGCGAGCTACGACATAATTTGCAAAGATCTTTTGACTATGTTCAGGATAATTAAGTTCATCTTATGAACTCCCACTCAGATAGACATCCCTCTAGTCATCCAAGTGATTACATGATCCGAGTCAACTAGGCCGTGTCCGATCATCACGTGAGACGGACTAGTCAACGTCGGTGAACATCTTCATGTTGATCATATCTACCATACGACTCATGCTCGACCTTTCGGTCTTCTTGTGTTCCGAGGCCATGTCTGTACATGCTAGGCTCGTCAAGTCAACCTAAGTGTTTCGCGTGTGTAAATCTGGCTTACACCCATTGTATGTGAATGTAAGAATCTATCACACCCGATCATCACGTGGTGCTTCGAAACGACGAACTTTCGCAACGGTGCACAGTTAGGGGGAACACTTTCTTGAAATTTTAATGAGGGATCATCTTATTTACTACCGTCGTTCTAAGCAAATAAGATGTATAAACATGATAAACATCACATGCAATCAAATAGTGACATGATATGGCCATCATCACTTCGCTCCTTTTGATCTCCATCTTCGGGGCTCCATGATCATCGTCGTCACCGGCATGACACCATGATCTCCATCATCATGATCTCCATCATCGTGTCTTCATGAAGTTGTCACGTCAACTATTACTCCTACTACTATGGCTAACGCTTGAGCAATAAAGTAAAGTAATTACATGACGTTTATGTTGACACGCAGGTCATAAATAAATTAAGACAACTCCTATGGCTCCTGCCGGTTGTCATACCATCGACATGCAAGTCGTGATTCCTATTACAAGAACATGATCATCTCATACATCACATATATCATTCATCACATCCTTTTGTCCATATCACATCACATAGCATACCCTGCAAAAACAAGTTAGACGTCCTCTAATTGTTGTTTGCATGTTTTACGTGGCTGCTATGGGTTTCTAGCAAGAACGTTTCTTACCTACGCAAAACCACAACGTGATATGTCAATTGCTATTTACCCTTCATAAGGACCCTTTTCATCGAATCCGATCCGACTAAAGTGGGAGAGACTGGCACCCGCTAGCCACCTTATGCAACTAGTGCATGTCAGTCGGTGGAACCTGTCTCACGTAAGTGTACGTGTAAGGTCGGTCCGGGCCGCTTCATCCCACAATGCCGCCGAATCAAGATTGACTAGTAACGGTAAGCATATTGAACAAAATCAACGCCCACAACTACTTTGTGTTCTACTCGTGCAAAGAATCTACGCAATAGACCTAGCTCATGATGCCACTGTTGGGGAACGTAGCAGAAATTCAAAGATTTTCCTACGCGTCACCAAGATCTATCTATGGAGAAACTAGCAACGAGGGGAAGGAGAGTGCATCTACATACCCTTGTAGATCGCTAACCGGAAGCGTTCAAGTGAACGGGGTTGATGGAGTCGTACTCGTCGTGATTCAGATCACCGATGATCCTAGTGCCGAACGGACAGCACCTCCGCGTTCAACACACGTACAACCCGATGACGTCTCCCACGCCTTGATCCAGCAAGGAGAGAGGGAGAGGTTGAGGAAGAATCCATCCAGCAGTAGCACAACGGCGTGGTGGTGGTGGAGGAGCGTGGCAATCCTGCAGGGCTTCGCCAAGCACCTGCGGGAGAGGAGGAGGTGTCACGGGAGGGAGGGAGGCGCCAGGGCTTCAGGTGTGGCTGCCCTCCCTCCCCTCCACTATATATAGGGGCAAGGGAGAGGGGGGAGGCGCAGCCTTGCCCCTTCCTCCAAGGAAGGGGTGCGGCCAAGGGGGGGAAGGAGTCCATCCTCCCCAAGGCACCTCGGAGGTGCTTTCCCCTTTGAGGACTCTCCCCTTTTTCTTATATCTTGGCGCATGGGCCTCTTGGGGCTGGTGCCCTTGGCCCATATAGGCCAAGGCGCACCCCCTACAGCCCATGTGGCCCCCCGGGGCAGGTGGACCCCCCCCCCCGGTGGACCCCCGGACCCCTTTCGGCACTCCCGGTACAATACCGATAAAGTGCGAAACTTTTCTGGCGACCAAAATAAGACTTCCCATATATAAATCTTTACCTCCGGACCATTACGGAACTCCTCGTGACGTCCGGGATCTCATCCGGGACTCCGAACAACATTCAGTAACTACATACAAGCTTCCTTTATAACCCTAGCGTCATCGAACCTTAAGTGTGTAGACCCTACGGGTTCGGGAGACATGCAGACATGACCGAGATGTTCTCCGGTCAATAACCAACAGCGGGATCTGGATACCCATGTTGGCTCCCACATGTTCCACGATGATCTCATCGGATGAACCATGATGTCAAGGACTTAATCAATCCCGTATACAATTCCCTTTGTCTATCGGTACGATACTTGCCCGAGATTCGATCGTCGGTATCCCGATACCTTGTTCAATCTCGTTACCGGCAAGTCTTTTTTACTCGTTCCGCAACACATCATCCCGTGATCAACTCCTTGATCACATTGTGCACATTATGATGATGTCCTACCGAGTGGGCCCAGAGATACCTCTCCGTTTACATGGAGTGACAAATCCCAGTCTCGATTCGTGCCACCCAACAGACACTTTCGGAGATACCTGTAGTGTACCTTTATAGCCACCCAGTTACGTTGTGACGTTTGGCACACCCAAAGCACTCCTACGGTATCCGGGAGTTGCACGATCTCATGGTCTAAGGAAATGATACTTGACATTATAAAAGCTTTAGCATACGAACTACATGATCTTGTGCTAGGCTTAGGATTGGGTCTTGTCCATCACATTATTCTCCTAATGATGTGATCCCGTTATCAATGACATCCAATGTCCATGGTCAGGAAACTGTAACCATCTATTGATCAACGAGCTAGTCAACTAGAGGCTTACTAGGGACATGGTGTTGTCTATGTATCCACACATGTATCTGAGTTTCCTATCAATACAATTCTAGCATGGATAATAAACGATTATCATGAACAAGGAAATATAATAATAATCAATTTATTATTGCCTCTAGGGCATATTTCCAACAGGTTATATGATCCAATTATATTAGCATTGTTGAGAGATTGCACTAGCGAAAGTACGGACCCTAGGCCTTGTTTTCAAGCATTGCAATACCGTTTTTGTGCCTGTTTACTATTTGCTACCTTGCTGCTTTTATTTATTTAGATTATAAAAATATATTTCTACCATCCATATTACACTTGTATCACCATCTCTTCGCCGAACTAGTGCACCTATGCAAATTGCCATTGTATTGGGTGTGTTGAGGACACAAGAGATTTCTTGTATTTGATTGAAGGGTCGTTTGAGAGAGACCATCTTCATCCCACACCTCTCACGGATTGATAAACCTTAGTTCATCCGCTTGAGGTAAAATTGCTACTGTCCTACAAAACTCTGCGCTTGGAGGCCCAACATGTGTCTACAAGAATAAAGTTGCGTAGTAGACATCAAATAGCAATGATAGATGTGTGTGATGTCTCTTTCTATCACTAAGATTGAGCACCGCAAGATCGAATCCATCATAAAGCACCTCTTCCCATGGCAAGAAAAGTCAATCTAGTTGGCCAAACTAAACCAATAAATCGGAGAAGAAATACGAGGCTACAAAAATCATGCATAAAAGAGTTAAAAGAAAATTCAAATAATATCCATGGATAGATCTGATCATAAGCTCACAATTCATCGATCCCAACACCCACACCGCAAAAAGTCATTATATCAAATAGATCTTCAAGAACATCGAGGAGAACATTGTATTGAAGATCAAAAAGAGAGAAGAAGCCATCTAGCTACTAACTACGAACCTGTAGGTCTATGGTAAACTACTCCGTGATTATTTCCCCATCTGGCAAGGTGCCAGGAAAGGACTCTAGATTGGATCTCATGGTTCTGGAACTTGCGGCAGCGGAAAACGTATTCTGAGGGCTCCCCTAAGGACTTTTGTATTTTAGAGTATTTATTACAGAGGCGGAGGTAGGTCAAAACGATGCTTGTGGGCCCCACTACCCACTAGGGTGCATGGAGGGCCTCTTGCGCGCCCTGGTGCCAAGTGGACCCCACTTTCATCTTCTGGTTCCCTCTCGGAGGTTCCAGGGTCTCTTATCACCCAAAAAAATCTCCAAAAGTTTCGTGGCATTTGGACTTCGTTTGGTATTGATATTCTACAAAGTAAAAAAACAAGCAAAAAACAGCAACTGACACGGGGCACTAAGCTAATAGGTTAGTCCCAAAAAAATGATATAAAGTTGCTTGTAAATGTATATAAAACATCCAAGATTGATAATGTAATAGCATGGAACAATAAAAAATTATAGATACGTTGGAGACGTATCAAGGGCTACTGGTTAAATATCTTCAGATCATAAACAACACCAATTGCAAAAATATCCGCAAAAATTGTCTCACGGACACCGGCTTGGCGGCAAAGAAAAATTTCTTCAGGGGGCGGTCATCAACATCGACAACTCAAGACCAAGGTGGTGCGAACCACTTTAGAGGCAGACCGGCATGGAAGCCGACTACAAGTGGCTGGTTGTGCAAGAAACCTTTTCTGGCATGGAGCTTCACCATACTCCTTCAATATTTTCGAAGACAGTGGTGGTTTTAGTCACCTAGGATGCTGTTGGACATCGGAGCTCAATTACAAGAAGGCACTAATCGGGGAAATTTCCCTTTGAACTAGTTTTCAAGCTCGATGAGCAAAGACGAAGGGTAGCTTGGATGAACCGAGGTGCCTCCTTACTTGAACCGGTTCAGGGGCTACTGATGGTGTCCCGGCTAGGGGGCCTCTCACCATGTCGCCTCCCGGGATGGTGGGCTGGGCTGAGGAGCCCCTTGTTGTTTCCATCTGGCCACTTTGGGTGGGCCATGGCGATCTACAAAGAAATTCAAGAACGCACGCCGGCGTGCAACAGGGGTCCGTGTCCGAGCGGCCTGGACATCCCATCGCACGAGTGTGGTCCAAGCACGCTGCTACTTGTGATAGATGTTGGGTTTCCCCAAAGAGGAAGTGCGAAGTAGTGTAGTATCAAAAAATATTTCCCATAGTTAAGGACCAATGTTTATTGAACCAATAGGAGACACCACATAGACAAGATAAACGGTACCTATACACACAAAGCAAATACTTGAACCCAAGGACAACAAGAGGGTTGTCAATCCCTTTGTTCTTGCCAATAGCAAGGATTAAATCTAATAGTGGTAGATAGATAAAATAGAAATAGAAATAAAAGGTTAATAAAAACAGCAAGCAATTTTTAGACTTTTAGTAAATATGAAGTGAATGGACCCGACGGCCATAGGTTCACAAGAGGCATCTCTCTCATAAGCATAGCAACGATGGGTAAACAAATTATTGTTGGAAATTGATAGAATAGCTCATAGTTATGATGATTATTCATGGCATGATCAATATACAGACATTACATCCGTGACAAGTAACAAAAATTCATCTGCATCTACTACTATTATTCCACCCCTCAGCCGCTATCCAACATGCATCTTAAGGTATTAAATTCACAACAGATAAAGTAATGGTTGGAGCATGATGACACAATGTAGACAAAGTGAGACCAAATAATATATTCAAACCCGCCATTTTACCTTAGTAGCAACAATAAAATATGCGCCTTGCAATTCATCCTGTCATAGAGTAAGGACGTCACAAGATTGAATGTACTACCAAGCACCTCTCCCACTGAATATAAATCAATCTATTTGTCCAAGGAAGACGGATAGATCAGAGAGAATGACAAGGGTATAAAATCACACATACTAAACCTCAAAAGGACTCAAATACTTTCAATGAATTATCTGATCATAAACCCACAATTCGTTGGATCCCAAAAACACACCACAAAAGTTACACCGGATTAATCTCAGATGAGATCATTGTATTGAAGATCAAAAGAGTGAGAGAAAGCCATCTAGCTACCGCTATTGACCCATAGGTCCCGTCGAAACTACTCACACGTCATCTTGGAGGCAACAAGGTTGATGAAGATTGCCTCCCCAATGGTTTTCCCCTCCGGCAGAATACTGGAGAGGCCTCCGGATGGGATCGCCGAAGAACAAAGACTTACGGCAGCGAAAAAATTGTTTTGGGACCTCTCCTGGTGATTTCTGGGTATATGGAAACTTATAGCACTAGAATTACGTCAAACAAAGGCAGAGGGGGGCCACAAGGCACCTGGGCGCGCCCTACCCCCTAGGGTGTACCCCTACCTTGTGGTTCCCTCGTGTATCGTCTGGTCTTCTCCCGAAGCTTCCAGTGTCTCTTTTTGTCCAGAAAAAATCATCAAAAAGTTTCGTCATGTTTGGACTTCGATTGGTATTGATTTTCTAGAAAACCAAAAACATGCATAAAGAAGGAGCTGGCACTGGGCACTGAGTATAGGTTAGTCCCCAAAAAATGGTACAAAATGGCATATAAAGCATAGAAGATTGATAGTATAATAGCATGAAGCAACTAAAAATTATAGATACGTTGGAGACGTATCACGCGCCACCACTAATGTCATTCACTTTATACGTTCGGTGTGGGCGACAGTAAAGCAATTGTGAAAGTTGGTCCATACCGCCTCGCAAAGGACACGAGAAAGAGGATGCGCAAAAAATAGTCCATGAAACCATATTGATTACCGGCTTGGGTTATTACGAGTAGCTATCGGGTTAGTGTTTGTTCTGTTGCAAAGACCATGTGGACTTGTCCGGTTCATGCGTCTAGTGGTGCTGCAGCTTCTGGTGTGGTTCATTAGGTGTTTTTTTGTTAGTGCGAGCTAAAAGTGCAACTAATCCCAGGGTGATTTTGGTCATTAATAACAACATATATGTCATTGAACTAATGCATATTCAAAGATTGATTTCAGGAAAGTTCAATATTAGCATGGCAAGGACATGTGGAAGTGGACCCCTCAAAATGCTATGAAAACATATTGACGCAAAGCTCCAAGACTCTCAATTTTTGGTTAAGTGATCCAAGACCACATCGAGTCCATAGGAAATCCAATACTATTAAAAGGGGATGAGGTTTTGATCATAAACCCTCAGCCACATTCCCACATTCGAATCTATCCAAACCCTAACTTTCAAACTCGGTCCCAACAAAACTTCCACATTTGGACCCACCGAGTTGATCCTAGACAAAGCCACAACCAAACTCTAGAAATTTGGTTCTACTGAGATGACGTTCGGTCCCACTAAATTGTTGTGACAAAGTTTCTGCAACCCTTTCACTCCATTTTGGAATTACCGAGTTGGTTTAATCGGAACTACCGAAACGGGGTTTCACTTAGGTCATCACATATCAGTCCCTCCAAGTTGATCTGTTCGGTCTCACCGAGATGCCTAACGTTCGAATCTTTTACACCGGTCGGTCTCACCGAGATTTGTTTCGGTGTCACTGAGTTGAATCAAAAGGTTGTAACGGTTGGATTCTTGGTGAAGGCTATCTATACCCCTCCACCCCACTCACTCTCTAAGAGAGCCATCAAAATGGAACTACACTTCCACCATTCATTTTCTGAGAGAGAACCACCTACTCATGTTTTGAGATCAAGATATTCCAATCCAACCATTTGAACCTTGATTTCTAGCCTCCCCAAGTTGCTCTCCACTCCAGTCCCTCTCCTACCCAAGCCAAATTTGTCAGAGAGTGATTGAGTGTTGAGGAGACTATTTTCTGAAGCACAAGAGCAAGGAGTTCACCATCAACACACCATCTATTACCTTTTGGAGAGTTCTATATCCTAGATTGGTTAGGTGTCACTTGGGAGCCTCCAAGATCATGTGGAGTTGAACCAAGGAGTTTGTAAGAGCAAGGAGATCGCCTACTTCATAAAGATCTATCCTGAGTGAGGCTAGTCCTTCGTGGGCGTAAGCCATGGTGGAATAGACATTATTGCGTCTTCGTGGACCCTTCATGGGTGGAGCCCTCTGTGGACTTGCGCAACCGTTACCCTCTATGGGTTGAAGTATCCATTAACATGGAAGTACGATAACAACACCTATCTAAACCACACCAAAAATCATCGTGTCTTCATTGCGTTTGATTTCTCTGATCCCTCCTTTACGTTCATATGCAAAGGCTTTACTTTCTGCTGCACTACGCTTAGACTTGCATGTGTAGAGTGTTGTTTGACTTAGTAGAATTGCTAAAACTTGCCTGCAACTAAAATTGGGAAAAACGTTAAGTTTTTTATTTGGTCAAGTAGTCTAATAACCCCCCCTCCCAGACATTCTTTCGATCCTACTTATGCAAGGAGAGAGGCACACTGCTATTTCTGGCTGGTTGGTATAGATGCGACGCGAAGAGCCATGTTGGTTCTTATCTATCCTACCACGTTGCGAGTGCCACGTCCACCCACATCATATGGTTATAACCGGTGATTCATACCATTTGGTTAAGTACGGCCAAGCAGGTGGTTTTGAGAGGTCAAGAATAAAGAAGGGGATGCCAAAAAGGAAATATGTCTTTGGCCGGGTACAGAGCAGCGGAGCCGAGCAGACCGTGTACCTCGTTGGGCCTTGGTGCCAATTGACTCCTAAAGCCACAGAATGTGGCACATCTTGGTAAAGTGACCATTGGCATTTCGAATGACACCCGTAGGTCTCGGTGGAGTCAGGTCGTTGTCGGATCCTCAGAATCTATTCAGATTTCGTTTGTCAGCACATAAGTTCGAACTGTAAAGAAGAATATAAGCTTGAGCGGAAACCATTTTTCACATGGTTTCCTTCTGCTCGTGTGGTTCCAGGTGGGAGCATATGCCTTGGTTGAAGTTTTGGACTATTGCCCAGCCACCCCATGCATGTTTGGGGTATTGGACTATTGCCCGTTCACTGCTAAAGAAGTCAGAGGGATCTCCACTCTAAAACCAAGGCAGTTCACCCATGCTTCATGGAGTCTGCCTTTGGCTATCCATCTGCTTGTCGGCTGCCCAACTCGCACGGGCGAACCAACGACCCGTGCTCACAGGACACTGAGCGGGGTTCGATGCAACAGGGTACCTAGACAAGCCGGGAACAACCGACCCTCGTATGCAAACAATCCGGCACACAGGCGGACTGGGATTGCCCCTTGCATGAGTTGCCATGTGGGAGAGGGTAGACGCGGACGCAGCTCATGTTGTTTTTCTTTTTCTTTCAGAGGGTAGTTCTGATGTGATCGTGGTAGGCGTGGCTTCTCATGTTTTCTTGCAGTGTTGGGCTAGTCACACTTGTGCTACTAGCTCGTATGTTCTTTTACCTACTAGTATGAAAAATTTCTCAGCGCTTTATATCCGTTTGACTGTTTGTGTCTTTATTTATAAAGCATGCGAAAGCCTAAGAGGACCTTGGCAGTTCTCACATGAATGCTACCTTTAACGGTTGTTCCATAATATTCTTCGATTGGTCATCAACTCATCACGAACATGATTAGTCCCAGGACATTGGTAATTGCCTTTAGCTTTCTTGATGTTACCTTTTGTTGAGGCATATGAATGCCATGTTTAACCGACCGTTCCATTATCAATTACTGGAATCCAATCCTATCTTGGAGGCGTTTAGGAAAAAAGTTCCGTGACATCCAATTAAGAAGTTTTTTTTACCAGAGTAGGGTCCCGAAGGACCCAGACTTTCATTAGATAAGCTTCAAAGCACACTTTACATCAGGACCCAAAGAAAAAGAAAGATTTCTACAAAGTCCCAAACATTTACAAGGAGAACCCCTAACTGAAAGATTAAAACGCAATCGGGTCCTTGGCAGCCTTCGCGCAGATTGAACCTCACCGTCGCCGGGGACGAACCACTTGGGGCAACGAGATCGCCATGGGCGCAGTAGGTGCATCCTGTAGCCTCTGAACGAAAACTGGAACTGCCTCCCATAAGGCATGCAAGCCGGAAGGAAAGGGGTTGGCCGCCCTTCGACCAGAAGAAGCAGAGGCTCGATGAAGACCGGCAGCCGACTGCAGGCGCCGTAGCTCCACCATAGAATCCTCTGCTGATGAGCTCGAACCCGACCATCAACCTTCAGCTCAGTGCTTCCCCACCCCTCTTCATCCACCACCTTGGCGGCATCAAGTGAAGGAAGGTAGCAACGAGGCCTCATGCAAGTGACAGGCATGTACATCTCCTGCTGCTCTATCTCTCTTCCCACAACCATGGTGGCAAGAACAGGTCGAGGAAGAAGAGCATCTAGCGCACCATATGATTGAGATTTATTACAGCAAGAAAAGGGGGGAAAGTGGGGACGAAACCGGACGGGCCTAAGCTTGGCCATGGATCCGGCTGAGGGATGCCGCCGAAGGATCCGCTGCCAGGGATCATCCTTGCCTTCGCCTTTTCGCCACCAGCGTGGCCCGAAGGGAGAGTTGAACAACCACCTAGACAAGATCCAAAACGCAGGTCCACTTTATTTGTCGGAGAGAGACACTCACACACTACTAGACCTAGGATCCAGACATCCATCCCACCCAGCACCGGCCACCATGGCCGCCGGCGGCGAGGGGGAGGGAGGCCGGATGGGGAAGCTGGAGGTGGATCTCTCAAGGGATATGGCAGAACGCCAGTCCAGAAAGTCTCGAGGAGGTTGCTTGAAGTTTTCTTCCCTGCTCCTTTGTTTTTAAGTGCCTTTTAGAAATTTCAAGCCAAGTACTAACTAACAATTAAACTAATAGTAGTATGCAGGTTTTCTTTTCTACAAAGGATGATCATATGTAGATTATTGGGAAAAATTAACCCATTAGATTTTTATTGAAGGTGATCTATTACTATTGTAATTTTGTACTCCCTCTGATACATATTAATTGACGATGGTTTACTACAAAGTTAGTGACTAGAGGGAGTAATAATTTTTTAACAACATATTAATTGACGATGGTTTACTACAAAGTTAGTGACCAGAGGGAGTAATATTTTTTAACAGATGTGTGAAGCAAATGATCAAAATTGATCAGTAACAAAAAAAAATATGCCTTATATTTCTAAAGAGGAGTGTTACATAATATAATATAGTTTTTGCGGGCAACATAAAATCGTTTTTGCTTCGTTGTCGTCTATGATATTGTACATGTTGTGCGTGATGATTTCCTTTTTTTATTTTTATTTTGCAGGTCGCGTGATGACTTATCTCGAGAGTTACCAGATACCTTCTTTTTCCAAGGCAACTTGGCACGCCTGACACATGATATTATGTTGATTGATCGGCCATCTAGTAGCTGTCAGAAAAGGATTAGTCATCTAATATGACATAATTGTGTGAGTGGTGACATGTTAACATAGTATTATACACAATGAAAACATTATTATTTTGAAAAGTCCCATGTGGATCATGCTCACGATTGTTCTTCTGCTGCCTTACAGCATGTATTTTGCGCATATAGGCTTTGAAGTAGTAGGTCTCAGCCTCTTTCTACAGAACAACAAAACCGAGCAACTCGCAAATGTTACGGCATGTATTTTGCTCATTTCTTTCAGCGCCATTGGGATGTCTGTGGAGAAGCGGTCACCCGGGCCGTCTTTGGCATTGTTCGTGGGGAGGAGATCCCATCATGCATTAATGATACACTTCTGTTCTTAATCCCTAAGGTATCTAATCCCACTTTACTGTCACAATTTCGCCCTATCAGTTTATGTAACGTGTTCTACAAGATTGCCTCAAAAGTGTTAGCAAACCGTCTAAAGATCATCCTGCCAGATATAATCTCTGAGGAGCAGTCCGCCTTTGTACCGGGGAGGCTTATTACGGACAATATTATTTCAGCTTATGAGTGCCTACACTTCATGAAGAGGAACAGGGCAAAAAGCAATTCCTTTTGTGCGCTCAAGCTTGATATGATGAAGGCTTATGATAGAATTGAATGGGAATACCTCAGAGCTATCATGGAGAAGCTAGGTTTTGCTACACCCTGGATTACTGTCATCGTGAACATGGTGAGCTCTGTATCCTTCTCAGTGATGTTTAATGGGAAAAAGTTGGAAGAATTCAACCCTACACGTGACATTCGACAGGGAGATCCCATCTCTCCTTACCTTTTCTTGTTGGCAGCGGATAGCCTTTCGTGCCTACTCAAATCACAAAACTAGTCATCCCAGCTCGGCGGCATTAAGGTGGCACCATCGGCCCCGTCGGTGAACCACCTTTTATTCGCGGATGATAGCCTGCTGTTTTTCAGGGCAAGTGTTGATGGAGCAGAGGAGATATCAAACCTATTGGAGTCATATTGTATGGCATCGGGACAAAGAATCAACAGGGACAAATCATCTATATTTTCCAGTAGGGGAACCCCGGAGATAGTTCGTGCTGCGGTCAAGGGTTTCCTTCATGTTCCAAACGAATCTTTGAGCGATAGATACTTGGGGATGCCTACGGATGTGGGGCATGCCAAGAATGGTACGTTCAAATACTTGAGTGATCGTGTGTGGGACAAGGTAAAAGGATGGATGAGCAAGTGTTTATCAGCGGGAGGAAAAGAGGTTCTAATCAAATCAGTAGCTCAGGCCATACCAGTATATTCTATGTCATGCTTTAAGCTCCCAAGAGGTTTATGTGAGCATATAAAGTCTATTATTCGGAAGTTTTGGTGGGGCTATAAACAGGGCCAAAGGAAGCCGGCTTGGGTATCGTGGGATGTGATGATGCGGCCTAAACACTTGGGAGGATTGGGGTTCAGAGATTTAGAGTTGTTTAATCTAGCTCTTTTGGCCCGTCAAGCGTCGAGACTTTTTAATGAACCATCTACTTTGAGTGCTAGAATACTCAAAGCTAGCTACTTCCCTGAGACTACATTGTTAGAAGCTCAACTTGGTGCTCGCCCCTCTCAGATTTGGCGAGCAATAATCGAGGGAAGAGATGTGATGAAGCAAGGAATCATTAGAAGGATTGGAAATGGACAGACCACCGATATTCGGATGGACAATTAGATACCTAAAGAACACACACCAAGGCCCATTACGTCCCTCGTGCAAAACCCGCCGACGAAAGTGGCAGAGCTGCTACAGCCATCCACCGGAGGGTGGAACGAGGACTTGGTAAGGTCTGTGTTCATTTGTTTTGATGCTGATGCTATTTTGAGAATCCCAGTCTGTACACGCAATGTTGAGGATTTTTGGGCATGGTATCCTGATAAAAAAGGAAGGTTCTCTGTCAGTTCGGCTTACAAATTTCTGGTAAGCACAAAACTGCAGCGCGAGGAATGGCTTGAGGGCAGATCGGGATCTTCTTCGGGTGAGGAGGAGGGCAAAGCCTGGTCAGCACTATGGAAGATATCTATACCCTCGAAGATAAAAGTTTTTATTTGGCGCTTGGCATGGCACTCGCTGCCTACCACGGATGTCTTACACCACAGAAATATGGCAACCCAGGACACTTGTCCTTTGTGCGGATGTCAGGACTCATGGCGCCATGCTTTGATTTCCTGTACAATGTCAAAGTGTGTGTGGGCACTATCAGATGCAGATGTGGTGCTGGCAATGTCAGAACTAGAAGAGCCAAGCGCAAAGAGGTGGCTGTTTGAGTTATACAGCAGGATGGACCATGCAAAGTTTGCATCAATGGTTGTCACACTTTGGGCTATTTGGTATGCACATCGAAAAGCTGTGTACGAGGCAATTTTTCAAGCGCCGCACCAAACTATTTCTTTTGTGAACAACTTCCTCGCTGACTTGCAAGAAATACCTAAGCCGAACAAGGTGGTTACCATGACAGCACGGGTGGCCGGGACTCGGCGATGGCTCGCTCCAGGAACCGGATCTGTCAAAGTTAATGTGGATGGAGCAGTAGCGCGAAGCAGAAGGGGCGGAGCTGTGGCTGCACTATGTCGAGATGAGCAGGGCAACTACCTGGGGTCCTCGGCAGTGGTCTATGGAAGTGTTACTGATCCCACGATCTTGGAAACCTTTGCTTGCAAGGAGGGAGTAGCTTTGGTAGAAGATCTAAATGTTCATGAGGTGGTTCTGGCTTTAGATTGTGAGGGAGTTGTCAATGACATCAATGATGGAACAAGTGGACCGAACGCAGCAATCATACATGAAATAACAGCTCGTAGTTCCGGTTTTGCTTTCTGCAAGTTTATTTTTTAGCGTAGAAACTTTAATTTTGAGGCTCGTAATCTCGCAAAGTATGCATGTAATTTAGGCATAGGTAGACATGTGTGGTTGGGTAATCCTCATAACCCAGCTAGTGTACCTATGAACATTTCTCTGAATCAATAAAGCTTGCGAGATCTCTCAAAAAAAACTAAAAGTTAAAACAGAGCAAAAGGAAGCGGTTGACCACCACAATGAGCGGGCGGCTGCTCCTGCTCCTCCGCCTGATCCTCTGCATCGTACTTACCACAAGGCAGCTCGCTCTCGCTGGCGCAGCCTCCAGTTCCAAGGTGGTGACCAGCCTCCCGGGGTTCCAGGGCCGCCTCCCCTTCCACCTCGAGACCGGGTACCCATTCTCTCACTCTGTTCTTTTCTCAAGTTTTTCTACGCACCAAGGCGGTAGGAGGTGCCGATGTGCGGGATCTCCTTTTAGAACGAAGGCTCAAGAAGAGCCCGGCTTTGAATTAACAAAGCCATCAACTGGCCAGGAAGTACAAGACTGCAACTTACAACAAGAAAAAAACGAAAGCGGAAAAAAAGATACAATGTGCTCAGTAGAACAACTCGAAGACAAAGAGAACAACACCCTCGCCATCGAACGCCACAAGGCCGAAACTAGCTAACCTACTAAGGCGACGGGAGAGGGGCACCACCATGCATGTTTTGTGTCATTGAGTGCCACCAAAGGACCAAACAAGGGCAGCACATGATCTGACTCCGCCGCCGCAAAGGGTCCCTACCCTTTCACGCAGGCTCGACGGTTGCCGCACCGGCGGCCGACGAAGTGGTTCACCCTAGAACCCAAATCAAAGTGCCCAAGCGGCCAAATGAGAGGCACCAAGAACATACCCACATGAAACGGAGAACCGACCACCCAAACACCGTTGATGGCAGCAGCAAGGCAGAGCACCGAACAAGAGTTGTCGGACGAAGGCACTGAAACATCATAGAAGGCCAAAAGGATGCAACACCATGCCCCGGTCAAGGATCGGAACCCACACCTGGACCAGAGCAAGATGCCCACAATGAGAACAGGCCACCAAAATGCCGCCGTCAAACCACACCCAACTCCACCACCACTTGAGCCATCCCCGGACGACACCTTCAGGAAGGAACACGCCACCAAAATGCCGTTGTCGCCAGGAAAAGGGGACCTGAGGCTTTCACCTGAGCTCATGGGTGGGGTGGAAGGAAGAGGAATCCCACCGAAGCCTCCAACAAGGAAAACGACGCCCAAAGGCGACGTCTTCGGTGTGGCCGCCGCGCCGGCCAGGGGTTTCCCTCGGATCCGCACCCACCCACCAGATCCGCGCAGCCGACGCCCAAGAACTGCCGACCAGAGCCGCCAGGGACCGGGATCGACGCAAATCGGAGTAGATCGAAGTTGTTGGCGCCTCTTCTCCATGGCACACCGACCAGCGAGGGGTCGCCGCAGCAGCCAACGTCCGCCGCCTCCGCGCCGCCCGCACGGCCAGGGAGGCAGCCCACCTGCACCCGCCGCCGCCGCCCGCCGTACAGGCCGCGACACGCACTGCCGCCCGGGGCCGCCGCCCCGGAAGCCGAGGCCCTCCACACGGGGTGGAGCCGCCAAGATCCCCGCCGCCACCTTCATCAGAGCCGCGCGGGCGCGCCGATGGGCTCCTCTGGCGGCGGCGGAGGGGTGGGGAAGGGGGGGGGCTAAACGCGGCGGCTAGGGTTGGCCCCCGAGTCGCCTCGGAGGAGACGGCGGGGGGGGGGGGGGGGGGCTGTTGGGCTAATCCTTGCGCGATCTCCTTGTCTCCTTGGTCAGCTCCATTCGTTATAACCTGCTGCTGGCTGCTGCTCAATCACAAGGTACGTGGAGGTGGACGAGGACAACGGCACCGAGCTGTTCTACTACTTCATCGAGTCGGAGGCCGGCCGCGAGAATGACCCTTTCCTCCTCTCCTCTGGCTCACCGGCGGCGACCATTGCTCCGTACTCAGCGGCCTCGCGTTCGAGATCGGTACATTTTGTTTGCATTCTCAAATCTCAAGCGACGATTCGCCATTACTCTCTACGTCATATGTTGTCAACCGCAACTGCAGGTCCATTCAAGTTCGTCGTAGAGCCTTACAATGGCACCATACCGAGCCTGGAAATCAATCCGAACTCATGGACCAAGGTTGTCCATCGGTCATATTTTGCACTCTACAACTAGCCAATTAGCCGTACTGCAATTTCACGCTCAATTCTGTATTTACCATTTCAGGTGGCGCATATCCTCTTCGTTGATTCGCCGGCCGGGGCAGGATTTTCCTTTTCCAAACAACCCAAAGGCTACCATGTTGGGGAAGTATCTACCTCACTGCAGCTACAAGAGTTCCTCATCAAGGTGCCACCTAACCTAACTAACTGATTTGATTATTTGTTGCCACGCATTGATTGGCTGCATCTTCCTTACTGTCTGATCCACGTGACCTTCTCCAGTGGATTAAGGACCATCCCAAGTTTTTATCAAGTCCTCTCTACATCGGGGGAGACTCCTACGCTGGAAAAATTGTACCCTTCATCGCACAAAAGATTTCCCAAGGTATGGACATTGCTGTATATTTGCACGTATCCAACATTGAGCATGCGTTTATTGTTGACTGTATTCGCTGATTTCACCACAAGGCAAACGTGGTGAGCCATCTCAAAATGAAAAAAAAAAAGTATTGACCGAGTTAAACTCTATCTTCATGTTTTTTTACGGATGGCGTCATCGTTATGCTTTCATCCCTACAGGTAATGAAGTTGGAAGGAGACCCCTTCTTAATCTCAAGTTACCTACCGTGACCCTCAGAATTCTACACAAGAGACTACGGAATAATACATGTGGCTAAAAACTTGCATGTTGTGAAACACGCATCACAAATGTGTACGTGAAGGTTATATATCGTTATCGGTTTTGTTATTCATCAATTACAATTATTATTGTGTTTTCATAGTGAGTTTAGGATGGCTCACCACTCTTGTCACAATATTTCATTCGTTATTGTGTTTGTTTTATGGGGCGTCGGTTATAATGTAGGCCAATCTGGATCGCAACCACCCTGAAGTCCCATATGTCAGGGTCATTAGCTTATGGAATGTCATGGTTCCATTCCACTGGAATGGGTCGGTTCCGTTTCTGTGTTTGTTTGGAGACAATAGATGGAATGGAATGGTTACATTTCAGTGTTTGGTTGGAGGGATGGAACATAACGGAATTGGTTCATTTTAACGAGGTACATTAACAAAGCATAATAAGCATGACATAAAAAATATCTACAACCATTTCCTCTTGCACCAAAGCCACGGTCAAACTCCTCAATGATTAATGATTACTCTGCCTCCATTAGCGATCTGCCACTGCTCCTCTGCCTCCATTAGTCTACTGAAGTAAAGCTTCAGATCGGAGGAAGAACGAGAAGTTGCTCGCCTGCTAGTCTTGATGAACAACAGCACACCAGGCTCCTCTTCCCAGGTCCATGCGTGTCGCTACCAGCAGGGCAGCAGGTCAATCACCGCCCCCAACAAATCGGCCGCCCACTCACCAGCAGGTCAGTACGCCGTCGCCCACGAGCAGATCAAGCCGCCGTCGCCCACGAGCAGATCAAGCCGCCGCCGCCCACCAGCAGATCAGGCCGCCGCCGCTCGCCGGAATATCTGGCCTTCGCCTGAAAATTGCAGCCGCCCCCCTGCAGGTCAGGCCGCCGCCAGCAACCACCGGCCCCCGTCGGTTGTTGCCAGGTCCGCTACCCAGATAGGAGCGTTGCGGCTGTGAGAGAGCAGAGGGAGGGAAGGGAGAGACGAGGGGGAGGCGAACCCAGAGAGGAGACGCGACATGGTTTCCGCGGAGGGAGAGGAAAGAGCGACCGGTTCCGCGTGATTCCTCGGATTTGGAGGTATCGACGCGTTCCGGATATCGCCCGAATATTCGCTCCATGGGAACGACCCGGTTCCCGTTCCAGCTATGTACCAAACGCAGGAACGAGGCCCAGTCACGGATCCAACCCATGCCATTTTACTTGATGATTGAAACCAAACACACCCTTATATCACGGGTCCGGTCCAAGTCACCAACACATACACATCCCAATGATCTATCTACTTATGGGTCCAATCCAAGCGCAGCTAACACATGTGCATCCTTATAAGTACGTCGACATAAAGGAAACAAATCAGAGGATGGTGTCCCCTCACGGCATGTGTCGCTGTCACGGATGGGGATGTTGTTTCGCTTGTTTCTAAGAGTATCTTTTATTTCCGAGTTGTGAATTTTTTTTATCTCTCTCGTGCGCAAATTTGTGTGTGTCTTCTCTAAAAGCAGTAAGCGAGAAAATTATAACACAACTAGAGAAAATAGTTTCTCAGATAGACGACATACTAAATGCAGTATGTGGCATATCACTTGCTATCAGCTCCACATGCGTCTTAGGGCTTCACCGTCTATATGTACAATGAAATGGAGCAATAAATCGACAAGCGTGTTTGTTGATGACAACACATGTACAAGCACCCACTACTGGCTATGTCACATAATACTGTCTTCAGTGTAGCAACACCACTAGAGGAATGACAAAGGAAAATATCATTTCAATATGTCGAGTGATGTGTAGTTTTAATTGTCTTGTTGCATAGAAGTGAAATCATTCATAATTTGGATACTCATTCCAAAAGCTATTGTATTCTGAATTTTCACTCAAAAGGTACGCAAAAGAAAAAACTTGGTGTCCCTTCCTCTGTGGAAAAGAACACATTTTTGTCATTGTGTGGCCACAACCTGCAGGTAAACTTTCAAGAGGGGGGGGGGGGGGGGGGCATAAATTTGTCCCATTAACATAAACAATGTTGAATTTGTTGTTTTTGTTTTTGGATTTTTTTTCTGAGATTGTATATGCATATTATATCTACTTCATAGATTATCCTTAGATATTTTGACAATGTCTAAAATTGTATTAATTCGCCGGTGCACCGGATGCAACTGCTTCCTGCTTCCTGGATCATGCTTTCTTCCCAAGATTCCACATTCTCCCAGATCATTAAAGGATGAAGGATGTCAATTAGAGTGGGGGTGTTTGAATAGGAGATTGCAAGCTTTAATCATTATTTCCATTTTAGCGAATTACATATATAAATAATATGTAAGTGTAACTACCTGAGACAACCTACATGATATGGCAACTAGCAAAAAAGCCAAAATTGGTCACCACTAAGAAAGTAAAGCAGTAAGTCATAAAAATAACCAAAAAGGGCTCGGAGTCGATGTTGATTAAAACTGAAGTTAAATTCCTTGGAGTAACTCTAATATTTGTGGGCGACATTCGGCACACTGAGTCAAAAACGACTAAAAAGTCCAGCCTACTTCTGGTTAAGCTTCGGCCACAATGCACAAGCTCAACCGCCGAGGGTAGATCTTGAGGCAATCTTTGATTTTTACAAATTCTCGGGGCAAATCCAGATCTTTGATGCTCCCAATGGACTCTAAACTCCTAGGAGTCCCAAAACGCCTAAGCAGTAGGTATGAAAACTGAGCAAAACTGTATGAACCAAGTGTTGTTGCATTTGTTTCTTAGCGAAAGCAAAACACGAATGAAAATCTTGTAAACAAATACGAAGAAATGTTGCCAAAATGGAATACAAACCGAACATGTTGCGGACACCTATACGAAAATGAAAGGTTACTGAAACATAGAACGCCCACAACCATATAGAAAAATACACCCAAAATAACAAAATTGTTCAAATGCGTACCAGCGAGAATGCCTAGAGGATGTGAGTGGGAGGTGTGTAGTCGGGAGACAAGGATCACAAGACTAGTGGGGTGGGGGAATTTTTTTTTGTAGATAGGAGCCGGTTGTTCCCGACGTGTATATGGGCTCGGATGAAATGGGCTATGCCGATAAGCGGAAATTTCTCCACATATGTTTACTAACATTTTCTTTTTATTTGAAGTTTCACCAGAAAACGTCATTCTATCTCCATTCCATTATAAAATATCCATTCTGCTTCTGTAATGTAAATTCCATTCGATTACGAATTTATGCTCTGTTTTTTGTTTTTTTCCTGAATGGACAGAAAAATTCTGCTTTGTTTTCACCCCTAGGAAGAAGCATGTAAATGTTGGAAATATGAGCAATTTACCATATGATTTTATTAATGGAAATACTAGATAAAGCATGACGAAAATAGCAAAGATAAAGCAAGTCATGCAATCTGACAGAGAGAAGGTAAATAACATCTGCAAATATGAACTAGAACTGAACATATCTAGAGCAGATAGTAGAGAAAGTTGCATATATGAAGTAGAACTTAACATATCTAGAGCAAATACTAGAACAAGGAACTGTGGCAGGACCTCTAACAGAAAGAGCAAGAACACGTAGGGGACAGCAGCAGCATCAGTAACACTGGACTTGGGGTCGGTGTCCTTGCTAGCCATGTCGTCGAGGAGGTTGCCGACGTCGGGGAAGAAGTCGTCGTCGGGGAAGTAGTCCTCGGAGTCCAGGGCGTCCGTGACGAAGAAGCCAGTAGTCGCGCGGAGCGCTCCCCAAAAACCTTATCACCCTTCTCCCGTACAGACTCAAAGTGGTGCAGTTTCGGAGGCCTACTGTCCCGACTCGCAGTGCGTCTCTCTAAGATGAGCGAGCTCCCTTTTATAGGCGCAAGAGAAGGAGGCGAGAGGCTGCGCCGGGAGCTGAAGGGAACGAGGGAGACAAAACAAACAGGCGGCAGCCGAAGGGTGCAGCGTTCGTATTCAGTATCCACTACAGCAAAAACTTTTCATCTCCCGAGTGACCTTTCGTATAACCTTAGTGCATGGAAAAAAATTTAGACATCGGCTCGGCTCATTCCCGCAACCCGCGGCGCGTCATGACGAGGCGTGGCGTGGCGAGGCAGGCGGCGGAGGAGGAGCACGCATGAATGTCCCTCTTGTTCTCATGCTCATACATGTGGGGAAACATCCTCCCTTACAAGCAGGTCCAACTCGCACTAAATTAGCAATGTGGGACTAAACTTTAGTTCCACCTCTTGTCTTGCATGAATGGGCTGCGTGGGTCTCTGGGATTTATTAGAAATTTCTGAAACTGCTATTGGGCTTGGCCCAAAATAGACAAAATTCCAGTAATCCCTCACCAGATCCCAGAGGCACACAAAATTTGTCTTTGGTTCCAAAACACCGTTTTATATACAGGTATTGCAGTGGAGACTTTTAAGCTGAACTTCCACTTAGAACTCTATGCTACACTAGTAAGCAACTTCAATAGTGGACTAGGCCTTGAACTACAAGTTATATACGAATCTAGCTTCACACAAAGCCTTGACCGATACTAGGCTACCGTGGGTCTTCCCCGTGGGTGGAGCTTATCGTGATACTCTGTGACCTTCTGTGAATTTACTAGAGAGAACCCTACTCATAGATTGCAACGTTTAACAATCAGACTCATGTAGGTATGTTCTTCAAAAGAGGTTCTGCAGGACAACATCTCTGCTTAAATGAGCCACTTAGAACACATTAAGATATACATCAATCTGCCATGCAGATTTAGGAGAGTATTACATCTTCATGGAGTGGTATTTTTAACACTAAGGATACTCTCCTCTTAGTTGACCAACAACTTGTCTTCCACATCTAATTCACGGGATCTCCAATCACATAGACTAGGTTACCACTGTGAACAACTCATATTGTGGGTCTCATACCCATCTCCCTCGATGCATTATCTATCATATTACGTGATAGACCCTTAGTAAAAGGATCTGCCAGATGTTTAGACGTTTGGATATAATCAATGCAATAACTCCGGAGTTTCTCATTTTTCTAACAGACTTTAACCTTCTCTGAACGTGTCTTGATGACTTCATGTTATCCATTGAGCTGCTCACTTTCGTGATCATAGTTTGATTGTCACGGTTCATAAGGATACCCGGTACAGGTTTCTCAACAACCGACAAGTCATTCAAGAGCCGACGAAGCCAATCTGCTTCGACCGTAGCTGTATCTAGTACTATGAGTTCTGCTTCCATTGTTGACCTCGTTAAGATGGTCTGCTTGCAAGACTTCCAAGAAACAACGCCACCTCCATGAGTGAATACATATTCGCTCGTGGTCTTTATCTCATCAGCATCTGAGATCCAGTTTGAGTCACTATACCCTTCAAGCACCTTTGGGTGCCTGGTGTAGTGAATTCCATAATTCATAGTACCTTTCAAATAACGCAATATTCTCTCTAGAGCTTTCCAATGCACATCTCCTGGTTTTGAGACAAACCGACTCAGTTTGCTAACAACAAAAGAGATGTTAGGTCTTGTAGCACTGGCTAAGTACATAAGCGAGCCAATAATCTGAGAATATTTAAATTGATCTCTAGCAATTCTTCCATTCTTTCGAAGCAACACACTGACATCATATGGTGTTGGAGAGAGCTTGCAGTCACTATAGCCAAAGTGACTCAAGATCTTTTCCACATTGTGAGATTGAAGCAATGTAATCCCACCATCATCGTCTCTATACAACTTGATGTTCAGAATGACATCAGCCACTCCTAAATCCTTCATCTCAAAACAATGAGATAGGAAATTCTTGACCTCCTTAATAACATTTAGATTTGTTTCGAAAATCAGCATGTCATCAACGTACAAGCAAAGGATAACTCCCTCGCCCCCACCATGGTGATGGTACACACATTTATCAACATTGTTCACAACAAAGCCTGCAGCTGTTAAAGTTCTTTAAAACTTATCATGCTACTACTTTGGTGCTTGCTTAAGTCCATTCAAAGACTTCAGCAACTTGCACACTTTTCCTTCTTGACTATCTACTACAGACCCATCTAGTTGTTCCATGTAAATTTCCTCATCCAACTCTCCATTTAGGAAAGCAGTCTTAACATCCATTTGATGAACGATAAGACCATCTGTGGCCGCTAGAGAAAGTAGCACTCGAATAGTGGTCAGTTGAGCCACAGGTGAGTAAGTATCAAAGAAGTCTTCACCTTCCTTTTGGGTATAACCCTTAGCCATGAGTCGTGCCTTGTACTTCTCGATAGTACCATCAGGCCTAAGCTTCTTCTTGAATACCCATTTGCACCCTATAGGTTCGCACCCATAAGGACAACCAGTTATCTCCTAAGTTTCATTTGCTAAGATGGAATCCATCTCACTACGGACCGCTTCCTTCCAGTAGCATTTTCAGATGCATAGGCCTCTGAGATAGAACTGGGAGTGTCATCTATGAGGTACACAAGAAAATCATCACCAAAGTACTTTGCAGTCCTCTGTCTCTTGCTCCTAGTAGGAACTTCATTGTTCTCCTCCACAGGATTTTCAAAGTGTTCCATCGAAATGGCAGGTTCAATGATTGTAACTGGTTCCTGATTCGATGAACTAGGCATCTCCTGATTAGATGAGGTAGTCATATCCTTCATGGGAAAGATATCTTCAAAGAAAGTTGCATCATTCGAATACATGATCGTACCGACATGCATGTCAGGTAACCAATGCTATGAAAAGCATATCCCAGGAAAACACAATCCACGGTCTTTGGTCCAAGCTCGCGCTTCTTTGGAAATGGCACATTGACTTTCGCCAAACAACCCTAGGTTCATAGATAAGAGAGCTTTAACCTTTTATTCTCCCATTCCTCGAATGGAGTTATCTCTTTGTTCTTTGTGGGGACTCAGTTCAGGACATGACATGTAGTCAATATCGGCTCCCCCCACCATGCCTTGGAGAGACCCGATGTGTCTAACATGGCGTTAACCAAATCAGTTAGAGTACGGTTCTTTCTTTCGGCCACCCCATTTGACTAAGGTGAATAGGGAGGCGTCCTCTCATGGATTATACCATGTTCTGCACAAAAGGAATCAAATTCATTTGAGAAATACTCTCCACCACGATCGGACCTAAGCCTCTTGATCTTTCGATCAAGTTGGTTTTCCGCTTCAGCTTTATATATCTTGAAATAGTTCAAAGCCTCATCCTTAGATTTCAGAAGATACAGATGGCAGTATCTAGTGGAGTCATCAATTAACGTCATAAAATACTTCTTTCCACCTTTTGTCAACACACCATTCATTTCACAAAGATCTGAATGTATGAGCTCTAGTGGTGCAAGATTTCTTATTTCTGCAGTCTTATGAGACTTACGAGGTTGCTTAGCTTGCACACACACTTGACACTTAGATCCCTTGACAGCGATGAAACTAGGGATTAAGTTCAACTTCGCTAACCGCGACATGCAACCAAAGTGAACATGACAAAGACGTGAATGCCACATATTTGGTTCACCATTGTTGCAAACATGATTAACAACTTTATTGCAAACATCTGACAAGGATAAACGAAATAGGCCTCCTGACTCATAGCCTTTACCAACAAAGGTTCCATACTTGGATATTACAAATTTATTTGACTCAAAGACAAACTTGTAGCCATCTCTACATAGAAGAGATCTGCTAACAAGATTTTTATTGGCGGAGGGGACATAATGCACGTTCTTCAGCCGCACGATCTTCCCCGAAGTAAACTTCAAATCAACCGTGACAACACCACAAATAGAAGCACTTGAACCGTTGGCCATCAGCACGGTGGAAGTCCCTGCAGTCCGATAAGACGAAAATATGGAAATATCACCGCATACGTGCACATTAGCACCCGTATCAATCAACCAATCAGGAGAATGACATACTGAAAGAATAGTGGGCAATATACCGTACGCAACATCTTTCATGTCAGTGTCACCAATGACAACATTAGCGGTCTTGCCGCCTTTCCCAAGATGATGCTGGTCATAACGATTTGGGCAACTAGGAGCCCAATGGCCAGGATCTCCGCACACATGACAAACACCTTTCTTCTTGTCATTCTTCTTCTTGAAGTTGGTGTGTTGTACATCCTTATTCTTTCCATCAAATTTTGCTTTACCATCAAACTTGCCCTTGTTCTTGAACTTGTGGGGCTGGAAGTTTTTCTTCTATACCATATTGGCACTAGAACCTCCCTCAATACCTCGAGCACGGTTGTCCTTTTCTCTCGCCTGTTCTTCCACATCGAGAGTACCAATGAGATCTGGAACGAAAAACTCCTGCCTCTTATGCTTCAGTAAGGTTGCAAAGTTCCTCCACGAAGGAGGAAGCTTAGTGATGATACCTCTAGCAACAAACTTGTCCGGTAGCATACAATTGAAGTACTCAATCTAGCAAATGACAGTATCTCATGAGCTTGCTCAACCACGGAGCATTCTTCAGTCATCCTGTAATCATAGAATTGCTCCATGATGTACAACTCAGTGCCAGCATCCGAGACCCCAAACTTGGCCTCGAGTGCGTCCCACATATCTTTTCCATTATCAATTGACGCATAAGCATCAACTATGTTCTCACCAAGAACACTCAAGAGAGCAGCCTTAAATAGGGTATCCATTTTCTGGAAAGCTTGTTCCTGTTGAGCATCATATTCTCCTTCAGGTTTGCCAAGAATGGCGTCATAGCAACTCATGGTTTGAAACCATAAGACTGCTCTCACACGCCACCTGTTATAGTGGATACCCTCAAACATAGGAGGTCTCATGGAAGTAGCAAAACCACTTGGGGTAAATTGCCTACAACGAGGTTTTTGGATTGTTGGAAATATGAGCAATTTACCATATGATTTTATTACCGGAAATACTAGATAAAGCATGACTAAAATAGCAGAGATAAAGCAAGTCATGCAATCTGACAGAGAGAAGGTAAATAACATCTGCAAATATGAACTAGAACCGAACATATCTAGAGCAGGGAGTAGAGCAAGTTGCATATATGAAGTAGAAATTAACATATCAATGGAAAACACTAGAACAAGGAACTGTGGCAGGACCTCTAACAGAAAGAGTAAGAACACGTATGGGACAGCAGCAACAGGAGCACTGGACTTGGGGTCGGTGTCCTCGTCAGCCATGTCGTCCAGGAGGTTGTCGACGTCGGGGAAGAAGTTGTCGGAGTTCGGGGCATCCGTGACGAAGAAGTCAGTAGCCGCGCGGAACCTTACCACCCTTCTCCCGTACACGACTCAAAGAGGTGCGGTTTCGGAGACCTACTGTCCCGACTCGCGGTGCACGCCGCAAGCCGGGATGAGGAAGACAACAGCACGAGGGAGACGAAACGAACAGGCGGCAGCCGAAGGGTGCAGCGTTCGTAGGCGGGCGACGGATGAGGTGCGCGCGTGAATGTCTCTCTTATTCTCATGCTCATACATGTGGGGAAACATCCTCCCTTATAAGGAGGTCCAACTCCCAATAAACTAGTAATGTGGGACTAAACTTTAGTTCCACCTCTTGCCTTGCACGAATGAGCTGCGTGGGCCTCTAGGATTTATTAGGAATTTCTGAAACTGCTATTGGGCTTGGCCTAAAATAGACAAAATTCCAGCAGTAAACCCACACACATTACGTCTGTTCATGAAATGTAGATAGTACAAAATCCAAATTACAAATATTGTACTCATTGCATTGCTCTGTACGTTCATATATATCAATATATTAGATTATGGTACATGACATTTTAGCTGGTAAAGGTAAAATATGCTAGAAAACTTAAGAAAAAGTATTCATCCTTTAATTTGGTATGCCATCTTTTAATTAATTAAGCATAGACGACGGATCTTCATAACTAAGCGGATCATGGTCAATGGCGTACATATCCCATTTTAGCCGATATAGAACTTTAAAATTACATGGCTAACCTAAACGTATCTATCTTTTTGCAGTTTAAACAACACACCATGTTAATCAGCTATAGTTAGTTCTGCAAAAAAAAAATCTCTACTTAGCAACCGGTGCCTCCAATATTTTCGTAGCATATGTAGAGGACACGGAGCTATGTGCTTATCTTTTTCTTAGCAGTATATACCTGCTTTTGGTAGTGTGTGAGTGTCGTGTTAATATATCTGATGCCATGTTTATGCTCATTTTGTCACCAACAGGGCTATCTATTAGGTAACCCGGCAACAGGTGACACTAGTAGAAAATCGGTCTTTTGTCTTCATAAGGGCCTTTAGTCCCGGTTCTTGAACCGGGACTAAAGGGTCGTTACTAATACCCTCACCCTTTAGTCCCGGTTCAAACCAGAACCGGGATAGATGGGCCTCCACGTGGCCTATGCGCCGAGCCCAGGCAGGAGGGCCTTTGGTCCCGGTTCGTGGCACCAACCGGGACCAATAGACCTCCACGCGTCAGTATTTCTGTGGCTGGGGTTTTTGGTTTTTTTAAGGGGGGGGGGGGGTTTGGGGGTTTTGGGGGATTAATTTAGGTATTTCATATATTGTGTTAGATAGCTAATTAATAGAAAGAAGTGTCCTCTCTTATGTCCGTGCTTGGTCGACGCTACGTACTATACATACGTATAGAGAGTACTAGGCACGCTAACTAGCTAGTAAGCAAACGAAGGAAACAGAATATCGTCATGAACATATATGCATACAGAGAGAAGTGATATCGACCACCTCTCCTTCTCCGAGAGATTGGTCGAACAACAAGTTCTCGTATATCTATCGTCCGACACTACCGGCTACATACATACAATAATTATCTCTTACAAATATAATCTCCTACATTATGGACGCATGTTCCACATAGTATTCTCTGTCTTCAGCGATCACGTGGTCAAGAAAGAATGCCTCCAATTCATTTTGAATTGCTCGCATGCGATCTAGTTCTAGGAGTTCATCCCGCTGCCGAAACATCTAATTTGAAGAAGGGGGTCAATACATATATATATGAATGAATGAAACTCAACACAAATGATGGTAATAAAAAAATTGTGAATATTATTTCTTACGCACTTCATATTGTTTGTCAGAGTACCCGCCCCGCTCACAGGTCGTGTGGCGGATGGACTCGCGAACGTAGTATCCACAGAAATCATTCCCTTGTTCCTGCCACAACCACTTTATAAGAAATAGAGGTCAATCAAACAGATAAGCAAGAATGCCAAATGGTATTGATGAAACTAGCGCTTGAATCAATAGCTAGGAGACGCGCGGAACATGCTACTATAGTACTTACTTTCGGGTATCTAAATTGCAGCATCTTCGGCAGTCCCGGGGATTTTGTGGTGAATTTTCTCCAAACCCTGACAGACAAAAGAAAACAATTACTTGATATCAGGAAATGAACAAAGTTGCTGATATGGTGGATAATGATCGATTTAACTTACTTCTCGAGGATTTCAGTCATGTCCGCATACTCCTGAGGATCTTTTCGTTTAGAGTGCAAGACAGTTACTAAGCCCTGCTCAAGCCTAATCTCTAGGAGAATATAGTGATACCTGCGCACGCATGCATAACTCATCAATTACATTACTATAATCTGGACTAATATATAAGGGAAACCGAATATGCACAAGACAGTAACACTCACTTGAAGTTGTAAGGAAAGAGTATTATATCTTTGTTTTCATTTATTTTGAATGATCGTAGCAAGTTGGCCTCGGTTTCTGCGGCATGATCTTTAACCTGAACTGCATCTATGAGATTTGTGTTAATGAACCCAATATCACCGATTTGTCTTTTCTTCAATTCGACGATCTTCAATCTGCATAATATAGTGAGGATAATTATAAATACATGCAATGAAAGAGCTGAGCTATATAGAGAGACTTAATGATAAAAGTAGTAGTACTTACAGACAGTAGCAGGTGACCGTTGCTTTATCGAGGGCCATTTGATTGAAAAACTGATAGAACTCCTCAAATGAAATAGGCAACAGATCAATTCCAACAAGGTCATGCTCCGGTTTAACTCTCGCATACAAAGTACTCCTCCCCCCAGACTCTCTGCACATTTTCAAGTACCAATCACGCAATCTTCGCATCATCGTTGTTAGATATTTCTCATCTTTGACGACAGGCTTCCCGTACTCGTATCTGTGTATCTGCACGTCCAGGAAATCGTAATGTACTTCGTCGGGCAGGTAATCGTCAAGATTGTTATAACCGAGCACCATCCTCGGATCGACGCTAGGCACCTTGAGCAGGGGGCATGATTGATTCCCTTGTTCGCCGAGCTGGGCAATTTGTTTCCCAGCTGCTCGTCGTTCTTTCAACCTTTGATCACTGACTGTATTTCCCGACTGCTCCGCTTCGGCCCATGTCTTTGCAATAATGCGCTCATAGTTGCCTTTCGGCAGAGACTTGGGTGGTTTTGCCAGGGTAGCCAGAGTGCGCTTCGCTTTCACCGGATCTACCTTTTTCTCCGGAGGTGGATGTCTCTTTGCTTTCAAACCTTGAAACCATTCATTCGCTTCGGTTCGCGCGATCTTCGCGTTCTCCTCCGGGCTCATCTCGTATGGTAACTTCTCTGGAGTCTTCAGAGAAGGACCGAATCTGTATGTCCTCCCGCCTCTGGCTGTACTGCTAGACGCCGGCAGAGCAGACAGAGCGGCAGTCTTCTTTACTTGCTTACGAGGTGGAGGAGAAGGACTACGACGCGCAGGAGCAGCTGTCGGAGCGGCGGCGGGTCTCTTCCGTCCTTGCTGACGAGGCGGAGAAGGAGTAGGCTGGCTGCTCAGGCGCGCCGGCGCTGGCAGAGAAGGAGGCGGAGTGCCGCCACGCGCCGGAGAAGGAGCCAGCCGAGGGCCCTGATCGTCACTCGCCGGAGGAGGAGGCGGTGGAGGAGGCGGAGTTCCCTGACTCGCCGGAGGAAGAGGAGGAGGCGGAGGCGTCCAGTTCAGAAGGTTGATGAGCTCCTTCCGCCATAGGCATGGAGTCTTCAGAGCAGAACCCAGCCGAGTCTCCCCTTCTCCGGTAGGGTGGTCAAGCGGGAGGTCCTCAAATCCCTCCGTTATTTCATCCACCATCACCATAGCATATCCTTCTGGAATCGGCCGGCAGTGAAAAGTTGCGCCGGGTTCATTAGGAAAAACAGAGCCAACAGCCGCCTTGACCTTCATATTCATCCATTGCGTCATAAGGTGGCAATTTTGAGCCTCCGTGATAGCATCCACGGGATAGCTGGCAGGAGCCGTTAAGACAAGCTCTGGCTGAAGCAGCTCGGTGGAAGCCACGCTGCTTCTCCGCTGAGATGGCAGGGTAGCTTCAGGGGAAGCTTCGGCAGTTCGTTTGCTGCGATCTGCTTCTCGTTCCTCTATCCCGAGTACCCTTGCTTTAAGCGCCTGCAGTTCGGACTGCTGCACTTTCTTCCTCCTCTCCTGGCTTTTGTAACCGCCTACGTCCGGAAACCCAGCCTTCCACGGAATGGAGCCTGGCGTGCCTCGTGTCCGTCCAGGGTGCTCAGGATTCCCGAGGGCCTTTGTGAGCTCGTCGTTCTCTCTGTCTGCAAGGAACGTCCCTTGCTGCTCTGCATTGATATAGTACCGAAGCTTCTTCAAGGGTATGTCAAGTTTCTCGTCCATCCAAATGCACTTCCCTGTTACAGGGTCCAAGGTTCCGCCAGCCCCGAAGAACCAAGTCCGGCAACGGTCTGGCCAGCTCATTGTCTCTGGTTCGATCCCTTTTTGAACCAGATCATTCTCAGCCTTGGCCCACTTAGGTCGGGCTACGAGGTAGCCACCTGACCCCGTGCGATGGTGAAGCTTCTTCTTCGCAGCATTTTTCTTGTTTGTCTCTGACATCTTCTTACTCTTTTCCGATGTCTTGTGGGCCACAAATGCAGGCCAGTCATCTCTGATCTTCTCATATATGCCCTTGAATTCTGGTGTCTCTTTTTTCTCGACAAACCTATTTAGGTCTTTCTTCCACCTCCTGAATAGGTCTGCCATCCTCTTAAGAGCAAAAGACTTGATTAATTGCTCTTTAACTGGCTTCTCCGGATCATCCTCTGGCGATAGGGTGAAATTTGTCTTCGGCTCAGTCCAAAGATCATTTTTCTGCATATCATTGACGTAAGACACCTCAGGGTCTTCTATAGCCGGCTTAAACCATTGCTGGATGCTGATCGAGATCTTGTCCCTAACCAGAACCCCGCACTGAGCAACAAATGCCTTCTTTGTTCGGATGGGTTCAATAGGTTGGCCGTCGGGCGCGATTGCTATGATCTCAAACCTTTCATCCGAGCTCAACTTTTTTTTCAGGCCTCGTCTCTTTACCTCAGTTGTGCTTGATCCGGAGGGCTAGAAAAAAGAACAAAGACTTAATTAATATGTGTACATACCAAGACAATGAATGCATCAATTAGCTAGTCAGCACAGGCTTAACTAATATATATACCTGGCCGGACTCGGTTCGGTCACCGGACCCATCATCACGTTCTTCTTCTTGCACCGGCATTAGGTCACCGGAGCCAGCTTCTTCACCCTCTCCTTCCATACCATCGGTGTCGTTGAGAAACAACGAGACGACATCACTTCCTTCTGCGATTATGTGCCTCCACAACGCTTCTTTTGCTTCATCTCGGGCGGTGTCCATAGTTTCTACAAATATTTACAACATGGCAATTATTATTCAAACATGGCAAATGGATATATTAGTGGAAAACGTAGAACTAGCTAGCTAATCATAGTAAGGAATCATATATATTAATTAGTGGCCTCGACGCTGCTTCTCTAGGGTTTGGGGTGGCCTCGATAACGCTTCAAGGGTTTGGGGTGGCCTCGAGAACGCTTCAAGGAGGGGGTAATATCGACCCCCCCACACGTGTTGAAGCTATCGGGAGGGGGTATATCGACAACGACGACACTACATCTATGTCCCTCGACGACCCTCGTTCCCGATAAAAAAAAGAGGAAGAAGAAGAAGAAAAAGAGGAGAAGAAAGAATAGAGGAGAAGAACTCCTCTATTCTTTCTTCTCCTCTTTTTTTTCTTCTTCCTCTTCTTGTTTTATCCTCTTCGTCCTCTCATGTTCGAGAGGATCGCCGAGGGGTCGGGAGGTTGCCTAGTGCCGACCCCTCGAACCCTCGACGACCCTGGAACCCTCGACCCCTAGACGACCCTGGAACCCTTGACCCTTGATCCCTAGACCCTATAGAACCCTCGAACCCTCGACCCTGAAACCCTCGACCCTTGACCCCTTAACGACCCTCGACCCTTGACCCCTTAACGACCCTCGACCCTAGTTCCCGACCCTCGACCCCTTGGCGATCCTCGACACCCTCGTTCCCGATAAAAAGAAGAAAAAAAAGAGGAGAAGATCGAAGAAAAAAAGAAGAAAAAAAAGAGGAGAAGAAGAAAGGAATAGTGGAGAAGAAGAGAAAATAGAAAATTCTATTTTCTCTTCCTCTCCACTATTCCTTTCTTCTCCTCCTCTTCTTTTTCTTCTTTTTTCTTCTTCTTATTTATTTCTCCTTTTCTTTTCCTCTCCTCTTCTTCTTTCTTTCCTCTTCTTATTTTCTTCTTTACTATTCTTCTTTTTCTAAAATTGTAACTTTTGCATATATAAAACTTTTCTAAAATTGTAACTTTCTATATATGAACAAAAAACTTTCTATGAACAAAAAAACATTTTTAACACATATATTTAGCAAATTCTAGCCGCATACATCACATACACATATACATTATAGCCACATACACATATACATCACATATGAACAAAAAAAATAAACTAATAAAAATAAAAAACATATTGCAACATATGAACAGAAACATATAGCCACATACATACACATACATTATATATATATATATATATATATATATATATATATATATATATATATATATATATATATATATATGAAAAAAAATTGTTGGCGCCGGCGGGCCGGGGCAGAGGGGCATGGTGCGGCAGCGGTGGCGCCGGCGGGGCAGGGCAGGGGCGGCGCGCGGCACCAGCGCAGGGCAGGGGCGGCGCACGGCAGCCGCGCAGGGCAGGGGCTGCGCACGGCAGCCGCGCAGGGCAGGGGCTGCGGCACGGCGGCCGCGCCAGGAGAGGGGCGCAGGGGCGCGGGACGGGAGGGGGCTGTGCTCAAAGGGGGCGGCGGCGACGGCGAAGGCGATCAGCCTGACGGCGTCGGTGGCGGTAGCGACGGCAAAGGCGAGCAGCCTGACGGCGTCGGTGGCGATGGCAACGAGGAGGAGCAGGGGCGTCGGGCGGCGACGGCGACGAGGAGGAGCATGGGGCATCGGGGGAGAAGTGCGTGATTTGGTCAAAAACTGCTAAGTGTTTGCTTATATAGAAAAGGCTTTGGTCCCAGATCGTGGCACAAACCGGGACTAATGCCCCCTTTAGTCCCGGTTGGTGCTACCAACCGGGACCAAAGGCCTCTTTTCAGCAGCCCAAAGTGCGGGTAGCGGCGGCCTTTGGTCCCGGTTGGTGGCACCAACCGGGACTAAAGGGGGGCATTGGTACCGGTTCGTGGCACGAACCGGGACCAATGCCCCCCTTAGTCCCGGTTGGTGCCACCAACCGGGACCAAAGGCGTTGTGCTGCCCCGCGCCCAAATATTTAGTCCCACCTTGCTAGTTGAGAGGGAGCCGCACCTGTTTATAAGGTGCGGTGCGCCTTCCCTCTCGAGCTCCTCTCTAAAGTAGGCTTTCGGGCCTAACCGTGCAATCTGTGCCTGTGGGCCTGCTGGGCCTCCCGCGGGCCTGAATCCTGGGCCATGTTAGGGTTTCTAGTCGTATTCAGGCCGTGGATGCCTAGTAGGTGGCACTTTTTTTGTTTTTTTGTTTTTTTGTTTCTACTTACAACAAAATACTTATTGTTGCTATATTTAATTTTTTTCCAATTTTGTTTTGTTTTCTACATTATTTATTTTCTTTTGTTTCTTGCTTTATTTTTTAATTCTTTTAGCTTTTAGTTTTAGAAAAATTATAAAATTTCTGTTAGTGCCATTAGTTTTCAAATTTGAAAACACTTTTTTAGTTTTTTTGTTTTCTTTGTTGCTTTATTTATTTTATTTTGTTTTTGCTATATTTTTTTAATTCTTTTTGCTTTTAGGTCAGCAAAATTATAAACTTTCTGTTAGTGCCATTAGTTTTCAAATTTGAATAGTTAAAATTTGAATTCTTTGAAATTTGTGTGAATCACAAGTTTGTGATTAACTTTACTAAAAAAATGAACATAGATGCACCTACTTGTCTGTTTTCAAATGAACTCCGAAAAAGTTGGCATAGCATACTCGTCTGTTACAAATTTGGCATGGTATCATCATAATAGTTGCGGGAGAAAGTCTTCACTTTTTCTTCGCTTGTGTCATTTGCTTATTGCGCCGTAACCATGGATAATCTTCATCGTTTACCATGATACTTGGGCCAGCCTTGACATTGAAGGGAGGAATTTCATGAAACCTTTCATAATCTTCAGACATGTCTGTCTTGCCCTCCACTCCCATGACGTCCCTTTTTCCTGAAAGAACTATGTGGCGCTTTGGCTTATCGTATGATGTAATCGTTTCCTTATCTTTTCTTTTTCTTGGTCTGGTAGACATGTCCTTCACATAGATAACCTGTGCCACATCATTGGCTAGGACGAATGGTTCGTCAGTGTACCCAAGATTTTTCAGATCGACTGTTGTCATTCCGTACTGTGGGTCTACATGTACCCCGCCTCCTGACAGATTGACCCGTTTGCACTTAAACAAAGGGACCTTAAAATCTTGTCCGTAGTCAGGTTCCCATATGTCCACTATGTAACCATAATATGTGTCCTTTCCCTTCTCGGTTGTTGCATCAAAGCGGACACCGTTGTTTTGGTTGGTGCTCTTTTGATCTTGGTCAATCGTGTAAAATGTATTCCTATTTATCTCGTATCCTTTGTAAATCAATGCCGTCAAAGATGGTCCCCTGGACAACAAGTACAACTCATCACAAACAGTGTTGTCACCTCTGAGACGTGCTTCCAACCAACTGCTGGAAGTCCTAATGTGTTCACATGTAATCTAGTCGTCGCACTGCTCCGGGTGTTTGGAGCGCAGATTGTTCTTGTGTTCATCGATATACGGGGTCACCAAGGTAGAGTTCTGTAAAACTGTGTAGTGTGCTTGAGACCAAGAATGCCCGTCCCTGCATATTATTGAGTCCGCTCCTAGCGTGCCTTTTCCAGTCAGTCTCCCCTCATACCATGATTTAGGGAGACCTATCTTCTTAAGGCCAGGAATGAAGTCAACGCAAAACCCGATGACATCCTCTGTTTGATGGCCCATGGAGATGCTTCCTTCTGGCCTAGCGCGATTACGGACATATTTCTTTAGGACTCCCATGAACCTCTTAAAGGGGAACATATTGTGTAGAAATACAGGCCCCAGAATGACAATCTCGTCGACTAGATGAACTAGGACATGCGTCATGATATTGAAGAAGGATGGTGGGAACACTAGCTCGACATTGTGCCACATCACTCCTTAGCCTTGGTACGATTTCTGGATCGATCACCTTCTGAGAGATTGCATTGAGGAATGCACATAGCTTCACAATGGCTAATCGGACGTTTTCCGGTATAAGCCCCCTCAATGCAACCGGAAGTAGTTGCGTCATAATCACGTGGCAGTCATGAGACTTTAGGTTTTGGAACTTTTTCTCTGGGATATTTATTATTCCCTTTATATTCGACGAGAAGCCAGTCGGGACCTTCATACTGAGCAGGCATTCAAAGAAGATTTCTTTCTCTTCTTTCGTAAGAGCGTAGCTGGCAGGACCTTCATACTGCTTCGGAGGCATGCCATCTTTTTCGTGGAAACGTTGCAGGTCCTCCCGTGCCTCAGGTGTATCTTTTGTCTTTCCATACACGCCCAAGAAGCCTAGCAGGTTCACGCAAAGGTTCTTCATCACGTGCATCACGTCGATTAAAGAGCGGACCTCTAGGTCTTTCCAGTAGGGTAGGTCCCAAAATATAGATTTCTTCTTCCACATGGGTGCGTGTCCCTCAGCGTCATTCGGAACAGCTAGTGCACCGGGACCCTTTCCAAGGATTACGTGTAAATCATTGACCATAGCAAGTACGTGATCACCGATACGCATGGCGGGCTTCTTCCGGTGATCTGCCTCGCCTTTGAAATGCTTGCCTTTCTTTCAACATTGATGATTGGTCGGAACAAATCGACGATGGCCCAGGTACACATTCTTCCTGCATTTGTCCAGGTATATACTTTCACTGTCATCTAAACAGTGTGTGCATGCGTGGTATCCTTTGTTTTTCTGTCCTGAAAGGTTACTGAGAGCGGGCCAATCGTTGATGGTCACGAACAGCAACGCCTTTTGTAACGCCCGGATAATCTTGCTACAGTAATCCCACGCTGATCATGCCATGACACCTTGGATTACTGTTGCTAACCTCGCAATAATTCGAAACCGTTCAAAATTCAAATTCAAATTATTGATAACAATAAAAGTTTCCAAAAATTAAAACAAAAATGTTCAGAGTGTGCCAAATAATGCCTAGGTATTTAAGGTGAAGGTACCACACTTTTACATGATGCCTAAATATTTTAAAGTGGATTAAAACGGAAAGGAAAATAAATAAAATAAAAGGGAAAATACAAACAGAATAATAAAGGGAAAAGAAACCCCCCTGGGCCAGCCGACCCAACTGGCCGGCCCATTCGACCGGCCCACCCAGTCCACCCAACCGGCTGGCCCACTCCCCCTCTCCATTACCCCCCCACAAACCCTAACCTAACCACTCCTCGATCCCCACTCTCCCCTCACTCCCCCGATCTGGATCGAGATCGGGGCGACCACGCCACCGCCCCGGATCGCCGTCGTCGTTGCCTTCTCGCCCCCCTCTCCTCGCGCGAACCCCCCTGAAGCCGGCGCCACCCGTCTCCGACCCCGTCGCCCTCGCTCGCCGCGACGACCGCACGCGGGCGCCTTGGAGCTCACCGACCCCGCCCCGCACCAAGACGCCACCTCGCCGGCCTGCCTCCTCTACGTCGTCGTCGCCATCTTCCTCCTCAACCCCCGTTGCCTAGACCCCACGAACTCCGGTGAGCACCCCCGCCGCTGCTCCCACTTGCCCTGCCTACGCGTCGTCGGCCCCGAGCCCCGTTGCAGCTGCCGCGCTCCGCACCCCTGACCTTGCCCGCGCGCGAACCGTGCTGCCTCGCCGCGGCTATTGGTCTTGCCCGACCGCGTGCCCAGTGCCCCGCTCGCTTCGCGTCGCTGCTGCACGCGCGCGTGGCCGCCCCTGTTTTCCCTTGACGCGCTCACCGCGCTGCGCCATGGCCCGACGGCACGCGCCCACGCCCAGCTGTTGCGCTGACGCCGCCGCGCCTCGTTTTTCCTTGCTGCTGCTCCGCGGTGGCCCTGCACGGCGCTCGCCCCGCCTCCGCCCGCCGTGGCCCTCGTGCCCCGCAGCGGCAAACCCCACCGTGGCCATGGCCACGCCCCGCCCCGGGTGTGCTACGGGCGCCCGTCGCCCGTTACTCCCGCCCCCGCTGCCCGTTAAGCCGCGCCAGCCCCGTTAAGCCCCTAGGGCCTATGACAAACGGGGCCCATGTTGGAAATATGCCCTAGAGGCAATAATAAATAGGTTATTATTATATTTCCTTGTTCATGATAATCGTTTATTATCCATGCTAGAATTGTATTGATAGGAAACTCAGATACATGTGTGGATACATAGACAACACCATGTCCCTAGTAAGCCTCTAGTTGACTAGCTCGTTGATCAATAGATGGTTACTGTTTCCTGACCATGGACATTGGATGTCATTGATAACGGGATCACATCATTAGAAGAATGATGTGATGGACAAGACCCAATCCTAAGCCTAGCACAAGATCGTGTAGTTCGTATGCTAAAGCTTTTCTAATGTCAAGTATCATTTCCTTAGACCATGAGATTGTGCAACTCCCGGATACCGTAGGAATACTTTGGTTGTGCCAAACGTCACAACGTAACTGGGTGGCTATAAAGGTACACTACAGGTATCTCCGAAAGTGTCTGTTGGGTTGGCATGAATCGAGACTGGGATTTGTCACTCCGTGTGACGGAGAGGTATCTCTGGGCCCACTCGGTAGGACATCATCATAATGTGCACAATGTGATCAAGGAGTTGATCACGGGATGATGTATTACGGAACGAGTAAAGAGACTTGCCGGTAACGAGATTGGACAAGGTGTCGAGATACCGACGATCGAATCTCGGGCAAGTACTATACCGCTAGACAAAGGGAATTGTATACGGGATTGATCGAATCCTCGAAATCGTGGTTCATCCGATGAAATCATCGTGGAACATGTGGGAGCCAACATGGGTATCCAGATCCCGCTGTTGGTTATTGGCCGGAGAGTTGTCTCGGTCATGTCTGCATGGTTCCCGAACCCGTAGGGTCTACACACTTAAGGTTCGATGACGCTAGGGTTATAAAGGAAGTTTGTATGTGGTTACCGAATGTTGTTCGGAGTCCCGGATGAGATCCCGGACGTCACGAGGAGTTCCGGAATGGTCCGGAGGTAAAGATTTATATATGGGAAGTCTTATTTTGGTCTCCAGAAAAGTTTCGCACTTTATCGGTAATGGACCGGGAGTGCCGAAAGGGGTCTGGGGGTCCACCGGGGGGTCCACCTGCCCCGGAGGGCCACATGGGCTGTAGGGGGTGCGCCTTGGCCTATATGGGCCAAGGGCACCAGCCCCAAGAGACCCATGCACAAAGATATAAGAAAAAGGGGAGAGTCCTCAAAGGGGAAGGCACCTCCGAGGTGCCTTGGGGAGGATGGACTCCTCATCCCCCCTTGGCCGCACCCCTTCCTTGGAGGAAGGGGCAAGGCTGCGCCTCCCCCCTCCCTTGCCCCTATATATAGTGGAGGGGAGGGAGGGCAGCCACACCTGAAGCCCTGGCGCCTCCCTCCCTCCCGTGACACCTCCTCCTCTCCCGCAGGTGCTTGGCGAAGCCCTGCAGGATTGCCACGCTCCTCCACCACCACCACGCCGTTGTGCTGTTGCTGGATGGAGTCTTCCTCAACCTCTCCCTCTCCCCTTGCTGGCTCAAGGCATGGGAGACGTCACCGGGCTGTACGTGTGTTGAACGCGGAGGTGCTGTCCGTTCGGCACTAGGATCATCGGTGATTTGGATCACGACGAGTACAACTCCATCAACCCCGTTCACTTGAACGCTTCCGCTTAGCAATCTACAAGGGTATGTCGATGCACTCTCTTTCCCCTCGTGGCTGGTTTCTCCATAGATAGATCTTGGTGACACGTAGGAAAATTTTAAATTTCTGCTACGTTCCCCAACAGTGGCATCATGAGCTAGGTCTATTGCGTAGATTCTTTGCACGAGTAGAACACAAAGTAGTTGTGGGCGTTGATTTTGTTCAATATTCTTACCGTTACTAGTCAATCTTGATTCGGCGGCATTGTGGGATGAAGCGGCCCGGACCGACCTTACACGTACACTTACGTGAGACAGGTTCCACCGACTGACATGCACTAGTTGCATAAGGTGGCTAGCGGGTGCCAGTCTCTCCCACTTTAGTCGGATCGGATTCGATGAAAAGGGTCCTTATGAAGGGTAAATAGCAATTGACATATCACATTGTGGTTTTGCGTAGGTAAGAAACGTTCTTGCTAGAAACCCATAGCAGCCACGTAAAACATGCAAACAACAATTAGAGGACGTCTAAATTGTTTTTGCAGGGTATGCCATGTGATGTGATATGGCCAAAGGATGTGATGTATGATATATGTGATGTATGGGATGATCATGTTCTTGTAATAGGAATCACGACTTGCATGTCGATGAGTATGACAACCGGCAGGAGCCATAGGAGTTGTCTTTAATTTATTTATGACCTGCGTGTCAACATAAACGTCATGTAATTACTTTACTTTATTGCTAACCATTAACCATAGTAGTAGAAGTAATAGTTGACGAGACAACTTCACGGAGATCATGATGATGAAGATCATGGTGTCATGCCGGTGACGATGATGATCATGGAGCCCCGAAGATGGAGATCGAAAGGAGCAAAGTGATGATGGCCATATCATGTCACTATTTGATTGCATGTGATGTTTATCATGTTTTTGCATCTTATTTGCTTAGAACGACGGTAGTAAATAAGATGATCCCTCATTAAAATTGCAAGAAAGTGTTCCCCCTAACTGTGCACCGTTGCGAAAGTTCGTCGTTTCGAAGCACCACGTGATGATCGGGTGTGATAGATTCTTACGTTCGAATACAACGGGTGTTGACGAGCCTAGCTTGTACAGACATGGCCTCGGAACACATGCAAACACTTAGGTTGACTTGACGAGCCTAGCATGTACAGACATGGCCTCGGAACACAGAAGACCGAAAGGTCGAGCATGAGTCGTATGGTAGATACGATCAACATGAAGATGTTCACCAACATTGACTAGTCCGTCTCACGTGATGATCGGACACGGCCTAGTTGACTCGGATCATGTAATTACTTGGATGACTAGAGGGATGTCTATCTGAGTGGGAGTTCATAAGATGAACTTAATTATCCTGAACATAGTCGAAAAGGTCTTCGCAAATTATGTCGTAGCTCGCGCTTTAGTTCTACTGTTTTAGATATGTTCCTAGAGAAAATATAGTTGAAAGTTGATAGTAGCAATTGTGCGGACAGTAGAAGGCTTGTGTCCTTAATGCACCGCTCGGTGTGCTGGACCTCGAACGTGGTCTGTGGATGTTGCGAACATCTGACATACACGTTTGGATGACTATATGATAGTTCGGTAATGATAAATGGTTTAGAATTGAGGCACCGAAGACATTTTGAAATGTCGCGGAACATATGAGATGTTTCGAGGGCTGAAATTGGGATTTCAGGCTCGTGCCCACGTCAAGAGGTATAAGACCTCCGACGATTTTCTTGGCCTGCAAACTAAGGGAGAAAAGCTCAATCGTTGAGCTTGTGCTCAGATTATCTGAGTACAACAATCACTTGAATCGAGTGGGAGTTGATCTTCCAGATAAGATAGTGATGTTTTTCCAAAGTCATTGCCACCAAGCTGCTACAGCTTTGTGATGAACTATATCAGGGATGGATATGATGATCCTTGAAATATTCGCGATGTTTGACACCGCGAAAGTAGAAATCAAGAAGGAGCATCAATTATTGATGGTTAGTGAAACCACTAGTTTCAAGAAGGGCAAGGGAAAGAAGGGATCCTTCATGAAACGGAAAATCAGCTGCTGCTCTAGTGGAGAAACCCAAGGTTGAACCCAAACCCGAGACTAAGTGCTTCTGTAATGAGGGGAACAGCTACTGGAGCAGAATTACCCTAGATACTTGGTAGATGAGAAGGCTGTCGATAGAAGTATATTGGATATACATTATGTGAATGTGTACTTTACTAGTACTCCTAGTAGCATCAGGGTATTAGATACCGGTTCGGTTGCTAAGTGTTAGTAACTCGAAATAAAAGCTACGGAATAAACGGAGACTAGCTAAAGGTGAGCTGACGAGATGTGTTGGAAGTGTTTCCAAGGTTGATGTAATCAAGCATCGCACGCTCCCTCTACTATCGAGATTGGTGTTAAACCTAAATAATTGTTATTTGGTGTTTGCGTTGAGCATAGACTTGATTGGATTATGTCTATCGCGATACGATTATTCATTTAAGGAGAATAATTGTTACTCTATTTATTTGAATAATTCCTTCAATGGTCTTGCACCTAAAATGAATGGTTTATTGAATCTCGATCATAGTGATACACATGTTCATGCCAAAAGATATAAGATAGTAATGATAGTACCACCTAATTGTGGCACTGCCATGTAAGTCATATTGGTATAAAACGCATGAAGAAGCTCCATGTTGATGGATCTTTGGACTCACTCATTTTTGAAAAAGGATTGAGTGATGTGAACCATGTCTATTGGTATATACGCATGAAGAAACTCCATACAGATGGACCGTTTGGACTCACTTGATTTAGAATCACTTGAGATATGCAAATCATACCACATGGGCAAGATGACCGAAAGCTTCGGTTTCAGTAAAATGGAACAAGAAAGCAAATTGTTGGAAGTAACACATTTTGATGTGTGCAGTCCAATGAGTGCTGAGGCACGCAGTGGATATCGTTATTCTCTTACTTCGCAGATGATTTGAGTAGATACTGAGTATATTTACTTGATGAAACACAAGTCTGAATTATTGAATGGTTCAAGTAATTTCAGAATGAAGTTGAAGATCTTCGTGATAAGAGGATAAAATGTCTATGATATGATCATAGAAATGAATATCTGAGTTACGAGTTTGGCACTGTGGAAATTGTTTCACAACTAATACCGCCTGGAACACCATAGAGTGATGGTCTGTCCGAACATCATAACTATTGGATATGATGACGTCTCTTATCGAATTACCACTATCGTTCATGGGTTAGGCATTGGAGACAACCGCACTCACTTTAAATAGGGCACCACGTAACTCCGATGAGATGACACCGGATGAACTATGGTTTAGAGAAACCTAAGCTGTCATTTCTTAAAAGTTTGGGGCTGCGACGCTTATATGAAAAAGTTTCAGGCTGATAAGCTCGAACCCAAAGCGGATAACTACATCTTCATAGGACACCCAAAACAGTTGGGTATACCTCCTGTCTCAGATCCGAAAGCAATAGGGATTGTTTCTCAAATCGGGTCCTTTCTCGAGGAAAAGTTTCTCTCGAAAGAATTGAGTGGGAGGATGGTGGAGACTTGATGAGGTTATGGAACCGTCACTTCAACTAGAGTGTAGCAGGGCACAGGAGTAGTTCCTATGGCACCTACAACAATTGAAGTGGAAGCTTATGATAGTGATCATGAGACTTCGGATCAAGTCACTCCCAAACCTCGTAGGATGACAAGGATGCGTACTACTTCAGAGTGGTACGTAATCCTGTCTTGGAAGTCATGTTGCTAGACAACAATGAATCTACGAGCTATGGAGAAGCGATGGTGGGCCCGGATTCCGATGAATGGCTTGAGGCCATAAAATCCGAGAGAGGATCCATGTATGAAAACAAAGTGTAGACTTTGGCAGAACGGCTCGATGGTCGTAAGGCTGTTGAGTACAGATGGATTTTAAAAGGAAGACGGACAATGATGGTAAATGTCACCATTAAGAAAGCTCGACTTGTCATTAAGATGTTTTCCGACAAGTTCAAGGAGTTGACTGCGATGAGACTTTCTCACTCGTAGCGATGCTAAGAGTCTGTTGGAATTATGTTAGCGATTACTGCATTATTTATGAAATTGTGCAGATAGGATGTCACAACATTGTTTCCTCGACGATTTTCTTGAGGAAAGGTTGTATGTGATACAACCAGAAGATTTTTGTCAATCCTGAAAACTGCTAACAAGTATGCAAAGCTCCAGCAATCCTTCTAAGGACTGGAGTAAGCATCTCGGAGTTGGAATGTACGCTTTGATGAGATGATCAAAGATTTGGGTTTATACAAAGTTTATGAGAAACTTGTATTTCCAAAGAAGTGAGTGGGAGCACTATAGAATTTCTGATGAGTATATGTTGTTGACATATTGTTGATCAGAAATGATGTAGAATTTCTGGAAAGCATATAGGGTTATTTGAAAAGTGTTTTTCAATGGAAAACCTGAATTAAGCTACTTGAACATTGAGCATCAAGATCTATAAGGATAGATCAAAATCGCTTAATAGTACTTTCAAACAAACACATACCACGACAAGATTTTGAAGGAGTTCAAAATAGATCAGCAAAGAAGGAGTCCTCGGCTGTGTTACAAGGTGTGAGTATTGAGCAAGACTCAAGACATGACCACGGCAGAATAGAAAGGACGAAGGTCGTCCCCTATGCTTTAGTCGTAGGCTCTAAAGTATGCTATGTTGTGTACCGCACCTGAAGTGTGCCAAACCATGAGTCAGTCAAGGGGTACAAGTGTGATCTAGAAATGGATCACAGGACAACGGTCAAGGTTATCCTTAGTAACTAGTGGACTACGGAATTTTCTCGATTATGGAGGTGGAAAAGGAGTTCGTCGTAAAGGGTTACGCCGATGCAAACTTTGACACTAATCCAGATTATTCTGAGTAGTAAATTGGATTCGTATAGTAGAACAGTTATTTGGAATAGCTCCAAATAGAGCGTGGTAACTGCATCTAGGATATGACATAGATATTTGTAAAGCACACACGGATCTGAAAGCTTCAGACCCGTTGACTATAACATCTCTCACAAGCATAACATGATCAAACCCAGAACTCTCTGAGTGTTAATCACATGGCGATGTGAACTAGATTACTGACTCTAGTGCAAGTGGGAGACTGTTGGAAATATGCCCTAGAGGCAATAATAAATAGGTTATTATTATATTTCCTTGTTCATGATAATCGTTTATTATCCATGCTAGAATTGTATTGATAGGAAACTCAGATACATGTGTGGATACATAGACAACACCATGTCCCTAGTTAGCCTCTAGTTGACTAGCTCGTTGATCGATAGATGGTTACTGTTTCCTGACCATGGACATTGGATGTCATTGATAACGGGATCACATCATTAGGAGAATGATGTGATGGACAAGACCCAATCCTAAGCCTAGCACAAGATCATGTAGTTCGTATGCTAAAGCTTTTATAATGTCAAGTATCATTTCCTTAGACCATGAGATTGTGCAACTCCTGGATACCGTAGGAGTGCTTTGGGTGTGCCAAACGTCACAACGTAACTGGGTGGCTATAAAGGTACACTACAGGTATCTCCGAAAGTGTCTGTTGGGTTGGCACGAATCGAGACTGGGATTTGTCACTCCGTGTGATGGAGAGGTATCTCTGGGCCCACTCGGTAGGACATCATCATAATGTGCACAATGTGATCAAGGAGTTGATCACGGGATGATGTGTTACGGAACGAGTAAAGAGACTTGCCGGTAACGAGATTGGACAAGGTGTCGAGATACCGACGATCGAATCTCGGGCAAGTACTATACCGCTAGACAAAGGGAATTGTATACGGGATTGATCGAATCCTCGACATCGTGGTTCATCCGATGAGATCATCGTGGAACATGTGGGAGCCAACATGGGTATCCAGATCCCGCTGTTGGTTATTGGCCGAAGAGTTGTCTCGGTCATGTCTGCATGGTTCCCGAACCCGTAGGGTCTACACACTTAAGGTTCGATGACGCTAGGGTTATAAAGGAAGTTTGTATGTGGTTACCGAATGTTGTTCGGAGTCCCGGATGAGATCCCAGATGTCACGAGGAGTTCTGAAATGGTCCGGAGGTAAAGATTTATATATGGGAAGTCTTATTTTGGTCGCCAGAAAAGTTTCGCACTTTATCGGTATTGCACCGGGAGTGCCGAAAGGGGTCTGGGGGTCCACCGGGGGGTCCACCTGCCCCGGGGGGGCACATGGGCTGTAGGGGGTGCGCCTTGGCCTATATGGGCCAAGTGCACCAGCCCCAAGAGGCCCATGCGCCAAGATATAGGAAAAAGGGGAGAGTCCTCAAAGGGGAAGGCACCTCCGAGGTGCCTTGGGGAGGATGGACTCCTCCCCCCCCTTGGCCGCACCCCTTCCTTGGAGGAAGGGGCAAGGCTGCGCCTCCCCCCTCTCCCTTGCCCCTATATATAGTGGAGGGGAGGGAGGGCAGCCACACCTGAAGCCCTGGCGCCTCCCTCCCTCCCGTGACACCTCCTCCTCTCCCGCAGGTGCTTGGCGAAGCCCTGCAGGATTGCCACGCTCCTCCACCACCACCACGCTGTTGTGCTGCTGCTGGATGGAGTCTTCCTCAACCTCTCCCTCTCCCCTTGCTGGATCAAGGCATGCGAGACGTCACCGGGCTGTACGTGTGTTGAACGCGGAGGTGCTGTCCGTTCGGCACTAGGATCATCGGTGATTTGGATCACGACGAATACGACTTCATCAACCCCGTTCACTTGAACGCTTCCGCTTAGCGATCTACAAGGGTATGTAGATGCACTCTCTTTCCCCTCGTTGCTGGTTTCTCCATAGATAGATCTTGGTGACACGTAGGAAAATTTTAAATTTCTGCTACGTTCCCCAACAGCCCAGCCCTGGAACGTTTTTTTTTTAAATTTAATAAATAAATAATAAAAATAAAACTAAAATTAATTAATTAATCAACTAAATTAATTAAGTTAATTAACTAAATTAATTAAGTTAATTAAACCTGATTAATTAATCTAATTAATCTGTTAGTTTAATTAAACAGTGGTTAGTTTAACCTAACCCTAATTAACCTAATCAGGGAATGACAGGTGGGTCCCACTGGACCCACATGTCAGTTTGACCCAGTCGACTCTATTGACTGCTGACGTCAGCATGACATCATGCTGATGTCATAAATCTAATTTCGAATTAATTAATTAATTAAATTCCAGAATTTTAATAAAACCTTTAGAAAATCATATCTTTTAATCCGTAACTCGGATTAAAATATTTTCAACATGAAAGTTGCTCAGAATGACGAGACGAACCCGGATACGCAGCCCGTTCGTCAACCACACATCCCTAACCTATCCAACTCGCAACTTTCCCCCTCCGGCTCCTTAGCCCGAAAACGCGAAACACCGGGGATACTTTCCCGGATGTTTCCCCCCCCTTCACCGGTATCATCTCATACCGCGTTAGGGCACGCCTAGCATCACGCTTTGCTTTGTCATGCGTCGTTATGCATCTGTTTGCATTGTATTTATTGTTTCTCCCCCCTCTTCTTCCGCTAGACACCGAGACCGACGCCGCTGCTACCCAGTACGACTACGGAGTTGACGACCCCTCTCTCTTGCCAGAGCAACCAGGCAAGCCCCCCCCCTTGATCACCAGATATCGCCTACTCTGATCTATACTCCTTGCATTAGAGTAGTGTAGCATGTTACTGCTTTCAGTTAATCCTATACTACTGCATAGCCTGTCCTTGCTACTACTATTGTTACCTTTACCTGCTATCCTACTGCTTAGTATAGGATGCTAGTGTTCCATCAGTGGCCCTACACTCTTGTCTGTCTGCCATGCTATACTACTAGGCTGTGATCACCTCGGGAGGTGGTCATGGATATATACTATACTTTAAACATGATACATGTGGTGACCAAAGTCGGGTTGGCTCGAGGAGTACCCGCGAGTGATTCACGGATTGGGGGCTGAAAGGACCTTTGTCCCGACGGCCCTCTGTGTGGATCTTTGTGGCGGAGCGGCAGGGCAGTTCGGGGCTACCTGGGTGAGAGGTGAGCCTGGCCCTGTTGGCGTTCACGGATACTTAACACGCTTAACGAGATCTGGGTATTTGATCTGAGTCTGGCCATTTGGTCTATACGCACTAACCAACTACGCGGGAAAGATATGGGCACTCGTCGTCGTGGTATCAGCCGAAGCACTTCTTGACGTCAGCGACTGAGTGGCGTGCGCCGCATTGGATCGTAAGCTCGCACTTGTATTAAGGGGGCTAGATCTGCTTCCGGACGCGTACGCAACGTGCAGGTGTGCTTAGGGCGATGGGCCCAGACCCCTGCACGCATAGGTTTAGACCGGCGTGCTGACCGCTCTGTTGTGCCTAGGTGGGGCTGCGACATGTTGATCTTCCGAGGTCGGGCATGACCCAAGAAAGTGTGTCCGGCCAAATGGGATCAAGCGTGTTGGGTTATGTGGTGCACCTCTGCAGAGAAGTTAATCTATTCGAATAGCCGTGTCCCTCGGTAAAAGGACGACCCGGAGTTGTACCTTGACCTTATGACAACTAGAACCGGATACTTAATAAAACACACCGTTCCAAGTGCCAGATACAACCCGGTGATCGCTCTCTAACAGGGCAACGAGGAGGGGATCGCCGGGTAGGATTATGCTATGCGATGCTACTTGGAGGACTTCAGTCTACTCTGTTCTATATGCTGCAAGACGGAGGCTGCCAGAAGCGTAGTCTTCGACAGGATTAGATATCCCCCTCTTATTCTGGCATTCTGTAGTTCAGTCCACTGATATGGCCCCTTACACATATATCCATGCATATGTAGTGTAGCTCCTTGCTTGCGAGTACTTTGGATGAGTACTCACGGTTGCTTTTCTCCCCCTTTTCCCTTCTACCCGGTTGCCGCAACCAGATGCTGGAGCCCAGGATCCAGACGCAACCTTCGACGACGACTCCTACTACTCTGGAGGTGCCTACTACTACGTGCAGCCCGCTGACGACGACCAGGAGTAGTTAGGAGGATCCCAGGCAGGAGGCATGCGCCTCGTTCGATCTGTATCCCAGTTTGTGCTATCCTTCTTAAGGCAAACTTGTTTAACTTATGTCTATACTCGGATATTTGTTGCTTCCGCTGACTCGTCTATGATCGAGCACTAGTATTCGAGCCCTCGAGGCCCCTGGCTTGTATTATGATGCTTGTATGACTTATTTTTATTTGTAGAGTTGTGTTGTGATATCTTCCCGTGAGTCCCTGATCTTGATCGTACACATTTGCGTGCATGATTAGTGTACGACTGAATCGGGGGTGTCACAAGTTGGTATTAGAGCCGACTGCTTGTAGGAATCCCCCTTCCACACTCCTTGGCCGAAGTCGAGTCTAGACATTACAAAAACTTTTACTAACTTGGCTATGTGCCTTACGGGCCCAGGTCGCCATCAGGTGGTACTAGGATCTTTTACTCCTCGACCTTTACTCTGGGACTCTAAACTCTCTTCTACTCGGGTTAAACGAATTTACTAACTCTGACACTAGGATCCCGTGACGACATTCACCCCAAAGTTGGATAAAAGCCATAGTTATTCCTTAGTATAGTGTTTTGCACAATTTCCACACTGTCATTTGACTCCTTTGAGACATCTTTGTTTTCAGATGGAACCCACGAGGCAGGTCGTGCGCCACACGGCGACCATTGGCGCCTCGGGATCACCGGCCGTGCTAGCTGAGATGATGACCTATCTGGGTTATCGCTGGCACCCCGAGTACACCATCACCGAGGAGTACCAGGACTTTAACCAGGAGCAGTACTGTGCCACCGTCCACCTCTACTCTCGGGAGTATGACTCCACTACTATGCTGCACACCGCTTATGGTGTTGGGGTGACCATCGATATGGCAGTTCACGATGCTGCCTATGCTGCTCTGACACTCCTTCGTAGGGAGTACCGGGAGTTGGACACCACCCCCTTCAGGCACATTGCTATCGCGTCTGATTTTGGGGCGGAGGGTTACTACACTGCTGCCTACTCCACTGTCACCCGCGAGCCCTTCTACCATCAGAACCTGGTTCTGCATGCTGATGGGCTGGATCAAGCTAACCGATCTCTTCGCCACGAGTTGTACACCACTCGCCAGCACCTCTACCGTGCTTTGACGATGTTACACCCCTTTGTCGGATCTGGGGAGCTGCCGCGTTCTGCTATCTACCCAGCCAGGACCGTGATGCCCCAGGGTGTCGGTTGGCCAGAGGTGGGAGGCTACTCTCCCGCACTTGGTCCACTTCTGCCGCCAGAGCATCGGGTTAAGCACCAGAGCACCCGCGGACCCCAGGTTGCCGACGTGGTGTACCCGTTGCCACACTACCAGCTTTCAGGCTACACCTACCTCCGCAGTGTCGTGTGGGACTGATGTAGACTTGCTTGCTTATGTTAGATGCATTCGCCGCGAGCCTGTGTGCCGCCTATGATGTCTTAGTCTATGTACTGAACTCTGTGTGCCGAACCCTATGCATGACCTCTTTTGTAATATGTGCCGACTATTATGTAGTATCTATCGTGCTGCTTTCATTATGCATGTTTCGTCTTGAATGATTCTTGTCTTTGCAAATATTCTCAAATGCTGAACTACCCCTGTTATATATTAGCAGGATGGTTAGACCAGGTGGTCGTGGTCGGGGTGACAACTTCCCACCACCCCCTGAGTACATGGCTGGTATGATCCAACAGCTTGAGATGAATCGCCAGTTCATGGAGAACATGATGGCTCAGTTTCCTCGCCCCAATATGAACCAGCAGCCAAACACAGTAACTTTGCAGGATTTCATGCGCCTGAGCCCAATGGTGTACCGCAACTCAACTCAGCCTCTGGACGCTGATGACTGGCTCCGTGACATCACCTATGAGATGGAGTCTGCTGATGTAGCCCCTGCCAGCTATGTCACGTTTGCTTCCTTCTTCCTGAAGGGACCCGCAGCTCAATGGTGGGACAACCATAGGTGTACTCTGCCAGTTGGAACAATCATCACCTAGCCAGACTTCCAAGCTGCTTTCCGTGCCCGCTTCATTCCTCAGGGAGTTATGGACCGGAAGAAGCGTGAGTTCCGCAACCTCATCCAAGGCAACAAAACTGTTGAAGCTTATCAGCAGGAGTTTCTGGATTTGACCCGCTATGCTGAAGAGGACATTGCTACTGATGCACGCAGACAGGAGAAGTTCCGTGACGGCCTTCAAGCTGACATCAAGCTCGCACTTCTAGTGCACGACTTTGCTGATTTCGCCACCTTGGTGAACAAGGCCATCAATGTCGAAACTGGTCTGCAGGAATACCAGAGCTCTCACAGGCGCAGCCGTGACACGGGCTCATCTTCGGGCCCGTCCTCGCAGAAGCGCAAGATATGGATTCCCAACAGCATGTACCAGCCGAATGCACCTGCCCCAAGGCAGTCCTATGCTGCACCTCGTCTGCCTAATGCTCCTGCTAGGCAGCCAAGACTTCCAGCTCCACCACCCCAAGCTCCTGTTCCCACTCCCAATAATGGCCTGTGCTACAAGTGTGGCCAATCAGGTCACCGTGCTAGGGATTGCAATCAGAATCAACTGGCCCTTCCTGCAGCTGGCCGTGGAAACAACAAGCACCGCAACAACAATGCCAAGTCTTATGGTCGTGTTCATGCCAACCATGTTGATCTGAACGAAGCTCAAGACCAGCCTGCTACCGTGATGGGCACACTCCTCATAAATTCAGTACCAGCATCCATTTTATTTGATACAGGAGCATCGCATTCATTCATGTCAGAAGATTTTGCATACAAGCATGACGTTAAATGTGAGGAGATGAACACTTCGGTAGTGGTAAAAACCCCCGTGGGACAATGTCAAACCTCCATGGTTGGCGTCGACGTCCCCGTGGAAATCGAAGGGCTAGAATTCTATGCCTCGCCCATTATCCTGAAGACGTCTAACATCGACCTCATTCTGGGGATGGATTGGTTGAAAGCGCATACAGCTTCCATAGTTTGCGCCACTAAGACCGTCCATCTGCTACATCCTTCAGATGAAATAGTTACATACCATGCTCGCTTGGTGCAAAATGCCGAGGCAAGGCTTTATGCCTTGAATGCATTGAACTCTGCACCACTCGAGGGCATTGAAAACATCCCCGTCGTGCGTGACTTCCTCGACGTCTTTCCTGAAGAACTTCCAGGGATTCCCCCTGCTAGAGCTGTCGAATTCGTCATCGACTTGAAACCAGGCACCACTCCTATTGCCAAGCGACCCTACAAGATGCCACCACATGAACTCCTTGAGCTTAAGGAGGAAATCGACAAATCTCTTCAAAATGGTTTCATTCGTCCAAGTTGCTCTCCTTGGGGAGCACCTTCTCTCTTTGTCAAGAAGAAGGATGGGACAAACCGGCTGGTCCAAGACTATCGTCCTATTAACCAAGCTACCATTCAGAACAAGTATCCTCTTCCTCGGATCAATGATCTGTATGATCAACTGGCTGGTTCATCAGTGTTCTCTAAACTCGACTTGAGGTTGGGTTACCACCAGATCCGTGTTCGTGAAGAGGATATCCCAAAGACCACCTTTGTGACTCGTTATGGTTCATACGAGTACACTGTCATGTCCTTCGGCTTAACCAATGCCCCAGCCACCTTCTCTCGTCTGATGAACTATATATTCATGGATTACCTCGACAAGTTCGTCGTGGTTTATCTGGATGATATCCTGGTATTTTCCAAGAACGAAGAAGAGCATGCTGAACATCTTCGACTTGTGCTGGAGAAGCTACGAGAGCATCAGCTGTATGCCAAGTTCTCTAAATGTGAGTTCTGGCTTCCTGAAGTAACCTATCTTGGACATGTCATCTCTAAGGATGGTATTGCCGTTAACCCTGAACGAGTTCAGGCTATTCTTGATTGGACTCCTCCGAAGAATGTCAAGCAAGTCAGAAGTTTTCTCGGTCTCGCCAGCTATTGTCGTCGATTCATCGAGAACTTCTCCAAGATTACCAGGCCTCTGACTAACTTGTTGCATAAGGGCGTCAAGTTCCAATGGACAGACAAATGTCAGGAAAGCTTCCAGGCACTCAAGGACAAGTTGAGTTATGCCCCAGTGCTAGCTCCACCTGATACAAAGAAGGACTTCGTCATTTACTGCGACGCTTCCCGTCAAGGATTAGGCTGTGTCCTAATGCAAGAGCGCAGAGTGATTGCCTATGCCTCTCGTCAATTGCGCCCTCACGAAGAGAACTACCCAGTTCACGACCTCGAGCTTGCTGCTGTCATTCATGCACTGAAGCAGTGGCGACATTACCTTCTCGGTAATCGTTGCGAGATCTTCACCGACCATCAAAGTCTGAAGTATCTGTTTACTCAACCAGACCTGAACCTCCGTCAGCAGAGATGGATGGAGACTGTAGCAGACTTTGACTTGGGTATTTCCTATACGCCAGGCAAGGCTAATGTAATGGCAGATGCCTTGAGCCGCAAGTCTTACTGCAACCACCTCCAGGTTCACAAAGTTCAGCCCTCACTTGTTGAAGAATTCAGGAAGCCGAACCTCCATATCGTTCCTCCAGGTGCACTCGCCCCCCTCCTAAGGAGTTTCGCAAGATGAACCTCCATGTTGTCCCCAAAGGTTCTCTCAATACACTGGTTCTAGGCCAGATCTTGTGGAAACCATCAAATGGATACAGAAATGTGACGATGATGTAGAGAGGATTAAATGTTATATCGCACAAGGAAAGCCCTCATTCTTCACTGTTGATGACGCTGGCACCTTGTTCTTCAAAGGTCGCCTAGTGGTTCCGAGTAAGAGGGAAAACCTGAATATGTCTCAGAAGGTTATGAAAGAGGCTCATGATACACCCCTATGTATCCATCCTGGTAGTACAAAGATGTACCAGGACATTCGTCAAAGATTCTGGTGGTCTAACATGAAGCAAGACATTGCTCGCAATGTTGCCGAGTGTGACGTTTGCCGTCGTATCAAAGCAGAACATCAAAGGCCTGCTGGAACTCTGCAACCTATCTCTATTCCTGAATGGAAATGGGACCATGTTGAAATGGACTTCGTCACTGGTTTTCCCAAATCGCAGAAAGGTAATGATGCTATTCTTGTCGTCATTGACCGGCTTTCTAAAGTTGCACATTTTCTGGCGGTCAAGGAAACGGTCACTGCTAGTCAGCTTGCAACCCTCTACATGTCCAAAATTGTTTCACTTCACGGTATTCCCCTGGTTATCAGTTTGGACCGTGGCAGCTTATTCACTTCAAGATTCTGGGCAAGTTTCGAAGAAGATATGGGAACTCATCTATCATTCAGTATGGCTTTTCATCCTCAGTCGCAAGGCCAAGTTGAACGTGTCAACCAAGTTCTCGAAGATATGCTTCGAGCTTGTGTTATTTCCTTCGGTAAGAAATGGGAGGAATCTCTCCCGTATGCTGAGTTCTCTTATAATAATAGCTATCAAGCTAGTCTGAAGATGGCCCCCTTCGAAGTGTTATATGGACGAAAGTGCCGAACCCCTATGAACTGGTCAGAAACTGGGGAACGTCCACTCTTTGGTCCGGATATTATCCAACATGCCGAAGAACAAGTCCGCATTATTCGCGAGAATCTCAAGACTGCTCAGTCACGCCAAAAGAGTAATTATGACCGCCATCATAAAGACATGGTCTATCAACCTGGCGAAAAGGCCTATCTTCGAGTTACACCAATGAAGGGTGCACACCGCTTCGGGATCAAAGGAAAGCTAGCTCCCCGCTATATTGGTCCTTTCACTATTCTCGAGAGGCGTGGAAAAGTGGCTTATGAACTGGAGCTTCCGCCGAACCTTTCTCAGGTTCACGATGTGTTCCACGTGTCACAACTCCGTCGCTGCTTCAAGGACCTAATCCGAGCAGTGGATCATGAAGTGCTCGAATTGCAACAGGACCTCTCCTATAAAGACCATCCGGTCCGCATTCTTGACCAAGCTGAACGCCGCACTCGTTAGAAGGCGATCAAGTTCCTCAAGGTCCAGTGGTCGAATCACTCTGAAGACGAAGCCACCTGGGAACGCGAGGATCGCCTGCGTGATGAATACCCCGCACTGTTTTCTTCTACCTCCTAAATCTCGGGACGAGATTTCTTGTAGTGGAGGAGATTTGTAACGCCCGGATAATCTTGCTACAGTAATCCCACGCTGATCGTGCCATGACACCTCGGATTACTGTTGCTAACCTCACAATAATTCGAAACCGTTCGAAATTCAAATTCAAATTATTGATAACAATAAAAGTTTCCAAAAAATAAAACAAAAATGTTCGGAGTGTGCCAAATAATGCCTAGGTATTTAAGGTGAAGGTACCACACTTTTACATGATGCCTAAATATTTTAAAGTGGATTAAAACGGAAAGGAAAATAAATAAAAGAAAAGGGAAAATACAAACAGAATAATAAAGGGAAAAGAAACCCCCCCGGGCCAGCTGACCCAACTGGCCGGCCCATTCGACCGGCCCACCCAGTCCACCCAACCGGCCGGCCCACTCCCCCTCTCCATTACCCCCCCAGAAACCCTAACCTAACCACTCCCCGATCCCCACTCTCCCCTCACTCCCCCGATCTGGATCGAGATCGGGGCGACCACGCCACCACCCCGGATCGCCGTCGTCGTTGCCTTCTCGCCCCCCTCTCCTCGCGCGAACCCCCTGAAGCCGGCGCCACCCGTCTCCGACCCCGTCGCCCTCACTCGCCGCGACGACCGCACGCGGGCGCCTCGGAGCTCGCCGACCCCGCCCTGCACCAAGACGCCACCTCGCCGGCCTGCCTCCTCTACGCCGTCGTCGCCATCTTCCTCCTCAACCCCCGTTGCCTAGACCCCACGAACTCCGGTGAGCACCCCCGTCGCTGCTCCCACTTGCCCTGCCTACATGTCGTCGGCCCCGAGCCCCGTTGCAGCCGCCGCGCTCCGCACCCCTGACCTTGCCCGCGCGCGAACCATGCTGCCTCGCCGCGGCCATTGGTCTTGCCCGACCGCGTGCCCAGTGCCCCGCTCGCTTCGCGTCGCGGCTGCACGCGCGCGTGGCCGCCCCTATTTTCCCTTGACGCGCTCACCGCGCTGCGCCATGGCCCGACGGCACGCGCCCATGCCCAGCTGCTGCGCTGACGCCGTCGCGCCTCGTTTTTCCTTGCTGCTGCTCCACGGTGGCCCTGCACGGCGCTCGCCGCTCGTCCCGCCTCCGCCCGCCGTGGCCCTCGTGCCCCGCTGTGGCAAACCCCGCCGTGGCCACGGCCACGCCCCGCCCCGGGCGTGCTACGGGCGCCCGTCGCCCGTTACTCCCGCGCCCGCTGCCCGTTAAGCCGCGCCCGCCCCGTTAAGCCCCTAGGGCCTATGACAAACGGGGCCCAACCCTGGAAAGTTTTTAAAAAAAAGAAAAATGAATAAATAAATAATAAAAATAAAAATAAAACTAAATTTAATTAATTAATTAACTAAATTAATTAAGTTAATTAACTAAATTAATTAAGTTAATTAAACCTGATTAATTAATCTAATTAATCTGTTAGTTTAATTAAACAGTGGTTAGTTTAACCTAACCCTAATTAACCTAATCAGGGAATGACAGGTGGGTCCCACTGGACCCACATGTCAGTTTGACCCAGTCAACTCTGTTGACTGCTGACGTCAGCATGACATCATGCTGATGTCATAAATCTAATTTCGAATTAATTAATTAATTAAATTCCAGAATTTTAATAAAACCTTTAGAAAATCATATCTTTTAATCCGTAACTCGGATTAAAATATTTTCAACATGAAAGTTGCTCATAACGACGGGACGAACTCGGATACGCAGCCCGTTCGTCCACCACCCATCCCTAACCTATCCAGCTCGCAACTTTCCCCCTCCGGCTCCTCTGTCCGAAAACGCGAAACGCCGGGGATACTTTCCCGGATGTTTCCCCCCCTTCACCGGTATCATCTCATACCGCGTTAGGGCACGCCTAGCATCACGCTTTGCTTTGTCATGCGTCGTTATGCATCTGTTTGCATTGTATTTATTGTTTCTCCCCCTCTTCTTCCGCTAGACACCGAGACCGACGCCGCTGCTATCCAGTACGACTACGGAGTTGACGACCCCTCTCTCTTGCCAGAGCAACCAGGCAAGCCCCCCCCCCCTTGATCACCAGATATCGCCTACTCTGATCTATACTGCTTGCATTAGAGTAGTGTATCATGTTACTGCTTTCAGTTAATCCTATACTGTTGCATAGCCTGACCTTGCTACTACTGTTGTTACCTTTACCTGCTATCCTACTGCTTAGTATAGGATACTAGTGTTCCATCAGTGGCCCTACACTCTTGTCTGTCTGCCATGCTATACTATTGGGCTGTGATCACCTCGGGAGGTGATCATGGATATATACTATACTTTAAACATGATACATGTGGTGACCAAAGTCGGGTTGGCTCGAGGAGTACCCGCGAGTGATTCACGGATTGGGGGCTGAAAGGACCTTTGTCCCGACGGCCCTCTGTGTGGATCTTTGTGGTGGAGCGGCAGGGCAGTTCAGGGCTACCTGGGTGAGAGGTGAGCCTGGCCCTGTTGGCGTTCGCGGATACTTAACACGCTTAACGAGATCTGGGTATTTGATCTGAGTCTGGCCATTTGGTCTATACGCACTAACCAACTAGGCGGGAAAGATATGGGCACTCGGCGTCGTGCTATCAGCCGAAGCACTTCTTGACGTCAGCGACTGAGTGGCGCGCGTCGCATTGGATCGTAAGCTCGCACTTGTATTAAGGGGGCTAGATCTGCTTCCGGCCGCATACGCAACGTGCAGGTGTGCTCAGGGCGATGGGCCCAGACCCTCGCACGCATAGGTTTAGACCGGCGTGCTGACCACTCTGTTGTGCCTAGGTGGGGCTGCGACGTGTTGATCTTACAAGGCCGGGCATGACCCAAGAAAGTGTGTCCGGCAAAATGGGATCAAGCGTGTTGGGTTATGTGGTGCACCTCTGCAGAGAAGTTAATCTATTCGAATAGTCGTGTCCCTCGGTAAAAGGACGACCCGGAGTTGTACCTTGACCTTATGACAACTAGAACCGGATACTTAATAAAACACACCCTTCCAAGTGCCAGATACAACCCGGTGATCGCTCTCTAACAGGGCAACGAGGAGGGGATCGCCGGGTAGGATTATGCTATGCGATGCTACTTGGAGGACTTCAGTCTACTCTGTTCTATATGCTGCGAGACGGAGGCTACCAGAAGCATAGTCTTCGACAGGATTAGATATCCCCCTCTTATTCTGGCATTCTGTAGTTCAGTCCACTGATATGGCCCCTTACACATATATCCATGCATATGTGGTGTAGCTCCTTGCTTGCGAGTACTTTGGATGAGTACTCACGGTTGCTTTTCTCCCCCTTTTCCCTTCTACCCGGTTGCCGCAACCAGATGCTGGAGCCCAGGATCCAGACGCAACCTTCGACGACGACTCCTACTACTCTGGAGGTGCCTACTACTACGTGCAGCCCGCTGACGACGACCAGGAGTAGTTAGGAGGATCCCAGGCAGGAGGCATGCGCCTCGTTCGATCTGTATCCCAGTTTGTGCTATCCTTCTTAAGGCAAACTTGTTTAACTTATGTCTATACTCAGATATTTGTTGCTTCCGCTGACTCGTCTATGATCGAGCACTTGTATTCGAGCCCTCGAGGCCCCTGGCTTGTATTATGATGCTTGTATGACTTATTTTTATTTGTAGAGTTGTGTTGTGATATCTTCCCGTGAGTCACTGATCTTGATCGTACACATTTGCGTGCATGTTTAGTGTACGACTAAATCGGCGGCGTCACACCTTTAGTTTAAATTCCTCTTGTCTGTGCTCATCCCACGTACGTACACCGTTTCCATTCCACAACTGTAAAAGTTCTTCAACTAATGGCCTTAGGTACACATCAATGTCGTTGCCGGGTTGCTTAGGGCCTTGGATGAGAACTGGCATCATAATGAACTTCCGCTTCATGCACATCCAAGGAGGAAGGTTATACATACATAGAGTCACAGGCCAGGTGCTGTGATTGCTGCTCTGCTCCCCGAAAGGATTAATGCCATCCGCGCTTAAAGCAAACCATACGTTCCTTGGGTCCTTTGCAAACTCATCCCAGTACTTTCTCACGATTTTTCTCCACTGCGACCCGTCAGCGGGTGCTCTCAACTTCCCGTCTTTCTTATGGTCCTCACTGTGCCATCGCATCGACTTGGCATGCTCTCCGTTTCTGAACAGACGTTTCAACCGTGGTATTATATGAGCATACCACATCACCTTCGCAGGAACCCTCTTCCTGCGGGGCTCGCCGCGAACATCACCAGGGTCATCTCGTCTGATCTTATACCGCAATGCACCGCATACCGGGCATGCGTTCAGATCCTTGTATGCACCGCGGTATAGGATGCAGTCATTAGGGCATGCATGTATCTTCTCCACCTCCAATCCTAGAGGGCATACGACCTTCTTTGCTGCGTATGTACTGTCGGGCAATTCGTCATCCTTTGGAAGCTTCTTCTTCAATATTTTCAGTAGTTTCTCAAATCCTTTGTCAGGCACAGCATTCTCTGCCTTCCACTGCAGCAATTCCAGTACGGTACCGAGATTTGTGTTGCCATCTTCGCAATTGGGGTACAACCCTTTTTTGTGATCCTCTAACATGCGATCGAACTTCAGCTTCTCCTTTTGACTTTCGTATTGCGTCCTTGCATCGACAATGACCCGGCGGAGATCATCATCATCGGGCACATCGTCTGGTTCCTCTTGATCTTCAGCAGCTTCACCCGTTGTAGCATCATTGGGCACATTGTCTGGTTCCTCTTGATCTTCACCAGCTCCCCCCGTTGCAGCATCACGGTATTCAGGGGGCACGTAGTTGTCATCGTACTCTTCTTCTTCGTCGTCTTCCATCATAACCCCTATTTCTCCGTGCCTCGTCCAAACATTATAGTGTGGCATGAAACCCTTGTAAAGCAGGTGGGTATGAAGGATTTTCCGGTCAGAGTAAGACTTCGTATTCCCACAATCAGGGCATGGACAACACATAAAACCATTCTGCTTGTTTGCCTCAGCCGCATTGAGAAACTCATGCACGCCCTTAATGTACTCGGAGGTGTGTGTGTCACCGTACATCCATTGCCGGTTCATCTGCATGTATTATATATAATTAAGTGTCTAAATTAATAGAAGTTCATCATCACATTAAAACCAAAGTACATACATAGTTCTCATCTAACAACATATAGCTCTCCAGAGCATCTAATTAATTAAACCATACATTGATACTATGTAAAACATTTAAATGCGAAAACAAAGGCGATCATAATCGCAACCAAGGTAACAATTGATCCAACGGCATAATGATACCAAGCCTCGGTATGAATGGCATATTTTCTAATCTTTCTAATCTTCAAGCGCATTGCATTCATCTTGATCTTGTGATCATCAACGACATCCGCAACATGCAACTCCAATATCATCTTCTCCTCCTCAATTTTTTTTTATTTTTTCCTTCAAGAAATTGTTTTCTTCTTCAACTAAATTTAACCTCTCGACAATAGGGTCGGTTGGAATTTCCGGTTCACATACATCCTAGATAAATAAAATCTATGTCACGTTGGTCCGCATAATTTTCATAAACAATAAATGAACCAATAGTTATAAAGATTAATATATATACCACATCCGAATCATAGATAGGACGAGGGCCGACGGGGGCGGATACCAAAACCATCGCACTATATAGATGCAATAATAAAAGTAAGAAAATGATACAAGTATCTATCTAAACATACAAGTAAGAATATTTTTCCTTTTAGAAAGAAGATAAGAACAAGAGGCTCACCACGGTGGTGTCGGTGATGAGATCGGCGCGGGTGATCGACGGCGGTGAAGACGGGGGTGGGGTGTGACGGACCGCTAAATCTAGACAAATCTCGAGGAAAATGGAGTTTTGAGGTCGAGCTTCGAGAGGAGAAAGCTTAACTAGTGTGGCTCGGGCATTTCATCGAACACCTCATGTGCATAGGAGGTGAGCTAGAGCACCACAAACCCCTCCCCTCGCCGGCCCAGAAAAACAGAGCACTGGAGTGCTCTGCTCTGGCGCGAGGGGTATATATAGGCAGCACCACTGGTCCCGGTTCGTTGCATGAACCGGGACTAAATGGGAGCCTTTGGTCCCAGTTCATGCCACGAACCGGGACCAATGGTGGTGGGCCAGGAGCCAGGCCCATTGGTCCCGGTTCGTCCCATCAACCGGGACCAAAAGGTCCAGACGAACCGGGACCAATGGCCCACGTGGCCCGGCCGCCCCCTGGGCTCACGAACCGGGTCCAATGCCCCATTGGTCCCGGTTCTAGATTGAACCGGGACTAATGGGCTGACCCGGCTTGGACCGTTGCCCCCTTTTCTACTAGTGTGAAAGGATCGACGAAAGCTCCAAAGTGCCTTTTGCTCACGGATTTGGTATAATATCATATCAATTATATGAAGTAATCAACCTCATTGTATCCACTATTCCCATCCATCTACTCATACGACCATATATGTCAAAACTGTTGTGGTACAAATAGTCCTCATAGTATAAATTTCTTTCATACAGACAATATTGGAGCATTGCCAAGGACAAGACTACAAGAATCCTACAAACGTGTTGTGTGCTAAATCTCTGGGTACTTTCCATAGTGTAAGAACACGCCAGCCAGGATAACTTTTACTCCGTAACTATGAAATGGCCGAGCACCGAGGGTTACAGCGGTTCCAAAATAATCCAATTGCAGCTCCTCTCCGAAGTTATGTTGCCCCATATTTTGTGGGACAAATGCGTTTATTCATGTGCTGGGCCGCACGCGGAGACGGTCGACCCGGCTGGTGCTGGCAGGAAGATCTTAAGCGAGGAAGCAGCTGGAATCAAAATGGGGAAACGGCTGAAACATCCGCCAGTTCGTCCTCCGCTTGACTGTATTGTAAGTCAGCATCATGCGTGTATGCCTCTAGTACCCTACCCTGTATGTGTTCCCCGTTCAGTGGACTGACCCGATCGTGCATGCCCGATGGATCAGAACTACGCCCCTCGGCGTCAAGGACGGCACCGTGGACGAGTGGGTGAGGTGCCAAGATGGCGGCGTCCCCTACACTAGAGATATCGCGAGCACCATCAAGTATCACCGGAACGTCACGACCAACGGCTACCGTGCGCTTGTATACAGGTCCTCACATTTTTTTTCTCGAATATGCACGAGTGTGCATATCATATATTAAAGAAGAGGGGCAAAGCATGCCTCCACAATACAATTACATTACACGCGTGCACGGCCCGACGGCCCGCACCCACTCCACACAAATCCCACAAGCCTACTCCTCCCTACACCTCCACCGATACAACCCACGCATAAACACCTCTAACCTTCCTTTGAATAAACCCGCAGATGACCAAATCTCACACTCAGATTGTATCCGGTCCATGATCTTCTTCACCGACGGTGACACACCATAAAAACAATTGCATTCCGATGCTTCCACAGCTCCCACAGTACCATCATCATGATAGTATGTACATCCTTGGTGCCGAGGTAGTTGTCACCAGCCTTGCCACATAGCCATTCCCCTAGCTCATCCCGTTGGTTTGGCCCCCATCCATGTTTACCCAAAGCCTCTCCAATCGCTGCCCACACTGATCTGGCAAAGACGCATGTGAGCAGCACATGGTTTAGCGTCTCGGGCTCCTGATCACACAGCGGGCAAGCAGCCTGGTGCGGCATCCCTCTCCTTGCCAGTCTATCAGAGGTCCAACACCTGTTCTTCAACGCCAACCACGCGAAGAAACGGCATTGCGATGGCGCTCGGCATTTTCAAATCATCTTTGCCGTGGGAATCACTTCCCGACCCCAAAACCTGCCTGCATACGCTGAACGCACCGAGAACTTCCCACTCGCATCCCAGGACCAAGTGAACTCGTCATGCACTCCAGGCATTGGTTCCCACTCAGCTACCCGTGGCCATAGCTGGAGGAACTGATGCAACGTTGCAGCATCCAACTCCGGGCCAATGTCCAAAGCCCACTGCCCATTGGCCGCGACCTGTCCAACCCTGCGATCCTGCCTTACTCTTTTTGGAATCTTGTTGTACAAGTCTGGAGCCACTTCCTGAATCTTCGCTCCATCAAGCCACCTATCCTCCCAGAACAACACCGATTCTCCATTCCTCGCACTGACCCTCAAAGCAGCCTGACAAATTTGCATGGACTCAGCAGGCACCCGTATTTTGAACTCACTCCACGGCCTACTCTCATCCGCACGAGCCAGCCAAGGCCATCGCGCCTGTAGCGCCAGATTCATCCAACGTAAGTTGGGAATGTCAAGCCCGCCCGCCCACTTGGGCGCACACACTGTATCCCAAGCGACGGCACAATTGCCGCCATTGGCCTTCTCCTTGTTGCACCATAAGAATCCTCTACACACTTTATTCATCGTCGCGGTCGTTTTTATTGGGAGGTCCAGCGCCATCATCGCGTGTATCGGCATGGCACACAATACTGACAAGACAAGTGTTAGTCTTCCACTCTTCGGCATAAGTGCGGCCTTCCACTTAGGTAATTGGTTCGCCATGTTGTCCACCAGGTACTGAAGCTGCGCAGCCGACTGTTTTCTAAGGGTAAGAGGCAAACCCAGGTACTTGATTGGGAAGGACCCCATCGGGCATCCCAGCTCACCGGCGGCCAATGCAATCTCCTCCTCCGTGCATCTAATCGGCACGGCCGCCGATTTTGACATGTTGATGCGTAACCCAGAGGCCTCTCCAAACAAGGCTAGGATAGCCCTACAAGCTTCCAAATCCACCCTTCTCAGTTTAACGAACAAAACCACATCATCCGCATAGATCGACAGTCTCTGCTTCATACCTCTCGACGCCAAGGGTTCAAGCACACCTCTGCCCACAGCTACCTCAAACATCCGCTGTAATGGCTCCATGGTGAGGATGAACAACATAGGTGAGAGGGAATCACCTTGTCTCATGCCTTTGCAGTTGTAGATAGTTTCCCCGGGTTCTCCATTCACCATCACTTTGGTGGTCGACGTGGCTAAGATTCCACATATCCATGCTCTCCACTTCGGGCCAAAACCAAAATGCTGCATCACTTCTAGCAGGAACGGACATTGCACCGAGTCAAAAGCCTTGGAAATATCCAACTTGAGCAGTACCGCAGAATTTCGCAAGGCATGCAACCGTCTTGCCATACATTGCACCAACATGAAGTTATCATGCAAAGATCTCCCCTTCACGAACGCGCTTTGATGAACCCCCACCAGGTGTGGGAGCTCCACCGCAAGCCTAGTTGATAGAACCTTCTCGAAGATTTTGATAACTCCATGCACTAGATTTATCGGCCTGAAATCTCCCACCTCCAACGCACCCTCCTTCTTTGGCAGGAGTGACACAAGAGATTTGTTGATAGCCGCCATACCTCTCACATCTTCACGATACATGCAGTCCATGGCCTTCATGAAATCCAACTTAATAATATTCCAACAGACGGCATAGAACCTCCCAGTAAAGCCGTCCGGGTCTGGTGCCTTGTCCATGGGCATAGGTCCTCACATTTTTGCCCTGTTACTACTGCATACAGCTTAAAGATCGAGTGTCATTCTGATGGGATTTTGTTTGGTGTCCATGGCAGCGGCGACCACGATTCGGTGGTGCCGCACCTGGGGACGCAGGCGTGGGTGAGATCGCTCGGCTTCCCAATCGTTGACGAGTGGAGGGCGTGGCATCTCCATGGCCAGTCTGCCGGGTTCGTCACCGTCGTCATCTCCTTCTCGTTGCATGTTCTGTTTATTTCACTCCCTAACGGTGATTTCTCCGCTTCATTTCTTTCTCACGGATTTGCAGATTCACCGTAAGTTACTCCACCAACATGACGTTCGCGACCGTAAAGGTAAGCAAATTACTTATTGCTCCACATTCTCTGTGTGTGTTGGTGGGAGGCACAGTTTATTAGAAAACCGGTTCTAAATTGCTGCTCTGGATTTGGTTTTCAGGGAGGCGGTCACACGGCCCCTGAGTATGAGCCTGAGAAGTGCTTCGCCATGTTCAGCCGTTGGATTCTGAATCAACCACTATAATCTATTGTATTTTGTATTGTGAAAGAAAACCATGTACATGTAGAACCTTGTGCATGTTTTTTTTAGAAAAGGAGGAGGACCCCCGGCATCTGTATCTGGATAATGCATACGGCCACTTTATTAATTATTCTCACAAAACCTTACAAAGTCATACAACATTAAGACTAAAGTCACCGTCTAAGCAACAACTGTTGCTACTCCTATCCAATTGATTAAGGCGCGCTGATAGTCTGGGCCTAATACCAAACAGACATCGCAGCCAAACCTAAACATCTAAGACCAGAGGTCCCAACAGGACGCCTGCCGGGTATGGGGCACCTACCAGTCCGGCGCACTTCTCAACCAGGACGCCTGCCGGGTATGAGGCCGCCGCAGTCATCTGCCACCAATCCATCTTCTGTGCTGTACTGCTGCACCACCTTGCCCGGCCTCTCTGCAATCAACGCCACCATGACGCCTGATAACGTCACCCTCCTGCGCGAGTGCCTCGCCACACATCGGGCGCCGAGTCTCCACTGCGCCACACCGTCGAGAAACGACACCATTAATGTGCAGGAGGAATCACCGCTCCACCAATTATTCCGTCCACTGGTCCCTCGAGCACGTGTGCACCTCCAAGAATGACGCCACAAGAGGGAAACGACACAATAATGCCGCCATCATCCGATCTACCGGTCTAGGGTTTCTCCCGGAGGTGGCAGATAGTGGCATGAAACTTCTCAACAGCGATGCCTTCAACAAGGGAACGCCACCGAATAGTGCCGCCATCGCCGGCCTTGGCAGCAGCCGCGGGCAGGTCTTCACCCAGATCTGTTTCAATGGCCTCCATCAAGCGTCTTGTGCACGGATCGTCCACCACCGCGGCCGCCGCGTCGCCCGTCGCGAGTCCACAGCCGCCGACACATCCTCCGCCGTCCGGGGCCGCCGCCCCGGGATCCAGCCCTCGCTGGCCGCCGGAACGAAGCCACCGAGCCTCATCGAGGGCGGCCAACGGGGGCGGAGAAGCTAGATCCGGCCAAGCCCGGCCAGGATCCGGCCTCTCCCCACGCTGAAGCCGAGGTTGCGCCTGCAGGACCAGATCCGAGCCGGATCCGCGCCTGCGCCGCCGCCCCTGCGCCGCCGCCCCTGCGCCAGCCCCGATCCGCCGCCACGCCATGGTCTTGCACCATGCAGCCACCATGGCATGGACGCCCGCCCGCACCGCACGGCCGAGAGCCCCGTTGCCGCCACGCCCCGCACCAGCGTCACGCCCCCGCCGCGCCGCCGCATCTCGCGTTGCCGCCACACACCGGGAGGGAAAGAGAACCCCGCCGCCGACGACACCCACGGGCTTCGCCCGGCGGTGCCCTCCGGCGGCGGCAGCGGAAGGGAGGTTGGAGGAGGCGGCCGCGGAGTTGAGGCTAGGGTTCGCCCGACGCCGCTCGCGAGAGCGACGTGGGGCGTGCGGGTTCCAGGATGTGTTGATGCAAGATGTGAGTCTGTGACTTTTGCGTTCGACTCATCTCGCTAGTGTGCGGGTTGAATATCTGAATCTTTTTGTGAGAGACTAGTTTCTTGAGGTTTTGGCAAGAGACATATACGGTCCCAGTCATGTATATGGTAATGTTCAGTCGTTTGATAAAGCATGTAGCTGCCATTTTGCACCGTATAGAGTGATGTCTTCTACAAATTATTTTGATTTTTTAATAGTATCTTCAACAGTAGCTTTGATACCTCTAATTTTAATTTCCATTATTGGCTTCCTTCGGTTTTATACTTCTACTTTAGGCATATCATTTTCTTGCACAGCATTGGAGTTTGAAAAACTGCCCCCAAATCTTGACAAAACATTCTCCATCCATCAAAAATAGTATTCCCCATTTTTTCATCCACAAATAAATGTAGACATATCATTTTTCTCACTTAGAAAGCAACTACCCTTTCTGTTGCTCTAAAATCCCCATAAAATCACATAGCAAGTCCTTGCAATCTGGACAATAACTATTCAAAAAAAATAGGACTGGCCCGTGCAACTTTGCGGAAAAAGCTTAGGCGTAGTTTATGCAAAAATCATCCCTCATTTAGGAACCTATTTTCCTCTTATCCTAATGGGCCCAAACTCTGTGGGCATTCCCCTACACCTGTAATGCTCACATCACCCAACTATCAGCCTCTAATTCTTCAATTTTGAGCTTCTGTCGTTTCCTCAAACAATTGGTAGGTAGAAGGTGATGTGGCATGTCTCTGACCGCCACTAGCGAGGCCCAACGCTCCCCTCCTGCCGCTACTTCTAGAGCTCACTGTCGATGCCACGAACCAGCCACTCTAGTCTATTGTATGTAACATCATCTGGTACGTCTAGGAGATGTTTGGTTCATGTTGGTGAACCCTACCAAATATTTCCAACGATTGACTAGAAATTCTCGAACACTCTATTGGCCAAACAATCGACAAGGTTTGTGAATGTGAAAAGTTGGCAAGATTTCATAGGTGACCAAAGTTGATGTGAACTAGTATTCAAGAGATTTTCCTTCTTTGCATGCCACGAATGATCTTATTTTATTCACCACCCTCTTATACCTAGGCATTTATTCTTTCTTTCTTTCTTATTTTGCGGCAAAAAAAAAGATTTGTATTGGTCGAAGTACCAAAGAAGTCTTGCAAAGTTAGACATTTGTTCCACAAGTAAAGAATCATAATAATTTAGATCTTCTAAACTCAGATTAGAAATCCAAGCATAATCCAAAGCAAAGTGTATTGGTTTTTCTTCTCATGCCTCTAACCATTCTTGATTATCCGAAATAGGCAAAAGAAAGAAAAAAGGTTTATCATAGACACCTTTGATTTTGAGAGGTGAATGATGATGTACAACCGCTAATTTCCCTTGTGTTTTTTTCTTTTAAACTGCAAACTTATTTTGAAGGAATTTTAACTATAAATATTAAATATTATGCATTAGTTTTTCTCCTAAAGATATGGTGGAGGATGGTCACATTTGGTAAAAGAGTAAATTCCACTTTTAAGCTCTAGTTGTAATGACAACTCACTGCAAGTCCTGCCACATTTACCTCTTAATTGTGACACTGTGACAATTTTTATCCTATTTTACTGTTTTCTAAAACTGAAAATCCGGATCCACATGGTAGGGCAATATGGCAGCCGAGTAGGCTTATAACTCGAACGCACATTTGTTAAAGGCACAACGAATCATGTGAAATTTCAACAAATTCAATCAAAATGTATGAAATTGGGTATGACATATATGTGCGGCTAGTTGCACCATACTCCTCAATACATATGTGCTCTATCAAATATATCTATAACGTATTTTGTTGACGCCGAGCCCTAGCTTGTTCTTTGCGCCGGTGCCCAGCTCCCTCTCTCTCTCTCTCTCTCTCTCTCTCTCTCTCTCTCTCTCTCTCACGAACGAAGATAGAAGAAAAAGGAGTCACGGGACACTGTGATGTTTTTTCGACGCACATACGCCAGCCACAACCCGGCTAACTGACCACGGCTATGGACGCGGCCACGCACCGGCGTTCGGACTTGACCTACACGCACACACATGTCGGTCACCACCGTGGCGTGGCTTATTCCTAACACATTTGATATTCGAATTGGTCAACTGGGACATCATTCGTATATGGGTCCATGCCAGTCTTTGAAAAAAAATTAAATAGTGCAAATTAGCCACCACAAGGTTACAACTAAAGGTAAATGGGCCATTTTCTTTAGGAAATGGTATGTTTTTCGTCCCTCTGCTTTATCAACAATCTAGAAATGGTTCCTCAACTCTAAAATCAGACAAACTTGATCCCTCAACTGTTAAAACAACCGGATATTTTTCAACCCCCCCCCCCCCCGGACCACTCGGGTGGTTTTGTGCTGACATAGACCCGGACTGCAAACCGGACTATGTTTATAGAGGGACGAAAAGTATGCGATCTTTTTTTTATCGTAAGGCAAACGTTGCCATAGGAAAAAGACTGTGAGTAAATTGTAGAATTTGATCTTGGCAAAACTATTGGCGTACACATGGCCAGGCCACAATATGAAAATAATTATAAGATGCCATATGGGACCAGGCTCACGTGGACCGTTGTTCTTCTGCTACGTGTTGCACACGTCGAATATTACAAAGTGGAAATGTTCGTCTGTTTGGTGGTTGCCTTGGTGTCCACCTCTCGATCGGGCGCTGGTCTGAACGAAGGAGACGTAAACGTAGATGGTTTAGCGCCTCCTATGATTCCCGTCAAGCTCTGTCACTGAAGCAGAAAAATTCCAGAGCAAAAAGGAAAGCAGCTCGGCGAGTAGTATGATCCGGCGGCTGCTCCTGCTGCTCTGCCAGCTCGCCCTCGCCGGCGCAGCGTCTGGTTCCAAGGTAGTGACCAGACTCCCCGGGTTCCATGGGCGTCTCCCCTTCCACCTCGAGACCGGGTACCCAATTCTCGCTTTCTTCTTCAGCTAAGTTTTCTACGCACCATGGCGGTGGGAGGGACGATCACCTTGATCGACTCCAACGGAAAGGATATAACCTGCTGCTGCTTAATTACTAGGTACGTGGAGGTGGACGAGGACAGCGGCACCGAGCTGTTCTACTACTTTGTCGAGTCGGAGGCCGGCGGCGAGAATGCCCCTTTCCTCCTCTGGCTCACCGGCGGCGACCATTGCTCCGTACTCAGCGGCCTTGCGTTCGAGATCGGTAAATTTGTTTGCGTTCTCAAGCGATGATGAGATGACTCGCCGTTACTCTCTACTCCATCATATCATACATGAGAAGCACACACATGTCAACCGCAACTGCAGGTCCATTCAAGTTCGTCGTAGAGCCTTACAATGGCACCATACCGAGCCTGGAAATCAATCCCAACTCATGGACCAAGGTCGGCCACGTTTACACCTTGCAGCTAGCCATACTCAGGTCCAATCCTGATTCCTGTCTTGACTTGACGGCGCCCATTTGCAGGTGGCACATATCCTCTTCGTTGATTCGCCGACCGGGGCAGGATTTTCCTTTTCCAAACAACCCAAAGGATACCATGTTGGGGATGTATCTAGCTCACTGCAGCTCCATGAGTTCCTTATCAAGGTGCTACCTAACTGCATAGATTTGTTGGGATGCTTTGATTGCCTGCATCTTCCTTACTGTCTGATCCACGTGAAATGTCCAGTGGATTAGGGACCATCCCAAGTTTCTATCAAGTCCTCTCTACATCGGGGGAGACTCGTATGCTGGAAAAATTGTACCATTCATCGCACAGAAGATTTCGCAAGGTATGGACACTTGCTGTATATTTCCACGTATCCAACATTGAGCATGCGTTTATAGTCTACTAAATTCGCTGATTTCACCACAAGGTAAATGTGGCAAGCTATCTCAAAATGGAAAAAAATTTAGCTGAGTTCAACTCTATCTTCATGGTTTTTGTTTTACGGACGGCGTCATCTTTATGCTTTCATCCCTACAGGTAATGAAGTTGGAAGGAGACCCCTTCTTAATCTCAAGGTACCTACCGTAACCCTCACAATTCTGCACAAGAGACTATGGAATAATGCATATGGCTAAAACCATGCATATCGTGAAACACACATCACAAATTTGGTTTTGCTATTCATCAATTATTATTGTGTTTCTATACTGAGTTTAGGATGGCTCACCACTAATGTCACAAGATATCATTCATTAGCTTATTGTGTTTGTTTTATGGGGCACCGTTATAGTGTAGGCCAATCTGGATATTGCAACTCCCCGAGGTCCCATGTGTCAGGAGTCAGGGCCATTAGCTTATATCATGGGTCCGGTCCAAGTCACCAATACATACACATCCAAAAAATCTATCCACCTATGGGTCCAACCCAAGCAGCTAACACATGTGCATCCACACAAATACGTCAACATAAGGAAACAAACAAGCGGATGGTATCCCCTCACGGCATGTGTCGCTATAACTGATAGGGATGTTGTTTCGCTTGTTTCCAAGAGTGTCTTTTATTTCCGAGTTGTGTCTCTTTTTTATCTCTCTCGTGCGCTTTGTGTGTGTCTTCTCTGAAACGAGTAAGCGAGAAACTTATACCACAACTATCATTTGAATATGTGCAGTGATGTATAGTTTTAATTGTCTTGTTGCATAGAAGCGAAATCATTCATAATTTGGATACTCGCTACGAAAGCTATTGTATTCCGTATTTTCACTCACAAGATACGCAAAAGAAAACTCTTTGTGTCCCTTCCTATGCGGAAAAGAACACACGCATGTCCTTCTGTGGCCACAACCTACTGGTAAACCTCGAAGGGGAGGCACACCGTTAAAATAAACAATGTTGAATTTGTTGTTTTTGTTATTCAAGCTTTGTTTAAATTTGGGTTTTTAATTTTTGTGACATTGTATATACATATTATATTTGTGTCGTAGATTATCTTTAGATATTTTTAATTCGCCAGTGCACCGGATGCGTTATGCCTCATGTTTCCTGGATTGTGCTTTCTTCCCGAGATTCCACATTCTCCTGGATCATGAAAAGATAAAGGATGTCGATTAGGGTGGGGGTGTTTGACTAGGAGATTGCAAGTTTTTAATCATTATTTTTATTTTATGGAATTGTAGATATATAAAATAGGTAAGTGTAACTACGAGAGACAGCCTACATGACATGGCAACTAGCAAAAAAAAAACCAACAAGATAAAAAAATGGTCACCCCTAAGCAAGTAAAGGAGTAAGTCATAAAAATAACCAAAAGAGCTCAGAGCCGATGTTGATTAAAGCAGAAGTTAAAGTCCTTGGAGTAACTCTACTATCCGCGGGAGACACTTGGCACAATGAGTCAAAAATGACTACAAAGGTCGAACCTTCTTCTGATTAAGCTTTGGCCACAATAATGTATGAGCTCAGCCGCCAAGGGTAGGTCTTGAGGTGACCTCCGATCTTTACATTTTCTCGGGGCAAATCCAGATGTTTGATGCTCCCCGAGGACTCTAAACGCCTAGGAGTCCCAAAATTCCTAAGCGGTAGATATGAAAATTGAGCGGAAACAGATGAACAAGGTGTGGTTGCATTTGTTTCTTTATTTGTTAGCACAAGCAAAATACAAATAAAAATTTGTCAACAAATATGAAGCAACATTGCCCAAAACGAGTACAAAGCGAACCTGGTGCCGACACCTATACAAAGGTGAAAGGTGACCCAAACTTAAAATCCCGACAACCATATTGCAAAATACACCCAAAATAACAAAATAAAATATCAAATGCGCACCAACGAGAAGACGAGGAGGTGTGCTGGCGAGCATGCCTACAAGATGTGAGTGGGAGGTGTAGTCGGGGGGACAAGGATCACCAGACTAGTGGGGTGGTGGATATTTTTTTTGTGTGTGGATGGGAATCGGTTGTTCCAAAAGTGTACATGTGCTGGGATGAAATGGGCTATGGAGATAAGCGGAATTTCTCCACATACATTTACTTCCATTCTGCTTCTGTTATGTAAACTAGCAAAGTGGCCCGCTCGATGCGCGGGCTAGAACTTTACAAAGTTTAATAATCAAAATATATTTATCAATTTATCTAAAGAAAATATTTGACTTCTGTGAACATAGTTTTGTCTTAGGTACTTGTTTACCTATCATGTAAGTAGAAATTTATATATATATTTGGCATTTTTAATGTTGGATTAAATTTTTTATTAAACACAAATTTAACGCGGGCAACAACCTTATCATTTATAATACATGCTTACAAATATAATTGTCATCTCATTTGTGTTGAAAATTTAACAATGAGTGTGTGTTTGTAGTTGTTTGTGCACCAACATAATAACATGCGAGTTTGTGTAATCCAAAAAATCTGAACCATCCATATATCTGACTGTGATGAGACGATTCATGTTTTAACATAGTTTTTTTTACTGTACCAGCGTATTTGCATGCTGCCTCTCCTAGTAATATAATGCTAATTAGTTCATTGCCCATTTAGATACTTTCTTTATGTCTTGATTCATATTCATCCATTTGCTATGCATGTTGGTCCCTTTAATGTCCTTTCTTGGTCTGATTTTATTTGTCCCCACTGCTCGGCAGACCACGATTTTAATAGTCATTGAGTTTATAATCCTAAGTCTCGGATATGAACTTTAAGAAATGATAATGGGTTTCCATTGCACCGCTTGGATATAAAATTATATTTACATAAAATTTTATTTCTAAATAAATTTTTTAGGTGGACATTGCAGTTAGTATGCAAGGACTTAATTACTCAAGACACATCATAAATTTTTAAGTTAAAGCATGATAATGATATACCTGAACCCATGATAAGATCGCCGAATTTACCGTACCTGCACCTAGGGCATGCGTCGGGCTCCATGTCGTCTGTTGGAGATATAAGAAACTCTGGCGGTTGCGCCTAGTTCCGCTCTCCATCTGAAGAGGGTGCACTATCGTAATCGGGCCAATTCAGCCGGCAGATAGTGGCCCTCACGCTTCCTTTGCCCTGGCTTGCTGAAAGCCCATCCGTCAGCGCAGCCGGCTATATTAGACCAACAGCACGCACCCTCAGCCTGGGCTTTAGTAGACCATCAAGATTATAAAAAATGTAAAAAAGTAGGCCATAACTCCTATCTGTACTTTTTTCCCCAGAAACTTCAGTACTGAATATGGGTTTGTACCTTTTAGCATATTTATCTGCCACCTAAAATTCATTTTTTTTTAAATTATGCCATTATTTACTTTTTGAATCATGTCATTATATTTCTTGAGCCATGTATATCTCACATCTGCATGCAAAAGGCATCTCTGGGGCGAAACTGTTTATTCTTTTTTCTAGAAGAAACTTTGATTCCTTGCTACAATAGGGACGTAAAAGTCATTATGTGCAATTTACTATCTGGAGCTTCATAGTCGTACAGAATGTAGAACTCCATGTTATTATGCATATGTATTCTTCTCCTGGACTTCTCGATGTGTTTCCCCTTGTATCTCTACAAAATCATGCACTACAGAAGAAGAAAAACAATGATGAAACAATGTTGCTTAAGTCTAGTAGAAGTTACCATCCAATACCACATTCCTCGCGACTGAGCACTTCCTCTCCCCGCATACATATTTATATGCGAATGCGCCGTATATTGTTATTCCTTGCTCCTTCACACCATGCATATCTCCCCCTCTCTATATAATAAGCGAGAGATTAGGATCATAAATATAGTTAAAAATAATACTATAAACATCTGCGTGACAAATTAAATATATACTGTAAAACATCTTCTAAGCATTTGCTTGGTGTTATACTGAGCAAGGAAATAGTCATAGGACTTAAGTACACATATAGAGAGAGTTTTGTCGCCGTAAGAACAAATAGTTATGGCTTTATTTGCGTAAAAAGTTACTTTGCAAGCACACATCCTTTGTATTTAGTGAATAATCAAAGCAGATATAGTTCATAATTACATGTAAACATACACGATAGCCAAGAAGATTATACATCGTCAAGGAAACTGAACCCGTGTGTTTAGTGAAAGCGTGAAATCTATTAATATAACAACAACAAATGGCTAAGTAATACTTGGAAAAGAAGATACCATTCAGAGTACATAGTGTCCAAAATACTATGATGCATGGTTCCAATCCACCACGGTCCGACATGAATGTAACTACTTAGTTCTATTTTCACTTTGTGCTACCTGAAAGCATAGACGTGCAACTACGATTCCAGTAGCAGAAGCAAGAACCTAAACTTGAAAATAATTACTTCGTTAATAAATGGCGAGCTAATCAAGACGAAAACATGAAATGCTTTCATAAGATAGCTAGATCTTATAAATAAAAAACGACATTCTAACTTAGCAAAAAGGAGTTTTCGTGAATCCAGAGCACCGACGAACAACATTTGGCCCAATAAAACGTAACCCCCTCTAAACTTGACCAGATAAAAGCAACAGTAACCCAGGCGTGTGTTACATGTGTGTTCTCATCCAGCCAAAGAACAATCCAACTTCGTGTATTAGCGCATCTGGCCGGAACAAATTGTTGTGCCTCCAATCAAGCTTGTTCTTTGAGAAAATTCAAAAGACTACGATTCCAGTAGCAGAAGCCAGAACCTAAAATTGAAAATAATTACTTTGTTAATCAATGGCGGGCTAATCAAGACGTAAACGTGAAACACTTTCATAAGATAGCTAGATTTTATAAATAATGATATTCTAACTTAACAAAAAGGAGTTTTCGTGAATCCAGAGCACTGACGAACAACATCTGGCCCTATAAAACGTAACCCCCTCTAAACTTGACCAGATAAAAGCAATAGAAACCAAGGCGTGTGTTACATGTGTGTTCTCGTCCAGGCAAAGAACAAATAGTTGTGCCTCCAATCAAGCTTGTGGTGTTCTATGGGAAGTAATCAGCAAGAAAAGTCGTACTGTCAGACATGTGGTAACAAAGATGATAATATTGCACCGGTGTACTTCATTGATCCGCAACTTGCCAACGGAATCGATCAGCTTTCTGGAGTTTGATCCAACCTGTGTGTGTGTAGTATTCTGCCGAAGAACTGATCAAAAGTGCATCTATCAGGCGATGCACACTTCCCTTCGACGACTTCGGTCAGCTTTGTGGAGTTTGATCCATCTTGTACGTGTGTACTATTCTGCCGAAAGCACTGTCCAAAAGGGCATATATCAGGCGATGCACACTTCCCGTTCCCGGAGAGAGAACTTCGGCGACTTGGGTCAGCAGAGATCCAAATTTTGTCAACATGGAGGAGCATGAAGGGTAGAAAATTTCCAAGTTGAGATCACCACCAGTAAAAGTATGACAATGGAGAGATGTGTTCGGCGGCTGACATGGCCTTGTGAACGCAAGGGAGAAAGAGGACGGGCAGTGTTTTGTGAGGTTATTGATCTATTATTAATATAATACGTAGATGACTATGTGCTTCCTGGACAATGGTTTGATGGGGCTGTCGCTCCAGGCACACGGGGGAATGACTCAACACATGACATCGCGGCAGCGACTACCTCTGTCCAGCATCTTCTTTGTCTTCGGTGCAGGTGTCGGCAAGCTGTAGGACGGCAAGACGAGCAGAACCTGGCTAGCTAACCCTGATCCTTTGATCGATTCACATGTACGTACGGCTACCTATCAAGCTGATTTATTTCTTGTCGGCCGGAAAACAGATGCACACACATGGGTAATCAATCTGATCTGCCTTTGATCGATTCACACATACGTATAGCTGCCTAAGAAGCTGATTGAATAATTGCCGGCCGGAAAACAGACAGACACATATAAGTAAATTACCTGATCTTCCTTTGATGGGTTAACACCAACGAATCTGATTGATTTCTTGCCGGCCAAAAACAGACGTGCACACAGAGACATGGATAGTCGATCTGATCTGGGAAGTGCACCTGTCCGGATGATTTCTTTGTTGCTTCAGGTAATGCGCCAGCAATCTAAATCCGAAGCAGGACGTGGTGGCGACTTGAACGTGCAAAGGCCGCAGCCTTTTCTCTTAGATGAAGCGATTGATGTTTTAGGGTTAAGATAAGGGGATTGATTAGGTGCGTGAAAAAAAAGGTTTAGTCTTATGGGTGGCATTGGTGGGTAATTTTGTATAGAGTTATAATGATCTAACGGTTGTGGTTTTATTACCTAGTAAATTAAAGGTTGGATGTTTCTAATTTTTGTGGGAATTTTTATATATTTCTCTAATTTCTGGTTAGCCCGTAAGGTACTTTTTATATATAATAGATTCCCTTTTCGATTATGTATTCATGCTTTGTTTTTGTTTTTCCCCTGGATGGACGAAAAGTTTCTGCCTAGTTTTCATCCCTAGAAAGAAGCATGTAAACCCACATAATAGGTCTGTACATGATGTTTTAACTGGTAAACGTAAAGTATGCTAGAAAACTCAACAAAAAGTATCGATCCTTTAATTTGGTATGCCTACTTTGAATTAATTAACGAAGCATAGACGATGGATCTTCATAACTGTGCCTATGCGGATCACAGTCAATGCTGTACCTATACCATTTTAACCGATATAAAACATTGACATTATGGCTAACCTAAACATATCTACTCCCTTCACCCCAAAATATAAGACTATTTTTTTACACTATTGGGACGGAGGGAGTATCTTTTTGCAGTTCAAATAAGCGCACCATGCTAATCAGCTATAGTTAGTTCTGCAAAAAAACTCTACTTAGCAACCCGTGCCTCCAATATTTTCTTAGCATTTGTAGAAAACACACATGGCTTTATTCGTCGTCCTAATGCAGAGACCGGGGATAATCCTCCTTTTCAAAAAAAAAAAGTGTAGAAGACACACATCTATATGCATGTCTTTTTCTTAGCAGTATATATACCTGTCTTTGATAGTGTGAGTGCGGTGTTAATATATCTGATGCCATATTTATGTTCGTTTCGTCACCAACAGGGCTATCTAGTAGGTAACCCGAAAACGGGTGAAAGGATCGACGAAAGCTCCAAAGTGCCTTTCGCTCATGGATTTGGTATAATATCAGATCAATTATATGAGGTAATTAATCTCACATGTATCCACTTCTCCCGTCAATCTGCTCATACAACAATATATGTCCAATATTGTTGTGGTAGAAATATTAACCATAGTATAAATTTCTTTCATATACAGACGATATTGGGGCATTGCCAAGGACAAGACTACAAGAATCCTACAAACGTGATGTGCGCCAAAGCTCTGGGTACTTTCCATAGTGTAAGAGCACGCCGGCCAGTATACTTTTATTTACTATGTAAATATGGAAACAAAAGTACTCCTATATGAAACAGCACTGAAGGTTACGAACGGTTCCAAATAATCCAATTGCAGCTGCTATCCGAAGTTATGTTGCCCCAGATTTTGTGGTACAAATGCGTTTATTCATCTGCGGGACCGAACGCGGAGACGGACGACTCGGCTGGTGCTGCCAGGAAGATCTTAAGCGAGATAGCAGCTGGAATCAAAATGGGGAAACGGCTAAAACATCCGCCAGTTCGTCCTCCGCTTGACTGTATTGTAAGTCCGCATCATTAGTGTATGCCTCTAGCCTAGCCTGTATGTGTTTCCCTTCCCCGTTGATTGGACTGACCCGATCATGCATGCCTGATGGTCCGATGATCAGGACTACGCCCACTACCTATCGTATTTCTGGGCGAACGACGAGCGCACCCGGGACGCCCTCGGCGTCAAGGACGGCACCGTGGACGAGTGGGTGAGGTGCCAAGACGGCGGCGTCCCGTACACCAAGGACCTCGCGAGCAGCATCAAGTATCACCGGAACGTTACGGCAACGGTTACCGCGCGCTTGTGTACAGGTCAGTGACCGAATGCCCTGAAATTTTGTCATGTGTTACCTCTAGGATCGGTAAGAGCAAGTACAATAGTGTGCTTATAGTTCGCTTACATGACATTTTTGTCTATGTGAAGAAAAAAGATGTGAAAAAGTAAAGAGAGTGGACTCTCATGCAAGAGTCTAGCTACATGCATTCCTAGATAAATGCAATAAATGTGAAGAAAGAGATAGAGAAAAGATGAAAAAAATAGTACTCCTTCCATTTACTTATACAAGGCCACTATGAAATATACATTTTGCATCTATACAGGGCCACCAACAATAATCGAGACAAAATTGATAATATTTTCTCGTACTAGCAACTTGTTTAATACTTGCATGCATGCAGACATAATGATAGTCAACTACTTCCTCCACTCGATTTCCTTGCATGCATGCAGTGTATTAATGATCCCAGTAAAAGAAAACAAAACTGGCTTGCAAAACAGATATTAAATTTTACATTGGTACATGTAATCTGAGTTTGTGGCCTTACATATAAAAATGAAGGAAGTAATGCAATAGCCAACCTATAGCTCACATTATTGTATAAGTGCATATAGAAGATGACTGTAGATGTCATAGTGGTTTCTTATAGCCATCATCTGGCTATATTATTAAGAGAAAATTATATTTTTCGTCTGTCAATTCTTGGCAGAGTCTAGATTTTGACCCTCAACTCCAAAACTGGACAACTTGCACCCTTAACTACAGAAACCAGACAAGATTCATCCCTGGTCATGGTTTTTACCGCTTTGGGTGCTCTCCCACCCCGGTTTTGACCGTGCCAAGTCGAATTCGCATACTTTTTCACTGTCTACTTAATGTTTTCAAATTCAGGTACTTTTTTCTAGTATGTGAACCTTTTAACTTCGTGTACTTTTTTCAAATCCGCATACTTTTTTTAAGTTTACGTACTTTTTTCAAATCCGCTTACTTTTTTAAAGTTCATGTAATTTTTTAAAATTGACGTACTTTTCCATATTCACGTGCATTGTTTTGAAAGAGTTCATGATTTTGAAAATTTTATGCGAACTTGAAAACATACGCGGACTTGGATTTCTTGTACGCAAATTAGAAAATATATGTGGATTTGAAAAAAAACTACTTCGATTTGATAAGAGTATGTGAACTTCGAAAAGTTCATGGAGATGAAACAGTTACGTGAATTTGAGTCAGCACCGGTCAAAACCGGGGTTAGTCAGTACCAAAACCGGTCAAAACCGAGACCAGGGACGACCCTTGTCCGGTTTCGGTAGTTGGAGATGCAAGTTGTCCGGTTTCAGAGTTGAGGGACCAAATTTAGACTTCACGAAGAGTTGATGGACGAAAAATATACCTTTCTCTATTATTAACCATGCTCTAAGGATTCAGCTATTCTGATGGGATTTTCTTTGGTATCAATGGCAGCGGCGACCACGATTCAGTGGTGCCGCACCTGGGGACGCAGGCGTGGGTGAGGTCGCTCGGCTTCCCCATCATCGACGACTGGAGGGCCTGGCATCTCCATGGCCAGTCTGCCGGGTTTGTCGTCTTCTCCATCTCATTGCATCGCATGCTCTCTATTTATTTCACTCACTAACAATGATTCCTCAGCTTTCTCTTCCCTGGGTTTGCAGGTTCACCATAACTTACACTAACAACATGACATTCGCAACCGTAAAGGCAAGCAGATAATTACTCCACCTTCACTACGTGTGTTGGTGGAATGCACGGTTTAGTAGACCATCGATCCTAAATTGCTGCTCTGGTTTTGGTTTTCAGGGTGGTGGTCACACGGCGCCTGAGTACGAGCCTGAGAGGTGCTTCGCCATGTTCAGCCGTTGGATACTGAATCAACCACTCTAGTCTATTGTATTCTTTCCATTGGGAAAAACTGCACATGTAGGTTCTCATAAAATAAACCTGCACATGCAGGATGTGTTGATGCAAGATGTGAATTTGTGACTTTGCGTTCCACTCATCTCCCCAATGCACCGGTAGAATATTTGATTCTTTTGGTGAGAAGCTGGTTTCTGCAGGTTTTGGCAAGAGACATATGGTCATAGACGTGTATGTTGTCCTACGTTCAGTCGTTTGATAAGGCATATAGCTGCCATTTTGCAGTCTTCTACAAATCATTCTAATTTTTAAGAGTATCTTCAGCAGTGGCTTTGATACCTCTATTTTTCATTTTTCATTATTGCCTAATTTTATACTTCTACGTTAGGCATCTCATTTTCTTGCACAACCTTGGTGTTTGAAAACAATGCCCCCCTATCTTCTCACAAAATATTGACAAAGCATTCTCCATCCAACAAAAATAGTATTCCTCATTTTATCATCCACAAATAATGTAGACTTTTCATTTTTTTTCTCACTTACAAAGCAACTACCCTTTCTTTTGCTCTAAAAATCTCCATAAAATCACATTAGCAAGTCCTTGCAATCTGGACTAGTATTCAAGAAAAATTTGCGGAAAAAGCTTAGGCGTAGTTTATGCAAAAATCATAACTCATTTGGGAACCTATTTTCCTACGATCCAAATGGGCCCAAACTTATTTTTGGGCGTTCCCCTAAACCTGTGCTCACATCACCCAAGTCTCAGCCTCTAATTCTTCAGTCTTGAGTTCTGGCATTTCCTCAAACAATTGGCAGGTAGAAGGAGATGTGACATGTCTCTGACCGCCACTAGCGAGGCCCAGCGCTTCTCTCCTGGCCCTACTTCTAGAGCTCAGCATCGATGCCACGAACCAGCCACTCTAGTCTATTGTATGTAACACCATCTAGTAGGTCTAGGAGATGTTTGGTTCATGCGGGTGAACCCTATCAAATTTTCTTAACGATTGGCTAGAAATTCCTGGACACTTCATTGGCCAAACAATTGACAAGGTTTGTGAATGTGAAAAGTTGGCAAGATTTCATAGGTGACCAAAATTGATGTGAACTAGTATTCAAGAGATCTTACTTCTTCGCATGCCACGAATGATTTTATTTTACTAGCACATATGCCCGTAAAACAGTATGCATTTAAAGTTAGTGATGATTATATGTGCAAGCAAAACCCTGTTTGCACGTGGAAAAGGAACATTTAGCTTCCCGGTTTTGCCGGGTGTGAAGTAATCAATCTGCTATTTTTTTCATTCATTGATCAAGGGCATTTAAGAGTTTTGTTACATCATCGTACGCCAGGGAAGGCCCATGTTTACTTTTCCTTTCAATCGAGGAGATTTTATGGTATGAAGTTTCTAAATATTGTAGGAAACATGAACCATTTTTTAAATCCTGAACAGATTAAAAAATATGTACACTTTTAGAAAAACGCGAACAAAATTTGAAACGGGATCATCTTTTAAATTCATGAACATTTTTTACAATGGCAACTTCTTTATAAAAATATGAACATCATTTGAATTTGTGAACAGTTTTCTAGAACGAGAAAATGTGTTGAAAATTCATAACATTTTTCAAAAATGTGCATCTTTTAACATTATTTCTAATTGTGAAAATTTCACTAAAACAAGAATATTTTTCGAATTTGGAGCATTTATTAAAATGCCATTTTATTTCTAGAAATCTCAAACAATTTTAGAAACAATAAAAGTTTTTGAAAAAAATGGAAAGCTTTTTTGAAGTTTTGAATATTTTTCAAAATAGGAAAAAAGTTTGGGATTCAGAATATTTTCTATAATTTGATTTTTTATTCTGAATGTTTTTTTGAGAATTTTGAATTTATGAAATAAATTCTATATGCATGGGCATGTCATACAAGAACAATTCATGCACATCAAGTAAAGGCCAATACATAGCATAAGTAGTTTCTTGCAATTTTATCGTGTTGGAAATATAGGGAGGCGGAGATGTAGTTCCTCTCTCATAATAGTTGCAATTAGGAGCAGCAAGCACATGCATATTATACTCATCAAAATTATCATGTTTAGTGGTAGAACGCAACCCATCAATGTAATCCTTAATAAGTGCAAACTTCTTCAATATAGTGTAGTTTGGAGAATTCAATAAGATAATAGGACTATCATGTGTGGGTGCAATAGCAAAAATTTCATCCTTAACATATGGAACTATAGCAAGTTCATCTCCATAAGCATAATTCATATTGGCATCTTGGCCACAAGCATAGCAAGCATCATCAAAAAGAGATATTTCAAATGAATCAACGAGATCATATCAATTACCATAGCATTCATACCTCGGTAAGCATGAAGGGAAATTAAAGAATGTATGAGTTGAAGAGTTAATCTCATTAGAAGGTGCGCACGGGTAGCTAATCCACACTTCTTCCTTTTGTTCGTCGCTCTCCTCATCATCTTTTTCATCCAATGAGCTCGCAGTTTCATCAATTTATTCTTCCATAGATTCCTACAAAATATTAGTCTCTTCTTGGACAACGGAGACTTTCTCAATAAATTCATCAATATCGGAATTGAATTTATAATTATCATAGAAATATTTAAGGATGGCAAAATTTTCAGGTCTATAAACATCATCATCAAAAGCTTCATACTTTCCAAACAAAGATTCAATTTCATAGCACCCTTAAAAGCAACAAATTCTTCTATTCGTTCCACATCATAGTAATCATATATACCATTAGCATAAGAAGCTAAGGTTTCATTATCATTAAATTTGCACGAAAAGAAAAGCTATGGAGCATTCATCCTAGAGCAACAAGTAAAATCATATCTCAAGCATAAATCCCGAGCATACTAATGCAACATATAAATTTGATCCCATAAAAGCTTCCCTTTTTGTGTCAACCGATAATCCCTAAAGTATTCATGTTGATCCAACATTACTTCCATTATCACGTTGAATGGGGTTTTCTCAGGATTATCAAAGTAGTGCTTAATATTTTTCACATAACGAGCATCGAGGGTTTTAGGAGGTTCCCCATCTCCATGAGTACCAGGTACAACTAACTGTTTTGGTGTTTCGTGTTCCATATCCATAATTAAAGATAAAGAACAACTTAGAACAAGAAATAAAAACTACTTAGTGATAATGCAAACAAGCACACATGAGAATATTCACCCCACGCTATTGCTCCCCGGCAACGGCGCCAGAAAAAGGTCTTGATAACCCACAAGTATAGGGGATCATTTGTATCATTCTTCGATAAATAAGAGTGGCGAACCCAACGAGGAGCTAAAGGCAGAACAAATATTCCCTCAAGTTCTATCGACCACCGATACAACTCTACGCACACTTGACGTCTGCTTTACCGAAAACAGATATGGAACTAGTTTGTAGAAGTGATGCCAGAACTACTTTGCATGAATAAAACTAGAAGTACTTTGAAAGATAAGAAAAGTTAGTATTTAGTAAAAGGGTTTGTGTCAACAAGAAAGTAATTTGTCCCTAGGCAATCGGTAACAAGTACCGGTAATCATTGTTGTAATTTTATATGAGAGGCATGAGCTAATGATACATCCATTTTGCATCATGTTTCCTTACTGTTATTTATAATGTTTTTACCCATAATAATGCTTTTTGGAGTAATTCTAATGCCTTTTCTCTCATAATTTGCAAGGAACACACCAAGAGGGAGAATTCCAACAGTTGGAAATCTGGACCTAGAAAAGCTACGTCAGGCCACCTATTCTGCACAACTCCAAATGAGCTGAAACTTCATGGATATTTTTTATGGATTATTTAAGAAATATTGGAGCCAATGAACACCAGAGGGGGGCCACCAGGTGGGTACAACCCACCTGGGCGCGCCAGGCCCCCCAGGCGCGCCCTGGTGGGTTGTGGCCTCCTCGGCATATGTATCGCCCTCGATGCGGCTATATCTCCCACGTGTCGAGGCACGACTTAGAGGCATAACCGCATTGAAAGCAATGTCGCAAGTGAGGTAATCTTCACACAATCCATGTAATAAATAAAGGGGAAAGATACATAGTTGGCTTATAATCGCCACTTCACACAAGTACATAAATAACATCCATCAAACAAATTACACTCAAGGTCCGACTACGGTACCAAAATGAAAGAAGACTACCCCAAATGCTAACAGATCCCCGGATCACCCAACTGGGCTCCACTACTGATCATCTGGAAAAGAAACATAGTAACGGCCACGTTCCTCATCGAACTCCCAAGTGAGCTCGGTCGCGTCATCAGCACTGACATCGTTGGTACCTGCAACTGAGGTGATAATATCTGTGAGCCACGGAGACTCAGCAATCTCACACCCGCGAGATCAAGACTATTTAAGCTTAAAGGTGGGAAAGGGGTTTGTGGGGTGGAGCTGCAGCAAGCGACTAGCATATGGTGGCTACAGCGCAAAAGAGAGCGAGAAGAGAAGGCAAAGCACGGTCGTGAAGCTAGAAGTGATCAAGAAGTGATCCTAAAACAACCTACGTCAAACATAACTCCAACAACCGTGTTCACTTCCCGGACCCCGCCGAGAAGAGACCATCACGGTTACACACGCGGTTGATGTGTTTTAGTTAAGGTCAACTTCGGGTTTTCTACAACCGGACATCAACAAATTCCCATCTGCCTCATAACCGCGGGCACGGCTTTCGAAAGATAATACCCTGCAGGGGTGTCCCAACTTAGCCCATGGTAAGCTCTCACGGTCAACGAAGGATATTCCTTCTACCGGGAAGACCCGATCAAGCTCGGAATCCCGGACTACAAGACATTTCAACAGCAATAAAACAAGTCCAGCAAAGTCGCCCGATTGTGCCGACAAATCCTGATAGGAGCTGCACATATCTCGGTCTCAGGGCACATCCGGATAAGCTAAGCGTACAGGAGCCAACATAACCCAAGTTGCCAAGGGACGGCCCTGCACGGTGCTCTAGTTTGGACCAGCAATCGAAGGAGAACTGGCCCGGGGGTTTAAAATAAAGATGACCCTTGAGTCTGCAGAACCCAAGGGGAAAAGGCTAGGTGGCGAATGGTAAAACCAATGTTGGGCCTTGCTGGAAAAGTCTTATTCAAAGCGAACTGTCAAGGGGGTCCCATAAATCACCCAACCGTGTAAGGAACGCAAACTCCGGAAACATAACACCGGTATGACGGAAACTAGGGTAGCAAGAGTGGAACAAAACACCAGGCATAAGGCCGAGCCTTCCACCCTTTACCAAGTATATAGATGCATTAATTAAATAAGAGGTATTGTGATATCCCAACAAGTAAACATGTTCCAAACAAGGAACAACAAGTCCATGTTCCAACAAGGAACAAACTTCATCTTCACCTGCAACTAGCAACGCTATAAGAGGGGCTGAGCAAAGCAGTAACATAGCCAAACAACGGTTTGCTAGGACATGGATGGTTAGGGGCTGACATGGCAATATAGGAGGCATGATAAAGCAAGTGGTGGGTATCGCAGCATAGGCATAGCAAAAGAGCGAGCAATCTAGCAAGCAAAGATAGAAGTGATTTCGAGGGTATGGTCATCTTGCCTGCAAGGTTCTCAGAGTTGTCGAAAGCTTGGTCCTCGTAAACGTTCTCAACGGAATCCTCGGTCACGTACTCGTCTCCCGGCTCTACCCAAGACAAGAGAACAAGCAAAGGAACCAATATCAACCACGATGCAATGCGCAATCAACATGATGCAAAACATGGCATGATATGCGAAAGGTGATATGCAATGCGTATGCATGCTCCGGAAAGACAAGGATGAACAGGGCATAATCTTGGCAAACCAAGCATGCCACTGGATAGATGAGGTGATTTCGGTTGAAATCGATATAAAGATCACCGGAATCGGATGCACGGTTTGCAAATGGCGAGCAAAACAAGAATGACACGAATCTGCCATAAACAGCATGATGCTACTTAGCAAGCAACAAATAATTAAGCTACTGCACCCAAACATGGCAACAAAGCATATGACAGTAATCTACTCAAGATGCACGACAAAAGATGAACACTGAGATACGGCCAATTCACATCATAACAGGTTCAAACAAGCATGGCAAAAGTGCAACTTATAACAGATTCACAGACTTAGAGAAATAACAGCAAGTCAGGAAAACAACATCAGGATGACGTGTTCAGAGCAACGAAACAACATGCTACAGGTTCAGAACATAGCAAAGAAAGGCATGGCATGAATCTACTCATATCATTTGACAAAAGTCTCTTACTGACCAAAAGCCAAAAAGGATCAGAAAATATGATTACACCCATGACAAATAAGCAAGTTTCGTTACAGGTTTCGGACTTAGCAGAAAACTGGACATGGCAGGAAACTGTTAACGACTAGGCATGTTCGAGAGCTCGATGCACTCACTACAGAGCATTGCATGATAAACTAAGCATACATACATCAAGAAGACATGGCATAGTAACTGTACATGGCAAGAATAACATCATATCATGCAAGGATCAACTACACCAAGCTTGGCAAAATCGAATAACATGTAAACAATCTGCCAACAATATTTTGAAGCAAAAGTAGAGCTCGATTGACTCAAGCTAGGGCATCCCATAATTGCAACCAAAGGCATGGATGGATAGAGAGAATACTCAAGTTCAAAACTCCCTTACTGATCATGCTCAAATTATGCATGGATCTCTCAGAAACAACATGAATACATGGCATGATAATAACAAAAGTCAGGGACTTAGTGAAATCACTAAGTCTCTGAAAACAGCAATATCATCATCCCTACTTTGCATGCAATTTCTAGCCACCTCAAGCATCACAAAAATACATAGCAAAATTCCCTGGAAAGGTAACATGGTATATTACAAAACACATAAATAGCTCAACCTCATAGGAGGTACACATCAATCATGGCAAAAATGACAAAAGTGCATGTTCAGATAAGATCCAGCAATAAACATCAACTACCCCTCTTCCAACAGCATTTCGGGCATCAATATGACCTCAAATGAAAATGATGCAATGGAACAAAATGATGTACTCTTCGGGGCGAACAAAACGACATATTATACGCGTGAAACGGAGCTACGGATGCAAAGATATGGCATGTCGAAGATGCAATGATGATGATAAAATTAAAGACTTAGAAATAAAACGAGGGGAGGAAGAAGTCAACGGTTGGCGCGGAGTTCGAGGTTCGCTGGCGCGGGGTGGCCGGAGACGAGGCGGCGATGGCGGGGGCCGGCCGGATCTGGGCGCTCCGGCCCGGATCTGGCGAGGAGGGCGGCGGAGCTCCGGGGCGGCGCGGGGTGAGGCGGCGATGGTCGGCGCGGGCGCGACCGCGGGCGGCGGCGAGCGTCGGCGGCGGAGGCGGGCGACGGTGGAGCCGGCCGGCGCGGGCGAAGGCGCGCACGGGCAGCGATGCGCGCGGGGGCGCGGGGCGGCGCGCGCGGGCCCGGGCGGGCCTGCCCTGGGCCCCGCGGGCCGGCGGCGAAGTGGGCACGGGGGGGAACGCGTGGCGCGGCCTGATTGGACGCGGGCCCGGGCACGGATGAACAGTGCGGCGGCGCGGATGAACAGTGCGGCGGCCGGCTGTTTGCACGGATTTCGAGGAAAAAATTAGGGTTAGGGGGGTGTAGCACTCTCAGATTTAGAGGGGAGGACGTTTTTATAGATAGAAGGAGCTAGGGAGCTCCAAATGGAGTGCGGTTTTCGCCCACGCGATCGTGATCGAACGGCGGAGGACATGGGACTTACTTAGATGGGTTATTGGGCTGTTTTGAAGGGGTGTTGGGCTGCAACACACACGAGGCCTTCACGGTTACCCGGTTAACCGTTGGAGTACCAAACGAACTCCGTTTGACCCGAAACTTGACAGGCGGTCTACCGGTGCTATACCAAGGCCACATGTCAAGCCTCGGTCCATTCCGAGAATGTTTAATACCCGCTCACGAAGAAATGTAAGAGGGGACGCCGGGAGACATAGGAGCGCCGGATTGCAAAACGGACAACGGGAAAGATGCTCGGATTTGTGAGACGAATGCGTATGCGAATGCGATGCACATGATGACATGATAAGAAATGCATGACATGACCAAAATGCAAAACGGAGAGAACCCAACCACGGAGGGAATATCATAACACATAGCCGGAAATGGCAAGAGTTGGATTACAAATATGGCAAGTTACATCGGGGGCGTTACAACACACCACCACTACGAGAGGATCTCGTCCCGAGATCTAGGACTGAAAGAACTCCGGATACTCAGAACGTAGGTGGTCTTCACGCTCCCAGGTGGCTTCTCGGTCTGAATGATGTGACTATTTCACTTTGAGGAATTTGATTGACTTGTTGCGAGTCTTGCGCTCAGTTGTTTCAAGAATTGCAACTGGGTGCTCATGATAGGACAAATCTTCTTGAAGATCAATCTCTTCGAAGTTGATGGTGCGCTCAGGCGTCTTGAAGCACTTGCGAAGCTGTGACACGTGGAAGACATCGTGCACATTTGCAAAATTGGAGGGGAGCTCAAGTTGATAGGCGAGATCGCCTCGTTTCCCGATGATCTTGAAGGGACCAACGTATCTAGGAGCAAGTTTCCCCTTGATACCGAAGCGACGAGTTCCTTTCATTGGAGAGACGCGGAGGTAAACATGGTCTCCGATCTCGAATGCCACATCACGGTGTTTGCTATCGTAATAGCTCTTCTGGCGCGATTGCGCTGCTTTGAGGTTCTCACGAATCACCTTGCACATGGCCTCAGCCTCTGAGATCAAATAATTGCCGAGCAACTGACGTTCACCGGTTTCAGACCAGTTGAGAGGGGTACGACACTTTCTGCCATAGAGAATCTCGAATGGGGCTTTGCCCGAGCTGGCTTGAAAACTGTTGTTGTAAGAGAATTCAGCATAAGGAAGACAATCCTCCCACTTCATACCGAAAGAGATAACACAGGCTCTGAGCATATCTTCAAGAATTTGATTGACACGCTCGACTTGTCCACTAGACTGAGGGTGGAACGCTGTGCTGAAACGAATATTGGTGCCCATGGCCGTCTGAAAAGAATCCCAAAACTTGGAGGTAAAGATGCTGCCACGGTCTGAAGAGATTAATTGTGGAATGCCGTGCAAAGAGACAATTCTGGAGGTGTAGAGCTCTGCCAGCTGCGCTGCTATGATAGACTCTTTGATAGGAAGAAAATGAGCCACTTTGGTGAGCTTGTCGATGACGACGAAGATAGCATCATTTCCACGCTTGGACTTAGGAAAACCAGTGACGAAGTCCATTTCGATATGATCAAACTTCCATTCTGGAATAGCAAGAGGTTGGAGAAGTCCAGCTGGTCGTTGGTGTTCTGCTTTCACCCTTCTGCAGACATCACACTCATTCACGAACTGAGCGATCTCACGCTTCATTCGAGTCCACCAATACGACTGCTTGAGGTCATGGTACATCTTCGAACTTCCAGGATGAATTGACAGAAGAGAATTGTGCGCTTCATTCATAATGACTTTACGAAGATCACCCTTTGGAACCACGATCCGGTCCTCGAAGAAAAGAGTATCTCTGTCATCAACTCGATAGCACTTGTATTTGGGGATGCTCTTTTCAATACCACGTTTCACCTTCTTCACCATGGTATCCAACAATTGTGCCTCACGAATCTGATCTTCCAAAGTAGGAGAGACGATGAGGTTGGCAAGAACACCTTGAGGAACAACTTGGAGATTCAACTTGCGAAAAGCCTCACAGAGATCCGGTTGAAAAGGCTTGAGGATTAAGCTGTTGCAGTAAGCCTTTCTGCTCAAAGCGTCTGCAACCACATTAGCCTTGCCTGGAGTATATTCAATACTCGGATTATACTCTTGAATCATTTCGACCCATCGAGTTTGCCTGAGGTTGAGATGAGGCTGAGTGAAGATATACTTGAGACTCTTGTGATCTGTGAAAATGTCCACTTTCCTTCCTAACAGGAGATGTCTCCATGTTATTAGTGCGTGGACAACTGCCGCCAACTCAAGATCGTGAGTGGGGTAGTTCCTTTCATTGGGCTTTAACTGGCGAGAGGTATAGGCAACAACCTTCTTCTCTTGCATTAACACCGCACCGAGGCCCTGGAGAGAAGCATCACAAAATACTTCATAAGGCTTGGATTCATCAGGAGGAGTCAAGACTGGAGCAGTGACAAGTTTCTCTTTGAGAGTGTTGAAAGCAACGTCACACTCAGGAGACCAGACATATTTCACATGCTTCTGGAGGAGGTTGGAAAGAGGCTTGGCAATCTTGGAGAAATTCTCAACGAATCTTCTGCAATAGCTTGCAAGTCCAAGAAAACTGCGAAGCTGCTTGACATTCTGAGGAGGATTCCAATTCAAAACTGCAGACACCCTCTCTGGATTAACAGCGATGCCCTTGGCGGAGATGATATGACCAAGATAAAGAACTTCATCAAGCCAAAATTCACATTTGGAGAACTTCGCATATAATTGATACTCTCTGAGCTTGTCGAGTACCAATCGCAAATGTTCGGCATGATCCTTCTTATTCTTGGAGAAGACCAAAATATCATCGAGATAGACCAAGACAAATTCGTTGATGTAGGGGTTGAAGATGAAATTCATCAATCGAGTGAAATACGGAGGAGCATTGACAAGGCCGAAAGACATGACAGTATATTCATAAGAACCAAAGCTTGTTCTGAATGCTGTCTTGGGAATATCTTCTTCACGAATGCGAATCTGATGATAACCCATACGAAGGTCCAGCTTGGAGAACACCTTAGCACCTTTGAGTTGCTCAAATAGCTCATTGATGTTGGGAAGTGGGTACTTGTTCTTGATAGTCTTCTTGTTCAATGGACGGTAATCGACACAAAGTCGGTCCGTGCCATCCTTCTTCTTGACAAAAAGAACACCACAACCCCAAGGAGAAGAACTCGGTCTGATCAGACCCAGACGTTCTTGTTTATCGAGTTGAATCTTCAATTCCTTGAGCTCATCTGGTCCAAGCTTGTAAGGACGCTTGCAAACAGGTTCCGTGCCAGGCTCAAGCTCAATAACGAATTCAACTGGCCGACGGGGAGGCATACCCGGAAGCTCTTCTGGAAAAACATCTTGGTACTCACAAACGACTGGAATCTGAGAAATAGCCTCCATTTCACCCATCTCATTGAGAGAAAACAACCGAATGGTATCATCACGAGAAGCATAGATGATCACATCGTTCGAAGTGTGAGTCAATTTGATTTCCCTGGCAGCACACTCAAGCTGAGCCTTGTGCTTAGAAAGCCAGTCCATCCCGAGAATAAGATCAATATCGGAATCACCAAGCACCATTGGAGAAGATAGAAATTTATAGTCGCCCATCTTGATGGAAACATCCGGAACCGAAACTCGAGAAGTCAATTGCTTACCCGGGGACACAATAGACAAAGGTCTCGGCAACACTTGAGTAACGAAATCATGCTTAGACGCAAAAGGTCTTGAGATGAAACAATGTGATGCACCCGTATCAAATAAGACTTTGGCAGGAATATCATTAACAGGAAGATTACCCATGATCACTTCAGAAGAATCCTCTGCTTGAGCTGCATTCAACATGTTCACCTTGACGTGCTTAGGATTATGCTTGACCACTGCATTGCTGGAAGCTTTCACAGGAGGAGGAGGCGGAAGACGCCTCTGGTTGAAGCACTTGTTCGCATAGTGACCCTTCTGTTGACATTTGTTACAAGTCACTTCTGAGAGCGGACAATGATAAGGAGCACTTGGCCTTGGAGCTTGATTCTGAGACTTGTTCTGATAACCAGGGTTGGGTGGGTGGGAAGGTCCACGGCCACTTGAGTTCTTCTGCTGATAAGGCTGACGGAACGGAGGAGGGGGAGGCAACCAGAACTTCTGTTGCTTAGCTGCCACAAGTGAGGAAGAAGAAGACTGAACTGCGTCTCTGACTCTCTTCTTAGATGCCTCACACTTGAGCTGAGCAGCTTCTTGTTTCAGTGCCATGTTGTAGAATTCATCATACTTTAATGGCTCGAAAAGCACGAGAGCAAGCTGCAGATCTTCTCTGAGACCACGCCTGAACTGGTAGATCATACTCTTCTCATCAGGAATGTCTTGCCTTGCAAAACGAGAAAGCTTCTGGAACTGAGAGTTGTATTGATAGACAGTCATGTTGCCTTGCTTGAGATTGCGGAATTCCTCACGCTTAAGCTCAACAACACTTTCTGGAATGTGGTGCGCTTTGAAGTCACGACGGAAATCATCCCAAGTGATCACACGACCTCCTCTGGAATCTTTGTATTGCTGGAACCACTCAGCAGCTTGATCTTTGAGTTGAAAAGAGGCAAACTTGACAAAGTCCTCAGGTCTCACATTGCTGCACTCGAAATGTTTGCTGATGTCCACGAGCCAATCATCTGCGTCTGTGGCCTCGACACAGTAGCTGAAGGTTTTTGGCTGATTAGCAAGGAACTGGTTCAGTGAAGCGAAATGCGGCTGATTGTTGCCTTGGCCTTGATTCTCTTGATTAGCTTGCCCTTGGTTGCGATCTTGCAAGAGCTGAATCAGAATCTGAGCATTGGCATTTGTGGCAGTCATCAAGGCTTGCCAAGCTTCCGGAGGCGGAGGTGGTGGCGGAGGGTTAGCCTGATCTCCATCATTGCGTTCCGGATTCAGACGAGTAGGCGGAGCCATCCTGAAGAGGGTGACATCCATTAGCATCTTGACAGAGATATATTGAAGCTGAATCAAAGGAACGAAATTGCAACATATAGTCTTCACAATTAACATTCGAACGAGAATGAACGAATGATTTCCAATGAAAATTATCACACTTCCAAAGCTGAGAAGCCACTTAGAACATGGTAAGGAATAAAATCAACAAGGTACGGAAGTGAACAAATACTTGGTAATGATTACCCAATCACAAACCAAATATCTGCGGAAGAAATACTAAGGCTACATGAATTCCCACTTATAAACTCCCGAAACTTTCTGGTTATGCAATCAGGTGTTGGGGATACAGGGGAAGCATAATATCTCACCCAAACTAGCAAATCCTACAACCAGCTGTATCCATCCTTCAACACATAACCAAGAAACCTTCGGAAATCGTCTACCTCAACCTTCGAAAACACATCCGTTATACAAATCATGGCAATACTCCTGCACTCGCCACAGTACTGGGCTATCAGGTTATCTCACCAACAACTGTACAAAAGAGATTTTCGATGTCGGTCGTACTAAACTCAGGTATTCCAAAACCGCAACGATAAGATTATGACGACAACACCTCGGAGCTCAACTCCCCGGGACACTGCCACAACCCCTAAATGTCAGGAGGCAACCAAGACAATGTTGTCATCATAAAACCATCGGAACGATTGTAATATACACGCGTGATCCTAAAAATTTTTTTTTAGTGAAATTTGAGAAGAGAAGAGCCAAAACTCTACGTCAGGATGCCTTACCAGAAGGTCGAAGGGACTGGGGAGTAAAAAGAATTTCCTAAACTCTCCGATATATAATTCCTAAATGACTCAAAACATTTTCTAGACACAACTCGGCCACTAAAGACGATCAAACAGTGGGGGCTCCTAAGGTCGGGAAAGGCTCTGATACCAACTTGTATCGCCCTCGATGCGGCTATATCTCCCACGTGTCGAGGCACGACTTAGAGGCATAACCGCATTGAAAGCAATGTCGCAAGTGAGGTAATCTTCACACAATCCATGTAATAAATAAAGGGGAAAGATACATAGTTGGCTTACAATCGCCACTTCACACAAGTACATAAATAACATCCATCAAACAAATTACACTCAAGGTCCGACTACGGTACCAAAATGAAAGAAGACTACCCCAAATGCTAACAGATCCCCGGATCACCCAACTGGGCTCCACTACTGATCATCTGGAAAAGAAACATAGTAACGGCCACGTTCCTCATCGAACTCCCAAGTGAGCTCGGTCGCGTCATCAGCACTGACATCGTTGGTACCTGCAACTGAGGTGATAATATCTGTGAGCCACGGGGACTCAGCAATCTCACACCCGCGAGATCAAGACTATTTAAGCTTAAAGGTGGGAAAGGGGTTTGTGGGGTGGAGCTGCAGCAAGCGACTAGCATATGGTGGCTACAGCGCAAAAGAGAGCGAGAAGAGAAGGCAAAGCACGGTCGTGAAGCTAGAAGTGATCAAGAAGTGATCCTAAAACAACCTACGTCAAACATAACTCCAACAACCGTGTTCACTTCCCGGACCCCGCCGAGAAGAGACCATCACGGTTACACACGCGGTTGATGTGTTTTAGTTAAGGTCAACTTCGGGTTTTCTACAACCGGACATCAACAAATTCCCATCTGCCTCATAACCGCGGGCACGGCTTTCGAAAGATAATACCCTGCAGGGGTGTCCCAACTTAGCCCATGGTAAGCTCTCACGGTCAACGAAGGATATTCCTTCTACCGGGAAGACCCGATCAAGCTCGGAATCCCGGACTACAAGACATTTCAACAGCAATAAAACAAGTCCAGCAAAGTCGCCCGATTGTGCCGACAAATCCTGATAGGAGCTGCACATATCTCGGTCTCAGGGCACATCCGGATAAGCTAAGCGTACAGGAGCCAACATAACCCAAGTTGCCAAGGGACGGCCCTGCACGGTGCTCTAGTTTGGACCAGCAATCGAAGGAGAACTGGCCCGGGGGTTTAAAATAAAGATGACCCTTGAGTCTGCAGAACCCAAGGGGAAAAGGCTAGGTGGCGAATGGTAAAACCAATGTTGGGCCTTGCTGGAAAAGTCTTATTCAAAGCGAACTGTCAAGGGGGTCCCATAAATCACCCAACCGTGTAAGGAACGCAAACTCCGGAAACATAACACCGGTATGACGGAAACTAGGGTAGCAAGAGTGGAACAAAACACCAGGCATAAGGCCGAGCCTTCCACCCTTTACCAAGTATATAGATGCATTAATTAAATAAGAGGTATTGTGATATCCCAACAAGTAAACATGTTCCAAACAAGGAACAACAAGTCCATGTTCCAACAAGGAACAAACTTCATCTTCACCTGCAACTAGCAACGCTATAAGAGGGGCTGAGCAAAGCAGTAACATAGCCAAACAACGGTTTGCTAGGACATGGATGGTTAGGGGCTGACATGGCAATATAGGAGGCATGATAAAGCAAGTGGTGGGTATCGCAGCATAGGCATAGCAAAAGAGCGAGCAATCTAGCAAGCAAAGATAGAAGTGATTTCGAGGGTATGGTCATCTTGCCTGCAAGGTTCTCAGAGTTGTCGAAAGCTTGGTCCTCGTAAACGTTCTCAACGGAATCCTCGGTCACGTACTCGTCTCCCGGCTCTACCCAAGACAAGAGAACAAGCAAAGGAACCAATATCAACCACGATGCAATGCGCAATCAACATGATGCAAAACATGGCATGATATGCGAAAGGTGATATGCAATGCGTATGCATGCTCCGGAAAGACAAGGATGAACAGGGCATAATCTTGGCAAACCAAGCATGCCACTGGATAGATGAGGTGATTTCGGTTGAAATCGATATAAAGATCACCGGAATCGGATGCACGGTTTGCAAATGGCGAGCAAAACAAGAATGACACGAATCTGCCATAAACAGCATGATGCTACTTAGCAAGCAACAAATAATTAAGCTACTGCACCCAAACATGGCAAAAAAGCATATGACAGTAATCTACTCAAGATGCACGACAAAAGATGAACACTGAGCTACGGCCAATTCACATCATAACAGGTTCAAACAAGCATGGCAAAAGTGCAACTTATAACAGATTCACAGACTTAGAGAAATAACAGCAAGTCAGGAAAACAACATCAGGATGACGTGTTCAGAGCAACGAAACAACATGCTACAGGTTCAGAACATAGCAAAGAAAGGCATGGCATGAATCTACTCATAGCATTTGACAAAAGTCTCTTACTGACCAAAAGCCAAAAAGGATCAGAAAATATGATTACACCCATGACAAATAAGCAAGTTTCGTTACAGGTTTCGGACTTAGCAGAAAACTGGACATGGCAGGAAACTGTTAACGACTAGGCATGTTCGAGAGCTCGATGCACTCACTACAGAGCATTTCATGATAAACTAAGCATACATACATCAAGAAGACATGGCATAGTAACTGGACATGGCAAGAATAACATCATATCATGCAAGGATCAACTACACCAAGCTTGGCAAAATCGAATAACATGTAAACAATCTGCCAACAATATTTTGAAGCAAAAGTAGAGCTCGATTGACTCAAGCTAGGGCATCCCATAATTGCAACCAAAGGCATGGATGGATAGAGAAAATACTCAAGTTCAAAACTCCCTTACTGATCATGCTCAAATTATGCATGGATCTCTCAGAAACAACATGAATACATGGCATGATAATAACAAAAGTCAGGGACTTAGTGAAATCACTAAGTCTCTGAAAACAGCAATATCATCATCCCTACTTTGCATGCAATTTCTAGCCACCTCAAGCATCACAAAAATACATAGCAAAATTCCCTGGAAAGGTAACATGGTATATTACAAAACACATAAATAGCTCAACCTCATAGGAGGTACACATCAATCATGGCAAAAATGACAAAAGTGCATGTTCAGATAAGATCCAGCAATAAACATCAACTACCCCTCTTCCAACAGCATTTCGGGCATCAATATGACCTCAAATGAAAATGATGCAATGGAACAAAATGATGTACTCTTCGGGGCGAACAAAACGACATATTATACGCGTGAAACGGAGCTACGGATGCAAAGGTATGGCATGTCGAAGATGCAATGATGATGATAAAATTAAAGACTTAGAAATAAAACGAGGGGAGGAAGAAGTCAACGGTTGGCGCGGAGTTCGAGGTTCGCTGGCGCGGGGTGGCCGGAGACGAGGCGGCGATGGCGGGGGCCGGCCGGATCTGGGCGCTCCGGCCCGGATCTGGCGAGGAGGGCGGCGGAGCTCCGGGGCGGCGCGGGGTGAGGCGGCGATGGTCGGCGCGGGCGCGACCGCGGGCGGCGGCGAGCGTCGGCGGCGGAGGCGGGCGACGGTGGAGCCGGCCGGCGCGGGCGAAGGCGCGCGCGGGCAGCGATGCGCGCGGGGGCGCGGGGCGGCGCGCGCGGGCCCGGGCGGGCCTGCCCTGGGCCCCGCGGGCCGGCGGCGAAGTGGGCACGGGGGGGAACGCGTGGCGCGGCCTGATTGGACGCGGGCCCGGGCGCGGATGAACAGTGCGGCGGCGCGGATGAACAGTGCGGCGGCCGGCTGTTTGCACGGATTTCGAGGAAAAAATTAGGGTTAGGGGGGTGTAGCACTCTCAGATTTAGAGGGGAGGACGTTTTTATAGATAGAAGGAGCTAGGGAGCTCCAAATGGAGTGCGGTTTTCGCCCACGCGATCGTGATCGAACGGCGGAGGACATGGGACTGACTTAGATGGGTTATTGGGCTGTTTTGAAGGGGTGTTGGGCTGCAACACACACGAGGCCTTCACGGTTACCCGGTTAACCGTTGGAGTACCAAACGAACTCCGTTTGACCCGAAACTTGACAGGCGGTCTACCGGTGCTATACCAAGGCCACATGTCAAGCCTCGGTCCATTCCGAGAATGTTTAATACCCGCTCACGAAGAAATGTAAGAGGGGACGCCGGGAGACATAGGAGCGCCGGATTGCAAAACGGACAACGGGAAAGATGCTCGGATTTGTGAGACGAATGCGTATGCGAATGCGATGCACATGATGACATGATAAGAAATGCATGACATGACCAAAATGCAAAACGGAGAGAACCCAACCACGGAGGGAATATCATAACACATAGCCGGAAATGGCAAGAGTTGGATTACAAATATGGCAAGTTACATCGGGGGCGTTACAGCATACCTCCGGTGCCCATATTTTGGTATATAAGTCATTTTGACCTAGAAAAAATAAGGAGGAGACTTTCAGGATGGAGCACCGCCTTCTCGAGGAGGAACTTGGGCAGGAGCACTTTTGCCCTCCGGCAGAGCGATCCCGCCGGGGGAACCTCCCTCCCGGAGGGGGAAATCATCGTCATCATCATCACCAACAACTCTCCCATCTTGGGGAGGGCAATCTCCATCAACCTCTTCAACAACACCATCTCCTCTCAAACCCTAGTTCATCTCTTGTATTCAATCTTGTTACCGAAACTATATATTGGTTCTTGTGGGTGACTAGTAGTGTTGATTACATCTTGTAGTTGATTACTATATGGTTTATTTGGTGGAAGATTATATGTTCAGATCCATTATGCTATTTAATACTCCTCTGATCATGAACATGTTTATCATTTGTGAGTAGTTACTTTTGTTCTTGAGGTCACGGGAGAAATCATGTTGCAAGTAATCATGTGAACTTGATATGTGTTCGATATTTTGATAGTTTGTATGTTGTTATTCCCTTAGTGGTGTCATGTGAACGTCGACTACATGACACCTCACCATATTTGGGCCTAAGGGAATGCATTGTGGAGTAGCAATTAGATGGTGGGTTGCGAGAGTGACAGAAGCTTAAACCCCAGTTTATGCGCTATTTCCTAAGGGGCCGATTGGATCCAAAAGTTTAGTGTTATGGTTAGAATTTATTCTTAATACTTTTCTCGTAGTTGTGGATGCTTGCGGGAGGGTTAATCATAAGTAGGAGGTTTCTTCAAGTAAGAACAACACCTAAGCACCTGTCCATCCACATATCAAATTATCAAAGTAGCGAACACAAATTAAACCAACATGATGGAAGTGACTAGATGAAACTCCCGTGTACCCTCAAGAATGCTTTGCTTATCATAAGAGACCGTTTTGGCCTGTCCTTTGCCTCAAAAGGATTGGGCTACCTTTCTGCACTTTTGTTACTACTACCATTACTTGCTTGTTACAAATTATCTCGCTATCAAACTACTCCGCTACTTACAATTTCAGCACTTGCAAACATTACATTACTGAAAACTACTTGTCATTTCCTTCTGCTCCTCGTTGGGTTCGACACTCTTACTTATCGAAAAGAGCTACAATTGATCCCCTATACTTGTGGGTCATCAGCCAACATACTTTCTTTACTTGGATCATATGCACTTATGATTGGATCCCTAGCAAGCATCCGCAACGTAACTACTAAAGATCATTAAGTTCGTAAAAACCAACCATAGCATTAAGTATCAAGTCCTCTTTACTCCCATACGTCATACTCCACTTACTCGGGTTTAAGCTTCTGTCACTCTCGCAACCCACCATAAGCGAACCATGAACATATTGCAACACCCTACAACGGGGGGCCCTCACGTTTGCGCGAGAACAGAGGGCACTGTAGGACAACACCATAAATAAAATATGCAATCATACCAACCAAGATCACTATTAACCCACAGGACAAAACGGATCTACTTAAACATCATAGGATAACCATAGATCATTGGGAAATAATATATGGAGTTGAGCATCATGTTTAAGTAGAGATTACAGAAGTGAGAAGAGGTGTTACACCGCTGGATAGAGGGGGAGAAAGTTGGTGTTGACAGTAGCAAGATTGTTGATGTAGATCGCCGTCCCGATCGTTGCCCCGGCGGCACTACAGTGCCATCGGAAGCAAGGAGGAGAGTTCCCCCTCTGGTCCTTGATCTCCATGGCGGCGGAGGGGCGGGAGACCCTCCGAGATGGGATATCCCTCTCTGTTCTCTTATGTTTCGCGTTCCTCTGATCTGGCCGAAAACCGTTTCTTATATTTCAGGAAATACGTAGCTCTGATTGCGCTAAGATTTTAACACGATTTTTTTGGATATAAGCTTCCTTGCGCCCGAAGTAGAGCTCCAACTAACGTTCGAGGAGGGCACAACCCACCACCACGCGCCAGGGCCCTCTGGCGCGCCCTGGTGTCTTGTGGGCTGTGCTACCCTCCAGTTGTGGTGATTCCAACTCCCAAAAATCACATATATTCCAAAATAATTCTCCGTGAAATTTTATTGCATTTGGACTTCGTTTGATATGGATATTCTGCTGTACAAAAAACATGCAAAAAACAGGAACTGGCACTGGGCACTGGATCAATAGGTTAGTTCAATAAATCAAATAAAAAGTTGCCAAAAGTATGTAAAAGTTGTATAATATTGGCATGAAACAATCAAAAATTATTGATACGATGGAGACGTATCACCGGGGCAGCCGAGTGGCCTCCGTGCCGCCCGTTGCCCTTGGAGCTGGCTGATCTGCGGGGCGGGGGGGGGGAGCGGCTGCACTGGCGCTCTTTGCTTGTGGCTCCGTCCTCGCCTGCTTGGGAGTTGCTGCCGCACCCACGTCCCAGGAGTGTGTCCTTCCAGGAACACCGACCGCCACCGCCATCCTGGCCGTCATGGTCACGACGAGGGCTGCCCCTAGGGAGGCCCCAGTAGCCCGTGTCCACCACAAGCGCCCATTGCTGGCGTCGATGAAATTATTCTGGCTGGCCGTCCTCCACATGCGTTGTCCAAGTGTCAGGGTAGGTGCGCGACAGGTCGTCGTCGTGGTCGGAGTCGGAGGACGGCAGGTGATACGTCTTCAACGTATCTATAATTTTTTATTGCTTCATGTTGTATTATATTCTGTTTTGGATGATTAATAGGCTTTGTTATACACTTCTATATTATTTTTGGGACTAACCTATTAACCGGAGGCCCAACCCAAATTGCTGTTTTTTGCCTATTTCAGAGTTTCACAGAAAAAGAATATCAAACGGAGTCCAAACGGAATGAAACCTTCGGGAACGTGATTTTCGGAAGAAACGTGGTCCAGAGGACTTGGAGTCTACGTCAAGAAATCAACCAGGAGAGCACGAGGCAGGGGGCGCGCCTACCCCCTGGGCATGCCCTCCACCCTCGTGGGGCCCATGTTGCTCCACCGACATACTTCTTCCTCCTATATATACCTACATACCCCCAAACCAACAGAAGCATCCACGAAAACCTAATTCCACCGCCGCAACCTTCTGTACCCGTGAGATCCCATCTTGGGGCCTTTCGCGGCGTCCTGCCGGAGGGGGCATTGATCACGGAGGGCTTCTACATCAACACCATAGCCTCTCCGATGATGTGTGAGTAGTTTACCTCAGACCTTCGGGTCCATAGCTATTAGCTAGATAGCTTCTTCTCTCTCTTTGGATCTCAATACAAAGTTCTCCATGTTTCTCGTGGAGATCTATTAGATGTAATCTTCTTTTCCAGTGTGTTTGTTGAGACCGATGAATTGTGGGTTTATGATCAAGATTATCTATGAACAATATTCGAATCTTCTCTGAATTCTTTTATGTATGATTGGTTATCTTTGCAAGTCTCTTCGAATTATCAGTTTGGTTTGGCCTACTAGAGTGATCTGTCTTGCAATGAGAGAAGTGCTTAGCTTTGGGTTCAATCTTGCGGTGTCCTTTCCCAGTGATAGCAGGGGCAGCAAGGCACGTATTGTATTGTTCCCATCGAGGATAACAAGATGGGGTTTATATCATATTGCATGAGTTTATCCCTCTACATCATGTCATCATACTTAAATCATTACTCTATTCTTTTGAACTTAATACTCTAGATGCATGCTGGATAGCGGTCGACGTGTGGAGTAATAGTAGTAGATGCAGGCAGGAGTCAGTCTACTTGTCACGGACGTGATGCCTATATACATGACCATACCTACATATTCTCATAACTATGCTCAATTCTATCAATTGCTCAACAGTAATTTGTTCACCCACCGTAATACTTATGCTCTTGAGAGAAGCCACTAGTGAAACCTATGGCCCCCGGGTCTATTTTCCATCATATTAATCTTCCAACACTTAGCTATCTTTATTGCCTTTTATTTTACTTTGCATCTTTATTATAAAAATACCAAAAATATTATCTTATCATATCTATCAGATCCCACTTTCGTAAGTGACCGTGTAGGGATTGACAACCCCTTTATTGCGTTGGTTGCGAGGTTTTTATTTGTTTGTGTACGTGCGAGGGACTTGAGCGTGGCCTCCTACTGGATTGATACCTTGGATCTCAAAAACTGAGGGAAATACTTACGCTACTTTACTGCATCACCCTTTCCTCTTCAAGGGAAAACCAACGCAGTGCTCAAGAGGTAGCGAGAAGGATTTCTGGCGCCGTTGCCGGGGAGTCTACGCAAAAGTCAACATACCAAGTACCCATCACAAACTCTTATCTCTCGCATTAGATTATTTGCCATTTGCCTCTCGTTTTCCTCTCCCCCACTTCACCCTTGCCGTTTTATTCGCCCTCTCTTTCCATTCGTCTCTTTCGCTTGTGTAACGCCCTCGATGTGGCTATATCTCCCACGTGTCGAGGCACGACTTAGAGGCATAACCGCATTGAAAGCAATGTCGCAAGTGAGGTAATCTTCACACAACCCATGTAATACATAAGGGAAAATAGATACATAGTTGGCTTACAGTCGCCACTTCACACAATACATAAATAAACATCCATCATTCAAGTTACACTCAATGTCCGACTACGGTACCAAAATGAAAGAAGACTACCCCAAATGCTACACAGATCCCCGAATCACCCCAACTGGGCTCCACTACTCATCATCAGGAAAAGACACATAGTAACGACCACGTTCCTCGTCAAACTCCCACGTGAGCTTGGTTGCGTCACCTACACTGGCATCGTTGGTACCTGCAACTGTTGTGGTAGAATCTGTGAGTCACAGGGACTCAGCAATCTCACACCCGCGAGATCAAGACTATTTAAGCTTAAAGGTAGGATAGGGTTGTGAGGTGGAGCTGCAGCAAGCGACTAGCATATATGGTGGCTAACAACACAAAAGAGAGCGAGAAGAGAAGCAAAGCACGGTTGTGAAGCTAGAAGTGATCAAGAAGTGATCCTAGAACAACCTACGTCAAACATAACTCCAACACCGTGTTCACTTTACGGACCCCGCCGAGAAGAGACCATCACGGTTACACACGCGGTTGATGTGTTTTAATTAAGGTCAACTTCGGGTTTTCTACAACCGGACATTAACAAATTCCCATCTGCCTCATAACTGCGGGCACGGCTTTCGAAAGATAATACCCTGCAGGGGTGTCCCAACTTAGCCCATTATAAGCTCTCACGGTCAACGAAGGATATTCCTTCTACCGGGAAGACCCGATCAGTCTCGGAATCCCGGACTACAAGACATCTCGGCAGTAATAAAACAAGTCCAGCAAAGCCGCCCGATTGTGCCGACAAATCCTGATAGGAGCTGCACATATCTCGGTCTCAGGACACATCCGGATGAACACTACGTACGGCAACCGAAGATACCCCAAGTTGCCTCAGGGCGGCACCGCAAGTGGCTCTAGTTTGGACCAGCAATCGAAGGAGAACTGGCCCGGGGGGGTTAAAATAAAGATGACCCTTGGGCTCGCGAAAACCCGGGGGAAAAAGGCTTAGGTGGCAAATGGTAAAACCAATGTTGGGCCTTGCTGGAAGAGTCTTATTCAAAGCGAACTGTCAAGGGGGTCCCATAAATCACCCAACCGTGTAAGGAACACAAAATCAAGGAACATAACACCGGTATGACGGAAACTAGGGTGGCAAGAGTGGAATAAAACACCAGGCATAAGGCCGAGCCTTCCACCCTTTACCAAGTATATAGATGCATTAATTAAATAAGAGGTATTGTGATATCCCAACAAGTAAACATGTTCCGACAAGGAACAACGAGTCCATGTTCCAACAAGGAACAAACTTCATCTTCACCTGCAACTAACAACGCTATAGGAGGGGCTGAGCAAAGCGGTAACATAGCCAATCAACGGTTTGCTAGGACATGGATGGTTAGAGGTTTGACATGGCAATATGGGTGGCATGATATAGCAAGTGGTAGGTATCGCAGCATAGACATAGCAAAAGAGCGAGCATCTAGCAAGCAAAGATAGAAGTGATTTCGAGGGTATGGTCATCTTGCCTGCAAGGTTCTCAGAGTTGTCGAAAGCTTGGTCCTCGTAAGAGTTCTCAACAGGTTCCTCGTTCACGTACTCGACTCCCGGCTCTACCCAAAACAAGAGCACAAGCAAAAGGAACAACTATCAACCACGATGCAATGCACAACCAATATGATGCAAAACATGACATGATAAGCGAGATGTGATATGCAATGCTTATGCGTGCTCCGGAAGGGAAAAGATGAACAAGGAATAATATTGGCAAACCAAGTATGCCACTGGAAAGATGAGGTGATTTCGGTTGAAATCGATATAAAGATCACCGGAATCGGATGCACGGTTTGCAAATGACAAGCAAAACAAGAATGACAAGAATCTGCCATTAACAGCATGACGCTACTTAGCAAGCAACAAGAAATTAAGCTACTGCACCCAGAAACTAACATCAGGATGACATGTTTAGAGCAAGCAAACAGCATGCTACAGGAACAGGACATAGCAAGATAAGGCATAGCATGAATTTACTCAAAGCACTTAACAAAAGTCCCTTACTGACCATAAGCTAAAAAGGATCAGAAAATATAATAACACCCATGTCAATTAAGCAAGTTTCGTTACAGGTTTCAGACTTAGCAGAAAAACTAGACATGTCAAAAACAGATAACAATTAGGCATGTTTACGAGCTCGATGCACTCACTACAGAGCATTGCATGATAAACTAAGCATACATCCATCAAGAAGACATGGCATAGAAGCTAGACATGGCAAGAGCAACATCATAGTATGCAAGGATCAACTAAAACAAGCTTGGAAAAATCGAATAACAAGGAAACAATCTGCCAGTAACATTTTATAGCAAAAGTAGAGCTCGATTGACTCAAGCTATGGCACTCCATAAATACAAAAAAAGGCATGGATTGGTAGACAAAATCCATATGCTCCAATCACTCTTACTGATCATGCTCAAAAGAGGCATAGATCTCTCTGAAACAACATGAACACATGGCATAACAATAACAGCAGACAATGACTTGGTGAAATTACTAAGTCTCTAAAATCAGCAACATTAAGTACCCTAGTTTGCATGCTTGTGCTAGTCACCACATAGATCACAAAAATACATAGTAAAACCACTGCAATGATAGCATGGCATATTACAAAACACATGTAGGACTTAACTTCATAGGAGGTACACATCAGTCATGGCAAAAATGACAAAAGTACATGTTCTGATAATTATCAGGAACTAACATCACATGACCCTCTTCTAACAGCATTTCAGGCATCAAGATGACCTCAAATGAAAATGATGCAATGAGATGAAATGATGTACTCATCGAGGCAAACAATTTGACATATTATACGCACGAAACGGAGCTACGGATGCAAAGATATGATGCGTTGAACATGTGACAAAATACTGAATAAAAAGACTTGGAAGAAAATTCGGGAGGAAGGAGAAGTCAACCCTTCGCGGTCTCAGATCGGATCGGGGAGAGCTCGCCGGAGCTCGTCGCCGGAGAGGAAGGGCCGGCGAGGGGGGCGGCGGATCCGGCCTCTCCACGGCCGGATCTGGCCGGGGCGGCGCTGCAGGGGCGCGGGAAGCGCGGCGGCGAGGCGCGGAGCGCGGGGGACGGTGGCATGGCGACGGGGAGGCGGCGGCCGGCGGGAGGCAGCGGGCGGCGGCGATGGACGCCGAGAGCAAGGGGCGAGGGGCGGCGAACGGGCGCGGGGACCCGCGGGCGAGGCGGCGGAGCGGCTGGGCCTGGCGCGGCCCGGCGCGGGCTCGCCGCGGGCTCGGCGGGCCGGGGCGGCGGCGCGGTGGCCGGGGCCACGTGGCGCGCCCTGGTTGAGCGGGGCGGAGGCGCGATCCGTACGGCGCGGACCGGACACGTCCGGTGGCGGCGGGGAGGAGTTTGCTAGGGTTAGGGTGGTTTTGGACCCGAAAATGGAGGAGGGGGAGGTGTATTTATAGGTAGAGGGAGCTAGGGAGCTCCAAATGGAGAGCGGTTTTCGGACACGCGATCATGATCGAACAGCGATGGACATGGGAGTGACTTAGATGGGTTATTGGGCTGTTTTGGAGGGGTTTTGGGCTGCAACACACACGAGGCCTTCACGGTTACCCGGTTAACCGTTGGAGTATCAAACGACCTCCGAATGACCCGAAACTTGACAGGCGGTCTACCGGTGTTATACCAAGTCCGTTTGACAAAACTCAGTCCATTCCGAGAAAGTTTAATACCCGCTCACGGAAAAAGGTACAAGGGGACGCCGGGGAACATATGAGCGCCGGATTGAAAAACGGACAACGGGGAAAATGCTCGGATTCATGAGACGAACACGTATGCGAATGCGATGCACATGATGACATGATAAAAAAAGCATGACATGAACAAAATGAAAAATGACGGGAAACCCAACCACGGAGGGAATATCATATCACATAGCCGAAAATGGCAAGAGTTGGAGTTACAATTATGGCAAGTTACATCCGGGGTGTTACAACACTCCACCACTACGTGAGGATCTCGTCCCGAGATCAAGACTGAAAGAACTCCAGATACTCGGAACGGAGGTGGTCCTCGCGCTCCTAGGTGGCTTCTCGGTCTGAATGGTGTGACCACTTCACTTTCAAGAATTTGATTGACTTGTTGCGAGTCTTGCGCTCAGTTTCTTCAAGAATAGCAACGGGATGCTCATGATAGGACAAATCTTCTTGAAGATCAATCTCTTCGAAGTTGATGGTGCGCTCAGGCGTCTTGAAGCACTTGCGAAGCTGTGACACGTGGAAGACATCGTGCACATTTGCAAAGTTGCAGGGAAGCTCAAGTTGATAGGCGAGATCGCCTCGTTTGCCGATGATCTTGAAAGGACCGACGTATCTAGGGGCAAGTTTCCCTTTGATACCGAAGCGACGAGTGCCTTTCTTTGGAGAGACGCGGAGGTAGACGTGGTCTCCGATCTCGAATGCCAAATCACGATGTTTGCTGTCATAATAGCTCTTCTGGCGCGATTGCGTGGCTTTGAGGTTCTCACGAATGACCTTGCACATAGCCTCAGCCTCTGAGATCAAATCATTGCCAAGAAGTTGGCGTTCGCCCGTCTCAGACCAATTGAGAGGAGTAAGACACTTTCTGCCATAGAGGATGTCGAATGGGGCTTTGCCCGAGCTGGCTTAAAAGCTGTTGTTGTAAGAGAACTCAGCATAAGGAAGACAATCCTCCCACTTCATGCCGAAAGAGATAACACAAGCTCTGAGCATATCTTCAAGAATTTGGTTGACACGCTCGACTTGTTCACTAGTTTGAGGGTGGAAAGCTGTGCTGAAGCGAATGTTGGTGCCCATGGCCTTCTGAAAAGAATCCCAAAACTTGGATGTAAAGATGCTGCCACGGTCTGAACAGATCAATTGTGGAATGCCATGCAAGGAGAAAATTCTGGAGGTGTAGAGCTCTGCCAGCTGCGCTGCTGTGATAGACTCTTTGATAGGGAGAAAATGAGCCACTTTAGAGAGCTTGTCGATGACGACGAAGATAGCATCATTTCCACGCTTGGACTTTGGAAAACCAGTCACGAAGTCCATTTCGATATGATCAAACTTCCATTCTGGAATAGCAAGAGGTTGGAGTAGACCAGCTGGTCGTTGGTGTTCTGCTTTCACCCTTCTGCAGACATCACATTCATTCACGAATTGAGCAATTTCGCGCTTCATTCGAGTCCACCAAAACGACTGCTTGAGGTCATGGTACATCTTCGTACTTCCAGGATGAATTGACAGAAGAGAGTTGTGCGCCTTGTTCATAATGACTTTCCGTAGATCACCCTTTGGAACCACGATCCGGTCCTCGAAGAAAAGAGTATCTCTGTCATCAACTCGATAGCACTTGTATTTGGAAATGCCCTTGTCAATACCACGTTTTACCTTCTTCACCATGGTATCCAACAGTTGTGCCTCACGAATCTGATCTTCCAAGGTAGGAGAGACGATGAGGTTGGCAAGAAAACCTTGAGGAACAACTTGGAGATTCAACTTGCGGAAAGCTTCACAAAGATCCGGTTGAAAGGGCTTGAGGATTAAGCTCTTGCAATAAGCCTTCCTGCTCAAAGCGTCTGCAATCACATTAGCCTTGCCTGGAGTATATTCAATACTCGGATTATACTCTTGAATCATTTCGACCCATTGAGTCTGCCTGAGGTTGAGGTTGGGCTGAGTGAAGATGTACTTGAGACTCTTGTGATCGGTGAAAATGTCCACTTTCCTTCCCAACAGGAGATGTCTCCATGTTATTAGTGCGTGGACAACTGCCGCCAACTCAAGATCGTGAGTGGGGTAGTTCTTTTCGTTGGGCTTCAACTGACGAGAGGTATAGGCCACAACCTTCTTCTCTTGCATTAACACAGCACCGAGACCTTGAAGAGAAGCGTCACAGAAAACTTCATAAGGCTTGGAATCATCAGGAGGAGTCAAAACTGGAGCAGTGACAAGTTTCTCTTTGAGAGTGTTGAAAGCAACGTCACACTCAGGAGACCAGACATACTTCACATGCTTCTGGAGGAGGTTGGAAAGAGGCTTTGCAATCTTTGAGAAATTCTCAACGAATCTTCGACAATAGCTTGCAAGTCCAAGAAAATTGCGAAGCTGCTTGACATTCTGAGGAGGTTCCCAATTCACGACTGCAGACACCTTCTCAGGATTAACAACGATGCCCTTGGCAGAGATGATATGGCCAAGATAAAGAACTTCATCAAGCCAAAATTCACATTTGGAGAACTTCGCATATAATTGATACTCTCTGAGCTTGTCGAGCACCAATCGCAAATGTATGGCATGATCCTTCTTATTCTTGGAGAAGACCAAAATATCATCGAGATAGACCAAGACAAATTGATTGGTGTATGGGTTGAAGATGAAATTCATCAAGAGAGTGAATGTTGGAGGAGCATTGACAAGGACGAAAGACATGACAATATATTCATAAGAACCAAAGCTTGTTCTGAATGCTGTCTTGGGAATATCTTCTTCACGAATGCGAATCTGATGATACCCCATACGAAGGTCAAGCTTGGAGAACACCTTAGCACCTTTAAGTTGCTCAAATAGCTCATTGATGTTGGGAAGTGGGTACTTGTTCTTGATTGTCTTCTTGTTCAATGGACGGTAATCGACGCAAAGTCGGTCCGTGCCATCCTTCTTCTAGACAAAAAGAACACCACAACCCCAAGGAGAAGAAATCGGTCTGATCAGACCCAGACGCTCTTGTTCATCGAGTTGTTTCTTCAATTCCTTCAACTCTTTTGGCCCAAGCTTGTAAGGACGCTTGCAAACGGGTTCCGTGCCAGGCTCAAGATCAATAACGAATTCCACTGGCCGGTGAGGAGGCATACCCGGAAGCTCTTCTGGAAAAACATCTTGGTACTCACAAACGACTGGAATTTGAGAGATAGGATCCAATTCGCCCTTCTCATTGAGAGAAAACAACCGAATGATATCATCACGAGCGGCATAGATGATCACACCAATTTCCTTGGCAGCACAATCAAGCTGAGCCTTGTGCTTAGAAAGCCAGTCCATCCCGAGAATAAGATCAATATCAGAGTCACCAAGAACAATTGGTTTAGCCAGAAATCTATAGTCACCCATCTTGATACCAACATTCGGAACCATCATGCTAGAACTCAAACGTTTAGCCGGGGAAACAACTTGCAAAGCTTTAGGTAACGCCTCTGTGTCAAAATTGTGCTTCGATGCAAAAGGATATGAAATGAAAGAATGCGATGCACCGGTATCAAATAAGACTTTTGCAGGAATATCATTAACAGGAAGGTTACCCATGATCACTTCTGAAGAATCCTCTGCTTGAGCTGCATTCAACATGTTCACCTTTGCAGACTTAGGATTATGCTTGACCACTGCATTGCTGGAAAATTTCACAGGAGGAGGAGGCGGAAGGCGCCTTTGGTTGAAGCACTTGTTCGCATAGTGACCCTTCTGCTGACATTTGTTACAAGTCACCTCTGAGAGCGGACGATGATAAGGAGCATTTGGCCTTGGAGCTTGATTCTGAGACTTGTTCTGATAGCCAGGGTTGGTTGGTTGGGAAGATCCACGACCACCTGAGTTCTTCTGCTAATAAGGCTGACGGAACGGAGGAGGAGGAGGCAACCAGAACTTCTGTTGCTTAGCTGCCACAAGTGAGGAAGAAGAAGACTGAACTGCGTCTCTGACTCTCTTCTTAGATGCCTCACACTTGAGCTGAGTAGCTTCTTGCTTCAGCGCCATGTTGTAGAATTCATCATACTTTAATGGCTCAAAAAGCACGAGAGGAAGTTGCAGATCTTCTCTAAGACCACGCCTGAATTGGTAGATCATACTCTTCTCATCAGGGATGTCTTGCTTCGCAAAACGAGAGAGCTTCTGGAACTGAGTGTTGTATTGATACACAGACATGTTGCCTTGCTTGAGATTGCGGAATTCCTCGCGCTTACTCTCAACAACACTTTCTGGAATGTGATGAGCTTTGAAGTCACGGCGGAAATCATCCCAGGTAATCACACGACCTCCTCTGGAATCTTTGTATTGTTGGAACCACTCAGCAGCTTGATCCTTGAGTTGAAAAGAGGCAAACTTGACAAAGTCCTCAGGTCTGACATTGCTGCACTCGAAATGCTTGCTGATATCCACGAGCCAATCATCGGCGTCTGTGGCCTCGACACAGTAGCTGAAGGTCTTTGGCTGATTAGCAAGGAACTGATTGAGTGAAGCGAAGTGCGTCTGATTGTTGCCTTGGCCTTGATTCCCTTGATTACCTTGCCCATGGTTGCGATCTTGCAAGAGCTGAATCAGAATCTAAGCGTTGGCATTTGTGGTAGTCATCAGGGCTTGCCATGCCTCCGGAGGCGGAGGTGGTGGCGGAGGGTTAGCCTAACTTCCTTCATTGCGTTCCGGATTCTGACGCGTTGGCGGAGCCATCCTGAAGAGGGTGACATCCATTAGCATCTTGAAAAAGATATATATTCAAGCTGAATTAAAGGGATCGAAATTGCAACATATAGTCTTCACAATAAACATTTGAACAAGAATGAACGAATGAATTCCAAAGTAAATCATCACACTTCCATAAGTTGAGAAGCCAGTTAGAAAAAAAGGTATGGAATAAAATCAACAAGGTACGGATGTGAACAAATACTTGGTAAGGATTACCCAATCACGAACCAACTATCTGCGGGAAGAAACACTAGAGCTACATGAATTCCCACTTATAAACTCCCGAAACTTTCTGGTTATGCAATCAGGTGTTGGGGATATAGGGGACACAAAATATATCACCCAAACTAACAATATCTAGATCCAGCTGTATCCATCCTTCAACACATAACCAAGAAACCTTCGGAAATCGTCTACCTCAACCTTCGAAAAGCATCCGTTATACGAGTCATGGCAATACTCCCGCACTCGCCTCAGTACTGGGCTATCAGGGTTATCTCACCAACAACTGTACAAAAGAGATTTTCGATGTCGGCGTACTAAACTCAGGTATTCCAGAACTGTAACGATAAAATTATGACGACAAAACCTCGGAGCTCAACTCCCCGGGACACCTCCACTAAAACCCCTGCTGATGGGAGGCAACCAAGACAATGTTGTCATCATTAAGCCATCGGAACGATTCTAAGATACCCGCGTGATCCTAATTTTTTTTTGCGAAATTTGAGAAGAGAAGAGTCAAAACTCTACGTCAGGATGCCTTACCAGAGCGATGAGGAGACTGGGAAGTAAAAAGAATTCCTAAACTCTCCGATATATAATTCCTAAATGACTCAAAACATTTTTCTAGACACAACTCGACCGCTAAAAACGATCAATTAGTGGGGGCTCCTAAGGTCGGGGAAGGCTCTGATTACCAACTTGTAACGCCCTCGATGCGGCTATATCTCCCACGTGTCGAGGCACGACTTAGAGGCATAACCGCATTGAAAGCATTGTCGCAAGTGAGGTAATCTTCACACAACCCATGTAATACATAAGGGAAAATAGATACATAGTTGGCTTACAGTCGCCACTTCACACAATACATAAATAAATATCCATCATTCAAGTTACACTCAAGGTCCGACTACGGTACCAAAATGAAAGAAGACTACCCCAAATGCTAGACAGATCCCTGAATCACCCCAACTCGGCTCCACTACTGATCATCAGGAAAAGACACATAGTAACGACCACGTTCCTCGTCGAGCTCCCACGTGAGCTCGGTTGCGTCACCTGCACTGGCATCGTTGGTACCTGCAACTGTTGTGGTAGAATCTGTGAGTCACGGGGACTCAGCAATCTCACACCCGTGAGATCAAGACTATGTAAGCTTAAAGGTAGGATAGGGTTGTGAGGTGGAGCTGCAGCAAGCGACTAGCATATATGGTGGCTAGCAACGCAAAAGAGAGCGAGAAGAGAAGCAAAGCACGGTCGTGAAACTAGAAGTGATCAAGAAGTGATCCTAGAACAACCTACGTCAAACATAACTCCAACACCGTGTTCACTTCCCGGACCCCGCTGAGAAGAGACCATCACGGTTACACACGCGGTTGATGTGTTTTAATTAAGGTCAACTTCGGTTTTCTACAACCGGACATTAACAAATTCCCATCTGCCTCATAACCGCGGGCACGGCTTTCGAAAGATAATACCCTGCAGGGGTGTCCCAACTTAGCCCATTATAAGCTCTCACGGTTAACGAAGGATATTCCTTCTACCGGGAAGACCCGATCAGTCTCGGAAGCCCGGACTACAAGACATCTCGGCAGTAATAAAACAAGTCCAGCAAAGCCGCCCGATTGTGCCGACAAATCCTGATAGGAGCTGCACATATCTCGGTGTCAGGGCACATCCGAATGAACACTATGTACGGCAACCAAAGATACCCCGAGTTGCCTCAGGGCGGCACTGCAAGTGGCTCTAGTTTGGACCAGCAATCGAAGGAGAACTGACCCGGGGGGGTTAAAATAAAGATGACCCTCGGGCTCGCGAAAACCCGGGGGAAAAACGCTTAGGTGGCAAATGGTAAATTCAATGTTGGGCCTTGCTGGAAGAGTCTTATTCAAAGCGAACTGTCAAGGGGGTCCCATAAATCACCCAACCGTGTAAGGAACGCAAAATCAAGGAACATAACACCGGTATGACGGAAACTAGGGTGGCAAGAGTGGAACAAAACACCAGGCATAAGGCCGAGCCTTCCACCCTTTACCAAGTATATAGATGCATTAATTAAATAAGAGGTATTGTGATATCCCAACAAGTAAACATGTTCCAACAAGGAACAACGAGTCCATGTTCCAACAAGGAACAAACTTCATCTTCACCTGCAACTAACAACGCTATAAGAGGGGCTGAGCAAAGCGGTAACATAGCCAATCAACGATTTGCTAGGACATGGATGGTTAGAGGTTTGACATGGCAATATGGGTGGCATGATATAGCAAGTGGTAGGTATCGCAGCATAGGCATAGCAAAAGAGCGAGCATCTAGCAAGCAAAGATAGAAGTGATTTCGAGGGTATGGTCATCTTGCCTGCAAGGTTCTCAGAGTTGTCGAAAGCTTGGTCCTCGTAAGCGTTCTCACCAGGTTCCTCGTTCACGTACTCGACTCCCGGCTCTACCCAAAACAAGAGCACAAGCAAAAGGAACAACTATCAACCACGATGCAATGCACAACCAATATGATGCAAAACATGACATGATAAGCGAGATGTGATATGCAATGCTTATGCGTGCTCCGGAAGGGAAAAGATGAACATGGAATAATATTGGCAAACCAAGTATGCCGCTGGAAAGATGAGGTGATTTTGGTTGAAATCGATATAAAGATCACCGAAATCGGATGCACGGTTTGCAAATGACAAGCAAAACAAGAATGACAAGAATCTGCCATTAACAGCATGACGCTACTTAGCAAGCAACAAGAAATTAAGCTACTGCACCCAAACATAGCAACAAGGCATATGACAGTGAACTACTCAAGATGCGCGACAAAAGATAAACACTGAGCTACGGCTAAATCACATCATAACAGGTTCAAACAAGCATGGCAAAAGTGCAAAAGATAACAGATTCACAGACTTAGTGAAAATAACAACATGCCAGAAACTAACATCAGGATGACATGTTTAGAGCAAGCAAACAGCATGCTACAGGAACAGGACATAGCAAGATAAGGCTTGGCATGAATCTACTCAAAGCACTTAACAAAAGTCCCTTACTGATCATAAGCCAAAAATGATCAGAAAATATAATAACACCCATGTCAATTAAGCAAGTTTCGTTACAGGTTTCAGACTTGGCAGAAAAACTAGACATGTCAAAAACAGATAACAATTAGGCATGTTTACGAGCTCGATGCACTCACTACAGAGCATTGCATGATAAACTAAGTATACATCCATCAAGAAGACATGGCGTAGAAGCTAGACATGGCAAGAACAACATCATAGCATGCAAGGATCAACTAAAACAAGCTTGGAAAAATCGAATAACAAGGAAACAATCTGCCAGTAACATTTTATAGCAAAAGTAGAGCTCGATTGACTCAAGCTATGCCACTCCATAAATACAAACAAATGCATGGATTGGTAGAGCAAATCCATATGCTCCAAACACTCTTAGGGATCATGCTCAAAAGAGGCATAGATCTCTCTGAAACAACATGAACACATGACATAACAATAACAGCAGGCAATGACTTAGTGAAATTACTAAGTCTCTGAAATCAGCAACATTAAGTACCCTAGTTTGCATGCTTGTGCTAGTCACCACATAGATCACAAAAATACATAGTAAAAACCACTTCAAAGATAGCATGGCATATTACAAAACACATGTAGGACTTAGCTTCATAGGAGGTACACATCAGTCATGGCAAAAATGACAAAAGTACATGTTCTGATAATTATCAGGAACTAACATCACATGGCCCTCTTCTAACAGCATTTCGGGCATCAAGATGACCTCAAAGGAAAATGATGCAATGAGATGAAATGATGTACTCATCGAGGCGAACAATTTTACATATTATACGCACCAAACGGAGCTACGGATGCGGAGATATGATGTGTTGAACATGTGACGAAATACTGAATAAAAAGACTTGGAAGAAAATTCGGGAGGGAGGAGAAGTCAACCCTTCGCGGACTCAGATCGGATCGGGGCGAGCTCGCCGGAGCTCGTCGCCGGAGAGGAAGGGCCGGCGAGGGGGGCGGCGGATCCGGCCTCTCCACGGCAGGATCTGGCCGGGGCGACGCTGCAGGGGCGCGGGAAGCGCGGCGGCGAGGCGCGGAGCGCGGGGGACGGTGGCACGGCGACGGGGAGGCGGCGGCCGGCGGGAGGCGGTGGGCGGCGACGAAGGACGCCGAGAGCAAGGGGTGAGGGGCGGCGCGCAGGCGCGGGGACCCGCGGGCGAGGCGGCTGGGCCTGGCGCGGCCCGGCGCGGGCTCGCCGCGGGCTCGGCGGGCCGGGGCGGCTACGCGGTGGTCGGGGCCACGTGGCACGCCCTGGTTGTCCCGGGGCGGCGGCGTGATCAGTCCGGCGCGGACCGGACACGTCCGGTGGCGGCGGGGAGGAGTTTGCTAGGGTTAGGGTGGTTTTGGACCCGAAAATGGAGGAGGGGGAGATGTATTTAAAGGTAGAGGGAGCTAGGGAGCTCCAAATGGAGAGCGGTTTCCGGCCACACGATCGTGATCGAATGGTGATGGACATGGGAGTGACTTAGATGGGTTATTAGGCTGTTTTGGAGGGGTTTTGGGCTGCAACACACACGAGGCCTTCACGGTTACCCGGTTAACCGTTGGAGAATCAAACGACCTTCGAATGACCCGAAACTTGACAGGCGGTCTACCGGTGTTATACCAAGGCCGCTTGACAAAACTCGGTCCATTCCGAGAAAGTTTAATACCCGCTCACGGAAAAAGGTACAAGGGGACGCCGGGGAACATAGGAGCGCCGGATTGAAAAACGGACAACGGGGAAAATGCTCGGATTCATGAGACGAACACGTATGCGAATGCGATGCACATGATGACATGATAATAAAAGCATGACATGAACAAAATGCAAAATGACGGGAAACCCAACCACGGAGGGAATATCATATCACATAGCCGAAAATGGCAAGAGTTGGAGTTACAATTATGGCAAGTTACATCCGGGGTGTTACAGATTGCTCCTCGTATTTTCTGCCGTTATATTTGAAATTGGGGAAATTATTGTTGATATGGACAATAATAATAACATGCAAAATTCTGATGCTCTTGCTGAAGAACCCCCTATCTCACATACAAAAAAACTCCGAATCGGTAGTGGTAATATCATTGGAAAAGGGGTTATTCAAGATTTCTTTACTTGTGTCGGTGCTTTGCCTTCTATGGGCAGTTCTATTCTCCATAGAACTAGTAGTCTTGAGGACGCTATCGCCATGCTTGTGGTTGGACTTGAAAGACAATTTATGCACATGCATCCTTGCATACAAAGGATTTTCTTAGAATTTTCTAATATTGAGCATTCTTTTGTTAAGCGTGCCGCTACTATTTTCTTGGCTCATGAATTCAGATTTATAATAAAAAGAGGCCAAAGAAATCTTTGCGCACAATAGGGTGGACGCTGGCCGTCCTCCCATAGAGGCAAACCTCTTTGATCAAGAGGAAATAATGCGTTTTCAATCTCTAGACTATGTTGCTTTTAATGAAAACCTTAGAAAAAGGGTTCCTACCAATGTTCTAGTTGATAGAATTTCTGAACTTAATAATGATTTTGCTATCCGAAATAATGAGCTAGGATATTCTCTCGAGTATCGGCTCACAAAATTCTGTTAGAAGAATGCTTGTAATGATGAATTGATTGTGCAATACGAAGGGCCAAAGGAGGAACCTATACCTCCCAAAATTGATCTTGGGGACTCTTGTCCCATTAAATTTAGCCCTTTTGATTACTTTTTCTTGCCTCAAAGAAAACTTGCTATTGAACGTAGAGATTACGAAAAGAGTTTTCGTGATCTATCCTATTATTATGGCAATACCTAGATCTACCCTTGCTTTTATGCCTAGCTAGGGGCGTTAAACGATAGCGCTTGTTGGGAGGCAACCCAATTTTATTTGTAGTTTTTTTGCTTTTTGCTTCTATTTAGGAATAAATATTTGATCTAGCCTCTGGTTAGATTTGTTTTTATTGAAAATTCCAGAAACTTTCTGTTCACGATTTTTTAATTAAAAATCACCAGAACGTGATAAAATATTTATTCCAATTGCAGTAGATAAATAAACAAAGTTTCTAGGTCGTCCTATTTTGGTAGATTTTTTGGAGTTCCAGAAGTTTGCGTTAGTTACAGATTACTACAGACTGTTCTGTTTTTGACAGATTCTGTTTTTCGTGTGTTGTTTGCTTATTTTGATGAATCTATGGCTAGTAAAATAATTTATAAACCATAGAGAAGTTGGGATACAGTAGGTTTAACACCAATATAAATAATGAATGAGTTCATTACAGTACCTTGAAGTGGTGTTTTGTTTTCTTTCGCTAACGGAGCTCACGAGATTTTCTGTTAAGTTTTGTGTTGTGAAGTTTTCATGTTTTGGGTAAAAGATTTGATAGATTATGGAGCAAGGAGTGGCAAGAGCCTAAGCTTGGGGATGCCCATGGCACCCCAAGATAATCTAAGGACACCCAAAATCCAAAGCTTGGGGATGCCCCGGAAGGCATCCCCTCTTTTGTTTACTTCCATCGGTAACTTTACTTGGAGCTATATTTTTATTCACCACATGATATGTGTTTTGCTTGGAGCGTCTTGTATGATTTGAGTCTTTGCTTTTTAGTTTACCACAATCATCTTTGCTGTACACAGCTTTTCAGAGAGACACACATGATTTGGAATTTATTAGAATACTCTATGCGCTTCGCTTATATCTTTTGAGCTATATAGTTTTTGCTCTAGTGCTTCACTTATATCTTTTAGAGCACGGCGGTGGTTTTATATTTATAGAATTTATTATTATCTCATGCTTCACTTATATTATTTTGAGAGTCTTAAACAACATGGTAATTTTCTTAATTAGGGAAATTAATCCTAATATGCTAAGTATTCAAGACTAGTAAAAACTTTCTTATGAGTGTGCTGAATACTAAGAGAAGTTTGATGCTTGATGATTGTTTTGAGATATGGAGGTAGTGATATTAAGGTTGTGCTAGTTGAGTAGTTGTGAAATTGAGAAATACTTGTGTTGAAGTTTGCAAGTCCCGTAGCATGCACGTATGGTAAACGTTATGTAATTTTTTTGAAACGTGAGGTGTTCTTTGATTGTCTTCCTTATGAGTGGCGGTCGGGGACGAGCGATGGTCTTTTCCTACCAATAAATCCCCCTAGGAGCATGCGCGTAGTGCTTTGTTTATGATGACTTGTATATTTTTGCAATAAGTATGTGAGTTCTTTATGACTAATGTTGAGTCAATGGATTATACGCACTCTTACCCTTCAATCATTGCTAGCCTCTTCGGTACCGTGCATTGCCCTTTCCCACATTGAGAGTTGGTGCAAACTTCGCCGGTGCATCCAAACCCCGTGATATGATACGCTCTGTCACACATAAACCTCCTTATATCTTTCTCAAAACAGCCACCATACCTACCTATTATGGCATTTCCATAGCCATTCCGAGATATATTGCCATGCAACTTTCCACTGTTCCGTTTATCATGACACGTTCATCGTTGTCATATTTCTTTGCATGATCATATAGTTGACATCGTATTTGTGGCAAAGGCACCGTTCATAATTTTTCATACATGTCACTCTTGATTCATTGCTTATCCCAGTATACCACCGGATGCATTCATATAGAGTCATACGTTGTTCTAGTATCGAGTTGTAATCATTGAGTTGTAAATAAATAGAGTGTGATGATCATCATTCGTAGAGCATTGTCCCAATAAAAAAAGAGAAAGGCCAAATAAAAAAAGGGAGGCCCAAAAAATGAGAAAATAAAAAGGGACAATGCTACTATCCTTTTTTTCCACACTTGTGCTTCAAAGTAGCATCATGATTTTCATGATAGAGAGTCTCTTGTTTTGTCACTTCCATATACTAGTGGGAATTTTTCATTATAGAACTTGGCTTGTATATTCCAACAATGGGCTTCCTCAAATGCCCTAGGTCTTGTGAGCAAGCAAGTTGGATGCACACCCACTTAGTTTCCTTTGTTGAGCTTTCATGCATTTATAGCTCTAGTGCATCCGTTGCATGGCAATCCCTACTCCTTGACTTAACATCAATCGACGGGTATCTCCATAGCCCGTTGATTAGCCGCGTTGATGTGAGACTTTCTCCTTTTTTTGTCTTCTCCACATAACCCCCATCATTATATTCTATTCCACCCATAGTGCTATATCCATGGCTCACGCTCATGTATTGCGTGAAGGTTGAAAAAGTTTGAGATTACTAAAGTATGAAACAATTGCTTGGCTTGTCATCGGGGTTGTGCATGATGAGAGCATTCTTGTGTGACGAAAATGGAGCATGACTAAACTATATGATTTTGTAGGGATGAACTTTCTTTGTCCATGTTATTTTGAGAAGACATAATTTCTTAGTTAGTATGCTTGAAGTATTATTACTTTTATGTCAATATTAAACTTTTTATCTTGAATCTTTTGGATCTGAACATTCATACCACAATTAAGAGGGTTACATTAAAAAATTATGCCAAGTAGCATTCCGCATAAAAAATTCTGTTTTTATCATTTACCTACTCGAGGACGAGTAGGAATTAAGCTTGGGGATGCTTGATACGTCTCCAACGTATCTATAATTTTTGATTGCTTCATGCTATATTATATTGTGTTCTGGATGATTAATGGGCTTTGTTATACACTTTTATATTATTTTTGGGACTAACCTATTAACCGGAGGCCCAGCCCAAATTGTTGTTTTTTTGCCTATTTCAGAGTTTCGCAGAAAAAGAATATCAAACGGAGTCCAAACGGAATGAAACCTTCGGGAACGTGATTTTCGGAACAAATGTGATCCAGAGGACTTGGAGTCTATGTCAAGAAATCAACCAGGAGAGCACGAGGGCGGGGGCGCGCCCTCCACCCTCGTGGGGCCCACGTTGCTCCACCAACGTACTTCTTCCTCCTATATATACCTACGTACCCCCAAACCAACAGAAGCATCCAGAAAACCTAATTCCACCGCAGCAACCTTCTGTACCCGTGAGATCCCATCTTGGGTCCTTTTCCGACGTCCTGCCGGAGGGGGCATTGATCATGGAGGGCTTCTACATCAACACCATAGCCTCTCCGATGATGTGTGAGTAGTTTACCTCAGATCTTCGGGTCCATAGTTATTAGCTAGATGGCTTGTTCTCTCTCTTTGGATCTCAATACAAAGTTCCCCATGATTCTCGTGGAGATCTATTCGATGTAATCTTCTTTTGTGGTGTGTTTGTTGAGACCGATGAATTGTGGGTTTATGATCAAGATTATCTATGAACAATATTTGAATCTTCTCTGAATTCTTTTATGTATGATTGGTTATCTTTGCAGGTCTCTTCGAATTATCAGTTTGGTTTGCCCTACTAGATTGATCTTTCTTGCAATGGGAGAAGTGCTTAGCTTTGGGTTCAATCTTGCGGTGTCCTTTCCAAGTGACAGCAGGGGCAGCAAGGCACATATTGTATTGTTTCCATCGAGGATAACAAGATGGGGTTTATATCATATTGCATGAGTTTATCCCTCTGCATCATGTCATCATACTTAAAGCATTACTCTATTCTTTTGAACTTAATACTCTAGATGCATGCTGGATAGCGGTCGATGTGTGAAGTAATAGTAGTAGATGCAGGCAGGAGTGGTCTACTTGTCACGGACGTGATGCCTATATACATGATAATACCTAGATATTCTCATAACTATGCTCAATTCTATCAATTGCTCAACAGTAATTTTTTCACCCACCGTAGTACTTATGCTCTTGAGAGAAGCCACTAGTGAAACCTATGGCCCCCGGGTCTATTTTCCATCATATTAATCTTCCAACACTTAGCTATCTTTATTGCTTTTTATTTTATTTGCATCTTTATTATAAAAATACCAAAAATATTATCTTATCATATCTATCAGATCTCACTTCCGTAAGTGACCGTGAATGGATTGACAACCCCTTTATTGTGTTGGTTGCGAGGTTTTTATTTGTTTGTGTACGTGCGAGGGACTTGAGCGTGGCCGCCTACTAGATTGATACCTTGGTTCTCAAAAACTGAGGGAAATACTTACGCTACTTTACTGCATCACCCTTTCCTCTTCAAGGGAAAACCAACGTAGTGCTCAAGAGGTAGCAAGAAGGATTTCTGGCGCCGTTGCCGGGGAGTCTACGCAAAAGTCAACATACCAAGTACCCATCACAAACTCTTATCTCCCGCATTACATTATTTGCCATTTGCCTCTCGTTTTCCTCTCCCCCACTTCACCCTTGCCGTTTTATTCGCCATCTCTTTCCGTTCGACTCTTTCGCTTGCTCCTTGTATTTTCTGCCGTTATGTCTGAAATTGGGGAAATTATTGTCGATATGGACAATAATAATAACATGCAAAATTCACATGCTCTTGTTGAAGAACCCCTATCTTACATACAAAAAAACTCCGAATCAGTAGTGGTAATATCATTGGAAAAGGGGTTATTCAATATTTCTTTACTTGTGCCGGTGCTTTGCCTTCTATGGGTAGTTCTATTCTCCATAGAACTAGTAGTCTTGCGGCCGCTATCGCCATGCTTGTGGTTGAACTTGAAAGACAATTTATGCACATGCATCCTTGCATACAAAGGATTTTCTTAGACTTTTCTAATATTGAGCATTCTTCTGTTAAGCGTGCCGCTACAATTTTCTTGGATCATGAATTCAGGTTTATAATAAAAGAGGCCAAATAAATCTTTGCGCACTATAGGGTGGACGATGGCCGTCCTCCCATAGAGGCAATCCTCATTGATCAAGAGGAAATAATGTGTTTTCAATCTCTAGACTATGTTGCAATTAATGAAAACCTTAGAAAAAGGGTTCCTACCAATGTTCTAGTTGATAGAATTTCTAAACTTAATAATGATTTTGCTATCCGAAATAATTAGCTAGGATATTCTCTTGAGTATAGGCTCACAAAGTTCGGTGAGAAGAATGCTTATAATGATGAATTGGTTGTGCAATACGAAGGGCCGAAGGAGGAACCTATACCTCCCAAAATTGATCTTGGGGACCCTTGTCCCATTAAATTTAGCCCTTTTGATTACTTTTGCTTGCCTCAAAGAAACTTGCTGCTGAACGTAGAGATTATGAAATGAGTTTTCGTGATCTATCCTATTATTATGGCAATACCTAGATCTATCCTTGCTTTTATGCCTAGCTAGGGGCGTTAAACGATAAGGCTTGTTGGGAGGCAACCCAATTTTATTTTTAGTTTTTCTCTTTTTGCTTCTGTTTAGGAATAAATCTTTGAGCTAGCTTCTGGTTAGACTTTTTTTTGTTTTAATTAGTGTTTGTGCCAAATTAAACCTATAGGATCTTCTTGGATGATAGTTATTTGATCTTGCTGAAAATTCCAGAAACTTTCTGTTCACGAAAAAAATATTAAAAATCACCGGAACGTGATAAAATATTTATTCCAATTGCAAAAGATCAATAAACAAATTATCTAGGTAGTACTATTTTGGTAGATATTTTGGAGTTCCAGAAGTTTGCGTTAGTTACAGATTACTACAGACTGTTCTGTTTTTGTGTGTTGTTTGCTTATTTTCATGAATCTATGGCTAGTAAAATAGTTTATAAACCATATAGAAGTTGGAATACAGTAGGTTTAACGCCAATATAAATAAATAATGAGTTCATTACAGTACCTTGAAGTGGTGTTTTGTTTTCTTTCGCTAACGGAGCTCACGAGATTTTCTGTTAAGTTTTGTGTTGTGAAGTTTTCAAGTTTTGGGCAAAAGATTTGATGGATCATGGAACAAGAAGTGGAAAGAGCCTAAGCTTGGGGATGCCCATGGCACCCCAATATAATCTAAGGACACCAAAAAGCCAAAGCTTGGGGATGCCCCGGAAGACATCCCCTCTTTCGTCTACTTCCACCGGTAACTTTACTTGGAGCTATATTTTTATTCACCACATGATATGTGTTTTGCTTGGAGTGTCTTGTATGATTTGAGTCTTTGCTTTTTAGTTTACCACAATCATATTTGCTATACACACCTTTTCAGAGAGACACACATGATTTGGAATTTATTAGAATACTCTATGCGCTTCGCTTATATCTTTTGAGCTATATAGTTTTTGCTCTAGTGCTTCACTTATATCTTTTAGAGCACGGCGATTGTTTTTTTTATAGAATTTATTATTATCTCATGCTTCACTTATATTATTTTGAGAGTCTTAAACAACATGGTAATTTTCTTAATTAGGGAAATTAATCCTAATATGCTAAGTATTCAAGACTAGTAAAAACTTTCTTATGAGTGTGCTGAATACTAAGAGAAGTTTGATGCTTGATGATTGTTTTGAGATATGGAGGTAGTGATATTAAGGTTGTGCTAGTTGAGTAGTTGTGAAATTGAGAAATACTTGTGTTGAAGTTTGCAAGTCCCGTAGCATGCACGTATGGTAAACGTTATGTAACAATTTGAAACATGAGGTGTTCTTTGATTTTCTTCCTTATGAGTGGCGGTCGGGGACGAGCGATGGTCTTTTCCTACCAATCTATCCCCCTAGAAGCATGCGCGTAGTGCTTTGTTTTTGATGACTTGTAGATTTTTGCAATAAGTATGTGAGTTCTTTATGACTAATGTTGAGTCCATGGATTATACACACTCTTACCCTTCCATCATTGCTAGCCTCTTCGGTACCGTGCATTGCCCTTTCTCACATTGAGAGTTGGTGCAAACTTTGCCGGTGCATCGAAACCCCGTGATATGATACGCTCTGTCACACATAAACCTCCTTATATCTTCCTCAAAACAGCCACCATACCTACCTATTATGGCATTTCCATAGCCATTCCGAGATATATTGCCATGCAACTTTCCACCGTTCCGTTTATCATGACACGTTCATCATTGTCATATTGCTTTGCATGATCATGTAGTTGACATCATATTTGTGGCAAAGCCACCGTTCATAATTTTTCATACATGTCAGTCTTGATTCATTGCTTATCCCGGTATACCGCCGGAGGCATTCATATAGAGTCATACTTTGTTCTAGTATCGAGTTGTAATCATTGAGTTGTAAATAAATAGAAGTGTGATGATCATCATTCATAGAGTATTGCCCCAATAAAAAAAGAGAAAGGCCAAATAAAAAAGGGAGGCCCTAAAAAGAGAAAATAAAAAGGGACAATGCTACTATCCTTTTTTTTCCACACTTGTGCTTCAAAGTAGCACCATGATTTTCATGATAGAGAGTCTCTTGTTTTGTCACTTTCATATACTAGTGGGAATTTTTCATTATAGAACTTGGCTTGTATATTCCAACAATGGGCTTCCTCAAATGCCCTAGGTCTTCGTGAGCAAGTAAGTTGGACGCACACCCACTTAGTTTCTTTTGTTGAGCTTTCATGCATTTATAGTTCTAGTGCATCCGTTGCATGGCAATCCCTACTCCTTGCATTAACATCAATCGATGGGCATCTCCATAGCCCGTTGATTAGTCGATGTGAGACTTTCTCCTTTTTTGTTTTCTCCATATGTTGGTGTACAAAAGTAGGGGCTCTCCTTTTGACCCCTTTACTTGTCCACGGGCAGTCAGAGCCTCCCGCCACGGCCGCGCGTAACAGGGAAGGGAAAGGGGAGCCGGAGAGAAGCCGAAGGCTCAAGACGAAGCAAAGCAACAACAAGGACCAAGGCCACAAAGGTCAGATGGAAGAAGCAGGTTTCCCCGGCAAGGACCCTTGCCGGGGCAGCCTCAGCGGCCCCGGCAAGACCCTTGCCGAGGCCGCTCACCCTCGCCAGTCGAGCGAGCCACCTTCGAGACCATCAACACTCGACAAAGGCATTGGAACAGGGCTCGGGAGGCACCTCTGTGGTGGCATGCGGATCTTTGTGAAGACAAAGAATAGTCAAAATCAAATGAGGATAGGAAGGCAGCCATCCTCACCGAAGAAACCCGCAAGACCCCCGGCAAGATCCTTGCCGGGGACGCATGCGCGCCACGGCAAGACCCTTGCCGGGCCACCCGGCAAGGCCCTCGCCAAGCGCACGAGCAGGGCCACCGTCAGGCCCGCACCAGCCAAGTCTCCGCTGCCGTTCGCATGCAGCTGGCGACCCAACCAGCTGGGCAGGCACCTGCGTGGCAACATGCAGCGCTTCATGGAGGCTCCACCACCGCGCCACCTCAGCTGCCTGCCTGCCTACATGGCGCCGCATGCATCGCTGGCCAGGGCGCATGTTAGAAGCTTGCAGGAGCGGCGACGGACGGGACGGGCCCCGCCCCCGTCCCCGATAAAGTGAAGGGACACCTAAGCCTCGCATTAAATGCGCTTTGTCCTGTAATACCAGCAATAAGCTCGTGACGCTGTAGCACTTTCCACCTCCTGTGTGCCACTGTGGCAGCCCCTTTCGCCTATAAAAGGAGGCCCATGGCACACGGGAGAAGGATTCGGCTTTTTGGAACTCGTTACACTCCATAGCTAGTACAAGAACTCAGAACACATCCACCAAAGTAGGACTAGGGTTTTATGCATCCTCGCGGCCCGAACCTAGATAAACGAACCGCGTGCTCTCTGTTAGATCCGCTCTTCTCTCAACCCCACGCCCCGCAACCGCAGTAGGGATTCTTGTGATCCCATAGGTGTCGTTTTCCACCAACATCTTTGGCGCGCCAGGTAGGGGAGCGCGTTTGTGAGAATCTGGTCTGGTAGTTAGCCTAGCAGTTCTTCGTCGCCATGGCCCCTAAGAAGAAGACGACCACGACGATCGGCTCGTTGGGGCCGAACGACCCCTGCCGGTGCGGACGAGCAGCGGAGCGGTCACGGACAGGACTCGGGCCGCGGCCTGCGAACACCAGCACCACCCAGGCAGTCGGAGCCTGGCGAGCGGCGTCATTCGTGCACCAGACGATCGGCCCCACACCGCCGGACCCAAAGACGGAGCTGGGCCCCCTGCCGGCGGCGCGCGGCCCTCCGGGGGTGTCGTTGTGCCGACTCCGGGCGTCGCGGCGACCTCCAGGATGCATACACCGGCGACCACCGCACGTTCTTCCTATGGTGTGCGCACCGAACAGCGTCACCATGTTGGTGACCCTGGGCACCGCCGGGGGAAGAGCCCTGTGCGTCGTCAGCAAGACGAAGGAGTTCAACACGCCCGCCGAAGCACTGGTGAAAATGGCACGCAGCCGCTGGGTCGTGACAGAGCTCCTTCTAACATAGTTAGAAGTCGAAGCACGCCGCGATCCACTCAGCTGTCACCGCCACCCACGCCAGCGGAAGCCTTGGTGTGCGCACAGCTGCTCCTCGACTTCCCTCCTGCTACGAAGAAGCTCGATGAGTGGAGGGCCACCATCCGGAGCCTCGTCGCCGTCGCGAACAAAGACGATCCGCGACCGGTGGGGCCCTTGGGTCGGCGCTCCACCGAACCACCACATGCTGGCGCTGGGAGGACCGGGCAAGCTGTGGCCACAATGCACTCTCCTCCTCCTCGCTGGCCGCCGCGGGTGTCGGCCCGTCACGACGACGCTGGTGATAACATCTCCATAGTGTCGTCCGATCCACGAACCCTCCACGACCAGCGCCAGGTCCTTCGGGAGCGAGCTCACGAAGACGCTCGAACCACCGCCGAGCGCCGACGCGAAACGCGCCGCTAGTTGGACAAGCGGGCGGGACCTGCTACGGACCACCCGACACCGGGGGGCCCCGGCGGCCTACCTTACGAGGTGGGCTGCCCAGCTTTTACCCGTGAGCTGAGGCAGTTCCAGTGGCCGTCCCACCGCACGTTCAAGCCCGACGTCGGCGAGAAGTACACCGGCAAGACCCATCCATCCGAGTTCCTCAGCATTTACACCATCGCGATGCATGCCTCTGTGGGGCTCGCGTTGACAAGGTGCTTGACAACTACTTCCCGCTGGCGCTCAAGCCCAATGTAATGTCTTGGTTGATGCACTTGCCGGTGGACTCCATCTCTTCTTGGTCAGATCTGTGCCATGAGTTCGTTGGTGCCTTCACACGAGGCTACCAAGCTCATGGCCAGGCCAGTGATCTGCATATCATTCCCCAGAAGGAAGGGGAGACCCTGCGCAAGTACATCCAGAGATTCAGCCGGGTGCAGTACAACATCCCCGACGTTCATCCCGCCGCTGTGATTAGCGCGTTCCATCAGAACATGCGCAATCGCAAGATGCGCGAGGAGCTGGCGATGACCAAGGTTAAGGATGTGGCCGAGCTCTACGTTATGGCCGACAGGTGCGCCCGGGCTGAAGAGGGAAGGAAGTACCCCGGCGAAGACGTCGGCACGGAAACCGACTCTACCGATGAGGACGCCACCGCCCCGACGAAGAAGGGCCGACGTCACAATAGGAAATGCAAAGGCAAGGCCGTGCTTGCCGTTGAGGGATCTGACGATACCGGTGCCGGCAAGAAGGTCAAGGTAGACACCCCTAGCAAGGAGATTGCCGGGTGCTACGCCTGCCGGGCCTTGGCGGCTACCGACAAGCCAGGAAGCTCCGGCAAGCAATACTTCAAGATCCACCGCACCAAGGGCCACGATCTCCAGAACTGCCGACAAGTCGAGCTGCTTGCTGAGAAGCAAAAGGCTGAGTACGAAAGGCGGGACAAGGAGAAGGACCAGGATGGTGCTGAGGGATCCGGCAAGAAGCATGGTGGCCAAGGAGGCCACCCCAGCAAGGACAACCAGCAAGAGAGGCCTGCCCGGGGCCGCGACAAGAAACAAGAAGACGATGATCACGACGAGGACGACGAGTCCGGTGAGCAAGGGTTCCAGAAGGCTACAGAGGCCATGTGCGTCGATGGCGGGGCCTTGCTGCATGCCTCTCACCGCCAGCTCAAGTAGTGGGCGTGAGAGGTTATAGCAACAGAGCCATCGTTCGACGCTCAGAAGCCACTAAAGTGGTCCAGCACACCCCTCATCTTTGACACTGAGGACCACCCTGATCGCACTACCGCGGTCGGGTGTTTGCCGTTGTTGGTTTCGCCAACAATACGCAACCTTAGGGTGAACAAGATGTTGGTTGACAACGGGGACGGCCTAAACCTGATCTCGCCTGTCGTGATCAAAAGGTTGCAAATCCCTGACGGAGACCTTGAGGAAACGGGCACGTTTCACGGGGTCAATCCGGGGAGAAGTCAGCCAAAGGGAAAGGTCACGCTGCCCGTGACATTTGGAGGAGAGTTGAACTACCGAAATGAGAGGATCGTCTTCGACGTGGCCGAGATCCCCTTGCCCTACAACGGGATCCTCGGCCACCCGGCACTAGCCAAGTTCATGGCGGCATCACACTACGCCTACAACATGCTAAAGATGCCCGGGCCGTTGACCATCATCTCTGTCCCCTCCGACAAGAAGGACATGCTGATCTGCACCGACCAACTCTACCGGGAAGCAGTTGCAGCAGCTGCCGTCAAGGCACCTACTCCTGCCGCCGAGGGCCCGGGAGGAAAGAAGGAGCCCGGCAAGACCTCTCGTACCCACTCCGGCAAGCGCACCTCCTCGGGGTGTTGTGCTACCGTTGAAGACGTGCTAGAGAGCTCTGCCGACAAGAGCAAGAGGTCCAGAGCCGAGCCGCCGTAGACCAAGAAGGTGCCCGTCACGGAGGAGGGCCTTCATCATAGGCTCCGCCCTCAACAGCAAACAGAAAGGCGAGCTCGTCACCTTCCTGCGGGCAAATGTCGACGTGTTCGCATGGCAAGCGCCTGACATCCCCGGTGTTCCTAGGGAGGTGATTGAGAACAACCTAGTTGTCTGCCCCCACGCGGACCCGTCAAGCAGAAGGTCAGTAAGAATGCTCTGGAGAGGCAGGAGTTCATCACAAAGGAGATCAGGAAGTGAGAAGCAGCAGGTTTGGTGAGAGGGGTGCTCCATCCGACATGGTTGGCCAATCTGGTAGTGGTGCGCAAGGCGAATAGGAAGTGGAGGTTGTGTATTGATTACACAGATATCAATAAGGCTTGTCCTAAGGACCCCTTCCCATTGACGCGCATCGACCAGATTGTTGACTCCACGACCGGGTGTGATCTGTTATCATTCCTCGATGCCTACTCAGGGTACCACCAAATCTTCATGACAAGAGAAGATGAAGAGAAGACAACATTCATCACGCCATGTGGTACGTATTGCTTTTTACGGATGCCTTTCAGGTTAAAGAGTGCTGGCTCAATGTTTGCAAGAACAGTCCAAACTGGTTTTGAACCTCAGCTCCATAGAAATATGGAAGCCCACATGGATGACATAGTGGTCAAAACCAAGGACGGGCCGACTCTTGTGCAAGATCTAGAAGAGACGTTTGCCAACCTGCGCAAGATCAATCTCAAGTTGAGGCCTGAGAAGTGCGTCTTCGGCGTACCGTCCGGCAAGCTTCTCGGGTTCTTCGTGTCACAGCACGGGATCGAGGCAAAACCAGACAAGATCAAGGCTATTGAGTAGATCGAGGCGCCCAGGCGGATCAAGGATGTGCGTCGGCTCACCAGCTGTGTTGCTGCCATGAGCCGGTTCATCTCCAAGTCCGCCGAGCGCGCCCTTCCCTTTGTAAATATCTTGAAAAAGGTAGGCCCAATAGAGTGGACCCCAGAAGCCGAGGCCGCACTGCAGGACCTGAAGAAATACCTTTCCTCCACACCAATACTGGTTGCGCCTAAACCCCAAGAGCCGTTACTGCTGTATCAGGCGGCGACGAATCAAGTGGTCAGCGCCGCACTAGTGGCATAGAGGGAGGTCGACAAGGAGGCAGCAATGGCAGCAGGACCAGTGGATGGCAAGCCAAAGATTCGCTCGGCAGGGCCTAGTGCCGACAAGGCATGGCCCCCAGCAGAGTCTGGTGCCACCAAGGCGGTGCTCGCGCAGTCGAGTGAAGTGGTGCCCAAGAAAAAGATGATGCAGCACCCGGTTTACTTTGTCAGCGCCCTCTTGAAGGGGGCTAGGTCAAGGTATTCCGGTGTGCAAAAATTGCTCTTCGGCCTGCTTATGGCCTCGAGGAAGCTGCGTCACTACTTCTAGGCCCACGAGATCACTGTCGTCACCCGCCTCCCGTTGTAACGGATACTGCACAACCCGAACGCAACCGGAAGGATTGTGGAATGGGCCTTGGAGTTGTCAAGCTTCTACTTAAAGTTTGAGAGTACCTCGACAATTCAGAGCAGAGTCTTGGTGGAGTTCATCGCGGAATGGACCTCTACGCCTGATGAAGAAATCTAGGAGACTGCTCTCTCCGGCAAGGAAGCAGACCGCAACTGGATCATGTACTTTGATGGAGCCTTCTCGCTGCAAGGCGCCGGTGCCGGTGTGCTGCTCGTCGCACCCACCGAAGAGCACATCAAGTACGTAATCCAGATGCACTTCCCCAGAGAGATTTCCACCAATAACACCGCCGAATACGAGGGATTGCTTGCCGGTCGAAGGATCGCGGCAGATCTCGGGGTTAAGAAGCTCATCATCAGGGGTGACTCGTAGCTCGTTGTCAGGCAAGTCAACAAAGATTATCAGAGCCCACTGATGGAAGCATACGTAGATGAGGTGAGGAAGCTAGAGGAACGCTTTGACGATATCCAGGCAGAGCACGTCCCCCGAGCGGAGAACGACATCGCCGATTACCTGTCAAAGCGTGCTGCATTCAAGCTACCTGTGGAACTAGGTACCTTTTTGCTTCGGTTAACTCAACCATCCATCGATCCATCAGCAGGGCAGAGCAAGCGGAGAAAATCAGGACCCGACAAGTACTTTCCTACCGAGCCCCCCAGGGCTGCCGGCAAGGGTACTACCGCGGACGCTGAGCCTGCCCAAGAGCAACTGGCTCCGGCAGGGCGCCAGGCCCTGGCTGTAGAGACAGCTGCTCCCATGGTGGAAGAGATGCCTTTGGTCCTTGCCATCGAGCCTCAGGCTCCGGCATGGGCGCAACATACCGTCCAACTCCTCCAAACAGGGGAGCTTCCTGAGGAGCAGGAAGAAGCGGAGAAAGTAGCCCGTCGGTCCACCCTGTACTAGTTCGTCGATGATGTCCTGTACCGGAGAAGGCCGAACGGTGTGAAACTCAAGTGCATCCCCCGGGAGGTAGGACTAGAGCTATTGGCAGAGGTACATGGTGGCATATGTGGCTCCCACATAGGGTCAAGGGCCCTTGTTGGGAAGGCGTTTCGGCAAGGTTTCTTCTGGCCCACCGCCCTCCAGGATGCGACGACACTACTCACAAGGTGTGAAGCGTGCCATTTCCATTCAAAGAAGCTTCATCAACCAGCTCAAGCCCTTCAAACAATCCCTCTCTCCTGGCCATTCTCGATCTGGGGGCTCGACATACTGGGCCGTTTCCCCCGCGCTGTCGGGGGCTTTGAGTACTTGTACGTTGCAATCGACAAGTTCACAAAGTGGCCACAGTGAGGAAGGTGACTGATCAGTCAGCCGTCAAGTTCTTCAAAGGTCTGGTCTGCCGTTTTGATGTGCCAAATAGAGTCATCACCGACAACGGCATGTAGTTCACAAGCCACACCTTCCTGTAGTACATCCGAGACCTCGGCAGCAAGGTCTGTTTTGCTTCTGTGGCACATCCACGGAGCAACGACCAAGCGGAGAGGGCAAATGCTGAAGTGTTGCGAGGCTTGAGAACGAAGACCTTTGACAAGCTGCACAACAGTGGAAGGCACGGGATTGATGAGTTGCCGGCGGTTCTTTGGTCGATCAGGACGACGCCAAATCGAGCCACCGGCTAGATACCTTTTGCCCTGGTATACGGGGCGCAAGCAGTTCTCCCAACAGAACTCATACACGAGTCACCTCGAGTGCTCGCTTATGATGAGCTTGGGCAAGAGCCGTTGCGCCAAGATGACGCGACGCTCCTTGAGGGAGATCGTCTTCGGGCGGCTGTGAGAGCGGCACACTACCGGCAAGCCTTGCGCCGCTACCATAGTCGCGGGTTCATGCCCGAAGCTTAGAGGAAGGCGACCTTGTTCTTCGGTGCGTTCAGTCGGCCAAGAATTCCAACAAGTTGAAGCCAAAGTGGGAAGGCCCTTATCGGGTAATACGAGTCACCAGGCCTGGCGCAGTCCGCCTTGAGACCGAGGATGCCGTTCCAGTGAGCAACTCCTGGAACATCGAGCATCTTCGCAAGTTTTACCCATAAGGCGCGGCTTGCCGGGCCTCCCGGCAAGCCACCTTTTGTACGAGCTTTGCCGACAAGGCATGTGACCCTCTGTACAAAGCCAGGCGCAGACCCTGAGCATAAATAAACGAAGCGCTGGCACCCTAAGTTATAGCATGCATCGTAGGTCGAGTCTCGTCCTTGGTTAGGGTTGATAGTGCTTAGCAGCGGCTAACCCCTAGCTTAGAGGTCGAGTGCGCGTCTCTCTGTTGTTCTCTGTCTTGTTTGGTTCACAGGACACATGAATATCCTTGCCGAGCTGCTTTGGAAGAAAGGGGACGGACCGGCGTCCGGGCCCCGACAAGCCAATATTGCCGGGGGCTACAAGAGCAAAGATCCACCCGCGGCAAGCCAAGGTTGCCGGGGGCTGCAGATTCAGATAAGTTCTCTATCCCTTATCATGCGTTCCGTTATGGAATGAGGTATGTGAAACCTTGTTTTATCCTTAGGCTACCATGCTCCCCTCATTCCGGACCCTAGGCCTCGTTTCCTGGGACCGAGTTTGGTTGTGGTCGCGGCAGCAAGGAAATGAAACGAGGAGCCTAAGCCCACCTCATCCCTGCCTCCGCCGAGGGCGTGAGAAAGGTCGAGCGAAGTGGGGGACGGCAAGGCCTGTTACCGGGCGAGAAAACGTTTATCTTAAAGGTACAATTCATACGAAATGAAAAACATGAACAAGGGGATTACAAGTTCTAAAGTTAATAAAGGCCTGAAGGCTTACAAGCAAAAAAAGAGATAAGGTGCCAGTAATCCCTTTCTTGTCCCTCTCCTCAGGAAACGGAACAAGAAAACAGAATGGCAAAAGGGGTGTCGGTGTCAAAACCGGCGGATCTCGGGTAGGGGGTCCCGAACTATGCGTCTAGGATAGATGGTAACATGTACACGGGGTTTTACCCAGCTTCGGGCTCTCTTGATGAGATAATACCCTACATGCTGCTTTTGATTGTATTCATATGGGTGTAGTACAGAGTTGATCTACCTCGAGATCATATGTTGTGGTCTAAACCCTAGAGGTATGATGAGTCATCTCATAATCATCTATCGACTAGTCTAGCCTCGGTTTATATAATGCACCAGAGGCCCAGGAAAACAAGAGTCCTAGCCGAATACGCCGGTGGGGGAGGAGTCCTTGTCTTGATCGCCAAGTCTTGTGGAATCTTCCTTGTATGCGGCACCTGTCCGGACTGGCCCACGAGTATGCGGCCCTGGGGGTCCTCGGCCCAATCTAACCGATTGGGGGACGACGTGGTGAGTACCCTAGTCCAGGACACCATCAGTAGCCCCCTGAACCGGTCTTCAAGTTACGGACGCTCCTCGATTCTTCCGAACTGTTCTTCATCTTCGGTCGTCGGTCTTGAAAACCGTTTCAACGAATCTTCTTTATCTTCGATCTTGAGGATCGCCGAAATGGATTCGACGGGTTTACACGTCGGGTATCCGAGGAGCCCCTTTAAGTTTCCGGCCTTTATCAATGCCTTGTTATTTTTATGCCACACCTCGGGTTTGAAGTTGTTCCCGGGAGGCAGTTCCCTCTTGCGTCCGAGCTCTAATGCCGGACTGCATTCGAGGTATTTTTTGCAGCCGAGCACCAATGCCGGACTGCTTCCCAGCTCTAACGCCGGACTATGTATCCGAGCTCCAACGCCGGACTATGTATCCGAGCTCCAACGCCGGACTGCATCCGAGGTGTCGTAAATCACCTTGGTTCAAAGAAGTTTGAAGGAGTTTAGCCGAGCTTAATGTCGGAAATGCCCTCTATGGAGCCAGCCACTAGCGCCCGAGCTTTATGCCGGACTGCTTTCGAGGTGGTGCACCACCCGAATGTGGGCCGATTTTTGTCAATATTTTTTATTGGTGCAATTTATTCTCTGCCGAGATATATAGCCAGTAGCCCTCAAGGTGGGTATCGGTCTAAAACCCGAGATGCACGTGAAGGATGACATAAGACCGCTGATCCCCATAGCCGCTGAGACTCAGGTTGATTTGCAAAATCGGCCTGAGGATCAAGTCCAAGCTCGGCAGAATACTTCGGGACACTAAAAGCGGCATGCTCAGTCCTCGAGACTCAGGTTGGGTGCGGCCGACCGACCTGAGGATCAAAATCTCCTCGGAAACTATATTGCACATAAAATTTTCTGCATTGGACAAGAAATGCAGTAGCCCCCGAGACACTAGCCGGGTGGCAACAACAGATCAAGGGATCGATGTGCCCCTTTAATATGTTTAAATAATAAGCCCAAAGCCCAGTAGCCCCCGAGCCTTAATGCAGGCACGGGTGACCGAATTAAGGATCAATATCCATAGTAAAATCACAAATTATGTGTAATGACTCTATGTATCCAAGTACTTTATGTCATTAATGCACGGATCCGCATTGAATAAAACTTTGTTGACCGACCATCGGCTTCCACCTCCTCGGCCTGTAGCCGAGGAGTGTTTGTCTTATTTTATAAAGCCTTCATGAGGGCAAATATTTACGACAAACAAGGCAATCTGGCCATACGGTTTTATAAACAAAGGCACGCGGAGAGATATGGTATATTACTGTTTAACAGAAGAAATGTCTTCCAAAGAAAATAGTCCCGCTATCGGTTCCTTTCTTTGGGTTGTCATGCTAAGCATGATCATAAAACCTTAGCTCCAATGTAAGAGCAAAATATCGAGGATTTAGTTTTGGAGGCTAGTTAATAGCCCCCGGTAGTGTTCGGCGACAGTTGAGGTCAAGCCGTAAACACTTCGGCCAATGTTATGAACGACCTGTTATTTAACATAGTCATCGGATCGCTGACCAGTTTTCACTTATTATGACAGTAAGTTTTCGGCTTTCTCCACTGAGGTGCTTAATCGTGTGAGCTGGAAGCACAATCGCAGTGGTTCTCCCTTTGCACGCTTAGCCGAACAAAACGGAACATAGGAAGCAAGTGCGGGAGCCGGGCAACCCAACTATTGACCGAAGACACAATTTGAAACCGATGCATATATAGCAATATCTGAGAATGTTTTTGCCGAATCCCTAAAAGGTGTCCGGCGTTGCACTGCGAGACTAATGCTGGAAAAGCAAAAATAGTTTAAAAGTGCCAAAAAGCATGGAAAACCAAGAAACGTCAGTAAAAACATGACGTCCGAACAATATCAAGTGTTCGGTGCCAACCCGAAAATTGGTCTTAGAAAAAAGAAGTGCTTCTGTCGTGCTTTAACGTGATACATCCTATCTCAAGATTTCGAGCGGGTCAGCCTACGGCTTCAACCTCCTATCCCGAGGGCGGAGTTTAGCAAACTAAACTCTAGCGGCTTTTGAGAGAGAAATTAGGCTCCCCGGCTAGTGACCGCACACTTGTGTCGAAAAAAGGAGTGATAAATAATAATAACTTTGCAATGACTAAGAAGAAAAACACTTAGTATGAAACGGCTCAAATAAACATAAGAGCCCCCCAAGTGACTAGGGTAAAAGTTGACTATATAATGTAAGGTGACATGTAGAATGCCTTCTAGCCGGATTGTAGATCGTTTGTCGTAGCGGACCTTTTCGCTTCAACCTCTGGACCCAATAGTCCGGAGTGTGTCCGAATACCCTCGCGGTTATAAAAACCGGGGCATGCGTGGAGACCAGGCTTAGGGGTCATTAGTTCTTTATCAGACAAGTGCCCAACTAGTGATGTTATATTACATGGTTAGTAAGAAACATCTTCCATGGAGAATAGTTCCGTTAGGGGTTCCTTTCCTTGGGAGGCATGCCCTAAAGTGCATGTCCGGACAGCAAAAAGAGCAGAAAAGCATCTGGGGGCAGGTAAATAAATAGGTAAGAAATCATCTTTTAGTTCACCGACCGAGTATTCCCTTAAGAACGCTAGCTTTCGGCTTCACCTAGTCTGAGGTACACATCCGGCTGACCCGGCAGTAACAATCGCAGAGGTGCTCCCTTTACCACCTAGCCGAACAATCAGGAACGTAGGGGTAAGCACAGGAGCCACGCAACCCAGCTTGGCCAAAACTTAAGTCATATCGATGCATATAATGGTGAATAAAAGGTACATGCGGAAGTGTGACACATGTGTTGGGCATAAAGCCCGTATCAATGAGCTTCTGTTAAAGAAGCCCCCAGGTATAATGAGCGCGGGTAGCGCGTCAAGTATGTGTGAACAAAGTTTGGACAAGAAAATTTTTACAAGCAACTTTTTTTTCAAAAAAGTATAACGCTTGATCGAACCGAACACAAGTTAGAAATTAAAGCTTTGAGCATGAAAGCGACTTAGCTGGTTAATGTGTTCATAGTCCGAGCTTGATGCGGGACAAGGTTCTATTCCCCAAGCTGGTCCCGAGGTGGCGGAGCGGAGAGCTCGACACGCCGAAGTGGTGACATAGCACGGTCGATGCAGACCGGCAGAGTGACGCCGAAGTCCCCGGATCATTTTCCTGTGCACAAAAAATAGTGCAAACGGGAGATAATGGTAATAATGATAAATAAAAAATCGTTGCATAATGAATAATTTATGCAAACTGAGTAATAAAAGAAATATGGCCTGGCGCCGAAGTCGATGTCGATGCAGGGCATCGGCATGATGCGGTAAAGGCGTGGCAAAGCCTGAATTCACAGGTCGGTCCGCGCTTCGGATGCGGCGTTCGCCGGACTATGTACGGAGACTGACCGAACCAGCATGCGACCCTCGTTAATGCGGCCACCATTTGATAGACCTGTGAACATATGATGGACAAACTAGAGTAATAATTCCTTGGAAAAAATGAACCCAAACATGCAAAAGATATTATGATTAATAGCACCTGGTTTATTTGTTGTAGTAATCCAAAGGAAGATGATGCTGGCAAAGGTTGGCTCGCCGAGGCGAAGCCCTCGGTCCGGCCAATCGTGACGAAGCTGGTCGGCTTGTGACGCCGAAGTGTCCGGAGTAGGTTGATGAAGAGATGATGAATCCTCCGGTCCAGCCGAGATGTCGAAGCCTCGAGGCCAGTCGATGAGTCGAAGTAGTCCGGCGTGATGGACACCGGCTTGAAGGGGCAACAGTGCGGCCCTGCTGATGCAGGTCGTGACATGGTAGATGCCGGCTTGATGAAGCGATCGTGCGGTGATGCCGGTATGCTCGCTCCGTGTAATCCGTGGGGCGGCGATGTTGGTAATGATTTGTCCTTCGTGATGACGGACTCTTGTTCGGCTTGCCGAGATGATGATCCGAAGAAGTTGAGCTCGGCTCAACAAAGTGACGACGTGTCTAGCACAGGTCGGCAGCCGTGGAGCAATATTGTCGGACTGGTTTGACACCAGCAATGATGTTGAAGATCATGTTCAAAAGATCTTAAAGTTAGTGGGATGTGTTCGGGAACAATACACAATATCCCATACAAAACTTCCTTCAAAAAGGATGTCCGAAATCCCGTTCATAAAAAAGATGAATTCGGGTCGGATTCGTTCTCGCGCAGAAAACAAATCCGAAAAGTGATGCACTAATCGGAAGGTTCCCGGAGTTTGGACGGTCGGATCGAGCTGAAATTTTGAAGGGTGGTAGATATAGTAATTCCTCAGCCGATCAACGTTTGGATCTTCCAAAGGACGCCCGAGCTAGAAGCTGGACACCACGCCCTAAACTCGTCCAGATTCCCGTCCAGATTTAACAGGGCTCTAGTATATTATGGATTGCCGGAGATTCCTCCATCGGAACTCGACGAAATTTTCCAGGGTTGTTGTAGACTCAATTCTGCACAATTCCACCAAAGCGATCGTCAAAGTGATACTCGAGGAGGTGGTGGCAGCAGATACGAGTTCGCTGTCCAGAAAAACAGCACGATCGCTTGAGGGCAATGTTGACGTTGAGCCCCCGAGCTTCATGGATGACTCCTCCGTGATCTTGATAGAGATCGGAGTTGATGTTTGATGAAGGCCCTCGTCCAAACATGGTGATCCGAACACGGGGCGCAATTCTTGGTCGAACCAAGGTGACCAGTCGAGCTGGTGACGAAGATGCCGAAGTCGCAGTTGATCTGTAGGCGAGCCATCGATCCTTTTGTCGATCACACAACGAAACTCTCAACGAAAGCACCAATGTCGGTGTCAAAACCGGCGGATCTCGGGTAGGGGGTCCCGAACTATGCATCTAGGATCGATGGTAACATGTACACAGGGTTTTACCGAGCTTCGGGCTCTCTTGATGAGATAATACCCTACATGCTGCTTTTGATTGTATTCATATGGGTGTAGTACAAAGTTGATCTACCTTGAGATCATATGTTGTGGTCTAAACCCTAGAGGTATGATGAGTCATCTCATAATCATCTATCGACTAGTCTGGCCTCGGTTTATATAATGCACCAGAGGCCCAGGATAACAAGAGTCCTAGCCGAATACGCCGGTGGGGGAGGAGTCCTTGTCTTGATCGCCAAGTCTTGTGAAATCTTCCTTGTATGCGGCACCTGTCCAGACTGGCCCATGAGTATGCGGCCCTGGGGGTCCTCGGCCCAATCTAACCGATTGGGGGACGACGTGGTGAGTACCCCCTAGTCCAGGACACCGTCAAGGGGCGCCTAGGCGAGCTATGAGTGGCAGAAGACACCAAGAGAACAACTTGGTGGCCGTCCAAGGGTTGGATGGTGATGGCGGCGCCGGAGGCAGAGCTGGAAGACGAGGCGGCAGGGCGTCAGTACGCTACGAAGGCGTCAGTGCCCGCGTACTCCGACTTGACGGCCTTGCCGCCCGCCCTCTTCCTCTTCCGCAGCCTCCAACCGCCAGCCGCCCAAGGAGACGACCCCGAGAAGTTCAAGGAGCCGACGACACGGATGATGGGGTCATGGGTGCCGCTCGGAGCGGTGCCCGACGCCTAGTCGGACCCGTCATCCTGCCGCCCGCTAGCCTCTTCGTCGCTGCCGTTGCTTCCACGCCACTCTCCCTCGAGGAGGAATCTTTGTCGTCAGAAGAGCTCTCCACGTAGCACCTTACACGAGTCCCGAAGTGCCCGAAGATCTAGACGGAGAGGAGGCCACCCTCCATTAGTTTGAAACGGAGAGTGAGCCCATCCGTCAAGCTGTGGAGGCGAGCGAAGGTCTTCCACCCTCGGTGGAGATACATGACATAAGGGGCGGGGAAATCGACGTCGGCCCGTGTGCCGCTGTTCCCGCAGGCCCTCATATGCAGCCGCAACGCCTGCGGCAGATCCAGCTCCATCTCCCGCGCGAATGGAGTCGGGAGGCGAAGGCGATGGCGCGGTGGCTGGCACAGCCTGACGAAGAATTCACAGGGGTTGTCCTCGGCATGACCCTCCATCGGAGGAGGATCTGCTGGTGGAGGAGAGGCTGATCTGCCGCCCCGTCCTCCTCTCCCCCGAGCACCACGACGGCCTCGACCTCGCCCCTCCCCCTTCCTCTAGCGGCCGACCCCTCCACTATGAGTTCTTGGGGAGGAGCGATGCGCTGTCTGGCCGTGGCATTTGGAGGAGAGTTGAACTACCGGACGGAGAGGATCGTCTTCGACGTGGCCGAGATCCCCTTGCCTACAACAGGATCCTCGACCGCCCGGCACTAGCCAAGTTCATGGCGGCATCACACTACGCCTACAACATGCTAAAGATGCCCGGGCCGTTGACCATCATCTCCGTCCCCTCCGACAAGAAGGACATGCTTATCTGCGCCGACCAACTCTATTGGGAAGCAGTTGCAGCAGCTGCCGTCAAGGCACCTGCTCCTGCCGCCGAGGGCCCGGGAGGAAAGAAGGAGCCCGGCAAGACCTCTCGCACCCACTCCGGCAAGCGCACCTCCTCGGGGTGTTGTGCTACCGTTGAGGATGTGCTAGAGAGCTCTGCCGACAAGAGCAAGAGGTACAGAGCCGAGCCGCCGTAGACCAAGAAGGTGCCCGTCGCGGAGGACGGCATGGGAGGGGCCTTCGTCATAGGCTCCGCCCTCAACAACAAATAGGATGGCAAGCTCGTCACTTTCCTGCGGGCAAATGTCGACGTGTTCGCATGGCAAGCATCTGACATCCCCGGTGTTCCTAGGGAGGTGATTGAGAACCACCTAGCTGTCTGCCCCCACGCGGACCCGTCAAGCAGAAGGTCAGTAAGCATGCTCTGGAGAGGCAGGAGTTGATCACAGAGGAGATCAGGAAGTTGGAAGTAGCAGGTTTGGTGAGAGGGGTGCTCCATCCGACGTGGTTGGCCAATCCGGTAGTGGTGCGCAAGGCGAATGGGAAGTGGAGGCTGTGTATTGGTTACACAGATATCAATAAGGCTTGTCCTAAGGACCCCTTCCCATTGCCGCGCATCGACCAGATTGTTGACTCCACGGCCGGGTGTGATCTGTTATCATTCCTCGATGCCTACTCAGGCTACCACCAAATCTTGATGACAAGAGAAGATGAAGAGAAGACAACATTTATCACCCCATGTGGTACGTATTGCTTTTTCCGGATGCCTTTCGGGTTGAAGAGTGCTGGTTCAACGTTTGCAAGAGCAGTCCAAATTGGTTTTGAACCTCAGCTCCATAGAAATATGGAAGCCCACATGGATGACATAGTGGTCAAAACCAAGGACGGGACGACTCTTGTGAAAGATCTAGAAGAGACGTTTGCCAACCTGCGCAAGATCAACCTCAAGTTGAACCCTGAGAAGTGCGTCTTCAGCGTCCCGTCCGGCAAGCTTCTTGGGTTCTTCGTGTCACAGCGCAGGATCGAGGCAAACCCAGACAAGATCAAGGCTATTGAGCAGATTGAGGCGCCCAGGCGGATCAAGGATGTGCGTTGGCTCACCAGCTATGTTGTCGCCATGAGCTGGTTCATGTCCAAGTCCGCCGAGCGCGCCCTTCCCTTTTTCAAGATCTTGAAAAAGGCAGGCCCAATAGAGTGGACCCCAAAAGCCGAGGCCGCACTGCAGGACCTGAAGAAATACCTTTCCTCCACACCAATACTGGTTGCGCCTAAACCCCAAGAGCCGTTACTGCTGTATCTGGCAGCGTCGAATCAAGTGGTCAGTGCCGCACTAGTGGCACAGAGGGAGGTGGACGAGGAGGCAGCAATGGCGCCAGGACCAGCGGATGGCAAGCCGAAGATTCCCCCGGCAGGGCCTGGTGCCGCCAAGGTGCGACCCCCCAGCAGAGTCTGGTGCCACCAATGGGTGCCCGCGCGGTCAAGTGAAGTGGTGCCCAAGAAAAAGATGATGCAGCACCCAGTTTACTTTGTCAGCTCCCTCTTGCAGGGGGCTAGGTCAAGGTATTCCGGTGTGCAAAAATTGCTCTTCGGCCTGCTTATGGCCTCGAGGAAGTTGTGTCACTACTTCCAGGCCCACGAGATCACTGTCGTCACCCACCTCTAGTTGCAACAGATACTGCACAACCCGGACGCAACCGGGAGGATTGTGGAATGTGCCTTGGAGCTGTCAAGCTTCGGCTTAAAGTTTGACAGTACCTCGACAATTCAGAGCAGAGTTTTGGTGGAGTTCATCGCGGAATGGACCTCTACGCCTGACGAAGAAATCTAGGAGACTACTCTCTCCCGCAAGGAAGCAGACCGCAAATGGATCATGTACTTTGATGGAGCCTTCTCGCTGCAAGGCGCCGGTGCCGGTGTGCTGCTCGTCGCACCCACCGAAGAGCACCTCAAGTACGTAATCCAGATGCACTTCCCAAGAGAGATGTCCACCAATAACACCGCCAATTACGACGGATTGCTTGCCGGTCTCAGGATCGCGGCAGATCTCGGGGTTAAGAAGCTCATCATCAGGGGTGACTCGCAGCTCGTTGTCAGGCAAGTCAACAAAGATTATCAGAGCCCACTGATGGAAGCATACGTAGATGAGGTGAGGAAGCTAGAGGAACGCTTTGACGGTATCCAGGCAGAGCACGTCCCCCGAGCGGAGAATGACATCGCCGATTACCTGTCAAAGCGTGCCGCATTCGAGCTACCTATGGAACCAGGAACCTTTTTGCTCCGATTAACTCAACCATCCGTCGATCCATCAGCGGGGCAAAGCAAGCGGAGAAAATCAGGCCCCGGCAAGTACTTTCATACCAAGCCCCCCAGGGCTGCCGGCAAGGGTACTACCGCGGACGCTGAGCCTGCCCAAGAGCAACTGGCTCCGGCAGGGTGCCAGGCCCTGGCCATAGAGACAGCCGCTCCCATGGAGGAAGAGATGCCTTTGGTCCTTGCCGCCGAGCCTCATGCTCCGGCATGGGCGCAACATACCGTCCAATTCCTCCAAACAGGGGAGCTTCCTGAGGACCAGGAAGAAGCAGAGAAAGTAGCCCGTCGGTCCACCCTGTACCAGTTCGTCGATGATGTCCTATACCGGAGAAGGCCGAACGGTGTGAAACTCAAGTGCATCCCCCGGGAGGCAGGACTAGAGCTGTTGGCAGAGATACATGGAGGCATATGTGGCTCCCACATAGGGTCAAGGGCCCTTGCTGGGAAGGCGTTTTGGCAAGGTTTCTTCTGGCCCACCGCCCTCCAGGATGCGACAGCACTAGTCACATAGTGTGAAGCGTGCCAGTTCCATTCAAAGAAGCTTCATCAACCAGCTCAAGCCCTTCAAACAATCCCTCTCTCCTGGCCATTCTCGATCTGGGGGCTCGACATACTGGGCTCTTTCCCCCGCGCTGTCGGGGGCTTTGAGTACTTGTACGTCGCAATTGACAAGTTCACAAAGTGGCCACAGTGAGGAAAGTGACTGCTCAGTCAGCCGTCAAATTCTTCAAAGGACTGGTCTGCTGTTTTGATGTGCCAAACAGAGTCATCACCGACAACGGCACGCAGTTCACAAGCCACACCTTCATGGAGTACATCCGAGACCTCGGCAGCAAGGTCTGTTTTGTTTCCGTGTCACATCCATGGAGCAACGACCAAGCAGAGAGGGCAAATGCTGAAGTGTTGCGAGGCTTGAGAACGAAGACCTTTGACAAGCTGCACAAGAGTGGAAGGCGCTGTATTGATGAGTTACCAACGGTTCTTTGGTCGATCAGGACGACGCCAAATCGAGCCACCGGCCAGACACCTTTTGCCCTAGTATATGGGGTGGAAGCAGTTCTCCCCACGGAACTCATACACGGGTCACCTCGAGTGGTCGCTTATGATGAACTTGAGCAAGAGCCGTTGCGCTAAGATGACGCGACGCTCCTTGAGGAAGATCGTCTTCGGGCGGCTGTGAGAGCGGCACGCTACCAGCAAGCCTTGCACTGCTACCATAGCCGCAAGGTTCATGCCCGAAGCTTTGAGGAAGGCGACCTTGTTCTTCGGCGCGTTCAGTCGGCCAAGAATTCCTACAAGTTGAAGACAAAGTGGGAAGGCTCTTATCGGGTCATACGAGTCACCAGGCCTGGCGCAGTCCGCCTGGAGACCGAGGATGCCGTACCAGTGAGCAACTCCTGGAACATCGAGCATCTTTGCAAGTTTTACCCATAAGGCGCGGCTTGCCGGGCTTCCCGGCAAGCCACCTTTTGTACGAGCTTTGCCGACAAGGCATGTGACCCTCTGTACAAAGCCAGGCGCAGACCCTGAGCATAAATAAATTAAGCGCTGGCGCCCTAAGTTATAGCATGCATCCTAGGTCGAGTATCGTCCTTGGTTAGGGTTGATAGTGCTTAGCAGCGGCTAACCCCGTAGCTTAGAGGTCGTGTGCGCGTCTCTCTGTTCTTATCTGTGTTCTTTGGTTCGCAGGACACATGAATATCCTTGCCAAGCTGCTTTGGAAGAAAGGGGATAGACTGGCGTCCGGGCCCCGGCAATCCAGTATTGCCGGGGGCTACAAGTGCAAAGATCCACCCGCAGCAAGCCAAGGTTGCCGGGTGCTGCAGATTCAGATAAGTTCTCTATCCCTTATCATGTGTTCCATTACGGACTGAGGTATGTGAAACCTTGTTTTATCCTTAGGCTACGGTGCTCCCCTCATTCCGGACCCTAGGACTTGTTTCCTGGGACCGAGTTTGGTCGTGGTCGCGGCAGCAAGGAAATGAAACGAGGAACCTAAGCCCACCTCATCCCTTCCTCCGCCGAGCGCGTGAGAAAGGTCGAGCAAAGTGGGGGGGCGGCAAGGCCTGTTACCGGGCGAGAAAACGTTTATCTTAAAGGTACAGTTCATACGAAATGAAAAACATGAACAAGGGGATTACAAGTTCTAAAGTTAATAAAGGTCTGAAGGCTTACAAGCAAAAAAAGAGATAAGGTGCCCGTAATCCCTTTCTTGTCCCTCTCCTCAGGAAATGGAACAAGAAAACAAAAGGGCTAAAGGGGCACCTAGGCGAGCTACGAGTGGAAGAAGACACCAAGAGAACTTCTTGGTGGCCGTCCAAGGGCTGGATGGTGATGGCGGCGCCGGAGGCAGAGCTCGAAGACGAGGCGGCAGGGCGTCGGTACACGACGAAGGCGTCGGTGCTCGCGTACTCTGACTTGACGGCCTTGCCGCCCGCCCTCTTCCTCTTCCGCAGCCTCCCAACGCCAGCCGCCCAAGGAAATGACCCCAAGAAGTTCAAGGAGCCGGCGACACGGATGATGGGGTCGCCGGTGCCGCTCAGAGCGGCGCCCGACACCTAGTCGGACCCGTCATCCTGCCGCCCGCTAGCCTCCTCGTCACTACCGTTGTCTTCCTCGCCACTCTCGCTCGAGGAGGAATCTTCATCGTCAGAAGAGCTCTCCATGCAGCACCTTACGCGAGTCCCGAAGTGCCCGAAGATCTTGACGGAGAGGAGGCCACCCTCCATTAGTTTGAAATGGAGAGTGAGCCCATCCGTCAAGTTGTGGAGGCGAGCAAAGGTCTTCCACCCGCGGTGGAGATACATGACATGAGGGGCAGGGAACTCGACGTCGGCCCATGTGCTTCTGTTCTCGCAGGCCCTCATATGCAGCCGCAATACCTACGGCGGATCCAGCTCCATCTCCCGCTTGAATGGAGTCGGGAGGCGAAGGCGATGGCGCGGTGGCTGGTGCAGCCTGACGAAGAATTCACAGGGGTTGTCCCCGGCATGGCCTTCCATCAGAGGAGGAGCTACTGGTGGAGGAGAGGCTGATCTGCTGCCCCGTCCTCCTCTCCTCTGAGCACCACGACGGCCTCGACCTCGCTCCCTCCCCTTCCTCTAGCGGCCGACCCCTCCTCTATGATTTCTTGGGGAGGAGCAATGCGCTGTCTGGCCGAAACCCTCGCCGCCACCGATGAGGCGTCGCCACTCCCCCTCGCCATGGCAGAAGAAGATACGAAGAAGGAATGGGGAGAGGCAGATGACAACAGGTTGAGAGGCACCGTTCCTCCCGCTCCCCTCTTTATAAAGGGGCGGGGGCGGGGCTCGGCTGTCCCCTCTCGGCCAATCGGCTTGTTGAAGTGACCTCAAGCGAGGCCGTCGACCGCCCTCCCCGCTCCATTGAAGGCGCGTGGGAATCGACCCACGCGCGCACACAACTTCCCACATCCCGCACGCCTGTCATTCGCTCTGCATTATGCATGCATCGAACGTGGCGTAGGAGACGTGTGCAGTGGGACGCGTGGAGCGACGGTTCCCAAGCGAGGGCAGTAAATGGGAGGCGGCCCTGCGGTCTTAATGAGACACGCAAGCCGCCTCTTTACTGTCCACCATGGGATGACGCCAGCATGCTTCCGTCATGCGCGCGCACGACCCCCACATCGCGTGTTCAACGCAGGTCGTTGAGAAGCGCAGCGGACGGAGCAGTTACCGCGGTAATATCCGCCCCAACTGCCCGCGCACCGTTCTGGGCTTGGCCCAACAACATGTTGCGCTTATGTGTGGCCCAGGCCCGGGGGCTCCTGTCGGTGTACAAAAGTAGGGGCTCTCCTTTTGAACCCTTTATTTGTGCACGGGCTGTCAGAGCCTCCCGCCACGGCCGCGCGTAACAGGGCAGGGAAAGGGGAGCCGGAGAGAAGCCGAAGGCACAAGACGAAGCAAAGCAACAACAAGGACCAAGGCCACAAAGATCAGATGGACGAAGCAAGTTTCCCCGGCAAGACCCTTGTCGGGGCAGCTCGCCCACGCCAGCCAAGCGAGCCACCCTCGTGCCCACCAACATTCGACAAAGGCATTGGGAAAGGGCTCGGGAGGCACCTTTGTGATGCCATGCAGATCTTTGTGAAGACAAAGAATAGTCAAAATCAAATGAGTATAGGAAGGCAACCATCCTCACCGAAGAAACCCACAAGACCCCCGGCAAGATCCTTGCCGGGGACGCCTGCACGCCATGGCAAGGCCCTCGCCAAGCGCACCAGCAGGGCCATCGTCAGGCCCGCACCAGCAAAGTCTCCGCCGCCGTTCGCATGCAGCTGCCGACCCAACCAGCTGGGCAGGCACCTGCGTGGTAACATGCAGCCCTTCGTGGAGGCTCCACCACCGCGCCACCTCAGCTGCCTGCCTGCCTACATGGCGCCGCATGTATCGCTGGCCAGGGTGGGTGTCGAAGCTTGGAGGAGCGGCGACGGACGGGACGGGCCCTGCCCCCGTCCCCGATAAAGTGAAGGGACACCTAAGCCTCGCATTAAATGCGCTTTGTCCTGTAATACCAGCGATAAGCTCGTGACGCTGTGTGACGCCCGCGATTCAATCATACACTAATCATACACGCAAATGTGTACGATCAAGATCAAGGATTCACGGGAAGATATAACAACACAACTCTAGACACGAATTAAAATAATACAAGCTTTATATTACAAGCCAGGGGCCTCGAGGGCTCGAATACATAAGCTTGAATACACAAGAGTCAGCGGAAGCAACAATATCTGAGTAAAGACATAAGTTAGACAAGTTTGCCTTAAGAAGGCTAGCAAAAAAGCAACATCGATCGAAAAGGCAAGACCTCCTGCCTGGGAGCCTCCTAACTACTCCTGGTCGTCAGCGGTCTCCACGTAGTAGTAGGCATCAGCGGTGGCATCTGGCTCCTGGGCTCCAACATCTGGTTGCAACAACCGGAAAGAAGAAGAATGGGGGAAAAGGGGGAGCAAAGCAACCGTGAGTACTCATCCAAAGTACTCGCAAGCAAGGATCTAAAATACATATGCATCGGTGTCAATGAAAAGGGTAGTATATGTGGACTGAACTGCAGAATACCAGAAGAGAAGGGGAAAGCCTAGCCTATCGAAGACTAGCATCTTCTGGAAACCACCATGTTGCAGCAACAGGAGGGAGTAGAGTAGCATAAGGTAAAGTAGTAGTAGTGTTATCAACCTCGGCCAGAGATCCTTTCTCGACTCCCTGCGAGAAAGAAATCCTAGAGCCATACTATCCAGTTATCATCACAATCCATTACTCATCACCATCCAGTTCTCATCACAAGTATTCAGTTCTAGTTGTATCGATCGGGATACAACTCCAAGTGTCCGTTACCATAGGACAGGCTATCGATAGATGTTTTCTTCCCTGCAGGGGTGCACCAACTTACCCACCACGCTCGATTAACTCCGGCCGGACACACTTTCCTGGGTTATGCCCGGCCTTGGCCAAACAATACGCCGCAACCCGACCTAGGCTTAATAGAGAGGCCAGCACGCCGGACTAAACCTATGACCCCAGGGGTCATGGGCCATCTCCCCGGGAACTCCGGCACGTTGCGTGGGCGGCCGGTGAGCAGACCTAGCTACCTCCTTCAACAAGGCAGGCGCTTACGCAGTCCAACCCGGCGCGCGCCGCTCAGTCGCTGACGTCTATTAAGCTTCGGCTGATGTATACGACGCAGAACGCCCATACTATGCCCACGTGATGGTTAGTGCTATCAGGCCAGAGGCCCCTCGGATCAAATATCCAAATCATAGTGGATTAGGAACGCGCGGTAACAAGTAGGGACTCACGAAAGATGTGACCCCGTTGCCCCGTCTCGAGGACTTGTGGCAAGGGCTAGGAATGCCCTACCACGCCTCGTAATTATCTCGCGGGCACCCTCCAGGTCAACCCGTCTCCACATCACTCTCAATTAAGCTCGCGCGGGTACCCCTCAGGGTCGACTCGTCTTTCCAGGTAATAGTGGTAAAGTCCAAGTATCCGGGTATCCAAACATCAAGGAGAAAACCCGAGGAATCACCCCCGCTGAATTCCACTCGATGTAATCATCAAGGTGAACGTAAGAGGATCCATCCTCGAGGTTCACACTTGAGGGGTTGCACGACAGAGTCGTATCGGAAGTGGTTAAGGAGGCAATCACCCTCGATGACCACGACCGAATGACTACACTACAGGGTTAACATCAGAAGTGCTGAAGAGGTTCACCCTCGGTACTCGATAGTAACCCGGTAGTGACGAGCAACTAAGGGGAAGTGATGTGCGGTGTCGGGGCCTGGTCTTCGATCACGTAGATCGAGTCGTCGATGATGAAGCAGGGGCACCAAGGACAAGTGGGGGTCTCTGATGGATCACTAACCAACCTATACTAAGCAATTTAGGATAAGCAGGTAAGGTACAACAGTAGATACAAAAGCAGGCTATGCATCATAATAGGAGCAAACAATAACAGTAGCAAAATCTAATGCAAGCATGAGAGAATGGAATGGGCGATATCGGGATGATCAAAGGAAGGGCTTGCCTGGTTGCTCTGGCAAGGAGGGGTCGTTGTCGACGTAGTCTATCACACGGGCAGCATTGGTCTCAGGGTCTATCTGAGAGAAGAGGGGGAAGAAACAGTAAATATAAAGCAAACATAGTATCACAAAGCATAACATGGCAATATGCTGTGCCGGGTGTGACCTAACGTATGGCTACACGATATAGGAGAAGGGGGAATTCAACCGGGAATGTTTTCCCGGTTCCGGACCTGTGTCAGACAGATGACCGGAGGGGGAATGTCCCATGTTCAGCATGCTAGGGGCATGTGACAGATGAATGGACCGCATATCCTGACTCGTCTCGTTTTTCTGGGCGTTTTCATATATAAACTTTTACGATCCGAGCTACGATTTAAAAGTTACGGATTTTCAAAGTTTAAACCAATTTCTGAATTATTTTAAAAGTAGAAAAGGTTTATTGCGTCAGCACTGCGTCAGCTCTGCTGACCAGTCAAACTGACAGGTGGGACCCACCTGTCAGCCTCTCTGTCTAACAGAGGCCTAACTAAACTAACAGGGTTAGTTAGGGGGCGTGGGCCCCAGCAGTGAGTGACTAGTTAGTACTAACTAACTAACTAATTTAACTAACGTTTTAATTAACCGTTTTTATTTAGAAAAACGTTTATTTAACGAAATATGCGGTGGGGCCCGCGTGTGAGAGACACTGTGTGCCTAGTCATCAAAGTTGACCAAGGTCGACGTTGTCAACTAGGGCCAGGGGGGCCACGGGCAGTGACCCAAAGGCAGGCCCCAGGTGTGCCACGTCGGCGGCGTCGGGGTTTCGCCGTCGGCGACCAAAACAGCGGCGGGGCTCGCCGGATTTCGCCGAGAATCGCGCACAGGGGGTAATTTGGCCCGGGACTTGGCTCGTTCGAATGAGGAGACGAAGCCGCACCGCGTGGTGTGGTCGGTTGGACGCGGGGGTGACTGGAACTGCGTCGGCGACGAGTGGAGGCGGCGGTGGGGCTCGGGACCTCGTCGGGACCGGCGTTGCAGCGCGTGTTTTGGCGAACAAAGCTGGGCGAGGTCGACGGCGCTCCAGCAGCTCGTCGGAGCTACTAGCTCGAGCGGAGGAGCTCGGTGGCGAGCCCTATGACGGCAATGGCGGACGGTGGAGCTCGGCTTGCGGGCGAGCTAGCTACGGTGGAGGCGGAGACGCGCGAGGAGAGGGAAAAGGGGGCCGGAGCTCACCTTGGGGGCACACAGTGGCCCGTTGGGTGACTAGGAGCAGCAGTGGCGTGGATTCGAGGCGGCGGCGTTCGTCGGAGCCGAGGGTGAAGGCGAGGTCGTGGCGGTGCGGCGGGGCCGTCCCGGTCCGTGCGGCTCGGCGGGGCCGTCCCGGTCCGTGCGGCTCGGCGGGGCGGACGTAGAGGTCGAGGCAGCGCCTGGGGGCACGTCGGTGAGGCGAAGGCCGGCCGGTGGACGCGGTGGAGCGCGATGAGCGGCGACGGAGAGGCGCGGCTGAGGCGGAACCGAAGGGGAGAGAGCGAGAGAGGGGGCAAGTGGGCGAGTGGGAGGCGAGGGGGTCGAGGCGTCGGGGCGGCCTTATCCCCTCTGCGGCGCCTGTAGCGGCGTGGCCGACGAGGTGGTTCGGCGGCGACGTGCGCGCGCGGTCACTCGCACAGTGGAGGAGGGGGAAGACGACAGGGGGAAGTGGGCCGGCCTAGCCTGGGCCAGTTGGCTCAGGTGGGCCGAAGCCCACTGGGAGGCCAGGGGTTCTGGCCCTTTTCCCCCTTCTTTTTTTGCTTCCCCCTTTTTCCTTTTCCAACAGCTTTTGCCTTTTCCTTTTAGCCAACAAAGACTTTTGAAAAATTATGCCATTGGCCAAAATAATTTCAAAGAAGTATATTGCACTGCCACAAAAGGGGTGGGAGGCTTTTGGAATAGTTGCCAATTTAATAAATTAAAAAGGCATTTAATTTATTGCTTAGGTCACCGTTTTAAGTAGCTCAGGCCACTCAAACCTTTTGCAGAAATGTTGGTTCACCACCAATATTAGTTTTGGATTATTTGGCACATGATGAACATTTTTGTTTTCATGTCTGAGCATTTTGAATTTCACTCAGAATTTGAATTTGAATAACAACTGGAATTTGAAAGAACATGAGACAATAATGAGCAGGCACATGTTTAGCAAAAAGATTAACTTAACCCCAACGGTTACTGTAGCATCATTACACCGGGGTGTTACAACTCTCCTCCTCTAAAAGAAATTCTCGTCCCGAGAATTAAGAGGTAGAAGGGAACATGTCAGGGTATTCAGCCCGGAGGTTATCTTCGCGTTCCCAAGTGGCTTCCTCTTTAGTATGATTCAACAATTGCACCTTGAGGAACTTGGTAACCTTTTGGCGGGTTCGACGTTCAGCTTCTTCAAGAATGCAGATCGGATCCTCCTTGTATGTGAGATCATCTTGAACTTCAATCAATTCCGGATCCACTCCACGTTCCGGATCCTTGAAGCATCGACGAAGTTGTGACACGTGGAAGACATCATGAACATGAGAGAACTGAGGTGGCAACTCCAGTTGATAAGCCACCAGTCCACGACGGGCCAGAATGCGGAAGGGACCAATGTAGCACGGAGCTAGCTTGCCCTTGACTCCGAACCGATGAGTGCCTCTCAAAGGAGTGACACCCAGATAAGCTTGTTCACCAGGTTGATAAGTTGAACCCCAGTGTTTCCGGTCATAGTTGCTCTTCTGACGGGACTGGGCTGCCTTAAGATTATCCCGAACAATGCGAACCTGCTCTTCAGCTTGTTGAATAATGTCTGGACCAATGAGCGTCTGTTCCCCAGTTTCTGACCAATTCAGAGGGGTTCGGCACTTGCGTCCATAAAGCACTTCAAAGGGTGCCATTTTCAAGCTGGCTTGATAACTGTTGTTATAAGAGAACTCCGCATAAGGGAGAGATTCTTCCCACTTCTTGCTGAAAGAAATAACACAAGCTCGAAGCATGTCTTCAAGAATTTGATTGACTCACTCGACTTGGCCTTGGGATTGGGGATGATAAGCAGTGCTCCAGGTAATACGAGTCCCCATTGCCTCTTGGAAACTATCCCAGAACTTAGAAGTGAAAATACTGCCGCGGTCTGAACTGATCTCCTTCGGAATGCCGTGGAGAGACACAATTAGGGAGATATACAAGTTTCCTAATTGACTAGCAGTGATAGTCTCCTTGACTGGCAGAAAGTGAGCAACCTTCGAGAATTGGTCGATGACGACAAAGATAGCATCGTTACCTTTCTGAGACTTGGGAAGGCCAGTGACGAAGTCGATTTGGATCTTATCCCACTTCCATTCAGGAATTGGAAGCGGTTGTAGAAGTCCAGCCGGTTTCTGATGTTCTGCTTTGACGCGACGACAAACGTCACATTCTTCAATATATCGAGCAATGTCTTGCTTCATATTAGACCACCAGTACTTCTGACGGATGTCTAGATACATCTTGGTACTTCCCGGATGAATAGAGAGAGGGGTGTCATGCGCTTCTTTCAATACATTCTCTGTCATAAGCTCGAACCGGGGTACGACAATGCAATCTCTGAAGTATAAGGTTCCATCTTCACCAAGTGAGAAATCTCTGGATTTCTCTAAGGCAAGATCCTTTTTCATCAGATCAACATGAGCATCTTTGGCTTGAGCAGACTTGATTGCTTTAAGAAGAGTTGGTTCCAAGACAAGGTTATTCAGAGAACCCTATGGAACTAGTTGAAGGTTCAGCTTGCATAGCTCTTCATAAAGGCGGGGTTGAGCTTTGTAGACCTGGTGATTGTTGCAATAAGACTTATAGCTCAGGGCATCAGCCATTAAATTAGCCTTACCAGGGGTATAGGATATACCGCAGTTGTAGTCAGCAATAGCTTCCATCCATCGCTCCTGACGGAGGTTCAGATCTGGATGAGTAAACAGGTACTTCAGACTCTGTTGATCGGTGAAGATCTCACAACGATTACCGAGAAGATATAGTTGCCATAGCTTTAGTGCGAAGGTAACCGCATCAAGCTCAAGGTCATGAACTGGGTAGTTCTCTTCATGAGGACGCACTTGACGGGAGGCATAAGCAATCACTCTGCGCTCTTGCATTAGGACACAGCCTAATCCTTGTCGTGAAGCGTCGCAATAGATGACAAAGTCCTTGCGAGAATCAGGGGGAGCAAGCACTGGGGCAGAAGTCAGCTTGTCCTTGAGTGCCTGGAAACTGTCCTGACATTTGTTCGTCCAATCAAACTTAACGCCTTTGTGAAGAAGATTAGTCAGTGGCTTGGCGATCTTGGAGAAGTTCTCGACAAAACGGCGACAATAGCTGGCTAGTCCGAGAAAGCTTCTGACTTGCTTGAAAGTCTTCGGAGGGGTCCAGTCAGGAATAGCCTGAACTCGCTCTGGGTTGACGGCAATACCATCCTTGGAGATGACATGACCAAGGTAGGTGACTTCGGGTAACCAGAATTCGCACTTGTAATACTTGGCATAAAGTTGATGCTCTCGAAGCTTCTCTAGAACAAGACAAAGATGTTCAGCATGTTCTTCTTTGTTCTTCGAATAAACCAGGATATCATCCAGATAGACTACGACGAACTTGTCAAGGTAATCCATGAATATGTAGTTCATCAGACGAGAGAATGTAGCTGGAGCATTGGTTAAACCGAATGACATGACGGTGTACTCATATGAACCATACTGAGTAACAAAGGCGGTCTTTGGAATATCTTCTTCACAAACACGGATCTGGTGGTAACCCAAACTCAAGTCGAGTTTAGAGAATATCGATGAACCAGCCAGTTGATCATACAGATCATTGATCCGAGGAAGGGGATATTTGTTCTGAATTGTAGCTTGGTTGATAGGACGATAGTCTTGGACCAAATAGTTCATTCCGTCCTTCTTCTTGACGAAGAGAGAAGGTGCTCCCCAAGCAGAGGAACTTGGACGAATGAAACCCTTGTGAAGATATTTGTCGATTTTCTCCTTAAGCTCAAGGAGTTCATGAGGTGGCATCTTGTAGGGTCGTTTGGCAATAGGAACGGTGCCTCGTTTCAAGTCAATGACGAACTCGACAGCCCGGGCAGGGGGTATTCCTGGAAGTTCTTCTGGAAATACGTCTTGAAAGTCACGAACGACTGGAATCTTTTCAATTCCCTCAAGATGTGCTGCGTTCAACGCATTCAAAGCATAAAGTCGTGCTTCAGCATTTTGAACAAGATGAGCATGGTAGGTTACTATCTCATCGGAAGGATGTTGGAGGTGAACGACCTTGGTGGCGCAAACAATAGAGGCAGTATGCGCTTTCAACCATTCCATTCCCAGAATGAGGTCAATATTGGAAGACTCCAGAATAATGGGAGAAACATGAAATTCCAACCCTTCAATTTCAACAGGGACGTCGCGACCAATCATGGTAGTTCGACACTGACCCGCAGGGGTGCGTACCACTATTGGAGTGTTCATGGGCTCGCATCGAATGTCATGTGCGTAAGCAAAATTTTCTGACATGAATGAAGGCGATGCTCCTGAATCGAATAAAACAGAAGCCGGTACTGAATTAACGAGAAGAGTACCCATCACAGTGGCAGGCTGGTCGTGAGCTTCATTCAGATCAACATGATTAGCCTGACCACGACCATAAGGTCTGGCATTGTAGTTAAGGGGCTGATTGTTACGACTAGTTGAAGGCAAAGCCAGCTGATTCTGATTCTGAGGACAGTTCCTGGAGCGGTGACCTGGAAGGCCACACTTGAAGCACAGACCGTCATTGGGATGGGAAGCAGAAGCTTGGGGTGGTACAGCTCGAAGAGGCTGCCTCAGCGGTGGAGGGGGAATACGAGGGGCAGCATAGGACTGTCTTGGTGCAGGTGCAGGTTGACGATACATGCTGTGGGGAATCCATATCCGACGCTTCTACGCCGACGGGCCCGAAGATGAGCCAGCGTCACGGCTGCGCCTGAGGGATCCCTGATGTTCTGGAAGACCAGTCTCCACCTGAATAGCCTTGTTCACCAAGGTGGCGAAGTCGGCAAAGTCATGAACGAGTAGTGCTAGCTTGATATCAGGTTGAAGTCCATCACAAAACTTTTCCTGCTTACGAGCATCAGTAGCAATGTCTTCTTCAGCATAACGGGACAAGTCCAAGCATTCCCACTGATAAGCATCTACAGACTTGTTGCCTTGGGTGAGGTTGCGGAACTCTCGCTTCTTCTTGTCCATGATTCCCTGAGGAATGAAGTGGGCACGAAAGGCGGCTTGGAAATCCGGCCAAGTGATGACCGTTCCAGCAGATCGGGTACGCCTGTGGCTGTCCCACCATTGAGCAGCGGGACCCTTCAGAAAGAAAGATGCAAAGGTGACATAGCTGGTAGGGGCCACACTAGCAGACTCCATTTCATACGTGATGTCACGGAGCCAGTCATCAGCATCAAGGGATTGAGTTGAGCTGCGGTAGATAGTTGGGTTGAGGCGCATGAAGTCTTGCAGAGTTACTGGGGCTGGCTGTTGATTCATGTTTGGACGAGGAAACTGAGCTATCATTCCTTCCATGAACTGGCGATTCAACTCAAACTATTGCATCATTCCAGCAAAGAATTCTGGTGGTGGGGGATCGTTGGCACCACGGCCACGACCAGCGGGTCTAACCATCCTGCTAACATGTAACAGGGGGTAGTTCAGCATTGAGATTTGCAAAGACAAGGATCATTCATGAGAAACAAGCATAATGAAAGAGGTACGATGGATACCACTTAGTAGTCAACACGACAGTGTGTGCACTACTCAAAATACTATTCTAAGGAATAACTATGGCTTTATCCAACTTCGGGGTGAATGTGGTCACGGGATCCTAGTGTTAGAGTTAGTAATTTTGTTTAATCCGAGTAGAAGAGTGTTCAGAGCCCCAGAGTAAAGGTCTAGGAGTAAAAGATCCTAGTACCACCCAATGGCGACGTGGGCCCGTAAGACACACAAACAATGTTAGTAAAAGTTTTTTTTTTGTGACTAGACTCAACTTCGGCCAAGGAGTTGGAAAGGGGGCTACCTATAGGCAGTCGGCTCTGATACCAACTTGTGACGCCCTCGATTCAACCGTACACTAATCATACACGCAAATGTGTACGATCAAGATCAAGGACTCACGGGAAGATATCACAACACAACTCTAGACACAAATTAAAATAATACGAGCTTTATATTACAAGCCAGGGGCCTCGAGGGATCGAATACATAAGCTCGAATACACAAGAGTCAGCGGAAGCAACAATATCTGAGTACAGACATAAGTTAGACAAGCTTGCCTTGAGAAGGCTAGCACAAAAGCAACATCGATCGAAAAGGCAATACCTCCTGCCTGGGAGCCTCCTAACTACTCCTGGTCGTCAGCGGTCTCAACGTAGTTGTATGCATCGGCGGTGGCATCTGGATCCTGGCCTCTGACATCTGGTAGCAACAACCGGAAAGAAGAAGAAAGGGGGAAAAGGGGGAGCAAAGCAACCATGAGTACTCATCCAAAGTACTCGCAAGCAAGGATCTAAACTACATATGCATCAGTGTCAATGAAAAGGGTAGTATATGTGGACTGAACTGCAGAATGCCAGAAGAGAAGGGGGAAGCCTAGCCTATCAAAGACTAGCATCTTCTGGAAACCACCATGTTGCAGCAACATGAGGGAGTAGAGTAGCATAAGGTAAAGTAGTAGTACTGTTATCAACCTCGGCCAGAGATCCTTTCTCGACTCCTTGCAAGAAAGAAATCCCAGAGCCATACTATCCAGTTATCATCACAATCCATTACTCATCACCATCCAGTTCTCATCACAAGTATTTAGTTCTAGTTGTATCGATCGGGATACAACTCCAAGTGTCCGTTACCGTAGGACAGGCTATCGATAGATGTTTTCTTCCCTGCAGGGGTGCACCAACTTACCCACCACGCTAGATTAACTCTGGCCGAACACACTTTCCTGGGTCATGCCCGGCCTCAGCCAAACAATATGCCGCTACCCGACCTAGGCTTAATAGAGAGGCTAGCACGCCGGACTAAACCTATGCCCCCAGGGGTCATGGGCCATCTCCCCGGGAACTCTTGCACGTTGCGTGGGGCGGCCAGTGAGCAGACCTAGCTACCTCCTTCAACAAGGCAGGCGCTTACGCAGTCCAACCCGGCGCGCGCCGCTCAGTCGCTGACGTCTATTAAGCTTCGGCTGATGTATACGACGCGGAACGCCCATACTATGCCCACGTGATGGTTAGTGCTATCAGGCCAGAGGCCCCACGGATCAAATATCCAAATCGTAGTGGATTAGGAACGCGCGGTAACAAGCAGAGACGCACGAAAGATGTGACCCCATTGCCCCCTCTCGAGGACTTGTGGCAAGGGCTAGGAATGCCCGGCCACGCCTCGTAATTATCTCGCAGGCATCCTCCAGGTCAACCCGTCTCCGCATCACTCGCAATTATGCTCGCGCGGGTATACCTCAGGGTCGACCCGTCTTTCCAAGTAACAGTGGTAAAGTCCAAGTATCCGGGTGTCCAAACATCAAGTGGAAAACCCGAGGAATCACCCCCGGTGAATTCCACTCGATGTAATCATCAAGGTGAACGTAAGAGGATCCACCCTCGAGGTTCACACTTGAGGGGTTGCATGACAGAGTCGTATCGGAAGTGGTTAAGGAGTAAATCACCCTCGATGACCATGACCGAATGACTACACTACAGGGTTAACATCAGAAGTGCTGAAGAGGTTCACCCTCGGTACTCGATAGTAACCTAGTAGTGTCGAGAAACTAAGGGGAAGTGATGTGGGGTGTCGGGGCCTGGTCTTCGATCACGTAGATCAAGTCATCGATGATGAAGAAGGGGCAACAAGGACAAGTGGGGGTCTCTGATGGATCACTAACCAACCTATACTAAGCAATTTAGGATAAGCAGGTAAGGTACAACAGCAGATACAAAAGCAGGCTATGCATCATAATAGGAGCAAAAAATAACAGTAGCAAAATCTAATGCAAGCATGAGAGAATGGAATGGGCGATATCGGGATGATAAAAGGGGGGGGGGCTTGCCTGGTTGCTCTGGCAAGGAGGGGTCGTCGTCGACGTAGTCGATCACAGGGGCAGCATTGGTCTCAGGGTCTATCCGAGAGAAGAGTGGGTAGAAACAGTAAATATAAAGCAAACATAGTATCACAAAGCATAACATGGCAATATGTTGTGCCGGGTGTGACCTGGCGTATGGCTACACGATATAGGAGAAGGAGGAATTCAACCGGGAATGTTTTCCCGGTTTTGGACCTGTGTCAGACAGATGACCGGAGGGGGAATGTCCCATGTTCAGCATGCTAGGGGCATGTGACAGATGAATGGACCGCGTATTCTGACTCGTCTCGTTTTTCTGGGCGCTTTTCATATATAAACTTTTACGATCCAAGCTACGGTTTAAAAGTTACGGATTTTCAAAGTTTAAACCAATTTCTGAATTATTTTAAAAGGAGAAAAGGTTTATTGCGTCAGCACTGCGTCAGCTCTGCTGACCAGTCAGCCTCTCTGTCTAATAGAGGCTTAACTAAACTAACAGGGTTAGTTAGGGGGCGTGGGCCCCAGCAGTCAGTGACTAGTTAGTACTAACTAACTAACTAATTTAACTAACGTTTTAATTGACTATTTTTATTTAGAAAAACGTTTATTTAACGAAATATGCGATGGGGCCCGCGTGTCAGAGACACTGTGTGCCCAGTCAGCACAGTTGACCACGGTCAACGTGGTCAACTGGGGCCAGGGGGCCCACGGGCAGTGACCCAGAGGCGAGCCCCAGGTGTGCCACGTCGGCGACATCGGGGTTTCGCCGCCGGCGACCAAAACAGTGACGGGGCTCGCTGGATTTCGCCGGGAATCGCGCACAGGGGGTCATTTGGCCCGAGACTTGGCACGTTCGAACGAGGAGACGAAGCCGCGCCGCGTGGTGTGGTCGGTTGGACGCGGGGGTGACCGGAACTGCGTCGGCGACGAGTGGAGGCGGCGGTGGTGTTCGGGACCTCGTCGGGACCGGCGTTGCAGTGCGTGTTTTGGTGAACGAAGGAGCTGGGCGAGGTCTACGGTGCTCCAGGAGCTCGTCGGAGCTACTAGCTCGAGCGGAGGAGCTCGGTGGTGAGCCCTATGATGGCAATGGCGGACGACGGAGCTCGGCTTGCGGGAGAGCTAGCTACGGTGGAGGCGGAGACGCGCGAGGAGAGGGAAAAGGGGGCCGGAGCTCACCTTGGGGGCACATGGTGGCCCGTTGGCTGACTAGGAGCAGCAGTGGCGTGGATTCGGGGCGGCGGCGTTTGTCGGAGCCGAGGGCGAAGGTGAGGTCGTGGCGGAGCGGTATGGCCGTCCCGGTCTGTGCGGCTCGGCGGGGCGGATGTAGAGGTCGAGGCAGCGCCTGGGGGGACGTCGGTGACGCGAAGGCCGGCCGGTGGCCGCGGTGGAGCATGGTGAGCGGCGATGGAGAGGCGCGGGTGAGGCGGATCTGGAGGGGAGAGAGCGAGAGAGGGGGCAAGTGAGCGAGTGGGAGGCGAGGGGGCCGAGGCGTCGGGGCGGCCTTATCCCCTCCGCGGCGCCTGTAGCGGCGTGGCCGGCGAGGTGGTTCGGCGGTGACGTGCGCGCGCGGTCGCTCGGACAGTGGAGGAGGGGGAAGACGACAGGGGGGAAGTGGGTCGGCCTAGCCTGGTCCAGTTGGTTTAGGTGGGCCGAAGCCCACTGGGAGGCCAGGGGTTCTGGCCCTTTTCCCCCTTCTTTTTTTTGCATTCCCCTTTTCCTTTTCCAGCAACTTTTGCCTTTTCCTTTTAGCCAATAAAGACTTTTGAAAAATTATGCCATTGGCCAAAATAATTTCAAAGAAGTATATTGCACTGCCACAAAAGGGGTGGGAGGCTTTTGGAATAGTTGCCAATTTTATAAATTTAAAAGGCATTTAATTTATTGCTTAGGTCACCTTATAAGTAGCTTAGGCCACTCAAACCTTTTGCAGAAATGTTGGTTCACCACCAATATTAGTTTTGGACTATTTGGCACATGATGAACATTTTTGTTTTCATGTCTGAGCATTTTGAATTTCACTCAGAATTTGAATTTGAATAACAACTGGAATTTGAAAGAACATGAGACAATAATGACCAGGCACATGTTTAGCAAAAAGATTAACTTAACCCCAAGGGTTACTGTAGCATCATTACACCGGGGTGTTACACACTGTAGCACTTTCCACCTCCTGTGTGCCACTGTGGCAACCCCTTTCGCCTATAAAAGGAGACCCATGGCACACGGGAGAAGGATTCGGCTTTTTGGAACTCGTTACACTCCGTAGCTAGTTCAAGAACTCAGAATACATCCACCAAAGCAGGACTAGGGTTTTACGCATCCTTGCGGTCCGAACCTGGATAAACGAACCGCGTGCTCTTTGTTAGATCCGCTCTTCTCTCAACCCCGCGCCCCGCAAGCGCAGTAGGGATTCTTGTGATCCCATAGGTGTCGTTTTCCACCGACACCACATAACCCTCATCATTATATTCTATTCCAACCATAGTGCTATATCCATGGCTCACGCTCACGTATTGCGTGAAGGTTGAAAAAGTTTGAGATTACTAAAGTATGAAACAATTGCTTGGCCTGTCATTGGGGTTGTGCATTATGAGAGCATTCTTATGTGACGAGAATGGAGCATGACTAAACTATATGATTTTGTAGGGATGAACTTTCTTTGGCCATGTTATTTTGAGAAGACATAATTTCTTAGTTAGTATGCTTGAAGTATTATTACTTTTATGTCAATATTAAACTTTTTATCTTGAATATTTCAGATCGGAACATTCATACCACAATTAAGAGGGTTACATTAAAAATTATTCCAAGTAGCATTCCACATCAAAAATTGTGTTTTTATCATTTACCTACTCAAGGACGAGCAGGAATTAAGCTTGGGGATGCTTGATACGTCTCGAACGTATCTATAATTTTTTATTGCTTCATGCTATATTATATTCTGTTTTGGATGATTAATGGGCTTTGATATACACTTTTATATTATTTTTGGGACTAACCTATTAATCGGAGGCCGAGCCCAAATTGTTGTTTTTTTGCCTATTTCACAGTTTCGCAGATAAAGAATATCAAATGGAGTCCAAACGGAATGAATCCTTAGAGAACGTGATTTTCAAAACAAACGTGATCGAGAGGACTTGGAGTCTATGTCAAGAAATCAACAGGAGAGCACGAGGCAGGGGGCACGCCTACCCCCTAGGCGCGCCCTCCACCCTCGTGGGGCCCACGTTGCTCCACTGACGTACTTCTTCCTCCTATATATACCTACGTACCCCCAAACCAACAGAAGCATCCACGAAAACCTAATTCAACCGCCGCAACCTTCTGTACCCATGAGATCCCATCTTGGGGCCTTTTCCGGCGTCCTGCCGGAGGGGGCATTGATCACGGAGGGCTTCTACATCAGCACCTTTGGATGATGGCTTATTCTCTCTCTACATCAACAGAAGCATCCTGTCGTGAGATCCCATAGTTATTAGCTAGATGGCTTCTTCTCTCTCTTTGGATCTCAATACAATGTTCTCCATGACTCTTGTGGAGATCTATTCGATGTAATCTTCTTTTGCGGTGTGTTTGTTGAGACCGATTAATTGTGGGTTTATGATCAAGATTATCTATGAACAATATTTGAATCTTCTCTGAATTCTTTTATGTATGATTGTGCCGGGGTTTTCTGGCTCCTCGAGCACCTATGGGGACGGAGCCCCTTCTCGGTTCGGCGGGGGGCGGAGGTCGCGCGAAGAGCGGATCGAGGCGAAACACACGGGTTTTTTTTACCCAGCTTCGGAGCTCTCCGGAGAGATAATACTCCTACTGCTGCTTTGTGGATTGTATTGAGTTCTTGCTCGGGAGCGCTGAGTGCTATAGTACACTCAAGTAGCTAACGCGACCGAGTGTTCTTTTGTTTTCCTCCCAGAGATCGCTCTCCGGGGGCCGATCCCCCTCTACGTTGTGCATGGGCCTCCTCTTATATGTTCAAGGGGTCTCCAACAGGTGGCAATGTAGGTAAGGGTAAAAATGGAAATATGCTATGGTAGGTACAGCTACCTGCACAGTGTATCATACCTAACCCTGACGGCAGGGGACAAAGGCATTAAATGCCTATCTACGTCGTCCAGACGGTGCAGAAAAGGGACCGTCAGGGGCGCCACCGCTTGCCACGATGGCGATCTTGTCAGGGCTGCATGCCATAGTGTACCCCTGGCTGCACAGCCTCCCGCCACGTACGCCAGGAAGGGTCCCAGAGGGACACGTAGGTGGGTGAGCTGGAGCGCGGGTACAGAGTGGCTGCCCGCCGCGGCAAGTGCCTTGCCGGGACAATTGTCTTGCCGCGTCCGGGAGCTTGTCGCTCGCCGAGTCCTACCGGGACGCGTGGCGCGTCGCGACAGGTTCTTTGAGATGCTCTGGTTGGCCTTCCCGGCAAGCTCCTCTTGCCGGGGTCTTGTGCCTCGAGTGGCCTTCCCAGCAAGCTCCTCTTGCCGGGGACTTGTCTCCTTGGCTTAAATACTTTGTTCTCGAATGGCTCCAAAGGAACCATAGAGAGCCTTGGCGATCACCTGGCAGGCCTTGCCGCGGGGCGCTGCGACTGCCCGTGCACAAGTTCGGGATACTAGGGTACCCCTACTTTAGTACACCGACAGGAGCCCCCGGGCCTGGGCCACACACGGTGCCGAGCGCTGTTGGGCCAGGCCCAAAACAGGGCACGGGCACGCGCGGCCTGGGTCACGTCGCACCCTGCTCCGTATCCACCGCGTCCTCCCCGAGCGGCACGCGTCGATTGCGGCGTCGTGGGAGAGGTCGTGGGTGGTTCCTTTATTCAGAAAGGCGAAACGTCCGCCCCCTCCCTCCTTATAAGCAGGGGGGACAGGGGCAGTTCGCCCATCTGCCCGTTGCTATTCCCTCCTCGAGAATCTCCGCCACTCCCCTTCTTCCCAAAGCCGAAGGAGAGCAGCGCCCCGCCCCCATCGCCACCAGCACCACCAACATCGCCGTCCTCACTCTCCATTCCCGCCATGGCTCCGAAAGCCGAGAAGGCGAAGTCGGCCGAGGCACAGCGGCTCGCGGCGCTGCGGAAGGTGCGGGCAATCTTCCCTCCGAGGCTTGAGGCGGCGGAGCTGAAGGAGGACTTCTACCTCTTCTGGTCGACGTGGACGCGAGCGCATCTGCGCACGAAGGTACTCCAAGCCACTGCTTGGGATAAGTATCCCACTGGGTATCCCTTCTTTGCCTTGTTCTTCTACTGCGGGCTCTGCCCGCCCTTTTCAGAATTCTTTTGCGATGTCATGAACACCTACGGGCTCCACTTCTCGATTTCACCCCCAATGCTGTCCTGACCATGGCAGTTTTCACACATCTCTGCGAAAACTTTGTCGGGATCCATCCGAACGTAGCTCTTTTCCGCCATTTCTTTTCGCCTCGGGTTGAGAAAGGAGAGCCTTTATCCGGCGGAATCGCCTGGATCTCGAAAGCTGGCAAGAAGGATGCTTATCTGGAGGGAGAGCTCCGCAGCAAGTGGGAGGAGTGGAGGGCGGATTGGTGTCTGATCGTTGAGGAGAACTCGGAGCCGTTTACTGCTCTGCGCGAAACCCCAGTAGTGCGCGGCAGTGATTGGAGTAGCCTGGCCCCGGAAGATGACAGACTAAGGATCGCCGTCACCCGGATCCTACGCCTCAGGCTTGCCGGGCTTACTGTAGGAGCGGTTGGAGCAGATTTCCTCCGCCGCCGCATCGCCTCCCTACAGGAGAGGAGGAGACCCGCCTGGGAATTCCAGAATGCGGCGGATATCATGAGGTTGCGGCCGGGCCTCAACTTCAACTTCACTGTCCTGGAGCTCAACGCGATGCTCCAGGAGCTGTTCAAGCACGACCCACAGCATCCCGAAGTGTTCTGGTTGCCGAGGGGCGTCGTACCGCTGTGCAACAACTCCGCGCTCGACCGTATCCGTGCAATAATGCCGCTGTGCGACTCGCACGGAATTGATCCAGCCTGGATAGAGCCTGCGGATGATGTTGTGCGGGCGTTCTTCGACAACTTGATAGAAGTGCCGGTCGATGCCGACGAGAAAAAAGGCCTCACTCGGGACACCACCGACGATGAGCTCAAGCGCATCGCCACCAGGATGGAAGAGGCGGCGGCAGCTGCCGCTGCGGGCGAGTTTGGGTTCACCGTGGAGGAGACAGAGGCAGCAGAGGCGAGAAGAGGTCCGCCGAGCATGACGTCGGGCCGAGCGGGCCCGCCGAGGACACGAGCGGCTCGCTGGAGATCGGCTCCTCTTCCTCTTCGTCTTCGTACATCTTGCCGCAAGCAGAGCCCCTGACTCCACGAGCAGAGCCCCCGGCTCCACAAGCAGAGCCCCCGGCTCCATCAAGAAGGCGTCTACGCAAGGCCGGGGACGTAGCGGAGCGGCGGGCGAGTCAACCCCCGCCGCGCCGCCCGACACGCTCCACCGCGGCAAGTTCTGTTGCCGCGGAAACACCTCGCGCTGCAGCGGCAACTGGGGCGGGGTCCTCTCGGCCTGCCGCTCCAGCTCCCGCCAAGCGGCCAAGGGATCCTACTCCTCCGCTTCCTCGCGCCGGAGGTGGGCCAGACTTTGACTTCTCCGCGCCCAGCTCCGACGAGGAAGAAGAAGAGTAAGATTCTTGTTGTACCTGCATGTCTTCAATACTTGTCGTCTTGTCTTGTATCTCATTTGCTTTACTCTGAACTTATTCCTTTTTAGGACGCTGGCCCAGAGAATGGCAAAGAGAGCCAAGGTCCCGGTGATTGTCATCGAGGATGATCCCACCGTGGCAGCAGGGGGTGCGCGTGAGGAAAACTTGCCAGACCCGACAGCTGTTCCTCAGAGCAGCCCCCAACGCAGCCCCCAGCGTAAGTATATGGTTTACTTCCTGCTGTTAGGCGCGCATGGATACAATTTGCTTGCTGATATCTGACCGTTGGCTTGTGTAGGAGCAGAGCAGCTCCACCAGGAGCGCCCGGAGGCCAACCCTGACGTGCCACCTGCTTCGACTACGTCGCCAAGGGAGAGTTCTCCAGCAAGGGAGAATCCCCCGACAAGGGAGAGCTCCCCGGCAAGAGAGAAGTCTCCGACGAGGGAGAGCTCCCCGGCAAGGGAGAAGTCCCCGGCAAGGGACAGTACCAGCGACCCCCCGGCAGCGGAGATCCCAACTACCGAGCCTGGTACAGGTACTCCTTGCTTCTAAACTTCCCTTGGGTTCTTCTTTTTGGATATTTGCTTGACTTTTCTTCCTTTTCCGGTCGTCAGATCCATCCACTGTGGAGCTAATGGAGACCGAGGTTGTTATTGATGACGCCGCTGCCACCGAAGAAACGGCCGGCGCTGATGATCCCGCCGGTGAAGAGGCCGCCAAGGCTGCCGCCGCAGCAGCTGACGAGGGGTCCGACGATCGTACTGACGACCCTGGGGCTGCAGGAGCGACAGGCGCTACACCGACCGCCGATCCTCCCGCCGCTGCCGCAGCGTCAGGCTCCGAAGAACCCCAGACACGCGTCTACTTGAAGGATGGCGCTGGCATCTTCATCAACCTCCCCTGGGCGTCAACGTCCAGAGCGCCAGTCGAAGGAGAAAGCTTTGACGTGGAGGTGCTTGCCTCCGCTGGGCTGACGTTGGTCGACGCACCAAGCAGCAGTAGCGACGAGACCGAAGAGGAGCGACTGCTGCGGAAGCTGGTGTCGCTCTACCGCGCCCGCCAGAACAAACTGGAGTCCCACGAAGCGCTCGTCGCGAAGGCGGGGGTGGACGTGGAGAAGCGCGCGGAGGAGCTCCGAGGCCTCAACCAGGCAGCTCTCCAGTCGCTGGCGGCGGAGCGGGTGCAGCTCGATGAGGCGCAAAAGGCTTTTATCCTCGAGAAGGCAGAGATTGCAGAGCAACAGCGGCTTGCCGCCGAGGCGTTATCTGCGCGGGACGATGAGTTGGTGCAGCTGAAGGCCAGCCTGGACAGCCACGAAGAGGAGCTAGCTATGCACGAGCAAGCACTCAGCGGAGCCCTCAAGGAAGCAAAGGACGCTGCCGCAGCTGCCGTGGCCGCCAAGAAGGAGCTGGAGGCGAAAGTGGCGCAGCTGGAGACTGATCTCAAGGCGAGCGGTGAAGCGCTTGCCGTGCTCAAGCATGAGCACGAGAAGGACTCCTACACCTTTGGCAAACTGCAGGGTCGTCTCGCCGAGAAGGTCAAGGAGCTTGACGCCGCCAAGGACTCCAAGGTTGATCTTGAGCTGAAGCTGGCTGCTTTGACCAAGACGCTGGACGGCGCCAGGGAGCAGGAGGCGGCCTTGAAGAAAGAGATCAAGGCCGACAAGGCGCTGCTGGAGAGCATCGCCGCCACCTAGAATGATTTTAGGGGAACTGTGGAGCGGTGGACGGAGGGCCTTGTGAATGCTACCGCAGACATCGACAAGGAGTTGGCGCTGCTGGGGGTGGAGGATCTCGGGTATTCCTATGACGGGAGCCTCCAATCCAGCGCCAAGCTCACCTTGTTCTTCAAAGGCGTGGCGACGGCCCTCCAGCAACTCCGGGAGAGGATCCCAAAGCAGCTGGCCGACGAGTCACGCGAGATCTGCGCGGGAGCTCTCAAAAAGGTGCTGATGAAGGTGGCCTTCCGCAACCCGGGCCTTCGCCTCACTAACATCCTCAGGTCCCTGCCGTCGAAAGCTGATCTAGAGGAGCTCGAGACCCTCGACGCACCCATTGTGGACAAGGTGAGAGGGATCAAGAGGGTTGAGGGAGACCGCGCGGACTAGGCCGCCTATTTTCTTCTTTTCTTGTCGTCGCTGGTCATGTTATGAAAACAATATATTAGATCCGCGACAAACTATCTTGTAATATAACTCTGTTTCAGGTCATGATTGCAATGCTATTCCCTTTACTCGATTCCTTCCTTTGTATGTTTTTGCCCTACGCTTTTAGGGAACTTGCCGGCGTAGGCACCTTTGCCGCGAGCGCTGAGTGTGGGACATCAGCAGCCTGCTGGCGGTGCCGTTACCGACAAGAAACCTTGTCGTGACTAGTCGCAGCTCGCTTAAGTTGCTGAGTGAACTCAAAACAAAGTAAGGGCGCGAATCTAGTCGCAGCACACTTAAACTGTTGAGCGAACTCGAAACAAAGTAAGGGCGCAACTAGCCACGAGCTGGTTCCTCCGCGCACAGGTTTTCCATACAAAGCATGGTCGTTCAAGGAAAATAACTTAAAATTAAAAAATCTGATTGCTCAAACTTTGGCACTTAGCTTTTCTGTCGTTTGCTTCCCGGCAAGGCGAAGTTTTTCCTGAACGACGCCGGGTCCATACCATTATCTTCCCCTTCCCCCCCGGCCAACTTGTGGGCGAAGGATCCTTAATTTCCTTGAAAAATAAAAGAAAGAAAGTAGAGAAAATAATGATATGGAGCCTTATGGCTCGTTATTGCTTACCGAGGGGGCTTGCTGCACAAAGTGTCAGATAATTCATGCAGAAAGGCATGAAATTGACAGGGTGTACGGAGCACGTGAGTTTTATTTATGCACATGGTCTGCGCCTGGCTTTGTACAAAGGATTACATGCAACAGCGGCAAGACTTGTACAAAATGGTGGTTGCCGGACAGGGTCCGGCAACCGCGCCTTACAGGTAAAATATACGAAGATGCTCGATGTTCCAGGAGTTGCTCACCGGAAAGCCATCTTCGGTCTCAAGGCGGACAGCGCCAGGCCTAGTGACTCGTTTCACCCGGTAAGGGCCTTCCCACTTCGGCGTCAACTTGTTGGAATTCTTGGCGGAATGAACGTGCCGAAGAACAAGGTCACCTTCCTCGAGACTTCTGGCTTTAACTTTGCGGCTATGGTAGCGGCGCAAAGCTTGCTGGTATCGAGCAGCTCGTATAGCAGCCTGAAGACGGTCTTCCTCAAGGAGCAGCGCGTCATCTTGTCGCAGCTGCTCTTGCTCAAGCTCATCATAAGCGAGCACTCGAGGTGACCCGTATACGAGTTCCGTGGGGGTAACTGACTCTGCTCCATAGACTAGAGCAAAAGGTGTCTGGTCAGTGGCTCGATTTGGCGTCGTCCTGATCGACCAAAGAACCACCGGCAGCTCCTCGATCCAGTTTCTTCCGCACTTGTGCAGCCTGTCGAAAGTCCGGGTCTTGAGTCCACGCAGCACTTCAGCATTTGCCCTCTCTGCTTGACCGTTGCTCCTAGGGTGAGCAACAGAAGCGAAGCAGACCTTGGCGCCAAGGTCTTGGACGTATTGCTTGAAGGTGCGACTCGTGAATTGTGTACCGTTGTCGGTGATGATCCTGTTAGGGATTCCGAAGCGGCAAACAATCGACCTGAAGAACTTGACTGCTGACTGTGCTGTCACCTTCCTCACTGGTTCCACTTCCGGCCACTTTGTGAACTTGTCGATTGCGACGTACAAGTACTCAAAGCCCCCGACTGCTCGGGGGAAGGGGCCGAGGATGTCGAGCCCCCAGACCGAAAATGGCCAGGATAAAGTGATCGTCTGGAGAGCTTGAGCTGGTTGGTGTATCTGCTTGGAATGGAACTGGCACGGTTCACACTTGGTTACTTGTGCAGTTGCATCCTGGAGGGCTGTCGGCCAAAAGAAGCCTTGCCGGAAAGCTTTGCCGGCAAGTGCTCTTGCGCCAATGTGGTGACCACAAATGCCTCCATGTATCTCTGCCAACAGCCTCTGTCCATCTTCCCGGGGAATACACTTCAATTTCACACCGTTGAGTCTGCTTCTGTACAGTGCGTTGTCGACGAACTGGTACATACTTGACTGCCGGGCTACTCTTTCCGCTTCTTCTGGCTCTTCGGGAAATTCTCCTGACTGGAGGAAACGGACGATCTGCTGCGCCCAGGCTGGAGCCTGCGGCTCGACAACAAGGACTAAAGGCATATCTGCTACTGCGGGAACATACGCTTCGACGGCGAGAACCTGCGGCTCAGCCAGAGCTTGACGTTCCCTGGCAAGTCTGCCGGAGCAAAACTTGTCGGGAGCATGTGCTTCAACGAAACAAACCCTGGGGCTTGTCGGAGCAGACTGCTCCTCAGCACTCTTGGCGTTGATCTTGGGGACCTTCTTGGCGGCGGCTTCGGGAAGCTCTGCCGGAAGATAGTCACTAGAAATCAACTTCCTCTTCTTGCTCTGTCCAGTTGATGGCGTCACGGATGGTTGAGTCAGCTTGAGCACAAAGATCCCTAGTTACACAGGTAACTTAAGTGCCGCGCACTTTGACAGGTCGTCGGCGATGTCGTTCTGAGCTCTTGGAACATGTTCCATTTGTAGGCCGACAAAGCGCTCTTCCAGCTTCCTCACTTCATCAATGTAAGCTTCCATCAATGGACTCTGATAATTCTTGTTCACTTGGCGGACGACAAGCTGCGAGTCACCCCTGACAATGAGTTGCTTGATCCCAAGGTCTACCGCGATCCTGAGACCGGCAAGCAATCCTTCATATTCTGCGGTATTGTTTGTTGCTTGCTCCTTGGGAAAGTGCATCTGGACTACGTACTTGAGGTGCTCTCCGGTGGGTGCGACAAGCAGCACACCAGCACCGGCGCCTTGCAGCGAGAACGCACCATCAAAGTACATAAACCACTCTTTGTTTGCTTCCTTGACGGGGATGCTCGTCTGTGGAATTTCTTCGTCTGGTGTTGGCGTCCACTCTGCTATGAATTCTGCCAATGCTCTGCTCCGGATAGTTGAAGTGCTCTCAAACTTGAGGCCAAAGCTTGACAGTTCCAGTGCCCACTCAACAATCCTGCCTGTTGCTTCTGGATTCTGCAGTATCTTCTTCAGCGGAAAGCGAGTGACAACTGTGATCTCATGTGCTTGGAAGTAATGGCGCAGCTTTCTCGAGGCCATGAGAAGGCCGAAAAGCAACTTCTGCACACCAGAGTACCTTGACCTAGCCCCCTGCAGAAGGGAACTGACAAAGTAGACTGGGCGCTGCACCATTTTCTTCTTCTGTATCCCTTCGCACATCTGCGCAGATCCATCTTCGTCGGGACCAGAGCTTGTCGGGGAAGCCCCCTGCTTGTCGCTGGATGTGCTTGCCGCGGTCGCTGGCTAATCATCTGCCTCTCTCTCCGCTACTAACGTAGCACTAACCACTTGATTGGTTGCCGCCAGATATAGCAGCAACTTCTCTTGTGGTTTAGGTGCGACAAGTATTGGAGTGGAGGACAGGTATCTCTTCAAGTCCTGCAGCGCAGCCTCCGCTTCCGGAGTCCATTTCATTGGACCTGCCTTTTTCAAGATTTTGAAAAACGGCAGGGCGCGCTCAGCAGACTTAGAGATAAACCTATTGAGAGCCGCCACGCAGCCGGCAAGTTTTCGTACATCCTTGACGCGCTTCGGTGCTTCAATCTGCTCAATGGCCTTGATTTTGTCGGGATTGGCTTCAATTCCCCTCTGAGACACGAAGAATCCGAGAAGCTTGCCGGACGGGACTCTGAACACGCACTTCTCGGGCTTGAGCTTGAGGCTGATCTTGCGTAGATTTGCAAAAGTCTCTTCTAGATCTTGAATCAGAGTTGCTTTGTCCCTGCTCTTGACCACTATGTCATCCATGTAGGCTTCCACATTTCTGTGTATTTGCGGCTCAAAAGCAGTATGGACTACCCTTGCGAATGTTGAACCAGCATTCTTCAAACCGAAAAGCATTCGTACAAAACAGTACGTGCCGCATGGAGTGATGAACGCGGTTTTCTCCTCATCCTCTTCTGCCATGAAGATCTGATGGTATCCTGAGTATGTGTCAAGAAATGAAAGCAAATCGCATCCGGCTGTGGAGTCGACAATCTGGTCAAGGCGCGGCAAGGGAAATGGGTCTTTGGGACAAGCTTTGTTGACATCGGTGAAGTCGATGCAAAGCCTCCATTTCCCGTTTGCCTTGCGCACGACTACAGGATTGGCCAACCACGTGGGATGGAGCACTCCTCTGACGAGGCCTGCTGCTTCTAACTTCTTGATCTCTTTGGCGATGAATTCTTGGCGCTCCACTGCTTGTTTCCTGACTCTCTGCTTGACGGGCCGTGCATGAGGACAGACGGCAAGGTGGTGCTCGATTACTTTCCTGGGAATGCCGGGGATGTCAGACGGTTGCCACGCAAACACATCAACATTCGCCCGCAGGAAAGCAACGAGCGCGCTTTCCTATTTAGGGTCGAGAGTGGCACTGATGGTGAAGGTACCACCAGTGTTGTCCTCCTTGGCGGACACCTTCTTGGTCACTGGCGGAGCTGCCATCGTCTTCTTACACTTGCCGATGGAGCTCGATGGTGCGTCCTCGACGGTAGCGCAGCACTCCGAAGAGGTGCGCTTGTCGGAGTGGGCACCAGAGCTCTTGCCAGACTTGGTCTTCTTCTTCCCCCCGGGAGCTTCAGCGGCAAGTGTCTCGCGATCTGCGGCGGCTGCTGCTTCCCGGTAGATCTTGTCGGCGCAGATAAGAGCGTCTTTCTTGTCGCCATGTACAGAGATGACACTTATCGGGCCTGGCACCTTCAGCATGTTGTACGCGTAGTGAGAGGCCGCCATGAACTTGGCGAGCGCCGGACGGCCGAGAATCCCATTGTAAGGCAATGGAAAATCGGCAACGTCGAAAGTGATCCTCTCAGTCCTGAAGTTCAGCTCGCTGCCAAATGTCACCGGCAGCGTGATCTTCCCCTTCGGCTTGCTCCTTCCCGGGTTGATTCCTTAGAACGTGCCGGTCTCTTCGAGCTTGCTGTCAGGGACTTGGAGTCTCCGGAGCACAGCAGAGGAGATCAGGTACAAGCCGGCCCCGCCGTCAACTAGCATCTTAGTGACCTTGAGGTTGCGGATAGTTGGTGAGACCAACATCGGGAAACACCCGACAGCAGTTGTGCGATCGGGGTGGTCCTCAATATCAAAGATGATAGGCGTGCTGGACCATTTCAGAAGCTTGCGTGACTCAACGGGTGGTTCTGCTGCATTGACTTCCCGCACCCACTGCTTGAGCTGGCGGTGTGAAGTATGCAGAGAAGCACAGCCGTCAACGCACAAAACTTCTGTGGCTTTCTAGAACTCCTGCTCGCTGGTCTCGGCATCATCCATGTCTTCTTCGTCGTCGTCATCTTCATCCTTGTCGCGGCCACGGGGAGGTCTGTCGCCTTGCCGCTGCTTGGCGTTGCCGCGGCGTCCCCCCCGGCCGGTGCGCTTCGTACCGGATCCTTCAGCACCTCCTTGGGCCTTCTCCTTGTCGCGTCGCTCATATTTGGCCTTTTGCAGCTCAACGAGCTGCTCGACCTTCTTGCAGCTCTGGAGGTCATGGCCTTTGGTGCGGTGAATCTTGCAGTACTGCTTGTTGGTGTCGTCCTGCTTGTCGGCGGCCACCACAGCCTAGCAGTTGGCGCATGCGGCAACCTCCTTGCCGGAGCTACTAGTCTTGGCTGTCTTGGCGCCACCTTTGTTGCCGGACTGCTCGACAACTAGCACATCTTTGCCTTTCCTCTTCCTGTTGTTCCGCCGCCGGTTTTTGCTTGCCGGGGTGGCATCATCGCTATCAGATCCTCCTGTTCCTGCGTTCTCTCCGGGGAGTTTCCTCCCTTCCTCAGCACGTGCACATCTGTCGGCCAGGGCATACAACTCACTGACGTCTCTGATCTTGCACATCGCCATCTCCTCCCGCATCCTGCGGTTACGCACGTTCTGGTGGAACGCACTGATGACCGCGACAGGGTGGACGTCTGGGATGTTGCGCTGCACTTGGCTGAATCTCTGGATGTACTTGCGTAGAGGCTCCCCTTCCTTCTGGGCAAGCAGGTGAAGATCACTCTCCTGGCCATGAGGTTTGTGGCCGCCTGTAAAGGCGCCGACAAACTGATGGCATAGGTCCGCCCAGGAAGATATGAAGTTTTCCGGCAAGTGCATGAGCCAGGACCTGACGTTGGGCTTGAGCACCAGAGGGAAGTAGTTGGCAAGGATCTTGTTGTCTCGCCCCCCGGCAGCCTGCACCGCGATGGTGTAGATGCTGAGGAACTCCGACGGATGCAGCCTGCCGTCGTACTTCTCTGGTACGTCTGGTTTGAAATTCTTCGTGCTGGGCCACTGGACTTGCCGCAGCTCACGAGTAAACGCAGGGCAACCTACCGCGTACGGCAGGTCGCCTGGTTCCCCTGGTGCTTGCATGTCGACAGTGGGGCCAGCGCGTCGGTCTGATTGACGCCGCGTTTCTCTTCGGCGCTCGATACGGGTACGAGCGTCTTCTTGCTGCCGTTCGTGAAGAACGTGGCGCTGATCGCGACGAGTTCGTGGATCTGATGAAGCAGTGGAGTCGCTATCGTGGCGGACCTGGCGAGTCGGCGATCTTGGCCTTCGGGGAGGAGAGTGCACGGTGGTTGCACCCCCACCGGTTTTGTCGCCATCGGCTCGCACCTGGCTGGCCTGCCGCGGCTGCGATGTGGTCGCCGGCCATGGAGTGTCGCCGTTGGCGAAGCCGATGAGACTCTGAATGGTGGCCCTCCAGTCGTCGATCTTGTCCGGCGTTGGAGGGAAGTCTAGGAGCAGTTGAGCTCGTGCCAAAGCTTCTGCTGGAGTGGCGGGTAACGGTGGTGAACGGTGCGAGGAGCGGGATATGCTCGGACTTCCAACGATGTTAGAAGGAGCAGTATTCCGTCCAGGCGACCGTGCCTCGCTCACGCCAGCACGTTGGCGTGCATGTTGGCCTTGAGCATCCCGGGACCCGCCCGCCCGATTTGGGTCCAGCGAGCATATGGTACCGTGAGTACCACGACGCTGCCGGTCCTGCGCCTCTTGAGATGGGCGCGGTGCGTCTACGGACGCCCGGTCGTTGTGGGAGCCGGCTACGCCACCGACGGGCAGTGTGGTCTTGTCCTTGGACTTGGTGGAACCGTGGGCTCCCTTGTCGACGCCCGTTCTTCCGCCGGCGTCCTCCCCACCGGCCGTTTGTTCCGGCGGCAGTGGATTCGACGCGGACGACGCAGCCGCCTCTGAAGCCTTCTTCTTCAGCGGCATGTCGATGAAGTCGATGAAGATTTAGCTCGCGTGAACGCCGGATCAGGTTCACACAACCTCGACGCCCCCTACCTGGCGCGCCAAAGATGCCGGGGTTTTCTGGCTCCTCAAGCACCTATGGGGATGGAGCCCCTTCTCGGTTCGGCGGGGGGCGGAGGTTGCGCGAAGAGCGGATCGAGGCGAAACACACGGGGTTTTTTTACCCAGCTTCGGAGCTCTCAGGAGAGATAATACTCCTACTGCTGCTTTGTGGATTGTATTGAGTTCTTGCTCGGGAGCGCTGAGTGGTACAGTACACTCAAGCAGTTAACAAAACCGAGCGTTCTTCTGTTTTCCTCCCAGAGATCGCTCTTCGGGGGCCGATCCCCCTCTACGTTGTGCATGGGCCTCCTTTTATAAGTTCAAGGGGTCTCCAACAGGTGGCAACGTAGGTAAGGGTAAAAATGGAAATATGCTGTGGTAGGTACAGCTACCTGCACAGTGTATCATACCTAACCCTGACGGCAGGGGACAAAGGCATTAAATGCCTATCTACGTCGCAGGAGTCGGTCTACTTGTCATGGACGTGATGCCTATGTACATGATCATACCTAGATATTCTCATAACTATGCTCAATTCTATCAATTGCTCAACAGTAATTTGTTCACCCACCGTAATACTTATGCTCTTGAGAGAAGCCACTAGTGAAACCTATGGCCCCCGAGTCTATTTTCCATCATATTAATCTTCCAACACTTAGCTATCTTTATTGCCTTTTATTTTACCTTGCATCTTTATTATAAAAATACCAAAAATATTATTTTATCATATCTATCCTATCTCACTTTCGTAAGTGACCGTGAAGGGATTGACAACCCCTTTATTGCGTTGGTTGCGAGGTTTTTATTTGTTTCTGTAGGTGCGAGGGACTTGAGCATGGCCTCCTACTGGATTGATACCTTGGTTCTCAAAAACTGAGGGAAATACTTACGCTACTTTACTGCATCACCCTTTCCTCTTCAAGGGAAAACCAACGTGGTGCTCAAGAGGTAGCAGTAGGCTACTCAAGGCCGAGTGTGAGGACCACGGCGACCTGGGTGACCGGTCCTCGACCCGATCCACGTGGATGAGCAAGTCATAGCGCTCGGCACCGGGCGGCGGAGCCACCCTACGGTCAAGGGGCGAGAAGCCCTCCATCTCCTCCACCCGGCCGGCGCCTTGGGGCAGCTTCCAGTAGGTGTGCCTAGTCGGGATGAACGCCATGTCCCAGACCCACACCCAGCAGGCTAATATTTTGGTGTGGTCGCGCTCCAGGGTGCAGCTGTGCACTCTGTCGATGTTCACCTTGTCTCCGAAGACCTCCTGGACTCCCTTGATCAACCAGTACTGGTGGGGGAAGTGCTCGATGATGCATCGGACGTGGAGGTTAATGGTGTCGTGGCCCGCATGGTCGTTCTCTCTCTCCAGGGCGGGATGGCGAAGGCGATGTCGTCCGAACGCAGAGTACCACGGCGGACCGTGTTTTAGTGGTGGGCCGGCTGCGTGAATATGATGAAGAAGTCTGCCGGGTTGTGCGCCGTCACCCGCAGGTGATGATGGAGGACGCACAGCTGCGCCTCCAGAGCATGGCCCACCGCCATTGGTGAGGTTGCGCAGACGCTGTCGATGGCGCGCAGCGTGATAGCATGGCAGCAGAGGAAGAAGATGCTCTGCTCGATGGTCGGGGTGGACATGCCGACCTTGTGGCTGGAGCGGCGGTGGCACGCCGGATCGACCAGACCGAGATCGGCCATGGCTTTTGTGGGTGGGGCCCGAGGGAGGGGGAGGAGGAGGGGTGGGGAAGCGCAGGCACTCGTGGGCAAGGGCGCGAGGAGGGAAGGGGCCTATCCTACTGGGAGCAGGGCCACCGCGGCCATTGCGAGGGTTTTGAGGACACTCACAACCAAAATGACCGAAGAGCTCGTAGATCATGGAGCGGAAGGGGTCGTGGCAATCTTTCCGGCGGTAGTGCTTACTGAGGTAGCAGAAGCAGTGTCTGTGAAAGCGGCTTAAGAAGGCCTCACGACCATCTATGGCATTTAAGTCAGGCAGCAGATCCGAGTGAGGAGTTGTGCGCGCCACCTGAGAGTCCACCGGATCTAGAGTAGGCTTGCGGTATCTTCGGGAGCTGACCTCGGTCCAGCCATCACCCATGTCGAAAGAGGGAATGCTGACCGCAGGGGATGGGACAACGATGATGGACTGCAGGCGACAAGGAGGGGGTGAGCTAGGATCCGCCGGATCTACTGGAGCGCCCGCTGTAGAGCATTCACCCCTCAGCAGGAGCCGCGGCGGGGAATAAGGATCTGGGGGCGGCGAGGCCCGAGCTTCCGGGACCACGGATGGGTCGGGGGAGGCAACAACTGGGCTGCCCTGCGGTCCAGAGCCTGCACCAGCAAGCAAAGAGGGTGGCGCTCCCATGCTGGACAGTGGGAGGTGGCCACCGCGGCTCCGCGGGGGAGAGAGGAGCATGCTGGCTACCTACGCGACGTGGGGGGAGAGAGAGAGGAAGTGACATCTAGTTTTGACTAGCACAAACAACACCAAATACGCAATGTGTCCTGAATCCCGCCCTTGACTTTTGATTGCTCTTTTATTTTTAACAAAGGGAAACATTTATAATCCGTAGACTGGCCGAAGCTTCGGCCGTTCACTGCGCTCGCCGCTCAAGATCCACCTAGTACTAGTAGGAGCCACCACCGTTGCATCACTATTCCATTTTTATCTCTCACGCAAATCGCTCTGAGGCACTCATTCTTCTTGGCCAACAGCTTGTCTCCCTCCTCCCGTGTATCGCTCCACACCTACCCAGCAGCTCGCCGGTGATACTGCCTCGTGATACATCTCCAACGTATCTATATTTTTTTATTGTTCCATGTTGTTATATTATCAATCTTCGCTGTTTTACAATCATTTATAGTCATTTTATATCATTTTTTGGTACTAACATATTGACATAGTGCCAAGTGCCATTTGTTGGTTTTTACATCGCAGAAAATCAATATCAGACGGATTCCAAATGCCCCAAAACTTCACGGAGAATTTTTATGGGCCAAAAGGAACACAACAGGCCCTGGCTGCGCTTGGGGGTGCCTCGAGGGATGCACAACCCACCGGGGCGCGCCCTGGTGGGTTGTGCCCACCTCGGGTGCCACCGAACCGCCTCTTTGCTCTATAAATACCCCAATATTCCAGAAACCCTAGGAAGATCGACGAAATATTCATCCAGCCGCCGCAGAGTCTTGAACCACCAGATCCAATCTAGACACCTTCTCAGATGGGGTTCACCTCCTCCATTAGTGCCTCTCCGATGATGCATGAGTAGTTCTTTGTAGACCTTCAGGTCCATAGTTAGTAGCTAGATGGCTTTCTCTCTCTCACTGGATTCTCAATACAATGGTCTCTTGGAGATCCATATGATGTAACTCTTTTTGCGGTGTGTTTGTTGGGATCTGATGAACTTTGACTTTATGATCAGTTATATCTTTTTATATCCATGAAAGTTATTTTAGTTTCTTTGATCTCTTATATGCATGATTGCTTATAACCTCGTATTTCTTCTCCGATATTTGGGTTTTGTTTGGCCAACTTGATCTATTTATCTTGCAATGGGAAGAGGTACTTTGTAGTGGGTTCGATCTTACGGTGCTTGATCCCAATGATAGAAAGGGAAACGACACGTATGTATCGTTGCTACTAAGGACAAAACGATGGGGTCTATCTCTACATAGATAGATCTTGTCTACATCATGTCATCGTTCTTATTGCATTATTCTGTTTTTTCATGAACTTAATACATTAGATGCATGCTAGATAGCGGTCGATGTGTGGAGTAATAGTAGTAGATGCAGGCAGGAGTTGGTCTACTAATCTTGGACGTGATGCCTATATAATGATCATTGCCTGGATATCGTCATAATTATTTGAAGTTCTATCAATTTCCCAATAGTAATTTGTTTACCCACCGTTTGTTATTTTCCTCAAGAGAAGCCACTAGTGAAACCTACGGCCCCCGGGTCTTCTTTCTCATATATTTGCCTTTGCGATCTACTTTTCTCTTGCATTTATTTTCAGATCTATTAAACCAAAAATACAAAAATACCTTGCGGCGATTTTTCTTTATTTATTTTATTTGGCGTTCGATCTATCAATTTACTACAAAAATGTATCCCGTCCGCGCACCGTTTCGGGCGCCGTTACCCGAAAGGGATTGACAACCCCTTTAACACGCCGGGTTGCGAGTGGTTGTTATTTGTGTGCAGGGGATACTTACATTGTGTTGCTTGGTTCTCCTATTGGTTCGATAACCTTGGTTTCATATATGAGGGAAATACCTACCGCCGCTGTGCTGCATCATCCCTTCCTCTTTGGGGAAATACCGACGTAGCTTAAAGCGACATCAGAAGGGATTTTTGGCACTGTTGCCATGGAGCATCAAGTCAAGATAGTCTTCCGGCCACGTGCCAATTTGTGGCGCCATTGCCGGGGAGGATCTTCAACATATACCAGGTTCCTAATCACAAATCTCATCTCCTCGTAATTTACATTATTTGCCATTTGGCTCTCGTTTTCCTCTCCCCCACTTCACAAAAAATTGCCGCTTTATTCGCCCCTCTTTTTCGTTCGCCATTTTCTCGCCATGTCCGATCTTAGGAGAGCTAAGGGTTTTCTCCTGAGTCTTAATACTTTGGATAGCCCCTCTGTCCTCTCTAAGCTCATAAACAATGATGCTATGGAAGGATCTACCGGGGTGGTTAAGGAAAATCTTAACCAATGTGATGAAGATGATTCCAGAATTTTTTGTTATTTACTTGATGAATCTTTGAAAGATGCTTGGGATAGGTTGTTGAGAATTCGAGCTAGCTATGTGCCCCAATATCAAACAGAGATATACTTGAAAAGTTTTTATGCTGGTTTACTTCTTCCTTCAAGCAAGTTTTAGACTCTATTTTTGAAAACAATTTTCTTGAAGGGGATGCCGTTGAGACTTATGAGAAGATGAAAACCATATTTGGGCACCCCAAACGAGAAAATGTTGAATCAACTACTCTTATGTGCTTTTATCAAAATGATAAAATTAAAGAGATGAAGGCTAGTTTAGATATGAATTTTCGCAACATGCTTAATCTTTCTTCTGCTATTAATGGCCATGTGCTTTCATAGAATAGAAAATTAAATGCCATTGACAGGAAATTTTCCCTTTTCTTTGCAAAGAATAAGGATGACAAAACTTAGATCCTTGCTTTATGCCTAGCTAAGGGCGCAAAACTATAGCGCTTGTTGGCAGGCACCAAATGAATAAAATTTATTTTTTCTTTTTGCTTTCTTTTCTTGAGTGTTAGCACAATTATTCTACTATTAAGATTTAGTTTTTTGTGTTTTAATTAGTATTTGCGCCAAGTAGAACCGATAGGATCTTCTTGGGTGATAGTTGTTTGATCTTGCTGAAAAAGACAGAAACTTTGCGCTCATGAAAATAATTCTCATTTTTTATAAGAAAGTGATTTTGCCCTGATTCTTTTTGCAGAAGATTAATATACAAATTTGTCAGGTCATCCTATTTTTCAGAATTTTTGGAGTTCCAGAAGTTTTCGTGTAAGTCAGATTGCTACAGACTGTTCTGTTGTGACAAATTCTGTTTTCTTTGTGTTGTGTGCTTATTTTGATGGCTCTATGGTTTTCTGTGATAAGTTTTTGCCATAGAAAAGTTGGAATACATTAGATATAATACAAAAACAAAATATGAATTGGTTTGATACAGTACTTATAGTAGTGGTTTGCTTTCTTACACTAACCGATCTCACAGAGGTTTTGTTGAGTGTGATTGAAGTTTTCAAGTTTTGGGTTATGTTACGATGGATGAAGGAAGGATAGAAGAGCCTAACCTTGGGGATGCCCTGGCATCACAAGCCATTATCCAAAAATGAGCAACCAACTAAGGTTGGGGATGCCCCCGAGTGGCATCCCGTCTTTCTTCTAACGACCATCGGTATTTTACTTGAAACTATATTTTTATTCTCCACATGATATGTGTTTTGCTTGGAGCGTCTTGTATGATATGAATCTTTGCTTGTTTTATTTTGTTTTTTAAGTCATCAATCCTTGCTGGAAACACCTATTTGAGAGAGCCAAAATTATGTCATGACTTGTTAGAATTGCTCTCTATGCTTCACTTAAATTTTTATGAGCAATGGACTTGCTCTAGTGCTTCACTTATATCTTTTTGATCACGGTGTGCTTTAGTATTTTTGAAGAAAATGCTCTCTTGCTTTACTTAGATTTATTTGAGAGTTAGTAAATTTTCAAGAAATTCTCTCTTGCTTCACTTAAATTAATTTGAGAGAAAGAAAAAAATTATGCTCATGATCTTCACTTATATTTGTTGGAGCTTGTCAAAAGCAACACATGAGAATTAGTCCCAATGTGATAGATATCCAAGAAGGATATAATTAAAAAAATCATGAAGACCATTGGACAAAATAAACTCGATTCTTAGTAATAGTTCTGAGATATGATGGTGTGATATGTGAGTTATGTTGATGAGTAATTATGCTTTAGTAAGAATATTGGTCTTAAGGTTTGTGATTCCCTATGCAAGTATGAAAGTCAATAGTCGTGCAATGAAATTATATCCTACTTGTATTGCATTATTCCGTGTTATTTATGCTTAATGCTTGCTTACACTACATAAAAAGACACTTCCGTGATGATACATGTTTGTCACAGTAGGTTACGTTTTCTGTCATGCATGTACATCCATGACAAATTTATGACAGAATCAAGATAGTTATACCTTGGACGCTTCTCAATCTTGGTTGGACGCTTCTCAATCTTTTGCTAGCCTTCATTTTGCACTAAGCATGATCTCTACTTGTGCATCCAAAACCTTTAAACCAGTTTTGCCACATGAGTCCACTATATCTACCTATATGCGGTATTCTTTTGCCGTTCTAAGCAAATTTTTATGTGCCACCTTTAATTTTCAAAATAAACTTCTCTTTTGTGTGTTTGTTTCGCTCGCGGAGTGGTGAGGGATGGCTAATATTTTCCATGCTAGATGTGTTATTCTCACGATGAGTGTTTATTCACTTGTCATTGCACGAGAGTAAGGCAAAGGTATTAAGGATGCCCAGTCCTGAAATGCAAAAAAATGAATTTACTTTATCTTGTCAAATAATAAATTCCTTGGAAAGTGTTGGTACGGAGGGCAACAGTGGTTACGGCTAGCCATGGAAAGTGAAAGTATGGTGGAAAAAGGAATAAACTTTATTTTCAGTTTGGGAACCGCCTGTGATATATCTAGCATGGAAAGTATTGTGAACTCTAAGTCGTTTTCGTTGGTGGGATCGATACACCTCCCAAAATGTTTTTATCTCTAATTTTTTTGCTTCGAGATCTGGCACTTCTACAAATCCCTACTTTCCTCTGCGAAGGTGTCCGCGTCCTGGGAACGGGGGTGCCCAGACTTGCCTGCCTGGGGCCCAGGGCGTGGCTCCACCAACAGCCTGACACGACCCACCTTTGGCAGCAAGCACTCAAGACCCTCGAAAGGGGCCAAGCCTCGCGAGGCGGACGACACGAAGACCTCCCTAGGGGCGGCCTCGCTAGGCTGGCTCCCGAGGAGCAGAGATATCTATGCAAGGGGCACCTCGCAAGGTCCGCGTGACCTGAGCCATGACGACCAAGGCCAGGCGAGCGATAGTGAGCACAGAGTGCATGTTTCCTCCTTGGCGCTAAAGGGGCAAGCACAGGCGAGGAGTCCCAAGGCATGAAGCAAAGGTTTCCATATCGGTGCACCAAGACTAAGACCAGCATGACGGGGGTCACTGATGACCCACAAGTATAGGGGATCTAGCGTAGTCCTTTCGATAAGTAAGAGTGTCAAACCCAACGAGGAGCAGAAGGAAATGACAAGCGGTTTTTAGTAAGGTATTCTCTGCAAGCAGTGAAATTATCGGTAACAGATAGTTTTGTGATAAGGTAATTTGTAATGGGTAACAAGTAATAAAAGTAAATAAGGAGCAGCAAGATGGCCCAATCCTTTTTATAGCAAAGGACAAGCCTGGACAAACTCTTATATTGAGAAAAGCGCTCCCGAGGACACATGGGAATTATCGTCAAGCTAGTTTTCATGACGCTTATATGATTCGCGTTCGTTACTTTGATAATTTGATATGTGGGTGGACCGTTGCTTGGTGTCGGTGTACAAAAGTAGGGGATCTCCTTTTGACCCCTTTACTTGTACACGGACAGTCGGAGTCGCGTCCATGGCCACACTAAGCAGGGCAGGGAAGGGAAGCCGGAGCGCAAGGCAACCAAAGCAACACCAAGTCAAGAGACACGAAGATCAAGGGGGCGAGGGGGACTCCCCCGACAAGTCCCTTGCCGGGGTGGCCTCCGTGGCCCCGGCAAGAGCCTTGCCAGGGCAACTTGCCCGACGCCAGCGGGGCGCGCCACCCTTGGGCCCAAGGGTTTCCAACAACCACATTGGAACCATGGCTCAGGAGGCGCCTCTGTGGTGGCATGTTGATCTTCATCAAGATCATAAACACACGAGAATAGATGGGGACAGAAGACGACGACCCTTAGTGAGATCCTTGTCGAGGAGATCCACGAGACCCCCCGGCAAGACCCTTGCCGGGGCCCGGGCAAGGCCCTTGCCGAGGACACTTACAGGGCCGCGGCCAGCCCACGTCTGCCAAGACTACACCGCCGCTCCCATGCAGCTGCTAGCTCAACCAGCTAGGCAGGCACCTGCGTGGCAGCGTGCGGCCTCTACGCCGACTTAGCTAGCACCTGCGTGGTGGCATGCAGATCTTCGTGAAGACTCCACCACCATGCCAGCCCAGCAGCCAGCCAACGTGGTGCTTCAACGCCTCGTCAGCTCGGACGCGTGTTGCAGCCAGGTGAGGTGGCGATAGCTGGGATGAGCTTCCTTGCCGTCCCCGATAAACCAAGAGGGGCACGTCAGCAGTGCATTAAATGCGTTTGTCCGACGGTGCCAGAGGAGAGACTCATCCACTTTACACCCTTCAACCTCATGTGTGCCACTGTGGCAACCCCTTTTGCCTATAAAAGGAGGCCCGAGGCGACCAAGAGAAGGATTCAGATCTTTTGGGCTACCCACACACCGTAGCTAGCTCAAGAACTCACGAACACTCAAATACAAACACCAAAGCAGGACTAGGGTATTACACATCTCCGGCGCCCGAACCTGGGTAAACGATCTTTGTGCTTCCAGCCAGAGCCGCTCTTTGCACAACCCCGCAACCGCCAACCGTAGAAGGGCCCAGTGATCCCATAGGTGTCGTTCCACACCGACATCTTTGGCGCGCCAGGTAGGGGGCACAGTTGTGAAAATCTGGTCTATCAGTTAGCCTAGAAGTTCTTCATCACCATGGCTCCAAAGAAGATGACGATCACGGCGATCGATTCCTCCGGAGCCGAACGGCCTGTACTGGTGCGGGCGAGTAGCGGGGCGGTCGCAGAAAGAACCCGGGGTGCGTCCCGCGAACACCAACATCGCTCTGGCAGTCAGAGCCTGGTGAGCGGCATCGTTCATGCGTGAGAGGACGGGCCGCACGCCGCCAAATCCAATTATGGAGCTGGGGCCCCCGCAGGCGGCGCGGGGCCCTCCGGGGGCGGCGCCGTGCCACCCACGGGCGAAGCGGAGACCTCCAAGACGCCTACGCCGGCGCCCGTGACACGCTCTTCCCAGGGTGTGCGCGATGAGCAGCGTCACCATGCTGGTGACCCCGGACGCCGCCGTGGGAAGAGTCTTGTGCATCATTCGCGGGACGAAGGACGCCAGCATGCCTGCCAAAGTGCTGGTGAAAATGGCGCACAGCCCCCGGGCCGTGATAGAGCTCCTTCTAACGTGGTTAGAAGGCGGAGGGCGTCACGATCCACGCAGCTTTCGCTGCCACCCATGCCAGCAGAAGCGTTGGCGCGCGCGCAGCTGCTCCTCGACTTCCCTCCTGCCGCGGAAAAGCTTTATGAGTGGAGAGCCACCATCCGGAGCCTCGTTAGTGTCACCAACAAAGATGAACTGCAACCGGTGGGGCCCTCGGGCCGACGCTCCGTCGAGCCACCACATGCCAGCGGTGGAAGGACCGGAGGCGCTGCAGCCACGATGCACTCTCCTCCCCCACTCCAGTTGCCGCGGGTGCCGGTCCGTCGTGATGACGATTGTGATAACATTTCCATAGCGTTGTCTGACCCATGGACCCACCACGATCAGCACCAAGTTCTTCCCGAGCGAGCCCATGAAGACACTTGAACCACCATCGAACGCCGTCGCGACACGTGCCACCAGTCAGATAGGTGGGCAGGGCCCACTATGGACCACCCAGCGCCGGGAGGCTCCGGTGGCCTACCCTACGAGGTGGGTTGTCCGGCCTTTACCTGTGAGCTGCAGTAGTTCCAGTGGCCGTCCCACCGCACATTTAAGCCCGATGTCGGCGAGAAGTACAACGGAAGACCCAGCCGCCGGAGTTCCTCAGCATCTACAGCATCACGATGCAAGCCCCTAGAGCTCGCGATGACAAGGTGCTTGCCAATTACTTCCCGTTGGCACTGAAACCAAATGTCATGTCTTGGTTGATGCACTTGCTGACGGATTCCATTTCTTCTTGGTCGGATCTGTGTCATGAGTCCGTTGGTGCCTTCACTGGAGACCACCAAGCTCATGGCCACGCCAGTGATTTGCATATAACTCCCCAGAAGGAAGGTGAAACCCTGCGCAAGTACATAAAGAGGTTCAGCAGGGTGCAATAAAACATCCCAGAAGAAGAAGACCGGCAAGACCTCTTGAGGGAGTCCTAGATTAGGGGGTATCCGGACAGCCGGACTATAACCTTTGGCCGGACCGTTGGACTATGAAGATACAAGATTGAAGACTTTGTCCCGTGTCCGGATGGGACTCTCCTTGGCGTAGAAGGCAAGCTTGGCAATATGGATATGTAGATCTCCTTTCTTGTAACCGACTCTGTGTAACCCTAGCCCCCTCTGGTGTATATATAAACCAGAGGGTTTAGTCCGTAGGACATAAGGACAACAATCATACCATAGGCTAGCTTCTAGGGTTTAGCCTCTCTGATCTCGTGGTAGATCAACTCTTGTACTTCCCATATCATCAATATCAATCAAGCAGGAGTAGGGTTTTACCTCCATCAAGAGGGCCCGAACCTGGGTAAAAAACATTGTGTCCCTTGTCTTCTGTTACCATCCGCCTAGACGCACAGTTCGGGACCCCCTACCCGAGATCCGCCGGTTTTGACACTGACATTGGTGCTTTCATTGAGAGTTCCTCTATGTCGTCATCGTTAGGCTTGATGGCTCCTTCAATCATCGATAGTGATGCAGTCCAGGATGAGACTTTTCTCCCCAGACAGATCTTCGTATTCGTCGGCTTCATACTGTGGGCCAATTCGCTTGGCCATCTGGAGCAGATTGAAAACTACGCCCCTGGCCACCAGGTCAGGTTTGGAATCTTGAACTACACGGCCAACATCCGCGGAGACTTGATCTTCAACGGATTCGTGCCCTGCCGAGTGCGCTGCACAGTCACGATGAGCATGATTTAGCTCTGCCGTCGGACAGTGTCCTGAAGATCGCACCGGCAACCGCTCTGACCTTCAATTCGGAGCCAGACGCGCCATCCGAGGATAGGTGGCTAGACCCCGCACTAGATGTCGTAATCTCAACGGCGATCGAGCCGAATACCAACCTTACCCTTCACGAAAGCCATGACTCCAGATTGCCGGATTCTTTTCCGGCCATGGACTCTGAACTGCCTGCGCCCTTGCCAACCGAATCCGACTAGGCGCCGATCATGGAGTTCACCTCCGCAGATATCTTTCAACACTCACCCTTCGGCGACATATTGAACTGTCTAAGGTCTCTCTCCTTGTCAGGAGAGTCCTGGCCGGACTGTGACCGGCAGGACTGGGATGCGGATGACGAAGAAATTTGCCGCCCACCCACCACCCACTTAGTAGCCACTATCGATGATTTAACCGACATGCTAGACTTCGACTCCGAAGACATCGACGGTACGGACGACGATGCAGGAGACGAACAGGAATCACTGCCCACAGGGCACTGGACAGCCGCCTCATCCTATGATGTATATATGGTGGACACACCAAAAGAAAAAGACGAGGAGGAGCGGAAGGATGAAGCAAAGGATCGTTCCCTCGAGAAGCAGTCAAAGTGACGGCGTAACCGCCGCTCCAAATCCTGCCTCGACAGAAACAGCGGTCATACAGACCCAGTGATAGAGCAGGGTGAGCTGGCGGATGGCGATCATGGAATTGAACAACCATCCGACCAAGGCAACACGGAGAACCAATCTGCACAACCCGTCTCCGGCGAAGATAATAGTCCCGAGGACCTCATGCCGGATAAGCTCCTGGAGCAGAAGAACCTTCGTAAAAGGATTGTCGCCACTGCACGGAGCCTGAAAAAGCAGAAGCAAAAACTCAAGGCTGCGGAAGATACACTTAGAATCAGATGGAGCAAAGTACTCAACACCGCAGACAAATATGGCGGCAGTCGCCATACAAAGAGCTACCCGAAGCGAAAGCTACTGCCTGAATTTGATGAGGAGACCTTAGAGCCCCCGCAATCAAAAAACAAAGCAGCCACCCGGTCGGATAGACGACCTCATGGCCAACATAGAGCGGCAAACGATGCCGCACACAAGCCAGCACGCGATCCACATGAGGATTCGCATCAAAAAGACGGCCCAACCAGATCTATCTTCGGGCCAAAAAAGCGCGCTCCAGCAAGCAATGCAACACAACAAAAATCCGAACACCACGGTACACCCAAATACAGGGGTTCCGCGCACCCCCTATGCTTCACCTATGAGGTGCTGGACCATGAATTTCCAGAGCGATTCAAACCCGTAAACATAGAGGCGTACGACGGAACTACAGACCCTGGGGTATGTATTGAGGACTACATCCTCCATATCCACATGGCTCGAGGAGATGATCTCCATGCCATCAAGTACCTACCCCTCAAGCTCAAAGGGCCAGCCAAGCACTGGCTTAAAAGCCTCCCCGGAAACACCATTGGAAGTTGGGAAGAGCTCGAGGACGCCTTCCGGGCAAATTTTCAAGGGACCTATGTCCGACCTCCGGATGCAGACGATTTAAGTCATATAACTCAACAGCCCGGAGAGTCAGCCCGAAAGCTTTAGAACAAATTTCTTACTAAAACGAACAAAATAGTCGACTGTCCGGACACCGAAGCCTTAGCAGCTTTCAAACACAGCGTCTGAGACGAATGGCTCGCCAGACACCTCGGCCAAGAAAAGCCAGGAACAATGGCTACATTAACAAGCCTCATGACCCGCTTCTACGCGGGCGAGGACAACTGGTTGGCAAGATGCAGCACCAGCGATCCAAGTACACCCGAAGTCAGGGATGGGAATGGGAAGCCAAGACGCAGCAAAAACCAGCGCCGGAATAAAGAAAACGGCCCGAAGAGCACGGCGGTAAACGCCGGATTCAAAAGCTCTCGGCCAGGTCAGCAAAAGCTGCCCTCCAAAGGCAACGTAGACGAACTGTCTAGGCTGAACAAACTTCTGGACAAACTATGTAAAGTCCACAACACCCCCGATAAACCTGCAAATCATACCCATAGAGAATGTTGGGTCTTCAAGCAGTCTGGCAAGCTCAACGCCGAACACAAGGGGCTGGATACACCAAGCGAAGACGAGGATGAGCCTCGCAAGCAAAGCAGTGGGAAACAGAAGAAATTCCCACCAAAAGTCAAAATAGTAAACGTGTTACACGTGATAAACAAAAACAATGCGGCACTCACTGAAATACGTGCCCCAGGGCCTATCGCCGCGGAATTCCGCCAATGGTCGGCTGAACCGATCACCTTCGACCATCGGGATTACTCTGCAAGTATCCGGCAAGCAGGATGGGCTGCCTTGGTGTTAGACCCGATAATTGACGGATACCATTTCACACGAGTCCTGATGGATGGCGGCAGTAGTTTGAACCTGATATATCAGGACACAGTCCGCAAAATGGGGACAGATCCAACAAAAATTAGTCGTAGCAATATTTCCTTTAAAGGAGTAACGCCAGTCCCAGGGGCCCATTGCACGGGCTCCCTGCTACTGGAGGTTATATTCGGCTTCCGCGATAACTTCCGCAGCGAAAAGCTAACTTTCCACGTCGTGCCATTTCAAAGTGGCTATCAAGCACTGCTGGGGCTTGAAGCTTTCGCTCGCTTTAATGCAATACCACTTTACACGTCTCTCATGCTTAAGATGCCTGGTCCACGCGGCATCATTACAGTAAAGGGAAATATTGAGCGCTCCTTGCGTGCGGAGGACCGTGCGGCTGCCTTGACAGCCGCACACAAGACGACCTCACCAACTAGAGCATTTTACAGGTCATTAAGACAACGGACGCGGCTAGACGAGTCCGGCTTGGCAATATATTTGATAAAGGTTTGATGGCTATACCCCTGTAACATTACAAGGGGCTCCACGCATGTAAAAAAGTGACAATAAGACTCAATTCTACCCATCTTGAACTATACTTGATTTATTTAGTATAACATACATTTTGCATGGCAATTTTGCAACTAAGTTCCTCTCTTCTACAAATGACCATCATGGTACACCGGTCCAGGATACGGCACAACGGAGACACAGGCGCAGACGTGCAGCAGGGACCCGTCCTATGCATTCTCTTCAGATTAAGACCCTGCGTAAACCTTTTTTATTGTCTCTTGTTGATAAACATCCCCCGGATTCCCAGTAAAGCTGAGATGGATGCTGACGTATTGGCATGTGGCCACGTCAGATTATTGCATGTACCTGGACACTAGGGGCTTATTACAAAGGGCGACGCCTCGCCCATTTTATATCATAAAGACCGAATACCTTAGGGAGTGTTCGGCGTCACGAGTTTGGCCTTATAGGCATCAGCTCCGAATCATGTCTTTGGTCAAATTTTCGGTTTGCCCGGCTCCTGTGTTTTGCTGCCTTATGTTCCGCTCTATCGGCTAAGGCAGCACCAGGAGAACTACTGCGATTGTGCCCTGGTTCAGCCAAGCGAGCACCTCAGTAGAGAAAGCCGAAAACTGACTATCATGATATAGCGTGAGACTAGTCAACCACTCGATGACCCAGCGGAATCTTCGGGATTCCTCCGCCTTAATGAAGGGTCATTTCCCGGCCAGACACACACGCGCCCGAATTCGGATGAGCGCGGAGCCACCAGGGGCTATATAGTAGCCCGACTGTCAAACTCCTATGGCTAAGTGAAAGTGATAAAGCATTATAGTCCGATTGCCTAGATCGCTGCACTATCACCTCCGTAATGGACCAAGACGTTGGATCAAGTGTGAATATGCGACTTCTGCGAGCACCCCGGCATTATATGCGTGGGGCCTGAAGCCGACGACTGCCATCTTTCAGGTTATATACATATATACATAAATGGCCGCACATGAGGTATTATAATTCTTGTAGGCACAAGTATAAAAAGCCTTTACATTTAAAGCAAACATTATTTTCAATGGGAATACATGTCACTCGAACATAATATTCTTCGAGCACTGCGCCTCTATTGCACGAGCACCCTCAAGAACTTCTTGGAAGTAGTGCTCGGCAGGTACTCGGCTTCGGTCCGAGTCTTGAGCTGCAATGGCGGTGGATTCCATCTCTGCCCATTATGTCTTGACACGGGCAAGGGCCATCCGCGCACCCTCTACGCACGCCGACCTCTTCATCGCGATGATATGTGGCACGGCGCCAATGAACTGCTGCACCAAACTAAAGTAACTATTCGGCTTTGGCCTTTCCGACCACAGATGATCCACACCTGACCTCATGGCAAGTCCGGACAATCTATTTAGCTCGGCCCATTCGGCCAAACGATCAGTCAATGGAAGAGGACGCTCTAGATCATTAAACTGTGACCAGAACAGCTTCTCCACTTCACGACCCTTTTGATCTTGGAAGTACTCGGCTGCATCAGCAGCACTCGCTGCCAGATCAAGGTATGCATCTGCCGAACTACATAGCCGGTCTAAAGAGGCGTACTTTGGATAGCCGAACTTCATCCACAGCATAAAGGGCTTCCCAACGGCGATATCTCCGGCCTGACGCAACTCCTCCTTCATCGCTCTCATGGCAGAGCCGGTGTCTTTGGCCGTCACCACGGCCTTCTCTAGGTCCGACCTCTTCACTTGATCTTCCTTTTCAAGAATCTTGTAACGGTCAGTGGCATTCTTCAACTCCATAGCCATCTTGGCTATTTTCTCCTTGCTTTGGTAGTGAGCAGCCTATTCGGCATTTCGCTCCTCGATTGCCTTTAGGGCAGCCGCACCACTTCTCTTGGCTTGTTCTTTGGCTCGGGCAAGTTCCGCCCGAAGGTTCTCCACGGCCGCAGCTCCATCTGCATTGAAAACATTTGTTATACATACTGGCATCATGCTCCTCTTATCATGTGTCACTCGAGAAATTATATACCTTGCGCCTCATCAAGCCGCTTGTTAACAAGTACGATGTCGGCATCTGCCACGTCAAGCTGCCGCTTTAACTCGAAAAATTCATCAGTCCGGCTGACCACCGGACATTTCGCCACCTGCATATTAAGGCGGCAAAATTATACCTGGGACTATGATCCTCTGCGCGCTGTCGTCTTCAACAACACCCATAGTCTCAGGGGCTACTATCTACACAGGGCGCATCTTAAAGTATGCAATATTCTCAAAAAGGTACATCATTTCACATACCTCAAAACCTGTCAGGAGACTCATGACAGCCTCATGCAACCCGCTCTCCGCGGACGAAATCCTGTCAATTACCGTACCCATAAATGTACGATGCTCTTCTGAGATAGACGCTCGCCCTAGCAGATCCCTCAGTACCTCCGACCGTGCACCAGACGGTGCAGGACTCATTCGATCGCTTTTTTCAAAAGCCGGATACTGAGGGCTTCGGGTGGCCATATGACTACCTTCTGGCCTTTCCGGATCAGGAGAAACCCTCCGTGACGACACCTCGGGGTCGCCTGCCTCATGAGGCGGTATGGCAGGGGGAGGCGTTCCACTCTCCATCACCTCTGGTAGAAGATCCCCTGAAGACGAGCTCTGCTGAGAAGGGCTAAGATCCGAACTGCAAGATAAATGCTTCGGTTGTTTTCCTCATAACTAAAGCAAGGTTTTTCTCATTATTAAACACCCTCTTACTTACAGCTCGGTGGAGGGTTGATCCCCTTGATGGCATAGTACGGCCGGGGCATCCCCCGCTACAGGACCCTCTGGCGAAGACTTCTTCCCCCGCTTTGAGACCATTGTCTTCGGGTCTTCAGAGGCGGTCCTCTTCTTCCCCTGAGGAGAGGAATTTTCAATTCCTCCCTTCCGGCCAACCTCCTCCGCGGAGGTTGTAGCTTCCTTGTTCCCCCCTTCATCTTCTCCCGAGGGCGCTTGATAAGGCGCGATCTCCAGCATCCTGGTTAACACAGGATCTGGCGACGTCTCAGGAAGGGGGGCCGGACACCTGATCAACTTTGCCTTCGCTATCCACTCCTGGTTGAAGAGCGGCTTATTTTTAGAGGGCGATGTTGCGATAAATAAACGGATGGTGTGTTCAGGCACAGTGCTACTTACTTGGGTATCCGGACGATTGCAGCTCAGACCTGCATCCTTAGTAGAGTCCGGACACATTATTTGTGGTCCGAAGAAAAATTTGTACATCTCCGCAGGCGTCATGCCAAGGAAGTGTTGAAGAGCTCACGGTCCCTCCAGATTGAACTCCCACAGGCGGAGGGGACGACGTTTACAGGGCAGGACTCGGCGAATTAACATGACTTGTGTCACTACGACCAGACTGACATCTCTTTCCAGGAGATCTTGGATGCGGATCTGCAATATGGGCACATCCTTTGTTGGCCCCCAGTCTAGCCCCTTGCTGACCCATGACATTAGTCGTGACAGGGGACCTGAGCGAAAAATAGGTGGAGCCACCCACTTGGTGCCCCTGGGAGCTGTGATATAAAACCACTCTCATTGCCATAAACTGGACTCCTCTTGGAAAGAGCCCTCGGGCCATGGGGTATCCGCAATTTTGCTTATTACGGCGCCTCCGCACTTGGCGTGCCCCCCCTCGATCATCTTCGGCTCCACTTTGAAGGTCTTGAGCCACAATCCGAAATGAGGAGTAATACGGAGGAAACCTTCGCACACAACGATGAACGATGAAATATGGAGGATAGACTCCGGAGCTAAATCATGGAAGTCCAGCCCATAATAGAACATGAGCCCCCTCACGAAGGGATCCGACGCGAAGCCTAGCCCTCGGAGGAAGTGAGGTACGAACACAACACTCTCACCGGGCTTGGGAGTAGGAATAACTTGCCCTCGAGCAGGCAACCTATGCGGGATTTCGCCGGTCACGTACCTGGTCTCCCTTAGTTTTATTACGCTCCTCCGTGACGGAGGAGGGCATCCACCGACCTTGAAGGTTGGAACCGGACATGATCGAAGGTCCGAAGCGCCTAAACCTAACTCTGGGTGTTCGAACTCGAGGCAGGAGGCGGATTCGATTGAGGTCGAAAGAAAGGAACATGCCTTGATTCTTTATAGAAGAGATTGAATACCAAGAGCCCTCCTCGTGACCGTTTGGGACTTACCTCTGATCGAGGGGTCATACCAATGGGCGCGATTGGGTTACCCAAGTCCTTGTTGATGAGAATCCCGTAAATAAAGGGGACACGATCTCTGCTTCGACAAGACGTGCTAAGGAAACCGCCTCACAAAACGCTGTGAGGTTGGCTGTAAAAAACGATTCGAATAAAGGCTTGGCTGTGGTGTGATGTCACATTACGGGATACGTCAGTAGATTAGATTTGTGGAAATATTATTCTCTCTACGGTGGTATGTGGAACTTGTTTTGCAGAGCCGGACACGATCCTCGTGTTCAAAACCTTCTGTGAAGTATTCGGAGGAGGAAACCGCCTTGCAATGTCGAAGACAACCTGCGCGCCGGACTCATCGTCATTGAAGCCTGGTTCAGGGGCTGCTGAGGGAGTCCTGGATTAGGGGGTATCCGGACAGCCGGACTATAAACTTTGGCCGGACTGTTGGACTATGAAGATACAAGATTGAAGACTTCGTCCCATGTCCGGATGGGACTCTCCTTGGCGTGGAAGGCAAGCTTTGCAATACGGATATGTAGATCTCCTTCCTTGTAACCGACTATGTGTAACCCTAGCCCCCTCCGGTGTCTATATAATCCGGAGGGTTTAGTCCGGAGGACATAAGAACAACAATCATACCATAAGCTAGCTTCTAGGGTTTAGCCTCTCTGATCTCGTGGTAGATCAACTCTTGTACTACCCATATCATCAATATCAATCAAGTAGGTGTAGGGTTTTACCTCCATCAAGAGGGCCCGAACCTGGGTAAAAACATTGTGTCCCTTGTCTCATGTTACCATCCGCCTAGACGGACTGTTCGGGACCCCCTACCCGAGATCCGCCGGTTTTAACACCGACACCTCTCGCACCCACTCCGACAAGCGCACCTCTTCGGAGTGTTGTGCTACCGTCGAGGACGTGCCAGAGAGCTCCACCGGCAAGAGCAAGAAATCCAGAGCTGCACCACCAGAGACCAAGAAGGTGTCCGTCAAGGACGATGGCACGGGAGGGGCTTTCACCATAAGCTCCACCCTCGACAGCAAATAGGAAGGCGCGCTCGTCAGCTTCCTGCGGGCGAATGTGGATGTGTTTGCATGGCAAGCATCCGACATCCCCGACGTTCCCAGGGAGGTGATTGAGAACCACCTTGCTGTCTGTCCTCATGCACGAACGTCAACCAGAAGGTTAGGAAGCATGCTTTGCAAAGGCAAGAGTTCATCACAGAGGAGATTAGGAAGTTGGAAGCAGCAGGCTTGGTGAGAGAAGTACTCCATCCGACGTGGTTGGCCAATCCGGTGGTGGTGCGCAAGGCAAATGGGAAGTGGAGGTCGTGTATTGACTACACAGATATCAATAAGGCTTGTCCCAACGACCCTTTCCCGTTGCCGCGCATCGACCAGATTGTTGACTCCATGACTGGGTGTGATTTGTTATCATTCCTCGACGCCTACTCAGGATACCACCAGATCTTCATGACAAGAGAAGATGAAGAAAAGACAACATTCATCACCCCATGTGCTACGTATTGCTTTTTACGGATGCCTTTCAGGTTCAAGAGTGTTGGCTCAATATTTGTGAGAGCAGTCCAAATTGGTTTTGAACCCCAGCTACATAGAAATATGGAAGCATATATGGATGACATACTGGTCGAAACCAAGGAGAGGGCGACACTTGTACAAGATCTGGAAGATACGTTTGCCAATTTGCGCAAGATCAACCTCAAGTTGAACCCTGAGAAGTGTGTCTTCGGTGTTCCGTCCGGCAAACTTCTCGGGTTCTTTGTGTCACAGCATGGGATCGAGGCGAACCCAGACAAGATCAAGGCCATCGAGCCGATTGAGGCGCCCAAGCGGATCAAGGATGTGCGTCGGCTCACCGGCTGCGTTGCTGCCATGAGCCGATTCATCTCCAAGTCTGCTGAGCGTGCCCTTCCCTTTTTCAAAATCTTCAAAAAGGCGGGCCCAATGGAGTGGACCCCAGAGGCCGAGGCAATGCTATAGGATTTGCAGAAATACCTCTCCTCTACACCGATACTGGTTGGTCCTAAGCCACAAGAGCCGTTGCTGTTATATTTGGCGGCGACGAATCAAGTGGTCAGCGCCACGCTAGTGGCGCAGAGGGAGGTTGACGAAGGGGCAGTGGCAACGGCGGGACTGGCGGATGGCGAGCCAGAGATTCCTCCTGCAGGGCCTGGTGCCGGAAAGGCGGGGCCCCCCAGCAGAGTTTCACATTGACGGAGCAGGGCCTATGCGATCGAGGGAAGTGATGCAAAGGAAGAAGATGATGAAGCACCCGGTTTATTTTGTCAGCTCCCTCTTGCAGGGGGCTAGGTCAAGGTACTCCGGTCTGCAGAAGTTGCTCTTCGGCCTCCTTATGTGTAACATCCTAAATTTTCAATTTGGAATGTTATACATTAGATCATCACTGCATATCATATTTTATTTGCGTTTGCTACTTGAGAAGCTCAGAGAACATCAGTTATATGCCAAGTTCAGCAAATGTGAGTTTTGGTTGAAGGAAGTTGGATTCCTCGGACATGTTATATCCGGAGAAGGTATAGCAGTAGATCCCACCAAGGTTGTCACTGTGACAAATTGGGAAGCAGCAACAACAGTTGGAGAGATCTAGTGTTTTCGTGGACTTGCAGGATACTACCGGAGATTCATTGAGAATTTCTCAAAAATTGCGAAGCCCATGACGGAGTTGTTGAAGAAGGATACCAAGTTCAATTGGACTGAGGAATGTGAGGCCAGTTTCCAGGAGTTGAAGAAACGTTTGGTTACCTCACCAGTGTTGATTCTGCTAGATCAGAACAAGGATTATGAGGTGTATTGCGATGCTTCACGTCGAGGACTTGGAGCAGTGCTTATGCAGGAGGGAAGAGTTGTTTCGTATGCTTCACGACAACTAAAACCTCATGAGTTGAATTAGGCCACACATGATTTGGAGTTAGCAGATGTAGTGCATGCATTAAAGACTTGGAGACATTTTCTCATTGGAAACCATTGTGAAGTGTACACGGATCATAAGAGTTTGAAGTATATTTTCACGCAGAAGGAGCTAAATCTCAGGAAAAGGAGATGGTTGGAGCTCATCAAGGATTATGATATGAGATTGCATTATCATCTCGGAAAGGCTAACGTAGTAGCCGATGCGCTGAGCCGTAAGAGCCATGTCAACACACTAATGACGGGAGATTTACCGAAGGAGTTAGCCGAGGATCTTCGTGAGCTATGTTTGGAGATAGTTCCGAGAGGCTACGTAGCAGCATTGGAGATTCAGTCTACGTTGATGTATAAGATCAGAGAAGCTCAGAAGACTGACAAGGAGGTTGCCTCTATAAAGGCGAAGATGAGCAAAGGAAAAGCTAAAGGATTTCGTGAGGATGAGCACGATACCCTATGGTTTGAAGACCGTGTTTATGTGCCTAACGACCCTGAGATCAGGAAGTTGATTCAGCAGGAGGCCCATGATTCACCATATTCGATTCACCCAGGAAATACCAAGATGTATTTGGATTTGAAGGATACGTTTTGGTGGACCGGAATGAAGAAGGATATTGTGGAGTATGTAGCGGTTTGTGATGTATGTCAGTGAGTAAAGGCAGAGCATCAGAAGCCAGCAGAATTGTTACAGCCATTGCCGATACCCGAATGGAAGTGGGATAAGCTAGGTATGGATTTTATTACGGGATTGCCCAGAACTCGTTCAGGCTATGACTCGATTTGGGTTGTAGTCGATCATTTGATGAAGGTAGCTCATTTCATCCCAGTAAAGACCACTTACACCAGTGCTAAGCTGGCAAAGATATACATGACCAGGATCGTATGTCTGCATGGAGTTCCAAGGAGTATTGTATCAGACAGAGGAACCCAGTTTACCTCAAAGTTCTGGAATCAGTTGCACAAAACTTTGGGCACCAGGCTCGAGTTCAGTACGACCTTTCATCCACAGACAGATGGACAGACCGAGAGAGTCAATCAGATTTCGGAGGATATGCTGAGAGCTTGTGCGCTAGATTACGGATCTAGTTGGGATGACAATTTGCCATATGCGGAGTTCTCTTAGAACAACAGCTATCAATCCAGTTTGAAGATGGCCCCTTCGGAAGCCATGTACGGAAGGAGGTGCAGGAGCCCATTGTCATGGGATGAAGTTGGAGACCGCCAGTTGTTTGGACCGGATTTGATTAAAGAGTCTGAACAGAAGGTGGAATTGATTCGCGATGGGCTCAAGGTAGCCTAGTCCAGACAGAAGAGCTACGCAGATTCTAAACGCAAGGAGACAGTTTACAAAGTCAGAGACCGAGTTTATCTTCGAGTATCTCCACTTCGAGGAGTTAAGCGCTTTGGAGTTAAGGGAAAGTTAGCGCCATGTTTTGTAGGACCATAACAGGTTTTGGATCGTATGGGAGAAGTAGCCTACAAGTTGGAATTGCCCGAAGGATTGTCAGGAGTTCACGATGTATTCCACGTTTCCCAGTTGAACAAGTGCCATGTAGAGATGGCTGATATACCGCTAAGAGATATAGTGCCGCTGGAAGCGATTCAGTTGGACAATGATCTGACCTATGAGGAGAAACCAGTCAAGATTCTTGAGTATGCCAGCCGAGTCACCCGCAACAAGGTTATCAAGTTTTAAAAGTTTAGTGGAGCCACCACACCGAGGATGAAGCCACCTGGGAGCGATAGGAAGATCTGCTGAAGGACCACCCTCACATATTTTCTAGCCAACCCGAATCTCGAGGGCGAGATTCATCTTAAGGGGGGTAGGTTTGTAACATCCCAAATTTTTAATTTGGAATGTCATACATTAGATCATCACTGCATATCATATTTTATTTGCTTGTGGTCTGATCCTAGAAATTCTATGCAACTCAAGGACCCTCGGAGAGAGTCGGGGATTTCGTTATTTTCACATTTGAGTTTTCTCAAATTTTGAAAAAATAGGATCATTTGATTTTAATTATTTTATCTTCAATTATTTCTATTATAACATATGAGAGAGGGAATAAAATGACTTTCCCAAAATAAAGAAATATTGAGGATTTAATAATAAAATCAAATAAGATTTTATTTTGGAGTTTATTGCTATTTTATTTGAATTTAGGAAAAATGTGCATTTTTCAAAATTGTATTTTGGCCCCAAATAAATGTTCATCTTGTCCGGCTTGATTTTAGAAGTCGGGGAAAATTTATTTCGGGATTTTTGGACCCCGTTTAGTATTTTTTTATTTGTTTTTTTGCGCGTAATTATTTAAAAAAATCGAACCGACCTAACCGGGCCGTGTCCGACTAGGACACTTGGCCCGGCCGGCCTTTAAAGCCGCGGGGGCCCGAGCCGCAGCGTCCCAAGCCCTGAAACCCTAGCGCGCCACCGCAGCCTTGATCCGCGCGCCGCCGTCGCCTCGATCCGCCAGCCGCCGCCGCCGCCCCTCGCCGCCACCCGCCGCAGCCGCCACGCCGGAGCCGCGTCGCCGCCGCCGTCGTTTTGCCGCAGCTGCCCGAGGTAGCCGTCGTTGCCTCGGTTTTCGCGAAGAAAACCGATCGGGGTTTTTTCAAAACCTAGATCCTTTTTTTATTATTATTTTTCCGGTTCAGTTTATTTTTTTCCGGTTTAGTTATTTAGCGAGCGTTTGCTCGTTCGTTCGTTATAACGGACGTGTTCACCGTTTAGCCACAGAAAAACGAACGTTCGTTCGTTAATCTGTTCGTCAGTTTTTCTTTTTCTCGGATTTTCCGCGATTATTTGTGATCGCGATTTCTGATCCGATTTTCGTTCTAGTATAACTTTTCGCTCGTTTATCGGAATCAGGCGATTCAAGCGCCTGGAGTTTCGTCTTGAAACCCTCTTTCCGTTTAACCAACTTAACAAGTTTTTGGTTCTGTAAAATTTGACTTAGATACAGATTAGTAAACGAAGTTTGTTTCTTTCGCCGTTTGACTTTCGTTGCTTCGTTCGATTTGATTCTTTTTGCAAACCGGAGTTATTAAGTTGAACTTTCTGGTTAGATCTCTTATTTGAGTTTTACTTCTGCATTAGATGAGTACTTACTGTCTGCTTGTTTGTTTGCGATAGAGTACCCGGAGTGCGTCGCTTGCTACTTTGAATCTTTAGGTTTCGCGGATCATTAGCAAGGCAAGTAACACTTTGATCATACCTCTTACTACCCAGTTTTTATGCATTAGATCAATCCTCAAACAAGTGCATGATTAGGATCTGATTAATATGTGGGTTTTGGGAAGTAGATGAGGTAGTACCTATTACCTGTTTTATTATCAAACCCTTGGGAGTTGCTTCTATGTTTGCTTATTATGCCATGCTATGCTAGTAGACGTGGATTGAGTGAGTGTATCCATGACAGATGTGAGATTGTTAAATTAATGGTTTATTTAAGCTGGCAACTTAAACACACATCTGGGTGGATTAAGGCACCTAGGTATTCCAGCGATTGCCTGTTTTTCTTTATGGACCGTCACCCAGGCTCAAAGGGATCATGCGATTATTCATGCTAGAAACTTCCGTGTGCAGCCACAAGCTACTATTGGCTCCAGCATAGTTGACTAAGTCGTGCGAACTCTTACAGTGGTAGACTAGCAGATGTAGGGGATGTAGGTTGATACGGTCTACCCGATCGTAAGGTGCTAGCACTTCTGAAAGACTATGTCTCGGTCATCCGTTTCTCAAACATCATGTAATGCGGGAATCCCAACGGAGGGGATCTAGTCATGTGGGGAAAAGTGCCCAAACCTTTGCAGAGTGTTTAAACTAATCATGGTTAGCCATGTCCCCGGTTATGGACGTCTTGAGTATCTAGTACTTGGATTATCATGTGAATCTCATCATGTTACTTTAATTAATTTGTTGGGTTTTAATGTTGATGCTTAATTGGGATTGAGAGGGTGTCTATCTTCTCGATGTTTAACAACCACCATGATAGTTAAATAAAACTTATTCCTTTGGAGTAGGGAAAAATTGGATTTACGCAAAATTGTAACCATAGAGCTTTCCACCAGCCATATATGCATGTAGTATAGCTTATTTCTGTTCATTACTCTCTATGTGCTACATTGCCAGCATATTCCATGTGCTGACCCGTTTTCGGGCTGCAACGTTCATGTTGAGACTTTTCAGATGACGAGTAAGGTGCCTTTAGGTCGTGGTTCTATACTCAGTGATGTCGTTGGAGTTGATGGACTCACTTATCTTCCAAGCCTTCCGTTGTTATCGTTATTAGAAGGCCTTAAGCCATATTTATTTGTAATAAGTTCTCTTTTGAGACATTCGATGTAAGAAGTGTGTGATTGCTACTCTGTTATAAATCCTTCCAGTACTGTGCGTGTCAGCATTACTGATCCAGGGATGACACTGATGCACAGAGATCAGACAGTTTGAGGTCTGGTCGCTACATTATGGCCTCGAGGAAGCTGCGTCATTACTTCCAAGAACACGAAATCACCGTCGTCACCCGCCTCCCGTTGCAACGGATATTGCATAACCCAGACGCAACCAGGAGGATTGTGGAGTGGGCCTTGGAGCTGTCGAGCTTTGGTTTAAAGTTTGAAAGTACTTCGACGATCCAGAGCAGAGTCTTGGCAGAGTTCATTGCAGAATGGACTTCAACACCCGACGAACAAATCCAGGAGACCACTCTCCCCGGCAAGGAAGCAAGTCGCGACTGGATCATGCACTTTGACGGGGCTTTCTCGCTGCAAGGTGATACGTCCATTTTGCATCATGCTTTTATATCGATATTTATTGCATTATGGGCTATTATAACACATTATGTCACAATACTTATGCCTATTCTCTCTTATTTTACAAGGTTTACATAAGGAGGGAGAATGCCGGCAAGTGGAATTCTGGGCTGGAAAAGGAGCAAATATTAGAGACCTATTCTGCACAACTCCAAAAGTCCTGAAACTCCACGGAAGTCATTTTTGGAAATAATGAAAAATATTGAGCGGAAGAAGATCAACAGAGGGGGCCCCACCAGTCCACGAGGGTAAGGGGCGCGCCCCCCTACCTCGTGGGCCCCCTGTTGGCTCTCTGATGGCCATCTTCTGATATATGAGGTCTTTCGTCGAGTTAAACATCATAAGCAACCTTTCCGGACGAAACTTCGCCGCCACGAGGCGGAACCTTGGCGGAACCAATCTAGGGCTCCGGCAGAGCTGTTCTGCCGGGGACACTTCCCTCCGGGAGGGGGAAATCATCGCCATAGTCATCACCAATGCTCCTCTCATTGGGAGAGGGCAATCTCCATCAACATCTTCACTAGCACCATCTCATCTCAAAACCCTAGTTCATCTCTTTTATCCAATTCTTGTCTCCAAGTCCGGGATTGGTACTAGTAGTTTGCTAGTAGTGTTAATTACTCCTTGTAGTTGATGCTAGTTGGTTTATTTGGTGGAAGATCATATGTTCAGATCCTTTATGCATATTAATACCCCTCTGATTATGAACATGAATATGCTTTGTGAGTAGTTACGTTTGTTCCTGAGGACATGGGAGAAGTCTTGCTATTAGTAGTCATGTGAATTTGGTATTCGTTCGATATTTTGATGAGATGTATGTTGTCTAGCCTCTAGTGGTGTTATGTGAACGTCGACTACATAAAACTTCACCAGTATTTGGGCCTAGAGGAAGGCATTGGGAAGTAATAAGTAGATGATTGGTTGCTAGAGTGACAGAAGCTTAAACCCTAGTTTATGCGTTGCTTCGTAAGGGGCTGATTTGGATCCATATGTTTCGTGCTATGGTTAGGTTTACCTTAATACTTTTGTTGTAGTTGCGGATGCTTGCAATAGAGGTTAATCATAAGTGGGATGCTTTTTCAAGTAAGAACAACACCAAGCACCGGTCCACCCACATATCAAATTATCAAAGTACCGAACGCAAATCATATGAACGTGATGAAAACTAGCTTGACTATATTCCCATGTGTCCTCGGGAGCGCTTTTCCTTATATAAGAGTTTGTCCAGGCTTGTCCTTTTCTACAAAAAGGATTGGGCCACCTTGCTGCACTTTATTTACTTTTGTTACTTGTTGCTCGTTACAAATTATCTTATCACAAAACTATATGTTACCACTTATTTTAGTACTTGCAGAGAATACGTTGCTGAAAACCGCTTATCATTTCCTTCTACTCCTCGTTGTGTTCGACACTCTTACTCATCGGAAGGACTACGATAGATCCCCTATACTTGTGGGTCATCAAGACTCTTTTTTGGCGCCGTTGCCGGGGAGTGAAGTGCCTTTGGTAGGTGGAATTCGGTAAGGAAAAATTTATATAGTGTGCTGAAATTTACTGTCACTTGTTACTATGGAAAGTAATCCTCTGAGGGGCTTGTTCAGGGTATCTTCACCCCGATCAGTAGAGCAAAGAGTTGCTCCTCAACATACTGAACCTACTGAAAATGAAATTATTCCCTTTGAAGTTCCTTCGGGTATGTTTAAAAAACTGCTTGATAATCCTTTTACATGAGATGGAACAAAGAATCCTGATGAACATTTACTCTATGTGGATGAAGTTTGTGGATTATTTAAGCTTGCAGGTATACCCGATGATGTTGTTAAGAAGAAGGTCTTCCCTTTATCTTTGAAAGGAGATGCATCGACATGGTATAGGCTATGTGATGATACGGGATCATGGAACTATAAACGAATGAAGTTGGAATTTCATCAAAAGTATTATCCTATGCATCTTGTTCATCATGATCGCAATTATATATATAATTTTTGGCCTCGCAAAGGAGAAAGCATCGCTCAAGCTTGAGGGAGGCTTAAATCAATGCTATATTCATGCCCCAATCATGCTCGATACTTCTTGTGCTGGCTCTTTTATGATGAAGACTATTGAATTCAAATGGAATTTATTGGATAGAATTAAACGCAACTCTGAAGATTGGGATCTCGACGAAGGTAAGGAGTCAGGTATGACAGCTAAGTTTGATTGTGTTAAGTCTTTTATGGATACTGATGTTTTCCGTAAATTTAGCACTAAATATGGACTTGACTCTGAGATAGTAGCTTCTTTCTGTGAATCTTTTGCTACTTATGTTGATCTGCCCAAGGAGAAGTAGTTTAAATATCATCCTCCCATAGAAGTAAAAGTAGTTGCACCTATTAAAACTGAAGAAAAGACTATCACTTATAATGATCCTATTGTTTCTACTTCTTATGTTGAGAAACCACCTTTCCCTGTTAGGATAAAGGATCATGCTAAAGCTTCAATTGTGGTTCGTAAAAGAAATATTAGAACTTATACACCTCCTGAGCAAGTTAAAGTTGAACCTAATATTGCTATTGTTAAAGATCTCTTGTCTGATAATATTGATGGGCATGTTATTCAATTCTGCGGTGAAACTGCTAGAATTGCTAAACCTTGTGCTAAAGATAAACATAGACCAGTGGTAGGCATGCATGTTATTTCTGTTAAAATAGGAGATCATTGTTATCATGTCTTATGTGATATGGGTGCTAGTGCTAGTGTTATACCACATACTTTATACGAAGAAATTAAGCATGAAATTGCACCTGCTGAGTTAGAAGGAATTGATGTTACAATTAAACTTGCTAATAGAGATACTATATCAGCAATGGGAATTGTTAGAGATGTTTAAGTCTTGTGTGGGAAAACTAAATATCCTGCTGATTTTCTTGTTCTTGGTTCCCCACAAGATAGCTTTTGTCCCATTATATTTGGTAGACCCTTCTTGAACACTGTTAATGCTAAGATAGACTGCGAAAAGAATGTTGTTACTATTGGTTTGGGTGATATGTCTCATGAGTTTAATTTCACTAAATTTAGTAGACAACACCGTGAAGAAGAATTGCCTAGTAAGGGTGAAATTATTGGTCTTGCTTCTATTGCCATACCTCCTAGTGATTCTTTAGAACAATATATGCTAGACCATGAAAATGATATGTTTATGAATGAAAGAAGGGAAATAGATGAAGTATTCTTTAAGCAGGAACCTATTCTGAAACACAATTTGCCTGTTAAAATCCTAGGGGATCCTCCTCCACCCAAGGGTGATCCCGTGTTTGATCTTAAACCATTGCCTGATAATCTTAAATATGCCTATCTTGATGAAAAGAAGATATATCCTGTTATTATTAGTGCTAACCTTTCAGAACATGAAGAAGAGAGATTATTGAAAACTTTGAAGAAGCACCATGCTGCTATTGGATATACTCTTGATGATCTTAAGGGCATTAGTCCCACTCTATGTCAACATAAAATAAATTTGGAATAAGATGCCAAACCAGTCCGTGATCATCAACGAAGGCTTAATCCTAAGATGAAAGAAGTGGTAAGAAAAGAAATACTAAAGCTTCTGGAGGCAGGTATAATTTATCCCGTTGCTGATAGTCAGTGGGTAAGTCATGTCCATTGTGTCCCTAAGAAGGGAGGTGTTACTGTTGTTCCTAATGATAAAGATGAATGTATTCCGCAAAGAATTATTACAAGTTATAGGATGGTAATTGATTTCCGTAAATTAAATAAGGCTACTAAAAAGGATCATTACCCCTTACCTTTTGTCGATCAAATGCTAGAAAGATTATACAAACATACACACTATTGCTTTCTAGATGGTTATTCTGGTTTCTCTCAAATACTTGTGTCAGCTAAAGATCAATCAAAGACCACTTTTACATGCCCTTTTGGTACTTTTTCTTATAGACGTATGTCGTTTGGTTTATGTAATGCACTTGCTACCTTTCAAAGATGCATGATGGCTATATTCTCTGACTTTTGTGAAAAGATTTGTGAGGTTTTCATGGACGAATTTTCCGTCTATGGATCTTCTTTTGATGATTGCTTGAGCAACCTTGATCGAGTTTTGCAGAGATGTGAAGAAACTAATCTTGTCTTGAATTGGGAAAAGTGCCACTTTATGGTTAATGAAGGTATTGTCTTGGGGCATAAGGTTTTTGAAAAAGGTATTGAAGTTGATAAAGCCAAGGTTGATGCTATTGAAAAGATGCCATGTCCCAAGGACATCAAAGGTATAAGAAGTTTCCTTGGTCACGCCAGATTTTATAGGAGGTTCATTAAGGACTTCTCAAAAATTTATCGGCCTCTGACTTTTTTATTACAAAAAGATATACCATTTGTCTTTGATGATGATTGTGTAGAAGCATTTGAAATACTTAAGAAAGCATTGATCTCTGCACCTATTGTTCAGCCACCTGATTGGAATTTACCCTTTGAAATTATGTGTGATGCTAGTGATTATGCTGTAGGTGCTGTTCTAGGGCAAAGAGTTGATAAGAAATTAAATGTTATCCATTATGCTAGTAAGACTATAGACAATGCTCAAACAAATTATACTACTACTGAAAAAGAACTGTTAGCAATTGTATTTGCCTTTGATAAGTTCAGACCTTATATCATTGATTCTAAAGTAACTATTCACATGGATCATGCTGCTATTAAATTCTTATGGAAAAGAAAGATGCTAAACCTAGACTTATTAGATGGGTTCTCTTGCTACAAGAATTTGATTTGCATATTGTTGATAGAAAGGGAGCTGAGAACCCCGTTGCAGACAACTTGTCTAGGTTAGAAAATGTTATTGATGACCCACTACCTATTGATGATAGCTTTCCTGATGAGCAATTAAATGTCATAAATACTTCTCGTAGTACTCCATGGTATGCTGATTATGCTAATTACATTGTTGCTAAATTTATACCACCTAGTTTCACATGCCAGCGAAAGAAAAAGTTCTTCTATGATTTGAGACATTACTTTTGGGATGACCCACATCTTTATAAAGAAGGAGTAGATGGTGTTATTAGATGTTGTGTACCTGAGCAGGAACATGAACAGATCCTACGCAAGTGCCACTCCGAAGCTTATGGAGGACACCACGCTGGTGATAGAACTGCACACAAGGTATTGCAATCCGGTTTTTATTGGCATACTCTCTTCAAGGATGCCCGTAAGTTTGTCTTATCTTGTGATGAATGCGAATGAATTGATAATATTTGTAAACGTCAAGAAATGCCTATGAATTATTCACTTGTTATTGAACCATTTGATGTTTGGGGCTTTGATTATATGGGACCTTTTCCTACCTCTAATGGTTATACACATATTTTAGTTGTTGTTGATTACGTTACTAAGTGGGTAGAAGCTATTCCAACTAGTAGTGCTGATCATAACACTTCTATTAATATGCTTAAAGAAGTTATTTTCCCGAGGTTTGGAGTCCCTAGATATTTAATGACTGATGGTGGTTTACATTTTATTCATGGTGCTTTCCGTAAAATGCTTGCTAAGTATGATGTTAATCATAGAATTGCATCTCCTTATCACCCATAGTCTAGTGGTCAAGTAGAATTGAGTAATAGAGAACTCAAATTAATTTTGCAAAAGTCTGTCAATAGGTCTAGAAAGAATTGGTCCAAGAAACTTGATGATGCATTATGGGACTATAGAACTGCATATAAAAATCCTATGGGTATGTCTCCGTATAAAATGGTTTATGGAAAAGCATGTCATTTACCTCTCGAACTAGAACATAAGGCATGTTGGGCTATTAAAGAGCTTAACTATGATTTCAAACTTGCCGGAGAGAAGAGGTTATTTGATATTAGCTCACTTGATGAATGGAGAACCCAAGCTTATGAAAATGCCAAGTTGTTTAAAGAAAAAGTTAAAAGATGGCTGATAAAAGGATACAAAAGTGTGAGTTTAATGTAGGTGATTATGTATTGCTATACAACTCTCATTTAAGATTTTTTGCAGGAAAACTTCTCTCTAAATGGGAAGTCCCTTACGTTATCGAGGAGGTCTATCGTTCCGGTGCCATAAAAATCAACAACTTCGAAGGCACAAATCCGAAGGTGGTGAACGGTCAAAGAATCAAACATTATATCTCAGGTAATCCTATAAATGTTGAAACCAACGTTATTGAAACCGTAACCCCAGAGGAATACATAAGGGACACTTTCCAGAATGTTTCAGACTCCAGAAAGGAATAGGTATGTGGTACGGTAAGTAAACCGGCTCCAAAATAGTTTTTAAGGCAATATTTCTCCGTTTTGGAATATTTTGAAAAATAGAATAATAAGTAGCAGTCCAGGAAGGACACGAGGGCCCCACGAGGGTGGAGGGCGCGCCCTACCCCCCTGGGCGCGCCCCTACCTCGTGGACACCTCGTCTGCCTTCCGGGCTCTGTTTTCTTGCACGATTCGTATTTTGGTCGGTAAAAATTCATTATATATTCTCCCGAAGGTTTTGACTCCTGTATCACGCAATTATCCTCTGTTTCGTTTCGAGCTGTTGCTGCTGCTGATTAGATGAACATGTCGTCCCAGGATTCGGAAGGGGAAAGCTATGTGGATGATTACTTTGCAAATCCTTAGGTCTATGGAGATGTGGAGAACGATTGCTGGACTACGGAGGAAGAAGAGGACTATGAACCTAAGGGAAAGGAGGAGACGAGCTCAGATGAAGATGAAGCCCCATTACCTCAACCTGGGGACATGCATGTGGAGTTCAAAAAGTCAAGTCTCCCTGATAGGGTAAAGAAACCAAAGATCGAGTTTATCCCTTTTCGTCTCTTGCAGGAAAATAAGCAGGACCTATGCAAAAAGATATTAACCCTGGAGTGGGAGAGTGATGATTCCAGGGACCAAAATTCTGTCCTCAAGCGTAAATTAAGGGAGAAGTCTATGCCATCAACTAAGTCAACATCACCACCATCCTCTTCACTGACAAAGAAGGAGACATAATCACATGGGTATGGGCATTCCCCTTGGCAACTGCCAAGCTTGGGGGGGTGCCCCGGTATCGTATCACCATCACACTCCTATCTTTACCGTTTTTCTTAGTTCGATCCTATTAGTAGTATCCTGATCTAGTAGAATAAAGTTTATGGCATGATCTAGTTTTGAGTTTTGCTTTATGATCTCTCTATGTAATCGAGTCCGTGAGCTATATATATAATAAAGATTAGTGTTGAGTCAAGGGCTTGATTATTTTGCCATGATCTTGAGTGAATAAAAGAAAAGAGAAAAATAATAAAAGGAAACAAAGAGTTCATATTGACCTTATTGAGAGTAATGACTTCACATAGAAAGAGTATGATGATTAAAAAGTTTTTGGGAGTTGGCAAACATAGCTTTGGTCATCGTTGCAATTAATAGGAAGTAATAAAGAAAGAGAGGTTTCACATATAAATATACTATTATTGACATCTTTTGTGATTGGAAGCACTCATTAAAATATGACATGCTAAAGAGTTGATGTTGGACAAGGAAGACAACGTAATGGGTTATGTTTTCTTATATCTGAGATAAAGTATATTGTCATGGACCATCCAACATGTTGAGCTTGCCTTTCCCCCTCAAGCTAGCCAAATTCTCAGTACCAAGTACAAATACTACTTGTGCTTCCAAGAACCCTTAAACCAGTTTTGCCATGAGAGTCCACCATATCTACCTATGGATTGAGTAAGATCCTTCAAGTAAGTTGTCATCGGTGCAAAGCAATAAAAATTGCTCTCTAAATATGTATGATTTATTGGTGTGGAGGAAATAAGCTTTATACGATCTTGTGATGTGGAAGAAATAAAAGCGACGGACTACATAATAAACTTTCATATCACAAGGGGCAATATAAATTGACGTTCTTTCGCATTAAGATTTTGCGCATCCAACCCTAAAAGCGCATGGCAACCTCTGCTTCCCTCTGCGAAGGGCCTATCTTTTATTATTATTCTCTACCTTATGCAAGAGTCATGGTGATCTTCACCTTTCCTTTTTACATTTTATCCTTTGGCAAGCACAGTATGTTGGAAAGATCCTGATAGATATATCTAATTGGATGTAGGGGAGCATGAGTTATTATTGTTGACATTACCCTTGAGGTAAAAGGTTGGGAGGCGAAACTATAAGCCCCTATCTTTCTCTGTGTCCGATTAAAACTTTGTAACCACAAGTATCACGTGAGTGTTAGCAATTATGAAAGACGAAATGATAGTTGAGTATGTGGACTTGCTATTAAGCTCTGACATAGACTCTTTCTGATGTTATGATAAATTGCAATTGCTTCAATGACTGAAGTTATAGTTTGTTGGTTCTCAATAAAGTTTCTGATTTATACTTTTGTATTGTGAATAGATTATTACTTGAGCATAAGAAATCATATGACAATATTTATATATATTGCTGTTATGAGAATAATCATGATGCCTTCTTGTTCGTATTTTATTTTTATCGACACCTCTACCTCTAAACATGGGGACATATTTATCGTTATCGGCTTCCGCTTGAGGACAAGCGAGGTATAAGCTTGGGGGAGTTGATACGTCCATTTTGCATCATGCTTTTATGTTGATATTTTTTGCATTATGGGCTGTTATTACACATTATGTCACAATACTTATGCCTATTCTCTCTTATTTTACAAGGTTTAGATAAGGAGGGAGAATGCCAGCAGCTGGAATTCTGGGCTGGAAAAGGAGCAAATATTAGAGACCTATTCTGCACAACTCCAAAAGTCCTGAAACTCCACGGAAGTCATTTTTGGAAATAATGAAAAATATTGAGCGGAAGAAGTTCATCAGAGGGGGCCCACCTATCCACGAGGGTGGGGAGCGCCCTACCCCCCTGGGCGCGACCCCCTACCTTGGGGTCCCATGTTCGCTCTATGAGGTCTTTCGTCGAGGAAAAAATCATAAGAAACCTTTCGGGACGTAACTCCGCCGCCACGAGGTGGAACCAATCTAGGGCTCCGGCAGAGCTGTTCTGCCGGGGACACTTCCCTCTGGGAGGGGGAAATCATCATCGTCGTCATCACCAACGCTCCTCTCATCTGGAGAGGGAAATCTCCATCAACATATTCACCAGCACCATCTCATCTCAAAAACCTAGTTCATCCCTTGTATCCAATTCTTGTCTCCAAGTCCGGGATTGGTACTAGTAGTTTGCTAGTAGTGTTAATTACTCCTGGTAGTTGATGCTAGTTGGTTTATTTGGTGGAAGATCATATGTTCGGATCCTTTATGCATATTAATACCCCTCTGATTATGAACATGAATATGCTTTGTGAGTAGTTACGTTTGTTCCTGAGGACATGGGAGAAGTCTTGCTATTAGTAGTCATGTGAATTTGGTATTCGTTCGATATTTTGATGAGATGTATGTTGTCTAGCCTCTAGTGGTGTTATGTGAACGTCGACTACATAACACTTCACCATTATTTGGGCCTAGAGGAAGGCATTGGGAAGTAATAAGTAGATGATGGGTTGCTAGAGTGACAGAAGCATAAACCCAAGTTTATGCGTTGCTTCGTAAGGGGCTGATATGGATCCATATGTTTCATGCTATGGTTAGGTTTACCTTAATACTTTTGTTGTAGTTGCGGATGCTTGCAATAGAGGTTAATCATAAGTGGGATGCTTGTTCAAGTAAGAACAGCACCCAAGCACCGGTCCACCCACATATCAAATTATCAATGTACCGAACGCGAATCATATGAACGTGATGAAAACTAGCTTGAGGATATTCCCATGTGTCCTCGGGAGCGCTTTTCCTTATATAAGAGTTTGTCCAGGCTTGTCTTTTGCTACAAAAGGATTGGGCCACCTTGTTGCACTTTATTTACTTTTGTTACTTGTTGCTCGTTACAAATTTTCTTATCACAAAACTATCTGTTACCACTTATTTCAGTACTTGCAGAGAATACCTTGTTGAAAACCGCTTATCATTTCCTTCTGCTCCTCATTGGGTTCGACACTCTTATCGAAAGGATTACGATAGATCCCCTATACTTGTGGGTCATCACAAGGTGTCAGTGCTGGTGTGCTGCTCGTCGCACCCACCAGAGAGCACCTCAAGTATGTAGTCCAGATGCACTTTCTCAGGGAGATGTTCACAAACAACACTGTTCAATATGAGGGGTTGCTTGCCGGTCTCAGGATCGTAGCAGACCTCGGGGTTAAGAAGCTCATCGTCAGGGGTGATTCACAGCTTGCCGTCAGGCAAGTCAACAAAGATTATCAGAGCCCGTTGATGCAGGCCTACGTAGATGAGGTGCGGAAGATAGAAGAGCGCTTTGACGGTATACATGCAGAGCATGTTCCCCAAGCGGAGAACGACATCGCTGATTACCTGTCGAAGCACGCTGCCTTCAAACTACCTGTGGAACCAGGTACTTTTGTGTTTCGGTTAACTCAACCATCCGTTGAACCATCAACACGGCAGAACATGCGGAGGAAATCAGGCCCCGGCAAGTACTTTCCCGCCAGGCTCCCAGGAGCTGCCGGCAAGAATGCTGCCATGGACACTGAGCCTGCCGTGGGGCAACCGACTCCGATAGGGCGTCAAGCCCTGGCCGTAGAGACAATCTCCCCCATAGAGCTTGCCATCGAGCCCTAGGCTCCACCATGGGCACATCATACAGTCTGGTTCCTCCGGACAGGGGAACTTCCTGAGGATCAGGAAGAAGCGGAGAAAGTAGCCCGTCGGTCTGCCATGTATTAGTTCGTCGACGACGTCCTGTACAGAAAAAGACCGAACGGTGTGAAATTGAAGTGCATCCCCCGAGAGGAAGGACTAGAGGTGTTGACAGAGATACATGTAGGCATGTGTGGCTCCCACATAGGGTCGAGGGCCCTTGCCGGCAAGGCATTCCGGCATGGTTTCTTATGGCCCACTGCCCTCCAGGATGCAACGGCACTAGTAACCAGGTGTAAAGCGTGCCAGTTCCATTCGAAGAAGCTTCATCAACCAGCTCAAGCCCTTCAAACAATTCCTCTCTCCTGGCCATTTTCGGTCTGGGGGCTCAACATACTGGGCCCTTTCCCCCGCGCCATCGGGGGCTTTGAGTACTTGTACGTTGCAATCGACAAGTTCACAAAGTGGCCGGAGGTGGAGGCAGTGAGGAAGGTGACAACACAGTCAGCCGTCAATTTCTTCAAGGGGCTAGTCTGCCGTTTTGGTGTGCCAAACAAGGTCATCACCGACAACGACACGCAGTTCACAAGCTAAACCTTCATGCAATACATCCAGGACCTCAGTAGCAAGGTTTGTTTCGCTTCCATTGCACACCCGCGGAGCAACGGCTAGGCGGAGAGGGCAAATGCTGAAGTACAGCAAGGCCTGAGAGCAAAGACATTTGACAAACTGCACAAGGGTGGAAGGCACTAGATTGATGAGTTGTTGGTGGTTCTTTGGTCAATCAGAACGACACCAAACCGAGCCACCGGCCAGACACCCTTTGCCCTAGTATACGGGGCAGAAGCAGTTCTCCGCACAGAACTCACACATGGGTCACCTCGCGTGCTCGCTTATGACGAGTTTGAGCAAGAGAAATTGCGGCAAGATGACGCAACGCTCCTCGAGGAAGATCGTCTTCGGGCGGCTGTGAGAGCAGCGCGCTACCAGCAAGCCTTGCACCCCTACCATAGCTACAAGGTTCATGCCCGAAGCTTTGAGGAAGGCGACCTTGTTCTTCGTCGCGTTCAATCGGCCAAGAATTCCAACAAGTTGACACTGAAGTGGGAAGGCCCTTATCGGGTAATATGAGTCACCAGGCCCGGCGCAGTCCACCTGGAGACCGAAGATGCTATTCTGGTGAGCAACTCCTGGAACATTGACCATCTTCGCAAGTTTTACCCATAAGGCGCGGTTGCCAGGCCCCCCGGCAAACCACCTTTTGTACAAGACTTGCTCGCAAGGCATGTAACCTTCTGTACAAAGCCAGACACAGACCCTGAGCATAAATAAACAAAGCGCTAGCACCCTAAGTTTTAGCATGCATGCTAGGTCAAGTCTCTCCCTCGGTTTGGGTTGATAGTGCTTAGTGGTGACTAACCCCTAGCATAGAGGTCGAGTGTGCGTTTCTCTGTCCCTTTCCATCCTCTTTGGTTCGCAGGGTACGTGGATGTTTCCGCTGAGCTGTCTGAGGGAAAGAGAACAAGTTGGCACCCCGGCCCCGGCAAGCCTAGGTTGCCGAGGGCTGTAGAAACAAGAGTCCAACCACGGCAAGCCGAAGGTGTCGGGGGCAGCAGATTCAGATAAGTCTTTCATCCCGAATTGTACATTTCCGAATGAAGTTGGGACGTATGAAACCTCGTTTCGTTCCTAGGCCACCGTGCTCCCCCTTTCTTCCTGCGCCCAAGGACCATTCCTGGGTCGGAACTGGGTCGTAGTCGCGATGACAAGGAAACGAACGAGGGGCCTAACTCTACTTCGCCCCTGCCCTCGCCAAGAGTGTGAGAGTGGTCGAGTGAAGTAAGGGGGCGGCAAGGCCTGTTGCCGGTCGGCAATGTTTATCTTAAAAATAACAAGGATACACTCCTTGGCATGGGCCTCGCCCGCGCACAAAGAACCCGACAAACACCCTTTTTCATTAAAAACATCCCATACACGTAAAGTTCATACGGAATGAAAAACATAAGCAAGGGGATTACAAGTTCTAAATTCAAAAAATGCCCGCACGCTTACAAACTAAAAAGAGATAAGATGCCCGTAATCCCTTTCTTGTCCCTCTCCTCAGAAGGTGGAACGAGATAGCGGGAGGGCAAAAAGAATGCCTAGGCGAGGTACGAGCAGCAGAAGACACTGGGAGAGGAGCCGAAAGATGAGGCAGCGGGCCGACAATACGTGATGAAGGCGTCGGTGCCCGCGTACTCCGACTTGACGGCCCGCCACCTGATGTCTACTACGCAACCTTCTCCTTGTAGACATTGTTGGGTCTCCAAGTGCAGAGGTTTGTAGGACAGTAGCAAATTTCCCTCAAGTGGATGACCTAAGGTTTATCAATCCGTGGGAGGCGTATGATGAAGATGGTCTCTCTCAAACAACCCTGCAACCAAATAACAAAGAGTCTCTTGTATCCCCAACACACCCAATACAATGGTAAATTGTATAGGTGCACTAGTTCGGTGAAGAGATGGTGATACAAGTGCAATATGGATGTTTATATAGGTTTTTGTAATCTGAAAATATAAAAACAGCAAGGTAACTAATGATAAAAGTGAGCACAAACGGTATTGCAATGCTAGGAAACAAAGCCTAGGGTTCATACTTTTACTAGTGCAAGTTCTCTCAACAATAATAACATAATTGGATCACATAACTATCCCTCAACATGCAACAAAGAGTCACTCCAAAGCCACTAATAGCAGAGAATAAACAAAGAGATTATGGTAGGGTACGAAACCACCTCAAAGTGATTCTTTTGGATCGATCTATTCAAGAGTTCGTACTAGAATAACACCTTAAGACACATATCAACCAAAACACTAATGTCACCTAGATACTCCATTGTCACCTCAAGTATCCGTGGGTATGATTATATGATATGCATCACACAATCTCAGATTCATCTATTCAAACCAACACAAAGTACTTCAAAGAGTGCCCCAAAGTTTCTAACGGAGAGTCAAGACGAAAACGTGTGCCAACCCCTATGCATAATTTCATGGGCGGAACCCGCAAGTTGATCACCAAAACATACATCAAGTGAATCTCGTGATATCCCATTGTCACCATAGATACGCACGGCAAGACATCCATCAAGTGTTCTCAAATCATTAAAGACTCAATCTGATAAGATTACTTCAAAGGGAAAACTCAATCCATTAAAAGAGAGTAGAGGGGGAGAAGCAACATAAGATCCAACTATAATAGCAAATCTCGCGATACATCAAGATAGAATCACCTCAAGAACACGAGAGAGAGAGAGAGAGAGAGAGAGAGATCAAACACATAGCTACTGGTACATACCCTCAGCCCCGAGGGTGAACTACTCCCTCCTCGTCATGGAGAGCGCTGGGATGATGAAGATGGCCACCAGTGAGGGTTCCCCCCTCCGGCAGGGTGCCGGAACAGGGTCTCGATTGGTTTTTGGTGCCTACAGAGGCTTGCGGCAGCGGAACTCCCGATCTATACTGTTCCCCTGATGGTTTTAGGGTATATTGGTATATATAGGAGGGAGAAATACGTCAGGGGAGCCACGAGGGGCCCACGAGGGTGGAGGGCGCGCCCAGGGGGTGGGCACGCCCCCCTGTCTCACGCCTTCCTTGTTGCTTCTCTTACGTAAAATCCAAGTCTTCTGGATTGCTTCCGTTCCAAAAATAACTCTCCCGAAGGTTTCATTCTGTTTGGACTCGGTTTGATATTCCTTTTCTGCGAAACACTGAAACAAGGGAAAAAACAGGAACTGGCACTGGGCTCTGGGTTAATAGGATAGTCCCAAAAATAATATAGAAGTGTAAAATAAAGCCCATAAACATCCAAAATAGATAATATAATAGCATGGAACAATAAAAAATTATAGATACGTTGGAGACGTATCAACATCCCCAAGCTTAATTCCTACTCGTCCTCGAGTAGGTAAATGATAAAAACAGAATTTTTTATGTGTAATGCTACCTAACATATTTATCAATGTAATCTTCTTTATTGTGGCAAGAATATCCAGATCCGTAAGATACAAGACAAAAGTTTAATATTGACATAAAAATAATAATACTTCAAGCGTACTAACTAAGCAATTATGTCCTCTCAAAATAACATGGCCAAAGAAAGTTCATCCCTACAAAATCATATAGTTTAGTCATGCTCCATTTTCGTCACACAAGAATGCTCTCATCATGCACAACCCTGATGACAAGCCAAGCAATTTTTTCATACTTTAGTAATCTCAAACTTTTTCAACCTTCACGCAATACATGAGCGTGAGCCATGGATATAGCACTATGGGTGGAATAGAATATAATGATGGGGGTTATGTGGAGAAGACAAAAAGGGAGAAAGTCTCACATCAACGAGGCTAATCAATGAGCTATGGACATGCCCATCGATTGATATTAATGCAAGGAGTAGGGATTACAATGCAATGGATGCACTAGAGCTACAAATATATGAAAGCTCAACAAAAGAAACTAAATGGGTGTGCATCCGACTTGCTTGCTCACGAAGACCTAGGGCATTTGAGGAAGCCCATTGTTGGAATATACAAGCCAAGTTCTATAATGAAAAGTTCCCGCTAGTATATGAAAGTGACAAAACAAGAGACTCTCTATCATGAAGATTATGCTGCTACTTTGAAGCACAAGTGTGGTAAAAAGGATAGTAACATTGTCCCTTCTCTCTTTTTCTATCATATTTTTTGGGCCTTCTTTTTTTATGGCCTTTCTCTTTTCTTTTTTTTCTTTTTTTATTATTTTTCCTCACTTGGGACAATGCTCTAGAAAATGATGATCATCACACTTCTATTTATTTACAACTCAATGATTACAACTCGATACTAGAACAAGGTATGACTCTATATGAATGCCTCCGGCGGTGTACCGGGATATGCAATGAACCAAGAGTGACATGTATGAAAGAACTATGAATGGTGGCTGTTTTGAGGAAGATATAAGGAGGTTTATGTGTGAAAGAGCGTATCATATCACGGGGTTTGGATGCACCGGCAAAGTTTGCACCAACTCTCAATATGAGAAAGGGCAATGCATGGTATCGAAGAGACTAGCAATGATGGAAAGGTGAGAGTGCGTATAATCCATGGACTCAACATTAGTCATAAAGAACTCACATACTTATTGCAAAAATCTACAAGTCATCGAAAACCAAGCATTACACGCATGCTCCTAGGGGGATAGATTGGTAGGAAAACACCATCGCTCGTCCCCGACCGCCACTTATAAGGAAGACAATCAAACAACATCTCATGTTTCAAATTTTTCACACAACGTTTACCATACATGCATGCTACGGGACTTGCAAACTTCAACACAAGTATTTCTCAAATTCACAACTACTCAACTAGCACAACTTTAATATCACTATCTCCATATCTCAAAACAATCATCAAGTATCAAACTTCTCTTAGTATTCAATGTGTCGGTGTACTAAAGTAGGACTATTCTAGTATCCCGAACTTGTGCACGGGCAGTCGCAGCACCCCGCGGCAAGGCCCGCCAGGTGATCACCAAGGCTCTCTATGGTTCCCTTAGAGCCATTTGAGAACAAAGTATTTAAGTCAAGGAGACAAGTCCCCGGCAAGAGGAGCTTGCCGGAAAGGCCATTCAAGGTACAAGACCCCGGCAAGAGGAGCTTGCCGGGAAGCCCAACAAGAGCATCTCAAAGAACCTGCCGCAGCACGCCACGCGTCCCGGCAGGACCCGGCGAGCGACAAGTTCCCCGGCGCGACAAGGCAACGGCCGCGGCAAGGCGCTTGCCGCGGCAGGCAGCCACTCTGTACCCGCGCTCCAGCTCACCCACCTACGTGTCCCTCCGGGACCCTTCCCAGCGTACGTGGCGGGAGGCTGTGCAGCCAGGGGTACACTATGGCATGCAGCGCTGACAGGATCGCCATCGTGGCGAGCGATGGCGCCCCTGACGGTCCCTTTTCTGCACCGTCTGGGCGACATAGACGGGCATTTAATGCCTTTGTCCCCTGCCGTCAGGGTTAGGTATGATACACTGTGTAGGTAACTGTACCTACCGCAGCATATTTACACTTTTGCCCTTACCTACGTTGCCACGTGTTGGAGACCCCTTGAACATATAAAAGGAGGCCCATGCACAACATAGGGAAGGGATGGATCCTCAGAGAAACGCTCGGTCTCGTTAGCTGCTCGAGTGTACTGTAGCACTCGGCGCTCCCGAGCAAGAACTCAATACAATCCACAAAGCAGCAGTAGGAGTGTTATCTCTCCGGAGAGCTCCGAAGCTGGGTAAAAACCTTCCCCCGCGTGCCTCTCCTCGATCCGCTCTTCGCGCGACCTCCGCCCCCCGCCGAACCGAGAAGGGGCTCCGTCCCCATAGGTTCTCGGGGAGCCCAGGAAACCCCGGCATCTCTGGCGCGCCAGGTAGGGGGCGTCGAGGTTGTGTGAACCTGATCCGGCGTTCACGCGAGCTGAATCTTCATCGACTTCATCGACATGCCGCCGAAGAAGAAGGCTTCGGAGGCGGCTGCGCCGTCCGCGTCGAATCCACCGCCGCCGCAGCAAACGGCCGGCGGGGAGAACACCGGCGGTGGAACGGGCGCCGACGAGGGAGCCCACGGTGCCAACAAGTCCAAGGACAAGACCGCGCTGCCCGCTGGCGGCGTAGTCGGCTCCCACGAGGACCGGGCGTCCGTAGACGCACCGCGCCCATCTCAAGAGGCGCAGGACCGACAGCGTCGTGGTACTCACGGTACCATACGCTCGCTGGACCCAAATCGAGCTAGCGGATCCCGGGACACTCAAGGCCGAGTACGAGCGACGCGACAAGGAGAAGGCCCAAGGAGGTGCTGGAGGATCTGGTACGAAGCACACTGGCCGGGGTGGACGCCGCGGAAACACCAAGCAGCGGCAAGGCGACAGACCTCCCCGCGGCCGCGACAAGGATGAAGATGACGACGACGAAGAAGACATGGATGACGCCGAGACTAGCGAGCAGGAGTTCCAGAAAGCCACAGAAGTTTTGTGCGTTGACGGCGGTGCTTCTCTGCATACTTCACACCGCCAACTCAAGCAGTGGGTGCGAGAAGTTAATGCAGCAGAACCACCCGTCGAGTCACGCAAGCTTCTGAAATGGTCCAGCACGCCTATCATCTTTTATATTGAGGACCACCCCGATCGCACAACTGCTGTCGGGTTTTGCCGATGTTGGTCTCACCAACTATCCGCAACCTCAAGGTCACTAAGATGCTAGTTGACGGCGGGGCTGGCTTGAACTTGATCTCCTCCGCTGTACTTCGGAGACTCCAAGTCCCTGACAGCGAGCTCGAAGAGACTGGCACGTTTCAAGGAATCAACCCGGGAAGGAGCAAGCCGAAGGGGAAGATCACGCTGCCGGTGACAATTGGCAGTGAGTTGAACTTCAGGACCGAGAGGATCACTTTCGACGTAGCCGATTTTCCATTGCCTTACAATGGAATTCTCAGCCGTCCAGCGCTCGCCAAGTTCATGGTGGCCTCTCACTACGCGTACAACATGCTGAAGATGCCAGGACCGATAAGTGTCATCTCTGTACATGGCGACAAGAAAGACGCTCTCATCTGTGCCGACAAGATCTACCGGGAAGCAACAGCCGCCGCGGATCGCGAGACACTCACCGCTGAAGCTCCCGGGGGGAAGAAGAAGACCAAGTCCGGCAAGAGCTCTGATGCCCACTCCGGCAAGCGCACCTCTTCGGAGTGCTGCGCTACCGTCGAGGACGCACCATCGAGCTCCACCGGCAAGTGTAAGAAGACAATGACAGCTCCGCCAGCAACCAAGAAGGTGTCCCCCAAGGAGGACGGCACTGGTGGTACCTTCACCATCAGTGCCACTCTCGACCCTAAATAGGAAAGCGCGCTCGTTGCTTTCCTGCGGCCGAATGTCGACGTGTTTGCGTGGCAACCGTCTGACATCCCCGGCGTTCCCCAAAAAGTAATCGGGCACCACCTCGCCGTCTGTCCTCACGCGCGACCCGTCAAGCAGAAAGTTAGGAAACAAGCGGTGGAGCGCCAAGAGTTCATCGCCGAAGAGATCAAGAAGTTGGAAGCAGCAGGCCTCGTCAGAGGAGTGCTCCATCCTACGTGGTTGGCCAATCCTGTAGTCGTGCGCAAGGCGAACGGGAAATGGAGACTTTGCATCGACTTCATCGATGTCAACAAAGCTTGTCCCAAAGACCCATTTCCCTTGCCGCGCATTGACCAGATTGTCGACTCCACTGCCGGATGCGACTTGCTTTCGTTTCTTGACGCATACTCAGGATACCATCAGATCTTCATGGCAGAAGAGGATGAGGAGAAAACCGCGTTCATCACTCCATGTGGCACGTACAGTTTTGTACGAATGCCTTTCGGTTTGAAGAATGCTGGTTCAACATTTGCAAGGGTCGTTCATACTGCTTTTGAGCCGCAAATACACGGAAATGTGGAAGCCTACATGGATGATATAGTGGTCAAAATCAGGGACAAGTCAACTCTGATTCAATATCTAGTAGAAACTTTTGCAAATCTGCGTAAGATTAGCCTCAAGCTCAACCCCGAGAAGTGCGTGTTTGGAGTCCCTTCCGGCAAGCTTCTCGGGTTCTTTGTGTCCCAGCGGGGGATCGAAGCCAATCCCGACAAGATCAAGGCCATTGAGCAGATCGAAGCACCGAAGCGCGTCAAGGATGTACGAAAACTTGCCGGCTGCGTGGCGGCTCTCAGCAGGTTTATCTCTAAGTTTGCTGAGCGCGCCCTGCCGTTTTTCAAAATCTTGAAAAAGGCAGGTCCAATGAAATGGACTCCGGAAGCGGAGGCTGCGCTGCAGGACTTGAAGAGATACCTGTCCTCCACTCCAATACTTGTCGCACCTAAACCACAAGAGAAGTTGCTGCTATATCTGGCGGCAACCAATCAAGTGGTTAGTGCTGCGTTAGTAGCGGAGAGAGAGGCAGATGATGAGCCAGCAACCGCGGCAAGCGCGTCCAGCGACAAGCAAGGGGCTTCCCCGACGAGCTCTGGTCCCGACGAAGATAGATCTGCGCAGATGTGCGAAGGGATACAGAAGAAAATGGTGCAGCGCCGAGTCTACTTTGTAAGTTCCCTTCTGCAGGGGGCTAGGTCGAGGTACTCTGGTGTGCAGAAGTTGCTTTTCGGCCTTCTTATGGCCTCGAGAAAGCTGCACCATTACTTCCAACCACATGAGATCACAGTTGTCACTCGCTTCCCGCTGAAGAGGATACTGCAGAATCCAGAAGCAACAGGCAGGATTGTTGAGTGGGCATTGGAACTGTCGAGCTTTGGCCTCAAGTTTGAGAGCACTTCAACTATTCGAAGCAGAGCATTGGCAGAATTCATAGCAGAGCGGACGCCAACACCTGACGAAGAAACCCCAGAGATGAGCATCCCCGTCAAGGAAGCGAACAAAGAGTGGCTGATGTACTTTGATGGCGCGTTCTCGCTACAAGGCGCCGATGCTGGCGTGCTGCTTGTCGCACCCACCGGAGAGCACCTCAAGTACGTGGTCCAGATGCACTTGCCCAAGGAGCAAGCAACAAACAATACTGCAGAGTATGAAGGATTGCTCGCCGGTCTCAGGATCGCGGCAGACCTTGGGATCAAGCAGCTCATTGTCAGGGGTGACTCGCAGCTTGTCGTCCGCCAAGTAAACAAGGATTATCAGAGTCCGTTCATGGAAGCTTACATTGATGAAGTGAGGAAGCTGGAAGAGCGCTTTGTCGGCCTACAGATGGAACATGTTCCTAGAGCTCAGAACGACATCGCTGACGGCCTGTCAAAGTGCGCGGCATTTAAGTTACCTGTGGAACCAGGGATCTTTGTGCTCAAGCTGACTCAACCATCCGTGACGCCACCAACTAGACAGAGCAGGAAGAGGAAGTTGATTTCTGGTGACTATCTTCCGACTGAGCTTCCAGAAGCCGCCGCCAAGAAGGTCCCCAAGATCAACACCAAAAGTGCTGAGGAGCAGTCTGCTCCGACAAGCCCCAAGGTTTGTTTCGTTGAAGCAGACGCTCCTGACAAGTTTCGCTCCGGCAAACTTGCCGGGGATCATCAAGCTCCGGCTGAACCTCGGGTTCTCGCTGTAGAAGCGGATGTTCCCGCAGCAGCAGATATGCCTTTACTCCTTGTTGTCGAGCCGCAGGCTCCAACATGGGCACAACAGATCGTCCGTTTCCTCCAGTCAGGAGAACTTCCCGAAGAGCCAGAAGAAGCGGAAAGAGTAGCCCGACAGTCTAGTATGTACCAGTTCGTTGACAACGCACTGTACAGAAGAAGGCTCAACGGAGTGAAATTGAAGTGTATTCCCCGGGAAGATGGACAGAAGCTATTGGCAGAGGTGCATGGAGGCATATGTGGTCATCACATTGGCGCCAGAGCACTTGCCGGCAAAGCGTTCTGGCAAGGTTTCTTCTGGCCGACAGCCCTCTAGGATGCAACTGCACAAGTAACCAAGTGTGAAGCGTGCCAGTTCCATTCCAAGCAGATACACCAACCAGCTCAAGCTCTCCAGACAATCCCTTTATCCTGGCCATTTTCGGTCTGGGGGCTCGACATCCTCAGCCCTTTCCCCCGAGAAGTCGGGGGCTTTGAGTACTTGTACATCGCAATCGACAAGTTCACAAAGTGGCCAGAAGTGGAACCAGTGAGGAAGGTGATAGCACAGTCAGCAATCAAGTTCTTCAGGTCGATTGTTTGCCGCTTCGGAATCCCTAACAGGATCATCACCGACAATGGTACACAATTCATGAGTCGCAACTTCATGCAGTACGTCCAAGACCTTGGCGCCAAGGTCTGCTTCGCTTCTGTTGCTCACCCCAGGAGCAACGGTCAAGCAGAGAGGGCAAATGCTGAAGTGCTGCGTGGACTCAAGACCCGGACTTTCGACAGGCTGCACAAGTGTGGAAGAAACTGCATCGAGGAGCTGCCGGTGGTTCTTTGGTCGATCAGGACGACGCCAAATCGAGCCACTGTCCAGACACCTCTCGCTCTAGTCTATGGAGCAGAGGCAGTTACCCCCACGGAACTCGTATACGGGTCACCTCGAGTGCTCGCTTATGATGAGCTTGAGCAAGAGCAGCTGCGGCGAGATGACGCGCTGCTCCTTGAGGAGGACCGTCTTCAGGCTGCTGTACGAGCTGCTCGATACCAGCAAGCTTTGCGCCGCTACCACAGCCGCAAAGTTAAAGCCAGAAGTCTCGAGGAAGGCGACCTTGTTCTTCGGCATGTTCATTCCACCAAGAATTCCAACAAGTTGACGCCGAAGTGGGAAGGCCCTTACCGGGTGAAACGAGTCACTAGGCCTGGCGCTGTCCGCCTTGAGACCGAGGATGGCTTTCGGGTGAGCAACTCCTGGAACATCGAGCATCTTCGTAAGTTTTACCCGTAAGGCGCGGTTGTCGGACCCTATCCGGCAACCACCATTTTGTACAAGTCTTGCCGCTGTTGCATGTAATCCTTTGTACAAAGCCAGGCGCAGACCCTGAGCGAAGATAAAGCGCTGACGCCCTGAGTTTTAGCATGCATGCTGAGTCGAGTCTTGTCCTTGGTTAGGGTTGATAGTGCTTAGTAGTGGCTAACCCCTAGCTTAGAGGTCGAGCGTGCGTCCCTTTGCCGTTATTTCGTTTCCCTGGTTCGCAGGACTCACCATATCCTTGCCGGACCACTTGAGGACGAAGAGGAGAAGGAGGACGGACCAACATTTGGACCCCGGCAAACCAGTGTTGCCGGGGGCTACAAGACCCCAGCAAGCCAGTAATGCCGGGGGCTGCAAGTGCAAGGATTAGCCCACGGCAAACCAGGGTTGCCGGGGGCTGCTATCTCAGATAAGTTTTTCATCCGTTATCATGCATTCTCTTATGGATTGAGGTATGCGAAACCTCGTTTCTTCCTAAGAGTTACCATGCTCCCTTAACTCTAGGCCCTAGGGCTCGTCCCCAGGGCCAGGTAAGGTCGTAGTCGCGGCACCTAAGGGACGAAGCGAGGAGCCTGATCCCGCCTCCTCCCTGCCTCCGCCAAGAGCGTGAGAAAGGGCGAGCGACGTGGGAAGAAGGCAGGGCCTGCTGCCGGGAAAGAAAGTGTCTATCTTGAAAGATATAAAGGATTCGCTCCTTGACGTGGGTTCCACCCGCGAGACAAGTGACCCGGCAAGCATCCCCTTTTCATTAAAAAGCATTCCACTCAGGTACAGTTCATAAGAGGATGAAGAACATGAATAATGGGATTACAAGTTTTAAACGCAACTAAGGCCCGAGGGCTTACAAACTAAAAAGAGATAAGGTGCCCGTAATCCCTCTCTTGTCCCTATCTTCAGGAGGCAGGTCAAGGAGGCGAAAAGGGCAAAGGGGCGCCTAGATGAGCTACGGGTGCCAGAAGACACCAACAGAACGTCTCGGCAGCATGGTGATGGTGGCGCCGGAGGCAAAAGCTTGAATACGAGGCGGCAGGAGGTCAGCACGCTGTCGAGGGCGTCGTGCCCTCGTACTCCGAGTTGACGGCCTTGCCGCCTGCCCTCTTCCTCTTCCGCAGCCTCCCTGCGCCAACCGCCCCAGGAGACGACCCCGAGAAGCTCCAGGAACCAGCGACGCGGATGATGGGGTCGCCGGTGCCCCGTGGAGCGGCGCCTAACACCTAGTCGGACCCGTCATCCCGCCGCCCGTTACCCTCGTCGCCGCTGTCGCTGTCCTCCTCGTCACTCCCGCTCGAGGAGGGGCCTTCACTATCGGAGGAGCTCTCCACGCAACACCGTGCCCGAGTCCCGAAGCACCCGAAGACCTTGACGGAGAGGAGACCGCCCTCCATCAGCTTAAAATGGAGGGTGAGGCCCGCCGTCAAGCTGTGGATGCGGGTGAACGTCTTCCACCCTCGACCAAGATACATCACATCAGGGTCCGGGAAGTCGACGCGGACTCGGGAACCGCTGATTCCGCAGCCCCTCATATGCAACCTCAGTGTCTCGGGCGGATCCAACTCCATCACACTCGCAAATGGAGTCGGGAGACGAAGGCGACGACGAGGCGGCCGACGCAGCCTGACGAAGAACTCGCAAGGGTCGTCCCCGATGTGGTCCGCCGTGGGGAGAGGATCTGTTGGCAGAGGCGAGGCCGGCGAGCTGCCTCGTCCGCCTCTTCCCCGACTGCCTCGACCTTGCCCTCGACCTCGCCCGTGGCCTCGTCCCCTCCCTCTTCCCCTTGCGGCTGGCTCTGCCGCCACGGGTGCGGAGGGAGGAGGAACGTGTTGCCTAGCGGCAACCCTCGTTGCTACTGTCGAAGGACCAGGGTTCCCTTTCTCCATGGCGGATGGAAGAAAGAGTAGCAGAAGCTGAAGAAAGGAGGAGATGAGAGAATGCGGGTTTCCATCCCCCCTGTCCCACTCCTTATAAAGGAGCGGGGTGGGGGCTCGGCCGCCCCGCTCAGCCAATCGAGACACAGAAGGCGCAGGGAACTGGGCCTGACCCGCTGCCTCAACCCGTGACGACCCGATATCCCGCCTCCACCGTTTGCGACTCCAAGCGCATGGAGGCCGCGTGGCGGGAGGGCAGAGTTGAGGCGACGGATGAGGCGACCTCTCCCCACCCAGTGATCGTGGGGGGGGGGGGTGGATGCCTCGAAGACCAGGCCTCCACGCCTCCCTCCGTTTATGAGGAAGATATGAACCGCCAGGGGGGGACGTTTCGCCTTTCCGAGTAAAGGAACCACCCACGACCTCCCCCATGACGCCGCAATCAACGCGTGCCGTTCGGGAGGGCGTGGTGGATGCGGAGCAAGGTGCAACGCGACCCAGGCCGTGCGTGCCCGTGCCCTGTTTTGGGCCTGGCCCAACAGCGCTCGGCACCGTGTGTGGCCCAGGCCCGGGGGCTCCTGTCGGTGTACTAAAGTAGGGGTACTCTAGTATCCCGAACTTGTGCACGGGCAGTCGCAGCACCCCGCGGCAAGGCCCGCCAGGTGATCACCAAGGCTCTCTATGGTTCCTTTGGAGCCATTCGAGAACAAAGTATTTAAGTCAAGGAGACAAGTCCCCGGCAAGAGGAGCTTGCCGGGAAGGCCATTCAAGGTACAAGACCCCGGCAAGAGGAGCTTGCCGGGAAGCCCAACAAGAGCATCTCAAAGAACCTGCCGCAGCACGCCACTCGTCCCGGCAGGACCCGGCGAGCGACAAGTTCCCGGGCGCGACAAGGCAACGGCCGTGGCAAGGCGCTTGCCGCAGCAGGCAGCCACTCTGTACCCGCGCTCCAGCTCACCCACCTATGTGTCGCTCCGGGACCCTTCCCAGCGTACGTGGCGGGAGGCTGTGCAGCCAGGGGTACACTATGGCATGCAGCGCTGACAGGATCGCCATCGTGGCGAGCGATGGCGCCCCTGACGGTCCCTTTTCTGCACCGTCTGGGCGACGTAGATGGGCATTTAATGCCTTTGTCCCCTGCCGTCAGGGTTAGGTATGATACACTGTGTAGGTAGCTGTACCTACCGCAGCATATTTACACTTTTGCCCTTACCTACGTTGCCACGTGTTGGAGACCCCTTGAACATATAAAAGGAGGTCCATGCACAACATAGGGAAGGGATGGATCCTCAGAGAAACGCTCGGTCTCGTTAGCTGCTCGAGTGTACTGTAGCACTCGGCGCTCCCGAGCAAGAACTCAATACAATCCACAAAGCAGCAGTAGGAGTGTTATCTCTCCGGAGAGCTCCGAAGCTGGGTAAAAACCTTCCCCCGCGTGCCTCGCCTCGATCCGCTCTTCGTGCGACCTCCGCCCCCCGCCGAACCGAGAAGGGGCTCCGTCCCCATAGGTGCTCGGGGAACCTAGGAAACCCCGGCACAATGCACTTTATATGAAAGTTTTTATTATACCCATCTTGGATGCCCATAATATTAGGACTAGTTTCATAACCCAAGCAAATTACCGTGCTGTTTAGGACTCTCAAATAATATAAGTGAAGCATGAGAGTTCATCTATTTCTTCAAAATAAAACTACCACCATGCTCTAAAAGATAAGTGAAGCACTAGAGCAACAACAAACTACTCTGAAAGATATAAGTGAAGATCAATGAGTAGTCGAATAATTATGCAACTATATGAAGACTCTCTAACATGTAAGAATTTCAGATCTTGGTACTTTATTCAAACAGCAAGCAAAGCAAAATAAAATGACATGACGCTCCAAGCAAAACACATATCATGTGGTGAATAAAAATATAGCCCCAAGTAAAGTTACCGATGAACGAAGACGAAAGAGGGGATGCCATCCAGGGCATCCCCAAGCTTAGGCTCTTGGTTATCCTTGAATATTACCTTGGGGTGCCTTGGGCATCCCAAGCTTAGGCACTTTCCACTCCTTATTCTATAGTCCATCGAATCTTTACCCAAAACTTGAAAACTTCACAACACAAAACTCAACAAAAAACTCGTAAGCTCCATTAGCGAAAGAAAACAAAACACCACTTCAAGGTACTGTAATAAACTCATTCTTTATTTGTATTGGTGTTAAGTCTACTGTATTCCAACTTCTCTATGGTTTATAAACTATTTTACTAGTCATAGATTCATCAAAATAAGCAAACAACACACGAAAACAGAATCTGTCAAAAACAGAACAGTCTGTAGTAATCTGTAACTAACGCAAACTTCTGGAACTCCAATAATTCTACCAAAATAGTACGACCTAAATAATTTGTTTGTTGATCTACTGCAATTGGAATCAGTATTTTATCATGTTCTGGTAATTTTTAACAATTGTTTTTGTGAACAGAAAGTTTCTGGAATTTTCAGCAAGATCAAATAACTATCATCCACAAAACCACATCTAAACAGATGCTAGATGATTTATTTATTCCTAAACAGAACCAAAAAGCAAGAAACTAAAATAAAATTGGGTTGCCTCCCAACAAGCGCTAACGTTTAACGCCCCTAGCTAGGCATGATGATTTCTATGATGCTCACATAAAAGATAAGAACTGAAACATAAAGAGAGCATCATGAATAATATGACTAGAATATTTAAGTCTAACCCACTTCCTATGCATTGGGATTTTGTGAGAAAACAACTTAGGGGAACAATAATCAACTAGCATAGGAAGGCAAAACAAGCATAACTTCAGAACTTTAAGCACATAGAGAGGAAACTTGATATTATTGCAATTTCTACAAGCATATGTTCCTCCCTCATAATAATTTTCAGTAGCATCGTGAATGAATTCAACAATATAACCATCACATATAGCATTCTTTTCATGATCTACAAGCATATAATTTTTATTACTCTCCACATAAGCAAATTTATTCTCATGAATAGTAGTGGGAGCAAACTCAACAAAATAACTATCATATGATTGAAAATTAATATCAAGATGACAAGTTTCATGGTTATCATTATTCTTTAAAGCATATGTGTCATCACAATAGTCATCATAGATAGGAGGCATGCTTTCATCATAGTAAATTTGCTCATCAAAGCTTGGGGTACAAAAAATATCATCTCCATCAAACATAGCTTCCCCAAGCTTGTAGCTTTGCATATCATTAGCATCATGGATATTCAAGGAATTCATGCTAACAACATTGCAATCATGCTCATCATACAAAGATTTAGTGCCAAACATTTTAATGCATTCTTCTTCTAACACTTTGGCACAATTTTCCTTCCCATCATACTCACGAAAGATATTAAAAAGATGAAGCGTATGAGGTAAACTCAATTCCATTTTGTTGTAGTTTTATTTTATAAACTAAACTAGTGCTAAAACAAGAAACAAAAAATTTGATTGCAAGATCTAACGATATACCTTGAAGCACTCACCTCCCCGACAATGGCGCCAGAAAAGAGCTTAGTTGACGGGGTGTGAGTGCCGCTTACCTAGCCTCCCCGGCAACGTCGCCAGAAAAGAGGTTGATGTCTACTACGCAAACTTCTCCTTGTAGACGTTGTTGGGCCTCCAAGTGCAGAGGTTTGTACGACAGTAGCAAATTTCCCTCAAGTGGATGACCTAAGGTTTATTAATCTGTGGGAGGCGTAGGATGAAGATGGTCTCTCTCTAACAACCCCTGCAACCAAATAACAAAGAGTCTCTTGTGTCCCCAACACACCCAATACAATGGTAAATTGTATAGGTGCACTAGTCGGCGAACAGATGGTGATACAACTGCAATATGGATGGTAGATATAGGTTTTTGTAATCTGAAAATATAAAAACAGCAAGGTAAATAATGATAAAAGTGAGCACAAACGGTATTGCAATGCTAGGAAACAAGGCCTAGGGTTCATACTTTCACTAGTCCAAGTTCTCTCAACATAATAACATAATTGGATCACATAACTATCCCTCAACATGCAACAAAGAGTCACTCCAAAGCGACTAATAGCGGAGAACAAATGAAGAGGTTATGGTAGGGTATGAAACCACCTCAAAGTTATTCTTTCGGATCGATCTATTCAAGAGTTCGTACTAGAATAACACCTTAAGACACATGTCAACCAAAACCCTAATGTCACCTACATACTCTGTCGGGGTAAATGACCACGGGTAGCCTAGCCGGCTCCCCTTGGCACATTAGAAAAATTTACAAGCCAATCCGGCCTCCAAGAAACCAAGACGCGGGGCCACCTTCCCCCTGCCGGCTGCCTCTCAGGCCGACTGTCGGAAGGCGGCCCGGCCTTCACCTTCATGAAGAAAGCCGTGAGAGGGCCGGCTCTGAGAGGCCGGCTATGAGAAGGCTGACTCCAAGAGGCCGGCTCCCACGATGCGGTCAAGATCATACCCTCGAGGCCCGCAACCACATAACGGCGATGGGACGGGGCGTGGCTACAGTAAAGCCTGCCACCCCCAAAACCTAGAGCACGCCTGGCACAGTGCGCCGTACGGGGTAGCCCTGACCCGTCCGGCGCGGCACTGTTGCCATGATGACTATAGCGCCATCCACGGCGGGCTGTCAGCGCAGCCCACGGGCGGTGGGCCCCTTTGGGCAGAGAGACACCCGAACGCGGCCAGGCCTCCCCCAGTCGGCCCAAGACACGGCCGGCTTCCCCAGGGCCGGCTTGCTCCTTCCCTCGAAGGAGGCGCCCCATTAAGAAGACAAGACGACGTGAGGCTGCAGTGATCGCCTGCCAGGCGGCGGCGCTGTAGCCACGCTTACCTTGATAAAGCCCTCATCATCAGGATTGAGGCAACAGCAATCGGCCGCCGACAGGGCCCTAGGCAGTAGGGCCTGCCTGTCGACCAAGATGCCAGCAGCCGGCGGGGACCACCAGCAGGCGGGCCCCAACAACTGGAGCAGAAGCCGGCGAGCGTAGACACTGAAGGCTGGGACCCGCTCCCAGCCAGATTACCATTGTACCCCCGGGGGGTAGGCCTATATAAACCCCCCAGGCCACCCATACAAAGGGTTGATCTCATCTAGGTTACCACACACATAGAGAGAAGAGTAGAGCTAGCCTCGCCCTTCTTCTTCCTCTCGCCAAACAGCTCAAGGAGCACCTTGTAGTTACTTGTTCACCAAGTAATCATGCGGAGACCCCGCAGAGCAGCAGTATGGGTGTTATCTCCACGGAGAGCCCCAAAGCTGGGTAAGATTCGCCGGCGTGCATGTCTTCGCCTTATCCCGCTTCCAGGCACCAGCGGCGTCTTACTGGCTCCCACACAGATAAGCCACCCGTTGGCATATGTCGCACCAACCACCCGACATTTGGCGCCCACCGTGGGCCCAGGTGCACCGTCGTCCAGAGACCTGTTCTGGACGGGAACCTTCTTCCTCCCCAGCGAGCGTAGCCAGCCCGGCACGCCCGATGGCGCTCGCCACGACACGCTGCAAGGCGTCACCAACGCTTGCACAGCAAACGACCTCGCCGATCCCCTTGGCGAGGCCTTCATCTCCGACGAGCCCGCTTCCGACGCGGGCACCGACCGCCTCGTCGACCTCCTCGGCCAGCTCCACGTCTCCAGCGAGCCTGCTGTGGACCGGGAGTCCGTTGGCTCCACCGATCCGATGCATGTCGACTCCGACACCGCCTCGCTCGACGCCTTCCTCGCCAACGTCGTGATCTACGACGATCCGCTTCCCCGAGCCGATGGCTGTGACGTCGCCACCACCTAGGTGATGGTCATCAGTCACGGCGGCGCTTCTAGCGAGAACGCCCACGACGCCCCGCAATCGGCGATCCACGATCTGTCCGTCCCCCTCCCGGCCGATGCCGATGCCGAAGCACTGGAGGCTCGCTGCCTCGCCCTCCTCGCGGAGGGCCGGAAGCTAGCTTCCGTGAGACGCCTCACCGAGGCCCACCAGCGCGAAGTCGACCGCGCCGCCTTCGGCACGCCACCTCCTGGCGGGCCAAGCTGAGTCGGCGTCTTATGACAGCGCGACGCTGTCATCGCCGACTTGCTTGGAGTCGACCGCCCAGTCTATGCCACCCCACTCGAGAACCTACGCGCCGCCCAGGCGGCCGTAGACGAGCTGGATGGACTGGGGGCCGAAGAGCTCCCCTACATGACCAGACGCATCCAGCCATTAATCGTTGCATCCGCGCAGCGGCACGAGGCTGACGTCCGCGAGGAAAGCCCTCCACCGCGCCGAGAGCACGGCGCGACATCCCGGACGCCGACTGCGGGTAGAACCCGCGCGCGACATGAGATAGAGCCGGCTGCCAGCCGAAGCCGAACCCAGATCTCCATCGAGCGAGATGCAGAAGGCCACCCTCGAGCCATGGAGCGGCGGGGCAACCCGCCTTTGCCTCCGCCTCGTGGGGAAAGGTATCCCACCCCATCGCCTGTCACGCATCTGACTCTCAGCGGCCGACTAGGTCGCCGCGAAGGAGTCGGCGAGAACGACGCCCGCCATCGGATCGGCCGCCTAGCGCGATCCGTGGCACTAGAAGAAGATGATGTCGGCCCGCCTTTCTTTGGCCCTAGCATCCGCGACGAGCCCTTCCCCAAAGGGTTCTCGCTCCCAAGAGACACGCCCAAGTACAACGGCTCCGTGAAGCCGGAAGATTGGTTGATCGACTACTCCACCGCAGTACGCATCGCGAACGGCAACAGGCATGTTGCCGTGAAGTACGTGCCCCTCATGCTCTAAGGCACGGCGCGGACCTGGCTCAACAGCCTCAAGCCATACAACGTCAACAGCTAGCTAGACTTCACAGAAGCCTTCGTCCGCAACTTCACCAGCACCTACAAGCGGGCTCCCAAGCCCAGACAGCTCTCCTTGTGCGTACAAGGCCCCGCCGAGTCCACTCGCGACTACCTCACGCATTGGGCCGAGCTCCGCAACTCTTGCGAAGAAGTGCACGAAGTGCAAGCCATCGAATACTTCACAGCCGGGTGCCGAGAGGGCACCCTCCTCAAGCACAAGCTCCTCTGCGACGAGCCGACTACCCTCGACGAGCTTCTGGTCATAGCGGACAAGTACGCCACCGCCGACTCCTCAATGAAGACTGAACTTCGGGTTGACGCGTCCGGAAAGGTACTCAACCCGGCGCCCAAGACGCCGGCTGGGGACTCCGGTCGACGCCCGTACCAAAACGACCACAAGCGCAAGGGCCCCATGCCGCCTTCCACCAGTCGGCAGGTGGCCACGGTCGAGGGCGAGGAGCCCGAAGGGCGGCCCGCACCCAAGAAGCAGAAAGGCGGCCGGCCGGCTTGGCAGCCGGCCTTCTCCTACGAGCAAACCCTCGACGCCCCATGCAAGTTCCACAGCGGCGCGAAGCCGTCCAATCACACAACCCGGAAATGCCACTGGCTCACCCAAATCTCCAAAGGTGAAGGGCTCGCGCCGCCTCCACCTGCTGGTCCGCCGCCTCCGGCTCCACAGCAGCCGGCCGCTCGGCCAGCAGTCGGAGCCGTGCATGAAGAGTACCCCGACGAGCACGCCGCCTATGTCGTCTTCACCAGCCAGCCCGAAGACCGGCGCAGCCGGCGCCGCGAGCACCAAGAAGTCAACGCGGTTGCCTCCAACCCCTCCGAGCACATGCACTAGTCTGAAAAACCCATCAACTGGAGCCGGGCCGACCACCCAGAGGTGATGCCATCTCCCGGCTCTTATGCACTAGTTCTGGACGCCACCCTTGCAACGGACAGACGCGCAGCCCGTTTCTCCCGCGTGTTGATAGACGGCGGGAGAAGCATCAACATCCTGTACCTCGACACCCTGAAGAAGCTCAACGTCAGGACGAAGCAGCTCACGCCTACCGGGACTGTGTTCCACAGCATCGTACCCGGCCTGTCCTGCTCCCCCATTGGCAAGATCAAGATTGATGTCCTCTTTGGGGACAAGGATCATTTCTACAGGGAGGCCATCTGGTTTGAAGTGGTGGACCTCGAGAGCTCTTACCATGCACTGCTTGGCCGACCTACCTTGGCCAAGTTCATGGTTGTTCCCCACTATGCTTACCTCAAGATGAAGATGCCGAGCACCAAGGGCATCATCACCATAGTCGGCGACTACAAGAAATCAGCCGAGTGCGCAGAGGCCAGCAACCGGCTGGCCGAGTCCCTGGTGATTGCAAGAGAAGAAGAAGTTGGACCAGGTCATGGCCATGGCTGGCAAGCAGCCGGCCCTGTCCCCCGATCCCAAAGAGTGTGATGCCCAAGGTTCCTTCCAGCTGGCCAAGGAAACGAAGAAGATACCTCTTGACCCCGAGCACCCAGAAAGGTTTGCCGTCATTGGGGCAAACCTAAACAGCAAATAGGAAGGCGAGCTCACCGATTTCCTTCGTGAGAAGGTGCAAAACCGGTCAAGCAACCCCTCCGCCGACTGTCGGAGGAAACGAGAAGGATTGTAGGAGAAGAGATAGTCCGGCTTCTGGCTGCCGGCTTCATCATGGAGGTGTTCTTTCCGGAGTGGCTCGCCAACCCGGTACTCGTGCTGAAGAAGAAGAACAAGTGGCGCATGTGTATAGACTACACGAGCCTCAACAAGGCCTGCCCCAAAGACCCTTTTGCCCTGCCAAGGATAGATCAAGTGCTAGACTCCACAGCCGGATGTGAGCTGCTGAGTTTTTTGGTTGCTTACTTCGGGTACCATTAGATAAAGTTGGACCCGGCCGACCGACTGAAGACCGCCTTCATCACGCCATTCGGAGCCTTCTGCTACCTGACTATGACATTCGGCTTGAGAAATGCCGGTGCCACTTTTCAGCGTTGCATGCAGAAGTGCCTCCTCAAGCAACTCGGCAGAAACACCCACGTCTATGTGGACGACATCGTGGTGAAGACGGAGAAGCGCAGCATCTTGCTAGAAGACCTCAAGGAAACATTCGAGAACCTGCGCCGATTCCGGATCAAGCTCAACCCCGAGAAATGCGTGTTCGGAGTACCAGCCGGCCAGCTCCTAGGCTTCCTGGTCTCCGAACGCGGCATCGAATGCAACCCAGTGAAGATCAAGGCCATTAAGAGAATGGCGATTCCCACCAAGCTGCGAGACATCCAAAAGTTCACTGGATGCTTGGCTTCCCTGAACCGCTTCATCAGCCGGCTCGGAGAGAAGGCTCTCCCCCTCTACCGCCTCATGAAGAAGACCACTCACTTCGAGTGGAACGACCAAGCCGACCAAGCTTTTCACGAGCTGAAGAAGATGCTGATCACGCCGCTAGTCTTGGCGGCGCCGACCGAGAAAGAGCCCATGCTCCTTTACATTGCTGCAACCAGCCGGGTGGTCAGCACCGTCATCGTAGTCCAGCGCCCAGAAGAGGGCCGAGCTCAGCCGGTCCAGAGGCCGGTGTACTATTTGAGCGAGGTGTTGTCTACCTCGAAGCAGAACTACCCGCACTACTAGAAGATGTGCTACGGCGTGTACTTTGCTGCCAAGAAACTGAAGCCCTACTTCCAAGAGCACCCCATCACGGTCGTATGCACCGCCCCGCTCGCCGAGATCATAGGCAGACGGGACGCATCCGGCCGAGTGGCGAAATGGGCCATTGAACTGGCCCCTTACACTATCTTCAACCAGCCCGGCACCGCCATCAAATCCCAAGCATTGGCCGACTTCCTCGTCAACTGGGCCGAGACCCAGTACCTGCAGCCGGCTCCCGACTCCACTCATTGGCGCCTGCACTTCGACGGGTCCAAGATGATCACCGGCTTGGGAGCCGGCGTCATCCTCACCTCACCCAAAGGCGACAAACTCAGATACACGCTGCAAATTCACTTCGCCGCCTCCAACAACGTGGCCGAGTATGAGGCACTCGTACACGGGCTCCGGCTTGCCAAAGAGCTCGGCATACGCCGGATCCTGTGTTACGGCGACTCAGACTTGATAGTCCAGCAGTCATCCGGCGATTGGGACGCTAAGGATGCAAACATGGCGAGCTACCGCTTCCTCGTCCAGCAGATCAGTGGGTACTTCGAAGGATGCGAGTTCCTTCACGTACCACGAGCCGACAACGGGCCAACAGACGCCCTGGCCCGATTAGGCTCCACTCGGCAAGCAATTCCAACCAGCGTCTCTCAGCAACGCCTCCTCAAGCCATCAATCAAGCCGTCTCCAGAGTCCGATTCCATCTTCGTGCCGCCTAGCCCCGATGCAGCCGGATCCGGTTCGAAGAGCCAAGCAGGCGGCGCGGGGATTTCAGCAGGTGGCTCGGGGACTTCCGTAGTCGCACCCGACCCGGGGACTTCTGAACCCGGCTCGGGGACTGCGGCAGTCGGCCCGGGGACTGCACCAGCACCACAGGCGGCGGCTGACCCCAGCATTTCACAACCCAGCCCGCCCACCCTGGTTGCAGTAGCCGCATTGGCAATAGAAGAAGTCACAGCTCCATCATGGGCCCAGCCCATCCTCAACTTTCTGACAAACCAAGAACTGCCGGCTGACGAAATAGAGGCAAGACAAGTCCAGCGCCGAGCCAGAGCATACACAATCGTCAACAAAGAGCTCATCAGGCGCAGCGTCACTGGAGTCTTCCAGCGATGCGTTGAACAAGAGAAGGGCATAGCAATCCTCAGAGACATTCACCAAGGCGAATGCGGCCACCACGCGGCCTCAAGATCACTAGTCGCCAAAGCTCTCCGCCATGGATTCGTTTGGCCGACTGCTTTGGACGACGCCAAGGAACTAGTCAAGCATTGCAAAGGGTGCCAAGTCTTCAGCTCCAAGCAACACCTGCCGGCTTCGGCACTCAAGACCATTCCCCTCACTTGGCCCTTTGCCGTTTGGGGTCTGGACATGGTGGGCCCATTCAAGACGGCGTGCGGCGGCATGACACATCTGCTTGTCGCCATGGACAAGTTCACCAAGTGGATCGAAGCAAAGCCGATCAAGAAGCTAAATGGGCCGACTGCCGTGACATTCATCACAGATATAACAACTCGGTAGGGCGTGCCGCACAGCAGCATCACCAACAACGGCACAAATTTTGCCAAGGGAGCATTGGCACGTTTCTGTGCGACGCAGGGCATCCGACTGGACTTAGCGTCCGTTGCCCACCCACAGTCAAACGGCCAAGTCGAGCGAGCCAACGGCCTCATCCTTTCCGGCATCAAGCCCCGACTGGTCGTGCCACTGGAGCGTTCGGCCGACTGCTGGCTCGATGAGCTGCCGGCCGTCCTCTGGAGTCTGCGCACTACCCCAAACAGGTCAACTGTCTTCACCCCTTTCTTCCTCGTATATGGTGCCGAGGCGGTCATCCCAACCGACATCGAGTTCGACTCGCCTCGGGTGACCATGTACACGGAGGCGGAGGCCAAGGAAGCACGAGAAGACGGTGTCGACTTGCTGGAAGAAAGCCGGCTGTTAGCCCTCAGCCGGTTCGAAATCTACCAGCAAGGTCTGCGTCGCTACCACAGTCGGAAGGTCAAGCCAAGATCTTTCCAAGAGGGCGACCTTGTGCTCCGGCTGATCCAGCGAAGAGCTGGCTAGCACAAGCTCTCGGCCCCTTGGTAAGGCCCCTTCGTCATCAGCAGAGCGCTAGGAAACAACTCCTACTACCTGATCGACGCACAGAAGCCGAAGGCATGAAAGAGAGACGACTCCGGCAAGGAGTTGGAACGACCATGGAACGCCAACCTCCTCCGAAGATTTTACAGTTGAAACGCAGTGTGTATCACGCTAACTTTTGTACTAAGTACGAGACAATAGGCCCCCCGAGGAGAACTCGGGGACTGCCATCTTTCATCTATGAGTGAAGAGTATCATGCTTACGATTATGTCATTTCATTTACTTCTCTCGTCCGGCACCGGGTTCGACTAGTAGGCCCGGGGACTGGCCGCCTTAAGTTATATTAGAAGTCCTACCCGCGGTCAGACAAGTAGTGTGCCGGCTCCAAAGCCCTCTCTTGCCAAAAGTCACAGTTCGAAGAATCGGCTGTCCGGCTGGCAAGAGCCAAAGGTAGGAAAGGACGCCCACACGAAAAACGGCTAGGGACTAACGGACTAATATAACAAAAGCCGGTTTTTCTTCCCACCGCCGACCGACTACAAGAGTAGCCGGCTGGCCGGTTTCCATTCACTTCGCTACAATCTAAGAAAGCTCGAGTACTTGCCTTCCCCAAAAAAGATAGCCGAGTTCTTCCTTAGCCACAGACTGCAAAGCAGCTGCCGGCTGGGAAGGCAGCAATCAGGGGAAGGCGGCAAAGGAAACAGCCTAAGGATAAAAAGCATGCGAGAATGGAAGCCAAGCACATGCATGATTATATTTACACAAAAGGCCTTGAAAAGGCCAGCATTCAAACATAGTTTGAATACACCCCCAGTGGGAGGAACTGCGCAAGCTTAATAAAGTTGTTAAAAGAGTAACAAGTAGGAAAAGCAAAGATGGCAGATCAGGCCAAGGGAACGACTGGCGAGTCGGGCAGGTCGGTGGAGACAGTAGCGCCGGCTGGAGGAGTGGCCGGCTGGTGAACCCCGGCATGATCATCACCTCCCGCAGAGGGGAGGCACGGTCATGCTGAGGCGGGCTGGTTGCTTCGTCGGCCGTCTCGACGTCTTCGCCCTCCTCCCCTTCTTCGTCTTCACCTTCATCGCTGGAGGCGATCTCCTCCGCCGAGTCTTCACCCTCCGCCGGGTTCAGCCTGAACCACTCCTCCGGCTGGGCGACGCCGTTATCGTCCACCTCAGGAGAGAAGACGCTGGTATCGGTGAAGTCAGCAAGAGCCAAAGCGCGCTGGATGATAGCCGGCCGCACCCCCACCAGCTCTTCATCAGCCTCCTCCCGCCAAGTCCTCAGCTGCTCCAAATTCAGCCTGGGGTACCAGGCCAGGACGAACTCCAGCGCCCACCTGGCGCCGGATCGAGCAGCAGAGGCCTTCCAGGCCTCAAAGCGGCCAACTGCCACCTCCAGCCAGTCGGCAGTCCGGCTCGGGTGCGGGGAATCGCCTCACCTGGCCACAGGGCGGCCAGCACCTGCGCTCCGGCGCGCTGGAGGCGGTGGAGCATGCGGTGTGCCGGCTGCAGCCGGTCTTGGATCGCCAAGAGCTGCTCCTCAAGTGTCCGGCTCGCGTCTGGCGCAATCTCAACTCCCGCCTGACGACGTGTCTCGCGGTAGGCCTCGATGGCCTGGGAGGCCGTGACGGAGTGGCGGGGGAAATAGTCTATGCAGAGAACAAAAGCAGCACAAATCAGAAGACGAATCAGAGGGCAAGGGGGCGAGCAAGGAGTAAGGGAGGCGGCTTACCGTCGATCAGGTCCTCGATCCGGCTGTAACCCTCGCTCAGCGCCTGCTTCGCCTCAGCCCAGCTCACCGCTTCGGTCTCAAACTCGGCTTTGAGGGCGGCCTCGCTCTCCTGCGCCTTCTTCAGGGCCGCCTTGTGGCACTCCTCCTGGTCGGCGAACTTCTTGGCCAGGCGGTCGCGCTCCTGGACTAAGGCATTGAGCTCGGCCTCCTTGGCGCGAAGGGCGGTCTGGGCCCCGCCGAGCTGCTCCCTCAAGTCGGCGTTGGCCTCTGCAAGCATGAAGATGAAGGAAGAAGCAATAAGGAAGAAGTCGTTGGGGAAGATCCGACCCGACTGCTCTGCAGTCGGATCGGATCTCGGGGACTACACCCAGTGGGTGCGCTGACGCGCCCCCACAGGATACGAAGAAAACGGAGCACGCACTCTGGCTGTTGGTCAGATCCTCGCTCTTCTGACGCAGTTCCCGAGCCTGGGAGTCGAAGGCGGCAGCACTCCGGTTATGGTACTCCTCGAAGATCAGACAGGATGCAAGAATAAGATAACTATCAGGACCTGGTAAGTTCCGAGCCGCCTGCTCAGCAGCCGACTCGGAACTCGGGGACTGCACCCAGTGGGTGCGCTGACGCGCCCCCACAGAAGAAATCAAAAGGCAAAGCAGGCAAGGCCAGAAGACTCACCCGAACGACGGCCCGCGTCGCAATGAAATCGCGAGTATATCGCTGCAGCGCGGTGGCATGAGCCTGAAGCCGGCCCCGGACCTCCTGGGCCGACGCGTTCAGTTCGCCCGTCTCCTCATTGGGATCCCACTCGGATGTGCTGGAGCTGGCCGCCTCCAAGGCCTCCGCCGTCTGACGGGCGGTCGCAGCTCTGTCTGGCTCCGGCACGGGGGCAGCTTCCCCCGCACGCGGGCGTGATGACGGCTGGACCACCAGGCCGGCTCCTGCTGCCGGCTCTCTCCCGGCCGGCTGCACCGGCGCCGCAGCCGGTTGGCCGCCCTGGCCCGCTCCAGTCGGTGCCGTCCGCGGCACCTCCTCCAAGACGACCACATCATCCTCCCTCCGCTTCGCCCCCGCCTGGCCGCGGTCGGCTTCCTCAGACGGAGGCACGGGGGCGTTGGGAGCCACACTCCTCAGGGGGATGACGAGCTGCGGAGGCCGGTTGCGCGAGGCCTCCTCCTCCCTCTCCGCGGCTGTCGCCTCCGCCTGGACCTTGGCCGCCGCGTCGGCCTGCTCCTTCGCCGCCTGGGCGGCCCCCCCGCTCCGACGCCTCCCGCGCGTTTCGCGCCGTAGCTTCCATGAGGTCGACGCGGGGGTCCACGCGGCGGGAACTCGAAGACCCTCCAACCGATCCATTCACGGAGGCGGCAGGGCCCCGTTCAAGGGAAAGCGGCGCCCTGGCCAGCCAACCAAGAAAGAATTTAGAAAAGCTCCAATCAAAGAGCACGACAAGAGTACAAGATGGTTAGCACTTACGCCGAAACCGCCTGCGGCCACTTCACGACCTTCTGGAAGCGGGCCGCCTTCGCGGCCGCCTCGTCTCGCTTGGTTGCCACGGCGGTGCCTCTGGGCTTCTTCGGCCGGCTGCCGAAGTAGGTAGACGCAGCCCGGCGTTTCGGTGCGGCGCCACGGGTGGCAGGCGCGGCAGAAGAGCTCGCACCTTGAGGATCCGGCGCTGGCTGGCGATGCGGGATGGTTTCGACCCCGTGGTCGTCCGCCCAGTCCTGGAAGCCAGCTCCGAGCCCGGCGCCGCCCGCCTCGCCGCCTTCCCCCGCGGCGGCGGCCTCCATGGCGGCTGCTCCGAGGTCCGGATCGTTGACGTCATCTACCGTGCGGTCGGGGTGGATCGGGCGCTCTGCCCCCGCGGCCCCCGCCGCCGGCGGAAGTAGAGGATTCTGCGGAAACAAGCCGGCGGGTCAGAGGCCGGTCATATCGAAGCCGGCAACACAAAAGAAAGGAAGGAAGACAAGACGACGTGAGGCTCAGTGATCGCCCGCCAGGCGGCGGCGCTGTAGCCACGCTTACCTCGATAAAGCCCTCATCATCAGGATTGAGGCAACAGCAATCGGCCGCCGACAGGGCCCTAGGCAGTAGGGCCTGCCTGTCGACCAAGATGCCAGCAGCCGGCGGGGCCCACCAGCTGGTGGGCCCCAGCAGCCAGTGCAGAAGCCGGCGAGCGTAGACACTGACGGCTGGGACCCTCCCCCAGCCGGATTACCATTGTACCCCCGGGGGGTAGGCCTATATAAACCCCCCGGGGCACCCATGCAAACGGTTGCTCTCATCTAGGTTACCACACACATAGAGAGAAGAGTAGAGCTAGCCTCGCCCTTCTTCTTCCTCTCGCCAAACAGCTCAAGGAGCACCTTGTAGTTACTTGTTCACCAAGTAATCATGTGGAGACCCCGCAGAGCAGCAGTAGGGGTGTTATCTCCATGGAGAGCCCCAAAGCTGGGTAAGATTCGCCGGCGTGCATGTCTTCGCCTTATCCCGCTTCCAGGCACCGGCGGCGTCTTACTGGCTCCCACACAGATAAGCCACCCGTTGGCATATGTCGCACCAACCACCCCACATACTCCATTGTCACCTCAAGTTTCCGTGGGTATGATTATACGATATGCATCACACAATCTCAGATTCATCTATTCAAACCAACACAAAGTACTTCAAAGAGAGCCCCAAAGTTTCTACCGGAGAGTCAAGAAGAAAACGTGTGCCAACCCCTATGCATAATTTCATGGGCGGACCCCGCAAGTTGATCACCTAAACATACATCAAGTGAATCACGGGATATACCATTGTCACCACAGATACGCACGGCAAGACTTACATCAAGTGTTCTCAAATCATTAAAGACTCAATCCGATAAGATTACTTCAAAGGGAAAACTCAATCCATTACAAGAGAGTAGAGGGGGAGAAGCAACATAAGATCCAACTATAATAGCAAAGCTCGCGGTACATCAAGATAGAATCACCTCAAGAATACGAGAGAGAGAGAGAGAGGGAGAGAGACAGAGAGAGATGAAACACATAGCAACTGGTACATACCCTCAGCCCCGAGGGTGAACTACTCCCTCCTCATCATGGAGAGCGCCGGGATGATGAAGATGGACACTGGTGAGGGTTCCCCCCTCTAGCAGGGTGTCGGAACAGGGTCCCAATTGGTTTTTGGTGGCTACAAAGGCTTGCGGCGGCAGAACTCCCGATCTATTCTGTTCCCCCGATGGTTTTAGGGTATATTGGTATATAAAGGAGGAAGAAATATGTCAGGGGAGCCACGAGGGGCCCACGAGGGTGGAGGGCGCGCCCCCTACCTTGTGCCTTCCTCGTTGCTTCCCTTACGTAAACTCCAAGTCTTCTGGATTGCTTCCGTTCCAAAAATAACTCTCCCGAAGGTTTCATTCTGTTGGACACCGTTTGATATTCCTTTTCTGCGGAACACTGAAACAAGGGAAAAAACAGGAACTGCACTGCGCTCTGGGTTAATAGATTAGTCCCAAAAATAATATAAAAGTGTAAAATAAACCCCATAAACATCTGAAACAGATAATATAATAGCATGGAACAATCAAAAATTATAGATACGTTGGAGACGTATCACCACCTGCCTTCTTCGTCTTCTCCGGCCGTCCTACGCCAGCCGCCTAAGGAGGCGACTGGGAACACGCCGATGGAGAGCTTGGCAAGGAAGGCCCTTCACAGGGCGCGTGGTCGAGAGAGGGGTCAGTCGGAGTCGGGGTCGGCGTCCTCCCGTTCAACGCCCTCGTCATCGTTTTTGCTGTCCTCCTCGTCACTCCTACTCGAGGAGGAATCTTCATCGTCGAAGGAGCTCTCCACGCAGCACTTTAGGTGAGTTCCAAGATCCCCGAAGACCTTGACTGAGAGCAGGTCGTTCTCCATTAATTTAAAAATAGAGAATGAGCCCCGCCGTCACGCTCTTGATGCAAGCGAAAGTCTTCCATCCACGGCGAAGGTATATGACGTGAGGAGCGGGAAAGTCGACGTTGACCCGTGTACCGCCATTCCCGCAGCCCCTCATATGCAGCCTGAGGGTCTGTGGCGGGTCGAGCTCCATTTCCCGAGCAAACGGAGTGGGGAGATGAAGACGACGACACAGTGGTCGGCGCAGCCTAATGAAGAATTCACGAGGCTGGTCCCCGACATGGCCCTCCATCGGGGAGGCATCACCGGCGCAGGCAAGGCCGGTGCGCCGCCCCGTCCCCCTCTTCCCCGAGCGCCACGGTGACCTCGGCCTCGCCCCCTCCCCTTCCTCTCGTGGCCGGCTCCAATGCTGCAAGCTCTTGGGAAGGAGGGACGCGCTGTCGAGCAGAGACCCTCGCCGCCACCGTCGAAGGGCCGGTGCCTCCTCTCGCCATGACAGATGGGGGTGAGAAGACGAGGTGGAAGGATATGGATGATGATAGAGTCTGGGATGTCGTCCCCCCTCCCTTCCTTATAAAGGGGCGGGATCGGGCCTCAGCCGCCCCACTCAACCAATCCGTCGAGGCCGACCCGCTGCTCCAATCAGCAACGGCCCGGTTTCCTGCCTCCACCGCCTGACACCTCAGGGGCATGGGGGACACGTGGCGGGCAAGCAAAAATCGAGGGGACGGGTGAGGTGACCCTTCCCCACCCCGTGATCGTGGAGTGCAGATGCCTTGAAGACCATGACCCGAGTCTGCTCAGTAAATGAGCCACGCCTCTGCGGTTTCCTCTTTTTTATGGGGAAGGCGCGAGCCGCCTCTTTACTTTGATGTGACGCATGCGTGCGGAAACTGTCCCACGCATGCCACCCACGTCACGCACGACCCTCCACGACTCGCATTCAACGCGGGTCATGCGGAAGCGCAAGCAAGCAAGATTACCGCGGTAAAAAATCCGCCCCGCCTGCCCGCGCACTGTTCTGGGCCTGGCCCAACAACGTGCCGCGCTTATGTGTGGCCCAGGCCCGTGGGCTCCTGTCGATGTACAAAAGTAGGGGCTCTCCTTTTGTCCCCTTTACTTGTGCACGGACAGTCGGAGCCGCGTCCACGTCCACAGTAAGCAGGCAGGGAAGGGAAGCCAGAGCGCAAGGCAACCAAAGCAACGCCAAGACCAAGAGACACGAAGAACAAGGGGGCGAGGGGGACTCCCCCAGCAAGACCCTTGCCGGGGTGGCCTCCATTGCCCCAGCAAGAGCCTTTCCGGGGCAACTTTCCCGACGCTAGCAGAGCGCGCCACCCTTGGACCTTAGAGGCACCTCTGTGGTGGCATGCAGATCTTCGTCAAGATCATAAACACACAAGATCAGATGGGGACTAGAAGACGACGACCCTCGGCGAGATCCTTGCCGAGGAGATCCACGAGACCCCCCGACAAGGCCCTTGCCGAGGACACTTACGGGGCCGCGGCCAGGCCAACGTCTGCCAAGACTACACCGCCGCTCTCATGGAGCTGCTAGCTCAACCAGCTGGCCAGGCACCTGCGTGGCAGCGTGCGGCCTCTACGACGACTCAGCTAGCACCTGCGTGGTGGCATGCAGATCTTCGTGAAGACTCCACCACCATGCAAGCCCAGCAGCCAGCCAACATGGTGCCTCAATGCCTCGTTAGCTCGGACGTGTGTTGCAGCCCGGCGAGGCGGTGATAGCTGGGACGAGCTTCCTTGCCGTCCCCGGTAAAGCAAGAGGGGCACATCGGCAGCGCATTAAATGCGTTTGTCCGACGGTGCTAGAGGATAGACTCATCCACTATACACCCTTGCACCTCCTGTGTGCCACTGTGGCAACCCCTTTTGAATATAAAAGGAGGCCCGAGGCGACAAGGAGAAGGATTTGAATCTTTTGGGCTACCCACGCACCCTAGCTAGCTCAAGAACTCAAGAACACTCAAATACAAACACCAAAGTAGGACTAGGGTATTACGTATCTCCGCGGCCCGAACCTGCGTAAACGATCTTTGTGCTTCCAGCCAGAACCGCTCTTTGCACAACCCCGCGCCAGCCAACTATAGAAGGGGTCCCAGTGATCCCATAGGTGTCATTACACACCGACACTTGGGTACTGCCCTTTCTTGGACAAGCATCCCACTTATGATTAACCCCTATTGCAAGCATCCACAACTACAAAAGAAGTCTTAAGGTAAACCTAACCATAGCATGAAACATATGGATCCAAATCAGCCCCTTATGAAGCAACTCATAAACTAGGGTCTAAGCTTCTGTCACTCTAGCAACCATCATCTACTTATTACTTCCCAATGCCTTCTCCCATGTAGTCAACGTTCACATAACACCACTAGAGGAGATACAACATACATCTCATCAAAATATCAAACGAATACCAAATTCACATGACTACTTATAGCAAGACTTCTCCCATGTCCTCAGGAACAAACGTAACTACTCACAAATCATATTCATGTTCATAATCAGAGGGGTATTAATATGCATAAAGGATCTAAACATATGATCTTCCACCAAATAAACCAACTAACATCAACTACAAGGAGTAATCAACGCTACTAGCAACCCACAGGTACCAATCTGAGGTTTTGGGACAAAGATTGGATACAAGAGATGAACTAGGGTTTTAGAGGAGATGGTGCTGGTGAAGATGTTGATGGAGATTGACCCCCTCCCGCTGGGAGGATCGTTGGTGATGACGATAGCCATGATTTCCCCCTCCTAGAGGGATGTTTCCATGGTAGAATAGCTCCGCCGGAGACCTAGATTGGTTCCGCGAAGGTTCCACCTCGTGGTGGCGGTGTTTCATCCCGAAAGCTTGCTTATGATTTTTTCTATGGTAAAAGACTTCATATAGCAGAAGATGGGCACCAGAGGCCTGCCAGGGGGGCCACGAGGCAAGGGGCACGCCTAGGGGGTAGGGCGCGCTCCCCACCCTCATGGATGGTGGGTGGCCCCCCTCTAGTTGATTCTTTCTCTAGTGTTTTTATTAATTCAAAAAATTGCCTCCGTGAAGTTTCAACACTTTTGGAGCTGTGCAGAATAGGCCTCTAATATTTGCTCCTTTTCCATCCCAGAACTCCAACTGTCGGCATTCTCCCTCTTCATGTAAACCTTGTAAAATAAGAGAGAATATACATAAGTATTGTGACATAACATGTAATAACAGCCCATAATGCAATAAATATCGATATAAAAGCATGATGCAAAATGGACGTATCAACTCCCCCAAGCTTAGACCTCGCTTGTCCTCAAGCGGAAGCCGATAACAAAAAATATGTCCACATGTTCAGAGATAGCGGTGTCAATAAAATAAAATACAGACATGAGGGCATCATGATCATTCTTATAACAACAACATATATAGATATTGTCATATGATTTCTTATGCTCAAGTAATAATCTATTCACAATGTAAACTATGAATCAGAAACTTCATCAAGAACCAACAAACTAAAATCTCAGTCATTGAAGCAATTGCAATTTATCATAACATCGGAAAGAGTCAATATAAGATCTTTTCAGCAAGTCCACATACTCAACTATCATTTAGTATTTAATAATTGCTAACACTCACACAATACGTGTGGGTATAAATTTTTAATTGGACATAGAGAAAGATAGGGGCTTATAGTGTTGCCTCCCAACCTTTTACCTCAAGTGTAATGTCAACAATAATAATTCATGCTAACTTATATATATCAGGATCTTTCCAACACAATGCGCTTGCCAAAGGATAAAATGCAAAAAGGAAAGGTGAAGATCACCATGACTCTTGTAAAAGGTATAAGACAAAAGTAAAAGATAGGCCCTTCGCAGAGGGAAGTAGAGGTTGTCATGTGCTTTTATGGTTGGATGCATGAAATCTTAATGCAAAAGAATGTCACCTTATATTGCCACTTGTGATATGGACATTTATTATGCAGTCCGTCGCTTTTATTGCTTCCATATCACAAGATCGTATAAAGCTTATTTTCTCCACACTAATAGATCATACATATTTAGAAAGCAATTTTTATTGCATGTAATAATGACAACTTACTTGAAGGATCTTACTCAATCCATAGGTAGATATGGTGGACTCTAACGGCAAAACTAGGTTTATGGATATTTGGAAGCACAAGTAGTATCTCTACTTGGTGCAAAGAAATTTTCTAGCATGAGGGGGAAAGGCAAGCTGAACATGTTGGACGATCCATGACAATATACTTTATTTCGGATATAAAGAAAACCTAACCCATTACGTTGTCTTCCTTGTCCAACATCAACTCTTTAGCATGTCATATTTTAATGAGTGCTCACAATCATAAAAGACGTCCAAGATAGTATATTTATATGTGAAAACCTCTCTTTCTTTATTACTTCCTATTAATTGCAACGATGACCAACACTCTGTTTGTCAACACTCAACAACTTCTATTCATCATACTTTTATATGTGAAGTCATTACTCTTGAAAGGATCGAGAAGCGGTGTCTAGAGGGGGGTGATTAGACACTAAGTACCAAAAGTTAGAGTTTTTAATATTCTTAAGTTTAGGTGGAGTTTGGGCATAAGTTTAACACGTAAAATACATATCAAGCAAGCATGCAATGAGTATATGAGCAGCGGAAAGTAAAGCATACAACTTGCAAGAATGTAAAGGGAAGGGTTTGGAGTATTCAAACGCAATTGGAGACACGGATGTTTTTGGCGTGGTTCCGATAGGTGGTGCTATCGTACATCCACGTTGATGGAGACTTCAACCCACGGAGGGTAACGGTTGCGCGAGTCCACGGAGGACTCCACCCACGAAGGGTCCACGAAGAAGCAACCTTGTCTATTCCATCACGGCCGTAGCCCACGAAGGACTTGCCTCACTAGCGATAGATCTTCACGAAGTAGGCGATCTCCTTGCCCTTACAAACTCCTTGGTTCAACTCCACAATCTTGTCGGAGGCTCCCAAGTGACACCTAGCCAATCTAGGAGACACCACTCTCTAAGAAGTAACAAATGGTGTGTTGATGATGAACTCCTTGCTCTTGTGCTTCAAATGATAGTCTCCCCAACACTCAACTCTCTCTCTCTCTCTCACAGGATTTGGATTTGGTGGAAAGAAGATTTGAGTGGAAAGCAACTTGGGGAAGGCTAGAGATTAAGATTCATATGGTAGGAATGGAATATCTTGAGCTCAACACAAGTGTAGGTGGTTCTCTCTCAGAACATGTGTATTGGAAGTGTAGATGTGTTCTGATGGCTTTCTCCATGAATGAAGAGTGGGTGGAGGGGTATATATAGCCTCCACACAAAATCTAACCGTTACACACAATCTGCCAAACTCGGTGGGACCGAATCGTTAAACTCGCTCGGACAGATTTAGCAAACCTAGTGACCGTTAGGATTTTTGGTGGGACTGAGATACAACTCGGTTGGACCGATATGGTTAGGGTTCACGCATGACGTAATCTCGGTGTGACCGATTACACAAACTCGGTGGGGCTGATTTTGGTAATTAGTTAACCAGAGAGTTGGTCAGGTAAACTTGGTGGGACCGATTCGCTCTTTTCGGTGAGACCGAAATGTTACGAAAGGGAAACAAAGAGTTTACATTGCAATCTCAGTGGGACCGATCGCTCACTTCGGTTAGACCGAAACGTTACGAAGGGAAATAGAGAAATTGCAATCCCATCTCGGTGAGACCGAGATCCCTATCGGTGAAACCGAATTGCTAGGGTTTGTGGCAGTGGCTATGACGTGTGAAACTCGGTGGCGCCGGATAGAAAGAATCAGTGGGGCCGAGTTTAACTTTTGGTTTAGGTCATATATGGATGTGGGAAGATAGTTGAGGGTTTTGAAGCATATCACTAAGCACATGAAGCAGGAGGCTCATTAAGCAACACCTCATCCCTCCTTGATAGTATTGGCTTTTCCGATGGACTCAATGTTATCTTGGATCACTAAAATATAAAATGTAGAGTCTTGATCTTGAAGCTTGAGCCAATCCTATGTCCTTAGCGTCTTGAATGAGTTCCACATCCTTTAGTCCATGCCACTTCATTGTTGAACTTATCTGAAACATACTAGGTAAAAGTGTTAGTCCAACAAGTGATATGTTGACATTAATTACCAAAACCACCCAGGGAGCACTTGTGCTTTCAATCTCCCCCTTTTTGGTAATTGATGACAACATACATCAAAGCTTTAGATAAAAATATAGAGAATAGCAAGTAAAGCTTTGGAAAGACATGTAACATGCATAGGCTCCCCCTACATGTATGCAATCATATGAATATTGAATATAGGAGCATGGGAATGCATAAGCATGACAGAGTAAGCACTGTGTTACATGTATCTTGGCTACATGCATCAGAGCAAATGGTGTGAGTATAAGAAATGTACCTTCATGCTCATGAGTCCTTCTTGCAAACAGTATGTACATCAGCAAGAACTTCTCATTCACATGACTGTGATCCATATACTTACCTTGTGGTCTTGAGTTGGCTTACAATGGGATGAACCTACGCAAACAAGGTTAGATAACACAGATACACCTACTGACCAGAGCAAACAAGAGAAACCACAAGAGAACCAATATTGGGATGACATGTAGAGTGAGTACTGAGTACTATATTGGATATAGGCATGTCCCCAAATATAAAAATATGCAATAAGATCAGAGATTTCCTTCCCTCAGATGTCTTGCTCCCCCTCAATCTAACATGAGATATTGGGAGAAGATAGGGAACAGAAAATCAGAGCAAATAGAAAATAAATTGTCGGCGTTCTGGGAACGGGGGTCCCCAGACTTGCCTGCCTGCGGCGTGGCTCGAGAGGGGGCCCAGCGCAGCCCATCTTCATCGACACAAGACCCGAGACCCTCGCGAGGGGCCAAGCCTCGCGGGGCGGATGACACGGCGCTTCCTCAGGCGCGGCCTCATCAGACCGGCTCACGAGGAGGCGTAGAGATCAAGGCGGGGTACCTCACGAGGTGCCCATGACGCAAGCCATGACGACCAAGGGTGCCAGGCGGGCGCCAGCCTGCGCAGTGTCCTCCCTTTCCACTTTGGTGCAAAGGGGGCAAGCGCAGGCGAGAGGATCAAGCAAAGGCACCCATTTCGGTGCAACGAGACCAAGACCAGGCCAACGGTGGGAAGGAGGTCATCGTGGAGCCCAGAACGGCGTCACCACAGTGCCTTTGGCAGGCGAGGACCAACTTTAGTTAGGATAAGTGTACCAGATGTTCCCCTTCAAATTGGCCAATTGTTGCCACCCTTCCCGCTCAATATTTGGGAAGAGGCCCAGGGCCTATGCCTATAAATAGGACTAGCCACCCCCAGGGTAGAGGCAATTGGAAATTGATGGAACAGGCACAGACACACAGAGAGAGAGAGAAGGGCGGCTGAACTCCCCTAGCAGTTCATCGTCCCAGCTAAGAACAGGCCCTCGCGAGGCTGTTCTTCCTTGTATTGTTCGTCATCATCAGCCCAAGAGGCAATCCACCCACCACACTGGAGTAGGGTATTACACCACATCGGTGGCCCGAACCAGTATAAACCCTGTGTCGTTTGTGTTGTTCTTTCAGTAGTTAGATCTTTGCGAGACGGAGAGGTAGAGGGCGAAATCTCCACGCGCACCCCAGAGTTCGAACCTTAAGGGTCTGCCGGAACCCGAAATCCGACATTTGGCGTGCCAGGTAGGGGTGCGCCGGAATTTGTCTTCCACCGCTCCGCTCTCCTCCGACCGTCGCGTCCATGTCCGACGCCCTTCGAGCCCGCGTCGCCCAGGCGCCCCCTATCGGTGGGTGTCCTCGTCGTTCCCAGTCGCCCGCCATCAACGCCGCCACCGGCCCGACGGGGAACGAGCATCAAGCGCCATCCCAGCATCTGCCTGTGCGACAAGGTGACCGCACAGTGTGGTGTAATACCCTACTCCAGTGTGGTGGGTGGATTGCCTCTTGGGCTGATGATGATGAACAATACAAGGAAGAACAGACTCGCGAGGGCCTGTTCTTAGCTGGGACGATGAACTGCTAGGGGAGTTCAGCCGCCCTTCTCTCTCTCTCTGTGTCTGTGTCTGTGCCTGTTCCGTCCAATTCCAATTGCCTCTACCCTGGGGGTGGCTAGTCCTATTTATAGGCAAAGGCCCTGGGCCTCTTCCCAAATATTGAGCGGGAAGGGCGCCAACAATTGGCCAATTTGAAGGGGAACATCTGGTACACTTATCCTGACTAAAGTTGGTCTTCCCCTGCCAAAGGCCCTGTGGTGACGCCGGCTTGGGCTCCACAGTGACTTCCTCCTTGTCGCGGAGCTGGTCTTGGTCTTGTTGCACCGAAATGGGTGCCTTTGACTGACCCTCTCGCCTGCGCTTGCCCCTTTTCCACCAAAGAGGAAAGGGAGGACACTGCGCGGGCTGGCGCCCGCCTGGCACCCTCGGTCGTCATGGCTTGCGTCATGGGCACCTCGTGAGGTACCCGCCTTGATCTCTCCGCCTCCTCATGAGCCAGCTTAAGGAGGCCGTGCTTGAGGAAGCGCTGTGTCGTCTGCCTCGCGAGGCTTGGCCCCTCGCGAGGTTCTTGAGCCTTGTGTTGATGAAGATGGGCCACGCTGGGCCCCCACTCGAGCCACGCCTCAGGCCGCAGGCAGGCAAGTCTGGGGACCCCCGTTCCCAGAACGCCGACAGTAGCCCCCGGGCCCAAGGCGCGCACGGACTTGGCCGTGCCGAGAGGCGAAAGGGCAAGGGCGAAGCGCCGCGGGCCCTAACAGCCTGCGGCCTCGGGCGCCGCGTGGCGGTTGATTGGACGTGGGTGCTTTTGCAACTGCGCAGGATACTAAAGGCATGGCATCTGCTCGGGTTTTGTTCCTCTCCTTCTTCATCCGCTGCTCAGATCCCCTTTCTTGCGCTCCTTCTCGCTTCCTCCAAGCTTCCAGATCTGCTCTTCCCGCTCGTCCCAGGTAGCCATGGCGCCTCGCCGGACCCCGGCTGAAGCTTGGTTCTCGCCTGCTTTGGATTCGCCCAACATGTCGAAGGCGAGCCTCGCCCTACTGCACCGGATGGCGGCGGCGCAGGGCATTGACGGGGCGCAGATGTTCAAGGTCGGCTCCGATGCCCCTGAAGGCCAAGGGAGCACCTTCTATCCTTTCTTCGTGAGCTCCATTGCAGCGGGCCTGGTGCCTCCTTTCTCTGAGTTCTTCCTCGCCGTCCTCCGCCATTACAACTTGCAACCTTTGTATCTCCACCCCAACTCCGTCCTTCTCCTGGCGATCTTTGCCTACTACTCCGAGGCGCATGTGGGGATGCAGCCTTCAGTGGCCTTGCTGCACCACTACTTCTACCTCCGGACCTCCTAAGGTTCTCCTTCTGCGTGCACGGGCTTCGTCGCGTGCGGCAGCTCCATGGCCATCTCGAATCCAGGGAAGAGGATCGAGGGCTTCCGGAGCAAGTGGGTGTTGGTTGACGCCGGGTGCGTCGACCCTCGGTTGGCCCTTCCCACGGAGCCGGCCGTGAGCTCGGAAGACTGGTGCCGGGCGGAGCTCACTGATCCCCGCGCGAAGTCGATGCTGGCGAAGATGGACGCCGATCTGAAGCCGGCCAACTTGGCGACGACGAAGCTGACCGGGGCGTCGTTGCTGAGGGAGTTCCTGGAGCACCAGCTGGCTCCGCTTCGGCGGTACTCTCCCCCGACATGGAGGCCTCACCCGAGCCCCGCAGCCGTGGGCGAAGGGGACGTGACGGCGGTTCTCCAGTCCCTGGTCGGGGGCGAGGCAGCAATGCCGGAGGGCGCGCCTTCGCCCTTGTTCCTCCGCGACGATTGGGAGCAAGTGGTGGAGTCCATGCCCGTCTTCAACGGGGACAGGCTCGTGCCCGCGGTGGTTCCCGAGGATCTGGTGAAGGTGTCTTCCGGCGATTCCAGCAGAGATGGGGGCGAGGAGGAGCAGGAGGCAGGCCCCGACTCCGAGGCGACTGACGGAGAGTCCAGGACTCCCTCGCTCCAGCGCAAGCCCCGTGCTCTCCGCCTTTCGCTGAGTGATGACGACGACGACGTGCTGGGCAGCGGGAGCTCGCCTCGGTCCCGAAGAAGGGCAGGACCGGGTTGATTCCCCGCGGGTCCGCCTTGACTCCGGGGCGAACCGCGGACGCGCCTTCTGCTTCCGAGGTCGACCCCTCCAGCCGGCTCTCCGGCTTCAAGTTTGGCAAGAGACCACCGGAGCTTTCTGCCGACGACCTGTAAGCGCTTGATCCTTGATTCCTGGTTTCTTGTTCCGCTGACGAGGCTTGACGATTACTTCTCCTGAGCAAGGCTGGCGCCCGCGACGAAGAAGCTGAAGGGGGCTCCTGAGGCCCCGGCTGCGACGACACCTCCACCTGCAAGGGAGGGCGACCGCGACGCATAGGCCCCCCCTGCCCACTCGCCCTTGCGGGGCTTGGCTGATCTGGCTGGGGCCGCAGCCCCCATGGCTCGGTCGACCCCAGAGGTGCCCTTACCTGGTGCTGCTGCTACAGCTGGGGAGGCGCAGCAGACTTCGCCTCGGGATACTGCAGCCTCGCCGCCGCTACCTTCTCCTCCCGTTCCGCCGGCTGCTGGCTCCGGAACTCCTCCTGCTGCCCCGAAGCGCCCTGATGCTTCCCCGCCTTCTTCCTCCATCCTGGAGCGAGCTGTTGCTGGACTGGACCGGCTGCGGCAGGATCTTCTAGGCACCGACCCTCGCCTGGTGGCTGGGCGCCTGGAGCGGGCCTCGGGGTGGATTCGCTCCGACGCCTCGATCCGGGCAGCACTGGTTCAGGCCTCGACGGCCTGTGACGAGGAGAAGGATGCTGCCCTCGAGGCGAAGGCTGCCCGTGACGCGGCCCTGGGAGAGGCGGTTGGTATCCGCGGCCGCTGCAAGGAGCTGGAGGATGAGTTGCAAGGCCTGCGTGGTCAGCTTGCAGAGGAGACCCGCCTTCGCCAAGAGCAGGAGAAGGAGGTGAAGGCTCGCGAGGCGGCACTCGAGGACCGGGAGGCGAAGCTCAAGAAGCACCGCAGCCACCTAGGTGCGCTGAAGAAGGAGCTAGAGACGACGAAGGCCGAGCTGGACGCCAAGGCCCGGGTCCTTGCCGAGGATCGCGTGGCCTTCACGGACATGGAGAAGGATGCCCGCGCTTCGTTGAAGACGCTTTACGAGAGTGGCCTGGATTGCCCGCTGGCTGGCGACGGGGACGGCCCTGCCAAACTGCTTCCCTTCTTGGTGAAGGCTCTTGGAGATGTCACCCTCGGACTCGTCCCCACGGTCGAAGCCGAGGCACGTGTCCTGTCTTCCGCCGCGCTGACGCGGGTCTTCGCCCATGTCTACCTTCGTGACCCCAGCGCCGACCTTGATAGCCTGCTGGAGCCGGTGAGCGGCGAGGGCGCCGCTGCCGCTGTCGAGGCCGTGAAGGGGCGCGTGGAGGCGCTGCTGGGGAAGTTTCGGGCCTTCAGCACCAAGGTGAAGCCACTCCACGCGACTCCGCTGCCGACAAGTGACTCCGCTATCGTTCCTGTTCTTCTTTCAATTCCTGCACATGCACGACGCCTCGAGGAGGCATTTAAATTTGCATTTGCAACCAAGGCGACATTATGGGTTGTAATATTCGCTTTTAAGTTCCTTGAATTTTATGTTCCTCTTTCCTACTTGCTTATGCTCTACGCCGGCAGAGCCCGGCCACGCGCATGCCTCACCCAGCATCAGCCCCGACCGGAAACCAGGACGGGACCAAAGGAATGAGGGGCCACGTGACAAGTTAGGCTCCTGAGTCGCGATGCTCAGGAGTCCCCCTTAGCGCACGAGCAACAAGTAGGGAAGCGCGATGTAGGTGCATTTCCGTTCTACGTCTGCAGAGCCCGACCCCAAGCGTACCTCACCCAGCATAGCCTTTCGGAACAAAGGAGTGAGGGGCTACGGAGCCAGTTAGGCTCCTGAGTCGCGATGCTCAGGAGTCCCCCTTGACGCGCGAACAGCAGGTGACGAGATGAAATGCAGGCGGGGCTACCGTTCTACGTCTGCAGAGCCCGACTCCGCGCGTACCTCACCCAGCATAGCCTTTCGGAACTAAGGAGTGAGGGGCTACAGAGCCAGTTAGGCTCCTGAGTCGCGATGCTCAGGAGTCCCCCTTGACGTGCAAACGGCCTTCATACCTTGGCTCCGCTCGGGGAGAGACGCGCGACGAACCAGGCCCGAGGGGCCTGGCTGGGGCGTACGGCTGGGCGTGACCCAGTCGTTGCCCCCGTGCCCAGCCCCCTCACGCGGCGCTCCCGGGGGGAGGCGTTGCGATGAGGCCGGCCACTGAGCTCGGGGCTCCCTGAGGTTAACGCGACCCGGAGGCCACCCTCAGTTGTTTATCACCAGCGCGGAGCATAGCGCTTCCGTATGTGTACGGGCATAGCCGCTCCTCGGCAGTGTCGTCAGCCAGCACGGAGCATGGTGCTTCCACTGGTACGTGGGAGGGGGCTCCCCTCCGGGAGGAGCCCCCGGGGCGTGTACAGCCCCGCCCTGACACGTGGCTGGCACGGTAGAGCTAGGTGAGGTGTATCTGGGCACCCGTGAGCCAGCGCGGGACTCACGAGGCCCTACCTCTAGGCAGGTTGCGCCTGGCGCTGGGCCATATCTTGAGATGTGTTCCTGCAAAATCTGGTTAGATGCCGGCACTCGACGTCCTCGGGTCCCGGTCCTCGAGCTTGTCTCAGCCGTCGCTGGTATGCCAGGTCGCGATGCCGTGGACAAGGCCAGAGGGTGAGGGCTGGAGAGCCAGTAAGAGCCCTGAGTCGCGATGCTCAGGCACCCCCCCCTTTAACGTGCAAGTGGTCGACATGAAGAAGAAGAGGTGCGCCGCAGACGGCATCGAGTAATGATGCATAACTGGAAATAAACGCGGAAGGGATACACGCCGCTGGGTCTAACCCGAGCGGCCCGGGGATGATGCAGCCCGAGGGGCGCTCCCAGCAAAGCAAGCTAGCGACTGAGAAGATAAAAGGGATACATGCCACAGGGACGGACCCACGCGGCCTGGGAGTGATGCAACCCTGGGAGGGCGCTCCCAGCTGGGAATGAAACTTGAAAGATGTCACCTGAAGATGTCGTCGGTGCAGTGGCGTTGGTGCAACAGACTCGGTGGGCTGCGGAAGTCGATCCTCACGAGCCCCCAGGCCCAGGGGCCTCGGGAGGCTCCGGAGGCACTGGTGGCTCCTTGCGAGAAGCCTCCATCTCCGCCAGGGCTGCGGAACGCCTGTCTTCTTGCGCCTCCAAGATGCTCCTCATGATGCGCTGGTACGCCGCAGCCACGCTCGGCAGGCCATAAGGCATGTGAACATAGCTGTGGGGTGGTCCACCGCAGCGCCCCACTTGTGAGGGCCAGAGGCGCTCCGTCGTGGCGATCTGATTGAGCCCTGGTACGTCGACGCAGACGCGCAGCCCACCATCCTCGCCTGGATGGGGAGCCACAGCTGGTGTGCGACGGCAACCTCTCATGATCCTTGACTCCTGTAGTTCTTGCATGGCATTGCTAACAAACTCCTACTGGTCTGGCCTTCCTTCCCTGGCTTTCTTCCGAGGGAAGCGTGCTTCGAAACACGCCTCCACATGGTGCCCCAGCGCCTCCCTCGTGACCTTGGCGAGGTCGGTGGCCCTCCAGGTGAGAGTCCCCGAGCCCTGCCTGAGGAGGGCACCGGGCGCGCTTTCCTATGCGATCGATGGATGGTCCCCCTGGGCAAACACGGGCCTTGAAGGGCCTGCCTCCTGAGGGGCTGAGCCTGACGTTGTCTTCTTCTTCTTGGGGGTGGTCTCAGGAAGCCTCCTGCTTCCGCGATCTGGGTCTTCTAGTGACACGGCCTGAAAGGCTATCTCCAGGGCACACACTGCATCCTTCTCTTGACATGGCACCGTGATCACGCCGCCGCTTCCTGGCATCTTGAGGACATTGTAGCCATGGTGAGTCGCGTCCATGAACTTAGCCAACGCCGGGTACCCGAGGATGGCGTTGTACGGCAGGCGGATGTGGGCGACGTCAAAGTCGATGAGCTCGATGCGGTAGTTGTCGTAGGTGCCGAAGGTGACTGGGAGGCGGACCTGCCCGATCGGGACTGTGGAACCGTCGGTGACTCCGGAGAAGGGCTTGGTTGGCTGAAGCTGGTCATAGGGCACTTGGAGGCTGTTGAACGTTTCCACGGACAAGACATTGAGCCCTGACCCTCCGTCGATGAGGGTCCTGGTGACCAGAACGTTGCTGATGACTGGGGAACAAAGCATTGGGAGGACTCCGACTGTGGCCGCGCACTTGAGCTGGTCTGCTGAGCTGAACATGATGGTGCAGGCCGACCACCTGAGGGGACGCGTTGCTTCGAGCTTGGGGAGAACTGCATTCACTTCGCGAGCGAACTGCTTCAAGATACGTTGAGAGGCTGGGGCTTGAGCTCCACCCAGGATGCAGGCGATGGCGCGAGGCTCCTGGAAGCCCCCAGCCCCCTCGTCTTGGTGGCGGTCTTCATTCCTTCTCGGCTGAGGCGGCAACGGCGGCAGGCCTGGGTTGCCATGAGGGCGATCCTCATGAGGCTGATCCCTCCAGTCCCCCTCGCGAGGCGGGTCACGCCAGCGGTTCTCGCGAGGTTGGTCACGCCAGCCTGGACGTGGGCCGCGGTCTTCCCAGCGTCCCGGGTTACTTCCTCCTCCTCGGCCGTAGCCCCGGTCAGCACGGTCAGGGCGTCGGCCGACTCTTTCTTCTCGCACGGCGCGGAGTTCTTGGCATTCATTGGTGTTGTGGGTGTGGAGGTCGTGGTACACACAGTACCGGCTGCCCCTGGAGGATTCAGGCAGATCCTTGCCCCGCTTGGTGTCCGGTTCTGCCGCGAGCACGGCGGCCCCCTTACGCTTCACGTCCTTGGCCTTGGGCTTCTTCTCTTCTGGGTCTGCGGCAGGCAGCTCGAGGAGGGAGAGGCGTCCCTCCTCAGCTCTGGCGCACTTGGTCACCAGGTTGAACAGCTCCAGGGAGGTGCAGAGGTCTTCATGCATCGCCAGCTCCTCCTTCATCTTGACGTCGCGCACGCCGTCGGAGAAGGCCGAAATGATGGCTTCTTCGGACACCCTGGGGATCTTGAGGCGCGCACTGTTGAAGCGCTGGATGTACTTCTGGAGGGTCTCTCCAGGTTGCTGCTTGATGCGGCGCATGTCGCTCACGGCGGGAGGCCGGTCGCGGGTACCTTGGAAGTTGGCGATGAAGCGGGTACGCATCTGGTCCTAGGAGGAGATCGTGCCTGGGGCCAGGTTCAGGAGCCAAGTGCGAGCACCTTCTTTCAGCGCCATGGGGAACCAATCCGCCATGACCTTCTCGTCCCCGCTGGCAGCTTCGAATCCCAGCTCGTAGAGCTGGAGGAACTCCATGGGATCAGTTGTGTCGTCGTAGCGAGGAGGCAGGTCCGGCTTGAACTTGCCAGGCCACACGATGCTACGCACCTCAGGGGTGTAGGCGTGGCAGCCTGCGGTGGCCGCGGGAGGTTTTGGTTGAGGGAGAGCTTGGCCTTGTGGGTCCCCTTGCGCCGCAGCTGGGAGCAGCGCGGGGTCTTGACGTGCCGGAGCTGGAGCAGGGTCTCGACGAGCCGGGGCGGGAAGCGCCCGGGCGGCCTCGTGCGGTCGCGGGACTTCTTGGCAGATCCATTCCTGCTGGGCTGGCGCATGATGGAGCGGGTTCCGTCCAGGAGCTGCGCGCCTTGGGGCCATGGCATCTTCTTGGAAAGGAGGCGGCTGGAACGCCCCCGGGGCTTCATTGCCCGCGCGGGGCGGAGTGCGGCGCAGTGGTGCGGAAGGCGCGGGAGAGCCCCCTGCAGCGCGGACGAGCTCGGCGACGCGGTCGAGCCACTACTCGTAGACATCATCGACGGGGCGGTAGCGCAGGAGCTCGTTCGCCGCGAGGAGCGCAGCCCGAGCCTCCAAGGGCGCGTGAAGCGCGTGCGACGAAGAACCAGCTGGGGTGAGCGACGGAGTGGCGGTGCGGCCATCCCGCCACACGGACGGGTGCTGAGAGGATGCTTGCTGCTCGTTCCCCGCCGGGCCGGTGGCGGCGTTGACGGCGGGCGACGGGGAACGATGAGGACACCCACCGACGGGGGCCGTCTGGACGGCGCGGGAAGCGATGGCGGCCCGGCGCTCGGCGCGGGCCCGACGAGCGTCAGACATGGATGCGACGGTCGGAGGAGAGCGGAGCGGTGGAAGACTGATTCTGGCGCACCCCTACCTGGCGCACCAAATGTCGGATCACGGGTTTCGGCAGACCCTTAAGGTTCGAACTCAGGGGTGCGCGCGAAGATCGAACCCTCTACCTCTCCGTCTCGTAAGGATCTAAACTACTGCAAGAACAACACAAGTGACACAGGGTTTATACTGGTTCGGGCCACCATTGTTGTGTAATACCCTACTCCAGTGTGGTGGGTGGATTGCCTCTTGGGCTGATGAGGAAGAGAAGTATAGGGGGAACGGCCTCGCGAGGGCCTGTTCTTGGCTAGGGGATGAACTGCTAGGGGGAGTTCGATCGCCCTTCTCTCTCTCTCTAGATGCTGGATTCTACCTCAGGTTCTAGATAGATGGCCATTCTCCCTCTCTCGATGCCCTATTTATAGGCAAAGGCCCTGGGCCTCTTCCCAAATATTGAGCGGGAAGGGCGCCAACAATTGGCCAATTTGAAGGGGAACATCTGGTACACTTATCCTGACTAAAGTTGGTCTTCGCCTGCGAAAGGCTCTGGTGATGACGCCGGCCTGGGCACCACAGTGACTTCCTCCTTGTCGCGGAGCTGGTCTTGGTCTCGTTGCACCGAAATGGGTGCCTTTGCCTGACCCTCTCGCTGCGCTTGCCCCCTTTGCACCAAAGAGGAAAGGGAGGACACTGCGCGGGCTGGCGCCCGCCTGGCACCCTCAGTCGTCATGGCTTGCGTCATGGGCACCTCGTGAGGTACCCGCCTTGATCTCTCCGCCTCCTCGCGAGCCAGCCTAAGGAGGCCGTGCTTGAGGAAGCGCCGTGTCGTCCGCCTCGCGAGGCTTGGCCCCTCGCGAGGGTCTTGAGCCTTGTGTTGATGAAGATGGGCCACGCTGGGCCCCCACTCGAGCCACGCCTCAGGCCGCAGGCAGGCAAGTCTGGGGACCCCCGTTCCCAGAACGCTGACAACGCCTTCTCTGGGTATCACCAGATCAAGATGGCGGTAGAAGACGTCGAGAAGACCGCCTTGTTAACCCCATGCAGGGTGTACTGCTATACATGCATGCCATTTGGGCTGCGTAACGCAGGGGCGACCTTTCAGCGGCTGATGCACATCACCTTGGGCCCGCAGCTCGGGAAGAATGTCGAAGCTTACGTTGACGACATTGTGGTGAAATCTAGGGAGGCCAAGACCCTGATATAAGACCTGGAGGAGACCTTCGCGAGCCACGACGTAGTGAACCTGCGGCTCAACCCAGAGAAGTGTGTGTTCGGGGTCCCCTCAGGCAAGCTCTTGGGCTTTCTCGTGTCCCATCGAGGCATCGAGTCTAACCCGGAGAAGGTCAAGGCGGTCGAGGACATGATCCCGCCGAAAACCCTCTGAGAAATGCAGAAGCTCACCGGACGCGTGACCACGCTAGGGTGCTTCATCTCCAAACTGGGGGAGCGAGCACTGCCTTTCTTCCAGCTAATGAAGAAGAAGGGGCCATTTGAATGGACTGAAGAGGAAGATAAGGCGTTTCAAGATCTCAAGAGGTACCTAACCAGTCCCCCAATCATGGTGGCTCCGCGCCCTCGAGAGCCCCTGCTGCTCTACCTCGCTGCCACTCCCTACTCTGCCAGCGCAGCCCTGGTGGCGGTTAGGGAGGAGCGCCAAATCAGAGCCACATCAGCAGCTCGAGACAAGGCAAGGCAGGAACAAGGAAGGCCCACAGGAGACGTAACCATGGCTGAGGAAGATCAGCCGCCGAAGAGTGCACTGGAAGCAGGAGAGGCCACTACGTGGACGGTTGACCTCCCGAGGCCACATCACCTCGCGAAGCGCCCTTGCCTCCGGAGGGCACCGCGAACGCTGATGCTCTCAACCTTGTTGAGCACCCAGTCTACTTTGTCAGCACGGTGTTACGGGACGCGAGGGCATGGTACCCCATGCCTCAGAAGCTCCTCCTCGCACTACTGGTGGCCTCGTGCAAGCTGCGTCACTACTTCCAAGGTCATCCCATCAAGGTCGTCTCGTCATACCCCTTGGAGAGGGTGCTCAGGGGCCCTAACTCAGCCGGACGGGTCGCCGAGTGGAACATAGAACTGCAGGCATTCCAGCTCGAGTTCAGCATGACCAGGGTCATCAAAGGAGCAGCATTAGCGGATTTCGTGGCAGAATGGACGGAGGCACCAGGCCTCAAGAACAACGAGGATTGGTCCCTCTCCCCAGGGAGTGAGGCGCCGGAAGGCTGGGTCATGTACTTCGATGGGGCGTTCTCCAGGCACTTGTGTAGTTCAAGGTTGATGTGTGGGTAGCTCAAGGTTGATGTAGTTCATCAATAGTTGGGAGCACCACTTGGAGTTTGAGTTCATTTACCTACATGGGTTAGTCTTGCAAGGAAGAGCACTTGTGTATCCAAAATGACAATTATAGGATTTAACATAGAATTTGTCAAAGGATATGTTTGAATTGCTTCGTGCTTCCTTCTCTTCAACCACCATTGAGTAGAGACTTTGTGATGTAGAGATTGCTCAAGATGTGAGTGAGTAGCAATCTCATAGATTTAGATTCAACCAAGTACCTACAAGGGTTAGATAACATGCAAGGTACAAATATATCCAAGACATATGAATAGCATCATAAGAGAAATATCAAGGATTTGTCATGTGATCATGCCTCGCATGTATCAAATGGAGTTCCTACTCCAAGTTTGAAGCATCAATGATGTTCAATTCACCTCTTAACCTGCAAAACACTTTCTCATCAAGTGGTTTAGTGAATATATCCGCCAATTGCTTATCGGTGCGAACATGCTTAAGGTTAATGTCCCCTTTGGCAACATGATCTCGAATGAAATGATGACAAACTTCAATGTGCTTAGTTCGAGAGTGTTGAATGGGATTGTGAGCAATCTCAATAGCACTTTCATTGTCGCATAGCAGTGGAACATGTTTCACATATATCCCATAATCTTTAAGAGTTGGGTCATCCAAAGTAATTGAGCACAACATGAACCAGCGGCAATATATTCCGCTTCGGCGGTGGATAAGGATACCGAGTTTTGTTTCTTGGAAGACCAAGACACTAGAGATCTACCAAGGAATTGACAAGTACCCGAAGTGGACTTTCTATCAACCTTGTCTCCAGCATAGTCCGAATCGGAGTAGCCAACAAGATCAAAAGAGGACCTCTTAGGATACCAAATGCCAAAATTTGGTGTATGGATTAAGTATCTCACTATCATTTTCACAGCCTTGAGATGACATTCTTTAGGAGCAGCTTGATATCGTGCACACATGCACACACTTAGCATAATATCAGGACGAGAGGCACATAGATATAACAATGAACCAGTCATAGAGCGATAAACCTTTTGATCAACCGGTTCACCATCTTTGGTCAAATCAAGATGTCCACTAGTAGGCATGGGTGTAGTCATACCTTTGCATTCTTGCATATTGAACTTCTTGAATAAGTCTTTCGTGTACTTCGTTTGAGAGACAAAGGTACCTTCCTTAGTTTTCTTGATTTGCAAACCAAGAAAGAATTTGAGTTCACTCATCATAGACTTCTCAAACTTCTCCGACATTAGCTTTCCAAACTTCTCACTAAAATGAGGGTTAGTTGAACCAAATATGATATCATCAACATAAATTTGGCACACAAATAGTTCTCCATCAACCCTTTTAGTAAAAAGAGTAGAATCAATTTTACCAATTTCAAAGCCTTTTTCAGTAAGGAACTTGGTCAAGCATTTATACCATGCTCTAGGAGCTTGTTTAAGACTATAAAGGGCTTTGTGAAGTTTGTAAACATGATTAGGTTTCTTAGGATTGACAGAGCCGGGGGGTTGCTTGACATAAACTTCCTCCTCAATTTTGCCATTTAGAAAAGCACTTTTAATGTCCATTTGGTACAAGGTGATATCATGGTGATTAGCATAGGCAAGTAAGATGCGAATAGACTCAAGTCTAGCAACGGGAGCATATGTCTCACCATAGTCCATACCTTCAACTTGTGTATAGCCTTGGGTGACAAGACGTGCTTTGTTGCGAACCACTTGTCCATCTTCATCTTGCTTGTTGCGAAACACCCATTTTGTACCAATGATGTTGTGGTTGTTCTCGGGCTTCTCGACCAATGTCCATACTTGATTTCTCTCAAAGTTGTGTAGCTCTTCATGCATAGCGTTTATCCAATACGGATCCCTCAATGCTTCTTCAACCTTCATGGGTTCAATTTTAGAAATGAATGAGTAATGTTCACAAAAGTTAGCTAAGCGAGTTTTAGAGCGAGTAATTCTCCCGGTTTGGATGTCATTGAAAATTTGTTCGACGGGATGATCTTTGGCAATTCTTGCTCGAACTCGTGAAAGCTTTTTCTTGGGTCGGGGTGGAACATCCTCTTCATCTTGCTCTTCTTCTTGGCCTTCTTCATTGTTGACGTTGTCGTTCTCCTGTCGTGGTGGACAGGGAGGTTGTTGATGTTCATCTTGGTGTACTTCCTCGTTTTCTTCATCTTGGTGTGTCCCACTTGTGGATGCTTCCGTATCAATTCTTGGTTCACCTTGTCGTGAGGTAGAAGCTTCCACTTGGACGGACGAGGTACTCTCCTTCATTTCCGTTGGACGAATCTTGCCAATGGACAAGTCTTGAATTGCTTCCGAAGGGTCTTTGTCTCCTACATCAATTGGCAATTGCTCTATTTGCGAGCCATTAGATTCATCAAACTTCACATCTACCGTCTCTTCAACCTTTCGGGTGAAATTGTTGTAGACACGGTAAGTGTGAGATTTTGAGCCATAACCAAGTAGGAAACCTTCATGAGATTTAGGAGCAAATTTAGAACGACGATGCTTATGAAGAATGTAGCACTTTGAGCCGAAAACTCAAAAGTATCCAACTTGGGGTTTGTTACCGGTGAGAAGCTCGTATGCCGTCTTGCCGAGTAGCTTGTGAAGATACAAGCGATTTGTTGTGTGAGAAGCTGTCTCAACCGCTTCCGCCCAAAAGTGCTTGGGCGTTTTGTACTCATCAAGCATCGTTCTTGCCATCTCGATAAGAGTCCGGTTCTTCCTCTCAACAACTCCATTTTGTTGAGGTGTGTACGTAGCCGAGAACTCGTGTGAAATCCCTTCTTCGTCAAGAAAGGTGTTCACATTTGCGTTCTTGAACTCCGTTCCATTGTCGCTCCGAACCTTCTTGATCTTCATGTCAAACTGATTTTGGGCCTTCCTAGCAAAGTTTTTGAAGATCTTTTGGACCTGCGACTTGTCATCAAGAAAGAACACCCACGTAAATCTTGAAAAATCATCAACTATGACTAGACCAAATGAGTTACCACCGAGACTCTTGTATGCATTTGGACCAAAGAGATCCATGTGAAGTAGCTCGAGTGGTCTTCTTGTGGTCACGATGTTCTTTGCGCGGTGACTTCCTCCAACTTGTTTCCCTGCTTGACAAGCACTGCAGAGTCTATCCTTGTCAAATACGACATCTTTTATTCCAAGGATATGATCACCTTTAACAAGCTTATCAAGATCTCGCATTCCAACATGACCTAGTCTTCTATGCCACAACCAGCCTTTAGAACATTTAACAATTAAGCAAGTTTTAGGTTGAGCCCTTTTAGTGAAATCAACAATGTAAAGATCTCCTCTACGTATACCGATAAAGACCATTTTATGATTGTCTCTACGAAACACTTGGCAATCTACTTCAGTGAATAGGACATTGAAACCAAAATCCGCAAGTCTAGAAACTGAAAGTAAATTGTATCCAGGAGATTCAACGAGCATGACATTTTGTATGGAGCTATCGTGTGAGATAGCCACCTTACCAAGGCCAACCACCTTACCCTTTGAATTATCACCAAAGGTGACATATTTTCGAGGGCCGTCATTTTCAGCAAGCTCACGGAACATCTCTTCATCTCCGGTCATATGATCAGTACATCCACTATCAAGGACCCATTCCTTTCCTCCAGCCATGTAGCCACGAAGATTTGCCATAAGACAAAAATGTGTCATTGCATCATCAAGATCATAGTCACTATCATCATCTTCATCATAGTATCCATGTTCAACATCATCTTGTGATTGATCAATTCCTAGAGAGGGTAATTCATTAGATAAATGATCATCACAGTGGTTACCTTTATGAATTCTAATAGCTTCGGATATGATATCGCTAATGATTCCAACGTTTCCTTTAGCATGCATGAGATTGGTAAGCTCAAACAGACAATCACCAAAATTAGGATCACTAGAGTTCATCTTACTCAAAACAACAGACTTATGGAGAATTTCGTCTAAATTCTTTAGAGAATAATCGGGAAATCGTTCCACAAGAAATATCCATATAGTATAGGCACAATTAAGAGTAGGCAAGCTAGCAATCAAATTTTTGGGCAATCCTCTAATGATGAGCTCCACAGTTCTAAGATTGTGAATCATGTCAATATCTTCATCTAGGGTAGGGTGCAAACGATCAATATGAGGAGCACAAGGACTAGCAATGTACTTGTTCAAATGGTATTCATTGAAAATCTCAAGCATTTCATTTTTCCACTCATGAAAATACTCTCCATCAAGAATGGGCACTCTATGTCTAAGACTCCCTAAAGTAGACACATCCATCTTCCTCCGAAGGTGTTTAAACCAAGGCAATGGAGACCAAAGCTCCGATACCAATTGAAAGGATCGAGAAGAGGTGTCTAGAGGGGAGTGATTAGACACTAAGTACCAAAAGTTAGAGTTTTTAATATTCTTAAGTTTAGGTGGAGTTTAGGCATAAGTTTAACACGTACAATACATATCAAGCAAGCATGCAATGAGTATATGAGCAACGGAAAGTAAAGCATACAACTTGCAAGAATGTAAAGGGAAGGGTTTGGAGTATTCAAACGCAATTGGGGACACGAATGTTTTTGGCGTGGTTCCGATAGGTGGTGCTATCGTACATCCACGTTGATGGAGACTTCAACCCATGGAGGGTAACGGTTGCCCGATTCCATGGAGAGATCCACCCACGAAGGGTCCACGAAGAAGCAACCTTGTCTATTCCATCACGGCCGTCGCCCACGAAGGACTTGCCTCACTAGCGGTAGATCTTCACGAAGTAGGCGATCTCCTTGCCCTTACAAACTCCTTGGTTCAACTCCACAATCTTGTCAGAGGCTCCCAAGTGACACCTAGCCAATCTAGGAGACACCACTCTCCAAGAAGTAACAAATGGTGTGTTGATGATGAACTCCTTGCTCTTGTGCTTGAAATGATAGTCTCCCCAACACTCAACTCTCTCTCTCACAGGATTTGGATTTGGTGGAAAGAAGATTTGAGTGGAAAGCAACTTGGGGAAGGCTAGAGATCAAGATTCATATGGTAGGAATGGAATATCTTAGCTCAACACAAGTGTAGGTGGTTCTCTCTCAGAACATGTGTATTGGAAGTGTAGATGTGTTCTGATGGCTTCTCCACGAATGAAGAGTGGGTGGAGGGGTATATATAGCCTCCACACAAAATCTAACCGTTACACACAATCTGCCAAACTCGGTGGCACCGAATCATTAAACTCGGTCGGACCGATTTAGCAAACCTAGTGACCGTTAGGATTTTCGGTGGGACTGAGATGCAACTCGGTAGGAACGATATGGTTAGGGTTCAGGCATGACGTAATCTCGGTGTGACCGATTACACAAACTCGGTGGGACCGATTTTGGTAATTAGTTAACCGGAGAGTTGGTCAGGTAAACTCGATGGGACCGATTCGCTCTTTTCGGTGAGACCGAAATGTTACGAAAGGGAAACAGAGAGTTTACATTGCAATCTCGGTGGGACCGATCGCTCACTTCGGTTAGACCGAAATGTTACAAAGGGAAACAGAGAAATTGCAATCCCATCTCGGTGAGACTGAGATCCCTATCGGTGAAACCGAATTGCTAGGGTTTGTAGCAGTGGCTATGACGTGTGAAACTCAGTGGTGCCGGATAGAAATAATCGGTGGGGCCGAGTTTAACTTTTGGTTTAGGTCATATGTGGATGTGGGAAGATAGTTGAGGGTTTTGGAGCATATCACTAAGCACATGAAGCAAGAGGCTCATTAAGCAACACATCATCCCTCCTTGATAGTATTGGCTTTTCCTATAGACTCAATGTGATCTTGGATCACTAAAATATAAAATGTAGAGTCTTGATCTTGAAGCTTGAGCCAATCCTATGTCCTTAGCGTCTTGAAAGAGTTCCACATCCTTTAGTCCATGCCACTTCATTGTTGAACTTATCTGAAACATACTAGGTAAAAGTTTTAGTCCAACAAGAGATATGTTTACATTAATTACCAAAACCACCCAGGGAGCACTTGTGCTTTCAACTCTCCATAAGATCAATATGATCTTTTTATTTCTTTTTATTCTTTCATTTTTTCTCAAGATCATAGCAAGATAATCAAGCCCTTGACTCAAAACTAATCTTTGTTATATATAGCTCATGGACTCGATTACATAGAGGGATCATAAAGCAAATCTCAAAACTAGATCATACTAAAACTTTATTCTACTAGATCAATATATCACTAAAAGGATCGAACTAAGAAAACGGTAAAGATAGGAGTGTGATGGTGATACGATACCGGGGAATCTCCTCCAAGCTTGGCAGTTGCCAAGGGGAGTGCCCATACCCAATGTGATTATATCTCTTTCCTCAGGGGTGGTGATGATGGAGTTGTTGATGATGTAGGCTTGTCGTCCATCTTTGAAGGCATAGGCTCACCATCATAGAAGGATGATCGAGTCTCCGGAATCCTCAAATCTGCAGCCAAACTCATCCTCTTGAATCTATATTCATACTCACAGTTTTGGTTTTGCAGGTCATAGATCTGGGCTTGGAGATGCTCGATTTTCTCGTGAAGCTTGAAGATGGTCTCCCCAATGTTCTTGGCATCTAGCTTGTGGTTGCTGGTGAACTCCGTGATCATTATGTGGTTGGCGTCGATTCCACGTTCCACCATCTCCTGGCACTTGAAAACTTGTTGCTCCATTGCCTTGAGCCTTGTCTCCATGCTTCTGGTCCTCCTTAGTCCCTCAACATCGTGGATGTGCAGCAACCCCTCATGCACCTCAATGGTTTGAGGAAGTTGCAGCACTTCCACGAGGTAGGGATTGATGACCTTCTCGAAGAACTTGGCCTTGGGGGCACTTGGAGACGTCATGGTGATCTAGATCTATCAGGAAAACAACTCGAAACAAAAACAGAGGATATTTGCATGGTACGGTGGTCAAAACCTTCGGGAGATTATATAACAAACTTTTACCGACAAAAAGAAGTATCGTGCAAGAAAACGGAGTCCGGAGAGCACACGAGGTGCCCACGAGGTAGGGGCACGCCCATGGGGGTAGGGCGCGCCCTCCACCCTCGTGGACGCCTCGTGTCCTTCCCGGAATACTTATTATTTTCCTATTTTCTTAAATACTCCAGAACATAGAAAAATTGCCATTAGAACTGTTTTGGAGTCGGTTTACTTACCGTATCACGTACCTATTCCTTTTCGGAGTCTGAAACATTCTGGAAAGTATCCCTTATGTACTCCTCCGGGGTTACGGTTTTAATAACATTAGTTCCGACATTTATAGGATTACCTGAGATATAATGTTTGATTCTTTGACCGTTAACCACCTTCGGGTTTGTGCCTTCGAAGTTGTTGATTTTTATGGCACCAGAATGATATACCTCCTCGATAACGTAAGGGGCTTCCCATTTAGAGAGAAGTTTTCCTGCAAAAAATCTTAAACGAGAGTTGAATAGCAACACATAGTCACCGACATTAAACTCACGCTTTTGTATCCTTTTGTCATGCCGTCTTTTAACCTTTTCTTTAAACAGTTTGGCATTCTCATAGGCTTGAGTTCTCCATTCATCGAGTGAGCTAATGTCAAATAACCTCTTCTCCCCAGCAAGTTTGAAATCATAATTGAGTTCTTTAATGGCCCAATATGCCTTATGTTCTAGTTCGAGAGGGAAGTGACATGCTTTTCTATAAACCATTTTATACGGAGACATACCCATAGGATTTTTATATGCAGTTCTATATGCCCATAAAGCATCATCAAATTTCTTGGACCAATTCTTTCTTGATCTAGTAACAGTCTTTTGCAAAATTAATTTGAGCACTCTATTACTAAGTTCTACTTGACCACTAGACTGCGGGTGATATGGAGATGCAATTCTATGATTAACATCATACTTAGCGAGCATTTTACGAAAGGCACGATGAATAAAATGTGAACCACCATCAGTCATTAAATATCTAGGGACTCCAAACCTCGGAAAAATAACTTCTTTAAGCATCTTAATAGAGGTGTTATGGTCAGCACTACTAGTTGGAATAACTTCTACCCACTTACTAACATAGTCAACAGCAACTAAAATATGTGTATACCCATTAGAGGAAGGAAACGGTCCCATATAATCAAAGCCCCAAACAACAAATGGTTCAATAACAAGTGAATGTTTCATAGGCATTTCTTAACGTCTACTAATATTACCAATTCTTTGACATTCATAACAAGACAAGACAAACTTACGGGCATATTTGAAGAGAGTAGGCCAATAAAAACCGGATTGCAATACCGTATGTGCAGTTCTATCGCCAGCGTGATGTCCTCCGTAAGCCTCGGAGTGACACTTGCGTAGGATCTTTTCATGTTCATGCTCAGGTATACAATGTCTAATAACACCATCTACTCCTTCTTTATAAAGGTGTGGGTCATCCCAGAAGTAATGTCTTAAATCATAGAAAAAAAATTCTTCTGCTGCTATGTGAAACTAGGTGGTATAAATTTAGCAACAATGTAATTAGCACAATCAGCATACCAAGGAGTAGTACGAGAAGCATTTATGACAACTAATTGTTCATTAGGGAAGCTATCATCAATAGGTAGTGGGTCATCAAGAACATTCTCTAACCTAGATAAGTTGTCTGCAATGGGGTTCTCAGCTCCCTTTCTATCAATAATATGCAAATCAAATTCTTGTAGTAGGAGAACCCATCTAATAAGTCTAGGTTTAGCATATTTATTTTCCATAAGATATTTAATAGCAACATGGTTAGTGTGAACAGTTACTTTAGAATCAACAATATAAGGTCTGAACTTATCACAAGCAAATACAACTGCTAAGAATTCTTTTTCAGTAGTAGCATAATTTCTCTGGGCACCGTCTAAAGTTTTAGTAGCATACTGGATAACATTTAATTTCTTATCGACTCTTTGTCCTAGAACAGCACCTACAGCATAATCACTAGCATCACACATAATTTCAAAGGGTAAATTCCAATCAGGTGGCTGAACAATAGGTGTAGAAATCAAGGCTTTCTTAAGTATTTAAAATGCTTCTACACAATCATCATCAAAGGCAAAAGGAACATCTTTTTTTAAGAGGTTAGTCAGAGGCCTAGAAATTTTTGAGAAGTCATTAATGAACCTCCTATAAAAACCGGCATGACCAAGGAAACTTCTTATACCTTTAATGTCCTTGGGACACGACATCTTTTCAATAGCATCAACTTTAGCTTTATCAACTTCAATACCTCTTTCAAAAAATTTATGCCCCAAGACAATACCTTCATTAACCATAAAGTGGCACTTTTCCCAATTCAAGACAAGATTAGTTTCTTCACATCTCTGCAAAACTCGATCAAGGTTGCTCAAGCAATCATAAAAAGAAGTTCCATATATGGAGAAATCATCCATGAAAACCTCAACAATATTTTCACAAAAATCAGATAATATAGCAATCATGCATATTTGAAAGGTAGCAGGTGCCGAAAGGCATACGTCTATAAGCTAAGGTATCGAAAGGGCAAGTAAAAGTGGTCTTTTCTTGATCCTCTTTTAACACAGTTATTTGAGAGAAACCGGAATAACCATCTAGAAAGCAAAAATGTGTATGTTTGGATAATCTTTCTAGCATTTTGTCAATAAAAGGTAAAGGTTAATGATCATTTTTAGTAGCTGTATTTAATTTGCGGAAATCAATTACAACCGGTAACAATTTTTTGTCGGATCAATTCATATTTATCATTAGGAACAACAGTAATATATCCCTTCTTGGGGACACAATGGACAGGACTTACCCACTGACTATCAACAACGGGATAAATTATACCTGCCTCTAGAAGCTTTTGTATTTCTTTTCTTACCACTTCTTTCATCTCGGGATTTAACCGTCGTTGGTGATCAACAACTGGTTTAGTGTCTTTCTCCAATTTTATTTTGTGCTGGCATAAAGTGGGACTAATGCCCTTAAGATCATCAAGAGTATATCCAATAGCAGCATGGTGCTTCTTCAGAGTTTTCAGCAATTTGTTTTCTTCATGCTCTGAAAGGTTAGCACTAATAATAACAGGATATATCTTTTTCTCATCAAGATAAGCATATTTAAGAGTATCAGCTAATGGTTTAAGCTCAAACACGGGATCACTCTTGGGTGGAGGAGGATCCCCTAGGATTTCAACAGGCAAGTTATGTTTCAAAATAGGTCCCTGTTTAAAGAATACTTCATCTATTTCCCTTCTTCCATTCATAAACATATCATTTTCATGGTCGAGCAAATATTGTTCTAAAGGATCATTAGGAGGCACGGCAATAGAGGCAAGACCAATAATTTCGTCCTTACTAGGAAATTATTTATCATGGGGTTGTCTACGAAATTTAACAAAATTAAACTCATGAGACATATCCCCCAAACCAATAGTAACAACATCCTTTTTGCAATCTATCCTAGCATTAACATTATTCAAGAAGGGTCTGCCAAATATGATGGGACAAAAGCTATCTTGTGGGGAACAAAGAACAATAAAATCAGCAAGATATTTAACTTTCCCACACAAGACTTCAACATCTCTAACAATCCCAACTGGTGAAACAGTGTCTCTATTGGCAAGCTTAATTGTAACATCAATTTCCTCTATCTCAGCGGGTGCAATATATTGCATATTTTCTTTGTATAAGGAATGAGGTATTGCACTTGCAGTAGAACCCATATCACATAGGCCATGATACCAATGATCTCCTATTTTAACAGAAATAACAGACATGCCTACAACAGGTCTATGTTTATTTTTAGTATCAGGTCTAGCAATACTAGCAGCTTCATCACAGAAGTACATAACATGCCCATGAATATAATCAGCCAAGAGGTCTTTAACCATAGCAATACCAGGTTCAACTTTAATTTTCTCACGGGGTGTAGGTGTTCTAGTATTACTCTTACGAACCACAGTTAAAGCTTTAGCATGATCCTTTATTCTAACAGGGAAAGGTGGTTTCTCAATATAAGCAGTTGGAACAACAGGATCAACATTATAAGTGATAGTCTTTTCTTCAACTTCAATAGGTGCAACTACTTTTACTTCAATGGGATGGTTATATTTAAACCACTTCTCCTTAGGGAGGTCAACATGAGTAGCAAAGGATTCACAGAAAGAAGCTACTATCTCAGAGTCAAGTCCATATTCAGTGCCGAATTCACGAAAAACATCGATATCCATAAAAGATTTAACACAATCAAACTTAGGTGTTATACCTGACTCCTTACCTTCGTCGAGGTCCCAACCTCTATAGTTGTGTTTGGTTCTTTCCAATAAACCCCATTTGAATTCAATAGTCTTCATCATAAAAGAAGCAGTACAAGAAGTATCGAGCATGGAGAGATTATTCAGAGAAAGCCGAGCATAAATTTTTTGAAAAATAATTTCCCTTGAGAATATAACATTGACTTAAGCCTCCCCCAAGCTTGGGCAATGCTTTATCCTTCGTGAGGCCAAAAATTATATATATAATTGTGATCACGATGAACAAGATGCATAGGATAAAACTTCTGATGAAATTCCAATTTCAATCGGTTGTAGTTCCATGATCCCATATCATCACGTAGCCTAAACCATGTCAATGCCTTTCCCTTCAAATATAAAGGGAATACCTTCTTCTTGATAACATCCTCGGGCATACTTGCAAGCTTAAATAAGCCACAAACTTCATCCACATAGATTAGGTGCAAATCGGGATGTAATGTTCCATCACCTGTGAAAGGATTAGCTAGCAGTTTGTCTATCATACCCGAGGGAATTTCAAAGTAAAAAATTTCAGAAGGTTCATTAGGTTGAGGAGAAACTCTTTGCTCTACTGGTCGGGGTGAAGATACCCCGAACAAGCCCCACAAAGGATTGTGTTCCATTGTAACAAGTGACAGCAAATTTCAGCACACTACATAAATGTTTCCTTACCAAAGACGCTTCGCTCCCCGGCAACGGCGCCAGAAAAGAGTCTTCATGACCCACAAGTATAGGGGATCTATCTTAGTCCTTTCGATAAGTAAGAGTGTCGAACCCAACGAGGATCTTAAGGAAATGACAAGCGGTTTTCAGTAAGGTATTCTCTGCAAGCAATGAAATTATCGGTAACAGATAGATTTGTGATAAGGTAATTTGTAATGGGTAACAAGTAATAAAAGTAAATAAGGTGAAGCAATATGGCCCAATCCTTTTTATATCAAAGGACAAGCCTGAACAAACACTTAAATAGAGAAAAGCGCTCCCGAGGACACATGGGAATTATCGTGAAGCTAGTTTTCATCACGCTCATATGATTCGCGTTCGTTACTTTGATAAATTGATATGTGGGTGGACCGGTGCTTGGCTACTACCCTTTCTTGGACAAGCATCCCACTTATGATTAACCCCTATTGCAAGCATCCGCAACTATAAATGAAGTATTAAGGTAAACCTAACCATAGCATGAAACATATGGATCCAAATCAGCCCCTTACGAAGCAACTCATAAACTAGGGTTTAAGCTTCTGTCACTCTAGCAACCCATCATCTACCTATTACTTCCCAATGACTTCCTCTAGGCCCAAACAATGGTGAAGTGCCATGTAGTCGACGTTCACATAACACCACTAGAGGAGAGACAACATACATCTCATCAAAATATCGAACGAATACCAAATTCACATGACTACTTATAGAAAGACTTCTCCCATGTCCTCAGGAACAAACGTAACTACTCACAAATCATATTCATATTCATAATCAGAGGGGTATTAATATACATAAATGATCTGGACATATGATCTTCCACCAAATAAACCAACTAGCATCAACTACAAGGAGTAATCAACACTACTAGCAACCCATAGGTACCAATCTGAGGTTTTGGGACAAAGATTGGATACAAGAGATGAACTAGGTTTTGAGATGAGATGGTGCTGGTGAAGATGTTGATGGAGATTGACCCCCTCCCGATGAGATGATCCGCTCAGCGGGAGGGGGTCAATCTCCATCAACATCTTCACTAGCACCATCTCCTCTAAAACCAGAGGGGGCCCACACCCTGGCCACGAGGGTGGGGGGTGCACCCTACCCCCTTGGCACGCCCCCTGCCTCATGGGCCCCCTGGCAGGCCTCTGATGCCCATCTTCTGCTATATGAAGTCTTTTACCCTGGAAAAAATCATAAGCAAGCTTTCGGGGCGAAACACGGCCGCCACGAGGCAGAACCTTGGCAGAACCAATCTAGGGCTCCGGCGGAGCTATTCTACCGGGGAAACATCCCTCCGGGAAGGGGAAATCATCACCATCAACATCACCAACGATCCTCTCATCGGGAGGGGGTCAATCTCCATCCACATCTTCACCAGCACCATCTCATCTCAAAACCTAGTTCATCTCTTGTATCCAATCTTTTTCCCAAAACCTCAGATTTGTACCTGTGGGTTGCTAGTAGTGTTGATTACTCCTTGTAGTTGATGCTAGTTGGTTTATTTGGTGGGAAATCATATGTTCAGATCCTTAATGCATATTAATACCCCTCTGATATTGAACATGAATATGATTTGTGAGTAATTACGTTTGTTCCTGAGGAAATGGGAGAAGTCTTGCTATAAGTAGTCATGTGAATTTGGTATCGTTCGATATTTTGATGAGATGTATGTTGTCTTTCCTCTAGTGGTGTTATGTGAACGTCGACTACATGACACTTCACCATTATTTGGGCCTAGAGGAAGGCATTGGGAAGTAATAAGTAGATGATGGGTTGTTAGAGTGACAGATGCTTAAACCCTAGTTTATGAGTTGCTTCGTAAGGGGCTGATTTCGATCCATATGTTTCATGCTATAGTTAGGTTTACCTTAATACTTCTTTTGTAGTTGCGGATGCTTACAATAGGGGTTAATCATAAGTGGGATGCTTGTCCAAGGAAGGGAAGCACCCAAGCACCGGTCCACCCAAATACCAAACTATCAAAGTAATGAACACGGATCATATGAGCGTGATGAAAACTAGCTTGACGATAATTCCCATGTGTCCTCGGGAGCATTTTCCTTCATATAAGAGTTTTTCCAGGCTTGTCCTTTGCTACAAAAAGGATTTGGCCATCTTGTTGCACCTTATTTACTTTCATTACTTGCTATCCATTACAAATTACCTTATCACAAAACTGTCTATTACCGATAATTTTAGTGCTTGCAGAGAATACCTTACTGAAAACCGCTTGTCATTTCCTTCTGCTCCTTGTTGGGTTCAACACTCTTACTTATCGAAAGGACTACAATAGATCCCATATACTTGTGGGTCATCAAGACTCTTTTCTAGCGCCGTTGCCAGGGAGTGAAGCGCCTTTGGTAGGTGGAATTTGGTAAGGAAAATTTTATATAGTGTGCCGAAATTTACTATCACTTGTTACTATGGAACATAATCCTTTGAGGGGCTTGTTCGGGGTATCTTCACACCGACCAGTAGAGAAAAGAATTGCTCCTGAACCTACCAGAAATTATTACTTTGAAATTCCTTCGGGTATGATAGAGAAAATGCTAGCTAATCCTTTTACAGGAGATGGAATATTACATCCCGATTTGCACAGAATCTATGTGGATGAAGTTTGTGGATTATTTAAGCTTGCAGGTATGCCCGAGGATGTTATCAAGAAGAAGGTATTCCCTTTATCTTTGAAAAAAGGCATTGACATGGTTTAGGCTATGTGATGATATGGGATCATGGAACTACAACCGATGGAAATTGGAATTTCATCAGAAGTTTTATGCTATGCATCTTGTTCATCGTGATCGCAATTATATATATAATTTTTGGCCTCGCGAAGGATAAAGCATCGCTCAAGCTTGGGGGAGGCTTAAGTCAATGTTATATTAATGCCCCAATCATGAGCTCTCAAGAGAAATTATTATTCAAAAAATGTATGCTCAGCTTTCTATTTTATGATGAAGACTATTGAATTCAAATGGGATTTATTGGAAAGAATTAAACACAACTATGAAGATTGGGATCTCGACGAAGGTAAGGAGAAGTGGTTTAAGTATAATCCTCCCATTGAAGTAAAAGTATTTGCACCTATTAAAGTTGAAGAAAACACTATCACTTATAATGTTGACCCTATTGTTCCTACTGCTTATATTGAGAAACCACCTTTCCCTGTTAGAATAAAGGATCATGCTAAAGCTTCAACTGTGGTTCGTAAGAGTAACACTAGAACACCTACACTCCCTGAGAAAATTAAAGTTGAACCTAGTATTGCTATGGTTAAAGATCTCTTGGCTGATAATATTGACGGGCATGTTATTTACTTCTGTGATGAAGTTGCTAGAATTGCTAGACCAGATACTAAGAATAAACATAGACCAGTTGTAGGCATGCCTGTTATTTCTGTTAAAATAGGAGATCATTGTTATCATGGCTTATGTGATATGGGTGCTAGTGCAAGTGCAATACCTCATTCCTTATACAAAGAAACTATGCATGATATTGCACCTGCTGAGATAGAGGAAATTGATGTTACAATTAAGCTTGTCAATAGAGACACTATTTCACCAGCTGGGATTGTTAGAGATGTTGAAGTCTTCTGTGGGAAAATTAAATATAATGCTGATTTTCTTGATCTTGGTTCTCCACAAGATAACTTTTGCCCCATTATATTTGGTAGACCCTTCTTGACTACTGTTAATGCTAGAATAGACTACAAAAAGGATGTTGTTACTATTGGTTTGGGAGATATGTCTCATGATTTAAATTTTTCTAAATTTCGTAGACAACCCCATGATAAAGAATTGCCTAGTAAAGATGAAATTATTGGTCTTGCTTCTATTGTCGTCCCTCCTAATGATCCTTTAGAACAATATTTGCTCGGCCATGAAAATGATATGTTTATGAATAAAAGAAGGGAAATAGATGAAGTATTCTTTGAACAGGGACCTATTTTGAAACACAACTTGCCTGTTGAAATCCTAGGGGATCCTCCTCCACCCAAGGGTGATCCCATGTTTGAGCTTAAGCCATTACCTGGTACTCTCAAATATGCTTATCTTGATGACAAAAAGATATATCCTGGTATTATTAGTGCTAACCTTTCAGAGCATGAAGAAAAGAAAATATTGAAAACTCCGAAGAAGCATCGTGCTGCTATTGGATATACTCTTGATGATCTTAAGGGCGTTAGTCCCACTCTATGACAACAAAAAATAAAATTAGAGAAAGACGCTAAACCGGTTGTTGATCACCAACGACGGTTAAATCCTAAGATGAAAGAAGTGGTAAGAAAAGAAATACTAAAGCTTCTGGAGGCAGGTATAATTTATCACGTTGCTGATAGTCAGTGGGTAAGTCATGTCCATTGTGTCACTAAGAAGGGAGGTATTACCGTTGTTCCTAATGATAAAGATAAATTGATCCCAGAAAGAATTATTATAGGTTATAGAATGGTAATTGATTTCCGCAAATTGAAAAAAGCTACTAAAATGGATCATTACCCTTTACCTTTTATTGATCAAATGCTAGAAAGATTATCCAAACATACACATTTTTGCTTTCTAGATGGTTATTCTAGTTTCTCTCAAATAACCATGTCAAAAGAGGATCCAGAAAAGACCACTTTTACTTGCCCTTTCGGTACCTTTGCTTATAGAAGTATGCCTTTTGGTTTATGTAATGCACCTGCTACCTTTCAAAGATGTATGACTGCTATATTCTCTGACTTTTGTGAAAAGATTGTTGAGGTTTTCATGGATGATTTCTCCGTTTACGAAACTTCCTTTGATGATTGCTTAAGCAACCTTGATCGAGTTTTGCAGAGATGTGAAGAAACTAATCTTATCTTTAATTGGGAGAAGTGCCACTTCATGGTTAACGAAGGTATTGTCTTGGGGCATAAAATTTCTGAAAGAGGTATTGAAGTTGATAATGCTAAAGTTGATGCTATTGAAAAGATGCCATGTCCCAAGGACATTAAAGGTATAAGAAGTTTCCTTGGTCATGCCGGTTTTTATAGGAGGTTCATTAAGTACTTCTCTAAAATTTCTAGGCCTCTGACTAATCTCTTACAAAAATATGTTCCTTTTGTATTTGATGATGAATGTGTAGAAGCATTTGAAATACTTAAGAAAGCCTTGATTTATGCACCTATTGTTCAACCACCTGATTGGAATTTACCGTTTGAAATTATGTGTGATGCTAGTGATTATGCTGTAGGTGTTGTTCTAGGACGAAGAGTTGATAAGAAATTAAATGTTATGCAATATGCTAGTAAAACTCTAGACATTGCCCAGAGAAATTATGCTACTACTGAAAAAAAAATAGCAGTTGTATTTGCCTGTGATAAGTTGAGACCTTATCTTGTTAATTCTAAAGTAATTGTTCACACTGATCATGCTGCTATTAAATACCTTATGGAAAAGAAAGATGCTAAACCTAGACTTATTAGATGGGTTCTCTTGCTACAAGAATTTGATTTGCATATTATTGATAGAAAGGGAGCTGAGAACCCCCCTGCAGACAACTTGTCTAGGTTAGAGAATGTTCTTGATGACCCACTACCTATTGATGATAGCTTTCCTGATGAACAATTAGCTGTCATAAATGCTTCTCGTACTGCTCCATGGTATGCTGATTATGCTAATTACATTGTTGCTAAATTTATACCACCTAGTTTCACATATCAGCAAAATAAAAGGTTCTGCTATGATTTAAGACATTACTTCTGGGATGACCCACACCTTTATAAAGAAGGAGTAGATGGTGTTATTAGACGTTGTGTACGTAAGCATGAACAGGAACAGATCCTACGCAAGTGTCACTCCGAAGCTTATGGAGGACAGCATGCTGGAGATAGAACTGCACACAAGGTATTGCAATCTGGTTTTTATTGGCCTACTGAGGGAGTCCTAGATTAGGGGGTATCCGGACAGCCGGACCATATCCTTTGCCCAGACTGTTGGACTATGAAGATACAAGATTGAAGACTTCGTCTCGTGTCCGGATGGGACTCTCTTGGCGTGGAAGGGAATCTTGGCGATACGGATATGTAGATCTCCTCCCATTGTAACCGACTTTGTGTAACCCTAGCCCCCTCCGGTGTCTATATAAACTAGAGGGCTTAGTCCGTAGGACAACAACACGAGGGAGAGCTCTATAAGAAAAGCACCACCGGAGACCTTTAAAGATGCATCTCTGAAGAGGAAGGGTGGAAGCTTCTGGCAGAAATCCACGCCGGACTCAGTGGCCACCACGCCGCAGCACGGGCCCTCGTAAGTAAGGCCTTCCGTACAGGATTTTATTGGACGATGGCCCGGGCAGATGCACAGGACTTGGTCCAACGCCGTGTTGGTTGCCAGCTTTTTGCAAACCAAAGCCATATGCCACCCGTCTCACTACAAACAATCCCCATTACCTAGCCTTTTGCGGTCTGGGGGCTTGACATTGTTGCACCCCTTAAAGGGGGAACCCATAAGAAAAAATACTTACTGGTAATGGTGGATAAATTCACCAAATTGATAGAAGCCAAACCTGTTGAAACGGCCGAATCCGGACCAGTGATAGACTTCATATCCGGGGTTGTACACCGTTATGGTGTCCCCCACAGCATCATCACTGACAACGGCATGAACTTCACTGCCGACGAGGTGAAACTATGGTGCAACAACATGGGCATCAAGCTCGATTATGCTTCTGTCTATCATCCACAAACTAACGGCCAAGTCGAGCGAGCAAATGGTCTTATCATGAGCGACATCAAACCCAGATTAGTGCGGTCCTTAAAGGAATCTAACACGCACTGGGTAGAGGAGCTCAACTCCGTACTCTGGGGGCTGCAGACCATGCCGAATCGCACTACCGGATACACACCGTTCTTGATGGTGTACGGCGCAGAGGCGGTTCTGCCCTGCGACATAATTCATGACTCACCTCGAGTACGCCTGTATGAAGAAAGAGAGGCCGAGCTCGATCGGCAGGACAGTTTGGATGCCCTCGAGGAGGAGCGTGATGTGGAAAAAGCCCGTTCCGCATTCTATCAGCAACAAGCTAGAAGATACCAAAGCAGAGAAGTACAGGCCAAAACTTATAATGTTGGCGAACTCGTTCTATGCCTACCGGAGAAGAAAAAGGCCAATCTCAAGACCAAATGGGAAGGTCCCTTCGTTATTGACCAGGTTTTGACCGGTGGAGCGTACCGTCTGTGGGATGCATCGGACAATCGACTCGAGCCAAATCCATGGAACGCAGCCAGACTCCAAAGATTCTATGCCTAGTGCCGGACTCCATGTTCATCTCCTTACCTCTGTCAAATTTTTATACATTCGTTATCTGTCTTTTCTTTCTTTCTTTCTTCCCCTTTTTTCTTTCGAGGCCTTGAAGGGCTAAACTGTGCTTTGACTACACATTCTTGGTGCGCCAGCCGCGCTCATTATACCTGGGGGCTTCTTGCACAGAAGCTTAATTATTTTACTGGTCCTCATGCCCTGCACATGTGTTATTCTTCCGCATGTACCTTTTTTCGCCATTATATGCATCGATATGACTTAAGTTTTGGCCAAGCTGGGTTGCCTGGCTCTTGTATTTATGCCCTACATTCCCGCTAATTCGGCTAGGGCATAAGGGGAGCACCTCTGCGATTGTTACTGCCGGGTCAGTCGGATGTGTACCTCAGACTGGGTGAAGCCGAAAGCTAGCGTTCTTAAGGGAATATTCGGTCGGTGAACAAAAGATGATTTTTATTTAGACACGCCCCCAGAAGTTTTTCCCTGCGTCTCTTTTCGCAGTCCGGACATGCACCTTAGAGCATGCATACCCAGGGAAAGGAACCCTTAACGGAACTATTCTCCCTGGAAGATGTTTCTTACTATCCATGTAATATAACATAACTAGTTGGGTACTTGTCTGTTCAAGCAATTATGACCCCTACGCCTGGTTTCCACGCATACCCCGATTTTTATATAGCTGAACGGGTATTTGGAAACACTCCGGACTATTGGGTCCCGAGGTCGAAGCGAAAAGGTCCGCCATGACAAATGTATTACAATCCGCCTAGCGACATTCTATATGTCATTTACATTACACAGTCACTTAGACTGACTAAATTCTTCTTCTATACCATCCAACATGATGTCTAGCCTACAATCCTGCTGGGAATACTTTGCGGCTCACTCTACTTGGTGATACACCAAACTAATAGGGATTTCTTTCCCATCGGGCCCCACAGGTCCGACCTCAGCCGATGTGGTTTGGGTCAGCCTTGGTATACCGTGTCTTCACCATGGCCCAGGCTTCTCTGGCACCTTGACAGCAGGCCGATACCTTCCATAATCGGAAGCGCCGCCGCGCTCCCTTGAGCTTATCCGCAAGCTCTCCAAGGCCTTCGGGTAGGGAGACAGATGGCCACAAGGCCTGGGCAATACCTTGCATCACCTGCGAACTTGTTCGTGCAGTTGTGAGAGCTCTGGTAGAAGATCACCCGCATACCCGGGCATCTCATTCGCGGGACGACCCGTCAACATACCTGCAGACATAACTCTGTTAGCTGGCTGCTTCGCCGAACTCTTTTTAAAGTTCGCTCAAGCACTTACTGAAAATGCCACGTCGAAGCCGCTTGTTCTCCTTCACGGAGTCCGACAGCTGGGCGCGAACATCCTTTAGTTCCACTCTCAGCTGGGTATTGGCATCTTGGAGATCGTTTTTCTCCTGCCTAACCTTTGTAAGCATGCGCTCGCCAGCCTTTAGCTGTCGTATGACATGTTGCTCATCCGGATTCACTCCGGCGTCATCTGCAATATTTATTGTCAGAATTGCGTGCATGCCGCATCCTATATGGTACCTGTCATTCTTTAAAGCAGGTGTTACCGGAGGGGGCCTTCTCGGACACCTTCAATGCGTCCACTGCAGCCCGTAGCTGGGCCTTGCACTCTTCCAGCTCTTGAGACAATTGGGTATTCTTCTCTGTAAGAACCTGCATCAATAATGATCCTTAAATCAGTTGTGCCAACTGTTTCAAGTCTCAGGGGCTACCGATATATATAATCATCAAATTTTCTTACCCGTATATCCTTTACATACTGGTCCGTGGCTGTGGCAAGACCGTTTTGAGCGGCACGGATGTACGCGTCTCCCGAGTTGAAGGCGTTAAACGCCTCTTGAGAGAAACAAGCGTCATGGAGTACTGCCCGGCGTCGCCTGTGATTCATGGCGCTCTCCACTTCGGAATTTGTAGTGGATATTTTATCTGCATCCTCTGTAGGAGGAACGTCCGACGCGTGCCCCGCCTGTGTTCCGCCATGGAGCCTGGCTAGTGGAGGCGTGATCGGCAAATTCTCCATATATAGTCCGGAGAGTGTTTTTCCTTCTGGGGAACATGGGTGTTATTATGTTTTTAAAGACAACACCCACGGAGTGAGGTTTTATATCATACCTCTGCGCCGGCGTCTCAATCCAAACCGCTTTCCTTTTCAGCCTACCTGTCCTCAGCACCCCTTGTTGGCAACTCGCCACGGGCTCGGCATGGTGTCCGGAGGACCTTCCCTGTAAAACACTGTACAGATACGGTAGGTGAAGGGCGTACAAAGGGATTCTTCTCAAAGGTCGGGACTCTGGTCTCACTTATGCATGAAGCAGGGAGTAGTCCGGGATAGTCGGCTGTGATAGCCACCATGGCCTCGTCACAGCTTAATTGATAGAATATTCTGTCAATCAGCTCCACAAATACGTCCGGATCTTTTTAAGGCCGGGGTCGTGGGACCGTTCGGGATCCTCTGGCTGTGGAGGTGGGTTGCTGATACCCCCTATGGCTTTTCGCAGCTCCTGCGGTGAAATGGCGAGATGAAATATTTATTGCAAAAATGCGGGAAAGATGGGTATAAAAAGTGGTAGCTTACCCAGCTCGGAGGATTGTACATGGAGAATCCGTCCCACGGCTTGATGTGGAGGAACTCCTCTTCCTCTCCCTTGTACAGACCGGACAGAATTTTTGCCAGAGCGGCAACTGAGTCCGGCCCCTTACGGCCGCACCGGGTGGCATCATCTTCCCCGTTAAAATCCCACATAGGGTGGCCTCGATATTGAAGCGGTTGCACTCCTCGCATAATGCATATTGACATAACCTCGGTTGTAGTCAGTCCTGATAGAGCCAGCGCCTTTATCCGTCCCATCAGGTAAGAAACGTCTCTATCATCTTCCTCCTGAGGGCTCCTTGGTCGCCAGCTTAGGCGCTTCTTCAGAGGAGCATTATTGAACTCAGGAAGGCCAAGCCAAATAGGATTCGGAAGAGGGACGTTCTCTATATAGAACCACTCTGAAGGCCAGTCTTCGGACGTCTTCTTCGGGGTACCGGATAGGTATCCAGTCCTGGCGATGCGCCATATTTCGGCTCCGCCCACTTGAAATATTGAGCCCCTCTGTGTACGGGGCACAAGGTAGAATAGCCTTTTCCACAGCGCGAAATGAGCTTCGCAGCCCAGAAACAGCTCGCAAAGGGCCACATAACCAGCGATGTGCAATATGGAGGCAGGGGTGAGATTATGCAATTGGAGGCCGTAAAACTCCTGGATCTCTCATAGGAACGAGTGGTTGGAAATACGAGTCCCCTTAATAAATAAGGAACGAGGCATACCCGCTCCCCCTTGGAGGGGTCGGGAAAGCTCTCCGGTTTCTCTCCGCCATTATAGGTGGCGAGCCCGACTCGAACAGAGACCATGTACGCTGGGGGGAGGAATCCCTGGGTCTATAGCTTCACTAATTGGCTGTGCAAGGCGGAACACTTCATCCAATCTCTATGCTTAAGGCTACGGGAGCGAGAAGAGGAGCTGCGCTGGTCGGCCATGTTGGGATGGATTTCGCTCAGGCGCGCTCCAATGAATGCTCGCTGAAGAATGGTGTGATTTGGATCCGAGAATCCTCGTCTCTTTAAGTAGGTAGTTTGTTCACATAGCTAGGGTGGTAAATGTAAAAACGCCCTGGCTTCTCGCATTCGTTCGAATGTGGAAGATGGCCATTATTGGGCGTGGAAGCCAATAAGCGCAATTATTTATGAGAAGATGGACACTATTTAACAGGTATTCGGGATTTGGAGAAGAACCCGCCTTGCAATGCCGAAGACAATCTACGTGCCGGACTCATCGTCATTGAAGCCTGGTTCGGGGGCTACTGAGGGAGTCCTGGATTAGGGGGTATCCGGAAGGCCGGACTATATCCTTTGGCCGGACTGTTGGACTATGAAGATACAAGATTGAAGACTCCGTCTCGTGTCCGAATGGGACTCTCTTGGCGTGGAAGGCAAGCTTGGCGATACGGATATGTAGATCTCCTCCCATTGTAACCGACTTTGTGTAACCCTAGCCCCCTCCGGTGTCTATATAAACCGGACGGCTTAGTCTATAGGACAACAACAATCATACCATAGGCTAGCTTCTAGGGTTTAGCCTCTACGATCTCTTGGTAGATCAACTCTTGTACTACTCATATCATCAAGATCAATCAAGCAGGAAGTAGGGTATTACCTCCATCGTGAGGGCCGGAACCTGGGTAAACATTGTGTCCCTTGCCTCCTGTTACCATCCACCTTAGACGTAGAGTTCGGGACCCCCTACCCGAGATCCGCCGATTTTTACACCGACACCTACTCTCTTCAAAGATGGCCGTAAGTTTGTCTTATCATGTGATGAATGTCAAAGAATTGGTAAATTTAGTAGACATCAAGAAATGCCTATGAATTATTCACTTGTTATTGAACCATTTGATGTTTGGGGCTTTGAATATATGGTACCGTTTCCTTCCTCTAATGGGTATACACATATTTTAGTTGTTGATTACGTTACTAAGTGGGTAGAAGCTATTCCAACTAGTAGTGCTGATCATAACACCTCTATTAAGATGCTTAAACAAGTTGTTTCTCCAAGGTTTGGAGTCCCTAGATATTTAATGACTGATGGTGGTTCACATTTTATTCATGGTGCCTTTCGTAAAATGATTGCTAAGTATGATGTTAATCATAGAATTGCATCTCCATATCACCCAAGGTCTAGTGGTCAAGTAGAATTGAGTAATAGAGAGCTCAAATTAATTTTGCAAAAGACTGTTAATAGATCTATGAAGAATTGGTCTAAGAAACTAGATGATGCATTGTGGGCCTATAGAACTGCATATAAAAATCCTATGTGTATGTCTCCGTATAAAATGGTTTATGGAAAAGCATGTCACTTACCTCTCGAATTAGAACATAAGGCATATTGGGCCATTAAAGAGCTCAATTATGATTTCAAACTTGCCGGTGAGAAGAGGTTATTTGACATAAGCTCACTTGATGAATGGAGAACCCAGGCCTATGAGGATGCCAAACTGTTTAAAGAAAAAGTTAAAAGATGGCATGACAAAAGGATACAAAAGCGTGAGTTTAATGTAGGTGATTATGTGTTTCTATTCAACTCTCGTTTAAGGTTTTTTGCAGGAAAACTTCTCTCTAAATGGGAAGGTCCTTACGTTATCGAGGAGGTCTATCGTTCCGGTGCCATAAAAATCAACAACTTCGAAGGCACAAATCCGAAGGTGGTGAACGGTCAAAGAATCAAACATTATAACTCAGGTAATCCAATAAATCTTGAAACTAATGTTATTGAGACCGTAACCCCGGAGGAATATATAAGGGAAACTTTCCTGAATGTTTCAGACTCCGAAAAGGAATAGGTATGTGGTACGGTAAGTAAACCGACTCCAAAACAGTTCCAATCGCAATTTTTCTCCGTTTTGGAATATTTAAGAAAATAGGAAAATAAGAAGTAGTCCGGGAAGGACACGAGGCGTCCACGAGGGTGGAGGGCGCGCCCTACCCCCTTGGCGCGCCCCCTACCTCATGGGCACCTCGTGTGCCCTCCGGACTTCGTTTTCTTGTATGATACTTTGGTCGGTAAACATTCATTATATAATCACTCGAAGGTTGTGAACACCGTACCACTCAAATATCCTCTGTTTCTGTTTCGAGTTGTTTCTGTTGCAGATTTAGAGCAAGATGTCATTCCAGGACTCCGACGGAGAGAGCTATGTCTCACATCTCATTGCTGACCCAAAGACCTATGGGGATCTATCTCCTTGTGGTCAATCTACGGATGATGAGGAGTGCTCATTCAAGGAGGATCAATGATCCAAGTTCAGAGGAGGAGGATGTTCCTCTACCTCTTCATGGGGATATGCTTGTGAAGTTCAAGAAGTCTAGTCTCCCTAAGAGGGCTAAACTGTCTAACAACTGATCTATTCCTTCTCGTTTTCGGCAGAAAAGCAAGGGGGATTTATGTGACGAGATTTTGAAGCTGGAATCTGAGGTTGTTGATTTGAAGCAGGAAATTGCTCTTCTCAATTACAATATGAAAAAGCTAAAGGCACGGTTATCTTCATCATCACCATCCTCTTCACCTCCGAGGAAAGAGATATAAACACATGGGTATGGGCACTCCCCTTGGCAACTGCCAAGCTTGGGGGAGGTGCCCCGGTATCGTATCACCATCACACTCCTATCTTTACTGTTTTTCTTAGTTCAATCCTTTTGGTAATACCTTGATCTATTAGAATAAAGTTTCAGTATGATGTAGTTTTGAGTTTTGCTTTATGATCCTTCTATGTAATCGAGTTCGTGAGCTATATATAATAAAGATAGTTTTGAGTCAAGGGCTTGATTATCTTACTATGATCTTGATGGAATAAAAGAAAGAATAAAAAGAATTAAAGAGATCATATTGACCTTATGGAGAGTAATGACCTCAATATAAAAGAGTATGATGAATAAAACTTGTTGAGAGTTGACAAACATAGTTTTGGTCATCGTTGCCATTAATAGGAAGTAAGAAAGAAAGAGAGGTTTTCACATATAAATATACTATCTTGGACACTAAGGGATCCTGGATTAGGGGGTGTTCGGATAGTCGGACTATACCTTCAGCCGGACTCCAGGACTATGAAGATACAAGATTGAAGACTTCGTCCCGTGTCCGGAAGGATCTTTTCTTGGCGTGGAAGGCAAGCTAGGCGTGCGGATATTCGAGATCTCCTACCATTGTAACCGACTCTGTGTAACCCTAACCCTATCCGATGTCTATATAAACCGGAGGGTTGTAGTCCGTAGGACAACCATCATCATACACAATCATACCATAGGCTAGCTTCTAGGGTTTAGCCTCCTTGATCTCGTGGTAGATCCACTCTTGTACTACCCATATCATCAATATTAATCCAGCAGGAGTAGGGTTTTACCTCCACCGAGAGGGCCCGAACCTGGGTAAAATAAAGTGTCCCTTGTCTCCTGTTACCATCCGACCTTGACGCACAGTTCGGGACCCCCTAGCCGAGATCCGTCGGTATTGACACCGACATTGGTGCTTTCATTGAGAGTTCCTCTGTGCCGTCGTGATCAGGAAGGATGCCTTTTCCCGTCTTTAAAGATGGCGCCATTACTAAGGGAGCCTTGGCTATCGGCCAAACCCTCCGGCTAGGTGGTTTTATCATGACCGCCTGTTCGGCCGTTGCGCCGACGGTGACCTCTCGGGTCATCGAAAGCAACCTCCATGTCAGCGCGGAACTTGCCGAGCAGCTGGATCCGATGGAGCTCTCTTCCGTAAACTAGATTTTGGATCGCATCGCCGCCCTGGGGGTCGCTACAAATTACGACCAGGTTGGGCTTAAACCCGATCTAAGGGAAATTAACTCTCCCCAAGTCACCCACCACGTTGCTGTGGTGGAAACACAATGCGGCGACCCTTCATCTATCTTAAGGACTAGCCACGTCCGAATTCCTGAACCCTCCATGCCGGATATCCGCGGAGGGGAGGGTACAATCCAAGACCTGAGCCTAAAATCAGGCGAATCGGACAACTTCCAAGACTTCGGATCTCAGAATCCGGAAGTTCTTCGGCTTCCGAACAGCAAACCGGGCGAAGTCTCGGATTTAACGACGCCCAACCACCCGATCTTAAGCGATCTCTCCCAAATTAGGCAGATGCCTGAAGAAACAGTACATCATTACTGGGCCAGATTCCTCCTACTTATGAACAGGACAAAGGACTGCCGCGAGGAAGACGCGATTTCAATCTTTTGCAGTAACTGCGCAGACAAGGGAATACTCAACGCCATAAGCCGTCGTAATATTACACGCTTTGCTGACCTGGTGTCCATAGTACAAAAATACTGTGCCATGGAAAGTGCTTGGAAAACCGAAATTGAATTTTGGGATAATCCGGCCTTGAATAGCAATCCCGTCCGAATCAAGAGGGCGCACCGCAGTAAGGTCCGAACAGATCACGTTCCAGGTAGCCCCGTTCAAAAGCGGATACCACGCTATACTAGGGTGGGAGGCTTTTACAGTTTTCCAAGCTATACCCCATTACGGGTAAATGAAGCTTAAGATGCCTGGGCCAAACGGAATTATCACTCTCGCTAGTGATCCGGACATAGCACTTCGCGCCAAAAACAAGACAGCCGCATTGGCCCTCGAGGCACTATCAGAAACCTTAGTGGCCGAAGAACTGACTGCGCTGTGATCCATGGTTAACAGGGACGATGTGATACTCGATAAGAGATCCAAATCCACATCCTTCAAACCAGCGGACGAAATAGTCAAATTCCAGGTCCACCCTACGGACCCCAATAAAACAGCCTCCATCGGGGCACGACTGAACCCTGATGTAGACGCCGCATTGCGAGAGTTCCTACGAGAGAACTGGGACATTTTCGCTTGGCACCCCTCAGATATGCCAGGAATCCCACACAGGCTGGCAGAACACAGTTTAAATATCCATCAAGGATTCAAACCTGTCAAACAAACCCTTCGGCGTTTCTCTGAACCAAAGAGACAGGCTATGGGAGAGGAGCTGGCCAAGTTATTGGAGGGCGGATTCATCAGAGATATAAAACACCTGGACTGGCTAGCAAACCTGGTGATGGTACCAAAGAAGGACAAATCCTGGCGCCTGTGTGTCGACTTCAAAGACCTCAATAAGGCTTGCCCAAAGGATCCTTTTCCCCTCCCTCGAATAGATCAAATCATCGATGCCACCGCAGGACACGATTCCCTGTGCTTCCCCGACGCATACTCCGGTTACCATCAAATCAAGATGGTAGAATCAGACCAAGCCGCAACAGCATTTGTCACACCATACGGCCCATTCTGCTTCAACACGATGCCCTTTGGACTAAAAAACGCCGGTGCGACATATCAGCGCATGATTCAAACATGTCTGGCAAACCAGATCGGCAAAACAGTGGAGGCGTATGTAGATGATGTGGTCGTTAAATCAAGACATGTCGAATCTCTTGTAGACGACTTGAGGCTCACATTCGACAACCTCCGAAAATACGACATTAAGCTCAATCCGGAAAAATGCGTTTTCGGCGTTCCAGCCAGAAAGCTACTGGGCTTCATTGTATCCGGTAGAGGAATTGAAGCAAATCCAGCTAAAATCCGAGCTTTGTCACAATTGGATGTCCCAAAAGACCTCAAACAAATACAGAAACTCACCAGATGTGTGGCGGCCTTAAGCCGCTTTATCTCCCGCTTGGGAGAAAAGGCATTACTCCTTTACCGCCTCCTTAGGCGCACCGAACACTTCCAGTGGATGGAAGCTGCCACGGCCGGACTCGAGGAGATAAAGGCCATCTTGGCAACAAACCCAGTCCTGGCCGCGCAGTACTCGTCATCGAGCGGGCAACGGACGGACACAAACTCCCCCTTCAAAATCTGGTTTACTACGTGTCCACTGTCCTTACACCATGCAAATCACGGTACCAACATTACCAAAAGATCGCATACGCGGTGTTCATGGCATCCCGGAAGCTACATCACTACTTTCAAGAGTGTTCCATAACAGTAGCCTCGGAAGTACCACTCGATGATATTATCAACAACCGCGATGCAACGGGCCGGATAGCCAAATGGGCCATAGAGCTCCTCCCGTTCGACATAACCTACAAACCACGACGAGCAATTAAATCGCAAGTCCTAGCCGACTTCGTCGCCGAATGGACAGAGGCCGAACTCCCTAAAGAGTACGGCACATATTCCAACTGGATCATGCATTTCGACGGATCCAAAATGCTGGCCGGACTGGGGGCTGGCGTCGTTTTGACGTCCCCTACAGGGGATACAGTCCAATATGTACTCCAAATCATGTACGCTAGAGTTATCCTATGTCAAGTATCCTTTCCTTAGACCATGAGATCGTGTAACTCCCGGATACCGTAGGAGTGCTTTGGGTGTGCCAAACGTCACAACGTAACTGGGTGACCATAAAGGTATGCTACGGGTATCTCTGAAAGTGTCTGTTGGGTTGACATGGATCGAGACTGGGATTTGTCACTCCGCTTGACGGAGAGGTATCACCGGGCCCTCTCGGTAATGCATCATCATAATGAGCTCAATGTGATCAAAGTGTTTGATCACGGGATCATGCATTACGGTAACAAGAAAAGTGACTTGCCGATAACGAGATTGAACGAGGTATTGGGATACCGACGATACAATCTCGGGCAAGTAAAATACCGATTGACAAAGGGAATCGTATACGGGATTAATTGAATCCTTGACATCGTGGTTCATCCGATGAGATCATCGTGGAGTATGTGGGAGCCAACATGGGTATCCAGATCCCGCTGTTGGTTATTTCCCGAGATCCGTCCCGGTCATGTCTGCATGTCTCCCGAACCCGTAGGGTCTACACACTTAAGGTTCGGTGACGCTAGGGTTGTGAAGATATGTATGTGCAGTAACCTGAATGTTGTTCGGAGTCCCGGATGAGATCCCGAACGTCACGAGGAGTTCCGGAATGGTCCGGAGGTAAAGAATTATATATAGGAAGTGCTATTTTGGCCATCGGGACAAGTTTCGGTGTTATCGGTATTGTATCGGGACCACCGGACGGGTCCCGAGGGGTCCACCAGGTTGGGACACCTGCCTTGGTGGGCCACATGGGCCTTAGGGGGTGCGCCTTGGCCTGCTTGGGCCAAGGGGAACCAGCCCCAAGAGGCCCATGCGCCATGAGAGAAAAAAAGGGGAGAGTCCTACAAGGGGAAGGCACCTCCGAGGTGCCTTGGGGAGGATGGACTCCTCCCCACCCTTGGCCGCACCCTTCCTTGGAGGAAGGGGCAAGGGCTGCGCCTCCCCCTCTCCCTTGGCCCTATATATAGTGAGGAAAAAGAGGAGCAAACCAACCCTATGCCCTGGCTCCTCCCTCCTCCCTGCAACACCTCCTCCTCCTCCCGTAGTTGCTTAGCGAAGCCCTGCCGGAGTTCTGCTGCATCCACCACCACACCGTCGTGCTGGATCTTCCTCAACCTCTCCTTCCCCCTTGCTGGATCAAGAAGGAGGAGACGTCTCCCGTCCCGTACGTGTGTTGAACGCGGAGGTGCCGTCCGTTCGGTACTAGATCATCGGTGAATTGGATCACGGCGAGTACGACTACCTCATCCATGTTCACTCGAACGCTTCCGTTGCGATCTACAAAGTGGTATGTAGATGCTATCTAATCTGAATACTCATTGCTAGATGAACTCATAGATGGATCTTGGTGAAACCGTAGGAAAAATTTTAATTTTCTGCAACGTTCCCCAACACTGGCATCATGAGTTAGGTCTATGCGTAGTTCTTCTTGCGCGAGTAGAACACAATTTGTTGTGGGCGTAGATGTTGTCAATTCTTCTTGCCGTTACTAGTCAATCTTGATTCAGCGGTATTGTGGGATGAAGCGGCCCGGACCAACCTTACACGTACGCTTACGTGAGACCGGTTCCACCGACTAACATGCACTAGTTGCATAAGGTGGCTGGCGGGTGTCTGTCTCTCCTACTTTAGTTGGATCGGATTCGATGAACAGGGTCCTTATGAAGGGTAAATAGAGATTGACAATTCACGTTGTGGTTATTACGTAGGTAAGAAAACGTACTTGCTAGAACCCTAATTCAGCCACGTAAAACTTGCAACAACAATTAGAGGACGTCTAACTTGTTTTTGCAGCAAGTGCTTTGTGATATGATATGGCCAAAGTTGTGATGAATGATGAATGATCTATATGTGATGTATGAGATGTTCATGCTATTGTAATAGGAATCACGACTTGCATGTCGATGAGTATGACAACCGGCAGGAGCCATAGGAGTTGTCTTTATTTTTTGTATGACCTGCGTGTCATTGAGAATCGCCATGTAAATTACTTTACTTTATTGCTAAACGCGTTAGCCATAGTAGTAGAAGTAATAGTTGGCGAGCAACTTCATGGAGACACGATGATGAAGATCATGATGATGAAGATCATGGTGTCAAGCCGGTGACAAGATGATCATGGAGCCCCAAGATGGAGATCGAAGGAGCTATGTGATATTGGCCATATCATGTCACGTTTATTATTTGATTGCATGTGATGTTTATCATGTTTTGCATCTTGTTTACTTAGAACGACGGTAGTAAATAAGATGATCCCTCATAATAATTTCAAGAAAGTGTTCTCCCTAACTGTGCACCGTTGCTAAGGTTCGTCGTTCCGAAGCACCACGTGATGATCGGGTGTGATAGGTCCTTACGTTCGCATACAACGGGTGTAAGACAGATTTACACACGCAAAACACTTAGGTTGACTTGACGAGCCTAGCATGTACAGACATGGCCTCGGAACACAGAAGACCGAAAGGTCGAGCATGAGTCGTATAGAAGATACGATCAACATGAAGATGTTCACCGATGTTGGCTAGTCCGTCTCACGTGATGATCGGACACGGCCTAGTTGACTCGGATCATGTAATACTTAGATGACTAGTAGAGGGATGTCTATCTAAGTGGGAGTTCATTAAATTTGATTAAATGAACTTTATTATCATGAACTTAGTCTAAATATTTACAATATGTCTTGTAGATCAAATGGCCAACGTAGTCCTCAACTTCAACGCGTTCCTAGAGAAAACCAAGCTAAAAGACGATGGTAGCAACTATACGGACTGGGTCCGGAACCTGAGGATCATCCTCATAGCTGCCAAGAAAGATTATGTCCTAAGAGCACCGCTGGGTGACGCACCTATTCTCCCTTCAGAACAAGACGTTATGAACGCTTGGCAGTCACACTGCGATGATTACTCCCTCGTTCAGTGCGGCATGCTTTACAGCTTAGAGCCGGGACTCCAAAAGCGTTTTGAGAGACATGGAGCATATGAGATGTTCGAAGAGCTGAAAATGGTTTTCCAAGCTCATGCCCGGGTCGAGAGATATGAAGTCTCCGAAAAATTCTTTAGCTGTAAGATGGAGGAAAATAGTTCTGTCAGTGAACACATACTCAAAATGTCTGGGTTGCACAACCGCATGACTCAACTGGAAGTTAATCTCCCGGAAGAAGCGGTCATTGACAGAATCCTCCAGTCGCTTCCACCTAGCTACAAGAGCTTTGTGATGAACTACAATATGCAGGGGATGGTAAAGACCATTCCTGAAGTATATGCTATGCTGAAATCAGCAGAGGTAGAAATCAAGAAGGAGCATCAAGTGTTGATGGTGAATAAAACCACTAAGTTCAAGAAGGGCAAGGGTAAAAAGAACTTCAAGAAGGACGGCAAGGAAGTTGCCGCGCCCGGTAAGCAAGTTGCCGGGAAGAAGCCAAAGAATGGACCCAAGCCCGAGACTGAGTGCTTTTATTGCAAGGGAAGTGGTCACTGGAAGCGGAACTGCCCCAAATACTTAGCGGACAAGAAGGCCGGCAAAACCAAAGGTATATGTGATATACATGTAATTGATGTGTACCTTACCAGTACTCGTAGTAGCTCTTGGGTATTTGATACCGGTGCAGTTGCTCACATTTGTAACTCAAAGCAGGAGCTGCGGAATAAACGGAGACTGGCAAGGGACGAGGTGACGATGCGCGTCGGGAATGGTTACAAGGTCGATGTGATCGCCATCGGCACGCTGCCTCTACATTTACCTACGGGATTAGTTTTAAACCTCAATAATTGTTATTTAGCGCCAAGTTTGAGCATGAACATTGTATCTGGATCTCGTTTAATTCGAGATGGCTACTCATTTAAATCCGAGAATAATGGTTGTTCTATTTATATGAGAGATATGTTTTATGGTCATGCTCCGATGGTTAATGGTTTATTCTTAATAAATCTCGTACGTGATGATACACATATTCATAGTGTGAATACCAAAAAAGTTAAAGTTGATAACCATAGTCCCACATATTTGTGGCACTGCCGCCTTGGTCACATAGGTGTCAAATGCATGAAGAAGCTCCATGCAGATGGACTTTTAGAGTCTCTTGATTATGAATCATTTGACACGTGCGAACCATGCCTCATGGGAAAAATGACCAAGACTCCGTTCTCACGAACAATGGAGCGAGCAACCAACTTATTGGAAATCATACATACCGATGTGTGCGGTCCAATGAGTGTTGAGGCTCGCGGTGGCTATCGTTATGTTCTCACCCTCACTGATGACTTGAGTAGATATGGATATATCTACTTAATGAAACACAAGTCTGAGACCTTTGAAAAGTTCAAGGAATTTCAGAGTGAGGTTGAAAATCAACGTGATAGAAAGATCAAGTTTCTACGATCAGATCGTGGAGGAGAATACTTGAGTCACGAATTTGGCACACACTTAAGAAAATGTGGAATAGTTTCACAACTCACGCCGCCTGGAACACCTCAGCGTAATGCTGTGTCCGAACGTCGTAATCGCACTCTATTAGATATGGTGCGATCTATGATGTCTCTTACCGACTTACCGCTATCTTTTTGGGGCTATGCTTTAGAGACTGCCGCATTCACTTTAAATAGGACTCCGTCAAAATCCGTTGAGACGACACCGTATGAATTATGGTTTGGGAAGAAACCTAAGCTGTCGTTTCTAAAAGTTTGGGGATGCGATGCTTATGTCAAGAAACTTCAACCTGAAAAGCTCGAACCCAAATCGGAAAAATGCGTCTTCATAGGATACCCTAAAGAAATTGTTGGGTATACCTTCTACCTCAGATCCGAAGGCAAGATCTTTGTTGCCAAGAATGGATCCTTTCTAGAGAAAGAGTTTCTCTCGAAAGAAGTAAGTGGGAGGAAAGTAGAACTTGATGAAGTGTTACCTCTTGAACCGGAAAATGGCGAAACTCAAGAAAACGTTCCTGAGGTGCCTGCACCGACTAGAGAGGAAATTAATGATTATGATCAAGATACTTATGATCAAGCTCCTACTGAAATTCGAAGATCCACAAGGACACGTTCCGCACCAGAGTGGTACGGCAACCCTGTCTTGGAAATCATGTTATTAGACAACGGTGAACCTTCGAACTATGAGGAAGCAATGGCGGGCCCGGATTCCGACAAATGGCTGGAAGCCATGAAATCCGAGATAGGATCCATGTATGAAAACGAAGTATGGACTTTGACTGACTTGCCCATTGAACGGCGAGCCATAGAAAATAAATGGATCTTTAAGAAGAAGACAGACGCGGATGGTAACGTGACCATCTATAAAGCTCGGCTTGTCACTAAGGGTTATCGACAAGTTCAGGGAATTGACTACGATGAGACTTTCTCACCGGTAGCGAAGCTGAAGTCCGTCCGAATCATGTTAGCAATTGCCGCATACTATGATTATGAGATATGGCAAATGGACGTCAAAACGGCATTCCTTAATGGTTTCCTTAAGGAAGAATTGTATATGATACAGCCGGAAGGTTTTGTCGATCCTAAGAATGCTGACAAGGTGTGCAAGCTCCAACGCTCGATTTATGGGCTGGTGCAAGCATCTCGGAGTTGGAACATTCGCTTTGATGAGATGATCAAAGCGTTTGGGTTTACACAGACTTATGGAGAAGCCTGTGTTTACAAGAAAGTGAGTGGGAGCTCTGTAGCATTTCTCATATTATATGTAGACGACATACTTTTGATGGGAAATGATATAGAACTTTTGGACAGCATCAAGGCCTACTTGAATAAGAGTTTTTCAATGAAGGACCTTGGAGAAGCTGCTTATATATTAGGCATCAAGATCTATAGAGATAGATCGAGATGCCTCATAGGTCTTTCACAAAGCACATACCTTGATAAGATACTGAAGAAGTTCAATATGGATCAATCTAAGAAGGGGTTCTTACCTGTGTTACAAGGTGTGAAATTGAGCTCAGCTCAATGTCCGACCACGGCAGAAGATATAGAAGAGATGAGCGTCATCCCCTATGCCTCAGCCATAGGTTCTATTATGTATGCCATGCTGTGTACCAGACCTGATGTAAACCTTGCCGTAAGTTTGGTAGGAAGGTACCAAAGTAATCCCGGCAAGGAACACTGGACAGCGGTCAAGAATATCCTGAAGTAACTGAAAAGGACTAAGGAAATGTTTCTCGTTTATGGAGGTGACGAAGAGCTCGTCGTAAAAGGTTACGTCGACGCTAGCTTCGACACAGATCTGGATGACTCTAAGTCACAAACCGGATACGTGTATATTTTGAATGGTGGGGCAGTAAGCTGGTGCAGTTGCAAGCAAAGCGTCGTGGCGGGATCTACATGTGAAGCGAAATACATGGCAGCCTCGGAGGCAGCACATGAAGCAATTTGGGTGAAGGAGTTCATCACCGACCTGGGAGTCATACCCAATGCATCGGGGCCAATCAAGCTCTTCTGTGACAACACTGGAGCTATTGCACTTGCAAAGGAGCCCAGGTTTCACAAGAAGACTAGGCACATCAAGCGTCGCTTCAACTCCATTCGTGAAAATGTTCAAGATGGAGACATAGAAATTTGTAAAGTGCACACGGATCTGAATGTCGCAGATCCGTTGACTAAACCTCTCCCTAAGGCAAAACATGATCAGCACCAGAACTCTATGGGTGTTCGATTCATCACAATGTAACTAGATTATTGACTCTAGTGCAAGTGGGAGACTGTTGGAAATATGCCCTAGAGGCAATAATAAAAGAATTATTATTATATTTCCTTATTCATGATAATTGTCTTTATTCGTGCTATAATTGTGTTAACCGAAAATCGTAATACATGTGTGAATAACAGACAACAACATGTCCCTAGTGAGCCTCTAGTTGACTAGCTCGTTGATCGACAGATAGTCATGGTTTCCTGACTATGGACATTGGATGTCATCGATAACGGGATCACATCATTAGGAGAATGATGTGATGGACAAGACCCAATCTAAACATAGCATAAGATCGCATAGTTCATTTGCTAGAGTTATCCTATGTCAAGTATCCTTTCCTTAGACCATGAGATCGTGTAACTCCCGGATACCGTAGGAGTGCTTTGGGTGTGCCAAACGTCACAACGTAACTGGGTGACCATAAAGGTATGCTACGGGTATCTCTGAAAGTGTCTGTTGGGTTGACATGGATCGAGACTGGGATTTGTCACTCCGCTTGACGGAGAGGTATCACCGGGCCCTCTCGGTAATGCATCATCATAATGAGCTCAATGTGATCAAAGTGTTTGATCACGGGATCATGCATTACGGTAACGAGAAAAGTGACTTGCCGATAACGAGATTGAACGAGGTATTGGGATACCGACGATCGAATCTCGGGCAAGTAAAATACCGATTGACAAAGGGAATCGTATACGGGATTAATTGAATCCTTGACATCGTGGTTCATCCGATGAGATCATCGTGGAGTATGTGGGAGCCAACATGGGTATCCAGATCCCGCTGTTGGTTATTGCCCGAGATCCGTCTCGGTCATGTCTGCATGTCTCCCGAACACGTAGGGTTTACACACTTAAGGTTCGGTGACGCTAGGGTTGTGAAGATATGTATGTGCAGTAACCCGAATGTTGTTCGGAGTCCCGGATGAGATCCCGGACGTCACGAGGAGTTCCGGAATGGTCCGGAGGTAAAGAATTATATATTGGAAGTGCTATTTTGGCCATCGGGACAAGTTTCGGTGTTATCGGTATTGTACCGGGACCACCGGAGGGGTCCCGGGGGGTCCACCAGGTGGGGCCACCTGCCTTGGTGGGCCACACGGGCCTTAGGGGGTGCGCCTTGGCCTGCTTGGGCCAAGGGGAACCAGCCCCAAGAGGCCCATGCGCCAAGAGAGAAAAAAAGGGGAGAGTCCTACAAGGGGAAGGCACCTCCGAGGTGCCTTGGGGAGGATGGACTCCTCCCCACCCTTGGCCGCACCCTTCCTTGGAGGAAGGGGCAAGGGCTGCGCCTCCCCCTCTCCCTTGGCCCTATATATAGTGGGTAAAAGGAGGAGCAAACCAACCCTATGCCCTGGCTCCTCCCTCCTCCCTGCAACACCTCCTCCTCCTCCCGTAGTTGCTTAGCGAAGCCCTGCCGGAGTTCTGCTGCATCCACCACCACACCGTCGTGCTGGATCTTCCTCAACCTCTCCTTCCCCCTTGCTGGATCAAGAAGGAGGAGACGTCTCCCGTCCCGTACGTGTGTTGAACGCGGAGGTGCCGTCCGTTCGGTACTAGATCATCGGTGAATTGGATCACGGCGAGTACGACTACCTCATCCACGTTCACTCGAACGCTTCCGTTGCGATCTACAAAGTGGTATGTAGATCCTATCTAATCTGAATACTCGTTGCTAGATGAACTCATAGATGGATCTTGGTGAAACCGTAGGAAAAATTTTAATTTTCTGCAACGTTCCCCAACAAGGACCCCTTAAAGGTGGAACCCACAAGAAAACATACTTATTGGTCATGGTGGATAAATTCACCAAATGGATAGAAGCCAAGCCTGTTTAGACGGCCGAATCCGGACCTGTGATAGACTTCATATCCGGGGTCGTACACCGTTACGGTGTCCCCCACAACATTATCACCGATAACGGCAAAAACTTCACCTCTGACGAAGTAAAGCTGTGGTGCAAAAACATGGGCATTAAGCTCGATTATTCTTCTGTCTATCACCCACAAACTAACGGTCAGGTCGAACGTGCAAATGGTATCATCATGAGCGGTATCAAACCCGGACTAGTGCGGTCCCTAAAGGAATCTAATACGCACTGGGTAGAGGAGCTCGACTCCGTACTCTGGGGGCTGCGAACCACGCCGAATCGTACCACCGGATTCACACCATTTTTTATGGTGTATGGCGCTGAGGCAGTTCTGCCCTGCGACATAATTCATGACTCACCTCGAGTGCGCATGTACGAAGAAAGAGAACCCGAACTTCATCGGTAGGACAACCTGGACGCCCTAGAGGAGGAGCGTGACATGGCTAAAGTCCGTTCCGCATTTTATCAGCAGCAGGCTCGAAGATATCAAAGCAGAGAAGTACGGGCCAAAAATTACAATGTTGGCGAACTAGTTCTTCGCCTGCCGAATAAGAGAAAGGACAAACTCAAGCCCAAATGGGAAGGTCCCTTCATAATTGACCAAGTCCTCACTGGTGGTGCGTACCGCCTGCGAGACGCGTCGGACAACCGACTCTGAGCCGAACCCATGGAATGCCACACGTCTCCGAAGATTCTATGCCTAGCGCCGAACTAAGATTCTATGTCTCCTCCCACTCTTTCCTTTTCTACCAGCGCTCCTTAAACCTGGGGGCTTCTTTAACAGAAGCTTGTTTATACGGGTTTCACACCCAACGCATGCGTCAGACTTCCGCATGGACCTTTTCTTCACCATTATATGCATCGATATGACTTAAGTTTTGGCCAAGCTGGGTTGCTTGGCTCCTGTGCTTACCCCTACGTTCCCGATTGTTCGGCTAGGCGGTAAAGGGAGCACCTCTGCGATTGCTACTGCCGGATAATCCGGATGTGTACCTCAGCCTGGTGAAGCCGAAAGCTAGCGTTCTTAAGGGAATATTCGGTCGGTGAACTAAAGATGAACCTTTTTTACTTATACATGCCCCCAGATGTTTTCCTGCATTTGCAGTCCGGACGTGCACTTCAGGGCACGCCACCCCAGCGAAAGGAACCCTTAACGGAACTATTCTCTCTGGAAGATGTTTCTTACTAACCATGTAATATAACATAACTAGTTGGGCACTTGTCTGATAAAGCACTAATGACCCCTACGCCTGGTCTCCATGCATACCTCGGTTCTTATATAACCATTATGGTATTCGGACACACTCCGGACCGTCAGGTCCAGAGGTTGAAGCGAAAAGGTCGGCAATGACAAACGATCTACAATCCGGCTAGAAGGCATTTCACATGTCAATTATAAATTACATAGTCATCCTGACTGATTGTATTCCTCCTCTATACCATCTAACAGGCTGTCTAATTTACAGTCCTGCTAAGAATACTTTGCGGCCAGTTCTACCTGGCCATACACTAAGCTCACACGGATCTCCTTCCCGTCGGGCCCCACCGGTCCGACCTCGGCCATGTGATTGGGGTCAGACTTCGTAAAGCGGGCCTTCACCATGGCCCAGGCCTCCCTAGCGCCTTGTCGGCAGGCTGATATCTTCCACAACCGGAAGCGCCGCCGAGCTCCCTTCAGCTTCTCCGCAAGCTCTCCAAGGCCCTCGGGCGTGGGTTGGGCAGGCCACAAGGCTTGGGCAACACCTCGCATAGCCTGCCGAATTCGCTCGTGCAGTTGCAGGAGTTCGGGAAGTAGGTCACCCGTAGAACCGGGCATCTCCTCTGCAGGACGACCTGTGAGCATACCTACAGACAATACTCTGTTATTCGACTTCCTCGCCGAACTCATTTTTCAAAGTTCGTTCAAGCACTTACTAAATATGCCGCGTTGAAGCCGCTGATTCTCCTTCATGGAGTCCGACAGCTGGCTGCGAACGTCCTTCAGTTCAACATCCAGCTTGATGTTGGCATCCTGAAGATCATTCTTCTCTCGCCTCACCCTTGTCAACATACTCTCACCGGCCTTTAACCAGCGTAAGAGTTGTTGCCTCTCCGGATCAAGTCCGGCGCCATCTGCAACATGCATTGTTAGATTTGCAGCCATGCCGGACAATACTAATCTTTCAAAGTGTATCTTACCTAAGGGGGTCCCTTTGGGCTCCCCTGTTGCGGCTAGTGCGGCCTCTAGTTGGGCCTTGCACTTTTCCAGCTCCTGGGACAACATGGTGTTCTTCTCTGTAAGAACCTGCATGTTATATGATCCTTAAATCAGTTACTTTAACTGTTTTAAGTCTCGTGGGCTACTGATATATATATATATATATATATATATATATAACCAAAATTTTCTTACCCGTATGTCTTTCACATACTGCTCCGTGGCTTTGGCTAAACCATCTTGAGCGGCACGAAGGTACGCATCTACCGAATTAAAGGCATTTAAAGCCTCTCGGGATAAACAAGCGTCGCGTAGAACTGTCCGACGACGCCTGTGGTTCATGGCACTCTCCACTTCTGAATTTGTGGCAGACAGCCGGTCTACATCCTTTGTTGGAGGAGCGTTCGGTGCGTGCCTAGTGCTCGTCCCCGCTTCCGGACCAGACGTTGGAACCTGGCTAGTGGAGGCGCGATTGGCGACCTCTCTGAACATAGTCCGGCAAGGCCTCTTCGTCCTGGAAACAGCACGAATGTTAATATGCCTTGACAGAATAACACCAGGGATACGGAGGGCGCGTTATACCTTTGTGCCGGAATCTTAGTGTGGACTACATTTCTTTTTGCCCCACGGGGCCCTACGGCCACTCGTTGGCTAGCCGCTGCAGGTTCGGCCTCCCGCCTTGGAAATCTCCCCTGCAAAATACGGTTGTCGTTTGAAACGCCGGAATATGTGAGAATGGAATCTCTCTTGAGGGAATAAACACTCCGGTTTCTGTCACCTGGGAGGCCGGGATTAACCCGGGGTAATCGGCCGTGATGGCCACCAAGGTATCGTCCTTGCTTAACTGATGGAACACCCCGTCGATGAGCTCCACCGATATGTTCGGATCCTCTTCGGAGTCCGGATCGAGGGACCGTTCTGGGTCCTCAGGCTGTGGAGGGCGGCTGTTGATATCCTTTACTTCCTGCCGCAGTTCCTGCATTGAAATTGTCAGATTACGTATCTAGTCGTGGGAGCGTTAAACAGACAGGCAAGTGCAATTGTTCACTTACCCAACTTGGAGGTTCGTACATAGTGAATCCAGCCCACGGGTTGACACGGAGGAAGTCCTCCTTTTCTCCCTTGTACAAAGATGTTAAAATCTTTACTAGAGCAGCAGCTGTGGCTGGCCCCTTACGACCGTAACGGGTGGCGTCATCCTCCCCGTTGAAATCCCACATGGGGTGGCCTCTATATTGAAGCGGCTGCACCCCCCGCATAATGCATTACTTCGGTGGTTAGTCCAGAATGAGCCAACAGTCTTATCCGGCCCATCAGGTAAAGGACGTCTTTGTCACTTTCTCTCTGAGAGCTCCGCGGACGTCAGCTCAAGCGTTACTTCGGTGGAGCACTGTTGAACTCAGGGAGACCGACCCGGATAGGGTCCGACAGCGGGACGTCATCTATGTAAAACCATTCCGAAGGCCAGTCCTCGGACGCCTCTTTTGGGGTTCCGGATGGGTATCCGGTCCCAGCGATGTGCCATACTTCGGCTCCGCCCACTTGATAAATGGACCCCTTTTGAGAACGGGGCACCAAGCAGAACAACCTCTTCCACAGCGCAAAATGAGCCTCGACGCCTAAAAATAGCTCGCAAAGGGCAACGAAGCCCGCAATATGTAGTACGGAGTCGGGCATGAGATTGTGCAGCTGGAGGCCATAGAACTCCAGAAGCCCGCGGAGGAATGGATGAATTGGAAATCCCAGTCCCCTTAATAAATAAGGGATGAGGCACACCCGCTCTCCTTTAGAAGGATTGGGGGTGCTCTCCGCTTGCTTTCCGCCATTATAGGTGGCGAGTCTGGCTCGGACCGGGACCATATATGCGTGGGGAAGGAATCCCTTGGCCTGCAGCGACACTAACTCGCTGTGTGGGATGGTGCAACTCTCCCAGTCTCCGGGTTTAGGACTGGAGGGGCGAGGGGAGGAGCGGCGATGGCTGGCCATGTTGGAATGGACCTTTGCTGGAGATGCTCTGATGATAACTCACGGTGAGGAGAAGATGTGGTTTGGATCTAAATCCCCATCCCGTTAAATAGGCGGCTCGTTTATATGACTAAGGGTGTGGATGTAAAAACACCCCAAGCTTTTCGCATTCGTTCAGCACATGGAAGATGACCATTATTGGGCACTGATGCCGAGGAGTGCTACATTACAAAAATCGGACGTTATTCGTACAAGTACACAGGATTCGGAGGAGGAACCCGCCTTGCAATGCCGAAGACAATTTGCGCGCCGGACTCGTCGTCATTGAAGCCTGGTTCGAGGGCTACTGAGGGAGTCATGGATTAGGGGGTGTTCGGATAGCCGGACTATACCTTCAGCCGGACTCCAGGACTATGAAGATACAAGATTGAAGACTTTGTCCCGTGTCCGGAAGGATCTTTTCTTGGCGTGGAAGGCAAGCTAGGCGTGTGGATATTCGAGATATCCTACCATTGTAACCGACTCTGTGTAACCCTAACCCTATCCGGTGTCTATATAAACCGGAGGGTTGTAGTCTGTAGGACAACCATCATCATACACAATCATACCATAGGCTAGCTTCTAGGGTTTAGCCTCCTTGATCTCGTGGTAGATCCACTCTTGTACTACCCATATCATCAATATTAATCCAGCAGGAGTAGGGTTTTACCTCCACCGAGAGGGCCCGAACCTGGGTAAAATAAAGTGTCCCTTGTCTCCTGTTACCATCCGACCTTGACGCACAGTTCTGGACCCCCTACCCGAGATCCGCCGGTTTTGACACCGACAGACATCTTTTATGATTGTGAGCACTCATTAAAGTATGACATGCTAAAGAGTTGATGTTGGACAAGGAAGACAACGTAATGGGTTATGTTTTCTTATATCTGAAATAAAGTATATTGTCATGGATCATCCAACATGTTGAGCTTGCCTTTCCCCCTCGTGCTAGCCAAATTCTTTGCACCAAGTAGATATACTACTTGTGCTTCCAAATATCCTTAAACCCAGTTTTGCCATGAGTGTCCACCATACCTACCTATGGATTTAGTAAGATCCTTCAAGTAAGTTGGCATTGTTGCTTGCAATAAAAATTGCTCTCTAAATATGTATGATTTATTAGTGTGGAGAAAATAAGCTTTCTACGATCTCGTGATATGGAAGCAATAAAAGCGACGGACTGCATAATAAAGGTCCATATCACAAGTGGCAATATAAAGTGACGTTCTTTCGCATTAAGATTTTGTGCATCCAACCACAAAAACACATGACAACCTCTGCTTCCCTCTGCGAAGGGCCTATCTTTTATTCTTGTCTTATACCTTATGCAAGAGTCATGGTGATCTTCACTTTTCCTTTTTACATTTTATCCGTTGGCAAGCACATTGTATTGGAAACATCCTGATATATATATATCCAATTGGATGTAAGTTAGCATGAACTATTACTGTTGACATTACCCTTGAGGTAAAAGGTTGGGAGGCAACACTATAAGCCCCTATATTTCTCTATGTCCGATTAAAAATCCATACCCACAAGTATTGCGTGAGTGTTAGCAATTATGAAAGACTAAATGATAGTTGAGTATGTGGATGTAACGCCCTCGATGCGGCTATATCTCCCACGTGTCGAGGCATGACTTAGAGGCATAACCGCATTGAAAGCAATGTCGCAAGTGAGGTAATCTTCACACAACCCATGTAATACATAAGGGAAAGAGATACATAGTTGGCTTACAGTCGATACTTCACACAATACATAAATAAACATTCATCATCCAGATTACACTCAAGGTCCGACTATGGAACCAAAATGAAAGAAGACTACCCCAAGAGCTACACAGATCCCCAAATCACCCCAACTGGGCTCCTCTACTGATCATCAGGAAAAGACACATAGTAACGACCACGTTCCTCGTCGAACTCCCACGTGAGCTCGGTTGCGTCATCTGCACTGGCATCGTTGGCACCTGTAACTGTTTTGGTAGAATCTGTGTGTCACGGGGACTCAGCAATCTCACACCCGCGAGATCAAGACTATTTAAGCTTAAAGGTAGGATAGGGTTGTGAGGAGGAGCTGCAGCAAGCGACTAGCATATATGGTGGCTAACAACGCAAAAGAGAGCGAGAAGAGAAGCAAAGCACGGTCGTGAAGCTAGAAGTGATCAAGAAGTGATCCTAGAACAACCTACGTCAGGCATAACTCCAACACCGTGTTCATTTCCCGGACTCCGCCGATAAGAGACCATCATGGTTACACACGCGGTTGATGTGTTTTAATTAAGATCAACTTCGGGTTTTCTACAACCGGACATCAACAAATTCCCATCTGCCTCATAACCGCGGGCACGGCTTTCGAAAGATAATACCATGCAGGGGTGTCCCAACTTAGCCCATTATAAGCTCTCACGGTCAACGAAGGATATTCCTTCTACCGGGGAGGCCCGATCAGTCTCGGAATCCCGGACTACAAGACATTTCGACATTAATAAACCAAATCCAGCAAAGCCGCCCGATTGTGCCGACAAATCCTGATAGGAGCTGCACATATCTCGGTCTCAGGGCACATCCAGATGAGCTGTCCGTACAACTAAAACCAGACCTCAAGTTTCCTTGAGGTGGCGCTGCAAAGCGCTCTAGTTTGGACCAGCAATCGAAGGAGAACTGGCCCGGGGGGGGTTAAAATAAAGATGACCCTTGAGTCTGCAGAACCCAAGGGAAAAAGGCTTAGGTGGCAAATGGTAAAACCAATGTTGGGCCTTGTTGGAGGAGCCTTATTCAAAGCGAACTATCAAGGGGGTCCCATAAATCACCCAACCGTGTAAGGAACGCAAAAATCAAGGAACATAACACCGGTATGACGGAAACTAGGGTGGCAAGAGTGGAACAAAACACCAGGCATAGAGCCGTGCCTTCCACCCTTTTACCAAGTATATAGATGCATTAATTAAAATAAGAGATATTGTGATATCCCAAAATAATCATGTTCCAACATGGAACAAACTTCATCTTCACCTGCAACTAACAACGCTATAAGAGGGGCTGAGCAAAGCGGTAACATAGCCAGTCAACGGTTTGCTAGGACATGGATGGTTAGTGGCTGACATGGCAATATGGGTGGCATGATATAGCAAGTGGTAGGTATTGCAGCATAGCCATAGCAAAAGAGCGAGCATCTAGCAAGCAAAGATAGAAGTGATTTCGAGGGTATGGTCATCTTGCCTGCAAGGTTCTCAGAGTTGTCGAAAGATTGATCCTCGTAAGCGTTCTCAATAGGTTCCTCGTTCACGTACTCGTCTCTCGGCTCTACCCAAAACAAGAACACAAGCAAAGGAACAACTATCAACCACGATGCAATGCGCAGGCAACATGATGCAAAACATGGCATGATATGCGAGATGTGATATGCAATGCATATGCGTGCTCCGGAAGGACAAGGATGAACAAGGCATAATCTTGGCAAACCAAGTATGCCACTGGATAGGTGAGGTGATTTCGGTTGAAATCGATATAAATATCACCGGAATCGGATGCACGGTTTGCAAATGGCAAGCAAAACAAGAATGACAAGATTCTGCCATTAACAGCATGATGCTACTTAGCAAGCAACAAGAAATTAAGCTACTGCGCCCAAACGTACCAACAAAGCATATGACAGTGAACTACTCAAGATGCTTGACAAAAGATGAACACTGAGCTTCGGCTAAATCACACCATAACAGGTTCAAACAAGCATGGCAAAAGTGCAAAAGATAACAGGTTCACAGACTTGGTGAAACTAACGTGTCAGAAATTAACATCAGGATGACATGTTTAGAGCAAGGAAACAACATGCTACAGGAACAGGACATGGCAAAGTATGGCATGGCATGAATCTTCTCAAACCATTGATCAAAAGTCCCTTACTGACCATAAGCTAAAAGGGATCAGAAAACAAGATAACAGCCATGTCAAATAAGCAAGTTTCGTTACAGATTTCAGACTTAGCAGAAAACTGGACATGTCAAAAACAGATAACAAGTAGGCATGTTTACGAGCTCGATGAACTCACTACAGAGCATTACATGATAAACTAAGCATACATCCATCAAGAAGACATGTCATAGAAGCTATACATAGCAAGAACAACATCATAACATGCAAGGATCAACTACACCACCTTGGCAAAATCGAATAACATGTAAACAATCTGCCAGTAACATTTTATAGAAAAAGTAGAGCTCGATTGACTCAAGCTATGGCACTCCATAATTAGAAACAAAGGCATGGATGGATAGAGAAAATACATATGCTCAAAACACCCTTACTGATCATGCTCAAAAGGGGCATAGATCTCTCTGAAACAACATGAACACATGGCATAAAAATAACAGCAAGACATGACTTAGCAAAATTACTAAGTCTCTGAAATCAGCAACATTATGTACCCTAGTTTGCATGCTTGTGCTAGTCACCACAAAGATCACAAAAATACATGTCATACACCCCTGTAAAGATAGCATGGCATATTTCCAAACACATGTAGGACTCAACTTCATAGGGTGCACACTTTAATCATGGCAAAAATGACAAAAGTGCAAGTTCTGCAACAGATCTGAAACTAACATCACATAGCCCCCTTCTAACAGCATTTAGGGCATCAAGATGGACTCAAATGAAAATAATTCAATGAGATGAAATGATGTACTCATCGATACGAACAATTTGATACGCTAAACGCCCAAAATGGAGCCACGGATGCAGAGATATGGTGCGATGAACATGGCATAATTATGCAACGAAACTCGGGACAGTGAAATATACCCTCCGAAATCCCGGATCTAGGTTCCGGCTCGCGGATCGAGGATGGTCGGAGTCTTCGCTGGAGTAGCGGGGCGCGGTGGCCGGAGTCGAGGGGAGGACGCCGGCGGGGGAGAGCTCGGCGCGGGGCGGCGGAGAGCAGGAGGGCGGGGCGGCGAGCTCTCGCCGGCACGTGGCGCGGCGGACGGCGACGGTTGGCGGCGGCCGGAGCGGGGCAGGCGAGCGACAGCTGGGTCGGCGACGGCGGGGCCGGTGCGGGAAGAGGACGGGGGCGCGGGCGGCGTGACCTGGCCCGGCGGGGCTCGCGCGGGGGCCGAAGATGGGCTCCCGCGGGCCGGCGGCGGCGGCGGCGGGCGCTGCCACGTGGCGGCTCCCCATTGGCCGGGGTGGACGGTGTCCGGCCGGATCCGGACACGTCCGGCGGCGCGGAGAGAAGCGGGGCTAGGGTTTGGGTGGATTGGACCCGGGATTTCGGAGGGGGAGGTATATTTATAGGTAGAAGGAGGTAGGAGTGTCCAAATGGAGAGCGGTTCTCGGCCACGCGATCGTGATCGAACGGCGATGGACATGGAAGTGACTTAGATGGGTTATTGGGCTGTTTTGAAGGGGTTTTGGGCTGCAACACACACGAGGCCTTTACGGTTACCCGGTTAACCGTTGGAGTATCAAACGACCTCCGAATGACCCGAAACTTCACAGGCGGTCTGCCGGTGCTATACCAAGGCCGCTTGACAAACCTCGGTCCATTCCGAGAAGGTTTAACACCCGCTCACGGAAAAAGGTAAAAGAGGACGCCGGGGAACATAGGAGCGCCGGATGGCAAAACTGACAACGGGGAAAATGCTCGGATTCATGAGACGAACACGTATGCAAAAGCGATGCACATGATGACATGATAAGAAATGCATGACATGAACAAAATGCAAAACGACGGGAAACCCAACCACAGAGGGAATATCATATCACATAGCCGAAAATGGCAAGAGTTGGAGTTACAATTATGGCAAGTTACATCCGGGGTGTTACAACACTCCACCACTACGAGAGGATCTCGTCCCGAGATCTAGGACTGAAAGAACTCTGGATATTCGGAACGGAGGTGGTCCTCGCGCTCCCAGGTGGCTTCTCGGTCTGAATGGTGAGACCACTTCACTTTCAGGAATTTGATTGACTTGTTGCGAGTCTTGCGCTCAGTTTCTTCAAGAATAGCAACGGGATGCTCATGATAGGACAAATCTTCTTGAAGATCAATCTCTTCGAAGTTGATGGTGCGCTCAGGCGTCTTGAAGCACTTGCGAAGATGTGACACGTGGAAGACATCGTGCACATTTGCAAAGTTGGAGGGAAGCTCAAGTTGATAGGCGAGATCGCCTCGTTTGCCGATGATCTTGAAAGGACCCACGTATCTAGGGGCAAGTTTCCCCTTGATACCGAAGCGACGAGTTCCTTTCATTGGAGAGACGCGGAGGTAGACATGATCTCCGATCTCGAATGCCAAATCACGATGTTTGCTATGGTAATAGCTCTTCTGGCGCGATTGCGCGGCTTTGAGATTCTCGCGAATGACCTTACACATATCTTCAGCCTCTGAGATCAAATCGTTGCCAAGAAGTTGGCGTTCACCGGTTTCAGACCAATTGAGAGGAGTACGGCACTTTCTGCCATAGAGAATCTCGAATGGGGCTTTGCCCGAGCTGGCTTGAAAGCTGTTGTTGTAAGAGAACTCAGCATAAGGAAGACAATCCTCCCACTTCATGCCGAAAGAGATAACACAAGCCCTGAGCATATCTTCAAGAATTTGGTTGACACGCTCGACTTGTCCACTAGTTTGAGGGTGGAAAGCTGTGCTGAAGCGAATATTTGTGCCCATGGCCTTCTGAAAAGAATCCCAAAACTTGGAGGTAAAGATGCTGCCACGGTCTGAAGAGATCAATTGTGGAATGCCATGCAAGGAGACAATTCTGGAGGTGTAAAGCTCTGCCAGCTGCGCTGCTGTGATAGACTCTTTGATAGGAAGAAAATGAGCCACTTTAGTGAGCTTGTCGATGACGACGAAGATGGCATCATTTCCACGCTTGGACTTTGGAAATCCAGTCACGAAGTCCATTCCGATACGATCAAACTTCCATTCTGGAATAGCAAGAGGTTGGAGTAGACCAGCTGGTTGTTGGTGTTCTGCTTTCACCCTTCTGCAGACATCACATTCATTCACGAATTGAGCAATTTCTCGCTTCATTCGAGTCCACCAATACAACTGCTTGAGGTCATGGTACATCTTTGTACTTCCAGGATGAATTGACAGAAGAGAATTGTGCGCCTCGTTCATAATGACTTTACGAAGATCACCCTTTGGGACCATGATCCGGTCCTCGAAGAAAAGAGTATCTCTGTCATCAACGCGATAGCACTTGTATTTGGAAATGCCCTTGTCAATACCACGTTTCACCTTCTTCACCATGGTATCCATCAGTTGTGACTCACAAATTTGATCTTCCAAAGTAGGAGAGACAATGAGGTTGGCAAGAAAACCTTGAGCGACAACTTGGAGATTCAACTTGCGGAAAGCTTCACAAAGATCCGGTTGAAAGGGCTTGAGGATTAAGCTGTTGCAATAAGCCTTCCAGCTCAAAGCATCTGCAATCACATTAGCCTTGCCTGGAGTATATTCAATACTCGGATTATACTCTTGAATCATTTCGACCCATCGAGTTTGCCTGAGGTTGAGGTTGGGCTGAGTGAAGATGTACTTGAGGCTCTTGTGATCGGTGAAAATGTCCACTTTCCTTCCCAACAAGAGATGTCTCAATGTTATTAGTGCGTGGACAACTGCCGCCAACTCAAGATCGTGAGTGGGGTAGTTCTTTTCGTTGGGCTTCAACTGACGAGAGGTATAGGCCACAACTTTCTTCTCTTGCATTAACACAGCACCGAGACCTTGAAGAGAAGCGTCACAGAAAACTTCATAAGGCTTGGAATCGTCAGGAGGAGTCAACACTGGAGCAGTGACAAGTTTCTCTTTGAGAGTGTTGAAAGCAACGTCACACTCAGGAGACCAGACATACTTCACATGCTTCTGGAGGAGGTTGGAAAGAGGCTTTGCAATCTTTGAGAAATTCTCAACGAATCTTCGGCAATAGCTTGCAAGTCCAAGAAAACTGCGAAGCTGCTTGACATTCTGAGGAGGTTCCCAATTCACGACTGCAGACACCTTCTCAGGATTAACAGCAATGCTCTTGGCAGAGATGATATGCCCAAGGTAAAGAATTTCATCAAGCCAAAATTCACATTTGGAGAACTTCGCATATAATTGATACTCTCTGAGCTTGTCGAGCACCAATCGCAAATGTATGGCATGATCCTTCTTATTCTTGGAGAAGACCAAAATATCATCGAGATAGACTAAGACAAATTCATTGGTGTAGGGGTTGAAGATGAAATTCATCAAGCGAGTGAATGTAGGAGGAGCATTGACAAGGCCGAATGACATGACAGTATATTCATAAGAACCAAAACTTGTTCTAAATGCTGTCTTGGGAATATCTTCTTCACGAATGCGAATTTGATGATAACCCATACGAAGGTCAAGCTTGGAGAACACTTTAGCACCTTTGAGTTGCTCGAATAGCTCATTGATGTTGGGAAGTGGGTACTTTTTCTTGATTGTCTTCTTGTTCAATGGACGGTAATCGACGCAAAGTCGGTCCGTGCCATCCTTCTTCTGGACAAAAAGAACACCACAACCCCATGGAGACGAACTCGGTCTGATCAAACCCAGACGCTCTTGTTCATCGAGTTGTTTCTTCAATTCCTTCAACTCTTTTGGCCCAAGCTTGTATGGACGCTTGCAAACGGGTTTCGTGCCAGGCTCAAGATCAATAACGAACTCAACTAGCCGGTGAGGAGGCATACCTAGAAGCTCTTCTAGAAAAACATCTTGGTACTCACAAACGACTGGAATTTGAGAGATAGGATCCAATTCACCCTTCTCATTGAGAGAAAATAACCGAATAGTATCATCACGAGCGGCATAAATGATCACATCGTCAGAAGAGTAAGTCAATTGAATTTCCCTGGCAGCACAATCAAGCTGAGCCTTGTGCTTATAGAGCCAGTCCATCCCGAGAATAAGATCAATATCAGAGTCACCAAGAACAATTGGTTTAGCCAAAAATCTATAGTCGCCCATCTTGATAGAAACATTCGGGACGCAAATATTAGATGTCATTTGCTTACCCGGGGACACCACTGATAAAGAACTAGGCAAAACTTGATAACCCAACTCATGCTTAGATGCAAAAGGTCTTGAGATGAAACAATGCGAAGCACCAGTATCAAATAGGACTTTTGCAGGAATATCATTAACTGAGAGATTACCCATGATCACTTCTGAAGAATCCTCTGCCTGAGCCGCGTTCAACATGTTCACCTTTGCAGACTGGGAATTATGCTTGACCACTGCATTGCTGGAAGATTTCACGGGAGGAGGAGGCGGAAGGCGCCTTTGGTTGAAGCACTTGTTCGCATAGTGACCCTTTTGCTGACATTTGTTGCAAGTCACCTCTGAGAGCGGACGGTGATAAGGAGCATTTGGTCTTGGAGCTTGATTCTGAGACTTGTTCTGATAGCCAGGGTTGGGTGGGTGGGAAGATCCACGACCACCTGAGTTCTTCTGCTGATAAGGCTGACGGAACGGAGGAGGAGGAGGCAACCAGAACTTCTGTTGCTTAGCTGCCACAAGTGAGGAAGAAGAAGACTGAACTGTGTCTCTGACTCTCTTCTTAGATGCCTCACACTTGAGCTGAGCTGCTTCTTGTTTCAGTGCCATGTTGTAGAATTCATCATACTTTAATGGCTCAAAAAGCACGAGAGCAAGTTGCAGATCTTCTCTGAGACCACGCCTGAACTGGTAGATCATGCTCTTCTCATCAGGGATGTCTTGCTTCGCAAAACGAGAGAGCTTCTGGAACTGAGTGTTGTATTGATACACAGACATGTTGCCTTGCTTGAGATTGCGGAATTCCTCATGCTTACTCTCAACAACACTTTCTGGAATGTGATGAGCTTTGAAGTCACGGCGGAAATCATCCCAGGTAATCACACGACCTCCTCTGGAATCTTTGTATTGTTGGAACCACTCAGCAGCTTGATCTTTGAGTTGAAAAGAGGCAAACTTGACAAAGTCCTCAGGTCTGACATTGCTACATTCGAAGTGCTTGTAGATGTCCACGAACCAATCATCGGCGTCTGTGGCCTCGACACAGTAGCTGAAAGTCTTTGGCTGATTTGCAAGGAACTGATTGAGGGTAGCAAAATGCGGCTGATTGTTGCCTTGGCCTTGATTTCCCTGATTACCTTGCCCTTGGTTGCGATCTTGCAAGAGCTGAATCAGAATCTGAGCGTTGGCATTTGTGGCAGTCATCAAGGCTTGCCATGCCTCCGGAGGCGGAGGTGGTGGCGGAGGGTTAGCCTGACTTCCTTCATTGCGTTCCGGATTCTGACGCGTTGGCAGAGCCATCCTGAAGAGGGTGACATCCATTAGCATCTTGAAAGACATATATTCAAGCTGAATCAAAGGATCGAAATTGCAACATATAGTCTTCACAATAAACATTCGAACAAGAATGAACGAATGAATTCCAAAGTAAAGCATCACACTTCCATAAGCTGAGAAGCCACTTAGAAAAAGGTATGGAATAAAATCAACAAGGTACGGATGTGAACAACTACTTGGTAAGGATTACCCAATCACGAACCAAATATCTGCGGGAAGAAATACTAGAGCTACATGAATTCCCACTTATAAACTCCCGAAACTTTCTGGTTATGCAATCAGGTGTTGGGGATACAGGGGACACAAAATATATCACCCAAACTAACAATACCTAGATCCAGCTGTATCCATCCTTCAACACAACCAAGAAACCTTCGGAAATCGTCTACCTCAACCTTCGAAAAACATCCGTTATACGAGTTATGGCAATACTCCCGCACTCGCCTCAGTACTAGGCTATCAGGGTTATCTCACCAACAACTGTACAAAAGAGATTTTCGATGTCGGCGTACTAAACTCAGGTATTCCAGAACTGCAACGATAAAATTATGACGACAACACCTCGGAGCTCAACTCCTCGGGACACCTCCACTAAACCCCTGCTGACAGGAGGCACCAAGACAATGTTGTCATCATAAAACCATCGGAACGATTCTAAGATACCAGCGTGATCCTAAAAAAAAATTAGTGAAATTTGAGAAGAGAAGAGTCAAAACTCTACGTCAGGATGCCTTACTAGAGCGATGAGGAGACTGGGAAGTAAAAACAATTCCTAAACTCTCCGATATATAATTCCTAAATGGCTCAAAACATTTTTCTAGACACAACTCGGCCGCTAAAAATGATCAATCAGTGGGGGCTCCTAAGGTCGGGGAAGGCTCTGATTACCAACTTGTAACGCCCTCGATGCGGCTATATCTCCCACGTGTCGAGGCACGACTTAGAGGCATAACCGCATTGAAAGCAATGTCGCAAGTGAGGTAATCTTCACACAACCCATGTAATACATAAGGGAAAGAGATACATAGTTGGCTTACAGTCGCCACTTCACACAATACATAAATAAACATTCATCATCCAAATTACACTCAAGGTCCGACTACGGAACCAAAATGAAAGAAGACTACCCCAAAAGCTACACAGGTCCCCGAATCACCCCAACTGGGCTCCTCTACTGATCATCAGGAAAAGACACATAGTAACGACCACGTTCCTCATCGAACTCCCACGTGAGCTCGGTCGCGTCATCTGCACTGGCATCGTCGGCACCTGCAACTATTTTGGTAGAATCTGTGAGTCACGGGGACTCAGCAATCTCACACCCGCGAGATCAAGACTATTTAAGCTTAAAGGTAGGATAGGGTTGTGAGGTGGAGCTGCAGCAAGCGACTAGCATATATGGTGGCTAACAACGCAAAAGAGAGCGAGAAGAGAAGCAAAGCACGGTCGTGAAGCTAGAAGTGATCAAGAAGTGATCCTAGAACAACCTACGTCAGGCATAACTCCAACACCGTGTTCACTTCCCGGACTCCGCCGAGAATAGACCAACACGGTTACACACGCGGTTGATGTGTTTTAATTAAGATCAACTTCGGGTTTTCTACAACCGGACATCAACAAATTCCCATCTGCCTCATAACCGCGGGCACGGCTTTCGAAAGATAATACCCTGCAGGGGTGTCCCAACTTAGCCCATTATAAGCTCTCACGGTCAACGAAGGATATTCCTTCTACCGGGGAGGCCCGATCAGTCTCGGAGTCCCGGACTACAAGACATTTCGACATTAATAAAACAAATCCAGCAAAGCCGCCCGATTGTGCCGACAAATCCTGATAGGAGCTGCACATATCTCGGTCTCAGGGCACATCCGGATGAGCTGTCCGTACAACTAAAACCAGACCTCAAGTTGCCTTGAGGTGGCGCTGCAAAGCGCTCTAGTTTGGACCAGCAATCGAAGGAGAACTGGCCCGGGGGGTTAAAATAAAGATGACCCTTGAGTCTGCAGAACCCAAGGGAAAAAGGCTTAGGTGGCAAATGGTAAAACCAATGTTGGGCCTTGTTGGAGGAGCCTTATTCAAAGCGAACTGTCAAGGGGGTCCCATAAATCACCCAACCGTGTAAGGAACGCAAAAATCAAGGAACATATCACCGGTATGACGGAAACTAGGGTGGCAAGAGTGGAACAAAACACCAGACATAAGGCCGAGACTTCCACCCTTTACCAAGTATATAGATGCATTAATTAAAATAAGAGATATTGGGATATCCCAAAATAATCATTTTCCAACATGGAACAAACTTCATCTTCACCTGCAACTAACAACGCTATAAGAGGGGCTGAGCAAAGCGGTAACATAGCCAGTCAATGGTTTGCTAGGACATGGATGGTTAGTGGCTGACATGGCAATATGGGTGGCATGATATAGCAAGTGGTAGGTATCGCAGCATAGGCATAGCAAAAGAGCGAGCATGTAGCAAGCGAAGATAGAAGTGATTTCGAGGGTATGGTCATCTTGCCTGCAAGGTTCTCAGAGTTGTCGAAAGCTTGATCCTCGTAAGCGTTCTCAACAGGTTCCTCATTCACGTACTCGTCTCCCGGCTCTATCCAAAACAAGAACACAAGCAAAGGAACAACTATCAACCACGATGCAATGCGCAAGCAACATGATGCAAAACATGGCATGATATGCGAGATGTGATATGCAATGCATATGCGTGCTCCGGAAGGACAAGGATGAACAAGGCATAATCTTGGCAAACCAAGTATGCCACTGGATAGGTGAGGTGATTTCGGTTGAAATCGATATAAAGATCACCGGAATCGGATGCACGGTTTGCAAATGGCAAGCAAAACAAGAATGACAAGATTCTGCCATTAACAGCATGATGCTACTTAGCAAGCAACAATAAATTAAGCTAATGCACCCAAACGTACCAACAAAGCATATGACAGTGAACTACTCAAGATGCTTGACAAAAGATGAACACTGAGCTACGGCTAAATCACACCATAACAGGTTCAAACAAGCATGGCAAAAGTGCAAAAGATAACAGGTTCACAGACTTGGTGAAAATAACATGCCAGAAATTAACATCAGGATGACATGTTTAGAGCAAGGAAATAACATGCTACAGGAACAGGACATGGCAAAGTATGGCATGGCATGAATCTAAACAAACCACTGATCAAAAGTCCCTTACTGACCATAAGCCAAAAGGGATCAGAAAACAAGATAACACCCATGTCAAATAAGCAAGTTTCATTACAGATTTCAGACTTAGCAGAAAAGTGGACATGTCAAAAACAGATAACAAGTAGGCATGTTTACGAGCTCGATGCACTCACTACAGAGCATTACATAATAAACTAAGCATACATCCATCAAGAAGACATGGCATATAAGCTATACATGGCAAGAACAATATCATAACATGCAAAGATCAACTACACCAAGCTTGGCAAAATCGAATAACATGTAAACAATCTGCCAGTAACATTTTATAGCAAAAGTAGAGCTCGATTGACTCAAGCTATGGCACTCCATAATTACAAACAAAGGCATGGATGGATAGAGCAAATCCATATGCTGAAAACAACCTTACTGATCATGCTAAAAAGGGGCATAGATCTCTCTGAAACAACATGAACACATGGCATAAAAATAACAGCAAGACATGACTGCAAAATTACCAAGTCTCTGAAATCAGCAACATTATGTACCCTAGTTTGCATTCTTGTGCTAGGCACCACAAAGATCACAAAAATACATGGCATACACCCCTGTAAAGATAGCATGGCATATTTCAAAACACATGTAGGACTCAACTTCATAGGGTGCACACATCAATCATGGCAAAAATGACAAAAGTGCAAGTTCTGCAACAGATCTGACACTAACATCACATAGCCCCCTTCTAATAGCATTTAGGGCATCAAGATGGACTCAAATGAAAATGATGCAATGAGATGGAATGATGTACTCATCGAGGCGAACAATTTGATATGCTAAACGCCCAAAACGGAGCCACGAATGCAGAGATATGGTGCGATGAACATGGCATAATTATGCAACTAAACTCGGGACTTAGTGAAATATACCCTCCGAAATCCCAGATCTAGGGTTCCGGCTCGCGGATCGAGGATGGCCAGAGTCTTCGCCGGAATAGCGGGGCACGGTGGCCGGAGTCGAGGGGAGGACGCCGGCGGGGGAGAGCTCGGCGCGGGGCGGCGGAGAGCAGGCGGGCGGGGCGGCGAGCTCTCGCCGGCGCGTGGCGCGGCGGACGGCGACGGTTGGCGGCGGCCGGAGCGGGGCAGGCGAGCGGCGGCGGGGTCGGCGACGGCGGGGCCGGTGCGGGAAGAGGACGGCGGCGCGACCTGGCCCGGCGGGGCTCGCGCGGGGGCCGGAGATGGGCTCCCGCGGGCCGGCGGCGGCGGCGGCGGGCGCTGCCACGTGGCGGCTCCCGATTGGCCAGGGCGGACGGTGTCCGGCCGGATCCGGACACGTCCGGCGGCGCGGAGAGAAGCGGGGCTAGGGTTAGGGTGGATTGGACCCGGGATTTCGGAGGGGGAGTTATATTTATAGGTAGATGGAGGTAGGAGTGTCCAAATGGAGAGCGGTTCTCGGCCACGCGATCGTGATCGAACGGCGATGGACATGGAAGTGACTTAGACGGGTTATTGGGCTGTTTTGAAGGGGTTTTGGGTTGCAACACACACGAGGCCTTTACGGTTACCCGGTTAACCGTTGGAGTATCAAACGACCTCCGAATGACCCGAAACTTGACAGGCGGTCTGCCGGTGCTATACCAAGGCCGCTTGACAAACCTCGGTCCATTCCGAGAAGGTTTAACACCCGCTCACGGAAAAAGGTAAAAGAGGACGCCGGGGAACATAGGAGCGCCGGATTCCAAAACGGACAACGGGGAAAATGCTCGGATTCATGAGACGAACACGTATGCAAAAGCGATGCACATGATGACATGATAAGAAATGCATGACATGAACAAAATGCAAAACGACGGGAAACCCAACCACGGAGGGAATATCATATCTCATAGCCGAAAATGGCAAGAGTTGGAGTTACAATCATGGCAAGTTACATCCGGGGTGTTACAGTGGACTTGCTGAAAAGCTCTTATATTGACTCTTCCTGATGTTATGATAAATTGCAATTGCCTCAATGACCGAGATCATAGTTTGTTAGTTTTTAATGAAGTTTCTGATTCATACTTTACATTGTGAACAGATTGTTACTTTAGCATAAGAAATCATATGACAATATATATATATATGTATGTATATATATATATGTTGCTGTTATAAGAATGATCTTGATGCCCTCATGCCCGTATTTATTTTATCGACACCTCTATCTCTAAACATGTCGACATATTTTTCGTTATCGACTTCCGCTTGAGGACAAGCGAGGTCTAAGCTTGGGGGAGTTGATACGTCCATTTTGCATCATGCTTTTATATCGATATTTATTGCATTTTGAGCTGTTATTACACATTATGTCTAAATACTTATGCCTATTCTCTCTTATTTTACAAGGTTTACATGAAGAGGGAGAATGCCGGCATCTGGAATTCTGGCCTGAAAAATGAGAAAATATTAGAGACCTATTCTGCACAACTCCAAAAGTCCTGAAACTTCACGGAGGCACGTTTTTGAATATATATAAAATACTGGAGAAAGAATCCACCAGAGGGGGCCCACACCCTGGCCACGAGGGTGGGGGCGCGCCCCAGCCTCATGGGCCCCCTGGCAGGCCTCCAATACCCATCTTCTGCTATATGAAGTCTTTTACCCTAGAAAAAATCATAAGCAAGCTTTCGGGATGAAACACCGCCGCCACGAGGCGGAACCTTGGCAGAACCAATCTAGGGCTCCGGCGGAGCTGTTCTGCCGGGGAAACATCCCTCCGGGAAGGGGAAATCATCACCATCGTCATCACCAACAATCCTCTCATCGGGAGGGGGTCAATCTCCATCAACATCTTCACCAACACCATCTCATCTCAAACCCTAGTTCATCTCTTGTATCCAATCTTTGTCCCAAAACCTCAGATTGGTACATGTGGGTATCTAGTAGTGTTAATTACTCCATGTAGTTTATGCTAGTTGGTTTATTTGGTGGAAGATAATATGTTCAGATCCTTAATGCATATTAATACCCCTCTGATATTGAACATGAATATGATTTGTGAGTAGTTACGTTTGTTCCTGAGGACATGGGAGAAGTCTTGCTATAAGTAGTCATGTGAATTTGGTATTCATTCGATATTTTGATGAGATGTATGTTGTCTTTCCTCTAGTGGTGTTATGTGTACGTCGACTACATGACACTTCACCATTATTTGGGCCTAGAGGAAGGCATTGGGAAGTAATAAGTAGATGATGGGTTGGTAGAGTGACAGAAGCTTGAACCCTAGTTTATGAGTTGCTTCGTAAGGGGCTGATTTGGATCCATATGTTTCATGCTATGGTTAGGTTTACCTTAATACTTCTTTTGTAATTGTGGATGCTTGCAATAGGGGTTAATCATAAGTGGGATGCCACTCCAAGGAAGGGCAGCACCCAGGCACCGGTCCACCCACATACCAAACTATCAAAGTAACGAACGCGAATCATATGAGCGTGATGAAAACTAGCTTGACGATAATTCCCATGTGTCCTCGGCAGCGTTTTCCTTCATATAAGAGTTTGTCCATGCTTGTCCTTTGCTACAAAAAGGATTGGGCCATCTTGCTGCACCTTATTTACTTTCATTACTTGCTATCCGTTACAAATTACCTTATCACAAAACTATCTATTACCGATAATTTCAGTGCTTGCAGAGAATACCTTACTGAAAACCGCTTGTCATTTCCTTCTGCTCCTCGTTGGGTTCGACACTCTTACTTATCTAAAGGACTATCATAGATCCCATATACTTGTGGGTCATCAGGGGGCTTCCAGAAGCCACGCGCCATCGCCTGTATCTTGAGCGGTGCTCAGGCCCCAGTCTCTCAGCGTATCTTCTAGCAGTTTGGTCGTGAGGTGAATGCAGCCCTTCCCACGCTCGAGGCCACGCGCCCGGTCAGGTGGTCCAAGTGCATCATCACCTTCAGCTCATCAGACCAGCTCAAGTGCGCGGCAACCATCGGCGCTCTCCCGACGCTCTGCTCACCCGTCATCAGCAACGTTCAAGTCACCAAGACCCTCATCGACGGCGGCGCAGGGCTCAGTGTCATGTCTGTCGAGACATTCGATAGCCTCCAAGTGCCATACGATCAACTACAGTCTACCAAGCCTTTCTTAGGAGTGACCGACGGCTCCACCACCCCGATAGGGCAGGTCCGCCTTCCTGTCACCTTCGGCCAGCATGACAACTACCGCACCGAGCTCATCGATTTTGACGTCGCCCACATCCGCCTGCTGTAAAACGCCATCCTTGGGTATCCAGCCTTAGCCAAGTTTATGGCAGTGACCCACCACGGCTACAATGTCCTCAAGATGCCAGGGAGCGGTAGCATCATCACGGTCCCCTGTGAAGAAAAGGACGCGGTGTGCTTCCTCAAGCGCGCTTACCAAGCTGCAGCGGCCGAAGACCCCGACAACAAAGGCACCATGTACCCTCCTGGGGCCATCCCCAAGAAGAAGAAGAAGAAGCTACTCCGCCAAGGCCCTTGGGAAGGCGGTGTTTCCAGCAGTGCCACCTCAGGATCTGCGCCCGCGCCTGGGGCGCCTCCTTCCCTCGCATAGGAAGGCGCGCCTGGCGCCCTCCTCAGGCTGGGCTTGGGGGCTCTCTTCTGGAGGGCCTCAGACCTAGCCAACATCACGGGGGAAGCGCTCGGGCACCATGTGGAGGCGTGCTTCGCTGCATGTTTCCCTTAAGAGTGCACAAGGCATGGAGAGCCTAGTGCTCAGGAGTTCATCACCAAGGCGATCCATGAGCTTCGAGAGGCTAGGACCATACATGCCGACCGTTGCCCACCACCCGGCGCAGCTCCCCATCCTGGCGAGGGCGGCGGGCTGCGCGTCTGCGTCTGTTGGAAATATGCCCTAGAGGCAATAATAAATAGGTTATTATTATATTTCCTTGTTCATGATAATCGTTTATTATCCATGCTAGAATTGTATTGATAGGAAACTCAGATACATGTGTGGATACATAGACAACACCATGTCCCTAGTAAGCCTCTAGTTGACTAGCTCGTTGATCAATAGATGGTTACGGTTTCCTGACCATGGACATTGGATGTCATTGATAACGGGATCACATCATTAGAAGAATGATGTGATGGACAAGACACAATCCTAAGCCTAGCACAAGATCATGTAGTCCGTATGCTAAAGCTTTTCTAATGTCAAGTATCGTTTCCTTAGACCATGAGATTGTGCAACTCCCGGATACCGTAGGATTGCTTTGGGTGTGCCAAATGTCACAACGTAACTGGGTGGCTATAAAGGTACACTACGGGTATCTCTGAAAGTGTCTGTTGGGTTGGCACGAATCGAGACTGGAATTTGTCACTTCGTGTGACGGAGAGGTATCTCTGGGCCCACTCGGGAAGACGTCATCATTGTTGGAAATATGCCCTAGAGGCAATAATAAATTGATTATTATTATATTTCCTTGTTCATGATAATCGTTTATTATCCATGCTATAATTGTATTGATAGGAAACTCCGATACATGTGTGGATACATAGACAACACCATGTCCCTAGTAAGCCTCTAGTTGACTAGCTCGTTGATCAATAGATGGTTACGGTTTCCTGACCATGGACATTGGATGTCGTTGATAACGGGATCACATCATTATGAGAATGATGTGATGGACAAGACCCAATCCTAAGCATAGCACTAGATCGTGTAGTTCGTATGCTAAAGCTTTTCTAATGTCAAGTATCATTTCCTTAGACCATGAGATTGTGCAACTCCCGGATACCGTAGGAATACTTTGGGTGTGCCAAACGTCACAACGTAACTGGGTGGCTATAAAGGTACACTACGGGTATCTCTGAAAGTGTCTGTTGGGTTGGCACGAATCGAGACTGGGATTTGTCACTCCGTGTAAACGGAGAGGTATCTCTGGGCCCACTCGGTAGGACATCATCATAATGTGCACAATGTGATCAAGGAGTTGATCACGGGATGATGTGTTACGGAACGAGTAAAGAGACTTGCCGGTAACGAGATTGAACAAGGTATCGAGATACCAACGATCGAATCTCGGGCAAGTTCAATACCGCTAGGCAAAGGGAATTGTATATGGGATTGATTAAGTCCTTGACATCATGGTTCATCCGATGAGATCATCGTGGAACATGTGGGAGCCAACATGGGTATCCAGATCCCGCTGTTGGTTATTGACCGGAGAACGTCTCGGTCATGTCTGCATGTCTCCCGAACCCGTAGGGTCTACACACTTAAGGTTCGGTGACGCTAGGGTTATAGAGATATTAGTATGCAGTAACCCGAAAGTTGTTCGGAGTCCCGGATGAGATCCCGGACGTCACGAGGAGTCCCGGAATGGTCTGGAGGTAAAGAATTATATATAGGAAGTACTATTTCGGCCATCGGGACAAGTTTCGGGGTCATCGGTATTGTACCGGGACCACCGGAAGGGTCCCGGGGGTCCACCGGGTGGGGCCACCTGCCCCCGGGGGCCACATGGGCTGTAAGGGGTGTGCCTTGGCCTATATGGGCCAAGGGCACCAGCCCCAAGAGGCCCATGCGCCAAGAGATAGAAAAAAGGGGAGAGTCCTAAAGGGGGAAGGCACCTCCGAGGTGTCTTGGGGAGGATGGACTCCTCCCCACCCTTGGCCGCACCCTTCCTTGGAGGAAGGGGCAAGGGCTGCGCCTCCCCCTCTCCCTTGGCCCTATATATAGTGGGGGAAAGGAGGAGCAAACCAATCTAAGGCCTGGCGCCTCTCTCTCCCTCCCGTGACACATCTCCCTCCTCCCGCAGCGCTTAGCGAAGCCCTGTTGGAATCCCGCTACTTCCACCATGCCGTCGTGCTGCTGGATCTCCATCAACCTCTCCCTCCTCCTTGTTGGATCAAGGCATGGGAGACGTCTCCGTTCCGTACGTGTGTTGAACGCGGAGGTGCCGTCCGTTCGGCACTAGGATCATCGGTGATTTGGATCACGGCGAGTACGACTCCATCAACCCCGTTCACTTGAACGCTTCCGCTTAGCGATCTACAAGGGTATGTAGATGCACTCTCCTTCCCCTCGTTGCTGGTCTCTCCATAGATAGATCTTGGTGATACGTAGGAAAATTTTGAATTTCTGCTACGTTCCCCAACAATCATAATGTGCACAATGTGATCAAGGAGTTGATCACGGGATGATGTGTTGCGGAACGACTAAAATAGACTTGCCGGTAACGAGATTGAACAAGGTATCGGGATACCGATGATCGAATCTCGGGCAAGTATCGTACCGATAGACAAAGGGAATTGTATAAGGGATTGATTAAGTCCTTGACATCGTGGTTCATCCGATGAGATCATCGTGGAACATGTGGGAGCCAACATGGGTATCCAGATCCCGCTGTTGGTTATTGACCGGAGTACATCTCGGTCATGTCTGCATGTCTCCCGAACCCGTAGGGTCTACACACTTAAGGTTCGATGACGCTAGGGTTATAAAGGAAGCTTATATGTGGTTACCGAATGTTGTTCGGAGTCCCGGATGAGATCCCGGACGTCACGAGGAGTTCCGGAATGGTCCGGAGGTAAAGATTTATATATAGGAAGTATGGTTTTGGCCACCGGAAGTGTTCTGGGCATCACCGGTAGAGTACCGGGACCACCGGAGGTGTCCGGGGGTCCACCAAGTGGGGCCACCATCCCCGGAGGGTTGCTTGGGCCAAGTGTGGGAGGGGACCAGCCCCAGGTGGGCTGGTGCGCCCCCCCACAAGTGCCCAAGGCGCAAGGGAGAGGAGAAGGGGGCAAACCCTAGGGCAGATGGGCCCTAAGGCCCATGCTCCCTGCGCCTCCCTCTCCTCCCCTCTTGGCCGCATCCCCCTTTCCCCATCTAGGGCTGCCGCCCCCCCTAGGGGTGGGAACCCTAGAGGGGGCGCACCCTCCTCCCTCTCCCCTATATATAGTGAGGCCTAGGGCTGCCCATAACACACGTGATTCGATCTCTCTCTCGTTGGTGCAGCCCTGCCTCTCTTCTTCCTCCTCTCTTGCGGTGCTTGGCGAAGCCCTGCTGGATTGCCACGCTCCTCCACCACCACCACGCCGTTGTGCTGCTGCTGGATGGAGTCTTCCTCAACCTCTCCCTCTCTCCTTGCTGGATCAAGGCATGGGAGACGTCACCGGGCTGTACGTGTGTTGAACGCGGAGGTGCCGTCCGTTCGGCACTAGGATCATCGGTGATTTGGATCACGACGAGTACGACTCCATCAACCCCGTTCACTTGTACGCTTCCGCTTAGCGATCTACAAGGGTATGTAGATGCACTCCCCTTCCCCTCGTTGCTAGTCTCTCCATAGATAGATCTTGGTGACACATAGGAAAATTTTGAATTTCTGCTACGTTCCCCAACAGTGGCATCATGAGCTAGGTCTATTGCGTAGATTCCATGCACGAGTAGAACACAAAGTAGTTGTGGGCGTTGATTTTGTTCAATATGCTTACCGTTACTAGTCAATCTTGATTCGGCGGCATTGTGGGATGAAGCGGCCCGGACCGACCTTACACATACTCTTACGTGAGACAGGTTCCACCGACTGACATGAACTAGTTGCATAAGGTGGCTAGCGGGTGCCAGTCTCTCCCACTTTAGTCGGATCGGATTTGATGAAAAGGGTCCTTGTGAAGGGTAAATAGCAATTGACATATCACGTTGTGGTTTTGCGTAGGTAAGAAACGTTCTTGCTAGAAACCCATAGCAGCCACGTAAAACATGCAAACAACAATTAGAGGACGTCTAACTTGTTTTTGCAGGGTATGCCATGTGATGTGATATGGCCAAAAGGATGTGATGAATGATATATGTGATGTATGAGATTGATCATGTTCTTGTAATAGGAATCACGACTTTCATGTCGATGAGTATGACAACCGGCAGGAGCCATAGGAGTTGTCTTTAATTTATTTATGACCTGCGTGTCAACATAAACGTCATGTAATTACTTTACTTTATTGCTAAAGCGTTAGCCATAGTAGTAGAAGTAATAGTTGACGTGACAACTTCATGAAGACACGATGATGGAGATCATGATGATGGAGATCATGGTGTCATGCCGGTGACGACGATGATCATAGAGCCCCGAAGATGGAGATCAAAAGGAGCAAAGTGATGATGGCCATATCATGTCACTATTTGATTGCATGTGATGTTTATCATGTTTTTGCATCTTATTTGCTTAGAACGACGGTAGTAAATAAGATGATCCCTCATTAAAATTTCAAGAAAGTGTTCCCCCTAACTGTGCACCGTTGCGAAAGTTCGCCGTTTCGAAGCACCACGTGATGATCGGGTGTGATAGATTCTTACGTTCACATACAACGGGTGTAAGCCAGATTTACACACGCGAAACACTTAGGTTGACTTGACGAGCCTAGCATGTACAGACATGGCCTCGGAACACAAGAGACCGAAAGGTCGAGCATGAGTCGTATGGTAGATACGATCAACATGAAGATGTTCACCGATGATGACTAGTTCGTCTCACGTGATGATCGGACATGGCCTAGTTGACTCGGATCATGTAATCACTTGGATGACTAGAGGGATGTCTATCTGAGTGGGAGTTCATAAGATGAACTTTATTATCCTGAACATAGTCAAAAGATCTTTGCAAATTATGTCATAGCTCGCGCTTAAGTTCTACTGTTTTAGATATGTTCCTGGAGAAAATATAGTTGAAAGTTGATAGTAGCAATTATGCGGACAATACAAGGCTTACGTCCTTAATGCACTGCTCAGTGTGCTGGACCTCGGACGAGGTATGTGGATGTTGCGAACATTTGGCATACATGTTTTGATGACTACATGATAGTTCGGTAATGATAAATGGTTTAGAATTGAGGCACCGAAGACGTTCTTGAAATGTCGCGGAACATATGAGATGTTTCGAGGACTGAAATTGGGATTTCAGGCTCGTGCCCACGTCAAAAGGTATAAGACCTCCGACGATTTTCTTAGCCTGCAAACAAAGGGAGAAAAGCTCAATCGTTGAGCTTGTGCTCAGATTGTCTGAGTACGACAATCACTTGAATCGAGTGGGAGTTGATCTTCCAGATAAGATAGTGATGTTTCTCCAAAGTCATTGCCACCAAGCTGCTAGAGCTTCGTAATGAACTATAACATATCAGGGATAGATATGATGATCCTTGAAATATTCGCGATGTTTGACACCGCGAAAGTAGAAATCAAGCAGGAGCATCAATTGTTGATGGTTAGTGAAACCACTAGTTTCAAGAAGGGCAAGGGCAAGAAGGGATACTTCATGAAACAACAAATCAGTTGTTGCTCTAGTGGAGAAACCCAAGGTTGAACCCAAACCCGAGACTGAGTGCTTCTGTAATAAGGGGAACAGCCACTAGAGCAGAATTACCCTAGATACTTGGTAGATGAGAAGGCTGTCGATAGAAGTATATTGGATATACATTATGTGAATGTGTACTTTACTAGTACTCCTAGTAGCATCAGGGTATTAGATACCGGTTCGGTTGCTAAGTGTTAGTAACTCGAAATAAAAGCTACGAAATAAATGGAGACTAGCTAAAGGTGAACTGACGATATGTGTTGGAAGTGTTTCCAAGGTTGATATGATCAAGCATCGCTCGCTCCCTCTACCATCGAGATTGGTGTTAAACCTAAATAATTGTTATTTGGTGTTTGCGTTGAGCATAGACATGATTGGATTATGTCTATCGCAATACGGTTATTCATTTAAGGAGAATAATGGTTACTCTATTTATTTGGATAATACCTTCAATGGTCTTGCACCTAAAATGAACGGTTTATTGAATCTCGATCATAGTGATACACATGTTCATGCCAAAAGATATAAGATAGTAATGATAGTACCACCTACTTGTGGCACTGCCATGTAAGTCATATTGGTATAAAACGCATGAAGAAGCTCCATATTGATGGATCTTCGGACTCACTCTTTTAAAGGATTGAGACATGTGAACCATGTCTATTGGTATATACGCATGAAGAAACTCCATGCAGATGGACCGTTTGGACTCACTTGATTTTGAATCGCTTGAGACATGCAAATCATACCACATGGGCAAGATGACTGAAAGCTTCAGTTTCAGTAAAATGGAACAAGAAAGCAACTTGTTGGAAGTAACACATTTTGATGTGTGCAGTCCAATGAGTGCTGAGGCACGCAGTGGATATCGTTATGCTCTTACTTCACAGATGATTTGAGTAAATACTGAGTATATTTACTTGATGAAACACAAGTCTGAATTATTGAATGGTTCAAGTAATTTCAGAATGAAGTTGAAGGTCTTCGTGATAAGAGGATAAAAATGTCTATGATATGATCATAGAAATGAATATCTGAGTTACGAGTTTTGGCACTGTGGAAATTGTTTCACGACTAGTACCGCCTGGAACACCATAGTGTGATGGTGTGTCCAAACATCATAACTGCACCCTATTAGATATGATGCATACCATGATGTCTCTTATCGAATTACCACTATCGTTCATGGGTTAGGCATTAGGGACAACCGCACTCACTTTAAATAGGGCACCACGCAAATCCGTCGAGACAACACCGTATGAACTATGGTTTAGAGAAACCTAAGCTGTTGTTTCTTAAAAGTTTGGGGTCACAACGCTTATATGAAAAGGTTTCAGGCTGATAAGCTCGAACCCAAAGCGGATAACTGCATCTTCATAGGTCACCCCTAACAGTTGGGTACACCTCCTGTCTCAGATCCGAAAGCAATAGGGATTATTTCTAGAATCGGGTCCTTTCTCGAGGAAAAGTTTCTCTCGAAAGAATTGAGTGGGAGGATGGTGGAGACTTGATGAGGTTATTGAACCGTCACTTCAACTAGTGTGTATCAGGGCACAAGAATTGTTTCTATGGCACCTACACCAATTGAAGTAGAAGCTTATGATAGTGATCATGAGACTTCGGATCAAGTCACTCCCAAACCTCGTAGGATGACAAGGATGCGTACTACTTCAGAGTGGTACGTAATCCTGTCTTGGAAGTCATGTTGCTAGACAACAATGAACCTACAAGCTATGGAGAAGCGATGGTGGGCCCAGATTCCGATGAATGGCTCGAGGCCACAAAATCCGAGAGAGGATCCATGTATGAAAACAAAGTGTAGACTTTGGCAGAACGGCTTGATGGTCGTGAGGCTGTTGAGTACAGATGGATTTTAAAAGGAAGATGGACAATGATGGTAAATGTCACCATTAAGAAAGCTCGACTTGTCGTTAAGATGTTTCCCGACAAGTTCAAGGAGTTGACTATGATGAGACTTTCTCACTCGTAGCGATGCTAAGAGTCTGTTGGAATTAGCAGGTACTGCATTATTTATGAAATCTTGCAGATAGGATGTCAAAATATTATTTCCTTGTTCTTGAGGAAGGGTTGTATGTGATACAACCAGAAGATTTTGTCGATCCTGAAAGATGCTAACAAGTATGCAAAGCCCCAACAATCCTTCTAAGGACTGGAGTAAGCATCTCGGAGTTGGAATGTACACTTTGGTGAGATAATCAAAGATTTGGGTTTATACAAAGTTTATGAGAAACTTGTATTTCCAAAGAAGTGAGTGGGAGCACTATAGAATTTCTGATGAGTATATGTTGTTGACATATTGTTGATCAGAAATGATGTAGAATTTCTGGAAAGCATATAGGGTTATTTGAAAAGTGGTTTTCAATGGAAAACCTGGAATAAGCTACTTGAACATTGAGCATCAAGATCTATAAGGATAGATCAAAATCGCTTAATAGTACTTTCAAACAAACACATACCACGACAAGATTTTGAAGGAGTTCAAAATAGATCAGCAAAGAAGGAGTTCTTGGCTGTGTTATAAGGTGTGAACATTGAGTAAGACTCGAAACTTGACCACGGCAGAATAGAGAGAAAGGACGAAGGTCGTCCCCTATGCTTTAGTCGTAGGCTCTAAAGTATGCAATGTTATGTACCGCACCTGAAGTGTGCCAAACCATGAGTCAGTCAAGGGGTACAAGTGTGATCTAGAAATGGATCACAGGACAACGGTCAAGGTTATCCTTAGTAACTAGTGGACTAAGGAATTTTCTCGATTATGGAGGTGGGAAAAGAGTTCGTCGTAAAGGGTTACGCCGATGCAAACTTTGACACTAATCCAGATTATTCTAAGTAGTAAATTGGATTCGTATAGTAGAACAGTTATTTGGAATAGCTCCAAATAGAGCGTAGAAGCTGCATCTGCAGGATGACAGAGAGATTTGTAAAGCACACATGGATCTGAAAGGTTCAGACCCATTGACTATAACCTCTCTCACAAGCATAACATGATCAAACCCAGAACTCATGGGTGTTAGTCACATAGGGATGTGACCTTGAGTATTAATCACATATCGATGTGAACTAGATTATTGACTCTAGTGCAAGTGGGAGACTGTTGGAAATATGCCCTAGAGGCAATAATAAATAGGTTATTATTATATTTCCTTGTTCATGATAATCGTTTATTATCCATGCTGGAATTGTATTGATAGGAAACTCAGATACATGTGTGGATACATAGACAACACCATGTCCCTAGTAAGCCTCTAGTTGACTAGCTCGTTGATCAATAGATGGTTACGGTTTCCTGACCATGGACATTGGATGTCATTGATAACGGGATCACATCATTAGAAGAATGATGTGATGGACAAGACCCAATCCTAAGCCTAGCACAAGATCATGTAGTTCTTATGCTAAAGCTTTTCTAATGTCAAGTATCGTTTCCTTAGACCATGAGATTATGCAACTCCCGGATATCGTAGGAATGCTTTGGGTGTGCCAAACGTCACAACGTAACTGGGTGGCTATAAAGGTGCACTACGGGTATGTCCGAAAGTGTCTGTTGGGTTGGCACGAATCGAGACTGGGATTTGTCACTCCGTGTGACGGAGAGGTATCTCTGGGCCCACTCGGTAAGACGTCATCATAATGTGCACAATGTGATCAAGGAGTTGATCACGGGATGATGTGTTGCGGAACGAGTAAAAGAGACTTGCCGGTAACGAGATTGAACAAGGTATCTGGATACCGATGATCGAATCTCGGGCAAGTATCGTACCGATAGACAAAGGGAATTGTATACGGGATTGATTAAGTCCTTGACATCGTGGTTCATCCGATGAGATCATCGTGGAACATGTGGGAGCCAACATGGGTATCCAGATCCCGCTGTTGGTTATTGACCGGAGTACATCTCGGTCATGTCTGCATGTCTCCCGAACCCGTAGGGTCTACACACTTAAGGTTCGATGACGCTAGGGTTATAAAGGAAGCTTATATGTTGTTACCGAATGTTGTTCGGAGTCCCGGATGAGATCCCGGACGTCACGAGGAGTTCCGGAATGGTCCGGAAGTAAAGATTTATATATAGGAAGTATGGTTTTGGCCACCGGAAGTGTTCTGGGCATCACCGGTAGTGTACCGGGACCACCGGAGGTGTCCGGGGGTCCACCAAGTGGGGCCACCATCCCCGGAGGGTTTCTTGGGCCAAGTGTGGGAGGGGACCAGCCCCAGGTGGGCTGGTGCGCCCCCCCCACAAGTGCCCAAGGCGCAAGGGAGAGGAGAAGGGGGCAAACCCTAGGGCAGATGGGCCCTAAGGCCCATGCTCCCTGCGCCTCCCTCTCCTCCCCACTTGGCCGCCTCCCCCTTTCCCCATCTAGGGCTGCCGCCCCCCCTAGGGGTGGGAACCCTAGAGGGGGCGCACCCTCCTCCCTCTCCCCTATATATAGTGAGGCCTAGGGCTGCCCATAACACACGTGATTCGATCTCTCTCTCGTTGGCGCAGCCCTGCGTCTCTTCTTCCTCCTCTCTTGCGGTGCTTGGCGAAGCCCTGCTGGATTGCCACGCTCCTCCGCCACCACCACGCCGTTGTGATGCTGCTAGATGGAGTCTTCCTCAACCTCTCCCTCTCTCCTTGCTGGATCAAGGCATGGGAGACGTCACCGGGCTGTACGTGTGTTGAACGCGGAGGTGCCGTCCGTTCGGCACTAGGATCATCGGTGATTTGGATCACGACAAGTACGACTCCATCAACCCCGTTCACTTGTACGCTTCCGCTTAGCGATCTACAAGGGTATGTAGATGCACTCCCCTTCCCCTCGTTGCTAGTCTCTCCATAGATAGATCTTGGTGACACGTAGGAAAATTTTGAATTTCTGCTACGTTCCCCAATAGCGTCGACATTCCAGGGCTCAACAGGGCCGCATCTCAGGGACATTTCTAGCCTTCGCATGCTGGACGGTGTGAGGGTCCACCTCACAGCTATGTTCGCATGCCATTTGGCCTACCGAACACAGCCGTCACCTTCCAGCGCCACTTGCGGAGCATTCTAGCGGCTTAGGAGGCCAGGCATCATGCTGTCCTGGCGGAGGTCGCGACAGTTCTTCAGGAGCCACCTGGGCCTGCGGAGCCTCCTGAGGCTCAGGACCCTGGCGGGTCATGAGGAGCAACTTCTCCGGCGCGCGCCTTCAGCTGCTCCAACACCACTCCAGCTATGGTATCAGGTGACTCTTTCCAGTTCATTCAGTTGGGGGCGCCCTTCGGGCAGCATTATCCCCAAGTCGCATGGGCCTGTCCCTGCGGCGTGTATCCTTTTGCATCTTCAGCTTACTCTGTTGGGAACGCCTCTCGGGCTGCATCATCCCCATACCGCTCGGGTTCGTCTCAGTGGCATGCATCGTTCCTGAATCTATTTGAACCAGCTTGCCCTCTTGCATGAATTGCCTTATAATTATCACCTGCCTGTCCAGTACTTCGATACCATGAACGTTGCACGCCATTGCAAGCCCCCCCACGACCGCCTCATGATTAAGGACTGACATGTCACTTGTGCTTGGGTCCGTCCCTGCAGCGTCACCAAACCCAAGAGAACGAGCTCTGGCTCGCAGGCCAGCTCCTGTGTATGTCACCTCCCATGGCCCTTGGTGCCTTGTTCTCGCATGAGCTAATCGCAGATGGACAAGCGAGGGCGCGCGACCCAGTGCCTCGCCACCACAGGAGCAGCGCGCCGGTCGTCTTTCTTTAGGATTCTTCGTATGAGAAGACTAGGCACGGCGTCTGTGCTTGGGTTCATCCCTGCAGCGTCGATAAAACCAATGACTGAGATATGTCTGGCGGGCCAGCCCCGTTCACGTCACCTCCTGGGGTCGTTGGTGTTTGGCCTTCTCATGTGATCACCTCAGGAGATTCGTCCGGCGCAGGTTGCCTAACCGCCTCGCAGGGCCACCGCAGCCATCAAAAATCAAGACCAGGTGCAACCCGCCTTGAGGTAGGGCCTCGTGAGTCCCGTGCTAGCTCATGAGTGCCCAGAAACACCTCGTCCAGTCCTGCTGTGCAAGCCACGTGTCAAGGCGGAGTTGTACATGCCCCGAGGGCTCCATTCAGAGGGATTCGTCACCCACGCACCAGTGGAAGCACCATGCTCCGTGCTGGCAGTCGACACGATCGAGGAGCGGCTATGACCGTGCAAGTGCGGAAGCGTTATGCTCCGCACGGGTGATAAACAACTGAGGACGGCCCCGTGGCCGCATCAACCTCAGGGAGCCACTCGGCTTAGTGCCCAACCTCACCGCAATGCTTTCCCCTCGGGAAAGTCGCGCGAGGGGCCTCGGCACGGGGGCTATGCTCAGGTCACGTCTAGCGTACGCAGCCCTGCCAGGTCCCTTGCGGACCTGGTCGTCACGTGCCCCTCCCGAGCAGGACCTCGGCGAGGACAGGTATGAAGGTCTGTTTGAGCGTCAAGGGGGACTCCTGAGCCTCGCGACTCAGGAGCCTAACTGGCCACGTAGCCCCTCACTCCTTGGTCCCGTCCTGGTGATCCGGACGATCCAACGGCAGCTGAGGTATGCGCGGGGTCGGGCCCTGCCGACGTAGAACACTAAGGCCTACTTTCGCATCTCCTCCTTGCACGTTGTTTGCACGTCAAGCGGGACTCCTGAGCATCGCGACTTAGGAGCCTAACTGGCCACGTAGCCCCTCACCCCTTGGTTCCGTCCTAGCGATCTGGACGGTCCAACGGCGGCTGAGGTATGCGTGGGGTCGGGCCCTGCCGACGTAGAACATCAAGCGAACGGGAAGGAGGTCGCGAAATCTTAACAAGATATTACAAAACATAGCGTTCCTTAAACACCAAATAGAAGTTTTAACGCCTCCACAAGGCACGTCGCATGTCGCGGGAAAGTAAAAGAAGGAAGGAGCGCCATCGTTCACCAGCGAGCCTCCTCTTCAGCCTCGGGCACCGTCGTCAGGAAGCGCCAGCTCGTCAGTAGCATTGTCGTCATCCGTGTCGTCGGCCCTGGTCGAGGGATCGGCGACACCGCGGCTCAGGATTTTCGACTGTTGCAGCCTTGCTCCAGAAATGCTGCCTTCCTTTTCTTCCTTTAGGAAGTTGCTTGCACGCCAAGGGGGCCTCTTGAGCATCGCGCCTCAGGAGCTCTTACCGGACCTTGGGCCGCTCACCTCCTAGCCTTGACCACGGCATCGCGACCTGGCATACCAGCGACGGCTGAAGCCTGCCTGGGGATTGGGACCTATCGGCATAGAGCACTAAGCTACCGCGAGGAAGAAAAGGGGGACAATGCCAAAGCAAGACGCACAATCACAAATTTCACAATAGGAATAACATTGATGCAAAAGCACTACAAATCCTTTACACACCCCCACGGGGTTCACCTCGACTCCTCGCAGGGAACAAAAGAAGAAGGCTTCCAGGAGCCGTATCTATAGGCATCGGCGCCGACGCCATCATCAACAATGGGTCACGGGTCCAACACAAATCCCATTCAGATCAACGGCGTCGACGGGCGGACGCCGCTGCCGCGCTCCGGGCATGGCGAGAGCTCGGGAGCACGTAGCTGTCGCCGCTCGTCTTCGGAGTCTCGTAGGGCTCGGGAGAGTCACTGGACTCCCAAGCTCCATCATTGCTACCGGAGGAGCCGTCGGTAGGGCCAAGAGCGGGCCCAGCACCAGCCGCCGCTCCGACCAGGCAACCCCCTCCAGGATAGCATTCCAGTCGGTGGCCCTCCTCGTCGAAGACCATGAAAAAATAGTGTGGACGCGCCGTCGTACTCGGAGTGGATGGCGAGGGCCCCCTCCACGCGGCAGACATGGGCGACCTCACCCCATCCGCGGGTCATGAAGATCTTGCCTGGGGAGACGACCTCGGCCTCTGCTCCCGTCGCTGGGGTGACGCACTCGGCGTGCTGCAGCCACAGCTCGAGTGCCCCCTCGATGGCATCTCTTCAGCGAAGAATTGCGGGAATCAGATCCAAGTGCACGGTGACATCGCCGCCCACACCACGAGTTCGCGCGAAGAGCCCTCGGCATGGGTTCACGGGGCGGCGACGTGCATCGCCCAGCACGGCCCCCGCGGCCGTGGCGCGAGCGGCACCGGTCGCTGCCTCCTCCTCCGGAGCTTTCCGCCTGAGCGTACAAGGGCAGCGGGTAGCCGGGGGGAGGCCGCTCGTACCAAGGCCTCGTCACCTCCGTCCTCACGACAACGTCGCGAGAGCGGGCCAGCCTCTTCTTCGGTGGGAGTGGCCCAAGCTCTTCGCGGGGGGGTTTTCCCTTCTCAGCGGCGGAGAACCTCCGTATCGGCGCCATAAGTGTCGCTTCAAGGTGGTGAAGCAAAGAGGAAGAAGAAGTAGGCACAATGGAGGAAGAGATGAGCAACGGGGCTCCGCCCCTCTCCTCATTTATAGCCAGAAGGAGGCCAACCGCCGTCCTCCATGATCGCAGGTAATGATGGTTTCTCTTCTGCATGCAGTAGGGACTCGTCAAGTCGAATGGTTGCCGAGGCAGCGTGGGGAAGCGGAGACGCCCACATCCCATCAATCGCCATGCGACAATCAAGGTCGGAGGCTATTGGGGCCCGCGACGCTCCGCACTTGCCCCTTGGCTTTGTCTCAAAGCCAAGTCCAAGCGTGCCTTGGGCCCGAGGGCTACTGTCGGCGTCCTGGGAACGGGAGTGCCCAGACTTGCCTGCCTGCGGCCCAGGGCATGGCTCCACCAACGGCCTGGCATGGCCCACCTTCTGCAGAAACCACTCAAGACCCTCGCGAGGCGGATGACACCAAGACCTCCCCAGGGGCGGCCTCGCTTGGCTGGCCACCGAGGAGCGGAGATATCTATGCAAGGGGCACCTTGCGAGGTCCGCGTGACGTGAGCCATGACGACCAAGGCCACGCGGGCGACAGCGAGCGCAGAGTACCTGTTTCCTCTCTGGTGCTAAAGGGGCAAGCGCAGGTGTCCCGAGACATCAAGCAAAGGTTCCCATATCGGTGCAACAAGACCAAGACCAGTAGGACGGCAGGACGGAGGTCACCACGGAGCCCACATCAGTGTCACCACCAAAGCCTTTGGCAGGCGAAGACGGCCTTTTGTCAAGATAACTTGTACTAGTTGTCTTCCTTCAAAATTGGCCGTTGTGGGATCCCTTCCCGCCTAACATTTGGGAACAGGACCAGGGCCTCTATAAATAGGACTATCCACCACCCTAGCAAGGGGACGGATCATTCAGACCATCCTTGCACCCACAAGCTCACTTAGCTCAAGAACACCTCTCCTTAGGAGGCTGTTCATCCCTTGTACTTGTTCATCCTCATCCTACAAGGCAATCCACCACACCACACTGGACTAGGGTATTACACCACAACGGTGGCCCAAACCAGTATAAACTCTTATGTCTCTTGTTCCATGAGTTAGGGAGAGAGAGATCTTCGTGCGCACCCCAGAGTTTGAACCTCAAGGGTTTGTCGGAACCCGTAATCTGATAGAAGGGCCTTTCTTTTACTTTATGAAATTTTTATTTTTGAATTTGAGTCTCCATCTTCTCTTATAAAAGCACCAACTAGGAGGTAATATGATCGTACTTAAGTATCGGGAGTAGCTAATATTCAAGTTTGTTTCATGAATCGATCAATGGTTGAGCATGATGGGCTAGGGATAACTTATTTTAGCGTTGGTATTTTGAAAGACATGGTTGCTTGTTGATATGCTTGAGTATCTAAATTATCATGTCAAAACTAAACTATTGCTTTGAACAACTAAAAGTCCAAATGTCCATGTTATAAAAAAAAGAAATATGATATGACATGTCAGGCAGCATTCCACATCAAAAATTCCGTTTTTATCACTTACCTACTCGAGGACGAGTAGGAGTTAAGCTTGGGGATGTTGATACGTCTCCAACATATCTATAATTTTTTACTGTTCCATGCTATTATATTATCAATCTTGGATGTTTTACAATCATTTATAGTCATTTTGTATCATTTTTTGGTACTAACCTATTGACATAGTGCCAAGTGCCAAGTGCTAGTTCTTTGTAGACCTTCGGGTCCGTAGTTAGTAGCTAGATGGCTTTCCCTCTCTCGCTGGATTCTCAATACAATGGTCTCTTGGAGATCCATATGATGTAACTCTTTTTGCGGTGTGTTTGTTGGGATCTGATGAACTTTGAGTTTATGATCAGTTATATCTTTTTATATCCATGGAAGTTATTTGAGTTTCTTTGATCTCTTATATGCATAATTGCTTATAGCCTCATATTTCTTCTCCGATATTTGGGTTTTGTTGCTTGCAATGGGAAGAGGTGCTTTGTAGTGGGCTCGATCTTACGGTGCTTGATCCCAGTGACAAAAAGGGAAACGACACGTATGTATCGTTGCTACTAAGGATAAAATGATGGGGTCTATCTCTACATAGAAAGATCTTGTCTACATCATGTCATCGTTCTTATTGCATTACTCCATTTTTCCATGAAATTAATACACTAGATGCATGCTGGATAGCGGTCAATGTGTGCAGTAATAGTAGTAGATACAGTCAGGAGTCGCTCTACTAATCTTGGACGTGATGCCTATATAATGATCATTTCCTGGATATCGTCATAATTATTTGAGGTTCTATCAATTGCCCAACAGTAATTTGTTTACCCACCATTTGTTATTTTTCTCAAGAGAAGCCACTAGTGAAATCTATGGCCCTCGGGTCTTCTTTCTCATATATTTGCCTTTGCGGTCTACTTTTCTCTTGCATTTATTTTCAGATCTATTAAACCAAAAATACAAAAATACCTAGTTGCAATTTTTCTTTATTTATTTTATTTGGCATTCGATCTATCAATTTACTACAAAACTTTATCCCGTCTGCGCACCATTTCGGGCGCCGTTACCCGAAAGGGATTGACAACTCCTTTAACACGTCGGGTTGCGAGTGTTTGTTATTTGTGTGCAGGGGTTGTTTACGTTGTGTTGCTTAGTTCTCCTACTGGTTCGATAACATTGGTTTCATATCTGAGGGAAATACCTACCGCCGTTGTGTTGCATCATCCCTTCCTCTTTGGGAAAATACCGACGTAGCTTCAAGCGACATCACCTCGCACCAGCTCGCGTACAACTGTCACCGTCAGGCGAGGTCCTCAGCGTCGGGATGAAAGGGAGACTGCGGGCTGCGTGCTCGATGGCCAGCGAGCTAGGACACCGTGAATCGAGCGAGTTCGGCACGGGCAGGCGGACAGCCGCCTCACCACAGGGACGACCTGGCCGTGGGGAACACCGCACACTCGTCTCCCTCACATGCGGCCGCGCGCGTCGGCGGGTCCGTGCTGCAAACGACCACGGGGAAGATGGAACCATGGTTGCGGCAAGCTGAAATCGGCGATGAGAGGAGCTGCGATGGGACGGGCGGTGTGCGACGGCGAGCCGAGAACGCTGGAACCGGCAACAATATTTGTTAGAACCGTCTACGGCGCGTGTTACAACCGGAGAGTCCAAAGCTGCAACCGATCCCCTGCCTTGGCAAAAGCTAGAACCAGCCATGCAAAAAGCTTCAACCAGCGGCGCGTTTTGCTACAGCGGATGCGGAAACCCCCGGGTCGTGGAATGCGGTGACAAATACCCACAGCAACTGCGGCAAGCGGCGGAGCTGCATCCAGATATTTCTTTTGCTACAATGGACCTATTTTTGCTGGAACCACAGAGAGCGCGAGCCGAGCCTCAGCACGGCGGAGCTACATCCATTGTCCCAAGATGCTACTACCCACATCAAGTTTTGCTGGAACCACAAAAATGTTCTCCATCGGTGATGCAACCAGGCTGTTGCACTGGCGAGGCGCGGCGGATGCTACCGTGGGGGAGGTGGTGGCCAGGGAGGCACGTTTTTGCTACGAGTGTGTTTTGTTTTTGAGGCGGCGGCAACTCGAGGGGCCAGTAGTGCGGCGAGTCAGGCGAGCAACGACAGTGGATCGAAGTGTGGCAAGTCGGGGCGAGCGACGGCAGTGGATGGCGGTGCTTCACCGACGGCGTGCTTCGAGCTTGCTGGTTGCGCGGGTATGGGCGAGGTGAGCGTGAGCCATGTGGGGGCATGTGTGAGTTGCCTAGGAGAAACAGAGTGAGGAGTAAGACGAGATAGAGGGTCACGGGCTGCCGAGCTGGCTCATCCAATGGCTGTCGAGCAACGAATCAAAGGTATGCGCTATGACCGGCCCAAATTGGGCCAGTCGACCGGCGCAGAGTAGTCGCCACATTAACAAATCTCATGTCGCCTGCAAGCATCGGAGCTCCTTCTATAGACCTGTAGCGACCAAAGCTACTCCCTGATCGACCGCATGCGTGCCTAGCTTGCTGCGCCTGAGCCATCTGAGTGCCATGGGCTTGCTGCTGCATACAGCCCAGCTCCAGCCTCTATCGAGCGATCGTCCTGGAAAGCACGCTAGCTTGCCGGCCACGCGTGCATCGAGCCTCGCGCGCCGCCTCCTCCCTGCTAACGCTGGTTGTACGTGTTCCGTTCGGATCCTGCCACCTCGAACCCAGCTACTGCCGCACGCGTTTCTGATCTTTTGCAACTTTCAATCTCGCCGACTCTACCCTGAATAGCTTCTCTGATTCTGATTGCTTTCTACCGAGGCTTCCGTCCGCTGATTCGTTTGCCGCCGTGATAAAATAAACACCAAACCCGCTTCGTCTCCTCTAGATCAACGCAATTATGACCTCCAAATAACCTAGCTCATGATATCACTTGTTAGACTAAATCTGAGGCGCTTCGTCGATCTTGTTGGGGAACGTAGCAGAAATTCAAAATTTTCCTACGTGTCACCAAGATCTATCTATGGAGAAACCAGCAACGAGGGGAAGGAGAGTGCATCTACATACCCTTGTAGATCGCTAAGCGGAAGCGTTCAAGTGAACGGGGTTGATGGAGTCGTACTCGTCGTGATTCAAATCACCGATGACCAAGTGCCGAACGGACGGCACCTCCGCGTTCAACACACGTACAGCCCGGTGACGTCTCCCATGCCTTGATCTAGCAAGGAGAGAGGGAGAGGTTGAGGAAGACTCCATCCAGCAGCAGCACAACGACGTGGTGATGATGGAGGAGCGTGGCAATCCAGCAGGGCTTCGCCAAGCACCCTAAGAGAGGAGGAAGAAGAGACGCAGGGCTGCACCAACGAGAGAGAGATCGAATCACGTGTTGTGGGCAGCCCTAATGCCTCAATATATATAGGGAAGGGGAGGGGCTGCGCCCCCTCTAGGGTTCCCACCCCTAGGGGGGCGGCAGCCCTAGATGGGGCACAAGGGTGGCGGCCAAGAGGGGAGGGGAGAGGGAGGCGCACCAGTATGGGCCCTAGGGCCCATCTGCCCTAGGGTTTGCCCCCTTCTCCTCTCCCTTGCGCCTTGGGCCCTTGTGGGGGGGCGAACCAGCCGACCTGGGGCTGGTCCCCTCCCACACTTGGCCCATGCAGCCCTCCGGGGCTTGTGGCCCCACTTGGTGGACCCCCGGACCCCTCCGGTGGTCCCGGTACGTTATCGATAAAACCCGAAACTCTTTCGGTGACCAAAACAGGACTTCCCATATATAAATATTTACCTCCGGACCATTCCGGAACTCCTCGTGACGTCCGGGATCTCATCCGGGACTCCGAACAACATTCGGTAACCACATACAAGCTTCCTTTATAACCCTAGTGTCATCGAACCTTAAGTGTGTAGACCCTACGGGTTTGGGAGACATGCAGACATGACCGAGACGTTCTCCGGTCAATAACAAACAGCGGGATCTGGATACCCATGTTGGCTCCCACATGTTCCACGATGATCTCATCGGATGAACCACGATGTCAAGGACTTAATCAATCCCGTATACAATTCCCTTTGTCTATCGGTACGATACTTGCCCGAGATTCGATCGTCGGTATCCCAATACCTTGTTCAATATCGTTACCGGCAAGTCTCTTTTACTCGTTCCGCAACACATCATCCCGTGATCAACTCCTTGATCACATTGTGCACATTATGATGATGTCCTACCGAGTGGGCCCAGAGATACCTCTCCGTCACACGGAGTGACAAATCCCAGTCTCGATTCGTGCCAACCCAACAGACACTTTCGGAGATACCCGTAGTGTACCTTTATAGCCACCCAGTTACGTTGTGACATTTGGCACACCCAAAGCATTCCTACGGTATCCGGGAGTTGCACAATCTCATGGTCTAAGGAAATGATACTTGACATTATAAAAGCTTTAGCATACGAACTACATGATCTTGTGCTAGGCTTAGGATTGGGTCTTGTCCATCACATCATTCTCCTAATGATGTGATCCCGTTATCAACGACATCCAATGTCCATGGTCAGGAAACCGTAACCATCTATTGATCAACGAGCTAGTCAACTAGAGGCTTACTAGGGACATGGTGTTGTCTATGTATCCACACATGTATCTGAGTTTCCTATCAATACAATTCCAGCATGGATAATAAACGATTATCATTAACAAGGAAATATAATAATAATCAATTTATTATTGCCTCTAGGGCATATTTCCAACAGTCTCCAACTTGCACTAGAGTCAATAATCTAGTTCACATCGATATGTGATTAACACTCAAGGTCACATCCCTATGTGACTAACACCCAAGAGTTCTGGGTTTGATCATGTTATGCTTGTGAGAGATGTTATAGTCAACGGGTCTGAACCTTTCAGATCCGTGTGTGCTTTACAAATCTCTATGTCATCTCCTAGATGCAGTTACCACGCTCTATTTGGAGCTATTCCAAATAACTGTTCTACTATACGAATCCAATTTACTACTTAGAATAATCTGGATCAGTGTCAAAGTTTGCATCGGCGTAACCCTTTACGACGAACTCTTTTACCACCTCCATAATCGAGAAAATTCCTTAGTCCACTAGTTACTAAGGATAACCTTGACCGTTGTCCTGTGGTCCATTTCTAGATCACGCTTGTACCCCTTGAATGACTCATGGTTTGGCACACTTCAGGTGCGGTACACAACATAGCATACTTTAGAGCCTACGACTAAAGCATAGGGGACGACCTTCGTCCTTTCTCTCTATTCTGCCGTGGTCATGTCTTGAGTCTTGCTCAATACTCACACCTTGTAACACAGCCGAGAACTCCTTCCTTGCTGATCTATTTTGAACTCCTTCAAAATCTTGTCATGGTATGTGTTTGTTTGAAAGTACTATTAAGCGATGTTGATCTATCCTTATAGATCTTGATGCTCAATGTTCAAGTAGCTTAATCCAGGTTTTCCATTGAAAAACACTTTTCAAACAACCCTATATGCTTTCCAGAAATTCTACATCATTTGCGATAAACAATATGCCAATATATACTCATCAGAAATTCTATAGTGCTCCCACTCACTTCTTTGGAAATACAAGTTTCTGATAAACTTTGTAAAAAAACCCAAATCTTTGATCATCTCATCAAAGCGTACATTCCAACTCCGAGGTGCTTACTCCAGTCCTTAGACGGATTGCTGGAGCTTTGCATACTTGTTAGCATCTTTCAGGATTGACAAAAATCTTCTGGTTGTATCACATACAACCTTTCCTCAAGAAACTCGTCGAGGAAACAATGTTTTGACATCCTGTCTGCATAATTTCATAAGTAATGCAGTAATTGCTAACATAATTCAAACAGACTTTTAGCATCGCTACGAGTGAGAAAGCCTCATCGCAGTCAACTCCTTGAACTTGTCGGAAAACATTTTAATGACAAGTCGAGCTTTCTCAATGGTGACATTTACCATCATTGTCCGTCTTCCTTTTAAAATCCATCTGTACTCAACAGCCTCACGACCGTCGAGCCATTCTGCCAAAGTCTACACTTTGTTTTCATACATGGATCCTCTCTCGGATTTTATGGCCTCGAGCCATTCATCGGAATCCGGGCCCACCATCGCTTCTCCATAGCTTGTAGGTTCATTGTTGTCTAGCAACATGACTTCCAAGACAGGATTACGTACCACTCTGAAGTAGTACGCATCCATGTCATCCTACGAGGTTTGGGAGTGACTTGATTCGAAGTCTCATGATCACTATCATAAGCTTCCACTTCAATTGGTGTAGGTGCCATAGGAACAATTCATGTGCCCTGCTACACACTAGTTGAAGTGACCGTTCAATAACCTCATCAAGTCTCCACCATCCTCCCACTCAATTCTTTCGAGAGAAACTTTTCCTCGAGAAAGGACCTGATTCTAGAAACAATCCCTATTGCTTTCGGATCTGAGACAGGAGGTATACCCAACTGTTTTGGGTGACCTATGAAGATGCAATTATCCGCTTTGGTTTCGAACTTATCAACCTGAAACCTTTTCATATAAGCGTCGTGACCCCAGACTTTTAAGAAACAACAGCTTAGGTTTCTCTAAACCATAGTTCATACGGTGTTGTCTCGACGGATTTGCGTGGTGTCCTATTTAAAGTGAGTGCGGTTGTCTCTAATGCCTAACCCATGAACGATAGTGGTATTTCGATAAGAGACATCATGGTATGCATCATATCCAATAGGGTGCAGTTATGATGTTCGGACACACCATCACACTATGGTGTTCCAGGCGGTACTAGTCGTGAAACAATTTCCACAATGTCTCAATTGTGTACCGAACTCGCAACTCAGATATTCATCTCTATGATCATATCATAGATATTATATCCTCTTGTCACGACGATATTCAACTTCACTTTGAAATTACTTGAACCATTCAATAATTCAGACTTGTGTTTCATCAAGTAAATATGCTCAGTATCTACTCAAATCATCTGTGAAGTAAGGGCATAACGATATCCACTGCGTGCCTCAGCACTCATTGGACTGCATACATCAAAATGTGTTACTTCCAACAAGTTGCTTTCTTGTTCCATTTTACTGAAACCGAAGCTTTCAGTCATCTTGCCCATGTGGTATGATTTGCATATCTCAAGTGATTCAAAATCAAGTGAGTCCAAACGGTCCATCTGCATGGAGTTTCTTTATGCCTATATACCAACAGACATGGTTCACATGTCTCAATCTTTTCAGAAATGAGTGAGTTCAAAGATCCATCAACATGGAGCTTCTTCATGCGTTTTATACCAATATGACTTACATGGCAGTGCCACAAGTAGGTGGTACTATCATTACTATCTTATATCTTTGGCATGAACATGTGTATCACTATGATCGAGATTCAATAAACCATTCATTTTAGGTGCAAGACCATTGAAGGTATTATTCAAATAAATAGAGTAACCATTATTCTCCTTACATGAATAACCATATTGCGATAGACATAATCCAATCATGTCTATGCTCCACGCAAACACCAAATAACAATTGTTTAGGTTTAACACCAATCTCGATGGTAGAGGGAGCATGCGATGCTTGATCATATCAACCTTGGAAGCACTTCCAACACATCTCGTCAGCTCACCTTTAGCTAGTCTCCGTTTATTCCGTAGCTTTTATTTCGAGTTACTAACACTTAGCAACCGAACCGGTATCTAATACCCTGATGCTACTAGGAGTACTAGTAAAGTACACATTCACATAATGTATATCCAATATACTTCTATCGACAGCCTTCTCATCTATCAAGTATCTAGGGTAATTCTGCTCTAGTGACTGTTCCCCTTAATACAGAAGCACTCAGTCTCGGGTTTGGGTTCAACCTTGGGTTTCTCCACTAGAGCAGCAGCTGATTTGCCGTTTCATGAAGTATCCCTTCTTGCCCTTGCCCTTCTTGAAACAAGTGGTTTCACTAACCATCAACATTTGATGCTCCTGCTTGATTTCTACTTTCGCGGTGTCAAACATCGCGAATATTTCAAGGATCATCATATCTATCCCTGATATGTTATAGTTCATTACGAAGCTCTAGCAGCTTGGTGGCAATGACTTTGGAGAAACATCACTATCTTATCTGGAAGATCAACTCCCACTCGATTCAAGTGATTGTTGTACTCAGACAATCTGAGCACAAGCTCAACGATTGAGCTTTTCTCCCTTAGTTTGTAGGCCAAGAAAATCGTCGGAGGTCTTATACCTCTTGACGTGGGCACGACCCTGAAATCCCAATTTCATCCCTCGAAACATCTCATATGTTCCGCAACATTTCAAAAATTTCTTGGTGCCTCAATTCTATACCATTTATCATTACCGAACTATCATGTAGTCATCAAAACGTGTATGTCAGATGTTCACAACATCCACAGACCACGTTCGAGGTCCAGCACACCGATCAGTGCATTAAGGACGTAAGCCTTGTACTGTCCGCATAATTGCTACTATCAACTTTCAACTATATTTTCTCTAGGAACATATCTAAAACAGTAGAACTAAAGCGCGAGCTTACGACATAATTTGCAAAGATCTTTTGACTATGTTCAGGATAATTAAGTTCATCTTATGAACTCCCACTCAGATAGACATCCCTCTAGTCATCCAAGTGATTACATGATCCGAGTCAACTAGGCCGTGTCCGATCATCATGTGAGACGGACTAGTCAACGTCGGTGAACATCTTCATGTTGATCATATCTACCATACGACTCATGCTCGACCTTTCGGTCTTCTGTGTTCCAAGGCCATGTCTGTACATGCTAGGCTCGTCAAGTCAACCTAAGTGTTTCGTGTGTGTAAATCTGTCTTACACCCGTTGTATGTGAACGTAAGAATCTATCACACCCGATCATCACGTGGTGCTTCGAAACGACAAACTTTCGCAACGGTGCACAGTTAGGGGGAACACTTTCTTGAAATTTTAATGAGGGATCATCTTATTTACTACCGTCGTTCTAAGCAAATAAGATGCAAAAAAACATGATAAACATCACATGCAATCAAATAGTGACATGATATGGCCATCATCACTTTGCTCCTTTTGATCTCCATCTTCGGGGCTCCATGATCATCGTCGTCACCGGCATGACACCATGATCTCCATCATCATGATCTCCATCATCGTGTCTTCATGAAGTTGTCACGTCAACTATTACTTCTACTACTATGGCTAACGCTTTAGCAATAAAGTAAAGTAATTACATGACGTTTATGTTGACACGCAGGTCATAAATAAATAAATTAAACACAACTCCTATGGCTCCTGCCGGTTGTCATACTCATCGACATGCAAGTCGTGATTCCTATTACAAGAACATGATCATCTCATACATCACATATATCATACATCACATCCTTCGGCCATATCACATCACATAGCATACCCTGCAAAAACAAGTTAGACGTCCTCTAATTGTTGTTTGCATGTTTTACGTGGCTGCTATGGGTTTCTAGCAAGAACGTTTCTTACCTACGCAAAACCACAACGTGATATGCCAATTGCTATTTACCCTTCATAAGGACCCTTTTCATCGAATCCGATCTGACTAAAGTAGGAGAGACAGACACCCGCCAGCCACCTTATGCATCTAGTGCATGTCAGTCGGTGGAACCGGTCTCACGTAAGAGTACGTGTAAGGTTGGTCCGGGCCGCTTCATCCCACAATGTCGCCGAATCAAGATTGACTAGTAACGGTAAGCATATTGAACAAAATCAATGCCCACAACTACTTTGTGTTCTACTCATGCAAAGAATCTACGCAATAGACCTAGCTCTGATGCCACTGTTGGGGAACGTAGCAGAAATTCAAAATTTTCCTACGTGTCACCAAGATCTATCTATGGAGAAACCAGCAACGAGGGGAAGGAGAGTGCATCTACATACCCTTGTAGATCGCTAAGCGGAAGCGTTCAAGTGAACGGGGTTGATGGAGACGTACTCGTCGTGATTCAAATCACCGATGACAAAGTGCCGAACGGACGGCACCTCCGCGTTCAACACACGTACAGCCCGGTGACGTCTCCCATGCCTTGATCCAGCAAGGAGAGAGGGAGAGGTTGAGGAAGACTCCATCCAGCAGCAGGACAACGGCGTGGTGATGATGGAGGAGCGTGGCAATCCAGCAGGGCTTCGCCAAGCACCGCAAGAGAGGAGGAAGAAGAGACGCAGGGCTGCACCAACGAGAGAGAGATCGAATCACGTGTTGTGGGCAACCCTAATGCCTCAATATATATAGGGAAGGGGAGGGGCTGCACCCCCTCTAGGGTTCCCACCCCTAGGGGGGGGCGGCAGCCCTAGATGGGGCACAAGGGTGGCGGCCAAGAGGGGAGGGGAGAGGGAGGCGCACCAGTATGGGCCCTAGGGCCCATCTGCCCTCGGGTTTGCCCCCTTCTCCTCTCCCTTGCGCCTTGGGCCATTGTGGGGGGGGCGCACCAGCCCACCTGGGGCTGGTTCCCTCCCACACTTGGCCCATGCAGCCCTCCGGGGCTTGTGGCCCCACTTGGTGGACCCCCGGACCCCTCCGGTGGTCCCGGTACGTTACCGATAAAACCCGAAACTCTTTCGGTGACCAAAACAGGACTTCCCATATATAAATCTTTACCTCCGGACCATTCCGGAACTCCTCGTGACGTCCGGGATCTCATCCGGTACTCCGTACAACATTCGGTAACCACATACAAGCTTCCTTTATAACCCTAGCGTCGTCGAACCTTAAGTGTGTAGACCCTACGGGTTCGGGAGACATGCAGACATGACCGAGACGTTCTCCGGTCAATAACCAACAGCGGGATCTGGATACCCATGTTGGCTCCCACATGTTCCACGATGATCTCATTGGATGAACCACGATGTCAAGGACTTAATCAATCCCGTATACAATTCCCTTTGTCTATCGGTACGATACTTGCCCGAGATTCGATCGTCGGTATCCCAATACCTTGTTCAATCTCGTTACCGGCAAGTCTCTTTTACTCGTTCCGCAACACATCATCCCGTGATCAACTCCTTGATCACATTGTGCACATTATGATGATGTCCTACCGAGTGGGCCCAGAGATACCTCTCCGTCACACGGAGTGACAAATCCCAGTCTCGATTCGTGCCAACCCAACAGACACTTTCGGAGATACCCGTAGTGTACCTTTATAGCCACCCAGTTACGTTGTGACGTTTGGCACACCCAAAGCATTCCTACGGTATCCGGGAGTTGCACAATCTCATGGTCTAAGGAAATGATACTTGACATTATAAAAGCTTTAGCATACGAACTACATGATCTTGTGCTAGGCTTAGGATTGGGTCTTGTCCATCACATCATTCTCCTAATGATGTGATCCCGTTATCAACGACATCCAATGTCCATGGTCAGGAAACCGTAACCATCTATTGATCAACGAGCTAGTCAACTAGAGGCTTACTAGGGACATGGTGTTGTCTATGTATCCACACATGTATCTGAGTTTCCTATCAATACAATTCCAGCATGGATAATAAACGATTATCATGAACAAGGAAATATAATAATAATCAATTTATTATTGCCTCTAGGGCATATTTCCAACAGATCTACCGAGGACCTAGCAATCACACGAGGCACGACACCGAGATTTTTTAACGAGGTTCACCGATATGGCTACATCGCCGGGGCATGACTATGGGCGCTCCTCCATATGACACCACTACAATACCGCACCCCGGCCGCCCGGGTGCCGACACACGTCGCCGGTTCCCTCGCGTGCCTGTGCTATTATGTTGGCATAGGTTACATCGTGTGTCTACCCCCGATATATATGAGAGGCCTAGGATACAAGTGTCCTATTAGGACACAACTGCTACCCTGTCTACACACAGTCCAAAATCAAGTCCAGCTATAAGGTACTCCCTCCGTCCGGAAATACTTGTCCTCAGAATGGTTGTCTCTAGACATATTTTAGTTATAGATACATCCATTTACAACCATTTCAAGGATAAGTATTTTCAGACGGAGGGAGTACCTTGTATAATAATATTCGACACAACTCTAACAGTAGGTCTAGGAGATGTTTGGTTCATGCTGGTGAACCCTACCAAATTTTTCCAACAATTGGCTAGAAATTCCCGAACACTCTTTTGGCCAAACAACTTATAAGGTTTGTGAATGTGAAAAGTTGGCAAGATTTCATAGGTAACCAAAATTGATGTGAACTACTATTCATGAGATTTTCCTTCTTTGCATGCCACGAATGATTTTATTTTATTCACCACACTCTTATAGCTAGGCATTTATTCTTTCTTTCTTTCCTATTTTGCGGTGAAAAGAGAATTGTATTGGTCGAGAAATCAAAGCAGTCTTGCAAAGTTAGACATTTGTTCCACAAGTAAAGAATCATAATAATTTAGAACTTCTAAACTCAGATTTGGAATCCAAGCATAATCCAAAGCAAAGTGTATTGTTTTTTTTTTCTTTTCATGCCTCTAACCTTCTTGATTAGCCAAAATCGGCAAAAGAAAGAAAAAGGTTTATCATAGACACCTTTGCTTTTGAGAGATAAATGACGATGTACAACCGCTAATTTACCTCATGTATATTTTTTCCTTTAAACTGCAAATTTATTTGGAAAGAATTTTAACTATAAACATTAAATATTATGCATTAGTTTTTCTCCTACAGATATAATGGAGGAGGGTCACATTTGGTAAAAGAGTAAATTCCACTTTTAAGCTCGAGTTGTATGACAACTCACTGCATTTTAAAGTACTGCCACATTTACCTCTTAATTGTGACAATTTTTATCCTATTTTACTGTTTGCTAAAACTGAAAATCTGGATCCACGTGCTAAGGGCAATATGACAGCCGATTAGGCTTATAACTCCAACGCCCATTTATTAAAGGAGTAATGAATCATGTGAAATTTCAATAGATTCAATCAAAATATATGAAATTGGGTATAACGTATATGTGTGGCTAGTTGCACCATACTACTCAATTCGTGTGTGCTCTATGATCTACTCCATCCGTCTCAAAATAAGTGTTTTAAGATTAGTATAACTTTGCAATAAAGTAATTACAAGGTTGAGACACCTATTTTGAAACCGATGAAGTATACCCATAACAAATTTTATATTTTAATTATTCAAGTGGGGTGTCATTTGGATATATGGGTCCATGCCAGTCTTTGAAAAAGAGCAAAATAGTGCAAATTAGCCATCACGAGGTTATAACTGAGGGGTAAATGAGACTTTTTATTTACGTAAGCAAACGTTGTCATAGAAAAGAAGGATAACTCTCGCTCTCTACATCTCGATGATGCATATGACATTTTTATTAATTATACACAAAGATCTTACAAAGTAATACATCAATACATGTGAAACCGTCATCTTAACAATATCTGTCGTAACTCCTATCCACATTATAAAGAGGTGCAGATAGCCTGAGCCGAATACCCATACTCTCATCTAAACCTAACATTTAAAGCCGGAGGCCCCAACCAAGTCACAATGCCGGGTCTGGGGCACACACCGGTCCAACGCACTTTTAGAGGTCGCTTTCGTCATCTGTCACCGATCCATTTTCAGATCAGGTACTGTTGAGTATATTGATTATTATGAAAAACGAGATAGACTAGGATATTATTCTACCTTGCCTTGTAATCTAAAATGATCATGTATTTCTATATATATGTCCACGAGGCTCAAGCAATACAATGAACAACGATTTCACCAATCCCCTCTCTCCCTTCAATATGGTACAGCACGCCCTTCCACCGATCGAGCATCGGGCTGCCGTTGCGTCGCCCCACGGGTCGCAGTGCCACCGCCCTGTGGTTCTTTTCTCGGCTGCACTGACCTGCGTCACCGCTACGTCGCTCCTTCGGGCCGTAGTGCCGCGGCCTGCGGTCCACCGCCGTCCCGAGGTCGTCCGCTATAGGTCGTTCCCGTGGCTGCATCGACCCTCGCGCCACCACTGCGTCGCCCGATCGGGCCGTAGCGAGCGTGGCATGCGGTTCACGCCGCCATCCCGAGAATGTTCCCACGTTTGCACCGACCCGGGTTCCGCCGGACCGCCGCCCGTTCGGGCTGTTGCGCCGCGGCCCGCGGTCCCTACCACCGCCCTGAGGTCTTCCCGTCGTCACCCCGACCTGCCCGCCGCCACTGCGTTGCCCCTTCGGGGCGTAGCGCCGTGCCCTGCTGTCCACTCCACCGTCATCGCGCGTTGACTTTCTGTGGTATGCGCCGCCCCGTCTCCCTTGGCGCAGGAACGCCACCATCCGCGCCGGTCTTCGTCATGCTGTCAGGTTTCTTCGCCTACTTTGAGCACCGCCGCCGCGCTCCTAACCTAGTCGCTGCTGCCGCCGCCGCTACCCGTGTAGCCGCGCCGCCCGTCCACCTCCTTCGTCTTTCCCAGCACCAGCTCGTCGTCAGTGTCGCCGTTATCTTCCCCGACCACTTCGTCTACTCCGACCACCGTTGGTGACCGGCCCCATGCCGATTGTCGCCACAACTGTCGTCGAGTCTTCTTCTCTGCTGGCCCTCCGACTCCTCGACATTGCGTACAGCTCGTGCAGGTCCCAGTCTCCGCATGCCCGGTACTGGTAACACCTATGCATGCCTTCATCCACGATGTGTCCCCAGGCCTGGCAAGCCTGGTCGGCGCTTCGTCAACTTCGTCTTCGTCTGTCTACGCATGCCCGGTGCTGGCAACACCGCTGCGTGCCTTCGTCCACGATGTGTCCCCGGGCTTGGCAAACCCGCCGCGATGCGTCGTCAACCACATCTACTTCCCGGCGCACCACTACTTCGACACCACTGCGCCCATACTAACTCGGCGCCGCCTTGCGCCCACGGCTCCACGGCAACTTCCTCGACACCGGCCACCCCGACTCGACATCGACCACGGCATTACTTCGCACGGCTACCTCGACCACGGCTCCATCACCCACGCTCTCAGTTACCTCAACAAACGGCACAAAGGGCTACTGCCTTGCTTGAGCAACCTCGTCGGTTGCCACTCCAGCCACGACTCCACGATGCATCAACAGTTACAACTGTGGGGGGTTGTTCGTCGGCTTGCCTTCGGATTCTTCTCCAGTCTCACCGTCTGCGTCGCTACCGTTGTGACTGCGGGGGGGATGTTGAGTATATTGATTATTATGAAAGACGAGATAGACTAGGATATTATTCTACCTTGCCTTGTACTCCAAGATGATTATGTACTCCTATATATATGCCCACGAGACTCAAGCAATACAACGAACAACGATTTCACCAATCCCCTCTCTCCCTTCTAACATGTACTGATGCATCGACCTTGTTAGGCCTACCGTTGACGCCCCCACAACACCAAACAACACCTTCTCCCTACGCGCGTCCATCATCACACATCCGTCGCCAAGACCCTGCCGCGCCGTGCCGCCGAGACTCCACGTCGTTGATGCACCATATGAAACGCCACATGACCAGTGAGTAAAATGTAGCCGCCATCTATTATATAATTAAAACAGAAGTAAAACAAGCAACCACGTTTAACCACATAAGCTTAAATTATTTCATCCGTTGATCTAAATTATAATGGCTGGGATTTAACGATCTAAAAGTTACGCACAATATTTTCATGTGCAACTATGACTAGATCATGTCACGTATACAACCTTTTAAAAGAAAAAACTCACGTCCACAACCATAGCAATTGAGTCGAAAAAGAAAAAACGTAGCAATCGGATTGTACATGCATTAGGACTCCTATTTCCACTAGGACACATACAGAAAGGAAATAGTCAAGCGGTGTTGATTCGCTAAGATATATAGCATGTCTACATGCAAACTCCAGGAACCACACGGATGCATGCGTGTATAACATGAACAAGTACGGACTAAGCAATCAAAATAAGCAGGTAATAACCGGCCAGTAAATACAAGGATATCTCCCGCAGAAATTTTTAGAAAAAACATGAAAATAGTACAGCCACCTACCAAAAATAAGAAAAACAATGCCAAAAGAAAACACACAGTGGTAAGCACTACATGTACGCCAAAGAAAAATGTCCTACAAGAGACATGCTATATATGAAGTTCATAATATAAAATAAAATAAATATAAAATCAGTTTAAATTGTAATTTAGGTAGTCTTCAAAAATATAATTTGGTACATATAGTTTTTTGGGGGATTTAGATAGTTGAACGCGAAACAAAACTCCAAATAAGCAAGCAATTAGAGTCCCAGTTGATTAAAATACAATCGGTCTATATCTTCTATTGAACGAGCGTCCACCTTCATCCACATAAACCAAAAAAAATCTATTGATGCTAATTATAGTGGTTGAGATGAAAATATGAAAAGGTATCCACAATATTAGTCATGTACAAAAAAAAGTATGTCATTGACACTTACACATGAGTCTATCATTGACATGTACAAACCAAGTCCAGCATGGACGTCAAAAATAAGATCACGTAAAAATATATAGATAGGGCTTTCATGGTAAGAACTTGCATGCAAGAAAACATGGATTGTTAGCCGTAATAGTAACCATGTCAGTATTGAATTAGACTATGCGTTCCTGCAAAAAGGAAAAAAGGAAACAGATTGCGTGTTGCACCATCCATATAGCACGGTCACATAAATTAGTCTTGAGTATGCAGCATCTCTAAAAATAAGTCTTGAGTATCTAACACAAAGACTTATTAGAAATGGGATTACCGAGGGCTTCCGCATTGCCACAACTCCTACAACGGCAATTATGCCGCAAGAATGGCAGCTGGCGGCCTTGCAACTTCACATCTTGGTAGTGTCTTCCGCACCGGCATGATCTGCCTTATCATCTGCGATAGGTGAGATACTCAACATGTTATGAAAGCAGCGCGCCGGCATGATCTGCCTTATCACCTGCTATAGGTGAGATACTGAACATGTTATGAAAGCATACGCATGGGACACAAGTCCATAATATATTTATGAGCCACCTTTTGCGCAACTGAAGAGACATGAAGCAATACTATAGATGTGTAGGCACTGGACCTCACTGCTACCAAGTTTAATGTGTACGGTTCTGCTCTGCGGAAGCCAATGCGTATATGCATGATCAAGCTCACATGTACGTGACTAATCAATCTCCTCTCTAAAAAAAATAATCTGGCTAAGACGGCTGATAAAACCATCCATATCACACTGTAGCCTAACACAAGTAAAAGGTATACGCAATAACAGACTGAGGAGTGAAGACATACATTCTATACACTGAGAAAAAAAGGATGAAAATTCTTCAACTGATGGGCAAGGCTAATACAATTATTTGAGGAAAATAAAGAACCTTGCAAAAGGGTTATACACATGCCATGGTAAAAAAATGTATTAACTACATAGATAAGGTTATATTTAGCAGGCGAGGTTATCTTAGTACTTCTTAATATACACAAACAAAAGTTTAGATTGTTTTAGACCTTAATTGGAAGCACGCACGGACATTATATTGCACAATGCCACTGAAATAGCGATCAGATAACTATACTAGACATTAGTGTTAGATATTTTGTTTTGCTGAGATGTTTCTTGAAAATTGTGGTTAAAAGACTGACACCACTATATAGTTTGGCATGACATCAGTGGACCACAATATGGTTTTCTGTTATAGATGATAAAACTAATCGGCTTGAGTCCATTTATATTTCCTCATGATATAGATACTGACAAGAATTGTTATCTTTTGACAACTGAGTATCCAAATTGCTTATTTTGACTATAATAATTTAACTGATTTGCAAATCTATCTTTTTCAAATGGCAAGTCTACTTTCCTATACAAACATCCTAATGCTAATTCAGATACGAAAATACACAGGAAATCCAGACGCGTAAATGTGCGCCAACTAGAAGTTAGATGATATGACACCTTCAAAGCTTATTGTCACCTAATGTGGTGCTCGGTCAGGAGTTGTTGCTATTAATGTAAGGGTCAAATCAGTATAAAGAAGACCGAGATGAAGTTGTAGAATCTCAAGGGAGCTCATTCCAATGATATTACAATGTGAGAGTGAGAAAAGCAAGAGATAGACGAGCATTGATGAAATTAGATGGCTTGCCGGTTGGATGCGGCATAGATTCCAGGTGCCTCGATGGAACTTCATGACAAACTTCATGACAGACATGTCGCACAACTATTACACGGCTACAAAACTATTAAACGATGAACATTTTGCATGTGGACTCCAAATTGGATACATTATTTGGGAAACTTTAATTTTAAAGTGCCAAAAGTGGAATATAGTTTTGAGCCCCACATCACTACTATTATATAAGGATGATACAAAGTTTCACTTCAAAGGTCAGTTAAATTATAATATCTATTGTAAGCATTAAAATAAGTGGACTTTCAAATAATGTCACAATACAAATCATCAATCTAGCCGCGCAGATGCGCGGGTGACCCTGCTAGTTCCTAGTTTAATAAGAAATCGACTGACCTTCAAATAAATTCAGTCACCTTACGTCTAGTCATGTTCATGTTCAGTCATTTGATAAGGCATGTAGCCGCCATTTTGCACCGTATAGTGTGTTGTCTTCTACAAATCATTCTGATTTTTTTAACAGTATCTTCAGCAATAGCTTTGATATCTCTATTTTTTATTTTCATTATCGCCTCCCTTTGATTTTATACTTCTACTTTAGGCATCTCATTTTCTTGCACATCATTGGTGTTCGAAAACATGCCCGCAAATATTCTCGCAAAATATTGACAGAACATTCTCCATCCAACAAAAATAGTATTCCCCATTTTATCATCCACAAATAAATGTAGATTTTTCATTTTTCTCACTTACAAAACAACTACCCTTTCTTTTGCTCTAAAAATTCCCATAAAATCACATTAGCAAGTCCTTGCAATCTGGGCAACAAGTATTCAATAAAATAGAACTGGCCCGTGCAACTTTGCGGAAAAAGCTTAGACGTAGTTTATGCAAAAATCATAACACATTTGGGAACCTATTTTCCTATGATCCAAATGGCCCAAACTTTGTGGGCGTCCCCGTACACCCGTAATGCTCACATCACCCAAGTCTCAACCTCTAATTCTTCAATCATGAGGTTCTGGCATTTCCTCAGACAATTGGCAGGTAGAAGGAGATGTGACATGTCTGTGACCACCACTAGCGAGGCCCAACGCTTCCCTCCTACCCCTACTTCTAGAGCTCAGTGTCGATCCCACAAACCATCCACTCTAGTCTACTGTATGTAACATCATCTACTAAGTCTCAGAGATGTTTGGTTCATGTTGGTGAACCCTACCATTTTTTCTTAACAGTTGACTAGAAATTCCCGAACACTTCGTTGGCCAAACAATTGACAAGGTTTGTGAATGTGAAAAGTTGGCAAGATTTCATAGGTGACCAAAATTGATGTGAACTACTCCCTCCGTCCCGCAATATAAGATCATTTTTCAAGCCATGTTAGCTTGAAAAGCGATCTTATATTGTGGGAGTAGTATTCAAGAGATTTTCCTTCTTTGCATGCCACAAATGATTTCATTTTATTCACCACACTCTTATAGTTAGGCAATTATTCGTTCTTTCTTATTTCGTGGCGAAAAGAGAATTGTATTGGGCGAAAATCAAAGCAGTCTTGCAAAGTTCGACACACAAGTAAAAAACATAAAATTTAGAACTTCTAAACTCAGATTTGGAATCCAAGCATAATCTAAACCAAAGTGTATTCTTTTTTCTTTTCATGCCTCTAACCATCCTTGATTAGCCAAAACAGGCAAAAGAAAGAAAAAAAAGGTTTATCATAGACACCTTTGCTTTTGAGAGGTGAATGACGATGTACAACCGCTAATTTACCTCACGTATATTTTTTCTTTTAAAACTACAAATTTATTTTGAAGGAATTTTTACTGTGAACATTAAATATTATGCATTAGTTTTTCTCCTAAAGATATAATGGAGGATGGTCACATTGGGAAAAGAGTAAATGCTACTTTTAAGCTCTAGTTGTATGACAACTCACTGCATTTTAAAGTCCTGCCACATTTTACCTGTTAATTGTGACACTGTGACAATTTTTATCCTATTTTACTGTTTTCTAAAACTGAAAATCCGGATCCACATGCTAAGGGCAATATGGCAGCCGATTAGGCTTATGACTCGAACACGCATTTGTTAAAGGCTTAACGAATCATGTGAAAATTCAACAAATTCAATCAAAATATAAGAAATTGCGTTTGACGTATATGTGCGGTAGTTGCACCACACTACTCAATACGTGTGCACTCTATCAGATATATCCATAACGAATTTGATATTTGAATTAGTCAACTGGGACATCATTCGGATATATGGGGCCATGCCAGTCTTTGAAAAAGAATAAAATAGTGCAAAATAGCCACCACAAGGATAAACTAATGGTAACTGGGCCATTTTTTTAACGTAAGGCAAACGTTGGCATAATCAACTCCAACGCAGACCCCTTATCGTCCTCCGGCGTTCGAATGGAGCAAACGAACAAATTATCAAACCCAACGCGCATTCTCATCCCATAATTTCATCTGTTTTGTGTCTGTCTAACCCCATTTTCAGATTAAACTTGTGTTGCATTTGCGGCCAAAGCGGACAGAACCGGACGCGTTCTGCGTCCTCCGCGTCCGCTTCAGTCCGGGTGAGGGAGTCCTGGATTAGGGGGTGTTCGGATAGCCGGACTATACCTTCAGCCGGACTCCAGGACTATGAAGATATAAGATTGAAGACTTCGTTCCGTGTCCGGAAGGATCTTTTCTTGGCGTGGAAGGCAAGCTAGGCGTGCGGATATTCGAGATCTCCTACCATTGTAACCAACTCTGTGTAACCCTAACCCTATCCGGTGTCTATATAAACCGGAGGGTTGTAGTCCGTAGGACAACCATCATCATACACAATCATACCATAGGCTAGCTTCTAGGGTTTAGCCTCCTTGATCTCGTGGTAGATCCACTCTTGTACTACTCGTATCATCAATATTAATCCAGTAGAAGTAGGGTTTTACCTCCACCAAGAGGGCCCGAACCTGGGTAAAATAAAGTTTTCCTTGTCTCCTGTTACCATCCGACCTTGACACACAGTTTGGGACCCCCTACCCGTGATCCGCCGGTTTTGACACCGACATTGGTGCTTTCATTGAGAGTTCCTCTGTGTCGTCGCTTTTAGGCCCGATGGCTCCTTTGATCATCAACAACGATGAGGTCCAGGGTGAGACTTTCCTCCCCGGACAAATCTTCGTCTTCGGCGGCTTCGCTCTGCGGGCCAATTCGCTTGGTCACCTGGAGCAGATCGAAAGCTATGCCCCTGGCCATCAAGTCAGGTTTGAAAGCTTAAACTACACGGCCGATATCCGCGGAGACTTGATCTTCAACGGGTTCGAGCCACAGCCAAGCGCGCCGCACTATTTCGAGGGGCATGATATAGCTCTGCCTCCAAATAGTACCCTGGAGGCCGCACACGCTCCGGCCCCGATCCTTGACTCGGAGCCCGCTGCGTTCTCCGAGGATGAACGGTTGGACGTCACCTCGGGGGCTGCGATCTCAAAGGCGATCGAGCCGAACGCCAGCCCCGTACTCCGCACGACCCAGAACTCCAAGGAGCCGGACTCTTCTCCGAACTCCGGGCCTTCTGTGCCCCCGCCGATCGAATCTGATTGGGTGCCTGTAATGGAGTTCACCGCCGCGGACATCTTTCAGTGCTCACCTTTCGGTGATATCCTGAATTCTCTCAAGTCTCTCTCTTTATTAGGAGAGCCAGGCCGGACTATGGTCTGCGAGGTTGGGATTCGGACGACGAAGAAATTCAAAGCCCACCCACCACCCATTTAATAGCCACTGTCGATGATTTAACCGACATACTTGACTTCAGATCCGAAGACTTCGACGGTATGGACGACGAAGACGGAGACGAACTAGGACCAGCACCTATAGGGCACTGGACCTCCACCCCACCTAATGATGTATTCATGGTGGATACCCCTACAGGAAACGACAACGAGGAAAAAGGGGGCGAAAAAAGGGGTAAACCCTCCGAAAAGCAGTCAAAGCGGCGACGTAGACGCCAAGCCAAGCCCCGCCTCGATCAAGACCCAGCCGTAGAGCAGGATGAGCCGGTAGACGACGAGCATGCCTCAGAGCAGCCGTCCGAACAGGGCAACACGGATGGAGAGGACAGACAGCCCTCCCCCGGCCATAGCAGAACTCCGGACGATCTCACGCCGGATAAAACCACGGAGCAGAAGAATCTCCATGAAAGGCTCGTTGCCACAGCACGCAGCCTGAAAAAGTAGAAGCGGAAGCTAAAGACGGCAGAAGATGCACTCAGAACAAGATGGAACAAGGTAATAAAGACCGCAGATAAATACAGGGGCAGCCGCCGCACTAAAAGTTATCCGAAGAGAAAACTACTGCCCGAATTCGACCAGGAGGCCCTAGAGCCCCCACACTTAAAAAATAAGAAAGCCACGCGGTCGGATAGACGACCCCACGGCCACCATAAAATGGCAAGCGGCGCCGCACTCAAGGCGGCATGCGACCCAATTAAAGACTCGCATCATGGCCCAGCCAGGTCCATTTACGGGCCAAGGAAGCAAGCTCTCACAAGCAATGCAAAAAATCCATCATCAGAATCCGGCACACCCAAATACAGGGGCGCCGCACACCCCCTATGTTTCACCGATGAGGTCTTGGAATATGAATTTCCAGAGGAATTCAAACCCGTTAACATAGAGGCGTACGATGGAACAACAGACCCTGGAGTCTGGATCGAGGATTACATCCTCCACATACACATGGCTAGAGGAGATGATCTCCACGCCATAAAATATTTACCTCTTAAGCTTAAAGGGCCAGCCCGGCACTGGCTTAAAAGCCTTCCCGAAAACACAATTGGAAGTTGGGAAGAGCTCGAGGATGCTTTCCGAGCAAACTTTCAAGGGACCTATGCCCGCCCCCCGGACGCAGACGATCTCAGTCATATAACTCAGCAGCCCGGAGAATCAGCTCGACAGTTCTGGAACAGATTCCTCACTAAAAAGAATCAGATAATGGATTGTCCGGACGCCGAAGCCCTAGCAGCTTTCAGGAATAATGTCCGAGACGAATGGCTCGCCAGACACCTCGGCCAGGAAAAGCCAAGAACAATGGCCGCACTCACAAGCCTCATGGCCCGCTTTTGCGCAGGAGAGGCCAGCTAGTTGGCATGATGCAGCCCCAGCAACCCAAGTACATCAGAAATCAGGGATGGAAACGGAAAACCGCGGCGAAATAAGGACCGTCGCAGAATCAAAGGAAAAAGTCCGAAGAGCACGGCAGTCAATGCCGGATTCAAAAGCTCACGGCAAAATCAGACAAAACCACCCCTTCAGGATAATAGGGATGATCCGTTCAGCTTGAAAAGAATCCTGGACAGAATATGTCAGATACACAGTACTCCTGGGAGGCCTGCCAATCACACCCACAAAGATTGTTGGGTTTTTAAACAATCCGGACAGCTTAACGCCGCACACAAGGGGCTTGATACACCAAGTGAAGAAGAGGACGAACCCCAAAGGCAGAATACCAGGAAACAAAAGAACTTCCCGCAAGAAGTCAAAACAGTGAACGTGTGGCACCCATAAAGGTACGCACAATCAAACTTTCCCCTCAGGAGTCCCGCCACTGGTCACTAAAGCCAATCATTTTTGATCAGCTAGATTATTCTAGAAATATCAAAAACGCAGGCCGGACTGCCCTGATACTGGATCCAATAATCGATGGATTCCAGTTTACCAATGTCCTTATGGACGGCGGCAGTGGACTAAACCTGATATATCAGGATACAATCCACCGCATGGACATAAACCCAGCAAGAATCCTGTTGGAAATATGCCCTAGAGGCAATAATAAAAGCATTATTATTATATTTCCTTATTCATGATAATTGTCTTTATTCGTGCTATAATTGTGTTATCCGGAAATTGTAATACATGTGTGAATAACAGACAACAACATGTCCCTAGTGAGCCTCTAGTTGACTAGCTCATTGATCGACAAATAGTCATGGTTTCCTGACTATGGACATTGGATGTCATTGATAACGAGATCACATCATTAGGAGAATGATGTGATGGACAAGACCCAATCCTAAACATAGCATAAGATCGCATAGTTCGTTTGCTAGAGTTTTCCAATGTCAAGTATCCTTTCCTTAGACCATGAGATCGTGTAACTCCCGGATACCGTAGGAGTACTTTGGGTGTGCCAAACGTCACAACGTAACTGGCTGACTATAAAGGTATACTACGGGTATCTCTGAAAGTGTCTGTTGGGTTGACATGGATCGAGACTGGGATTTGTCACTCCGCTTGACGGAGAGGTATCACCGGGCCCTCTCGGTAATGCATCATCATAATGAGCTCAATGTGATCAAAGTGTTTGATCACGGGATCATGCATTACGGTACGAGAAAAGTGACTTGCCGGTAACGAGATTGAACGAGGTATTGGGATACCGACGATCGAATCTCGGGCAAGTAAAATACCGATTGACAAAGGGAATCGTATACGGGATTAATTGAATCCTTGACATCGTGGTTCATCCGATGAGATCATCGTGGAGCATGTGGGAGCCAACATGGGTATCCAGATCCCGCTATTGGTTATTGCCCGAGAGTCGTCTCGGTCATGTCTGCATGTCTCCCGAACCCGTAGGGTCTACACACTTAAGGTTCGGTGACGCTAGGGTTGTGAAGATATGTATATGCAGTAACCCGAATGTTGTTCGGAGTCCCGGATGAGATCCCGGATGTCACGAGGAGTTTCGGAATGGTCCGGAGGTAAAGAATTATATATAGAAAGTGTTGTTTTGGCCATCGGGACAAGTTTCGGGGTTATCGGTATTGTACCGGGACCACCGGAGGGTCCCGGGGGTCCACCGGGTGGGGCCACCTGCCTCGGAGGGGCCCCATGGGCTGTATGAGGAAGGGAACCAGCCCAATGTGGGCTGGTGCGCCTCCCCCCAAAGGCCCATGCGCCTAGGGTTGGGGGGGACCCTAAAGGGAGCGCCCCCCTTGCTTGGGGGGCAAGTCCCCCTCCCTGGCCGCCGCCCCCCCTAGGAGATTCCATCTCCTAGGGCCAGCGCCCCCCCAAGGGGCTATATAAAGGGGGGAGGGAAGGGGGCTGCGCACCCTTTGCCCTGGCGCCTCCCTCTCCCTCTCCAACACCTCCTCCTCCTCCGTAGAGCTCGGCGAAGCCCTGTCGGAGTACTGCGGCTCCACCATCACCACGTCGTCGTGCTGCTGCTGAAGTCTTCTTCCCCAACCTCTCCTTTGCCTTGCTGGATCAAGAAGAAGGAGACGTTACGCTGACCGTACGTGTGTTGAACGCGGAGGTGCCGTGCTTTCGGTGCTAGGATCTCCGGTGATTTGGATCACGGTGTGTACGACTACTTCATCCCCGTTCATTGAACGCTTCCGCTCGCGATCTACAAAGTGGTATGTAGATGCAATCTCTCTCTCCCATGACTCGTTGCTAGATGAACTCATAGATGGATCTTGGTGAAACCGTACGAAAATTTTAATTTTCTGCAACGTTCCCCAACAGTGGCATCATGAGCTAGGTCTATGCGTAGTTCTCTATTGCACGAGTAGAACACAATTTGTTGTGGGCGTAGATGTTGTCAACTTTTCTTGCCGCTACTAGTCTTATCTTGCTTCAGCGGTATTGTGGGAAGCGGCCCGGACCAACCTTACACGTACGCTTACGTGAGACCGGTTCCACCGACTAACATGCACTAGTTGCATAAGGTGGCTGGCGGGTGTCTGTCTCTCCCACTTTAGTTGGAGCGGATTCAATGAAAAGGGTCCTTATGAAGGGTAAATAGAAGTTGACAAATCACGTTGTGGCTTTTACGTAGGTAAGAAAACGTTCTTGCTAGAACCCTAATGAAGCCACGTAAAACTTGCAACAACAATTAGAGGACGTCTAACTTGTTTTTGCAGCAAGTGCTTTGTGATATGATATGGCCAAAGTTGTGATGAATGATGAATGATCTATATGTGATGTATGAGATGTTCATGCTATTGTAATAGGAATCACGACTTGCATGTCGATGAGTATGATAACCGGCAGGAGCCATAGGAGTTGTCTTTATTTTTTGTATGACCTGCGAGTCATTGAGAAACGCCATGTAAATTACTTTACTTTATTGCTAAACGCGTTAGCCATAGTAGTAGAAGTAATAGTTGGCGAGCAACTTCATGGAGACACGATGATGAAGATCATGATGATGAAGATCATGGTGTCAAGCGGGTGACAAGATGATCATGGAGCCCCAAGATGGAGATCAAAGGAGCTATGTGATATTGGCCATATCATGTCACGTTTATTATTTGATTGCATGTGATGTTTCTCATGTTTTGCATCTTGTTTACTTAGAACGACGGTAGTAAATAAGATGATCCCTCATAATAATTTCAAGAAAGTGTTCCCCCTAACTGTGCACCGTTGCGACAGTTTGTTGTTTCGAAGCACCACGTGATGATCGGGTGTGATAGATTCTAACGTTCACATACAACGGGTGTAAGACAGATTTACACACGCAAAACACTTAGGTTGACTTGACGAGCCTAGCATGTACAGACATGGCCTCGAAACACAGAAGACCGAAAGGTCGAGCATGAGTCGTATAGAAGATACGATCAACATGAAGATGTTCACCGATGTTGACTAGTCCGTCTCACGTGATGATCGGACACGGCCTAGTTGACTCGGATCATGTAATACTTAGATGACTAGAAGAGGGATGTCTATCTAAGTGGGAGTTCATTAAATAATTGGATTAAATGAACTTTATTATCATGAACTTAGTCTAAAATTTTTACAATATGTCTTGTAGATCAAATGGCCAACGTAGTCCTCAACTTCAACGCGTTCCTAGAGAAAACCAAGCTGAAAGACGATGGTAGCAGCTATACGGACTGGGTCCGGAACCTGAGGATCATCCTCATAGCTGCCAAGAAAGATTATGTCCTACGAGCACCGCTGGGTGAAGCACCTATTCTCCCTGCAGAACAAGACGTTATGAACGCTTGGCAGTCACGCTGCGATGATTACTCCCTCATTCAGTGCGGCATGCTTTACAGCTTAGAGCCGGGGCTCCAAAAGCGTTTTGAGAGACATGGAGCATATGAGATGTTCGAAGAGCTAAAAATGGTTTTCCAAGCTCATGCCCGGGTCGAGAGATATGAAGTCTCCGACAAATTCTTTAGCTATAAGATAGAGGAAAATAGCTCTGTCAGTGAACACATACTCAAAATGTCTGGGTTGCACAACCACTTGACTCAACTGGAAGTTAATCTCCCGGATGAAGCGGTCATTGACAGAATCCTCCAGTCGCTTCCACCTAGCTACAAGAGCTTTGTGATGAACTACAATATGCAGGGATTGGTAAAGACCATTCCTGAGGTATATGCTATGCTGAAATCAGCAGAGGTAGAAATCAAGAAGGAGCATCAAGTGTTGATGGTGAATAAAACCACTAAGTTCAAGAAGGGCAAGGGTAAAAAGAACTTCAAGAAGGACGGCAAGGAAGTTTCCGCGCCCGGTAAGCTAGTTGCCGGGAAGAAGCCAAAGAATGGACCCAAGCCCGAGACTGAGTGCTTTTATTGCAAGGGAAGTGGTCACTGGAAGCGGAACTGCCCCAAATACTTAGCGGACAAGAAGGCCGGCAAAACAAAAGGTATATGTGATATACATGTAATTGATGTGTACCTTACCAGTACTCGTAGTAGCTCTTGGGTATTTGATACCGGTGCAGTTGCTCACATTTGTAACTCAAAACAGGAGCTGCGGAATAAATGGAGACTGGCGAAGGACGAGGTGACGATGCGCGTCGGGAATGGTTCCAAGGTCGATGTGATCGCCGTCGGCACGCTGCCTCTACATTTACCTACGGGATTAGTTTTAAACCTCAATAATTGTTATTCAGTGCCAAGTTTGAGCATGAACATTGTGTCTGGATCTCGTTTAATTCGAGATGGCTACTCATTTAAATCCGGGAATAATGGTTGTTCTATTTATATGAGAGATATGTTTTATGGTCATGCTCCAATGGTTAATGGTTTATTCTTAATGAATCTCGTACGTGATGATACACATATTCATAGTGTGAATACCAAAAGAGTTAAAGTTGATAACAATAGTCCCACATATTTGTGGCACTGCCGCCTTGGTCACATAGGTGTCAAACGCATGAAGAAGCTCCATGCAGATGGACTTTTAGAGTCTCTTGATTATGAATCATTTGACACGTGCGAACCATGCCTCATGGGTAAAATGACCAAGACTCCGTTCTCAGGAACAATGGAGCGAGCAACCAACTTATTGGAAATCATACATACCGATGTGTGCGGTCCAATGAGTGTTGAGGCTCGCGGTGGCTATCGTTATGTTCTCACCCTCACTGATGACTTGAGTATATATGGGTATGTCTACTTAATGAAACACAAGTCTGAGACCTTTGAAAAGTTCAAGGAATTTCAGAGTGACGTTGAAAATCAACGTGAGAGAAAGATCAAGTTTCTACGATCAGATCGTGGAGGAGAATACTTGAGTCACGAATTTGGCACACACTTAAGAAAATGTGTAATAGTTTCACAACTCACGCCGCCTGGAACACCTCAGCGTAATGGTGTGTCCGAACGTCGTAATCGCACTCTATTAGATATGGTGCGATCTATGATGTCTCTTACCGACTTACCGCTATCTTTTTGGGGCTATGCTTTAGAGACTGCCGCATTCACTTTAAATAGGGCTCCGTCGAAATCCGTTGAGACGACACCGTATGAATTATGGTTTGGGAAGAAACCTAAGCTGTCATTTCTAAAAGTTTGGGGATGCGATGCTTATGTCAAGAAACTACAACCTGAAAAGCTCGAACCCAAGTCGGAAAAATGCGTCTTCATAGGATACCCTAAAGAAACTGTTGGGTATACCTTCTACCTCAGATCCGAAGGCAAGATCTTTGTTGCCAAGAATGGATCCTTTCTAGAGAAAGAGTTTCTATCGAAAGAAGTAAGTGGGAGGAAAGTAGAACTTGATGAAGTGTCACCTCTTGAACCGGAAAATGGCGAAACTCAAGAAAACGTTCCTGAGGTGCCTGCGCCGACTAGAGAGGAAATTAATTATGATGATCAAGATACTTCTAATCAAGCTCCTACTGAAATTCGAAGGTCCACAAGGACACGTTCCGCACCAGAGTGGTACGGGAACCCTGTCTTGGAAATCATGTTGTTAGACAACGGTGAACCTTCGAACTATGAGGAAGCAATGGCGGGCCCGGATTCCGACAAATGGCTGGAAGCCATGAAATCCGAGATAGGATCCATGTATGAAAACGAAGTATGGACTTTGACTGACTTGCCCGTTGAACGGCGAGCCATAGAAAATAAATGGATCTTTAAGAAGAAGACAGACGCGGATGGTAATGTGACCATCTATAAAGCTCGGCTTGTCGCTAAGGGTTATCGACAAGTTCAAGGAATTGACTACGATGAGACTTTCTCACCGGTAGCAAAGCTGAAGTCCGTCTGAATCATGTTAGCAATTGCCGCATACTATGATTATGAGATATGGCAAATGGACGTCAAAACGGCATTCCTTAATGGTTTCCTTAAGGAAGAATTGTATATGATGCAGCCGGAAGGTTTTGTCGATCCTAAGAATGCTGACAAGGTTTGCAAGCTCCAACGCTTGATTTATGGGCTGGTGCAAGCATCTCGGAGTTGGAACATTCGCTTTGATGAGATGATCAAAGCGTTTGGGTTTACACAGACTTATGGAGAAGCCTGTGTTTACAAGAAAGTGAGTGGGAGCTCTCTAGCATTTCTCATATTATATGTAGACGACATACTTTTGATGGGAAATGATATAGAACTCTTGGACAGCATTAAGGCCTACTTGAATAAGAGTTTTTCAATGAAGGACCTTGGAGAAGCTGCTTATATATTAGGCATCAAGATCTATAGAGATAGATTGAGACGCCTCATAGGTCTTTCACAAAGCACATACCTTGATAAAATATTGAAGAAGTTCAATATGGATCAATCTAAGAAAGGGTTCTTACCTGTGTTACAAGGTGTGAAATTGAGCTCAGCTCAATGTCCGACCACGGCAGAAGATATAGAAGAGATGAGCGTCATCCCCTCAGTCTCAGCCATAGGTTCTATTATGTATGCCATGTTGTGTACCAGACCTGATGTAAACCTTGCCGAAAGTTTGGTAGGAAGGTACCAAAGTAATCCTGGCAAGGAACACTGGACAGCGGTCAAGAATATCCTGAAGTACCTGAAAAGGACCAAGGAAATGTTTCTCGTTTATGGAGGTGACAAAGAGCTCGTCGTAAAAGGTTACGTCGACGCTAGCTTCGACACAGATATGGATGACTCTAAGTCACAAACCGGATACGTTTATATTTTGAATGGTGGGGCAGTAAGCTGGTGCAGTTGCAAGCAAAGCGTCATGGCGGGATCTACATGTGAAGCGGAGTACATGGCAGCCTCGGAGGCGGCACATGAAGCAATTTGGGTGAAGGAGTTCATCACCGACCTCGGAGTCATACCCAATGCGTCGGGGCCAATCAAGCTCTTCTGTGACAACACTGGAGCTATTGCACTTGCAAAGGAGCCCAGGTTTCACAAGAAGACCAGGCACATCAAGCGTCGCTTCAACTCCATTCGTGAAATTGTTCAAGATGGAGACATAGAAATTTGTAAAGTGCACACGGATCTGAATGTCGCAGATCCGTTGACTAAACCTCTCCCTAAGGCAAAACATGATCAGCACCAGAACTCTATGGGTGTTCGATTCATCACAATGTAACTAGATTATTGACTCTAGTGCAAGTGGGAGACTGTTGGAAATATGCCCTAGAGGCAATAATAAAAGCATTATTATTATATTTCCTTATTCATGATAATTGTCTTTATTCGTGCTATAATTGTGTTATCCGGAAATCGTAATACATGTGTGAATAACAGACAACAACATGTCCCTAGTGAGCCTCTAGTTGACTAGCTCGTTGATCGACAGATAGTCATGGTTTCCTGACTATGGACATTGGATGTCATTGATAACGAGATCACATCATTAGGAGAATGATGTGATGGACAAGACCCAATCCTAAACATAGCATAAGATCGCATAGTTCGTTTGCTAGAGTTTTCCAACGTCAAGTATCCTTTCCTTAGACCATGAGATCGTGTAACTCCCGGATACCGTAGGAGTACTTTGGGTGTGCCAAACGTCACAACGTAACTGGGTGACTATAAAGGTATACTACGGGTATCTCTGAAAGTGTGTGTTGGGTTGACATGGATCGAGACTGGGATTTGTCACTCCGCTTGACGGAGAGGTATCACCGGGCCCTCTCGGTAATGCATCATCATAATGAGCTCAATGTGATCAAAGTGTTTGATCACGGTATCATGCATTACGGTACGAGAAAAGTGACTTGCCGGTAACGAGATTGAACGAGGTATTGGGATACCGACGATCGAATCTCGGGCAAGTAAAATACCGATTGACAAAGGGAATCGTATACGGGATTAATTGAATCCTTGACATCGTGGTTCATCCGATGAGATCATCGTGGAGCATGTGGGAGCCAACATGGGTATTCAGATCCCACTGTTGCTTATTGCCCGAGAGCCGTCTCGGTCATGTCTGCATGTCTCCCGAACCCGTAGGGTCTACACACTTAAGGTTCGGTGACGCTAGGGTTGTGAAGATATGTATATGCAGTAACCCGAATGTTGTTCGGAGTCCCGGATGAGATCCCGGACGTCACGAGGAGTTTCGGAATGGTCCGGAGGTAAAGAATTATATATAGAAAGTGTTGTTTTGGCCATCGGGACAAGTTTCGGGGTTATCGGTATTGTACCGGGACCACCGGAGGGTCCCGGGGGTCCACCGGGTGGGGCCACCTGCCTCGGAGGGGCCCCATGGGCTGTATGAGGAAGGGAACCAGCCCAATGTGGGCTGGTGCACCTCCCCCCAAAGGCCCATGCGCCTAGGGTTGGGGGGGAACCCTAAAGGGAGCGCCCCCCTTGCTTGCGGGGCAAGTCCCCCTCCCTGGCCGCCGCCCCCCTAGGAGATTCCATCTCCTAGGGCCGGCGCCCCCCCCCAAGGGGCTATATAAAGGGGGGAGGGGAGGGGGGCTGCGCACCCTTTGCCCTGGCGCCTCCCTCTCCCTCTCCAACACCTCCTCATCCTCCGTAGAGCTCGGCGAAGCCCTGTCAGAGTACTGCGGCTCCACCATCACCACGCCGTCGTGCTGCTGCTGAAGTCTTCTTCCCCAACCTCTCCTTTGCCTTGCTGGATCAAGAAGAAGGAGACGTTACGCTGACCGTACGTGTGTTGAACGCGGAGGTGCCGTGCTTTCGGTGCTAGGATCTCCGGTGATTTGGATCACGGTGTGTACGACTACTTCATCCCCGTTCATTGAACGCTTCCGCTCACGATCTAGAAAGTGGTATGTAGATGCAATCTCTCTCTCCCATGACTCGTTGCTAGATGAACTCATAGATGGATCTTGGTGAAACCGTAGGAAAATTTTAATTTTCTGCAACGTTCCCCAACAAATCCGCCACAGCAAAACCTCCTTTCAAGGGTAGCACCAGGCCCGAACACCCATTGTATGGGTTTTCTCCGGCCTGTATTCATATTTGGCTCTCCCAATAACTTTCGTCGCGAAAAGCTGACTTTCCATGTAGTCCCGTTTTCAAGTCGCTATCAAGCACTAATGGGACGCGGAGCTTTCGCTAGCTTTAATGCAATACCGCATTACGCATCTCTCACGCTCAAGATGCCCGGTCCTCGAGGCATCATCTCTTTAAAAGGAGCGCACTAAAATACGCCTCCTCCAAACGGAATGTTGCGCGGACGCTTAAACAGCCGCACAATAAAGTGGCCTCGCCAGCCAGAGGACTTTTTTATAAGTCATCAAAGGCCACGGACCCAGACTCAACGAGTTCGGCACAAGTCCATCATTAACGCAGGCTTAGTACGCCATATACCCCCATACCAGGGGTTGTACGCAGAGACACTAAAACTCAACCTTATATATTCTTTACTTTATATTTTGTTCCGCACGACCCATTTTTCAAATTAGTTCTTCTCTTTTACTGATGAACGTCGTGCGGCGCCCGTACAGGACACAACACAGCGGAGACACAGGCGCAGACGTGCAGTAGGGACCCGTCCTAAAGAATTCTTTTTAGATTAAGACCCTGCGTAAATCTTTTTTACTGTCTCTTACTGCTATACATCCCCTGGTTTTTTCTTTTCCGATATAACCAAGGAAGAGGCTGGCATTTTGGCATGTGGCCACGCAAGAATTCTTGCTCGTACCTAGACACTAAGGTTTTTTTTTGTTTAAGGGTGTTGTTTCACACGCACTCACAAAGACCGAACACCTTAGGGAGTGTTCGGCGTCGCGAGTTTTGGCACTATATGCATCAGCTCCGAATCATGATTTTGGTCATATGTTGGGTTGCCCGGCTCCTGAGTTCGGCTACCTTACGTTCCGCTCTATCGGCTAAGGTAGCACCGGGAGAACTACTGCGATTGTGCCCCGGTTCGGCCGGGTGAGCACCTCAGTAGAGAAAGCAGAAAACCGGTTGTCATGATGTAGCGCGAGACTGGTCGCCACTCGATAACTCATAGGAATTTATCGAATACCTCCGCTTTGACGAAGGGACGTTTCCCAGTCAGGTACGTACGCGCTCCGAACTCGGGCAAAGCGCAGTCGCCACTAAAGGGCTACCTAAAGAGTCCCAGTGTCAAGCTCCTATGGCTAAGTGAAAGTGTTAAAGCATTATAGTTTGGTTGCCTAGCCCGCTGCGCTATCACCTCCTTTATAGGACCAAGACGTTGGGTTAAGTGTGAAAATGCGTCTTCTGCGTGCACCCCCGCACTATGTGCGTGGGGGCTGAAGCCACCGACTGCAATCTTTCAGAATTTATATATTTAAACGGCCGCACAGGAGGTGTTCCTAATACTTGAAGGCACAAGTCTAAAAATATGCCCCTACAATTTATCAAAAGACTGTTTCATGATTACATATGCTATCATAACATAGCATCCTTCGAGCACTGCGTCTCTATTATGCGAGCGCCTTCGAGGACTTCCTCAAAATATTGCTCGGAAGGTATTCGGCTTTTATCCGAATCTCGGGACGCAACAACGGTGGGCTCCATATCTGCCTAGTATGTCTTGACACGGGCAAGAGCCAACCGAGCTCCCTCCGTGCACGCTGACCTCTTCATAGCACCGATGCGTGGCACCACGTCGAGAAATTGCTGCACCAAGCTGAAATAACTCTTCGGCTTCGATCTCCCCGAACACAGATAATCCATGACGTACTTCATGGCGAGTCCGGACAACCTATTCAGTTCGGCCCATTGGGCCAGGCGATCGTCCACTTCAAGTGGACGCTCTGGATTGATGAATTGCGACCAGAAGAGCTTCTCCACTTCATGACCCTTCTTATCTTGAAAGTGTTTGGTCGCATCAGCAGCACTAGCCGCCAAATCCAGATAGGTGTCCTCTATACTCCACATCCAGTTTAACGGGGCAAACTTCGGATCACAAAATTTTCTCCGCAGCGAGAAGAGCTTTCCATCCGCAATTAGTCCGGCTTGACGTAGCTCCTCCTTTGCCGCTCTCATTACAGAGCTGGCGTCCTTGGCGTCGGTAACAGCTTTCTCTAAGCTCGTTTGCCTTGCCCGACCTTCTTTTTCAAGAAGCTTGTAACGGTCAGTAGCACTTTTTAACATTACGGCCATATCAGCCACCTCCTCCTTGCTTCGGCAATGGGCAGCCTGTTCGGCTTTCAGCTCTTCAAGGGCTTTCACGGCAGCCGCATCGCTTTTTCTGGCTTGTTCCTTCGCTCGGGCGAGTTCGGCCCTAAGACCTTCCACGGCGGCCGCACCATCTGCGTCAAGCACACACACAGTAAGATATTGACATAAAGCTCATCTTACTCACAATCGCCTAATGATTTCAATACCTTGAGCACCATCAAGCCGCTTGTTAACAAGCACGATGTCTCCTTCTGCCTCATCCAGTTGTCGCTTTAGTTCGGCATATTCTTGAGTCCGGCTCGACTCCGGACAATCAGCCACCTACGTATAAATGTGCCACTTAAAGGACCTGGGATTAAGATCCTCTGCGCGCCGTACATCTTTACGACGCACAGAGTCTTAGGGGCTACTATCTACATAGGGCGCACTTTATTTATGCGCAATTAATACAAATATACGTTATTTAAAATGTACCTCAAGGCCTGCCACTAAACTCTTGACGGCCTCGTGCAGCCCGCTTTCTGTGGATGAAATCTTTTCAATCACCGTGCTCATTAACGCACGATGCTCCTCTGAGACAGAGGCTCGCCCCAGCAGAATCTTTAGCTCCTCCGACCGAACACCAGACGGTGCCGGACTCGTCCCATGGCCTTCCTCAAAGGCCGGACACGGAGAACCTCGGGGGGCTGCACCATCCACCCATAGCGGATCCAGAGAAATCCCCCACGATGACACTTCAGCGTCGCCCGCCTTGCTAGGCGATACAGAAGGAGGAGGCGTTCCGCTCTCCATCATCTCCGGAAGAAGATCCCCCGAAGACGAGTTCTGCTGAGAAGGGCTAAGGTCCGAACTACAAAGTAAAGTTTAGGTTAAAACTTCTCAGATATAAATCAAGGATTTCTCTTAAAAGAATAACTCTTCTTCTACTTACGGCTCGCTGGAGAGCTGTTCCCTTTGAGGGTTTAGTTCGGCCGAGGGGCTCCCTGGCGTCGGGCCCTCTGACAAGGATTCTTTCCCCTGCTTCGAAGCTATGGTTTTCGGGCGGTCAGAGGCGGCCCTTTTCTTTCCCTTAGGAGGAGAATTATCGATTACCCCCTTTGGAATGGTTTCTTTTGGAGAGGCCACGGTCTCCTTGTCTGCTCCCATATTTCCCTCCAAAGGCACTACCTCTAGCATCCTGACTAGCACAGGATCCAACCTGGTTTCGGGAAGGGGATCCGGACACCGGATCAGCTTCGCCTTCGCTATCCACTCCTGCTTAAAAGGAAAAGTGCTGTTAAAAAGCAAGTTAATTATGCGGATAGAAGGTCCGGTCGCAAGGTCACCTACTTGAGTATCCGGGCGATTGCGGCTTAAACCAGCATCCTCGGTCAAATCCGGACTCACTTCTTGTGATCTGAAGAACAGTTTATACATCTCCACAGGCGTCACGCCCATAAAATTCTGGTGAGCTCGTGGTCCCTCCGGATTGAATTCCCACAAGCGAAGGGGGCGACGTTGGCCGGGCAGTGTCCGGCGAATCAGCATGACTTGTGTCACCTTGACCAGGTTGAGGTCTCCCTTCAAGAGATCCTTAATGCGGCCCTGCAGCAGAGGAACGTCTTTGGGCAAGCCCCGACCTAACCCTGTGTTAATCCATGATGCTAACCATGGTGGGGGACCCGAGCGAAAGGCCGGAGGCGCCACCCATGCGGTGCCCCGAGGAGCGGTGATGTAGAACCACTCCTGTTGCCATAAGCCAAGCTCCTCTTCAAAAGCGCCCTCGGGCCATGGAGCATCGGCATTTCTTTTTATAGCAGCGCCTCCGCACTCTGCGTGGCGCCCTTCGATTATCTTCGGTTCTACTTTGAAGGTCTTGAGCCACAATCCGAAGTGAGGGGTAACACGGAGGAACGCTTCGCACACAACTATGAACGAGGAGATATGGAGGATGGACTCCGGAGCTAAGTCGTGGAATTCCAGCCCATAATAAAACATCATCCCCCTTACAAAGGGATCCATGGGGAAGCCTAATCCCCGAAGGAAGTGGGATATGAATACCACACTCTCGCCGGGCTGAGGGCTAGGGATCACCTGTCCTTGAACAGGCAGCCTGTGTGGAATCTTCCTGGTTAGGAATCTAGCTTCCCTCAATCTTGATACGGTGCGGAGGAGGGCATCCATCGGCCTTGGAGGTCGGAGCCGGACATTATCGAAGATCCGGTGCGCTCGAAATCTGGAAGCCTAGGGTGTTGGAACTCGAGGCGATGGGCGAGCTCGTTTTGAGAATAGAAGCGGGGAACAGGGCCTTGGTCTCTTTATAAGAGGCAGAATATCAAGCGCCCTCCCCGTAACCGTCTTGGACTAGCCTTTAATTAAGGCAAGACGTGCTAACAGGCACGATTGGGTTATCCACGACCATATTAATGAGAATTCCGTTAGAGGGGGCACACGATCTCTGCTTTGACAAGACGTGCCAAGGGAACCGCCTCGCTAAACGAGCTGAGGTGGAACAATGAAAGCAATTTATAAGGCTTGGTCGCAGTGTTATGACGCACTACGGAATACGTCAGCAGATTTGATTTGTGTTAATATTATTCTCTATATGGCAATATGTGGAAGCTTATGTTGCAGAGCCGGACACTATTTCTGGTGTCTATAATCTTCTTGAAGGACTTGGAGGAGGAACCCGCCTTGCAATGCCGAAGACAATCTGCGCGCCGGACTCGTCGTCATTGAAGCCTGGTTCAGGGGCTACTGAGGGAGTCCTGGATTAGGGGGTGTTCGGATAGCCAGACTATACCTTCAGCCGGACTCCAGGACTATGAAGATACAAGATTGAAGACTTCGTCTCGTGTCCGGAAGGATCTTTTCTTGGCGTGGAAGGCAAGCTAGGCGTGCGGATATTCGAGATCTCCTACCATTGTAACCGACTCCGTGTAACCCTAACCCTATCCGGTGTCTATATAAACCGGAGGATTGTAGTCCGTAGGACAACCATCATCATACACAATCATACCATAGGCTAGCTTCTAGGGTTTAGCCTCCTTGATCTCGTGGTAGATCCACTCTTGTACTACCCATATCATCAATATTAATCCAGCAGGAGTAGGGTTTACCTCCACCGAGAGGGCCCGAACCTGGGTAAAATAAAGTGTCCCTTGTCTCCTGTTACCATCCGACCTTGACGTACAGTTCGGGACCCCTACCCGAGATCCGCCGGTTTTGACACTGACACCGGGGGTGACCCACTTGGCGCGGCGGCGCGGGCGGCAGGCGGGTGGCGAGGCGGCGGCGAGCGCCCGGCGGGTGGCAAGGCGGCGCGGGCGGCAGGCGGGGCGGCGGGCGGGCGACAAGCGGGTAGGACGCGGGCGCGGCCGAGGTGGTGAGCGGCGAGGCGACACGGGGCAGGCCTTTTGGGATTTTGGGATGGTCGGCCGTGTGGGGCGCCTCCAACAAAAGCCAGACGTGCATGTCCGTTTTATAATTCATTGCCGCACCAATCGGGTGAAATCCGGACGATGTCCGTTTGGGGTCTAGTGTTGGAGTTGGCCCAAGGACATGACTAGTGAGTAGAATGTAGAATTTGCTCTTGGCAAAAGTATTGACTTACGCATGACCAGGCCACAATATGAAAATAATTATAAGACTAGCAAATGAGCCCTTGTGTTGCAACGGGTGAAGAAAAAAAGACTTCCTAATCTAATAACCAATGATTCCAAACTTTAGTAGGTCCGTGTCCTTTATTTCAACACATGGCATTTCATCTGTGCTTCTATTTATCGTTCTTCCCACTCTCGTTGACCCTGGCCTCAGTGTTGACATCAACACAACACGTTTGAATGTTTTCAATCTTAAGACGTCTCTCTCTCGGCATACGATGCAAATGAGCCCGTGCGTTGCAACGGGTGAAAAAACACTCACTAATGTAATAACCATAAGTTCGTAGGTCCATGTCCTTTATTTCAACACGTGGCATCCTATCTGTGTTTGTATTTATCCTTCTTCCCACTCTCGTCGACGCTTGCCTCGTTGTTCACACCATCACAACACGTTTGAATATTGTCAATCTTAAGATATCTCCCTTTGGCATAGGATGATAAATCCTTTTTTCCTGTGAAGTTTGACGAGGCATGCATGCGTGGTTATAGATATTATTTTTGTTTCCCATCCTGGTTTTACCGGAGTGTTTATCTTCAATTCGGAGCGGCATCGATATGAAGGAAAGACTGATCATACGCTATTGATTAAGGTTTCATCGTAAATAGCATTTTTTTTAAAATGGTTAACAATTAAAAATAATATCATATTCAGATTCTACATATTTTTTTTAATCAAAATTCATATATAACATGTTAAATTTGAAGTTAGGGTTAAAAAGCTATGGATTTTTTAAAAGTCGATTAATATGTAGTACAGGTTTATTACCAAAAATTTGAGGGGAGTTTTTTGCAAAATAGCATGACGGACTAAGAATACCTATTTCTTTTATTAGTAGAGAAGATATAGAGTATAGATATAGATATAGAGTATAGATATAGAAGATATAGATATAGAGTATAGAATAGATATAGAGGTATAGATAGATTCCACATGGGACCTGGCTCACGTGGACCGTGGTTCTATTGCTACTTATAACGGCACGTATTGCACGCGTCGAACATTATGAAGTGGGGGAATGCTCATCCGTTTGGTGGTTGCTTTGGTGTCCACCTCTCGGGCGCTGGTCTAAGAGAAGTAGACTTAAGCGTAGATGGTTTAGCGCCTCCTATGATTCCGATCAAACCGCACTGCAGCAGAACAACTCCAGAGCAAAAGGAAAGCAGCCAAGTTGTACTCTGCAATCTAGGTACGAGTAGTATGATCCAGCGGCTGCTCCTGCTGCTCTGCCAGCTCGCCCTCGCCGCCGCAGCCTCCAGTTCCAGGGTAGTGACCAGCCTCCCCGGCTTACAGGGCTGCCTCCCCTTCCACCTCGAGACCGGGTACCCAATTCTCGCTTCTTCTTCAGCTAAGTTTTCTACGCACCATGGCGGTGGGAGGTACGATCGCCTTGATCGACTCCAAAGGGAAGGATATAACCTGCTGCTGCTCAATTATAAGGTACGTGGAGGTGGATGATGACAACGGCACCGAGCTGTTCTACTACTTCGTGGAGTCCGAGGCAGGCGGCGAGAATGCCCCTTTCCTCCTCTGGCTCACCGGCGGCGACCACTGCTCCGTACTCAGCGGCCTCGCGTTCGAGATCGGTAAATTTTGTTTGCCTTCTTAAACGATGACTCGAGGTTACCATCTACTCCGTCATATCATACATGAGATGCATACACACGCGCACCGTAACTGCAGGTCCATTCAAGTTCGTCGTAGAGCCTTACAATGGCACCATACCGAGCCTGGAAATCAATCCCAACTCATGGACAAAGGTCGGTCACATTTACACACTGCAGTTGGCCAGCTTCAATTCTGATTCCTGTCTACCGTCTCGACGACGCCCATTTGCAGGTAGCACATATCCTCTTCGTTGATTCTCCGGCCGGGGCAGGATTTTCCTTTTCCAAACAACCCAAAGGTTACCATGTTGGGGATGTATCTACCTCACTGCAGCTCCATAAGTTCCTCATCAAGGTGCTACCCAACTGATTAGATTAATTGCGATGCATTTGGCTGCATCTTCCTTACTGTTTGACCCACGTGACCTTGTCCAGTGGATTAGGGACCACCCCAAGTTTCTGCCGAGTCCTCTCTACATCGGGGGAGACTCCTACGCTGGAAAAATTGTACCATTCATCGCACAAAAGATTTCAGAAGGTACGGACACTTGTTGTATATCTCTACCCATCCAAGAATGAGCATGTATTTATAGTTGATTGAATTTGCCGAATTCAACACAGGGTAAACAATCTAAAAATGGACAATAGTACTATTTTTTTATGGGACAATAGTACTATTAGTTCAACTCTAAGTTCATGCTTTCTTTGCATAATTATGCACGCCGTCATATTTATGCTTTCGCCCCTTCAGGTATTGAAATTGGAAGGAGGCCCCTTCTTAATCTCAAGGTAAGTTACCCCTTACAATTTCATGGAAAAGACTATATATAGAACTTACCTATCATCAGACACGCATAATTTTTTTTTTTTGCTTCAGCACGCGGTTGATATATTACCGGTTTTGCAATTGACTGATTATTATTATGTTTCTATGGTGGGTTTTGCATTGCTTGCCGTTCGTGCCACATGATTTCATTCATTATTTGTGTTTGTCAGTGAGTCGCCGTTATAGATAACGTCAATCTTGAAATGGCAGCTGCCCCTTGGCCCCCATTGTCAGCATCATTAGCAGCTTATCCTCAAAACAGTTTTTTGGCCCGCTTTATAAATAAAGCCCAAACGGCCGAACCAACATAAGGTGGAGAGGAACTCCTTTTGCAAAGTAGGTCACAAAAATAAACACGACATCTGAGGAAGTAGCAAAAAAACACCACCTAATCAGCGCCGAACAAGAATACAGGAGACACCACACCAAACAATAGGCAACTGAGACTACCTGACAAAAACAGAACCGCGCCTCCTAATAAAAACCACCGTACCCCAAAGCATTGCCCACACCAGTTTATCGAAGAATAGGGCCGCTTGCCCTCCTGCTCCAGGCCATGGTGCGCCGATCCTACCAGCAGATATCAAGGATTGAGAGTGGTGACAATGAAGACACATGTAAAAGATGGAAGACTGGCGGCGGCGCCACACGCCTGAGTCAAAGAAGCTTCTTGCCAGGATCAGAACAAGTCCGAAGGCGTTGATGCGCATCGACCGGAAGGTGCCTAAGCAACACGATGACGCCCCCAAGGGGGAGATGACACAATGCGCCACCGCAATCGAGTCCAAATTATGTACTAGGGTTTTCACCAGGAGCCCTAAAACGGGGAGGGGACCCACAACAACACCCCAAGAGGGAAACGACACCCATAAACATCACCATCTCCGGTGCCGAAGCATGGAACGTTTGCTCATAGCCTCGCCCAAGCCACGTGAGGAACCAGTGACGCCTATCCAAACCGAGGGGAGAACCACGGCCACCAGCCCATAGGCTGTGTGTGTTTTCGCTATAGCTTCTCTCCCGGGCTGTCGGCCGCTGGCTCGGTGCGCCCCGCTTCTCTGTCGTGGTCAACAGGTGGATCGTGGGTGGATCTGGTGTCGCCGCCGTCCCATGGCTGCGGTGCTGGGGCCGCGACGGAGTCGGAATTCGTCCCTGAGTCGCCCCTAGGTGTCGGTCTGCGGGGGTCTGGTTCGGTCGCTCCATCGACTCGAGCTGCGGCTGGATCGGCGCGAACTGCGTCTGGATCGAACATTCACTGCGAGGTGGGTGACGGCAATAACTGCGCCGCGGCGGGAGCGCGCTCCAGCTCATCTCCACCAACGGCCTGCTCTTCAAAGCCGGCGGCAAGCGCGGGGCGCGAGGCGGATGTGACCAGAGCCTGGCATCTCGTCAAATCGCGGCGAGGCCCGCGCCGCCCGGCTTTGCCTGCCCAAGCATTCACGTCGTCCCCTGTCGGTGTCAAAACCGGCGGATCTCGGGTAGGGGGTCCCGAACTGTGCGTCTAGGCCGGATGGTAACAGGAGACAAGGGACACGAAGTTTACCCAGGTTCTGGCCCTCTCGATGGAGGTAAAACCCTACTCCTGCTTAATTAATATTGATGATATGGGTAGTACAAGAGTAGATCTACCACGAGATCAAGGAGGCTAAACCCTAGAAGCTAGCATATGGTATGATTGTTGTATGATGAAGCTGTCCTACGGACTAAAACCCTCCGGTTTATATAGACACCGGATAGGGTTAGGGTTACACAAAGTCGGTTACAATGGTAGGAGATCTTGAATATCCGCATCGCCAAGCTTGCCTTCCATGCCAAGGAAAGTTCCTTCCGGACACGGGACGAAGTCTTCAATCTTGTATCTTCATAGTCCAGGAGTCCGGCTGAAGGTATTGTCCGGCTATCCGAACACCCCCTAATCCAGGACTCCCTCAGTAGCCCCTGAACCAGGCTTCAATGACGACGAGTCCGGCGCGCAGATTGTCTTCGGCATTGCAAGGCGGGTTCCTCCTCCAAGTTCTTCATAAAAGATTGTAAACACCAAGAGTAGTGTCCGGCTCTGCAAAATAAGTTTCCACATATTGCCATAGAGAGAATAATATTAACACAAATCTAATCTGCTGACGTATTCCATAGCATGACATCACACTACAGCCAAGCATTTATTCGAATTGTTTTTACTTTTCCACCTCAGCACGTTCTGCGAGGCGGTTTCCACTCCACCTTTTTACCTACGCCTTCTTCCTCCTTTGCCTATCCATCTTCTGCGCACCCGAGCTCCAGCGCCCAAGCCCGCACTTCCCACCTCAACCTTCTCCAGCAATGTCCGGAGCGGGAGGCAAGTGGATGGTCTCCTCCGTCACGGAGGGCCATGTCAAAAAGCTAAGGAAGGCCGGATACTTTTCCAAAGACATCGCGCACCGGCTTCCCGAGGAGGGGCAGCTTCTCCCCACCCCAAGGCCCCATGAGAGGGTAGTTTTCCTTCCCCACTTCCTCCGCGGACTGGGTTTTCCACTCCACCCATTTGTCCGGGGGCTCATGTTCTACTACGGCCTGGATTTCCACGATCTGGCCCCGAACTTCATCCTCAACATCTCGGCGTTTATCGTCGTGTGCGAGGCTTTCCTCCGCATCCGCCCCCATTTAGGCCTCTGGCTCAAGACCTTCAACGTCAAGCCCAAGGTGGTGCGCGGCAGCCAGGCGGAGTGCGGAGGCGCCATGGCGGGCAAGATGGCCAACGTCCTATGGCTCGAGGGCTCATTTGTGGAGACCCTAAAGGGGTGGCAGTCCGGGTGGTTTTACATCACCGAGCCACGCGATCCGAAATGGTTCGCAGCCCCTGAGTTCCGATCCGGACCCCCCACGCGGCTTATGTCCTGGAAAGAGACGGGCCTGTCGTGGGGTGACGAAAAAGAGGTGACCGGACTGCAAACATGCATCCAGTCCCTGGTGAACAAGCCGCTCAAGCTTGTCAATGTAGTCCAGGTTATGCTCGTCCGCCGGATCCTCCCGTGTCAACAACGGGACTTTAATCTGTGGGAGTTTGACCCAGCGCAGCACCAAACCCTCAACAGGCTCTTCGACACGACGTATGAAGACGTCTGGAAGGTGCTAACCAAGGGTGCCGAGGCTCCCGCATCCGCTTCCGAGGACCGCGGATACAGCTCGCAGCGTCACGCTAGCGAGGTAAGCTATTTTCACCTTTTACAGGATGTTAAGTTTTTTCATAGTTTGACTCTATGCGGGATCTAAAACTCCCTCACCTTTGATAGGCTTGGCAGGCGAAGTCCGGACCGATTAACTGTCCGGCTCCCTTGCCCGAAGACCCAGCCCCTGCTCTCCTAGTGAAGCTGCTGGCTCCGGCGCCTTATGTGGTGCCGGAGAAGAAGGTCAAGAAGAAGAAGGCCACGGGGACTCGAAAGAGTGCCCGTAATATGGTGGTGTCGGACTCGTCATCCGACAAGTCCGAGATGCTCTCCTCCCGTGAAAACGAGGAGGAGGAAGAAGAAACCTCTCCCCCTCCAACGGGGGGAGGAAAGAAGAGGAAGGCCACCCCAATGGGGGAGGCTGAAGGGTCCAGGAAGAAGAAGACCCCTCCGCCGAACTACTCCCCCGACGCCGAAGAGGACGAAGAGGAGTGGCCAGACAGGGCCAAGCGTCCGGCGAAATCATAAGTATTCGGATATTAGAGTAAATCATGACGTTCCTTTGTTGCACAGCTTTCCCTAATGTCGAACATAATTATGCAGCCCGCCCCGGGCCGGACTCGATGAGTCGTCGAGCGGCTCCCTGGATTCATCGGACGTGAACTCAGTTCCGCCCGCTGTCTCCCCCGCACCGCGGACGACGCCGAAGTGGCGTCGCGACAAGCTCCGGGGCAGGAGTAGGCGGCCCTGGAGGAGCCGCAAGGCGACCTCCCGGACCCCAGGAGTAAAAGGGACAAGACCCCCTAGGGCTCCAAGTCCGTCTTTGAGCCGGACACCGCACCGAAATCTTCAACAGTTCCGGACCGCGGTAGGCGAACTCCTTCCAAGAGGAGCAAGCCTTCTGAGCCGGCGGCCTCCGTCCAACCGGAGGTGCCGGACAATCTGCTGGAGGTGCTTGACTGCGCCTCCATCGACGAGGAGCACCATACTATTATGAGTACGGTGATCCAGAAGGTTCAGTCCGCCAAGAGCGGACTGACCGAAGCTTGCACTAGCCTTCTAACAGGCTTCGAGGTAAGTAAAAATATGTAAAAATATTACCGCATAGACAGTAGCCCCTGATGCTCTGTTTGGCGTTCGGAAAGAAAAGCCGAATAGAGGATCTATTAAATTTCCGAGGAGTCTAACAAAAAAAGAGTCAATATGCGTATGCAGGGTTCGCTGCTAGCCACCGCCGCACTGACTGCGGAGGTGGGTGCCCTGAAACAGGGCCTCGAGCGGACCGAGCAAGAGCTCGGCCTTGCCAAGCGGCAGCTCGAGGAGAAAGAAGGTAAAAGATACCTTACAGAAAAAGTGTCTATAAAAAGACGCGATTGCAAAAAATAACAGGATAGTACTGCTTATTGTAGGGGCCACTACTGAGGTGGCGACCCTCAAGCAGGCGCTGTCCGAGGCCGAGAAGAGAGCGGCCACGGAGCACACCGAGCGAGAGAAATTTGAGGCGCAGGTCGGCGAGGCGCAGCAAGAGCTTCAGGCTCTCATGAAAGAACATGAGAGTTTGGAGCTTGACTCTAAAACGCGAGCGTCCGAGCTCGCCGCGGCCTTCAAGACTGCCGAGTCTGCCAAGGCCGAAGCCCAGAAGGTCCTCCAAGAGTTGGAGATGAAAAAGATATCGGCGGGTAAGGCATTCTTTATGCAAAGCAGAAATATAAAAGTAAACTACTTGTTACTTACCCGAATCCGGAGCTCTCCAGGGGCATACGCATATCTTCCACGCAGCGTATCCGATGCCGCCGCATTCTATCGATCCGAAGAGGGCAGCTCGACGGAGAAGGTGTTCTGGTCTCAGTATGCTGAGGCCGGACACTCTGTGCCCTTGAGCGACCAGCTGAAGCAGCTGGTCGAGCTCCACAAGGCGGCCGAACAGGCCATGAAGGGCTTCATAGTTCGGCTGTGGCCTGGAGAGGCCCTGCCTGAGAGCTACTTCGGACTGGTGCGGCGGCTGGTGGAGGCCTGTCCAAGGCTCGAGGTCATCAAGCGCTCCTCTGCATCGAAGGTGCCCGTAGGGCCCTTGCCCATGCAAAGGTGCACTGGGGTAAGCTCAACGGTGAGAAGCTTGTGAGGGACGGGCCGCCGCCGGGGAAGGAGCATCGCAAGCCCGAGAACTATTACAAGGATGTTCTTGCGGGTGCCCGCCTTGTGGCGGATGAATGTACCAAGGATGTAATTTTTGAATGAACTCGCTCGAGTTTATCCTGTGCGCTGAAAATTTGTTCATATGCGCTAAGCAATGCTTGTTGAATTTAAAATATTATTTTCTGTGCGGCCGTTTATCAAAAAATTGAGAGATGGCCAGTCGTCGGCTTCCGCCCCCATGCCACTAGTGCTGGGGTGTTCGGGATAAACCTGAGCGCTCTTTTCCCATGTTTGGGTCCTTTGAGGGAGGCCTCAGCACAACGAACAAGGCAATCGGACTATAATGCTTGAACACTCTCACTTAGCCACAGAACTTTATAATTTTAAATTGGGAAACGATTGGGCGCGGTGCGCCGGCCGAACTTTGGGCCGGTCGCGTCCACGTGCGCTTCGCCCCAGCCACCCGTCAAGTGACACGTAGACACGGGGGCCACCAAACGCTATCCTCTCTTCTTTCTTCAACCTCACGCGAATCTCGCCCCACAACGCATGCATCTCTCGCCTCCCCCATTGCAGCACGCGAGCAGCTCGCCGTCGGCTATGGATGTAGCTTGGAAGATCGAAGTCCATGCCGGCCATGGTTGCAGCCCCGCTCGTGTCCCCCCCCCCTCCCACCCCCACCCCCCATTCTTCCTTGTCCCTCACTTCCTTTCTCCTCCTCCTCAAAACGCCGGGAGGACCGAGGTGTCCGTGCTACAACCATGGCCACGGGGAGGAGCTGCAACCGCGGTACTGGGAAAGTTGCAAACGGCATTTTCCTGTGCTACAACCATGGACACAAAAGGCTACATCCAGTAGATAAAAAAGCTTCAACCAAACAACAAAATACAGGAAAAGTTACAACCGTTTGACAAAAAGCTTCAACTCGCAGTTGAAAAAGCTTCAACCAGAGACTGACAAATCTTCCTCGACGACGGCCATGGTGTCTCTCTGTGATTTCACCCAGGCGCTGCTCAAAACGAACAAAGTTTCAATCATTTACAGAAAAGCTTCCACCGTAGAGGGGAAAAGCTTCAACCATTGAGAGAAAAGCTACAGGCGTGTCAATTTTTTGCTACAACGGCATATGTTCTTTGCTGGACCAACAGGTTTTGCTACATCCGGCATTGTTTTTTGCTACAGCCGGCATCGTTTTTTGCTGGAACTAGTCAAGTGTCTAGCTTCCACCAAGGAAGAAAATGCTTCAACCGTTTGTGGAAAAGCTTCATCCAGCTAGAGAAAAAGTTTCCAAGAGCGGCATGAGGAAAAATCTTCCACCGCGGGAAAATGCTTCAATGGTGGAAAAAGCTTCAAACGGCAATGAAAAACTTCAACCGCCAGGAGAAAAAGCTTCAAGTGGTAATGACAAAAAACTTCAATTAGGGGAGTCGAGCGAACGACGGTGGTGATGAGGACGGCGACCGGCGACCGGGAGCGGCAAGGACGGCGACCTGGCGGCAACAAGGGCGGTGACCAGCGACCGGGGAGGAGGGCCATGAGCCAGCGACGAGGACGGAGACCGGCGACGAGGACGGCCACCAGATGGGACTGGAGGCGCGGCGACCAGCGTACCGAGCAGGAGCTGCAGATCTAATCCGAGGAAGCCCAGGACGAATCGTTTTTTTGCTGCATCCAGTGGCCACGCGGGCTCGCATCCAAGGGCTGGGGCAGGACCGGCCGAAACTTTCGGCCGGTGCGCCGGTGCCTAGCATCGCCCTTTTAAATTTCAGCGAAGCCCCTAGTTCGGAAGACCGAGTTCAGGGCGCTATCCACGCCTTGGCCGGACAAAGCCGGCTCCTCGCTCGAAGCGGCATAAGTCTTTAGGGACTCGAAAAACCTCTCGAACAGCGACCGGTCTCTCGCCTCATCATGACAGTCAGTTTTAGCTTTCTCCACTGAGGTGCTCAGCCCAGCTCAACTGGGGCACAATCGCAGTGCTTCTCCTAGTGCTACCTTAGCCGATATAGCGGAACGTAAGGCACCAAAACATAGGAGCCGGGCAAACCCAACTATTGACCCAAATCATGATTCGGAGCCGATGCATATAGTGCTATAAGTTCGGGGTGCCGCACTTATGAAGTGTTCGGACTTCTTACACCATATTAAGGGGTAATGAAGCCCCTGGCGTATTTGCCGTACCATAGTGTACGGGTGCCGCATGTCATTAATGAACATATATATAAAAAGAGGGTAATGCAAAAAATAGATAAAAAGCTATGCATTGTTTATAAAGAGGCTGCTATCAAAGCAGAACGATACAAATAGTGCGGTAAGCAAAAGGTATTGGACTATTTAACATGTCCTGGCCAGGGGCAGGCCGCGGAATTGTATTCAAAACAGGTATACTGCTTGTAACAGAGACCACCTAGGAGTTCCATAGTGCGGCATGGCTTGTCTGCTTCCCTGGGTCTTGCATCGTTTGTGCGGCAGTTGAATTGCCGAACAGGTCATCCGAAGTATGGAGTCCTGAAAGTAAGAAAAGATTAAAAAGAATTCGGTAGCCCCTAGTACGGTTTAGGCCGTGTTTTGGGCTCGCCGTGATTGTGCCCCTCCCCCTGTGCCCATGGTATTTCAAGAGCGTAGTTATGTACGCGAAGCACTGGTTTTGCTGCGTGGCGAGGGCTGGGGTTGGGGCCGCATTGCTACGCCTGCTCAGAACGTGCTAGGCAGTCTTGTTGTAGGTTACTCCGGGCGCGCTCGATAGTGTCTGGCTTTTTAGCGGTCGGACTGGAGAATTGCCTAAAAAGGCTGCTTTGCACTTCTGCTGCGAGGGCTGCCGTGTGCTCCTCAGTTCGGAGGGAGCGCTCGGTGTTTCCATTGACCGTAATTACTCCTCGAGGGCCAGACATCTTGAGCTTGAGATATGCGTAGTGCGGCACTGCATTGAACTTTGCAAATGTGGTTCACCCGAGCAGGGCGTGATAGCCACTGCGAAATGGGACTATATCGAAGATTAACTCTTCGATTCGGAAGTTGACCGGAGATCTGAAGACCACATCAAGTGTTACTGAGCCTGTGCGGTTGGCCTCTACACCTGGTATAATGCCTTTAAAGGTCGTTCTTGTGGGCTTGATCCTCGAGGGATCAATGCCCATTTTCCGCACTGTATCCTAGTAAAGCAGGTTCAGGCTGCTGCCGCCGTCCATGAGGACTCTTGTGAGATGAAATCCGTCGATGATTGGGTGAAGAACCAATGCGGCAAACCGGCCATGACGGATGCTAGTGGGATTGTCCCTTCGATCAAAGGTGATCGGGCAGGAGGACCATGGGTTGAACTTTGGAGCGACTGGCTCCAGCGCGTATACGTCTCGTAGCGCACGCTTCCGCTCCCTCTTGGGAATGTGGGTTGCGTATATCATGTTCACCGTCCGCACTTGTGGGGGAAAACCCTTCTGTCCACTGCTGTTCGGCGGCCTGGGCTCCTCCTCGTCATCGCTATGCAGCCCCTTGTCTCTATTTTCGGCTCTTAACTTGCCTGCCTGCTTGAACACCCAACAATCCCTGTTGGTGTGATTTGCTGGCCTTTCGGGGGTGCCATGTATCTGGCACGAGCGGTCGAGTATTCGGTCCAAACTGGACGGGCCCTGAGTATTCTTTTTGAATGGCTTTTTCCGCTGACCGGATTTATAGCCTCTGAATCCGGCATTTACTGCCGTATCCTCGTTGTTGTTGCTGTTAACACGGTGCTTTTGCTTGTTCCGGCGCGACCTGCTGCTTTTGTCCTTGGTATCCGAATTACCAAGGTTCTTGGTTAAGTTGTTGCTGCGAGCTAGCCAGCTGTCTTCTCCCGCGCAAAAGCGGGTCATGAGTATCGTGAGGGCTGCCATAGATTTCGGCTTTTCCTGTCCCAAGTGCCGGGCAAGCCACTCGTCGCGGATATTATGCTTGAAGGCTGCTAGGGCCTCAGCGTCCGGACAGTCGACTATTTGATTTTCCTTTGGCTGTTGGATTATGTGGCTTAGGTCGTCGGCGTCCGGTGGTCGCACATAAGTTCCCTGGAAGTTGTCAAGGAATGCGGCTTCGAGGTCCTCCCAAGAACTGATTGAGTCTGCTGGCAAGCTGTTGAGCCAATGTCGGGCCGGTCCCTTGAGTTTGAGTGGGAGGTACTTGATGGCATGTAGATCATCACCGCGGGGCATGTGGATATGAAGGAGATAATCCTCGATCCATACCGCAGGATCTGTTGTGCCATCGTATGATTCGATGTTTACGGGTTTGAAGCCCTCAAGGATTTTATGATCCATTACTTCATTTGTGAAGCATAGTGGGTGTGCGGCGCCTCTATACTGGGCTATATCACGGCGCAGCTCAGAGGAGCTTTGTCCATTGTGTTCGGCCCAGCCGGATTTATCGTATCCGGAGTGACGATCACCGTCACATGCCGTGGGGCGCCCGCGCGATCTATAGATCGATCTTGTTTGCCTTGCCTTGTCCTCCAGTATATCTCGCAGGTCTGGCACGTTTTCCCGTGCCTTAGTATGTTTTGAGCGGCGTCGGGGCATGGCTTGAGTGGATGGCTTAGAGGCCTCTCTGTCGCGGCCACGAGGTGGCCGGTCGGCCATATCATGCGCTGGTGATGTAGGTGCTTCCTCCTCTAATCGGGGTAGCAGCCTGCGCTTTGGGTAATTCTTGGAGGGGCGTTAGAGTTCATACTCTTCGGCCGCAAGGACTTCAGTCCATCTGTCAGCTAGCAAATCTTGATCAGCTCTAAGCTGTTGTTGCTTTTTCTTGAGGCTACTTGCCGTGGCTAAGAGCCTGCGTTTGAAACGCTCTTGTTCGGCGGGGTCTGATGGTACGACGAATTAGTCGTCGTCGAGGCTTGCCTCGTCTTCGGAGGGAGGCATATAGTTATCGTCCTCAACCTCTCGGTCTGCCGCCCTCTCATGAGGGCTGGCTTCTCCATCTTCCTGTGCCGAATCTTGCTGGAGAGGGTGTTCTTCAGCGCTATCCGGAGTAGTATTATCTCCGGTGCCGGAATCACCATTTTTGCTTTGGAGGGATTTAGAGCGGCGTCGCTGACGTCGGCGTTTGGGATGTTTCTTAGAAGTATCATCCCCCGCTTTTCCATCGCCTTCTCCATCTTTTGGAGCATCCACCATATATATGTCATATGACGAGGTGGCCTTCCAGCGCCCTACAGGTGCTGGTTCATGTTCGTCTCCTGCATCGTCGTCCATACTGTCGATGTCTTCGGAGTCGAAGTCGAGCATGTCGGTTAAATCGTCGACAGTGGCTACAAAGTGGGTGGTGGGTGGGCTTTGAATTTCTTCATCGTCCGTATCCCATCCTTGCTGACCATAGTCCGGCCAGGGCTCTCCCGATAAAGAGAGAGACTTTAGTGAGTTCAGGATGTCGCCGAAGGGCGAGTGCTGAAAGATGTCCGCGGCGGTGAACTCCATGATCGGCGCCGAATCGGATTCGATCGGCAGGGCCGCGGGGGGTTCGGAGTCCGGATGAGAGTCCGGATCCTCGGAGTCACAGGTCATGCAGAGTGAGGGGCTGGTGTTCGGCTCGATCGCCTTTGAGATCGCAGCCCCTGAGGTGGCGTCCAACCGCTCATCCTCGATCGGCGCCGCCGGTTCCGAATTAAGGGTCGGAAACGACGCGCGTGCGGCGTCCAGGACACTGTTCGGCGGCAGAGCTATATCTTGCCCATCTTGACAATGCGGCGCGCTTGGCTGTGGCCCGAATCCGTTGAAGATCAAGTCCCCGCGGATGTCAGCCGTGTAGTTCAAACTTTCGAACCTGACCCGATGGCCAGGGGCATAGCTTTCAATCTGCTCCAGACGGCCAAACGAATTGGCCCGCAGTGCGAAGCCGCCGAAGACGAAGATCTATCCGGGGAGAAAAGTCTCACCCTGGATCGTATCGTCGTTGATGATCAAAGGAGCCATCGGGCCTAAAAGTGACGACGCATAGGAACTCTCAATGAAAGCACCAATGTCGGTGTCAAAACCGGCGGATCTCGGGTAGGGGGTCCCGAACTGTGCGTCTAGGCCGGATGGTAACAGGAGACAAGGGACACGAAGTTTACCCAGGTTCGGGCCCTCTCGATGGAGGCAAAACCCTACTCCTGCTTGATTAATATTGATGATATGGGTAGTACAAGAGTAGATCTACCATGATATCAAGGAGGCTAAACCCTAGAAGCTAGCCTATGGTATGATTGTTGTATGATGAAGTTGTCCTACGGACTAAAACCCTCCGGTTTATATAGACACCGGATAGGGTTAGGGTTACACAAAGTTGGTTACAATGGTAGGAGATCTTGAATATCCGCATCGCCAAGCTTGCCTTCCACACCAAGGAAAGTTCCTTCCGGACACGGGACGAAGTCTTCAATCTTGTATCTTCATAGTCCAGGAGTCCGGCTGAAGGTATTGTCTGGCTATCCGAACACCCCCTAATCCAGGACTCCCTCATCCCCCATCTCGTGGTGGCTTAAAGGGCGTTGCTGCCGCTGCCTTGCTCCTGGACACCGCGCCTCAGCTTGCCGTGAGCCATTTCGTTGCTCTCACTGCCTGCAAAATGGCCACTGAGCTCGTGGTTGCAAGAACAAGTTGCGTCCATTAAGCCCCTGTCGTGCCTCGCCTTAATCCCTCCGCCGCCACTTCCCCGACCAGCTGCCGCTGCCGGTCAAGATCCCGTTCCCATCTTCAGCCCGGGAGGGGGCTGGCCTCTCCTCCAACCCCCTCTGCAGCTGCTGTTAGGCGACACCAACCCCGTCATGTCAAGGCTGGGTGACGCGGCCAACCGGCCGGAGGAAGACTTCGTCGTGGTCCCTGCCATGCCGGAGATGCAGGCGGAGTCGGCGCTGCTCTCCACCAATGCTGCCATGGCCTGGTTTGAAGGGGCCCGTGAGGATGTCCCTTGCCACACGGTGGCCGCTGCGTTCGCCGCCACCTTCGTCTTCTGGCCGGCGGACGTGAGTGTTGTGCGGCACTTCCTCGAGCAGTACCTCGTCAAGTTCATGTACCAGCACAATTGCGCGGACGCTGTCAACCGTGGAGACTTCCTCGTCGGCAACTCCTCTCTCTTCGTCCGTGCCTGGAGGCTCGAGGCGCACGCTGACAATGAAGACATGATGCACCACGTCCGCTTGTGCATCGAGGGGATCCCGGTCCATGCCTGGAATGAGTACGTCGCTGCGTTCGTCATCGGCCTTCGGTGCTCCCTCGACTACATCAAGCAGCGGTCTCTGCGCCAGGAGGACACGCACGACCTGTCGCTCTAGGCGTGGACGTCCGACCCCAATGCCATTCCTAAGGTGAAGTGGCTCACGCTGCCCGCCCACGGCCACCGACGTCGTGGTCGGCGCGGCCTGAGAAACCGTGTGCTGCTGCACCTGGACCTGCTCGAGGACCACTCCAAGGCGCGGGACGACGACGACGACCCACCACCTCCTGACCTCTACGAGTACACCTGGTTCCGTCGTACAGTGGACGGTACGGTGCGGCGGGGTGATAGGCGTGTTGGTCAGCCTAGCAACGTCCAGCGCCCGGCGCGGCGCGACGACGACGACGACCGCAGCGGCCACCGTGGGCGTGATGGCCCGCGCGCACAGGGAGGTTGGCGCGACTACATCCGTCGCTCCCTGTCCAGGGGCCCCCATGACCGTCAGCGGCAAGATGACTAGGAGAGGTCCCGCGATCGCTCGAGCGGCACGGGTGGGAGGCGCCATGGCGCTGAAGCTGTGGCCGCCCTGGGTGACGTTGCGTCGGCCGCGGCACCCTTGGTCCTAATGGGCTCTGGCTCCGCTAGTGACGACGGGGCAGGCGCCTTGGAGCTCCAGCCAGTGCATGGCCATAGCCCGGCACGCCAAGGCTCGCCGCGAGCTGCGCACAGACGCTCCCAGGAGAGTCTTAGGCCACCGGTCTCGCCCCTGCTTTCCCCCACGTCGGTGCTGCCTCGACTTGCTTGCTCCAGGAGGGACGAGGCTCGGGCAGTGACAACACCTCTGGCGGTCCCATCCTCGACGGTGTTGCAGATGTGCTACCAACGCATCTGCTCCCCCCTTTGTCGTCGGTGAAGCCCCCTGGGTTCGAGGCATCGCCAACCCCCCCCCCCCGCTCATCTCCAATGGGCCGCTTCAGCGCACACCATCCCCCGTGCGGCTCTGCAGGGCTACTGCTGATCTGCAGCCAGCTGGGGTTGGCCTGACCATGCTCTCTGAAGATCGGCAGGAGCCCTTGCTGCCATCCCCTGCATCAACGCCTCCAAGGCCTCCTACTGCACACCATAAGACTCTTGCTGGAGTGAACATTCCCTGGACAAGTGCGGGCCTCTCGCTGCACAGGACCAGTGCGAGGCTCAAAGCTGCTGGCAGAACAAGGATGGTGCCGGCGCCGGCGGCTAAGGCGGCTGAGATCCTGGTTGCTCGCAGTTTGGGGATCGTCAAGGACGGAGAAGACATCACGGCCAAGGCCCTGGATGCATTTGCTAAACTTTTCAAGGAGCAGCTGCCGCTAGAGGTGATCTCTGCCATGCGAGACTTGTTCAAGTTAGATGATGTGCAAGCAATGGGTGTGGAGGACGCCCTCATCCAGCATGGAGGGGAGGGTGCTATGGACATGGAGAGGATGGAGGATGCCGCTGCTGCTCTGCAGGCCTCCACCTGAGCAAGTTGATGTCTCTGGGTTTAAATGTTCTCTTGTTGGGGAACGTAGTAATTTCAAAAAAAAACCTACGCACACGCAAGATCATGGTGATGCATAGTAATGAGAGGGGAGAGTGTTGTCTACGTACCCTCGTAGACCGAAGCGGAAGTGTTGGCACAACGTAGAGGAAGTAGTCGTACGTCTTCCCGGTCCAACCGATCCAAGCACCGTTACTCCGGCACCTCCGAGTTCTTGGCACACGTTCAGCTCGATGACGCTCCCCGGGCTCCGATCCAGCAAAGCTTCGGGGAGGAGTTCCGTCAGCACGACGGCGTGGTGACGATTTTGATGTTCAACCGTTGTAGGGCTTCGCCTAAGCACCGCTACAATATGATCGAGGTGTACTATCGTGGAGGGGGCACCGCACACGGCTAAGGAACGATCACGAAGATCAACTTGTGTGTCCTAGGGTGCCCCCTGCCCCCGTATATAAAGGAGGGAGGGGGAGGTGCGGCCAGCCCCTTTGGGGTGCGCCTGGAGGAGTCCTACTCCCACCGGGAGTAGGACTCCCCCCTCTTGCCTTGTTGGAGAAGGAAAGGGGGAAGGGGAAGAGGAAAGGGGGGCGCAGCCCCCCCCCCTTCCTTGTCCTATTCGGACTAGGGGGGAGGGGGCGCGCGGCCTGCCCTAGCCGGCCCTCCTCTTCTCCCTTAAGGCCCATGTAGGCCCAATAAACCCCGGGGGGGTTCCGGTAACCCCCGGTACTCCGGTAAATCCCGATTTCACCCAGAACGATTCCGATGTCCAAATATAGGCTTCCAATATATCGATCTTTATGTCTCGACCATTTCAAGACTCCTCGTCATGTCCGTGATCACATCCGGGACTCCGAATAACCTTCGGTACATCAAGATACATAAACTCATAATGAAACTGTCATCATAACGTTAAGCGTGCGGACCCTACGGTTCGAGAACAATGTAGACATGACCAAGACACGTCTCCGGTCAATAACCAATAGCGGAACCTGGATGCTCATATTGGTTCCTACATATTCTACGAAGATCTTTATCGGTCAGACCGCATAACAACATACGTTGTTCCCTTTGTCATCGGTATGTTACTTGCCCGAGATTCGATCGTCGGTATCCTATACCTAGTTCAATCTCGTTATCGGCAAGTCTCTTTACGCGTTCTGTAATACATCATCCCGCAACTAACTCATTAGTTGCAATGCTTGCAAGGCTTATGTGATGTGCATTACCAAGAGGGCCCAGAGATACCTCTCCGACATTCGGAGTGACAAATCCTAATCTCGAAATACGCCAACCCAACAAGTACCTTCGGAGACACCTGTAGAGCACCTTTATAATCACCCAGTTACGTTGTGACGTTTGGTAGCACACAAAGTGTTCCTACGGTAAACGGGAGTTGCATAATCTCATAGTCAAAGGAACATGTATAAGTCATGAAGAAAGCAATAGCAACAAACTAAACGATCAAGTGCTAAGCTAACGGAATGGGTCAAGTCAATCAGATCATTCATCTAATGATATGATCCCGTTAATCAAATAACAACTCTTTGTCTATGGTTAGGAAACATAACCATCTTTGATTAATGAGCTAGTCAAGTAGAGGCATACTAGTGACACTCTTGTTTGTCTATGTATTCACACATGTATTATGTTTCCGGTTAATACAATTATAGCATGAATAATAAATATTTATCATGAAATAAGTAAATAAATAATAACTTTATTATTGCCTCTAGGGCATATTTCCTTCAGTCTCCCACTTGCACTAGAGTCAATAATCTAGTTCACATCGCCATGTGATTTAACAGCAATAGTTCACATCACCATGTGATTAACACCCATAGTTCACATCGATATGTGACCAACAGCAAAAGGGTTTACTAGAGTCAGTAATCTAGTTCACATTGCTATGTGATTAACACCCAAAGAGTACTAAGGTGTGATCATGTTTTGCTTGTGAGATAATTTTAGTCAACTGGTCTGTCATATTCAGATCCGTAAGTATTTTGCAAATTTCTATGTCAACAATACTCTGCACGGAGCTACTCTAGCTAATTGCTCCCACTTTCAATATGTATCTAGACCGAGACTTAGAGTCATCTAGATTAGTGTCAACACTTGCATCGATGTAACCCTTTACGATGAACCTTTTGTCACCTCCATAATCGAGAAACATATCCTTATTCCACTAAGGATAATTTTGACCGTTGTCAAGTGATCTACTCCTAGATCACTATTGTACTCCCTTGCTAAACACAGTGTAGGGTATACAATAGATCTGGTACACAGCATGGCATATGAGGGAGTCCTGGATTAGGGGGCGTTCGGATAGCCGGACTATACCTTCAGCCGGACTCCAGGAATATGAAGATACAAGATTGAAGACTCCGTCCTGTGTCCGGAAGGATCTTTTCTTGGCGTGGAAGGCAAGCTAGGTGTACGAATATTCGAGATCTCCTACCATTGTAACCGACTCTGTGTAACCCTAACCCTATCCGGTGTCTATATAAACCGGAGGATTGTAGTCCGTAGGACAACCATCATCATACACAATCATACCATAGGCTAGCTTCTAGGGTTTAGCCTCCTTGATCTCGTGGTAGATCCACTCTTGTACTACCCATATCATCAATATTAATCTAGCAGGAGTAGGGTTTTACCTCCACCGAGAGGGCCCGAACCTGGGTAAAATAAAGTGTCCCTTGTCTCCTGTTACAATCCGACCTTGACGCACAGTTCGGGACCCCCTACCCGAGATCCGCCGGTTTTGACACCGACATTGGTGCTTTCATTGAGAGTTCCTCTGTGTCGTCACTTCTAGGCCTGATGGCTCCTTTGATCATCAACAACGATGAGGTCCAGGGTGAGACTTTCCTCCCCGGACAAATCTTCGTCTTCGGCGGCTTCGCTCTGCGGGCCAATTTGCTTGGTCATCTGGAGCAGATCGAAAGCTACGCCCCTGGCCATCAAGTCAGGTTAGGAAGCTTAAACTACACGGCTGATATCCGCGGAGACTTGATCTTCAACGGGCTCGAGCCACAGGCAAGCGCGCCGCACTATTTCGAGGGGCATGATATAGCTCTGCCTCCGAATAGTACCCTGGAGGCCGCACACGCTCCGGCCCCGATCCTTGACTCGGAGCCCGCTGCGTTCTTCGAGGATGAACGGTTGGACGTCACCTCGGGGGCTGCGATCTCAAAGGCGATCGAGCCGAACGCCAGCACCGTACTCCGCACGGCCCAGAACTCCAAGGAGCCGGACTCTTCTCCGAACTCCGGGCCTTCCGTGCCCCCGCCGATCGAATCTGATTGGGCGCCTGTAATGGAGTTCACCGCCACGGACATCTTTCAGGGCTCACCTTTCGGTGATATCCTGAATTATCTTAAGTCTCTCTCTTTATCAGGAGAGCCCAGGCCGGACTATGGTCTGCGAGGTTGGGATTCGGACGATGAAGAAATTCAAAGCCCACCCACCACCCATTTAATAGCCACTGTCGATGATTTAACCGACATACTTGACTTCGGATCCGAAGACTTCGACGGTGTGGACAACGAAGACGGAGACGAACTAGGACCAGCACCTATAGGGCACTGGACCTCCACCCCACCTAACGATGTATTCATGGTGGATACCCCTACAGGCAACGACAACGAGGAAAAAGGGGGCGGAAAAAGGGGTAAACCCTCCGAAAAGCAGTCAAAGCGGCGACGTAGACGCCAAGCCAAGCCCCGCCTCAATCAAGACCCAGCCGTAGAGCAGGATGAGCTGGTAGACGACGAGCATGCCTCAGAGCAGCCGTCCAAACAGGGCAACACGGATGGAGAGAATAGACAGCCCTCCCCCGGCCATAACAGAACTCCAGACGATCTCACGCCGGATAAAACCATGGAGCAGAAGAATCTCCACGAAAGGCTCGTTGCCACAGCACGCAGCCTGAAAAAGCAGAAGCGGAAGCTAAAGACGGCGGAAGATGCACTCAGAATAAGATGGAGCAAAGTAATCAAGACCGCAGACAAATACGGCGGCAGCCGCCGCACTAAAAGCTATCCGAAGAGAAAACTACTGCCCGAATTCGACCAAGAGGCCCTAGAGCCCTCGCATTCAAAAAATAAAAAAGCCATACGGTCGGATAGACGACCCCACGACCACCATAAAACGGCAAGCTGCGCCGCACTCAATGCGGCATGTGACCCAATTAAAGACTCGCATCATGGCCCAGCCAGGTCCATTTACGGGCCAAGAAAGCAAGCTCTCACAAGCAATGCAAAAAAGCCATCATCAGAATCTGGCACACCCAAATACAGTGGCGCCGCACACCCCCTATGTTTCACCGATGAGGTCCTGGAATACGAATTTCTAGAGGGATTCAAACCCATCAACATAGAGGCGTACGATGGAACAACAGACCCCGGAGTCTGGATCGAGGATTATATCCTCCACATACATATGGCTAGAGGAGATGATCTCCACGCCATTAAATATTTACCCCTTAAGCTTAAAGGGCCAGCCCGGCACTGCCTTAAAAGCCTTCCCGAAAACACAATTGGAAGTTGGGAAGAGCTCGAGGATGCTTTCCGAGCAAACTTTCAAGGGACCTATGTCCGCCCCCCGGACGCAGACGATCTCAGTCATATAACTCAGCAGCCCGGAGAATCAGCTCGACAGTTCTGGAATAGATTCCTCACTAAAAAGAATCAGATAATGGATTGTCCGGACGCCGAAGCCCTAGCAGCTTTCAGGCATAATGTCCAAGACGAATGGCTCGCCAGACACCTCGGCCAGGAAAAGCCAAGAACAATGGCCGCACTCACAAGCCTCATGACACGCTTTTGCGCAGGAGAGGACAGCTGGTTGGCACGATGCAGCCCCAGCGACCCAAGTACATCAGAAATCAGGGATGGAAATAGAAAACCACGGCGAAATAAGGATCATCGCAGAATCAAAGGAAAAAGTCCGAAGAGCACGGCAGTCAATGCCGGATTCAAAAGCTCGCGGCAAAATCAAACAAAACCACCCCCTCAAGATAATAGGGACGATCCGTCCAGCTTAAATAGAATCTTGGGCAGAATATGTCAGATACACTGTACTCCTGGGAAGCCTGCCAATCACACCCACAGAGATTGTTGGGTTTTTAAACAATCCGGACAGCTTAACGCCGCACACAAGGGGCTTGATACACCAAGTGAAGAAGAGGACGAACCCCAAAGATAGAATACCAGGAAACAAAAGAACTTCCCGCAAGAAGTTAAAACAGTGAACTTACTTCACGCAACAAAACGTATGGCACCCCTAAAGGTACGCACAATCAAACTTTCCCCTCAGGAGTCCCGCCACTGGTCACTAAAGCCAATCATTTTTTATCAGCTAGATTATTCTAGAAATATCAAAAACGCAGGCCGGACGGCCCTGATACTGGATCCAATAATTGATGGATTCCAGTTTACCAATGTCCCTATGGACGGCGGCAGTGGACTAAACCTGGTATATCAGGATACAATCCACCGCATGGGCATAAACCCAGCAAGAATCCGCCACAGCAAAACCTCCTTTCAAGGGGTAGCACTAGGCCCGGACACCCATTGTATGGGTTTTCTCCGGCTTGTGGTCATATTTGGCTCTCCCAATAACTTTCGTCGCGAAAAGCTGACCTTCCATGTAGTCCCGTTTTCAAGTCGCTATCAAGCACTAATGGGACACGGAGCTTTCGCTCGCTTTAACGCAATACCGCATTACGCATCTCTCACGCTTAAGATGCTCGGTCCTCGATGCATCATCTCTTTAAAAGGAGCGCACTAAAATACGCCTCCTCCAAACGGAGGATTGCGCGGCCGCTTAAACAACCGCACAATAAAGTGGCCTCGCCAGCCAAAAGACTTTTTTTTATAAGTCATCAAAGGCCACGGACCCGGACTCAACGAGTTCGGCACAAGTCCATCATCAACGCAGGCTTAGTACGCCATATACCCCCATACCAGGGGCTGTACGCAGAGACAATAAAACTCAACCTTATATATTCTTTACTTTATATCTTGTTTATTATCCTTTTTTCCGCATGACCCATTTTTCAAATTAGTTCTTCTCTTTTACAGATGAACGTCGTGCGGCGCCCGTCCAGGACACGGCACAGCGGAGACACAGGCGCAGACGTGCAGTAGGGACCCGTCCTAAAGGATTGTTTTTAGATTAAGACCCTGCGTAAACCTTTTTTACTGTCTCTTGCTGCTATACATCCCCTGGTTTTTTCTTTTATGATATAACCAAGGAGGAGGCTGGTGTTTTGGCATGTGGCCACGCCAGAATTCTTGCTCGTACCTAGACACTAAGGGATTTTTTCTCTTTTGTTTAAGGGTGTTATTTTACACGCACTCACAAAGACCGAACACCTTAGGGAGTGTTCGGCGTCGCGAGTTTTGGCACTATATGCATCAGCTCTGAATCATGATTTTGGTCATATGTTGGGTTGCCCGGCTCCTGAGTTCGGCTACCTTACGTTCCGCTCTATCGGCTAAGGTAGCACCGGGAGAACTACTGCGATTGTGCCCGGTTCGGCCGGGTGAGCACCTCAGTAGAGAAAGCCGAAAACCGACTGTCATGATGTAGCGCGAGACTTGTCGCCACTCGATGACTCATAGGAATTTATCGAATTCCTCCGCTTTGACGAAGGGCCGTTTCCCGGTCAGGCACGTACGCGCTCCGAACTCGGGCAAAGCGCAGTCGCCACTAAAGGGCTACCTAAGGAGTCCCACTGTCAAGCTCCTATGGCTAAGTGAAAGTGTTAAAGCATTATAGTCCAGTTGCCTAGCCTGCTGCGCTATCACCTCCTTTGTAGGATCAAGACGTTGGGTTAAGTGTGAAAATGTGTCTTCTGCGCGCACCCCTGCACTATGTGCGTGGGGACTGAAGCCAACGACTACAATCTTTCAGAATTTATATATTTAAAACGGTTGCACAGGAGGTGTTCCTAATACTTGAAGGCACAAGTCTAAAAATATGCCCCTATAATTTATCAAAATATTGTTTCATGATTACATATGCTATCATAACATAGCATCCTTCGAGCACTGCGTCTCTATTATGCGAGCGCCTTTGAGGACTTCCTCAAAATATTGCTCGGAAGGTATTCGGCTTTTATCCGAATCCCGGGACGCAACAACAGTGGCTCCATATCTGCCCAGTATGTGTTGACACGGGCAAGAGCCAACCGAGCTCCCTCCGTGCACGCTGACCTCTTCATAGCATCGACACGTGGCACCACGTCTAGCAATTGCTGCACCAAGCTGAAATAACTCTTCGGCTTCGATCTCCCCGGACACAGATGATCCATGACGTACTTCATGGCGAGTCGGGACAACCTATTCAGTTTGGCCCATTGGGCCAGGCGATCGTCCACTACCAGTGGACGCTCTGGATTGATGAATTGCGACCAAAAGAGCTTCTCCACTTCATGATCCTTTTTATCTCGAAAGTGTTCGGTCGCATCAGTGGCACTAGCCGCCAAATCCAGATAGGTGTCCTCTATACTCCACATCCAGTTTAACGGGGCAAACTTCGGATCACAAAATTTTCTCCGCAGCGAGAAGAGCTTTCCATCCGCAATTAGTCCGGCTTGACGTAGCTCCTCCTTTGCCGCTCTCATTACAGAGCGATCGTCCTTGGCGTCGGTAACAGCTTTCTCTAAGCTCGTTTGCCTTGCCCGACCTTCTTCTTCAAGAAGCTTGCAACGGTCAGTAGCACTTTTTAACATTCCGGCCATATCAGCCACCTCCTCCTTGCTTCGGCAATGGGCAGCATGTTCGGCTTTCAGCTCTTCAAGGGCTTTCACGGCAGCCGCATCGCTTTTTCTGGCTTATTCCTTCGCTCGGGCAAGTTCGGCCCTAAGACCTTCCACGGCGACCGCACCATCTGCGTCAAGCACACACACGGTAAGATATTGACATAAAGCTCCTCTTACTAACAATCGCCTAATGATTTCAATACCTTGAGCACCATCAAGCCGCTTGTTAACAAGCACGATGTCGGCTTCTGCCTCATCCAGTTGTCGCTTTAGTTCGGCATATTCACGAGTCCGGCTCGACTCCGGACAATCAGCCACCTACATATAAAGGTGCCACTTAAAGGACCTGGGATTAAGATCCTCTGCGCGCCGTACATCTTTACGACGCACAGAGTCTCAGGGGCTACTATCTACACAGGGCGCACTTTATTTATGCACAACTAATACAAATATACGTTATTTAAAACATACCTCAAGGCCTGCCACTAAACTCTTGACGGCCTCGTGCAGTCCGCTTTCTGCGGATGAAATCTTTTCAATCACCGTGCTCATTAACGCACGGTGCTTCTCTGAGACAGAGGCTCGCCCCAGCAGAATCTTTAGCTCCTCCGACCGAACACCAGATGGTGCCGAACTCGTCCCATGGCCTTACTCAAAGGCCGGACACGGAGAACCTCAGGGGGCTGCACCATCCACCCCTAGCGGATCCGGAGAAATCCCCCGCGACGACACTTCAGCGTCGCCCGCCTTGCTAGGCGATACAGAAGGAGGAGGCGTTCCGCTCTCCATAATCTCCGGAAGAAGATCCCCCGAGGACGAGTTCTGCTGAGAAGGGTTGAGGTCCGAACTATAAAGTAAGGTTTCGGTTAAAACTTCTCAGATATAAATCAAGGATTTCTCTTAAAAGAAAAACTCTTCTTCTACTTACGGCTCGCTGGAGAGCTGGTCCCTTTGAGGGTTTAGTTCAGCCGAGGGGCTCCCCGGCGTCCGGCCCTCTGACAAGGATTCTTTCCCCCAATTCGAGGCTGCGGTCTCCGGGTCGTCAGAGGTGGCCCTTTTCTTTCCCTTAGGAGAGGAATTATCGATTCCCCCCTTCGGAATGGCCTCTTTTGAATAGGCCACGGTTTCCTTGTCCTCCCCCTTATTTCCCTCCAAAGGCACTACCTCCAGCATCCTGACTAGCACGGGATCCAGGCTGGTTTCGGGAAGGGGAGCCGGACACCTGATCATCTTCGCCTTCGCTATCCACTCCTGCTTAAAAGGAGAAGCGCTGTTAAGAGCAAGTCAATTATGCAGATAGAAGGTCCGGGCAAAAGGTCACTTACTTGAGTATCCGGCCGATTGCGGCTTAAACCCACATCCTCGGTCAAATCCGGACTCACTTCTTGTGATCCGAAGAACAGTTTATACATCTCCATAGGCGTCCCGCCCATAAAATTCTGGAGAGCTCGTGGTCCCTCTAGATTAAATTCCCACAAGCGAAGGGGGCTACGTTGACCGGGCAGTGTCCGGTGAATCAGCATGACTTGTGTCACCTTGACCAGGTTGAGGTCTCCCTTCAAGAGATCCTTAATGCGGCCTTGCAGCAGAGGAACGTCTTTGGGCAAGCCCCAATCTAACCCTGTGTTAATCCATGATGCTAACCGTGGTGGGGGGACCCGAGCGAAAGGCCGGAGGCGCCACCCATGCGGTGCCCCGAGGTGCGGTGATGTAGAACCACTCCTGTTGCCATAAGCCAAGATCCTCTTGAAAAGCGCCCTCGGGCCATGGAGCGTCGGCATTTCTTTTTATAGCAACGCCTCCGCACTCTGCGTGGCGCCCTTCTATTATCTTTGGTTCTACTTTGAAGGTCTTGAGCCACAATCCGAAGTGAGGGGTAACACGGAGGAACGCTTCGCACACAACTATGAACGAGGAGATATGGAGGATGGACTCCGGAGCTAAGTCGTGGAATTCCAGCCCATAATAAAACATCAGCCCCCTTACAAAGGGATCCGTTGGGAAGCCTAATCTCCGAAGGAAGTGGGATATGAACACCACACTCTCACTGGGCTGAGGGCTAGGGATCACCTGTCCTTGAACAGGCAACCTGTGCGAAATCTCGCTGGTCAGGAATTTAGCTTCCCTCAACCTTAAAACATCCTCCTCCGTAACGGAGGAGGGCATCCATCGGCCTTGGAGGTCAGAGCCGGACATTGTCGAAAGTCCGGTGTGCCTAGGATCTGGAAGCCTAGGGTGTTGGAACTCGAGGCGACGGGCGAGCTCATTTTGAGAATAGAAGAGGGGAACAGGGTCTTGGTCTCTTTATAAGAGGCAGAATATCAAGCGCCCTACCCGTAACCGTCTTGGACTAGCCTTTAATTAAGGCAAGCGTGCTAACGGGCACGATTGGGTTACCCACATCCGTATTAATGAGAATCCCGTTAAAAGGGGCACACGATCTCTGCTTTGACAAGACGTGCCAAGGAAACCGCCTCGCTGGCCATGCTGAGGTGGAGCAATGAAAACAATTTATATAAAGGGCTTGGCCGCAGTGTTATGACGCACTGCGGAATACGTCAGCAGATTTGATTTGTGTTAATATTATTCTCTATATGGCAATATGTGGAAACTTATTTTGCAGAGCCGGACACTATTTTTTGGTGTTTGTAATCTTCTTGAAGAACTTGGAGGAGGAACCCGCCTTGCAATGTCGAAGACAATCTACGCGCCGAACTCGTCGTCATTGAAGCCTGGTTCAGGGGCTACTGAGGGAGTCCTGGATTAGGGGGTGTTCAGATAGCCGGACTATACCTTCAGCCGGACTCCAGGACTATGAAGATACAAGATTGAAGACTTCGTCCCGTGTCCGGAAGGATCTTTTCTTGGCGTGGAAGGCAAGCTAGGCGTACAGATATTGGAGATCTCCTACCATTGTAACCGACTCTGTATAACCCTAACCCTATCTGGTGTCTATATAAACCGGAGGATTGTAGTCCGTAGGACAACCATCATCATACACAATCATACCATAGGCTAGCTTCTAGGGTTTAGCCTCCTTGATCTCGTGGTAGATCCACTCTTGTACTACCCATATCATCAATATTAATCTAGCAGGAGTAGGGTTTTACCTCCACCGAGAGGGCCCGAACCTGGGTAAAATAAAGTGTCCCTTGTCTCATGTTACCATCTGACCTTGACGCACAGTTCGGCACCCCCTACCCGGGATCCGCCTGTTTTGACACCGACAGCATACTTTATAGAACCTATGGCCAAGGCATAGGGAATGACTTTCATTCTCTTTCTATCTTCTGTCGTGGTCGGGTTTTGAGTCTAACTCAATTTCACACCTTGTAACACAGGCAAGAACTCTTTCTTTGACTGTTCCATTTTGAACTACTTCAAAATCTTGTCAAGGTATGTACTTATTGAAAAAACTTATCAAGCGTCTTGATCGATCTCTATAGATCTTGATGCTCAATATGTAAGGAGCTTCACCGAGGTCTTTCTTTGAAAAACTCCTTTCAAACACTCCTTTATGCTTTGCAGAATAATTCTACATTATTTCCGATCAACAATATGTCATTCACATATACTTATCAGAAATGTTGTAGTGCTCCCACTCACTTTCTTGTAAATAAAGGCTTCACCGCAAGTCTGTATAAAACTATATGCTATGATCAACTTATCAAAGCGTATATTCCAACTCCGAGATGCTTGTACCAGTCCATAGATGGATCGCTGGAGCTTGCATATTTTGTTAACACCTTTAGGATCGACAAAACCTTCTAGTTGCATCGTATACAACTCTTCTTTAATAAATCCATTAAGGAATGCAGTTTTGTTTATCCATTTGCCGGATTTCATAAAATGTGGCAATTGCTAACATGATTCGGACAGACTTAAGCATAGATACGAGTGATAAACTCTCATCGTAGTCAACACCTTGAACTTGTCGAAAACCTTTTGCGACAATTCTAGCTTTGTAGATAGTAACACTACTATCAGTGTATGTCTTCCTCTTGAAGATCCATTTATTTTCTATGGCTTGCCGATCATCGGGCAAATCCATCAAAGTCCATACTTTGTTCTCATACGTGGATCCCATCTCAGATTTCATGGCCTCAAACCATTTTGCGGAATCTGGGCTCATCATCGCTTCCTCATAGTTCGTAGGTTCGTCATGGTCAAGTAACATGACCTCCAGAATAGGATTACCATACCACTCTGGTGCGGATCTCACTCTGGTTGACCTACGAGGTTCGGTAGTAACTTGATCCGAAGTTACATGATCATCATCATTATCTTCCTCACTAATTGGTGTAGTAGTCACGGGAACAGATTTCTGTGATGAACTACTTTCCAATAAGGGAGCAGGTACAATTAGCTTGTCAAGTTCTACTTTCCTCCCACTCACTTCTTTCGAGAGAAACTCCTTCTCTGGAAAGGATCCATTCTCAGCAACGAGTATCTTGCCTTCGGATCTGTGATATAAGGTGTACCCAACTGTCTCCTTTGGGTATCCTATGAAGATATATTTCTCCGATTTGGGTTTGAGCTTATTAGGATGAAACTTTTTCATATAAGCATCACAATCCCAAACTTTAAGAAACGACAACTTTGGTTTCTTGCCAAACCACAGTTCATATTGTGTCGTCTCAACGGACTTAGATGGTGCCCCTTTTTAACGTGAATGCAGCTGTCTTTAATGCATAACCCCAAAACGATGTTGGTAAATCTGTAAGAAACATCATAGATTGCACTATATCCAATAAAGTATGGTTATGACGTTTGGACACACCATTATGTTGTGGTGTTCCAGGTGGCGTGAGTAGTGAAACTATTTCACATTGTTTTAACTGAAGACCAAACTCGTAACTCAAATACTCTTCTCCACGATCAGATCGTAGAAACTTTATTTTCTTGTTACGATGATTTTCCACTTCACTCTGAAATTATATGAACTTTTCAAATGTTTCAGACTTCTTATTTCATTAAGTAGATATACGCATATCTTCTTAAATCATCTGTGAAGGTTAGAAAATAATGATACTTGTCGCGAGCTTTAATATTCATCGGACCACATACATCATTATGTATGATTTCCAACAAATCTGTTGCTTGCTCCATTGTTCCGGAGAACGGCGTTTTAGTCATCTTGCCCAAGAGACATGGTTCGCAAGCATCAAGTGATTCCAAAATCCCATCAGTATGGAGTTTCTTCATGCGCTTTACACCAATATGACTTAAACGGCAGTGCCACAAATAAGTTGCACTATCATTATTAACTTTGCATCTTTTGGCTTCAATATTATGAATATGTGTATCACTACGATCGAGATACAATGAACCATTTTCATTGGGTGTGTAACCATATAAGGTCTTATTCATGTAAACAGAACAACAATTTATTCTCTTACTTAAATGAATAACTGTATTGCAATAAACATGATCAAATCATATTCATGCTCAACGCAAACACCAAATAACACTTATTTAGGTTCAACACTAATCTTGAAAGTATAGGGAGTGTACGAAGATGATCATATCAATCTTGGAACCACTTCCAACTCTCATCGTCACTTCACCCTTAACTAGTCTCTGTTTATTCTGCAACTCCTGTTTCGAGTTACTACTCTTAGCAATTGAATCAGTATCAAATACCGAGGGGTTGCTATAAACACTAGTAAAGTACACATCAATAACATGTATATCCAATATACCTTTGTTCACTTTGCCATCCTTCTTATCCACCAATTACTTGGGGTAGTTCTGTTTCTAGTGACCAGTCCCTTTGCAGTAGAAGCACTCAGTCTCAGGCTTAGGTCCAGACTTGGGCTTCTTCACTTGAGCAGCAACTTGCTTGCCGTTCTTCTTGAAGTTCCCCTTCTTCCCTTTGCCCTTTTCTTGAAACTAGTGGTCTTGTCTACCATCAACACTTGATGTTTTTCTCGATTTCTACCTTCGTCAATTTCACCATTACGAAGAGTTTGGGAATCGTTTCCGTTATCCCTTGCATATCATAGTTCATCACGAAGTTCTACTAACTTGGTGATGGTGACTAGAGAATTCTATTAATCACTATTTTATCTGGAAGATTAACTCCCACTTGATTCAAGCGATTGTAGTACCCATACAATCTGAGCACATGCTCACTAGTTGAGCAATTCTCCTCCATCTTTTAGCTATAGAACTTGTTGGAGACTTCATATCTCTCAACTCGGGTATTTGCTTGAAATATTAAATTCAACTCCTGGAACATCTCATATGGTCCATGACGTTCAAAACGTCTTTGAAGTCCCGATTCTAAACCGTTAAGCATGGTGCACTAAACTATCAAGTAGTCATCATATTGAGCTAGCCAAACGTTCATCAGCATCTGCTCCTGCAATAGGTCTGTCACCTAGCGGTGCATCAAGGACATAATTCTTCTGTGCAGCAATGAGGATAAACCTCAAATCACGGATCCAATCCGTATCATTGCTACTAACATCTTTCAACACAATTTTCTCTAGGAACATATCAAAATAAACATATGAAAGCAACAACGCGAGCTATTGATCTACAACATAGATATGCTAATACTACCAGGACTAAGTTCATGATAAATTAAAGTTCAATTAATCATATTACTTAGAACTCCCACTTAGATAGACATCCCTCTAATCCTCTAAGTGATCATGTGATCCATATCAACTAAACCATGTCCGATCATCACGTGAGATGGAGTAGTTTCAATGGTGAACATCACTATGTTGATCATATCTACTATATGATTCACGCTCGACCTTTCGGTCTTCGTGTTCCGAGGCCATATCTGTTATATGCTAGGCTCGTCAAGTCAAACCTGAGTATTCCGTGTGTGCAACTGTTTTGCACCCGTTGTATTTGAACGTAGAGCCTATCACACCCGATCATCACATGGTGTCTCAGCATGAAGAACTTTCGCAATGGTGCATACCCAGGGAGAACACTTGTACCTTGATAATTAGTGAGAGATCATCTTATAAAGCTACCGTCGAACTAAGCAAAATAAGATGTATAAAAGATAAACATCACATGCAATCAATATAAGTGATATGATATGTCCATCATCATCTTGTGCTTGTGATCTCCATCTCTGAAGCACCATCATGATCACCATCGTCACCGGCGCGACACCTTGATCTCCATCGTAGCATCGTTGTCGTCTCGCCAATTTCATGCTACTACGACTATCGCTACCGCTTAGTGATAAAGTAAAGCATTACAGGGCGATTGCATTGCATACAATAAAGCGACAACCATATGGCTCCTGCCAGTTGCCGATAACTCGGTTACAAAACATGATCATCTCATACAATAAAATTTAGCATCATGTCTTGACCATATCACATCACAACATGCCCTGCAAAAACAAGTTAGACGTCCTCTACTTTGTTGTTGCAAATTTTACGTGGCTGTTACGGGCTTAAGCAAGAACCAATCTTACCTACGCATCAAAACCACAACGATAGTTATCTTACCGAGAGGGCCCAGAGATACCTCTCCGACATTTGGAGTGACAAATCCTAATCTCGAAATACGCCAACCCAACAAGTACCTTCGGAGACACCTGTAGAGCACCTTTATAATCACCCAGTTACGTTGTGACGTTTGGTAGCACACAGTGGCTCTCTCCTCCACCACCTCTCCTCCCTCCCACCTGCTTTCCACCTCCAATGGAGATCTCTAGCTGCCACCACCAAGGGAGGCCTCCTTCATTGGGACTTTACTCCTGGTCCGTCCCTGGCCGATCAGGTGAGACGTAAGTTTGGTTTTACGGTGCACTTCTCTCCATCAAGGGACACCAAGGAATTCTTTTTGGTAGTCTCCTCCTCGGCTTCTTTTCCCCTCACGGTTGACTCGGTTGGATTAGCCCTCCAATGTTGCATTGGGGGAATTTTCTCTGGCTTCAATGTTGTGGCTATTACCTCCCGATCATTTCGATTTTCTGTCGCCAACAATAAGGTGGGACATTTCATCTATGGTCTTAAGGATCGTGTCTGGCCAGATTTCGTATGCCATTTCCACTTGTTCAATGGCCGTTTTGCTAAGCATTTTTTGGTTCTCATTGGCATGCGGACAAAGTATTGGTTGAGATCTTGGATCGTCGCCCTGTGGCCATATCTGCTTCTCTTGATTTCTTACGTAATGGACAGTCCAATGATCCATCATTGGCCAAAGAACTTAGCAAGTTTAATCTTATCAACTTGAAGCACTGGAATTTTTCTAATACTCATGATCATGAGGCTTCTACTTCTTTTTTGGTCGATCACCATGACACAATTCAAATTCAATCTGGGGCTGCCACAACGCCACCTCAGCAGGGCAACGTTAGCGCATTACCAACTGATCGCCTAGCATTAATGGCGCATTATCTTTCCCAGGCGGAGTCTGAGGGTGATTTACTTAAAGAGTGCATTTCTTTTGGACAATTCAAATGCCCTGTACGTGCCCAATACCCACCACTCCCGCAAGGTTTCCTTAAATTTGCTTTCCGATATGCCCCGCCCCATGACGTGTGGCCCCTGATGCTTAGCGCTTAGCATAAGGCTGATTTAGCCCAGGCAGATTATTCCGCGGATGACATTCATTCTCTTGCGGCTAATTGGGCCGCCCTTTGTGCTAGATGCCTACAATGGGGACACTGCAGGATCGCTTGCCAAGCCCGCCTGATTTGCATTAACTGCTCGGTCCCAGATCATAAAACAGGGGACTGCCCAAAACGTACCAACCGTGAAACTAGCTCCCTGCCTGGGTCAAACAAGGAGACTGCTATTATTCACCCGCGATCTTTGGGACATCCTTTTTCCACCCAACGCATGACCACCGCTTCTGCAAGGACCGTCCGATGCACTATTTGTGGATTCTATGACCACGTGGCATCATCTTGCCGTACTGCTGCTTTCCAACGGAAATGGAAATGGGTTGCGAAGGCAACTTTGCCTCCCACCGCCCCCATTCACGCTTCAGCTTCCGCCTCGAGAACCCAGTGGGACGCACCCCGTCCAGTCCCATCGCCACAGTCTGACGACTTGCTGCAGCTTGCGCCATTGCAATCGCATCCCACCTACGCTCCACCGTCCTCCCCTTGGCTCCCTGCCTTCTCAATGGCGAACTACCCTTTGAACCATGTGCCCTTCCTCCCGTCGGGTTTCGCCGTTGAGCCAGGGCCAGCCGACCGTGTTGTTCGCAGCGGCACGGTCATTGGCCCGATTGCTCCTCTCAGCCATGAGTTCCTGGCCATTGCTGAAGCCAATGAGTATGTGCCCCTGCATCGCCGAGCCATAGTCCGCCATCGGATCACAACTCTGCTCCAAGAATCACAGCTTTTCACTACAGAGGTCAGTGACCACCCCCTTGGTGTTGGGATTTTTGGTTTTGTGGATTCCTTTATGAGAGACACTGCTGTCAACACACCGCTTGAGCTTGAGGATGAAGATCTGTTGATCACCTTTGTCCCGCATAATGCGGCTCTTAATCGTAGAGCTGCATCGTTTGGGCCTGAGATTTGGCTTATGTTTTTTGGCTTTCCATACGACTATCAGACGGATTATTACATCACTAAGGCCTTGGGTGGATATGGTTCATTAGTTTCCTGGTATAATCCGCGTCAAGATCCCAGGTTCATCCTTCTGAAAGTCGGAGTCCTTAGTCTGCGCCTCATCCCCATGAGCTTTGTGGTATGGCAGTTGGGTGGTGCGCGTGATAGTTGGACTGTTGTAGTGACCATCCTTCGCAACAATGATTGGAATGGCCTCCTCCCTGAGGTACCTGCTGCACCTGAGGAAATGCCACCCCCCCGATGGCAACCCCCATCCGCAGTTTGGCCCTGAACTCACTGCAGAACAGTTATATCAACAACAAGTTCACAATTGGCTAGTTCAGAATGGGGCACCCGCAGCTGGCAACAATGAGGCTCAACAAGTGGATGACACCTCTAGCTGGGGCACCTGGGAGACGCCTGCAGCTCCCCCACTCCCACAAATGCCACCCCATTTGGTGAACTACCAAGCCTGGCTTGTTGCGCAGGGTCTGACGGTGCAACATGGGTTAGTCCCTGAGAACAATGTCACTGATAATGCTCTCCAAGCCTGGAATGATTCGATCACCCAGTCTGACAGTTCCCGCTCGACCCAGTCTGATATTCTCATCCTGGCTGACCCAGCTATACAGCTTTCTGACAGTTCAAGCTCTGAATCTCTAAACATTACATTGGAGATCAATGATCAAGGTGTCAGGTTTGGCCTATCTGCCCAAGGTGATGAGATCCTTTCCAGGCTGTTGAATGACCCAATCCCACGCCTGCATCTCAACACATTCATCTTCCAAGCGGTCAGCCCAATGCTTGCAACCTTTGGACCCTGGAGAGAGGGGTTTGGACTGAGAAGAAACCAGGTTCAGTTGTCTGTCTTGATCACACAGGATTCTGCTGGTCTGAACTTTTCCCAGCAATCGAGCTCTACTTCTGCTGTGGCTGCCTCCTCTGTGAGCATTGAGGACCTCTCTGAACATGCTAGTGTGGAAAACGCCATTGTGGCCACCACGCCGCCCCACATTGAAGATGCCCCATTGGTCAGAGAACAAGATGTGCACATCCCACCTTCAGATACTCCTGTGATCTCAGAGGCAACTGCCCCTCTGGCCACCACTGGCCCGCGTCCCCGTAGAGCCAGGTCTGCCGTCCCCATTTCCACAACTGAAGTGCGCTGCAGTCTCCGTTCCAACAAGTATGATGGGTTCAAGGTTCCTCCCCTCTCTGACAATCGCAAGAACAGTTCCAAAGTTAAACCCCGTGTAATCCCGTCAATCGGCACATCAACATCTGCTGCTACTTCTGCTGGTGAGATCCCGCCCCCAACTCCTATAGTTACTCTGCAATCCATTGGAACCAACAGATGTGCTATACCTGCGACTGAACTTTCTGAAGAAGCCCTGCTTGCTGAAACTGCTGCTATGCCCGAATCCTCTGCCTCTTCGAATGCCAGTGATGACCAGGGAGAGGATCTCTCCCACACTTGTGCTTAATTTTGGAATTCCATATGACGTCGATGAGCTGCTGGAATGTGCTCTCATGGAATATTCGTGGGCTCAATTCTGAGAAGAAGCGTCTGGCTCTGAATAATGCTATCTCTATTAGCGGCTGTGCTATCGTTCGTCTTCAGGAAACTAAGATGCCTGAGGTTTCTTTTGCTTATATTAAAACTTGTTGTCCTAGACAATTTGATCGTTTTGCTTTCATCCCTTCGCGTGGCGCCTCTGGGGGGGTTGCTTACAATCTGGAAAAGCTCGGTTTTCTCTGGTTCAGTACTCTTGTCTGATCCTTTTGCGCTAGCCATCGAGTTCGTTAGCACACAATCATCTCAACGTTGGACGTTAGTTAACATATATGGCCCTTGCGCTGGTGCTGACAGGGATGCCTTCACGCAATGGTTGTACGATATTCAAATACCCCAGAACCAAGATTGGTTACTTTTGGGTGATTTTAACTACATGCGAGCTCCGGACAATCGTAATAAACCTGGGGGGAACATTCATGATATGATTACGTTTAATGACATCATTCGCCAGCAGCAACTGATTGAGCTCCCGGTGAAAGGCAGAACCTACACTTGGAGCAATATGCAGACCGATCCTCTGCTTGAGCAGATCGATTGGTTCTTCACTTCCTTGCATTGGACTAACGTATATCCTAAGACGCTCGTTAAACCCCTTGGCAAGCCCGTTTACGATCACATCCCTTGTGTTGTCACCATCGAAACCAAAATCCCCCGATCCAAACTCTTTTGTTTTGAAGCATACTGGATCTTGCACCCAGGGTTTATGGACACAGTTCGAGAGGTTTGGGAACGGCCAGTGAGAAATGCAAATGCAGCCACAACCCTCTGCCGAAAATTCAAATCTCTTCGACACGCTCTCAAGATCTGGAGTAAGAATATCTCTCGTCTATCAGTGGCCATCATGAACTGTAATGAGGTACTAGCAGATTTCGATGAACTGGAAAATAAACGAATCCTTTCAATTCCAGAAATGAACTTCAGACGTATTCTTAAGTCACACCTGCTGAGACTGCTCAAATACCAAAAACTCTATTGGAAGAAGCGTTGTACTATTCGCTGGATCAAGTTTGGTGATGAAAACTCCAAATTTTTCCAAGCAGTGGCTATGGAACGTTATCGACAAAACATTATCTCCTCACTACAGCTAGAGGATGGCACACTGGCTGACAATCATCCCGCAAAAGAGGCCCTCTTGTTTCAAACTTACAAAAACCGGCTGGGTACGGTCTCCCCCTCAGACATGAAATTTGATCTCCCCAACATTATACCCCGAGCTACAAATCTTGACCAACTTACCAATCCTTTTTCACATGAGGAAACCGATAATGTGGTAAAAGGTATGCCTCCGGACCGCGCTCCCGGCCCGGATGGCTTTAGTGGGGCGTTTTTGAAAGCCTGCTGGCCCATCATTCGACATGATTTTTACGCCCTATGTGATTAGTTCTATGAAGGTATGTTAGATGTCACCAGTATCAATGATGGGCTTATCACACTCATACCTAAAACCAACTCCCCAGAAACAGTCAATGACTACAGACCCATTACTTTGCTTAACTGCTGCCTCAAGTTAATTACCAAACTCCTAGCGGACAGACTTCAACGTGTCATTCTCACCCTTGTTCACCGGAATCAATATGGGTTCATTAAAGGGCGTACTATACAAGATTGTCTGGCATGGGCTTACCAATATCTTTACCAATGCCAAAGTTCGGGCCGGCTAATCGTTCTTCTTAAACTTGATTTTGCCAAAGCATTCGATACCATCGCGCATGAACCGATGATTTGCATTATGCAGCACATGGGCTTCAACGACAAATGGATCTCTTGGATCAGGTGCCTCTTCTCCTCGGGATGCTCGTCCGTCCTTCTTAATGGAGTCCCAGGCCGTCAGTTCCATTGCCGATGCGGTGTGCGACAAGGTGACCCTCTGTCCCCCCTCATTTTCGTACTGGCAGCTGAACTGCTACAAGCTGCGGTCAATGATGCTTATCAACGCGGAGATATCAACCTACCTTTTCCCTGCAATGGGCAAAATGATTACCCTGTGATCCAATATGCGGACGACACCCTCCTTGTCCTGCCTGCTTGTCCGTACCAGGCTGCCCGTGTCAAGAACATTCTATCGGACTATGCATCCTCTATTGGCCTCAAAATCAACTTTCACAAGTCAACGCTCATACCAATCAACTTGGACGTAAGTGCAGCCTCTAGTCTTGCTGCTGTTTTCGGCTGCAATGTGGGCACTATGCCTTTCACCTACCTTGGCTTGCCTCTTGGCACTGCAAGACCAACCATTCAATAATTCATGCCTCTAGTTTGCAAAATGGAGCGTCGTCTCACTGCCACGATCGCTATGATGTCTTATGGAGGCCGCCTCTCCTGGCTCAATGCATCGGTCACATCCCTCTTGGTGTTTGCCATGTGCACGCTCAAGTTCCCTCCAAAGCTGATTGAAATTCTTGACAAGATTCGAAGGAGATGTCTCTGGACAAAGAAAACCGACCAAGGTGACAAGTGCAACTCGCTTGCAGCTTGGGAACTGGTGTGCAAACCCAAGTGCAAGGGTGGGTTAGGAGTAATCAACATCAAAATCCACAACGAAGCCCTCCTGCTGAAATTTCTTCGCAAATTTTATAACAAACTGGACGTACCATGGGTCACTATGCTTTGGGATAATCAGTACGCTAACCAGGTGCCTCATGCGGTTGATCTGGTAGGATCTTTCTGGTGGAAAGACATTCTCAAATTAACACCCATCTACCGAGGGATCACCCGTATCCAAGTAGTTGATGGCTCCACTACGCTGCTCTGGAAAGACTTGTGGTCCAATGATGTGCTTCAAACATCGCACCCGCGTGCTTTCTCCTTTGCTCTGCAGGAAGACATGACGATCGCTGACTTCTGGACCAATACTGAACTGCATGAAACCTTCCACCTACCGCTATCTGCTCGTGCGCTCAACGAGGTCCGAGATGTCCAACATGCAGCACTCTGTTTACACCCAACTACAGCAATATCTGACGTTTGGCACTATGCTTGGGGGGCAGCTGAATACAAGCCAAAGGACTACTATAACAACTTCTTCCGAGATGCAACAGCTCACCCCATCTTCCAGCTCCTTTGGAAATCAAACTGCACGATGAAAATTAAAGTTTTTGGATGGCTCCTGCTGCACGACAGGTTAAACACACGTGACATGCTAAGGAGAAGGCACTATGACATTGGGAATGATTTCGCATGTCTTCTTTGTGGGCAACATGCAAACGAAACCCTCGAGCATATGATCTTCACCTGTCAGTTCAGCGAAAGGTGCTGGACCAAGATAGGTGTTCATTGGATTGACTTTCAAAATAGGTTTGATGCGTTGCAAGCCACACAACCCACCTGGCCCAACCCTTTTTTCATTGAGGTATTCTTCACGGCTGGCTGGAGTTTGTGGAAGGAAAGAAACAATAACCACTTCAGAAGTGTAACCCCAAGCATTGCATCTTGGTACCACCGATTCAAAGAAGATCTGGGGCTTCTGCAGCATAGGGTTAAGGGTACGCGTAGAGCTGCTCTGCTTTCATATTGTGGCACACTTAGCTGAGCCGTCCTGTACTTTTTTCTTCCACCCTTAACACTTAGAGACAAGTGTACAAATAGTGATCATGGCGTAGTTGTCCCACCCCTGGTGGCTTCACCAGGAGTGGAGATGGATGTGTATGTGCGTGGTATGTCTATGTAAACACCCCATTTATATAGATATATGAAAATATACAGTGGGAGTTCTCTCCCACTGTCAAGTCAAAAAAAACATGTATAAGTCATGAGGAAAGCAATAGCAACAAACTAAACGATCAAGTGCTAAGCTAACGGAATGGGTCAAGTCAATCAGATCATTCATCTAATGATGTGATACCATTAATCAAATAACAACTCTTTGTCTATGGTTAGGAAACATAACCATCTTTGATTAATGAGCTAGTCAAGTAGAGGCATACTAGTGACACTCTTGTTTGTCTATATATTCACACATGTATTATGTTTTCGGTTAATACAATTCTAGCATGAATAATAAACATTTATCATGAAATAAGGAAATAAATAATAACTTTGTTATTGCCTCTAGGGCATATTTCCTTCATCTCTATGTTAGCTAAATCCTGGACCATGTGTGTTGGTCCGTGTAAGTGTAGTTGGGTTGCATGGCACAAGCATAACCGTAGCTGGGTTGTGTGTGGCATGTGGCCAAGTTCAGAAATGTACTCCATGTTGCCATGTTAGTGCAACCTATCAATGTTATGTGTTGAAATGTCCGGGGCCTCAACTGTCCGGATAGACGAGCTACTGTCAGCGCCACCATTGCTGCTTCTTCTTGCCATATTGTGTGTCTACAGGAGACAAAGCTTCACAATGTTGACATCTTCACAGCTTCCTTCTTAGGAGGGAGCAGACTGCGCAGTTTTGCGCAAAGGCCGGCGAACGGCACTCGTGGAGGCATTTTGCTGCTCTAGGATTATCACCTTGTGGAAATGTCTAACATCGCAGCTACCACCTTCTGCCTGTCCGCCATGGTCCGTATTTGTGACTCCGATGTGCAATATAAGCTCACCACCGTGTACGGCCCCGTGGATTCTTCTTGCAAAGATGCCTTCTTCGCGGAGCTTATTAGCCAAAAACCGCCCAACGGTATGCCATGGCTTGCGGCTGGGGATTTCAACCAAATTTATCGTGCAAGAGACAAAAATAAAAGGCATGTCAATCGAAGTAGAATTAATCGGTTCCGAGCTACACTCCAAAGTTCTGAGCTTAAAGAGATACACTTGCAAAATAGGAGGTTCACTTGGAGCAACGAGAGGGAAAATCTGACTATGTGCAAACTGGACTCGTTTTTTTGCAATGCCGAGTGGGACACCACTTTCAGCACTCATCTGCTTCACGCCCTCTCGTCCTCACTATCTGATCACTGCCCGCTTCTCCTCACCGATGACAAGGGGCCTCGGAGGCCTAGAACCTTCAAGTTTGAAAAAAATTGGATTGCTATGCCCGGCTTTATCGAGGTGGTCAAAAAGGCTTGGATCGAGCCGCTCGAGCACGTTGAGCCATATCAAGTCCTGTTCCATAAGCTCAAGAAGGTGGCTCTCCGCCTTTCCGAATGGAGTAGGGGCCTTTTCTCCAAGGCAAAGGTTCACCTACATGCCGCCCTGTTGGTGATCCTACGCCTCGACATCGCTCAGGAGACCCGACAACTCTCCCCCGAGGAGAGTGACCTTAGGGCGAGGCTTAAAAGGAGGGTCATTAGCTTGGTCGTGCTTGAGAGAGCTCAGAAAAAGCAAAGTGTGAGAATTGCTAACCTCAAAGAGGGTGATGCCAACACCAAGTTCTTCCATCGCCGGATTAATGCTAGAAGGAGGAAAAATCACATTCATAGGCTAAAGCATGACCAAGGGTGGATCACCGAGCATGACGCTAAGGAGAAGCTCATTCTGGACCACTTTTCTGAAGTGATGAAAAAAGGGAGCAGATGCAATAAGGATCTAAACTGGGAGGAGCTCAACTTTGAGGTACATGACTTGCACGGCCTCGACTCACCCATCACCGTTGAGGACGTACGTGAGGCAATCAATGACATGCCAAGTGACAAGGCACCCGGGCCGGACGGCTTCACTGGAGCTTTTTTTAAGAAGTGTTGGAACGTCATTAAGTTCGACATGATGAGGGTGATACACCAGTTTGACTCCCTTCACACATCTAGTCTCCATTGGCTCAACTCCACAAATATAGTGATGTTGCCCAAGAAAGAGGGCGCGGAGGGGATTGCGGACTACATGCCCATTAGTCTCATTCATGCTGTCGCCAAGATTATCGCAAAAATTCTTTCCATCCATCTCGCCCCGCACATGAACAGCTTGGTCTCCAACGCCCAAAGTGCATTCATCAAGAGCAGAAGCATCCACGATAACTTCATGTGTGTCCGGAACTTGGCCCGTAGGCTACACAAATGCAGGACTCTGTCTCTCCTGTTCAAGCTAGATATACGCAAAGCCTTCGACTCGGTCAGATGGGAATACATCCTCGACCTCCTTCAAGCACGGTAGGGGCCTTCGGCAGGGGGACCCCCTATCCCCGCTCCTTTTTGTCATTGCAATTGACACACTCCAACAACTACTGGAGCTGGCAACCCAAAAAGGACTACTCCACAAAATTCGTGGGAGAGGGATCATGGTGCGAACTTCACTCTATGCAGACCATGCGGCTGTTTTCATGGCTCCAATCAAAAAAGATATTGACAACCTCTCAGCCATTTTGCGTGGATTCGGGGAGGTCACCGTACTATGCACCAATTTTCACAAGAGCTCGGTTGTGCCCATTCGATGCAATCACCTAAACCTGGAGCACATTCTGCAAGGATTGCCAGCTAACAGGGCGTCCTTCCCCATAAGATATTTGGGTCTTCCATTATCCGTCTGGCAGCTTAAGAAGGTGAATCTGCAATTTCTTGAGGACAAAATTGCGACCAAGTTGGTGACATATGAGGGGCAAAACATCACCACCATTGGACGAACGACCCTTGTTAAGTCTGTCGCCACCTCGCAAGCGGTTTATTTCATCACATCTTTGGTCATACCGCCGGGCATTCTTCACAATATCAACAAACTTGAGCGGGCTTTCCTTTGGTCGGGATCGGATAAGACGACGGGCACCAAATGCAAGGTAAACTGGGAGATGGTTTGCCGCCCGTGCGAATATGGCTGCCTAGGGGTTCTCAACACCGATAAATTCGCACGGGCCTTGCGCTTGAGATGGCCATGGTTTGAATGGACGGCACCACAAAAATTGTGGGTGGGCTTGGGAAATCCATGTAATGAGGAGGACCTTGACTTCTTCTATGTGTCCACGACCATCACCATGGGGAACGGCGCTAAAACGCCTTTTTGGGATTCTCCCTGGCTCCATGGGTGCAAGCCTAAGGATGTTGCCCCGCTCGTCTTTGCGGCCTCCTCAAGGAAGAATTGGAAGGTGCGGGAGGCCCTACAAAATAATGCATGGATCCTCAAGATCAACACCTCCACGGTTGTCTCCGTTGAGCACATCCGACAATTCTTTACACTATGGGCACTTGTGAATGATGTGCATCTGGATGCACTCTCTGAAGATACTATTGTGTGGAAGCATATGACAAGCGGGCACTACACTGCGGCCTCCGCCTACAAGGCCCAATTCCTTGGCTTGGTTCTCTCTTCCATGGACCAAATGGTTTGGAAAACTTGGGCGCCACCAAAGGCTAAATTCTTCGCTTGGTTGGCTATCCAAGACAGAATTTGGACCGCGGATAGACTACAAAAAAACGTGGATGGCCAAATTGTGGTCTTTGTACCCTTTGCAAGCGAGAGCAAGAAAGTGGACCGCATCTTTTCTTCAAATGCCGCTTCACTATTAGGCTATGGAGCTTGGTCATTGCAAAATTTGGGCTTCATCATATGGACACCTCTATGTGGCATCTTGAGAGTTCGGTCAAGGAATGGTGGACAAATAGGACCGGCGCCGGAGTCCCCAACAGGAAGGCCATGGCCTCTCTAACCATGCTCGTGTCATGGACCATTTGGAACGAGCGGAATGCCCGTGTTTTCCGGAACAAGAGTGCTCCACCACCAATCTTGCTAAACAACATCATTTGCGAGGCAAACCTTTGGATCACCGCCGGAGCAAAAAAATTAGGGAACATTATTTTGTGTGAGTAATCTTCCATGCCGTGTAAAAGTGTGCCCTTGTAACAAACTCTATCCTCTTCTTATTTAATAGATGAGGCAAATCTTTTGCCTCCGTTTCGAAAAAAAAACTAACACAAGATACTCAAGTTGCCTTGCATCAAAGCCAACGGGTTCATCGACATAATCTTGTATTCTTGATCCACCTTCTTCGAATTCATTTCCTCTACATGGACTTCCAACCTCTTGGATTATGTTTGACCACTTTGTACTTTAAAAGAATCAGGATCAGGTCTAACTAAGGTATAATAGAGCACAGTAACAATAACAGAGGGTTCTTTTAATTGTAGTCAAACTCAGTCTTTACAAGATGCATTTGTCCATTTACCAAATATGTACTAGTAATATTGTGGGTGTCATATTTATGTTCGTTTTGCCACTCCTAGGGCTATCTAGTAGGTAACCCGGCAACAGGTGAAAGGATCGACGAAGCCTCCAAAGTACCATTTGCTCACGGATTTGGTGTAATATCAGATCAATTATATGAGGTAATTATCTTCACATGTATCCACTATTCCCATTCATCTGTTCATACAACTATGTTGCAACAGTTGTGGTATAAATACAATTATCGCATAATTTTTCTTGCTGGTTCATATAATTTTCTTTCGTACAGTCGATATCGGAGCATTGTCATGGGCAAGACTACGAGAGTCCTACAAGCGTGTTGTGTGCTAAAGCTCTGGGTACTTTCCATAGTGTAAGAATACGCCAGTCAACGTATCTTTTACTCCATAGAAGATATGAAGCAACTATATGATGTAGTACTAGTACTCCAATTGCAGCTTCTGTCCGAACTTATGTTGCCCCATATTTTGTCGGACAAATGCGTTTACGCATCTACCGGACCGCGTGCGGAGATGGACGATTCGACTGGTGCCGGCAGGAAGATCTTATGTGAGGAAGCTGGAACCAAAATGGGGAAACGACTGAAGCATCCGCCGGTTCGTCCTCCACTCGACTGTGTGGTAAGTCAACATTATCATGTGTATGCCCACCTCTACCCTGTGTGTGCTCCCGGCCCGTTCACTGGACTGACGATCCTGCTGCGCTGCATACGTGATGGATCAGCATTACGCCCACTACCTGTCGTATTTCTGGGCGAACGACGAGCGCACCCGAGACGCCCTCGGCGTCAAGGAGGGCACCGTGGACGAGTGGGTGAGGTGCCAAGACGGCGGCGTCCCGTACACGAAGGACCTGGCGAGCAGCATCAAGTATCACCGGAACGTTACAGCCAACGGCTACCGCGCGCTTGTATACAGGTCCTGACATTTTGCCCTGAATGCATAATAAACTAGGATCGGTTGGAGTGAGCCAGCTGAAAGATTTTTCGATAAGGGGCGATTTCATTATCTCAAAATGTAGCATCAAGCTGATACGAGCCAGCTGAAATTCTGATAGTATTTTGTTTGGTGTCCATTGCAGCGGCGACCACGATTCGGTGGTGCCACACCTGGGGACGCAAGCGTGGGTGAGATCCCTTGGCTTCCCGATCGTTGATGACTGGAGGGCATGGCATCTCAATGGCCAGTCTGCCGGGTTCGTCCTCGTCGTCTCCTTATCATTGCGTTGCATGCTCTGTTTATTTCACTCACTGACAGTGATTCATCTGCTTTCTTTTCACTGGTTTGCAGATTCACCATAACTTACTCCAACAACATGACGTTCGCGACCGTGAAGGTAAGCAAATTACTCCACCATCTCTGCGTGTGTTGGTGGGATGCACGGTTTAGTACACCATCGGACATCGGTTCTAAATTGTTGCTCTGGTTTTGGTTTTCAGGGAGCCGGTCACACGGCGCCTGAGTACGAGCCTGACAGGTGCTTCGCCATGTTCAGCCGTTGGATACTGAATCAACCACTGTAGTCTATTGTATTCTTTCCATTGGGAAAAACTGCACATGCAGTTCCCATAAAATAAACCTGCACATGTAGTTCCCATAAAATAAACCTGCACATGCAGGATGTTTTGATGCATGATATGACTTTCTGACTTTCCGTTCGACTCATCTCCCCAATGCGCGGGTTGAATATCTGTTTTTTCTTTTCTTTTGAGAACTGGTTTCTGGAGGTTTTGGCAAGAGACATACGGTTCTAGACATATGTCTGTTGTCCCATGTTCGGTCATTTGATAAGGCATGTAGCTGCCATTTTGCACCGTATAGAATATTGTCTTCTACAAATCATTCTGATTTTTTTAAGAGTGTCTTCAAGTGTAGCTTTGATACCTTTATTTTTTTTATTTTCATTATTGCCTTCCATTAATTTTATACTTCTACTTTAGGGATCTCATTTTCAGCCGTCTAGCTCATTTTTTTTCTCTAGAAAGAGCAACTCTCAGCAAATTTGGGCTAGCCTCCGACCTCCTCTCAGCCACGACCCGCCTTGCCCTGCTTCTCACCGCCAGTGGAACCGGTCAGCCCCGCTCGCTCCCTCATAGCCCTTCCTTACTCTCCGTCACCTTCTACTCACTCACCGGCGCTAAAATCAGCCTTTTTTCTGCCACCAAGGTCCCCTTTGGACGGGAACAAAAACGCTGAACATCAAAGATGTTGTAGAAGACTGACATGCGAGCCCATGCCTGACGACATCACTAGAACAGCCAGGTTGACCGCCGATGTCGTTGCCGCTACATCCGGTCGCATGTGTTACCTTCCAGCCCTGGAATTGTCTTTGCGGATTGTTAAGGAAATCCGTAACTGGTAGATGCTCGGTCGGCTTGGGAGTAGCGATTAATCGGTGAATCAACAAATTAACTGAATTAATCGGTCGACCATTAATCGGTAGATTAAACAGTAACCTAGCCAACATATATCTATATTTTTATGTACTATACCATACTCTCATGCTCTCAGTTATGTAATATACCAAAATATGTTACAATTTGGTCGAACCCTATCTATTGAGGAGCGAGAGGGGGGTGGGAGAGGTTACGGGCCAAAAATTTGAGCTTTGTTTTCCCATAAGTTAATGGGATAGCAACGAATAATGGCCTGGCAACCTATTACTTGGTCTCACATTCAAGTTAATCCGCCTGACAAGTTAATGTGACGAATATGTGTTATTCGATTCGGTCATCCTACGAGTAGCGATTAACTAGCCCGTTAACTGATTAATCAGATGAATTCTTGAACACTGGACTATTTAGCAACATACCCCGGGTCCTCTGCCGCCATTCCTGTTGGGGAACGTAGTATTTCAAAATTTTCCTACGATCACGCAAGATCTATCTAGGAGAAGCATAGAAACGAGCGGGGAGAGTGTGTCCACATACCCTCGTAGACCGAAAGCGGAAGCATTTAGTAACGCGGTTGATGTAGTCGAACATCTTCGCGATCCAACCGATCCAAGTACCGAATGCACGGCACCTCCGTGATCTGCACAAGTTCAGCTCGGTGACGTCCCTCGTACACTTGATCCAGCTGAGGCCGAGGGAGAGTTTCGTCAGCACGACCGCGTGGTGACGGTGATGATAAAGTTACCGGCGCAGGGCTTCGCCTAAGCACTACGACAATATGACTGAGGTGAAAAACTATGGAGGGGGCACCGCACAAGGCTAAAGATCAACTTGTGTGTCTATGGGGTGCCCCCCTCCCCGTATATAAAGGAGGGGAGGAGTAAGAGGGCCGGCCCCAAGGGGTGCGCCCAAGGGGGGGATTCCTACTCCTAGTAGGAGTAGGTTTCCCCTTTCCTAGTCCAAGTAGGAGAAGAAGGAAGAAGAGGAAGAAGAGAAGGAAAGGGGGTCGGCCCCCTAGCCCTAGTCCAATTTGGTTTGGGCTAGGGAGCGCGTGCCACACATTGGCCTGCTTCCTTCTTCCACCACTAGGCCCATGAGGCCCAATAACTTCCCGGGGGGTTCCGGTAACCCCCGGTACTCCGAAACGACCCGAACCATTCCGGTGTCTGAATTGTTGGAAATATGCCCTAGAGGCAATAATAAATAGGTTATTATTATATTTCCTTGTTCATGATAATCGTTTATTATCCATGCTAGAATTGTATTGATAGGAAACTCAGATACATGTGTGGATGCATAGACAACACCATGTCCCTAGTAAGCCTCTAGTTGACTAGCTCGTTGATCAATAGATGGTTACGGTTTCCTGACCATGGACATTGGATGTCATTGATAACGGGATCACATCATTAGAAGAATGATGTGATGGACAAGACCCAATCCTAAGCCTAGCACAAGATCGTGTAGTTCGTATGCTAAAGCTTTTCTAATGTCAAGTATCATTTCCTTAGACCATGAGATTGTGCAACTCCCGGATACCGTAGGAATACTTTGGGTGTGCCAAACGTCACAACGTAACTGGGTGGCTATAAAGGTGCACTACGGGTATCTCCGAAAGTGTCTGTTGGGTTGGCACGAATCGAGACTGGGATTTGTCACTCCGTATGACGGAGAGGTATCTCTGGGCCCACTCGGTAGGACATCATCATAATGTGCACAATGTGATCAAGGAGTTGATCACGGGATGATGTGTTACGGAACGAGTAAAGAGACTTGCCGGTAACGAGATTGAACAAGGTATTGAGATACAGACGATCGAATCTCGGGCAAGTACTATACCGCTAGACAAAGGGAATTGTATACGGGATTGATCGAATCCTCGACATCGTGGTTCATCCGATGAGATCATCGTGGAACATGTGGGAACCAACATGGGTATTCAGATCCCGCTGTTGGTTATTGACCGGAGAACGTCTCGGTCATGTCTGCATGGTTCCCGAACCCGTAGGGTCTACACACTTAAGGTTCGATGACGTTAGGGTTATAAAGGAAGTTCGTATGTGGTTACCGAATGTTGTTCGGAATCCCGGATGAGATCCCGGACGTCACGAGGAGTTCCGGAATGGTCCGGAGGTAAAGATTTATATATAGGAAGTATGGTTTTGGCCACCGGAACTGTTCTGGGCATCACCGGTAGTGTACCGGGACCACCGGAGGTGTTCGGTGGTCCACCAAGTGGGGCCACCGGCCCCGAAGGGCTGCATGGGCCAAGTGTGGAAGGGGACCAGCCCCAGGTGGGCTGGTGTGCCCTCCCACAAGGCCCAAGGCGCAAGGGAAGAGGAGAGGGGGCAAACCCTAAGGGCAGATGGGCCCTAAGGCCCATGCTCCCTGCGCCTCCCTCTCCTCCCCCTCTTGGACGCCACCCAAAACCCATCTAGGGCTGCCGCCCCTCTAGGGGTGGGAACCCTAGAGGGGGCGCACCCTCCTCCCCTTCCCTTATATATATGAGGCCTAGGGGCTGCCCAACATACGCGATCTGATCTCTCCCTGTTGGTGCAGCCCTGCCTCTCTCCTCCTCATATCTCGTAGTGCTTGGCGAAGCCCTGCTGGATCACAACGCTCCTCCACCACCACCACGCCGTTGTGCTGCTGCTGGATGGAGTCTTCCTCAACCTCTCCCTCTCTCCTTGCTGGATCAAGGCACGGGAGACGTCACCGGGCTGTACGTGTGTTGAACGCGGAGGTGCCGTCCGTTCGGCACTTGGTCATCGGTGATTTGGATCACGACGAGTACGACTCCATCAACCCCGTTCACTTGAACGCTTCCGCTTAGCGATCTACAAGGGTATGTAGATGCACTCTCTTTCCCCTCGTTGCTGGTTTCTCCATAGATAGATCTTGGTTACACGTAGGAAAATTTTAAATTTCTGCTACGTTCCCCAACACGAATGTACCCTTCCAGCATATGAATCTTTATGTCTCTACCATTTCGAGACTCCTCGTCATGACCGTGATCTCATCCAGGACTCTGAACAACCTTCGGTACATAAAATCACATAAACTCATAATACGAATCGTCATCAAACGTTAAGCGTGCGGACCCTACGGGTTCGAAAAGTATGTAGACATGACCGAGACACATCTCCGGTCAATAACCAATAGCGGAACCTGGATGCTTATATTGGCTCCCACATATTCTACGAAGATCTTTATCGGTCAAGCCGCACAACAACATACGTTGTTCCCTTTGTCATCGGTATGTTACTTGCCCGAGATTCGATCGTCGGTATCCTCATACCTAGTTCAATCTCGTTACCGACAAATCTCTTTACTCGTTCCGTAATGCATCATCCAACAACTAACTCATTAGTCACATTTCTTGCAAGGCTTATAGTGATGTGCATTACCGAGAGGGCCCAGAGACACCTCTGCGATACACGGAGTGACAAATCCTAATCTCGATCTATGCCAACTCAACAAATACCATCGGAGACACCTGTAGAGCATCTTTATAATCACCCAGTTACGTTGCGACGTTCGATAGCACACAAGGTGTTCCTCCGGTATTCGGGAGTTGCATAATCTCATAGTCAAAGGAACATGTATAAGTCATGAACAAAGCAATAGCAATAAAACTGAACGATCAACATGCTAATCTAATGGATGGGTCTTGTCAATCACATCATTCTCTAATGATATGATCCCGTTCATCAAATGACAACACATGTCTATGGCTAGGAAAATTAACCATATTTGATTATCGAGCTAGTCTAGTAGAGGCATACTAGTGACACTCTGTTTGTCTATGTATTCACACATGTACTAAGTTTCCAGTTAATACAATTCTAGCATGAATAATAAACATTTATCATGATATAAGGAAATATAAATAACAACTTTATTATTGCCTCTAGGGCATATTTCCTTCAGTCTCCCACTTGCACTAGAGTCAATAATCTAGTTCACATTGCCATGTGATTTAACACCAATAGTTCACATCTTTATGTGATTAATACCCATAATTCACATCACCATGTGACCTACACTCAAAGGTTTACTGGAGTCAATAATCTAATTTACATCGCTATGTGATTAATACCCAAGAGCAATAAGGTATGATCATGTTTTGCTTGTGAGAGAAATTTTAGTCTATGGGTCTACAAGATTCAGATCCGTATGTATTTTGCAAATTTCTATGTCTACAATACTCTGCATGGAGCTACTCTAGCTAATCGCTCCCACTTTCAATATGTATCCAGATTGAGACTTAGAGTCATCCAGATCGGTGTCAAAGCTTGCATCGACGTAACTCTTTACGACGAACTTTTTGTCACCTCCGTAACCGAGAAACACTTCCTTATTCCACTAAGGATAATTTTGACCGTTGTCTAGTGATCCACTCCTGGATCACTATTGTACCCTCTTGCCAAACTCATGGTGAGGTACACAGTAGGTCTGGTACACAACATAGCATATTTTATAGAAACTATGACTCAGGCATAGGGAATGACTTTCCATTCTTTTTCTATTTTCTATCGTGGTCGGGTTTGACTCTTTACTCAACTTTACACCTTGCAACACAGGTAATAAATCCTTCTTTGACTGTTCCATTTTGAACTACTTCAAAATCTTGTCAAGGTATGTACTTATTGAAAAAACTATCAAGCGTCTTGATCTGTCACTATAGATCTTGATGCCCAATATGTAAGCAGCTTCGCCGAGGTCTTTCTTTGAAAAACTCCTTTCAAACACTCCTTTATGCTTTCCAGAAAATTCTACATCATTTCCGATCAACAATATGTCATTCACGTATACTTATCAGAAAGGTTGTAGTGCTCCCACTCACTTTCTTGTAAACACATGCTTCATCGCAAGTCTGTATAAAACTATATGATTTGATCAACTTATCAAAGCGTACATTCCAACTCTGAGATGCTTGCACCAGTCCATAGATGGATCGCTGGAGCTTGCACATTTTCTTAGCACCTTTAGGGCTGACAAAACCTTCTGGTTGTATCATATACAACTCTTGAAGAAATTTGCCCTAGAGGCAATAATAAAGTTGTTATTTATATTTCCTTGTATCATGATAAATGTTTATTATTCATGCTAGAATTTTATTAACCGGAAACTTAGTACATGTGTGAGTACATAGACAAACAGAGAGTCACTAGTATGCCTCTACTTGACTAGATCGTTGAATCAAAGATGGTTAAGTTTCCTAACCATAGACATGAGTTGTCATTTGATTAACGGGATCACATCATTAGAGAATGATGTGATTGAATTGACCCATTCCGTTAGCTTAGCACTTGATCGTTTAGTATATTGCTATTGCTTTCTTCATGACTTATACATGTTCCTATGACTATGAGATTATGCAACTCCCGAATACCGGAGGAACACTTTGTGTGCTACCAAACGTCACAACATAACTAGGTGATCATAAAGGTGCTCTGCAGGTGTCTCCGATGGTACTTGTTGAGTTGGCATAGATTGAGATTAGGATTTGTCACTCCGATTGTCGGAGAGGTATCTCTGGGCCCTCTCGGTAATGCAAATCACTATAAGCCCTGCAAGCAATGTAACTAATGAGTTAGTTGCGGGATGATGCATTATGGAACGAGTAAACAGAATTGCCAGTAACGAGATTGAACTAGGTATTGAGATACCGACGATCGAATCTCGGGCAAGTAACATACCGATGACAAAGGGAACAACGTATGTTGTTATGCAGTTTGACCGATAAAGATCTTTGTTGAATATGTAGGAACCAATATGAGCATCTAGGTTTCGCTATTTGTTATTGACGAGAGACGTGTCTCGGTCATGTCTACATAGTTCTCGAACCCGTAGGGTCCGCATGCTTAACGTTCGGGGACGATCGGTATTATGAGTTTATGTGTTTTTATGTACCGAAGGTAGTTCAGAGTCTCGGATATGGTCACGGACATGACGAGGAGTCTTGAAATGGTCGATACATAAAGATCGATATATTTGAAGCCTATATTTGGACATCGGAATAGTTCCGAGTGAAATCGGGATTTTACTGGAGTACTGGGAGGTTACCGGAACCCCTCGGTAAGTGTATGGGCCTTATTGGGCCATAGTGGAGAGAGAGAGGAGACCAGGGTAGGCCACGCGCCCCCTCTCCCTCTAGTCCGAATTGGACTAGGGGGGGCGCCCCCCTTTCCTTCCTCCCTCTCTCCCTCTTCCTTCTCTCCTAGTCCAACTAGGGAAGGGGGGAATCCTACTCCCGGTGGGAATAGGACTCTTCCAGGGCGCGCCATAGAGGGCTGGCCCTCCCCCTCCTCCACTCCTTTATATACGAGGGAGGGGGAACCCCAAAGACACACAAGTTGATCATTGATCTTTTAGCCGTGCGCGGTGCCCCCTCCACCATAATCCACCTCGGTCATATCGTAGTGGTGCTTAGGCGAAGCCCTGTGTCAGTAGCTTCATCATCACCGTCATCACGTCGTCGCGCTGACGGAACTCTCCCTCGAAGCTCTACTGGATCGTGAGTTCGTGGGACGTCACCGAGCTGAACGTGTGCAGATCGCGAGGTGTCGTACATTCGGTACTAGGATCGGTCGATCGTGAAGACATACGACTACCTCAACCGCGTTGTCATAACGCTTCCTCTTACGTCTATGTGGGTACGTGGACGACACTCTTCCCTCTCGTTGTTATGCATCACCATGATCTTGCGTGTGCGTAGGAATTTTTTTGAAATTACTACGTTCCCCAACAGTGGCATCAGAGCCAGGTTTATGCGTAGATGTTATATGCACGAGTAGAACACAAGTGAGTTGTGGGCGATAATAGTCATACTACTTACCAGTATGTCATACTTTGATTCGGCGGTATTGTTGGATGAAGCGGCCCGGACCGACATTACGCGTACGCTTACGCAAAACTGGTTCTACCGACGTGCTTCGCACACAGTGGCTGTCGGGTGTCAGTTTCTCCAACTTTAGTTGAATCAAGCGTGGCTACGCCCGGTCCTTGTTGAAGGTTAAAACAGCACATACTTGACGAAAATCATTGTGGTTTTGATGCATAGGTAAGAACTATTCTTGATAAGCCCGTAGCAGCCACGTAAAACTTGCAATAACAAAGTAGAGGACGTCTAACTTGTTTTTGCAGGGCTTGTTGGGATGTGATATGGTCAAGACTTGATGAGATATAAGTTGTTGTATGAGTTGATCATGTTTTGTTCAAGTTATCGGCAACTAGCAGGAGCCTTATGGTTGTCTCCTTATTGCATAAGATGCAAGTGCCATATGATTGCTTTACTTTATCGCTATGCGATAGCAATAGTTGCAAGAGCAATAGTTGGCGAGACGACCATGTGACAACACATTGATAAAGATCAAGACGATGGAGATCATGGTGCCATGCCGGTGACAATGAAGATCATAACGGTACTTTGCAGATGGAGATCAAAGGCACAAGATGATGATGGCCATATCATGTCACATATTTTGATTGCATGTGATGTTTATCTTTTATACATCTTATTATGCTTAGTTCGACGGTAGCATTATAAGATGATCTCTCACTAAATTTCAAGGTACAAGTGTTCTCCCTGAGTATGCACCGTTGCGACAGTTCTTCGTGCTGAGACACCACGTGATGATCGGGTGTGATAGGCTCTACATTCACATACAATGGGTGCAAGCCATTTTGCACACGCAGAATAGTCAGGTTAAACTTGACGAGCCTAGCATATGCAGATACGGCCTCAGAACACTGGAAACCGAAAGGTCGAGCGTGAATCATTAGAAGATATGATCAACATAGTGATGTTCACCATTGAAAACTACTCCATCTCACGTGATGATCGGACATGGTTTAGTTGATATGGTTCACGTGATCACTTAGATGATTAGAGGATGTCTATCTAAGTGGGAGTTCTTAAGTAATTTGATTAATTGAACTTTAATTTATCATGAACTTAGTCCTGGTAGTATTAGCATATCTATGTTGTAGATCAATAGCTCGCGTTTAGCTCCCCTGTTTTATTTTTGATATATTCCTAGAGAAAACTAAGTTGAAAGATGTTAGTAGCAATGATGCGGACTGGACCCGTGATCTGAGGATTATCCTCATCGCTGCACAGAAAAATTATGTCCTTGATGCACCGCTAGGTGACAGACCAATTGCATGAGCAGATGCAGACGTTGTGAACGTTTGGCAAGCTCGATATGATGACTACTTGATAGTTTAGTGCACCATGTTTTATGGCTTAGAATCGGGGCTCCAAAGACGTTTTTGAAACGCCACGGAGCATATGAGATGTTTCAAGAGTTGAAATTAGTATTTCAGACTCATGCCCATGTCGAAAGGTATGAGACCTTTGACAAGTACTTTGCCTACAAAATGGAGGAGAATAGCTCAGCTAGTGAGCATGTGCTCAGAATGTCTGAGCACTATACAATCACTTGAATCAAGTGGGAGTTAATCTTCCAGATAAGATAGTGATTGACAAAGTTCTCTAGTCACTATCACCAAGTTACTAGAACTTCGTGATGAACTATAATATGCAAGGGATAACGGAAATTATTCCCAAGCTCTTCGTGATGCTGAAATCGACGAAGGTAGAAATCAAGAAAAGCATCAAGTGTTGATGGTCAACAAGACCACCAGTTTCAAGAAAAAGGGTAAAGGGAAGAAAGGGAACTTCAAGAAGAACGGCAAACAAGTTGCTGCTCAAGTGAAGAAGCCCAAGTCTAGACCTAAGCCTGAGACTGAGTGCTTCTACTGCAAAGGGACTGGTCACTGGAAGCGGAACTGCCCCAAGTATTTGGCGGATAAGAAGGATGGCAAAGTGAACAATGTTATATTTTATACACTTCTTATTGATGTGTAATTTACTAGTGTTTATAGCAACCCATCAGTATTTGATACTAGTTCAGTTGCTAAGATTAGTAACTCAAAACAAGAGTTGCAGAATGAACATAGACTAGATAAGGGTGAAGTGACGATATGTGTTGGAAGTGGTTCCAAGATTGATATGATCATCATCGCACACTCCCTATACTTTTGGGATTAGTGTTGAACCTAAATAAATGTTATTTGGTGTTTGCGTTGAGCATGAATATGATTTGATCATGTTTATTGCAATACGGTTATTCATTTAAGTCAAAGAATAATTATTATTCTGTTTACGTGAATAAAACCTTATGTGGTCATACACCCAAGGTGCATGGCTTATTGAATCTCGATCGTAGTGATACACATATTCATAGTATTGATGCCAAAAGATGCAAAGTTAATAATGATAGTGCTACTTATTTGTGTCACTGTCGTTTAGGTCATATTGGTGTAAAGCGCATGAAGAAACTCCATACTGATGGGTTTTTGGAATCACTTGATTATGAATCACTTGATGCTTGCGAACCATGCCTCGTGGGCAAGATGACTAAGACTCCGTTCTCCGGAACAATGGAACGAGCAACTAACTTATTGGAAATAATACATACTGATGTATATGGTCCGATGAGTGTTGAGGCTCGCGGCGGGTATCGTTATTTTCTGACCTTCACAAATGATTTGAGCAGATATGGGTATATTTACTTGATGAAACATAAGTCTGAAACATTTGAAAAGTTCAAACAATTTCAGAGTGAAGTGGAAAATCATTGTAACAAGAAATAAAGTTTCTACGATCTGATCGTGGAGACGAATATTTGAGTTACGAGTTTGGTCTTCATTTGAAACAATGCGGAATAGTTTCGCAACCCACGCCACCTGGAACACCATAGCATAATGGTGTGTCCGAACGTCATAACCATACTTTATTAGATATGGTGCGATCTATGATGTCTCTTACCGATTTACCACTATCATTTTGGGGTTATGCATTAGAGATAGCTGCATTCACGTTAAATAGGGCACCATCTAAATCCGTTGAGATGACACCATATGAACTGTGGTTTGGCAAGAAACCAAAGTTGTCATTTCTTAAAGTTTGGGGCTGCGATGCTTATGTGAAAAAGCTTCAACCTGATAAGCTCAAACCCAAAGGAGACTGTTGGGTACACCTTCTATCACAGATCCGAAGGCAAGATATTCATTGCTAAGAATGGATCCTTTCTAGAGAAGGAGTTTCTCTCGAAAGAAATGAGTGGGAGGAAGGTAGAACTTGATGAGGTAATTGTACCTTCTCCCGAATTGGAAAGTATTTCTTCACTGAAATCAGTTCAAGTGATGCTTACACCAATTGGTGAGGAAGTTAATGATGATGATCATGAAGCTTCGGATCAAGTTACTACCGAACCTCGTAGGTCAACCAGAGTACGTTCCGCACCAAAGTGGTACGGTAATCCTGTTCTGGAAATCATGTTACTAGACCATGACAAACCTACGAACTATGAGGAAGCGATGAAGAGCCCAGATTCCACAAAATGGCTTGAGGCCATGAAATCTGAGATGGGATCCATGTATGAGAACAAAGTATGGACTTTGATTGACTTGCCCGATGATCGGTGAGTCACTGAGAATAAATGGATCTTCAAGAGGAAGACGGACGTTGATAGTAGTGTTACTATCTACAAAGCTAGACTTGTCGAAAAAGTTTTTTTGACAAGTTCAAGGTGTTGACTACGATGAGATTTTGTCACTCGTATTGATGCTTAAGTCTGTCCGAACCATGTTAGCAATTGCTACATTTTATGAAATCTCGCAAATGGATGTCAAAACTACATTCCTTAATGGATTTCTTAAAGAAGAGTTGTATATGATGCAACCAGAAGGTTTTGTCGATCATAAAGGTGCCAACAAAATGTGCAAGCTCCAACGATCCATCTATGGACTGGTGCAAGCATCTCGGAGTTGGAATATACCCTTTGATGAGTTGATCAAAGCATATAGTTTTATACGGACTTGCGGTGAAGTATGTATTTACAAGAAAGTGAGTGGGAGCACAACAGCATTTCTGATAAATATAGGTGAATGACATATTGTTGATCGGAAATTATGTAGAATTTTCTAGAAAGCATAAAGGAGTTTTTGAAAGGAGTTTTTCAAAGAAAGACCTCGGTGAAGCTGCTTACATATTGAGCATCAAGATCTATAGAGATAGATCAAGACGCTTGATAAGTTTTTTCAATGAGTACATACCTTGACAAGATTTTGAAGTAGTTCAAAATGGAACAGTCAAAGAAAGAGTTCTTGCCTGTGTTACAAGGTGTGAAATTGAGTAAGACTCAAAGCCCGACCACGGTAGAAGATAGAAAGGGAATGAAAGTCATTCCCTATGCCTCAGCCATAGGTTCTATAAAGTATGCCATGCTGTGTACCAGATCTATTGTATACCCTACCCTGAGTTAGGCAAGGGAGTACAATTTTGATCTAGGAGTAGATCACTGAACAGCGGTCAAAATGATCCTTAGTGGAATAAGTATATGTTTCTCGTTCGTGGAGGTGACAAAGAGTTCGTCGTAAAGAGTTACGTCGATGCAAGCTTTGAAACCGATCTGGAGGACTCTAAGTCTCAATCTAGATACATATTGAAAGTGGGAGCGATTAGCTAGAGTAGCTCCGTGCAGAGCATTGTAGACATAGAATATTTGCAAAATACATACCGCTCTGGATGTAGCACACCCGTTGACTAAACTTCTCTCACAAGCAAAACATGATCACACCTTAAGTACACTTTGGGTGTTAATCACATAGCGATGTGAACTAGGTTATTGACTATAGTAAACCCTTTAGATGTTGGTCACATGACGATGTGAACTATGGGTATTAATCACATGGTGATGTGAACTATTGGTGTTAAATCACATGGCGATGTGAACTAGATTATTGACTCTAGTGCAAGTGGGAGACTGAAGGAAATATGCCCTAGAGGCAATATAAATTTGTTATTTATATTTCCTTGTATCATGATAAATGTTTATTATTCATGCTAGAATTGTATTAACCGAAAACTTAGTACATGTGTGAATACATAGACAAACAGAGTGTCAATAGTATGCCTCTACTTGACTAGCTCATTGAATCAAAGATGGTTAAGTTTCCTAACCATAGACATGAGTTGTCATTTGATTAACGGGATCACATCATTAGAGAATGATGTGATTGAATTGATCCATTCTGTTAGCTTAGCACTTGATCGTTAGTATATTGATATTGCTTTCTTCATGACTTATACATGTTCCTATGACTATGAGATTATGCAACTCCCGAATACCGTAGGAACACTTTGTGTGCTACCAAACGTCACAACGTAACTGGGTGATCATAAAGGTGCTCTACAGGTGTCTCCGATGGTACTTGTTGAGTTGGCATTGATCGAGATTAGGATTTGTCACTCCGATTGTCGGATAGGTATCTCTGGGCCCTCTCGGTAATGCACATCACTACAAGCCTTGCAAGCAATGTAACTAATGAGTTAGTTGCGGGATGATGCATTACGGAACTAGTAAAGAGACTTGCCAGTAACGAGATTGAACTAGGTATTGAGATACCGACGATCGAATCGCGGGCAAGTAACATACCGATGACAAAGGGAACAACGTATGTTCTTATGCGGTTTGACCGACAAAGATGTTCGTAGAATATGTAGGAACCAATATGAGCATCCAGGTTCCACTATTGGTTATTGACTAGAGACGTGTCTTGGTCATGTCTGCATAGTTCTCGAACCCGTAGGGTCCGCACGCTTAATGTTCGGGGGCGATTGGTATTATGAGTTTATGTGTTTTGATGTACCGAAGGTAGTTCGGAGTTCCAGATATGATCATGGACATGACGAGGAGTCTCGAAATGGTCGAGTCATAAAGATCGGTATATTGGAAGCCTATATTTGGACATCGGAATAGTTCCGGGTAAAAATCGGGATTTTACCGGAGTACCGGGATGTCAGGACCCCGATCCTAAGTCACACTGATCTAGCATGTAACACATCATATCACTTTGCGGCCTCACGCATGGTATTCCCACGGGTGCCACCTTACCTGGCCCGGGACCGTTTGCGCCTTTTGGCTTGCGTTTATGATAGTGTCGCTAGCATCCATATGACAAAGAACCCGGGCCGACATGACTAGTCGTGAACCCAAAGTGGCACTAACTTACAGGGACAGGCATACATGAAACAACATCGAGCATGTCGGTCAGCAGCGTGTGAATCCGGGCTGTAGCACTGGGCTAACAGGACTCCGGGAACCTGGGCTGTAGCAGGCTAGGCAGGACTCCGGATGTCACCGCGTGACATTTCCCCGAAGGGACAGACACAGGAACGAAGTGAATCACATGCCGGCCAGTCAAGTGTTCCGGAGCAGTAGTGCTGGGCTAGATGGACTCCGGTGAACCGGGCTGTAGTGGACTACTATGGCTCATGGAAGCACAAGACTACATTTCCCCATAAGAGAGGCTACCAAGGATAAACAACTAGGTTGTCGGATCCCACACATACCAAGCATTTCAATCATACACACAATATGCTCGATATGTGTAAATACAACATGGCATCACAGCATAACTCTACGACTCAAGTATTTATTCATTAGGCTCCGAGGAGCGAGATATTACAAATATGGATCTCATGACCCAACATTCAGAGCATACAAGCAACAGGCACATGCGGAAGCTTAACATGTCTGAGTACAGACATCTACAAATGAAAAAGGCTAAGAAGCCTGACTAACTACCAGATCCTGTCGAGGGCACAAGATCGTAGCTGAGGTAGCAAGCTAAACATCCAAGTCCACGCGGAACTACTAGCGAGACTGACGTCTCTCTACAAAACATAAAATAAGCAAACGTGAGTACAAATGTACCCAGCAAGACTTACATCAGAACTAGCTACATATGCATCAGTATCAACAAAGGGGTGGTGGAGTTTGACTGCAGCAAGCCAGCTTTGACTCGGTGGGTATCCTGAACTACGATTGCAAGCAACTCTTTTGTGGTGGCACACACGAGTCCACATATTCACCATTTCAATACACCACTATGGATCCGCTCCCGTCTTCCTACGAGAACGCCATCCATAGCACTCACGCTTATCTTGCGCATTTTAGAGTATCCACTTTCACTTGTCTATGAACTATGCAAGGGGTCCAAGTTTCCATATCCGAGGAATTCGGCTATTCGAATAGATAATGATAACCCTGCAGGGGTGTACTTCTTCACACACGCTCTCGCCACTTACCACCATGTACACGTCATGTACCTCGGCAACCTTCAAGCGGAAGCCTGGCGAGGGAGTCGGCCACGACCTGACTAACCACACAAGTCTCTAGTCCAGGTTTATCGCCTATTTGGGTTCCATCCGCAAGGAGATCCGGTCGGGGTGTCGCTCACGGCCCCAAACGATGTGTACAGGGTTCCAAGCCCACCAAACGGGCGACGCTTGGTCTACCCGGCCATGGTGCCTAGTCTGTCCCAAGCCCACCTGTACCGGGTGCCACTTGGTAGACTACTAACACTACCTACAAACACCAGAAACTAGTTGCAACTCCTGGACAGAGATCAAGGCGGTTAATAAGCCGAGAGGGGTCGAGTTACTGGAACCCAATGTGTGGTAGTAACTATTCATGGATCACCAACACAGAACTCAGTTCCTGAGGACGATTTCAATGAGACAACCCACCATGTACTCCTGCATGGCCTCTCACCGCTACCTTTACCAAATCGTGTTCACACACTTAGCTCTCAACAGTAGGACATGTTCACCACATTCCAATTCATCCCCGATGAACCAGGCCTGACTCAACTCTAAGCAGTATCAAGCATGACAAACAAGCATGAATGAGTAGGCACATCAGGGCTCAAACAACTCCTACTCATGCTAGTGGGTTTCATCTATTTACTGTGGCAATGACAGGTCATGCAGAGGAAAGGGGTTCAACTACCGCAGCAGGTAACAGTTGAAACGTTGTTGTCCTAATGCAGTAAAAGAGAGCAGGAGCGAGAGAGTGGGATTATATCGGAATGAACAAGGGGGTTTTGCTTGCCTGGCACTTCTAAAGATAGTATAGCTCTTCATCGGTGTCATCGAACTCATCGTCGGAACAACGTCTACTAAGGGGGAACAACACCGGCAAACAGAGAAGAAACACAATCAATGCAATGCACAATATGATGCATGATCATGACATGGAAATATGATGTGATTTGAGCTAATGCAACTAGCAACATGTTAAATGGAGTTGGTTTGAACCCTAGGTTCAAATTCAAGCTACATATGTGAGAGTTTAAATTCCATTCATTCCATTTGTCCTAAACAGTAGTCATAAATTGTTCTAACATGCATGAAACCAGTACAGATGGATAGATTGGATTTTCCTGATCATTATTCATATATAATTTATCTTATTTGGAGTTACGGTTGAATTTCTATGATTTTTAGAAGTTTTGGGCATTTTCTGGAATTTCCTGAATAAATTTAAATCCAGAAAATGCTTTACTGCGTCAGCATGACATAGGTGTGACGTCAGCAGGTCAACTAGGTCGGCCAGGTCAAACCTGACCTGTGGGACCCATACGTCAGTGGCTCAGGCTGGTTTGGGTGGATGACAGGTGGGACCGGCCAACGTTGACTTGACCAAAGTCAAAGTTGGCACGTGGGGTCCACACGTATTAGCACTAATCCTAACAGAAAATTAGACTAACCTAATTATGCTCGGGGACCCACATGTCATTGACACAGGCAATAACTAAACGCGATTAGCACCTAAACTAACGGTGCCACGTCAGCCACCGGCGTTTAACCGCCGGCGACGACAGACCGCGGCGGTGCCCGCGTCGGGTTTGCCCTACGGGCCACCGTTCGACGCGCGGAAGGGCGCGTTTGAAAGAAGGGAGAGAGACGCATTTGTGGGTGGTCGTGGTTCTAGCGGGGATGGACGAAGTCAACGACGGCGACCAAAATGGCGGTGGCTCGGGACGAGGTTGTAGGGCTCGGTAGGGGGTGCGTGTGGTGGCGTTGGCTTGCTGGGGAGCTGCTGAGCACGTTGTTGTGCTCGCCCGCGAGCTACAGCGGCTGTGGCCGCGGCGGCGCCATGGCCGGCGGCGAGGAGCGCTCGGCAAGGTGGTTAGGGCACTTAGGGGAGGCAATCGAGCACGGGGTTAGGGGGAAAAGGATCGTGGCCTCACAGCGGTTGCAGGGCCGTAGAAGCGGGCTCGGGGAAGCTCGGACGGCGGCAAATCGATGGTGGAGATCCGCGGTGGCCGACGAGGACGACGAAGATGATGGCGTCGTTTTAGGCATCCCGTGGGCACGTGCTTCGTCTTGGTGCTTCACAGCGTCGAGGCAAACCCGTTGGACAGGGCAGAGGGGCAAGGGGAGCGCGGTGGCTGCGGTGGTGCTCGTCGGTGCACTCCGGCTCGTTCGGGCGGCCGCGAGGAAGAGAGCATAGGAAAGGAAAGGAGAAGTGGATAGGCCAGGGAGGTCGGGGCGGCGCCGAGGAGAGGCAACGTGGCATCACGCTGGCAGGGGAGGCAGGCAGGCGAGCTGGTGGCGTGGCGCTCTGCCCGTGCGCGTGCGTCGGCCACACGCCTGGCCGACTGGCGCCAGGAGAACGATGGCGATGGTGGGCTGGGCCTTCTACAGTGCTGGGCTGCATAGGTAAGCTGGGCCGCGGTGAGTTCTCTCTCTCCTTTTCTGTTTTCTATTTATCTTGTTTTGTTTTGATTTAGTAAAAGTACTAAACCATTTGGTAAATTTCTGAAAATAATTGTTGGCACTTGTGAAATTATTTCCAACAGCACTCATTTAGTTTCATAATTATTTGAGCATTTAAAATAGTTATAGCATTTAAATGCTCAAATTCAAATACTTTATGATTTAATTCAAAAATCCAGGAATGACCTATAATTATGTTCATCATTTTTGGCAGAGGTTTTCACCTTTATCATAATTCACAAACATTTCCAAAGGGCATTCTGGGTCATTGAAAAATATTTTATTTGAACCTATTTGAATTTCATTTGGTGCTAGGGTTTACCAATCCCCATTTCAAATTTCTTGAATTTAAACATGATGACATGAATGCTTTCATGCAACTAGTTACAAGCAGATCTAGGGTCGTGACACGGGAGGTTACTGGAACCCCCCGGTAAGTGTATGGGCCTTATTGGGCCATAGTGGAGAGAGAGAGAGGAGACCAGGGCATGCCGCGCGTCCCCTCTCCCTCCGGTCTGAATTGGACTAGGAGGGGGGCGGCGCCCCCTTTCCTTCCTCCCTCTCTCCCCCTTCCTTCTCTCCTAGTCCAACTAGGGAAGGGGGGATCCTACTCCTGGTGGGAGTAGGACTCCTGCAGGGCGCGCCATAGAGGGCCGGACCTCCCTCCTCCTCCACTTCTTTATATACGGGGGAGGGGGCACCCCAAAGACACACAAGTTGATCATTGATCTTTTATGTGTGCGCGGTGCCCCCCTCCACCATAATCCACCTCGGTCATATCGTAGTTGTGCTTAGGCGAAGCCCTCCGTCGGTAGCTTCATCATCACCGTCATCATGCCGCCGTGCTGACGGAACTCTCCCTCGAAGCTCAACTGGATCGTGAGTTCGTGGAACGTCACCGAGCTGAACATGTGCAGATCGCGGAGGTACCGTACGTTCGGTACTAGGATCGATCGATCGTCAAGACGTACAACTACATCAACCGCGTTGTCATAACGCTTCCGCTTATGGTCTACGAGGGTACGTGGACGACACTATCCCCTCTCATTGCTATGCATCACCATGATCTTGCGTGTGCGTAGGATTTTTTTGAAATTACTACGCTCCCCAACAACTCTTCTTTAATAAATCTATTAAGGAATGCAGTTTTGACATCCATTTGTCAGATTTCATAAAATGTGGCAATTGCTAACATGATTCGGATAGACTTTAAGCATCGATGCGAGTGAGAAAATCTCATCGCAGTCAACATCTTGAATTTGTCAAAAAAACCTTTTCGATAAGTCGACCTATGTAGATAGTAACACTCATATCAGCGCATGTCTTCCTCTTGAAGATCCATTTATTCTCAATGGCTTGCCGATCATCAGGCAAGTCTACCAAAGTCCACACTATGTTCTTATACATGGAATCTATCTCAGATTTCATGTCCTCAAGCCATCTGCCGGAATCTGGGCTCATCATCACTTCCTCATAGTTCGTAGGTCCATCATGGTCTAGCAACATGACTTCCAGAACAGGATTACCCTACCACTCTGGTGCGGATCGTACTCTAGTTGACCTGCGAGGTTCGGTAGTAACTTGATCTGAAGTTTCATGATCATCATCATTAACTTCCTCACTAATTGGTGTAGGCATCACTGGAACTGATTTCAGTGATGAGCTACTTCCCAATTCGAGAGAAGGTACCATTAACTCATCAAGTTCTACATTTCTCCCACACACTTCTTTCGAGAGAAACTCCTTCTCTAGAAAGGATCCATTCTTAGCAACGAATACCTTGCCTTCGGATCTGTGATAGAAGGTGTACCCAACAGTCTCCTTTGGGTATCCTATGAAGACACATTTCTCCTATTTGGGTTCGAGCTTATTGATACGTCTCCAACGTATCTATAATTTTTGATTGCTCCATGCTATATTATCTACTGTCTTGGACCATATTGGGCTTTATTTTCCACTTTTATATTACTTTTGGGACTAACCTATTAACCGAAGGCCCAGCCCAGAATTGCTGTTTTTTTGCCTATTTCAGTGTTTCGAAGAAACGGAGTCCAAACGATCAGATATGGAGCCAAAAGGACCTAATTCCACCGCCGCAACCTTCTGTACCCACGAGATCCCATCTTGGGGCATGTTCCGGAGCTCCGCCGGAAGGGGAATCCACCATGGAGGGCTTCTACATCATCACCATAGCCCCTCCGATGAAGTGTGAGTAGTTTACCTCAGACCTTGGGGTCCATAGTTAGTAGCTAGATGGCTTATTCTCTCTTTTTGGATCTCAATACAATGTTATCCCCCTCTCTCGTGGAGATCTATTCGATGTAATCTTCTTTTTGCGGTGTGTTTGTTGAGACCGATGAATTGTGGGTTTATGATCAAGATTATCTATGAACAATGTTTAAATCTTCTCTGAATTCTTTTATGTATGATTGGTTATCTTTGCAAGTCTCTTTGAATTATCAGTTTGGTTTGGCCTACTAGATTGGTTTTTCTTGCAATGGGAGAAGTGCTTAGCTTTGGGTTCAATCTTGCGGTGTCCTTTCCCAGTGACAGTAGGGGCAGCAAGGCACGTATTGTATTGTTGCCATCGAGGATAACAAGATGGGGTATTTATCATATTGCATGAATTTATTCCTCTACATCATGTCATCTTGCTTAAGGCGTTACTCTGTTTTCTTGAACTTCATACTCTAGATGCATGCTGGATAGCGGTCGATGAGTGGAGTAATAGTAGTAGATGCAGGCAGGAGTCGGTCTACTTATCTCGGACGTGATGCCTATATACATGATCATACCTAGATATTCTCATAACTATGCTCAATTCTGTCAATTGCTCAACAGTAATTTGTTCACCCAGCGTAGAATACTTATGCTCTTGAGAGAAGCCACTAGTGAAATCTATGGCCCCCGGGTCTACTCTCATCATATCAATCTCCATCACTTTATTATTGCTTTGCTTTTTACTTTTACCTTTACTTTTTACTTTGCGTCTTTATATCAAAAACACCAAAATTATTATCTATCATCTCTATCAGATCTCACTCTCGTAAGTAACCGTGAAGGGATTGACAACCCCTAATCGCGTTGGTTGCGAGAAGTTATTTGCTTTGTGTAGGTACGAGGGACTCGCGCATAGCCTCCTACTGGATTGATACCTTGGTTCTCAAAAACTGAGGGAAATACTTACTCTACTCTGCTGCATCACCCTTTCCTCTTCAAGGAAATCCAACGCAGTGCTCAAGAGGTAGCAGGAAGATTTCTGGCGCCGTTGTTGGGGAGGTCTACGCAAAAGTCAACATACCAAGTACCCATCACAATCCCTTATCTCCCGCGCTACATCATTTGCCATTTGCCTCTCATTTTCCTCTCCCCCACTTCACCCTTGCCATTTTATTCGCCCTTTTTTCGTCCGTCTTTTCGTTTGCCTTGATGTATTTCTTGGCTCGTTTGCGCGCTTGGTTGAAATAGTTGAGTATTTATTCCTAAATAAAGAAGCTAATATCTATGGATCCTCATCCGCTTGCCAATCTTTTTAAGAGATCCAATTATGATGAACCAATTCCTAGTGATTTGGATGCACTAGATTATCTTTATAAGCTTTTGCCTGAAATCCGTAAATCTGGAAATTGTGATGAAGTGCTTCACGATAGATCTTTGAATAAAAAGCATGATTGCAATGATTTTATTATAAATTTTCTTGATGTCAATTGTGCTAATAATATGCAAAACCCTAAGCTTGGGGATGCTAGTTTTGCTATGTCTACTACTTGTTGCAATGATCATGATTGGGGTGATTCTTCTTATGATCTTGAAACTTTATTTAATCCCCATGATGAATATGAGATTGTTGTTTGCAATAATATTGAAAGTGGGTTTGTAAGAGTGTCAACTTTAGATCCCACATATTTGGAGAATATTCAATCTTATGAATTTTTTGATAAAAGTGGGCTTGGAGAAATCATGACTTTAGTTAATGACAATCCCACTATTTTGTAAGAGTGTCAACTTCACATGCATGTGGATCGTGTTGAGAATATGTTATGTGATAGCTATATTGTTGAATTTTCTTATGATCCTACATGTAATTATTATGAGATAGGAAAATATGGTTATAGAAATTTTCATGTTACTAAATTACCTCTCGTTATGTTGAGATTGCTATTGTTCCTTTCCGCTTCCTTGCATATGCTAGTTTTTGCTTGTTATGATAATTTGTTCTTCTATAAGATGCCTTTGCATAGGAAGTATGTTAGACTTAGATGTGTTTGTCACGTGTTTTATGATGCTCTCTTTGTGCTTCAATTCTTGTCTTTCATGTGAGCATCATTGAAATCTTAATGCCTAGCTAAAAAGGCTTTAAAGAAAAGCGCTTGTTGGGGGACAACCCAATATTTTTCCTTGCTGTTTAGTAATAAATAATTCATCTATCTTATGTTTAGATGTGGTTTTATTTTTTAATTAGTGTTTGTGCCAAGTTAAACCTATAGGATCTTCTTGGATGATAGTTATTTGATCTTGCTGTAATTCCCAGAAACTTTTTGTTCACGAAAACAATTATTAAAAATCACCAGAATGTGATAAAATAGTGATTCAAATTGCTTATGATCAATAAACAAATTTCCTAGGTCGTCCTATTTTGGATGATTTTTTGGAGTTCCGGAAGTTTGCGTTAGTTACAGATTACTACAGACTGTTCTGTTTTTGACAGATTCTGTTTTTCGTGTGTTGTTTGCTTATTTTGATGAATCTATGGCTAGTAAAATAGTTTATAAACCATAGAGAAGTTGGAATACAGTAGGTTTAACACCAATATAAATAAAGAATTAGTTCATTACAGTACCTTGAAGTGGTATTTTGTTTTCTTTCGCTAACGGAGTTCACGAGATTTCTGTTGAGTTTTGTGTTGTGAAGTTTTCAAGTTTTGGGTGAAATCTTTTGATGGATTATGGAACAAGGAGCGGCAAGAGCCTAAGCTTGGGGATGCCCATGGCACCCCCAAGATAATCCAAGGACACCAAAAAGTCAAAGCTTGGGGATGCCCCGGAAGGCATCCCCTCTTTCGCCTACTTCCATCGGTAATTTTACTTGGAGCTATATTTTTATTCACCACATGATATGTGTTTTGCTTGGAGCGTCTTGTACGATTTGAGTCTTTGATTTTTAGTTTACCACAATCATCCTTTCTGTACACACCTTTTGAGAGAGCCATACATGAATTGGAATTTGATAGAATACTCTATGTGCTTCACTTATATTTTTTGAGCTATATAGTTTTGCTCTAGTGCTTCACTTATATCTTTTAGAGCACGGTGGTGGATTTGTTTTATACAAACTATTGATCTCTCATGCTTCAATTAGATTATTTTGGGAGTCTTAAATAGCATGGTAATTTGCTTAATAATAATAATATGCTTGGTATTCAAGATTTGTAAAACTTTATTTTGAGTGCGTTGAATACTAAGAAAAGTTTGATGCTTGATAATTGTTTTGAGATATGGAGGTGATAATATCAAAGTCGTGCTAGTTGACTAGTTGTGAATTTGGGAAATTATTGTGTTGAAGTTTGCAAGTCCCGTAGCATGCATGTTTGGTAAACGTTATGTAACAAATTTGAAACATGAGGTGTTATTTGATTGTCCTCCTTATGAGTGGCAGTCGGAGATGACGGATGGTCTTTTCCTACCAATCTATCCCCCTAGGAGCATCGCGTAGTGCTTTGGTTTTTGATGGCTTGTAGATTTTTGCAATAAGTATATGAGTTTTTATGACTAATGTTGAGTCCATGGATTATATGCACTCTCACCCTTCCATCATTGCTAGCCTCTTCGGTACCGTGCATTGCCCTTTCTCACATTGAGAGTTGGTGCAAACTTCGCCGGTGCATCCAAACCCCGTGATATGATACGCTCTTTCACACATAAACCTTCTTATATCTTCCTCAAAACAGCCACCATACCTACCTATTATGGCATTTCCATAGCCATTCCGAGATATATTGCCATGCAACTTTCCACCATACCGTTCATCATGACATATTCATCATTGTCATATTGCTTAGCATGATCATGTAGTTGACATAGTATTTATGGCAAAGCCACCGTTCATAATTCTTTCATACATGTCACACTTTATTCATTGCATATCCCGGTACACCGCCGGAGGCATTCATATAGTCATACTTTGTTCTAGTATCGAGTTGTAATCATTGAGTTGTAAATAAATAGAAGTGTGATGATCATCATTCAATAGAGCATTGTCCCAATAAAAAAAGGCCAAAGAGAAAAAAAAGAAGGCCCCAAAAAAAGAAAAATATATATAAAAATATAAAAAGGGGCAATGCTACTATCCTTTTTTCCACACTGGTGCTTCAAAGTAGCACCATAATCTTCATGATAGAGAGTCTCTTGTTTTGTCATTTTCATATACTAGTGGGAATCTTTCATTATAGAACTTAGCTTGTATATTCCAACGATGGGCTTCCTCAAATGCCCTAGGTCTTCATGAGCAAGCAAGTTGGATGCACACCCACTTAGTTTCTTTCGTTGAGCTTTCATACATTTATAGCTCTATTGCATCCATTGCATGGCAATCCCTACTCCTTGCATTAACATCAATCGATGGGCATCTCCATAGCCCATTTATTAGCCTCGTTGATGTGAGATCTTCTCATATTTTTGTCTTCTCCACATAACCCCCATCATCATATTCTATTCCACCCATAGTGCTATATCCATGGCTCACGCTCATGTATTGCATGAAGGTTTATAATTTTGAGATTACTAAAGTATGAAACAATTGCTTGGCTTGTCATCAGGGTTGTGCATGATGAGAGCATTCTTGTGTGACAAAAATGGAGCATGACTAAACTATATGATTTTGTAGGGATGAACTTTCTTTAGCCATGTTATTTTGAGAAGACATAATTGCTTAGTTAGTATGCTTGAAGTATTATTATTTTTATGTCAATATGAACTTTTGTCTTGAATCTTTCGGATCTGAATATTCATACCACAATTAAGAAGAATTACATTGAAATTATGCCAAGTAGCACTCCGCATCAAAAATTCTCTTCTTATCATTTACCTACTCGAGGACGAGCAGGAATTAAGCTTGGGGATGCGTGATACGTCTCCAACGTATCTATAATTTTTGATTGCTCCATGCTATATTATCTACTGTTTTGGACCATATTGGGCTTTATTTTCCACTTTTATATTACTTTTGTGACTAACCTATTAACCGAAGGCCCAACCCAGAATTGTTGTTTTTTGCCTATTTCAGTGTTTCAAAGAAACGGAATATCAAACGGAGTCCAAACGATCAGATACGGAGCCAAAAAAACCAAATTCCACCGCCGCAACCTTCTGTACCCACGAGATCCCATCTTGGGGCCTGTTCCGAAGCTCAGCCGAAAGGGGAATCCACCATGGAGGGCTTCTACATCATCACCAAAGCCCCTCCGATGAAGTGTGAGTAGTTTACCTCAGACCTTCGGGTCCATAGTTAGTAGCTAAATGGCCTCTTCTCTCTTTTTTGATCTCAATACAATGTTCTCCCTTTCTCTCGTGGAGATCTATTCGATGTAATCTTCTTTTTGCGGTGTGTTTGTTGAGACCGATGGATTGTGGGTTTATGATCAAGATTATCTATGAACAATATTTGAATCTTCTCTGAATTCTTTTATGTATGATTGGTTATCTTTGCAAGTCTCTTTGAATTATCAGTTTGGTTTGGCCTACTAGATTGGTTTTTCTTGCAATGGGAGAAGTGTTTAGCTTTGGGTTCAATCTTGCGGTGTCCTTTCCCAGTGACAGTAGGGGCAGCAAGGCACGTATTTTATTGTTGCCATCGAGGATAACAAGATGGGATATTTATCATATTGCATGAATTTATTCCTCTACATCATGTCATCTTGTTTAAGGCGTTACTCTGTTTTCTTGAACTTCATACTCTAGATGCATGCTGGATAGCGGTCTATGAGTGGAGTAATAGTAGTAGATGCAGGCAGGAGTCGGCCTACTTGTCTCGGACGTGATGCCTATATACATGATCATACCTAGATATTCTCATAACTATGCTCAATTCTGTCAATTGCTCAACAGTAATTTGTTCACCCACCGTAGAATACTTATGCTCTTGAGAGAAGCCACTAGTGAAATTATGGCCCCTGGGTCTATTCTCATCATATCAATCTCCATCACTTTATTATTGCTTTGCTTTTTACTTTTACCTTTACTTTTTACTTTGCATCTTTATATCAAAAATACCAAAAATATTATCTATCTCTATCAGATCTCACTCTCGTAAGTGACCGTGAAGGGATTGACAACCCCTAATCGCGTTGGTTGGGAGGAGTTATTTGCTTTGTGTAGGTACGAGGGACTCGCGCGTAGCCTCCTACTGGATTGATACCTTGGTTCTCAAAAACTGAGGGAAATACTTACTCTACTCTACTGCATCACCCTTTCCTCTTCAAGGAAATCCAACGCAGTGCTCAAGAGGTAGCACTTATCAGATTGAAGCTTTTTCACATAAGCATTGCAGCCCCAAACTTTAAGAAACGACAGCTTAGGTTTCTTGCTAAACCATAGTTCATACGGTGTCGTCTCAACGGATTTTTAGATGGTTCCCTATTTAACGTGAATGTAGTTGTCTCTAATGCATAACCCCAAAATGATAGTGGTAAATTGGTAAGAGACATCATAGATCGCACCATATCTAATAAAGCACGGTTACGACATTCGGACACACCATTACACTGTGGTGTTCCAGGTGGCGTGAGTTGTGAAACTATTCCACATTGTTTTAAATGAAGGCCAAACTCGTAACTCAAATATTTGCCTCTGCGATCAGATCGTAGAAACTTTATTTTCTTGTTACGATTATTTTCCACTTCACTCTGAAATTCTTTGAACTTTTCAAATGTTTTAGACTTGTGTTTCAGTAAGTAGATATACCCATATCTGCTCAAATCATCTGTGAAGGTCAGAAAATAATGATACCCGCCGCGAGCCTCAACGCTTATCGGACCGCATACATCAGTATGTATTATTTCCAACAAGTCAGTTGCTCACCCCATTGTTCCGAAGAACGCAGTCTTAGTCATCTTGCCCATGAGGCATGGTTCGCAAGCATCAAGTGATTCCAAAAACCCATCAACATGGAGTTTCTTCATGCGCTTTACACCAATATGACCTAAAATGCAGTGCCACAAATAAGTTGCACTATCATTATTAACTTTGTATCTTTTGGCATCAATATTATGAATGTGTGTATCGTTATGATCAAGATTCAATAAACTATTTATATTAAGTGTATGACCATAGAACGTTTTATTCATGTAAACAGAACAACAATTATTCTTCGACTTAAATGAATAATCATATTGCAATAAACATGATCCAATCATATTCATGCTCAACGCAAACACCAAATAACATTTATTTTGGTCCAACACTAATCTCGAAGGTAGAGGGAGTGTGAGATGGTGATCTTATCAACCTTGGAATCACTTTCAACACACATCATCACCTCGCCCTCAACTAGTCTTTGTTCATTTTGTAACTCCTGTTTCAAGTTACTAATCATAGCAACTGAACCAGTATCAAATACCCAGGGGCTACTATGAACACTAGTGAAGTACACATCGATAACATGTATATCATATATATACTTTTGTTCACTTTGCCATCCTTCTTATCCGCCAAGTATTTGGGGTAGTTCCGCTTCCAGTGACCATTTCCTTTGCAGTAGAAGCACTCAGTTTCAGGCTTGGGTCTAGCTTTGGGCTTCTTCATGGGAGTGGCAACTTGTTTGCCATTCTTCTTGAAGTTCCCTTTCTTTCCCTTGCCCTTTTACTTGAAACTAGTGGTCTTGTCAACCATCAACATTTGATGCTTTTCTTGATTTCTACCTTCGCCGATTTCAGCATCACGAAGAGCTCGGGAATTGTTTTCGTCATCCCTTGCATATTATAGTTCATCACGAAGTTCTAGTAACTTGGTGACAGTGACTACAGAACTCTGTCAATCGTTATCTTATCTATAAGATTAACTCCCACTTGATTCAAGTGATTGTAGTACTCAGACATTCTGAGCACATGCTCACTGGTTGAGCTATTCTCCTCCATTTTGTAGGCAAAATACTTGTCAGAGGTCTCATACCTCTCTACTCGGGTATGAGTCTGAAATACCAATTTCAACTCTTGGAACATCTCATATGCTCCATGGTGTTTCAAAACATTTTTGAAGTCCCGGTTCTAAGCCGTAAAGCATGGTGCACTAAACTATCAAGTAGTCATCATACCGAGCTTGTCAAACGTTCATAACGTCTACGTTTGCTCCTGCGATAGTTCTATCACCTAGCGGTGCATCAAGGACATAATTCTTCTGTGCAGCAACAAGGATAATCCTCAGATCACGGATGAACATCACTATGTTGATCATATCTACTATATGATTCACGCTCGACCTTTCGGTCTCAGTGTTCCGAGGCCATATCTGCATATGCTAGGCTCGTCAAGTTTAACTTGAGTATTCTGCGTGTGCAAAAACTGGCTTGCACCTGTTGTAGATGGACGTAGAATTTATCACAACCGATCATCACGTGGTGTCTGGGCACGAGGAACTTTGGCAACGGTGCATACTCAGGGAGAACACTTATACCTTGAAATTTAGTGAGAGATCATCTTATAATGCTACCGCCGTACTAAGAAAAATAAGATGCATAAAGGATAAACATCACATGCAATCAATATAAGTGATATGATATGACCATCATCATCTTGTGCCTTTGATCTCCATCTCCAAAGCACCGTCTTGATCACCATCTTCACCGGCTTGACACCTTGATCTCCATCGTAGCATCGTTGTCATCTCGCTAACTATTGCTTCTATGACTATCGCCATCGCTTAGTGATAAAGTAAAGCAATTACATGGCGATTGCATTACATACAATAAAGCGACAACCATATGGCTCCTGCCAGTTGTCAATAACTGTTACAAAACATGATCATCTCATACAACAATTTATATATCATCACGTTTTGACCATATCACATCACAGCAAGCCCTGCAAAACAAGTTAGATGTCCTCTATTTTGTTGTTGCAAGTTTTACGTGGCTGCTATGAGCTTCGAGCAAGAACCGTTCTTACCTACGCATCAAAACCACAACGATTTTTCGTCAAGTGTGCTATTTTAACCTTCAACAAGGACTCGGCGTAGTCAAACTCAATTCAACTAAAGCTGGAGAAACAGACACCCACTAGCCACCTGTGTGCGAAGCACAGCGGTAGAACCAGCCTCATGAATGCGGTCATCTAATGTCGGTCTGGGCTACTTCATCCAACAATAACGCCGAATCAAAGTATGACATGATGGTAAGCAGTATGACTATTATCGCCCACAACTCTTTGTGTTCTACTCGTGCATATAACATCTACGCATAGACATGGCCCGGATGCCACTTTTGGGTAATGTAGTATTTCAAAATTTTCCTACGATCACGCAAGATCTATGTAGGAGAAGCATAGCAACGAGCGGGGAGAGTGTGTCCACGTACCCTCATAGACCGAAAGTGGAAGCGTTTAGTAATGCGGTTGATGTAGTCAAACGTCTTCGCGATCCAACCGATCCAAGTACCGGACGCACATCACCTATGCAATCTGCACACGTTTAGCTCAGTGACGTCCTTTGTACTCGTGATCCAGCTGAGGGCGAGGGAGAGTTTTGTCAGCACGACGGCGTGGTGACGGTGATGATGAAGTTACCGACGCAGGGCTTCACCTAAGCACTACGACAATATGACCGAGGTGGAAAACTGTGGAGGGGGCACCACACACGGCTAAAGATCAACTTGTGTGTCTATGGGGTGCCCCCTCCCCCGTATATAAAGGAGGGCAGGAGGAGGAGGGTCGGTCACAAGGGGCGCGCCCATGGGGGGGATTCCTACTCCTAGTAGGAGTAGGTTTCCCCCTTTCCTAGTCCAAGTAGGAGAAGAAGGAAGAAGAGGAAGAAGAGAAGGAAAGGGGGGGCGGCCCCCCTAGCCCTAGTCCAATTCGGTTTGGGCTAGGGGGCCGCGCGCCACACCTTGGCCTGCCTCCTCTCTTCCACCACTAGGCCCATGAGGCCCAATAACTTCCCGGGGGGTTCCGGTAACCCCCGGTACTCCGAAACGACCCGAACCATTCCGGTGTTCGAATGTAGCCTTCCAATATATGAATCTTTATGTCTCAACCATTTTGAGACTCCTCGTCATGTCTGTGATCTCACCCGGGACTCCGAACAACCTTCGGTACATCAAATGACATAAACTCATAATACGAATCATCATTGAATGTTAAGCGTGCGGACCCTACGGGTTCAAGAACTATGTAGACATGACCTAGACACATCTCCGGTCAATAACCAATAGCGGAACCTAGATGCTCATATTGGCTCCTACATATTCTACGAAGATCTTTATCGGTCAAACCGCACAACAACATACGTTGTTCCCTTTGTCATCGGTATGTTACTTGCCCGAGATTCGACCGTCGGTATCCTCATACCTAGTTCAATCTCGTTATCGGCAAGTCTCTTTACTCATTCCATAATGTATAATCCCGCAACTAACTCATTATTCACATTGCTTGCAAGGCTTATAGTGATGTGCATTACCGAGAGGGCCCAGAGATACCTCTACGATACATGGAGTGACAAATCCTAATCTCGATCTATGCCAACTCAACAAACACCATGGAAGACACCTGTAGAGCATCTTTATAATCACCCAGTTATGTTGCGACGTTTGATAGCACACAAGGTGTTCCTCTGGTATTCGGGAGTTGCATAATCTCATAGTCAGAGGAACATGTAAAAGTCGTGAAGAAAGCAATAGCAATAAAACTGAACGATCAACATGCTAAGCTAACGGATGGGTCTTGTCCATCACATCATTCTCTAATGATGTGATCCCGTTCATCAAATGACAACACATATCTATGGCTAGGAAATTTAACCATCTTTGATTAACGAGCTAGTCTAGTAGAGGCATACTAGGGACACTCTGTTTGTCTATGTATTCACACATGTACTAAGTTTCCGGTTAATAAAATTCTAGCATGAATAATAAACATTTATCATGATATAAGGAAATATAAATAACAACTTTATTATTGCCTCTAGGGCATATTTCCTTCAATTCGGCCATAGCTGGAGCTCATAGTCGGCCTTCGTGTCTCCAACCTTGCCCGTGCACAAGGTGTTTGACAAATTACCCCCCAACAACTTTGTCTCTATTGTTTGTTGATTACTGTCTAAAATTGATCATGAAACACTCCAACATGTAGATGAAGAGGTTGTGGGAGTTGTACTTTGACGATTTTGCATTAGAGGAGGATGAAGAAGTTGTTGATTCAAGTTGGTGCCCACTATGATCATTTGAGAGGAGGATTTTAGGAGATCGAGGCATGGTTCTCATATTGGTCGCATCCTTCAGGGTCGTCATGATCTATTGATTACTTTGTTCCGAATGAAACATATCCCACGAAATATTATCGGCAACGATTACGTATGCACCGTGATATCATCAACACATTTGCAAGAGCTGGGGAGAAACATCATTGTTCATTTCAATTCAGAAGGAGTGCCAAAGGAGAAGCAAGTGCAACTCCATTGTTGAAGATTACAATGGCTTTGCGAGTGCTTGCATATGGATGTCCTACTGATGCCATCGATGATAATCTCTTCATCGAGGGAAGATCTCATCCTCGAGTGTGTGCACAAATTCGCCAAAGTCATGATCGAGATATTTGGACCGGTGTACTTGAGGGCACCCACTGATAAAGATACCGAGAGGCTTTTGGCAAAAAGTGAAGAGAGAGGTTGGCCACGTATGCTCGGATCCATTGACTGTATGCACTGAACATGGAAGAATTGTCCTGCGCCATGGAAATGTTAATACAAAGGGCATTGCCATGATCCAACCATCATCCTTGATGTAGTTTGCATCACATGATCTATGGATTAGCATTCATACTTCACTCTCACAATCACCTTAATGTCCTCTAGAGATATCCTCATTTAGCAAGGCTTGTTGCCGATGATGCTCCACCTTGCTACTATTTTGTCAATGACCATAAGTACAACATGGGGTACTACCTCAAGGATGGTACTATACCCCATATGAGCCACATTTTGAAGGCAATACAATGTTCTCAAGGCAACAAGAGATGTAACATTTCAGCATGCCAAGAATCTGCTAGAAAGGTTGTTCACACAACTTTTGGTGTACTTCAAAAATGCTTTACAATGGCCCTGCTGAGTATTGGAAGCCTCAGAGACTGTGACAAGGCATGACAACATGTGTTATCTTGTTTCTTTAGGAAAGCACCTGGGCTTACAACCTGATCAAACAGCTATTGCAATCCCTGGCAACCAGGGGAAAGATCTCAATAGGAACAGTAGCAAGCATGCTATAGTCGCGATGTACTTGGGCGTAGGCCGCCAACTCTTGTGCCACACTGTTGTAGGCTCTTCTAACACTGAGGTCGCAGTATCCTTGAAGTTCTGCATGACAAGCTTAATGTCAGCAATGGCATGGTGCAAGGCCGATTGTTCTTTGACTCGGGCTTCACTAGAAGCACAGTCAGTCTCCACTATGATTTTGCCTGTGAATTTAGAGGGTAGCTCCTGCAGGCCGTACTTTACGGCCAGAACCTCTGCCTCCTCGGCACTTGCACAAGGCGTGAGGCACCGACAGCCCGACAGAGCCACTATGCCAAACTGGTCTCTGACAACCCAATCGGCAGACGCTTGTCCATCAGTGCTCCTAAATGCCGCATCTGTGTTAAGTTTCCACCAGCCAACAGGAGGTGCATCCCAATTAACGGTTTTAACAGTCTTATCAGCACTCGCCTTGATGTCAGATAATAGGGTTTGTTTCCCCTTGTAATCACCTTGTCGTTACATGCATTGGATCAGCTCTAGTTCGTACCTCTTCAGGAATTCAACAGAGATAGAGACCGAGGCTCCCCCCCCCCCCCTCACGCACGTTGTTGTTATGGAGATGCCACGCACATGTGTTATCTTACACAATATGATCACTGAGGATGAGAGATAGGACCGTAGAACTTGAGGTTTCCTCTAGAATGGTGTCATGATGGAGGTGGAATGTCACTCAAATAGAATCCAAGCATTCCTTCAAGCACACAGAAGGATCGAGAACTGGGGATCTCACAACCAACTCCTTGAAGATCTTGCCGAGCACCATTGGTAACTTCATAGAACTTGAGTCTTATGATTTTTTATCATGTTTTGTTTGCATATTTAGTTCATTTTGACCGCATGTTGTGTTTAGAATCGATGGTTAAGTTTGAAAACATTAAATATGTTATTGTATTTAAATTTTACACATTTGAGTTCGGAAGCTTTGAATTGATATGATGTGAAAATATATGTCGAAATGGAGTTCGTATGCAGACAGTTTGGATGAATTTGCAAAATAAGCTTTTTTTGTGGATTAAGTTTTAAGGAATGGGCTAGATGCATAATAATTTAATCTCTCAAAAATAGGGTATTAAAGGATGGGGAATGGGATGGGGGTGGGATAGAGATGCTTTATGTCTACACAAACTTGCAAACCAAGACTACACGACTGAAGGATGACATATGTTTGCTGAGAGGCTTGGTGCTGAAGCAGTTCAAGCTCTTGTTCGCACACAAACACGTCGTGTGTACCCTCGGTGTCGCGCGTGGTACGCAAAACACGTCGCTGAAGGAGACTCGCCGGGAGTGCAATATGAAAGACATGCCAGCGTGATTTTTTAGAGATATGAAACCCTACACGCCCGAGAGGGACCCCATCACGGAGTGCAACAGTTATGAGCTGCCCTAGGTCGACATGCTCGCCGCTAGGGCCCCAAGGTTCACTTTACTATAACAAGAAAAATAACCCGGATAGAAAACCCGTGTTCCCTGATAAGGTCAGATATTGCATCAAGCATTTGGTCAGGCATTGCGTTGGACATTCCAACTAAATATTGGGCCGAAGCCAAGGAATCTTGTGCAAGTCAAACATTTGGTCGGAACATCCGTCCTGATTTCTATAGATTCTATTTCTGACTTTTCTTCGGATTCATTGGTTCCATACTACTTTGGATTGAGATGACCCAAAAAGTAAAATTTCTCATCTCGACGGAAGAGAATTTGTAGCACGTAGGTCCAGGGGGACACAGGTTTGCGACCGGCTGACTGCCTCGTGATTCGAAAACTGGTTTGGTCTTTGCATGAGCTTTAGTCGTTAATTATCTTAGATGGGGTCCATGCGTGCAACTTTAGGCAGGTCCACCCATCCTACATCCCATGCTATTTATTTTGACATTCAAACTTGAATCCATTATATCCTTTAAATCAAAAGTCCAATTTATATTTCATTTGCATATTCGTGTTTCTTGCGATGAGGGGTTTCAAATAAGGTTCATTTTGAATAATTGGTGACTTTTAAAAACATTTTTAAGTTTTAACTTCTGAAACTTAGTACGAGAGGCTGACAAATCACAACTTTAGTACCTACGGCTGACAAAAAATTCCTTAAAGTTTTAGCTCCGAAACTTGATTCAACCGACCCAGAAAATTGCAACTTTCAGATGCAAAATCGTAAGTTTCAGTGATTAAAACTTAAAACTGGCTGTGCTCTCGTGAGGAATCTAACGATTTTGCTGATTGCAAGCAAAATCTGGAGGTCTGGTAAGTTTCAGCTACTAAAACTTATAAATTTAGCAAGTTTCAAAAGCTCAACCCTATAACCCTAAAAACATATGAACTTTACGAGTATCAAGTTTTAATACTTGCAACTTAGGTTACTTTTCTAAAGAAAGTTGTTAAAATGTATTCAAGATTAGTCTTCTTCAGAAGTTATCGTTGCGATGAACACAAATATGCAAACAAAAGTTAATTTTAACTTTCGGTTGAAAGTATATTGTAGATTGAAATTAAAATATGAAATAGAAAAAGTATGGGAGGCGGGATGGATGGCACCTGAAACTCTGGCAAAAGCTGCCAAAAGCATGCGTGGATGGACCCGAGTGTACACTAATTATATTATTAAAGGGCTAGTGCTAGACAAGTTTATAAATATTAAAGTAATCGGACGCCCAGAAAGGAATAGGCAGGTGTGTGCCCCCGCACCTTGGTGCCCCTACGAATTTTCGCCATCTCGATGAGACCAAGAAGTTTCATGTTGAGCACTTTTTCATTTTAAGTCATCTCGAGGATGATTCTGAGCAATCTAATACATGTTGTCAAACACATACTACTCCTTTGAATTTGTCGCAAGCTTCGCTTCCCGGCATTGTTTTGGACCATATGTATACTGTTTTGACCATCTCGGAGAGGGTTATCAAATGGCAAACATCAATTTTCAAATCGACATCATCTTAAGCTCAAGTCAATCTTTACTGCGATCATGCCACTTTTGAGCGTCCACAGTTCTTTCAAACTAAGTTGAAATATGGCAATGGACCTACAGCGTGCGAGTGCGACGCCTCTTACATACCCCCCGCGGTCACGGAGTCACTCGAAGCATCGACCACGCGTACGTATGTGTACTCGATTCGCCTGCGCCAGGGTTGATTAAAGCAAAATATGCTTTTCCACGGTGGTGGGCTCAACGGAAAAGTGGAACCGGACGCCGTGCCCCGCCCTCCCTACGAATTTGTCTGTTTCAGAGAGAGAGATCAAGCTCCGATGTGCTCCCCGTGACCGACCTGTCATTCTCGCCGAGCTAGCATGCATCCATGCCGCCCGACACCTTCAAACGTTTCAAAACCGCCACCTTTCCTCCCGGTGCTACGCTACACAAGTGGACGCTCCACTACTGTACAAACAAAACCACGGGCAAGCGCGCGCGTCACAGGCCGTGTGACTCGCGGCGGTAGGCCACACACATTGCCCGCTCCATCCCTCTCTCACCTCGACCGCATGCATGCGCGCGGCGACATCGCACGTCGCGTCACCGCCATGCCGCCGCCTCGAGCGCGCGCAGAAGTGACCGTTGCGCCTGGCCCGCCGCATTGCGCTGGCATGGTGGTGCACGGCGAATGCGTGGTCACCGCGCCCGCCGCGCCCAGTAAGTACGGCGCGGAGAAATGGATCGGTCTGGATGGCGCGTTCCCACTGTCTTGCAATGGTTTCTACCTGTTCGGGCGTCGGCATCAGACTCGCCTGCTTGGCATTGCTCCTGTCTGTGCTGCGTAGCATTCGTTTCTGAGGAAATAGTTACTCGCGTCTCTCATTCTATGATTCACACCCATACTAGTTGACCGGAGATCAGCCGGCCGGAGGATGCACGCATGAGCGTACTGCGTACATGGATCGGTATGGGTTCGCCGATCCAAGGCTACAGCTTTCAGTCACGTCTCTGAACTGCACTGTGCAAAGGTAAAAGTGATCGATCAAGACGCATGGATCCCAACCCAAAAGTCTATCCTCAATGGCAAGGCGCGGTCCTGCTTTTTGACAGCACCATGCCATGTGGGCCTCGGTACTCAGCAGGCATAGGCAGTCCTCCCGTCGTACTCCTATAGTACTAGCGGTATCGCAATGACCAAGGAGGTTCCCATAGCCCAGAAGAGAACAAATGCCAACGATGAAAAGGTTTCAGTACACGATCTCTCATCAGCTGCTAATCACTCGACTCGAGACTCAAGGGACAAAGAGCATGGACGGATCGTGCAAAAGGGCCTCACCTTTGCGGCTCGCGGCGGGGCACGCTCGGCCTGCCCTCCCCGCGCGCGCGTCTCCGAAAGCGAGCCTTCCTTCAGCCATAGTTTAAAAAACGAACCGGAAAGGTTATCGCTTCAGGTTTTACCGGTCGGACCGCCGGTTCACCGGTTCGATTGTTGGTTTTTTAAGCAATAAAATAATATATGTTAATTAATATATGTGCTAATATACTGTGAAACAGTGGTCAAATAAAATTATATCCATATAGTGGACAACAAAGTAGCACAATCAAGTTGGTTATTGGGCCATTGGCAGGCCCCACGTACTGCTCAAACGACCTTGGATCGAATCCCAATTTCTATAAAACTTTTTACCTGGTTTTTTCCGGTTCAATGGCCCGGTTTTTTCACCGATTTTTCAGAAAACCGGCCGGTTCGACCGGTTTTCTCTGGTCTGATTGCAGAATGGTCTTATTAGCTTAAAAAACCGATGAGGCTGCCGGTTCCGGTTTTTTCCGGTTCGACCGCCGGTCCGGTCCGGCTTTTTAAACTATGCCTTTAGCTCGGCGTGTGCGTGCATGGCGGCATGCATGCGCGTCGTACGCTCGCTCGTCCTCCGATCGTTCCTCCAGTTTTCCCGTTGAGTCATGCTGCCCGTACGACACCACATGTCCGAATTTCGTAGTAGGACGCATCAAACGAATCGTGCATCACATCAGTTTTCTAATCCACGCGGTTATATAACAATGGCATCGTATTCGTATCAAAATCGTACGCGCAGCATTAGCTTACGATGGTCGCGGCGGGTTGCGGACGCCACGGAAGGATCGGGTTTAGAGGGATGACCACGGTGCATCGTTGTGGGGGCGTCAAGAGGGGGAGCTCTTCGTCGACGAAGAAGGGCCGGGTTTAGAGGGATGGCCGAAGCGGCGGTGAACCGGCAGGGGACAGGGAGAAAGGCGACTGCAGGTGGAAGATGGCCTCCTCGGTCGTTGGATATAAATCAGATGATGGTGCAGAGAAAAAAAAGTGGTTGAAATAAAAAATCAGTCGACTAACAAAAATAGTCGGTCTCTTAGGGGTTGTTCAGCAGTCCACCCACTCCGTGAAATTTAAGAATCTACGGAGTTCCTTTTGGCTCGCTCCGCGGTTTTTAGCTGAAACTCCGTCAGCTCTGAGAATGGCCTGGTGGAGCGGAGGGACTCCGAACAGGCCCTTAGTTCAGCCCTATTTGAATTGCAGTGTTTCAGCTTCCATGCACTAATTTAGCAGCGACGCCTTGGCCATAAGCCTGTAACGGATACTATGAAGGAAGGAACAAGAGGTTTGTGTGCACTGTTCTATCCCGTGAGTTTGCGGTGGCATTTCCTGAGCCTCTACACCGAGAAAAATGGGCAGTAATCGGTGCATGCATGTTGCTGCTGGTGGCTTTGATGCTCATATCAACGCATACGCTCCTGTCTCCATCCAATCTACCGTTCAGGGAGGCCCACGGCACATCAGCAGCTCAGGACCATCCCTTCCCTCCCGGCTTAGGGATCCGGAAAAGCTGATATGCCACGCACGTCATAAACATACATGCGTTTTCTGTTTGGCACTGCTATATAGGAGTACTAATCGAGCATTCGACGTGCAAAACACAGCTGATGATCAGTTTAGAGGGAGGGAGTACGTACGTACTAATGCCCGTTGCTCATAGCTAAGCTAGCATAGCATGCAAAGCAGGCGAGACCTAGGCGGAAGCATGACCGTTGGGTGGCGTCCGACCAAAACACAACTTCCAAAACAGGCCGCTCCATGCAAGCTATAGCATTTGGACTTTGGTGCACTCCAGAGTCCACACTCTCTCCTCCATTATTCGCTCCTCGCGCTCGCCTCGTTCGTAGTCCACTCTCACGTCTATATATTTCAAGCCTCTCCGCCGTGGGGAAGAGCCTACCTAGCTAGCTGTGCTCTCACGGCCTCACCATACACACTGCATATATGCATGTGAAGAAGGTGAGAGATAGAGAGCACTGCCAGTGAAAGCTAGAGTGACAAGCTAGCTAGGCACACACGAGCACACAGATAAGAGTACTCGAGAACATTGTCACACAAGCACGCACACGCAGGAGATCGACGCTGAATCAGATGGCTCGCCCGCTCTTGGCGGCGCTGGTGCTGGCGGCGACGCTGGCGAGCCTCCTGCCGGCGTTGAGGAGCCAGGCGACGACGACGTGCGAGAGCGCGAGGCGCGGGCACCACCAGTACAGGCAGCCGGTGGGCGTGCGGAGGATGGTGGTGGACGCTACGGGCGCCGGCGACTTCCTCTCCATCCAGCAGGCCGTGGACTCCGTGCCGGTGAACAACAGCGTGCGCGTCATCATGCAGATCAACGCCGGCACCTACATGTAAGCTCCTCTAGCTTTCGAGTAACTACCTAGCTCGCCATCATTCTTCGTGTGTGCGGGTGCCGAGCTTTTTTCTTCCTGAAACTAGACTGGTTTATGCATGCATGCGCAGAGAGAAGGTGGTGGTGCCGGCGTCGAAGCCGTACATCACGCTGGAGGGCGCCGGGCGCGACGTGACGGTGGTGGAGTGGCACGACAAGGCGAGCGACCGCGGCCCCGACGGGCAGCAGCTCCGCACCTACAACACCGCCTCCGTAACCGTTCTCTCTAACTATTTCACCGCCAAAAACATCAGCTTCAAGGTGAGTCACCAGTGGTCCATGGGCGTACGAGACGTGACACGGGTCACAAGGCACAAGCAGATGCGGTTACGCGCCCCCTGTCCCTGTGCTGCATGCATGCATCAATGCGTACCGTCTCGGCAGCGCACCGTGCAGCAGGGGTTGCAGAAGTTGGCATGCCAAAAGTTGGTAGCCAACCAATCACTATCCAACATTTGGCATTTGTCAAATATTGACATGCCAACTTTTGGCATCAATCTTGGCATGCCAACTTTTGGCATCAATCAGACAAAAGCTTCAGGGTCACAAGCCACACATCTCGCAAAACGCAAGCTGCTGTCTGACTCTGTGCATCCCTGTTCTTTGTTGTGAGATTTTGAAATTCGTAGTGGTGCATGCATGATGTGTTTTGAGTTTTGCTTGGAGCAGGCAAATCCCCCGGGTTCGTCTGCCTACGGCCGGCGAGATGGACGATGGCTGGCTGGAGCCTGGGCCGAGCAAACACGAGGCAGCCCTGCTCGTGACTCATGAGGTTGGCATGATGTGCGACCTGACTGACGTTGTGTTCCTATCTAATGGCTTCGCAGAACACGGCTCCAGCACCAATGCCCGGCATGCAAGGGGGGCAGGCGGTGGCGTTCCGCATCTCCGGCGACAAGGCCTTCTTCTTCGGGTGCGGGTTCTACGGCGCGCAGGACACGCTGTGCGACGACGCCGGCCGGCACTACTTCCGCGACTGCTACATCGAGGGCTCCATCGACTTCATCTTCGGCAACGGCCGCTCCCTCTACAAGGTACGTACCGCCGCGTATGTGTGTTGCGTTGAATATACGTGTATGTGCTCGACTCATGCTGAAAACACGTACGAGCAGGACTGTGAGCTGCACTCGACGGCACGGCGGTTCGGGTCGGTGGCGGCGCACGGGCGGCAGGGGCCCTGCGAACGCACCGGCTTCGCGTTCGTCAACTGCCGGGTGACCGGCACGGGGATGCTCTACGCGGGGCGAGCCATGGGGCAGTACTCGCGCATCGTCTACGCCTACACCTACTTCGACAACGTCATCGCGCCCGGCGGATGGGACGACTGGGACCACAACAGCAACAAGAGCATGTAACTACACCTGTACTCAAATGCATACATATTCAGACACACAGCATGCATGAATAAATTGAGCAAAACTAACATGCACTTGTTACCATAATTCAGGACGGCGTTCTTCGGGATGTACAGGAACTGGGGGCCCGGTGCCGACGCCGTGCACGGCGTGCCGTGGGCGCGGGAGCTCGACTACTTCACCGCCCGCCCGTTCCTCGGCAAGAGCTTCGTCAACGGGTTCCACTGGCTCACACCAGATGTCTGAACTCCCAGACAGTTTCCAGCACCACAGATTCAGCAGACAAGAAACATCCATACTATACATCACAAGCATACAAGAGTAGCACAGATTTAAAGGAACTAGTACAGTATAGTTACTCGTTTTTCATCGATTTAAACTTCCCAGTGTAGTTACTAGTTAGTATTAGAAAGCACAGGCACAGCTGGCCTTGTACCAGACCAAATTGTTCATGTAATCTTCAAAACTAAACAGCAAGGATGAATTCGTTATACGCCTGCCTATATGTGATGCTTTGCAGAGGACTGTAACTCTTTCGAGGGTACATGTATATAGCTCGACGCCGCTTCATGTCGTACAAGGACTGGTATCAACAGAGAACAATTTGTCATATTTCTGCAGCAACTCGACCATCCCAGTAGACCTGCAAAGGTAGAGGAGATCCTATAAAGCCAAATCTACTGCAAAAGGTGCACTCAACTTGCAAACAACATACACCTATTATACGGAGTAGTTTGTAAAATATATGTGGTTAATAAGGTACCAACATGTAAAACACTACATCTCAACCGAGCAAATAGAGCATTGATGCTTCATCCAGTTACATAACACTTAACCTTGGAATTAAAATCTTGGTAAGCATGCATGTCGGTGTATTTCAGTATGTTATATAGCAGGCACCGTCCGTTAACTTACTAACGACAGCCAATGAATTTTCTCTTTTGTTAACTCGGTTGCCTGATTCCCACTGTACATATCTTGAAGACTTCAGTACAAGGCTGTATGTCCGTTTTTCTAACCATTTAACAAGGCCATGATTTACCTACAAGACAGCCTTCAACACCATGCATGACATGTACCATCACTACTAAAATCTATCTCTTGCATTACAGATTTGTTCAAGTGGATTCTGATGGACCTATGAGCTGTGTTAGGCTCCCCACCAAAGTCCCAGCAGCACATCAGAAGCATTATGATAGGCATTCTACAGATGTTAATGTTAGTTTGAGTTTGTTGTGCTGTGGAATCTAGTTAGTTAGGGACCTGTTTACTAATTCCACTAGGGTGGGTACACAGGATTGCTCCCTCATGTAGTCTGTCATTCTTCTTTTCCAAATCACATCCAAAGGATGCTCTCAAGTTATTATTACATCCTGAATTAGAAATAAATATGTACTCCCTCCGTAAACAAATATAAGACGTTTTAGATCACTACAAAAGAAGTTGTAATACCAAACAGGATGTCAGAAGAGAAATATGGTAGAAATTCTTATAAAATACATATAAACTCAAATCAGTGGACCCTAATATCTCAAATTTGATACAAGTGCATTACACCCTCAATATGGACACTAATCATAAATTGACAATAATAAGTGGGCAATCGATGTCAAGTACAGAGTATCTCTATAATACGATTCAAACCGATGGTGTGCGGTTTTTAGGTCGCAGAATAAAGCTGGTACAGCCAAATATTTCCAGAAAAAAAAAATCCAGCCTCAGTTTGGTAGAGCCTGACTATAACCAAGCCACATCAGTTAAATGCAGTATTACAAGTAAGATTGTTTGTAGTTGGGCTTTTTATCTACATACAAGGGATTTATTTATAGATCCAGGTAAAAAGCCTTCATTCCAAATAGTAAGATTGGAGGCTGCTGACCAAAATTATATAGTTATTACTACCAAGAGGCTAAGTTTGGTGTGGATCATACGAGTTCCAGAAAATATTATTTCCAATACTACCCTGAAAGACATTGATATTCGATGGGAACATCCTTTTTTCCATACAGAAATACAATTGCTCAACTAAATTCAAGTTAACAATTACAAAAATAAAATCTAAACTAAATACATAGGATATCCCTCCTCGCATTAAGCCATACTTAGAAACTTAGAATCAATCGACAGAGTCACATATAATGACAATGAGAATAAATAGCTAAGGACTTACACTTTCTGCATGGTAGTCTCATAAACACGAGGAGATGCAGCATGAATGACACCACTGGGAGGTGGACCATATTTTCCGATCTTGTACATGAGTTTCATTATCATGGAGAAATTCTCAGGCTCGTCATCATAAACAGTAGTAAGGTTCACCATGGACTCAAACTGCTTCACATACTGGTCATAGTTTTCCTTATCTAACTTGTCCTTGTTATCTTCCAGCCACTTTGGGTATTGTCCAACGTACTCCTTAAAGAGCTCATAAAGAATCTCCTTGGAATAAACTTTTGGTATCGATGTCTTGACAATGTCCTAAAAAATTTGTAGGATATGTCATTGCCATGTCTGGGGTGTTTATTTACTCAGAGGCTAGTTCCGAAAAAAAATAGGACTTGATACAGAAGAAAAATAAAATGATGATAGAAATCCAAAACCTGAGGCAGAGTAAGAACTAAACACAGAAATATTACTTACATGAGGGGTGGGGTAAATATAGTTTTTCCTGTGCTCATAAGTGTGTTTTGAACTTTTGATCCACAGTTATTGCATAAAGGAAACATACCAATGGATAGATAGGAAAAAGTTATTATTGAGGGAGGGGGTGCATTATCTTCCAAAAGTGGGTTTACGTTTCAGTTTGGTAAAAAAAACTATCGTTTTAGCATATGAACTGCCAAAAGAAGGGACCTATCTAGCTGAGATGCCAAGTCAATTATGCTGCTCCCAGATAAGTAGCAGCCCCACTGTACAGAATCACAAGACATCTTTTACATCCTACGAATGTAAATTTAGAGAAATATTCCTTCTTAAAATAGTGGAGAACTATTCTTTTCCTCAAAACAGTGGAGAATTATTCGTGTAGCGGACAGTTAACAAACTGTTCTAGAATCTAACAAGGACATCATGGATTCATCATATGAAAGAACAAGGCAAGGAAGTGCTTCTCAATATATCACAAAGACATTTCCCTGAAGAAGATCGAGTCGACTTCAGAAGTTGGATTTCACCACAGTGACTTATATACAATATAAACTCCGAAGAAAGAGCTGATCGGCGAGACAAAGCTGTACATAATCAAAACTCTCTCCCGGTGTATTTCATATCGCCATGAAAAATGCAGAAGAAAACAACATACCTGCATGCCCTCCACATTCAGCAAATTGTCTATCGCTTCCTCATCCAGCCTCTGGTCCAGATCGCCTCCAACTGCGGCACCAGAACCCACCTCTGGGTCCAGCAGCCGCATGAATTTCGTTGAGACCTGTCCGGCCCACATCTGGGCAGAGCAGCCCTCATGGAGCCCCTCTGTCTGTGCTTTGATGACTTGTGGCACCTTATTGTGCAAACCGTCTACTGCTCCAGCAGCGGCACTGACCAGAATTATATACACCAATAAATTCAAAAGAGCAGAAAATGCTAAAGACAGATCAATGCTTAGTAAAATCAAATTTTGAGTTTTGGAATTCCACATAAATGCACATGCAATAAATACAGTTGAAAACTTAAACTAGCAAGCATCCTAGTTGTGTAGAAAAAGATAAAAGAATGCTTGCAAGTAAGACTGTACTTGGGCTTTTTATCTTACAAGGCCTTATTTATAGAACCAGTACTACCAAAGAAAGGCATTCCTATTTGATGGGCACATCCTTTTTTCCCACAGAACATAATTATTCAACTAAATTCAAGTTAAGAATTACAAAAACAAAACCTAAATTAAACAGAGGATATCATTCCTAGCATTAAGCCATAGTTTAAGGACTTACAGTTGCTCCATGGTACTCTGATAAAGACAAGGAGATATAGCATGAATGACACCACTGGGAGGTGGACCGTATTCTCCGACCTTGTACATGAGTTTCATTATCTTGGACAAATTCTCAGGCTCCTTATCATAAACCGAAGTAAGTTTCACCATGGGTACAAGCTGCTTCAGGCACTTCTTGTATTTTTTCTTCTCTAACTTGTCTCCGTTATCTAACAGACACTTCCGGTATTGTGCAACACACTCCATTATTAAGTCATAAAGAATCTCCCTGGAATAAGCTTTTGGTATCGATGTTTTGACAATGTCCTTCAAAGTTTGCAGAATATGTCATTGCCCCGTCTGGAGTGTTTATTTACTCAGATAGTTAAGAAAAAATAGGACTTGATAAACAAAATAAATAAAATGACGACAGAAATCCACAACATGAGGCAAAGAAAAAACTAAGCACAGAAATACTACTTACATAGGGGGTGGGGTAAAGAAAGTTTTTCTTTACTCACAAGTGTGTTTTGATCCACAGTTATTGTAGAAAAAGAAACATACCAATGGATAGATAAGCAAAAGTAATTATTGAGGGAGGGGGAGCATTAAGCATGTATTACATAGATCTCAGTTCAGGGAAACTTTGTTCAGTAATTATTTGGCCATGGTATCCATTATGTTGCAAAAGTGGGTTTACATTTCATCAGTTTAGAGATAGAAAAACTCATTTCAGCAAATGAAATGCCAAAAGAAGGGAACTATCTGGTTTAGATGCCAAGTAAAGTATGGTGCTGCCCGATAAGTAGCAGTCCCTCTATACAGAATAACATCCTGCCAATGTAAATTTAGAGAAATATTCCTTCTTAAAACAGTAGAGAATTTCCCCTAAAATACAGTACGGAGAACTATTCTTATGGCCGTCGTTAGCAAAGTGATCTAGAATCTAATAAGGACATCATGAATTCGTCATATGCAAGAACATGGCAAGGAAGTGCTTCTCCATATATCACAAAGACATTTCTGATTTCCCTGAAAAAGGTTGAGTCGAGTTCAGAAGTTGAATTTCACCACAGTGCATTATATACAATATATAATCTGACTACTAACAAAGAGCTGATCGGCGGGACAAAGCTGCATATCATCAAAACTCTTTCCCAGCATATTTCACATCGCCATGAAACACACGCAAGAAAACAACATACCTCCATGCCCTCCCCATTCAGCAAAGTGTCTATCGCCTCCTCATCCAGCCTCCCGTCCAGATCGCCTCCAGCTGCGGCGCTAGAACTCACCTGTGGGTCCAGCAGCCGCATGAACTCCGTTGAGACGTGTAGGGCAAACCACTGGGCGGAGCTGACCCCATGGAACCCCTCTGGCTGTCCTTCGATGGTTTCAAGCGCCTCGTCGTGCAAAACGTCTTCTCCAGCCGCGGCGCTGGAGCTGGGCTCCCGCGACCCCACAAGCGGCGTCAACTTGGAGTAGTCCACGCGGCGCGCGCCCCTCCGCTTATCAGGCTCAGGCATCATCTTCGTGAGCGCATCGCGTACTCTAGCCGCGGCGCCAATGCCGGCCGTGTCCCGGGGCGGCCCGTCCTGCTTATGGCGCATCACCCTCTTGCCCACGTCGCACTCGCGATACCCCCTCTCCTCCGCCACCGAGAGAGGCCGCTTCTTCCCGCGCCGCGCCTGCTCCTGCAGCCTCCGCCCCAGCTTCAGTATCGACTTAGTGCTACCAAGATATGGTATCCCAAAGTGGAACGGCATCCCCGATGGCGGGGGCGGCGGCGGCGGCGGCGACGGGGGGAGCTTGCCCTCCCTGCAGAGAGAGCTAGCGTGAGGCCTACGGGAATTCGTGGCGGAATCGAGGGATCTGGACGTGGATAGATAGATTCCGACCTTCGGAGACGCCAGTCGCGCAACGACTTCCTGTGCTGCTCGCACGGGTCGCACCACCATGTTGCCGGGGGCGCCAGCGGGTCCTGAAGCTCCGACCCCGGCCCCTGCACCGGCGCTGACGGCGACGACGATGGTGCCCCGTCGTCACTGCAGAGGGAACTAGCTAGAGTCAGGATCGCGACGAATTCGCCGCGGAACTCGAGGGTTCAGAGGTGGATAGACTAGACAGATTCCGACCTTCGGGGACATGCCGGGGGATCGAGGCCGCGCGCCGCCTCCCACTCCTTGCGGAGCATCTTCTTGCGCGCGCACGAGCTGCACGCCCGCTCCTCCAAGGCCCACAGCGGCAGCGGGTAGAAATCCTCCGTCGTCCCCGTCACCGACGCACCACCATCGCCCGACGACGTCACCGGCGCAGAGGGCGGCGGCGACGGGGGCCCGATATTCCTGCGGAGGAACCCGGCGTTAGGGCTACGCAGATTCGTACCGGAACCCGAGACGCTTGGGCTTGGGGGTAATGCGGGTGGGTAGGGCCCGACCTGTGGGGATCGGGGCCGGCGGGGCTGCGCGAGGCGATCTCCGGGGGCTTGTCGTCGCCGGCGTCGGCGGAGGGGCCGGTCGAGGCCATGGGGGCGGCGATGGCTCGAGGGGGGCGGGGCGGTTGGGGGGTTTGGGGATTTGGAATGGCGCGTTTGGTTTTCGCGGCGGGGACGAGACCGAGGGAGGGGTGGAATTGACCATTAATACGGGTCGGGTGGCCAGGCCAGGCCAAGTACCCGTCCCCGTCCGCGCCGCACCGGCCCACTCGCCAGACGGATTCCGCCACGATGTACGGCCAGATTTGGCGCCTCGTCCCCAACGCCTGCTTGCCGCTCCCGCCGATCTGCGCCGGGGCGGGACGGGGCAGCTGGCCGTGGCCGGCCGGTCGCCCCGCGCCGCTCCGCAGGCCGGCGCTCGCCTCTGCCTCCACCCGAGGACTATGCCGGCCCCTCGCCGTCTCCGCCCAGTCGGCCAGCCTCGACGCCGGTTTGAGGTTCGTCCTTTGCTGAATTTCGTGCAAGAGAGCATCGAAGTTATCGCCCGTGCTCCGTGGCGAGTCGGATGCAAACTGGAAAGGAGGTTTAACCAATTTCTGCTGAGCATGTGGTACATGCGCCTGCGTATTCTTGTTCATCTAATTGATTGATGTGTGCACGGCGCTTCCATGCTTGTCATCTTTAGCTACTCCAACTGTGCCTGTCAAGTACAGTAGCTTCAGACATCAGGGGTTTGTTGAAAGCAGGAAAGAGGTGTCAGTGATTTTACTAATGAACTACACAGTTTGGTACTAGTATCTTTGGATGATATACTGGAAAGTGAAAACTATGCTCTGTTCATTCAGTTAAGTTTGGAATGCACATGGATGTGAGTGGCTCACACTGTCTCTGGTAATTCTGGTTTTTCAGAGTGGATAAGTTTTTCGAAGTTGAGATGAAGGTGCGCGACTATGAACTCGACCAGTACGGAGTTGTCAATAATGCTATCTATGCTAGCTACTGCCAACATGGTGAGTTCAGACCAAATTCCAGTTCAATCTCTCATTGTTGTACACTGGGTCAGTGGACATGAATCAGATGCCATCTTAAGAACTCATATCTCATTCTCAAAAACAGTTTCATATACGTTTCAAAAAACGGTTTGCATATAAATTAGTATCTCATTAGGTAACATATCTATATCATCAGAACAAACCATGATTGTACTTTGGATCACATATTGACATCTCTCATTGGGTTGTATGCCTTAAAATGAGTAGGCCGTCATGAGCTACTTGAGAGCGTAGGAATAAGTGCAGATGCAGTAGCTCGCAGCGGTGAGTCACTGGCCCTCTCTGAGATGCACCTCAAGTACTTCGCGCCTTTGAGAGTAATGCCCTCCTTTCCTATGTTGAGCAAAAAATAGAAGTTAAGATACTTGTTGCAATACTGAAACCAGTAACATTACAAGTTCAGACTTCAACATATACTGTCATGGATTATCTTCAGATCTGAATTCCATTTTGTATTTTCTTGCGCTGTCAGAGTGGTGATAAATTTGTCGTCAAGGTGAGACTTGCAAGCATCAAAGGTATAAGGATGGTATTCGAGCACTGCATTGAGAAGCTGCCTAACCATGAGGTATTATAAATTCAGAACAGAATAATAAGATGCAATGTATGTTTCAAGCATGTTTGCAGTTGAAATAAGACAGCAACGACATTCAGTAGCATTCTGGAGTGCATTGTGTCAAATATGTATAATTTGTATTCTGTTTCACATATAAATTGTTCCTAAGCATTTCTTTGCCACCATTCTATACAGAAAAATATTCATATATCATGTTTTTTTCCTGAGATTAATGTATCCGAACTTTGCATATTCTTATTTCTCCTGTCAGTTGATTGTGGAAGCAAAGGCAACAGCTGTTTATCTCAACAAGGACTACCGCCCTACCCGTGTGTCTCCAGAGTTTCTGTCCAGGTTACAGCTCTTTTCATCCGTGGACAACAGTGGTTAAGCTACTATGGTGATCGCAACAACAATCTTGTGAGAAGATTCTGATAGCAGCCATGGTGATGAAGAGCTATGTTCAGTTTCGTGTTGTATCCATGCAACTGCTATTTACAAATAGTATTGAACTTGTAGACATTTGTAACCCATAATAGTAATATTTTGTCCAAAAATTGTTGAGTGGTACTGGAGTAAATGTATACGACTTCTGTGACACTGCATGGTGAACGCAATCGGGAAAAAGCAGAATATTTGATGGAAGAACGGGCGACCCCTTTGAGCAACCTGTTCTAATAGGGAAGTCCTATATCTTAAAATTAATCAAGTTGATAAGAAAATTCATGAACTCTGAAATAGAGTTCTTTATTTTATTTTATAGTATTACTTCTCATTATACTGCATAGATTAAATAGGAGACATAATTTAGATGAATATAGTAAGTCTCGCTTGGGCTGCTTTAATGGTAGTCTTTACATTTTGTCTTTCAATGCATGTGTTCTCCCCCATAAAGGTGTACTCATCAACTACACTTGTGGCTTTACGATACGCAAGCATCCTCAAAGTGCTCGTGCATTTCTGCAAATGAGAGAGCAATAGTTGTCCGCAACAATATTTCCTTTGCGTGAAGTAGGGATCATATTTCTTCACAACATCCACTATGCATAAGAACAAATGACTGCTCATCCAGAAGCGATGCTGAAAGAATCATGGAATGCTAGGGTGGGTTTGAAGTACTCGTTGTAGAGACTCCTTGTGCCAGTTATGTCCTATCTCAGGCAACAACCATTGGATACAGCTATTCTCAGCTCGAGCTCAAATAAGCCTGTATGAGCAGTAAAATCATAAAAAAAAAATCATAAAACTTCAAACAATTCTGAATTCTTTTTGTGAGGAACATTGAAAAATGTTCAAAGTGCTTACAAAATTTCAGCATTAAATCACATGTGTGGAAGTTCTTGCAAAATAAAATCGATGCTCTAAAAATGACATTTTCAAAAGCACTTTGGAGTGTTAGTTTTCTTCTTTTTTTTGCTGCGACTTCCACGAATGTCATTTCAAAGTGAAAATTTACAGACTCTTAAAACATCTGTTAAAGTTTACCACAAAAAGAATCAGGACTTTTTTTAATTTACTATTCATGCGAGCTCATTTGAGCTCGGGAGGAGTTTTGGACTTTCCCTATCATGCCCTTTTATTGATCCCTTGAAATTGAGATTCCTCTTTCTTCTACATCTCTTCCTGGATGGTCGTCACCTCAGTATCTTTGTCTATCCGACAAATCCATCGTTTTTGTTTACAAGTGGGTGAAAGAATCAGCTCAAACATTTCTTCAAACATATGGCGGGCAAGATGTATGCTCTAGGCAACGAGGACGATCAGAAGGGTTTTGGAGGCCGTGGTGGCGACGCTTCGGATCAGGGACGCCAACGGATTTAGCCATTTAGCGTGGGGAAGACGGTAGAGCTAGGCAATGGGTGGCGTGGACGAAGAAGGGGTCAGGTTGGGCGAGCATTAGGGATGATTTGAAGGGGATTTGGGTGGGTTTGGCCTGTCTGATCAGAGGGTCTGATCAGAGGTGGCGGACATGTCCTAACGTGTCTGGGTATCCCCAAAACCACCGCACATTTTTTTTTGAGGGATCAAAGCCACCCCACATATGGGGTCGGTTTGAGTGGTGCCAGAAAACCCAAACATTTGGGCTCGGTATGAGGGGTCCAGTTGAATAGTTTTTTTTTCTCCGAGCAGTGTCCAAGCTGTCCACCCAAACATAAACCGGGGAGAGAGGGGGTGGAAGTTCCGGTTGGAGATACTCTAAGATGGAGGTGGACATCATTCAAACAGGGCTCCCTTAATTTTGCCCTAAATTTTGAGAGAAATCGTATGATGGGTCGACAAATGGACATAATTTGGACAATTGGGGGATGCCCTTGCATTGGTTTTTTTGTTCAAATCCCCCAAATGGACATTTGGTACATGGAGGGGAGAAACAAGGGGATGCCCTTTGGAAAGGCCTTCCTTGGTTGCGATCCCATGGTATGCATGACATGTCCAAACAGGATTGAAGCCCTCGAGAAGTTAAGAGGTTATTCATTCCAGTCGGTGTCATACAGGCACTGTTCTACGGCCTAATATACATCCCTGCTCACGCATCCCCATGGCAACGGTGATTCAGAAAAAAGCGCATCTGGACCTGAGAGCCAAAACGGATGTCCACATCAATTAAGCTCACGCTAACTAGCTAGGATTTGCATCAGGAAGTGGCAGGAAACAATGTAAGGATAGAAAACACTCGACCAGTGAAAACCGGTTCCCAGCTGCCCACCGTTTCTATGACAACATTCAACTGCTCCACCAACTAAAACATTAGACAGAAAAATGGTACACTATGCTAATCTTCAGCAGGACACTAAACAATCACTAGGTTCCTAGCATGACTAACTAACAGAACCGGTAACAATCCGCAAGTCAGCCACCGGAGATCTTGTTGATTCAAGCTCTGGTCCAAAAGAACACCTTGCCGCCAGAGCTTGCGCAAGCAAGATGCCCAACTTTATAAGGATGTGCAGAAAACCTGCACGGAATGGCTGTCATGTGTTCACTCTCCAGGCTTGCGCTTTTCGAAGCTGAGAGGCTACTGTCATCGCCACCAACTGAGATAATATCTATTGCCCTTCTCATGTTTCCAATAAATAGGTCGGTGTTGTTCCAGCCCCAGATTGCCCTGCAACAATCGAATTAGTTTGTGAAGAGATATCCATGCAAGGTCATGAAGCTAGCCACTAGGTGAAAGGAGATATCATACTTGAATGTAGAAATCCATCTGCCTGTCTGGTTGTTATGCTTGATAATGTGTGACCTATCAAAGTCATCCCCACAAAAGACTCGGACAGTGTCATCGAGGCTGTACAGTGGACAGAAAAAGAATTAGGCCTTCTGTAACAACATAATTCTGTATAAACTACACCTCTGTAGCTAAATATAAGAACGTGTATTTAGTGAACTGCAAAATCGTCTTATATTTAGTTACAGGGATAGTATTAAATAAGAGCACTATTTAAAACAGTGTACTGTCGCAGACAGGAGGGAACAACAGCTGTTCTAAAGATCCTAATGGGTTAAGGACGGTGTATACTATGGGGGATTACTTAATCTTCAGTAATCGAAGTCCGGTTAAGGGTGAAAAGGCAAAGGTAACAACTGTGTGTGATGGTATGAAGATGATGATGTTAAGGAAGAAGCTAGCAGGGGAAGAGCCAGGATTTCAGACCTCGCAATAGAGAAGTCAAGACTATATTAAATCTTAAAAAATATGACACCGATATCAAATTCATCAACATATATTTTGCAATTCAAAAGATAATGACATTTCTGTAGTAATCTTTGAAGCATAACACAAAACTGAAAAATAAATAAACCTTATGGTTGTTACCTAATCAATTATGTTATTAAAACAAGAGGCAAACGAGCCACACCATGTTCTTCCACATAGACTAAAAAATATGATCCGTCAGATTATGTGGTGAGCCTGTGCAAACACATATTGCATACTAGTAACATAAACTATTTAAATAAACATCATACATATGCTAAAAGACTTGTTGAGGTCCCAATTAGAATCAGCTATGTATTGACACAATCAGAGTTCATCACAAGGTGATGGTTGTTAAAGAAACACATTCCAAATCAAGCAGGAAATCCTTTCTTTCAAACAACAGAACAGACATTAACCACAGCAAGTGTAGGAAAAATGTTACCTTGTTGTTGCTAGCATGCTGCCACTAGGTGAGAAATAAGCTGACTGAACAGATCTATTATGTTTTAGAACCTTCAAGCTCTCTTCTTTCTTCCTTTTAAGCCTTCTGAGATCCCATATGCGTGCTGTTCGATCTGTTGAACTTGTGGCAAGCATATGTTTTTTCTCCGGATGAAAATCTATTGAGTTAATTGTATTGTCATGTGAATCCCATGTGGTTGATACCTTACCCATCCGCTCATCGAGGAGTTTCAGTTCACCATTTCCGTCACCAAAATATAGACAGCTAGGACTATCTGGTGCTTGACAAAGTGAATAAACAGGATAGTCGCACAACTGGATCATATTAAAGCTCTCCTTCTCAAGGTCCATAAGACAAATTTCACCCTCATAACTACAGCTGTAAATCTACAAGGCAAATATATGAAAGACAACAAAATTAGAATCATGATTGAATGCGGAGATGTTCAACAAAACATAAATCACTGTTAGAATATTGTCTTCTCATCCTATCATCAACCTTGTCAGAAGACGCTTATGCTTGTCAACACTACACGTATCAGAAACGGGAGCATACAACCTAGTCGATCTACCTTGAAACATGATTAGCATATGTTGCTACCGGATGCTTCTGGGGAAAAAAGGTCCTAGAATTAGCTGCTAGAGGATGATTGGCTGCTTAAGATTAATAAGGAAGAACACCAACAAAATCTAAAGCCTTCTGTCTTCCTTAACAACTACTTGCCCCTGCCCTCTTCCATCCTCTCCCAGCCTCTTGCAAAAATGTAGGGAAAGGCTGCGTACAATAGACCCAAAGTGGTCGGGCCCTTCCCCAGACCCTGCGCAAGCGGGAGCTACATGCACTGGGGCTGCCCTTTCTTTTAGTTCATTTCACAGATGTCATCCTAGAAATAATCCAATGACTAGTAACAGTGCAATTGCCCATACAATAGAAACTTCTAGTGGCTTTATCTACATAGCTTCGAATTCATTGACATAGTGAGCTCGGTTAACAGGAGACTTGTGAGTTCTTTTAGTGAACTGCGAAGTTATGTGCGTAATAGATTTATGCACAAGTTGGCAAAGAGAAGTGCAATTTACTCTTACCAAATCCTGTGTTCATACAATCATACTATCCAGCCACCCAATTGAAGCAAACACCATACAATTGACTTAAATTCCAAATGTTAAATCACTAATAAGAAAACCAGTAAAAGAGCAGAATAACAGGGAGCCATCACCTTCTGTGGCGCGGCAGGGTGCGCCACGATTGCTGGCACAGGGCCCCTGTGAGGCAGATACTCGAACAGCCCATCTGCACCGTCGCCATCCTCATCTTCCACCATGCCGTCCACAACCCAGAACCCAATATTCCCCAACTTGTTCCCCGCCGCAACCACGGTCCGGTCGACCAGCGGCAGGACCCGAACCCCAAGTATCCTGTCGGGCACCACCTTTCGAACGTTCGCGGGCGTCAGCACGAGCTCCTTCCCGGCATCGAAACCGTCCGCCCGAGCCCTGGCAGGCGGCGCAAGCGAGGCGGACTCGATGATGGAGGACGCGAGCGAGGAGGAGAAGCTGGTGCTGCGGGGCACCGGAGGGGGCCCGGGCGTGGGCTCGGCGTCCGGGGAGTGGGAGGGGGGCAGCTGAGATAGCCGGAGGGAGCGGCGGAGCTCGCCGGGGCTTGTCTTGGCGGCGGGCTTCTTGCGGGGCTGATTGCTGGGGCGTCCTCGTCCTCGTTTAGACGAGGACTTGATGGCGGCCGAGAGCTCATCGGCCTTGCGGCGGAGGGAGGCGAGGATGGCCTCGTTGCGGCGGATGTTCTCCTCGCGGAGGCGCTCGTAGTCGGTGAGACCGGCGGCCTGCCGCGACGCCATTATTCACCCCTGGACAGCGGCGGACCCAGGAGTCAAATTTAGCCGGGAGGAACATTTTAGGCCTACAAAAATTTAGGTACCAGCGCCGAAGGTAGCGCCGCTGCCGCCAAAGCTACAACCTTCTCAACGTCGGGCGGTGGCTCAGCAGGCAGCAGCGGCACGGAGCAGAAGACACCAGCGGGCAGCGCTCGGAATACAGCAGCAGGCGGTGGAGGCGCACGGAGCGGCCGGCGGCGGCGCAACAGTCGCTACTGGCTAGGGCTCGAGTCGGAGTCGGGGGAATGGGAGGGGATCGATTTGGCGAGATAGAAGCCGATCGATTCGATCGGTACTTTGTTTTTTCCTTCTTTTTTTTAGGGTGGCGGCTGCGTGACTGAGTGTGGACTGTGTAGTGTCCACTTCAGCCCAAGCCGCTAGCCGGCCTCTTGCCCTCGGGCAAGATCTTAATCTGATTTTATAGCATACTAGCAAGATACCAATGCGTTGCATGGAACATCAAGATGCATTTGTATAAGTAGTTTATCTTGTGGGAGAAAAGGATAAATGAGAGAAGGCCTTATTTGCAAATGTGGAGAGGGGTGTGGGTATCTTTTTGCAAAATTGCCATAGTTTCCTTCCTATCCGTCGGATATAAATCGGACGACCTATATTACAGGATGGCAGGCACACCATCATCACCAACTCTGTTTTTTTATAAGAGTAGAGAATTGGTTTGCTACCAATATTTGGCATTGCCAATATTTGGTAAGCCAACATTTGGCAAAATCAGAAGTTGCCAACATTTGACAACTTTTTATGAGATTGACAATAAAAATTGACAAGCAACCAATCTCTAGCCAATATTTGGCAGTTGCCAAAATATGGCATGCCAACTTTTGGCATCAAACCAATTATGTTTTTAATCCTCACACCCCTAAAAAAAAGATCTTAATCTTCACAAGTTTGGTCAATGCTTCGGATTGCTTAGAAGTTATATCAAACATCAAGAATGGAGTCCTTTCAAAAAAAAAACATCAAGAATGGAGAAGATCAATCCTAGTAGGAGAAACTTTACTCATGTAGATTTTTGTTTTGAGCATAGGGAGAACAATTTTGAAGCCCACTCTTTAACAAAAGGAGTTGAGTCTCTTTCAGTGGGTCGCCATTTGCGGCTACGGGTTTTACCAGATGTTTTACCAGATGTTACTTGTATTCTGGATATTTTGAACTTTGAATAAAGTCCTTGGTTACCCTAAAAACGGTTAAGATCAACGTTGACACGGCTATGTCCAGAAATGATCGCTATGGAGTTGTCGGAGTAGAGAAAAAAACTGATTTCTCGGTGGAGTGCCTTTTTCCTTTTGAAGAGTCTTTTTTTTTTAAGAGTCGCGATGGAGTGGATTGGTAGTACTGGCCCCACTTTCCAATGCATCCTTTGAACAAGCGGATCAGACTAACAGATAGGAGTAGCATCTTACGAAACGGGAATATATTGAAGATATCTCTCTCTGAACTACAGGATCAAGAAGGCACAGTAGAAGACCCAGACGACCCCGTGACAGATGAATTCGGCAGCAAGCAAAAATGATGATCTGACATGTGTAGCTACGTCACTCGCTCAAAGTTAACATTCAGAAGTTAATCCTCTTTGCAGGCGAAGGGACGTCTTCAGCGCACAAGTTCAGAAATTCTAGAAGACTACGCCCCCATCTTCAGGCTTGCTGTACCTTATACTGGAACTAAATCAGATCAGATCAGCTGTGTGTAACTGAATCGCACTCAACAGTTCAGACACCAAATCCAGAAGTCAATGTCCTTTGTAGGCCAAATAATATCACCAGCACACTCGTTTAGAAACGTAGAGGTGTACGCTCAAATATCAGACTGGAAGTCTAAGGAGAATGCTGAAGAATCAGGTGCCTTCTGATATCACGATCCCTATAAGTAGCAGCATTGCCACCGATAACAAACATCATTGGTATCCACAATGCAGCAGATAGGCGCCCTCATTCCTCTTGCCACCGGTCAGTTCCCTCAACACCCACGCCGGGTATACACTGCTGGTGGTGGCAGATTCTCCACCAGCACCAGGTAATGGCTGCTCCTAGAGCAATCAGCCCCCTACATGCTGTGACTACTGTGAACAGAAACCAGGATTACAGTATAAGGCTCTCTGATACCATCCCTCTTCTGTTACTTTATTGTAGCAAAGATATTGTATTGGTATGTTTGCTAATACTCCCTCCGTTCCAAATTACTCGTCGTGGTTTTAGTTTAAATTTGAACTAAAACCACAACAAGTAATTTGGAACGGAGGGAGTACTACTTGCTATGACAGGAAAGACAAATATTTCAAAGTTGAGATGGAAGTTCATGACAAGGAACTTGACCGATATGGTGTTGTCCATAATGCTGTCAACAGCAGCTACATTCAAAATGGTTAGCCATGTCAATTTTCAAGTGCTGCGGATCCTTCCAAAGTAAAATTATCCATATATAACCTTCATGTTGTAGCAGGTCATGACAAGCTATTTGAAAGCCTTGGAATCAGTGTAGACGCGATAACATCCAAAGGCAATGCACTCGCTCTTTCAGAAGTACAGCTTAAGTACATTGCACCTTTAAGGGTATGTTTTGCTAAAGCACAGCACAACACAGAAAACATAGATGCTGTAAAAAAACACAGAAAACATAGGACCACTGGTGCTGAAACTGAAATGAAATTCCTCAAGGATTTAACAAATATAAGATACAAAGATCAAGTTTATCAATTAAGATAGACATGCTGGTCATGCGATAGAGATACCATAATATAGTTCACCAACACATGATTTTCTTAGTCAGATTCATGTACGTCAGATATACCATATCATACAAGAAAACTCAATAAGTTTATCTACTTTTGCCAGAGTGGTGAAAGGTTTGTCATCAAGGTGAAGCTCAGGCAAATCAAAGGTGTAAGAGTGATCTTTGCGCACACAATTGAGACACTGCAAGATCATAAGGTATGCATTTACTATCAATCTTGTGCATGTGCCAAGTGTTCCAACACAAGGTACTCAAATTCATGGTCTATTATCAACTAGTATATTTCTAAGCATTGCCATGTATATCTCACCTTTTGAACTCCTTGCAGCTCGTACTGGAAGCCAAAGGAACCGTTCTTTGTCTTGATAAAGACTATCGTCCAACTCATATATTCCCAGATATGTCGACAAAAATTCTGCAGTTCTTCTCATCCAAGGATGACTAAAGCATCGAAAAGAATTGCCACTAGTCTTAATAAGGCCTAATGTATGTGATATCCTGGAGTACAACGTTGCAATTGATCAACAATACTGATCACCAATTCACTGTAGTTTCCTCACAGCACCATATCTCACTAAAAACATTTGTATTTTACAGTGCCGCTTGAATGCTTGAGCTGATCTTAAAATGCTTTACATCTCTGTTAGCAAGTGCAACTTGGACACAAGTAGTTTTATTTCTTTTTTTCAAATGGTGGTAAGACTATACACAAATCAGATGCGAACAATTGAGCAAAAAATTGCAGAATGTGCATAAGGCATAATAGTTTACTTCCGGGTATCACAACAAAAATAACTAATTCACCTGGAGCGTGGCTGATGTTGCAATGCTGCCCTCCTTGAATCCACTAGTACACTTTGGTCAATGTACAGAACTAAATTATGCTGGTACGACCCAAAAATGTCTCTGCTGTGGTCTTGCCTTAACCCATTGCGTGCTTGAGCGAATCACCAGCACCAGCCTGGAAGAACAGGCACGAAAGGGCGAAGTCTGCAATGAAAATTCCAACTAAGGAAATGACCACTGCAGACGTTGTGGACTCGCCAACGCCCTTGGCTCCTCCGTGGGTTGTCACACCCCATGCACAGCTCACCACCGCGATAATGGCACCGAACACCTGAGATTTTATCAAGGCGCTGATCAAGTCCCATGGACGCAGCGCCTTGCGTGCTGACTCCAGAATGATGCTGGTGCTTACACCAAAGACAGCGTCCGCCAAGAACGCCGAGGAGGCGAGCCCGAGGGCGAAGCTGATGAGGGTTAGGACGGGGAGAGCAAGCACGCAAGCGAGGACACGGGGGACAACGAGGTAATCGATGGGCTGTGAGCCGAGGACGCGGAGGGTGTCGGTCTGCTCGGACACCTGCATGGTGCCGAGCTCGGCGGCAAAGGCGGAGCCAACTCGGCCGGCAGCGACGACGGCGGTGACGACCGGGGTGAGCTCGCGGGCGAGCGCGAGGGCAAGGACGCCACCAACGGAGCGGTGGAGACCGAGGCGGGTGAACTCGCGCACGAACTGGATGGTGAAGGCCATGCCGACGAAGGCGGCGGTGAGGAGCGAGACCCCCGCGCTCCCGGGTCCCACGCGGCGGAGCTGGGCGAGGAGGTTGCGGCGGTGGACGCGTCCCGTGAGGACGCGGTGGAAGACCTGCCCTGCGAGGAGCAGCGCCGAGAGCCCCCGCCAGATCGCGCGCGGCGGGGTCCAGTTGGCGAAAAGAGGAGGCGGGGGCGTGGGGGACGGGGGCGGAGGGGAAGGCGAAGGCGCTGAATTGCTGCCGGCGGTGGCCGGGGGCGTGAGGGAGAGGCGGAAGACGGGGAGGCGGTGGCGCGGCGAGTGGAGGCGGAGGAGGTGGGATTTGGGGCAGGGGATGGCGAGGCGGAGGAGAGGGTTCGTCGTGGCGGAGGTGGGGCGGAGGAGGAGGGCGGCCCCTGCCGTGGTGGACGACATGGTGGCGGTGGCGGTGGCGGTGGCCGGAGATCGGGACAGTGGTGGTCGCGGTGGCCGTGTCGGAGTGGGTGGGAAACGATGGGGAATGCCGTATCGACGGGGAGGAGGGAGTCTCTGGTGGGCCACGATAAAGGCGGCTGGACAAGAAATCCCCCTAAACATCCAACCCAGTTAACCCCTATCCAGACTAAAAAAAAAAAGTTAACCCCTATATCCCTAAAAAAAAGTTGGTTAGAGCAACTCCAACGGGCCGACCCAAACGGACGGCGTTTTTGTACGCTTTTTGTCCGTTTGGGTCGGCCGCCCGCCCGCCGTCCGCCCTCTTTTAGTTTTGGGTCGGCAATGCGCCCAACGGGCCGACCCATTTCATGATCGCGCGCGTTTTAGATCATGTCGTCGCCCTGGTTTTGGTGCTCCAGCGCGCGGGGGAAAGCGGCCTAGCGCGCGCTGGTTTTGGCGCTCCAGCGCGCGGGAAAGGTTCGCGCGCGCGCCGCGGCCAGCGCTCGTTATAAAAAAGGCGCTCCCTCCACACTCTGTCCCCCGCCCACTCTCGCCGCCTCTGCGCGACCATGTCGATCCGCCACCTGTGCGCTTTGGATTTTCGCGGAGTCCGCGAGTGCCGCTCCGGCGCCTTCTCCTCCGAGATCTGGTTTCGTGAGATACGTCTCATCCTCGGCACCTTCGACACCGCAAAGGAGGTGGCCCGCGCGCACGACGCGGCGGCGTGGCGCCTCCTAAGGCCTCGTCGGGATATGAATTTTCCCAACGTGTCGAGCCAGCGGGCACAGGATCTGGCGCCTCTCCCGCGTCTTTTCACCGACGAGGATCGTCGTGTCCACCGGAGGCGGCAGCGTCGCCTCGCCATCGCAGAGAAGGACGTGGAAGCCTTGGTGGTGTGGCGCGGAGGCTTCCCGCAGGACATCGTCGACGAGCGCCAGTTCTACGAGCAAATGAGGTTGGAAAGGGACCCGAGGAGGAGCGAGCGAGACGCCTATCGAGAGGACAAGCGTTCGCGGAAGCAGGCAACTCAATTGAAACTGAAGCTACGAGAAACGTCGGGGTGGGACTTCGAAGACGATCAGCTTGCTGACGCCTACATTCAAACGTCGGAGGAGGACATTACCGAGTCGGAGTCAGAAAGCGACGAGTAGTGGTCTTTTTCTTTTATCTGTGTACGCTAGAACTATCTATGTATTTATTTTAATCTGAAAAAATGGCCGGCGGCGTCGGCGACGTAGCAGGCGGGCGAGGGTGTGAATCCAATGTGCCACCGACCAGCGGGCCCGGTGAGGAAAGAGGACGAGCGCGCGCGCGTCCGTCATGTGTCCGCGCCGACGCAAATCAGGCTAAAAAATGGGCCGGGAATGGGTCGGCAGGCGGACGAAAGCGGACGCGCGTCCATTTGGTTCAGCGCGTCGGGCCGGCTTTTTTGTCCGCGCCGTCCCAAACGGACGGCCGTGGACGAAATGGGTCGCCCCATTGGAGTTACTCTTAAATCACCCCCCAAACTCTTGCAAAAATTGCGACCAAACTGTGATTGGATGGTTAGGTGAACAGTGGTATTCCCAGCTCATCAGAGTTCAAGTCCTGATGCTCGCATTTATCTTGGATTTATTTCAGAATTTCCGGCGACGCACGTTCAGTGGAAGGAGACGTCCCCGTCAACTACGAGGCGACTATGGCGAGTTCGTAAAATCTCAAAATGATATGCCGCCTCAGTCTCTCGGAGGTGCTCATAGGGATAGGGTGTGCGTGTATGCATTCATAGGGGTGAGTGTATGCACATATATATGAGCGTCTGCGTCTGTACTGTGTTTAAAAAAACTCTTGCAATCAAGAAGATATTGAATTTTTTTCTTGAGAATGAGGTCATAGAGAAGGCATTGAAACTGCCCCAAGAAGATGAAAAGAATCTCATGCCAGCGCTAGACATGTCATTTGAAAGTGATGTTGATGCACACCGATTCTACAATGAATATGCAGCTATCACATGGTTCTCTATACAGAAAGCTGCAAACTATTACTACCAAAAGAATGATGCTCACAATAATAAAATGACAAAGTTTACTATGAAGTGCAATAGGTCTGGTAAACCTAGAAACAAGACAAAACCAACAGCAGTAGGAGCAAAAAGGAGAAAGTACAAAGGTGATAAGAATGCACCCGCCGTGCTTGAGAATACAACAGACAGGAGAAGGAATTACACAATCAAAACGGGGTGTCAAGCTCAAATGGTTGCTACCTAGAAATTTGAACTCGAACAATGGGTGGTCACAAGGCTGATCATTTAGCATAATCATGAACTCCATCCACCAGGGGAAGTTAGGTTCCTGAAATCACACAAGTATATCACCGAGCAAGAGAAAGACTTGATCAGGACTTGCAAAAGAGTAAATATACCAACTAAAAAGATAATGGCAATCATGTCATTCTTTCGAGGAAGAGGTCTATCTTCATTGCCTTACACACCAAAATAGATTAGCAACATGGGCACAAAAAATGAGAAGAGAAAATGGTCTCAATGATATGATGCAAGTGGTATCATTTTTTGAACAGAAAAGATCAAAAGATCCACTGTTTTTCTACCATTCAAAACAGATCCAAAGAAGAATGTGATGCATATATTTTGGGCAGATGGCAGTGGAATAAGAAACTATCAACAATATGGCGATCTTCTCAGTTTTGACACAACCTACAAGACCAACAAATACAATCTAAAATTTGCTGCATTTGTGGGAGTAAATGGGCATGGAGACAACTGCCTTTTTGCATGTGGTTTCATTCAAGATGAGAAGAAGGAAACATTCGAGTGGCCCTTCAACACATTTCTGAAATGCATGGGAGGGAAAGCTCCTAAATATGTCATAACAGATCAAGACACAGCTATGAAAAAAGCAGTACCTAAATGCTTTCCAAATTGCAAGCATAGGAACTGTTTGTTCCACATTCTCACAAAAGCTCAGAAGAAAGCTAGAAGGACATTTGGAAAGAACCAACACTTGAATGCTCAGTTTCATGACATAATCTTAAACTCTCAAACAGTGCAAGAATTTGAGCAACTATGGCCAGCAATGATTCAGCAGCACAATGTTGAGCATATCAAGTACTTTGCAATTATGTGGAAAAACAGGAAGAGATTTGTACCTGTCTACTTCAAGAATCACTTTTATCCATTTAGCCAGACCAGCCAGAAGTGAAGGCACAAATGCTATATTCAAAGCAAATGTAGGTTCAACTCACAGTGTGATTGCTTTCATGACAGAGTATGATAGAATATCACAAAGTATTGAAGAAAAAAGAAAAGAAAATGATTCTGTAATAAGAAGAACTTCTCCAACAATGTGGAGTGACTGGGCATTGGAAAAGCAGGCAACAAGACTATATAACAGGGGCATTTTCTACAAATTTCAGCAAGAGTTGATGAATTCAACTAAGTTTCACATGGTTTAAGTTGAAAGAAACAAGCAGTATGAGGTGTTCAACTCACCAATTCAAGCACTATTCGAGTATAACCCCAGAACTTTCATAGTCATGGTGGACATAGACTCTGAAACTTTCACATGCATATGTGGAAAATTTGAAAAGGATGGCATACTATGCTGTCATGCACTCAAAGTAATCCAAGCATTGAACATTGATGAGATAGTAGAAAAGTATTTCATTGATAGATGGAGGCCTAAAGAGAAGAAATTAGAACAAGTGAGTGAACAAGTCGTAAACCTTGAAGATTTCGATGATCAGATGGCTTTCTTTTCATTGTCAAGAAGGCTCACTGAGTTAGCTTCTGAAGCGTCGAAAAATCCTGCAAGGAGGAAAGTTATGAGTGAGCAGATAACCAATTTGGAGAAATTAATTTTGGCCATACCTTGCTTGCCAGAAGGTGAGGAACCAAAGAGTTGTTCGTCAAAAGTAGCATCTAACACTGCAGCAGCTTTGAGTTTGGGAAGCAATTCTAAGAAGACACTAAAAGATCTGGTATACATAAAACCAAAAGGAAGCATGAAGAAAACAGGAAGGCAAAAGAGCATAGTTGAGGAAATTCTTACCAAACCAAAAATGACTTAAATGACTTGCTCTGGGTGTGGCAAACAAGGTCATAGGATAACTGGATGTAAGCCAACAGAAGAGGATGCAACACAGAAAATTAATAAGAGAGGTAACGTACACCTTTTGTTCGTAATTTTAGAGTTCAAAGCCAAACAAGTTTAGAAATCCTAATTTTTTTCTCATATATTATATTGATTCACAATTTACAGCTAGAAAGGACATCATTGCATTAAATTCAGACGTTGAGAAGGCAAAGACGACGAAGAAGACCAAATGCAAAGGTTCATCAACATTATTTAAAAAAATAGTCTTTAAAAAATTTCATAAATATACAATGGTCTAATTGGAATTTATTTTCTTCTTTTACAAATTCAGAAAGAAAAGAAGGCAATGCAAAGTCCAAGAATAAGGCCTTGTAAAAAAGTTTGGACTCGAAGAACTATCTGATTGAAGAGGTAGCTTACAAAATATTAAAAGAAAGCTGAGGCGGATGAAAAATTGCATACTGAACTGATAATTTGGTTTGGTGTGGACGTGTATGCAATGATTTTTGATGCAATTTATGAATTGCAAGATGAGTTGCTCCAGAGTTTTTATTGGCAATTTATTAATAGTAGCTTGCGACATATCATTTTTCAACTTGTGCAGTGTGGAACTTCCACTACTACAGGATGCTGCTAACGCGACACTATGATCAGAGACCCTTCGACGAAACTGTGTGCTATGCCATAATCGCAAACGGTGGTGTAAAAGAACCGTCACAAGATGAGACAAACGGCATGCGGTTCACTCGGATGAACTGTTTGCGTTGATACATGAGAACAGAAACGGTTCAACTTAACAAGATGTGTGTGATACGCGACAAACAGGTGTGTAATCGGAAACGTGTGTAGAGACCGATAATAACGCAGATGATTACTGCTAACAAGCCGCGTGTGTTATGAGCAAATGATTGCTGGTATACAATTGTGAGTGATTGATGAAAACATCACCGACGGGTTCCATTGTTTAGTCCGTGTGCGATGTGATTTTCTTTGTCCGCACAACATCTACGCTCTGTCTATAGAGCATCAACATACATACTTAAAAAGACAGCATTGCATAACCAAATTAAGCATATAATTACACAAGTGAGTACACACATAACATTTCCACACGCCAAAGTAAGCAATTACATGCATACTGAAGTAGGATAAACGAGGATCTAATCATCTACTTATTGTTGCAACGACGCTTGCCATTGCTCTGCTTCCGGCTGGATCCCTGGTCGTTTTGGGGAAGGAGGCACTTCCTCATGTCAATGATCCACATGTACATGTCGTAGCTCGTGTACGCCTCCTTAGGCGCGTACACGACGTGAGCTTTGTCGAGTTTCTCCATCCAGGCCGAGTGCCAGGCACGCTTGTCCTTGTTGCATGAATCCTTCATGTATCTGTAGTAGGGGTCGATGATGGCCTCAGCGAGGTGAACCAGTGAGTCCTTAATTCTCATGCTCCTTGCTGCCCAAGATCTTGCATTGGCGCTGGATGTCGACAAGATCTGGCAGGCAATGCCCGAATTCTCGAGCGCCTTTACATCATTGGTGATGTCCACCGTAGCGAACATGTAGTGGGGGCTGTTGACAAACCTGGCGAAACGCTCGCAAGGCCTTGTGGCCAGGTAGTAGTGGTAGACGAGGATGTGGTGGCGCACGCACATCTGGGCGACGGTGACTGATACGTCTCCAACGTATCTATAATTTTTGATTGCTCCATGCTACTTTATCTACTGTTTTGGACTATATTGGGCTTTATTTTCCACTTTTATACTATTTTTGGGACTAACCTATTAACCGGAGGCCCAACCCAGAATTGCTGTTTTTTTGCCTATTTCAGTATTTCGAGGAAACAGAATATCAAACGGAGTCCAAACGGAATGAAACCTTCGGGAACGTGATCTTCTCACCGAACATGATCCAGGAGACTTGGACCCTACTCCAAGAAGTCTCCAGGGAGGTCATGAGCGTGGAGGGCACGCCCCCTGCCTCGTGGGCCCCTTGGAGCTCCACCGACGTGCTCCTTCCTCCTATATATACCTACGTACCCCCATTAGACTAGAGACGGAGCCAAAAACCTAATTTCACCGCCGCAACTTCCTGTATCCATGATATCCCATCTTGGGGCCTGTTCCAGAGCTCCGTCGGAGAGGGCATCCATCATGGAGGGCTTCTACATCAACACCATAGCCCTTCCGATGAAGTGTGAGTAGTTTACTTCAGACCTTCGGGTCCATAGCTAGTAGCTAGATGGCTTCTTCTCTCTTTTTGGATCTCAATACAATGTTCTCCCCCTCTCTCGTGGAGATCTATTCGATGTAATCTTCTTTTTGCGGTGTGTTTGTTGAGACCGATGAATTGTGGGTTTATGATCCAACTTATCTATGAATAATATTTGAATCTTCTCTGAATTCTTTTATGTATGATTGAGTTATCTTTGCAAGTCTCTTCGAATTATCCGTTTGGTTTGGCCAACTAGATTGGTAGTTCTTGCAATGGGAGAAGTGCTTAGCTTTGGGTTCAATCTTGCGATGTCCTTACTCAGTGACAGAAAGAGTTGCAAGACACGTATTGTATTGTTGCCATTGAGGATAACAAGACGGGGTATTTATCATATTGGATGAATTTATTCCTCTACATCATGTCATCTTGCTTAAGGCGTTACTCTATTTTTAACTTAATACTCTAGATGCATGCTGGATAGCGGTCGATGAGTGGAGTAATAGTAGTAGATGCAGGCAGGAGTCGGTCTACTTGTCACGGACATGATGCCTATATACATGATCATACCTAGATAACCTCATAACCATGCTCAATTCTATCAATTGCTCAACAGTAATTTGTTCACCCACCATAGAATATCTATACTCTTGAGAGAAGCCACTAGTGAAACCTATGGCCCCCGGGTCTATTCTCATCATATCAATCTCCATTACTTTATTTTACTTGTTTTCCTTTTACTTTTCACTTTGCATCCTTATACCAAAAATACCAAAAATATTATCTCTATCAGATCTCACTCTCGTAAGTGACCGTGAAGGGATTGACAACCCCTAAGCGTTGGTTGCGAGTTGCTACCGTTTTGTGCAGGTACGAGGGACTTGCGCGTGACCTCCTACTGGATTGATACCTTGGTTCTCAAAAACTAAGGGAAATACTTATGCTACTGTGCTGCATCACCCCCTCCTCTTCGGGGAAAACCAACGCTAGCTCGAGACGTAGCAGTGACCTTGGGATGAGACCCGGCACGAGCGCGAGTGTACTCGAGGTCGAACCCGACCACCTTGTACTTCTCCTCGGCAAGCAACAGCTCCATGATGTGGATGGAGTGCTCCACCCAGACCGGGTCGTTGGTGTACACCACCGAGAGGTCCATGAACCTTCTATGGGTGTCCACCACGGCACGCATGGTGAACTGCTGCTCGTCGTGGGTAGCCGCTCGGAGTGCCATTGGAGCCGCGTAGGATACCCTCTAAGAATTTCTCGTGGTGAGTGTGCTTCTTGCAATGGTGGGGCGCGATCGAAAGGTTGAAGAGACACAAGGGTTAAATGGGCGCTGTAATAAATGGGGGCCGACCTGTAATGGTCACGTCTTGTCACGGTGTTCATAGCGGAGGATTCCAGTGCACGCTTGACAACACCGCACCGCACGCGTGGGCTCGAAGAGGCGCCAAATGTATCATCGGTGAGCCTGTTCCCGCACTACCGCGCTGTTTGCCGCGCAAGCTTCCCACCCGACTAGTTTGGCCACGCCTCGGCTAGAAGAGGGACAAATCGTGGGCGTTTATTGGCAAAAAGCTTTGTAAAAACGAAGTGTGTGGAATGACTTCGGTCATAAGTTTACCCGTGGGTGATGAGGTCAAAGTTACACGAAAGGGTGATGATGGACACTCGAGTGTGATAATTAATTCTACGCTCTATAGTGCACACGGTGGAAGAAACCAACTGTGTGCAATAATGTCAAAGATCGCAATCGAGTTAGCTATACAGATCGTGTGCTATGATATCGACAAGGTAAACAGATTCGAGAATGGTTAATAAAATCTAAGACCATTGCATATTAAGGTCAAAGTAGTGCTAGCAATATTCGAGTCTCATACGATGCCATTTCAATGATTGTACCACAAAAGCTCGAAATATTACAAGGTTCAAATTCCAGAGTTATATGGCTGGAATTCAAAGATTACAAGGTTCAAACTGATATTAGAAATGAAATTCAGCTCATCAGCTGCAAACGCTCGCGTTGATCCACTGAACATGGATATCAGAGAGGTTCAAACTAATATCACCGCTTCTAAGTCTGGTTTCGAAACCTCATAATTTTTGCAAAGGGGTCAGCCACTTAGAAGTCATGTATGGGTTTGACACGATGACTTCCGATTACTCTGTCATATGAAGTTCCAAAATGAAATTCAACATTTTTGGAGCCTATTCCATTCTGCCGCAGGCGCCGGCGCTGATCAACAGACCATTCATTTTTGCAAAATAAATGTAGGGCAAACCTCATTTCCTTCAGCACCCTTGCTCTAAGAACAAAGAACCTGGCGAATATAATATCCCGTAAGGTCCCTCGGTAGGAGTTCAAAGTAATTTCTGAGAGATGCAGATCTAGGCATTCGACGTGATTGTTATATTGTATCACATTATCCACCACTGGTCCTAATCTTATCTACAAAGTAAGAAAACGTGTTAGTGCCTACATGCAGTTTTGAACATTACTACATGCCTATTTGGTTTGCAGGATTTGTAAAATGCACTAACATGCCATCTTCAATCTGACATGATTAACATGGGCATTTGATTACATTCTAGAAAAATGTAGCCTTCTTCACAAGAGGTTGGAGTGGATGAAAAGTTCCCTAAGAAAACTAGTACAAATGAATCCAAAGGAGAAATGTTTATTGATTGTAACCATATGGATCAAGCAACCAATATGGGGGGCATGTATGTACTGAAATCCTCCAAAAGAACCTTCAGAAATTGTAGTACATTGTCATTGTAAACTTGGAAAAAGGTGTCACAAATTGAACTCCCTTATGGTTAACATTTAACAGGAAAGGAACATCACCTCGATATATAGCTTCTCCAGGCATGGAAAGCATCTCAGGAAACTGACAACTTGCTCCAGGTTGGGGCCAATAGATTCTAGTGCCAAGACCTTCACTGTGCGCGGTTTCGGGGTCAAGCTTGTCGGAATCATTTTTTGAATGATAGACGAACAAACATCTTCAAAATTAGAAATAATGTTAATTTGTAGAAGGAGAGTTAGAAGGCGGCTATTGTACCTGAACGGGTGTGGATCCAATAACAAGTTCGGAATATTTGTGAGATGAGTAGCCCACCACTGTCAATTTCGGCGCAGAAATGACATTGATTCTTGTTGGACCTTCTTGATCAACTACAAGTAATCTCTCAAGTGCAGGTGTGTCCTCAATGACTGTACTGTGGTACACATCTTGTGATGTCTTCCTGCCGCACCAGCAACACACATAAATAGTCCAGAGAGTCATGGAGGTGATGTGGAAGGTACTCAACCCATTGATTGCCTGAAGACGAAGGTACTCGAGTGTAGTACAGCCACAGAGCAGACACTCCATGTCACCATCTGAGAGCCAGACGGCGACGAGCTCGAGATGCTTCAGTAGTGGTAGAATAAGAGTGGGCGCGTCATTAAGGGGGGGATGGCAGTTCCTGAACTTGGCGACGTGCAGTGTGGGCGCGAGGCGGAGTGCGGATGTTGGCAGCGACCGCATATGCCCATCATCAAATGTAAGCTCCTCGAGCTGATCTAGGGCGGGGGATCAGAACCAGTCATCAAGCTTGGCTTGGTCCTTGCCGTTGGAACGGAACTTGTTCATTCTAAGGCCTTTGGTAGGGCCAAGGTGACTACCGAGGATCTTGGAGAACGCATCCAAACTTTTGCAATAGCCATGGCAGAGCTCGTGGGTGTCGATGAGGTCGAGAGGGCTGGAGTTCCATAGGGGGCGCCACCGTCGGGAAAGGAGGGTTGTCCTTAACATCCGCACCCCATATTTGATTGGGAGGAGGGAGATGATGACTGTCAACATATCGTCGGGGAGGTTGCTGATGAAATCTAGGCCTGCTGGAGTCGCTTGTGGTTCTAGCTTGCCCCGCCTCTGCTTGTTGGCAGCCCCGTTCTCCACCTCCAGAGTCTCCTTGTCAGCGGCGCTTTCTGGTAGAAATGGGAGTACAGGGAATATTTAGTTAAAACAGGGCAACAGAAAAGTGCATTGGTAACTAGAAGTTATTAGGTAGGAATATAGTAAGAAAAGGGAATGAAAATTGGTTGCTTAAATACTACACAATTCATTTGACATTGTTGGGTAAGTCTACATGCAGATAGTTGAAAAGAAAACTTACTTCGAACAAAGTCTGTACGGATGATTTTGTTGGGGAAGTTAGCATATATCTCATGGCCAGGCCCTTTTATGTGCAGTGCAATTTTAGTGCTAGCTTTCAGTACATAAAACTTAGAAATTTCTTTCCAAAAGCCAGTGCCAAAATAGGAGTCACCATGTTCATCAAGTCTTACAGTAGCTACAATTGTATATCCATGGTTTGTGTGCAGTATGGCATCTATGCAGCCTTGATCTATGTAAAGGAAAAAATTGTGCACTACATAATCTGTTGCATAGCAAGGGATGTGCTGCAGAAAATGGTAGGATTGTTAAAGAAAATATGGTAACATGCAAATATGGGCCCAAATTGAAAGAACTGTACAACAGTTGAAATCGAAGGACAAAAATCTATAATAAACAGATAGGGTAAACATGATGTCATGGAAATATGAGAGTAATCGAAAGAACAATACATAATTAATTTGCCTAATATAGAAAGAAGAGGGAAAAAATTCCCTTTGACGTATATGGTGCATGTGGCACCTTTTATCCAAATGCAGCAATATTTAGAATATGTTCAGGAAAGTAGGTCATGCCAACCGATTTAGGGTGAGATTGAACATACCGCGCACGTCCTCAAGTTATCTGGTATGGTGAGATGGAATCTCTGGCGAAGGTCGCAAAGTCTTGAAGTGTCGGCGCATTGTACATTCTATGAATGAAAGAAAACCCTCAAATCAGCTCGAATAAAAATGAATTCACGACGATTTCTGCCGGGTGATTAAAGGAGGCAGATGAACTGGCATAAGAGATGAGATAATATCTCATTAAATTAGTTACCTTGTCGTCCATGAGAAAGAACCCTCAGTATGGTAGATTCCCCAACCGAGCGGAGCTGGGTCGACCGCGAGCAGCGCCGAGAAAGTCAATGGCGATAGGCGGCGGCAAGCGAAAGTGGCAAAATGCGGTGGGCTTTGCTGGCAGCCTAGCGGCGGCGGCAGGCGTCGAGCTAACTGTTTACCGCCGCGATAGGTGGTGCCATGACATAGACGTGCATGAGCTTGTGCAGGTGTGAATGGGGACCGTACCGGAGGGGGTGGCGGGCGGGGTGAGGGTTTTTGTGACGTGGGTATGGTGAGGATTTTCTTTTTTCTTTTTTGAATTGGGTGGTGAGGGTTTTCTGTCGCACAAAGAATTTTGGGGGCGACGGTTTGCTAGAGCAAACCGTGTGTGATTAACACAACAGGCAAAATGAAAGTCATTGCACACGGTTCCAATTTTGGGAACAGTGTGTGATTGATGTACTACCTTCGTCCTGGTTTATTGGTCTCCCTTTGTAACTTTTACCAAATTTTGACCAAATACTTAACATACTCAGACATAGATAATAAGCGTACATGTACATAAGCATAGTTCAACCATAAGTACATAGTTCAACCGTCATTAAGCATACTAAAGCGTACATAGTTCGATCCATCCCACATCTCATCTCACATGCCGGCATGATCCTGAAGCTTCTCCAGGTACTCGGCGTATGCGCCGTGTGCCATCCTGTGAGAATACTTCTGCTTGAAGGAGCCAACGGCCCGTCCTCTTGCATGTGCCAGAACACTTAGATACGTGTCATGAAGCTTGTGGTTGCAAAATGGGCATCGATAGCCGCCGTTCCAGGTCCTAATACGTCTGTTATGCATTCTCACATAAAGCTTCCTCAGGATTTGCCTCTTGTACCTCCTCTAGCCATCTTCATCCTCGCTGTCCACATCGTCAGACAACACCTATACAAATAGTAAAACAAATTTGGCATCAAATCAATGGGAATTTATGGCTATTTATTGATACATATCCGAAGATTATGGTTCGAATTTTAAGCAGAGTCATCTATGTACAAACCAATCTTGAAGAAAATAATGGCACAAACATATGTAGGTCATTCAAAATCAATTGTCAAGTCCTGACTAGGAATTATTAGCATGAACAGTAACTCTAGTCGGATTATTAGCAGAAATCATTTGCACAGATGAAACAACTTATCACTTGTACCATTCAAACAAACAATACACTACATGGATCTAACGAAACTTACTCAGATTTCATGGATTGGGAGAAAATAACCATAGGATTTCTATTCCAAAAAGGGGGAGGTAGGAGTAACCAGAGAAATCCTATGATCTATTTGACACATAAATGGGTATAGATTACTAACCAGCTGTCCGTCGTTGTCGGAGTCATCACCGGAGTGGTCGTCGCAGTCGTCGTTGGGGTCGTCACCGGAGTTGCTGTGGAACTCCGCCTCCGGCTGTGGAAGCTCGACGTCGTCGACGACGTCAGGGTGCAGCGATAACTCGTCGGCGGTGACGACAACCTCTGTCTCCATCTCCACGCCGTGCTCCGGTGCTTTAGCAGCCCCAGCGTTGCCACTCCCTCTGGTGGGACGCTTCGGCGCATCCTCACTGATGGCTTTGAGGACTGAGAGCGGCGTCGAGGATGCAAGCGGAGAGAGAGGATTGTGTGTGTGTGTGTGTGTGTGTGTTGCGAGGATGGGGGGTGCAGCCGCTCAGGCGCACCATTAATATGGAGTAGTGGGAGTTGTGGGAGAGAGGCGGGCTGCGGTCAAACCGATGGCTCGCCTCCCGGTGAGCCTGCGCACCGGACTGCTGGCATGCCTACCAAAGTTTCACACAGCTACTCGCACGCCTCCCCATGACACTGCGCAGCGAGCACACCTTCGTCAATTCACACACCTGCACGCACGCCTCCCCGTCTGCCTGCGCCGTGGACTGCTCGCATGCGTCCCATCAACTCACTCCTTCTCGCACGGCACACGGGTCGCGCGACGGCACGTATATTGTTTTTCTATTTGGATGATTAGTGCTGCCGCTTTATTGCTTAATCGAAGCATGGCACGTATCCATTGTTGGTCTAACGCTCACGGTTCAAATAAATAATCCGTTTGTGATATTGGTTCACAATTATTAATAATCTCCCGTTTGTAATTGGATAAACATTACATCAAAACTGGTCTCAAATTTGACAAAAAAGTATAATGCCACTTTGTATTGGTGTCCATGTGACAACATGATAAGTTTCATTAACTTCAAATAAGTTTTGGATGTACTAGAATTTAAACATCAAGATTCTCAATGTTTGAAATTCGTTGCACGGGGAGTAAACATGCACCCAGTGAGACACATGTGTTTTTGCAATCCATTTAGGTGCACTGTCATGTGTGCATGTAGCTCAAATTTGACTTTTGACATTATACCCGTAGAAAATCAATCAATTAATGTACTAAAATGTCTTAATGATCTCTCTGATTTTTTTGAAATTAAAGTGTCCCTCCTTTGGTAAGATATGTTCAGCGCGGGATAATTCATTTAACATGCATGGTAGTTGTGGTGGATTCGCGGTGTGTGTGTGGGTGTGTGCGCTTCTGGGGGTGGCGGGTGGCTCGCAGTACACTACGAGTTGTGAGCCACCATGTGGGTTGGCCGTTTTGTTAGGCAGGTCGGTGCCACATCAGAGTCGTGAAATCATTATTTAAAAGACTGCACAACACTTTCATACATACATGTTTTGGCCACATGCAATCGATGGTTGTCCTACACGACACTCGATACTCGTGTGTGACGCTTTTTGTGGGCCCGCGAGGTCATCGTCCATCACTTTGACGAACAACCGGCAGTGAGGTTAATTTGACCAACATGGTAGAATCTTTTTTGTTTGTGTTATGGTGGTGTATAATACACGTCGAAGAGGTGGGAGGGGACTAGCATATATACTATACATACGCGTCCGTGAACAAGTACACCTCACTCACTGTCGGGACTTTTTGATTTCCGAGGCACGTGCCACATCAAAATTGTGAAATTGGCTATTCAAACATCACACAACACCTTTTTGGGCCACACGCATGCACGTGGTGGTTATCCTAGCTAGGACACTCATGTGTGACGCTTCCATCTGTGGGCCCACGAGGCCATCGTTGATGCATGCATGCATCACTTTGACCTACATCGAGAGAGGATAATTAATTTCACCATCGATGAGGATTCTTTTGGGTTGTACATATTACGGCATGAGCATATAGTATGCGATGAAGAGGGGGGAAGGGGACCATCATATGTAGTACGCTTCATGAACCTCGCTCTGTGTGGGTGCATGGTTTACGGTTTTTGAGGCATGTGGCACATCAAAGTTGTGTATTTTGGGTATTCAACATATATATCTTTGGCCCACATGCAAAGCGGTGGTTGTCGGTGTCAAAACCGGCGGATCTCGGGTAGGGGGTCCCGAACTGTGCGTCTAAGGTCGATGGTAACAGGAGACAGGGGACACAATCTTTACCCAGGTTCGGGCCCTCTCTATGGAGGTAATACCCTACTTCCTGCTTGATTGATCTTGATGAATATGAGTATTACAAGAGTTGATCTACCACGAGATCGTAATGGCTAAAACCCTAGAAGTCTAGCCTGTATGATTATGATTGTCTCTACGGACTAAGCCCTCCGGTTTATATAGACACCGAAGGGGATCAGGGTTGTACAAAGTCGGTTACAGAGAAAGGAATCTTCATATTTGGATGCCAAGCTTGCCTTCCATGCCAAGGAGAGTCCCATCCAGACATGGGAGAAAGTCTTCGGTCTTTGTATCTTCACAGCCCATCAGTCCGGACCATGTCTAACAGGCCAGACGCCCGAGGACCCCTTAGTCCAGGACTCCCTCAGTAGCCCCTGAACCAGGTGAGGGAGTCCTGGATTAGGGGGTGTCCGGATAGCCGGACTATAACCTTTGGCCGGACTGTTGGACTATGAAGATACAAGATTGAAGACTTCGTCCCGTGTCCGGATGGGACTTTCCTTGGCATGGAAGGCAAGCTTGGCAATACGGATATGTAGATCTCCTCCCATTGTAACCGACTCCTGTAACCCTAGCCCCCTCCGGTGTCTATATAAACCGGAGGGTTTAGTCCGTAGGACACAACAACAATCATACCATAGGCTAGCTTCTAGGGTTTAGCCTCTCTGATCTCGTGGTAGATCTACTATTGTACTACCCATATCATCAATATTAATCAAGCAGGAGTAGGGTTTTACCTCCATCGAGAGGGCCCAAACTTGGGTAAAAACATTGTGTCCCTTGTCTCCTGCTACCATCCGCCTAGACGCACAGTTCGGGACCCCCTACCCGAGATCCGCCGGTTTTGACACCGACATTGGTTCTTTCATTGAGAGTTCCGCTGTCCCGTCGCCATCAGGAAGGATGCCTCGTCCCGTCTTTAAAGACGGCACTATTGCTAAGGGAGCTTTGGCTGTCGGCCAAACTCTCCGGCTAGGTGGTTTTCTTATGACTGCCTGTTCGGCCGCTGCGCCGACGATGACTTCTCAGGTCATCAAAAGCAATCTTCACGTCAACTCGTAACTCGTCGAGCAATTAGATCCAATGGAGCTCTCTTCCCTAAACGAGCTCTTGGATCACATCGCCGCCCTGGGAGTCGCTACAGACTACGATCAGATTGGGCCTAAACCCGATCTGAGAGAGATTAACTCTCCCCAGGTCACCCATCGCGTTGCAGTGGTGGAGGAACAATGCGACGACCCTTCATCTATCTTAAGGACTAGCTATGTCTGGATTACCGATCCCTCCAAGCCGGACACCCGCGGAGGGGAGGAAGTCACTCAAGCCCTGATCCTAGAGTCAGGCAGCGGGCCAGATTCATTGGGCAACATCCAAGAATCCAAACTTCCGAGTTCAGAAACTCCCTGGCCCCTGAGTCTCAGATTGGGTGAGGTTTCGGATTCAATTCCACCCACCCACCCAAACATAAGCGATCTATCCCAAATTAGGCAAGAACCCCAAGAAACGATACACCATTATTGGGCCAGATTCCTCCTCGTAAAGAACATGATCAAGGACTGCCGCGAGGAAGACGCAATCTCATTCTTCTGCAATAATTGCATGGACAAGGGAATCCTCAACGCCATAAGTCGCTGTGAAATTACATGCTTCGCCGACTTGGCGTCCATAGTACGAAAGTACTGTGCGATGGAAAGCGCCTGGAAAACCGAAATAAAATTTTGGGACAATCCGGCCCTGAATACGAACCCAGTCCAAAATAAAAGGGTGCATTATCACCAGACACTCGGGTCAAACACCAAAAAGCAAAAACCCTCCATAGGGCATGGAACCGTACTGGAGGGATGGCTCAATGGACCCTGCAAAATTCACAGTACAGAGGGCGCCATACCAACTCATAGCCTTAGAGCATGTTGGATACTCCGGAAGGTAGCCAAAAGTGGCGAAGATCTTCTAAATTCAGAAGCCACAGAGCACCATCGCAGGGATACCAGTACGGTATTAACAGTCTTCGAGACTTTCGCATCAAATAATATGCGAAAACGAACACTCCGCAGCCTTGCCGAAGTCTACCACGTGGCAACAATAAACCCATGGAGTGACACGGCTATTACTTTTAATGACAGTGACGAACCTAAATTCCGAACAGCCCGGGCACCAGCCGCATTGGTCCTCAGTCCAATAGTGGACGGCTTTCGACTCACCAAGGTACTCATGGACGGTGGCAGCGGATTGAACCTCATTTATGAGGAAACGCTTCAAAAAATGGAAATAGACTGGAACCGCATTGAGCGAAGCAGCACAACCTTTAGAGGAATAATCCCCAGCCGGGAAGCGTGCTGTACAGGAAAAATCACACTAGATATGGTGTTCGGCACGCGGGATAATTACAGGTCCGAAGAAGTTACGTTCCAAGTGGCCCCGTTCAACAGCGGATACCATGCTCTGTTGGGGCGAGAGGCGTTTACAATCTTCCAAGCCATACCCCATTACGGGTACATGAAGCTCAAAATGCCCGGGCCCAACGGAATCATCACTCTTGCTAGTGATCCGGACATAGCACTCCGCGCCGAAAATAAGACAACCGCACTGGCCCTCGAGGTACTATCCGAAGCCCTAGCGGCTGAGGAACTGACGGCGCTGCGCTCCACGGTGAACAAGGACGGTGTGATACTCGATAAAAGATCCAAGTCCACCTCCTTTAAACCGGCGGACGAGATAATCAAATTCCAAGTCCATCCAATGGACCCTACAAAAACATCTTCCATCGGGGTACAATTAAACCCTGATGTAGACGCCACACCATGAGAGTTCCTACGCGAGAACTGGGACATCTTTGCATGGCACCCTTCAGACATGCCAGGAATCCCACGCAGGCTGGCCGAGCACAGCCTAAATATTCTAAAAGGATTCAAGCTAGTTAAGCAGGATCTTCGGTGTTTCTCTGAACCTAAGAGACAAGCCATGGGAGAGGAGGGCCGGATTCATCAGAGAAATAAAACATCCGGACTGGCTAGCAAACCTGGTGATGGTACCAAAAAAGGACAAATCCTGGCGCCTGTGCGTCGATTTTAAAGACCTCAACAAGGCTTGCCCAAAGGATCCCTTCCCCCTCCCCCACATCGATAAAATCATCGACGCTACCGCAGGACACGATTCATTGTGTTTCCTCGACGCATACTCCGGCTACCATCAAATCAAGATGGCGGAGCCAGACCAAGCCGCAACGACATTCATCCCACCATACGGCCCCTTCTGCTTCAACACAATGCCCTTTGGACTCAAAAACGCCGGCGCAACATATCAGCGTATGATTCAGACATGTCTGGCAAACCAGATCGGCAAAATAGTGGAGGCATACGTAGATGACGTGGTCTTCAAAACCAAACATGTCGAATCCCTAGTAGACAACTTGAGGCTCACGTTCGATAACCTCCGAACATATGACATCAAGCTCAACCCGGAAAAATGTGTTTTCGGCGTACCAACTGGAAAGCTCTTGGGCTTCATTGTATCCGGTAGAGGAATTGAAGCAAATCTGGCCAAGATCCGAGCTCTGTCACAATTGGATATCCCAAAAGACCTCAAACAAATACAAAAATTGACTGGATGCGTAGCGGCTCTAAGCCTCTTCATCTCTCGCCTGGGAGAAAAGGCATTACCCCTTTATCGCCTCCTTCGGCGCACCGAACACTTCGAGTGGACGGATGCCGCCACAACCGGACTGGAAGAAATAAAAGGCATATTGGCAACCAACCCAGTCCTGGCCGCGCCAAACATTGGCGAACCAATGCTATTATACATTGCGGCAACTCATCGAGTTGTGAGCGCAGTGCTCGTCGTCGAACGAGAAACGGATGGACATCAATTCCCCCTTCAAAAGCCGGTTTACTACGTATCCACTGTCCTTACTCCATGTAATTCACGGTACCCGCATTATCAAAACATAGCGTACGCGGTATTCATGGCATCCCGAAAGCTGCGACACTACTTTCAAGAGTGTTCGATAAACGGTAGCCTCGGAAGTGCCACTTAATGATATTATAAACAACCGCGACGCGACAGGCCGGATTGCCAAATGGGCCATTGAGCTCCTCCTGTTCGACATAACTTACAAGTCACGACGAGCTATTAAGTCGCAAGTATTGGCCGACTTCATCGCCGAATGGACAGAATCCGAACTCCCTAAAGAGTACGGCACATACTCCAACTGGATCATGCATTTCGACGGCTCAAAAATGTTGGCTGGCCTGGGGGCTGGCATCGTTTTGACGTCCCCAACAGGAGATACAGTTCAATACGTACTCCAGATAATGTGCACGGACTCCAACAACGCAGCCGAATATGAGGCCCTTCTATATGGTCTCCGAATGGCAGTATCCATGGGCATTCAATGCCTAGAGGTGCGCGGGGATTCGAACCTCGCGATATCCCAAATAAATGGAGACTTTGATGCCAAGGATCCGAAAATGGCAGCTTATCGCAACGCCGTCCTAAAAATGTCAGCTCGGTTCGAGGGGCTCGAATTTCACCATATAGCCCGGGAAAACAATCAGGCGGCAGATGTACTGGCATGCATCAGCGCAAAACACGATGCAGTCCCCCCAACATCTTTTTGGAGAGGCTGTTCAAGCCATCCGTAGTATGGGAAGGGGAACCTAGGAATAACAGCCCGGACTCAACCACACTACCCGATACTGAACACTCTGACATAATCGGAGGCTCTGCCATCGAAATAACATCTTCAGCCCACGCAATAATGGCCGTCATCGCCCCGTGGACAGAACCATTCCTAGCCTACCTAACTAGGCAGGAACTCCCCGAGGACCAAAACGAGGCACGCCGCATAGTGCGGTGATCTAAAGCCTATAAAGTCCATGAGGGAGAGCTTTATAAGAAAAGCACCACCGGAGTCCTCCAAAGGTGCATCTCCGAAGAGGAAGGGCAGAATCTTCTGGCAGAAATTCATGCCGGACTCAGCGGCAACCACACTGCAGCCCGGGCCCTTGTATGCAAGGCCTTCCATACAGGCTTTTATTGGCCGACGGCCTGGGCAGACGCTCAGGACTTAGTCCAACGCTGCGTTGGTTGCCAGCTTTTCGCAAACCAAAGCCATATGCCACCCACCGCCCTCCAAACTATCCCCATCACTTGGCCCTTTGCGGTCTGGGGTCTTGACACGGTTGGACCCCTTAAGAGAGGAACCCACAAGAAAAAATACTTGCTGGTCATGGTGGATAAGTTCACCAAAATGGATAGAAGCCAAGCCTGTTAAGACGGCTGAATCCGGACCGGTGATAGACTTCATATCCGGGGTCGTACACCGTTATGGCGTCCCCACAGCATCATCACTGATAACTATTGGAAATATGCCCTAGAGGCAATAATAAATGGATTATTATATTTCCTTGTTCATGATAATTGTCTATTGTTCATGCTATAATTGTATTGTTCGGAAATCATAATACATGTGTGAATACATAGACCACAATGTGTCCCTAGTAAGCCTCTAGTTGACTAGCTCGTTGATCAATAGATGGTCATGGTTTCCTGACTATGGACATGGGGATGTCATTGATAACGGGATCACATCATTAGGAGAATGATGTGATGGACAAGACCCAAACCTAAGCATAGCACAAAGATCGTGTAGTTCGTTTGCTAGAGCTTTTCTGAATGTCAAGTATCATTCCTTAGACCATGAGATTATGCAACTCCCGGATATCGTAGGAATACTTTGGGTGTATCAAACGTCACAACATAACTGGGTGACTATAAAGGTGCACTACAGGTATCTCCGAAAGTATCTGTTGGGTTGGCATGAATCGAGACTGGGATTTGTCACTCCGTGTGACGGAGAGGTATCTCTGGGCCCACTCGGTAAGACATCATCATAATGAGCTCAATGTGATCAAGGTGTTGTTCACGGGATGATGTATTACGGGAACGAGTAAAGAGACTTGCCGGTAACAAGATTGAACAAGGTATCGGTATACCGACGATCGAATCTCGGGCAAGTATCGTACCGATGGACAAAGGGAATTGAGTACGGGATTGATTAAGTCCTCGACATCGTGGTTCATCCGATGAGATCATCGAAGAGCATGTGGGAGCCAACATGGGTATCCAGATCCCGCTGTTGGTTATTGACCGGAGATCGTCTCGGTCATGTCTGCATGTCTCTCGAACCCGTAGGGTCTACACACTTAAGGTTCGGTGACGCTAGGGTTGTTAAAGATATTAGTATGCAGCAAACCGAAGGTTGTTCGGAGTCCCGGATGAGATCCCGGACGTCACGAGAGGTTCCGGAGTGGTCCGGAGGTAAAGAATTATATATAGGAAGTGTCGTTTCGGCCATCGGGAATGATCTGGGGGTCACCGATATTGTACCGGGACCACCAGATGGGTCCCGGGGGTCCATCGGGTGGGGCCACCTATCCCGGAGGGCCCCGTGGGCTGAAGTGGGGAGGGAACCAGCCCATAGTGGGCTGGTGCGCCCACCCATGGGCCTCCCCCTGCGCCTAGGGTTGGAAACCCTAGGGCAGGGGGCGCCCCACATGGCTTGGGGGGCAAGCCATCCCCCCTGGCCGCCGCCCCCCCGGAGATGGATCTCCAGGGCCGGCGCCCCCCCTAGGGGGCCTATATATAGGGGGGGAGGGAGGGCAGCCACACCCTGCTGCATTGGCGCCTCCCTCTCCCCGTTACACCTCTCCCTCTCTCCACAGAAGCTCGGCGAAGCCCTGCTGGAACTCTGCTGCATCCACCACCACGCTGTCGTGCTGCTGGATCTTCATCAACCTCTCCTTCCCCCTTGCTGGATCAAGAAGGAGGAGACGTCGATCGTCCCGTACATGTGTTGAACGCAGAGGTGCCGTCCTTTTGGCGCTGGTCATCGGTGATTCGGATCACGACGAGTACGACTCCATCATCCACGTTCTCCTTGAACGCTTCCGTTGCGATCTACAAGTGGTATGTAGATGCTCTCCCATCCCCTCGTTGCTAGAATACTCCATGGATAGATCTTGGTGATGCGTAGGAAAATTTTAGTTTCTGCTACGATCCCCAACAGTGGCATCATGAGCTAGGTCTATGCGTAGTTTCTATGCACGAGTAGAACACAAAGTAGTTGTGGGCGTCGAATTGTCAATTCTTCTTGCCGTTACTAGTCCTATCTTGGTTCAGCGGTATTGTGGGATGAAGCGGCCCGGACCAACCTTACACGTACGCTTACGTGAGACCGGTTCCACCGACTGACATGCACTAGTTGCATAAGGTGGCTGGCGGGTGTCTGTCTCTCCCACTTTAGTTGGATCGGATTCGATGAACAGGGTCCTTATGAAGGGTAAATAGAGATTGACAATTCACGTTGTGGTTTTAACGTAGGTAAGAAACGTTCTTGCTAGCAACCTATAACAGCCACGTAAAAACTTGCAACAACAATTAGAGGACGTCTAACTTGTTTTTGCAGCAAGTGCTTTGTGATGTGATATGGCCAGAAGTTGTGATGAATCATGTGATGTATGAGATGATCTTGTTATTGTAATAGGAATCACGACTTGCATGTCGATGAGTATGACAACCGGCAGGAGCCATAGGAGTTGTCTTTATTTATTTATGACCTGCGTGTCAACTTAAATCGTCATGTAATTACTTTACTTTATTGCTAAAGCGTTAGCCATAGTAGTAGAAGTAATAGTTGACGTGACAACTTCACGAAGACACGATGATGGAGATCATGATGATGGAGATCATGGTGTCATGCCGGTGACGACGATGAACATGGCGCCCCGAAGATGGAGATCAAAGGAGCGAAATGATGTTGGCCATATCATGTCACTATTTGATTGCATGTGATGTTTATCATGTTTTACATCTTATTTGCTTAGAACGACGGTAGCATAAATAAGATGATCCCTCATGAAAATATCAAAAATGTGTTCTCCCTAACTATGCACCGTTGCTAAGGTTCGTCGTTCCGAAGCACCACATGATGATCGGGTGTGATAGGTCCTTACGTTCGCATACAACGGGTGTAAGCCAGATTTACACACGCAATACACTTAGGTTGGATTGACGAGCCTAGCATGTACAGACATGGCCTCGGAACACGGAGGACCGAAAGGTCGAACATGAGTCGTATAGAAGATACGATCAACATGGAGATGTTCACCGATGATGACTAGTCCGTCTCACGTGATGATCGGACACGGCCTAGTTGACTCGGATCATGTATCACTTAGATGACTAGAGGGATGACAAATCTGAGTGGGAGTTCATTCATTAATTTGATTAGATGAACTTAATTATCATGAACTTAGTCTAAATCTTTACAATATGTCTTGTAGATCAAATGGCCCACGCTAATGTCACCCTCAACTTCAACGCGTTCCTAGAGAAAACCAAGCTGAAAGATGATGGCAGCAACTATGCGGACTGGGTCCGGAACCTAAGGATCATCCTCATAGCTGCCAAGAAAGATTATGTCCTAGAAGCACCACTAGGTGATGCACCATTCCCAGCAAACCAGGACGTTATGAACGCCCATCAGTCTCGTGCTGATGATTACTCCCTCGTTCAGTGCGGCATGCTTTACAGCTTAGAACCGGGGCTCCAAAAGCGTTTTGAGCAACACGGAGCATATGAGATGTTCGAGGAGCTGAAATTGATTTTCCAAGCTCATGCCCGGGTCGAGAGATATGATGTCTCCGACAAGTTCTTTAGCTGTAAGATGGAGGAGAATAGCTCTGTCAGTGAACACATACTCAAGATGTCTGGGTTACACCACCGCTTGACTCAGCTGGAAGTTAATCTCCCGGATGAGGCGGTCATTGACAGAATCCTTCAGTCGCTCCCACCTAGCTACAAGAGCTTCGTGATGAACTACAATATGCAGGGGATGGAAAAGACCATTCCCGAGTTGTATTCAATGCTGAAATCTGCAGAGGTGGAGATCAAAAAGGAACATCAAGTGTTGATGGTGAATAAAACCACTAAGTTCAAGAAAGGCAAGGGTAAGAAGAACTTCGAGAAGGACGGCAAGGAGGTTGCCGCGCCTGGTAAATCAGTTGCCAGGAAGAAGTCAAAGAATGGACCCAAACCTGAAACTGAGTGCTTTTATTGCAAGGGAACTGGTCACTGGAAGCGGAATTGCCCCAAGTACTTAGCAGATAAGAAGGCCGGCAACACTAAAGGTATATGTGATATACATGTAATTGATGTGTACCTTACCAGTGCTCGTAGTAGCTCCTGGGTATTTGATACCGGTGCCGTTGCTCATATTTGTAACTCAAAACAGGAGCTGTGGAATAAACGGAGACTGGCGAAGGACGAGGTGACGATGCGCGTCGGGAATGGTTCCAAGGTCGATGTGATCGCCGTCGGCACGCTACCTCTACATTTACCTACGGGATTAGTTTTGAACCTCAATAATTGTTATTTAGTACCAAGTTTGAGCATGAACATTGTATCTGGATCTCGTTTAATGCGAGATGGCTACTCATTTAAATCCGAGAATAATGGTTGTTCTATTTATATGAGAGATATGTTTTATGGTCATGCTCCGATGGTCAATGGTTTATTCTTAATGAATCTCGTACGTGATGTTACACATATTCATAGTGTAAATACCAAAAGATGTAAAGTTAATAACGATAGTCCCACATACTTGTGGCACTGCTGCCTTGGTCACATTGGTGTCAAGCGCATGAAGAAGCTCCATGCTGATGGACTTTTAGAGTCTCTCGATTATGAATCATTTGACATGTGCGAACCATGACTCATGGGCAAAATGACCAAGACTCCATTCTCAGGGACAATGGAGCGAGCAACCAACTTGTTGGAAATCATACATACAGATGTGTGTGGTCCAATGAGCGTTGAGGCTCGCGGAGGCTATCGTTATGTTCTCACTCTCACTGATGATTTGAGTAGGTATGGGTATGTCTACTTAATGAAACACAAGTCTGAGACCTTTGAAAAGTTCAAGGAGTTTCAGAGTGAGGTTGAGAATCAACGTGACAGAAAAATCAAGTTCTTACGATCAGATCGTGGGGGAGAATATTTAAGTCATGAATTTGGCACACACTTAAGAAAATGTGGAATCGTTTCACAACTCACGCCGCCTGGAACACCTCAGCATAACGGTGTGTCCGAACATCGTAATCGCACTCTATTGGATATGGTGCGGTCTATGATGTCTCTTACAGATCTACCGCTATCATTTTGGGGATACGCTCTAGAGACAGCCGCATTCACTTTAAATAGGACTCCGTCAAAATCCGTTGAGACGACACCGTATGAATTATGGTTTGGGAAGAAACATAAGCTGTCGTTTCTGAAAATTTGGGGTTGCGATGTTTATGTCAAGAAACTTCAACCTGAAAAACTCGAACCCAAATCGGAAAAATGCGTCTTCATAGGATATCCCAAGGAAACAGTTGGGTATACCTTCTACCTCAGATCCGAAGGCAAGGTCTTTGTTGCCAAGAATGGGTCCTTTCTAGAGAAAGAGTTTCTCGCGAAAGAAGTAAGTGGGAGGAAAGTAGAGCTTGATGAAGTACTACCTCTTGAAAATCAGAGTAGCGCAGCTCAGGAAAATGTTCCTGTGGTGCCTGCACCGATTAGAGAGGAGGTTAATGATGATGATCGAGATACTTCTGATCAAGCTCCTACTGAACTTCGTAGGTCCACAAGGACGCGTTCCGCACCAGAGTGGTACGGCAACCCTGTCCTGGAAATCATGTTGTTGGACAACGGTGAACCTTCGAACTATGAAGAAGCGATGGCGGGCCCAGATTCCGACAAATGGCTAGAAGCCATGAAATCCGAGATAGAATCCATGTATGAAAACAAAGTGTGGACTTTGAATGACTTGCCCGATGGTCGGCGAGCCATAGAAAATAAATAGATCTTTAAGAAGAAGACAGACGCGGATGGTAATGTGACCATCTATAAAGCTCGACTTGTCGCTAAGGGTTATCGACAAGTTCAAGGGGTTGACTACGATGAGACTTTCTCTCCCGTAGCGAAGCTGAAGTCTGTCCGAATCATGTTAGCAATTGCCGCATACTATGATTATGAGATATGGCAAATGGACGTCAAAACGGCATTCCTTAACGGCTTCCTTAAGGAAGAATTGTATATGATGCAGCCGGAAGGTTTTGTCGATCCTAAGAATGCTAACAAAGTATGCAAGCTCCAGCGCTCCATCTATGGGCTGGTGCAAGCATCTCGGAGTTGGAACATTCGCTTTGATGAGATGATCAAAGCGTTTGGGTTTATGCAGACTTATGGAGAAGCCTGCGTTTACAAGAAAGTGAGTGGGAGCTCCGTAGCATTTCTCATATTATATGTGGATGACATACTATTGATGGGAAATGATATAGAATTCTTGGAAAGCATAAAGGCCTATTTGAACAAGTGTTTTTCAATGAAGGACCTTGGAGAAGCTGCTTATATATTAGGCATCAAGATCTATAGGGATAGATCAAGACGCCTCATCGGTCTTTCACAAAGTACGTACCTTGACAAGATTTTGAAGAAGTTCAAAATGGATCAGTCCAAGAAGGGGTTCTTGCCTGTATTGCAAGGTGTGCGATTGAGCACGGCTCAATGCCCGACCACGGCAAAAGATATAGAAGAGATGAGTGTCATCCCCTATGCCTCAGCTATAGGGTCTATTATGTATGCCATGCTGTGTACCAGACCCGAGGTAAACCTTGCCGTAAGTTTGGTAGGTAGGTACCAAAGTAATCCCGGCAAGGAACACTGGACAGCGGTCAAAAACATCCTGAAGTACCTGAAAAGGACTAAGGATATGTTTCTCGTTTATGGAGGTGCCGAAGAGCTCGTCATAAAGGGTTACGTCGACGCTAGCTTCGACACAGATCTGGATGACTCCAAGTCACAAACCGGATACGTGCATATTTTGAATGGAGGGGCAGTAAGCTGGTGCAGTTGCAAGCAAAGCGTCGTGGCGGGATCTACATGTGAAGCAGAGTATATGGCAGCCTCAGAGGCAGCACAAGAAGCAGTCTGGGTGAAGGAGTTCATCACCGACCTAGGAGTCATACCCAATGCGTCGGACCCGATGACTCTCTTCTGTGACAACACTGGAGCAATTGCCCTTGCGAAGGAGCCCAGGTTTCACAGGAAGACCAGGCATATCAAGCGTCGCTTCAACTCCATTCGTGAAAGTGTTCAAAATGGAGACATAGAGATTTGTAAAGTACATACGGACCTGAATGTGGCAGATCCGTTGACTAAACCTCTCCCTAGAGCAAAACATGATCAACACCAAAATTCCATGGGTGTGCGATTCATCACAATGTAACTAGACTATTGTCTCTAGTGCAACTGGGAGACTGTTGGAAATATGCCCTAGAGGCAATAATAAATGGATTATTATATTTCCTTGTTCATGATAATTGTCTATTGTTCATGCTATAATTGTATTGTTCGGAAATCATAATACATGTGTGAATACATAGACCACAATGTGTCCCTAGTAAGCCTCTAGTTAACTAGCTCGTTGATCAATAGATGGTCATGGTTTCCTGACTATGGACATGGGGATGTCATTGATAACGGGATCACATCATTAGGAGAATGATGTGATGGACAAGACCCAAACCTAAGCATAGCACAAAGATCGTGTAGTTCGTTTGCTAGAGCTTTTCTGAATGTCAAGTATCATTCCTTAGACCATGAGATTATGCAACTCCCGGATATCGTAGGAATACTTTGGGTGTATCAAACGTCACAACGTAACTGGGTGACTATAAAGGTGCACTACAGGTATCTCCGAAAGTATCTGTTGGGTTGGCATGAATCGAGACTGGGATTTGTCACTCCGTGTGACGGAGAGGTATCTCTAGGCCCACTCGGTAAGACATCATCATAATGAGCTCAATGTGATCAAGGTGTTGTTCACGGGATGATGTATTACGGGAACGAGTAAAGAGACTTGCCGGTAACGAGATTGAACAAGGTATCGGTATACCGACGATCGAATCTCGGGCAAGTATCGTACCGATGGACAAAGGGAATTGAGTACGGGATTGATTAAGTCCTCGACATCGTGGTTCATCCGATGAGATCATCGAGGAGCATGTGGGAGACAACATGGGTATCCAGATCCCGCTGTTGGTTATTGGCCGGAGATCGTCTCGGTCATGTCTGCATGTCTCCTGAACCCGTAGGGTCTACACACTTAAGGTTTGGTGACGCTAGGGTTGTTAAAGATATTAGTATGCAGCAAACCGAAGGTTGTTCGGAGTCCCGGATGAGATCCCGGACGTCACGAGAGGTTCCGGAGTGGTCCGGAGGTAAAGAATTATATATAGGAAGTGTCGTTTCGGCCATCGGGAATGATCTGGGGGTCACCGGTATTGTACCGGGACCACCAGATGGGTCCCGGGGGTCCACCGGGTGGGGCCACCTATCCCGGAGGGCCCCGTGGGCTGAAGTGGGGAGGGAACCAGCCCATAGTGGGCTGGTGCGCCCCCCCATGGGCCTCCCCCCTGCGCCTAGGGTTGGAAACCCTAGGGCAGGGGGCGCCCCACATGGCTTGGGGGGCAAGCCATCCCCCCTGGCCGCCGCCCCCCCGGAGATGGATCTCCAGGGCCGGCCCCCCCTAGGGGGCCACACCCTGCTGCATTGGCGCCTCCCTCTCCCCGTTACACCTCTCCCTCTCTCCACAGAAGCTCGGCGAAGCCCTGCTGGAACTCTGCTGCATCCACCACCACGCCGTCGTGCTGCTGGATCTTCATCAACCTCTCCTTCCCCCTTGCTGGATCAAGAAGGAGGAGACGTCGATCGTCCCGTACATGTGTTGAACGCGGAGGTGCCGTCCTTTCGGCGCTGGTCATCAATGATTCGGATCACGGCGAGTACGACTCCATCATCCACGTTCTCCTTGAACGCTTCCGTTGCGATCTATAAGTGGTATGTAGATGCTCTCCTATCCCCTCGTTGCTAGAATACTCCATGTTTAGATCTTGGTGATGCGTAGGAAAATTTTAATTTCTGCTACGATCCCCAACAATAACGACATGGACTTTGCGGCCGACGAGGTGAAACTCTAGTGCAAAAATATGGGAATCAAGCTCGATTATGCTTCAGTCTATCGCCCGCAAACTAACGGTCAGGTCAAGCAAGCAAATGGTCTTATCATGAGCGGCATCAAACCCAGATTAGTGCGGTCCCTCAAGGAATCTAACACGCACTGGGTAGAGGATCTCGACTCGGTACTTTGGGGGCTGCGGACCACGCCGAATCGCACTACCGGATACACACCATTCTTTATGGTATACGGCGTAGAGGCGGTTCTGCCCTACGATATAATCCATGACTCACCTTGAGTGTGCATGTACGAAGAAAGAGAAGCCGAGCTCGATTGGCAGGACAACTTGGATGCCTTGGAGGAGGAGCGTGACGTGGCAAAAGCCCGTTCCGCATTCTATCAATAGCAGGATCGAAGATACCAAAGCAGAGAAGTATGGGCCAAAACTTACAATGTTGGCAAGTTAGTTCTACGCCTGCCGGATAAGAAAAAAGACAAACTCAAGCCCAAATGGGAGGGTCCCTTCACTATTGACCAAGTCCTGACCGGTGGAGCGTACCGTCTGCGAGATGCATCAGACAATCAACTCGAGTCGAACCCATGGAATGCGGCCCGACTCCGAAGATTCTACGCCTAGCGCTGGACTCTGTGTTCATCTCCTTCCTCTATCCATTTTTCATATACCCTCTGTCTTATATTTCTCTCCTTGCCCCTTCTTTTCTCTCACAGCCTTTAAGGGCCCATTTGTGCCTTGTTTGCACACAACTGACGTGCTATCCGCGCTCATTATCCCTGGGGGCTTCTTTAACAGAAGCTTATTCATACGGGCTTCATGCCCAACACATGTGTTATACTTCCGCATGTACCTTTTATTCACCATTATATGCATCGATATGACTTAAGTTTTGGCCAAGCTGGGTTGCCTGGCTCTTGTATTTATGCCCTACGTTCCCATTAATTCGGCTAGGGCATAAGGGGAGCACCTCTGCGATTGTTACTGCCGGGTCAGCCGGATGTGTACCTCAGACTGGTGAAGCCGAAAGCTAGCGTTCTTAAGAGAATATTCGGTCGGTGAGCAAAAGACGATTTTTTAACCATTTTCTATACATGCCCCCAGATGTTTTTACTGCAATTTTTTCCGCAGCCCGGACATGCACTTTAGGGCATGCATACCCAGGGAAAGGAACCCCTAATGGAACTATTCTCCGTGGAAGATGTTTCTTACTAACCATGTAATATAACATAACTAGTTGGGCACTTGTCTGTTCAAGCACTAATGACCCCTACGCCTGGTTTCTATGCATGCCCCAGTTTTCTATAACCACGAGGGTATTCGGATTCACTCCGGACTGTCGGGTCCAGAGGTCGAAGCGAAAAGGTCCGCCATGACAAATGATCTACAATCCGGCTAGAAGGCATTATACATGTCACTTTAAATTACATCGTCAATTTGACTGGTTAAATTCCTCTTCTATACCATCCAACAGGCTGTCTAGTCTATAGTCCTGTTGGGAATACTTTGCGGCCAATTCTACTTGGTCGTACACTAAGCTCACAGGGATCTCCTTCCCGTCGGGCCCCACAGGTCCGACCTCGGCCATGTGGTTTGGGTCAGCCTTCGTGTACCGCGTCTTCACCATGGCCCAGGCTTCCCTGGTACCTTGACGGCAGGCCAACATCTTCCATAACCAGAAACGACGTCGCGCTCCCTTTAGCTTCTCCGCAAGCTCTCCAAGGCATTCGGGCACGGAGACGGATGGACAGAAGGCCTGGGTGACCCCTTGCATCACCTGCCGAACTCGTTCGTGCAGTTGTGAGAGCTCGGGAAGAAGGTCACACGTAGAACCAGACATTTCCTCCGCAGGACGACCTATTAGCATACTTACAGACATAACTCTATCAGCCGACTTCCTCGCCGAACTCTTTTTCAAAGTTCGTTCAAGCACTTACTAAAAATGCCGCCTCGAAGCCGCCGATTCTCCTTAACGGAGTCCTACAGTTGGGCACGAACATCCTTCAGTTCCACGCCCAGCTAGGTGTCGGGTGGTAGGTGTGACATATGCCAACGGGTGGCTTATCATCGTGGGAGCCGGTAAGACGTCGCCGGTGCCTGGAAGCGGGATGAGGCGAAGACATGCACGCCGGCGAATCTTACCCAGCTTCGGGGCTCTCCGTGGAGATAACACCCCTACTGCTGCTCTGCGGGGTCTCCGCATGATCACTCGATGAACAAGTAGCTACAAGATGCTCCTTGAGCTGTTTGGCGAGAGGAAGAAGAAGGGCAAGGCTAGCTCTACTCTTCTCTCTATGCGGTGTCTAAACCTAGATGAGATCAACCCTTTACATGGGTGCCCCGGGGGGCTTATATAGGCCTACCCCCCAGGGGTATAAGGGTAATCCGGCTGGGCGCGGGCCCTAGCCGTCAGTGTCTATGCTTGCCGGCTTCTGCACCGGCTGCTGGGGCCCGCCGACTGGTGGGTCCCGCCGGCTGCCGGGTCCTTGATCGACAGGCAGGCCCCACGGCCAAGGGCCCTGTCGGCGGCTGGTTACTATTGCCTCAATCCTGATGATGAGGGCTTTATCGAGGTAAGCATGGCTACAGTGCCGCCGCGTGGCGGGCGATCGCTGTAGCCTCACGTCATCTTGTCTCCTTAATGGAGCGCCACCTTCGAGGGAGGGGGCAAGACGGCTTGGGGAAGCCGGCCATGTCTTGGGCCGACTGGAGGAGGCCTGGCCGCCTTCGGGTGTCTCTTTGCCCAAAGGGGCCCATCGCCCGTGGGTCGCGTTGACAGCCCGCCGCGGATGGCGCCATAGTCAACATGGCAACAGTGCCGCGCCGGACGGGTCAGGGCTACCCCGTACGGCGCACTGTGCCAGGCGTGCTCCAAGTTTCGGGGGTGGCAGTCTTTACTGTAGCCCCGCCCCATCCCATCGCCGTTATGAGGATGCGGGCTTCGAGGGTACGATCTTGACCGCGTTGTGGGAGCCGGCTCCTTGCAGTCGGCCTTCTCGTGGCCGGCTTCTTGGAGCCAGCCCTCCCGCGGCTTTCTTCATGAGGGTTAAGGCCGGGCCGCCTTCCGATAGTCGGCCTGAGAGGCAGCCGACAGGGGGGAGGTGGCCCCATGTCTTGGATTCTTGGAGGCCGGATCGGCTCGTAATTTTTTCTGAAGTGCCAGGGGGAGCCGACTAGGCTACCCGTGGTCATTTACCCCGACAGTAGTCCCCGAAGCTGGTCGTGCTTCGAGGTTGGCAAGGGGACGAGAAGATCGGTCAGCTTCCTATCTTGAGGAACCGGCAGCTGGGAGCCGGCTCTGCTTATGCGCGCCGCCTTGGGAGGGCACCGTGGCCTCGTCAACGGGAACGTGGGCCAACTTGCGTGCTGACCGCGCGCCTCCCCGCGTGCCACGTGGCAGAAAAGGCCTGCCATTGCGCGTGCGTGACGGGACGTCGCCGCAGGCCTGGGCCCGCCACTCCGGACCTCGGCCCAGGCGCGGATCTTCTGCGGCCCAAGATGGGCTGTTTGCCTTCCCGCGGCGGTTTCGCCACGCCGTCAAGGCGCAATTATAGCGGGACGTGGGGGAGTGGGCGCAGTTAATCCCATGTCCCCCACACCACGTCTCCTCGGCTCCGCCGCGCGGGTCTATAAGTAGGGGGAAGAGAGGGAGCGGCAAAGGCTCGCATGCTCTCCCTCGCTCGTCCCTTTCTCACACTCCTTCCTTATTCTATCCGCCACCGCAGCGCCTCTTTGCCGCGCCGTTCCGTCGCCGGCCCTCTCGGTTCGCCATTGCTCCGCTGCAGCGGGGTCGCACGCGCCTCCGCCGCCGCCGCACCCTGCTCTTCGCCGCACCGTCCCAATGGCGTTGTCGAGCTCGTGGGACGGCTCCAACGTCCTTGACGAGCACATCGAGTTCCTCTGCCGGACACGACGTCTGCCCGGCAAGAACTACGTGCGGGTTCGGCACGCGCCGGAGAGGGAGATCTCGCCGGCACCGGAGGAGGGCGAGCGGGTGGTCTTCCGCTCGCACTACCTGCGTGGTTTCGGCCTCCCGGCGAGCGGGTTCCTTCGCTCCTTCCTCGAATTCTACCACCTTCAGCCGCATCATCTCACCCCCAACACAGTGATGCTGCTGTCGGCCTTCGTCACCCTCTGCGAGGGCTTTCTTGGTGTTCTCCCCACCCTAGAGCTTTGGGGAGAGTTCTTCCAATGCAAGCTTGGCACCATCGTCACGGGCGTGCCCGCCCCATGCGGAGCTTTCATGGCCATGAGGCGGACGGGCAAGAACAATCCATTCCCGTCCATCCTGCTGATCCAGTCGGTGAAGCTCTGGCAGAAATCCTACTTCTACGCGAGGAACGTCGCCCGCAAGGCGACTTTGTCAACCTGCCGGCTTACGTAGCTGGTCCGCCGGCTGCGAGGCCACCCTCATGGAGCTACCGGGCCAGGACGTTGTCTCAGGCCGGGAACGCCGCCATCGCCCGACTCCGGGTGATGATCCAGTCGGAGGGTCTGGTCGGAGCCGACCTGGTGGCCGCCTTCGTGGAGCGCCGGGTACTCCCGCTCCAAAGCCGGCCGCACATGATCTGCCAGATGAGCGACCGCTTCGACCCATGCCGGCTGAGCACCGGGGAGATGCCCCATGCCGAGGTGTCCTATCTGGTGAACTACATCGCCAACTGCAAGCTCCTCGAGGATTGGCGATACGGCAAGGAGCCGTACTCTCGCGCCAACCCTCCGCCTGCCGTAAGTCTTTCTTCTTTCCTTTCTTTTGTGTTGCCGGCCTCGATATGACCGGCCTCTGATCAGCCGGCTTGTTTTCTGCAGAATCCCCTACTTCCGCCGGCGGCAGGGGCCGCAGGGGCAGAGCGCCAGTTCCTCCCCAACCGTACGGTGGATGACATCGACGATCCGGATCTTGGAGCGGCCGCCATGGAAGATACCGCCGTGGGGGAAGGCGGTGAGGCAGGCGGCGCGGGGCTCGGAGCCGGCCTCGAGGACTGGGCGGACGACGACGAGGTCGAAGTCGTCCAGCACCGCCAGCCGGCGCCTGATCATCAAGGCGCGGGTCCTTCTGCCGCGCCGGCCGCCAGTGGCGGCGCGCCGAAGCGCCGGGCCGTGTCGACCTACTTCGGCAGCCGGCCGAAGAAGGCCAGGGGCACCGCTGCGGCAACCAAGCAGGATGAAGCGGCCGCGAGGGCGGCCCGCTTCCAGAAGGTCGTGAAGTAGCCGCAGGCAGTTTCGGCGTAAGTGTTAAGCGTCTTGTATTCTTGCCGTGTTCTTCGATTGAAGTTCTTCTAAATTCTTTCTTGGTTGACCGGCCAGGGTGCCGCTTTCCCTCGAGCGGGGTCATGCCGGCTCCGTTATCGGATCAGCTGGAGGGTCTTCGAGCTCCCGCCGCGTGGATCCCCGCGCCGACCTCATGGAGGCTATGGAGCGGAACGCGCGGGAGGAGTGGGAAGCGTTGGAGCGAAGGGCCGCCTAGGCGGCGAAGGAGTAGGCCGACGCGGCGGCCAAGGCCCAGGCGGAGGCGACGACCGCGGAGAGGGAGGCGGAGGCCTCGCGCAACCAGCCTCCACAACTTGTCGTTCCCCTCCGCAGCGTGGCTCCCGACGTGCCCGTGCCTCCGTCAGAGGAAGCCAACCGCGGCTGGTCGGAGGCGGAGCGGAGGGAGGCCGACTCTTGGAGGAGGTGCCGCGGACGGCGCCGACTGGGGCGGGCCAGAGCGGTCAGCCGGTTACGGTGCCGGAGCAGCCGGCTAGGAGCGAGCCGGCAGCAAGAGTCGGCCTGGTGGTGCAGCCGGCATCACGCCGGCGCGCGGGGGAAGCTACCCCCGTGCCGGAGCCGCACAGAGCTGCGGGCGCCAGCCGAACGGCCGAGGCCCTGGAGGCGGCCAGCTCCAGCACATCCGAGTGGACGCCCAGCGGGGGGACGGCCGAGCTGAACGCGGCGGCCCAGGAGGTCCGGAGCCGGCTTCAGGCTCATGCTGCCACGTTGCAGCGATATACCCAAGATTTCCTTGCGACGCGGGCCGCCGTCCCGGTGAGTCTTCTGGCTTTGGTTGTTTTGCTTTTTTGATTTCTTCTGTGGGGGCGCGTCAGCGCACCCACTGGGTGTAGTCCCCGAGTTCCGAGTCGGCTGCTGAGCAGGCGGCTTGGAACTTACTAGGTCCTGACAGCTATCTTATTCTTGCATCCTGCCTGATCTTCCAGGAGTACCATAACCAGCGCACTGTCGTCTTCAACTCCCAGGCTCAAGAGCTGCGCCAGAAAAGCGAGGATCTGACCAACAGCCGGAGTGCGTGCTCTGTTTTGTTCATATCCTGTGGGGGCGCGTCAACGCACCCACTGGGTGTAGTCCCCGAGATCCGGGCCGACTGCTGAGCAGTCGGGTCGGATCTTCCCCGATGACTTCTTCCTTATTGTTTCTTCCTTTGTCTTCATGCTTGCAGGGGCCAATGCCGACTTGAGGGAGCAGCTCGGCGGGGCCCAGACCGCCCTTCGCGCCAAGGAGGCCGAGTTCAACGCCTTAGTCCTGGAGCGCGACCGCCTGGCCAAGAAGTTGGCCGACCAGGAGGAGAGCCACAAGGCGGCCCTGAAGAAGGCGCAGGACAGTGAGGCCGCCCTCAAAGCCGAGTTCGAGACCGAAATGGCGGGCTGGGCTGAGGCGAAGCAAGCGCTGAGCAAGGGTTACGGCCGGATCGAGGATCTGATCGACGGTAAGCCGCCTTCCTCACTCCTTGCTCGCCCCCTTGTCCTCTGATTCATTTTCTGATTTGTGCTGCTTTTGTTCTTTGCGCAGACTACTTCCCCGGCTACTCCGTCATTGCCACCCAGACCGTCGAGGCCCACCGCGAGGCACGCCGGCAGGCGGGGGTTGAGATCACGCCAGACGCGAGCCGGACACTTGAGGAGCAGCTCTTGGCGATCCAAGCCCGGCTGCAGCCGGCACACCGCATGCTCCGCCGCCTCCAGCGTGCTGGGGCGCAAGAGCTGGCCGCCCTCTGGCCAGGCGAAGCGATTCCCCGCACCCCGAGCCGGACTACCGACTGGCTAGAAGTGGCAGTCGGCCGCTTTGAGGCCTGGAAGGCTTCCACTGCTCGATCCGGTGCCAGGCGGGCGTTGGAGTTCGTCCGGGCCTGGTACCCTGGGCTGAACTTGGAACAGCTGAGGACTTGGCGGGAGGAGGCTGACGAAGAGCTGGTGGAGGTGCGGCCGGCTATCATCCAGCGTGCTTTGGCTCTTGCCGAGTTTACCGACACCAGCGTCTTCGCTCCTGAGGTGGATGACAACGGCGTCGCCCAGCCGGAGGAGTGGTTCGGGCTGAACCCGGCGGAGGGTGAAGACTCGGCGGAGGAGATCGCCTCCAGCGATGAAGGTGAAGACGAAGAAGGGGAGGAAGGCGAAGACGCCGAGCCAGCCGGTGAAGCAACCAGCCAGGCAGACTAAGGCATAGCCTAGTGGTGGGAAGGGGCTGATGCCTTCCCACCCACCCAAGTTCAAGGCATGGTACTTGCAATTTGGGTTTGTTGCATCAATTATACTGTAGGGGGTTCTCTTACAGTCTTTCAGTCAAAAAAAGGAACCAGCCAGCCTCAGCATGACCGTGCCTCCAGCAACGAGGCGTGTGCTGGCGCGCCCTCTGCGGGAGGCGGTGATCATGCCGAGGTTCACCATCCGGCCACTCCTCCAGCCGGCACTGCTGTCTCCACCGACCTGCCCGATTCGCCAGTCGTTCCCTTGGCTTGATCTGCCATCCTTGCTTTTCCTGCTTGTTACTCTTTGAATAATTTTTATTAAGCTTGCGCAGTTCCACCCACTAGGGGTGTATTCAAATTATGTTGAATGTTTGCCTTTTCAAGGCCTTTTGTGTAAATATAATCATGCATGTGTTTGGCTTCCATTCTCGTATGCCTTTTATCCTTAGGCTGTTTCCTTTGCCGCCTTCCCTGATTGCTGCCTTCCCAGCCGGCAGCTGCTTTGTACTCTGTGGCTAAGGAAGGACCCGGCTATCTTTTTGGGGAAGGCAAGTACTCGAGCTTTGTTAGATTGTAGCGAAGTGAATGGAAGCCGGACGGCCGGCTACTCTTGTCGTCGGTCGGCGGTAGGAAAAAGCCGGCTTTCGTTATATTAGTCCGTTAGTCCCTAGCCTCGTGTGGGCGTCCTTTCCTGCCTTTGGCTCTTGCCAGCCGGACAGCCGATTCTTCGAACTGCGACTTTTGGCAAGAGAGGGCTTTGGTGCCGGCACACTACTTGTCTGACCGCGGGTAGGACTTCTAATATAACTCAAGGTGGCCAGTCCCCGGGCCCACTAGTCGAACCCGGTGCCGGACGAAAGAAGTGAATATAATGACATAATCATAAGCATGATACTCTTCATTCATAGATAAAAGATGGCAGTCCCCGAGTTCTCCTCGGGGAGCCTATTGTCTCGTACTTAGTACAAAAGTTAGCGTGATACATACTGCATTTCAACTGTAAAATCTTCGGAGTAGGTTGGCGTTCCATGGTCGTTCCGACTCCTTGCCAGAGTCGTCTCTCTTTCGTGCCTTCGGCTTCTGTGCGTCGATCAGGTAGTAGGAGTCATTTCCTAGCGCTCTGTTGATGACGAAGGGGCCTTCCCAAGGGGACGAGAGCTTGTGCTGGTCGGCTGTTCGCTGGATCAGCCGGAGCACAAGGTCGCCCTCTTGGAAAGATCTTGGCTTGACCTTCCGGCTGTGGCAGCGATGCAGACCCTGCTGGTAGATGGCGGACCGGCTGAGGGCTAACAGCCGGCTTTCTTCCAGCAGGTCGACGCCGTCTTCTCGTGCTTCCTTGGCCTCCGCATCCGTGTACATGGTCACCCGAGGCGAGTCGAACTTGATGTCGGTTGGGATGACCGCCTTGGCACCGTACACGAGGAAGAAAGGAGTGAAGCCGGTTGACCTATTTGGGGTAGTGCGCAGACTCCCGAGGACGACCGGTAGCTCATCGAGCCAGCAGCCGGCCGAACGCTCCAGTGGCACGACCAGTCGGGGCTTGATGCCGGAAAGGATGAGGCTGTTGGCTCGCTCAACTTGGCCGTTTGACTGCGGTTGGGCAACGGACACTAAGTCCAATCGGATGCCCTGCGTCGCGCAGAAACGTGCCAATGCTCCCTTGCCAAAATTCGTGCCGTTGTCGGGGATCATGCTGTGCGGCACGCCGTACCGAGTTGTTATATCTGCGATGAATGTCACGGTAGTTGGCCCATTCAGCTTCTTGATCAGCTTTGCTTCGATCCATTTGGTGAACTTGTCCACAGCGACAAGCAGATGTGTCATGCCGCCGCGCGCCGTCTTGAATGGGCCCACCATGTCCAGACCCCAAATGGCAAAGGGCCAAGTGAGGGGAATGGTCTTGAGTGCCGAAGCTGGCAGGTGTTGCTTGGAGATGAAGACTTGGCACCCTTTGCAATGTTTGACTAACTCCTTGGCGTCGTCCAGAGCAGTCGGCCAAAAGAATCCATGGCGGAAAGCCTTGGCGACTAGTGATCTTGAGGCTGCATGGTGGCCGTATTCACCTTGGTGGATGTCTCTAAGGATTGCTATGCCCTTCTCTTGCTCAACGCATCGCTGGAAGACTCCAGTGACGCTGCGCCTGACGAGCTCTCTGTTGACGATTGTGTATGCTTCGGCTCGGCGTTGGACTTGTCTTGCCTCTGTCTCATCAGCCGGCAGTTCTTGGTTTGTCAGGAAGTTGAGGATGGGCTGAGCCCATGATGGAGCTGTGACTTCTTCTATTGCCAACACGGTTACTGCGACCAGGGTGGGCGGGCTGGGTTGTGAAATGCTGGAGTCGGCCGCCGCCTGCTGTGCTGGTGCAGTCCCCGGGCCGACTACCGCAGTCCCCGAGCCGGGTTCAGAAGTCCCCGGGTTGGGTGCGACTACAGAAGTCCTCGAGCCGCCTACTGAAGTCCCCGCGCCGCCTATCGAAGTCCCCGGGCCGCCTGCTTGGCTCTTCAAGCCGGATCCGGCTGCGTCGGGGCTAGGCGGCACGAAGATGGAATCGGACTCTAGAGACGGCTTGATAGACGGCTTGAGGAGGCGTTGCAGAGAGATGCCGGTTGGTATTGCCTGCCGAGTGGAGCCTATTCGAGCCAGGGCATCTGCTGGCTCATTGTCGGCTCGTGGTACGTGGAGGAACTCGCATCCTTCAAAGTACCCACTGATCTGCTTAACGAGGAAGCGGTAGCTTGCCATATTTGCGTCCTTGGCATCCCAGTCGCCGGATGACTGCTGGACTACCAAGTCTGAATAGCCGTAACACAGGATCCGGCGTATGCCGAGTTCTTTGGCAAGCCGGAGCCCGTGTACAAGCGCCTCATACTCGGCCACGTTGTTGGAGGCGGCAAAGTGAATTTGCAGCGTGTATCTGAGCTTGTCGCCTTTGGGAGAGGTGAGGATGACACCGGCTCCCAAGCCGTTGCACATCTTGGACCCGTCAAAGTGCAAGCGCCAGTGAGTGGAGTCGGGAGCCGGCGGCAGGTACTGGGTCTCGGCCCAGTCGACGAGGAAGTCGGCCAATGCTTGGGACTTGATGGCGGTGCGGGGCTGGTAGAAGATCGTGTAAGGGGCCAGCTCGATGGCCCATTTCGCCACCCGGCCAGATGCATCCCGGCTGCCTATGATCTCGGCAAGCGGTGCGGTGCATACGACCGTGATGGGGTGCTCTTGGAAGTAGGGCTTCAGCTTCTTGGTGGCAAAGTACACGCCATAGCACATCTTCTGGTAGTGCGGGTAGTTCTGCTTCGAGGTAGACAACACCTCACTCAAATAGTACACCGGCCTCTGGACCGGCTGGGCTCGACCCTCTTCTAGGCGCTGGACTACGATGACGGTGCTGACCACCCGGCTGGTTGCAGAAATGTAAAGGAGCATGGGCTCTTTCTCAGTCGGCGCCGCCAGGACAGGCGGCGTGGCCAGCATCTTCTTCAGCTCGCGAAAAGCTTGGTCGGCCTGGTCGTTCCACTCGAAGTGAGTGGTCTTCTTCATGAGGCGGTAGAGGGGGAGAGCTTTTTCTCCAAGCCGGCTGATGAAGCGGTTCAGGGAGGCCAAGCTCCCGGTAAACTTCTGGACGTCTTGAAGTTTGGTGGGGATCGCCATTCTCTCAATGGCCTTGATCTTCATTGGGTTGCATTCGATGCCGCGTTCGGAGACCAGGAAGCCTAGAAGCTGGCCGGCTGGCACTCCGAACACGCTTTTCTCGGGGTTGAGCTTGATCCGGAATTGGCGCAGGTTCTCGAATGTTTCCTTGAGGTCTTCCAGCAAGGTGCCGCGCTTCTCCGTCTTCACCCCAATGTCGTCCACGTAGACATGGGCATTTCTACCGAGCTGCTTGAGGAGGCACTTCTACATGCAACGCTGAAAAGTGGCACCAGTATTTCTCAAGCCGAATGTCATAGTCAGGTAGCAGAAAGCTCCGAAGGGCGTGATGAAGGCGGTCTTCAGGCGGTCGGCCGGGTCCAACTTTATCTGGTGGTATCCGGAGTAAGCATCCAAGAAACTCAACAGCTCGCATCCGGCTGTGGAGTCTATCACTTGATCTATCCTTGGCAGGGCGTAAGGATTTTTGGGGCAGGCCTTGTTGAGGCTCGTGTAGTCTATACACATGTGCCATTTGTTGTTCTTCTTCAGCACAAGGACCGGGTTGGCAAGCCACTCTGGAAAGAAAACCGCCATAATGAAGCCGGCAGCCAGAAGCCGGGCTATCTCTTCTCCTACAATCCTTCTTTTTTCCTCCGACAGTCGGCGGAGGGGTTGTTTGACTGGTTTTGCACCTTCCCGGACGTGTAGTTTGTGCTCGGTGAAATCCTTCGGAACACCCGGCATATCCTTGGGGGACCATGCAAAGATGTCCCGATTCTCACGGAGGAAATCGGCGAGCTCACCTTCCTATTTGCTGCTTAGGTTTGCCCCAATGACGGCAAACCTTTCTGGGTGCTCGGGGTCAAGAGGTATCTTCTTTGTTTCCTTGGACGGCTGGAAGGTACCTTGGGCATCACATTCTTTGGGATCGGGGGACAGGGTCGGCTGCTTGCCGGCCATGGCCACGAACCGGTCCAACATCTTCTTCTCTTCGGCAATCACAAGGGACTCGGCCAGCCGGCTGCCGGCTGCTGCGCCCTCAGAGTATTTCTTGTTATCGCCGGCTATGGTGATGATGCCCTTGGTTCTCGGCATCTTCATCTTGAGGTAAGCATAATGGGGGACAGCCATGAACTTGGCCAGGGCCGGACGGCCAAGCAGTGCATGGTAAGAGCTCTCAAGGTCCACCACTTCAAACTAGATGGCCTCCCTGCGGGAATGATCCTTGTCCCCAAAGAGGACATCAATCTTGATCTTGCCAATGGGGGCGCAGGACAGGCCGGGTACGATGTCGTGGAACACAGTCCGGGTAGGCATGAGCTGCTTCATCTTGACGTTGAGCTTCTCCAGGGTGTCACGATACATGATGTTGATGCTGCTCCCGCCTTCTATCAGCACGCGGGAGAAACGGGTGGCGCGTCTGTCCGTTGCAAGGGTGGCATCTAGAACCAGCGCGTAAGAGCCGGGAGATGGCATCACCTCTGGGTGGTCGGCCCGGCTCCAGTTGATAGGCTTTTTGACCAGTGCATGTGCTCGAAGGGGTTGGCTGGCTCGTAAAGACGACATAGGCGGCATGCTCGTCGGGGAACTCATCGTGCATGGCTCTGGCTGCTGGCCGAGCGGCCGACTGCTGTGGAGCCGAAGGAGGCGGACCAGCAGGCGGAGGCGGCACGAGCCCTTCGCCTTTGGAGATCCGGGTGAGCCAGTGACACTTTCGGGTTGTGTGGTTGGATGGCTTCGCGCCGCTGCGGAACTTGCATGGGGCGTCGAGAGTTTGCTCGTAGGAGAAGGCCGGCTGCCAAGCCGGCCTGCCGCCTTTCTGCCTTTTGGGTGTGGGCCGCCCTTCGGGCTGCTCGCCCACGACCATGGCCACCTGCCGACTGGTGGAAGGCGGCATGGGGCCCTTGCGTTTGTGGTCGTTTTGGTACGGGCGTCGGCCGGAGTCCCCAGCCGGCGTCTTGGGCGCCGGGTTGAGTACCTTCCCGGATGCGTCTACCCGGAGTTCAGTCTTCATTGAGGAGTCGGCAGTGGCGTACTTGTCCGCTATGACCAGAAGCTCGTCGAGGGTAGTCGGCTCGTCGTAGAGGAGCTTGTGCTTGAGGAGGGTGCCTTCCCGACACCCGGCTGTGAAGTATTCTATGGCTTGCACCTCGTGCACTCCTTCACAAGAGTTGCGGAGCTCGGCCCAACACGTGAGGTAGTCGCGAGTGGACTCGGCGGGGCCTTTCACGCACAAGGAGAGCTGTCTGGGCTTGGGAGCCCGCTTGTAGGTGCTGGTGAATTTGCGGACAAAGACTTCTGTGAAATCTAGCCAGCTGTTGACGATGTATGGCTTGAGGCTGTTGAGCCAGGTCCGTGCCGTGCCTTGGAGCATGAGGGGCACGTACTTCACGGCAACGCGCCTGTTGCCGTTCGTGATGCGTACTGCAGTGGAGTATTCGATCAACCAATCTTTCGGCTTCATGGAGCCATTGTACTTGGGCGTGTCTCTTGGGAGCGAGAACCCTTTGGGGAAGGGCTCGTCGCGGATGCGGGGGCTGAAGCAAGGCGGGCCGACATCATCTTCTTCTTCTAGCGCTAGGGATCGCGCTAGGCGGTCAATCCGATGGCGAGCATCATTCTCGCCGACTCCTTCGCGGCGACCTTGTCGGCCGCTAAGAGTCGGATGCGTGACAGGCGGCGGGGTGGGATACCTTTCCCCACGAGGCATAGGTGGAGGCGGGTTGCCCCGCCGCTCCACGGCTCGAGGGTGGCCCTCTGCGTCTCGCTCGATGGAGATCCGGGTTCGGCTTCGGCTGGCAGCCGGCTCTTTCTCGTGTCGCGCGCGGGTTTTACCCACAGTCGGCGTCCGGGACGTCGCACCGAGCTCTCGGCGCAGGGGAGGGCTTTCCGCGCGGGCGTCGGCCTCGTGCCGCTGTGCGGATGCATCGATTAGCTGTTGGATGCGTCTGGTCATGTGGGGGAGCTCTTCGGCCCCCAGTCCATCCAGCTCGTCTACGGCCGCCTGGGCGGCGCGTAGGTTCTCGAGTGGGGTGGCGTAGACTGGGCGGTCGACTCCAAGCATGTCGGCGATGGCAGCGCCGCACTGTCTGACAACGCTGGCTTGGCTTGGCCTGCCAGGAGGTGGCGTGCCAAAGGCGGCGCGGTCGACTTCGCGCTGGTGGGCCTCGGTGAGGCGTCTCATGGAAGCTAACTTCCGGCCCTCCTTGAGGAGGGAGAGACGGCGAGCCTCCAGTGCTTCGGCGTCGGCGTCGGCTGGGAGGGGGACGGACAAGTCGTGGATCACCACTTGCGGGGCGTCATGGGCGTTCTCGCCAGAAGCGCCGCCATGGCTGATGACCATCACCTCGGCGGTGGCACCGTCACAGCCATCGGCTCAGGGAAGCGGGTCATCATAGATCACGACGTTGGTGGGGAAGGCGTCGAGCGAGGCCGTGTCGGAGTCGACAGGCATCAGATCGGTGGAGCCAACGGACTCCTGGTCCACAGCAGGCTCGCTGGAGACGTGGAGCTGGCCGAGGAGGTTGACGAGGTTGACGAGGTGGTCGGTGCCCGTGTCATATGCGGGCTCGTCGGAGATGAGGGCCTCGCTAAGGGGATCGGCGAGGTTGCTCGCTGCGCAAGCGTTGGTGACGCCTTGTAGCGCGTCGTGGCAAGCGCCATCGGGCGTGCCGGGCTGGCTACGCTCGCTGGGGAGGAAGAGGGTTCCCGTCCAGAATAGGTCTCCGGACGACGGTGCACCTGGCCCCACGGTGGGCGCCAAATGTCGGGTGGTAGGTGCGACATATGCCAACGGGTGGCTTATCATTGTGGGAGCCAGTAAGACGTCGCCAGTGCCTGGAAGCGGGATGAGGCGAAGACATGCACGCGGGCGAATCTTACCCAGCTTCGGGGCTCTCCGTGGAGATAACACCCCTACTGCTGCTCTGCAAGGTCTCCGCATGATCACTCGATGAACAAGTAGCTACAAGATGCTCCCTGAGCTGTTTGGCGAGAGGAAGAAGAAGGGCAAGGCTAGCTCTACTCTTCTCTCTATGCGGTGTCTAAACCTAGATGAGATCAACCCTTTGCATGGGTGCCCCGGGGGGCTTATATAGGCCTACCCCCGGGGGTACAAGGGTAATCCGGCTGGGCGCGGGCCCTAGCCGTCAGTGTCTATGCTTGCCGGCTTCTGCGCCGGCTGCTGGGGCCCGCCGGCTGGTGGGTCCCGCCGGCTGTCGGCTCCTTGGTCGACAGGCACGCCCCACGGCCAAGGGCCCTGTCGGCGGCTGGTTACTGTTGCCTCAATCCTGATGATGAGGACTTTATCGAGGTAAGCATGGCTACAGTGCCGCCGCCTGGCGGGCGATCGCTCTAGCCTCACGTCATCTTGTCTCCTTAATGGAGCGCCTCCTTCGAGGGAGGGGGCAAGCCGGCTTGGGGAAGCCTGCCATGTCTTGGGCCGACTGGGGGAGGCCTGGCCGCCTTCGGGTGTCTCTCTGCCCGAAGGGGCCCACCGCCCGTGGGCCGCGCTAACAGCCCGCCGTGGATGGCGCCATAGTCAACATGGCAACAGTGCCGCATCGGACGCGTCAGGGCTACCCCGTACGGCGCACTGTGCTAGGCGTGCTCCGGGTTTCGGGGGTGGCAGGCTTTACTGTAGCCATGCCCCGTCCCATCGCCGTTATGAGGATGCGGGCTTCGAGGGTACGATCTTGACTGCGTTGTGGGAGCCGGCTCCTTGGAGTCGGCCTTCTCGTGGCCGGCTTCTTGGAGCCGGCCCTCCCACGGCTTTCTTCATGAGGGTTAAGGCTGGGCCGCCTTCCGATAGTCGGCCTGAGAGGCAGCCGGCAGGGGGAAGGAGGCCCCACGTCTTGGATTCTTGGAGGCCGGATCGGCTCGTAATTTTTTCTGAAGTGCCAGGGGGAACCGGCTAGGCTACCCGTGGTCATTTACCCTGACACTAGGTGTTGGCATCTAGGAGATCATTCTTCTCCTGTCTCACCCTTGTAAGCACGCTCTCACCGGCCTTTAGCTGGCGTAGGAGATGTTGCTTATCCGGATTTACTCCGGCGTCATCTGCAATTTTATTGTCAGATTTGCATATACGCCGCACTTTACATGATACTTATCATTTGAAGCATATATTACCAGAGGGGGTCTCTTTGGGCTCCCCTGCTGCGGCTAGTGCGGCCTGAAGTTGGGCTTTGCACTCTTCCAGCTCATGGGACAGTTGGGTATTCTTTTCTGTAAGAACCTACACAACAAATGATCCTTAAATTAGTTATTCTAACTGTTTCAAGTCTCAGGGGCTACAGATATATATAATCACCAAATTTTCTCACCCGTATGTCCTTTACATACTGCTCCGTGGCTCTGGCTAGACCATTTTGAGCAACACGGAGGTACGCATCTCCCGAGTTGAAGGCATCGAATGCCTCTTGGGAGAAACAAGCGTCACGAAGAATGGTCCGGCGACGCCTGTGGTTCATGGCACTCTCCACCTTGGAATTTGTGGCGGACAGTCTGTCCGCATCCTCTGTCGGACGAGCGTCCGGAGCGCCTCGTATTCGCTTCCGCTTCTGGATCTGGCCTTGGAGCCTGGCTTGTGGAGGCGTGATTGGCAACCTCTCCGAACATAGTCCGGCGAGCGTTCTTTTTCCTAAAGAAAGCACGGGCGTTAGTATGCCTCTGAGAATAATATCTTGGAATAAGACGGTGTCTCAATCCGGACTGCATGTCTTTTCAGCCTGCCTGGCCTCGCGGCCCCTTGTTGGCTAGTCGATGCAGGCTCGGTATTCCTCCTCGAGGGCCTCCCCTGCAAAACACCGTTGGCACATGGTAATCTAAAATACACAAGGACGGATCCTTTTTGAAGTGCTGGGACTTCGGTCTCAGTTACCTGCGAGGCTCGAAGTAGCCCAGGATAATCGGCCGTAATGGCCTCCAAGGCGTTGTCATTGCTCAATTGGTAAAATACCCTATCGATCAGCTCCACAGATATGTCCGGATCCTCTTGGGAGGCCGGGTCGAGGGACCGTTCCGGATCCTCGGGTTGTGGAGGAGGGCTGTTTATCTCCCTTACAGCCTTGCGCAGCTCCTGGATTGAAATCGCAAGATAAAATACTTAACTATGGGAATATGGAACAGATGGGCAAGAAAAAGTGTCAGCTTACCCAGCCCAGAGGATTGTACATAGAAAATCCGCCCTGTGGATTGATGCGGAGGAATTCCTCTTCTTCTCCCTTGTACAAAGTGGACAAGATCTTTATTAGAGCAGCAACCGATTCCGGCCCCTTACGGCCGCAGCGGGTGGCGTCATCCTCCCCATTGAAATCCCACATGGGGTGGCCTCTATACTGAAGCGGCTACACCCCCCGCATAATGCATATGGCCATGACCTCGATCATGGTCAATCCGGATTGAGCTGACGACCTTATCCGGCTCATCAGGTAAAGAACGTCCTTGTCATCTTCCTCCTGGGGGCTCCGTGGACGCCAGCTCAGGCGCTTCTTCAAAGGAGGATTGTCGAACTCAGGGAGGCCGATCCAAATAGGATCCGGGAGGGGGACGTCTTCTATATAAAACCATTCTGAAGGCCAGTCCTCGGACGCCTTCTTTGGGGTTCCGGATAAATATCCGGTCCCAGCGATGCGCCACACTTCGGCTCCGCCCACTTGATATATTGACCCCTTCTGAGAATGGGGTACAAGGCAGAACATCTTCATCCACAGCGCGAAATGAGCCTCGCAACCCAAAAATAGCTCGCAAAGGGCTACGAAGCCCGCGATATGCAATATGGAGGCAGGCGTAAGGCTGTGCAACTAGAGGCCGTAGAACTCCAGGAGCCCCCGGAGAAACGGATGGATTGGAAATCCGAGCCCTGTTATCAAATGAGGGACAAGGCATACCCACTCTCCTTTGGAGGGATTGGGAAGGCTCTCCGCTTGCTCTCCGCCATTATAGGTGGCGAGCCCGGCTCGAACCGGGACCATGTAGGCTGGGGGAGAAATCCTTTGGTCTGAAGCGTCACTAGTTTGCTGTGCGGGACGGAACATCTCTCCCAATCTCCAGGCTTGGGGCTGGGGAAGCGAGAGGAGGGGCTGCGTCGACTGGCCATGATGGAATGGATCTTTGTCGAATGCGCTCCGATGAACGCTCGCTAAGGGAGGATGGTGGGATTTGGATCTGAATCCTCGTCTCTTTAATAGGCAGCTCATTTACATAGCTAGGGGGGTAAATGTAAAAATACCCTGGCTCTTCACATTCGCTTGACACGTGGAAGGTGGCCATTACTGGGCGTGGAAGCCAAGGAGCGAACATTTACAAGAAGCCGGACACTATTTAGCTGGTATACGGAATTTGGAGAAGAACCTACCTTGCAATGCCGAAGACAATCTGCGCACCGGACTCATCGTCATTGAAGCCTAGTTCGGGGGCTACTGAGGGAGTCCTGGATTAGGGGGTGTCCGGCTAGCCGGACTATAACCTTTGGCCGGACTGTTGGACTATGAAGATACAAGATTGAAGACTTCGTCCCGTGTCCGGATGGGACTTTCCTTGGCGTGGAAGGCAAGCTTGGCAATACGGATATGTAGATCTCCTCCCATTGTAACCGACTCTGTGTAACCCTAGCCCCCTCTGGTGTCTATATAAATCGGAGGGTTTAGTCCGTAGGACACAACAACAATCATATCATAGGCTAGCTTCTAGGGTTTAGCCTCTCTGATCTCGTGGTAGATCTACTCTTGTACTACCCATATCATCAATATTAATCAAGCCGGAGTAGGGTTTTACCTCCATCGAGAGGGCCCGAACCTGGGTAAAAACATTGTGTCCCTTGTCTCTTGTTACCATCCGCCTAGACGCACAGTTTGGGACCCCCTACCCGAGATCCGCCGATTTTGACACCGACACCAGGATTCAATGACGAGGTGTCCGACACACAGATTGTCTTCGGCATTGCAAGGCGGGTTCCTCCTCCGAATACTCCAAAATAGTCTTCGAACGTAATGAACGTGTCCGGCTCTACAACACAAGTACCACACACAACCACAGAGAGTATAATATTTCACGAGTCTAATCCGCTGACAACTTTTGTAGCGTGACATCATGTCTGCCCGGTCATTATTTCGAACCGTTTTCTTTTGACTTTCCATGTTTCGAGACGCGGTTTTCATTGGCACGTCTTATCGAAGTAGAGACCGTGTCCCCTTATTATGAGATTTCTCATCAATACGGATGTGGGTCATCCAACTGTGCCGTATGCACAGCCCTTGGGAATAGGCGAGTTTTGAGGCGAGTGGGGAGGCGCTTGATATTCACTGCCTTTATAAGGAGATAAGGATTCCTTTCTTTCACCCACGCCTTCTCTCTTTCTCTACCCTCCCATTCTCGAGCTCTAGTGCCCAAGTCCTCATCTTTTCTGCCTCAAGAAAGCACTCGACCATGTCCGGATCTGGAGCGCAGGGCAAGTGGATGGCCTCCTCCGTTAAGGAGAAGAACATCACCAAGCTTCGGGAGGCCGGGTACCTGGCCAAAGAAATCACCCACTGGCTCCCGGCCAAGGGGCAGATCATCCCCACCTGGAAGCCCAATGAGAGGGTGGTGTTCATCCCCCACTTCGTCCGCGGGTTAGGGTTTCCTCTCCACCCTTTCGTCCGCAGACTCATATTCTATTACGGGCTAGATTTCCATGATCTAGCTCCAAACTCCTTCCTCAACATCTCGACATTCATTGTCGTGTGCGAGGCCTTCCTCCGCATTCCCCCCACTTCGAACTGTGGCTTAAGATCTTCAACGTGAAGCCGGAGGTGGTGGATGGCCAACACGCAGAGTGCGGAGGTGCCATGGTGAGCAATATGCCCAATGTCACATGGCCCAAAGGTACTTTTGTGGAGACCGTCAAAGAGTGGCAGAAACTGTGGTTCTATATCACAGAGCCCCGCGACGCCACCTGGGCCGTGGCTCCTGAATTCAAGTCCATAGCTCCAATGCTGCTCCCCTCCTGGCTAGAGAAGGGACCGAATTGGTCTTCGTCGGAAGAACTGATAGCGCTGCAAACGCGCATCCAAAGCATGGTGGACAAAAACATCAAGCTTGTCAACGTGATCCAGGTGATGCTAGTTCGCCGGATCCTTCCATGCCAGAGCCAGACTTGCCCTTTATGGGAATTCGATCCGGAGGAGCACCAGACATTGGAAAGGCTCTTCGGAACCACACACGAAGATATCTGGAAGTTGCTCTTCAAGGGCAACGAGACGCCGCCGAAGACGTCCGAGGACCGTGGGCACGACCTGCCCCATCCCGCCAGTGCAGTAAGTTTTTCGCGTTTCAAGGTGTATCCTTTACTTGATTGTTCAGGGAAGGTACCTAACCCTCACCATTTGTTTTTTCCAGGGCTGGACAAAGAAGGCGGAGCAGATTAAGTGTCCGGCTCCACTGCCCGAGGAGCCAATCATCCCGCTTCTGACGAAGATGCTAGTCCCGGCGCCTTACCAGGCGCCGGAAAAGAAGGCCAAGAACAAGGCCAAGGGGGCCAGAAGTGGCCTCGCCGCAAGGGTGCTTCGGACGTGACGTCCGAAGACGACAAAGCTCACTCCTCCGCCGCCGAAGACGACGATGAGGAGGAGGAAGAAAGCAACTCCCCCCAAGGGGGGAGGGAAGGGCGGCCTCCACAAATCTGGAGGCGGAGGCATCCAAGAGGGGGAAGAGCTTCGTTGCAGGTAACTCTGCGTGGGATGTCGAGAGCAGCCCAGAGCCGCGCCCCTGAAACAAGCCCCTGGCCGAATCGTGAGTACTAAAAAACCCATATACGTCCATATACCCAACCTCTCCACTTCATAGTCTTAACATGTTAAATTATGCTATTGCAGTCCGACCCACGACAGCTCCCTGCGATCCTCATCAGGAGGTTCGCTGGATTCAAAGGCGATGGCGAGTGAGTCACCGCTGACCGCTCACTCTCCCTAGGTCAAGGGCGACGCCGAGGTGCTATCCCGAAGGACCATCCCAGGCCAGGGAGAGGCTCAGGAGGCCGTCAGGATGGCACTAGAGGGTAAAACCTTGGTCGCCGGACACATAGGGGAGCAAATCCCCATGGAGACTGGCGATGGGGGCCATATTCATTTCAACCCCCAGCCGAATACGGTCCCGGAGACCTATACGGCTCCGGAATACGGCAAGCAACCTCCTTCGAGAGAAGAAGGTGTGCCTATTCCGCCGGTGACCTCTGTCCAACCAGAGGCACCGGATGCTCTCTTGGAAGCGCTGCGAGGTGCTTCCATTATGGAGAAACACCGTACCCTCATGGGTACAGTGATTGAGAAAATTCAGTCCGCGAAGAGCGGATTGACTGAAGCCTGCACAAGCCTTCTAACAGGCTTTGAGGTAAGCAACATAGTTATATAAAAAGAATGTCACAGTATAGATAGTAGCCCCTGAGACACTGTCCGGCATTCGAAAAGAAAAGCCGGACAGAGGATCAAGTAATTTTCGCAGGAAACTAATGAAATGTGTCTTATGTGAATAAGCAGGCACCGTTGCTGACTGCGACCGCACACGCTGCCGAAGTCTCCGAACTGAAGCAGAGACTGGAGCGGGCCGAGGAGGAGCTCGGCCAAGCGAGGAAGCATCTAGAGGATAAGCAAGGTATGTAATGACGTGCTGTATATTCAGAAAGAACAAATGATGTGTATTGACCAGAATGCCATGATATTTGTAGGAGCGACGACCGAGGTTGAGGCCCTTAAAAAGGCGCTGGCCGAGGCCGAGGAGAAGCCTGCTAAGGAACAAGCCGCCCATGAAAAGCATGAGGCCAGGCTAGATGAGGTCCAGCAAGAGCTCTAGGATGTTGTGAAGAAATGCGAGTCCTTGGAGCGCGATGTTTCGGCTCAAGAGACCGAACTCGCAAAGGCTCGCCAAAGCGCACAGGAGGCCCAGGTTGAAGCCCAGGGCGCTCTCCAGGAAATCCAGGAGGCCAAGAAAATCGTGGCGGGTAAGGCTTTTAGTATGCAAAGCAAGTATGTGAAGAAGAGGTATCTCTTACTAACCCGGATTTGGAGTTCTCCAGGGGCATTTGCGGATCTACCGCGCAGTGTTTCTAACGCTGCGGAGTTCTTCCAAGCCGAATAAGGGAGCTCAACGGAGAAGCTGTTTTGGTCGCAATACCTTGCACAAGAACATCCGGTGCCCTTTAGCGATCAGCTAAAACAGCTGGTCGAGCTGCATAGGGTGGCCGAACTGGCCATGAAGGACTTAATAATCCGGCTGTGGCCTACCGAAGCTATACCCAGCAGCTACTTCGGGCTCGTGAAGCGGCTGGTGAATGCCTGCCCTCGGCTGGACGTCATCAAGCGGTCGGTCTGTATTGAGGGCACGCGCATGGCCTTCGCCCGTGTCAAGGTGCAGTGGGCAAAGATGAACACCGTCAAGCTTGCGACCGAGGGATCACCTAAGGGCAAGGAGCACCGCACGCCCGAGCGGTATTTTGAAGATGTCCTAGAGGGGTCTCGCATTGTGGCGACGCAATGCGCACAAGACATTATCTTCGAATGAATACATTCATGTTGTCTCTACCTTGTATGATGAAACAAAGTCGTTATGTAATATAATGTTTTAAAAAAATTACCTCCTGTGCGGCCGTCTTTGTGAAATTTGAGGGTTGGCCAGTCGTCGGCTTCTGCCCCCATGTAGGTAGTACGGGGGTGTTCGGGAGGGAATCTAAACACTCTTGATCCAATTGTTTGGTCCTTGAAGGAGGTGTTTAGCGCAACGAACCAGGCAATCAGACTATGTGGCTTTAGCACCCTCACTTAGCCATAGGAGTTTGACAATAAAAATTTAGGCGCAATCCCTAGTATCCGAACTAGGATGCTGTAAACACCTGATCGGGTAAGAACCAATCCCTCACGTAATGCGGAAAAAATCGCTAAGGATTTTAAACCTCCGAAGAGCTGAGCGGCTCTCACCGCATCATGACAGTCACTTTTCGGCTTTCTCTACTGAGGTGCTCATCCGGATAAACCAGGACACAATTGCAGTAGTTCTCCCTTTACTACCCTAGCTGATATAATGGAACATAAGGTAGCAAGCACAGGAGCCGGGCAACCAAACTATTGACCAAAGACATGATTCGGAGCCGATGCATATAGTGCTAAATTCGGGGTGCCGAACTATATTGTAAAAAGTGTTCGAACATTGTTGTCATATTGTGGGGTGCAATGAAGCCCCTGGCAGATTAAAGCATACCAAAGTGTACGGGTTGTCGGGACCGGATTTTCGGGATATAATTTCCCAGAAAATGGCCCTTGTGCTCATCAGCCCCAGGATTACTGTTAGCTGATGGGGCACCACTTGATACAAAAATTCCAAGCAAAGTACATCATATGTAGTACAAGACCATCCTGGCCTATGAGTACAACAATTGGTTTCTAGTGGTTGATGACGGAAGCGGTTTGTGGATCATCAGCGTCTATGGGACTCCATTTCCCACAGGAATAGCTGACCTGGATAACTCCTATCTTCGCGAGGCTGCTATCGCCATAGCGTAGGTTCCGGGGCTGTCATCACAACGCTCCTCTCCATGCGAGAAATCTGGCCAAGACAATAGCGAGGGACAAGCCAGTGAGTACTTTGAATGTACTCGCAAACATTTAAGAACACAGGTATATCATGTTTTGAAATATGCTATGATCACTTCGTCAGTCATAAATGGAACTTATGATGCATGCAGTAGGTTAATTATGTCAAATATGAATATGCAATCAGCGAGTAGGAATGGAATGCACCGATCGGGTGTCTGAAGCGACGCCTCGAAAGGATAACAATACAAGGTATGCCTCAGTCGGGCGTCTAAGCGACACGACGTAAAGGGCTTATAAGTAAATAAATTGACAAGCATGCCACAGTTGGGCGTCTGAGCGACACCACTTAAAGGGCTTATAAGTAAATGAAATGACAAGCATGCCACAGTCGGGCGTCTGAGCGACACCACATAAAGGGCTTATAAGTAAATGAAATGACAAGCATGCCACAGTCGGGCATCTGAGCGACACCGCATAAAGGGCTTATATAAGAATAGTCACAGTGAATATCCAGGAGGTAGAACCGTCCCAGGGATACTCAATAATTCAAATAACATAAATGGTCAGTCCACAATAATCATAATCATCATACGTCACAAGTCATGATCCATGTTCTGGTTTAACAGTTTCTCCTCCGAAGACCGACACTAAGACCGACACTTGACCCATCCCAGACTGTAGTCCTTAGCCATGGACACGGCTATTCGAATAGGTTTAATCTCTACAGAGGGTGTACTCTTTACCCACGAGTAACGGATTTCTTTAGTCCATTGGAACTAATTCCGTCTACAGTCTTTTAGTCGAAAACACGCCTAACTTGCACACACCAGCTTAACTTTACTCATGTCTGGAATCACCCACGACACCTGTTAAGCAAAACTCTAAGTGGGGAGGCTACAACCTCGTGTAGCATGGGATCAAATTTCTATCGCGCGCTCTAAGGGGTGCCCCCTCTCGGTCCCAACCGGAAACACCCATGCCCCCGGACCAGGTGGCATGCCTACCGGATGCAGCCGGTATCTTCCACCATGGCCTCTCTGTATGGTGTGTGCTAAGACAGGGGTTGACAACTTATTGAACCGTACCCTACCTATGGGAGTGACAAGTGGCAGCATGAAAACAAGTATGGGGGTTACTGGAACAAGACTCGATCTACGACCGACTCAGGAGGCTTAAGTATTTCCTGCATGATTAGTATAACAGTTATGCTTCAATCCAACAGACAGTATCACTACTCATCATACCTCATCTTGCCATACCGGACACAACCGTCTCGACGGGGAACCAGAGATAAGCATCGTGTCTACCCAATACAGAGACTTTCTCGGCTTCCTCCCGGTAGGCATAAAAGGCACGTGAGAATGATTACTATCGTAAGTCTATCAAGCTCCAATAGCATGAGATCAGCAGTATGCAAGTATGATCATATCCTCACAACCAAATAACGGATACTCCGTGTCACGGTGATGTTGTAAGTGTATCAAACAACACACGATAATATTATGCCAGAGTTCAAAAAATGCTTGCCTTCAAGTTGTGGAGAGGCAGGGTGCATTCCAAGACTTTTTGAAAGTTTTCTCCTTCTCTCCAACAAATCCTATCTCTGAAAATATTCAAATTAACACATAGTTTAAAACAGTACAAAAAAAGTTGTTTGGAAAATTTTGAAATAAATATGAAAATAAACTAGACAATATTTGGGAATCAACAGAAAAAGAATCAAGTCATTTGGATTCATATTTAAAAAGTCACAGCCAGTCAAATTTTTGGTCAAAATCTGTTTTTAAAATAAAACATAAAAGAAAACATTTCAGATAAGAATACGCTTTCGAAGCAGGGAAGACGTACTTTGGTCGTTTGCGCTTTCACTTAAATCCACGCGGGCAGGCTCGGTGTCACTGACAGTGGGTCTAGGGGGCCCACTGGTCAGGTTTGACCAGTCACCGCGCCTCTTCTCCCTCCTCTGTCCGAGCGGGGCGGGGCTCCAGCGATGCTCGCCGGCGAACGGCGGCACCGTTCGAGAAACCGAAGCCATCCACGGGCTCAGGGGGTCGAGGCGGTCCCTTTGGTGGTTGCTACGGTCCCTGGGGTGGACGGAGTCACCGGCGGCTAGCTTCGCAGCGGACGGTGGCCGTCGGGCAGAGTGGGTTCTTGCCTCCGGCGGTTCCTGATCGGAATTGAGTAGGGGGATGGACTCACGAGATGAAGAGAGGGCTTCTGGTGAAGAGAGTGGAGAGGGGGAGGCTCTGGTGGTGCCAGAATGGTCGGGACAGTGGCGGCGGCTGTGGTTGCCGGAGATGAGGAAGACGACCTCTCTGGTCTTTCTACTACTACGGGCGGATCAGTGAGGGAGTGATAGAGGTTGCTTGAGGCCTGGACGAGCTCGGGGGTCCTTAAATAGGCGATCGTGGTTGATCCCGACGGTGGCTGTGGATAAGATCGCCGGCGACCGCCTTTCTGTAGTAGCAGAGGGATGTGGCGGCGACGAGTGCTTGTGGACAAGCTTGCGGATGAGCTTGAGCGGCTCCAGGGGGCAGCTGGCGAGCGCTAGTGGCTTGGGCGGCGCCGTCCGGGGCAGAGGCGCACTGAGGCCGGCCGCTAGCCGCCGTGGCCGACCTGACGGCGGAGCTGTGGAGCTCCAGGGGTAGCTCTGCGGCGCGGGAGGGGTCGGGTGCATCGACTAGGAGAGGGGAAGGGCCAGAACGGCGTAGGGGGGGCGACAACTGGACGCGGCGGCTCGGTGCGCGCGTGTGCAAAACGTGCACTCTGGGCGCGCCCAGAGCATGCACGCCAAGCGTTCGGCAAAATGCCAGGGCATGCTAGGTGGCTTGGGTGGAGCTGGAGATTAGCAGGTCCTGGTTAGAGGCATTAGGGAGCTTAGTGGACATGCCAGTATGTACAGAGGGGCAAGATCACAGTGCAAAACAAAAATCATGCCAAAACCGTACATGCACACCAGGTGTTTGACAAAATGCCAATGGCATCTAGGCAACTCTTGGGGTGGCCCAAATTTCAGATCATAGTCTCTTTAGATGAATGAGAGGGTGTGAGGTTAGTTTGGCAAAACTAGACACTTGTTAATGCAAGTTTATAGGAAAACCAATTCTGGACAGAAAGTCAAGGGCATCTTTGCGTGCACTAAAAATCCTCCAATGAGTCCACTCTCCTGGACTTAAGGGTTTTGTAAGATGGGCTATAAGTAGGAGAAAGCTCATGGGCACTAGAGCAAAACAAATTAGGGTTGTAGTATAATTTACCAAGCTGGACTAGAATGAAAAAGAGGTTGATTCACTCAAATTTTTCAAAGGACATCAATGGGTTTTTGCATAAAGTTGAATAATGTACTCCTATGAACATCCCATAATTTTGGTGGAAGCTAGAAAGAAATATTTAAATGGGTTGTAGTGCAAAACTGCCATCTGGACTAGTTTTGAAAACTTGGTGTAGAGCTCAAAATATCCCATGAATAAAAGATGTTTTTGCATAAAAGTGTTTTAAAAACATCACATGACATCCCCAAATTTTGGTTGAAATTTTAAATAAATTTATCAAAGGGTTGTAGTACAAATGGGACCCTAAACCCATGGGAAACCAATTTTTAAAGAAATGAAGATCAAAATAATAATTATATAATTAATTCCACTGATAAAAAGAAAAGTTTTCTTGAGAGGTTAAACAAGTCCAATAATATAGTTGGAAAGTTTTCACTTGGGGTAAAATCTCCACAATATCAAAGAAAAGAATGTTTCTGAAATCAAAGAAAACCCAGAAAATGAAAAATTTAATTTCCTGGTAAAATTTTAATTAATAAAACAAGGTCAAAATTTTGGGGTGTCACACGGGTGCTATTTGATAAGGTTATCAAAAAAGAAAAGAGGAAAGAAGAAAGGGTAGTAAGCTAGTGCCGCAGAATTTGGGCCGCAAACTGTTTCCATTATAATTTGATTAATACGGCAAAGCGCATTCGTACAAGTAGTGCATAAAGCAACCGACTATTTAATATGCCACAACCAAGGGAGAGCTGCGTGTGGTTCCTGAAAACAGGTAGAGTGTTCGTTAAAGAGACCACCTAGAAATTCCCCTGTACATCCATGCTTCTTGCCGTCTTGGTGTATTTATACTTCGAAAGGACCGGAAGTCAGGCCGTCAGGGAAGGCCTGTGAAAAAGAAACCTGAAAAGGAGAAAAAGGGAGAAGTGAAAGTATGTGTGTCCGGGGATGGTCGAGCCGTATTGTGGATCACAAGCTAGTTATGCCTCCGTATATGCCCATGGTATTTTGAGTGCTAGTTATGTACGCGCGGTACGAATGCCACCACTTGGTCGGGACTAGGACGGAGGCCAAATTGTTAGTCGAGCTCTTGACGAGCTGGGCTATCCTGCTGCAGAATAGTCTGGACTCTCTTGACAGTGTTCGGGAGCTCGGCCGCCGAATTAAGGTTCTGCTTGAAAAGGCCGCTCTGTACTTCTGCTGCTAAGGCAGCGGTGTGCTCCTCGGTACGGAGGGAGCGCTCTGTGTTTCCATTAACTGTTATGACGCCACGTGGTCCGGGCATCTTGAGATAAGCGTAGTGCGGCACCGCGTTCGTCCAAGCAGTGCGTGATAGCCACTGCAAAAGGGGACGATGTCGATAATTAACTCTTCGCTTCAGAAATTGTATGGGGATCCAAAGACGACCTCTAGTGTGATTGAGCCCGTACAGCGGGCCTCGACACCTGGTATAACTCCTTTAAAGGTAGTCTTTGTGGGCTTGATCCGTGATGGATTAATGCCCATTTTGCGCACTGTATCCTGATAGAGCAGGTTGAGGCTGCTGCCACCGTCCATGAGGAATCGCGTCAGGTGGAATCCATCAATTATTGGGTCAAGGACCAGTGTGGCTGAACCGCCATGACGGATACTGGTCGGATGATCCGGACAATTGAAGGTGATCGGGCATGGCGACCATGGATTAAATTTTGGGGCGACTGGCTCTATCGCATAGACGTCCCTGAGCGTGCGCTTGCGCTCCCTCTTGGGGATGTGGGTAGCGTATATCGTGTTCACCATTTTGACCTAAGGGGGAAACTTATTCTGCCCCCCTTCGGTGGCCAGGGCTCCTTGTCATCGTCCTCGCTTTGCGACCCCTTCTCCTTGTTACCGGCATTTAACTTGCCGGCCTGTTTAAAAACCCATCAATCTCTGTTGGTATGGTTGGCTGGTTTTTCTGGGGTGCCAAGGATTTGGCACAGACGATCGAGTATGTGGTCCAAGCTGGATTGTCCCAGATTGTTTCTTTTATATGGCTTCTTCCACTGACCAGACTTGGAGCCACTGAATCCGGCGTTGACTGTCGTGTCATCGGTATTGTCACCATTGCTTCGATGTTTGTGCCTATTGCGTCGGAGCTTGTCGTTGCTGTTTTTGACCTTGGAGGTGCCCGCTTAGTGTTATTGCTACGGGCCAGCCAACTATCCTCACCCACGCAAAAGCGGGTCATAAGTGCAGTGAGGGCTGCCATGGACTTCGACTTTTCTTGGCTGAGGTGGCGGGCGAGCCATTCGTCGCGGATGCTATGTTTAAAGGACGCTAGGGCTTAGGCATCCGGACAATCGACGATCTGCTTCTTTTTAGTTAGGAACCTAGTCCAGAATTTCTTGGCTGACTCTCCGGGCTGTTGAACTATGTGACTTAAGTCATCAGCATCTGGAGGTCGTACGTATGTGCCTTGGAAGTTGCCACGGAAGGCGTCTTCCAAGTCCTCCCAGCTGCCAATAGAGTTTCCAGGCAGACTGTTTAACCAGTGCCGAGCTGGCCCTTTGAGTTTTAGCGGGAGGTATTTGATGGCGTGAAGGTCATCTCTACAGGCCATATGGATATGGAGAAGAAAATCCTCGATCCATACCACGGGATTTGTTGTTCCATCATATGATTCGATATTCACGGGTTTAAACCCTTCTGGGAATTCATGCTCCATTACTTCGTCAGTGAAGCAAAGAGGGTGTGCGGCGCCTCTATATCGAGCCACATCGCGAGGTGGCTCAGATGGAGTCCGTCTACGGTTTTCAGCCAGGGCGTGATTAGGCTTATCACGTCTGAATAGATAGCCATCGTCGCGTGTTGGGGCACGCCCTTGCGATCCGTAGATTGATCTGGTATGTCCTGCTCTATTGTCCCGGTCCTGCCGAAGGTCATATTTATAGCCCCGAGCTAATTTATCTCTGCCTTTACTGTGAGGTAGGGGGTTGGTGTTCAGCTTGGGTTGCCACTTTGTCCCGACCACGTGGTGGCCGGTCAGCCGCATTGCGCGATGATGGTACGGGCTCCAGCGCCTCATCATCGAACCGAGGTAGCAGTTTGCGCTTTGGGTAACTTTTGGCTGGGTGCTTGAGGCCGTATTCCTCGGCTGCCAGGACATCAGTCCATCTATCATTGAGCAGATCTTGATCAGCCTGAAGCTGCTGCTGCTTCTTTTTCAGGCTCCTTGCAGTGGCTATTAGCCGTCGCTTAAAGTGCTCCTGCTCGAGAGGTTCCTCAGGCACGATAAAATCCTCGTTGCCAAGGCTCACCTCGTCCTTGGAGAGCGGAAGATAATTACTGTCCTCCGAGTCTTCTTGTATGGCCTGTTCATCAGGGCTGACTTGCCCGTCTTCCCGTTCATCCTGTTCGGAAGTTCCCTCAACGGGATCTTCATTGTCTTCGGCATCGTCTAGAGTATTGTTCGCCCCATGCCGGTATTGCTGTCTTTTCCACGACGTGACTTAGAGCGGCGCCGCTGACGCCGACACTTTGTCTGTGTCTCAGGAGGTTTATCCTTGACTGGATCTTCTTTGTCATCGTCGTTAGTTTCTTTAGGTGTATCCACCATGTACACGTCGTACGAAGAAGTGGTTGTCCAGCGTCTGGTAAACAGAGGGTTTTGGCCCTGCTCTTCATTGGCATCGTCGTCCATACCGCCGATGTCTTCGGAGCCGTAATCGAGCATGTCGATTAAGTCTTCGACAGTGGCTATGAAGTGGGCGGTGGGTGGGAAGCGAAATTCTCTGTCATCAGCCTCAAGTTCAAACCGGATATAATTCGGCTATGAGTCCCCCGCTAAGGATAGTGCTTTTAATGACTTTAACACGTCGCCTAAAGGCGAGTGCCGGAAAACGTCCGCGGAACTGAATTCGAAGACCGATGCCTGATCAAGCTCAATATACGCGGACGCGCAAGGTTCGGAACCTCTAGCCGGAAATGAGTCCGAGGATCCGGTGACATAGATTCCACTCGAGGTTGGGTCTGTGTGCGGCTCCAATGCTGCTGAGACTGCGGCTTCCGTGGCGGGGTTGAGCTTCCCGTCCTTGGATGGCGTGATCTGCTCCGGATCTAGGGCGAGAGCAGTTACAGGTGCTATCTCCTGAGTGCGGTCTGATGACAGACCTAGGTCATGTTCATCGTGGTGATAGGGAGCAGCTGTCGTGGTCTCGAATCCATCGAAGATCAAGTCTTTGCGGATATCTGCGACGTAGTTCAGGCTTCGAAATCTGACCTGATGGCCAGGGGCAAAGGTGTCGATCTGCTCCAGATGGCCAAGCGAGTTGGCCCGCAGTGCGAAGCCGCCGAATACAAAGATCTGTCCGGGGAGGAAGACTTCCCCTTGGACAACATTGTTATAGATGATCGAAGGAGCTATCAAACCTTTTGATGACGACGCAGTGGAATTCTCAATGAAAGCACCAATGTTGGTGTCAAAACCGGTGGATCTCGGGTAGGGGGTCCCGAACTATGTATGATTGTCTCTACGGACTAAGCCCTCCAGTTTATATAGAGACCGGAGGGGATCAAGGTTGTACAAAGTCGGTTACAGAGAAAGGAATCTTCATATTTGGACGCCAAGCTTGCCTTCCACGCCAAGGAGAGTCCCATCCAGACACGGGAGAAAGTCTTTGGTCTTTGTATCTTCACAGCCCATCAGTCCGGCCCATGTCTAACAGGCCAGACGACCGAGGACCCCTTAGTCTAGGACTCCCTCAGTGGTGGTTGTCCTCTCGCACCCACTTAAGCGATTATCGGCGATATCGATGCTTTCCATCTGTGGGCCCGCTTGATCCATCACTTCTTTTTGCTTGACAACAAGAGAGGTTAATTTGACTTAGGAGGGGATTATTATTTTTGCTTGTAGTACGGTATATATATAGGTCATGCTCTGGGATGACATGCATGATACAGTTTGAGCACACACACGTGCATGTGTACGCATGAATCCCTCCCATCGAGTCGAAGTGGCCAGTACAACGACACGTCATGAACCGATCTCGCTCTGTGTGGGGAGCTAGTGTACGATTTTTGACGCACGCGGCACATCAATGTTGTGAAATGTTATTCAAACATGCATGCACGCATCACCTCCATACATATGCATGTAGTGGTTGCCTTCGAACGGTACACTCCCTCGCGTGATTATCGGCGAAAAGCCTATATATATTCATGGGCCCGCGTGGACATCCATGATCACCTTGAACAACAACAAGATAGGTTACCATGGCAGATTCTTCATTTGGTTTGTGTTATTGTAGTATAGGTCATGGTGAGATTCAGACCTTAAGTTTGAGCGCATATACTATGCACGCATGCATGCATGAATCCCCGTCGTTGGCTTGAAGTGTGGTGTAATATACATATGCATCGTCAACCTAACCCTCACCCAGTGTGGGGATTTCTAGTTTGAAATCACGGTACCACATCAAAGTTGTTCCATTTTTACTCAAAAACACACCTCTCCATACATATGTTTGGGCCACACGCATGCAGTGGTTGTCTTCAGGGACTAGCTACTTGCGTGATTATTGGTGAGCTAGCCCATCTCCGGGGTCGCATGGATGGCCATCACTTTGACCAACAACAAGAAAGAGGTTCTACGACCAAGGTGGATTATTCTTGGTCTGTTTTACGATCCATCTTGGTGAGATATGCCTCTCTGGCCCGCCGACTGAAAGTGTGTGTGTGTGTGGGGGGGGTTGCCACTTTGCACTTTGCTAGGTGAACCTTGATTGGGGGGGGCATGCATTCATAGCTTAGGATTCCCTTCGTAGCGACACGAGGGGGGGGGGGGCTGCTAGCTACTTTGCACTTTGCTAGGTGAACCTCAGTTGGGGGGCATGCATTCATAGCTTAGGATTCCTTTCATGCCGATACGAGGGAGGAGGGGGGCTGCTAGCTACTTCGCACTTCGCTAGGTGAACCTCGGTTGGGGGGGCATGCATTCATAGCTTAGGATTCCCTTCATGCCGACACGAGGGAGGAGGGGGCTGCTAGCTACTTCGCACTTTGCTAGGTGAACCTCGGTTGGGGGGACGGGTCATGCATTCATAGCTTAGGATTCCCTTCGTGCCGACATGAGGGGGGGCAAGCAATACCGTGAACTTTGCGAGAGAGGTGCCACATCAAAGTTGCATTTGGTATTTGAAAATCAAACCACCCTTTTCATACATAAATTTGGTCCACATGCAAGTGTGTTAGTGTTCTGACCCTCTCCCGCGTCATTTTTTGCCAAATTTATGAACATTAGGCAAGTTGGATGATGCAACAGACACGGTTCACTCAAACTAATCGTGTGCCATGCCAGTGCCCCTATCACGCACACATCCACACAGTACATTGTGCTCCACGAGCCCCCCCCTCTCAAAAATATCTGCCCGCCTCGAGGGTTTTTCTGTTTCATAACACACGGTTGTTATCACCCGACCATCTGCAATGTTTCTTGTTCCCAATACCGCATGCATCCCTAGAATATATCTACCCGCCTCGAGGGTTTTTCTGTTTCATAACACACGGTTGTTATCTCCGGACCATGGGCGATGTTTCTTGTTCCCAATCCCGCCTGCATCCCTAGAAAATATCTACCTGTCTCTAGGTTTTTTCTGTTTCATAACACATGGTTGGTATCTCCGGACCGTGTGCGATGCACTATCATCAAAATTTTCAATAGCCCCGGCATTTCACTCCTTTGACTCCCGTGTAGTAAAATTTTCAGTACCCGCATCATTTCCTCAAACACCCCCGCCCCCCTCCACACACACACACACATACCAAAACCTACTCGGGCGCACACACACACACACCCTCCCTCGCTAGAAACCCTAGCAAGGTCCCCGCCGCTGCTGCCGCCGCCGCAAGGCCTCGATTGTCAACATCTGCCAGTTTGCCCGTGCAACTTACCTACCGATCTCCATACCTAGGCTGCCCTGAGTTTCTTAGATGACCCGTGCCAAACGCCCCCTTTCCTACAGATCCCCATCCCCCACTCCAGAGCATCGCAGCCTAAGCCCGGCTATGCTTCCCGTGGAGCTCGAGGAGCGACTGGCCGAAAAGAGGTGTATAGCGGTCTCTTCGCCCGACGTCATCGAGGAAGCTGACGACCATTACTAGCGGCAGGCACTCAAGCAGTAGGCTAGAGTATGCGGACATGTCTCGGCCGCCGGCTACGACATCGAGGCCATTGACAGCGACGACCTGAGGCGGGCTATGTCACAGGTTAAGTGGCCCACTCCCAACCCCTCGGTTTCAACCGGCGTCGATCTCATCCATGGCCCCGCTGCTGATCTCCTCTTGCTCGTTGTCAACAATTTGCCATTCTAAATCGCCATCGAGCCCCTTTTGTCATTGCTGAAGGACACGTTCTGCGACGCTGGCTTGGGATCCACAACTTCCAAGTCAGACCTCATCGACAGCGACTACGAGGAGGGCACCCTCTCCGGCTCTTCCAAGGGGAAATAGCCCATCTGCTCTTCCAAGGGGATAGCGCCCGTCTGCGACATCAGGGAGAGGGCACCCTACAACCGTGCTCTTCCAAGGGGAAGGAGCCCATCTGCGATAACATGGAGCGCATCCAGGGTCCGTTCTCTTCCCACGGGAACGAGCCCATCTGTGACAAGTGAGGAAATCCATGATTTGTTTTGTCGTGCCTCTTCACAGTAATAATATGTCCAGCTTTAATTACTATATCTGGTTGTTTCCAGTATGCCTTGTTTATTTCAGTTGTTCACAATGTGATGCTCTATATGTGCAATTATTTGCTATGCAGTACATTTCATCAATCCAGTTTTGAACATATCAATAAGAATGCATATATTTGCTTGCTGTTAAGCCTGTTATAGCTAGCATATGCCTCTTTTAAAGTTTTTTGATTGTTCGGTTGTTTGTAGTTAGCATGTGTCCAATTTCAAATGCTATCTTTGGTTGTTCGTAGTATGCCTTGTTTATTCCAGTTATTCACAACGTGATTGTCGGTGTCAAAACCGGCGGATCTCGGGTAGGGGGTCCCGAACTGTGCGTCTAGGCGGATGGTAACATGAGACAAGGGACACGATGTTTTTACCCAGGTTCGGGCCCTCTCGATGGAGGTAAGACCCTACTCCTGCTTGATTAATATTGATGATATGGGTAGTACAAGAGTAGATCTACCACGAGATCAGAGAGGCTAAACCCTAGAAGCTAGCCTATGGTATGATTGTTGTTGTTTTCTATGGAATAAACCCTCCGGTTTAAATAGACACCGGAGGGGGCTAGGGTTACACATAGTCGGTTACAAGGAAGGAGATCTACATATCCATATTGCCAAGCTTGCCTTCCACGCCAAGGAAAGTCCCATCCGGACACGAGACGAAGTCTTCAATCTTGTATCTTCATAGTCCAACAGTCCGGCCAAAGGTTATAGTCCGGCTGTCCGGATACCCCCTAATCCAGGACTTCCTCAGTAGCCCCTGAACCAGGCTTCAATGATGATGAGTCCGGCGCGCAGATTGTCTTCGGCATTGCAAGGCGGGTTCCTCCCCCGAATACTTCATAGAAGATTTTGAACACAAGGATCATGTCCGGCCCTGCAAAACAAGTTCCACATTCCATCGTGGAGAGAATAATATTTCCACAAATCTAATCTGCTGACGTATTTCGTAGCATGACATCACACCACAGCCAAGCCTTTATTTGAATCATTTTTTACCCCCCACCTCAGCGCGTTTCGCGAGGCGGTTTCCTTGGCACGTCTTGTCGGAGAAGAGATCGTGTCCCCTTTATTTACGGGATTCTCATCAATACGGACATGGGTAACCCAGTCGTGTCCGTTGGTACGTCCCCTCGATCAAAGGAAAGTCCCAAACGGTCACAGGGAGGGCTCTTTGTATTCAAACTCTTTATAAAGATACCAAGGCTTTTCCTCCGATCTCAATCAAATCTGCCTCCCGCCTCGAGTTCTAGCACCCAAAGCTTCAGATTTAGGCGCTTCGGACCTTCGATGATGTCCGGATCCAACCTTCGAGGCCGATGGATGCCTTCCTCCGTCACAGAGGAAGACGTATTAAAGCTAAGGGAGGCCCGGTATTTGACCGGCGAAATCCCGCATAGGCTGCCTGCTCAAGGGCAGGTTATTCCCACTCCCAAGCCTGGTGAGAGCGTCGTGTTCGTGTCTCACTTCCTCCGAGGGCTAGGCTTCATGCCGGATCCCTTCGTGAGGGGGCTCATGTTCTATTATGGACTGGAATTCCACGACTTAGCTTCGGAGTCTATCCTCCACATCTCATCGTTCATCGTCGTGTGCGAAGCTTTCCTCCGTATTACTCCTCACTTCGGACTGTGTCTCAAGACCTTCAAAGTGGAGCCGAAGATGATTGAGGGAGAGCGTGCAGAGTGCGAAGGCGCTGTAAGAAGAAAGGATGATAACGCTCTGTGGCCCGAGGGCTCTTTCCAAGAGGAGTCCAGCTTATGGCAACAAGAGTGGTTTTATATCACAGCTCCCAGGGGTACCAAGTGGGTGGCTCCGCATATTTTTCGCTCGGGTCCCCCGCCCCGACTAACGTCATGGGTCAATAAGGCGCTAGACTGGGGGCCAGCAAAGGATGTCCCCTATTGCAGAGCCGCATCCGAGATCTCCTCGAGAGAGATGCCAGTCTGGTCGTGGTGACGCAGGTCATGTTAATTCGCCGAGTCCTGCCCTGCAAACGTCGCCCCCTCCGCCTGTGGGAGTTCAATCCGGAGGGACCGCGAGCTCTTCAACATCTCCTTGGCATGACGCCCACGGAGATGTACAAATTGTTCTTTGGACCACAAATGATGTGTCCGGACTCTACTGAGGACGCAGGTCTGAGCTGCAACCGCCCGGATACTCAAGTAAGTAGCCCTGTGCCCGAACATGTTATCCGTTCATTTATCGCAACATCGCCCTTAAAAAGAGTTGTTTTTGAACTAGTAGTGGATAGCGAAGGCGAAGTTGATCAGGTGCACGGCCCCCCTTCCTGAGATCTCGCCGGATCCTGTGTTAATCAGGATGCTGGAGATTGCGCCTTTCGAAGAAGATGAAGGGGGGGGGCAAGGAAGCTATTGCCTCCGTGGAGGAGGCTGTCCGGAAAGGAGGAATCGAAAATTCCCTTCCTCAGGGGAAGAAGAGGACCGCCTCTGAAGACCTGGAGACAATGATCTCAAAACGGGGGAAGAAGTTTTTGCCAGAGGGTCCTGCACCGGGAGATACCCCAGCCGTACTATGTTCTCAAAGGGATCAGCCCTCCACCGAGCTATGAGTAGAATGGTGTTTAATAACGAGAGAAACCCTTGCTTTTACTTCTGAGGAAAATAACCGAAGATTTATCTTTGCAGTTCGGATCTTAGCCCTTCTCAGCAGAGCTCGTCTTTGGGGGATCTTTTTCCAGAGATGATGGAGAGCAGAATGCCTCCCCCTACCATACCGCCTCATGAGGCGGGCGACCCCGAGGTGTCGTCGTGGAGGGTCTCTCTTGATCCGATAAGGCCAGAAGGTAGTCATATGGCCACTTAGAGTCCCCAGTATCTGGCTTTTGAAAAGGGGGATCGAATGAGTCCGGCATCGTATGGTGCGCGGTCAGAGGTACTGAGGGATCTGCTAGGGCGAGCGCCTATCTCAGAAGAGCACCGTACGCTGATGGGTACGGTAATTGAGATGTTTTCGTCCGCGGAGAGCAGGTTGCATAAAGCTGTCAGGAGTTTACTGACGGGTTTTGAGGTACGCGAGATAATGTACCTTTTGACAGTATCGCATATTTTAAGATGCGCCCTGTGTAGATAATAGCCCCTGAGACTCTGCGTGTTGTCGAAGACGACGGCATGCAGAGGATCATAGTCCCCGGTATAATTTTTCCGCCTTCATATGTAGGTGGCGAAGTGTCCGGTGGCCCGCCAAAATGAAGAATTTGCCGAGTTAAAGCAGCAACTTGACGTGACAGATGCCGACATCGTGCTTGTCAACAAGCGGCTTGACGAGGCACAAGGTATGTAATTTCTCCGGAGACACCTGGTAAGAGGAGCATGATGCCAGTATCTTATTACGTGTGTGCTTAATGCAGATGGAGCCGCAGCGATGGAGAACCTTCGGGCAGAGCTTGCCCGAGTCAAAGAACAAGCTAGAAAAAGCGATGCGGCTGCCCTAAAGGCGGTGGAGGAGCTAAAAGCCGAACAGGCTGCTCACTGCCAAAGCAAGGAGGAGATGGCCAATATGGCTGTGAAGTTGAAGAACGCTGCTGACCGTTGCAAGCTTCTTGAAAAGGAAGACCAGGCGAGGCGGACAGACCTGGAGAAGGCCACGACGGCGGCCAAGGATACTCGTTCTACAATGAGAGCGATGAGGGAGGAGCTGCGTCAAGCCGGGGATATTGCGGCTGGGAAGCCCTTTATGCTGCGGATGAAGTTCGGAGATCCTAAATATGCTCCTTTGGACCGGACGTGGAGTTCTGCGGACGCATATCTAGATTTAGCGGCGAGTGCTGCTGATGCGGCCGAACACTTCCGAGATCAAAAGGATCGTGAAGTGGAGAAGCTGTTTTGGTCACAATTCCACAACCCGGAGCGTCTGCTTCCATTGACTGATCGGCTGACCGAATGGGCCGAGCTGAATAGATTGTCCGGACTTGCCATGAGATATGTCGTGGATCATCTGTGGCCGGAAAGACCAAAACCGAACAATTATTTTAGCTTGGTGCAGCAGTTCCTTAGTGCGGTGCCGTATATCAACGCGATGAAGAGGTCAACGTGCGTGGAGGGTGCGCGGATGGCCCTTGCCCATGTCAAGACATACTGGGCAGAGATGGAGGCCACCGTCGTTGCGGCCCAAGATTCGGACGGAAGACGAGTACCTGTCGAGCACTACTTTCAAGAAGTTCCGGAGGGCACTCGTTCAATAGAGACGCAGTGCTCGAAGGATATTATGTTCGAATAACATGTATTCTCATTTAAAACAATATTTTGCTGAAATGTAAAAGCTTTTTATACTTGTGCCTGCAAGAATTATAATACCTCCTGTGCGGCCGTTAATGTATATGTGCATATAACCTAAAAGATGGCAGTCGTCGGCTTCAGCCCCCACGCATATAATGCGGGGGTGTTTGCAGAAGACGCATTTTCACACTTGATCCAACGTCTTGGTCCATTAAGGAGGTGATAGCGCAGCGAACTAGGCAATCAGACTATAATGCTTTATCACTTTCACTTAGCCATAGGAGTTTGACAGTGAGGCTACTATATAGCCCCTGGTGGCGCCGCGCTCGCCCAAATTCAGGGCGCATGTGTGCCTGGCCGGGAAACGGCCCTTCGTCAATGCGGAGGAATCCCGAAGTTTCCGATAGGTCATCGAGTGGTTGACCAGTCTCACGCTATATCATGGCAGTCAGTTTTCGGCTTTCTCTACTGAGGTGTTCGCCTGGCTGAACCGGGGCACAATCGCAGTAGTTCTCCTAGTGCCGCCTTAGCCGACAGAGCGGAATGTAAGGCAGCAAAACACAGGAGCCGGGCAAACCCAACATTTGACCAAAGACATGATTTGGAGCTGATGCATATAAGGCCAAACTCGCGACGCCGAACACTCCCTAAGGTATTCGGTCTTTATGATTTTAAACGGGCTGAACAGTGCCCTTTATAATAATCCCCTGGTGTCTAGGTACGTGCAATATTTTGATGTGGCCACATGCCAAGACGTCAGCCTCCTTCTCGGTTATACTAAGAATCTGGGGGATGTGTATCAACAAGAGACAGTAAAAAAGGTTTACGCAGGGTCTTAATCTAAAAAGAATCCTTGGAACGGGTCCCTGCTGCACGTCTGCGCGTGTGTCTCCGTTGTGCCGTATCCTGGACGGGTGTAGCATGATGGTTATCTGTAAAAGAGAGGTACTTAGTTGAAAAAGTAGTCATGCAAAATGTGTGTTATACTAAATGAACAAAGTATAATTCAAGATGGGTAAAACTGAGCCTTATTGCCGCCTGTTGATATGCCGGAGCCCCTTGTATGGGGGTATATAGCCATCCAACCTTCATCAATTATATGGTTATGCCGAACTCGTCTAGTCGTGTCCTTGGTCTTAATGACCTGGTAGATGCTCTGGTTGGTGAAGCCGTTTTAGTGTGTGGCTGCCAAGGCAGCCGCACAGTCTTCCGCGCGCGAGGAGCGCTCAATATTTCCCTTTAATTAAATGATGCCTCGTGGACCGGGCATCTTCAGCGTGAGAGACGCATAATGCGGTATTGCGTTAAAGCGAGCGAAAGCTTCGGGTCCCAATAATGCTTGATAACCGCTTTTAAACAGAGCGATGTGGAAGGTTAGCTTTTCGCTACGGAAGTTATCGGGGGAGCCGAACATAACTTCTAGTAGGAGGGAGCATGTGCAATGGGCCTCTGGGCCTGGCGTTGCCCCTTTAAAGGAAGTATTGCTATGGCCAATTTTTGTTGGGTCCATCCCCATTTTGCGGACTGTGTCCTGATATATCAGGTTTAAACTGCTGCCGCCGTCCATCAGGACTCGCGTAAAGTGGTATCCGTCAATTATCGGGTTTAATACCAAGGCAGCCCATCCTGCGTGCCGGATACTTGCGGAGTAATCCCGATGGTCGAAGGTGATTGGTTTGGACAACCAGTGGCGAAACTCCGTTGTGATAGGCCGCAGGGCACGTATCTCTGTGGGCGCCACTTCATTTTTCCCCTTTGTCACGTGTAACACCTTTACTGTTTTGACTTCTTGTGGGAATTTCTTCTGTTCCCCGGCGTTTTGCTTGTTGGGTTCGTCCTCGTCTTCACTTGGTGTATCCAGCCCCTTGTGTTCGGCGTTCAGTTTGCCAGATTGCTTGAAGACCCAACATTCTCTGTGGGTATGATTTGCAGGCTTACCAGGGGTGCTGTGGATTTGACATATCTTGTCCAGAATTTTGTTTAGGCTGGACAGTTCGTCCCTGTTATCTTTGAGAGGCAGCTTTTGCTGACCTTGCCGAGAGCTTTTGAATCCGGCGTTTACCACCGTGCTCTTCAGGCTGTTTTCCTTATTCTTGCGCTGGTTTTTGCTGCGTCGTGGCTTCCCGTTCCCGTCCCTGACTTTGGATGTACTTGGGTCGCTGGTGCTGCATCTTGCCAACCAGCTATCCTCGCCTGCGCAAAAGCGGGTCATGAGGCTTGTTAATGCGGCCATTGTTCTTGGCTTTTCTTGGCCGAGGTATCTGGCGAGCCATTCTTCTCGAACACTGTGTTTAAAAGTTGCTAAGGCTTCGGCGTCCGGACAGTCGGCTATTTGATTCTTTTTAGTGAGAAATCTGTTCCAAAGCTTTCGGGCTGACTCTCCGGGCTGTTGAGTTATATGACTTAAATCGTCTACATCCGGAGGTCAGACATAGCTCCCTTGAAAATTTGCCCGGAAAGCGTCCTCGAGCTCTTCCCAACTTCCAATGGTGTTTTTGGGAAGGCCTTTAAGCCAATGCCGGGCTGGCCCTTTGAGCTTGAGGGGTAGGTACTTTATGGCGTGGAGGTCGTCTCCTCTGGCCATGTGGATATGGAGGATATAGTCCTCAATCCAGACCCCAGGGTCTGTCGTTCCGTCGTATGCCTCTATGTTTATGGGTTTGAATCCCTCTGGAAATTCATGGTCCAGCACCTCATCGGTGAAACATAGGGGGTGTGCGCACCACTATATTTGGGTGTACCGTGGTGTTCGGATTTTTGTTGTGTTGTATTTCTTGATGGAGCATGCTTTCTTGGCCCATAGATAGATCTGGTTGGGCCGTCTTTTTGATGCGAGTCCTCATGTGGATCGTGTGCTGGCTTGTGTGTGGCGTCATTTGCCGCTCTATATTGGCCGTGAGGTCGTCTATCCGACCGGATGGCTGCTTTGTTTTTTGATTGCGGGGGTTGTAAGGCCTCCTCATCAAATTCAGGCAGTAGCTTTCGCTTCGGGTAGCTCTTTGTGTGGCGACTGCCGCCGTATTTGTCTGCGGTGTTGAGTACTTTGCTCCATTTGATTCTAAGTGCATCCTCCGCAGTCTTGAGCTTCCGCTTCTGCTTTTTCAGGCTACGCACGGTGGCGATGAGCCTTTTGTGGAGGTTCTTCTGCTCCAGTCGCTTGTCAGGCGTGAGGTCATCCGGACTGTTATCGCTAGAGACAGGTTGTTTGGTTCGATTATCCGTGTTGCCCCGGTCGGACGGTTGTTCAATGCCATGTTCGTCGTCCGCCGGCTCACCCTGCTCTATGGCTGGGTCTGTGTGACCGCTGTTTCTGTCGAGGCGGGGTTTGGAGCGGCGCTTACGCCACCGCTTTGACTGCTTTTCGAGGGAATGATCCTTTGCTGCGTCCTTCCGCTCTTCGTCGTCATTTCCTCTGGGTGTGTCCACCATGTATACATCATGGGATGAGGTGGCTGTCCAGTGCCCTGTGGGCGGTGGTTCCTGTTCATCTCCTGCATCGTCATCCATACCGTCGATGTCTTTGGAGTCGAATTCGAGCATGTCGGTCAAATCATCGACAATGGCTATGAAGTAGGTGGTGGGTGGGCACCGAATTTGTTCGTCGTCCGCTTCCCAATCCTGCCGGCCATAATCCGGCCAGGACTCTCCTAACAAAGAGAGAGACCTTAGTGAATTCAGTATGTCGCCGAAGGGCGAGTGCTGAAAGATGTCCGCGGCGGTGAACTCCATGATCGGCGCCCAATAGGATTCGATTGGCAGGGGGGCGGATGGTTCAGAGTCCGGAGGAGAGTCCGGCAAGGTGGAGTCACGGACCTCGCGAAGGGTAAGGTTGGTGTTCGGCTCGATCGCCGTTGAGGCTGCTGCCTCTGCGGCGGGGTCTAACCACCCGCCCTCGGATGGCGCAGTTGGCTCCGAATTAAAGGTCGGAGCGGATGCAGGTGCGGTCTCCATGACACTGTTCGGCGGCAGAGCTAAATCATGCCCATCGTGACAGTGTGACGCACTCGGTCGGGGCTCGAATCCGTCAAAGATCAAGTCTCCGCGGATATCGGCCGTGTAGTTCAAGCTTCCAAACCTGACCTGATGGCCAGGGGCGTAACTTTCAATCTGCTCCAGATGGCCAAGCGAATTAGCGCGCAGTGCAAAGCCGCCGAACACGAAGATCTATCCGGGGAGAAATGTCTCACCCTGGACTGCATCACTGTTGATGATTGGAGGAGCCATCAAGCCTAAAGATGACGACACAGAGGAACTCTCAATGAAAGCACCAATGTCGGTGTCAAAACCGGCGAATCTCGGGTAGGGGGTCTCGAACTGTGCGTCTAGGCGGATGGTAACAGGAGACAAGGGACACGATGTTTTTACCCAGGTTCGGGCCCTCTCGATGGAGGTAAAACCCTAGTCCTGCTTGATTAATATTGATGATATGGGTAGTACAAGAGTAGATCTACCACGAGATCAGAGAGGCTAAACCCTAGAAGCTAGCCTATGGTATGATTGTTGTTGTTTTCTATGGACTAAACCCTCCGGTTTATATAGACACCGGAGGGGGCTAGGGTTACACAGAGTCGGTTACAAGGAATGAGATCTACATATCCGTATTGCCAAGCTTGCCTTCCACACCAAGGAAAGTGCCATCTGGACACGGGACAAAGTCTTCAATCTTGTATCTTCATTGTCCAACAGTCCGGCCAAAGGTTATAGTCTGGCTGTCCGGATACCCCCTAATCCAGGACTCCCTCAGTGATGTTCTATACGTGCAAGTATGAACTGTGCAGTTCAATTTCATCAGTACTAGTTTCAATAATACCACTATGAATGACTACATTTGGTTGCTGCATCTTGTAGTTAACACGCCTTTCCATTTTTATTTAACAATAAGTGTACGTGGACCGGCACAATACCAGTTTGAATGACTATGTTTGCTTGTTGTTAAATGTTAGGCCTGTTGTAGTTAGCACACCTTTCCACTTGTTTTGCTTTACTAGCGTTCTTAAACCTGTACACTGAAGCTATCTTTTGGAGATTATTTTTTCTGCCATCCATAGTTTTGGTTGATGTTTAGCCTGTTGTGCTTAACATGCTTCTCGATGTACCTACACAGGACAATTTTGGGAACGATTACTGTTTTCGATCGAGGTTAGTTTCATCCCATGGCTTATATCTGCTTACTGTTCACGATATCGGTAGCTGGTACCATACAGGCCGGCGACTGATAAGGGAGTAATCGGTGAATCGGACTTTTAACTGAATATATCTGCAACCCATTTATCGTTAGGTTAACTAGGGCCATATGTAATATATCTGAGGCTACATAGCAACATGTACTGTACTTAATGTCTAAATATGCAATCCTAGGCTACATAGCAACAAGGAAGAGTGTTACATTAATGTTTTAATGATGTCTATATATACATAGAAGAGTAACAGCAACAACAACAACACAACCCTGTGTGGATACTCAACTTAGCTAGAGGTTAGAGTTAGTTTGTAGCTCATGACTAACCCTGAACTAACTCCATCCAAAGAATTGTTTGGATGGCAGGGTTAGATTGACAATAAATGCACTAGGAGAACTAGCTCCAATTAGCACCTCTTGGGTTGGATAGTTTTTTTGGGTGGGTTATAGATGCAACTAGCTCAAACTAGCTCTCATGTTTAGATATACTTTAGGGCTATTTGAGCCTGAACTAGCTCAAACTAACTGTAACCCATGGATACAACATCAGTTAATCAGCCGATAATTTGTAAGAATGCACTAAACTCCTTCCGGCCCATAATATTAAATGTTAATTCATCTAATATGTGAGTATATTGGATGTTATAAGATACTCCCTCCGTTCCTAAATATTTATCTCTTTAGAGATTTCGAATGGACTACCACATATGGATGTATATAGACATATTATAAAAGAGTGTTGTACTACATCATTGTGCAATTGTTGTTTAGCTTCTAATATTAACTTGGTGCTTTTAGGTACATATGTCATTGGTAAAGATCCGTGCTTCGACCCTTTCTGCGTATGGGGCAATGAGATATCGATGAACCAGCATCAAGTGAGGAGGCTGATAAAGATTGTTAGTAAAATGGGTCCAAAGATGGCAATTAAACTATTTGTTTACACTTTATCCAAGACAACAGCGAACTACAGGATGGTAAGTAAGAACTCTGCAGCCTTCTTTTTACTGCCCATAATGAGTTGAGTTAGATGACAATGTCTGAATCCTTTTCCTTTGCAGTGGTTGCCAAAGCAGTTTACTCAAGATTACCTCTCAAACTACATGATTGGTGGGCATGCAAAGGTTAAAGTATTTCTACCAGAACACGATGATTATCTAGATGTTTACATGAAGACCGTGAAGGACGGGCGGTAGGCCATCACAAGGGGTTGAACTAGAGTCATGCGTGCCTTCTACATGGAGGAGGGCACAATATGGGCATTCCGCTTCACCTTGTTCAGCAACCAGAATATATTTCGCCACTTTCTTTTTCTTCTTTAATAGTACAAGTATACAACCGTGGTTCATCATTCTTTATTTGGTTCTTATGTAATTCTTGAACATATGTACCTATGAATCGAATAATGCATTGGCTGTTTGAACCTGATGGATATGAATAAAGCTGTAGCATACATTCAAATTCGAATTCAAACCCGATACAATTTGAAATAGCAGCAATTAAATTATGGTGAAATTACCCTCTATAGGTTGTTACGGCACACATGGTTGGTAGAACACAAACATTTGTGATATACATCATAATCCGAGATGGTTCACAGAGAGGAAACGTGTGCAAGTTGTTGGGGAACGTAGCAATAATTCAAAATTTTCCTACGTGTCACCAAGATCAATCTAGGAGATGCTAGCAACAAGGGAGAGGGAGTGCATCTTCATACCCTTGAAGATCGCTAAGCGGAAGCGTTACAAGAACACGGTTGATGGAGTCGTACTCACGGCGATTAAAATTGCGGAAGATCCGATCTAGTGCTGAACGGACGGCGCCTCCGCATTCAACACACGTACAGCCCGGGGGCGTCTCCTCCTTCTTGATCCAGCAAGGGGAGAGGAGAAGTTGAGGGAGGACTCCGGCAGCACAAGGCATGGTGGTGGAGCTTGTGGTATTCCTGCAGGGCTTCGCCAAGCTCTACGGAGGAGAAGGAAGAGTTGGAGGAGGGAGGGGCTACGCCAGGGAAGGGGTGCGACTGCCCTCTCTCTCCCTCACTATATATAGGGGGAAGGGGGTGGAGGAGGCACCCTAGGGTTCCCTAGGGGAGGGGCGGCAGCCATAGGGGAAACCCTAGATGGGTTTGGGCGCCCTCACCCCTAGGAAACTTGCCCCCCAAGCCGAGAGGGGTGGCTGCCCTAGGGGAGGCGCCCCCACCTCTCCAGGTTACGTGAGAGGGGTTGGGAGGGGCGCACAACCCCTTCGTGGGCTGGTGTGCCCCTCCCCTTGGCCCATAAGCCCCCCCCCCAACGCTTGCCGGGGCCTCCGAAACACCTTTCGATCACGCTGGTCGTTACCCGGTACTCCCAGAACAATTCCGGACTCCAATACCCTTCGTCCAATATATCGATATTCACCTTTGGACCATTCCGGAGTTCCTCGTCACGTCCGGGATCTCATCCAGGACTCCGAACAACCTTCGGTAACCACATACTATTTCCCATAACAACTCTAGCGTCACCGAACCTTAAGTGTGTAGACCCTACGGGTTCAGGAACCATGCAGACATGACCGAGACACCTCTCTGGCCAATAACCAATAGCAGGATCTGGATACCCATATTGGCTCCCACATGTTCCACGATGATCTCATCGGATGAACCACAATGTCGGGGATTCAATCAATCCCGTATACAATTCCCTTTGTCTATCGATATGTTACTTGCCCGAGATTCGATTGTCGGTATCCCTATACCTTGTTCAATCTCGTTACCGGCAAGTCTATTTACTTGTTCCGTAACGCATGATCCCGTGACTAACTCCTTAGTCACACTGAGCTTATTATGATGATGCATTACCGAGTGGGCCTAGAGATACCTCTCCGTCATATGGAGTGACAAATCCCAGTCTCGATTCGTGCCAACTCAACAGATACTTTCGGAGATACCTGTAGTGCACCTTTACAGCCACCCAGTTACGTTGTGACGTTTGGTACACCCAAAGCATTCCTACGGTATCCGGGAGTTGCACAATCTCATGGTCTAAGGAAATGATACTTGACATTAGAAAAACTCTTAGCAAACGAACTACACAATCTTGTGCTATGCTTAGGATTGGGTCTTGTCCATCACATAATTCTCCTAATGATGTGATCCCGTTATCAATGACATCCAATGTCCATGGTCAGGAAACCATAACCATCTATTGATCAACAAGCTAGTCAACTAGAGTCTTACTAGGGACAAGTTGTGGTCTATGTATTCACACATGTATTACGGTTTCCAGTTAATACAATTATAGCATGAACAATAGACAATTATCATGAACAAGGAAATACAATAATAACCATTTTATTATTGCCTCTATGGCATATTTCCAACACAAGCATGCACACAATTGCCGTTTGCAAAGTGTGTGCGATGTCAGACAATATCATAAACGGTGCGGGCAAACTAAACGTTTGTGTTAGTTGCCTTATCGTACATGATTCGCAACGATGAACTGTTTTTGATGAAGTATGCATCGTAAATGTTGCACCACACAATAGCGTGTGCGATAGTTGTCGTGTACAACGATGTTACAACGGTCCGACGTTTCGTAATCCTGTCCGACACTCGTACGACGATTAGCTAATCTTCTTAATAGTGAACCGTTTGTGATGGGCTGCGCATCATGCACGTTCTATAATAGTGAACCATTTGTGATGGGCCGCACATCGTAAATGTAGCACCACAGAATACCGACTATGATGGCAATACGAGCAAAAACAAGTAGGAGTAGTGTAGGGTCCCTATCCCCGACGGTTTCTGGGTTGTGTGGGAAGGACCCCCTATCGCCGTCACTCACTAGGCGACGGTTCCAAATGCCATCGCGGAAAGGGTTTAAAAACCGTTTGTATAGGACCGACGCGTACCAGTGTTCCATAATACACTAGTGATATCATAACATGATTCATAGGAAGTTGAAAAGCCTAAAAAATCAAGTAAAAAGCAACACTGATATTAAAAACATTCATAATACACTAGTGATATCAATGATGATTCATAAGAAGTTGAAAAGCCTAAACAAATAAGATTTTACTACACAAAAGCACAAGCAAGCACTACACACAACTAAACTTCAAGCAGAAATACTAAGCATCATCAAAATGCTAACGATTTGTCTCTAAAAGCAACTACATGCATAATCACCATCATCTACTATCAACTACTAGCTATTGGATTGACTTTTGTTGAAAGATTTCATGCAGCAGAAATGCTTGCACCAACTCCACCTCCATCATGACCATCACCTCCAAATCCAGCAGTAAAACTACCACTAGAGGAGCTGAAATTAGGGTTGGAAACAACACCTCCATCTGCTTCATCATCTTCATTATCACCATCCTCGCCTTTGGGTCCAGCTGCAATAATGATATTCCTCTAAAAGTAGCCATCCCAATCAGGAACACATTGCTCAATTCTGGTGTCGGTGGAAATTACACCTATGGGATCACGGGAAATCCCTTCTACGGTCGGCGGGCGCGGGGCTGTGGAAAGAGCGGGTTTAAGAGATCAACACGAGAAATTTATCCAGGTTCGGGCCGCAAGTGATGCGTAATACCCTACTCCTGCTGGCTTTTGTTTATCTGGTGTTCTTGGACTAGCTACAAAGCATGCAGGGTCCAAAAAGTCTGAATCCTCTCATAGTACGCCGCGAGCCTCCTTTTATAGTCAAAGCGGCTGCCACAGTGGCACACATGAGGTGGAAAGTTATACAGTAGTCGAGTTTATCGCCTGACATCACAGGATAAAACGCATTAAATGCGCTACTTAGGTGTCCTCTTGCTTTATCGGGGACGACAACGAAGCTCGTCCCGTCCGTCATCGATTCGCCTTGCTCCGACACGCGTCCAGGACAACGAGGCATGCAGCGCCATGTAGGTTGGCAGGCTGCTGAGCTAGTGTGGTGGCAGGGTCTTCACGAAGATCTGCATGCCACCACGTAGGTTCTTGACTAGTTGGCTTAGGAGCCACGTACTTCCACGTGGGTACCTCCTTAGTTGGTGAGTCGGCCGCTGAGCTGGGGCAGCGACAGGGCGGCAAGGCATTGCCGCGGTCTTGCTGATATTCCCAGCAAGGGTCTTGTCGGGGCCTTGTGGGCGCCCTTGGCAAGACTTGCCGAGGGCGCCCACAAGGCCCCGACAAGACTCTTGCTGAGGGCGCCCACAAGGCCCCGGGGCGCCCACAAGGGCGCCACCCTTGAGTCTTGCCGGGGCCTCGTGGGCATCCTCGGCAAGGAGCCTCGCTGTTGTCTTGTTTTCTAGTTCCTATCTAGGCCTCGCAGGCCCTTTGTCTTCATAAAGATCTGCATGCCACCATGGAGGCGCCTCCCGAGCCTTGGTTCCAATGTGGTTGATGGCGTCAGAACTCTTTGACTCAAGGGTGGCGGCCTCGTTGGTGTTGGAAAAGTTGCCCCGGCAAGGCTCTTGCCGGGGCCGTGAAGGCCGCCCTGGCAAGGGCCTTGCCGGGGGAGTTTCACTTCGCCCCTCTGCTCTTCATGCTTCTAGTCTTGAGCATGGCTCTGGTAGTCTTGTGTCTTTGCTTCCTCTTCTGTCCCGCCAAGCGCGGCCGCGGGCGTGTGGCTGCGACTGCCCGCACACAAGTAAAGGGGTACAAAAAGGACCCCTACTTTTGTATGCCGACAGGAGCCCCTGGGCCTGGGCCACATATAAGCGCGAAGCGTTATTGGGCTAGGCCTAGAACGGTGCACGGGTATGCGTGGACGAGTTTTACCAGAGTAATTGCCTCGCCAGTTGCGCTTCCCCACGATCCGCGTTGAATGCATGATGTGGGGGTTGTGCGTGGGGCGGTTGCAGCACGCCTGTACCACATCGTGGTAAATGGTAAAGAGGCGACCCACGCCTTCCCCATAAAAAGGAGAGACCGCAGGCACGCTACTCATTTACCCCCTGTGCCTTCTCCAATCTCGGAACCGCCGCTCCCTTCTTCCTCCTCAAGCTCTTGCCTTTGTTCGCGGGTGCCGCGCCCTCACTGCCCTTAATCCTCCATCCCCTCTCAGTCGCCATGGCGCCCAAGACAGGCAAAGGCAAATGGGTGGCCAAGGACGTCGGGGAGAAAGAGGCGCCAGAGAGCGAGTTGGCGGTGCTGCGAACGCAGCACGCCTATTTCCCCTCGACGGGCGATGCAGTCCATCTCAGGGACTACTTCAAGCCCCTGTGGGGGAGGAAGATGATGAGGCACCCTGCCACGCACATCGTCCCTGCCGATTTTGCCAAGGCCGGCCGAAATCGGTACCCCTTCTTCGTCGATTACTTTTCTTGCGGGCTCTGCCCCCCTTTCTCTGATTTCTTCAACGACATCATGCACACCTATGGCTTTCACCTCCTCGACTTTACGCCGAATTCCGTGGCATGCATGGCCTTCTTCGCCCATCTCTGCGAGGGCTTTGCCGGAGTGCTCCCTAGCGTGGCGCTCTTCTGCCACTACTTCTATCCTCGCATCCAGCCAAGGGATGCCATTTCTGGGTGCATCACCTGGATCCCGAGGACCCAGGAGAAGGGCACGTACCCAGAGGGTGCCCAGAAGGAGAGGTGGAATGAGTGGCGGGGCCGGTGGCTCTGGATCAGGGAGGAGGATCCGCAGGAGTTCTGACGAGTTCGTCAGAGCCCGCCAACCCGCCGCAAGGACTAGAGCGACCTCGACGCGAACGACAAGAAGCTCACGGTCGCCACCACCAGGATCCATCGCCTCACCATGGCCGGGCTCACCCTTGAGATGATTGGGGCCGATTTCATCCGTCACCGGATCGCCCCGCTGCACAACAAGGGGAGGCCGGCCTGGGACTTCAGGAATGCGACCGATGTCATGAGGCTCCACCCTGGCCTGAAGCATAACTTCACGGTGCTGGGGCATGCCCATTTTTGCCAGACGCTCTTCCAGCTTAATGTGGATGACGACGACAGGGCTGAGAGGACTGGCAGGGCCGCGAAGACCAGCAATGCCGTCAAGGGGCCCCTGTTTGGGTTGCCGGCGGGAGTGGTCCCGCTGAGCAACAACTCTCGCTAGTCCGCTATCATTGCCATGATGCCAGACTTCAATGCTCACGGCCTCGACCTGGTCTGGGGCGAGCCGCCAGCAGAGAAGGTGCAGGAGTGTTTTTGACAACTTGTCAAAGGGCTATGTCCGTGACGAGCCGCAGCTCATCCGTGACACCAGCAAGGAGGAGCTAGACTACATCGCCGCCAGGGAAGCGGAGGCGGCGCTTGCCAAGGAGGTCGGCAACTCCGGCGCCATGGAGGACGAGGCCGACGCGGCCAAGGAGGAGAAGGAGCTCGCCCAGTGGGCGGAGTCTGCCGGGGAGGCCAGCGGCACCGGCACCGGGGCCCCCTTATTGAAGACGCGGGCGACGAGTCGCCCGAAGAGGAAGCCGAAGCGAACGACCCTCCGTCCGCGGGGAAGAAGCGCGTCCTGCAGCGGGCCAGCTCCGGCGAGCCGGTCTGGCCCGGCAGGACCGCGCAGTGGCAACCGACTTAGGAGCAGTTCGTGCGCTAGACGAAGGCGATGAAGGCCGTGGTGTCGAAGAAGACGGTGACTGCCTCCTCCTCGTCCAAGCGGCGCCAGACCCCATCTCCTTCCCTCCCTCCCTCGGACAGCATCCTGGAGGCCGAATTCGACCTGAGACCTTTTAGCCCAAAAAGGAAGAGGAAGCCAATGGAGGAGGAGGTGGAGGACAAGTAAGTATTTTGCCCCCATCATCTCCTGACCTTACACCTGTGTTATCCTCCTTTGCTTTGATGCTATCTTCACAGGGACACGGAGATGCTGGCCCAGAGGGTGGCGAAGAAGGCCAAGGCCTCGACGGGCGACAAGCCCCCGGCGGGTACTTCACGTACGCCGGTGTTGGTGGAGAGTAGTCCGGACAGCAGCCCCCGACGCAACCCCCGCTTCAGCCCCCAGCGTGAGTTGATCACTCACTCCTTCACTGATGAACATTGGGGTGTGAATTCTTGATGCTGACCTTGCCGGGTTTGCAGGAGGAGAACGGCAGCAGGAGGAGATGCCGAGGGCCACTCCCAACACGCCGCCCCCCTCGACTACGCCGCCCAGAGGGGCATCCCCGGCAAGGGCATCCACCACCGAGCCCACACAAAAGGAGGAGGAGGAGGCGAGCTTGGGTGCCGGTGGTTCTGCCCCGACAACGAATGCTGGCGGGGAGGGCACCACTTCTTCCCAGCCCAGTGCGGGTAACTTGTTTGCTTCCCATCCCTGTTCTTTCTTTTTTTTGAACCTTGATCTTGGCCCCGTCTCATTCCCCTTATTGGTATCTAGACCCTTCCTCGGCGGACTGGGAGGATATTGACACCATCATCGAGGAGGTTGCCAAGGACGCCGAGGCTGAGGCCGACAAGATTGCCGCCGTGGGGGCTGCCAAGACCGCCACTGAGGAGGCCGCCAAGGTGCCTACCGGGGAGGCTAGCAAGGCCGCTGCCGAGGAGGCCGGCAAGGGGCCTGCCGGGGAGGGGGTGGTTGACGACCAACCTTCCTCCTTCGTTGCCCCTGGCCCGGGAAAGTACTTGAAAGTGGGCGACGACCTATTCGTCCACGGCCCAGGGACGGCGAGCACCGGGGCGCCAATCGAGGGGAAGGTGTTTGACGACGAGGCGCTCGCCACCGCCGGGCTTCAGGTTGTTGATGAACCGAGCACCGGCAGTGGCGGTTCCCAAGAGGAGCAGCTTCTTCGGGTGTCGGTGTCAAAACCGGCGGATCTCGGGTAGGGGGTCCCGATCTGTGCGTCAAGGTCGGATGGTAACAGGAGACAAGGGACACTTTATTTTACCCAGGTTCGGGCCCTCTCGATGGAGGTAAAACCCTACTCCTGCTAGATTAATATTGATGATATGGGTAGTACAAGAGTAGATCTACCACGAGATCAAGGAGGCTAAACCCTAGAAGCTAGCCTATGGGTATGATGATGGTTATGATGTGTTCGTCCTACGGACTACAACCCTCCGGTTTATATAGGCACCGGATAGGGTTAGGGTTACACAGAGTCGGTTACATTGGTAGGAGATCTTGAATGTCTGCACGCCTAGCTTGCCTTCCACGCCAAGGAAAGAACCTTCCGGACACGGGACGAAGTCTTCAATCTTGTATCTTCATAGTCCTGGAGTCCGGCTAGAGATATAGTTCGGCTATCCGAACACCCCCTAATTCAGGACTCCCTCAGTAGCCCCCAAACCAGGCTTCAATGACGTCGAGTCCAGCGCGCAAATTTGTCTTCGGCATTGCAAGGCGGGTTCCCCCTCCGAATCTTGTGTACCTGTATGAATAATGTCCGTAGCGCTCCTCGGTCTCGGTGCCCAATAATTGCCGTCTTCCACGTGTTGAACGAATGCGAAAAGCCCGGGGGTGTTTTTATATTCACACCCTTGGTCATATAAACGAGCCGCCTATTTAACGGGATGGGGATCTAGATCCAAACCACATCTTCTTCTCCCCGCGAGTTATCATCAGAGCGTCTCCAGCAAAGGTCCATTCCAACATGGCCAGTCGTCGTAGCTCCTCCCCTTGCCCCTCCAGCCCCAAATCCGGAGACTGGGAGAGTTGCACCATCCCACATAGCGAGCTAGTGTCACTGCAGGCCAAAGGATTCCTTCCCCAAGCATATATGGTCCCGGTCCGAGCCGGACTCGCCACCTACAACAGCGGCAAGCAAGCGGAGATCACCACCAATCCTTCTAAAGGAGAGCGGGTGTGCCTCATCCCTTATTTATTAAGGGGTCTGGGATTTCCAATTCATCCATTCCTCCACGGGCTTCTGGAGTTCTACGGCCTCCAGCTGCACAACCTCACGCCTGGCTCCGTGCTACATATTGCAGGCTTCGTTGCCCTTTGCGAGCTATTTTTAGGCGTCGAGGCTCATTTTGCGCTGTGGAAGAGGTTGTTCTGCTTGGTGCCCCGTTCTCAGAAGGGGTCTATATACCAAGTGGGCGGAGCCGAAATATGGCGCATCGCCGGGACCGGATACCTATCCGGAACCCCAAAGAAGGCATCCGAGGACTGGCCTTCAGAATGGTTCTACATAGACGATGTCCCGCTCCCGGACCCTGTCCGGGTCGGCCTCCCTGAGTTCAGCATGGCTCCCTTAAAGAAATGCTTAAGTTTGCGTCCGCGGAGCTCTCAGAGAGAAAGCAACAGAGACGTTTTTTACCTGATGGGCCGGATAAGACTGTTGGCTCATTCCGGACTAACCATGATTGGAGTCATGGCCGCATGTATTATGCGGGGGGTGCAGCCGCTTCAATATAGGAACCACCCCATGTGGGATTTCAACGGGGAGGATGACGCCACCCGTTACGGTCGCAAGGGGCCAGACACAGCTGCCACTCTAGTAAAGATTCTAACATCTTTGTACAAGGGAGAAAAGGAGGACTTCCTCCGCGTCAACCCGCGGGCCGGATTCACTATGTATGAACCTCCAAGTTGGGTAAGTGAACAATTGCACTTGCCCGCTTATTTAATGCTCCCATGACTATATACGTAATCTTGTGATTTCAATGCAGGAGCTTCGACAGGAGGTAAAGGATATCAACAGCTGCCCTCCACAGCCTGAGGACCCAGAACGGTCCCTCGATCCGGACTCCGAAGAGGATCCGGACATATCGGTGGAGTTCATCGACGGGGTGTTCCACCAGTTAAGCAAAGATAATACCTTAGTGGCCATTACGGCTGATTATCCTGGGTTAATCCCGGCCTCCCAGGTGACAGAAACCGGAGTGTTTATTCCCGCAAGAGAGATTCCGTCCTTACATATTCTGGTGTTTCTGACGACAACCGTATTTTACAGGGGAGATTTCCGAGGAGGGAGGCCGAACCTGCGGCGGCTAGCCAACGAGGAGCCGTCGGGCCCCGTGGGGTAAAAAGGGATGAAGTCCGGACTGAGAGTTCGGCACAAAGGTATAACGCGCCCTCTGTCTTCCTGGCGTTATTCTGTCAGGGCATGTTAACATCCGTACTGTTTCCAGGACGAAGAGGCCTCGCCGGACTATATCCGGAGGGGCCGCCAATCGCGCCTCTACCAGCCAGGCCCCAACGTCTGGTCCGGAGGCGGGGACAAACACCAGGCTTGCGGCGGACGCTCTTCCAACAGAGGACGCAGACCGGCTATCTACCACAAATTCAGAAGTGGAGAGCACCATGAACCATAGGCGTCGCCGGACAGTTCTACGCGACGCTTGTTTCTCCCGAGAGGCCTTAGACGCCTTCAATTCGGGAGATGCGTACCTTCGTGCTGCTCAAGATGGTTTAGCCAGTGCCACGGAGCAGTATGTGAAAGACATACGGGTAAGAAAATTTAAATATATATATATATACCAGTAGCCCCCGAGACTTCAAACAGTTAAACTAACTGATTTAAGGATCATATAATATGTAGGTTTTTACTGATAAGAACACCGTGCTGTCCCAGGAGCTGGAAAAGTGCAAGGCCCAACTAGAGGCCGCACTAGCCGCAACAGGGGAGCCCAAAGGGACCCCCTCAGGTATGATATACTTTGAGAGGTTAGTATTGTGCGGCTTATGTGCGAATCTGACAATTAATGTTACAGATGGTGCCGGATTAGATCCGGAGAGGCAACAACTCTTACGCCAGTTAAAGGCTGGCGAGAGTACGTTGACAAGGGTGAGGCGAGAGAAGAATGATCTTCAGGATGCCAACACCAAGCTGGATGTTGAACTGAAAGACGTTCGTGGCCAGCTATGTGACTCCACGAAGGAGAATCAGCGTCTTCGACGCGGCATATTTAGTAAGTGCTTGAGCGAACCCTTTGAAAAAAAAGGAGTTCGGCGAGGAAGACGCATAATAGAATTATGTCTGTAGGTACGCTCACAGGTCGTCCTGCAGAGGAGATGCCCGGTTCTACGGGTGACCTTCTCCCCGAACTCCTGCAACTGCACGAACGAATTCGGCAGGCAATGCAAGGGGTCATTAGTGCTTTATCAGACTAGTGCCCAACTAGTTATGTTATAATACATGGTTAGTAAGAAACATCTTCCAGAGAGAATAGTTCCGTTAAGGGTTCCTTTCGCTGGGGTGGCGTGCCCTAAAGTGCACGTCCGGACTGCAAATGCAGAAGATCATCTGGGGGCATGTATAAAATAAAAAGGTTCATCTTTAGTTCACCGACCGAATATTCCCTTAAGAACGCTAGCTTTCGGCTTCACCCAGTCTGAGGTACACATCCGGCTTATCCGGCAGTAACAATCACAGAGGTGCTCCCTTTACCACCTAGCCGAACAATCGGGAATGTAGGGGTAAGCACAGGAGCCAGGCAACCCAGCTTGGCCAAAACTTAAGTCATATCGATGCATATAATGGCGAAGAAAAGGTGCATGCGGAAGTCTGACGCATGCGTTGGGTGTGAAACCCATATAGACAAGCTTCTGAAAGAAGCCCCCAGGTTTAAGGAGCACGGATAGCGCGTCACATAATGAGCCTTTTAAGGGCTAGAAAAGAAAAGAGTAGTAGACAAAGTAAAAAAAAGGTATAAATGTAAATAATGGACAGAGGAAGGAGACAAACACAGAGTCCGGCGCTAGGCATAGAATCTTCGGAGACGTGTGGCGTTCCATGGGTTCGGCTCGAGTCGGTTGTCCGACGCATCTCGCAGGCGGTACGCTCCACCAGTTAGGACTTGGTCGATTATGAATGGCCCTTCCCATTTGGGCTTGAGTTTGTTCTTTTGCTTATCCGGCAGGCGCAGAACTAGTTCACCAACATTGTAATTTTTGGCCCGTACTTCTCTGCTTTGATATCTTCGAGCTTGCTGTTGATAGAATGCGGAACAGGCCTTAGCCACGTCACGCTCTTCCTCTAAGGCGTCCAGGTTGTCCTACCGATCAAGCTCGGCTTCTCTTTCTTCGTACATGCGCACTCGAGGTGAGTCATGAATTATGTCGCAGGGCAGAATCGACTCAGCGCCGTACACCATAAAGAATGGCGTGAATCCGGTGGTACGATTTGGCGTGGTTCGCAGCCCCCAGAGTACGGAGTCGAGCTCCTCTACCCAGTGCATATCAGATTCCTTGAGGGACCGCACTAGTCTGGGTTTGATGCCGCTCATGATGAGACCATTTGCACGTTCGACCTGACCGTTAGTTTGTGGGTGATAGACAGAAGCGTAGTCGAGCTTAATGCCCATGTTTTTGCACCACAACTTTACTTCATCAGAGGTGAAGTTTGTGCCATTATCGGTGATAATGCTGTGGGGGACACCATAATGGTGTACGACCCCGGATACGAAGTCTATCACAAGTCCGGATTCAGCCGTCTTGACCGGCTTGGCTTCTATCCATTTGGTGAATTTATCCACCATGACCAATAAGTATTTTTTCTTGTGGGTTCCGCCTTTAAGGGGTCCCACCATATCGAGCCCCCAGACCGCGAAAGGCCAAGTGATGGGGATAGTTCGGAGGGCGTTGGGTGGCATATGGCTTTGGTTGGCAAAGAGCTGGCAACTGACGCACCGTTTGACTAGGTCCTGAGCGTCTGCTCTAGCCGTCGGCCAATAGAAGCCAGTACGGAAAGCCTTGCTTACAAGGGACCGAGCCGCGGCGTGATGGCCACCGAGTCCGGCATGAATTTCAGCCAACAGACTCTGCCCTTCCTCTTCGGAGATACACCTTTGAAGGACTCCTGTAGTGCTTTTCTTATATAGCTCTCCCTCGTGGACTTTATAGGCTTTAGATCGCCGCACTATGCAGCATACCTCGTTTTTGTCCTCGGGGAGTTCCTGCCTAGTAAGGTAGGCTAGGAATGGTTCTGTCCACGGGGCGATGACCGCTATTATTGCGTGGGCTGAGGGTGTAATTTCGGTGGCGGGGCCGCCGATTATGTCTGATTGTTCGGCATTGGGTTGTGCGGTTATGCCCGGGCTTTTATCCGAGGGTTCCCCCTCCCATGTTACGGATGGTTTGAATAATCTTTCTAAGAAGATGTTGGGGGGGACTGCATCTCATTTTGCTCCAATGCGTGCCAGGACGTCCGCTGCCTGATTATTTTCTCGGGCTATGTGATGGAACTCCAGTCCCTCGAACCGAGATGACATTTTTAGTACGGCATTGCGATAAGCTGCCATTTTTGGGTCTTTGGCGTCAAAGTCGCCATTTATTTGGGATATCGCGAAGTTTGAGTCCCCGCGTACTTCTAGGCGTTTAATGCCCATGGATACCGCCATCCGGAGGCCATGTAGAAGGGCCTCGTATTCGGCTGCATTGTTGGAGTCCGTGTACATAATCTGGAGTACATATTGGACTGTATCTCCTGTAGGGGACGTCAAAACGACGCCAGCCCCCAGTCCGGCCAGCATTTTGGAGCCGTCGAAATGCATGATCCAGTTTGAGTACGTGCCGTACTCTTTAGGGAGTTCGGCCTCTGTCCATTCGGCGACGAAGTCGGCTAGGACTTGCGATTTAATTGCTCGCCGTGGCTTGTAGGTTATATCGAACGGGAGGAGCTCTATGGCCCATTTTGCTATCCGGCCTGTTGCATCGCGGTTGTTGATAATATCGTTGAGTGGTACTTCCGAGGCTACTATAATAGAGCACTCTTGAAAGTAGTGTCGTAGCTTCCGGGATGCCATGAATACCGCGTATGCGATTTTTTGATAATGCGGGTACCGTGATTTGCATGGTGTGAGGACAGTGGACACATAGTAAACCGGCCTTTGAAGGGGTAATTTATGTCCGTCCGTTATCCGTTCGACGACGAGTACTGTGCTAACAACTTGATGGGTTGCGGCAATGTACAATAGCATGGGTTCGCCGGTATTCAGCGCGGCCAAGACGGGGTTTGTTGCCAAGATGGCCTTTATTTCCTCGAGTCCGGCCGTGGCAGCGTCCGTCCACTCGAAGTGTTCTGTGCGCCTAAGGAGGCGGTAAAGGGGTAGTGCCTTTTCTCCCGAGCGGGAGATGAAGCGGCTTAAGGCCGCCACGCATCCGGTGAGTTTCTGAATTTGCTTGAGATCTTTTGGGACATCCAATTGTGACAGAGCTCGGATTTTAGCTGGATTTGCTTCAATTCCTCTGCCGGATACAATGAAGCCCAGGAGCTTTCCGGCTGGGATGCCGAAAACACATTTTTCCGGATTGAGCTTGATGTCGTATTTTCGCAGGTTGTCGAATGTAAGTCTCAAGTCGTCTACTAGAGATTCGACGTGTCTTGATTTAACGACCACATCATCTACGTACGCCTCCACTGTTTTGCCGATCTGGTTTGCCAAACATGTTTGAATCATGCGCTGATATGTCGCGCCGGCGTTTTTGAGCCCAAAGGGCATTGTGTTGAAGCAGAATGGGCCGTATGGCGTGATGAATGCTGTTGCAGCTTGGTCGGATTCTGCCATCTTTATTTGATGGTAACCAGAGTATGCGTCGAGGAAACACAGGGAATCGTGTCCTGCGGTGGCATCGATGATTTGATCAATTCGAGGGAGGGGAAAGGGATCCTTTGGGCAGGCCTTATTAAGGTCTTTGAAGTCGACACACAGGCGCCAGGATTTGTCCTTCTTTGGTACCATTACCAGGTTTGCTAGCCAGTCTGGGTGTTTGATATCTCTAATGAATCCGGCCTCCAATAATTTGGCTAGCTCCTCTCCCATGGCCTGTCTCTTTGGTTCGGAGAAACGCCGAAGGGTTTGTTTGACAGGTTTGAATCCTTTCTGGATATTTAAGCTGTGCTCGGCCAGCCTGCGTGGGATTCCTGGCATATCTGAGGGGTGCCAAGCGAAAATATCCCAGTTCTCTCGTAGGAACTCGCGCAGTGCGGCGTTTACATCAGGGCTCAATTGTGCCCCGATGGAGGCTGTTTTATTCGGGTCCGTTGGGTGGACCTGGAATTTGACTATTTCGTCCGCTGGTTTGAGGGATGTGGATTTGGATCTCTTATCGAGTATCACATCATCCCTGCTAACCGTGGATCGCAGCGCCGTCAGCTCTTCGGCCGCTAAGGCTTCAGATAGTGCCTCGAGGGCCAATGCGGCTGTCTTGTTTTCGGCGCGGAGTGCTATGTCCGGATCACTAGCGAGAGTGATAATTCCGTTTGGCCCAGGCATCTTAAGCTTCATGTACCCGTAATGGGGTATGGCTTGGAAAACCATGAATGCCTCTCGTCCTAATATAGCGTGATATCCGCTTCTGAACGGGGCCACCTGGAACGTGATTTGTTCGGACCTGTAATTATCCGGCGTGCCGAATACCACATCTAGTGTGATCTTTCCGGTGCAGCGCGCTTCCTGACTGGGGATTATTCCTCTAAAGGTTGTGCTGCTTCGCTCAATGCGGTTCCAGTCTATTTCCATATTTTGGAGGGTTTCCTCGTAGATGAGGTTCAATCCGCTGCCTCCATCCATAAGTACCTTTACGAGGCGACAGCCGTCCACTATGGGACTGAAAACCAATGCGGCTGGCGCTCTGGCTGTTCGGAATTTAGGTTCGTCGCTCGCATTGAAGGTGATGGCAGTATTGCTCCATGGATTTATGGTCGCTACTTGGTAGACTACGGCGAGGCTGCGAAGTGTTCTTTTTCGCATGTTATTTGATGCGAAAGTCTCGGAGATTGTGAGAACGGTACTGAAATTCTCGGGCTGGTTTCCTTCGACCTCTGGATTTAGGAGGTCCTCGCCAATTTTGGCCACCTGCCGGAGTATCCAACATGCCCTGAGGCTGTGAGTTGGGGTGGCATCCTCTGTACTAAGAATCTTGCAGGGTCCATCGGGCCACCTTTCTAGCACGGTTCCGTGCCCCCTAGAGGGTTTTGATTTTTTATTTAATCCGGGCGCTTTGCTGTAGTGCGCCCTTTTGATTCGGACGGGATTACTATTCAAGGCCGGATTATCCCAAAATTTAATTTCGGTTTTCCGAGCACTTTCCATCGCACAGTATTTTTGTACTATGGACGCCAAGTCAGCAAAGCGCGTAATTTTACGACGACTTATTGCGTTGTCCGTGCAGTTACTTCAGAAGATTGAAATCGCGTCTCCCTCGTGGCAGTCCTTTATCCTGTTCATAAGCAGGAGGAATCTGGCCCAGTAATGATGTACTGTTTCTTTGGGCATCTGCTTGATTTGGGAGAGATTGCTTAAGATCGGACGGGCGGAATTCATTAGATCTGATACTTCGCCCGGTTTGCTGTTCAGAGGCCGAACGACCTCCGGATTCCGAGATCCGGAGTCCTGTATGTTTTCCGGTTTGCCTGGTTCCAAGCCCAGGTCTTGGGTTGTACCCTCCCCTCCGTGGATATCCGGCATGGAGGGTTCCGGAATTCGGACGTAACTGGTCCTTAAGATTGATGAAGGGTCACCGCATTGTGTTTCCACCACAGCAACATGATGGGTGGCTTGGGGAGAGTTGATTTCCCTTAGATCGGGTTTAGGCCCAACCTGGTCGTAGTTTGTAGCGACCCCCAAGGTGGCGATGCGATCCAGGAGCTCGTTTATGGAGGAGAGCTCCACCGGATCTAGCTGCTCGGCCAATTCCGAGCTGACGCGGAGATTGTTTTCGATGACTCGAGAGGTCACCGTCGGCGTAATGGCCGAACGGGTGGTCATGAGAAAACCACCCAGCCGGAGGGGTTGGCCGATAGCCAAAGCTCCCTCAGTGACAGCGCCGTCTTTAATGACGGGAAAAGGCATCCTTCCTGATCGCGACGGCACAGAGGAACTCTCAATGAAAGCACCAATGTCGGTGTCAAAACCGGCGGATCTCGGGTAGGGGGTCCCGATCTGTGCGTCAAGGTCGGATGGTAACAGGAGACAAGGGACACTTTATTTTACCCAGGTTCGGGCCCTCTCGATGGAGGTAAAACCCTACTCCTGCTAGATTAATATTGATGATATGGGTAGTACAAGAGTAGATCTACCACGAGATCAAGGAGGCTAAACCCTAGAAGCTAGCCTATGGGTATGATGATGGTTATGATGTGTTCGTCCTACGAACTACAACCCTCCGGTTTATATAGGCACCAGATAGGGTTAGGGTTACACAGAGTCGGTTACATTGGTAGGATATCTTGAATGTCCGCACGCCTAGCTTGCCTTCCACGCCAAGGAAAGAACCTTCCGGACACGGGACGAAGTCTTCAATCTTGTATCTTCATAGTCCTGGAGTCCGGCTGGAGATATAGTTCAGCTATCCGAACACCCCCTAATTCAGGACTCCCTCATCGGGCCATGAGCGTCAACTTCCAGAAGCTCCAGGCCCTCCATCGTGCCCGTATGGACAAGGCAAAATCCAGGATGGCAGCAGCGGACAAGGCGGGGCGGATCTTGAGGAGCGCGTTGCCGAGACGCAGGCTTGGTTCCGCGAGGATGATGAAGAACTGAGGGTTGCCCAGGGTTTGTTGGCTGAGCGCAAATGAGAGCTCATCCTGAAGCAGGCTGACGTCAAGAAGGCCCAGCAGGCGGCGAAGGAACAAGCCACCAAGGGCGAGGCCGCCAAGGAGGAGGACCATGCCGCCCGTGTGGAGGCGCTCGCCGCCACACTCCGTCGCAAGGATGAGGAGGTCGAGAAGCTCATCGTGCAGCGGACCCAGGAGCTGGAGCAGAGGCACAAGGAGGCACTCAATGTTCAGGCCTTGGTCCATGCCGATGCTACCTCTTGAGCATTGCTTTGGATTTCCTTGAAGAGGAAAGGGTGATGCAGCAGAGTAGAGTAAGTATTTACCTCAGTTTTTGAGAACCAAGGTATCAATCCAGTAGGAGGCTACGCGCGAGTCCCTCGTAGCTACACAAAACAAATAGCTCAACGCAACCAACGCGATTAGGGGTTGTCAATCCCTTCACGGACACTTACGAGAGTGAGATCTGATAGAGATGATAGATAATATTTTTGGTATAAAGATGCAAAGTAAAATAAAAGGCAAAGTAAAAAGCAAAGCAATAATAAAGTGATGGAAGATTGATATGATGAGAATAGACTCGGGGGCCATAGATTTCACTAGTGGCTTCTCTCAAGAGCATAAGCATTCTACGGTGGGTGAACAAATTACTGTTGAGCAATAGACAGAATTGAGCATAGTTATGACAATATCTAGGTATGATCATGTATATATGCATCACGTCCGAAACAAGTAGACCGACTCCTGCCTGCATCTACTACTATTACTCCACTCATCGACCGCTATCCAGCATGCATCTAGAGTATTAAGTTCAAGAAAACAGAGTAACGCCTTAAGCAAGATGACATGATGTAGAGGGATAGTTTCATGCAATATGATAAAAACCCCATATTTTTATCCTCGATGGCAACAATACAATAAGTGCCTTGCTGCCCCTACTGTCACTGGGAAAGGACACCGCAAGATTGAACCCAAAGCTAAGCACTTCTCCCATTGCAAGAAAAACCAATCTAGTAGGCCAAACCAAAATGATAATTCGAAGAGACTTGCAAAGATAACCAATCATACATAAAAGAACTCAGAGAAGATTCAAATATTGTTCATAGATAATCTTGATCATAAACCCACAATTCATCGGTCTCAACAAACACACCGCAAAAGAAGATTACATCAAATAGATATCCAGGAGAGAGTGGGAGAACATTGTATTGAGATCCAAAAAGAGAGAAGAAGCCATCTAGCTACTAACTATGGACCCGAAGGTCTGAGGTAAACTACTCACTCTTCATCGGAGGGGCTATGATGATGTAGAAGCCCTCCGTGATGGATGCCCCCTCCGGCGGAGCTCCGGAACAGGCCCCAAGATGGGATCTCGTGGATACAGAAGGTTGCGGCGGTGGAATTAGGTTTTTGGCTCTGTCCCTGATTGTTTGAGGGTACGTAGGTATATATAGGAGGAAGGAGTACGTCGGTGAAGCAAAGGGGGGCCGACGAGGCAGGGGGCGTGCCCTAGGGGGGGCGCCCTCCACCCTCGTGGCCACCTCCTTTCTTTCTTGATGGGGGGTCCAAGTCTCCTGGATCATATTCGGTGAGAAAATCACGTTCCCGAAGGTTTCATTCCGTTTGGACTCCGTGTAATATTTCGTTTCTTCGAAACACTGAAATAGGCAAAAAACGGCAATTCTGGGCTGGGCCTCCGGTTAATAGGTTAGTCCCAAAAGTAATGTAAAAGTGGAAAATAAAGCCCAATATGGTCCAAAACAGTAGATAATATAGCATGGAGCAATCAAAAATTATAGATACGTTGGAGACGTATCAGGCATCCCCAAGCTTAATTCCTGCTCGTCCTCGAGTAGGTAAATGATAAAAAAGGATTTATGATGCGGAGTGCTACTTGGCATAATTTCAATGTAATTCTTCTTATTTGTGGCATGAATATTCAGATCCGAAAGATTCAAGACAAAAGTTCATATTGACATAAAAATAATAATACTTCAAGCATACTAACTAAGCAATTATGTCTTCTCAAAATAACATGGCCAAAGAAAGTTTATCCCTCAAAATCATATAGTTTAGTCATGCTCCATTTTTTTCACACAAGAATGCTCTCATCATGCACAACCCCGATGACAAGCCAAGCAATTGTTTCATACTTTAATAATCTCAAACTTTATAAACTTTCACGCAATACATGAGCGTGAGCCATGGATATAGCACTATGGGTGGAATAGAATATGATGATGGGGGTTATGTGGAGAATACACAAAGGAGAAGGTCTCACATCAACGAGGCTAATCAATGGGCTATGGAGATGCCCATCGATTGATGTTAATGCAAGGAGTAGGGATTGCCATGCAACGGATGCACTAGAGCTATAAATGTATGAAAGCTCAACAAAAGAAACTAAGTGGGTGTGCATCCAACTTGCTTGCTCACGGAGACCTATGGCATTTGAGGAAGCCCATCGTTGGAATATACAAGCCAAGTTCTATAATGAAAAATTCCCAGTAGTATATGAAAATGACAAAACAAGAGACTCTCTATCATGAAGATTATGGTGCTACTTTGAAGCACAAGTGTGGAAAAAGGATAGTAGTATTGCCCCTTTTTTTGGGCCTTCTTTTTTTCTTTGGCCTTTCTCTTTTTTTATTGGGACAATGCTCTATTAAATAATGATCATCACACTTCTATTTATTTACAACTCAATGATTACAACTCGATACTAGAACAAAGTATGACTCTATATAAATGCCTCCGGCGGTGTACTGAGATATGCAATGAATCAAGAATGACATGTATGAAAAAATTATGAACGGTGGCTTTGCCACGAATACTATGTCAACTACATGATCATGCTAGCAATATGACAATGATGAAAGTGTCATGATGAATGGAATGGTGGAAAGTTGCATGGCAATATATCTCGGAATGGCTATGGAAATGCCATAATAGGTAGGTATGGTGGCTGTTTTGAGGAAGATATAAGGAGGCTTATGTGTGAAAGAGCGTATCGTATCACGGGGTTTGGATGCACCGGCAAAGTTTGCACCAACTCTCAATGTGAGAAAGGGCAATGCACGGTACCGAAGAGGCTAGCAATGATGGAAGGGTGAAAGTGCATATAATCCATGGACTCAACATTAGTCATAAAGAACTCATGTACTTATTGCAAAAATCTACAAGCCATCAAAAACCAAAGCACTACGCGCATGCTCCTAGGGGGATAGATTGGTAGGAAAAGACCATCGCTCGTCCCCGACCGCCACTCATAAGGAGGACAATAAAATAACACCTCATGTTTCAAAATTGTTACATAACGTTTACCATACGTGCATGCTACGGGACTTGCAAACTTCAACACAAGCATTTCTCAAATTCACAACTACTCAACTAGCACGACTTTGATATTATCACCCCCATATCTCAAAACAATTATCAAGTATCAAACTTTTCTTAGTATCCAACGCACTCAAAAGAAAGTTTTACAAATCTTGAATACCAAGCATATTAAGAATTTTAAGCAAACTACCATGCTATTTAAGACTCTTAAAATAATATAAGTGAAGCATGATAGATCAATAGTTTCTATAAAACAAATCCACCACCGTGCTCTAAAAGATATAAGTGAAGCACTAGAGCAAAACTATATAGCTCAAAAGATATAAGTGAAGCACATAGAGTATTCTATCAAATTCCAATTCATGTATGGCTCTCTCAAAAGGTGTGTACAGAAATAATGATTGTGGTAAACTAGAAAACAAATACTCAAATCATACAAAACGCTCCAAGCAAAACACATATTATGTGGTGAATAAAAATATAGCTCCAAGTAAAGTTATCGATGGAAGTAGACGAAAGAGGGGATGCCTTCCGGGGGCATCCCCAAGCTTTGAATTTTTGGTGTCCTTAGATTATCTTGGGGGTGCCATGGGAATCCCCAAGATTAGGCTCTTTCCACTCCTTGTTCCATAATCCATCAAAAGATTTCACCCAAAACTTGAAAACTTCACAACACAAAACTCAACAGAAATCTCGTGAGCTCCGTTAGCGAAAGAAAACAAAAGAACACTTCAAGGTACTGTAACGAACTCATTCTTTATTTATATTGGTTTTAAACCTACTGTATTCCAACTTATCTATGGTTTATAAACTATTTTACTAGCCATAGACTCATCAAAATAAGCAAAAAAAACACGAAAAACAGAATCTGCCAAAAACAGAACAGTCTGTAGTAATCTGTAACTAACGCAAACTTCTGGAACTCCAAAAAATCAGCGAAAATAGGAAGACCTAGAAATTTGTTTATTGATCAGCAGAAATTGGAATCACTATTTTATAACGTTCTGGTGATTTTTAACAATTGTTTTCGTGAACAGAAAGTTTCTGGAAATTACAACAAGATCAAATAACTATCATCCAAGAAGATCCTATAGGTTTAACTTGGCACAAACACTCATTAAAACATAAAACCACATCTAAACAGAAGGTATATGGATTATTTATTCCTAAACAGAAGCAAAAACAAAAAACTAAAAATAAAATTGGGTTGCCTCCCAACAAGCGCTATCGTTTAACGCCCCTAGCTAGGCATTGATAGTTTTAATGATGATCACATGAAAGATAGCAATTGAAACACAAAGAGAGCATCATAAAACACGTGACAAACACATCTAAGTCTAACATACTTCCTATGCATAGGCATCTTACAGGCAAACAAATTATCATAGCAAGCAAAAACTAGCATATGCAAGGAAGTGGAAAGAAACAATAGCAATCTCAACATAACGAGAGGTAAATTAGTAACATGAAAAATTTCTACAACCATATTTTCCTCTCTCATAATAATCACATGTGTGATCATAAGAAAATTCAACAATATAGCTATCACAAAACATATTCTTAACACGACCCACATGCATGCAAAGTTGACGCTCTTCCAAAATAGTGGGATTAACATTAACTAAAGTCATGACCTCTGCAAACCCACTTTTATCAAAAATTTCATAAGATTTAATATTCTCCAAATATGTGGGATCTAAACTTGACACTCTTCCAAACCCACTTTCAATATTGTTGCAAACACTATTATCAATCTCATATTCATCATGGGGCTTAAATAAATTTTCAAGATCATAAGAAGAACTATCACCCCAATCATGATCATTGCAACAAGTAGAGGACATAGCAAAACTAGAATCCCCAAGCTTAGGGTTTTGCACATTGTTAGCACAATTGACATTAATAGAATTTATAGTAAAATCATTGCAATCATGCTTTTTATTCAAAGATCTATCGTGAATCGCTTCATAAAGTACTTCATCACAATTTTTAGATTCATGAATTTCAGGCAAAACCTTATAAAGATAATCTAGTGCACTCAATTCACTAGCAATAGGTTCATCATAATTGGATATCTTAAAGAGATTAGCAAGTGGATGAGGATCCATAAACTTTTAGCAAGCGAAGATGCAAGCAAAAAGAAGGCACATGGTAACACAAGATTGAACGGAGGAAGGGCGAATAAAACGGCAAGGGTGAAGTGGGGGAGAGGAAAACAAGAGGCAAATGGCAAATAATGTAATACGGGAGATAAGGGATTTGTGATGGGTACTTGGTATGTTGACTTTTGCGTAGAGTCTCCGACAACGGCGCCAGAAATCTTCCTGCTACCTCTTGAGCACTGCGTTGGATTTCCTTGAAGAGGAAAGGGTGATGCAACAGAGTAGAGTAAGTATTTCCCTCAGTTTTTGAGAACCAAGGTATCAATCCAGTAGGAGGTTACGCGCGAGTCCCTCATACCTACACAAAACAAATAGCTCAACGCAACCAACACGATTAGGGGTTGTCAATCCCTTCACGGTCACTTACGAGAGTGCGATCTGATAGAGATGATAGATAATATTTTTGGTATTTTTGGTATAAAGATGCAAAGTAAAATAAAAGGCAAAGTAAAAATCAAAGCAACAATAAAGTGATGGAAGATTGATATGATGAGAATAGACCCGGGGGCCATAGATTTCACTAGTGGCTTCTCTCAAGAGCATAAGTATTCTACGGTGGGTGAACAAATTACTGTTGAGCAATTGACAGAATTGAGCATAGTTATGAGAATATCTAGGTATGATCATGTATATAGGCATCACGTCCGAAACAAGTATACCGACTCCTGCCTGCATCTACTACTATTACTCCACTCATCGACCGCTATCCAGCATGCATCTAGAGTATTAAGTTCAAGAAAACAGAGTAACACCTTAAGCAAGATGACATGATGTAGAGGGATAGTTTCATGCAATATGATAAAAACCCCATCTTGTTATCCTCGATGGCAACAATACAATACGTGCCTTGCTGCCCCTACTGTCACTGGGAAAGGACACCGCAAGATTGAACCCAAAGCTAAGCACTTCTCCCATTGCAAGAAAAACCAATCTAGTAGGCCAAACCAAACTGATAATTCGAAGAGACTTGCAAAGATAACCAATCATACATAAAAGAACTCAGAGAAGATTCAAATATTGTTCATAGATAATCTTGATCATAAGCCCACAATTCATCGGTCTCAACAAACACAGCGCAAAAGAAGATTACATCAAATAGATCTCCACGAGAGAGGGGGAGAAAATTGTATTGAGATCCAGAAGGAGAGAAGAAGCCATCTAGCTACTAACTATGGACCCGAAGGTCCGAGGCAAACTACTCACACTTCATCGGAGGGGCTATGATGATGTAGAAGCCCTCCGTGATGGATTCCCCCTCCGGCGGAGCTCCAGAACAGGCCCCAAGATGGGATCTCGTGGATACAGAAGGTTGGGGCGGTGGAATTAGGTTTTTAGCTCTGCCCCTGATCGTTTGAGGGTACATAGGTATATATAGGAGGAAGGAGTACGTCGGTGGAGCAAAGGAGGGCCCACGAGGCAGGGGCGTGCCCTCCACCCTCGTGGCCACCTCCTTTCTTTCTTGATGGGGGGTCCAAGTCTCCTGGATCATATTCGGTGAGAAAATGACGTTCCCGAAGGTTTCATTCTGTTTGGACTCCGTTTGATATTCCGTTTCTTCGAAACACTGAAATAGGCAAAAAACAACAATTCTGGGCTGGGCCTCCGGTTAATAGGATAGTCCCAAAAGTAATATAAAAGTGGAAAATAAAGCCCAATATGGTCCAAAACAGTAGATAATATAGCATGGAGCAATAAAAAATTATAGATACGTTGGAGACATATCAGCCGACAAGGTGAAGGAGCTGGAGCTGGAGCGGGAGGAGCTGAAGAAGGTGGCCTTGGAGCTGACGAAGGAGAGGGACACGACCAACCGTTCTTTGGCAGATGCCCAGGCTGCAGTCTCCGACAAGGCCAAGCTGCTCTCCGAGGCCAACGACTCCATCAACAATCTGAAGTTGAAGCTGGACGGCTTGAAGGGGAAGCTTTCGGAGGCCAGGGCTCGTAAGGAGACCTTGAACAAGGTCCTGGAGGACGAGAAGTAGCTGCGGAGGAATGATGCCGCCGAACATGAGGAGTACGCGAAGGGCGTAAACCTTTGGATCAGCCGTTAGTCGACGTCGCCGACAGGATCACTACGAAGCTGGCCGCCATGGGGATGCCGAATGTCAGGTACTCCCAGGAGCCGAATGTGAGTCCCAATGCCAGGCTGAGTCTATTCTTCGAGGGCGTCCTTGGAGCCCTGGAGCAGCTCGGTTCCAGCCGAGCGACCTCTCTGTCCAATGAGGCCCAGAAGCTCTACCGGCGCACCCTAACCAAGGTCCTCACCAAGGTGGCGTACTGGAACCCCAACGTCGACTTCGCCGCCGAGCTGGATAGCTTGCTGGAGGATGTGGACCTCGCAGCGCTCGAGGAGCGTATCGAGCCCATCATCAAGCGCGTCCACGGGGTCCGGAGGGTGGAGGGCAGCCCCGAGACTAGGCGCTCCGTTTCCCTTTGCCGATGCGAGTTCATGACCAAGACGATTTTATCTTAAGTTAGAGCCGCAACAACAATTGATGTAATATAACTCTGCAGTACTTTTTAAAATGATGCATGCTATTTTCCTGTTTGATCTTTCTTGGTATGTATGCCCTACGCTTAGTTGGACAGGCTTGCCGGCGCGTAAACCCACGCCGTGTCGCTTTGAGGACGGATCCTTAGCGGCCTGCCACTTGTTACTATGGAAAGTAATCCTCTAAGGGGCTTGTTCGGGGTATCTTCACCCCGACCAGTAGAGCAAAGAGTTTCTCCTCAACCTACTGAACCTACTGAGAATGAAAATGTCTACTTTGAAATTCCTTCGGGTATGGTAGAAAAACGGCTAGCTAATCCTTTTGCAGGAGATGGAACATTACATCCTGATGAGCACCTAATATATGTGGATGAAGTTTGTGGATTATTTAAGCTTGCAGGTATTCCCGATGATGTTATCAAGAAGAAGGTCTTACCTTTATCTTTGAAGGGAGATGCATTGACATGGTATAGGCTATGCGATGATATGGGATCATGGAACCATAAGCGATTGAAATTGGAATTTCATCAGAAGTTTTATCCTATGCATCTTGTTCATCGTGGTCTTAATTACATATATAATTTTTGGCCTCGCGAAGGAGAAAGCATCGCTCAAGCTTGGGGGAGGCTTAAATCAATGTTATATTCATGCCCCAATCATGAGCTCTCAAGGGAAATGATTTTTTAAAAAATTTATGCTCGGCTTTCTGACAACAATCGCACCATGCTCGATACTTCTTGTACTGGTTCTTTTATGACGAAGACTATTGAATTCAAATGGAATTTATTGGAAAGAATTAAACACAACTCTGAAGATTGGGACCTCGACGAAGGTAAGGAGTCAGGTATGATACCTAATTTTGATTGTGTTAAATCTTTTATGGATACCGATGTTTTCTGTAAATTTAACACTAAATATGGACTTGACTCCGAGATAGTAGCTTATTTTTGTGACTCTTTTGCTGCTCACGTTGATCTCCCAAAGGAGAAGTGGTTTAAATATGATCCTCCCATAGAAGTAAAAGTAGTTGCACCTATTAAAGTTGAAGAAAAGACTATCACTTATATTGATCCTATTGTTCCTACTGCTTATGTTGAGAAACCACATTTCCCTGTTAGAATAAAGGATAATGCTAAAGCTTCAACTGTGGTTCGTAAGAGCAATATTTGAACTTATAAACCTCCTGAGCAAGTTAAAGTTGAGCCTAATATTGCTATTGTCAAAGATCTCTTGGCTGATAATATTGATGGGCATGTTATTTATTTCTGTCATGAGACTGCTAGAATTGCTAAACCTTGTGCTAAAGATAAACATAGACCTGTGGTAGGCATGCCTGTTATTTCTATTAAAATAGGAGATCATTGTTATCATGGCTTGTGTCATATGGGTGCTAGTGCTAGTGCAATACCTATTGATTTATACAAAGAAATTATGCATGATATTGCACCCGCTGAGTAAGAAGAAATTGATGTCACAATTAAACCTGCCAATAGAGATACTATATCACCAATTGGAATTGTTAGAGATGTTGAAGTCTTGTGTGGGAAAACTAAATATCCTGCTGATTTTCTTGTTCTTGGCTCCCTACAAGATAGCTTTTGTCCCGTTATATTTGGTAGACCCTTCTTGAACACTATTAATGCTAAGATAGACTGTGAAAAGGATGTTGCTACCATTGGTCTAGGTGATATGTCTAATGAGTTTAACTTTTCTAAATTTCGTAGACAACACCGTGAAGAGGAATTGCCTAGTAAAGATGAAACTATTGGTCTTGCTTCTATTGCCGTACCTCCTAGTGATCCTTTAGAACAATATTTGCTAGACCATGAAAATGATATGTTTATGAATGAAAGAAGGGAAATAGATGAAGTGTTCTTTAAACAGGGACCTATTCTGAAACACAACTTGCTTGTTGAAATCCTAGGGGATCCTCCTCCACCCAAGGGTGATCCCGTGTTTGAGCTTAAACCATTGGCTGATACTCTTAAATATACTTATCTTGATGAAAAGAAGATATATCCTGTTATTATTAGTGCTAACCTTTCAGACAAGGAGGAAGAGAAATTATTGAAAACTCTGAAGAAGCACCGTGCTGCTATTGGATATACTCTTGATGATCTTAAGGGCATTAGTCTCACTCTATGCCAACACAAAATAAATTTGGAGAAAGATGCCAAACCAGTTGTTGATCACCAATGACGGCTGCATCTTAAGATGAAAGAAGTTGTAAGAAAGGAAATATTAAAGCTCCTTGAGGCAGGTATAATTTATCCCGTTGCTGATAGTCAGTGGGTAAGTCCTGTTCATTGTGTCCCTAAGAAGGGAGGTATTACTGTCGTTCCTAATGATAAAGATGAATTGATTCCTCAAAGAATTATTACAGGTTATATGATGGTAATTGATTTCTGCAAATTAAATAAATCTACTAAAAAGGATCATTGCCCCTTGCCATTCATTGATCAAATGCTAGAAAGATTATCCAAACACACACATTTTTGCTTTCTAGATGGTTATTCTGGTTTCTCTCAAATACCTGTGTCAGCTGATGATCAAGCAAATACCACTTTTACTTGCCCTTTTGGTACTTTTGCTTATAGACGTATGCCTTTTGGTTTATGTACTGCACCTGCTACCTTTCAAAGATGCATGATGGCTATATTCTCTGATTTTTGTGAAAAGATTTGTGAGGTTTTCATGGATGATTTCTCTGTTTATGGATCCTATTTTGATGATTGCTTGAGCAACCTTGATCGAGTTTTACAGAGATGTGAATAAACTAATCTTGTCTTGAATTGGGAGAAGTGCCACTTTATGGTTAATGAAGGTATTGTCTTGGGGCATAAAATTTTTGAAAGAGGTATTGAAGTTGATAAAGCCAAGGTCGATGCTATTGAAAAGATGCCATGTCCCAAGGACATCAAAGGTATAATAAGTTTCCTTGGTCATGCCGGTTTTTATAGGAGGTTCATTAAGGACTTCTAAAAAATTTCTCGGCCTCTGACTAATCTATTACAAAAAGATATACCATTTGTCTTTGATGATGATTGTGTAGAAGCATTTGAAATACTTAAGAAAGCATTGATTTCTGCACCTATCGTTCAACCACCTGATTGGAATTTACCCTTTGAAATTATGTGCAATGCTAGTGATTATGCTGTAGGTGCTGTTCTAGGGCAAAGAGTTGATAAGAAATTAAATGTTATTCAATATGCTAGTAAAACTATAGACAATGCCCAGAGAAATTATGCCACTACTGAAAAAGAATTCTTAGCAGTTGTATTTTCTTGTGATAAGTTCAGACCTTATATTGTTGATTCTAAAGTAACTATTCACACTGATCATGATGCTATTAAATATCTTATGGAAAAGAAAGATGCTAAACCTAGACTTATTAGATGGGTTCTCTTGCTACAAGATTTTGATTTGCATATTATTGATAGAAAGGGAGCTGAGAACCCCTTTGCAGACAACCTGTCTAGGTTAGAAAATGTTCTTGATGACCCACTACATATTGATGATAGCTTTCCTGACGAACAATTAAATGCCATAAATGCTTCTCGTACTGCTCCATGGTATGCTTATTATGCTAATTACATTGTTGCTAAATTTATACCACCTAGTTTCACATACCAGCCAAAGAAAAAGTTTTTCTATGATTTGAGACATTACTTTTGGGATGACCCACATCTTCTTAAAGAAGGAGTAGATGGTGTTATTAGACGTTGTGTACCTGAGCATGAATTGGAATGGATCCTACGCAAGTGTCACTCTGAAGCTTATGGAGGACACCACGCTAGAGATAGAACTGCGCATAAGCTATTGCAATCCGGTTTTTATTAGCCTACTCTCTTCAAGGATGCTCGTAAGTTTGTCTTATCTTGTGATGCATGTCAAAGAATTAGTAATATTAGTAGACGTCAAGAAAGGCCTATGAAAAATTCACTTGTTATTGAACCATTTGACGTTTGGGGCTTTGATTATATGGGACCTTTTCCTGCCTCTAATGGATATACACATATTTTAGTTGTTGTTGATTACGTTACTAAGTGGGTAGAAGCTAATCCAACTAGTAGTGCTGATCATAACACCTCCATTGAGATGCTTAAAGAAGTTATTTTTCTGAGGTTTGGAGTCCCTAGATATTTACACTACAAAAAAAATACACTTCCGTGATGATACGTGTTTGTCACGGTAGGTCGCGTTTTTTGTCATGCATGTACATCCATGACAAATTTATGACAGAATCAAGACAGTCATACATGTGCTGTCGTAGAAGTGTTCCATGACATTACCAAAATTATCATCACGGAAGTGTCCACTTCCATGACGATAAATCGCGCGTCACAGAAGTGCTTTCGTCAAGGGTGACCGACACGTGGCATCCACCGTAACGGAACGCCGTTAAGCTATCAGGTTGGTTTTTGGATCCGATAACCCGTTAACAGCCCCGACCAATGGGGATTTTCCATGTGTAAAATCATCATTGGCTGGAGGAAACACGTGTCGGCTCATCGTTGGGACAGATGTCAACCCCTCATTGGACGGAAGGCGCCTATGATACGTCGACACGTGGCACGGCCCAACAGAGGCCCATTCCTGTGAAAAGGCCAGCCCGTTTGACTTTGTCAAAAGCTGGCGGGCCGGCCCATGGAAAGCCTGTTAACGGCCTGTTCGAATATAGCCCATTTACAACCCGCTAACCCAAGGTCCGTTACGCCCTATCCGAATTAGGCCCAGTAGCGTGATCTGGGCCATCCAATATGATTCCAGCCCGTTTTCACTTCTGGCCCATGTATGGCCCATGACATCTTTCGGCGCATATGAGGCCCTATGTAAATCTTGGCCTATAAACGACCCGTGGTGAAACTGGCCCGTAATGAACAGTCTATCACTTTACATCCATTAACGGCCCGTGGTGAAACTGGCGCGTAATGAACAGTGTATAACTTTATACCCATTAACGACCCGTTATTCCGTTGGGCCTTTTCCAGCCCATGTTATCTTTCGGCCTTCTCAGAGCCCATTTATTCTAGGGCTCATTTCCAGCATTCGTTTACTTACGGCCCGTTACTGTCATTTTCTGCTTGTGGGCCATATTCAGCCCGTGGTTACAGTCGGCCCGTTTGTGGTCCGTTAATTCGTTGGGCCGTTTTCATAGTGTCATCAAATACGGCCTATTAACGATGGCCCGTTATGGTCGGCCCATGAATGGACGATTCTAACTCTAGCCCGTTTACGACCATAATGCGGCCTGTTATTGGCCCATGTTTGGCCAATCGATCATACGGCCCGTATAAGGCCCATTGATGATATGGCCCATAGAAGGCCCACTGTTTCTACGGCCCGTAGAAGGCCTACTGTTTCTATGGCCTGTAGAAGGCCCACTATTTCTACGGCTCGTAGGAGGCCCAGTGTCACTACAGTAAATATTAGCCCATGGTTATTGTGGCCTAGTTTTAAAAAATAGGTTATTGCAGCCACTAGCAAACCGTGGAAAAAGAACTGCACTGACTACAAGCAAACAAATAAACAAGACAACAAGGAAATAAATAAGCAAGCAACTTATGCTAGGCTATCACAGCTATTACACATATTACATCCACTGGGCATCAAAGTTCGCCATCAGTGCAAATATAGGGAACACAACAGCATATAAACGCCGCAACAAAACAAGTCCAGAACTGAAACCACTTTAGAAGAGCTCAAGAAACAATATCCTCGGTACCCATAATGCTGGCAAGATGCTTAGCAAGCTTATTAACTTTCTCTTGTTTGGCGCTTAAACCCTCCAGCGCTTGCTGTTGCACAAGAAAGTACGCATCTGAATTCTGCAAGGACTTCCTCAGTCCTTCGGCTTCTTACTGCAACACAGCTGACTGATGCCTTTTAGCTTGTAGCTGAGACTGAAGAAGCCGAAGTGATTCAGGCAGCGATTTCGAAGAGCTTGTGCCAGCGGTACTGGCCAGTAACTCGAACACTACAACGCAGGACTGTGGGGTGTTCTCACTGTCTACAAGATCGCTTTTATCACCTTTCTTGGAGACTAACAGGGTTGTCTCACTATCTTGAACCTTATCTACATTACTTTCTCTACCATTGCATAGTGGGTTGCTCTTCTCCAATATTCTGTTTGCATACTACAAGAGAAACAAGCAGACACATCATAGGTTTAGCTTGTAGTATACGAAACTCATTTTGGTAAACCGATTCAGTAGTAAGGTGGACAGGATAACAACATGAAACAAACATGTATCTATGTACTATGGTCACTGTATTGTCCATATCATTCTAGTTTATGTTCCCTAATCAAGATAGAGACACAGTTCAACTCATATATTTTTAAGACACAACAACATAGACAAAATATAAGTGTGAGAAACTATACAACATTGGCAGCACTTGTAATGTGCATCACATGAGAACATAACTGTTTATGCAACTTAAACTGAAATCAACATAGAGCAAGAAGTTAGAACAACAATCCAGTTAAAGAAATAGGTTTAAAATATACCTGTTGCACCATTGGAGTTTCAATTGGATCCTTCAAATTTGAAAGTAGTTGGTATGAGTAAATACAGAGATGCAACAGCAAAGGAGTATGGACCATAGCTACGGAATCTTACCTGAGAACAGTTGCTCTTCTGCTTTAAACGTGGAGTTTGGGTTAGCTGTGGTGGTCTTCGTGCTTTGGGCACTGCAGTAGCTTTACAAACTGCTCGTGTGGGGGTACTCTATGGTGGACATGGTGCTTTGTCAACTATAAGTGGGTTACTATCCGCTGGGGTTGCGGTTAGATGAGTTGTAGCTGGTTCTCGGCCCAACAGTGTAAGTGTGCAATCTGGAAGAGTCTCGATTATGTGTGGTGGGGATAGTTTGTGGGCCAGTACAACCATGGTTCTATCTGCATCAACGGGTAGCATTGTCTTTTGTGAAGAACGGGTTTTTGCTCCCTTAGATACTGCCATCACCCCCTCCAATTCAAATGGCTGATAAACAAGAAAAGAAATTGAACGTACAGACATTGTATGATAGACAGATGTGGTAATTCACATGTATGTTGTCTAACCAAACAGGACAGCATGACACAATTTCACATATATGATGCCTAACTAAACATGATAGCATGACACAGTTTCAGATATATGATGGATAACTTAACAGGATATAATGGCATAATTCAACATATGATGAGTACCTAAACAGGATGACATGACAAAACTATATGATGTCTTTCTAAAATAGGCCGGGATGAAATAATTCACATACATGTTGTCTAAATATATAGGATGACATGATATAATTGACATAATTGATTCATATACTAAGCAGCTGGCACTCGCATGTATGATCTTTAAACTAAGCAGATAGAATTCAATAGTGTGCATATGATGTCTAAACTAAGCAATGCAAGACACCATATGCATCATATGAGAAATATAAACATTGCAACTTAGAGCATACACCTTAGGTGGGATATAGGACTGGTCATGTGTCTCTGAATCCTCCTATGAGGAGCTCCGTGTAACCATCGAGATATATGCTTCAACAGGTACCATTGCCTGCTCTGAAGACCTTGTTTTCACTCCAGATTTTCCATAACCGGCTCAAATGGCGGGTACACATGAAGAGTAGTTCAATATACACAGATTGTCGTCAAATGGAATACGTAATGAAAAAAAAGATGGCATGAGATAATTCACATATATGATGCCTGGCTCCATGGCGGTGCATAATTCACATATATGATAACTGGCTGAAAAACATGGCATTGCATAATTCACATATCTGATATAGAAAGCAAACAGGAGCCATTCACACAAAGCATGTCTAATCTAAGTAGATGGCATGGAAATGCAAGACACCATATGCATGATATGAGCAATATAACCCAGCCAAGTTAGAGCATGCACCTCGGGGGGGGGGGATACAACTGGTCATCTCTCTCTGAATCCTCCTCTGAGGAGCTATCTGTAACCAGCAAGAAATCTGCATTGACAGGTAGCACTGACTGCTCAGAAGACCTTGCTTTCACTCCAGATTTTCCCATGACCGGCTCAAATGGCTGATGCACAGGAAGAGTAGATGAATGTATAAACATTGTTGACAAATGGAATACATTATGGAAAGAAATATGGCACGATACAATTGACATATACGATGACTAGCTAAACAGGATGGCATTGCATGATTCATGTATATGATGCCTGGCTAAAGAAGATGGCATTGCATAATTCCCATATACTCCCTGATGACATATAGGATGTCTAATGTAAGCAATGCAAGGCGCCATATGCATGATATGACCAACATCAGCATGCCAGGTTAGAGCAAACACCTCAGGTGGTAAACAGGCATGGTCGGCTCCTTATGAATCTCCATCTAAACAGTTATCTTCCTCTGGAATACAATCTGGAAATGCAGGAGGGGGGGGGGCACTTCGCCCACCATGGAGCGGCGTCTGCATGACATTATATTCGCACGCAACGGTCTTCTCTTTTTCTCTACATGTTCAGTATGATTGTGTACAATATCTGACATGCATAATAAAAAAATAGTTAGATTTTGTAAGGCCTAAGGGGTGCATGCAAAAATCAAGACTGATGGTAGCAAACGAGTGGATGGATCCAAAACTAATGATAGCAGGTAGATTATAGCTACAGTTTAAAAAGATAGACAATGGATCATCTATTGTTTGTTGCCCACCCAACATGAACCACATAGAAGACCCCAGATGAACCAGATAGTGGACAGATACTATCTGTTGCTGGCTCGATAAGAGACCCATGGGCAATTCAAAACTCAATATTGAACGATAAAGTAGCAGGTATAATAACCGATGTATAACGTAAGCAAACATGAAAGACTGCGACTTCTCTTCCGGAACTATGTAGTCCTCAGGTTGATCTGCTCAGTCGATGATGGTAATGTAGTTGGCGTGGCTGCCAGCAACGGGGAAGATGATCTGAGGCGGCGAAAGGAAGTCTGCAGGGGGATCTCTGCTGCAGTGAACGCTTCTGTCGATGGTACACCTCAGGTGGGGTGGATGATGGCACAGCAAGGGTAGGACATAACACACAAAGTTTTCTTTAACGCCTATCTGAAAATGAAGTAAATCTGTAAGGGCTCCTTAGAATGGGAGGATTCTATATAAGCAGGGACAGGAAAAACACAGGAATAGGATAGGAATGCACGTGCAAAACAGAGTATTTGGAAACATAGGATTTCAGTCAACCTGGGTGTTTGGCTCACATGAATTGGAAGAACAGAGGAATGGAGAAACAAAGTGATGCGACGAGTGCACAACCTCTTTGGCATAGCCTTGTGGACCTCAGCATCATTGGGTTGGACGTGGAGGATGGTGATGATGCTGGTGTGACTGTCGGAGGCGGGGAAGAAGATCCGAGGCCTCTGGAAATGGCGCCGAGGGTACTGCTTTGCTGTGATGGACGGTTCCGTCATTGGAGCAGCTCCGCTAAGGTGTACGACGACGAGGCTGAAGCATGAGAAGACAGACAACGTTAATCTGAAGTGGGACCCTAATATCTCTGCAATAGATGATGTAAAATACATCACCAAAAAGTGCTATATGTAAGACACATTAGTCGCGCCACGGCCGGTCCGACAGATGCTGTAAGTACTGTTCACTCTGAACTTAACTGAAGAAAATGAACTTCACAGTCGAAACTGAATTTTACTACCTAAACTGATTGAACTAGTAACAGAGCATTGCAATAGATGTTTAGGGCGTTCGAGCACTAGTAGCAGAGAAGCAGTGACCTAAATCAGCAGACGCTCGAGTAGGGAACGCACTCGCAGAGAGCAAGTCGTGCAGTAGCACCGCGAGCGAGTGCTAAAGCAGCAACTCCTATAGCTATCGGAGGTCGTGCAGCAGCAGCAGCGCAAGCTAAAGCAAGAGCAGAGCAGCAACGCGACCGACAGCAAGAACAGAGCCGCAGCGCGAGCGACAGCCGGAGCAGCTGCAGCTAGTGCCGTTGTGGAAGTCGCCGCCGAGGAAGCAACAACATGGGGGAGAGACGCCGTGGATGATGTGGCCGGCGACGGCGCCGTCGATGGAGGGACGCCATGTCTTCTCGGTATTGAGCACCGGCAGCCCTGTGAGATTGAATAAAAGATAAAATGCAGCGGTGAGTGCAAAACCTCCTTGGTGGCACCGAGTTGGCCTCGGCTTCATCGAAGGAATTGGTGAGGGTGCTGCGGTTCCGGTGGGGCAGGTCAAGACGGTGCTGTGGGGATTGAGGTGGCGCGATAGACAAGGCGAACGTCGGGGCAGCTCCTTGGAGGTGGAGGACGGGGCGGCTGATCCGGCGGGACGACGAGATCGACAACGGATCCTCATCCGGTGCGGTGGATGAGGGACGGTGAGCTGTTGCGGTGGACGACGTAGTCGGGGAAGAGTCTCCGGCTGGGCGGCGGTCGGGAGGCCGACGGAGGAGCGTGGGGTTTCGCGGGTTTTGGCGGCCTTGGTGTATGAATGGGGGGGAGGGGGGGGGGGCGAAGGGGGAGGGGGAGCCAAGCTTAGGGACACGCTTGTCCGAAATGTAGGGTAAGTTACTAGCATACCCCCACCGATTTTCACACCGCGACATGGAGCTTCATTTCCGGCTGCGGGGTAGAAGGGGGATTTCGCGTGTCTGGGCTGCGGGAGCGATTTCTGATGAGGAGGGAGTTCTCGTGCGCGTCCATATTTTGGGATAACAAGGCGTGGCACGGGTTGAAGAAGAGGGAGTTTCAAAGCAGGTGAGACAAAAGATACTCGATCTTGAAAATTTCGGGATAACAAGGTGCGGATTCCTTGTTCGGCAGAACAAACTTAACGTGTAAAAAACAATTCATACAAGACACAAGAGAGTGATGTCCCCTTTTACTATATTGCTATAGATGCCATTGAAAAAACTACAAGAAAAATGTAAAAAAATCGGGAGAACAAGATTACCCTGCACAGTACCAAATCGATTCGCACTTCCCTCAACAACAACAAAAAACAGATCAATTCCCACCAAAGAAAGAGTAATGTCCCTTTTTATATGATTACAAATGCCATGATCTCGAATTTCAATTTTTGAATCCACGTTATGTTGAATTCGAATATATCGTTAGGTGACCTTGTGGTTTATAATTGATGTAGTCGTACATTTTGATCTTCCATCATATATGAACATTTTACTCCACCATGTGAACATATATATTGTCGTCTACCATATGGACTAAATTTGAATCAATTTTCCTTATTTGAATATGATTGTTGTCAAGTTATACAATAATTTAAATATTATCTTGATAACAAAAAACATAAATATAGCAGTAATATATTTCACTATGAACTACATGTACCATACGCTCTCCAATTCAAATATTGGTATCCATTTTATGTTGAATTCAAATCATAGTACATTATTGGTCTAGGTAGCGAGATGTTTGGGATAATCTAAACCCTGTTTTCATACGTATAATTTTTGGCTGAATTGAGACAAGTTTTGGTATAAACCTCTTGCAAAACCGGAGATTCTCTCAACAAGCCTCGTGGTTCCGAGAGGGAACGTGTCACCTTTGTGTGCGAAACGATATACGCTGCCTCCCCCTGATTTTATTTACAGAGGCAACATAGAACTATATGAGTGCCCTGTTAAATTTTGGAATTATTTCGGGTTCATTTGGCCTTTTTATACATTACTTGAGTTTCTGGACTTTTAATGCACATGCTCCGGTGCACCAAAGTGGGTTGAAAAATCACATGTGTGTCCTTGGTTGAATTCCTAGGTCCCATGGAAGAAATGAGAATGAAATTCAAACATCTGGGTGTCATGACTCGACCGAGAACATTGAGAAACTTTGATTTTAAATTCATTTAAATCCAAAACTCGCCTAGAAATCATGAAACTGGGCATGGTGTCATGTCATGGCACTAACATGTTGTGGTAAAAAATTGGGCCGATTTGGAAGCTCGTGGTTCTAAGAGGGAACGTGCCACCTTTGAGTGTGAAACGATATACGCTGCCCCCCTTGAGTTTCTTAACAAAGGCAACATAGAACTACAATAGTGCCCTGTTAAATTTTGGAATTATTCCGGGTTCGTTTGTCGTTTTTTTATACATTAATTGAGTTTCTGGTCATTTAATGTGCATAAGTCAAATTTGAACTACAAGCACATGCTCTCGTGCACCAAAGTTGGTTGAAAAATCACATTTGTGTCCTCGGGTGAATTTCTAGCTCCCATGCAAGAAATGAGAATAAAATTAAAACATCTGGGCATCGTGGCTCGGCCGAGAACATTGAGAAACTTGGTTTTAAAATTCTTGTAAATCCAAAACACGTCTGAAAATCATGAAACTTGGCATGGATGTCATGTGATGGTACTACCATGTTGTGGTAAAAAAATTGGCCAAATAGGAACATATTTTGGTATAAGCTTCTTGCAAACCCAAGCTTCTCTCAAGAAGGCTCGTGGTTCTGAGAGGGAACGTGCCACCTTTGAGTGTGAAACGATATACGTTGTTCCCTTGAGTTTATTTACAAAGGCAACATAGAACTACATGAGTGCCCTGTTAAATTTTGGAATTATTCCGGCTTCGTTTGGCCTTATTTACACATTAATTGAGTTTTTGGTCATTTAATGTGCATAATTCAAATTTGAAGTACAAGCACATGCTCCCGTGCACCAAAGTTGGTTGAAAATCACATTTGTGTCCTCGGGTAAATTTCTACTCCCTCCTTCCATCTATATAGGTCCTAGTGCGTTTTTCGAAGCTAACTTTGACAAAATGTTAGAGCAATAATATATGACATGCAACTTACACAAAGCATACCTTCAAATTTGTATGTCAAAGGAGCTTCCAATAATATAATTTTCATAGTATACATCTCATGTGCTATTAATCTTGTCCATAGTCAAAGGCTGTCTTGAAAAACACATTAGGCCCTATATAGATGGAAGGAGGGAGTAGGTCCCATGCAAAAAATGAGAATAAAATTCAAACATCTGGGCATTGTGGCTCGGTCGAGAACATTGAGAAAGTTGGTTTTAAAATCACGAAACTTGGCATGGTATCATGTCATGGTAGTACCATGCCGTGGTTAAAAAAATTGGCCGAATAGGAACACATTTTGGTATAAGCGTCTTGTAAATCGGAGCTTCTCTCAAGAAGGCTAGTGGTTTTGGGAGGGAACGTGTCACCTTTGTGTGCATAATTCAAATTTGAAATACAAGCACATGTTCCAGTGCACCAAAGTTGGTTGAAAAATCACATGTGTGTCCTCGGGTAAATTTCTAGGTTCCATGCAAGAAATGGGAATGAAATTCAAAATTCTGGGCGTCGTGGCTGGGTTGGAAACATTGAGAAACTTAGTTTTTTAATTCCTGTAAATCCAAAACACGCATGAAAATAATGAAACTTGGCTTGGTGCCGTGACATGGCACCAACATGCTGTGGTAAATTTGCCGTCTGATTTGCGAAGGCGCACACATTAACAATCAACAAAGTCATTTTGGAACAAGTGATGTCACGTTACAATCGGAAACACAAGTATTGTTGAAACCGTGGGTGTTCTACTTACTAGTACCATTTACGTGCCGCCACGCGTCCCCATTTTTTATTAGCTAGGAGGCGCCATGCAGGGTAGCTATTTGAGTACGAGAGGTGTGCGATCAGACCCCTGCACGTGCTTATCGGGAGGAGAGCCCTTTGACCTCCATCTGTCGTCCACCTCTCTCCTAAGGTCTCCATTAATGGCGCCCGAGCCTCTGTTTAATGGCGTGGCTATGTCTCACTCGACTGAGATTTAAGAGAGAAAAAAGATAATCTAAAAGCACGGATCTTGATGTAAGATCCGACGGACCTATATAGCATCTACTGCGACTTATAGCAATACTGATGAATATATAAGGACGATTAATTTTTTTTGATCAAAGAAGGGCTTGTCCCTTCCGATTTTTATTACTGGAAACCACCACAATTCACAAGAAGTTCAGCACAACTCCAGCCTAACACGAAGGACTAAAAGCTACCAGATTGAAATCGCAACATCCCAAGAGGCCAACAAAGGCCAAACATCCGCGCTAGAACCAAACATTTCACAACCGACGACACAATCCACATCCTAAACCGATTATTACATCAAAAGAAACCGGGAAACTGAAGGAAGCCCAGCAGCAACTAGTCTCCGCGGCGAGCGGCGATGAGCTCTTTCGCGTCCTCAAGACGCTGCTTGAGAACATCCATGGATTCCTCCACCAGCCTTTGGCGCTCGTTGCGGAGCATGTCATTCTCGTCCATAAGTTTCTTGACGATGACGCCGGTCCTCTTGAACAAGGCACTGGTCTCCTCCTGCTGGTCTGCACTTCGGACGATCTTCTCCCTCAGCAGGTCGCGCTCGGCCCGGAGCCTCTCATTGCCCTCCCTTAGTGCGCTGATAGCCTGTTCAAACGAGGCTTTCATGTCGTCCTGCAACCTCGCAAAACGGGACATCTGATCCTTCTGGCTATGGACGATCGCATGCATGCGCCTGTAACAGTCATCGCCTGCCCGCGAGAAATTTTCCCAGGCCGCCGCGGCGTGGCGGGACATCTCTGCTGCATTCGTGGCGCGGCGGGACATCTCTGCTGCTTCCACGGCGCGGCCGGACCAGTCAGCTGCATCGACGGCGCGGCGGGACCTCCGTGCTGCTTCAGCGGCGCGGTGGGACCTCTGTGCTGCTACTTCCGTGCGGCGGGGCATGTCGGCTGCTCTCGCAGCAAGGCGGAACATCTCTCGTGCTTCCGCTTCCATGCTCGCCTCTCCCTGGTGGCAATCTCTCGACCCAGAACTCACACTGGCCATGGCAGACGCAAGGGAAGGATGCTGAATGACTTGTTTGCTTTTGTGGAAGAGGAGTTGAGGAGGAATGCACAGTCATCTTGGCATACTAGTATTTATAACCGAGTATAATACGCTCCTAAGTGGGATACCGTTTAGGTTGTGATCGGTGTGAACAGGTTTGCAATTCAATATAGCCTGGAGTAATTTGGAATGTGACGAGACACAAGCTCAAAATTTATTGACGGTTCAAGTTTCGAAGTGCGGCACTATTCCCGGATGGAGTACTTCTTTTTCTACTCCCTCCTTTCCGGTTTTATAGGGCTTATCTCAAAATTTTAGTTTTTCCATTTTATAAGTCTCAATTTGGTTGTTCCCCAACACATGTTCAGATTCCAAGGTGCATTAAATCATTGCCTGCAAGTATTAAGAGAAAATTGACCAATGCATGTACTTTATGCATGCATGCATTGCAATTAATGCATTGATAAACATAATTTTTTATCGCCACCAAAACCCACCATTTCTTAAGCTAAAGTAGAGCAAGGTAATCCCTATATTAGCATATTACTAAGATAAACAGAAGGCACTGTAGAAACATTTAGGACGTGAGCTTGTCAATCTGAATGTGGAGGGACACAATCTTAGCCCCGGCCAGCAGCTTGGGCGGAACTGTCAAGAAGGTCAGCTCCTGCACGTCGACGTCGCCGGGATCCTTGCTGCTTGTCACCTCCATTTCCACCTTGACGGCGTCGGTCGTGCCTTCGGGCTCCCCCGGCGGGCCATTCGCCCACAACTTGGCCACGTAGTGCGGCAGTGGGGACGCCCCCGCTCTGATGCAGACGACCGACATGGCGATAGGCGCACCGATGTCGAGCACGCCGCCGACCAAGAAAAACGCGCGGCGGTCCTCCTCCGTGAACAGCAAGAGCCGTGGCTCCGTAGTGGCACTTGCAGCTGGAGCACCTTGCCGTACTGGATCCTGTGCATGGGCATGGGATGCGCGGTGCTGATGTGGTGGTAGAGCGCCGGCGGCGGGCCTTCGTACCCGTAGATGGGCACGGGGTATTTGCAGGGCGCGAGCGGACACACGCTCTAGTGACCGGCGAGCTTGTGGTAAGTGACGTAGAGCCCACAGCCTTCGTGCGGGCACTCCACCCTCACCGACGAAAGGACGGAGTCCACCACCGTGTTCCCCATGTCGAAGCCACCGCTGCGCTCACACTTCTGGCACTGCCGCTGGTTCCCGGGGCGCTCGACGCGACAGTCCGCGCAGGCCAGGTGCCCTCCCTTGCACTGCAGAAATCAATCGAACATCACATCAATCAAGAAACCTGCACCTTGCTCAATCAGCCGAATGGACGAGGTGTATTCGAACCTCATACACTGGAGGCGTCAAGGGGCGGAGGCACAAGGGGCAGTGGAGCACGGTGAGGTCCATCGAGACCTTAGAGAGCTCCATCGTCGGGTCCTGTTCGGTCTGCATGATCTCACCCTCCTCGTGCACAACCATCTCTCGACTTGGGCCAGGGTATTACAAAGCTTTACCGTCACATATTTTATACTACTTCAAGGTGCATTAAATGAACACATGCAAGTATCAAAAGGAGAGTCACGGCATGCATGCATGCATGCATTGTAATTAATGCATCGGTAAACACAAATTATTGAAATATATCGAGTGCAGTGCTTTGATGTGTCGCGTCAACTCGTACATCAACGAGAAGTTTGATTATCCTCTCCCTTGCGGACTTAACTGCACCTGCCTTTGGCTGTATGACAGGTTGGCCACACACCTGTCGGGCCCACCTGTCATACACGCAAAGGTAGGAGCGTCCCTCCCTCGCCCATGAGCATGGTGGGTGGCAAGACTAGGAGAAGCTTTCGCTACACGCTCTCCCTCCCGCACGCAGTGGACATGCAGCAGTTCAATCGGTGTCAGATGGCCAGAAGCGTACTGTAGTACTCCTCCAGTGCATTAGTACTCCATCATTGTTTGACTTCCTGAAGAGGCGAAGAGCCAAGCGCTGTCCGACTTCGGATTCCGGCAGACCCTTGAGGTTCGAACACTAGGGTGCGCACGGAGATTTTGCCTTCTACCTACCAGTACCCCACCGCCATGCTAAGATCTAAGATATGAAAAGAACAGCACAAGAGACACGTGATTTATACTGGTTCGGGCCACTGATGTGGTGTAATACCCTACTCCAGTTTGTGGTGTGGTGGATTGTTGGGGAACGTTGTAGAAAACAAAAATTTTCCTACGGTTTCACCAAGATCCATCTATGAGTTCATCTAGCAACAAGTGATCGGATGCATCTACATACCTTTGTAGATCGCGAGCGGAAGCGTTCACTAGAACGTGGATGATGGAGTCGTACTCGCCGTGATCCAAATCACCGATGACCGAGTGCCGAACGGACGGCACCTCCGCGTTCAACACACGTACGGAGCGGATGACGTCTCCTCCTTCTTGATCCAGCAAGGGGGAAGGAGAGGTTGATGAAGATCCAGCAGCACGACGGCGTGGTGGTGGATGCAGTTGTCACCTACAGCAGGGCTTCGCCAAGCGTCTGCGCGAGAGAGAGAGGTGTAACAGGGGAGAGGGAGGCGCCAAGGGTCAAGGGTGCGGCTGCCCATCCCTCCCCCCTTTATATAGGCCCCCTGGGGGGGCGCCGGCCCTGGAGATCCAATCTCCCAGGGGGGCGGCGGCCAAGGGGGGGTGGAGTGCCCCCCAAGGCAAGTGGGGCGCCCCCCCACCCTAGGGTTCCAACCCTAGGCGCAGTGGGTGGGCCTAGGGGGGCGCACCAGCCCACTATGGGCTGGTTCCCCCTCCCACTTCAGCCCATGGGGCCCTCCGGGATGGGTGGCCCCACCCGGTGGACCCTCGGGACACATCCGGTGGTCCTGGTACAATACCGGTGACCCTGAATCTTCCCGATGGCCGAAACTGCACTTCCTATATATAATTCTTTACCTCCGGACCATTCCGAAACTCCTCGTGACGTCCGAGATCTCATCCGGGACTCCGAACAACTTTCGGATTACTGCATATTCATATCTTTACAACCCTAGCGTCACCGAACCTTAAGTGTGTAGACCCTACGGGTTCGGGAGACATGCAGACATGACCGAGACACCTCTCCGGTTAATAACCAACAGCGGGATCTGGATACCCATGTTGGCTCCCACACACTCCTCGATGATCTCATCAGATGAACCATGATGTCGAGGATTCAATCAATCCCGTATTCAATTCCCTTTGTCAATCGGTATTTTACTTGCCCGAGATTCGATCGTCGGTATCCCAATACCTCGTTCAATCTCGTTACCGGCAAGTCACTTTACTCGTACCATAATGCATGATCCCGTGATTAAACACTGTGATCACATTGAGCTCATTATGATGATGCATTACTGAGTGAGCCCGGTGATACCTCTCTGTCATGCGGAGTGACAAATCCCAGTCTCGATCCGTGTCAACCCAACAGACACTTTCGGAGATACCCGTAGTATACCTTTATAGTCACCCAGTTACGTTGTGATGTTTGGCACACCCAAAGCACTCCTATGGTATCCGGGAGTTACACGATCTCATGGTCTAAGGAAAAGATACTTGACATTGGAAAAGCTCTAGCAAACGAATTATACGATCTTTGTGCTTATGCTCAGGATTGGGTCTTGTCCATCACATCATTCTCCTAATGATGTGATCTCGTTATCAATGACATCCAATGTCCATAGTCAGGAAACCTTGACTATCAGTTGATCAACGAGCTAGTCAACTAGAGGCTTACTAGGGACATATTGGTGTCTATGTATTCACACATGTATTACAATTTCCGGATAACACAGTTATAGCATAAATAAAAGACATTTATCATGAACAAGGAAATATAATAATAATGCTTTTATTATTGCCTCTAGGGCATATTTCCAACAGTCTCCCACTTGCACTAGAGTCAATATTCTAGTTACATTGTGATGAATCTAACACCCATAGAGTTCTGGTGTTGATCATGTTTTGCTCTAGGGAGAGGTTTAGTCAACGGATCTGCGACATTCAGATCCGTATGCACTTTACAAATTTCTATGTCTCCATCTTGAACATTTTCACGAATGGAGTTGAAGCGACGCTTGATGTGCCTGGTCTTCTTGTGAAACCCGAGCTCCTTGGCGAGTGCAATAGCTCCAGTGTTGTCACAGAAGAGTTTGATCGGCCCCGAAGCATTGGGTATGACTCCTAGGTCGGTGATGAACTCCTTCATCCAAATTACTTCATGCGCTGCCTCCGAGGCTGCCATGTACTCCGCTTCACATGTAAATCCCGCCACGACGCTCTGCTTGCAGCTGCACCAGCTTACTGCTCCACCATTCAACATATACACGTATCCGGTTTGTGACTTAGAGTCATCCAGATCTGTGTCGAAGCTAGCGTCGACGTAACCCTTTACGACAAGCTCTTTGTCACCTCCATAAACGAGAAACATGTCCTTAGTCCTTTTCAGGTACTTCAGGATATTCTTGACCGTTGTCCAGTGTTCCTTGCCGGGACTACTTTCGTACCTACCTACCAAACTTACGGCAAGGTTTACATCAGGTCTGGTACACAGCATGGCATACATAATAGACCCTATGGCCGAGGCATAGGGGATGACACTCATCTCTTCTATATCTTCTGCCGTGGTCGGGCATTGAGCTGAGCTCAATTTCACACCTTGCAATACAGGCAAGAACCCTTTCTTGGACTGATCCATATTGAACTTCTTCAATATCTTTTCAAGGTATGTGCTTTGTGAAAGACCTATGAGGCGTCTTGATCTATCTCTATAGATCTTGATGCCTAATATATAAGCAGCTTCTCCAAGGTCCTTCATTGAAAAACTCTTATTCAAATAGGCCTTTATGCTGTCCAGAAGTTCTATATCATTTCCCATCAAAAGTATGTCATCTACATATAATATGAGAAATGCTACAGAGCTCCCACTCACTTTCTTGTAAACACAGGCTTCTCCATAAGTCTGTGTAAACCCAAACGCTTTGATCATCTCATCAAAGCGAATGTTCCAACTCCGAGATGCTTGCACCAGCCCATAAATGGATCGCTGGAGCTTGCATACCTTGTTAGCATTCTTGGGGTCGACAAACCTTCCGGCTGCATCATATACAGTTCTTCCTTAAGATAACCGTTAAGGAATGCCGTTTTGACGTCCATTTGCCATATCTCATAATCATAGTATGCGGCAATTGCTAACATGATTCGGACGGACTTCAGCTTTGCTACGGGAGAGAAAGTCTCATCATAGTCAACCCCTTGAACTTGCCGATAACCCTTAGTGACAAGTCGAGCTTTATAGATGGTAACATTACCATCTGCGTCCGTCTTCTTCTTAAAGATCCATTTGTTTTCTATCGCTCGCCGATCATCGGGCAAGTCTGTCAAAGTCCATATTTGTTTTCATACATGGATCCTATCTCGGATTGCATGGCTTCTAGCCATTTGTTGGAATCTGGGCCAGCCATCGCTTCTTCATAGTTTGAAGGTTCACTGTTGTCTAACAACATGATTTCCAGGACAGGGTTGCCGTACCACTCTGGTGTGGAACGTGTCCTTGTGGACCTACGAAGTTAAGTAGCAACTTGATCCAAAGTTTCATGATCATCATCATTAACTTCCTCTCTAACCGGTGGAGGCACCACAGAAACATTTTCTTGAGCTGCGCTACTTTCCGTTTCAAGAGGTGATACTTCATCAAGTTCCACTTTCCTCCCACTTACTTCTTTCGAGAGAAACTCTTTCTCTAGAAAGGATCCGTTCTTGGCAACAAAGATCTTGCCTTCGGATCTTAGGTAGAAGGTATACCCAACGGTTTCCTTAGGGTATCCTATGAAGACGCATTTTTCCGATTTGGGTTCGAGCTTTACAGGTTGAAGTTTCTTGACATAAGCATCGCATCCCCAAACTTTTAGAAACGACAACTTAGGTTTATTTCCAAACCATAATTCATACGGTGTCGCCTCAACGGATTTAGACGGTGCCCTATTTAAAGTGAATGTAGTTGTCTCTAGAGCGTATCCCCAAAAAGATAGCGGTAAATCTGTAACAGACATCATAGATCACACCATATCCAATAGAGTGCGATTACGACGTTCGGACACAGCATTACATTGAGGTGTTCCAGGCGGCGTGAATTGTGAAACGATTCCACATTTCCTTAAGTGTGTGTGCCAAATTCATGACTTAAATATTCTCCTCCATGATCTGATCGTAAGAACTTTATTTTTCGGTCACGTTGATTCTCTACCTCATTCTGAAATTCCTTGAACTTTTCAAAGGTCTCAGACTTGTGTTTCATCAAGTAGACATACCCATATCTACACAAGTCATCCGTCAGAGTGAGAACATAACGATATCCTCCGCGAGCCTCAACACTCATTGGACCGCACACATCAGTATGTATGATTTCCAATAAGTTGGTTGCTCGCTCCATTGTTCCAGAGAATGGAGTCTTGGTCATTTTGCCCATGAGGCATGGTTCGCATGTGTCAAATGATTCATAATCAAGAGACTCTAAAAGTCCATCAGCATGGAGCTTCTTCATGCGCTTGACACCAATGTGACCAAGGCGGCAGTGCCACAAGTATGCGGGACTATCGTTATCAACTTTACACCTTTTGGTATTCACACTATGAATATGTGTATTATCACGCACGAGATTCATTAAGAATAAACCATTGACCATCGGAGCATGACCATAAAACATATCACTCATATAAATAGAACAACCATTATTCTTTGATTTAAATGAGTAGCCATCTCGCATTAAACGAGATCCAGATACAATGTTCATGCTCAAACTTGGCACTAAATAACAATTATTGAGGTTTAAAACTAATCCCGTAGGTAAATGTAGAGGTAGCGTGCCGACGGCGATCACATCGACCTTGGAACCATTCCCGACGCGCATCGTCACCTCGTCCTTCGCCAGTCTCCGCTTATTCCGCAGCTCCTGTTTTGAGTTACAAATATGAGCAACGGCACCGGTATCAAATACCCAGGAGCTACTACGAGCACTGGTAAGGTACACATCAATTACATGTATATCACATATACCTTTAGTGTTGCCGGCCTTCTTGTCCGCTAAGTATTTGGGGCAGTTCCGCTTCCAGTGACCCTTCCCTTTGTAATAAAAGCACTCAGTCTCAGGCTTGGGTCCATGCTTTGACTTCTTCCCGGCAACTGGCTTACCGGGCGCAGCAACATCCTTGCCGTCCTTCTTGAAGTTCTTCTTACCCTTGCCTTTCTTGAACTTAGTGGTTTTATTGACCATCAACACTTGATGTTCCTTTTTGATTTCAACCTCTGCTGATTTCAGCATAGCAAATACCTCAGGAATGTTCTTTACCATCCCCTGCATATTGTAGTTCATCACAAAGCTCTTGTAGCTAGGCAGGAGCGATTGAAGGATTCTGTCAATGACCGCCTCGTCTGGGAGGTTAATCTCCAGCGGAGTCAAGCGGTTGTGCAACCCAGACATCTTGATTATGTGTTCACTGACAGAACTATTTTCCTCCATCTTACAACTGTAGAACTTGTCGGAGACTTCATATCTCTCGACCCGGGCATGAGCTTGGAAAACTAGTTTCAGCTCCTCGAACATCTCATATGCTCCGTGATGCTCAAAACGCTTTTGGAGCCCCGGTTCTAAGCTGTAAAGCATGCCGCACTGAATGAGGGAGTAATCATCAGCACGAGACTGCAAAGCATTCATAATGTCTTGGTTCTCTGGGATGGGTGCTTCACCTAGCGGTGCTTCTAGGACATATTGTTTCCTGGCAGCTATGAGGATGATCCTCAGGTTCCGGACCCAGTCCGTATAGTTGCTGCCATCATCTTTCAGCTTGGTTTTCTCTAGGAACGCGTTGAAGTTCATGTTGACATTAGCTTGGGCCATTTGATCTACAAGACATATTGCAAAGTTTATTTAGACTAAGTTCATGATAATTAAGTTCATCTAATCAAATTATTTAATGAACTCCCACTCAGATTAGACATCCCTCTAGTCATCTAAGTGAATACATGATCCGACTCGACTAGGCCGTGTTCGATCATTACGTGAGACGGACTAGTCATCGTCGGTGAACATCTCCATGTTGACCGTATCTTCTATACGACTCATGCTCGACCTTTCGGTCCTCCGTGTTCCGAGGCCATGTCTGTACATGCTAGGCTCGTCAAGACAACCTAAGTGTTTGCATGTGTAAATCTGTCTTACACCCGTTGTATGTGAACGTTGGAATCTATCACACCCGATCATCACGTGGTGCTTCGAAACAACGAACTGTTGCAACGGTGCACAGTTAGGGGGAAAACTTTCTTGAAATTTATTATGAGGGATCATCTTATTTACTACCGTCGTTCTAAGTAAACAAGATGCAAAACATGATAAACATCACATGCAATCAAATAATAATAGTGACATGATATGGCCAATATCATATAGCTCCTTTGATCTCCATCTTGGTGCTCCATGATCATCTTGTCACCAGCACGACACCATGATCTCCATCATCATGATCTCCATCATCGTGTCTCCATGAAGTTGCTCGCCAACTATTATTTCTACTACTAAGGCTAACACGTTTAGCAATAAAGTAAAGTAATTTACATGGCGTTTCCATTGACACGCAGGTCATAATAATAATGAAAACTCCTATGGCTCCTGCCGGTTGTCATACTCATCGACATGCAAGTCGTGATTCCTATTACATGAACATGATCTCATACATCACATATATATCATTCATCATTCATCACAACTTTGGCCATATCATATCACAAAGCACTTGCTGCAAAAACAAGTTAGACGTCCTCTAATTGTTGTTGCAAGTTTTACGTGGCTGCATTAGGGTTCTAGCAAGAACGTTTTCATACCTACGTAAAAGCCACAACATGATTTGTCAACTTCTATTTACCCTTCATAAGGACCCTTTTCGTCGAATCCGCTCCAACTAAAGTGGGAGAGACAGACACCCGCCAGCCACCTTATGCAACTAGTGCATGTCAGTCGGTGGAACCGGTCTCACGTAAGCGTACATGTAAGGTTGGTCCGGGCCGCTTCATCCCACAATACCACAGAAGCAAAATAAGACTAGTAGCGGCAAGAAAGTTGAAAACATCTACGCCCACAACAATTGTGTTCTACTCGTGCAAAAGGAACTACACATAGACCTAGCTCATGATGCCACTGTTGGGGAACGTTGCAGAAAACAAAAAATTTCCTATGGTTTCACCAAGATCCATCTATGAGTTCATCTAGCAACGAGTGATCGGATGCATCTACATACCTTTGTAGATCGCGAGCGGAAGCGTTCACTAGAACGTGGATGATGGAGTCGTACTCGCCGTGATCCAAATCACCGATGACCGAGTGCCGAACGGACGACACCTCCGCGTTCAACACACATACGGAGCGGATGATGTCTCCTCCTTCTTGATCCAGCAAGGGGGAAGGAGAGGTTGATGAAGATCCAACAGCACGACGGTGTGGTGGTGGATGCAGTTGTCACCTGCAGCAGGGCTTCGCCAAGCGTCTGCGCGAGAGGGAGAGGTGTAACAGGGGAGAGGGAGGCGCCAAGGGTCAAGGGTGCGGCTGCCCATCCCTCCCCCCTTTACATAGGCCCCCTGGGGGGCGGCCCTGGAGATCCAATCTCCCAGGGGGGCGGCGGCCAAGGAGGGGTGGAGTGCCCCCCAAGGCAAGTGGGGCGCCCCCCCACCCTAGGGTTCCAACCCTAGGCGCAGGGGGTGGGCCTAGGGGGGGAGCACCAGCCCACTATGGGCTGGTTCCCCCTCCCACTTCAGCCCATGGGGCCCTCCGGGTGGGGTGGCCCCACCTGGTGGACCCCCGGGACCCATCCGGTGGTCCTGGTACAATACCGGTGATCCCGAATCTTCCCGATGGCCGAAACTGCACTTCCTATATATAATTCTTTACCTCTGGACCATTCTGAAAATCCTCGTGACGTCCGAGATCTCATCCGGGACTCCGAACAACTTTTGGATTACTGCATATTCATATCTTTACAACCCTAGCGTCACCGAACCTTAAGTGTGTAGACCCTGCGGGTTCGGGAGACATGCAGACATGACCGAGACACCTCTCCGGTCAATAACCAACAGCGGGATCTGGATACCCATGTTGGCTCCCACACACTCCTCGATGATCTCATCAGATGAACCACGACGTCAAGGATTCAATCAATCCCGTATTCAATTCCCTTTGTCAATCGGTATTTTACTTGCCCGAGATTCGATCGTCGGTATCCCAATACCTCGTTCAATCTCGTTACCGGCAAGTCACTTTACTCGTACCGTAATGCATGACCCCATGATCAAACACTTTGATCACATTGAGCTCATTATGATGATGCATTACTGAGTGGGCCTGGTGATACCTCTCCGTCATGCGGAGTGACAAATCCCAGTCTCGATCCGTGCCAACCCAACAGACACTTTCGGAGATACCCGTAGTATACCTTTATAGTCACCCAGTTACGTTGTGACGTTTGGCACACCCAAAGCACTCCTACGGTATCCGGGAGTTACACGATCTCATGGTCTAAGGAAAAGATACTTGACATTGGAAAAGCTCTAGCAAACGAATTATACGATCTTTGTGCTTATGCTCAGGATTGGGTCTTGTCCATCACATCATTCTCCTAATGATGTGATCTCGTTATCAATGACATCCAATGTCCATAGTCTGCAAACCTTGACTATCAGTTGATCAATGAGCTAGTCAACTAGAGGCTTACTAGGGACATATTGGTGTCTATGTATTCACACATGTATTACGATTTCCGGATAACACAATTATAGCATAAATAAAAGACATTTATCATGAACAAGGAAATATAATAATAATGCTTTTATTATTGCCTCTAGGGCATATTTCCAACATGGATTGCCTCTTGGGCTGATGATCATGAACAATACAAGGAAGAACAGCCTCACGAGGGTCTGTTCTTAGCTGGGGCGATGAACTGCTAGGAGGAGTTCAGTCGCCCTTCTCTCTCTCTCTCTGATTGCTTGATTGATTCCTCTCTCTTCGTCCCTTCACGATCTACGTGTCTCTTCTCATTCTGATTGCCTCTACCCTGGGGGTGGCTAGTCCTATTTATAGGCAAAGGCCCTGGGCCTCTTCCCAAATATTGAGAGGGAAGGGCGCCAACAATTGGCCATTTTGAAGGGGAACATATGGTACACTTATCCTGACTAAAGTTGGTCCTCGCCTGCCAAAGGCTCTGGTGGTGACGCTGGCTTGGGCTCCACAATGACTTCTTCCCTGCCGTTGGGCTGGTCTTGGTCCCGTTGCACCGAAATGGGTGCCTTTGCTTGATGCTCTCGTCTGCGCTTGCTCCCTTTGCACAAAAGAGGAAAGGAGGACACTGCGCGGGCTGGCGCCCGCCCAGCGCCCTCGGTCGTCATGGCTTTCGTCATGGGCACCTCGTGAGGTACGCCGCCTTGATCTCTCCGCCTCCTCGCGAGTCAGCCTGATGAGGCCGCGCCTGAGGAAGCTCCGTGTCGTCCGCCCCGCGAGGCTTGGCCCCTCGCGAGGGTCTTGGGTCTGTGTTGATGAAGATGGGCCGTGCTGGGCCCCCCTTGAGCCACGCCGCAGGCCGCAGGTAGGCAAGTCTGGGGACCCCCGTTCCCAGGACGCCGACAGTAGCCCCCGGGCCCAAGGCGCGCCCGGACTTGGTCATGCAGGGAGGCGAAAGGGCAAGGGCGAAGCGCCGCGGGCCCTAACAGCCTGCGACCTTGGGCGCCGCGTGGCGGTTGATTAGACATGGGCGGCACTGTTCCCCCACGCCCACTTATTTTGCGCCACGCTAGGCGGACTCGTAGTCGTACACAACCGCTCCCCTTTTTGTTGCTCGAGTGCCTTCTGTCCTTCCTCCTCTCGCACCCCAGCTTCTGTTTTCAACCTAGTTTCGAACCTTTCCCCTCTCTTCCCATCGCCATGGCTCCGACGAAGAAGGGAAGAGGGAAGAAACCCATGTCTCCGCCTCGCTTGCCGCCGTTGGTGGCCCCCGCCATCGAACGGTCGATCATACTCAACCGAGAGGGCTTGGGCAAGGTCAGCTCGGCTCTGGCCACCATCTTCAACGAATGCGGGAGGACGACGGTCTGGCCCGCGTCTCACTTCTCCATCGACAGGATAATCACCGAGGTCCGGTATTTCGCTGACGCCCTGTGGGCGGGTCTGGTTCCCCCCTTTTCTGATTTCTTCAATGCCGTGCTTTCCCACTATCAGATCCACATGATGCATCTGGGTCCTGAATCCATCACCCTCCTTTCGGTCTTCGCCTTTGTTTGTGAGGCAATGATGGGCATCCCTCCTTTGGTTGCCTTGTTGCGCCACTTCTTCTCTCTGCGCCTTGTAGATCCTACCCAATGGTCGGCGTGCGTGAGCTTCGTTGCTGCGTCTGAGAGAGCCGCCTCGGGGATTGACTTCAGGCTCCCTCCCTCTGCGGCTGGTTCCGCGAGCGGTGGCTGTATGTGGATGTAGGGGTGCCCTGCCCCCTGCTATCAGAGCCAACTTCGCCTGCTGTCCCGAATTCAGGCTGGGGCCAGGAGACGCTCGAGAGCCCCCGGCTCATCTTCGTCTGGCACCGCTTCACGTGCTTGTGGTCGCTTGGCGTGACAGCGCCCAAGGTGGTGAAGGAGTTCCTGCTTCGCCGCATTGCTCCTCTCCAACGCCACTCCCGCCGGATGTGGGCCTTCAGCGGGCGTGATGATCGTATGAGGCTCCAGGAAGGGGACCTGACGCCTGAAGTGCTGAGGACAGTGCTCTTGATCCTGACTGGGGACCCCAACCCTGGCAGCATCCGGCAGGGGGAGCCTTGCTGTACCTCTGCCAGAACAGGGGTGATTTTGTGAATCAGATGCCTATCTTCGATGAGTGGGGGCCGCGTCCTGCCGGCCTCCAGGGGCCTCGCGAGAACCCAGTGATGGTGACTGCCCTTCCAGTCGGCCAAGGCGACTCTTCCTCAAGTGGCGGAGCAGGGAGGCATGAGGCGCCAGATGCCAAGGGGGCTCCCGGCGGGGTGACAGCGCCGGGCGATGCTCATGAAGGAGCGGCTCTTGGGGCCCGTGCCGCTGAGGCTGAGGGCGGCGAGCAGCTGCCCTCAGCGCCTGCGGCTGAGGCCCCTGAGGCTCCAGCTGCTCCTTTTGGCGAGGCGGCCGGCAGCGCGCCCCAGGCAGGCACCCCTGACGCGGATCGCCTTGATGCTTCGTCCTCGTCGCAGGTTGATCCCTGCGCTCAACTCTTGGGCCGCTTCCGCGTGGACTTTGAGGCCCTCCAGAAGAAGAGGGAGGCCCTGGGCGACGATGACCCTTGTAGCCTGCTGAAGCGTAGGAAGTACTTCGCCACTGATGAGTAAGCCTTCTCCGTTTCCAGCTCCCGATCCTTCTGTTGCTTTTACTAATCCTTGCTCCGCAGGCCCCTTCCAGTCGAGCTCGCGGATATGGCTGAGGTGCCATCCCCGTTGGCTTCGCCCCCTCCACCGTCCTCAGGCGCTCTGAGCAGCAGAGCCCTTGTGGTGGGGGTGATTGGAGAGAAGAAAAGCCCCGAGGCGCACCAAGACCCTGCGCACCTCGCGAGCCTCTTGCGCGGGCCTTCTCGCAGCATAGCCAGCCTGCAGTGGGCTTCTTGCCTGGTCGTGGACTATGATTGGTTGAGGAGCTCCCTGCGCTCTTCATCTGAGGACGGGCTGGCTCCAGGCCGGGCTTCTGGCATGGCGTGCCCGGCCATCGCGAGGGTGCCAGCCCCTAGCCCCCTGCCCGGAGGGGGAGCACTGATTCGTAGCCCCCGGTGCTTTCTTGGGCCAGATGGTGGTGTGGAAGACGTGCTCGAGCGCGCCCGGGAGCGTCGCGCTCTACGCCAAGGATTCCTTCGAAGGGCGGCTGACGCGGTGAACCAGCTTGGTGAGGAGCTTGCTGATGAAGACGCGCGTCTTGAGGCTGAGGGCCTGCGCCTGGCTGCAGAGAGGTGCGATCTAGAAGGCACCATCGCCCTTGCACGCCATCAGCGTGATCTTGACGATGAAGAGGCCAAGGCGTCGCTGGCGGCCTCTCGGGAGGCCCGATCTCTGGCCGCTGAGGAGGCCCGGGAGGCCGACCGGCGGCGAGAGGTGGCGGAAGAGCGGGCTCGGGAGCTCCTGGCCCGGTGCCACTCACTGAGGAGCAAGTGGAGCTGCGTGAGGCAGCCCTTGCGTCGATGAAGGTGGCCTCTGGCGACCCAGCATAGCTCCAGAAGCGTGAGGAGGCGCTGACGCTGGAAGCCGCCAAACGTGCACGCGAGTACGAGCGTCTGGAGACGAGGGAGCGCTTGGTGACGCAGGCGGAGGATGATGTTGCTGCACGGGAAGCCCGTGTCCTAGAGGAGGTCGGATGCCGAGTGGCGATGGCGCGCTTGAACCTCGAGCGCGAGTTCGAGGAGAAGCTGGAGCTGATCCGAGTCGACCTGAAGGTAGGAATGCACCTTGAGGGCCAAGTTGGAGAAAGCGACGCGGCAGGCCGATGCTTTTCGGGCCGCCCTTGAGGCAGCAAGGGGAGTCAACCACCTCTCAGGCCGAGGTGCTCCTTCTTCGCCATCAGGTGGAGGAGGATGAGGCTGTCGCGTGCCAGAATGCGGACGAGATACGTCAGCGGCGGCTCCTGGAGCATGAGCATGGCCCCATGCTCGCCACGCTCCGGTAGAGAGCCAACACGGCCTTGGGCAACATCTGCGAGGCAGCTGTTGGCGAGCCGCACGCAGTCAACTACGCCGGCAACCTCCAGTTCTTTACTGACGTGGTGACACAGCTGGAGGCACGGTCGGTCAGGGCCGACAGGTTGGTGGAGGAGAGGAGCCGCGCCCTGCTCAGGCGCGCCTTTTCTCGCTTCTTCAGCCATCTCAGGAACATGGATCCCCACTTCGACTTCGACGCCGCCATCGCCCCAGTCCCCCAGGCCGTCCGAGACGACCTGGCGCACTGGGTGGAAGACAATGTGGATGCCCTCGTCAGGGCCTTTGCTTCAGACAACGATGGCGTGATCGTGGCTGCCGACGAGGGCGGCGTGGTGAACGACCCCGACGCTGCTGGCGGCAACGCATACAGTGATGGCGAGCCCAGCGACACCAGCAACGGTTCGAGAGGTGCTCCTGAGGACGCATTGGGGGATTTATCTGACTGATCATGCATCGTTCCTGTTTTCTTACCCTGCATGAATAGAACTCAGGTTTTGGCCTGATGGCTGTGAGAGCATTTTGGGAGGGGGAGCCCCTCATGTAAGACTTGTGTTCAGCGTATTAGTAGACGTCACATTGCCCATGCACCTGCGCCGAGTGGCGGGCCGAGCGACGTGCTGGTTGGCTAGTTTACCATCGTTCCGTTTGGGCCCTGAGGCAGCCCGTGGGAGGCTGTAGCGTCCTGAGTGTTCCCTGACCGAATCCGTGGGATCTGCAGTAAAAGACCCTCCTGAGAGGACGTGGCGGCGGCAGTCTGGGCTGCGCGCAAGCTAGGCCTGACCCGGCTCGCGAGGGGCTCACGAGGGGAGGCAGCTGAGGCGAAGTGTAACCGAAACACGAGAAATTGCTCGAACGAGACTAAGCACCCCTTCCCCGAACACGCGCAAATCTCGAATCCGAATCCAACTTAAATCCAATGGGGGAAAGTGACAACCAAAGGGGAAAGCAATGAAAGCAGATAAAAGGCCGCGTCCGGCACCTAATCTAGTCTTGGACGTCTTCTCACCAGCGCAGAGCTAAGTGCTGCCACTGGGCGTGGGAGGGAGCCCCAGGGCCTGAGGCCGGCACCCCTGAGACTCCGGGGCGTGTACAGCCCCGCTCATTATTACGTGAGAGTGTCACGGGGCGGCGAGCTTCACAGTCACTGGGCCTTCTTCACAGGTACCGGCCTTGCTTCATATCGCCAGACGAGGGCCCCGCCTTGCGCCACACGCTAGTGCCATCAACGACGACCGAAAACCAGGACGCCGCCGATGGGGTAGAGCGGTCACCAGCGGTTCCCCCGACGACCACGGGTGCTCCGCCAGGGGCAGAACCTGAGGCACCTCCCCAGCAGAGGGCCTACCTCCTGAGGACACCTTGCTCCGAACGCCGCGGTGGTGATGTCGGATCTCGGCCCCTCTCCTGCAACCCCCTGCGCCCTCCTCCCGAGGGGTAGGAGACTGTGGGAGCGGGGCAGCTGCTCGCTGTGGCGACCTGCACCTCCTGCGATCCATGATCAGCGTATGCTTGCTCCTGAGGAATTAGCGGTACCCGATAATCGTTGCCTCCAGCGTGGCTACTGGGACCATCCCGGGGCTCTTGGAAGAGCTCAGCTTCTGGCGCCTCATCCCCCCAGCTTGGGCTGAGGAGCGAGCCTTGTTCGCCCTCGTGAGGGTGCCCTTGGTCCATCATGCAGGGCATGTATTCTTCTGGCGCCGTAGTGCTCCGCGTGCCAGGCAACTCCGCTTGGCGCGCCCACCGTGGGGTGGTAGCGCGGCTGTCCACTCGGGCCGTGGGTTGCGTCGAGTCCTTCTTCTTTACAGACCGGGAGCAGGGGCAACGCCGCCGCCGGTCCGGTGCCGGCAGCCTCGCTGGCGTTGGAGTAGCCTTGGAGCCCGCGGGCGTGCGCGGAGCCCCCGCGCGGGCCACCCTGGGCTTGAGATGGGAGCTGGGTGCAGAAGGGGTGAGCCCTGAGGCGGCAAAGCCTAGGAGCTATGCCACCCGCTCCAGCAGCATGTCGCGGCCACCCTCCAGCAGCCTGCACTGCAGCAGCTCTCGGGCCACCGTGAGCGCGGCCCTCGAGTTCGCCTGGTCCCGGCGGGTGTACGGTGTCATGGTCGCAGCGTGATTGGAGGCCCTTGCTGCCGACCGCGCCTGCCACTGTGTGAGAGCGGTCGAAGCCTGTCCGCGTCACCCGCGGCCCGCAGCGCCCTGCGGACCGCGAGCTGCCTGGGGCACGGGGTCGCCCAAGGTGAGCGGCTCTGCGCGGGCGGGCCACGCCACCCAAGGATCTGGGTTGCCCGCTTGGTCGCCGGACATGGTGATGACGACGCGTTGGGACACGGAATGGTAGAAGGTGGATTCCGGTGCACCCCTACCTGGCGCGCCAAATGTCGGATTTCGGGTTCCGGCAGACCCTTGAGGTTCGAACACTGGGGTGCGCGCGGAGATTTCGCCTTCTACCTACCAGTACCCCACCTCCATGCTAAGATCTAAGCTATGAAAAGAACAACACAAGAGACACAGGATTTATACTGGTTCGGGCCACCGATGTGGTGTAATACCCTACTCCAGTTTGTGGTGTGGTGGACTGCCTCTTGGGCTGATGATGATGAACAATACAAGGAAGAACATCCTCGCGAGGGTCTGTTCTTAGCTGGGGCGATGAACTGCTAGGAGGAGTTCAGTCGCCCTTCTCTCTCTCTCTATCCGATTGCTTGATTGATTCCTCTCTCTTCGTCCCTTCTCGATCTACGTGTCTCTTCTCATTCTGATTGCCTCTACCCTGGGGGTGGCTAGTCCTATTTATAGGTAAAGGCCCTGGGCCTCTTCCCAAATATTGAGCGGGAAGGGCGCCAACAATTGGCCATTTTGAAGGGGAACATATGGTACACTTATCCTGACTAAAGTTGGTCCTCGCCTGCCAAAGGCTCTGGTGGTGATGCTGGCTTGGGCTCCACAATGACTTCTTCCCTGCCGTTGGGCTGGTCTTGGTCTCGTTGCACCAAAATGGGTGCCTTTGCTTGATGCTCTCGCCTGCGCTTGCTCCCTTTGCACCAAAGAGGAAAGGAGGACACTGCGCGGGCTGGCGCCCGCCTGGCGCCCTCGGTCGTCATGGCTTGCGTCACGGGCACCTCGTGAGGTACCCCGCCTTGATCTCTCCGCCTCCTCGCGAGTCAGCCTGATGAGGCCGCGCCTGAGGAAGCTCCGTGTCGTCCGCCCCGTGAGGCTTGGCCCCTCACGAGGGTCTTGGGTCTGTGTTGATGAAGATGGGCCGTGCTGGGCCCCCCTTGAGCCACACCGCAGGCCGCAGGTAGGCAAGTCTGGGGACCCCCGTTCCCAGGACGCCGACAAGCGCAGCCCGGACGCTCGTGTGGCAGTTTCATGTGTAGAGTAGTTTAGGATAGTGTGTACCGTGCGTGTAAGCTTAAAATCGTTGGGGTCGGCTCCATGCTATGTGGCCGTCTCAAAGTTTTTTCTAGAATTAAAATAGTCTTCTGGCCCTACCTGACACCCTGGTGATTATAGTTTGCACGCTCATCTGGTCAAGACAGGAATGTATATTTTAATTTGTTTTTTTTTGAAAAGGGGGGACTCCCCGGCCTCTGCATCAGAACGATGCATACGGCCACATATATTTTAATTTGTGGTGGGTAAATGTTAGAGGTTGCATCAAATATATTGTACACTGCTGGTCTTTCAGCCAAGTTTAGAGGCAAGCATGTGGGGCCAGTGCTATGATGTGTCACGTCAACTCGTACAACGAGGAGAAGCTTGATTTTACTACACGCCTTCTCCCTCACCCATGCGCGCGGTTGCTCGCAAACGAGGACAGGCTTTTGCTTAGTAGTACTTCTTCAACAAGCTATCCGTCCCGCCCGCTCCCTCACCCACTGTTCTTGCCTCCTGTAACCAGCACTGCATCGCCTCTTGGCCTTAATGTTTTATTAGTATAGTACTCCCTCCGTTCCAAAATATAAGTCTTTCTAAAGATTCCAGCAAGTGACTCCTACATACGGAGCAAAATGAGTGAATCTACACTCTAAACTATGTCTACATACACCTGTATGCTGTATTCTATTTGAAATAGTATCTAAAAAGGTTTATATTTATGAACGGAGGGAGTATATGGTATTTTTATTCCAGTCGTAACGTTTTCACTGTGAGGTGGGGCCGCAGTTGAGCAAACCCACCCCGCCCACCGGGCGTCGGCCGAGTTTAAAACTAGAAGAGAGAAACGAGGGAGTTTAGAATTAGAATCAAATGGGACTCGTGTTTATAGAATAGGAGTACTGAGCACTCGTGCCTCTTTTTTTTGAGGGAAAAATTAGTCATATGTCTAGTACCACTAGTTGGTGCGTGCGACCTATAGCTGTCATCACTTTAGGTCTCCTTTTCGAACCGCGGCTATGCTTCACAGTACATATTATTTCACACATTTATCCTCCTATATGTACTCCTAGGCTATTTCCATGTGCTCCCATTCGCCGACATGTGGGACATAGAGCATCTGGGTCGTAGTCCATGCACGACTCGGAGCATATGCCGGGGTACTTTACATTTCAGACCTCACGAATTACATGCAACCCCCCCCCCCCGCAGAAGAATAAATAAATGAATGAATTACTACATGAAACCGGATTATTTTCATGGAAACCGGAGCATGTTCATTAAATTTTGGACATAACACATTTATAAAAAATGACCGGACAGAAACCAGCCTAAGGGCCTCTTTGATTTTTCCCGCAAAAAAAGGGCCTCTTTGATTCGCATGGTACTGAAAACACAGGAATGGGGAAAGTATGATGGCGATGAACCGAGACGAGGAGAACTCTAACACAGTTAGAGGTTAGAGTTGGATTCTACTCCCTCCGTCCCATAATATAAGAACATTTTTGGCACTATACTAATGCTAAAAATGTTCTTATATTATGGGACAGAGGAGTAACCCTGAACTAACTCTAAACCAAAGAGGTGTATGGATGGCAGGGTTAGATTGACAATAAATGCTCTATCTCAATCATTTGACTACTTTGGACCCTATTTCTTGCCGGATTTGGAGGGTGTTTGGATACGTTTTAGTTCCATGACTAAAAGTAGTGATACTAAAACTTGCTAGCCTCACCCATGCTTGGATCCAAATACTAAAGAGACTAAAATCAAGTTAATGAGCATTTATTATCCTCCAAACCCTCCAATCCAGAACTTGCCTGTGTTAAAGGAGAGGAGTTAAATGAGGAGAGAGATGAATAATCCACATTTTAGTAGGGGTACCCCTGACTAATTTTTTTTAGTTTTAGCTCCTCTTTAGTCAGGGGTGCTTGGAACTTTTAGCCTCTTAAAGAGACTATTTTTAGTCAGACTAAAATAAGTCCCTTGGATCCAATCACCCTCTTGGTGTGGCCGGCTCTTCCGTGGCCTCCTCCCGCTCACAATTGACATAAGCGAACCATCTATACAAATCAAGCATGCAAAACATGATAATTTTTACTTTGTCCATACAAATGAGATATCCCACTTAAACATACAAGTCGTCATTCAAGCTTCACAAAATAAAAAAACACTACATGAAACAAAGAATGAGCTAACTCATCACGGAAGTCATTTACGATAGGGAGGGAGCCCGGAGCCCCTCACGCACCGAGGGAGGAGCTCGCCGTTATTGCTCTGGAGGAAGGCTCTGTAGAGCCCAAGCCCCGGGAACCCCTCCGACGCCGGCCCTTACGAGTTGAGGTCGACACCGGCATGGGTAGCAGGGCCGCTTGCCACCGACTGGGAACTGAATCTTTGGGCCTCTAGAAATAATGCAAGCTTGTAACTAAAATACCGAGAAAGGTGAAATGAATCTTTGGGCCTCTAGAAATAATGCAAGCCTGAAACTGAAATACCTAGAAAGGTGAACTGAATCTTTGGGCCTCTAGAAATAATGCAAGCCTGAAATTGAAATACCTATAAAGGTGAACTGAATCTTTGGGCCTCTAGAAATAATGCAAGCCTGAAATTGAAATACCTAGAAAGGTGACGTGAATCTTTGGTCCTCTAGAAAGATTTATTACCTCCTCAAGCAGCATCAAACAATTCCATGCGTGCACCACAAATCTATACCATGTTTGATCATGATCTACTTTTCCAAATCAGAATTAGCGCTAGAGCAAGCAAGATCACTGATATGGCCATGAGACAGAGAAGGAACGAACAAACTCACCCCTCTTGCGACCTCCCTGGTAGATGCACCGCCGCCGTGCACGAAAGAGGGAGAAAAACGACTGGTGAAGGGGGAGCGGGGTGACCTTCGAAGGCCGGAGGGAGAGGGCGGCCGGAGTAGGGCGGCGGAGGTTGGAAGGAGAGGGCGGCCGGAGGAGAGAGAGGGCGAGCGGCCCTATGGGGAACAGAGAGGAGTCGTGCGTTAGGTGGGGGAGCGATCTGGTGCGGGCAGGGGAGATTTTTTAGTTCTCTTCTAGTGGGCCTGAGGATAACTAACCCAATTAGAACCTCTCCACCGGGCTAGTTTTTTTAGCTAGGTTAGAGCAAACTAGCTCAAACTAACCCCTCTTGTTTCGATAATTTTAGGCTATTTCAACCCAAACTAGCTCTAACTCAGGGATCCAAACAAAGAGGAGTGTACTGTACTTGCTACAGTGTGTACCGTAGCACACTATTTTTTATGGCCATATCACCACATTGTTTTCTACTGCTGGTTCACTTGGCCACCGTGGTTCGCACTACTGGTTCACTGGGCTGCCGTGGTTCGTACTCCTCCGACCTGAGTAGTACTCCCTCCGTTCCTAAATATAAGTCTTCGTAGATATTTCACTGTGGACCACATACGGATGTATATAGATGCATTTTATGTGTAGATTCACTCATTTTTCTCCGTATGTGGTCCATAGTGAAATATCTCCAAAGACTTATATTTAGGAACGGAGGGAGTAGTATAGTACTAGTATATACCGCATCATTCTTTGCTCGTTCTTACTACTCCGACATGTGGGAGAGCCAGCATCCGGGTCGACGTGTCATGCACCAGATTAGAGCGCGGAACGGAAGGGGGGCATCACCCCGGTCGGAGCGCCAGTAATTCATGACTATAGTGAGTGGTCATATCACAAGTCTTTCCAGCAGTAACGCGCCGTCAAATCACACAGCCCCACTCACTCACCCTCCTCGCCTCTCTGTCAAACCGCCTACCCGAAAACTGCCACGCGTACTGCCTGGGAAAAGCCCCGCCCTCAACTTTTAACTACGCGAAAATAGTTCGAGCTTGTTCGTGCTATATAAATACAGTAAGTACTGTATGTTTATTCACCCGTGGGGTTGTTCAATGAATGGAGGGGCGGGGAGCACAAGTGAACAATACTGTAGTACTACTAGTAGTAAGTAGGAGTCGTACAGTAGTCACCTTAAATAGAGAGTTTCTTTTCTTTAATGCCACGTACACAAATTGAAACGCTTGTTGTGGAGAGAAAAAAGATAATCACTCCACTATATATGGACGCAGGGGCCTGAGCGCTTGCTTTACTAGGTTTGCTCTATTCATTCTCTCATCCTCTCCAGATATAAACAAGACAGCGGTAGCGACATTTTCTCTCTGCTCACCGCTGGTCACAGATCCGGCCGGATCCCTTCGGTCGGTGTGTGTAGAGGACTAAAAGGTGCATCGTTCACGCGGTCATCGCCGCGGAGGGAGGAAACCCACAGCTGCCGGAGGGGCCCGATCCTCTGCCCATGCCGTTCTCTCCGACACAACACCGGCTCGGGAGGTCCTCCAACCCTTCTTCCTCCCTGCCGTATTGTCCGCAGATCCGACCTGCCGCCGCCGACATCCCGGCGACCCTCGGGTATAAGTTCTTTGAAAGCGGCCTTGCTCTACTTCCCCAGCTCCCCACGTGTCTGCATGTGCATCTTTTTCTACTCCCATCAGCTCTTCCAAAGCCACATAAATTTTTAGTATTATTAGAGGTAAAGCTACTTCATGCATTCGAATCTAGGGCTTTGTTCAAACAACAAAGAAAGGGGGGAAAGTTGTAGCATGAATCTAGGACTTGATTTAAAGAGGAAATAATATGGTGAAAGTAGTAGAGACCGGATACCCAACCGGTCTCTTGGTTGAAAATGGAAATAATGGGAAAACGCAGTACAAACTGGATAAGGAACATATCTATTATTGGTTTAAAAAAGGATAGAAAGTGGCGGCTGGTGGACAAGTCAACAGAGTATGTCCAGGATTAGATTTGCTGCCATCACATAGTAAAAGGTCTCCGGGATTAGATTTGCTGCCTTCACATAGTAAAAGGTCTCAGGTTTCGATTTTCTTCCCTCACATAGTAAAAGGTCTCAGGATTAGATTTGCTGCTCTCACATAGTAAAAGGTCTCTAGGATTAGATTTGCTACCCTCACATAGTAAAAGGTCTCCAGGATTAGATTTGCTGCCCTCACATAGTACAAGGTCTCCATGATTAGGTTTGCTGCCCTCACATAGCATGAACAAACTTGGCATCACCACTTTATGCCTCCTTGTAGGTACAGTGTACTGATGCGTCCACTGTCGCATTCCTTATACCAATGTTTTGCTGTTGTTAATGTAAGGGCGCATGTAAAATGAAGCGATCACACTGTTACCTTAGGGACATGTCTAACCAGTGTTATTGTTAATCTAATGCCTCCAGTGATAAGATGCAATTAAACTGCATTACAAATGGCACTCCTTCTGTTTCCCCCAGTATGATAAGTAAGTTGCTCCTTTACGTTACTGAGTGTCCTGGTGTCCCCACGGTCCCATGCCCTTAAACCAACTCTTTAGCTGCAGTTGAATTACTGTGTTTGGTAAACAAGCAATGCCACCATTAAAGTAATCCCATATTTGAGGAATCTCATTGTTGATCGTAATGCTTCTGGTAACATGACGCATTGCTGATGTTTTAAAATTTCTACTATCCTTGCGTGATTGCCATGAACATAATTAAGATGCTTCTTTTCATTTTGTATATGTTTCGTATATTCTTATTGACCAGCAACTGTTTACTTTCTATCTTTTTGTGTAGATAGGGATATCCATTTCACCCTGTTGCTATGTGACCTTTTGGTGAACTGCACAAAACACTTTTTTTGGAATGAGTGTCTTATGCAGTTCAACTAAAATGTCACGTGGGCAACATCTCTCAATTTTGGTGGAATTGCACAAAATGGTGATTGGAGTTTCCAAAATCTCCGTCAAGTTCTGCTGGTAATCTCGTGCAACATTTTATTAGCCTTTGCAAGATGAGCCGTCACTGTCACCACAATGGCACTTTATTTTAGTGGAACTGCACAAAAGGATAACAAAATTATAGTTGCACCTTACATGAGCCGGACAGCCAACCTTAATGTTCCCTCAATTTTAGTGCAACTACTAAAGAAGAACCTGCCAGCTCATGAGAGCATGTACTTCTTGCTAGCTGAATGATGCAATCTTTGCTTCATTTCAGGTGAACTGCAGAAAAAGGCGCATGAATTGAATCATGGAACTCAAGGCAGGCTTCATCCGAGTGGAGGTGCAGGTTGAGTAAAGGAGGCCACTATTAAAGTGAAATCACGCTCTCCTGGTTTGTGCTATGCAAACAGGAATACTCAACTACAGATGTTGTGACGGTCAAGAGCATTCGCCAAGTTCTTCGATTGTATGACATGGCTAGCCAAGATGGATTTAATCCCGATATTCACTTTATCAAAAGGCTCTAATGGGTTGCTTCTGAATCTTGCAAGTTGGGAATCAGTGAGATGTGTAGGCATCTTTGTTGTACTTATTATTTGAATCTTATTTGCTGGTTCTGAATCTTGCAAGCTGGGAATCAATGAGATGTGTAGGCATCTTTGTTGTACTTATTATTTGGATCTTATTTGTTGGTTCCGAATCTTGTAAGCTGGGTAACACGACATGACGATGCAGAGGACAACAACCATAACAAACAGTTCAAACTTGGTAGTATTATCTTTGTGAAAGTGCGACAAATGTGCTGATCGTGTGCGTCCTGAGAATAATAATTCTAATTGTTGTGCATGTTGATCCTGTGGCACTGATAGAAAGAGTGAATGCATTGCTTGTTTTAAGTATAAATTTCTATTAAAGCTAATTAAATTTAAGTAAAGTGACCACTAACTCCTGTTATTACAGTACCAATATAGACCCACTCGTGAACCGATGTGTGGCCGAGGGTGCATCTTCTGCCGGGCGTGCAGCGGGCGAGGGAGGGGTAGTAACTGTTGTCGCCTGTACACACTCAGATTACTATTGAATCCAGTTCCCTAGGAGCTAAAAAACGAACTGCTGCCGCCGCCTACACACTCGTTCACTCGAAGAGACACCAATGGCGATCCGAGGGGTGAGCCTGCTGGATATGGACTTCAGCAAGGAGTTCCCCTTTGAGTTCTCCGTTCAGTCCTATGGCTGCACCAAGTTGAATGTGATGTACACCAACGATACAGACTCCGTGAAGCTCTGCCTTGCCTCAGTCCTATGGCTGCACCAGGTTCTGGAGCATTTGCCCGTTTCATCGGCAGCGCCGACTGCACCTTCACTATGGTGGAGAGAAGGAAGAACGCGACGATTCGGCCATCTGGTGCAACAAGCTTGTCGACATCTAGAAGCAATACAAGACCATCAGCAACGGCCAGGAGAAGGACTCCGTGGTTGTCCTAGCTGAGACCATCATCGACACCTAATACGCCAACATGAAAGAAGACAACCTGAACACGTGGGAGGTACCTCTGAATCTAGCCTACATAACCTACGCGGCCAAGGACGCATACGCATGCTATGACATGTACAGGCAGATCTTGGACATGAGGGCGTGTCTGCTTCCCGTAACCGACAAGTACACGGACAGCCGCAGCGTCATGATCAAGCGTGCCAGGAAGGTCTAGATGTTGTACTTTATCTGTTTATAAGCACCTTTATCATCTGAGTGTTTCATGCATTAGCCTATGTGTCGTAATTATCTGTTTTGTCTGAAATATTTCTTTTAAGAACCCATTAACCTGATTGCTTTTTTAGTGGCTATTTGCTTATGTATATAAACTAGTTCACTTGTCTGTAAAAAAACTAGTTCACTCGGCTGCCGTGCTTTGAATCTCCTTCCTCCCAACATATTCCCCTCCTCAGGTGGACCCAGCAGGTCTCTGAATTTTCCCCCACTTTCTTTTTTGATGTAAACAGAGTTTTCTCCCAGTACTTTCCCCTAGAACCAACTCAACTGTCCCACGTCTAGCCTAAAAAATAATAATACCCCACGTACTATTAACTCATCAAATTAAAATGATTTTTATTTCGTAAGTTGAAAGTTCTTACAAAATAATAATAATAATGGTTTATATATAACTTGGCAAGTTAACTCCTAGTGATTGTGTACATAAGCTTGCAAAGATTTTGCTCGCATGCAATCATGTGTTTATGTTTTTATAACATTTCTCCGTCTAGCCCAACAGGATATTTTCACCTAGCCCAGCAAGTCCGCGGATTTCGAGAAAAATGCAAATGGGATTTAAACGGGCTGCATAGATGCTACATCATTGTTTCACCCAACCCACCAAATGGACTGAAAAAACGTTCCCCCCGCTGACAGGTCGGACCCACCAGCTATATCTTCGCACGCAAGGAAGTGCCTCCTTATTACGCACCAAAAAATGAATACCCCCTGCTAGCTGGGACCCACCATAGTGGGTGGCTGACTTGTGGGCCTAGTAAGTTGACGAGGACGGAGGGCTTTTTCAAATTAGTCAATATGAACAATTCTAGCTCCAGTGACCCAACGATGTCCATCCAACGGCCATAGTGCTTCTTCAACCTCTGGCCTTCTTGCTCCAGCCGCCCAAAGCAGCGCCGGTCGTGTCGCGTGCTCCTGCCTCTCGTGGCCGGCTATGATGCCGCGGAGGCCTCACCGGCCCCTACTACTCCCACCGCTGGCCCAGGCTATCCCTCTACACACCCACACCCCCTGTTATTCTGCGGCGATGGCAGCCTCATGTCGCGGCCAAACCAGTGAACCCTCGTACTCCTATCCGCGTGGGCATCCACTGCCGCGTCTTCCCCGGCTCCGCGTCGTCCCCTTCCTAGGCATCGTCATCATCCACTGCCTTGGTGCTCTCGGCACGGCGTGGTCAATGTGGTCAACGACCGACTTCCATCGGAAGAGTACTGTACATGGAGAGGCTGACAGTTGGGTCCATGGCCACAACCCAGTTTTTTTGTGATTTGCCAAGTAAGTCGCTTTGTCATGCCTATTGGGCTGCAATTCTTTCAAGACGGGGAGAGCTTCATTCAGCTGGCCGAGAAAATGGCCCATCAGTAATGAGAAATGGGTTGTACATTTTTAAAACACATCAAACCGGCAATTAGTTTAAATATCTTTTTTTTCATTTTGGGATTTTAAATTACATTAATTTTTATGCGTGGAGAATTTGTTGGATTTTATATTGATATACATTTATTTTTAAAATCAGTTTGAATGTGAGTCGAAATTTCGGGATTAAAAACAGTTCGGACCGCACCGAAATATGCAAAATTTCATATAATTTTTTAACCGTGGCCACAATATGGGCTGTAATGCTAACAAAAAGAATATGGGCTCCAAAAAAACCTTAAGAATTAGCAAATGGGCTGTAAATTATTAGAAATAATGGTAGATGGGTTGTATGGTGTTTTCCATAGATTTGAGGCTTTCCTAAAAAAAGGTTGACGCACAAGCCGTGACTGTTGGATGTCCATCGAACGGCCGTCGTGCTTCTTCAATCTCTGCTCTTCCTGCTCCAGCCGCTCAAACAAGCGCCGGCGGGACTGCCTGCTCCCTCCTCCTCGCGGCCGGCTGTGCTGCCGCGCAGGCCTCACCGCCCCACCGTACTCCCATCGCTGGCCTAGCCATCCCTCTACTCACCCACACCTGCTGTTATTCTCCGGCGACAGCAGACGAACCAGTAAACCCTCGTACAGTTGTACTCCCCTCCGCGTGGGAAACAACTGCCGAGTCTTCCCTGCCTCCGTGTCGTTCCCTTCCTAGGCCTCGTCGTCGTCTACCGCCCTGGTGCTCTCGGCGCGGCCAGGTCAACGTGGTGAACGACCGACATGCATCTGAAGTGGACTGTACGTGGAGAGGCCGACAGCTGGGTCCACGGCCGCACGCAAGGAAATGCCTCCTTATTACGCGCAAAATAATGATTCCTCCACCTGACATCAGGGACCCACCGAAAGGGCCTCTGTATTTCGCGAAAAAACGTTACCGCCACTGACAGCTCGGACGCACCAGCTATATCTTCACACGTAAGGAAGTGCCTCCTTATTACGCACAAAAAAATGAATACTCCCCCTGTTAGCTGGGACCCATTATAGTGGCAGGCTGACTTGTGGGCCTACTAAGTTGACGGGGATGGAGGGCTTTGTCAACTTAGTCAATATGCACGATTCTAGCTCTAGTGACCGTACGATGTCCATCCAACGGCCGTAGTGCTTCTTCAACCTCTGGTCTTCTTGCTCCAGCCGCCCAAACCAGCGTCGGTCGTGCCTCGTGCTCCTGCCTCCCGTGGCCGTCTGCGATGCGGCGGAGGCCTCACCGCCCCCTACTACTCCCACCGCTGGCCAGGCCATCCCTCTACTCACCCACACCCCATGTTATTCTGCGGTGACGGTAGCCTCACACCGTAGTGAACCAGTGAACCCTCGTACTCCTCTACGCGTGGGCATCAAATGCCGCGTCTTCCCCGGCTCCGCGTTGTCCCCTTCCTAGGCCTCGCCGTCGTCCACCTCCCTGGTGCTCTCGGCGTGGCGTGGTCAACGTGGTCAAGGAACGGCTTCCATCGGACATGGACTGTACGTGGAGAGGCTGACAGCTAGGTCCATGGCCGCAGCAAGGAAGTGCCTCCTTATTACGTGCAAAATAATTGTTCCTCCACCTGACAGCGGGGACCCACCGGACGGGCCACCGTATTTCGCCCCCTGGCTGCTGGGACCCACCAGCTACATCTTCGCACGCAAGGAAGTGCCTGACAGTCGGGACCCACCTGGTCGAAGCGTAAGTAGTGTTTTCATTCTGGTCGCGAACGTGTACGTACATATATACTGGTCGATGTAGAGGCGCGCGCGTGTCGCAGTAGAGGCGCGCACGTAGCATGTACACATACATACAACGGCCAGGGTGCAAGAAAGAAAATACAGCCACGTATGTGTACATACTGGCGGGGTCTCGAACGCCTACTCGCGCATACGTACAACCAGGGCTCATGTACATGGCTGGGTCGGAACGGAGAAACAACGTCGTCGTCGTGTTCATGGGGAGGCAACGGAATGCGTGGTCGTGTTCATCGGGAGGGCTTGGACAGAACATGCGATGGAAACGAGGCCTAGCGTACCGCAGAATGGAGGAAACGGCCTTGTGTTCGACGGGCCACGTTCGAAACAGGATCCTGTTCATCGGGAGGGGTCTGGCGTACCGCAAAACGGAGGAAACGGACCTCCTACGGTCAAAACGGGGGTCCTGTTGATTGGGAGGGGTGTGGCATACCGCAAAACGGAGGAAACGGACTTGTGTTGGAGCGCTACGGTCGAAACGGGGTCCTGTTGATCGGGAGGGGTGTGTCGTACCGCAAAACGGGACTCCACGGGATACTGTTCATCTCCACCGTCGACCCCCGCCAGCCTCCACGGTCTCCTGTTCATTCAGCCTCCACCGCGCGCTACTCCACCGGCTACCGTTTAACCACCCCTCCACCGTCTACTGTTCATCCAGCCCTCCACACCACGGGGGCCTGTTCAACCACCCCTCCACGGGCACCCCTCCACCTTCTACTGTTTATCCAGCCCTCCACACCACGGGGTCCTATTCAACCAACCCTCCACGGGCACCCCTCCACCGTCTACTGTTCATCCAGCCCTCCACACCACGGGGTCCTGTTCAACCACCCCTCCACGGGAACCCCTCCACCGTCTACTGTTCATCCAGCCCTCCACACCATGGGGTCATGTTCATCCACCCCTCCACCGTCTATTGTTCATCCAGCCCTCCACCACACCACGGGTTCCTGTTCATCCAGAGGCAACGCCACCGCTCACTGTTCATCCAACCCCCCCCCCCGCCCCCCGCAACACTCAATGTTCATCCCAGAGGCAACATCGATCGGCTTCAGTTAGCAGCGATCGATCACTCGGGTTCAGTAACACGTAGCCTGCGGCGCAATCGCTCGGGTTCAGTTAGAGCCTAACACCTCGCTCGGGTTCAGTTAGAGACAACGCCTCGCACACATGCGCGTACGTGTACGAGAAACGCGCATCGCTCGGGCCTCGACCTCCCACCGTAACCGGGAACTCCCCGAAATTTTCCTCCCCCTCGCTTCTACCACGGTTTTTTCCGTCATGGACGGCCCAAAGAATGTCATGCAGCTGCGTCTCCGGCCCGCCCAGGACGAAAAGCCAATTTTCTGTCATGATTTTTTGTCATAGAAGTAGGAGCCCACCACATCTATGATGATACCGGGTTTTGTCACAATTATCGTCATAGAAGTGCCATATGTATGATAGAAAAAAATTTCGTTCGGCCCAAAATGTCACAGATGTGTCTTTTTTTGTAGTGTTAATGACTGATGGTGGTTCACATTTTATTCATGGTGCTTTTAATAAAATGCTTGCTAAGTATGATGTTAATCATAGAATTGCATCTCCTTATCACCCACAGTCTAGTGGTCAAGTAGAATTGAGTAATAGAGAACTCAAATTTATTTTGCAAAAGACTGTTAGTAGATCTAGAAAGAATTGGTCCAAGAAGCTTGATGATGCATTATGGGCCTATAGAATTGCATATAAAAATCCTATGGGTATGTCTCCTTATAAAATGGTTTATGGAAAAGCATGTCACTTACCTCTCAAATTAGAACATAAGGCATATTGGGCCATTAAAGAGCTCAACTATGATTTCAAACTTGCTGGTGAGAAGAGGTTATTTGACATTAGCTCACTTGATGAATGGAGAACCCAAGCCTATGGGAATGCCAAACTGTTTAAAGAAAAAGTTAAAAGATGGCATGACAAAAGAATACAAAAGCATGAGTTTAATGTAGGTGATTATGTATTATTGTACAACTCTTGTTTAAGATTTTTTTGCAGGAATACTTCTCTCTAAAAGGGAAGGTCCTTACATTATTGAGGAGGTCTATCGTTCTGGTGCCATAAAAATCAACAACTTCGAAGGCACAAATCCGAAGGTGGTGAACGGTCAAAGAATCAAACATTATATCTCACGTAACCCTATAGATGTTGAAACCAATGTTATTGAAACTGTAACCCCGAAGGAATACATAAGGGACACTTTCCAGAACGTTTCAGACTCCGAAAAGGAATAGGTATGTGGTACGGTAGGTAAACCGACTCCAAAACAGTTCTTATTGAATTTTTTCTCCGTTTTGGAATATTTAGAAAAATAGAAAAATAAGAAGCAGTCCGGGAAGGACACGGGGGCTCCACGAGAGTGGAGGGCACGCCCTACCCCCTGGGTGCGCCACCTGCCTCGTGGGCACCTCGTGCGCTCTCCAGACTCCGTTTTCTTGCATGCTACGTATTTTGGTTGGTAAAAATTCATTATATAAACTCCCAAAGGTTTTGACTCTCATGTCACACAAATATCCTCTGTATTTGTTTCGAGCTGTTGCTGCTGTAGATTAGAGCAAGATGTCTTCTCAAGATTCAGCCGTGGAGAGCATGGTGTCTCATCCGGCATCGAGATCAAGGATAAACAGCGATGCTGATCACTTTGGGCCATCAACGGAGGAAGAGATGGAGGCTGATTTGAAGAGGATAGTTGCCATGGAGAAGGATCAAGAAGTCACTTCTCGCTTCCGAGCTGGATTAACGATGGGGGAACTATAGACCTCGGCTATTCCAAACTCGGTTATCCCTTCCAATGTCAGATTTCTTTCTTACGAGAATATAAAAAAGAGTGTTACTTGTTCCCCCATAGCTATGCAACATCCATGGGTACAAGGAGCTTTAACTGTCACGAGTAAGCTCCGCAAGGAGATAATGGATCTCAAGCAGCAACTCAATAAGCTTGAGGAGGAGAATCGTATCCCGAGGAGTATCATCGCCAAGAATATCACACCACCACCTCCGAAGAAGGAGACATAATCATATGGGTATGGGCACTCCCCTTGGCAGCTGCCAAGCTTGGGGGAGGTGCCCCAATATCGTATCACCATCACATCTCTATCTTTACCCTTTTTCTTAGTTCGTTCCTTTTAGTAGTATCTTGATTTAGTAGAATAAAAGTTTTTGGTATGATCTAGTTTTGAGTTTTTCTTTATGGTCCCTTTATGTAGTCGAGTCTGTGAGCTATATAATAAAGATTAGTGTTGAGTCAAGGGCTTGATTATTTTGCTATGATCTTGAGTGAATAAAAGAAAAAGAAAGAATAAAAAGAAACAAAGAGATCATACTGATCTTATGAAGAGTAATGACTTCACATAGAAAGCGTATGATGATTAAAAGTTGTTGAGAGTTGACAAACATAGTTTTGGTCATTGTTGCAATTAATAGGAAGTAATAAAGAAAGAGAGGTTTCACATATAAATATACTATCTTGGACATCTTTTATGATTGTGAGCACTCATTAAAATATGACATGCTAAAGAGTTGATGTTGGACAAGGAAGACAACGTAATGGGTTATGTTTTCTTATATCTGAGATAAAGTATATTGTCATGGATCATCCAACATGTTGAGCTTGCCTTTCTCCCTCATGCTAGACAAATTCTTTGCACCATGTAGAGATACTACTTGTGCTTCCAAATACCCTTAAACCCAGTTTGCCATGAGAGTCCACCATATCTACCTATGGATTGAGTAAGATCCTTCAAGTAAGTTGTCATCGGTGCAAGCAATAAAAATTGCTCTCTAAATATGTATGACTTATTAGTGTGTGTGAAAATAAGCTTTATACAATCTTGTGATGTGGAGGAAATAAAAGCGACGGACTGCATAATAAAGGTCCATATCACAAGTGGCAATATAAAGTGACATTCTTTTGCATTAAGATTTTATGCATCTAACCCTGAAAGCGCATGGCAACCTCTGCTTCCCTCTGCGAAGGGCCTATCTTTTACTTTTATCTCTTACCCTTATGCAAGAGTCATGGTGATCTTCACCTTTCCTTTTTACATTTTATCCTTTGACAAGCACCTTGTGTTGGAAAGATCCTGATATATATATATATATATATATATATATATATATATATATATATATATATATATATATATATATATCCAATTGGATGTAAGTTAGCATGAACTATTATTGTTGACATTACCCTTGAGGTAAAAGGTTGGGAGGCGAAACTATAAGCCCCTATCTTTCTCTGTGTCCGATTAAAACTCCGTGTCGATGTCAAAACCGGCGGATCTAGGGTAGGGGGTCCCGAACTGTGCGTCTAGGCGGATGGTAACAAGATACGAGGGACACGATGTTTTTACCCAGGTTCGGGCCCTGTCGGTGTCAAAACCGGCGGATCTCGGGTAGGGGGTCCCGAACTATGCGTCTAGGCGGATGGTAACAGGAGACAAGGGACACGAAGTTTTACCCAGGTTCGGGCCCTCTCGAAGGAGGTAAAACCCTACGTCCTGCTTGATTAATATTGATGATATGGGTAGTTCAAGAGTAGATCTACCACGAGATCGAGGCTAAACCCTAGAAGCTTGCCTATGGTATGATTGTTGTATGTTGTCCTATGGACTAAAGCCCTCCGGTTTATATAGACCCTCCGGTTTATATAGACACCGGAGAGGGTTAGGGTTACACAAAGTTGGTTACAATGGTAGGAGATCTAAATATCCGCATCGCCAAGCTTGCCTTCCACGCCAAGGAAAGTCCCTTCCGGACACAGGACGAAGTCTTCAATCTTGTATCTTCATAGTCCAGGAGTCCGGCTGAAGGTATAGTCCGGCTATCCGGACACCCCCTAATCCAGGACTCCCTCAGTAGCCCCTGAACCAGGCTTCAATGACGATGAGTCCGGCGCGCAGATTGTCTTCGGTATTGCAAGGCGGGTTCCTCCTCCAAGTACTTCATAGAAGATTTTGAACACAAAAGACAGTGTCCGACTCTGCAAAATAAGTTTCCACATATTGGCATAGAGAGAATAATATTTACACAAATCTAATCTGCTGACGTATTCCATATCGTGACATCACACCACGGCCAAGTCTTTATTCGAATTGTTTTTACTCCCCCACCTCAGCGCATTTCGCGAGGCGGTTTCCTTGGCACGTCTCTTCAAAGAAGAGGTCGTGTCCCCTTATTTACGGGATTCTCATCAATAAGGACGTGGGTAACCAAACCGCGCCATTTATCACGGCGCTTGGGAGATAAGCGAGTATTACCAGGCTGGTGGGGACGCTTAACCGCATCCGCCCATATAAGGGGATAAGGATCCACCTTTTTACCTACGCCTTCTTCCTCCTTTGCCTATCCATCTTTCGCGCACTCGAGCTCCAACGCCCAAGCCCGCACTTCCCACCTCAACCTTCTCCAGCCATGTCCGGAGCGGGAGGCAAGTGGATGGTCTCCTCCGTTACGGAGGGACACGTCAAAAAACTGAGGAAAGCCGGATACTTGTCTAACGACATCGCGCACCGGCTTCCTGAAGAGGGGCAGCTCCTCCCCACCCCAAGGCCCCATGAGAGGGTAGTATTCCTTCCCCATTTCCACCGCGGACTGGGCTTTCCTCTCCACCCGTTCGTCCGGGGGCTCATGTTCTACTATGGCCTAGATTTCCACGATCTGGCCCCGAACTTCGTCCTCAACATCTCGGCGTTTATCGTCGTGTGTGAGGCTTTCCTCTGCGTCCGCCCCCATTTCGGCCTATGGCTCAAGACTTTCAACGTCAAGCCCAAGGTGGTGCGTGGCAACCAGGCGGAGTGCGGAGGCACCATGGCGGGCAAGATAGCCAACGTCCTTGGCTCGAGGGCTCCTTTGTGGAGACCCTGAAGGGGTGGCAATCGGGGTGGTTTTACATCATCGAGCCGCGCGATCCCAAATGGGTCGCGGCCCCCGAGTTCCGGTCCGGACCCCCTACACGGCTCACGTCTTGGAAAGAGACGGGCCTGTCATGGGGCAGTGAAGGAGAGGTAACCAGACTGCAAAAATGCATCCAAACCTTGGTGAACAAGCAACTCAAGCTTGTCAACATAGTCCAGGTTATGCTCGTCTACCGGATCCTCCCGTGTCAGCAACGGGGATTCAATTTGTGGGAGTTCGACCCGGCGCAGCACCCAACCCTGAGCAAGCTCTTCGACACAACGTACGAAGACGCCTGGAATGTGCTATTCAAAGGTGCCGAGGCTCCCGCATCTACTTTCGAGGACCGCGGATTCAGCACGTAGCTTCCCGCTAGTGCGGTAAGCTATTTTTACCTTTTACAGGATGTTGGTTTTCCATAGTTTGACTCTATGCGGGATCTAAACTCCCTTTCCTTTGACATGATTGACTGGCGAAGTCCGGACAGATCGACTATCCGGCTCCTTTGCCCGAAGACCCAGCCGATGCTCGCTTAGCGAAGCTGTTGGCTCCAGCACCTTACGTGGTGCCGGAGAAGAAGGCCAAGAAGAGGGCCACAGGGACTCGAAAGAGTTACTGGCGCCAGGAGGTGTCGGATTCTTCATCCGACGAATCCGAGACGCGCTCCTCCCGTGAAAATAAGGAGGAGGAAGAAGAAACCTCTCCCCCTCCAGCGGGGGGAGGAAAGAAAAGGAAGGCTGCCCCGACCGGGGAGGCCGAAGGGTCCAAGAAGGGGAAAACCCTTCCTCCGGACTACCCCGCCGATGCCGATGATGACGAAGAGGAGTGGTCGCGCAGGGCCAAGTGTCCGGCGGAATCGTAAGCATCCGGGCACCCGAGTAATTCATAGCATTCCTTTATTGCACAGCCTTTCCTTATGTCGAATATGATTATGCAGTCCGCCCAAGGCCGGGCTTGACGAGTCGTCAAGCGGCTCCCTAGATTCATCGGACGTGAATTCACTTCCGCCCGCCACCTGCCCCCGCCCTACAGGTGATGCCGAGGTGGCGTCCCAACAGGCTCCAAGCCAGGAGGAGGTGGTCCTGGAGGTGACACAAGGCGACCTCCCGGACTCCAGGAGTAAAGGGGATAAAACCCCCCAGGGCTCCGAGTCTGTCTTTGAGCCGGACACCGCGCCGGAATCGTCAACGGTTCCGGACCGCGGTAGGCGAACTCCTTCCAAGAGGAGCAAGCCTACTGAGCCGGCGGCCCCCGTCCAACCGGAGGCTCCGGACAATCTGCTGGAGGTGCTTAACGGCGCCTCCATCAACGAAGAGCACCGCACTATTATGAGTGTGGTGATCCAGAAGGTTCAGTCCGCCAGGAGCGGACTGACTAAAGCTTGTGCCAGCCTTCTAACAGGCTTCGAGGCAAGTGCAAGATATATAAAAAATATTACCGCATAGACTGTAGCCCCCTTATGCTCTGTTTGGCGTTCGAAAAGAAGCCAAATAGAGGATCTAATAAAATTCGCAGGAGTCTAACAGAAAAAGAGTCAATATGTGTATGCAGGCTTCGCTGTTGGCGACCGCCGCACTGACTGCGGAGGTGGGCACATTGAAGTAGGGCCTCAAGCGGACCGAGCAAGAGCTCGTCTTTGCCAAACGACAGCTCGAGGAGAAAGAAGGTAAAAAATACCTTATAGAGAAAAAAAGGAAATATGAAAGAGCAATTACAAAAATATGACAGGATTAACATGGTTATTGTAGGGGCCACAACTGAGGTGGCGACCCTCAAGCAAGCATTGGCCGGGGCCGATAAGAGAGCGTCCACGGAGCGCTCTGAGCGGGAGATGTATGAAGCCCAGGTTGGCGAGGTGCGGCAAGAGCTCCAGGATCTCATGAAAAAACATGAGAGTTTGGAGCTTGACTCAAAGACGCGAGCGTCCGAGCTCGCGGCAGCTATTGAAAATGCCAAGTCTGCCAAGGCTGAATCCCAGAAGGCCCTCCAGGAGTTGGATGCGGCGAAGAAGATAGCGGCGGGTAAGGCATTCTTTATGCAAAGCAAACATGTAAAAGTGAGCTTCTTGTTACTTACCAGAATCCGGAGCTCTCCAGGAGCATTCGCAGATCTTCCCCATAGCGTGTCCGATGCCGCCGCATTCTACCGAGCCGAGGAGGGCAGCTCGACGGAGAAGGTGTTCTGGTCACAGTATGCTGAGGCCGGACACCCAGTGCCCCTGAGCGACCAGCTGAAGCAGCTGGTCGAGCTCCACAAGGTGGCCGAACAGGCCATGAAGGGCCTCAAAGTTCGGCTGTGGCCTGGAGAGGCTCTGCTTGGGAGCTACTTCGGGCTGGTGCGGCGGCTGGTGGAGGCCTATCCAAGGCTCGAGGTCATCAAGCGCTCCGTTTGCATTAAAGTTGCCCGTAGGGCCCTTGCCCATGCTAAGGTGCACTGGGGCAAGCTGGATGGTGAGAAGCTTGTGAAGGACGGGCCACCGCCGGGGAAGGAGCATCGCAAGCCCGAGAACTAATATAAGGATGTTCTGAAGGGTGCCCGGCTTGTGGCGGATGAATGTTCCATGGATGTAATTTTGGAGTAAACTCGCTCGTGTTATCCTGTGCGCTGAAAACTTGTTCATGTGCGCTTAAGCAATGCGTTTTGAATTTAAAACATTACCTTCTGTGCGGCCGTTTATAAAATTTGAGAGATGGCGAGTCGTCGGCTTCTGCCCCCATGCCACTAGTGCTGGGGTGTTCGGGAGAAACCTGAGCGCTCTTTTCCCATGTATGGGTCCTTCGAGGGAGGCGCTCAGCACAACGAACAAGGCAATTAGACTATAGTGCTTGAACACTCTCACTTAGCCATAGAATTCTATAATTTTAAATTTCGGCGAAGCCCCTAGTGTTCAGAAGACCAAGTTCGGGGCGCTATCGACGCCTTTGTCCGGACAAAGCCGACTCCTCGCTCTAAGCGGCATAAGTCTTTAGGGACTCGAAAAACCTCTCGAACAGCGACCAGTCTCTCGCTTCATCATGACAGTCAGTTTTAGCTTTCTCTACTGAGGTGCTCCGCCCAGCTCAACTGGGGCACAATCGCAGTAGTTCTCCTAGTGCTACCTTAGCCGATACAACGGAACGTAAGGCACCAAAACATAGGAGCCGGGCAAACCCAACTATTGACCCAAGACATGATTCGTAGCCGATGCATATAATGCTATAAGTTCGGGGTGCCGCACTTGTTAAAGTGTTCAGACTTCTCACACCTTATAAGGGCGGTACTGAAGCCCCTGGCGTATTGACCATACCAAAGTGTACGGGTGCAACATGTCATTAATGAACATATATTTGTAAAAACAGTAATTCGAAACTAGACAAAAAGCTATGCATTGTTTATAAAAAGGCTGCGATCAAAGTAGAACGATACAACTAGTGCGATAAGAAAAAGTGGGACTATTTAACATGTCCTTTCCAGGGGCAGGCTGTGGAATAGTATGCAAAACAGGTATACTGCTTGTGATAGAGACCACCTGGGAGTTATATAATGCGGCGTAGCTTTTCTGGTTCCCTGGTTCTTGCATCGTTTGAGCGGCAGTTGGATTGCCGAACAGGTCTTCCGAAGTGTGGAGTCCTGAAAGTAAGAGAAAATAAAGAAATCGGCAGCCCCTAGTGCGGTTTAAGCCATGTTTCGGGCGCGCCGTGATGGTGCCCCTCCCCCTGTGCCCATGGTATTTTGAGAGCGTAGTTATGTACGCGAGGCACTGGTTTCGCTAGTTCGCGAGGGCTGGGGTTGGGGCCGCGTTGCTACGCCTGCTCGGAACGTGCCAGGCGGTCTTGTTGTAGGTTACGCCGGGTGCGCTTGACGATGTCCGGACGTTTAACGGCTGGACTGTTGAGCTGCCTTGAGAGGCTGCTTTGTACTTCCGCTGCGAGGGCCACCGTGTGTTCCTCCGTTCGGAGGGAGCGTTTGGTGTTTCCATTGACCGTGATTACTCCTCGAGGGCCTGGCATCTTGAGCTTAAGGTATGCGTAGTTCGGCACCGCATTGAACTTTGCGAATGCGGTTCGCCCGAGCAGTGCGTGATAGCCACTTCGGAATGGGACTATGTCGAAGATTAACTCCTCGCTTCGGAAATTGTCCGGAGATCCGAAGACCACTTCAAGTGTGACTGAGCCTGTACAGTTGGCCTCTACACCTGGTATGACGCCTTTAAAGGTCGTTTTGGTGGGCTTAATCCTCGAGGGATCTATGGCCATTTTCCGCACTGTATCCTGGTAAAGCAGGTTCAGGTTGCTGCCGCCGTCCATAAGGACTCTTGTGAGATGAAATCCATCAATAATTGGGTCTAGAACCAATGCGGTGAATCCGCCATGACGGGTGCTAGTGGGGTGGTCCCTTCGATCGAAGGTGATCGGGCAGGAGGACCATGGGTTGAACTTTGGGGCGACTGGCTCCATCACATATACATCCCTTAACGCATGCTTCCGCTCCCTCTTGGGGATGTGGGTTGCGTATATCATGTTCACCGTCCGCACTTGTGGGGGAAAACCCTTCTGTCCACTATTGTTCGGCGGCCGGGGCTCCTCCTCGTCATTGCTACGCAGCCCCTTGCCTCTATTTTCGACATTTAGCTTGCCTGCCTGCTTGAACACCCAACAATCTCTGTTGGTGTGATTGGCTGGCTTTTCGGGGGTGCCATGTATTTGGCACAAGCGATCGAGTATTCGGTCCAAACTGGACGGGCCCTGAGTATTTCTTTTGAATGGCTTTTTCCGCTGACCGAATTTATAGCCTCTGAATCCGGCGTTGACTGCCGTATCCTCGCTGCTGTCGCTGTTAACGCGGCATTTTTGCTTTTTCCGACGTGACCTGCCACGGTTGTCCTTGGTGTCCGAATTACCAAGGCTCTTGGTCAAGTTATTGCTACGAGCTAGCCAGCTGTCTTCTCCCACGCAAAAGCGGGTCATGAGAGTCGTGAGTGCTGCCATGGATTTCGGCTTTTCCTGTCCAAGGTGCCGGGCAAGCCACTCGTCACGGATATTATGCTTGAAGGCTGCTAGGGCCTTAGCGTCCGGACAGTCGACTATTTGGTTTATCTTTGTTAGGAACCGTGTCCAGAATTGCCTGGCCGATTCCTCTGGCTGCTAAATTATGTGGCTTAGGTCATCTGCATCTGGTGGTCGCACATAGGTGCCCTGGAAATTGTCGAGGAATGCGGCTTCCAGGTCCTCCCAACACCTGATAGATTCTGCTGGCAAGCTGTTAAGCCAATGCCGAGCTGGTCCCTTGAGTTTGAGTGGGAGGTATTTGATGGCGTGTAGATCGTCGCCGCGGGCCATGTGGATATGAAGGAGATAATCCTTGATCCATACCGCGGGATCTGTTGTGCCATCGTATGATTCGATGTTCACGGGTTTGAAATCCTCAGGGATTTGATGATCCATTACTTCATCTGTGAAGCATAGGGGGTGTGCGGCGCCTCTGTATTAGGCTATATCACGACGCAGCTCAAATGATCTTTGTCTATTGTGTCCGGCCCAGCCGGATTAATTATATCCGGAGTGACGATCACCGTCGTGTGCCGTGGGGCGTCCGCGTGATCCATATATTGATCTTCTTTGCTTTGCCTTGTCCTCCAATATGTCTCGCAGGTCTGGCGCATTTTCCCGTGCCTTAAAATGTTTTAAACGACGCCGGGGTGCGGCTTGAGTGGAGGGCCGAGAGGCCTCTCTGTCGCGGCCACGAGGTGGCCGGTCGGCCGTGTCATGCGCTGGTGATGTAGGTTTAGGTGCTTCCTCCTCTAATCGGGGTAGCAGCCTGCGCTTTGGGTAGCTCTTGGAGGGGCGTTCGAGTTCATACTCTTCGGCCGCAAGGACTTCAGTCCATCTGTAGGCTAGCAAATCTTGATCAGCTCTAAGCTGTTGCTGTTTTTTCTTGAGGCTGCTTGCCGTGGCCATAAGCCTGCATTTGAAACGCTCTTGTTCGACGAGATCCTCTGGCACGACAAATTCGTCGTCGTCGAGGCTTGGCTCGTCTTCGGAGGGAGGCATATAATTGTCATCCTCGACCTCTCTGTCTGCCGCTCTCTCGTGAGGGCAAGCTTCTCCATCCTCCTGCGCTGAATCTTGCTAGAGGGGGTGTTCTTTGGCGCTATCCGGAGTATTATTATCTCCTATGCCGGAATCACCGTTTTTGCTTTGGCGCGATTTAGAGCGGCGCCGCTGACGCCGGCGCTTGTTTCTTGGAGGGGTCATCCCCCGCTGTTCCATCGCCATCTCCTTCTTTTGGGGTATCCACCATGTATATGTCATACGACGAGGTGGCTTTCCAGTGCCCTATAGGTGCTGGTTCTTGGTCTTCTCCTACATCGGCGTCCATACCGTCGATGTCTTCGGAGTCGAAGTCGAGCATGTCGGTTAAATCATCGACAGTGGCTACAAAGTGGGTGGTGGGTGGGCTTTGAATTTCTTCGTCGTCTGTATCCCAACCTTGCTGACCGCAGTTCGGCCAGGGCTCTCCTGATAAAGAGAGAGACTTTAGTGACTTCAGAATATCGCCAAAGGGCGAGTGCTGAAAGATGTCCGCGGCGGTAAACTCCATGATCGGCGCCCAATCGGATTCGATCGGCAGGGGCGCGGGGGGCTTGGAGTCCGGAGAGGAGTCTGGCCCCACGGAGTCACGGGCCTTGCGGAGTGCGGGGCTGGTGTTCGGCTCGATCGCCGTTGGGATCGCAGCCCCCGAGGTGGCGTCCAACCACTCATCCTCGATCGGCGCAATTGGTTCCGAATCCAGGGTGGGAACCGATGCGTGCGCGGCCTCCAGGGCACTGTTCGGCGGTAGAGCTAGATCATGCCCATCGCGACAGTGCGGCGCGCTCGGCTGTGGCTCGAATACGTTGAATATCAAGTCCCCGCGGACGTCAGCCGTGTAGTTTAAACTTCCAAATCTGACCTGATGGCCAGGGGCGTAGCTTTCGATCTACTCCAGATGGCCAAGCGAATTGGCCCGCAGTGCGAAGCTGCCGAAGATAAAGATCTGTCCAGGGAGAAAAGTCTCACCCTGGACCGCATCATTATTGATGAGCGGAGGAGCCATCGGGCCTAAAAGCGACGACACAGAGGAACTCTCAATGAAAGCACCAATGTCGGTGTCAAAACCGGCGGATCTCGGGTAGGGGGTCCCGAACTGTGCGTCTAGGCGGATGGTAACAGGAGACAAGGGCCACGGAGTTTTACCCAGGTTCAGCCCCTCTCGATGGAGGTAAAACCCTATGTCCTGCTTGATTAATATTGATGATATGGGTAGTACAAGAGTAGATCTACCACGAGATCAAGGAGGCTAAACCCTAGAAGCTAGCCTATGGTATGATTGTTGTATGTTGTCCTACGGACTAAAGCCCTCCGGTTTATATAGACACCTGAGAGGGTTAGGGTTACACAAAGTCGGTTACAATGGTAGGAGATCTAAATATCCGCATCGCCAAGCTTGCCTTCCACGCCAAGGAAAGTCCCTTCCCAACACGGGACGAAGTCTTCAATCTTGTATCTTCATAGTCCAGGAGTCCGGCTGAAGGTATAGTCCGTCTATCCGGACACCCCTTAATCCAGGACTCCCTCAGGCCCTCTCGATGGAGGTAAAACCCTACTCCTGCTTGATTAATATTGATGATATGGGTAGTACAAGATTTGATCTACCACGAGATCAGAGAGGCTAAACCCTAGAAGCTAGCCTACGGTATGATTGTTGTTGTTATGTCCTACGGACTAAACCCTCCGGTTTATATAGACACGGAGGGGGATAGGGTTACACAGAGTTGGTTACAAGGTAGGAGATCTACATATCCGTATTGCCAAGCTTGCCTTCCACGCCAAGGAGAGTCCCATCCGGACACGGGATGAAGTCTTCAATCTTGTATCTTCATAGTCCAACAATCCGGCCAAAGGTTATAGTTTGGCTGTCCGGATACCCCCTAATCCAGGACTCCCTCAGTAGCCCCTGAACCAGGCTTCAATGACGATGAGTCCGGCGCGCAGATTGTCTTTGGCATTGCAAGGCGGGTTCCTCCTCCTAATACTTCATAGAAGATTTTGAACACGAGGATCATGTCCGGCTCTACAAAACAAGTTCCACATACCATCATGGAGAGAATTATATTTCCACAAATCTAATCTGCTGACATATTCCGTAGCGTGACATCACACCACAGCCAAGCCTTTATTCGAATCCTTTTTTACCCCCCACTTCAGTGCGTTTCGCGAGGCGGTTTCCTTGGCACGTCTTGTCGAAGCAGAGATCGTGTCCCCTTTATCTACGGGATTCTCATCAACAAGGACGTGGGTAACCCAATCATGCCCGTTGGTATGTCCCCTCGATCGAAGGTAAGTCCCAAACGGTCACAAGGAGGGCTCTTGGTATTCAACCTCTTTATAAGGAGACCAAGGCCTTATTCTTTTCTTTCGATCTCAATTGAATCCGCCTCCCGCCTCGAGTTCCAACACCCGAAGCTTCAGATTCAGGCGCTTCGGACCTTCGATCATGTCCGGATCCAACCTTCAAGGCCGATGGATGCCTTCCTCCGTCATGGAGGAAGACGTAATAAAGCTAATGGAGGCCAGGTATTTGACCGGCAAAATCCCGCATAGGCTGCCTGCTCAAGGGCAGGTTATTCCCACTCCCAAGCTGTCACGCCCAAGATGCGACCCTATCCTAAAGGAACTCGAAGGTCCCACCGAGGATAGAAGCGCATCTTGAAGACGCTTTTGCAAGGTGGATATCATTACATCAACATTACATAATAGTGGGGATACAACCAAGACATACAATGTCACATGAGTACAGCAATACATCATATACAAGATCAACATCCGACTACAGATGAAACATAAACAGAAAATCAAACAATATCCACCCTGCTAGCCCAGGCTGCCGACCAGGAACCTATCCCTCAAATGAAGAAGAAGCAGAAGAAGAACTCCAACACAAATAAACATCGCTCTCGCGTCATGATCATCGCATAACCTGTACCTGCAACTTGTGGTGTAGTAATCTGTGAGCCACAAGGACTCAGCAATCCCATTACCATGGGTATCAAGACTAGCAAAGCTTACAGGATAAGGAAGGGGTAAAGTGGTGAGGTTGCAGCAGCGACTAAGCATGTATGGTGGCATACTTACGCAAATAAGAGCTAGAAGAGAAGCAAAGCAAGTGGTCGTCACTAGTAATGATCAAGAAGTGATCCTGAACTCCAACTTACGTCAGACATAACCCAGAAACCGTGTTCTCCTCTCGATCAACCCCGAAAAGAGACACTCACAGTTACGCACACTGTTGGTGTATTTTAGAAGAGTTTACTTCAAGTTTACTACAACCGGACATTAACAAATTCCCATCTGCCACATAACCGCGGGCACGGCTTTCTAAAGTTCAAACCCTCCAGGGGTGTCCCAACTTAGCCCATGATAAGCTCTCGTGATCAACGAAGGATATTCCTTCTCCCGGGAAGACCCGATCAGTCTCGGAATCCCGGCTACAAGACATTTCGACAATGGTAAAACAAGTCCAGCAAAGCCGCCTGATGTGCCGACAATCCCGATAGGAGCTGCACATATTTCGTTCTCAGGGCAACATCAAGTCAAGCTACGAGTAAAACCAGGCCTCGAGTTTCCCCGTGGAGGCCCTGCAGGCTGCTCGGTTTGGACCAACACTTAGAAAAGCTTTGGCCCGGGGGGCTAAATAAAGATGACCCTTGGGTTAATTACTCCCAAGGGAAAGTAGGTGGTGGTGAGGCAAATGGTAAAACCAAGGTTGGGCCTTGCTGGAGGAGTCTTATGCAAAGCGAACTCTCAAGGGGGTCCCATAAATCACCCAACCGTGTTAGGGATGCAAAATTGAGTAACATAATACCGATATGACGGAAACTAGGGCGGCAAGAGTGGAACAAAACACCAGGCATAAGGCCGAGCCTTCCACCCTTCACCAAGTATATAGATGCATTAATAACATAAGAGATATTGTGTTATCCCAACAATAAACATAATCCAACATGGAGCAATCTTCATCTTCACCTACAACTAGCAACTCTATAAGAGGGGCTGAGCAAAAACGGTAACATAGCCAAACAACGGTTTTCTAGGAAGGGTAACAAAGGTCATAGGTTCATGGCAATTTGGGAGGCTTGAGCAGCAAGTGGTAGGTAACGCAGCATAGCGATAGAACGAAGCAACTAGCATAGCAATGATAGTAATGAGATCCAAGGTGACGGTCATCTTGCCTGAAATCCCGCAAGGAAGAAGAATGAGTCCATGAAGAAGATGAATCCACGAAGACGAACCAAGCATAGATGAACGAATCCTCGCGATCGCAACGAAACGGGAACTATCGAGAAGAAGCACACAACACGGTAAACACACCACACATGACAAGGCATGATGCTCAACCAAGTATGATGCATGACAAGGCTACATGAACTACTCATGGAAAGAGATGATGCATACACGAGCAACATATCAAAGCAAGTTTAAATGAGGCCGGAAACAACATATAGCAATTCCGGTAAGTCCTCATATGCAAATTTCGAAATTGGTCCAGATCTGAATAAACCTTATATTCAAGTTGTTAAACAGCAATTTAATATGCACCACAATGATCTACGTGAAATTCTAGTCAAGTTACATATAAAGTTCATTAGATTCGGAGCTACGGCCTAGAAGATATGAGCAAATCAAGATAAGCATGGCATTGATGCAAAAAGCATTCAAACATTAAGCAAACACATCAAAACAAGGGTGCAACATGATAATATGAAGTTACATGTAATTCTAAGCAAGTTTCATATAGAGCATGCTCAAAACGGAGCAACGGTGCAACACATACACTCCAAACAATAAATAGCACCAATCTGCTCATAACAGCAACTAGGCATCTTGCAAGCACCAAAATAACATGCTACAACACCATAATATGATAACAAAATGCATGGACATGAAGTACACATAAAGCATGACAAAACATGAACAATGAGCTATCTCCAGAAACTAATAGAACATGCTCAAAAAGACATGGCAAGGTAGCAAATAATAAGAGGTTCACAGACTTTGTGAAATTTACAGGACATGGCATAAATAACATCAGGTTGCAATATTTAGAGCTATCAAACAACATGTTACAGCAAGATATCATGTCAAACTAGAGCATGGCATGAATATAATCAAAGCACTTAACAAAAGTCCCTTATTGCCCATAAGGCAAAAGGGACCAGAGAATACAATTGCAAGCATGTGAACATAGCAAAAACATAAACAGATTCAGACTTAGTGAAAAACTGGAGCAAGGCAAAACAGATAACAAGTAGGCATGTTTACGAGCTCGATGCACTCACTACGAGGCATTGCATGACAAACTAAGCATACACCCAGAAACTACACATGTCATAGAAGCTAGACATGGCAAGAACAACAACATAGCATGCACGGATCAACAACAACAAGCTAGGAAAAATTGCTAAACATGTTAGCAATCTGCCTGAAACATTTTATAGCAAAAGTAGCGCAAGATTAATACATGCTAGATCACCCTATAAATACAACCAGGAGCATGGATGGATAGAGAACAACCATATGAACAAAACATCCTTACTGAACATACTCACAAGAGGCATGGATCTCCCTGTAGCAACATGAATACATGCCATAAAAATAACAGCAGGAAATAACTTAGTGAAATTCCAAGTCCTGAAATCAGCAACATCATGGAGGCTGCTTTGCAAGCTTGAAACAATCAATACATGGCATATCATGAAGAATGTGTTTCACAACAACAAATATGGCATGTTGTATCTCATAACACATGAAGACATCATGATCAAAAGAAAATCACACAAAAAGATGCAAAAATGACAAATGAGCATATTCTGATAAACTACAGCAGACAACATTATATAGCACTCTTGCAACAGCATTTAGAGCATCAAGGTGAACTCAAATGAACATAGCACAATGGAACAAAGTGAAGAGCAACTCATTATGAACATTTTGGTATAATATAGGCATGAAACGGAGCAATATGCAGAGAGTTATGCCATGATGAACATGCCAAAAAAATACTGAAATCTCAGGGACTTAGGAATATTTCGACCTCGCGGGGGAAAGTCAACGGGGAGGCTCGCCGGAGCGGGGCTCGCTGGAGATGGTGGGGAAGGAGACGGGGCTCGCCGGAGAAGGCGGATCCTGGCCGGATCTCGTCGGATCCGGCCGGATCCCGGCGCGGGTGGGGCGGAGGAGGCCCGGCGGATGCGGGCGGCGGCGCGCCACGGCGGGGCGAGCGGGCGTCGGCTCGCCGGCGAAGGCAAGGCGGCGGCGGCGTTTGGCGATGGGGCAGGCGGCCGGCCGTGGGAGACGCAGGGTCGCCAACGCTGGAGGCGCGGCGGCGGCGTGCGAGCGCGCTAGCGCAGGGCGGCGGCGGACGAAGCGGGCCGCGGGGGACGGCGGCGGGCCGCGGCAGGCCGGCGGCGCGGGGAACGGGGCGGAGCCACGTGGCGCACCCCCATTGGCTGCGGGCACGGTGGACACATACGGCCGTCGGTAGACGTGTCCGGCGGCGCGGAGGAAGAGGAGGCTAGGGTTTGTACCGCGATTTTCGGGAGGGGAGCACATATTTATAGGTAGAAGGAGGTGGGAGTGTCCAAATGAGGTGCGGTTTTCGCCCACACGATTGTGATCGAACGACCGACAACATGGAGTGGGTTTGGATGGATTTTGCGGCTACCCAGTTAACCGTTGGAGTATCAAACGGACTCCAAATGACCCGAAACTTGACAAACGGTCTACCGGTGGTGTACCAAGGCCGCTTGGCAAACCTCGGTCCATTCCGAGAAAGTTTAACACCCGCACACGAAAAGAGGCAAAAGGGGGCGCCGGAGGACATAGGAGTGCCGGATTGGAAAACGGACAACGGGAAAAATGCTCAAATGCATGAGACGAACACGTATGCAATGCAATGCATATGATGACATGGCAAAATGCAACACGCAAGCAAATGAAATGGCAACGACGGCGAATAACTGGCGGACACCTGGCGCATCAAATCCGGGGCGTTACACAAGCCCGGCGAGAGCGTTGTGTTTGTATCTCACTTCCTCCGAGGGCTAGGCTTCACGCTGGATCCCTTCGTGAGGGGGCTCATGTTCTATTATGGGCTAGACTTCCACGACTTAGCTGCGGAGTCTATCCTCCACATCTCATCATTCATCTTCATGTGCGAAGCTTTCCTCCGTATTACCCCTCACTTCGGACTGTGGCTCAAGACCTTCAAAGTGGAGCCGAAGATGGTCGAGGGACGGCACGCAGACTGCGGAGGCGCTGTAATAAGCAAGAATGCTGACACCCCATGGCCAGAGGGCTCTTTCCAAGAGGAGTCCAGCTTATGGCAACAAGAGTGGTTTTACATCATAGCTCCCAGGGGTACCAAGTGGGTGGCTCCGCCTGTTTTTCGCTTGGGTCCCCCGCCACGACTAATGTCATGGGTCAACAAGGGGCTAGAATGGGGGCCAGTAAAGGATGTGCCCATGTTGCAGGGCCGCATCCGAGATCTCCTGGAGAGAGATGTCTCAGTCTAGTCGTGGCGACATAGGTCATGTTAATTCGCCGAGTCCTCCCTGCAAACGTCCTCCCCTCTACCTGTGGGACTTCAATCCGGAGGGACCACGAGCTCTTCAATATTTCCTTGGCATGACGCCCGCGGAGATGTACAAATTGTTCTTCAGACCACAAATAATGTGTTCAGACTCTACTGAGGATGCAGGTGTGAGCTACAATCGTACGGATACCCAAGTAAGTAGCCCTGTGTCCGAACACGCCATCCATTTATTTATCGCAACATCGCCCTTAAAAAAGAGATGTTCTTGAACCAGGAGTCGATAGTGAAGGCAAAGTTGATCAGGTGTCCGGCCCCCCTTCCTGAGACCTTGCCAGATCCCATGTTAACCAGGATGCTGGAGATCGCGCCTTCGGAAGAAAATGAAGGGGGGAATAAGGAAGCTACTGCCTCCACGGAGGAGGTTGTCTGGAAGGGAGGAATCAAAAATTCCTCTCCTCAGGGGAAGAAGAGGATCGCCTCTGAAGACCCGGAGACAATGGTCTAGAAGCGGGGGAAGAAATCTTCGCAAGAGGGTCCTGCGCCGGGGGATACCCTGGCCATACTATGCCCTCAAGGGGATCAGCCCTCCACCAAGTCGTAAGTAAAAGGGTGTTTAATAATGAGAGAAATCCTTGCTTTACTCCCGAGGAAAATAACCGAAGATTTATCTTGTAGTTCGGATCTTAGCCCTTCTCAGCAGAGCTCGTCTTCGGGGGATCTTCTTCCAAAGATGATGGAGAGCAGAATGCCTCCCCCTGCCATACCGCCTCATGAGGCGGGCGACCCCGAGGTGTCGTCGCGGAGGGTTTCTCCCGATCCGGCAAGGCCAGAAGGTAGTCATATGGCAACCCGAAGCCCTTAGTATCCGGCTTTTGAAAAAAGTAATCGGATGAGTTCGACACCGTCTGGTGTGCGGTCGGAGGTACTGAGGGATCTGCTAGGGCGAGCGTCCATCTCAGAAGAGCATCATACGTTGATGGGTATGGTAATTGAAAGGATTTTGTCCGCGGAGAGCGGGTTGCATGAAGCTGTCATGAGTCTACTGACAGGTTTTGAGGTACATGAAATGATGTACCTTTTGACAGTACCGCATACTTTAAGATGCGCCCTGTGTAGATAGTAGCCCCTGAGACTCTGGGTGCTGTCGAAGACGACGGCACACAAAGGATCATAGTCCCAGGTATAATTTTGCCGCCTTAATACGCAAGTGGCGAAGTGTCCGGTGGCCAGCTGGACTGATGAATTTGCCGAGTTAAAGCAGCGGCTAACATGGCAGATGCCGACATCGTGCTTGTCAACAAGCGGCTTGACGAGGCACAAGGTATGTGATTTCTCCGGAGACACATGGTAAGAGGGGCATGATGCCAGTATCTTATAACGTGTGTGCTAATGCAGATGGAGCTGCGGCCATGGAGAACCTGCGGGCAGAGCTTGCCCGAGTCAAAGAACAAGCCAGAAAAAGCGATGCGGCTGCCCTAAAGGTGGTTGAGGAGCTAAAGGCCTAATAGGCTGCTCACTGCCAAAGCAAGGAGGAGATGGCCAAGATGGCTGTGAAGTTGAAGAACGCCGCTGACCGTTGCAAGCTTCTTGAAAAGGAAGACCAGGCGAAGAGGACAGACCTGGAGAAGGCCACGATGGCGGCCAAGGATACTCGTTCTGCAATGAGAGCGATGAAGGAGGAGCTGCGTCAAGCCGGAGATATCGCGGCTGGGAAGCCCTTTATGCTGCGGATGAAGTTCGGAGATCCTAAATATGCTCCTTTCGACCGGATGTGGATTTCTACGGACGCATATCTGGATTTAGCGGCGAGCGCTGCTGATGCGGCCGAACACTTCCGAGATCAAAAGGATCGCCAAGTGGAAAAGCTGTTCTAGTCACAATTTAACAATCCAGAGCATCCACTTCCATTGACTGATCGGCTGGCCGAATGGGCCGAGCTAAATAGATTGTCCGGACTTGCCATGAGGTATGTTGTGGATCATCTGTGGCCGGAAAGGCCAACGCCTAACAGTTATTTTAGCTTGGTGCAGTAGTTCCTTGGTGCGGTGCCACATATCAACGCGATGAATAGGTCGACGTGCATAGAGGGTGCACAAATGGCCCTTGCCCGTGTGAAGACATACTGGGCGGAGATGGAGGCCACCGTTGTTGCAGCCCAAGATTTGGACGAAAGTCGAGTACCTGCCGAGCACTACTTTCAAGAAGTTCTGGAGGGCGCTCGTTCGATAGAGGCGCAGTGCTTGAAGAATATTATGTTCTAATGACATGTATTCCCATTGGAAACAATGTTTTGCTGAAATTTAAAGGCTTTTTTTATACTTGTGCCTGCAAGAATTATAATGCCTCCTGTGCGACCGTTTATGTGTATATGTATATAACCTGAAAGATGACAGTCGTCAGCTTCAGCCCCCACGCATATGATGCGGGGGTGCTCGCAGAAGACGCATATTCACACTTGATCCAACGTCTTGGTCCATTAGGGAGGTGATAGCGCAACGAGCTAGGCAATCGGACTATAATGCTTTATCACTTTTACTTAGCCATAGGAGTTTGACAGTAGGGCTACTATATAGCCCCTGGTGGCTCCGTGCTCACCCGAATTCGGGGCGCGTGTGTGCGTGGCCGGGAAACGGCCCTTCGTTAAGGCAGAGGAATCCCGAAGATTCCGCTAGGTCATCAAGTGGTTGACCATTCTCACGCTATATCATGACAGTCAGTTTTCGGCTTTCTGTACTAAGGTGCTCGCCTGGCTGAATCAGGGCACAATCGCAGTAGTTCTCCTGGTGCCTCCTTAGCCGATAGAGCGGAACATAAGGCAGCAAAACACAAGAGCCGGGCAAACCCAACATTTGACCAAAGACATGATTCGGAGCTGATGCATATAAGGCCAAACTCGCGACGCCGAACACTCCCTAAGGTATTCGGTCTTTGTAATTTTAAACGGGCCAAACAACACCCTTTGTAATAAGCCCCTGGTGTCCAGGTACGTGCAATACTCTGACGTGGCCACATGCCAAGACGCCAGCCTCCTTCTCGGTTATGCAGAGAATCCGAGAGATGTGTATCAACAAGAGACAGTAAAAAAGGTTTACGCAGGGTCTTAATCTGAAAAGAATCCTTGGAACGGGTTCCCGTTGCATGTCTGCGCCTGTGTCTCCGTTGTGTCGTATCTTGGACGGGTGTAGCACGATGGTCATCTGTAAAAGAGAGGAACCTAGTTGAAAAAGTAGTCGTGCAAAATGTATGTTATACTAAATAAATAAAGTATATTTCAAGATGGGTAAAATTGAGCCTTATTGTCGCTTGTTTACATGCGCGGAGCCCCTTGTATAGGGGTATATGGCCATCAAACCTTTATTAATTATATGGTTATGCTGGACTCGTCAGCCGTGTCCGTGGTCTTAACGACCTGTTAGATGCTCTGGTTGGTGAGGCCGTTTTAGTGTGTGGCTGCCAAGGCAGCCGCACAGTCTTCCGCGCGCGAGAAGCGCTCAATATTTTCCTCGTGGGCCGGGCATCTTAAGCGTGAGAGACACATAATGCGGTATTGCGTTAAAGCGAGCGAAAGCTTCGTGCCCCAGTAGTGCTTGATAACCACTTTTGAACGGAGCGATGTGGAAGGTTAGATTTTTGCTACGGAAGTTATCGGGGGAGCCGAACATAACTTCTAGTAGGAGGGAGCCCGTGCAATGGGCTTCTGGGCCTGGCGTTACTCCTTTAAAGGAAGTATTGCTATGGCTAATTTTTTTTGGGTCCATCCCCGTTTTGCGTACTATGTCCTGATATATCAGGTTTAAACTACTGCCGCCGTCCATCAGGACTCGTGTAAAGTGGTATCCGTCAATTTTCGGGTCTAACACCAAGGCAGCCCATCCTGCGCGCTGGATACTTGTAGACTAATCTCGATGGTCGAAGGTGATCGGTTTGGACGACTAGTGGCGGAACTCCGTTGTGATAGGCCGTAGGGCACGTATCTCTATGGGCGCCACTTTGTTTCTCCCCTTTGTCATGTGTAACACGTTTACTGTTTTGACTTCTGGTGGGAATTTCTTCTGTTCCCTAGTGCTTTGTTTGCGGGGTTCGTCATCGTCTTCACTTGGTGTATCCAGCCCCTTGTGGTCGGCGTTGAGTTTGCCGGATTGCTTGAAGACCCAACATTCTCTATGAGTATGATTTGCGGGCTTATCAGGGATGCTGTGGATTTGACATATATTGTCCAGAATTTTGTATAGGCTGGACAGTTCATCCCTGTTGTCTTTGAGAGGCAGCTTTTGCTGACCCCGTCGAGAGCTTTTGAATCTGGCATTGACCGTCATGCTCTTCGGGCTGTTTTCCTTATTCCGGCGCTGGTTTTTGCTGTGTTGTGGCTTCCCGTTCCCGTTCCTGACTTCAGATGTACTTGGGTCGCTGGTGCTGCATCTTACCAACCAGCTGTCCTCGCCCGCGCAAAAGCGGGTCATGAGGCTTGTTAATGCAGCCATTGTTCTTGGCTTTTCTTGGCCGAGGTGTCTGGCGAGCCATTCTTCTCGAACGCTGTGTTTGAAAGCTGTTAAGGCTTCGGCGTCCGGACAGTCGACTATTTGGTTCTTTTTAGTAAGAAATCTGTTCCAAAGCTTTCGGGCTGACTCTCCGGGCTGTTGAGTTACATGACTTAAATCGTCCGCATCCGGTGGTCGGACATAGGTCCCTTGAAAATTTTCCCGAAAGGCGTCCTCGAGCTCTTCCCAACTTCCAATGGTGTTTTCGGGGAGGCTTTTAAGCCAGTGCCTGGCTGGCCCTTTGAGCTTGAGGGGTAGGTACTTGATGGCATGGAGATCATCTCCTCGAGCCATGTGGATATGGAGGATGTAGTCCTCAATCCAGACCCCAGGGTCTGTCGTTCCGTCATACACCTCTATGTTTACGGGTTTGAATCCCTCTGGAAATTCATGGTCCAGCACCTCATCGATGAAACATAGGGGGTGTGCGGCACCCATGTATTTGGTTGTACCGTTGTGTTCGGATTTTTGTTGTGTTGCATTGCTTGCTGGAGCATGCTTTCTTGGCCCGTATATAAATCTGGTTGGGCCGTCTCTTTGATGCAAGTCCTAATGTGGACCGCGTGCTGGCTTGTGTGCGGCGTCATTTGCCGCTCTATGTTGGCCATGAGGTCGTCTATCCGACCGGGTGGCTTCTTTGTTTTTTGATTGCGGGGGCTCTAAGGCCTCCTCATCAAATTCAGGTAGTAGCTTTCGCTTTGGGTAGCTCTTTGTGTGGCGACTGCCGCCATATTTGTCTGCGGTGTTGAGTACTTTGCTCCATCTGACTCTAAGTGCATCTTCCATAGTCTTGAGCTTCCGCTTCTGCTTTTTCAGGCTACGCGCAGTGGCGACGAGCCTTTCATGAAGGTTCTTCTGCTCCAGGAGCTTATCCGGCATCAGGTCATCCGGACTATTATCTTCACCGGAGACGGGTTGTTCGGTTTGATTGTCCGTGTTGCCATGGTCGGACGGTTGTTCAATGCCATGTTCGTCGTCCGCCGGATCACCCTGCTCTATCATTGGGTCTGTATGACTGTTGTTTCTGTCGAGGCGGGGTTTGGAGCGGCGCTTACGCCGCTGCTTTGACTGCTTTTCGAGGGAACGATCCTTCGCTGCGTCCTTCCGTTCCTCATCGTCGTTTCCTTTGGGTGTGTCCACCATGTATACATCATGGGATGAGGTGGCTGTCCAGTGCCCTGTGGGCCGTGGTTCCTGTTCGTGTCCTACAACGTTGTCCATACTGTCAATGTCTTCGGAGTCGAAGTCGAGCATGTGGGTCAAATCATCGACAGTGGCTACAAAGTGGGTGGTGGGTGGGCGTCAAATTTCTTCGTCATCCGCATCCCAACTCTACCGGTCATAATCCGGCCAGGGCTCTCTTGACAAGGAGAGAGACCTCAGTGAATTTAGTATGTCGTCGAAGGGCGAGTGCTGAAACATATCCACGGCGGTGAACTCCATGATCGGCGCCCAATCGGATTCGATTGGCAGGGGTGCGGGAGGTTCGGAGTCCGGAGGAGAGTCCGACAATGTGGAGTCACCGGCCTCGCGAAGGGCAAGGCTAGTGTTCGGCTCGATCGCCGTTGAGGCTGCAGCCTCCGTGGCGGGGTCTAACCACCTGCCCACAGATGGCGCAATTGGCTCCGAATTGAAGGTCGGAGTGGTTGCCGGTGCGGTCTCCTGAACACTGTTCGATGGCAGAGCTAAATCATGCCCATCATGACAGTGCGACGCACTCGGCCGGGGCTTGAATCCGTCGAAGATCAAGTCTCCGCAGATGTCGGTCGTGTAGTTTAAGCTTCCAAACCCGACCTGATGGCCAGGGGCATAACTTTCAATCTGCTCCCGATGGCCAAGCGAATTGGCCCACAGTGTAAAGCCCCCAAATACGAAAATCTGTCCGGGGAGGAAAGTCTCACCCTGGACTGCATCGCTATCGATTATCAAAGGGGCCATCGAGCCTAACGATGACGACACAGAGGAACTCTCAATGAAAGCACCAATGTCGGTGTCATAACTGGTGGATCTCGGGTAGGGGGTCCCGAACTGTGTGTCTAGGCGGATGGTAACAGGAGACGAGGGACACGATGTTTTTACCCAGGTTCAGGCCCTCTTGATGGAGGTAAAACCCTACTCCTGCTTGATTAATATTGATGATATGGGTAGTACAAGAGTTGATCTACCACGAGATCAGAGAGGCTAAACCCTAGAAGCTAGACTACGGTATGATTGTTGTTGTTATGTCCTACGGACTAAACCCTCCGGTTTATATAGACACCGGACGGGGCTAGGGTTACACAGGGTCGGTTACAAGGAAGGAGATCTACATATCCATATTGCCAAGCTTGCCTTCCACGCCAAGGAGAGTCCCATCCGGACATGGGACGAAGTCTTTAATCTTGTATCTTCATAGTCCAACAGTCCGGCCAAAGGTTATAGTCCGACTGTCCGGATACCCCCTAATCCAGGACTCGCTCACTCCGTAACCACAAGTATTGCGTGAGTGTTAGCAATTGTGAAAGACTAAATGATAGTTGAGTATGTGGACTTGCTGAAAAGCTCTGACATAGACTCTTTCCGATGTTATGATAAATTGCAATTGCTTCAATGACTGAGATTGTAGTTTGTTAGTTCTCAATAAAGTTCTTGATTCATACTTGACATTGTGAATAGATTATTACTTGAGAATATGAAATCATATGACAATATCTATATATGTTGCTGTTATAAGAATGATCATGATGCCCTCATGTCCGTATTTTATTTTATCGACACCTCTACCTCTAAACATGTGGTCATATTTATCGTTATCGGCTTCCGCTTGAGGACAAGCGAGGTCTAAGCTTGGGGGAGTTGATACGTCCATTTTGCATCATGCTTTTATATCGATATTTATTTCATTATGGGCTGTTATTACACATTATGTCTCAATACTTATGCCTATTCTCTCTTATTTTACAAGGTTTACATGAAGAGGGAGAATGCCGGCAGCTAGAATTCTGGCCTAGAAAAGGACCAAATATTAGAGACCTATTCTGCATAACTCCAAAAGTCCTGAAACTCCACGAAAGTTGTTTTTGGAAATAGTAAAAATCACTGAGCGAAGAAAATACCAGAGGGGGCCCGCACCCTGGCCACAAGGGTGGGGGGCGCGCCCTACCTCCCTAGGCGCGCCCCCTGCCTCGTGGGCCCCCTGCTAGCCTTCTGGTGCCCATCTTATGCTATATGAAGTCTTTCGTCTGAGAAAAAAAAATCAGAAGCAAGCTTTCGGGGCGAGACTCCGCCGCCATGAGACGGAACCTTGGCGAAACCAATCTAGGGCTCCGGCAGAGCTGTTCTGCCGGGGACACTTCCCTACGGAAGGGGGAAATCATCGACATCGTCATCACCAACGCTCCTCTCATCGGGAGGGGGCCAATCTCCATCAACATCTTCACCAGCACCATCTCCTCTCAAAAACCTAGTTCATCTCTTGTATCCAATTCTTGTCTCTAAGTCTGGGATTGGTACCTATAGGTTGCTAGTAGTGTTGATTACTCATTGTAGTTGATGCTAGTTGGTTTATTTGGTGGAAGATCATATGCTCAGATCCTATATGCATATTAATACTCCACTGATTATGAACATGAATATGCTTTGTGAGTAGTTACGTTTGTTCCTGAGGACATGGGAGAAGTCTTGCTATTAGTAGTCATGTGAATTTGGTATTCGCTCGATATTTTGATGAGATCACTACAAGAAAAGACACATCCGTGACATTTTGGGCTGAACGAATTTTTTTCTGTCATACATATGACACTTCTATGACGATAATTGTGACAAAACCCGGTATCATCATAGATGTGGTGGGCTCCTACTTCTATGACAAAAAATCATGACAAAAAATGGGCTTTTCGTCCTGGGCGGGCCGGAGACACAGCTGCATGACATTCTTTGGGCCGTCCATGACGGAAAAACCATGGTAGAAGCGAGGGCGAGGAAAATTTTGGGGAGTTCCCGGTTACGGTGGGAGGTCGGGGGCCGAGCGATGCTCGTTTCTCTCGTACACGTACGCGCGTGTGTACGAGGCGTTGGCTTAACTGAACCCGAGCGAGGCGTTGGGCTCTAACTAAACCTGAGCGATTGCATTGCAGGCTACGCGTTACTGAACCCGAGCGATCGATCGATGGCTGTTAACTGAACCCGATCGAGCGATTCCTTCGCTACTGCTGCTAACTGAAGTCGGTCGATGGGATGAACAGTGAGCATTGCGGGGGGGGGGGGGGGGGGGTTGGATGAACAGTGAGCGGTGGCATCGCTTCAGGATGAACAGGACCCCGTGGTGTGGTGGAGGGCTGGATGAACAGTAGACGGTGGAGGGGTGCCTGTGGAGGGGTGGTTGAACAGGACCCCGTGGTGTGGAGGGCTGGATGAACAGTAGACGGTGGAGGGGTGCCAGTGGAGGGGTGGTTGAACAGGACCCCCTGGTGTGGAGGGCTGGATGAACAGTAGACGGTGGAGGGGTGCCCGTGGAGGGGTGGTTGAACAGGCCCCCGTGGTGTGGAGGGCTGGATGAGCAGTAGATGGTGGAGGGGTGGTTGAACAGTAGCCGATGGAGTAGCGCGTGATGGAGGCTGGATGAACAGGAGCCCGTGGAGGCTGGAGGAGGTCGACGGTGGAGATGAACAGTATCCTGTGGAGTCCCGTTTTGCGGTACGCCACACCCCCCGATCAACAGGACCCCCGTTTCAATCGTAGCGCTCCAACACAAGTCCTTTTCCTCTGTTTTGCGGTACGCCACACCCCTCCCGATCAACAAGACCCCCGTTTCGACCATAGGAGGTCCGTTTCCTCCATTCTGCAGTACGCCACACCCCTCCTGATCAACAGGACCCCCGTTTCGACCATAGGAGGTCCGTTTCCTCCGTTCTGTAGTACGCCAGGCCTCGTTTTCATCGCCTGTTCCGTACAAGCCCTCCCGATGACCATGACCACACATTCCATTCCGACCCAGTCGGTTGGCTCCCACGCGTTCCGTTGCCTCCGGGTGAACACGACGCATTCCATTGCCTCCCCATGAACATGACGCATTCCGTTGCCTCCCCATGAACACGACACATTCCATTGCCTCCCCATGAACACGACGACGACGCTGTTTCTCCATTCTGACCCAGCCATGTACACGAGCCATCGCCGTACGTATGCGCGAGTAGGCGTTCGAGACCCCGCCCGTATGTACACATACGTGGCCGTATTTTCTTTCTTGCACCCTGGCCGCTGTACGTACGTGTACATGCTACGTGCGCGCCTCTACTATGACACGTACGCGCCTCTACTATGACACGTGCGCGCCTCTGCATCCACCAATATATATGTACGTACACGTTCGCGACAAGAATGACAACGCTATGTACGCTTCGACCAGGTGGGTCCCGACTGTCAGGCACTTCCTTGCGTGCGAAGATGTAGCTGGTGGGTCCCAGCAGTCAGGGGCAAACATTTTTTTCACGAAATACGGTGGCCCGTCCGGTGGGTCCCCGCTGTCAGGTGGAGGAATCATTATTTTGCACGTAATAAGGAGGCACTTCCTTGCTGCCGCCGTGGACCCAGCTGTCAGCCTCTCCATGTACAGTCCACGTCCGATGGAAGTCGTTCCTTGACCACGTTGACCACGCCGCGCTGAGAGCACCAGGGCGGTGGACGACGGCGAGGCCTAGGAAGGGAACGACGCGGAGCCGGTGAAGACGCGACAGTGGATGCCCACGCGGAGAGGAGTATGAGGGTTCACTTGTTCGGCTGCGGTGTGAGGCTGCCATCGTCGTAGGGCCTGGCCAGCGGTGGGAACAGTAGGGGGCGGTGAGGCCTCCGCGGCAGCACAGCCGGCCATGGGAGGCAGGAGGAGGCGGCACGACCGACGCTGCTTTGGGCGGCTGGAGCAAGAAGACCAGAGGTTGAAGAAGCACTACGGCCGTTGGATGGACATCGTACGGTCACTGGAGCTAGAATCGTTCATATTGACTAAGTTGACAAAGCCCTTGTTACGCTCCAACTTAGTAGGCCCACAGGTCAGCCTCCGAAACGGTGCGCCCCAGATGTCATGGGGAGGAATCATTCTTTGGGCGGCCGAAGCTAAGAATATCCGAGATTGAAGAAGAAGCACGACATCCATTGGATAGACATCCAATGGCCACTGCTGCTAGAACTGTGTGTTGACTATAATAAGTTGATAAAGCCTTGCATACGCTCCAACTTATTTTTTTACGGGACGCGTCACTTAGTAGGCCCACAAGTGTGTGGCAGAGAACTTATAGCCCATTTGCGTTTTGTAAGAATGTACAACCCATTTTTGAATTCTAATGGAATTTACAACAACCCATTTACAGTTTGTTAAAAGTACAGCCCATTTTCTAGCTAGGACAACGATTAATAATTTCAACCAACCGTTGAAGATAGAATTCGATAAAATTTTCCACATTTTGATGGGATCCGAAATATTTTTATCCCGAAATTTCGAGTCAGATTAAATATAAATTTGTATTACGTAAAAATCCAACGAAACATTACGCGCGCAACAATGAAAATTTAAGATTTTCAAAATCCATAAATAATATTTTATAAACTAATTTCATGTTTGGTGCATTTCTTATTGTTACTGCCCAGTTTTTATAATTGCATCCCATTTATTATTTTTTAAAGCCCATTTTCCTATTAAGCCTAATGCATCCCTCCTAGGAAAGATTTGCAGCCCAGCGGGGCGGAGACTAACAAGTTGACCTTTGCCTAGGTATTCCTCAAAAAGACGTATAGCTGGGCTAGCCATTTTCATCTTGAAAAAAAATAGTATCTAGGCTAGATATCTGGCCTGGGCTAGACGGGCCACAGCCCGCCTAGTTAATACCCTACTCTCCTCTGAACAACAACAAAATCATCGCCAAGAAAAACTCTGCAGTGCTCACACCTCAAAAACATAAATACTGCTCGGGCTGCTTGGTCCCAGCTGTCGGCCGCACCTTGTGCAATTCTCTCGTTTATATTGACTACATAGGTTGACAATGGTGTGGGACAGTGATGTCAGGAAACCAGGAGAAAGCAAAAAATATATAGTTGTACATAATAAGGAGACACTTACGTACGTACGGCTATGGCCCTAGTGGGTCCCTAGTGTCATCCAGTCAAAATAGAGTCATCTCCTGAGTCCTCATGTTCGTTGACGATGTTAACAGTGCTCGGCGCCACGTCGAGCGCAACAACTCGAAGGACAACAGAGAGGGCCTCGCGGGCCCTACGGATGGCCTGATACAGCGCTCGTTGCTCATTCAGGAAGCCAGGATCATCGGACACCTATGAGCACCTTCGAGAAACTGAGACGGCATGAAACGGTATGGCCGCGCTTGGGAGCTCTAGTTTATTTCAAACCTGTATTAACATACAAGTGTAATTTACTCGTCATCGGAAACAACGCATAAAATACAGGCATAATGAAACCGAGGGCTCGAGGTTAGTAAGTAAAACCGGCGGGTTACGCATGTAATTTGAGAGACCAGTGTATATTTTACGAGCACTGCTATATGGATGACATTACCAAATGATACATGCACGACGTGCATATCATGCCATCCATGGGCAAGGCTGAAATAGCAGCTAACGACTGGATTAGCAATCGTCCGAGTGTCGTTCAGCGTGTTTATCGTGTGTGAAGGACTTCCGATATTTTACTAGTCGAAATCGACCAACCAAGCGCCTTCGCCCGAGACCATCTGCTTTAATTTACAAGCGTCAGTTTTACGAGCGGTTTTGGTTGGAAAGAGACGATCCAATCACGGCCTAATATCATGAGTTGGTCGGAAGATCATATGGTTTCACATCTAACCTACCTGACTTGTCGTATAGGCTATGAATGAAACATCAGACGATGAACTTCTTAAGCACGGAAACAACATAAGAGGATGATCTTCTTAACAAGCAAATCACTGGCATTAGATCGACATGCAAAACAATACGAAGCATTATTCTCAGGAGGCACGGTGAACAGCTCGTGATGCCGCATGCCACAACATTCCAAGCTCAACTTTGCAATCAAACACAAGGCCTGGCATTACATAGACAATATTCAGAACAAACTCTTAACACAGGAATATCTCAGTAGAGTAACTATTTACTTCTAAACTGAACACATGAATAGGAAAAAACACTCGATGGTGCTCACAGCAAGGGCGTCCCACTCAAAAATATCAAATACATGTCTTCTGGCTAACATCAATGAGCAAATTTTGACAAGGTTTTCCGATTCCAATATATTAAACTAACGTATTCTTGCTAACATCAATGATTAAACTTTGATAAGCTTTTCCCATTCAAATTATGTAATGCCTATGATTGTGGAGTCATGTCGCTTCTTGTACTTGTTTCGGCACTTTTTGCCCAGGGTACTCCACGTGTTGTTAAATTGCCAATGGTCTCTGCAGACTAGTCATGTCACCGGTGTCTAATAATACTCTGTAAAGCTTCTCGGTCATTCCTTCTGTAATGTAGCGCAAACAATGACTGCTTCTTTCTATAAAGTGGAACGACCAACTAGACCCAGTAATGCAGCAGTTTGCCTTGGACACATTGGCTCCTTTTGTGCAGTTCAACTAAAATCGATGTCGGAATAAAACCGAGCTTTAATTTTGATATCCCTGTAAGCAACAATAGGTATAAGGGAAACAATTACTGAGAAATAACGGTTGATGACTTGTACTCCCAGATAAAAAGCATCTATTGATCTACTTTATCTTAATGGGAAACAAAGCAGGAGAGTAGCAATTCTCCATCAGTGTGATTCATTCATATTTACTGAGACATTATCTTAACAATGCCTTGTTTCAACATGTATAAAGAATGACAAAGCAGAAAAACCATTTCTTAAACAATGCAACTGATTCATTTTAACACAGACATTATCTTAACAATACCTTGGTTAAACATGTAGAAAGTACTACAAAGCAGGAAAGTACCATTCCTAACAAGTGTTGAAGTTTTGAACTAAGATTCAGTAGTTAATTAATTCTGAGAGTGGCATTGCTTAGTTTTACCAGCGGCATTAGATTAACGAAAAGCATAAACAGTTCCAGGGGAGAGTGGGCACAACAACAGTATGTGCTTCCATCTACTTATAAAGGGGGTGATGCAGAGTTTGTTGTAACAAAGCAACAAGCATCATGTCTGGGTTGGTCCCATTTTTGTTCACTACTTAATGGGAAAAGACAGCAATACAATAGCTTCAATTCAACATTTATTTAAAACAGTACCAATACAAGTAGCACAACATCTCAAAGCACACTGCACAATCATGTGGATGAAGGCCTGTACTGACCTTTCATGAGACGGACAAGATAAAATACGAATCTGCCAACACGAATAGGAAATCCAATCTCGTTTTGTGCAGTTGCACTGAAATCAAGCAAAGTGTTTCGCGTAGCGAAGCAAAATGTCGCAATAGCAACAAGTTGAATATATATCCCTGTTTAAACAGAGGCAAAAAAGGAATCAATTACTGGCTAATAAAGGAGGATGAAACATGCGGCCACAAAAATGGTAATCCCGCCAATCCCTAACAAGTGTTGCAGTTTTGAAATAAGATTCAGTAGTTAATTCTGAGAGTGGCATCAATTACTGGCTTATAAAGGGGGTGATGCTGAATTTCTTGTAACAAAGCAACAAGCATCATGTCTGGGTTGGTCCCATTTTTGTTCACTACCTAATGGGAAAAGACAGCAATACAATAACTTCAATTCAACATTTATTTAAAACAGTACCAAAAGAAGTAGCACAACATCTCAAAGCACACTACACATCATGTGCTTGAGACCAAGATTTGAAACAACCCGCCACGAAGATTGGAAACAAATCTCGATCTCCTTTTGTGCAGTTCCACCAAAATTAAGCAAAGTCACCGGTGTGACATTCAAGTTGAACTGCACAAAACACTCTTAAAACATAAGTGTTTCGAGTAGCGAAGCAAAATGTCGCAATAGCAACAAGTTGAACCGATACCCCTGTTTTAACAGAGGCAAAAAAGGAAACAATTACTTGTCGATAAAGGAGGATGAAACAAACGGTGACAGAAAGAAGCATCTAACTTATCTTGTATGGAAAACAAAGTAGGACAGTAGCATTTCTAAAACGGTTGCCTTGATTCATATTAACAGAGACATTCTCTTGAAACAACATTCGTTAAAAATGTAATTTACTTTTAATAGCGGCATTGCTTCAATTTTCCGGCGGCATTCTTAGATTAACAACAGCAAAATAGCAAAATAAATAACTATATGGGACATGCCAGCACCATGTGCGTCCACATGTATAAATGGGTGATGCAGAGTATGTAGCCAAGCAGCATATATGCGCTGGTCCCATATTTGTTCTCTTTGAACCTTCTTCCTATGTGAGGGGAGCAAATCTAGTCCTGCACAAACTACCTGACTCCCCAATTTCTTTCCCTTTTCAACAAAGTGATCGGTTCCTTACAGATGTGTGTACTGGGTTACCCCCTTTTTTTCCCTTTTCGACCTACAAAGCGGCTGGATAGGCAGTCTATACTACTTTCTGCCCCTCCTTTCCTCATTGAACCACGTCCTAGATTCTTGCTCCAGCCCAACGCACCCTTCTTTCCTCTTTGAACCAAGACCTAGATTCGACTACAGATCGAAAAAGATCCACATGCAGCTAGAGCAACGACGGTTTCAAAGAAACTTATACCTTAGGGTCGTCGGGATGTGGCAAGGCGTCCAGCGGGAGGACGGGTCTGCCCACACTATGTACGACAGCGAGGAAAAAGGGGTATGTGGCCCTCCCGCACAGGCGCTGGGTGAAATAGAACAGCGCAGCCGGCAGTGGATTTCCTCCCTCGCCGAAGGCGATAGAGTGAACGCTGCACCTCCTCCCCTTCCCGGTGCGACAGGATACGGACGCCTCCTTCACCAGCTGTGAGGGGGAGAGAGACAAGAAGCCAACGCGGTCTTGTTTAGATCTGGTGAAGAGAGGGTGAGAGATTGTGAATATAGCAAACCCTAGCAAATGAACACTGAGCCTCCAGCGTGTAACATATATATATATATATATATATATATATATATATATATATATATATATATATATATATATAGTACTGTAGTACGGACTGAGCTCCGGTGCCTTCACTGCACCTGCTTTTGGCTGTATGACAGGTGAGTCAGCCACATTTTGGGCCCACCTGTCATAAATCCAAAGGCAGGTGCACTAAGTCAATGAAGCTGCGTCCATATAGTAATCTCGTGTATACGACTAATATATAGTGGAGTGGTTTTCTTATTCTCTCCATAACAATCATTTTAAATTGTGTAAGTACGAAACGAAACTCTTTATTTAATGTAAAGTGAAGAAAACTAGTACTACTTCCGATGAACTAACGATCCACGCCCACGCGTCTTGGTCGTACTTCCTGTCCTTCACGTCTGGTACACTACCCTCCCTTAAGTGAACAACCACACATGTGCCAAATTATCGAAAACGTGTGAGAGTGTGTACAAATAAAGAACTTTAATTTCAATTATCGGAAAGGTTTGAGAGTATTACAAAGTTTGACTTCAGTCAAATCTAATATGCGGAGTAAATAAAAATGGAGGGCTACTACGTCCATCCGGGTTTTTAGTCCACACCATTTTTTAAATCAAAGTTAATAGCTGGACAAATAAAATTACAGGGGAGGTGGAGACAAAGTTGTGAGAAGGCTTAGAAATCAATACAAAACTTATGCTCTTAGTAACAACGTCGATCCTTCTTCGAGGAAACATTTGCTTCATAGCCAATTGTCTGATAAAATTGCAACAACGTGAAAGACGACTGCGTCTCCAACGCAACTAAGGTGAACTGACGAAGGATATCATCTTTGTGCGTAACAAGCAAAGAGCACTGATGGAAGACAGCTTGTTTTTCATTGAAAATCGATCAGCTTCACCAGCCGACGCAACCATGAGGCGCAACCATGAGCATCGATAGGTCAGCGTGGTGATGCATCATCTATTTGGCATCAAGTTTGGGTGAGGCACATATGAAGTTCGACAAATCCTCACCGTGGTCTGTTTCTTCTCAGTAATCAAGCTCAAGGAAGGAAGAACCACGTGGCAGAGGATAGTGAGGTGGAACAACAATGGCCATCCAATTTTGTGCAGTTACAATAAAATTGAGGAAGACATGCCCGTGTATGGAGACACGCATCGCTGTTTCCAAAAATATAAAAAAGGGTTAGCAACGACATCTCAATTGTCAATAAGAATTAATGAAAAGTACACCAACAAACAGAAGCATAATAATTATCTTGATGGGAACTAAACCAGGATACCCGAGAAAAAAAGCATTTCTTCATTTAACCAGTGATAGTACTACCACCATATGGACAATGACCGCACAACCACGATGTACTTTTTGTCGAAACAACATGTATATACCTCCACCGAGGAATAAATCAGGACAACTTTTCGAGTGGCATTTCCTCTATAATAGTACTAGTAGGTGATGTTGGACCAGCCGACGAACCCTAGCTACTATGCATGGGGAGCTGGGGAGTAGTCGCATAGAAGAAAACCCGCACGCAGCGACCTGGAGAGCTAGACCAGTACCTGAGGTGGGCGAGATGTCGTTTAGGCGGGCGGGATCTACCTACACGACGGCAGCGAACAAGGGCGCCGAGGATCTTCGTCCGCGCCAGCGCCGGCTCCGAGAAAACGGTGTGCATCGGCTTCCTCCGTTGCTGACGGCGACAACGTCAACACTGCACCTCCTCACCTCCCGCAGCGGACGGGATTCGGCTGGATCTGTGACCACCGGTGAGGAGAGAGATAGAGTGGACACTGTCATCTTGTTTTGATATGGAGAGGGTGAGAGAGCGAGACGCGAGAAACTCTATCAAACAAGAGGCCATAATGGAGTAAAAAAATCTCTCCATAGCAGTGGTTTTAAATAGAATACGCGCGTTCCCAGAAAAAAGAAACGAAAACTGGCGGACAATTTTAAGGGTCTGTCTAGTACACATCTAGATGTGACATAGTTATGTCACATGTAAGTTGATGTCCACTCTGTTTGTGGTCTATTTTTTTCCTAGTTTTTTTTGTTTCTTGTTGCTACATTATATACTTGTGGGAGCTTAGATGTGATATCCTTAAATAACATCTAGATGTGAATTAGACAAACTGATTTTCTAACGTACCAAGAAAGAAAACTCGATCAAAAACATGCCCCGCTTCCAGGTCGCGAGAGTCGTCGCGCACACACACATAGACATAGACATGCATATCCATGTTTACATAAAATTCCATTTCCATCTCCATCTCCAATCATATTTGTCCAACTGGCACATTATTTACGTTGTTAATTATATACGCAGCAATATTAACGTACAACATCTCTTGTTTGCGCACGTCCGGGCCACTGCCATGGCCGGTCCTGATCAACCCGAGCCCTCTTCATCACCCGCGCGTGCTTCCCGCCCGAAACGGTCAGTGCCGCATTCATGCCCGGTCAGAGCGGACGCGACCTCTCACTGGCGCCGGCATTGAAGCGGCGCTCCGGCCGAGAGAACGTCGCCGCGCCGCTTCCCGGCGCACCCGGCTACTCCGCGTTCAAAGGTCGCAATAGCCAGCTACAACATGCATGTAAAAAGTTCTTGGGAGTCCGTGCTACAACTAGCTGTCCTCCCCCAACTTGTCAATCTCTTCCAGTAGTGCTAGTACTCCATGGCGTGATCCATCGACAAGCAGGCGGGAAGGTTATCGTATGCTCGGTTTCCAGTGAATGGCATGCCGAGCGACCGTGTGGGGTCGAGCCGTGGAGGAGGGTGAGAGGCGAACACGATAGACGTGATTTAAACGTTGGTTTTGCTCGATGGCGCGATCCAATGAAATGAAACGTTGGTTTCTCTCCGTTTCCATTTTTCTCCGAAAAAACGGAAACTTTCCACTCCATTTTCATTCCTATTCCAAGGTTGCCCCGTTACAACATTCCATCAAATACAAAGGAAAACTAACACGCATGCTGATGCATCTCAATGATTTACATATCATAGCCAATATTTACTTCACAACTAAAGAAAAAAGTTGTGAGAGCGTGTATGAAAGAAAAACTACTGATGGGGTCACTACGACTTAAACCCTAAACCCTAAACATGATTTAATTTCCTGGCCAGGTAGAACCTGTCGAAGGAAAGATGGCTGGCAGCCTCGGATCATATGATGCTTTTGTGCAGTTCCACTAAAATCGACCTGAGCATCCCTGATGGCAAAGATATTGAAAAAGTGTGATTAGAATAATAGTATTGACAATAGTTCATGAGACATAAACTCATCACAAGTAGAAGCCGGTAGAAGTACAGAAAGATCGACATGGAGATGGAGCTACGGCAGTGGAGCAAGCCGGACGTCGGGCTGTAGCTAGAAGGGCGGTTGGGACGCGGCATCGGCCCATACCGCGGTGACCCCCGATTGGGACGCACCGACTGTGGGTTTTCTCCCTCGCCGATGTCGACCGCGTCTATGCAGAACATTGTTCCCTTCCCCCAGCTGCGGGATCAGGCCCGTCGTGTAACACCCATGATGCGGCTATATCTCTCACGTGTCGAGGCACGACTTAGAGGCATAACCGCATTGTAGGTTTTGTCGCAAGAAGGGTCATCTTCACACAATCCCATGTAATGAACAAGAATGGGATAAAGAGTTGGCTTACAATCGCCACTTCACACAATACATGAAATAAACACACATCATTAGAGTACACACATAGTCCGACTATGGACAACCAAATGAAAAGAAGATAACCCAACTGCTAGATCCCCGATCGTCCCAACTGGGCTCCACTACTGATCAACAAGAAAAGAAACAACACAACGAACACGATCTTCATCGAGCTCCCACTTGAGCTCGGTTGCGTCATCTGCACTGGGATCGGCGGCACCTGCAACTGTTTTGGTAGAATCTGTGAGTCACGAGGACTCAGCAATCTCACACCCGCGAGATCAAGACTATTTAAGCTTAGAGGAGGGATGAAGTAATGAGGTGGAGCTGCAGCAAGCGCTAAGCATATATGGTGGCTAACATACGCAAATGAGAGCAAGAAGAGCGGCAAAGCACGGTCGTGAAGCTAGAAGTGATCAAGAAGTGATCCTGAAACTACTTACGCACAACCATAACACAAGAACCGTGTTCACTTCCCGGACTCCGCCGAAAAGAGACCATCACGGTTACACACGCGGTTGATGTATTTTAATTAAGTCAAGTGTCAAGTTCTCTACAACCGGACATTAACAAATTCCCATCTGCCCATAACCACGGGCACTGCTTTCGAAAGATAATACCCTGCAGGGGTCTCCCAACTTAGCCCATTATAAGCTCTCACGGTCAATGAAGGATATTCCTTCTACCGGGAAGACCCGATCAGTCTCAGAATCCCGGCTACAAGACATTTCGACAATGGTAAAACAAGACCAGCAAAGCCGCCCGATTGTGCCGACAAATCCCGACAGGAGCTGCACATATCTCATTCTCAGGGCACATCCGGATGAGACATCCTACGAGTAAAACCAAGCCTCAAGTTTCCCCGAGGTGGCCCCACAGTCTACTCGGTTCGGACCAGCACCCAGAGGAGCACTGGCCCGGGGGGGTTAAAATAAAGATGACCCTTGAGTCTGCAGAACCCAAGGGAAAAAGGCTTAGGTGGCAAATGGTAAAACCAAGGTTGGGCCTTGTTGGAGGAGTTTTATTCAAGGCGAACTGTCAAGGGGGTCCCATAAATCACCCAACCGTGTAAGGAACGCAAAATCCGGGAACATAATACCGATATGACGGAAACTAGGGCAGCAACAGTGGAACAAAACACCAGGCATAAGGCCGAGCCTTCCACCCTTTACCAAGTATATAGATGCGTTAATTAAATAAGAGATATTGTGATATCCCAACATATCCATGTTCCAACATGTAACCAACTTCATCTTCACCTGCAACTAGCAACGCTATAAGAGGGGCTGAGCAAAAGCGGTAACATAGCCATACAACGGTTTGTTAGGAAAGGATGGTTAGAGATTTGACATGGCAACATGGGAGGCATGATATAGCAAGTGATAGGTATCGCATCATAGCAAAAGAGCGAGCAACTAGCAAGCAAAGATGGAAGTGATTTCGATGGTATGGTCATCTTTCCTGAAATCCCGCTAGGAAGAAGAACGAGTCCAAGAAGAAGACAAGCGGACGTAGTCGAACGAATCCTCACCACTCCGGAGCGAAACCGAAGCTAACGAGAGAAGCAACTCGGAAAGAAGCAAGCAGCATAGTAAGCAACCATCACATAAACATGACATGATGTGCAATCAAGTATGATGCATGTCCGGTTTAAATGAGGCATGGCATGGCAAAATGCAACAAGCAATACTACAAGTTAAGTGGAGCTCAATATGCAACGAGTTGCATATTGACGAAACACCACATCAATTATTTAGTTTTCTCTCGTTTATGTACCCAACAGTATTATATGTTGATTAACAAGGCAAGAGGTGAAGCATATGATAACTAACTATTTAGGCAAGTTTAAATGAGGTCGGAAACAACAAACAACAAATCCGGAAAATCCTCATGTCCATATTTTAGATTTGGTACTGTTCTGCCCTATACACAATTTTAATATTGTTAAACAGCAAAATAAAGTGCACCATGTTAAACTAGGCATTTTTCTACCCCATTTACATATAGAGATTATTAAAATCGGAGCTGCGGTTAATTAGTTATGAAATAAATCATTTTAACATGGCATTTATGCAAATCTAAACAAACAGCATTTTAAGCATTTTAACATGGGATGAAAGTTGCATATTATGAAACTAGACAGAATTCTATGCATTTTTCATATATAATTTATTTAAATCTGATGCATGGTTAATTAGTTATTAGATGCATGAAGTTTGAGGGTTTTTCTGTAAAACTGCGTTTACTCGAAAAAACGAATTCGCAGAACTGGAAAAAACATCTACGGGCCGAAACTGGCCCGAAATGGGCTGCACAGGAGCAAACAGAGATGGGCTTCCTCACATTGGGCCTGGCTCAGTGGGGAGGCTGAACGTGGGTTGGATATGGCAGCGGTTGGGCTGCGGCCCACGCCGTGGTCAACGGGAGCCAGGCTAGGATGCGCTCGCAGCGAAGCAGAGGGCGGCGGCGCTGAGACTTGGCGGTCTCCGGTGGGGCGGCACGGCGACCTGGATCCAGGGACGAGGCCGGGGTGCAGGGACTCGCCGGATCTGGCAGAGACGGCGACGAACAGAGCAGGGGAGGTCGATGCGGTCACGTGCGGGCGAGCGGGAAGCAGAGGAGGTTCGAGCGTCCTCCTGACGCAGAGGATGGCGGCACTGTTCGTCGATGAAGAAGATAGACGGCACGACGGGGCATGCGGTTGGAGACGCGACGAGGTCGGGGAAGCACTGGACTTGCTGGAACAAGGGGGCTTGGAGTCTCCGAGCTGCGCTGGCCGAACTCGGGACGGGAGGACACAGGAGGCGGGGAAGCTGCGGGCGAGGAGCTCGGGACCCTCCTAGTCGAGATCGAGCAGGGGCATGGCCTCGGGCTCCAAGAGGGAGGAGGCTGCGTCACGGGCCTGCCAGAGATGGTCGCCGGCGGAGGCCAGCTGCCGGTGGAGGAGGGCGGCTGTGGAGCTGCTGGTGATTGGATCGATGGAGGCTGGTGGTTGCTGCTGCAGCAGGTCGGGGTGGATCACGAGCTGGGACAAGGTGGTGGCGGGATGGATCTGAGGTGGAGAGGTTGATGATTGGTGCGATGGGGAAATCGAGGAGAAGGCAGGTGGGTGGCGGCGGTGGTTGGGAGGATGGGACAGGTCCCCTAGAAATTAGGGTTGGGGCAGATTTGGATAGGGTGCCCTCTGCTATAAATAGCATATGGATCATAGGGGGGTTTGGAGCAAGTTTGATCATCGGATCGCGATTGGATGATCGAAAATAAAAGGTTAGGGGAGTCCAATTGAGAAACACAGATATTTTACTGATATTTGGGGAAGATACGGATCCAACGATAATGACAATCCGGATCGGGTTCGGGTAAGTTTCTAACGTGCGCGAGGGGGTGTGAGCACTATGCAGAGAGGGTCAAACGGTTAGGCAATAGGGAACGCGGCAACTACGAGCAAGTACAAGTTTTATGAAAAACATGCGGATGCAATGCGATGATGAAAGCAACAAACAAATAAAACACACGGAAACAACGAAAAACATGGAAGTCTTCTGGAGCATCGGTCTCGGGGCGTTACAACACTCCACCACTACAAGAGGATCTCATCGCGAGATCTAGGATGGCACCGGAGGGAAAACGGAAGAACAAGAGGCAAAACAATGTTGCTTCTTCGACAAACGAGTGAAACCAATGGACCTTGAGAGGATGAACAAATTGAAAGAAAGAATACCATGAAGATGAACGAAATGAAAATACTCCGTTGGACAAGGAACAAGGAATACGGCGAGAAATAAGAGCTTAAGTGACAAGATAGACGTTGAAACCACTCCGGTTGAAACAAGATGAAGGAACGATAAAGAAAAAAATGTGATAACGCTCGAGTTAGAAAATGGAAGATAAAGAATATGAGCTTGGCTAAATGAAAGCACTTGGATGAGACTCCGGTTAGAAGAGGAATGATAGACAGAACACTCCGGTTAAATGGATAAGCAAGAAAATAACACGATCCTCACAATTCGAGATGATGAGCGAAGAGAGCAACATCACCATGCCTCCGGAAGAAAAATAGAAGATAGATCATTGGAATAAAGGAATGAAGAAGAAAATGCCAACTTCTGCCACAAATGATCTTGGAAAGCACCCTTCCAAGAATGTTAGAACGGAGTTGTTGGAAAAAACAACGAAAAGAATAAGCTTGTAGTGGGCTTATGGAAACATCTCAACATTATGAGGTGACAAACGGCCACTAAAGGAAGCCATTGATTTGATTGAGAGCACCAAATAGATGAAAAACTTCTTCCACCAAGATGATAAACAGATAACTTGGATTATTGTTAAGCACCACAATAGCAACATTCCTTAGGGAAGGCTCTTGGTGAAACATGACACAAGATAAATCCAACGAAGAGATTCGTGGATTTACAATACCTCATTCTTGAAAACTTGTGAATCATGAAACTCGAAGGAAATTGTCAAAATGACAAAACACCATCTCAAAAGGTAAGGTAGAAAAAATTGCACTTTGGAATGCAGGAAGAAGAATATTTGAGCTCCTCTTGGCGAACACTTTGAGAATGGATTAAATCCTTGATGAACCACCATGTAGAGCCTTCATGAAGAACTCCGGTAACAAAATGATGATAAAAAGAAAGAGAAGTTGAAAACACAAGGTGAAGCCTTGCAATGATTAGATGAAGCTTCACGACGAGATAATGCGGAAAACTTGGAACTCCGGAAGAAGATGAACAACATATAACTGAGAAATTGATGTCACAGACAAACTCCGGTAGGAAAGAATTAAACACTTGGATGAAACAAGAATAAGAATTATGTTATGCGTATCCTTCACCAATTTAAATTGATGACAAGCAACGGATTTGGCATACAACTTACTCTCGAAGAAAGGATTAAGAGATATAGCATAAACTTGAGAATGTCTTGATGGAACCATCGGTAGGGTTTGGAAACAACGAATGAATTGATATGATAACGAAGGAAGAGAACTCTTGAACGAACCACCATAAGAATTGGGAATGAAAGTAGCAAAGGCTCAAATCACTGGGAAGTATTGGAAAACGAAAGATGATACTTGAGGAAATTTAGATGCAAGTGAATGAAGAGATCCCGAACTGATTAGCGAATATTTGAATGATGCACAGGTAAGATTTGGAGAACAATAGCTGAAAGCTGAGGATGAATAATTCTGAGATGATGGGCTCCAGAGAATCAAACTGAAAGACTCCTGAATTGCTCCGGATGGGTGAAAAGAATTCTCACAATTGAAAACAATTATGATAGGATGGCATGATGCTAGAACCATGAATCTTTGGAAGAACGGGTAAGGGTTTAAGAGGAACTCTTCTTCGGTCTTCAAAATCTGAGAATGACGATGAGAAACACCATGAATGGTTGAGGCACTCCGGAATGAAGAATAGAAAGGTTGAACCAACGATGAAAATAATTTGAAAGATCTTGGAGAAATACATATGACTGATGATAACCAATTATTACATCAAACTTTGAAATGAATTTGGGAATAGCTCCGAAAAAATTAGGAGAGTCGGTAAGATCCTGGAAAAAGACCTCTGGGTTAGGGCCCACTAAAAGATACATCATTGAACGATTGCTTGAAAAGAGAGATTGCGCCGGTTGAATTAAATGGCTTGAATAAGGTAAGACCTCGAAATAGCTAAAAAGGATCAAGAATAAAAACATGAATCCTCTGAGATACCTTCAGCGCTCCAGATAAACATGAATAGCAAGAGGTGGATGATTAAGAGGTGCACCAGCATGAGAACACATTTGAAACGAGGAAAGAATATGATTGACAAAGCTTGAATTGAATCCACCGGAGAAGAAAAGAATGAAGAATGATGAACTTGAAACTCCTGAAAGTATTCATGGGAAATAACCGGATAAGAATATTGAAGCAAAATAATGAAGAGACTTCACATCAATAAAAGGATACTTGATTAAGAAATTTGAGTCCTTGAAGAAAAGGGTGGGAGGGTGGGAAAACAAAGGCAACTTGGGTTGGATGAACCGAACACCGTTGAGAAAAAAACTAAGATTGGATCTTGCGGATGTTGAAAATGATTGGATCCACTTGAAGAGGAGCACACCGGTGAGAAGAAATTGAGATGACAAACTCGATGATCAAGAAGGATTAGTATTCCCATAGAAATATGAGAACACCACTTAGAAAAGGTATGGAGTCCACATTTGACTTCGAAGCAACTCAAATACCACAAGTCAAAACAAAAACAAAGGATTGGCTTGCAGAATAAGCCCGAAACAAACATATGATAGATCACATACCATATAATGTGTGTGTTGGAAAGATATTCTAGGAGCTACTTGAATTCCCACTTATAAACTCTTGAAACTTTCTGGTAATGCAATCAGGTGTTGGCGGTACAGGGGACACAAAATATATCACCCAAACTAACAATACCTAGATCCAGCTGTATCCATCCTTCAACACATAACCAAGAAACCTTCGGAAATCGTTTACCTCAACCTTCGAAAAGCATCCGTTATACGAGTTATGGAAATACTCCCGAACTCCCGCCCCAGTACTGGGTGGCGTCGAGGTGATCTCACCAACAACTACATAAAAGAGATTTTCGATGTCGGCGAAACTCAGGTATTCCAGAACTGCAACGATAAAATTGTAACGACAACACCTCGGAGCTCAACTCCCCGGGACACTGCCACAACCCCTAAATGTCAGGAGGCACCAAGAACAATGTTCTCGTCACAAAACCATCGGAACAATTCCAAGATACCCGCGTGATCCTAAAAAAATAGTGAAATTTGAGGAGAGGAAGGTCAAAACATCTACGTCAGGAGACCTCACCAGAGCGACGAAGGGACTGGGGAGTAAAAAGAATCCTACTCTCCGATATGTATAATCCTAAGACTCAAAACATTTTTTTAGACTCAACAACGCCAGCGATTTGATCAAGCAGGGGGCTCCTAAGTCGGGGATGGCTCTGATTACCAACTTGTAACACCCACGATGCGGCTATATCTCTCACGTGTCAAGGCACGACTTAGAGGCATAACCGCATTGTAGGTTTTGTCGCAAGAAGGGTCATCTTCACACAATCCCATGTAATGAACAAGAATGGGAAAAAGAGTTGGCTTACAATCGCCACTTCACACAATACATGAAATAAACATACATCATCAGAGTACACACATAGTCCGACTACGGTTCTGCCCTATTTTAGATTTGGTACTGTTCTGCCCTATACACAATTTTAATATTGTTAAACAGCAAAATAAAGTGCACCATGTTAAACTGGGCATTTTTCTACCCCATTTACATATAAAGATTATTAAAATCGGAGCTGCGGTTAATTAGTTATGAAATAAATCATTTTAACATGGCATTTATGCAAATCTAAACAAACAGCATTTTAAGCATTTCAACATGGGATGAAAGTTGCATACTATGAAACTAGACAGAATTCTAAGCATTTTTCATATATAATTTATTTAAATCTGATGCATGGTTAATTAGTTATTAGATGTGTCGGGGGTTGGAAGCGACATATGCCAAAGGATGGCTTATCATGGTGGGGGCGAGTAGAGCGTCGCCGGTGCCTGGAAGCGGGATGAGGCATAGACATGCACGCCGGCGGATCTTACCCAGCTTCGGGGCTCTCCGAGGAGATAACACCCCTATTGCTGCTCTGCGGGGTCTCCGCATGGTCACTATGGTGATATGTGTACAAAGTTGCTCCTCGAGCTGTGTTTTGGAGGTAGGAGAGGGCAAGGCTAGCTCTCTCCCTTTTATGCTTCTGTCTAGTGGTAAAAGGATCGAACCCTTTGCATGGGTTCTCTGGGGGGTTTATATAGGCCTACCCCCCGGGGGTACAATGGTAATCCGACTGGGCGCGGGTCCCAGCCGTCTGTCTCTTAGGCCGCCGTCTTCTCCGCCGACTCCTGGGGGCCACCTTTGGTGGGCCCCGCCGACCGACCTGGCCACTGTAGCCGCGCCTCTGATGACGTTGGCTGGGTCGTGGGGGCGTGGCAACAGTGCCGCCGCCTGGCGGGCGATCACTGTCGCCACTCTCTGTCTTATCTGGTTAATGGCGTGTGGGGCCCGTGGGAGGAACGGGCCGACTCTCGGAGGCCGACTCCCACGGGGTCCGTCTTCGGGTGCTCTCGCCGTCTTCGTCCCTCCCGCTGACTAGCGGGGCCTGCCGTCTCCAGGCCGTACATGCGGGCCAACATGGGAACAGTGCTCCGTCGTCAGGGCGGTCGTCAGGGCCAGTATGGCGACAGTGCCGCGTCGGACGGAGCTCTCCTCCGGTACGGCATACTGCAGTCATACCTGCCCCTGGTAATCAACGTAGGGGAGGGCCGTACTCCGGCCATCCCCGGTCTCGTCCTTCTTCTCGAAGGCAGACAGTGGTGAAGTCGCGGGCCGACTCCCCATAGTCGGCCTCCCTGGAGTCGCCGATTGGGAGTCACAGCCGTCTCTGGGACTCAGCCGTGAGTGGGTGTCGGCGATGCTGCGGCCGACTCCCAGAGTCGGCTGATCGTCTTGGGATTCTTTGAGGGCCGAAGCCTGCCCCGATGTCTTGAAAGGTTCTGGGTCCCGGGTTAGCCTACCCATGGCCCAATACTCCGACAGTAGTCCCCGAAGCTGGTGAGGCGCCAAGGGAGACCTGTCGGGGAGCCTCAACAGTTTCTTCCTCCGAGTGGATCGTGGGGGAGGCGATCTTTATCGAGGCCGCCTCCGACGAGCCGACTATGGGAAGCCGGACTCGTCGAAAGTCCTTTTGCTCTTCAAAGAGTTTGAAAGCCGTGGCAGGACACGGGGGGCGTGTCTGATAAGCCACACGGCCGCCACCCGCCGCGGATCCGCCGAGGGACGCCACGTGTCCGAGCCAGTCTGCCAGCTCACGCACGCGACGGGACAGGCCGATGGGTGGGGCCCGCCATTACCGCGCCTCGGCCCTCGAACGGATTCATTGCGGCCGCGCGGGCGGTTGAGCTTCTCAGCGCAGTAAATGCGCGTGGTAACTTTCGTGGTAAATCGTGGGGGTCGTGGGGGCGTGGGCACAGTTAATCCCACGACGCCCCCTCGGCTCTTCAGCCCGCAGGCCTATAAGTACGCGGAGGGAACGGGGCGGCGAAGCACGCATGCCCGCTCCCCTCTGCTCCCTTTGCTTCTTTTCTCCTCCTTCTTTCTCGCACCGCTGCCGCGCCGGACTGCGCCCTGCACGCAGCGATGAGATCTTCCTCCGCCGCCATGCCAGCCGCCGTGCGCTCCGGCGTAAGGGATGGTTCTGAGATCGACGACGACATGATTGACTTCCTCCGCAAGACGCGCCGCATCCCCGGCGCGCACCTCGTGCAGGCCCGCGCTCCGCCGCTGACGGAGGTGACGCCGGCGCCGGTGGAGGGCGAGCGGCTCGTGTTCCGCTCCCACTCATGCGCGGGCTGGGGCTGCCGGCGAGCGGGTTCTTCCGCTCGTTCCTGGAATTTCATGGCCTCCAGCCGCACCACCTCACTCCAAACACGGTGGTGCTGCTGGCGGCCTTCACTGCGTTGTGCGAGGGCTTCCTCGGCGTTCTCCCCACCATCGAGCTGTGGGGAGAGTTCTTTCACTCCAAGCTCAGCATGCATGTCGCCGGCGTGCCAGCTCAATGTGGTGCCTTCATCGCGCTGCGGAGGTCGACGACCGACAACCCGTTCCCCGCCATCCAGCTGATCAAATCGGTGAAGATGTGGCAGCGCTCCTACTTCTATGTGAAGAACGTCGCCTCAGACGGCGACTGGGTTAACCTGCCGGCTTATGCAGCCGGTGCACCAGCTGAGAGGCAGCCCAGCTGGTCCTACCGCGCCAAGACGCTGACTCCAGCTAGAGCCGCCGCCGTATCGCGACTTCGAGTGCTGACGCAGTCGGCCGGCTTGACTAGGGCCGACTTGCTGGCCGCCTTCGTGGTTCGCCGAGTCCTCCCGCTCCAAGGCCGGCCTCATCTGATCTGTCAGATGAGCGGCCACCGGGACCCCAGTCGGACGTGCACCAAGGACATGCCTCACGCGGAGGTAGCCGACACGGTGAACTACATCGCGAACTGCGGCCTCTCGAAGGATTGGCAGGTCGGCCTAGAGCCGTACTCGCGCGCCAACCCCCCGCCGGTGGTAAGTGATTCTTCTTCTTCTTCTTCTTCAGCCGAATCTGACTCCTGACCTCTTTATTCTTATCTCTTGAACCAGAACCCTCTCCTCCAGCCCGCGGCCGGCGCCACGGGGCCGCCCCACCAGTTCGCCCCCGATCGGCCAGAGAGCGACATCGACGACCCCGACTTGGGGCGGCGGCGATGGAGGCCGACGCCGAAGGGGGCGGTGAAGGAGAGGAAGGCGGCCCTGGGCCCTCGGCCACCTTCGCCGACTGGCCCGCCGGCGAAGATGGGGGAGTCGCCCCGCGCCATCAACCGAGGCAAGACGGCGCGAGGAAGCGTCGGGCCGGGCCGAGTTCCCTCGGAGGCCGAGAAAAGAAGTTTAAGGGGGCGGCCGCCACGACCAAACGGGAAGAGGCGGTCGCGAGGGCCCATCGCTTCCGCAAAGAAGTGAAGAAGCCGCCGCTGTCTTCTGGGTACGTGTTTCTCTTCCTAGTCTTGTTTTATCTCTTGGTGGATTTTGTCTGAGTCCTTACGTGTCTTCCTTGTTCCAGCGCTCCCCTCACTCTTGGGAGAGTCGCCGCTGCCTCCATCAGGGGGCCGGTGGAGTCGTCCGCCACGACTCGGTGTATCGACCCCGCAGCCGACCTCCGGGAAGTGGCGGAACGGAACGCGCAGGAGAAGCGTGACGAGGACGAAGCCGCCCGCCGGGAGAAGGCGGAGGCCGAGAAGGCGGCCACCTCCACCCAGGAGGGGCCGGAGGAAGCAGAAGCCGCCGCCGCGGCCAAAAAGCGGGCCGAAGAAGCCGCGCGCCACCAGTTGGCGCTGCTCGTTGTCCCATTGCGCTCGGCGCCGCCTCCGGATCCTATGTAGCAGTCTGGGGAGGCCGGCGGGGAACATGCCGTCGTGGAGAGGGAGGGCGGCGATGCCCCCGGTCTGGACACTGTGGTGCCGCCACCACCGCCCCCGCCGCCATCAGGAGGCGCGAGGAAAGAACGGCCGGCGTACCCGCCGGTGCCGCCGACCACGGACGAAGCCGAGGCGAACTTGCTTCTCCAAGTCGCCTCGCCGACACGCCGCCGTCTGGAGAAGGTGACTTCAGCGCCGCGACCTCTGGAGACTGGAGCGGCCAGCTCGGCCGCCCCAGACGTCGAGGTGATGAGCGCCGCGCCCGTCGGGTGGGTGCGAGGAGGCGGCACCGGCCCGCTGAACCAGGCGCTCCTGGACGTCCAGGCGAAGCTGCGGGCCGAGAGCGACGCCCTCTAGAACTGCACCAAAGCGCATCTGGCGTCACATGCGGCCATCTGGGTATGTTTCTTCTGTCTTTGTTTTTCTTGCTCTTCTTTGTGGGGGCGCGCCAGCGCACCCACTGGGTGTAGTCCCCGAGTTCCGAGCCGGCTGCTGAGCAGGCGGGTTGGAACTCTACTGGCGAGTTCCAGGCGCTTATTCTTTTTGAAAATGCTTATCATAGGACTACCACAACCTCCGAGTCACCGTCTTCAACCGCAATGTTGAAGAGCTAGGCAAGTGGACTGCCGACTTGTCGGAGAGCCGGAGTGAGTTTCCTTCTTTGCGGGGGCGCGCTGGCGCACCCGCGGGCTGTAGTCCCCGAGATTCGGGCCGACTGCTACGCAGTCGGGCCGGATCTTCTTGGCGACCTTTTCTGATGACTTGTGTCCTTTTTCTTCTTTCTTCAGAGGCCAACGCCGTTCTTCAGCAGCAGCTGGGCGAAGCCAACACTGCCTTGCGCGCCAAGGAGGTGGAGTGTGGCAAGCTCGTCATGGAGCGCGACCTGCTGGCCGCGCAGCTGGCGGAGCAGAAGGAGCTGCTCAAGAAGGCGCAGGAGGAGGCGAAGGAGAGGGAGGCTGGGCTCCAAGATGAGTTCGAAGCCGAGCGCTCCTCCTGGACCGATAAGGAGGCGATGCTGACCTCCGGCTTCCACGAAATTGAAGATATCGTTGATGGTAAGTTTTCTTTACTCGCTTCCTTTGGGCAGCCGACTATGGGCCGACTCTTGCCCTTTCTGACTTGCTTCTCTTTTTCCGTCTTGGTAGATTTCTTCCCAGGCCATGCGCAAGCCGCCGTTCAAGCCATCGAGGCCGATCGCGAAGCGCGGAGGGCGGCCGGCGAGGAGGTTGCTGCCAACGCCCCCCCGGACTCTTCATGAACAACTTTTGAGCATTGAGGCTCGCATGCGGCCGGCTCACCGGATGCTGCACCGGCTTCAGCGCGCCGGCGCCCAGGCGATTGCTGCTTTGTGGCCGGAGATGCCGATTCTGCGCACCCCCAGCCGGACAGCCGACAGGTTGGAGGTCGCATTAGGCCGCTTGGAGGCCTGGAAAGGCTCCTCGGCACGCGCCGGAGCGCGTTGTGCCTTGGAGTTCGTCAAGGCGTGGTATCCGGACCTGAGCCTGGACCAGCTGGCCATGCTCCGGGCTGAAGCCCAGCCGGAGCTGGCAGCCATGAAGGACGACTTTGTCAAGCGCGCCGCCGCACTCGCCGAGTATGTCGACCCCAATGTCTTTGTTCCTGAGCTAGCTGACAACGTCGAGGAGGCGCCGCCGGAGTGGTTCGGGATGAACCCGAACTACGGCGAGGACTCGGCAGAGGTAATCGACTCCAGTGTCGAGGAGGGAGGCGAGGTGGAGATCGGAGACGAGATGGAGGCGCCAGAAGCCGGAGCGGGCAATCATCCTCAGCCCGACCGTGCCTCCAACAACGAGCCGCGCCCAACTGTGCCGACTGCTGCTGGAGGTGATCAAGCGGAGTCTGCCCAGCCGGCTGCCCCAACGTCCGACACCGCCATCTCCTCTGAGCCCCCGAACCCGTCTGCGGCTTCATAAGCCGCTGCCTTGCTTTATTTATCTGCTTAGTAGCTGCTCGAAGAATTTTGTTAATTCACACAACTCCACCCGCTGGGTGTATTTTGAACTTCTGTTCAATGATTCGGCCAATGGCCTCTGTGATGTAAATATCTATCTGGGTTCTATCATTTCTTGCTTATTGCTCTTTTGGCTTTTTCCTTTTGCCGCCTTCCCCTAGATGCCGTCTTTGCCAGTCGGGCAGCCGCTTCGTGGACTGTCGTTGGATCAAATACTTGGCTACTTTGGGGAAGGCAAGTACTCAGCCATTCTAGAGTTTGGTTAGCAAGTCGGATAGAAAACAGTAAGCCGACTATTCGGAGTCGGATTTGTGAGGAACTGCTGGAAAGCCGGCACGAGCTATGTTTCTGCTTTGAGTCATTAGCCATTTTTCGTGTGGGCACCCATTCTTCCCTACTCCTGCCCGCCGGGCAGCCGCTCTGCGAGCTGCGGCTTCTAACAGGAGACGGCTTAAGCACCACACACTACTTGTCCGACTACAGGAAGCGTTTCATAGCGCGAGACGGCAAGTCCCCGGGCCGACTAGTTGAGCCCGGCGCCAAGCAGCATAACAAAGAGTAGCATACTCGGAAGCATAATACTTATTATACAGACGTTAAAAGGGGCAGTCCCCGAGTCCGTCTCGGGGGGGCCAGAGTCTTGGTACTTCAGTACAAAAGGGTAGCGTGGTACATACTGCATCAGCTGTAAAATCTTCGAAGAAGATTCGCGTTCCATGGTCGCTCTGTCTCTTTCCCGGAGTCGTCCCTCTTTCGTGCTCGGGGCTTCTGAGCGTCGATCAGGTAGTAGGAGTCGTTGCCTAGCACCTTGCTGATGATGAAGGGGCCTTCCCAAGGTGCAGACAACTTGTGCTGGCCGGCTGTTCGCTGGATCAGCCGGAGCACAAGGTCGTCTTCTTGGAAGGATCTCGGCCTGACCTTCCTGTTGTAGTAGCGACGTAGGCTCTGCTGGTAGATGCTGGACCGGCTGAGTGCCAACAGCCGGCCCTCTTCCAGCAAATCGACGCCATCTTGTCGTGCTTCTTCTGCTTCCTCCGCAGTGTACATCGTGACTCGCGGGGAGTCGAACTCTATATCCGTTGGGATGACGGCTTCAGCGCCGTAGACGAGGAAGAAGGGTGTGAAGCCGGTCGACTTGTTTGGAGTCGTGCGCAGACTCCAGAGGACGGCTTGCAACTCGTCAAGCCAACAGCCGGCCGAACGCTCCAGTGGTTCGACCAACCGAGGTTTGATGCCGGACAGGATGAGGCCATTCGCCCGCTCCACCTGCCCGTTCGATTGCGGATGGGCAACGGACGCTAAGTCCAGTCGGATGCCCTGCGTCGTGCAGAAACGGGCCAAGGCGCCTTTGGCAAAGTTGGTGCCGTTGTCGGTGATGATGCTGTGCGGTATGCCATACCGAATTGTGATGTCTGAGATGAATGTCACGGCAGTCGGACCATTCAATTTCTTGATGGGCTGCACTTCTACCCACTTGGTGAACTTGTCCACCGCGACAAGCAGATGAGTTAGGCCGCCTCGTGCCATCTTGAAGGGTCCCACCATATCCAGGCCCCAAACTGCAAAGGGCCAGGCGATGGGGATAGTCTTGAGTGCTGAAGCCGGCTGATGCGGCTTGGATCAGAACTTCTGGCACCCCTTGCATTTCTGGACCAACTCCTTGGCCTCTTCGAGGGCAGTCGGCCAGAAGAAACCGTGTCGAAAGGCTTTGGCGACGAGCGCTCTTGAGGCCGCATGGTGGCCGCACTCGCCTTGATGGATATCTTTGACAATTGCTTGGCCTTGCTCTGGCTTGATGCAGCGCTGGTAGACGCCTGTGACGCTGCGTCTAACCAGCTCTCTGTTGATTATGGTGTATGCTGCCGCTCGGCGTTGTATTTGCCGAGCCAAGGTTTCATCAGTTGGTAGCTCCTTGTTCACCAAGAATTTGAGGATGGGCTAGGCCCATGATGGTGCTATTATCTCCTCAACCGCCAGAACTGCAACTTGGACGAGGGCGGCCGGGCTGGGAGGCAGCGGGCTGGGGTCCGCGGCTGCTTGCTGGATCAGTGAAGTCCTCGGGCCGAGTGGTGCAGTCCCTGGGCCGAGTTCTGGAGTCTTTTCTCTGGTCGCCGCAGTCCCCGGGCCGGCTTTGACTGCGGCGTTCTTGGAGTCATCTGCGAGGGTTTTTGCGCCGTTTGCTTGGGCTTTGGAGTCGGATCCGACTTCTTCTGGAGGAGCCGGCACAAAAATGGAGTCTGACTCTGGCGAAGGCTTGATGGATGGCTTGAGGAGGCGCTGAAGAGCGACGCGAGATGGTATTGCTTGGCGAGTGGAGCCGATTCGTGCCAAAGTATCTGCTAGGTTGTTGTCATTTCTTGGCACGTGGAGGAACTCGCACCCCTCGAAATATCCGCTGAGTTGCTGCATGAGGAATCGGTAGCTTGCCATGTTTGCGTCCTTGGCGTCCCAGTCGCCAGATGATTGCTGGACCACCAAGTCGGAGTCGCCATAACACAGGATCCGACGAATGCCGAGTTCTTTGGCAAGCCGGAGCCCGTGAATGAGCGCCTCGTACTCAGCGACGTTGTTGGAGGCGGCGAAATGGATCTGCAGTGCATACTGGAGCTTGTCGCCTTTGGGAGAGGTGAGAAAGACACCGGCTCCCAAGCCGGTGCGCATCTTGGAGCCGTCAAAATGCATCCGCCAATGAGTGGAGTCGGTCGCTGGCCGCAGGTACTGGGTCTCGGCCCAGTCGACGAGGAAATCGGCCAGTGCTTGCGACTTGATGGCGGTGCGGGGTTGATAGTAGATCGTGTAAGGCGCCAACTCTATGGCCCATTTGGCCACTCGGCCAGACGCATCTCGGCTTCCGATGATCTCAGCCAATGGGGCTGTGCAGACCACTGTGATTGGATGTTCTTGGAAGTAAGGCTTCAGCTTCTTGGCGGCGAAGTGCACGCCGTAACACATCTTCTGGTAGTGGGGGTAGTTCTGCTTGGAGGTCGACAGTACTTCACTCAGGTAATATACCGGTCTCTGGACTAGCAGTGCCTTGCCTTCCTCCATGCGCTCTACTACAATGACTGTGCTGACTACTCGGCTGGTGGCGGCGATGTACAGGAGCATGGGCTCCTTGGGAGTCGGAGCCGCCAACACAGGGGGAGTAACCAACATCTTCTTCAGCTGCAGAAAGGCCTCATCCGCCTTGTGGTTCCACTCGAAAAAATTGGTCTTCTTCATGAGCTGGTACAACGGGAGAGCTTTCTCGCCCACCCGACTGATGAAACGGCTGATGGATGCCAGGCAGCCAGTGAACTTCTGCACATCCAACAGTCGGCTGGGTACCTCCATCCTCTCGATGGCCTTGATCTTCACAGGGTTGCACTCTATGCCGCGTTCGAAGACCAGAAAGCCGAGTAGCTGGCCGGCTGGTACTCCGAAAATGCACTTCTCGGGGTTCAGCTTGATCCGGAATCGGCGCAGGTTCTCAAAGGTTTCTTTGAGGTCTTCCAGCAAAGTTCTGCGCTTTTCTGTCTTCACCACCACATCATCCACGTAAACGTGGGCATTTCGGCCGAATTGCTTGAGGAGGCACTTCTGCATGCAACGCTGAAAGGTGGCGTCGGTGTTCCTCAAGCCGAACGTCATGGTCAGGTAGCAGAAGGCTCCAAACGGCGTGATGAAGGCGGTCTTTAATCTGTTTGCCGGGTTCAGCTTGATCTGGTGATATCCTGAATAGGCATCTAAGAAGCTCAACAGCTCACATCCGGCTGTGGAGTCTATCACCTGATCGATTCTCGGCAAAGCAAACGGGTCCTTGGGGCAGGCTTTGTTGAGGCTTGTGTAGTCAATACACATTCGACACTGCTTGTTCTTCTTCAGTACTAAAACTGGGTTTGCCAGCCACTCTGGGAAAAATACTTCCATGATAAAGCCGGCTGCAAGGAGCCGGGCTATCTCTTCACCAACAACTCTTCTCTTCTCTTCTGACAGGCGGCACAAGGGCTGCCTGACGGGCTACGCATCAGACCAGACATGTAACTTGTGCTCGGCGAATTCTGTCGGCACACCTGGCATGTCTTTGGGGGACCATGCAAAGATGTCTCGATTCTCACGGAGGAAATCGACGAGCTTGCCTTCCTATTTGCTGTCAAGGTTTGCACCTATGATAGCGTACTTCTCCGGGTGCTCTGGGTCCAAGGGTATCTTCTTCGTTTCCTTCGCTGGCTTGAACGAGCCCTCAGCTTCCGACTCCTTGGGGTTGGGCGACACCTCAGGCTGCTTGCCGGCCATCACCACAACCCGATCAAGAAGCCACCTCTCTGCTGCAATAACCAGGGACTCGGCCAGCCGACTGCTCTCGGCCGCGCAAGCGGACGACTTCCTGTAGTCGCCGGTCACAGTCAGAATTCCCTTGGAACTCGGCATCTTCATCTTGAGGTAGGCGTAGTGGGGGACCGCCATGAACTTGGCCAAAGCAGTTCGGCCAAGCAGCGCATGGTATGGGCTTCTGAGGTCCACCACTACAAACCAGACTGGCTCTCGGCGGAAATGTTCCTTATCCCCGAAGAGGACGTGTATCAGAATCTTGCCGATTGGGGAACAGGAAAGGCCAGGGACGATCCCATGGAACACGGTTCGGCTGCTCTGGAGCTGTCTTTGCTTGATTCCCAGCTTCTCCATTGTATCCTTATACAGGATGTTGATACTGCTACCTCCATCTATCAGAACTCGCGAAAAGCGAGCTGCCCGCCTATCAGTGGCAAATGTGGCCTCCAGGACCAGGGCATAGGACCCTGGATTCGGCATCACCTCTGGGTGATCAGCTCTGCTCCAGCTGATAGGCTTCTCGGACCAGTGCATGAACTCTGGAGTGTCGGATGCCACTGCGTTGACTTCTTGCTGCTGCTGCCGCCTGCTGCGTCTGTCATCCGCCACACTGGTGAACACCACGTAGGCTCCATGCTCTTCCGGATACTCGTCTTGTACTGCGCCGACTGGCCTGGCAGCCGGTTGCTGGGGCGGAGGCGGAGGCGGCTGCCCAGCCGGTGGGGGAGGCGCCAGACCGTCTCCTTTGGCAATCCGGGTAAGCCAGTGGCACTTTCTGGTGGTGTGGTTCGACGGCTTCGCGCCGCTGTGGAACTTGCATGGACCATTCAGAGTCTGCTCATAGGAGAAAGCCGGCAACCAATTGGGCTTGCCGCCCTTCTGCCGCTTGGGCGGTGGCTGCTCCTCCGGCTGTTGGTCTTCGACCGCCGCGACCTGCCGGCTACTGGAAGCCGGCTGCAGGGCCTTGTGCTTGTGATCGTTCTGCTATTGTCGCCGACTGGTGTCTCCAGCCGGGGTTCTGGGAGCCTGAGGGGCCATTTTGCCGGTCGTGCTGACTTGGATCTCCGTCTTCATAGAAGGATCGGCTGTGGCGTACTTGTCCGCTATGATCAGCAGCTCATCCAGGGTCTCCGGCTCGTCGCAAAGGAGCTTATGCTTGAGGAGGGTGCCTTCTCTGCACCCGGCAGTGAAGTACTCGATGGCCTGCACCTCGTGCACGCCCTCGCAGGATTTTCGAAGCTCGGCCCAACGCGTGAGGTAGTCGCGAGTTGATTCGTTGGGGCCTTGCACGCACAAGGAGAGCTGGCGAGGCTTGGGAGGTCGCTTGTATGTGCTCGTAAAGTTGCGGATGAAAGCCTCGGTGAAGTCGGACCAGCCGTTGATGCTGCGGGGTTTCAGGCTGTTCGGCCATGTCTGGGCTGTGCCCTGGAGCATGAGCGGAACATACTTCACAGCAACACGCTTGTTGCCGTTCGCTATGGTGACGGCTGTGGAGTAGTCAACCAGCCAGTCCTCTGGCTTCACGGAGCCGGTGTACTTGGGAGTGTCTCTAGGGAGAGTGAACCCTTTGGGGAAGGGCTCATCTCGGATGCGGGGGCCGAAACACGGCGGTTCCAGCTCGTCTTCTTCTTCGAGCGCCAGGGATCGGTGGAGTCGGTCGATCCGGTGGCGGGCATCATTCTCTCCGAATCCCTCTCGGCGGCCGAGGCGACCTCCGAGAGTCGGATGGTCGACAGGCGGCGGGGAGACTCGCCTTTCTCTGCGGGGTGGAGGAGGCACATAGTCGTCCCGCCACTCTACTGCTCTTGGGCGGCCGTCTTGGTCGCGCTCGATGGTGAGGTGAGTCCGACTGCGGCTCACAGCCGGCTCCTTGTCTTTCCTTTCGCAAACCCCGCCGGTCGGCGTCCGAGACGTCGCGCCTTGGTCTCGGCGGGGCGGCGGGTCGTCGTTCTGCTGCTGCGGCCCCTCGGTTCGGCAGCCGGCCGCGTTCTGCACGCCAGCCGCGTCGAGGAGTTGCTGGACTCGCTCCGTCATCAGTCGGCGCTCTTCGCCTTCGAGTCCATCTAACTTGTCTGCCGCCGCCTGGGCAGCTCGAATGTTCTTGGCGGGCGTTGCGTACATGGGGCGATTGGCCCCGAACATGCTGGCGATGTCCGCGCCGCATTGCCGGACCGCGCCTAGGTGGCTCGGCCCCGTCGGAGCCGGCGAGCCGCCCACGGCGCGATCCATCTCAAGCTGGTAGGCCTCTGACAAGCGTCTCATGCTTGCCAGCTTCTTTGCGCCTTCGACAAGCTGGAGGCGGCGTGCCTCCAGCGTCTCGGCGTCGGCGTCCTCTGGAATGGGCGCATCCAGGTCTTGCAGCGCCGCGTCAAGCGGGTCGCGAGCCCCTCTGTTGGATCGCTCGCCATGGCCGATGACGAGCACTTCTGTGACGGTGCTCCCGCTGCCCTCCGTGCGAGGGAGCGGCTCGTCGTAGACCACCACGTTGGTGGGGAAGGCGTCGAGCGACGCGGTGTCGGAATCGACCAGCATCGGGTCGGTGGAGCCTACGGACTCCAGGTCAGCCACAGGCTCGCCAGCAACGTGGAGGTCGTCGAGGAGGCCCGCGAGAAGGCTCTCGGGGCCGCCGGTGCCTGCGTCAGATGCAGGCTCGTCAGAGAGGCTAACCTCGCCGACAAGATTGGCGAGGCAGCTGGCCGCGCAAACGGTCTCAACGTCGCGCAGCGCGTCGGCATGAACTTCTTCTAGCGTGCCGAGCTGGCTACGCTCGCCAGGGAGGAAAAGGGTTCCCGTCCAGAACAGATCTCCGGACGACGGTGCACCTCGCCCCATGGTGGGCGCCAAATGTCGGGGGTTGGAAGCGACATATGCCAAAGGATGGCTTATCATGGTGGGGGCGAGTAGAACGTCGTCGGTGCCTGGAAGCGAGATGAGGCGTAGACATGCACGCCGGCAGATCTTACCCAGCTTCGGCGCTCTCCGAGGAGATAACACCCCTACTGCTGCTCTACGGAGTCTCCGCATGGTCACTATGGTGATATGTGTACAAAGTTGCTCCTCGAGCTGTGTTCTGGAGGTAGGAGAGGGCAAGGCTAGCTCTCTCCCTTTTATGCTTCTGTCTAGTGGTAAAAGGATCGAACCCTTTGCATGGGTGCTCCGGGGGGTTTATATAGGCCTACCCCCCGGGGGTACAATGGTAATCCGACTGGGCGCGGGTCCCAGCCGTCTGTCTCTTATGCCGCCGTCTTCTCTGCCGACTCCTGGGGGCCACATCTGGTGGGCCCCGCCGACCGACCTGGCCACTGTAGTCGCGCCTCTGATGACGTTGGTTGGGTCGTGGGTGCGTGGCAACAGTGCCGCCGCTTGGCGGGCGATCACTGTCGCCACTCCCCGTCTTATCTGGTTAATGGCGTGTGGGGCTCGTGGGAGGAACGGGCCGACTCTCGGAGGCCGACTCCCACGGGGTCCGTCTTCGGGTGCTCTCGCCGTCTTCGTCCCTCCCGCTGACTAGCGGGGCCCGCCGTCTCCAGGCCGTACATGCGGGCCAATGTGGGAACAGTGCTCCGTCGTCAGGGCGGTCGTCAGGGACAGTATGGCGACAGTGCCGCGCCGGACGGAGCTCTCCTCCGGTACGGCATACTGCAGCCATACCTGCCCCTGGTAATCAACGTAGGGAAGGGCCGTACTCCGGCCATCCCCGGTCTCATCCTTCTTCTCGAAGGCAGAGAGTGGTGAAGTCGCGGGCCGACTCCCCATAGTCGGCCTCCCTGGAGTCGCCGATCGGGAGTCACAGCCGTCTCTGGGACTCAGCCGTGAGTGGGTGTCGGCGATGCTGCGGCCGACTAGCAGAGTCGGCTGATCGTCTTGGGATTCTTTGTGGGCCGAAGCCTCCCTCGATGTCTTGAAATGTTCTGTGTCCCGGGTTAGCCTACCCGTGGCCCAATACTCCGACAAGATGCATGAAGTTTGAGGGTTTTTCTATAAAACTGCGTTTACTGGAAAAAACAAATTCGCAGAACTGGAAAAAACATCTACGGGCCGAAGCTGGCCCGAAATGGGCAGCACAGGAGCAAACAGAGATGGGCTTCCTCACATTGGGCCTAGCTCAGTGGGGAGGCTGGACGTGGGCTGGATCTGGCGGCGGTTGGGCTGCGACCCACACCATGGTCAACGGGAGCCAGGCTGGGACGTGCTCGCAGCGAAGCAGAGGGCGGCGGCGTTGGGACTTGGCGGTCTCCGATGGGGCGGCACGGCGACCTGGAGCCAGGGACGAGGCCGGGGTGCAGGGACCCGCTGGATCTGGCAGAGACGGCGACGAACGGAGCAGGGGAGGTCGATGCGGTCACGTGCGGGCGAGCGGGAAGCAGAGGAGGTTCGAGCGTCCTCCTGACGCAGAGGATGGTGGCGCTGTTCGTGGGTGAAGAAGATAGATGGCACGATGGGGCATGCGGTTGGAGATGCGACGAAGTCGGGGAATGACAGGACTTGCTGGAACGAGGGGGCTTGGAATCTCCGAGCTGCGCGGGCCGAACTCGGGACGGGAGGACACACGAGGCGGGGAAGCTGCGGCCGAGGAGCTCGGGACCCTCCTGGTCGAGATCGAGCAGGGGCATGGCCTCGGGCTCCAAGAGGGAGGAGGCTGCGGCACAGGCCTGCCAGAGATGGTCGCTGGCGGAGGCCAGCTGCCAGTGGAGGAGGGTGGCTGTGGAGCTTCTGGTGATTGGATCGATGGAGGCTGGTGGTTGCTGCTGCAGTAGGTCGGGGTGGATCCCGAGCTGGGACAAGGTGGTGGCGGGATGGATCTAAGGTGGAGAGGGTGATGATTGGTGCGATGGGGAAAACAAGGAGAAGGCAGGTGGGTGGCGGCGGCGATTGGGAGGATGGGATAGGTCCCCTAGAAATTAGGGTTGGGGCAGATTTGGATAGGGTGCCCTCTGCTATAAATAGCATATGGATCATAGGGGGGGTTGGAGCAAGTTTGATCATCGGATCGCGATTGGATGATCGAAAATAAAAGGTTAGGGGAGTCCAATTGAGAAACACAGATATTTTACTGATATTTGGGGAAGATACGGATCCAACGGTAATGACAATCCGGATCGGGTTCGGGTAAGTTTCGGATGTGCGCGAGGGGGTGTGAGCACTATGCAGAGAGGGTCAAACGGTTAGGCAATAGGGAACGCGGAAACTACAAGCAAGTACAAGTTTTATGAAAAACATGCGGATGCAATGCGATGATGAAAGCAACAAACAAATAAAACACACGGCAACAACGAAAAACATGGAAGTCTTCTCGAGCGTCGGTCTCGGGGCGTTACACGTCATTCTATGCTTGTGAAGAGAGCAACCTAAGCAAGCAGGCTTGTAGCTTAGGCTCCTGCTAGTGTATATATAGTGGTTTTCTTTTTCTCTCCATATCAACCATTTTATATTGCGTACGTGTCATTCAAGAGTGAAATGATAGTTGCTTCTTCCGACTAACTTACTATGTGAATTGACTGCTCCTTAGTGGCCCCTACACGTACCCCACTACGTGTAAGCAACAGTCACACGTACACATGGACACAAAAACACGTGCGATGCCCTAATGCATGCATGTCCGAGCACACGACGGAACACGCACGATCACGCTCAAGTGCTCAACCTACACGTGCATGCACACACATACTCAGTCAGGGTGAGCTAGTGACTGTATAAACACCGGAATATATATGTATATATTGAGAGCAATGAGCGTATTATGAATTCCACTGACTTTTTGGTGTGTCCCGTCAACTCGCAGAATGAGGAGAAGCTTGCAGGACAAGGTGAAGCTCGCTTACGCCTTTTGACTAATGCAACCTACCCTCGGTGGACATGCATTAGTCCATTCGGTGTCAGATTGTCAGAGGCATACACTGTAGTACCCAACATGCGGAGTACCATCATTGTTCGACTTCACGAAGAGGCGAAGAGCGAAGCGCAGTAGTACGAGTAGTACTACTACTAGAACAGCATGGTGGAGCATCTGTACTCTTATTTTTTATATCTGATAATGTACACGTTTATTCCGGAGAAGGGCGGAAAATGGCAGCCCAACATGTAATGAATTATATCGATGAACCAACCATGCTCGAATATATCTTGGCCTCTGTGCGAGCCTGTCTGTGTGTTCTCGCTTCTCGTCTCTCTCAAGGAACGGCGGGTTGGCTCTTTGCCATCTATTGAGATCGGTTTGCCCACACTCCTGTCCCACATGTCAATGATATGCCAAGAGGAGGTGCGTTGACCGACTGGCCATACGCGTACTTGGTTTTGCACCTTCATACTACTCCTCCCTCCGTCACAGTTTACAGGGCACGCTTCATTATGATGCATTCCTCTCCATGCATTTCCACCACCAGAGAGACTTTAGACGCGTTTGGTTTAATGCTCAATTAATTAGGGCGTGGTAACCGCAATCAAGTCCACAATTTTTTCTCCATGTACTGTACTATGGAGTGGAGTAAGTGCATGCATGTGTGTACCCGGGGTGGAAGCACTACATGCATGTGTGTATGCATTATTCCCTCTAGTAATAAACGCCGTGCTATAACTACCAATGCTATTTTTCAGGCCGATCGCTAGTCGCCTTGGTCCCACAGATATTTTTTTTCTTTTTTCTGAAGCACGTTGTATAAACAGTGACGGATGGAGTAGTATGAGCGGATTCAAAGAAGAGCGTATTGATGGTTGCTTCTTCAGAGCAACTTACAGTGGGAAAGGTGGGGCTTATGATTTGACTGCTCATTAGTCACTATTAATGCGGCGCAACGACCGGGCTGAGTCTCCCATGCGGTTGTGCACTACCCCCTCGGTTCTTAACTATACTCCCGAGTATTTGTCTTTCTAGATATTTCAACGAGTGACTACTCAAATATTTGTCTTTTTAGAGATTTCAAATGGACCGGCACATACAGATGTATATAGACATATTTTAGAGTGTAGATTCACTCATTTTGCTCCGTATGTAGTCACTTGTTGAAATCTCTAGAAAGACGAATAGAATATTTAGGAACGGAGGGAGTACACATACGAAGCAAAATGAGTGAATCTACACTCTAAAATATGCCCGTTTGAAATTTGTAAAAAGACAAATATTTAGGAACGAAGGAGTATAATTTTGTGCATGGCACATGGACCCGGCTGATGAAGAGGCTTCTGGCAATGCTATCAAGCTTCCATCATTTGTTTACATAATTGACGTACTATACAAATAATTTTCCAGCGACATGAAATTGTACAATGGTGTGAGCTTTCAACTTTTGTTTCGTGTGTCTTGCCATCGATGCTCTTTCAGAAACAATAAAAAATTAACTTCCTTGCTAATGCATGTCAATTATTAGCAGATCAGAGCTAATAATTACATCACAACTGAAGACAGAGTTGTGAGAAGGTGTTAAATTAAAATTGATACATGCTTTCATTGGCAGCAACGTCCCCCCAGCTCTGTCTAAATCAACAAGGCATGTTAGGAAAAAAGTAGCTGTCTGGAGCATGCAACATTCCGATCATTTTGTGCAGTTCCACTAAAATAGAGCTGAGCGTCCCTGTTCCAAAGATATTAAGTGTGATTATGATAATAGAGGACTGCTGATGAAACAATAAACACACAAATAGAAGCCGGTCACCTTTGTAGTCTCTCTTCAGACTAACTAGTTGGAGAAGATTAGGCTCGGAGTTGGATGAGGAGGATAGAGCAAAACCAATCTCCCTTTGTGCAGTTGCACTGAAATGTAGAGATATTGCTCGTGTGACATTTTAGTACAACTGCACAAAACACTCTTAGGAAAAAAATTGATTTGTGTAGTTCACCAAAAGGTCGCAATAGCAACGAGGTGAAATGGATAGCCCTGTTTGCAAAAAAGAGGTAGAAAGGAAACAATTACTGGCCAATAACAGTTGATGACACATGCGACAACAAAAAAGAAGCATATTCCTTGTCCTAAGGGAAGATAACAACACGGTTGTGTTTGTCTAAAACGGTGTGAGGACAAGAATGCAATATGGAAAGTACGCCGGACGAGCTACGTTTTGGGCAAAGAACTATGGAAGATCCACATGCACCGACGTGGGAAGACGGGCAGTGGAGCAAAGCCGGAGGGGATACCTGGAGGTTGTCGAGATGTAACTAGGTGAGCGGCGGCGGGCGGAATCTGCGAGCAGGTGGCTTAGGCCCTGCCGCGCCGGAGCTTGGTCAGAGAGAACGGCGTGTACCGCAGATCGGGACGTGCTACCTCGGTGCCGTAGAATGGAGAAACGATGCACTGCCTACTTTCCCCCGGCGGACGGGATGCGGCCGGATCAGTGACCAACGGTGTGAGAGAGAGAAGCCACCGCACTCCCTTTCCCCCGGTGGACGGGATGCGGCCGGATCAGTGACCAACGGTGAGAGAGAGAGAGAGGCATCGTAGCATTGTGTGAGATACTCTGAAGAGCGACAAACCAGGCAGGTAGGCTCCATTGTAGATAGTGAGCGGACTACCTTTTTCTCCATAAAAATCGTTTTGTATTCTGTGTACGTGCCATTGAGCGCTATAACTTTATTTAAAAATAACGGGGCAATGCGTCAAGTCGAACTTTGTTCCGTGCACACGTGGTACATGACCTCCCTAGGTAAACAACCGCTATAGGCGTTCAAATTAGCACGTGGGCTGCCATTTCATAAACAAATGAGCTCCACCGTGTACCCGCGCAGGTGTGACTGGGCACGAAGCGTGAGTACGTGCACGGTGCACCTATTCTCTTCTTGTACGTACACCACCTACGTGGGGTTGTGTGAGAGAGATACAAACCTAGAGAGATATATATAGTGTGTGGGTTCTTGAGAGTTTGGGGGGGGGGGGGTCAATCAAAAAATGTAACATATGCAATGTGTGTGAAATAGAGTCCTGGATATAACATATATATAGAGGGTTTGATCCACGAGAAGAGAGTGGAGGTATCATCGGCTTGATGTGTCCATAGAATCAAAGAGAGGGATGATGTGTGTGTGTGTGCGTGCATGATCGATAAAGAGTGCCATCGAATTTGTGTGTGCCCACGTCAAAGATATAGAGTGGTTGGCCTACTGGAACGTGAGATGGGACATGTGCATTTTGTCTTTGTGGCACGGATACCTACCTGTAGCGCTCGACTATCGGTGTGTGATGGGGGAAGAGGGAGGCCCAATTAACTATAGAGGTACAATGGCTGGTATATGTGTGGAGGAGGAGAGAGGCCTACCTCATGTATTAAGGAGATCGATCTGCCTCATGTATTAAGGGAGATCGATCGGCATCCATGCATATGTGCAGGAGAGGAATAAAGTTGGGAGAGAGACAGAGCTAGAGTGTTGGAGGGGGTGGTAGTGGAGTTGCTTCTAACAAATGGTGGGATAGGCTTGCTAGACAAACGGAGGGCACGCCCGCAATATCAATAAGAGAGGAGATGGATGCTTGTTGTGTGTGCACGTGCGTGTGAGAGACGGGTCAGGAGGCATGCACGAATGATGAGGGGGGACGGTTTGGCTGTGGTAAGTAGACATAACTACATAGGAAGATCAATCGCCCTTTGTTAGAGAAAGGATAGACATAACTTGTGAGGTACGTAGATCGATGGGGGGGTAGTTAAAGTCGATCTAGGTATATGTTGGGAGATCGATCGGTATACATGCATGTGTGTGTTAGAAGCAAATGAGGCACGAGGAGAATGATAGAGAGAGAGGGATGCATGTAGGAGGTGGTACGAGAGGCATACTATATCGAGGGGGGAGGAGTGTGCGAGTACGAGAACGATGAAAAGAGTGGTGGGAGTGAGGCATGGACGGTGATAAGAGAAGAGGGGAAGCTTGTGTTTGTGCTAGGCAGACCTGGCTAGAGAGGCATATCGATCGATGTGTGTCGTAAAGAAGGAGCTGAGGGCCTACACACACCATGGGTGAACGACCTAAAGTGAAAAGACGAATTTGCGCGATGGAGCTAGAGAATGCTGAGGGAGGGTGAGAGGGATGCGGGCGTGTGCATGCACAAGAGAAAGTTAGCGCTAGCTACAAAGATAAGAGGGTTGTGTGGGTGTAAAAGACGAATAGAGATCATATAAATTTCATTATAAAAAGCGAATTCGGATATTTGAAGAATTTATCATAGTGTTTCAAACCGACGCATGTGTGAATATATATAACGGTGATACACATGGTGTGGTTATGAACATGTTATACTAGATTTAATATATTTTATCTCTACTCTTATAAAAAACGGAGTTGTTGATGATGGTGTGGTGTGCCTGCCATCCAGCATTATAGGTTGTCCGATTTATATCTGGCGGATAGCAAGGAAACTATGATGGTTGAAGTTGGCAACAATCATGATTGTAGATTCTTATTGAAATAGAGAAACGAATTCAAATTTAGTTCAAATTGCAGCGGTAGTATAGACATTTGGAATGCACTAAAATGTTGGTATGAGTAGGTTACTGCATTATACAGCAAGCAAAAAAATTTAATCGGACATAACATGGATTCATACTCCTTCCTTCCATCTATATAGGGTGTAATGAGATTTTTAAGACCGCCTTTGACTATTGACACGATTAATAGTACATGACATGCACAATGTGAAAAATATATCATTGAAAGAACCTTTCACAGACGAATTTAACGGTGTGCTTTGCGTAAGTTGCATGTCATATCATTGCTCTAATATTTGGTCAAAGTTAGCATCGAAAAACGCATTAGGCCCTATATATATGGAAGGAGGGAGTAGCTTTGAATAGCATTTGTATAGTAAAATGGGGCAAGACTCTCTCTTTGTGTGGTGTGAATAGTTTTATTTTTTCGTTTTATTTTTGGTTGAGGGAAGTGCGAATTGATTTGGTACGTACAAGTACAATATTACTACACGTTAGGCTTGTCCCTAAAATTCAACCCGCATCTTGTTATATCCCGAAAATTCAGATATCGTGCTCCCAAAACTGGCGCCTTCACAACCTGCACCTTGCTATCTCGAAATTACAACACGCCCGAAAACTCCCTCCAGCTGCCAAATCCCGACACGCAAAATCCCCCTTCTAACCCTAAGCCGAAAGGGACGCTAGTTCAAATCGGTGGGGGGTACTTTTGTAATACACCCTATATTTTGGACAAGCGCGTACCTAAGTCATGCTTCACCCCCTCCCATTGCCCCCTTTTTGCCATTCGAAATCCCAGGCCGCCATAACCTCTCCGCTCCAGCCGCGAAACCCCACCCTCCTCCGTCTGCCACGTCACCGCTGCCCAGCTGGAGCCTCTTCCCCGACAACGTCGTCCACCGCAACAGCTCGACTTCCCTTGTCCACCTCCCCGGATGAGGATCCGTCTTCCATCTCGCCGTCCCGCCGGTTCAGCCGCCCCGTCCTCCACCTCCAAGGAGCTGCTCCGACGATCGCCTTGTCTATCACGGCTGCTCCATCCCCACAGCGCCGCCTTAACCTGCTCCACCGGAACGGCAGCATCCTCACCGACTCCTCGGACGAAGCCGAGGCCTACTCGGCGCCACCAAAGAGGTTGTACACTCATCGCATCGCACCTTCTCCTTAACTCGACCTCCCGGCGCCGACGGTGCTCCATCACGCACCCCCATGGAGCGGCTACCTTGAAGTCGGCGCCGCGGGCGACATCTCCACGGCGGCTCTCCCCCAGTGCGAGGCCCCTTCGACAGCGGCGTCCATACCAGCCGGATCAGTTGCTACTTCTCTGGCTCTCGCTCGCTTGCTCGCGCTGCCGCTGCTGCTCCGGCTCTCGCTCGATCGCTCGCCCAGCTGCTGCTGCTGCTCTCCCCCTCGCTCGTACTGCTGCTCTGCTCCTATTAAGCCACACTTCAGTCGACTGAATCGAATTTTGGGTCAGTCAATTTTCAGGGGTTGGGGGGGCTCGCCGGAGTTAAGGAAGAACCACCCGCAGCAGGGACGGGGCTCGCCGGAGAGGTACCCCACTATCTATCTTAGGGTTCAAGGTGGGGGCGGGGGGCCTAGAGGGCTAGCCTGGGCGGCGGTGGCGAGTTGTTTCGGGGCGGCGAGGCGACGCTGGGGCCGGCGGTTCGGCCGGTGGTGGCTGGTGGCTCAGGGGGTGCAGGTTGAAGATGAACTGTATGCCCTGCCTAAACTACATGTCAAGTGCCTCTCAGCTACCATTGAGTTCAGTTTTGACAGTAGCATTCAGATTCCACAGTATATTTCAGTTTCAACAGTTAAGTTCAGAGTCAACAGTTTTTACCTCATCTGTTGTAGTTAGGTGGTTTTTGGTGATGTTAATTTTACATCCATTTTACATCATCTATTGGAGATGCTATTAGTATCCCACTTGAGATTGACGATGTCTGTCTTGTGCTGCTTCAGCGTTGACGTCTTACGGCTCACCGGAGCTGCTCCAACGACAGAACGATCCATCACAACAGAGCAGTGCCCTGGACGCCGTCTACAGATTCCTCAGATCTTCCTCCACACCTCCGACAGACACCTCTGCCTCAACTGCTCCAGCGACCAACCCAATGATGCTGAGGTCGACACGGCTACGACAAAGAGGTTGTACACTTGTTGCATCACTTATTACTATACATTCGCGTCGATCCATTAGGGCTATTTTGGTTCAACAGAAAAACGTCGATCCACTGGTTGTTACCATCACTCTAAATTTCTGCATGCTCTCCTTACATAATCTCACCATATTTTTTTCGTATGCATGTGAGATATTGTACACAGTCATGCTGAACATGTAGAGAAAAAGAGAAGAGTCTTGCACGGCAACAAAATGTCATGCAGACATCGCTCCATGGTGGGTTCAATGGCAAACCCTCCCCACCGCTCTCCAGATTGTAATCTAGAGGAAGATATCTGTTCTAAGGCGGATTCAGACGCCGCTTACCACTCCTATTTACCTCCCAAGGTGTTTGCTCTACCTTGGCATGATGATGTTAGTCATATCATGCATATGTTGCCTTGCAGTGCCTACTTTTGACATCATATATGTCATCTGCTTAGTTTAGACATGTTCTTTAATGCCACATGTTTAGTTTGTATATCATATATGGGAATTATGCAGTCTCATGTCTTTTAGCCAGCCATAATATATGTGAAATGTGCAATGCCATCCTATTTAACCAGACATCATATATTTGAAGGATATCTTGCCCGTCCTTTTCTTCATTACATTTCCATTTGTCGACAATGTTTGTACCTTAAACTACTCTTCCTGTGAATCAGCCATTTGGGTGGGAGATGGAAAAATCTGGAGTGAAAACAAGGCCTTCAGAGCAGACAGTGCTACCTGTCGAAGCAGATCCCTTCTTGGGTCCCGATAGCTCCCCAGAGATGGATTCAGAGACAGATGACCAGTCCTATTCCCCCACTGAGGTGTATGCTCTAACTTGGCATGGTTATACTGCCCATATCATGCATACGGTGTCTTGCATTGCATAGTTTAGACATCATATACACAATATTGAACACCATGTTCTTAGTTCAGACATCATATCGAATGCCCTCTGTTTAGCATATAAATCACATATGTTAATTAAATGATGTGATCCTGATTACTTAGATAACATGTAGGTGAATTATGTCATGCGATCCTGTTTAGTTATTCATCATATCTTTGAATTATGTTATGCTATGCTATCCAGTTTAGAGAGACATCATATATGTGAAATTATGTCATGCTATCCGTTTTAGTTAAACAATATACATGTCAACTATTTCATGCCCTCTTTTTTCCACACTATCTATTGCATTTGTCTCTCATACAATGTGTGTACATTCAACTATGTTTCCTGTTTATCAGCCATTTGAATTGGAGCGGGTGATGCCTATATCTAGCGGACTAAAAACACGGTCCTCAAATTAAACAGTGCTACCTCTTGGTGGAGATAGCACCCTGGTTGTACATGCACAAGAACCAGCCCTACCACACATAACCCAAACTCTCGTAGATTGTACCCCTACTGCGATGGACAGAGAACCAGCTTCACCCAATCTAACCCCATCCCTAGCCGATAGTAACCCAGTTCCTATTGACACATCACCATCTCCACCACAGAGCTCCCAAACAAGAGCAGTTAGTAAGGCAGCTCCAGTGCCCAAAGCGCCAGTACTATCACGGAGAACCCCAACTCCACCAGTTAGTACGCCTATTCCTGTGGAGGAAGCACAACCAGCTAGTCGTAGTTTAGCATCTATCACATTTGATGTTGTTAAATCGTATGTGCGTATCTTCCCATCTTGGAAATATTATACTAAAGATGCAGGAAAATACCAGTTGCAGGTGTTTGTCCAGGAATTATGTGTAAGTAATGTTATTCATGGCAATTACTTTGCTTCGTCCCATACATGCTACCTCCATGATGGTTATAATACAACAAATTTCCCATTTTTCTCTATAGAGAAGGACCGATTTGGAAACTCAGGATGAGGTAACCTGTGCTAATACCTCTGCTATCTTCAAGAATGCTTGGAGGCAGTATCGGAATTACCTGAAGAAAACGTACTTCACCGGCAAAGAAACTCATCAAATTCCCTTACGTTCTCCTGAGACACATTTACAGGACGATGACTGGGAACGCCTTGTTCTGTACTAGTCCCGAACCAAGAATATGGTAAGGCCTATGAGCTCATTTTCTATTTTTGAGTATTATATTCTTGTGTCTTATTGTACACTATTCATGTAGAACAAGTGCCTAAACCTGAAGAACAACTGTTCTAATTTAAGATTCCATTGCTATCATAGTTCAAAAAAGCGCTAGACGTTAATTGTGCGTTTTGCCACCGCCTTGCGCTTTACTGACCAAAGCGCCTGCTTATGCACAGTTATGCACAAATTATGCGTAGTTATGCGCAATGCGTTTTGCCAACGCCTAGAGCCTAGGCGCGCTTAAGCACTCGCTTAGGCGTGCCTTTTTTAACTATGATTGCTTTGATCTTGTATCACTGTATTTACTCATACAAACTTATTTTTAAATTGAAGGATCCAATCGAAACTCCAATGGCACAACAGGTATGTTCACGCATGTAACCATGGGCCTCCTTGTTGGTCTCCAACAAAGCTTAAAAACAGCTAAGGAAGACTATCTTGAAGACAGCGAGACAACCCCAAAGTCCTATCTTGGTTTAGTGTTCGAGTTACTGGCCACAACCGCTTGCACAAGCTATTCAAACTCACTGTCTGAATCAGTTCGGTTTCTTGAGTCTCAACTACAAGCTGAAAGACATCGATCAGCTGTGCTGTGACAAGAAGCGGAAGGACTGTGGAAGTCCCTGGAGCATTCAGATGCATACTTTCTGGTGCAATAGCAAGCGTTGGAGGATTTTAGCGCCAAACAGGAAAAAGCTAATCAGCTTGCTAAGCTTACTGCCAGCATGGTGGATACCCAGGATAACGTTTCTTGAGCTCTTCCAAAGTTGTTTCAGTTATGCTCTTGTTTTGCTGCCGCATTTATTTGCACTGGTGGCTAATTTTGACGGCCAGTGTATGTAATGTGCTGCTTTGTTCCCTATATTTGCACTGGTGGCGAACTTTGATGCCCAGTGGATGTAATATGTGTAATAGCGGTAATAGGCTAGCGTTAATTGCTTGCTTATTTACTTCCTTATTGTCTTGTTTAGTTGTTTGCCTGTAGTCACTTCAGTTCTTTTTCTGTTTTTTCTAGTGGCCACAATAGCCTATTTTTGGTAACTAGGCCAAAATAATCATGGCAACACACGGATTGTTGTAACCATGGGCCTCCTGCAGTCCATATGATCCATGGGCCTTCGTCTGGCCATAGGATCCATCGGCCTTCTATACGGGCCTTAGGGTCCATGGGCCTTCTACGGGTCGTAGGGTCCATGGGCCTTCGACGGGCCGTACGATCCATGGGCCTTCTACGGGCCGTACTATCCATGGGCCTCATACGGGTCATAGGATCCATGTGCCTTCTACGGGGCGTATCATCATTTCGCCAATCATGGGCCGTACTATTCGTGGACCATAATGGGCTGTTAATAGGCCGTATTTGATAACTCTATGAAAACAGCCCAACGGTTTTTTTTTGACATGAAAATGGCCCAACGTATTAACGGTCCGCAAACGGGCCGACTGTAACGCCGCGCTGAATTTGGCCCACAAGCAGAAAATCACAGTAACGGACCGTATGTAACCGACTGCTGCAAATGAGCCCAAGAATCAATGGGCCCTGAGAAGGCCGAAATATAACTTGGGCTGGAAACGGCCCACTGGAATAACAAGCCGTTAATGGGTATAAAGTGATACAATGTTCATTACGGGCCAGTTTCACCATGGGCCGTTAATGGGCCAAGAGTTACAAAGGTCCTCATATGGGCCGAAAGAAGTCATGAGTCACACATGGGCCGGAAGTTAAAATGGGCTGAATCATATTGGACGGCCCAGATGACGCTACTGGGCCTAATTCGGATAGGGCATAACGGGCCCTGGGTTAGCGGGCTGTAAATGGGCTATACGCGAACATGCCGTTAATAGGCTTTCCGTGGGCCGGCCCGCCACCTTTTGACCAAGTCAAACGGGCCGACCTTTTCACAGGAATGGGCCTCTGTTGGGCCGTGCCACATGTCGCCGTATCATAGGCGCCTTCGGTCGAATGAGCGGATGACATCTGTCCCAACGGTGAGCCGGCACGTGTTTCCTCCAGCCAATGATGATTTTACACATGGAAAATCCCCATTGGTCGGGGCTGTTAACGGGTTATCGGATCCAAAACCCGACCCGATAGCTTAACGGCGTTCCGTTACGGTGGATGCCACGTGTTGGTCACCCTTGATGAAAGCACTTCTGTGACGCGCGATTTAATCGTCATGGAAGTGGACACTTCCGTGATGATAATTTTGGTAGTGTCATGGAACACTTCTACGACAGCACAGGTATGACTATCTTGATTCTGTCATAAATTTTTCATGGATGTACATGCATGACAAAAAACGCGACCTACTGTGACAAACACGTATCATCACGGAATTGTATTTTTTTGTAGTGGTTGTATGTTGTCTCTCCTCTAGTGTTGTTATGTGAACGTCGACTACATGACACCTCACCATTGTTTGGGCCTAGAGGAAGGAATTGGGAAGTAATAAGTAGATGATGGCTTGCTAGAGTGACAGAAGCTTAAACCCTAGTTTATGTGTTGCTTCGTAAGGGGCTGATTTGGATCCATATGTTTCATGCTATGGTTAGGTTTACCTTAATACTTCTTTTGTAGTTGCGGATGCTTGCAATAGGAGTTAATCATAAGTGGGATGCTTGTCCAAGTAAGGACAACACCCAAGCACTGGTCCACCCACATATCAAATAATCAAAGTACCAAACGCGATTCATATGAACGTGATGAAAACTAGCTTGACAATGATTCCCATGTGTCCTCGGGAGCGTTTTCCTCCATATAAGAGTTTGTCCAGGCTTGTCCTTTGCTACAAAAAGGATTGGGCCACCTTGCTGCACTTTATTTACTTTTGTTACTTGTTGCTCGTTACAAATTATCTTATCACAAAACTATTTGTTACCTATAATTTCAATGCTTGCAAACAATACCTTGCTGAAAACCGCTTATCATTTCCTTCTGCTCCTCGTTGGGTTCGACACTCTTACTTATCGAAAGGACTATGATAGATCCCCTATACTTGTGGGTCATCACAGCTGAATGAGTGTTGTTGGTTACTATGTAGTAGACAACTGTCGGAGTTATTGGCCATGGGTAGCCTCATCTGCCCCCATGATATTTCAAGACGTCGGGGCCGACTATGCCCCTCAAGCCTCAGAGCTTGGTCGCCGCCTTCTCGTGGCCAGCTGGTCCAAGCGGCAGGCTGCCGGAAGGTGGAGGACCCCAGAAGATGGCCATGAAGCGGGCTGACTCCTAGCAAGTGGCCTCCAGAGAGGTCGGCTCCTAGCAGGCGACCCCAGGCGCCCTCAAAGTCTGCACCCTCTTAAGCATGATGGGACGGGTCGTGGCTGCAGTGCGTCGTACGAGCCGGAGATCTCCTGCATGGCGTGGGACTGTGGCCCCTTCGACCGTGACATCACCCAAGTCAGAAGGGATCATGCTCCCATGACCGGAGGTTGGTACGGCCTACAGGCGGCGGGCCCTACCTGACCGCGAGAAACCAGAAGGTGGCCCACCTAGGCCAATCGGCCAAGGGGGAGGTCGGCACCCAGAAGGCGGCCTTCCCCCTTCCTAGGAGTTTGTGCGCCATTAACCAGAAGAGATGGGGAATGGTTACAGTGAATGCCCGCCAGGCGGCGGGACTGTAGCCACGCCCTCCCCGACAAAGCAAGCGTCATTAGAAGCATGACTACAGTGATGAGCAGCTGGTAAGACCCACGAGCGGCGGGCGCGGACTGTCGGTCAAGTACAATGCAGCCGGCAGGGCCCACCAATCGGCGGGCCCCAGCAGCCAGCGGAGAAGCCAGCCACAAGAGATACTGACGGCCTGGGCCTACGCCCAGCCGGTTTACCATTGTACCCCTGGGGGTAGGCCTATATAAACCCCCAGGGCACCCATGCAAACGGTTCAGACCCTTAGATTACACAACCACACACATAGAGAGAGGAGAGAGCTAGCTTTGCCCTTCTTCCTCCTCTCGCAAACAACTCAAGGAGCAACTTGTAGCTACTTGTTGAGATAGTGATCATGCGGAGACCCTGCAGAGCAGGACTAGGGGTGTTATCTCCTAGGAGGGACCCGAACTTGGGTAAAGTTTGTCGGCGTACGTGTCTACGCCTTATCCCGCTTCCTGGCACCGGCGACGTCTTACTATCCCCCACCATGATAAGCCACCCGTTTGCATATGTCGCACCAAAACCCCGACATTTGGCACCCACCTTGGGTCTAGGTGCACCGTCATCCGGAGATCTGTTCTGGACGAGAACCCTCTAACTTGCTCCTCCTGGACCGATAAGGAGGCGATGCTGACCTCTGGCTTCCACGAAATTGAAGATATCGTTGATGGTAAGTTTTCTTTACTCGCTTCCTTTGGGCAGCCGACTGTGGGCCGACTCTTGCCCTTTCTGACTTGCTTCTCTTTTTCCGTCTTGGTAGATTTCTTCCCAGGCCATGCGCAAGCCGCCGTTCAAGCCATCGAGGCCGATCGCGAAGCGCGGAGGGCGGCCGGCAAGGAGGTTGCTGACAACGCCCCCCGGACTCTTCATGAACAACTTTTGAGCGTTGAGGCTCGCATGCGGCCGGCTCACCGGATGCTGCGCCGGCTTCAGCGCGCCGGCGCCCAGGCGATTGCTGCTTTGTGGCCGGAGATGCCGATTCTGCGCACCCCCAGCCGGACAGCCGACTGGCTGGAGGTCGATGTAGGCCGCTTGGAGGCCTAGAAAGGCTCCTCGGCACGCGCCGGAGTGCGTTGTGCCTTGGAGTTCGTCAAGGCGTGGTATCCGGACCTGAGCCTGGACCAGCTGGCCACGCTCCGGGCTAAAGCCCAGCCGGAGCTGGCAGCCATGAAGGACGACTTTGTCAAGCGCGCCGCGGCACTCGCCGAGTACGTTGACCCCAATGTCTTTGTTCCTGAGCTAGCTGACAACGTCGAGGAGGCGCCGCCGGAGTGGTTCGGGATGAACCCGAACTACGGCGAGGACTCGGCAGAGGTAATCAGCTCCAGTGTCGAGGAGGGAGGCGAGGTGGAGATCGGAGACGAGATGGAGGCGCCAGAAGCCGGAGCGGGCGATCATCCTCAGCTCGACCGTGCCTCCAACAACGAGCCGCGCCCAACTGTGCCGACTGCTGCTGGAGGTGATCAAGCGGAGTCTGCCCAGCCGGCTGCCCCAACGTCCGACACCGCCATCTCCTTTGAGCCCCCGAACCCGTCTGCGGCTTCATAAGCCGCTGCCTTGCTTTATTTATCTGCTTAGTAGCTGCTCGAAGAATTTTGTTAATTCGCACAACTCCACCCGCTGGGTGTATTTTGAACTTCTGTTCAATGATTCAGCCAATGGCCTCTGTGATGTAAATATCTATCTGGGTTCTATCATTTCTTGCTTATTGCTCTTTTGGCTTTTTCCTTTTGCCGCCTTCCCCTAGATGCCGTCTTTGCCAGTCGGGCAGCCGCTTCGTGGACTGCCGTTGGATCAAATACTTGGCTACTTTGGGGAAGGCAAGTACTCAGCCATTCTAGAGTTTGGTTAGCAAGTCGGATAGAAAACAGTAAGCCGACTATTCGGAGTCGGATTTGTGAGGAGCTGCTGGAAAGCCGGCACGAGCTATGTTTGTACTTTGAGTCCTTAGCCATTTTTCATGTGGGCACCCATTCTTCCCTACTCCTGCCCGCCGGGCAGCCGCTCTGCGAGCTGCGGCTTCTAACAAGAGACGGCTTAAGCACCACACACTACTTGTCCGACTGCAGGAAGCATTTCATAGCGCGAGACGGCAAGTCCCCGGGCAGACTAGTTGAGCCCGGCGCCAAGCAGCATAACAAAGAGTAGCATACTCGGAAGCATAATACTTATTATACAGACGTTAAAAGGGGCAGTCCCCGAGTCCGTCTCGGGGGGCCCAGAGTCTTGGTACTTCAGTACAAAAGGGTAGCGTGGTACATACTGCATCAGCTGTAAAATCTTCGAAGAAGATTCGCGTTCCATGGTCGCTCCGTCTCTTTCCCGGAGTCGTCCCTCTTTCGTGCTCGGGGCTTCTGAGCGTCGATCAGGTAGTAGGAGTCGTTGCCTAGCACCTTGCTGATGATGAAGGGGCCTTCCCAAGGTGCAGACAACTTGTGCTGGCCGGCTGTTCGCTGGATCAGCCGGAGCACAAGGTCGTCTTCTTGGAAGGATCTCGGCCTGACCTTCCTATTGTAGTAGCGACGTAGGCTCTGCTGGTAGATGCTGGACCGGCTGAGTGCCAACAGCCGGCCCTCTTCCAGCAAATCGACGCCATCTTGTCGTGCTTCTTCTGCTTCCTCCGCAGTGTACATCGTGACTCGCGGGGAGTCGAACTCTATATCCGTTGGGATGACGGCTTCAGCGCCGTAGACGAGGAAGAAGGGTGTGAAGCCGGTCGACTTGTTTGGAGTCGTGCGCAGACTCCAGAGGACGGCTTGCAACTCGTCAAGCCAACAGCCGGCCGAACGCTCCAGTGGTTCGACCAACCGAGGTTTGATGCCGGACAGGATGAGGCCATTCGCCCGCTCCACCTGCCCGTTCGATTGCGGATGGGCAACGGACGCTAAGTCCAGTCGAATGCCCTGCGTCGTGCAGAAACGGGCCAAGGCGCCTTTGGCAAAGTTGGTGCCGTTGTCGGTGATGATGCTGTGCGGTATGCCATACCGAATTGTGATGTCTGAGATGAATGTCACGGCAGTCGGACCATTCAATTTCTTGATGGGCTGCACTTCTACCCACTTGGTGAACTTGTCCACCGCGACAAGCAGATGAGTTAGGCCGCCTCGTGCCATCTTGAAGGGTCCCACCATATCCAGGCCCCAAACTGCAAAGGGCCAGGCGATGGGGATAGTCTTGAGTGCTGAAGCCGGCTGATGCTGTTTGGATCAGAACTTCTGGCACCCCTTGCATTTCTGGACCAACTCCTTGGCCTCTTCGAGGGCAGTCGGCCAGAAGAAACCGTGTCGAAAGGCTTTGGCGACGAGCGCTCTTGAGGCCGCATGGTGGCCGCACTCGCCTTGATGGATATCTTTGACAATTGCTTGGCCTTGCTCTGGCTTGATGCAGCGCTGGTAGACGCCTATGACGCTGCGTCTAACCAGCTCTCTCTTGATTATGGTGTATGCTGCCGCTCGGCGTTGTATTTGCCGAGCCAAGGTTTCATCAGTTGGTAGCTCCTTGTTCACCAAGAATTTGAGGATGGGCTAGGCCCATGATGGTGCTATTATCTCCTCAACCGCCAGAACTGCAACTTGGACGAGGGCGGCCGGGCTGGGAGGCAGCGGGCTGGGGTCCGCGGCCGCTTGCTGGATCAGTGAAGTCCTCGGGCCGAGTGGTGCAGTCCCTGGGCCGAGTTCTGGAGTCTTTTCTCTGGTCGCCGCAGTCCCCGGGCCGGCTTTGACTGCGGCGTTCTTGGAGTCATCTGCGAGGGTTTTTGCGCCGTTTGCTTGGGCTTTGGAGTCGGATCCGACTTCTTCTGGAGGAGCCGGCACAAAAATGGAGTCTGACTCTGGCGAAGGCTTGATGGATGGCTTGAGGAGGCGCTGAAGAGCGACGCCAGATGGTATTGCTTGGCGAGTGGAGCCGATTCGTGCCAAAGTATCTGCTAGGTTGTTGTCATTTCTTGGCACGTGGAGGAACTCGCACCCCTCGAAATATCCGCTGAGTTGCTGCATGAGGAATCGGTAGCTTGCCATGTTTGCGTCCTTGGCGTCCCAGTCGCCAGATGATTGCTGGACCACCAAGTCGGAGTCGCCATAACACAGGATCCGACGAATGCCGAGTTCTTTGGCAAGCCGGAGCCCGTGAATGAGCGCCTCGTACTCAGCGACGTTGTTGGAGGCGGCGAAATGGATCTGCAGTGCATACTGGAGCTTGACGCCTTTGGGAGAGGTGAGAAAGACGCCGGCTCCCAAGCCGGTGCGCATCTTGGAGCCGTCAAAATGCATCCGCCAATGAGTGGAGTCGGGCGCTGGCCGCAGGTACTGGGTCTCGGCCCAGTCGACGAGGAAATCGGCCAGTGCTTGCGACTTGATGGCGGTGCGGGGTTGATAGTAGATCGTGTAAGGCGCCAACTCTATGGCCCATTTGGCCACTCGGCCAGACGCATCTCGGCTTCCGATGATCTCAGCCAATGGGGCTGTGCAGACCACTGTGATTGGATGTTCTTGGAAGTAAGGCTTCAGCTTCTTGGCGGCGAAGTGCACGCCGTAACACATCTTCTGGTAGTGGGGGTAGTTCTGCTTGGAGGTCGACAGTACTTCACTCAGGTAATATACCGGTCTCTGGACTAGCAGTGCCTTGCCTTCCTCCATGCGCTCTACTACAATGACTGTGCTGACTACTCGGATGGTGGCGGCGATGTACAGGAGCATGGGCTCCTTGGGAGTCGGAGCCGCCAACACAGGGGGAGTAACCAACATCTTCTTCAGCTGCAGAAAGGCCTCATCCGCCTTGTGGTTCCACTCGAAAAAATTGGTCTTCTTCATGAGCTGGTACAACGAGAGATCGTTCTCGCCCAGCCGACTGATGAAACGGCTGATGGATGCCAGGCAGCCAGTGAACTTCTGCACATCCAACAGTCGGCTGGGTACGTCCATCCTCTCGATGGCCTTGATCTTCACAGGGTTGCACTCTATGCCGTGTTCGGAGACCAGGAAGCCAAGTAGCTGGCCGGCTGGTACTCCGAAAATGCACTTCTCGGGGTTCAGCTTGATCCGGAATCGGCGCAGGTTCTCAAAGGTTTCTTTGAGGTCTTCCAGCAAAGTTCTGCGCTTTTCTGTCTTCACCACCACATCATCCACGTAAACGTGGGCATTTCGGCCGAATTGCTTGAGGAGGCACTTCTGCATGCAACGCTGAAAGGTGGCGTCGGCGTTCCTCAAGCCGAATGTCATGGTCAGGTAGCAGAAGGCTCCAAACGGCATGATGAAGGCGGTCTTTAATCTGTCTGCCGGGTTCAGCTTGATCTGGTGATATCCTGAATAGGCATCTAAGAAGCTCAACAGCTCGCATCCGGCTGTGGAGTCTATCACCTGATCGATTCTCGGCAAAGCAAACGGGTCCTTGGGGCAGGCTTTGTTGAGGCTTGTGTAGTCAATACACATTCGCCACTGCTTGTTCTTCTTCAGTACTAAAACTGGGTTTGCCAGCCACTCTGGGAAAAATACTTCCATGATAAAGCCGGCTGCAAGGAGCCGGGCTATCTCTTCACCAACAACTCTTCTCTTCTCTTCTGACAGGCGGCACAAGGGCTGCCTGACGGGCTACGCATCGGACCAGACATGTAACTTGTGCTCGGCGAATTCCGTCGGCACACCTGGCATGTCTTTGGGGGACCATGCAAAGATGTCTCGATTCTCACGGAGGAAATCGACGAGCTTGCCTTCCTATTTGCTGTCAAGGTTTGCACCTATGATAGCGTACTTCTCCGGGTGCTCTGGGTCCAAGGGTATCTTCTTCGTTTCCTTCGCTGTCTTGAATGAGCCCTCAGCTTCCGACTCCTTGGGGTTGGGCGACACCTCAGGCTGCTTGCCGGCCATCACCACAACCCGATCAAGAAGCCACCTCTCTGCTGCAATAGCCAGGGACTCGGCCAGCCGACTGCTCTCGGCCACGCAAGCGGACGACTTCCTGTAGTCGCCGGTCACAGTCAGAATTCCCTTGGAACTCGGCATCTTCATCTTGAGGTAGGCGTAGTGGGGGACCGCCATGAACTTGGCCAAAGCAGGTCGGCCAAGCAGCGCATGGTATGGGCTTCTGAGGTCCACCACTACAAACCAGACTGGCTCTCGGCGGAAATGTTCCTTATCCCCGAAGAGGACGTCTATCAGAATCTTGCCGATTGGGGAACAGGAAAGGCCAGGGACGATCCCATGGAACACGGTTCGGCTGCTCTGGAGCTGTCTTTGCTTGATTCCCAGCTTCTCCATTGTATCCTTATACAGGATGTTGATACTGCTACCTCCATCTATCAGAACTCGCGAAAAGCGAGCTGCCCGCCTATCAGTGGCAAATGTGGCCTCCAGGACCAGGGCATAGGACACTGGATTCGGCATCACCTCTAGGTGATCAGCTCTGCTCCAGCTGATAGGCTTCTCAGACCAGTGCATGAACTCTGGAGTGTCGGATGCCACTGCGTTGACTTCTTGCTGCTGCAGCCGCCTGCTACGTCTGTCATCCGCCGCACTAGTGAACACCATGTAGGCTCCATGCTCTTCCGGATACTCGTCTTGTACTACGCCGACTGGCCTGGCAGCCGGTTGCTGGGGCGGAGGCGGAGGCGGCTGCCCAGCCGGTGGGGGAGGCGCCAGACCGTCTCCTTTGGCAATCCGGGTAAGCCAGTGGCACTTTCTGGTGGTGTGGTTCGACGGCTTCGCGCCGCTGTGGAACTTGCATGGACCATTCAGAGTCTGCTCGTAGGAGAAAGCCGGCAACCAATTGGGCTTTGCCGCCCTTCTGCCGCTTGGGCGGTGGCTGCTCCTCCGGCTGTTGGTCTTCGACCGCCGTGACCTGCCGGCTACTGGAAGCCGGCTGCAGGGCCTTGCGCTTGTGATCGTTCTGCTATTGTCGCCGACTGGTGTCTCCAGCCGGGGTTCTGGGAGCCTGAGGGGCCATTTTGCCGGTCGCGCTGACTTGGATCTCCGTCTTCATAGAAGAGTCGGCTGTGGCGTACTTGTCCGCTATGATCAGAAGCTCATCCAGGGTCTCCGGCTCGTCGCAAAGGAGCTAATGCTTGAGGAGGGTGCCTTCTCTGCACCCGGCAGTGAAGTACTCGATGGCCTGCACCTCGTGCACGCCCTCGCAGGATTTTCGAAGCTCGGCCCAACGCGTGAGGTAGTCGTGAGTTGATTCGTTGGGGCCTTGCACGCACAAGGAGAGCTGGCGAGGCTTGGGAGGTCGCTTGTATGTGCTCGTAAAGTTGCGGATGAAAGCCTCGGTGAAGTCGGACTAGCCGTTGATGCTGCGGGGTTTCAGGCTGTTCAGCCATGTCTGGGTTGTGCCCTGGAGCATGAGCGGAACATACTTCACAGCAACACGCTTGTTGCCGTTCGCTATGGTGACGGCTGTGGAGTAGTCAACCAGCCAGTCCTCTGGCTTCATGGAGCCGGTGTACTTGGGAGTGTCTCTAGGGAGAGTGAACCCTTTGGGGAAGGGCTCATCTCGGATGCGGGGGCCGAAACACGGCGGTTCCAGCTCGTCTTCTTCTTCGAGCGCCAGGGATCGGTGGAGTCGGTCGATCCGGTGGCGGGCATCATTCTCTCCGAATCCCTCTCGGCGGCCGAGGCGGCCTCCGAGAGTCGGATGGTCGACAGGCGGCGGGGAGACTCGCCTTTCTCTGCGGGGTGGAGAGGCACATAGTCGTCCCGCCGCTCTACTGCTCTTGGGCGGCCGTCTTGGTCGCGCTCGATGGTGAGGTGAGTCCGACTGCGGCTCGCAGACGGCTCCTTGTCTTTCCTTCCGCGAACCCCGCCGGTCGGCGTCCGAGACGTCGCGCCTTGGTCTCGGCGGGGCGGCGGGTCGTCGTTCTGCTGCTGCGGCCCCTCGGTTCGGCAGCCGGTTGCGTTCTGCGCGCCAGCCGCGTCGAGGAGTTGCTGGACTCGCTCCGTCATCAGTCGGCGCTCTTCGCCTTCGAGTCCATCTAACTCATCTGCCGCCGCCTGGGCAGCTCGAATGTTCTTGGCGGGCATTGCGTATATGGGGCGATTGGCCCCGAACATGCTGGCAATGTCCGCGCCGCGTTGCCGGACCGTGCCTAGGTGGCTCGGCCCCGTCGGAGCCGGCGAGCCGCCCACGGCGCGATCCATCTCACGCTGGTAGGCCTCTGACAAGCGTCTCATGCTTGCCAGCTTCTTTGCGCCTTCGACAAGCTGGAGGCGGCGTGCCTCCAGCGTCTCGGCGTTGGCGTCCTCTGGAATGGGCGCATCCAGGTCTTGCAGCGCCGCGTCAAGCGGGTCGCGAGCCCCTCCATCGGAGCGCTCGCCATGGCCGATGACGAGCACTTCTGTGACGGTGCTCCCGCTGCCCTCCGCGCGAGGGAGCGGCTCATCGTAGACCACCACGTTGGTGGGGAAGGCGTCGAGCGACGCGGTGTCGGAATCGACCAGCATCGGGTCGGTGGAGCCTACAGACTCCAGGTCAGCGGCAGGCTCGCCAGCAACGTGGAGGTCGTCGAGGAGGCCCGCGAGAAGGCTCTCGGGGCCGCCGGTGCCTGCGTCGGATGCAGGCTCGTCAGAGAGGCTAACCTCGCCGACAAGATTGGCGAGGCAGCTGGCCGCGCAAACGGTCTCAACGTCGCGCAGCGCGTCGGCGTGAACTTCTTCTGGCGTGCCGGGCTGGCTACGCTCGCCAGGGAGGAAAAGGGTTCCCGTCCAGAACAGATCTCCGGACGACGGTGCACCTCGCCCCATGGTGGGCGCCAAATGTCGGGGGTTGGAAGCGACATATGCCAAAGGATGGCTTATCATGGTGGGGGCGAGTAGAACGTCGTCGGTGCCTGGAAGCGAGATGAGGCGTAGACATGCACGCCGACGGATCTTACCCAGCTTCGGGGCTCTCCGAGGAGATAACACCCCTGCTGCTGCTCTGCGGGGTCTCCGCATGGTCACTATGGTGATATGTGTACAAAGTTGCTCCTCGAGCTGTGTTCTGGAGGTAGGAGAGGGCAAGGCTAGCTCTCTCCCTTTTATGCTTCTGTCTAGTGGTAAAAGGATCGAACACTTTGCATGGGTGCTCCGGGGGGTTTATATAGGCCTACCCCCCGGGGGTACAATGGTAATCCGACTGGGCGCGGTCCCAGCCGTCTGTCTCTTAGGCCGCCGTCTTCTCCGCCGACTCCTGGGGGCCACCTCTCGTGGGCCCCGCCGACCGACCTGGCCACTGTAGCCGCGCCTCTGATGACATTGGCTGGGTCGTGGGGGCGTGGCAACAGTGCCGCCGCCTGGCGGGCGATCACTGTCGCCACTCCCCGTCTTATCTGGTTAATGGCGTGTGGGGCTCGTGGGAGGAACGGGCCGACTCTCGGAGGCCGACTCCCACGGGGCCCGTCTTCGGGTGCTCTCGCCGTCTTCGTCCCTCCCGCTGACTAGCGGGGCCTGCCGTCTCCAGGCCGTACATGCGGGCCAACATGGGAACAGTGCTCCGTCGTCAGGGCGGTCGTCAGGGACAGTATGGCGACAGTGCCGCGCCGGACGGAGCTCTCCTCCGGTACGGCATACTGCAGCCATACCTGCCCCTGGTAATCAACGTAGGGGAGGGCCGTACTCCGGCCATCCCCGGTCTCATCCTTCTTCTCGAAGGCAGAGAGTGGTGAGCTAGTGACTGTATAAACACCGGAATATATATGTATATATTGAGAGCAATGAGCGTATTATGAAGTCCACTGACTTTTTGGTGTGTCCCGTCAACTCGCAGAATGAGGAGAAGCTTGCAGGACAAGGTGAAGCTCGCTTACGCCTTTTGACTAATGCAACCTACCCTCGGTGGACATGCATTAGTCCATTCGGTGTCAGATTGTCAGAGGCATACACTGTAGTACCCAACATGCGGAGTACCATCATTGTTCGACTTCACGAAGAGGCGAAGAGCGAAGCGCAGTAGTACGAGTAGTACTACTACTAGAACAGCATGGTGGAGCATCTGTACTCTTATTTTTTATATCTGATAATGTACACGTTTATTTCGGAGAAGGGCGGAAAATGGCAGCCCAACATGTAATGAATTATATCGATGAACCAACCATGCTCGAATATATCTTGGCCTCTGTGCGAGCCCGTCTGTGTGTTCTCGCTTCTCGTCTCTCTCAAGGAACGGCGGGTTGGCTCTTTGCCGTCTATTGAGATCGGTTTGCCCACACTCCTGTCCCACATGTCAGTGATATGCCAAGAGGAGGTGCGTTGACCGACTGGCCATACGCGTACTTGGTTTTGCACCTTCATACTACTCCTCCCTCCGTCATAGTTTACAAGGCACGCTTCATTATGATGCATTTCTCTCCATGCATTTCCACCACCAGAGAGACTTTAGACGCGTTTGGTTTAATGCTCAATTAATTAGGGCGTGGTAACCGCAATCAAGTCCACAATTTTTTCTCCATGTACTGTACTATGGAGTGGAGTAAGTGCATGCATGTGTGTACCCGGGGTGGAAGCACTACATGCATGTGTGTACGCATTATTCCCTCTAGTAATAAACGCCGTGCTATAACTACCAATGCTATTTTTCAGGCCGATCGCTAGTCGCCTTGGTCCCACAGATATTTTTTTCTTTTTTCTGAAGCGCGTTGTATAAACAGTGACGGATGGAGTAGTATGAGCGGATTCAAAGAAGAGCGTATTGATGGTTGCTTCTTCAGAGCAACTTACAGTGGGAAAGGTGGGGCTTATGATTTGACTGCTCATTAGTCACTATTAATGCGGCGCAACGACCGGGCTGAGTCTCCCATGCGGTTGTGCACTACCCCCTCGGTTCTTAACTATACTCCCGAGTATTTGTCTTTCTAGATATTTCAACGAGTGACTACTCAAATATTTGTCTTTTTAGAGATTTCAAATGGACCGGCACATACAGATGTATATAGACATATTTTAGAGTGTAGATTCACTCATTTTGCTCCGTATGTAGTCACTTGTTGAAATCTCTAGAAAGACGAATAGAATATTTAGGAACGGAGGGAGTACACATACGAAGCAAAATGAGTGAATCTACACTCTAAAATATGCCCGTTTGAAATTTGTAAAAAGACAAATATTTAGGAACGAAGGAGTATAATTTTGTGCATGGCACATGGACCTGGCTGATGAAGAGGCTTCTGGCAATGCTATCAAGATTCCATCATTTGTTTACATAATTGACGTACTATACAAATAATTTTCCAGCGACATGAAATTGTACAATGGTGTGAGCTTTCAACTTTTGTTTCGTGTGTCTTGCCATCGATGCTCTTTCAAAAACAATAAAAAATTAACTTCCTTGCTAATGCATGTCAATTATTAGCAGATCAGAGCTAATAATTACATCACAACTGAAGACAGAGTTGTGAGAAGGTGTTAAATTAAAATTGTTCCATGCTTTCATTGGCAGCAACGTCCCCCCAGCTCTGTCTAAATCAACAAGGCATGTTAGGAAAAAAGTAGTTGTCTGGAGCATGCAACATTCCGATCATTTTGTGCAGTTCCACTAAAATAGAGCTGAGCGTCCCTGTTCCAAAGATATTAAGTGTGATTATGATAATAGAGGACTACTGATGAAACAATAAACACACAAATAGAAGCCGGTCACCTTTGTAGTCTCTCTTCAGACTAACTAGTTGGAGAAGATTAGGCTCGTAGTTGGATGAGGAGGATAGAGCAAAACCAATCTCCCTTTGTGCAGTTGCACTGAAATGTAGAGATATTGCTCGTGTGACATTTTAGTACAACTGCACAAAACACTCTTAAGAAAAAAATTGATTTGTGTAGTTCACCAAAAGGTCGCAATAGCAACGAGGTGAAATGGATAGCCCTGTTTGCAAAAAAGAGGTAGAAAGGAAACAATTACTGGCCAATAACAGTTGATGACACATGCGACGACAAAAAAGAAGCATATTCCTTGTCCTAAGGGAAGATAACAACACGGTTGTGTTTGTCTAAAACGGTGTGAGGACAAGAATGCAATATGGAAAGTACGTCGGACGAGCTACGTTTTGGGCAAAGAACTATGGAAGATCCACATGCACCGACGTGGGAAAACGGGCAGTGGAGCAAAGTCGGAGGGGATACCTGGAGGTTGTCGGGATGTAACTAGGTGAGCGGCGGCGGGCAGAATCTGCGAGCAGGTGGCTTAGGCCCTGCCGCGCCGGAGCTTGGTCAGAGAGAACGGCGTCTACCGCAGATCGGGACGTGCTACCTCGGTGCCGTCGAACGGAGAAACGATGCACTGCCTACTTTCCCCCGGCGGACGGGATGCGGCCGGATCAGTGACCAACGGTGTGAGAGAGAGAATCCACCGCACTCCCTTTCCCCCGGTGGACGGGATGCGGCCGGATCAGTGACCAATAGTGAGAGAGAGAGAGAGGCATCGTAGCCTTGTGTGAGATACTCTGAAGAGCGACAAGCAAGGCAGGTAGGCTCCATTGTATATAGTGAGCGGACTACCTTTTTCTCCATAAAAATCGTTTTGTATTCTGTGTACGTGCCATTGAGCGCTATAACTTTATTTAAAAATAACGGGGCAATGCGTCAAGTCGAACTTTGTTTCGTGCACGCGTGGTACATGACCTCCCTAGGTAAACAAACGCTATAGGCGTTCAAATTAGCACGTGGGCTGCCATTTCGTAAACAAATGAGCTCCACCGTGTACCCGCGCAGGTGTGACTTGGCACGAAGCGTGAGTACGTGCACGGTGCACCTATTCTCTTCTTGTACGTACACCACCTACGTGGGGTTGTGTGAGAGAGATACAAACCTAGAGAGATATATATAGTGTGTGGGTTCTTGAGAGTTTGGGGGGGTCAATCAAAAAATGTAACATATGCAATGTGTGTGAAATAGAGTCCTGGATATAACATATATAGAGAGGGTTTGATCCACGAGAAGAGAGTGGAGGTATCATCGGCTTGATGTGTCCATAGAATCGAAGAGAGGGATGATGTGTGTGTGTGTGCGCGCGTGATCGATAAAGAGTGCCATCGAATTTGTGTGTGCCCACGTCAAAGATATAGAGTGGTTGGCCTACTGGAACGTGAGATGGGACATGTGCATTTTGTCTCTGTGGCATGGATACCTACCTGTAGCGCTTGACTATCGGTGTGTGATGGGGGAAGAGGGAGGCCCAATTATCTATAGAGGTACAATGGCTGGTATATGTGTGGAGGAGGAGAGAGGCCTACCTCATGTATTAAGGAGATCGATCTGCCTCATGTATTAAGGGAGATCGATCGGCATCCATGCATATGTGCAGGAGAGGAATAAAGTTGGGAGAGAGACAGAGCTAGAGTGTTGGAGGGGGTGGTAGTGGAGTTGCTTCTAACAAATGGTGGGATAGGCTTGCTAGACAAACGGAGGGCACGCCCGCAATATCAATAAGAGAGGAGATGGATGCTTGTTGTGTGTGCACGTGCGTGTGAGAGACGGGTCAGGAGGCATGCACGAATGATGAGAGGGGACGGTTTGGCTGTGGTAAGCAGACATAACTACATAGGAAGATCAATCGCCCTTTGTTAGAGAAAGGATAGACATAACTTGTGAGGTACGTAGATCGATGGGGGGGGTAGTTAAAGTCGATCTAGGTATATGTTGGGAGATCGATCGGTATACATGCATGTGTGTGTTAGAAGCAAATGAGGCACGAGGAGAATGATAGAGAGATAGGGATGCATGTAGGAGGTGGTATGAGAGGCATACTATATCGAGGGGGGAGGAGTGTGCGAGTACGAGAACGATGAAAAGAGTGGTGGGAGTGAGGCATGGACGGTGATAAGAGAAGAGGGGAAGCTTGTGTTTGTGCTAGGCAGACCTGGCTAGAGAGGCATATCGATCGATGTGTGCCGTAAAGAAGGAGCTGAGGGCCTACACACACCATGGGTGAACGACCTAAAGTGAAAAGACGAATTTGCGCGATGGAGCTAGAGAATGCTGAGGGAGGGTGAGAGGGATGCAGGCGTGTGCATGCACAAGAGAAAGTTAGTGCTAGCTACAAAGATAAGAGGGTTGTGTGGGTGTAAAAGACGAATAGAGATCATATAAATTTCATTATAAAAAGCGAATTCGGATATTTGAAGAATTTATCATAGTGTTTCAAACCGACGCATGTGTGAATATATATAACGGTGATACACATGGTGTGGTTATGAACATGTTATACTAGATTTAATATATTTTATCTCTACTCTTATAAAAAACGGAGTTGTTGATGATGGTGTGGTGTGCCTGCCATCTAGCATTATAGGTCGTCCGATTTATATCTGGCGGATAGCAAGGAAACTATGATGGTTGAAGTTGGCAACAATCATGATTGTAGATTCTTATTGAAATAGAGAAACGAATTCAAATTTAGTTCGGATTGCAGCGGTAGTATAGACATTTGGAATGCACTAAAATGTTGGTATGAGTAGGTTACTGCATTATACAGCAAGCAAAAAAATTTAATCGGACATAACATGGATTCATACTCCTTCCTTCCATCTATATAGGGTGTAATGAGATTTTTAAGACCGCCTTTGACTATTGACACGATTAATAGTACATGACATGCACAATGTGAAAAATATATCATTGAAAGAACCTTTCACAGACGAATTTAACGGTGTGCTTTGCGTAAGTTGCATGTCATATCATTGCTCTAATATTTGGTCAAAGTTAGCATCGAAAAACGCATTAGGCCCTATATATATGGAAGGAGGGAGTAGCTTTGAATAGCATTTGTATAGTAAAATGGGGCAAGACTCTCTCTTTGTGTGGTGTGAATAGTTTTATTTTTTTCGTTTTATTTTTGGTTGAGGGAAGTGCGAATTGATTTGGTACGTACAAGTACAATATTACTACACGTTAGGCTTGTCCCTAAAATTCAACCCGCATCTTGTTATATCCCGAAAATTTAGATATCGTGCTCCCAAAACTGGCGCCTTCACAACCTGCACCTTGCTATCTCGAAATTACAACACGCCCGAAAACTCCCTCCAGCTGCCAAATCCCGACACGCAAAATCCCCCTTCTAACCCTAAGCCGAAAGGGCCGCTAGTTCAAATCGGTGGGGGGTACTTTTGTAATACACCCTATATTTTGGACAAGCGCGTACCTAAGTCATGCTTCACCCCCTCCCATTCCCCCTTTTCGCCATTCGAAATCCCAGGCCGCCATAACCTCTCCGCTCCAGCCGCAAAACCCCACCCTCCTCCGTCTGCCACGTCACTGCTGCCCAGCTGGAGCCTCTTCCCCGACAACGTCGTCCACCGCAACAGCTCGACTTCCCTTGTCCACCTCCCCGGATGAGGATCCGTCTTCCATCTCGCCGTCCCGCTGGTTCAGCCGCCCCGTCCTCCACCTCCAAGGAGCTGCTCCGACGATCGCCTTGTCTATCACGGCTGCTCCATCCCCACAGCGCCGCCTTAACCTGCTCCACCGGAACGGCAGCATCCTCACCGAATCCTCGGACGAAGCCGAGGCCTACTCGGCGCCACCAAAGAGGTTGTACACTCATCGCATCACACCTTCTCCTTAACTCGACCTCCCGGCGCCGACGGTGCTCCATCACGCACCCCCATGGAGCGGCTACCTTGAAGTCGGCGCCGCGGGCGACATCTCCACGGCGGCTCTCCCCCAGTGCGAGGCCCCTTCGACAGCGGCGTCCATACCAGCCGGATCAGTTGCTACTGCTCTGGCTCTCGCTCGCTTGCTCGCGCTGCCGCTGCTGCTCCGGCTCTCGCTCGATCGCTCGCCCAGCTGCTGCTGCTGCTCTCCCCCTCGCTCGTACTGCTGCTCTGCTCCTATTAAGCCACACTTCAGTCGACTGAATCGAATTTTGGGTCAGTCAATTTTCAGGGGTTGGGGGGGCTCGCCGGAGTTAAGGAAGAACCACCCGCAGCAGGGACGGGGCTCGCCGGAGAGGTACCCCACTATCTATCTTAGGGTTCAAGGTGGGGGCGGGGGGCCTAGAGGGCTGGCCTGGGCGGCGGTGGCGAGTTGTTTCGGGGCGGCGAGGCGACGCTGGGGCCGGCGGTTCGGCCGGTGGTGGCTGGTGGCTCAGGGGGTGCAGGTTGAAGATGAACTGTATGCCCTGCCTAAACTACATGTCAAGTGCCTCTCAGCTACCATTGAGTTCAGTTTTGACAGTAGCATTCAGATTCCACAGTATATTTCAGTTTCAACAGTTAAGTTCAGAGTCAACAGTTTTTACCTCATCTGTTGTAGTTAGGTGGTTTTTGGTGATGTTAATTTTACATCCATTTTACATCATCTATTGGAGATGCTATTAGTATCCCACTTGAGATTGACGATGTCTGTCTTGTGCTGCTTCAGCGTTGACGTCTTACGGCTCACCGGAGCTGCTCCAACGACAGAACGATCCATCACAACAGAGCAGTGCCCTGGACGCCGTCTACAGATTCCTCAGATCTTCCTCCACACCTCCGACAGACACCTCTGCCTCAACTGCTCCAGCGACCAACCCAATGATGCTGAGGTCGACACGGCTACGACAAAGAGGTTGTACACTTGTTGCATCACTTATTACTATACATTCGCGTCGATCCATTAGGGCTATTTTGGTTCAACAGAAAAACGTCGATCCACTGGTTGTTACCATCACTCTGAATTTCTGCATGCTCTCCTTACATAATCTCACCATATTTTTTAAGTATGCATGTGAGATATTGTACACAGTCATGCTGAACATGTAGAGAAAAAGAGAAGAGTCTTGCACGGCAATAAAATGTCATGCAGACATCGCTCCATGGTGGGTTCAATGGCAAACCCTCCCCACCGCTCTCCAGATTGTAATCTAGAGGAAGATATCTGTTCTAAGGCGGATTCAGACGCCGCTGACCACTCCTATTTACCTCCCAAGGTGTTTGCTCTACCTTGGCATGATGATGTTAGTCATATCATGCATATGTTGCCTTGCAGTGCCTACTTTTGACATCATATATGTCATCTGCTTAGTTTAGACATGTTCTTTAATGCCACATGTTTAGTTTGTATATCATATATGGGAATTATGCAGTCTCATGTCTTTTAGCCAGCCATAATATATGTGAATTGTGCAATGCCATCCTATTTAACCAGACATCATATATTTGAAGGATATCTTGCCCGTCCTTTTCTTCATTACATTTCCATTTGTCGACAATGTTTGTACCTTAAACTACTCTTCCTGTGAATCAGCCATTTGGGTGGGAGATGGAAAAATCTGGAGTGAAAACAAGGCCTTCAGAGCAGACAGTGCTACCTGTCGAAGCAGATCCCTTCTTGGGTCCCGATAGCTCCCCAGAGATGGATTCAGAGACAGATGACCAGTCCTATTCCCCCACTGAGGTGTATGCTCTAACTTGGCACGGTTATACTGCCCATATCATGCATACGGTGTCTTGCATTGCATAGTTTAGACATCATATACACAATATTGAACACCATGTTCTTAGTTCAGACATCATATCGAATGCCCTCTGTTTAGCATATAAATCACATATGTTAATTAAATGATGTGATCCTGATTACTTAGATAACATGTAGGTGAATTATGTCATGCGATCCTGTTTAGTTATTCATCATATCTTTGAATTATGTTATGCTATGCTATCCAGTTTAGAGAGACATCATATATGTGAAATTATGTCATGCTATCCGTTTTAGTTAAACAATATACATGTCAACTATTTCATGCCCTCTTTTTTCCACACTATCTATTGCATTTGTCTCTCATACAATGTGTGTACATTCAACTATGTTTCCTGTTTATCAGCCATTTGAATTGGAGCGGGTGATGCCTATATCTAGCGGACTAAAAACACGGTCCTCAAATTAAACAGTGCTACCTCTTGGTGGAGATAGCACCCTGGTTGTACATGCACAAGAACCAGCCCTACCACACATAACCCAAACTCTCGCAGATTGTACCCCTACTGCGATGGACAGAGAACCAGCTTCACCCAATCTAACCCCATCCCTAGCCGATAGTAACCCAGTTCCTATTGACACATCACCATCTCCACCACAGAGCTCCCAAACAAGAGCAGTTAGTAAGGCAGCTCCAGTGCCCAAAGCGCCAGTACTATCACGGAGAACCCCAACTCCACCAGTTAGTACGCCTATTCCTGTGGAGGAAGCACAACCAGCTAGTCGTAGTTTAGCATCTATCACATTTGATGTTGTTAAATCGTATGTGCGTATCTTCCCATCTTGGAAATATTATACTAAAGATGAAGGAAAATACCAGTTGCAGGTGTTTGTCCAGGAATTATGTGTAAGTATGTTATTCATGGCAATTACTTTGCTTCGTCCCATACATGCTACCTCCATGATGGTTATAATACAACAAATTTCCCATTTTTCTCTATAGAGAAGTACCGATTTGGAAACTCAGGATGAGGTAACCTGTGCTAATACCTCTGCTTTCTTCAAGAATGCTTGGAGGCAGTATCGGAATTACCTGAAGAAAACGTACTTCACCGGCAAAGAAACTCATCAAATTCCCTTACGTTCTCCTGAGACACATTTACAGGACGATGACTGGGAACGCCTTGTTCTGTACTGGTCCCGAACCAAGAATATGGTAAGGCCTATGAGCTCATTTTCTATTTTTAAGTATTATATTCTTGTGTCTTACTGTACACTGTTCATGTAGAACAAGTGCCTAAACCTGAAGAACAACTGTTCTAATTTAAGATTCCATTGCTATCATAGTTCAAAAAAGCGCTAGACGTTAATTGTGCGTTTTGCCACCGCCTTGCGCTTTACTGACCAAAGCGCCTGCTTATGCACAGTTATGCACAAATTATGCGTAGTTATGCGCAATGCGTTTTGCCAACGCCTAGAGCCTAGGCGCGCTTAAGCACTCGCTTAGGCGTGCCTTTTTTAACTATGATTGCTTTGATATTGTATCACTGTATTTACTCATACAAACTTATTTTTAAATTGAAGGATCCAATCGAAACTCCAATGGCACAACAGGTATGTTCACGCATGTTTCTTTAACAGTTTTTCTCTTATCAATAGCTCTGTTGATTTCAATTTCAATTGTGTATACAGTTGACTTTCATATCATGCACATTACTTGCATCGCAATAGAGCCAATAGTGTTGTTGTACATGTAGACCCGTGGTACCCATCTGAAATCTTGTTGTGCCATGTAGTTTCCCACGCTTTGTATTCTTTCACTGCTGCTTTGTCTTGAACTGACATGATTTGAACCATGTCTCTATTTTGATTTGGCAAGACAATGCAGTGACCATAGGACATAGTATATGTTTGTTTGATGCTTTTATTATGTTCTAGTACTTGGCAATAGAAGACTTGGTAGTTTAATCCTGTCCACCTTACTAATGAACTGGTTCACCGAAATGAGTTTCATATACTAGTACTTGCTAAACTTGTTATGTGTCTGCTTGTTTCTTCTTTTAGAATGCTGACAGAATATTGGGGAAGAGTGCCTTATTAAGCAATGGTAAAGGAAGTAATGCAGATAAGGTTCAGGATAGTGACACATCCTTGTTGGTCTCCAACAAAGCTTAAAAACAGCTAAGGAAGACTATCTTGAAGACAGCGAGACAACCCCAAAGTCCTATCTTGGTTTAGTGTTCGAGTTACTGGCCACAACCGCTTGCACAAGCTATTCAAACTCACTGTCTGAATCAGTTCGGTTTCTTGAGTCTCAACTACAAGCTGAAAGACATCGATCAGCTGTGCTGCGACAAGAAGCGGAAGGACTGTGGAAGTCCCTGGAGCATTCAGATGCATACTTTCTGGTGCAACAGCAAGCGTTGGAGGATTTTAGCGCCAAACAGGACAAAGCTAATCAGCTTGCTAAGCTTACTGCCAGCATGGTGGATACCCAGGATAACGTTTCTTGAGCTCTTCCGAAGTTGTTTCAGTTATGCTCTTGTTTTGCTGCCGCATTTATTTGCACTGGTGGCTAATTTTGACGGCCAGTGTATGTAATGTGCTGCTTTGTTCCCTATATTTGCACTGGTGGCGAACTTTGATGCCCAGTGGATGTAATATGTGTAATAGCGGTAATAGGCTAGCGTTAATTGCTTGCTTATTTATTTCCTTATTGTCTTGTTTAGTTGTTTGCCTGTAGTCACTTCAGTTCTTTTGCTGTTTTTACTAGTGGCCACAATAGCCTATTTTTGGTAACTAGGCCAAAATAATCATGGCAACACACGGACTGTTGTAACCATGGGCCTCCTGCAGTCCATATGATCCATGGGCCTTCGTCTGGCCATAGGATCCATCGGCCTTCTATACGGGCCTTAGGGTCCATGGGCCTTCTACGGGCCGTAGGGTCCATGGGCCTTCTACGGGCCGTACGATCCATGGGCCTTCTACGGGCCGTCCTATCCATGGGCCTCATAGGGCCGTAGGATCCATGTGCCTTCTACGGGGCGTATCATCATTTCGCCAATCATGGGCCGTACTATTCGTGGACCATAATGGGCCGTTAATAGGCCGTATTTGATAACTCTATGAAAACAGCCCAACGGGTTTTTTTTTGACATGAAAATGGCCCAACGTATTAACGGTCCGCAAACGGGCCGACTGTAACGCCGGGCTGAATTTGGCCCACAAGCAGAAAATCACAGTAACGGACCGTATGTAACCGACTGCTGCAAATGAGCCCAAGAATCAATGGGCCCTGAGAAGGCCGAAATATAACTTGGGTTGGAAATGGCCCAATGGAATAACGGGCCGTTAATGGGTATAAAGTGATGCAATGTTCATTACGGGCCAGTTTCACCATGGGCCGTTAATGGGCCAAGAGTTACAAAGGTCCTCATATGGGCCGAAAGAAGTCATGGGCCACACATGGGCCGGAAGTTAAAATGGGCTGAATCATATTGGACAGCCCAGATGACGCTACTGGGCCTAATTCGGATAGGGCATAACGGGCCCTGGGTTAGCGGGCTGTAAATGGGCTATATGCGAACAGGCCGTTAATAGGCTTTCCGTGGGCCGGCCCGCCACCTTTTGACCAAGTCAAACGGGCCGACCTTTTCACAGGAATGGGCCTCTGTTGGGCCGTGCCACATGTCGCCGTATCATAGGCGCCTTTGGTCCAATGAGCGGATGACATCTGTCCCAACGGTGAGCCGGCACGTGTTTCCTCCAGCCAATGATGATTTTACACGTGGAAAATCCCCATTGGTCGGGGCTGTTAACGGGTTATCGGATCCAAAACCCGACCCGATAGCTTAACGGCGTTCCGTTACGGTGGATGCCACGTGTTGGTCACCCTTGATGAAAGCACTTCTGTGACGCGCGATTTAATCGTCATGGAAGTGGACACTTCCGTGATGATAATTTTGGTAGTGTCATGGAACACTTCTACGACAGCACAGGTATGACTATCTTGATTCTGTCATAAATTTTTCATGGATGTACATGCATGACAAAAAACGCGACCTACTGTGACAAACACGTATCATCACGGAATTGTATTTTTTTGTAGTGGTTGTATGTTGTCTCTCCTCTAGTGTTGTTATGTGAACGTCGACTACATGACACCTCACCATTGTTTGGGCCTAGAGGAAGGAATTGGGAAGTAATAAGTAGATGATGGCTTGCTAGAGTGACAGAAGCTTAAACCCTAGTTTATGTGTTGCTTCGTAAGGGGCTGATTTGGATCCATATGTTTCATGCTATGGTTAGGTTTACCTTAATACTTCTTTTGTAGTTGCGGATGCTTGCAATAGGAGTTAATCATAAGTGGGATGCTTGTCCAAGTAAGGACAACACCCAAGCACTGGTCCACCCACATATGAAATAATCAAAGTACCAAACGCGATTCATATGAACGTGATGAAAACTAGCTTGACAATGATTCCCATGTGTCCTCGGGAGCGTTTTCCTCCATATAAGAGTTTGTCCAGGCTTGTCCTTTGCTACAAAAAGGATTGGGCCACCTTGCTGCACTTTATTTACTTTTGTTACTTGTTGCTCGTTACAAATTATCTTATCACAAAACTATCTGTTACCTATAATTTCAATGCTTGCAAACAATACCTTGCTGAAAACCGCTTATCGTTTCCTTCTGCTCCTCGTTGGGTTCGACACTCTTACTTATCGAAAGGACTATGATAGATCCCCTATACTTGTGGGTCATCACAACTGAATGAGTGTTGTTGGTTACTATGTAGTAGACAACTGTCGGAGTTATTGGCCATGGGTAGCCTCATCTGCCCCCATGATATTTCAAGACGTCGGGGCCGACTATGCCCCTCAAGCCTCAGAGCTTGGTCGCCGCCTTCTCGTGGCCAGCTGGTCCAAGCGGCAGGCTGCCGGAAGGCGGAGGACCCCAGAAGATGGCCATGAAGCGGGCTGACTCCTAGCAAGTGGCCTCCAGAGAGGTCGGCTCCTAGCAGGCGACCCCAGGCGCCCTCAAAGTCTGCACCCTCTTAAGCATGATGGGACGGGTCGTGGCTGCAGTGCGTCGTACGAGCCGGAGATCTCCTGCATGGCGTGGGACTGTGGCCCCTTCGACCGTGACATCACCCAAGTCAGAAGGGATCATGCTCCCATGACCGGAGGTTGGTACGGCCTACAGGCGGCGGGCCCTACCTGACCGCGAGAACCCAGAAGGTGGCCCACCTAGGCCAATCGTCCAAGGGGGAGGTCGGCACCCAGAAGGCGGCCTTCCCCCTTCCTAGGAGTTTGTGCGCCATTAACCAGAAGAGATGGGGAATGGTTACAGTGAATGCCCGCCAGGCGGCGGGACTGTAGCCACGCCCTCCCCGACAAAGCAAGCGTCATTAGAAGCATGACTACAGTGATGAGCAGCTGGTAAGACCCACGAGCGGCGGGCGCGGACTGTCGGCCAAGTACAATGCAGCCGGCGGGGCCCACCAATCGGCGGGCCCCAGCAGCCAGCGGAGAAGCCAGCCACAAGAGATACTGACGGCCTGGGCCTACGCCCAGCCGGTTTACCATTGTACCCCTGGGGGTAGGCCTATATAAACCCCCAGGGCACCCATGCAAACGGTTCAGACCCTTAGATTACACAACCACACACATAGAGAGAGGAGAGAGCTAGCTTTGCCCTTCTTCCTCCTCTCGCAAACAACTCAAGGAGCAACTTGTAGCTACTTGTTGAGATAGTGATCATGCGGAGACCCTGCAGAGCAGGACTAGGGGTGTTATCTCCTAGGAGGGCCCCGAACTTGGGTAAAGTTTGTCGGCGTACGTGTCTACGCCTTATCCCGCTTCCTGGCACCGGTGACGTCTTACTATCCCCCACCATGATAAGCCACCCGTTTGCATATGTCGCACCAAAACCCTGACATTTGGCGCCCACCTTGGGTCTAGGTGCACCGTCATCCGGAGATCTGTTCTGGACGAGAACCCTCTAACTTGCTGGCGAGCGCAGCCAGCTCGGCACACCAGACGGCTTTTGCGCCGACACGCTGCATGGCACGGAGGTCACCTACGCGGCGACCTGCTTCGCTGACCTCGTTGGAGAGATCCGCCTCTCCAATGAGCCCGCATACGACGCAGGCACAGACGGCCCCGAGAGACGCCTCGTCAGCTTCCTCGACCAGCTCCACATTGCCAACGAGCCGGCCTTCGACTTGGAGTGGATAGACTCCACTGACCCGATGCTTGTCGACTCCGACATGGCATCCCTCGACGCGGTCCCCACCAACGTGGTGGTCATCGACGATCCACTTCCTCACATGGACAGCAGCAGCAGCAGCACCGTCACGGAGGTGCTTGTCATTAGCCATGGCGAGCATTCTGGTGGTGATGGCCAGGATCCACTGTAGGCGGCACTACGGGACTTGGCCGCACCCATTCCCGCAGACGCTGATGGCGAGGCACTGGAAGCGCATCGCAAGGCGCTCTTTGACAGCGCCAAGAAGCTGACCAAGGCGCTCTCAGAGGCTTACCAGTGCGAGACGGACCGCGCTGTTGGCGGCACGCCGGCTCTTGGCGGGCCCAGCCAAATTGGCACGGTCCAGCAACACGGCGTGGCCATTGCCAGCATGTTCGGGGCAGACCATCCTGTCTACGCCACGCCCATGGAAAACATACAAGCTGCCCAGGCGACAGCAGACGAGCTGGACAACCTCGAGGGCGACGAGCGTCGCCACATGGTAGAGCACGTCCAACGGCTCATTGATGCGGCCGCCGAGCAGCAAGAATCCGGTTGCCGCGCCAAGGAACCCAGCTGGAGGAACGACGACCCGCCTCCTCGCCGAGAGGATGGCACGACATCCCGGACGCTGACTTGCGGCGCGCGGGGATGATGAGACAAGGAGCCGGCTGCAAGCCGCGGCCGGACGCACATCTCCATTGAGCGCGACCAAGACGGCCGCCCACGAGCAGTGGAACGACCCGGTGATTATCAGCCGCCCCTGCGCAGAGAAAGGCGCGTCTCCCCGCCACCTATTGATCACCCGAGTCTCGGTGGCCGGCTTGGCCCCCGAGAAGGAATCGGAGAAAATGATGCCCGCCACCGGATCGACCGTCTCAATCGATCCCTGGCATTAGAAGAATAAGACGCACTGGGCCCGCCTTGTTTTGGCCCCTGCATCCGCGACGAGCCCTTCCCCAATGGGCTCACGCTCCCAAGAGATACGCCCAAGTACAACGGCTTCGTGAAGCCAGAAGACTGGCTGGTCGACTACTCCACGACCGTCAGCATAGCGAACGGCAACAAGCGCGTTGCCATGAAGTACGTTCCTCTCATGCTCCAGGGCACCGCCTGAACATGGCTGAATAGCCTGAAGCCCCGCAGCATCAACAACTGGGTGGATTTCATTGAAGCCTTCATCTGCAACTTCACCAGCACGTACAAGCGGCCGCCCAAGCCCCACCAGCTCTCCTTGTGCGTCCAAGGCCCCACCGAATCGACTCGCGACTACCTCACGCATTGGGCCGAGCTACGAAACTCTTGCGAAGGCATCCACGAGGTGCAGGCTATCGAGTACTTCATAGCAGGGTGCAAGGCTATCGAGTACTTCACAGCAGGGTGCAGAGAAGGCACCCTGCTCAAGCACCGATTTATCTGTGATGAGCCGACAACCCTCGACGAGCTGCTGATCATAGCAGACAAGTACGCCACGACCGACTCCTCCATGAAGACTGAGATTCAAGTTGATGCATCTGGCAAAGTGGCTCCTCTGGCCCCTCGGACTCCGGCTGGTGACACTAGTTGGCGCCAACAGCAAAATAACAATAAGAGCTAGGCACCACAGCCGGCTTCCACCAGCCGGCAAGTGGTGACAGTTGAAGACCAGCAGCCGAAGGGATAGCCTGCTCCCAAGCGTTAGAGGGGCGACAATCCAAACTGACTGCCCGCCTTCTCTTATGAGAAAACCCTTGATGCACCCTGCAAGTTTCACAGCGGCGTGAAGCCGTCCAACCACACCACTCGGAAGTGTCATTGTCTCACCAGAATCTCCAAGGGCGAAGGATTGCTGCCTCCTCTGCCTGCTGGCCAGCCGCCGCCACGTCCTCCGCAGCAGGCGGCTTGGCCAGTTGCTGCCATCCAAGACAAGTACCCAGAAGAACAAGGAGCCTACATTGTGTTCACAAGTGTGTCTAACGACAAGCACAGCCAACGCCAGCAGTCCCGAGAGGTGGATGTTGTAGCTTCTGAAGCCCTAGAGTTCATGCACTGGTCAGAAAAGCAAATCAGTTGGAGCCGAGCCGATCACCCGGAAGTAATGCCTTCTCCGGGATCTTACGCTCTGGTATTGGATGCTACCTTTGCTACAGAGAGGCGAGCAGTTCGTTTCTCCCAAGTCCTGATAGATGGCGGAAGCAACATCAACATTTTGTACCGCGACACCATGGAGAAGTTGAGCATAAAGCAGAAGCAGCTCCAGCCCAGTCGGACTGTCTTCCATGGCATAGTTCCTGACCTTTCTCACTCACCAATCGGCAAGATCAAGATAGATGTCCTCTTTGGGGACAAAGATCATTTCCACCGAGAGCCCGTATGGTTTGAAGTAGTTGACCTTGAGAGCCCTTACCATGCACTGCTTGGCCGACCTTCCTTGGCCAAATTCATGGCAATCCCGCACTATGCCTACCTCAAGATGAAGATGCCAAGCACCAAAGGGATTATCACCATCTCCGGAGATTACAATAAGTCGTCCGCCTCTGCAGCTGCTAGCAGTTGGTTGGCCGAGTCCCTTCTGATCGCTGTCGAGAAGCGACTCCTTGACCGGGTTGTGGCCATGGCCGGCAAGCAGCCGGACATGTCCCCTGATCCCAAGGAGTCGGAAGCTGAAGGCTCCTTCAAGCCGGCCAAGGAGACAAAGAAGATACCGTTGGACCCAAAGCACCCGGAGAGGTACACTGTCATAGGTGCAAACCTCGACAGCAAATAGGAAAGCGAGCTCGTTGATTTCCTTCGTGAGAATTGGGACATCTTTGCATGGTCTCCTAAGGACATGTCGGGTATTCCGACGGATCTCGCCGAGCACAAGCTACACGTTCGACCTGACGCCAAGCCAGTCAAGCAGCCCCTCCGCTGCCTGTCAGAAGAGAAGAGAAGGATTGTCGGTGAAGAGGTAGCCTGGCTCCTAGCAGCCGGCTTCATTTTGGAAGTATTCTATCCGGATTGGCTGGCCAACCCAGTCCTTGTACTGAAGAAGAAGAACAAGTGGCGCATGTGTATTGATTATACCAGCCTCAACAAAGCTTGCCCCAAAGATCCATTTGCCTTGCCATAGATCGACCAAATGATAGACTCCACAACCGGATGCGAGCTATTGATTTTTTTGGATGCATATTCAGGGTACCACCAGATCAAGTTGAACCTGGCTGATAGGCTGAAGACCTCTTTCATCACACCATTGGGAGCTTTCTGCTACCTGACGATGACGTTCGGCTTGAGGAATGCCGGCACCATGTTTCAACGTTGCATGAAGAAGTGCCTCCTCAAGCAGCTCGGCAGAAACGCCCATGTCTATGTGGACGATGTTGTGGTAAAGACGAAGAAGCGTGGGACCCTCCTAGAAGATCTCAAGGATACTTTTGAAAATTTGCGCAGGTTTCAGATCAAGCTCAACCTAGAGAAGTGCGTGTTCGGAGTACCAGCTAGCCGGCTCCTTGGCTTCCTGGTCTCTGAGCGCGGCATCGAGTGCAACCCTGTGAAGATCAAGGCCATGGAGAGGATGGAGAAGCCTACCCGACTGAGAGACGCCCAGAAGTTCACCGGCTGCTTGGTATCCATCAGCCGCTTCATACGCCGGCTAGGAAAGAAGGCCCTTCCCCTGTACCAACTCCTGAAGAAAATCACTCACTTCGAGTGGAATGATAAGGCGGATGAGACTTTTCTCCAGCTCAAGAATATGTTGACCAAGCTGCCTGTCCTGCCCGCGTCGGTTGTTAAGGAGCCCACGCTCCTCTACATTGCCGCCACCAGCCAGGTGGTCAGCACAGTCATGGTAGTTGAGTGCAAGGAAGATGGCAAGGTTCTGCCGGTCCAGAGGCCGGTGTATTATCTGAGCAAAGTGCTATCGGCTTCCAAGCAAAACTACCCCCACTACCAGAAGATGTGCTAGGGCGTGCATTTTACCGCCAAGAAGTTAAAGCCATATTTTCAAGAGCACCCCATCACGGTTGTTTGCACTGCCCCGCTTGCTAAGATCATAGGCAGCCACGATGCTTCAGGCCGAGTGGCCAAATGGGCCATCGAGTTGGCTCCCCACACCATCTTCTACCAGCCTCGCACCACCATCAAGTCCCAAGCGCTGGCCGACTTCCTCTTCGACTGGGCCGAGACCCACTACCTACCGCCAGCGCCGGACTCCACCCATTGGTGGATGCACTTCGATGGTTCAAAGATGCGCATCGGTTTGGAAGTCGGCATCGTCCTCACCTCTTCCAAAGGCGACAAGCTCAGATACACAATGCAAATCCATTTTGCCGCCCCCCACAATGTGGCCGAGTATGAGGCACTAGTACACGGACTCCGGCTTGCCAAAGAGCTTGGCATTCGCCGAATTCTGTGCTACGCTGACTCTGACTTAGTGGTCGATCCAACATTTATCTGGTGACTGGGACGCCCATAATGCAAACATGGCAAGCTACCGCTTCCTCATCCAGCAACTCAGCGGATATTTTGAAGGGTGCGAGTTCCTTCACGTGCCACGAAATGACAACGAGCAAGTAGATGCTTTGGCACGGATTGGCTTCGCCAGGCAAGCCATACCAGCCGGCATATCCCTTCAGCGCCTCCTCAAGCCATCCATCAAGCCTTCGCCAGAATCAGATTCTATCTTCGTGCCCGCTGCTCCTGAAATAGTCCAATCCAACTCTAAGGCTGCAACAGTCGGCTCGGGGACTTCGGCATGCGGCTCAGGGACTGCAGCAGTCGCACCCGACCCGGGGACTTCAGATCCCAGCTCGGGGACTGCAGCAGTCAGCTCGAGGACTGCAGCAGTCGGCTCGGGGACTTCAACGACACAACAAGAGGCGGCCGAATCCAACCCGCCACCTCCCAACCCAACCACCACAATACAAGTGGCAGTACTGATAGTGGAGGAAATCATAGCACCATCATGGGCTCAGCCCATCCTCAACTTTTTTGGTGAACAAAGAGCTGTCAACCGATGAGATTTTGGCCCGACAGGTGCAACGTCGGGCAGCAGCATACACCATCGTCAACAGAGAACTCGTGAGGCGCAATGTCACTGGTGTATACCAGCGTTATGTAGAGCCGGAGAAGGGCCAAGCAATCCTCAAAGACATCCACCAAGGCAAGTGTGGCCACCACGCAGCCTCAAGGTCACTTGTTGCCAAAGCTTTTCGCCATGGTTTCTTCTGGCCGACTGCTCTAGAAGACGCCAAAGACTTGGTCAAGAAATGCAAGGGGTGCCGGAAATTCAGTTCCAAGCAACATTTGCCGGCCTCTGCACCCAAGACCATTCCCCTTTCCTGGACTTTTGCCGTCTGGGGGCTGGACATGTGGGACCGTTCAAGACAGCACGCAGCAGCATGACTCATCTGCTTGTCGCTATGAAAAGCCAATCAAGAAGTTAAACGGTCCGACTACTATGACTTCCATCGCAGACATCACCACTCAGTATGACATACCTCACAGCATCATCACCGACAACGGCACAAACTTTGCCAAGGGCTCCTTGGCCTGTTTCTGTGCGACGCAAGGCATCTGACTGGACTTAGCGTCCGTCGCGCCTAGGATACCATGCCTTGGCGAACTCCAAGGCCCGCCGCGCTCCCTCTTGGGCCACGGAGCCTTTCCACACCTCAAGACGGCCGGCGGCCACTTCCAACCAGTCGGCGGTCCGACTGGGAGTGCGTGGAGCTTGCTTGTCTGGCCAGAGGGCGGAGACAGCCTGAGCCCCAGCATCCTGCAGCCGGAGGAGCATCCGGTGGGCCGGCTGGAGACGAGCTTGAATGCTAAGGAGCTGCTCGCCAAGGGTCCGAGGGGCGTCGGCAGCAATCTTCGCGCCCTCCACCCTTCGCTGCTCGTGGTGAGCCGCAATGGCCTGGTTGGCAATAGCGGAATGGCCTGGGAAGAAGTCTGCACAAGCAAACAATAAGTCAGGAGTCAGAAGCTAGAAGCCGGCTCGCTCGACAGCCAGAAGTTGAGAGAAGAGTAGAAAGCTCACCATCGACTATGTCTTCGATCTGGACATAACCAGCGGTCAGTGCCGCCTCCGTCTTAGCCCAACCCGAGCGCTCGGTCTCGAACTCGGCTAGGAGTTTGGCTTCGGTGTCCTCCTCCTGCTTCAGGGCCGTCCTGTGAAGCTCCGCCTGGTCCTTCAATCTTTGACCAGGCGGTCGCGCTCCTAGGACACCCTGTTGCACTCGTCCTCCTTGGCACACAGCATGGTGTTGGCTTCGCCCAGCTGCTGCTGCAACATGGCATTGGTCTTTGCAAGAACAAGAAAGAAAAGATATCAAAAATTGAGAAGAAAGAGAAGTAATTACCGGGAGATCCGACCCGACTGCTCAGCAGTCGGCCCGTATCTCAAGGACTACAGCCCGCGGGTGCGCTGACGCGCCTCCACAGAGATAATAAGATGGAGTGATTACTCCGACTTTCCATCAAATCGGCGGTCCGGCGGTCCGGCTCCCGGACATGGGCGCTGAAGATGGCCGCAGAGATGTTGTGGTAGTCCTGCAGCAAAGCAACAGAAAGAGAAGTGAGCCAGAGATCAGAACCCACTATGAAGTTCCAAGCCGCCTGGTGAGCAGCCGGCCCAGAACTCGGGGACTACACCCAGTGGGTGCGCTGGCGCGCCCCCACCAAAGGTTACAGGAATCAAAAGCAAGAAGCCATTTACGTACCCGGACGGTGGCCCGCGTCTTCAAGAACGCCTTCATGCATTGCGAGAGGGCGGTGGCTTCGGCCTTGAAATCGGCCTGGACAACTTGCGCCGCCTTGATCAAGGCGCTCGTCCCGCCCCCGTGCACCCACTCTACCGGCGTGGTGCTGGTGGCTTCAGCTTCAGGGGCCGACGAACTGGCACTCCCGACCTCCATGGGTGTCGGCGCTGATGCCGCTTTCTCCACACGAAGATGCACTGGAGTGTGGGCCCTAGGAGCCGAGCCCACCACCAGCTCGCCTCCGAGTGGCGTCACCAATGGGGAGGCCGACTGGCTTCCCTGAGCATCTGCAGTCGGCGGTTGCGGAGGCACCTCTACCTTTGGCAAGACGACATCACCGCCTTCCCTCTCCATGACCGGCTGCTCATAGCCGGCTCCCCCAGCTGGTGCCGAGAACTCTGGCGCTGGTGGTGCGGAGCGCAGGGGGGTGATGAGATGCGGGATCTGCTGGCGTGCGGCATCCTCCGCCCTTTCCTTGGCCACGGCATCGGCTTGGGCCTTGGCCGGAGCGTCTGCGTCCGTCTGCGCCGCCTTGGCTGCGGCCGCCTTGTCGGCCTCCGCCTTCTTGGCGGCGGCTTCTTTCTCCTCCCGCACCTCCCGTGCGTTCCTTTCCCGCGCCTCTTGGAGATTGGTGGACGGGTCTATACGGTGGTTGTTGGTGGAGCCCTCCGCCGCCCTGACGACGGAGGCTGAGGTCGACCGCTCAATAGAGAGCGGTGCCCTGTTCAAGAGAAGGGTGAGAAGGAGATTCAGAAGGAGTCGACAAGATAAAAGAATAAAAGAAGACACAAGAGAAGTTGGAAACGTACGCCGACACCAATAGAGGTTGCTTGGGGGCCTTCTGGAACTTGGCCGCCTTCGTGGCAGCCTCGCGGCGCTTGGTTGCAGCGGCCGTGCTCTTGGCCGCAACGGCCGAGTGCTTGGGCTCCTTGGGGTGGCTGCTGAATAGCAGCACGCCTCAGCGTTTCGTCCCACCTCCTGCTGCGGTTGGTGCGGCTGAGGAGCTTGCACCCGCCCTGTCGGAAGGCGGCGTACGGCGCGGCACCTCTTCCTCCTCCTCGTCATCGTCCGACCAGTCCTCCATGCCGCCTCCTCCTACGGAGTCGCCCGCTCCACCACCGCCGCCTGTGGCATCGTCCTCCAGGGCGACCGCCCCCAAGTCGGGGTCCGCCACGTCGCTCAATTCACGGTCCGTCATGAAGTCGACATTGGCTTCTAGTTGGGAGGGGAGGACCCACATCATGGTCGAGCTGGTTGGTCAGCAAGAGAGAGCCCGGCAAGAGAGAACCTGGCAAGAGAGAACCCGGCAAGAGGGAAAGAAAAGAATCAAGATCTTACCATAGGCGGCGGATCTGCGCGGGAGTACGGCCGCTTGCCGAACCGCCACTCCTCCTCCTTGAGCTTGAGGTCGGCAATCTCGTTCACCAGATGGGACACCTCTGCAGTTGGCATCTCCTTGGTGCACATCCGGCATGGGTCGCGATGCCCACTCGTCTGGCTTATGATGTGAGGTCGGCCTTGAAGCGGGAGGACTCGGCGCACCAAGAAGGCGACCAGCAGGTCGGACGCCTTGAGGCCCTCCGACTCTATCATCACCTTGAGGCTGGCGATGGCGGCGGAGGCGTCGGGCGACAGCGGCTTCGTCTTGAACCCCCAATTGGTGCGGGGCTCGGCAGGCGGACCGGCCACGTAAGCCGGCAAGTTGATGAAGTCGATCGCTGGGTTGACGTTCTTCACGTAGAAGTACGACTTCTGCCATAGCTTGACCGACTGTATTAGCTTGATGGCTGGGAAGGCGTTTCTAGCACCCGGGCCCCGCACAACAACAAAAGCTCCGCACTGGGCCGCCTCCTCCTTGACAGCGGTGCCGAGCTTGGTGTAGAAGAAGGCCCCCCGAGCTCGATGGTGGGGAGGATGCCAGGATAACCCTCGCAGAGGTTGACAAAGGCCGACAGCAGCACCACCATGTTCGGTGTGAGGTGGTGTGGCTGGAGTTGGTAGAAGGTGAGGAATGAGGGGAGGAAACCGCTCGCCGACAGGCCGAAGCCACGGAGGAAGTGCGAGCGGAAGATGACGCGCTCACCTTCCTCCGACGCCGACGAGATCTCGGCGGCGGGCGACACGCGCGCCTCGACGTAACCCGCTCCGGGTAGCTGCAGTGTGTCGTGGAGGAACGTGAGGTGATCTTCATGGATGTTTGAGCCGTCCCAGTCACCGGAGCGCGCCATGGTAACTCGAGCTCAACGAAGGCGAGGGGCGGTGATGAGCGCGCAAGCCCGCAATGGAGCAGAGAGAGAGCTTCGAGAGGAGAAGCTCGAAGGCGACGGCGAGCCGCGGCGGCAGTTTGACGGAGCGCGAGTGCAGCGACGGCGAAGAAGAGGAAGAAGCAAAAGGAGGCGAGGGAGAGGAGAGCGTGCGATCCTTTACTGCCCCCCTCCTCTCCCAATTTATAGCCCCTGGCTGTGGAACCGAGGGGGCGGGGCATGGGGTCGTTGGATTAACTGTGCCCACGTCCCCACGCCCCGCATTTACCGCGCGGTAAAGGCGCGTGGTAATGGCGCGAGGGATCCCAACCGCCCCGCCTTGGCCGCAGCGGATCCGCGCGCGTGCCGAGGTCTTGTAGTGGCAGGCCCGGCCTGCAGCATGTCCCGTCACGCTCGTTGGCTGGCAAGCCAGCCGGGCTGGATGACGCTGCGTGGCGCGCGAGCGGCGGGCGACAGGCCTAGATGCCTAGCTAGCGCACAACTTGGCTCCCACCTTGATGGTTCAAAATTCATCAAGCGGCCATCTGCCGCATCCGACTCCTAGCAGTCGGCGTACCAGAAGACGAACAAGACGAGCAAACAAGACTGCTCAGAGTAGATGATTTTTCATATAAAAAACTTTTTCATCCGAGTTAGTATGCAAAAGTTATGCCCATTTTTACAAATTCTCGAGAGATTTTGCAAATGAAGTCGAAATTCATATTTGCAAATTTTCCCAACAACTAGACCACATATCACATGGGAAACTTATTTTCTTTTATTTTTTTGACATTTTCATCATTTTCTTTTATTTTTTTTAAACAGAAAAGGCGATCCACAGGGGTGGGGGGTAGAGTTTGAAAATGGGACCACACCCCGCGCTACTGCTATGGCAGACGATTAGTAGTAGCGAGTGGTTTTAACCCTCGCTACTACTATCAACTTAGCAGTAGCGCGGGTTAATAACCATCGCTACTACTATGGCATGGTCCAGGGGACAGTAGAGACCACTTAGTAGTAGCGAGGGTTAAAAACCAACGCTGCTGCTATCAACTTAGTAGTAGCGAGGGCTAAAAACCCGCGCTACTACTATGGCATGTCCCGGGGGGCACGGTAGAGACCGCTTAGTAGTAGCGAGGGTTAAAAACCTGCGCTACTGCTATCAACTTAGTAGTAGTGAGGTTTAAATTCCCGCGCTGCTAGTAGGAAGCAGTAGCGTGCGTTTTTAACCCTCGCTGCTGCTAAGATTCTATGTATAGGCTTTTCCCTAGTAGTGCGTCGGGGCTAACTGCGCCCCTCAAGCCTTGGAGCTTGGTCGCCGCCTTCTCATGGCCGGCTGGTCCAAGCGACCGGCTGCCAGAAGGCGGAGGACCCCAGAAGACGGCCATGAAGCGGTCCGACTCCTAGCAAGCGGCCTCCAGATAGGCCGGCTCCTAGCAGGCGGCCCCAGGCGACCTCAAAGTCTGCACCCTCTTAAGCACGACGAGACGGGGCGTGGCTACAGCGAAGCCTGCCACCCTCGAATCCGGGGCGGGTCGTGGCCACCGTGCACCATACCGGCCGGAGATCTCCTGCACGGCGCGACACTGTGGCCCCTCCGCACGTGACATCACCCAAGTCAGAAGGGATCACGCTCCCATGACGGGCGGTCGATATGGCCTACAGGCAGCGGGCCCTACCTGACCGCGAGAAACCAGAAGGCGGCCAGCCTCGGCCAATCACCCAAGGGGGAGGTCGGCACCCAGAAGGCGGCCCTCCCCCTTCCTAGGAGTTTGTGCGCCATTAACCAGAAGAGATGGGGAATGGCTACAGTGAATGTCCGCCAGGCGGCGGGACTGTAGCCACGCCCTCCCCGACAAAGCAAGCGTCATTAGAAGCATGGCTATTGTGATGAGCAGCCGGCAAGACCCACGAACGGCGGGCGCGGACTGTCGGCCAAGTACAAGGAAGCCGGTGGGGCCCACCAATCGGCGGGCCGCAGCAACCAGCGGAGAAGCCGGTCACAAGAGACACTGACGGCCTGGGCCTATGCCCGGCCGGTTTACCATTGTACCCTTGGGGGGTAGGCCTATATAAACCTCCCAGGGCACCCATGCAAACGGTTCAGACCCTTAGATTACGCAACCACACACATAGAGAGAGGAGGGAGCTAGCTTTGCCCTTCTTCCTCCACTAGCAAACAGCTCAAGGAGCAACTTGTAGCTACTTGCTGAGATAGTGATCATGCGGATACCCCACGGAGTAGGACTATGGGTTTTATCTCCTAGGACAGCCCCGAACCTAGGTAAATTTCGCCGGCGTACGTGTCTACGCCTTATCCCGCTTCCTGGCACCGGCGACGTCTTACTATCCCCCAGCATGATAAGCCACCCGTTGGCATATGTCGCACCAAAACCCCGACAACAACTCTATGAGTATCCCCAAAAGGGATTTTTGAGCTGAGCCCTGGTGATAGCTGAAATCTTCATTGTTTTACGGATGAAGTCCTTTTGTATCAAAAATGAAGAAAAAATGAAAAAAAATTAAAATTAAAATTTCATATGTTTAATCCAAAAAAGAAAAATAAAAGCATGACTTTAACATAAAACTCCTAGTTCCACAGTTTGTACCATATCACAAAGCATTTTTGTTTACCATATCACAAAACATTTGCACTTCAAATTTCTTTTCTGTTATCACCATTTGCATTTTTTAACAAAGTAAGTAAATGAAGAAAGTGCTATATCATATCGCAGAGCGCATTAGAAGTACGTGTAACTAAATTAAATTATCGAGCACATTAGAAGTATGCGTAACTAAATTATATTCAAGAACTCACATAATGCATGACATTTATTGAATTGAAACACTATGATCCTGATATTTTAAGATACTATGAATACCATCGTTGTGGCGATCTTCTTAGAACCAGAACTAGCCATTTCTTCATACTTGCGCTTGGAAACACTCGATCCTAGTTGAACCACCTAAATTGAAATAGAAAAGATTGTCAAGAAAAGAGCAGAAAGCTAGAACAGTAGTAAAAACATTATGAATCATCAGGGGACAACATTTGAGAACAAAAAGATTTCACAAGAATTGATGTAAAAAATTGCTTACTTAGTTTAAACTAAAATAGATCAAACAAAGAGGAAATGCATTTTTTATTACTAACATAATTGGCACAAAAGAATTTATCAAGCATAAAAATGCATGAAAATAAGCATATATGGTTGCTTTACTGATTTGGTGGTCCTAATTACTTAACAAATATTGCATAACCAGAAAAATTGCATTTCAAGGTTCACTTTTTATATAAAAAAGAAAAGCAGAAAATGAGCTTGCATCGTATATATATACAACAAGTTAGATCATTGCTGAAAATTAAAAATAAAAGGTTCCATGATATCCATGCACTTGCGGACATTATCTGCAAAAAATATTGATTAAAATGGATGAAAAGATGCACAAGCTCTAAATTAATATTTCAACATTCAGTGCAACAAAGGACAAGGAAAACTCTATCGATAGCTCATCAACCTTCTTGGCAGGAGACTTGTCCGTGTTGGAAGCATGACGAGTCTAATTTTAGAAAATAACAAACAATTCAGAAAAATCAATCAATTAAGAAAGAACAAACAAACTAGTATTGTACATTTAACAAGAAATGTGCACATATAATTTCAACCTTGCATGATATTCAAAGAGAAAATGCGCACAGTTGGTGCACTCGAATAAAATATACATTATCTGAGAGAAAGTTGCACATAGAAATCTAATATGCAAAATAAAATGAGGTAGAACTAGCACACTAACATTGATTTCATTGTATATTCCACATAAAGTTGGTCGCCGTATTTATGAGAGGGGAGAAAATTACATAAAACATATTGAAATTCAGATCTACTCTGCATATGGAAAAAAAGTAAAACTTGCACGGTAGCACTAACTACAACAATTAAATTTGACCAAAAATTTATCAAGAAATGCATTCAAATTTCAGAACTAAAATGTTATCAACATCATAGTGACAGAAGAAAAACGAAAATACCTTCTTCTTGGAGCCATCACCAGCACCAGCATGATCCATCTACCAAAAAGAGGGCAAACATTCAAAGTGCAGTTGAAGGTTCAGTCAGAACTAAATTGTTATGAAAAGAAGGTTGAGAAGAAAAAGAAGAAATACCTTCTTCTTTGAACCATCACCAGCACCAGCACGATCCATCTAAAAAAAGAAATGTCACACATTTAGAATGTGAGACAATCAGTAGCAGTTGTTTAAAAAGAAGACAATAAAGTGGGAGATCCTACTTCATACCTTGTGTCTACTTGAACCCAGTACCTTCTATGTGAGTTTCTATAAACAAGAAAGAAACAGATAGAGATTGGAATCAAAAAAATATAAATAAAGAATAGAAGCTTGAAAGCAAGAACAGAGAGATGTTAGTAAGACAGACTTTCGAACACACAACTCTCACCGGAACTAGAAAAAAGCAATGAAAAAAGGTGTACAAAAGGAGACGCCTATAGAGCAGAAGACCTATAAAAGGAGTAAATATATAGGGACGGGGAGGTGGGTGAATGGTGGAGATGCAGAGAAGTTACAAAGAGGAAGAGGTAGTGGGGATAGAGGCCTCTCTGGTAGTCAGTTCCTCGGTATATGTGGTATGTAGTGGGGGTTAGTCGGTCCAGAGTAGTGGGGAGTAGTGGGGTTAGTTGGATAACTGGCATCAAACACGTGTCCACTCTAAAAAAAAGGTGGCAACAAAAAATAGAAGGAACAAAAAAATAGAGGGAACAAAGAATGAACCCACCCTGGAAAACAGAACTGGTTTTTGAAAAAGAGGAAATGAATAGATGATCCAGAAAATTGTTTTAAAGTCATCAAAATTGTTTCTCCAGCAACAACAAACACTATTATTCATAAAGAAAATCAAGTATAAAAAAGTAGAAACAATAACAGGTGTAACCGAATAAAAAATCCAAAAACGCGGAAAAGAAAAAACTAAATGTAGGATCATATCATTGTTATTCTTGTTTGATCTATATGGAAATCAAACAGCACAACATGATCCAAGAAGAAATTATAATGGAAACATATAATGTTATACAAAAATATTAAAGTGACCACATAAGAAAAGATTTATATTCTAATACATTAAAAATTATTCAAGCATCACATAGGCTTTGAAAGAAAGTAACAAAAACCCGTAACATCTCAAATCATTTCATCATCACAGTATACATGAGGAATCATTTACAAAAAATATCGTAACACTTCTCACAGATATCATTCAATGATTTCTAAAAGACCTATTACACATGAATTAGCTACTAAGATTTTAAAGTTGTCTTCATCCTATGTTTGAATCAACTCCATCCTCATAATAGTTATCTTGTTGGTGAACCTGCTTCAATGGCTACATTCTGAAACTGCAACAAAGCAAAATGTCAAAAAATAAGGTTGGTTGTAAATATTTGAGAAAAATAGATGAATGGTACAAGGAATCAATACAAAAATGATGAAAAATAAACATCTCAACAAATGGGTAAATGTTGTTAAAATGAATTAGATGGCATCCTTACTCATGAGCGCTATCAGAATTCAAGAACAAAGTTCTTCTGGTCAGTCAGAATGTTGAGGTCGGTGAACATTATCTCATTCGCCAGACTGACTCTAATGTTTGGGACATCTTCATCCTTAATGATATCATGCATCTGGACCCTAGGCTTCCAGTGTTTCAAATATAATATTGTATGAATACCACAGTCAACACGGCAGTGTAATCAACAGCAAAAACGAAATTAGGCATCAAAAAGAAGCAAAAATTTACTATGCTTGCACTCCATAAAAAGTTTCCGCATTGAATAACATGTACGTACTATGGATCATACCACATGGTTTGATCATGAAATGCACATGCTATGCAACAGCGAAAAGTTTTCATAGTAGGATATTTGACACGGTGCATTATAGGTACTAGGTCTTACTAAAGAAGGCCTCAACTAAAAAATGCACATGTACAACTATCCATAAAAAAAATAAACCTAATTCCTGTAAACAGAAGAACCTACAAAAAAAGAACTTGCATCCTCATCATTCTAAACTGCATGGTACATACATTTTACAGAAAACGAAAAAATGTTAACGCAAAACAAATAAAGAAAGAACTTACGCATTCGATTGTTTAGGCACATCAATAAAATGTGTAGACCAATTTCTCCAATTAAGGTTCCACGAGCTCCCAGCTCCCATACATGTTCCAAACCCTTTTGAAATTTGGTATCTGCAAATTTAGAGCGAACTAAATTATTAAAATGCATATGCACAACGAGAACATCATGGAGAATGGAAAAAATCAAAAATATATAAGAGGAAAAAGCTCTAGTTATAGAATTACCAAAATGCTCAACACATGCTTGTGGTAATCACTCTTGTCATCGAATGTTAAATCGAAGATGACAAACATTTCATGCTGAAACAATACAACAAAATCAAACCAATGCTTGCATTGATTGAAGATGTATAAAGTTGGAAAATGCACCTGAAAAAAATGTTAAGATTAGTAATCACTCAAATGCATGAAAGAAAATGTAGAGAAATAAATGTGAATGAAGAATGTTTACTTCATTGCATGTATGGATTGATCTTGCACTTTTTGCCAATTGAAAGCATCTCTTTACCATATTGGACTTTTGACCATACAGCTCTTGAGTACCACATGATCCATGTTCATAAGATGCTCATGTTGATTGAAAAGATTTAGGATAGTAATAAGAATATGCACAAAGCTCAAACTGGAAATATTAAAAAATAATCGAGACACAGACAAACATAGAGGAGAATGAAAAATGTACTCGCAGAAATGAGGTGGAAAAAAAGTGATGCACTTTAGATTCCTTTGGCTTGTTACCCAAAGACAATTTACGACACCAAGCATTTATAGTATACGTGTAAAGTAGGCCCTCATTTGCAAAAGAAGTACCAAATGAAAAATACGTCACTGAAACCTTGCCATAATCAATACATGGTTTGCTGCAACCAAAAAAGAGAAAAAAGAAAAAAAATAAGGTATAAGATAACGAAAGGACAGTAATTTATGAAAACAAAACAACTTAATGCCCAAGTAAAGAAATAAAAGAGGTCTTACTGTTTGAAGTTCTCATCAAGAGATAGAGTGACAATAACATCATGCAATTGAATCATTCCGGTGCTGACAGGATATTTTGATGATATTTCATTTACATAAGGAGATACATTGTATTTGCTTGTTTGTACAATCCTTTTTGGTCCATATCTGTTCGCCTCTCTTCTAGATTTACTAGCAGAATGATTGTTAATTTTATCATTGTAAACTCCTTCAGAATTAGCAAGCAAGATGTTATCCATATCAGATTTCTAAACTTCATATACGATCTCAACTTTAGGAGAGTTTGTGGGGCTATCACGACAACCAAGAGGATCTAAATCAATATGAGAAGACAAAAAGAAATACGAGGAAACATTACTAAAATGAAAAAAAATGAATAAGAAAACTCCGAACACATTAGCCAGACAATTTTTTTACAGAAAGTAGGAATTGACATCTAACCTTAGTGACATGAACTTGAGGTCGAGATGTTTCACCCAGAAATTCATTGCAGTTAGCATATTTTGGGAGTGACCTTGATCTTTGAGTGTCATTGGATTTCTACAAAAGGTACAAATTACATAGGAAAACAGTAAGGCAACTAAAGTAGAAAGAAAAATGGATAGTTGCTAAAAATAAAATCTTGTGTAAAAGTTGTTTAGAAGTATTACATAAGGCAACTAAACCAACTAACATAATGCAAGTAAAGCAAATTAGAAGTAATGCCTGAGTAACAATATTGTTTGAAGGACTTGACACAGGAGTAAAAGGCGATGTTTGCATTTGAATGGGAATTTGATATTATGACCCCTGTTATAAAATAAAGAAAAAAAGTATTACATACAGGAAAATGAACAGTTTATGTTTCCATAAGCTGAAAAGCATTAAAAAAGTATACGCAAAAACCTTGCATGAAATATTTAATAAAGAAACCAAACTATACAGAAAATAAGCATAGCTTTGATTAGAATAAACTTGCAAGAATTATATGTTGAAGTTGCAACAAAAAATTATATAGAACAGGGCTGCAAATAATAAGCACCTCGCCATACTACTGAAAATGATGTTGGCCAGATGGCGTACCTAGATCTAGAACTGATTTTTGTGATGAAATGGCAATACATTCACCTTTAGACAACAAAAAAATCATGACAAAGTAAAAGATGCAGATAGGATGCACAAAAAAGGAAAGAGACTTGAAACAGTGATACATTCAAACAAAATAAAGAGAAAAAATGTATAAATCCTGAGATTATTGGGAGAGCGTTACATTGGGAGAGCGTTGGGTGAAGGGTGATGCATTTGTATTGGGAGCATCATCATTATACCCTGAGATTATTACAGATTCAAAAATGAGAATACAATGTCATTGAAAAAGAACAAAAATAGAAGTAAGAACATTAATACAATAATGGATAAATGAAAAATGAAGTACAGCACCACAGGGAGAGCGTTGGTCGAATGGTGATTGTCAGTGTCAAAACCGGCGGATCTCGGGTAGGGGGTCCCGAACTATGCGTCAAGGCCGGATGGTAACAGGAGACAAGGGACACAATGTTTTTACCCAGCTTCGGGCCCTCTCGATGGAGGTAATACCCTACTCCTGCTTGATTAATATTGATGATATGGGTAGTACAAGAGTAGATCTACCACGAGATCAAGGAGGCTAAACCCTAGAAGCTAGCCTATGGTATGATTGTTGTGTATGGAGTTGATTGTCCTACGGACTACAACCCTCCGGTTTATATAGACACCAGATAGGGTTAGGGTTACACAGAGTCGGTTACAATGGTAGGAGATCTTGAATATCCGCATCGCCAAGCTTGCCTTCCACGCCAAGGAAAGTTCCATCCGGACATGGGACGAAGTCTTCAATCTTGTATCTTCATAGTCTAGGAGTCCGGCGAAGGTATAGTCCGTCTACCCGAACACCCCCTAATACAGGACTCCCTCAGTAGCCCCTGAACCAGGCTTCAATGACGACGAGTCCGGCGCGCAGATTGTCTTCGGCATTGCAACGCGGGTTCCTCCTCCAAGTCCTTCATAGAAGATTTATAAACACCAAGAATAGTGTCCGGCTCTCCAAAACAAGTTTCCACATATTGCCATAGAGAGAATAATATTAACACAAATCAAATCTGCTGACGTATTCCGCAGTGCATCATCACAGTATGGCCAAGTCCTTTACTCGAATCATTTTTACTTTTCTACCCCAGCATGTTTTGCGAGGCGGTTTCCTTGGCACGTCTTGTCAAAGCAGAGATCGTGTGCCCTTTTTACGGGATTCTCATCAATACGGACGTGGGTAACCCAACCGCGCCATTTACCACGGCGCTTGGGAGGCAAGCGAGTTTTATTAGGCAGGTGGGGACGCATAACCGCATCCGCTCATATAAGGGGATAAGGATCCACCTTTCTTACCTACGCCTTCTTCCTCCTTTGCCTATCGATCTCCTGCGCGCTCGAGCTCCAGCGCCCAAGTCCGCTCTTCCCACCTCAACCTTCTCTAGCAATGTCCGGAGCGAGAGGCAAGTGGATGGTCTCCTCCGTCATGGAGGTCCAAGTGAAAAAGCTGAGGAAGGCCGGATACCTGTCCAAGGACATCCCGCACCGGCTTCCTGAGAAGGGGCAGCTTCTCCCCACCCCAAGGCCCCATGAGAGGGTAGTGTTCCTTCCCCACTTCCTCCACGGACTGGGTTTTCCACTTCACCCATTCGTCCGGGGACTCATGTTCTACTACGGCCTGAATTTTCACGTTCTGGCCCCGAACTTCATCCTCAACATCTCGGCGTTTATCGTCATGTGTGAGGCTTTCCTCCGCGTCCACCCCCATTTCGGCCTTTGGATCAAGACTTTCAACGTCAAGCCCAAGGTGGTGCACGGCAGCCAGGCGGAGTGCGGAGGCGCCATGGCGGGCAAGATGGACAACGTCCTATGGTTCGAGGGCTCCTTCGTGGAGACCCTAAAGGGGTGGCAAGTCGGGTGGTTTTACATCACCGAGCCACGCGATCCGGAATGGGTCGCAGCCCCCGAGTTTCGATCCGGACCCCCCACGCGGCTCACGTCCTGGAAAGAGACGGGCCTGTCGTGGGGTAACGAAGAAGAGGTGACCGGACTGAAAAAATGCATCCAGACCCTGGTGAACAAGCCAATCAGGCTTGTCACTGTAGTCCAGGTCATGCTCGTTCGCCTAATCCTCCCGTGCCAACAACGGGACTTTAATTTGTGGGAGTTCGACCCGGCGCAGCACCGAACCCTCAACAGGCTCTTTGACACGACGTATGAAGACGTCTGGAAGGTGCTAATAAAAGACTTTTAAGCTCCTTTTCATAGTTTGACTCTATGCGGGATCAAAACTCCCTTACCTTTAACAGGCTTGGCAGGCGATATCCGGACCAGTTAACTGTCCGGCTCCCTTGCCCAAAGACCCAGCCCCTTCTCTCTTAGTGAAGCTGCTGGTTGCGGCACCTTATGTGGTGCCGGAGAAGAAGGTCAAGAAGAAGAAGACCAGGGGGACTCGAAAGAGTGCCCGTAACATGGTGGTGTCGGACTCGTCATCCGACGAGTCCGAGACGCCCTCCTCCCGTGAAAACGAGGAGGAGGAAGAAGAAGAAAACTCTCCCCCCCCCCCAGCAGAGGGAGGAGAGAAGAGGAAGGCTGCCCCAACGAGGGAGGCCGAGGGGTCTAGGAAAAGGAAGACCCCTCAGCCGGACTACTCCCCCGACGCCGAAGCGGGCGAAGAGGAGTGGCCGAACAGAGCCAAGCGTTCGGCAAATCGTAAGTTCGGATATCAGAGTAACTCATGATGTTCCTTTGCTGCACAGCTTTCCCTAATGTCGAGCATAATTATGCAGCCCGCCCCGAGCCGAATTCAACAAATCGTCGGGCGGCTCCCTGGACTCATCGGACCTGAACTCAGTTCCACCCATTGTCTTCCCCCGCACTGCAGACGAAGCCGAAGTGGCGTCGCGACAAACTCCGGGGCAGGAGGAGACGGTCCTAGAGGAGCCTCAAGTCAACCTCCCGGACTCCAGGAGTGAAGGGGATAAGGCCCCCCAGGACGCCAAGTCCGACTTTGAGCCGGACACCGGGCCGGAATCTTCAACGGTTCCGGACCGCGGTAGGCGAACTCCTTCCAAGAGGAGCAAGCCTTCTGAGACGGCGGCCTCCGTCCAACCAGAGGCGCAGGACAATCTGCTGGAGGTGCTTGACGGCGCCTCCATCGACGAGGAGCACCGTACTATAATCAGTACAGTGATCCGGAAGGTTTAGTCTGCCAAGAGCGGACTGAACAAAGCTTGCGCTAGCCTTCTAACAGGCTTCAAGGTAAGCAAAAAATATGCAAGAATATAACCGCATAGACAGTAGACCCTAATGCTCTTTTTGGCGTTCGGAAAGAAAAGCCGAATAGAGGATCTATTAAATTTCGCAGGAGTCTAACAAAGAAAGATTCAATATGCGTATGCAGGCTTCACTGCTATCCACCGGTGCACTGACTGCGGAGGTGGGTGTCCTGAAACAGGACCTCGGGCGGACCGAGAAAGAGCTCAGCCTTGCCAAGCGGCAGCTCGAGAAAGAAGAAGGTAAGAAATGCCTTACAGAAAGAGTGCCTATAAAAAGGCGTGATTGCAAAAAATAACAGGATTGTACTGCTTATTTTAGGGGCCACGACTGAGGTGGCGACCCTCAAGCAGGCGCTGTCTGAGGCCGAAAAGAAAATGGCCGCGGAGCGCACCGAGCGAGAGAGACTTGGGGTTCAGGTCGGCGAGGTGCAGCAAGAGGTTCAGGCTCTCATGAAAAAACATGAGAGTTTGGAGCTTGAGTCAAAGGCGCAAGCATCCGAGCTCGCGTCGGCCCTTGAGACCGCCAAGTCTGCCAAGGTCGAAGCCCAAAAGGCCCTCCAAGAGTTGGAGGAGATGAGGAAGATAGCAGCGGGTAAGGCATTCTTTATGCAAAGCAGAAATATAAAAGTAAACTACTTGTTACTTGCCCGAATCCGGAGCTCTGCAGGGGCATTCGCAGATCTTCCCGCAGCGTATCCGACGCCGCCGCATTCTACCGAGCTGAAGAGGGCAACTCGATGGAGAAGGTGTTCTGGTCTCAGTATTCTGAGGCCGGACACCCTGTGCCCTTGAGCGACCAGCTGAAACAGCTGGTCGAGCTCCACAAGGCGGCCGAACAGGCCATGAAGGGCTTCATAGTTCGGCTGTGGCCCGGAGAGGCCCTGCCTGGGAGCTATTTCGGGCTGGTGCGGCGGCTGGTGGAGGCCTGTCCAAGGCTCGAGGTCATCAAGCGTTCCGTCTGCATTGAAGGTGCCCGGAGGGCTCTTGCCCGTGCAAAGGTGCACTGGGGTAAGCTGGACGGTGAGAAGCTTGTGAAGGACGGGCTGCCGCTGGGGAAGGAGCATCGCAAGCCCGAGAACTACTACAAGGATGTTCTTGCAGGTGCCCGCCTTGTGGCGGATGAATGTACCAAGGATGTAATTTTTGAATGAACTCGCTCGTGTTTATCCTGTGCGCTGAAAACTTGTTCATATGCGCTAAGCAATGCTTATTGAATTTAAAATAGTATTTTCTGTGCGGCCGTTTATCAAAAATTGAGAGATGGCCAGTCGCCGGCTTCTGCCCCCGTGCCACTAGTGCTGGGGTGTTCGGGATAAACCTGAGCGCTCTTTTTCCCATGGTTGGGTCCTTCGAGGGAGGCGCTCAGCACAACGAACCAAGCAATCAGACTATAATGCTTGAACACTCTCACTTAGCCATAGAACTTTATAATTTTAAATTTCGGCAAAACCCCTAGTTCGGAAGACCGAATTCGGGGCGCTATCCACGCCTTGGCCGGACAAAGCCAGCTCCTCGCTCGAAGCGGCATAAGTCTTTAGGGACTCGAAAAACCTCTCGAACAGCGACCGGTCTCTCGCCTCATCATGACAGTCAGTTTTAGCTTTCTCCACTAACGTGTTTAACCCAGCTGAACCGGGGCACAATCGCAGTGGTTCTCCTAGTGCTACCTTAGCCGATATAGCGGAACGTAAGGCACCAAAACATAGGAGCCGGGCAAACCCAACTATTGACCCAAATCATGATTCGGAGCCGATGCATATAGTGCTATAAGTTCGGGGTGCCGCACTTGTGAAAGTGTACGGACTTCTCACACCATAATGAGGGGTACTGAAGCCCCTGACGTGTTTGCCGTACCATGGTGTACAGGTGCAATCATGTCATTTAATAAACATATATATGAAAATAGGATAATGCAAAAATAGACAAAAAGCTATGCATTGTTTATAGAGGGGCTGTTTATCAAAGTTGAACGATACAAGTAGTGCGATAAGCAAAAAGATATTGGACTACTTAACATGTCCTGACCAGGGGCAGGCCGCGGAAAATAATTCGAAACAGGTATATTGCTCGTAACAGAGACCACCTGGGGGTTCCATAATGCGGCATGGTTTGTCTGCTTCCCTGGATCTTGCATCGTTTGTGCGGCAGTCGAATTGCCGAACAGGTCGTCCGAAGTGTGGAGTCCTGAAAGTGAAAAAGGAATCCGGCAGCCCCTAGTACGTTTTAAGCCGTATTTTGGGTGTGCCGTTATTGTGCCCCTTCCCCTGTGCCCATGGTATTTCAAGGGCGTAGTTATGTACGCGAGGTACTGGTTTCGCTATGTCGCGAGGGCTGGGGTTGGGGCCGCATTGCTACGCCTGCTCGGAACGTGCCAGGCGGTCTTGTTGTAGGTTACTCCGGGCGCGCTTGGCAGTGTCCGGCTTTTTAACGGCCGTACTGGAGAGTTGCCTAAGAAGGCTGCTTTGTACTTCCGCTGCGAGAGCCGCCGTGTGCTCCTCCGTACGGAGGGAGCGTTCGGTGTTTCCATTGACCGTGATTACTCCTCGAGCGCCTGGCATCTTGAGCTTGAGATATGTGTAGTGCGGCACCGCATTGAACTTTGCGAATGCGGTTCGTCCGAGCAGGGCGTGATAGCCACTGCGAAACGGGACTATATCGAAGATTAACTCTTCGCTTCAGAAATTATCCGGAGATCCAAAGACCACGTCAAGTGTTACTGAGCCTGTACAGTTGGCTTCTACGCCTGGTATAACGCCTTTAAAGGTCATTTTTGTGGGCTTAATCCTTGAGGGATCTATGCCCATTTTTCGCACTGTATCCTGGTAAAGCAGGTTCAGGCTACTGCCGCCGTCCATGAGGACTCTTGTGAGATGAAATCCGTCGATGATTGGGTCGAGAACCAATGCGGCGAAGCTGCCATGACGGATGCTAGTGGGATGGTCCATTCGATCAAAGGTGATCGGGCAGGAGGACCATGGGTTGAACTTTGGGGCGACTGGCTCCATCGCATATACGTCCCGTAGCGCACGCTTCCGCTCCCTCTTGGGAATGTGGGTTGCGTATATCATGTTCACCGTCCGCACTTGTGAGGGAAAACCCTTCTGTCCATTGTTGTTCGGCGGCCTGGGCTCCTCCTCGTCGTCGCTATGCAGCCCCTTGTCTTTTTTTCGACTCTTAACTTGCCTGCCTGCTTGAACACCCAACAATCCCTGTTGGTGTGATTGGCCGGCCTTTCGGGGGTGCCATGGATCTGGCACAAGCGGTCGAGTATTCGGTCCAAACTGGACGGGCCCTGAGTATTCTTCTTGAATGGCTTTTTCCGCTGACCGGATTTATAGCCTCTGAATTCGGCATTAACTGCCGTATCTTCATTACTGTCGCTGCTAACACGGCGCTTTTGCTTATTCCGACGTTGCCTGCCACTTTTGTCCTTGGTATCCGAATTACCAGGGTTCTTAGCTAAGTTATTACTGTGAGCTAGCCAACTATCTTCTCCCGCGCAAAAGCGGGTCATGAGTGTCATGAGGGCTGCCATAGATTTCGGCTTTTCCTGTCACAGGTGCCGGGCAAGCCACTCGTCGCGGATGTTATGCTTAAAAGCTGCTAGGGCCTCTGCGTCCGGACAGTCGACTATCTGGTTTTTATTTGTTAGGAACCGTGTCCAGAATTGCCTGGCCGATTCCTCTGGCTGCTGAATTATGTGGCATAAGTCGTCGGCATCCGGTGGTCGCACGTAGGTGCCCTGGAAGTTGTCGAGGAATGCGGCTTCCAGGTCCTCCCAAGAACCGATTGAGTCTGCTGCCAAGCTGTTAAGCCAATGTCGGGCCGGTCCTTTAAGTTTGAGCGGGAGGTATTTGATGGCGTGTAGATCATCGCCGCGTGCCATGTGGATGTGAAGGAGATAATCCTCGATCCATACCGCCGGATCTGTTGTGCCATCGTATGATTCGATGTTTACGGGTTTGAAACCTTCTGGGATTTTATGATCCATTACTTCATCTGTGAAGCATAGTGGGTGTGCGGCGCCCCTCTACTGGGCTATGTGACGACGCAGCTTAGAAGAGCTATGTCTGTTGTGTTCGGCCCGGCCGGATTTGTTGTATCCGGAGTGAAGATCATCGTCATGTGCCGTAGGGCGCCTACGCGATCCGTAGATCGATCTTGTTTGTCTTGCCTTATCATCCAGTACGTCTCGCAGGTCTGGCGCATTTTCCCATGCCTTAGTTGAGCGGCGTCGGGGCATGGCCTGGGTGGAGGGCTGAGAGGCCTCTCTTTGGCGGCCGCGAGGTGGCCGGTCTGCCATGTCGTGCGCTGGTGATGTAGGCGCTTCCTCCTCTGATCGGGGTAGCGGCCTGCGCTTTAGGTAACTCTTGGAGGGGCATTCGAGTTCATACTCTTCGGCCGCAAGGACTTTAGTCCATCTATCAGCTAGCAAATCTTGGACAGCTCTAAGTTGTTGCTGCTTTTTCTTGAGGCTGTTTGTCGTGGCTAAAAGCCTGCGTTTGAAACGCTCTTGTTCGGCGGGGTCTGATGGTACGACGAATTTGTCGTCATCGAGGCTTGCCTCGTCTTCGGAGGGAGGCATATAGTTATCATCCTCAACCTCTCGGTCTGCCGATCTCTCATGAGGGCTGGCTTCTCCATCTTCCTGCGCCGAATCTTGATGGGGTAGGTGTTCTTCGGCACTATCCGGGGTAGTATTATCTCCCGTGTCGGAATCACCGTTTTTGCTTTGGCGGGATTTAGAGCGGCGCCGCTGACGTCGACGCTTTGGCTGTTTCTTGGAGGGGTCGTCCCCCGCTGTTCCATCGCCATCTCCATCTTTTGGAGTGTCCACCATGTATATGTCATATGACGAGGTGGCCTTCCAACGCCCTACAGGTGCTGGTTCCTGTTCGTCTCCTACATCGTCGTCCATACCGTCGATGTCTTCGGAGCCGAAGTCAAGCATGTCGGTTAAATTGTCGACAGTGGCTACAAAGTGGGTGGTGGGTCGGCTTTGAATTTCTTCATCGTCCGTATCCCATCCTCGCTGACCATAGTCCGGCCAGGGCTCTCCTGATAAAGAGAGAGACTTGAGAGAATTCAGAATGTCACCGAAAGGCGAGTGCTGAAAGATGTCTGCGGCGGTGAACTCCATTACCGGTGCCCAATCCGATTCGATTGGCAGGGGTGCGGGGGGTTCGGAGTCCGAAGAAGAGTCCGAATCCTTGGAGTCATGAGTCACGCGGAATGCGGGGCTGGCGTTCGGCTCGATCGCCTTTGAGATCGCAGCCCCCGAGGTGACGTCCAACCGCTCATCCTCGATCGGCGCAATAGGCTCCGAGTTAAGGGTCGGAACAGGTGCGTGTGCGGCCTCCAGGACACTGTTCGGAGGCAGAGCTAGATCATGCCCCTCGAGATAGTGCGGCGCGCTTGGCCGTGGCTCGAATCCGTCGAAGATCAAGTCTCCGCGGATATCAGTCGTGTAGTTTAAGCTTCCAAACCTGACTTGATGGCCAGGGGCGTAGCTATCAATCTGCTCCAGGTGGCCAAGCGAATTGGCCCGCAGAGCGAAGCCGCCGAAGACGAAGATCTGTCCGGGGAGAAAAGTCTCACCCTGGACCTCATCTTTGTTGATGATCAAAGGAGCCATCGGGCCTAAAGGCGACGACACAGAGGAACTCTCAATGAAAGCACCAATGTCGGTGTCAAAACCGGTGGATCTCGGGTAGGGGGTCCCGAACTGTGCGTCAAGGCCGGATGATAACAGGAGACAAGGGACACGATGTTTTTACCCAGGTTCGGGCCCTCTCGATGGAGGTAATACCCTACTCCTGCTTGATTAATATTGATGATATGGGTAGTACAATAGTTGATCTACCACGAGATCAAGGAGGCTAAACCCTAGAAGCTAGCCTATCGTATGATTGTTGTGTATGGAGTTGATTGTCCTACGGACTACAACCCTCCGGTTTATATAGACACCGGATAGGGTTAGGGTTACACAGAGTCGGTTACAATGGTAGGAGATCTTGAATATACGCATCGCCAAGCTTGCCTTCCACGCCAAGGAAAGTTCCATCCGGACACAGGACGAAGTCTTCAATCTTGTATCTTCATAGTCCAGGAGTCCGGCGAAGGTATAGTCCAGCTACCCGAACACCCCCTAATCCAGGACTCCCTCAGTGATGCATTAGGATGTGAGCATTGGCATTAGATCCTGAGGTTATTTCAGTTTCAGAATGAGAATACAAATCATATAAAGAAAGAAGAAAAAAGTAAAAACATTAATATAGTTATGGTAAATGAAAAATGAAGTAAAGTACCATAGGTTTTCGCTAAGTAGTTATTAGTATTTGCAATATTATTACTTTTGTCATGTCTAGAATCTGTATTAGAACCATTTTCCTCGTGATCTGTTCCACTAGCAAGAATGATACAATTCAATGAGTCAAGCAGCATATTCTGAGCTCCTTCGATAGACTTGTCGTCAGTAGTTTCACGGAAACGCCTAGCTAGTAGAGATAATTGATCTTTCACCTACAGAAAATTGGGCAATAAAAGTCATGCAAATAGCTGAGTTCATGTTCAAAAGGTGACAAAAAATAAATTCGCAAAAAATTTGGAGAAAAAACATTAAAAGAAGAGAGTAGTACCGAGCTTGGAAGTAAACCACCGACAGTCTTGTCAAGAGCTGATCTGAACTTGACAGACTCGTGACTGGAATCTTGATGCACATCACAACAACCAACACAACCCATTGAATAAACAGTTTGAGAAATATTCTTCACCTAATACATTGTTTTCGAATAACATCAGCATGTAAGGAGAATGAAGTAGTGACAGTACTCAAGATTAAACACATCAAAAACATAAAATAAACATGAGAATAGGAAGATACAAAACTTACAGGGTGAAGACCATATTCTCTTGGAGCTTTGCAATCTAGATTAGCAAACTCTTTGACTAATGATTTTTTCCACGCTTTCACCCTAGGTAGTCCAGGGGGCACTCGGCGTAAACCGAAGTCGAGGAAATCTAAGTAGTAACATTGTCAATAGAAAAAATAATCATTAGACAAACAAAAACATTTAAAGAAATCTTCATGAATATATAAAGCTTCAATTTTGTAAAAACATATCATCTACTAAGAAAAAAATAGTACAAGAGTCTTACACAAAGGCCATAGATGCAACCACCCAATGTAGTGAATCCATCTTCTTTCCCAGACTTTTTTGGTTCTCTCTGAAACTTCCTTATGTATGCCATTAACCACTAAAATACAAACTGAGACAAATCATAGTGCCTAGCTTCCATGGGATCAATGAGAATTCCTAGGTACTTCCTTCTTGGGTAGATATCTGAATTAGGACACAGAACAGTTGCAAAAGCAACTAGAAGGAAACACCTCATGAATTCATTTTGAGATATACCAAGCTCAAGCATTTCACGGCCAAACCACTTGATGGATGGCAATGCAAGTTCACCAATAATGTTTAGGAAGGCAGATTTTGTCATCTCAAAGCCAAATAAAACTTTCCTGCACCTAATGGAAGACCAAACATCATATGAGATGACTCTGGGCTCATTGGAATCACCTTGTTGTCAAGAACGATATCTCCAGTTGGAGGATACACTTTCCCAGCCACCCACTGTGCAAAACCTCTTGGGACAAAGCTACGTTAAAAATCTAGCAGAAAATCAAAGCCATACTCTCTAACAAGCTCATCTCTTCCTGGGGGCATTTTCTTTAGGAGGTTAGTAAAGTAATCATGATTGCATATGCTAGTTGCTTTATTCGGTGGGAGTGGGGGTGCTGAGAAAAATAACAAAAGTGTGAAAACACTATAATGCATATTCAAAAAGTTGCTCAGAAGAAAGTGCAGAAAGTTAAATTTGTGATAAAAAAAAGCATGATATAAGAGCGGTAGTGATGCATATTCAAGAAATAGCTGAAGCAAAACAACAAAAATGGAAAGACTCTGCATACACGATTGGAGAGTTAACATGATGACATAAAGTGGATGGATGAGACACAGATGCTACAGTGATTCATGGCAAACTAAAAACATAGCACAACATAAGCGAATCCATATAAGGTACACCGTATTTTAGGTACTAGGACATACTAAAATGTGCAAAACTACAAATGTAAAAATCAAAAAAGGTACAATCAAGAACTTGCACCCTCATCATGCTAAAAATTGCATGCACTACACATCAGGAAAGGTTTGATGGAAAAAGCCTCGTCACAATTCAATTACAAAAAAATAAAAATAAGTTGCATACTCACAAATCTAAACTTGCACACACATTAGAGCAGCAAAAAAATAACTTGATACATTGCATATGTATAAAAAAGATCTAGCCATATTTCACAGTGAGTTTCTTTTAAGAAAAGTGTGTATTCATCGATATCAACTGAGAATCTTATCGTTGCATTTTCATCATACTAAACTTGCAACATTTGACAACAGCAAAAAAAAAAGATTAAACTAGCCTATAAGATCATTTTACAACAACAAAAATCGCTTAAAGTAGGCTATAAAAAAGATGGACTGGATTATATCAAAATGTTCAACGTTTCATAAAAGTAGGAATGAACACGCTAGGCAAGAGTGAGTTCTATACATTTGAAAACTTAAAGTTGCGTACTCATAAGTCTAAACTTGCACACGCAATCGGGTAACAAAAATAAAAAGTAGCTTTAAATGATATCATTCAACTACTTACTGAAAATCACTAGAAAAATCCCCTACTGTAAAAACTCACTAGATACATTGCATACGCATAATTCTAAAACTTGCACACATTCTACAACAGCATCACATCCACAAGAACATACTAGAAGTAAACGATCGAAAGTAACATATAAAGTATTCAGGGGTGTTCATATACTGAGTTTCACTTTTTAAAAGTGTGTATTCATCAAATATCATAGTAAGTAAAAAACTTGCATTTTGATCATACTAAACTTGCATTCATTCTACAACATCAAATAAAATTCGGACTATCCTATAAGATACACTGGATTCTAGGTACAACTAAATAACATGCACCTTCATCATGTTAAAAAATGCATGCACTTTTATAAGGGGGCACTAATGCATATTGAAAAGATGCTGATAGAAAAAACAACAAAAAGGAAACCCTGAAAGTAACAAATTGCTTTTGATATCACTATATACACATGATATAAGAAAGGTAAAATGCACTTACAGAAGTATTCTTAGAAGTTGAGCATTCCCATTAGAAGAGTAAAAATACAATCATTCAGAAAATATAAAGATTGTTAAAAATCGGAAGACAAAAAAACAATAGAAAGTAACAAACAGATACCAAACAGATAATTACCAGATTACATAGATTATTAAGAAAGTTTTCTACGTTAAACTGCGGATCTCCACCACCAACCTAAAAAGACACCAAAGAATTTGAGAACTTCAGGACACTGAATTTCAAAAGTTCAGGCCTACTGCTAAGACAAATAATACACTGAAACTAAGCAAAACTAGATAAATTATAAACAGAAAAACATTACATCAAGTAGTTGAGTCCGTCCATCTTCATATTGTGTTTGAGAGACAATTGTTCCACCTAACTCATCATCATAGTAGAGCTTCACTATCTTCCAAATCATTAGTATCACTTGCCATTGACTGAGAACAAAAAAACACATCACAAATTAGATTGCAGATAAATATGATGTAGCAGCATGCTGCAAAACAAATCATATAATTGCCTAAACTTAAATTACTACTGGAATCATTAGCACAAACAGTGAAAAAAGGGATTGTTTATGAATTGCAATAAATCTACATAAGCACATAAAATGCATAAAACAGATTACAAATCAAAGGAGACCATGAACCAGTGTACTACTAGAATCATAAGTTAATTACCAGAATTTGTGCTGCTGATTCCATTAAGAAGAGCTTCATACAATGACCAAATTACTAGTGGAATCATTAGCAGAGCTTCATACAATGACCAAATTACTAGTGGAATCATAATTGAAATGCATAATTGATACTCTAAAAAAACATTCCCTGATTGACTTCCACAGCTGTAAATATATGTGAATATGAAGATAGTAACTGTGCGGAGGAAAAAATAGGCATGGATCATGTATCAGGTGATGCACAGAAACGCATGCATTGGCCTCAACTAACCAATCAACCAGTAAAACGCAGTCGAAATCTAATAAACTAGCAGATAATGTGCACATATTTTGTAAATTCATGACAAAACGACACTGAATTGACTCCCGTCATACAAAAATCATGTCTCTACATAGGGCACGTAGGAGACTCGAACAACAAGTAGTAAATAAGGGCGCTGTGCCGCTCGGAACAGCGGGATGCAACAATCAAACCTGACCTAAACTATCTAAAACAGTTGAATTCGTCAGTTTGCGCAAGGAATTTGACGCACCTCAACTAAAAAACTTAGGGTTCACGGAGGGGAGAGAACAAAATGGAACGACACAAAATGAAGGAAATGGAGGGGAAGGTACCTCGTGAACCCTGCGGATCGACTGGCGGCCCCATGGGTGTAGGATTGACCGTGAGATCACGGCAGTACAGGCGGAGCAGTGGCGACCTCGGCGCTGCGAGAGGACGAAGTTGTCGAGAAAGGAGGAGGTGGAGAGGAAGAAGATGAACACGATGAGGAATTTCAAAAAAGAATGACGTCACCCTTAAATGACTCAGGGTCACGCAGAGAGAAATAGAGCACCTCTACAAAGACTATGAAGCACGAATCTCAAAGCATTGAAACGAACGGCTTACATTCAAATACAGAGAAAATAGGCAGTTGGCGAAGTTTTTTCTAGAGAAAACGTTACTCTCTCAATCTGACATTAAGAAATAAAGCATATACCTACCGTGTTAAACTTAATTTCAAAAATATATATTAAATAAAACTAACAGAATAAGTGTGAGAATCAACAAATCAAAGCTAAAAAAATGAAAGAGTTTAAATGAATGAACATGTGTTGTGATCGTTTAAATAATATCAAACACATCAAAATTGATCACTCTAAAAGATATTACATGGAACAAAAAAATGTATAACATATATAAAACCATCAAAACAAATATAGGGTGTCTATGAATCAACAATTGATATGATCTATAATGAAAAAAGATCAATCAAAAATTGTTGAGCACCCATGAAAAATAATCATCACATGGAAAACTCTAAAAGAAAAAGAAAAAAGAAAAATAAAAAATAAAAATGATCAATACTGATTAAAAAAGTGAAGAAAAACACACAACCTGAACTACCATATTACATTTCACCACATTTCGCAAAATATAGCACTAATAGGATAGTTCAAAGGGCAGTAGTAGCATAAAACATTCAGTTCACTCCTCCACATAATTAGACAATGCTAACATAAAACAACTCCATGAGTTTATAGATAAAATATATAAACTAAAGTTCATCGTACAGACTAAACTAAACTTCATCCTCCAGACTGCAAGATCCTCGATTGATGTCAACGCAGCTCCCTTTACTTCAGCTGCTGGAATACGATTGAAACTGAACGATCACATCATTCCTCCAAAGTTATGAGCACAACATTGCCTTTAGCATAACCAGCAGCTGTGAGGAACTGATTGAAGGTCATCATGTCAATGACCATCCTGCCATCTTGCTTGCACAAATAGTATGAAGATGGTGTTATGACATGCAATTCACCCTTCAAAGCTTCGAGACAAACATTAGCATTGATTAGCACATCAATGAAGACCTTCAAGCTGGAGACAACGACCTTTTGAATTTTCTATGAAAACACAATAGTAGAACAACAAACAAAAAATTAATACACACACATGAATATAGTGAAGGAAACACAATAAACATAATCAAATGGATTCATTAAAAAGAATTAATCAAACTGACTTTATTAACCTAGAATAAGTTAAAATAGCATACATTTTTTAATAAGGAAAAAGACTCAAACAAGTATACATGATATACTGCCTTATATCAAATAAGTTTTATGTTAATACTAGCATTCATCATAGAAAAATAAAATGTATAAAGAAACTTGATTATGATTGCAAAAATCTATTTACTAGACACCTAAAAATATAGAACTAAAACTTCCATTTATATTATTCTAACAACTATTGGAACGTAAAGAGTAAAAAATAAACACAAAAGAGCAAAAATTAAAAGCAACAATAAAAAATAATGAAAACAAACAAAAAATAAAGAATTACCATGATGAACTTCTCAATATTTGTTGGAATCAACACATGAACATATGGCATGCATCCGAGAACAAATGTTGTACGGAAGAGAGATGTTACAAACTCGCGATTACCATGATAGAAGAATCTCAAACCCCAAGGCATGACAACAGAACAAACAAGCTGGTGATATGTCTCCAACATATCTACTTTTCCTGACACTTTTCCTCTTGTTTTGTACTTTAATTTGCATGATTTGAATGAAACTAACCACGGACTGACGCTATTTTCAACAGAACTACCATGGTGTTGTTTTTGTGCAGAAATAAAAGTTCTCAGAATGGAATGAAACTTTGCGAGGAATTTTTATATAATATATAAGAATTTGTGGAGCCAAGACCTACTGGAGAGGGGCACCTGGGTGGGCACAACCCACCAGGGTGCGCCCCCTCTCGTGACGTGCCCAGGTGGGTTGTCCCCACCTGGTGGCCCCGTAGACCCTGAAACCGATGCTATAAAATCCTTTTTTTAGAGAAAAATCAGGGAGAAAGAATTATCACGATCCACGAGACGGAGCCACCGTCACCTCCTGTTCTTCATCAGGAGGCCAGACCTGGAGTCCGTTTGGGGCTCCGTAGAGGGGGGTCTTCGTTCTTCGTCACCACCAACCCTTCTCCATCGTCAATTCCATGATGCAACCCACCAGGAGTGAGTAATTCGTTCGTAGGCTCGCTAGTCCGTGAGGAGTTGGATGAGATTCATCATGTAATCGAGTTAGTTTTGTTAGGGCTTGATCCCTACTATCCACTATTTTCTTAGATTGATGTTGCTATGACCTTGCCATGCTTAATGCTTGTCACTTTGGGCCCGGGTGCCATGAACTCAAATCTGAACCGTTTATGTTATCATCATTATATCCATTTTCTAGATCTTTCAAGAAGCCATGATGGTGAAATGGTAGACATGCAAGACTCAAAATCTCGTGCTGAAGAGCGTGGAGGTTCGAGTCCTCTTCAAGGCATAATATAGAGAATGCTCATTCAATGAGCATTCCTTGTAGAAGTATTCCGGAAATCTGGGCCTGGCGCACTCCTCTATCTTCTGAGGTCCATAACCATCTCCCTGAGAAAAGTAGAAAGTAACGATCTTGCAAGTTATAGTCACCTACTACGTGTTATGATCCGGCAACCCCGGAGTGACAATAGTCGGGACCACTCTTAGTGATGATCGTAGTTTGAGGAGTTCATGTATTCACTATCTGTTAATGCTTTATTCCGGTTCTCTATTAAAAGGAGGCCTTAATATCCCTTAGTTTCCAATTTGGACCCCGCTGCCATGGGAGGTGTCGGGGCGGACCGCGTCCCCCGCGAGCACCTATGGGGCCGGAGCCCCTTTCGTTGTCCGGTGAGGGGGGCGGAGGGAGCACAGAGAGCAGATCGAGGCGAGCACACGGGCGGTTTACCCAGGTTCGGGCCGCGATGGACGCATAAAACCCTACTCCTGCTTGGTTGTATTGAACTGGAGAGCTCGAGAGCTTGGAGAGCTAGCTACACCGAGCGTATAGCTGTCTGGATCCCGAATTTCCGAACCCCGGAACCGCTGAACCTGGGCCCAACCCCCTCTACGTTGCACACGGGCCTCCTTTTATAGCGCAAAGGGGTCACCGACAGGTGTCAACGTAGGAGAAAGGGGTAAAAGTGTAAAAGGGGTGGAGGTTGTAACAGTGCGGGAACAGTGGCGCTGCAGCGCGGCACAGTGTTATCATACCTACTTCTGACGGTAGGGGACAAGGGCATTAAATGCCCGTCACGGTCGCCTGGACAGCACCGAGGCGGACCGTTAGGTGCGCCACCGCTCGCCACGATGGTGGCTGCATGCCTCCGCATGCCCCAGGCTGCGCGGTGCCCCGCCACGTGCCCTTGGGGGATGCCCCGGAGCGACGCGTGGGCGGGCGAGCTGGAGCGCAGTCCTGAGGTGGCGATTTGCCGCGGCAAGTGGCTTGCCGCGGGGGTCGTCTTCCTGTGCCTGATAGCTTGCCGGCTATCAGGCCTTGCCGGGGCGCATGGCGCGCCGCGGCGGGCTTCTCTTGTGGTGCCTGGGTTCGGCCTTCCCGACAAGCTCCTCTTGTCGGGGTCTCGATCTTCTGTCTCTTATACTTTGTTCTTGGATGGTATTACAGGGGCTTAGTCGTCCCGGCAAGCTCCTCTTGCCGGGGCCTTGTCTTCTTGGCCCGGCAAGCTCCTCTTGCCGGGGGCCTTGTCTTGAATGCTTGGTCTTCTCTTGGCGCTTCCTGGGCGGGCCTCGCCGCAGGGTGCTACAACTGCCCGTGCACAAGTCTGGGGTACTAAGGTACCCCTACTTTAGTACACCGACAGGAGCCCCCGGGCCTGGGCCACACACGGTGCCGAGCGTCGTTGGGCCAGGCCCTAACAGTGCACGGGCACGCGTGGCCTTGGTCGCGCTGCTCCTTAACTCCGCATCCGTCGCACCTCCCCCAGGCGGCGCGCGCTTATCGCGGCGTCGTGGGGGCGAAACGCCCGTTCCCCCTTTAAGTGGAGGGAGGCGCGGAGGCGCGGCTCGATAAACGAACGGGGGTGAGGCGCGGCTTTCGAGGCGTCTGTTCCCCATAATCACGGGATGGGGAGAGGTCGTCCCACCCGTCGCCTCGGTTCTGCGCGCCCACCGCGTGGTCCTCATGCACTCGGAGTCGCGGCGGCGGAGGCAGGGAGTCGGGCCGGCGCGGGTCGATGCAGTGGGTCGACCCCAGTCGTCTGCCCTTCCTCCGCTTCTATTGGAGGAGCGAGGCGGCCGCGTCCCCACTCCGCCCCTTTATAAGGAGCGAAAGGGGGCAACGGAAATCCGCACTCCATCTCCTTCCTCCTTCTGCTTGTGGTTTCCTTCCCCCATCTGCGATGGGGGGGGGGGAACCCTGGTTCTTCTTCGGTTGCCGCGAGGGTGTCTGCTAGGCAACGCGCCCCTCCTCCCCTTGCGCCCGCGGCGGCGGAGCCGGTCGTCAGGGGAAGAGGGAGAGGGCGAGGTCGCGGACGAGGTCGTGGACGGGGCCGGGGCGCTCGGGGCGGACGGATCGGTGCGCCGTCCTCGCCTCCGCCAGCGGCTCCGTTCCTTCCCGCGGTCCATCTCGGGGACGACCCCTGTGAGTTCATTATCAGGCTGCGCCGGGCGCCTCGTCGCCGCCTCCGGCTTCCCGCTCCGTTCGCGAGCGTGTTGGAGGTGGAGCAGCCTGAGACGCTAAACCTGCGCATGAGGGGCTGCGGGATCAGTGGGACGCGAGTCCACGTCGAGTCCCGAGCCCCCGGCGTGGTGTGTCTGGGCCGCGGGTGGAAGACGTTCGCCCGGATCCACAGTTTGACGGAGGGGTTCTCCCTCCACTTTAAGCTGGTGGGGGAGGACCTCCTCTCCGTCAAGGCCTTCTGGGGCTCCGGCATCCGGGCCCGGTGCTGCGAAGATAGCTCCTCCGACAGCGAAGGCTCCCCCTCTAGCGAGAGTGACGAGGAGGGGAGCGACAGCGACGACGAGGGGAGCAGCCGCCGGGATGACGGGTCCGACTAGGCGTCGGTCGCAGCTCCGTGTGGCACCGGCGGCCCCATCGTCCGCGCCGGGCTCCGTGAACTCCCCGGGGTCGTCTCCTTGGGCGGCTGGCATAGGGGGGCTGCTGAGGAGGACAGAGGGCGGACGTCGAAGGCCGCGAAGTCGGAGTACGGGCCGACTTCGACAGCTGGCTGACGCTCCGGTGCCTCGTGTTCCAGATGCGCCCCCGACGCCGTCATCACCCTTGCTCTTGGTGACGACCACCGGGGTCTTCTCCTCGGCCCGGCAAGCTCCTCTTGCCGGGGGCTTGATCTCCTCGGGCGGCCGGAGTGGCGAGGCTGGGGAAGAGGAAGAGGCTGGCGGCAAGGCCGCTGCCTCATCTTCCAGCTCTGCCTCTGGCGCCTCCGTCTTCTTCAGCCTCCGGAGACCCCCGGGCGGAGCCCCCGGATCTTCTCTTGGTGCCTTCTGGCACCCGTAGCTCGCCTAGGTGCCCCTTTCGCCCTCTTCGCCTACTTGCCCTACCTCCTGGGGAGAGAGACAAGAAAGGGATTACGGGCACCTTATCTCTTTTCAGCTTGTAAGCCTTCGGGCCTTAGTAGCGTTTAAACCTTGTAATCCCTTCTTTCATGTTTTTCATTCTCTCTGAACTGTACCTGAGTGGAATGTTTTTAATGAAAAGGGGATGTTTGCCGGATCATTTGTCTCGCGGGTGGAAACCGCGGTGAGGAACGAGTCCTTTACATCGTTAAGATAGACAGTTTCTAGCCTGGCAACAGGCCCAGCCGCTCCCCCGCACTGCTCGACCTTTCTCACGCCCTTGGCGGAGGCGGGGAGCAGGCGGGTCCCGGCCCCTCGCTTCCCTCCCCCTTTGCTGCCGCGGCTGCTATCGAAACGGGCCCCCAGGAACGCGCTCTGGGGCTTGCCGCTAAGAGAGCACGGTAGCTTTTCAGGAGGAAAGGAGGCTTTCAAATTCCACAGTCCATAAGAGAATGCATGATGAGGGATGCAAAAACTTATCTGAGGTTGCAGCCCTCGGCGACTCTGGCTCGCCGGGGCGTAGGTGTTGGCTCGTCCTTCTCCTCTTCCTTGTCCTTGAGCGGCCCAGCAAGGACATTCAATTCCTGCGAGCCAAATGGAAAGGACGGGAAAAAGACGCGGACTCGACCTCTAAGTTAGGGGTTAGCGACAGTTAGGAACTGACAACCCTAACCAAGGACGAGACTCTGACTCAGCATGCATGCTAAAATCTAGGGCGCCAGCGCTTCTTTATCTTCGGCCAGGGGCTTCGCCTGGCTTTGTACGAGGGCTTAAATGCAACATCGGCAAGGCCTGCACAAACCGGTGGTTGCCGGAGCGGATCACGGCAACCGCGCCTTATGGGCGAAACTTGCGAAGATGCTCTATGTTCCCAGGAGTTGCTCACTGGTAGGCCCTCTTCGGTCTTGAGGCGGACAGCGCCGGGCCTCGCGACTCGTCTCGCCCGATAAGGGCCTTCCTGCTTCGGCGTCGACTTGCTATAATTCTTGGCCGACTGAACGTGCCTAAGAACAAGGTCGCCTAACAGGGCCACTTTATCTGGTGCCAGGGGCTTCGCCTGGCTTTGTACAAGGGGTTACATGCAGCAGCGGCAAGGCCTGTACAAACCGATGGTTGCCGGAGCGGGTCACGGCAACCGCGCCTTATGGGCGAAACTTGCGAAGATGCTCTATATTCCCAGGAGTTGCTCACTGGTAGGCCCTCTTCGGTCTTGAGGCGGACAGCGCCGGGCCTCGCGACTCGTTTCACCCGACAAGGGCCTTCCTGCTTCGGCGTCGACTTGTCATAATTCTTGGCCGACTGAACGCGCCTAAGAACAAGGTCGCCTAACAGGGCAACTTTATCTGGTGCCAGGGGCTTCGCCTGGCTTTGTACAAGGGGTTACATGCAACAGCGGCAAGGCCTGTACAAACCGATGGTTGCCGGAGCGGGTCACGGCAACCGCGCCTTATGGGTGAAACTTGCGAAGATGCTCTATGTTCCAGGAGTTGCTCACTGGTACGCCTTCTTCGGTCTCGAGGCGGACAGCGCCAGGCCTCGTGACTTGCCTCACCCGATAAGGTCCTTCCCACTTTGGCGTCAACTTGTTGGAATTCTTGGCCGACTGAGTGCGCCGAAGAACAACGTCGCCCTCTTCGAGACTCCTGGCCTTGACCTTGCGGCTATGGTAGCGACGCAGGGCTTGCTGGTATCGAGCAGCTCGTACCGCAGCCTGGAGACGTCCTTCCTCAAGGAGCAGCGCGTCATCTTGGCGCAGCCGCTCTTGCTCGAGCTCGTCATAAGCGAGCACCCGAGGAGATCCGTATACGAGTTCCGTGGGGATAACTGCTTCCGCTCCATAGACTAGAGCAAAGGGTGTCTGTCCGGTGGCTCGACTCGGTGTCATTCTGATCGACCAAAGAGCCGCCGGCAGCTCCTCAATCCAATTTCTCCCGCACTTGTGCAGCCTGTCGAAGGTCCTGGTCTTGAGTCCGCGCAGCACTTCGGCGTTGGCCCTTTCTGCTTGACCGTTGCTCCTGGGGTGAGCAACCGAAGCAAAACAGACCTTGGCGCCAAGATCCTGGGCGTATTGCATGAAGGCGCGACTTGTGAATTGTGTCCCGTGGTCGGTGATGATTCTGTTGGGGATTCCGAAACGGCAGACGATCGACCGGAAGAACTTGACTGCTGACTGCGCGGTCACCTTCCTCACTGGCTCCACTTCTGGCCACTTCGTGAACTTGTCGATTGCAACGTACAAGTACTCGAAGCCCCCGACGGCTCGGGGAAAAGGGCCGAGGATATCGAGCCCCCAGACCGAGAAGGGCCAGGATAAAGGGATTGTTTGGAGAGCTTGAGCTGGCTGATGAATCTGCTTTGCATGGAACTGGCACGCTTCACACTTGGTTACTAGTGCAGTTGCATCTTCGAGGGCTTCTTGCCAGAAGAACCCTTGCCGGAAGGCTTTTCCGACAAGTGCTCTCGCGCCAATGTGATGGCCGCATATGCCTCCGTGTATCTCTGCCAACAGCTTCTGTCCGTCTTCCCTGGAGATGCACTTCAATCTGACACCGTTGAGTCTCCTCCTGTACAGCTCGTTGTCCACGAACTGGTACATACTTGGCTGCCTGGTGATCTTCTCCATCTCTTCTGGGTCGTCGGGAAGTTCTCCAGTTTGCAGAAAACGGACGATCTGTTGCGCCCATGCCGGAGCCCGGGGCTCGACGGCAAGGACTAAAGGCATGAAGGCCGCTGCGGGGACCCCGGCTTCTACGGCAAGAACCTCTGGTTCCGCCGGAGCCGGTGATCCCCCGGCAAGCTTGCCGGGGCAAAGCTTGTCGGGAACCCCCGCTTCAACTGGACAGATCCTCGGATCCGCAGGAGCGGACTGTTCCTCAGCGTTCAGACTGCTGATCCGCTTGCCGGAGCAAGGCTTATCGGGGACACCTGCTTCGACTGGACGGATCCTTGGATCCGCAGGAGCGGGCTGTCCCTCGTCGTTCAGACTGCTGATCTGCTTGCCGGAGCAAGGCTTATCGGGGACACCTGCTTCGACTGGACGGATCCTGGGATCCGCAGGAGCGGGCTGTCCCCCGGCGCTCTGGTTGTTGATCTTGGGGACCTTGGCGGCGGTCTCAGGGAGGTCCGCCCGCAAGTAGTCGCCGGAGATCAACTTCCTTTTCTTGGGCTGCCCAACTGATGGTGTAACGGATGGTTGAGTCAGCTTGAGTAAGAAGGTCCCTGGTTCCACAGGTAACTTCAACGAAGCACACTTCGAAAGGCCGTCCGCTATCTCATTCTGAGTTCTCGGGACGTGCTCCATTCGCAGCCCTTCAAAGTGTTCTTCCAGCTTCCTCACTTCATCTACATAAGCTTCCATCAGAGGGCTCTGGTAGCTCTTGTTGACTTGCCGGACCACCAGTTGAGAATCTCCCCGCACAATCAGCTTTCTGATCCCAAGTTCGGCCGCAATCCTGAGGCCGGCGAGCAAGCCTTCATACTCAGCAGTATTGTTGGTTGCTTGCTCTCTTGGGAAGTGCATCTGGATAACATACTTGAGGTGCTCTCCGGTGGGCGCGATGAGTACCACGCCAGCACCGGCGCCTTGCAGCGAGAAGGCACCATCGAAGTACATTACCCACTCGCTTGTTGCTTCTTGTACGGGCGCGCTTGTTTCTTGGGCTTCTCCATCTGGCGTCGGGGTCCACTCAGCTATGAATTCTGCCAAAGCTCGGCTCTGAATGGTTGAAGTACTTTCAAACTTGAGTCCAAAGCTCGATAGCTCCAGTGCCCACTCGACGATCCTGCCTGTTGCCTCGGGATTGTGCAATATCCTCTTCAGCGGAAAGCGAGTGACCACTGTTATCTCATGTGCTTGGAAGTAATGGCGCAGCTTTCTCGAGGCCATGAGGAGGCCGAAAAGCAACTTCTGCACCCCAGAGTATCTTGATCTAGCCCCCTGCAAGAGGGAACTCACAAAATACACCGGGCGCTGCACCATCTTCTTCCGCGCTCCATCCTGTTCCTGCGCAGGGTCGTCCTTGTCGGGGCCAGAGCTTGCCGGAGCAGCCCCCCGCTTGTCGCTGGATTCGCTTGCAGGTGGTATAGACTCCTCGTCGGCCTCCCTCTCCGCCACTAATGCAGCACTAACCACCGGGTTGGTTGCCGCTAGGTATAGCAACAACTTCTCCTGTGGTCTAGGTGCGACAAGTATTGGAGTGGAGGATAGGTACCTTTTCAAATCTTGCAGCGCTGCCTCCGCTTCTGGAGTCCACTGCATGGGACCTGCCTTCTTCAAGATTTTGAAGAAGGGCAGGGCGCGTTCTGCAGACCTTGAAATGAACCGACTGAGGGCGGCCACACAACCCGCAAGCTTCCTGACGTCCTTGACGCGCTCTGGGGCTTCGATCTGCTCGATGGCTTTGATCTTGTCGGGATTAGCTTCAATCCCCCTCTGTGACACAAAGAACCCGAGAAGCTTGCCGGAGGGGACTCCGAAAACGCACTTCTCGGGGTTCAGCTTGAGCTGTATCCTGCGCAGGTTCTGAAATGTCTCTTCCAGATCTTGGACCAGGGTTTCCTTGCTCCTGCTCTTCACCACGATGTCATCCATGTAGGCCTCCACGTTCCTATGGATCTGTGGCTCGAAAGCAGTGTGCACTACCCTTGCAAATGTTGATCCCGCATTCTTCAGTCCAAACGGCATGCGTATGAAGCAATAGGTGCCGCACGGAGTGATAAATGCGGTCTTCTCTTCATCTTCTTTGGCCATAAAGACTTGGTGGTAGCCTGAATATGCATCAAGAAAAGAGAGTAGCTCACATCCGGCAGTGGAGTCAACAATCTGGTCAATGCGCGGCAAGGGAAATGGATCCTTGGGACATGCTTTATTCACATCGGTGAAGTCTATGCACAGTCTCCACTTCCCATTGGCTTTGCGCACGACGACCGGATTGGCCAGCCACGTTGGATGGATCACACCTCTCACTAGGCCTGCTGCCTCTAGCTTCTTGATCTCTTCGCTGATGAATTCTTGGCGCTCCACGGCTTGCTTTCTCACTTTCTGCTTGACGGGTCGCGCGTGAGGACACACAGCGAGCTTGTGCTCAATCACCCTCCTGGGAACACCGGGGATGTCGGACGGTTGCCATGCAAACACGTCGACATTCGCCCGCAGGAAGGCAACGAGCGCGCTTTCCTATTTGCTGTCAAGCGTGGCACTGATGGTGAAGGTACCGCCAGTGCCGTCCTCCTTGGCGGACACCTTCTTGGTTGCCGGAGGAGCGGTCATTCCCTTCTTGCACTTGCCGGTGGAGCTCGATGGAACGTCCTCGACGGCGGCGCAGCACTCCGAAGAGGTGCGGTTGCCGGAGTGGGTCCCAGAGCACTTACCGGACTTGGTCCTTGCCTTCTTCCCCCCGGGGGCTTCAGCGGCAAGAGTGTCCTTCTCTGCCGCGGCTGCTACATCCCGGTAGATCTTGTCGGCGCAGATAAGCGCGTCCTTTTTGTCGCCATGGACAGTGATGACGCTTATCGGCCCCGGCATCTTGAGTACGTTGTAGGCGTGGTGGGAAGCTGCCATGAACTTGGCGAGAGCGGGACGGCCGAGGATCCCATTGTATGGTAATGGGATATCAGCGACGTCGAACGTGATGCGCTCAGTCCTGAAGTTGAGATCGCCGCCGAAGGTCACAGGCAGAGTAATCTTCCCCTTGGGCTTGCTCCTCCCCGGGTTGATTCCTTGGAAAGAACCGGTCTCTTCGAGCTCGCCGTCTGGGATCTGGAGTTTCTTGATCACAGCGGAGGAGATCAGGTTCAGCCCGGCCCCGCCGTCTACCAACATTTTGGTGACCTTGAGGTTGCGGATGGTGGGTGAGACCAGCATCGGCAAGCACCCGACCGCAGTTGTGCGGTCGGGGTGATCCTCAAGATCGAAAATGATGGGCGTGCTGGACCATTTGAGGAGCCTGCGCGACTCCACGGGCGGCTCTGCTGCGTTCACCTCTCGCACCCACCGCTTAAGCTGGCGGTGGGAGGTGTGCAGAGAGGCGCCGCCGTCAACGCATAGGATCTCCGTGGCCTTCTGGAACTCCTGCTCGCTGTCATCTTCGTCTTCCACGTCTTCGTCGTCGTCTTCTTCATCCTCGTCGCGGCCCCGGGGAGGCCGATCGCCTTACCGCTGCTTGGCCTTGCCGCGGCGTCCTCCCCGGCCGATGGGCGGCCGCTTCTTGCTTGGTTCGCCACCTCCACCCTGGGCCTTCCCCTTGTCGCGCCTCTCGTACTCAGCCTTCTGCTGCACGACGAGGTACTCGACGCTTTTGCAGTTGGAGAGATCGTGGCCCTTGGTGCGGTGGATCTTGCAGTATTGCTTGTCGGAGCCGTCCTGCTTGTCGGCTGCCGCCACGGGGGCAGGCTCCTTGCCGGAGCCGCCAGCCTGTGTTTGCTTGGCGGGAGCCTCCTTGCCGGACTCTTCGACGGCAAGCACCTCTTTCCTGTTCTTCCTCCTATTATTCCGCCGCTGGCTTCTCTTCGCCGGGGCGGTGTCGTCACTGTCGCTTTCTCCTGCGCCAGCATCCTCCCCGGGGAGTTTCCTCCCCTCCTCCGCGCGCGCGCACTTGTCAGCCAGGGCATATAGCTCGCTGACGTCCCGGACCTTGGTCATGGCCATCTCTTCACGCATGCGGCGGTTACGCACGTTCTGGTGGAACGCGCTGATAACCGCGGCAGGGTGAACGTCGGGGATGTTGCGATGCACGCGGCTGAAGCGCTGGATGTACTTGCGCAGGGATTCTCCTTCCTTCTGGGCTAGGATGTGGAGGTCGCTATCCTGGCCATGAGGTTTGTGGCCGCCTGTGAAGGCGCCAACAAACTGATGGCAAAGATCCGCCCAGGAAGAAATGGAGCCTTCCGGCAAGTGCATAAGCCACGAACGAACGTTCGGCTTAAGCACGAGCGGGAAGTAGTTCGCCAATATCCTCTCGTCGCGCCCCCCGGCAGCTTGCACAGCGATCGTGTAGATGCTGAGAAACTCCGAGGGGTGCGTCTTGCCGTCGTACTTCTCCGGTACGTCGGGCTTGAAGTTCTTCGTGCTGGGCCACCGGACGCGCCGCAGCTCACGGGTGAACGCAGGGCAACCTGCCGCGTACGGTAAGTCACCTGGTTCACCGGGCGCGTGCGCGTCGACAGCGTTCCCAGCCCGCTGGTCTGATTGCCGCCGAGTTTCTCGGCGGCGCTCAATCCTTGTTCGAGCGTCTTCTTGCTGCCGCTCGTCGAGGACTCGGCGTTGGTCCCGGCGAGTCCGCGGGTCTGACGACGCTGTAGAGCCGTCGTCGGCGTTGCTCCAGCGGGGCGGCGTCTTCTGCTTCTGCGCCGGGGAGTGCATGGTGGTTGCACCTCCGGCGGTCTTGTCGCCGTCGGCCTTCGTCTTCTCGACCTGCCGTGGCCGTGAGGTCGTCGGCTGCTGCGGCGTGTCGTTGTTGGCGAAGGCGATCAGGCTCTGGATGGTGGCCCTCCAGTCTTCGGCCTTGTCAGCCGCTGGAGGGTAGTCGAGGAGCAGTTGCGCTCTCGCGAGCGCTTCTGCCGGAGTGGAGGGGAGCGGGGGCGAGTGGCGCGATGAGCGGGATACGCTCGGACTCCTAACAATGTTAGAAAGAGCGGGGTCCCTCCCCGGCGCCTTCGCCTTGCCCGTGTCCGGACGGGGGCCCGGGGCGTCCCGTGAACCTCCAGTTTGCCCTTGGTCCAGCAAGCGGATGCCACCTCCTGTGGCATGGCGCTGCTGGGTCGTCGTTTGTCGGAACGGCTGCGACGCGCCCTCGGAGGCCGAGGCTCGGTCGTCCGCCCTGTTCTTGGATTTGGTGGCGCCGCGAGTGTTCTCGCCGGTGGCCACCCCTCCGACGGCGTCTCCCCCGCCCACCGTTGGCTCCGGTAGCGGTGGGAGTGACGCGGATGGGCCCGCGACCTCCGAAGCCTTCTTCTTCGGGGCCATGGTGTTGAAGAAGCTAGCGAATTCGGAGAAGCTGACGAAGAGCGCGCTCGCGCGAACGCCGGATCTGATCCGCACAACCTCGACGCACCCCCTACCTGGCGCGCCAAAGATGTCGGGGCGGACCGCGTCCCCCGCGAGCACCTATGGGGCCGGAGCCCCTTTCGTTGTCCGGTGAGGGGGGCGCAGGGAGCACAGAGAGCAGATCGAGGCGAGCACACGGGCGGTTTACCCAGGTTCGGGCCGCGATGGACGCGTAAAACCCTACTCCTACTTGGTTGTATTGAACTGGAGAGCTCGGGAGCTTGGAGAGCTAGCTACACCGAGCGTATAGCTGTCTGGATCCCGAATTTCCGAACCCCGGAACCGCTGAACCTGGGCCCAACCCCCTCTACGTTGCACACGGGCCTCCTTTTATAGCGCAAAGGGGTCACCGACAGGTGTCAACGTAGGAGAAAGGGGTAAAAGTGTAAAAGGGGTGGAGGTTGTAACAGTGCGGGAACAGTGGCGCTGCAGCGCGGCACAGTGTTATCATACCTACTTCTGACGGTAGGGGACAAGGGCATTAAATGCCCGTCACGGTCGCCTGGACAGCACCGAGGCGGACCGTTAGGTGCGCCACCGCTCGCCACGATGGTGGCTGCATGCCTCCGCATGCCCCGGGCTGCGCGGTGCCCCGCCACGTGCCCTTGGGGGATGCCCCGGAGCGACGCGTGGGCGGGCGAGCTGGAGCGCAGTCCTGAGGTGGCGATTTGCCGCGGCAAGTGGCTTGCCGCGGGGGTCGTCTTCCTGTGCCTGATAGCTTGCCGGCTATCAGGCCTTGCCGGGGCGCATGGCGCGCCGCGGCGGGCTTCTCTTGTGGTGCCTGGGTTCGGCCTTCCCGACAAGCTCCTCTTGTCGGGGTCTCGATCTTCTGTCTCTTATACTTTGTTCTTGGATGGTATTACAGGGGCTTAGTCGTCCCGGCAAGCTCCTCTTGCCGGGGCCTTGTCTTCTTGGCCCGGCAAGCTCCTCTTGCCGGGGGCCTTGTCTTGAATGCTTGGTCTTCTCTTGGCGCTTCCTGGGCGGGCCTCGCCGCAGGGTGCTACAACTGCCCGTGCACAAGTCTGGGGTACTAAGGTACCCCTACTTTAGTACACCGACAGGAGGGTAGGACAAAAGATGTCATGCAAGTTCTTTCCATAAGCACGTTTGACTATTTACGGAATACGTGCCTACATTATATTGATGAACTGGAGCTAGTGTCGTATCGCCCTAGGTTATAACTGTCTCATGATGAATATCATCCAACAAGTCACCGATCCAATGCCTACGAATTTATCTTATATTGTTCTTGCTAAGTTATTACAGCTATCATCACTATTACACTTGCTACAAATATACTGCTATCACTGTTACTGTTATTGTTGCTGCTATCACTACTATCAAAACTATCATATTACTTTGCTACTGTTTACTTGCTGCAGATAATTAATCTCCACGTGTGGTTGAATTGACAACTCAGCTGCTAATACCTTCAAATATTCTTTGGCTCCCCTTGTGTCGAATATATAAATTTAGGTTGAATACTCTACCCTCAAAAACTATTGCGATCCCCTATACTTGTGGGTTATCAAGACCTTTTTCTGGCGCCGTTGCCGGGGAGCATAGCTATATTTATTGAGTCACTTGGGATTATTATCAATTTATCACTATAAGAATCTAAGGGATCCTAAGACTAAGATTTATCCCTCTAAGACGAGGGGAGGTAAGGAACTGCCATCCAGTTCTGCTTTAGATTCACCTTCTGTTATGAGTAAACTTGTAACACCACCACATGTTATCAATTCTAATATGTCGCAAGTTATTGATGATGCTACTTCTGCTATGGATAATGCTTATGATGATGCTAGTACCTTGCTTGATAATAATGATGTGTCACTTGGTGAATTTCTTGATGAACAAATTGCTAGAGTAATACAACATGATGTTGTTGAATCTGATGATGAGCTTGAAACTGAAACTCCTAAAACACCTGCTAGAACTAGCTTTCCTAGATATGAATTACCTAAGGTACCAGAAGGTTATGTTATGAATGAGGAGACAACTAGAGATATTCTTGCTTGTAGGGATATAGATGATCTAGAGAAATTACTATGCAAGTATAAAGAAAAATCTCTGAATGCTAGAATGAGATATGATCTTAAGTTTGCTACTTCACCTATCTTTATTGATGATAAGGATTATGAATTCTCTGTCGACACAGAGTTGATTACTTTGGTTGAATCTGATCCTTTCCATGGTTATGAAACTGAAACTGTTGTGGCACATCTTACTCAGTTGAATGAAATAGCCACACTTTTTACTCGTGATGAGAAAACTCGCTATTACTTTATTCTCAAATTATTTCCGTTCTTATTAAAGGGTGATGCTAAAGCTTGGTACAATACTCTTGCTCCTGGTTGTGTGCGTAGTCCCCAGGATATGATTTATTACTTCTCTGAAAAATATTTCCCTGCTCATAAGAAACAAGCTGCTTTACAGGAAATATTTAACTATGTTCAAACTAAAGAAGAGTCTCCCACAAGCTTGGGGGAGGCTTTGCCAATTACTTAATGCTTTGGCTGATCATCCTCTTAAGAAAAATGAAATACTTGATATCTTCTATAATGGACTAACCGATGCTTCTAGGGACTTCCTAGATAGTTGTGCTAGTTGTGTTTTCAGGGAACAAACTGTTGGACAAGCTGAAGAATTATTGAATAATATATTGAAAAATTATGATGATTGAACTCTTCCTGAACCACCGCCTAAACCCTCTCCGAAGAAGAGGGGTATATTATATCTCAGACCTGAAGATATGCAAGAAGCAAAGAAATCTATGAAGGAAAAAGGTATTAAAGTTGAGGATGTCAAAAAATTACCTCCTATTGAAGAAATACATGGGCTTAATACACCACCACTGCCTAAGGGGGTAGAGGTAAATTCTTTAATGAAGTTCAATGATAATGAAAATCCTCACAATATGCATCCTAGTCAATGCCTTTATGAGTTTGAAACTATATTAGAAAACAAGATCACTTCAATGCAAATGTTATGAAACTATTGAAATATAATTCTGATATGATTTCTTGCTTGAGTGACTTGTTATTTAGAATCTCAAATGTTGTTAGAGGTGTTGGAAAACATGCTGCTATGGTACAAACCCAGTTAGAACAAGTTGCTAAATCTCAAAGAGAAATGCTTGATGAAATGAATAATAATATACATGACTTTGTTGTTAGAGTTGCAACTAGAGGAGATAAAATGACTCAGGAACCCCTTTATCCTGAGGGAGACCCAAAAAGAATTGAACAAGACTCACAAAGAAATAACACTAGTTCACCTAGTCCTTCTAAAAAGAAAAAGAAAAAGAAAAATGATAAGATTTTGCATGCTTCTAGTGAACCTGAAGTAGAGAAACCTCCTGATAATGAAAATGAAACTTCTATCTCTGATGCTGAAACTCAGTCTGGTAATGAACATCCACGTAGTGATAGGGATGAGAACGGAGCGGAAACGAAAGGAATTGAGTGCTATCATATTTGTTTTCATATTTTTTTGAAGAAGCGGAAACAAATACAAAAACCTCGGAAATGAAAACGAAAACAGATACTACCGGAAACGGACAGGGAGCGAATACAGAGTGGACACGGAAACAGAAGTGGGCGTTTCCCAAAACATAGAAACCCCTTGAATCATAGAGAAATACACGCAAAAACAAACAAATTTAATGAATTGGTAACATGACTACAAAATAATATGATTATGTTAGCAACTTACCATAGTATTGCAGTAGTATTGGACAATTGCGTATAGGGTCTAGTTGAGTACGAGTGTGGTAGTAGAAGTTGGGATTCAAATGATCCATTCTTCTCATTCTGTCATTGTGTGTTGTTTGGTGGTTGGGCTGCAAAGTAGCCATAAGCGTATAGTAAAAACAGAAATTTCATGTTCACGGAAACGGAAAGTTCCGTTTCCACGCTCGTTCCACCGGAAAACAGCATTCCATTTTTGTTTCCTTTTCCGTATAAAAAATTCCATTTCCACTTCCGTTTTGCAAATTTCCATTTCCGTTTTCATATTTCCTCTCCGTTTTCATTTTTCTTCCGGAAAAGCGGAAAGTTTCCACTCCATTTTCATCCCTAAGTAGTGATAATGAAAAAGATAATGTTGATGTTCATGAAGATGCTCAACCAAACAATGAAAAAGAACCAGACAATGATGTTGAGATAGAACCACATGTTGATCTTGGTAACCCACAACCTAAGAATAAAAGATATGATAAAAGAGATTCCATTGCTAGAAAACACGGTAAAGAAAGAGAACAGTGGGTTCAAAAACCTATGCATTTTCCACCTAAGCCAACTAAAAAGAAAGATGATGAAGAATTTGAACGCTTTGCTGAAATGTTGAGGCCAGTCTTTTTGCGTACTCGCTTGACTGATATCTTGAAAATGCCTCCTTATGCAAAGTACATGAAAGACATCATCACTAATAAGAGAAAAATACCGGAAGCTGAAATCTCCACTATGCTTGCTAATTATACTTTCAAAGATGGAGTACCTTAAAAACTTGGAGATCCGGGAATACCAACTATACCTTGCTCTATCAAAAAGAATTATGTGAAAACTGCTTTGTGTGATTTAGGAGCTGGTGTTAGTGTTATGCCTTTCTCTTTATATAAAATGCTTGATTTGAATAAGCTCACACCTACTGAAATATCTTTGCAAATGGCTGACAAATCAATTGCCATACCTATCGGTATCTGTGTGGATGTGCCCGTTATTGTTGCTAATGTTACTATTTTGACTGACTTTGTTATACTTGAGATGCCCGAGGACGACAACATGTCGATTATACTTGGTAGACCCTTCTTGAATACTGCAGGGGCTATTATTGATTGCAATAAACGCAAGGTCACTTTTCATATCAATGGTAATGAGCATAGTGTGCACTTTCCGAAGAAACAATTCCAAGTGAATGGTATTAATGTTATTGAAAAATCTCCTACAATCACTATTGGAAGTTTTCAAATACCTCTACCTACTATAAAAAAGAAATATGAAATGCTTATTGTTGGGGACATTCATATCCCCACTGAGGTAACTTAGTGATTTACGGAAGTTCTTTGGTTTCATGCTAATCGAAAGTGGTTGTTAATAAGACCTGATCAACCTTATTAATGTATCATTTTTGAGCGGTATGAAGTTGATGAATTTATAAGCACTACCTTCTGTCCCTACTTTTGTTTTCCGTTTTTATTAGTTAAAAAAAATAAAATGCCATGTTTTGTCTGTTTTCGGAATTTCCCGTGCAATAAAAAATGACCCAAAAACAAAAGTTCTCAGAATGCTCTGAAAATTTAATATGATTTTTTCCCAAATATCTAATCAGAGGGAGGTGCACCAGGTGGGCACAACCCACCTGGGCGCGCCAGGACCCCCGGACGCGCGCTGGTGGGTTGTGGTCCCCACGTGGCCTCCCTCACGTATCTTTTCATCCCACATCATCACTTACCTCTAGAAAAAAATCTCCATTGCTCTCTCTCTCTCCCTTGTTCTTGCTCTCAGAGCCACGGATTTTGATCTCTTTGCTCGAAGCTCCGTTTCTGAAACTGTTTTGGGGGATTGTTGCTTGGTATGTGACTCCACCATTTGTCCAATTAGTTTTTGTTTTAGTGGTTTATATTTTGAATAATTAGCTACTCTTGGTGCTGTTGTAGATGAGCTTGCATGTTGAATTCTTAGAGTTCTAAGTAGTTTGAATGCTTGCTATGGCCTCTATGTATCCCTATGAGTAGTTGCTATCAATTTTCTGAAGTTTTGTTAAGAAAAATTTGTGGACTAAAAATTTCAGAATCTTTGTTCATAGGAAAAAGATGAATACCTTTAGGAAGTTTGGCTCTAAGAAGAACTCCAAGGGTGTTACTGGCGAGTAATCTGATAGTGATCTCCTGGCGGAAGTACGGCCGTGTGAATGGGCGCACACCCCGTTCCTGGAAGAGGCTGGAATCCTTCATGAGTTCACACAATATGCTGCTAATGTCGGCCTCACCGACTTCATCACAGATGAGTGTTAACATCATCAAATCCTCACAAACATCTTTGTTCAAAGTTTTAATTTCTTGCCTAGGAATAATCCTCCTGAAGTGAGCTTTGATTTATATGCTGAAAACCATCAGATACCACTTACTGAATTTTGTGACATTTGGCTGATCCCTTCATATGGGAGCTAAGCTGAGCCTAGGCCGGCTGGGTTTGAGTCCTTCTATCGCACTTTGACAGTGGGATATGAGAGAGGGGTGTCAGCTATCACTGTCGTTGGCCTGCATTTTCCTGTTGTTCATTACTTTGCACTTTTCATTACAAAATGCTTGCTTGCTACGGAGAAGGTGGGTGCACTTAGTTCACCAGACCTTGTTGTTTTACGTCGTGCATTAGGGGGTGACAACACTCAAAGCTTGGGAACCATTGTGGCTCATCGCCTCCATATTAATAAATCCCAGGGTAAAAACACATGGTGGGATTTTTGCTACTCGTTTGGCGGCTCAGTTTCATGTTGAGATACGCCCTCATGATTACCCTCTGACCAAGGTTTACCTAGACCGCACAGCCATGGATCACCACCATTTCACTGATAACAACTCTCCTGGCATTCCTATTCCTTATAACCTGGTTTTTAGCGTTAAAACTCATGATATTATTCCTTTGCCTGCACCTACTTTCTTTGATTCTGTTGCCAGGGGTGGATACATGATTATGCTCGCGGACATCATCGCCTACAGGAATGCTCAGGCTACTGCAGAGGCAGAGAAGGAGCCTCAGCAGTGGGATGAGTGCATGCCATCTCCTTAGTACCCCTACTACCATCCAGGCTACTGTTCGACTTCCAAGTTAGGCCACAAGCCTAAGTTTGGGGGAGGTAAGGAACTGCCATCTAAGACGAGGGGAGGTAAGGAACTGCCATCCAGTTCTACTTTAGATTCACCTTCTGTTATGAGTAAACTTGTAACACCACCACATGCTATCAATTCTAATATGTCGCAAGTTATTGATGATGCTACTTCTGCTATGGATAATGCTTATGATGATGCTAGTACCTTTCTTGATAATAATGATGTGTCACTTGGTGAATTTCTTGATGAACAAATTGCTAGAGTAATACAACATGATGTTGTTGAATCTGATGATGAGCTTGAAACTGAAACTCCTGAAACACACCCTAGAACTAGCTTTCCTAGATATGAATTACCTAAGGTACCGGAAGGTTATGTTATGAATGAGGAGACAACTAGAGATATTCTTGCTTGTAGGGATATAGATGATCTAGAGAAATTACTATGCAAGTATAAATAAAAATCTCTGAATGCTAGAATGAGATATCATCTTAAGTTTGCAACTTCACCTATCTTTATTGATGATAAGGATTATGAATTCTCTGTCGACCCAGAGTTAATTACTTTGGTTGAATCTGATCCTTTCCATGGTTATGAAACTGAAACTGTTGTGGCACATCTTACTCAATTGAATGAAATAGCCACCCTTTTTACTCATGATGAGAAAACTCGCTATTACTTTATTCTCAAATTATTTTCGTTCTTATTAAAGGGTGATGCTAAAGCTTGGTACAATACTCTTGCTCCTGGTTGTGTGCGTAGTCCCCAGGATATGATTTATTACTTCTCTGAAAAATATTTCCCTGCTCATAAGAAACAAGCTGCTTTACAGGAAATATTTAACTATGTTCAAACTAAAGAAGAGTCTCCCACAAGCTTTGGGGAGGCTTTCCCAATTACTTAATGCTTTGCCTGATCATCCTCTTAAGAAAAATGAAATACTTGATATCTTCTATAATGGACTAACCGATGCTTCTAGGGACTTCCTAGATAGTTGTGCTAGTTGTGTTTTCAGGGAACGAACTATTGGACAAGCTGAAGAATTATTGAATAATATATTGAAAAATTATGATGATTGGACTCTTCCTGAACCACCGCCTAAACCCTCTCCGAAGAAGACGGGTATATTATATCACAAACCTGAAGATATGCAAGAAGCAAAGAAATCTATGAAGGAAAAAGGTATTAAAGTTGAGGATGTCAAAATTTTACCTCCTATTGAAGAAATACATGGGCTTAATACACCACCACTACCTAAGGGGGTAGAGGTAAATTCTTTAATGAAGTTCAATGATAATGAAAATCCTCACAATATGCATCCTAGTCAATGCCTTTATGAGTTTGAAACTATATTAGAAAACAAGATCACTTCAATGCAAATGTTATGAAACAATTGAAATATAATTCTGATCTGATTTCTTGCTTGAGTGACTTGTTATTTAGAATCTCAAATGTTGTTAGAGGTGTTGGAAAACATGCTTCTATGGTACAAACCCATTTAGAACAAGTTGCTAAATCTCGAAGAGAATTGCTTGATGAAATGAATAATAATATACATGACTTTGTTGTTAGAGTTGGAACTAGAGGAGATAAAATGACTCAGGAACCCCTTTATCCTAAGGGAGACCCAAAAAGAATTGAACAAGACTCACAAAGATATAACACTAGTTCACCTAGTCCTTCTGAAAAGAAAAAGAAAAAGAAAAATGATAAGATTTTGCATGCTTCTAGTGAACCTGAAGTAGAGAAACCTCCTGATAATGAAAATGAAACTTCTATCTCTGATGCCGAAACTCAGTCTGGTAATGAACATCCACGTAGTGATAGGGATGAGAACGGAGCGGAAACGAAAGGAATTGAGTGCTATCATATTTGTTTTCATATTTTTTTGAAGAAGCGGAAACAAATACAAAAACCCCGGAAATGAAAACGAAAACAGATACTACCGGAAACGGACAGGGAGCGAATACAGAGTGGACACGGAAACAGAAGTGGGCGTTTCCCAAAACATAGAAACCCCTTGAATCATAGAGAAATACACGCAAAAACAAACAAATTTAATGAATTGGTAACATGACTACAAAATAATATGATTATGTTAGCAACTTACCATAGTATTGCAGTAGTATTGGACAATTGCGTATAGGGTCTAGTTGAGTACGAGTGTGGTAGTAGAAGTTGGGATTCAAATGATCCATTCTTCTCATTCTGTCATTGTGTGTTGTTTGGTGGTTGGGCTGCAAAGTAGCCATAAGCGTATAGTAAAAACAGAAATTTCATGTTCACGGAAACGGAAAGTTCCGTTTCCACGCTCGTTCCACCGGAAAACAGCATTCCATTTTTGTTTCCTTTTCCGTATAAAAAATTCCATTTCCACTTCCGTTTTGCAAATTTCCATTTCCGTTTTCATATTTCCTCTCCGTTTTCATTTTTCTTCCGGAAAAGCGGAAAGTTTCCACTCCATTTTCATCCCTAAGTAGTGATAATGAAAAAGATAATGTTGATGTTCATGAAGATGCTCAACCAAACAATGAAAAAGAACCAGACAATGATGTTGAGATAGAACCACATGTTGATCTTGGTAACCCACAACCTAAGAATAAAAGATATGATAAAAGAGATTCCATTGCTAGAAAACACGGTAAAGAAAGAGAACAGTGGGTTCAAAAACCTATGCATTTTCCACCTAAGCCAACTAAAAAGAAAGATGATGAAGAATTTGAACGCTTTGCTGAAATGTTGAGGCCAGTCTTTTTGCGTACTCGCTTGACTGATATCTTGAAAATGCCTCCTTATGCAAAGTACATGAAAGACATCATCACTAATAAGAGAAAAATACCGGAAGCTGAAATCTCCACTATGCTTGCTAATTATACTTTCAAAGATGGAGTACCTTAAAAACTTGGAGATCCGGGAATACCAACTATACCTTGCTCTATCAAAAAGAATTATGTGAAAACTGCTTTGTGTGATTTAGGAGCTGGTGTTAGTGTTATGCCTTTCTCTTTATATAAAATGCTTGATTTGAATAAGCTCACACCTACTGAAATATCTTTGCAAATGGCTGACAAATCAATTGCCATACCTATCGGTATCTGTGTGGATGTGCCCGTTATTGTTGCTAATGTTACTATTTTGACTGACTTTGTTATACTTGAGATGCCCGAGGACGACAACATGTCGATTGTACTTGGTAGACCCTTCTTGAATACTACAGGGGCAGTTATTGATTGCAATAAATGCAAGGTCACTTTTCATATCAATGGTAATGAGCATAGTGTGCACTTTCCGAAGAAACAATTCCTAGTGAATGGTATTAATCTTATTGAAAAATCTCCTACAATCACTATTGGAAGTTTTCAAATACCTCTACCTACTATCAAAAAGAAATATGAAATGCTTATTGTAGGGGACATTCATATCCCCATTGAGGTAACTTAGTGATTTACGGAAGTTCTTCGGTTTCATGCTAATCGAAAGTGGTTGTTAATAAGACCTGATCAACCTTATTAATGTATCATTTTTGAGCGCTATGAAGTTGATGAATTTAGTAAGCACTACCTTCTGTCCCTACTTTTGTTTTCCGTTTTTATTAGTTAAAAAAATAAAATGCCATGTTTTGTCTGTTTTCGGAATTTTCCGTGCAATAAAAAATGACCCAAAAACAAAAGTTCTCAGAATGCTCTGAAAATTTAATATGATTTTTTCCCGAATATCTAATCAGAGGGAGGTGCACCAGGTGGGCACAACCCACCTGGGCGCGCCAGGACCCCCGGACGCGCGCTGGTGGGTTGTGGTCCCCATGTGGCCTCCCTCACGTATCACTTCATCCCACCTCATCACTTACCTCTAGAAAAAAATCTCCATTGATCTCTCTCTCTCCCGTGTTCTTGCTCTCAGAGCCACGGATTTTGATCTCTTTGCTCGAAGCTCCGTTTCTGAAACTGTTTTGGGGGATTGTTGCTTGGTATGTGACTCCACCATTTGTCCAATTAGTTTTTGTTTTAGTGGTTTATATTTTGAATAATTAGCTACTCTTGGTGCTGTTGTAGATGAGGTTGCATGTTGAATTCTTAGAGTTCTAAGTTGTTTGAATGCTTGCTATGGCCTCTATGTATCCCTATGAGTAGTTGCTATCAATTTTCTGAAGTTTTATTAAGAAAAATTTTTGGACTAAAAATTTCAGAATCTTTGTTCATAGGAAAAAGATGAATACCTTTAGGAAGTTTGGCTCTAAGAAGAACTCCAATGGTGTTATTGGCGAGTAATCTAATAGTGATCTCCTGGCGGAAGTACGGCCGTGTGAATGGGCGCACACCCCGTTCCTGGAAGAGGCTGGAATCCTTCATGAGTTCACACGATATGCTGCTAATGTCGGCCTCACCGACTTCATCACAGATGAGTGTTAACATCACCAAATCCTCACAAACATCTTTGTTCAAAGTTTTAATTTCCTGCCTAGGAATAATCCTCCTGAAGTGAGCTTTGATTTATATGCTGAAAACCATCAGATACCACTTACTGAATTTTGTGACATTTGCCTGATCCCTTCATATGGGAGCTTAGCTGAGCCTAGGCCGGCTGGGTTTGAGTCCTTCTATCGCACTTTGACAATGGGAGATGAGAGAGGGGTGTCAGCTATCACTGCCGCTGGCCTGCATTTTCCTGTTGTTCATTACTTTGCACTTTTCATTACAAAATGTTTGCTTGCTACGGAGAAGGTGGGTGCACTTAGTTCACCAGACCTTGTTATTTTACGTCATGCATTAGAGGGCGACAACACTCATAGCTGGGGAACTATTGTGGCTCATCGCCTCCATATTAATAAATCCCAAGGTAAAAACACATGGTGGGATTTTTGCTACTCGTTTGGTGGCTCAGTTTAATGTTGAGATACGCCCTCATGATTACCCTCTGACCAAGGTTTACCTAGACCGCGCAGCCATGGATCACCTCCATTTCACTGATAACAACTCTCCTGGCATTCCTATTCCTTATAACCTGGTTTTTAGCGTTAAAACTCATGATATTATTCCTTTGCATGCACCTACTTTCTTTGATTCTGTTGCCAGGGGTGGATACAGGATTATGCTTGCGGACATCATCGCCTACAGGAACGCTCAGGCTACTGCAGAGGCAGAGAAGGAGCCTCAGTAGTGGGATGAGTGGATGCCATCTCCTCAGTACCCCTACTACCATCCAGGCTACTGTTCGACTACCAAGTTAGGCCAAAAGCCTAAGTTTGGGGGAGTACGTGTTGCCAGGGGTGGATACAGGATTATGCTCGCGGACATCATCGCCTAAGACAGGAGGTGGTTGGTATATTCCGTGCTAAGCGGGTTACTCTCAGGTCGAGTGTTTACTCACTTGCCACCGCACGAGAAAAGGGCGGTAATATGGATTCCCAGTCGCGAAGTCAAAAATGCAAATAATTAAACAAAACTCCCCCGAGACTGTTGTTGGTATGGACGGCACCCGTTGCTTCGGACAAGCCGTGGAGTGTGATTGATGGTGGAGGGGGAGTAAACTTTTACTTTTGTCGCTTGGGAACCGCCACTAGCATGTTTAGCATTGAATATACTGATAATTGATGGTCGTGAAGTAAATGAGAAGGGTGCATGTCTCAAAATATCATTTATCTCTGTTTTAAAACTTGAGCTCTGGCACCGCTGCAAATCACTGCTTCCCTCTGCGAAGGGACTATCTATTTATTTTTATGTTGTGTCATCACCTTCTAAAACAAGCACCAGAACCTGAGAGCACAACTGTCATGACTTATGCATTGTGTGTAGCTAATGTTGGGTGCATCATGACCGGATCTTTTCTACCTTGAATTACAATGTTTAGTTGCTGCTTGAAATTTGGAGGTGCTCTACATTTATATTTTGCGGTCTCAAAAAGGGCTAGTGAGATACCACTATTGTCATATTATATCATGGTTGTTTTGACAACGTGCTGCCGTTTGAGATATCTTAATATTGCTCGCTAGCTGATTATGTCATTGATATGAGTCAATATAATATTTAAGAGTTATTTAAGAGTTGATACGTCTCCAACGTATCTACTTTTCCTAACTCTTTTCCTCTTGCTTTGGACTCTAACTTGCATGATTTGAATGAAACTAACCCCGGACTAACGTTGTTTTCAGCAGAACTACCATGGTGTTGTTTTTGTGCAGAAATAAAAGTTCTCGGAATGGAACGAAACTTTGCGAGGAATTTTTATATAATATATAAGAATTTTTGGAACCAAGACCTACCGGAGAGGGGCACCTGGGTGGGCACAACCCACCAGGGCGCGCCCGGGGTGGGTTGTCCCCACCTGGTGGCCCCGCAGACCCTGAAACCGACGCTATAAAATCCTATTTTTCCAGAAAAAATCAGGGAGAAAGAATTATTGTGATCCACAAGACGGAGCCGCCGTCACCTCCTGTTCTTCATCCGGAGGCTAGATCTGGAGTCCGTTTGGGGCTCCGGAGAAGGGGATCTTCGTTCTTCTTCATCACCAACTCTTCTCCATCGCCAATTCCATGATGCAACCCACCGGGAGTGATTAATTCCTTCGTAGGCTCGCTGGTCGGTGAGGAGTTGGATGAGATTCATCATGTAATCGAGTTAGTTTTGTTAGGGCTTGATCCCTAGTATCCACTATGTTCTTAGATTGATGTTGCTATGACTTTGCCATGCTTAATGCTTGTCACTTTGGGCCCGGGTGCCATGAACTCGGATCTGAATCGTTTATGTTATCATCATTATATCCATGCTCTAGATCCGATCTTGCAAGTTATAGTCACCTACTATGTGTTATGATCCGGCAACCCCGGAGTGACAATAGTTGGGACCACTCCCGGTGATGACCGTTGTTTGAGGAGTTCATGTATTCACTATGTGTTAAGGCTTTGTTCCGGTTCTCTATTAAAAGGAGGCCTTAATATCCCTTAATTTCCAATTGAAACCCCGCTGCCACGGGAGGGTAGGACAAAAGATGTCATGCAAGTTCTTTCCATAAGCACGTATGACTATTTACGAAATACATGCCTACATTATATTGATGAACTGGAGCTAGTGCCGTACCACCCTAGGTTATACCTGTCTCATGATGAATATCATCCAACAAGTCACCGATCCAATGCCTACGAATTTATCTTATATTGTTCTTGCAAAGTTATTACTCCTATCATCACTGTTACACTAGCTATAAAAATACTGCTATCACTGTTACTGTTACTGTTGCTGTTGTCACTACTATCAAAACAATCATATCACTTTGCTACTAATTACTTGATGCAGATAATTAATCTCCAGGTGTGGTTGAATTGACAGCTCAGCTGCTAATACCTTCAAATATTCTTTGGCTCCCCTTGTGTCGAATCTATAAATTTGGGTTGAATACTCTACTCTCGAAAACTTTTGCGATCCCCTATACTAGTAGGTTATCAGCTGGTACTTTGCATCAGTCAGATTTTCAAACGCTGCAGAACACAAAGAGAAAGTCACAATCTAGTAAAAGTCTATGGCATTAGTGCAGAAAAGACTATGAATCAGATACATACCACAATCAGGAGTAGGAAGAATCCTATGGCCACCACGGTAAGTCTCAACTTTCACATCAAACACAGAGTGGTCTAGAGTGAATACGACACGATCTCCAGCAGAAAGGGCATAGTCCTGGGTAAGTTCATTCCAAGCTGCACCACAGAACTTAGAGTAATGGCCTCGGTGCTTAAAGACATCAGCATAAGATCTACTCTCAAAGGTAAGCAGAGCAGGCTCAATCCTCTTGTAGCTTGGCATCTAGGCAACATTCATGTGCTCCTGAATGTAAGCAACTAATAAAGCCCTCACATTGCATGGGATGTACTGTATTGAACAAAGAACAAAGTCAATACAAAGGAATATACACTACAGGAATCAGCTATTTTGCCGCCTGCCACGGCGGACGGCAAAGGCATGAACGGCAGACGGCAAAGGCCTTTGCCGTCCGCGGCGGACGGTAAAAGGCTCCGGCAAAGTAGGCTACGGTAAACAGCTACTTTGCCGTCTGCTTCCTGACGGCTGACGGCAAAGGCCCTTTGTCGTCTGCGGCGGACGGCAAAGAGAGTGGACGGCAATAATTGCGCTGTCAGTCCGTTAAGTGGCTAACAGCATGTCTTTGCCATCCGCCGCTGACGGCAAAATTTCTAGTGTCTTTGCCGTCCGCCGTATGATGTTATCTACACGTCACTACATGGCAGGTTCTTTGCCGTCTGCCACTGATGGCAAAGTCTTTGTCGTCTGCCACTGTAGGCAAACTGGCCAAATGGGTCAGCTCCCAGGAAGCACAGCTGGATGCCACATGTCTTCTTTGCCGTCCGCGGCAGACGGCAAAGAGCCCGTTGCCGTCGGTGGCAGACGGCAAAGAGCCTGCATATTGGCTCTTTTATCTGTTTTTTATTAAATCCAACAATTTTCATCACAAATATATATGACATATATAGATATATTTCAAAAGGCCATTACAGAGCAAACATATAAGATATCCAACACATAACTTCATCATCCAACCATATATATTACATGCATAGTTCCATCATACATAAGAAGTTCAACATAGAGGCATCCAACCATATATATTACAATAGTTTCATCCAACGATACATGCATAGTTCAATGATACAAAAGAAACAGAGAAAGGGATAAGGAGCACTCCATCTATGCAAGCTTTCGTCAAGTGAATGAAATCTGCAAAATGAAAAATAAGAAAGTTAGAACAAGAAGAGTAGAACAAGAAGAAGAGTAGAACAAGAAGAAGACTAGAACAAGAAGAGTAGAACAAGAAGAAGACTAGAACAAGAAGAGTATGTCATTTATGAGCTAACTTACGTGAAATGGATCGTTTTTTAGCTAACTTACGTGAAATGGATCGTTTTTTAGCTAACTTAGGTCAAATGGATCGTTTTTTAGGTAACTAAGGTGAAATGGATCGTTTTTTAGCTAACTTAGGTGAAATGGATCGTTTTTAGGTAACTAAGGTGAAATGGATCGTTTTTTTAGCTAACTTAGGTGAAATGGATCGTTTTTTAGCTAACTTAGGTGAAATGGATCATTTATGAGCTAACTTAGTTGAAATGGATCGTTTTTTAGCTAACTTAGGTGAAATGGATCATTTATGAGCTAATTTAGTTGAAATGGATCTTTTTGAGCTAACTTAGGTGAAATGGGTCATTTAAGAGCTAATTTAGGTGAAATGGATCATTTTTTAGCTAACTTGGTGAAATGGATCGATTATGAGCTAAATTAGTTGAAATGGATCATTTATGAGATAACCTAGGTAAGATGGGTCATTTTGGAGTTAACCTAGGTGAAATGGGTCATTTTAAAGCTAACGTAGGTAAAATGGATCATTTAGGAGCTAATCTAGGTAAAATGGGTCATTTTTTAGCTAACTTGGATGAACTGGATCATTTATAAGCTAACCTAGGTAAAATGGGTCATTTTAGAGCTAACTTAGGTAAAATGGATCGTCTATGAGCTAACTAAGCTAATTATGCAATTTTTGACATAAGTAAGCTAAGTACAGATCATTTTAGAGCTAACTTAGGTAAAATGGATGGTTTTGGAGGTCAGTAAGCTTATTAAGTCATTTTGGAGGAGAAGAAGCTAAGTCTCGGTCATTATGGTAAGCATTGGAGGAAATAAAGCTAAGTCTAGGTCTTTATGCATGTGTTAAGCAAAACACTAGATAAACTTACCAAGATCCAGGAGGTGTAGGAGCGGGGTGGCTCGTGTCGGTAGCTGGAGAAGGATCGTGCAATGCTTGTCTGGAGTTACGCTGCACCAAAGATCATTTTCAATGTCTTGTTAGCATGATGACACTCAAATGTTAAGACTAGCAAGTAATCTCCATTCAAATAAAACTCACCGTGGTCCCAGGAGCAATCACTAGCATCGGCGGAGCGGTCTGACCTGCCTTCTCGCACACAGACTGCACATTTGGTTTTGACGACTCAGTCATACTAGTTAGTAATGAGACAAACACTACATGAATGTTTTGGCTAATCTGCAGAAGAAACTTACCACAAGGAGCTCGTACATGGCCCTTGCCTGCATGTCATTCCGTGCCCTCTCCTCCTCCATCATCTTTGCCGTCCTCTCCTCCAACTCCCGCTGCCTCTCCGCCGCCTCCGCCAGAAGTTTCTCAGTTCTATCTCTCTCACTCCGTATAGCAGCCTGCAACACCACTCACATGAGCATTTGTAATCATTGATGGAAGCGCACACAATGTAATGGAGAAAGATAACTGAGTACGTATCACTAACCTTGATGGCGAGTTGCACTGGCCGTTCACGAGGCCTTATCTCAGGAGCGGAGCTCGACTGGCGCGCCTTGATCTCCGGGAGAGTGCTAGGACAACGGATAAGTCCATCTCCAATGGCTATGGAGCCATGGGACCTCCCGCCACCAGATATCATCACCAGCTCTGGATCAATGGGACACTGGCTCAGGTTAAAGTCCTCCCCTTTCCTCGCCTTCCCCTCATCTCTATATCTCATGAGCTTGTTGTGGGAGGAGATGTTGGTGAAGTTGTTTGCATCATCGAGGTCAGACTGAGAGAAAGCCTTGACTTTCTTGAAAGAGGCAGTGTGGGCCATGGCATACAGGTCGTACACCTCTGGCACCTTATCCGCCTTATTGTAGCGTGCCTGAAAGAGAGAAACAATGAAAATTAGTAATTAAAGGGCTCAAGCTAGCATGATGAATGAATTGCATGAATCATGAAGCAAACCACATACCCAGTTGCGCCCGAACTCATATAAGTTGGAGCTGCCTTGATGGTGTGGCACACCTTCCATTTGGGCAGGTTTGTCCTTGGCCTCTTTGTGGAGGGCTAGCCATTGTTGTGAGCACCACTCATCGACCAACACCTCCCAACAATCCATCCGATCCGCACACCATCTCGGAGGCGCCTAAGTTAGCAAATAGAAACTTGAGCGCTACGGCTAAGAATTACTAAATGAAGGAACTCAGTGTGCATCACGGCCTATCACATAGCGCCTCCAGATCGACTCTAGCCTTAGTATTATCCTTTGACTTCCCATCTATGCCGAACAATGTACCAAAAAGTGCCTCGGCGATATTCTTCTTAGTGTGCATCACGTCGATGTTGTGTGGGCAAAGGAGGTCTTTGAAGTAAGGCAGATCCCATAAGCATGTTTTGCGAGTCCACGCGTGCTTAGTATTATACCCCTTGAAGTACCCTGGACGTTGTGGATCTGGCTCGAGAGCGTTTAACTGATCCAGGGTCTGTTGGCCTGTCAATGCAGGTGGTGCAGAGTTTTTGACAACTCTACCCCTGATGAAGTTCTTCTTGTCTTTCCTGAACTTATGGCGAGGATCCAGGAACTGTCTATGCATGTCGAAGCAAGAAAACTTGCGCCCGGCCTGAAGCCAACGAAACTCAAGAGCTCCCTTGCATGTGGGGCACAGGAACCTTCCATGCACACACCAGCCAACGAATAGCGCATACGCCGGCAAGTCATGCGTCGAGTACATGTACCAGACACGCATTATGAAGTTCCGTTTGCTAAAGGCGTCGTATGTCTTGAACCCATTATCCCAGGCTTCTTGCAATTCGTCCTTAAGCGGCTGCATGTACACATTCATATTTTTGCCCGAATAGTTGGGTCCTGGAATTATCAACGTCAGGAAAATGTTCTTTCTTTGCATAATCTGTCTGGGGGGGAGATTGAGTGGAAAGACAAATACGGGCCAACAACTGTATTGGGCTGCCGTCATACCAAACACACTGAACCCATCCGTGCTGACGCCGACTCGAGGATGCCTCGGATCTGCCGCTTTGTCAGCATGTAATTCATCAAACTTTTTCCACGCAACACCATCCGATGTGTGTACCATCATCAGATTCCCATCTGCATCTAGTTCGGTTCTTTTGCCTGTTTTGTGCCATGTCATCTGTCTGGCCGTCTCTTCGACCATGAAAAGACGTTGAAGTCTTGGTACGATTGGCATATACCGAAGAACACAAACGGGGATTTTGGTCTGTGTCTTCTCACCCATACTGTTGTCTACCACAATATACCTGGAAGACTTGCAAATGGGACAATAGTTCAAGTTCGCATAGTCAAGCCAAAATAAGGCTCATCCTTTCTCACAGGCATGTATCTTCTCATAGGGCATCTTCAGTGCACGGAGGATTTTGTCCGACTGGTACAGGTTTGCAGGCATTACATGGCCTTTGGGTAGAAAGCGTCCAAATACTGTCATAATTGCGTCATAGCATTCTCTACCCAAGTTGAACTGAGCCTTCAGAGCCATTACTTGTGAGATGGCATCCAACTGACAAAGCTCAGTGTGCTCGTGGAGCGGACGTTTCAAAGACTCCAACATTTCATTGAAGGCCTTTGCAGATTCCTCCATCTCCTCGTCCGAATCCCGAGCATCATCATAGCCTTGCACCATGTTTTCCATCCCGGTACCATGCTCGTCAGTGCGACGACGATCCACCTCAGCTCGGTCACGTTGGGCAGACTCACCATGAAATGTCCACACCGTATAATCGGGCGTAAAACCACTCTTCTGCAGGTGTTTGCCCATTTCAGCCTCTGTCTTCTTTTCCCAATTGCCGCACCGGAAACAGGGGCACCAGGTTTTCTTTTCGCCATTTGCAAATGCGGCTTGCACAAACCCCTTAGTTTTTGTGAACCATTCAGTGCTCCATTTGTTCTGACCAGTGTGACTGGTATACATCCACGCATGGTCACTCATCTTGACTTTCAGAGCTACTGGGCACACAACAATTATATATGTAATTCACCATGTATATATTCATTAGTTGATCTACTTGGTCAATTTTATTACGTCCATGCAACCTACAGTCTAATAGGTAATGATAGATCCTAATCCAACCCGTGTATGTGTAGATTGGGTTCATTTTCCCATGCTATGCTCCGGATCCGACGCAAAATTTCGGCAGCACCTCCCCGCTGTTCTCCTGATACACGTCTCTGCAATAAACAGAGAGGATGTGTACCCGGAGAACAACAGGGGAGGCACTGATGAAATATATGCGTAGGATCCGGAGCAAAGCATATGGGAAAACGAACCCAATCTACACATACTCGGGCTGTCCATGGATAGCGTTGGACAATTCGAAAGAATCAAGGTTATAAATATGCAAATGCATGCATTTTTATAACTATGATGCTTTCGAACGGGAGACACATATTGGTTACGCATACTGATGATTCAAGACACATATATAGCTAGCTATCAAGTTTCATCGGAATAGATCAAATAATTAATGGGGGAGGAGGACTTGTCATTTGTGCTCACCCACGAACGAAGGGGCAGAGCTCGTCAAACGCACGGCGAGGTCGTCGAACACCAAACCTCGCAGTGATGAAACAACTGCACATTTAAAACTACACGATCAACACAATTATATATGATGTTTTTCATAACAAAATCGAAAAATATATGACCTAACTAATAATTCACAAATATATGACCCCGTCGGCCTCTGGAAGGCCAAAGAACACATTTTTGGGAGGTGTCAGTGGTCGGGGTGTCCTGTCGTGTCGGGGTGCCGTGTCGGGGTCGGGGTCGGGGTGTCGGGTCGGGGTGCCGGGTCGGGGTCGGGGTGTCGTGTCGGTGTCGGGGTGTTGTTTCGGGGTCGGGTCAGGCTCGGGGTCAGGGTGTCGGGTCAGGCTCGGGGTCGGGGTGTCGGGTCAGGCTCGGGGTCGGGGTGTCGGGTCAGGCTCGGGGGGTCGGGGTGTCGGTGTCGGGGTCGGGGTCGGGGTGTCGAGGTCGGGGTCAGGGTCAGGGTGTCGGGGTCGGGGTCTCGGGGTCTGGGTGTCGTGTCAGGGTGTCGGGTCGGGGTCTTTTTTCCTTTTCTTCTTCTTCCTCTTCTTCCTTTTCTTCCTTTTCTTCCTTTTTTTTCCTTCTTCTTCTTCTTCTTCCTCCTTTCCTTTTTCCTCTTCTTCTTCTCCTCCTCTCCTGTTTTTCTTCTTCTTCTTCTTCCTCTTCTTCTTTTTTCTTCTCCTCCTCTTCTTCTTCTTCTTCCTTTCCTTTTTCCTCTTCTTCTTCTCCTCCTCTCCTGTTCTTTTCTTCTTCTTCTTCCTTTTCTTCTTTTTTCTTCTCCTCCTCCTCTTCTTCTTCTTCCTTTCCTTTTTCCTCTTCTTCTTCTCCTCCTCTCCTGTTTTTTTCTTCTTCTTCTTTTTCTTTCCTAAAACTGAACTAAACCTAAAACTAAACCTAAATCTAATCTAAACATAAACCTAGAACTAAAAAAACAGAAGAAAAAAAAGGAAAAAACTAAATCTAAACCTAAAACAAAACTAAAACTAAACCTAAAACTAAAACTAAAACTAAAACTAAATCTAAACTAAACATAAACCTAAAACTAAAAAAACAGAAGAAAAAAAGGAGAGGTAGAGCTCACCTGGGCCGGTGGAGGAGGTGGCCGGTGGAGGAGGGGGGCGGGGCGGCCTGGAGCGGCGGCGCCGGTCCCAGGGCGGTGGGGCGCGGGGGGGCGGGGCGCGGCGGGGGCGACGGGGCGGGCGGCCGGTGGAGCAATGGCGCCCGGGGCGGTGGGGCGCGGGGGGCCGGGTCGCCAGGGGGCCTGGGCGCGGCAGCGCCGAGACGGGGCGGGGGGGGGCGGGGCGCCGGGGGGCCGGGGCGCGGCGGGGGCGACGGGGCGGGCGGCCGGTGGAGCGACGGCGCCCGGGGTGGTGGGGCGCGGGGGGGCCGGGTCGCCAGGGGGCTGGGCGCGGCGGCGCCGAGACGGGCCGGGGCGATGGGGCGGTGGGGCGACGGGGCGGGGGGGACGATGGGGCGGCGGGGCGGTGGTGCGACCGGGCGGCGGCGAGTGGTGTGGGGGCGGCGGCGCGCGTGTGTGGGAGGGAAACAGAGAGATAGAGGGGGGGTGGGGTGCGCCGGCCGTTAGATACGTTCCGTTAATCTTTGCCGTCCGCCACCTTTGTCGTCCGCTATTGTGCGCTTTGCCGTCCGCTAGCGGACGGCAAAGAGGGGGGCCGTTAAGTATTTTTTAACCCGCTCCTCAGTGGGGCTCCCCTCCCTCTTTGCCGTCTGCTAGCGGACGGCAAAGATTCTTTGTCGTCAGCTAGCAGACGGCAAAGAACAGGCTGATGGCAAAGGCTTTCTTTGCCATCAGCCTGTTCTTTGCCATCCGCTTTCAGGCAGCTGATGGCAAAGAGCTTCTTTGACGTCCGCTAGCAGACGGCAAAGAGCTGGCAGATGGCATAGTAGCTGATTCCAGTAGTGATACAACAAAAAGGTGCAAATAAAAATTGCATACTAACAAATCTAAACTTACATTTGTATAACAACATCAAGAAAATTCAGACTATCTCATAAGATACAGTGGATTATAGGTACTAGGACATACTAAAATACATAAAACGACAAATAAAAAATCAAAAAAGGTACAATAAGAGAACTTGCACCCTCATCGTGGTAAAAAATGCATGTGCTACGCATCAGGAAAGTTTATACAAAAGACCTCGTCATAGTTCAATTACGAAAGGAAAAGAAGTTGCATACTCACAAATCTAAACTTGTACACCCATTAGACCAGCAAAAAATAAATATATACTAACATCAAATGATCAACTACTCAGTGCAAAAAGCACTTGAATATCCCCCTGGACTAAAAATCACAGTATACATTGGATACACATAAAAATCTAAAACTTGCGTGCAATCTACAACGGCGAAAAGATCCAGGCGTATTTGACACCGGGTTTCACTTAAAAAAAGTGTGTATTCATGAATATCAACTGAAGAATCTTATCGTTGCATCATACTAAACTTGCACTCATTTTACAACGGCAAAAAATGAGTTAAAGTAGGCTATCACTATAGGAATCATGCACTTTGCCGTCTGCCATGGCTGACGGCAAAGGCCTTTGCCGTCTGCCATGGCTGACGGCAAAGGCCTTTGCCGTCAGCCAGCAGACGGCAACAGGTTTGACTAAATAGGCTACGGCAAAGGGTTCTTTGCCGTCAGCTGGCAGACGACAAAGATAAAATGGTCTTTGTCGTCTGCTAGCGGACGACAAAGGACCTGAACAGCACACGTGGCAGCTTAGGGCTATTAAGGGGTTAACGGTGCGCTTTGCCGTCTTCTGACAGACGACAAAGATGCAAAGTTCTTTGCCGTCTGCCAACATACGACAAAGAAACCATATAGGCCAGCCAAGTGCCCCCTAGGTTGCACAAGTAGCTGCCACGTGGTAGCTTTGCTATCCGCTGGCTGATGGCAAAGCTCTTTGTCGTCTGCCAACAGACGGCAAAGTGCCTGTATAGCCCCTGTTTTTTTTCTTAAATTCATTCAATTAGAATTTCACACACACACACACACACACACACACACACACACACACACACACACATTTCAAAATAATTTCAACAAGCATACCAACAATAAGTTTCCAACAACATAAGAAACATACAAGTTTCCAATAGCACATCCAACATACAATGATTCCCAACAAGAAGTTTCCAACAACATATCCATATATACATACATATCCAAAGGAAGTTTCCAACAAGTTTCCATAAACAAAAAGGAAGCACAAGGAGAAGAGTACACTCCATCAATGCAAGCTTCCTCGTCTAAAGCAAATATGCAAATTGGGAAAGATGAAAGTTAGAAGAAGAAGAAGAAGAAGAAGAAGAAGAAGAAGAAGAAGAAGAAGAAGAAGAAGAAGAAGAAGAAGAAGAAGAAGAAGAAGAAGAATAAGACTAGCTAGAAGAAAAAGAAGAAAAGGAAGAAGAAAAAGAAGAAGAATTTATCTTCTCTTTCTTGTTCTCCTCTCCTCTTCTTTATCTTCTTCTTCTTATAACTAAGCTAGGTAAAAATGCTAAGTGTGTAGGTCATTTTAGAGCTAAGTTATGTAAATATGTCATTTTGGAGCTAACCTAGGTAAAATGGATCATGTTGGAGCTAACCTAGGTAAACTTGGTCATTTGGGAGCTAACCTAGGTAAAATGGATCATACTGGAGCTAACCTAGGTAAAATTGGTCATTTTGGGAGCTAACCTAGCTAATTATGCCATTTTTGAGTTAACAAAGCATATTATGCCATTTTTGACATAAGTAAGCTAAGTATAGGTCTTTCTTGAGCTAACCCAGGTAACTAAGCATATTAGAGCTAACTTAGGTCATTTTGGAGCTAACTTAGGTAAAATTGATCATTTTGGAGCTAATTAGGCTTACTATGTCATTTTCGAGGAAAATAAGCTAACTATATGACATATATGAGGTTACCAAGATTGTTATGCCATTTCAAACCTAAGTAAGCTAATTATTTATGAGAGCAGCGTTTCGGTGCCCGGGTGCATCTGCACCCGGTCAAAAAAAATTCGTAAAAAATTCAAAAAAATTCAAAAAATTCCAAACAAAATTAGGGTGGTAGAAAATTTGATGCGTGAGGTACGCTCCAATTTTCAAAACATTTGGACTTCTGTGCAGCTCTCAGCAAAAAAGACAAATCAGACCAGAATAGTACGTGAACAGTATACATTTTCACAGACCTCCGATTTGTCTTTTTTGCTGAGAGCTGCACAGAAGTCCAAATGTTTTGAAAATTGGAGCGTACCTCACGCATCAAATTGTCTACCACTCTAATTTTTTTTGGAACTTTTTTGAATTTTTCTAGTATTTATTTTGATTTTTTTCGTGAGCGCAGGTGCAGATGAGCTCGGGCTCAGATTCGAATTTTCCATTATGCCATTTTTACACAATTAAGCTAAGTATATGTCATTATTGAGCAAACCTAGGTAACTAAGCATATTAGAGATAACTTAGCATATTAGAGCTAACTTAGGTCATTTTGGAGGAAACAAAGCTAAGTATGGATCATTCTGGAGATAACGTATTTTTTTCATCTTTCTTCTTTCTTCTTAACCAAAATTAAACCTAAAGTTCCTTGTGGTGTGATCACATTGGAGTACTTATGGCAACAATCATAGTTGCACCATTTTTTAGGTGGCTCTAGGTTGACATACTAGAGCTGAGCACAAGATGTATCCTTGGTATGTGGATTTAGGTGGCTCTAGGTTGACATACAGGTGACCGATCCTTGGTATGTGGATTTTCCCCTTGTCATGTTTTGTCTGCCATTTTGAGATTAACACACACCAAGCAAACAAACATACCTCAAATCAGAAACTAAGGGCAGTGTCCTAAAATCAATTTACTTTGTATGCAAATCAGAACAAGTACCACATCACATTACCATAGGATCCTATTACAAAAAAGGTATGGAAACGCAAGTGAAGGAAATATGCCCTAGAGGCAATAATAAAGTTATTATTTATTTCCTTATATCATGATAAATGTTTATTATTCATGCTAGAATTGTATTAACTGGAAACATAATACATGTGTGAATACATAGACAAGCAGAGTGTCACTAGTATGCCTCTACTTGACTAGCTCATTAATCAAAGATGGTTATGTTTCCTAGCCATGAACAAAGAGTTGTTATTTGATTAACGAGATCACATCATTAGTTGAATGATCTGATTGACATGACCCATTCCATTAGCATAGCACCCGATCGTTTAGTATGTTGCTATTGCTTTTATCCATGACTTATACATGTTCCTTTAACTATGAGAATATGCAACTCCCGTTTACCATAGGAACACTTTGTGTGCTACCAAACGTCACAACGTAACTGGGTGATTATAAAGGTGCTCTACAGGTGTCTCCGAAGGTACATGTTGGGTTGGCATATTTCGAGATTAGGATTTGTCACTCCGATTGTCGGAGAGGTATCTCAGGGCCTTCTCGGTAATGCACATCACATAAAGCCTTGCAAGCATTGCAACCAATGAGTTAGTTGCGAGATGATGTATTACGGAACGAGAAAAGAGACTTGCCGGTAACGAGATTGAACTAGGTATTGGATACCGACGATCGAATCTCGGGCAAGTAACATACCGATGACAAAGGGAACAAACGTATGTTGTTATGCGGTCTGACCGATAAAAGATCTTCGTAGAATATGTAGGAGCCAATATGGGCATCCAGGTCCCGCTGTTGGTTATTGACCGGAAACGTGTCTCGGTCATGTCTACATTGTTCTCGAACCGTAGGGTCCGCACGCTTAAGGTTACGATGACAGTTATTATGAGTTTATGCATTTTGATGTACCGAAGGAGTTCGGAGTCCAGGATGTGATCATGGACATGACGAGGAGTCTCGAAATGGTCGAGACGTAAAGAATGATATATTGGAAGCCTATGTTTGGACATCGGATGCATTCCAGGTAAAATCAGGATTTTACCGGAATACCGGGAGGGTTACCGGAACCCCCCGGGAGCATAATGGGCCAACATGGGCCTTGGAGGAGAAGTGAGAGGGCAGCCCTAGGGGCTGCGCGCCTCCCCCCTTCCCCTAGTCCTATTAGGACTAGGAGAGGTGGGCACCCCCCTCTCCTTCTCTCTCCCCCTTGGAGAATCCTAGTCCAACTAGGATTGGGGGGGAATCCTACTCCCAGAGGGAGTAGGACTCTCCTGGCGCGCCTAGCTTGGCCGGCCAGCCCCTCCCCCTTGGCTCCTTTATATACGGGGGCAGGGGGCACCCCAAAGACACACAAGTTGATCTACGGATCGTTCCTTAGCCGTGTGCGGTGCCCCCTTCCACCAAATTCCACCTCGATCATATTGTAGCAGTGCTTAGGCGAAGCCCTGCGCCGGTAACACATCAAGATCGTCACCACGCCGTCGTGCTGACGGAACTCTTCCTCGACGCTTTGCTGGATCGGAGCCCGGGGATCGTCATCGAGCTGTACGTGTGCTAAAACTCGGAGGTGCCGGAGTAACGGTGCTGTGATCGGTTGGATCGCGAGGAGAACGTACGACTACTTCCTCTACGTTGTGTCAACGCTTCCACTTCGGTCTACGAGGGTACGTAGACAAACACTCTCCCCGCTCGTTACTATGCATCACCATGATCTTGCGTGTGCGTAGGAAAATTTTTGAAATTACTACATTCCCCAACAGTGGCATCCGAGCCTAGGTTTTTATGGTATGATGTTATTTGCACGAGTAGAACACAAGTGAGTTGTGGACGATACAAGTCATACTGCCTACCAGCATGTCATACTTTGGTTCAGCGGTATTGTTGGACGAGACGATCCGGACCAACCTTACGCGTACGCTTACGCGAGACCGGTTCCCTCGACGTGCTTTGCACATAGATGGCTTGCGGAAGACTGTCTCTCCAACTTTAGTTGAACCGAGTGTGGCTACGCCCGGTCCTTGATAAGGTTAAAACGGAGTCTATTTGACAAACTATCGTTGTGGTCTTGATGCGTAGGTAAGATGAGTTCTTGCTTAAAGCCCGTAGCAGCCACGTAAAACTTGCAACAACAAAGTAGAGGACGTCTAACTTGTTTTTGCAGGGCATGTTGTGATGTGATATGGTCAAGACGTGATGCTAAATTTTATTGTATGAGATGATCATGTTTTGTAACCGAGTTATCGGCAACTGGCAGGAGCCATATGGTTGTCGCTTTATTGTATGCAATGCAATCGCGATGTAATGCTTTACTTTATTACTAAGCGGTAGTGATAGTCGTAGAAGCATAAGATTGGCGAGACGACAACGATGCTGTGATGAAGATCAAGGTGTCGCGCCGGTGACGATGGTGATCATGACGGTGCTTCGAAGATGGAGATCACAAGCACAAGATGATGATGGCCATATCATATCACTTATATTGATTGCATGTGATGTTTATCCTTTTATGCATCTTATCTTGCTTTGGTTGACGGTAGCATTATAAGATGATCTCTCACTAAATTATCAAGAAGTGTTCTCCCTGAGTATGCACCGTTGCGAAAGTTCTTCGTGCTGAGACACCACGTGATGATCGGGTGTGATAGGCTCTACGTTCAAATACAACGGGTGCAAAACAGTTGCACACGCGGAATACTCAGGTTTAACTTGACGAGCCTAGCATATACAGATATGGCCTCGGAACACAGAGACCGAAAGGTCGAGCGTGAATCATATAGTAGATATGATCAACATAGTGATGTTCACCATTGAAACTACTCCATCTCACGTGATGATCGGACATGGTTTAGTTGATTTGGATCACGTAATCACTTAGAGGATTAGAGGGATGTCTATCTAAGTGGGAGTTCTTAAGTAATATGATTAATTGAACTTAAATTTATCATGAACTTAGTACCTGATAGTACCTTGCTTGTCTATGTTGTGTAGATAGATGGCTCGTGCTGTTGTTCCGTTGAATTTTAATGCGTTCCTTGAGAAAGCAAAGTTGAAAGATGATGGTAGCAATTACACGGACTGGGTCCGTAACTTGAGGATTATCCTCATTGCTGCACAGAAGAATTACGTCCTGGAAGCACCGCTGGGTGCCAGGCCTGGTGCAAGAGCTACGCCAGATGTTGTGAACGTCTGGCAAAGCAAAGCTGATGACTACTCTATAGTTCAGTGTGCCATGCTTTACGGCTTAGAACCGGGACTTCAACGACGTTTTGAACACCATGGAGCATATGAGATGTTCCAGGAGTTGAAGTTAATATTTCAAGCAAATGCCCGGATTGAGAGATATGAAGTCTCCAATAAGTTCTATAGCTGTAAAATGGAGGAGAACGGTTCTGTCAGTGAGCATATACTCAGAATGTCTGGGTATAACAATCACTTGATTCAACTGGGAGTTAATCTTCCGGATGATTGCGTCATTGACAGAATTCTCCAATCACTGCCACCAAGCTACAAAAGCTTCGTGATGAACTATAATATGCAAGGGATGACCAAAACTATGCCCGAGCTCTTCGCGATGCTAAAAGCCGCGGAGGTAGAAATCAAAAAGGAGCATCAAGTGTTGATGGTTAACAAAACCACTAGTTTCAAGAAAAAGGGCAAAGGGAAGAAAAAGGGGAACTTCAAAAAGAACAGCAAGCAAGTTGCTGCTCAGGAGAAGAGACCCAAGTCTGGACCTAAACCTGAAACTGAGTGCTTCTATTGCAAGCAGACTGGTCACTGGAAGCGGAACTGCCCCAAGTATTTGGCGGATAAGAAGGATGGCAAGGTTAACAAAGGTATATATGATATACATGTTATTGATGTGTACCTTTCTAATTCTCGCAGTAGCACCTGGGTATTTGATACTGGTTCTGTTGCTAATATTTGCAACTCAAAACAGGGGCTACGGATTAAGCGAAGATTGGCTAAGGACGAGGTGACGATGCGCGTGGGAAATGGTTCCAAAGTCGATGTGATCGCGGTCGGCACGCTACCTCTACATCTACCTTCGGGATTAATATTAGATCTAAATAATTGTTATTTAGTACCAGCGTTGAGCATGAACATTATATCTGGATCTTGTTTGATGCGAGACGGTTATTCATTTAAATCAGAGAATAATGGTTGTTCTTTTTATATGAGTAATATCTTTTATGGTCATGCGCCATTAAAGAATGGTTTGTTCTTACTTAATCTCGATAGTAGTAATACACATATTCATAATGTTGAAGCCAAAAGATGCAGAGTTAATAATGATAGTGCAACTTATTTGTGGCACTGCCGTTTAGGTCATATCGGTGTAAAACGCATGAAGAAACTCCATACTGATGGAATTTTGGAGTCACTTGATTATGAATCACTTGGCACTTGCGAACCGTGCCTTATGGGCAAGATGACTAAAACACCGTTCTCCGGTACTGTGGAGAGAGCAACAGATTTATTGGAAATCATACATACTGATGTATGTGGTCCAATGAATATTGAGGCTCGTGGCGGATATCATTATTTTCTCACCTTCACTGATGATTTAAGCAGATATGGGTATATCTACTTAATGAAACACAAGTCTGAAACATTTGAAAAGTTCAAAGAATTTCAGAGTGAAGTGGAAAATCATCGTAACAAGAAAATAAAGTTTCTACGATCTGATCGTGGAGGAGAATATTTGAGTTACGAGTTTGGTCTACATTTGAAACAATGCGGAATAGTTTCGCAACTCACGCCACCCGGAACACCACAACGTAATGGTGTGTCCGAACGTCGTAATCGTACTTTACTGGATATGGTGCGATCTATGATGTCTCTTACCGATTTACCGCTATCTTTTTGGGGTTATGCTCTAGAGACGGCCGTATTCACGTTAAATAGGGCACCATCAAAATCCGTTGAGACGACGCCTTATGAACTGTGGTTTGGCAAGAAACCAAAGTTGTCGTTTCTTAAAGTTTGGGGCTGCGATGCTTATGTGAAAAAGCTTCAACCTGATAAGCTCGAACCCAAATCGGAAAAATGTGTCTTCATAGGATACCCAAAGGAGACTATTGGGTATACCTTCTATCACAGATCCGAAGGCAAAATTTTTGTTGCTAAAATCGGAAACTTTCTGGAGAAGGAGTTTCTCTCGAAAGATGTGAGTGGGAGGAAAGTAGAACTTGATGAGATAACAGTATCTACTCCCTTATTGAGAAGTAGTACATCACAGAAATCTGTTCCTGTGACACCTACATCAAATAGGGAGGAAGCTAATGATAATGATCATGAAACTTCAGATCAAGTTTCTACTGAACTTCGTAGATCAGCCAGAGTAAGATCCGCACCAGAGTGGTACGGTAATCCTATTTTGGAAGTCATGTTACTAGACCATGGTGAACCTACGAACTATGAAGAAGCGATGGTGAGCCCAGATTCCGCAAAGTGGCTTGAGGCCATGAAATCTGAGATGGGATCCATGTATGAAAACAAAGTGTGGACTTTGGTTGACTTGCCCGATGATCGGCAAGAAATTGAGAATAAATGGATTTTTAAGAAGAAGACTGACGCTGATGGTAATGTTACTGTCTATAAAGCTCGACTTGTTGCAAAAGGTTTTCGACAAGTTCAAGGGATTGACTACGATGAGACTTTCTCACCCGTAGCGATGCTTAAGTCTGTCCGAATCATGTTAGCAATTGCCGCATTTTATGATTATGAAATTTGGCAAATGGATGTCAAAACTGCATTCCTGAAAGGATTTCTGGAAGAAGAGTTGTATATGATGCAACCAGAAGGTTTTGTCGATCCGAAGGGAGCTAACAAAGTGTGCAAGCTCCAGCGATCCATTTATGGACTGGTGCAAGCTTCTCGGAGTTGGAATAAACGCTTTGATAGTGTGATCAAAGCATATGGATTTATACAGACTTTTGGAGAAGCCTGTATTTACAAGAAAGTGAGTGGGAGCTCTGTAGCATTTCTGATATTATATGTGGATGACATATTGCTGATCGGAAATAATATAGAATTTCTGGATAGCATAAAGGGATACTTGAATAAGAGTTTTTCAATGAAAGACCTCGGTGAAGCTGCTTATATATTGGGCATTAAGATCTATAGAGATAGATCAAAACGCTTAATAGGACTTTCACAAAGCACATACCTTGACAAAGTTTTGAAAAAGTTCAAAATGGATCAGGCAAAGAAAGGGTTCTTGCCTGTGGCACAAGGTGTGAAGTTGAGTAAGACTCAATGCCCGACCACCGCAGAAGATAGAGAGGAAATGAAAAATGTTCCCTATGCTTCAGCCATAGGCTCTATCATGTATGCAATGCTGTGACCAGACCTGATGTGTGCCTTGCTGTAAGTTTAGCAGGAAGGTACCAAAGTAATCCAGGAGTGGATCACTGGACAGCGGTCAAGAACATCCTTAAGTACTTAAGAAGGACTAAGGATATGTTTCTCATTTATGGAGGTGACAAAGAGCTCGTCGTAAACGGTTATGTCGATGCAAGCTTTGACACTGATCCGGACGATTCTAAATCGCAAACTGGATACGTATTTACATTAAACGGTGGAGCTGTCAGTTGGTGCAGTTCTAAACAAAGCGTCGTGGCGGGATCTACATGTGAAGCTGAGTACATAGCCGCTTCGGAAGCAGCTAATGAAGGAGTTTGGATGAAAGAGTTCATATCCGATCTAGGTGTTGTACCTAGCGTATCGGGTCCAATGAAAATCTTTTGTGACAATATTGGTGCAATTGCCTTGGCAAAGGAATCCAGATTTCACAAAAGAACCAAACACATCAAGAGACGCTTCAACTCCATCCGGGATTTGGTCCAGGTGGGAGACATAGAGATATGCAAGATACATACGGAGCTGAATATTGCAGACCCGTTGACTAAGCCTCTTCCACGAGCAAAACATGATCAGCACCGAGACTCCATGGGTGTTAGAATCATTACTTTGTAATCTAGATTATTGACTCTAGTGCAAGTGGGAGACTGAAGGAAATATGCCCTAGAGGCAATAATAAAGTTATTATTTATTTCCTTATATCATGATAAATGTTTATTATTCATGCTAGAATTGTATTAACTGGAAACATAATACATGTGTGAATACATAGACAAGCAGAGTGTCACTAGTATGCCTCTACTTGACTAGCTCATTAATCAAAGATGGTTATGTTTCCTAGCCATGAACAAAGAGTTGTTATTTGATTAACGAGATCACATCATTAGTTGAATGATCTGATTGACATGACCCATTCCATTAGCATAGCACCCGATCGTTTAGTATGTTGCTATTGCTTTTATCCATGACTTATACATGTTCCTTTAACTATGAGAATATGCAACTCCCGTTTACCATAGGAACACTTTGTGTGCTACCAAACGTCACAACGTAACTGGGTGATTATAAAGGTGCTCTACAGGTGTCTCCGAAGGTACATGTTGGGTTGGCATATTTCGAGATTAGGATTTGTCACTCCGATTGTCGGAGAGGTATCTCAGGGCCTTCTCGGTAATGCACATCACATAAAGCCTTGCAAGCATTGCAACCAATGAGTTAGTTGCGAGATGATGTATTACGGAACGAGAAAAGAGACTTGCCGGTAACGAGATTGAACTAGGTATTGGATACCGACGATCGAATCTCAGGCAAGTAACATACCGATGACAAAGGGAACAAACGTATGTTGTTATGCGGTCTGACCGATAAAAGATCTTCGTAGAATATGTAGGAGCCAATATGGGCATCCAGGTCCCGCTGTTGGTTATTGACCGGAAACGTGTCTCGGTCATGTCTACATTGTTCTCGAACCGTAGGGTCCGCACGCTTAAGGTTACGATGACAGTTATTATGAGTTTATGCATTTTGATGTACCGAAGGAGTTCGGAGTCCCGGATGTGATCACGGACATGACGAGGAGTCTCGAAATGGTTGAGACGTAAAGAATGATATATTGGAAGCCTATGTTTGGACATCGGATGCATTCCAGGTAAAATCAGGATTTTACCGGAATACCGGGAGGGTTACCGGAACCCCCCGGGAGCATAATGGGCCAACATGGGCCTTGGAGGAGAAGTGAGAGGGCAGCCCTAGGGGCTGCGCGCCTCCCCCCTTCCCCTAGTCCTATTAGGACTAGGAGAGGTGGGCACCCCCCTCTCCTTCTCTCTCCCCCTTGGAGAATCCTAGTCCAACTAGGATTGGGGGGGAATCCTACTCCCAGAGGGAGTAGGACTCTCCTGGCGCGCCTAGCTTGGCCGGCCAGCCCCTCCCCCTTGGCTCCTTTATATACGGGGGCAGGGGGCACCCCAAAGACACACAAGTTGATCTACGGATCGTTCCTTAGCCGTGTGCGGTGCCCCCTTCCACCAAATTCCACCTCGATCATATTGTAGCAGTGCTTAGGCGAAGCCCTGCGCCGGTAACACATCAAGATCGTCACCACGCCGTCGTGCTGACGGAACTCTTCCTCGACGCTTTGCTGGATCGGAGCCCGGGGATCGTCATCGAGCTGTACGTGTGCTAAAACTCGGAGGTGCCGGAGTAACGGTGCTGTGATCGGTTGGATCGCGAGGAGAACGTACGACTACTTCCTCTACGTTGTGTCAACGCTTCCGCTTCGGTCTACGAGGGTACGTAGACAAACACTCTCCCCGCTCGTTGCTATGCATCACCATGATCTTGCGTGTGCGTAGGAAAAATTTTGAAATTACTACGTTCCCCAACAGCAAGCTGGGGTAAGACATTATATCCATACTGCAATCTTATACTTGCTCAACTATGATCATAGGAGATGCAGCTAACATAGGAGAATAGGTCCTATTTTGACTTGAGGGCTAACAGCATGAGGTTATCATTTATCAAATATACACTGAGTCCATGTTGCGAGTTTGAGGCACACACACACCTTAGCTGTTGTTGAAGTAGGAGATCAGAATGACCAGAACCTGAGTAAAAATGACAACAGCGACATCATAAGCATCAGCTAAACAAAACCTAAAGAAATAAGCATCTGCTAGCAAGAGAAATAAGCCTCAGCTAAACAGTATGTCAACAAACTGATGATAGATATGAAACTTTGTAATGCTCATGTTTCAACTAATAGGGATTCCAAAACTACCAAGACTCAGGCATCTCATCGACAAATAAACTTGAGGTACATTAGCGGTAATAAAATTTGATTACAAACCAGGTGAAATGCTAACATACTCATCTACTACACAAATGTATCAGATTTAGTTCCATGCAAGAGTTGGTTCATGTCTAGAAGAGGAAATGAATGGAATTCTATATAGATAAAAACACATGTAGCAATGTTATACGTAGCAAAACTTCAGTATTTGGTAGTATTAATAATTAAGTAAATGTGTAGACAGTGGAGTGGAACAAGCATATAAATTTTACTAGATATGATCACAGATTCATATGAGGTGTGCATATAAATTTAACTCCATAGGATCACAGAATCGCACAATCACTAGGCCTACCAATCACTTCAACTAAACCTAAAGTAAACTAAAGTAAACCTAAACTAAACCAAACCTAAAGTAAACCTGAACTAAACTTAAAAAACAAAAACCAACACCAAAAAAAATACAAGAGGTCTCACCGAAGCCGGGGGCGCCGGAGCAGTGGGGCGGCCGCGGGGGTGGACGAGGGGGCGCCGTAGCGACCAGGATGGTGGAGGAGAGGGGCGCCGGGGCGGACGGGGCGCCGGAGCAGCGGGGCGGCCGCGGTGGTGGAGGAGAGGGGCACCGGGGCCACCGGGGTGGAGGAGGGGGTGCCGCGGCGATGGGAGTGGCGTGGGGTGGCGGCGGCTCAGGCACGGGGGCGGGGCGGCGCATCGGCGGGGATGGCCCGGGGCGGAGGAGGGGGTCGCCGGGGCAGCGCAGCGACGGGGGTGGCGCGGGGCGGTGGCGGCTCGGGCGCGGGCGGAGAGAGAGGGGGGACAGAGAGATGGGGCGCGAGCGGGCGTCGTTGGAATTTTAGTTAGGGAACGGTTCTTTGACGTTTGCTACCAGACGACAAAGAGCCTAGCTAACGAACGTTAGTTTGGCCACTTTCTTTGTCGTCTGCTAGCGGGCGGCAACGAAGCTTTGTCCTCAGCTAGCGGACGGCAAAGAAAGTGTCTGTTAGGTGGTTCTCGCTAGTGGGCCACCCTCACTCTTTGCCGTCTGCTAGCTGACGGCAAAACTTCTATGTCGTCTGCTAGTTGACGGCAAAGAGCTGGCCGACGACAAACATGACCTTTGCCGTCAGCTTGTTCTTTGCCATCAGTTTTCTATAAGCTGATGGCAAAGACATTCTTTGCCGTCAGCTGGCTGACGGCAAAGAGCTAGCTTATGGCAAAGATCCTGATTCAAGTAGTGTATAAAATAGGATATACTGGATTATATCAAAAGGTTTCAACATTCATGATACTAGGAATGAACACACTAAGCAAACAGGAAGTTTATAGAAACCTCATCACATATAGAAGTAAACGAATTAAACTTGCATACTCATAATTCTAAAATTGCACACACATTAGGGCAACAAAAAAAATACTAGCATCAAAATGGTTTCATTCAACTACTTACTGCAAAAAAGCACTAGGAAAATTGCATACTGATTAAATCTAAACTTGCATTTCTTTAACAACATAAAGAAAATTGAGACTATCCCATAAGATATAGTGGATTATAGGTACTAGGACATACTAAAATATGCAAAACTACAAATACAAAAGATAAAAAAGTTACAATTAGAGAACTTGCACCATCATCATGGTAAAAAAAATGCATGCGCTACGTATTAGGAAAGTTTATACAAAAAGCCTCGTCATAATTCAATTAGAAAAGAAAAGAGAAGTTGCATACTCACAAATCTAAACTTGCACACACATTCGACCAGAAAAAATAAAGCTATACCTACTAATAAAGCAAGGTGCGTTTCTCCAATATTTTCATCCGTTCACCGTCGAAAATAATTTCTGTGTATCCGAGGTGGTACTAAATTTGTGTGCATCTACTAGAAAAGACAAACAATTTCTCCAGAATTTCGCAATTGAGCCGGGCGCACTCCAGCCCAACAAAGCCAACCCAGTAATTATCCTGCCCATGCGTTAAAAATAACTTATTTTCCGCACGCGGTGACAAATAGTTGAAGGTACGCACAGGTCGTCCAAGATTGGGCTGGCCCGTTTCAACTAAATTATTGTGCCTGTGTTTCGTTTTCCTTTTCCCATTTTTGTTTTACTTGAAAAACATATACTATATATATTCAGAATTTAACTTTTTTGTTCCAATATTCAAAAAATCAGCATTACAAAATTTTATTCCTGTTCGCGAAAATATTAGAAACTTAAAAAACTGGTTTCGGAATTTCCTCAAATTTTTTAAAAATGTTGCCATTTAAAAAAGACTCTATTTTAGAATTTTCGAGACTTATTTATAAAAATAATATTTTATAAAATGTTCCATATTAAAAATATTCCTTTTTTAGTGAGAAGTTCTCAAAAACAAAATAATGTTTGTGTCTAAGAAAACATTTTAAAAAATTGTTCTGAATGTTCTCCTTTTGAAAAAATCAATAATGTTGTGTTTTTATAAAAGGTTGATGGTTTCAACATATTGTTTTTGAATTTCAATAACTATTCCAGTTTCTAATTTTGTTTGTGTTTTTCCAAAATTTTATGGAATTTTCGAAAATAAATGTTCACATTTTTAAAAACTGTCCGGGCTTTCAAAAAAATTAACATGAGCACTAAAATAATCAAAGAGAATAAACCATCGTAATTAAGGGACATTCATGCCTGATTATGCTTGTGAAAGAGGGTTTATGCGTTGTAATTAGTAATCCATCCAGTTACATCGTAGTAGGAGTGTTCGAAGCAACCGTGTCTCGATGGTCGTCACACATCCACCAAATGAGGAGGCATGCACAACCCCGAGATGGAGGCGGACGCGAAAGAAAAAGGCATGAGTTGGGTGCTCGCCACCACGCCTACCAACCCCACCACTATCAAGATTTCATGGGCCAAACATGTCCAGTGAGAAGATCGCAACTCCTTGCTCTGTCACCTACCGTTGTGGAGACCGTTCTTTTGGCCACAATCGATTATCTTTTCCGTTGCTTGTTGTAAACAAAATATCTCTCCCATTGCAACGCACGGGCATGTGCTAGTATATACTAACATTAAATGATCAACTACTCGGTGCAAAAAAACACTTGAATATCCCCCTGGTCTAAAAATCACTGTATACATTGGATACACATAAAAATCAAAAACTTGTGCGCAGTCTACAACAGCAAGATCCTGGCGTATTCGACACCGTGTTTCACTTAAAAAAGTGTGCACTCATCAATATCAACTGAGAAATCTGATCGTTGCATCATACTGAACTTGCACTCATTTTACAAAAGCAAAAATGAGTTAAAGTAGGCTATAAAAAAGGATACTGGATTATATCGAAAGGTCTCAACATTCATGATAGTAGGAATGAACACACTAGGCAAACATGAAGTTCATAGAAACCTCATCATATATAGAACTAAAAGAAATTAATCTTTCATACTCATAATTCTAAACTTGCACACACATTAGGGCAGCAAAAAAATAAATACTAGCATTAAAATGGTGTCATTAACTACTTACTGCAAAAAAAGCACTAGAAAAAAACCCCTAATGTAAAAGTCACTTGATAAATTGCATACGCATAATTATAAAACTTGCACACATTCTACAAACAGCAAAATATCCATAGTAACATACAAGGTATCCGGGTCTAAAATTTATTTTATCAACGGCTATTAAGACAGTGAGTTTTACTTAAAAAAGGTTTGTATTCATCAATATCAACTGAAAAATCTTATCCTTTAATATATTAACCTGAACAAAACACATAATCAACCTATATATATATATTCATTGCATATTCACTGTACAAAACTTGCATTCATTTTACAAGAGCAAAAAATCAATCAAACTAGGCTATAAAAAGGATGAAGTGGATTATATCAAATTGTTCAACGTTCGTGATAGTATGAATGCACACACTACGCAACGGGAAAGGATATATAAACCTCCTCATAAAAAGAACTAAAAAAATAAAAATTGCAAACTCATAAATCTAAACTTGCACACACATTACACCACCACAAAAAATTAATACTACCATTGATGATATCATGGAGTACTTACTACAAGCGCTCGTATACGCAAGCATGCACACATTTTGCGTACATGCATCGTTGCTTGCACATGTTTCATGAGAGCACTCAACAAATAGACATACTATTAGGAAAGAGAATTAAAGAGTTCCTATAAAAGAAAACATAAATACAACTCACCATCCTCCTAAAGCAATTCTCATCAAGGACAACATCAAAAGCTTTGGGGGCTCCATGATCTGCAGCAAATGGAACACAGGGGGCACCCGGACAACGACAGAGAGGGCCAACCATAACTGCAAAAAAACAAGTAAATGTGTCAACATCAAATGGTACACATGGGGCATCCTGTCTCTACTCTATCAAAATAATTACATCTCATAGAAAAAGAAAAAGAATTCACAAAATCTACATTGTTGATTACTCAAAAAACCTCCATAAAATCTACTAAACAAGTACAAATTACATGCATGTGTGCATGAATAACTGAAACTTCCAGAAATTCCTCAACAAAAAAATAATATACACACAACCTAGGAACAAGCTGCTACATCAGTTCATGACACCATCCTGCTACTGCATGGACTCAAGACACTATCAGACAAACCATCCTACTACATCATGGATTCGTGACACCATCATTGATTCATCGCACCATCCTGCTACTAGAAAACAATCAATAACGGCATGCAAAAAATGAGATGCACCCTAAAATTTGCATGACAAAAATAATCATAAACCTAAAAAATAACAAGATAACATATAATCTACATGGGTTCAGGTCTAGACCTAGATTATGCATCACAAGTAACAACAGATATACACAAAAAGATTGCCTCTTTAAAAGACATACAAGACATACTGAATTACTCACTTCAAAACCCTAATAATCCTAAACCTAAAACCAATCCCTAAAACAAAATCATTGCACCCCTACAAATCCTAAACATACTTCATGCATTACAACTAAAACAATAAAGATGCCATCACTACCTGAAAAAGTTCAGATGCACCAAGGACTATCCGTCAGCAACCAAAGACCTACAAAGAAATAGAGACAAAACAAAGAGAAAACCTAATTAGAAAGCAGATCTAGCAGTAAAACAACAAATCAAATCTAATTAGCAAGAAGATGAAGCATAAAGGACCGGATCTAGCAAGAAACTACAAGAACCCTAACTCCACGGATCAAACTAAGAGCATGATAAGCGATAATAAAACTAACGCAGAGATGCTCAAGAAGACAAGACAATACCTGATGAGATGCACCAAAACCAAATCCTGAAGCAACAACAAACCCCACCGATTGGAAACTCCTGAAAACACCACAGAAAACCACAAAACTACTGGTGAACAGATCTAGCAAAGAGAAATAGAGAGCGGAAACTGATGAACGGCCCGAGGCAGAGAGGGGGGAAAGAGCAGAAAGCTAGCAACCACGAACCCTAGCTCGGGACGGGAAGAGCAGAAGACACCTAGTGAGGCAGAGAGGGGGGGGGGGGGGGGGGGGAGTGACTGACAAGTATCGACGGGGGAGAGGATAAGCCGAGGAAGACGCGGGCAGTCTGCGTTCCCCCGATAATGGGCCAGGCGGCTAATGGGCGCCCCGCGCCGTCCGAGCCAGGCCGCAGCACGAGATCGACTGACCCAAACCACTGGTCAGTCAACGCTGTCTGGCTAATTGAAGCATAGACTGCAATCAAAAAAATGAAAAAGAAAATGCATCTCAAAGCACCATCCGACGGACCAGAAATCGAATGACGCAAATGTTAAAACTCAGCTGACTGAAAGGTAGCTATTTCACCCCCGAATCGTTCGGACCTTCCTGCACGTACTCTCTTGCCAACCAGTGGCTCACTCCACACATGGATCCTACACCCGATCGAGGGACTGAGATCCAGTGACAGGAGCGTGCCCGTTTCATCTGCACAACCCCTCCTGCGTGTTTCTTCCATCGTTGTTTCGAACTCAACCTGATGCGTGTGCAATGCACGTGACCAGTACGGAGTGGAGCTGCATTAGGTACGTGTGAACCAAAGCTAGCTAGACGATGCTCGCACGTGCTTTAATTGGCCTGCAACGTACCGCTAGTCTAGTCGGCTAGTGATTCACCGATTGCAGGTTAATTTTACACCCACGCTACAATATAACGTGGCAGGTAGACATCATGGTACGTACAGTACATGGGTAGCCAGCTAGCAAGGCTGGCCTGATCGACTGGTCGCCATGACACATGTCATTTCATTGGGTAGCTGCTGGCTGTTGGCCAAAAAGAAAAGAAAGAAAGAAAGGCCTAATGGACAGGCAAGCCAAAACCCATGTCAATTTACTCGCGCGCAAAGCAAAGATGCTTCTGCCTTTTCCCATCTCCTTGTTATGTGGAAACTTGTACTGTGATTCCAGGCACAAATATGTCTATCTCTTTTGGCATAGCATCGGTTGTTCCTAACTTGCTACATGCATACTGGAGAAAAGAGAAAATATGCTCGTTGTGCCATAGTCCACCGCTCTGAAGGTATTTAATCTGATCTTATCCTGGACCCGTCTCCTAGCTAGAAAACAAGCAATAGCTACAAGAACTCCATCGTCTGGAATTAACTGTCACAGAAATGAGCGTATCTAGATGAGCACATGATATGATATGATATGATATGATATGCCCATTGTTTGTGACTTCAGATTGATGGTGAAACAGTAACTCGTGTCGTGGAACTCAAAGAACAACAACTGAATTACCATGCTGGTTTTGATAACTTGGTGGTATATCATACTCATACACAAATAAATCAAGAGAAGCTTTAATCCAGTCATTCCTTTACTGATTTCATCAGAAGATCAACATCCTTCACTGATTTTCTCAAAATAACCAGGGTTCTTCGCTAGTAATATACAGTTATCCCTTTCGGATTTGCTGTAACTCAGCTAGCTGAGTTTCAAGTTTGGTCTCATTCACTTTGTGAACCATCGGATTATTTTGCGTAGCGATTCGTTCTTTTTTTTGGCTGGACAGGTTGTGCCCTGGTTATCGCGGCCCTTATCGTGTTGGGCTTTTCTTGTCTTTTTTTCTCCACTCCACTGCCCGTTGCACTCCCCCTCTCCTCTTTTATTTAAGAGACTGAAGCGTCCTGATTCTGACTTGACTCCATTCCCCACAGCTCCTTTGTTCGTCTTCTGGCTCCCTTCCCCAGAGCGCTATGTTCATCTTCGAATCGGGATACAGAAGGGGAGAGCCGAAAGTGGACAGGAGATCCCCGTTTTGTTCAAGTAAGGCATTCTCCCCACGGTTTCCTTCCCCCACTATTTTTATGTTCTTGTTGTAGTTCTAGGGTTAGTGCAGATGTAATGACTAGAATGGGGAGGTTTGTTAGGGTTTGATGTAGATTTTGTTTTTTGTTTTCTCTTTAGATAGGTGGGCGCATGAGATTAGGGGGTTGATACATTTGTTGTAGTTCTAGGGGTTAATGTAGATGTAATGAATAGAATGGGGAGGTTGTTAGGTATTCATGTAGGTTTTGTTTTTGTTTTATTTTTAGATGGGTGGGCGGATGAGATTTTACGTGGTTGATACATGGTTTCTGACTAGGTTTTTGTGCCTTAGATGGGCAGTAGATTCATGTTTTGATTACATCGTTTTCCTGTTTTTCTGTATGATTGTAGGTGGATCTGCTTTTTTCAGTTAGTATGTTGTCCTCTTTATTTTTTGAGTATTCTACATATGTGTCCTAATTTTTTGATCTATCTGAATGTCTATATATGTAGAAGCAGATAGGTTTTGTTCTGTGATACATATCGGTAGATGATTTTTTTAGTCTGAAAGTCATTTCTTAGTGTTGGTCTAGTAGTGTATACTGTTAGATGATGCAGTAAGGTCTGACGGTCGGAATTTGTGGTGTTAAAATCAATGAAACTCACATTTTCCTTGGAAGTTGAGTTAAAATTACGTTCAAAGAAGTTAACCTAGCACTTCTTTTCTTTTCTTTTTGGAATTTGATTTTGAAAATCACATTTAAAATGTTCTGAATTTCACCAGCGGATAGTAGACGGTTGACTGAAACTTTTGATAGGTTAATTGAAAGTTGACAATAAGTGACAGTGGGTACCCTCTCTGGCACTATGCAGACATTTTTTTAGAAGTGTGAGTTGAATAATTTTTCACATTTCTGTACTGACACCATTTTTTTTACCTTTGCTCGGTTTTCATATATTGACATGATCTTACAGCAGTATCAAACTATCGATGCTTTTTGTTTGGTTTTTCATACTGAAATTTTTGTGCTCCATCTGAGACAAACTCCATCACTTTTGTGTTTCAGTCTGTATCAACTACTTATAGTACCAGAGGCATTTTTTAATTCTGATTTATGTAGTTTCAGAGGGCATTTTATACAGCATCAAATTCATGTGTGTTTATTAATCATGTGTGTGAATGTTTTTTATATACCTGTTATGCTCAAACATTTTTTTATAAGATGTTTTTGTTCTTAATTTTTTATATGGTCAGGATGGTTTGCGCAGTCTGCCACTCATACTGTGGCAACAACATTGTAGAAAGATGGGGAATTTTTGTCAACAACGGCGCCAAGGAATTTGCAGTAATTTTTTTACTTTTTCATCGTGATGATCTTTTGAATGTCTCTATTTGTGTTTTTCACTCCCTAGTTTTTTTCTAACAATTCTTTTTAACCCTGTTTGTTCTGGGGTTTTTTGAAGATCATACCATGCACTATTAAGGGAAAGTTTGAGCCACATAGCTGGAGGATTCTTCAATTTCAAAGCTCACGGGCAAAGGTATTTGTTGGATGTGCTCAGCGGGTCTGAGACCACCGTGATGGGCGGCGATGACTGGGTAAATTTTGTCTCGGACTACCATCTTGGCAGTGGTGAGTTAGTGGTTTTTGACACATCTCGGCGCATGGCCAATGCATATGTATGTTATTTTGGTTGCATGCATGTTGCAAATGATGGGGGCCCAGCTGAGCACACGATTGTTGATGAGGATGCGGGAGACCAGGGCGCTGCTGCAGGTGGGATCAACATTGAGTCTAATGATGAGGTCCTAAATGATGAACATGAGGAAGTAGCTGCTCCACTAGTTGTTTTCACAAAGGGCATTGTTCTAAGTTATGATGAAGTATAAAAGCTGGATTTGGTTCTTACCAACAATGATGGGTACATTGGATCTCCTTTCGTGCACCGTTTCACAACCACGAACGTTGCAAGCAAGTACATGGTTAATGTGCTTTTTCATCCTGATTTTTTTGTTCGATCATTTTTTGTCCTACATATGTTTTTTCCTATCTGATGTTTATCTTCTTTTTTATGTAGAAAATTCCAAGGAAGGTAATTGAAGAGTTGAACTTGCTACCAGAAGGTGTTGTTGGTATTTGTTTTGAAGCTGAAGAATACATGAATGTTGGATACCGCCAAGATCGTGATGGGCGCATGGGTTTCAACCAGCAATGGGGTGTCTTTGCAACCCGGAACAACCTTCAAGAAGGAGACGACGTTGTTTTCAATTTCAAACCCAGCAACGAAGGGGGCGTAAACATAACATGTGTTGTGCACAACCTGAGAATGCCAGCATAATGAAGGATGCCAAAAGACAGCAAGTTCAGCAGCGCAGTGTTCAGGAACCATCAGCCCTCTGAAGGAACTTTCTATTTTGCGCTTTTTTATGTGTCAATCAGACCAGCTCCTAAATAGTATGAGAGATCTAGACTTCTATGTTCCTTTTTATCTATCTACTAAACGCTACTATGTGTGGGTTCCAACTCTTTTTCTTGCAAATGCGATGTCCTATGTGAAACCTAAAGTAACTGCAAGTTTTCGACCCCTCGAGGCGCAACTGCAAGTTTTCGACCCCTCGAGGCGCAACTGCAAGTTCCTACTGTATGGACGCAACCGCAAGGTTTTTCACCCTTGAGATGCAATTGCAAGGTTTTTCAACCTCGAGACACAACTTCAAGTTTTCAAACTTGAGGGGCAAGTACAGGGTTTTCAATGTACAGGCTGAATTGAAAGGTTTTTAAATCTCGAGGCACAACTGCAAGGTTTTCGACCTCGAGGCAAAACTGCAAGTTATCAAACTTAGCTGCAACTGCAAATTTTCAAACTTGAGCCGCAACTGCAAGTTTTCCAATGTCGCCCTTCCATTTTTTGCAAGGTTGCAATGTCGAGACGCAACTTTTCAACCTCGAAGTCACTCAGGGTTTCCAATGTTGAGGGTTGCAACTGCAAGTTTTCAAACTTGAGCCGCAATCAAACTCAAGGGTGCAACTGCAAGTTTCCAATGTTCGGTCGCAACTCCAAGTTTTCAACCTCGAGGCACAACTGCAAATTTTCAAACTTGAGCCACACTGCAAGTTTTTCCAATATTGATGTTGCATTTTTTGCAAGGTTGCAATGTCGATACACAACTTTTCAACCTCGAAGTCACTCAGGGTTTCCAATGTTGGGGGTCACAACTGCAAGTTTTCAAACATGAGCCGCAATCAAACTTGAGGGTGCAACTGCAACTTTCCAATGTTCTGTCGCAACAACAAGTTTTCAACCTCGAGGCGCAACTGCAAGTTTTCAACCTCGAGGCGCAACTGCAAATTTTCAAACTTGAGCCGCAACTGCAAGTTTTTCCAATGTCGACGTTGCATTTTTTTGCAAGGTTGCAATGTCGAGACGCAACTTTTCAACCTCTAAGTCACTCAGGGTTTCCAAAGTCAGGGGTTGCAACTGCAAGTTTTCAAACTTGAGCCACAATAAAACTCGAGGGTGCAACTGCAAGTTTCCAATGTTCGGTCGCAACTGCAAGTTTTCAACCTCGAGGCGCAATTGCAAGTTTTCAACCTCGAGGTGCAACTGCAAATTTTCAAACTTGAGCCGCAACTACAAGTTTTCCAATGTCGTCGTTGCATTTTTGCAAGGTTGCAGTGTTGATACGCAACTTTTCAACGTCGAAGTCACTCAGGGATTCCAATGTGTGTGTGTGTGTGGGGGGGGGGGGTCGCAACTGCAAGTTTTCAAACTTGAGCCGCAATCAAACTCGAGGGTGCAACTGCAAGTTTCCAACGTTTGGTCGCGACTGCATGTTTTCAACCTCGAGGCGCAACTGCAAGTTTTCCATTGTTCGGACGCAACTGCAAGATTTTCAACCTCCAGGCGCAACTGCAAGTTTTCAAACTTGTTGCAACCGCAAGTTTTCAAACTTGAGCCGCAACTGCAAGCTTTTCCACATCTCGTTGTTGCATTTTTGCCAGGTTGCAATGTCGAGGCACAACTTTTCAACCTCGAAGTCACTTTGGGTTTCCAATGTCAGGGGTCGCAACTGCAAGTTTTCAAACTTGAACCACAACTGCAAGTTTTCAGACTCAAGGCGCAACTGCAAGTTTTCGAATGTCGCCGTTGCATTTTTTCAAGGTTGCAATGTAGAGACGCAACATCTGTCTCTTTTTTTTGCTTTCAAATTATGTCTTTTTTATCATTGTATGTAGCAGGACATTGTTTCTCCTTTTCAAGATGGAGGCACAATTGCATGTTTCCCAAAGGGGACTGCAACTGCATGTTTTCAAGAGGGTTCGAAACTTTCACATCTCTTTCAAGATGGGGCCGCAACTGCATTTGGTCCAAGAGACTGCATCTTTTTTCATCAGGGGTTGAAACTGCATTTTTTCAAGATGGGGTCGCAACTACATCTTTTCCAACAAGGGGAATCACAACGACATGTTTTCAAGAGGGGGGTCGCGACTGCATCTTTTTCATGAGGGGCGAAACTGCATATTTTTTCCAAGGTGGGTGGGGGTCGCATGATACGTCTCCAACGTATCTATAAATTTTGATTGCTCCATGCTAAATTATCTACAGTTTTGGACATTATTGGGCTTTATTATCCACTTTTATATTATTTTTGGGATAACCTATTAACCGGAGGCTCATCCCAGAATTGATGTTTTTTGCCTATTTCGGAGTTTCGCAGAAAAGGAATATCAAACGGAGTCCAAACGGAATGAAACCTTCGGGAACGTGATTTTTAGGAAGATTATGATCCGGGAGACTTGGAACCTACGTCAAGAAACAAGGGAGGAGGCCATGAGGTAGGGGGCACGCCTACCCCCCCTAGGCGCGCCCTCCACCCTCGTGGGCCCCCTGTTGCTCCACCGACGTACTCCTTCCTCCTATATATTGTTGGGGAACGTTGCAGAAAATTAAAAAATTTCCTACGGTTTCACCAAGATCCATCTATGAGTTCATCTAGCAACGAGTCATGGGAGAGAGAGATTGCATCTACATACCACTTTGTAGATCGCGAGCGAAAGCGTTCAACGAACGGGGATGAAGTAGTCGTACACACCGTGATCCAAATCACCGGAGATCCTAGCACCGAAAGCACGGCACCTCCGCGTTCAACACACGTACGGTCAGTGTAACGTCCCCTTCTTCTTGATCCAGCAAGGCAAAGGAGAGGTTGGGGAAGAAGACTCCAGCAGCAGCACGACGGCGTGGTGATGGTGGAGCCGCAGTACTCCGACAGGGCTTCGCCGAGCTCTACGGAGGAGGAGGAGGTGTTGGAGAGGAAGAGGGAGGCGCCAGGGCAAAGGGGTGTGCAGCCCCCCCTCCCCTCCCCCCTTTATATAGCCCCTTGGGGGGGCGCCAGCCCTAGGAGATGGAATCTCCTAGGGGGGCGGCGGCCAGGGAGGGGAACTTGCCCCCTAAGCAAGGGGGGCGCCCCTTTAGGGTTTCCCCCCAAACCCTAGGCGCATGGGCCTTTGGGGGGGAGGCACACCAGCCCACTTTGGGCTGGTTCCCTCCCTCATACAGCCCATGGGGCCCCTCCGAGGCAGGTGGCCCCACCCGGTGGACCCCCGGGACCCTCCGGTGGTCCCGGTACAATACCGATAACCCCGAAACTTGTCCCGATGGCCAAAACAGCACTTTCTATATATAATTCTTTACCTCCGGACCATTCCGAAACTCCTCGTGACGCCTGGGATCTCATCCGGGACTCCGAACAACATTCGGGTTACTGCATATACATATCTTCACAACCCTAGCGTCACCGAACCTTAAGTGTGTAGACCCTACGGGTTCGGGAGACATGCAGACATGACCGAGACGGCTCTCGGGCAATAACCAACAGCGGGATCTGGATACCCATGTTGGCTCCCACATGCTCCACGATGATCTCATCGGATGAACCACGATGTCGAGGATTCAATTAATCCCGTATACAATTCCCTTTGTCAATCGGTATTTTACTTGCCCGAGATTCGATCGTCGGTATCCCAATACCTCGTTCAATCTCGTTACCGGCAAGTCACTTTTCTCGTACCGTAATGCATGATCCCGTGATCAAACACTTTGATCACATTGAGCTCATTATGATGATGCATTACCGAGAGGGCCCGGTGATACCTCTCCGTCAAGCGGAGTGACAAATCCCAGTCTCGATCCATGTCAACCCAACAGACACTTTCAGAGATACCCGTAGTATACCTTTATAGTCACCCAGTTACGTTGTGACATTTGGCACACCCAAAGTACTCCTACGGTATCCGGGAGTTACACGATCTCATGGTCTAAGGAAAGGATACTTGACATTGGAAAACTCTAGCAAACGAACTATGCGATCTTATGCTATGTTTAGGATTGGGTCTTGTCCATCACATCATTCTCCTAATGAACTGATCTTGTTATCAATGACATCCAATGTCCATAGTCAGAAAACCATGACTATCTGTCGGTCAACGAGCTAGTCAACTAGAGGCTCACTAGGGACATGTTGTTGTCTGTTATTCACACATGTATTATGATTTCCGGATAACACAATTATAGCACGAATAAAGACAATTATCATGAATAAGGAAATATAATAATAATGCTTTTATTATTGCCTCTAGGGCATATTTCCAACATATATACCTACATACACCCAAACGATCAGATACTGAGCCAAAAACCTAATTCCACCGCCGCAACCTTCGGTACCCACGAGATCCCATCTTGGGGCCTGTTCTGGAGCTCCGTCGGAGGGGGCATCCATGACGGAGGGCTTCTACATCAACACCATAGCCTCTCCGATGAAGTGTGAGTAGTTTACCTCCGAACTTCTGGTCCATAGTTAGTAGCTACATGGCTTCTTCTCTCTTTTTGGATCTCAATACAATGTTCTCCCCCTCTCTCATGGAGATCTATTTGATGTAATCTTCTTTTTGCGGTGTGTTTGTTGAGACAGGTGAATTGTGGGTTTATGATCAAGATTATCTATGAACAATATTTGAATCTTCTCTGAATTCTTTTATGTATGATTGGTTATCTTTGCAAGTCCCTTCGAATTATCATTTTGGTTTGGCCTACTAGATTGATCTTTCTTGCAATGGGAGAAGTGCTTAGCATTGGGTTCAATCTTGCGGTGTCCTTTCCAAGTGACAGTAGGTGCAGCAAGGCACGTATTGTATTGTTGCCATCGAGGATAACAAGATGGGTTTTTTATCATATTGCATGAATCTATCCCTCTACATCATGTCATCTTACTTAAAGCGTTACTCTGTTTTCTTGAACTTAATACTCTAGATACATGCTGGATAGGGGTCGATGAGTGGAGTAATAGTAGTAGATGCAGGCAGGAGTCGGTCTACTTGTCTCGGACGTGATGCCTATATACATGATCATACCTAGATATTCTCATAACTATGCTCAATTCTGTCAATTACTCAACAGTAATTCGTTCACCCACCGTAAAATACTTATTCTCTTGAGAGAAGCCACTAGTGAAACCTATGGCCCCCGGGTCTATCTTCATCATATCAATCTTCCAATACTTAGTTATTTCCTTTGCTTTTATTTTACTTTGCATCTTTACCAATAAAATACAAAAAATATTATCATATCGTATCTATCAGATCTCACTCTCGTAAGTGACCGTGAAGGAATTGACAACCCCTTATCGCGTTGGTTGCGAGGAGTTATTTGCTTTGTGCAGGTACGAGGGACTCGCTAGTAGCCTCCTACTGGATTGATACCTTGGTTCTCAAAAACTGAGGGAAATACTTACGCTACTTTGCTGCATCATCCTTTCCTCTTCAAGGAAATCCAACGCAATGCTCAAGAGGTAGCAAGAAGAATTTCTCGCGCCGTTGCCGGGGAGTCTACGCAAAAGTCAACATACCAAGTACCCATCACAATCCCTTATCTCCCGCATTACATTATTTGCCATTTGCCTCTCATTTTCCTCTCCCCCACTTCACCCTTGCCGTTTTATTCGCCCTCTCTTTTCCGGTTGCCTCTTTTCGTTCGCTTTTCTCTCGCCATGTCAGAACCAAAAAGAGTTGGGGCTTCTCTCCCGAGTTTTAGCGCTTTAGACAATCCTGCTATCTTATCTAAACTCATAAATAAAAATACTATGGAAAAACCTGCCGGAATTATCAATGAAAACCTTAGCAACTTTGATGAAGAAGATTCTGGAATATTTCGTTATTTACTTGACGAATCTTTGAAAGATGCTTGGGATAGGCTATTAAGGATCCGTTCTAGCTATGTACCTCAATACCAAATTGAGGTTTACTTAAAAAGCTTTTATGTTGGGTTGCCCGCTTCATTCAAACAAGTCTTGGATTCTATTTTTGAAGAGGGTTTTCTTGAAGGGGACCCCATAGATACCTATGAAAAGATGAAAACTATATTTGGGCACCTCATTAATGAGAAAGTTGAAATCACATCTCTTCTGCTTTCTTATCAAAACGAATCTATCAAAGAGATAAAAGCTAGCCTAGATGCCAATTTTCGCATCATTCTTAATCTTTCCTCTACCATTAATGTCCATGTACTTTGTCAAAATAAAAAGCTTAATTCCATAGATAGCAAGTTTGCTCCCTTTTTCCCTAAAACCACATATGGCAATACCTAGATCTATCCTTGCTATTATGCCTAGCTAGGGGCCTTAAATCATAGCGCTTGTTGGGAGGCAACCCAATTTTATTTTTATTTTTTTGCTTTTTGGTTCTGTTTAGGAATAAATATTTGTTCTGGCCTCTGGTTAGATGTGCTTTTATGTTTTAATTAGTGTTTGTGCCAAGTTAAACCTATAGGATCTTCTTGGATGATAGTTATATGATCTTGCTGTAATTTCCAGAAACTTTCTGTTCACAAAAATAATTGTTAAAAATCTCCAAAACGTGATAAAATACTGATTCCAATTGCTGCTGATCAATAAACAAATTTCCTAGGTCTTACTATTTTGGTAGATTTTTTGGAGTTCTAGAAGTTTGCGTTAGTTACAGATTACTACAGACTGTTCTGTTTTTGACAGATTCTATTTTTCGTGTGTTGTTTGCTTATTTTGATGAATCTATGGCTAGTAAAATAGTTTATAAACCATGGAGAAGTTGTCATACAGTAGGTTTAACACCAATACAAATAAAGAATGAGTTCATTACAGTACCTTGAAGTTGTCATTTGTTTTGTTTCGCTAATGGAGCTCACGAGATTTCTGTTAAGTTTTGTGTTATGAAGTTTTCATGTTTTGGGTGAAAGATTTTGATGGATTATGGAACAAGGAGTGGCAAGAGCCTAATCTTGTGGATTCCCATGACACCCACAAGATAATCTAAGGACACCAAAAAGACAAAGCTTGGGGATGCCCCGGAAGGCATCCCCTCTTTCGTCTACTTCCATCGGTAACTTTACTTGGAGCTATATTTTTATTCACCACATGATATGTGTTTAGCTTGGAGAGTCTTTTATCATTTGAGTCTTTATTTGTTAGTTTGCCACAACTATTCCCGCGTAGTTGGTTAGTGCGTATAGGCCAGTGGCCAGACTCAGATCAAATACCAAGATCTCGTTAAGCGTATTAAGTATCCGCGAATGACGACCAGGGCCAGGCCCACCTCTCTCCTAGGTGGTCTCAACCTGCCCTGTCGCTCCGCCACAAAGTAACAGTCGGGGGCTGTCGGGAACCCAGGCCCACCTTTACCGGGATGGAGCCACCTGCCCCTTCATCCCCCATCTCCGAACAGTATCATAAGTAATGTATCAGTATAAAGTATATATCATATGCCCGTGATCACCTCCTGAAGTGATCACGGCCCAGTAGTATAGCATGGCAGACGGACAAGAGTGTAGGGCCACTAATCGAACACTAGCATCCTATACTAAGCATTAGGGTAGCAGGTAAGGTTAAAAACTGTAGCAACAATGACAGGCTATGCATCAGAATAGGATAAACCGAAAACAGTAACATGCTACACTACTTTAATGCAAGGAGTATAGAGAAGAATAGGCGATATCTGGTGATCAAGGGGGGGGCTTGCCTGGAAGCTCTGTTGTATAGGAAGAAGGGTCGTCGGTGACGTAGTCATACTCGGTGGCATCAGTGCTGGTCTCGGGGTCTACCGGAGAAGAAGAGGGGGAAGAAACAGTAAATACGGAGCAAACAAAGCATAAAAACATAACGAGGCAATACGCGGTGTAGGTATGCCCTAACGCGGTAGTAGGTGATACCGGCGAAGGGGGAAAACATCCGGGAAAGTATTCCCGGTGTTTAGCGTTTTTAGACAAATGAATCAGAGGGGGAAAGTTGCGTGTTTGTTATGCTAGGGATGTGTGGCGGACGAATGGGCTGCGTATCCAGATTCGTCTCGTCGTTCTGAGCAACTTTCATGTAGAAAGTTTTTCCATCCGAGCTACGGTTTATTTTATATTAATTTTAAAAGATTTAAATCATTTTTAGGATTTATTTAATTATTTAAATTCAACATTATCCAGAACAGTGCACGCTAACGTTAGCAGTCAACAGAGGCGTTGACTGGTCAACTAACGTGTAGGTCCCGTTTGACATTGACTGATTAGTCTAATTAGGGTTTAATTAAACTATCGACTTAATTAGATTAATTAAACATGATTAATTAACTTAATTAATTCATTAATTATTTTCATTATTAATTAATTAACTATTTATATATTTATATTTATTTATTTATTAAAAACGTTTTGGAGTGGGGCCCCATTGTCATAGGGCCACTGGGCCTTAGCGGGCGCGGGCGGGTGCCCGACCGATGGCCTCGCCCGTGGACAACGGGGAGGAGGCACGACGAGCCGTGGCCCGGGCACGACCAGCGTCCACCGCTGGGGCTCCGGCGCGGCGGAGGGAGCCGCAGGAGGAGGGTCGCGGCCAATTGCAGAGGAGGGGGCGCGCTTGCGGGGGAGCAGGGGGCGACGGAGGCAGGGAGCAGGAGGGCGACGGAGGCGAGGGCGCTGTCGACGGGGCGAGCGGCGAGCGGTCTACGCGCGAAGACGAGGGGCAGCAGAGCGGGGGGAGGCGGCCACGATGGGCGCGCACAAGGCGGGGCGCGGCCACGGTGGGCACGCGCGGGGGTAGTCGTGGCGCAGGGGGCGTGCGGCTTGAACGACGACGAGTGGCGCGCGGGAGTGCAACAGCCGCGGGCGACACGGGGCTTGGCCGGGCGCAGGGTAGCGCGCAGGACAGCGGGCGCCGGGCGGGCGGTGATTGGCCGGGGCTGCAGTAGCAAGAGGGGGGTGCATAGAGCGCGGCGGTAGTAGCACAAGCAGCAGCAGGAGGAGGAGGCCAGGGGCGATGGTGCGCGTGCGCACGGGGGCACATCGAGGGAGGCGCGGACGACGCGGGGACAGGGGAGGATGAGGCCTCACCACGGGAGCGTGGTGTCAAGGCAGTAGGGCGCGGGGAGGAGACGGTGACGACGGCGACGTGGTGACGAGGTGCAGCAACGCGGCAGCTCCAGCGAGGTGTTGAGGAGGACGACGAGGTGGGCTTCAGGGAGGATGGCGAGACATGCAGCGAGGTGCGGCACTAGGGTGGGCGCCGGAGTCCGGCCGCGGGGCCGCGCGCTGGCCCGGGGGTGCGGTCTACTCCCGATCCAATTGGGAGAGAGGCGGGAGGGAGATATTTTGCGGGGGAGTGGTGGTGTGTCGGTGTGTACTGGGGGGAGTGGCGGGAGGTCATGGAGTGCGTGTGGGCCTTGGCCCAGTTGGGCAGGCCAGCTGGGCCGGAGCCCAGTGGGGGGTTCTTTTCTATTTTTGTTTTGTTATTTTGTTTTTTGCTTTTGTATTTTCTTTTCTGTTTTAATTCATTTTAAAATACTTAGGCATTTTATAAAAATGTGTTTATTACTCCATATTTACTAATGCAAAATATGGCACCTCCCGAACATTTTTGTTTTAAATTTTGAAAAACTTTTATTTTGACATTAATTTGAACTTGAAATTTGAAACGGTTTTGAATCATCGCAAGGTTAACAACAGTAACCGTGGTGACGTGGCACCATTAGCGTGGGATTACTGTAGCTTAATTACCCGGGCGTTACACCCTTCCACCATTGCTAGCCTCTCTAATACCGCGCACTTTTCGCCGGTATCATACACCTACCATATACCTTCCTCAAAACAGCCACCATACCTACCTACCATGGCATTTCCATAGCCATTCCGAGATATATTGCCATGCAACTTTCCACCGTTCCATTTATTATGACACGCTCCATCATTGTCATATTGCTTAGCATGATCATGTAGTTGACATTGTATTTGTGGCGAATCCACCGTTCATAATTCTTTCATACATGTCACTCTTGATTCATTGCATATCCCGGTACACCGCCGGGGGCATTCATATAGAGTCATATTTTGTTCTAAGTATCGAGTTGTAATTGTTGAGTTGTAAGAAAATAAAAGTGTGATGATCATCATTATTAGAGCATTGTCCCAAGTGAGGAAAGGATGATGGAGACTATGATTTCCCCACAAGTCGGGATGAGACTCCGGACTAAAAAAAAGAGGCCATAAAAAAGGAAAAAAGGCCCAAAAAAAGAAAAAAAGAAAAAATGAGAGAAAAAGAGAGAAGGGACAATGTTACTATCCTTTTACCACACTTGTGCTTCAAAGTAGCACCTTGATCTTCATGATAGAGAGTCTCTCATTTTGTCACTTTCATATACTAGTGGGAATTTTTCATTCTAGAACTTGGCTTGTATATTCCAATGATGGGCTTCCTCAAAATGCCCTAGGTCTTCGTGAGCAAGCGAGTTGGATGCACACCCACTTAGTTTCTTTTGTTGAGCTTTCATATACTTATAGCTCAAGTGCATCCGTTGCATGGCAATCCCTACTCACTCACATTGATATCTATTAATGGGAATCTCCATAGCCCATTGATACGCCTAGTTGATGTGAGACTATCTTCTCCCTTTTTGTCTTCTCCACAACCACCATTCTATTGCACATATAGTGCTATATCCATGGCTCACGCTCATGTGTTGCATCAAGATTGAAAAACTTTGAGAATGTCATAAGTATGAAACAATTGCTTGGCTAGTCATCGGGGTTGTGCATGATTTAAATACTTTGTGTGGTGAAGATAGAGCATAGCCAGACTATATGATTTTGTAGGGATAACTTTCTTTGGCCATGTTATTTTGAGAAGACATGATTGCTTTGTTAGTATGCTTGAAGTATTATTATCTTTTATGTCAATATTAAACTTTTGTCTTGAATCTTTCAGATCTGGATATTTATACCACAATTAAGAAGAATTATATTGAAATTATGCCAAGTAGCACTTCGCATCAAAAATTCTGTTTTTATCCTTTACCAACTCGAGGACGAGCAGGAATTAAGCTTGGGGATGCCTGATACGTCTCCAATGTATATACAATTTTTGATTGCTCCATGCTATATTATCTACAGTTTTGGACATTATTGGGCTTTATTATCCACTTTTATACTCCCTCTGTTCCTTGATATAAGATGTGTAGATTTTTGAGAAAAAGTCCGAAATATAAGGTGTATTGCATTGCACCACTCGTTTGAATAATTTTTTTAGGGATTTGATTATATTTCCTTATATTAGGCAAGCTCCTCTATTTCCTCATGTCAATTAGTCAGGTGTAATCTCGCCCAAAACTTGTGAAATTTTCCCTCCATGTGCGTTCTTTCATTTTCGTGCCAAAAACTATACACCATATATCTAGGAACGGAGGGAGTATTATTTTTGGGACTAACCTATTAACCGGAGGCCCAGCCCAGAATTGTTGTTTTTTGCCTATTTCAGAGTTTCACAGAAAAGGAATATCAAACGGAGTCCAAACGGAATGAAACCTTCGGGAACGTGATTTTTAGGAAGATTATGATCCGGGAGACTTGGAACCTACGTCAAGAAACAAGGGAGGAGGGCACGAGGTAGGGGGCGCGCCTACCCCCCCCCCCAGGCACGCCCTCCACCCTTGTGGGCCCCCTGTTGCTCCACCGACGTACTCCTTCCTCCTATATATACCTACGTACACCCAGATGATCAGATACGGAGCCAAAAAACCAAATTCCACCCCCGCAACCTTGGGGCCGGTTTCGGAGCTCCGCCGAAGGGGGCATCAATCACGGAGGGCTTCTACATCAACACCATAGCCTCTCCGATGAAGTGTGAGTAGTTTACCTCAGACCTTCGGGTTCATAGTTAGTAGCTAGATGGCTTCTTCTCTCTTTTTGGATCTCAATACAATGTTCTCCCCCTCTCTCATGGAGATCTATTCGATGTAATCTTCTTTTTGCGGTGTGTTTGTTGAGACCAATGAATTGTGGGTTTATGATCAAGATTATCTATGAACAATATTTGAATCTTCTCTGAATTCTTTTATGTATGATTGGTTATCTTTGCAAGTCTCTTTGAATTATCAGTTTGGTTTGGCCTACTAGATTGATCTTTCTTGCAATGGGAGAAGTGCTTAGCTTTGGGTTCAATCTTGCGGTGTCCTTTCCAAGTGACAGTAGGTGCAGCAAGGCACGTATTGTATTGTTGCCATCGAGGATAACAAGATGGGGTTTTTATCATATTGCATGAATCTATCCCTCTACATCATGTCATCTTACTTAAAGCGTTACTCTGTTTTATTGAACTTGATACTCTAGATGCATGCTGGATAGCGGTCGATGAGTGGAGTAATAGTAGTAGATGCAGGCAGGAGTCGGTCTACTTGTCTCGGACGTGATGCCTATATATATCATCATACCTAGATACTCTCATAACTATTCTCAATTCTGTCAATTGCTCAACAGTAATTCGTTCACCCACCGTAAAATACTTATGCCCTTGAGAGAAGTCACTAGTGAAACCTATGGCCCCCGGGTCTATCTTCATCATATCAATCATCCAATACTTAGTTATTTCCTTTGCTTTTTAATTTGCGTTTATTTTACTTTGCATCTTTACCACAAAAATACCAAAAATATTTCATATCTATCAGATCTCACTCTCGTAAGTGACCGTGAAGGGATTGACAACCCCATATCGCGTTGGTTGCGAGGAGTTATTTGTTTATGCAGGTACGAGGGACTCGCTAGTAGCCTCCTACTGGATTGATACCTTGGTTCTCAAAAACTGAGGGAAATACTTACGCTACTTTGCTGCATCATCCTTTCCTCTTCAAGGACATCCAACGCAGTGCTCAAGAGATAGCATCACAACTACATGTTTTCCAAGAGGGGTCGCAATTGCATGTTTTCACCGCAGGTTGCATTTGCGGTTTTTAAGGCGGAGTCGCAGTTGCATGTTTTAAAGAGGGGATCGCAACTTCATGTTTTCAGTTTACAACGTGGAAGGTACCGGATAGTTTGTGAAATCACTTTTCTCATTGGTTTTTTGTGGTTCTTATTTTTTGTTCTTTTTATTTAATTTTTACTTTTCTGTTTTTTTCTTTTTGTTGTTTTCCTTTTTTATATTTGTTCTGTTTACAGATGAGTGTCTACGAGTGGAAAGTTTGGGAATTCATTTTTTCTCATTGGTTTTTAAATTTTGTTGCTCCTTTTCTAATTATTTTTTTAATTATTATTTTCTTGTGTGTTCGTTTTTTGTGTCTTCTTTTTTTGTGTCTTCTTATTTTGTGGCTTCATTTTTTAATCAATGGCATATTCATTTTTCCCACATTTTTTCTAATTTTTTCAATAAACTAGTTTCAAATTATGCCATAATTTTTACCTGTTATCTTTCTCAATTATTAATTTTTGCGCCAAATTATATATATATATATTCATTCCGTACCAAAGATTTTCAATGCATGGTTTTTTTTGTAATTTTTTCTGCTCCCACTGTACTGCGAACCAACCTCTATTCTTTTTTTAATTACTTTTCCATTTTTTCCCAAAACCAACAGTGCACCTGACTGTTTGAAATGGACCAGAGAGAGGCCAAGACGGTTGTACCCATATCTAAACGGGACGCCGCTCAAGGCGGCAACGGTGAGTGGAGAAGCAGGGCGGCGACCCTCCAGGCGATGCGCTCCCACCGAAGGTAAGCCTCCCACCGTCGGAAGGAGGCCGCCCCTTCCCCCTCCCCCAGCTTCCGCCGTTGATTTTTGTCGGTCCAGTCCTGCTGCGCACCGTCGTCCATCTCTTTTTGGTGGCGCTACCGCCGCGTTGAAATTGGGGAAAATCTGTTGCTAGGGTTTCTAGTTTGTTGGTCCTCCAATCGATAGCGGGAGCAGTTATGGGATGGGTGGCGAGTTATAACCGGTGGATTCGGTAGCAGCATGAGGGATGAGTTTTCGGGTTGATTTGTTGCCATGGAAAGGGGGTGAAGGAGCAATTCGCGACGGCGAAGTACGAGTAACTTTTTTTGTCCATTTTTTAGGCGTTTAGTGCAGGATTGAGGGTCAAATTGCCGTGGGAAGGGACAGACGGATAAATGAACCAGCTATGGATGTTGTCGTGGGAAACAACTAGAACATGCGCTTTGAGAACGAACAGAATGTGAATCAAAGCATGGTAGTTAGGTGGAGCTAAATTTCTGTGTGTGTTGTTTTCACGTTTTTTGTGTGTGTGTCCTGAATCTCTACATGTGTGTTGATATATGTAGTGTAAAGCATTTTGTATATGTACAATTTTTTGAATCTGTTGAAGCCATGGTGAGTGCAGCTAATCAGTAGCTATCATGATCGCTCGTTAGGACTTCTTTGATGAGGAAGCATAGTTATGCTTGATTGCTGATGTTACTCTTTTTGGAAACATGCCTGCATGATGATGTTTTTGGTTCTTGGGTGAATGTTTCATTGATTTTCATTTGTGTTAACTACTACATGAAATTGTTGGTGTTTTTGGTCCGGCCAGTTGCAGATTTGTGGCTGCTGTTTTATTAAGTGAAGGTGGTTTGGCATTTGTGTAGGACTAAATCTGAACCTGAGTGAATGTAGTAAATGAAACTCGACTGAATTTAATTGTCTTTCATTAAAATGCATGTAATTGTACTTGCATTGGTTGCTAGCCCGGCCGTTAGAAAGAACAACAAATGGATTTTGGAAATTTGAAGGGGTACAAGCAGTGTATGTCAGGATAACATGTATCTGTCAAGAAACAACTTTAAAGCTCGAACATAGCTTCAAAATGAACACACGCACACATTACATTACAACAAGACATTTTATTTGTTGGTCATTCTAGCTCGTTTTCATTTTTTGAGACCTGAAATCTGACCAATGCATGTGTGTTCAAGTCATGTTTTCAGAATTTATAACTGTACTTGTTTTAGTAGGTGTATTTTTAACCATAGATTAGTGTGTTACAAAGAGATTATAGGGACGCTTAAGATACCCCTTTTTTGTAGGGGCCTGTTACTGTGCTGAGTGCATCGCATGGGGATAAACACAACAGTGACACGTGCTTGGAGCATGATGAAATTAACAAAGCCCATGGAATATTGTTTGAAGAAAAGAGAGATCCCAAAGATATGGACGATCAACATCTGTATGAGGAACAGGGGCATGAAATATATGTTGATTTAATTGAAACTGAAGTGTCAGACAGTCTACTGTGCGACGGTGTGATAAATATGGTAACCACTTTTTTTGGATTTTTGCTTTGCTGAATGCATCTCATGTCTTCATTTTTTGCTCATTGAGCAACCAACAAGTGATAGAGGGGGTATGTGCTACGAGTGATTGAAAATAACACACCCAACTCAAAGAACTTGTGCTTGCTCCCTACAATAGTTTTTGAAGTGACTCCTAATTCTGGTATATATATATAGTTTATGTTGCTAGGTTATCTCATAGACAGTTTTTTTGTCTCTGATGTTTTCTCTTATGATTTTTTTCTTGCAGGTAAGAAAGAGTATTGAAAGGAAACAAACTCGAAAGATAATACGAAAGCAAACAACCGAGGTAATCAGTGTTGGTTGTCTATTAGTTTTTTCTTTCTACAGATCATAAGTACACAACATCAGAACTGAGATCGTTTTGTGTAAATATTTATATCTTTCTTCTTTTAGATCATTTTTAATAGATATGTATGGGTATTTCTCCTTTTCTATGATACGCCATTACTGGTCATGTAATTGTTTTTAATCTTTTTGTGTTTTTCCCATTTATCTTATGTTGTTGTTTTTATAAAAAAACATAGTCCTAGAAATATCGAAGAGCCTGTCAAGAAACCCCGTGGTGACGTCAGAGCCAATGCATACAGTAGATGTAGTATGCCATACTTTGTTGATGGTGTCAAGTCCACATGCAAGAGTAAAGAGAAAGTACAACTCGTCAGAGGCATCAGCTTCGGTTTCACGCTTGAGTTCGATGAGTGTGTCGTACCAAGGCCATTTGCGCAATGGATATCTGATAATGTTTTTGTCAAGGATGAACAAATTGTCTTCAATCAGAAGGTGATAACACTCAATGCAGAGTCAGTGTCCCGTGTTCTTGGGATTCTAGCAGGTGAAAACAACATCAGCATTACTGATGATGGAGGTAAAGCTGAATTTCTCGCGTTGTTTGGGCTGTCATAAGTTCCATCAATTAAGTATTTTGGCAACAAGATCATCAACGAGGAGGAGCTATCTGATGAACAATACATCCATTGTTATATGATCGTTATGCTTGCAACCTTCTTATGCCCAACATCAAACACTAAACCAAGCACCAAGTATATGGGATCACTTATTGATGTTAGCAAGATCAAAGACTTAAACTGGTGTAAATTCACACATGCATGGTTGATGCAAGCAATCAACAAGTATCAAAAAGAAAAGGTGAAGCAAAACAGGATAACATTAACACTGGGTGGATGCATTTTTCACCTTGCGGTACATATTTTTCATGCTTTTCCTATTATTGTTTTTGTAGTTTTAGTATTTTTTCCATTTCCCCTTTTTTTATGAGTATGAGTTCTCACGCGTCTTTATATTTACTTGGCAACACAATAACAATGTCTGAAGTTTTCTTTGTTTTCTTATTGTAAATTTTTTAGGTCCGGTGCCTTGACTTTGTTGACTTTGGGACCATACAACTACAGAGTACATTGCCAAGAATTTGTTTATGGAAGGGGAACCTAATAAAACTTTTCAGCGAGATGCTCTTGGACAAAAATGGGTGATATGGAGGTTTCAGAGTAAGAGGCTTAGGTTTTCTTTCTTTTGTTCATTTTTTCATTTCCACTTTTCAAGGAGAATTATGGACCATTTTTTCTTTTTCCTATAGATATATGTAAATCTTTTTAGTTTCTGAATTTTTTTGCTCGCAGGTTAAGAATGAGTCTGAAACTTGTTACGGCCAACAAACACATGAATGGGCTAGCACTGAAAAAATTCATACATGAGGGATGCTATTGAAAGAAGATTCGGCAATTCTCTAAGCGTGACGGTGTGTTACCCTTCCTATTTTTAGTCCTCTTTTTTTGTACTGTTCTCCCTTTTTCCTTTTTTTCTATCTCATCTTTATTGACTAATTTTTTTCATTTTTTGGTGCCTAATACTCTACTGAACAAGAACAGGCAAAAGAACATTCCAACAGTACATGAAAGATGAAGGGCCCAACACTAGCTCCAAAGTAAAGGAGTTGATCTTACAAACTCTTAAAATAGTGACATCAACGAAGAGCGATTCCGAAAAAACAGAAAAACTTGTCTCAAGCAACGAATACATATCAGCAAATGCTAATATTGATTCAGAGACAACTTTTAAGGTCAATTCAAACGAAGAATACGAACATGATGGTAAACATTTCTTCATATATATCTAATCCACTTTTTACATGCTTTTTAACTTTAAAATGTTTGTTGTTTCTGTTTTTTTAAGTAACATCTATAGGGAGTAGCTGATTTTTTTTTCTGTTGCTACAAGTAGATATAATATCTAGAAAGAAAAGAAGGTTAGGAGATCAAATAGGAAGGCCAACACACGAGGAGCCACAAACTTCTGTAATTAAAGGGAAAATTTTAAGTCAGCAGCCATGTGGCTCTGTAGGAACAGAGAGCAAGGCGCAACACAACATGGTAGTTGATGAACAAGGGCAGCAATTAGCCGCAATTGCTACTGCATTTGTAAGTCGATTGGTTTTTTTTCTAATTTTCCCAGAAATCCTCATTTTTATTTTTCTGTTTTTGCTAAATAGCAACCATGTTTTGCCACAGTTAACACCTCTCTCACTGTTATCAGGAGGCAAGCAAAACCATAGAGGACTTACAACCCACCACCCAAGCTATACTTCAAGAAGACAACTATACACATTAAAAAACAGTGACCACAGCAAGTTTTGAGTATATACTTTGTCGTCAGAAATTTGAGTCTACTTCATACCAACAACAAGAATAAGGAGTCACAATAAGCACACCATCTTTTTATGGTTTCAAGAACAATACCAGCACTCAAAAGGTATTTTTGAAGGAAATCTCATAATCAATAAGTTTTTCAATGAAATTTTTATGCCTCTTTTTGCTAAGTGGTGTACTGACTCTTTTTTCGTTTTTTTACTTCTTCTATTTTTGAGGAACCAACAACTGATCAATTTCCAGAGAGCATAATGAGCATAGATATAAACAAAGTTTTTATGCCAGGTATATTTCATCGTGAGACTTTTTTTCAACACAGCCCCCATGTGTTTCTTCTTTTACTTTTCTTTTGTTACTTATGTATTTCCTTTTTCTTGCATGACTTTTTTTATTTTGTTCAAAAAGATGAAGAACTAGCTCACACACAGACAACATAAACATCTTTTGCACGCTATCTAGATGAAGCTTGGAAAAACTACTTCTTCTACGGTGATGACATACCAACATTACGGCTCTTCGAAAACCATGATGATTGTGGGAATGAAATCAAAGAGCCCGAGCGGTGGTGTCCTCTGCACATGGGCTTAGAAGAGTACCAAAGAAAGATTGAGGTCAAAAAAATTCCTCTGAGAAGCTTCTTTTCCTCATGCCCTTTTATTTGCATTTTTCTTTGTTCATTCATTTATATTATGGTCTTTCCCAATCCCTTTTTTCTCCTTCAAAGCAGGCTGCTAAGAGGGATGGTCCCGCAAAGAGACACATAGAATTGGACAATATGATGTCAAACGACCCAGAACATAGCTAAAAAGCATTAAGGTAGGTTTACACACATCAACCTCACACATTTTTCCCATCAATTGTTTGTACATGTAGCAAACTTGACCTAATAGAAGTATGACAAATAACTCTTTATTTTTAGCAGCATTCTCAACATGAAACTAATAGCACTCCCAACGGGTTCCCCATTTGTTGTGCACAACAACAAAGCCAGAGCTACTTTTGTAAAATACCAAGGCCTTCAACTGCAACAACAACAGATGCAAGCATTATAGATTTTGTTAGAAGCAAACACTTTTTTTTGTTCGCCTTTAAATGAAATGTGTTTTTGTCTTCTGCGTTTTTTATCCCGTTAGAGACAATGAAATCTCTATGTGTCAATGAACAGGCCTCGCCAAATGCTTACAAAAGTTTCCAGTGGAACCAGGAACAAACATGCTACTCACCAAAGAACAAGAACATCAGTTTCTTCTCACCGAGTACTTCACATGAAAGAAACATTGTAATTTTCCATGCAGAAACCTCTTTAACTTTCCTGTTCTATTCCAGCCATAGTATTTTTTTTTCAATGTTAACTGTGTTTGATTTATTTTCTTTGTGAACAGGGTTCTCCAAATCAATTAATAATACCCAGAAGGTTGTTCCCTGACAAAAGCAACCACACATACACACCAGATGGCACTGAAGAACAACTAATAGCAATAAGGGACAGTCAATCTGTAAGTGAACCCATTTTTTCAGAGGAAGCATCTAACGTCTCTTTTACATTTTTTTAGTATCACTTGTTCAATATCTACAATCCCACTCTCCTTTTTTTAACAAAATATTTGAATTTGTAGGCCTCTCCAGAGGTTCAAATCCTGGGGGAAAAGTCTTTGCAACAAAATTGCTTGAACTTGGTGGGAAACTCAGATGAGCATTACAACACCCTTCTATTATTAGGGAGCTCAAACAGCTCAGTGGGAAAAGAAAATGTTCCAAACAAAAGAATTCTTAAGCCAAGCAAATACCTTTGCTCTCCTTATGACGGGTATAACAGGGGAGCAATTTTGAGCCATGAATTGGATCTCTACAACAATATCATGATCTTAAGTAGTCATGCAAATTACAAGGGGTATTTTTATCTTTTCTCCTCACCGTGCTTCTATCTTTGTGGCTTTTTTTCTTAAGTGTTTGTAACATCCCAAAATTTCAATTTGGAATGTTATACATTAGATCATCACTGCATATCATATTTTATTTGCTTTTGGTTTGATCCTAGAAATTCTACGCAACTCAAGGACCCTCGGAGAGAGTTGGGGATTTCATTATTTTCATATTTGAGTTTTCTCGAATTTTGAAAATAGGATCATTTGATTTTAATTATTTTATCTTCAATTATTTCCATTACAAAATATGAGAGAGGGAATAAGATGACTTTCCCAAAATAAAGAAATATTGAGGATTTAATAATAAAATCAAATAAGATTTATTTTGGAGTTATTGCTATTTTATTTGAATTTAGGAAAAATGTGCGTTTTCCAAAATTGCATTTAGGCCCCAAATAAATGTTCATCTTGTCTGGCTTGATTTTAGAAGTCGGGGAAAATTTATTTCAGGATTTTTGGAGTCCGTTTAGTATTTCTTTTATTTGTTTTTCTGCGCGTAATTATTTAAAAAAACACAAACCGACTTTGGGCCGTGTTCGGCCAGGACTCCGTCCAGCCGGGCCTTTATAAGGCGCCACAACGAGCCCGTCAGCCCGTCAGCCGCGCCCCAACCCCCAACCCTAGCCGCCAGGAGCCGCTGCCGCCCGTGCCGCCGCCGCGTGCCGGCGCCGCCGGACCGCGCCCCCCGAGCCGTCGTCCCGCCGCCCGAGGTAGCCGCCGTTGCCTCGGTTTTTGCGAAGAAAATAGATCGTTTTTTGTCAAAAAACCTAGATCCATTTTTTTCGGTTCGGTTTATTTTCTTCAATTTAGTTATTTAGCGAGCGTTCGCTCGTTCGTTCATTTTAACGGACGCGTTCACCGTTTAGCCATAGAAAACGAACGTTCGTTCGTTAATCTGTTCGTCATTTTTCTTTTTTTCGGATTTTCCGCGATTATTTCCGATTGCGATTTCTGATCCGATTTTCATTTTAATATAACTTTTCGCTCGTTTATCGGAATAAGGCGATTGAAGCGCCTGGAGTTTCGTCTCGAAACCCTCTTTCCGTTTAACCAACTTAAACAAGTTTTTGCTACTGTAAAATTTGATTTAAGTCCAGATTAGTAAACAAAGCTTGTTTCTTTCGCCGTTTGACTTTCGTTCCTTTGTTCGATTTGACTCTTTTTGCAAACCGGAGTTCTTAAGTTGAACTTTCTGGTTATATCTCTTATTTGTGTTTTACCTGTGCATTAGATGAGTACTTATTGTATGCTTGTTTGTTTGCGATAGAGTACCCGGAGTGCGCCGCTTGCTACTTTGAATCTCTAGGTTTCGCGGATCATCAGCAAGGCAAGTAACACTTTGATCATACCTCTTTACTACCCAGTTTTTATGCATTAGATCAATCCTCAAACAAGGGCACGATTAGAATCTGATTAATATGTGGGTTTTGGGAAGTAGATGAGGTAGTACCTATTCCTTGTTTTATTATCAAACCCTTGGGAGTTACTTCTACGTTTGCTTATTATGCCATGCTATGCTAGTAGACGTGGATTGGCTGAGTGTATCCATGACAGATGTAAGATTGTTAAATTGTTAAATTAATGGTTTATTTAAGGTGGCAACTTAAACACGCATCTGGGTGGAGTGAGGCACCTGGGTATTCCAACGATTGCCTATTTTTCTTTCTGGACCGCCACCCAGGCTCAAAGGGATCATGAGATTATTCATACTAGAAACTTCCGTGTGCAGCCACAAGCTACTATGGGCTCTATTATAGTTGACTAAGTCGTGCGAACTCTTACAGTGGTAGACTAGCAGATGTAGGGGATGTAGTTTGGTACGGTCTACCCGATCGTAAGGTGCTAGCGCTTCTGAAAGACTATGTATTGAACATCCATTTCTCAAACATTACGTAGTGCGAGAATCCCAACGGAGGAGATCGAGTCTTGTGGGGAAAAGTGTGCAAACCTCTGCAGAGTGTATAAACTAATCATGGTTAGCCGTGTCCCCGGTTATGGACGTCTTGAGTATCTAGTACTTGGATTATCATGTGAATCTCATCATGTTACTTTAATTAATATTGTTGGGCTTTAATGATGATGCTTAATTGGGGTTGAGAGGGTGTCTACACTCTCAATGTTTAACAACCACCATGATAGTTATATAAAATTTATTCCTTTGCAGTAGGGAAAAACCGGCTTTACACAAAAAACTGTAACCATAGAGCTTTCCACCAGCCATATATGCTTGTAGTATAGCTTATTCCTGTTCATTACTCTCTATGTGTTACTTTGCCAGCATATTCCATGTGCTGACCCGTTTTCGGGCTGCAACGTTCATGTTGTAGACTTTTTAGACGACAAGTAAGGTGCCTTTAGGTCGTGGTTCTATACTCAGTGATGCCGTTGGAGTTGATGGACTCGCTTATCTTCCAAGCCTTCCGTTGTTATCGTTATTAGATGGCCTTAAGCCATATTTATTGTAATAAGTTCTCTTTTGAGACATTCGATGTAATAAGTGTGTGATTGCTACTCTGTTATAAATCCTTCAAGTACTATGTGTCTCAGCATTACTGATCCAGGGATGACACTGATGGACAGAGATCGGACTGTTTGATCTGGTCGCTACAAGATGGTATCAGAGCACACGCTAACTGTAGGACACGACCACTAAGCTAAAGCCCTAGATCTCTACTCTCTTCTCATTTCTGACTCCTCATCTTTTCTATTCTTTTAGGATGTCGGATGCAAGGAACAAGTTCACGCAACCGGATGAAGATACACCCGTTGGACGCCACCTAAAGAAAGTCACTAAGTACCTGAACATCGGAGTACCAAGCTTCACCGGAACCTACAATGCCACTTTACCTGAAGAGGAGCGCTGGATGATTCAAATTCAAGTTCCAGGAAGGACGTTCGCGCCGGTCACTGAGCACATAGAGTTTTCCTTTGATGCACCAACCTGGAGCCTAGGAAAGAGCATGGCAACCCACATCACCATGGGATGTATTGGAGAAGTCTACCGCAATGATCTCAAGGATACTATCTACCAGATTTGCGGGCGCCGAGATGAGCATCGGGAGATGATCAACACCAGGAAGGACAGATCAGTTGCAGCTTTCATCCAGGAATTAAACCAGCACATTCGACGCCATGAGAACCAGATGTGCGCAGGCATGATAGATCTAAAGAAGGCGATGACAAGAATCATGGAGCTGGAGGAAGAACTCAAGGCTACACGCGAAGATTATATGGAGGAAATCGAAGTATTAGTGGAGAAGAATGACGACCTGACCAAGAAGCTAGGAGTTTTCATGGGAGATCCCATACTAGGAGGAGAAGATGACGATTCCACTTGCCCGGGGAACTACATCATCATCAACGACACCGACTGGAGCTGGAGTTTTCGGATCCAGACGACAGCGATGATGACTATGTTGATGAAGCTGGAGCAAATATCATGGAGTCTTCATCGGAGCAGTTTTTTTCTAGTAGACCACCATAGCAGTAGTAGTGTTCCACCATGTATATAGTATAGTCCAAGCACTTTTATAACGATAGTTCTAGACCGATTGTATGCCCTTGTTTGAATTGAATGAAGTGATTTTGTGTGCATTTGCCTCATGTGCATATGGGTAGTGCTTCCTCTCTAGACCTCATTCTATTCTATATTCTCATCTTTTCTAAACCCTTAGATGCCTCCGAGACGTGACAACGGATTTGCTTTGCCACCGGAGCTCACTCAGTTGATCCAGCAGCAGAATGCCTTGATGCATTTGCTATTCCAGAATCAGAATCAGGGGGACAACAACAACCCACCACCGCCACCACCTGTTGATCACTTAACCCATTTTCTTAGGCTGAATCTGCCAGTGTTCTTCAGTAGCACTGAGCCGATAGTTGCAGACGATTGGCTCTGCAAGACAGGGAGGGAATTGACCACAACAGGATGCACAGATGCGGAGAGGGTGCATTTTGCCGCACATCAGCTTGAAGGACCCGCAGCATCATGGTGGGAGAATTTCACAACCACTTACCCTATCGACACTGTCACATGGGATCAGTTTTAGCAGGCCTTCCGTACTGCCCATGTTTCAGCAGGAGCTATGGCCATGAAGAAGCATGAGTTTCACAACTTGCGCCAAGGAGGACGGACAATTGGCCAGTATGTGCATGACTTTAGTAAGATAGCACATTATGCCCCAGATGACGTTGCTACGAATGCAGCTAAGCAGGAGAAGTTTCTGGAAGGACTGAATGATGAGCTGAGCATGCAATTGATGGTGGCAAGCTTCAACAACTACCAGGAGTTGGTAGATCGTGCTCTTATGATTGAAGGGAAGCAGCAGCAGATTGAAAACCGCAAGAGGAAGTATGGACAGGGGAGGTACAATTCTGGAGCTCAGCAGAAGCTATGTTTTACCCCTAAATCGGGAGGACATTTTCAGCATACCCATGGAGGAGGAAGTTCGCATAATCATAGTGGCCCCAAGAATGGTAATGGGAATGGAGGAATCAATGGCCAGAACCGTACCAACCCATCAACCCCAGCCAAGAGAGACCTGAGCCAAGTCACTTGCTTTAAGTGTCAGAAGACCGGACATTATGCCAATGAATGTCCTGAAACCCAGAATGGAAATGGCAATGTAAGCTCTGGGAAGAAGTTGAACCCTTTCCACAGGGGACAGGTGAACCACGTTAACGTGGAGGAGGTTGAAGCTCAGCTAGATGCAGTAATAGGTAAGTTTTTGGTTAAGTCCTCTACTGCACTCGTTCTTTTTGATACTGGTGCATCGCATTCATACATCTCAAGGGGATTCGTGGATAAGTATAGACTGCCAACCCAAGCCCTTAGGTCACCCATGTTAGTAACCTCAGCTGGAGCAGAGTATATGGCTAGTCTATGGTGTGATCGGTTACCATTAAGGATTGGTAACTATGTATTTCCATCGGACCTAATAGTATTGGAATCTCAAGGCTTGGATGTGATATTAGGCATGGATTGGTTATCGAAGTATGAAGGGAACATTGAATGCGCCAGTAAGTCTATTTTGCTTACGACGCCAGAAGGAAGAAGGATCAAGTATGTATCCCGGCATGTGCCGAAGAGGACTCAAGTAAATTCCTTATCAGGAGTTGTGCAGGAGGAAGTACCAGTGGTGAAGGATTTCCCTGTCGTATTTCCAAAAGAGTTGCCAGGCATGCCACTGGATAGAGATATTGAGTTTTTGATTGAGCTTTTGCCAGGCACAGGGCCAATATCAAAGAGACCATACAGGATGCCCGCAAAAGATTTGGAAGAGATTAAGAAGCAGATTAAAGAGTTACTGGATAAAGGTTATATTCACCCAAGTTCATCACCTTGAGGATCACTAGTACTTCTAGGGAAAAGAAGGATGGATCGTTAAGGATGGTTGTTGATTATCGAGGATTGAATGAAGTAACAATCAAGAACAAGTACCCACTACCGATGATCAATGATCTGTTTGATCGATTGCAAGGAGCTAAGGTATTTTCCAAGATCGATCTGCGATCACGATACCATCAGTTGAACATTCGAGAACAGGATATACCTAAGACAACTTTTACCACAAGGTATGGGCTGTATGAGTATACCGTTATGTCATTTGGTCTCACTAACGCACCTGCCTATTTTATGAACATGATGAACAAAGTGTTGATGGAGTTTTTGGATAAGTTCGTCGTAGTGTTCATTGATGATATTCTGGTTTACTCAAAGAATGAAGAGGAGCATAAGGAGCATTTGCGTTTGGTACTTGAGAAGCTCAAAGAACACCAGTTATATGCCAAGTTCAGCAAATGTGAGTTTTGGTTGAAAGAAGTTGGATTCCTCGGACATGTTATATCCGGAGAAGGAATAGCGGTAGATCCCACCAAGGTTGTCACTGTGACAAATTGGGAAGCACCAACAACAGTTGGAGAAATCCGGAGTTTTCTTAGACTTGCAGGATACTACCGGAGATTCATTGAGAATTTCTCGAAGATTGCAAAACCTATGACAGAGTTGTTGAAAAAGAATACCAAGTTCAATTGGACTGAGGAATGTGAGGCCAGTTTCCAGGAGTTGAAGAAACATTTGGTTACATCACCAGTGTTGATTCTGCTACATCAGAACAAGGATTATGAGGTGTATTGCGACGCTTCACGTCGAGAACTTGGAGCAGTGCTTATGCAGGAGGGAAGAGTTGTTTCGTATGCTTCACGACAGCTGAAACCTCATGAGTTGAATTATGTCTCGCATGATTTGGAGTTAGCAGCCGTAGTGCATGCATTAAAGACTTGGAGACATTTTCTCATTGGAAACCATTGTGAGGTGTACACGGATCACAAGAGTTTGAAGTATATTTTCACATAGAAGGAGCTAAATCTCAGGCAAAGGAGATGGTTGGAGCTCATCAAGGATTACGATATGAGATTGCATTATCATCCCGGAAAGGCTAACGTAGTAGCCGATGCGCTGAGCCGTAAAAGCCATGTCAACACACTAATGACAGGAGATTTACTGAAGGAGTTAGCCGAGGATTTTCGTGAGCTATGTTTGGAGATAGTTCCGAGAGGCTACGTAGCAGCATTGGAGATTCAGTCTACTTTGACGGATAAGATCAGAGAAGTTCAGAAGACTGATAAGGAGATTGCTTCTATTAAAGAGAAAATGATCAAGGGAAAAGCTAAAGGATTTCGTGAGGATGAGCACGATACCCTGTGGTTTGAAGACCGTGTTTATGTGCCTAACAACCCTTAGATCAGGAAGTTGATTCTACAGGAGGCCCATGATTCATCATATTCGATTCACCCAGGAAATACCAAGATGTATTTGGATTTGAAGGATACTTTCTGGTGGACCGGAATGAAGAAGGATATTGTGGAGTATGTAGCAATTTGTGATGTATGTCAGAGAGTAAAGGCAGAGCATCAGAAGCCAGCAGGATTGTTACAGCCATTGCCAATACCCGAATGGAAGTGGGATAAGCTAGGCATGGATTTCATTATGGGATTTCCCAGAACTCGTTCAGGCTATGACTCGATTTGGGTTGTAGTCGATCGTTTGACGAAGGTAGCTCATTTCATCCTAGTAAAGACCACTTACACTAGTACAAAGTTGGCAAAGATATACATGACCAGGATCGTATGTCTGCATGGAGTTCCAAGGAGCATTGTATCAGATAGAGGAATCCAGTTTACCTCAAAGTTTTGGAATCAGTTGCACGAAACTTTGGGTACCAGGCTAGAGTTCAGTACATCTTTTCATCCACAGACAGATGGACAGACCAAGAGAGTCAATCAGATTTTGGAGGATATGCTGAGAGCCTGTGCGTTAGATTACGGATCTAGTTGGGATGACAATTTGCCATATGCAGAGTTCTCTTACAACAACAGCTATCAATCCAGTTTGAAGATGGCCCCTTTCGAAGCCTTGTACGGAAGAAGGTGCAGAACACCATTGTCGTGGGATGAAGTTGGAGACCGCCAGTTGTTTGGACCGGATTTGATTAAGGAGTCTAAACAGAAGGTGAAATTGATTCGCGATAGGCTCAAGGTAGCCCAGTCCAGGCAGAAGAGCTACGTAGATTCTAAACGCAAGGAGATAGTTTACGAAGTCGGAGACCGAGTTTATCTTCGAGTATCTCCACTTCGAGGAGTTAAGCGCTTTGGAGTTAAGCGAAAGTTAGCGCCACGTTTTGTAGGACCATACAAAGTTTTGGAGCGTATGGGAGAAGTAGCCTACAAGTTGGAATTGCCCGAAGGATTGTCAGGAGTTCACGATGTATTCCATGTTTCCCAGTTGAAGAAGTGCCACGCCGAGATGGCTGATATACCGCTTAGACATATAGTGCCGCTGGAAGCGATTTAGTTGGACAGTGACTTGACCTATGAGGAGAAACCAGTTAAGATTCTTGAGTATGCCAGCCGAGTCACCCGCAGCAAGGTTATCAAGTTGCAAAGTTCAGTGGAGCCACCACTCCGAGGATGAAGCCACCTGGGAGAGAGAGGAAGATCTGCTGAAGGACCACCCTCGCCTATTTTCTAGCCAACCCGAATCTCCAGGGCGAGATTCATCTTAAGGGGGGGTAGGTTTGTAACATCCCAAATTTTCAATTTGGAATGTTATACATTAGATCATCACTACATATCATATTTTATTTGCTTTTGGTTTGATCCTAGAAATTCTACGCAACTCAAGGACCCTCGGAGAGAGTTGGGGATTTCATTATTTTCATATTTGAGTTTTCTCGAATTTTGAAAATAGGATCATTTGATTTTAATTATTTTATCTTCAATTATTTCTATTACAAAATATGAGAGAGGGAATAAAATGACTTTCCCAAAATAAAGAAATATTGAGGATTTAATAATAAAATCAAATAAGATTTATTTTGGAGTTATTGCTATTTTATTTGAATTTAGGAAAATGTGCCTTTTTCAAAATTGCATTTAGGCCCCAAATAAATGTCATCTTGTCCGGCTTGATTTTAGAAGTGGGGGAAAATTTATTTCGGGATTTTTGGAGTTCGTTTAGTATTTCTTCTATTTGTTTTTCTGTGTGTAATTATTTTTTTTAAACGCAAACCGACTTTGGGCTGTGTTCGGCCAGGACTCCGGCCGGCCGGGCCTTTATAAGGCGCCGCCCCGAGCCCGCCAGCCCGTCAGCCGCGCCCCAAACCCTAACCCTAGCCACCAGGAGCCGCAGCCGCCTCGTCCCGCCGCAGCTGCCCGCCGCCACCTGCCGCCTGCGCCGCCGCCGCCGCCGTCCCGCCGCCCGAGGTAGCCTCCGTCGCCTCGGTTTTCGCGAAGAAAACCGATCAGTTTTTTTTCGAAAAACCTAGATCCTTTTTTATTTTTTCCGGTTCGGTTTATTTTTTTTGGTTTAGTTATTTAGCGAGCGTTCGCCGTTTAGCCACAGAAAACGAATGTTCGTTCGTTAATCTGTTCGTCAGTTTTTTTTTCGGATTTCCCACGATTATTTCTGATCGCGATTTCTGATCCTATTTTTGTTTTAGTATAACTTTTCGCTCGTTTATCAGAATCAGGCGATTCAAGCGCCTGGAGTTTCGTCTTGAAACCCTCTTTCCGTTTAACCAACTTAAACAAGTTTTTGCTACCGTAAAATTAGATTTAAGTCCAAAATAGTAAACGAAGCTTGTTTCTTTCGCCGTTTGACTTTCGTTGCTTCGTTTGATTTGATTCTTTTTGCAAACCGGAGTTCTTAAGTTGAACTTATGGTTAGATCTCTTATTTGAGTTTTACTTGTGCATTAGATGAGTACTTATTGTATGCTTGTTTGTTTGCAATAGAGTACCCGGACTGCGTCGCTTGGTACTTTGAATCTCTAGGTTTCCCGGATCATCAGCAAGGCAAGTAACACTTTGATCATACCTCTTTACTACCTAGTTTTATGAATTAGATCAATCCTCAAACAAGTGCATGATTAGGATCTGATTAATATGTGGGTTTTGGGAAGTAGATGAGGTAGTACCTATTCCTTGTTTTATTATCAAACCCTTGGGAGTTACTTCTACGTTTGCTTATTATGCCATGCTATGCTAGTAGACGTGGATTGGGTGAGTGTATCCATGACAGATGTAAGATTGTTAAATTAATGGTTTATTTAAGGTGGCAACTTAAACACACATCTGGGTGGATTGAGGCACCTGGGTATTCCAGCGATTGCCTGTTTTTCTGTATGGACCGCCACACAGGCTCAAAGGGATCATGAGATTATTCATACTAGAAACTTTCGTGTGCAGCCACAAGCTACTATTGGCTCTAGCATAGTTGACTAAGTCGTGCGAACTCTTATAATGGTAGACTAGCAGATGTAGGGGATGTAGGTTGGTACGGTCTACCCGATCGTAAGGTGCTAGCGCTTCTGAAAGACTATGTCTCGGTCATCCGTTTCTCAAACATTATGTAGTGCGAGAATCCCAACGGAGGAGATCGATTCTTGTGGGGAAAAGTGCGCAAACATCTGCAGAGTGTATAAACTAATCATGGTTAGCCGTGTCCCCGGTTATGGACGTCTTGAGTATCTAGTACTTGGATTATCATGTGAATCTCATCATGTTACTTTAATTATTATTGTTGGGTTTTAATGATGATGCTTAATTGGAATTGAGAGGGTGTCTACACACCTAATGTTTAACAACCACCATGATAGCTAAATATAATTTATTGTTTTGCAGTAGGGAAAAACTGGCTTTACGCAAAAACAGTAACCATAGAGCTTTCCACCAGCCATATATGCATATAGTAGCTTATTCCTGTTCATTACTCTCTATGTGTTACTTTGCCAGCATATTCCATGAGCTGACCCGTTTTCGGGATGCAACGTTCATGTTGTAGACTTTTCAGACGACGAGTAAGGTGCCTCTAGGTCGTGGTTCTATACTCAGTGATGCCGTTGGAGTTGATGGACTCGCTTATCTTCCAAGCCTACCATTGTTATCGTTATTAGATGGCCTTAAGCCATATTTATTGTAATAAGTTCTCTTTTGAGACATTCGATGTAATAAGTGTGTGATTGCTACTCTGTTACAAATCCTTCAAGTACTGTGCGTGTCAGCATTACTGATCCAAGGATGATACTGATGCACAGAGATCAGACTGTTTGAGGTCTGGTCGCTATAGTTTTTTTCTGCATTCATCATTTGTTTTTTTGCTTTTTCTAACAATATTTTTTTCACTTCTCATGTGTTCTTTCTCCCTCCCTTTTCCTCAACATACATGAAATGGGTTGTTGAAATTGATAATTGCAGGGTTTCTTTGGAACAATTGGGGAAATCTTTCGAAGATGAAGGATGGGTAGAGTCATACGTCATAAATGTGTTCTGTAGGAAACTCTTTAGGGACAATCACCCAAGAGTATCTCAAAGGCATTTCTTCTTCCACACTGCTAGTGTAAGTTTCATAGTTTTCACTTTCAAGCACAATATTTATTTTTTCATTTTTCTCTTTGTCTTTTTTAGTTTCCCTTTTTTCCCTCGAGAGGTTGACATTTATTTGTACTTTTTCCGAAAAAGGAATACTTCCTACAAAAGTGGAAGAATGAATCATCGAGATTGCACTGGAGACATAAATTAATAAAGTGCTTCACAGGAGCTGGAAAAGCAAAGGATCTTCAGGAATGTAACAAAGTATGTCTTGTCCTCCCACCACCTTTTTCGGACATTCTTTTGTACATTTGTGCTTCTGTTATTCTTTATTTTTCTCTAATATTTTTGCCTTTGCTTTATGATATGAAGTTATTTTTTCCAACGCTACACAAGTCGCACTCGTTCGTTTTCCTGGTGGACCTGTGTGCCCATAAATTCATCTTCATGGATTGAAAGTATGATGGAGATAGCACATACCACAGGACAATAAAGCACATGATGGTAACTTGTCACAAGAGAACTCTGACTTCATCTACAACCTTTTCATTCATGATATTAATGTTTTTAATGAAGATTGAAAACTTGAAACGAGCTTGGAATGATGCTGGTCTAAGGAATATGGGATTCAGACACTATGAAACTGCATATCCAAACTTACCGAAGCAGGAAGGATGGTTAGATGAAAATCCTTTCTCTGTACTTTTTTTCCCTAGATTCACACGCTTTCAATTTTTGTAGTTCAGTGCATGTTCTGATCATTTATCATTTCTGACTTTATTTTTGTGTCAACATTTCTTTTTCCGGAAAATAGCGATGCATGCGGGATTTTTGTCTTGACTTGGTTAGAGAATTGGAGTTCTAGGAATGCGTTGCAATCAGTCTTCATGCACGATATGGTCCAAGATGCACGTATCAGGTTTGCAGTCGATATTCTGCTCAGTGACCACAACATTCCGATGAAGGAAAAGGATTGTCAAGGATTTATGAAATATGAGTTAAGGTACTTATTAATCTTCTCTGTCTCTCCTACCCTTTTCTGTATAATATGTTTTTCAAAGGTTTTCTTCTTTCTGCTTCTTGTCTGATGTATATACTCTTTTCTCAGAGACACTTTCCAGAAAACTCACCAGTGGACATAGCAATACAAAGATGAACAATTCAACTATAGTTGCGAAAATGGCAAGACTCTGTCTCTTCAATTGTTTCTCTCACAAACAATGGCGCAGAGTTTGAAGTTCATGCGCATGAAGCAAGGAAACGTGGTGTCAAGTAGATAACAAAACATTTTTACGTGTTTCAGAATTTTTTTTGTTTCATTTGTACACATTGTGTCCATGTACAAAGTACTATGAGGAAGAGAATGAATGCAAATGAGTATGCAAATTTATTCAAAGTTTTTTGTATAGGTTTTTGGGTTCATTGGAGCAGTTTTCCATATTATCACAAATAGAAAGTGCTTCGTGTACTGGATACAACAATGGCGTTTTTTACACTTTTTCTTCTCTTTTTATTTTTTTGCAAATTAATTTTGGTGATGATTTTTCTTCTGTTTTCTCCATGTTTTATAAATAAATATCGGGCGTGAAAGTTGATACAAGATCATATCAATGACTTACACAGGTACGACCTCATGATTTTTTCTAATCACATTGATTTTGGTACTGTTTTTTGAGATACCTTTTTAAATGTATGGATAACAATTTCTGACACTCTTTCTATTGTAGGTTGTTTCCAAAAACACACATTTTTTGACAGAATTCATACATTAAGTGGGGAAACAACATCAGATGCGGCAACATGACCTTAAGAAAGTGTAGTTACAATGTTTTTTCTTCTCTTGCCATGCGTTATTTTGCATCCCAAAATATATGAAAATGCTATATTTATTACAATATTTTTTTCAAATAGTCTAGTCAGTCTTTGTCTCCTGTTGTTGTTGTGCTGTGTGTCTTGCTCTTCTTTGTTCGCCCACCTGATGGTTTATCGGTCTTTGTTGTTGTCATCGAACCTGCTACCAACACAATAAGCGCAAACATTCTTAGAATTGCAAGTGGGCAACAGAGAAACAAAAATCATAAATTGAACAAAACAGAGAAAAAATCTAGGGGACCTGAAGCACGTTTTTGAGTGCTTTTTTATCGCTGTGCCTTGGGAACATTATCAACAATTACAGTGCAAGTAGATATGTTGTGGGTTTCAGAACCACATCGGCTACAATGAATTTTTGGTTTGGCACGGAAAATTTCCATGAAGGTTTTGTATCGCCCTGATTGTGGACGTCTGAGGGAGTCCTGGATTAGGGGGTATCCGGACAGCCAGACTATAACCTTTGGCCGGATATTGGACTATGAAGATACAAGATTGAAGACTTCGTCCCGTGTCCGGATGGGACTTTCCTTGGCGTGGAAGGCAAGCTTGGCAGTATGGATATGTAGATCTCCTTCCTTGTAACCGACTCTATGTAACCCTAACCCCCTCCGGTGTCTATATAAATCGGAGGGTTTAGTCCGTAGGACAACAACAATCATACCATAGGCTAGCTTCTAGGGTTTAGCCTCTCTGATCTAGTGGTAGATCCACTCTTGTACTACCCATATCATCAATATTAATCAAGCAGGAGTAGGGTTTTATCTCCATCGAGAGGGCCCGAACCTAGGTAAAAACATCGTGCCCCTTGTCTCCTGTTACCATCCGCCTAGACGCACAGTTCGGGACCCCCTACCCGAGATCCGCCGGTTTTGACACCGACATTGGTGCTTTCATTGAGAGTTCCACTGTGCCGTCGTCATAAGGAACGATGTCTCGTCTCGTCTTTAAAGACGGCACTACCACTGGGGGAGCTTTGGCTGTCAGCCAAACTCTCTGGCTAGGTGGTTTTATCATGACCGCCTGTTCGGCTGTTGCGCCAACGATGACCTCTCGGGTCATCAAAAATAACCTCCACGTCAACTCGGAACTCGCTGAACAGATGGATCCAATGGAGCTCTCTTCCCTAAACGACCTCTTGGATCGCATCGCCGCCTTGGGAGTCGCTACAGACTACAATCGGATTGGGCTTAAACCCGATCAAAGGGAGATTAACTCTCCGCCGGTCACCCATCACATTGCGGTGGTGGAAGAACAATGCGGCAACCTTTCATCCATCTTGAGGACTAACTACGTACGGATTCCTGAGCCCTCCGAGCCGGATACTCGTTTACGGGAGGACACCACCCAAGCCCTAAACCTAGAGTCATGCAGCGGGCCAGACTTATCGGGCAACATCCCAGAACCCGAACTTCCAAGATTGGAAACTCCTTGGCCCCTGGGTCCTAGATTGGGTGAGGTTTCGGATTCAATTCCACCCACCCACCCAAGCATAAGCGATCTTTCCCACATCAGGCAAGAGCCCCAGGAAACAGTACATCATTATTGGGCCAGATTCCTCCTTGTAATAAACAAGGTTAAGGACTGCCGCGAGGAAGACGCAATCTCATTCTTCTGCAATAATTACACGGACAAGGGAATCCTTAACGCCATAAGTCGTCGTGAAATTACACGCTTTGCCGACTTGGCGTCCATAGGACGAAAGTACTGTGCGATGGAAAGTGCCTGGAAAACCAAAATAAAATTTTGGGACAATCCGGCTCTAAAAACGAACCCAGTCCGAAATAAAAAGGTGCATTATCACAAGACATCCGGGTTAACTACCAAAAAGCAAAAACCCTCTACAGGGCATGGAACCGTACTGGAGGGATGGCTCAATGGACCCTGTAAAATTCATAGTACAGAGGGCGCCATACCAACACATAGCCTTAGAGCATGTTGGATACTCCGGCAGGTAGCCAAAAGTGGCGAGGATCTTCTCATTCCAGAAGCCACAGAGCACCATCCCAGGGATAACAATACGGTATTAACAGTCTTCGAGACCTTCGCATCAAATAACAGGCGAAAGCGAACACTCCGCAGCCTTGCCGAAATCCACCACGTGGCAACAATAAATCCATGGAGTGACACGGCTATTACTTTCAATGCCAGTGACGAACCTAAATTTCGAACAGCCCGATCACCAGCCGCATTGGTCCTCAATCCAATTGTGGACGGCTTTCAACTCACCAAGGTACTCATGGACGGCGGCAGCGGATTAAACCTCATCTATGAGGAAACCCTTCAAAAAATGGAAATAGACTGGAACCGCATCGAGCGAAGTAGCACAACCTTTAGAGGAATAATCCCCAGTCGGGAAGCGCGTTGTACAGGCAAAATCACACTAGATGTGGTATTCGGCACACCGGAGAATTATAGGTCCGAAGAGATTACGTTCCAAGTAGCCCCGTTCAGTAGTGGATACCACGCCCTTCTAGGGCGGGAGGCATTCACAATCTTCCAAGCCATACCCCATTACGGGTACATGAAGCTAAAAATGTCCGGGCCCAACGGAATCATCACTCTTGCTAGTGATCCGGACACAGCACTCTGCGCCGAAAACAAGACAGCCGCACTGGCCCTCGAGGCATTATCTGAAGCCCTAGCGGTCGAGGAACTGACTGCGCTGCGCTCCACGGTGAACAGGGACGATGTGATACTCGATAAGAGATCCAAGTCCACCTCCTTTAAACCAGCGGATGAAATAGTCAAATTCCAAGTCCATCCAATGGACCCTACAAAAACAGCCTCAATCGGGGTATAGTTAAACCCTGCCGTAGACGCCGCACTACGAGAGTTCCTGCGCGAGAACTAGGACATTCTTGCCTGGCATCCTTCAGATATGGCAGGAATCCCACGCAAGCTGGCCGAGCATAGCCTCAATATTCTAAAGGGATTCAAACTTGTCAAGCAGGCTCTTCGGCGTTTCTCCGAACCTAAGAGACAAGCTATGGGAGAGGAACTAGCCAAGTTATTGGAGGTCGATTCATTAGAGAAATAAAACACCCGGACTGGCTAGCAAACCTGGTGATGGTACCAAAGAAGGATAAATCCTGGCGCTTGTGCGTCGATTTCAAGGACCTCAACAAGGCTTGCCCAAAGGATCCCTTCCCCCTCCCCCGCATCGATCAAATTATTGATGCTACCGCAGGACACGACTCATTGTGTTTCCTCGACGCATACTCCAGCTACCACCAAATTAAGATGGCGGAGCCCGACCAAGCCGCAACGGCATTCATCACACCATACGGCCCCTTATGCTTCAACACAATGGCTTTTGGGCTCAAAAACGCCGGCGCAACATATCAGCGCATGATTCAGACATGTCTAGCGAACCAGATCGGCAAAACAGTGGAGGCATATGTAGATGATGTGGTTGTCAAAACCAAACACGTCGACTCTCTAATAGACGACTTGAGGCTCACATTCGACAACCTCCGAACATACGACATCAGGCTCAACCCAGAAAAATGCGTTTTCGGTGTGCCAGCCAAAAAACTCCTAGGCTTCATTGTATCCAGCAGAGGAATCGAAGCAAATCCGGCCAAGATCCAAGCTCTGTCACAGTTGGATATCCCAATGGACCTCAAACAAATCCAGAAATTAACCGGATGTGTGGCGGCTCTAAGCCGCTTTATCTCCCACCTGGGCGAAAATGCATTACCCCTTTACCGCCTCCTACGGCGCACCGAACACTTCGAGTGGACGGATGCCGCCACAGCCGGATTGGAAGAAATAAAGGCCATACTAGCAACCAACCCAATCCTGGCAGCGCCAAACATTGGCGAATCTATGTTGTTATACATTGCGGCAACCCATCAAGTTATGAGCGCAGTGCTCGTCGTCGAACGAGAAACGGACGGACATAAATTCCCCCTGCAAAAGTCGGTCTATTATGTATCCACTGTCCTTACTCCATGCAAGTCACGGTATCTGCATTATCAAAAGATAGCATACGCGGTATTCATGGCATCCAGGAAACTGCGACACTACTTTCAAGAGTGTTCAATAAGTACCACTTAATGATATTATAAACAACTGCGACGCCAAGGGCCGGATTGCCAAATGGGCCATTGAGCTCCTCCCGTTCAACATAACATACAAGCCGCGGTGAGCCATTAAGTCGCAAGTATTGGCCGACTTTGTCGCCGAATGGACGGAAGCCAAACTCCCTAAAGAGTACGACGCATATTCCAACTGGATCATGCACTTAGACGGCTCCAAAATGCTGGCTGGTCTGGGGGCTGGCTTCGTTCTGACGTCCCCAAACGGAGATACAGTTCAATACGTACTCGAGATAATTTATACAGACTCCAACAACACAGCCGAATACGAGGCCCTTTTACATGGTCTCCGGATGGCAGTATCCATGGGCATTCAACGCCTGGAGGTGCGGGGGGGGGGGATTCGAACCTCGCAATATCCCAAATAAATGGAGACTTTGATGTCAAGGATCCGAAAATGGCGGCCTATCGCAACGCCGTCCTTAAGATGTCAGCTCGGTTCGAGGGGCTCAAATTTCACCATGTGGCCCGGGAAAACAATCAGGCGGCAGACGTCCTCGCACGCATCGGCGCAAAACGCGATGCGGTGCCCCCAAACATCTTTTTGGAGAGGCTGTTTAAGCCATCCGTGGTATGGGAAGGAGACGCAAGTAACAATAGTCCGGACACAGCCACAACGCCCGATACCGAACACTCTGATATAATCGGAGACTCTGCCACCGAAATAACACCTTCAGCCCACGTAAATGGCCATCATCGCCCCATGGACAGAACCATTCCTGGCCTACTTAACCAGGCAAAAACTCCCCGAGGACCAAAATGAGGCACGCTGCATAGTACGGCGATCTAAAGCCTATAGGGTCCATGAGGGAGAGCTTTATAAGAAAAGCACCACCGGAGCCCTTCAAAGGTGCATCTCTGAAGAGGAAGGGCGGAAGCTTCTGGCAGAAATTCACGCCGGACTCGGCGGCCACCACGCTGCAGCCCGGGCCCTTGTAAGCAAGGCCTTCCGTATAGGTTTTTACTGGCCTACGGCCCGGGCAGATGCACAGGACCTGGTCCAACACTGCGTTGGTTGTCAGCTCTTTGCAAACCAAAGCCATATGCCACCCACCGCTCTCCACACAATCCCCATTACCTGGCCCTTTGCGGTCTGGGGGCTTGACATGGTTGGACCTCTTAAAGGAGGAACCCACAAGAAAAAATACTTGCTGGTCATGGTGGATAAATTCACCAAATGGATAGAAGCCAAACCTGTTAAAATGGCCGAATCCGGACCGGTGATAGACTTCATATCCGGGGTTGTACACCGTTATGGCGTCCCCCACAGCATCATCACCGATAATGGCACGAACTTCACTGCCGACGAGGTAAAACTCTGGTGCAAAAACATGGGCATTAAGCTCGATTATGCTTCCATCTATCACCCACAAACTAACAGTCAAGTCGAGCGAGCAAATGGTCTTATCATGAGCGGCATCAAACCCAGATTAGTGCGGTCCCTAAAGGAATCTAACACGCACTGGGTAGAGGAGCTCGACTCCGTACTCTGGGGGTTGCGGACCACGCCGAATCGTACTACCGGATACACGCCCTTTTTTATGGTGTACGGCGCAGAGGCGGTTCTGCCCTGCGACATAATTCATGACTCACCTCGAGTGCGCATGTACGAAGAAAGAGAAGCCGAGCTCGATCGGCAGGACAATCTAGACACCCTGGAGGAGGAGCGCGACGTGGAAAAATCCCGTTCCGCATTCTATCAGCAACAGGCTCGAAGATACCAAAGCAGAGAAGTACGGGCCAAAACTTATAACGTTGGTGAACTAGGTCTACGGCTGCCGGAGAAGAAAAATACTAAACTTGAGCCCAAATGGGAGGGTCCATTCATCATTGACCAAGTTCTGACCGGCAGAGCATACCGTCTGCGGGATGCATCTGATAATCGACTTGAGCCGAACCCATGGAACGCAGCAAGGCTCCGAAGATTCTATGCCTAGTGCCAGACTGAGTGTTCGTCTCCTTCCACTGTCTATTTTTACATATACATTATTTGTCCTTTATTTCTCTCCTTCTTCTTTTATTTTTCCCGATGCCTTCAAAGGCTAACTTGTGCCTTGCCTGCACACCATTGACGCGCTAGCCGCGCTAATTATACCTGGGGGCTTCTGTCACAGAAGCTTACTTATTTATCCGGGCTTCATGCCCAGCACATGTGTCATCCTTCCGCATGTACCTTTTCTTCGCCATTATATGCATCAATATGACTTAAGTTTTGGACAAGCTGGGTTGCCTGGCTCTTGTATTTATGCCCTATGTTCCCGTTAATTCGGCTAGGGCATAAGGGGAGCACCTCTGCGATTGTTACTGCCGGGTCAGCCGGATGTGTACCTCAGACTGGGTGAAGCCGAAAGCTAGCGTTCTTAAGGGAATATTCGGTCAGTGAACAAAAGATGATTCTTCACTTATTTATTTTCCATATGTGCCCCCAGATGTTTTTTCTCTGTGACTCTTTTCGCAGTCTGGACATGCACTTTAGGGCATGCATAGCCAGGGAAAGGAACCCCTAACGGAACTATTCTCCCTGGAAGATGTTTCTTACTAACCATGTAATATAACATAACTAGTTGGGCACTTGTCTGTTCAAGCACTAATGACCCCTACGCCTAGTTTCCACGCATGCCCCGGTTCTTACATAACCGAGAGGGTATTCGGATACACTCCGGACTATCGGGTCCAGAGGTTGAAGCGAAAAGGTCCGCCATGACAAATGATCTACAATCCGGCTAGAAGGCATTATACATGTCACTTCAATTACATAGTCACTTTGACTGACTAAACTCTTCTTCTATACCATCCAACTGGCTGTCTAGCCTACAATCCTGTTGGGAATACTTTGCGGCCAATTCTACTTGCCCGTACACTAGGCTAACAGGGATCTCTTTCCCATCGGGCCCCACAGGTCCGACCTCGGCCATGTGGTTTGGGTCAGCCTTGGTATACCGCGTATTCACCATGGCCCAGGCTTCCCTGGCACCTTGACGGCAGGCTGATATCTTCCATAATCGGAAGCGCCGCCGTGCCCCCTTCAGCTTCTCCGCAAGCTCTCCAAGGCCTTCAGGCACGGAGACGGAGGGCCATAAGGCCTGGGCAATGCCTTGCATCACCTGCCGAGCTCGTTCATGCAGTTGTGAGAGCTCGGGCAGAAGATCACCCACAGACCCGGGCATTTCCTCCGCGGGACGACCTATTAGCATACCTACAGACATAACTCTATCAGTCGACTTCTTCGTCGAACTCTTTTTAAAAGTTCGTTCAAGCACTTACTGAAAATGCCGCGTCAAAGCCGCTGATTCTCCTTCACGGAGTCTGACAGTTGGACACGAACATCCTTTAGTTCCACGCTCAGCTGGGTGTTGGCATCCTGAAGATTATTCTTCTCCTGCCTAACCCTCATAAGCACACTCTCGCCGGCCTTTAACCAGCGTAGGAGATGTTGCTCATCCGGATTTCCTCCGGCGTCATCTACAATTTTATTGTCAGATTTGCATATATGTCGCACTCTACATGATACCTATCATTTGAAAACATGTCATACCAGAGGGGGTCTTCTTGGACTCCTCTTCTGCAGCTAGTGCGGCCTGAAGTTGGGCTTTGCACTCTTCAAGCTCATGGGACAATTGGGTATTCTTTTCTGTAAGAACCTGCATAACAAATGATCCTTAAATCCGTTATTCTATCTGTTTCAAGTCTCAGGGGCTACTACTATATATAATCATCAAATTCTCTCACCTGTATATCCTTTACATATTGGTCTGTGGCTCTGGCTAGACCATTTTGAGCAGCATGGAGGTACGCGTCTCCCGAGTTGAAGGCATCAAATGCCTCTTGGGAGAAACAAGCGTCACGGAGAATGGCTCGGCGACGCCTGTGGTTCATGGCGCTCTCCACATCGGAATTTGTGGCGGACATTGTTTCTGCATCTTCTGTCAGAGGAGCATCCGGCGTGTGCCCCGTGTTCGCTTCCGCCTCCATGTTCGGCCCTTGAGCCCGACTGGTTGATGCGTGATTAGCGACCTCTCCGGATATAGTCCGGCGAGCGTTCTTCTCCCTAGAAAGCACGGGTGTTATTATGTCTTTAAAGACGATACCACGGAGTAAGGTGGCACGTCATACCTCTGCGCCGGTGTCTTAGTTCGGACCATGTTCCTTTTTAGCCTACCCAGCCTCAGAGCCCCTTGTTGGCTAGTCGCCGCGGGACCGGCATGGCGTCCCAAGGGCCTTCCCTGACTAACACCGTTTTGTATACGGTAGGCAAGGTGCGCAAGTAGGAATCCTTTTCAAGATGTTGGGACTTTGGTCTCAGTCACCTGCGAAGCTGGGAGCAGCCCAGGGTAATCGGCCGTAATGGCCACCAAGGCATCGTCGCTGCTTAATTGGTAAGACACCCTATCAATCAGCTCCACGGATATGTCTGGATCCTCTTTGAAGGCCGGGTCGAGGGACCGCTCAGGATCCTCTGGTTGTGGAGGAGGGTTGTTGATCTCCCTTATAGCCTTACGCAGCTCCTGCGTTGAATTCGCAAGGTAAAATATTTAACTATGGGAAAATGGGACGGATGGGCATAAAAAGTGTTGACTTACTCAGCTCGGAGGATTGTACATAGAAAATCCACCCTGTGGATTGACGCGGAGGAATTCCCCTTCTTCCCCCTTGTACAGGTCGGACAAGATTTTTGCTAGAGCAGCGATCGAGTCCGGCCCCTTGCGGCCACAGTGGGTGGTGTCATCCTCCCCGTTGAAATCCCACATGGGGTGGCCTCGATACTGAAGCGGCTGCACCCGCCGCATAATGCATATCGCCACCTTCGGCCATGGTCAGGGAAGGCCCTTGTAATGGATTGAGTTTTCCCTTTGAAGTTATCTTACCGGATTGAGTCTTTAAAGATTTGAGAACACTTGATGTATGTCTTGCCGTGCGTATCTGTGGTGACAATGGGATATCACGTGCCACTTGATGTATGTTTTGGTGATCAACATGCGGGTTCCGCCCATGAACCTATGCATAGGGGTTGGCACACGTTTTCGTCGTGATTCTCCGGTAGAAACTTTGGGGCACTCTTTGATGTTCTATGTGTTGGTTGAATAGATGAATCTGAGATTGTGTGATGCATATCGTATAATCATACCCACAGATACTTGAGATGACATTGGAGTATCTAGGTGACATTAGGGTTTTGGTTGATTTGTGTCTTAAGGTGTTATTCTAGTACGAACTCTAGGGCTGTTTGTGACAATTATAGGAATAGCCCAACGGATTGATTGGAAAGAATAACTTTGAGGTGGTTTCGTACCCTACCATAATCTCTTCGTTTGTTCTCCGCTATTAGTGACTTTGGAGTGACTCTTTGTTGCATATTGGGGGATAGTTATATGATCCAACTATGTTATTATTGTTGAGAGGACTTGCACTAGTGAAAGTATGAACCCTAGGCCTTGTTTCCTATCATTGCAATACTGTTTACGCTCACTTTTACCGCTAGCTACCTTGCTGTTTTTATATTTAAGTTTACAAAAACCTATATCTACCATCCATATTGCACTTGTATCACCATCTCTTCGCCGAACCAATGCACCTATACAATTTACCATTGTATTGGGTGTGTTGGGGACACAATAGACTCTTTTTTATTTGGTTGCAGGGTTGCTTGATAGAGACCATCTTCATTCTACGCCTCCTACGGATTGAAAAACCTTAGGTCATCCACTTGAGGGAAATTTGCTACTGTCCTACAAACCTCTGCACTTGGAGGCCCAACAACGTCTACAAGAAGAAGGTTGTATAGTAGACATCAAGCTCTTTTCTGGCGCCGTTGCCGGGGAGGCTAGGTAATTGAAGGTATATATTTAGATCTTGCAATCGAATCTTTTTGTTTCTTGTTTTAGCACTAGTTAGTTTATGAAACAAAATTACAAAAAAAATGGAATTGAGTCTGTCTCATACGCTCCATCTTTTTAATATCTTTCGTGAGTACGATGGAAAGGAAAATTGTGCCAAAGTGTTAGAAGAAGAAATCTATAAAATGTTTGGCACTAAATATTTGAATGATGAGCATAATTGCAATGTTGTTAGTATGAATTCCTTGAATATCCATGATGCTAATGATATGCAAAGCCACAAGCTTGGGGAAGCTATGTTCGATGAAGATGATATTTTTTGTCCCCCAAGCTTTGATGAGCAAATTCACTATGATGAAAGCATGCCTCCTATCTATGATGATTATTGTGATGACACCTATGCTATAAAGAATAATTATAACCATGAAACTTGTCATCTTGTTCCTAATTCTCAATCATATGATAGTTATTTTGTTGAGTTTACTCCCACTATTATTCATGAGAAGAAATTTGCTTATGTGGAGAGTAATAAAATTTCTATGCAAGTAGATCATGAAAAGAATGATTTAGGTGTTGGTTATATTGTTGAATTCATTCATGATGCTACTGAAAATTATTATGAGGGAGGAATATATGCTTGTAGGAATTGCAATAATATCAAGTTTCCTCTCTATGTGCTTAAAATCTTGAAGTTATGCTTGTTTTACCTTCCTATGCAAGATGATTCTTGTTCCCATAAGTTATTTGATCACAAAATCCCTATGCATAGGAAGTGGGTTATACTTGAATGTGCTAGTCATATTCTTCATGATGCTCTCTTTATGTTTCAACTCCTATCTTTTATGTGAGCATCATTGAAATCACCATGCCTAGCTAGGGGCGTTAAACGACAGCGCTTGTTGGAAGGCAACCCAATTTTATTTTAGTTTCTTGCTTTTTGGTTATGTTTAGGAATAAGTAATACATCTACCTTCTGTTTAGATGTGGTTTTGTGTTTTAATTAGTTTCTGCCAAGTAGAACCTTTGGGAAGACTTGGGTGAAGTCTTTATGATCATGCTGTAAAAAAACAGAAACTTTAGCGCTCACGAGATTAGCTAGAACTTTTTACTGGAGAGTGCTATTTAGTTGATTATTTTTTAAGATGATTACTAGACAAATTCCTCAGGTCCACCAATTTATGTTATAATTTTTGGAGTTCCAGAAGTTTGCGTTAGTTACAGATTACTACAGACTGTTCTGTTTTTGACAGATTCTGTTTTCATTGTGTTGTTTGCTTATTTTTATGAATCTATGGCTAGTAAAATAATTTATAAACCATAGAGAAGTTGGAATACAGTAGGTTTAACACCAATATAAATAAATAATGAGTTCATTACAGTACCTTGAAGTGGTGTTTTGTTTTCTTTCGCTAATGGAGCTTACGATTTTCTGTTAAGTTTTGTGTTGTGAAGTTTTCAAGTTTTGGGTAAAGATTCGATGGACTATGAAATAAGGAGTGGCAAGAACCTAAGCTTGGGTATGCCCAAGGAACCCCAAGGTAATATTCAAGGATAACCAAGCGTCTAAGCTTGGGGATGCCCCGGAAGACATCCCCTCTTTCGTCTTCGTTCATCGGTAACTTTACTTGGAGCTATATTTTTATTCACCACATGATATGTGTTTTGCTTGGACCATCATTTTATTTTCTTTAGCTTTGCTTTCTGTTTGAATAAAGTACCAAGATCTGAAATTCTTAAATGTTAGAGAGTCTTCACATAGTTGCATAATTATTCGACTACTCATTGATCTTCACTTATATCTTTTGGAGTAGTTTGTTGTTTCCTCTAGTGCTTCACTTATATCTTTTAGAGCATGGTGGTAGTTGTATTTTGAAGAAATAGATGAACTCTCATGATTCACTTATATTACTTTGAGAGTCTTAAATAGCATGGTAATGTGCTTAATTCTAATATGCTAGGCATACAAGACTAATAAAAGAAAAATTCTTATGAGTGTGTTGAATACTAAGAAAAGATTGAAGCATGATAATTGTTTTGAGATATGGAGGTGATAATATTAGAGTCATGCTAATTGAGTAGTTGTGAATTTAAATAATACTTGCGTTGAAGTTTGTGATTCCCGTAGCATGCACGTATGGTGAACCGTTATGTAACGAAGTCGGAGCATGAGGTGTTTATTGATTGTCTTCCTTATGAGTGGCGGTCGGGGACGAGCGATGCTCTTTTCCTACCAATCTACCCCCCTAGGAGCATGCGCGTAATACTTTGCTGTGATAACTTCTAGATTTTTGCAATAAGTATATGAGTTCTTTATGACTAATGTTGAGTCCATGGATTATACGCACTTTTTCCCAGCCTTCCACCATTGCTAGCCTCTCTAATACCGCACACTTTTTGCCGGTATCATACACCCACCATATATCTTCCTCAAAACAGCCACCATACCTACCTATCATGGCATTTCCATAGCCATTCCGAGATATATTGCCATGCAACTTTCCACCGTTCCATTTATTATGATGTGCTCCATCATTGTCATATTGCTTAGCATGATCATGTAGTTGACATCGTATTTGTGGCAAAGCCACCGTTCATAATTCTTTCATACATGTCACTCTTGATTCACTGCATATCCCGGTACACCGCCGGAGGCATTCATATAGAGTCATATCTTGTTCTAAGTATTGAGTTGTAATTGTTGAGTTGTAAGAAAAATAAAAGTGTGATGATCATCATTTCTAGAGCATTGTCCCAAGTGAGGAATAAATAATAAATAAAAAAGGAGAAAGGCCAAAAAAAGAAGGCCAAAAAATAAGAGAAAAAGAGAGAAGGGACAATGTTACTATCCTTTTACCACACTTGTTCTTCAAAGTAGCACCAAGATCTTCATGATAGAGAGTATCCTATGTTGTCACTTTCATATACTAGTGGGAATTTTACATTATAGAACTTGGCTTGTATATTCCAATGATGGGCTTCCTCAAAATGCCCTAGGTCTTCGTGAGCAAGCGAGTTGGATGCACACCCACTTAGTTTCTTTTGATGAGCTTTCATATACTTATAGCTCTAGTGCATCCGTTGCATGGCAATCCCTACTCACTCACATTGATATCTATTGATGGGCATCTCCATAGCCCGTTGATACGCCTAGTTGATGTGAGACTATATTCCCCTCTTTTTGTCTTCTCCACAACCACCATTCTATTCCACATATAGTGCTATATCCATGGCTCACGCTCATGTGTTGCGTGAAGATCGAATTTTTTTTGAAAATGTTAAAGTATGAAACAATTTCTTGGCTTTCCATCGGGGTTGTGCATGATTTAAATACTTTGTGTGGTGAAGATGGAGCATAGCCAGACTATATGATTTTGTAGGGATAACTTTCTTTGGCCATGTTATTTTGAGAAGACATAGTTGCTTTATTAGTATGCTTGAAGTATTATTATGTTTATGTCAATATGAACTTTTGTCTTGAATCTTTCGAATTTGAATATTCATATCACAATTGAGAAGAATTACAATGAAATTATGCCAACTAGCATTCCACATCAAAAAATATCTTTTTTATCATTTACCTACTCGAGGATGAGCAGGAATTAAGCTTGGGGATGCTTGATATGTCTCCAACGTATCTTTAATTTTTGATTGCTCCATGCTATATTATCTACTGTTTTAGGCAATATTGGGCTTTATTATCCACTTTTATATTATTTTTGGGACTAACCTATTAACCGAAGGCCCAGCCCAGATTTGTTGTTTTATGCCTATTTTAGTGTTTCAACGAGAAGGAATATCAGACGGAGTCGAAACGGAACGAAATCAACTGGAGAAGTTATTTTTGGAAGGAAAGCCACCGGATAGACTTGGACTCTACGTCAGAAGATACGGGAGCTGGCCACGAGGGTGGGGGGAGCGCCCACCCCCCTAGGGCGCGCCCCTACCTCGTGGGGGCCCCGAAGCTCCACCGACGTACCCCTTTCACCCATATATACCTACGTATCGTAAAACTTCCAGAACGGATATTAGATCGGGAGTTCCGCCACCGCAAGCCTCTGTAGCCACCAAAAACCAATCGGGACCCTATTCCGGCACCCTGCCGGAGGGGGGAACCCTCACCGGTGGCTATCTTCATCATCCCGGCGATCTCCATGACGAGGAGGGAGTAGTTCACCCTCGGGGCTGAGGGTATGTACCACTAGCTATGTGTTTGATCTCTCTCTCTCTCTCCCTCTCTCTCTCTCTCGTGTTCTTGATTTGGCACGATCTTGATGTATCGCGAGCTTTGCTATTATAGTTGGATCTTATGTTTCTTCTCCCCCTCTTCTCTCTTGTAATGGATTGAGTTTTCCCTTTGAAGTTATCTTACCGGATTGAGTCTTTAAAGATTTGAGAACACTTGATGTATGTCTTGCCGTGCGTATCTGTGGTGACAATGGGATATCACGTGCCACTTGATGTATGTTTTGGTGATCAACTTGCGGGTTCCTCCCATGAACCTATGCATAGGGGTTGGCACACGTTTTCGTCGTGATTCTCCGGTAGAAACTTTGGGGCACTCTTTGAGGTTCTATGTGTTCGTTGAAGAGATGAATCTGAGATTGTGTGATGCATATCATATAATCATACCCACGGATACTTGAGGTGACATTGGAGTATCTAGGTGACATTAGGGTTTTGGTTGATTTGTGTCTTAAGGTGTTATTCTAGTACGAACTCTAGGGCTGTTTGTGACACTTATAGGAATAGCCCAACGGATTGATTGGAAAGAATAACTTTGAGGTGGTTTCATACCCTACCATAATCTCTTCGTTTGTTCTCCGCTATTAGTGACTTTGGAGTGACTCTTTGTTGCATGTTGAGGAATAGTTATATGATCCAACTATGTTGTTATTGTTGAGAGGACTTGCACTAGTGAAAGTATGAACCCTAGGCCTTGTTTCCTATCATTTCCATACCGTTTACGATCACTTTTACCGCTAGCTGCCTTGCTGTTTTTATATTTTCAGTTTACAAAAACCAATATCTACCATCCATATTGCACTTGTATCACCATCTCTTCGCCGAACTAGTGCACCTATACAATTTACCATTGTATTGGGTGTGTTGGGGACACAATAGACTCTTTGTTATTTGGTTGCAGGGTTGCTTGAGAGAGACCATCTTCATTCTACGCCTCCTACGGATTGATAAACCTTAGGTCATCCACTTGAGGGAAATTTGCTACTGTCCTACAAACCTCTACACTTGGAGGCCCAACAACGTCTACAAGAAGGAGGTTGTGTAGTAGACATCACATACCCGCTCTCCCTTAGAGGGGTTGGGAAAGCTCTCCGCTTGCTCTCCGCCATTGTAGGTGGTGAGCCCGGCTCGAACCGGGACCATATACGCTAGGGGGAGAAATCCCTGGGTCTGAAGCTTCACTAGTTGGCTGTGCGGGACAGAACACCTCTCCCAATCTCCGGGCTTGGGGCTGGGGGAACGAGAGGAGGAGCTGCGCTGACCGGCCATGTTGGAATGGATTTTTTTGGGCGCGCTCCGATGAATGCTCGTTAAGGGAGGATGGTGTGGTTTGGATCTGAATCCTCGTCTCTTTAATAGACATCTCATTTGCATAGCTAGGGTGGTAAATGTAAAAACCCTGGGTCCTCACATTCGCTTGACACGTGGAAGGTGGCCATTATTGGGCGTGGAAGACAAGGAGCGCAACATTCTCAAGAAGCCAGACACTATTTGACAGGTACTCGGAATTTGGAGAAGAACCTGCCTTGCAATGCTGAAGACAATCTGCGCGCCGGACTCATCGTCATTGAAGCCTGGTTCGGGGGCTACTGAGGGAGTCCTGGATTAGGGGGTATCCGGACAGCCGGACTATAACCTTTGGCCAGACTGTTGGACTATAAAGATACAAGATTGAAGACTTTGTCCCGTGTCCGGATGGGACTTTCCTTGGCGTGGAAGGCAAGCATGGCAGTACGGATATGTAGATCTCCTTCCTTGTAACCGACTCTATGTAACCCTAGCCCCCTCCGGTGTCTATATAAACCGGAGGGTTTAGTCCATAGGACAACAACAATCATACCATAGGCTAGCTTCTAGGGTTTAGCCTCTCTGATCTCGTGGTAGATCCACTCTTGTACTACCCATATCATCAATATTAATCAAACAGAATTGATGATGAGCCATAACCATGTATGGCGACCGGATTCCAGATAGACTAATCCCATGTTGAACAAGGCAATGAGCTTGTAATCCATGTAGTCTTCTGATGGTGTTGGCACTTTGCAGATTACAACTTTCTGCAAACAGAGGTCAGGCCAAAAGCTTGACGCGTCTCGTGCGTAGTAGGAAGGAGTGTCGGACGGGCCATGAGGCTCGACGGCGGCGGTATCCAACGATGGAAGGGTGATCTCTCGCTGGGTGTAGATATCCACGAGATGCCACAGACTACCGGTGTGGTAGATGAGGACGATCCAGTTGGCCTTCATGCCCGCCCAGTAGTGGCTGCGCATGATGGACAGGTGGACGGGTAGTGGTAGCATGTCGAGGGTCTCCACGGCAACCTCCGTAGGATCGTCAAGTCGGTGTCTGGGCCACCTGCAAGGATCGGGCATCAACAACCAGGGTGTCTTGAAAAGAGTCGTCCGGTTGCAGATGATTAGATGGTACAAAGACACCGAGCATGCGGCCAGACGGACGGTGCTGAGTAGGTCCATACGACTACAGATCTGCTCCAAGAGAACATCAGGGAGGGAATTCCAATCGCGGCTCTGCGTGTTAGTCGGATCTGCCATTGGTGTTTTCGGTGCCTGCGAGCCAGCGGGGAAGTGGATTCGGGCGGGCGAGCGAAGAAGCTTCTCCTCGTGTGGCCCAGCAGTGAGCAGGGGGATATGGTACGCGTGAGCTACCAAGGAAGATGGCGCGGGCGGGCGAACAATGAGCGGGGGTAAATGGTGTGCGGCCGACGATGAGGAAGAGAGGAGGAAGAAGAAGAGAGGAGGAAGAAGAGTGGAAGACAGGGAAGAAAGTGCATTCAATCTCAATTCTACTAGTACTACCACCAGGATATACCGTCCTTCGGAGTGTAAATAGTTACACCGATGACATGTGGGTCTACCACAACAGGGCCCATATGTCAGTTAATGGAGGACAGAGGTGCGTAGGCATATTTGCGGAAGCGTGCTCTACTGGGAAACATGATGGCAGTAGTGGGTAAGGCTGATTTAGTAACACCAACACGCTGGTTCAACTTATTAATTACGTGTCCCATCTGCTGCTGCGTGTATTGTCACTTCACTATGAAGACTAGTTGAATAGTTCTCTCTGACCGAGATGGGGAATAATGGATAGCGAGGACTTCCTTTCTACAGTATCCCTATGCCTCTACGCTCACTTCACTCATTTTGCTCCATACCTAGTCACTTGTTTAAATCTGTAGAAAGACAAATACTCCGTATTTGGGAACAGAGGGAGGCTTTTACTCCATACTATTTGGGAACAGAGGGAGTATCACCATACGGAGGGAAAAGAGGAAGCTTGAAATATGAACATGTCAATGGGAGGAAGTAAGCTCCATGCATGCATGCATGCATGCATGCAACATGCAACACTCACATGTCCACATGGACGCACGCAACACTCACGCACCCATGTGGCACACAGCACAAGACGCAACACACACGCTCATGCTCAAGTGCTCAACCTACTCCCTACGTCCGTGAAAGACTGTACATTTAGAGATTTACACATTGACCAGGGCATAATTAACGCCCAAAAGTAGCAGACTTATGTGTAGATGCGACCATTAAGATAACAAGATTAAATGAAGGTCGTTGCATGCTGTAAATAAGGATAGACATGTAGACTATACCTACAACACAAGTTGGTGCATTAGTCAATCAATATCGATTTAGATTAAATGCTAAATGCATTGGAAGTGTAGATGTACATCATGTACTACACTCTTTGTTTTATAGCCGATGTACACTCTTTGTTGGAAGACCGAGGGAGGACACGTGCATGCACTCACATACACAGCCAGGGCGGTCGCGCGCAAGGGTTGGACTCGTGTCGCGCCTGCGTAAAGTTTTGTTTAACTGATTTCTTTGCTCTGCCAACTGACAGGTGGGACCCAGAAACCAGGTGACAATTTAACCAGTCAGCAAAGTGCCATGTCGACTATGTGGTCGGTCAGTAGGGTGCAATACAGTGCTCTACGATGAGCTAGTGATCGTATAATCGCCGCAAAACTATATATAGTGACCGTAAAGAGCGCATTGTTACATACATTCACCACCAGTGTATTTTTCTTGTTTCAAATTAAGCCATATTAATCGGAAAGGACGCAGTATGGACTACTAGTACTAGTACTAGTACTGCTTTGATGTGTCCCGTCAACTCGCCGAACAAGGAGAAGCTTGCTTACTACGCCTCCGCCTCGCCCACGCGCGCGGTGGTTCATAGGACGAGGAGAGGGTTTTGACTACAGCGCCCTCTCCCTCGCCCTTGCCCTCGCGGTGGACGTGCAGTAGTTCAATCGGTGTCAGATTGCCAGAAGCATATTGTACTGTAGTATAATCATTGTTGGACCTTCTGAAGAGGCGAAGAGCCAAGTGCAAGGTTCACACGAGTACGAACTATTGAACCTCCCGAAGAGGCAAAGAGCCAAGCACAAGGTTTAATAGGAGTTGTCGTCCTAGTGGGAGTGTACTACAACTATAGCGAACGATGCTACTATATGATGCCGCCACGTCACATATATCCAAAGCTGTGCCACCTTTTATCTCAAAGAGCGTGTTGGAGCCCGTGCAACAACCACACAAGTTGCACGTACACATAACACATTTACTAGTAATAAATTCTGAAGGACAAATGCCAGTATGCCACACAAGTTCATCTCCAATTCATGTGATAAATTTGTGCACGACTAGTCTACATATATTCACAGCGCTACCGTTCACAATTACCGTACTCCACTTACACGTTATAGATGGGCTACATGTCCTCCTCCAGGTTCCAGTCCCATGTGTTCTTCATGGATGGCACGATCCATAGCGGTGGGTAACAGGAATCATTGTCGCAGCTTTCTAGTCCGGTTCCACACGATGGATACTCATCCAAGCTGAAGCGGCATAAATCAGGGATAGTGTGTCCCAGCATGTCGTTCATCCGGCGGTGCGCACTGAAGACACAACCATGCTTCATGAACGGCAGGCCTTCCGTGTCGTGCACGGAAGGTGGCATCCGCTTCACAATGGGGTAGCTGTCCCCGATGAAAAGCGAGTACTCTCCAAGAGTGTTCCTCGGCACCCATGTAGCATCACGGGGGTCCAACTCGGCGCCGTTCATCTGGTACACGCGGCATCCCAGATCTGGACACATGGTGACGTACATAGTCAAGGTCCATGCATAATAATGTTGTGCTCAAATATGGTGGTCAGTAATACTGTGCAGCAAATAGTACTACTCCGGTATAGAGGAAGTAAAATAACCGGCTTATTATATATAGCCACTCTTGGCTACATGGATGAGATAGTAAGAGATGGAAAAACAAAAATGGTGGCAGCTAGTGGGTTCAAGTCTTCAAGGGCCTAGCTAGCTATACACGTCCTCCAAGGTAAAAAGTACTACTAGTACTACAAAGTATACTACTAGTACAACAATGAAAGAGAAGGCGAGAGGGTTAAAAATGGAATACCTGGGTAGATGGTGGCGGTCCGATCATGGTAGATTGTGTGACCATGTTGCACATCAGTGGTACCATTGGTAACGACTGCTAAGATAGTTGATCCCAATATGCCAAAGTCAGCTACAAGGTTCCAGGTTAGACCAAATCGCGGATGCAAATGCACATCCAGGATCGGCGATCTTATTTTCATGGGGGGATGACTGGTCCCTGCAAAATAATGGAGTACCATTAGGGATGCAAATGATGGTTTGTTCATTCCATTTGTAATCTCCCGTACCGTAGGATGGCAACCAGATGAAACAAGTCCCCTGGCTTGTCACCACGAAGATGCGGCCTAGATGGCACACGGGGTCTTCAAACGTGTAGGGGTACAAATCTGCCGCCGCCAAGATGCGCCAGCCTCTGCCGTTATGGCCTCCTACATTGATGGCAATCCTTATGTCAAACACCGCGACGAGATAGTAATCGTCGTAGCCACGTCACTTTGTCGGCGGGTCCGCAATTGCTATCTTCTTCAATCTCATGTAGGCATCATCATACGTATTCAAGCCCAGCCAGTCCGGAAGGCCGATCCCAATGGTGGAGAAGGGGTCTACCGGAATGGCCGCACTGCTGTGGATGTTGTGCAAAATGATGGTGGTATCCGGCCGGAGGTATGCAAGCCAATCTTCGTTGGCACTGACCCAGACCTATATATAAGATGGTGGGCAGCGGAGAAATTACGGAATGGAAATGGAATAACTAAGTACTACATGATCAAACTCCATTACTGACCTGCTCATCGGACAAAATCCTACAACTTCTCAATGTCGGCAACTCTAGCGGAGTCAACGTGCAACCATGGCCAGGGAGCGGTAGACTATTCGAAGGATTGTCCCATACAAGAACCTTCTCCTCGAGGACGCATGGAAGACCAACAAGCATGGCCTTTTCCCAAGCCTGTTTAAGCAGCGTCTTGAAAAAGTTGGTGCAGGAAGCACCGAGTCTTGCAGCGGTGAGGACGTCGGAGCGGCGTGCGATTTCTCCCAGAGGATCGTCGTCCAAGGTCTCCCAGCCCCGACGAGGAGGAGAACCGCCTGGCGAATCCATGGGAGCAGCGACGAACTGCCTTCTCTTTGGGGGGAGGGGAACTGGCAAGGAGGAGATAAGAGCGTAGTAACCGCAGGGCCTCGTCCCTTCCAACTGTAGATCGTTCCTCAGCGAAGGGGTGAGGCTATTATTTACTACTAGTACTAGCATTATGGAACGTTACAGGATTGCATTTTACTGTAAATAATAGCACTAGTAAGAAATTTTTGGCACTAGGTAGTAGTTTTTGGCATGGATTAGAAATTTTGGGTATGTTTTTGACATTTTTTGTACACGCTAACTAGTTTCAAAAAATGTCTTACATTATGTGACGGAGGAGTACGTACTCGTACTGTAGCAGTACTAGTACTACTTTTCTCAACTAGTAGTGCGATGAACTGTACTTCTAGTCTAGTCTAGTCTAGTGCACCAGTTTTGAACTCTTGAATCTCAGGGCCAAGGAGCTACGGTTGGAAGTGGAGGGTACTACTGTTCTCTAGAACCATCGTTGTACTATCAATGCAGGGAAAGTACAACTGCGTAGTGGCCTAGTGGGTACTCTCGGTGCTCTATTCAGCCGCTCCTCTCACGTAGCTGGCCTACTCAGCCGCTCCTCTCACGCACACACTAGCAACCTGTTTATCAGCGAAGGTTACTGCGGGGGCAGAACATTTGAGTTATTTGATACAGCGAGACTAGGATTTTCGCTTCCATTTGTGGAGGTGTAATGGATCTCGTCGAACTTTGTTAGTAGTTCCTTCTTTATGAATGAGATGAAGCAAAGTTTTTGCCTCCGTTTCAAAAAAAACACATCAAGAGGAATTTCTTTTATAGTAGAGCCAATAATGGAGTGAAGTCCATGCGTGCAACGCCACAAGCTACAGATTAGTAGAGCACTTTAGGTACAGAGCCATATTGCACAGTTCCCAATGCCCTGCCAGGCTTTTCCGGCTCCTCGGGCTTAATTGGGAGGCGCTAGTTTAAATATGCCACTAGCTGATGAGGAAGCTGCAAGCGAGGTGCGGCTAGGGCGAGCACGCGAGCCACGGGATGCTGGGAAGGAAAACCCGTTCACGTGGCTAGGCTGTCAAGTGCACCCAGATTGTGGGGCCGCACGTCTGCTTGACTTGAAAACTCAAACTACCCTTGTAAAATATTGGCTCGCAGCGAAGTGTAGTAGTACTCTTTTTTTAAAAGGCCGCCGTGCGTTCGGCCGAGATCGAACCCACAAAACGAGGTATACACACCCGCGACCACTAGTAGTACTCGTTGGAGTACAACGCAACCTAGAATATCCTTTTGTCGCTAGTAGTACGTACATTGTTCCTTACAAGAAACCCCTAAGAGCATGGTTAATAGTATAGCCAGCTGCTGGCTATAAGCCAGTGCCATGTCCTCTACAGCCCATCTTATAGCCAACATGTACAGTAATAGATCAAAAGAGTGTACTACTTTTTTATTATGTGGCCCACTTCTCATTCTCACAAAGTGCCTAGGAGCACGTGCTAGAGCTGGCTCTTCACCAAGAGCCCGCTTACCTTTTCTCTCCTCTTCTCTTTCCTCCAACTAAGCAGAAATATACTAGTTTATTTCTTATAGCCCGCTGACTCAGCTCTATTGTACTTGCTCTGATAATGCAAGAAACTACTAAAATGCCAAGAAACTACTACCACTTGCATACGTGGCAGACTTAAGATAAGACTACCTTATCAACCATTGTACAGGCTCTTACCAACAAAAATCCTCAAGTGACCTCCTACCTCTAGCCCGTCCACCTAGTCATCCTCGGCCATGGGATGCAGCTACCGCCGCCGGTAGAAGGCGAGGTCAAAACCGCCGGCGGTGTAGAGCCCATGTTGCGGCAGCCTGGATGCCAGCTCCGTCCGGCGCTCGCGGCCGCTAGCTAGCCAAGATAGCTCCGTCCAGCTGCTTGTCTGCAAGGTTTGCTAGCTAGATTGGCACGGCAGCACGGCGGCTTGCTCGCGCGCGCCGCTCTAAGGCCAGCCATCTGGCTCGAGCGAAGGCCAGCGCGGCGGCTTGCTCGCTCGTGACTCACGCTCGGGCCATCCTGCCAACCCGTGCGGAGGCCAGCGCGGCTCTGGCCCGTCCGGCGGAGCGGCGACCAACTCGCTCATCACCGGCGCCACCTACGAGCACGCATCAGTACTGTTTGAAGTAATTTTCTGGAAAAATAATGATTTGAGGGGGAATAACAGGATAGAAGGTCAGATGTGGGTCCCTCGTGTCAACGGTCAAACAAAATGTGTTGGTTTGAGCTGCCTCGTCAGCACGGACGTGTGGGCTAACCCTGTCATAAATGGGTTTAAACGAACCTAATCGGTAGGAGTACTAGGTAGTTTTTGGCGCGGATTAAGAAGTTTTGGGTATGTTTTTGCTATTTTTGTACAATAGATTCTTCCTAGGGCTGGTTGAAAGTGGTAGTTTTTTGTTAAATACTCTACATATTGTAAGTAGGAGTAAAAGTTAAGCTTTGGAAGCCAATAAGCAAGGCTAGTTACATAGTGCATATGTGTACATGATCGAAAGTAAATATCAACCATGAATGACTAATATCTTGATGGAAAACTCAAAACAATGGAATACTAGGAAAAAATGCATGGTTGGAAATACTAGCAATGTTCATGTCCATTGCAACGAATCATAATTAGAATAATACTTATTCACAAACTTGGTACAAAACACTCTAATTTTGATATACATATGTCACTAGAGATATATTATGTTTCAATTATAATATATTCCTTGGGCTGTTTTGGTGAGGTGAGGGAGGGATGTGGTTGGTTTTAAGATACTAATTATGGGTTTTTCAGCAAATTGGTAGACAAGTGGGATGTTGGTGAGAAAAGGCAACAACTTACCTCACAATCGTTAGATGTAGATCTAATGGTCAGAAACGGCGGATGGCAGACACACCAGCATCACCAACTTAGTCTTGTGTAGGAGTACTAGCAAGATCCGTGCATTGCACGGAACATCAAGATGCATTTTTTATAAAACACTTGTTGTGATTGACCCTTGCGGGAGTAATCCCATGTGTAAAAACTAATGATATCTCGAGAAATATGAGATACGGTGAAGAGGAGTGGGGTGTGGTGGTCGTTGGTGGTCGGACTGAGCGGAGGCATGGGGATTGACGACGCCGGCAGCGGCCACCAGGCCAGTTTGTTCCAGAGGCTTCCTTTCTTAATTGCTCAACAATGAGGTTTGTTGGAGATAAGGATGAACGAGGGAAGGCCTTGTCTGCAAATGTGGAGAGGGGTGCAGGTATCTTTTAGTTTAATTTCCATCCAACAGATATAGATCGGACGGTCTATATTGCAAGATGGCACACGTACCATCATCACCAACTCGGTTTTTTATAAGAGAAGAAATATAAGTATGGAGATACAAACGTATTATCGATACTTGCTTCCATAAACTAGCATCTACATTCTATTCAATGCCTCGGCATGTGGGGTCTTAGCACAATGACTTCTCGACTGTGTAAAACAAAGATTTTCCCGTCGCCGACAAGGAGGGGGTGACGGCGGCGTGCTTTTTGGCTTGCTCTAGTCCTAGTAGTCATACTAGGTGGTCTAAGAACGTGTAGATTTATTCTTTTTCGCGTCTCGTGTTCGCCGTACTGCCACGACTGTTGATGAATAGACGGTAAGTTGTTCACGGGGAAACCCTTGTTGACCGCGTTTGCGAGAGAGAGAGAGAGAGAGAGAGAGAGAGACAGTGTGCGTGTGTGATATGTTAGAGACTGAGGCAATGATAACAGATTCTTTGTATCTATGTGTGTGGAGGATAGAGAGAGACATGTACATGGTGCTTTGTGTTGTGTAACGTGGATTCACATATACATAATTAGAGAGTGAGTGTGTGAGATACACATGCGGACATGAGGAGAGATGAGGATCCAGATAAATGGGTGTTTGTGCGTGTATGTGTGTGTTTGTGCACACGTTTGTGTGTGAGAGGGAGAGAGTGTATGTGGAGTAGAGAGACCACTGATGATGTAAACCTAGTATAAGGGAACGGGGAATGGTGTGACATGTGTAGTACCGAGATAGCACGAGTGCGGGCGGGGGGAGCAGACTATTTGGAAGAGACATCGAGTGTGTGTGTGGGCGAGGGGTGTGAGAGCGAGAGAAAGAGAGAGCTAGCGACGGAGAGAGAGAGAGAGAGAGAGGGGGGGGGGCGAGAGGGGTCGTTTGTGTCCATAAATGCCGTATAGATAGGGAGACAATGTTGATGTTGTCCGAAATTGGCCTATGAACAGAGACGCAAGGGAAGCGAGTCATCGTGTGTGTGATAGGGACTTCATGAGAGATCTAGAATAGATGGTGTAGAGAACAATGTGCGAAATCGAGAACGATTATACATTAGGGAGCTATGCAAAGAGTCACGACATATATGTATACAGGGAAGGAGCTGGGGCGGGTCCGCATGTGGGAGAGATAGAAAGAGGAGAGTGGCGCACAAGGAGACAAAGTGCGCTTGTTTGCAGTGGGGGTGGTGTGTGAGGTGAGTGCGCGAGAACCACATAACTAGGGAGATAGACGTTTGGGGGAGACGTTTTGTGTTTATGGGAAATATACACTCTACATAGTGCGTGTGCTTGAGTAAGAGAGATAGCGGGAGACCTAGAGAGTGAGGGAACAGATGTGTGCATGCCCGAGAGACAAAGTGATAGAGACCTATGTTGGGGTCCGGACTTTACAAGAGAGAGAGAGGTGTTAATGTGCTTGTGTGTTGGTGTTTGGGGGAGAGAACGACTTCTCTATGTGTGTGTGTGTGGTGGGGGGGTTGACTTCAGATAAAGAGTGAGGTGTCTATATTTGAGGGACTTTAGCGTAATTGAGATATTGTGCACTCATGGTTGATCAATTTGTTTCACAGTTTGTACTATGAGATAACGATACTTTTGAACATGCGTGATATACCTTGATGTACCAGAATTACAAACCTAAGATTGGAATTTTGGAATTCGACTCCATCATTAGCTTTTGTAATTCATTTAAACCGAGGTACATTTTTAAGCCGGGATTTCGTGATTTCAAATTCATATATCAAACCTAGAGATATACACATACGGGCATGTTCAAACTTTATAATCATCCACTTTATTCATACACATACACATTTTTGCTTTTGTCATCCTATTTAGGATAAACACATTTGGAATTTCATTTGAATTGGACCGTATGATGGTATTTGCTTGTAGTATCTCAATGATCCATATTTGAATTGAATGGACAATCTAAGTTTCGAGATGGAGACATTGATTTTCAAAACTTGCACATTTTTTGCATGCAAAACAAACAAATTGTCGGCCATGATATCATAGTCGGCCGTACGAGAGCAGAATACTTACAATTTTAGGCGCCAAAAGCTTTCAAACTTCCCGCTCACATTGAAATATCATGCGCCCGAAAGTTTAGCCCTGCCACATGAACGGAAAAGGGCTGCTTTGGTAACTCCATTGTTTTCCTCTCTTTGCCCCCAACATTCTTCCCTAGAGCCCCTCCCCTTCCCCTCCCCGACCCCCCAACCATGGCAAGTCGCCGAATCTAGTCCCCCAACGCAGCGGTGGACCTCACACCCTGCCGGATCTACCTTCCGCACCTTGGAACCCCCAACTGCCAACTCACCACTTCACCAGAGCCGCTTCAGCGACTGGCTTGTCCACCGCTCCAGATCTTGTTGACCGCCATCATGGTCCACAGCACCGGATCTTCTTAACCGGCGCCCTCGTCCACCACAGCGTAGGCCCTTCACTGACTCCCTCGTCCGCCCCTTCGCTAGCCCTTCATACAAGCCCTCGTCCGCAGCAACAGATCCGCCTCACCGAAAGCACTGTACAACGCGCCCGCCGAAGCCTTCGTCCACTGCACCGGACCCGCTCCACGGACGCCATATTCAACTCCACCAGCCCTACTTTACCGACACTGCAGCCTCATCAGGTTATTTCGATTTATACTCCTTCGGTTTTTCTCCTTATCGTGCAACTGTTCACTTACCATAGATGAGCTTTCTTGTATGTCGACAGGCGCCGCAACCGTAGCACCGGAGCCGCTTCAGCGACGGCGACAGCCGGCCCAAACTCAACCGCAACACGAGCACCATCGACGATCCTTAGCTATCAAGTATGACAACGATACCCATACGCCGCCGAGAATCAGGCACTATTATCCAACGGCCGGCCCCTACGTTCACTTTCCTAGCATAAGCAACGCACCTTTGAATTTCTTCAGGGCATCATTCAGTTTTTAATGAGACGCGTTATTCTGCTTGCACCTGTAGGGCCATACTTCTGGCAGTGAACATGTTACATGTGCTAAATTACATACCAGTGCACATATAGTTAATATGCTTTAGTTTTGTTCTGATGCCACCTGTTGGTTCCGTCAGACTGCTTAATGTTCTCTGTGCTTAATTACACATCAGCAAACTAGCATGTGGTTCCGCTGCTTTTTCTTCGTTTTACCCTACTTTTTCTGATGCTAGCTATTACATCACTGCTCCGAGCCTCTGTTCATTACTTGTTTGTGTGTTCTTGATCTTCCCAAGTTGCATGACTAATTTGATAATTCTATTAATTATGGAGCTGCAAACCCCATCAAGCAAAATATTTGTTCTTTTCGGGCTGGCACCTCGAACAAGCATAAAAATAGAGGGAAGCAGATATATTGTCATGTATGCACACACCCTTCTTTCATTAGTTTAGATGAACCATTGGTGATCAATTCGGACCAGTGCATGCGATAAAAATTAATTTTACCTAAATAGATGGTGCAGAATAAACTACAACAACTAGATTTGCAACCACGGGATGCTGATGATATCTTCAAAGAACATTGTAACAGCAGCTAGGCTTCACAGCAACATATGGTAAGCTAGTGTGTTTTAGTACATGTGTAATGTAATGCGAGTGGGCTGCTTTCTTGGCTTGTGCCCTCAACGTGTAATCCTACCGAATTACAAATAGTTCAGTTGTCCGCTTTGCTGTATTGCTTGATTCGAATGCTTATTTGTTGTTACGCTATACCTGAGTTGGCCAATATGTCAGCAGTGCATGCTGTACTATCGTAAAGAAATGCATGCCTATTTCATTTGAGTCCTTAACTTTTCCTCTCAACTTCATCACAAGATTGTCTTCGTAGTTTATATGAGGCCACACTGTTAAGTGCTTTCTCAGATTATTTCAACTGCTTAGATGCCTTGGCAACTTAAATATAGCGGTTGTACACTCCTTTTCAACTAGGGATGTCAACTGGGTCCCATTTAATCCCGATTAAAGTCCACTAGTGGTATAATAGTTCAAAAGAGTTTTTGTTTTTTGAGGAAAATGAACTAGGGAGGTAGCAAAAACTAACTAGATGGGACTGGCGGATGTCATTTATTTGCCACTTACATCCCTAGTTTCATCTTACCATTTTAATTTCTTTTCGGCTGATGCTGCTTCTAACCATTTAAATATAGTTTGCCATGCTCGGCAATAATTCGTCCGTCGTTTACCATGTAAGCTTACTGCCTGAATCATATGATAACTATCTCTTACTGATGTCCAGCGGAAACCTTTCATGATGCCGTTCACACTAGGACACAATGTACAACCCCAGAATCTATTTGTGGAAGCAGTGCGCCATCCATGTTACCAGATGGTAGCAGTTCAGAGGCAACACCGCCGGAGAGTAGTCTGAGCACAGATATTATAGTGCTGGAGGCTCTACTAGAGGCAGAAAGAGATGGTGTGGCTGCCATGAATGAGGTAATCTTTATCTTGAGGCTGGAAATTACGGAATTTGTGGCACGCATTATGCAAGCAAACCAAGAATTGGAGGAAGTAAGAATGTTGCATTTGAAGACGGAGGAGGTCCTGCTGTTTCTGCCATCTAAAGCCCAAGGTAATCCCGATTCTCCTTTAGATACCAGTTGAAATTGTCATTAGATTATTGTACTTGCATCTTGTGTCATGTCTCTGAATGGATTATGTTGCAAGACCCCCTATGTTGTCCATGTGTTGTAATGATCTGAATTTTTTAGGCGAGGTAATCCTCAGTAATTGTATGATTGACATAAGGTGAACTGTTTTTCGTGTGAGCATATTGTATTGGATGAAATAACTGTTTGACTCAGAGTGTATCCAACCTACTGAATTCGAAGATCACGGCATTTCTAAATCATAATCATATATAAAGGTGGAATAAATCTTTGTTGTGGTTTTGAAGAAATAAATAACAAAACATATAATTATCTGTGGATATTTGTAATCGAATACAAATTGGATTTGAATTTAGTTTGCCAGGTCCCAGGGCAAACGTGAATGCTAATTCTCCCAAGTTTTGAATGAAGCGGCTAAACACCCACTATAATTTGTGGACTGCCCGAAGCAAGTGTTTGCGAAATGGAAATTACTGTCTACCCCTGACACTTGACATCCTTATCGACCGGTGTCGGTGTCAAAACTGGCGGATCTCAGGTAGGGGGTCCCGAACTGTGCGTCTAGGCGGATGGTAACAGGAGACAAGGGACACGATGTTTTTACCCAGGTTTGGGCCCTCTCGATGGAGGTAAAACCCTACTCCTGCTTGATTAATATTGATGATATGGGTAGTAGAAGAGTAGATCTACCACGAGATCAGAGAAGCTAAACCCTAGAAGCTAGCCTATGGTATGATTGTTGTTGTTTCCTACGGACTAAACCCTCCGGTTTATATACACACCGGAGGGGGCTAGGGTTACACAGAGTCGGTTACAATGGGAGGAGATCTGAATATCCGTATTGCCTAAGCTTGCCTTCCACGCCAAGGAAAGTCCCATCCGGACACGGGACGAAGTCTTCAATCTTGTATCTTCATAGTCCAATAGTCCGGCCAAAGGTCATAGTCCGGCTGTCCGGACACCCCCTAATCCAGGACTCCCTCAGTAGCCCCTGAACCAGGCTTCAATGACGATGAGTCCGGCGCGCAGATTGTCTTCGGCATTGCAAGGCGGATTCCTCCTCTGAATACTTCATAGAAGATTTTGAACACAAGGACCATGTCCGGCTCTGTAAAACAAGTTCCACATACCACCATAGAGAGAGAGAATAACTTTTTCACAAAACTAATCTGCTGACGTATTCTATAGCGTGACATCACACCACAGCCAAGTCTTTATTCGAATCGTTTTTACTGTCCCACCTCACCGAGTTTTGCGAGGCGGCTTCCTTGGCATGTCTTGTCAAAGCAGAGATTGTGTCCTCTTTATTTACGGGATTCTCATCAACACGGACGTGGCTAACCCAGTCGCTCCCGTTGGTATGTCTCCTTGATCAAAGGTAAGTTCCAAATGGTCACGGGGAGGGCTTTGGTATTCAACCTCTTATAAAGAGACCAAAGCTTTACTCCTTTCTTTTGATCTCAATTGAATCTGCTTCTTGCCTCGAGTTCCAACACCCAAGGCTCCAAATTTAGGCGCTTCGGACCTTCGATGATGTCCGGCCCTGACCTTCGAGGCCGATGGATGCCTTCCTCCGTCACGGAGGAAGACGTGTTAAAGCTGAGAGAGGCCAGGTTTTTGACTAGCGAAATCTCGCACAGGCTGCCTGCTCCAGGGCAGGTTATTCCCACTCCCAAGCCCGGCGAGAGCATGGTGTTCGTGTCTCACTTCCTCCGAGGGCTACGCTTCACGACGGATCCGTTCGTGAGGGGGCTCATGTTCTATTATGGGCTGGAATTTCACGATTTAGCTCTGGAGTCCATCCTCCACATCTCATCGTTCATCGTCGTGTGCGAAGATTTCCTCCGCATTACCCCTCACTTCAGACTGTGGCTCAAGACCTTTAAAGCAGAGCCGAAGATGATCGAGGGTCAGCACGCAGAGTGCGGAGGCGTCGTAACACGCAAGGATGCCGACGCTCCATGGCGCGAGGGCTCTTTTCAAGAGGAGTCCAGCTTATGGCAACAAGAGTGGTTTTATATCACAGCTCCCAGGGGTACCAAGTGGGTGGCGCCGCCTGCTTTTCGCTTGGGTCCCCCGCCCTGACTAGCGTCATGGGTTAATAAGGGGGTGGACTGGGGGCCAGCAAAGGACGTGTCCTTGCTGAGGGGCCGCATTCGAGACCTCCTGGAAAGAGACGTCAGTCTGGTCGTGGTGACGCAGGTCATGTTGATTCGCCGAACCCTGCCCTGCAAACGTCGCCCCCTCCGCCTGTGGGAGTTCAACCCGGAGGGACCACGAGCTCTCCAACATTTTATGGGCGCGACGCCCACTGAGATGTACAAGTTGTTCTTCGGGCCACAAGCAGCATGCCCGGACTCTACTGAGGACGCAGGTCTGAGCTGCAATCGTCCGGATACTCAAGTAAGTAGCCTTGTGTCCTATCACGCCATCCGTACATTTATCACAACATTGCCCTTAAAAGAGACGTCCTTGAAGCAGGAGTGGATAGCGAAGGCGAGGTTAATCAGGTGTTCGGCCCCCCTTCCTGAGACCTCGCCGGATTCCGTGTTAACCAGGATGCTGGAGATCGCGCCTTCGGAAGAAAGCAGAGGGGGGAAAGGAAGTTACTGCCTCCCCGAAGGAGGCTGTCCGAAAAGGAGGAATCGAAAATTCATCTACTCAGGGGAAGAAAAGGACCGCCTCTGAAGACCCGGAGACCATGGTCTCAAAGTGGGGGAAGAAATCTTCGCCAGAGGGTCCTGTGCCGGGAGATACCCCGGCCATATTATGCCCTCAAGGGGATCAGCCCTCCACCGAGCCATAAGTAAAGAGGATGTTTTAATAATGAGAGAAATCTTTGCTTTACTTCTGAGGAAAATAACCGAAAATTTACCTTGTAGTTCGGACCTTAGCCCTTCTCAGCAGAGCTCGTCTTCGGGGGATCTTCTTCCGGAGATGATGGGTAGCGGAACGCCTCCCCCTGCCACACCGCCTCATGAGGCGGGCGACCCCGAGGTGTCGTTGCGGAGGGTTTCTCCTGATCCGGTAAGGCCGGAAGGTAGTAATATGGCCACCCGAAGCCCTCCGAGTCCGGCTTTCGAGAAAGGCAATCGGACGAGTCTGGCACCGCCTGGTGCACGGTCGGAGGCACTAAAGGATCTGCTAGGGCGAGCGCCTATCTCAGAGGAGCACCGTACGTTGATGGGTACGGTGATTGAAAAGATTCCATACGCGGAAAGCGGGTTGCATCAAGCTGTCGTGAGTCTACTGACGGGCTTTGAGGTACGTGAAATGATGCACCTTTTTTGGACAGTGCCACATACTTTAAGATGCGCCCTGTGTAGGTAGTAGCCCCAGAGACTCTAGGTGTTGTCGAAGACGACGGCACATGGAGGATCATAGTCCCAGGTATAATTTTTCCGCCTTCATATGTAGGTGGCGAAGTGTCCGGTGGCCAGCCGGACTGATGATCCTCCGGAGACACCTGGTAAGAGGAGCTTGATGCCAGTATCTTATAACGCGTGTGCTTGATGCAGATGGGGCTGCCGCCGTGGAGAAACTTCGGGCAGAGCTTACCCGAGCCAAGGAGCAAGCCACAAAAAGTGATGTGGCTGCCTTAAAGGCGGTTGAAGAGCTGAAAGCCGAACAGGCTGCTCACTGCCGAAGCAAGAAGGAAATGGCCGAGATGGCTGCGAAGTTGAAGAGCGTTGTTGACCGTTGCAAGCTTCTTGAAAAAGAAGATCGGGCGGAACGGACGGACCTGGAGAAGGCCACTACAGCGGCCAAGGATGCTCGTTCTGCGATGAGAGCGATGAAGGAGGAGCTACGTCAAGCCGGAGATATCGCGGCTGGTAAGCCCTTTATGCTACGCATGAAGTTCAGGGATCCTAAATATGCTCCGTTGGACCGGATGTGGAGTTCGGCGGACGCGTATCTGGATTTAGCGGCCAGTGCCACTGATGCGGCCGAACACTTCCGAGATCAGGAGGATCGCGAAGTGGAAAAGCTTTTCTGGTCGTAGTTCCACAATCCAGAGCGTCCGCTTCCATTAACCGATCGTTTGCCGAATGGGCCGAGCTGAATAGGTTATCCGGACTCGCCATGAAGTATGTCGTGGATCATCTGTGGCCGAAAAGGCCAAAGCCGAACAGTTATTTTAGCTTGGTGTAGCAGTTCCTTGGTGCGGTGCCGTATATCAATGCGATGAAGAGGTCAACTGTGTGGAGGGTGCGCGGATGGCCCTTGCCCGTGTAATGAGATACTGGGCGGAGATGGAGGCCACCGCTGTTGCAGCCCAAGATTCGAGCGAAAGCCGAGTACCTGCCGAGCACTACTTTCAAGAAGTCCTGGAGGGCGCTCGTTTAATAGAGACGCAGTGGTCGAAGGATGTTATGTTCGAATAACATGTATTCTTATTGAAAACAATATTTTGCTGAAATGTAGAAGCTTTTTATACTTGTGCTTGCAGGAATTATAATACCTCCTGTGCGGCCGTTTACATATATGTATATATAACCTGAAATGTGGCAGTCGTTGGCTTCAGCCCCCACGCATATAATGCGGGGGTGTTTGCAAAAGGCACATCATCACACTTGATCCAACGTCTTAGGTCCATTAAGGAGGTGGTAGCGTAGCGAACTAGGCAACCAGACTATAATGCTTTATCACTTTCACTTAGCCATAGGAGTTTGACCATGGAGCTACTATATAGCCCCTGGTGGCACCGCGCTCGCCCGAATTCGGGGCGCGTGTGTGCCTGGTCGGGAAACGGCCCTTCATTAATGCGGAGGAATCCCGAAGATTCCGATAGGTCATCGAGTGGTTGACCAGTCTCACGCTATATCATGACAGTTAGTTTTTGGCTTTCTCTACTGAGGTGCTCGCCTGGCTGAACCAGGGCACAATCGCAGTAGTTCTCCTCGTGCCGCCTTAGCCGATAGAGCGGAACGTAAGGCAGTAAAACACAGGAGCTGGGCAAACCCAACATTTGACCAAAGACATGATTCAGAGCTGATGCATATAAGGCCAAACTCGCGACGCCGAACACTCCCTAAGGTATTCGCCCTTTATGAAAACGGGCTGAACAGTGCCCTTGGTAATAAGCCCCTGGTGTCCAGGTACGCGCAAAATTCTGACGTGGCCACATGCCAAGACGCCAGCCTCCTCCTCGGCTATACTGAGAAACCGGGGGATGTGTATCAACAAGAGACAGTAAAAAAGGTTTACGCAGGGTCTTAATCTAAAAAGAATCATTGGAACAGGTCCCTGCTGCACGCCTGCGCATGTGTCTCCGTTGTATCATGTCCTGGACGGGTATAGCATGGTGTTCATCTGAAAAAGAGAGGAACTTAGTTGAAAAAGGTCGTGCGAAATGTACGTTATACTAAATAAACAAAGTATAATTCGAAAATGGGTAAAATTGAGCCTTTTTGTCTCTTGTTTTACATGCGCGGAGCCCCTTGTACAGGGGTATACGGCTATTAAGCCTTTATCAATGGTATGTTTATGCCGGACTCGTCTAGCCATGTCCGTGGTCTTAACGACCTGTTTAGGTGCTTTGGTTGGTGAAGCCGTTTTAGTGTGTGGCTGTCAAGGCAGCCGCACAGTCCTCCGCGCGGGAGGAACACTCAATATTTCCCTTTAGTGACATGATGCCCCGTGGACCGGGCATCTTAAGCGTGAGAGACGCATAATGTGGTATTGCGTTAAAGCGGGCGAATGCTTCGCGTCCCAGTAGTGCTTGATAGCCACTTGAAAATGGGGCGATGTGGAAGGTTAGCATTTCGCTACGGGAGTTATCGGGGGAACCGAACATAACTTCTAGTAGGAGGGAACCCGTGCAATGGGCATCTGGGCCTGGCGCTACTCCTTTAAAGGAAGTGTTTCTATGGCGAATTTTTGTTGGGTCCATCCCCATTTTGCGGACTGTGTCCTGATATAGCAGGTTTAAACCACTGCCGCCGTCCATCAGGACTCGTGTTAAGTGGAATCCGTCAATTATCGGATCTAATACCAAGGCAGCCCAGCCTGTGTGACGGATGCTTCTGGAGTAATCCTGATGGTCGAAGGTGATCGGTTTTAACAACCAGTGGCGAGACTCCTTTGTGATAGGCAATATGGCGCATATCTCTATAGGCGTCACTTCGTTTTTCCCTTTTGTCACGTGAAGTAAATTTACTGTTTTGACTTATTGTGGGAAATTCTTTTGTTTCCCAGTGCTCTGTTTGTGGGATTCATCATTGTCCTCACTTGGTGTATCCAGCCCCTTGTGTGAGGCATTGAGTTTGCCGGATTGCTTGAAGACCCAACATTCTCTGTGGGTATGGTTTGCAGGCTTCCCAGGGGTGCTGTGGATTTGACATATCTTGTCCAGGATTTTATTTAGGTTGGACAGTTCGTCCCTGTTATCTTTGAGGGGCAGCTTCTGCTTACCCTGCCGAGAGCTTTTGAATCCGGCATTAACTGCCGTGCTCTTCCGACTGTTTCCCTTATTCCGGCGCTAGTCTTTGCTGCGTCGTGGCTTCTCGTTTCCATCCCTAACTTCGGACGTACTTGGGTCGCTGGTGCTGCGTCTTGCCAACCAGCTGTCCTCTCCCGCGCAAAAGCGAGTTATGAGGCTTGTTAATGCGGCCATTGTTCTTGGCTTTTCTTGGCCGAGGTGTCTGGCGAGCCATTCGTCTCGGACGCTGTGCTTGAAAGCTGCTAAGGCTTCGGCGTCCGGACAATCGACTATCTGGTTCTTTTTAGTAAGAAATTTGCTCCAGAGCTTCTGGGCTGACTCTCCGGGTTGTTGAGTTATATGACTTAAATTGTCTGCATCCGGTGGTCAGACATAAGTCCCTTGAAAATTTGCCCGAAAAGCGTCCTCGAGCTCTTCCCAGCTTCCAATGGTGTTTTCGGGAAGGCCTTTAAGCCAATGTCGGGCTGGCCCTTTGAGCTTGAGGGGTAGGTATTTTATGGCGTGGAGGTCGTATCCTCTGGCCATGCATATATGGAGGATATAGTCCTCAATCCAGACTCCAGGGTCTGTCGTTCCGTCATATGCCTCGATGTTTATGGGTTTGAATCCCACTGGTAATTCATGGTCCAGCACCTTGTCGGTGAAACATACGGGGTGTGCGGCACCCATGTATTTGGGTGTGTCGTTGTGTTCGGATATATGCTGTGTTGCATTGCTTACTAGAGCTTGCTTTCTTGGCCCGTAGATAGATCTAGCTGGGCCATCTTTTTTATGCGAATCCTCACATGGATCGCGTGCTGGCTTGTGTGCGGCATTGTTTACCGCTCTGTGTTGGCCATGAGGTCGTCTATCCGACCGGATGGTTGCTTTGTTTTTTGATTGCAGGGGCTCTAAGGCCTCCTCGTCAAATTCGGGTAGTAGCTTTCGCTTCGGGTAGCTCTTTGTATGGCAATGGTCGCCATATTTGTCTGCGGTGTTGAGTACTTTGCTCCATCTGATTCTGAGTGCATCTTCCGCAGTCTTGAGCTTCCGCTTCTGTTTTTTCAGGCTACGCGCGATGGCGACGAGCCTTCTGTGGAGGTTCTTCTGCTCCAGGAACTTGTCTGGCGTGAGGTCATCCGAACTGTTATCTTTGCCGGGGATGGGTTGTTCGGTTTGGTTATCTGAGTTGCCTTGTTCGGATGGTTGCTTGATGCCATGTTCGTCGTCCACCGGCTTGCTCTGCTCTATGGCTGGGTCTGTATGACCGCTCCCTCTGTCGAGGCGGGGTTTGGAGTGGCGCTTACGCCGCTGCTTTGACTGCTTCTCGAAGGAACGATCCTTCATTGCGTCCTCCCATTCCTCGTCGTTACTTACTTTGGGTGTATCCACCATGTATACATCCTAGGATGAGGTGGCTATCCAGTGCCCTGTAGGCGCTGGTTCCTGTTCGTCTCCTGCATCATCGTCCATACCATCGATGTCTTTGGATTCGAAGTCGAGCACGTCGGTTAAGTCATCGACAGTAGCTATGAAATGGGTGGTGGGTGGGCGTCGAATTTCTTCATCGTCTGTATCCCGATCCTGCCGGTCATAATCCGGCCAGGGCTCTCCTGACAAAGAGAGAGATTTTAGTGAATTCAGTATGTCGCCAAAGGGCGAGTGCTGAAAGATATCTGCGGCGGTCAATTCCATGATCGGCGCCCAATCGGATTCGATTGGCAGGGGCGCGGAGAGTTCGGAGTCCGGAGAAGAGTCCGGCACTTTGGAGTCACGGGCTTCGCAGAGGATAAGGCTGGTGTTCGGCTCGATCGCCGTTGAGACTGCAGCCCCCGCGGCGGGGTCTAGCCGCCCGTCCTCGATCGGCGCAGTTGGCTCCGAGCTAAGGGTCGGAGCGGATGCGGGTGCGGCCTCCAGGGCACTGCTCGGCGGCAGAGCTAAATCATGCCCATCGTGACAGTGCGGCACGCTCGGCTGCGGCTCGAATCCGTCGAAGATCAAGTCTCCGCGGATGTCAGCCGTGTAGTTCAAACTTCCAAATCTGACCTGATGGCCAGGGGCGTAGCTTTCAATCTGCTCCAAGTGGCCAAACGAATTGGCCCGCAGTGCAAAGCCGCCGAATACAAAGATCTGTCCGGGGAGAAAAGTCTCACCCTGGACTGCATCGCCAATGATGATCGAAGGAGCCATCAAGCCTGATGACGACGACACAGAGGAACTCTCAATGAAAGCACCAATGTCAGTGTCAAAACCGGCGGATCTCGGGTAGGGGGTCCTGAACTGTGCGTCTAGGCGGATGGTAACAGGAGACAAGGGACACGATGTTTTTACCCAGGTTCGGGCCCTCTCGATGGAGGTAAAACCCTACTCCTTCTTGATTAATATTGATGATATGGGTAGTACAAGAGTAGATCTACCACGAGATCAGAGAGGCTAAACCCTAGAAGCTAGCCTATGGTATGATTGTTGTTGTTTCCTACGGACTAAACCCTCCAGTTTATATAGACACCGGAGGGGGCTAGGGTTACACAGAGTCGGTTGCAATGGGAGGAGATCTGAATATCCATATTGCCTAAGCTTGCCTTCCACGCCAAGGAAAGTCCCATCCGGACACGGGACGAAGTCTTCAATATTGTATCTTCATAGTCCAACAGTCCGGCCAAAGGTCATGGTCCGGCTGTCCGGACACCCCCTAATCTAGGACTCCCTCAACCGGATTTACACTGTTGTCGATAGGGGTAGACTAGTAACTTCAATCAGACGTGACACGACGGCCTCTGATCCCATTCAGACATGGTGGGCGCCAAACGTGGGCGACAAAACACATTTGATTCAAGCTCGTCTGAAAGACATGTGTCTCTTCCTCCATTTCCCCATTCATACACGGTGGGCGGCAAAACAAACTCTCCTCGTCCGAAATCGATGTAGGCTAATATTTTAAATAGGGGCAGATGTGTAACTTCCATCAGACGTGACACAACCGCCCTACCTGTCAGCCCCGTACATACACCGTGGGCGGCAAAACACCCTCTCCTCGCCCGAAATAGTTACCGGCAAATATTTGGGAGATGCGAGATTACCGTCCTATCCCCAACCGACACGATGTTCGAAATTTTAAACGGGGGATAAGTTCGTAACTTTCCCCCATTTTAGAGAAGCACATCCCAAAGTTTGAGATCCCCCCTCCCCTCCATTTCCCCATTCATACACCGTCGGCGGCACGACAACCTCCGCACTGCGGCCAGCCTCCTTCGTCCGCCACCCCATCCTCCACCTTGCCGGAGCCGCTACCCCTACCCCGTTGTCCACTGCAAGAGATGGACGTCTCTCGTCCACAGCACTGGACCAGGATCCATTCATCGCCTCCTCTCGCTTCATCGGCGACGTCGTCCACCTTGTCGTTTGCCGCTCCTACTACCGCCTCGTCCACGGCAACAGGATATATCCCCCGACCCGGCCGTCTGCCATCTAAAGTCTTCTTCCCCGTCGCCGACAGCCATCGCACCCGCAGCACCCTCAACGTATCAGCATAGGCCTATACGGCGTCGCAAGAGAGGTGGTACTCTTCCATATGTGCTTAAGTTATTGATCTCACTGGGAAAATAGATCGTAATTTGTTTATTGTACTTTTCTTGTCCGTACCAAATCGTAGTGGCTAGTTGAAAGCAAACATTGGTTGCGAAGTAGCTTTGTCTGGTTTGCACCTTCAGATCCGCCATGGCACGGGCACTATACTCGTAAAGCTTATGGTTTCCCCCCTTTATGTTCACTACCATCATCGTAGGTGCTTCGTGTCGTGCTAGCACTGCTCCTCAAGACCTCAACCCAAAGCTTACGTGTTGAAATACGAATCTGATATGATGCTCATATCACTAAAACAGAGAATGTTTAATTGGTCACCTAATGTTCCTATATTTGTTTCGAAAAGCATGTGCGCCACCCACTAGTCCAGCTAGTTCCACTTTCCTGATTTTTCTCTTGATGCTTAGGGTTTTCCCCTTTTATCTACTCTACTATGATCTGCGTAGGTGCTTTCTGTCATACTAGCATTACTCCACCCTTCAAGCTAAACAACACAACACTCAGAATTTGAAAGCTTAGTTGTTCAAATATGATTGTGATATGCTACTGATATTAGTTAACCGACACATTTAATTAGTTAGCTAAAGGTCCCACTTGAGTTTCCAAATGCATGTCGCGACATATAGAGAGACAGCATAACTGCATTTCTTTGTCACTTGTTGACCGTACTTTCTTGTCCATACCAAATCTTAGTTGTTATTTCAAAGCAAACATTGGTTGCTAACTACCCTTTGCGCGGTTTGCAGCTTCAGATCTGCCATCCCACTGCCACGGTCAACACTGTACTCATCATCCTTATGTTTTCCCCATTTTATGATGACCACAATCAGCCTACGTGGTTCGTGTCGTAATAGCACTACTCCACCCATCGAGCTAAACAAGCTTAGTTGTACAAATTCATATCTGATATTATTGCTCATATTAGTAGAACTGAGAGATGTTTAATTGGTTAGCTAAATGTTCCTACTTTAGTTTCGAAATGCATGTCAGACACAAATGGAGAGACCGGAAAGAACATTATTTCTCTGTGCACTCTGGTTCATCATGGGTGGCCAACCGACATTGTATTGAAAGACTTGTAATATCTTCAATCTGCTTGCTCTTCTGCTCTTCTTCAAGATGATTCTCTTCTCTTGCGGTCGACTGGTCAGGTCGAGTTGTTCTCCCTTAGTATATTTTGAATCTGTCAGGTCAGGTTGACTTGCTCTTCTTTACTATATGTTTAAGCTATCATTTGTGAAGTGTCATCACTTCTGGAGCTCTCATATTTTGAGTAGTAGGCCACATTATATTAATGCACACAACAAATTACAGCATGCATGGCATCTTTTAAAAGAATTGCAGAGATAGCACAAAGGGGTTTACAGGGAGAAAGTATTGGATTAGAATCTCTTCTGCGTTACAAAGAAAATCTCACTTGTTTTTATGTTTTCATGCATGTCAGATATTGAACATTATCAAAATGAATATGAGAATGGGCGCACGAGAGGAATATTGCGGAACGATCCACTGGCTAACAAACTTGGCATGGTGGAGGATGTCCTATCTTGTTCACCCATCAAGGTGCTTGCTCTAACTTTGCAAAGTTGTATTGGTCGCACATATTTTGCATCTGACCTCTTGCATTACTTCTACTTTATTACACCATCTGCTTAGTTTAAGCATCATATATGAGTATATGCCATACCTATCCATTTTCTGTACCTATTCCATGTGTCGTCAAACTATGTTTTTCCAGTCAAATGTTCTTCTTTCGTAATAGATGTCCAAAAGGAAGAGGGTGAGTGCAGATCCTCAAGGAGTATGAGGGAGTCCTGGATTAGGGGGTATCCGGACAGCCGGACTATGACCTTTGGCCGGACTGTAGGACTATGAAGATACAAGATTGAGGACTTCGTCCCGTATCCGGATGGGACTTTCCTTGGCGTGGAAGGCAAGCTTGGCAATACGGCTGTTCAGATCTCCTCCCATTGTAACCGACTCTGTGTAACCCTATCCCCCTTCGGTGTCTATATAAACCGGAGAGTTTAGTCCGTAGAACAACAACAATAATACCATAGGCTAGCTTCTAGGGTTTAGCCTCTCTGATCTCGTGGTAGATCTACTCTTGTACTACCCATATCATCAGTATTAATCAAGCAGGAGTAGGGTTTTACCTCCATCAAGAGGGCCCGAACCTGGGTAAAAACATCGTGTCCCTTGTCTCCTGTTACCATCGCCTAGACGCACAGTTCGGGACCCCCTACCCGAGATCCGCCGGTTTTGACACCGACATTGGTGCTTTCATTGAGAGTTCCTCTGTGTTGTCATCATCAGGCTTGATGGCTCCTTCGATCATCGTTGGCGATGCAGTCCAGGGTGAGACTTTTCTCCCCGGACAGATCTTTGTATTCGGCGGTTTTGCGCTGCGGGCCTATTTGTTTGGCCATCTGGAGCAGATTGAAAGCTACGCCCCTGGCCATCAGGTCAGATTTGGAAATTTAAACTACACAGCAGACATCCGCGGAGACTTGATCTTCGACGGATTCGAGCCACAGCCGAGCGCGCCGCACTGTCACGATGGGCATGATTTAGCTCTGTCGCCAAACAATGCCCTGGAGGCCGCACCCGCATCCGCTCCGACCCTTAGCTCGGAGCCAACTGTGCCGATCAAGGACGGGTGGCTAGACCCCGCCGCTGGGGCTGCAGTCTCAACGGCGATAGAGCCGAACACCAGCCTTATCCTCTACGAAGCCCGTGACTCCAAACTGCCGGACTCTTCCCCGGACTCCGAACCCTCTGCGCCCCTGCCAATCGAATTCGATTGGGAGCCGATCATGGAATTCACCGCCGCAGATATCTTTCAGCACTCGCCCTTCGGCGACATTCTGAATTCACTAAGGTCTCTCTCTTTGTCAGGAGAGTCCTGGCCGGATTATGACCTACAGGATTGGGATGCGGACGACGAAGAAATTCGACGCCCACCCACCACCCATTTCGTAGCCACTGTCGATGATTTAACCGACATGCTAGACTTCGACTCCGAAGACATCGACGGTATGGACGACGATGTAGGAGACAAACGGGAACCAGCGCCTATAGGGCACTGGAAAGCCACCTCATCATATGGCATATATATGGTGGATACACCCAAAGAAGGCAACGACGACGGATCAGCGGAGGATAACCCCTCCAAGAAGCAACCCAATCGTCAACGTCAGCGGCGCCACTCTAAGTCCCGCCAGAGCAAAAACGGTGATTCCGGCACGGGAGATAATAACACCCCGGACAGTGCCGAAGACAACTCCCTCCAGCAAGATTCAGCGCGGGAGGATGGAGAAGCTAGGCCCCCTGAGAGAGCGGTAGACAGAGAGGAAGAGGATGATAATTATATGCCTCCCTCCGAAGACGAGGCAAGCCTCGGCAACGATGAATTTGTCGTGCCTGAGGATCCCATCGAACAAGAGCGCTTTAAGCGCAGGCTTATGGCCACGGCGAGTAGCCTTAAGAAAAAGCAGCAACAACTTAGAGCTGATCAAGATTTGCTAGCCAACAGATGGACTGAAGTCCTTGCGGCCGAGGAGTACGAACTTGAACGCCCCTCCAAGAGTTACCCAAAGCGCAGGTTGCTACCCCGATTAGACGAGGAAGCACCTAAACCTACATCACAAGCGCATGATGCGGCTGACCGGCCACCTCATGGCCGCGACAGAGAGGCCTCTCGGCCCTCCACTCAAGCCGCACCCCGACGTTGCTCAAAAAATACCAAGGCACGGGGAAATGCGCTAGACCTGCGAGATATGTTGGAGGACAATGAAGGGCAAACAAGATCGATCTACGGATTGCGCGGGCGCCCCACGACACGAGATGATAACCGTCAAGCCGGATACAGTAAATCCGGCCGGGCCGAACACAGCAGACAAAGCTCATTTGAGCTACGTCGTGATATAGCCCAGTACAGAGGTGCCGCACACCTACTATGCTTCACAGATGAAGTAATGGATCATCAAATCCCAGAGGGTTTCAAACCCGTAAATATCGAATCATACGATGGCACAACAGATCCTGCGGTATGGATCAAGGACTATCTGCTTCATATCCACATGGCCCGTGGCGATGATCTACACGCCATCAAATACCTCCCACTCAAGCTTAAAGGACCAGCTCGGCATTGGCTTAACAGCTTGCCAGTAGAATCAATTGGTTGTTGGGAGGGCCTGGAAGCCGCATTCCTCGACAACTTCTAGGGCACCTATGTGCGACCACCAGACGCCGATGACCTAAGCCACATAATTCAGCAGCCAGGAGAATCTGCCAGACAATTCTGGACACAGTTCCTAACCAAGAAAAATCATATCGTCGACTGTCCGGACGCAGAGGCCCTAGCAGCCTTCAAGCATAACATCCGTGATGAGTGGCTTGCCCGGCACCTTGAACAGGAAAAGCCGAAATCTATGGCAGCCCTCACAACACTCATGACCCGCTTTTGCGCGGGCGAAGACAGCTTGCTGGCTCGTAGCAATAACATGACCAAGAGCCCTAGTAATTCGGACACCAAGGACAGCAATGGCAGGTCACGTTGCAACAAGCACAAGCGCCGCATTAACAGCGACAATGTTGAAGATATGGCAGTTAATGCCGGATTCAGAGGCTCCAAATCCGGTCAGCGGAAAAAGCCATTCAAAAGGAACACTCCGGGCCCATCCAGTTTGGACCGTATACTCGATCGCTCGTGCCAGATACATGGCACCCCCGAAAAACCAGCCAATCACACCAACAGGGATTGTTGGGTGTTCAAGCAAGCCGGCAAGTTAAATGCCGAAAACAGAGACAAGGGGCTACATAGCGACGACGAGGAGGAGCCCCGGCCGCCGAACAATAGTGGACAGAAGGGCTTCCCCCCACAAGTGTGGACGGTGAACATGATATACGCAACCCACATCCCCAAGAGGGAACGGAAGCGTGCGCTAAGGGACGTATATGCGTTGGAGCCAGTCGCCCCAAAGTTCAACCCGTGGTCCTCCTGCCCGATCACTTTTGATCAAAGGGACCACTGTCGTTGTCAAAACCGGTGAATCTCAGGTAGGGGGTCCTGAACTGTGCGTCTAGGCGGATGGTAACAGGAGACAAGGGACACGATGTTTTTACCCAGGTTCGGGCCCTCTCGATGGAGGTAAAACCCTACTCCTGCTTGATTAATATTGATGATATGGGTAGTACAAGAGTAGATCTACCACGAGATCAAGGAGGATAAACCCTAGAAGCTAGCCTATGGTACGACTATTGTCCTTGTTCATGTTCTATGGACTAAAACCCTCCGGTTTATATAGACACCAGAGAGGGCTAGGGTTACGCAGAGTCAGTTACAATGGTAGGAGATCTACATATCCGTATCGCCAAGCTTTCCTTCCACGCAAAGGAAAGTCGCCTCCGGACACGGGACGAAGTCTTCAATCTTGTATCTTCATAGTCCAGGAGTCTGGCCAAAGGTATAGTCCGGCTATCCGAACACCCCCTAATCCAGGACTCCCTCAGTAGCCCCTGAACCAGGCTTCAATGACGACGAGTCCGACGCGCATATTGTCTTTGGCATTGCAAGGCGGATTCCTCCTCCAAGTTCTTCATAGAAGATTCTGAACACAAGGGTAGTGTCCGGCTCTGCAAAATAGGTTTCCACATATTTCCATAGAGAGAATAATATTTACACAAATCCAATCTGCTGACGTATTCCGTAGCGTGACATCACACCACGGCCAAGCCTTTATTTGAATCGTTTTATTGTCCCACCTTAGCGCGTTTAGCGAGGCAGTTTCCTTGGCACGTCTTGTTGAAGCAGAGATCGTGTCCCCTTTATTTATAGGATTCTCATTAATACATACGTGGGTAACCCCGTCGTGCCTGTTGGTATGTTTTCTCGATTAAAGGCGGGTCCCAAACGGTCAGGGGGAGGGCCCTTGGTATTCAACCTCTTATAAAGAGACCAAGGCCTTACTCCTTTCTTTCAATCTCAAACGAGTTTGCCCTTCGCCTCGAGTTCCAACACCCAAGGCTCCAGATTTCAGGTGCTTCGGACAATGTCCGGCTCCGGCCTTCAAGGCCGATGGATGCCCTCCTCCGTCACGGAGGAGGACGTGCTGAAGTTAAGACAGGTCAGGTTCTTGACTGGCGAAATTTCACATAGGCTGCCTGCGCAAGGGCAGGCCATTCCCACTCCCAATCCTTGTGAGAGCGTGGTGTTTGTGTCTCACTTCCGTCGGGGCTAGGCTCCCAGACGGATCCCTTCGTGAGCGGGCTCATGTTTTACTATGGGCTGGAATTTCACGACTTAGCTCCGGAGTCCATTCTCCATATTTCCTCATTCATCGTCGTGTGCGAAGCCTTCCTCCATATCACTCCTCACTTCGGACTATGGCTCAAGACCTTCAAAATAGAGCCGAAGATGATCGAGGGGCGGTACGCGGAGTGCGGAGGCGCTGTTATAAGCAAGAATGTCGATGCTCCATGGCCTGAGGGCTCTTTTCAAGAGGAGCCCAGCTTATGGCAACAACAGTGGTTCTACATTACCGCTCCTAGGGGCACCAAGTGGGTGGCGCCACCTGCCTTTCGCTCGGGTCCCCCATCGCAGCTAGCGTCATTGGTCAACAAAGGACTGGACTGAGGGCCGTCCAAGGACGTGCCCTTGCTGCAGGGCCGCATTCGAGATCTCCTAGAAAGAGATATCAGCCTGGTTGTGGTGACACAGGTTATGCTGATTCGCCGAGTTCTGCCCTGCAAACGCCGCCCCCTTCACCTGTGGGAATTCAATCCGGAGGGACCACGAGCTCTCCAACATTTTATGGGCTCAACGCCCGTGGAGATGTATAGATTATTCTTCGGCTCACAAGCAACGTGTCCGGACTTGACCGAGGATGCATGTCTAAGCTGCAATCACCCGGATACTCATGTAAGTAGCCTTGTGCACGGACTCGCTATCCGTATATTTATCATGAAATTGTCCTTAAAAGAACTGTCTCTTAAGCAGGAGTGGATAGCGAAGGCGAAGCTAATCAGGTGTCCGGCCCCCCTCCTGGAGACCACGCCGGATCCTTTGTTAACCAGGATGTTGGAGGGTGCACCTTTGGAAGAAGGCGAAGGGGGGAACAAGGGAGCTACCGCCTCCCCAAAGGAGGCTGTCAGCAAAGGAGGAATCGAGAATCCCTCTGCCCAGGGGAAGAAGAGGACGGCCTCTAAAGACCTAGAGACCATGGTCTCGAAGCGGGGGAAGAAATCTTCATCAGAGGATGCCTCGGCCGCACTGTGCCCTCAAGGGGATCAGCCCTCCACCGAGCCGTAAGTAAAGAGGGGAGTTTAAAATAAAAGACATCCCTATTTTATTTCTGAGGAAAATAGCTGAGATTTTACCTTGTAGTTCGGATCTCAGCCCTTCTCAGTAGAGTTCATCTTCAGGGGATCTTCTTCCGGAGATGATGGAGAGCGGCACGCCTCCCCCTTCTGTACCGCCTTGTGAGGCGGGCGACCCTGAGGTGTCATCACGGAGGGTTTCTCCAAGTCCGGTCTTCGAAAAAGGCCATCGGGCGAGTCCGGCACAGTCCAATGCACGGTCGGAGGAGCTGAAGGATCTGCTCGGGCGAGCATCTATCTCAGAAGAACACCGTGCGTCGATGGGTACGGTGATTGAGAGGATTGCATCCGCGGAGAGCGGGTTGCACGAGGCTGTCAGGAGTTTATTGACAGGTTTTGAGGTACGCAAAATGATGTACCTTTTGACAGTTCCACATATATAAGATGCGTCCTGTGTAGATAGTAGCCCCTGAGACTCTGCGCGTTGTCCAAAGGGACGGCGCGCAGAGGATCATAAACCCAGGTATAATATGCCACCTTTCATATGCAGGTGGCTAAGTGTCCGGTGGCCAGCCGGACTGATGAATTTGCCGAACTAAAGCGGCAACTTGACGTGGCAGATGCCGACATTACGCTTGTCAACATGCGGCTTGACGAGGCACAAGGTAAGCTATTTCTCCGGCGGCACTTGGTAAGAGGAGCTTGATGCCAGTATCTTACAACGTGTGCGCTTGATGCAGATGGTGCTGCTGCCGTGGAGGATCTTCGGGTGGAACTTGCCAAGCCAAGGAGCAAGCCAGGAAAAGTGATGCGGCTGCCGGAAAGGCAATTGAAGAGATGAAAGCCAAACAGGCTGCTCACTGCCAAAACAAGAAGGAAATAGCCGAGATGGCTGTAAAGTTGAAGAGCGTTGCCGAACGTTGCGAGGTTCTTGAAAAACAAGATCAAACGGAACGGATGGACCTAGAAAAGGCCATTACCGAGGCCAAGGATGCTCGCTCTGCGATGAGAGCTATGAAAGAGGAGCTACGTCAGGCCGGAGATATCGCGGCTGGAAAACCCTTTGTGCTGCGGAGGAAGTTCGGGGATCCTAAATATGCTTCGCTAGACCGGTTGTGGAGTGCGGCGGACACTTATCTGGATTTGGCAGCGAGTGCCGCGGCTGCGGCCGAACACTTCCGGGATAAGGAGGATCACGAAGGGGAAAAACTTTTTTGGTCGCAGTTCCACAATCCAGAGCGTCCACTTCCAATAACCGATCGTCTGGCCGAATGGGCTGAGCTGAGTAGGTTATCTGGACTCGTCATGAAGTATCTTGTGAGTCATCTGTGGCCGGAAAGGCCTGAGCCGAAGAGCTATTTTAGCTTGGTGCAGTAGTTCCTTGGTGCGGTGCCGCATATAAATGCAGTGAAGAGGTCGGCATGCATAGAGGGTGCACGGATGGCTCTTGCCCGTGTCAAGACATACTGGGCGGAGATGAAGGCCACCGCTGTTGCAACCCATGACTCGGATGAAAGCCGAGTACCTGCCGAGCACTATTTTCAGGAAGTTCTGCAGGGCGCTCGTTTAATAGAGACGCAGTGCTCGAAGGATATCATGTTCGAATAACATGTATTGTTGTAAAACAAAGTTTGCAAATGATATATAAAAGCTTTTTATACTTGTGCCTTCAAGAATTGATATGCCTCCTGTGCGGCCGTTCATGTATATGTGTATATAACCTGAAAGATGGCGGTCTTTGGCTTCAGCCCCCGCGCATATAATGCGGGGGTGTTCGTAGAAGGCGCATTTTCACACTTGATCCAGTGTCTTGGTCCTATTAAGGAGGTGATAGCGCAGCGAACTAGGCAGCCGGACTATAATGCTTTATCACTTTCACTTAGCCATAGGAGTTTGACAGTGGGGCTGCTAAACAGCCCCTGGTGGCCCCGCGCTCACCCGAATTCGGGGCGCGCGAGTGTCTGGCCGGGAAATGGCCCTTCGTTAATGCCGAGGAATTCTAAAGATTCCGGCGGGTCATCGAGTGGTTGACCAGTCTCACGCTATATCATGACAGTCAGTTTTCGGCTTTCTCTACTGAGGTGCTCTCCTGGCCGAACCGGGGCACAATCGCAGCAGTTCTCCTGGTGCCGCCTTAGCCGATAGAGCAGAACGTAAGGCAGCAAAACACAGGAGCCGGGCAAACCCAACATTTGACCAAAGACATGATTTGGAGCTGATGCATATAAGGCCAAACTCGCGACGCCGAACACTCCCTAAGGTATTCGGTCTTTAATGAAACAGGGCAGAATAGCGCCCTTGGTTATAAGCCCCTGATGTCCAGGTACGTGCAAAACTCTGACGTGGCCACATGCCAAAACGCCAGCCTCCTTCTCGGCTGTATAGAGAATCCGGGGGATGTGTATCAACAAGAGACAGTAAAAAAGGTTTGCGTTGGGTCTTAATCTAAAAAGAATCTTGGAGACGGGTCCCTGCTGCACGTCTACGTCTGTGTCTCCGTTGTGTCGTGTCCTGGACAGGCGTAGCATGGTGTTCATCTGCAAAAGAGAGGAACTTAGTTGAAAAGAAAGAAAAAGAATAGTAGTGTGGAATGTACGCTGTACTAGATAAACAATGTATAATTGTAGGACTTGTGAAATGGAGCCTTATTGTCGTGTATTTTACATACGCGGAGCCCCTTGTATAGGGGTGTATGGCTACTAAACCTTTATCCATTATATGTTTGCTCCGGACTCGCCTAGCCGAGCCCGTGGTCTTAACGACCTGGCAGATGCTTTCGTTGGTGTAGCTGTTTTAATGCATGGTTGTCAAGGCAGCCGCATATTCTTTCGCGCTCGAGGGACACTTAATATTGCCCCTTAGTGAGATGACGCCTCGTGGACCGGGCATTTTGAGCGTAAGAGATGCATAATGCGGTATTGCGTTAAAGCGGGCGAAAGCTTCTCGTCCCAGTAGTGCTTGATAGCTACTTGAGAATGGGGCGATACGGAAGGTTAGCTTTTCACGGCGGAAGTTGTCGGGGGAGCCGAACATAACTTCTAGCCGAAGAGAACCCATGCAATGGGCTTCCGGGCCTGGCGTTACTCCTTGAAAGGAAGTATTATTATGGTTAATTCTTGTTGGGTCTATTCCCATTTTGCGGATTGTGTCCTGATATAGCAGGTTTAAAGCACTGCCGCCATCCATCAACACGTTTGTAAAGTGGAGTCCGTCGATTAGCGGATCTAATACCAGGGCAGTCCAGCCTGCGTTCCGTATACCTCTAGAGTAATCCTGGTGGTCGAAGGTGATCGATTTTAACAACCATGGGCGAGACTCCTTTGGGATAGGCCGTATGGTGTGAATCTCTGTTGGCGCCACTCTGTTCACCACGTGAAGTAAGTTTACTGTTTTGACTTCTTGTGGGAAATCCTTTTGTTTCCTAGTGCTCTGCTCGTGGGGTTCGTCATCGTCCTCACTTGGTGTGTCGAGCCCCTTGTGTTCGGCGTTGAGTTTGCCGGATTGCTTGAAAACCTAACAATCTCTGTGGGTATCGTTCGCAGGCTTCCTGGGAGTACTGTGAATTTGACATACCTTGTCCAAGATTTTGTTCAGGTTAGATGACTCATCCCTGTTATCCTTAAGGGGCAGCTTTCTCTGATTCTGCCGAGAGCTTTTGAATCCGGCATTGACTGTCGCGCTCTTCGGACTGCTTCCCTTAGTCCGGCGCCGGTCCTTGTTGCGTCGTGGTTTCCCATTTCCATCCCTAACTTCGGATGTACTTGGTTCGCTGGTGCTGCATCTTGCCAACCAGCTGTCTACTCCCGCACAAAATCGGGTCATGAGGCTTGTTAATGCGGCCATTGTTCTTGGCTTTTCTTGGCCGAGGTGTCTGGCGAGCCATTCGTCTCGAACACTATCTTTGAAAGCCGCTAAGGCTTCGGCGTCCGGACAGTCTACTATCTGATTCTTTTTAGTAAGAAATTTGTTCTAGAGTTTCCGGGCTGACTCTTCGGGCTGTTGAGTTATATGGCTCAAATCGTCCGCGTCCGGAGGTCGGACGTAGGTCCCTTGAAAATTTGCCCGAAAAGCATCCTCGAGCTCCTCCCAACTTCCAATGGTGTTTTCGGGAAGGCTTTTAAGCCAATGTCGTGCTGGCCCTTTGAGTTTGAGGGGTAAGTATTTTATGGCGTGGAGGTCATCTCCTCGGGCCATGTGTATATGGAGGATATAATCCTCAATCCAGACTCCAGGGTCTGTTGTTCCGTTGTATGCCTCTATATTTGCGGGCTTGAATCCCGCTGGAAATTCATGGTCCAGCACCTCATCGGTGAAACATAGGGGGTGTGCGACACCCCTGTATTTGGGTGTGCCGTGATGTTCGGATATTTGTTGTGCCGCATTGCTTACTAGAGCTTGCTTTCTTAGCCCATAGATAGATCTAGCTGGGCCGTCCTTTTGACGTGATTCCTTGAGTGGATCGCGTGCCGGCTTGTGTGCGGCGCCGCTTGCCGCTCCATTTTGGCCATGGGGTCGTCTATCCGGCCGGGTGGCTTTCTTATTTTTTGAATGCGGGGGCTCTAAAGCCTCCTCGTCAAATTCAGGCAGTAGCTTTCACTTCGGATAGCTTTTTGTGCGGCAACTGCCGCCATGTTTGTCTGCGGTGTTGAGTACTTTGCTCCATCTGATTCTGAGTGCATCTTCCGCAGTTTTGAGCTTCCGCTTCTGCTTTTTCAGGCTACGCGCAGTGGCGACGAGCCTATTGTGGAGGTTCTTCTGCTCCATGAGCGTATTTGGCGTGAGGTCGTCTGGACTGTTGTTTTCGCCGGGGGCGGGTTGTTCGGTTTGTTTGTCAAAGTTGCCCTGTTCAGACGGTTGCTCGAAGGCATGTTCGTCGTCTGCCGGCTCATCCTGCTCTATGGCTGGGGTTGTATGGCTGCCGTTTCTGTCGAGGCGGGTCTTGGAGCGGCGCTTACGTCGCCGCTTTGATTGCTTTTTGAGTGAGCGATCCCTCGTTGCATCCCTGTGTTCCTCGTCGTCGCTTCCTTTGGGTGTGTCCAACATGTATACATCATGAGATGAGGTGGCAGTCCAGTAACTTATAGGCGTTAGTTCATGTTCGTCTCCTACATCGTCGTCCATACCGTCGATGTCTTCGGAGTCGAATTCGAGCACGTCGTTTAAAACATCGACAGTGGCTACGAAGTGGGTGGTGGGTGGGGATCGAATTTCTTCGTCTTCCGCATCCCAATCCTGCCGGTCATATTCCGTCCAGGACTCTCCTGACAAAGAGACAGAACTGAGTGAATTCAGGATGTCGTCGAAGGGCGAGTGCTGAAAGATGTCCACGGTGGTGAACTCCATAATAGGTGCCCAATCGGATTTGATCGGCAGGGGCGCAGGGGGCTCGGAGTCCGGGGAGGAGTCCGGCACCTTGGAGTCACGGGCTTCGCAGGGGACAAAGCTGGTGTTCGGCTCGATCGTCGTAGAGATTTCGGCCTCCGAGGCGGCGTCCAACCACCCGTCCTCGATCGGCGCAATCGGCTCCGAACTGAGGGTCGGGGCCGATGCGGGCGCGGCCTCCAGAGCACTGTTCGGTGACAGAGCTAAATCATGCCCTTCGTGACAGTGCGGCGCGCTCGGCTGTGGCTCGAATCCGTCGAAGATCAAATCCCCGCGGATGTCAACCGTGTAGTTAAGACTTCCAAATCTAACCTGATGGCCAGGGGCGTAGCTTTCAATCTGCTCCAGATGGCCAAGCGAATTAGCCCGCAGTACAAAGCCGCCGAATACGAAGATCTGTCCGGGGAGAAAAGTCTTACCCTGGACCGTATCGCTGTTGATGATCGGAGGAGCCATCGGGCCTAAAAGTGACGACACAGGGGAACTCTCAATGAAAGCACCAATGTCGGTGTCAAAACCAGCGGATCTCAGGTAGGGGGTCCCGAACTATGCGTCTAGGCGGATGGTAATAGGAGACAAGGGACATGATGTTTTTACCCAGGTTCGGGCCCTCTCGATGGAGGTAAAACCCTACTCCTGCTTGATTAATATTGATGATATGGGTAGTACAAGAGTAGATCTACCACGAGATCAAGGAGGCTAAACCCTAGAAGCTAGCCTATGGTACGACTATTGTCCTTGTTCATGTTCTACGGACTAAAACCCTCCGGTTTATATAGACACCGGAGAGGGCTAGGGTTACGCAGAGTCGGTTACAATGGTAGGAGATCTACATATCCGTATCGCCAAGCTTGCCTTCCATGCCAAGGAAAATCCCCTCCGAACACGGGACGAAGTCTTCAATCTTGTATCTTCATAGTCCAGGAGTCCGGCCGAATGTATAGTCCGGCTATCCGAACACCCCCTAATCCAGGACTCCCTCAACCACCCTACTAGCATCCGCCATGGCGGATTCGCCGCATTGGTTCTAGACCCAATCATTGACGGATTTCACCTCACTCGAGTCCTTACGGACGGCGGCAGCAGCCTGAACCTGCTTTATCAGGACACAGTGCGCAAAATGGGCAAAGATCCATCAAGGATCAAACCCACAAAGACGACCTTTAAGGGTTTCATACCAGGTGTAGAGGCCCATTGCACAGGCTCAGTCACACTTGAAGTGGTCTTCGGATCCCCAGATAACACTACTAGGAAAAGGCCTACTAATGGCGCACTGGTTTTGCCTACTAATGGCGCATTACCAGTGCGCCATTAGTAGCACGCCACTAGTATATCTTACTAATGGCGCACCACTAGTGCGCCATTAGTATCTGGTATACTAATGGTGCACCAGGCAGTGCGCCATTAGTTTTGCCCATGGTGTGCCACTAGTGTTTGCTATACTAATGGCGCACCACACGGTAATGCGCCATTAGTAACAATTTTTTTAATTTTTTTTCTTAATCTCAGGTCACTATTTCACCTATGAGATATACAACAAGCATCCATATAACAATCATAGCCAACACACAAGTTCCATCATATATACATAGATAGCCAACACACAAGTTCCATCATATATACATAGATAGCCAACACACAAGTTCCATCATATATACATACATAGCCAACACATAGTTCCATCGTTACATATTACAAAAGTTTCACATTGTTCATCCAACACCGTTCAGTTCTCATGCATTATTCTTCTCCTTCTCCTTCCTCAGCCTGATGCGCCAAGAGCAGCGAGGCGGTGGAGGCGGTGGACGCAGTGGGATGTAGTCTTCTACCTCAATTGGCGTGGTCATGTCGCCCAGCTGTGGGATCGCCGGCGCCACCATCGGTGCATGGTCATTGTCAGGCACCACCACCATCGCGAGGCCACCTTCAGGCACGACCATCACTAGGTCATCCTCAACCACCTCCATCTCTTGCCCATGGTCAGCCACCACCATCTCTTGCCCTTGGTCAGCCACCACCATCTCTTGCCCTTGGTCAGCCACCACCAGCACTAGGTCATCCTCAGCCTGATGCCCATCGTCATCCTGCAGCTCCTCATCCCCACTCTACTCCTCTTCTCCCGCACTCCAGTCTGGATCATCCTTCTTGTTGTCTATGCTGCTGCCAGAATCGTTGTTGCTTTTGCTACAGCCATGGTCGCTGCTGCTTTCGCTACAGCCATGGTCGCTGCTACTTTGGCTGTAGCCATTGTCGCTGTTGCTGCTCCCATTACCTGTCCAAATGCAACAATGACCGTTAACAATCAATGTGAGACAAAGCCAAATGTAGAGGAATAAGAAGAGGCAAAACGTACCGGCATCATAATCTTCAGCGTAGCGCATGCGACACATAGTCGCGTTGAACACCTTCACGATGAGCGTGGTGCCGTCGTCGTCGTACCTGAAGAGAAGGAAGTACCCCAGCCGCAGGTCGTAGGCACGGTAGAACTTCTCCCACCCACGAGACAAGTACATGTGGCCCTCCTTGTTCACCAACTCCACATCCCACAGCCTGCGAAACCCGCTGCCGGCCTGTCGCACCTTCACATTATTTGGCGGATCTTCACCCATCAGCATGTTCTTAAAACTGTCAGGCAGCCTCTGCAGTTTGGGACAATGGGTGATGTAGGCAAACAACAGATATCATAATGAGATGGGTGAAGCTAGGGGAGATCTCTCATTTTATATACCTGCGTCATGGATGATACTGAAGTCCCAAGTATGATAGTGAAGAACTCGGAAGCATCCAACTCGTACTGCGGTGTCGCAGAGCGGCGGTGGCTGCTTCCCGCCATCTCTGATAAGCAGCAGAAGAGACCAATTAGTGCCCTTACAACCGAACAAGGCAAGGCAAGGTATTAAGACAGATGTGAACACATGAGATAAAATCTAGAGACGTGAACACAGAAGATAATAAGAACTACTCGTTATCATCACCAATATCTAATTAATGATGCCAGACTCACAGAAGATCCAGGAGCAACAACGACTGTGTACTGCTAGCAAACTAGAATACCAACCTAATTCCATGCCCATTTAAGTTAATTTAATTATGGCCTAACCAAGCTGTTGAATATCTGCTTCTGATCCCATTTTCAAAAACTGCCTTAAGTGAAAGGAGTAACACATGCCTTGAGTACATGGGTCAAATACTAGTACAAAAAAACTCCTTTTATCTTTGCAGTCAAAATTGAGACCATATGGATAGCAGAGGAAAATGAGACTTTGTCTCGTGGCTACAAGTGGCAGCAGCTAGCAAGCACATTTTTATTACTATTTATCTCAGGAAAGAATAATAAGCAATACTTAAGTGCAGCTTTAGGATTGGTGTGAGATTAGTCATAGAATAGACCCTGCACATCCCATCTCTGGCCATTCAAATATTTATATTTGTTTAAACATTTGCCCCTTGCAAGCATTATCACAAACACCTACCAAGCAAAAGGCAAATATTTATATGGCACAGTATAAGTTTCCATTTTCAAATAGAACATACCACTGCACCAATAGATTTATCTAATAGCAAAACAGTCAAGCAAAGATAAGTTTAGCTGGCTGACACCCGAGAAAGCACATACTTGGCTCTTATTCAACCATTCAAAACAATTCTGAGAGAACTGAAAATAAGAGAATTCAATAGTCTCTCCCAGAGAAGAGGTAACTTGTAACTTTAGCAGCAGTAGTGCAAAGAACAAGCGGTCAAACTTGACCAATGAATTATATAGATAGAACAATAGTAACTCCAAAATTCAGCTAAATAACTGCAAGTTGCCAATTACACACTGGAAATGCAACATACAGCAGACCATCCAATCCAACAACAGATAACTTTCGGTTAAATTCAACCAGCCCACCACTTGGCATGAGTGGTATGCTATATCAAAAACAATGAACAAAAAAAATTCAACCAGCCCATAGAAAAGAGAAGCAAGCAGCAGGCACATCAGAAATCTGCAAATCACAAACTCCAGCACTGCTCACCAAGAGATATAACTGAAAAAGATCCATCCTACTTAGATAGTAGTAATAATACATAGGTTCAGTGAAAGAGCATGATAACAGATAATAAAGGTACAATTAAATTTGCTCCATGGTCACAACATCTAATTTGCTCCATGGTCACAGCACATATCAACATCTAATTCTAATCTGCACCACACTGCCATTACAATCAACAATGAAAAAGTTGGTTTACAATCTGCCAATTTATCCTCAACACACAAATTTATGACAGTCTCGGAAGGGGGAGAGGGAGGGGCTGGGCGGACTACCTGCTCGACGACGCGGATGGTGGCGAGGGTGTAGATGAGTCGCGGGTTGCGGTTGGCCTCCTGCTCGACGACGTGGGGGATGAGGGCCTGCACGCGGTCCAGCAGCGCATCCTCCGCGGCCTCCTGCTCCGCGTCGGCCGCCTCCGTCTCCTCCTCCTACTCGTACTCCTCCTCTGGCTCGGTGCACGGGGGCGCGGGGACGTGGGGGCGGCGGCGCGGGGGAGCTGCAGTAGTGGGGGCGCGGGGGCGCGGGGGCGGCGGGGGTCGGGGCGGCGCCTTCTTGCTTCCCCGAGCCCTTCCTCGAAGACGGCGATGGGGGCGCGGGCAGGGGCTGTCGGCGACGACGACGGAGGGCAGGGCAGGAGCTGCAGTGGTGGGGGCGCGGGGGCGGCGGATGCGCGGGGGCGGCGGCGGCGTGGGTCGGGGCAGCGGGCGGAAGTGGAACTGGCGAGAGGGAGGGACGAAGGGGTCGGGCTAGTTAGGGGGGAAGATTACTAATGGCGCACCATCTAGCGGTGCGCCATTAGAAATCTTTTTTTAGATAGCAATGGCGCACGCACGAGAGGTGCGCCATTAGAAATCTTTTTTTAGATAGCAATGGCGCACCTCCAGACCGGTGCGCCATTAGTATGTTTATTTATTATTATTATTATTTAAATAATGAATATGAAACAGTAATATTTTTTTATAAAAACAGTAATAAGTGTTGTTTAACAACAATGTAGTCTACACTTTATTATTATTATTATTTAGAAAATGAATATGAATATGAAACAGTAATAATTTTTTATAGAAACAGTAAATAATTTTTTTAAAAATATCATCAAATTTGTTATTTGAAAATATCATCGGCGGCGGCGGTTGAGCCGGGGAGGGTGCGGTTGGGTCGTCGGCGGCGGTGGAGCGGGGGAGGGTGCGGGGGGTGCTCATCGGCGGTGGTGGAGTGGGGAAGGGTGCGGGGGGCCGGTGCTCGGCGGCGGCGGTGGAGCGGGGGAGGGTGCGGTGGGTCGGCGGCGGCGATGGAGCTAGCGGGAGAGGGTGCGGGGGGTGCTTGTCGGCGGCGGTAGAGCGGGGGAGGGTGCGGTGGGTCGTCGGCGGCGGTGGAGCTAGCGGGAGAGGGTGCGGGTGGGATCGAGATCGAGATGAAGGGGGATAGCGATCAAGATGGAGGGGGATCGAGATCGAGATGGAGGGGGGAATCGAGATCGAGATGGAGGGAGGAATCGATATGGAGGGGGGAATCCTCATGTAAAGGGTACGACAGTAATGGCGCACTATGAAACGATGCGCCATAAGTAGTTTTGCAAAAAAAAGAATAAAAAAAAATTACAGTAATGGCGCACTGTCTGTTTGGTGTGCCATTACTAGTTAGAACTAGTAATGGCGCACTTCGACCTGATGCGCCATTAGTATGTATGGAAAAATGGAAAAAAATATTTAACACTAGTGGCGCACCCCGTTTCTGGTGCGCCATTAGTGTCTTCCACACTAATGGCGTATCACCAACAGGTGCGCCATTAGTATATACTAGTGGCGCACTGCTTCCCTGGTGCGCCATTAGTATCAATCCTATCTATAGCCCTTTTCCTAGTAGTGTAATTTTCGAAGCGAGGAGTTAATCTTCGATATAGTCCCGTTCCGCAGTGGCTATCACGCACTGCTCGGGCGAACCGCATTTGCAAAGTTCAATGCGGTGCCGCACTATGCATACCTCAAGCTCAAGATGCCAGGACCTCGAGGAGTCATTACGGTCAATGGAAACACCGAACGCTCTCTCTGAACAGAGGAGCATACGGCGGCCCTCGCAGCAGAAGTACAAAGCAGCCTCTCAAGGCAATTCTCCAACCCGGCAATAAAATGTCCGGACACCGTCAAGCGCGCTCGGAGTAACTTACAACAAGACCGCCTGACACATGCCAAGCAAGCGTAGCAATGCGGCCCAACCCCAGCCCTAGCAAAATGGTGAAATCCGTGCTACACGTACATAACTACGCTCTGACAATACCATGGGCACAGGGGGAGGGGCATGACCACGGCACGCCCCTATACACGGCTCAACCGCACTAGGGGCTGCCGATTCTATCATTTTTCTTACTTTCAGGACCTTACTCCCTGGAAGACTTGTCCGGCAGTACAATCGCCGAACACACGATGCAACAACCAAGGAGGCAGAAAGCTACGTTGAATTCCCAGGTGGTCTCTATAACGAGCAAAATACCTGTCTTACATACCGTCCCGCAGCTCGCCCCTGGAGGGGGACATGTCAAATAGTCCCATCTCTTGCTTATCGCACTATTTGCATCGTTCTGCTTTTACCGCAGCCTTTTGGAATAAACAATGCTTAGCTTCAACTTATTATTGCATTCTCTATTCATTCCTTTTTTCATATACATGTTCAGTTATGACATTCAGCACCCGTACACTTTGGTATGGTCAATACGCCAGGGGCTCAAGCACCCCATAATACGGCGTGAGAAGTGCGAACGCTTTCACAAGTGCGGCCCTCCGAACTTATAGCATTATATGCATCAGCTCCGAATCATGTCTTTGGTCAATAGTTGGGTTTGCCCGGCTCCCATGTTTTGGTACCTTACGTTCCGCTATATCGGCTAAGGTAGCGCTGGGAGAACTACTGCGATTGTGCCCCGGTTGAGCTGGGCTAAGCACCTCAGTAGAGAAAGCTAAAACTGACTGTCATGATAGGGAGAGGGCTGGTCGTTGTTCGAGAGTTTTTGAGTCCTTAAAGACTTATGCCGCTTAGAGCGATGAGTCGGCTTTGTCCGGCCTAAGGCGTGTATAGCGCCCCGAACTCGGTCTTTCGAACACTAGGGGCTTCGCCGAAATTTAAAATTATAGAATTCTCTGGCTAAGTGAGAGTGATAACGTACTATAGTCCGATTGCCTTGTTCGTCGTGTTGAGCACCTCCCTCGAAGGACCCAAGAATGGGAAAAAGAGTGCTCAACTTTAATCCCGAACACCCCAGCACTCGTGGCATGGGGGCAGAAGCCGACGACTCGCCATCTCTTAGATTTAATAAACGGCCGCATAGAAGGTAATATTTTAAATTAAAACAAGTGTTGCATAGCGCACATGAACAAGTTTTCAGCATACAGGATCACACGAGCGAGTTTACTCAAATATTACATCTTTTGAACATTCATCCGCCACGAGGCAGGCACCCTCCAGGACGCCTTTATAGTACATCTCGGGGTGGCGATGCTCCTTGCCCTGTGGTGGCCCGTCCTTCACAAGCTTCTCCGCATCCATCTTGCCCCAGTGCACTTTAGAACGGGCAAGCATCCTACAGGCACCCTCGATGCAGACGGAGTTGATGACTTCAAGCCGTGGACAGGCATCCACCAGCCGCCTCACCAGCCCGAAGTAGCTCCCAGGCATGGCCTCTCCTGGCCACAGCCAGACTATGAGACCCTTCATGGCCTGTTCGGCCACCTTATGGAGCTCGACCAGTTGCGTCAGCTGGTCGCTCAAGGGCACCGGGTGTCTGGTCTCAGCATACTGAGACCAGAACACCTTCTCTGTCGAGCTTCCCTCTTCGGCCCGATAGAAGGCGGTGGCATCTGACACTCTACGGGGCAAATCTGTGAATGCTCCTGGAGAGCTCCGGACTCGGGTAAGTAACAAGTAATTCACTTTCACGTGCTTGCATCGCATAAAGAATGCCTTACCCGCTGATATCTTCTTCATCGCCTCAACTTCCTAGAGGGCTTTCTGGGCTTCGGCCTTGGCAGACTTGGCGCTTTCGAGGGCCGTTGCGAGCTCGGACTCTCGCGTCTTTGAGTCAAGCTCCAAACTCTCGTGTTTTTTCATGAGAGCCTGGAGCTCTTGCTATACCTCGCCAACTCGCGCCTCATGTTTCTCCCGCTCAGTGCGCTCCGTGGCCGCCTTCTTTTCGGCCTCGGAAAGCGCTTGCTTCAGGGTCGCCACCTCAGTCGTGGCCCCTAAGACACCAATAACGATCCTGTCATTTTTTGCAACTGCATCTCTTATATACTTACACAAGGCATTACATACCTTGGCTCTCCTCGAGCTGCTTCTTGGCAAGGCCGAGCTCTTGCTCGGACCGCTCGAGGCTCTGCTTCAGCGTGTCCACCTCCGCAGTCAGTGCGGCAGAGGCCAGCAGCAAAGCCTGCATACGCATATCGACATAATTATGTTAGACTCCTGCGAATATTATTAGATCCTCTATTCGGCTTTTCCTTGCGAACGCCAAACAGAGCATCAGGGGCTACTGTCTATGCGGTAATATTTTCATATATTCTCTACATACCTCAAAGCCTGTTAACAGGCTGGCACAAGCTTCAGTTAGCCCGCCCTTGCCGGACTGAACCTTCTGGATCACCGCACTCATAATAGTGCGGTGCTCCTCGTTGATGGAGGCACTGTTAAGCACCTCCAGCAAGTTATCCGGTGCCTCCGATTGGGCGGAGGCCACCGGTGCAGTAGGCTTGCCCTTCTTAGTAGGGGGCCGCCTGCCGGAGTCCGGAATCGCTGAAGGTTCCGGCGCGGTGTCCGGCCCAAGGCCGGACTCAGAGCCCTTGGGGGCTTTGCTCTCTTTGAGCCTGCAGTCCGGGAGGTCGCCTTGCGACGCCTCCAGAACCACCTCCCCTTGGCTTGGAACCTTTTGGGACACCACCTCGGCGTCGTCCGTAGGGCGAGGGGAGGTAGCGGTCGGAAGTGAAAAACTATTCACATCTGACGGATCCAGGGATCCGCTCGATGATTTGTCGACTCGGGCCCGGGGCGGACTGCATAATTATATTCGGCGTCAGGGGAAGCTGTGCAATAAAGGAACGCCACGAGTCACTCTAGTGTTCAGATACTTACGATTTCGCCAGGGGCTTGGCCCTGAGCGGCCACTCCTCTTCGTCGTCGGCGGCGTTGGTGGAGTAGTCTGGAGGAAGGGTCCTCCCCTTCTTGGACCCTCCGGCCACCCCAGTTGGCGCGGCCTTCCTTTTCTTTTCTCCCCCTGCTGGGGAAGAAACCTCTCTTTCCTCCTCCTCATCTTCATGGGAGGAGTGCGCCTCGGAGTCATCAGACGATGAGTCCGACTCCACCGGGCGTCGGGAACTCTTCCGGGTTCCCGTGGCCTTCTTCTTGGCCTTCTTCTCCGGCACCACGTAAGGTGCCGGAGCCAGCAGCCCCGCCAAGCGGGCGTCTGCTGGGTCTTCGGGTAAAGGAGCTGGACAGTGTATTTGTCCGGCCGTCCTCTGCCAGTCCTGTCAAATGCATGGGGGCTTAGATCCCGCATAGAGTCAAACTATGAAAGACAAATATCCTGTAAGAGGTAAAACAGCTTACCGCGTTGGCTTTACGCTGCACGCAGAATCCACGATCCTCGGTGGCAGAAGTAGGAGCCTCGGCACCCTTGAATAACACCTTCCAGGCATCTTCGTATGTTGTGTCAAAGAGCCTACTCAGAGTTCGGTGCTGGGCCGGGTCGAACTCCCACAAGCTGAAAGCCCGTTGTTGGCACGAGAGGATCCGGCGGATGAGCATGACCTGGACTACGTTGACGAGTTTGAGCTTCTTGCTCACTAGGTTTTGGACGCATGCATGGAGTCCGGTCAGCTCCTCCGAACTACCCCACGGCAGGCCTTTCTCTTTCCAGGAGGTAAGCCACGTAGTGATTCCGGATCGGAACTTGGGGGCTGCGACCCATTTAGGGTCACGCGGCTCGGTGATGTAGAACCACCCCGATTGCCACCCCTTTATGGTCTCCACAAAGGAGCCCTCAAGCCATAGGACGTTGGGCATCTTGCCCACCATGTCGCCTCTGCACTCCACCTGGCGGCTGCCCACTACCTTCGGCTTTACATTAAAGGTCTTCAGCCATAAGCCGAAGTGGGGCTGGATGCAGAGGAAGGCCTCGCACACGATGATAAACGCCGAGATATTGAGGATGAAGTTCGGGGCCAGATCATTGAAGTCCAGGCCGTAGTAGAACATGAGCCCCCGGACGAATGGGTGGAGAGGGAAGCCTAGTCCATGGAAGAAATGGGTGAGGAATACCACCCTCTCATGGGGCCTGGGGGTGGGGATGAGTTGCCCCTCATCGGGGAGCCGGTGCGCGATGTCGTCAGGCAGGTATCCGGCTCTCCTTAGCTTTTCGTTGTGTCCCTCCGTGACGGAGGAGACCATCCACCTGCCTCCCGCTCCGGACATGATTGGAGAAGGTTGAGGTGGTGAATGCGGACTTGGGTGCTGGAGCTCGAGTGTGCGAAAATGGATGAGCCAAGGAGGAAGAAGGCGTGGATGAAAAGGTGGATCCTTATCCCCTTATATGGGCGGACGAAAGTATGCGTCCCCACCAGCCTGGTTAAACTCGCTTATCCCCCAAGCATCGTAATCAATGGCACGGTTGGGTTAGCCACGCCCGTATTTATGAGAATCCTAGAATAAGGGGACACGATCTCTGCTTCGACAAGACGTGCCAAGGAAACCGCCTCGTGGGACGCGCTAAGGTGGGACAGTAAAAACGATTCGAATAAAGACTTGGCTGTGGCGTGATGCCACGCTACAGGATACGTCAGCAGGTTAGATTTGTGAAAAAGTTATTCTCTCTCTACGGTGGTATGTGGAACTTGTTTTGCAGAGCCGGACACGGTCCTTGTGTTCAAAATCTTCTATGAAGTATTCGGAGGAGGAACCCGCCTTGCAATGCCGAAGACAATCTGCACGTCGGACTCGTCGTCATTGAAGCCTGGTTCAGGGGCTACTGGGGGAGTCCTGGATTAGGGGGTATCCGGACAGCCGGACTATGACCTTTGGCCGGACTGTAGGACTATGAAGATACAGGATTGAAGACTCCGTCCCGTATCCGGATGGGACTTTCCTTGGCGTGGAAGGCAAGCTTGGCAATACGGATGTTCAGATCTCCTCCCGTTGTAACCAACTCTGTGTAACCCTAGCCCCCTCCGGTGTTTATATAAACCGGAGGGTTTAGTCCGTAGAACAACAACAATCATACCATAGGCTAGCTTCTAGGGTTTAGCCTCTCTGATCTCGTCGTAGATCTACTCTTGTGCTACCCATATCATCAATATTAATCAAGCAGGAGTAGGGTTTTACCTCCATCGAGAGGGGCCGAACCTGGGTAAAAACATCGTGTCCCTTGTCTCATGTTACCATCCGCCTAGACGCACAGTTCGGGACCCCCTACCCGAGATCCGTCGGTTTTGACACCGGCAGAGTACAAACTAGGTATTTGGAAAAGGTAGTGATACCTGTTAAATTAGATAGATCAGCAGCCACAGAAAACACAGGCCCAACTGTACCACACTTAACCCCTACTCCAGTGGCCAAACCCCTATTAGAACTGCTGGGAGCCCAGCGTCAGGTACTGTCTATGATATCAATTCAAAATTTGAACTCCTAAATTTCTGCTTGTGTCTTACCTTCTCTTCTTGTATGAAAACTAATTTCAGATGAATCTCCTTGCTCAAAGGATCATACGATCTCAAAACAATAATGGGCTCTGCATTTCTCTTGTCAGTACCTCTCTCCCTTTTGCCTTGTAACGCTATACTTAATTAATTGCTATTTGATTATGTATCATCAGTCTGCACCTGAGCTTCATTATCCTCTGTTTCTTCCAATATTATTTGATCTATATTTACTCTTTGCAAAATGTAGAATAATGGCAACGCTTATAAAGAATTTTCTTTGGGGAATTTATTGAATTATCCTTCCATCAAGATGGAGAAGGGCTTTGTCCAGCCCGTGTTAACATGTAATGTAAGTTCATCCTTCTCAAGCCTTCAAACTTTGTTCTAGTATAGATTTGGATAGGCATCATTTCCTCTAATGTTGTTTGCTTTGCTGTTTACATCTGATTGGATATTTGCAACAACTACCAGTTTCAAATTGTAGTTGTAAAAACATGTTCCTTATGTAGAACAGATCCATTTATTTGCTTATATAATTGTGAAACCTGTTACGTGTCTCCTTGTTTCTCTTTCAGACCCGTATCTCTTACGCCAGGCAGAACTTTAGGGAAGATAGTGAGCCAAACCATCTTGAGGACAGCGAGATGACCCCAAGGTCATGTCTTGATGAAGACAGTGAGTTGAAGCTACTCACCAGCAGGTGTGAGACAACCTCTGTGCAGTCGCTGCCTCAATCAGTTCGACTTCTTCAGTCTCAACTTAAAGCAGAAAGGCTTGCTTCAGCTCAGCTCCGACTTGAAGTCAAAGATGCAATGAAGATGTCAGAGGACTACCGTGCGCACCATCATGCCTTAAATCTAGTGTTGATGCATCTATCATTGACACAACTGAGGTCTACTCAGCTTCTTCAGCTGTTTGGGGGGGCGACCTGGCCAGGCCTAGTGCCTTCTGAAGTGCTCTCAATTTTGTATATTCTTTTGTCGGCGCGTTTATTTGCACTGGTGGCGAACTTTGATGCCCAGTGGATGTAATATGTGTGATAGCAGTGATAGCCTAGCGTAAGTTGCTTGCTTATTTATTTCCTTGTTGTCTTGTTTATTTGTTTGCTTGTAGTCATTGCAGCTCTTTTTCCGCGGTTTGCTAGTGCCTGCAATAACCTATTTTTTAAAACTGGGCCACAATAACTGTTGGGGATGTTGCTATCTGGGGTAAACCGGCCTGCAGGGCCCGGGTTACCACCGTCAACAAGACCCGAGATGTTAAAGCCCAAGGAGGAGTAGAAAGGCCCAAGATCTATAAACGGTTTAAAGGTTTATGGTGTAAACCGGCCTGGGGCCAACTTGTACTGTAAGATAGGAATAGAGAGACCGACCCGGGCACGTTTATAAGCCGGAGGTCGAGACTTTGCGGACCGACGGGCGTCACCCGTGTATATAAGGGGACGACCCGACGGCGGTTTGGGGACAGAGAAGAAGAACTCGAGGTTTAGGCGAATCATATCGCTCCCTAAGCCCTCGAAACCCATCAATCCCATCACAACTAGACGTAGGCTTTTACCTTCATCGAAGGGGCCGAACTAGTATAAAAACCGTGTCCTTGCGTCCACTTTAACCCCTTCAAGCTAACCCGTTGCGATGGCTCTACGACTAAGTCCTCTTACTAGGACATCTGACGTGACAATTCCACGACAGTTGGCGCCCACCGTGGGGCTATCGCGAGATGGTTTCAGGTTCTTGGAGGGCCGCTTTGAAGGACTCGAGGGTTACGCTGTGGGACGGATGACCAAGAGCCGCCGCGGAAAACTCTACATCGACAGCACAGGCTGGGGCCCCGACGCCGGTTCGATCGAGTACGGGTACCGGGTCCCCTTTGGCGGCATCCATGTTTTCATCGGAAAGATCGGAGAACCGGGCCCCGAGTTAGGCGACTGCGCCGACCTCATTGAGACAGCTCAGCGCACGAGATCGACCCTGGCTAAACCGACCAGGAAGCACGCCTTCGTGGGAGTCATCCACGGGGGAAGCTACGAGGAAGGATCCGAATCTGGTGACGAAACCGCCATCTACTCTGGCGATGAAATGTCAACCGGGGAGACCGAATCTCTTTACCAGCTACAAGATGATCGGTTTGGGGGCGGCTCCGATGGCAACAGTATTCCGGACCCCTCTGATCTGCCCTATCGAGTTGGGATCTTCATGGCTGGGACACAGGCGGCGCCACGATCATCAACTGCAGCAGCAGCGATCTCCGGATCGGCAGCAGCAACGGCTGCGCAGGCAGGAGGCCCTACCGGTTCACCGGCCCAAGTTCTGTCAGACCTGTTTGACGTGCTAGCAGCGCTCATGGCGGAGGCCAACCCGGTGGAGCAGGAGGTTCACAATGCTGAGATTGCCAAGGTGAGAGAGCAGATCACTCGGGCTAAAGCGGAGCTGGCAGCAGAAGAGATCAGGATGACGGCGGAGCGCGCCGCTTTAGAAGCACAGGCTTACAGGCTCATGATGGACCAGAAGGCATCTCAGGAGGTCCTGAAGAGAAAATCCCGGTCTCGGTTGCCCGCCGCCCTCGACGCTCGAAATCTCTTCAACACCCCGGGGGTAAACCGTGCGGAAGCGACGGCCGGCGCCCCGGTTCAGCACCGGATTATAAACTTGCCTCGTCATAACACTGATACGCCACCGGCCATGCCAACGCCGTCAGATCATTATTCCAACCCGATGGATAACCTCGTCGCAGCGGCGGCTCGGTTGGAAGCCATTCCGATCGAAGGAGATTCACCGCAGGATGAAGAGACACGCCGGGTCAAGGAGCTCCTTAGGACCGCGTTGGCCCAGCAAGAAGCGTATTCGCAAAGCCGTGATCGGATTCACTCCACCCCTCGCCCCAGCAGGAGCTATAGTAGGCGCGTGGAGGAGCCGGCCGTCTCTTCTAACGACAGGCAGGAAGCGCTCCGCGGCAACAATCCGGCGGGCGTCGACAATGCTCACGAGAATGTGGATCGCACCCGTGCACGGGAGGCCGGATTAGCAGCGCAGCATCAGGTTGAACCGGGGTTGGTTTCCAGCTCTTTGGGAGTACCGTGCCTTGTTCCCGCTTTACGTAATGTACGCCTGCCCAAAGACTTCAAAGGCCCCCGCAAGGTACCAAACTACACGGCAGATCAGCCTCCGGAGACATGGGTGGAGAGTTATGAAATGTCTATGGAGATGCTGGATGTGGACGAGACGGCATGTGCCAAGTATTTCACTATGATGTTAGAAGGAACGGCCCGGACTTGGCTAAAAAGCTTACCGCCTAATTCAATTAGTTCATGGGCCCAATTACGCGCCCGGTTTATCAAGAACTTCAAGGACACGTGCAAGCAGCCAATGTCAATAGTTGACCTAGCAGCCTGCGTTCAGCAAGAAGGGGAATCAACTACCCATTGGGTACGGCGGGTATCAGAAGTTTTGCACTCGTCACATCGCATCAACGCAGACACCGCCGTGGTGCTGTTGGAGAGCAACTGTCGGTTTGGCCCTTTGAAGCTAAAGCTGGGCCGGATGAAGCGTGATTGTACAGATATAGGAACGCTCATGACCGCTTTAGTGAAGTATGCGGATTCTGACAGTACCAAGGATCCTGACTCTGGTGATGACAAAGCAGGGAAGGGAAAGAAGAATAGCAACACCAAAGGCCAGCAGCATCGGCCGACAGGTAATGGAGGCGGAGGAAAGCGTAAACCGGACGGGAGCATGGACTTGGTGGCCAGCACAAGTGCACAGGTTAAAGGCCAGCGGCGTAAGGGGAAACAGCCGAGTTTTCGCGAGCATCCCGGTCCTAATCCGGAGCGTTTGAACTTTTTCTTAAACCAGCCCTGTCCGAAGCACGGAACAAAGGAGGAACCAGCAGCCCATCTTTGGAAGGATTGTTATATCATGAAGGAGTTCAAAAGCTCAAACACTTTCCAATATGATCACGGCTCCGGTGGCGGTTCCGGTTCCGGATCAGGGTACGGTGGCGGGAATTCCGGTCCAGGGTTCCAGGGTAACCCGGGCGGACAGGTCAGCCAAAACAATCAGAATAATCAAGGGAATCAAAGCGGTTATCAGAGCAACCCGAAGCAGTTGAGTGGTGGACAGTATCATGTCTTTACTACGAGCTTGGATAAACGAGATAGGAAGCTTCAGAGGCGGGCAGTCAGTACTGTCGAACCGGCCACGCCTCACTATCTGCGTTGGTCGGAGCAGCCTATCATATGGAGCCGAGAAGATCATCCTCCCAGGGTGTATAATCCGGGTCAGTTAGCACTGGTGGTAGCGCCACAGGTGGGAGGTTATAAGCTCACCAAGGTGCTCATGGACGGAGGGAGCAGCATTAACATCTTGTATTATGAGACCTTCCGTCGTATGGGACTGGTAGATAAGGATCTCAGACCGACCAACACAGTGTTCCATGGGGTCGTGCCTGGCAAGTCTGCATATCCGGTTGGTAAGATAGCCCTTGAAGTGGTATTTGGCGATAGCCACGATTCCAGATCAGAGACGCTGACGTTCGAGGTGGTTAAAATCCAAAGTCCGTACCACGCTTTGTTCGGGCGGCCAGCTTATGCAAAATTTATGGCACGACCCTGCTACGTATATCTGCAACTTAAGATGCCAGGGTACAAGGGTACTATAACGGTTCACGGGAGCCGCCGAATCGCTTTGGAATGCGAGGAAGGAGATGCGACTTATGCTGAATCGGTTTGTGCTACGGAGGAGCTAAAGCAGTACAAAGACAGTGTTGATCCGGAGGATATGACTTCATTAAAAAAGCCAACTACGGACCACGATCTGGCCTTGAAGTTCAAGTCAGCGGCCGAAACTAAGCTTGTTGATTTTGTACCTGGCGATTCATCCAAGCAGTTCAGCATCAGTGCAAACTTGGATCCAAAATAGGAAAGCGCGCTCATCGAGTTCATCCGTGAGAATCGGGACATCTTTGCATGGAAGCCATCTGACATGCCTGGTGTACCGAGGCAACTCGCTGAGCACACCCTTAATGTGGATCCTAAGTACAAGCCGGTAAAGCAGTTCTTACGGCGGTTTAACGAAGAAAGACGTAAAGCGATTGGTGAGGAAGTGGCCAGGCTCCTAGCAGCTGGGTTTATCATTGAGGTTTTTCATCCCGAATGGCTCGCTAATCCGGTGCTAGTTCTTAAGAAAAACGGTACCTGGCGCATGTGTGTGGACTACACAGACTTGAATAAAGCTTGCCCAACAGATCCTTTTGCTCTCCCCCGGATTGATCAGATCATTGATGCTACGGCAGGTTGCGAGCGTTTAAGTTTTTTGGATGCCTATTCGGGCTATCATCAGATCAAGATGGCAGTTAAGGACCAGGAGAAGACAGCGTTCATTACTCCCTTTGGAGCCTTCTGCTATGTGTCTATGCCCTTTGGGCTTAAGAGTGCGCAGGCTACTTATCAACGATGTGTGCAAAATTGCCTCCACGAGCAGATTGGTCGTAATGTGCATGCTTATGTGGATGATATTGTGGTCAAGTCACGAAAGAAGGAGACCCTAGTTGACGATTTGAAGGAGACTTTCGATAACTTGAGAGTGTACCAAATGATGCTCAACCCGGCTAAATGTGTTTTTGGTGTACCTGCAGGCAGGCTGTTGGGATTTTTAGTGTCCCATAGAGGAATTGAGGCCAATCCAGAAAAGATCACAGCCATCACCTTCCTGGCCAAACCGAAATGCATCAATGATGTTCAGCGCATGGCCGGGCGGATTGCAGCGTTAAGCCGGTTTATCAGTCGCCTTGGTGAGAAGGCGATCCCTTTGTATCAAATGCTCAAGAAGACGGATCAGTTTGTCTGGAGTCCGGAGGCTGATAAAGCGTTTGAGGACTTGAAGCGGCAACTAGTCAATCCGCCAGTGTTGGTAGCCCCTGTGGATAAAGAGCCACTTCTGTTATATGTTGCAGCGAATGCCAGAGCAGTCAGTGTGGCGATGGTGGTAGAACGAAAAGAGGCTGGAAAGGAACATCCGGTTCAGCGACCGGTTTACTATATCAGTGAAGTACTTATCGAGTCCAAACAAAGGTATCCGCATTGGCAGAAGCTGGTATATGGAGTTTTTATGGCAAGCCGGAAGCTGAGACAATATTTCCAAGGACACCCAATCACGGTGGTCAGTTCTGCTCCTTTGGGTGACATTATACAGAACCGGGAGGCGACTGGTCGGATTGCCAAGTGGGCTATCGAGCTTGGGCCGCACGATTTAAGGTACGTACCCCGAACAGCCATAAAGTCACAGGCACTTGTCGATTTCATAAACGATTGGACGGAGTTACAAGCGCCTGAGGAGAAGCCAGATAACACCTATTGGACCGTTCATTTTGACGGATCAAGACAATTGGAAGGCTCGGGGGCTGGAGTCGTTTTAACTTCCCCACGAGGAGATAAGTTTTGTTATGTCCTCCGTTTAATGTTCCCCTGTACAAATAATGCGGCGGAGTATGAAGCTTTGCTTCATGGTCTTCGGGTGGCTAAAGAGATGAATCTGAGCAGAGTTAGGTGCTTTGGTGATTCGGATCTGGTGGCTCAGCAAGTATCGGGCACCTGGGACTCTAAGGATCCGCTTATGGCTGCATACCGACGTGAAGTAGATATGGTGGCTGGGCATTTCAAAGGCTATCAAGTGGATCATGTGGACCGCAGAAAAAATGAGGCAGCAGACGCTTTAAGTCGCTTGGGCTCTCAGCGTAAACCGGTCCCACCCAATGTTTTCTTGGATGTATTATACCACCCATCGGTACAGCTGCCCGGTGAGCTGGAGTTGGTTGTTCCTGATCCAGAGGCTCAGTTAGTGGCGGCTCTTCACGCCACCCCGGATTGGACGCTCCCTTACCTGGCATATATGAACCGGGGTGAGTTGCCAGAAGATGAAAGCTTGGCTCGACAGATAGTACGACGGTCCAAGTCTATGACCATTTTCCAAGGAGAGTTACATCATCGCAGCGTATCAGGAGCGCTGCAACGGTGCATATCCCCTAAGGAGGGGTGCGAGATATTACGAGAAATACATGAAGGGGATTGCGGCCACCACGCCGGTTCAAAATCATTGGTGGCTAAAGCGTTCCGCCACGGTTTCTACTGGTTAACTGCTCATGCTGATGCGGAGGACCTAGTCAGGTTATGTGATGGGTGCCAGAAATTTTCTAGACGAGCACACATACCGGCTCAAGAATTGAGGATGATTCCAATCACTTGGCCGTTTGCGACTTGGGGGCTTGATATGGTTGGGCCTTTTAAGCGTTCCAAAGATAAGAAGACCCACCTACTGGTGGCGGTTGACAAATTTACCAAGTGGGTGGAGGCAGAACCTGTCAGTAAGTGTGATGCTGCCACGGCGGTTCGGTTTATAAAGAAGGTGATCTTCCGGTTTGGTTTCCCACACAGCATCATCACGGATAATGGTACCAATCTATCCAAGGGGGCCATGAAAGAGTTTTGTGCACGGGAGCATATACGGCTTGATGTTTCTTCGGTAGCGCACCCACAGTCTAATGGTCAGGCAGAACGAGCGAACCAAGAGATCTTGAGAGGTATCAAACCCCGACTTCTGGTCCCTTTGCAAAGGACGCCGGGTTGTTGGGTGGAGGAGCTACCGTCTGTATTATGGAGCATCAACACCACGCCTAACAGATCCACGGGGTTTACGCCGTTTTTTATGGTTTATGGGGCGGAGGCGGTTCTCCCAAGTGATATACGACATGACTCACCTCGCGTGGCGGCATATGTTGAAGCGGATAATGAGCAGGCACGGCAGAACGCTCTTGACTTGTTGGATGAGGAGCGTGACTTGGCAGCTGCCCGTTCAGCGATTTACCAGCAAGATCTTCGCCGTTACCACAGCCGTCGGGTTAGAACCAGAACCTTTCAGGAGGGGGATTTGGTGCTTCGGCTCATCCAGGATCAATCTGATCAGCATAAATTATCCCCGCCTTGGGAGGGACCTTTTGTGGTCAGCAAGAATCTGAGTAACGGGTCATATTACTTGATTGATATTAGAGAGCGCAAGGATTCACGCACGTCAGAGGAGGAGACCAGCAGGCCGTGGAACATAGCTCATCTTCGACCTTATTATACATGAGCCTTGGGCTCTGTTTATGTACATATCATGACCATGTATATATTATGAGTGAATACAATAAACTAGAGCCTCAAGTAAAGCGGGGTCTCTACTGTTCTTCACATCATGTGTACTTACCCCTGGAGGTCGTTTCACAGAAGTTCAAATTACGGTTTAAAAGCTGATTCAAGGGAAGATGTCTCCTACAGGGTTGTGAAACTCTTAATATCCGGTTCAATATCCCGGTTCGAGCATGAGGCTTCCTGTTCAAACATAGGTCGTATTCGAACCAAAGAGAACACAGCTATTCAAACATGAGGCTTCCTGTTCAAACATAGGTCGTATTCGAACCAAAGAGAACATAGCTATTCAAACATGGGGTTTTCTGTTCAAACATAGGTCGTATTCGAACCAAAGAGAACACAGCTGTTCAAACATAGGTCGTATTCGAACCAAAGAGAACATAGCTATCCCTATAAAGTCAGTTGGGGACCTAGTCGGCCTGAACCGTAGCTACACCTCCGGGGGGCTTGGTCAGGCCTTGACGACGGTAATGTTTTCTGGCTGGCATATTTGCCACAGAATCAGTTGGGGACCTAATCGACTTGAACCGTAGATTACGCCTAGGTCATGTCTTGATGATGGTAATGCCTTCCGGTCGTCTTTTTAGCCATTGAGTCACTTGGGGGCTTGGTTGACGAACCAATGCAATGCCATTTGGCCGGCATATTTGCCACGATTCAGTAAGGAACCTAGTCGACTTAAACCGTAGCTACACCTCTCGGGGGCTCGGTTTTGTCTTGACGATGGTCACGCCTTCTGAACGGTTCATAGTAACCACTATTCGCATGCGTTTTACTATCGCGTTGCCTTTTCATATTTGGTTTTGTTTTCTGCCTTTATTGTGGTGTTTTTTGGTTCTTCGGAACGTCAAGTATCCTTAAACCGATTCAGCTGGCATAGCCTGGTCCGTTTTAAACCCGGAGGCAAATTGCCCGGTTTGGCAAAGGCGCAGCACGGTTCAGGTCGTCGAAAAATCATATTGTGCACTCAGTAAAGACGGGAAACATAAGTTGGAAATGTCGCTGGAAAGAGCATCAGTACCCGTGCGCGAAGGCACGTTCAAAGGCAGAAGTGTTAAACTATCTTATTACAAGGCAACGTAGTGCCTGAATATATTGTTCGTTGACGGATTAAGACGTCACCAAGTAAACCGGAGCGTTGATTACGCCTGTTCGACGCCTCGGTTCGAAGGCTGGGGGTCATCTCGCGCCGCTTCAGCTCCATCTTGATTACCCATTGGCTGGAAATCAGCAGTGGTCCAGTCGATTCCCATTAGCGCTTGGAAGACGGCTTCTTCGTGAATCAGCGAAGACGGTTCAATGTCTGGGGCGTAAGTATGCTTACGGATTGGAGGAACAAGGTTTCCCGCTTCAGGGACCGGGGAAGATACTCGTTTGTTCTGGTTGTCATATTGGGCTTGGTAACGTGACAGATCTGCCTCCTCAGCCAATTGACAAGCTAGGGGGCGCACCGCCCGGTTTATCGCCCTCAAATCATCTTCACCAAAGTCTGAACCGTCTTCCTTCAAGCTGGGGTATCCTTGGGCCGCTTCGACAGGATCGAAATCTGGTACCCACGCTTTGGCCCGGATCAAGGCAGTGATAGCTCCAGTTCGAGCAGCTGATCTTTTCAACTCTTCAATCCGGGCCGGAAGCATGGACAGCCTCTTTAATGTATCTTGAATCAGAGCCGGCGCAGGGTTGTTGTGCGATGCAGTGGTGATAGCTCTTTGGGCTCCGGTGTATAACTGTTCAATCAGAGTATAAGCAGCTTTGAGTTTCATCCGCACATCAGAACCCAAGTGTCCAATACGTGAGCCTGCAGTGTTTCAAGGTGGATTACAAACCGGACATAGGGTGTAGCAAACAAGGTACAAATTGGAAGAAGGGCATTGAAGGGTTTACCAAAGACGGCAGATGTCATGGAGTGTATTTGTCGCTTCACGGTGGATAACTCATCAACCACCGGTTTAAGAGCAGCTTCGGCATTTTCAGCCCTCTTCGTCAAAAGAGCTCTTTCAGTAGCCCAATCGGCTTGCTCCTTTTTGCGGCTTGCTTTCAGCTGCTCCATAACAGTTAAGGCTTTGGTCAATTCCTCCTTTGCTTTTTCAGTTTCAATCTGCTGGGCTTTTAAAGCTTCCTGAAGGTCCGAGACTTGGTTCTCTTTGGTCTTCAAATCCCCCTGCAGCAGGTCATCAACAGTGTTCAGAAAATATTGCACGGTTTGGAAGTATCAACCACACAAGCAAGTTATGTGCTCGATACTTGGGGGCTAATGCATACTTGATTTTAACGCAAGTTTTCCATTACAAAGAGTCCCAAGATTAATACAAGTATTTAAACTTGGCACTTGGGGGCTAATGGTTATCTGATGATGTTTTCTGATTATGACCGATGTTGAAACCTGGGGTTTTCTAAACCAGACCTTAGTTGTCAAAAGCAGCCTGGTCCGGTTTACTACCTCAGTTTGGAAATATTGATAAGCTAAGTTGCAATAGAATGAAGCACAAGGGAGTTACCTCAAGTTTCTCCTTCATCATCTTGATCATGGCAGCCTCATAATCCCGACTGGTGTACAGCCGGTTCAGATACCCAGAATAAAGATCCGGGGCGCTTAAAGAGGCGAACGTAGACAAGTCAAGGTCCCATTTGCCCTTTGTGGCCGAGATTTCGTCTTTGGCAGTATGCTTGGTCAAAGTAGCAGTGTTCCCCGGTTCAGAGCGGCCAATACCGGTAATAACGACATCATCATCCTTGGAGTCGCTGCTCTGCAGTGGCCCTGTCGGTTTATCAGCAGTTGCAGAAGGGGGGATGGATCCTTCAACCCGAACAGGACTGGCAGGCGGATCAGTACGGTTAGCAGGTTCGGTAGTCCTTTCTTCAGCGCAGATGTCATCTTGCGGAGATGGATAGTTCTGAGTATCTTCACAACCCAGAGCGTCAGCACCAGGAGTTTTCTCCGGTTCAGGAGCGGCAGTTCCTTCAGCCGGATTATCCAGACGAGCCTTCTTGCTCGGTCTAGGCTTAGCCCTGAAAAAAGCACAAAGATTGAAAAAACGGTATAAAATGGATTAAGAGACCCATACAGAGATATGTTGTGATCGGTCCAACTTACCCAATAACTGTCTTCAACGGGGGCAGTTGAGTGGCTGAAGATTCACCGGAAGAGGAATGGGAGGTGACCTGATAATCGGAGTCAGATGGATTTAGAGGCTGACGGGTTAAACCTGCTTTAGGAGGAAAGCTAGCGCGTAAATCGGAGACCTCTGAGCGGCGTTTCCGAACCGGGCTGTTCGGTAAACCGGCGGAGGTGACTACCTGGCCGCTATGTCGGGTGGTGCGTCGAGCTTCATGTTGCTGGGTCTTCACAAGAAATTCGGGATCCAAGTAAGCAAGAGGGTGAGAAAATTTAATTCTCCGGTTTGCTTGGCGAGGTTTTTTTCAAAGGCAAAAGAACGGCATCAGAAGAAAGAATAGTTACCTCTGGGCCTTCGGCATGGCTCACTTCAGCGTCATCCTGACAAATATCATCATCAATAAGACGTATAAAAAGCAAACCAACTGAATCGAGGTCTACCCCGAGGTCCGGATTACCCACATCATCCTCCTCTAGATCCGGAGTGGAGGAAGCGGTGTTCCTTTTCCTCTGAGCAGGCTTCTTCACCCTCGTCTTGGGTCGGGTTACCTTTTCGGTCGGCTCTTGTAACTTCTTGCTCCAAAATGGATCATCTCCCTGTTTTAAAAAGGACTGGAAGTTAACAACATGTATATAAGGAGATCAAAGATTCTATGAACAGAGGAGTTGCTTACAGCAGGTGGCTTGTTTGTGGCACAAAATGGAAGCAGGCCGGCTCGAGCGCAGACATGTTCCGGTTCGTTCAGCATCTTCTTCACAGCTTCAGCGACTTCGTCCTCCGTCAGCTGAATGTTACAGTGCCTCAAAGGATCATCAACCCGACCCGTGTATTGGCACATCAAACCGGAGCGGATGCTAAGGGGCAGGATGCTCCATGAAATCCAGCAACGAGCAAGATCAACCCCCGTTAAACCATTAGCCATAAAGGCTCTGAGCTTGGACAACTGAGGGGCATACTTACTCCTCTCTTTGGCAGTTAGCCGTGGGGGGAAGGGGTGAGTGTTGCTAAGTCTCTCTGGACGGAAACCGGGCAGTGGATTTTCTTCAGCAGGGGAAGTATCCTTGCAATAGAACCAAGTGCAGTTCCATTCTTGCGGATGACTATGCAACTTGGCGTGAGGATAAGTCACCTCTTTCCTCTTCTGGATCGCCATACCGCCCAGTTCCATATTAGGGCCATCGGTGAATTCAGTACGTCGGTTCAGATGGAAAAAGTCCCGGAACAGCTCTACAGTGGGTTCCTCTTGAAAGTACGCCTCGCAAAGTACTTGAAAATGGCAGATGTTCGTGACTGAATTTGGACCAACATCTTGTGGGCGCAACCTAAAATTAGCCAAAACGTCCCGATAAAATTTCGAACCGGGTGGGTTAAACCCCCGGGCCAGGTGATCCGCAAACACCACCACTTCTCCCTCCTGCGGGGTAGGAGGACATTCGTCTCCTGGAACCCTCCAATGGATGGTATTTTTGCTACTCAAAGCACCAGTCAGGACTAAGTTGTTTAAATGGGTCTCAGTGATGCAAGAGGGAACCCAGTTGCATTCGTACACCTGTTTGGCCATGAGGAGATCTACAAGATAAATGTTTTCCGGTTTGAGAACAAGTGTGATTATAAACCGAAGATGATCTTATAGAGTCAGGTTATCCACAATGATATCAACCAGCGGTTCATCAAGGGGACTAATGGATGTGTGGGTTGTTTTGTTCACTTTTTGCTAAGAGTTAAACCGACCAGATCTAACAGCTGTGAGTATGAAAGCAGAAACAGATCCCGTACGGATTCTTTCAAAGCAATGGATCTACAGCTAGGGCGAAAAAGAAATAAAAACAGGTAATATGAAGTCGGGCTCACAGCAGAACAGCTTAAGTTCGACAAGCGGGAACAAGAGTGGGATCTAAGGAAATGAGTGCAGATTTATGGCGACTGCTAAGAGGAACTACAGATCCAGGTACAGGTATCGTCATCTGTTCGTCAAGGCTGCTATGGGGATGAGCAAGAAACAGTAGCAGGACGATGAACCCTAGAATAGATCTAAAGCAACAAGAACAGGGGCCTTACCGGGGTCCAAACAGATGCGGAAGGTCGCCGCGGTGCTCTGAACCGATCAGGTTGATGCAGCGGCCGGAGTTGATGCAGCAGTTGACGGCGGCGGCGGAGCTCTGAGGTCTGGGTCGCGAGGAAGACGAAGAAGGGGAGGAAAGGAAGATGACCTTCAAGTCCTTTTTATAAGGCGCGGCGCGTGTATCAGGCGCGCGAATCCAGGGGCCGGAGATTTCGGAAGCCCAGCCGTCGCCTTGATTCTTGCGGGTTAGCGAAAGGAGACGGTAGCCTGCGTTGACGTCACATCGGTTTACCACAGCAGAGGAGACGGAGAAATGACGGTTTAACAAGTCACTAGAAGACATTTGAAGACAGAAATTCTTATTAAGGATTGACATGAACCTGTTCAAATCAATCTGGGGCCTAATGTTGGGGATGTTGCTATCTGGGGTAAACCGGCCTGCAGGGCCCGGGTTACCACCGTCAACAAGACCCGAGATGTTAAAGCCCAAGGAGGAGTAGAAAGGCCCAAGATCTATAAACGGTTTAAAGGTTTATGGTGTAAACCGGCCTGGGGCCAACTTGTACTGTAAGATAGGAATAGAGAGACCGACCCGGGCACGTTTATAAGCCGGAGGTCGAGACTTTGCGGACCGACGGGCGTCACCCGTGTATATAAGGGGACGACCCGACGGCGGTTTGGGGACAGAGAAGAAGAACTCGAGGTTTAGGCGAATCATATCGCTCCCTAAGCCCTCGAAACCCATCAATCCCATCACAACTAGACGTAGGCTTTTACCTTCATCGAAGGGGCCGAACTAGTATAAAAACCGTGTCCTTGCGTCCACTTTAACCCCTTCAAGCTAACCCGTTGCGATGGCTCTACGACTAAGTCCTCTTACTAGGACATCTGACGTGACAATTCCACGACAATAACCATGGGCTAATATTTACTGTAGTGACACTGGGCCTCCTACAGGCCGTAGAAACAGTGGGCCTTCTACGGCCGTAGAAATAGTGGGCCTTCTACGGGCCGTAGAAACAATGGGCCTTCTACGGGCCGTATCATCAATGGGCCTTATACGGGCATTATGATCAATTGGCCAAACATGGGCCAATAACAGGCTGCATTATGGCCGTAAACGGGGTAGAGTTGGAATCGTCCATTCATGGGCCGACCATAACGGGCCATCGTTAATAGGCCGTATTTGATGACGCTATGAAAACGGCCCAACGTATTAACGGACCACAAACGGCCGACTGTAACCACGGGCTGAATTTGGCCCACAAGCAGAAAATGACAGTAACGGGCCGTAAATAAAGGAATGCCGGAAATGAGCCCAAGAATAAATGGGCTTTGAGAAGGCTGAAAGATAACATGGGCTGGAAACGGGTCGTTAATAGGTATAAAGTGATACACTGTTCATTACGGGCCAGTTTCACCACGGGTCGTTAATGGGTGTAAAGTGATACACTGTTCATTACGGGCCAGTTTCACCACGGGCCGTTAATAGGCCAAGAGTTACATAGGGCCTCATATGGGCCGAAAGACATCATGGGCCATACATGGGCCAGAAGTGAAAACGGGCTGGAATCATATTGGATGGCCCAGATGACGCTACCGGGCCTAATTCGGATAGGGCGTAACAGGCCTTGGGTTAGCGGGCTGTAAATGGGCTATATGCGAACAGGTCGTGAACAGGCTTTCCATTGGCCGGTCGGCCACCTTTTGACCAAGTCAAACGGGCCAGCACTTTCACAGAAATGGGCCTCTGTTGGGCCGTGCCATGTGTCGACATATCATAGGCGGCTTCCGTCCAATGAGTGGATGACATCTGTCCCAACGGTGAGCCGACACGTGTTTCCTCTGGCCAATGATGATTTTACACGTGGAAAATCCCCATTGGTCGGACTGTTAATGGGTTATCGGATCCAAAACCCGACCCGATAGCTTAACAGCATTCCGTTACGGTGGATGCCACGTGTTGGTCACCCTTGACAAAAGCACTTCTGTGACGCGCGATTTATCGTCATGGAAGTGGACACTTCCGTGATGATAATTTTTGTAATGTCATGGAACACTTCTACGACAGCACAGGTATGACTATCTTGATTCTGTCATAAATTTGTCATGGATGTGCATGCATGACAAAAAATGCGACCTACTGTGAAAAACATGTATCATCACGGAAGTGTATTTTTTTGTAGTGGAGTTGTGTATGATGTCACTGAAATCAGCATGTAGGTTTTCATGTGCTGCAAATTTTCTGGGAAATTTTTCCTCAGCTTTCTTTTTTACATGGAAGAGACAATGCTTGTGAACACAGTTGGGAAAAACCATCGGGATTGCCGATTTCATGCTCGCATCTTCATCTGTTATAATCGTCACTGGACTTTTGCCTCCCATGCAATGAAGAAAAGTCTCAAACAACCACTTAAAAGTGTCAGTTGATTCATTTTGAATGATAGAACAAGCAAACAAGCAGTTCTGACTATGACCTGTGATCCCAACGAATGGAGCAAACGGGAGGTTTTATCTGTTTGCCTTGAATGTTGTGTCAAAGCTGAGACAGTCACCATACAAGTCATACATTTTTCTTGCGTAGCCATCAGCCCAGAAAATGCATAACACTTTGTTTGCCTCATTAGAAACTTTAACTGTCTTAAATGCATAATAGAACCTTGGATATTACACCTACCTTTTCCGGAAGTAAGTCAGTACTTGCATCATATCATTCTGGTTAGTTTCTTTCCCAATTGTTGTCCTCACATTCCTGACATGTTTCTTAGTGTAAGGAGTGCTGCCACCTCTCAAGAAGCTCAGGATGGTCATTATTTTCCTTGTTGGTAGCTTGACAACATTGAATGTACGGATAAGGATCTTCTCCTCTTCTGTCATGTAGTTATGTGAACGGAGGTACTTTGACTCTGTATGAGGGCTCAACTCATGGTTATGCTCGAGGTTGATTGTTGTAACAACCCACTTGTCTGCCTTCTTTGTGATAATAAGCTGAGCCTTACAACCAGTTATCTCAATGGTGTTTGTTTTCTTTTTCCTGGGGTTCTCATGCGGGACCTGGCCTATTTTTGCATGTCTAGTTTCTCGTCGTTTTTTCAACCTTGCTTCCTTTTCTTCCTCTCCAATTGCATGCCCAGATCGGTTACACTTCAAAGTGATTCTTGTTGGTGCATTGCCACCATCCTTTTTTGCACAAAAGGATGTTGTCCTCTTTACAGAGAAACCACATATGCTTGCATACTTGTTGTAGAAGCTATAAGCTGCTTCTTGGTTTTCAAAAACCATGTCAATAGTTAGCACATGATGGCTACGAACTTCCTGGCTGCAACTCTGAGCATTTTCTATGCTTTCAGTTTCAAGAAATATGAGGATGTCATCTTGTGAAAGTTGTTCAACTTCAACTCCCGTCTCACTGTTATGTTGTTGTTCCACAATATCAACATCCATATCACCTTCTCTTTGATACTGTCCAAGGTTATGATCTGATTCAGTATCACTGTCAAGTTCATTGTCTGAAGGTTGCTTCTGTGCACAAACAGGTTCATCAGTTTCCCAGATCAAATCATGCAGTCCTTGTATATTTGTGTTGTTAACAAACGAGAAATGCTCCTGATTTTGTTCAACCAAAACTCGCCCTGTGTTATCATGAGTCGGTTGCCTTGGTTCATCTGATGTTCCTCTTCCATAGTGGCCAATTATCATGAACATGTTGCGGAACGCACTAATTTCAAAAAAATCCTACGATCACGCAAGATCTATCTAGCTGATGCATAGCAACGAGCGGGAGAGTGTGTCCACGTACCCTCGCAGATCGAAAGCGAAAGTGTTAAGTAACGCGGTTGATGTAGTCAAACTTCTTCGCGATCCAACCGATCAAGTACCGAACGTACGACACCTCCGCGATCTGCACACGTTCAGCTCGGTGACGTCCCTCAAACTTCTAGATCCAGCTGAGGCTGAGGGAGAGTTTTGTCAGCACGACGGCGTGTTGACGGTTATGATGAAGTTACCGACGCAGGGCTTCGCCTAAGCACTACGACAATATGACCGAGGTGGAAATCTGTGGAGGACGGCACTGCACACGGCTAAGAAATCAACTTGTGTGTCTATGGGGTGCCCCTGGCCATGTATATAAAGGAGGGGAGGGAAGAGGTGGCCGGCCCAAGGGGGCGCGCTAGGTGTGGGTAATCCTACTAGGACTCCCCAGTCCAAGTAGGATTCCCCTCCTCTTTCCTATACGGAGTAGGAGAGAAGGAAAGAGAGGGAGAGGGAGAAGGAAAGGGGGGACGCGCCTCCACCCCTTGTCCAATTCGGTTTGGGCAGGGGGAGGCGCGCACCACCTCTTGGCCCTTCTCCCTCTCTCCATTAAAGCCCAATAAGGCCCATTACTTCTCCGGCGAATTCCCGTAACTCTCTGGTACTCCGAAAAATACCCGAATCACTCGAAACCATTCCGATGTCTGAATATAGCCTTCCAATATATGGATCTTTACCTCTCGACCATTTCGAGACTCCTCGTCATGTCTGTGATCTCATCCGGGACTCCGAACAAACTTCGGTCATCAAATCACATAACTCATAATACAAATCGTCATCGAACGTTAAGCATGCGGACCCTACGGGGTTGAGAACTATGTAGACATGACTCAGACACATCTCCGGTCAATAAACAATAGCGAAACTTGGATGCTCATATTGGCTCCTACATATTCTACGAAGATCTTTATCGGTCAAACCGCATAACAACATAAGTGGTTCCCTTTGTCATCGATATGTTACTTTCCCGCGATTCGATCGTCGGTATCATCATACCTAGTTCAATCTCGTAACTGGGAAGTCTCTTTACTCGTTCCGTAATGCATCATCCCGCAACTAACTCATTAGTCACATTTCTTTCAAGGATTATAGTGATGTGCATTACCGAGAGGGCCCAGAGATACCTCTCCGATACACGGAGTGACAAATCCTAATGTCGATCTATGTCAAACCAACAAACACCTTCGGAGACACTCGTAGAGCATCTTTATAATCACCCAGTTATGTTGTGACGTTTGATAGCACACAACGTGTTCCCCCGGTATTGTGCATAATCTCATAGTCAGAGGAACATGTATAAGTCATGAAGAAAGCAATATCAATAAAACTCAACGATCATAATGCTAAGCTAACGGATGGGTCTTGTCCATCACATCATTCTCTAATGATGTGATCCCGTTCATCAAATGACAACACATGTCTATGGCTAGGAAACTTAACCATCTTTGATTAGCGAGCTAGTCAAGTAGAGGCATACTAGGGACACTCTGTTTTGAAGGAAATATGCCCTAGAGGCAATAATAAAGTTATTATTTATTTCCTTATTTCATGATCAATGTTTATTATTCATGTTAGAACTGTATTAACCGGAAACATAATACATGTGTGAATACATAGACAAACAAGAGTGTCACTAGTATGCCTCTACTTGACTAGCTCATTAATCAAAGATGGTTATGTTTCCTAACCATAGACAAAGAGTTGTTATTTGATTAATGGGATCACATCATTAGATGAATGATCTGATTGACTTGACCCATTCTGTTAGCTTAGCACTTGATCGTTTAGTTTGTTGCTATTGCTTTCTTCATGACTTATACATGTTCCTATGACTATGAGATTATGCAACTCCCGTTTACCGGAGGAACACTTTGTGTGCTACCAAACGTCACAACGTAACTGGGTGATTATAAAGGTACTCTACAGGTGTCTCCGAAGGTACTTGTTGGGTTGGCGTATTTCGAGATTAGGATTTGTCACTCCGAATGTCGGAGAGGTATCTCTGGGCCCTCTCGGTAATGCACATCACTTAAGCCTTGCAAGCATTGCAACTAATGAGTTAGTTGCGGGATGATGTATTACGGAACGAGTAAAGAGACTTGCCGGTAACGAGATTGAACTAGGTATAGGATACTCACGATCGAATCTCGGGCAAGTAACATACCGATGACAAAGGGAACAACGTATGTTGTTATGCGGTCTGACCGATAAAGATCTTCGTAGAATATGTAGGAACCAATATGAGCATCCAGGTTCCGCTATTGGTTATTGACCGGAGACGTGTCTCGGTCATGTCTACATTGTTCTCGAACCGTAGGGTCCGCACGCTTAATGCTACGATGACAGTTTCATTATGAGTTTATGTATTTTGATGTACCGAAGGTTGTTCGGAGTCCTGGATGTGATCACGGACATGACGAGGAGTCTCGAAATGGTCGAGACATAAAGACCGATATATTGGACGACTATATTCGGACACCGGAAGTGTTCCAGGTGATTTCGGAGAAAACCGGAGTGCCGGAGGGGTTACCGGAACCCCCCGGGGAAGTATTGGGCCTTAGTGGGCCTGAGGGGAGAGAGAGGGCAGCAGCCCAGGAGGTGGAGCCCCCCCCCCCCATGAGGAGTCCGAATTGGACTAGGGAGGGGGGCGCGGCCCCTATTTCCCTCTCCCTCTCCCTCTCTTTCCTTCCCCCTCTCTCTTCCTAGTTGGACTAGGAAAGGGGAGTCCTACTCCCGCTAGGAGGAGGACTCCCCCCTCCCTTTGGCGCGCCCCATAGGGCCGGCCGGCCTCCCCCCTTGCTCCTTTATATACGGGGGCAGGGGGCACCCTAGAACACACAAGTTGATCTTCGTGATCGTTCCTTAGCCATGTGCGGTGCCCCCTCCACGATATTACACCTCGATCATATTGTAGCGGTGCTTAGGCGAAGCCCTGCGACGGTTGAACATCAAGATCGTCACCATGCCATCGTGCTGACAGAACTCCTCCCCGAAGCTTTGCTGGATCAGAGCCCGGGGAGCGTCATCGAGCTGAACGTGTGCCAAGAACTCGGAGGTGCCGGAGTAACGGTGCTTGGATCGGTTGGACCGAGAAGACGTACGACTACTTCCTCTATGTTGTGTCAACGCTTCCGCTTCGGTCTACGAGGGTACGTAGACAACACTCTCCCCTCTCGTTGCATGCATCACCATGATCTTGTGTGTGCGTAGGAAATTTTTTGAAATTACTACGTTCCCTAACAGTGGTATCAGAGCCAGGTTTTTATGGTTTGATGTTATATGCACGAGTAGAACACAAGTGAGTTGTGGGCGATATAAGTCATACTGCTTACCAGCATGTCATACTTTGGTTCGGCGGTATTGTTGGATGAAGCGGCCCGGACCGACATTACGCGTACGCTTACGCGAGACTGGTTCTATCGCCGTGCTTTGCACACAGGTGGCTGGCGGGTGTCAGTTTCTCCAACTTTAGTTGAACCGAGTGTGGCTACGCCCGGTCCTTGCGAAGGTTAAAACAGCACTAACTTGACAAACTATCGTTGTGGTTTTGATGCGTAGGTAAGATTGGTTCTTGCTTAAGCCCGTAGCAGCCACGTAAAATTTGCAACAACAAAGTAGAGGACGTCTAACTTGTTTTTGAAGGGCATGTTGTGATGTGATATGGTCAAGACATGATGCTAAATTTTATTGTATGAGATGATCATATTTGGTAACCGAGTTATCGGCAACTGGCAGGAGCCATATGGTTGTCGCTTTATTGTATGCAATGCAATCGCCCTGTAATGCTTTACTTTATCACTAAGCGGTAGCGATAGTCGTAGTAGCATAAAAATTGGCGAGATGACAACGATGCTACGATGGAGATCAAGGTGTCGTGCTGGTGACGATGGTGATCATGACGGTGCTTCAGAGATGGAGATCACAAGCACAAGATGATGATGGCCATATCATATCACTTATATGGATTGCATGTGATGTTTATCTTTTATGCATCTTATCTTGCTTTGATTGACGGTAGCATTATAAGATGATCCCTCACCAAATTATCATAGTAAAAGTGTTCTCCCTGAGTATGCACCGTTGCGAAAGTTCTTCGTGCTGAGACACCACGTGATGATCGGGTGTGATAGGCTCTACGTTCAAATACAATGGGTGCAAAACAGTTGCACACGCGGAATACTCAGGTTTAACTTGATGAGCCTAGCATATAACAGATATGGCCTCGGAACATGGAGACCGAAAGGTCGAGCGTGAATCGTATAGTAGATATGATCAACATAGTGATGTTCAACATTGAAACTACTCCATCTCACGTGATGATCGGACATGGTTTAGTTGATATGGATCACGTGATCACTTAGAGGATTAGAGGGATGTCTATCTAAGTGGGAGTTCTTAAGTAATATGATTAATTGAACTTAAATTTATCATGAACTTAGTACCTGATAGTATCTTGCTTGTCTATGTTGATTGTAGATAGATGGCCCGTGTTGTTGTTCCGTTGAATTTTAATACGTTCCTTGAGAAAGCAAAGTTGAAAGATGATGGTAGCAATTACGGGGACTGGGTACGCAACTTGAGGATTATCCTCATTGCTACACAGAAAAGTTACGTCCTGGAAGCACCGCTGGGTGCCAGGCCTGCTGCTGATGCAACTGATGACGTTAAGAACGTCTGGCAGAGCAAAGCTGATGACTACTCGATAGTTCAATGTGCCATGCTTTACAGCTTAGAACCGGAACTTCAACGACGTTTGAACGTCATGGAGCATATGATATGTTCCAGGAGTTGAAGTTAATATTCCAGAAGAATGCCCGGATTGAGAGATATGAAGTCTCCAATAAGTTCTATAGCTGCAAGATGGAGGAGAATAGTTCTGTCAGTGAGCATATACTCAAGATGTCTGGGTATTGTAATCACTTGATTCAACTGGGAGTTAATCTTCCGGATGATAGCGTCATTGACAGAATTCTCCAATCACTTCCACCTAGCTACAAGAGCTTTGTGATGAACTATAATATGCAAGGGATGGATAAGACAATTCCCGAGCTCTTCGCAATGCTAAAGGCTGCGGAGGTAGAAATCAAGAAGGAGCATCAAGTGTTGATGGTCAACAAGACCACTAGTTTCAAGAAAAAGGGCAAAGGAAAGAGGAAGGGGAACTTCAAGAAGAACAGCAAGCAAGTTGCTGCTCAGGAGAAGAAACCCAAGCCTGGACCTAAGCCTGAAACTGATTGCTTCTACTGCAAGCAGACTGGTCACTGGAAGCGGTACTGCCCCAAGTATTTGGCGGATAAGAAGGATGGCAAGGTGAACAAAGGTATATGTGATATACATGTTATTGATGTGTACCTTACTAATGCTCGCAGTAGCACCTGGGTATTTGATACTGGTTCTGTTGCTAATATTTGCAACTCGAAATAGGGGCTACGGATTAAGCGAAGATTGGCTAAGGATGAGGTGACGATGCGCGTGGGAAATGGTTCCAAAGTCGATGTGATCGCGGTCGGCACGCTACCTCTACATCTACCTTCGGGATTAGTATTAGACCTAAATAATTGTTATTTGGTGCCAGCGTTGAGCATGAACATTATATCTGGATATTGTTTGATGCGAGACGGTTATTCATTTAAATCAGAGAATAATGGTTGTTCTATTTATATGAGTAATATCTTTTATGGTCATGCACCCTTGAAGAATGGTCTATTCTTGATGAATCTCGATAGTAATGATACACATATTCATAATGTTGAAGCCAAAAGATGCAGAGTTGATAATGATAGTGCAACTTATTTGTGGCACTGCAGTTTAGGTCATATCGGTGTAAAGCGCATGAAGAAACTCCATACTGATGGACTTTTGGAACCTCTTGATTATGAATCACTTGGTACTTGCGAACCGTGTCTCATGGGCAAGATGACTAAAACACCGTTCTCCGGTACTATGGAGAGAGCAACAGATTTGTTGGAAATCATACATACAAATGTATGTGGTCCGATGAATGTTGAGGCTCGTGGCGGATATCGTTATTTTCTCACCTTCACAGATGATTTAAGCAGATATGGGTATATCTACTTAATGAAGCATAAGTCTGAAACATTTGAAAAGTTCAAAGAATTTTAGACTGAAGTTGAAAATCATCGTAACAAGAAAATAAAGTTTCTACGATCTGATCGTGGAGGAGAATATTTGAGTTACGAGTTTGGTGTACATTTGAAACAATGCAGAATAGTTTCGCAACTCACGCCACCCGGAACACCACAGCGTAATGGTGTGTCCGAACGTCGTAATCGTACTTTACTTGATATGGTGCGATCTATGATGTCTCTTACAGATTTACCGCTGTCGTTTTGGGGTTATGCTTTAGAGACGGCTGCATTCACGTTAAATAGGGCACCATCGAAATCCGTTGAGACGATACCTTATGAACTATGGTTTGGCAAGAAACCAAAGTTGTCGTTTCTTAAAGTTTGGGGCTGAGATGCTTATGTGAAAAAGCTTCGACCTGATAAGCTCGAACCCAAATCGGAGAAATGTGTCTTCATAGGATATCCAAAGGAGACTGTTGGATACACCTTCTATCACAAATCCGAAGGCAAGACTTTTGTTGCTAAATTCGGAAACTTCCTAGAGAAGGAGTTTTTCTCGAAAGAAGTGAGTGGGAGGAAAGTAGAACTTGATGAGGTAACTGTACCTGCTCCCCTATTGGAAAATAGCACATCATAGGAACCGGTTTCTATGACGTCTGAACCAATTAGTGAGGAAGTTAATGATGATGATCATAGAACTTCAGATCAAGTTACTACAGAACCTCGTAGATCAACCAGAGTAAGATCCGCACCAGAGTGGTACGGCAATCCTGTTCTGGAAGTCATGCTACTAGATCATGATGAACCTACGAACTATGAAGAAGCGATGGTGAGCCCAAATTCCGCAAAATGGCTTGAAGCCATGAAATCTGAGATGGGATCCATGTATGAGAACAAAGTGTGGACTTTGGTTGACTTGCCCGATGATCGGCAAGCAATTGAGAGTAAATGGATCTTCAAGAAGAAGACTGACGCTGACGGTAATGTTACTGTCTACAAAGCTCGACTTGTTGCAAAAGGGTTTCGACAAGTTCAAGGGATTGACTACGATGAGACCTTCTCACCCGTAGCGATGCTTAAGTCTGTCCGAATCATGTTAGCAATTGCCGCATTTTATGACTATGAAATTTGGCAAATGGATGTCAAAACTGCACTCCTGAATGGATTTCTGGAAGAAGAGTTGTATATGATGCAACCAGAAGGTTTTGTCGATCCAAAGGGAGCTAACAAAGTGTGCAAGCTCCAGTGATCCATTTATGGACTGGTGCAAGCCTCTCGGAGTTGGAATAAACGCTTTGATAGTGTGATCAAAGCATTTGGGTTTATACAGACTTTTGGAGAAGCCTGTATTTACAAGAAAGTGAGTGGGAGCTCTGTAGCATTTCTAATATTATATGTGGATGACATATTACTGATTGGAAATGATATAGAATTTTTGGATAGCATAAAGGGATACTTGAATAAGAGTTTCTCAATGAAAGACCTCGGAGAAGCTGCTTACATATTGCGCATTAAGATCTATAGAGATAGATCAAGACGCTTAATTGGACTTTCACAAAGTACATACCTTGACAAAGTTTTGAAGAAGTTCAAAATGGATCAAGCAAAGAAAGGGTTCTTGCCTGTGTGACAAGGTGTGAAGTTGAGTAAGACTCAATGCCCGACCACTGTAGAAGATAGAGAGAAAATGAAAGATGTTCCCTATGCTTCAGCCATAGGCTCTATCATGTATGCAATGTTGTGTACCAGACCTGATGTGTGCCTTGCTATAAGTCTAGCAGGGAGGTACCAAAGTAATCCAGGAGTGGATCACTGGACAGCGGTCAAGAACATCCTGAAATACCTGAAAAGGACTAAGGATATGTTTCTCGTATATGGAGGTGACAAAGAGCTCATCGTAAGTGGTTACGTTGATGCAAGCTTTGACACTGATCCGGACGATTCTAAATCGCAAACCGGATACGTGTTTACTTTAAACGGTGGAGCTGTTAGTTGGTGCAGTTCCAAACAAAGCGTCGTGGCGGGATCTACGTGTGAAGCGGAATACATAGCTGCTTCGGAAGCATCAAATGAAGGAGTTCATATCCGATCTAGGTGTCATACCTAGTGCATCGGGTCCAATGAAAATCTTTTGTGACAATACTGGAGCAATTGCCTTAGCGAAGGAATCCAGATTTCACAAGAGAACCAAGCACATCAAGAGACGCTTCAATTCCATCCGGGATCTAGTCCAGGTGGGAGACATAGAAATTTGCAAGATACATACGGATCTGAATGTAGCAGACCCGTTGACTAAGCCTCTTTCACGAGCAAAACATGATCAGCACCAAGACTCCATGGGTGTTAGAATCATTACTGTGTAATCTAGATTACTGACTCTAGTGCAAGTGGGAGACTGAAGGAAATATGCCCTAGAGGCAATAATAAAGTTATTTTTTTATTTCCTTATTTCATGATCAATGTTTATTATTCATGCTAGAACTGTATTAACCGGAAACATAATACATGTGAATACATAGACAAACAAGAGTGTCACTAGTATGCCTCTACTTGACTAGCTCATTAATCAAAGATGGTTATGTTTCCTAACCATAGACAAAGAGTTGTTATTTGATTAATGGGATCACATCATTAGATGAATGATCTGATTGACTTGACCCATTCCGTTAGCTTAGCACTTGATCGTTTAGTTTGTTGCTATTGCTTTCTTCATGACTTATACATGTTCCTATGACTATGAGATTATGCAACTCCCGTTTACCGGAGGAACACTTTGTGTGCTACCAAACGTCACAACGTAACTGGGTGATTATAAAGGTACTCTACAGGTGTCTCCGAAGGTACTTGTTGGGTTGGTGTATTTCGAGATTAGGATTTGTCACTCCGAATGTCGGAGAGGTATCTCTGGGCCCTCTCGGTAATGCACATCACTTAAGCCTTGCAAGCATTGCAACTAATGAGTTAGTTGCGGGATGGTGTATTACGGAACGAGTAAAGAGACTTGCCGGTAACGAGATTGAACTAGGTATAGGATACCGACGATCGAATCTCGGGCAAGTAACATACCGATGACAAAGGGAACAACGTATGTTGTTATGCGGTCTGACCGATAAAGATCTTCGTAGAATATGTAGGAACCAATATGAGCAAACAGGTTCCGCTATTGGTTATTGACCGGAGACGTGTCTCGGTCATGTCTACATTGTTCTCCAACCGTAGGGTCCGCACGCTTAACGCTACGATGACAGTTTCATTATGAGTTTATGTATTTTGATGTACCGAAGGTTGTTCGGAGTCCCGGATTGTTGGGGAACGTTGCAGAAAATTAAAATTTTTCCTACGGTTTCACCAAGATCCATCTATGAGTTCATCTAGCAACGAGTCATGGGAGAGAGAGATTGCATCTACATACCACTTTGTAGATCGCGAGCGGAAGCGTTCAATGAACGGGGATGAAGTAGTCGTACACAGCGTGATCCAAATCACCGGAGATCCTAGCACCGAAAGCACGGCACCTCCGCGTTCAACACGCGTACGGTCAGCGTAACGTCTCCTTCTTCTTGATCCAGCAAGGCAAAGGAGAGGTTGGGGAAGAAGACTCCAGCAACAGCACGACGGCGTGGTGATGGTGGAGCCGCAGTACTCCGACAGGGCTTCGCCGAGCTCTACGGAGGAGGAGGAGGTGTTGGAGAGGGAGAGGGAGGCGCCAGGGCAAAAGGTGTGTAGCCCCCCCCCTCCCCCCTTTATATAGCCCCTTGGGGGGCGCCGGCCCTAGGAGATGGAATCTCCTAGGGGGGCGGCGGCCAGGGAGGGGGACTTGCCCCCCAAGCAAGGGGGCCGCCCCTTTAGGGTTTCCCCCCAAACCCTAGGCGCATGGGCCCTTGGGGGGGAGGCGCACCAGCCCACTTTGGGCTGGTTCCCTTCCTCATACAGCCCATGGGGCCCCTCCGAGGCAGGTGGCCCCACCCGGTGGACCCCCCGGGACCCTCCGGTGGTCCCGGTACAATACCGATAAACCCGAAACTTGTCCCGATGGCCAAAACAGCACTTTCTATATATAATTCTTTACCTCCGGACCATTCCGAAACTCCTCGTGACGTCCGGGATCTCATCCGGGACTCCGAACAACATTCGGGTTACTGCATATACATATCTTCACAACCCTAGCGTCACCGAACCTTAAGTGTGTAGACCCTACGGGTTCGGGAGACATGCAGACATGACCGAGACGGCTCTCGGGCAATAACCAACAGAGGGATCTGGATACCCATGTTGGCTCCCACATGCTCCACGATGATCTCATCGGATGAACCACGATGTCGAGGATTCAATTAATCTCGTATATGATTCCCTTTGTCAATCGGTGTTTTACTTGCCCGAGATTCGATCGTCGGTATCCCAATACCTCGTTCAATCTCGTTACCGGCAAGTCACTTTTCTCGTACCGTAATGCATGATCCCGCGATCAAACACTTTGATCACATTGAGCTCATTATGATGATGCATTACCGAGAGGGCCCGGTGATACCTCTCCGTCAAGCGGAGTGACAAATCCCAGTCTCGATCCATGTCAACCCAACAGACACTTTCAGAGATACTCGTAGTATACCTTTATGGTCACCCAGTTACGTTGTGACGTTTGGTACACCCAAAGCACTTCTACGGTATCCGGGAGTTACACGATCTCATGGTCTAAGGAAAGGATACTTGGCATTGGAAAACTCTAGCAAACGAACTATGCGATCTTATGCTATGTTTAGGATTGGGTCTTGTCCATCACATCATTCTCCTAATGATGTGATCTCGTTATCAATGACATCCAATGTCCATAGTCAGGAAACCATGACTATCTGTCGATCAACGAGCTAGTCAACTAGAGGCTCACTAGGGACATATTGTTGTCTGTTATTCACACATGTATTACGATTTCCGGATAACACAATTATAGCACGAATAAAGACAATTATCATGAACAAGGAAATATAATAATAATGCTTTTATTATTGCCTCTAGGGCATATTTCCAACAGTCTCCCACTTCCACTAGAGTCAATAATCTAGTTACATTGTGATGAATCGAACACCCATAGAGTTCTGGTGCTGATCATGTTTTGCCTTAGGGAGAGGTTTAGTCAACAGATCTGCGACATTCAGATCCGTGTGCACTTTACAAATTTCTATGTCTCCATCTTGAACATTTTCACGAATGGAGTTGAAGCGACGCTTGATGTGCCTGGTCTTCTTGTGAAACCTGGGCTCCTTTGCAAGTGCAATAGCTCCAGTGTTGTCACAGAAGAGCTTGATTGGCCCCGACGCATTGGGTATGACTCCGAGGTCGGTGATGAACTCCTTCACCCAAATTGCTTCATGTGCTGCCTCCGAGGTTGCCATGTACTCTGCTTCACATGTAGATCCCGCCACGACGCTCTGCTTGCAACTGCACCAGCTTACTGCCCCACCATTCAAAATATACACGTATCCGGTTTGTGACTTAGAGTCATCCAGATCTGTGTCGAAGCTAGCGTCGACGTAACCCTTTACGACGAGCTCTTCGTCACCTCCATAAACGAGAAACATTTCCTTAGTCCTTCTCAGGTACTTCAGGATATTCTTGACCGCTGTCCAGTGTTCCTTGCCGGGATTACTTTGGTACCTACCTACCAAACTTACGGCAAGGTTTACATCAGGTCTGGTACACAGCATGGCATACATAATAGAACCTATGGCTGAGGCATAGGGGATGACACTCATCTCTTCTATATCTTCTGCCATGGTCGGACATTGAGCTGAGCTCAATTACACACCTTGTAACACAGGTAAGAACCCTTTCTTAGATTGATCCATATTGAATTTCTTCAATATCTTATCAAGGTATGTGCTTTGTGAAAGACCTATGAGGCGTCTTGATCTATCTCTATAGATCTTGATGCCTAATATATAAGCAGCTTCTCCAAGGTCCTTCATTGAAAAACTTTTATTCAAGTAGGCCTTAATGCTGTCCAAGAGTTCTATATCATTTCCCATCAAAAATATGTCGTCTACATATAATATGAGAAATGTTACAGCGCTCCCACTCACTTTCTTGTAAACACAGGCTTCTCCATAAGTCTGTGTAAACCCAAACGCCTTGATCATCTCATCAAAGCGAATGTTCCAACTCCGAGATGCTTGCACCAGCCCATAAATCGAGCGTTGGAGCTTGCACACCTTGTCAGCATTCTTAGGATCGACAAAACCTTCCGGCTGCATCATATACAATTCTTCCTTAAGGAAACCATTAAGGAATGCCGTTTTGACGTCCATTTGCCATATTTCATAATCATAGAATGCGGCAATTGCTAACATGATTCGGACGGACTTCAGCTTCGCTACCGGTGAGAAAGTCTCATCGTAGTCAACCCCTTGAACTTGTCGATAACCCTTAGCGACAAGCCGAGCTTTATAGATGGTCACATTACCATCCGCGTCTGTCTTCTTCTTAAAGATCCATTTATTTTCTATGGCTCGCCGCTCAACGGGCAAGTCAGTCAAAGTCCATACTTCGTTTTCATACATGGATCCTATCTCGGATTTCATGGCTTCCAGCCATTTGTCGGAATCCGGGCCCGCCATTGCTTCCTCATAGTTCGAAGGTTCACCGTTGTCTAACAACATGATTTCCAAGACAGGGTTGCCGTACCACTCTGGTGCGGAACGTGTCCTTGTGGACCTTCGAATTTCAGTAGGAGCTTGATTGGAAGTATCTTGATCATCATCATTAATTTCCTCTCTAGTCGGTGCAGGCACCTCAGGAACGTTTTCTTGAGTTTCGCCATTTTCTGGTTCAAGAGGTAACACTTCATCAAGTTCTACTTTCCTCCCACTTACTTCTTTCGAGAGGAACTCTTTATCTAGAAAGGATCCATTCTTGGCAACAAAGATCTTGCCTTTGGATCTGAGGTAGAAGGTATACCCAACAGTTTCTTTAGGGTATCCTATGAAGACGCATTTTTCCGACTTGGATTCGAGCTTTTCAGGTTGAAGTTTCTTGACATAAGCATCGCATCCCCAAACTTTTAGAAACGACAGCTTAGGTTTCTTCCCAAACCATAATTCATACGGTGTCGTCTCAACGGATTTCAACGGAGCCCTATTTAAAGTGAATGCGGCAGTCTCTAAAGCATAGCCTCAAAAAGATAGCGGTAAGTCGGTAAGAGACATCATAGATCGCACCATATCTAATAGAGTGCGATTACGACGTTCGGACACACCATTACGCTGAGGTGTTCCAGGCGGTGTGAGTTGTGAAACTATTCCACATTTTCTTAAGTGTGTGCCAAATTCATGACTCAAGTATTCTCCTCCACGATCTGATCGTAGAAACTTGATCTTTTTATCACGTTGATTTTCAACCTCACTCTGAAATTCCTTGAATTTTTCAAAGGTATCAGATTTGTGTTTCATTAAGTAGACATACCCATATCTACTCAAGTCATCAGTGAGGGTGAGAACATAACGATAGCCACCGCGAGCCTCAACACTCATCGGACCGCACACATCGGTATGTATGATTTCCAATAAGTTGGTTGCTCGCTCCATTGTTCCTGAGAATGGAGTCTTGGTCATTTTACCCATGAGGCATGGTTCGCACGTGTCAAATGATTCATAATCAAGAGACTCTAAAAGTCCATCTGCATGGAGCTTCTTCATGCGTTTGACACCTATGTGACCAAGGCGGCAGTGCCACAAATATGTGAGACTATTGTTATCAACTTTAACTCTTTTGGTATTCACACTATGAATATGTGTATCATCACGTACGAGATTCATTAAGAATAAACCATTAACCATCGGAGCATGACCATAAAACATATCTCTCATATAAATAGAACAACCATTATTCTCGGATTTAAATGAGTAGCCATCTCGAATTAAATGAGATCCAGACACAATGTTCATGCTCAAACTTGGCACTAAATAACAATTATTGAGGTTTAAAACTAATCCCGTAGGTAAATGTAGAGGTAGCGTGCCGACGGCGATCACATCGACCTTGGAACCATTCCCGACGCGCATCGTCACCTCGTCCTTCGCCAGTCTCCGTTTATTCCGCAGCTCCTGCTTTGAGTTACAAATGTGAGCAACTGCACCGGTATCAAATACCCAAGAGCTACTACGAGTACTGGTAAGGTACACATCAATTACATGTATATCACATATACCTTTGGTTTTGCCGGCCTTCTTGTCCGCTAAGTATTTGGGGCAGTTCCGCTTCCAGTGACCACTTCCCTTGCAATAAAAACACTCAGTCTCGGGCTTGGGTCCATTCTTTGGCTTCTTCCCGGCAACTTGCTTACTGGGCGCGGCAACTTCCTTGCCCTCCTTCTTGAAGTTCTTTTTACCCTTGCCCTTCTTGAACTTAGTGGTTTTATTCACCATCAACACTTGATGCTCCTTCTTGATTTCTACCTCTGCTGATTTCAGCATAGCATATACCTAAGGAATGGTCTTTACCATCCCCTGCATATTGTAGTTCATCACAAAGCTCTTGTAGCTAGGTGGAAGCGACTGGAGGATTCTGTCAATGACCGTTTCATCCGGGAGATTAACTTCCAGTTGAGTCAAGCAGTTGTGCAACCCAGACATTTTGAGTATGTGCTCACTGACAGAGCTATTTTCCTCCATCTTACAGCTAAAGAATTTGTTGGAGACTTCATATTTCTCGACCCGGGCATGAGCTTGGAAAACCATTTTCAGCTCTTCGAACATCTCATATGCTCCATGTCTCTCAAAACGCTTTTGGAGCCCCGGCTCTAAGCTGTAAAGCATGCCGCACTGAACGAGGGAGTAATCATCGCAGCATGACTGCCAAGCGTTCATAACGTCTTGTTCTGCAGGGAGAATAGGTGCGTCACCCAGCGGTGCTCGTAGGACATAATCTTTCTTGGCAGCTATGAGGATGATCCTCAGGTTCCGGACCCAGTCCGTATAGTTGCTACCATCGTCTTTCAGCTTGGTTTTCTCTAGGAACGCGTCGAAGTTGAGGACTACGTTGGCCATTTGATCTACAAGACATATTGTAAAATTTTTAGACTAAGTTCATGATAATAAAGTTCATTTAATCAAATTATTTAATGAACTCCCACTTAGATAGACATCCCTCTTCTAGTCATCTAAGTATTACATGATCCGAGTCAACTAGGTCGTGTCCGATCATCACGTGAGACGGACTAGTCAACATCGGTGAACATCTTCATGTTGATCGTATCTTCTATACGACTCATGCTCGACCTTTCGGTCTTCTGTGTTCCGAGGCCATGTCTGTACATGCTAGGCTCGTCAAGTCAACCTAAGTGTTTTGCGTGTGTAAATCTGTCTTACACCCGTTGTATGTGAACGTTAGAATCTATCGCACCCGATCATCACGTGGTGCTTCGAAACAACGAACTGTCGCAACGGTGCACAGTTAGAGGGAACACTTTCTTGAAATTATTATGAGGGATCATCTTATTTACTACCGTCGTTCTAAGTAAACAAGATGCAAAACATGATAAACATCACATGCAATCAAATAATAAACGTGACATGATATGGCCAATATCACATAGCTCCTTTGATCTCCATCTTGGGGCTCCATGATCATCTTGTCACCGGCTTGACACCATGATCTCCATCATCATGATCTCCATCATCGTGTCTCCATGAAGTTGCTCGCCAACTATTACTTCTACTACTATGGCTAACGCGTTTAGCAATAAAGTAAAGTAATTTACATGGCGTTTCTCAATGACACGCATGTCATACAAAAAATAAAGACAACTCCTATGGCTCCTGCCGGTTGTCATACTCATCGACATGCAAGTCGTGATTCCTATTACAATAGCATGAACATCTCATACATCACATATAGATCATTCATCATTCATCACAACTTTGGCCATATCATATCACAAAGCACTTGCTGCAAAAACAAGTTAGACGTCCTCTAATTGTTGTTGCAAGTTTTACGTGGCTGAATTAGGGTTCTAGCAAGAACGTTTTCTTACCTACGTGAAAACCACAACGTAATTTGTCAACTTCTATTTACCCTTCATAAGGACCCTTTTCATCGAATCCGCTCCAACTAAAGTGGGAGAGACAGACACCCGCCAGCCACCTTATGCAACTATTGCATGTTAGTCGGTGGAACCGGTCTCACGTAAGAGTACGTGTAAGGTTGGTCCGGGCCGCTTCATCCCACAATACCGCTGAAGCAAGATAAGACTAGTAGCGGCAAGAAAGTTGACAACATCTACGCCCACAACAAATTGTGTTCTACTCGTGCAATAGAGAACTACGCATAGACCTAGCTCTGATACCACTGTTGGGGAACGTTGCAGAAAATTAAAAAATTTCCTACGGTTTCACCAAGATCCATCTATGAGTTCATCTAGCAACGAGTCATGGGAGAGAGAGATTGCATCTACATACCACTTTGTAGATCGCGAGCGGAAGCGTTCAATGAACGGGGATGAAGTAGACGTACACACCGTGATCCAAATCACCGGAGATCCTAGCACCGAAAGCACGGCACCTCCGCGTTCAACACACGTACGGTCAGCGTAACGTCTCCTTCTTCTTGATCCAGCAAGGCAAAGGAGAGGTTGGGGAAGAAGACTCCAGCAGCAGCACGACGGCGTGGTGATGGTGGAGCCGCAGTACTCCGACAGGGCTTCGCCGAGCTCTACGGAGGAGGAGGAGGTGTTGGAGAGCGAGAGGGAGGCGCCAGGGCAAAAGGTGTGCAGCCCCCCCTCCCCTCCCCCTTTATATAGCCCCTTGGGGGGGCGCCGGCCCTAGGAGATGGAATCTCCTAGGGGGGCGCCGGCCCTAGGAGATGGAATCTCCTAGGGGGGGGCGGCGGCCAGGGAGGGGGACTTGCCCCCCAAGCAAGGGGGGCGCCCCTTTAGGGTTTCCCCCCAAACCCTAGGCGCATGGGCCCTTGGGGGGAGGCGCACCAGCCCACTTTGGGCTGGTTCCCTTCCTCATACAGCCCATGGGGCCCCTCCGAGGCAGGTGGCCCCACCCGGTGGACCCCCCGGGACCCTCCGGTGGTCCCGGTACAATACCGATAAACCCGAAACTTGTCCCGATGGCCAAAACAGCACTTTCTATATATAATTCTTTACCTCCGGACCATTCCGAAACTCCTCGTGACGTCCGGGATCTCATCCGGGACTCCGAACAACATTCGGGTTACTGCATATACATATCTTCACAACCCTAGCGTCACCGAACCTTAAGTGTGTAGACCCTACGGGTTCGGGAGACATGCAGACATGACCGAGATGGCTCTCGAGCAATAACCAACAGCGGGATCTGGATACCCATGTTGGCTCCCACATGCTCCACGATGATCTCATCGGATGAACCACGATGTCGAGGATTCAATTAATCCCGTATATGATTCCCTTTGTCAATCGGTATTTTACTTGCCCAAGATTCGATCGTCGGTATCCCAATACCTCGTTCAATCTCGTTACCGGCAAGTCACTTTTCTCGTATCGTAATGCATGATCCCGTGATCAAACACTTTGATCACATTGAGCTCATTATGATGATGCATTACCGAGAGGGCCCGGTGATACCTCTCCGTCAAGCGGAGTGACAAATCCCAGTCTCGATCCATGTCAACCCAACAGACACTTTCAGAGATACCCGTAGTATACCTTTATGGTCACCCAGTTACGTTGTGACGTTTGGTACACCCAAAGCACTCCTACGGTATCCGGGAGTTACACGATCTCATGGTCTAAGGAAAGGATACTTGACATTGGAAAACTCTAGCAAACGAACTATGCGATCTTATGCTATGTTTAGGATTGGGTCTTGTCCATCACATCATTCTCCTAATGATGTGATCTCGTTATCAATGACATCCAATGTCCATAGTCAGGAAACCATGACTATCTGTCGATCAACGAGCTAGTCAACTAGAGGCTCACTAGGGACATATTGTTGTCTGTTATTCACACATGTATTACGATTTCCGGATAACACAATTATAGCACGAATAAAGACAATTATCATGAACAAGGAAATATAATAATAATGCTTTTATTGTTGCCTCTAGGGCATATTTCCAACACGGATGTGATCACGGACATGACGAGGAGTCTCGAAATGGTCGAGACATAAAGATCGATATATTGCACGACTATATTCGGACACCGGAAGTGTTCCAGGTGATTTCGGAGAAAACCGGAGTGCCGGAGGGGTTACCGGAACCCCCCGGGGAAGTATTGGGCCTTAGTGGGCCTGAGGGGAGAGAGAGGGCAGCAGCCCAGGAGGTGGCGCCCCCCCCCCCCATGAGGAGTCCGAATTGGACTAGGGAGGGGGGCGCGGCCCCTCTTTCCCTCTCCCTCTCGCTCTCTTTCCTTCCCCCTCTATCTTCCTAGTTGGACTAGGAAAGGGGAGTCCTACTCCCACTAGGAGGAGGACTCCCCCCTCCCTTTGGCGCGCCCCATAGGGCCGGCCGGCCTCCCCCCTTGCTCCTTTATATACGGGGGCAGGGGGCACCCTAGAACACACAAGTTGATCTTCGTGATCGTTCCTTAGCCGTGTGCGGTGCCCCCCCTCCATGATATTACACCTCGATCATATTGTAGCGGTGCTTAGGCGAACCCCTGCGACGGTTGAACATCAAGATCGTCAACACGCCGTCGTGCTGACAGAACTCCTCCTCGAAGCTTTGCTGGATCGGAGCCCGGGGAGCGTCATCGAGCTGAACGTGTGCCAAGAATTCGGAGGTGCCGGAGTAACGGTGCTTGGATCGATTGGACCGGGAAGACGTACGACTACTTCCTCTACGTTGTGTCAACGCTTCCGCTTCGGTCTACGAGGGTACGTAGACAACACTCTCCCCTCTCATTGCTATTCATCACCATGATCTTGTGTGTGCGTAGGAAATTTTTTTAAATTACTACGTTCCCTAACATGTTTGTCTATGTATCCACACATGTACTAAGTTTCCGGTTAATACAATTCTAGCATGAATAATAAACATTTATAATGAAATAAGGAAATAAATAATAACTTTATTATTGCCTCTAGGGCATATTTCCTTCAGAACATGTCATTCTGAATGCATTTGACAATAACAGAATTTTTCATCAGTGACATAATAGTATATAAGTTCGATACAATATTTTTTCATTTTTCTTTTTACATAAGTTCTTCCTGTGATTGAGACGACAAATATTTTGCCCCCTCCCAGAGAATGTAGATGATCATTTTTTTTGTTCTGACTAATTAGTAGTTGGTTTGCGGTTTCCACAGAGGAAAGAAAGGTCAAACCTCTTGTTCAGTAGCAAGCAACAGTTGCATGTATGTCATAGGTGCATCGCCAGATACATTCATGAAGCTCACCCCCTGTTAAAAAAATTCAAAAAAGCATGTTTTTAATGATGATCATGTAACATTTTTTTTCTTTTTCTCTTGACACTTTCTTTTGATGTGTTTTTGGCACTCATAGTTGGCTGCATTTTTGTTGTTTCTGTAGGATGGGTTCTTGAGGCTTCAGCATTTGGACTCCTCTGCAGAAACAACTGCAAAAACAATCCAGTTTTTTAGTGAACAAACATCTGGAAGAGTTAAGCTAAGGTACAATATAAACACGGCCCTACAAAATCTACTGTATTTTAGTTTGTTTTTACCTCGGGCATAGTCCTGTTGCTCATGTTAATCATAGGAGAGTTTGTCTGTGTGTTGTGCATTTCATTGTAGTTATAGCCAAGAGGACCAACTTCTTGCGCCCCCCATTGTTGCAACGACTTTCGAGGCATCGTGCTCGACTGGCCACACTCCAAATCAAATTTGCGCTCATGATACATAGATAACTGCAAAAAAACATCTTGTCATCAACTTTTTCAGAAGGGATACAAATGCACATTTTTAGGCAAACAAAAAACAAGCTCTTTTCTTAGTTTGCTTTTTTCTGAATAGGGGGGAACCAAAACATTTTTTATACTGAGTCTCCCTTTATTTTTCTCAGCAGGCCTTCTTCCCAGAAAACTGACCTGATTGGCAAGCAGGTAGTCTCCATACTCCTCTGTAGTAGCTGCAGTGTGAGTAACAAATATAAAGATCAGACAAGATTTTTTGTTCTTTGTTCCAGTTTTCTAACACTCTGACGGTAAGAAATCAAGTTTGCAATCAAAAAACATGACAAATTTTCTCTTTTTTGCTGTCAAGGTTACAACTGATTGAACAAGGACTCAAAGAACAAAAAATAGGCAAAGCAAAGAGGCAATCAAAAACATACCATGGTGAGTCCTGTGCGCCCCTTTACCAGCACCCGCATCCATCTTCTTCTTTTTTGCAAAACTGATTCCCCTTCCTCTGCTCTATGGAGAAGTCAAACTCTAAATTTTACTACAGCAAGTTCACTTTTTTCCTCTCCATTGTTGGTTGATTCAAGGGATAGATCTAGGGTTCTGGGGTTTGCTGTCGGCGGGGGTTATGGGGTGGGGAGGTGTGGATGCCAGGAGGAAGAACAGAGGATGGGGGAGAAAGGCGTCAAACAGCTGGGGGCGTTGGATTCTTTTTCCCTGGGGGAATGTTACCTCAGGTGCCCTGGAGGCAAAACCATCAACACACCTGGAACAACCAACCGGGATAACAACTTGGGCCTCCAGGCTTTTTCAAGTCAAAAAAAAAAGAAAACGGGCCGACAAAACAACAAAACGGGCTTCCGCTACACATCAGAAAGCATCCTTCACTGATTTCATCAGAAGAGCAGCACACTTCACTGATTTTCTCAAAATAAGCAAGGCTATTCGCTATTAATATGCTGTTATCCCTTTCTCCAACTAACTCCATGACACGCATGTCTTCCACTTCATCGGTGTACCATGTCTAGGCTAGGTCCTAGATCACTCACTCACTACCTTACCAGTTGGAGTATAACCAACCGGGAGAAAAAGAGGCATCCATGTTCCCTTGATATTGTTCACCAACCTCGCAATGCTGAATATTTCGTCGCTCTACTGATGCTGCCTCACATTACTCATTTGGTGTGTTTGTGAAGCATCTGATTCCAGGATGAATACTGAATCTGGTGAGTATTGCCAGTCCCAGTGGAATTATGCTTCATGCTTACTATAAACAAGCTAATAGAGAATCAGTAGTCGACCAAGTAAAAAGAGCCTAGAGTCCAGAGAGAGTGTCCTTGAAATTAGGATGAACACATGTTTCTTATCTTATCACATTCGGTCGATGTCTGGTCCTTAACTTCATATCTAACTCTAGGACTTATGACGGACAGACAGTGAGGGCAATAAAATGCTGATCTAGCGAGCTGATGGTGAGATGGAGAGGTGTGGAGGAGGCGAAGAACCGTCTTGGCTGCAGAAGCAAGCAAGGATCCTACCACTTGGCGTGAGCACTTTGAGCCCTACTAACAGTGGCCCCCTGAACAAACCGGGAGGCGCTGCACCAACCAAAGTATATATATGAGTGGCACACTGATGATGGAGTGTCGGTTTGCATTAGCTTTGGAAACCACGAACCAGTGATGAGCAAGAAAGATGTGCACTCTGCAATAACAAACAAAAAAAGATAATTTCAGCAGATTTGCTCATACAGCATTTGAAAGTTCTCGATTATGTAACTGCGGTACACTGTACATAACCAACTATGCGTTTGCACTTGGCTTGAAACGAGACGCAGAGGCAACGACACGGGAAACGGAAAGCAGAAGCCAGGATCGGCGCGGTAGCTAGCGAAGTGGCTAGCGAAGGGGCATCATGACAACGTACCACTAGTAGAAAATCGGCCTTTTGTCCCGGTTCGTAAGGGCCTTTAGTCCCGATTCTCGAACCGGGACTAAAGGGTCGTTACTAATACCCTCACCCTTTAGTCCCGGTTCAAACCAGAACCGGGACAGATGGGCCTCCACGTGGCCGCTGCCGTCAGTCCAGGCAGGGGCGTCTTTGGTCCCGGTTTATGACATAAACCGGGACCAAAAGGGTTCCACGCGTCAGCAGGAGGTTTTTCTTTTTTAAAAAAAAAAGTGGTTGTTTTAGGGGTTTAGGGGGTTATTTTTAGGTTGTTATTAGCTAGCTAATAGAGAGAAGTGTCCTCTCTTATATGTAGTCATTGGTTTACGTACCTACGCTACTGCTATGTTTCATTTCACCCGCAGATATATATATAATAACTCAAGCATGCTCGCATCATACATCATCATATATAATAACAAGTCCTACTAATTAATCAAGCATCATCATACAACTTCTATTCGTTATTAATAATAAGTCATACGATCATCATCCTCATAGTCATCGAACCCAACCCTACATAATTGTTCTTAGCACATGATCATCAAGTATCAGGTAGGATCGGACCTAAACACACTTAAGGTAAAATAGCATAAAACAATATAGACGCTGACTCTCCATTATGAAGAATGGAGATCATCCTGTCTCCAATTCTTGCGCCTCGCTTCCTTTTGCTTCCAAGAAGCTCCTTACGACTGTCCATACATTTTTTCCATCCTTTGATTGTCATGTCTCCACTTTTTTTAGAAATCCGGTATGGACAGTTGAGATTCGTAGGATGACCTGGATATATGTTCAAAACACGAAGGCTGCCGCCATTCTGATACATCAAATGAGGCACACAATCCTCTGGGATAAGCTGTTGAAAAACATAGTAATAACTTCGTAGTTAGCAATGATGTACTAGTTTTAGAAGTATGCAAAAAGATGCACGGATGTCGTAATAGTAAAAAAACTTACCAGGATATCTCCATGGTAGTTACCGTAGTTCAACACGTGCACTAGTGGCACGTATTGACCATAATGTTGAGGAGTTCGATTGTAGATATTGTAATTCTTAATATCATTACAAAATTCAACCAGATAAGTTTTCTCCTTGTAAGTTAACTCAGAGCCATCGGTATAGTAAGTTCTATCTACCATCTTCTGCATATTCTTTGATACTTCAAAATAAGCTGTCAATGGAAATAAGCTGTCAACTATTTTGAAATGAACAATATAAGTTCTATTAATAATTAACTATGTTTGAGAAACTCACATAGCGGTAGAACTGGAGGAGTATCAACAAGGACCCAAATGTCCATATTGTCTTGCTCGATTTCAGGATCACCAAGATCCATGGTGACAAGCATACCCTCATCAAAACCATACAATTTGCAAAATGCTTCCCAATTTTTGCAACCAAAATGGGTTACGCTCTCATCATTATACAACTTTACTTCAAAATCCACGTCATGATGGGTACTTAGGTGAATTTTCTTCGTTTTAAAATTTTCATGGTCTTCAAAATCCATCCTCTCCAAGACATAGCGTCTTGCATGGCATGGGATCAACTATACTCGAATTGTAAAAGATGAAAATTACACGTTGAAATAGTTGAAGTCATGCTTAATTATGAAAAAAAACACTTGTCGTCGTTGCGTACCGTTTCAACTTCGAAGGTCTCCTCGAGCTTAATGTTGAAGCGCCGACCATCGTTCAGGTGAGGCCTGTCGCACTCACCTCGATCGTCGTGGCACCAGTCGCACTCCCCTGGGAGACTTTCGTCGTCTGATGATGACATTTCCTATACGTTCATAATTCAAAGACTAAATTAGGTCATTATTATTCAACTAATCATATGCATATGCCTTGCATAGTGCTCTCCAATTTGAGCATTCAATAAGAAAAATCAAATCGCAAAATTAAGTAGTATTCAAATTAGGATGCCTTCAATTATAAAAAAAACTACATCATCTCCATTTGTCCGTACATCGAATATTATCACTAATACACGTCGAATACTATATATCATACATATCGCCAGTACAGCTAAAACAGTAGCGTCCGACGGGTATCGGCGCGGGCGGTGGACACCCAAAGGAAAGGAACCATCACAGGATCATAGCTCCAGTGAGATCCCTGAAGAACCTGCCAGGTATTCTCGAACCTGACCTCCAACGCAACCATGTACCGACGGACGTGCTGGTCCTCCTCGCTGACACGGTGACGTACCACCTCCGCGGTGTCCGGAAGTCTCTGCACCGTCACTGGCCCACGCGACCGCCACCAAACAAGGATCGGGTCAACGACGGGCTGGCTCCTCACCAAGCTACGCCCCCCGGAAGGTAGCGCCTCCCAGTACCACCCCGGCGGAGCCCAGTCCCGGACATGGCCCATCTGGTCAAGCAGGTGTCGTCCGCCCCCGACTCGACGACGAGGATGCGGAATAGGCATCGTCCACGTCGATGCGGGAATAATTGCTTTAACTAAAAAATAAACTAGTTCTATTAATTTTCTTGCTAAAAACAAACTACTTCTATAGTAAAATAAACCAGTTTTATTAAATCAACTAGCTAGTTCAACTACTAAGCACTTACTATAAATAAAATAAAATAGTACGACTTGCTAAAAATAAACTAGTTTAACTATAGTTCTATTATTTTTCTAACTAATTATATTAAACACTTTCTCTTCTTATTTTTTTTCCTTTTTCCTCTATTCTAAATATGAACATATTCATAAATGACATATATCATTCACAATTTTCCTATACATACACAATAAATTGACAAAGAAAATACTAACACAAAAAATCATTAATAAATCTAAATTACAACAGAAAAAATCATAAATAAATCTAACACAATATGAACAAATTAATTACACAATATGAAAAAAAAAATCTAACAGAAAAATCTATGAACTACACATCTAAATTACTGCACATCTAACAAAAAAATCTATGAACTACACATCTAAATTACTACACATCTAATACATCTAAATTGCTCACGGCGACGGTGTCGGGGACGGCGACGGCGAGGTGCGGCGCGGGAACGGGCGGGGCGGCTCGGCGACGGGCAGGGGCGGGGCGGGTCGGGGCGGCGTCGCGGGGCGGGGGGTGGCGACAGCGTCGATCGGGGCGGCGCGGGGCGACGACGGCGACGACGGGGCGGCGCGGGGCGACGACGGCGACGACAAGGCGGATACGGCGGGCAGCCTGGCGGCGTCAGGAGGGCGGGGAAGAACGAACTAAACCAAAATTTCACGAGTGCTGCTTATATAGTCAGCGCATTGGTCCCGATTCGTGACAGAAACCGGGACCAATGCCACCCTTTAGTCCCGGTTGGTGGCACCAACCGGTACTAAAGGGGGGCATTGGTCCCGGTTTGTGCCATGAACCGGGACCAATGCCACCCTTTGGTCCCGGTTCGTCCTACGAACCGGGACCAAAGGCCTTCTACTGCCCCGCGCCCAAAAGTTTAGTCCCACCTCGCTAGTTGAGAGGGCTCGGGAGTGGTTTATAAGCGCTGCTGCGCCCACCCTCTCGAGCTCCTCTCAACTGCAGGCTTTCGTGCCTAATCTGTCACTGCAACGCCTGTGGGCCTATTGGGCCTGCTGCGGGCCTGAATCCTGGCCCATAGTTGGGTTTCTAGTCGTATTCAGGCCGTGGTGGCCCAGTAGGTGGCATTTTTTTTGCTATTTATTTTTTCATTTCTACTTAGAACTAAATACTTATAGTATTTTAGTGATTTCTTTCTTCTTTTAGGTCACAAAAATTATAAACTTTCTGTTAGTGCCATTAGCTTTAAAATTTGAATAGTTTAAATTTGAATTTTCTAAAATTTGTGTGAATCACTAGTTTACTAAATTTGTGTGAAAACACTTTGTGTATTATATTTACTATGTACAATCTTTCTGCACAGAGATACCAAAAATTATAAACTTTCTATTAGTGCCATTAGTTTTCAAATTAGAATAGTTAAAATTTGAATTCTTTGAAATTTGTGTGAATCTCAAGTTTGTGATTAACTTTACTAGTGCCATTATTTTTTCATTTCTATTTAGAACTAAATACTTATAGTTTTTTAGTGATTTCTTTTTTATTTTAGGTCACAAAAATTATAAACTTTCTGTTAATGCCATTAGTTTTAAAATTTGAATAGTTTAAATTTCAATTTTTTAAAATTTGTGTGAATCACTAGTTTATGAATAACTTTACTATAAACTTTCTGTTAGTGCCATTATACTCAATTTGGTACTTAGTGTGAATCATTTTTTTTCTTTTTTGCTATTTATTTTTTCATTTCTACTACTTAGTGTGAATCACTACTTAGTGCATATAGGCATTTTTTTTCTTTTTCTTTTTTAGTCATTTCTATTTATACTAAATACTAATAGTTTTTTAGTGATTTCTTTTTTCTTTTAGGTCAAAAAAAATAAAAACTTCTCTGTTAGTGAACATAGATGCATTTATAGAGAAAATTAAACATAAATTCATAATCAATTTCTATTTATGAATTTATGTCCAATTTTCCTCTATAGGTGCATCTATTTTAACTTTGAGAGGAGCTCAACAATGCAGAGAGGGACGGGCTTATAAACAGGTGTCGGCGCCCTTCGGTTGGCGAGGTGGGACTAAACTGTGGGTGCAGCGAGGGCCGACCCTTTAGTCCCGGTTCGTGGCACGAACCGGGACTAAAGGGGAGCCTTTGGTCCCGGTTCATGCCACGAACCGGGACCAATGATGGTCGGCCAGGAGCCAGGCCCATTGGTCCCGGTTCGTCCCACCAACCGGGACCAAAAGGTCCAGACGAACCGGGACCAATGGCCCACGTGGCCCGGCCGGCCCCCTGGGCTCACGAACCGGTGCCAAAGCCCCCATTAGTTCCGGTTCTAGACTGAACCGGGACTAATGGGCTGTCCCGGCCTGTACCATAGCCCCCTTTCTACTAGTGTACTGTGCGTGCCGTGCCCCCCTTTGATGGCTCGCTCGCCCGTTGGCGGTGCATGGCGATGGTGCTGACCACCTAACCTAACCGACCACGTGAGTGAGTGTGCGACGCCGACGTTCAGCTGTGCTCGACGAAGGACCCCCATCAATGTACGCACGTCGTGTACACTCCTGATAGCTGATACGATACATGCAGGTGCGCAGGCCCGGCTACCACGTACGTACGTACGTGCTTGACTAGCCGGTGGCATTTATACACACCTTCGGCTTCAGAGACGCATGCTACTGCATTTTCGTTGCGAGATTGTTTTCACGGACGGCCCTCTCCGCTGGCTGCATGGCCAGACCAGGTACGTACGTACGCTTCTCTCTGTTGGGTAACGGAAAGTGGTGCAGGTCAGTGAAGGAGAGGCAGGGAAAACCGTCGCGTCACGCGGCACGCACGACGACTGGAGGAGCCGGCGGCAAACCGAGGTAGGAGGGGTACGTACAGATGGGTGGTGGTTCGGCCACGCGCTGTGAAAGGTGACCTGTTCGCTGGCGTCTGGGTATCAGCGCCTCCCCGGTTTCGCTTCGCCGATCACCAAACAGTGAAGAGGTGGTACGACCATCCATAGTGGGAGTAACATAGATAGTAACATCACACATATCTAAATAAAATAGATGATGTGGCAAGCAATAAATAAAAAAGAAAGGCATGTGGTAACATAGCTAGTTACTACTAGTATGAAAAAAGAGAAGCATGTGCTAACATGGCGTAGACGATGCCGCACCGTGGTGGCGACCGTGAAGGACGCGACGCTGGCTATGAGCAGCCTGCACTATGCCTAGCAACCGCTCTACGTATGTGCCCTGCACGGCACCGGCCAGCCGCCTGCTTGCTCGACGGCCACAACCACGGTCATCCGCCTCATCCTGGCTGGCCAGCCGCGGTCGCCGTTCTAGCTAGCGAGCTGCGCTGTGTTGATTGTGGTGTGCGTCTCAGTATGGGGCTCTTTTTCTTTTTCTTTTTTGAGGAAACAGTATGGCTTTTTTTAGCAAAGGAAACAGTATGGCTTTTTTTTTAGGGGCAGGAAACAGTATGGCTGTATAGGGGGGCTGGGCGTGTACTCAAGCGCGTTGGCGCTGGCTCGATGGCGACTTGGCCCAACTACATCTGCCGTGGGGTGTGGCGTGGCCCATTATCCAGTCCGGCGTTGGACTTGGAAATGACAACCAGCATCGTGACCCAATGTGCTAGTGATTTTTCCAGCGATGACTGTGACTATGCCTAGTAGCGTATGTATACGGGAAAATTTGTACCGATTCAAGGTATGACGGCCGCCAGCCCTTGCCCATTGTGGTCCTCTGCCAGTGACCACTGACCACGCCTCCCTCGCCTCCTCCGGCCTCATCTGCGCCGCCTCCGGCAAAGGCAAGCCCTACACCACCCGCAAGACGACAACGCTGACCAAGAAGAAGCTATTGACGCTCGAGCAGCGGGTCGTGCAGTCGGGTGCCGCTGCCTTCGAAGGCGGTGTGGGCGCGGCTTTGGAGGCATTCAAGGCCCAACATGCCGGCAAGTCCTTCAACCTCACCTATTGTTGGATAGTCATCAACGGGGATGAAAAGTTCAAGGCGCAATATGCCGCCATCAAGGGCGTAGAGGGGAGGAAGCCGTCGAGGACCATGGTGAGGGAAGACCAACTCCAGGAAAGAGGACAAGCGCGATGCGGCATTGATTGTCTTTCATGCCACTTTGGAAGGCATGATGACCAAGGACACAAGGAAGGAGAAGCACCGGCAAGACAAGGAAGAACAAATGAAGGCATTCATGATGATCCAAAGGAGGATGCTTGAGCTCGATGTAGAGAAGCAAGCGAACAAGCTCGAGATGGAGGCGGAGAAGCAAAGGAAGATGCTCGAGATCAAGGCCACCAATGCAAGGACCAAGGCAAAAGAAGTGGCGCTCGCTTACATGACGACAGGGGTGGAGATCATGAAGGTGGACTTGAGCAAGGTGTCCCAGAGGAAGAGGCCTTAGTTCGAGAAGATGCAGGCCGACATGCTCAAGTTCGATGACGAGTGATAGTGTCATTCTTTTTTGTATGCCGGCAAGTGTGCTGGCATGACCACGACCGAGATGACGTAGTTGAAATCCCGCCCCTTTTTGTGTGCTGGTATGTGTGCTGATCGCTGGCATGGCAAATGCGTCAGTATAAACTGTGTGGTGTTTTTCTAGAGGCTGGCATAGCGCCGGCATGAACTCTGAACGATGGCAATGGCCGCTGGTATGATCTATGGCTGCGCGCCTTTTTATAATTTTATGCGAAGAAGAAATGGGTCTGCGCGTTGATCGCACGGTCGATTCAAACGCAAAAGAGGACGGACGAGCCAACCCAAACGGATAAAAAAAGGAAAAACGACGCGTACATTTGATCGGCGCGTTGGAATTGCTCTTAAGCAGAACTGAGCTGCGGCGGAGGCTTTCACCTTTCACCGACCTTCCATGCGGGCTCGACTGCACACACGTCGCATACTCGCATGGACTACTCTGCCGAGCACATGGCGGTGACCATATATAGCAAGTGGTATACGCACCCTGCGTCATGAAAATGGATGAAACTGGCCCTTTTTCAAAACTTCAACACAAAATGGCCTCAATCTGAAAATATTTTCCGAAACTGACTCTCTTGCATGACGCCCGGGGCTAGGGCGCCATGCTACATGTCGCTACCATAGCACCCTAACTCTGGCCGTCATGCTATCTAGCATTGCGCTCCACGTCTCCAGCCCCGGGCGTCATGCGAAAAGGGGCCAGTTTCAAAAATATTTTCAGATCGGGGTCATTTTTGTGTTGAAGTTTTAGAAAAGGGTTAGTTTCATCGATTTTCACCCCTGCGGCATCGTTTGTTCGTTCTGAACAAGAAGCATATTTTTCACATGCACGTTTTTCCTCCGATCGCTGGCAAAATCGATAACCGTTTTTTATATATTTTTCCACTACTAGCCATGCCCATGAATGAAGGAAAAACTTTGTTTTTTCCACTCTAGCTTTTGACAAATTTGCTTTTACCACTCTAGAATTGGACATTTCACTTTTGTCACTCTTAATTTTTGACAATACATCACAATTGCCATTCCGTGGCAAAAGCAATAAATTTAGAGTGGCAATTGTGATACATTGTCAAAATCTACGGGTGGCAAAATTGAAATGAAGTAAAAGCCAACAGCCGGGTCAAACACCGGTGAGCTCGATCCGTTTCATAAGCGGTTACCTTTTCCCGTGTCGTTGAAACATTCTACTGGTAGGAATACGGTATAGTAGCGATGTTTTTTGCCAAGCTACAGCCTACAGGCATGGAGTAGGACTAGAATCGAATAGGAGTATGGCTTCAGCAGCAGTTAGAAGAGGAGGATGCTCCTAACTTGCTACATGCATATTGGAGCATATATGCTCGCCATGCCATACTCCACCAGTCTGAAGGTATATAATCTGATCTTATCCCGGACCCGTCTCCTCGCTAGAAAACAAGCGATAGCTACAAGTACTCTTTTGTCCCGAATTAACTGCCGCGAAAATGAGTGTATCTAGACGAGCACATGACATGATATGCCCATTGTTTGTGACTTTAGATTGATGGTGAAGCGGTAAGTCATGTGGTGGAACCGAAAGAACAGCAACGGAAGCTTTACATGTCGTTCGATAACCTGGTGGCATATCATACTCAAACACAAATAAATAAAGAGAAGCTTCAGGAAGTGTTTGTAACTTGTCTACAGAGCCAACTCTGTGTTTGCATTTGGCTTGAAACGAGACGGGAAAGGGAAAGCAGGAGCGAAGATCGGCGTGGTAGCTAAGCTAGCTTTTCGTGCGCCACCCGCACGCCGTCGCGTTCTGGCTAGCCAAGGGGCATGGCATGATGACGATGTATTCCCTCCGTTTTTATTTAGTTCGCATATTAGCTTTGGTCAAAGTCAAGCTTTGCAAACTTTGACCAAGTTTATAAACAAAAATATTAAGTTATACAATAACAAATCAACAACATTAGATTCATTATTGAATGTATTTTCACATCGTATAAATTTATTATGATAAATGTCTATATTATTTTTTATAAACTTGGTCAAACTTTACGAAGTTTGACTTCAGTCAACTCTAATATGCAGAGTAAATAAAAAGGCAGGGAATACGATGCGTTCCCGCCTTGATTGCTCGATGCATGGCGACGGTGGCCACCTAACCTAACCTAACCGACCACGTGAGTGAGTGTGCGACGCCGACGTTCAGCTGTGCTCAACGGAGGACGGACCCCATCAATGTACGCACGTCGTGTGCACTCCTGATACGATGCATGCTGGTGCGCAGGGCCGGCTACTGCGTAGGAGTACGTACTCCTACTTGGCTAGCCGGTGGCATTTATACAGACCTTCGGCTCCAGAGACGCATGCTACTGCATTTTCGTTGCGAGATCGTTTTCACGGACGGGCCTCTCCGCTGGCCGCCTGGCCAGACCAGGTACGTACTCCCTCCGTCCGGAAATACTTGTCGAAGAAATGGTTAAAAATTGATGTATCTAGAACTAAAATATGTCTAGATACATCTATTCATTCGACAAGTATTTCCGGACGGAGGGAGTACGTACGTACGCTTGTCTGCTTCTCTCTGTTGGGTAACGGAGAGTGGTACTGGCGGATCTCCATTCCGGTCCTGCTGCAGATCCTACCGCCGCCGTGGTGAACAGGTGAAGGAGAGGAGGAAGGGAAAACCGTCGTGTCACACGAACAGCGCCGGGCCGCGCGGCACGCACGGCGACTGGAGGAGCCGGCGGCAAACCGAGGTAGGAGTAGGTACAGATGGATGGTGGTTCAGCCACGCGCTGTGAAAGGTGACCTGTTCGCTGGCGTGTGCGTACTAGCGCCTCCCGGGTTTCGCTTCGCCGATCACCAAACAGTGGAGAGGTAGTACTACCGCCACCACCTCTATACGCGTAGGGAGGCGAGCCAATCAACTCGGCGGTCAGTCAGTTTACCTCGCCACCGGCCCCAGTCCCTGTTGCCTGCTGCTCAGTGCGCGGAATAGTCGCCTGCGCAACGGACACGTCCGTTGTACTGTGCATTGGTGGCACGCAGGTTAAGCTGAGCAGCGGCGGAGGCCTTTGCCTTTGGTACACGCTCCATCGCGGCGCCTATCTACAAGAACTGGAGAATATTATACTTTTTTTCTTTCGGTTCATCATGTTGGTAGCGAGTAGGGACCTGAATTTTCTGGCACACCTTTGTGCACAGCGTGCTTGTACACCGGATGGAACAGATAGTTGGCTTGACCAATGCCCAGATTGTAACCGGATGATAGTTCGTTGAATAAAGTCTGCATTCGATGCAAAAAAATAAAAAGCGGCGGAGGCTTTTGCCTTTGGTCGACCTTCCGTGCGTGCTCGGCTGCACACGCGTAGCATACTCGCATGGACTACTCGACCATAGCAAGTGGTATGCGCACCCTGCGTCATCGTTTATTTGTTCCGAATAGTTCTGGCCATGGGCAGCCAGGCCCGAACGGCCTGGCCCGACGCCGCTCCCGGGTCGGGCTCGGGCCTAGATTTTGAGCCCGAAGGCCGGGCCGGGCCGGGCCCATCATTTTTGCGTTTTTCTGAAGGACGGGCCAGGCCGGTCCGAAGCCCAACGGGCTTTTATGTGTTCGGGCCGGGCTCGGGCCCAGAAAACAGGCCCGATGGCCAGGCCGGGCCGGGCTCGGGCCTGGGTTTTTTGCGTCGGGCTTGGCTAGGCCCGGCCCAAAGCCCGCCCCGGCCCGAGGTATGGTCAGGTATAGTTCCGAACAAGATGCATATTTTTTCACATGCCCGTTTTTCCTCCGATAGCTGGCAAAATCGATAACCGGTATTCTATATACAGTACTATAGTTTTCACCACTAGCCATGAATGAATGGCCTTTGGAGCGTGAGTGTTAGTAGCATGACTGGTCCAACGCTAGCAGGAATTCCCAGGCGTCGCGTGATGGGACGGCTACGGCGTGAACCTTGGTGCAAGCTCACACCACACCATACTCTTCTCCACTCACGGAGTCTTGCTTGCAGCGACCACGACACCACGGAAAAGCCAACAGCCGGGTCAAACACCGGTGTGCTCGATCCGTTTCATAAGCGGTTACCTTTTTCCCTGTCGTTGAAACATTCTACCGGTAGGAATACAGCGATGAAATTCGTGTTTTTTGCCGAGCTACAGGGCAGGCATGGAGTAGGGCTAGAATAGGAGTATGGCTTCAGCAGCCGTTAGAAGAGGAGGATCTCTTGTTCAAAAAAAAAAAAAGAGGAGGATCGATCATGAAAATCGCAGGCGTCCAGTCCAACCATGATTCGATCCGATGGGCCATGCCGTGTCGCCACGCACGTGAGGCAGCCCCGCCTCGTCCGGCCGACCCCACGTCCCCCTCAATCTCTCCCCGACCCGCTACCGCCACACGGAGGAGCACACGCGTGCGGCAGGGGCAAGGGGGAACCCACATGTCATGTCCAGTTCCCCTCCCGGTCGCACCAGCTGCCCGGTGGACCAAGCAGTTCACCCCCGCGATCCGCCTCGGCCGGCGCGCCCCCGCAGCTTCTATCTTTCGCCAGGCGAGCGAGGTCGGTACAGCGGCGATTAGCAATAGCAAGCCAACTAATTAAGAATAAACCCAGATTAGGCGTGAGTTAACTATCGTGCCAATTCCAGCACAAGTTAGTCAATAACGCCCACGCCACCCAAGTTAGTGGCCACTGGCCAGACCAGGCGATGCGATGCGAATCCAAACATAGGACGGGCTGAGAGGGACGGGCGCCACGTGGGCGAGGGCGGCGGCCCATGCCGTAACCACCTGCCACCGCCAAGCGTGGAGAGCAGCTCCTGCAGAATCGGCTGCAGTTGCAGAGGCCTCCCAACTGTTGAGAGAGATCCAGGCCCCAATCAACAAACCCAGCTCCCTACACGGATCATGTACATTGTACATTGTACAACAATGCAGTAGGTAATCTTACATGGCTAGCTCTGTACCGCGATTAAAAGCAAACATTCCGAGACACTTTATTTGCTGCCGAGACGGTCATTTGGTGAGCAGTAGGATTCAATGCAATTTGTTTCGTGCCGGACGGCGGTGGGGGCCAAGTCCGACCGCACGGCACAGTAGGGGGGGATGGGAATGTGGTGGGAAGCGAGCAAGACGTGGGCCGGGCTACAGGGGGAGGAAAGTACAGCGGCCCTTTTTGCTGCTCCAGGCAGCAAGCAGGAGAAATGCAGGCAGGTGGTGGCTGGCGGTGGTGGTGGGCAGGAGCACAAGCGATCGCCGATCCTGCATTCTTGTTGCTATTTTGTTGCTTATGGCTTCACTACTGCCTGCCTGCTAGCGAGTAATGATGCATCATCGGTTGCTTGGTGAAGTGCCATGCCATGCTATGCTATGCGATGGACAGTTGGAACAAGAACAGCTGGAGACTGCAACAGACAGCAACAGTTTAGCTAAATTTTGCCCTATTTTCTTGCTAGGCAACCAAGATCAAGCCAAAAGAAAAACAATAACTAGCAGTAGCTGGCCCTGTTTGCTGGCCCGATCTACTCTGTTCCGTAGCTTGAAACAAACAAAAAGACACACCGGAGCTGAGGGAGAAGAGAACTACAGCAGGAAAAATAACTACCCACCCGAGCAAGAGTCCCTCTTTTTCTTAACCATTTTCTTTGCCTTTTTGGCTTACTGCCTGAGCACCATCTTTCTTGCCAGCAATCACAAGCCCGGATCATCTGTCACCACTGGAATCAACCAACCGACCGACCGAAAGGAAAAGCACGCCGGATTGCTTGCTTGCTTCGTTGCCCTGCTCTGCTCTGCTTGCTTTCAGTAGCCTGGCCTTGCCGCGATGAAGGGATCTGAGTCTGACACGGCGGAGACCTCCAGGTCCTCGAAGGGCGCCGGGAGGTTTAGATCAATGAGGCCCAGGCTTTTCATCGCGGCGGCGGGGTGATCGGCCACGGCGGCGGCGGCGCCTGGGCAGAGCTGGGACCGCTTGTGGCCCCCGAGGGCCTGGCCCGACGGGAACACGCGGAAGCAGCAGGGGCACTCGTGCGGATGCGGCTTCGTGCCCTCCTCGCATTCCGGCAATGGCTGCAGGTGGGTGGAAGCGGGAGGCGGCGGCGGCGGGTTGAGCGGGGGCGCGCAGCAGCCGCCCCTGCCACCGCGGACGTGGCTCGCGCGGTGCCCGCCCAGCGCCTGGTACGATCGGAACACCTTCTTGCATGCCGGGCACTGGAACCGCGTCCGCTTCTGCTCGGCCGCCGGGGGCGCGGGCGGGGCCTCTCCGCCGCCGTCGCTTCCGTCCTCGGAGTCGGCGGCGCGGTAGGAGGACGGCGGATGCCACGCCGCCACCGCGGGCCAGGAGTCGCGGGAGAGCATCATGAGGGACAGCGCGACGTCCTCCTCCGGCGTGGCGGCGTCGGACACGGAGCTCACCGGCTCGGCGTCGCGCGATCCGCCATGCACGCGCTTGGCGTGCGGCGACTGCGACGGGTACTCCGCCTCGCTCTCGCGATCCGAGAAGTCGGACTCGGCGAGGCGCGCCCTCCGCTTGGGCTTGCCGCGGAGCACGTAGGCCTGGATGGCCATCCTGGCGTCGGCGGCGGCGTCGTCGTCCCCGGCCGCGACGGAGGTGGAGGCGGAGGAGGCCGACGAGATCTGCTGCGACCGGGCGACCTTGATGGAGTGGGAGCGCATGTGGCCGGCGAGCGCGCGGGGGCTGGCGAAGCGGCGGCAGCAGAGCTTGCATGTGTTCTTGGCCATGGCGAGAGAGGGAGAGCGAGCGAGATAGCTCCGCTGGGTCGAGAGAGCTCCGCTGGGCCGAGAGATGGCTAAAAATACAAGCTTTTGGAGGAAGGAAAGGAAACGGAGTGTGCGAGAGAGTAGGAGGGCCAGGAGGAGCCGCCTCCGCGGGGGTCGTCTGCGGAAGTTGGAATATCGCGGAACTGCCAAGCTTCCGCCTTTTATTCCATTCTTTTCCTTTTGCCCCCTCTCTCTTTCTGGATGGCTCCCCGCATTCTCCACTTATTATGCCATTGGTATTTGTTCTGTAGAAATCAATTTTTTTGCCGAGTTATTGTTCTGAATTAATGGTAGATTGTACTGTATATTGGCAGTACCACGAAAGAAATGTACTGAATCCAATGTCCTGCTGGCACAGCGCGTGTGGTCCATGGCGCATTGTTTAGCATGGTTGCATGGCACGGAATTACACTTTTGGCAGCAAGAATCAAGCCATTATTTGCTACCATACTCGAACGATTTTGCATAAGTTGTGCTTGATAACTTTCCATGTGAGATGGTATGCATTATTACTCTATATACTTTGGAAGATGTCTATTAGCATCGGCACATGGCTGTCAATTCTTTCTCTTATGGGACTTGCGCAATATGACCATGTGAGGCCGCCACCCCATATTCCCATCCATCCAAATCAAGCGTGACGATGCTCCCTTGCTTCCGTCCTCCACCTTGTAGACTTGCTCTGGTGGTGTGGTGCAGGCGATCGGTGCGTTGAGTAGGGTAGATAAAGAGCTCACAATGGGGTGATGGGGACAAGGAGTAGGTGACAAGAAGGAGAGCGAACAGCAAAGTGCATGCATTGGCATTGCAAGGTGGAGTGGAGTGCGGCTCGGGGCATTGGTGATAAGTGGCAAATTAATCAGCGGTGGGGATCTAAATCCGGTGGTAATGGCACGCAAGGGTCACTTACAGTGCACCACAGCTTTCACAACTTTCCCATTAATTAAATTATTATTGTGATTACCCCGGAGCCGGAGGTGGTGGGAGCCAGTGATCTGGGCGTACGGTTCAGGCGACGATCAGCAAGCAGCACGTCGTAGTACTACTACGGCGCCTACGCTGTCGCCGTATGAAACTCGCTCGAAACCCATGACACGTCCATCAGATCAGTGTTGTCCCGGCCGGTAACTCCTGCCCCCACGTTGAAAGCTGAAGCTACTTTTCGCCCTCTCGTATGGAGCATCGACCGAATCTCCCGTCAGTTTCTACCACGGCGGTGCATGTACTTCGCCCCTTGTAAAAAGTTGCAAAAATCCAGCATCGTGCGGGCGAGAGAGCAGAGCATCTGTGCGCTGCGCGACGGGCGAGAACGACGCGCCCGTCCGTGCCTGCCAACTAACCGCTTTGGAGATTTCTCTTCTGTGGGTGGCTATTATTACGGGTCGCACACAGCGCGCGCACGATCGATTTTACTACCAGTACACGATGATATATTATTACCCAACTAAAACAAACACCAGCAGCAGTACCTATCCGTCTGTCTAATCTATCTACTCATCCTCCAATCCAAAGTTATGCTGCTGCTGCTACTAACCACCACCACGATCTACTGCTTGATATCATCCGGTCCGGCAGTATTGCTGCTCAAGCCAAGCTAGCGTCGCTGCTTTGCGCTATACGTATCTACTATCGTGTCGCGCTGCCGCTGGTGCATACTGCCGTGGATGTGGCCGTGTATGGATAATGCATACTGCCGCTGGAGTATTTGTTTCTACTCTATATTGATTCGGCAGGCAATTTTATTATTATACTTGGCACAAGTAGGAGTCGCGCTGCGTGCTAGTACTACAAGTCAAGCAGCGGCTTCGGTCTTGAATACGAGGCAGCTGGGCTAGACGAGTGAGATGATACTACATAGGCCAGCAGCGTGTTGTTTCCTCCCCTCGCTTCTGCTCGTACTGTAGTGCTGGAGATCTTTTCTCTTCTTCTTTTTCCTGTCATTTTCCTGGCGTCCTTCTACTTCTCCGGATACCCATTCGTCACACGAGAATCGTCGTAGTCTGTCTCGAGTGACGAGTGGGTCGTGGCAACTGCGGTGCTTTCTTTTTCTTCTTCCTTTGAAGTTGAAGTAGAAAGAAACATGCGCAAGTGGAAACAGCTAGGCTACCCCAGGTAGCAGCATGCATGGCTGGCTATGAATGGACAATGGAGTGGTGACTTTCTGTAGAGATGGGCATCGCCTATGCTGCCGTGAAAAGCGACGTCATTCCAAGTTTAGGGCGTTGCAACTGTCAGAGGGACGCAAACGAATCGCCGAGAATTAAGCTAAATTATCTCAAGGCTCCGTTGCTGAGCATCTGGTGGTGCACTAGATCTAACGGCGACGGCTCACTGTTTAGTTGGATCTCTGTAAATGAGAAACCCGCCTGCCTCGTCTTCTGTGGTCTTAAGGGGTGTTTGGTTCAGGGACTTTTTAGTCCCAGAGACTAGAAAAAGTCCCTAAAAAGTTCCTAGGAACCAAACGGGAGGGACTTTTTCTACGAGGACTAGAAAAAGACTCTATTGAAGAGTCTTTTTTTATTAGTCCCCGGGACTAGAAAAAGTCCTAGGACTTCTGAAACAAACACCCCTTTAGAGCCATGAAGTCGCTGGATTTCGGCCTTGCTGACGGAAGGGTTTCCTTTTTTACGTCGTTTCGAGTTTTGTTAAGGTATGTGTCCTGTTCAGAGATGTAAGGCGGCGGCGGCTTTCTGAAAATGGAATAAGTTTCTCCTTGCTTAATTCCGTCTCGATGGTGCGTCTAGCATTGTCGATGGACGTATGGAGGTGTGTCTCCAACTGATCTGTCCTTGTAGATTTGCTCGGATCTGGTCGCAGTTCGTCTACGTTCGTGTGTTTTTAGGTTGGATTTTTCCGATCTACGCTACTCCTCCACGGCGGCAGTTGATGTTCTAGTGTGTTGGTCCTATGGGGCCTTTGCATGACGACTTCCCGACTGTCTGCTACAACAAGTTTTGTCTGGCTCCGACGAGGAAGGGGTGGTGACGACGGCGCGTCTTCGGCTCGCTTCAGTCTTTGTATTCGTTGCTAGGTGATCTACGGATTCGGATGTAATTTTTATTATTTCTAATGTTTGTTGTACTATGGATAAATTGAAAGTATTCTTGGCAAAATAACTTCTTAATTTTTACTATATGAAAGTAAATGCACTCCTATCACGTTTACTTTCACGTCCTTTCCCGGTGCTTGTCGATGTCTATCCAGGTGTGCATTTCTGCTTGAACCAGTTTCAGAGCTCGCCAGGGAGTGTGACGAAGTAAATGCGGCCTCCTTGGGTTTAGCGAAATTGTTCGGATGAGAACGACGGACTGCTGGCTGCATGGATATGGATCGGGTCAAGATAAAAAAATGGTCACGTTTACGTCCGGTGTCCTTTCCCGGCTGCTTGTCCGCCTCCGCACGCTTCGAGGCGACCGACCGAGCCAGTCTCGTCGTCACGGCACTCCGCCGGCGCATACGGCTCCTCGTTTCCCCTCCCGGCCGGCCGGGCGTCGCCATCGTGAAACCGTGCATACATCCAAGAAGAGGCAACGACCCGAAAACAGCTTATATGTAGCTCGGGTGGCCGTGTCGATATGGTGTCGCTTCATGGGTCAATGCCCGCTGTATCTCCTTCGCTTTCCCGTGCACATTCTGCACATCACCATCGTCGTTTTTTTTTTCTCGAGGAACCGGCAGGAGCATTGCCTTTTCATTTCAGACGAAAAATATTTTTTGTACGGAGGTATCAGATTTTCCACGATATCCTGACAAAACCCGCAATAACAAGTAGTACCCAACAAATCAGCCGATACCGGTCACCACTAGGGCATGCTGAAAGCCATGGCCCGTTGTCTTATGTCGTCGAATGCGAGGGCCGCCATCTCCAGATGGGTTAGGCGGGTTCCGTTGAAAATACGACGGTTGCGCTCTTTTCAGATATTCCAGATGGTGTAGAGAAAGCGACCACTGCGACGGCATCTGTCCTCCTTGGATAGAGTAGTGATGAGCGAGTCCCACCAGTACGAGATCCCCATGCGAGGTGGTAGCGACATAGCGTCCACCAGCGCCTCTCCAATCCATGCCTGGACATGCGACCAAACCGCGACCGCAAACGGACAGTCCTTGCAAAGGTGGTTTGCAGTTTCCGATGCCCTTAGGCAGAGAGGGCAGATGGGGACATGCCGCCAACCCCGAATGGCCAGCATGTCCGCCGTGAGGATCTTCCCGTGGAGCACGAGCTAGGAGAAGAGCTTGCATTTAGGCTCTGCGTGTGCCTCCCAAATCTTGGACGGAGAGAACCTAGGGAAGGATCCGTGGAACTGAGCCGCATAAGCCGAGGCAGTGGAGTAGCTGCCATTGGGGGTCCAACGCCAAGAGATGGAGTCCTCCTGGTCTGGGGACAGCGCAATCTGCGAGGTTGGAGATGCAACCGTAATGAACTCTTGCAACTGCGCGGCTGTCTCCAGATGGGCTACTGATCTGATTCAATTCTCGTCCTGAAGCTCCTTCAGCACCGATCTTTGCTTTCTGGTGGTGATCTTGAAGAGTCCCGGGGCCAGCAGACACAGGGGGCCCTTACCCGTCCAGTCATCGTGCCAGAACGAAGATTTCCGGCCATTACCCAGTACGATGGTGGTGGAGGCCCTGAACATCGCCATGTCCACCTCGTCGCAAAGTAGGGCAGAGCCCGCCCACTGCCGCCCCGGGTCGGTCCACTTGAGTCAGGGCCAGCGCAGACGAAGAGCTCTACCAAACCTTTCCAGGTCCATAATTCCGAGCCCGTCCAGGGCCTTAGGCCTGCACACTGTCTTCCAGTTCACCAGGGAGACGATGCATTCTCGAAGTTGTCGCCACACCAGATGAACTTTCGTGAAATCTTGCTAAGCTTGTGATTGGCCCAAGCCGGCAGGGGGAGCGCAGTGAGACGATGGGTGGCAACGGCACATAGTACAAACTTTGCCAAGGAGACCCTCCCCGGGCGCGTGAGGTTCTTGCCCTTCAAACTCTGACAACGCCATCGTCGTTGCCCTAAAAAGACCAAAGGTAGGAAATACACGAGAGAATCAACCATGTTTTTACCGCACAACATTCGTGAGCCTTTGCCTTTTTAACCAATAAAATATATGTTATACGCAGCAAAAATAATATCACGGAGAACTACATTCAAATGTGAATCCAACATTATAATTTTCGGTGACACGCATTAAGATTTTGCTCGTCAAATATGTGGTCAAGCTTTGTCCCAAAATTCAATGAAGATTAGTAAATCAGGACGGAGGTAGTACTCATCATGTATTAAAGATGTTATCACACATATGAAAATAACTAATTATGTATTAAAAAAGACCACCGATAACGCCGGACGTTCGGTCAGGGAGCTCCCCAGATCTAACGATTCGTTCGCTGCCGGGGTGAGCATCGATCGAAAGAACCAGCTTCGGCATGAGAGGAGCCCCAGCCCAAACGCCCCCCCCCCCACCCCATATACACACAACTGCCGTGACTTAAAAAAAAGCCCAGTATGGCCCAGTTTGTACTTTGACTAAAAAGCATATTTTGAGATGTGAAGAAAGCCCAGATTTTGCCATGCTATGAAAAATTTGCCATTAAAAGGGAACGGAAAAGCCTCAGTGATGCAAACCAAAATTTGCCATTCGTCTTTAAGATAGCAAATTTTGCCATGGACAAAGATCTTTGTTTATGCAATGGCTCGGAAAGAGAAAATTCATGGCAATTTGCATTGTACGTAGTGGCAAACATGTGGACAAAAAATCCCATGAAAAAAAGATGAAAGTGAAATTTGCCATGGCATTAAAAGTAAAAATATGGACACGGACCATGAAACTTTAAATTGCCATGACAAAAAAGGGGAATAACTTGCCATGAAAAAATTAAAGCATAATGGACATGTATGTAGAAGTAAATTTGCCATGGCAATATTAGTAATTTTGACATGGCAAGTAAATCTGAAAGTTCCATGGCAAATAAAAAGTAAAAATTGCCATGGCAATAATAGTTAAATATTTTCCATGTCGATATAGGTAATTTAGCCATGGAAAATAAAGAGTAAAAACTGCCATGACAATAAAAAAGTTAATTTTATTGCCATGGTATTTTACTGTATACATGAAGACACAAAAAAATGTGGATTGAAAATTGTCATCATGTAGAACACAAGAAAGGTACCATATATTGTTTGGTGGTAATTGCCATGCTTCATAAAGGAAATGTACCATGGTCCCATGAATAAGCAAAAATTTCCATGAAAAAAAATAAAAGTTTAGGTCAGTTCAATATGATAATTCTTCCAACATCATAATTTTAATGTTGTTTTAGGATCATTGTTACGCTTAACGATATTCTAAGATTCAGAAAAAGGTGATCACCAACGAAACACTTAAGCTAGTCCTAGAGGCGAGACTAGGAACCTTTTATTTACCATTTATTATTCCACACGTGCATATGAGTTTACAACTAAATCGCATATTTCAGGATCATAGTAGTTATAGCATCGAATATAAACTCGACAATTTTGAATATGGAAATATAATAATACAAATATTATTGCCTATAGGGCACATTTCCAACAGCCTGACGATAGAGTGGAGGAGTCGCATTGCCGGGGATGGTGAGTTCCGCATGGCGCGAGGTATGGAGCTGTATCGCTGGGCGGTGGCGGAAATGGGAGTTGGGCGGCAATGAATTGGAACTGGAGAGAGTGAGGTCGCTGTGGGGAGAGAAGGGGATAAGGAGGAGGCATACGGGTTTGTTTCGGTCGTGTGCCGCACCGAACGACTCTAAAAAATGACATGGCATTGGATTTGTTCCGTATTCATGATAAGAAATCGTATGGTAGTTGCAGCGTTCGGGGTGATCTGCAAAAACTTGGCACGTTCGGGATTTATAGATTTCTTTAAAAGATTATTGTGTTTTCAAAAATTACACATTGTATATCTGAAAATATACATCAATCAGACGTGAGTTATATTTTGTAAAAGAAAAAAAGAACTGGAAAAAAGAAAAAGGTAAACTAAATGGTACTGTTTAAAAGACCCGGCGGAAAAAGGAGAATTCGTGGGCCGGCCCATTGCATACACCTATGTGTGTTCGACAGTTGGAGGCAGTGGGCTCGAATAGGGGAGCTCCTATACGCCGCTAACTGCGGCAAACAGACGGCCTAACGCACAGGACTTTCTCCGACTGGGCCGGCCCATCTATCGCGGGGGAAACTCGCAAAAACAGAAACGCGGCTGCCAGTATCGACTATCGAGCTCGCGACCTCAGAATTACTATCACGTGCTGCTAGCCACTAGCCCTTATAGACAACGTTGACAATTTACAGCGTGAACCCTTTTTAGCTATAACGTGATATTTACTCTTTTACTAAAAGAAATGTGGTATTTACTCTAGCGTCCTATTGACTGTAGCATGCAGATTATTCAGTTGTTTTAAACAGAATTTTAGAAAACGTGAACGAAATTTTGGAAAACGTGAGCAAAATTTGAAATTTTAAAATAGTTTATAAATTATAGGAACAAAATTTAGAATTTCGACATATTTTGAAAATATCAGAACATTATTTGCAGTAGAAGAACATATTTTTAACTCGAACATATTGTTAAAAAATGGGGACATTTTATTAAAATGCAAACAAAATGTTGAAACCATTAACATTTCTTGAAATTCCTACAAAACTTATAAATCGTTAACATTTTTATGAAATTTGAGCATTTTTTTAAAGAGAGCATTTTCTAAAACACAAAACATTTCCTGAAATTGTGATTTTTTTGAAAATGGGAACATTTATGCGAAACAGATTATTTTTTAAATTGTAAACAAATTTGAAAAGGAGAACATTTTTCGAAAATCATGAACAATTTTTTTAAACGGGAACATTTTTTCAAATTACAAAACAAAATTTTGAAACATGAACATATATTTGTAATTACTGAACAAAAACTACAAACAAGATTTTTTTTAACTTGTGAACAATTGTTTAACTGGAACATATTTTGAAACGTCCCATATATTTTTATAGCACAAGAACATTTTCTTAAATGGCCAAACAATTTTTTGAAAAATCCGAACATTTTCATAATTTATGAACAATTTTTTTAACACGAACATTTTTGAATTTTTTGAAACACGAACTAATTCGCGCTCGTGGGGGATCGCCCTGTGCGAATGCTCGACATTTTGACGCAGTTAGCGTCAAATAGGATTTTTCCCTCGAATAGAAGGATTCACATTGCCCCTAACTGGGGGCGTTGCAGCGCAGGCTCCATTGGCTGACTCACTTTAGCGCTTGTTTTCGTTTTCCTCGCATTGACACTCACGTTGACTATCGCTGTCCGGCGCGCACAACGTTGACTTACGCTGGCTGGCGAACTGCTCGTCTGTTTTTTCTCTACCCTAGATAAATCGGGAACGATTGGTTAAAAAACTGGTTATGTTGATTTTGATAGATTTAATTTTTAAATTAAATAAAAAATCATGAATTTAAAAACGTTCACAATTTTTTAAAAATTCATGATATGAAATGTGTTCACAAATTTGAATATTGTTCATAAACTCAAAACAGTTCACAAATTAGGAAAAACTTTGTGAATATGAAAATTTCATGAATACAATTTTTTTTAATAAAAAGGCATGACTTAGAAAAGAAAAACAAACAAAAAAAAGAGAAGAAAAACCATAATGAACTGAATGAGAAAAGAGAGAAAAGAAAATACTACGTGCGTAACCAAATAGAACCTTCACAAAACCTGTTGGGGAGCTCAACCTTACCCTCTCTTAGAACAACTCTAGCAGATACGCTAAAACCCTGTACCGCAAATATTGTTTGAGGGATCTTGTAAAGCGAATTTACGGTACCGCGGACGGCACGACAGATAGATCCGCAAAAACCATACTGCACATTTAAACTTCAATTCGCGCCACGGTAGTTCATCACCGGAGTTCATACATTCAAACATACAAAAACAAAAACATAGTAGATCAAACATGCAACTAGTTCATGGCTTGAGTTGAGGCAGTACTCGGTCGCCGACTGGTAGAGAACGTTGGCAAGCTCGTACTTCTCCTACGCCGCCTCGAGCCGTTTAGCGGCGCCATCTTCACAGGCCGCCATGGCGTCCTTCGTGGCGGCAAGCCCGGTCTCTGCCTGGCAGAGCCTCTTGGTGGTTGGCCAAAGAGCCTCTTCATGCTGGTGAAAGCGAGCCCACGCACCCTGGTCGTTGTTGCGGGAGAGCACGCCTGCTTCAAGCACCACTACTCGACAGGGGGTCAACATCGTGCTTGGCGCGCTTGTGCGGCGGTGACCTATTGCGGCCACCACACTCGCGACCTCCGCCGGCCATGGATCTGCGAGAAATGGATGCGTGCGCGCGGGATCGCTTGCCGGAGAAGTGGGATTGGACGCCTGAGTAGGAGGATAGTGGCGGACCGGGAAATATATGGGCCGCCTGTATTATTTCTACGGGCCGGACAATTTTTAACGGATTTGTTCGGGCCCGAAAAGTCGCAAAACCTGTAAAACACCCGGAATCATAAAGGCTGACGAGGTTTTAGCGGATCTGCTAGAGTTGCTCTTACATGACCCTCCCACTTTTTTTGTTGGGTGTGTGTGCCACGTACCACAAAAAGCAGGAAATCACTATATTTATGCATCGCTTTTTGCCATGCGGTGAGTGGCGTTGCCTGAGGGGAGCTGCTACTGGGCCGGCATAGTAACCATGTGGTCTCGTCACACAAACGTCTTTTGTTTATATTATGAAAAATACGAAATACATATATGATGAAAATACAATTTAGTTATTTCTTAGAAGTGTTTAGTTCACATTCAAAACATGTAAAAGCTCTGTAAAAAAATATTCGCTCAAGTTTAGAAAATGTATCTACAATTCAAAAAAATATTATGGAAATTTAAAAATGTTCGCACATTTCAAAAAGATTAATGTGTTTATTTTAAAAAATGTTTTGCAATGTAAAACAGTGTTATTATGATTAAATTAGAATCAAATCAAGCACAAATCAATTCAAGTTGCCAAACCAAATGAAGAACTTGCCAAATATTTGGAAGGTACCGTGGCTATCATCCAAACAAGAACAACTTGCCAATTTTTTGGTCATGCCCTCACGTTGGTCATGCAAAAAATTTGGTTGGGCAAGTTGGGGCACAAACCAAACACACCCTAAACATTCCGTACCATTGAAAAAAAATGTATGTTACAATTAACATAATGTTCAGGCGTTTCAAGCAATATGTCTATGATCTTTTCTTTAAATATTTATCTGGTGTAAAAACAAAGTTCACATAATTCAAAAAAAATATGTTTTGTATCATAGAAACTGTTTCAATGTGTATTTAAATAAATGTTTAACACCTATTCAAGGAAATGTTTAAAAATAAGTAATTAAAAATGTTAATCATGTATTTCAAAATGTTAAATGTATATAAAATGATGTTTTAGATGTATATGATAAATGTACAATGTGTCTGGGAAAAAGAAGACATCAAAACATATATTTGCAAAAATGTTAACCATCTATTTGAAAAATACTAAATGTGTAACAAAAAAGTTCTACTGTATACGAAAAATGTAAAATGTGTACATGTGGTGAGACATGTACTAAAAACAAAGAAATGAGAGAAAAACAAAGAAAACCAAAGAAATAAAATAGGAAAACCATAGAAAAACCAATGTAAAAGTGTTCTTGATTTCATTTTTAGAACAACAAAATCTATGAAGTATATGACAAAATGATGTATAAAAGTCAAATACATTTGAACTAGACTTAATGTGACATCATCTTGAGCAAACATGTGAAGCATGGACTATTTATTTTTAGTTCCAAGCAACCATTAGTTTTCATGAAGATTACATTTCAAGCATGAAAACATTTTTATGAAATCAAATGAACACTTTTTTGCTTATACGTGAAATTCTATTTCATGCAACACCTGAACACTTTTTGTTCATATACAAGAACTTTGTTGAAATTTGCAACATGTGAACCTTATTTCACTCAATGCTTGTAAAACTCCATATATGAAATTAGTAAAATAAATATAATTTTCAAAAAAAAGTACAAAAGAAGAAAATGTAGTTGAGAACAGAAAAATTTGTGGCCCATTTAGAAAAACATTGTAGGTGAGTGATACGTCTCCAACGTATCTATAATTTTTTATTGTTCCATGCTATTATATTATCCATCTAGTATGTTTTATATGCATTTATATATACTTTTATATTAGTTTTGGGACTAACCTATTAATCTAGTGCCCAGTGCCAGTTTTTGTTTTTTTCCTTGTTTTTGAGTATCGTAGAAAAGAAAAACCAAACGGAGTCCAATTGACCTGAAACTTCACGGAATTTATTTTTGGACCAGAAGAAGGCCATGGAGCAAAAGAGATGGGCCAGAAGAGTCCCGGGCTACCCACGAGGGTGGGGGGCGCGCCTCCCTACCTCGTGGACAACCTGGAGACCCCCCTGACTTGTTCTCGACGCTAAAACCTCTTATATATACAGAAACCTCCAGAAAATAACCTAGATCAGGAGTTCCGCCGCCGCAAGCCTCTGTAGCCACAAAAAACCAATCGGGACCCTGTTCCGGCACCCTGCCAGAGGGGGGGATCCATCACCGGTGGCCATCTTCATCATCTCGGCGCCCTCCATGACGAGGAGGGAGTAGTTCACCCTCGGGGCTGAGGGTATGTACCAGTAGCTATGTGTTTGATCTCTCTCTCTCTCTCTCTCTCTCTTTCTCTCTCTCTTTCTCTCTCTCGTGTATTGAGGTGGTACGATCTTGATGTATCGTGAGCTTTGCTATTATAGTTGGATCTTATGATGTTTCTCCCCCTCTACTCTCTTGTAATGGATTGAGTTTTCCTCTTGAAGTTATTTTATCAGATTGAGTCTTTGGATTTGAGAACACTTGATATATGTCTTGCATGTGCTTATCTATGGTGACAATGGGATATCACGTGATCTACTTGATGTATGTTTTGGTGATCAACTTGCGGGTTCCGTGACCTCGTGAACTTATGCATAGGGGTTGGCACACGTTTTCGTCTTGACTCCCTGGTAGAAACTTTGGGGCACTCTTTAAAATACTTTGTGCTGGTTTGAATAGATGAATCTGAGATTGTGTGATGCATATCATATAATCATACCCACGGATACTTGAGGTGACATTGGAGTATCTAGGTGACATTAGGGTTTTGGTTGATTTGTGTCTTGAGGTGTTATTCTAGTACGAACTCTAGGATAGATCGAACGGAAAGAATAGCTTCGTGTTATTTTACTATGGACTATTGAATAGATCGATCAGAAAGGATAACTTTGAGGTGGTTTCGTACCCTACAACAATCTCTTCGTTTGTTCTCCGTTATTAGTGACTTTGGAGTGACTCTTTGTTGCATGTTGAGGGATATTTATATGATCCAGTTATGTTATTATTGTTGAGAGAACTTGCACTAGTGAAAGTATGAACACTAGGCCTTGTTTCAACGCATTGCAAAACCGCTTACACTCACTTTTATCATTAGTTACCTTGCTGTTTTTATATTTTTAGATTACAAAAACCTATATCTACCATCCATATTGCACTTGCATCACCATCTCTTCCCCGAACTAGTGCACCTATACAATTTACCATTGTATTGGATGTGTTGGGGACACAAGAGACTCTTTGTTATTTGGTTGCAGGGTTGTTTGAGAGAGACCATCTTCATCCTATGCATAAGACTCAAATTCCACATACGACTCAAAGTCACAGTGCACATATACATGACTCATGATGTTGTGCTAGCTCAATATCTCAAAGGTGCTCGCAGGCCTGAGATTTTTGGAGGACCGGGGCGAGACTAAAACTCAGAGCCCTTAATATAGACATCATAAGAATAACAATGAAAATACATATACATGAAATATTATCAATAACATTTAAATGCATCAAAATCCAGTATGCATATTAAATAATTTATATATATTATCTTCAAATTTTCTTCTAACATATCTGGGCTTATCGAAGTAGTGAAAACACCAATATTTCTTGAAAAATTTATGTATATCTCCGCGCTATGATTGTACCAAGCCATCCACAATTTTCTTCCTCTTCCTTTTATCACTACCAGATGTATACTTTCTTTTGGATGACATGATAAGACACAATGGTGAAAATAAATATAGTTTTTGCATAAATTGTTGAATTGTGCCGCCGTGCCAACTACATTCAGGGAATATGAATATATGATATACTCGGATTGTTGAATCAGTGATGGATGGAGAGCAAAGTGGGGTCGTGACGGGGCTTGGGTCCCCTGGGGAACAGAAATTGGCAACGAACTGACGATTTGGGTTAGGAAGGAAACTAGGATTCATGAGAAAAAGGAAAAAGAGCGCCCGAGCATGCGGTGGCGAATAGAGGAAGCATCGACGGCCGCTCCGAATCGCCATGTGAATGCATGATGGAATATGAAGGGATCAATCCGAGAGTGGCGATGGCGCGGACGGGCTCGCGCGCTCCTGCCAGCTGGACCAACAACCGGGCGCCGCGTTTCCAACTGTATTTAATACGGCCGTATATATACCAAGCAACGGAGTACGACTAAAACGGACGTGTGGAGACGGTCCCGTGCATGATAACGTGTGCATATCGGTACAGGATATTGATGTACCATTGGTACAGATGAGATGGAACTGTACGTGACGACGTTCTTATCCTATCTGTTCCCCTCCCCACCTTGCTCGCCGCCGCACAAATCGACACCATAGCCACCGCTAACCATGCGCCATATCCGGCCACTGCAGTGCAGCTGCGTGCCGTCGCCTTCGTACAACATCTCCCGCCCGACGACCATTGCCTCCGCCGCGCGGCAAGAAGCCACACAGTTCCCGCGGCGGCCTCGCGGGGAGGAGCACGACAGGCCCTGGCGGCGGCCTCGTGTGCGGGGCAGGGCACCACGCCAGGGAGAGCGGTCTCGCCCTCCACGGGATCCCGATGAGGGGGGGAGTCGCGGTGGGGGTGCTGCTCGTGGGGGGGAGCGATGGCCTGCCTCGCGCGATTGCGGCGGTGAGGATGTGGGATGGCTGCGGCGGGCGGCTATGTAGCGGGTGGCAATGGAAGCTGCCGAGTCGCGGCACCAGAGGCGGAGGGAGCGGCTAGTGATGGGGGCGAGGGCTGGGTGCTCTCCTCGTCTCACGCGGTCGCTGAGGGAAGCCGGCGGCTACTTCTGTTTCCGTTGGCAGCCGCTCCCGCTTCTGATCTGAGTGAATTCTGCTCCCGCTCGCCCCTGGTCAACCTCTTGCATCGGCGCGCCCCTGTCGCCTCCGTCGACTCCACCCGTGGGTGGAGGAGATGGCCGAATCGGCCGCCGTGGCGTGCAAGCGCGGCCTGCTCCTGCACAACCACCAGCGCCAGTGGAGAAGCTACGGTGGGAGGTGTTCATCTACTCTTTTTTGTCACTGGAATAAGGTGCGCCTGTAATGACGTCTGATGATTTTGCTAGGAGTTAATCTACCTGCTAGATGATGAGTACGACCTGCTAGATGATGACTACGACCTGCTAGATGATGAGTACTATGAGCTTTTTGAACACAATTTGCCATGATGCTTGTGTATGGAACAGTTCCTAAAAGTTGCCATGCTACACTAAAATCAGAGTAGCACACACTTTTGACGTGATTTAGTTACTAAATTTGCCATGTGAGTAGTACAGAATTTTAGGATTTTGGTCTATTAATACATGGAAATTTCTAATCATGATGTTTAGCAAAACATGGCAATTTCTTAGAATATTTACAAATTATCACAGCATGGCTTAGTTCATTCACCAAACTAGAGGAAATGTACATAAAACATGGCAAGTTATGAAAGTTTTTAAATCATGGCAAACTTGCCATCATTTGAATAGTTTTCCACCATTTTCTTGAAATGTGGATTATTTTTTTATCTCTTTCAACATGGCAAACTTATTTCATGGACCAGGGCAACATTAAATGACCAAGTTTAATCCATGTACCATGGCAACTAACATATACCCTTACCATGCCAATTTAAGATGTGTTTTTGCCATGGCAAATTAAGATGTGTTTTTACGGTGTGTAAAATTTTGAAAGTTTCTAAAAAACCAGGCAATCTTGCGATCCTTCAAATAGGTTGCCACCATTTTCTTCAAATGTATGTTAGTTTTCATTTCTCTAACACGGCAAACTTACTATATGGACCATGGCAAAATTAATTGATGGACCATGGCAAGTTTAATTCAAGTACCATGGAAAATTTATTTTGTCACATCACGACTATATTTTTTTTTACATAAATGACATTTTCCTTTATAGATTTTACATGGCAAGTTTGACTCAAGTATCATGTCTATTTTTTGTCCATGTTTTAGATTCCATGGCAAAACAATCACTAAAACATGACAAATTCTGAAAGTTATTTAATCATGGCAAACTTGCCATCTTTCAAATAGTTAGCCCCATTTTTTCTTGAAATGTATGTTACCATGGTCCATATAGACATGGAAAATTTTCCATATTTTATTTATATATTTTTTAACATGGCATACTTTTCATGGCAAAATTAATTTATGGATCATGGCAAGTTTAATCCAAGTACCATGGCAAAGTCATACTCGATAACATGGCAAGTTTAATCCAAGTACCATGGCAAAAAAAATTTAAATCTGCATGTTTTCTCATTTAATACCATGGCATTTTCTCGTGTATATGCTGTTTTTCTGTTTTTTACCAGGGCCAATTTTATTTTCTATTCTAGGCAAATTCATGAAGTATACCATGGAAAACTTCTAATTTTGTCATGGCACTTTTTGTCTCTGTTTTTACTTTCTCTTAGTTGTGTGTAAGGAAAATGCAAGTAAATTTTGTGTATTCAAAGATGTCAAAGTTAATAAATTTTGATCCATTTGACATGGCATTGCTCAGAAATTTTCTATACATGCCCAATGGCAATTTTTGTACAAGTCTTTTTTGTTCTATCTTATATGGTCATTTTTTGTGTTTTCTTAATATTATGGCAAAATTTCCACACTCAATTTTTCATTAAGTGTGCATGAACATCATGGCAAATCATGAAAATTTCTGTAATATACCTTTTTTCATGATTATATGGTAGTTCTGTTTATTAAAGCATGGCAACTTTTTGTTCCTGGATATTTTTCAGGTAGTGTTTTTCTTGGTCCAGTACATTTTTAGGCCTTTTTTGTGTTTTCTCTATTGTTTGGGACAGAAGCAGTTTTGGGCCTTCAATATTTTAGTTCTTTGTTTTTTTTATTCTTGTAGGTAATGACCTTTTTGGGCTTGCCCCATTTTTGGGCTGGTCCGTTGGAGGGGAAGAGCCAGATTGTTATCCCTGCTAGCGACAAGTTTATCTGACATGGGATGGTTCGGGCTAGAGGGGTACTTCTACCGAACGAGTTCGTTCGTTCCAGCGACTCTCCCAGCACGAACGACTCGTTCGGGCTGGGGTATCCCCAGGCCGATCGTTCGGCAGTTATCGATGTCCAAGATCATGGCTATGGAGATTAGGATCACCGGAGACGAGGAATTGGAGTTCTTATCGGATCCAGTTGACAGGTATGCCTTGCAAGCCGCAATAACTGTTTTTCCTGCCATCCCAAATGGGTACTTCAGTGTGTTTTCGCTCTGCTTGTCAATTTGAAATAGATTTCCCCTGCCGGATCTGGCCGGCCACGAGCTGCCGGTAGAGCACGGCAGAAGCCAGGCTGTAATATGTGGACCTGCGGACTCAAGCATTGGCGAAGCAGGAGATGCCATGGCAGTAGTGGAAACAGATTTGAACAGCACTTGTCAGGGTGTTGCCCTGTCGGCGCCGGCGTCCGAGCAATCTACAGGGAAGGATGACCCTGAAGCCCCTGGCTGGACACGAAGGTAAGGATCCACTGCATTGTGTTCCTTGCAGTTAATATCATTTTAATCTGCTTGGAGAACCTCGTCCCTGCCTGGCCTGCCGTCTGCTAGCGTTATATGTGTTAATCACATGAACTGAAATACCAGTTAAGGTATGGTTCTAAAAAATTATAATGTGGAAAATGCAGAATCCGTGTTGGGCGTGTGCCTGATGAACGGCCCCCATGTGCTGCCAGGATGAGTGCATTGGAGCTAACAATACGAAGCTATGCAGAAAAAAAAACTGAAACTGTGATAGTTCCTGCTATGGGAGCCAGTTTCGATACGCTGGGGGAAGCTTACGACTACTACAATCTATATTCATGGGAGGTTGAGTTCGGAGTGAGATACGGCAAGAGCCATCTAAATGTTGAGAGAACAAAATGCATGCAGTAGATAATTTGCGGCTGTTCTGTAAGTACTCCTTCAATTTCAGTAGCATCTATCCCTGACTATGTGGGAAACTTTCCTCTTTGAAATTCAGAAACATGACTTTCTTGTTATGGTTATTTCAGGGGATTCCAAAGAAGGGTAACAAACGCACATGCCGATGCAGATGCCCCGCAATGATACGGTTGCTCAGAACATTTGATACTGGTTGGTACATAAGCAATTACAGAGCAGATCACATCCATGCTCTCACTGAAAAGTGTGGGGAGAAATTTTACTGGCCTTCGCATAAGCATATCGACATATACACGCGGTATGTTATTAAACAACACCGTGAGAACAACATCAGTGTCAGCAAAGTTTACAATATAATTGGTAGCTTCTTCGGATCAATGACCAATGTACCATTCAGCAAAAGAGCTCTCCGAGGATTGTGTGGTAAGATGAGTCGAGAACAAGCAGATAATGATGTAAAGAAGACAATGGATGTTTTCACAGAGTTGGGATCAAAAGATTCAGGGCTTTATTACATAGTACAATCTGATGAAGAAAGCCGCATACGGAATTTGCAATGGTCAACTGGTGCCAGCAGAGCACAGTACCATTACTTTGGAGATGCAATAACCTTTGATACAACATACCGGATGAACATGTATGATATGCCATTTGGGTTGTTTTTCGGAGTGAATAACCACTTCTAAAGTGTGATCTTTGGTGGTGTACTCCTCAGGGATGAAACAGAGGAAAGTTTTCAGTGGGTGTTCACTGAATTTATCCGCATGATGGGTGGAAAGCATCCACAAACAATACTGACTGGTAAGTGCTAAAAGAAGGCAAGATTCAAGCATTTCCTGTAGTATAGCATTTCAAAATGAGTTATTGTCCTGACATATATTATATTTTGGCATCCATGGGCAGACCGATGCAGAGCAATGGAATTGGCTATAAAGACGGTTATGCCAGAAACAACTCATCGTTGGTGCAAATGGCATGTGCTCAAGAAAGCAAAGGAGTATCTTGGGTCACACTACACGAAGCGCAGCAAATTCAGGTCAGAATTTCACAAGGTAGTGCAACACATGCTCTCAGTTGATGAATTTGAAACTGCATGGAAGCAACTCGTCAATACATATGGCCTGCAAAAAAACAGTTATTTCACCCAGATATACGAGACGAGAGAAAAGTGGGCAAAGCCTTATTTCCATGGCAAGTTCTGTGCTAAGATGACAAGCACACAACGCAGTGAAAGTGCCAACCATATGTTGAAGACTTACATTCCAGCTAGTTGTCCAATGCACCTATTTGTTCAACAATACATGCGTCTCCTTTTCGATAGAGAAGCAAGTGAGAACTATGAAGAAAGACGAACAAAGATAGTAAGTTCTCAAGAGTAACAACCTTAATATCACTTGCAGGATGCTTGCACAAATGCCATGCGACTAATGAAATGTCTGCATTTGCAGGTGGCTCCAGCAATGAGGATGAACACACCATTAGAGCAGCATGCCAGCAAGATATACACTCGAGCCATTTTTGACATGTTTGGAGAAATCACATATGAAGCATCACAGTACAAGGTAGAAGAAGTAGCAAAGGGAAAACATATTTTGTCAGGCGGTACCATCCGGAAAAACACGAAATGTGGTGCAGGATCCTGTACAAAGTAGAACTTGTTGACGAAGGGGCACAACTTATATGCGAGTGTGGCAACTTTGAGCACACTGGCTTGCTCTGCTGCCATGCGATAAAGGTGATTCTGTGCTTCGTTTACCTCGATTGAACTGAACTAAACTTGGCCTCCGAATACATGGTTGCTGACGCATCGTCTATGTGTGTTAGGTACTTGATTTCATCGGCATAGATCATATACCTGAGAAGCATATCCTCAAACGGTGGACAAAGGACGCAAGAGACATACTGCCAGCCCACCTATCATATCTTGAGAAAGATAACATCTCTGTAAAGTCGGTAACATTCAGACATTCTAATCTATACAGCCATGCACTTGAAGTTGTGAGGCTGGGCGACGCCAATCCAGAAGCATATGGATGTGCAATGGAAATGCTGAGGATAACAATGGATAAACTAGCACCAATTGCTGCCGTGCGTGATGGCATGGGGTTGGGGGAAAGAACTGAACATCTTCAAATTAAAGGTAAAGAAATTGTTCCAGCAATTGCACACACAAGCGGGAATGTTAGTGATGCAGAAGGCAGTGCTATTGGGGATTTCATAGGACTGAAACCACCTGAGCAGAAAAGGAAAGCCGGGCGACCAACAAATAGCAGAGATAAGCCTCCGTATGATGACCGGGGTGCAAAAAGCAAAAGGATGAGGCAACGCACAGCTGCTGAAGATGTCGATAGGTGTGGCACGGGCAAACGCACTCGCTTCTGCAGCATATGCCGAGAACCTGGTCACAAGAGCACAACTTGTCTGCAACGAGGAGATCTTCCACCGAAGGAAAGGAACGAGGCTAAATGCTCTATATGTAGTGTCGGTGGCCACAGGAGAAACACCTGCAACAAGCCAAAGGTTGTTCTACATGTTGCTGGGACAACTAACGTGGACATGAATGCACTCACCAGTCTGATTTGAGATCGTCTGTTCAATCTGTGTAATAAACCTGTTCTTGAGGGCTCCGCAGCCGATAATTGATAAATCTGTGTAATAACATGCTGCGTCGATCTCTGTGTGCCATCTCTTATGTTTGCACCTCATTATGTAATGACCTGTTGAATTTCAGATGTGTTTTCAGTTCCATATTTTATTTTTCACATCATATATTGATGCCCATTGCACATTATCACTGATCCCTCCGCTGAACCCTACAATCATTAAATGCGGAACACAACTGATGATGCCAGGTGGCATCACAAGAGCTGCTGTATCTGTTGAGCGGGAATCCCTCGTCCTTTGAATTTCAAATAGCATGAGCGCGCTGGGCTCAACACCAACAGACCTTTATTTAAGAACGAGGCGTTGCATCTCTTGCTGAGAGCGAACGAGAGGTACAGAACCGAGCGCGAACGGCACTTTGCCAAATCATCGTCAAAACCACTTCCGACGTCGGCACCAACGTCCTCCACAACGCCGTCTCGTGCCCATCACGTATACGCATTAACTGACCCCAACTGCCACCTGCAATACGTCTGCAGTCTCGCATCTCCGCCTGATGGACGCACGACGATAGCGAGAGCGCACGAGCTCGTCCACGCCTGATGATTTTCGTCCCTCTTATTTTATTGTCCCGAACGAAGGAATGAATCAAGGGATCGGTCGCTGCCTACCTCTATGCCTCGCTCTGCGGCATGTGCTGCATGCGTACGATGGTCGGCCTTGGTGCTCATATGACAGGTGTAGCGTATGCGTGCGTGCATTCATAGGAGTGAATGTATGTGAGCATCTGTGTTAAAATAATTCTAACTAACCAAGTGACACATGAATTAAAATTTTAGATTTAACCTATGACTGTGAGATAAAGGAAACCCCACTAGTTACATTAACAACTAGATCATTGATAGCACGCGTTGTTGTGTCCTACTATTTTGTCTCTTAGTTCCATCTAAAAGTATTGTGCTTTTGTAGATTGTGTTTGTCTCAATTTTTGTAAATAATGCCATAGAAGTGAAGAAATGAATATGATTGATTTTCAATAATAGTTTGTTGAGCCATTTTCTTAGACGTAATAGATTTCTTTTGATCATGACCCCCTTTTGGCTCCTCAATAACTCTCTCGCAAAGACTCACATCAAGACATCTACAAAATGAAATGTTGAGGTGACAAAAATTAAATTAGATGGTACAAATGTTTCAAAATTTTGGTAAATTATTACCTAAACAATCTAAATCATTCCTGACATTGTTGTTCGCCTATAAGAAAATTCTACGTTGTAGTTTAACAGAGAGAGATTGTACAAGGAATTGCACATGGGCATACAATTTTCTTGGCATGTTAATTGTCTTGTAGCTCACTTCCGAGTCACTGTACTTCTGGCCAGTATATCAAAGTTAACTAAAAAATGGAGTAAAAACATAAGTGGAGTCCTCGAAAAATGAGGAGAGTCAATGATAATTCATATATAATCAAGACAACGCACATAAACATTAGTCAAAGGAAATAAGGAAGCGAACACCGGTCAAAAAACAAAATGGAACTGCTTTATATTTATTTGAAGAAAGTTTGTTCATATGACATAAAGATGTGAAAGTGGAAAACAATGACGACCACCCACTTCCTTTGTGGCAATGACGATTCAGAATAGAACATCATCACTTTCAAAACAACAAATAAGAATAAAAATAACAACATAGTGTTATATCAGGTAAGGAAAAAAGGAATCCACTGTTTGGATGTTTGGTATTGCTTTCCGAGGATTCCTTTTCTTGTCTATACTAGGTAAATGCCCGTGCGTTGCTACGGGGACATACATACTCTAGTGGCTCAACACCAATCAGGTTTAACATATACTTGTATCTACATGCACATCAAGCAGCATTGTCAACTGCTTTTACCATGTCTCTCTTCTTCTTTTTTGAAATTCCTTATACCTCGGTTGTTATTTCTTTGAATATGCACTCGATTATTGGGTTATCTCCATCAAATAACACAAAGCAAATATTACCTTTCATGCTACAAACTCTATGAGCATTGCGCACCATATTATTGCAGAGATGGTGGGGGCAGCAAAGAAGTTCTGCCTCTTGGTGAATGCATTGTAAGGAACCTCCAACAACGAGTCTTCATAAGAATCCTTGTCAAGAGGGTCCAGCAAGGATGATAAATCATCTAGGGCAACATGAACAGGTTAAGTGATGTTGCTGCACCTCAAGTATTTTTTAGGACTTCTTGTAGTTCCTCTCATTCCGCATCTTCATGAACAAAACAAAATCTCGAGCTTTCTCTTTCCTGTGAAATTTCAGTAACAAGCTAAATTTTAGTACAACAAACAAGGTAAATTTTAGTTCAAGAAAACTGAGTATGTTGACAAAAATGTAGTAAAAGTCAAATTTTAGTAAAAATGAGATATTTTATTAGATCTAGAAAAAAATCAGTGCAATGGTAAAATTTAGTACCCTTAGAGAGAAGTTTTAGTATAAATATGAAACAAAAGTAGTCCTAAATAATAAAGAAAGTTAATGACAAGGTACATCATGTAATAATTCACGTTGAAGGTATAAAACACGAAAAATGCATTTTATGTCATGATTCAACGGGAATAAAGAAATGAAGGAGCCTGTAGCCGACGCTCTCTGTGTCGTGCACCATGCCTGTGCCTCGTGTCATGGTGCTGGCTGCGTACTGGTCATCATTGTTATATATCTGATCGCCCCCCACGGTCACTGACATATCAATTGCTGGGGCTCACTTGTTTTGTCTGATCACTGCTTCCGTTCGGTTGTGCTGTGTGTGAGTGGATGCATATATACTCATATCCATGTTTTTGAAACGCGAGGCACCAATTTACACCGATCTAGCTAGCTTTTGCTATCACGATTGCTTGCAGCCATATTGCTATCCACCGCCACCATGATTTCAGGGAGAGATAGGAGATGACATCAGATGTCACCGGTAGAGAAGGAGTAAACTGAGGAGGGGGAGGCCTTGATTTATGGGAGGAAAACCCTCCTGATCTAGATCGAGCAGGTGCACAATAGAGTTTATGTGGGAGAAAAACCTACAGGAGGTTATGCGGGAGAAAATCCAGTGTTGGAGCGACGAAAAAAAAACAATGCGAGGGGAGGGTGGACGAAGGTTTGGGCAGGACGTGGTCAGTCGGTAGGAAAAGGAACCTTACTCATTTTTTAGGTAGTAGAGATAGAGATAATCAATCAAACAGGAATGCCTACTGAATTAAGAAAAAAAATAACACCAGAAATCATGTTGTCCGTGTGTGCACGCATGCTCATTTAAGACGGCAAGCACAAGACTGTTTTTGTACAGTAGTATGATGGAAAATGCTTAATCTCTAGTAGGAGATGTTATTTGCTTTCTGATGCTTTAGCAATTGTCATGAAAAGGTTATCCCATCTTGTTACCTTGCATATAAAGTGACCTAGAAATCGTCTGACAGCTATTATATTGTAAGTTTGTCACTTGCAATGGATCTAGATTATGTCTAAGACATAGTTTGGGGGTTGGAGCGTATTCAAACAAAAGATGGAACTCTTCCAGTGAACAATGATTTTTTAAACGGAAAACATTACATATATTTGACCCTTTTTGCCTCCTACTGGTAAATGCATAAGAACATATGCACACTCTGTATTAGTGAAACAGATAACTCAACTCCTAAAAAGGTCATGTTGGCATGCACAATTTTTAAGACTCATAATAATAATTGATATAACATGCGAGGTTCACATCCAACTACAAAAAGAAGCAAGGCCTTTTTACTACAACAACTCATAAGACGCTGTAACTTATCAACATCAGCTCAGCTTCAGAAGTAAGTGGATAGTCCGGTTTGCCAATATCGCAAGGAAGAAAGGTCCATTCAAACATTCAACATATAACCTAGTTTAATACAACATACTCCCTCCGTTCTTAATATAAAACCTTTTAGAGATTCCAATATAGACTACATACGGAGCAAAATGAGTGAATCTACACTCTAATATATGTCTATAAATATTCATATGTAGTTTGTATTGAAATCTCTAAAAAGGGCTTATAGTTAGAAATGGAGGGAGTATAAAGTATGCATAAGGTGCAAACTGTAAGTGGTATTAAGCCATATGTGTTGTTTGAAAAGACCAAGTCTTACTAAATAAAATCATTAAGGCAATAGGCAGATAGTAGTAGCAGAGGCACCAGAAAATGCAATGAGTAGGACAAGTTAGTGGAAGGAAGTAATCCATCCAACTAAAAGGGAAAGCTTGTAAGGGACATGTTCATTGCAAGGTTTGGCAATATTGAGCAGGTAGGAAGTTTTCTTTTCTTTTCTTCAGATGTATCCGTCTTTTTTCTTGAGATAAGAGCGATTTGTCTAATTGTGCTTTATGTGGCATAGGTCCAAATGCACCACAGACCTTCAAAATTTCCGCCGGAGTAGCAGCCCCTTTGGACCGGGGCCCAGTTAGCGAGAAGCTGAAGATCGGACCGTCAGGATGACCCAGGTTCTTGATCTAATGGCCCAAATCTTCAAATGCATGAGAATGCTAGGATTGGTTTCGGTTTTGCTGTCCTAAAAATGGCTGATTTTCTCCTCATCCGTGGAATTGTAGCGCTCTTACACTAAGGGAGACCGGCGACAGCCCCGATTAGCAACCTCGAATCCTAATATTGTCACCGCAAGATATTGATATAAGCACTAAGGGGGACATAAGTGATGCCTGGATGGTGCACCTGATCTTATTTTTTTTTAATAGCCGCTGAGAAAAAATTGTTGCTCGATCATACATACACACTTTGCCGGTGCAAATTACGTACTAGCTAGCCTATAAAAATTAGCAAATCACTAAATACATACGCGTGCGAAACAATATATGCAAATGCTACACTTGCAAGCTACTGTTAGATCATCATCAAAATAACCAAAGAACTTACTACTATATATGTACCATCTCAACGCGTCGGTTCCGGTTCAGTCACTTCAGCGCTGAAGCTGCCAGCTCTACTCGACGCGGGGAGGCTCATTCGCAGGCACTCTTCCCGTCGCCACCGGCCGACGAGGAGCCAATGCCGACCTGCAACCACGGCGTCGTCTCCCCCGCTGCACTCACGTCCTTGAGATCACAAAGCTTGGCCTTCTTGACGGCCGTGCTGTCTGCCTCGTCCTCGGCGGCCTCGCGGGGAGTAGCAGCGTCGTTAGCGTTGTGGCTGCTCGTCCCGGTGATCTTGTTCTGGTGGCTGGGATTGCTTGGTGCCGCCGCTGGCTGGAGGTACAGCGACGGGGACGCGTCAAGGTGCAGCGAGCTGGTTCCGGCCTCGGCGACCGTCGCGCTGGCCATCAACGGCAACGGGTTGGCCGCGATGGTGAGGTCTAGCGCCGGCTCTGGAGGGTCCATCATTGGCCGGAGAGTGAGCTGGTGGCCAGCAGCGGCGACAAGGCCTTCGGCTGTCAGGGATGTGATGTTGGCGTGATCCCCTGTCCCCGAAGTGAGCCAGTGGCACCGCTTGTGGCCTCCGAGCGCTTGACCAGAGGCGAAGAGGCGGTGGCACACGGAGCACTCGTGCATCTTGGCCTTCTTCTTGAACGGTGCAATGGCCAACCCCGCGACCGGCGGTTCATGGTCGGTGGTCGTGATGGCCATTGACAGGGACGGCGTGGCCCCGCTCGTCCCAGCGTTCGTGTCGCCACCGGTGCTGGCATCGGCGTTTGTCCTGGCATCAACACTGCCACTTGCATGGATGACATCGACGGCGGCGGCATCACCCTTCTCATCGCTAGGACCGGCGGCCGCTGCGTGGTGGTGAGGTGTTCCACCGACGCTGCTCTCGGGCTTGGCAGCGAAGCAGCCCTTGACCTTCTTGTGGCTGGCACGGTGCCCGCCGAGAGCTTGGTGCGAAGTGAACACCTTCTTGCATGCCTTGCACTCGAACAAGCCACGTGGCAGGGGCGAGGCGTATTGCGGTTGCGGTGCTGGCAATGCCAGGGGCAGCATTATGGCTTGATCCGGCGCCGCTACGACGATCGGGAAGTGTTGCGGCTGTTGATGAGGCCTTCTCCCGTGTTCCTTGCTGGCCGGCGCGCACGGCTCTGGGTCGGCCTCGGCGGCGGCGCTAGCCTGATCGGCCTTGGACGACGAGAGCATGACGAGGCAATTTGCCAGGTCCTCCTCCTCGTCCTCACCAGGCGGCGCCGTCGACGGCCCGGGCATTGTATCATCGCCTCCGCCAGCGATCGACTTGGCGCGGCGCGAGCGCTTCCCCTTTGACCACCCAGAGGCCAGCGACGCGTCCTCCTCTTCGCCGGCCACGGACGGAGGCGGCGAGCCGTCCGAGTCCTCCTCTTCGCCCGAGGTGCACTTGCCGTGCTCCAGGAAGAGCTCCATAGACGAGAACTCCTTCCCGCAGTTCTTGCACACCTGGCAGCCCCTGGTGAGGCGGTTAGGGTTCGCCCGGAGCGCGTAGACGTGCGTCATCGCTGCTCCCGCCGTGGACGGCCCATCTTCCCCGCCGCGCGCGGACGACCCGGGATCGTCGTCGTCGTCGTCGGCGCCCGGGCCGTCGTCGGCGACGGCGTGGGCCCTCATGTGCCCGCCGAGCGCGCTGCCGCACGTGAACCCCTTGTTGCAGACTCTGCAGAAGTGCTTGTACGCCGCCGGTGGCGGCTGGGGACGAGGCGGCATCTGGCCATGACGCTCAAGAAGATGCAGCCGGTGTTAGGGAATCACGCGGCGTCAACATGTGGCGGGGAGAAATTTAGGGTTCAAAGTATGGCTCTGTGGAAACGCAAACACTTGAGTACCAGAGACGATGGAGATTCACACATGAGTAGAGCTCGGGGAGATGCAATGCGAGCGGTTGCGTCCGTCGTCGTTAACCATGGACGACGATCGCGGCAAAGTGTTATGAACAAGTTTAGCTAGGTTTATATATAGCTGCCATGGCCAGGGTCTATGTTAGCCGCACAGACAAGTTAGCTCTGGCTAGTGATGACAAGTGTTTGGCTTTCATGGGCGCTGAGGCAGTCCTGTCCGGTGACGGCAGTGCCGGGGGGAGATATTCTCCGTCGTACGTGATCGAAGACCAGCTGGTTCTGGGGGAGGTCAAGCTTGTTTTGAGGAGATCAAAAGCGGCAGTTTTGCCCACGAATCGTGCCCATCCGTTCGAGTTGGAGTTCGAGGTTTATCCTCGATCTCATAAAACCTATATTTGTATTTGAGGGAAAAAAGAGTTTTAAAAGATTCTCTAAACCAAACTTTACTAAAAGAACAAATTAGTTCCACTCCTTTAAAAACAAGCCCGTCTCCATATTACCCTCTCGCAATTCACCGAGATCTTACGTAGGGATCTGTGCAAAATTTTCTTTATTCTTTTTTATATATTGTGTCACCTGACTGAGACTTGCTTAAGTCTCAATCGATTGAGATTTAGCCACACTTTTTCTCATGTGTGGTCTCGTGAAGGTGCAACACATTATGTTTTTCTCTACCACGAAAAGCACACATGCTTGTGTACTGCTAGTTCCTCTTCTGCATTGATAGCTCGCGTGAGATTCTCGTATGTTCTACCGCAATGGTCTCTTTGGATAGTATGATTTCACAGCAATTTTGCATCATTTCTCTTAGAATTTATTTGTCTAAAAATGCATTCAAGCACGTATAGCGCCCTCCCCATTCCCAGCAATACATGGCATACAAAACTCGCCAAACATCTTCGGTGGTGCCAAGTAATGCACATATAACTGTCTTCTGACGTCAATTGGCTCACGAACAGAGGCCACGCGTCGCCCTCTTAGCAAGGGATACCTACCAGGCACTAGTAAAAAAAGCCTATTTGTCTCGGTTTCAGAGGCCCATTTGTCCCGGTTCAGGAACCGGGACTAAAGGGTCGGGATTAAAGCCCAATACCTTTAGTCCCGGTTCACTTACGAACCGGGACAGATGTGGCTCCACGTGGCCGCTGCGGCGAGCCCAGGCAGGAGGGCCTTTAGTCCCGGTTGGTAACACCAACCGGGACCAAAGAGCATCCACGCGTCAGCAGCTCAGGAGCTGGGTTTTTTGTTTTTTCGAGGGGGGGGGGGGGGGTTGGGGGTTTTGGAGGGTTAATTTGGGGTTTCGTATATTGTGTTAGCTAGCTAATAGCTAGAGAGAAGTGACCTCTCTTATCTCCGTGCTTGGTCGACGCTACGTACTATACGTATAGAGAGGACTCGACACGCTAGCTAGTAAGAAAACGAAGGAAACCATTAAGTACAGAAGATCGTCATGAACATATACAGAGAGAAGTGATCGACCTCTCCTTCTCCGAGAGATTGGTCGATCAAAAAGTTTTCGTATATCTATCCGACGCTACTAGCTACGTATATACAATTGAAGATCTCTTACAATCCCTAACATCTGAAGTCAAGTTCCACATGGTATTCTCCTGCTTTATTGATGACGTGGTTAAGAAAGAATCTCGTCAATTCCTCTTGAATTGCTTTTATGCGATCATGTGGTAGGAGTTCATCCCGGATCTGCCAGAGCTAAATTTAAGAAGAGGGTCAATACATGTGTATGAATGAAACTGGTCAACACAAATGATGGTAATAAAATAAAATTGTGAATATTTTTGCTTACGCACTTGATATTCTTTTTCAGAGTAGCCCCACTTATTAGAGACCGTCGCGTTGTAGATGAACTCGCAAATGTAGTATCCACAGAAATCATTCCCTCTTTCCTGCCACAAGGACTTTACGAGAAATAGAGGTCTATCAAACTGATAAGCAAGCATGCTAAATGGTATTGATAAAACTAGCTAGAATCAATGGGAGATGCGCGGAACTAGGTAGTAGTACTTACTTTTGGGCGTTCAAATTTCAGCTCGGTCGGCAGTCCTGAAGAAATTGTGGTGAACTCTTTCCAAACCCTGCCAGACAAAGAAAATAATTACTTGATATCAGGAAATGAACAAAGTTGCCGATACGGTGCGATAATGATCAATTGAAATTACTTCTCGAGCATTTCAGTCATGTTCGCATACTCCTGGGGATCTTTTCGTCTCGAGTCTAAGATGGTAACTAGTCCATGCTCAAGCTTAATCTCTAGGAGAATAAAGTGGTAGGTGCACATGCATGCATAACTCATCAGTTAAATTACTATAACCTCGAGTAATAAGGGAAACCGAATATGCACAAGGCAGTAACACTCACTTGAAGTTGTAAGGAAAGAGTATTTTATCTTTGCTTTGATTTTTGAGCAACGATTTGAGAAAGTTGTCCTCGGTTTCTGAGACATTCCTTTTAACCGTCCATTCATGTATAATATTTGGGTTAATGAACCCAATGTCATAGATTCATGCTTTTGTGCATTCGACGATCTTCAATCTGCATAATATAGTGAGGGTAATTATATATACATGCAATGAAAGAGCTGAGCTATATATATAGAGACTTAATTACAAAAAGTAGTACTTACAGACAGTAGAAAGCCACGAGTGATTTGTCGAGGGCCTTTAGATTGTAGAACTGAAAAAACTCGTCAAAATCAACAGTTAACAGTTCTTGTCCTATGAAGTTGTGGTCATTTTCAATTCTCATCGACAAAGCATCCTTCACACCAGACTCCCTGCAGGTTTTCATGTACCAATCATGGAATTTTCGCATCATCGTTGTTAGAGGGGGACTTCCATCTTTGACGAGAGGCTTCCCGTGCTGGTATCTGAATTCGTCCACCTCCATTGTATCAAAATGTGCATCGTCGGGTAGGTAATCACCAGGATTGGTACCGGGTAACATCCGCGGCAGATTTGCGACTATATCGCTAGACACCTTGAGCAGGGGGCACGATTGGTTCTCCTGTTCTCCGAGCTGAGGAATTTTTCCCACTTCTTCGTTCTGCTAACCTTTTGTCACTTGAAGTAGTTCCCGACCGGCGCGCTTCTTGCAATGTCTTTTTAAGACAACGGAGATGGTTGTCATCCGGCGAAGGTGGTGGTGGTCTCTTCAGGGCGTTGATAGTGTGCTGAATTTCCACGGAATCTATCTTCTCCTCCGGAGGTGGATGTTTCATAGCTCTTCACGTTTCAAAGAAGTTCTTCACATAGGCTTCACAGATCGGCGCGTTTTCCTCCACGGTCCTCTCGTATGGTAACTTCTCTAGAGGCTTGAGAGATGGATCGAATCTGTATTGCCTCCCGCCTCTGGCTGTACTGCTAGACGTCGGAGCAGCAGGAGCGGCGGCGGCTGTCTTCCTTTGTTGCTTACGAGGCGGAGAAGGAGGCGGAGTGCTACGACGCGCCGGAGCGGCGGCGACTATCTTCCGCCGTTGCTAACGAGGCGGAGGAGGAGGCGGGCTGCTTGGATGCGCCGAAGCAGGCAAAGAAGGAGGTGGAGTGCCGCCACACGCCCGAGCAGCCGGAGTGCCCTGATCTCTCGCCGGAGGAGGAGGAGGAGGAGGAGGAGGCGGAGTGCCCTGACTCGCCGGAGGAGGGGGAGGAGGTAGAGGCGTCCAGTTCGGAAGCTTGATGTGCTCCTTCCGCCATATACATGAAGTCTTCAGAGCAAGACCCAGCTGAGTCTCCCCTTCACCTGTAGGGTGGTCAAGCTCGAGCTCCTCAAATCCCTCCGTTATTTCATCCACCATCATAACAGCATAGCCTTGTGGAATCAAACGGCAGTGAAAAGTTGTGTCGGGTTCAGGAGGTGCAACAGAGCCGACAGCCGCCTTGACTTTGAGGTTATTCCATTGCGTCATAAGCTGGCAATGTTGAGCCTCCGTGATAGCATCCACGGGGTAGCTAGGAGCCGTGAAGTCAGGCTGCTGAACGAGCTCGGTGGAAGCCACATTGCTTCTTCGCTGAGATGGCGGGGTAGCTTCTGGGGTAGCTCCGGCAGGTCGGTGGCTATCAACTCGTTCCTCTAGCTTTCGTACCCTTGCATTCAGCTTCTGCAGTTCGCTCTGCTCCACTTTCCTCCTCCTCTCCCGGGTTTTGTAACTTCTTGCGCCGGGAAACCCAACCTTCCACGCAACGGAGCCTAGCATGCCTCGTGTTCGTCCAGGGTGCTCAGGATTCCCGAGGGCCTCTATGAGCTCGTCGTTCTCTCTGTTGGGAATGAACGCCCCTTGCTGCGCTACATCGATATACTTCTGAAGCCTCTTGACGGGTATTTCAAGTTGCTCGTCCGTCCAAACACACTTCCCTGTTTCAGGGTCCAAGGTTCCCCCAACCCCGATGAACCAAGTCCTTGAACGGTCTGGCCTGTTCAATGTCTCTGGCTTGACCCCTTTAGCAACCAGGTCATTCTCAGCATTGTCCCACAACGGCAGGGCTTTGAGGTAGACACCTGACCCCGTGCGACGGTGGTACTCATTCTTTGCAGCATTTAGCTTGTTTGTCTCTGACATCTTCTTACTCTTCTCCGATGTCTTGTAGGCCAAAAATGTGGGCCAGTGATCTCTTATCTTCTCAAATCAGCCAGTGAATTTTGGAGTCTTCCCTTTGTCAACATACGTTGATTTCAACTCATTCTTCCACCTCCTAGATAGATCTGCCATCTTCTTAAGAGCATGAGCCTTGACCAATGGCTCTATAACTGGCTTATCCAGATCCTCCTCTGGCGGTAGGGTAAAATTTTCCTTCAGCGCGGTCCAAAGATCATCTTTCTGTCTATTGTTGACATAAGGAACTTAAGGGTCTTCGTTCTTAGGCTTATTCCATTGGTGGATGTCGATCGGGATCATGTCCCTAACAAGAACCCCGCACTGAGCAAAAAATGCTTCCTTGGTCCGGCTGGGTTCAATCGGTTGGCCGTCGTCCGCGATTGCTGTGATCGTGAACCTTTCATCCTGGCGCAATCTTTTCTTCGGGCCTCATCACGTTACCGAAGTTTGGCTCGATCGGGAGGGCTAGCAAAGAAGAAAGAAGAGTTAATATGTGTACATACCAAAACAATTAATGCATCAATTAGGTAGTCAGCACAGGCTTAATTAATATATATACCTCGCTGGACTTTGCAACAGCTCCCTCCCCCGTTCGGCACCGGAGCCATCATCACGGTCTCCTCCTTCCACCTCCATTGTTCAATCACCAGAGCCTGCTTCACCCTCTCCTTCAATGCCATCGGTGTCGTTGAGAAACGACAAGACATCACGTCCATCGCGGATTATGTCCCCCAACAACTCTTCTTGTTCTAAGTCTCTTTGATCCATAGTTTCTGCAAATATTACAACATGGCAATTAATATACAAACATGACAGATGGATATATTAGTGGAAAACATAGACCTAGCTAGCTAATCACAACAAGGAATATTAATTAGTGGCCTCAACGCTTCTACGGTTTGGGGTGGCCTCGACAACGCTTATAGGGTTTGGGGTGGCCTCGGCAACGCTTTTAGGGTTTGGGGTGGCCTCGACGCTTCTAGGGTTTGGGGTGGCCTCGCGGCAACGCTTCTAGGGTTTGGGGTGGCCTCAACGCTTCTAGGGTTTGGGGTGGCCTCGCGGCAATGCTTCTAGGGTTTGGGCCGGACGGCCTCTCTCATGAATGTCCGACATCCGGACCGACAAGGGATTTAACAAAATGGCGCCATTCTGGATGTGCAGAAAATGGTCCCTATTTTTCCTGATCTCAGCTACCCTTCTATATGTCACGTTGTCTAGTGTCAAAGGATTCAAGAAAACCATGGCCTCATCATTAGCCGGAAGTAACAGGCGCATGATGGTATGAAGCTTTCCAAAGTTATTTTGGAACGGAGTCCTGATAGGATAATTCGCTTTTTGGTACGAAGTTTAGCAAGAGCCTTTCGAATGTCGCTATTTGGAAGGCCTTTGCTGAACCTGGTACCAAAAATCAAATTATCCTATCAGGACTCTGTTCCAAAATAACTTTGGAGATGCTTCATACCATCATGCACCTGTTACTTCCGGCTAATTATGAAACCATGGATTTCTTCAATACTTTGACACAAGAGAACGTGCACATATAGAATGGTAGATGAGGTCAGGAAAAATATGGATCAACTTAATTATGCACATCTATAATGGGGGTATTCTTGATAAATCTATTATAAATCTCAAGAGAGTTTGTCGGGTAGGGGCGGGAGGGGGTAGGATACCGACAACGTTTTTTTCTAGGGTTTGGGTGTCCTCGAGAGTTGGTCGAGCGAGAGGGGGGGGTGCTCCCATGGTCTAAAATCGGTCTATGCACGATAGGAACATTTTACCTTAATAACTTAGAAAAAATGTTATCAAGGAGGGGGTATATCGACCCCCCCTCATGTCGAAGTTATCGGGGAGGGGGTATATCGACAACGACGACATACATACATGGGAAAAAATGTTATCGGGGAGGGGGTATATCGACCCCCCCTCATATCGAAGTTATCGGGGAGGGGGTATATCGACAACGACATACCCGATAAAAAATAAGAAGAGGAAGAAGAAGAAAAAAAAGAGGAGAAGAAGAAGGAATAGAGGAGAAGATCGAAGAAAAAAAGAAGAAGAAAGAGGAGAAAAAGAAGGAATAGAGGAGAAGACACTACTATAGGATGCTGCTAACGTGATACTACGATCAGAGACCCTTCGACGAAACTGTGTGTGATGCCATAATCGCAAACGATGGTGTAAAATAACCGTCAAAAAAGGTGCAAAACGTTTGAGATGGAGGATGCATCAAAGACGGTTCAGATTTTAGTTGCGTGTGCGATGCAGGGCTTACGGTTCAGCTCAATTAACTGTTTGCGATGAGGAGGAACAAAAGAAACGGGCAGCCAGATGAAGGTGTGTGTGCGATGTACATCATACGGTTCACTCGGATGAACTGTTTGTGATTAGGCAACACAAAAGAAACGGTCAGCCCGATCAAGGTGTGTGCGATGTACATCATACGGTTCACTCGGATGAACTGTTTGTGATTAGGCAAGAGAACAGAAATGGTTCAATATAACAAGATGTGTGTGATACGCGGAAAACATGTCTGTAATAAGAAATGTGTGTGAAGACCGATAAAAACGCAGACGATTGCTTCTAATAATACATATGTGATATGCTCTTTCTACACAACATCTATTGTCCATTGTGGGACGGGCGGTCATCCGGATACGCCATAAGGATGTGAAGAGGCATTCCTATCAGCAAGGACTAGCTGTTCGACCAGTAGCTCATGTAAGAAAACTATCAAGTTAAGTGTGCTCAGGCTGGAGCAACCATCGGATGGGTGACTGGATGGGAAGTTGTGTCGATGTTAAATTAGGTGATGGGATGAGTCATTTCGGTCAATGCCCCATTCCCTCAGCTAATTTAACCTCGAGGTCCTTGTTATTTTATTTTATTTTTATTTTTAACACATGTTAAAGAAGGTCTAACACATTACTTTTTGACAATGTGCGATACGTGGCATACAGTTGATCCATCCGACCTATTTGTGATGGAATAGGCCGTGTGTGTTGTGGGCAAACGCTTGTTAGTATTCAACCGTTTGGGATTGATGAATTCATCACCGACAGATTCCCTAGTGTGGTCCGTGTTCATCTGATCATCATCTACTTCTTGTGCTAGCTCGATGCTAAGTTTCCATTAATTGATGGTGTTTTATGAACACGCCACCGTTTCCCGCCATTTCCTTACCTGTTTCCCGCCACCCTGCTATATTGAGCATAGGGGGCGCGCGACGCACAGAGGCGACAAGCGCAGCCTGTAGCACATCCACCTTTTCCAAGCATGCCAACCCACCAAAGCGCCGCCTCTGCCATCACACTACTAGGAAAAGGGCTATAGATGACATGGACACTAATGTCATACTCATGAACATGAACAAAGTCCTAGACATCAACAAGGTTTAATAGGATCGATATGATAGATATATCAACAAGTGTGTGTGAAGTGAGCTGGTGCTGGGGTTGGATAGAGCTGCAAAGTTAAGCGTGCCCGGGCTGGAGTAGTGTGAGGATGGGTGACCTTGCGGGAAGTTTGACCACAGAGTGCGATTTGACTTGAGATTAAGCATATTGACCCGATATTAAGCCATATTGACCAGATACTAATGGCGCACCTGTGGGATACTAATGGCGCACCTATGGGATACTAATGGAGCACCTTTGGTGCACCATTAGTAAAAAAATACTAATGGCGTGGTACTAGTGGCGCACATGTAGTGCGCCATTAGTAGCCAAAATAGGTGCGCCACTAGTACGCCTTTTTCTAGTAGTGTCAACCTCATCGACGAGGAAAACGAGCAGGCGCCACGGCCCGTCGAGGCCGAGGCACTCCCCGGAAACATGATGGACGACGTCGTGATGCGCATCATCGACAGGGTTGAGCAGACCTTTGGCGCATGGCGTTTGAGCGCCACGGATCAAGATAGGCATGTCAGCGCCGACAGGCTGCAGCTCGCCGCCCAACATGATCAATGGCGCACCGCAGAGCAAGCTAGGCGCGTCCGCGCCGATAGGCTGCGGCTCGCCACACGTTGAGACTGTTGGAGCGCCGCAAAGCGAGAGGCGCGGCACGCCGCACAGCAAGAGCGGATCCATCAGCGCTTGCCTGCTGTCAACACGGCGTCGCAGCTGGGTACACGTCCCGTCAGTACCCCCATTCCTCGCCAGGAGTGGGTGGAGGCCCTCAACGCCGTACTTGCACCAAAGGCTGGCCGCGCCGTACTTGCACCAGACGCCAGCCGCGCCGTTCGCATGGGTGCCGCCGTTTGCCTTGTCCGCGACCCGCTGGATGCCAACGCGCTGGTCCGTAGGCTCGACCGCCTCCTTGGCCCAGGTGTCCACCTGGGCGTAGTAGAGGAATATGGCCGTCGCATCCTCGAGCTGGTGATCTCCGATGAAATAGCCAACTTGGAGCTCGAGATCGCGCTCCAGATGTACCGCAAGCGTGTCGACCGCTTGGACGAATGCCTGCACGAGTTCAGGCAGAGCCAAGAGCTACCCTAGGTAAGGGCTCCTGGTCATGGTCTCATGGACGCATTTTATTTTGAAAAGTCGTTTCGACGTGGATAGCTATGTATTCACAGCAATCATAGTATTACTCTGTTTCAATGTGTGTACTCTGTTTTCCATCTTTATATGTTCTGTTTCAATGTTTGTATATACGCTTTCCATTCTGTATATATGGATGATAACAGCTAGATTCAAATTAATATACAAAAACAAATAGAAAATTGAATTCATAATATATATATATATATATATATATATATATATATATATATATATATATTAATTGTTCATTAGATCATCACGTGATGAAACTTAACTACTAGGTACAATGCATAAAATTGAAAACGAACAATACTAAAACTAATAATCCCTCCTGGGGCCAGTATTCCGGCAACCCCTCGTCAGCAGCTCCCTGGTGCGGGGCGTTTTCCCAGTGCGGAGGCAGTACTTCGACTCCTCCGCCTCACGGTGCTTGACGTACGGAAAGAACAAGTGCTCCTCAGGTGGTTTTGGTAATTAATGTCAACATATCTCTTGTTGGACTAACACTTTTATCTAGTATATTTCAGATAAGTTCAACAATGGAGTGGCATGGACTAAAGGTTGTGGGAACTCCTTCAAGATGCTAAGGACAAAGGATTGGCTAAAGCTTCAAGCTCAAGACTCTTCATTTTACACTTTTAGTGATCCAATATCACATTGAGTCTATAGGAAAAGCCAATACTATCAAGAAGGGATGAGGTGTTCCTTAATGAGCCTTTTGCTCCATGTGCTTAATGATATGCTCCAAAACCCTCAGCTACTTTCCCACTTCCACATATGACCTAAACCCTAAGCCAATCTCGGTCCTACCGATTCTTTCTATCCGGCGCCACCGAGTTTTCATATGTCATAAGCCACTGCCAAAACACTAGCAAATCGGTTCTACCGATAGGGATCTCGGTCTCACCGAGATGGGATTGCAATCTCACTGTGTATGTCCATTGTCAAAATCGGTCTCACCGAGTTTAGGCAATCGGTACTACCGAGATTACAATGCAAACTCTCTGGATAACTCATTACCAAAACCGGTCCAACCGAGTTTAGTAATCGGTCCCACCGAGTTTGCCTGACCAACTCTCTGGTTAGCTAATTACCAAATTGGTCTCACCGAGTTTGTGTAATCGGTCTCACCGAGATTACGTTATGCCCAAACCCTAACCATATCGGTCCTACCGAGATGCATGTCAGTCCCACCGAAAAACTCTAACGGTCACTAGGTTTACCTTTTCGGTCCGACCGAGTTTGTTGATTTGGTCCCACCAAGATTGGTAAATTGTGTGTAACGGTTGGATTTTAAGTGGAGGCTATATATACCCCTCCACCTCCTCTTCATTCGCGGAGAGATCCATCAGAACACATCTACACTTCCAACTCATATGTTCTGAGAGAGAACCACCTACTCATGTGTTGAGTCCAAGATATTCCATTCCTACCATATGAATCTTGATCTCTAGCCTTCCCCAAGCTGCTTTCCACTCAAATCTTCTTTCTACCAAATCCAAATCCTATGAGAGAGAGAGTTGAGTGTTGGGGAGACTATCATTTGAAGCACAAGAGCAAGGAGTTCATCATCAACACACCATTTGTTACTTCTTGGAGAGTGGTGTCTCCTAGATTGGCTAGGTGTCACTTGGGAGCCTCCGACAAGATTGTGGAATTGAACCAAGGAGTTTGTAAGGGCAAGGAAATCGCCTACTTCGTGAAGATCTACCGCTAGTGAGGCAAGTCCTTCGTGGGCGATGACCATGGTGGGATAGACAAGGTTGCTTCTTCGTGGACCCTTCGTGGGTGGAGCCCTCCGTGGACTCACGCAACCGTTACCCTTCTTGGGTTGAAGTCTCCACTAACGTGGATGTAGGATAGCACCACCTATCCGAACCACGGGAAAAACATCCGTGTCTCCAATTGCGTTTGAATTCTCCAAACCCTTCTCTTTACATTCTCGCAAGTTGCATGCTTTACTTTCCGCTACCTATATACTCTTTGCATGCTTGCTTGATATGTATTGTATGTGCTGAAATTGTGCCTAAAACTTCACTCAAACCAAAAAGGCTTAAAAACTGCAACTTTAGTACTAAGTGTCTAATCACCCCCCCTCTAGACACACCTATTTCTAGATCCTACAAGTGGTATCAGAGCTTTGGTCTCCATTGCCTTGGTTTAATCACCATTGGAGGAAGATGGATGTGTCTACTTTAGGGAGTCTTAGACATAGAGTGCCTATTCTTGATGGAGAATATTTTCATGAATGGAAAAATGAGATGCTTGTGATTTTCACTCAATATCATTTGAACAAGTATATTGCTAGTCCTTGTGCTCCTCATGTTGATCCCATGCATCCCACTCTAAATGAAGATGTTGACATGGTTCGCAATCTTAGAACCATTGAGCTCATCATTAGAGGATTGCCCAAATACTTGATTGCTAGTTTACCTACTCTTAATTGTGCCTATACTATATGGAAATTTCTTGAGGAACGATTCCCCAACTATTCCTTGAAAAATTTGGATGCAATTCTTCATAAATCTATTGCCTTGAGTAAAATGAACTCTAGTGATCCTAGTTTTGGTGATTGTCTATTTGAGCTTACCAATCTCATGCATGCTAAAGGAAATGTTGAAATCATTGGTGATATCATAACCGAATCCATAAGAATTCATAAAAGTGACCACTTTGATGATCATCTATCTAATGAATTACCCTCTCTAGGATATGATCAATCACAAGATGATGTTGAACATGGATACTATGATGAAGATGATGATAGTGACTCCGATCTTGATGATGCAATGAGACACTTTGGTCTTATGGCTAATCTTCGAGGATATGTGTCAGGAGGAAAGGAATGGGTTCTCGACAGTGGATGTACTGACCATATGACCGGAGATGAAGAGATGTTCCGTGAGCTTGCTGAAAATGACGGCCCTCGAAAGTATGTCACCTTTGGTGATAATTCAAAGGGTAAGGTGGTTGGCCTAGGTAAGGTGGCAATCTCACACGATAGCTCCATTCAAAATGTCATGCTGTTGAATCTCTTGGCTACAACTTACTTTCAGTATCTAGACTTGCTGATTTCGGTTTGAATGTCCTATTTACTGAGGTAGATTGCCAAGTGTTTCGTCGAAACAATCATAAAATGGTCTTTACCGGTATACGTAGAGGTGACCTTTATATTGTCGATTTCTCTAAAAAGGCACAACCTAAAACTTGCTTTATTGCTAAATCCTCAAAAGGTTGGTTGTGGCATAAACGACTAGGTCATGTTGGCATGAGAAACCTTGACAAGCTTATTAAAGGAAATCATATCCTTGGAGTTAACGATGTCATATTTGATAAGGATAGACTTTGCAGTGCTTGTCAAGCAGGTAAACAGGTTGGAGGAAGGCATCCCGTGAAGAACATCATGACCACAAGGAGGCCACTCGAGCTACTTCATATGGATCTCTTTGGTCCCAATGCCTACAAGAGTCTCGGTGGAAATTCTTTTGGTCTAGTTATAATTGATGATTTTTCAAGATTTACGTGGGTGTTCTTTCTTGATGACAAATCGCAGGTCCAAAAGATCTTCAAAAACTTCGCTAGGAAGGCCCAAAATCAGTTTGACATGAAGATCAAGAAGGTTCGGAGTGACAACGGAACGGAGTTCAAGAACGCAAATGTGGACACCTTTCTTGACGAAGAAGGGATTTCACACGAGTTCTCGACTATGTACACACCTCAACAAAATGGAGTTGTTGAGAGGAAGAACCGGACGCTCATCGAAATGGCGAGAACGATGCTTGATGAGTACAAGACGCCGAAGCACTTTTGGGCAGAAGCGGTTGAGACGGCTTGTCATGCAACAAATCGCTTGTATCTTCACAAGCTACTCGGCAAGACGGCATACGAGCTCCTCACCGGTAACAAACCCCAAGTTGGATACTTTCGAGTATTCGGCTCAAAGTGCTACATTCTTGATAAGCATCGTCGTTCAAAGTTTGCTCCTAAATCTCATGAAGGTTTCCTACTTGGTTATGGTTCAAACTCACACACTTACCGTGTCTACAACTCTTTCACCTGAAAGGTTGAAGAAACGGTAGATGTGAATTTTGATGAATCTAATGGCTCGCAAGTAGAGCAATTGCCAATTGATGTAGGAGACAAATACTCTTCAGAAGCAATCCAAGACTTGTCTATTGGCAAAATTCGTCCAATGGAGGTGAAGGCGAATACCTCGTCTGTCCAAGTGGAAGCTTCTACTTCACGATAAGGTGAACCAAGAGTTGACACGGAAGCATCCACAAGTGGGACACACCAAGATGAAGAAAACGAGGAAACGCATCAAGACGAACATCAACAACCTCCTTCTCCACCATGACAAGAGAACAACAACGTCAACAATGAAGAAGATCAAGAAGATGAACAAGATGAAGAAGATGTTCAACGAAGACCCAAGCAAAAGCTTTCACGAGTTCGAGCAAGAATTGCCAAAGATCATCCCGTCGAGCAAATCTACAATGATATCCAAACCGGGAGAATTACTCGCTCAAAAACTCGTTTAGCTAACTTTTGTGAAAACTATTCATTCATCTCTAGCATTGAACCTATGAAGGTCGAAGAAGCGTTGGAAGATCCGGATTGGATAAACGCTATGCATGAAGAGCTACACAACTTTGAGAGAAACCAAGTTTGGACATTGGTTGAGAAGCCCGACAACAACCACAACATCATCGGTACCAAATGGGTGTTTTGTAATAAGCAAGATGAAGATGGACAAGTGGTTCGCAACAAAGCACGTCTCGTCGCTCAAGGATACACACAAGTCGAAGGTATGGACTATGGTGAGACATATGCTCCCGTTGCTAGACTTGAGTCCATTCGCATCTTACTTGCCTTTGCTAATCATCATAATACCACCTTGTACCAAATGGACATTAAAAGTGCTTTTCTAAATGGTGAAATAGAGGAGGAAGTTTATGTCAAGCAACCTCCTGGCTTTGTCAATCCTAAGAAACCTAATCATGTTTACAAACTTCACAAAGCTCTTTATGGTCTTAAACAAGCTCCTAGAGCATGGTATAAATGCTTGACCAAGTTCCTTATTGCAAGTGGTTTTGAAATTGGAAAAATTGATTCTACACTTTTTACTAAAAGAGTTAATGGAGAACTATTTGTATGCCAAATTTATGTTGATGATATCATATTTGGTTCTACTAACCCCCTTTTTAGTGAAAAGTTTGGAAAGCTTATGTCAAAGAAGTTTGACATGTCTATGATGAGTGAACTCAAATTCTTTCTCGGTTTGCAAATCAAGCGAACTAAGGAAGGTACATTTATCTCTCAAACGAAGTACACCAAAGACCTATTCAAGAAGTTCAATATGCAAGAATGCAAAGGTATGTCTACACCCATGCCTACTAGTGGACATAATGATTTAACCAAAGATGGTGAACCGGTTGATCAAAAGGTTTATCGCTCTATGATTGGTTCATTGTTATACCTATGCGCCTCTCGTCCCGACATTATGCTAAGTGTGTGCATGTGTGCACGATATCAAGCTGCTCCAAAAGAATGTCATCTTAAGGCCGTGAAAAGGATAGTGAGATACTTAATCCATACACCAAATTTTGGCATTTTGTATCCTAAGAGGTCCTCTTTCGATCTTGTTGGGTATTCCGACTCGGATTATGCCGGAGACAAGGTTGATAGAAAGTCCACTTCGGGTACATGTCAATTTCTTGGTAGATCTCTTGTGTCTTGGTCCTCCAAGAAACAAAACTCGGTATCCTTATCCACCGCCAAAGCGGAATACATTGCCACTGGTTCATGTTGTGCTCAATTACTTTGGATGACCCAAACTCTTAAACATTATGGGGTCTATGTGAAACATGTTCCATTTCTTTGTGAAAATGAAAGTGCTATCAAAATTGGTCATAATCCTGTGCAACATTCTCGAACTAAGCATATTGAAGTTCGTCATCATTTCATTCGAGACCATGTTCCAAAGGGTGACATTGATCTTAAACATGTTCGCACCGATAAGCAATTAGCAGATATATTCACTAAACCGCTTGATGAGAAAGTGTTTTGCAGGTTGAGAGGAGAATTGAACATAATTGATGCTTCAAACTTGGAGTAGAAACTGCATTGGATACATGCAAGACATGAGCTTATGACTAATCCTTGATATATCTCTTATGATGACTATCTAATGTCTTGGATATATTTGCATCTTGCATGTTATCTAATCCATGTAGGTACTTGGATGAATCTATTTCTATGAGATTGCAACTCTCTCGCATCTTGAGCAATCTCTACATCACCAAGTCTCTACACGACGGTGGTTGAAGACAAGGAAGCACAAAACCATTCAAACATATCCTTTGACAAATTCTATGTTGAGCTTCATGATTGTCACTTTTGAATATACAAGTGCTTTTCTTTGCAAGAACTAACCCATGTAGGTAGATGAACTCAAACTCCAAGTGGTGCTCCCAACTCTTGATGATCTACATCACCCTTGAGCACCCATACAAGTTCAACTACATGAGAAAGATCCACACCACCACCCAAGGTATGTTGTTCCATCTTAGAGAGGCTTTACTCCAAGTCATGAGTTAAAGCAACTCCACAAGATGTGAATACATCAAGATGCTTAAACGAAAAATGGTAACCCCATTTTGAGCTTAAACGATGAGTATGACCTATGATCAAGTGTTCTCACTTGACTCCTAAGTCAATATACTCTAACATATGTGACTATGTCACCGCCAATTCTAGATGAAGTTCTCTTGTGTTCTTTTCTGTGTTATTGCATTTGTCCCTTGCATATTTGTTTCCCTCTTTTTCATACAACAAAAAAAACTTCATCTAGAACTTTCATTCTTTTCTCTTTGCTTCTAGTTCTGCATATTTCTGCATCAAATTCATTGCAAATCTTTCAGTTAATTCATTGAAAATCTTTGTGAGATCTTATTTGACTAGTGAGCTGAGGTGACAAGTGTTTTCTCTGTAGTAAACTCGGTTTCACCGAATTGAACGTTTCGGATCAACCGAATCCCTTCGGTACCACCGAAACATGACGCTCGGTGCCACCGATTTTGCAACAGGAAAACAGTTTGTCACTTATTTTATATTTCTTCTGATCCAGCTCCACTCAATGAATCTTATCCTCTACAAGCATCACAGTTTTATCCATTGCTTTATGCTGAATCTCAAGGACCAAACCTAGTCGACAGATTTCAGAAGAACCTTCTTGGAAATTGATCACATCAAAGCTTATCATCAGGGAGAAAAAGAGAGAAAGTATTAAGGGGGAGAAAGAGATCTCCAGGGGGAGAGAATACTCAAGGATCCCAGATGCTTGATGTTTAAGAGGAGAGATGCCACATGTCTTTTTGGGGGAAAGACATGCTCATAGAACATAGTGCTTCTATTCATTCATATATTTCAGTATATTTCAGCTCTGATTTTCTGTTCCCTATCTCCTCCCAATATCCCATGTCAAATTCAGGGGGAGGAAGACATCTAAGGGAAAGAAATCACTCAAATTCATTGCAAATCTTTACTCTTGGGGACATGTCTAATCTAATGTGGTACCTTTGTAACACCCCGGATGTAACTTGCCATATTTGTAACTCCAACTCTTGCCATTTCCAGCTATGTGATATGATATTCCCTCCGTGGTTGGGTTTCCCTTCATTTTTCATTTTGTCCTTGTCATGCATTTCATGTCATGTCATCATGTGCATCGCATTCGCATACGTGTTCGTTTCATGAATCCGAGCATTTTCCCCGTTGTCCGTTTTGCAATCCGACACTCCTATGTTCCCCGGCGTCCCCTTTTACCTTTTTCCGTGAGCGGGTATTAAATTTTCTCGGAATGGACCGAGGTTTGTCAAGCGGCCTTGGTATAGCACCGTTAGACCGCCTGTCAAGTATCGGGTCATTCGGAGGTCGTTTGATACTCCAACGGTTAACCGGGTAACCGTGAAGGCCTCGTGCGTGTTGCAGCCCAAAACCCTTCCAAAACAGCCCAATAACCCATCTAAGACACTCCCATGTCCATCGCCATTCGATCACGATCGCGTGGCCGAAAACCGTGCTCAATTTGGAGCCTCCTAGCTCCTCCTACCTATAAATCCACGCCCTCTCCCGAAATTTTCGGATCCACTCCAACCCTAACCCTAGCCCCGCTCCTCCCGCCGCCGCCGGACACGTCCGGGCGGAGCCGGACGCGTCCGCCCGCCGCGCCGGACCAATCCGGCCTCGCCACGTGGCGCGCCGCCGCTCTCCCCTCGCCGCCGACCGCGCGGGCCCGCGAGCCCGTCCGCGGCCCTCCCGGCCCGCTCCTCCGCGCCGCCCGTCCGCGCCCGCTCCCCCTCGCCGCGCCGCTCGCCTCCGCCTCGCCAGCCGCCGCCTCGCGCCGGAGCTGCCGCCCGCCGCCTCGCGCCGGAGCCGCCGCCCGCCGCCTCGCGCCGGAGCCGCCGCCCGCCGCCTCACGCCGGCGACCGCTGCCCGCACCGCCGCGGCTCCGCCGCCCCGACCGAATCCGGCGTCCTCCCGGCCTTCTCCGCCACTCCCGCCGGCCGCCCCTTCCTCCAACTCCGGCGAACTCCGGCGCCTGCCTCGATCCGCGAGCCGAAACCCTAGATCCACAATTTTCGGAGGTTGAATTTTTCCCTAAGTCCCGTATATTGTTGCATATTTGTTGCATGTTCATCGTGTCATAACTTTGCACCCGTGGCTCCGTTTTGGGCGTATAGCATGTCAAATTGTTCGTCTCGATGAGTACATCACTGTATTCCATTGCATCATCTTCATTTGAGCTCATCTTGATGCCTGAAATGCTGTTAGAAGAAGACTATGTGATGTTAGTTTCAGATCTGTTTCAGTACATGCACTTTTGTCATTTTTGCCATGATTGATGTGTGCATCCTATGAAGTTGAGTCCTACATGTGTTTTGTAATATGCCATGCTATCTTTCTAGGGGTGTATGACATGTATTTTTTTGATCCTTGTGGTGACTAGCACAAGCATGCAAACTAGGGATCTTAATGTTGCTGATTTCAGGGACTGTAATTTCACTAAGTCATTCCCTGCTGTTATTTTTATGCCATGTGTTCATGTTGTTTCAGAGAGATCTATGCCTCTTTTGAGCATGATCAGTAAGGGTGTTTTGCACATATGGATTTGCTCTATCCATCCATGCCTTTGTTTGTAATTATGGAGTGCCCTAGCTTGAATCAATCAAGCTCTACTTTTGCTATAAAATGTTCCTGGCAGATTGTTTACATGTTATTCGATTTTGCCAAGCTTGTTGTAGTTGATCCTTGCATGATATGATGTTATTCTTGCCATGTCTAGCTTCTATGCCATGTCTTCTTGATGAATGTATGCTTAGTTTATCATGAAATGCTTTGTAGTGAGTGCATCGAGCTCGTAAACATGCCTACTTGCTATCTGTTTTTGACATGTCCAGTTTTCTGCTAAGTCTGAAACCTGTAACGAAACTTGCTTAATTGACATGGGTGTTAGTATATTTTCTGGTCCTTTTTGGCTCATGGTAAGTAAGGGACTTTTGTTCAATGCTTTGAGTAGATTCATGTAATGCCATATTTTGCTATGTCCTGTTCCTGTAGCATGTTGTTTCCTTGCTCTAAACATGTCATCCTGATATTAATTTCTGGCATGATAGTATTTTCACTAAGTCTGTGAACCTGTTATCTTTTGCACTTTTTCCATGCTTGTTTGAACCTGTTGCGGTGTGATTTAGCCGTAGCTCAGTGTTCATCTTTTGTCATAATCTTGAGTAGATCACTGCCATATGCTTTGCTAATATGTTTGGGTGCATTAACTTAATTACTTGTTGCTTGCTTTGTAGCATGATGCTGTTAACGGCAGAATCTTGTCATTCTTGTTTTGCTTGTCATTTGCAAACCGTGCATCCGATTCCGGTGATCTTTATATCGATTTCAACCGAAATCACCTCACCTTTCCAGTGGAATACTTGGTTTGCCAAGATTATGCCTTGTTCATCCTTTTCCTTCCAGAGCACGCATATGCATTGCATACCACATCTCGCATATCATGCCATGTTTTGCATCATGTTGTTTGTGCATTGCATCGTGGTTGATAGTTGTTCCTTTGCTTGTGTTCTTGTCTTGGGTAGAGCCGGGAGACGAGTACGTGAACGAGGAACCTGTTGAGAACACTTACGAGGATCAAGCTTTCGACAACTCTGAGAACCTTGCAGGCAAGATGACCATACCCTCGAAATCACTTCTATCTTTGCTTGCTAGATGCTCGCTCTTTTGCTATGCCTATGCTGCGATACCTACCACTTGCTATATCATGCCACCCATATTGCCATGTCAAACCTCTAACCATCCATGTCCTAGCAAACCGTTGATTGGCTATGTTACCGCTTTGCTCAGCCCCTCTTATAGCGTTGCTAGTTGCAGGTGAAGTTGAAGTTTGTTCCTTGTTGAAACATGATTATTTTGGGATATCACAATATCTCTTATTTTAATTAATGCATCTATATACTTGGTAAAGGGTGGAAGGCTCGGCCTTATGCCTGGTGTTTTGTTCCACTCTTGCCGCCCTAGTTTCCGTCATACCGGTGTTATGTTCTTTGATTTTGCGTTCCTTACACGGTTGGGTAATTTATGGGACCCCCTTGACAGTTCGCTTTGAATAAGACTCCTCCGGCAAGGCCCAACATTGGTTTTACCAGTTGCCACCTAAGCCTTTTCCCCCGGGTTTTCGCGAGCTCGAGGGTCATCTTTATTTAACCCCCCCAGGCCAGTGCTCCTCTGAGCGCTGGTTCGAACCGAGTAGACTGCGGGGCCACCTTGGGGCAACTTGAGGCTTGGTTTTACTCGTAGGATGTATCATCCGGATGTGCCCTGAGACCGAGATATGTGCAGCTCCTATCAGGATTTGTCGGCACAATCAGGCGGCTTTGCTGGATTTGTTTTATTACTGTCGAAATGTCTTGTAGTCCGGGATTCCGAGACTGATCGGGTCTTCCCGGTAGAAGGAATATCCTTCGTTGACCGTGAGAGCTTATAATGGGCTAAGTTGGGACACCCCTGCAGGGTATTATCTTTCGAAAGCCGTGCCCGCGGTTATGCGGCAGATGGGAATTTGTTAATGTCCGGTTGTAGAAAACCCGAAGTTGACCTTAATTAAAACACATCAACCGCGTGTGTAACCGTGATGGTCTCTTCTCGGCGGAGTCCGGGAAGTGAACACGGTGTTGGAGTTATGTTTGGCGTAGGTTGTTCTAGGATCACTTCTTGATCACTTCTAGCTTCACTACCGTGCTTTGCTTCTCTTCTCGCTCTCTTTTGCGTTGTTAGCCACCATATATGCTAGTCGCTTGCTGCAGCTCCACCTCACCACTTTGTCCTACCTTTAAGCTTAAATAGTCTTGATCTCGCGGGTGTGAGATTGCTGAGTCCCCGTGACTCACAGATTCTACCAAAACAGTTTCAGGTGCCGACGATGCCAGTGCAGATGACGCTACCGAGCTCAAGTGGGAGTTCGACGAGGAACATGGTCGTTACTATGTGTCTTTTCCTGATGATCAGTAGTGGAGCCCAGTTGGGACGATCGGGGATCTGTGTAGCATTTGGGGTAGTCTTCTTTCATTTTGGTTCTGTAGTCGGACCTTGAGTGTAATCTGGATGATGAATGTTTATTTATGTATTGTGTGAAGTGGCGACTATAAGCCAACTATGTATCTCTTTCCCTTATGTATTACATGGGTCGTGTGAAGATTACCTCACTTGCGACATTGCTTTCAATGCGGTTATGCCTCTAAGTCGTGCTTCGACACGTGGGAGATATAGCCGCATCGAGGGCGTTACAACCTTGTACTCACTCTCTACATGTCATCCCAGTCTTGGTATTCTTGTGGTTTTCCGTGGTTTGCTCTGGCTAGTGGATGCACCTGTGTTATCTAACCTTGTTTATGCAGGTTCATTCCATCCTAAGCCAACTCAAGACTACAAGGTAAGTATATGCATTAGAATAATGAGTATGAGGAATTCTTGCTTTTGTACATACTGTTTGCAAGAAGGACTCATAAGCATGAAGGTATTTCTCTTAATAATCTTTTGCTCTGATGCATATGGCCAAGATACATGTAACACATTGCCTTCTCTGTCATGGTTATGCTCGCACATGCCTCTATATCTTATATTTACATGATTGCATACATGTAGGGGGAGCCTATGCTTGTTACATGTTCTTTCAAAGCTTTACTTGCCATTCTTTGTATCTTTATCTAAAGCTTTGATGTATGTTGCCATCAATTACCAAAAAGGGGGAGATTGAAAGCACAAGTGCTCCTCAGGTGGTTTTGGTAATTAATGTCAACATATCTCTTGTTGGACTAACACTTTTATCTAGTATATTTCAGATAAGTTCAACAATGGAGTGGCATGGACTAAAGGTTGTGGGAACTCCTTCAAGATGCTAAGGACAAAGGATTGGCTAAAGCTTCAAGCTCAAGACTCTTCATTTTACACTTTTAGTGATCCAATATCACATTGAGTCTATAGGAAAAGCCAATACTATCAAGAAGGGATGAGGTGTTGCTTAATGAGCCTTTTGCTCCATGTTCTTAATGATATGCTCCAAAACCCTCAGCTACTTTCCCACTTCCACATATGACCTAAACCCTAAGCCAAACTCGGTCCTACCAATTCTTTCTATCCGGCGCCACCGAGTTTTTATATGTCATAAGCCACTGCCAAAACCCTAGCAAATCGGTTCTACCGATAGGGATCTCGGTCTCATCGAGATGGGATTGCAATCTCACTGTGTATGTCCATTGTCAAAATCGGTCTCACCGAGTTTAGGCAATCGGTACTACCGAGATTACAATGCAAACTCTCTGGATAAATCATTACCAAAATCGGTCCAACCGAGTTTAGTAATCGGCCCCATCGAGTTTGCCTGACCAACTCTCTGGTTAGCTAATTACCAAATCGGTCTCACCGAGTTTGTGTAATCGGTCTCACCGAGATTACGTTATGCCCAAACCCTAACCATATCGGTCCTACCGAGATGCATGTCAGTCCCACCGAAAAACTCTTACGGTCACTAGGTTTACCTTTTCTGTGTGATCGAGTTTGTTGATTCGGTCCCACCGAGATTGGTAAATTGTGTGTAACGGTTGGATTTTAAGTGGAGGCTATATATACCCCTCCACCTCCTCTTCATTCGCGGAGAGAGCCATCAGAACACATCTGCACTTCCAACTCATATGTTCTGAGAGAGAACCACCTACTCATGTGTTGAGACCAAGATATTCCATTCCTACCATATGAATCTTGATCTCTAGCCTTCCCCAAGCTGCTTTCCACTCAAATCTTCTTTCTACCGAATCCAAATCCTGTGAGAGAGAGTTGAGTGTTGGGGAGACTATCATTTGAAGCACAAGAGCAAGGAGTTCATCATCAACACACCATTTGTTACTTCTTGGAGAGTGGTGTCTCCTAGATTGGCTAGGTGTCACTTGGGAGCCTCCGACAAGATTGTGGAGTTGAACCAATGAGTTTGTAAGGGCAAGGAGATCGCCTACTTCGTGAAGATCTACCGCTAGTGAGGCAAGTCCTTCGTGGGCGATGACCATGGTGGGATAGACAAGGTTGCTTCTTCGTGGACCCTTCGTGGGTGGAGCCCTCCGTGGACTCGCGCAACCGTTACCCTTCGTGGGTTGAAGTCTCCACTAACGTGGATGTAGGATAGCACCACCTATCCGAACCACGGGAAAAACATCCGTGTCTCCAATTGCGTTTGAATTCTCCAAACCCTTCTCTTTACATTCTCGCAAGTTGCATGCTTTACTTTTCGCTGCCTATATACTCTTTGCATGCTTGCTTGATATGTATTGTATGGGCTGAAATTGTGCCTAAAACTTCACTCAAACCAAAAAGGCTTAAAAACTGCAACTTTAGTACTAAGTGTCTAATCACCCCCCCTCTAGACACACCTACTCCTAGATCCTACACGTACCGATTTGCCCCTTGCTGACGGACGCGCACGACCGATCTTGCCATTTCGTTGGGCGCCCACGGGAGCTCCACGTCGGTGGCACACTGGAGCTTATTGGCCCACCTTCACGCAGCGACGAGGCACCCATCGCCTATGACCTTCCTCTCGAAGTACCCGTCTTCGTACACCTCCTCGGCACGACGAAGCGCCCGCCCCTAAAGCTCCGCCGCCTCCTTTTTCCAGGTGGCATCACGGGCTTAATAGGCCGCTTGGTACCTGGCTTCCTCCTCCGCCATCTCCTTCTTGAACGCCACTTGCCTGGCTTTCTCAGCCGGCGGTAGCGACTTCCACGGGCAAAGACTGTATTGGCCCCAAAACCAATCGAAAGTTGGGGGGTCCGGCGCAACCTCGTCAGGCGGCTCATAGGGGCCTCGTCGCTGCTAATCGAGTGAGCGTCCTCGGGGGGCGGCGACTCCTCGTCGGCGCGTGGGCAGACCGACGACGCCATGGAAGAGATTTGAGAGACAGAGAGAGAGAGAGAGATAGAGAGAGAGGGCGAGCAAGGGGAGGATGTAGTGAGAATGCAGGTGGGACGACGTGAGCAAGGTAGTATTTATTGGCGGCCGAATTCTAGATCGACGGGGACAGTACACACACCTGTCGTCGGAATTTACGAGTACTGTAGTATGAATTACACACAATTCCCGCAGCAAATCCATGTGTGAACATAATAGATGAAGGTTTCCAATATAGAACCATGTCTGATTAATGATCCCCGCCAATCACCTACCAAACCACGAGCCGCGAGATAGAGTGCCAATCATGTGGGGGCCGGTTGTCTTGCTAGATCTTTACATTTTATTTTTTGAACACTAGATATTTACATCGTCTGATGATTTTTTAACTCGCACACAAGTACACAAAAATATGATTTTTTTTAAAACCATTTTGGTTAGGCGTTGCACGTAGATGTAGTTCAAATTTGAATTATGGTCATTAAATGGTTAGAAAATCACTTTAATGTCTTTAAAAGGTCAAATGACCCCTGAGAATTTCCTAAATTTCACATGACAGTTGTATCAGTGCACATTAAACGTAGGAAAAAAATTGAAGGCCATAAGAGGAAGCTATCTCCCGTCCGTCAGCAAACATGCATTGTTCCCCCGTGGAACCACGAACCTTCTAGTGAGTTGCTCCGGTTTGTGAGGGGTGTGTGTGTCCAAACTTTTGTCAAACAGGCCAAATTTTTTACCACATCATCTTGGTGGCATGACATTAAATCAAGCAATGTTTCATGTTTTTCTGATCATTTTTTAATTTTTTGGAATTAAAATGCCATGGCATGCACTCCATGCATGTGCCCATGCCTTGACATCAATATGTTTGAAATTTCCTTCTAATTTACTGCACATGGAATCAACTTGCACACAAGTACACAAAAATATGATTTTTCAAACCGTTTTGGTTAGGCGTTGCATGTACATGTAGTTCAAATTTGAATTACGGTCATTAAATGGTTAGAAAATCACTTAAATGTCTTTAGAAGGTCAAATGACCCCTGAAATTTACCAAATTTTCACATGACAGTTGCACGTTAAACGTAATTTGAAGGCCGTAAGAGGAAGCTATCTCCCGTTCGTCATCAAACATGCATTGTTCCCTCACGGAACCACGAACCTTCTAGCGAGTTGCTCCGGTTTGTGAGGGGGGTGTGTCCAAACGTTCGTCAAACATGCCAATTTCTTTACCACATCATCTTGGTGGCATGACTTTACATCAACCAAGGTTTCATGTGTTTCTGATTATTTTTCTATTTTTTTTAATTAAAATGCCATGTCACTCCATGCATACGCATGCATGTGTCCATGTCGTGAGACAAATATGTTTAAAAATTCTTTCTAATTTACTGCACATGGAATTAACTCGCACACAAGTACACATATATGATTTTTCAAACCGTTATGGTTAGGCTTTGCATGTAGATGTAGTTCAAATTTGAATTACGGTCATTACATGGTTAGAAAATCACTTAAATTCCTTTAAAAGGTCAAATGACCACTAGAATTTTCTAAAATTTCACATTACAGTTGTAGTAGTGCATGTTAGACGTAGAAAAAATTTGAAAGCCGTAAGAGGAAGCTATCTCCCGTTCGTCATCAAACATGCATTGTTCCCTCTCGGAACCCCGAACCTTCTAGCGAGTTGCTCAGGTTTGTTAGGGGCATGTGTCCAGACGTTCATTAAACATGCCAATTTCTTTACCACATCATCTTGGTGGCATGACTTCACATCAACCAAGGTTTCATGTGTTTCTGATCATTTTTCTATTTTTTTGAATTAAAATGCCATGTCACTCCATGCATACTTATGCACGTGTCCATGTCCCGATACCAATATGTTTGAAAATTCTTTCTAATTTACTACACATGGAATTAACTCGCACACAAGTACACAGATATGATTTTTCAAACCGTTTTGGTTAGGCGTTGCATGTAGATGTAGTTCAAATTCGAATTACGGTCATTAAATGGTTAAAATCACATAAATGTCATTAAAAGGTCAAAAGACCCCTAGAATTTTCCAAAATTTCACATTACCGTTGTAGTAGTGCACGTTAGACATAGAAAAAATTTGAAGGCCGTAAGAGGAAGCTATCTCCCGTTCGTCATCAAACATGCATTGTTCCCTCTCGGAACCACGAACGTTCTAGCGAGTTCCTCCGGTTTGTGAGGGGTGTGTGTCAAAACTTTCATCAAACAAGCCAATTTCTTTACCACATCATCTTGGTGGCTTGACATTACATCAACCAAGGTTTCATGTGTTTCTGATTTTTTTGGAATTAAAATGCCATGCCACTCCATGCATACGTATTCATGCATATGTGTCCATGTCGTGATACAAATATATTTGAAAATTCATTCTAGTTTACTGCACATGGAATTAACTCACACACAAGTACACAAATATGATTTTTCAAACCGTTTTGGTTAGGCGTTGCATGTAGATGTAGTTCAAATTTGAATTGCGGTCATTAAATGGCTAGGAAATCACTTAAATGTCTTTAAAAGGTCAAATGACTCCTAGGATTTTCAAAAATTTCACATTACAGTTGTAGTAGTGCACGTTAGACATAGAAAAAAATTGAAGGCCGTAAGAGGAAGCTATCTCCCGCTCGTCATCAGACATGCATTGTTCCCTCTCGGAACGACAAGCCTTCTAGTGAGTTGTTCCGGTTTGTGAGGGGTGTGTGTCCAAACTTTGGTCAAACATGCCAATTTTTTTACCACATCATCTTGGTGGCATGACATTACATCAACCAAGGTTTCATGTGTTTCTGATTTTTTTATTTTTTGGAATTAAAATGCCATGTCACTCCATGCTTAATTGTGTCATAGCCGTTAGAGCAATATGTTTGAAAATTCCTTCCAATTTACTGCACATGGAATTAGATCGCACACAAGTACATGAAATATGAGTTTTAAAACCGTTATGGTTAGCTGTTGCATGTACATGTAGTTCAAATTTCAATTACGGTCATTAAATGGCTAAAAAATCACTTAAATGTCTTAGAAGGTCAAATGACCCCTGAAATTTTCCAAAATTTGACATGACAGTTGTATTAGTACTACAAAATTTCTTGTTCATTTAAAACACCATCCGTTGGCACTTTATTCCAAATTCGTCTTTCACAGCTAATAAAAAATATCTACAACATCACACACAATTGTTTTCTAGGAACCGTTTGCGATGAAAATATCTGGGTCTATTTAAGTCTCCCTCCTTAAGCTTCGTCGGCTCGTCTCCTCTAGAGACGGCAACCCCCGAACCCATGAATCCCGATCCCCATTCCCGCACCCCCTTCTTGCAAAGATGACGCCGTGGAAACGCTTCGTGAAGGCCCGTACAATGGCCGCGTCCCCCCGAGCGCTGCCGCCCGCGCCGAGAGCGGGGCCGCCCGCGCCGAGAGTGCCGCCGCCGCATTGAGCGCGGCCGCTTCCGCCGAGAGGGCGTCTGCGGTAGCCGAGACGGCTACAGTTGCTGCTGCGAAGGCGGTTGCAAACGCCGAGAGCGCTCGAGCTACCGTCCATGCCGCTGATGTCGCCCTGGCCCGGGTTGACGCCATCCACAGCAAGATCGAGGATGCACACGCCAAGATATTCCAGGCCACCTCAGACTCCAGCATGCAACCCACGTCTGAAAAGGCGGCGGTGGCCATGGAGCACCTGCTTCCTCATGAGGTCGCCGAGCAGGAGCTGGAGATGCAGGAGGCGGCGGAGATCAAGGAACGTCGGGAGGAGGAGTTGCGCGTGGCCAAGGTCAAGGTCGAGGTCGAGAAGAGTCTGTCCGTCGAGGAATCGGCGGTGGAGTACCAACGCGAGCTCTGGCGCAGCCACTACTACGAGTACTACAACCTTGAGGGCGGTGCTGAGGACAAGGACGAGGACGAGGATGCGATCGACTTCAGAAGGGGGGACACAGAGTCCATCAACGGTGGCATGTCGCCAGGACAAGTCTTCGACATCTCATCTCACACCGGCGATGCATAGGCCGGCGCAGCGGCGGATTTTTAATTATGCGTACTTAGGCTTTGTTTTTAATGCTGGTCCTTTGTTAGAGCAATGTTTAGGTCAGCTGGCTCTGTATAATTACTACAATTGCTCGATTCAGTAAGTGTGGTTTGTCTGCTGTACGCTCTTTTGTGTGACCAAATTAGCAAGCAATGTTAATTATGCAATGACTTACTCGGGGAAATTTCCACCAAAATTTGAATTATCAAACTCATCCCATAAGCGTAAAGCAGAAGAATCATTTGCGATGCACACAATCGTTCAAAGTGAATGGTCTGGTGGCACCGCGCGCATTTAAAGTGAATGTGCCCATGCCTTGAGACCAAAATTTGAATTGTCAAACTCATCCCATGCGCGTAAAGCAGAAGAATCGTTTGCGATGCACACAATCGTTCAAAGTGAATGGTCCAGCAGCACCGCGCGCAAAGTGTCCTTCCACATTTCCAAAATTTTGGCCTACCGCCAAAATATCTACCCCCTTCCCCACCCCCTTTTCTCCCCGAACACAAGTCACATTTCCCTTGTTTCCTCCTTCCTCCCTTCCTTGCTAAGCTATAGCCGCTTCCTCGCTCTTGCCGTCTCGCATCCTACCGCCAGGGTCGCCATTGTCTTCTTCAAAGACATCTCCAACGGTTCCTCCTCCGGCGACTACTCCTTCACCACCCGGCTATGCCTCTCTTCTCTCTCATGGGCTATGACTTGGAATGAAGGTTTTTTTACCCGGAGGTCGATTTGAGTCGTTTCTTCCTCTTGTAGCTCCCTAAGACCATCAGTGGCAACGAATGGAGCGGGGTGGATGAAGATCTATCTGCTCGTTGTCACCATCAATCTCCATGCATGAAGCTAGCTGCATTTGATTCTGTGGACAGTGGGAGGAAGTTTCTGGCATGTGCAGAGAAGGTTAGATCCTCTTTCGTTGTTAAAAATCATTTGTTAGATGTGATTCAGACACTGTCACGGTCCCAACCCATTCATACCACACCTTCAACCAAACGCATCCTAAGACAGTGTCACAGTTTGTACCTAGTATCTTAAAATTGCTGCCATCTCATCAAAAGTGCTATTAGAAAATTATTTGGCACCGCTTCAGCAGTTTGTGCAACCAACTTTGGTCCACACATCCGAGCAGCCAAGCAGTAAAATACTAAATCTTTATGGCACGAAGGAACTGGGCATAGGAGCAACTACGTGCTCTAGAGTCCGGGTCCCTGATTATTTTTCCTCTGCATCGGCTCGCCAGTGCAGGGCACCGGTGCGAGATAGCAACAGTTGTCTTTACCCCAGTTTTGGCATATATAGTGGATGGACTTAGTGCGATTAGTTCTATGTTACTAAATTTGTGCATGTACACACCTGTTAGTATCAATTTGTTGTCATCCAAACACTGTCGCTGTGCTGTTGTAGTTATATTTACCTTCCTCATAAAATGTCCAATTTGTTATTTATTGTACATGAGTAAGAACTTGTAGCGTCATTGTAGTTAATTATAACTTCTGATATTCCGGAATTTGGTTGTTGTCTGAGTACCAATTACTTCATTTGCACATTCATCTTTTTGAGAAGATATGTCATAATTAACATATTTCTTCAGTTTTTCAAAATAAGCATTGGTGATTTTCTATGTTGCTATAAACCCATTTCCCTACAATTGTTACTGATCTAGTTTTAAATATTATAGGACGAACGGAAGTGTTCGTACTTGGAGTGGGTTGATCAAGAGTGGCCACAGTCTTTGAAGATGTGGCTAACGAAGCTCTAGAGCATGTATGAGGAAGAGAACACACGTAGGCTTAGAGAAAGTCTTGTCAACGCTGAAGCATATTTCAAGATGCGGGATAAAAAGTTGAAGGTGGAGAATGAGCTCAGATTTTTTAAATCAGACTTTGCTAAGATGGTGTTGGCGAAGGAGGAGGCACTTTCCTAGTAAGCCTGTGCAAAACGGGTTCTTACTGAACTGAAAGCAGAGGTGGATAAGACGAGCCTGGATGATATCGATTAGGGAAATGAATATATTGTTCTTATGAAGCTGAACTAGCTATATGTTGTACTGTGCTGTTTTCATGTAGCTATCGTACTGTGTTGTTATAATATATTTATGTGCCTGATATGAAATTGGCAAACAATTATTCCATACGAAATATGAATTTGCGTAATACTGGAATTATTAATTGTAAACTAATAAACCTGCTAAATATGTCATGGACCTTTGCAAACGGTTCTAGCAGTAAAATCGCTTGCGATGGATAGTGTCGGATGTGGGGTTCCGGCAAAACCCTTAAGGTTCAAACTCTGGGGTGCGTGCGAAGCTCTTCCCTCCTACCGATCCACGCCCTAGCTCACTGAGATCTCGCGGATGAACTCGACGAACTCGAAAACACAGAAAGACATGAGATTTATACTGGTTCGGGCCACCGTTGTGGTGTAATACCCTACTCCATTGTGTGTGTGGTGGATTGCCTCTTGGGCTGATGATGAACAGTACAAGGGGAAGAACAGCCTCCTGAGGTTGAGGTGTTCTTGTGCTTGTCGAACTTGTGCGGGTGTGGACTCTATCAGTTCAACCTCCTCCCTACTGTGGTGGCTAGGTCTACTTATACATGCCCTGGTCCTCTTCCCAAATATTGAGCGAGAAGGGAGCCAACAACGGCGGGCATATTTGAAGGGGGACAGCTAGTACAAGCTATCCTGACAAAAGCGGTCTTCGCCTGCAAAAGGCTCTGGTGGTGATGCCGTCTTGGGCTCCACGAAGACCTTCGTCTTGCCGTCCTTCTGGTCTTGGTCTCATTGCACCGATATGGTAACCTTTGCGTGATGTCTCGGTACTCCTCTCCTGCGCTTGCCTCCTTAGCACCAAAGAGGAAACAAGGATGCTACGCGTGCTGGCGCCCACCTGATCCCGATCGTCATGGCTCACGTCATTTGAGCCTCGCGAGGTTTGCCCCGCCTTGATATCTCCGCTCCTCATGAGCCTGCCTGGCTAGGCCACTCCCGAGGAGGTCTTGTGTCGTCCCCCTCGCGAGGCTTGGCCCCTCGCGTGGGTCTTGGATGCCTTGTTGATGAAGATGGGCCGTACGGCCCGCTAGCTTAGCCACGCCATGGGCCGCAGGCAGGCAAGTATGGGGACTCCCGTTCCCAGAACACCGACAGTAGCCCCCGGGCCCAAGGTGCGCTCGGGCTTGGCTTCACCGCGAAGCCAAGTGTCAAGGACGGAGCGCCGCGGGCCCCAAAAGCCTGCGGCCTTGGTTGACGCGGGGCGGTTGAATGGACGTGGGTGTCTCCGCTTCCCCACGCGGCCTCGGCAACTGCTAGACAAAAGGCTAGCGCAGACAGTGCTTGCCTTCATTGCTTCTTCATCGTCTCGCTCTAGATCCCCTTTCTCGCTTCTCTCCTTCGGTACCTCCAGATCTGCCCCAACCTTGCTCTGCACTCGCGACATATGGCGCCACGCAAGGCCCAGTCCTCCTCAGCGCCGGCTTGGTACGAGCCGGCTCTTGAAGCGCCCACTGTCACATAGAAAAGCCTCGCCTCCACACGCTTGCTGATGGTGGGGGAAAGCAATGAATGGGGGGAGACGGAGCTTCGGCTTGCCTCTGACGCACCGGAGCCTAAGGGGAACACCTTTTCCCCCTTCTTCTCGAGCAACATTGTCGTCGGGTTCGTTCCCGCCTTCTCTGATTTCTTTTATGAGGTCCTCAACCATTATGGGCTGCAGGCGCTGCACCTCCATCCCAACTATGTCCTCCTCCTGTCCATCTTCGCCTACTACTACGAGGCGTATTTGGGCGTGATGCCGTCTGTGGCGCTCCTGCGCCACTTATTCTTCCTTTGTGTCAGCGAGGGACACGTCTCCGGGTGCGCCAATTTCGTTTCATCTGGCAAGGCCAACTCAATCTCGAGCATCGGGAAGAGGGCCAACAAAATCCGGGCCAAATGGGTCATGATGGACGCCAAGCGCGCCCATCTGCGCCTGACACTGACGTCGGAGGCGCCCCAGTCCAACAAGGGGTGGCTTCGCGTAGAGCTTGCCGACGAGCGGGAGTTGCCGGTGCTGGCGCAGATGGAGGCTGACCTGAAGCCTGGCAACGCGAAGGCGGCGAAGGTCACAGGGGCCATGCTTCTGAGGGAGTTCTTAATGCTGTGCGTCGCCCCGCTTCAGGCGCGTGCGCGTCCCTTGTGGGAGCTTGGGGTGATGAAGACAAGACCCGCCTGAGACAGGGGGCCCTTCCTGGTGCCTAACTGGCTACTGTCCTGCGCCTCCTGGTTGGGGAGAACCAGGTGTACCCGCCGAGTGCCTTCACTCCTTTGTACCTCCGCGAGGATTGGGAGCCGCTTGTGCTTTCCAGGCCGACCTTCGACGCGCGCGGGCTGGTGCCGCCAGCGCTCGCAGGGGCTCCCGCGCCACCGGATCCGGTAGAGGTGTCCTCTGATGAGTCCCGTGGGGAGGAGGAAGAAGAGGTGGACTCGGAGAAGACTCTAGAGGAGGTGGGGGAGACTCCTTCTTTGAGCAAGGCCGAGCTCCTCCGTGCCTTGCCCGATGATGCCGAGGCCGACGCTCGCCAGGAGGAGAGGGGGCAGCCCCTCATCCCGACGAGGGGTAGGTCGTCGCTAGTGCCTCGCGATGCCGCTTCCGTCTCGACGCCTCCTGGGGCTGGCTCTGGCTCTTCCTCCGCACCGCCTGCCGCCGCCAGAGCCCGCACGCCTGCTCCTCAGGTCCCCATGCTGTCAGGCTTCAGTCTCCCCAAGCGAAAATATGTTGCGGTGGATCGGTAAGTGCCTTGAACTTTGTCCTGTCCCTGCTTGTAGTCGTCGTTTCCTCACGCTCACCCTTGGTTGATCAGGCCGGTGCCTTCGGCGAAGAAAAGGAAGGAGGATGCGACGGCCGCGCCTCCCTCTGCAGGGAAGGGAGGCAGCAGCAGCATCTGCACTTCCCCAACCCGGTCACCCTCGCAAAGCCAAGGAGGGCATTGCCGTGTGGAATCAGCCCCCATGCCCCCACCGGCTCCGGAGGTGCCGGTGTCTGGCTTGGCTAGAGAGGTCCCGACTGCTCCGGAACCTGCAGCCTCCCAGGCCTTGGTGATGGCGTCGGCTCCTCCTACTGCTGCACCTCCACTCCCTGGTTCTTCTGCTCCTGCCGTTGTTCTGGAACGTGCCCTTTCAGAGATGACTCAGTTGCAGGCACATCTCCTGGGCGCAGACCCACGCCTGGTGGCTTGGCGCCTGGAGCTGGCCTCTTGCTGGCTTCACTCCGACTTGGCGGTTCGCGCGACGCTGAGCCAGGCCGCTGCGTCTTCCGAGAAGGAGAAGCAAAGTGCCGCCAACACTGCAGCTAATCATGAGACAGCGCTAAAAGACGCCAAGGCCGCCCGTGAACGCTGCCAAGCACTAGAGGACGAGTTGCAGGGCCTGCGCGACAAGCACGCCGAAGAAGCGTGCAACCGCCTAGGAAAGGAGGAGGAGGTGAAGGCCCGGGAGGACGCCATCAAGAACCGTGACGCTGAGCTGGCGGAGTTGGGGAAGACACAAGCCGCTGAACGCAACCGGTTGGAAGGGCTGGAGCAGAAGGTGAAGGCGGAGGAGGCCGATCTTGATGCCAAGGCGTGAGTCCTGGCCGAAGACCGCGTGGCCTTTGCCGACCTCGAGGAGAGATCTCGGAAGGCGCTGAAGACGCTCTATGATCACGGTCTGGAGAAGCCGCTGGCCACTGATGAGGACGGACCCGCCCGGCTGCTTCCTCTCTTGGTGAAGGCGCTCGAGGAAGTCGTTGATGGCGTCGGTCCTATGGTGGAGGCAGAGGCTTGCGTCCTGTCTTTAGCTGCATTGACCCGCGTTTTCAGCCACCTGCACCTTCGCGACCCCAACGCTTGCCTTGACGAGCTGCTAGAGCCTATGACTGAGGATCACTGCGAAGCCGCCGCCGCAGCTGTGCAAAGTCAGGTGGAGGCCCTGCTGGAGAAGTTCCACGGCTTTGCCTCCTCACCCTTGTCTGGCGATGATGCCGACCCTGCGGCTGGTGGTGCAGGTGAAGACGTCGCTACCCGGGATGGAACACCTTCTGCAGGCGACGGCGGTCTCCAGGGGTGACCCGCGACTAGTTTCCTGTTTCGCTCCTGCAACATGCATCAGGCCTCATGGAGGCGTTTAGACTTTTCATTTGATATTGTGAGGACAATATGTTTTTAATATTTGCTTCGAGATTTGCAATTTTCTTCCTATCCGCTTTGTGTTCTGCGTCGGCAGAGCCCGGCCCCGCGCATACCTCAACTGCCATTGGGCCGACCGGAGACCAGGACGGACCAAGGAGTAAGGGGCTATGTGACCAGTTAGGCTCCTGAGTCGCGATGCTCAGGAGTCCCCCTTGATGCGCAAATAGCTTATAGGGAGAGTATGCAAGGATAGACCAATGTTCTACGTCGGCGAGCCCGGCCCCGCGCATACCTCAACCACCGTTGGGCCGACCGGAGACCAGGACAGACCAAGGAGTGAGGGGCTACGTGGCCAGTTAGGCTCCTGAGTCACGATGCTCAAGAGTCCCCCTTGACGTGCAAACAATCCCCATACCTTCCCTCGTCGAGGCCTCGGGAGGGTCGTGCGATGACCAGGTCCAGGAGACCTGTTTGGGCGGCGTGCGCTTGGGCGTGACCCGAGACCAGCCCCCAGGCCCGGAAGACCTGGTTGGGTGGCGTACGCTTGGGTGTGACCTGAGCGCAGCCCCCTCGCACGGCTATCCCGAGGGGAGGTGTTGCGGTGAGGCCAGACGCTAAGCTCTCGGGCTCCCTGAGGTTGGTACAACCATGGAGCCGCCCTCAGTTGTTTACGGGCATATCCACTCCTCGGCAGTGTCGACGGCGAGCGCGGAGCATGGTGCTTCCACTTGTGCGTGGGAGGGCCCCCCCTCTGCGAGGAGCCCCCGGGGCCTATACAGCCCCGCCCTGACACGTGGCTTGCACGACAGGGCTGCGAGGTGTATTTGGGCACTCGTGAGCCAGTGCGGGACTCACGAGGCCCTACCTCAAGGCGGGTTGCACCCGGTCTTGAGTCTTTGATGGCTGTGTGCTCCTGCTAGACGGTTAGGTGCAAGAGCTCTACGTCCTTAGGTCCCGGCCCTCGAGCGAGCTCAGCCGCCGCTGGTATGCCAGGTCGCGATGCCGTGGTCAAGGCCAGGGGGTGAGGGTTGGAGAGCCAGTAAGAGCTCCTGAGTCGCGATGCTCAGGAGCCCCCTTTTAACGCTCAAGCGGATTGCATGGGGCGAATGGACCCGTGGTGGGTGCTATCGGGCAGTTGAATATCATAATCAGGTCAAGCATGGAAGGCAAATCAGCTTGGGTAAATGCAGAAAGATACATGCCACTGGGTCAGGACCAAGCGGCTTGGGGATGATGCAGCCCGAGGGGAGCCCCCAACAAGGTAAGCTAAGACATAAGCAAAAGTGATACACGCCACCAGGACGGACCCATGCGGCCTGGGAATAATGCAACCCAAGGGGCGCTCCCAGCTTAAACGAGCTTGGAAGATGTCACCTGGTTCTGTAGACAAAGTAGAGTTGGGGCAGCTGATGGTACGCGGCGAAGGAGCGGCTCCTCACGAGCCACCGGGGCCCTGAGCCTCGGGAGCCTTCGGGGGTTCATGTGGTTCCCTGAAGACCGTCTCCATATCTTGTTGGATGGCGTGGAACCTGGCCTCCTGAGCCGCCAGGACACGCCACATGTTGTGCTGATAGGCTGACGCCATGCTCGGCAAGCCAAAGGGCATGCGAACGTAGCTGTGTGGTGGGCCCTCGCAACGGCCCACACGCAAAGGCCAAAAATGCTCCTGAATTGTGGCCCTGTTGAGCCCTGGGACGTCGATGCAGACACGCAGCCCAACATCCTCGCCTGGATGGGGAGCTGCGCCTGGTGAGTGGCGGTCGCCGCGCATGGCCCTTGCTTCTTGCAGTTCCTGAGTGGTCTTGGTGATGAACTCCTGAGCGGTGGGCATCCCTTGCCCTGTGTTCTCCTGAGGGAAACTTGCCGCAAAGCACGCCTCCAAGTGGTGCCCGAGCGCCTCCCTTGTGAGGTTGGCAAGGTCTGAGGCCCTCCAGAAGAGAGCCCCCGAGCCCTGCCCGAGGAGGGCGCCGGGCGCGCCTTCCTATGCGACGGAGGGAGGCGCCCCTGGAGAGGGCGCTGATCCTGACGAGGTTTCAGCTGCAACGCCACCCTCCTGAGGCCTGGCACGGCGCAACTGCTTCTTCTTGGGGATGGCTTCCGGAGGGCCCTCACTTCTGCTGTCGGGGTCGTCAATTGCTACGGCTTGGAAGGCGTGCTCGAGGGAGCACACCGCATCTCTCTCTTCACATGGGATCGTGATGATTCCGCCTCTTCCCGGCATCTTGAGGACGTTGTAGCCGTGGTGGGTGACGACCATGAACTTGGCCAGGGCCGGATACCCGAGGATGGCGTGTACGGCAGGCGGATGTGCGCGACGTCGAAGTCGATGAGCTCGGTGCGGTAGTTCTTGCGCTCCCCGAATGTGACAGGCAGGCGGACCTGCCCTATCGGTGTAGTGGAGCCGTCGGTCACTCCTGAGAAAGGCTTGGTAGGCTGAAGCTGCTCATATGGCACTTGGAGGTTGTCAAACGTGTCGACGGACAAGACGTTGAGCCCTGCGCAGCCGTCAATGAGGGTCTTGGTGACTTGCACATTGCTGATGACTAGGGAGCAGAGCATCGGGAGGGCGCCAGCGGTGGCTACGCACTTGAGTTGATCTGCCGAGTTGAAAGTGATGGCGCATTGGGACCACCTGAGCGGGCGTGTGGCCTTGAGCTTGGGGAGCACCACGTTTACTTCACGAATGAATTGTTTGAAGATGCGTTGAGAGGCTGGGGCCTGCGCGCCGCCCAAGATGTAGGCGATAGCACGTGGCTCCTGGAAGCCCCCGGCCCCCTCGTCCTGATGGTGATCGTCGTTCCTTCTTGGTGGTGGCGGCAGCGGGGGAAGACCGGCGTTTCCCTGAGGGCGATCCTCACAAGGCTGATCCCTCTAGGGGCCCTCACGAGGATGGTCCTGCCAGCGGTCCTCACGAGGCCTGTCGCACCACTCCTGGCGCGGGCCACGGTCGTCCCAGCGTCCGCCTCCACGTCCTCCACCACGTCCTCCTCCACGGCCGTAGCCCCGGTCACTGCGCTCGGGGCATCGACCGAAACGTCCTTCGCGAATGGCTCTGAGCTCTTGACAGTCGCTGGTGTTGTGGGTGTTCAAGTTGTAGAAGGCGCAGAACGGTCGACTGTTCTTGGATGACTCGGGCTGATCTCTGCCCCGCTTGGTGTCCGGCTCCACTGCGAGCACAACTGCTTCCTTGCACTTCACGTCCTTGGCCTTGGCCTTCTTCTCCTCCACACCCGCATCTGGCAGCTCGAGGAGGGAAAGACGCCCCTTCTCAGCTCTTGCGCACTTGGTTGCCAGGTTGAACAACTCCTGAGACGTGCACAACTCCTCATGGATAGCGAGCTCTTCCTTCATCTTGACGTCACAGACGCCGTCAGAGAACGCGGAGATGATGGCCTCGTCCGTGACCTTCGGGATCTTGAGGCGAGTGTTGTTGAAGCACTGGATGTACTTCTGGAGGGTCTCTCCTAGTTGTTGCTTGATGCGGCGCAGGTCGCCCATGGCCGGAGGGCGGTCGCGAGTGCCCTGGAAGTTGGCGACGAAGCGGCCGCGCATCTCATCCTAGTGGCAGGTCGAGCCATGCTGCAGGTTCAGGAGCCAGGAGCGGGCTCCATCCTTGAGAGCCATGGGGAACCAGTTCTTCATGACTTTCTCATTGCCGTTGGCAGCGTCGATGCTCAGCTCGTAGAGCTGCAGGAACTCCGCGGGGTCGGCGGTGCCATCGTGACGAGGGGGCAGATCTTGCTTGAACTTGCCCGGCCAAGCGACGCTACGCAGCTCGGGGGTGAAGGCGCGGCAGCCGGCCGTGGTTGTCGGGGCCCGCCTCGGAGGTGGAGTTTGGTCTTGGTGAGGTCCATGTGCCACCACTACGGGCAGCGCACGGTCTTGAAGAGGCGGCGCGGGGAGCGCGGGTGCAGCTTCTCATGGCCGAGGGATTTGTTGGCAGCTTCTCTCTTCATGCGCGGGCACCGGGTGTGGCGGATCACGCCGTGGGGCAGCGCGCCTTGGCGCCAAGGCGCAGTCTTGAGGCAGAGGTGGCGGGGTGCGTCATGAACCACGTCGCCTGGGGTTGGCGGAGGGTGAGGCAGAGAGATGGACGACGCTGGGGATCCCCTTGCGCGCGGACGAGCTCGGCGACACGGTCTAGCCACTCCTCGTAGAGATCGTCAACCGGGCGGTAGCGCAGGAGCTCGTTCGCGGCGAGGAGTGCGGCGCGCGCCTCCATGGAAGCGCGGCGCGCGTGAGACGAAGAACCGGCCGGTGTCAGCAATGGAGTGGCGATGCGGCCATCCTGCCGCATCGATGGGTGCAGCGAGGACGCTTGCTGCTCGTTCCCCGCCAGGCCGGTGACGGCGTTGGCGGTGGGAGACGAAGAGTGGCGCGACGGCCCGCCGACAGGAGCCGTCTGGGTGACGCAGGTGGTGAGAGCAGCCTGGCGCTCAGCTCGAGCACGGCTAGCGTCCGTCATGGAGTCGACGAGCGACGGAGCGACGAACCCCTGGAAGGGAAACTACGACACACCCCTACCTGGCGCACCAAATGTCGGATGTGGGGTTCTGGCAAAACCCTTAAGGTTCGAACTCTGGGGTGCGCGCGAAGCTCTTCCCTCCTACCGATCCACGCCCTAGCTCACTGAGATCTCGCGGACGAACTGGACGAACTCGAAAACACAGAAAGACACGAGATTTATACTAGTTCGAGCCACCGTTGTGGTGTAATACCCTACTCCAGTGTGTGTGTGGTGGATTGCCTCTTGGGCTGATGATGAACAGTACAAGGGGAAGAACAGCCTCCTGAGGTTGAGGTGTTCTTGTGCTTGTCGAACTTGTGCGAGTGAGGACTCTATCAGTTCAACCTCCTCCCTACCGTGGTGGCTAGGTCTACTTATATAGGCCCTAGACCTCTTCCCAAATATTGAGCGGGAAGGGAGCCAACAACGGCGGGCAAATTTGGAGGGGGACAACTAGTACAAGCTATCCTAACAAAAGCGGTCTTCGCCTGCAAAAGGCTCTAGTGGTGACGCTGTCTTGGGCTCCACGATGACCTCCGTCTTGCCGTCCTTCTGGTCTTGGTCTCATTGCACCGATATGGCAACCTTTGCCTGATGCCTCGGTACTCCTCGCCCGCGCTTGCCTCCTTAGCACCAAAGAGGAAACAAGGACGCTGTGCATGCTGGCGCCCGCCTGACGCCCGCCAGATCCCGATCATCATGGCTCATGTCATTTGAGCCTCGCGAGGTTTTCCCCACCTTGATATGTTCGCTCCTCGTGCGCCTGCCTGGCTAGGCCACTCCCGAGGAGGTCTTGTGTCGTTCGCCTCGCGAGGCTTGGCCCCTCGCGAGGGTCTTGGATGCCTTGTTGATGAAGATGGGCCGTATGACCCGCTAGCTTAGCCACGCCGTGGGCTGCAGGCAGGCAAGTCTGGGGACCCCCGTTCCCAGAACACCGGCAGATAGCTCAATGCCACATAGTTTTCTTCATCAAATCGTGTGTGATATAGTTGATAAAAGCAAACAGTTAACCAAGGAAGACCGTGTGTGATAGTTACACCTTTCACACACGAGCCTACACATAATACTGTGTGGGATGTACGTCCGAACATAAACGTTTTCCCTGGATTGACTGTGTGGGATGTACATAAGAACGAAAACGTATTCCTTGGATTGACTGTGTGTGATATACATACGAATATAAATGTTTTTCTGGGATTCACCGTGTGGGATGTACATACCTACGGAAATGATTTTCTCGGATTACCGTGTGGGATATACATACCTACGAAAATGATTTTCTTGGATTACCGTGTGGGATGTACATATCTACGGAAATGATTGGGTTTCGATGCCTCGCTCGATCGCACACGGCCCCAGCCTGGGTCCTAGGAGGGCCTATCCCCGACGATTTCTTGGTCGTGTGGGAAGGACACCCTATCTCACACACTCACTTGGCGACGTTTCCAAATATCATCGTGGAAAGGGGTTAAAAACCATTTGTTTAGGACTGACGCGCACCAATGAGAAGAAAAAAATAGAATAACATTATTCTATTTTTTCTTCTTCTCCTCTATTCCTTCTTCTTCTCCTCTTTTTTCTTCTTCTTTTTCATCTTCTTATTTATTTCTCCTCTTCTTCCTCTCCTCTTCTTCTCCTTCTTCTTCTCCTTCTTCCTCTTCTTATTTCCCTTTTTCCTCTCCTTCTTTTTCTTCAAATATGAACATATACATAAATGACTCTGATCATACACAATTTTCCTATACATACACAATATTAACATATACATAAATTGACAAACAAAATTCTATGAACAAAAAAATTCATAAAAATTCTACGAACAAAATTACAACAGAAAAAATCATAAAAAATTTATGAACAAAATTACAACAGAAAAAATCATAAAAATTCTATAAAAAAATTGAAATATTCTTTGCATATGAACATACAAACATTTGCATATTCTACAATAACATCACAAAAAAATCTATGAACATAAAAAATTCTAACTTTTTCATATTCTTTGCATATGAACATAAATACATCATCATCATCATCATCATCATCATCATCATCATCATCATCATCATCTACTACAAATAAAAAATAATCTATGAACAGGGGCCGTCGTCGGCGTCAGGGCGGGCGGCGGTGTTGGGGCGTAGGGGGGGAGGAGGAGAGGAGGGGGAACGGCGAGGTGCGGCTCACAGTGTAGGGGAAAGGCGGCGAGGTCGGGGCAGGGCTCGGCATGCGAAGGCGAGGTCGGGGCAGGGCGCGCGGCGAGGTCGGGGCAGGCCTCGGTGATGGTGAGTTCAGGGCAGGGTGCGTCGAGGTCGGGGCAGGGCGACAGAGATGGCGGACGGGGGAAGGGCAGCCTGGCGATGTCGATGACCTCGGCATCGTTGGGCACAAACTGACGATGAAATCTGAAAAAACGCTAAGTGTTGCTTACATAGCAAAGTCTTTGGTCCCAGTTTATGGCACAAACCGGGACCAATGCCCCTCTTTAGTCCCGGTTCGTTCCACCAACCGGGACCAAAGGTCTCTTTTCAGCAGCCTAAAGGGCGGGAAGCAGAGGCCTTTGGTCCCGGTTGGTAGCACCAACCGGGATTAAAGGGAGGCATTGGTCCCGGTTGGTGCCACAAGCCGGTACCAATGCCACCCTTTAGTCCCGGTTGGTGCTACCAACCGGGACCAAAGGCCTTGTGCTGCCCGTGCCCAAATGTTTAGTCCCACCTCGCTAGTTGAGAGGAGCTCGGAGTGGTTTATAAGCCCCACTACGGCCGCCCTCTCGAGCTCCTCTCAAATGCAGGCTTACTTGGCCTAATCACACACTACGCTACCTGTGGGCCTACTGGGCCTGCTGCGGGCCTGAATCCTGGCCCATGGTTGGGTTTCTAGTCGTATTCAGGCCATGGTGGCCCAGTAGGTGGCATTTTTTTATTTTTTCCAGTTTTTTGTTTTCTTTTTTGCTTTATTTGTTTTGTTTTGTTTCTACTTACAGCAAAATACTTACTGTTTTTCACTGATTCTTTTTGCTTTTAGGTAATAAAAATTATAAACTTTCTGTTAGTGCCATTAGTTTTCCAATTTGAATAGTTTAAATTTGAATTTTTGCAATTTGTGTAATCACTAGTTTGTGAATAACTTTACTATAAAAATTGATTTTTGTGTGATTATTTTTCCAGCTATTTAATATTACTGCATTTTATCATTATATCCAATTTGGTAATTTTTAGGTTATTTGAAATATCTGTTTTAATCAAAAACAGATTTTGTTATTTAGTTTGCTATTAAAGTTTCAAACAAAAAATTTCTTTATGAAAATTCTTTTTGCTATTAATATTTTTAAAAAATACTTTGATAATATTAGTTGCATAAATTTTATATAATTTTAGTTTCAAAAATACTAGAGGTTTATAAAAGCTTTTTAGTTGATTCCTTTTGCTATTAGAGTTTCATTAAAGTTTTCTAGTTCATTCTTTTTGCTATTAGAGTTTCATTAAAGTTTTCTAATTCATTCTTTTAGTTCATTATTTTTGCTATTAGATTTTCATAAAAGTTTTCTAGTTCATTCCTTTTTATATTAGTTCATTATTTGAGCTAAATGACCCTGAAATTGAAAGCACTTCAAATAAAGTCTGAAGAGGTTGAAAATTGGCATGATATCATCATTTCACCCACATAGCATGTGCAAAAAAGTTAAGTGGGTTACGGCAAAAACTGGATGCACTTCGTGTACAAAACGGACAATCTCTTTCGAAATATCTGGGTTTCAGACAAAAACTCATCTGTTACAAAGGGATTTCATTTTTTTGAACTTATTGGAACTCTAGACTTTTTGTGTGTTCAAAATGCACAATTCAAAGCCACATCATCATTTTTCAACCCTTTTTGACTTCATTTGTTATTTTTCATGCATTTACTGATTTTTTTGCGCTAAATGACCCTGAAATTGAAAAGCACTACAAATGAACTCTCAGAAGGTTGAAAGTTGGCATGGTATCATCATTTCACCCACATAGCATGTTCTAAAAAGTTGAGAGGGTTACGGAAAAAACTGGACGCACTTCGTGTACAAAACGGAGAATCTCTTTCGTTTATATGGAAACTCGCCTGTTACAAAGGGATTTCATTTGTTCGAACCTATTTGAACTCCAGACTTTTTGTGTGTTCAAAATGCACCATTCAAATCCACATTATCAATTTTCAACCCTTTCTGACTTCATTTGTTATTTTTCATGCATTTACTGATTTTTTTGAGCTATATGACCCTGAAATTGAAAAGTACTTCAAATGAACTCTGAAGAGGTTGAAAATTGGCATGGTATGATCATTTCACCCACCTAGCATGTGCTAAAAAGTTGAGAGGGTTACGGCAAAAACTTGATGCACTACGTGTACAAAACGGTCAATCTCTTTCGAAGTATGAGTGTTTCAGACAAAAACTCATCTGTTAGAAAGGGATTTCATTTTTTGAACTTATTTGAACTCCAGACTTTTTGTGTGTTCAAAATGCACCATTCAAAGACATATCATCAATTTTCAACCCTTTCTGACTTCATTTGTTATTTTTCATGCATTTACTGATTTTTTGAGCTATATGAGCCTGAAATTGAAAAGCACTTCAAATGAACTCTGCAAAGGTTGAAAATTGGCATGGTATCATCATTTAACCCACATAGCATGTGCTAAAAAGTTGAGAGGGTTACGAAAACAACTGGATGCACTTTTTGTACAAAACGGACAATCTCTTTCGAAGTATCAGGGTTTCATACGGAAACTCGTCTGTTACAAAAGGCATTTCATTTCTTCACATGTAACTGTAGTGATATTCTATATCAAAGGCATCATCATAATAGTTGTGGAGAGAAAGTCTTCACTTTTTCTTCGCTTGTGTCCTTTGCTTATTGCGCCGTAACCATGGATATTCTTCATCGCTTAACAGGGTGCTTGGGCCAGCCTTGACTTTGAAGGGATGAATTTCATGAAACTTTTCATAATCTTCAGACATGTCTGTCTTGCCCTCCAATCCCACGATGTCTCTTTTTCCTAAAAGAACCGTGTGGCGCTTTGGCTCATCGTATGATGTATTCGCTTCCTTATGTTTTCTTTTTCTTGGTTTGGTAGACATGTCCTTCACATAGAAAACCTGCACCAGATCATTAGCTAGGACGAATGGTTCCTTTGTGTACCTAAGATTGTTCAGATCCAATGTTGTCATTCCGTACTGTGGGTCTACCTGTACCCCTCCTCCTGATAGATTGATGCATTTGCACTTAAACAAAGAGACCTTAAAATCATGTCTGTAGTCAAGTTCCCATATGTCCACTATGTAACCATAATATGTGTCCTTTCCCCTTTTGGTAGCTGCATCAAAGCGGACACCGCTGTTTTGATTGGTGCTCTTTTGATCTTGGGCTATCGTGTAAAATGTATTCCCATTTATCTCGTATCCTTTGTAAGTCAATACAGTCGAAGATGGTCCCGTGGACAACGAGTACAACTCATCAGAAACAGTGTTGTCACCTCTGAGACGTGTTTCCAACCAACCGCCGAAAGTCCTCATGTGTTCACATGTAATCCAGTTGAGGGAGTCCTGGATTAGGGGGTATCCGGACGGCCGAACTATAACCTTTGGCCGGACTATTGGACTATGGAGATACAAGATTGAAGACTTCGTCCCGTGTCCGGATGGGACTCTCCTTGGCGTGGAAGGCAAGCTTGGCAATACGGATATGTAGATCTCCTTCCTTGTAACCGACTTTGTGTAACCCTAGCCCCCTCCGGTGTCTATATAAACCGGGGGGTTTAGTCCGTAGAACAACAACAACATCAACAACAATCATACCATAGGCTAGCTTCTAGGGTTTAGCCTCTCTGATTTCGTGGTAGATCTACTCTTGTACTACCCATATCATCAATATTAATCAAGCAGGAGTAGGGTTTTACCTCCATCGAGAGGGCCCGAACCTGGGTAAAAACATCATGTCCCTTGTCTCCTGTTACCATCCGCCTACACGCACAGTTCGGGACCCCCTACTCGCCGCCGGTTTTGACACCGACACCAGTCGTCACACTGCTCCGGGTGTTTGGAGCACAGAATGTTCTTGTGTTCATCGACATACGGGGTCACAAGATAGAGTTCTGTAGAACTGTATAGTGTGCTTGAGACCAAGAATGCCCGTCCCTACATATTATTGAGTCCCCTCCTAGTGTGCCTTTTCCAGTCAGTCTCCCCTCATACCGCGACTGAGGGAGACCAATCTTCTTAAGGCCAGGAATGAAGTCAACACAAAACCTAATGACATCCTCTATTTGATGGCCCATGGAGATGCTTCCTTCTGGCCTAGCGCGGTTACGGACCTATTTCTTTAGGACTCCCATGAACCTCTCAAAGGGGAACATATTGTGTAGAAATACAGGGCCTTGAATGACAATCTCGTCGACTAGATGAACTAGGATGTGCGTCATGATATTGAAGAAGGATGGTGGGAACACCAGCTCTAAACTGACAAGACATTGCACCACATCACTCAGCCGTGGTAGAATTTCTGGATCGATCACCTTCTGAGAGATTGCATTGAGAAATGCACATAGCTTCACAATGGCTAATCGAAAGTTTTCCGGTAGAAGCCCCCTCAATGCAACCGGAAGCAGTTGCGTCATAATCACATGGGAGTCATTTGACCTTAGGTTCTGGAACTTTTTCTCTGCCATATTTATTATTCCCTTTATATTCGACGAGAAGCCAGACGGGACCTTCATACTGAGCAGGCATTCAAAGAAGATTTCCTTCTCTTCTTTGGTAAGAGCGTAGCTGGCAGGACCTTCATACTGCTTTGGAGGCATGCCGTCTTTTTCGTGCAAACGTTGCAGGTCTTCCCATGCCTCCGGTGTATCTTTTGTCTTCCCATACATGCCCAAGAAGCCTAGTAGATTCACGCAAAGGTTCGTCATCATGTGCATCACGTCGATTGAAGAGCGGACCTCTAGGTCTTTCCAGTAGGGTAGGTCCCAAAATATAGATTTCTTCTTCCACATGGGTGCGCGTTCCTTAGTGTCATTCGGAACAGATAGTCTGCCGGGACCCTTTCCAAATATTACATGTAAATCATTGACCATAGCAAGTACATGATCACCAGTACACATGGCGGGCTTCTTCCGTTGATCTGCCTCGCCTGTGAAATGCTTCCCTTTCTTTCGACATTGATGGTTGTCGGAAGAAATCGACGATGCCCTAGGTACACATTCTTCCTGCATTTGTCCAGGTATATACTTTCGGTGTCAGCTAAATAGTGCGTGCATGTGTGGTATCCCTTGTTTGTCTGTCCTGAAAGGTTACTGAGAGCAGGCCAACCATTGATGGTTACAAACATCAACGCATGCAGGTCAAATTCCTCCTGACTGTGCTCATCCCACACATGTACACTGTTTCCATCCTACAACTATAAAATTTCTTCAACTAATGGCCTTAGGTACACATCAATGTCGTTGCCGGGTTGCTTAGGGCCTTGGATGAGTACTGGCATCATAATGAACTTCCGCTTCATGCACAACCAAGGAAGAAGGTTATAAATACATAGAGTCACATGCCAGGTGCTGTGATTGCTGCTTTGCTCCCCAAAAGGATTAATGCCATCCACACTTAAACCAAACCATACGTTCCTTGCGTCACCTGCAAACTCCTCCCAGTACTTTTTCTCGATTTTTCTCCACCGCGACCCGTCAGCGGGTGCTCTCAACTTCCCGTCTTTCTTACGGTCCTCTCTGTGCCATCGCATCAACTTGGCATGCTTTTTTTTCTTCTGAATAGACATTTCAACCATGGTATTATAGGAGCATACCACATCACCTTCGCAGGAACTCTCTTCCTGGGGGGCTCGCCGTCAACATCACCAGGGTCATCTTGTTTGATCTTATACCGCAATGCATCGCATACCGGGCATGCGTTCAAATCCTCGTATGCATCGCGGTAGAGGATGCAGTCATTAGGGCATGCATGTATCTTCTGCACCTCCAATCCTAGAGGGCATACAACCTTCTTTGCTGCATACGTACTGTCGGGCAATTCGTTATCCTTTGGAAGCTTCTTCTTCAATATTTTCAGTATCTTCTCAAATCCTTTGTCAGGCAATACTGCAGCAATTCCAGTACGGTACCGAGCTTTGTGTTGCCATCTTCGCAATTGGGGTACAATCCTTTTTTGTGATCCTCTAACATGCGATTGAACTTAAGCTTCTCCTTTTCACTTTCTTACTGTCTCTTTGCATCAACAATGACCCAGCGGAGATCATCATCGGGCACATCGTCTGGTTCATCTTGATCTTCAGCTTCCCCCGTTGCAGCATCACCGTATTCATGGGGCACATAGTTGTCATCATCCTCTTCTTCTTCTTCGTCTTCCATCATAACCCCTATTTCTCCGTGCTTGGTCCAAACATTATAGTGTGGCATGAAACCCTTATAAAGCAGGTGGCTGTGAAGGATTTTCCGGTCAGAGTAAGACTTCGTATTCCCACATATAGGGCATGGACAACACATACAACCATTCCGCTTGTTTGCCTCGGCAACTTCGAGAAAATTATGCACGCCCTTAATGTACTCGGAGGTGCGTCTATCATCGTACATCCATTGCTGGTTCATCTGCGTGCATTATATATAATTAAGTGTGTCAAAAACCATTACAAAACATCATGAATAGATAAGTGACCAAATTAATAGAAGTTCATCATCACATTAAAACGAAAGTACATACATAGTTCTCATTGAACAACATATAGCTCTCCCGAGCATATAATTAAACCATACACTGAAACTATGTAAAACATTTCAATGCAACAATAAATGCGATCATAGTCGCAACCAAGGTAACAATTGATCCATTGACATAATGATACCAAGCCTCGATATGAATGGCATATTTTCTAATCTTTCTAATCTTCAAGCGCATTGCATCCATCTTGATCTTGTGATCATCGATGACATCCACAGCATGCAACTCCAATATCATCTTCTCCTCCTTAATTCTTTTAATTTTTTCTTCAAGTAATTGTTTTCTTCTTCAACTAAATTTAACCTCTCGACAATAGGGTCGGTTGGAATTACTGGTTCACATACCTCCTAGATAAAAAAAATATGTCACGTTGGTCGGCATAATTGTCATAAACAATAAATGAACCAATTAGTTATAAAAGATAATATATACCATATCCGAATCATAGACAGGACGAGGGCCGACGGGGGTGGATACCAAAACCATCGCACTATATAATAACAAACAATAATAAAAGTAAGAAAATTATACAAGTATCTATCTAGATCATACAAGTAAGAATTTTTTCCTTTTAGAAAGAAGATAAGAACAAGAGGCTCACCACGGTGGAGCCGCCGACGAGATGCGTGGGCGATCGACGGCGGTGAAGACAGGGACGAGACGTGACGGGCCGCTAAACCTAGACAGATCTTGAGGAAAATGGAGCATGGAGGTCGAGCTTGGAGAGGAGAAAGCTTAAGTAGTGTGGCTCGGGCATTTCACCGAACACCTCATGTGCATAGGAGGTGAGCTAGAGCACCACAAAGCCCACCCCTCGCCGGCCAGAAAAAACAGAGCAGTGGAGTGCTTTGCTCGCGGGCGAGGGGGTATATATAGGCACCTCATTGGTCTCGGTTGGTAGCTGGAACCGGAACTAAAGGCCCTCCTTTGGTCCCGGTTCCAGACACGAACCGGAACCAATAGTTGTGGGCCAGTAGCGAGGCCCATTGGTCCCGATTTGTGTCTGGAACCGGGACCAAAGGGGACAGATGAACCGGGACCGATGCCGCACAAGGCCCGGCCACCCCCCTGGGCGCACGAACCGGGACCTATTCCCCCATTGGTCCCAGTTCGTGACTGAACCGGGACTAATGGGCTGGCCAGGCCTGTATCAAAGCCCCGTTTTCTACTAGTGAGGTGATTACCACGAGTCTGAATTGTTGAAAGCAACAAACTGACTGTGTGTAGCTTAGATGGTCAGGTTCCCTTGTTGAAACCTGCTCATTCGGGTTAAATTTCTAGATTTGGCATGGGTGCCTTCATTTTTCTGGATTTATTTCAAGATTTATAAGTTTTTTCTTTCAATAGTAAGCGACGCTTCCATCGATAGCGAGAAGTTTATGGTGACTTTGTAAATCTCAAGACACTTCAGCTAAGTTTCCTGGAGGTGTCATGGGCGTAGAATGTGAATGCATTCATTCACATGGTTTAACGTATGTGCGTTGTGTTTCAAAAAGGGAAAAACTGATTATTTTTTAGGGTTAGAAAAGGAACTGATGAGAGGAAGAGGATTTGGAGCACTCGGTGCTCCAGCCCTTATATGAGTATTAAATTAAAAAGAATCTGGAAAATGAAAAAACTTGGAATTTTGGGATATGAAACCATGTGAAGTTTCAGGACAAAATACCAGAGAACGTGTTCTCAATAAAAAATAAAAAAATCTCATGTATTGAAAATAACTGTTTGGATGGATCGTAGGTTGGACTGTATTTTCTTCGGCATGGATACATTTGCTAATATATTTTCACGAAACTTCACACGGGAGTAAATTGGGCACACATGTTTGATATTCCCAAGTTCCAGATTTTTCTTGAATTTTGCTGATATTTTTTGAAATTAATATTCAAATGAAGCCCACTCATGCAATTAAATAGGTTGCTGATGGGCGCCCATGGAGGGCCCATAGCATAATCCTTTTGCTTTCATGTATCGTTATCACAATTGCTTCTTGAATATAAGCGAGAGCTATATCTCGCTTGTACCGAGATAGAAGGAGCTTTCATCTGAAGCATCCATAGTAACGGGCCGGCTCATTAGCGCACATTTATAAAAAGTAAAGAAGAAACAGGGAGAAGCCAGCGAACGAACCCAGGTCTCACTGATGCTGCATTGCGCTGCAAGCCACTTACTCACTATCGGGGTCGTGGTAAAACAGTAGGCCTCGACTAACTTAAGGTAAAAGAGCCGGTTTTTCACTGGTTTTCCGGGGTTTTTGTATTTTTCTTTGTTTTTTCAAAGGTTTTCTTTGTTTCTTTCTCGGTTTTCATCATTTTTTCCTTTATTCTTTCTACGGTTTTGTTTGTTTGTTTCTCATTTTCATTATTTTTTGTTTTGTCTCAGTTTCACTGTTTTACTATGCGCATTTTCGTTATATATCTAATATATTTTCTAATACACGCTGCAAGCCACTTACTCACTATCGGGGTCGTGGTAAAACAGTAGGCCTCGACTAACTTAAGGTAAAAGAGCCGGTTTTTCACTGGTTTTCCGGGGTTTTTGTATTTTTCTTTGTTTTTTCAAAGGTTTTCTTTGTTTCTTTCTCGGTTTTCATCATTTTTTCCTTTATTCTTTCTACGGTTTTGTTTGTTTGTTTCTCATTTTCATTATTTTTTGTTTTGTCTCAGTTTCACTGTTTTACTATGCGCATTTTCGTTATATATCTAATATATTTTCTAATACATGTTTAATTTTTAAATACAAGATTAACATTTTTTAATACACAGACAACATTTCTTTCTACATACATTTAATATTTTTCAAGTGCTTGATTAGAATTTTTGAGATAGAAGATTAACTTTATTGGAATACATGGTCACCATTTTTATAGACATTTAAGACATTTCAAATGCTTTATTAATTTTTTCCAAATATAAGTTAAATACTTTTCAAATACATGGTCAACATTTTTATATAAACATTTAACATTTTTCAAATGCTTCATTACCATTTTTGAAACACTTGTTTAACATTTTCTCAAATTCTTGGGTTAATATTTTTTAATCCATGTTCATTTTTTTTCACACACATTTTATATTTTTTTTGTATATATGGGAAACATTTTCTGTATACACGTTTTTTTTTCAAATGCTTGGTTAACATTTGATTCAATCGTTTCAAACATCGGCTCCTATATCGACGTTTCTCCTCGAGCAACATTGGCTGGCGGAGGCCAAATCTACGGTGAGCGCGTGAACGAGGATGCCGTGGTCGTCATGGCCACGACGAACCCTAACTTCCTCACCGAGTAGCAGGCGCTCTATGAGGTCTCCACGCTCAATCCGCTACTCGCATCGCACAGGAGGCGTAGTCGGACGCGGACGCGGAGGTATGCTACTTCTTGAGCTTGCGTTGATTTTTTCCTTGAAGAGGAAAGCGTAATGCAGCAAAGTAGAGATAAGTATTTCCCTCAGTTTGAGAACCAAGGTATCAATCCAGTAGGAGGTACACGCAAGTCTCCAATCTATGCACCTGCACAAACAATCAAACACTTGCATCCAACGCGATAAAGAGGTTGTCAATCCCTTCACTGTCACTTGCAAGGATGAGATCTGATAGAGATGGATACAAAAGAATACTAAAACGTAAAACAAAATAAAGTAAATAAATTGTAGCAAGGTATTTTTGGGTTCTTTGGTTTATAGATATGAAAATATATGATGGAGAATAGACCCAGAGGCCATAGGTTTCACTACAGGTCTCTCTCTTGAAAGAAAACATACGGTGGGTGAACAAATTACTGTCGAGCAATTGATAGAAAAGCGCAAAGTTATGACAATTTCCAAGGCAACAATTATGAATATAGGCATCACGTCTGTGTCAACTAGACCGACTCCTGCCTGCATGTACTACTATTACTCCACACATCGACCGCTATCCAACATGCATCTAGAGTATTAAGTTCATAAGAATAGAGTAATGCCTTCAATAATATGACATGATGTAGAGGGATAAACTAAAGCAATATGATGAGAAATCCATCTTTTTATTCTTGATGGCAACAATACAATACAATACATGCCTCGCTACCCCTACTTTATCACTAGGTGGGGACACCGCAATATTTAACCCAAAACTAAGCACCTCTCCCATTGCAAGAAGAACCAATCTAGTTGGCCAAAACAAACCGATAATTCGAAGAGAAATACAAAGATATCAAATCATGCATATAAGAATTCAGAAGAGACTCAAATAAAATTCATAGATAATCAGATCATAAATCCACAATTCATCGGATCTCGACAAACACACCGCAAAAGAATATTACATCGGATATAACTTCAAGAACATCGAGGAGAACATTGTATTGAAGATCAAAGAGAGAGAAAAGTCATCTAGCTACTAACTATGGACCCATAGGTCTGTGGTAAACTACCCACGCTTCATCGGAAGGGCAATAGGGTTGATGTAGAAGCCCTCTGTGATCGAATGCCCCTCCGGCAGGGTGCCGGAAAAAGCCCCAAGATGGGATCTCACGGGAACAGAAGGTTACAGCGGTGGAAAAGTATTTTGGTGGACGCTTCTGGTGGTTCGGGAATATTTTAGGATTTATAGAGCTGAGATGGAGGTCGGTGGACTCCCGAGGGGCCTACAAGCCAGCCCCCCCAGGGCGCGCCCTGAGGGCTTGTGGTTCCCTCGGACTCTTATGGCCCTCTCCCCAAGTCTTTTGGTTGTCTTCTGGTCCAAGAAAAATCATCATGAATGTTTTATTCCATTTGGACTCCGTTTGATATTCCCTTTCTGTAAAACTAAAAAACAAGGAAAAAAAACAAAAACTGACACTAGGCTCTAGGTTAATAGGTTAGTCCCAAAAATAATATAAAATAGCATATTAATGCATATAAAACATCCAAAACAGATAATACAATAACATGAAACAATTAAAAATTATAGATACGTTGGAGACGTATCAAGCATCACCAAGCTTAATTCCTAGTCGTCCTCGAGTAGGTAAATGATAAAAAACAGAATTTTTAATGTGGAATGCTACCTAACATATTTATCCATGTAATCTTCTTTATTGTGGCATGAATATTCAGATCCATAAGATTCAAAACAAAAGTTTAACATTGACATAAAAACAATAATACTTCAAGCATACTAATAAAGCAATCATGTCTTCTCAAAATAACGCGGCCAAAGAAAGTTATCCATATATATAAATCATATAGTCTGGCTATACTCCATCTTCATCACACGAAGTATTTAATCATGCACAACCCCTATGACAAGCCAAGCAATTGTTTCATACTTTTGGTGTTCTCAAACTTTTTCAACTTTCACGCAATACATGAGCGTGAGCCATGGATATTGCACTATAGGTGGAATACAATATGGTGGTTGTGAAGAAGACAAAAAGAAGGAGAAAGTCTCACATCAACTAGGCGTATTATCTGGATATGGAGATGCCCACCATTAGATATCAATTTGAATGAGTAGGAATTGCCATGCAACGTATGCCCTAGAGCTATAAGTGTTTGAAAGCTAAAAAAGAAACTAAGTGGGTGTGCATTGTGACGCCTTCGATTCAATCATACACTAATCATACACGCAAATGTGTACGATCAAGATCAAGGACTCACGGGAAGATATCACAACACAACTCTAGACACAAATTAAAATAATACAAGCTTTATATTACAAGCCATGGGCCTCGAGGGCTCGAATACATAAGCTCGAATACACAAGAGTCAACGGAAGCAACAATATCCGAGTACAGACATAAGTTGAATAGGGATGCCTTAAGAAGGCTAGCACAAAAGCAACACGATGAAAGAGGCAAGGCCTCCTGCCTAGGAGCCTCCTAACTACTCCTGGTCGTCGGCAGTCTTCACGTAACAGTAGGCACCCTCGGGGTAGCAGTAGTCGTCTGTGGTGTCGTCTGACTCCTGGACTCCACCATCTGGTTGCCGCATCGGAGAAGAATGGTAAGAGTTGGAAAATGGGGAGGAAAGCAACCGTGAGTACTCATCCAAAGTACTCGCAAACAAGGATCTACACTACATATGCATCGGTGTCAATGAAAAGGGTTGTATCTGTGGACTGAACTGCAGAATGCCAGAAGAGAAGGGGGAAATCCTAGCCTATCAAAGACTAGCATCTTCAAGCCGCTCCAAGCATCATGCAGCATCAGAAGAGATAAGAGTAGCATAAAGTAAAGTAGTAGTAGTGTTATCAACCTCGGCCAGAGATCCTTTCATGACTCCCTGCGAGAAAGCAATCCCAGAGCCATACTATCCATTTCTCATCACAATCCATTTCTCATCACAAGTATCCAGTTCTAGTTGTATCGATCGGGATACAACTCCAAGTGTCCGTTACCGTAGGACAGGCTATCGATAGATGTTTTCTTCCCTGCAGGGGTGCACCAACTTACCCACCACGCTCGATTAACTCCGGCCGGACACACTTTCCTGGGTCATGCCCGGCCTCGGCCAAACAATACGCCGCAACCCGACCTAGGCTTAATAGAGAGGTCAACATGTCGGACTAAACCTATGCCCCCAGGGGTCATGGGCCATCGCCCCGGGAACTCCTGCACGTTGCGAACGCGGCCGGTGAGCAGACCTAGCTACCTCCTTAAAAAAGGCAGGTGCTTACCAGTCCAACCCGGTGCGCGCCGTTTAGTCGCTGACATCTATTAAGCTTCGGCTGATGCATACGACGCAGAATGCCCATACTATGCCCACGTGATGGTTAGTGCAATCAGGCCAGAGGCCCGTCGGATCAAATATCCAAATCGTAGTGAATTAGGAACACGCGGTAACAAGTAGAGACTCACGAAAGTTGTGACCCCGTCGCCCCATCTCGAGGACTTGTGGCAAGGGCTAAGAATGCCCCGCCACGCCTCGTAATTATCTCGCGGGCACCCTCCAGGTCAACCCGACTCCTCATCACTCACAATTAAGCTCGCGCTGGTACCCCTCAGGGCCGACCCGTCTTTAGTGACATGGTTAAGTGTGAAGTCATAGTAACCATAGTAACTGTGTGTCTAACACCAAGGGGAAAGTGATGTGCGGTGCCGTGGCCTGGTCTTCGATCCCGTTGATCGGGTCTTCTTATAATCCAGCGGGGCAGTCGGGACAAAGTGGGGGTCTCTGATGGGTCTCTACCTAGCCTATACTAAACAGTTTAGGATAAGCAGGTAGGTAACAACAGCAGGTTACAAAAAGAGGCTATGCATCAGAATAGGAGCAAACAATAACAGTAGAAAAATCTAATGCAAGCATGAGAGAATGGAATGGGCGATATCGGGATGATCAAGGGGGGGGGGGGCTTGCCTGGAAGCTCTGCTGAAAAGGAAGAAGGTTCGTCATCGACGTAGTCAATCACAGGGGCATCATCGGTCTCGGGGTCTACCAAAGAGAAGAGGGGGAGAAACAATAAATATAAAGCAAACAAAGCATCATAAAGCATAACATGGCAATACGCGGTGCTAGAGGTGAAGTAACGCGGTACTACACGTTAAAGACGGAGAGGGTAAACATTTGGAGGGGTTTTCCTGGTGTTAGGCATTTTCCGGACAGATGAAAGAGAGAGGAAACTTCCATGTTCAGCATGCTAGGGGCATGTGATAGATGAATGGACTGCGTATTCGGATTCGTTGGATTTTTTTGTGCAACTTTCATGTAGAAAACATTTTCATCCGAGTTACGAATTATTTTATATTAATCTCTGAAGTTTAAACAATAATCTGAAATTTCTGGATTTAGTTTTAAAACGAAAATCACACTGGAAACACTAGATGCACCCGGTGTAGTGCACCCACAGTGCACCACCGAGGCTGACATGTGGGGTCAGATGGCCCAGTTGACCGAGCCAACAAAGACAGTCAACAGAGCAAATAGTGTGTGCGGGTCCCGCATGTCAGTGTCCTAATAATTTATAAACTGGTTTTATTTAAGTTAAAATAAGGTGGGACCTACATGTCATATACACCTAAACTAATTAAGCACTAATCATATCCTATTCCTAATCTAACAGGGCCGGCTCCAGTGGCTAGGCACGCACGCACCAGGGGAAGCGACGGCGGCCCTGGCGTCAGGAGGCGAGCATGGGTGGCCGGCAAGCGGGCGGCACCGGCGCCAGGCAAAGGCGAGGCGCAGCTAGCGCGCGGCGGGAGGCGGCGCGCACGCGCCGACGAGGCGAGCTGTAGGCGGGGTGAGCGGCGGACGGCGCGGGCGGGGCGGCCGAGCGCGCGGAGCGCGGTAGCTTAGCGGCACAGCAGGAGGCGAGCGGCGGCAGCGTAGGCAGCAGCGGCGGTGGCAGAAGCAGCAAGCAGCGGTGGCCAGCAGTAGCAGGAGGCGAGCAGCACGGGCAAGCAGCAGCAACAACAAGCAATGGCAGCACGTAGCGACAACAACAGTTAAGAGCAGCAGCAGCTGCAGGGGCATCAGCGGCTCACAAGGAGCAGCAGCAGTGGGCACTTGTGGCGAGCAACAACCAGCAGCAGCATATCGACACAAGGAGAAGAGGCAGAACAACGGCAGCACGCACACACATATGCGTACGCGGGAGCTCGAGCACGAGGTGACAGCACGGCCTACGCCGTGCAAAAAAAGGGGGCAAAAGGGGATCCGAGGGAGGAGCTTAATACGTCTCCAACATATCTATAATTTTTGATTGTTCTAGCTATATTATATTCTGTTTTGGATGATTAATGGGCTTTATTATACAATTTTATATTATTTTTGGGACTAACCTATTAACCGGAGGCCCAGCCCAAATTGCTCCTTTTTGCCTATTTCAGTGTTTCACAGAAAAAGAATATCAAACGGAGTCCAAACGGAACGAAACCTTCGGGAACGTGATTTTCGGAACAAACGTGATCTAGAGGACTTGGAGTTGACGTCAAGCAACAGACGAGGAAGCCACGAGGTAGGGGGGCACGCCTACCCCCCATGGGCGCGCCCTCCACCCTTGTGGGCCCCTCGTGGCTCCACCGACCTACTTCTTCCTCCTATATATACCTACGTACCCCCAAACCATCAGAAGCGCGCACAAAAACCTAATTCCACTGCCACAACCTTCTGTACCCGTGAGATCCCATCTTGGGGCCTTTTCCAGCATCCTGCCGGAGGGGGCATTGATCACGGAGGGCTTCTACATCAACACCATATCCTCTCCGATGAAGTGTGAGTAGTTTACCTCAAACCTTCGGGTCCATAGTTATTAGCTAGATGGCTTCTTCTCTCTCTTTGGATCTCAATACAAACTTCTCCTTGATTCTCTTGGAGATCTATTTGATGTAACTCTTTTTTTGCGGTGTGTTTGTCGAGATCGATGAATTGTGGGTTTATGATCAAGATTATCTATGAACAATATTTGAATCTCCTCTGAATTCTTTTATGTATGATTGGTTATCTTTGCAAGTCTCTTCGAATTATCAGTTCGGTTTGGCCTACTAGATTGATCTTTCTTGCAATGGGAGAAGTGCTTAGCTTTGGGTTCAATCTTGCGGTGTCCTTTCCCAGTGACAGCAGGGGCAGCAAGGCACGTATTGTATTGTTGCCTCGAGGATAAAAATATGGGGTTTATATCATATTGCATGAGTTTATCCCTCTACATCATGTCATCTTGCTTAAAACGTTACTATGTTCTTATGTACTTAATACTCTAGATGCGTGCTGGATAGCGGTCGATGTGTGGAGTAATAGTAGTAGATGCAGAATCGCTTCGGTCTACTTGTCATGGACGTGATGCCTATATACATGATCATACCTAGATATTCTCATAACTATGCTCAATTCTATCAATTTCTTGACAGTAATTCGTTCACCCACCGTAATACTTATGCCATCTTGAGAGAAGCCACTAGTGAAACCTATGGCCCTCGGGTGTATTTCCATCATATTGGTCTTCCGCCAACAAGCTATTTCTATTACCGTTTATTTTTCTTTCTTTACTTTTACTCTTTATCATAAAAATACCAAAAAAATATTATCTTATCATCTCTATCAGATCTCACTGTCGTCAGTGAGCATGAAGGGATTGACAATCCCTTTATCGCGTTGGTTGCGAGGTTCTTATTTGTTTGTGTAGGTGCGTGGGACTCGAGCGTGGTCTCCTACTGGATTGATACCTTGGTTCTCAAAAACTGAGGGAAATACTTACGCTACTTGACTATATCATCCTTTCCTCTTTAAGGGAAAACCAACGCAGTGCTCAAGAGGTAGCAAGAAGGATTTCTAGCACTGTTGCCGGGGAGGCTTACGCCAAGTCAAGTCAAGATTTGTTCTCCCGTCAACCAAGCCATTTCTGGCGCCATTGCCGGGGAGTATACGCACAAGTCAAGACATACTAAGTACCCATCACAAACTCTTATCCCTCGCATTACATTATTTGCTATTTGCCTCTCGTTTTCCTCTCCCCCACTTCACCCTTGCCGTTATATTCGTCTCGTCTTTCCCTTCGCCTCTTTCTCGCTCACTTCTTGTTTGCTCGTGTGTTGGATTGCTTGCTTGTCACGATGGCTCAAGATAATACTAAATTGTGTGACTTTGCCAATACCAACAACAATGATTTTCTTAGCACTCCGATTGCTCCTCTGACCGATGCTGAATCTTGTGAAATTAATGCTGCTTTACTGAATCTTGTCATGAAAGATCAATTCGCCGACCTTCCTAGTGAAGATGCCGCTACCCATCTAAATAGCTTTGCTGATTTGTGTGATAAGAAAAAGAAGAAAGATGTGGACAATGATATTGTTAAGTTGAAACTATTTCCGTTTTTGCTTAGAGATCGTGCTAAAACTTGGTTTTCATCTTTGCCTAAAAATATCATTTATTCTTGGAATAAGTGCAAAGATGCTTTTATCTCTAAGTATTTTCCTCCCGCTAAGATCATCTCTCTTAGAAACGATATTATGAATTTTAAGCAACTTGATCATGAACATGTTGCACAAGCTTGGGAGAGAATGAAATTAATGATACGTAATTGCCCTACTCATGGTTTGAATTTTTGGATGATTATATAAAAAAATTATGCCGGATTGAATTTTGCTTCTAGAAATCTTTTAGATTTGGCCGCGGGAGGCACTTTTATGGAAATCACTTTAGGAGAAGCTACTAAACTCCTAGATAATATTATGGTCAATTATTCTCAATGGCACACCGAAAGATCTACTAATAAAAAGGTGCATGCGATAGAAGAAATTAATGTTTTGAGTGGAAAGATGGATGAACTCATGAAATTGTCTGCTAATAAGCGTGTTTCTTCTGATCCTAATGATATGCCTTTGTCTACCTTGATTGAGAATAATAATGAATCTATGGATGTGAATTTTGTTGGTAGGAATAATTTTGGTAACAACACGTATAGAGGAAACTTTAATCCTAGGCCGTACCCTAGTAATTCCTCTAATAATTATCGTAATTCCTACAACAACTCTTATGGAAATTTCAATAAGATTCCCTCTGAATTTGAGACAAGTGTTAAAGAATTTATGATTTCTCAAAAGAATTTCAATGCTTTGCTTGAAGAAAAATTGCTTAAAGTTGACGAATTGGCTAGGAACGTGGATAGAATTTCTCTTGATGTTGATTCTTTGAAACTTAGATCTATTCCACCTAAGCATGAAATCAATGAGTCTCTCAAAGCTATGAGAATTTCCATTGATGAGTGCAAATAAAGAACCTCTAGGATGCGTGCTAAGAAAGATTACTTTGTGAAAGCGTGTTCTTCTAATTTTTATGAGAATAAAGATGATCTAAAAGTTATTGATTTGTCCCCTATTAAATCTTTGTTTTGCATTATGAATCTTGATAATGATGGGACTGGAGATGAGTCAACATTAGTTAGAAGGCGTCCCAAAAATTCAGAGTTTTTAGATCTTGATGCAAAAATTGGTAAAAGTGGGATTGAAGAGGTCAAAACTTTAGATATCAATGAACCCACTATCTTCGATTTCAAGGAATTTAATTATGATAATTGCTCTTTGATAGATTGTATTTCCTTGTTGCAATCCATGCTAAATTCTCCCCATGCTTATAGTCAAAATAAAGCTTTTACTAAACATATCGTTGATGCTTTAATGCAATCTTATGAAGAAAAACTTGAGTTGGAAGTTACTATCCCCAGAAAACTTTATGATGAGTGGGAACCAACTATTAAAATTAAAATTAAAGATCATGAATGCTATGCTTTGTGTGATTTGGGTGCTAGTGTTTCCACGATTCCAAAAACTTTGTGTGATTTGTTAGGTTTCCTCGAATTTGATGATTGCTCTTTAAACTTACACCTTGCAGATTCCACTATTAAGAAACCTATGGGAAGAATTAATGATGTTCTTATTGTTGCAAATAGGAACTATGTGCCCATAGATTTTATTGTTCTTCATATAGATTGTAATCATTCCTGTCCTATTATTCTTGGTATACCTTTCCTTAGAACGATTGGTGCAATCATTGATATGAAGGAAGGAAATATTAGATTCCAATTTCCGTTAAGGAAAGGCACGGAATACTTCCCTAGAAATAAAATTAAATTTCCATATGAATCTATTATGAGAGCCACTTATGGATTACCTACCAAAGATAGCAATACCTAGAGCTATCCTTACTTTTATGCATAGCTAAAGGGCGTTAAATGATAGCGCTTGTTGGGAGGCAACCCAAATTTTTTAATTTTTTTATTTTTTGCTTTTGTTTAGGAATAAATCTTTGATCTAGTCTCTGGTTATATTTGTTCTTGTGTTTTAATTAGTTTTTGTGCCAAGTTAAACCTATAGGATCTTGTTGGATGATAGTTATTTGATCTTGCTGAAAATTTCAGAAACTTTCTGTTCACGAAAACAATTGTTAAAAATCACCAGAACGTGATAAAATACTGATTCAAATTGCAGAAGATAAATAAAAAAATTATTTAGGTTATCCTATTTTGATAGATGTTTTAGAGTTCCAGAAGTTTGCGTTAGTTACAGATTACTACAGACTGTTGTGTTTTTGACAGATTTTATTTTTTGTGTGTTGTTTGCTTATTTTGATGAATCTATGGCTAGTAAAATAGTTTATAAACCACAAAGAAGTTGGAATACAGTAGGTTTAACACCAATATAAATAAAGAATGAGTTCATTATAGTACCTCGAAGTGGTGTTTTGTTTTCTTTCGCTAACAGAGTTCATGAGATTTTCTGTTGAGTTTTCTGTTGTGAAGTTTTCAAGTTTTGGGCAAAGATTTGATGGATTATGAAACAAGGAGTGGCAAGAGCCTAATCTTCGGGATGCCCAAGGCACCCCAAGGTAAATCCAAGGACACCAAAAAGACAAAGCTTGGGGATGCCCTGAAAGGCATGTAACACCCCGGGTGTCATGCTATATTAAACTCCTATTAATGGTGCCACATCATCATAATTGAATTTTGCTAATCATCACTTTGTCCCAAATCGACCTCAAATTCAAATTTAAAAGACAAGTCAAAATTATTTCTCCTCAAGCTATAAAACTAAAATGTTCGAATACTACTATACAATTTTCTCGATCAATGTCATGTTGAAACCAACTTGGTTTGCCTCACAAATAAATTCCTAGGAAATTAATAAGTGGTCCAAAAGCATTTAAGTTGGCCTTTTCGAAATAAGCAAATATTTATAATTTTCCAAATGATGTGAAACATTGTGTGTGGTCTCAAAATATTGCAATACTGATTATGTGGCCATCTGCACTTTTTACAAAACTCTTTTGCTAACAAATTAATACTTAAAACAATTATAAATACTTTTTTAGAAAACAGAAAAGGGAGAGAGGTGCTACTGAGCACTTTGGCCCATCTAGCTACAGAAAAGGCCCAGCCCACACCCCCACTTGCCTCCTACCCCCGGTACAGTAACAGGGGGGAGCCGTGGCGGCCATCCCATGGCGCCCGGTCTCGTGGCGGCCATCCGCCGCATCCCCGACGCGGATAAGGTCTCCCTCGACGCCCCTCAACCCCCTTGCAACCCTAGACCACCTCACTTTTCCCCTCTCCCGCCCTCTCTCTCGATTTTGGCGGCGCCCAAAACATCCACCGCCATGGCCGCCGTCGCCCTCGCACTCCTGGTCACCCCTGAGCCCAGCTAGTCCGTCCAAGACCCTGTCGTGCTCGGCTACGTCGTCCGCGCCCATCGGACCGAGCCGGGAGCCACCGCTGCATCGCCCACGACGCTGTCTTCTTCCTCTGCCTCGCCAGCGAACCTCATCGATCCCGGCCGTCATTGCTGCTCCCGAACCCCGACGAGCCTTTCTTGCGCTCCAAGGTGAGCTCCCGCTCGAAACCCCTCTCCTTACCGGCCGTTTCCATGCTCGTAGCTGTTGCCGCCATTGTCGTTGCTCTCGCAGGTGCTGCCGATGCTTGACACCGCTGCCGTTGTCCGTTCTCGGACCAGCCGATCGAGCACGCCATCATGCTCGTGGCATCGTGTAGAACTCTCCCAGCCCGTCAACTCTTCACGCGCAAGGCCGTGGCCGCAAACCCACCGAGTCCGAGCTCCGGCGGCCGCCTCTACGCGACGCCGTCGCCATTGGAGGCCGGCTCCGGCCGCTGCCCGCTCCCCTGCTCTACTGCTGATCGCATGCCCAGTCCTGATGGGGGTGGGGGGGGGGGGCAGGGGGGCGATCGCCCCGGGCCCCCGAAGTGGAGGGGCCCCCACCCAGGGATGTATGTAGGCCTGCTGCTAAGTTGAAATCATGTATGGGCTGAAGAAACGTGCTGCTAAATTGGCCCAAGTTACTATGTTGTTGGCCACTAATTACGCACAAGCGTGGTTCATGGATCTGAGTCAGCGATCTTGGAGAGGCGAGCCACTTTACGACTTCTCGCACGCAAGGCATGGTCGGAGGTTGACGCAGGATGGATTTTCGCCTCGCGACCGCCGGAATTAGTTGACGACGGCGGACGAGGAACCACCACCGAGCATGCGCCATGCTGCGCTACTACTCTAGCCGGCGTTTCCCATCAGCCATCAAGGAGATGAAAAAGTGATTCTAGATATAAGGTATTGTGCCCTAACTATTTTGCTTTTCCCATGATAATCAATAAAAAGTTACAAATGATAATTAATATTCGATCTTCATTGATAATTGATTGATTGGCCGTGGTTACTTAACTGATTGAATTACGTGGCATCTTTCTAAGAGTGACCACGTCTGGTGCTAATTGCAACGTACAGATGCTTTCTCATTTAACTGATTGAATCCCCCATCAAAAAAATTAATTGGGTTGTGTCTGGTCTTTGCAATGTTCTATGAACACACAGATGCTAGCACTAGTCAAGGAAAAGAAACTAGTCCAAGATTATGGTTAATTTATTTTTCCTAAAAATGCACTAGATGTGATAGTACTTTCAATTCATCCTCCTAAGCAAATTCATCGGGTGTTAGACCCAAGATTGATCCTTGGGATCGAATAGGAAGCAGGAAAGACGACTAAAAAATCAGTGTCGAGGGCACGCTCTAAGGGGCCCTGAGCGCTACTCTCGCCCCGGGCCCCTAAAATCTGAGGACCGGCCCTGGCTGATCGCTTCTAGCTGCTGCACGAGCCGCTCATGCCGACTGCTGCTGCTCGCGTACGACTGCGCTGCGGCGCCCGTTCCCGACGCGCCTCGCTCGCTCGGCCGCTACTCCCGCTCGCCCCTGCCGTTGCTCCGCTGCTCCTTGTACTACTCATAGTTGCCATGTTTCCGGTACGATGGGAACAAGGAACGGGAACGGGGGACGAGAGTCGGAGGCTGGAAAAAATAGGGTACATCGGGGGTATACATCTCTAGAACGATTTTTCTAAGGCGGAAACGCGATCCAATCAATTCCGGTATGATGAATCCGGTACGGTACCATGGAACGAGGAACGTGAAGACTAAAGTAAATCATCTCCTTCTCAATGAAAATTTTATTAGCAGCCTTGGAGTAATTGGAGAGCAGAATGAGGAGTTATTTAGGGGAGTGGAAAAGAACGGGGCAGAGAGTAAAACAAGGAGTTCGTGATTGATATGGCTGACCTTTTTCTTACTCGACTGATTCAAGAACCAAGACCGTCGAGTCGCTGAACCTGAATCGACGATCCGGCTACGAAAACGCTACCGATCGACCCTCGTTCCCGAATCTGATTCTGGGTCGATGAATCCGGATCGAGGGACGGCCCACCGTTCCCCGTTTCCGGATACTATGGTACTGCTGCTGACGTCGCGTACATGCTGCTCCTGCCGCCTGCTCCTACCCATGGGCACGCCCGCTTGCTCCTCGCGTGCGGACGTCTGCCCGGGCCGTGTCCCTTCCCCTGCTAGCTACTGCGCTGCTCTGCGTGTTGCTGCCGCGCTGCTGAGCTGCTCTAAACGCTGCTCATGCCTCCTACTACTGTCGTTGATTGCTACTGCTGCTTGGTGAGCCGCTGTGCACTCCCATTCTTGCGTGCTCAGCCATGCATCGCTGGCTGCGTATTGCCTAGCGTGCCCGGTCTAATTAGGTTAATGCTAGATTAGTTTTAGCGATTAATTAGTGTAGATTAGTCTATGTGTAGATGACATGTGGGTCCTATTCAATTAGGTTAGTTTTATTTAATCGTTTAGGTACAGGCTATGACATATGGGCCACCCCCTCCCTTTTTGACCAGTCAACTTGACTTGGTCAGCCCGTTTTAAAACAATTCCAAAAAAATTCAGAAAATGATTAAAACTTTAAAAATTCATAGTAATTAAACCGTAGCTCGGATGAAAAAACTTTATACATGAAAGTTGCTCAGAACGACGAGACGAATCTGAACACGCGGTCCGTTTACCTTTCAAATGCCTCTAACTATCTGAACATGGAACTTTACCTCTCCGGTCATCTGTCTGACACAGGCCCGAAACCGGGAAAACATTCCCGGTTGACTTCCCCCTTCACTGGTATCGTGTAGCACCGCGTTAGAACATGTCTAGCTCTATCTGTTGTCGTGTTATGCACTTGCTTGCTATGTATTTACTATTTCTCCCCCTCTTCTCTTCGGTAGACGCCGTCACGATGCTGATGCCCCTGTGATCGACTACATCGTCGTCGACGACCCCTCTCTCTTGCCAAAGCAACCAGGCAAGCCCCCCTTGATCACCAGATATCGCCTACTCTACTCTCTACTGCTTGCATTAGAGTAGTGTAACATGTTACTGCTTTCCGTTTATCCTATCCTGATGCATAGCCTGTCCTTGCTACTACTGTTGTTACCTTTATCTGCAATCCTACATGCCTAGTATAGGATGCTAGTTTTCCATCAGTGGCCCTACATTCTTGTCCGTCTGCTGTGCTATACTATCGGGCCGTGATCACTCGGGAGGTGATCACAGGTGTATACTATATACTTTATACATGATACATGTGGTGACCAAAAACGGGTCAGCTCGTAGGAGTACCCGCGAGTGGATCTTTGTGGCGGAGCGACAAGGCAGGTTGAGACCACCTAGGAGAGAGGTGGGCCTGACCTTGTTCGGCGTTCGCGGATACTTAACACGCTTAACGAGATCTTGGTATTTGATCTGAGTCTGGCTACTGGCCTATACGCACTAATCAACTACGTGGGAAAGATATGGGCACTCGGCGTCGTGGTATCAGCCGAAGCCTTCGTGACGTCAGTGACTGAGCGGCGCCGGTGCGCCATTAGTATCTGGTATACTAATGGCGCACCACTTAGGCCACGGTGCGCCATTAGTATGCCTCCCAGGGCCATTTATACCCAGGTGCTTTGGCATACTAATGGCGCATGACAATGAGATGCGCCATTAGTATAGGCCACCGGTGCGCCATTAGTATAGGCCACGGTGCGCCATTAGTATTTTTGAATTTTGAAGGCGGGAAAATAGTAGTGGCGCACCGTCTAACCCCCACCGTGCGCCATTGCTATTTTTGAATTTTGAATTTGGATCTGGATCGTGATTTTTTTGCCCATTTTTTGCTAGTTTTTTTGCTAGTTTTTTGGCACGATATTATTTCAAATTTTGTTCCTGTTTTTGCATTTTGTACGTTCTTTTGCCGTGTTCTTTTGCCGGAGAGGAGTTCGCCGGAGAGGAGGAGGAGGAGGTCACCGGAGAGGCGCTCGCCTACATCGCCGGAGAGGAGGAGGAGGTCACCGGAGAGGAGTTCACCGAAGCATCGGAGAGGAGGAAGGAGAAACCATGAGGGAATGGGAGGAGAGGAGGGAGGAGGAGCTCACCGGAGAGGAGGGAGGAGAAACCGTGAGGGGAGGGGAGGGGAGGAGAGGAGGGAGGAGGAGGTTCCCTGAGAGGAGGATGTCGCCGGAGAGGAGGAGGAGGTCGCCGGAGAGGAGGAGGAGGAGGTCGCCGGAGAGGAGGACGGTAGTATGGTGGAGGAGAGAAGGGAAGATGGAGTGGAGGAGAGGAGATGGAGTGGAGGAGAAGGAGTGGAGGGGAGGAGATGGAGTGGAGGAGAGGTGGAGTGGAGGAGGTGCGCCCAGCCATATATACGACATACTAATGGCGCACCGTTGGCAGGTGCACCATTAGTAACTTTTTTTTATTTTTTTGATTTATTTTGAATTTTGAAGGCGGGAAGATACTAATGGCGCACCGTGGGTAGGTGCACCATTAGTAACTTTTTTTTTATTTTTTTGACTTATTTTGAATTTTGAAGGCGGGAAGATACTAATGGCGCACCATGGGCAGGTGCGCCATTAGTAATTTTTTTTGACTTATTTTGAATTTTGAAGGCGGGAAGATAGTAATGGCGCACCATGGGTAGGTGCGCCATTAGTAAGTTTGAATATTTTTGAATTTTTTTGCCTCTCGAGATTTTAAAAGCCCTGTAACTTTTTTTCTGTTAGGTTTTTGGGGATTTTAAAAATGTTTAACGGGGTTCCCCCGGTTAAATTTGGATGTAACTTTTCGAGTAGATGATTTTTCATATAAAAAACTTTTCATCCGAGTTAGTATGCAAAAGTTATGCCCATTTTTACAAATTCTCGAGAGATTCTGCAAATGAAGTCGAAATTCATATTTGCAAATTTTCCCAACAACTAGACCACATATCACATGGGAAACTTATTTTCTTTTATTTTTTTTGACATTTTCATCATTTTCTTTTATTTTTTTAAAAACTGAAAAGGCGACGGGGGGGTGCATTCGGTGGAAGTGGTGGCCAAGTTACTAATGGCGCACCGTGGCATGGTGCGCCATTACTAGTTCAACTATTAATGACGCACCACTCCCACGGTGCGCCATTAGTAGAATTGAAAAAAATTTAAAAAATTTCAAACAATTTTTTTTTACTAATGGCGCACCGTGGATGTGGTGCGCCATTACTAGTTCAACTAGTAATGGCGCACCACTCCCACGGTGCGCCATTAGTAGAAATTTTAAATTTTTTTTACTAATGGCGCACCGTGGATGTGGTGCGCCATTAGTATTTGGACACTAATGGCGTACCAACACATGGTGCGCCATTAGTATATAGTAATGGCGCACCACATGTCTGGTGCGCCATTAGTATCAGTTTCATCTATAGCCCTTTTTCAAGTAGTGCTAGGTAGGGCTACGACGTGTTGATCTTCCGAGGCCGGGCATGACCCAGGAAACTATGTCTGGCCAAATGGGATCAAGCGTGTTGGGTTATATGGTGCACCCCTGCAGGGAAGTTAATCTATTCGAATAGCCGTGATCTTCGGTAACAGGACGACTTGGAGTTGTACAATGACCTTATGACAACTAGAACCGGATACTTAATAAAACACACCCTTCCAAGTGCCAGATACAACCCGGTGATCACTATCTAACAGGGCATCAAGGAGGGGATCGCTGGGTAGGATTATGCTATGCGATGCTACTTGGAGGACTTCAGTCTACTCTCTTCTATATGTTGCAAGGCGGAGGCTGTCAGAAGCGTAGTCTTCAACAGGATTAGCTATCCCCCTTTTATTCTGGCATTCTGCAGTTCAGTCCACCGATATGGCCCTTTACACATATATCCATGCATATGTAGTGTAGCTCCTTGCTTGCGAGTACTTTGGATGAGTAGTCACGGTTGCCTTGTTCCCCTTTTCTTTCCCATTTCTCTACCCAATTGCTGCGACCAGACTATGGAGTCCAGGAGCCAGACGCCACCGTCGACGACTCCTACTACACTGGATGTGCCTACTGCTACGTGCAGCCCGCTGACGACGACCAGGAGTAGTTAGGAGGATCCCAGGCAGGAGGCCTGCGCCTCGTTCGATCTGTATCCCAGTTTGTGCTAGCCATCTTATGTCAACTTGTTTAACTTATGTATGTACTCAGATATTGTTGCTTCCGCTAACCCGTCTATGATCGAGCAACTGTATTCGAGCCCTCGAGGCCCCTGGCTTGTATTATGATGCTTGTATGACTTATTTTATGTTTTAGAGTTGTGTTGTGATATCTTCCCGCGAGTCCCTGATCTTGATCGTACACATTTGCGTGCATGATTAGTGTACGATTGAATTGGGGGCGTCACAAGTTGGTATCAGAGCCGACTGCCTGTAGGAATCCCCCTTCCACACTCCTTGGCCGAAGTCGAGTCTAGACATTGCAAAACTTTTACTAACATGGCTGTGTATCTTACGGGCACACGTCGCCATTGGGTGGTAGTAGAATCTTTTATTCCTCGACCTATACTCTAGGATTCTGATCTCTCTTCTAATCAGGTTAAATAATTTTACTAAATCTAAAATTAGGATCTCGTGATCACTTTCACCCGGAGAGCCCCTTATCACAGATGATCGCCTACTGCACCAGAAGATTCCGAAGATACTCTCCGATGTTCTCTAAAGATTTTGTGCCATCTCTTTTGCAATTCCCTCCCATCGATAAACCCCCTAGAGATAACCACGTACACTTGTCCTTCATACAATCATTTCCCGTTGATCTTGTTATTACAAGATACCCCGAAATTTTCTCTATTGTTCTAAAAATCCTTTGAGGTACTGCCTTGCAGTTCTTACCTCATGAATACCCCCTACGGATAATTCCTCGCTCTTATCGAGTATCCATTCTTCCCCCATTGTTCATATGATTCACAAGATACATTGAAATGCGATCTGATCTTCCGGTATCCTCTGCCCGCTATTGATCGGCAACTACTTGACTGCTTGCATTATGGATGCGTTCCATATGGCTAGCAGTATTCATAGTATCCTTTGTCATTGTCATTTTGAGTCCGTTGATTCAATATGTTGTGAATGCTCGCAATCCTCAATCAGGTCATAGAAATCATCCCTCGGGCTCAGACGTCATTTTGAACAGGAGCTAGTTCTCGACCAATCAAATTGTTGTCGATTGTGCCCCTAAGTCTATTCAACTTATCCATCCTTGATCAGAGCATCGGTTTCTGATCCTTCGATTTGGAATCATAATTCCTTTGCATTTAAGTTTCGTATTATTCAGATGATTCCATAACCTGTTGCATTTGCATTCTTTCCTCTTCTGGTTGAGTACCGATACTCACATCAGATCCTTTGTGGACCATCAAGTACTTTGTTGGATTTTATCTGACAACGTCCTTCATATTCAATAGCCTTTTGGAGCCTTTCCTTAGATACATTATGCCTTTGGTAAATTGTATCCTCTGCCTTCTCAACCATGCTCTGCCTTCGAGCTTGTGTTATTTTACTCATGGAGTTTGTGGTATATGTTCCCAAGATGCCCCTATGGGTTGAACCTATGTCTTCCTTAATCCATGTGAACACGAGAGTTTTCACGAGTCATACTCTTCTGGTGTCTTGCGAGATAACATTTCAACACTACAACTTCATCGAAAGCGAGAAGTAAACGAAATGATATGCATTGAAGAAGTGGGAGTCGACCTTGAACTTTGTGTTCATGCCCATGGACACGATGTAGACCTTATCATGGAAGCTTCTCTTAAAATTAATTATCCCCATGGTATAAGATCATCTTATATCTGGGATTTGATCCTTTGCAACCATGGTTCTGACCATGAGTGTTCCCCTTTGATCCCATTTCTCGCACATGTTAAAGTACTTGCCTTCTGTAGATCAATATGCCCGCCCAACCTCTATTATGATCTAGCTTCGAGTATTACCCTTGGTATCTCGAGGATATCATGCCATTGCACTACATCTTATGAACTTTTGATGGAGTACTACCTTACCCTGTCTTTGTCACTTCAAGGGTTCTGGGTTGTTTGTCAACTGAGAACACCGATAAGTGAATCGATTCCGCACTCTGATTCAATAACTCTAAGTAATTTTCATTGCTTACGAGTTTAATAATCCTTCAAGTCATTCCTAGCCTGATCGGTTATATCATTATCGTGCTAAATTTTAACAGTGCTATCGGGTCTTTTTCGGAGCACAATTTTCGACGATGAGCTAAGCTTACGTCGATCTTCCTCATCATATCATTTTGCCTTGAACAACAAGCTTATTTTCGAGTTTGTGTCGTACCCGTGGTTCCAATAACTATTCGCTTCATCATTCCTTTGACTTGATGCCATCGCCGATCGATTACATCTTCATGAAATCTCTCAACAAATGTGTCATGATCATCGTTAACATTTTGATGCTCCTCCAGGATATCAATCGAATTCATGGTGAGAAATACCATCCGTGCCCCTCGATGATTTGGGTTATCATCGACAACATTCTTGCCTCCCCCCAACACAAACTTGTTCATATTAATTTTGGGAATACATCCCTTTTGACATGTCGATGGATTGCTACTGAACCCATCGGCCACCTCCTCATCGTTTCCCTGATAAAATAGCATGATATGTTCTAGAAATTCCGAGGGATCCTTTATGTTCCCAAGGTCCGACCATTACCTGATGACCATGTCAATGCTATCCCAAAGCATGATTGTGGTACTCCGAACCTCTTTAAAACCATTTGGAGGCGCAATGCTAAGTGCTTCTTGATCTATTATCCAAACACCGTTGTATGGGTAGTATCCTAATTCTTCGCTCGCCCCTTTATCAAAATGCCTTTTCACTTAATGTCCTATCATGTATATTATGCTCCGCTTTTCTTTGGGAGATATACTCCAAGTCTTGTGTGAAACACATTTTCCTTTCCATTGGTCTGTTAAGTTTGATAGACACATTTTCCTTTCCGTTGGTCTGTATAATCCGATAATTTGATTTCCCTATCCAATGGTTGTTTAACCTTTCTTGTGGTCTATATGACCTAGGCACTATTAATTCACTTCCTATGAAAACACCTCGGTCTACAACTCTATCAGTGTGACCATGTTATTATTGTTGATGACATTACGGTAACCGCCGATGGACGAGAACTTTGCCAAATGGTCCGCCTCGTTCCAACGAGCAGGAAAATGGTTCTCTTTGTCCCTCACCCTTGGTACCAACGTGTTGCCAACATAATTGACGGGCTATACTCTGACATGCCTTGTTATGATGACTGTGCAAAATATCACCGCACTCTCTATTTTTAATGCACATGGTGGGCCCATAACCCACAGTTCCACAGGATCGAAACCTGACTCTCCTGTACACCCCTGTTTCCATAGTTATTCCTCGCGCGTGGCCTCGTATGTAATTCACAGGCCACCTACCTAGTGATCTATTCTGGTATCAGACGCAATACTTTTTCTCATTCCTCTCAACCCCTTTCACCCTCTGTTTCAGGCAGCGAATGATGCCTACTTGGTTGAAGCTTTTTATTGCACCTTCTTACCTTGCTCTCGATCACTTTCTTGAATTTCAACTCGAGAGATGCCTCTTTGCTACGTTCACTAAGATCGTCCCCAGGTAACTATCTTGTGTTGAGCTCCGTCCTTCCTGAGTTTCCCCCCTTATCTTTTTCGTAAGTACGATGAAGATCCGGAAGGAAGAACGACAACTTCATCATGATGCCCTGATGCAGCGACATGAAGACATCAACGTAAGGGATCAACTTCTTCAACAAGAGCAACCAAGAACGAGAAGATCCGTTAGAATTCCGTAACCAGAACTTTCCCCTTACCTCACCTCTTAAATCTCGAGACGAGATTTCTTGTAGTGGAGGAGATTTGTAACACCCCGGGTGTCATGCTATAATAAACTCCTATTAATGGTGCCACATCATCATAATTGAATTTTGCTAATCATCACTTTGTCCCAAACCTACCTCAAATTCAAATTTAAAAGACAAGTCAAAATTATTTCTCCTCAAGCTATAAAACTAAAATGTTCGAATAGTTCTATACAATTTTCCTGATCAATGTCATGTTGAAACCAGCTTGGTTTGCCTCACAAATAAATTCCTAGAAAATTAATAAGTGGTCCAAAAGCATTTAAATTGGCCTTTTCGAAATAAGCAAATATTTATAATTTTCCAAATGATGTGAAACATTGTGTGTGGTCTCAAAATATTGCAATACTAATTATGTGGCCATCTACACTTTTTCCAAAACTCTTTTGCTAACAAATTAATATACAAAACAATTATAAATATTTTTTTAGAAAACAGAAAAGGGAGAGAGGTGCTACTGGGCACTTTGGCCCAGCTAGCTACAGAAAAGGCCGAGCCCACACCCCCACTTGCCTCATACCTCCGGTACAGTAATAGGAGGGAGCCGTGGCGGCCATCCCATGGCACCCGGACTCGTGGCGGCCATCCGTCGCATCCCCGACGCGGATAAGGTCTCCCTCGACGCCCCTCAACCCCCTTGCAACCCTAGACCACCTCACTTTTCCCCTCTCCCGTCCTCTCTCTCGATTTTGGCGGCGCCCAAAACATCCACCGCCATGGCCGCCGTCGCCCTCGCACTCCTAGTCGCCCCTGAGCCCAGCTAGTCCGTCCAAGACCCCGCCGTGCTCGGCTACGTTGTCCGCGCCCATCAGACCGAGCCGGGAGCCACCGCTGCATCGCCCACGACGCCGTCTTCTTCCTGTGCCTCGCCGGCGAACCTCATCGATCCTGGCCGTCACTGCTGCTCCCGAACCCCGACGAGTCTTTCTTGCGCTCCAAGGTGAGCTCCCGCTCGAAACCCCTCTCCTTACCGGTCGTTTCCATGCTCGTAGCTGCTGCCGCCATTGTCGTTGCTCTCGCCGGCGCTGTCGATGCTTGTCACCGCTGCCGTTGTCCGTTCTCGGACCAGCCGAGCACGCCATCATGCTCGTGGCATCGCGTAGAGCTCTCCCAGCCCGTCAACTCTTCACGCGCAAGGCCGTGGCCGCGAACCCACCGAGTCCGAGCTCCGGCGGCCGCCTCTACTCGACGTCGTCGCCATTGGAGGCCGGCTCCGGCCGCTGCCTGCTCCCCTGCTCTGCTGCTGATCGCTGCTAGCTGCTGCACGAGCCGCTCACGCTGACTGCTGCTGCTCGCCTACGACTGCGCTGCGGCGCCCGTTCCCGACGCGCCTCGCTCGCTCGGCCGCTACTCCCGCTCGCCCTGCCGTTGCTCCGCTGCTCCTTGTACTGCTGCTGACGTCGCGTACATGCTGCTCCTGCCGCCTGCTCCTACCCATGGCCACGCCCGCTTGCTCCTCGCGCGTGGACGTTTGCCCGGGACGTGTCCCCTGCCCTACTAGCTACTGCGCTGCTCTGCGTGTTGCTGCCGCGCTGCTGAGCTGCTCTAAACGCTGATCCTGCCTCCTACTACTGCCGCTGATTGCTACTGCTGCTTGGTGAGCCGCTGTGCACTCCCATTCTTGCGTGCCCAGCCAGGCATCGCTGGCTGCGTACTGTCTAGCGTGGCCGGTCTAATTAGGTTAATGCTAGATTAGTTTTAGGGATTAATTAGTGTAGATTAGTCTATGTGTAGATGACATGTGGGTCCTATTCAATTAGGTTAGTTTTATTTAATCGTTTAGGTACAGGCTATGACATATGGGCCACCCCCTCCCTTTTTGACCAGTCAACTTGACTTGGTCAGCCCGTTTTAAAACAATTCAAAAAAATTCAGAAAATGATTAAAACTTTAAAAATTCATAGTAATTAAACCGTAACTCGGATGGAAAAACTTTATACATGAAAGTTGCTCAGAACGACAAGACGAATCTGAATACGCGGTCCGTTTACCGGTCAAATGCCTCTAACTATCTGAACATGAAACTTTACCTCTTCGGTCATCTGTCTGACAGAGGCCCGGAACCGGGAAAACATTCCCAGTTGACTTCCCCCTTCACCGGTATCATGTAGCACCGCATTAGAACATGTCTAGCTCTATCTGTTGTCCTGCTATGCACTTGCTTGCTATATATTTACTGTTTCTCCCCACTCTTCTCTTCGGTAGACGCCATCACGATGCTGATGCCCCTGTGATCGACTACATCGTCGACGACGACCCCTCTCTCTTGCCAGAGCAACCTGGCAAGCCCCCCCTTGATCACCAGATATCGCCTACTCTACTCTCTACTGCTTGCATTAGAGTAGTCTAACATGTTACTGCTTTCCGTTTATCCTATCCTGATGCATAGCCTGTCCTTGCTACTACTGTTGTTACCTTTACCTGCAATCCTACATGCCTAGTATAGGATGCTAGTTTTCCATCAGTGGCCCTACATTCTTGTCTGTGTGCTGTGCTATAATATCGGGCCGTGATCACTCGCGAGGTGATCACGGGTATATACTATATACTTTATACATGATACATGTGGTGACCAAAGACGGGTCGGCTCGTAGGAGTACCCACGAGTGGATCTTTGTGGCGGAGCGACAAGGCAGGTTGAGACCACCTAGGAGAGAGGTGGGCATGGCCCAGTTCGGCGTTCGCGGATACTTAACACGCTTAACGAGATCTTGGTATTTGATCCGAGTCTGGCTACTGGCCTATACGCACTAACCAACTACGTGGGAAAGATATGGGCACTCGGCGTCGTGGTATCAGCCGAAGCCTTCGTGACGTCAACGACTGAGAGGCGCGCGCCGAATTGGAACGTAAGCCTGCTCTTGTATTGAGGGGGCTAGTTCTGCTTCCGGCCGCGTATGCAACGTGCAGGTGTGCTAAGGGCGATGGGCCCAGACCCCTGTGCGCTTAGGTTTAGACTGTCGTGCTGACCTCTCTGTTGTGCCTAGGTAGGGCTGCGACATGTTGATCTTCCGAGGCTAGGCATGACCCAGGAATGTGTGTCCGGTCAAATGGGATCAAGCGTGTTGGGTTATGTGGTGCACCCCTGCAGGGAAGTTAATATATTCGAATAGCCACGATCTTCGGTAACAGGACGACTTGGGGTTGTACCATGACCTTATGACAACTAGAACCGGATACTTAATAAAACACACCCTTCCAAGTGCCAGATAAAACCCGGTGATCGCTCTCTAACAGGGCATCGAGGAGGGATCGCCGGGTAGGATTATGCTATGCAATGCTACTTGGAGGACTTCAGTCTACTCTCTTCTACATGTTGCAAGGCAGAGGCTGCCAGAAGCGTAGTCTTCGACAGGATTAGCTATCCCCCTTTTATTCTGGCATTCTGCAGTTCAGTCCACCGATATGGCCCTTTACACATATATCCATGCATATGTAGTGTAGCTCCTTGCTTGCGAGTACTTTGGATGAGTACTCACGGTTGCCTTGGTCCCCCTTTTTTTTCCGATTTCTCTACCCGGTTGATGCGACCAGACTATGGAGTCCAGGAGCCAGACGCCACCGTCGACGACGACTCCTACTACACTGGAGATGCCTACTGCTACGTGCAGCCCGCTGACGACGACCGAGAGTAGTTAGGAGGATCTCAGGCAGGAGGCCTGCGCGTCATTCGATCTGTATCCCAGTTTGTGCTAGCCATCTTATGGCAACTTGTTTAACTTATGTATGTACTCAGATATTGTTGCTTCCGCTGACCCGTCTATGATCGAGCACTTGTATTCGAGCCCTCGAGGCCCCTGACTTGTATTATGATGCTTGTATGACTTATTTTATGTTTTAGAGTTGTGTTGTGATATCTTCCCGTGAGTCCCTGATCTTGATCGTACACATTTGCGTGCATGATTAGTGTACGATTGAATCGGGGGCGTCACAAGGCATCCCCTCTTTCGTCTTCGTCCATCGGTAACTTTACTAGGAGCTATATTTTTATTCACCACATGATAAGTGTTTTTCTTGGAGCGTCTTGTATGATTTGAGTTTTTGCTTTTAGTTTACCACAATCATCCTTGTTGTACACAACTTTTGAGAGAGACACACATGATTCGGAATGTATTAGAATACTCTATGTGCTTCACTTATGTCTTTTGAGCTATATAGTTTTTGCTCTAGTGCTTCACTTATATATTTTAGAGCACGGCGGTGGTTTTGTTTTATAGAAACTATTGTTCTTTCATGCTTCACTTATATTATTTTGAGAGTCCTACAAAACAGCATGGTAATTTTCTTAAATTGGGAAATTAGTCCTAATATGATAGGTATCCAAGATTAGTAAAAACTTTTTTATAAGTGCGTTGAATACTAAGAAAAGTTTGATGCTTGATGATTGTTTTGAGATATGGAGGTAGTGATATTAAAGTTGTGCTAGTTGAGTAGTTGTAAAATTGAGAAATACTTGCGTTGAAGTTTGCAAGTCCCGTAGCATGCACGTATGGCAAACGTTATGTAACAAATTTGAAACATGAGGTGTTCTTTGATTGTCCTCCTTATGAGTGGCGGTCGGGGACGAGCGATAGTCTTTTCCTTCCAATCTATCCCCCTAGGAGCATGCGCGTAGTGCTTGGTTTTTGATGACTTCTAGATTTTTCCAATAAGTATGTGAGTTCTTTATGACTAATATTGAGTCCATGGATTATACGCACTCTCGTCCTTCCATCATTGCTAGCCTCTTCGGTACCGTGCATTGCCCTTTCTCACCTTGAGAGTTGGTGCAAACTTCGTTGGTGCATCCAAACCCCGTGATACGATACGCTCTATCACACATAAACCTCCTTATATCTTCGTCAAAACAGCCACCATACCTACCTATTATGGCATTCCCATAGCCATTCCGAGATATATTGCCATGCAACTTTCCACCGTTCCGTTTATCATGACACGTTTCATCAATGTCATATTGCCTTGCATGATCATGTAGTTGACATCATATTTATGGCAAAGCCACCCTTCATAATTTTTCATACATGCCACTCTTGATTCATTGCCCATCCCGATACACCGCCGGAGGTATTCATATATAGTCATATTTTGTTCTAGTATCAAGTTGTAATCATTGAGCTGTAAATAAATAGAAGTGTCATGATCATCGTTCATAGAGCACTGTCCCAATATAAAAAAGGGAAAAAAAGAGAAAGGCAAAAAAGGCCCATATATATATATATATATGTATATATATATATATATATATATATATATATATATATATATATATATATATATATATATATTAGCAAACATGCCCGTGCGTTGCAACGGGAGACAAATAAAGTTACACGCCAGCCAAATAAGTATGACTCAATACCCCAAATTATGAGCGTCCTCTATTTTCACACGGTGGCTCACCATGTTTACACTTATCTTTCTTCCCACCCTCATTGATGATGTACGCGATGTCCATGTGATCTCAATGCATTCGACGTGGTAAATCCCAAGGCAATGAGCTTGCCACCGCATGGCACACTTGTCATTGTGCCACGCAAGAGAATGTTTAAAACTTTAAAAACAAATTTCATGACCACAAACTACTCCTAGCGCCTAGATATAAAAAGTCTCTCCAAAAACTACCCAAATCCTAGACATTAAAGACTTTTGAATCGGCGAATATGTTTTTAATCGACAAACATTTTTTAAAAAAATTTGGGCATTTTCTAAATGCACGAACATTTGTTTTGTTCAGACGAACATTTTTTGAAATGCATGAATTGTTTTCGAATTCATGAACATTTGTTTTGTTCAGACGGATATTTTTTGAAATGCATGCATAGTTTTTGAATTCATGAACAGTTTTTGAGTTAGCAAACCTTTTTTCGTATGAATGAACTTTTTTTTATAATTGGGGAATTTTTTTGAAAAATTGTGATATTTTTATAATTTGCGAACTGTTTTGTGAATCGCCAAAAAAACTGCGGAAAACTTATGATTTCTCGCACATTTTTTAATTCATAAACATTCTATGATTTCTCGAATATTTTTCTCAAAACTCGCAACCTTTTGTAATTTGAAAATCTCGAATTAATTTAAAGAAGGAAAAATAAAAACAGAAATGAGAAAATAAAATAAAAGAAAAAACAAAATGAAAAAATAGGGGCGTCACGCGCCACGGGCTGGCCCATGAAAGTGTATGTGGGAGAGAGGAGGTGCGTGAAAAAAAGTGGAGGAAAGTAAGACGACACTGGGGATGGAACCCTGGTCTGCGCGGTGGAGCAGATAGGCTTCAACCAATAAGCTGCGAGTGCATCTGTGGCATATACTGGGTATTAGTTTTATAACATAGCAATGCGCGACGATGACTCTGACAAAGAAAACGAATCGTTTTCTTGACTTATGGGTGGCATAACGGGTAATTTATAGCAACTTTGAGGGTATTTTTTTACGGACGACCAGAAACCCTATTTGCTTTAAAGGGGCAATGCTACTATCCTTTTTCCATACTTGTGCTTCAAAGTAGCACCATGACCTTTTTGATAGAGAGTCTCTTGTTTTGTCACTTTCATATACTAGTGGGAATTTTTTATTATAGAACTTGGCTTGTATATTCCAACAATGGGCTTCCTCAAATGCCCTAGGTCTTCGTGAGAAAGCAAGTTGGATGCACACCCATTTAGTTTCTTTTGTTGAGCTTTCATGCATTTATAGCTCTAGTGCATCCGTTGCATGGCAATCCCTACTCCTTGCATTGACATCAATCTATGGGCATCTCCCTAGCTCGTTGATTAGCCGCGTCAATGTGAGACTTTGTTTTTTTGTCTTCTTCATATAACCCCCATCATCATATTCTATTCCACCCAAGTGTTATATCCATGGCTCACGCTCATATATTGCGTGAAAATTGAAAGAAGTTTGAGATTACTAAAGTATGAAACAATTGCTTGGCTTCTCATCGGGGTTGTGCATGATGAGACCATTCTTGTGTGATGAAAATGGAGCATGACCAAATTATATGATTTTGTAGGGATGAACTTTCTTTGGCCATGTTATTTTGAGAAGACATAATTGCTTAGTTAGTATGCTTGAAGTATTATTACTTTTATGTCAATATTAAACTTTTATCTTGAATCTTCCGGATCTGCATATTCATACCACAAATAAGAGAATTGCATTGAAAATTATGCTACGTAGCATCCACATCAAAAATTCTGTCTTTATCATTTACCTACTCGAGGACGAGCATGAATTAAGCTTGGGGAATGCTTGATACGTCTCTAACGTATCTATACTTTTTGATTGTTCCATGCTATATTATATTCTGTTTTGGATGATTAATGGGCTTTATTATACACTTCTATATTATTTTTGGGACTAACCTATTAACCGGAGGCCCAGCCCAAATTGTTTTTTTGCCTATTTTAGTGTTTCACAGAGAAAGAATATCAAACGGAGTCCAAACGGAATGAAACCTTGGGGAACGTGATTTTCGGAACAAACGTGATCCAGAGGACTTGGAGTGGACGTCAAGCAACAGACGAGGAAACCACAAGGTAGGGGGCGCGCCTACCCCCCTGGGCGTGCCCTCCGCCCTTGTGGGCCCCTCGTTGCCCCACCGACCTACTTCTTCCTCCTATATATACCTACGTACCCCCAAACCATCAGAAGCGCCCACGAAAACCTAATTCCACCGCCGCAACCTTCTGTACCCATGAGATCCCATCTTGGGGCCTTTTCCGGCGTCCTGCCGGAGGGGGCATTGATCATGGAGGGCTTCTACATCAACACCATAGCCTCTCCGATGATGTGTGAGTAGCTTACCTCGGACCTTCGGGTCCATAGTTATTAGCTAGATGGCTTCTTCTCTCTCTTTGGATTTCAATACAAACTTCACCTCGATTCTCTTGGAGATCTATTTGATGCAACTCTTCTTTTGCGGTGTGTTTGTCGAGATCGATGAATTGTGGGTTTATGATCAAGATTATCTATGAACAATATTCGAATCTCCTCTGAATTCTTTTATGTATGATTGGTTATCTTTGCAAGTATCTTCAAACTATCAGTTTGGTTTGGCCTAGTAGATTGATCTTTCTTGCAATGGGAGAAGTGCTTAGCTTTGGGTTCAATCTTGCAGTGTCCTTTCCCAGTGACAGTAGGGGCAGCAAGGAACATATTGTATTGTTGCCATCGAGGATAAAAACATGGGGTTTATATCATATTGCATGAGTTTATCCCTCTACATCATGCCATCTTGCTTAAAGCGTTACTCTGTTCTTATGAACTTAATACTCTAGATGCATGCTGGATAGCGGTCGATGTGTGGAGTAATAGTAGTACATGCAGAATCGTTTCGGTCTACTTGTCATGGATGTGATGCCTATATATATGATCATGCCTAGACATTCTCATAACTATGCTCAATTCTATCAATTGCTCGACAATAATTCATTCACCCACCATAATACTTATGCTATCTTGAGAGAAGCCACTAGTGAAACCTATGGCCCCCGGGTCTATTTTCCATCATATTAATCTTACGTCAACAAGCTATTTCTATTACTATTTATTTTGCTTTCTTTTCTTTTACTCTTTATCATAAAAATGCCAAAAAATATTATCTTATCATCTCTATCAGATCTCACTCTCTTAAGTGACCGTGAAGGGATTGACAACCCCTTTATCGCGTTGGTTGTGAGGTTCTTATTTGTTTGTGTAGGTGTGTGGGATTCGAGCATGGTCTCCTACTAGATTGATACCTTGGTTCTCAAAAACTGAGGGAAATACTTATGCTACTTTACCGCATCACCCTTTCTTCTTCAAGGGTAAACCAACGCAATTCTCAAGAGGTAGCAGAGCTCACGGTGATTCTGTTGGCGTGCTCGGGGAGGTCGGGGAGGCGCTGAAGAAAATGCATCAACGGTGAGGTTGTGACGACCATACGAAGAAGATGAAGACGACGTCGGCTCGAGGACATCTCGGCGTGAGAGGGTCCCCGGGACAGACAAATCCGGCCGCGGCGGACCTCCTGACGTGCTCCCGCACGTCGGAGACGTTGGTGGCCGTGACAATGACTGTGTGGCATCGGTGATCGTGATTTCTTCAAGTTCAAATTCAAGCAGTAGAGGAAGGGGTGAAGGGGGAACAAGGGGGGAATGAAAGAGCTCGATCTAGGGTTTTTGAGGGATGCACTTATAGGCCGAGGCGTGGCACTATCGAGTGCATGGCGGCCATCGATCTGTGGTGGCCGTGGATGGCCTCCACGCCATGGCTTCTGTACAGAGAGGAAGGAGATGGCTGGTTGGTGGGCTGGGTTGTGCACTGTAGCAATGGGCTACAAGTGCACAGTAGTAGATATGCGTTTTCCTTTTTCTTTCTTTCTGTTTTGCTCTTTTATTAAAAAAATAGAGATAGAAAATGACTATTTAGGGTATCCAACAGAGCTAAGAAAAATGTGGGACTTAGCCTATTAAATAGTTTGCATTTTTAGGCAGTGCCACAAAAAGTTTGGAGGCCAGAGGAATCCATTTGCATTTTTCGCAAATAAGATATCACATTAAAATGCTGAAATTACATTGTAATAATTGCTACAGTCCATCTTAGCGCTTAGGTGATGTTGTTCTCCTTAACAATTAAATGGTATGTAATTTTGGCTAAATGATGAACTATTTTGCAGCAACTTTGGTGCAACTCCATATCTCACTTGCAAATTGAATTTTATTACAAAGTGGAATTTCAAATGATATTTGAATCAGAGGTAATCTTGCACTGTTTAGCAAAATGAACAACTTTAAGCACGGAGGGTTACTGTAGCATGACACTAGGGGTGTTACATGCATCCAGCTCGCTTGCTCATGAATACCTAGGGCAATTTGAGGAAGCCTGATACGTCTCCAACGTATCTACTTTTCTCACGCTTTTCCTCTTGTTTTGGACTCTAATTTGCATGATTTGAATGAAACTAACCCCAGACTGACACTATTTTCAGCAGAACTACCATGGTGTTGTTTTTTGTGCAGAAATAGAAGTTCTCAGAATGGAACGGAACTTTGCGAGGATTTTTATGTCAATAATAAGAATTCCTGGAGCCAAGACCCACCAAAGAGGGGCCCCTGGTTCGGCACAACCCACCAGGGTGCACCCCCACTCCTAGGACGCCCAGGTGGGTTGTACCCACCTGGTGGCCCCGCTGATGACCCCCCTGATACTATAAAATCACATATTTCCAGAAAAAAAAATCAGAGAGAAAAAATTATCGCGGTCCACGAGATGGAGCCGCCTCCAAGCCCTGTTCTTCCTCGGGAGGGCAGATTTGGAGTCCGTTTGGGGCTCCGAAGAGGGGGATCTTCGTTCTTCGTCATCACCAACCAATCTCCATCGCCAATTCCATGATGCTCTCCATCGGGAGTGAGTAATTCCTTCATAGGCTCGCTGGTCGGTGAGGAGTTGGATGAGATTCATCATGTAATCGAGTTAGTTTTGTTAGGGCTTGATCCCTAGTGTCCACCATGTTCTTAGATTGATGTTGCTATGACTTTGCTATGCTTAATGCTTGTCACTTTGGGCCCGGGTGCCATGAACTCATATCTGAACCGTTTATGAATTCATCTTTATATCCATGTTTTAGATCCGATCTTGCAAGTTATAGTTACCTACTACGGTTATGATCCGACAACCCCAGAGTGACAACAACCAGGCCGAGTCTCGGTGATGACCATAGTTTGAGGAGTTCATGTATTCACTATGTGTTAATGCTTTGTTCCGGTTCTCTATTAAAAGGAGGCCTTAATATCCCTTAGTTTCCAATATAGATCCCGCTGCCACAGGAGGGTAGGACAAAAGATGTCATGCAAGTTCTTTTAATAAAGCACGTATGACTATTTACGGAATACATGCCTACATTATATCGATGAACTGGAGCTAGTGCCATATCGCCCTAGGTTATAACTGTCACATGATGAATATCATCCAACAAGTCACCGATCCAATGCCTATGAATTTATCTTATATTATTCTTTCTAAGTTACTACTGCTATCATCACTGTTACACTTGCTACAAAATTACTGCTATCACTGTTACTGTTACCGTTGCTACTATCACCACAATCAAAACTATCAAACTACTTTGCTACTGATCACTTTGCTGCAGATAATTAATCTCCAGGTATGGTTGAATTGACAACTCAGCTTCTAATACCTTCAAATATTCTTTGGCTCCCCTTGTGTCGAATCTATAAATTTGGGTTGAATACTCTACCCTCGAAAACTGTTGCGATCCCCTATACTTGTGGGTTATCAAGTCCTTTTTCTGGCGCCGTTGCCGGGAAGCATAGCTATATTTGCTGAGTCACTTGTGATTATTATCATATTATCACTATGAAGAATCTGAAGGATCCAAAGACTAAGATTTATCCCTCTAAGACATGGGGAGGTAAGGAACGGCCATCCAGTTCTGCTTTAGATTCACCTTCTGTTATGAGTAAACTTGCAACACCACCACATTCTATTAATCCTGATATGTCGCAAGTTATTGATGATGCTACTTGTACTATGAATGATGTTTATGATGATCACTACAAAAAAAAGACACATCCGTGACATTTTGGGCCGAACGATTTTTTTTTCTGTCATACATATGACACTTCTATGACGATAATTGTGACAAAACCCGGTATCATCATAGATGTGGTGGGCTCCTACTTCTATGACAAAAAATCCTGACAGAAAATGGGTTTTTCATCCTAGGCGGGTCGGAGACGCAGCTGCATGACATTCTTTGGGCCGTCCATGACGGAAAAAACCGTGGTAGAAGCGAGGGGGAGGAAAATTTCGGGGAGTTCCCGGTTACGGTGGGAGGTCGGGGCCGAGCGATGCGCGTTTCTCTCGTACACGTACGCGCGTGTGTGCGAGGCGTTGGCTCTAACTGAACCCGAGCGAGGCGTTGGGCTCTAACTGAACCCGAGCGATTGCACTGCAGGCTATGCGTTACTAAACCCGAGCGATCGATTGATGGCTGTTAACTGAACCCGATCGAGCGATTCCTTGGCTACTGCTGCTAACTGAAGCCGATTGATGCTGCCTCTGGATGAACATTGAGCGTCGCAGGGGGGGGGGTTGGATGAACAGTTCCCGATGGGGGTGGATGAACAGGACCCCGTGGTGTTGCCTCTGGATGAACATGACCCCGATCGATCAAGCCGGTTGGGGCTGGATGTACAGGACCCCGTGGAGGGATGGATGAACAGGACCACCTCGTGGAGGGCAGGATGAACAATAGACGATGGAGGGGTGCCCGTGGAGAGGTGGTTGAACAGGACCCCGTGGTGTGGAGGGCTGGATGAACAGTAGACGGTGGAGGGGTGGTTGAACAGTAGCCGGTGGAGTAGCGCGTGGTGGAGGCTGGATGAACAGGAGCCCGTGGAGGCTGGAGGAGGTCGACGGTGGATGAACAGTAGCTCGTGGAGGCTGGAGGGGGTCAACGGTGGAGATGAACAGTATCCCGTGGAGTCCCGTTTTGCGGTATGCCACACCCCTCCCGATGAACAGGACCCCCGTTTCGACCGTAGCGCTCCAACACAAGTCCGTTTCCTCCGTTTTGCGGTACGCCACACCCCTCCCGATAAACACGACCCCCGTTTCGACCGTAGGAGGTCCGTTTCCTCTGTTTTGCGGTACGCCACACTCCTCCCGATCAACAGGACCCCCGTTTCGACCGCAGGAGGTTCGTTTCCTCCGTTTTGCGGTATGCCACACCCCTCCCGATCAACAGGACCCCGTTTCGACCGTAGGAGGTCCGTTTCCTCCGTTCTGCGGTACGCCAGGCCTCGCTTCCATCGCCTCTTCCGTCCAAGCCCTCCCAATAAACACGACCACGCATTCCGTTCCGACCCAGCCGCGTTGCCTCCCGATGAACACGACAAATTCCGTTGCCTCCCCATGAACACGACGACGACGCTGTTTCTCCGTTCCGACCCAGCCATGTACACGAGCCCTCGCCGTACGTATGCGCGAGTAGGCGTTCGAGTCGCCTCCCGTATGTACACATACGTGGCCGTATTTTCTTTCTTGCACCCTGGCCGCCTCTACTGCGACACGTGCGCGCCTCTACATCCACCAGTATATATGTACGTACACGTTCGCGACCAGAATGACAACTCTACATACGCTTCGACCAGGTGGGTCCCGACTGTCAGGCACTTCCTTGCCTGCGAAGATGTAGCTAGTGGGTCCCAGCAGTCAGGGAGCGAATCGTTTTATTTGCCCGGACGCACTTCCTTGCGTGCGAAGATGTAGCTGGTGGGTCCCATCAGTCGGGGGGCTGGTGGGTCCTAGCAGTCAGGGGGCGAATCGTTTTGGTTTTTTTGCCCGAACGCACTTCCTTGCGTGCGAAGATGTAGCTGGTGGGTCCCAGCAGTCAGGGGGCAAATTGTTTTTTTGCCCGAACGCACTTACTTGCGTGCGAAGGTGTAGCAGGTGGGTCCCAGCAGTCAGGGGGGAAACGTTTTTTCGCGAAATACGGTGGCCCGTCCGGTGGGTCCCTGCTGTCAGGTGGAGAAAACATTATTTTCGGCGTAATAAGGAGGCACTTCCTTGCTGCGGCCGTGGACCCATCTGTCAGCCTCTCCACGTACAGTCCACGTCTGATGGAAGTCGTTCCTTGACCACGTTGACCACGCCGCGCCGAGAGCACCAGGGCAGTGGACGACGGCGAGGCCTAGGAAGGGGACGATGCGGAGCCGGGGAAGACGCAGCAGTGGAAGCCCGCGCGGAGAGGAGTACGGGGGTTCACTGGTTCGGCTGCGGTGTGAGGCTGCCGTCGCCGCAGAATAACAGGGGGTGTGGGTGAGTAGAGGGATGGCCTGGCCAGCGGTGGGAGTAGTACGGGGCGGTGAGGCCTCCGCGGCATCACAGCCGGCCATGGGAGGCAGGAGCACGCGACACGACCGGCGCTGCTTTGGGCGGCTGGAGCAAGAAGACCAGAGGTTGAAGAAGCACTACGGCCGTTGGATGGACATCGTACGATCACTGCAGCTAGAATCGTTTATATTGACTTGGTTGACAAAGCCCTTTGTACGCGTCAACTTAGTAGGCCCACAGCTCGGATTTAGCAGAGAACATATAGCCCATTTTCGATTTGTAAGAATGTACATCCCATTTTTTAATTCTAATGGAATTTACTACAGCCCATTTATAGTTTGTTAAAAGTACAGCCGAACTTCTAGCTAGGACAACGATTAATAATTTCAAACAACCGCTCAAAACAGAATTCAAAAAAATTTCCCACATTTTTATGGGATCCGAAATATTTTTATCCGAAATTTCTAGTTAGGTTAAATATAATTTCAAAATAAAGTTGTATTACGTTAAAATCCAACGAAATATTGCGCGCGCAACAAGTAATGAAATTAAAATTTTCAAATTCCAAAAATAATATATTTTCAAACTAATTACGTGTTTCGTGCATAGTAATTGTCCAGTTATTATAATTACATCCCATTTATTATTTCTTAAAGTCCATTTTCATGTTAAGCGTAATGCATACCTCCTAGGAAAGTTTGCAGCCCAGCTGGGCGGAGAATAACAAGTTGACCCGGATATTGTGTACAACTGTCGGCCCAGTTGCATTGCTGATGTTGAAAAAAAGCTATTTTTTATGCACACATTTAAAAAATTTTGTATAGATAAGCAACATTTTTTATACACACATTCAACAATTTTTAAATACATGATTAACACTTTTTAAAACATATTTTTTAGTCAATAGTGGGCCCACAACGAGCGGAGGAGGTCACAATACACATATTTTTTAAATACATGATTAACACTTTTTAAAACATATTTTTAGTCAACAATGGGCCCACAGCGAGTGGAGGAGTTCACAATACACATATTTTTTAAATACATGATTAACACTTTTGCAAAAACAATTAGCCCAAAGCGAGCCAATTAGCTCTAGTCGGTCCATAGTGGGCCGAGAGGACCCAATCAACCCATAGTGGGCCGACAGGGGCCAGTCGGCCAGCTGTAGGCCGACTGGAATCCAATCGGCCGGCTGTGGGCCGACTAGGCCCAGTCGGCCTGCAGCGGGCCGACGGTGTATTATTTTTGAAAAAAAGTTACCCAGTGTAATATTTATAAAAATTAATAAAAAATGTATTATTTAAAAAAAATAGCAAAAAAAGGCTTGTGTAGTACAATACAACCTAACATGGTTACTCAGCCCACATTCAGCGATGCCGGAAAGGCCCAAACAAGGCTTCTGTACAACTTTTTGAAGTCACTGAGCTCAATTAATAACTTAAGAAAAAAGTTAGATTACAGTGGAACCTAATTAAAAGCTGTCACGAGCAAATAAATAATTCAACGGGTCCCTCTTGTGCGTGTGCGTGTGTTTGTGTGAGAGAGAGAGATAGAGAGAGAGACCCATCGGCCGATGCTCGTAAATACATCTTTCAGCCATATGCATTGTTGATGCTCAGCAAAAACTTATATAGTTGACACAATCATATAGAACATCATAGCACACTGAACTTGCATATAAAAATTTCACGCAGGCGGCACAATCAGGATGGAAGCAGTGGATCGCTACGGGAAGGGCTATGTTGAAACCAACGAAGTCGTACATAACGGTTCATCATCTTTATCAATGACGGGGAAATATCTTGAATGTTGTGCAAAGAAAACAGACAGACAACACAATAAGTTCTGCTAGCACATTAAGTTGACGTACAACCCTTTCTAAAAAAGGTTCAGGTAGAAAATTAGAACAGGTCACAATCAAATGTACTAGCATATCAGTGCTTCACACCCATAGCTCGGATTTAACTAGTATCTGACAAGATTCAGTTGTTACCTCAAATTAGAGCACATCCAGGGAGCCAGCCCTGCCTCTTCTCCCAAAGAAGCAGTGGCCTCCGCCGCGCGATGGAGTAGGCCCTGTGCCATCCATCGTTCCGAGCAACAAGGGGAAAGTCTGACGTTGACTCCTATAATGGACGTCGTCGACGGACCCTGGCACCAGCGGCGGCGGTAGGACTTCGATTGATGGATTGACCACTTCTTCGACATGCACCAACACTCGATACAGGTATATCCCTAATGTGGTCCGCGGCGGCCTTGGTGGCGACGAATAGTACAACCCCGGTTCCTGCACCGGTATCTCAACACCAATCACCTTCGGTATGGTGGATGGCTTCTTCATCCATGCCATAACCGTCAGAGCCCAGCTGTTTGGAGGAACAAACATACTTACGAGCTCACCTCCAAGGTCATTGATAAGCTCGTTCATGGACTCGCTGTTCCAAGCACGTCGAGGCATGCCGTGGAAGGTAAGCTTTGTTAAAAACTCAAGCTCAGAGGGCACCGAGCCCCATCCTGGGTGCCACCGATCAAAGCTCACCAGCGCGCCATCGCAGAACAAACGCCGGGAAGATTCGAACACAGGACTGCAGTCGAAAGTTGTCCGAAACCTGACGAAGAAATCAGCCGGTGGCGGACAGATTTCGACGAGCAAGTCACTTATTTGGATGCCGTGCGCAATGCCAAGAGCTTTGACAAGGTCATCCGGCGAGACGGGAGGCCGGTCGCCGTTGATGGTTACCATCAGCACTTTGCCGGCAAACCGGTCGTCAAGCGCCGCCATGCCACTGCTGAGCGACAGCATGCAGCGACCGAAGGCAGGACGGACCTCAGGATCTCCGGCTCGGAGATCCGCGTTGACCGGTGACATGATAGTGCACTTGAGTACAGGGAGTACAGGAGGGGGATTTGGGGGAACTGGAGTAGGAATCGAGATTCCAGAGGTGGGGGTGGGGCGGGAGATTGGGGATGAAAAGGTAGAATGAATTTCGAGCACGCGCCAATATGCTCTCGGCGCGCAAGTGCACGAAAACACCGGTGGCGCCTACATGTCGGCCTAAGAGTCCTTATTCTTTCTTTTTTGGAGAGCCCGGCCTTTTTTTCAGGATCTTTTGAGAGACCGGCCTGAGAGTCATAATTGACCTGTTTGGCATTGCGTTACTACTCGGCCCATATTCAACGACACCTCACTGGCCCAAACAAGTGTACATCATCGAAAAGACATTGAGCTCAAATTATATAACTTGAAAAAAGGAGATATACTCTGAACACTGGAGAATGGTGATGCCCTCATTTAGCCCACCGGTAGTTCGAGACAATAAACAGTTCGAAACAGCGATATATACAACATTCAAACACTGACTAGTGACTACTACTGACATAAACAGCTAGACATGATAGTTCATAAGAATCACCAAAACGCACCCATCTGCAGCGCTCAGACTCTCGTGATCCAGACGAGAATGACATTCTAAACAGAAGCAACTATTACATAGTAAGAGTGACATAGACGAGGATGACCAAATGACAAGGAATATGCATAACAAAAGAAAGAACTACCCATCCAGAACCAACAGCAAAGACAACAAAGTCATTCAAAGAGATGATCCAACACCATCATAATTTGCAGCCCCGCTTCAGCGACCAGTGATCCGGAGACACCAGTACTCCACCCTTTCGATGCAACAGCCCAATTACCTATCAACCTGAAGGATCGAACCACATCACTACATGTCGTAATTGAGACATCCAAGGATCAAAGTTAATCCGGATGCCTTTGTCATTCTCACCTTCTTTTGGCTGCAGGCTGTATCGTTGACAATCAGGGGAGTTTGCTCCCGAACTCCTAGGGCTCGCCGTGTAGACATAGTTTTCCATAGCAAACAGAGCCTCTCTGCCATCAAGGTCCTTGCCAACGGTGATCTCCTGGTTAGTCGGATAATTGAGTCCGAGAAACAGAGAGTGTGAACCAAGGCTGTTTACCCGCCTCCAACTAAAAAATCTTAAAGGCCCCAACAAGCTGGTATCCTGCTCATAGACGTAACAACCACTGTCCGGATACTCACGTATTACACGATGCTTGTATATAGTGGGGTTTTTGCAATATAACTTTTCCGGCTCATGTGTCCGAATGATCATCAGTCTTTTGTCGTCGTCTGATCGAGCGAGGAACCAATTGTGCTTCCCTGTTTTCGGCAAAGGTGGTGTGATTACAAAGGGCAGTAACTGTAGGGACACTGCATCGTATCAAAAAGGACATGCATTGTTAATGTAAGATCAACATTGTTCAGAGTATGAGTAGGATAATGCAAGAAACAACACTGATATGTCCCTGTTGGAACTGGGAGGAAAATACAGGGAAATGTATACTGGGTTCGAAAATATAGAAGTGCCATGCATGGTTATACTCATGTTATCTCGCAATCGATTCTTCACAGGAAACTACCATGTCATGCATTTTATGTAATCATGTTCTGTCCTCACAAACAAATTCTTCAAGGTAACTAACAAACCATGCATTGTTATATACTCGTGTTCTGTGGGCAAAATTTTTGTGAGGATATTATTCTAGCCATTGATTGCTGAAGGGCGAATATAGGTATGTACACATGGTAAGCATTGCAGGATTCACTACTTCCAAATATAGAGTTCTCCATATGCACAATTACTTCCCTAATATATGGTTAGATGAAACCAACAGTGTGGTGCATGTTTCTACATCATGAAAATGAGGAAACTAACATGAGAGGAAACAACTTACACGCGCCGTCCCAGCAATATGTGGTGCCATCTGCTTTGTCGATCGCGTAGATGCTGCCATTGTGTTCAATAGTATCACAGAAGTGTGTATCAGCTTTGACGATGATCCACTGCGAGCCGAGTTCTCTCCAGCTAAAGAAGGGACCGACGTAAAGATAGGCGAGTCCGCGGTCGAACAAGGCAATTAGCTTGAAGTCTGCGTAATTCGCATGTCATGTGGGCACTTGGCAGATTACAATCTTCTACAAAACAAGGTCCGTCCAACTGACATAGTAATCTAGATGACTTGGACCGCGATGGTAATACTCTATATAATCCAACGGAGGAAGGATAATCTCATGGGAGGTCTGGAAGTTCACGAGCACCAACTTTTTACCGTCTTCTCTAAAGGCAGCCATCTAGTGGGAGTTCATGCCAACCCAGTACATACCTGCCAAGAAGTTTTGGACGATGGTGATCGGATCGATGTCGAGGGAAATGATGTACGACGACTCACTACATACCTGCAAAGAAATTTCGGCTAATGGAGATCGGATTGAAGTCGAGGGGCATCATGCACTGTCGGCGTTCTTGGAACGGGGGTCCCATGACTTGCCTGCCTGCGGCCTGTGGCGTGGCTCAAAGGGGGCCCCAGCATGGCCCATCTTCATCAACACAAGACCCAAGACCCTCGCGAGGGGCCAAGCCTCGTGGGGCAGACGACACGGTGCTTCCTCAGGCGCGGCCTCGTTAGGCTGGCTCATGAGGAGGCAGAGAGATCAAGGCGGGTACCTCGCGAGGTGCCCATGACGCAAGCCATGATGACCAAGGGCGCCAGGCGGGTGCCAGCCTGCGCAGTGTCCTCCCTTTCCTCTTTGGTGCAAAGGGGGCAAGCACAGACGAGAGGATCAAGCAAAGGTGTCCATTTCGGTGCAACGAGACCAAGACTAGTCCAACGGTGGGAAGGAGGTCATCGTGGAGCCTAGAACGGCGTCACCACAGGGCCTTTGGCAGGCGAGGACAACCTTTAGTCAGGATAAGTGTACTGGATGTTCACCTTCAAATTGGCCAATTGTTGCCGCCCTTCCCGCTCGATATTTGGGAAGAGGCCCAGGGCCTTTGCCTATAAATAGGACTAGCCACCCCCAAGGTACAGGCATCGGGTATCTGGTACCCAGAATCCGAGCAAGCAGAGGGCAAGAGAGAGAGAGAGAAGGGCGGTTGAACTCCTCCTAGCAGTTCATCCCCCTTGCCAAGAACAGACCCTCGCGAGGCTGTTCTTCCCTGTATTGTTCACCATCATCAGCCCAAGAGGCAATCCACACACCACAAACTAGAGTAGGGTATTACACCACAATGGTGGCCCGAACTAGTATAAACTCTGTGTCCCTTGTATAGTTCTTTCAGTAGCTAGATCCTTGCGAGACGGAGAGGTAGAGGGCAGAATCTCTGCGCGCACCCTAGAGTTCGAACCTCAAGGGTCTGCCGGAACCCGAAATCCGACATTTGGCGCACCAGGTAGGGGTGCGCCGGAACCCACCTTTCTACCGCTCCGCGTCTCATCGCACCGTCATCACCATGTCCGGCGACAAGGCGGGCAACCAAGATCCATGGCGGCGTGGCCCGCCCGCGCGGAGCCGCCCACCTCGGGCGACCCCGTGCCCCAGGCAGCTCTTGGTCCGCAGGGCGCTGCGGGCCGCGGGCGGCGCGAACAGGCTTCAACGACCCTCACGCCGCGACAAGCGCGGTCGGCGGCAAGGGCCTCCTATCACGCCGCGACCACGACACCGTACACCCGCCGGGAGCAAGCGAACTTGAGGGCCGCGCTCACGGTGGCCCGAGAGCTACTGCAGTGTAGGCTGCTAGAAGGCGGCCGAGACGTGCTGCTGGAACGGGTCGCCGAGCTCCTGGGCTTTGCCGCTTCGGGGGCTCACCCCTTCTGCATCCAGCTTCCGTCGCAAGCCCAGGGTAGCGCGCGCGGGGGCCCCGCACGCTCCCGCGTGCCTCAGGGCTACCCCAACACCAGCGAATCCGTCGGCGCCGGACTTGCGGTAGTGCTACTCCCGCCCCCGGCGCGTGAGGGAGAAAGGCTCGGCGCAACCCACGGCGTCGGTGGGCAGCCGTGCTATCACCCCGCGGTAGGCACGTCAAGCAACACTGCGTGGCAGCCGGAGCCCTACAGCATAGCCTTCGGGATGATGATGCCAGAAGAATACGTGCCCCTCATGATGGACCAAGTGCACGCTCACGAGGCCGAACAAGACTCGCTGCTCAGCCCCGGCTGGGGAGACGAGACACCAGAAGCTGAGCTCTTCCAGGAGCCCCCGGGACGGATCCATCGGGCACGCCGGAGGCGACAACTATCGGGTACCACTAATTCCTCAGGAGCAGGCGTATGCTAATCATGGATCGCAGGAGGTGCAGGTCGCCGCAACGAGCAGCTGCCCCACTCCCACAGTCTCCTACCCCTCGGGAGGAGGGCACAGGGGGCTGCAGGAGAGGGGCAGAGATCCGACATCACCACCGCGGCATTTGGAGCAAGGCGTTCTCAGGAGGTAGGCCCTCCGCTGGGGAGGCGCCTAAGGGCCTGCCCCTGGCGGAGGACCCGTGGTCGTCGGGGGAACCGCTAGCGACCGCTCTACCCCACCGGCGGCGTCCTGGTTTCCGGTCGTCATTGGTGGCACTAGAGTGTGGCGCAAGGCGGGGCCCTCGTCTGGCGATATGAAGCAAGGCCGGTACTTGTGAAGAAGGCCCAGTGCCTGTGAAGCTCGCTGCCCCGTGACACTCTCACGTAATAATGAGTGGGGCTGTACACGCCCCGGAGTCTCAGGGGTGCCGGCCTCAGGCCCTGGGGCTCCCTCCCACGCCCAGTGGACAGCACTTAGCTTCACGCTAGTGAGAAGACGTCCAAGACTAGATTAGGTGCCGGACGCGGCCTTTTGCCTGCTTTCATTGCCTTCTTCCTTTGGTTGTAACTTTTCCCCTGCTGGATTTAAATTGGATTCTAATTTGAGATTTGCGTGCGTTTGGGGAAGGGGTGCTTAGTCTCGTTCGAGCCATTTCTTGCATTCTGGTTATGGCTTCACTACATCTGCCTCCCCTCGCGAGCCCCTCGCGGGTCGGGTCAGGCCAGGCTCGTGCGCAGCCCAGACTGCCGCTATTGCTCCTTCTTGGGAGGACTTCCTGGTACCTGCAGAGGATGTCCCTTTGGGAAAAGGCCCGGAGCCTATGAAGAAGGCGAATGCTTGTGAAGCTATCGCGTTTGCGAAAAGGCCCGGAGCCTGTGAAGAAGGCGAATACCCGTGAAGCTATCGCGTTTGCGAAAAGGCCCGGAGCCTGTGAAGAAGGCGAATGCCTGTGAAGCTATCGCGTTTGCGAAAATGCCCGGAGCCTGTGAAGAAGGCGAATGCCTGTGAAGCTATCGTCTTTGCGAAAAGGCCCGGAGCCTGTGAAGAAGGCGAATGCCTGTGAAGCTATCGCGTTTGCGAAAAGGCCCGGAGCCTTTGAAGTGAAGGAAATATGCCCTAGAGGCAATAATAAAGTTATTATTTATTTCCTTATATCATGATAAATGTTTATTATTCATGCTAGAATTGTATTAACTGGAAACATAATACATGTGTGAATACATAGACAAACAGAGTGTCACTAGTATGCCTCTACTTGACTAGCTCATTAATCAAAGATGGTTATGTTTCCTAACCATGAACAAAGAGTTGTTATTTGATTAACGAGATCACATCATTAGTTGAATGATCTGATTGACATGACCCATTCCATTAGCATAACACCCGATCGTTTAGTATGTTGCTATTGCTTTTATCCATGACTTATACATGTTCCTTTAACTATGAGATTATGCAACTCCCGTTTACCGTAGGAACACTTTGTGTGCTACCAAACGTCACAACGTAACTGGGTGATTATAAAGGTGCTCTACTGGTGTCTCCGAAGGTACATGTTGGGTTGGCGTATTTCGAGATAAGGATTTGTCACTCCGAATGTTGGAGAGGTATCTCAGGGCCTTCTCGGTAATGCACATCACATAAGCCTTGCAAGCATTGCAACCAATGAGTTAGTTGCGAGATGATGTATTACGGAACGAGTAAAGAGACTTGCCGGTAACGAGATTGAACTAGGTATTAGATACCGACGATCGAATCTCGGGCAAGTAACATACCGATGGACAAAGAGAACACCGTATGTTGTTATGCGGTCTGACCGATAAAGATCTTCGTAGAATATGTAGGAGCCAATATGGGCATCCAGGTCCCGCTATTGGTTATTGACCGGAGACGTGTCTCGGTCATGTCTACATTGTTCTCGAACCGTAGGGTCCGCACGCTTAAGGTTACGATGACAGTTATATTATGAGTTTATGAGTTTTGATGTACCGAAGGAGTTTGGAGTCCCGGATGAGATCGGGGACATGACGAGGAGTCTCGAAATGGTCGAGACGTAAAGATCGATATATTGGACGACTATATTCGGACATCGGAAGGGTTCTGAGTGGTTCGGGTATTTTCGGAGGTACCGGGGAGTTACGGGATTACGGGAGAAGTAATGGGCCTTGATGGGCTTTAGTGGGAAGAGGAAAAAGGCTGCTGCGCCCCCCCTCCCCTCTAGTCCGAATTGGACTAGGGAAAAGGGGGCCAGCCACCTCTCCTTCTCCTCCTATTCCTTCTCCCTTCCTCCCCTCTTGGTGGACTCCTACTAGGACTTGGAAACCTAGTAGGACTCCACACCCTGGCGCGCCAAGCCTTGGCCGGCCTCCTCCTCCTCCTCCATCCTTTATATACAGGGGCAGGGGGCACCCCATAGACACACAAGTTGATCTACGGATCGTTCCTTAGCCGTGTGCGGTGCCCCCTTCCACCAAATTCCACCTCGGTCATATCGTTGCAGTGCTTAGGCGAAGCCCTGCGCCGGTAACACATCAAGATCGTCACCATACCGTCGTGCTGACGGAACTCTTCCCCGACGCTTTGCTGGATCGGAGCCCGGGGATCGTCATCGAGCTGAACGTGTGCCAAGAACTCGGAGGTGCCGGAGTAACGGTACTTGGATCGGTCGGATCGCGAGGAGAACGTACGACTACTTCCTCTACGTTGAGTCAACGCTTCCGCTTTCGGTCTATGAGGGTACGTAGACAACACTCTCCCCTCTCGTTGCTATGCATCACCATGATCTTGCGTGTGCGTAGGAATTTTTTTGAAATTACTACGTTCCCCAACAGTGGCATCCGAGCCTAGGTTTTTATGGTTTGATGTTATTTGCACGAGTAGAACACAAGTGAGTTGTGGACGATACAAGTCATACTGCCTACCAGCATGTCATACTTTGGTTCAGCGGTATTGTTGGACGAGACGATCCGGACCAACCTTACGCGTACTCTTACGCGAGACCGGTTCCCTCGACGTGCTTTGCACATAGATGGCTTGCGGAAGACTGTCTCTCCAACTTTAGTTGAACCGAGTGTGGCTACGCCCGGTCCTTGAGAAGGTTAAAACGGAGTCTATTTGACAAACTATCGTTGTGGTTTTGATGCGTAGGTAAGATGAGTTCTTGCTTAAGCCTGTAGCAGCCACGTAAAACTTGCAACAACAAAGTAGAGGACGTCTAACTTGTTTTTGCAGGGCATGTTGTGATGTGATATGGTCAAGACATGATGCTAAATTTTATTGTATGAGATGATCATGTTTTGTAACCGAGTTATCGGCAACTGGCAGGAGCCATATGGTTGTCGCTTTATTGTATGCAATGCAATCGCGATGTAATGCTTTACTTTATTACTAAGAGGTAGTGATAGTCGTGGAAGCATAAGATTGGCAAGACAACAACGATGCTACGATGGAGATCAAGGTGTCGCGCCGGTGACGATGGTGATCATGACGGTGCTTCGAAGATGGAGATCACAAGCACAAGATGATGATGACCATATCATATCACTTATACTGATTGCATGTGATGTTTATCTTTTATGCATCTTATCTTGCTTTGATTGACGGTAGCATTATAAGATGATCTCTCACTAATTATCAAGAAGTGTTCTCCCTGAGTATGCACCGTTGCGAAAGTTCTTCGTGCTGAGACACCACGTGATGATCGGGTGTGATAGGCTCTACGTTCAAATACAACGGGTGCAAAACAGTTGCACACGCGGAATACTCAGGTTTAACTTGACGAGCCTAGCATATAACAGATATGGCCTCGGAACACGGAGACCGAAAGGTCGAGCGTGAATCATATAGTAGATATGATCGACATAATGATGTTCACCATTGAAAGCTACTCCATTTCACGTGATGATCGGTTATGGTTTAGTTGATTTGGATCACGTGATCACTTAGAAGATTAGAGGGATGTCTATCTAAGTGGGAGTTCTTAAGTAATATGATTAATTGAACTTTAATTTATCATGAACTTAGTCCTGGTAGTATTAGCATATCTATGTTGTAGATCAATAGCTCGCATTGTTGCTTCCCTGTGTTTATTTTGATATGTTCCTAGAGAAAATTGTGTTGAAAAATGTTAGTAGCAATGATGCGGATTGGATCCGTAATCTGAGGTTTATCCTCATTGCTGCACAGAAGAATTTTGTCCTTGATGCACCGCTAGGTGACGGATCTTTTGCAGGAGCAGATGCAGACGTTATGAACGTTTTGCTAGCTCAATATGATGACTACTTAATAGTTTAGTGCACCATGCTTAACTGCTTAGAATCGGGACTTCAAAGACGTTTTGAACGTCATGGAGCATATGAGATGTTCTAGGAGTTGAAGTTAATATTTCAAGCAAATACCCGAGTTGAGAGATATGAAGTCTCCAACAAGTTCTATAGCTAAAAGATGGAGGAGAATCGCTCAACTAGTGAGCATGTGCTCAGATTGTCTGGGTACTACAATCGCTTGAATCAAGTGGGAGTTAATCTTCCAGATAAGATAGTGATTGACAGAATTCTCTAGTCACCATCACCAAGTTAGTAGAACTTCGTGATGAACTATAATATGCAAGGGATAACGGAAAATATTCCCAAGCTCTTCGCGATGCTAAAATCGGCGAAGGTAGAAATCAAAGAAAAACATCAAGTGTTGATGGTTGACAAGATCACTAGTTTCAAGAAAAGGGCAAAAGGAAAGAAGGGGAACTTCAAGAAGAACGGCAAGCAAGTTGCTGCTCAAGTGAAAAAGCCCAAGTCTGGTCCTAAGCCTGAGACTAAGTGCTTCTACTGCAAAGGGACTGGTCACTGGAAGCGGAACTACCCCAAGTGATTGGCGGATAAGTAGGATGGCAAAGTGAACATAAGTATATTTGATATACATGTTATTGATGTGTACTTTACTAGTGTTCATAGCAACCCCTCAGTATTTGGTACTAGTTCAAGTTGCTAAGATTAGTAACTCGAAACGGGAGTTGCAGAATGAACAAAGACTAGTTAAAGGGCAAGGTGACGATGTGTGTTGGAAGTGGTTCCAAGATTGATATGATCATCATCACACACTCCCTATACTTTCGGGATTAGTATTGAAACTAAATAAGTGTTATTTGGTGTTTGCGTTGAGCATGAATATGATTTGATCATGTTAATTGCAATACAGTTATTCATTTAAGTTAGAGAACAATTGTTGTTCTGTTTACATGAATAAAACCTTCTATGGTCATACACACCAATGAAAATAGTTTATTGGATCTCGATCATAGTGATACACATATTCATAATATTGAAACCAAAAGATGCGAAGTTAATAATGATAGTGCAAACCTATTTGTGGCACTGCCGTTTAGGTCATATTGGTGTAAAGCGCATGAAGAAACTCCATGCTGATGGGATTTTGGAATCACTTGATTATGAATCACTTGATGCTTGCGAACAATGCCTCTTGGGCAAGATGACTAAAACGCCGTTCTCCGGAACAATGGAGCAAGCAACAGATTTGTTGGAAATCATACATGCTGATGTATATGGTCCGATGAATGTTAAGGCTCGCGACAAGTATCATTATTTTCTAACCTTCACAGATGATTTGAGCAGATATGGGTATATCTACTTGATGAAACATAAGTCTGAAACGTTTGAAAAGTTCAAAGAATTTTAGAGTAAAGTGAAAATCATCATGACAAGAAAATAAGGTTTCTACGATCTGATCGCGGAGACAAATATTTGAGTTACGAGTTTGGTCTTCAATTAAAACAATGTGGAATAGTTTCACAAATTCATGCCACCTGGAACACCACAGCATAATGGTGTGTCCGAACGTCATAACCGTACTTTATTGGATATAGTACAATCTATGATGTCTCTTACCGATCTACCACTATCGTTTTTGGGATTATGCATCAGAGACAGCTGCATTCACGTTAAAAGGGGCACCATCTAAAGTCCGTTGAGACGACACAAAATAAACTGTGGTTTGGAAAGAAACCAAAGTTGTCGTTTCTTAAAGTTTGGGGTTACGATGCTTATGTGAAAAAGTTTCATCCTGATAAACTCAAACCCAAATCGGAGAAATGTGTCTTCATAGGTACCCAAAGGAGACTGTTGGGTACACCTTCTATCACAGATCCGAAGGCAAGATATTCGTTGCTGAGAATGGATCCTTTCTAGAGAAGGAGATTCTCTCGAAAGAAGTGAGTGGGAGGAAAGTAGAACTTGATAAGGTAATTGTACCTTCTCCCTTATTGAAAAGTAGTTCATCACAAAAATCTGTTCTTGTGACTACTACACCAATTAGTGAGGAAGCTAATGATGATGATCATGTAACTTCAGATCAAGTTACTACCGAATCTCGTAGGTAAACCAGAGTGAGATCCGCACCAGAGTGGTACAGTAATCCTGTTCTGGAAGTCATGTTACTAGACCATGATGAACTTGCGAACTATGAGGAAGCGATGATGAGCCCAGATTCCGCGAAATGGTTTGAGGCCATGAAATCTGAGATATGATCCATGTATGAGAACAAAGTATGGACTTTGATGGATTTGCCCGATGATCGGCAAGCCAAAGAAAATAAATGGATCTTGAAGAGGAAGACGGACACTGATAGTAGTGTTACTATCTACAAAGCTAGAATTGTCGCAAAAGGTTTTCGACAAGTTCAAAGTGTTGACTACGATGAGAGTTTCTCACTCGTATCTATGCTTAAGTCTGTCCGAATCATGTTAGCAATTGCCGCATTTTATGAAATCCGGCAAATGGATAAACAAAACTACATTCCTTAATGGATTTATTAAAGAAGAGTTGTATACGATGCAACTAGAAGGTTTTGTCGATCCTGAAAGGTGTTAACAAAATATGCAAGCTCCAGCGATCCATCTATGGACTGGTGCAAGCATCTCGGAGTTGGAATATACGCTTTGATAAGTTGATCAAAGCATATACAGACTTGCGGTGAAGCCTGTATTTACAAGAAAGTGAGTGGGAGCACTACAGCATTTCTGATAAGTATATGTGAATGACATATTGTTGATCGGAAATAATGTAGAATTATTCTGCAAAGCATAAAGGAGTGTTTGAAAGGAGTTTTTCAAAGAAAGACCTCGATGAAGCTGCTTACATATCGAGCATCAAGATCTATAGAGATAGATCGAGACGCTTGATAAGTTTTTTCAATGAGTACATACCTTGACAAGATTTTGAAGTAGTTCAAAATGGAACAGTCAAAGAAAGAGTTCTTGCCTGTGTTACAAAGTGTGAAATTGAGTAAGACTCAAAGCCCGACCACGGCAGAAGATAGAAAGAGAATGAAAGTCATTCCCTATGCTTTGGCCATAGGTTCTATAAAGTATGCCATGCTGTGTACCAGACCTATTGTATACCCTACCCTGAGATTGGCACGGGAGTACAATAGTGATCTAGGAGTAGATCACTGGACGGCGGTCAAAATTATCCTTAGTGGAATAAGGATATGTTTCTCGATTATGGAGGTGACAAAAAGGTTCGTCGTAAAAGGTTACATCGATGCAAGTTTTGACACTAATCTAGATGACTCTAAGTCTCAATCTAGATACATATTGAAAGTGGGAGCAATTAGCTAAAGTAGCTCCGTGCAGAGCATTGTAGACATAGAAAATTGCAAAATACATAATGGATCTGAATGTGGCAGACCTGTTGACTAAATTTCTCTCACAAGCAAAACATGATCACACCGTAGTACTCTTTGGGTGTTAATCACATAGCGATGTAAACTAGATTACTGAATCTAGTAAACCCTTTGGGTGTTGGTCACATATCGATGTGAACTATGGGTGTTAATCACATGATGATGTGAACTATTGATGTTAATCACATGGTGATGTGATCTAGATTATTGACTCTAGTGCAAGTGGGAGACTGAAGGAAATATGCCCTAGAGGCAATAATAAAGTTATTATTTATTTCCTTATATCATGATAAATGTTTATTATTCATGCTAGAATTGTATTAACTGGAAACATAATACATGTGTGAATACATAGACAAACAGAGTGTCACTACTATGCCTCTACTTGACTAGCTCATTAATCAAAGATGGTTATGTTTCCTAACCATGCACAAAGAGTTGTTATTTGATTAACGAGATCACATCATTAGTTGAATGATCTGATTGACATGACCCATTCCATTAGCATAGCACCCGATCGTTTAGTATGTTGCTATTGCTTTTATCCATGACTTATACATGTTCCTTTAACTATGAGATTATGCAACTCCCGTTTACCGTAGGAACACTTTGTGTGCTACCAAACTTCACAACATAACTGGGTGATTATAAAGGTGCTCTACAGGTGTCTCTGAAGGTACATGTTGGGTTGGCGTATTTCGAGATAAGGATTTGTCACTCCGAATGTCGGAGAGGTATCTCAGGGCCTTCTCGGTAATGCACATCACATAAGCCTTGCAAGCATTGCAACCAATGAGTTAGTTGCGAGATGATGTATTACGAAACGAGTAAAGAGACTTGCCGGTAACGAGATTGAACTAGGTATTGGATACCGACGATCGAATCTCGGGCAAGTAACATACCGATGACAAAGGGAACAACGTATGTTGTTATGCGGTCTGACCGATAAAGATCTTCGTAGAATATGTAGGAGCCAATATGGGCATCCAGGTCCCGCTATTGGTTATTGACCGGAGACGTGTCTCGGTCATGTCTACATTGTTCTCGAACCGTAGGGTCCGCACGCTTAAGGTTACGATGACAGTTATATTATGAGTTTATGAGTTTTGATGTACCGAAGGAGTTCGGAGTCCCGGATGAGATCGGGGACATGACGAGGAGTCTCGAAATGGTCGAGACGTAAAGATCGATATATTGGACGACTATATTCGGACATCGGAAGGGTTCTGAGTGGTTCGGGTATTTTCGGAGGTACCGGGGAGTTACGGGATTACGGGAGAAGTAATGGGCCTTGATGGGCTTTAGTGGGAAGAGGAAAAAGGCTGCTGCGCCCCCCCTCCCCTCTAGTCCGAATTGGACTAGGGAAAAGGGGGCCGGCCACCTCTCCTTCTCCTCCTATTCCTTCTCCCTTCCTCCCCTCTTGGTGGACTCCTACTAGGACTTGGAAACCTAGTAGGACTCCACACCCTGGCGCGCCAAGCCTTGGCCGGCCTCCTCCTCCTCCTCCATCCTTTATATACAGGGGCAGGGGGCACCCCATAGACACACAAGTTGATGTACGGATCGTTCCTTAGCCGTGTGCGGTGCCCCCTTCCACCAAATTCCACCTCGGTCATATCGTTGCAGTGCTTAGGCGAAGCCCTGCGCCGGTAACACATTAAGATCGTCACCACGCCGTCGTGCTGACGGAACTCTTCCCCGACGCTTTGCTGGATCGGAGCCCGGGGATCGTCATCGAGCTGAACGTGTGCCAAGAACTCGGAGGTGCCGGAGTAACGGTACTTGGATCGGTCGGATCGCGAGGAGAACATACGACTACTTCCTCTACGTTGAGTCAACGCTTCCGCTTTCGGTCTACGAGGGTACGTAGACAACACTCTCCCCTCTCGTTGCTATGCATCACCATGATCTTGCGTGTGCGTAGGAATTTTTTTGAAATTACTACGTTCCCCAACATGAAGAAGGCGAGTGCCTGTGAAGCTATCGCGTTAGGCAAAGGCCCGGAGCCTGTGAAGAAGGCAAATGCCTGTGAAGCTATCGCGTCTGGGAAAAGGCCCGGAGCCTGCGAGGAAGGCCAGCGCCTGTGAAGCCCTTCGCCAACGACGCTTACGCGTCCTACAATTTCAACTAGAGAACACTCAGGACACCATGCCCTCCCACGGGCTGCCTCAGGGCCTGCGCGAAACAAAGGTAAACCAGCCATCCGCCAGGCGCGGGTGCTCGCACTATATAATAGCTACTAGTACGACGTATACAGGTTTTTCATGAGGGGATTCCCCTCCTCAAAATGCTCTCACAGCCATCAGGCCAAACACCTGAGTTCTACTCATGCAGGATAAAAAGACACGGGCAATACACACTCACTCGGACAGATCCCCCAATGCATCCTCAGGAGCACCTCCCGAGCCGCCGCTGGCGTCGCTGAACTCGCCATCGCTACCTGCGTCGCCGCCAGCGACATCAGGGCTGTCCACCACACCACCTTCATCGGCAGCCATGATCACGTCGTCATCATCCGAAGTAAAAGCCCTCACAAGAGCATCCACGTTGTCTTCCACCCAGTGCGCCAGGTCACCTCGGACGGCCTGGGGGACTGGAGCGTTGGCGGCATCGAAGTCGAAGTGGGGATCCATGTTCCGGAGATGGCTGAAGACACGAGAGAAGGCGCGCCCGAGCAGGGCGCGGATCCTCTCCTCCACCAACCTGTCGGCCCTGACCGACCGCGCCTCCAGCTGCATCACCACGGCGGTGAAGAACTGCAGGTTGCCGGCGTAGTTGATCGTGTGCGGTTCGCCGACGGCCGCCTCACAGATGTTGCCCAAGACTGTGTTGGCCCTCTCCCTGAGCATAGCCAGCATGGGGCCGTGCACGTGCTCCAAAACCTGCCACAGGTGTATCTCATCAGCGTTCTGACGCTCGACGGCCTCAGCCTCCTCCACCGGCTGGCGAAGATGGAGCACCTCAGCCTGGGAGGCAGCCAACTCCTTTTGTGCTGCCTCAAACGCGACCCGGGAAGCGTCGGCCCGCCGCGTCGCCTCATTCCGTTGGGCCCTCAGGGCTGCGGTTCTTCCCCCAGCCTCGACCCGGATCATCTCCAGCTTCCCCGCGAACTCACGCTCGAAGCCTTGGCGTGCCGTCGCCACCCGACGACCAACCTCCTCCAGGACACGCGCTTCCCGTGTGGCAACTTCGTCTTCCGCCTGCATCACCAGGCGCTCCCTCATCTCCAACCGCTCTTACTCGCGCGTGCGTTCGGCGGCTTCCAGCATCAACGCTTCCTCGCGCCTCTTGAGCTCAGCTGGGTTGCCAGAGGCGACCTTCATCGGTGCAAGTGCCGCCTCGCGCAGTTCCACTTGCTCCTCTAATGAGTGGCATTGGGCCAGGAGCTCCCGAGCCCGCCCCTCTGCTGCTTCTCATCGTCGGTCGGCTCCCAGGGCCTCCTCAGCAGCCTGGGATCGGGCCGCCCGAGAGGCCTCCAGCGACGCCTTCGCCTCTTCATCATCAAGGTCGCGCTGATGGCGTGCGAGGGCGACGGCGGCCTCCAGCTCGCGTCGCCCAGCAGCCAGGCGCAGGCCCTCGGCCTCCAAACGTGCGTCTTCACCGGCGAGCTCCTCCCCAAGCAGGTCCACCGCATCAGTCGCCCTTTGAAGGAACTCTTGGCGACGAGCACGACGCTCCCGAGCGTGCTCGAGCACGTCTTCCACACCATCATCTGCCCCAAGCAGGCGCCGGGGGCCACAAATCATCGCTCCCTCTCCGGGCAGGGGGCTGGGGGCTGGCGCCCTCACAACGGCCAAGCGCGCCGTACCAGAAGCCCGGCCTGAGGCCGGCCCGTCTTCAGAAGAAGGGCGCAGGGGGCGCCTCAGCCAGTCGCAGCCCGCGGCCAGGCGGGGAGCCCATGGCAGGCTGGCCGTGTCAAGCGAGGGCCCGCGAAGGAAGATCGCAGGAAGAGAAGGGCTGTAGGGCACCTCGGGATGGTCCGCCCCTTCGTTCGTCCTCACCACAAGAGCAGTGCTGCTCGGAACGCTTTGGGATGACGGGGGAGGCCAAGCCAAAGGAGGCGGCGCCTCAGCAGCCCCCGCGAGCTCGGCCTGAAGAGGCCTGCAGAGCAAGGATCAATAGACGCAACAAGGGGATCAGGAGCCAGAAAAGGAGAAGGCTTACTCATCGGTAGCGAAGTACTTCCGGCGCTTCAGCAAGCGGCAAGAAAAGTCATCACCCAGGGCCTCCCTTTTCCTCCGGAGGGCCTCAAAATCCACACGGAAGCGGCCCAGGAGAAGAGCGCAAGGATCAACCTGTGACGAAGACGGAGCAGCAGAGCGGACCGCGTCAAGGGCACCTGCCTGACGCGTACTGCCAATCACCTCGCCAGAAGACGCGGCCGGGGCCTCAGGAGCCTCGGCCCTAGGCGCTGGGAGTAGCTGCTTGCCACGCACAGCTTCAGCAGCACGGACCTCAGGAGTCGTTCCCTCGAGGGCATCGCCGGGCGCAGTCACCTCATCGGGAGCCTTCTCGGCCTCCGCCACCTCATGCCTTCCTGCTCCGCCACTCGAGGAGGATTCGCCTTGACCGACCAGAAGGGGGGTCACCACCACAGGGTTCTCGCGATGCCCTTGGAAGCCAGCGGGGCGCAGCCCCCATTCGTCAAAAGAGGGCATCTGCTTCACGAAGTCGTCCCTGTTCTGGCAAAGGTACAGCAGGGCCCCTCCCCGCTGGATGCTACCCGGGTTGGGGTCGCCAGTCAGGGCTAGGAGCACTGTCCTTAGCGCCCCAGGCGTCAGGTCTTCTTCCTGGAGCCTCATGCGATCGTCATGCCCGCTGAAGGCCCACATTCGGCGGGAATGGCGTTGGAGAGGGGCGATGCGGCGAAACAGGAACTCCTTCACCACCTTGGGCGCCGTCACGCCGAGCGATCTCAAGAACGTGAAGCGGCGCCAGACGAAGGCGAGCCGGGGGCTCACGAGTGTCTCCTGGCCCCAGCCCGAATTGGGTACAACAGGCGAAGTTGGCTTCGCCAGCAGGGGGCCGGGCACCCCGACATCGACGTACAACCACCGCTCGCGGAACCCAGCAGGAGGCGAAGGAAGCTTGAAGTCGATCCCCGAGGCCAGTCTCAGACGCGGCGACGAAGCTCACGCACGCTGAGCATTTAGTGGGGTCAGCAAGGCGCAAAGAGAAGAAGTGGCGCAGCAAGGCAACGGAAGGAGGGATGCCCATCATCGCCTCGCAAACAAAGGCGAAGACCGAAAGGAGGGTGATGGATTCAGGACCCAGATGCATCATATGGATCTGGGAATGAGAGAGGACGGCCTTGAAGAAATCGGAAAAGGGGGGAACCAGACCCGCCCACAAGGCATCGGAAAAATAATGGACCTCAGTGATTATCCTGTCGGTGGGGAAGTGAGACGTAGACCAGGCCGTCGTCCTCCCGCACTCGTTGAAGATGGTGGCCAGAGCCGGGCTGAGCTTATCCAGTCACTCTCGGTTGAGTAAGGTCGACCGGCCGACGGCGGGGGCCACCGACGGCGGCGAGCGAGATGGAAGCATGGGTCTATTCCCTTTCTCCTTCTTCGTCGGAGCCATGGCGATGAAAAGGAAGGAGAAGATGTGAGATGGGATTGGAGGCAAGAGTCGGAGTCCGAAGGGAGGAAGAACAAGGGACGGTCAAGCAACAAGAAGGGGAGCTGCTGTGTACAACTGCGAGCACACCTAGCAGGGCGCAAAATAAGGAAGCGTGGGGGAACAGTGCCGCCCACGTCAAATCAACCGCCACACGGCGCCCGAGGCCGCAGGCTATTGGGGCCCGCGGCGCTTCGCCCTTGCCCTTTCGCCTCTCAGCACGGCCAAGTCCGGGCGCGCCTTGGGCCCGGGGGCTACTGTCGGCGTTCTGGGAACGGGGGTCCCCAGACTTGCCTGCCTGCGGCCTGCGGCGTGGCTCAAAGGGGGCCCAGCACGACCCATCTTCATCAACACAAGACCCAAGACCCTCGCGAGGGGCCAAGCCTCGCGGGGCGGACCACACGGTGCTTCCTCAGGCGCGGCCTCGTCAGGCTGGCTCACGAGGAGGCGGAGAGATCAAGGCGGATACCTCGCGAGGTGCCCATGACGCAAGCCATGACGACCAAGGGCGCCAGGCGGGCTCCAGCCCGCGCAGTGTCCTCCCTTTCCTCTTTGGTGCAAAGTGGGCAAGCGCAGGCGAGAGGATCAAGCAAAGGTGTCGATTTCGGTGCAACGAGACCAAGACCAGTCCAACGGTGGGAAGGAGGTCATCGTGGAGCCCAGAACGGCGTCACCACAGGGCCTTTGGCAGGCAAGGACCAACTTTAGTCAGGATAAGTGTATTGGATGTTCCCCTTCAAACTGGCCAATTGTTGGCGCCCTTCCCGCTCGATATTTGGGAACAGGCCCAGGGCCTTTGCCTATAAATAGGAATAGCCACCCCCAAGGTAGAGGTATCGGGGATCTGGTACCCAGAATCCGAGCAAGCAAAGGGCAAGAGAGAGAGAGAGAAGGGCGGTTGAACTCCTCCTAGCAGTTCATCGCCCTCGCCTAGAACAGACCCTCGCGAGGCTGTTCTTCCCTATATTGTTCACCATCATCAGCCCAAGAGGCAATCCACCCACCACAAACTAGAGTAGGGTATTACACCACAATGGTGGCCCGAACTAGTATAAACTCTGTGTCCCTTGTGTGGTTCTTTCAGTAGCTAGATCCTTGCGAGACGGAGAGGTAGAGGGCAGAATCTCCGCGCGCACCCCAGAGTTCGAACCTCAAGGGTCTGCCGGAACCCGAAATCCGACATGCACGCCTCTGTATCATGGTGAGCGAATCTCGGAAGACCAGGTAGCAGCAAGCAGGGTGTCTTGAAAAGCTTAGGCCTCGCTTCGACGATGGCCGTGTGCATGTCCCTCAAGCATGCAGCCAGCCGCAGGGCGCTCAACATATCCATACACGAACAACAGAGGTCGAGGATGTCACTGGGGAGATTGCTCCAATCGCGGCTCATATGGATGCTGCGCAGTTCGCGTTCGGCCATGGTGGAGTTTGGAAGGTGCTTGATTTACGGGGGAGAAGGATGTCGGTGATGGAGCGGCTAGCGAGGGAATAGTGGTACTTGGGAGGCGAGTGAGGCGACGGTACACGGGGGCACAGTGAGATGGAGACGGAGAAGGAGATGGAGTGGTGCTATGGGAGCGAAGAGGGAGACGAGGCGAGGCGCCCATGTGCTGTACAGCGGCGGTGACAGACTGCACTGTGTACAGGGTGAGGCTGACTTTGGTAACCCGAACACGCCGCCTGGACTAGTGTCAGGCGCAGGGTGTTGTCACTTCACTGTGAGGACCGGTTGAATAGTATTTTGATCATCAAGTGCACCACAGTTGTACTACTACTACTACTACTACTACTACTACTACTACTACTACTACTACTACTACTACTACTACTACTACTACTACTACTACTACTACTACTACTACTACTACTACTACTACTACTACTACTACTACTCCTCCTCCTCCTCCTACTACTACTACTACTACTACTACTACTACTACTACTACTAGGTACACGAGTACTCCAGTATTGTATAGCGTAAATAGGTCTCCCGTGCTAGCATGCCTGTTCACTTCATCGTTCATGTATCATCCATATTGCGAGCAGAACCAAATTCTCGTGCATGCCCAATCAACGCTCTGCCGTGATGCATGCAGTGGTCGTTCTGGTGCATCAAGGACGGCATGCAGATCGTTCCACACTTGAGAAGAGGAAAAATGGAAAGGTAGAACACGGCAGCAGAGGAAGAGAACGCTGGCTAATGAGGCTGGGAGGGGATCGAGCAAGAAGTTAATGCTCCACGCCTAAAGGTTTTGGGAAAACCTGATTTTCATGAGGTGACTTATACTCACCTAAACGGAGCACTACTATAAAAGGCCTACTAATGGCGCACTGATTTTGCCTACTAATGGCGCACTACCGGTGCGCCATTAGTAGCACGCCACTAGTATTTTTTACTAATGGTGCACCACTGGTGCGCCATTAGTATCTGGAATACTGATGACGCACCATGCAGTGCGCCATTAGTATAGCCCACGGTGCGCCATTAGCATACTAATGGCGCACCACATAGAAGTGCGCCATTAGTAACATTTTGTTTTCAATTTTTTTTTAAATTTTTTTTCGTTATTTTCTTAATCTCAGGTCACTATGGCTTAATCTCGTGTCATTATGCTTAATCTCAGGTCAAATCGCACTCCGTGGTCAAACTTCCCGAAAGGTCACCCATCCTCACACTACTCCAGCCCAAGCATGCTTAACTTCAGAGTTCTATCCAACCCGAGCAACAACTCACTTCACAGGCACTTGTTGATATATCTAGCATATCAATCCTATTATACCTTGTTGATGTCTAGGACTTTGTTCATGTTCATGACTATGATGAAATTTTTGAAAAATATTTAAAACTTCCCGGTCATATTACATATCATTTTTAGAAAAGAAATAGAAAAAATTCAAAACCAATTTTTTTTGAATTTTTTTGCCTCTAGATCTTGAAAGCCCCGTAACTTTTTTCTGTTAGGTTTTTGGGGATTTTGAAAATGTTTAACGGGGTTCCCCCAATTAAATTTGGATGTAACTTTTCGAGTAGATGATTTTTCATATAAAAAACTTTTTAATCCGAGTTCGTATGCAAAAGTTATGGCCATTTTACAAATTTTCAGAGAGATTTTGCAAATAAAGTCGAAATTCATATTTATAAATTTTCCCAACAACTAGACCACATTTCACATGGGAAACTTATTTTATTTTATTTCTTTGACATTTTTATCATTTTCTTTTATTTTTTTTAAAACTGAAAAGGCGGTCCGGGGGGGGGGGTGCATTCGGGAACTTTTGGGCCAAGTTAGTAATGGCGCACCGTGGGTGTGGTGCGCCATTACTAGTTTAACTAGTAATGGCGCACCACACCCACGGTGCGCCATTACTAGTTTTGAAAAGAAAAAAAGAAAAAAAATTGAATTTTTTTGAAAAAAACTTAGTAATGGCGCACGTGTGGGTGTGGTGCGCCATTACTATGTCAAGTTAGTAATGGCGCACCACTCTCACGGTGCGCCATTACTAAATTTTTTTTTTCAAAACTACTAATGGCGCACGGTGGGTGTGGTGTACCATTTCTATGTCAAGTTAGTAATGGCGCACCACTCTCACGGTGCGCCATTAGTAGTTTCGAAAAAATTTAATTTTTTTTTTACTAATGGCGCACCGTGGGATGTGGTGCGCCATTAGTATTTGCACACTAATGGCGCACCGACACATGGTGCGCCATTAGTATTTACTAATGGCGCACCACATGTAGAGTGCGCCATTAGTGTCCATCCTATCTATAGCCCTTTTCCTAGTAGTGGAGGGAGTATTCGTTAACCAGAGAATGTTGTGTCTCCCACTCACGCGCTCAAAAAAAAACTACGACACATTTTTTATCTGTTTGCATAGCTCCCACCTATCAGGAAGGATGGGCACGTACACGAACAGGTACAACTCATCAGTGTACCCACATAGCCTTTTCGTTTAGTCTACCTAGCCGTCTAATCAACTGCTTGCACGCCACTTCTCCCATTTACTCCTTCTCCATCGGGAACCGATTCTCCTCGGCTTCTTCACCTCCCCTTCGTCTTCATTTGCATCCAAATCCCACTGCGTTCACATTGTTTTAACCTCTTTAAATAATCATCTACTACTTCAGTTAGACTAGCCATCTAATCCTAATTCTCCAAACCATAGCCCTCGGTTCCAGCGGTTCCAAATGGCGAAAGAGATCGAGATGCAGGTTTTTAGCGTCCAACATGTCCTCGTCGAAGGCTCGATGCGCATAGTTGCCACCATCACCGTCCACCCAAGGGTTGTTCGGCAGTGGAACAACAATGTATCCAACTCCCTCAAAAAGGTAGAGACGAGGGTCATCGGTCTCGACGCAGAGTACACGGAGCGTGCCCCTGGGAAGATCCGGCGCATCGCCGTCCTTCAGCTGTGCCTCGAAGATGATGTTTTGGTGTACCACATCATACACTCGCCCTCCATACCAGGTGAGCTTCACGATTTCTTGTCTCGGGAGGACGTATACTTATGTGGGGCAGCCATCGAAGGGGACAAACAGAAGCTGGAGCCGTACAACCTTGATTTGAAAAGCATCACTGACCTACAAACCAGAATCAAAATTCCTGTAGAAGTTTGTGATAAACAGACACCATCCCTATTCGACGTAGCAATTATTTTGCTCGGTACAAATCTTCAGAAGGGTGACGAGATGGTGGCATTAAGGTCGTCTGGATGGGAGAATTATCCCTTGACGTACGAGCGGATAAAATATGCTGCCCTCGATGCCCGTGTGAGTTTCGAGATAGCTGCAAGGTCCAAAGAGCTTGTTGGGAAGCCGTCTCCCACAGAGAATGAGAAAAAGAAGAAGAAGAAGAAGAAGAAGAAGAAGAAGAAGAAGAAGAAGAAGAAGAAGAAGAAGAAGAAGAAGAAAAGGATGCACCAGCAGGAGGGCATTATGGATGGATGAACTATTTCCTCTCTTGTAAACAAAGTATTCCCTCTCGGTGTATATTGATATAGATGGACTATTTCGATGGTGTGCAAGTCTTTGGAACAGAGTAGTAGCATGGGTCCGCTTGACTATAAGGAACTATTTATCCGCATATATAGCTTTCTCTGCTACTCCTTCCAGTGATCGGTATGCAGTGCATGTGTCCGTAGACATGACAGCTTGTCCATGGAAGTTCAACTACGGCGACCATCACGTTTCATCTCGTGATTCCCACAACGCCTCTCCAACCCACGGAACCATGCCCCCCGACGTGCGCCTCACCCCTCTCGGCCGCACCGCCCCTCTGCCTTTGTGTGCATGACATGTGGGCCACCTAAAATGCGGCGAGCATCAAGTTTCTACCACAGCCATCCGCGATTCCCACGACGCCGCTCGAACCCATGAAACCACACGTCCCCCGACCTGCGGCTCACCCCTCTTGGCCCCACTGCCCCTTTGCCTACGGGAGCAATACATGTGGACCAGTCACCTGTCGGGTACACATGTTATTGACTCAAAGGTAGGTGTAGTAAGGCGCTGAAGCTCAGTCCCGACGGCCCTGAGAGGGAAATGTAACTTCTGCGCCAGGGCTTGTGGTGCTCCCGCAGCGCGAACTTGTGCCAAACTCGAGATTTTTTTCTTTACTATACATGCACGCAATGATTTAATGGACATTGTAATCTCAACATGTGATGGGGAGCTCTGAATTCGAATTTCAAACTTATAAAATGAAAATATTCAAAACAAATAAACTGGGAGAGAGAGGGAGTATATCGTAGGATATGTCCCATACAAAATAAGTCCCCTGGTTTGTCACCGCGAAGATGCGGTTAGAAAGGAGCACATCGTCTTCCTACTCGTACGGCAAAAAATCGGCCGCAGACAGCATGGTCCGCCTTTGACCGCCATGTGCAAGGTTCGTGCTTTCTTATTCAATCTCACCGTGGTTCCATCGTACCAATTCATGCGGTGCCCGTTGCATGGATGATCCCAATGTTGGGCAAAGGTTCTATGGGAACGGTGTCACAGTTGTAAATGTTGTGCAAATTGATGTTGGTACCCTCCCGTACATATGCAAGCCAATCTCCACTCGCACCGAGCCTAACCTTTGAAACAGTGGGCAGGGGAGAATTAGGAAATGGACACGGAAGTAGTCTTTAGAATGCATTTACTACGTGATCAAACTCATCTTACCTGCTCATTGGAGGAAATCCGAGTGCCCCTCAATGTCGGCATCTCAAGGGGCGTCAAGTTGCAACTACGGCCACGCCGCGCTGGAGAGACCCCCAGGAAACATCCTCGTGTGTTCCATGGAACATCAAGATGCATTTGGATGAGTAGTTTATCTTGTGAGAGAAAAGGATGAGCGAGGGAAGGCCTCTAGAGATAGAGATGGACACTACTACTACCAATGTGTTGGCTCATGCGTTGCAATGGATCCAAAGTAGTAGAATAATACTTGTTCACGTGCTTGAAATATAAACACTCTAGTTTTGATATACATGTCTCAGCAGACATGATAGCTTGTCCATGGAAGTTGAACCACGGCGACCATCATGTTTCTTGTTTCTACCACTGCCACACCCACACACGATTCCCATGACGCCGCTCCAACCCACGGCACGACGTCCCCCGACGTGGACATGGATCCTCTGATGTGGCTATCACTGCCTTGCCCTGCCTTTCCTTCCCTGACAGGTGGGACCCACGCTTATGGGTCCCACATGTCAGTGACAAAATGGTAGGATTGTTCGCGTCAGGGGATCCTCATCCCCCCGACGTGCCCCTCATCCATCTCGGCCCCACCGCTCCTCTGCCTTTGTGTGCATGATATACTCCTAATATATTACTCCCTCCGTACCTAAATATTTGTCTTTTTTGAGATTTCAAATGGACTATCACATACGGATTATATAGACATATTCTAGTGTTTCTAGCAAGATGCCCGCGCGTTGCACGAAGTTGATGGAAAAGGTAAGCACAACTTATAAATTGACGGATCGAGTACTAGTTACAGTGATGCATATAATTAAGCAAAGGGATCGCACATGTCGGTATTGACTGGAACGAGAATGCAGCAGCACAATAAGAATTAAGGACACGATGATGCGATCGGAGTGGTGGTTATAAAAGGCAAGAAGAAAGATGGATCCATGAACGTACGACCTCCTCCTCCTCAACTTAGTGCACCGGGCCACCGACCGGCGGCTAAGGAGTGGCGGCTTTTGTGGCGAGGTCAAGGTGCTTCTCAGCAAAGGCATCCAAGGCTTCCAGCCGGTTGAGGAAGGCCAACCTGGTAGCGTCCTCACTGGCATTGTAGATACCTATGTACACGATTTGCTCGTACACGTGGATGTGTAGGTCGACGAATTCTTGTAGGGCGAGGTGCCTCGCGGAGAGCGCGACCTCCAGGTGGACATTCTTCGTGGCGTCGACGGGCAGTCGCAGGGCCACCCGTGCTTGAAAGAGGTTCCGGCCATGGAGGCCGATTAGGGTGGCAGGCAATGAGGAGCCCGGGCGCGCGGGCTAGAGGAATACGGCGATGTCGTCCGCGAGCTTCTTGATGACGGTGAACTTGTTGCTGGTGTCAACGATCATTTGGTCCAACTGGGAGTCGTAGTTGGCATCGACGGCGGCCATCCACCAGCCGGTCTCCAACACCGTCTGGAGACGATCCTTGGGTCCATGTCGCAGGCCGGCGTCGTGGACCATCTGGCACAGCCGCTGGCCGCTCACGTGCATCGCCGCCATGGGTCTGGAGTGAGCTCTTTTGCGCTTAGTGTAGGTGCTTAGGCAAATGCTTAGGTGCGTACGATGTGGTAGATGCATTGGAATGGAGGGGCGCCTTTATATGAGGGCAATGAGGGCGAACTGCGTTGCATTCACATCGTGCAGCCTCATTTCCCGGACCTCCTCCCGTTACTTCCCTCATGCATTAATTGAGGAGGATGCATTGGCCGTTCAACATATCGGGAACCGCTACTCCCTCCCTCTTCTGCATTAAAGCCATATCGGGAACTGCACCGCCCGCTTTCAAATCGAATACTCCCTCCGTCTAGGTGAGTATTAAGTCATCTTACGAAAACCAAATAGTAAACACATAGGCGTGGTGCATTAACTCTCACGTTGTTTCTTAGGCTAGCCATAGTGGGATTAACTTAGGTAGTAACTTAACACATCCCAAGACAATTTTGCTTATGTGGCAACTATTTAATGAGGAAAGAGGTGCTTGTGGTAACATAATATGTTACTGTAACATAGCAAGCCGCTTCGACAGAGATGAGAAGATGAGGGAGTAGGCTGCTACAAACGTAGGGCTGTGTGATTTGACAGCGAGTTACTGCTGGACAGGTGGGCCCCCGTGATTTGACTTGCCATTATCATTTTAACTACGGCGCTACGACCGGCATTAGTTTCCCAGATTCCTGACCACCTCCATACAAGTGCCTCTCCCAATGCTCCACCATGTAGTAGAGGCTGGCTCTTGCATGAGAGCCCACTTCTCCACTTTTTCCTTGCCTCTATTTCCTCCACATATGCAAAAATGCCATGTAAAGCGCACTATTTTACTCCCTGCATCTAGGTGTGTAAGTCACCTTACGAAAACCAAATAATCCCAAAACACTTAGGCACGGTCCATTAACTCCTCCTCGTTTCTTGTTTTGCGACATATCAACCAATAAGAGATGTGGGTCGTGCATGTTTTCAATGACTTGAGACTACCAAACATGACATGCAGTGGTTAGTTCATTGCATGCATGCTATTAATTAGCAAAAAAGACATTAAGTTTTCTCGTTTTCCTCTCCACCTTGGTTGCGGTGCACAACGTAAGATGACTTACACACCTAGATGGAGGCAGTACTTACTTTTACTTGCTCCTACAGGTGCTTAAGGTTGCCACATAGGCATAAAGTCTGATGTGGCAAGTTATTCAAGAAGAGAGAGACTAGTTTGGTGACCCAAGGAAGAAACGGTGCTGAGCGCGTGTACCTAGGTGAAAAGAAAATTTTGAGTCTATAGCTAATTAAATGAAGCAAACATAGCAACACCATTTCATTGGAAGAGGTCACTCCTTGGCAAATGCAATAAATACTAGTACTCCCTGTGTCCCATAATAAAAGAACGTTTTTGGCACTACGCTAGTGTCAAAAACATTCTTATATTATGGGACGGAGGGAGTACGAAGAAAGAGATAGAGAGGAGTAAAAAAAATACACTTATAGCCAACCTTGTTGTAGTATGAGTGACTAAGTGATGACGATGTATAACATGCCAAACATAGATAGCCTAACGCATAGTGTTAAATCTCCAAGGGCGGGACCGCACGAGCGACGCGACGGTCATGGTAGGCGCGACCACGATACGGGCTGCTGGCAGCCCTTGGATCTAAGATCAAACGGTCGCATCCTAAGTTGCTGAAAATTTGTAGAATAACCCTCCAGGATAGGATACTCACCCATAGGTCTAGAATCACGCCATGCAACCGTTCAATCTCAGATCCAAGGGCTCTCGGAAGCCCGTATCATGGGAGAATGGAAAGCCACTACCCTGCCGTTCGCACGCTGGCAGTTCGCTCCTACTCGTCCCCGCACATCCTTCAATACTACGGCGGTTCGCTCCTAATCGTCTCGTCCATTCACATTACGACAATTCCACTAATCCTAACCCTCCTCCCAAATCCATGGTGTCCCAAATCTCCAGGATCGGCGGTGAGTACAAGGTTAGAACCATCGCCGGTGAGTACAAGGTTAGAACCATCACATGGGTCTAAAGGACGAACAGAGGAAGAAGCCCGCCGTGATCCAGGTTTGCGTGCATGACTTATGCTTGGTCTACACATATGCCATGCCGACGTTGAGTGCCAGGATTTGAAGGACTTCTTCGGGAGCAACCTAGTCAAATTCGTTACTGTAGACTTTGGTAACGACAAAGAAGTCCTGCGTCGGGTAGGCCTCGTTGTAGGCAACACCTTCGACCTCCAGAAGAATCAGCTGGTGTCCTCTCTTCAGCCTTCAATGCTGACCCTGGCAGGAGCCATGGTTCATCCTTCGTACGGTAAACTGGAGAAACCTCCATACACGTTTCATCGTCATGCATGGCAGCGGAATGTACTAGATATAGACCACATCCAGTATGCTGCAGTGGATGGCTACCTTTGCTTGAATATCTACAAGGGTTGGATGAAGAGCAACATCCAAGTGTGCGGTTCAAGCAAAGAAGTATCGGCCAAGAGGAAGAGGGACAAGGACGAAGTTGAGGACATGGACGAGGACTCCGAGTAAGGTGGCAGTGTCGTTCCTCATGGTGGTTCTAATGCAGTGTCTACGGGGATAGTTGCAAAGTTTAATTTCAGGTGTGCTTAATTTAATTTGAGGGGTGTGTTGTGCTGAGCCCCCAGCAGAACTATGTTATGTTTCTTCTTGTTACTTTAACTCTTCAGTACGTACATACAAGTATTTCTTACATTTCATCTTTTAGTTGGTACAGTACTACCACTCGTTTCTTCACATTATATACATACAATATATATGGCCAACATTATATAGCCAGCAATTTAGTTGTCAAAGAATTTCAGGGTGCTTAGTTTTGTCAAAGAATTCCAGGGTGCTTAGTTTTATTTGAGGGGTGGGTTGTGCACTTGTGCTGGACACCATTATTGTGACAAGCCTTTTTAATAGTACTATATGCATAATTTGGGAGCGCTCTCTATATGTACCACCTTTATTTTAATTTCAAGTTTTGCTCCATGGCGCAATCCATCGATACTACTACTGTACAAAAGTGGAGTATATACATTTTTTAAAAGGCTAGAGGGCAGGGCAGTCTAGCTCGGTCGGTTTCACGAGAGGCGAGGGCCTTTGTGATTTGACGGCTCATTACTGCTGTCAAATCGAATAGTAATGCGCCACCCGCTGCATGCCCGGCGCCTCCATTAAACCCCTCCGTTAAACCCGCATGCAAACCGAGAATCCTACTCCGGCCACGCGTCCGTTCATGAGCGGTCCGGAATTAAACGAGGCCAGATGCCAGCCAAGCTCCTACCGTCCGCCCTCTATTTACACGAGGCTAGCCAGACAGCAGGCAAAATTCGCACCCCTCCGCCGCTCCCCCACCTCCTCCTTCACCATTTTCTCCACTCCTCCGATGGCTTCCAATGAGCCGTTCTCCGGTATATTACCCGGATGGGTGGCCCGCCGAGCCCTCCGGATACGGGCGAGGCCACTTCATGCTTCACGAACCTCGCTTGGCCCGATGGAGCCAGTTGCCGCCCCAAGCAGGTGCGTGGTTCAGCAACTCGCCGCTCCAGTTCAGCTCGATGAGGAGTGGCGAGTTGCTCCACGCCGGCACGGCGGCGAGCACGCCGGTACGGGCGCCGTCACTGCCGCGTCGTACCACGCCACCAGTGTCTGCGGTAGCCGCGCCTCCCGTGTCTGTGGGTGCGCCTCTCGTGCCTGTGGCAGCGCCATGCAGGCATAGATAGAAGCCGGGTGCGTGGGGAGCGACAAGCCGGTGGCCAGCTTCTCTGTGTCCGCCGCCATCATCGAGGAGAAGTAGAACACGGGAGGCCGCCGCCACTTGGGACCCATGAAGGCCACCGCCGACGCGACAACCGCAGATTCAGGTGGTTTCTTTGCTGCTTCGTCTCTTTCGAGGACCTTCGTCAACCCCGCAAGTGTCTGACGGACATGAGGAAGACAAAGGGATCCGTGGGTGGCCATTTAGATTATGTACTCCCTCTCCAGCTGGCGGAGAATTTTTGTTCCAAGAATGGATAAATTGTATGTATCTATAACTAAAATAAGTCTAGATACATCCATTTCTAGGACAAGTATTTCCAGACGGAGGGAGTATTAATTATACAAGAGAGCCGGATTGGCACCTCTTAGTTAATGTAAATGTAATGAAATCCATGATGTTTATATGAAGATCCGGCTTTTTTATACGAAATCCTTCATGCTTATATGAAATCAGTCCGTGTTTGCACGAATTTCATCTTGTTGGTTAGAGTTGTAAAAATGTATGCCGCTGGCGTTTGATGTCGTCCTCCGCTTAAGGAAACGGGAGGAAATTTGCCGGCTGCCGTTGGAGATGCTCTTTATGCTGGAAATAATAGAGTGACATCCAATCCATTTGAGCTAATTGCCTGTATGATTGTCCCTCTATAAAAAGTTAATTGCATGCACAATATACACGTGACTTGCAGGGTGGCTGCAGCTTCGTACAGAAAGTTCAAAAGAATCAAGTCCATCCTTAATCTTGTATTCTAAGTACTCTGTGGGTTCCACTGTCAGTACAGTGGTGAAAGAAGTATATATCAAATAAGTAGAGTAATATATAATATAAAAATATAAAGTTACAAGACAGAATACGAACTCATGTCATTGCGTTGCGAGCATCCGACGCTAACCAGCCCAACACATTTTTGTTGTAGACCATGCTGGAGATATATCTCCATGTCTACTCTTATATATACTCCATTCGTTCCTAAATATTTGTCTTTTTCAGATTTCAAATGGACTACCACATACGGATGTGTATGTAGACATATTTTAGAGTGTAGATTCACTCATTTTGCTCCGTATGTCTTTTCAGGAAGGGGTCAGATTTGTCCTTGATTTATTTATGAGGTATCCAGATGGCACTGCACCGCCAAGAAAAGAGGCTAACATCAAAATTATGGACTACTTTTTTGAGTATGTTGGTAAGGTCCAGTCATAGTCACTTCTTGAAATCTCTAAAAAGACAAATACTCCCTCCGCCCGGAAATACTTGTCATCAAAATGGATAAAAGGAAATGTATCTAGACGTATTTAGTTTTAGATACATCTCTTTTTATCCATTTTGATGTCTAGTATTTTCGGACGGAGGGAGTAGAAAAAGAGTTGGTGATGATGGTGTGCGTGCCATCCTGCAATATAGGCCGTCAGATTTATATCTAACGGATAAGAAATAAACTATGACAATTTTGCAAAAATATACCCACACGTCTCTCCATGTTCGCAAATAAGGCCTTCCCTCGTTCAACCTTTTCTCTCACAAGATAAACTACGCATACAAATGCATCTTGATGTTCCGTGCAACGCACGGGCAGCTAGCTAATTTCTTTTAAAATAGTTGTTGCGATAATTGGGTTGAAGTGATATATTTTATGTCTGCCCCGAATGACTTCAGATTCACTAGTAGTGACAAAGAAAAGGTTGCCTCGTTAATTAACAGAAAACAGGGTGAAAACTATCACATGAGGCCGGTAAAAACAAGGCACACTGGGTTTAGCGTCATTGTCACTACAGCTGTGCGCGCGTGAGAAGTCTACATATCGAGGGGCTACCGAGCGAGGCACCAAGACACAATGTTTGAGAGAGAAACCAATTGACAGATTATGACCAGATCGAGTTGTCACCCTTCTGCTGTCATTGTTGGGGGGGGGGGGAGGGAGAGAAAGACGTATTCAGAGTGTGTGCGGTAGACACAAAGGCACAACTAGCGAGTGTGTGTGTGTGTGTGTGTTTGAAAGAGGAGTAGATAGATTATTATCAAGATCGATGTGCCACCCTACTCCTTCGGTGCCGGGTAGTGTGTGTGTGTATGTTTGAGAGAGAAGCCAGTCGATAGATTAGTATCAAGATCGAGGTGTCACCCTACTCCTTCGGTGTTGGGAAGTGTGGGTGTGTGTGGGGGGGGGGCAGTGACACTCACATATCTCTACTCTTATAAAAAACAGAGTTGGTGATGATGGTGTTCCTGCCATCCTGCAATATAGGCCATCTGATTTATATCCGACGGACAGGAAGGAAACTATGGCAATTTTGCAAAAAGATACCCACACCCCTCTCCACATTTGCAAATAAGGCATTCCCTCGTTCATCCATTTCTCCCACAAGATAAACTTCTCATAGAAATGCATCTTGATGTTTTGTGCAACGCATGGGCATATTGCTAGTAGGGAGAAGGAGTTTGTGTGACACATATCTAGCTATATTAAGGGATAGGTAGATAGCATATGTGTGAGAAACATTAGTGGTTGTGGGTGGGCGAAATTAAAGGGGTGGGCGTGTTCGACATAGAGAGCGTGTGTGTTTCTGTGTGAGAGACTTGTAGGATGGGGTAGAAAGATGGATTTAACCCTGACGGAGGGAGAGAAATACACGAAGTGCACGTGTGTGATTCCGATGCCCACAGGGAAATGAGATATGTATGCGTGTGAGAGAGATTGCACAACTCATTGACGTATCACTATCTAGCGATCGTGGGCGTGCATCGCTTGAACATAAGTCAATATCTACTTCGTATCGTGGCCAAAGGTACAATATCGATTCAATGCTATAAAGATTGGACACTCACATATCACATTTTTTATATTTAAATAAACCTTTTTAGTTGTGCATGCCAAATTTACAGTGATGTTTCTTCAAACAACCAATGTAGCTATCATGACCATGCACCATTGTTACACTTGCATTCAAATTCATTAGTCTTGGATGATTTAAGTTTCTATTTTGAAGTAATATATGTAATATTCATATATGAATTCAACGGGTACACAATTTATGAAATGGAGGCTATGTAATCATATGAGGTAACACTTTTAAATAGCTGACTACAATATCCATTTCTTTTTGTGCGCCTCTACACTAACACGTCAATGCATTATGTTTAAAGTAAATAACCAATGGTACTAAGTTATCTATTTACACGAGAAATACATAGGCTGAGCGTTTGATCCCTTTTTTGTGAACGTGCCACTACACCCGTACGATTGGTCACGCCCATGTGAACGTCCAAGTTATCGGTGCATCATCCCGAGTTATTGTCTTTTTTCTGGGGTGGACTTCACACCAGTTATTAACTGCTGACGCGTGCCCCGTGTACACAGTCTAGCATGACCTTCCCGCTAGCACGGTCCAAAATTAGTTGAAACTGGATACGAACGATCCCGCGGGCGGCAAAATCTCCCGCCTCCTTCTAAAATTTCCGCCACCTTAGTCTTTAGCATGCGAAATCCCCCTTTTGTCCTTGGTGCACGGAGACCAACAGTTACAATACCGCCCTCATCTACATGATAGGTCGGGGCTGCTTTGGTAACTTCCGGTTCCCCCACTACATGGCACCCCCATTTCCTCTCCCCCTCCCGCAAAAACGACTAACTACACGGCACGCCGTCCGTACTTCATCGCCCTTTCTCCCCTCCCCTCTCGAAACCCTAGACTACTCATCCACCGGTGTACCATAGCCCATTCACTGCCAGCAGCGTCCACCTCACCGGATCTGCTTCTGCGGCCGCATCTACCCGTCCCACCTACCCTAGAAACAAGTAGACTGCTCATCCACCACTGTACCACAACCCATTCAGTGCCGGCCTTGTCCACGGCGCCGGATATATTTCGCCGGAACTCTCCTCAACCACCGCGCACCTGCAGCGGCTCATTCGTACTCCCCACCGGAGACGCTTCGTCCACACCCCCAGGAGCCGCCCCAGCGATGCCCCCATCGACGACCTCTGATCCTCTTTGCCGACACCTTCCTCAACCCTATCGGAGTAGCTTCGCCTATTCCATTATCAACCCTACCGGGGCCGCTTTGCCAACTCACAAGTCCACGGCCTCAGATCCGCTTCCTTGCACCCTCATCCAACCTACCGGAGCAGCTTCTGACGCCCCATCCACGGCCGCAGATCCGCATCGTCGACACCACCCTTAACCCAACCACCGGAGCAGCTTCTGACGCCTCATCCACGGCCGCAGATCCGCATCGTCGACACCATCCTTAACCCTACCACCGGAGTAGCTTCACCTACGCCCTCGTCCACGGCCATAGATCCGCTTCGCCCACACCGTAGTCCATCCTACCGGAGCCGCTCCACAAACACCCTACTTGACGGTTCTAGATCTCCTTACCGGACCCCGACAGCCAGCGCAGCGTCATCACCGTCGACGTTTCTAACCTGATTCCCATAGTCTGGAGAGATGCCAAGCACCCGCCACGGCCTAGGTACTTGTCACCTTTAAACCCGTCCAGCATCACCTGCCCGATGTACTTCAAATATACTAACCGGTCACTGTTACCTATTATGCAGCTGGCAAAAACTACAAGGACGATGTTTCTTCTGGATCTAACAGCTTAGCCAACCAAGATCCTGGACTGAGGCATTGCTATGATCTTGTAAGCGCGTCTCTCTCTCTTGTATTGTTCTGTGCCTGCTAGCGTGCTTTGCTAGGATTTTCGACCAGTAATCCCTTTGTGCAGACAATGATTTCTACTACTGGTTGCTAAATTAGATATGTAGATGTCATACATGATACTACCTCGTACCTCCCTTCCTAAATATAAGTCTCTCTAGAGATTCCACTATAGGCTACATACGGAGCAAAATGAGTGAATATACACTCGAAAATGCATCTGTATACATCTGTATGTGGTCCATACTAGAATCTCTACAAAGACATATATTTAGGAACAGGGAATTCCAATGCACTACATTAGACTCCCTTAGAGTGCCTGCTAATCCAGCATACAGAGTCATGGCTAGTTTATGGTACGCACACAATCGTTAATTGGTGGTTTAAATATGCGCAAGGGATATGCAATGTAGTATCATGTAGAGATGTCTGAAATTAGCCGTGTCAACTTGCAGATAGGGTTACACAATGAAAAAGTACAAGATGTATGTGGCTATTTCATGGAACATCGCAAAAAAAAGGAGAGGCAGCGGTGAGCCTATACAGTGTGCTATGGTACATCACTCCTCCATTGCAATCATCGTGACATGTTATTTGTATGCCAGTTCTATTAGCCAAGTTTCTTAGGGTCAGTTATTATGAGTTATCCTAAGAAAATAAGCACATGTGAATATAAGTTCCATGTAATAAGCCAACCAGTTCTTTTCATTGCGTTTTCAGCTTATCTTTGGTATGATCAGTGGAAAGTCTAGATTGCATTATATTTTTTCATTTTGCTGCCCATATGGAAATTAATTTGACTTGCAAACATCACAAATTGAACCCAGTGCAGTAATTAATATGATAGGAAAACAGACCATCACTATTTGCTCAAAATGCAAATACAAAGATACCATCTACTTGGCACAATCTACTTTGGTCAATGTTTCCCATAGAGATCCCATTGCCTAATTTAAACGAAGAACGCATGACCCACATTTAAATGAAGAACAATTATTTATTGAAATTCGATGGTCCAAGTGGTTGGTTATTATCGTATAGCAGCACCACCTGAAAGCATCATATAGCAGCAGTAGCAGCTCATAGCAACTCATCATACAGTAGCAGCAGTCTGCAATTCATCATATACCAGGAGCAGCTCATAGCAATTCATCATATAACAGCAGCAGGAGCAGCTTGTAGCAACTCATCATATAGCAGCAGCAGGAGCAGCTTGTAGCAACTCATCATATAGCAGCAGCAGGAGCAGCTTGTAGCAACTCATCATATAGCAGCAGCAGCTCATAGCAATTCATCATATAGTAGCAGCAGCTCATAGCAACTCATCATACAACAGCAGTAGCAGCTCATAGCAATTCATCATATAGCAGCAGCAGGAGCAGCTCATAGCAATGCATCATATAGCAGCAGCAGAAGCAACTCATAGCAATTCATCGTATAATGGATCAGAATAAAAATTTGGCAAAAAATCAGAGGAGATCCTCACCTTGTTGGATGAGCTCATCCGTCAACAGCACCTTAAGGTCATGGCCTGGGAGGAGGGGAGGGGGAATAAGGTGCCTTCTGCCGCAGTGTGGCATCAGCCGTACTTGTGCAGCGCCCGCTGGAGTAGTGCGTTGGACGAACCATATTGGAGCAGCTGCTGGAGACCATGAGAATGAGGGGCGGCGCCAGAGGGAGGAGAAGCCAGGGAGATTGGCCCCTACCCGTCGGCCATGTAGCCTAGCTGGACATAGCATCGTCAAGGACAAGGCCAGATGGGACCAGTGGCGACGGCTCGCTGGAGGAACCCTAGTGCTGCAGGCAGGGGATCGAGGTAGAGGGAAAGGGGAGAGGAGATGCAAGCGGGCAGGGCAATGAATGCTTGCGTGTTTGTTTTTACTTGAGGGTCAGGTGTGACACGGGCGTCAGCAGTTGCATTTTGAGTGTAATATAGGCAGACAACAGAGTCATTTCACTATTCCCCTTCCCTTCAATTTTTAGTGAGGTTCTACCTGAAACACCCCCCCTCCAAAGCGAAATTAGTTAAGCCCAAGCCCATAACTCAAAAATGACTTCTTTACATCTTTTATGGCTTATTTTGACAATATGCCCTGAAAAGGCGGAATCGAACTGGCCCTTAACCTGCAATTCAATTGTGTGTGCAATGATGAATCACTCCTGCCTGCTATTTGTACATTTAGGCATCATCATACATTTCATAACCTAGTACATGTGCATTCCACTGTAGAATCTGGAACATGCAATGTTTATGTTAGTTCATGCGTTGCACATGATGTTTAAATGCCCCTTAAATCTGGCCAGTCAAGTGATGTTCTTTAAGCCTCCTTCTTTGCTTCTTTTGTTGATATGTAAGATTTGCTCACACTTATGTTCAATTGCTTGTTTGCATCAGCCAGCCATACTAGGACTGTTTGCTTTGATTACTTGCTGTTCTTGACCTAACACTCTAACATAACTTGTCAACGATTTAAACACTAAGGGCTGTTGTAGTGGGGCCTTGTCTAACTCATAGGTGACATAAAGGTTTGGCTGTACAATACATTAGGCTCTCCAAGAGTACCTAAAGATCCAGTTCGAAGGTATGCCTTGTTTTTACATAGTGCAGACATAGTAAATGCTCATTTCATTGTGTGCAAGTGCAAGAGATGCGGCATGTTTCATTATGTGGTGTTGTTTTGTTATAATCTCATCCTTTTGTGTTCACAAACTGGAAAGTATGCATATTTATCTTCCAAGGAGACGCGTAACTAGTTTGTGTCACCTTGCAGAGGGGGTGCAATGAAGATAAGATTGAGGATTTCCATGTACAAGATGCTAGGAAGGAGCCTTGCAAGAGAAGTAGGAGCTGCGCTGAGCCTCTTCAACCTGCTAAGGTAAGTCACTGTATGCAACTCAATAGTTCAATTCCTTGTTTGTTTTAGACATAGTTAATTTTCTCTTTTCAATTGCTTTATTTGTCCTCGGTTAATGAGATGCACAAATAATCATGCCTGATGTTCGGTACTTGTATCACTATTAGTTGACATAATTAAAGGCCTTACCATTTAATTACTCTGCCGAAGTGTGCCTGAAGCTTTGAAGTCTATTAACCAACTATTATTGCATGAGGCTCACAATCTAGTTTATACTACGCTAATGATTGCATAGTTTTGCCTGCTGTAGTATGTTTGTATGAAACCCTCTGCTATTCATTATGCTCCCTAAGACTTTAATTGAGGCACAAAATGGCCAACTGCTTGCTTACTTATACGCAACGTGTTGTCTCAATTTGTAACCTGTCTGTGTTTTCGATTGGGCCCCAACATCATGCTCCTCTAGTGAGCTAAGGTGGATTTCTGTATGCAGGCTGCACAGACTATCTTTTTTTATAATTTTTAAAATATCACCTGCTTATGCTTCATGACGTGTAACATTTTTTTTAAAGTGACATGTAACATTATTGTTAGTCCTGTTTTGCCATGCAGTACAAAATAGTGTCTTGTTCGCTTCACTGTTGTAACTATATTTTTGCCCTAGTCATGTGTACTTACAGAAACATTTCAGGATGAAGTGACATCAACACAAAGATCTGCGAGCAGTGCGGCACGGCCATTACCGAATGATTATGGATTGGAATTGGATTGTGCTGATGTTCTCGAGCATCAACTAGAGGTGGCAAGACAACGTGTACATGATTGTCAACGTATAATCAACAAGTTGAGACTGGACATGCATGTATTAGATGCAGGAGTCAAAAAATGAAACAAGACACTGAGGTAACCATGAAGGAATTGGAGATTTTGCAGACTGAAATTTGTGCTATCTGAATCCGTCCAATCCTATTTTCTGAAGAGATTATAGTTCAAATGGAGTTAAGTTGATGCGCGTCCATGATGTATGAGTTGTATTTGCCCAGTGTATGTAATTTGCTGTTTGTGTATCTTTATTATCACCTGTGCCGAACCATAATGCCCAGTGGGTATAATCGGCTATAATTTCTTTAATGTATAGTGTAGGATTATTCTACCTTTCTATGCCTTGATCTCTTTGTTGTAATAGTGTAGGCTTTTTAGAGGTGATAGTATTGAGTAGGATAATTCTCTGAATATGCTATATCGTTCAAACGGGGGCCAATTCGCCCGACCATGGCCCTTCACGGGCCGTCGGATCCATGGGCCTTCTACGTCTCGTAGGATCCATGGGCCTTCTACGTCTCGTAGGTTCCATGGGCCTTCTACGTCTCGTAGGATCCATGGGCCTTGTAGATCTCGTAGGATCCATGGGCCGCCGGCTCATTTATGGGTCTTGTACGGGCCTTTAATGGGCCGTAGACGGGCCTTTAATAGAAATCATACGTTTTATGGGCTGACCATAACGGGCCGTTAATAGGCCGTATTTGGTGATGCTAGGAAAGTGGCCCAACAGACTAACGGTCCACAAACGGGCCGACTGTAACGATGGGCTGAATTTGGCCCACAAGAAGAAAATGACAGTAACGGGCCGTAAGTAACCAAATGCTGCAAATGAGCCCAAGAATAAATGGGCCCTCAGAAGGCCGAAAGTTAACTTGGGCTGGAAACGGCCCAACGGAATAACGGGCCGTTAATGGGTATAAAGTGATACACTGTTCATTACGGGCCAGTTTCACCACGGGCCGTTAATGGGTGTAAAGTAATACACTGTTCATTACGGGCCAGTTTCAACACGGGCCGCTAATGGGCCAAGAGTTACAAAGGGACTCACATGGGCCGAAAGACATCATGGGCTATACATGGGCCAGAAGTGAAAACGGGCTGGAATCATAGTGGACGGCCCAGATGACGCTACTGGGCCTAATTCGGATAGGGCGTAATGGGCCTTGGGTTAGCGGGCTATAAATGGGCTATATGCGAACATGCCGTTAACAGGCTTTCCATGGGCCGGCCCGCCAACTCTTGACCAAGTCAAACGGGCCGGCCCGCCAGCTTTTGACCAAGTCAAATGGGCCGGCCCGCCAGCTTTTGACCAAGTCAAACGGGCCAGCCTTTTCATAGGAATGGGCCACTGTTGGGCCGTGCCACGTGTCGACGTATCATAGGTGCCTATCTGACCCGCTGACGAGCTGACACGTGTTTCGTCCGGCCAATAAGAATTTTACACGTGGAAATTTCCCATTGGTCGGGGTTGTTAACGGGTTATCGGATCCAAAACCCGACCCGATAGCTTAACGGCGTTCCATTACGGTGGGTGCCAGGTGTTGGTCACCCTTGACGAAAGCACTTCTGTGACGCGTGATTTATCGTCATGGAAGTGGACACTTGCGTGATGATAATTTTGGTAATGTCATGGAACAGTTCTATGACAGCACATGTATGACTATCTTGATTCTGTCATAAATTTGTCATGGATGTACATGCATGACAAAAAAAGCAACCTACTGTGACAAACACGTATCATCACGGAAGTGTATTTTTTTAGTGGATGCTAGTACCTTGCTTGATAATGATGATGTGCCACTTGGTGACTTTCTTGATGAACCAATTGCTAAAGTAATACAACATGATGTTGTTGAATCTGATGATGAGCTTGAAATTGAATCTCCTGAAACACCTGCTAGAACTAGCCTTCCCAGATATGAATTGCCTAAGGTACCAGAAGGTTATGTCATGAGCGGAGAAACAACTAGAGATATTCTTGCTTGCAATTATAGAGATGATCTAGAGAAATTACTACAAACGTATAAAGAAAAATCTCTAAATGCTAGAATGAAATGTGATCCTAAGTTTGCTACTTCACCTATCTTTATTGATGACAAGGATTATGAATTCTCTGTCGGCCCAGCGTTAATTACTCTGGTTGAATCTGATCCTCTCCATGGTTATGAAACTGAAACTATTGTGGCACATCTTACTAAGTTGAATGATATAGCCACCCTTTTTGCTCATGATGAGAAAACTTGCTATTACTTTATTCTCAAATTATTTCCTTTCTCATTAAAGGGTGATGCTAAAGCTTGGTACAATACTCTTGCTCCTGGTTGTGTGCATAGTCCCTAGGATATGATTTATTAATTCTCTAAAAAATATTTTGCTGCTCATAAGAAACAAGCTGCCTTACAGGAAATATTTAACTTTGTGCAAACTAAAGAAGAGAGTCTCCCACAAACTTGGGGAAGGCTTTGCAAATTACTTAATGCTTTGCCAGATCATCCTCTTAAGAAAAAGGAAATACTTGATATCTTCTATATTGGATTAACCGATGCTTCTAGGGATTTCCTAGATATGCGTGCTGGTTGTGTTTTTAGGGAACAAACTATTTCTCAAGCTGAAGAATTGTTGAATAACATACTGAAAAATTATGATGATTGGACTATTCCTAAACCACCGGCTAAACCCACTCCAAAGAATAGGGGTATATTATATCTCAGTCCCGAAGATATGCAAGAGGCAAAGATACCAATGAAGGAAAAAGGTATTAAGGCTGAGGATGTTAAAATTTTACCTCCTATTGAAGAAATACATGGGCTTAATACACCACCACTGCCTAAGGTGGTAGAGGTAAATTCTCTTATGAAGTTTAATGATAAAGATAATCCTCACAATATCCATCCTAGTCAATGCCTTTATGAGTTTGAAAACTACATTAGAAAACAAGATCACTTCAATGCAAATGCTATGAAACAATTGAAATGTAATTCTGATATGATTGCTCGCTTGAGTGACTTGTTATTTAGAATCTCAAATGATGTTAGAGGTGTTGGAAAACATGCTTATATGGTTCAAACCTAGTTAGAACAAGTTGCTAAATCTCAAAGAGAATTACTTGATGAAATAAATCATAATATGCATGACTTTGCTGTTAGAGTTGCAACTAGAGGAGGTAAAATGACTCAGGAACCACTTTATCCTGAGGGACACCCAAAAAGAATTGAATAAGATTCACAAAGAGCTAACACTAGTGCACCTAGTCCTTCTAAAAATAAAAATAAAAATAAAAATGATAGGACTTTGCACACTTCTAGTGAACATGAAATAGAAAAACCTCCTGATAATGAAAATGAAACTTCTATCTCTGATGCTGAAACTCAATCTGGTAATGAACACTCACCTAGTGATAATGAAAAAGATAATGATGAGGTTGATGAAGACACTCAACCAAACAATGAAAAAGAACCAGATAATGTTGTTGAGATAGAACCACCTATATTGATCTTGATAACCCACAACCTAAGAATAAAACGTATAATAAAAGAGACTTTGTTGCTTGAAAACACGGTAAAGAAAGAGAACCGTGGGTTCAAAAACCTATGCCTTTTCCACCAAAGTCAACTAAAAAGAATGATGATGAAGAATTTGAACGCTTTGCTGAAATATTGAGGCCAGTCTTTTTGCGTACTCGCTTGACTGATATCTTAAATATGCCTCCTTGTGCAAACCATATGAAAGACATCATCACAAATAAGAGAAAAATACCAGAAGCTGAAATATCCACTATGCTTGCTAATTATACTTTCAAAGATGGAGTACCTAAAAAACTTAGAGATCCGAGAATACTAACTATACCTTCCTCTATCAAAAAGAATTATGTGAAAACTGCTTTGTGTGATTTAGGAGTTGGTGTCAGTGTTATGCCTTTCTCTTTATATAAAAGACTTGACTTGAATAAAATCACACCTACTGAAATATATTTGCAAATGGCTGACAAATCAACTGCCATACCTATCAGTATTTGTGAGGATGTGCCCGTTGTTGTTGCTAATGTTACTATTTTGACTGACTTTGTTATACTTGAGATGCCCGAGGACGAGAACATGTCGATTATCCTTGGTAGGCCCTTCTTGAATACTGCAGAGGCTGTTATTGATTGCAAAAAAAGCAAGGTCACTTTTCATATCAATGGTAATGAGCATACGGTGCACTTTCCATAGAAACAATTCCAAATGAATGGTATTATTGTTATTGAAAAATCTCCAACAATCACTATTGGAAGTTTTCAAATACCTCTACCTACTGTCAAAAATAAATATGAAATGCTTATTGTTGGGGAAATGCATATCCCCATTGAGGTAACTTAGTGATTTACGGAAGTTCTTCGGTTTCATGCTAATCGAAAGTGGTTGTTAATAAGACCTGATCAACCTTATTAATGAATCATTTTTGAACGGTATAAAGTTGATGAATTTAATAAGCACTAACTTCTGTCCCTACTTTTTATTCTCTATTTTTATTAGTTAAATAAAATAAAATGCCATCTTCTGTCTGTTTTCTAAATTTCCCGTGCAATAAAAAAATGACCAAAAAATAAAAATTCTCAGAATGCCCTGAAAAATTTATATGATTTTTTCTGAATATTTTAGAATTTTTGGTGCAAAAATTACCAGAGGGAGGTGCACCAGGTGGGCACAACCCACCTGGGCGCGCCAGCACCCCCTGGCGCGCCTTGGGGGGTTGTGGTCTGTAACGCCCAGCTAATTAAGCTACAATAACCTTCTACTAATGATGCCACATCACCACGATTACTATTGTTAATCTCGCAATGATTCAAGTTCCATTTGAATTCAAATTTAAAATAAAGTTATAAAGCAAAAGTTTCCAAACATTAAAAGTAAAATGTTCAATGGGTTGAAAATATTCAGTAGCTAATTATCTTGTAGAAATAAATATTTTACAAAATATTGGAATGCCCCTTATATATTCAAAACAGGACCAAGAGCATTTAAATTAACCAATTAAAGATAAAAAAATTTGTAAAGTATTCAAAATAAATTGAAACTTGTTGTGATAACTCAACTCACTACCTAGTATTTATGTGATAAATATTGGTTTTAAATAATTTGATTTAATATAGAAAATAGGTGCAACACAAGAAAATAGGAATACAATATAGAAAATAGAAGAAACAAAAAAATGGAGAAAAGGCTAAGTCCACACTGTTTACTTGCGGCCTGCTACTACCGTAACGAGGCCCAACCCACGAACGGCCTTCTCGCTCCTCTACAGAGGAGGAGGCAGGAGATGTGCGTGTCGCACATCCACGGCTGCCGTGGCCGTAGATGGCCGCCACGTCGATCGCCTTCGCTTATAACTGCGCCAACGCGAACCCTAGGTCGCCCTCGTCCATTCCCCCCTCTTTCCCCCGTCGCCCCCCTCTTCTTTCTCTCAAATTCGAGCTTGGAAACTCTCACAGTGAATGCGCTCGTCATCGTCATTACCGCGACCACCGTCGTCGCCTTCGCGTGGGAGGACGTCCAGGAGGCCCGCCACGGACGTCTTCGTCCGTCCCGGGCACCGAACGGAGCCGAGGTGGCCCGTGCGCTCGCCATCGAGCCAGTCTTCATCATGTACGTCGTCGTCGTCCGTCATCAATTATCGCCGTTTCGGTCAACCCCGACTCTCCTCGACCTCACCATCGACATCACAGTGAGGTGCTCCTCCTTATCCCCCTTGCCCAGCCGTCGATCCGTCGCCGTAGTGTCGTCCTACGAGCTCACACCCACCAGGGACGAAGCACCGCCATACCCACACCGGGCTCGCTCCCGCGCGCGTTCGTCGCGCCCGTGGCTGTGCTCCCCCCGCGTCTCTGGCCGTGTCCGGCTACACCCTACGCTGCCCGCACGCACACGCCTAGCCACGTCTGCCGCTTCCTGCCGCTCTCCCGCGCCCCTGCTCACGTCGCCGGACCCCTGCCCGTCTCTAGCTGCGCGCCCCTGCGCCCCCATGCAAGTCCCCATGCGCACGCCCGTGCGTGGACATGGCCCCGCTGCTCCCCTGTTGTTGCTGATGCTCAATGTCGCTGCTCTGCTGCTAGCTGCGTTGCCGCCGCTAATTACTATTGGCGCTGCTGCTAGTTGCCGCCGCCGCTGCTCCTGCTAGTGCCGCTTTGCTGCTAACGCTGCTCCGCTACTAGTGCCCATGCTGCCTGCTACCATGGACTGCTACTGCTACTAGCCATGCAAATGCCCATGGCCATCTGAGTGTGGTGTGTGGTATGTGTGTGTCGCGTGTGTGGCCGGCTGGGCCATTGTCCAGTACGGCCGGCCCCTTGTTTAATTAGGATTAGATTAGTTAGTTTTAAATTAGGGAGCCGCTACGTGTCTGACGGTAGATGTCTAGTAAACATCCACCACCTCGACAGCCGTCAGATCTCCGCGCGCGAGCCATCCGATCTAACTCCTCGCACGCGCGCATCGTCTTCCCGACACATTAATTCCTGAAACAACAACCCAGTTGCAGAAACAATTCCTGAAACAGCGGCCGCGTTGCAAAAATAATTCCAGAAACAACGACTACGTTGCAGAAACATCTACCATGTTGCACAAATTTGGAGATTGCAGAAACAATTCCTGAGACAATGGCTGCATTGCAGAAACAATTCCTGAAACAACGGCTGCATTGCGGAAACAACTACCATGTTGCATGCGTCAAGCACATCGGCGCCGACCGCAACAGAGCAGTAGCGCTGCCACTCCAGCTATTGCAGAAGCAGGACGATGAGTCGTTCCTCGCCTGAAAAGCAACTTGAAGTGAGGGAGCGGAGGAGAAAAAGAGCATGAAGGGTAAGACGGAGTAAGCCTACCTCGCCGGCAAACACCGGCTGCCGGCGCACGCGGCGGTGGTCGGTTGGCTCGTGCGAGCAGTGGAGTTGTAGAAGCTTGAGGTGGTGGCCGCCATGGCATGCTGCAAGAGTTGGGAAAAAAGAGCCGACTGAGAAAGGGATAAGGAAAGAAGGATGTAGCGGTGCAATGGGTCCACATGGACACGCGTCATGTGCTGGAGGCGGTGGACGCCCAGCATTGGATCCGTCGGATGATGGTACGAGTTTCCCTTTAAATTAGTGCTAATTTACTTTAATAGAAAATGACACGTGGACCACCCCTGTTGGTTATCTCTAATTAATTGACTTAATAGACACAGTGTCTATGACAAGTAAGCCCCACTAGCACTGTTCACACTTTGACCAAGGTCAACCTTGACTGTTCATTGTTGACCTGCTGACTGGGCTCTGACTGGCCCCACATGTCATTGACTATGGCTGGCCCAGTCTAGGTATAAAAAGAATCAGCATTATTTAAATTCGAAATAAATAATTAAAACAATTTTTAGAATATTAATAAAACTTTAAAAATCATATAAATTAAACCGTAAGTGAGATGAAAATAATTTATATATGAAAGATGCTTAGAACGATGAGACGAATTCAAATACGCAGTCGGTTTGTTCGCCGCACGTCCCTAGCATAGCGAACATGCAACAATCACCTTCGATTCGTCTGTCCGAAAACGTCAAACACCGGGAATACTTTCCTGGATGTTTCCCCCTTCGCCGGTATCACCTAACATCGCGTTAGGGCACACCTATCACCGCTCATTGTCGTGTCATGCATTGTCATGCATATGTTTGCATTATATTTATTGTTTCTTACCCCTCTTCTCTCCGATAGACTACGAGACGGACGTCGCTGCTGCCCCGATCGACTACGTTGTTGACGACCCTACTTGCCAGAGCAACCAGGCAAGCCCCCCCTTGATCACCAGATATCGCCTATTCTTCTCTATACTGCTTGCATTAGAGTAGTGTAGCATGTTACTGCTTTCAGTTAATCCTATACTGCTGCATAGCCTGTCCTTGCTAGTACTCTTGTTACCTTTACCTACTATCCTACTGCTTAGTATAGGATGCTAGTGTTCTATCAGTGGCCCTACACTCTTGTCCGTCTGCCTTGCTATACTACTGGGCCATGATCACTTCGGGAGGTGATCACGAGCATATACTATATACTTTACACTATTACATTACCTGTGATACTGTTCGGAGATGGGGGCTGAAGGGGCAGGTGGTTCCACCCAGGTAGTGGTGGGCCTGGGTTCCCGACGGCCCCCGACTGTTACTTTGTGGCGGAGCAATAGGGCAGGTTGAGACTGTTGGAAATATTCCCTAGAGGCAATAATAAATTAGTTATTATTATATTTCCTTGTTCATGATAATCGTTTATTGTCCATGCTAGAATTGTATTGATAGGAAACTCAGATACATGTGTGGATATATAGACAACACCATGTCCCTAGTAAGCCTCTAGTTGACTAGCTCGTTGATCAATAGATGGTTACGGTTTCCTGACCATGGACACTGGATGTCATTGATAACGGGATCACATCATTAGAAGAATGATGTGATGGACAAGACCCAATCCTAAGCCTAGCACAAGATCGTGTAGTTCGTATGCTAAAGCTTTTCTAATGTCAAGTATCATTTCCTTAGACCATGAGATTGTGCAACTTCCGGATACCGTAGGAATACTTTGGGTGTGCCAAACGTCACAACGTAACTGGGTGGCTATAAAGGTGCACTACGGGTATCTCCGAAAGTGTCTGTTGGGTTGGCACGAATCGAGACTGGGATTTGTCACTCCGTGTGACGGAGAGGTATCTCTGGGCCCACTCGGTAGGACATCATCATAATGTGCACAATGTGATAAAGGAGTTGATCACGGGATGATGTGTTACGGAACGAGTAAAGAGACTTGCCGATAACGAGATTGAACAAGGTATGGAGATACCGACAATCGAATCTCGGGCAAATACTATACCGCTAGACAAAGGGAATTGTATACGGGATTGATAGAATCCTCGACATCGTGGTTCATCCGATGAGATCATCGTGGAACATGTGGGAACCAACATGGGTATCCAGATCCCGCTGTTGGTTATTGACTGGAGAACGTCTCGGTCATGTCTGCATGGTTCCCGAACCCGTAGGGTCTACACACTTAAGGTTCGATAACGCTAGGGTTATAAAGGAAGTTTGTATGTGGTTACCGAATGTTGTTCGGAGTCCCGGATGAGATCCCGGACGTCACGAGGAGTTCCGGAATGGTCCGGAGGTAAAGATTTATATATAGGAAGTATGGTTTTGGCCACCGGAAGAGTTCTGGGCATCACCGGTAGTGTACCGGGACCATCGGAGGTGTCCGGGGGTCCACCAAGTGGGGCCACCAGCCCCAGAAGGTTGCGTGGGCCATGTGTGGGAGGGGACCAGCCCCAGGTGGGCTGGTGCGCCCCCCCCACCAAGGCCCAAGGCGCCTCCTAGAGGGGAAGGGGGCAAACCCTAGGGCAGATGGGCCCTAAGGCCCACCCCTTGTGCGCCTCCCCCTCTCCCCCCTTTGGCCGCAACCCTAGATGGGTTTTGGGGCTGCCGCCACCCCTAGGGAGGGAACCCTAGATGGGGGCGCAGCCCCTCCCCTTCCCCTATATATACTTGAGGTTTTGGGGCTGCCCAACATACGATTTGATCTCCCTCTTGGCGCAGCCCTACCTCTCTCCCTCCTCCTCTCTTGCGGTGCTTGGCGAAGCCCTGCAGGATTGCCACGCTCCTCCACCACCACCACGCCGTTGTGCTGCTGCTGGACGGAGTCTTCCTCAACCTCTCCCTCTCTCCTTGCTGGATCAAGGCATGGGAGACGTCACCGGGCTGTACGTGTGTTGAACGCGGAGGTGCCGTCCGTTCGGCACTTGGTCATCGGTGATTTGGATCACGACGAGTACGACTCCATCAACCCCGTTCACTTGAACGCTTCCGCTTAGCGATCTACAAGGGTATGTAGATGCACTCTCCTTCCCCTCGTTGCTAGTTTCCCCATAGATAGATCTTGGTGACACGTAGGAAAATTTTGAATTTCTGCTACGTTCTCCAACAGTGGCATCATGAGCTAGGTCTATTGCGTAGATTCCATGCACGAGTAGAACACAAAGTAGTTGTGGCCGTTGATTTTGTTCAGTATGCTTACCGTTACTAGTCAATCTTGATTCAGCGGCATTGTGGGATGAAGCAGCCCGGACCGACCTTACACGTACACTTACGTGAGACAGGTTCCACCGACTGACATGCACTAGTTGCATAAGGTGGCTAGAGGGTGCCAGTCTCTCCCACTTTAGTCGGATCGGATTCGATGAAAAGGGTCCTTATGAAGGGTAAATAGCAATTGACATATCACGTTGTGGTTTTGCGTAGGTAAGAAACGTTCTTGCTAGAAACCCATAGCAGCCACGTAAAACATGCAAACAACAATTAGAGCACGTCTAACTTGTTTTTGCAGGGTATGCCATGTGATGTGATATGGCCAAAAGGATGTGATGAATGATATATGTGACATATGAGATTGATCATGTTCTTGTAATAGGAATCACGACTTGCATGTCGATGAGTATGACAACCGGCAGGAGCCATAGGAGTTGTCTTTAATTTATTTATGACCTGCGTGTCAACATAAACGTCATGTAATTATTTTACTTTATTGCTAAAGCGTTAGCCATAGTAGTAGAAGTAATAGTTGACGTGACAACTTCCTGAAGACACGATGATGGAGATCATGATGATGGAGATCATGGTGTCATGCCGGTGACGACGATGATCATGGAGCCCCGAAGATGGAGATCAAAAGGAGCAAAGTGATGATGTCCATATCATGTCACTATTTGATTGCATGTGATGTTTATCATGTCTATACATCTTATTTGCTTAGAACGACGGTAGTAAATAAGATGATCCCTCATTAAATTTCAAGAAAGTGTTCCCCCTAACTGTTCACCGTTGCGAAAGTTCGTCGTTTCGAAGCACCACGTGATGATCGGGTGTGATAGATTCTTACGTTCACATACAACGGGTGTAAGCCAGATTTACACACGCGAAACACTTAGGTTGACTTGACGAGCCTAGCATGTACAGACATGGCCTCGGAACACAAGAGACCGAAAGGTCGAGCATGAGTCGTATGGTAGATACGATCAAGATGAAGATGTTCACCGATGATGACTAGTCCTTCTCACGTGATGATCGGACACGGCCTAGTTGACTCGGATCATGTAATCACTTGGATGACTAGAGGGATGTCTATCTGAGTGGGAGTTCATAAGATGAACTTAATTATCCTGAACATAGTCAAAAGATCTTTGCAAATTATGTTGTAAGCTCGCGCTTTAGTTCTACTGTTTTAGATATGTTCCTAGAGAAAATATAGTTGAAAGTTGATAGTAGCAATTATGCGGACAATAGAAGGCTTATGTCCTTAATGCACCGCTCGGTGTGCTGGACCTCGAACGTGGTCTGTGGATGGTGCGAACATATGACATACACGTTTCGATGACTACATGATAGTTCGATAATGATAAATGGTTTAGAATTGAGGCACCGAAGACATTTTTGAAATGTCGCGGAACATATGAGATGTTTCGAGGGCTGAAATTGGGATTTCAGGCTCATGCCCACGTCAAGAGGTATAAGACCTCCGACGATTTTCTTGGCCTGCAAACTAAGGGAGAAAATCTCAATCGTTGAGCTTGTGCTCAGATTGTCTGAGTACAACAATCACTTGAATCGAGTGGGAGTTGATCTTCCAGATAAGATAGTGATGTTTCTCCAAAGTCATTGCCACCAAGCTGCTAGAGCTTCGTAATGAACTATAACATATCAGGGATAGATATGATGATCCTTGAAATATTCACGATGTTTGACACCACGAAAGTAGAAATCAAGAAGGAGCATCAATTGTTGATGGTTAGTGAAACCACTAGTTTCAAGAAGGGCAAGGGCAAGAAGGGATACTTCATGAAACGGCAAATCAGTTGCTGCTCTAGTGGAGAAACCCAAGGTTGAACCCAAACCAGAGACTGAGTGCTTCTGTAATAAGGGGAACAGCCACTGGAGCAGAATTACCTTAGATACTTGGTAGATGAGAAGGTTGTCAATAGAAGTATATTGGATATACATTATGTGAATGTGTACTTTACTAGTACTCCTAGTAGCATCAGGGTATTAGATACCGGTTCGGCTGCTAAGTGTTAGTAACTCGAAATAAAGGCTACGGAATAAACGGAGACTAGCTAAAGGTGAGCTGACGAGATGTGTTGGAAGTGTTTCCAAGGTTGATGTGATCAAGAATCGCACGCTCCCTCTACCATCGAGATTGGTGTTAAACCTAAATAATTGTTATTTGGTGTTTGCGTTGAGCTTAGACATGATTGGATTATGTCTATCGCAATACGGTTATTCATTTAAGGAGAATAATTGTTACTCTATTTATTTGAATAATACCTTCAATGGTCTTGCACCTAAATTAAATGGTTTATTGAATCTCGATCATAGTGATACACATGTTCATGCCAAAAGATATAAGATAGTAATGATAGTACCAACTACTTGTGGCACTGCCATGTAAGTCATATTGGTACATGAAGAAGCTCCATGTTGATGGATCTTTGGACTCACTCATTTTTGAAAAGGATTGAGACATGTGAACCATGTCTATTGGTATATACGCATGAAGAAACTCCATGCAGATGGACCGTTTGGACTCACTTGATTTTGAATCGCTTGAGACATGCAAATCATACCACATGGGCAAGATGACTGAAAGCTTCGGTTTCAGTAAAATGGAACAAGAAACCAACTTGTTGGAAGTAACACATTTTGATGTGTGCAGTCCAATGAGTGCTGAGGCACGCAGTGGATATCGTTATGCTCTTACTTCACAGATGATTTGAGTAGATACTGAGTATATTTACTTGATGAAACACAAGTCTGAATTATTGAATGGTTCAAGTAATTTCAGAATGAAGTTGAAGATCTTCGTGATAAGAGGATAAAATGTCTATGATATGATCATAGAAATGAATATCTGAGTTACGAGTTTGGCACTATGGAAATTGTTTCACAACTAATACCGCCTGGAACACCATAGTGTGATGGTGTGTCCGAACATCATAGTTGCACCCTATTGGATATGGTGCGTACCATGATGTCTCTTATCGAATTACCACTATCGTTCATGGGTTAGGCATTAGAGACAACCGCACTCACTTTAAATAGGGCACCACGTAATTCCGATGAGATGACACCGTATGAACTATGGTTTAGAGAAACCTAAGCTGTCATTTCTTAAAAGTTTGGGGCTGCGACGCTTATATGAAAAAGTTTCAGGCTGATAAGCTCGAACCCAAAGCGGATAGCTACATCTTCATAGGACACCCAAAACAGTTGGGTATACCTCCTATCTCAGATCCGAAAGCAATAGGGATTGTTTCTCAAATCGGGTCCTTTCTCGAGGAAAAGTTTCTCTAGAAAGAATTGAGTGGGAGGATGATGGAGACTTGATGAGGTTATTGAACCGTCACTTCAACTAGAGTGTAGCAGGGCACAGGAGTTGTTCCTATGGCACCTACACCAATTGAAGTGGAAGCTTATGATAGTGATCATGAGACTTCGGATCAAGTCACTCCCAAACCTCGTAGGATGACAAGGATGCGTACTACTTCAGAGTGGTACGTAATCCTATCTTGGAAGTCATGTTGCTAGACAACAATGAACCTACGAGCTATGGAGAAGCGATGGTGGGCCCGGATTCCGATGAATGGCTCGAGGCCATAAAATCCGAGAGAGAATCCATGTATGAAAACAAAGTGTAGACTTTGGCAGAACGGCTCGATGGCCGTGAGGCTGTTGAGTACAGATGGATTTTAAAAGAAAGACGGACAATGATGGTAAATGTCACCATTAAGAAAGCTCGACTTGTCGTTAAGATGTTTCCCGACAAGTTCAAGGAGTTGACTACGATGAGACTTTCTCACTCGTAGCGATGCTAAGAGTCTGTTGGAATTAGCAGGTACTGCATTATTTATGAAATCTTGCAGATAGGATGTCAAAATATTGTTCTTGAGGAAAGGTTGTATGTGATACAACCAGAAGTTTTTGTCGATCCTGAAAGATGCTAACAAGTATGCAAAGCCCCAGCAATCCTTCTAAGGACTAGAGTAAGCATCTCGGAGTTGGAATGTACACTTTGATGAGATGATCAAATATTTTGGGTTTATACAAAGTTTATGAGAAACTTGTATTTCCAAAGAAGTGAGTGGGAGCACTATAGAATTTCTGATGAGTATATGTTGTTGACATATTGTTGATCAGAAATGATGTAGAATTTCTGGAAAGCATATAGGGTTATTTGAAAAGTGTTTTTCAATGGAAAACCTGGATTAAGCTACTTGAACATTGAGCATCAAGATCTATAAGGATAGATCAAAATCACTTAATAGTACTTTCAAATGAACACATACCATGACAAGATTTTGAAGGAGTTCAAAATAGATCAGCAAAGAAGGAGTTCTCGGATGTGTTACAAGGTGTGAGTATTGAGCAAGACTCAAGACATGACCACGGCAGAATAGAGAGAAAGGACGAAGGTCGTCCCCTATGCTTTAGTCGTAGGCTCTAAAGTATGTTATGTTGTGTACCGCACCTGAAGTGTGCCAAACCATGAGTCAGTCAAGGGGTACAAGTGTGATCTAGAAATGGATCACAGGACAACGGTCAAGGTTATCCTTAGTAACTAGTGGACTGAGGAATTTTCTCGATTATGGAGGTGGTAAAAGAGTTCGTCGTAAAGGGTCACGCCGATGCAAGCTTTGACACTAATCCAGATTATTCTGAGTAGTAAACTGGATTCGTATAGTAGAACAGTTATTTGGAATAGCTCCAAATAGAGCGTGGTAGCTGCATCTAGGAGATGACATAGATATTTGTAAAGCACACACGGATTTGAAAGATTCAGACCCGTTGACTAGTAACCTCTCTCACAAGCGAGAGATGATCAAACCCCATGGGTGTTGGAATCATTGCAATCACATAACGATGTGAACTAGATTATTGACTCTAGTGCAAGTGGGAGACTGTTGGAAATATGCCCTAGAGGCAATAATAAATTAGTTATTATTATATTTCCTTGTTCATGATAATCGTTTATTGTCCATGCTAGAATTGTATTGATAGGAAACTCAGATACATGTGTGGATACATAGACAACACCATGTCCCTAGTAAGCCTCTAGTTGACTAGCTCGTTGATCAATAGATGGTTACGGTTTCCTGACCATGGACACTGGATGTCATTGATAACGGGATCACATCATTAGAAGAATGATGTGATGGACAAGACCCAATCCTAAGCCTAGCACAAGATCGTGTAGTTCGTATGCTAAAGCTTTTCTAATGTCAAGTATCATTTCCTTAGACCATGAGATTGTGCAACTCCCGGATACCGTAGGAATACTTTGGGTGTGCCAAACGTCACAACGTAACTGGGTGGCTATAAAGGTGCACTACGGGTATCTCCGAAAGTGTCTGTTGGGTTGGCACGAATCGAGACTGGGATTTGTCACTCCGTGTGACGGAGAGGTATCTCTGGGCCCACTCGGTAGGACATCATCATAATGTGCACAATGTGATAAAGGAGTTGATCACGGGATGATGTGTTACGGAACAAGTAAAGAGACTTGCCGATAACGAGATTGAACAAGGTATGGAGATACCGACAATCGAATCTCGGGCAAATACTATACCGCTAGACAAAGGGAATTGTATACGGGATTGATAGAATCCTCGACATCGTGGTTCATCCGATGAGATCATCGTGGAACATGTGGGAACCAACATGGGTATCCAGATCCCGCTGTTGGTTATTGACTGGAGAACGTCTCGGTCATGTCTGCATGGTTCCCGAACCCGTAGGGTCTACACACTTAAGGTTCGATAACGCTAGGGTTATAAAGGAAGTTTGTATGTGGTTACCGAATGTTGTTCGGAGTCCCGGATGAGATCTCGGACATCACGAGGAGTTCCGGAATGGTCCGTAGGTAAAGATTTATATATAGGAAGTATGGTTTTGGCCACCGGAAGAGTTCTGGGCATCACCGGTAGTGTACCGGGACCATCGGAGGTGTCCGGGGGTCCACCAAGTGGGGCCACCAGCCCCAGAAGGTTGCGTGGGCCAAGTGTGGGAGTGTACAAGCCCCAGGTGGGCTGGTGCGCCCCCCACCAAGGCCCAAGGCGCCTCCTAGAGGGGAAGGGGCAAACCCTAGGGCAGATGGGCCCTAAGGCCCACCCCTGGTGCGCCTCCCCCTCTCCCCCCTTTGGCCGCAACCCTAGATGGGTTTTGGGGATGCCGCCACCCCTAGGGAGGGAACCCTAGATGGGGGCGCAGCCCCTCCCCTTCCCCTATATATACATGAGGTTTTGGGGCTGCCCAACATACGATTTGATCTCCCTCTTGGCGCAGCCCTACCTCTCTCCCTCCTCCTCTCTTGCGGTGCTTGGCGAAGCCCTGCAGGATTACCACGCTCCTCCACCACCACCACGCCATTGTGCTGCTGCTGGACGGAGTCTTCCTCAACCTCTCCCTCTCTCCTTGCTGGATCAAGGCATGGGAGACGTCACCGGGCTGTACGTGTGTTGAACGCGGAGGTGCCGTTCGTTCGGCACTTGGTCATCGGTGATTTGGATCACGACGAGTACGACTCCATCAACCCCGTTCACTTGAACGCTTCCGCTTAGCGATCTACAAGGGTATGTAGATGCACTCTCCTTCCCCTCGTTGTTGGTTTCCCCATAGATAGATCTTGGTGACACGTAGGAAAATTTTGAATTTCTGCTACGTTCTCCAACAGAGACCACCTAGGAGAGAGGTGGGCCTGGCCCTGGTCGGCATTCGCGGATACTTAACACGCTTAACGAGATATTTGTATTTGATCTGAGTCTGGCTACTGGCCTATACGCACTAACCAACTACGCGGGAACAGTTATGGGCACTCGACATCGTGGTATCAGCCGAAGCACTTCGTGACGTCAACGACTGAGCGGCGCACGCCGGATTGGACTGGAACGCCCGCTAGGCTAGGTCTGCTTCCGGCCGCGTACGCAACGTGCAGGTGTGCAATGGGCGATGGGCCCAGACCCCTGCGCGCTTAGGATTTAGACCGGTGTGTTGACCTCTCTGTCGTGCCTAGTTGGGGCTGCAACGTGCTGATCTTCCGCGGCCGGGCATGACCCCGAAAAGTGTGTCCGGCCAAATGGGATCGAGCGTGTTGGGTTATGTGGTGCACCCTTACAGGGAAGTTTATCTATTCGAATAGTCGTGATCTTCGGTAATGGGACGACTTGGAGTTGTAGCTTGACCTTATGACAACTAGAACCGGATACTTAATAAAACACACCCTTCCAAGTGCCAGATATAACCCGATGATCGCTCTCTAACAGGGTAACGAGGAGGGGATCGCCGGGTAGGATTATGCTATGCGATGCTACTTTGGGTGAGTACTCACTATTTCTTTCTCCTTCTTTTCCCCGTACCCCTTCTATCTGGTTATCACAACCAGATGCTGGAGCCTAGGAGCTAGACACCACCGTCGGTGATGACTCCTACGACATCGGAGGTGCCTACTACTACGTGCAGCCCGCTGACGACGATCAGGAGTAGTTAGGAGGATCCCCGGCAGGAGGCCTGCGCCTCTTTTGATCTGTATCCCAGTTTGTGCTAGCCATCTTATGGAAACTTGTTTAACTTATGTCTGTACTTTTTCAACTAAGTACCTCTCTTTTACAGATAACCATCGTGCTACACCCGTCCGGGATACGGCACAACGGAGACACAGGCGCAGACGTGCAGCAGGGACCCGTTCCAAGGATTCTTTTTAGATTAAGACCCTGCTTAAACCTTTTTTTACTGTCTCTTGTTGATACACATCCCCCGGATTCTCAGTATAACCGAGGAGGCTGGCATCTTGGCATGTGGCCACGTCAGAATATTGCACGTACCTGGACACCAGGGGCTTATTACAAAAGGGCATTGTTCAGCCCATTTAAAATCATAAAGACCGAATACCTTAGGGAGTGTTCGGCGTCGCGAGTTTCGCCTTATATGCATCAACTCCGAATCATGTCTTTGGTCAAATGTTGGGTTTGCCCGGTTCCTGCGTTTTGCTGCCTTACATTCCGCTCTATCGGCTAAGGCGGCACCAGGAGAACTACTGCGATTGTGCCCCGGTTCAGCCAGGCGAACACCTCAGTAGAGAAAGCCGAAAACTGACTGTCATGATATAGCGTGAGACTGGTCAACCACTCGTTGACCTAGCGGAATCTTCGGGATTCCTCCGCCTTGATGAAGGGCCGTTTCTCGGCCAGGAACACACGCGCCCCGATCGGGTGAGCGCGGCGCCACCAGGGGCTATATAGTAGCCCCACTGTCAAACTCCTATGGCTAAATGAAAGTGATAAAGCATTATAGTCTGATTGCCTAGTTCGCCTTCTGCGAACACCCCCGCATTATATGCGTGGGGGCTGAAGCCGACGACTCCCATCTTTCAGGTTATATACATATATACATGAACGGCTACACAGGAGGTGTTATAATTCTTGCAGGCACAAGTATAAAAAGCTTTTATATTTCAGCAAAATATTGTTTTCAATGAGAATACATGCTATTCGAACATAATATCCTTCGAGCACTGCGTCTCTATTAAACAAGCGCCCTCTAGAACTTCTTGAAAGTAGTGCTTGGCAGGTACTCGGGTTTCGTCCGAATCTTGGGCTGCAACGGTGGTGGCCTCCATCTCTGCCTAGTATGTCTTGACACGGGAAAGGGCCATCCGCGCACCCTCCACGCACGCTGACCTCTTCATCGTGTTGATATACGACACCGCACCAAGGAACTGCTGCACCAAGCTAAAATAACTGTTCGGCTTTGGCTTCTCCGACCACAGATGATCCACGACATACCTCATGGCAAGTCTGGACAACCTATTCAGCTCGACCCATTCGGCCAACCGATCAGTCAATGGAAGCGGACGCTCTGGATTGTTGAATTGTGACCAAAACAACTTTTCCACTTCACAATCCTTTTGATCTTCGAAGTGTTCGGCCGCATCAGCAGCACTTACCGCTAAATCCAGATATGCGTCCGCAGAACTCCACATCCGGTCCAAAGGAGCATATTTAGAATCTCTGAACTTCATCCGCAGCATAAAGGGCTTCCCAGCCGCGATATCTCCGGCTTGATGCAACTCCTCCTTCATCGCTCTCATTGCAGAACGAGTATCCTTGGCCACCGTCATGGCGTTCTCCAGGTCTGTCCGCCTCGCCTGGTCTTCCATTTCAAGAAGATCGCAACGGTCAGTAGCGTTCTTCAACTTCACATCCATCTTGGCCATCTCCTCCTTGCTTCGGCAGTGAGCAGCCTGTTCGGCTTTTAGCTCCTCAACTGCCTTTAGGGCAGCCGCATCGCTTTTTCTGGCTTGGTCTATGACTCGGGCAAGCTCTGCCGAAGTTTCTCCATCGCTGCAGCACCATCTGCATTAAACACACACGTTATAAGATACTGGCATCATGCTCCTCTTACTAGGTGTCTCCGGAGAAATTACATACATTGTGCCTCGTCAAGCCGCTTGTTGACAAGCACGATGTCGGCATCTGCCAAGTCAAGTTGCCACTTTAGCTCGGCAAATTAATCAGTCCGGCTGACCACCGGACACTTCGCCACCTACATATGAAGGCGGAAAAATTATACCTGGGACTATGATTCTCTGCGTGTCGTCGTCTTCGACAGCACCCAGAGTCTCAGGGGCTACTATCTACATAGGGCGCATCTTAAAGTATGCAATACTATCAAAAAGGTACATCATTTCACGTACCTCAAAACCTGTCAGCAGACTCATGACACCCTCATGCAACCCGCTCTCCGCGGACGAAATCCTTTCGATCACCGCACCCATCAACGCACGATGCTCTTCTGACATAGACGCCTGCCCTAGCAGATCCTTCAGTACCTCCGACCGCGCACCAGACGGTGTCGGACTACTTCGATGGCTCTTTTCAAACGCCGGACACTTAGGGCTTCGGGTGGCCATTGGACTACCTTCTGGCCTTGCCGGATCAGGAGAAACCCTTCGCAACGACACCTCAGGGTCGCCCATCTCTTGAGGACGTATGGCAGGGGGAGGCGTTCCGCTCTCCATCATCTCTGGAAGAAGATCCCCCGAAGACGAGCTCTGCTGAGAAGGGCTAAGATCCCAACTGCAAGATAAATGCTTCGGTTACTTTCCTCAGAAGTAAAGTAAGGATTTCTCTCATTACCAAACACCTTTTTACTTACGGCTCGGTGGAGGGCTGATCCCCTTGAGGGTATAGTGCGGCCGGGAGATACCCCGGTGTAGTACCCTCTCGCGAAGATTCCTTCCCCCGCTTTGAGACCATTGTCTCCGGGTCTTCAGAGGCGGTCCTCTTCTTCCCCTGAGGAAAGGAATTTTTGATTCCTCCCTTCTGGACAACCTCCTCTACGGAGGTCGTAGCTTCCTTGTTCCCCCCTTCATCTTCTTCCAAAGGCACGATCTCCAGCATCCGGGTTAACACAGGATCTGGTGAGGTCTCAGGAAGAGGGGCCGGACACCTGATCAACTTTGCCTTCGCTATCCACTCCTGGTTCAAGAACAACTCTTTTAAGGGCGATGTTGCGATAAAAACAAAACAAATGGCATGTTCGGACACATGGCTACTTGGGTATCCGGACGATTGCAGCTCAGGCCTGCGTCCTCGGTAGGGTCCGGACACATCATTTGTGGTCCGAAGAACCATTTGTACATCTCCACGGGCGTCATGCCAAGGAAATGTTGAACAACTCGCGGTCCCTCTGGATTGAACTCCCACAGGAGGAGCGGACGATGTTTGCAGGGCCGAACTCGGTGAATTAACATGACCTGCGTCACCGTGACCAGACTGACATCTCTCTCTAAGAGATCTCGGATGCGGCTCTGCAATAGGGGCACATCCTTTACTGGCCCCCAGTCCAGCCCCTTGTTGACCCATGACATTAGTCGTGGCGGGGAACCCGAGCGAAAAGCAGGCAGAGCCACCCACTTGGTACCCCTGGGAGCTGTGATATAAAACCACTCTTGTTGCCATAAGCCGGACTCCTCTTGGAAAGAGCCATCGAGCCATAGGGCGTTCGCATCTATTATTTAATTAAAACAAAAGTCAAGCAAGACACCACGTGCGTCCACATAGATTAAATTTTCTTGATCCTTTGATTTATTTATTGATGGCTGAGATTAAAAGATGCAAACGTTACACCAAAAAATATGTGCACGTACAACTATTACAACATGGCACGTACAAATAGTGCACATAAGTTAAAAAAACATCCATGTCCATCGAAACATCAACTAGCCCGCACAAATAAAAAATATCTTTCCATCAATGGGTCAAGGATAAGAAAAAATAGTAGTCAAACCTAAACAAATAAGGAACCTAAACAAATAAGGACAACCACCGGACCACGTGAGGAAAGTTTCAAAACAGGAACAAATACATGACAACTTCACAATCTGATCTCCACACGGTCTCAGCTACCTCAACCCAAGACACCTCAACGCAACACATTATATAAGTACAGCCGGCCGGACAAGCACCCATCAAACAATTAGAAGTCAGCAACCACGACTTGAACAAGCCACACGTGACTCGGCGTCCACACCAAAAGCCACCTCCAGCCGCTTCAATCGACTTCCGACGAAGTCACGTCAAAGCACACTCGACACCCGACGAAGTTACGCCCAACTGCTCCAATCGAGCAAAAGCACACTCGACGCCCAACGAAGTTACGCCCAACTGCTCCAACCGACGTCGGAAGAAGTGACCCGAAACCACTTCTGGTTTGCATCATTAGATTGGTAATTGTTATTTAGTAAGCTTACTTTTTCTGGATAGAATCTTCATAAATACTATTTCAACTCACAAATTGTTCCCTGTTAATTTTGAAGACATAACACTATGGCATACAAGAAGTTGAGCGACTTAACTACAAGGGGACAAAATTGGAACATTCAAGTGAAAGTAATGAGAATGTGAGATTCAGTCAATCCTATGACCGATGAGCTTATTAGCCTAGATATGATACTGATGGATGAGCAGGTCTGTTTTTTAAATATATTTAATTGGAATTTCTCTGTCAGGTGAAGCAACAATTAATAAACATATTTGGTTCTTTCGACAGGGTGAAACAGTCCATGCTACTATCTGGAAGAATCTTATAGATACTTTTAGATCAAAGATCATTGAGAAATCAGTTTATGCATTCAGCAATTTTAAGGTTGTGGAATCCACAAAATATAGGCCAGTGAGCAATGAAATTAAAATATTTTTTGCATACAATACAAAGTTTAAGGAGATAAAAGGATCTTCAGAAGTTTTTCCAAATCATTGCTTTGAGTTTGCTACCATGGACACACTAGAAGAAAGGGCAGAAAAAGATACACAATGCTCAGGTATGTTTATAGTTGTAATTTTGACTTCCAAATAATTGTTATTTCTAATTGTTATATCACTAATATCCAAATATACAGATGTCATTGGACTACTAACACAAATGAAGCCTGTGGAGACAAGAATAACAAAGAAGAACCCACAACCTTCATATCTCCGCGAGATTGAAATCCTAATGCCAGAGTAAGTGCATATGCATATGGATGTCTCAAATTTAACCAAACCTCCCCCATGTGCACTAACTTCTCAGATTAATTTCTTTAGGGGTGACAAAATCAGAATCACGTTGTGGGGAAAGTTTGCTTATTTTTTGACCGAGGGTGTAATCGGCAGCCAAACTGTCCTTATTATTACATCAACGATGGTACAGAGATTTAATGGTAAGTCCATAAAACCTACATGTTATTCTTATCATTTACAAATTCTAACTGATTGATTAAATAGGTTTGTGCCTAAAGTCAACCAGTGCCACAAGAATATATATAGATCTGGATATACCAGAAACAAAAGAACTTCTTGATAGGTATGAAACACAACCAATTTTTTTCCACTCATAAATAGTGACTCACGTTCATTCAAGATTGTATATTCTTATTTACTTCATACATGTGCAGGGACTCGACAGAAGAAACCTTACCAAAAATGATTAGTATAGATAGAAGTAATCAAGGAACATTAGAAGAACAAATGTTTTATAGGAGGAGAACATTACGAGAACTTACTACAATGAGGCACGAAAACCAGCCAGACCAGGTAATGCCTCAGAATTCCAATAAATGATGGCATCAATCTTTGTGATATGAGTTGAAGACCTGCATTAAAAATTCATTCGATATTAGTTACAATGAAACCATGATGTACTTATATATGTCTCTTAATCCCCAATGCTAACGTTGATTTTTTTCTAGGATTTTGTCTTCACAGCAATAGCAACAGTAGATCGTTTGCAAGAAAATATTCAATGGTGGTACATGTCATGTGATAAGTGTCACAAATTGGTTACCAAAGAAACCGACAAGTATTATTGCAACAATTGTGGTATATATCCAGAAAAGGTCACACCTCGGTAAGCATATTATGTTACTAAAATATGAAAAAGAACTGTTATATTATATTTACTCTCCACTAACATGAGTTGTATGTTAGGTACCGTGTTCGACTCCAAATTAGTGACCATACAGCTACTACAAGTTGCACTTTATTTGACGAGGAGGCTGCAAGATTGCTTAATACATCTGCATCTAAGTTGCTGGACACACTAGATGGGAAATTGGAAGAAGCGCCAAAGATTATTCAACAATTATGTGGAAAAAGACTTATATTTCGGTTCAAGCTCAATGATAGTAATCTCACATTTGGCACACAAAACTATGCAGTAAAAAGAACATTTGTGCCTAATGATAAGCTTGAGATGCTCTACTTGGACAATAAAGCCGAGGAGGTAAAGTTGCATTAAATTTTTACCATTTTCAGAATTCCTTAACTAATTCATCTTACATATGTTGCACAGGAACTGATGGATGATGAAGTTGACACCGTGTTAATGAAGAAGCAGAACATGCCAGATAGAAAGGTGAATGATTTTTTTAAACTATATACAAACTTCAGATTTTAGAGATGTGCCTAATTTTTAAACTCTATATGTTTGCAGTCAAAGAATAATAAAGTTTCACCTGGCGAACTTTCATGCGAATTGGTGCCTGTGAAAGAGGAGCCAAATGATAGCAATGGGACTACATTAAACAAAGATAAGCGTCAAGACAAAGTATCATCATCATCACGTGTGGTCCGAAGTGGCAATAAAAGGAGACTTAGATCTGTTGCAATATTAGATAGCTCAGAGGATGAATGCACTGAGACGAATATGCCTGAACAAAAGGACAAAGGTGCCCGCGGGAACAAGAAATGTGTTAAGGCAAAAGCCAAAAATACAATTCTTGAAGATGAAGATGAAGTACGGAAAGCAAAGCCCAGGAGAACAAGGATGTTATCTAGATAATTAGTGAATCAGTATCTTATGAAATAAATAGTACGATAGTATATTTTTATCGACCATGATAAGTAAGAGTACTTGATATCGACCATGATAAGAAGGATACTTATTAGATTAAGGGTGTGAATGTTACCAATGTTCTTAGTCATCTAGATAATTAGTGGATCAGTAGCTTATGAAATAAATAGTATGTCAATTTATTTGTATCGACCAAGATAAGTAAGAGTATTTGATATTGACCAGGATAAGAAGGATATTATTAGATTAAGGGTCTGAATGTACCAATGTTCAAAACAGATAGTTAACTTTCTTCGTGTAGTTTCCTTTATGTACATGCTATTTTCGGCAAATATGTACAAGGCGAGCACAATAAGCAGAAACATACTACAATACCAGAGTTTCCACATTAGGATTCACTTCACAATTTGAAGAAATTATACTTTGCCAAATCTATACGAGACCAGCACAATATAGAGGAACATGCTTCACTAAATTAATAGCAGAACTGGATATAAGCAAATCAACGACGTCTTGCTGGAAACTAGAATATGTTTCTCTGTTACTTGATATGGTTACCAGATGTTACTTGAGAAAATTCAACAAGTGAGTTTTTGCGCAACAAACCTACCAAAATTAATATCCAAGGTGACATATTAACACACAGAAGATAAGGCCTTTGCAGTTTAAGAAAATAAACAAGAAATAATCTTCAGTAACAAAGGATGCAAATCATCAGTTTCCACTTACATTTAGCAGTAGTTTGACAGGAAGAACGATGAGGAGGCCAGCATCTCACTGTAGTCAGATCCAATAATTCACCATCAACGGGTGACTCGGTGAGTTCCGTAACAGCCTCCTCCATTGGACCAAACTACAACACCTTTGCCATGGTTCTCTAGCCGTCGGCCATGTCATCACCTTGGCCGAAACCCTTGAGAATGCTCCGCCGGACTCCACGAGGTCGTCGAGGATCCAGATCCTTGAGAATGCGTCCGCGCACTCCGCGCAACCGTAGACTGCGCCAGATGAAGAGAAGTTGGAAGAAATGAATCAACAAGTGCAGCCCCGATGGTTTGGGAATTAGTTCGGTGATGGCAAGCGGCGAGATCTTCATCAGTCGGATAATGGAAGAGGTGGTGCAGGCAGATGGATAATGTTGCTGGTGGGGATTGACTGAGCTGAGAGATATTTTTATTTTATAAAAGATGAGAGTTCTACGTAGATGATGACCTATACGGGTTGTTTATACGGGGTGGTAATTTACTAAATGACTAACATGGGCCCCCATCAAAACTGCTGGGCCTGAATAGGCTTCATACGTGGTGTATGTAAACTTGGATTTGGAATTTTATCTCTATACCGTAATTGTTACCAACTCAGTTCCTACTCCTTATCGTGGTCGCTTAGATTTGGTGCAGAATCACCCCATGGACGGGCAGCCTCGGTTTCTTTCAATTCCCCTTCAAAGGCAAAGAAGAAAGGGAGCGACATACATCCCTTAAAAAAAGAGGCGTACACATTTCTTCTAAAAAAGTGTACGCATAATGGGATGGGAAGCACGTTGTACATTTTTTAAAGGAAGAACGTTGTACAAATATTTCATTTAAACCTTAAGATTGTAGAGGGGTAAATCCGGATGTTATAATGTACAATTTTTTTTAAACTGAGAGGTGTAAAAAAATAAAAACATGACTTTATATTTCATATGAAGTACAAATGATACAAAGCAAGAGGATAATGGGAGCGTGCATAGCGGAAGAGAGATTCATACCCGTTCTTCCTTATCCTAAGCGACAAGGAACTGCAGACCATTCAACACAACGCCAAAGCTCGCTGCCGGCACCCATGACCTCCCCGGCGGAGCGACATCTGCCTTTCCAGATCAGCGACGGCGAGATGCAATCTCACTGGTGGCCAGCGCAAGAACAGCTACTCGAACGCGCGGTCCCTCCTCAGTCAGAAATGTCCTGGAAAACCAGTAGCACACACCAATTCGCTAGGGAATCCGCGAAATAGTGTACCCTTCTTCAGCTCAGTCACCGACTACTCTGCCCCACAAATCTCCACCACCATCGCCGATGAGGTCGAGCAGCAAGCCGCGTCCTCCCCTTGCCCACCGTCCCCAAATCACAGCCGCATAGAGAGAACGGTACAATAGAGAAGGGGATTTTGTTGTACATATTTGCGGGTGGCATGAAATATTAGTTGTACATATTTTTCTATCGCTAAGATGGACAAACAGCGCGTACTTGGACCTACAATTCAGAAATACGTTTTCTCTCAAAAGAAAGTGAGAAATACGATGCGTGACAAAACCACACTGGCTGAAGGATATATTTTTTTACATACTAACCAAAAGAAAAATAAAAACATTATCTACAGAGACGTTTTTTTAGGACCAGAAAGGAGTGAAATGCTAGACCGATGACAACTCAAATAATAATGCAGCATTCATTTTCTATCCATGGTGAGTACGAAATCTATCATATATATTCTACAAAAAAAATCTATTACTATTCAAGATATCTTCCGATATTCCGATGAATCAACAGATTTATCGCTAACCATTGTCTGACCGATAAGATAAATCAGCTGACATGGCAATAAATTGACCGATATGCCAATAAACGGGCCGATTTATTCCTTATCATGGGTCGACCAATAAGTTCCCGATAAGCGATATCCCCAACATATTATGCACAAATAAAATGTGTAAAGAGATTTTATATTTAGTTAATTACAATTTGATACATAATTCAACATTCGTCTAATGGATTATGGCCATGTAGTGGAACGACATGAAATGGAAAAAATGGATGGAAAAAAATTAAAAAAATGCATGGTAATAACCAAAGCAAAAAATAATAAAGTTGAAAGTAGGCAAGAGTTTGCTATTCATTAACGATAAATTTTCGTAAAATGCCAATAAAATAATCAAATGACTAAACTAAAATATGAAAAATATAAATCATTCATTGCAAATATAAATATATTGAAACCTAGCCGCACAAATGCGCGGGTACACCCGCTAGTTTTTGCTTATTACAGCACCTCCGCACTCCGCGTGCCGTCCCTCGACCATCTTCGGCTCCACTTTGAAGGTCTTGAGCCACAGTCCGAAGTGAGGGGTGATACAGAGGAAGGCTTCACACACGACGATGAATGATGAGATGTGGAGGATAGACTCCAGAGCTAAGTCGTGGAAGTCTAGCCCATAATAGAACATGAGCCCCCTCACGAAGGGATCCGGCGTGAAGCCTAGCCCTCGGAGGAAGTGAGACATGAACACGACGCTCTCACCAGGCTTGGGAGTGGGAATAACCTGCCCTTGAGCAGGCAGCCTATGCGGGATTTCGCCGGTCAAATACCTGGCCTCCCTTAGCTTTAGTACGTCTTCCTCCGTGACGGAGGAGGGCATCCATCGGCCTTGAAGGTTGGATCCGGACATCATCGAAGGTCCGAAGCGCATAAATCTGAAGCTTCGGGTGCTGGAACTCGAGGCGGGAGGCGGATTCGATTGAGATCGAAAGAAAAAGAGAGATCTTGGTCTCTTTATGAAGAGGTTGAATACAAAGAGCCTTCCCCGTGACCGTTTGGGACTTACCTTTGATCGAGGGGACATACCAACGGGCACGATTGGGTTACCCACGTCCGTGTTGATGAGAATCCCGTAAATAAAGGGGACATGATCTCTGCTTCGACAAGACGTGCCAAGGAAACCACCTCGCGAAACGCGTTGAGGTGGGGGTAAAAACGAATAGAGGCTTGGCTGTGGTGTGATGTCACGCTACGGAATACGTCAGCAGGATAGATTTGTGGAAATATAATTCTCTCCACGGTGGTACGTGGAACTTGTTTTGCAGAGCCGGGCACGATCCTCGTGTTCAAAATCTTCTATGAATTATTCGGAGGAGGAACCGCATTGCAATGCCGAAGACAATCTGCGCGCCGGACTCATCGTCATTGAAGCCTGGTTCAGGGGCTACTGCGGGAGTCTTGGATTAGGGGGTATCCGGACGGCCGGACTATAACCTTCGGCCGGACTGTTGGACTATGAAGATACAATATCGAAGACTTCGTCCCGTGTCCGGATGGGACTTTCCTTGGCGTGGAAGGCAAGCTTGGCAGTATGGATATGTAGACCTCCTTCCTTGTAACCGACTCTGTGTAACCCTAGCCCCGTCCGGTCTCTATATAAACCGGAGGGTTTAGTCCGTAGGACACATCAACAACAATCATACCATAGGCTACCTTCTAGGGTTTAGCCTCTCTGATCTCGTGGTAGATCTACTCTTGTACTACCCATATCATCAATATTAATCAAGTAGGAGTAGGGTTTTACCTCCATCGAGAGGGCCCGGACCTGGGTAAAAACATCGTGTCCCTTGTCTCCTGTTACCATCCGCCTAGACGCACAGTTCGGGACCCCCTACCCGAGATCCGCCGGTTTTGACACCGACACCGGCCATGTTCTCCTTTAAATACCATTTCTCGTGCAAGTTTAAGCACTTGTCTTTTGCAGAGCAATATCCCAGTCCAACTTCTACTTTGATTCGTCGAGTATTACCCCTTGGTATCTCGAGATTATCACGGAAATGCATAACTTCTTATGAGTTCTTCATCAAGTACTACATTCTCACCGATTCCAATCCCCCTCAGGTTCTGAGTTATTAAACACTCAAAGACACTGATAACTGAACCAAGTCCGCACTACGGTTCAATAACTCTAAGGAATCTTCATTGCTTATGAGTTTATTAATCCTTCAAGTCATTCCTAGCCTGATCGGCTATATCATTATCGTGCTAAATTTTAATTGTGCTGCCTGCTCCTTATTCCCGGAGCACAACTTTCAACGATGAGCTCAGCTTATGTCGACCTTACTCGTCATAGCATTTCGCCTTGAACAGCAAGCTTGATTCCGAGTATGTGTCTAATACTTGGTTCCAATAACCTTTCTCTTCAACATTCCTTTGACTTGATGTCATCGCCGATCGATTAGATCTTCATGAAATCTCTCGACAAATGTTTTGTGATAGCCATCAGCATTCTGAGCTCTTCCAGGATATCAATTGAATTCTTGATGAGAAATACCATCCTTGCCCCTCGATGATTAGTGTTATCATCGGCATCTCTATTGCCCTCACTCCAACACAAACTTGTTCATGTTTCATGTAGTACCTTGAGCTCCTTGCTATCCAAATTATGTTATGTTCTACCTTGGATTATTACCATCTTTTACATCAAGGATGTGTTGTGGGGATTGCTCCACGTCTTGAGAATTCTTGGTATAGTGATACTTCTCACCATCACCATTCTTTCTTGATCCTCGTGTTGGTTCTAACCGAGGTACCAACAAGTGAACGGTGATGTTTGGATTCTGCACTTCTAGCAACCCTATTGCTTTGGAGTTAATGGTCGGTCGTTCATTCTTAGACTATTGATTACTGAATCACCATTCTGACATTGGTCGTGCAACCCAACCCATATTTCGGGCGCACCTTTCAACCAATGTTTAATTGTGTATGTTTACCTCGAGCATATATCATTATATCATTTGATCTGACAAATGTTATCTCCTTATCCACATAATTGTGGAGATCCATCTTTTTAGATACCTCCTTAAATTATCACTGAGTCCATCAGCCACCTCCTCATCCTCTCCTTGTCTTAATGATGAACCCTTGTTCGAAACTCGCTTCCATAGTTCATTTCCCGAGAACCATATAATGTCATCTCGTCAATTGTGTTGCACCTCTTCTTCTCAGGCATCCCGAGTCTGAGATATCCTAACACCAATTAGATATGAATCCCGGTCAGATATGATGGTTGCGACATATTTCCAAGAGTTTTAACCTTGGTCTTTAAATGACCCGGTAAGGTGGTGTCATGCCTACGATACCTAGCCGGAGGCCCTATTATTATAGTTTCCTTTTTAGCAAGGTTAACCATTCTTACATGAGGAAATTGTAAGACTTATTCTATAAGTTGTTCTTGATGGATCCTTTGTGTATCCAAAGTCCGTCTTTTGCTTGAAGACCATGTCAATGCTTTCTCGAAGCATGTGTGTGGTACTTTGATTTTCAATAAAAACATTTGAAGCACAATGCTAAATTTCCTTATCAATTATCCAAACACCGTTGTATGGGTAATGTCATGAAGTTCCTCTCCCCTTACCTAAAGGGTTTTCTATTTATATCTTGCCATGGATATCATGCTCTGCTTGTCCTTGGAAGGATATACCCCTGAAATATGTGTTTAAACACAATTTTCTTTCCATTGTTCTGTTTAATCTGATGATCACATTTTCCTTTCCATTGTCTTGTTTAACCTTTCTTGTGGTTTATATGATCTAAGCAGTAATGATTGACTGTTTATGTAAACACCCTGGTGTACAACCTTGTTAGTAAGACCGTGTTAATATTGTTGATGACATTTCGGTAACCACCGATGGACGAGAACTTTTCCTATTGGTCCGCCTCGTCTCAACAAGCAGGAAAATGGTTCTCTTCGTCCCTCGCCCTAGGTAACAACGTTGTTGCCAACAAAACTGATAGGATATCCTCTGACATACCGTGCTATCTTGACCGTGCAAATGTTAGTGCCTTCCTGCTTTTAACCACATGGTGGGCCCATAACCCACAGTTCCACAGGATCGAAACCTGACTCTCCTGTACACCTCCTGTTCCCAAAGTTATTCCTTGCGCGTGGCCTCATATGTAATTCACGGGCCACCGTCCTAGTGATCTGTTCTGGTAACAGACGCAATACTCAATCTCGTTGCTCTGGATCCCTTTTGCATGTTGTTTCAGGCAACGAACGATTGCCTAACTGCTTGAAACTTCGCATGATACCTCCTTACTTTACTCTCGATATCTTCTTAAGTTTCAATTCGAGAGTTATTTTCCGCCACCTTCCCCGATGTTATCGACCAGATAGTCAATCTTGCAGAGGTCGGTTCTTCTTGAATACCCACCCTTTATTCTTTCGTAAGTACGATGGAGTTCCCAAAGAAAGGATGACGCCTTCATCATGATGACCTGAAGCAGAGTAATGAAGACGTCAATGTAATGGATCGACCTGTTCGAGAAGAGTAACCAAGACCAAGAAGATCCGTTAAAATTTCGTAACCAGAACTTGCCCCCTTACTCCACCTCTTAAATCTCGGGATGAGATTTCTTGTAGTGAAGGAGAATTGTAACGCCCAGATAATTAAGCTACAGTAACCCTCTACTAATGATGCCACATCACCACGATTACTATTGTTAATCTCGCGATGATTCAAGTTCCATTTGAATTCAAATTTAAAATAAAGTTAAACAACAAAAATTTTCAAACATTAAAAGTAAAATGTTCAATGGGTTGAAAATATTTAGTAGCTAATTATCTTGTAGAAATAAATATTTTACAAAATATTGGAATGCCCCTTATATATTCAAAACAGGACCAAGAGCATTTAAATTAACCAATTAAAGATAAACAAAATTGTAAAGTATTCATAATAAATTGAAACTTGTTGTGCTAACTCAACTCACTACCCAGTATTTATGTAAATAAATATTGGTTTTAAATAATTTGATTTAATATAGAAAATAAGTGCAACACAAGAAAATGGGAATACAATATAGAAAATAGAAGAAACAAAAAAAACGGAGAAAAGGCTAAGTGCACACTGTTTACTTGCGGCCTGATACTACAGTAACGAGGCCCAACCCACGAACGGCCTTCTCCTTCCTCTACAGAGGAGAGGGCAGGAGATGTGCGTATCACACATCCACGACTGCCGTGGCCGTAGATGGCCGCCACGTCGATCCCCTTCGCTTATAACTGTGCCAACGCGAACCCTAGGTCGCCCTCGTCCATTCCCCCCTCTTTCCCCCGTCGCCCCCCTTCTTCTTTCTCTCGAATTCGAGTTTGGAAACTCTCACGGTGACTGCGCTCGTCATCGTCATTACCGCGACCACCGTTGTCGCCTTCGCGTGGGAGGACGTCCAGGAGGCCCACCACGGACGTCTTCATCCGTCCCGGGCACCGAACGGAGCCGAGGTGGCCCGTGCGCTCGCCATCGAGCCAGTCTTCATCGCGTACGTCGTCGTCGTCCGTCATCGATTACCGCCGTTTTGGTCAACCCCGACTCTCCCCGACCTCACCATCGGCATCACAGTGAGCTGCTCCTCCTTATCCCCCTTGCCCAGCCGTTGATCCGTCGCCGTAGTGTCGTCCTACGAGCTCACACCCACCAGGGACGAAGCACCGCCATACCCACACCGGGCTCGCTCCCGCGCGCGTTCGTCGCACCCGTGGCTGTGCTCCCCCCGCGTCTCTGGCCGTGTCCGGCTACACCCTACGCTGCCCGCACACACACGCCTAGCGGAAAATATTCTGTAGAGCATAGGCTTTGGGACACCCCCTTATCTAGCCACTCATTTTTGCATCGCGATTCGTGCGAGTACATTTGTCTTTTTTTGTTTCTCCCGTATAGAACAACATATGAACTTCAAACTTGGCAGCTCAACAAAACATTCTTACTAGAATGTGGGAAAAAACTTTCAGAATTTTTCGTGCAATATAAATACTAAAAAGTACATTTTTGAATACAAAAAAAATCAAATTTCGTATATTTATGTTTGAAAAAAAAATCTGAAAGTTTTTTCTCACATTCTAGTTAGAACGTTTTGGTGTCTTGCAAAGTTTGAAGTTCATATGTTCTTTTATTTTGAAAAAACAAAAAAGAGAAAATCTGATGTACAAAATTAGTTGTCTAGCACGGATCTCAAAGCAATGTTGGAGGGTAAGGATAAGGGGTGTCCAGAAACCTGAGCTCTAAAAATCCGTGTCCCACGCCTAGCCACGTCTGCCGCTTCCTGTCGCTCTCCCGCGCCCCTGCTCACGTCGCCGCACCCCTGCCCGTCTTGGCTGCGCGCCCCTGCGCCCCCATGCAAGTCCCCGCATGCACGCCCGCGCGTGGACATGGCCCCGCTGCTCCCCTGTTGTTGCTGATGCTCAATGTCGCTGCTCTGCTGCTAGCTGCGTTGCCGCCGCTGATTACTATTGGCGCTGCTGCTAGTTGCCGCCGCCGCTGCTCCGCTACTAGTGCCCATGATGCCTGCTACCATGGACTGCTACTGCTACTAGCCATGCCAATGCCCATGGCCATCTGAGTGTGGTGTGTGGTATGTGTGTGTCGCGTGTGTGGCCGGCTGGGCCATTGTCCAGTACGGCCGGCCCCTTGTTTAATTAGGATTAGATTAGTTAGTTTTAAATTAGTGCTAATTTACTTTAATAGAAAATGACACGTGGACCACCCCCGTTGGTTATCTCTAATTAATTGACTTAATAGACACAGTGTCTATGACAAGTAGGCCCCACTAGCACTGTTCACACTTTGACCAAGGTCAACCTTGACTGTACATTGTTGACCTGCTGACTGGGCTTTGACTGGCCCCACATGTCATTGACTATGGCTGGCCCAGTCTAGGTATAAAAAGAATCAGCATTATTTAAATTGGAAATAAATAATTAAAACAATTTTAGAATATTAATAAAACTTTGAAAAATCATATAAATTAAACCGTAAGTCAGATGAAAATAATTTATATATGAAAGATGCTCAGAACGACGAGACGAATTCAAATATGCAGTCGGTTCGTTCACCACACGTCCCTAGCATAGAGAACATGCACCAATCACCTTCGATTTGTCTGTCCAAAAACGTCAAACATCGGAAATACTTTCCCGGATGTTTCCCTCTTCGCCGGTATCACCTAACACCGCGTTAGGGCACACCTAGCACCGCTCATTGTCGTTTCATGCATCGTCATGCATATGTTTGCATTATATTTATTGTTTCTTCCCCCTCTTCTCTCAGGTAGACTACGAGACAGACGTCGCTGCTACCCCGATCGACTACGTTGTTGATGACCCTCCTTGCCAGAGCAACCAGGCAAGCCCCCCTTGATTACCAGATATTGCCTATTCTTCTCTATACTGCTTGCATTAGAGTAGTGTAGCATGTTACTGCTTTCAGCTAATCATATACTCTTGTATAGCCTGCCCTTACTACTACTGTTGTTACCTTTACCTGCTATCCTACTGCTTAGTATAGGATGCTAGTGTTCCATCAGTGACCCTACACTCTTGTCCGTCTGCCATGCTATACTACTGGGCCGTGATCACTTAGGGAGGTGATCACGGGCATATACTATATACTTTACACTGTTACATTACCTGTGAAACTGTTCGGAGATGGGGACTGAAGGGGCAGGTGGTTCCATCCAGGTAGTGGTGGGCCTGGGTTCCCGACAGCCTCCGACTGTTACTTTGTGGCGGAGCGACAGGGCAGGTTGAGACCACCTAGGAGAGAGGTGGGCCTAGCCCTGGTCGGCGTTCGCGGATACTTAACACGCTTAACGAGATCTTGGTATTTGATCTGAGTCTGGCTACTGGCCTATACGCACCAACCAACTACGCGGGAACAGTTATGGGCACTCGACGTCATGGTATCAGCCGAAGCACTTCGTGACGTCAGCGACTGAGCGGCGCGCGCCGGATTGGACTGGAACGCCTGCTAGGCTAGGTCTGCTTCCGGCCGCGTACGCAACATGCAGGTGTGCAATGGGCGGTGGGCCCACACCCCTGCGCGCTTAGGGTTTAGACCGGCGTGCTGACCTCTCTGTTGTGCCTAGGTGGGGCTGCGACGTGTTGATCTTCCGTGGCCGGGCATGACCCCAAAAAGTGTGTCCGGCCAAATGGGATCGAGCGTGTTGGGTTATGTGGTGCACCCCCGCAGGGAAGTTTAACTATTCGAATAGCCGTGATCTTCGGTAACAGGATGACTTGGAGTTGTACCTTGACCTTATGACAACTAGAACCGAATACTTAATAAAACACACCCTTCAAAGTGACAGATATAACCCGGTGATCGCTCTCTAACAGGGTGACGAGGAGGGGATCGTCGGGTAGGATTGTGCTATGCGATGCTACTTGGAGGACTTCAGTCTACTCTCTTCTACATGCTGCAAGATGGAGGCTGCTAGAAGCATAGTCTTCGACAGGATTAGTTATCCCCCTCTTATTTTGGCATTCTGCAGTTCAGTCCACCGATATGGCCCTTTACACTTATACCCATGCATATGTAGTGTAGTTCCTTGCTTGCGAGTACTTTGGATGAGTACTCACGGTTGCTCTCTCCTTCTTTTCCCCTATCCCTTCTACCTGGTTATCGCAACCAGATGCTGGAGCCCAGGAGCCAGACACCACCATCGATGACGACTCCTACTACATCGGAGGTGCCTACTACTACATGCAGCCCGCTGACGACGATCAGGAGCAGTTAGGAGGATCCCAGGAAGGAGGCATGCGCCTCTTTCGATCTGTATCCTAGTTTGTGCTAGCCATCTAATGGCAACTTGTTTAACTTATGTCTGTACTCAGATATCGTTGCTTCCGCTGTCTCGTCTATGATCGAGCACTTGTATTCGAGCCCTCGAGGCCCCTAGCTTATATTATGAAGCTTGTATGACTTATTTACTTTTTAGAGTTGTGTTGTGATATCTTCCCGTGAGTCCCTGATCTTGACCATACACGTTTGCGTGTATGATTAGTGTACGATTGAATCGGGGGCGTCACATGGTCCCCACATGGGTCCCTTCACTTACCTCTTCATCCCACATCATCACTCACCTCCAGAAAGAAATCCCCATTGCTCTCTCTCCCGTGTTCTTGAGCTCAAACACGCAGATTTCGATCTCTTTGCTCGAAGCTCTATTTCCAAAATTGTTTCGGGAGATTGTTGCTTGGTATGTGACTCCATCATTTTTCCAATTAGTTTTTGTTTTAGTGGATTATACTTTGAATAAATAGCTATTCTTGGTGCTGCTATAGATGTGCTTGCATGTTCAATTCTAAGTGTTCTAAGTAGTTTGAATGCTTCCTATGGCCTCTATGTATCCCTATGAGTAGTTGCTATTAGTATTGTGAAGTTTTGTTGGAAAAATTTTGTGAACTAAAATTTCAGATTTTTGTTCATAGGAAAAATTGTATGCGGACATGAATATCTTCAGGAAATTTGGCTCAAAGAAGAACTCCAAGGATGTTATTGGGGAGTCTTCTGACAATGATCTCGACCCTCGGAGGTTGGCGGAGGTACGGCCGTGCGAATGGCCGCACATCCCGTTCCTGCAAGAAGCCGGAATTCATGAGGAGTTCATGCAATTCATTGCCAATGCCGGTCTCACCGACTTCATCACAGATGAGTGTGACCAACACCAAATCCTCACAAATGTCTTTTTTCAAAGCTTTACATTCTTGCCTAGAAATAATTCTCCTGAAGTGAGCTTTGATTTATATGCCGAAAACCACCAGATACCACTTACTGAATTTTGTGACATATGCATGATACCGTCTGATGGTAGCTTGGCTGAGCCTAGGCCGGCTGAGTTTGAGGATTTCTGTCGCACTTTGACAGTGGGTGATGAGAGGAGAGTGTCAGCCATCTCTGCCGGTGGCTTACATTTTCCTTTTGTTCGTTACTTTGCCCTCTTCATTACCAAATGCTTTCTTGCTAGGGAGAAGGTGGGTGCACTTAATTCACCAGACCTTGCTGTTTTACGTCGTGCAATAGAGGGCGACAGCACTTATAGCTTGGGAGCTATTGTGGCTCATCGCCTCCATCTTAATAAATATCAAGGGAAAATACATGGTGGGACTTTTGCTGCACGTTTGGTGGCTCCCTTTGAGGTTGCGATACGCCCCCATGATGTCCCTCTTACCATAATTTACCTAGACCGTGCAGCCATGGATCACCATCACTTTCTTGCACATGATCGTTCTGATATTGCCATTCCTTAAAACTTAGTATATAGCTTTGACACTCGTGATGTTATCCCCTTGCCTGCACCTGCTTTGTTTGATTCTGTTGCCAGGGGCGGATACCGGATTATGCCTGTAGACATCCTCGCCTACTGGAATGCTCAGGCTGCTGCTGAGGCTGCACAGGCACCCCCGCAGTGGGATGTGTGGATGCCCGCTCCTCAGGATCCCTTCTACCCTCCAGGCTACTGATCGATTACCAACTTAGGCCAAAATCCTAAGCTTGGGGGAGCACGTGTTCTCACCGACATTATATTCATATTCACATCTCATTCTATTTTTCGGTGCTCACACTTTTTCATTGTATTATCCATGCTTATATTTATTTCTTGCTTTCTTCTTGTGTGTTTGAAAAACTTTAGAAAAACCAAAAAAAATAGTTGTAGTAATTTACTTTCTATGCATGCTTAGTAGTAGTATTAAAAACAAAACCCAAAAAGATTTCCTTGTTCTTCTTTTGCTTGTTTGGAGCTTTCACGTGTAAATAGTTTTTCTTGTTTTGCTTTTCCCTTTTATTTACTTGTTGAAGAAAATCAAAAACTCCAAAAATATTTCAGTGTGTTTCTCTGAATTTATTTTATTTTTATTCGAGTCTTACCGAGGAGAAGACCACGATGAAAATGTTGAGTGGCTCTCAGGTGAATAACTGTTGAACTAATAAAGAGCCCATTTTACCTTGTCTTTTCCCGTTGAATAAAATGTTTTGCAGATTCCAGCTTAGTCCACAACACTCTTGCACTATTATTATTATTATTATTATTATTATTATTATTATTATTATTATTATTATTATTATTATTATTATTATTATTATTATTATTATTATTATTATTATTATTTTCATATCATTCAGTCGTGCAAGTGAAAGGCAATAATGACGATATTCGATGAGCTAGCCGTGGCAAAGAGAAACTGGTATGAACTCGCCTTGTTCTGTTTGTGTAAATATGTTTAACCTAGTATCCAGGCTTCAACCCATTATGATTAAACATGTTTGCAATTATAATTAGAGATTATAGTTTCTCATGCCATGCATAAGTAGTTGGGAGTTGATAATGATTTATCTTGGATATCAACATAGTGTTAAGATGATTGTGATGTAGTATGATGTTATGGTATCCTCCTCTGAATGTTCGAGTGGCTTGACTTGGTACATGTAGTTGAATCAAAACCAACATAGCATCTATAATATTTATGTTCATGGTGTCCATATCCTACTCATGCTAGTGTCCAATGTTACTTATGCATAATGCCTGGTCATGATCGTTGTTGCTCTCTAGCTGGCCGCTTCCCAATCTTAATTGCTAGCCTTCGCCTGTACTAAGTGCGAATTCTGCTTGTACATCAAAAACCTTGAACCCAAAGTTATTCCAGATGAGTCCACCATACCTACATATATGCGGTATTACCCTGCCGTCCTAAGTAAATTTTCATGTGGCACCTCTAAAAACTTCTAAAAAAATTATCCGTTTTGTGTGCCTGGATCGTTCATGGAACGACAAAAGGTGGTCGATATCTTCCGTGCTAAGCGGGTTATCCTCAAGACGAGTGTTTATTCACTCGCCATCGCACAAGGAAATGGGAGGTAATAGGGATGCCCAGTCCCAAACTGCAAACATGAAAAAGAGTTCATCTCTGACATAATCAAACAAAAACTCCCAACGGAGTCAAAATCTTTACTTTCCGCTTGGGAACTGCCACTAGCGTGCTTAGCATGGAAGATGTTGATAACTGATGGTCGTGAAGTGAATGAAAAGGGGGCATGTCTCCAAATTATCATTTATCTATGTTTTAAAAATTGAGCTCCGACACCTCTGCAAATCACTGCTTCCCTCTGCGAAGGGACTTTCTATTTACTTTTACGTTGTGTAACCACCTTCCGAAAACAAGCGCCAGAAACTGAGTAGAGCACAACTGTCATGATTTATGCATTGTGTATAGCTAATGTTGGGTGCATCATGACTGGATCTTTTCTACCATGAATTACAATGTTTAGTCGCTGCTTGAACTTTGGAGGTGCTCCGCATTTATGTTTTGCGGTCTCAAAAGGGCTAGCGAGATACCACTATTGACATATTATATCATGGTTGTTTTGACAACTGGTTGCTGTTTGAGATATCTTGTTATTGCTCGCTAGCTGATTATGTCATTGATATGAATCATTATAATCTTAAAGAGTTATTGTTGGCATGGTTAGTTATAATGTTGGCCGAAAACCTGGGTGCTGTTTAAGCTTATTTATGCAAACAAGAGCAAAAGAGTTTGTAAAAGTTTTTCTTTCTCACTTTCAATTTATCAACAGAATTGCTTGAGGACAAGCGAAGGTTTAAGCTTGGGGGAGTTGATATGTCTCCAACGTATCTACTTTGTCTCACGCTTTTTCTCTTGTTTTGGACACTATTTGCATGATTTGAATGAAACTAACCCCGGACTGACGATGTTTTTAGCATAACTACCATGGTGTTCTTTTTGTGCAGAAATAAAAGTTCTCGGAATGGAACGAAACTTTGCGAAGATTTTTTATATCAATAATAAGAATTTCTGGAGACAAGACCCACCAGAGAGGGGCCCCTGGTTGGGCACAACCCACCAGGGCGCACCCCCTCTCCTGGCACACCCAGGTGGGTTGTACCCACCTGGTGGCTCCGCTGATGACCCCCTGATACTATAAAATCACATATTTCCAAAAAATATTAGTAAGAAAAAATTATCGCGATCCACGAGACGGAGCCACCGCCAAGCCCCGTTCTTCTTCGGGAGGGCAGATCTAGAGCCCGTTTAGGGCTCCAGAGAGGGGGATCTTTGTTCTTCGTCATCACCAACCAATCTCCATCGCCAATTCCATGATGCTCCCCACCGGGAGTGAGTAATTCCTTCGCAGGTTCGCTGGTCGGCGAGGAGTTGGATGAGATTCATCATGTAATTGACTTAGTTTTCTTAGGGTTTGATCCCTAATATCCACTATGTTCTTAGATTGATGTTGCTATGACTTTGCTATGCTTAGCGCTTGTCACTTTGGGCCCGGGTGCCATGAACTCAGATCTGAACCATTTATGAATTCATCCTTATATCCCTGTTTTAGATCTGATCTTACATGTTATAGTCACCTACTACGGTTATGATCCGACAACCCCGGAGTGACAACAACCGGGACAACTCTCGATGATGACCGTAGTTTGAGGAGTTCATGTATTCACTATGTGTTAATGCTTTGTTCCGCCTCTCTATTAAAAGGAGGCCTTAATATCCCTTAGTTTCCAATATGGACCCCGCTGCCACGGGAGTGTAGGACAAAAGATGTCATGCAAGTTCTTTTAATAAAGCACATATGACTATTTACGAAATACATGCCTACATTATATCGATGAACTGGAGCTAGTGCCGTATCTCCCTACGTTATAACTGTCACATGATGAATATCATCCAACAAGTCAGCGATCCAATGCCTACGAATTTATCTTATATTGTTCTTGGTAAGTTACTACTGCTATCATCACTCTTACACTTGCTGCAAAATTACTGCTATCACTGTTACTGTTACCGTTGCTACTGTCACCACTATCAAAACTATCAAACTACTTTGCTACTGATCACTTTGCTACAGATAATTAATCTCCAGGTGTGGTTGAATTGACAACTCAGTTGCTAATACCTTCAAATATTGTTTGGCTCCCCTTGTGTCAAATCTATAAATTTGGGTTGAATACTCTACCCTCGAAAACTGTTGCGATCCCCTATACTTGTGGGTTATCAAAGACCGTCATTAGAATATACAATCCAAGTTCTATAAAAAAATCACTAGTATACAAAAGTGAAAAAAATAGGAGACTCTCTATCATGAAGATCATGGTGCTACTTTGAAGCACAAGTGTGGTAAAAGGATAGTAACATTGTCCCTTCTTTCTTTTGTCTCATTTTTTTCTTTTCTCCTTTTTTATTTGGGCTTCTTTGGCCTCATTTATTTTTTGTAAAGTCCAGAGACTCATCCGAACTTGTGAGGGAATCATAGCTTACATCATCCTATACTCACATGGGACAATGCTCCAATAATGATGATCATTACACTTTTATTTACTTACAACTCAAGAATTACAACTCGATGCTAGAACAAAATATGACTCCATATGAATGCCTCCGGCGGTGTACAGGGATGTGCAATGATCTAGCATAGCAATGACATCAAAAAGCGGACAAGCCATGAAAACATCATGCTAGCTATCTTACGATCATGCAAAGCAATATGACAATGATGGTGGATGTCATAATAAACGGAACGGTGGAAGTTGCATGGCAATATATCTCGAAATGGCTATGGAAATGACATAATAGGTAGGTACTATGGCTGTTTTGAGGAAAGTATATGGTGGGTTTAATGCACGAGCGAAAATTGTGCGGTACTAGAGAGGCTAGCAATGGTGGAAGGGTGGGAGTGCGTATAATCTATGGACTTAACATTAGTCATAGAGAACTCACATACTTATTGCAAAATTTATTAATTATCGAAATAAAGTACTACACGCATGCTCCTATGGGCATAGATTGGTAGGAAAAGCCCATCGCTCGTCCCCGACCGCCACTCATAAGGAAGACAATCGATAAATAAATCATGCTCCAACTTTATCGCATAACGGTTCACCATATGTGCATGCTACGGGAATCACAAACTTTAACACAAGTATTTCTACCAATCCAGAATTACACACGAGCATGACTCTAATATCACCATCTTTATATCTCAAAACAAATGCAAGTAATCAATCTTCTCATTTATTCAATGCTCTTTATATGAAAGTTTTTATTATATCCCTCTTGGATGCCCATCATATTAGGACTAAATTCATAACCTAAGCAAATTACCATGCTGTATAGAGAATCTCAATAATATAAGTGAAGCATGAGATGTCATCAATTCTATAAAATAAAGCCACCGCCGTGCTCTAAACAAATATAAGTGAAGCACTAGAGCAAACTACCTAACTCAAAAGATATAAGTGAAGCACATAGAGTATTCTAATAAATTCACGATTCATGTGTGTCCCTCTCAAAAGATGTGTAAATCAATGATGATTGTGGCAAACTAAAAGGCAAAGACTCATATCATAAAAGACGCTCGAAGCAAAACACATATCATGTGGTGAATAAAAATATAGGCTCAAGTAAATTTACCGATGGATTGAAGACGAAAGAGAGGATACAATCCGGCGCATCACCAAGCTTAGATGCTTGGTTGTCCTTGATTATTACCTTGGGGTTCCTTGGGCATCCCCAAGCTTCGGCTCTTGCCACTTCTTATTCCATAGTCCATCTAATATCTACCCGAAACTTGAAAACTTCACAACACAGAACTCAACAAAAAACTCGTGACATCTGTTAGTATGATAAAATAAATCATCACTTTTTGGTACTGTTGATAACTCATTCTTTATTTATATTGGTGTAGTATCTACTGTATTCCAACTTTTCCATGGTTCATACCCCCCGATCACTAGTAGAAAAAGGGTCAAACGTGAAGCACATTAGTGCCGGTTTGTATTTGAGCCGGCACTAATGTATACATTAGTGCCGGTTCCAATGGCTAGCCGGGCCGCTTTCATTAGTACCAGTTCGTGGCTAACCTTTAGCACCAGTTCGTGCCACGAACCGGTACTAATGAAAGCGGTGGCAGGATGTTGTCAGTATGGGCCCCCTCCAGCACCTTTAGTACCGGTTCGTGGCACGAACCGGTACTAAAGGTCGCCCTACATAAACCCTTTGTCCACCCGAGCTCGCTCTGTTCTTCCCCTTTCCCCTCTCCTCTCTGTTCTTCCCCTCTCCTCTCGAGCTCATCACACATTTTGCCCAAAATTTGTCAAGATTTGAAGGCCCCCATCCATTCAAATGATCACAAAGGTTAGCAACTTTGTCCTTTCATCTCTCATTGCTAGATTAGCTCTTGCAATGCTTTATATAGTGATTAATTTGTGAGTTTAGTAATTTGGGAGGAAATATATATATGTGTGCTAGTATTTGATTTATATGCAATTTGAGGTCAAAAATAACACTTAGTTTGCATATGTAGGTGTGGTTTACTTAGTGCCTTCTAAATCTCCGTCGTAACCACCGTCGATCGCCCGCACCGTCAAAAACAACACATAGAAAACAGAATGTGTCAAAAACAAAACAGTCTGTAGTAATTAGTAAACTTCATATACCTCTGTAACTCTAAAAATTCTGAAACATCAGGAAAACAAGAGGCAATTCATATACAAATCTTGTGTAAAAAAATCAGATCAAAAGCACGTTTCCATGATTTTGTAAAATTCTGGCAATGAGCGCGAAAGTTTCTGTTTTTCAGCAAGATCAAATCAACGACATAGCAAAGTATCCCAAATGCTTTACTTGGCTCAAACACCAACTAAAACGCAATTACTACAGAGGTAATAATGTGTACTTATTGAAAACCAGAACGAAAAACAAAAAACATAAAAAAATTGGGTTGCCTTCTAACTAGCGCTATTGTTTAACGCCCCTAGCTAGGCATAAAACATAGATATAGGTATTGTCATCTTTGTTATGCAATCCATAAGTATCCCTCATAATAGATTCATATAGCAACTTAATTTTATTTCTTGAAAGTGTTCCATGCCCTTCCTTAACGGAAATTGAAATCTAACTTTTCCTTATTTCATACCAATAATTGCACCAATCGCTCTAAGGAAAGGTCTACTAAGAATAATAGGACATGTAGGATTGCAATCTATATCAATCACAATGAAATCTACAGACACATAATTCCTATTTGCAATAATAAGAACATCATTAATCACTAGTAGAAAAAGGGCCTAATGTGAAGCACATTAGTCCTGGTTTGTAACAAAACCAACACTTATGTGACCATTAGTGCCAGTTCGAACGGCTAGGCGGGCGGAGCTCATTAGTATCGATTCGTGGTGAACCTTCAGTACCGGTTCGTGCCACGAACCGGTACTAAAGAGGCTGTGGCAGGCTGTGGCCAGGCTGGGGCCCCACCAGCACCTTCAGTACCGGTTCGTGGCATGGACCGATACTAGGGTTTTTTAGTTGATTCATTTTGCAGCTGTTTTTTAGTCCCACCTCGCCAAGCGAGAGGCACCCGCAGCGGTTTATAAGCCATGAGTGCAGAGACGATGAAGGAGAGGCGCAATGCTCACCTGCACGTTGCTTAGCTTCAGGCCTTGAGGAAGTGGTGTAGACTGCACGGAGCTATCAGGGTTTTGGATTAAAACTACACATAGCTCTGTGCAATCTACACTATTTCCTCAAGGCCTGAAGATAAGCAACGTGCAGGTGAGCATTACACCTCTATTTCATTTTTAATAACATATTTTAACTCTGGACTTTTTGTGCCTTCATTTGCTATTTTTCATGCATTTACTGATTTGTTTTGAGCTAAATGACCCTGAAATTGGAAAGCACTACAAATGAACTCTCAAAAGGTTGAAACTTGGCATGGTATCATCATTTCACCCACATAGCATGTGCAAAAAAGTAGAGAGGGTTACGGAAAAATCTGGATGCAATTCTTGTACAAATTGGACACTCTCCTTCGAAGTATCAGGGTTTTGAACCAAAACTCATCTGTTACAAAGGCACTTCATTTTTAAACTTACTACAACTCCAGACTTTTTATGCGTTCATTATGCACCATTCAAAGCTATGTCGTCAACTATCAACCCTCTGCGCCTTCATGTGACGCCCCCGATTCAATAGTACACTAATCATGCACGCAAATGTGTACGATCAAGATCAGGGACTCACGGGAAGATATCACAACACATCTCTACAAATAAAATACGTCATACAAGCATCATAATACAAGCCAGGGGCCCCAAGGGCTCGAATACAAGTTCTCGATCATAGACGAGTCAGCGGAAGCAACAATATCTGGGTACAGACATAAGTTAAACAAGTTGCCATAAGAGGGCTAGCATAAACGGGGATACAGATCGAACGAGGCGCAGGCCTCCTGCCAGGGATCCTCCTAACAACTCCTGGTCGTCGTCAGCGGGCTGCACGTAGTAGTAGGCACCTCCAGTGTAGAAGGAGTCATCGTCAACGGTGACGTCATGATCCTGGGCTCCAACGACTGGTCGCAGCAATCGGGTAGAGAAAGGGGGAAAAGGGGGAACAAGGCAACCGTGAGTACTCATCCAAAGTACTCGCAAGCAAGGAGCTACACTACATATGCATGGATATATGTGTAAAGGGCCATATCAGTGGACTGAACTGCAGAATGCCAGAATAAGAGGGGGATAGCTAATCCTGTCGTAGACTACACTTCTGGCAGCCTCCGTCTTGCAGCATATAGAAGAGAGTAGACTGAAGTCCTCCAAGTAGCATCCCATAGCATAATCCTACCCGGCGATCCCCTCCTCGATGCCCTGTTAGAGAGCGATCACTGGGTTGTATCTGGCACTTGGAAGGGTGTGTTTTATTAAGTATCTGGTTCTAGTTGTCACAAGGTCAAGGTACAACTCCGAGTCGTCTTTTTACCGAGGGACATGGCTATTCGAATAGATTAACTTCCCTTCAGGGGTGCACCACATAACCCAACACGCTTGATCCCATTTGGCCGGACACACTTTTCTGGGTCATGCCCGGCCTCGGAAGATCAACACGTCGCAGCCCCACCTAGGCACAACAGAGAGGTCAGCGCGCCGGTCTAAACCTAAGAGCGCAGGGGTCTGGGACCATCGCCCTGAGCACACCTGCACGTTGCGAGGGCGGCCGGAAGCAGACCTAGCCTAGCAGGCGATCCAGTCCAATCCGGCGCGCGCTGCTCAGTCGCTGACGTCACGAAGGCTTCGGCTGATACCACGATGTCGAGTGCCCATAACTGTTCCCGCGTAGTTAATTAGTGCGTATAGGCCAATAGCCAGACTCAGATCAAATACCGAGATCTCGTTAAGCGTGTTAAGTATCCGCGAATGCCGAACAAGGCCAGGACCACCTCTCTCCTAGGTGGTCTCAACCTGCCCTGCCGCTCCGCCACAAAGATCCACTCGCGGGTACTCCTACGAGCCGACCCGTCTTTGGTCACCACATGTATCATGTATAAAGTATAGTATATACCCGTGATCACATCCCGAGTGATCACGGCCCGATAGTATAGCATAACAGACGGACAAGAATGTAGGGCCACGGATGGAAAACTAGCATCCTATACTAAGCATGTAGGATTGCAAGTAAAGGTAACAACAGTAGTAGCAAGGACATGCTATGCATCAGGATAGGATAATGGAAAGCAGTAACATGTTACACTACTCTAATGCAAGAGTATAGAGCAGAGTAGGCGATATGTGGTGATCAAGGGGGGGGGGGGCTTGCCTGGTTGCTCTGGCAGGAGAGAGGGGTCGTCAACTCCGTAGTCGTACTGGGTAGCAGCGGCGTCGGTCTCGGTGTCTAGCGAGAGAAGAGGGGGGAGAAACAATAAATATTTAAGCAAATAGATGCATAGCGATGCATGACATGACAAGTATCGGTGTTAGGGGTGCCCTAACGCGGTATGAGGTGATACCGGTGAAGGAGGAAAACATCCGGGAAAGTATCCCCGGCGTTTCGCGTTTTCGGGCAGAGGGCCGGAGGGGGAATGTTGCAGGTTTGATATTTTAGGGATGTGTGGTGGACGAACGGGCTGCGTATTCGGATTCGGCTCGCCGTTCTGAACAACTTTCATGTACAAAGTTTTTCCATCGGAGTTACGGATTATTTTGTATTAGTTTTCAAAGATTTAAACATTTCTGAAATTATTATTAATTAACTTAATCCGAAAATCACTTAATGTTAAATGCTAGGTGTACAGAGAAAGTGTACACAACATTGTGCCGCACAGCCTTTTAGTGGGGCCATGGGGCCAATTGACTCAGTCAAGGGTCCAGTCAGCAGTCAACTAGGTTGACTGTTGACCAGGTCAAGCTGACAGGTGGGACCCAGGTGTCATACTCTCTTTATCTAATCAGATCATTATGGTTAGTAACATGGTTAATTAGATTAGTTAACAGGTTTGATTAAGTTAATTAATTATCTTAATTAATTTATTAATTAAACTTCATTATTATTATTATTAATCTCTTTTTTTGAAACGTTCTGGTGTGCGGGGCCCGTTAGCCTGTGGCCCAGAGGGGCTAACGGGCACGCGGGCATGCGGGCGCTAGCGGGCAGGATGGCGACGGGCAGGTGCCCGTTAACGGGCGAAAACGGGCGGCCGCCGCAGGCGCGCGCGCCAACGCCGGCGAGGCGGGCTAGGCACCGGCTGCAGGCGAGAGGGGAGGCAGGCCATGGCAGGGCCGGGAGCCAAGGCGGGGGTGGGGGTGGCCCGAAAGAGGCCACAGAAGGCGGCGCATCAGGCAGGCGGCCGGTGATGGGGTGGCAGAGGCGGGGCGGAGCTGAGGGAGCCGAGCTGTGCGCAGCAGAGGGAGGCCTCGGCGGAGGGGGAGGGTGCGGTGTCGCACGCAAGCGAGAGGGGGGCGGCGGGCGCGTGGGCCGGCGAGGCCACAACAGCGCCGGCGAGGCGGGACCTCGCACGCGGGCGAGCGGCGAGCGCGAACCGGAGTGGACGTGGTCAGGGTCATGTGCGGGCGAGGCGAGGACGGTCAGCGGGCTACGATGGTGCGACCCGGGACGGACGGGAAGCAGAGGAGGGGTGGACGGGGCCCGGCCTGGCGCGCAGGCGGGCGGCCAGGTACGTGGGCGCCGGCAGGGGGCGCGAGGCCGAGGGCGGCTGCGGGTGCGCACGCGTGCGATGGCCGAGCGCGGCCCGGCCGCGACGAGCGCGGGCTGGGAGTGGGTTGACCACGGGCCGGAGGCGTGGACGCGTTGCGGCAAGGCGTGGCGATGCGCGAGCGCGGGCATGCGCGAGCGAGAAGGGAGCGCGCGCGTGAGTGGCGGTGAGCACGGGGAAAGGAGGAGGGGGCCTCACAGGGTGGTGTAGGGGTTCAGGCAGCGAGGGTTGAGGAGGAGGTCGGGGACGTCGCGTCGCAGGGAGGCAGGCCAGCGGAGTAGCTCCGGCGTGGCGACGTCCAGGCGACGACGGACGAGGGTGAATCGGCGTCGGGCGGCGGCGTGGTCGCCGCCCCGATCTAGATCGGATCGGGAGGGGGGGCGTCATGGGGAAAGTGGGGGATCGGGACGAGAAGTGGGACGGCTAGGGTTTCGGTTGGGTGGACCGTGGGGTTAATGGGGGAGTGGGTGGCCGGCTGGGCCGGCCAGGCGGCCTGGTGGCCAGCTTGGGCCAGGGCCCAGCAGGGAGGGGTTCCCTCTCTTTTCCTTTCTTTTTCGTATTGTTTTGTTCTCTGTTTTTATTATTTTTATTTCTTTACTGTTTTAAATCAGTTTAAATTATTTAGACATTTTATAAAAATGTGATTGCTGCACCATAATTACCCTTGTAATATTTGGCATCCACCGAACATTTTTGTTTCTACTTTCGGAAACTTTTATTGTCGACATTAACTTTAAATTTGAATTTGAACGGGGTTTGAATCAACGTGAGTGTATCGATCTGGATCGTGGTGACGTGGCATCATTAGTAGAGAGTTACTGTAGCTTAATTATCCGGGCGTCACAATTCTCCTCCACTACAAGAAATCTCGCCCCGAGATTTAGGAGGAGAGTAAGGGGGGAGGGATTGGGTTACGAAAATCCTAACGGATATTCTCGGTCTTGGTTTCTCTTCTCGAAGAGGTCGATCCATGATGGCTTCATCTCTCTGCTTCGGTCATCATGATGAAGTCGGCATCCTCTCTTCGGGAACTCCATCGTACTTACGAAAAGGATAAGGGGTAGCTTCAAAAGGACAGACCTCCACTAGGTTGCTTATCTGGTAGTTAATATTAGGGAAGGTGGCGGAAAGCAACTCTCGAGTTGAAACTTAAGAAATTATCGAGAGCAAAATAAGAAGGTACCATGAGAAGTTTCAAACGGATAGGCAATCGTTCGATGTCAGAATCAACGGGCAAAAGGGGTCCAGAGCAACAATATTGAGTATTGTGACTGTTACCAGAATAGATCACTAGGCAGGTGGCCCGTGGATTACATACGAAGTCAAGCTCAAGGAAAATCTTTGGCCATAGGGTCTACAGGAGAGTCACGTTTCGATCCCGTGAAACTGTGGGTTATGGGCCCACCATGTGGTTAAAAGTAGGAAGGCTGTTGGCATAATACACAGTCATGATAGCAAGACATGTCAGAGGGTAGCCTGTCAGTTATGTTGGCAACAACGTCGGTACCAAGGGCGAGGAATGAAGAGAACCATTTTCCTGCTCGTTAAACGAGGCGGACCAATAGGCAAAGTTCTCGTCCATCGGTGGCTACTGGAATGTCATCAATAGTAGTAACAGGGTCTTGCCGATAGAATTGTACACCGAGATGTTTGTACAAGCAGGGAATTATAACTACTCATATCACTACTAGAAAAAGGCCTACTAATGGCGCACCGGTTTTGCCTACTAATGGCGCACTACCGGTGCGCCATTACTATCACGCCATTAGTATTTTTTACTAATGGCGCACCACTGGTGCGCCATTAGTATCTGGTATACTAATGGCTCACCACGCAGTGCGTCATTAGTATAGCCCACGGTGCGCCATTAGTAACATTTTGTTTTCAATTTTTTTTTTAATTTTTTTCAACTTTTTTTAAATATTTTTTTGTTTTTTTCTTAATCTCAGGTCACTATGGCTTAATCTCAGGTCAAATCGCACTCCGTGGTTAAACTTCCCAAAAGGTCACCCATCCTCACACTACTCCAGCCCAAGCACGCTTAATTTCAGAGATCTATCCAACCCCAGCAACAGCTCACTTCACAGGCACTTATTGATATATCTAGCATATCAATCCTATTATACTTTGTTGATGTCTAGGACTTTGTTCATGTTCATGACTATGATGAAATTTTTGAAAAATATTTCAAACTTCCCGGTCATATTACGTATCATTTTTTGAAAAAAAATCAATAAAAAAAGTTCAAAACCAATTTTTTTTGAAATTTTTTGCCTCTAGATCTTGAAAGCCCCGTAACTTTTTTCTGTTAGGTTTTTGGGGATATTGAAAATGTTTAACGGGGTTCCCCTAGTTAAATTCGGATGTAACTTTTCGAGTAGATGATTTTTCACGTATAAAACTTTTTAATCCAAGTTAGTATGCAAAAGTTATGCCCATTTTACAAATTTCCAGAGAGATTTTGCAAATAAAGTCAAAATTTATATTTGTAAATTTTCCCAACAACTAGACCACACATCACATGGGAAACTTATTTTCTTTTATTTTTTGACATTTTTATCATTTTTTTATTTTTTTTAAACTGAAAAGGCGGTCCACGGGGGGGGGGGGGGGTGCATTCGGTGGATGCCGGGCGAACTAATAATGGCGCACCGTGGGGTGGTGCGCCATTACTAGTTTTGAAAAAAAATATTTTTTTTTTGAAATTTTGTTTGAATTTTTTTGAAAAAAACTTAGTAATGGCGCACCAGTGGACAGTGCGCCATTACTAACAAAATTTTTATAATTTTTTTACTTCTTTTTTCAAAACTTCTAATGGCGCACGGTGGGTGTGGTGCGCCATTACTAGTTAAAACTAGTAATGGCGCACCACTCCCATGGTGCGCCATTAGTAATTTTGAAAAAAATTAAAAAACATTTTTTTACTAATGGCGCACCATGGGATGTGGTGCGCCATTATTATTTGCACACTAATGGCGCACCAACACACGGTGCGCCATTAGTATTTAGTAATGGCGCACCACATGTACAGTGCGCCATTAGTGTCCATCCCATCTATAGCCCTTTTCCTAGTAGTGTATCATATAGATCATAGAAAGGGTTTAAACAAACCAATGGAAAGGGAAAAATGTCTATCATATTTAATCAGAACAATGTGTTTTAACACATATTTCAGGGGTATATCCTTCCCAAGGGCAAGTAGAGCATGATATCCATGAGAGGATATAATGTAGAAAACCCTTTAGGAAAACGGGAGAGAAATTTCACGACATTGCCCATACAACGGTGTTTGGATAATTGATAAATAAAAATTAGCATTGTGCTTCAAATGTTCTTATTGCAATTCGGAGTACCATAACATGCTTCGAGATAGCATTGACATGGTCTTCAAGCAAAGGTCGGACTTTGGATACACGAAGGGTTCATCAGGAACAACTTGTAGAATAAGTCTGACTAGTTCCTCATGGAAGAATGGATAGCATTGCTAAAAGGAAAGTTATAACAATAGGTCTTCTGCTTAGGGGTGCTAAGCAAAGACATCACCTTAACGAGCCATATAAGGACCAATGTTATAACTCTTGGAAATATGTTCCAACCATCATATCTGATCGAGGTTCAGATCTGATTGGTGTCAAGATAACTCCGACACGGGATACCTGAAAAGAAAAAGGTGGAACACAAATTGACGAGATGACATTGTAAGATTCTTGGGAAATGGACTATGGAAACAGGTCCCGAAACCAAAGTTCAGCTTTAAACCAAGGAGAGGATGAGGAGGCGGCTGATGGACTCAGCGACATATCAATAGTAAATACCACAAGCTCGAGAGCAGAGCATGGTAGGTCAGTCAGAGGATATGATTTACCAATGGAGAAAGAACTTCCAAAGGGGTTGAATATGAAGGACGCTCTCGGATAAAATCCAACAAAGGATCCGGTGGTCCTCAAAGGATCTGATGCGAGCATCAGTATTCAACCAAAGGAAGAAACAATGCAAGGAGATCAGACTATAGAAACAACTGACTAATTCAAAGCTCAAGTGCAAAAGAATTATGATTTCTGACCAAGGGATCAGAAGCACACACTCTGATTAAGGATGAATAAGTTGAATAGACTTAGGGGTACAATCATCGACAATTTGATGAGTCGATAACCAGCTCACTTTCAAAATGTCATCTGAGCCGAAAAGATATTTTAAAAGGATCATCCGATGATTGCGTGCACTCGCACTCATGTTGAATCAATAGGATCAAAATGACGGTGTCAAAGGAGACTAATGAATATTGCAAGACATATGGAGAGCGTCCATAATGCAAGCAGACAAGTGTTTGCAAAGCAATAAGCTGCTAGGGATTTTCGAAGGATCGAATAGTATTTCGAAGACTTTTGCGAAACACAAACAACTGGGGATAAGAGGATACTCGGCAAGTGCCAGAAATTATTTGTAGGGGTATTCATGTGGCAAAAACTGCAAGGTAGTAAGGCACAAATGATTATCGAAATAAGGACGAGTATTTCGGGGTATCTTGTAATAACAAGAACAACTAGGGATGAATGTAGGACTGACAACTGCATGTAGTTATCCATAAGGGTTGAGGGTCGAAGGGGAATTGCAAACATGATGAACACAAGTTCACGGGTTAACAACGAAGAGTATCTTCGGGGTCTTCACGTGCAGCAGATGATCATCGGTAATAAGGGGCTCTCCGGGTGAAAGTGATAACGAGATCCTAATGTTAGATTTAGCAAAATTCATTTAACCCGAATAGAAGAGAGATCAGAGTCCCAGAGTATATACAAAGAGTAAAAGATCCTAATATCACCCAATGGCGACGTGGGCCCATAGGCCACACAGCCATGTTAGTAAAAGTTTTGCAATGTCTAGACTCGACTTCGACCAAGGAGTGTGGAAGGGGGATTCCTACAGGCAGTCGGCTCTGATACCAACTTGTGACGCCCCCGATTCAACCGTACACTAATCATGCACGCAAATGTGTACGATCAAGATCAGGGACTCACGGAAAGATATCACAACACAATTCTACAAATAAAATACGTCATACAAGCATCATAATACAAGCCAGGGGCCCCGAGGGCTCGAATACAAGTGCTCGATCATAGACAAGTCAGCGGAAGCAACAATATCTGAGCACACACATAAGTTAAACAAGTTGCCATAAGATGGCTAGCACAAACGGGGATACAGATCGAACGAGGCGCATGCCTCCTGCCTGGGATCCTCCTAACTACTCCTGGTCGTCGTCAGCGGGCTGCACGTAGTAGTAGGCACTTCTAGTGTAGAAGGAGTCGTCGTCGACGGTGACGTCTGGATCCTGGGCTCCAACGACTAGTCGCAGCAATCGGGTAGAGAAAGGGGGAACAAGGCAACCGCAAATACTCATCCAAAGTACTCGCAAGCAAGGAGCTACACTACATATGCATGGATATATGTGTAAAGGGCCATATCAGTCGACTGAACTATAGAATTCCAGACTAAGAGGGGGATAGCTAATCCTGTCGAAGACTGTGCTTCTTGCAGCCTCCGTCTTGCAGCATATAGAAGAGAGTAGACAGAAGTCCTCCAAGTAGCATCGCATAGCATAATTCTACCCGGCGATCCCCTCCTCGATGTCCTGTTAGAGAGAGATCACCGGGTTGTATCTGGCACTTGGAAGGGTGTGTTTTATTAAGTATCAGGTTCTAGTTGTCATAAGGTCAAGGTACAACTCCGGGTCATCCTTTTACCGAGGGACACGGCTATTCGAATAGATTAACTTCCCTGTAGGGGTGCACCACATAACCCAACACGCTTGATCCCATTTGGTCGGACACACTTTTCTGGGTCATGCCCGGCCTCGGAAGATCAACACGTCGCAGCCCCACCTAGGCACAACAGAGAGGTCAGCACGCCGGTCTAAACCTAAGCGCGCAGGGGTCTGGGCCCATCGCCTTGAGCACACCTGCACGTTGCGAGGGCGGCCGGAAGCAGACCTAGCCTAGCAGGCGTTCCAGTCCAATCCGGCGCGCGCCGCTCAGTCGCTGACGTCACGAAGGCTTCGGCTGATACCATGACGTCGAGTGCCCATAACTGTTCCCGCATAGTTGGTGAGTGCGTATAGGCAAGTAGCTAGACTCAGATCAAATACCAAGATCTCGTTAAGCGTGTTAAGTATCCGCGAACGCCGAACAAGGCCATGCCCACCTCTCTCCTAGGTGGTCTCAACCTGCCCTACCGCTCCGCCACAAAGATCCACTCGCGGGTACTCCTACGAGCCGACCCGTCTTTGGTCACCACATGTATCATGTATAAAGTATAGTATATACCCATGATCACATCCCAAGTGATCACGGCCCGATAATATAGCACAGCAGATGGACAAGAATGTAGGGCCACTGATGGAAAACTAGCATCCTATACTAAGCATGTAGAATTGCAGGTAAAGGTAACAACAGTAGTAGCAAGGACAGGCTATGCATCAGGATAGGATAACGGAAAGCAGTAACGTGTTGCACTACTCTAATGCAAGCAGTATAGAGGAGAGTAGGTGATATCTGGTGATCAAGGGGGGGCTTGCCTGGTTGCTCTGGCAAGAGAGAGGTTCGTCAAATCCGTAGTCGTACTGGGTAGCAGCGGCGTCGGTCTCGGTGTCTAGCGAGAGAAGAGGGGAGAGAAACAATAAATATTTAAGCAAGTAGATGCATAGCGATGCATGACATGACAAGTATCGGTGTTAGGGGTGTCGTAACGCGGTATGAGGTGATACCGGTGAAGGGGGAAAACATCTGGGAAAGTATCTCCGGTGTTTCCCGTTTTCGGGCAGAGGGGCCAGAGGGGGAAAGTTGCGGGTTTGATATGTTAGGGATGCGTGGTGGACGAACGGGCTGCGTATTCAGATTTGGCTCGCGGCTCGCCGTTCTAAACAAATTTCATGTACAAAGTTTTTCCATCGGAGTTACGGATTATTTTGTATTAATTTTCAAAAATTTAAACATTTCTGAAATTATTATTAATTAATTTAATCCGAAAATACTTAATGTTAAATGCTAAGTGTACACAGAAAGTGTACACAACATTGTGCCACACAACCTATTAGTGGGGCCATGGGGCCAGTTGACTGAGTCAAGGGTCCAGTCAGCAGTCAACTAGGTTGACCGTTGACCAGGTCAAGCTGACAGGTGGGACCCAGGTGTCATACTCTGTTTATCTAATCAGATCGTTATGGTTAATTAACAGGGTTAATTAGATTAGTTAACAGGTTTAATTAAGTTAATTAATTATCTTAATTAATTAATTAAACTTCATTATTATTATAATTATTATTATTAATCTCTTTTTTTGAAACGTTCTAGAGTGCGGGGCCCGTTAGCCAGTGGCCCAAAGGGGCTAACGGGCACGCGGGCATGCGGGCGCTAGCGGGCAGGAGGGCGACGGGCAGGTGCCCGTTAGCGGGCGAACCCGGGCGGCCGCCGCAGGCACGCGCGCCAGCGCCGGCGAGGCGGGCTGGGCGCCGGCTGCAGGCGAGAGGGGAGGCAGGCCATGGCAGGGCAGGGAGCCAAGGCGGGGGTGGCGGTGGCCCGAAAGAGGCCACAGAAGGCGGCACGGCAGGCGGGCAGCCAACGATGGGGCGGCAGAGGCGGGGCGGAGCTGAGGGAGCCGAGCTATGCGCGGCAGAGGGAGGCCTCGACGGAGTGGGAGGTTGCGGTGTCGCACGCAAGCGAGAAGGGGGCGGCGGGCGCGTGGGCTGGCGAGGCCACAACAGCGCCGGCGAGACGGGACCTCGCACGCGGGCGAGCGGCGAGCATGAACCGGAGTGGACGCGGTCAGGGTCATGTGCGGGTGAGGCGAGGACGGTCAGCGGGCTACGGTGGTGCGGCCCGGGACGGAGGGGAAGCAGAGGAGGGGTGGATAGGGCCCGGCCTGGCGCGCAGGCGGGCGACCAGGTACTCGGGAGCCGGCAGGGGGGCGAGGACGCGAGCGGCTGTGGGTGCGCACGCGTGCGGTGGCCGAGCGCGGCCCAGCCGCGACGAGTGCGGGGCTGGGAGTGGGTTGACCACGGGCCGGAGGCGCGGACGCGTTGCGGCAAGGCGTGGCCATGCGCGAGCGCGTGCGTGCGCGAGCGAGAAGGGAGCGCGCGCGTGAGCGGCGGTGACCGCGGGGAAAGGAGGAGGTGGCCTCACAGGGTGGTGTAGGGGTTCGGGCAGCGAGGGTTGAGGAGGAGGTCGGGGATGTCGCGTCGCAGAGGAGGCAGGCCAGCGGAGTAGCTCCGGCATGGCGACGTCCAGGCGACGACGGACGAGGGTGAAGCGGCGTCGGGTGGCGGCGTGGCCGCGGCCCCGATCCAGATCGGATCGGGAGGGGGGTGTCATGGGGAAAGTGGGGGATCGAGAGGAGAAGTGGGATGGCTAGGGTTTCGGTCGGGTGGACCGTGGGGTTAATGGGGGACTGGGTGGCCGGTTGGGCTGGCCAGGCGGCCTGGTGGCCAGCCTGAGCCAGGGCCCAGCAGGGAGGGGTTCCCTCTCTTTTCCTTTCTTTTTCGTATTGTTTTCTTCTCTGTTTTTATTAGTTTATTTCTTTACTGTTTTAAATGAGTTTAAATTATTTAGACATTTTATAAAAATGTGATTGCTGCACTATAATTACACTTGTAATATTTCGCATCCACCGAACATTTTTGTTTCTACTTTCGGAAACTTTTATTGTCGACATTAATTTTAAATTTGAATTTGAACGGGGTTTGAATCAACGTGAGTGTATCGATTTGGATCGTGGTGACGTGGCATCATTATAGAGAGTTACTGTAGCTTAATTATCCGGGCGTCACACTTCATTTGCTATTTTTCATGCATTTACTGATTTGTTTTGAGCTAAATGACCCTAAAATTGAAAAGCACTACAAATGAACTCTGAAAAGGTCAAAACTTGGCATGGTATCATCATTTCACCCACGTAGCATGTGCAAAAAAGGAGAGGGTTATGGCAAAAACTGGATACACTTCATGTACAAACTGGACACTCTCTTTCGAAGTATCAGGGTTTCGGACCAAAACTCATCTCTTACAAAGGCACTTCATTTTTTTAAACTTATTACAACTACAGAATTTTTATACGTTCATTACGCACCATTCAAAGCCACGTCATCAACTTTCAACCCTTTGTGCCTTCACTATTTTTCATGCATTTACTGATTTGTTTTGAGCTAAATGACCCTCAAATTGAAAAGCACTACAAATGAACTCTAAAAAGGTTAAAACTTGGCATGGTGTCATTATTTCACCCATATAGCATGTGCAAAAAAGTAGAGAGGGTTACGGCAAAAACTGGATGCACTTCGTGTAGAAACTGGACACTCTCGTTCGAAGTATTAGGGTTTCGGACCAAAACTCATCTGTTACAAAGGCACTTCATTTTTTAAACTTATTACAACTCCAGACTTTTTATGCACTCATTACGCACCATTTAAAGCCAGGTCATCAACTTTCAACCCTTTGTGCCTTCATTTGCTATTTTTCATGCATTTATTGATTTGTTTTGAGCTAAATGACCCTAAAATTGAAAAGCACTACGAAAGAACTCTGAAAAGGTTGAAACTTGGCATGGTATCATCATTTGACCCACAAAGCGTGTGCAAAAGAGTAGAGAGGGTTACAGTAAAAACCGGACGCACTTCGTGTAGAAACTGGACACTCTCTTTCAAAGTATCAGGGTTTCGGACGAAAACTCATCCGTTACAAAGGCACTTCATTTTTTCAAACTTATTACAACTCCAGACTTTTTATGCATTCATTATGCACCATTCAAAGCCACGTCGTCAACTTTCAACCCTTTGTGCCTTCATTTGATATTTTTCATGCATTTACTGATTTGTTTTGAGCTAAATGACCCTGAAATTGAAAAGCACTACAAATGAACTCTGAAAAGGTTGAAACTTGGCATGGTATAATCATTTCACCCAGACAGGATGTCCAAAAAAGTAGAGAGGGTTACGGCAAAAACCGGATGCACTTCACGTAGAAATTGGACACTCTCTTTCGAAGTATCAGGGTTTTGGACCAAAACTCATCCGTGACAAAGGCAGTTCATTTTTTAAACTTATTACAACTCCGGACTTTTTATGCATTCATTATGCACCATTCAAAGCCACGTCGTCAACTTTCAACTCTCTGTGCCTTCATTTGCTACTTTTCGTGCATTTACTGATTTGTTTTGAGCTAAATGACCCTGAAATTGAAAAGAACTACAAATGAACTCTGAAAAGGTTGAAACTTGGAATGGTATCATCATTCCACCCACATAGCATGTGCAAAAAAGTAGAGAGGGTTACGGCAAAAACTGGATGCACTTCGTGTACAAACTGGACACTCTCTTTCGAAGTATCAGGGTTTTGGACCAAAACTCATCTGTTACAAAGGCACTTCATTTCTTAAACTTATTACAACTCTAGACTTTTTATGCGTTCATTACGCACCATTCAAAGGCACGTCTTCAACTTTCAACCTTTTGTGCCTTCATTTGCGATTTTTCATGCATTTACTAATTTGTTTTGAGCTAAATGACCCTGAAATTGAAAAGCACTACGAATGAACTCTGAAAAGGTGGAAACTTGGCATGGTATCATCATTTCACCCACATAGCATGTGAAAAAGAGTAGAGAGGGTTACAGCAAAAACTGGATGCACTTCTTGTAGAAACTGGACATTCTGTTTCAAAGTATCAGGGTTTCGGACGAAAACTCATCTGTTACAAAGGCACTTCATTTTTTAACTGATTACAACTCCAGACTTTTTATGCGTTCATTATGCACCATTCAAAGCCACTTCGTCAACTTTCAACCCTTTGTGCCTTCATTTGCTATTTTTCATGCATTTTGTGATTTGTTTTGAGCTAAATGACCCTGAAATTGCAAAGCACTACAAATGAACTCTGAAAAGGTTGAAACTTGGCATGGTATCATCATTTCACCCTCATAGGATGTGAAAAAAAGTAGAGAGGGTTACGGCAAAAACCGGATGGACTTCATGTAGAAATTGGACACTCTCTTTCGAAATATCAGGGTTTTGGATGAAAACTCATCTGTTACAAAGGCACTTCATTTTTTAAACTTATTACAACTCCAGACTTTTTATGCATTCATTATGCACCATTCAAAGCCACGTCGTCAACTTTCAACCCCTTTGTGCCTTCATTTGCTATTTTTCATGCATTTACTGATTTGTTTTGAGCTAAATGACCCTGAAATTGAAAAGCACTACAAATGAATCTGAAAAGGTTGAAACTTGGCATGGTATCATCATTTCACCCACATAGCATGTGCAAAAAAGTAGAGAGGGTTACGGCAAAAACTGGATGCAATTCGTGTACAAACTGGACAATGTCTTTCAAAGTATCAAGGTTTCTCACCAAAACTCATCTGTTACAAAGGCAGTTCATTTTTTGAACTTATTACAACTCCAGACTTTTTATGCGTTCATTACACACCATTCAAAGCCACATCGTCAACTTTCAGCCCTTTGTGCCTTCATTTTGCTATTTTTCATGCATTTACTGATTTGTTTTGAGCTAAATGACATTGCAATTGAAAAGCACTACAAATGAACTCTGGAGAACTTGAAACTTGGCATGGTATCATCATTTCACCCACATAGCATGTGCAAAAAAGTAGAGAGGGTTACGGAAAAAACTGGATGCACTTCGTGTACAAACTGGACACTCTCTTTCGAAGTATCAGGGTTTCGGACCAAAACTCATCTGTTACAAAGGCACTTCATGTTTTTAAACTTATTACAACTCCAGACATTTTATGAATTCATTATCCACCATTCAAAGCCAGGTCGTCAACTTTCAACCCTTTATGCCTTAATTTGCTACTTTTCATTCATGTACTGATTTGTTTTGAGCTAAATGACCCTGGAATTGAAAAGCACTACAAATGAACATTGAAAAGGTTGAAACTTGGAATGGTATCATCATTTCACCCACATAGGATATGCAAAAAAGTAGAGAGGGTTACGGCGAAAACTGGATGCACTTCGTGTACAAACTGGACACTTTCTTTCGAAGTATCAGGGTTTTTGACAAAAACTCATCTGTTACAAAGGCACTTCATTTTTTTAAACTTACACTACAAAAAAGACACATCCGTGACATTTTTGGCCGAACGAATTTTTTTCTGTCATACATATGACACTTCTATGATGATAATTGTGACAAAACCCGGTATCATCATAGATGTGGTGGGTTCCTACTTCTGTGACAAAAAATAATGACAGAAAATGGGCCTTTTGTCCTAGGCGGGCCGGAGACGCAGCTGCATGACATTCTTTGGGCCGTCCATGACGAAAAAACTGTGGTAGAAGCGAGGTCGAGGAAATTTTCGAGGAGTTCCCGGTGACGATGGCAGGTCAGGGGCCGAGCGGTGCGCGTTTCTCACATACATGTACGCGCGTGTGTGCGAGGCGTTGGCTCTAACTCAAACCGAGCGAGGCGTTGGGCTCTAACTGAACCCGAGAAATTGGACCGCGGGCTACGCGTTACTGAACCCGAGCGATCGATCGATGGCTGTTAACTGAACCCGATCGAGCGATTCCTTCGCTACTGCTGCTAACTGAAGCCGATCGATTGGATGAACAGTGAGCGGTGGCGTTGCCTCTGGATGCACAGGACTCCGTGGTGTGGTGGAGGGCTGGATGAACAGTAGATGGTGGAGGGGTGCCCGTGTAGGGGTGGTTGAACAGGACCCCGTGGCGTGGAGGGCTGGATGAACAGTAGACGGTGGAGGGGTTCCCGTGGAGGGGTGGTTGAACAGGACCCCATGGTATGGAGGGCTAGATGAACAGTAGACGGTGGAAGGGTGGTTGAACAGTAGCCGGTGGAGTAGCGTGCGGTGGAGGCTCGATGAACAGGAGCCCGTGGAGGCTGGAGGAGGTCAATGGTGGAGATGAACAGTATACCGTGGAGTCCCATTTTGAAGTACGCCACAACCCTCCCGATGAACAGTGTCGGAGTAATGGACCACGGGTAGGCTCACCCGAGACCCAGAACCTTTCAAGACATCGGGGCCGGCTTCGCCCCTCAGGAATCCCAACGCCGAAGGGCCGCTTGTGGGAGTCGCCTGTAGCGCCGCGGACTACCCCCTCGCGGCCGAATCCCAGAGACAGCTACGAAAGGAGCCGACTACCAGCTGGTGGCTTCAAGATAAGCCGACTACGGGGAGTCGGCCCGCGACTCCACCACCTCCTGCCCACGCGAGGAGGGACGGGACGGGGTGTGACCTCAGAGCGGGCCATACCCGCCCCTTACCAAGGGCAGCCATTGCCACAGTGCATCATACAGACGGAGATCTCCGTCCGGTGCGGCACTGTTGCCATGCCAGCTCTGACATCAGCCCAAGGGGGCGGAACCCTGTGCCCACGTCGGCCTGCCGGTACGGCCCAGCGGCGGCAGGCCCCGCTGGTCAGCGGGGGTACAGAAGACGGCGTGAGCGCCGCAAGATGGACCCCGTGGGAGTCGGCCTCCTAGAGTCGGCCGTCTCCACCCACGGGCCCCACACGCCATTAACCAGACAAGAGGGGAAGTGGCTACAGTGATCGCCCGCCAGGCGGCGGCACTGTTGTCATGACCCCGCAGCCAAGCCCGCATCATTAGGAGCGTGGATACAGTGATCCGCAGCCAGCGAGACCCGCCCACGGTGGACAGGGCTGTCGGCTCCGTACCAGACTCACCAGCAGGGCCCACCAGTCGGCAGGCCCCAGTAGTCGGCGGAGAAGGCGGCGACCTGAGAGACAGACGGCTGGGACCCGCGCCCAGCCGGATTACCATTGTACCTCCGGGGTAGGCCTATATAAACCCCCGGGGGCACCCATGCAAAGGGTTCGATTCCTTAGAGACTAGACCAGATAGCACAAGGGGGAGAGAGCTAGCCTTGCCTTCCCGTACCTCCCGGAAACAGCTCAAGGAGCAACTTTGTACACTTGTTGCCATAGAGATCATGCGGAGACCCCGCAGAGCAGCAGTAGGGGTGTTATCTCCTCGGAGAGCCCCGAAGCTGGGTAAGTTTCGCCGGCGTTCATGTCTATGCCTCATCCCGCATCCAGGCACCGACGGCGTTCTACTCGCCCCCACCATGATAAGCCATCCTTTGGCATATGTCGCATCCAACCCCCGACATTTGGTGCCCACCGTGGGGCGAGGTGCACCGCCGTCCGGAGACCTATTATGGACGGGAACCCTTTTCCTCCCTGGCGAGCGCAGCTAGCCCGTCACTCCAGAGGGAGTTTGCGTCGATGCGCTGCGCGGCGCTGAGATCGCCGGCGTGGCCAGTTGCCTCGCCGAACTTGTCGGCGAGGTACGCCTCTCCGACGAGCCTGCATCCAACGCAGGCACCGGCGGCCCCGAGAGCCTTCTCACGGGCCTCCTCGACAGACTCCGCGTCGTCGGCGAGCCTGCCGCTGACCTGGAGTCCGTAGGCTCCACCGACCCGATGCTGGTCGATTCCGACACCGCGTCGCTCGACGCGTTCCCTACCAACATGGTAGTCTACGAGAGCGGCGGAACACTGTCACAGAAGTGCTCGTCATCGGCCATGGCGAGCACTCCGACGACGGGGCTCATGACCCGCTCAATGCGGCGCTACAAGACCTGGACGCGCCCATTCCAGAGGACGCTGACGCCGAGACGCTAGAGGCACGCCGCCTCCAGCTAGTCGAAGGCGCGAAGAAATTGGCAAGCATGAGACGCTTGTCAGAAGCCTACCAGCGCGAGATGGATCGCGCTGTGGGCGGCTCGCCAGCCCCAGTAGGGCCTAGCCGCCTAGGCGCAGTCCGGCAATGCGGCGTGGACATCGCCAGCATGTTTGGGGCCAATCGCCCCGTATACGTCACGCCCGCAGAGAACATTCGAGCCGCCCAGGCGGCGGCAGACGAGTTAGACAACCTCAAAGGCGAAGAGCGCCGACTGATGACGGAGCGGGTCCAGCGACTCCTCGACGCGGCTACTGCGCAGAACACTGCCGGCTGCCACACCGAGGCGCCGCAACGACAGAACGATGACCTGCCAGCCCGCCGGGACCAAGGCGCGGCGTCTCGGACGCCGACTGGCGGCGTCCGCGGAAGGAAAGACAAGGACCCGGCTGCTAGTCGCAGTCGGACTCACATCTCCATCGAGCGCGACCAAGACGGCCGCCCAAGAGCAGTAGAGCGGCGAGACGACTATGTGCCTCCTCCACCTCACAGAGAAAGGCGAGTCTCCCCGCCACCCGTTGAGTATCCGACTCTCGGAGGCCGCCTCGGCCGCCGAGAAGGAGTCGGAGAGAATGATGCCCGCCACCGGATCGACCGACTCAACCGATCCCTGGCGCTGGAAGAAGAAGGCGAGTTGGGCCCGCCGTGTTTCGGCCCCCGCATCCGAGTTGAGCCCTTTCCCAAAGGGTTCACTCTCCCCAGAGATACTCCCAAGTACACCGACTCCGTGAAGCCGGAGGATTGGCTGGTTGACTACTCCACAGCAGTCAGCATAGCGAACGGCAACAAGCGAGTTGCCGAGAAGTACGTTCCGCTCATGCTCCAGGGCATGGCCCAGACATGGTTGAACAGCCTGAAGCCCCGCAGCATCAACAGCTGGGTCGACTTCACCGAAGCTTTCGTCTGCAACTTCACAAGCACGTACAAGCGACCTCCCAAGCCTCGCCAGCTCTCCTTGTGTGTGCAAGGCCCCAACGAGTCGACTCGCGACTACCTCACGCGTTGGGCCGAGCTCCGAAACTCCTGTGAGGGCGTGCACGGGGTGCAGGCCATCGAGTACTTCACCGCCGGGTGCGGAGAAGTCACCCTCCTCAAGCACAAGCTCCTCTGTGATGAGCCAGAGACCCTGGATGAGCTGCTGATCATAGCAGACAAGTACGCCACAGTCGACTCCTCCATGAAGACGGAGATCCAAGTTAGCCCAGCCGGCAAAGTGGCCCCTCAAGCTCCCAGAACTCCGGCCGGAGACGCCAGTCGGCGACAGCAGGCGAACGACTTCAAGCGCAAGGCCCCGCAGTCGGCTTCCAGTAGCCGACAGGTGGCGACAGTCGAAGACCAGCAGCCGGAGGGGCAGCCTCCACCCAAGCGGCAGAAGGGCGGCAAGTCCAACTGGTTGCCGGCTTTCTCCTACGAGCAGACTCTAGACGGCCCATGCAAGTTTCACAGCGGCGCGAAGCCATCAAATCACACCACCCGAAAGTGTCACTGGCTCACCAGGATTGCCAAGGGCAACGGCCTGATGCCTCCTCCGCCTGCTGGGCAGCCGGCTCCGCCTCCACCCCAGCGGCCGGCTGTCAGGCCAGTCGGCACAGTACAAGGAGAGTACCCAGAAGAGCATGGAGCCTATGTGGTAATCACCAGTGTGGCAGATGACAAACGCAGCAGGCGGCTGCAGCAGCAAGAGGTGAACGCGGTGGCGTCAGACACCCCAGAATTCATGTACTGGTCCGAGAAACCTATCAGCTGGAGCCGAGCTGATCACCCAGAGGTGATGCCAAGCCCAGGCTCATACGCCTTGGTCTTGGAGGCCACCTTTGCCACTGATAAGCGGGCCGCTCGTTTCTCACGAGTACTGATAGACGGAGGCAGCTGCATCAATATCCTGTACAAGGATACCATGGTGAAATTAGGAATCAAGCAAAGACAGCTTCAGAGCAGCCGAACCGTATTCCATGGCATCGTCCCTGGCCTTTCCTGCTCCCCAATCAGCAAGATTTTGATAGATGTCCTCTTTGGAGACAAGAGTCATTTCCGTCGAGAGCCAATTTGGTTTGAGGTGGTGGACCTTGAGAGCCCGTACCACGCGCTGCTTGGCCGACCTGCTTTGGCCAAGTTCATGGCGGTCCCCCACTATGCCTACCTCAAGATGAAGATGCCGAGTTCCAAGGGAATTCTGACTATAGCCGGCGACTACAGAAAGTCGTCCGCTTGTGCGGCCGAGAGCAGTCGGCTGGCCGAGTCCCTGGTCATTGCAGCAGAGAAGCGGCTTCTGTATCGGGTTGTGGCGATGGCCGGCAAGCAACCAGAGATGTCGCCCGACCCCAAGGAGTCGGAGGCTGAGGGCTCGTTCAAGCCAGAAAAGGAGACAAAGAAGATACCCTTGGACCCAGAGCACCCTGAGAGGTACGCTGTTATAGGTGCAAACCTTGACAGCAAATAGGAAGGCGAGCTCGTCGATTTCCTCCATGAGAATCGGGACATCTTTGCATGGTCCCCCAAAGACATGCCGGGTGTACCGATGGAATTCGCCGAGCACAAGTTACATGTCCGGTCTAATGTGAAGCCCGTCAGGCAGCCCTTGCGCCGCTTGTCAGAGGAGAAAAGAAGAGTTGTTGGAGAAGAGATCGCCCGGCTCCTTGCAGCCGGCTTTATCATGGAAGTGTATTTTCCAGAGTGGCTAGCAAACCCAGTCCTAGTACTTAAGAAGAACAAGCAGTGGCGGATGTGTATAGACTACACAAGCCTCAACAAAGCTTGCCCCAAGGACCCGTTTGCTTTGCCGAGAATCGATCAGGTGATAGACTCCACAGCCGGATGCGAGCTGTTGAGTTTCCTAGATGCCTATTCAGGATATCACCAGATCAAGCTGAACCCGGCAGACAGATTGAAGACCGCCTTCATCATGCCGTTCGGAGCTTTCTGCTACCTGACCATGACGTTCGGCTTGAGGAATGCCGGCGCCACCTTTCAGCGCTGCATGTAGAAGTGCCTCCTCAAGAAACTCGGCAGGAATGCCCACGTTTATGTGGATGATGTGGTGGTGAAGATGGAGAAGCGCGGAACTCTGCTGGAAGACCTCAAGGAGACCTTTGAGAACCTGCGCCGATTCCGGATCAAGCTTAACCCAGAGAAGTGCGTTTTCGGAGTACCAGCTGGCCAGCTTCTCGGCTTCCTGGTCTCTGAACGCGGCATAGAGTGCAACCCTGTGAAGATCAAGGCCATCGAAAGGATGGAGGTACCCAGCCGACTGTTGGATGTGCAGAAGTTCACTGGCTGTCTGGCATCCATCAGCAGTTTCATCAGTCGGCTGGGCGAGAAAGCTCTCCCCTTGTACCAGCTCATGAAGATGACCAATTTTTTCGAGTGGAACCACAAGGCGGACGAGGCCTTTCTCCAGCTGAAGAAGATGTTGGTTACTCCCCCTGTGTTGGCGGCTCCGACTCCCAAAGAGCCCATGCTCCTGTACATCGCCGCCACCAGCCGGGTAGTCAGCACAGTCATCGTAGTTGAGCGCAAGGAGGAAGGCAAGGCGCTACCTGTCCAGAGACCGGTATATTACCTGAGCGAAGTACTGTCGACATCCAAGCAGAACTACCCCCACTACCAGAATATGTGCTACGGTGTGCACTTTGCCGCCAAGAAGCTGAAGCCTTATTTCCAAGAGCATCCAATCACTATGGTCTGCACGGCCCCGCTAGCCGAGATCATTGGAAGCCGAGATGCGTCTGGCCGAGTGGCCAAATGGGCCATAGAGTTGGCCCCCTACACGATCTACCACCAGCCCCGCACCGCCATCAAATCGCAAGCACTGGCCGACTTCCTTGTCGACTGGGCCGAGACCCAGTACCTGCCGCCAGCGCCCGACTCCATCCATTGGCGGATGCATTTCGATGGCTCCAAGATGCGCACTGGCTTGGGAGCCGGCGTTGTTCTCACTTCTCCCAAAGGCGACAAGCTCAAGTATGCGCTGCAGATCCATTTCGCCGCCTCCAACAACGTCGCCGAATATGAGGCGCTCATTCACGGGCTCCGACTTGCCAAAGAGCTCGGCATTCGCCAGATCCTGTGTTATGGCGACTCCGACTTGGTGGTCCAGCAGTCATCTGGCGACTGGGACACCAAGGACGCAAACATGGCAAGCTACCGTTTCTTCGTGCAGCAACTCAGCGAGTATTTCGAGGGGTGTGAGTTCCTCCACGTGCCAAGAAACGACAACGACCAAGCAGATACTTTGGCACGAATCGGCTCCACCCGCCAAGCAATACCTTCTGGCGTCGCCCTTCAGCGCCTCCTCAAGCCGTCCATCAAGCCTTCACCAGAGTCAGATTCCATTTTTGTGCCGGCCCCTCCTGAAGAAGTCGGATCCGGCTCAAGAGCCCCAGCAGGCAGCACAAAGACCATTGAAGATGACTCCAAAAACGCCACAGTCAAAGCCGGCCCGGGGACTTCAGAACCCGGCCCGGGGACTTCAGAACCCGGCCCGGGGACTGCTCCAGTCGGCCCGGGGACCGCGCCAGTCGGCCCGGGGACTGCTCCAGTCGGCCCGGGAACTGCACCAGTCGGCCCGGGGACTTCAGTGATCCAACAGCGGCCGCGGACTCCAGCCCGTCGCCTCCCAGCCCAGCCGCCCTCGTCCAAGTCGCGGTTCTGACGGTCGAAGAAATAGTAGCACCCTCATGGGCACAACCCATCCTCTAATTTCTGGTGAGCAAGGAGCTGCCAACTGATGAAACCTTGGCTCGGCAAGTGCAACGCCGGGCGGCAGCATACACCATAGTCAACAGAGAGCTAGTCAGGCGCAGCGTCACTGGTGTTTACCAGCGCTGCGTCGAGCCGGAGCAAGGCCAAGCAATTCTCAGAGACATCCATCAAGGCGAGTGCGGCTACCATGCGGCCTCAAGAGCACTCGTCGCCAAAGCTTTCCGGCACGGTTTCTTCTGGCCGACTGCCCTAGAAGAGGCCAAAGAGTTGGTCCAGAAATGCAAGGGGTGCCATTAGTTCCGCTCCAAGACGCATCAGCCGGCTTCTGCGCTCAAGACCATCCCAATCGCCTGGCCCTTTGCAGTTTGGGGCCTGGATATGGTGGGACCATTCAAGACGGCACGAGGTGGCCTGACTCACCTACTTGTCGCAGTGGACAAGTTCACCAAGTGGATAGAAGCGAAACCCATCAAGAAGTTGAATGGTCCGACTGCCATGACTTTCATCTCCGACATCACAATTCGGTACGGCATACCGCACAACGTCATCACCGACAACGGCACCAACTTTGCCAAAGGCGCCCTGGCCCGTTTCTGCGCAACGCAGGGCATCCGACTAGACTTAGCGTCCGTTGCCCATCCGCAGTCAAACGGCCAGGTGGAGCGGGCGAATGGCCTCATCCTGTCCGGCAACAAGCCTCGGCTGATCGAACCAGTGGAGCGCTCGGCCGGCTGTTGGCTCGACGAGTTGCCAGCCGTCCTCTGGAGTCTGCGCACGACTCCGAACAAGTCGACCGGCTTCACGCCCTTCTTCCTCGTCTACGGTGCTGAAGCCGTCATCCCAACGGATATAGAGTTCGACTCCCCGCGAGTCACGATGTATACCAAGGAGGAAGCAGAAGAAGCACGACAAGACGGCATCGATATGCTGGAAGAGGGCCGACTGATGGCACTCATCCGGTCCAGCATCTACCAGCAGAGCCTGCACCGATACTACAATAGGAAGATCAAGCCGAGATCCTTCCAAGAGGGCGACCTTGTGATCCGGCTGATCCAGCGAACAGCCGGCCAGCACAAGTTGTCGGCACCTTGGGAAGGCCCCTTCATCATCAGCAAAGTGCTGGGCAACGACTCCTACTACCTGATCGACGCTCAGAAGCCCCGACCAGGCAAGAGGGACGACTCCGGCAAAGAGACGGAACGACCATGGAACGCAAACCTTCTCCGAAGATTTTACAGTTGATGCAGTATGTACCACGCTACCCTTTTGTATCGAAGCACCAAGACTTTGGGCCCCCCGAGACGAGCTCGGGGACTGCCCTTTTTGTTATCTGTATGATAAGTTTTACACCTCCATGTTGGGGAACGTAGCAGAAATTTAAAATTTTCCTACGTGTCACCAAGATCTATCTATGGAGAAACCAGCAACGAGGGGAAAGAGAGTGCATCTACATACCCTTGTAGATCGCTAAGCGGAAGCGTTCAAGTGAACGGGGTTGATGGAGTCGTACTCGTCGTGATCCAAATCACCAATGATCCTAGTGCCGAACGGACGGCACCTCCGCGTTCAACACACGTATAGCCCGGTGACGTCTCCCATGCCTTGATCCAGCAAGGAGAGAGGGAGAGGTTGAGGAAGACTCCATCCAGCAGCAGCACAATGGCGTGGTGGTGGTGGAGGAGCTTGGCAATCCTGCAGGGCTTCGCCAAGCACCGCGGGAGAGGAGGAAGGAGAGATGCAGGGCTGCGCCATGGAGAGATCGGAACTCTTGTGTTGGCAGCCCCAAAACCCTCAAGTATATATAGGGGAGAGGGAAGGGGGTGCACCCCCTTTAGTGTTTCCACCCCAAGGGGTGCGGCTGCCCCAAACCCATCTAGGGTGGCGGCCAAGGGGTTGGAGAGGGGAAACTTGCCCCCCAAGCTAGGTGGGGCGCCCCCTCCCCAAACCCTAGGCGCCTTGGGCCCTTGTGGGGGGGCGCACCAGCCCACCTGGGGCTGGTCCCCTCCCACATGTGGCCCATGCAGCCCTCCGGGGCCGGTGGTCCCACTTGGTGGACCCCCGGGACCCTCCTGGTGGTCCCGGTACGTTACCGATAAAACCTGAAACTCTTTCGGTGACCAAAACAGGACTTCCCATATATAAATCTTTACCTCCGGACCATTCCGGAACTCCTCGTGACGTCCAGGATCTTATCCGGGACTCCAAACAACATTCGGTAACCACATACAAGCTTCCTTTATAACCCTAGCGTCATCGAACCTTAAGTGTGTAGACCCTACGGGTTCGGGAGACATGCAGACATGACCGTGACGTTCTCCGGTCAATAACCAACAGCGGGATCTGGATACCCATGTTGGCTCCCACATGTTCCACGATGATCTCATCGGATGAACCACGATGTCAAGGACTTAATCAATCCCGTATACAATTCCCTTTGTCTATCGGTACGATACTTGCCCGAGATTCGATCGTCGGTATCCCGATACCTTGTTCAATCTCGTTACCGGCAAGTCTCTTTTACTCGTTCCGCAACACATCATCCCGTGATCAACTCCTTGATCACATTGTGCACATTATGATGATGTCCTACCGAGTGGGCCCAGAGATACCTCTCCGTCACACGGAGTGACAAATCCCATTCTCGATTCGTGCCAACCCAACAGACACTTTCGGAGATACCTGTAGTGTACCTTTATAGCCACCCAGTTACTTGCAACGTTTGGCATACCCAAAGCACTCCTACGGTATCCGGGAGTTGCACAATCTCATGGTCTAAGGAAACGATACTTGACATTAGAAAAGCTTTAGCATACGAACTACATGATCTTGTGCTAGGCTTAGGATTGGGTCTTGTCCATCACATCATTCTCCTAATGATGTGATCTCGTTATCAACGACATCCAATGTCCATGGTCAGGAAACTGTAACCATCTATTGATCAACGAGCTAGTCAACTAGAGGCTTACTAGGGACATGGTGTTGTCTATGTATCCACACATATATCTGAGTTTCCGATCAATACAATTCTAGCATGGATAATAAACGATTATCATGAACAAGGAAATACAATAATAATCAATTTATTATTGCCTCTAGGGCATATTTCCAACAGTGTCCCACTTGCACTAGAGTCAATAATCTAGTTCACATCGATATGTGATTAACACTCAAGGTCACATCCCGATGTGACTAACACCCAGGAGTTCTAGGTTTGATCATGTTATGCTTGTGAGAGAGGTTATAGTTAACGGGTCTGAACCTTTCAGATCCGTGTGTGCTTTACAAACATCTATGTCATCTCCTAGATGCAGTTACCACGCTCCATTTGGTGCTATTCCAAATAACTGTTCTACTATACGAATCTGGTTTACTACTCAGAATCATCCAGATATGTGTCAAAGATTGCATCGGCGTAACCCTTTACGACGAACTCTTTTACCACCTCCATAATCGAGAAAATTCCTTAGCCCACTAGTTACTAAGGATAACCTTGGCAGTTGTCCTGTGATCCATTCCTAGATCACACTTGTACCCCTTGACTCACTTATGGCTTGGCACACTTCAGGTTCGGTACAGAACATAGCATACTTTAGAGCCTATGTCTGAAGCATAGGGGACGACCTTCGTCCTTTCTCTCTATTCTGCCGCGGTCAGGTCTTGAGTCTTACTCCATGCTCATACCTTATAACACAGCCAAGAACTCCTTCTTTGCCGATCTATTTTTGAACTCCTTCAAAATCTTGTCATGGTATGTGTTCGTTTGAAAGTACTATTAAGCTATTTTGATCTATCCTTATAGATCTTGATGCTCAATGTTCAAGTAGCTTAATCCAGGTTTTCCATTGAAAAACACTTTTCAAACAACCCTATATGCTTTCCAGAAATTCTACATCATTTCCGATCAACAATATGTCAACAACATGTACTCATCAGAAATTCTATAGTGCTCCCACTCACTTCTTTGGAAATACAAGTTTCTCATAAACTTTGTATAAACCTCAAATCTTTGATCATCTCATCAAAGCGTACATTCCAATTCCGAGATGCTTACTCCAGTCCTTAAAAGGATTCCTGGAGCTTTGCATACTTGTTAGCATCTTTCAGGATTGACAAAACTTTCTGGTTGTATCACATACAACCTTTCCTCAAGAAAATCGTCGAGGAAACAATGTTTTGACATCCTATCTGCAAGATTTCATAAATAATGCAGTAACTGCTAACATAATTCCAACAGACTTATTAGCATCGCTACGAGTGAGAAAGTCTCATCGTAGTCAACTCCTTGAACTTGTCGGAAAACATCTTTAACGACAAGTCGAGCTTTCCTAATGGTGATACTTACCATCATTGTCCGTCTTCCTTTTAAAAACCATATGTACCTAACAGCCTTACGACCATCAAGTAGTTCTTCCAAAGTCTACACTTTGTTTTCATATATGGATTCTCTCTCAGATTTTATGGCCTCGAGCCATTCATGGAATCCGGGCCCACCATCGCTTCTCCATAGCTCGTAGGTTCATTGTTGTCTAGCAACATGACTTCCAAGACAGGATTACATGCCAGTTTGAAATAGCACGCATCCTTGTCGTCCTACGAGGTTTGGTAGTGACTTGATCCGAAGTTTCATGATCACTATCATAAGCTTCTACTTCAAATGGTGTAGGTGCCACAGGAACAACTTCCTATGCCCTGCTACACACTAGTTGAAGTGACGGTTCAACAACCTCATCAAGTCTCCACCATCCTCCCACTCAATTCTTTCGAGAGAAACTTTTCCTCGAGAAAGGACCCGATTCAAGAAACAATTCCTATTGCTTTCGGATCTGATACTGGAGGTATACCAAACTGTTTTTGGGTGTCCTATGAAGATGCATTTATCCGCTTTGGGTTCGAGCTTATCAGCCTGAAACTTTTACACATAAGCGTCGTAGTCCCAAACTTTTAAGAAACAACAACTTAGGTTTCTCTAAACCATAGTTCATACGGTGTCGTCTCAACGGATTTGTGTGGTTCCCTATTTAAAGTGAATGCGGTTGTCTCTAATGCTTAACCCATAAACAATAGTGGTAATTCGATAAGAGACATCATGGTACGCACCACATCCAATAGGGTGCAACTATGATGTTCGGACACACCATCACACTATGGTGTTCCAGGCGGTATTAGTTGTGAAACAATTTCCACAGTGCCAAACTCGTAACTCAGATATTCATTTCTATGATCATATCATAGACATTTTATCCTCTTATCACAAAGATCTTCAACTTCATTCTGAAATTACTTGAACCATTCAATAATTCAGACTTGTGTTTCATCAAGTAAATATACTCAGTATCTACTCAAATCATTTGCGAAGTAAGAGCATAACGATATCCACTGCGTGCCTCAGCACTCATTGGACTGCACACATCAAAATGTGTTACTTCCAACAAGTTGCTTTCTTGTTCCATTTTACTGAAACCGAAGCTTTCAGTCATCTTGCCCATGTGGTATGATTTGCATATCTCAAGTGATTGAAAATCAAGTGAGTCCAAACGGTCCATCTGTATGGAGTTTCTTCATGCGTATATACCAATAGACATGGTTCACATCACTCAATCCTTTTTTTCAAAAATGAGTGAGTCCAAAGATCCATCAACATGGAGCTTCTTTATGCGTTTTATACCAATATGACTTACATGGCAGTGCCACAAGTAGGTGGTACTATCATTACTATCTTATATCTTTTGGCATGAACATGTGTATCACTATGATCGAGATTCAATAAACCATTCATTTTAGGTGCAAGACCATTGAAGGTATTATTCAAATAAATAGAGTAACCATTATTCTCCTTAAATGAATAACCGTATTGCGATAGACATAATCCAATCATGTCTATGCTCAACGCAAACACCAAATAACAATTATTTAGGTTTAACACCAATCTCGATGGTAGAGGGAGCGTGTGATGCTTGATCATATCAACCTTGGAAACACTTCTAACACATCTCGTCAGCTCACCTTTAGCTAGTCTCCGTTTATTCCGTAGCTTTTATTTCGAGGTACTAACACTTAGCAACTGAACCGGTATCTAATACCCTGATGCTACTAGGAGTACTATTAAAGTACACATTCACATAATGTATATCCAATATACTTCTATCGACAGCCTTCTCATCTACCAAGGATCTAGGGTAATTATGCTCCAATGGCTGTTCCACTTATTACAGAAGCACTCAGTCTCGGGTTTGGGTTCAACCTTGGGTTTCTCCACTAGAGCAGCAGCTGATTTGCCGTTTCATGAAGTATCCCTTCTTGCCCTTGCCCTTCTTGAAACTAGTGGTTTCACTAACCATCAACACTTGATGCTCCTTCTTGATTTCTACTTTCGCGGTGTCAAACATCGCAAATATTTCAGGGATCATCATATCTATCCCTGATATGTTATAGTTCATTACAAAGCTCTAGCAGCTTGGTGGCAATGACTTTGGAGAAACATCACTATCTTATCTGGAAGATCAACTCCCACTTGATTCAAGTGATTGTTGTACTCAGACAATATGAGCACAAGCTCAACGATCGAGCTTTTCTCCCTTAGTTTGCAGGCCAAGAAAATTGTCGGAGGTCTTATACCTCTTGACGTGGGCACGAGCCTGAAATCCCAATTTCAGCGCTCGAAACATCTCATATGTTCCGCGACATTTCAAAAATGTCTTCGGTGCCTCAATTCTAAACCATTTATCATTACCGAACTATCATGTAGTCATCGAAACGTGTATGTCAGATGTTCGCAACATCCACAGACCACGTTCGAGCGATGCATTAAGGACATAAGCCTTGTACTGTCCGCATAATTGCTACTGTCAACTTTCAACTATATTTTCTCTAGGAACGTATCTAACTCAGTAGAACTAAAGCGCGAGCTTATGACATAATTTGCAAAGATCTTTTGACTATGTTCAGGATAATTAAGTTCATCTTATGAACTGCCACTCAGATAGACATCCCTCTAGTCATCTAAGTGATTACATGATCAGAGTCAACTAGGCCGTGTCCGATCATCACGTGAGACGGACTAGTCATCATCGGTGAACATCTTCATGTTGATCGTATCTACCATACGACTCATGCTCGACCTTTCGGTCTCTTGTGTTCCGAGGCCATGTCTGTACATGCTAGGCTCGTCAAGTCAAACTAAGTGTTTGCATGTGTTCCGAGGCCATGTCTGTACATGCTAGGCTCGTCAACACCCGTTGTATTCGAACGTAAGAATCTATCACACCCGATCATCACGTGGTGCTTCGAAACAACGAACTTTCGCAACGGTGCACAGTTAGGGGGAACACTTTCTTGAAATTTTAATGAGGGATCATCTTATTTACTACCGTCGTTCTAAGCAAATAAGATGCAAAAACATGATAAACATCACATGCAATCAAATAGTGACATGATATGGCCATCATCACTTTGCTCCTTTCGATCTCCATCTTCGGGGCTCCATGATCATCTTCGTCACCGGCATGACACCATGATCTCCATCATCGTGTCTTCATGAAGTTGTCACGTCAACTATTACTTCTACTACTATGGCTAACGCTTTAGCAATAAAGTAAAGTAATTACATGACGTTTATGTTGACACACAGGTCATAAATAAATTAAAGACAACTCCTATGGCTCCTGCCGGTTGTCATACTCATCGACATGCAAGTCGTGATTCCTATTACAAGAACATGATCAATCTCATACATCACATATATCATTCATCACATCCTTTTGGCCATATCACATCACATGTCATACCCTGCAAAAACAAGTTAGACGTCCTCTAATTGTTGTTTGCATCTTTTACGTGGCTGCTATGGGTTTCTAGCAAGAACGTTTCTTACCTACGCAAAACCACAACGTGATATGTCAATTGCTATTTACCCTTCATAAGGACCCTTTTCATCGAATCCGATCCAACTAAAGTGGGAGAGACAGACACCCGCCAGCCACCTTATGCAACTAGTGCATGTCAGTCGGTGGAACCGGTCTCACGTAAGCGTACGTGTAAGGTTGGTCCGGGCCGCTTCATCCCACAATGCCGCCGAATCAAGATTGACTAGTAACGGTAAACATATTGAACAAAATCAACGCCCACAACTACTTTGTGTTCTACTCGTGCAAAGAATCTACGCAATAAACCTGGCTCTGATACCACTATTGGGGAACGTAGCAGAAATTTAAAATTTTCCTACGTGTCACAAAGATCTATCTATGGAGAAACCAGCAATGAGGGGAAAGAGAGTGCATCTACATACCCTTGTAGATCGCTAAGCGGAAGCGTTCAAGTGAACGGGGTTGATGGAGTCGTACTCGTCGTGATCCAAATCACCGATGATCCTAGTGCCGAACGGACGACACCTCCGCGTTCAACACACGTACAGCCCGGTGACGTCTTCCATGCCTTGATCCAGCAAGGAGAGAGGGAGAGGTTGAGGAAGACTCCATCCAGCAGCAGCACAACGGCGTGGTGGTGGTGGAGGAGCGTGGCAATCCTGCAGGGCTTCGCCAAGCACCGCGGGAGAGGAGGAAGGAGAGATGCAGGGCTGCGCCATGGAGAGATCGGAACTCTTGTGTTGGCAGCCCCAAAACCCTCAAGTATATATAGGGGAGAGGGAAGGGGGTGCGCCCCCTTTAGGGTTTCCACCCCAAGGGGTGCGGCTGCCCCAAACCCATCTAGGGTGGCGGCCAAGGGGTTGGAGAGGGGAAACTTGCCCCCCAAGCTAGGTGGGGCGCCCCCTCCCCAAACCCTAGGTGCCTTGGGCCCTTGTGGGGGGGCGCACCAGCCCACCTGGGGCTGTTCCCCTCCCACATGTGGCCCATGCAGCCCTCCGGGGCCGGTGGTCCCACTTGGTGGACCCCCGGGACCCTCCTGGTGGTCCCGGTACGTTACCGATAAAACCCGAAACTCATTCGGTGACCAAAACAGGACTTCCCATATATAAATCTTTACCTCCGGACCATTCCGGAACTCCTCGTGACGTCCAGGATCTCATCCGGGACTCTGAACAACATTCAGTAACCACATACAAGCTTCCTATATAACCCTAGCGTCATCGAACCTTAAGTGTGTAGACCCTACGGGTTCGGGAGACATGCAGACATGACCGTGACGTTCTCCGGTCAATAACCAACAGCAGGATCTGGATACCCATGTTGGCTCCCACATGTTCCACGATGATCTCATCGGATGAACCACGATGTCAAGGACTTAATCAATCCCGTATACAATTCCCTTTGTCTATCGGTACGATACTTGCCCGAGATTCGATCGTCGGTATCCCGATACCTTGTTCAATCTCGTTACCGGCAAGTCTCTTTTACTCGTTCCGCAACACATCATCCCGTGATCAACTCCTTGATCACATTGTGCACATTATGATGATGTCCTACCGAGTGGGCCCAGAGATACCTCTCCGTCACACGGAGTGACAAATCCCATTCTCGATTCGTGCCAACCCAACATACACTTTCGGAGATACCTGTAGTGTACCTTTATAGCCACCCAGTTACGTTGTGACGTTTGGCATACCCAAAGCACTCCTACGGTATCCGGGAGTTGCACAATCTCATGGTCTAAGGAAACGATACTTGACATTAGAAAAGCTTTAGCATACGAACTACATGATCTTGTGCTAGGCTTAGGATTGGGTCTTGTCCATCACATCATTCTCCTAATGATGTGATCCCGTTATCAACGACATCCAATGTCCATGGTCAGGAAACCGTAACCATCTATTGATCAACGAGCTAGTCAACTAGAGGCTTACTAGGGACATGGTGTTGTCTATGTATCCACACATGTATCTGAGTTTCCGATCAATACAATTCTAGCATGGATAATAAACGATTATCATGAACAAGGAAATATAATAGTAATCAATTTATTATTGCCTCTAGGGCATATTTCCAACACTCCTAATTATGCTATTCTTTATGCCGCTTGGCACCGGGCTCGATTAGTCGGCCCGGGGACTCGCCGTCTTGCGCTATGAAAACGCTTCCTGCAGTCGGACAAGTAGTGTATGGCGCCCAAACCGTCTCCTGTCAGAAGCCGCAGCTCACAGAGCGACTGTTCGGCGGGCAGGAGTAAGGAAGAATGGGCGCCCACACGAAAAATGGCTAAGGACTCAAAGCATAAACATAGCTCGAGCCGGCTTTCCAGTCGCTCCCCGCAAATCCTACTCTAGAGTAGTTGGCTTGCCGATTCATATCCGACTTATTGAGAAAACTCTAGAGTGGCTAAGTACTTGCCTTCCCAAAGAAGCCAAGTATTTGATCCAGCGGCAGTCCACGGAGCGGCTGTCCGACAGGCAAAGGCGGCATCTAGGGGAAGGCGGCAAAGGAAAAAGCCAAAAGAGCAATAAGCAAGGAATGATAGAACATCGATAAATATTTACATAGCATAGGCCCTTGGCTGAATCTTCGAACGGAGGTTCAAAATACACCCCCGGGTGGAATTGTGCGAATTAACAAAGTTTTCCGAGAAACTACTAAAACAGATAAATAAGGGCAAGGCGGCGGCCTACGAAGCAGCAGACGGGTTTGGAGGCTCGGAGGAGATGGCGGTGTCGGACATTGGGGCGGCCGACTGAGCAGTCTCGGCTTGACTGCCTCCAGAGACAGTCGGTTCGGTTGGGCGTGGCTCGTTGCTGCAGGCACGGTCGAGCTGTAGCTGATCGCCCGCCCCATCTTCTGGCGCTGCCCTCTCGCCTCCGACCTCCGCCTCGCCTCCCTCCTCGGCACTGGAGCCGATCACCTCCGCCGAGTCCTCGTCATACTCCGGGTTCATCCCGAACCACTCCGGAGGCGCCTCCTCACCATTGTCAGCACGCTCAGGAATGAAGACGTTGGTATCAGCGTACTCAGCAATCGCCGCGGCGCGTTTGACAAGGGCATCCTCCACGGCTGCCAGCTCCGGCTGCGCCTTGGCCCGGAGCGTGGCCAGCTGGTCCAGATCCAAGTATGGATACCACGCCTTGACAAACTCCAAGGCCTGGCGCGCTCCAGCCCGGGCCGAGGAGCCTTTCCAAGCTTCCAGACGGCCGGCTGCGACCTCCAGCCAGTCGGCAGTCCGGTTGGCAGTGCGCAGAATCGGCATGTCTGGCCATAAGGCAGCAATCGCCTGGGCGCCGACACGTTGAAGCCGGCGCAGCATCCGGTGGGCCGGCCACAGGCGGGCCTCGATGCTCAGAAGTTGTTCATCGAGGGTCCGGGGGGCATTGGCGGCAACCTCCTCGCCAGCTTTCCTCCGCACCTCGCGATCAGCCTCGATGGCTTGGGTGGCGGCTTGCGTGTGGCCCGGGAAGAAGTCTGCCGAGACGGAAAAGAAGCAAGTTAGAAAAAGTAAGAGTCGACCCAACCTGCAGTCGGCTGCTCAAAGAAAGAGAGTAAAGAAAACTCACCATCCACGATATCCTTAATCTCGTGGAAGCCGGAGGTCAGCATCGCCTCCTTGTCGGTCCAGGAGGAGCGCTCAGTCTCGAACTCAGCCAGGAGTGCAGTCTCTTTCTTTTCCGCCTCCTCCTGCGCCTTCTTGAGCAGCTCCTTCTGCTCCGCCAGCTGCGTAGCCAGCAGGTCGCGCTCGGCGGTGAGCTTGCTGCACTCCGCCTCTTGGCCACGCAAGGCGGTGTTGGCTTCGCCCAACTGCTGCTGAAGAACGGCGTTCGCCTCTGAAGAAAAAAGGAAAGTGATGTAAGTCGTCAAACAAGAAGGTCGCTAGAAAGATCCGGCCCGACTGCGCGGCAGTCGGCCCGAATCTCGGGGACTACAGCCCGCGGATGCGCCAGCGCGCCCCCGCGAAGGAGGAAACTCACTCCGGCTCTCTGACAAGTCAGCAGTCCGCTTGCCCAGCTCCTCGACGTTGCGGTTGAAGGTGGTGACTCGGAGGTTGTGGTAGTCCGGCGATAAATATTTCAAAACGAATAAGTGTTTGGAACTCTCTAGTGGAGTTCCGACCCGCCTGCTCAGCAGCCGGCCCGGAACTCGGGGACTACACCCAGTGGGTGCGCTGGCGTGCCCCCACAGAAAATAGCAAGAAAAAACAAAGTTAGAGGAAAGACATACTCGGATGGCTACTCGCGACGCCAGATGCGCCTTCGTGCAGTTTTGGAGGGCGTCGCCCTCGGCCCGCAGCTTTGCCTGGACGTCCAGAAGCGCCTGATTCAGCGGGCCTGTGCCGCCTCCCCGCGCCCACCCAACGGGCGCGGCGCTCGTTGCCTCAACGTCTGGGATGGCCGAGCTGGCGGCGCCGGCCTCCAGAGGGCGTCGCGCCGAGGCCGCCTTTTCAAGACGGCGGCGCGTTGGCGAGGCGACTTGGAGGAGCAGCCGCGCCTTAGCCTCGTCGTTAGTCGGCGGCACCGGAGGGTTCGCCGGCTGTTCGCCTCGCGCACCCCCAGACGACGATGGAGGAGGCGGCGGCACGACCGCGCCCGACTCGGGGGCCTCGCCGCCTTCCCTCTCCTTGATGGGGTAATCACCGCCGGCTTCCCTAGCCTGCTCCATGAAATATTGCGGCGGCGCCAAGTTGAGCGGGATGACGTACAATGACGACTTGCGGCGCGCGGCTTCTTCGGCCTGCCGTTTGGCCGCGAAAGCGGCTTCCGCTCCCTCCAGCTTCTTCTGGGCGGAGGCGGCCGCCTTCTCGGCCTCCGCCTTCTCTCGGCGGGCAGCTTCGTCCTCATGACGCTTCTCCTGCGCGTTCCGCTCCGTCGCCTCCCGGAGGTCGGCGGCGGGGTCAATGCACCAAGTGGCGGCAGACGACTCCGCCGACCCCCTAATGGAGGCGGCGATGACCTTCCCAAGGGTGAGAGGATCCCTGGAACAAGGAAACATATAAAAGGACCTGGACAAAATCCACCAGAAGATAAAGCAAGACCAAAGACAAAGGCACTTACCCAGAGGATAGCGGCGGCTTCTTCACTTCCTTGCGGAAGCGTTGGGCCCTCGCGACCGCCTCTTCCCGCTTGGTAGCGGCGGCCGCCCCCTTGAACTTTTTCTCCCGGCCGCCGAGGGAACTTGGCCCGGCCCGGCGCTTCCTTGCATCGTCTAGCCTCGATTGTTGGCGCGGGGCGACTTCCCCGTCTTCGCCGACGGGCCAGTCGTCAAAGGTGGCCGATGGCCTGAGGCCGCCTTCCTCTCCTCCACCGGCTCCCTCGGCATCGGCCTCCATCGCCGCCGCCCCCAGGTCGGGGTCGTCAACGTCACTCTCCGCTCGGTCGAGGGTGAACTGGCGGGCCTGCCCCGCGGCGCCGGCCGAGGGCTGGATAAGAGGATTCTGATTCAAAAAGTAAGATCAGGAGTCGGATTCGGCTGCGAAGAAAAGAAGAGGAAAGACAACTCACCACCGGCGGAGGGTTGGCGCGCGAGTACGGCTCCATGCCGAACTGCCAATCTTCCGAGAGGCCGCAGTACGTGATGAAGTTCACCGTGTTAGCCACCTCCGTGTGGGGCATGTCCTTGGTGCACATCCGGCTGGGGTCCCGGTGGCCGCTCATCTGACAGATCAGATGAGGCCGGATTTGGAGCGGGAGGACTCGGCGCGCCACGACGGCGGCCAGCAAGTCGGCCCTCGTCAGACCCGCCGACTGCGTCAACACTCGGAGTCGCGCGACAGCGGCGGCACCAGCCGGAGTCAGCGTCTTGGCGTGGTAGGACCAGGTGGGGAGTCTCCCAGCTGGTGCGCCGGCTTCGAAGGCCGGCAGATTGACCCATTCACCGTCTGGGGCGACATTCTTCACGTAGAAGTAAGAGCGCTGCCACATCTTCACCGGCTTGATTAGCTGGATGGCAGGGAATGGGTTGTCGGCCATCGTTCTCCATATCGCTATGAAGGCGCCGCACTGGGCTGGCACGCCGGCGACGTGCGTGCCGAGCTTGGATTGGAAGAACTCCCCCCACAGCTCGATTGTGGGGAGAACGCCGAGGAAGCCCTCGCACAGAGTGGTGAAGGCCGCCAGAAGCACCACCATGTTTGGGGTAAGGTGGTGCGGCTGGAGGCCGTGGAACTCCAAAAACGAGCGGAAGAACCCGCTCGCCGGTAGCCCCAGGCCACGCATGAGGTGTGAGCGGAAGACGAGCTGCTCGCCCTCCGCCGGCGCCGGCGTCACCTCCTTCGCCGGCGGGGCACGGGCCTGCACTAAGTGCGCGTCGGGGAGGCGACGCGTCTTGCGGAGGAAATCAATGATGTCGTCGTCAATCTCAGAGCCGTCCCACACGCCGGAGCGCACGGCAGCGGGCGCGGCGACAGAAGATGAGCTCATCGCTCCAAGCAGGAGGTGCTTCGGCGCGGCGGCGGCTGGAGGAAGAAGAAAGAGGAAGGAGCGAAGGGAAACAGGGGAGAGCAGGCGCGCGTGCTTCGCCACCTTGCTCCCCCCCGCCTACTTATAGGCCTGCGGGCTAAGAAGCCCAGGGGCAACGTGGGATTAACTGCACCCACGCCCCCACGACCCCCACGATTAACCACACGAGTTACTGCGCGCAGTTATGCGCTGGAAACCCAACCGCCCGCAAGGCCACAACAGATCCGTTCAAAGGCCGAGGCGTGGTAGTGGCGGGCCCTACCCGCGGGCCTGTCCCATCGCTCGCGTGGGCTGGCAGACTGGCTCGGCCACGTGGCGCCCCCCGACGGGTCCGCGGCGGGCGGCGGCCGTGTAGCTTATCAAGCACGCCGTCGAAATCCCGCCATGACTTTCAAACCCTTAAAGGAGCAAGGCGACCTTCGACGAGTCCGGCTTCCGATAGTCGGATCGGCGGAGACGACCTGAGCAAGATTGCCTCCCGGTAGTCAGCTCGAAGGAAGACGGCGGGCAAAGCCGTGATCCAGCCACTGGAGAGAAGAAACTGTTGAGGCTCCTCGACTTATCTCCCTCGGCGCCTCACCGGCTTCGGGGACTACTGTCGTAGTAATGGACCACGGGTAGGCTCACCCGAGACCCAGAACCTTTCAAGACATCGGGGCCGGCTTCGCCCCTCAGGAATCCCAAGGCAGAAGGGCCGCTTCTGGGAGTCAGCTGTAGCGCCGCCGACTACCCACTCGCAGCCGAATCCTAGAGACGGCTACGAAAGGAGCCGACTCCCAGCTGGCGGCTTCAAGATAAGCCGACTACAGGGAGTCGGCCCGCGACTCCACCACCTCCTGCCCACGGGAGGAGGGACGGGACGGGGTGTGACCTCAGAGCAGGCCACACCCGCCCCTTACCAAGGGCAGGCATGGCCACGGTGCATCGTAAAGACGGAGATCTCCGTCCGGCGCGGCACTGTTGCCATGCCAGCTGTGACATCAGCCCAAGGGGGCGGAACCCTGTGCCCACGTCGGCCTGCCGGTACGGCCTAGAGGCGGCGGGCCCCGCTGGTCAGCGGGGGTACAGAAGACGGCGGGAGCGCCACAAGACGGACCCCGTGGGATTCGGCCTCCTAGAGTCGACCGGCTCCACCCACGGGCCCCGCACGCCATTAACTAGACAAGAGGGGAAGTGGCTACAGTGATCGCCCACTAGGCGGCGGCACTGTTGCCATGACCCCGCGGCCAAGCCCGCATCATTAGGAGCATGGATATAGTGATCCGCAGCCAGCGAGACCCGCCCGCGGCGGACAGGGCTGTCGGCTCCGTACCAGACTCGCCAGCAGGGCCCACCAGTCGGCGGGCCCGAGTAGTCGGCGGAGAAGGCGGCGACCTGAGAGACAGATGGCTGGGACCCGCGCCCAGCCGGATTACCATTGTACCCCCGAGGGGTAGGCCTATATAAACCCCCCGGGGGCACCCATGCAAAGGGTTCGATTCTTTAGAGACTAGACCATATAGCACAAGGGGGAGAGAGGTAGCCTTGCCTTCCCCTACCTCCCGGAAACAGCTCAAGGAGCAACTTTGTACACTTATTGCCATAGAGATCATGCGGAGACCCCGCAGAGCAGCAGTAGGGGTGTTATCTCCTCGGAGAGCCCCGAAGCTGGGTAAGTTTCGCCGGCGTTCATGTCTACGCCTCATCTCGCTTCCAGGCACCGGCGACGTTCTACTCGCCCCCACCATGATATGCCATCCTTTGGCATATGTCGCATCCAACCCCCGACAAACAGGACCCCCGTTTCGACCGTAGCGCTCCAACTCAAGCCCGCTTCCTCCGTTTTGCGGTACGCCACACCCCTCCCGATCAACAGAACCCCCGTTTCGAATGTAGGAGGTCCGTTTCGTCCGTTTTGCAGTACGCCAGACACCTGTCGATGAACAGTATCCCGTTTCGAACGTGGCCGGTCGAACACAAGGCCGTTTCCTCCATTCTGCGGTACTCCAGGCCTCGTTTCCATCGCCTGTTCCGTCCAAGCCCTCCCGATAAACATGACCACGCATTCCGTTCCGACCCAGCCGGTTGGCTCTCATGCGTTCCGTTGCCTCCTGATGAACACGACGCATTCCGTTGCCTCCCCATGAACACGACGACGATGCTGTTTCTCCGTTCCAACCTAGCCATGTCAACGATACCTCGCCGTACGTATGCACGACTAGGCGTTCAAGACCCCGCCCGTATGTACACATACATGGCCGTATTTTCTTTCTTGCACCCTGGCTACTGTACGTACGTGTACATGCTACGTGCGCGCCTCTACTACGACACGTGCACGCCTCTACATCCACCAGTATATATGTACGTACACGTTCGCGACCAGAATGACAACGCTACGTACGCTTCGACCAGGTGGGTCCCGACTGTCAGGCACTGCCTTGCCTACGAAGATGTAGCTGGTGGGTCCCATCAGTCAGGGGGGCGAATCGTTTTGGTTTTGTTTTTTTTTTGCCCGGATGCACTTCCTTGCGTGCGAATGTGTAGCTGATGGGTCCCAGCAGTCATGGGCAAACGTTTTTTTAGAAAAATACGGTGGCCCGTCCGGTGGGTCCCCGTTGTCAGGTGGAGGAATAATTATTTTGCACGTAATAAGGAGGCACTTCCTTGCTGCGGCCGTGGACCCAGCTGTCAGCCTCTCCACGTATAGTCCACGTCCGATGGAAGCCATTCCTTGACCACGTTGACCACGCCGCGCGGAGAGCACCAGGGCGATGGACGACGGTGAGGACTAGAAAGGGGACGACGCGGAGCCAGGGAAGACGCTGCAGTGGATGCCCACGTGTAGAGGAGTACGAGTGTTCACTGGTTTGCTGCGGTGTGAGGCTGCCGTCGCCGCAGAATAACAGGGGGTGTGGGTGAGTAGAGGGATGGACGGGCCAGCGGTGGGAGTAGTAGGGGGTGGTGAGGCCTCCGCCGCATCGCAGCCGGCCATGGGAGGCAGGAGCACGAGGCACGACCGGCGCTGGTTGTGCGGCTGGAGCAAGAATATCAGAGGTTGAAGAAGCACTACGGCCGTTGGATGGACATCATACGGGCACTGTAGCTAGAATCGTGCATATTGACTAAGTTGACAAAGCCCTCCGTCCCCGTGAACTTAGTAGGCCCACAAGTCAGCCTGCCACTATACTGGGTCCCAGCTAACTGGATGAGTATTCATTTTTTTGTGCGTAATAAGGAGGCACTTCCTTGCGTGCGAAGATATAGCTGGTGGGTCCGAGCTGTCAGCGGCGGTAACGTTTTTTCGCGAAATACATAGGTCCTTTCGGTGGGTCCCTGATGTCAGGTGGAGGAATCATTATTCTGCGCGTAATAAGGAGGCATTTCCTTGCGTGCGTCCGTAGACCCAGCTGTCGGCCTCTCCACGTACAGTCCACTTCAGATGCATGTCGGTCGTTGACCATGTTGACCAGGCCGTGCCAAGAGCACCAGGGCGGTGGACGACGGCGAGGCCTAGGAAGGGAACGATACGGAGGCAGGGAAGACTCGGCAGTTGTTTCCCACGTGGAGGGGTGTACGACTATACGTGGGTTTACTGGTTCGTCTGCCGTCGCCGGAGAATAACAACAGGTATGGGTGAGTAGAGGGATGGCTAGGCCAGCAATGGGAGTACGGTGGGGCGGTGAGGCCTACGCGGCAACAGAGTCGGCCGCGGGGAGGAGGGAGCAGGCAGTCCCACCGGCGCCTGTTTGAGCGGCTGGAGCAGGAAGAGCACAGATTGAAGAAGCACGACGGCCGTTGGATGGCCATCCAACAGTCACTGCTTGTGCGTCAACCTTTTTTTAGGAAAGCCTCAAATCTGTGGAAAACAACATACAGCCCATCTGCCATTATTTGTAATAATTTACAGCCCATTTGCTAATTACTAAGGTTTTTTGGAGCCCATATTCTTTTTGTTAGCATTACAGCCCATATTGTGGCCACGGTTAAAAAATTATACGAAATTTTGCATATTTCGGTGCAGTCCAAACTGTTTTTAATCCCGAAATTTCGACTCACATTCAAACTGATTTGAAAAATAAATGTATATCAATATAAAATCCAACAAATTATCCACGCATAAATATTAATATAATTTAAAATCTCGAAATAAAAAAAAAGATATTTGAAACTAATTGCCGGTTTGATGTGTTCTAAAAATGTACAGCCCATTTCTCATTACTGATGGGCCATTTTCTCGGCCAGCCGAATGAAAGCTCTCCTCGTCTTGAAAGATTTGCAGCCCAACAGGCCTGACAAAGCGACTTACTTGGCAAATCACAAAAAACTAGGCTGTGGCCATGGACCCAGCTGTCAGCCTCTCCACGTACAGTACTCTTCCGATAGAAGTCATTCCTTGACCACGTTTACCATGCCGCACGGCGAGCACCACGGCGGTGGACGACGGCGAGGCCTAGGAAGGGGAAGACGCGGAGCTGGGGAAGACGCGGCAGTGGAAGCCCGCGCGGAGATGAGTACGAGGGTTCACTGGTTCGGCTGCGGTGTGAGGCTGCCGTCGCCGCAGGGCCTGGCCAGCGGTGGGAATAGTAGGGGGCGGTGAGGCCTCCGTGGCAGCACAACCGACCACGGGAGGCAGGAGCATGCAGCACGACCGGCGCTACTTTGGGCGGCTGGAGCAAGAAGACCAGAGGTTGAAGAAGCACTACGGCCGTTGGATGGACATCGTACGGTCACTGGAGCTAGAATCGTTCATATTGACTAAGTTGACATAGCCCTTCGTCCCCGTCAACTTAGTAGGCCCACAAGTCAGCCTCCCACCAAGGTGGGTCCCAGCTAGCCGGGGGAGTATTCATTTTTTGTGCGTAATAAGGAGGCACTTCCGGTGGGTCCGAGCTGACAGCGGGGGGAACATTTTTTCGCGAAATACGGCGGTCCATCAGGTGGGTCCCAGCAGTCAGGGGGCAAGCGTATTTTTCGCTAATATGGTGGCCCGTCCAGTGGGTCCCTGCTGTCAGTTGGAGGAATCATTATTTTCCGCGTAATAAGGAGGCACTTGCTGCGGCCATGGACCCAGCTGAGACTCTCCACGTACAGTATACTTCCGATGGAAGTCGTTCCTTGACCATGTTGACCTCGCCGCGTTCTGTTGCATGCATGCGTCCATGGGCGTGGTGCGTCCCCACTATCAGCCTCGCACGTACAGTCATCTTCCGATGACTCTCGGTTGTCGACCACATTGACCACACCGTATCGAGCGCACCCAGACTGGAACGACCCGAAGATGGGGAAGACGGGGCAGTGGAGTCATAGATGGCGAGGAGTGGGAAAATTCACTGGTTCGGGTGCGCGGCAGCACAGCCGCGGTGCCGCCCACGGGAGACAGGAGCCAGAACAGAGGTTGAAAAAGGAGCACCGCTGTTGGATTAACATCCAACGGTCCAGCTGCTAGAATCATTTGTTGATTAAGTTGACAAAGCCGTGCGTACACGTCCTCTTAGTACGCCCACAAGTCAGTCACCAAATCTGACGGGTCCCAGCTGTCAACGGGATGAATAAGTTTTTTTGCAAAACAAGGAGGCACTTCCTTCCGTGCGAAGATACAGCCGGTGGGTCCCAGCTGTGAGGTGGAGGAAACATTTTTTCAGCTCAATAAGGAGGAACTTTCCTTGCGTGCGACCATGGACCTCGTGGGTCCCAGCCATCAGGATCTCCACGTACAGTCCTCTTCCGATGACTCTCGTTTGTTGACCACGCCGCACCGAACGCATCGAGGCGGTGGACGACAGCGAGGCCCCGGACGGGAACGACTCGGAGATGGGAAAACGCGGTAGTGGAGTCACATATTGAGAGGAGGAGAAGGGTCATAACTGGTTCTGTTGCGGCATGGTGCTGTTGTCTGTGGAGAATAACAGGTGGTGTCTAGGGGTGGAGGGATAGCCTGGCCGACGGTGGGGTAGCGCTTCGCAGCGATGCGTGCTAAGCAGAGCCGCTAGCCGCCGGAGGCCGGACCAGGCGGTCCCGGCAACGCTGGAGGAAGAAGACGAGAGATTTAAGGTGCATGCCGGCCGTTGGATATAAATCCAGTGGTTGTGGATGACACAATCATTTGTTGACCAAGTTGACAACGCCCTGCGTAGGCTTCGACCTATTGGCCCACATGTCAGCCTGCAAAAATGTGGCATATATTTAACGCATGTTTTCTAGAATGTACAGTCCATTTGCTGGGCTGGGTGAATAAATAATTTTGCGTCAATCAAGCCCATTTATATTTTCTAAGAAATCCCAGCCCATTTGCACTTCCTTGAAATACACGTATTAGGTGGGCTTGTTATATGTTCAGTATGTTTATGCATCCAAATGATTGAGATCACAACCAATATGATCCATGGACGAACTTTAATTACCTAGGATACATACTAGTAAATGGTGTTCAATCGGCGGTACTTCTTGCTAAAATTAGTTCTTGTACGAGTAAACTTTCGAGTACATAAGAGGCAGCACAGACAATCTGAACTTTTCTTGTAGGTTTATCCTCAAATAGTGGCCTCGTGCCGAGGGAGGTTTGAGCAACTTGGCCACTACTTTCATCCAACTAGTTTACTAGCTCATCTTGGTCCTGTATCTCGCCAAAATTCTACATTGCAGACGAGAAAGGAGGCGGTTGAGAAAATCAACCACCCAAATTTTTTGTGCAGTTCAACTAAAATGGAGCATCCTTGGCGTGCAGACTGATTAAGTGCCAGATGAATATAAGCGTCAACCAACTTATCTGGAATCTTTAGACTCCATGCCATATAGTTCGCTACCATATGTGCCGATAACCAAAAGACACAAGTTGGGACCAAAGACTGGACTGCATTTTTCTGGGCTATGCACCAAGCAATATTTTTGGCGTTCACTCTCCTAATACTTGGAGTTTGACAATTGGTTGATGTCGGTTGATACTCGAATGAATATAGGAACTTCTTGTAAACATCGATGCTTGTCTGAGTGAACTTTGGAGTACATAGCAGCAACATAAGTACCTGTCCATCTGATCATTTTGTGAAGCTCTACTGAAATCACCCGATGTAATGATTTGCGTGTGAGTTCAGGCTCCAAATTACTCCTTTATGAAATCGGCAAACAGTAGCACAATACCAAATTACCAATACATATGACAGACACAATAATCAGGATGAAGACCAGTACCAACCTGTGTGAGGTAGCATATCAATTACTATTTCCTTTGACTGGAAGCCGAGATAAGCCAAGCGATTGACAGTAAAGGAAGAAAGCAAGCGGAGTTTAGCGACTGACAGGAAAGGACGGAAGCTGTTGAGGCAATGAAGCACCCAAAGTTTTTGTGCAGTTCCACCAAAATCGAGCATCCCTGTTGGCACATATATTGAGAGAGTGAGATTACTGTAATAGTGGGACTAGTTGATGAAACATACACTAACAAATAGAAGCACCCTCATTATCTTAATGGGTAAAGTTAGCAACATAGTAGTCTTGCTTAAAGAGAGGTATTAGTTTATTTAATCAGTGCCAATTAGCTCAACTCAACACTCAAAGCAATGCCATTTTATCATAGGTTGCAAAACTTTAACGTGTGTACAAAGATAAATGAGTTTCTCATGACAGTAGCACGATACAAATAGAGATGACAGCAAACTAATATGGATGAAGGGCTTAAGCCCGTAAAAACCTGAGAAAAAAAGCTTATTCATGTAGTCCCATAAGAGATGATAAAGCACTCACTGGAATCACACAATAGTATAAATTTTTGTGCACTTCAAATGTATGGTTGAAATCACTCTTGTTTACCAGTGCTGAGATTATATTGAAATATTATCAAGAACTTCCAGCAGAGTTAAATCACTGGATGGGATACTGTTCATTGTATTGTTTTATGTAGTTCCACTAAAATGTATGATTGGCACAACATGATCCCTGTTTGCACAAGTAGGAACAAGGTGAAACCTTCATTAGCTTAGTGAGAAAGGATAGGAAGACATTAGCATATTACTCAAACAGTAGCATCAAATTCATGATGGACAATACGCAAAACATTGCCTCATTGAAGCAATGGCAATAAATTGACATGCAAAACAATAGCACTATTATGTCATGACACTAGTAATATTCCCTCCCTGCTCCACCACATGATTCACCTCCATAGACAAACATACACACGTACATGATTCAACATAGGGTCCTACTAAAGATTTGTTTAACTCCAATAGGAAAATTATGCAGTAATAAATTAGTGGTACTTAAGTACTCCTAATTAATTACGTGAAACAGCAGAAGTGGAAGGGCTCCCAGCAGGATCGTCTCACATGTAAGGTAGTCGTTGCCGGAGCCCTTGAATGGCCTCGACTAAGGCCTCTGGCTTCAGCAAGATCGCCTTGGCACTGTTTATTCTTCTTCTTCTTCTTCCTCTTCATGCTTTGTTTCTCTTTCAACTCACCAGTTGGTGTAACCAAGTACATGATTGGCCTTCTAATTCAGAATTGGTTTTTTCAGTGAGGGAGTACAAGTGTACTAGTAAAAAACAGCATTATTTTCTCATGGCAGTCGGAAAATAGAGATGCATTAAATATCATTCTTACCTAAAGGAAGGTTATGGCGCCAATATGGATGATGAGTATTGGAACACAGATCTCCCTTTGTGCAGTTCCACCAAAACGAACCAACTGTTCCATTCTGACATTCCAGTTAAACAGCACAAAAGTCACTTCTTTTAAGAAGAGTTTTGTGCAGTGCACCAAAAGGTCACGACAGCAACCAGGTGAATTGGATATCCCTGTTTGCACAAAAAGGCACAGAGGAAACAGTCAGAGTCTCAAAAAATTACAGGCAAAAACATTTGGCTAAACTTTTCATGGCTTATAACAGTGGCATGGCTTCCTTTTTACCAGGGACATTAGATTAAGAACAGCTAAGGCTGCGTTCGGTTCACAGGTTTGGTGCAGGATTTTCGTAGGAACACAATTCCTATGGTATTCTTTCCCTTCCAACCGTTTGGAACACGTGAAAGGTGAATAGTGTTTCATAGGAAAGCTAGTCTGGTAGTACTGATTCCATAGGATTAGAAACATCCATGCGCTACTCATTTTTTGGGCGGAAGCCCGAGGCAGGCGTTCGCTGCCATGCGTTAGTGTTGCCAGAATAAAAAAATCAACCTATGTGTGGTACGTGAGGTGAGGACAAGAGTAGTCACTGTGCAGCTGAATAAACAAATAGTATCTCATACTGCCAAGCATGCTACTCTAAAAAAACAAATATATACATTTCGTAGTCCATCCGAACACATTCTCTTGAGAGTTTCCTCCGGTTCGCTGTTCCATAGTTTCTACATTCCTTTGCTATTCCTCTATTTTCATCAAGACCTATGTTTTCTGCCCCTTTATTCTGAACGGAGCCTAAATATTTGGTATAAGGGCATGGGACAGTGGGTGCACCAGCAGTCCAGCACCATGTACGTAAATAGTGGCATAAAATGGTGATTCATAGTTTGTTGCCCCGAGAAGCAAACATCCAAGAAACACATCTGGGTTGGTCCCATTTTTGTTCACTCTAGCCACCTACTGTGTACAACGTTACCCCTATATTTCCCTTTTCAACCAAGAGACTGGTTGGATGACCAGTCTGTACTACTTTCACCCCCTTTCCTTCCTCTTTGTACCAAGTCCGATGTACACACTAAATTACCCCACTCCCACTTTATTACTTGTTTGAACCAAGTACTCCCTCCGTACGGAATTACTTGTCATCAAAATGGATGTGTCTAGAACTAAAATACATCTAGATACATCCATTTCAATGACAAGTATTTTCAGACAATGGTAGTACAAGATTCGACTCCATGAAGTAGCTTTACCTCTAACAATAGAAGAAAAACAAATAAGTGACGTTGGACCATCTGATCGAGAGGGGCTGAGAGGTAGAAAATGATGCACATGCAGCGATGTAGCGATCTAGGGAAGTAGAGCTAAGGCGGTTTCGAACGAAGATATACCTGAAGGTCATTGGGATATGGATAGGTGGGCAGCGGGAGGCCGGATCCGCCCACAAGCAATGTGTAACACCCCGGTGTAACGATTCTACAGTAACCCTTGGGGTTAAGTTAATCTTTTTGCTAAACATGTGCCTGATCATTATTGTCTCATGTTCTTTCAAATTCTAGTTGAATTAAAATTCAAATTCTGTGTGAAATTCAAAATGCTCAGACATGAAAACAAAAATGTTCATCATGTGACAAATAATCCACAACTAATATTGGTGGTGAACCAACATTTTTGTAAAGTGCATAACTGGCCTAAACTATTTGAAACCAAAGTTTTAAAAGAAAAGGGAAAACTGTTTCAAAAAAGAGAGAAAAGCCCCCCTTAACTAGGCCGACTGGCCCAGCTGGCCACCACGCCCCCCATGGGCCTCGGCCCATATCCACCAGCCGACCTAGCCCACACCCCCCAGGTCGTCCTCCTCAATAGTCCTCCGACCGGGGCGCGTCCCCGCCGGACCGGGCGCGCCACCCCGTATTGCCACGTCGCCGGCAAGAGATAATAATTCCCCCCCGATGCCTCAGTGCTCTCCCACACCCCCACTTGCTCTCTTCCCCCTCCCTGGTCCTCTGCGCTCTCTCTCCCCTCCAGATCCGCTTCGGTCGCGCCTCTCCATGCCACTCTGGTCACGCGGCCACCGGCGTCCCCGCGCCTCCTCTTGGTGACCAGACGCTCCGCCGACGACCGATATTCCATCTCCGACCACGAGCTCGAGCTCGGCGCCACCTCACCGACCGGATTGACGCCGCCTTCCCTGTTCGGTCGCCGCCGTCTTCCTCCACTCCGGCTAGCTTTGCTGCTCCTGATCCATTCACCGGCCTCCATGAGCCGCTCGGTGAACCACGCGTCCGGAGACCCACTGTGGCGGAACCCGGGACTCGCCGGCACCCTCCGCCGCATTTTGGCTCGCCGGAGCCAACTCCGGCACCGGTGCTGACCTGGCACCGGCAAGGCCCGCCTCTGGGTCGCTACCCGTGGGCCCCTGGACTCAGTTGACCATGTTGACCGTGGTCAACTATGCTGACTAGGCACTCAGTGCCACTGACACGGGGGTCCCACCGCATATTTAACCTAATTAAGACATTTTAATAACTAAAACTAATTAGTTTAGTTAATTAGACACTGACAGGTGGGCCCAGTAGTTTTACTAACTAAATTTAGATTAGTTTGAACTCTGTTTAACCCACTATCTATGACAAGTGGGTCCCACATGTCAGGTTTGACCTATACAGCCACTGTTGACTTGCTGATGTCAGCATGGCATCATGCTGACATCATATTCCTTTTCTGTTATTTTAGTAATTCCAGTATATGTTTTAAAATTTGAAAATTCATAGAAATTAAACCGTAACTCCGATGAAAATGTTTTCTATATGAAAGTTGCTCAGAAAAATCCAACGAATCCGAATACGCGGTTCATTCATCTGTCACATGCCCCTAGCATGCTAAAAATGAAACATTCCTCCTCCGATCATCTGTCTGACACAGGTCTGGAACCGGGATTACATTCCCGGTTGAATTCCCCCTTCACCTTATCATGTAGCCATACGTTAGGTCACACCCGGCACATCATATTGCCATGTTACGCTTTGTGATGCTATGTTTGCTTTGTATTTACTGTTTCTTCCCCCTCTTCTCTCCGGTAGACCCCGAGACCGATGATGCCCCTATGATCGACTACGTCGACGACAACCCCTCCTTGCCAAAGCAACCAGGCAAGCCCCCCCTTTGATCATCCCGATATCGCCCATTCCATTCTCTTGTGCTTGCATTAGATTTTGCTACTGTTATTGTTCGCTTCTATTCTGATGCATAGCCTGCTTTTGTATCTTCTGTTGTACCTTACCTTCTTATCCTAAACTGCTTAGTATAGGTTGGTTAGTGATACATCAGTCACCCCCACCTTGTCCCTGTTACCCCTGCTTCATCATCAAAGGCTCGATCAACGGGATCGATGACCAGGCCCCGACACCGCACATCAATTTCCCCTAAATTGCTCGACACTACTTGGTTACTATTGAGTGCCGAGGGTGAGACCTCTTCAGCACTTCTGTTGTTAACCTGTAGTGCAGCTATTCGGTCGTAGTCATCGAGGGTGATTTCCTCCTTAACCAGTTCTGATACGGCTCTGTCATGCAACCCCTCAAGGATGAACCTCGAGGGTGGATCCTCTTATGTTCACGTTGATGATTTCATCGAGTGGAATTCACCGGGGGTGATTCCTCGGGTTTTCCCCTTGATGTTTGGACACACGGGTACTTGGACTTTACCCCTGTTACTTGGAAAGACGGGTCGACCCTGAGGGGTACCCACACGAGATAATTGTGAGTGATGTGGAGACGGGTTGACCTGGAGGGTGCCCGCGAGATTATTATGAGGCATGGCCGGGCATTCCTAGCCCATGCCACAAGTCCTCGAGACAGGGCAACGGGGTCACATCTTTCGTGAGTCTCTACTTGTTACCGTGCATTCCTAATCCACTACGATTTGGATATTTGATCCGAGGGGCCTCTGGCCTAATAACACTAACCATCACGTGGGCATAGTATGGGCGTTCTGCGTCGTATAGATCATCCAAAGCTTAATACATGTCATCGACTGAGCGGCGCGCGCCGGGTTGGACTGGTAAGCTCCTGCCTTTTTAGGGAGGTTGTTAGGTCTGCTCACTGGCCGCCCTCGCAATGTGCAGGTGTTCCCGGGGAGATGGCCCATGACCCCTGGGGGCATAGGTTTAGTCCGGCGTGCTGGCCTCTCTATTAAGCCTAGGTCGGGTTGCGGCGTATTGTTTGGCTGAGGCCGGGCATGACCCAGGAAAGTGTGTCCGACCGGAGTTAATCGAGCGTGGTGGGTAAGTTGGTGCACCCCTGCAGGGAAGGAAACATCTATCAATAGCCTGTCCTACGGTAACAGACACTTGGAGTTGTATCCCGATCGATACAACTAGAACTGGATACTTGAGATGAGACATGGATATGAGGTGATAACTGGATAGTATGGCTTTGGGATTGCTTTCTCGCAGGGAGTCGAGAAAGGATCTCTGGCCGAGGTTGATAACACTACTACTACTTTACTTTATGCTACTCTTGTCTCTTCTGATGCTGAAGATGCTTGTCTTTGGTAGGACTAAGCCTTCTCTCTATTCTGGCATTTTTGCAGCCCAGTCCACCTATACAACCTTCCTTTGATAATGTTGCATATGTAGTGTAGATCCTTGCTTGCGAGTACTTTGGATGAGTACTCACGGTTGCTTTGCTCCCCATTTTCCCCCTTTCTTCTTCTTTCCGGTTGATGCAACCAGATGTCGGAGCCCAGGAGCCAGATGCCACCGCCGATGCCTACTACTACGTGGAGACCGCCGACGACCACGAGTAGTTAGGAGGCTCCCAGGCAGGAGGCCTAGCCTTTTCGATCAATGTTGCTTTTGTGCTAGCCTTCTTAAGGCAAACTTGTTTAACTCATGTCTGTACTCAGATATTGTTGCTTCCGCTGACTCTTGTGTATTCGAGCTTATGTATTCGAGCCCTCGAGTCCCTGGCTTGTAATATTTTAATTTGTGTCTAGAGTTGTGTTGTGATATCTTCCCGTGAGTCCTTGATCTTGATTGTACACATTTGCGTGTATGATTTGTGTACGATTGAATCGAGGGCATCACAAGTTAGTATCAGAGCCGACTGCCTGTAGGTAGCCCCCTTTCATACTCCTTGGCCGAAGTTGAGTCTAGTCACTGAAAAACTTTTACTAACATTGGCTGTGTGGCTTATGGGCCCATGTCGCCATTTGGTGGTTTTAGGATCTTTTACTCCTCGTCTATACTCTGGGACTCTGATCTCTCTTCCATTCGGGTTAAACGAAATTACTAACTTTAACATCAGGATCCCGTGATCACATTCACCCCGAAGTTGGATAAAGCCATAGTTATTCCTTAGAATAGCATTTTGAGTAGTGCACACACTGTCGTGTTGACTACTAAGTGGTATCCATCGTACCTCTTTCATTATGCATGTTTCATCATGATTGATCCTTGTCTTTGCAAATGCTCAATGCTGAACTACCCCCTGTTACATGTTAGCAGGATGGTTAGACCCGCTGGACGTGGCCGTGGTGCCAACGATCCACCACCGCCTGAATTCTTTGCTGGAATGATGCAACAGTTTGAGTTGAATCGCCAGTTCATGGAAGGAATGATGGCTCAGTTTCCTCGTCCGAACATGAATCAACAACTAACCCCAGTAACTCTGCAGGACTTCATGCGCCTCAACCCAACTATCTACCGCAGCTCAACTCAACCCCTTGATGCTGATGATTGGCTCTGCGACATCACATATGAACTGGAGTCTGCTAGTGTTACCCCTGCCAGCTATGTCACCTTCGCATCTTTCTTTCTGAAGGGTCTCGCTGCTCAATGGTGGGACAGCCACAGGCGTACCCTACCTGCTGGAACGGTCATAACTTGGCTGGATTTCCAAGCTACCTTCCGTGCCCGCTTCATTCCTCAGGGAATCATGGACAAGAAGAAGCGAGAGTTCCGCAACCTCACCCAAGGCAACAAGTCTGTAGATGCTTATCAGCGGGAATTCTTGGTCTTGTCACGTTATGCTGAAGAAGACATTGCTACTGATGCTCGTAAGCAGGTAAAGTTTCGTGATGGACTTCAACCTGATATCAAGCTAGCACTGCTCATTCATGACTTTGCCGACCTCGCCACCTTGGTGAACAAGGCCATTCATGCCGAAACTGGTCTGCAGGAACATCATGGATCCCTCAGGCGTAGCCGTGATGCTGGCTCATCTTTAGGCCTGTCCGTGCAGAAACGTCGGATATGGATCTCCCACAGAATGTATCGTCCAACTGCACCCGCACCAAGACAGTCCTATGCTGCACCTCGTCTGCCTCCTCCACCGCAGAGGAAGCTTCTTCGAGATGTACCATCCCAAGTTCCTGCTCCCGATCCCAATGATGGTCTGTGCTTCAGATGTGGCCGCCCCGGCCACCTTGCTAAAGAGTGCAATCAAAAAAGGAATCAGCCGGCTCTGCCTATTGGTCATAACAATCAGCCCCATAACAACAATGCTAGACCTTATGGTCATGGTCAGGCTAATCATGTTGATCTGAATGAAGCTCAGGACCAGCCTGCCACTGTGATGTGTATTCTTCTCGTTAATTCAGTACCGGTTTCTGTTTTATTCGATTCAGGAGCATCGCATTCATTCATGTCCGAAGATTTTGCATTCAGGCATGGCATTAAATACGAAGAGATGCACATTCCATTAGTGGTAAACACCCCCGCGGGCCAATGTCGAACCACCATGGTTAGCCACAACGTCGTCATTGAGATTGAAGAATTAGAGTTCCATGCCTCTCCCATTATTATGAACTCTTCCAATATTGACCTCATTCTGGGAATGGATTGGTTGAAAGCACATACGGCTTCTATCGTTTGTCCCACTAAAACCGTCCACCTTCTTCACCCTTCAGATGAGATAGTAAGCTACAATGCTCGTCTGGTTCAAAACGCTGAAGCTCGACTTTATGCTTTGAATGTGTTGAACGCAGCACCTCTTGAGGGAATTGAAAAGATTCCAGTCGTTCGCAACTTCCAAGACGTATTTCCAGAAGAACTTCCAGGAATACCCCCTGTCCGGGTTGTCGAGTTCATCATCGACTTGAAACCAGGCACCGTTCCTATTGCCAAATGACCCTACAAGATGCCACCTCATGAACTCCTTGAGCTTAAGGAGGAAATCGACAAATCTCTTCACAAGGGTTTCATTCGTCCAAGTTCCTCTGCTTGGGGAGCACCTTGTCTCTTCATGAAGAAGAAGGACGGAACGAAACCTTTGGTCCAAGACTATCGTCCTATCAACCAAGCTACAATTCAGAACAAATATCCCCTTCCTCGGATGAATGATCTGTATGATCAATTGGCTGGTTCATCGATATTCTCTAAACTCGACAAGAGGTTGGGTTACCACCAGATCCGTGTTCGTGAAGGGGATATTCCAAAGACCGCCTTCGTGACTCGTTATGGTTCTTACGAGTACACTGTCATGTCTTTTGGTTTCACCAATGCTCCAGCTACATTCTCTCGTCTGATGAACTACATATTCATGGATTACCTCGACAAGTTCGTCGTAGTCTATTTGGATGATATCCTAGTATATTCGAAGAACAAAGAAGAACATGCTGAACATCTTCGACTTGTTCTAGAGAAGCTTCGAGAGCATCAACTTTATGCCAAGTATTCCAAGTGCGAATTGTGGCTTCCTGAAGTCACATACCTTGGTCATGTCATATCCAAGGATGGTAGCGCGTTCAGGCTATTCTTGACTGGACCCCTCCGAAGACTGTCAAGCAAGTCAGAAGCTTTCTTGGACTTGCCAGCTATTGCTGCCGTTTTGTCGAGAACTTCTCCAAGATCGCCAAGCCACTGACTAATCTGCTTCACAAAGGCGTTAAGTTCAATTGGACAGACAAATGTCAGGAAAGTTTCCAGGAACTCAAGGACAAGCTGACTTCTGCCCCAGTGCTTGCTCCCCCTGATTCTCGCAAGGACTTCGTCATCTATTGCGACGCTTCACGACAAGGATTAGGCTGTGTCCTAATGCAAGAGCGTAGAGTGATTGCTTACGCCTCCCGTCAAGTACGTCCTCACAAAGAGAACTACCCAGTTCATGACCTTGAGCTTGCTACGGTTATCTTTGCACTGAAGCTATGGCGACAATACCTTTCGGTAATCGTTGCGAGATCTTCACCGATCATCAGAGTCTGAAGTACCTGTTTACTCAGCCAGATCTGAACCTCCATCAACAACGATGGATGGAGGCTATTGCTGACTATAAATGCGGTATATCTTATACCCCTGGCAAGGCTAATGTAATGGCCGATGCCCTGAGCCATAAGTCTTATTGCAATAATCACCAGGTCTACAAAGCTCAACCCCGCCTTTATGAAGAGCTATGCAAGCTGAACCTTCAACTAGTTCCACAGGGTTCTCTGAATAACCTTGTCTTGGAACCAACTCTTCTTAAAGCAATCAAGTCTGCTCAAGCCAAAGATGCTCATGTTGATCTGATGAAAAAGGATCTTGCCTTAGAGAAATCTAGAGATTTCTCACTTGGTGAAGATGGAACCTTACACTTCAGAGATCACATTGTCGTACCCCGGTTTGAGCTTATGACAGAGAAGGTGATGAAAGAAGTGCATGACACCCCTCTCTCTATTCATCCGGGAAGTACCAAGATGTATCTAGACATCCATCAGAAGTACTGGTGGTCGAATATGAAGCAAGACAATGCTCAATATATTGATGATTGTGACATTTGCCGTCGCGTCAAACCAGAACATCAGAAACCGGCTGGACTTCTGCAACCGCTTCCGATTCCTGAATGGAAATGGGACAAGATCCAAATGGACTTCGTCACTGGCCTTCCCAAGTCTCTAAAAGGTAACGATGCTATCTTTGTCGTCATCGACCAATTCTCGAAGGTTGCTCACTTTCTGCCAGTCAAGGAGACTATCACTGCTAGTCAATTTGCAAACTTGTATATCTCCAGAATTGTGTCGCTCTACGGCATTCCAAAGGAGATCAGTTCAGACTGCGGCGGTATTTTCACTTCTAAGTTCTGGGATAGTTTCCAAGAGGCAATGGGAACTCATATAACCTGGAGCACTGCTTATCATCCAAAATCCCAAGGCCAAGTCGAGCGAGTCAATCAAATTCTTGAAGACATGCTTCGTGCTTGTGTTATTTATTTCGGCAAGAAGTGGGAAGAATCTCTCCCTTATGCGGAGTTCTCTTATAACAACAGCTATCAAGCCAGCTTGAAGATGGCACCCTTCGAAGTGCTATATGGACGTAAGTGCCGAACCCCACTAAATTGGTTAGAAACTGGGGAACGGACGCTCATTGGTCCAGACATTATTCAACAAGCTGAAGAGCAGGTTCGCATTGTTCGGGATAATCTCAAGGCGGCCCAGTCCCGTCAGAAGAGCAACTATGACCGGAAACACTGGGGTTCAACTTATCAACCTGGTGAACAAGCTTATCTGCGTGTCACTCCTTTGAGAGGCACTCATCGGTTTGGAGTCAAGGGTAAGCTAGCTCCGCGCTACATTGGTCCCTTCCGCATTCTGGCCCATCGTGGACCGGTGGCTTATCAGCTGGAGTTGCCACCTCAGTTCTCTCATGTTCATGATGTCTTCCGAGTGTCGCAACTTCATCAGTGCTTCAAGGATCCGGAACGTGAAGTGGATCCAGAATTGATTGAAGTTCAAGATGTTCTCACATACAAGGAGCATCCGATCTGCATTCTTGAAGAAGCTAAACATTGAACACGCCAGAAGGTTACCAAGTTCCTCAAGGTGCAATGGTCAAATCATTCTAAGGATGAAGCCACTTGGGAACGCGAGGATAACCTCTGTGCTGAATACCTCGACCTGTTCCTTTCTACCTCTTAATTCTTGGGACGTGAATTTCTTTTAGAGGAGGAGAGTTGTAACACCCCGGTGTAATGATGCTACAGTAACCCTTGGGGTTAAGTTAATCTTTTTGCTAAACATGTGCCTGATCATTATTGTCTCATGTTCTTTCAAATTCCAGTTGAATTCCAGTTGAATTCCTGATAAAGCAATAGCAACATACTAAACGGTCGGGTGCTAAGCTAATATAATGGGTCATGTCAATCAGATCATTCAACTAATGATGTGACCTCGTTAATCCAATAACAACTCTTTGTTCATGGTTAGGAAACATAACCATCTTTGATTAACGAGCTAGTCTAGTAGAGGCATACTAGTGACACTCTGTTTGTCTATGTATTCACACATGTATTATGTTTCCGGTTAATACAATTCTAGCATGAATAATAAACCTTTATCATGATATAAGGAAATAAATAATAACTTTATTATTGCCTCTAGGGCATATTTCCTTCAGTCTCCCACTTGCACTAGAGTCAATAATCTAGTTCACATCGCCATGTGATTTACCAGCAATAGTTCACATCACCATGTGATTAACACCCATAGTTCACATCGATATGTGACCAACACCCAAAGGGTTTACTAGAGTCAGTAATCTAGTTCACATCGCTATGTGATTAACACCCAAAGAGTACTATGGTGTGATCATGTTTTGCTTGTGAGATAATTTTAGTCAACGGGTCTGTCACATTCAGATCCGTAAGTATTTTGCGAATTCTATGTCTACAATACTCCGCACAGAGCTACTCTAGCTAATTGCTCCCACTTTCAATATGTATCTAGATCGAGACTTAGAGTCATCCAGATTAGTGTCAAAACTTGCATCGACGTAACCCTTTACGGCAAACCTTTCTGTCACGTCCATAATCGAGAAACATATCCTTATTCCACTAAGGATAATTTTGACCGCTGTCCAGTGATCTACTCCTAGATCACTATTGTATTCCCTTTCCAAACTCAGTGTAGGGTATACAATAGATCTGGTACACAGCATGGCATACTTTATAGAACCTATGGCCAAGGCATAGGGAATGACTTTTATTCTCTTTCTATCTTCTGCCGTGGTCGAGTTTTGAGTCTTTACTCAACTTCATACCTTGTAACACAGGAAAGAACTCTTTCTTTGACTGTTCCATTTTGAACTACTTCAAAATCTTGTCAAGGTATGTACTCATTGAAAAAACTTATCAAGCGTCTTGATCTATCTCTATAGATTTTGATGCTCAATATGTAAGCAGCTTCATCGAGGTCTTTCTTTGAAAAACTCCTTTCAAACACTCCTTTATGCTTTGCAGAATAATTCTACATTATTTCCGATCAACAATATGTCATTCACATATACTTATCAGAAATGCTGTAGTGCTCCCACTCACTTTCTTGTAAATACAGGCTTCACCGCAAGTCTGTATAAAACTATATGCTTTGATCAACTTATCAAAGTGTATATTCCAACTCCGAGATGCTTGCACCAGTCCATAGATGGACCGCTGGAGCTTGCATATTTTGTTAGCACCTTTAGGATTGACAAAACCTTCTGGTTGCATCATATACAACTCTTCTTTAATAAATCTATTAAGGAATGCAGTTTTGTTTATCCATTTGCCAGATTTCATAAAATGCGGCAATTGCTAATATGATTCGGACAGACTTAAGCATAGATACGAGTGAGAAACTCTCATCATAGTCAACACTTTGAACTTGTCGAAAACCTTGTGCGACAATTCTAGCTTTGTAGATAGTAACACTACTATCAGCATCCGTCTTCCTCTTGAAGATCCATTTATTTTCTATGGCTTTGCCGATCATCGGGCAAATCCATCAAAGTCCATACTTTGTTCTCATACATGGATCATATCTCAGATTTCATGGCCTCAAACCATTTCGCGGAATCTGGGCTCATCATCGCTTCCTCATAGTTCGCAAGTTCGTCATGGTCTAGTAACATGACTTCCAGAACAAGATTACCATACCACTCTGGTGCGGATCTCACTCTGGTTTACCTACGAGATTCGGTAGTTACTTGATCTGAAGTTACATGATCATCATCATTAGCTTCCTCACTAATTGGTGTAGTAGTCACAAGAACAGATTTATGTGATGAACTACTTTCCAATAAGGGAGAAGGTACAATTACCTTATCAAGTTTTCTACTTTCCTCCCACTCACTTCTTTCGAGAGAAACTCCTTCTCTAGAAAGGATCCATTCTTAGCAACAAAAGTCTTGCATTCGGATCTGTGATAGAAGGTGTACCCAACAGTCTCATTTGGGTATCCTATGAAGACACATTTCTCCGATTTGGGTTTGAGCTTATCAGGATGAAATTTTTCACATAAGCATCGCAACCCCAAACTTTAAGAAACGACAACTTTGGTTTCTTGCCAAACCATAGTTCAGATTGTGTCGTCTCAACGGACTTAGATGGTGCCCTTTTTAACATGAATGCAGCTGTCTTTAATGCATAACCCCAAAAACGATAGTGGTAGATCGGTAAGAGACATCATAGATTGTACTATATCCAATAAAGTACGGTTATGACGTTCGGACACACCATTATGCTGTGGTGTTCCAGGTGGCATGAATTTGTTAAACTATTCCACATTGTTTTAATGGAAGACCAAACTCGTAACTCAAATATTTGTCTCCGCGATCAGATCGTAGAAACCTTATTTTCTTGTCACGATGATTTTCACTTCACTCTAAAATTCTTTGAACTTTTCAAACGTTTCAGACTTATGTTTCATCAAGTAGATATACCCATATCTGCTCAAATCATCTGTGAAGGTTAGAAAATAATGATACTTGTCGCGAGCCATAATATTCATCGGACCATATACATCAGTATGTATGATTTCCAAAAAATCTGTTGCTTGCTCCATTGTTCCGGAGAACGGCGTTTTAGTCATCTTGCCCAAGAGGCATGGTTCGCAAGCATCAAGTGATTCATAATCAAGTGATTCCAAAATCCCATCAGCATGGAGTTTCTTCATGCGCTTTACACCAATATGACCTAAACGGCAGTGCCACAAATAGGTTGCACTATCATTATTAACTTCGCATCTTTTGGTTTCAATATTATGAATATGTGTATCACTACGATCGAGATCCAATGAACTATTTTCATTGGTGTGTATGACCATAGAAGGTTTTATTCATGTAAACAGAACAACAATTGTTCTCTAGCTTAAATGAATAACTGTATTGCAATTAACATGATCAAATCATATTCATGCTCAACGCAAACACCAAATAACACTTATTTAGTTTCAACACTAATCCCGAAAGTATAGGGAGTGTGTGATGATGATCATATCAATCTTGGAACCACTTCCAACACACATCGTCACCTTGCCCTTTAACTAGTCTTTGTTCATTCTGCAACTCCCGTTTCGAGTTACTAATCTTAGCAACTTGAACTAGTACCAAATACTGAGGGGTTGCTATGAACACTAGTAAAGTACACATCAATAACATGTATATCAAATATACTTATGTTCACTTTGCCATCCTTCTTATCCGCCAATCACTTGGGGTAGTTCCGCTTCCAGTGACTAGTCCCTTTGCAGTAGAAGCACTTAGTCTCAGGCTTAGGACCAGACTTGGGCTTTTTCACTTGAGCAACAACTTGCTTGCCGTTCTTCTTGAAGTTCCCCTTCTTTCCTTTTGCCCTTTTCTTGAAACTAGTGATCTTGTCAACCATCAACACTTGATGTTTTTCTTTGATTTCTACCTTCGCCGATTTTAGCATCGCGAAGAGCTTGGGAATATTTTCCGTTATCCCTTGCATATATAGTTCATCACGAAGTTCTACTAACTTGGTGATGGTGACTAGAGAATTCTGTCAATCACTATCTTATCTGGAAGATTAACTCCCACTTGATTCAAGCGATTGTAGTACCCAGACAATCTGAGCACATGCTCACTAGTTGAGCAATTCTCCTCCATCTTTTAGCTATAGAACTTGTTGGAGACTTCATATCTCTCAACTCGGGTATTTGCTTGAAATATTAACTTCAACTCCTGGAACATCTCAAATGCTCCATGACGTTCAAAACGTCTTTGAAGTCCCGATTCTAAGCAGTTAAGCATGGTGCACTAAACTATTAAGTAGTCATCATATTGAGCTAGCAAAACGTTCATAATATCTGCATCTGCTCCTGCAATAGGTCCGTCACCTAGCGGTGCATCAAGGACATAATTCTTCTGTGCAGCAATGAGAATAAACCTCAGATCACGGATCCAATCCGCATCATTGCTACTAACATTTTTCAACACAATTTTCTCTAGGAACATATCAAAATAAACACAGGGAAGCAACAACGCGAGCTATTGATCTACAACATAGATATGCTAATACTACCAGGACTAATGTTCATGATAATATTAAAGTTCAATTAATCATATTACTTAAGAACTCCCACTTAGATAGACATCCCTCTAATCTTCTAAGTGATCACGTGATCCAAATCAACTAAACCATAACCGATCATCACGTGAAATGGATTAGTTTTCAATGGTGAACATCACTATGTTGATCATATCTACTATATGATTCACGCTCGACCTTTCGGTCTCCGTGTTCCGAGGTCATATCTTATATGCATAGCTCGTCAAGTATAACATGAGTATTCCGCGTGTGCAACTGTTTTGCACCCGTTGTATTTGAACGTAGAGCCTATCACACCCGATCATCATGTGGTGTCTCAGCACGAAGAACTTTTGCAACGATGCATACTCAGGGAGAACACTTCTTGATAATTTAGTGAGAGATCATCTTATAATGCTACCGTCAATCAAAGCAAGATAAGATGCATAAAAAAATAAACATCACATGCAATCAATATAAGTGATATGATATGGTCATCATCATCTTGTGCTTGTGATCTCCATCTCCGAAGCACCGTCATGATCACCATCGTCACCGGCGCGACACCTTGATCTCCATTGTAGCATCATTGTCGTCTTGCCAATCTTATGCTTCCACGACTATCACTACCGCTTAGTAATAAAGTAAAGCATTACATCGCGATTGCATTGCATACAATAAAGCGACAACCATATGGCTCCTGCCAGTTGCCGATAACTCGGTTACAAAACATGATCATCTCATACAATAAAATTTAGCATCATGTCTTGACCATATCACATCACAACATGCCCTGCAAAAACAAGTTAGACGTCCTCTACTTTGTTGTTGCAAGTTTTACGTGGCTGCTACGGGCTTAAGCAAGAACTCATCTTACCTACGCATCAAAACCACAACGATAGTTTGTCAAATAGACTCCGTTTTAACCTTCTCAAGGACCGGGCGTAGCCACACTCGGTTCAACTAAAGTTGGAGAGACAGTCTTCCGCAAGCCATCTATGTGCAAAGCACGTCGAGGGAACCGGTCTCGCGTAAGCGTACGCGTAAGGTTGGTCCAGATCGTCTCGTCCAACAATACCGCTGAACCAAAGTATGACATGCTGGTAGGCAGTATGACTTGTATCGTCCACAACTCACTTGTGTTCTACTCGTGCAAATAACATCAAACCATAGAAACCTAGGCTCGGATGCCACTGTTGGGGAACGTAGTAATTTCAAAATTTTCCTACGCACACGCAAGATCATGGTGATGCATAGCAACGAGAAGGGAGAGTGTTGTCTACGTACCCTCGTAGACCGAAGCGGAAGCATTGACGCAACATAGAGGAAGTAGTCGTACGTTCTCCTCACGATCCGACCGATCACAACACCGTTACTCCGGCACCTCCGAGTTCTTGGCACACGTTCAGCTCGATGACGATCCCCGGGCTCCGATCCAGCAAAGCGTCGGGGAAGAGTTCCGTCAGCACGACGGCGTGGTGACGATCTTGATGTGTTACCGGCGCAGGGCTTCGCCTAAGCACTGCAACGATATGACCGAGGTGGAATTTGGTGGAAGGGGGCACCGCACACGGCTAAGGAATGATCCGTAGATCAACTTGTGTGTCCTAGGGTGCTCCCCTGCCCCCGTATATAAAGGAGCCAAGGGGGAGGGGCTGGCCGGCCAAGCCTGGCGCGCCAGGAGAGTCCTACTCCCTCCGGGAGTAGGATTCCCCCCCCCCCAATCCTAGTTGGAATAGGATTCCTCAAGGGGGAAAGAGAGAGAGGGGGCCGGCCACCTTCTCCTAGTCCTAATAGGACTAGGGAAGGGGGGAGGCGCGCGGCCAGCCCTAGGGCAGCCCCTTTCTCCTTTCCACTAAGGCCCACTATGGCCCATTTAGCTCCCGGGGGGTTCCGGTAACCCACCCGGTATTCCGGTAAAATCCTGATTTCACCTGGAACACTTACGATGTCCAAACATAGGCTTCCAATATATCAATCTTTATGTCTCGACCATTTCGAGACTCCTCGTCATGTCCGTGATCACATCCGGGACTCCGAACAACCTTCAGTACATCAAAATGCATAAACTCATAATAACTGTCATCGTAACGTTAAGCGTGCGGACCCTACGGTTCGAGAACAATGTAGACATGACCGAGACACGTCTCCGGTCAATAACCAATAGCGGGACCTGGATGCCCATATTGGCTCCTACATATTCTACGAAGATCTTTATCGGTTAGATCGCATAACAACATACGTTGTTCCCTTTGTCATCGGTATGTTACTTGTCCGAGATTCGATCGTCAGTATCCAATACTTAGTTCAATCTCGTTACCGGCAAGTCTCTTTACTCGTTCCGTAATACATCATCCCGCAACTAACTCATTAGTTGCAATGCTTGCAAGGCTTAAGTGATGTGCATTACCGAGAGGGCCCAGAGATACCTCTTCGACGATCGGAGTGACAAATCCTAATCTCGAAATACGCCAACCCAACATCTACCATTGGAGACACCTGTAGTACTCCTTTATAATCACCCAGTTACGTTGTGACGTTTGGTAGTACCCAAAGTGTTCCTCGGGCAAACGAGAGTTGCATAATCTCATAGTCATAGGAACATGTATAAGTCATGGATAAAGCAATAGCAACATACTAAACGGTCGGGTGCTAAGCTAATATAATGGGTCATGTCAATCAGATCATTCAACTAATGATGTGACCTCGTTAATCCAATAACAACTCTTTGTTCATGGTTAGGAAACATAACCATCTTTGATTAACGAGCTAGTCTAGTAGAGGCATACTAGTGACACTCTGTTTGTCTATGTATTCACACATGTATTATGTTTCCGGTTAATACAATTCTAGCATGAATAATAAACCTTTATCATGATATAAGGAAATAAATAATAACTTTATTATTGCCTCTAGGGCATATTTCCTTCACCACTCATACCAAGCATTTCAATCATACACACAATATGCCCGATATGAGTAAATATAACATGGCACCACAACAAAACTCTACAACTCAAGTACTTTATTTAGAAGGCTCCGAGGAGCCATACATAATATGTTCATACAGATAGGGGTCACATGACCCGATACTCAAGTCATACAAACATACAAGCACAAGCGGAAGCAAACTAGTCTGAGTACAGACACTAGAAAGAAAGAAGGCTTGACGAAGCCTGTCTATCTACATCAACCCTTCACAAGTCTTGGATCACCACCTGGGTGATAAGTCACTCGTCAACGTCGAGGTCTACATAGAACCCATCGGAGGGGTTGGTGTTGTCGTCTGAAAACATTAATTAAAGCAACATGAGTACGGGGGTACTCAGCAAGTCTTACAACAGAATCCTACAATATATGCACATTCTCAAGAAGGTAGTTGAGTTATTGCCGCAAGCCAGCTCTGACTCATGGCTAAGCTATCCTACGACAGGCACAACTTGTAAATCATTTGTCGCACACGAGTCCACTATCACCAACACAATACTCCACCGTGGATCCTCTCTCGTCAACCTACGAGAGGGCCATCCGCGGTACTCACACTTATCTTGAGGCTTTTAGTAGTATCCATTTACTTGTCTATGAACTGCATAGGCGACCAAGTAGTCCTTTACCGCGGACGCGGCTATTCGAATAGTTTTATACCCTGCAGGGGTGTACTTCTTCACACATGTTTCCACCACTTAGCGTCTGCACACGTCATGTGCTCAGCAGACTTCAAGCGAAAGCGACGTGGGTGTAGACCACGACCAAACCAACCATACCAGTCTCTAATCCAGGTTTATCACCTATTCGGGTTCCATTCGCAAGGAGATCCGGCCGGGGTGTCCTCAACGGCCCCAAACGATGTGTGCAGGGTTCCCGAGACACCAAACGGGCGGATCGGTACACCGTGCCATGTGCCTACCGCAACACAGCCCACCCCTATAGTCAGTGCTGTGTGCGGCCCCCAGCAACTACAAACACCAGAAACTACTTGCAACTCCTGGATAGAGAACGAGAGGGGTCAGTAACTCGAGCGGGGTCGTATTTCAGGGCCCAATGTGTGGTAGTAGCTGGTCTTAAATCACACATACAGATCTCAGTTCTTAAGGACGGCCTCAATGAAACAACCCACCATGTACTCCTACATGGCCTCTCATCGATACCTTTACCAAATCATGATCAACACTTTCACTCTCATTACCGACACAACCTTTCACTCTAGTTCATCATCCCGATGAGCTAGACCTGACACAACTCTAAGCATAGCATGGTAGGAAACACACATAGGGCTCAATCAACTCCTACACATGCTAGTGAGTTTCATCTAGTTACTGTGGCAATGACAGGTCATGCAAAGGAAGTGGGTTCAACAACCGCAACACACAGCAGTTTGAATCGCGTTGTCTTAATGCAGTAAACAAGAGCAGAAGCGAAAACATGGGTTTGTATCGGAATGATCAATGGGTTGCTTCCCTGATGGAGTGGTAGTGGAATACTGCCCTTCAGTTGGATACTCGTGGATATCCTCGGAGGCAGAACCTACCACGAAGAACACATCGAAACACAATCACAACATGGCAATATCCAACAATATGATGCATGCAATGACATGGCAAAATGGTGTGTGATTAGTCTAATGCAACTTGAAACAGAATGGTTTGAGTCCATTTGAACCAAAGATTCAAATGATCACCCAAAATAATAAGTGAAATAGATGCATTAGCTTGTTTCACCTAAACAGTAAGGTTAAAGTGTTCTGACATGCATGAAACTAGTACAGATGGAAAGATTGGATTTTTTTGATCAAATTTCATATATAAATCATTGCATTTGGAGTTACAGATTAATTTCTATGATTTTTTGAAGTTTGAACTATTTTCTGGAATTTCCTGTATAAGAATAATTCCAGTAATTTAATTACTGCGTCAGCATTGCGTCAGGGTGACGTCAGAGGTCAACGGGGACGTCCAGGTCAACCTGACCAGTGGGTCCCGCGTGTCAGTAGTTAATTAAACTAAATAATTTTAGTTAGAAACTAATCTGGATAATTAGCAGGGAGCCCATTTGTCATTGACTCACGGGGGTCAACCTGGGCCCGACCAGTCAACGTCAACGGTCAAACCCGCCGGTCAGCGAGTCAAAGCCTGCCGGCGTTTAGCCGCCGGCGAGGCCAGATGCAGCGGCGTGCTGCGGGATTTGCCCACAGGGCTCCATTTGCTACGCGGAGAGCAGCTACTGGCAGCTGGTGCTCGCCCGCATCCAACCGTGGTGATGGCTTGGCCGGGGAGTGGCCGGAGCATCGCCGGCGACGAGTTTGGCGGAGGCCAAAACTCGGGCCAACTCGTGCGCGTGGCTGCAGTGGCCTAGGTGGTGTGGCGCTAGCACCTACAGCCTCTACGCGGCGCGAGGAGTGTGACGGGCACAAGCCCGTGACCAAATGGTCACTGGAGTAACGCCGGCGATGTGGTCAGGGGGCGGCGCGTTCGGGCACAAGAGATGCGGTGTCTATGGTGTTCTAGGGGCGAAACGGAAAGCACGGGGAGGTTCAGCAGCTTAGAGAGAAGCCGCAGGGATGGTCAGCGTGCTCGGGGAAGGCTTGGTGCGGTCGGGACGACGACGGCGATCTGGGCGTCCCGAGGTTGAAGACGACGACGACGGGGACGATGCAGGGGCTCTGGCGTCGTGTGGCTTGGCTAGTCGATGTAGTCGACGACGACGAACCGTCCGGACACGGTTAGAGGGCGGGGACAGCGTTGGACACGGCTGCGGCGACGGTGACGTCTCGGGCGACGTCGGGGAGGGCGAGAGAGAGGAGCCAGAGGGAAAAGCGAGTGTCTGCGAGGTCGGGGAGAGAGAGAGGGTTCGTCCCACGTCGGCAGCTCGATGAGGGGAGCGGCGAGGCGGCGGGCAGCTGCGTGGCACGCATGCTGTGCTCGCCGTCGATCAGCTGCTTGCCTGGCTGGCCAAGCCAAACTGCTCGTTGGAGCGGTGGCTGGGCTGGGCCGGCAGGTGGGCCTGCTGGGTGGCGCCAGGTAAGCCTTTCTCTTTTCTCTCTTTTCCTGTTTTGTTTTCTTTTCTATTTTCTGTAACTTTAGGCTTTATTAAAAATACTTAGGAACTTACTAAAATCCTGAAAATAATTGTGGGCTCTGTTGGGATTATTCCTAACAGCCCTCACTTAAATCCAGAATTACTTGAACATTTAAAATATTTACTAGCATTTAAATGTCCAAAAGCAATTACATATGATTTAATTCAATGACCTTCTGTTGACCTAGAAAATTGTGCACCTATTTTGCCAGAGGTTGTAACCCAAGACAAAGAGGGTGAACATTTTAGAAGGGCATTTCAGGTTCATTGAAATTATTTTTAGTAAACCCTAGGTGATTTCAGAGGGGGTGCTGGGGGTTCTGTCTTCCCCGATTCAAATTTCTGATAAAAGTAAACATGATGCAACACCCTAATGCAAGACTAGCTAGGATGTGACAATTCACCCCCACTCAAAAGAATCTCATCCCGAGATTTAGGATCCGTCGGAAAGAAGGTGGGGTACTCAAGTCGAAGACGATCCTCCCTTTCCCATGTAGCTTCTTGCTCGGAATGGTGTGACCATTGAACCTTGAGGAACTTGATATTATGGCGTCGAGTGGTACGCTCGGCTTGATCAAGGATACGAATGGGATACTCTCGATATGTGAGGTTATCCTGGAGATCAAGCGTTTCGTGGTCCACTCCACAGATAGGATCCGAGAAGCAACGCCTGAGTTGAGAAACGTGGAAGACATCATGAACTCTGGAGAGGTGCGGAGGTAGTTCCAACTGGTAGGCAACTTCCCCTCGTTTGGCAAGAATGCGAAAGGGTCCAATGTAATGAGGAGCCAATTTGCCTTTGATACCGAATCGATGGGTTCCCTTTAAAGGTGTAACCCGAAGGTAAGCCTTCTCGCCAACTTCATAAGACTTAGGCTTATGCTTGCGGTCATATTGACTCTTTTGACGAGATTGGGCGGTTTTCAATTTCTCACGAATAACGCGAACCTGCTCTTCTGCTTCCTGGATCATATCTGGGCCAAAGAGTTGTCTTTCCCCGGTTTCTGACCAGTTAAGAGGCGTTCGACATTTTCGTCCATAGAGAACTTTGAAAGGAGCTTTGCCCAAGCTTGCTTCATAACTATTGTTATAAGCGAACTCGGCGAATGGAAGGCACTTCTCCCAATCCATGCCGAAAGAGATGACAGAAGCTCGAAGCATATCCTCCAGAATTTGATTGAATCGTTCTACTTGACCACTTGATTGAGGATGGAAAGCGGTGCTAAAGGAGAGACGAGTTCCCATAGCATTTTGGAAACTTTCCCAAAATCAAGAGGTGAAAAGACTTCCACGGTCTGAGTTAATCTCCAATAGAACACCATGAAGAGACACTATTCGAGAGATGTACAAGTCAGCTAGCTGGCTAGCGGTTATACTCTCACGAACGGGTAGGAAGTGGGCTACTTTGGAAAGACGATCGACAACAACGAAGATAGCATTATTCCCTCTCTTGGTCCTGGGAAACCCGGTAATGAAATCCATACCGATTTTATCCCATTTCCATTCAGGAATTGCCAAAGGTTGAAGGGTGCCAGCAGGCCGTTGATGCTCTACTTTAACACGACGATAGACGTCGCAATTAGCAATGTACTGAGCGATTTCTCTCTTCATCCTAGTCCACCAAAACCTCTGGCTTAGGTCTTGATACATTTTAGTACTACCGGGATGAATGGTGAGACGGGAATCATGAGCTTCCTTAAGGATCAGTTGCCGTAGATGTTGTCTCTTGGGAACTACCAAGCGGTTCTCGAAGAAGAACACACCTCGCTCATCCATGGAAAAACATTTAGCAACTCCGCTAGCAATGTTTTCCTTAATCCGGGATATGCCCTTATCGCGCTTCTGGGCAGCTATGATTTGATCCGTAAGGTTAGGTTTCGCCACCAGGGTGGAAAGGAATCCTCGAGGAACAATATGAAGGTTAAGCTTACGAAATTCCTCATGGAGAAGTGGTTGATTTTGTTGTAACATCAGATTGTTACAATAGGATTTACGACTTAGTGCATCAGCCATGACATTGGCTTTGCCTGGGGTGTAAGTTATTCCTAAGTCGTAATCCGAGATCAACTCGACCCAACGTCTTTGCCTGAGATTCAAATCCGGTTGGGTGAAGATGTATTTCAGACTTTGGTGATCAGTGTAGATTTCGCAACGATTACCAAGAAGGTAATGTCGCCAGGTTTTGAGTGCATGGACTACAGCTGCAAGCTCTAGATCATGTGTGGGATAGTTATCCTCATGTGGACGCAACTGTCGAGAAGCGTAGGCAATCACATGACGATCTTGCATGAGTATGCAACCTAGCCCATGTCGCGAGGCATCGCAATAGATAACAAAGTCCTTAGAAAAATCTGGTGGTACAAGTACGGGAGCAGATGTCAGGCGTCTTTTCAGTTCCTGAAAGCTGAACTCGCACTGTGGGGTCCACTCGAACTTTTTATCTTTCTTGAGGAGTTCAGTTAGAGGCTTAGCAACTTTGGAGAAATTCTCGATGAAGCGGCGGCAATAGCTCGCTAATCCAAGAAAACTCCAAACTTGCTTGACCGTTTCAGGTGGAGTCCAGTCAAGGACGGCTTGAACTCGCTCGGGATTAATAGCAATGCCCTTACCAGAGATTGCATGGCCCAGATAGGTCACTTCTGGCAACCAAAATTCGCACTTGGAGAATTTGGCATAAAGGCGATGCTCTCGAAGTTTCATCAATACTAGCCTTAGATGTTCGGCATGTTCTTCCTCATTCTTGGAGTAGATGAGTATATCATCGAGGTATACCACGACGAATTTATCCAAGTACTCCATGAAGATCGAGTTCATTAACCGAGAAAAGGTGGCTGGAGCATTGGTTAAACCGAAGGACATGACGGTGTACTCGTATTGGCCATATCGAGTAACAAAGGTCGTTTTGGGAATTTCCCCGTTCTTGATTTCGATTTGATGGTAGCCCAACCTCAAATTCATTTTGGAAAAGACTGAGGATCCAGCGAGCTGATCATATAGGTCATTGATCCTGGGGAGCGGATACTTGTTCTTGATAGTGACCAAATTGACAGGTCGGTAATCTACAACCATCCGATCCGTTCCATCCTTCTTCTTGACGAAGAGGACGGGGCAAGCCCATGGAGAAGAACTAGGACGGATGAAACCCTTTTGCAAGGACTCATCGAGTTGTTTCTTAAGCTAAGCTAGTTCTAGGGGTGCCATCTTATAAGGTCTTCTAGAGATTGGGACGGTTCCTGGAACAAGATCTATCATGAACTCGACATCTCTGTCAGGTGGAACACCTGGCAGTTCCTCTGGAAAGACATCCGGGAAGTCACGGACTACCGAATATCTTCAAGGTCTAGAAGGGGGTCGGCATTTAAGGAGTAAAGTTGACGCTCAAACACTCGGGTCAAAACATTGATTGTCTTGCCCGATGGATGGGTGAGTTGAACATTTCTAGTAGAGCAATCAATCTTAGCGTAATGGGCTGACATCCAGTCCATACCCAAGATGATGTTTATGTCCGAGGACTTGAGAGCTATTAGTGATGCAAGGAAGACCAATCTGTCGACAAGAATTTCATTTCCATGGCTGATTCTAGAGGTTTGCCACTTAGAACCAGGGGTTTGAATTACCATGGAGGTGGGCATGTCACAAAATGTGGTGTTGTGCAATCGAGCATAGCTCTCGGAAATAAATGAATGAGATGCTCCAGTATCAAAGAGAATATTTGCCAGATGGCAATTAACAAGGAGCGTACCGAGAACAACGTTGGGATCCTCATGAGTCTCCTCAGCTGAGACGTAGTTGACATGGCCACGAGCAGTGGTGGCTGACTTGGCGTAGAGCACCTTTCCTGCTGGCTTGCCACGGCCAACAGACTTTCCGAACTGGTTGGGGTTGTTCTGGGGACACTCACAGATGTAGTGACCCGTCTCCCCACACTTGAAACAAGTTATCATATTCGGGCATGGAGCAGCATTAGTAGCGGGGCCACCATAAGTCTTGGGCGGTACATACTGCTGGTTGGGGCGAGGCGCCTCAAAGGATGGCCTCGGAGTGAACCTGGGTGGCATAGCAGTGTTTGGAATCCAGACCCGACGCTTCTGAGATCCAGAGCCGGATGAAGATCCAAAGTCACGGGAGTGCTTGCGTGAAGCTTCAAAGTCAGTCTGCCCTGTCTCAGCACTGATGGTCTTGTTGACTAACTTCTGAAAGGAGCTGCACTCGTGCAGACGAAGGTCACGGCGAAGCTCGGGGCTAAGTCCCTTGCGGAACCTTGCCTGCTTCTTGGCGTCGGTGGATACCTCTTTGGGAGCATAACGTGCTAGATTTCCAAACTCGCGACTGTATGCATCCACAGTCAGTCTACCCTGGGTGAAATTGCAGAATTCTTCTCTCTTGCAATCCATGAGACCCTCCGGGATGTGATGCGCACGGAATGCCTCACGGAATTCAGCCCAAGTAGTGATTTGGCCGACCGGGCGCATAGCCTCAAAGTTTTCCCACCAAAGGCTAGCAGGGCCTTCGAGGTGATAGGCAGCAAAGGTAACTTTATCAGCTTCGGCTACGTTGGCAGAACGTAGCTTATGGGTGATGCTGCGAAGCCAGTCATCCGCATCGAGAGGTTCGACGGAATGGTTAAACTTCGGTGGATACAACTTGACAAAGTCATTGATTGACATCAGGTCATTCCTTGGCTGGCGTGCAGTATTCTGCTCAATCCGATCCAGCAAGCGGTTGGTCTCACGCTTGTTTCGTTCTGCCTCCAGCATAACTTCGGCCAGAGAAGGCGGTTGAGACAGATTTTCATTCCTGGGTGCACTGGCTTCACCCTGCTCCGGGGCAGCCGGGTTGTTGCGGGTGTTGACCATCCTAGGAAACAAAACAACGGTTTAGACCAGGATGGCAAAAATCTGGGCAAGGAAATGCGGAATGTAATGGATAACAAGGAATGCAGAGATGTTCATCCGTATGACATGGTAATATAGAAACTGCCATATATATACCAATGGTCATACACACCATACATAGTTTAGTACAAGCCCAGGCTAAAGTACAACTATGATGAAAAGCGTTACATCTCATCGGAGGCATCCCAAGCTCCTATACATTATGTTTCTACACCTCCGGAATTGATACACACAAAGTCATATTCCTCAAGTCACGCAGGACAGGGGAAATACAAGTACTACAATACTAGTGATGCTACTACTAACTCAGACAGCTCCGTAGTAGTCCTCATAAAAGTCACCACCCAAGCCTGGAAGCGGAACATGATCATCTGGGAACAGACGGTCCTGTGGAGCTTGCGGTTCATACGGACTCGGATGTGGCCTTGGTCCAACAAACGGCGGCAGACGAGGTCCACGAGGAGGGGTGATGCCTCCTACCTCACGCCACTCCATAAAATCTGGCAGACCAGCCCGCACAGGGTACAAGTCCCTCATGTCCATGTATCCAGCTTGCACGGCAGGTGCAAACCGTGTCAGAGTGGCCCAGTGATCAGAACAAGCGTTAAAGAGCTCCATACGCAAGGCCTGATTTTCACGGTCCTTGTCTTCTAGCATCTCAGTAGTGGTGCGGAGGAGTGAGTCCTCGTGGGATGAGTCACTGTACCTAGCCTGGAGGTACCCATGCGCCCCAGGGAGGGATGCTGGCATGTAGCGGAAATCGGTGTTGCTTAGCAGAGCAGTTCTGGCTCGAATAATAGTCATCATTGAGTAGGCTGCATCCTGCACGGACATCCCAATAGTAATCCCAAGTCCATAAGAACAATGGAGAGGTTCAGTAGCTCCAGGATAAGATGGATATATCCTGACCGTGCACAGATATTGGCTTTGATTAAAGTCTCTAAACTGCTCCTCGACGGTATATTCAGGTTACCATCGGTAACCTGTCTCGACCATCACTCGTACCAGCATGGCCGTGTGACCACATATATCAATGCAACGGGTCAGACGAACCACTTGGTTCTGGGAACGGGTGGCCATTTGGATGCACAAAATAATGCAAGGCATTAGAATTTTCTAGGAGAAATTGGACAGCATAACGGATGTAAATGCTCAGAGAAAGATTTGGGACATTCACAACAGCTTGCAAAACCACTCAACAACATCATATCAAGGTTCTGGTTCAAGTGGCAACATACTAAAAGTAGTAAAAACTGAACTAGGTTGTAACCAACAAGCCTATAAGTTACTACGGATTAGTAACACGTGAACCTGATAGATAGAAGAGAGCCTAGTCCTTAACCCACGTAGAATGAGAAGAGAATGACTCAGAGCAGAGGGCATAAGGTAAAGGAGTAAAAAGAGCCTTACGTTCCCTCCCACAATCAATTCCCCTACATATAACTAAAGCATTTCTAGACTCGACATCAACCAGTTTGGCTTAGCGAACCTACAGGCAGTCCGGCTCTGATGCCAACGCTGTCAGGACCCTGATTCCAAGTCACATCGACCCAGCCGGTAACAGCTCAAATCACTTTGTGGCCTCACGCACGGTAATCCCACGGGTGTCGCCTTACCATGGCCCCGGACCGTTTGCCCCTTTTGGCTCACGTATATGATAGTGTCGCTAGCATCCATATGACAGAGAACCCGGGCCGACATGGCTAGTCGTGAACCCAGAGCGGCACTAACCTATGAGGACAGACATACATGAATCACATCGAGCATGTCGGTCATCAACGTGTGAATCCGGGCTGTAGCACTGGGCTAACAGGACTCCGGTAACCCGGGCTGTAGCAGGCTAGGCAGGACTCCGGAAGTCACCGCGTGACATTTCCCCGAAGGGACAGACACAGGAACGAACTGAATCACATGCCGGCCAGTCAAGTGTTCCAAGCAGTAGTGCTGGGCTAGCAGGACTCCGGTGAACCGGGCTGTAGCGGACTACTATCGCTCAGAAAGCACTAGACTACATTTCCCCATATGATAGGCTGCCAAGGATAAACAACTAGATTGTCGGATCCCACTCATACCAAGCATTTCAATCATACACACAATATGCCCGATATGAGTAAATATAACATGGCACCACAACAAAACTCTACAACTCAAGTACTTTATTTAGAAGGCTCCCAGGAGCCATACATAACATGTTCATATAGATAGGGGTCACATGACCCGACACCCAAGTCATACAAACATACAAGCACAAGCGGAAGCAAACTAGTCTGAGTACAGACGCTAGAAAGAAAGAAGGCTTGACGAAGCCTGTGTATCTACATCGACCCTTCACAAGTCTTGGATCACCACCTGGGTGATAAGTCACTCGTCAATGTCGAGGTCTACATAGAACCCATCGGAGGGGTTGGTTTTGTCGTCTGAAAACATTAATTAAAGCAACATGAGTATGGGGTACTCAACAAGTCTTACAACAGAATCCTACAATATATGCACATTCTCAAGAAGGTAGTGGAGTTATCCTACGACAGACACAACTTGTAAATCATTTGTCGCACACGAGTCCACTATCACCAACACAATACTCCACCGTGGATCCTCTCTCGTCAACCTATGAGAGGGCCATCCGCGTTACTCACACTTATCTTGAGGCTTTTAGTAGTATCCATTTACTTGTCTATGAACTACATAGGCGACCAAGTAGTCCTTTACCGCGGACGCGGCTATTCGAATAGTTTTATACCCTGCAGGGGTGTACTTCTTCACACATGTTTCAACCACTTAGCGTCTGCACACGTCATGTGCTCGGCAGACTTCAAGCGAAAGCCGACGTGGGTGTAGACCACGACCTAACCAACCGTACCAGTCTCTAATCCAGGTTTATCGCCTATTCGGGTTCCATCCGCAAGGAGATCCGGCCGGGGTGTCCTCAACGGCCCCAAACGATGTGTGCAGGGTTCCCGAGACACCAAACGGGCGAATTAGTACACCGTGCCACGTGCCTACCGCAACACAGCCCACCCCTATGGTCAACGCTGCGTGCGGCCCCCAGCAACTACAAACACCAGAAACTACTTGCAACTCCTGGATAGAGAACGAGAGGGGTCAGTAAGTCGAGCGGGGTCGTATTTCAGGGCCCAATGTGTGGTAGTAGCTGGTCTTAAATCACACATACAGATCTCAGTTCTTAAGGACGACCTCAATGAAACAACCCACCATGTACTCCTACATGGCCTCTCATCGATACCTTTACCAAATCGTGTTCAACACTTTCACTCTCATTACCGACACAACCTTTCACTCTAGTTCATCATCCCGATGAGCCAGACCTGACACAACTCTAAGCATAGCAATCATAGCACGGTAGGAAACACACATAGGGCTCAATCAAGTCCTACACATGCTAGTGGGTTGCATCTAGTTACTGTGGCAATGACAGGTCATGCAAAGGAAGTGGGTTCAACTACCGCAACACACAGCAGTTTGAATCGCGTTGTCTTAATGCAGTAAACAAGAGCAGAAGCGAGAACATGGGTTTGTATCGGAATGATCAATGGGTTGCTTGCCTGATGGAGTGGTAGTGGAATACTGCCCTTCAGTTGGATACTCGTGGATATCCTCGGAGGCAGAACCTACCACGAAGAACACATCGAAACACAATCGCCACATGGCAATATGCAACAATATGATGCATGCAATGACATGGCAAAATGGTGTGTGATAAGTCTAATGCAACTTGAAACAGAATGGTTTGAGTCCATTTGAACCAAAGATTCAAATGATCACCCAAAATAATAAGTGAAATAGATGCATTAGCTTGTTTCACATAAACAGCAAGGTTAAATTGTTCTAACATGCGTGAAACTAGTACAAATGGAAAGATTGGATTTTTCTGATCAAATTTCATATGTAAATCTTTGCATTTGGAGTTACAGATTAATTTCTATGATTTTTTGAAGTTTGAACTATTTTCTGGAATTTCCTTTATAAGAATAATTCCAGTAATTTAATTACTGCGTCAGCATTGCGTCAGGGTGACGTCAGAGTTCAACGGGGACGTCCAGGTCAACCTGAACAGTGTGTCCCGCGTGTCAGCAGTTAATTAAACTAAATAATTTTAGTTAGAAACTAATCTGGATAATTAGCAGGGGGCCCACTTGTCATTGACTTAGGGGAGTCAACCTGGGCCCCACCAGTCAACGTCAACGGTCGAACCCGCCGGTCCGCGGGTCAAAGCCTGCCGGCGTTTAGCCGCCGGCGAGGCCAGACGCGGCGGTGTGCTGCGGGATTTGCCCCCAGGGCTCCATTTGCTATGCGGAGAGCAGCTACGGGCAGCTGGTGCTTGCCCGCATCCAATCGTGGTGATGGCTTGGCCGGGGAGTGGCCAGAGCATCGCCGGCGACGAGTTTGGCGGAGGCCGAAACTTGGGTCAGCTCGTGCGCGTGGCTGCAGTGGCCTAGGTGGTGTGGCGCTAGCACCTACAGCCTCTACGGGGCGCGAGGAGTGTGACGGGCACAAGCCCGTGACCAAATGGTCACCGGAGTAACGCCGGCGACGTGGTCAGGCGGCGGCGCGTTCGGGCACAAGAGATGCGGCGTTTACGGTGTTCTAGGGGCGAAACGGAAAGCACGGGGAGGTTCAACAGCTCATAGAGAAGCCGCAGGGATGGTCAGCGTGCTCGGGGAAGGCTCGGTGCGGTCGGGACGACGACGGCGATCTGGGCGGTCCGAGGTTGAAGATGACGGCGGCGGGGACGATGCAGGGGCTCCGGCGTCGTGCGGCTTGGCTAGTCGACGTAGTCGACGATGACGAACCGTCCGGACACGGTGAGAGGGCACGGGGACGGTGTTGGACACGGCTACGGCGAGCGGCGGCGACGGTGACGTCTCGGGCGACGTCGGGGAGGGCGAGAGAGAGGAGCCAGAGGGAAAAGCGAGTGTCTGCGAGGTCGGGGAGAGAGAGAGGATTCATCCCACGTCGGCAGATCGATGAGGGGAGTGGCGAGGCGGCGGGCAGCTGCGTGGCATGCATGCTGTGCTCGCCGTCAAGCAGCTGCTTGCCTGCCTGGCCAAGCCAAGCTGCTCGCTGGAGCGGTGGCTGGGTTGGGCCGGCAGGTGGGTGTGCCGGGTGGCGCCAGGTAAGCCTTTCTCTTTTCTCTCTTTTCCTGTTAGGAGGCTCATTGAAATTATTTTTAGTAAACCCTAGTTGATTTCAGAGGGGGTGCTAGGGGTTCTGTCTTCCCCAATTCAAATTTTTGATAAAAGTAAACATGATGCAACACCCTAATGCAAGACTAGCTAGGATGTGACACCGCCGATGACCAGGAGTAGTTAGGAGGCTCCCAGACAGGAGGCCTTGCCTTTTCGATCGATGTTGCTTTTGTGCTAGCCTTCTTAAGGCAAACTTGTTTAACTCATGTCTGTACTCAGATATTGTTGCTTCCGCTGACTCTTGTGTATTCGAGCTTATGTATTCGAGCCCTCGAGGCCCCTGGCTTGTAATATAAAGCTGGTATTATTTTAATTTGTGTCTAGAGTTGTGTTGTGATAACTTCCCGTGAGTCCTTGATCTTGATCGTACACATTTGCGTGTATGATTAGTGTACGATTGAATCGAGGACGTCACACAATGACGAAGGGATCGGAGGACCTCCCGCGCCGGCGCTCGGCCAGATAACGGTGCGGCCGGCAGTGGGTCTCCTCCCTCGCTGTCGACGATGGCCTAAACGCTGCCCCTCCTCCCCTTCACCGGCGGAGGGGGATACGTCCGGATCTGTAACCAGCGGTGAGGATAGAAAGCCAGTGTTTTTTGAAGGGAGAAAGACAGTGTTACTACTCCTATCTTGTTTAGATCTGGAGAGGATGAGAGTGTGTGAATAGAGCAACCCTAGCAAGCAAGCGCGTAGGCTCCGGCCTATATATATGTAGTGGGGTATTTTTCCTTTTTCACTCCATCAAAACAATCGTTTAAAATTGTGTACTACTTCATGCCAGGTCGCGATTTTTTTAGTTGTTGATTATTCTTTGAGATAGCTACCCGCCTGTTCCAAGTTGTGTTACGGTTAGCCAGGTCGCACTTTGTATCGTTCAAGTCTGGTACTACAAGTCCCTCCATTAAATGAACAACCACCCCCTCGTAAAATTGTGAACAAGCCCACGACTAAAATTAGCGGAAACGTGGGTTGCCCCAACATGCATTATTATTTATACTTTCTACTCCCTCCGTTCCTAAATATGAGTCTTTTTTATTAGCCACACCAAATACAAGAATTTTTTTTATTAGCAGTGAACCCCACATGTCATAGACACAAAAATTGTGGCAAGATTCCCTTAGGCAAGCCAAAGTGTGTCTAACAATTTAAGCAACTCAGGTTAGGCAAGTGTGGCAAGTGTGGGAAAAATAATGTGGCAACATAAGACAAACATAGTCACAATCCAAACAGCCCCGTAATTTTTTGTGACATGCATGAAAATTTTGTTAGTTAAATTTATAGTCAAAATTTGGCAAGGTGCATCAAATCAACACATGCAAGTATCAAAAGGGAAGTCACGGCATGCATGCATGCGTTGTACTCCCTCCGTTTCCAAATATAAGTCTTTTTAGAGATTGCAACAAGTGACTACATACAAAGCAGAATATGTCTACTCCTACATACGAAGTAGCCCATTTGAAATGTGTAAAAAGACTTATATCGAGTGCAGTGCTTTCATGTGTCGCGTCAACTCGTACAAGACCGAGAAATTTGATTACTACAACGCCCTCTCCCTCGCGGACTGAGCTCCGGTGCCTTAACTGCACCTGCCTTTGGCTGCATGACAGGAGGCCCAACCACCTGTTGGGCCCACTTGTCATAGACGCAAAGGCAGGAGCAATAAGTAGAAGCTTTCGTTGCACGCTATCCCTCCCGCACTAGGTGGACGGACATGCAGAAGTGGATTCGATACTGTAGAAGAGGGAGTAACATCATTGTTCGTCTTCTCGAAGAGGCGAAGAGCCAAGCGCAACCTGAATGTGGCAGTTGCGAACGCTCGCGTGGTGCGGTTCCTTGGAGTACTAGCCAGGCTCTTGCATGAGACAGAATTGCTATTGTTTAACAATTAAACTCCATTATCCATTGGTTGATACTCATTCTGCATAGGTCCACGCGCTTAGCACCGTTTCCTCCTGGGGTCACCAATGTTTATTTGCTAATTAATAGCATTGCATGCAATGAACTAGCCATTGCAAATCATTAAAAGCATGCACACCTCTCATCTCTTATTGGTTGATATGTCAAGAAAAAAGAAACAAGGTAGAAGTTAATGCACCGCGCCTAAGTGTTTTGGGACTATTTGGTTTTCGTAAGATGATTTACACACCTAGACGGAGGGAGTAGTATAGCCCTGTAAACCGCAAAGGAGTATTTACCTTTCTAGAGATTTCAACAACTGAATAGACTACACCGTGTGCAGTACTCCCTCCCTTCCGGTTTAGACTAGTCACAATGGAGAGTAACATACACTAGTAACATACACATATCTCTAGAATATGTTACTAGTACCTTCATAGTGGGTAGTAACATAAGTGTGGTAACATGCAAAGCTTCATTTATTAGGTTATAGACTCATGTCGCATTGGGACATGTGATGTTACAGTAACTAGCTAAGTTACTACAACTACCTCTCTCCTCATTAACTCATTGCCACATAAGCAAATTTGCTGAGTTGGACTCGATGTTAGGTTGGTCATAGTGGGGAGTAACTTAGACTAGTGTCATATGCATGACACTAGTCTAAGTTACTACCTTCATAATGCAAAGTAACATGATATTAGTGTCATAGATGGCTTCATTTATTAACTTGTAGACTCATCTTGTCTTGGTAAGTGCTACGGTACAGTAACATATTATGTTACCACCTCACATAAATACTTGCCACATAAGCAAAAATTTCTTGGAGTGCGCTATGTTACTAGCTAAGTTACTCCCACTATGACTAGTCTTACTGCTGAAGTTACTCCCACTGTGGCTAGTCTTATAGGGATCAAATCTCAAATCTCATGAACCAAGGCATTTTGCGATTGGAGGAATGTATATCGTACTTTGCAAAACACCCTAATTAAACTCATGCATTAATTACGTAGTTCTCTCATTTTCCTCTCCGCCTTGGTCGCGGTGCACAATATTCAGCACTCCTATATGACTAGCCGCTCTATCTACATGCGGGACATTTCAAAGCATCCGGGCCCGCGTGCCATCCACCAAATCACAGCGAGGTGCTACAGTCGAGACTCACCTGTCACCCCGGGGTGGCCGTCATGACCCGTCATATCACAAAACCCACACCTTTACCAGCAGTGGTAAGGTGGCCTCCAAGTTGGACTGGACGAAGCAACCATCATTTCACTGGAACGCTCGTTCAAGCCCTTTCTTCCCTTTCTTGAAGAAAACCTCACTCTAGGCTACTCACTTCTGCCATTTTTCTTCTGTACCGACTATATTTTAATTCCAAGAATCTTCTTTTTGTGAAGCACCGACCGATTCTCACATCCTATTCTTTTCCCGTTTTCATTGCAATTGTGGTTTCCTTTCGATTGCTTTTTGTTTGTCAGTTCATTGATGGATCCAGGAGCACTAGGCAAAGAGTTTCCGGCGGACAACCCACTGGAGACAGCGATCTCTAGGAAGCGAGCACCGACCAACGAGTTGACCATATTGGCGGGCCAACCCATGGAGACGAAGAACTCCAAGAAACAAGCACTGGCCAAAGAGAGGGATGAGATCCCCCAGTGAGCTGCACAAGGTAAAAAATAATGGCTTATTACCATAGTTGTGGTTTTTGATTATTTGCAATGTGCTTGCTAATATGTTAGGGTTGTGCAGGTGCCGGTGGGCGTCCTTGATGATTCCGATGTCGTGGCCCGTCCTGTTGGCATCGCCCCGAAGATCAATTCCGATGTCGCTGTCCATCCTGTGGACATCGCCCCAGAGATCGATTCCGATGTCACGGTCAGTCCTGTGGACATCGCCCCACAAATCGATTCCCATTCCGATGTCCGTGCTGTGGTCATTGCCCGAGAGATCGATAATAAGAAATAATTGGTCGCGCTAATCCTTCAGGGTAGTTTGCATTGCCCTGTGTTTAATTACTAGAACGATGCATGTTATCAAACCATCTTAGGGCTAGTGCACTGTCTTGTGTGGGCGGATCTTGCTACTTTTGTTTGATAGTGAATCATGCGAACCCTCTCCGAGTTATGGAAACAGATGTATCCTCACCAGCTTTTGATGTAATATATGGCATGCTTAGATGTAAGTTTGAACTGTTTATCATATCAACAGGGCTTGTTTGATGATTCTTGGTGTTAGTAGGCTAGCTACTGTACGAGCTATAGTACTTGCAAAACACTCACCGAAGAGAAACATTGGGGCTGATGAGCTCGTGGTACGCTTATACTTATCCCTCGTCGATCGACCAATAGCCCTAGCTCCTAAAATTGTAGGCTTAGTGATCGATCAGACAATAGTCGACATACATTCAGGCCTCATTTGGTTCATAGGGTAGAAAAATCGTAGCAAAAGTACAGAGAACATGCAAGAAAAAACATAGCAGTGTAGAGACGTACTCCCTCCGTTCCAAAACAGATGACCTAGGCGGGCTAGTTTGGCCTAGTGGGTTTTAGTGATATAACGTGGCATAGTGCCGTCCAGTCTTCGCGTGTGGTAGCAGTATTGCGGGTATAGTAAGTTTCCTAGAAGAAGCGGAATTCAACGAAGTCATGATGGTTCCTTGGTCCAAACAACTTACAGTGGGAAAGGTTGGGCCTGCGATACGACCGGGATAGACCAGGATAATTTTGTGCATGGCAGGTGGACCAGGATGGTCGACGTCCCACATGTCGGCGAATGAAAGTATTATTTCCGATATAGAGGACGAGCAACGAGTATTCATTGTTTATTTTTTATGAAAGCTATTGTCTCCACTACTACGACGGAGGAGTGTGAAACACGGCATCCCAGTGAACTTGGCATGTGCACCACTCCCTCCTTCCTCATGCAATGCCCAGGTTATAGCTTTTTCTCACTTTCTCTCTATCTATTTCCTCTCAAATGTTTTTTACCTTTCTTTTTTTAAGACACAATTGTTTTTATGCCTTTTTTAGAATTAGTTTTTTATACATAGGAGCACGTGTAGAGACGGGCTCTTGCAGAGCCCACTCCTTGACTTTGTCAATGCCTCTCTCTCCTCCACATAAGGAGTACTACTTGTTATGCATGCATGCGGCGTGCAGCTGGCGTCTTGAGGGGCCAGAGTGGTGAGAGCGGGCTCCGGAAGCGGTCCGGACTCCAGCGTAATTTTGGTTTTTACAGTATTTCTTTCTCCATTGACAGGTAGGCCTGCGTAGATAGATAAAGAACACGAGCTGATGAGGCGCATGCGGACTGTTTGACTGGTCAACCAGACAAATACGGAGCTATACGCTGAGCCAGTGACCGTATAATCACCATATCTCGTATACAATGATCAAAGTGAGCTATCAAGACAAGTTCGATGAATGCCAATGCATTTTAATCGGTAATAAATGACCAGGATTGAAGGAGAATCCAAATTTGCTTCGTCTTCTGTCCTTGAGCTCTTGACAAACCAATGCACTATACGGTTGTCCGGCCAGTCCACCCTAGAGCTCTCACCAAGCGTCGTTCATGCCACCGTGCCGCACACTAACCGGTAAGGCAGTGATGGCATCCCGCCGCGCCGAGTTCCTCGCCGCCCACGACCGCACACAAAATGGTGGGGAAGCGATGGCATCGCTCTGTGCCGAGTTCATCGCCGCTCGCGACCTCACAACTATGTGGGAGGAATTTGAAGATGCCAAGGTAGAATGGGCAGTAGAGCAAGAGGCGGACAAAGCCGCACAGAGGGAGCGGAAAAGTCAGAAAGCACTCAAGAAAAGATAGGCCTGCTACCGCAAGAAAGAAAAGGACGCACACGCTGCTGCGGAGAGGTCGGCGGAGATCCAAGCACGGTGGGGTGTCGCCAACAAAGCCGGGAAGGAGAACGACGGCGTCTGGCCAGTATGTGGGAAGTAGTAGTACTAGTAGTTAGTGTGTGTGTCTGTGTCTGAGTACAAGCATGTACTAGTACTACTAGTTACTACTATAGTTTTTAGAGCAAAGTACCAGTACATTAGCCTGCACTAAATGGAAAATTTCCTATCCTAAGCATCAAAATGGCATCTCTTTCTCTATAGAAATTGAGATGCATGTCATCTCACTTCCTATGATTTTCATATTCCTATCCTATGAACGAAAGGAGGCCTCTGTTGGAGTAACTACTGTAGCTAGCAGTACTGCTGGTACAGTAGTTTTCTTCAAGAAGCGGAATTCAATGAAGTCATGATGGTTCCTTCGTCCGAGCAACTTCAAAGTGGGAAGTGGGCCTGTGATTTGATGGCTCATTAGTCATTGTTACTGCGACGCGACGGCCTGGGTGACTCTCCCTTGGAGTTCTGCGTGCATGGCAAGTGGACTAGGATGGTCGACGTCCCACATCTTGGCGAACGGAAGTATTCTTTCCGACATCGAGGAGCAAGGAAACCGCGTGGTATAGTATCACTTCTGATTGGTTCGCAAAAAAATAGTATCACTGCCGATTTATAATTATTTTTGTTTCTGATGAATGCTAGCGTTTCAACTCTTACGACGAAGGTTGCCAAACACGGCACGTGCTGGATGTCCCACACATCAGCGAAAGGAGTGGGACATGAACAGCGTGGTAGAGCCCAGCGTAAAAAAACAGCGTGGTAGAGCGTCTCCACTTCTTCCACTTCTGGGTCGGAGACCACACGTAGTAGTACTTAGTGGTATGAATGATACAAAGTGCGACCTGGAGAGAAAGACACGTCTAGTTGGAAGGTCTCGGGGCATACACGTAAACAAATATAAAAGTTAATATGTGCCTCCAACTAATATAGTAGTAGTAGAGTACTTAGGCACGTACTCCATAACATCACCGTGCATTACACGTACAACATTTAGTGGTAGTACGTAGTAAGAGACAAATGCCACCCAAGAGTTCCCTTCTCGACCTACTTTTGGGTGTTTGGTAGAGTGTATGGAGGGTGCATGAGTCCACACTAGTTTAGCACAAATACACTAGAAGCATGCATGAAGAGAGCATGCATGAAGAGGGAACAACTATGCTGAGACGAGAATGCAACCAAACACACCCTATATGCCATGCATGTTCATACCATTTGTGCCTTTCTACTTCACTTACTGCGCTACATTACTCAGGATCGTACGTCCACTCCTGGGTACATGTCCGTCTCGTAGTTCCAGTCCCACGTGTTCTTCATATAGATGGAACGATCCTTGCATAACATGTGCACCTTGATGCTAGATGTCTCGCGTGTTGGCAAAAGAATAAACAAAGCTCACGTAAAAAAATAGAGTGGAAGAACATAGATTCCGGACGACCAATAAGGAGCAAGGAACCTCGTGGTGGAGCGTCCGCACTCATAATATTTAATATTATTCAGCAATATAAAATTAACCAATCATCTCCACAGTGGTCTGGAAGAGTACAAAACACAGTAGCCCAGTGTAGTTACATCATACTAGTACATGGCTAACCCACGCTATCACCATATTTCTTGGCTTCCGTGCGACACCTATCTCTAGTAATCCAGCAGCCTATATCGCTTCTCCCTCCTCATCTCTATCAAAGTGCGGCGGGCTGGCATTTCTGCCGTCTATTGAGGATGGTTAACTATCACATGTTAGCGACATGCCAAGAGCATTCTAAAAAAATTCCTTTCATGTTCCATTTTCAAAAAGAAAAAAAATCCTTTCACGTACAAATTTGCCTGTATGCTTTGAGCAACTTGCATGTCCTATACTGCTCCTGTTTGATACTCAAACTTAGCTAGAGGTTAGACTAACTCATGACTAACCCTGAACTAACTATAGCCAAAGAGGTGTTTGGGTGACAGGGTTAGATTGACAATAAATGCACTTCATGGAGAGAGAAAAGTGATTTTTCAGTGGTCCCAGTGAGAACTATCTCCAGTTAGCACCTCTTGGGTGGGATATTTTTTTGGTGGGTTCGGTGCAACTTGCTCCAATTTAAACCCTCATGATATTTGAGCCCCAACTAGCTCAAACTAACTCTAACCCATGGATCCAAACAGGGCCTATGGCCAGTCTCGACGTGGAGCAGTCGCGTGCACCGGGAAGCGGCGCTCTCTCGGCCGTCGCGCCACTTCAAACCGGCGCCAGTGAGAGGTCGCCTCCGCTCTGGCCGGGCACTAATGCGGCACCGACGCTCCAGGGCGACGCTGACCGTTTCACGCGGGAAGCGCGCGCTGGCAAGGGAGTATAGGTTTTGAACCGTTTCAGGTGTAGTACTGGTAGTTTGCAAAACTACTCAATTATTGCACTCAGTTTCCTAAGAAATTATGGTAAAAAACATTACTCCACAACCCGCTTCCCTTCTCCTTCCTCTTCCACCGCCCGCACACGTTTGCGGGAAGCAACTGGTCAACCCTTATATAGGAGTGCTAGCACAAAACGATGCATGCATGACCACTAAAATTTCCATATTAAAGCGCGGCTTCGGCAGGAGTATGGCGTATGTTGCTACCTTCGGCCGACCCATGGCTACCGGCCGACGGCGACTAGAGAAGAGCCGGTGGGAGGAATGAATGCAGCTACTGTTTGGGTTCGCCTTCCGGCTCAAATAAATGCGCAGCATCACGTGTACCCGCGGGTGCACAAATTGTAACATACGTGTCTGCTTAAGTGGGCGTCACGTAACTGGTGTGTGTGTGTGAGAGAGAGATTCTGAGAGACAGAGTGCGTGTGTGCGACTCTACTCTTCGGACATGTACTAAACCTTTTGCATCGGGATATAAGTATAATGGTATTTACTTTAGCTAGTGATTTACGTGGCCATGTTAACATGGTTGTGTCAAAAAAATTTCACTTCCTGATCGTGATTTGCGTTATATAATTACAAGCAATATTCTCGTGCATTGCACAGAACATCAATATGCATTTTTTACAAAACACATGTTGTGATTGACCCATGCAGGAGTAATCCCATGTGTAAAAACTAATGATATCTCGCGAATTTTATCGAAAAACTGGTATCTCGAGAATGTCATCGAAAAAATGAAAGATGAGAGACAAGGCGAGGAGGAGTGGAGCGTGGTGGTGACTGGTGGTCAGAATGGGCGGAGGCATGGGAATGGACGGCGCCGGCAGGCGGCAGCGGCCACCATGCATGCTAGATTGTTCCAGAGACTTATTCCTTTTTTAGTTGATGAGCAATGAGGTTGCGGGAGATAATGATGTGGAGAAAGGTGCGGGTATCTTTTGTAAAATTATCATAGTTTGCTTTCTATCCTCAGATATAGATCATACGGTCTGTATTACAAGATGGTAGGCACACCATCACCGCCAACTAGTTTTTTTATAAGGGTACAGATGATAAGTTTGCTGACTACTAAAGTAAAGTGGAATTTGTCCATGTTATGCAAGTAAATAAAGGTGATTGTTTATCATACGGGTAAGGTTGGATGAAGGGTGGTAGGAACAAATGCTCCACCTAGACCATGTGTGTGTGAGATGGAGTCTTAGTGTGTGTGTGGTGTGTGTGTGAGAGAGAGAGAGAGAGAGGGAGAGAGAGGAGAGAGAGAGATGGAGTCTTAGTTTGTGTGTGTGTGTGTATGAGAGAGATGGAGTCTTAGTGTATATGTGTGTGTGTGTGTGTGTGTGTTTGTGTGTGTGTGTGTTTGTGTGTGTGTGTGTGTGAGAGAGAGAGAGAGAGGAGATGGAGTTTTTTTGTGTGTGTGTGAGAGAGAGATGGAGTTTTAGTGTGTGTGTGTGTGTGTTTGTGTGTGTGTGTGTGTGAGAGAGAGATGGAGTCTTAGTGTGGGGGGTGCGTGCGTGCTTGTGTGTGCGTGTGTGTGTGTGTGTCGCGGGGTCCTTTGTGGCGGATGTAATTTAAGTGTGCATGGCTTCATCATAGAGAGGTGATGTGTATGGTAGAGGCCACCAACGATGGGGTGCGAGAGAGAAAATGCTCGTAGAGAGGGAAGAGAAGGTATGTGCGAGTGAGAGGAGTCGACATCGAGAGAACGTGTTTGTTTGAGAGACACCGAGGAAGACTACTATATATCGATGGTGCATGTAGGCGGGAATTAAACAAAGGGATGGTCTTATTGGTTTCGGGGATATAGGGGAAGAGTGAGAGGCGGGGGGGGGGGGGGTAGCTAGAAGGAGATTGTTAAGTGTGAGTGTGTGTTTTACCCATCCAGGCGGAAGTTATGTGCACAAAAGAGGAGAATGATTCGATGTGCGTTAGGATTGAGGGTAATTAACTACGTATGGAGACATAGAGACCTTGAACGTGCATGTGTGAGAGGTATACAAGTATACGTGGGATGTGTGTGTGTGCGCGTGCATGATCGAGATAAAAGAAAGAAGACATAAGTCATAAGATCAACGATATGGGATAGACGGATCGGTATGACAATATGCATGCATGTGAGAATGCAGGGAAGAAGGCCCGACAATTGAGCATGTGTTTTTGTCTTTAAGAGATAGTGGCGTGGGCTGGAGCATGCATCTATGGCGAGCAAAGGGAGTGAGGTGCAACGATTGTGCAAAAGAGACCAACCTAAAAATGCATATGTATGGAGAGACATATATAGTGTGGGTGATAGGAAGCAAGACTCCGTGCGAGAAAGAAATGTTCACGGAGAAACTACAGATAGATACAGAGATGGAGATGCTAGCTAGAGGGACATCCGCTAGTTTGGGTGTTGGAGATGACCGTCGGGTGGTTCAAAGGGTGAAGTTATATATGTGTGTGAGAGGGCACTTGACTGCATGTAGAGAGAAACATATGTAGTGTGTGTGATAGGAATCAAGAGTGAGGGAGAGAAAGAAGGTTGATGGAGAAACAGATAAATAGAAAGATAAAGATGCTAGCTAGTGTGCGTTAGAGATAGGAGTCGAGTGGATCAGAAGGCTGGGTTATGTGTGTGGGTGTGAGAGAGATAGAGAGAGGGTGCATGTGAGTCACATGCAAACAGATATCAGAGAGAAATGAGATCCAGAGAGACGGAGTTTTGTGTCTGCGAGAGAGAAAGATATTTCACAACGAGAGTGATAGCTAGAGAGACATACGAGGGAACGCAAGATATCTCTGGGGAGAGAGGGTGTGTGTGAGCGACATACAAGAGAACAATGGATAAATATGTGACCCTTGGAGACAGAGTTTGTGTTTGTGTGTGAGAAAGAGATATTGAAGAGGAAGAGTTGTAGGTTCTCATATCTAAGGAGCGAAAGACATCTCTGTATGAGGGGTGTGCAAGTGGCACACATGGGAATAGTAGAGAGAAATGAGACCCCGGGAGACAAAGTTTTGCGTTTGTGTGAGAGAAAGAGATTCCACATGGAGAATCATAGTTAGAGACACATAGCAGGGAGCGAGATATACTTAGAGAGAGATAGAGTGATGAAGGTCGAGGGAGAGAGTACCCTCAGTGTGTTACGAAGATAAAAGATCATTGTCGACATACAGGTAGCACGAGAGATACCTGAGAGACGATGAACGCGTATAGGTCCAAAGAGATAGTCCTATATAAGCATGAGTGATAGCTATATGAGACGAATATCTGGATTAAAGGGGATTCAAATATTTAAACTGGAGACCACGACATCGATAATATCATAACGCAAATTGGTGTATCGAACATGCATATTCCTTTGAATTTGGGCACATGTGTAATGTTATATAGTTTATCAATATTGGTGATCCATAGATTCTTCAATAACAAAAAATGCATGGTTTATATGCAATTAATGTCTAAACGGGATTACACTATATGTTGCGTGTGTGAAACACATTATACATGTTTGAGAAATAAAAAAACCCACAGGAAACACACATTAATTGGAGACAGTTAGCGAGGAATGCATACATTGGATTTCAACATAAAGTGGTTTCAAATATTTGAAAATCCAAATTGATGGATACAACCTTATGAATCTGAGATCATTCCATTTGTAAACCATATTTATGTATAAATGGTGTTGTGCTTTTGAAAGTATATATAAAAATGATGTATATAGAATGTAATTCCAGTTGAAAATGGACACCGCCCGGAAAAAAATAGAATACAAACAAGATTCGAATTGAGTTGGCACGGTAAATGTGCACTCTGCAAAATTTGAACGAAGCGGGGAAAGTCGCAGTAACCGCCCGAAACCAAAATCTGCGAGATGGAAATCACTGCTGCCTATCCCTGCCACGTAAAGCCTACCTGCTGGATTTCTATAGGTTTTGATAGGGGTAGGTTTGTAATTTCACCCAAACATGATGTAACCGCTTCTCACCCGGATTCATACACAGTGGGCGCCAAAACACAGTGTGTCCTCGGCCGAAATCGACTCCCTCCCTGATTCATATTCATACACGATGGTCGCCAAAAACAAACTCTCGTCGGCAAATATTCTGTGTATGCGAGATTACCGTCCTATCCCCAACCGACTAATGTTGCTGTGATGTAGTAGAAATTTGAACCGGGGTCTAAGTTTGTAAATTTCCTCGCATTTGAGACAAGCGTGCCCTGAATACATGGTTCCCCCTTCCTCTCTACCTCCCTTTTCCCCATTCGTACTCTATGGGCGCCAAAACACCCTCTCCACCCCACCCTCCTCCGTCCGCCGTCGTCCGCCACCCCATCCACCATGCCGGAGCTGATACCCCGACGCCGCCGTTCATTACAAGAGATCGACCTCTCTCATCCACGGCTTCGGACCGGGATCCTTGAATCCCGTCCTCTCGCTTCATCCTCGCCGTCGTCCACATTGCCAGAGCCGCTCCTACGACCGTCTCGTCCACCGAGCCCCGCCGCCACCGTCTGCCCTCCTAGATCTGCTTCCACGCTGCCAACAGCCATCGCTACCGCAGCACCGTCAAATTCTCAGCAGATGCGTACATGGCGCCGCACCAGAGGCGGTACTCTTTCGTATCTGCTCAACTTATTTATTGCAGGAAGAAAATAAATCGCCACTGCTTTACTCTGATTTCTTGTCTTGGTTGCGAAGTTGCCTTTGTCCGGTTTGCACCTTCAGATCTGCCATGGCACGCTCAACACTATACTCCCAATGCTTATGGTTTTCCCCTTTTATATTCCACACTAGTTAAATCACAATAGACTAAATTTCAAAATTGGGCCAGTCAATTTTTCAGAGCTCGCCGGAGTTCGCCGGTGCGATCGAAGGGGCTCGGGGTGGTTCTGGGGCATCGCTGAATGAAGAAAACTCGACGCAGGTGGGGGTTGGGGTGGGGGTGGGGGTGGGGGTGGCAGAGGAACATAGGCGGTGGGGGCCGGTGGTCCGGCCGGCGGCCCGTGCGGTGTTTTGTATGGGAAGAATCAGAGACAAGGAAGAAGAAGGCTTGGGAGACATAGGATCTTCATCCAACCGCCTGAAATGGTCGAGAGACAGCTGGGAGTTGCATTCTTAATGCGCTCTGGTTCATCATGTGTGGGCACTGCGCAACCAACATTTTATTACCCAAAATCTGCTTGCTCTTCTTTACCATGTTCGATAGAGCTGGCCTATACGTGATCGATAGGCTTTCAATTACTAGCGGCAATACAACACCGTATTTTCAAGCCAGTTCCACTTTCCTGATTTATATATCGTGGTTATGTACACTATGATCTGCCTAGTTGCTGTGTGCTCTTGTTATCATGGTTTGGCAATAAACTCTCTATACAGTATATTATGAACCTATCATCTGCCAGCTATCCTTACTTCTGGAGCCTATTTTTTGTGTACTTGTGCCAGATTATATAAATGCACGCACCATATTACAACACACATGAGCTCTCTCATCAAAATCCAGTGATAGCACACAAGTGTTTACAGGGGCGCCCCTATATTAGAATATCATCTGCATTACAAAGATAATCTCACAACTATTTATGTTTTCATGGTTCTCAGATATTATACGCAATTACAGTGAATATCAGAATCCGTGCATCAGAAGAATATTGTGGAACACTGCAATGACTTACAAAATTGGCACCAAGGCATTGAGTGCCATTCTGGAAGCAATGAAATTCGTACGCTCCCCACCTATTGATTCTTGTTCAGAATATCATCCTAATGACTATTCTAACCTCTGGGAGTCAAAGGCAGATGGCCTTTCCTGTTCACCCATCAAGGTGCCTGTTCTAATTTGGCAAGGTTTTATTGATTACGCGTATCTTGCATATGTTGTCTTGCATTTCTTTTCCTTGGTTGCACCGCCATCTGCTTAGTTTACTCATCATATAACTCGAGATGCCATGCCGATCCATTATCAATACATATTACATCTGTCATCATACCATGCTTTTCCGCTCAAATGTTGTTCTTGTGCATCAGACATCAAAAAGGAAGAGCGTGATTGCCGAACCTGAAGGAGCACCAGCAAAGTCCTTGAAAAATGTGGTGGTGCCGGAGAAATCAGACAGCGCCCCACTTATATTGGCTGTACCACCAGTGACACAAAACGTAGGACCGACTCCAGCAGACTGTACCCATACTTCACTAGCCACACCACTAGCCCCACCACACAGGACCTGAACTCCAGCAAAAGGTATACCGATTTCATTTGCCATAGCACCAGCCGTACCACAGAAAAATCCCACTCCAGCAAAAAGTACAGCAAGTCCACCGGTCGAAGACCTATCCCAACTGCAGAGACGGCCAATTCCTGTTGACTGGAACCCCATTCCATTTATTCCCAGTTTAAAAGACAATGCTTTCAATGTTGTTAGGGACTACGTGCATATATTCCCATCATGGGAAGATTATAGTGAAGACAAACACCATTTTCACATCTTCCTGTCCAACTTACGTGTAAGTGCTATTATTCATGGTAATTATTTTCCTGTTTTTTCTGCTGATCGAACACATCAATGATTTACATTACATTATTGTAACTAGGCGAGGGTCAATCTGGATAGTCATGACGAGCAAAGCTTGCTTGTGCTTTTCAAGGAAGCATTGCAGCAGTATCGGTGTTACCTGAGGAAATCACACTTTGATGGCAAGTCTATAAACGAATTTCCGATGAAGTCTCCTGTGCTAAATTTAGAAGACATTTAATGGAAAAACCTTGTTATGTACTGGTCTCGTTCCCAGGATGAGGTACTGTCTATGAAATCACATGACAATTTGAACTTCTACTTTTCCGCATGTGCCTTATGGATCTTTTTTGCAGGAAATCTGCTCGAAGAAGAATTCCGCTTTGAAAAGAACGACAGGATATCGCAAATATACTGCCCGCTGCTTTGCTCTTGTTAGTACCTGTTGTCCTGTATCACTGTACTTGCATGCATACATGGTTCATTATGTGACAGCAGTATGCATGATAGCTTGCTTATCAATTGTTCGCTCCAAATTATCTAATATGTATGAATGGTTACATTAGTGTAGAATATATCCAATGCCAATGAATTTTTTTTGCTCTGCATTGTTCTTATAACTACATGCTGTCCTTTATCAGTGTACTTATATTGACAGGTAGTTGTTCATGTACCATCACTCTGCACCTTATTTTCCTTTGCCCTCCATTTTCTACACATCAGATCTATATTTACTCTTACCATAAGGTTGGTACTGAAGAAGTTTAACTGTGCATTGCTATTGGCTGTGCGTTTTGCCTGTATCGCTGCACATACATTTATAGCTACTTGGTTATGTAGCATCGCTCTTCATCTTATCTTAAATATTCTCCATTTTTTCGTATATTATCACATCTATATTTACTCTTAACAAAATGTAGAATAAAGGCAATGCTTATGAAGAAGATTCTGTGCTAAACTTATTGAATTGCCCCCCCCCCCCCATCAGCATGGACAAGGGCTTGATAGAGCCTGTCTTCACTAGTAATGTAAGTTTGTCCTTCTCAAGCCTTCAAACTTTGTTGTGTATATTTGGTTAGGCATGACTGCAACAGCTGTTTATTTTTGGTGTTTGCATCAAATTGCATGTTTAAAGTTTATTATGTAGTTCATAAACAAAAGTTTGTCCTTCTCAATTTAAGTTTTCAGTTGTACAACCAAGTTCCTTCTTCATACCATGCAAATTAAACTATACAGAGCAAGTGACCTTCTTTTGCACTGCATGTATGCTTCTGTTCTTCCTCCGTAATCTAGTGGTGTGGTCAACCTACCCACTGTAGCACAATGTCATATTCTGCAATGTCTTAACTATGAACAATGTCATATCATTTTACTATTATTTAAACCGTCTCTTTATTTGCCAATCTGAAATGGGATAAATTGACAGCACACTAACCATTGATACTTATGAGTTCTTGATCTGTAATCCAGTGGTGTCGTGAAGCTGCCAACTCCTTCACAATGTCATTTCCTGCCATGTCTTGACCTAAACAATACCATATTGTGTTAATGCAATTTTAAACTGTGTCACTTTATTCGCCAGTAAGAAATGTGATGAATTGTCAGCACTGATACTTTTTTGTGCAAAACCTATCATATGTCTGCTTGTTTATCTTTCAGAGTGAGGAAGATATAAGTGTTGAACAAGCGCAGTCTCATCATCTTGCTCAGCTGCTTGCGCTGCAGCTCCCCAGCAGGGCTAAGCTTTCTTGAAACTCTGTTGAAGTGATGTCGGTTTTGTATATTATTTTGTCGGCGTGTTTATTTGCACTGGTGGCGATCTTTGATGCCCAGTGTATGTAATCTGCTGTCTGCTTGTGCTTTATTATCATAGTGGCGAACTTTGATGCCCAGTGGGTGTAATATGCCGTAATTTCTTTATTGTATAGTCTAGGTTTTTTCTTATTCATGATGCTACAGTTATTTTACTGTATATATATATATCCTGTCTTCACCTAAACCGGCCAAACCGCATAATCGGGCCGTCATGCAATCACGATGTATGATCCGCATCATGGGCCCCGTCAAACAGGCCCACTAGTAGATTCGGGCCTTTAATAGGCCGAGTAACCCCCGGCCCTCTTTTCGCAAGAAAACTCAATGGGCTTTTAGGAGGCTGAGAAGTAGGTTGGGCCTGAAACGTGTCGAATAGCTCACGGGCCGGCAGCAGCCCGAAATGGACCCCGGCCCATGATTGTGCGAATCAAATCACGGGCTTTTAATAGGCCAAAGTTGTCTCGGTCCTTGTTTGTCCCAATCAGATATCGGCTGCGAGCAGGCCGGATGCAAACCGGGTCGTAGTTAGGCCCAACTATATGACGGGCTTTTAACAGGCCGAAATTAATATAGGGCCGAAATGTTAAACGAACCCTTAACAGGCCGAAACTAATATCAGGTCGAATTACTAAACGGGCCTTTAACAACTGGCCCCAAAAGCATAGCGTCCACTTAACCGGCCGAATCTGATATGGGCCATAATTGAGCCCAAAGCCTCTTAAAGGGTCGGACCTGATCTGGGCCGTGATTTGGCCCAGAAAGTGGGAGGCTTTTAACGGGCCGGATCTTATATGGGCCATTATTAGGCCCGGAACGTGGCAGGCCGTTAATGGACCGGATCAAATATGGGTCGGCATTTGGCCCAAAACATGGCAGCCAGTTAATGGGCCGGCCTACTAGGGTCCTCAAAATCTTGTGGGCCTACAGCTAGGCCGGCCCATTAATGTCGGCGAAATCTCGTGGGCCTTTAGCTGGGCCGGCCCATTATGGTCCGCAAGAATTTTGTGGGCCTTTACCTGGGCCGGCCCATTATGGCACACAAAAATCTTGAGGGCCTTTACCTAGGCCGGCCCATTATGGCCCGCGAAATCTTGTGGGCCTTTAACTGGGCCAGCCCATTATGGTCCGCAAAATCTCGTGGGCCTTTAGCTAGGCCGGCCCATTATGGTAATCTTGTGGGCCTTTAGTTGGGCCGGGCCATTTAAATTTGTTGGGCCATGCCACGTGTCGACGTATCATAGGCGCCTTCTGTCCAGTGAGTGGACGACATCTGTCCCAACGATGAGCCGACACGTGTTTCCTCTAGCCAATGATGATTTTACACATGGAAAATCCCCATTGGTCGGGGCTGTTAACGGGTTATTAGATCCAAAACCCGACCCGATAGCTTAACGATGTTCCGTTACGGTGGATGCCACGTGTCTGTCACCCTTGACGAAAGCACTTCTGTGACGCGCGATTTATCGTCATGGAAGTGGACACTTCCATGATGATAATTTTGGTAATGTCATGGAACACTTCTACGACAGCACAGGTATGAATATCTTGATTCTGTCATAAATTTGTCATGGATGTACATGCATGACAAAAAACGCGACCTACTGTGACAAAAGCGTATCATCACAGAAGTGTATTTTTTTGTAGTGTTATTACAACTCTAGACTTTTTATGTGTTCATTATGCACCAATCAAATCCACGTAGTCAACTTTCAACCCTTTGTGCCTTCAATTGCTATTTTTCATGCATTTACTGATTTGTTTTGAGCTAAATGACCCAGAAATTGAAAAGCAATACAAATGAACTATGAAAAGGTTGAAATTTGGCATGGTATCATCATTTCACCCACAAAGCATGTGCAAAAATGTAGAGAGGGTTACGGCAAAAACTAGATGTACTTCATGTACAAACTGGACACTCTCTTTCAAAGTATCAGGGTTTCGGACCAAAACTCATCTGTTACAAAGGCACTTCATTTTTTAAACTTATTACAACTGCAGACTTTTTATGCATACATTATGCACCATTCAAAGCCACATCGTCAACTTTCAACCCTTTGTGCCTTCATTTGCTATTTTTCATGCATTTACTGATTTGTTTTGAGCTAAATGATCCTAAAATTGAAAAACACTACAAATGAACTCTCAAAAGGTTGAAACTTGGCATGGTATCATCATTTCACCCACATAGCTGAAAGTGCGTTATATAGACTAGAGGGGGGTGAATAGCCGATTTTTGAATTCTTCACTGAGGAATTTACGGGTGAGGAAATTCCTAAGCGAAGAACTACTTGTAGCGGAATAAGTACTCAGATGTAAACATAACAGAACACAAGCATGGTCATCATGATGAAATGAAGACAAGCACAGAGTACAGAAAGTGTAAACACAGGATAACACAGGATGAAGACAAACAGACTGAAGAAATTGAACTGAAGAAATTGAGGAAGTCTTCAGTCAAAGTCTTCAAACCGATATGAACAAGTACACAACATAGTTACGAGGAAATGAAAGGGTTGAGGAAATAGAACCAATAGGCTTGGTGAAGACAATGATTTGGTAGACCAGTCCAACTGCTGTGACAGTTGTACGTCTGGTTGGAGCGGCTAGGTATTTAAACCTTAGGACACACAGTCCTCACCGTATTCTCCTTGAGCTAAGGTCACACAGACCTCGCCCAATCACTCGTGGTAAGTATTTAGGTGACTTCCAAACCTTCACAAACTCGGTCACTCGACGATCCACAATTCCCTCTTGGATGCTCAAACCATGACGCCTAAGCATCTGGAAGATGCACATTCTTCAAAGGTAACAAGCATCGGATCCACGCAGGATCAATCTCTTCAGTGATGCTCAATCACTTTGGGTTTGTAGGTGTTTGGGTTTGGGTTTTCCTCACTTGATGATTTTTGCTCAAAGTCCTCGGAGGATGGGATGCTCTCAAATGACAAGTGTCAGTTTCTCTCGGAGCAGCCAACCAGCTAGTGGTTGTAGGGGGCGGCTATTTATAGCCTTGGGAGCAGCCCGACATGATAAGACATAAACGCCCTTCAATGATATGACTATAAGGTGGGTAGATATTTTGGGACAGCTGGCGCGTAGCACAGCCGGTCGGAATTTTGAGTATCAAATACCTCAGGGCTATCATGTTCCTCACTGTGGAGGCAATCCGCACTGGCGAATTCCTAACTCCTGAGTCAGAACAAATTCCTCAGCAACCAGAAGAACTTCATGTCTGTCACTAAAGAAATTGACTGAACTGTATGAGTTTTCCAATGGCTTCACTCAAAGGGATTGTCAGGTGTAGGATTTGAGTTGGGCATCACATGGAAATTTTTCCTTAGTATTTCCTCAACCCCCTTTAACAGTACGGTGTTTCCTATGACTCAAGAAAGATAAAATGAAACTACGAAAACAAAAGTCTTCACACTTAATGTTCCTCGAATGAATACCAAGTCTTCAAGGTCACACCAATTTATTCACTTTCAAAGTCTTCAGAAATCCAAAATCTTCAGTCGAAGATATTCATTTTTAGGGGTCAACTTTCTCTGTAAATATCAAACTCCTCATAGACTTATAGACATGTGTACACTCATAAACACATTAGTCCCTTAACCTATAAGTCTTCAATACACCAAAATCACTAAGGGGCACTAGATGCACTTACAATCTCCCCCTTTTTGGTGATTGATGACAATATAGTTTAAGTTTTCAACGGGGATAAACATATGAAGTGTAAATACTAATATTGAGGAATTTGATGGCAAGATATAAAAGAACTCCAACTGAAGATGTGCATAGTGAGAAATTTGCTTTTGAAGCAATGCACACTTGAAGAATAGAATCATGGAGATCTCCCCCTATATCTTGTAATTCATGCACGCATTTAACATATGATATGAAGAATTTGAAATGCATGATGAAATATGGTGACTGATGTAATTCAGCATGCGTGCATTAACATTAATGAGGAATAGGCAAAAGTATCAGACCACCATAGAGTTTAAGTTTACAACTCGATCGAATAGAGTCTCAGAAGAACGAGAGTTGTAACTTAGCAAAAAAACACCCATATAGATAGATCCGCTTGAAGACTAACTCAGATTTCTCCCCCTTTGTCATCGAATGACCAAAAGGCTCGAAAAATGAGGACTACCACCCCTGAAGAATATCATGATGATGAAGGAGCGCCGGCGTTGTTGGGGTCGTTTGTTGTTGAAGGGCTTGCCGCAGTGTCGTCCAAGTCTTCACACTCGTCGGTGTCGCGTGATGAAGAATAGGAACTGTCCACCAAGGAAGGAACCTTGACCTTCTTGTATTTCTTCAGTTGAGGTGCAGACCAGTCAAAATCCTCCTTGAGACCCATTTGCTGCAGATTGTCTTCACCATATAGATGTGACAAAATAGCCCAGGTGCGACCGAAGACTTCATGGAGGTAGTAATGGTTTTTCTTCACTGCATTATGTGTAGCAGTCGTGTTGTGAAGAATAGAACCAAACTGACGCTTAACCCATTTATGGTTTTGATCCACCTTCTGGTGAAGACTAAGAAGAAGCTCACGGTCAGTCATCACTCTTGGAGCTGTGGCTTGTGGATTTGGCTTTGAAGCATTAGCGGCAGAGTCATGAGTGGCAGACTCATCATTGGTGGAGTAAGATGCAGCTTTGTGAAACTAACCATCCAATGGACGAATGCCTTCATCAATAACAGCTGGTGCCTTGCCCTTTTCATCAGTTGAGGAATATGCCCTTTTGAGGACTTCAATGGGGGGCAAGTAGCTGCAATGGTTGAGAGTGTCAGCCTTGTAGTTGAGCGAAGACCTTGTTTGAATGAAACTCATAATCCAAGGTGCGTAAGTCTTCAAATCAAATGGAGAGAGTGCAACATTTGCCAGAGTTCTCATGAAGAAATCATGATAGTTTACAGGAATGCCATGCATGATATTGAATAGCAGATTCTTCATGATGCCAACAATTTCCTCATTAGACGAGTCGTGGCCTTTGATAGGACTCAAAGTCTTTGTTAGAATGTGATAGACTGCTCTTGGCACATATAGAAATTCCTTCACGAGGAATTTTGTCCTTGGGACTTGACGGGGCTTCAGAGGCTTCATAAGCACTTGCATGTAATGAGAAGTGAGTTCAGGCTCCTGGTACAGGCAGGGAGCTCCTTCAAGGGGTGGACTGATGGGAAGGGCGTGAAGTATTTCAGAGGCTGGTGCCTTATAATGAGTGTTTTCGGTCATCCAGTCCAATACCCAAGTGTTGATATCATTAGCATCGCCTGTGATGTGCAGGGTCACATAGAATTGAAGAATGACCTCTTCATTCCAATCGCAAATATCTGTGAAAAAGTTGAGCAATCCTGCATCATGAAGCACACTGAGGACTGGGGTAAAGCAAGGCAGTGATTCCATGTCCACATGAGGAATATGCTCGTGGTCGAAGACTATGTCCTTGTTGAAGAGCAGTGAAGAATAAAAATTGGCCTGGCTGGCAGTCTAGAAATGCTTCCTTCTAAGACGAGCAGAGTCATAAGGATTATAGTTAGTGAAGAAAACATGCTCACCAAAGAAGTCATCAGCCTTGAATTCATGTTTCTTCGAGGGCTGAGGAGTATCAGTCAATTGCATCACCACCTCAGGAATCGCAATCTCAGGTTTCACATGCTGAGGAATTTCAGGTTCTTCTTCAGTGACAGCCTGGGTTTTTAATTCTTCATTAACATTTTCTTCAGCACTAGTGGATGGAATCTCTTCATTGACAGATGGGGTTGCACGAGGTTCCTCAGATCCCATTTGTACTTCAGTATTGACAGGGGACTAAGGAATTTGTTGAAGAGGTGTGAACAGAGGAGAGTTTGGGTGCTGAGTTTCCCAAAAGTCATCATTCAGCACAGGAGTTGTACACCCAAATGTCCACATCTTCTTCTTCACTCTTTTCCTCAACGTCAGCCTCTTCAGTAGTGAACTGAGGCATGGGCAATGAGACTATTGGGGTTGAAGGGATTGCATCCGCTTCAATTTCTTCATCCAACTGCTCTAATGAAGCAGCAGAAGGAATCTCTTCATCTGATTCACTTGGAATCACATATTCTTCATCAAAAGGAACAAGGTCCTGTGATTTGCATCAACCGGATTCATAAGAACTGGTCTTGGTCTTCTTCACAGCTACACGCTCTGTAGCCTTGGTCTTCTTCACATCTGATGCAGAAGGAAGAATTGGAGTTGGGGTAGTTGCAGGAGGAGCAGAGGAATTTGGTTCATTTACTTCAGGCTCAGCGGCGGAAGCTTCAGCTGGCCTGACGGTTTCTTTAGGCGCAATACTAGTTGTTGCCCTGGCAATTTCTTCAGCGGCTGGAATGCAGTCATCATCCCAGGTACTCTGCGTTTCTTCAGCAGCCTGATTGTCATCAGCGGTGCTGGCATGTTCTTCAGTCGGCTGAGCAGATGCCTCATCTTGAGGATTTTCTTCTTGCGATGGGGCTACAACATTGGAACTAAATTTCTCAGTTAAATTCACAAATCCGACTTTGGCTCCAAGCTAGTCAGCTCGATACACGTCAAATTAATCGCTTAGTTTCTTGATTTCAGATTGAATAGTGACAAGTTCTTCAGTTGTCATAGAGACAGCGTTTTTCTTCAGGAAGCGCTCCTTCTTGTACTGCGCTTTCTTCAACTGCCTGGCCTTTTGAAATTTCCATTTTTCTTCTTGAATGAAGGCAGTCAGCATATGACTTTGGCCAGGAGTCAACTTGAAATCAGGCATAGGAGTGTTGGGGTCCTTGTGCCAGAGATCAATGTAATCAAGGATCAATCTTGGATCCAAAAGTAGAAGCACATTTGTGCCTTTGGCTCCAGAGGCCTTGAGCTGCCTGTTTCGGATGATTTTAGCAAGTTCATCATCATCATCTTCATCTTCATCAGACCGCACTTGAAAGGGGACCTGCTTATTGTGAGGACTTGGTCGAGAGCCTTGTCCAGCAGTGGCCTTTTTCTTCAGCAGAGAAGGGCCAGTTGATGAATTTGGTGGAGCTGAAGAGCTAGCAGAAGCTCCTGAGGCGATAGATATGCCTGTTGTCCTTTGGCACGTGGCGAGATGCACAGGTGCTGAGGATTTTGTCGGAGGAGCTGAGGACTTTGGAGGAGCTGGAGCAGCTTGAGGAGTTGGCCGTGAGGGCTTTGAAGAATGTGGCCATGAGGGCATTGCTGAGGAACTTGGCCATGAGGGCATTGAGGGTGAAGCACTTGGCTTATGAGCAGGCTTCTTTGACATGGCCTTCTTTGGCTTGACAGCAGAGGCCTCAGCAGTAGTAGTAGCAGCAGCAGCTGAGTTTTCATTAAGTTTCCTCACTGCCTCCTTAGCTATTTTGGCTAGCTTGGCCTGGCGCTTGGCCCATTCATCAGGATAGTCCTCACCACGCTTGAGGCTGGTGGGATCAGCTGCTTGGCCAGGTGCCAATGGAGGTCTTGGGCATGGAGGATTTAGAGCGAATTTCTTCATATACTTGGGAGTAACATATCTGTACTCCCTCCATTCCCATGCCCATCTCCTGTCAATCTTTTGAATGCGCACCTTGCTCTGATTTTTATCCTCCTCAGGGAGTGTGCAGTACCCAGCATAGATGTCATCAGGGATCTCAAATGTTGTGTTGACCTCAGGCCTCTTTCCTTCCTTCTGTGGCTTCTTACCGTCAGCCATTTTCTTCAGCTGAGGAATATGAACAACAGAATTTCTGAAGAGGTGTGCAACTTTTCTTTCAGGAACGTTGGAAATGAGTTAAGTTGATGAGAACCTAGTGATTCAGCAGCGGACATGAGTACCTGTGAACAGAGTATAGTTGTGAGGAATTTGGAGAGGTCATATGCGTTCTCAGAAGTTTTTCAAAAAGAACAAGTTTGAGGAATTTGACCAGATGAGTCTTGAAGAATTTCACTACGTGTTCTTTGTCTTAGGTTCCAGAGTTGTATATATCAAAAATCTACACAATTGAGGAATATTGTAGAAAAATGTTGCTTAGAGAAAAGGATCAAGAACAGATGACATGAGAGGTGTTTAGTGTGTGAAGATTTTAAGAATCAACACCTTTGAAGATTTTGTAGAAAACATTCGAATCAAAGAGGGCAGTAAAAGTAACTTTTAATTACACTTGATGAAGAACACGACGAACTGGGAAGTGCAGATGTGAAGTTCGTCAGTTCAGATCTTCCACGCCCTAACTCGGCAGAGGAAGACAGCTACGGCGGCGGCGGAGTGAAGAAATCCGCAGTCAACGCAAGTACGACGGTGACGAGGTCGAGGCAGTGAAGCTCTTCCTCACCGGCGACGATGAAGTAGCAGCGGCGCTAGGTTTTGGAAAGCTCAAGCGGGAGAGAGGTCGAGCAGAGTAAAAACAAAGTGAGGAAGGGGAGGGGCATTTATAGCCAAAGTGAAAAATTGTTTGCCCGAAGAATTTGGACAAACGTGCCCCTGACCCTTCTCATTCGCTTGACATGTGTCACCCACGTACTGAGAGGTGGCGACCGTGTAAGATCGTGGGTGAATAGATAAGTATTATCGAGGGATGCGGAACAGTTAAGGCAGCAACAACCGAAAATTCAGATAAGATAAGTTTTAAAAGTTCCGTTTGCAAATTCTTCAGCTGACAAGGACACAGTGAAGATTTTGAACGAGTTTCAAATATAATGCACATGAAGAATTTGTGAATAGACTGGTTTGAGTTTAGCATAGAGGGGGAAGGGTCCGATCACATTCACTTAGTAGAAAAAGGCAACTTGAAGAAATAGCAATAAGTGAATGTTGTAGAGGACATAAACTCATATACATATATAGCCAATGAAGAAAAACGATGGAAACAGTGAAGACAATGCAAAGTTGAAGAAAATGAACAACTGAGGAATTTCAAAAACTGAGGAAAAACTCAATTGAAGATTTTCAACTTGTGGTGGTGGCGTAACCCACCGTGTAAGAATGATGATTTCAGACACTGCATACAATTGTCGTAGGGTTCTGAGAATCAAATTCTTCGTTAATTTCTTCACACTTAGAGTGTTAGTCTTCATTGATTTAAGAAAAACGTTTCTTCGCATGTTGCACATCTAAGTCATCAATTTTGCATAAGTGTTAGAATGTGTGTCCTTTTCAAAGAACATTCAAATATTCTAGGATATTTAGCTCACACCTCAACTTGCTAAATCTCTTCTCATCCAAGGGCTTTGTGAAGATATCGGCTAGTTGTTCTTCAGTCCGTACATGCTTAATAAAGATGTCTCACTTCCACACATGATCACGAAGAAAATGATAACGAATTTGAATGTGCTTTATCTTGGAGTGCACACGATCACCAGCATAGTCAGATTTCGAATATCCCATGAGATCAAAAGCAGAGCCCTTGGGGTACCATAATCAGGGTGTAGGTGTGTGAGTTAGATATCGAAGAATATGCTTCATAGCCTTATGGTGTGATTCCTTCGATGTAGCTTGAAATCGGGCACACATGCAAACACTAAGCATAATATCTAGCCTAGATGCACATAAATACAATAAAGAACCAATCATGGAGTGGTATACCTTTTGATCGAAGTCAATTCCATTTTCATCAGTGCATAGATGGCCATTGGTGGGTAAGGGAGTCCTGGATTAGGGGGTATCCGGACAGCCGGACTATAACCTTTGGTCGGACTGTTGGACTATGAAGGTACAAGATTGAAGACTTCGTCCCATGTCCGGATGGGACTCTCCTTGGCATGGAAGGAAAGCTTGGCAATACGGATATGTAGATCTCCTTCCTTGTAACCGACTCTGTGTAACCCTAGCCCCCTCCGGTTTCTATATAAACCGGAGGGTTTAGTCCGTAGGACAACAACAATCATACCGTAGGCTAGCTTCTAGGGTTTAGCCTCTCTGATCTCGTGGTAGATCAACTCTTGTACTACCCATATCATCAATATTAATCAAGCAGGAGTAGGGTTTTACCTCCATCGAGAGGGCCCGAACCTGGGTAAAAACATCGTATTCCTTGTCTCCTGTTACCATCCGCCTAGACGCACAGTTCGGGACCCCCTACCCGAGATCCGCCGGTTTTGACACCGACATTGGTGCTTTCATTGAGAGTTCCACTGTGTCGTCGACATAAGGAAAGGATGTCTCGCCTCGTCTTTAAAGACAGCACTACCGCTGGGGGAGCTTTGGCTGTCGGCCAAACTCTCCGACCAGGTGGTTTCATCATTACCGCCTGTTCGGCTGCTGTGCGAACGATGACTTCTCGGGTCATCGAAAACAGCCTCCACCTCAACTCGGAACTCGCCGAGCAGATGGATCCAATGGAGCTCTCTTCCCTAAACGATCTCTTGGATCACATCGCCGCCTTGGGAGTCGCTATGGACTATGATTGGATTGGGCTTAAACCCGATCAGATTAACTCTCCACTGGTCACCCATCACATTGCGCTGGTGGAGGAACGATGCGCCGACCTTTCCTCTATCTTGAGGACTAACTATGTCCGGATTCCTGAGCCCTCCGAGCCGGATACCCGTATACGGGAGGACACCACCCAAGCCCTGAACCTAGAGTCAGGCAGTGGGCCAGACTTATCGGGCAACATCCCAGAACCCGAACTTCCAAGATTGGAAAGTCCTCGGCCCCTAGGTCTCAGATCGGGTGAGGTTTCGGATTCAATTCCACCCAAACATAAGCGATCTTTCCCACATCAGGCAAGAGCCCCAGGAAATAGTACATTATTATTGGGCCAGATTCCTCCTTGTAATGAACAAGGTTAAGGATTGTCGCGAGGAAGACGCAATCTCATTCTTCTGCAATAATTGCACGGACAAGGCAATCCTTAACGCCATAAGTCGCCGTAAAATTACACGCTTTGCCGACTTGGCGTCCATAGTACGAAAGTACTGTGCGATGGAAAGTGCCTGGAAAACCGAAATAAAATTTTGGGACAATCCGGCCCTAAATAGGAACCCAGTCTGAAATAAAAGGGTGCATTATCACAAGACACCCGGGTTAACTACCAAAAAGCAAAAACCCTCTACAGGGCATGGAACCGTACTGGAGGGATGTCTCAATGGACCCTGCAAAATTCATAGTACAGAGGGCGCCATACCAACACATAGCCTTATAGCATGTTGGATACTCCGGCAGGTAGCCAAAAGTGGCGAGGAACTTCTCATCCCAGAAGCCACAGAGCACCATCCCAGGGATAACAATATGGTATTAACAGTCTTTGAGACCTTCGCATCAAATAATAGGCGAAAGCGAACACTCCGCAACCTTGCCGAAATCTACCACGTGGCAACAATAAATCCATGGAGTGACACAGCTATTACTTTCAATGCCAGTGACGAACCTAAATTCCGAACAGCCCGAGGACCAGACGCATTGGTCCTCAGTCCAATTGTGGACGGCATTCGACTCACCAAGGTGCTCATGGACGGCGGCAGCGGATAAAACCTCATCTATGAGGAAACCCTTCAAAAAATGGAAATAGACTGGAACCGCATCGAGCGAAGCAGCACAACCTTTATAGGAATAATCCCCAGTCGGGAAGCGCGCTGTACAGGCAAAATCACACAAGATGTGGTGTTCGGCACGCCGGAGAACTACAGGTCCGAAGAGATTACGTTCCAAGTGGCTCCGTTCAGTAGCGGATACCACGCCCTTTTAGGGCGGGAGGCATTCACGATCTTCCAAGCCATACCCCATTACGGGTACATGAAGCTCAAAATGCCCGGGCCCAACGGAATCATCACTCTCGCTAGTGATCCGGACACAGCACTTCGCGCCGAAAACAAGACAGCCGCACTGGCCCGCGAGGCATTATCCGAAGCTCTTGCGGCCGAGGAACTGACTGCACTGCGCTCTACGGTGGACAGGGACGATGTGATACTTGATAAGAGATCCAAGTCCACCTCCTTTAAACCAGCAGATGAAATAGTCAAATTCCAAGTCCATCCAACGGACCCTACAAAAACAGCCTCCATCGGGGCACAATTAAACCCCGCCGTAGACGCCGCAATACGAGAGTTCCTGCACGAGAACTGGGACATTTTTGCCTGGCATCCTTCAGATATGCCAGGAATCCCACGCAGGCTGGCCGAGCACAGCCTCAATATTCTAAAGGGATTCAAGCCTGTCAAGCAGGCTCTTCGGCGTTTCTCTAAACCTAAGAGACAACCTATGGGAGAGGAACTAGCCAAGTTATTGGAGTCGGATTCATTTGAGAAATAAAACACCCGGACTTGCTAGCAAACCTGGTGATGGTACCAAAGAAGGACAAATCCTGGCGCCTATGCGTCGATTTCAAGGACAACAACAAGGCTTGCCCAAAGGATCCCTTCCCCCTCCCCCGCATCGACCAAATTATCGATGCTACCACAGGACACGACTCACTGTGTTTCCTCGACGCATACTCCGGCTACCACCAAATTAAGATGGCGGAGCCCGACCAAACCGCAACGGCATTCATCACACCATACGGCCCCTTCTGCTTGAACACAATGCCTTTTGGGCTCAAACACCGGCGCAACATATCGGCGCATGATTCAGACATGTTTGGCGAACCAGATCGGCAAAATAGTGGAGGCATACGTAGATGATGTGGTCGTCAAAACCAAACATGCCGACTCCCTAATGGACGACTTGAGGCTCACATTTGACAACCTCCGAACATACGACATCAAGCTCAACCTAGAAAAATGCGTTTTCGGTGTGCCAGCCGGAAAGCTCCTGGGCTTCATTGTATCCAGCAGAGGAATTGAAGTAAATCGGCCAAGATCTGAGCTCTGTCAAAGTTGGATATCCCAACGGACCTCAAACAAATCCAGAAATTAACCAGATGTGTGGCGGCTCTAAGCCGCTTTATCTCCCGCCTGGGAGAAAAGGCATTACCCCTTTATCGCCTCCTACGGCGCACCGAACACTTCGAGTGGACGGATGCCGCCACAGCCGGATTGGAAGAAATAAAGGCCATACTGGAAACCAACCCAATCCTGGCCGCGCCAAACATTGGCGAACCAATGATGTTATACATTGCGGCAACTCACCAAATTGTAAGCGTAGTGCTCGTCGTCGAACGAGAAACGGATGGACATAAATTCCCCCTACAAAAGCCGGTCTATTATGTATCCACTGTCCTTACTCCATGCAAGTCACGGTACCCGCATTATCAAAAGATAGCATACGCGGTATTCATGGCATCTAGGAAGCTGCGACACTACTTTCAAGAGTGTTCAATAACAGTAGCCTCAGAAGTGCCACTTAATGATATTATAAACAACCGCGACGCCATGGGCCGGATTGGCAAATGGGCCATTGAGCTCCTCCCGTTCGACATAACGTACAAACCACGGTGATCCATTAAGTCGCAAGTATTGGCCGACTTCGTCGCCGAGTGGATGGAAGCTGAACTCCCTAAAGAGTACGACGCATACTCCAATTGGATCATGCACTTCGACGGCTCCAAATTGCTGGCTGGTCTGGGGGCCGGCGTCGTTCTGACGTCCCCAACCGGAGATACAATCCAATACGTACTCCAGATAATGTATACAGACTCCAACAACGCAGCCGAATACGAGGCCCTTTTACATGATCTCCGGATGGCAGTATCCATGGGCATTCAACGCCTGGAGGTGTGGGGGGATTCGAACCTCGCAATATCCCAAATAAATGGAGACTTCGATGTCAAGGATCCGAAAATGACGGCCTATCCTAACGCCGTCCTTAAGATGTGAGCTCGGTTCGAGGGGCTCGAATTTCACCATGTGGCCCGGGAAAACAATCAGGCGGCACACGTCCTCGCACGCATCGGTGCAAAACGCGATACGGTCCCCCCAAATATCTTTTTGGAAAGGTTGTTTAAGCCATCCGTGGTATGGGAAGGAGACACTGGTAACAATAGTCCGGACCCGGCCACAACGCCCGATACTGAACACTTTGACATAATCAGAGGCTCTGCCACCGAAACAACACTTTCAGCCCACGTAATAATGGCCATCATCGCCCCATGGACAGAACCATTCCTTGCCTACTTAACTAGGCAGGAACTCCCCGAGGACCAAAATGAGGCACGCTGCATAGTGCGGCGATCTAAAACCTATAGGGTCCATGAGGGAGAGCTTTATAAGAAAAGCACCACCGGAGTCCTTCAAAGGTGCATCTCCGAAGAGGAAGGGCGAAAGCTGCTGGCAGAAATTCGCGCCGGACTCGGCGGACACCATGCTGCAGCCCGGGCACTTGTAAGCAAGGCCTTCTGTACAGGGTTTTACTGGCCAACGGCCCGGGCAGATGCACAGGACTTGGTACAACGTTGTGTCGGTTGTCAGCTCTTTGCAAACCAAAGCCATATGCCACCCACCGCCCTCCACACAATCCCCATTACCTGGCCCTTTGCGGTCTGGGGGCTTGACAAGGGTGGACCCCTTAAAGGAGGAACCCACAAGAAAAAATACTTGCTGGTCATGGTGGATAAATTCACCAAATGGATAGAAGCCAAACCTGTTAAAACAGCTGAATCCGGACCGGTGATAGACTTCATATTCGGGGTCGTACAATGTTATGGCGTCCCCCACAACATCATCACTGATAACGACACGAACATCACTGCCGACAAGGTAAAACTCTGGTGCAAAAACATGGGCATTAAGCTCGATTATGCTTCCGTCTATCACCCACAAACTAACGGTCAAGTCGAGCGAGAAAATGGTCTTATCATGAGTGGCATCAAACCCAGATTAGTGCGGTCCCTAAAGGAATCTAACATGCACTGGGTAGAGGAGCTCGACTCCGTACTCTGGGGGCTGCGGACCACGCCAAATCGTACTACCGGATACACACCCTTTTTTATGATGTACGGCGCAGAGGCGGTTCTGCCCTGCGACATAATTCATGACTCACCTTGAGTGCGCATGTACGAAGAAAGAGAAGCCGAGCACGATCGGCAGGACAATCTAGACACCCTGGAGGAGGAGCGCGACGTGGCAAAAGCCCGTTCCGCATTCTATCAGCAACAGGCTCGAAGATACCAAAACAGAGAAGTACGGGCCAAAACTTATAACGTTGGTGAACTAGTTCTACGCCTACTGGAGAAGAAAAAGACCAAACTCGAGCCCAAATGGGAGGGTCCCTTCATCATTGACCAAGTTCTGACCGGCGGAGCGTACCGTCTGCGGGCTGCATCGGATAATTGACTTGAGCCGAACCCATGGACAGCAAGGCTCCGAAGATTCTACGCCTAGCGTCGGACTCTGTGTTCGTCTCCTTCCTCTGTTCATTTTTTGCATATACATTATCTGTCCTTTTCTCTCCTTCTTCTTTTGTTTTTCATGATGCCTTCAAGGGCTAACTTGTGCCTTGCCTACACACCATTGACGCGCTAGCCGTGCTCACTATACCTGGGGGATTCTGACACAGAAGCTTACTTATTTATCTGGGCTTCATGCCAAGCACATGTGTCATGCTTCTGCATGTACCTTTTCTTCGCCATTATATGCATCGATATGACTTAAGTTTTGGCCAAGCTGGGTTGCCTGGCTCTTGTATTTATGCCCTACGTTCTCGTTAATTCGGCTAGGGCATAAAGGGAGCACCTCTGCCATTGTTACTGCCGGGTCAGCCGATGTGTACCTCGGACTGGGTGAGGCCGAAAGCTAGCGTTCTTAAGGGAATATTCGGTCGGTGAACAAAAGATGATTTTTACTTATTTATTTTCCATATGTGCCCCCAGATGTTTTTCCTGTGACTCTTTCCGCAGTACGGACATGCACTTTAGGGCATGCGTACCCAGGGAAAGGAACCCCTAACGGAACTATTCTCCCTGGAAGATGTTTCTTACTAACCATGTAATATAACATAACTAGTTGGGCACTTGTCTGTTCAAGCACCAATGACCCCTACACCTGGTTTCCATGCATGCCCTGGTTCTTACATAACCGAGAGTGTATTTGGATACACTTCGGACTATCGGGTCCAGAGGTTGAAGCGAAAAGGTCCGCCATGACAAAGGATCTAGAATTTGGCTAGAAGGCATTATACATGTCACTTTAATTACATAGTCACTTTAACTGACTAAATTCCTCTTCTATACCATCCAACAGGCTGTCTAGCCTACAATCCTGCTGGCAATACTTTGCAGCCAATTCTACTTGCTCGTACACTAGGCTAACAGGGATCTCTTTCCCATCAGGCCCCACAGGTCCGACCTCGGCCATGTGGTTTGGGTCAGCCTTGGTATACCGCGTCTTCACCATGGCCCAGGCTTCCCTGGCACCTTGACGGTAGGCCGATATCTTCCATAATCGGAAGCGCCACCGCGCTCCCTTAAGCTTCTCCGCAAGCTCTCCAAGGCCTTCGGGCACGGAGACGGATGGCCATAAGGCCTGGGCAATGCCTTGCATCACCTGTTGAGCTCGTTCGTGCAGTTGTGAGAGCTCGGGTAGAAGATCACCCACAGACCCGGGAATTTCATTCGCGGGACGACCTGTTAGCATACCTACAGACATAACTCTGTTAGTCGGCTTCTTCGCCGAACTCTTCTTAAATGTTCGTTCAAGCACTTACTGAAAATGCCGCGTCGAAGCCGCTGATTCTCCTTCACGGAGTCCGATAGTTGGGCACGAACATCCTTTAGTTCCACGCTCAGCTGGGTGTTAGCATCCTGGAGATTATTTTTCTCCTGCCTTACTTTCGTAAGCACGCGCTCGCCAGCCTTTAGCCGGCGTAGGAGATGTTGCTCATCCAGATTTCCTCCAGCGTCATCTGCAATACTTATTGTTAGATTTGCATAAATGCCGCACTCTATGGTACATATCATTTGAAATACGTATTACCAGAGGGGGGTCTTCTTGGACTCCTCTTCTGCGGCCAGTGCGGCCTGAAGTTGGGATTTGCACTCTTCAAGCTCATGGGACAATTGGGTATTCTTTTCTGTAAGAACCTGCATAACAAATGATCCTTAAATCAGTTATTCTAACTGTTTCAAGTCTCAGGGGCTGCAGCTATATATAATCATCAAATTTTATCAACCGTATATCCTTTACATACTGGTTCGTGGCTCTGGCTAGACCATTTTGAGCAGCATGGAGGTACGCGTCTCCTGAGTTGAAGGCATCAAATGCCTCTTGGGAGAAACAAGCGTCACGGAGAACGGCTCAGCGACGCCTGTGCTTCATGGCGCTCTCCACCTCAGAATTTGTGGCGGATATTTTATCCGCGTCCTCTGCCGGAGGAGCATCCGGCGTGCGCCTCATGTTCGCTTCCGCTTCCGTGTCTGGCCCTGGAGCCCGACTGGTTGAGGCGTGATTGGCGACCTCCCCGGATATAGTCCGGCGAGCGTTCTTCTTCCTAGAAAGCACGGGCGTTATTATGTCTTTAAAGACAATACCATGGAGTGAGGTGACACATCATACCTCTGCGCCGACGTCTCTGTCCGGACCGCGTTCCTTTTTAGCCTGCCTGGCTTCGGAGCCCCTTGTTGGCTAGTCGCGCGGGCTCGACATAGCGTCCCAAGGGCCGTCCCTATAAAGCGCCATTGGTATACGGTAAGTAAAGTGTGTAAAGGAAAATCCTTTTCAAAAATGTTGGGACTTTGGTCTCACTCACCTGCGAAGCTGGGAGTAGCCCAGGGTAGTCGGCCGTAATAGCCACCAAGGCGTCTTCGCTGCTTAATTGGTAAAATACCCTGTCAATCAGCTCCACGGATATGTCAGAATCCTCTTTGAAGGCCGGGTCTAGGGACCACTCAGGATCCTCCGGTTGTGGAGGTGGGCTGTTGATCTCCCTTACAGCCTTACGTAGTTCCTGCGAGGAATTCGTGAGATAAAATATTTAACTATGGGAATATGGAACGGATGGGCATAAAAAATGGTGGCCTACCCAGCTCAGAGGATTGTACATGGAAAACCCATTTGGTGGCTTGATGCGGAGGAATTCCTCTTTCTCTCCCTTGTACAAACCGGACAAGATTTTTGCTAGAGTAGCGGTCGAGTACGGCCCCTTGCGGCCGCAGCGGGTGGCGTCATCTTCCCCGTTGAAATACCACATGGGGTGGCCTCGATATTGAAGCGGCTGCACCCCCCGCATAATGCATATTGCCATGACTTCGGTCATGGTCAGTCCCGATTGAGCCAATACCTTTATCCGGCCCATCAGGTAAAGAACGTCTCTGTCATCTTCCTCCTGGGGGCTCCGTGGCCGCCAGCTCAGGCGCTTCTTCAAAGGAGCATTATCAAACTCGGGAATGCCGATTCGGATAGGATCCGGAAGAGGGACGTCTTCCATATAAAACCACTCTGAAGGCCAGTCTTCTGATGCCTTGTTCGGGGTTCCGGATAGGTATCCGGTCCCGGCGATGCGCCATACTTCAGCTCCGCCCACCTGATATATTGACCCCCTCTATGAACGGGGCACAAGGCAGAACAACTTCTTCCACAGTGCAAAATGAGCCACGCAGCCCGAGAACAGCTCGCAAAGGGCTACGTAGCGAGCGATATGAAGTACGGAGGCAATGGTAAAGTTATGCAACTGGAGGCTGTAGAACTCCAGGAGCCCTCGGAGAAACGGGTGGATTGGAAATCCGAGTCCCCTTAACAAATAAGGAACAAGGCATACCCGCTCTCCCTTAGAGGGGTTAGGAAGGCTCTCTGCTTGCTCCCCGCCATTATAGGTGGCGAGCCCGGCTCGAACCTGGACCATATACGCTGGGGGAGAAATCCCTGGGTCTGAAACTTCACTAATTGGCTGTGCGGGACGGAACACCTCTCCCAATCTCCGGGTTTGGGGCTGGGGGAACGAGAGGAGGAGCTGCGCTGACCGGCCATGTTGGAATGGATTTTTTCGGGCGTGCTCCGATGAATGCTCGCTAAGGGAGGATGGTGTGGTTTGGATCTGAATCCTCGTCTCTTTAATAGACGGCTCATTTGCATAGCTAGGGGGTAAATGTAAAAACACCGTGGCACCTCACATTCTCTTGACACGTGGAAGGTGGCTATTATTGGGCATGGAAGCCAAGGAGCGCAGCATTTACAAGAAGCCGGACACTATTTAACATGTATTCGGAATTTGGAGAAGAACCCGCCTTGCAATGCCGAAGACAATCTGTGCGCCGGACTCATCTTCATTGAAGCCTGGTTCGGGGGCTACTGAGGGAGTCCTGGATTAGGGGGTATCCGAACAGCCGGACTATAACCTTTGGCCGGACTGTTGGACTATGAAGATACAAGATTGAAGACTTTGTCTCGTGTCCGGATGGGACTCTGCTTGGCATGGAAGGAAACCTTCGCAATACAGATATGTAGATCTCCTTCCTTGTAACCGACTCTGTGTAACCCTAGCCCCCTCCAGTGTCTATATAAACCGGAGGGTTTAGTCCGTAGGACAACAACAATCATACCGTAGGCTAGCTTCTAGGGTGTAGCCTCTCTGATCTCGTGGTAGATCAACTCTTGTACTACCCATATCATCAAAATTAATCAAGCAGGAGTAGGGTTTTACCTCCATCGAGAGGGCCCGAACCTGGGTAAAAACATCGTGTCCCTCGTCTCCTGTTACCATCCGCCTAGACGCACAGTTAGGGAACCCCTACCCGAGATCCGCCGGTTTTGACACCGACAGTGGGCATGGGAATTTTGACCCCTTTGCAATCTTGCAGGCCAAATTTCCTCAGCATCCTTGAGGTATTTCTCCTGACATATAAATATTCCATTGAGCTGTTGACGAATTTGAAGACCTAAGAAGAATTTCAATTCTCCCATCATAGACATTTGATATTCTTCACTCATCATATAGGAAAATTCATCACTGTAACGTTGGTCAGTGCAGCCAAAAATGATATCCTCAACATAAATTTGGCACACAAACAATTCACCATCATAAGATTTAGTGAAAAGAGTTGGGTCAAGTGAACAGGGTTTGAAGCCTTTCTTCATGAGGAATTCCTTCAAAGTATCATACCATGCCCACGGGGCCTGCTTGAGGCCATAGAGGGCCTTATTGAGTCTGAAGACTTTGTCAGGATGCTTTAGATCTTCAAAACATGGGGGTTGAGCAACATATACTTCTTACTCAAGCTTACCATTGAGGAATGCACTTTTCACATCCATTTGATATAAGGTGATATCATGATGGTTAGCATAAGCATGTAATATGCGAATAGCATCAAGTCTAGCCATAGGTGCAAAAGTTTCATCGAAATCAATTCCTTCAACCTGTGTGTAGCCTTGAGCTACAAGTCGTGCCTTATTCCTCACCACAAGGCCATTTTCATCTTGCTCGTTGTGGTAGATCCACTTTGTGCCAATGATATTGTGCTTGCAAGGATCTGGACGATGCTACCTCTTGAGCACTGTGTTGGTTTTCCCTTAAAAAGCAAAGGGTCATGCAGTAAAGTAGCGTAAGTATTTCCCTCAATTTTTGAGAACCAAGGTATCAATCCAGTAGGAGACTACGCTCGAGTCCCATGCACCTACACAAACAAATAAGAACCTCGCAACCAACACGATAAAGGGGTTGTCAATCCCTTCACGGTCACTGAGGGAGTCCTAGATTAGGGGGTGTTCGGATAGTCGAACTATACCTTCAGCCGGACTCCAGGACTATGAAGATATAAAGTTGAAGACTTTGTCCCATATCCGGAAGGATCTTTTCTTGGCGTGGAAGGCAAGCTATGTGTGCGGATATTCAAGATCTCCTACCATTGTAACCGACTCTGTGTAACCCTAACCCTATCCGGTGTCTATATAAACCGGAGGGTTGTAGTCCGTAGGACAACCATCATCATACACAATCATACCATAGGATAGCTTCTAGGGTTTAGCCTCCTTGATCTCATGGTAGATCCACTCTTGTACTACCCATATCATCAATATTAATCTAGCAGGAGTAGGGTTTTACCTCCATCGAGAGGGCCTGAACCTGGGTAAAATAAAGTGTCCCTTGTCTCCTGTTACCATCCGACCTTGACGCAAAGTTCGGGACCCCCTACCCGAGATCCGCCAGTTTTGAAACCGACATTGGTGCTTTCATTGAGAGTTCCTCTGTGCCGTCGCGATCAGGAAGGATGCCTCTTCCCGTCTTTAAAGACGGCGCCATTACGAAGGGAGCCTTGGCTGTCAGCCAAACTCTCCGGCTAGGTGGTTTTCTCGCAACCGCCTGTTCGGCTGTTGCGCCGACGGTGACCTCCCGGGTCATCGAAAGCAACCTCCACGTCGGCTCAGAACTCGCCGAGCAACTGGATCCGATGGAGCTCTCCTTTGTAAACGAGCTCCTGGATCGTATCGCCGCACTGGGCGTCGCCACAAATTACGACCAGGTTGGGCTTAAACCCGATCTGAGAGAAATTAACTCTCCCCAGGTCACCCACCACGTTGCTGTGGTGGAGACACAATGTGGCGACCCTTCGTCTATCTTAAGGACTAGTTACGTCCGAATCCCCGAATCCTCCATGCCGGATATCCGCGGAGGGGAGGATACAATCCAAGACCCGAGCTTAAAATCAGGCAAATCGGATAACATCCAAGACTCCGGATCTCAGAATCCGGAAGTTCTTCGGCCTCCGAACAACAAACTGGGCGAGGTCTCAGATTCAACGACACCTGCCCACCCGATCTTAAGCGATCTTTCCCAAATCAGGCAAATGCCCAAAGAATCAGTACATCATTACTGGGCCAGATTCCTCCTGGTTATGAACAGGATAAAGGACTGCCGCGAGGGAGACGCAATTTCAATCTTTTGCAGTAACTGCACGGACAAGGGAATACTCAACGCCATAAGTCGTCGTAATATTACACGCTTTGCTGACCTGGCGTCCATAGTACAAAAATATTGTGCCATGGAAAGTGCTCGGAAAACCCAAATTGAATTTTGGGATAATCCGGCCCTGAATAGCAATCCCGTCCGAATCAAGAGGGCGCACCGTAGTAAGGCGCCCGGATTAAAAGCTAAAAAATCAAAACCCTCTAGGGGGCATGGAACCGTACTGGAGAAGTGGCTAGATGGACCCTGCAAGATTCACAGTGCAGAGGACGCCACCCCAACTCACAGCCTCAGGGCATGTTGGATACTCCGGCAGGTGGCCAAAATTGACGAGGACCTCCTAATTCCAGAGGTCGAAGGAAACCAGCCCGAGAATTTCAGTTCAGTTCTCACAGTCTTTGAGACTTTCACATCAAATAACATGCGAAATAGAACACTCCGCAGCCTCACTGAAGTCTATCAAGTAGCGACAATAAACCCATAGACTAATACTGCTATCATCTTCGACGCGAGTGACAAGCCTAAAATTCGAGCAGCCAGGGCACCAGCCGCACTGGTCCTCAGTCCCATAGTGGACGGCTGTCGCCTCACAAAGGTACTCATGGACGGAGGCAGTGGATTGAACCTCATTTACGAGGAAACCCTCCAAAAGATGGAAATAGACTGGAACCGCATTGAGCGAAGAAGCACAACCTTTAGAGGAATAATCCCCAGTCAGGAAGCGCGCTGCACCGGAAAGATCACACTAGATGTGGTATTCGGCACGCCGGATAATTACAGGTCCGAACAAATCACGTTCCAGGTGGCCCTGTTCAAAAGCGGATATCACGCTATACTAGGACGGGAGACTTTCACAATTTTTCAAGCCATGCCCCATTACGGGTACATGAAGCTTGAAATGCCTGGGCCAAACGGAATTATCACCCTCGCTAGTGATCCGGACATAGCACTCCGCGCCGAGAACAAGACAGCCGCACTGGCCCTCGAGGCAATATTCGAAACCTTAGCGGCCGAAGAACTGACTGAGCTGCGATCCATGGTAAATAGGGATGACGTGATACTCGATAAGAGATCCAAATCCACATCCTTCAAACCAGCGGACGAAATAGTCAAATTCCAGGTCCACCCAACGGACCCCAATAAAACAGCCTCCATCGGGGCACGACTGAACCCTGATGTAGACGCCACACTGCGAGAGTTCCTACGAGAGAACTGGGACATTTTTGCTTGGCATCCCTCAGACATGCCAGGAATCCCACGCAGTTTGGCCGAACACAGCCTAAACATCCAGAAAGGATTCAAACCTGTCAAACAGGATCTTCGGCGTTTCTCCGAACCAAAGAGACAGGCTATGGGAGAGGAGCTAGCCAAGTTATTGGAAGCTAGATTCATTAGAGACATAAAACACCCGGACTGGCTAGCAAACCTGGTGATGGTACCAAAGAAGGACAAATCCTGGCGCCTGTGTGTCGATTTCAAAGACCTTAATAAGGCTTGCCCATAGGATCCCTTCCCCCTCCCTCGAATAGATCAAATCATCGATGCCACTGCAGGACACGATTCGTTGTGCTTCCTCGACACATACTCCGGTTACCATCAAATCAAGATGGCAGAATCAGACCAAGCCGCAACAGCATTCATCACACCATACGGCCCATTCTGCTTCAACACAATGCCCTTTGGGCTAAAAAACGCCGGCGCAACATATCGGCGCATGATTCAAACATGTCTGGCAAACCAGATCGGCAAAACAGTGGAGGCGTATGTAGACGATGTGGTCGTTAAATCAAGACATGTCGAATCTCTGGTAGATGACTTGAGGCTCACATTCGACAACCTCCGAAAATACGACATTAAGCTCAATCCGGAAAAATGCGTTTTCGGCGTTCCAGTCGGAAAGCTCCTGGGCTTCACTGTATCCGGTAGAGGAATTGAAGCAAATCCAGCTAAAATCCGAGCTCTGTCACAATTGGATGTCCCAAAAGACCTTAAACAAATACAGAAACTCACCGGATGTGTGGCGGCTTTAAGCCGCTTTATCTCCCGCCTGGGAGAAAAGGCATTGCCCCTTTACCGCCTCCTTAGGCGCGCCGAACACTTCGAGTGGACAGACGCTGCCACAGCCGGACTCGAGGAATTAAAGGCCATCTTGGCAACAAACCCAGTCCTGGCCGCGCCGAACACTAGCGAACCCATGCTATTGTACATTGCCACAACCCATCAAGTTGTTAGCGCAGTACTCGTCGTCGAGCGGGCAACGGACGGACACAAACTCCCCCTTCAAAGGCCGGTTTACTACGTGTCTGTCGGGGTGGACTGTGTCCCCCGCGAGCACCTATGGGGCCGGAGCCCCTTTCGTTGTCCGGTGAGGGGGGCGGAGGGAGCACAGAGAGCAGATCGAGGCGAGCACACGGGCGGTTTACCCAGGTTCGGGCCGCGATGGACGCGTAAAACCCTACTCCTGCTTGGTTGTATTGAACTGGGGAGCTCGGGAGCTTGGAGAGCTAGCTGCCCCGAGCGTATGGCTGTCTGGATCCCAAATCTCCGAACCTCGGAAACCCCGGAACCCCAGAATGTCCGAACCCCTTCTACGTTGCACACGGGCCTCCTTTTATAGCGCAAAGGGGTCACCGACAGGTGTCAACGTAAGAGAAAGGGGTAAAAGTGTAAAAGGGGTGGTAGTTGTAACAGTGCGGGAACGGTGGCGCTACAGTGCGGCACAGTGTTATCATACCTACTTCTGACGGTAGGGGACAAGGGCATTAAATGCCCATCACGGTCGCCTGGACAGCACCGAGGCGGACCGTTAGGTGCGCCACCGCTCGCCACGGTAGTGGCTGCATGCCACCGCATACCCCAGGCTGCGTGGTGCCCCGCCACGTGCCCTTGGGGGAAGCCCCGGAGCGACGCGTGGGCGGGCGAGCCGGAGCGCAGTCCTGAGGTGGCGATTTCCCGCGGCAAGTGGCTTGCCGCGGGGGTCGTCTTCCTGCGCCTGATAGCTTGCCGGCTATCAGGCCTTGCCGGGGCGCATAGCGCGCCGTGGTGGGCTTCTCTTGTGGTGCCTGGGTTCGGCCTTCCCGACAAGCTCCTCTTGTCGGGGTCTCGATCTTCTGTCTCGTATACTTTGTTCTTGGATGGCATTACATGGGCTCAGTCGTCCCGGCAAGCTCCTCTTGCCGGGGTCTTGTCTTCTTGGCCCGGCAAGCTCCTCTTGCCGGGGCCTTGTCTTCTTGGCCCAGCAAGCTCCTCTTGCCGAGGGCCTTGTCTTGAATGCTTGGTCTTCTCTTGGTTCTTCCTGGGCGGGCCTTGCCGCAGGGTGCTACAACTGCCCGTGCACAAGTCTGGGGTACTAAGGTACCCCTACTTTAGTACACCGACAGGAGCCCCCGGGCCTGGGCCACACACGGTGCCGAGCGTCGTTGGGCCAGGCCCTAACAGTGCACGGGCGCGCATGGCCTTGGTCGCGCTGCTCCTTAACTCCGCACCCGTCGCACCTTCCCCAGGCGGCGCGCGCTTATCGCGGCGTCGTGGGGGCGAAACGCCCGTTCCCTCTTTAAGTGGAGGGAGGTGCGGAGGCGCGGCTCGATAAATGAACGGGGGTGAGGCGCGGCTTTCGAGGCGTCCGTTCCCCATAATCACGGGATAGGGAGAGGTCGTCCCACCCGTCGCCTCGGTTCTGCGCGCCCACCACGCGGTCCTCATGCACTCGGAGTCGCGGCGGAGGAGGTAGGGAGTCGGGCCGGCGCGGGTCGATGCAGTGGGTCGGCCCCAGTCGCCTGCCCTTCCCCCGCTTCTATTGGAGGAGCGAGGCGGCCGCGGTCCCACTCCGCCCCTTTATAAGGAGCGAAAGGGGGCGACGGAAATCCGCACTCCATCTCCTTCCTCCTTCGGCCCGGCAAGCTCCTCTTGCCGGGGGCTTGGTCTCCTCGGGCGGCCGGAGTGGCGAGGCTGGGGAAGAGGAAGAGGCTGGCGGCAAGGCCGCTGCCTCATCTTCCAGCTCTGCCTCCGGCGCCTCCGTCTTCTTCAGCCTCCGGAGACCCCCGGGCGGAGCCCCCGGAGCTTCTCTTGGTGCCTTCTGCCACCCGTAGCTCATCTAGGTGCCCCTTTCGCCCTCTTCGCCTACTTGCCCTACCTCCTGAGGAGAGAGACAAGAAAGGGGTTACGGGCACCTTATCTCTTTTCAGCTTGTAAGCCTTCGGGCCTTAGTCGCGTTTAAGCCTTGTAATCCCTCTTTTCATGTTTTTCATTCTCTCTGAACTGTACCTGAGTGGAATGTTTTTAATGAAAAGGGGATGTTTGCCGGATCATTTGTCTCGCGGGTGGAAACCGCGGTAAGGAACGAATCCTTTACATCGTTAAGATAGACGGTTTCTCGCCCGGCAACAGGCCCAGCCGCTCCCCCGCACTGCTCGACCTTTCTCACGCCCTTGGCGGAGGCGGGGAGCAGGCGGGTTCCGGCCCCTCGCTTCCCTCCCTCTTGCTGCCGCGGCTGCTATCGAAACGGGCCCCAGGAACACGCTCTGGGGCTTGTCGCTAAGAGAGCACGGTAGCTTTCCAGGAGGAAAGGAGGCTTTCAAATTCCACAGTCCATAAGAGAATGCATGATGAGGGATGCAAAAACTTATCTGAGGTTGCAGCCCCCGGCGACTCTGGCTCGCCGGGGCGTAGGTGTTGGCTCGTCCTTCTCCTCTTCCTTGTCCTTGAGCGGCCCGGCAAGGACATTCAATTCCTGCGAGCCAAAGGGAAAGGACGGAAAAAAGACGCGGACTCGACCTCTAAGTTAGGGGTTAGCGACAGTTAGGAACTGACAACCCTAACCAAGGACGAGACTCTGACTCAGCATGCGTGCTAAAATCTAGGGCGCCAGCGCTTCTTTATCTTCGGCCAGGGGCTTCGCCTGGCTTTGTACGAGGGCTTAAATGCAACATCGGCAAGGCCTGCACAAACCGGTGGTTGCCGGAGCGGATCACGGCAACCGCGCCTTATGGGCGAAACTTGCGAAGATGCTCTATGTTCCCAGGAGTTGCTCACTGGTTGGCCTTCTTCGGTCTTGAGGCGGACAGCGCCGGGCCTCGCGACTCGTCTCACCCGATAAGGGCCTTCCTGCTTCGGCGTCGACTTGTTATAATTCTTGGCCGACTGAACGTGCCTAAGAACAAGGTCGCCTAACAGGGCAACTTTATCTGATGCCAGGGGCTTCGCCTGGCTTTGTACAAGGGGTTACATGCAGCAGCGGCAAGGCCTGTACAAACCGATGGTTGCCGGAGCGGATCACGGCAACCGCGCCTTATGGGCGAAACTTGCGAAGATGCTCTATATTCCCAGGAGTTGCTCACTGGTAGGCCCTCTTCGGTCTTGAGGCGGACAGCGCCGGGCCTCGCGACTCGTTTCGCCCGACAAGGGCCTTCCTGCTTCGGCGTCGACTTGTTATAATTCTTGGCCGACTGAACGTGCCAAAGAACAAGGTCGCCTAACAGGGCAACTTTATCTGGTGCCAGGGGCTTCGCCTGGCTTTGTACAAGGGGTTACATGCAACAACGGCAAGGCCTGTACAAACCGATGGTTGCTGGAGCGGGTCACGGCAACCGCGCCTTATGGGTGGAACTTGCGAAGATGCTCTATGTTCCAGGAGTTGCTCACTGGTACGCCTTCTTCGGTCTCGAGGCGGACAGCGCCAGGCCTCGTGACTTGTCTCACCCGATAAGGTCCTTCCCACTTTGGCGTCAACTTGTTGGAATTCTTGGCCGACTGAGTGCGCCGAAGAACAAGGTCGCCCTCTTCGAGACTCCTGGCCTTGACCTTGCGGCTATGGTAGCGTCGCAAGGCTTGCTGGTATCGAGCAGCTCGTACCGCAGCCTGGAGACGTCCTTCCTCAAGGAGCAGCGCGTCATCTTGGCGCAGCCGCTCTTGCTCGAGCTCGTCATAAGCGAGCACCCGAGGAGATCCGTATACGAGTTCCGTGGGGATAACTGCTTCCGCTCCATAGACTAGAGCAAAGGGTGTCTGTCCGGTGGCTCGACTCGGTGTCGTTCTGATTGACCAAAGAGCCGCCGGCAGCTCCTCAATCCAATTTCTTCCGCACTTGTGCAGCCTGTCGAAGGTCCTGGTCTTGAGTCCGCGCAGCACTTCAGCGTTGGCCCTTTCTGCTTGACCGTTGCTCCTGGGGTGAGCAACCGAAGCGAAACAGACCTTGGCGCCAAGATCCTGGGCGTATTGCATGAAGGCGCGACTTGTGAATTGTATCCCGTTGTCGGTGATGATTCTGTTGGGGATTCCGAAACGGCAGACGATCGACCGGAAGAACTTGACTGCTGACTGCGCGGTCACCTTCCTCACTGGCTCCACTTCTGGCCACTTCGTGAACTTGTCGATTGCAACGTACAAGTACTCGAAGCCCCCGACGGCTCGGGGAAAAGGGCCGAGGATATCGAGCCCCCAGACCGAGAAGGGCCAGGATAAAGGGATTGTTTGGAGAGCTTGAGCTGGCTGATGAATCTGTTTTGCATGGAACTGGCACGCTTCACACTTGGTTACTAGTGCAGTTGCATCTTGGAGGGCTTCTTGCCAGAAGAACCCTTGCCGGAAGGCTTTCCCGACAAGTGCTCTTGCGCCAATGTGATGGCCGCATATGCCTCCGTGTATCTCTGCCAACAGCTTCTGTCCGTCTTCCCTGGAGATGCACTTCAATCTGACACCGTTGAGTCTCCTTCTGTACAGCTCGTTGTCCACGAACTGGTACATACTTGACTGCCTGGTGATCTTCTCCATCTCTTCTGGGTCGTCGGGAAGTTCTCCAGTTTGCAGAAAACGGACGATCTGTTGCGCCCATGCCGGAGCCCGGGGCTCGACGGCAAGGACTAAAGGCATGAAGGCCGCTGCGGGGACCCCGGCTTCTACGGCGAGAACCTCTGGTTCCGCCGGAGCCGGTGATCCCCCGGCAAGCTTGCCGGGGCAAAGCTTGTCGGGAACCCCCGCTTCAACTGGACAGATCCTCGGATCCGCAGGAGCGGACTGTTCCTCAGCGTTCAGTCTGCTGATCCGCTTGCCGGAGCAAGGCTTATCGGGGACACCTGCTTCGACTGGACGGATCCTTGGATCCGCAGGAGCGGGCTGTCCCTCGGCGTTCAGACTGCTGATCTGCTTGCCGGAGCAAGGCTTACCGGGGACACCGGCTTCGACTGGACGGATCCTGGGATCCGCAGGAGCGGGCTGTCCCTCGGCGTTCTGGTTGTTGATCTTGGGGACCTTGGCGGCGGTCTCAGGAAGGTCCGCCTGCAAGTAGTCACCGGAGACCAACTTCCTTTTCTTGGACTGCCCAACTGATGGTGTAACGGATGGTTGAGTCAGCTTGAGTAAGAAGGTCCCTGGTTCCACAGGTAACTTCAACGAAGCACACTTCGAAAGGCCGTCTGCTATCTCATTCTGAGCTCTCGCGACGTGCTCCATTTGCAGCCCTTCAAAGTGTTCTTCCAGCTTCCTCACTTCATCTACATAAGCTTCCATCAGAGGGCTCTGGTAGCTCTTGTTGACTTGCCGGACCACCAGTTGAGAATCTCCCCGCACAATCAGCTTTCTGATCCCAAGTTCGGCCGCAATCCTGAGGCCGGCGAGCAAGCCTTCATACTCAGCAGTATTGTTGGTTGCTTGCTCTCTTGGGAAGTGCATCTGGATAACATACTTGAGGTGCTCTCCGGTGGGCGCGATGAGTACCACGCCAGCACCGGCGCCTTGCAGCGAGAAGGCACCATCGAAGTACATTACCCACTCGCTTGTTGCTTCTTGTACGGGCGCGCTTGTTTCTTGGGCTTCTGCGCCGGGGAGTGCACGGTGGTTGCACCTCCGGCGGTCTTGTCGCCGTCGGCCTTCGTCTTCTCGACCTGCCGGGGCCGTGAGGTCGCCGGCTGCTGCGGCGTGTCGTTGTTGGCGAAGGCGATCAGGCTCTGGATGGTGGCCCTCCAGCTTTCGGCCTTGCCAGCCGCTGGAGGGTAGTCGAGGAGCAGTTGCGCTCTCGCGAGCGCTTCTGCCGGAGTGGAGGGGAGCGGGGGCGAGTGGCGCGAGGAGCGGGATACGCTCGGACTCCTAACAATGTTAGAAAGAGCGGGGTCCCTCCCCGGCGCCTTCGCCTTGCCCGTGTCCGGACGGGGGCCCGGGGCGTCCCGTGAACCTCCAGTTTGCCCTTGTTCCAGCAAGCGGATGCCACCTCCCGTGGCATGGCGCTGCTGGATCGTCGTTTGTAGGGACGGATGCGGCGCGTCCTCGGAGGCCGAGGCTCGGTCGTCCGCCCTGTTCTTGGATTTGGTGGCACCGCGAGTGTTCTCGCCGGCGGCCACCCCTCCGACGGCGTCTCCCCCGCCCACCGTTGGCTCCGGTAGCGGTGGGAGTGACGCGGACGGGCCCGCGACCTCCGAAGCCTTCTTCCTCGGGGCCATGGTGTTGATGAAGCTAGCGAATTCGGAGGAGCTGACGAAGAGCGCGCTCGCGCGAACGCCGGATCTGATCCGCGCAACCTTGACGCACCCCCTACCTGGCGCGCCAAAGATGTCGGGGTGGACTGTGTCCCCCGCGAGCACCTATGGGGCCGGAGCCCCTTTCGTTGTCCGGTGAGGGGGCGGAGGGAGCACAGAGAGCAGATCGAGGCGAGCACACGGGCGGTTTACCCAGGTTCGGGCCGCGATGGACGCGTAAAACCCTACTCCTGCTTGGTTGTATTGAACTGGGGAGCTCGGGAGCTTGGAGAGCTAGCTGCCCCGAGCGTATGGCTGTCTGGATCCCAAATCTCCGAACCTCGGAAACCCCGGAACCCCAGAATGTCCGAACCCCTTCTACGTTGCACACGGGCCTCCTTTTATAGCGCAAAGGGGTCACCGACAGGTGTCAACGTAAGAGAAAGGGGTAAAAGTGTAAAAGGGGTGGTAGTTGTAACAGTGCGGGAACGGTGGCGCTACAGTGCGGCATAGTGTTATCATACCTACTTCTGACGGTAGGGGACAAGGGCATTAAATGCCCGTCACGGTCGCCTGGACAGCACCGAGGCGGACCGTTAGGTGCGCCACCGCTCGCCACGGTAGTGGCTGCATGCCACCGCATACCCCAGGCTGCGTGGTGCCCCGCCACGTGCCCTTGGGGGAAGCCCCGGAGCGACGCGTGGGCGGGCGAGCCGGAGCGCAGTCCTGAGGTGGCGATTTCCCGCGGCAAGTGGCTTGCCGCGGGGGTCGTCTTCCTGCGCCTGATAGCTTGCCGGCTATCAGGCCTTGCCGGGGCGCATAGCGCGCCGTGGCGGGCTTCTCTTGTGGTGCCTGGGTTCGGCCTTCCCGACAAGCTCCTCTTGTCGGGGTCTCGATCTTCTGTCTCGTATACTTTGTTCTTGGATGGCATTACATGGGCTCAGTCGTCCCGGCAAGCTCCTCTTGCCGGGGTCTTGTCTTCTTGGCCCGGCAAGCTCCTCTTGCCGGGGCCTTGTCTTCTTGGCCCGGCAAGCTCCTCTTGCCGGGGGCCTTGTCTTGAATGCTTGGTCTTCTCTTGGTTCTTCCTGGGCGGGCCTTGCCGCAGGGTGCTACAACTGCCCGTGCACAAGTCTGGGGTACTAAGGTACCCCTACTTTAGTACACCGACAGTGTCCACTGTCCTCACACCATGCAAATAACGGTACCCGCATTACCAAAAGATCGCGTACGCGGTGTTTATGGCATCCCGGAAGCTACGACACTACTTTCAAGAGTGTTCTATAACAGTAGCCTCGGAAGTACAACTCAACTATATTATCAACAACCGCGATGCAACGGGCCGGATAGCAAAATGGGCCATAGAGCTCCTCCCGTTCGACATAACCTACAAACCACGGCGAGCCATTAAATCGCAAGTCCTAGCCGACTTCGTCGCCGAATGGACAGAGGCCGAACTCCCTAAAGAGTACGGCACATATTCAAACTGGATCATGCATTTCGACGGCTCCAAAATGTTGGTCGGACTAGGGGCTGGCGTCGTTTTGACGTCCCCTACAGGGGACACAGTCCAATATGTACTCCAAATTATGTACACGGACTCCAACAATGCAGCCGAATACGAGGCCCTTCTACATGGTCTCCGGATGGCAGTATCCATGGGCATTCAACGCCTGGAAGTACGCGGGGACTCAAACCTCGCGATATCCCAAATAAATGGCGACTTCGACGCCAAAGACCCCAAAATGGCAGCTTATCGCAATGCCGTCCTAAAAATGTCAGTTCGGTTCGAGGGACTGGAGTTTCACCATATAGCCCGAGAAAACAATCAGGCAGCAGACGTCCTGGCATGCATCGGAGCAAAACGAGATGCGGTCCCCCCCCCAACATCTTCTTAGAAAGATTATTCAAGCCATCTGTAGCATGGGAAGGGGAGCCCTCGGACAATAGTGCGGACATAACCGCACAACCCGACGCCGAACAATCCGACATAATCGGAGGCCCTGCCACCGAAACCACACCTTCAGCCCACGTAATAATGGCGGTCATCGCCCCGTGGACAGAACCATTCCTAGCCTACCTTACTAGGCAGGAACTCCCAGAGGACCAAAACGAGGCACGCTGCATAGTGTGGCGATCTAAATCCTATAAAGTCCACGAGGGAGAGTTATATAAGAAAAGCACTACAGGAGTCCTTCAAAGATGTATCTCCGAGGAGGAAGGGCGGAGTCTGATGGCTGAAATTCATGCCAGACTCGGTGGCCATCACGCTGCAGCTCGGTCCCTTGTAAGCAAGGCTTTTCGTACGGGCTTTTATTGGCCGACGGCCCGAGCAGACGCTCATGACTTAGTCAAACGATGCGTCGGTTGCCAGCTCTTTGCAAATCAAAGCCATATGCGCCCAACGCCCTCCGAACCATCCCCATCACTTGGCCTTTTGCGGTCTGGGGGCTTGATATGGTGGGACCCCTTAAGGGTGGAACCCACAAGAAAAAATACCTATTGGTCATGGTGGATAAATTCACCAAATGGATAGAAGCCAAGCCCGTTAAGACGGCCGAATCCGGACCCGTGATAGACTTCATATCCGGGGTCGTACACCGTTACGGTGTCCCGCATAGCATTATCACCGATAACGGCACAAACTTCACCTCTGACGAAGTAAAGCTGTGGTGCAAAAACATGGGCATTAAGCTCGATTTTGCTTCTGTCTATCACCCACAAACTAACGGTCAGGTCGAACGTGCAAATGGTCTCATCATGAGCGGTATCAAACCCAGACTAGTGCGGTCCCTAAAGGAATCCAATACGCACCGGGTAGAGGAGCTCGACTCCGTACTCTGGGCTCTGCGAACCACGCCGAATCATACCACCGGATTCACACCATTCTTTATGGTATATACGGCGCAGAGGCAGTTCTGCCCTGCGATATAATTCATGACTCACCTCGAGTGCGCATGTACGAAGAAAGAGAAGTCGAGCTTGATCGGCAGGACAACCTGGACGCCTTAGAGGAGGAGCGCGACATGGCTAAAGCCCGTTCCGCATTTTATCAACAGCAGGCTCGAAGATATCAAAGCAGAGAAGTACGGGCCAAAAATTACAACGTTGGCGAACTAGTCCTACGCCTGCCGGATAAGAAAAAGGACAAACTCAAGCCCAAATGGGAAGGTCCCTTCATAATTAACCAAGTCCTGACTGGTGGAGCGTACCGCCTGCGAGATGCGTCGGATAACCGACTCGTGCCGAACCCATGGAACGCCGCACGTCTCCGAAGATTCTATGCCTAGCGCCGGACTCGGGGTTTGTCTCCTTCCTCTGTCCACTTATATATATATTTTTCTGTTTTTTTCTCCCTCCACTCTTTCCTTTTATAGCCCTTAAAGGCTCATCATGTGACACGCCACTCGCGCTCCTTAAACCTGGGGGCTTCTCTAACAGAAGCTTGTTTATATGGGTTTCACGCCCAACGCATGCGTCAGACTTCCGTATGCACCTTTTCTTCATCATTATATGCATCGATATGACTTAAGTTTTTGCCAAGCTGGGTTGCCTGGCTCATGTGCTTACCCCTACATTCCCGATTGTTCGGCTAGGTGGTAAAGGGAGCACCTCTGCGATTGTTACTGCCGGATAAGCCGGATGTGTACCTCAGACTGGGTGAAGCCGAAAGCTAGCGTTCTTAAGGGAATATTCGGTCGGTGAACTAAAGATGAACCTTTTTTACTTATACATGCCCCCAGATGTTTTCCTGCACTTGCAGTCCGGACGTGCACTTCAGGGCACGCCACCCCAGCGAAAGGAACCATTAACGGAACTATTCTCTCTGGAAGATGTTTCTTACTAACCATGTAATATAACATAACTAGTTGGGCACTTGTCTGATAAAGCACTAATGACCCCTACGCCTGGTCTCCACGCATACCTCGGTTCTTATATAACCATTATGGTATTCGGACAATCCGGCTAGAAGGCATTATACATGACAATTATAAATTACATAGTCATCAGGACTGACTGTATTCCTCTTCTATACCATCTAACAGGCTGTCTAATTTACAGTCCTGCTGGGAATACTTTGCGGCCAATTCTACCTGGCCATACACTAAGCTCACAGGGATCTCCTTCCCGTCAGGCCCCACCGGTCCAACCTCGGCCATGTGATTGGGGTCAGACTTCGTAAAGCGGGTCTTCACCATGGCCCAAGCCTCCCTAGCGCCCTGCCGGCAGGCCGATATCTTCCACAACTGGAAACGCCGCCGAGCTCCCTTCAACTTCTTTGCAAGTTCTCCAAGGCCCTCGGGTATGGAGTGGGCAGGCCACAAGGCTTGGGCAATACCTCGCATCGCGTGCCGAACTCGCTCGTGAAGTTGCAAGAGTTCGAGAAGAAGATTGCCCGTTGAACTGGGCATCTCCTCTGCAGGACGACCTGTCAGCATACCTACAGACATAATTCTGTTAGCCGTCTTCCTCGCCGAACTCCTTTTTCAAGAGTTCGCTTAAGCACTTACTAAAAATGCCGCGTCGAAGTCGCTGATTCTCCTTATTGGAGTCTGACATCTGGCCACGGACATCTTTTAGTTCAATATCCAGCCTGGTGTTGGCATCCTGGAGATCATTCTTCTCCCGCCTCACCTTTGTTAGCACGCTTTCACCAGACTCTAACCGGTGTAGAAGCTGTTGCCTGTCCGGATCGAGTCCGGCGCCATCTACAATACAATTTGTCAGATTGGCACTTAAATCCGTACAATACTAAATATTCTAGAGTATTGTTTACCTGCAGGGGTCTCTTTAGACCCTCCAGCTGCCGTTCGTGCGGCTTCTAGTTGGGCCCTGCACCTTTCCAGCTCCTAGGACAGCGCGGTATTCTTCTCGGTAAGAAAATGCATGATATATGATTCTCGAATCAGTTATTTCCACTGCTTCAAGTCTCGGGGGCTACTGGCATATCTATATTTACCAAAAATTTCTTACCCGTATGTCTTTTACATACTGCTCCGTGGCTCTGGCTAAACCATTTTGAGCGGCACGGAGGTACGTGTCTCCTGAATTAAAGGCATTTAAAGCCTCCTGGGAGAAACAAGCGTCGCCAAGAACTGTCCGGCGACGCCCGTGGTTCATGGCACTCTCCACCTCGGAATTGGTGGCAGACAGCCTGTCCGCATCCTCTGATGGAGGAGCGTCCGGTGCGTGCCTTGTGCTGACCTCCGCCTCTGGGCCGGGCGTTGGAGTCTGGCTGGTGGAGGCCCGATTGGCAACCACTCCGGATATAGTCCGGCGAGGTCTCTTCGTCCTGAAGATAGCACGAATGTTAATAATACCCTGGAGGAGTAAAACACCAGGAGGGTACGCCATACCTTTGCTCTGGCACCTCAGACCGGACTACGTTCCTTTTTGCCCCACGAGGCCCTGCGGCCCCCCGTCGGTTAGCTGCAGCGGGGTCGGCTTCCCCCCTCGGGAATATCCCCTACAAAGCATGGTTGTTGTCAGAACAACCAAACCCATGAAAACGGAACCCCTCTTAAGGGGTAAAGCTTCGGTATTTGTCACCTGGGAGGCCGGGATTAATACTGGATAATCAGCTATAATAGCTACCAAGGTATCATCCTTGCTTAGCTGATGAAACACTCCGTCAATGAAGTCCACCGCTAAGTCCGGATCCTCTTCGGAGTCCGGATCGAGGGACCGGTCTGGGTCCTCTGGCTGTGGAGGACGGCTGTTTATGTTTTTTACCTCCTGACGCAGGTCCTGCATTAAAGTCGCTAGACTGCCTATTTAATCATGGGAATGTAAAATGAACAGGGAAGTACGACTGTCCGCTTACCCAATTCGGAGGACTATACATGGAAAATCCGCCCTGCGGATCGACGCGGAGGAATTCCTCTTCTTCTCCCTTATACAAAGACGATAAGATCTTCACTAGAGCGGCAGGCGAGTCTGGCCCCTGATGGCCGTAACGGGTGGCGTCATCCTCCCCGTTAAATCCCACATGGGGTGGCTTCTGTATTGGAGCGGCTGCACCCCTCGCATAATGCATATGGCCATGACTTTAATCATGGTCAGTCCGGAATGAGCCAGTAGCTTAATCTGGCCCATTAAGTAAAGGACGTCTCTGTCATTCTCTCTCTGAGAGCTCCGAGGGCGCCAGCTCAGGCGTTTCTTCAGGGGAGCGTTGTTGAACTCAGGGAGACCGGCCCGGACAGGGTCCGGCAGGGGGACGTCGTCTATGTAGAACCATTCTGAAGGCCAGTCCTCGGACGCCTTCTTCGGGGTTCCGGACGGGTATCCGGTCCCGGCGATACGCCATACTTCGGCTCCGCCCACTTGATATATAGACCCCTTTTGCGAACGGGGCACCAGGCAGAATATCTTCTTCCACAGCGCAAAATGAGCCTCGACGCCTAAAAATAGCTCGCAAAGAGCTACGAAGCCCGCAATGTGTAACATGGAACCGGGCGTAAGGTGGTGCAGCTGGAGGCCATAGAACTCCAAAAGCCCGCGGTGAAAGGGATGAATTGGAAATCCTAGTCCCCTTACTAGATAAGGGACCAGGCACACCCGCTCCCCTTTAGAGGGACTAGGTGAGTTCTCCGCTTGTTTTCCGCCTTGATAAGTGGGGAGTCCGGCTCGGACCGAGACCATGTAGGCTTGAGGGAGAAATCCCTTCGCTTAGAGCGACACTAACTCGCTGTGTGGGATGGTGCATCTCTCCCTGTCTCCGGGTTTAGGACTGGAGGGGCGAGGGGAGGAGCTGCGACGGCTGGCCATGTTGGAATGGACCTTTGCTGGAGATGCTCTGATGATAACTCGCAGAGAGGAGAAGATGTGGTTTGGATCTAGATCCCCATCCCGTTAAATAGGCGGCTCGTTTATATGACTAAGGGTGTGGATGTAAAAAACACCCCAAGATCTTCGCATTCGTTCAACACGTGGAAGATGGCCATTATTGGGCACTGAAGCCGAGGAGTGCTACATTACAAAAAGCGGACATTATTCGTACAGGTACACGGGATTCGGAGGAGGAACCCGCCTTGCAATGCCGAAGACAATTTGCGCGCCGGACTCGTCGTCATTGAAGCCTGGTTCGGGGGCTACTGAGGGAGTCCTGGATTAGGGGGTGTTCGGATAGTCGAACTATACCTTCAGCCGGACTCCAGGACTATGAAGATACAAAGTTGAAGACTTCGTCCCATGTCCGGAAGGATCTTTTCTTGGCGTGGAAGGCAAGCTAGGTGTGCGGATATTCAAGATCTCCTACCAATGTAACCGACTCTGTGTAACCCTAACCCTATCCGGTGTCTATATAAACCGGAGGGTTGTAGTCCGTAGGACAACCATCATCATACACAATCATACCATAGGCTAGCTTCTAGGGTTTAGCCTCCTAGATCTCGTGGTAGATCCACTCTTGTACTACCCATATCATCAATATTAATCTAGCAGGAGTACGGTTTTACCTCCATCGAGAGGGCCCGAACCTGGGTAAAATAAAGTGTCCCTTGTCTCCTGTTACCATCCGACCTTGGCGCACAGTTCGGGACCCCCTACCCGAGATCCGCCGGTTTTGACACCGACAGTCACTTACGAGAGTGAGATCTGATAGAGATGATAAGATAATATTTTTGGTATTTTTATGATAAAGAGTAAAAGTAACGAAAGCAAAGTAAACGGCAAAAGTAATAGCTTGTTGACGGTAGATTAATATGATGGAAAATAGACCCGGGGGCCATAGGTTTCACTAGTGGCTTCTCTCGAGATAGCATAAGTATTACGATGGGCAAACGAATTACTGTCGAGCAATTGATAGAATTGAGCATAGTTATTAGAATTTCTAGGTATGATCATGTATATAGGCATCACGTCCGTGACAAGTAGTCGACTCCTGCCTGCATCTACTACTATTACTCCACACATCGACCGCTATCCAACATGCATCTAGAGTATTAAGTTCATAAGAATGGAGTAACGGTTTAAGCAAGATGACATGATGTAGAGGGATAAACTCATGCAATATGATATAAACCCCATATTTTTATCCTCGATGGCAACAATACAATACGTGTCGTTTCCCCTACTGTCACTGGGATTGACCACCGCAAGATTGAACCCAAAGCTAAGCACTTATCCCATTGCAAGAAACATAAACCTAGTAGGCCAAACCAAATTGATAATTCGAAGAGACTTGCAAAGATAACCAATCATACATAAAAGAATTCAGAGGAGATTCAAATATTTTTCATAGATAATCTTCATCATAAACCCACAATTAATCGGTCTCGACAAACACACCGCAAAAGAAGAGTTACATCAAACAGATCTCCAAGAGAATCAAGGAGAAATTTGTATTGAGATCCAAAGAGAGAGAAGAAGCCATCTAGCTAATAACTATGGACCCGAAGGTCTGAGGTAAACTACTCACACATCATCGGAGAGGCTATGGTGTTGATGTAGAAGCCCTCCGTGATCAATACCCCCTCCGGCAGGATGCCAGAAAAGGCCCCAAGATGGGATCTCATGGGTATAGAAGGTTGCAGCGTTGGAATTAGGTTGTCGTGGTCGCCTCTGATGGTTTGGAGGTACGTAGGTATATATAGGAGGAAGAAGTAGGTCGGTGGAGCCATGAGGGGCCCACGAGGGTGGAGGGCGCGCCCAGGGGGGTAGGCACCCCCATACCTCGTGGCTTCCTCGTCTGTTGCTTGACGTCCACACCAAGTCCTCTAGATCACGTTTGTTCCGAAAATCACATTCCCGAAGGTTTCATTCCGTTTGGACTCCGTTGATATTCTTTTTCTGCGAAACACTGAAATAGGTAAGAAAACAACAATTTGGGCTGGGCCTCTGGTTAATAGGTTAGTCCCAAAAATAATATAAAAGTGTATAATAAAGCCCATTAAATATCAAAAACTGAATATAATATAGCATGGAACAATCAAAAATTATAGATACGTAGAAGACGTATCAAGCATCCCCAAGCTTAATTCCTGCTCTTCCTCGAGTAGGTAAATGATAAAAATAGAATTTTTGATGTGGAATGCTACTTAGCATAATTTTCAATGTAATTATCTTATTTGTGGTATGAATATTCAGATCTGAAAGATTCAAGATAAAAGTTTAATATTGACATAAAAGTAATAATACTTCAAGCATACTAACTAAGAAATTATGTCTTCTCAAAATAACATGGCCAAAGAAAGTTCATCCCTACAAAATCATATAGTTTGGTCATGCTCCATTTTCGTCACACAAGAATGTTCTAATCATGCACAACCCTGATGACAAGCCAAGCAATTGTTTCATACTTTAGTAATCTCAAACTTTTTTCAACTTTCACGCAATATATGAGCGTGAGCCATGGATATAGCACTTGGGTGGAATAGAATATGATGATGGGGGTTATGTGGAGAAGACAAAAAGGAGAAAGTCTCACATTACGCGGCTAATCAACGAGCTAGGGAGATGCCCATCGATTGATGTCAATGCAAGGAGTAGGGATTGCCATGCAACGGATGCACTAGAGCTATAAATGCATGAAAGCTCAACAAAAAGAAACTAAGTGGGTGTGCATCCAACTTGCTTGCTCACGAAGACCTAGGGCATTTGGGGTAGCAAGCTTTCGGGAAGAAACTCCGCCGCCACGAGGTGGAACCTTGGTGGAACCAATCTAGGGCTCTGGCAGAGCTGTTTTGCCGGGGAAACTTCCCTCCGAGAAGGGGAAATCATCGCCATCGTCATGACCAACCATCCTCTCATCCGGAGGGGGTCAATCTCCATCAACATCTTCACCATCACCATCACCTCTCAAACCCTAGTTCATCTCTTGTATCCAATATTTGTCCCGAAGCCTCAGATTGGTACCTGTGGGTTGCTAGTAGTGTTGATTATTCCTTGTAGTTGATGCTAGTTGGTTTAATTGGTGGAAGATCATATGTTCAGATCCATTATGCATATTAATACACCTATGATTACGAACATGAATATGCTTTGTGAGTAGTTACGTTTGTTCCTGAGGACATGGGAGAAGTCTTGCTATTAGTAGTCATGTGAATTTGGTATTCGTTCGATATTTTGATGAGATGTATGTTGTCTCTCCTCTAGTGGTGTTATGTGAACGTCGACTACATGACACTTCACCATTGTTTGGGCCTAGTGGAAGGCATTGGGAAGTAATAAGTAGATGATGGGTTGCTAGAGTGACAGAAGCTTAAACCCTAGTTTATGTGTTGCTTCGTAAGGGGCTGATTTGGATCCATATGTTTCATGCTATGGTTAGGTTTACCTTAATACTTATTTTGTAGTTGCGGATGCTTGCAATATGAGTTAATCATAAGTGGGATGCTTGTCCAAGTAAGGACATCACCCCAAGCACTGGTCCACCCACATATCAAATTATCAAAGTACCGAACGTGAATCATAGGAGCGTGATGAAAGATAGCTTGACGATAATTCCCATGTGTCCTCGGGAGCGCTTTTCTCTATATAAGAGTTTGTCCAGGCTTGTCCTTTGCTACACTTTATTTACACTTGTTACTTGTTACCTATTACAAATTGCCTTATCTCAAAACTATCTGTTACCGATAATTTCAGTGCTTGCAAAGAATACCTTGCTGAAAACCGCTTATCATTTCCTTCTGCTCCTCGTTGGGTTCGACACTCTTACTTATCGAAAGGACTATGATAGATCCCCTATACTTCTGGGTCATCAAGACTCGTACGAAGGTATATATAGGAGGAAGAAGTAGATCGGTGGAGCCACGAGGGGCCCACGAGGGTGGAGGGTGCGGCCAGGGGGGATAGGCGCGCCCCCCTACCTCGTGGCTTCCTCGTCTGTTGCTTGACGTCCACTCCAAGTCCTCTGGATCATATTTATTCCAAAAATTACGTTCCCAAAGGTTTCATTCCGTTTGGTCTTTGTTTGATATTCTTTTTCTGTGAAACACACAAATAGGCAAAAAACAGCAATTTGGGCTGGGCCTCCGGTTAATAGGTTAGTCCCAAAAATAATATAAAAGTGTATAATAAAGCCCATTAAACATCCAAAACAGAATATAATATAGCATGGAACAATAAAAAATTATAGATACATTGGAGACGTATGAAGCATCCCCAAGCTTAATTCCAGCTCGTCCTCGAGTAGGTAAATGATAAAAACAGAATTTTTGATGTGGAATGCTACTTAGCATAATTTTCAATGTAATTATCTTATTTGTGGTATGAATATTCAGATCCGAAAGTTTCAAGATAAACGTTTAATATTGACATAAAAGTAATAATACTTCAAGCATACTAACTAAGAAATTATGTCTTCTCAAAATAACATGGCCAAAGAAAGTTCATCCCTACAAAATCATATAGTTTGGTCATGCTCCATTTTCGTCACACAAGAATGTTCTGATCATGCACAACCCTGATGACAGCCAAGCAATTGTTTCATACTTTAGTAATCTCAAACTTTTTTCAACTTTCACGCAATATATGAGCGTGAGCCATGGATATGGCACTTGGGTGAAATAGAATATGATGATGGGGGTTATGTGGAGAAGACAAAAAGGAGAAAGTCTCACATTGACGCGGCTAATCAATGAGCTAGGGAGATGCCCATCGATTGAAGTCAATGCAAGGAGTTGGGATTGCCATGCAACGGATGCACTAGAGCTATAAATGCATGAAAGATCAACAAAAAGAAACTAAGTGGGTGTGCATCCAACTTGCTTGCTCACGAAGACCTAGGGCATTTGAGGTAGCAAGCTTTCGTGAAGAAACTCCGCCGCCACGAGGAGGAACCTTGGCGGAACCAATCTAGGGCTCTGGCAGAGCTGTTTTGCCCGGGAAACTTCCCTCCGGGAAGGGGAGATCATCGCTATCATCATCACCAACCATCCTCTGATCCGGAGGGGGTCAATCTCCATCAACATCTTCACCAGCACCATCATCTCTCAAACCCTAGTTCATCTCTTGTATCCAATATTTGTCCCGAAGCCTCAGATTGGTACCTGTGGGTTGCTAGTAGTGTTGATTATTCCTTGTAGGTGATGCTAGTTTGTTTAATTGGTGGAAGATCATATGTTCAGATCCATTATGCATATTAATACCCCTCTGATTATGAACATGAATATGCTTTGTGAGTAGTTACGTTTGTTCCTGAGGACATGGGAGAAGTCTTGCTATTAGTATTCATGTGAATTTTGTATTCGTTCGATATTTTGATGAGATGTATGTTGTCTCTCCTCTAGTGGTGTTATGTGAACGTCGACTACATGACACTTCACCATTGTTTGGGCCTAGAGGAAGGCATTGGGAAGTAATAAGTAGATGATGGGTCGCTAGAGTGACAGAAGCTTAATCCCTAGTTTATGTGTTGCTTCGTAAGGGGCTGATTTGGATCCATATGTTTCATGCTATGGTTAGGTTTACCTTAATACTTATTTTGTAGTTGCGGATGCTTGCAATAGGAGTTAATCATAAATGGGATGCTTGTCCAAGTAAGGACATCACCCCAAGCACTGGTCCACCCACATATCAAATTATCAAAGTACCGAACGCGAATCATATGAGCGTGATGAAAACTAGCTTGACGATAATTCCCATGTGTCCTCGGGAGCGCTTCTCTCTATATAAGAGTTTGTCCAGGCTTGTCCTTTCCTACAAAAAGGATTGGGCCATCTTGCTACACTTTATTTACACTTGTTACTTGTTACCTGTTACAAATTGCCTTATCTCAAAACTATCTGTTACCGATAATTTCAGTCCTTGCAGAGAATACCTTGCGGAAAACCGCTTATCATTTCCTTCTGCTCCTCGTTGGGTTCGACACTCTTACTTATCGAAAGGACTACGATAGATCCCCTATACTTGTGGGTCATCAAGACTCGTACGAAGGTATATATAGGAGGAGGAAGTAGGCCGGTGGAGCCACGAGGGGCCCACGAGGGTGGAGGGTGCGCCCAGGGGGGATAGGCGCGCTCCCCTACCTCGTGGCTTCCTCGTCTGTTGCTTGATGTCCACTCCAAGTCCTCTGGATCACATTTATTCCAAAAATCACGTTCCCAAAGGTTTCATTCTATTTGGTCTCCGTTTGATATTCTTTTTCTGCGAAACACTGAAATAGGCAAAAAACAGCAATTTGGGCTGGGCCTCCGGTTAATAGGTTAGTCACAAAAATAATATAAAACTGTATAATAAAGCCCATTAAACATCCAAAACAGAATATAATATAGCATGGAACAATAAAAAATTATAGATACATTGGGGACGTATGAAGCATCCCCAAGCTTAATTCCAGCTCGTCCTCGAGTATGTAAATGATAAAAACAGAATTTTTGATGTGGAATGCTTCTTAGCATAATTCTCAATGTAATTCTCTTATTTGTGGCATGAATATTCAGATCCGAAATTTTCAAGATAAAAGTTTAATATTGACATAAAAGTAATAATACTTCAAGCATACTAACTAAGCAATTATGTCTTCTCAAAATAACATGGCCAAAGAAAGTTCATCCCTACAAAATCATATAGTTTGGTCATGCTCCATTTTCGTCACACAAGAATGTTCTCATCAGGCACAACCCTGATGACAAGCCAAGCAATTGTTTCATACTTTAGTAATCTCAAAGTTTTTCAACTTTCACGCAATATATGAGCGTGAGCCATGGATATAGCACTTGGGTGGAATAGAATATGATGATGGGGGTTATGTGGAGAAGACAAAAAGGAGAAAGTCTCACATTGACGCGGCTAATCAACGGGCTAGGGAGATGCCCATCGATTGATGTCAATGCAAGGAGTAAGGATTGCCATGCAACGGATGCACTACAGCTATAAATGCATGAAAGCTCAACAAAAAGAAACTAAGTGGGTGTGCATTCAACTTGCTTGCTCACGAAGACCTAGGGCATTTGAGGTAGCAAGCTTTCGGGAAGAAACTCCGCCGCCACGAGGCGGAACCTTGGCGGAACCAATCTAGGGCTCTGGCGGTGCTGTTTTGCCGGGGAAACTTCCCTCCGGGAAGGGGAGATCATCGCCATCATCATCACCAACCATCCTCTCATCCGGAGGGGGTCAATCTCCATCAACATCTTCACCAGCACCATCACCTCTCAAACCTAGTTCATCTCTTGTATCCAATATTTGTCCCGAAGCCTCAGATTGGTACCTGTGGGTTGCTAGTAGTGTTGATTATTCCTTGTAGTTGATGCTAGTTGGTTTAATTGGTGGAAGATCATATGTTCAGATCCATTATGCATATTAATACCCCTCTGATTATGAACATGAATATGCTTTGTGAGTAATTACGTTTGTTCCTGAGGACATGGGAGAAGTCTTGCTATTAGTATTCATGTGAATTTGGTATTCGTTCGATATTTTGATGAGATGTATGTTGTCTCTCCTCTAGTGGTGTTATGTGAACGTCGAATACATGACACTTCACCATTGTTTGGGCCTAGAGGAAGGCATTGGGAAGTAATAAGTACATGATGGATTGCTAGAGTGACAGAAGCTTAAACCCTAGTTTTTGTGTTGCTTCGTAAGGGGATGATTTGGATCCATATGTTTCATGCTATGGTTAGGTTTACCTTAATACTTCTTTTGTAGTTGCGGATTCTTGCAATAGGAGTTAATCACAAGTGGGACGCTTGTCCAAGTAAGGACATCACCCCAAGCACTGGTCCACCCACATATCAAATTATCAAAGTACCGAACGCGGATCATATGAGCGCGATGAAAACAAGCTTGACGATAATTCCCATGTGTCCTCGGGAGCGCTTTTCTCTAAAAGAGAGTTTGTCCAAGCTTGTCCTTTCCTACAAAAAGGATTGGGCCATCTTGCTACACTTTATTTACACTTGTTACCTGTTACCTGTTACAAATTGCCTTATCTCAAAACTATCTGTTACCGATAATTTCAGTGCTTGCAAAGAATACCTTGCTGAAAAGCGCTTATCATTTCCTTCTCCTCCTTGTTGGGTTCGACACTCTTACTTATCGAAAGGACTACGATAGATCCCCTATACTTGTGGGTCATCAAGACTCGTACGAACGTATATATAGGAGGAAGAAGTAGGCCGGTGGAGCCACGAGGGGCCCACGAGGGTGGAGGGTGCGCCCAAGGGGGATAGGCGCGCCCCCCTACCTCGTGGCTTCCTCGTCTGTTGCTTGACGTCCACTCCAAGTCCTCTGGATCACATTTATTCCAAAAATCACGTTCCCAAAGGTTTCATTCCGTTTGGTCTCCGTTCGATATTCTTTTTCTGCGAAACACTGAAATAGGGAAAAAAACAACAATTTGGGCTAGGCCTCCGGTTAATAGGTTAGTCCCAAAAATAATATAAAAGTGTATAATAAAGCCCATTAAACATCCAAAACAGAATATAATATAGCATGGAACAATAAAAAATTATAGATACATTGGGGGCGTATGAAGCATCCCCAAGCTTAATTCCATCTCGTCCTCGAGTAGGTAAATGATAAAAATAGAATTTTTGATGTGGAATGCTTCTTAGCATAATTTTCAATGTAATTCTCTTATTTGTGGTATGAATATTCAGATCCGAAAGTTTCAAGATAAAAGTTTAATATTGAAATAAAAGTAATAATACTACAAGCATACTAACTAAGCAATTATGTCTTCTCAAAATAACATGGCCAAAGAAAGTTCATCCCTGCAAAATCATATAGTTTGTTCATGCTCCATTTTCATCACACAAGAATGTTCTCATCATGCACAACCCTGATGACAAGCCAAGCAATTGATTCATACTTTAGTAATCTCAAACTTTTTTCAACTTTCACGCAATATATGAGCGTGAGCCATGGATATAGCACTTGGGTGGAATAGAATATGATGATGGGGTTATGTGGAGAAGACAAAAAGGAGAAAGTCTCACATTGACGCGGCTAATCAACGAGCTAGGGAGATGCCCATCGATTGATGTCAATGGAAGGAGTAGGGATTGCCATGCAACAGATGCACTAGAGCTATAAATGCATGAAAGCTCAACAAAAAGAAACTAAGTGGGTGTGCATTCAACTTGCTTGCTGACGAAGACCTAGGGCATTTGAGGTAGCAAGCTTTCGGGAAGAAACTCCGCCGCCACGAGGCGGAACCTTGGCGGAACAAATCTAGGGCTCTGGCTGAGCTGTTTTGCCAGGGAAACTTCCATCCGGGAAGGGGAAATCATCGCCATCATCATCACCAACCATCCTCTCATCCAGAGGGGGTCAATCTCCATCAACATCTTCACCAGCACCATCACCTCTCAAACCCTAGTTCATCTCTTGTATCCAATATTTGTCCCGGAGCCACAGATTGGTACCTGTGGGTTGCTAGTAGTGTTGATTATTCCTTGTAGTTGATGCTAGTTGGTTTAATTGGTGGAAGATCATATGTTCAGATCCGTTATGCATATTAATACCCCTCTGATTATGAACATGAATATGCTTTGTGAGTAGTTACGTTTGTTCCTGAGGACATGGGAGAAGTCTTTATATTAGTAGTCATGTGAATTTGGTATTCGTTCGATATTTTGATGAGATGTATGTTGTCTCTCCTCTTGTGGTGTTACGTGAACGTCGAATACATGACACTTCACCTTTGATTGGGCCTAGAGGAAGGCATAGGGAAGTAATAAGTAGATGATGGGTTGCTAGAGTGACAGAAGCTTAAACCCTAGTTTATGTGTTGCTTCGTAAGGGGCTGATTTGGATCCATATGTTTCATGCTATGGTTAGGTTTACCTTAATACTTCTTTTGTAGTTGAGGATGCTTGCAATAGGAGTTAATCATAAGTGGGATGCTTGTCCAAGTAAGGACATCACCCCAAGCATTGGTCCACCCACATATCAAATTATCAAAGTACCGAACGCGAATCATATGAGCGTGATGAAAACTAGCTTGACGATAATTCCCATGTGTCCTCGGGAGTGCTTTTCTCTATATAAGAGTTTGTCCAGGCTTGTCCTTTCCTACAAAAAGGATTGGCCCATCTTGCTACACTTTATTTACACTTGTTACTTGTTACCTGTCACAAATTGCCTTATCTCAAAACTATCTGTTACCGATAATTTCAGTGCTTGCAAAGAATACCTTGCTGAAAACCGCTTATCATTTCCTTCTGCTCCTCGTTGGGTTCGACACTCTTACTTATCGAAAGGACTACGATAGATCCCCTATACTTGTGGGTCATCAAGACTCGTACGAAGGTATGTATAGGAGGAAGAAGTAGGCCGGTGGAGCCACGAGGGGCCCACGAGGGTGGAGGGTGTGCCCAAGGGGGATAGGCGCGCCCCCCTACCTCGTGGCTTCCTCGTCTGTTGCTTGACGTCCACTCCAAGTCCTCTGGATCACATTTATTCCAAAAATCACGTTCCCAAAGGTTTCATTCCGTTTGGTCTCCGTTTGATATTCTTTTTCTGCGAAACACTGAAATAGGCAAAAAATAGCAATTTGTGCTGGGCCTCCGGTTAATAGGTTAGTCTCAAAAATAATATGAAAGTTTATAATAAAGCCCATTAAACATCCAAAACAAAATATAATATAGCATGGAACAATAAAAAATTATAGATACATTGGAGACATATGAATCATCCCCAAGCTTAATTCCAGCTCGTCCTCGAGTAGGTAAATGATAAAAACAGAATTTTTGATGTGGAATGCTACTTAGCATAATTTTCAATGTAATTCCCTTATTTCTGGTATGAATATTCAGATCCGAAAGTTTCAGATAAAAGTTTAATATTGACATAAAAGTAATAATACTTCAAGCATACTAACTAAGCAATTATGTCTTCTCAAAATAACATGGCCTAAGAAAGTTCATCCCTACAAAATCATATAGTATGGTCATGCTCCATTTTCGTCACACCAGAATGTTCTCATCATGCACAACCCTGATGACAAGCCAAGCAATTATTTCATAATTTATTAATCTCAAACTTTTTTCAACTTTCACGCAATATAAGAGCGTGAGCCATGGGTATAGCACTTGGGTGGAATAGAATATGATGATGGGGGTTATGTGGAGAAGACAAAAAGGAGAAAGTCTCACATTGACGCGGCTAATCAACGAGCTAGGGAGATGCCCATCGATTGATGTCAATGCAAGGAGTAGGGATTGCCATGCAACGGATGCACTAGAGTTATAAATGCATGAAAGCTCAACAAAAAGAAACTAAGTGGGAGTGCATCCAACTTGCTTGCTCACGAAGACCTAGGGCATTTGAGGTAGCAAGCTTTCGGGAAGAAACTCCGCCGCCATGAGGCGGATCCTTGGCGGTCCCAATCTAGGGCTCTGGCACAACTGTTTTGCCGGGGAAACTTCCCTCCGGGAAGGGGAAATCATCGCCATCATCATCACCAACCATACTCTCATCCGGAGGGGGTCAATCTCCATCAACATCTTCACCAGCACTATCACCTCTCAAACCCTAGTTCATCTCTTGTATCCAATATTTGTCCCGAAGCCTCAGATTGGTACTTGTGGGTTGCTAGTAGTGTTGATTATTCCTTGTAGTTGATGCTAGTTGGTTTAATTGGTGGAAGATCATATGTTCAGATCCATTATGCATATTAATACCCCTCTGATTATGAACATGAATATGCTTTGTGAGTAGTTACGTTTGTTCCCGAGGACATGGGAGAAGTCTTTCTATTAGTAGTCATGTGAATTTGGTATTCGTTCGATATTTTGATGAGATGTATGTTGTCTCTCCTCTAGTGGTGTTATGTGAACGTCGACTACATGACACTTCACCATTGTTTGTACCTAGAGGAAGGCATTGGGAAGTAGTAAGTAGATGATGGGTTGCTAGAGTGACAGAAGCTTAAACCCTAGTTTATGTGTTGCTTCGTAAGGGGCTGATTTGGATCCATATGTTTCATGCTATGGTTAGCTTTACCTTAATACTTCTTTTGTAGTTGCGGATGCTTGCAATAGGAGTTAATCATAAGTGGGATGCTTGTCCAAGTAAGGACATCACCCCAAGCACTGGTCCACCCAGATATCAAATTATCAAAGTACCGAACACGAATCATATGAGCGTGATGAAAACTAGCTTGACGATAATTCCCATGTGTCCTCGGGAGCGCTTTTCTCTATATAAGAGTTTTTCCAGGCTTGTCCTTTCCTACAAAAAGGATTGGCCCATCTTGCTACACTTTATTTACACTTGTTACTAGTTACCTGTTACAAATTGCCTTATCTCAAAACTATATGTTACCGATAATTTAAGTGCTTGCAAAGAATACCTTGCTGAAAACCGCTTATCATTTCCTTCTGCTCCTCGTTGGGTTCAACACTCTTACTTATCGAAAGGACTACGATAGATCCCCTATACTTGTGGGTCATCAAGACTCGTACGAAGGTATATATAGGAGGAAGAAGTAGGCCGGTGGAGCCACGAGGGGCCCACGAGGGTGGAGGGTGCGCCCAAGGGGGATAGGCGCGCCCCCTACCTCGTGGCTTCCTCGTCTGTTGCTTGACATCCACTCCAAGTCCTCTGGATCACATTTATTCCAAAAATCATGTTCCCAAAGGTTTCATTCCGTTTGGTCTCCGTTTGATATTCTTTTTCTGCGAAACACTGAAATAGGCAAAAAACAGCAATTTGGGCTGGGCCTCCGGTTAATATGTTAGTCCCAAAAATAATATGAAAGTGTATAGTAAAGCCCATTAAACATCCAAAACAGAATATAATATAGCATGGAACAATAAAAAAATATAGATACATTGGAGACGTATGAATCATCCCCAAGCTTAATTCCAGCTCGTCCTCGAGTAGGTAAATGATAAACACAGAATTTTTGATGTGGAATGCTACTTAGCATAATTTTCAATGTAATTCCCTTATTTCTGGTATGAATATTCAGATCCGAAAGTTTCAAGATAAAAGTTTAATATTGACATAAAATTAATAATACTTCAAGCATACTAACTAAGCAATTATGTATTCTCAAAATAACATGGCCAAAGAAAGTTATCCCTACAAAATCATATAGTTTGGTCATGCTCCATTTTCGTCACACAAGAATGTTCTCATCATGCACAACCCTGATGACAAGCCAAGCAATTGTTTCATACTTTATTAGTTCAAACTTTTTTCAACTTTCACGCAATATATGAGCGTGAGCCATGGATATAGCACTTGGGTGGAATAGAATATGATGATGGGGGTTATGTGGAGAAGACAAAAAGGAGAAAGTCTCACATTGACGCGGCTAATCAACCATCTAGGGAGATGCCCATCGATTGATGTCAATGCAAGGAGTAGGGATTGCCATGCAACGGATGCACTACAGCTATAAATGCATGAAAGCTCAACAAAAAGAAACTAAGTGGGAGTGCATCCAACTTGCTTGCTCACGAAGACCTAGGGCATTTGAGGTAGCAAGCTTTCGGGAAGAAACTCCGCCGCCACGAGGCGGAACCTTGGCGGAACCAATCTAGGGCTCTGGCAGAGCTGTTTTGCCGGGGAAACTTCCCTCCGGGAAGGGGAAATCACCGCCATCATCATCACCAACCATACTCTCATCCGGAGGGGGTCAATCTCCATCAACATCTTCACCAGCACCATCACCTCTCAAACCCTAATTCATTTCTTGTATCCAATATTTGTCCCGAAGCCTCAGATTGGTACCTGTGGGTTGCTAGTAGTGTTGATTATTCCTTCTAGTTGATGCTAGTTGGTTTAATTGGTGGAAGATCATATGTTCAGATCCATTATGCATATTAATACCCCTCTGATTATGAACATGAATATGCTTTGTGAGTAGTTACGTTTGTTCCTGAGGACATGGAAGAAGTCTTTCTATTAGTAGTCATGTGAATTTGGTATTCGTTCGATATTTTGATGAGATGTATGTTGTCTCTCCTCTAGTGGTGTTATGTGAACGTCGACTACATGACACTTCACCATTGTTTGGGCCTAGAGGAAGGCATTGGGAAGTAATAAGTAGATGATGGGTTGCTAGAGCGACAGAAGCTTAAACCCTAGTTTATGTGTTGCTTCGTAAAGGGCTGATTTGGATCCATATGTTTCATGCTATGGTTAGGTTTACCTTAATACTTCTTTTGTAGTTGCGGATGCTTGCAATAGGAGTTAATCATAAGTGGGATGCTTGTCCAAGTAAGGACATCACCCCAAGCACTGGTCCACCCACATATCAAATTATCAAAGTACCGAACGCGAATCATATGAGCGTGATGAAAACTAGCTTGACAAAATTCCCATGTGTCCTCGGGAGCGCTTTTCTCTATATAAGAGTTTGTCCAGGCTTGTCCTTTCCTACAAAAAGGATTGGCCCATCTTGCTACACTTTATTTACACTTGTTACTTGTTACCTGTTACAAATTGCCTTATCTCAAAACTATCTGTTATCGATAATTTCAGTGCTTGCAAAGAATACCTTGCTGAAAACGGCTTATCATTTCCTTCTGCTCCTTGTTGGGTTCAACACTGTTACTTATCGAAAGGACTACAATAGATCCCCTATACTTGTGGGTCATCAAGACTCGTATGAAGGTATATATAGGAGAAAAAGTAGGCCGGTGGAGCCACGAGGGGCCCACGGGGGTGGAGGGTGCGCCCAAGGGGGATAGGCGCGCCCCCCTACCTCGTGGCTTCCTCGTCTGTTGCTTGACGTCCACTCCAAGTCCTCTGGATCACATTTATTCCAGAAATCACGTTCCCAAAGGTTTCATTCCGTTTGGTCTCCGTTTGATATTCTTTTTCTGCAAAACACTGAAAGAGTCAAAAAACAGCAATTTGGGCTGGGCCTCCGGTTAATAGGTTAGTCCCAAAAATAATATAAAAGTGTATAATAAAGCCCATTAAACATCCAAAACAGAATATAATATAGCATGGAACAATAAAAAATTATAGAAACATTGGAGACGTATGAATCATCCCCAAGCTTAATTCCAGCTCGTCCTCGAGTAGGTAAATGATAAAAACAGAATTTTTGATGTTTAATGCTACTTAGCATAATTTTCAATGTAATTCCCTTATTTTTGGTATGAATATTCAGATCCGAAAGTTTCAAGATAAAAGTTTAATATTGACATAAAAGTAATAATACTTCAAGCATACTAACTAAGCAATTATGTCTTCTCAAAATAACATGGCCAAAGAAAGTTCATCCCTACAAAATCATATAGTTTGGTCATGATCCATTTTCGTCACACAAGAATGTTCTCATCATGCACAACCCTGATGACAAGCCAAGAAATTGTTTCATACTTTAGTAATCTCAAACTTTTTTCAACTTTCACGCAATATATGAGCGTGAGCCATGGAGATAGCACTTGGGTGGAATAGAATATGATGATGGGGGTTATGTGGAGAAGACAAAAAGGAGAAAGTCTCACATTGACGCGGCTAATCAACGAGCTAGGGAGATGCCCATCGATTGATGTCAATGCAAGGAGTAGGGATTGCCATGCAATGGATGCACTAGAGCTATAAATCCATGAAAGCTCAACAAAAAGAAACTAAGTGGGTGTGCATCCAACTTGCTTGCTCACGAAGACCTAGGGCATTTGAGGTAGCAAGGTTTCGGGAAGAAACTCCGCCGCCACGAGGCGGAACCTTGGCGCAACCAATCTAGGGCTCTGACAGAGCTGTTTTGCCAGGGAAACTTCCCTCTGGGAAGGGGAAATCATCGCCATCATCATCACCAACCATCCTCTCATCCGGAGCGGGTCGATCTCCATCAACATCTTCACCAGCACCATCACCTCTCAAACCCTAGTTCATCTCTTGTATCCAATATTTGTCCCGAAGCCTCAGATTGGTACCTGTGGGTTGCTAGTAGTGTTGATTATTCCTTGTAGTCGATGCTAGTTGGTTTAATTGGTGGAAGATCATATGTTCAGATCCATTATGCATATTAATACCCCTCTGATTATGAACTTGAATATGCTTTGTGAGTAGTTACGTTTGTTCCTGAGGACATGGGAGAAGTCTTGCTATTAGTAGTCATGTGAATTTGGTATTCGTTCGATATTTTGATGAGATGTATGTTGTCTCTCCTCTAATGGTGTGATGTGAACGTCGACTACATGACACTTCACCATTGTTTGGGCCTAGAGGAAGGCATTGGGAAGTAATGAGTAGATGATGGGTTGCTAGAGTGACAGAAGCTTAAACCCTAGTTTATGTGTTGCTTCGTAAGGGGCTGATTTGGATCCATATGTTTCATGCTATGGTTAGGTTTACCTTAATACTTCTTTTGTAGTTGCGAATGCTTGCAATAGGTGTTAATCATAAGTGGGATGCTTGTCCAAGTAAGGACATCACCCCAAGCACTGGTCCACCCACATATCAAATTATCAAAGTATCGAACGCGAATCATATGAGCGTGATGAAAACTAGCTTGACTATAATTCCCATGTGTCCTCGGGAGAGCTTTTCTCTATATAAGAGTTTGTCCAGGCTTGTCCTTTCCTACAAAAAGGATTGGGCCATCTTGCTACACTTTATTTACACTTGTTACTTGTTACCTATTACAAATTGCCTTATCTCAAAACTATCTATTACCGATAATTTCAGTGTTTGCAAAGAATACCTTGCAGTAAACCGCTTATCATTTCCTTCTGCTCCTCGTTGGGTTCGACACTCTTACTTATCGAAAGGACTACGATAGATCCCCTATACTTGTGGGTCATCAAGACTCGTACGAAGGTATATATAGGAGGAAGAAGTAGGCCGGTGAAGCCACGAGGGGCCCACGGGGGTGAAGGGTGCGCCCAGGGGGGATAGGCGCGCCCCCTACCTTGTGGCTTCCTCGTCTGTTGCTTGACGTCCACTCCAAGTCCTCTAGATCACATTTATTCCAAAAATCACTTTCCCAAAGGTTTCATTCCGTTTGGTCTCCGTTTGATATTCTTTTTCTGCGAAACACTGAAATAGGCAAAAAACAACAATTTGGGCTGGGCCTCCGGTTAATAGGTTAGTCCCAAGAATAATATAAAAGTGTATAATAAAGCCCATTAAACATCCAAAACAGAATATAATATAGCATGGAACAATAAAAAATTATAGATACATTGGAGACGTATGAAGCATCCCCAAGCTTAATTCTAGCTCGTCCTCGAGTAGGTAAATGATAAAAACAGAATTTTTTATGTGGAATGCTACTTAGCATAATTTTCAATGTAATTCTCTTATTTGTGGTATGAATATTCAGATCCGAAAGATGCAAGATAAAATTTTAATATTGACATAAAAGTAATAATACTTCAAGCATACTAACTAAGCAATTATGTCTTCTCAAAATAACATGGCCAAAGAAAGTTCATCCCTACAAAAACATATAGTTTGGTCATGCTCCATTTTCGTCACACAAGAATGTTCTCATCATTCACAACCCCGATGCCAAGCCAAGCAATTGTTTCATACTTTAGTAATCTCAAACTTTTTTCAACTTTCACGCAATATATGACCGTGAGCCATGGATATAGCACTTGGGTGGAATAGAATATGATGATGGGGGTTATGTGGAGAAGACAAAAAGGAGAAAGTCTCACATTGACGCAGCTAATCAATGAGCTACGGAGATGCCCATCGATTGATGTCAATGCAAGGAGTAGGGATTGCCATGCAACGGATGCACTAGAGCTATAAATGCATGAAAGCTTAACAAGAAGAAACTAAGTGGGTGTGCATCCAACATGCTTACTCACGAAGACCTAGGGCATTTTAGGAAGCCCATTGTTGGAATATACAAGCCAAGTTCTATAATGAAAAATCCCCACTAGTATATGAAAGTGACAAAACAAGAGATTTTCTATAATAAAGATCATGGTGCTACTTTGAAGCACAAGTATGGAAAAAAGAATAGTAATATTACCCCTTTTTATTCTTTTTTATTCATTTTTTTTGTTGTCTTCCCTTTTTTTATTTGGCCTTTCTCTTTTTTTTGGACAATGCTCTATGAATGATGATCTTCACACTTCTATTTATTTACAACTCAATGATTACAACTCGAAACTAGAACAAAGTATGACTCTATATGAATGCCTTCGACGGTGTACCGGGATGGGCAATGAATCAAGAGCGACATGTATGAAAAATATGCATGGTGGCTTTGCCACAAATATGATGTCAACTACATGATCATGCAAGACAATATGACAATGATGAAACGTGTCATGATAAACGAAACGGTGGAAAGTTGCATGGCAATATATCTCGGAATGGCTATGGAAATGCCATAATAGGTAGGTATGGTGGCTGTTTTGAGGAAGATATAATGAGGTTTATGTGTGATAGAGCATATTGTATCACAGGGTTTGGATGCACCGGCGAAGTTTGCACCAACTCCCAAGGTTAGAAAGGGCAATGCACAATACTGAAGAGGCTAGCAATGATGGAAGGATGAGAGTGCGTATAATCCATGGACTCAACATTAGTCATAAAGAACTCACATACTTATTGCAAAAATCTACAAGTCATCAAAAACCAAGCACTAAGCGAATGCTCCTAGGGGGATAGATTGGTAGGAAAAGATGATCGCTCGTCCCCGACCGCCACTCATAAGGAGGACAATCAAAGAACACCTCATGTTTCAAATTTGTTACACAACGTTTACCATACGTGCATGCTACGGGACTTGCAAACTTTAACACAAGTATTCTCAAATTCACAACTACTCAACTAGCACAACTTTAATATCACTACCTCCATATCTCAAAACAATCATCAAGCATCAAACTTTTCTTAGTATTCAACGCAGTTATAAGAAAGTTTTTACTAATCTTGAATGCATATCATATTAGGACTAATTTCTCATTTTAAGCAAATTACTACGCTCTTTTGTAGTGCTCTCAAAATCATATAAGTGAAGCATGAGAGAACAATAGTTTCTATAAAACAAAAAAAACACCGCCGTGCTCTAAAACATATAAGTGAAGTACTAGAGCAAAAACTATATAGCTCAAAAAATATAAGTCAAGCACATAGAGTATTCTAATAGATTCCGAATCATGTGTGTCTCTCTCAAAAGGTGTGTACAGCAAAGATGATTGTGGTAAACTAAAAAGCAAAGACTCAAATCATACAAGACGCTCCAAGCAAAACACTTATCATGTGGTGAATAAATATATAGCTCCAAGTAAAGTTACCGATGGACGAAGACGAAAGAGGGAATGCCTTCCGGGGCATCCCCAAGCTTTGGCTTTTTGGTGTCCTTAGATTTACCTTGGGGTGTCTTGGCTATTCCCAAGATTAGGCTCTTGCCACTCTTGTTCCGTAATCCATCAAATCTTTACCCAAAACATGAAAACTTCACAACACAAAACTCAACAAAAAAATCTCGTGAGCTCCGTTAGCGAAAGAAAAAAACACCACTTCAAGGTACTGTATCGAACTCATTATTTATTTATATTGGTGTTAAATCTAATGTATTCCAACTTCTCTATGGTTTATATACTATTTTACTAGCCATAGATTCATCAATATAAGCAAACAACACACGAAAAATAGAATCTGTCAAAAACAGAACAGTCTGTAGTAATCTATAATTAACTCGAACTTCTGGAACTCTAAAAATTCTACCAAAATAGGAAGACCTAAATAATTTTTTTATTGATATGCTTCAATTGGAATCACTATTATATCACATTCTGGTAATTTCTAATAATTGTTTTCGTGAACAGAAAGTTTATAGAATTTTCAGCAAGATCAAATAACTACCATCCAAGAAGATCCTATAGGTTTAACTTGGCACAAACACTAATTAAAACACACAAAAAATCTAACCAGAGGCTAGATCAAAGATTTATTCCTAAAAAGGAGCAAAAAGCAAAAAAAATGGGTTGCCTCCCAACAAGCGCTATCGTTTAACGCCCTTAGCTAGGCATAAAAGCAAGGGTAGATCTAGGTATTGCCATATTTAGTAGGCAATCCATAAGTGGCTCTCATAATAGATTCGTAAGGTAATTTTATTTTATTTCCAGGGAAGTGGTCCATGCCCTTCCTTAATGGAAATTGGAATCTAATATTTCCTTCCTTCATATCAATAGTTGCACCAATCGTTCTAAGGAAAGGTCTACCAGGAATAATAGGACATGAAGGATTGCAATCTATATCAAGAACAATGAAATCTACAGGCACATAGTTCCTATTTGCAACAATAAGAACATCATTAATTCTTCCCATAGGTTTTTTGATAGTGGAATCCGCAAGATGCAAGTTTAAAGAGCAATCATCAAATTCATGTAAACCTAGCAAATCACATAGAGTTTTTGGAATCATGGAAACACTAGCACCAAAATCATACAAAGCATAGCATTAATGATCTTTAATTTTAATTTTAATTGTAGGTTCCCATTCATCATAAAGTTTTCTTGGGATAGAAACTTCCAACTCAAGTTTTTCTTCATAAGACTGCATTAAAGCATCAACAATATGTTTGGTAAAAGCTTTATTTTGACTATAAGCATGAGGAGAATTTAGCACGGATTGCAACAAGGAAATACAATCTATCAAAGAGCAATTATCATAATTAAATTCCTTGAAATCCAAAATAGTGGGTTCATTGATATCTGAAGTTTTGACCTCTTCAATCCCACGTTTACCAATTTTTGCATCAAGATCTAAAAACTCCGAATTTTTGGAACGCCTTCTAACTAAAGTTGACGCATCTCCAGTCCCATAATTATCAATATCCATATTGCAAAACAAAGATTTAATAGGAGACACATCAATAACGTTTAGATCTTCATCTTTATTCTTATAAAAATTAGAAGAACACGCTTTCACAAAGCAATCTTTCTTAGCACGCATCCTAGAGGTTCTTTCTTTGCATTCATCAATGGAAATTCTCATGGCTTTGAGGGACTCATTGATATCATGCTTAGGTGGAGTAGATCTGAGTTTCAAGGAATCAACATCAAGAGAAATTCTATCGACGTTCCTAGCCAATTCATCAATCTTAGGCAATTTTTCTTCAAGCAAAGCATTGAAATTATTTTGGGCTATCATAAATTCTTTAACACTAGTCTCAAAATCAGAGGGCGTATTATTAAAATTTCCATAAGAGTTGTTGTAGGAATTACCATAATTATTAGAGGAATTACTAGGATACGACCTAGGATTAAAATTTCCTCTATAAGCATTGTTACCAAAATTGTTCCTACCAAAAAAGTTCACATCCATAGATCCATTATTATTCTCAATCTAAGTAGACAAAGGCATATCATTAGGATCAGAAGAAACACTCTTATTAGCAAACAATTTCATAAGTTCGCCCATCTTTCCACTCAAAACATTAATTTCTTCTATCGCATGCACTTTTTTACTAGTAGATCTTTTGGTATGCCATTGAGAATAATTAACCATAATATTATCTAGGAGTTTAGTAGCTTCTCCAAACATGATTTCCATAAAAGTGCCTCCCGCGGCCGAATCTAAAAGATTTCTAGAAGCAAAATTCAATCCGGCATAAAAAATTTGTATAATCATCCATAAATTCAAACCATGTGTAGGGCAATTACGTATCATTAGTTTCATCCTCTCCCAAGCTTGTGCAACATGTTCATGATCAAGTTTCTCAAAATTCATAATATTGTTTCTAAGGGAGATGATTTTAGCGGGAGGAAAATACTTAGAGATAAAAGCATCTTTGCACTTATTCCAGGAATCAATACTATTTTTAGGCAAAGAAGAAAACCAAGTTTTAGCACGATCTCTAAGCGAAAAAGGAAATAGCTTAAATTTAACAATATCATTGTCCACATCTTTCTTCTTTTGCATATCAGACAAATCAACAAAGCTATTTAGATGGGTAGCGGCATCTTCACTAGGAAGCCCGGCGAATTGATCTTTCATGACAAGATTCAGTAAAGCAGCATTAATTTCACAAGATTCAGAATCGGTAAGAGGAGCAATCGGAGTGCTAATAAAATCATTGTTGTTGGTATTGGCAAAGTCACACAATTTAGTATTATCTTGAGCCATCATGACAAACAAGAAATCCAACACACAAGCAAACAAAAGGCAAGCAAAAAAGAGGTGAACGGAAAAAGAGGGCGAATAAAATGGCAAGGGTGAAGTGGGGGATAGGAAAACGAGAGGCGAATGGCAAATAATGTAATGCGAGGGATAAGAATTTGTGATGGGTACTTGGTATGTCTTTACTTGTGCGTAGACTCCCCGGCAACGGCACAAGAAATCCTTCTTGCTACCTCTTGAGCACTGCGTAGGTTTTCCCTTGAAGAGGAAAGGGTGATGTAGTAAAGTAGCGTAAGTATTTCCCTCAGTTTTTGAGAACCAAGGTATCAATCCAGTAGGAGACTATGCTTGAGTCCCACGCACCTACACAAACAAATAAGAACCTCGCAACCAACACGATAAAGGGGTTGTCAATCCCTTCACGGTCACTTACGAGAGTGAGGTATGATAGAGATGATAAGATAATATTTTTGGTATTTTCATGATAAAGAGTAAAAGTAAAGAAAGCAAAGTAAACGGCGAAAGTAATAGCTTGTTGACGGTAGATTAATATGATGGAAAATAGACCCGGGGGCCATAGGTTTCACTAGTGGCTTCTCTCAAGATAGCATAAGTATTACGATGGGTAAACGAATTACTGTCGAGCAATTGATAGAATTGAGCATAGCTATGAGAATATCTACGTATGATCATGTATATAGGCATCACGTCCGTGACAAGTAGACCGACTCCTTCCTGCATCCACTACTATTACTCCACAAATCGACCGCTATCTAGCATGCACCTAGAGTATTAAGTTCATAAGAACAGAGTAACGCTTTAAGCAAGATGACATGATGTAGAGGGATAAACTCATGCAATATGATACAAACCCCATCTTTTTATCCTCGGTGGCAACAATAAAATATGTGTCGTTTCCCCTACTTACACTGGGATCGAGCACCGCAAGATTGAACCCAAAGCTAAGCACTTCTCCCATTGCAAGAAAGATCAATCTAGTAGGCCAAACCAAACTGATAATTCGACGAGACTTGCAAAGATAACCAATCATACATAAAAGAATTCAGAGGAGATTCAAATATTGTTCATAGATAATTTTGATCATAAACCCACAATTTATCGGTCTCGATAAACACACCGCAAAAGAAGAGTTACATGAAATAGATCTCCAAGAGAATCGAGGAGAACTTTGTATTGAGATCCAAAGAGAGAGAAGAAGCCATCTAGCTAATAACTATGGACCCGAAGGTCTGAGGTAAACTACTCACACATCATCGAAGAGGCTATGGTGTTGATGTAGAAGCCCTCCGTGATCAATGCCCCCTCCAGCAGGACGCTTGAAAAGGCCCCAAGATGCCCATCGATTGATGTCAATGCAAGGAGTAGGGATTGCCATGCAACGGATGCACTAGAGCTATAAATGCATGAAAGCTCAACAAAAAGAAACTAAGTGGGTGTGCATCCAACTTGCTTGCTCACGAAGGGCATTTGAGGTAGCAAGATTTCGGGAAGAAACTCCGCCGCCACAAGGCGGAACCTTGGCAGAACCAATCTAGGGCTCTGGCAGAGCTGTTTTGCCGGGGAAACTTCCGTCCGGGAAGGGGAAATCATCGCCATCGTCATCACCAACCATCATATCATCCGGAGGGGGTCAATCTCCATCAACATCTTCACCAGCACCATCACCTCTCAAACCGTAGTTCATCTCTTGTATCCAATATTTGTCCCGAAGCCTCAGATTGGTACATGTGGGTTGCTAGTAGTGTTGATTATTCCTTGTAGTTGATGCTAGTTGGTTTAATTGGTGGAAGATCATATGTTCAGATCCATTATGCATATTAATACCCGTCTGATTATGAACATGAATATGCTTTGTGAGTAGTTACGTTTGTTCCTGAGAACATGGGAGAAGTCTTGCTATTAGTAGTCATGTGAATTTGCTTTTCGTTCGATATTTTGATAAGATGTATGTTGTCTCTCCTCTAGTGGTGTTATGTGAACGTCGACTACATGACACTTCACCATTGTTTGGGCCTAGAGGAAGGCATTAGGAAGTAATAAGTAGATGATGGGTTGCAAGAGTGACAGAAGCTTAAACCCTAGTTTATGCGTTGCTTCGTAAGGGGCTGATTTGGATCCATATGTTTCATGCTATGGTTAGGTTTACCTTAATACTTCTTTTATAGTTGCGGATGCTTGCCATAGGAGTTAATCATAAATGGGATGCTTGTCCAAGTAAGGACATCAACCCAAGCATTGGTCCACCCACATATCAAATTATCAAAGTACCGAACGCGAATCATATGAGCGTGACGAAAACTAGCTTGACGATAATTCCCATGTGTCCTCGGGAGCGCTTTTCTCTATATAAGAGTTTGTCCAGGCTTTTCATTTGCTACAAAAAGGATAGGGCCATCTTGCGGCACTTTATTTACACTTGTTACTTGTTACCTGCTACAAATTGCCTTATCTCAAAACTATATGTTACCGATAATTTAAGTGCTTGCAAAGAATACCTTGCTGAAAACCGCTTATCATTTCCTTCTGCTCCTCGTTGGGTTCGACACTCTTACTTATTGAAAGGACTACGATAGATCCCCTATACTTGTGGGTCATCAAGACTCATACGAAGGTATATATAGGAGGAAGAAGTAGGTCGGTGGAGCCACGAGGGGCCCACGAGGGTGGAGGGCGCGCCCAGGGGGATAGGCGCGCCCCCCTACCTCGTGGCTTCCTTGTCTGTTACTTGGCGTCCACTCCAAGTCCTCTGGATCACGTTTATTCCGAAAATCACGTTCCCAAAGGTTTCATTCCGTTTGGTCTCTGTTTGATTTTCTTTTTCTGAGAAACACTAAAATAGGCAAAAAAACAGCTATTTGGGCTGGGCCTCCGGTTAATAGGTTAGTCCCAAAAATAATATAAAAGTGTATAATAAAGCCCATTAAACATCCAAAACACAATATAATATAGCATGGAACAATAAATAATTATAGATACATTGGAGACGTATGAAGCATCCCCAAGCTTAATTCCAGCTCGTCCTCGAGTAGGTAAATGATAAAAACAGAATTTTTGATGTGGAATGCTACTTAGCATAATTTTCAATGTAATTCTCTTATTTGTGGTATGAATATTCAGATCCGAAAGATTCAAGATAAAAGTTTAATATTGTCATAAAAGTAATAATACTTCAAGCATACTAATTAAGCAATTATGTCTTGAGGTATGGTGCCTGTTTTGAGGAAGATATAATGAGGTTTATGTGTGATAGAGCGTATTGTATCATGGGGTTTGGATGCACCGGCTAAGTTTGCACCAACTCCCAAGGTGAGAAAGGGCAATGCACGATACCGAAGAGGCTAGCAATGATGGAAGGATGAGAGTGCGTATAATCCATGGACTCAACATTAGTCATAAAGAACTCACATACTTATTGCAAAAATCTACAAGTCATCAAAAACCAAGCACTATGAGCATGCTCCTAGGGGGATAGATTGGTAGGAAAAGATCATCGCTCATCCCCGACCGCCACTCATAAGGAGGACAATCAAAGAACACCTCATGTTTCAAATTTCTTACACAACGTTTACCATACGTGCATGCTACGGGACTTGCAAACTTTAGCACAAGTATTTCTCAAATTCACAACTACTCAACTAGCACAACTTTAATATCACTACCTCCATATCTCAAAACAATCATAAAGCATCAAACTTTTCTTAGTATTCAACACACTTATAAGAAAGTTTTTACTAATCTTGAATGCATATCATATTAGGACTAATTTCTCAATTTAAGCAAATTACCATGCTGTTTTGTAGTGCTCTCAAAATGATATAAGTGAAGCATGAGAGAACAATAGTTTCTATAAAGCAAAAAAAAACACCGTCGTGCTCTAAAACATATAAGTGAAGTAATAGAGCAAAAACTATATAGCTCAAAAAATATAAGTCAAGCACATAGAGTATTCTAATAGATTCCGAATCATGTGTGTCTCTCTCAAAAGGTGTGTACAGAAAAGATGATTGTGGTAAACTAAAAAGCAAAGACTCAGATCATACAAGACGCTCCAAGCAAAACACTTATCATGTGGTGAATAAAAATATAGCTCCAAGTAAAGTTACCGATGGACGAAGACGAAAGAGGGGATGCCTTCCGGGGCATCCCCAAGCTTTGTCTTTTTGGTGTCCTTAGATTTACCTTGGGGTGTCTTGGCTATTCCCAAGCTTAGGCTCTTGCCACTCCTTGTTCCGTAATCCATCAAATCTTTACCCAAAACTTGAAAACTTCACAACACAAAACTCAACAGAAAATCTCGTGAGCCCCGTTAGCGAAAGAAAAAATCACCACCTCAGAATACGGACCCAGTCCGCACAATTGCTACTGTCAACTTTCAACTAAATTTTCTCTAGGAACGTATCTTAAACAGTAGAACTAAAGCGTAAGCTACAACATAATTTGCAAATATCTTTTGACTATGTTCATGCTAATTAAGTTCATCTGATTATTTAATGAACTCCCACTCAGACAGACATCCCTCTAGTCATCTAAGTGATACATGATCCGAGTCAACTAGGTCGTGTCCGATCATCACATGAGACGGACTAGTAATCATCGGTGAACATCTTCATGTTGATCGTATCTTCTATACGACTCATGTTTGACCTTTTGGTCTTCTGTGTTCCGAGGCCATGTCTGTACATGCTAGGTTCGTCAAGTCAACCTAAGTGTATTGCCTGTGTAAATCTGGCTTACACCCGTTGTATTCAAACGTTAGAATCTATCACACCCGATCATCACGTGGTGCTTCGAAACAGCAAACCTTCGCAATGGTGCACAGTTAGGGGGAACACTTTCTTGAAATTTTAGCGAGGGATCATCTTATTTATGGTACCGTCGTTCTAAGCAAATAAGATGTAAAAGATGATAAACATCACATGCAATCAAATAGTGACATGATATGGCCAATATCATTTTGCTCCTTTTGATCTCCATCTTCGGGGCGCCATGATCATCATCGTCACCGGCATGACACCATGATCTCCATCATCATGATCTTCATCATCGTGTCTTCATGAAGTTGTCTCGTCAACTATTACTTCTACTACTACGGCTAACGCTTAGCAATAAAGTAAAGTAATTACATGACGTTTATGTTGACACGCAGATCATAAATAAATTAAGACAACTCCTATGGCTCCTGCCGGTTGCCATACTCATCGACATGCAAGTCGTGATTCCTATTACAAGAACATGATCAATCTCATACATCAGATATCACTCATCACATTATTTTGGCCACATCACATCACATAGCATACCCTGCAAAAACAAGTTAGACGTCTACTAATTGTTGTTGCATGTTTTTACGTGGCTGCTATGGGTTTCTAGCAAGAACATTTCTTACCTACGCAAAAGCCACAACGTGATATGCCAATTACTATTTACCCTTCATAAGGACCCTTTCCATCGAATACGATCTGACTAAAGTGGGAGAGACAGACACCCGCTAGCCACCTTATGCAACTAGTGCATGTCAGCCGGTGGAACCTGTCTCACGTAAGTGTACGTGTAAGGTCGGTCCGGGACGCTTCATCCCACGATACCACCGAATCAAGATAAGACTAGTAACGGCAAGTAAATTGACAATATCGACGCCCACAACAAACTTGTGTTCTACTCGTGCATAGAAACTACGCATAGACCTAGCTCATGATGCCACTGTTGGGGATCGTAGCAGAAAATTAAAATTTTCTACGCCTCACCAAGATCAATATATGGAGTCACCTAGCAACGAGGGAGAGGGGAGTGCATCTACATACCCTTGTAGATCGCGAGCGGAAGCGTTCAATAGAACGGGGTTGATGGAGTCGTACTCGTCATGATCCAAATCACCGATGATCCTAGCACCGAACGGTTGGGAGAGACGTCTCCTCCTTCTTGATCCAGCAAGGGAAGGAGAGGTTGATGGAGATCCGGCAGCACGACGGCGTGGTGGTGGAAGTAGCGGGATCCCGACAGGGCTTCGCCAAGCACAAGCGGGGAGGAAGAGGTGTCACGGGAGGGAGGGAGGCGCCAGGGCTTCAGGTGCGGCTGCCCTCCCTCCCCTCCACTATATATAGGGGCCTAGGGGGGCGCCGGCCCCTTGTAGATCCCATCTAGGGTGGGGGGCGGCAGCCCTAGGGGTGGCTTGGCCTCCAAGCCAAGTGGAGGCGCCCCCACCCCTTAGGGTTTCCAACCCTATGCGCATGGGAGGACCAAGGGGGGGCGCACCAGCCCACTAGGGGCTGGTCCCCACGCCCCTTCAGCCCATGGGGCCCTCTGGGATAGGTGGCCCCACCCGGTGGACCCCTGGGACCCTTCTGGTGGTCCCGGTACAATACCGATGACCCCCAAAACTTTCCCAGTGGCCGAAACTGGACTTCCTGTATATAAATCTTTACCTCCGGACCATTCCGGAACTCCTTGTGACGTCCGAGATCTCATCCGAGACTCCGAACAAATTTCGGGTTACTGCATACTAATATCTCTACAACCCTAGCGTCACCGAACCTTAAGTGTGTAGACCCTACGGGTTCGGGAACCATGCAGACATGACCGAGACAACTCTCCGGCCAATAACCAACAACGGAATGTGGATACCCATGTTGGATCCCACATGTTCCACGATGATCTCATCGTATGAACCACGATGTCAAGGATTCAATCAATCCCGTATACAATTCCCTTTGTCTACCGGTATAGTACTTGCCCGAGATTCGATCGTCGGTATCCCGATACCTGTTCAATCTCGTTACCGGCAAGTCTCTTTACTCGTTCCGTAACACATCATCCCGTGATCAACTCCTTGATCACATTGTGCACATTATTATGATGTCCTACCGAGTGGGCCCAGAGATACCTCTTCGTCTCACGGAGTGACAAATCCCAGTCTCGATTCGTGCCAACCCAACAGACACTTTCGGTGATACCAGTTGTGCACCTTTATAGCCACCCAGTTACGTTGTGACATTTGGTACACACAAAGCATTCCTACGGTATCCGGGAGTTGCACAATCTCATGGTCTAAGGAAATGATACTTGACATTAGAAAAGCTTTAGCATACAAACTACACGATCTTGTGCTAGGCTTAGGATTGGGTCGTGTCCATCACATCATTCTCATAATGATGTGATCCCATTATCAATGACATCCAATGTCCATGGTCAGGAAACCGTAATCATCTATTGATCAACGAGCTAGTCAACTAGAGCACTAGTAGAAAACCGAGCTTTAGCGCCGGTTCGTAAGGGCCTTTAGTACCGGTTCCATAACCGGCACTAAAGGGTGGTCACTAAAGCCCCCCCCCTTTAGTACCGGTTTGGCACGAACCGGCGCTAAAGTGCCACCACGTGGCGTGTGCTCGCACCCTGGTATGGGGGACCTTTAGTACCGGTTGGTGTTACCAACCGGTACTAAAGGTTTTATTTTTTGAAAAAAAAATTGAAAATTTTGGAATTTTTATTTTATTTTTTTCGATTTTTAATTTTTCTGAATTATTTGATGATTTAGTCTCTAATCACCTCTCTTAACTGCTCAAGTGTGGATCACTCATTCCAAATCATCTAACTTCCCGACCGGTCACCCATCCCGCTTAACTTTCGGGTTCTATTCTCCTTCGTTTCCAAGTCTGCACTTGTTGTTTTCCTGAGAAATGTAAGCTGTCAATCCTATTAACCCTCAGCAGTTTAGCTTGAGCATGAAGTCACACATTTCACCGTTTGAGTTTGAAACTATTATTCTAAAAAATAGTAATTATGTAGTAACACTAATATTTCTTGAATAAGTAGTTTGACCATAGTTTGACCATAGTGTGACCATAGTTTGACCACAGTTTGACCAGATTTGACCAAAATTCAAAAAAAACTGAGATACTTATTTAGTAACACTAATAATATTGCGTAATTATTTAGTAACACTCTATATTTCTTGAATCAGTTGTTTGACCGGTTTGACAAGATTTAACCAAAATTCAAAAAAAACATAAATTAGAGCATATCTTTTTTCCTTTTACAATTTTGTCATTCCAAAAATTGTCCTAAACCCTAAACCCGGGACTTAAAACGTCGGAAACTCTATGCTAAACAGTAAAAACTAAGGGTTTAAACCATAAATCCTAACCCTAAACTCTGAAATCTAAACCCTAGCACTAAACGCTAAAAACGTCTAAAAAACGTCTAAAACGCCCAAAAACTCTATTTTCCCTTTGGAATTTTGTGATTTTAAAAAAATGTCGAAACGGAAAACTGGTGTTTCAGCAGATCAATCTTTTTGTTCTACAAATTTTGATATATTATATGTATTTTTATGAATTAGGATGATTTATTTATGATTTTTTCAAGTTTGAAAATTGCCCTATAGTCCCGGTTTGTGTCTCCAACCGGGACTATAGGTTAGACCCCTTTATTGCCGGTTCGTGGCACGAACCGGTACTAAAGGTTGGCCCTTTAGTACCGGTTTGTGCCACAAACTGGGACTAAAGGTTCAACACGAACCAGTACTATTGATCGCCGCCATGAACCGGTACTATTGATCACATTAGTGTCGGTTTTTTACAAACCGGCACTAATGTTCTTCACATTTGACCCTTTTTCTACTAGTGGAGGCTTACTAGGGACATGGTGTTGTCTATGTATCCACACATGTATCTGAGTTTCCCATCAATACAATTCTAGCATGGATAATAAACGATTATCATGAACAAGGAAATATAATAATAACTAATTTATTATTGCCTCTAGGGCATATTTCCAACAAAGGGAACATCCATCAATAGATTCTTGTCACCAGTCATGTGATTTGTACATCCACTATACCGGACCCACTCATTGGCTTTGGGTTGATCATCCTGTAGATGAATTAGTGCAACTTACGAACTCGTATACTTCATCAGTGAAGAATATGACATCAATTCATCGGATCAATTTCATCAACCAATAGAACAGATAAAACAGTATGAGGACATGAGAAATGAGTATTCATTTCTTCATGATTAACCTGCGTCCTATTAGGCATTTTCAGGTCTCCAGCAAATTCTTCAGACGTTTAAGCACGTGTGGAGACCTGATCCTGCAGAAGAAATTAGTTCTTTTTCTTCACCACCCACATCTGAAGGGGTGGCAAAGAGTTCATCACTCTGCGATCTCCATACGAGAAAGGTGGCATAGAAGCTAGTCCATTTCGTTTCACATAAGAGGAGTTAGGATAAGCATATGAATAAGCAGAGAAAATCTTCGTGGACTTATGAACATAATGATTAGAATAATAATGCTCATATTCATAGCCCTTAGTTCTTCCCTGCGAAACAGAGGTGTTAGCATGATATAAAGAATTTGATCCACGTGAGGACTTTGGTCCATATGAGGACTTGGATCCATATGAAGAATTTGGTCCATATGAAGAATTTGATCTGGGGTTCCTTTTCTTCATAGTTGGTGTCATGATGACATTCACCTGAAGATTTTCAAGGCACCTTCTGGGAACCTAGATTTTCTTCATAGGGGAACCATTCCTGCAGTTAGTGCCAACATATCTAGCAAATACTTCACCATTCTAATTTTTGAACAGTTTATAGTTGGAGTCAAATGACTCATCAGAAGAATGAGGAGATTCACATGTAAAGCCAGATAGATTAGATGGATCTACTGGAGGTCCCTTTGCAGCAACCCATGAGGTTTTGGGGTACTGCTCAGGCTTCCAATATGTTCCATCAGTATTGATTTTCCTCTCAAAGGCAATACCCTAGGGTTCCTGTTGAGGATCTGCTTTTTAAGCATATCACAAAGTGTCTGATGCCCTTTGAGGCTCTTGTACATGCCTGTCATATACAATTTCTTCAGCCCTGCAGCATCAGTGATACTAGCAATGTTCTCAGATGAGGAATTAGTGATAGCAGAGACAGGTGAAGAATTTTTAGCATTATAAGCATTTGAACATTCAGGTGAAGAATTAGCAAATTCACATTCAATGCACTTCAAACATGGAGGAACGGATTCTTCCTGAGCAGCGCTGATTTGTTGAGCAAGTAATGAATCGCGCTCCTTCTGAAGATCTTCATAACTCACCCTTAGCTTTTCAAGATCTTGCTTTCTTTGAAGAAATTCATAAGAAAGCTTCTCATGATCAGATAAGAGAGTGTTATGATGACCTTGAAGGTTGTCAAACCTAGACTGAAGTCTCTGAAGCTTTTCAGTCAAGGTTTTAGTGTGATCCATTTCTTCACCCAACATATCATCACTTTTGTCTTGCATGTTTTGAACCTTTTCAAAAGCCTTTTGTTGTTTCATAGCAATCTTAGCAAGTTTAGAGTAACTAGGCTTGAGGTTTTCATCAGATTCATCTTCACTAGATTTAGAGGAGGGGTATTTGAGTACCTTGGCACCCTTTGCCATGAAGCAATAGGTGGGAGCGTAGTCATCATTGCCTTCATCAACCTTGTTGGTGAAGCCATTTTCTTCGGAGTTGAAGATAGACTTGCTGACGAATGCAGTAGCGAGAGCTAGGATCGCCACACCAGACTTGGACTCCTAAGATTCCTCCCCTTCCTCATGTTCCTCATATTCAGCCTCAGAGTCCATTTCCTTGCCAATGAATGCCCGAGCCTTCTTGGAGTTGCTCTTCTTGTGAGATGAAGACTTTGAGGATTTTGATGATGAAGACTTTGAAGATTTCTTCTTCTTCTTCTTCGCATCATCAGAACTGTAATCCTTGTATTTCTTCTTCTTTGATTCCTTTTCCCACTGAGGACAATCTTGAATGTAATAACCAGGTTTCTTGCATTTATGGCATAGCCTGTTCTTGTAGTCACTGGATGAGGAATCATTTCTCCTTGAGGATTTTCCAAAGCGACCACGTCTTGAGAACTTATGAAATTTCTACACAAGCAGTGCTAGTTCCAGGTTCAGTTCTTCAGGATCACCAAAGCTGCTGCCAGAATCTTCATCTTCAGACTCAGAAACTGCCTTGGCCTTCAGGGCACGTGATCTGCTATAGCTCGAACCATAGAGATCTCTCTTCTCAGCAAGCTGGAACTCTTTAGTATTTAGCCTCTAGAGGATATCAGTGGGATCAAGTGACTTGTAATCTCCACGTTCTTGTATCATCAGTGCCAGAGTATCGAATGAGGAATCAAGCGATCTCAGCAACTTCTTCACCACCTCATGGTCGATGATGTCAGTGGCACCGAGTGCTTGAAGTTCATTTGATATGTCAGTGAGGCGATCGAAGGTTTGATGAACATTTTCATTGTCAAGTCTTTTGAGGGGGTTGAAGAGATTGCGAAGAACGTCAACTCGAGAGTCATGTTGAGTTGAGACTCCTTCATTGACCTTGGACAGCCTATCCCAGATAAGCTTAGCAGTTTCCACAGCACTCACTCTTCCATACTGCCCTTTGCTCAGATGGCCACATATGATGTTTTTTGCTTGGGAATCGAGTTGCTTGAATCTCTTCACATCAGTAGCGTTCAGTGAAGGTGAGATCGAGGGAACACGATTTTCCCCAACATACTAGAGATTGTTATCAATTGCCTCAAGATGCATTCGCATCTTATTCTTCCAGTAGGGGTAGTCCGTCCCATCGAAGGTAGGACACCCAGCAGAGACCTTAATCATACATACGGTCGACATAACTAAAACTTCAGGCGGTTAAACCAAAATCACACAGAACATGGGCGTACCTTGCTCTGATACCAATTGAAAGTGCGTTATATCGACTAGAGTGGGGTGAATAGGCGATTTTTATGAATTCTTCACTGAGGAATTTCTGGGTGAGGAAATTCCTAAGCAAAGAACTACTTGCAGCGGAATAAGTACTCAGATGTAAACATAATAGAACACAAGCATGGTCATCATGATGAAATGAAGACAAGCACAGAGTACAAAAAGCATAAACACAGGATAACACAGGATGAAGACAAACAGAATGAAGAAATTGAACTGAGGAAATTGAGAAAGTCTTCAGTCAAAGTCTTCAAACATATATGAACAAGTACACAACACAGTTACGAGGAAATTAAAGAGTTGAGGAAATAGAACCAGTAGGCTTGGTGAAGACAATGATTTGGTAGACCAGTTCCAATTGTTGTGATAGTTGTACGTCTGGCTGGAGCGGCTAGGTATTTAAACCTAAGGACACACAGTCCTCACTGTATTCTCCTTGAGCTAAGGTCACACAAACCTCGCCCAATCACTCGTGGTAAGTCTTCGGGTGACTTCCAAACCTTCACAAACTCGGTCACTCGGTGATCCACAATTTCCTCTCGGATGCTCAGACCATGACGCCTAACCGTCTGGAAGATGCATAGTCTTCAAAGGTAACAAGCGTCGGATCGACGCAGGATCAATCTCTTCAGTGATACTCAATCACTTTGGGTTTGTAGGTGCTTGGGTTTTCCTCACTTGATGATTTTCGCTCAAAGTCCTCAGAGGATGGGATGCTCTCAAATGACAAGTGTCAGTTTCTCTCGGAGCAGCCAACCAGCTAGTGGTTGTAGGGGGTGGCTATTTATAGCCTAGGGAGCAGCCCGACATGATAAGACATAAATGCCCTTCAATGATATGACCATTAGGTGGGTAGATATTCTGGGACAGCTGGCGCGTAGCACAGCAACGGTCGGAATTTTGAGTATCAAATACCTCAGGGCTATCATGTTCCTCACTCTGTAGGCAATCTGCACTCGCGAATTCCTAACTCCTCAGTCAGAATAAATTCCTCAGTGACCAGAAGAACTTTGTCTCTGTCACTGAAGAAATTAACTGAACTGTATGAGATTTCCAATGGCTTCACTCAAAGGGATTGGTAGGTGTAGGATTTGAGTTGAGCATCACATGGAAATTTTTCCTTAGTATTTCCTCGACCCCCTTTAACAGTACGGTGTTTCCTATGAGTCAAGAAAGAGAAAATGAAACTACGAAAACAAATGTGTTCATGCTTCATGTTCCTCGAATGGATACCAAGTCTTCATGGTCACACCAATTTCATCACTTTCAAAGTCTTTAGAAATCCAAAATCTTCAGTCGAAGATATTCATTTTTAGGGGTCGACTTTCTCCGTAAATATCAAACTCCTCATAGAGACCTGTGTACACTCATAAACACATTAGTCCCTTAACCTATAAGTCTTCGATACACAAAAATCACTAAGGGGCACTAGATGCACTTACAATAGCATGTGCAAAAAAGTAGAGAGGGTTACGGCAAAAACTGGACACTCTCTTTCGAAGTATCAAGGTTTCAGACGAAAACTCATCTGTTACAAAGGCACTTCATTTTCTTAAACTTATTACAACTCCAGACTTTTTATGTGTTCATTATGCACCATTCAAACCCACATCGTTAAATTTCAACCCTTTGTGCCTTCATTTGCCTTTTTTCATGCATTTGCAGATTTGTTTTGAGCTAAATGACCCTAAAATTGAAAAGCACTACAAATGAACTCTGACAAGGTTGAAACTTGCCATGGTATCATCATTTCACCCACATAGCATGTGCAAAAAAGTAGAGAGGGTTACGGCAAAAACTGGATGCACTTCGTGTACAAACTCGACAATCTCTTTTGAAGTATCATGGTTTCGGACGAAAACTCATCTGTTACAAAAGCAGTTCATTTTTTTAAACTTATTACAACTCCAGACTTTTTATGTGTTCATTATGCACCATTAAAAGTCACGTCATGAACTTTCAACCCTTTGTGCCTTCATTTGCTATTTTTCATGCATTTAATGATTTGTTTTGAGCTAAATGACCCTGGAATTGAAAAGCACTACAAATGAACTCTGAAAAGGTTGAAACTTGCCATGGTATCATCATTTCACCCACATAGCATGCGTAGAAAAGTAGAGAGGGTTACGGCAAAAAGTGGATGCACTTTGTGTACAAACTGGACACTCTCTTTCGAAGTATCAAGGTTTCGGACCAAAACTCATCTGTTACAAATGCAGTTCATTTTTTAAAAATTATTACAACTCCAAACTTTTTATGTGATCATTATGAACCATTCAAAGCCACGTCATCAAATTTCAACCCTTTGTGCCTTCATTTGTTATTTTTCATGCATTTACTGATTTGTTTGGAGCTAAATGACCCTGAAATTGAAAAGCACTACAAATGAACTCTGAAAAGGTTGAAACTTGGCGTGGTATCATCATTTAACCTACATAGCATGTGCAAAAAAGTAGAGATGGTTACGACAAAAACTGGATGCACTTCGTGTACAAACTGGACACCCTCTTTCGAAGTATCAGGGTTACGGATCAAACCTCATCTGTTACAAAGGCAGTTCATTTTTTTAACCTTATTACAACTCCAGACGTTTTATGCGTTCATTATGCACCATTCAAAGCCACGTCGTGAACTTTCAACCCTTTGTGCCTTCATTTGCTATTTTTCATGCATTTACTGATTTGTTTTCAGCTAAATGACCCTGAAATTGAAAAGCACTACATATGAACTCTGAAAAGGTTGAAAGTTGGCATGGTATCATAATTTCACCCACATAGCATGTGTAAAAAATTAGAGAGGGTAACGGCAAAAACTGGATGCACTTTGTGTATAAACTAGACACTTTCTTTCGAAGTATCACGGTTTCGGACGAAAACTCATCTGTTACAAAGGCACTTCATTTTTTAAACTTATTACAACTCCAGACTTTCTATGCATTCATTATGCACCATTCAAATCCACGTCGTCAACTTTCAACCCTTTGAGCCCTAATTTGAAATTTTTCATGCATTTACTGATTTGTTTTGAGCTAAATGACACTGAAATTGAAAAGCACTACAAATGAACTCTGAAAAGGTTGAAACTTGGCATGGTATCATAATTTCACCCACATAGCATGCTTAAAAAAGTGGAGAGGGTTACGGCAAAAATTGGATGCACTTTATGTATAAACTGGACACTCTCTTTCGAAGTATCTGGGTTTCGAACCAAAACTCATCTGTTACAAAGGCACTTCATTTTTTTAAACTTATTACAATTCCAGACTATTTATGCGTTCATTATGTACCATTTAAAGCCACGTCCTCAACTTTCAACCCTTTGATCCTTCATTTGCTATTTTTCATGCATTCACTGATTTTTGTTTAGAGCTAAATGACCCTGAATTTTGGAAAGTACAACAAATGAACTCTAAAAAGGTTGAAACTTGGCACAGTATCATCATTTCACCCACATAGCATGTACAAAAAAGTAGAGAGAGTTACAGCAAAAATTGGATGCACTTCGTGTACAAGCTGGACATTCTCTTTCGAAGTATCAGGGTTTCGGACCAAAACTCATCTGTTACAAAGGCAGTTCATTTTTTTAAACTTATTACAACTCCATACTTTTTATGCCTTCATTATGCACCATTCAAAGCCACGTCATGAACTTTCAACCCTTTGTGCCTTCATTTCCTATTTTTTATGCATTTACTTATTTATTTTGAGCTAAATGACCCTGAAATTGAAAAACACTACAAATAAACTCTGAAAAGGTTTGAAACTTGGCATGGTATCGTCATTTCACCCACATAGCATGTGCAAAAGAGTAGAGAGGGTTACGGCAAGAACTGGATGCACTTCGTGTATAAACTGGACACTCTTTTTTGAAGTATCAGGGTTCCGGACGAAACTCATCTATAAAAAAGGCACTTCATTTTGTTAAAACTTATTACAACTCCGGACTTTTTATACGTTCATTATGCACCATTCAAAGCCACGTCGTCAACTTTCAACCCTTTGTGCCTTCATTACCTATTTTTCATGCATTTACTGATTTGTTTTGAGCTAAATGATCCTGAAATTGAAAAGCACAACTAATGAATTCTGAAAAGGTTGAAACTTGGCATAGTATCATCATTTCACCAACATGGAATGTACAAAAAAGTAGAGAGGGTTTCGGCAAAAACTGGATGCACTTCGTATACAAACTGGACACTCTCTTATTACAACTCTAGACGTTTTATGCGTTCATTATGCACCATTCAAAGCCACGTCGTCAACTTTCAACCCTTTGTGCCTTCATTTGCTATTTTTCATGCATTTACTGATTTGTTTTGAGCTAAATGTCCCTGAAATTGAAAAGCATCACAAATGAACTCTGAAAAGGTTGAAACTTGGCATGGTATCATCATTTCACCCACATTTCATGTGCAAAAAAGTAGAAAGGGTTACGGTAAAAACTGGATGCACTTCGCGTACAAACTAGACACTCTCTTTCGAAGTATCAGGGTTTTGGACCAAAACTCATCTGATACAAAGGCACTTCATTTTTTAAAACTAGTGATTCACTGAAAAATCTATTTTTAAAGTTATGAGAAAAAAGAATCATTGAAAAATCTACTTTAAAGTTAAGTTATTCACAAACTAGTGATTCACATAAATTTCAAATAATTCAAATTTAAACTATTCAAATTTGAAAACTACTGGCACTAACAGAAAGTTTGAAGTTTTTTGTACCTAAAGCAAAAATATTCACAAAGAAACTCTAAATACAATAAAAAAACTAATCAGAAATAAATAGAAGAAAATAAATAAAGCAGAATAGAAAAAAAAACTATATATAAAAATATTTGCGCGCTGCCCAGTGGGCCTACTCGGCCTTGGGCGTGGATATGCAAGCCCATAAGGCCCAGCAGGCTCACAGGGCAGCGCGCCAAAGTTAGGCCCAGAAGCATGCTTTGGAGAGAAGCTCGAAGGAGCAGCCGCGGCTGGGTTTATAAACCAGTGCAGCTACCCTTCGCCCGGCGAGGTGGGACTAAACTTTGTGCACTGCGGGGTGGGAGCGCACCCTCTTTAGTACCGGTTCGTGGCACCAACCGGTACTAAAAGGGGGTATTTAGTACCGGTTCATGGCTCCACCCAGTACTAAAGAGGGTCACTTCCCGCCGCTTGGCCTGGCCAAATTTGACCTTTAGTACCGGTTGGTGGCTCCAACCGGTACTAAAGGTCTCTCCTATATATACAGCACTTACGAAAAATTCAGTTAGTTTCTATTCATCTGCTTCGTCGCGCCTCGATCCCCGTCGTCGCCACCCCCGTCGCCGCCCCTGCCCGTCCCCGTGTCGTCGCCGCCCCAGCCCGTCCCCGTCGTTGCCGCCCCGTCGCCGCCCCGTCGCCGCGCCCCAGCCCGTCCCTGTCGTCGCGCGCCCTGTCGCCGCCCTCCGTCGCCTCCCATCGCCGGCCGTCGCCCCGCTGTAAGAGATCGACCGCCTCGGCCCCCTGCCGCGCGCCGGCGGCTGGCCTCACACACACACACAAATAGAGATAGATTTTTCTTAATGATTTTTTCTGTTTTCTGTTTTTTAGTTTTTTATACTTTTAGTTTATATAAATGTTAGATTAATGTCAATTGTTAGATGATTATATATATATATATATATATATATATATATATATATATATATGTTAGATACTAATGTCAAAAGTTAGATGAATTAGATATAAATATATGTTAGATATTAATGTCAAATGTTAGATGAATTAGCTAGATATTAATGTTAGATGAGTTAGTTTCTTATACTTTTAGTTATAGATGAATTAGATATATTAATGTCAAATGTTAGATGAATTAAATATATTAAATTTAGGTATATGAGATTTGATCATCTAATTAATTTTTTGCTATATATAGAACTAGCTACTTTACTTTTAGTAAGAAAATTAATAAAACTAATTTATTTTTAACAAGTGCTTAGTTTAATTAATAGAACTAGCTAATTGAATTAGTTGAATTAATAGAACTAGTAAGTGTTTATCAATTAATATTTCAACTATGAACATAGGAAATATCGTCTGACGACGAAAACGATTTCGTTATGTGTGAATACTGCGAAGACGAGCGCGACCTGTGCGACAGAAATTTCCTAGTTGATGATAGGTGCTTCAGCATCAAGCTGGATGAGACCTTTGAAGTGGATACAATAAGTCATAATGACAAGTATTTTTTTCGTAACTAAACATGACTTATACTTCATTTGCTTCAACTTATAATTTGAAAATTTCAGTATTCTTCTAGCGTATCCCCTGCTATGCAAGAATTTTTGTCTTGGATAAGATAGGTTTCAGTCCTAACAAAACTATGGAGGTAAAGAGAGTTTACTTGAAGACCGAGCATGGTTATACCTTCGACGTCAAATTATACAATGTAGACACCTACACCCATTTTGAATGCAAAAGTTGGCAAGCACTATGCAAGGCTTATGCATTTGAGCCTGATATGGTTATCACCTTTGATGTTCGTCCAGAAGATGATATTGAAGGTAATAGAGACATTTGGGTCGATGTGTAGACGCCTCCAGTTCTACCATTATGTGAGTTTTCAACCATATTTATTTCTTCGATATTGTTTATTCAAAAATAGTTGAGAACTAATTTCTATTGATAGCTTATTTCCATTCAAGCAAACATGTCCGGCGCTTGGTAGACATGACCGTCCACTGTCCCGGGGCTAAACTAAACTGTGAGGAGATAGGTCATTATGTTTCATGGCTTGAGGATCTTGATGTTGTCAAGAGAAATTATTTTCCTGAATTTGAAAATCTTAGTACGCAAAACGCGTGACCAATAGTGTTCGTATTGAACTACGGTCACATCTATTTAGGCAAAATGGTAAGATTTTTACTATTTGCCCTCAGTGCATCTTTTGCATACATTATGTTTAAGCTAAACTTCATTGCTAATTCTGTTACTATACGATGTTCTTCAACAGGGACTCCCGATGATAGCTGTGCCTCAGTGGATCGAGACTAAAGGTTGCATGTCAATGGTTAGCTTACGACCAAGACATCCTACAACGCACATGAGTGCATTCCGGATTTCTAAAACTGTGGAATGCTTAATAGTGAAATACTGGAGCAAAATTGTCAAGGATCGCAGAGAAGTACTAGGGGGCAGCAAGAATCAGACGAAGCGCAGCCCACGATTAGGAGACAGGTTCATCTGCATGCTGCAATATGATGAATCAGGATTTCTACACATGTTCTATGCTATTGTACCTGAGAGAGAGCAGCAGGAGTGATTAGCTATAGTTCATGCTCTTAGTACTTCTCCTCTCTGAAGGAAATATGCCCTAGAGGCAATAATAAAGTTATTATTTATTTCCTTATATCATGATAAATGTTTATTATTCATGCTAGAATTGTATTAACCGGAAACATAATGCTTGTGTGAATACATAGACAAACAGAGTGTCACTAGTATGCCTCTACTTGACTAGCTCGTTGATCAAAGATGGTTATGTTTCCAAGACATTGACATGAGTTTTCATTTGATTAACGGGATCACATCATTAGAAGAATGATGTGATTGAGTTGACCCATTCTGTTAGATTAGCACACGATCGTTTAGTATTCTGCTATTGCTTTCTTCATGACTTATACATGTTCCTATGACTATGAGATTATGCAACTCCCGTTTATCGAAGGAACACTTTGTGTGCTACCAAACCTCACAACGTAACTGGGTGATTATAAAGGTGCTCTACAGGTGTCTCCAAAGGTACTTGTTGGGTTGGCGTATTTTGAGATTAGGATTTGTCACTCTGATTGTCGGAGAGGTATCTCTGGGCCCACTCGGTAATGCACATCACCATAAGCCTTGCAAGCATTGTAACTAATGAGTTAGTTGCGGGATGATGTATTACGGAACGAGTAAAGAGACTTGTCGGTAACGAGATTGAACTAGGTATTGAGATACCGACGATCGAATCTCCGGCAAGTAACATACCGATGACAAAGGGAACAATGTATGTTGTTATGCAGTTTGACCGATAAAGATCTTCATAGAATATGTGGGAGCCAATATGAGCATCCAGGTTCCGCTATTGGTTATTGACCGGAGACGTGTCTCGGTCATGTCTACATAGTTCTCGAACCCATAGGGTCTGCACGCTTAAAGTTTGATGACGGTTATATTATGAGTTTATGTGTTTTGATGTACCGAAGATAGTTCAGAGTCCCGGATGTGATCATGGACATGACGAGGAGTCTCGAAATGGTCGAGACGTAAAGATCGATATATTGGACGACTATGTTTGGACACTGGAAAGGCTTCGGACATTTATCGGAGTACCGGGAGTTACCGGAACCCCCCGGGAACCAATGGGCCTTGTTGGGCCCTAGTGGAGAGAGAGAGAGAGGGGCCGGCCAGGGCAAGAGGCGCGCCGCCTCCCCTTGAGTACGAATAGGACAAGGAAGGGGGGGCCTTGCCTTTCCCCTCTCCCACTCCTTCCTTCCCCCTCCTCCTTGGACTAGGAAAGGGAGGGGCAAACCTACTTGGAGTAGGTTTCCCCCTCCTAGGGCGCGCCACCCCCTTGGTCGGCCCTCTCCTCCTCCCCCCTTTGTATACGGAGGAGGGGGCACCCCATAGACACAACAATTGATCTCTTGATCTCTTAGCCGTGTGCGGTGCCCCCCTCCACCATAATCCACCTCGATAATATCGTAGCGGTGCTTAGGCGAAGCCCTGCGTTGGTAGAACATCGTCATCGTCACCACGCTGTCGTGCTGACGAAACTCTCCATCAACACTCGGCTGGATCGGAGTTCGAGGGACGTCATCGAGCTGAACGTGTGCTGAACTCAAAGGTGTCGTACGTTCGGTACTTGATCGGTCGTATCGTGAAGACGTACGACTACATCAACCGCGTTGTGCTAACGCTTCCGCTCTCGGTCTACGAGGGTACGTGGACAACACTCTCCCCTCTCGTTGCTATGCATCACCATGATCCTGTGTGTGCGTAGGATTTTTTTTTTGAAATTACTACGTTCCCAACACTCTCGTGTCCGTGTTCTTCGTCCTGAACTTAATCTCAAAGTGATTTGCTTTTGTGGTCTTATGAACACTTATAATATCATGACCATGTTGAACTCGATGATATCTTTGCTTCTAGTACAAGTGAATGTTTCTTCTTTAAGCTGGTGTTGGTGGTGATTAGATAGCGGTAATGACTATGATGATTAAATAGTGTTAATGACGACTATGGTGATTATTAGCTAGCTAATGTTGTTGATGATGATATGATGCAAGAGTTTTTATATTAATATGATGATGATGATGATGATGAGTTATTATATCATTTATGAAAGAAACCGTGGATTAGTTTCAACTGGATGGATCCTAGCTAATTAAGTGATCATCAAGTAATATGCCATATCCATATTACTTGATCACTTAGGACGATCCATATCCACTTCAAACTAATCCACAGTACTTTCACCTAGTGATTTAACAACTCATTATAATGTAAAAACAATCTCTAAATTAAATGGAAAACGCAAAATTAAAGGAAAAATAGAAAATAAAAATAAACCCCCAACCTTTAGTACCGATTTGTGTTACCAGCCGGTACTAAAGGTCTCCCCGCACACGGCCCTGGCTCGTGCCACGTGGTGGCCCTTTAGTGGCGGGTTCGTGTAGAACTGGTACTAAAGGGGGGGGGGACCTTTAGTTCCCACCCTTTAGTGCCGGTTACCAAACCGACACTAAAGGCCTCTAAGAACCGGTGCTAAATCCCGATTCTGCACTAGTGAATCCTTCCCATAGGTTTGTTAATAGTGGAATCTGCTAGATGCAAATTTCAAGAACAATCATCAAATTCACGGAAACCTAACACATCACATAAAGTTTTTGGAATCGTGGAAATACTAGCACCCAAATGACACAAAGCATGGCACTCATAATCTTTAATTTTAATCTTAATAGTAGGTCCCACTCATCATAAAACTTTCAAGGGTTCGAAACTTCCAACTCAAGTTTTTCTTCAAAAGATTTCATCATAGCATCAACAATATGTTTAGTAAAAGCCTTATTTTGATTATAAGCATGAGAAGAATTCAACATGGATTGCAACAAGGAAATACAATCTATCAAAGAACAATTATCATGATTAAAGTCCTTGAAATCCAAAAGAGTGGGTTCATCGCTACTTAAAGTTTTGACCTCTCCAATACCACTTTTATCAATTTTTGCATTAAGATCTTTAAACTCTGAATCATTGGGACGCCTTCTAGATAAAGTTAACTCATCTCCAGTCCCATCTTTATCAAGATTTATATTAGAAAACAAAGATTCAATAGGAGTCACACCAATCACTTTAAGATCTTCTTCATTATTCAAAGACTCGGGTTTAGGGGCCATCTTATTTACCAAAGTAGTTTGTTTATCAGAAATTTGGCCTACTAAATTTTCAAGATGAGCAAATTGAGATTTTAGACCGTAAAATTCCTTAATAACATCATCAAGCTCTTTATTAATATACTCCATCATAGTTTTTGTTCTTTAAGCTCGTTCCTAAAGAAAGCATTATGCTCAAATTGTAAAGACATGAAGCTTTTAGCATTATTTTCTATCTCTTACAACTTTCTATAATAAGGATCAAAGCTTTTGGGTTGAGCCATACGGGCAAACAAGCAAACAGAAAAGACGAATGGAAAAAGGGCGGATAAAAAGGCAAATCTTTTTGTGTTTTTCTAAAAACGTTTTAGAAGTGGGGGGGGAGGTGACGAGAGGCAAATGTCAAATAATGTAATGCAAGAGATGAGAGTTTATGGTGGGTACTTGGTAGGCTTGATGTAGAACCTCCCCGGCAATGACGCCAGAGATTCTTCCAGCTACTTCTTGAGCTTGCCTTGGTTTTTACCTTGAAGAGGAAAGGGTGATGCAGCAAAGTAGAGATAAGTATTTCTCTCAGTTTGAGAACCAAGGTATCAATCCAGTACGAGGTACACGCAAGTCTCCAATCTATGCACCTGCACAGACAATCAAACACTTGCACCCAACGCGATAAAGAGGTTGTCAATCCCTTCACGGTCACTTGCAAGGATGAGATCTGATAGAGATGGATATAAAAGATTACTAAAACATAAAACAAAATAAAGTAAATAAATTGCAACAAGATATTTTTGGGTTTTTTGGTTTATAGATCTAAAAATATATGATGGAAAATAGACCCAGGGGCCATAGGTTTCACTAGAGGCTTCGCTCTTGAAAGAAAACATACGGTGGGTGGACAAATTACTGTCGAGCAATTGATAGAAAAGCGCAAAGTTATGAAATTATCCAAGGCAATGATTATGAATATAGGCATCACGTCCTTGTCAAGTACACCGACTCCTGCCTGTATCTACTACTATTACTCCACACATCGACCGCTATCCAGCATGCATCTACAGTATTAAGTTCACAAGAACGGAGTAACGCCTTAATTAAGATGACATGATGTAGAGGGATAAACTCAAGCAATATGATGAAAACCCCGTCTTTTTATCCTTGATGGCAACAATACAATACGTGCCTCGCTACCCCTACTTTGTCATTGGGTGAGGACACCACAAGATTGAACCCAAAACTAAGAACCTCTCCCATTGCAAGAAGTACCAATCTAGTTGGCCAAACCAAACCAGTAATTTGAAGAGAAATACAAATATATCAAATCATGCATATAAGAATTCAGAAGAGACTCAAATAAAATTCATAGATAATCTGATCATAAATCCACAATTCATCGGATCTTGACAAACACACTGCAAAAGAATATTACATCGGATAGAACTCCAAGAACATCGAGGAGAACATTGTATTGAAGATAAAAGACAGAGAAGAAGCCATCGAGCTACTAGCTATGGACCCGTAGGTCTGTGTTAAACTATTCACGCTTCATCGAAAGGGCAACAGGGCATTCTGTCCCAAGTGGGCCAATTCGTCTCCCATGTACTATTCTTCCTCGCCAAAGACCACACTTTGGTACTTGTGAGCTGCGTTGGGATTTTCCCTGAAGAGAAAGGGTGAAGCAATATAGTAGCGAATAGTATTTCCCTCAGTGAGAACCAAGATTATCGAAAAAATAGGAACCACGCAAACACCTAGTGAACAGTACCTGCACACACAAGAGCAAATACTTGCACCCAACACGGGCAAGAGAGTTGTCAATCCCCTTGAATTTGTTACTTGCAAGGATCAAATCCACTAGTGGTAGATAGATAAATTGAAAAGTAAAATACAAAAAGGTAAAATTGCGGCAAGATAATTTTGGTTTTTGTAATACGATTAAATTAGACACGGGGCAATAGTTTCACTAGAACAACATTCTCTCTCATAATAATATCATACGGTTGGTAGAGAAATTACTATTGGACAATTGATAGAAAATCGCATAGTTATGACGATATTCACGGCAATGATCATGTGTATAGGCATTACGTCCGTGACAAGTAGACTGAATCCTGTCTGCATCTACCTCTATTACTTCACCCATCGACCGCTATCCAGCATGCATCTACATTGTTAAGTTCATGACAAACAAAGTAATGGTTTAAGCAAGATGACATAATGTAGATAGAATAAAACCAAGCAATATGATTAAACCCCCTCATTATACCCTTAGTGGCAAAAATATAATATGTGTCTCGCTACCCCTGCTGTCACTGGGTGAGGGCACCACAAGATTGAACCCACTACAAAGCACCTCTCCCACTGAAGATAAATGAACCTAATTGGCTACACCGAACAGATAGATCGGAGAGAAATACAAAGCTATAACAATCATGCATAAGAAAGTGCAGAAAAGACTTAGTTACTTTCAATGAATATGCCAATCATAAACCCACAATTCCTAAGATCCCAACAAACACACACAAAAGAAAATTACATTGGATCGATCTCCGAAGAGAACATTGTATTGAAGATCAAAGAAAGAGAAGAAGCCACCTAACTAATCACTATGGACCGTAGGTCTGTGGTTGACTGCTCACACATCATTGGTGGTGCAACAATGATGATGTAGAAGCCTTCCGTGATCGATTGCCCCTGCAGCAGAGTACCGAAAAATGCATCCAAATGGGATCGCAGAAGAACAGAAGTTTGCGGCGGCAGAAAAATTGTTTAGGGTGGCCCTCTATTGGTTTGGGGATATATGGCAATTTGTAGAAGTGGAATTAGGTCAAACGGAGCTGTGTGGGACCCACAAGCTTAGGTGGCGCGCCCCCTTGTGGGCACCGTGTGAGCTTGTGGATCTCTCGTAGGTCTTCTGGCCTCCTCCCGAACCTTCTAGGGTCCCTTCTGGTCCAGAAAAAATCACATTAATATTTCATCATGTTTGGACTTTATTTGGTATTGATTTTCTGAAAAGCAAAAAACAACAACTAACACTGGGCACTAAGTTAATAGGTTAGTCCCAAAAAATGATATAAAATTGCATATAAAGCATCTAAGATTGATAATATAATAGCATGAAACAATAAAAGAGTATATATACGTTGGAGATGTATCACAGTTTCACTTCACGATGTCGCCGCCACTCATGAAGACGGCGGATGGAGGACCCGGTCGACGGAACGGAACAATAAGGACTTGGACGACGGACACCGCCGAAGTCTAGGTTTAGGTCCGCCCCCATTTTTCCTAAATGAAAACTATCCGAAATGTAATGAATGTGCTCTAGTATGTATGAATATCATCCGTTTTGCATGAATTCCTCTAATTTATTTAAATTTGACTTGAAATGTATGCGGATAGCTTTGGATGGCCGGCTCTCGCATCTATTTATGCGGATGGATGTGGGAGAAAAAGTTAAGGCTCAGTGTTGGACATGTCCTAAGGGCATCTCCAACACCGGCCCGCAAACCTCCTGTATCAGTCCAGGCCGCGTTGTCTGAACCGCGGAAGCCATCCAACGCGGTACTATACCGGTCCGCGACGCGGTCCGGACATGATTACTCCCGCAAACCGGAGGCAAACAAGGGGGTGAGGGGTTGCGGGAGTCCGGACCGCTGTCACACCCGCTTCTGACCGCCCTGGCCCACCAAAACCCCCTGGCGCCGCTCCCTGCTCGTCGCCCAGCCGCCCGCATTTATGCTGCTGTAAAGCGCGCCGCTCCACATTGAAGGCAGCTCAGGACGGACACGACCACATTGAAGTCTTGATGGGGTCTCTTACTAATCGTCGCATCGGTTCTTTTTTCCAATCGAGGTTGCGTGCACACCCGTGTGGGCTCCATAAAAGCACCTTCCCCTCCGGCTGAAACACCCTCTTTACCACTCCGATGAGCGGTGCAATGGGACATAGGGAAGTACGTGAGAAGAATATGCCTCCGGGACTCCCGGAGTCCGGTGAGCGGGCTGCCGGACATGGGGAAGACAAAGGGTCCACCGCGGCCGGCCGTAGACTAATGTATCCGTGTCGTAGCTTTGCGCGACCGTACGTGCACATAGTTTTATATTTTTAGTTAAAATATGTCCCAAAAAATGTAACCGTTCTCATCTTGTTTCTATGAAATGCGTCATGTTTATAAGAAATTCGTCCGTATTTGCATGAATTTCATTCGGTGTTTGAAAAAGAGTTTGGAATGTATACGACTAGCATTAGTTGACGGTCTCCCATATCCATATCTAGATTCCTCTTTGTACAGACGGATATTGAAGGAAATTTGCGTGTCGCGTATGGAGGCGCCGTAAGCCTTTTGGAATGTTGTGTGTGCAACTGCGCATGGATGGACCAGGTTACAACTCACGAGGGCCGGGGTAGGGTATCCTCCGTGCAGCTGCACTGTCAGGATCTGATCCGCCAATGGATGGATACGAGTCCTTTTCCGTATCCCTGTGGGGGCTTGATGGGGTTGCTGCAGCGTGCCGGGGATGTGCTGTGCTGTGCCGTGCCGTGCCTACCACCTTTTCATTATCAGCAAAGTTATTGGCCGATGATATGATGTCGCACCGACGACAGTATCGCACATTTTCGAAGAGAAAATGAAGAAGATTGTGGAGACGTTCGGTACTGATACGTTCTAGTAATCATTTGTACATTAAGAAAGTGGTATGGAATCATTTGTTGCCGTCGGTTGGCATGATCATGGGCCGGGAGTTACGGAAAGGTGCCCCCTTCTCTTTATTCCACGTAAATGGGAAAGATATTTTGTTACAATTCTCACTCGATCTGCCGGTCTCTGTCGATTCTGTTTAGCTGCTAAAAAGCAATCGTTTGTCATTGTGCCCGCATAATAAGCAGAGTAAAAGAGATTTTATCTCACTAATCCTCGCATCGGTTCTTTTTTCCAATCGAGGTTGTGTGTACAACTGCTAACACATGCAAGTTAGCAAACTTTCTACGATTATGTACGTACAGGTACAGCCCGTGTGGGCACTGGGCGCTCGATCTTGTCACGACGCGGCACACGCCACGGCGACGAGCTCGTGCGGCCGCCGTCAATGGCTGCGGCTACCTTAGTCTTTAGTGTGTCCAGGTTGGCGAGGGCCTTTTACTGAGCTGCCGCCGCCGCTGGCGCCTGCCGGTGCTGCCGCCGCGCGTCCCCGGAGGAGACGAGGAGGGCCTTCTCGAGGCACCTCTCGACCTGGTACCCGCCGCCGTGGCCCACCTCCCTCTCCAGGTGCCGGCAGTAGCTCCGGAACACGCTCACGCTCACGTTGAGCCTGAACCGCATCAGGAAGAGGAAGTCCAGCTCCAGCGAGTTCAGCTCCGCCGCGCTCAGCCCGCCGACCGCCGCGAAGTAGGAGTTCTTGTAGTTCCTGTCTTCCACGAACTTGGAGGCCACGAGGATGGCCGCGGTGAGCAGCCGCTGCGCGTTGGTTGCCACGACGCGCACCGCCCCGGCGCCGTCGCCGCCGCGGCGGAGCCGGTCCAGGTAGGCGTACGCCACCACGTACACCTGCGGCGACACGTGCGCGTACCGGGAGAACCGCTCCAGGAACTCCCGCATGCCCATGTCCAGCACCGTGCCGCCGTCGAAGGCCGCGGCCCTCCTCGCGTCCTCGCCGGACGCCTCGGGGCCATGGCCGGCCGTCGCCCCGGCCGTGGCCCTCTCGTTGCGCGCGATGTGCCGCTCCAGCAGAGACGCGAGCACCGACACGACGACCGTCGGCGAGAGCGCCGCCATCGCGCCGTCGTCGCCGCCGCAGGGGAAGCCGCACGCGTCCGACCCAAGCTCGGCGGAAGCCATTTCTCCAAGAATTCTCTGGTGGTCACGGCTCACGAGGATCTTGGACACACCCAAAGCTTGGCTGGTTCCTACCGCCACGCCCGCACCACGTACACTCCAAGGCCTCGAGGGCGCCAATACTTAAGCATTTGAGGTGGCGGCAGGGCGTGGGGAAGTGGCTAAACAATGGAGGTTGGAGGAAAGGACGGCGAAAGCGAGGGCCAACGCGGCATTAATATAATCACAGCGTGCACGTAACAGGGGGGCAAAGGACGACGGAGAGGAAGGCTTCAAGCACCTTCTTGGACCTTGGTTTAGAGGCTCTGAGATTACGAAGCGTATAATAACGGCGGATTCGGGCGCGATGGGCTTGTCCGGTGGTGCGGTTGGAGCGGCATCCGTGATCGCAGAGGCCGGTGCCAAATTGTCTTGTCGGTGTCTGCCGGTGCCGGTGGATCGCCGTACGGCCATTAACTATTCCTGACCGGCTGACCCCTCCCTGCGTACGTGCTGCTACCTGCTGTTCTGGTATGGGCGTCTCGATGGCACGCTTGACGCGTGGGCGTGGCCGTGGCCGTGGACGGATCCTCTTGCTTGCTTGCGAGAGAATAGATTGTCATTGTTAATGGCGCGATGGGGGCTTCGGTTAAGACGTCGCAATGCACCGCCGGAGACAGTGTGGTTGGGCGCGCCCGAACTAACAGCTCTTAAACCACTTGGTCGCACGTTTTTATATTTGTATAAATTCGTCAACTCCAATCCAAATTTAAAAAAATGACAAATAAACAGCGGCGGAAAGGTACTCTACGCATGCAGAAAGGTCGTAACTTGCCACAGTGGGCATTCGGCTATCTCGATTTTTTTGGTCTTCGGCCAATTCAGGTTCTAAAAACAAGAACCAAGAGCACGGGGCTGCCAGCCCAACTGAGTTCAAGCCTGGCTTTGACGCGCGGTGCTTACGAAGTTTTTCTTATAAAAAAATCAACGAGGATTAGCCCTTGGGTTGGTTTAATTTTTTTAAAGCAAGAACCAAATTCACCTCTGCAACACAGAAGACCGAACCTGCACGGACCGATTTCATTGGTTCCGTTTTTTGGGTACCCGTACAAACCGATCGACGTCCATCAGAGGTGATTCAGCGGCGGAGACGAGATTTTCGACATGAGCATGCACAGTGAATATATATTTTGTTGCTTCACAACAGTATAAGAAATAGAAAAGTTCACAATAATAACGATGAAACTATAAATTATTATTTGAAGAAAATTAAGAATCTTCGCAACGTGGTTGTGGTCAAGAGAAGCATTCCAACCTCAGGAATCGTGAACTTCATCATCGAGCTAAAGTGGAGTCCCCAAAGTAAACGTATCCCTTTAGTAGGGTTTCCTAGTTTTTTCCGGTGTCAAGGTTCTTGCTGGCTGTTGGTGTAAAAACCGGTCGATTTCGGATAGGGGGTCCCAAACTGTGTCTCTGAGGATCGAAGGTAACAAGGGACACAGGGAACACAATATTTACCCAGGTTCGGGCCCCCTTAATGGAGGTAAAACCCTAGGTCCTGCTTGATTGTATTTGATGAGTATAGGGGTTACAAGAGTCGATCTACTCCGAGATCGTAATGGCTAAACCCTACATGTCTAGCTTATATGAATTCTGATAGCCTCTAAGGACTAAACCCTCCGGTTTATATACACACCGGAGGGGCCTAGGGTTATACAGAGTCGGTTTGCAGAAGAAGGAAATTACATATCCGGACGCCAATCTTGCCATCCACGCATAGGAGTCCTATCCGGACACGAGGGAAGGTCTTCTACCTTGTATCTTCACGGCCCATCAGTCCAGCCCATATCACACAGCCCGGACACCCGAGGACCCCCTAATCTAGCACTCCCTCAGTAGCCCCTGAACCAGTCTTCAGTGACGATATGTTCGGCATGTAGATTGTCTTCGACATTGCAAGACGGGTTCCTCCTCCCGAATACTTCAAAGCAATCTTCTGAACAAAAGAGTTGTATCCGGCTCTGCATGATAGTCACAACCCTCAACCACGAAGGCAAAATATGTAATCGAAATAATGTCTGTCAACTGACAACTTTTCGGCGAAACGCCACATCTGGCTTCTTTAACATTTCGAATCGTTTTCCGCCTCCCGCTTCACGTTTCAAGGTGCAGCCTCTATTGACACGTCTTAACAAAACAGAGATCGTGTTCGCTAATTACGGTATCCTCATTAATACGGTTTTGGGTAATCCAACCGTGTCATTCGCATGACCCCTTGGGAACAGGCGAGCTTTAAGGCTTGAGGGGGCGCTTGATATTCACTGCCTATATAAGCGGATAAAGATCCCTCTTTTCTCCCAACACCTTCTTCCTTCTCCTGTTTTCCCATCTTCAAGCTCCAGCGCCCAAGCTTCAATCTTTTCCACCGCCACCAACCTATCCAGCCATGTCAGGATCTGGTTCGAAGGGCAAGTGGGAGGCCTCCTCCGGAACGGACAAGGACGTAAAGGAGCTCCGGGAGGCGGGACATCTATCTACGAAAATCGCCCACATGCTCCCTGCCAAGGAGCAAGTCATCCCCACCCCGGAGCCCGGCGAAAGGGTTGTGTTCATTCCTCACTTCCTTCGCGGGCTAGGGTTTCCCCTCCACCCCTTTGTCCGCAGCCTCGTGTTCTACTATGGGCTAGATTTCCATGATCTAGCCACAAATTCTTTCCTCCACATCTCGGCGTTTATCATCATGTGTGAGGCGCTACTCCGTATCCCCCCACACTTCAGCCTATGACTAAAAATCTTCAATGTGAAGCCAAAGGTGGTCGACGGGCAACACGCGGACTGCGGCGGCGCCATGGTGAGTAAGCTCCCCAACGCCACTTTGCCTAAGGGGGCTTTCGTGGAGACCGTCAAGTTGTGGAAACAGGAGTGGTTCTACATCACCGAACGCCGCGGCGCCAGGTGGGCGGCCACTCCTGAGTTCAGATACGGCCCCCCTATGCGGCTGCGTCATGGACCAACAAGGGTCTGGACTGGGGATCAACTGCAGAAGTGTTGATGCTGCAAAAGCGCGTCACAAACATGATAGGCAAGAACACCAGTCTCACTAACGTGATTCAGGTGATGCTCTTCCGCCGGATCCTCCCCTGCCAGCTTCGGCCCCTCCACATGTGGGAGTTTAATCCGGAAGGTCCGTGGACCCTGCAACACTTCTTCGACACAACGCACGAAGAGATCTGGAAGCTGCTCTTCAAGGCCCAGAAAATGTGGCCGAAGAAGACCGAAGACATCGGCCTCGATAGCGAGAATCCGGCCACTCTGGTAAGTGTATTATTCCCGAACATACATTCGATCCATAAATTCTCAGGCATAACAAGTTCTCCGTCCCTTGCTCAGGGCCGGATAACGAAGGCGGAGCAGATCAAGTGTCTGGCACCACTGCCTGAAGATCCGGCCACACCCCACCTGACGGAGATGCTGGTTCCGGTGCCTTATCAGGCGCTGGAGAAGAAGGCCAAGAAGAAGAGCAAGGAGGCCAAGGACGGCCTCCGCTGTAAGGGTACTTCGAATGCAGTGTCCGGAGAGACCAAAATCCCCTCCTCCCACGGGGGAGATGGAAATGAAGAGGAGGAGGAGGTAGAAAGTGACTCCCCTCTCAAGGGGATGAAAAAGAAAAGGGCAGCCTCCATAGACCCGGAGGAGGGGGCGTCCAAGAGGGGGAAGATGACTCTCTCGGATGGTTCGGATTCAGATGCCGAACCCATCCCCGAGAGGCTTCCCAGGGCGAAGCCCCTGGCTGCATCGTACGTATCAAAGGATACATTACTAGTATTTGGTCCTTTATGTTTTTAATATAACATATTATGTTCTATCTATTTCAGCCCTGCTCGCGACCTCCCCAACCCATCGCTATTTGAGGGGAGTTCTCTGGCACTAGAGATGGCAGAGAGCGAGACGCCTCTGCGAGCCTCTCCGCTAACCATCACGGATGACTCCGAGGTGTTGTCCCGAAGGCCCTCTTCGGGCCACGGAGGGGTGAGTGAGTCTGCCAGGACGGCACCTGAGGGTGATGCCTCGGCTGACAAAAACATGGGGGGTGCAACCCCCAAGGAGACCGATGGCGGGGGCCCTGACCAATCCGGCCCCCAGCCGAACATTATTCCGGAGACCCATATGGCTCCGGAATCGAGCGAGCAACCCCCTTTGATGGAGGGGGGAGCGTTGACTCCGACGGGGACTTCCACTAATCCGGAGGCGCCGAACGCTCTTGTGGAGGCACTACGACGTGCTTCCATCGTGGAGGAGCACCGCACCCTGATGGGTGTGGTGGTTGAGAAGGTTCAGTCCGCCAAGAGCAGGCTGAATGAAGCCTTCACCAGCCTGCTAACAGGCTTCGAGGTATGCGACGTAATACTCTTAGACGCTTTTCTTATGAAGGAAATATACATGTATATAGATAGTAGCCCCTAAGACTGTATTCAGTTTTGAAAAAAGCCAAACAGAGGATCACATAGTATTCGGAAGAGGTGACGTACTTCTCTATTTTATAACAGGCTTCCCTATTGGCGGCAACCGCGCAGGCCGCTGAGATTGCCAAACTATATCGGAAACTGAAGCTGGCTGATGATGAGGTCGACCGTATTAATAATCGGTTCGATGAGGCGCAAGGTATGTGTGTACTTTAAAAGAGTTTGATCGTATATCTTAGGTGATAGGCAAACTCAGAGTGTGACTCATGTACTGCTGTGTTTATGAGTGCAGGTAGCGCGGCCAAGGTCGAAACCCTCAAGAGCGCCCTTGCACAGGCCAAGGAGGCGAGGGCAAATAAAGCAACCGCTGATAAGGCAGCTGCGGAACTGAAGACCGAACAGGTCGCCCGCCACTGGTACATCTCCAATGTATCTATAATTTTTTATTGTTCCATGCTATTATATTATCTGTTTTGGATGTTTAGTGGGCTTTATTATACACTTTTATATTATTTTTGGGACTAACCTACTAACCAAAGGCCTAGTGCAAATTGCTGTTTTTTTTGCCTATTTTAGTGTTTCGCAGAAAAGGAATATCAAACGGAATCCAAACAGAATGAAACCTTCGTGAGAGTGATTTTTGGAACAAACGCAATCCAGGAGACTTGGAGTGGAGGTCAAGAAAGAAACAAGGAGGCCACGAGGCAGGAGGGCGCGCGTAGGGGGGTAGGCGCGCCCCCACCATCATGGGCCCCTCATGGCTCCCCTGACCGACTTCTTTCGCCTATCTATACTCATATACCCCGAAAACATCCAGGAGCATGACGAAACCCTATTTCCACCGCCGCAACCTTCTATACCAGTGAGATCCCTTTTAGGCAACGTAATAGTTTCAAAAAAATTCCTACGCACACATAGGATCATGGTGATGCATAGCAACGAGAGGAGAGAGTGTGTCCACGTATCCTCATAGACCGAAAGCGGAAGCGTTAGCACAACACGGTTGATGTAGTCGTACGTCTTCACGATCCGACCGATCCAAGTACCAAACGTATGGCACCTCCGGGTTCAGCACACGTTCAGCTCGATGATGTTCTGCGAGCTCCGATCCAGCAAAGCTTCACCGGAGAGTTTCGTCAGCACGACGGCGTGATGACGGTGATGATGATGCTAACGATGCAGGGCTTCGCCTAAGCACCACTACGATATGATCGAGGTGGACTATGGTGGAGGGGGGCACCGCACACGGCTAGGAGAGATCAACATATCAACTTGTGTGTTCTAGGGTGCCCCCTGCCCCCGTATATAAAGGAGCAAGGGGGGTAGGCCGGCCGGCCCCTGTAGGCGCGCCAGGAGGAGGAGTCCTCCTCCTAGTAGGAGTAGGACTCCCCTCTTTCCTACTCCTACTAGGAGGGGGAAAGGAAGGGGGAGAGGGAGAAGGAAAGGGGAGCGCCTCCCCCTCCTAGTCCAATTCGGACCAGAGGGGGAGGGGCACGCGGCCTGCCCTAGGCCAGCCCTCTCTCTCCACTAAGGCCCATAAGGCCCACTATTTCTCCCGGGGGGGTTCCGGTAACCCTCCGGCACTCCGGTTTTCTTTGAAACAACTCGGAACACTTCCAGTGTCCGAATATAGTCGTCCAATATATTGATCTTTACGTCTCGACCATTTTGAGACTCCTTGTCATGTCTGTGATCATATCCGGGACTCCGAACTACCTTCGGTACATCAAAACACCAAAACTCATAATACCGATTGTCACCGAACTTTAAGCGTGCGGACCCTACGAGTTCGAGAACTATGTAGATATGACCAAGACATGTCTCCCGTCAATAACCAATAGCGGAACCTGGATGCTCATATTGGCTCCCACATATTCTACGAAGATCTTTATCGGTCAAACCGCATAACAACATACGTTGTTCCCTTTGTCATCGGTATGTTACTTGCCCGAGATTCAACCGTCGGTATCTCAATACCTAGCTCAATCTCGTTACCGGCAAGTCTCTTTACTCGTTAGGTAATGCATTATCCCGCAACTAATTCATTAGTAACATTGCTTGCAAGGCTTATTGTGATGTGCATTACCGAGAGGGCCCAGAGATACCTCTCCGACAATTGGAGTGACAAATCCTAGCCTCGATCTATGCCAATTCAACAAGTACCATCGGAGACACCTGTAGAGCACCTTTATAATCACTCAGTTACATTGTGACGTTTGGTAGCACACAAAGTGTTCCTCCAGTAATCCAGAGTTGCATAATCTCATAGTCATAGGAACATGTATAAGTCATGAATAAAGCAATAGCAGTAAACTTAAACGATCAAGTGCTAAGCTAACAGAATGGGTCAAGTCAATCACATCATTCTCCTACTGATGTGATCCCATTAATCAAATGACAACCCATGTCTATGGTTAGGAAACTCAACCATCTTTGATTAACGAGCTAGTCAAGTAGAGGCATACTAGTGACACTATGTTTGTCTATGTATTCAGACATGTATTATGTTTCTGGTTAATACAATTATAGCATGAATAATAAAAATTTATCATGATATGAGGAAATAAATAATAAAATTATTATTGCCTCTAGGGCATATTTCCTTCAGTCTCCCACTTGCACTAGAGTCAATAATCTAGATTACACAGTAATGATTCTAACACCCATGGAGTTTTGGTGCTGATCATGTTTTTCTTGTGGAAGAGGCTCAGTCAACGGGTCTGCAACATTCAGATCCGTATGTATCTTGCAAATCTCTATGTCTCCCACCTGGACTTGATCCCGGATGGAATTGAAGCTTCTCTTGATGTGCTTGGTTCTCTTGTGAAATCTGGATTCCTTTGACAAGGCAATTGCACCAGTATTGTCACAAAAGATTTTCATTGGTCCCGATGCACTAGGTATGACACCTAGATCGGATATGAACTCTTTCATCCGGACTCCTTCATTTGCTGCTTCCGAAGCAGCTATGTACTCCGCTTCACACGTAGATCCTGCCACGACGCTTTTTTTAGAACTGCACCAACTGACAGCTCCACCGTTCAATGTAAACACGTATCCGGTTTGCGATTTAGAATCGTCCGGATCAGTGTCAAAGCTTGCATCGACGTAACCATTTACGACTAGCTCTTTGTCACCTTCATAAATGAGAAACATATCCTTAGTCCTTTTCAGGTATTTCAGGATGTTCTTGACCGCTGTCCAGTGATCCACTCCTGGATTACTTTGGTACCTTCCTGCACACATCAGGTCTGGTACACAGCATTGCATACATGATAGAGCCTATGGTTGAAGCATAGGGAACATCTTTCATTTTCTCTCTATCTTCTGCAATGGTCAGGCATTGAGTCTGACTCAACTTCACACCTTGTAACACAGGCAAGAACCCTTTTCTTTGCTTGATCCATTTTGAACTTTTTCAAAACTTTGTCAAGTATGTGCTTTGTGAAAGTCCTATCAAGCGTCTTGATCTATCTCTATAGATCTTGATGCCCAATATGTAAGCAACTTCACTGAGGTCTTTCATTGAAAAACTTTTATTCAAGTATCCTTTTATGCTATCCAGAAATTCTATATTATTTCCAATCAGCAATATGCCATCCACATATAATATCAGAAATGCTACAGAGCTCCCACTCACTTTCTTGTAAATACAGGCTTCTCCAAAAGTATGTATAAATCCATATGCTTTGATCACACTATCAAAACGTTTATTCCAACTCCGAGAGGCTTGCACCAGTCCATAAATGGATCGCTGGAGCTTGCACACTTTTTATCTCCCTTTGGATCGACAAAACCTTCCGGCTGCGTCATATACAACTCCTCTTCTAGAAATCCATTCAGGAATGCAGTTTTGACATCCATTTGCGAAATTTCATAATCATTAAATGCGGCAATTGCTAACATGATTCAGAAAGACTTAAGCATCGCTATGGGTGAGAAAGTCTCATCCTACTCAACCCCTTGAACTTGTCGAAAACCTTTCGCAACAAGTCGAGCTTTGTAGACAGTAACATTACCCTCAGCGTTAGTATTCTTCTTGAAGATCCATTTATTCTCTATGGCTTGCCGATCATCGGGCAAGTCAACAAAAGTCCACACTTTGTTCTCATACATGGATCCCATCTCAGATTTCATGGCCTCAAGCTATTTTGCGGAATCTGGGCTCACCATCGCTTCTTCATAGTTCATAGGTTCGCCTTGGTCAAGTAACATGACCTCCAGAATAGGATTACCATACCACTCTGGCGCGGATCTTACTCTGGTTGACCTACGAGGTTCAGTAGTAACTTGATCTGAAGTTTCATGATCAACATCATTAGCTTCCTCACTAATTGGTGTAGGTGTCACAGGAACCGGTTTCTGTGATGAACTACTTTCCAATAAGGGAGCAGGTACAGTTACCTCATCAAGTTCTACTTTCCTCCCACTCACTTCTTTTGAGAGAAACTCCTTCTCTAGAAATGATCCATTTTAGCAACAAATGTCTTGCCTTCGTATCTGTGATAGAAGGTGTACCCAATAGTTTCCTTTGGGTATCCTATGAAGACACATTTCTCCGATTTGGGTTCGAGCTCATCAGGTTGAAGCTTTTTCACATAAGCATCGCAGCCACAAACTTTAAGAAACGACAACTTTGGTTTCCTGCCAAACCACAGTTCATAAGGCGTCGTCTCAGCGAATTTTGATGGTGCCCTATTTAACGTGAATGCAGCCGTCTCTAAAGCATAACCCCAAAACGATAGCGGTAAATTAGTAAGAGACATCATAGATCACACCATCTCTAGTAAAGTACGATTACGACGTTCGGACACACCATTACGCTGTGGTGTTCCAGGTGGCGTGAGTTGCGAAACTATTCCGCATTGTTTGAAATGTAGACTAAACTCGTAACTCAAATATTCTCCTCCATGATCAGATCGTAGAAACTTTATTTTCTTGTTACGATGATTTTCCACATCACTTTGAAATTCTTTGAACTTTTGAAATGTTTCAGACTTATGTTTCATTAAGTAGATATACCATATGTGCTCAAATCATCTGTGAAGGTGAGAAAATAACGATACCCGCTGCGAGCCTCAATATTCATTGGACCACATACATCAGTATGTATGATTTCCAACAAATCTGTTGCTCGCTCCATTGTTCTGGTGAATGGTGTTTTAGTCGTCTTACTCATGAGGCATGGTTTGCAAGTACCAAGTGATTCATAATCAAGTGATTCCAGAAGTCCATTAGTATGGAGTTTCTTCATGCGCTTTACACCAATATGACCCAAACGGCAGTGCCACAAATAAGTTGCACTATCATTATCAACTCTGCATCTTTTGGCTTCAACATTATGAATATGTGTATCACTACTATCGAGATTCAACACAAATAGACCACTCTTCAAGGGTGCATGACCATAAAAGATATTACTCATATAACTAGAACAACCATTATTCTCAGATTTAAATGAATAACCGCCTCGCATCAAACAAGATCCAAATATAATGTTCATGCTTAACGCTGGCACCAAATAACAATTATTCAGGTCTGAAACTAATCCCGAAGATAGATGTAGAGGTAGCGTGCCGACGGCGATCACATCGACTTTGGAACCATTTCCCACGCGCATCGTCACCTCATCCTTAGCCAGTCTTCGCTTAATCCGTAGTCCCTGTTTCGAGTTGCAAATATTAGCAACATAACCAGTATCAAATACCCAGGTGCTACTGCGAGCTCTAGTAAGGTACACATCAATAACATGTATATCACATATACCTTTGTTCACCTTGCCATCCTTCTTATCCGCCAAATACTTGGGGCAGTTCCGCTTCCAGTGACCAGTCTGCTTGCAGTAGAAGCACTCAGTCTCAGGCTTAGGTCCAGACTTGGGTTTCTTCTCCTGAGTAGCAACTTGTTTGTCGTTCTTATTGAAGCTCCCCTTCTTCTTCCCTTCACCCTTTTTCTTGAAACTGGTGGTCTTGTTGACCATCAACACTTGATGCTCCTTTTTGATTTCTACCTTCGCAGCCTTTAGCATTGCAAAGAGCTCGGGAATTGTCTTATCCATCACTTGCATATTATAGTTCATCATGAAGCTCTTGTAGCTTGGTGGCAGTGACTGAATAATTCTGTCAATGACACTATCATCCGGAAGACTAACTCCCAGTTGAATCAAGTGATTGTAGTACCCAGAATTTCTGAGTATATGTTCACTGACAGAAGTATTCTCCTCCATTTTGCAGCTGTAGAACTTATTGGAGACTTCATATCTCTCAATCCGGGAATTTGCTTGAAATATTAACTTCAACTCCTGGAACATCTCATATGCTCCATGACGTTCAAAATGTCGTTGAAGTCCCGGTTCTAAGCCGTAAAGCATGACACACTGAACTATCGAGTAGTCATCAACACGCGACTGCCAGACATTCACAATGTCTGCAGTTGCCGGCGCGGGTGGTACACCTAGCGGTGCTTCCAGGACGTAATTCTTCTGTACAACAATGAGGATAATCCTCAAGTTATGGACCCAGTCCGTGTAATTGCTACCATCATCTTTCAACTTTGCTTTCTCAAGGAACTCATTAAAATTCAACGGAACAACAACACGGGCCATCTATCTACAACAACATAGACAAGCAAAATACTATCATGTACTAAGTTCATGATAAATTTAAGTTAAATTATTCATAGTATTACTTAAGAACTCTCACTTACATAGACATCCCTCTAATCATCTAAGTGATCATGTGATCCATATCAACTAAACCATAACCGATCATCACGTGAAATGGAGTAGTTTTCAATGGTGAACATCACTATGTTGATTATATCTACAATATGATTCACGCTCGACCTTTCGGTCTCAGTGTTCTGAGGCCATATCTGCATATGCTAGGCTCGTCAAGTTTAACCCGAGTATTCTGCGTGTGCAAAACTGTCTTACAGCTATTGTAGATGAACGTTGAGCTTATCACACCTGATCATCACGTAGTGTCTCGGCACGACGAACTTTGGCAATGGTGCATACTCAGGGAGAACACTTTTACCTTGAAATTTAGTGAGAGATCATCTTATAATGCTACGGTCAAACAAAGCAGAATAAGATGCATAAAGGATAAACATCACATGTAATCAATATAAGTGATATGATATGGCCATCATCTTGTGCCTTTGATCTCCATCCCAAAAGCACCATCATGATCACCATCGTCACCGGCATGACACCTTGATCTCCATCGTAGCATCGTTGTCGTCTCGCCAACTATTGCTTCTACGACTATCGGTACTGCTTAGTGATAAAGTAAAGCAATTACAGGGCGATTGCATTGCATACAATAAAGCAACAACCATATGGCTCCTGCTAGTTGCCAATAACTTCGTTACAAAACATGATCATCTCATACAAAAAATATAGCATCATGTCTTGACCATATCACATCGCCCTGCAAAAACAAGTTAGACATCCTCTACTTTGTTGTTGTTGCAAGTTTTACGTGGCTGCTATGGGCCGAGCAAGAACCGTTCTTACCGACGCATCAAAATCACAACGATAGTTCGTCAAGTTAGTGTTGTTTTAACCTTCTCAAGGACCGGGCGTAGCCACACTCGGTTCAACTAAAGTTGGAGAAACTGACACCCGCCAGCCACCTGTGTGCAAATCACATGGGTAGAACCAGTCTCGCGTAAGCATACGCGTAATGTCGGTCCGGGCCGCTTCATCCAACAATACCCCCGAACCAAAGTATGACATGCTGGTAAGCAGTATGACTTGTATCGCCCACAACTCACTTGTGTTCTACTCGTGCATATAACATCTACGCATAAACCTGGCTCGGATGCCAATTTTGGGTAACGTAGTAATTTCAAAAAAAATCCAACGCACACATAGGATCATGGTGTTGCAAAGCAACGAGAGGGGAGAGTGTGTCCACGTACCCTCGTAGATCGAGAGTGGAAGCGTTAGCACAACACGGTTGATGTAGTCGTACGTCTTCACGGTCCGACCGATCCAAGTACCGAACATACGGCACCTTTGAGTTCAGCACATGTTCAGCGCGATGACGTCCCGCGAGCTCCGATCCAGCAAAGCTTCACCGGAGAGTTTCGTCAACACGACGGCGTTATGACGGTGATGATGATGCTGCCGACGCAGGGCTTCGCCTAAGCACCGCTACGATAGGATCGAGGTGGATTATGGTGGAGGGGGGCACCGCACACGGCTGTGAGAGATCAACATATCAACTTGTGTGTTCTAGGGTGCCCCCTGCCCCCGTATATAAAGGAGCACGGGGGGAGACCGGCCGGCCCCTGTAGGCGCGCCAGGAAGAGGAGTCCTCCTCCTAGTAGGAGTAGGACTCTCCTCTTTCCTACTCCTACTAGGAGGGGGAAAGGAAGGGGGAGAGGGAGAAGGAAAGGGGGCTCCCCCTCCTAGTCCAATTCGGACCAGAGGGGGAGGGGCGCGCGGCCTGCCCTAGGAAGCCCTCTCTCTCTCTCCACTAAGGCCCATAAGGCCCACTATTTCTCCCCCCGGGGGGGGGGGGGTTCCGGTAACCCTCCAGCACTCTGATTTTCTCTGAAACCACTTGGGACACTTCCGGTGTCTGAATATAGTCTTCTAATATATCGATCTTTATGTCTTGACCATTTTGAGACTCCTTGTCATGTCTGTGATCATATCCGGGACCCCGACCTACCTTCGGTACATCAAAACGCAAAAACTCATAATACCGATCGTCACCGAACTTTAAGCGTGCGGACCCTACGGGTTCGAGAACTATGTAGACATGACCGAGACACGTCTCTGGTCAATAACCAATAGCAGAACCTAGATGCTCATATTGTCTCCCACATATTCTACGAAGATCTTTATCGGTCAAACCGCATAACAACATACGTTGTTCCCTTTGTCATCGGTATGTTACTTGACCGAGATTCGATCGTCGGTATCTCACTACCTAGCTCAATCTCGTTACCGGCAAGTCTCTTTACTTGTTACGTAATGCATCATCCCGCAACTAACTCATTAGTCACATTGCTTGCAAGGCTTATTGTGATGTGCATTACCGAGAGGGCCTAGAGATACCTCTCCGACAATTGCAGTGACAAATCCTAGTCTCGATCTATGCCAACTGAACAAGTACCATCGAAGACACCTGTAGAGCACCTTTATAATCACCCAGTTACATTGTGACGTTTGGTAGCACACAAAGTGTTCCTCCGTTATCGGGAGTTGCATAATCTCATAGTCATAGGAACATGTATAAGCCATGAAGAAAGCAATAGCAGTAAACTTAAACGATCAAGTGCTAAGCTAACGGAATGGGTCAAGTCAATCACATCATTCTCCTAATGATGTGATCCCATTAATCAAATGACAACTCATGTCTATGGTTAGGAAACTAAACCATCTTTGATTAACGAGCTAGTCAAGTAGAAGCATACTAGTGACACTATGTTTGTCTATGTAATCACACATGTATTATGTTTCCGGTTAATACAATTCTAGCATGAATAATAAACATTTATCATTATATAAGGAAATAAATAATAACTTTATTACTTCCTCTAGGGCATATTTCCTTCAATCCCATCTTGGGGCCTTTTCCGGCGCTCCGCCGGAGGGGGAATCGATCATGAAGGGCTTCTACATCAACACCATAGCCTCTCGGATGATGTGCGAGTAGTTTACCATAGACCTTCGGGTCCATAGTCATTACCTAGATGGCTTCTTCTCTCTCATTGGATCTCAATACAAAGTTCTCCTCGATCTTCTTGGAGATCTATTCGATGTAATTCTTTTTGCGGTGTTTTTGTCGAGATCCGATGAATTGTGGGTTTATGATCAAGATTATCTATGAACAATATTTGAATATCCTCAGAATTCTTTTATGTATGATTTGATATATTTGCAAGTCTCTTTGAATTATCAGTTTGGTTTGGCCTACTAGATTGATCTTTCTTGCAATAGGAGAAGTGCTTAGCTTTGGGTTCAATTTTGCGTTGTCCTTTCCCAGTGACAACAGGGGCTACAAGGCACGCATTGTATTGTTGCCATCGAGGATAAAAAGATGGGGTTTATATCATATTGCTTGAGTTTATCCCTCTACATCATGTCATCTTGCCTAATGCGTTACTCTATTCTTATGAACTTAATACTCTAGATGAATGTTGGATAGCGCTCGATGTGTGGAGTAATAGTAGTAGATGTAGAATTTTTTCGGTCTACTTGTCACGGACGTGATGCCTATATACATGATCATACCTAGATATTCTCATAACTATGCGCTTTTCTATCAATTGCTCGACAGTAATTTGTTCACCCACCGTAATACTTATGCTATCTTGAGATAAGCCAGTAGTGAAACCTATGGCCCCCGGGTCTATTTTCCATCATATAAGTTTCCAATCTATTTTACTTTCCGATCTTTACCTTCAATCTATATCATAAAAATACCAAAAATATTTATCTTATTATCTCTATCAGATCTCACTTTTGCAAGTGGCCGTGAAGGTATTGACAACCCCTTTATCTCGTTGGTTGCAAGGTTCTTATTTGTTTGTGTAGATACGAGGCGACTTGTGTGTAGTCTCCTACTGGATTGATACCTTGGTTCTCAAAACTGAGGCAAATACTTACGCTACTTTGCTGCATGACCCTTTCCTCTTCAAGGGAAAACCAATGCAGTGCTCAAGAGGTAGCAAGAAGGATTTTTGGCGCCGTTGCCGGGGAGATCTACGCCAAATCAAGTCAAGTCAAGACATACCAAGTACCCATCACAACTCTTATCCATTGCATTACATTATTTGCCATTTGCCTCTCGTTTTCCTCTCCCCTACTTCACCCTTGTCGTTTTATTTGCCCTCTTTTTGTTCACCCTTTTCCTTGCTTTTTGTGTGCTTGTGTGTTGGATTGTTTGTCACGATGGCTCAAGAAAATACTAAATTTTGTGATTTTTCCAATACCAACAATAATGATTTTCTTAGCACTCCGATTGCTCCTCTTACCGATGCTGAATCTTGTGAAATTAATGCTGCTTTATTGAATCTTGTCATGAAAGATCAATCCTCTGGACTTCCTATAGTGAAGATGCCGCTACTCATCTAAACAACTTTGTTGATTTGTGTGATATGCAAAAGAAGAAAGACGTGGATAATGATATTGTTAAATTGAAGCTATTTCCATTTTCTCTTAGAGATCATGCTAAAACATGGTTTTCGTCTTTGCCTAAAAATAGTATTGATTCATGGAATAAGCGCAAAGATGCTTTTATCTCTAAGTATTTTCCTCCCACTAAGATCATCTCTCTTAGAAATGATATTATGAATTTTAAGCAACTTGATCATGAGCATGTTGCACAATCTTGGGAGAGGATGAAATTAATGATTCACAATTGCCCTACACATGGATTAAATTTATGGATGATCATACAAAATTTTTATGCCGTATTGAATTTTGCTTCTAGAAATCTTTTAGATTCGGCTGCAGGAAGCAATTTTATGGAAATCACTTTAGGAGAAGCTACTAAACTCCTAGATAATATTATGGTTAATTATTCTCAATGGCACACCGAAAGATCTACTAGTAAAAAGGTTCATGCGATAGAAGAGATTAATGTTTTGAGTGGAAATATGGATGAACTTATGAAATTTTTCTCTAATAAGAGTGCTTCTTCTGATCCTAATGATATGCCTTTGTCGGCTTTGATTGAGAATAATAATGAATCTATGGATGTGAATTTTGTTGGTAGGAATAATTTTGGAAACATCGCTTATAGAGGAAACTTTAATCCTAGAATGTTTCCTAGTAATTCCTCTAATAATTATGGTAATTCCTACAACAACTCTTATGGAAATTTTAATAAGATTCCCTCTGATTTTGAGACTAGTGTTAAAGAATTTATGATTTCTCAAAAGAATTTCAATGCTTTGCTTGAAGAAAAATTGCCTAAGATTGATGAGTTGGCTAGGAATGTGGATAGAATTTCTCTTGATGTTGATTCTTTCAAACTTAGATCTATTCCACCTAAGCATGATATCAATGAGTCTCTCAAATCTATGAGAATTTCCATTGATGAGTGCAAGGAAAGAACCGCTAGGATGCGTGCTAAGAAAGATTGCTTTGTAAAAGCGTGTTCTTCTAGTTTTCATGATAATAGAGATGAAGATCTAAAAGTGATTGATGTGTCTCCTATTAAATATTTGTTTTGCAATATGAATCTTGATAATGATGGGACTAGAGATGAGTCAACTTTATTTAAAAGGCGTCCCAATGATTTGGAGTTTTTAGATCTTGAAGCAAAAATTGGTAAAAGTGGGATTGAAGAGGTCAAAACTTTACATAGCAATGAACCCAATGTTTTGGATTTCAAGGAATTTAATTATGATAATTGTTCTTTAATAGATTTTATTTCCTTGTTGCAATCCGTGTTAAAATCTCCTCATGCTTATAGTCAAAATAAAGTTTTTACCAAACATATCGTTGATGCCTTAATGCAATCCTATGAAGAAAAGCTTGAATTAGAAGTTTCTATCCCTAGAAAAATTTATGATGAGTGGGAAACTACTATTAAAATTAAGATTAAAACCATTAATGCTATGCTTTATGTGATTTGGGTGGTAGTGTTTCCATGATTCCAAAAGCTTTGTGTGATGTGTTAGGTTTCCGTGAATTTGATGATTGTTGTTTCAATTTGCATCCTGCGGATTCCACCATTAAGAAACCTATGGGAAGAATTAATGATGTTCTTATTGTTACAAATAGGAATTATGTGCCCGTAGATTTCATTGTTCTTGATATAGATTACAATCCTACATGTCCTATTATTCTTGGTACACCTTTCCTTAGAACAATTGGTGCTATTATTGATATGAAAGAAGTAAATATTAGATTCCAATTTCCGTTAAGTAAAGGCATGGAACACTTTCCTAGGAAGAAAATTAAGTTACCTTATGAATCTATTATGAGAGCCACTTATGGATTGCATACTGAAACGTCTCCAACGTATCTATAATTTTTGATTGCTCCATGCTATATTATCTACTGTTTTGGACCATATTGGGCTTTATTATTCACTTTTATATTACTTTTGGGACTAACCTATTAACCGAAGGCCCAGCCCAGAATTGCTGTTTTTTTGCCTAGTTCAGAGTTTCGAAGAAACAGAATATCAAACGGAGTCCAAGCGGAATGAAACCTTCGGGAACGTGATTTTCTTACCGAACATGATCTAGGAGACTTGGACCCTGCGTCAATAAAGCTCCCAGGTGGGCACGAGGTAGGGGGGCGCGCCCCCACCCTCGTGGGGCCCACGAAGCTCCACCGGCGTACTTCTTCCTCCTATATATACCTACGTACCCCCAAACAATTAGATACGAAGCCAAAAACCTAATTCCACCGCCGCAACCTTCTGTACCCACGAGATACCATCTTGGGGCCTGTTCCGGAGCTCCGCCGGAGAGGGCATCCACTATGGAGGGATTCTACATCATCATAGCCTCTCCAATGAAGTGTGAGTAGTTTACCTCAGACCTTCGGGTCCATAGTTTGCATCTAGATGGCTTCTTCTCTCTTTTTGGATCTCAATACAATGTTCTCCCCCTCTCTCGTGGAGTTCTATATGATGTAATCTTCTTTTGCGTTGTGTTTGTTGAGACAGATGAATTGTGGGTCTATGATCAAGTCTATCTATGAAGAGTATTTGAATCTTCTCTGAATTCTTTTATGTATGATTGGTTATTTTTGCAAGTCTCTTCGAATTATCAGTTTGGTTTGGCCTACTAGATTGGTTTTTCTTGCAATGGGAGAAGTGCTTGGCTTTGGGTTCAATCTTTCGGTGTCCTTTCCAAGTGACAGCAGGGGCAGCAAGGCACGTATTGTATTGTTGCCATCGAGGATAACAATATGGAGTTTTTATCATATTGCATGAAACTATCCCTCTACATCATGTCATCTTGCTTAAGGCGTTACTCTGTTTTTAACTTAATACTCTAGATGCATGCTGGATAGCGGTCGATGAGTGGAGTAATAGTAGTAGATGCAGACAGGAGTCGGTCTACTTGTCTCGGACGTAATGCCTATATACATGATCATACCTAGATATTCTCATAACTATGCGCAATTCTGTCAATTGCTCAACAGTAATTTGTTCACCCACCGTAGAAATACTAATGCTCTTGAGAGAAGCCACTAGTGAAATCTATGGCCCCAGGGCCTATCTTCTTCATATTAATCTTACATCACTTTATTATTGCTTTGCTTTTTTACTTTGCCTTTTATTTTACTTTGCATCTCTATACCAAAAATAATAAAAATATTATCTATCATCTCTATCAGATCTCACTCTCGTAAGTGACGGTGAAGGGATTGATAACCCCTATTCGCGTTGGTTGCGAGGAGTTATTTGCTTTGTGTAGGTACGAGGGACTCTGCTACCTCTTAAGCACTGTGTTGGATTTCCTTGAAGAGGAAAGGGTGATGCAGCAGAGTAGAGTAAGTATTTCCCTCAGTTTTTGAGAACCAAGGTATCAATCCAGTAGGAGGCTACGCGCGAGTCCCCCCTACCTACACAAAGCAAATAGCTCAACGCAACCAACGCGATTAGGGGTTGTCAATCCCATCACGGTCACTTACGAGAGTAAGAACTGATAGAGATTAGATAATATTTTTGGTATTTTTGGTATAAAGATGCATAGTAAAATAAAAGGCAAAGTAAAAAAGCAAAGCAATAATAAAGTGATGGAAGATTGATATGATGAGAATAGACCTGGGGGCCATAGATTTCACTAGTGGCTTCTCTCAAGAGCATAAGTATTCTACGATGGGTGAACAAATTACTGTTGAGCAATTGACAGACTTGAGCATAGTTATGAGAATATCTAGGTATGATCATGTATATAGGCATCACGTCCGATACAAGTAGACCGACTCCTACCTGCATCTACTACTATTACTCCACTCATCGACCGCTATCCAGCATGCATCTAGAGTATTAAGTTAAAAACAGAGTAACGCCTTAAGCAAGATGACATGATGTAGAGGGATAGTTTCATGCAATATGATAAAAACCCCAATTTGTTATCCTCGATGGCAACAATACACTACGTGCCTTGCTGCCCCTGCTGTCACTGGGAAAGGACACCGCAAGATTGAACCCAAAGCCAAGCACTTCTCCCATTGCAAGAAAAACCAATCTAGTAGGCCAAACCAAACAGATAATTCGAAGAGAGTTGCAAAGATAACCAATCATACATAAAAGAATTCAGAGAAGATTCAAATATTGTTCATAGATAGACTTGATCATAAACCCACAATTCATCGGTCTCAACCAACACACCGCAAAAACAAGATTACATCAAATAGATTTCCACGAGAGAGGGGGAGAACATTGTATTGAGATCCAAGAGAGAAGAAGCCATCTAGCTACTAACTATGGACCCGAAGGTCTGAGGTAAACTACTCACACTTCATCGGAGGGGCTATGATGATGAAGAATCCCTCTATGATGGATGCCCCCTCCGGCGGAGCTCCGGAACATGCCCCAAGATGGGATCTTGTGGATATAGAAGGTTGCGGTGGTGGAATTAGGTTTTTGGCTCCGTATCTGATCGTTTGGGGGTACGTAGGTATATAGGAGGAAGGAGTACGTCGGTGGAGCAAAGGGGGGACCACGAGGCACGGGGCACACCCTAGGGGGAGGGCGCCCTCCACCCTCGTGGTCGTATCCTTTCTTTCTTGACGTGGGGTTCAAGTCTCCTGGATCATATTTGGTGAGAAAATCACGTTCCCGAAGGTTTCATTCCGTTTGGACTCCGTTTGATATTCCGTTTCTTCGAAACACTGAAATAGGCAAAAAACAGCAATTCTGGGCTGGGCCTCCGGTTATTAGGTTAGTCCCAAAAGTAATATAAAAGTGGAAAATAAAGCCCAATATGGTCCAAAACAGTAGATAATATAGCATGGAGCAATAAAAAATTATAGATACGTTGGAGACGTATCAGGCATCCCCAAGCTTAATTCCTTCTCGTCCTCGAGTAGGTAAATGATAAAAAAGAATTTTTGATGCGGAGTGCTACTTGGCATAATTTCAATGTAATTCTTATTAATTGTGGTATGAATATTCAGATCCGAAAGATTCAAGACAAAAGTTTATATTGACATAAAAATAATAATACTTCAAGCATACTAACAAAGCAATTGTGTCTTCTCAAAATAACATGGCCAAAGAAAGTTATCCCTACAAAATCATATAGTCTGGCTATGCTCTATCTTCACCACACAAAGTATTTAAATCATGCACAACCCCGATGACAAGCCAAGCAATTGTTTCATACTTTTGACATTCTCAAAACTTTTTCAATCTTCGCGCAATACATGAGCGTGAGCCATGGATATAACACTCTATGTGGAATAGAATGGTGGTTGTGGAGAAGACAAAAAGAGGGGAAGCTAGTCTCACATCAACTAGGCATATCAACGGGCTATGGAGATGCCCATCAATAGATATCAATGTGAGGAGTAGGGATTGCCATGCAACGGATGCACTAGAGCTATAAGTATATGAAAGCTCAACAAAAGAAACTAAGTGGGTGTGCATCCAACTCGCTTACTCACGAAGACCTAGGGAATTTTGAGGAAGCCCATCAGTGGAATATACAAGCCAAGTTCTATAATGAAAAATTCCCGCTAGTATATGAAGGTGACAAAAAGAGAGACTCTCTATCATGAAGATCATGGTGCTACTTTGAAGCACAAGTGTTCTGGTAAAAGGATAGTAACATTGTCCCTTCTCTCTTTTTCTCTCATTTTTTATTTTTTTATTTGGGCCTTTTCTCTTTTTTTATGGCCTCTTTTTTTCGTCCGGAGTCTCATCCCGACTTGTGGGGGAATCATAGTCTCCATCATCCTTTCCTCACTTGGGACAATGCTCTAAAAATGATGATCATCACACTTTTATTTTTCTTACAATTCAACAATTACAACTAGATACTTAGAACAAAATATGACTCTATGTGAATGCCTTCGGCGGTGTAGCGGGATATGCAATGAATCAAAAGTGACATGTATGAAAGAATTATGAATGGTGGCTTTGCCACAAATACTATGTCAACTACATGATCATGCTAGCAATATGACAATGATGGAGCGTGTCATAATAAATGGAACGGTGGAAAGTTGCATGGCAATATATCTCGGAATGGCTATGGAAATGCCATGATAGGTAGGTATGGTGGCTGTTTTGAGGAAGGTATATGGTGGTTGTATGATACCAGCGAAAACTGCGTGGTATTAGAGAGGCTAGCAATGGTGGAAGGGAAGAAAAGTGCGTATAATCCGTGTACTCAACATTAGTCATAAAGAACTCATATACTTATTGCAAAAATCTACAAGTTATCAAAGCAAAGTATTACACGCATGCTCCTAGGGGGATAGATTGGTAGGAAAAGACCATCGTTCGTCCCCGACCGCCACTCATAAGGAAGACAATCAATAAATAAATCATGCTCCGACTTCATCACATAACGGTTCACCATACGTGCATGCTACAGGAATCACAAACTTTAACACAAGTATTCCTCAAATTCACAACTACTCAACTAGCATGATTCTAATATCACCATCTTCATATCTCAAAACAATTATCAAGCATCAAACTTTTCTTAGTATTCAACGCACTCAAAAGAAAGTTTTACAAATCTTGAATACCAAGCATATTAAGATTTTTAAGCAAATTACCATGATATTTAAGACTCTCAATATAATCTAAGTGAAGCATGAGAGATCAATAGTTTCTATAAAACAAATCCACCACCATGCTCTAAAAGATATAAGTGAAGCACTAGAGCAAAACTATATAGCTCAAAAGATATAAGTCAAGCACATAGAGTATTCTATCAAATTCCAATTCATGTATGGCTCTATCAAAAGGTGTGTACAGCAAGGATTATTGTGGTAAACTAGAAAGGAAAGACTCAAATCATACAAGACGCTCCAAGCAAAACACATATCATGTGGTGAATAAAAATATAGCTCCAAGTAAAATTACCGATGGAAGTAGACGAAAGAGGGGATGCCCTCCGGGGCATCCCCAAGCTTTGACTTTTTTGGTGTCCTTGGATTATCTTGGGGGTTCCATGGGCATCCCCAAGCTTAGGCTTTTGTCACTCCTTGTTCCATAATCCATCAAAAGATTTCACCCAAAACTTGAAAACTTCACAACACAAAACTCAGCAGAAATCTCGTGAGCTCCGTTAGCGAAAGAAAACAAAATATCACTTCAATGTACTGTAATGAACTCATTCTTTATTTATATTGGTGTTAAACCTACTATATTCCAAGTTATCTATGGTTTATAAACTATTTTACTAGCCATAGATTACTCAAAATAAGCAAACAACACACGAAAAACAGAATCTGTCAAAAATAGAACAGTCTTTAGTAATCTGTTACTAACGCAAACTTCTTGAACTCCAAAAAATATACCAAAATAGGATGACCTATAAAGTTTGTTTATTGATCAGCAGCAATTGGAATCAGTATTTTATCACGTTCTAGTGATTTTTAACAATTTTTTCGTGAACAGAAAGTTTCTGGAAATTACAGCAAGATCAAATAACTATCATCCAAGAAGATCCTATAGGTTTAACTTGGCACAAACACTAATTAAAACATAAAACCACATATAAACAGAAGGTAGATGGATTATTTATTCCTAAACAGAAGCAAAAATAAAAAAAACTAAAAATAAAATTGGGTTGCCTCCCAACAAGCGCTATCGTTTAACGCCCCTAGCTAGGCATAAAAGCGAGGATAGATCTAGGTATTGCCATCTTTGGTAGGCAATACATAAGTGTCTCTCATGATAGATTCATATGGTAATTTTGGTTTTTTCTAGGGAAATGTTCCATGCCTTTCTTTAATGGAAATTGAAATCTAATATTCCCTTCCTTCATATCAATAATTGCACCAACCGTTCTAAGGAAAGGTCTACCAAGAATAATAGGGCATGAAGGATTGCAATCTATATCAAGAACGATAAAATTTATGGGAACATAATTCCTGTTGGCAACAATAAGAACATCATTAATTCTTCCCATATGTTTCTTTATAGTGGAATCCGCAAGATGCAAGTTTAGAGAGCAATCATCAAAATCACGGAAATCTAGCAAATCACACAAAGTTTTGGGAATAGTGGAAACACTAGCACCCAAATCACATAAATAATAAAACTCATGATATTTAATTTTAGTTTTAATAGTAGGTTCCCACTCATCATAAAGTTTTCTAGGGATATAAACTTTCAACTCAAGTTTTTCTTCATAAGATTGCATCAAGGCATCAACGATATTTTCGGTAAAGGCTTTATTTTGACTATAAGCATGAAGAGAATTTAGCACGGATTGCAACAAGGAAATACAATCAATTAAAGAGCAACTTTCATAATTAAATTCCTTGAAGTCCAAAATAGTGGGTTTAGAAACATCCAGGGTTTTATTTTCAATCCCTCTTTTATTAATTTCATCATCAAGATCTAAAAACTCCGAATTTTTGGAACGCCTTATAGGTAAAGGTGGATCATATTTAGTCTCATCATTATCAAGATTCATATTGCAAAACAAAGATTTAATAGGAGACACATCAATAACTTTTAGATCTTCATCTTTATTTTCATAGGAATTGGAAGAATGCGCTTTAATAAAGGCATCTTTCATAGCACGCATCCTAGCGGTTCTTTCCTTGCACTCATCAATGGAAATTCTCATGGCTTTGAGAGACTCATTGATATCATGCTTAGGAGGGATAGATCTAAGCTTTAAAGAATCAACCTCAAGAGAAATTCTATCAATGTTCCTAGCCAAATCATCAACTTTAACTAATTTCTCTTCAAGCAAAGCATTGAAATTCTTTTGTGAATTCATAAACTCTTTAACACTATTCTCGAATTCAGAGGGCATTTTATTAAAATTTCCATAAGAGTTGTTGTAGGAATTTCCATAATTATTAGAAGGATTACTAGGATAAGGCCTAGGATTAAAGTTCCATCTATACGCGTTGTTACCAAAATTATTCCTACCAACAAAATTCACATCCATAGATTCATTATTATTCTCAATCAAAGTAGACAAAGGCATATCATTAGGATCAGAAGAAACACTCTTAGTAGCAAATAATTTCATAAGTTCATCCATCTTTCCACTCAAAACACTGATTTCTTCTATCACATGCACTTTTTTATTAGTAGATCTTTCAGTGTGCCATTGAGAATAATTAACCATAATATTATCTAGGAGTTTAGTAGCATCACCTAAAGTGATTTCCATAAAAGTGCCTCCCGCGGCCGAATCTAAAAGATTTCTAGAAGCAAAATTCAATCCGGCATAAATTTTTTGTATAACCATCCACAAATTCAAACAATGAGTAGGGCAATTACGTATCATTAATTTCATTCTCTCCCAAGGTTGTGCAACATATTCATGATCAAATTTCTTAAAATTCATAATGTCGTTTCTAAGAGAGATGATCTTAGCGGGAGGAAAATACTTAGAGATAAAAGCATCTTTGCACTTGTTCCAAGAATCAATACTATTTTTAGGCAAAGACGAAAACCAAGCTTTAGCACGATCTCTAAGCGAAAAAGGAAATAGCTTAAATTTAACAATATCATTATCGACATCTTTCTTCTTTTGCATATCACATAAATCAACGAAGCTATTTAGATGAGTAGCGGCATCTTCACTGGGAAGACCGGCGAATTGATCTTTCATAACAAGATTCAACAAAGAAATATTGATTCACAAGATTCAGTATTGGTAAGAGGAGCAATCGGAGTGCTAAGGAAATCATTATTGTTGGTATTGGTAAAGTCACACAATTTGGTATTATCTTGAGCCGTCGTGACAAGCAAGCTAACCAACACACGAGCAAACAAAAAGCAAGCGAGAAGAAGGCAAACGGAAAAGAGAGGGCGAATAAAACGACAAGGGTGAAGTGGGGGAGAGGAAAAGGAGAGGCAAATGGCAAATAATGAAATGTGAGAGATAAGGGATTGTGATTGGTACTTGCTATGCTGACTTGCGTAGACTCCCCGGCAACGGCGCCAAAAATGGCTCGTTGTTGGGTGTCCAAATCTTGACTTGACCTTGCGTAAGCCTCCCCGGCAACGGCGCCAGAAATCTTCCTGCTACCTTTTAAGCACTGCGTTGGATTTCCTTGAAGAGGAAAGGGTGATGCAGCAGAGTAGAGTAAGAATTTCCCTCAGTTTTGGAGAACCAAGGTATCAATCCAGTAGGAGGCTACGCGCGAGTCTTTCGTAACTACACAAAGCAAATAGCTCAACGCAACCAACGCGATTAGGGGTTGTCAATCCCTTCACGGTCACTTACGAGAGTGAGAACTGATAGAGATGATAGATAATATTTTTGGTATTTTTGTTATAAAGATGCAAATTAAAATAAAAGGCAAAGTAAAAAGCAAAACAATAATAAAGTGATGGAAGATTGATATGATGAGAATAGACCCGGGGGCCATAGATTTCACTAGTGGCTTCTCTCAAGAGCATAAGTATTCTACGGTGGGTGAACAAATTACTGTTGAGCAATTGACAGAATTAAGCATAGTTACGAGAATATCTAGGTATGATCATGTATATAGGCATCACGTCCGAGACAAGTAGACCGACTCCTGCCTGCATCTACTACTATTACTCCACTCATCGACCGCTATCCAGCATGCATCTAGAGTATTAAGTTAAAAACAGAGTAACGCCTTAAGCAAGATGACATGATGTAGAGGGATAGTTTCATGCAATATGATAAAAAACCCATCTTGTTATACTCGATGGCAACAATACAATACGTGCCTTGCTGCCCCTGCTGTCACTGGGAAAGGACACAGAAAGATTGAACCCAAAGCCAAGCACTTCTCCCATTGCAAGAAAAACCAATCTAGTAGGCCAAACCAAACTGATAATTCGAAGAGACTTGCAAAGATAACCAATCATACATAAAATAATTCAGAGAAGATTCAAATATTGTTCATAGATAGACTTGATCATAAACCCACAATTCATTGGTCTCAACAAATACACCGCAAAAACAAGATTACATCAAATAGATCTCCACGAGAGAGGGGGAGAACATTGTATTGATATCCAAGAAGAGAGAAGAAGCCATCTAGCTACTAACTATGGACCTGAAGGTCTGAGGTAAACTACTCACACTTCATCGGAGGGGCTATGATGATGTAGAAGCCCTCCATGATGGATGCCCCCTCCGGCGGAGCTCCGGAACAGGCCCCAAGATGGGATCTCGTGGATATAGAAGGTTGCGGCGGTGGAATTAGGTTTTTGGCTTCGTATCTGATCGTTTGGAGGTACGTAGGTATATATAGGAGGAAGGAGTACGTCGGTGGAGCAAAGGGGGGCCCACGAGGCATGGGGCGCGCCCTAAGGGGGCACCCTCCACCCTCGTGGTCGCCTCCTTTCTTTCTTGACGTGGGGTCCAAGTCTCCTGGATCATATTCGGTGAGAAAATCACGTTCCTGAAGGTTTCATTCCGTTTGAACTCCGTTTGATATTCTGTTTCTTCGAAACACTGAAATAGGCAAAAACAACAATTCTGGGCTGGGCCTCCGGTTAATAGGTTAGTCCCAAAAGTAATATAAAAGTGGAAAATAAAGCCCAATATGGTCCAAAACAGTAGATAATATAGGATGGAGCAATCAAAAATTATAGATACGTTGGAGACGTATCAGACTCGCGCGTAGCGTCCTACTGGATTGATACCTTGGTTCTCAAAAACCGAGGGAAATACTTACGCTACTTTGCTGCATCATCCTTTCCTCTTCGGGGAAATCCAACGCAGTGCTCAAGAGGTAGCAAGAAGAATTTCTTGCGCCGTTGCCGGGGAGTCTACGCAAAAGTCAACATACCAAGTACCCATCACAATCCCTTATCTCCCGCATTACATTATTTTCCATTTGCCTCTCGTTTTCCTCTCCCCCACTTCACCCTTGCCGTTTTATTCGCGCTCTCTTTTCCGTCTGCCTTTCTCTCGCTTGCTCGTCGTTATGGCTAGTCTTATATCTTCTCCGTTGTCTCCCGAGAATGAAGTTCTAAATTTTAAGCAAAGGGAGGGAGAAAATCTAAAAGACGCTTGGTATAGAATTTTTGCAATGCTCAAAACAGATCTACCAGGAAGCAATCTACTTGAGTTCTTCTCCGAAATTTTTACGTAGGTGCTAATCCTTGGTATAGATATATACTTGATACCATTATCGGAGGAAATCTCTTGGGTAGCCACACTTTTGATTCTTACAATGCTATGATAGATTTATTTGGCTCACCACCTCTTTTGGTTAATGGAACTATGTTAACTTTGGAGCATGTAATGCAAAGACTTGAAATTATTGAAATAAAGTTGCTACTATTGAATTAATTGAAAATCTAGATAAAAATATCCACAATAAAATTACCCAATATGGATCTAAGGTGGGAGTAACTTTGAAAAAGATTAAGGAGAAGGAACCCATAGTTAATGAAAGATCAAGATTCCACTAGAATCGATAAACTTGAGGGTATCATTACCAACTTGGGAACCGCTTTTTCTTCCATTAAGAGTACCCCAAGTCCTTCTAATAAAGTTTCTAAGCTTATGTTCGTTCCTAAGAATAAGGGTGAATCCTCTAGTAAGGAAACTGCAGATCTTAAATCTATAAGTATTCATCCCAACCCTTTTGCTATCATTAAGGAACCATTTGCTACAAATGAATTTTTCGATTTTGTGCCTAAAAGTTTGATAATTACTAAAAAGAAAGAAATCTCTAAGGAAGGTAGATGCCTCATTGAAGAATTTTCTACCAAAAATGGCAATACCTAGATCTATCCTCGCTTTTATGCCTAGCTAGGGGCGTTAAACGATAGCGCTTGTTGGGAGGCAACCCAATTTTTTTAGTATTTTTGCTTTTGCTTATGTTTAGGAATAAATCTTTGATCTAGCCTCTGGTTAGATGTGTTTTTATGTTTTAATTAGTGTTTGTGCCAAGTTAAACCTATAGGATCTTCTTGGATGATAGTTATTTGCTCTTGCTGTAATTTCCAGAAACTTTCTGTTCACAAAAGCAATTGTTAAAAATCACAAGAACGTGATAAAATACTGATTCCAATTTCTGCTGATCAATAAACAAAATTTATAGGTCTTCCTATTTTGGTACATTTTTTAGAGTTCGAGAAGTTTGTGTTAGTTACAGATTACTACAGGCTGTTCTGTTTTTGACACATTCTGTTTTTTGTGTGTTGTTTGCTTATTTTGATGAATCTATGGCTAGTAAAATAGTTTATAAACCATAGAGAAGTTGGAATACAGTAGGTTTAACACCAATATAAATAAAGAATGAGTTCATTACAGTACCTTTAAGTGGTCTTTTGTTTTCTTTTGCTAACGGAGCTCACGAGATTTCTATTGAGTTTTGTGTTGTGAAGTTTTCAAGTTTTGGGTGAAATCATTTGATGGATTATGGAACAATGAGTGGCAAGAGCCTAAGCTTGGCAATTCCCATGGCACCCCCAAGATAATCTAAGGAAACCTAAAAGTAAAATCTTGGGGATTCCCCGGAAGGCATCCCCTCTTTCGTCTACTTCCGTCGGTAACTTTACTTGGAGCTATATTTTTATTCACCACATGATATGTGTTTTTCTTGGAGCGTCTTGTATTATTTGTGTCTTTGTTTGTTAGTTTAACACAATCATCCTTGCTGTACACACCTTTTGAGAGAGCCATACTTGAATTGGAATTTGATAGAATACTCTATGTGCTTCACTTATATCTTTTGAGCTATATAGTTTTGCTCTAGTGCTTCACTTATATCTTTTAGAGCACGGTGGTGGATTTGTTTTATAGAAACTATTGATCTCTCATGCTTCACTTAGATTATTTTGAGAGTCTTAAATAGCATGGTAATTTGATTAAAATCTTAAAATTCTTGGTATTCAAGATTTACAAAGCTTTCTTTCGAGTGCGTTGAATACTAAGAAAAGTTTGATACTTGATAATTGTTTTGAGATATGGAAGTGATAATATCAAAGTCGTGCTAGTTGCGTAGTTGTGAATTTGAGAAATGCTTGTGTTGAAGTTTGCAAGTCCCGTAGCATGCACATATGGTAAAGGTTATGTAACAAATTTGAAACATGAGGTGTTCTTTGATTGTCTTCCTTATGAGTGGCGGTCGGGGACGAGCGATGGTCTTTTCCTACCAATCTATCCCCCTAGGAGCATGCGCGTAGTGCTTTGGTTTTTGATGGCTTGTAGATTTTTGCAATAAGTATATGAGTTCTTTATGACTAATGTTGAGTCCATGGATTATACGCACTCTCACCCTTCCATCATTGCTAGCCTCTTCGGTATCGTGCATTGCCCTTCCTCACATTGAGAGTTGGTGCAAACTTCGCCGGTGCATCCAAACCCCGTGATTTGATACGCTCTTTCACACATAAACCTCCTTATATCTTCCTCAAAACAGCCACCATACCTACCTATTATGGCATTTCCATAGCCATTCCGAGAAATATTGCCATGCAACTTTCCACCATACCGTTCATCATGACACATTCATCATTGTCATATTGCTTAGCATGATCATGTAGTTGACATAGTATTAGTGGCGAAGCCACCATTCATAATTCTTTCATACATGTCACTCTTGATTCATTGCATATCCCGGTACACCGCCGGAGGCATTCATGTAGAGTCATACCTTGTTCTAGTATCGAGTTGTAATCATTGAGTTGTAAATAAATAGAAGTGTGATGATCATCATTTTCTAGAGCATTGTCCCAAGTGAGGAACAAAAAAAGATAGGCCATAAAAAAAGATAAGGCCCAAAAAAATGAGAGAAAAATAGAGAAGGGACAATGCTACTATCCTTTGCCACACTTGTGCTTCGAAGTAGCACCATAATCTTCATGATAGAGAGTCTCTTGTTTTGTCAATTTCATACACTAGCGGGAATTTTTCATTATAGAACTTGGCTTGTATATTCCAACAGTGGGCCTCCTCAAGTGCCCTAGGTCTTTGTGAGCAAGCAAGTTGGATGCACACCCACTTAGTTTCTTTTGTTGAGCTTTCATACATTTATAGCTCTAGTGCATCCGTTGCATGGCAATCCCTACTCCTTGCATTAACATCAATCGATGGGCACCTCCATAGCCCATTGATTAGCCTTGTTGATGTGAGACTTTCTCCTTTTTTGTCTTCTCCACATAACCCCCATCATCATTACTCTATTCCACCCATAGTGCTATATCCATGGCTCATGCTCATGTATTGCGTGAAGGTTTATAAATTTGAGATTATTAAAGTATGAAACAATTGCTTGGCTTGTCATCGGGGTTGTGCATGATGAGAGCATTCTTGTGTGACGAAAATGGAGCATGACCAAACTATACGATTTTGTAGGGATGAACTTTCTTTGGCCATGTTATTTTGAGAAGACATAATTGCTTAGTTAGTATGCTTAAAGTATTATTATTTTTATGTCAATATGAACTTTTGTCTTGAATCTTTCGGATCTGAATATTCATACCACAATTAAGAAGAATTACATTGAAATTATGCTAACTAGCACTCCGCATCAAAAATTTCTTTTTTTATCATTTACCTACTCAAGGACGAGTAGCAATTAAGCTTGGGGATGCCTGATACGTCTCCAACGTATCTATAATTTTTTATTGCTCCATGCTATATTATCTACTGTTTTGGACCATATTGGGCTTTATTATTCACTTTTATATTAATTTTGGGACTAACCTATTAACTGGAGGCCTAGCCCACAATTGCTGTTTTTTGCCTATTTCAGAGTTTCGAAGAAAAAGAATATAAAACAGAGTCCAAACGGAATGAAAACTTCGGGAACGTGATTTTCTCACCGAACATGATCTGGGAGACGTGGACCCTACGTCAAGAAAGCTTCAAGGTGGGCACGAGGTAGGGGGAGCGCCCCCCACCCTCGTGGGGCCCACGAAGCTCCACCGACGTACTTCTTCCACCTATATATACCTACGTACCCCAAAACGATCTGATACAGAGCCAAAAACCTAATTCCACCACCGCAACGTTCTATACCCACGAGATCCCATCTTGGGGCCTGTTCCGGAGCTCCGCTGGAGAGGGCGTCCACCACGGAGGGCTTCTACATCATCATAGCCCCTCTGATGCAGTGTGAGTAGTTTACCTCAGACCTTCGGGTCCATAGATAGTAGCTAGATGGCTTCTTCTCTCTTTTTGGATCTCAATACAATGTTCTCCCCCTCTCTCGTGGAGATCTATTTGATGTAATTTTCTTTTGTGGTGTGTTTGTTGAGATCGATGAATTGTGGGTTTATGATCAAGTCTATCTATGAACAATATTTGAATCTTCTCTGAATTCTTTTATGTATGATTGGTTATCTTTGCATGTCTCTTCGAATTATCAGTTTGGTTTGGACTACTAGATTGGTTTTTCTTGCAATGGGAGAAGTGCTTAGCTTTGGGTTCAATCTTGCGGTGTCCTTTCCCAGTGACAGTAGGGGCAGCAAGGCACGTATTGTATTGTTGCCATCGAGGATAACAAGATGGTTTTTTTATCATATTGCATGAAACTATCCCTCTACATCATGTCATCTTGCTTAAGGCGTTACTCTGTTTTTAAATTAATACTCTAGATGCATGCTGGATAGCGGTCCATGAGTGGAGTAATAGTAGTAGATGTAGGCAGGAGTCGGTCTACTTGTCTCGGACGTGATGCGTGTATACATGATCATACCTAGCACTACAAAAAAAGACACATCCGTGACAGTTTGGGCCAAACAATTTTTTTTTCTATCATACATATGACACTTCTATGATGATAATTGTGACAAAACCCGGTATCATCATAGATGTGGTGGGCTCCTACTCCTATGACAAAAAATAATGACAGAAAATGGGATTTTCGTCCTGGGCGGGCCGGAGACGCAGCTGCATGATATTCTTTGGGCCGTCCATGATAGAAAAACAGTTGTAGAAGCGAGGGGAGGAAAATTTCGGGGAGTTCCCGGTTACGGTGGGAGGTCGGGGGCCGAGCGATGCGCGTTGCTCTCGTATACGTACGCGTGTGTGTGCGAGGCGTTGGATCTAACTGAACCCGAGCGAGGCGTTGGGCATTAACTGAACCCGAGCGATTGCACTGCAGGCTACGCGTTACTGAACCCGAGCAATCGATCAATGGCTGTTAACTGAACCCGATCGAGCGATTCCTTCGCTACTGCTGCTAACTGAAGCCGATCAATGGGATGAACAGTGAGCTTTGCGCGGGGGGGGGGGGGGGGTTGGATGAACAGTGAGCGGTGGCATTGCCTCTAGATGAACAGGACCCCGTGTTGTGGTGGAGGGTTGGATGAACAGTAGACGGTGGAGGGGTGCCCGTGGAGGGGTGGTTGAACAGGACCCCGTGGTGTGGAGGGCTGGATGAACAGTAGATGGTGGAGGGGTGTTGAGCAGTAGCCGGTGGAGTAGCGCGCGGTGGAGGCTGGATGAACAGGAGTCCGTGGAGGCTGGAGGAGGTCGACGGTGGAGATGAACAGTATCCCATGGAGTCCCGTTTTGTGGTACGCCACACCCCTCCCGATGGACAGGACCCCCGTCTCGACCGTAGTGCTCCAACACAAGTCTGCTTCCTCCATTTTGCGGTACGCCACACCCCTCCCGATCAACAGGACCCCCGTTTCGACCGTAGGAGGTCCGTTTCCTCTGTTTTGCGGTATGCCACACCCTTCCCGATCAACAGGACACCCGTTTCGACCGTAGGAGGTCCGTTTCCTCCGTTCTGCGGCACGCCAGGCCTCGTTTCCATCGCCTGTTCCATCCAAGCCCTCCCGATGAACACGACCATGCATTTCGTTTCGACCCAGCCGATTGTCTCCCACGCGTTCCGTTGCCTCCCGATGAACATGACGCATTCCGTTTCCTCCCCATGAACACGACGCATTCCGTTGCCTCCCCATGAACACGACGACGACGTTGTTTCTCCGTTCCGACCCAGCCATGTACACGAGCCTTGGCCATACGTATGCGCGAGTAGGCGTTCGAGACCCCGCCCGTATGTACACATATGTGGCCGTATTTTCTTTCTTGCACCCTGGCCGCTGTACGTACGTGTACATGCTACGTGCGTGCCTCTACTACGACACGTGCGCGCCTCTACTACGACACGTGCACGCCTCTACATCGACCAGTATGTACGTACACATTCGCGGCCAGAATGACAACGCTACGTACGCTTCGACCAGGTGGGTCCCGATTGTCAGGCACTTCCTTGCCTGCGAAGATGTAGCTGGTGGGTCCCAGCAGTCAAGGGGGCAAATCGTTTTGTTTTTTTGCCCGGACGCACTTCCTTGCGTGCGAAGGTGTAGCTGGTGGGTCCCAGCAGTCAGGGGGGAAATGTTTTTTTTCACGAAATACGGTGGCCCGTCTGGTGGGTCCCCGCTGTCAGGTGGAGGAATAATTATTTTGCACGTAATAAGGAGGCACTTCCTTGCTGCGGCCGTGGACCCTGCTGTCAGCCTCTCCACGTACAGTCCACGTCTGATGGAAGCCGTTCCTTGACCACGTTGACCACGCCGCGTTGAGAGCACCAGGGCGGTGGACGTCGGCGAGGCCTAGGAAGGGGACGACGCGGAGCCGGGGAAGACGCTGCAGCGGATGCCCACGCGTAGAGAAGTACGAGGGTTCACTGGTTCGCTGCGGTGTGAGGCTGCCGTCGCCACAAATAACAGGGGGTGTGCGTGAGTAGAGGGATGGCCTGGCCAGTGTTGGGAGTAGTAGGGGGCGGTGAGACCTCCACCGCATCGCAGCCGGCCACGGGAGGCAGGAGCACGAGGCACGACCGGCGCTGGTTTAGGCGGCTGGAGCAAGAAGACTAGAGGTTGATGAAGCACTGCGACCGTTGGATGGAAATCGTACGGTCACTGGAGCTAGAATCGTACATATTGACTAAGTTGACAAAGCCCTCCGTCCCCGTCAAGTTAGTAGGCCCACAAGTCAGCCTGCCACTATACTGGGTCCCAGCTAACAGGGGGAGTATTCATTTTTTGTGTGTAATAAGGAGGCACTTCCTTGCGTGCGAAGATATAGCTGGTGGGTCCGAGCTGTCAGCGGCGGTAACGTTTTTTCGCGAAATACAGAGGCCCTTTCGGTGGGTCCCTGATGTCAGGTGGAGGAATCATTATTTCGCGCGTAATAAGGAGGCATTTCCTTGCGTGCGGCCGTGGACCCAGTTGTCGGCCTCTCCACGTACAGTCCACTTCAGATGCATGTCGGTCGTTGACCACGTTGACCAGGCCACGCCGAGAGCACCAGGGCGGTGGACGACGGCGAGGCCTAGGAAGGGAACGACACGGAGGCAGGGAAGACTCGGCAGTTGTTTCCCACGCGGAGGGGAGTACGACTGTACGAGGGTTTACTGGTTCGTCTGCCGTCGTCGGAGAATAACAACAGGTGTGGGTGAGCAGAGGGATGGCAAGGCCAGCGATGAGAGTATGGTGGGGCGGTGAGGCCTGCGCGGCAGCAGAGCCGACCGCGGAGAGGAGGGAGCAGGCAGTCCCACCGGCGCTTGTTTGAGCGGCTGCAGCAGGAAGAGCAGCGATTGAAGAAGCACAACAGCCGTTGGATGGCCATCCAGTCACTTCTTGTGCGTCAACCTTTTTTTAGGAAAGCCTCAAATCTGTGGAAAACAACATACAACCCATCTGCCATTATTTATAATAATTTACAACCCATTTGCTAATTATTAAGGTTTTTTTGGAGCCCATATTCTTTTTGTTAGCATTACAGCCCATATTGTGGCCACGGTTAAAAAATTATACGAAATTTTGCATATTTCGATGCGGTCCGAACTGTTTTTAATCCTGAAATTTCGACTAACATTCAAATTGATTTTAAAAATAAATGTATATCAATATAAAATCCAACAAATTCTCCATGCATAAAAAATAATGTAATTTAAAATCTCGAAATGAAAAAAAAGATATTTGAAACTAATTGTTGGTTTGATGTGTTTTAAAAATGTACAGCCCATTTCTCATTACTGATGGGCCATTTTCTCGGCCAGCCGAATGAAAGCTCTCCTCGTCTTGAAAGATTTGCAGCCCAACAGGCCTGACAAAGCGACTTACTTGGCAAATCACAAAAAAACTGGGTGTGGACGTGGACCCAGCTATCAGCCTCTCCACGTACAGTACTCTTCCAGTGGAATGTCGTTGACCACGTTGACCACGCCGCACCGAGAGCACCAAGGCGGTGGAGGATGGCGAGGCATAGGAAGGGGACGAGGCGGAGGCGGGGAAGACGCGACAGTGGATGCCCACGCGGAGAGGAGTACGAGGGTTCACTGGTTCGGCTGCGGTGTGAGGCTGCCGTCGCCGCAGAATAACAGGGGGAGTGTGTCAGTGGAGGGATGGCCTAGCCAGCGGTGGGAGTAGTATGGGGACGGTGAGGCCTCCGCGGCAGCACAACCGGCCACGCGAGGCAGGAGCATGCGGCACGACCGGCGCTGCTTTGGGCGGCTGGGGAAAGAAGACCAGAGGTTGAAGAAGCACTACGGTCGTTGGATGGACATCGTACGGTCACTGAAGCTAGAATAGTTTATATTGACTAAGTTGACAAAGCCCTAGGTACGCTCCAACTTAGTAGGCCCACAGGTCAGCCTCCGAAACGATGCGCCCCAGATGTCAGGGGGAGGAATCATTTTTTGGGCGGCCGAAGCTAAGAATATCCGAGATTGAAGAAGAAGCACGACATCCGTTGGATAGACATCCAACGGCCACTGCTGCTAGAACCGTGTGTTGACTATAATAAGTTGACAAAGCCTTGCCTACGCGTCAACTTATTTTTTTAGGGGACGCGTCACTTAGTAGGCCCACAAGTGTGTGGCAGAGAACTTATAACCCATTTGTGTTTTGTAAGAATGTACATCCCATTTTTGAATTCTAATGGAATTTACAACAGCCCATTTTCTAGCTAGGACAACGATTAATAATTTCAACCAACCGTTGAAGACAGAATTCAATAAAATTTCCCACATTTTGATGGGATCCGAAATATTTTTATCCCAAAATTTCTAGTCAGATTAAATATGAATTTGTATTACGTAAAAATCCAACGAAACATTGCGGGCGCAACAATGAAAATTTAAGATTTTCAAAATCCATAAATAATATTTTATAAACTAATTTCGTGTTTGGTGCATTTTTATAGTTACTGCCCAGTTTTTATAATTACATCCCATTTATTATTTTTAAAGCCATATTCCTGTTAAGCCTAATGCATCCCTCCTAGGAAAGATTTGCAGCCCAGCGGGGTGGAGAATAAGAAGTTGACCTTGCCTGGGTATTCCTCAAAAAGATGTATAGCTGGGCTAGCCATTTTCATGTTGAAAAAATTAGTATATGGGCTGGATATCTGGCCTAGGCTAGACGGGCCACAGCCCGCCCAGTTAATACACTGCTCTCCTCTGAACAACAACGAAATCATCGCCAAGAAAAACTCTGCAGTGCTCACGCCTCAAAAACACAAATACTGCTCGAGCTACTTGGTCCAAGTTGTCGGTCGCACCTTGTGCAATTCTCTCGTTTATATTGACTACATAGGTTGACAATGGTGTGGGACCGTGATGTCAGGAAACCAGGAAAAGAAAAAAACATATAGTTGTACATAATAAGGATGTTCGGAGGCACTTGCATACGTACGGCTATGGCCCTAGTGGGTCCCTAGTGTCATCCAGTCAAAATAAAGTCATCTCCTGAATCTTCATGTTCGTTGACGATGTTAACAATGCTCGGCGCCATAGCGAGCACAACAACTCGAAGTACAACGGAGAGGGCCACGCGGGCCCTACGGATGGTCTGATACAGCGCCCGCTGCTCATTCAGGAAGCCAGGATCATCGGACACTGTCGGTGTACTAAAGTAGGGGTACCTTAGTACCCCGAACTTGTGCACGGGCAGTCATAGCACCCCGCGGCAAGGCTTGCCAGGCGATCGCCCAAAACTCTCCATGGTCCCTTTTTGGGCCATCCAAGAACAAAGTATTTGAGCCAAGGCCACGGCAGGAGGAGCTTGCCGGGAAGGCCACCCGAAGAGAGAAAGGCCCCGGCAAGAGGAGCTTGCCGGGACGGCCGCTCGAAGCACAAGGCCCCGGCAAGAGGAGCTTGCCGGGAAGGCCGACCAGGGCACGACAAGAGACTTGCTGCGACGCGCCACGCGTCCCGGCAAGGACCGGTGAGCAACAAGCTCCCGGGCGCGACAAGGCATCAACCGTGGCAAGGCGCTTGCCGCGGCAAGTCACCACCCCGCGCGTGCGTTCCAGCTCATCCACCCACGCGTCACTCTGGGGCCATTCCAGGCATACGTGGCGAGAGGCTGCGCAGCCAGGGGCATGCGGTGGCGAAGCAACGCTGACAGGGTAGCCGTCGTGGCAAACGGTGGCGCCCCTGACGGTCCCTTTTCTGCACTTTTTGGGCGACCTAGACGGGCATTTAATGCCCTTGTCCCCTACCATCAGAGTTAGGTATGATAGCACTGTGCAAACAGCTGTACCCAACACAGCGTTTTCCAGTTTTACCCCCGCCTACGTTGCCACCTGTGGGTAACCCCTTGCGCATATAAAAGGAGGCCCCATGCGCAACGTGAGAAGGGGGAGGAAGGAGGCCACTCACGCTCGGTGTGATTAGTTGCCTGAGTGTACTGTAGTACTCAGCGCTCCTGAACAAGAACACAATACAAACCACAAAGCAGCAGTAGGGTTTTACGCATCCGTGCGGCCCGAAGCTGGGTAAACCCCTTGTGTGCATCGCCTCGATCCGCTCTTCGCGCGACCTCCGCCCCTAGCCGAACCAGAAAGGGGCTCGGTCCCCATAGGTGTTCGTGGAGGCAGATTTTCCCCGACACCTTTGCCTGGTCCATACACGGTGCCGAGCGCTGTTGGGCCAGGCCCAAAACAGTGCACGGGCACGCGCGGCCTGGGTCACGCTGCATCTTCTTCTGCATCCACCACGTCCTCCCCGAACGGCACGCGTCGAACGCGGCATCGTGGGGAGAGGCGTGCGTGACGTGGGCGGCCTGCGCGGGGCTGAGCCCCGCAGGCATGCGTCATGTCGCAATAAAGGGGGACGGTTCGCGCCATCTCCATAAGTGGAGGGAGGCGCGGAGGTGTGGCTCATTTGCTGGGCGGGGCCGAGGCACGGTTTCCGAGGCGTCCGCTCCCCATGATCACGGGTTGAGGGGAGGTCTCCTCATCCGTCGCCTCGGTCCTGCACGCCAGCCACGCGGCTTCCATGCACCTGGAGTCGTGGACGGTGGAGGCAGGAAACCGGGCCGTCGCGGGTCGAGGCAGCAGGCCGGTCCCAGTCGCCTGCTCTTCCTGCGTCTTGATTGGCTGAGCGGGGCGGCCGAGCCCCCAGCCTGCTCCTTTATAAAGAGCAAGAGGGGGCGACGGAAACCCACACTCCTTCATCTTTGCTTCCCTTCAGCTTCTGATCCCCTCTCTCCATTCGCCATGGAGAAAGGGAACCCTGGTCCTTCATCGGTGGCGGCGAGGGTCGCCGCTAGGCAACGCGCCCCTCCTCCCCTTGCACCCGCGGTGGCAGAGCCAACCGTAAGGGGAAGGGGGAGGGGGCGAGGTCGTGGCCGAGGTCGTGGACGAGGCCGAGGCGCTCGGGGACGAGGCGGACGGGGCGACGCGCCGGCCTCGCCTCCGCCAGCGGCTCCTCTTCTCACGGCAGTCCACATCGGGGACGACCCTTGCGAGTTCTTCGTCAGGCTGCGCCGGGCGCCTCGTCGTCACCTCCGTCTCCCGGCTCCCTTCGCAAGCGTGATGGAGATGGAACAACCCGAGACGCTAAGACTGCGCATGAGGGGCTGCGGGATCAGCGGCACGCGGGTCCACGTTGAGTCCCCAGCCCCCGGCGTGATGTATCTTGGTCGAGGGTGGAAGACGTTCACCCGTATCCACAGCTTGATGGAGGGGTTCACCCTCCATTTTAAGTTGATGGAGGGCGATCTCCTCTCCGTGAAGGTCTTCGGGTGCTACGGGACCCGGTCCCGGTGCTGCGTGGATAGCTCCTCCGACAGCGAAGGCTCCTCCTCGAGCGAGAGTGACGAGGAGGGGAGCGACAGCGACGACGAGGGTAGCGGTCGTCGGGATGACGGGTCCGACTAGGCGTCGGTCGCGGCTCTACGTGGCACCGGCGACCGACACCTATGAGCACCTTCGAGAAACTGAGACGGCATGAAACGGTAAGGCCGCGCTTGGGATCTCTGGTTTATTTCAAACCTGTATTAACATACAAGTGTAATTTACTCGTCATTGGAAACAACGCGTAAAATACAGGCGTAATGAAACCGAGGTCCCAAGGTCTATAAGTAAAACCGGCGGGTTACGCGTGTAATTTGAGAGACCAGTGTATATTTTACGAGCACTGCTATATGGATGACATTACCAGACGATACATGCACGATGTGCGTATCATGCCATCCATGGGAAAGGCTGAAACAACAGCTAACGGCTGGATTAGCAATCGTCCGAGTGTTGTTCAGCGTTTTTATCGTGTCTGAATTACTTCCGATATTTTACTAGTCGAAATCGACCAACCAAGCGCCTTCGCCCGAGAGCATCTGCTTTAATTTACAAGCGTCGATTTTACAAGCGGTTTTGGTTGGAAAACGACGATCCAATCACGGCCTAATATCATGAGTTGGTCGGAAGATCATATGGTTTCACGTCTAACCTACCCGACATGTCGTATAGGCTATGAATGAAACATCAGACGATGAACTTCTTAAGCACGGAAACAACAGAAGAGGATGATCTTCTTAACAAGAAAATCACTGGCATTAGATCGACATGCAAAACAATACGAAGCATTATTCTCAGGAGGCACGGTGAACAACTCGTGATGCCGCATGCCACATCATTCCAAGCTCAACTTTGCACTCAAACACAAGGCCTGTCATTACATAGACAATATTCAGAACAAACTCTTTACACAGGAATATCTCAGCAGAGTAACTATTTACTTCTAAGCCGAACACAGGAATAGGAAAAAACACTCGACACTGCTTGCAGCAAGGGCGTCCCACTCAAAAATATCAAATGCATTTCTTCTGGCTAACATCAATGAGCAAATTTTGACAAGGTTTTCAAATTCCAATATATTAAACTAACGTCTTCTTGCTAACATCAATGATTAAACTTTGACAAGCTTTTCCCATTCAAAATATGTAATGCCTATGATCGTGGAGTCCTGTTGTAGCTTCTTGTACTTGTTTGGGCACCTTTTGCCCAGGGCAGTCCATGTGTTGTTAAATTGCCAATGGTCTCTGCAGACTAGTCATGTCACTGGTGTCTAATAATACTCTGTAAAGCTTCTCGGTCATTCCTTCTGTAATGTAGCGCAAACAGTGACTGCTTCTTTCTGCAAAGTGGAACGACCAACTGGACCCAGTAATGCAGCAGTTTGCCTTGGACACATTGGCTCCTTTTGTGCAGTTCAACTAAAATCAAAGTCAGAATAAAACCGAGTTTAATTTTGATATCCCTGTAAGCAACAATAGGTATAAGGGAAACAATTACTGAGAAATATAAGTTGACGACTTGTACTCCCAGAAGAAAAGCATCTACTGGTCTACTTTATCTTAATGGGAAACAAAGCAGGAGAGTAGCAATTCTCCATCAATGTGATTCATTCATATTGACTGAGACATTATCTTAACAATGCCTTGTTTCAACATGTATAAAGAACGACAAAGCAGAAAAGTACCATTCCTAAAACAATGCAACTGATTCATTTTAACAGAGACATTATCTTAACAATACCTTGGTTAAACATGTCGAAAGAACTACAAAGCAGGATAGTACCATTCCTAACAAGTGTTGCAGTTTTGAACTAAGATTCAGTAGTTAATTAATTCTGAGAGTGGCATTGCTTAATTTTACCAGCGGCATTAGATTAACGAAAAGCATAAACAGTTCCAGGGGAGAGTGGGCGCAACAATAGTATGTGCTTCCATCTACTTATAAAGAGGGTGATGTAGAGTTTGTTGTAACAAAGCAACAAGCATCATGTCTGGGTTGGTCCCATTTTTGTTCACTACTTAATGGGAAAAGACAGCAATACAATAGCTTCAATTCAACATTTATTTAAAATAGTGCCAATACAAGTAGCACAACATCTCAAAGCACACTGCACAATCATGTGGATGAAGGCCTGTACTGACCTTTCATGAGACAGACAAGATAAAATACGAATCTGCCAACACGAATAGGAAATCCAATCTTGTTTTGTGCAGTTGCACTGAAACCAAGCAAAGTGTTTCGAGTAGCGAAGCAAAATGTCGCAATAGCAACAAGTTGAATAGATATCCCTATTTAAATAGAGGCAAAAAAGGAATCAATTACTGGCTAATAAAGGAGGATGAAACACGCGACCACAAAAATGGTAATCCCGCCAATCCCTAACAAGTGTTGCAGTTTTGAAATAAGATTCAGTAGTTAATTCTGAGAGTGGCATCAATTACTTGCTTATAAAGGGGGCGATGCTGAATTTGTAATAACAAAGCAACAAATATCATGTCTGGGTTGGTCCCATTTTTGTTCACTACTTAATGGGAAAAGAAAACAATACAATAGCTTCAATTCAACATTTATTTAAAACAGTACCAAAACAAGTAGCACAACATCTCAAAGCACACTGCACATCATGTGGTTGAGACCAAGATTTGAAACAACTCGCCACGAAGATTGGAAACAAATCTCGATCTCCTTTTGTGCAGTTCCACCAAAATTAAGCAAAGTCACCGGTGTGACATTCAAGTTGAACTGCACAAAACACTCTTAAAACATAAGTGTTTCGAGTAGCGAAGCAAACTGTCGCAATAGCAACAAGTTGAATCGATACCCCTGTTTTAACAGAGGCAAAAAAGGAAACAATTACTTGCCGATAAAGGAGGATGAAACAAACGGTGACAGAAAGAAGCATCTAACTTATCTTGGATGGAAAACAAAGTAGGATAGTAGCATTTCTAAAACGGTTGCATTGATTCATATTAACAGAGACATTCTCTTGAAACAACATTCCTTAAAAAATGCAATTTACTTTTAACAGTGGCATTGCTTCAATTTTTCGGTGGCATTCTTAGATTAACAACAGCAAAATAGATGTATGGGACATGCCAGCACCATGTGCGTCCACACGTATAAATGGGTGATGCAGAGTATGTAGCCAAGCATCATATATGCGATGGTCCCATATTTGTTCTCTTTGAACCTTCTTCCTATGTGAGGGCAGCAAATCTAGTCTTGCACAAACTACCCGACTCCCTAGTTGCTTTCCCTTTTCAATAAAGAGATCGGTTCCTTACAGATGTGTTTATTGGGTTACCCCCTTTTTCCCTTTTCGACCTACAAAGCGGCTGGATAGCCAGTCTATACTACTTTCCGCCCCTCCTTTACTCATTGAACCACGTCCTAGATTCTTGCTCCAGCCCACCGCACCCTTCTTTCCTCTTTGAACCAAGACCTAGATTCGACTACAGATCGAAAAAGATCCACATGTGAAAGTGCAACTATCCCTAGGTGGTTTTGGTAATTCATAACAACATATAGCTCATTGAGCTAATGCTATTCCAAGATAATTATTTCAGGAAAGCTCAATGATTGGCATGGCATGGATGATGAAAGTAGATTCCTCAAAATGCTAAGGACAAAGGATTGGCTAAAGCTTCAAGCTCAATACTCTTCATTTTATATTTTAGTGATCCAAGATCACATTGAGTCTATAGGAAAAGCCAATACTATCAAGGAGGGATGAGGTGTTGCTTAATGAGCCTCTTGCTTCATGTGCTTAGTGATATGCTCCAAAACCCTCAACTACTTTGAAATATCCACACTTGACCTAAACCCAAAGCCAAACTCGGTCATACCGATTCTTTCAATCCGGCACCACCGAGTTTCACTTGTCATAGCCACTGCCAAACCCTAAGAAAATCGGTTCTACCGATAGGGATCTTGGTCTCACAAAGATGGGATTGCAATTTATCTGTTTCCTTTTCGTAACTTTTCGGTCTCACCAAAAGAGCGGATCGGTCCACCGAGATTGCAATGTAAACTCTCTGTTTCCTTTTTGTAACTTTTCGGTCTCACAGAAAGAGCAAATCGGTCCCACCGAGTTTACCTGACCAACCCTCTGGTTAGCTTATTACCAAATCGGTCTCACCAAGTTTGTGTAATCGGTCTCACCGAGATTACGTTATGCCCTAACCCTAACCATATCGGTCCCACCGAAATCACTAACGGTCACTAGGTTTACTAAATCGGTCTGACCGAGTTTATTGATTCGGTCCCACCGAGATTGGTGAATTGTGTGTAACGGTTGGATTTTGTGTGGAGGCTATAAATACCCCTCCACCTCCTCTTCATTCGTGGAGAGAGCCATCAGAACACATCTACACTTCCAACTCATATGTTCTGAGAGAGAACCACCTACCCTTGTGTTGAGCTCAAGATATTCCATTCCTACCATATGAATCTTGATCTCTAGCCTTCCCCAAGTTGCTTTCCACTCAAATCTTCTTTCCACTAGATACAAATCCTATGAGAGAGAGTTGAGTGTTGGGGAGACTATCATTTGAAGCACAAGAGCAAGGAGTTCATCATCAACACACCATTTGTTACTTCTTGGAGAGTGGTGTCTCCTAGATTGGCTAGGTGTCACTTGGGATCCTCCGACAAGATTGTGGAGTTGAACCAAGGAGTTTGTAAGGGCAAGGAGATCGCCTACTTCGTGAAGATCTACCGCTAGTGAGGCAAGTCCTTCGTGGGCGATGGCCATGATGGGATAGACAAGGTTGCTTCTTCGTGGACCCTTCGTGGGTGGAGCCCTCCGTGGACTCGCGCAACCGTTACCCTCTGTGGGTTGAGGTCTCCATCAACGTGGATGTAGGATAGCACCACCTATCCAAACCACGACAAAAACATCCTTGTCTCCAATTGCGTTTGCATTATCCAAACCCTTCCCTTTACATTCTTGCAAGTTGCATGCTTTACTTTCCGCTGCCTATATACTCTTTGCATGCTTGCTTGAATTGTGTGATGATTGCTTGACTTGTCCTAAAGTAGCTAAAATCTGCCAAGAACTAAAATTGGGAAAAGGTTAAGTTTTTATTTGGTCAAGTAGTCTAATCACCCCCCCTCTAGACATACTTTCGATCCTACAACATGCAGCTAGAGCAACGACGGTTTCAAGGAAACTTATACCTTAGGGTCGTCGGGATGTGGCAAGGCATGCGGCGGGAGGCCGGATCTTCCCACACTACGTAGGCAGCGAAGAAGAAGGGCTCGGTGGCCCTCATGCACAGGCGCTGGTTGAAAGAGAACAGCGCAGCCGGTAGTGGATTGCCTCCCTCGCCGAAGGCGATAGAATGAAAGCTGCACCTCCTCCCCTTCCTGAAAGCACAAGTGCTCCTCAGGTGGTTTTGGTAATTAATGTCAACAAGAGATATGTTGACATTAATTACCAAAACCACCTGAGGAGCACTTGTGCTTTCAATCTCCCCCTTTTTGGTAATTGATGGCAACATACATCAAAGCTTTAGATAAAGACATAAAGAATAGCAAGTAAAGCTTTGGAAGAACATGTAACAAGCATAGGCTCCCCCTACATGTATGCAATCATGTGAATACAGAATATAGAAGCATGTGAGAGCATAATCATGACAGAGTAGGCAATGTGTTACATGTATCTTGGCCATATGCATCAGAGCAAAAGATTATTATTAAGATAAATACCTTCATGCTTATGAGTCCTTCTTGCAAACAGTATGTACAAAAGCAAGAATTCCTCATACTCATGATTCTGATGCATATACTTACCTTGTAGTCTTAAGTTGGCTTAGGATGGAATGAACCTGCACAAACAAGGTTAGATAACACAGATACATCCACTAGCCAGAGCAAACAAAAGAAACCACAAGAGTACCAAGACTGGGATGACATGTAGAGAGTGAGTACAGAGTACACATTGAATCACACATGTCCCCAAGAGTAAAGATATGCAATGAATTTGAATGATTTCTTTCCCTTAGATGTCTTGCTCCCCCTGATTTTGACATGGGATATTGGGAGAAGATAGGGAACAGAGAATCAGAGCTGAAAGATATAAATGAACAGAAGCACTAAAACACATGACTTTCCCCAAAAAAGACATGTGGCATCTCTCCTCTTAATCATCAAGCATCTGGGATCCTTGAGTATTCTCTCCCCCTGGAGATCTCTTTCTCCCCCTTAATACTTTCTCTCTTTCTCCCTGATGATGAGCTTTGATGTGATCTCTCTCTCCCCCTTTGACATCAATTTCCAAGAAGGTCTTACTGGAATCTGTCAAAAAGGTTTGGTCCTTGAGATTCAGCATAAAGCAATGGTAAAACTATGATGCTTGTAGAGGACAAGATTCATTGAGTGGAGCTGGATCAGAAGAAATATAGAATAAGTGGCAAACTGTTATCCTGTTGCGAAATCGGTGACACCGAGCGTCAAGTTTCGGTGGTACCGAAAGAATTCGGTTGAGCCAAAAAGTTCAGTTCGGTGGAATCGAGTTTACTTCAGAGAAAATACTTGTCACCTCAGCTCACTAGTCAAATAAGATTTCACAAAGATTTGCAATGAATTAACCGAAAGATTCGCAAGGAATTTGATGCAGAATATGCAGAACAAAAAGAAGCAGAAAAGAATGAAAATTCTAGATGAAGTTTTTTTTTGAAAAAGAGGGAAATAAATATGCAAGAGACAAATGCAATAACACAGAAAAGAACACAAGAGAACTTCATCTAGAGTTGGGCGGTGACATAGTCACCTATGTTAGAGTATATTGACTTAGGAGTCAAGTGAGAGCACTTGATCATAGGTCATACTCATCGTTTAAGCTCAAAATGGGGTTACCATTTTTTTGTTTAAGCATCTTGATGTATTCTCATCTTGTTGAGTTGCTTTGACTCATGTCATGGAGTAAAGCTTCTCTAAGATGGAATAACATACCTTGGGTGGTGGTGTGGATCTTGCTCATGTAGTTGAACTTGTGTGGGTGCTCGAGGTTGATGTAGCTCATCAAGAGTTGGGAGCACCACTTGGAGTTTGAGTTCATCTACCTACATGGGTTAGTTCGTGCAAGGAAAAACACTTTTATATCCGACATGACAATCATGAAGCTCAATCATAGAATTTGTCAAAGGATATGTTCAAATGGTTTCGTGCTTCCTTGTCGTCAACCACCGTTGTGTAGAGACTTGGTGATGTAGAGATTGCTCAAGACGTGAGTGAGTTGCAATCTCATAGAATTTGATTCAACCAAGTACCTACATGAGTTAGATATCATGCAAGATACAAATATATCCAAGACACAAGATAGTCATCATAAGAGATATATCATGGATTGGCCATAAGCTCATGTCTTGCATGTATCCAATGGAGTTTCTACTCCAAGTTTGAAGCATCAATGATGTTCAATTCTCCTCTTAACCTGCAAAACACTTTCTCATCAAGTGGTTTAGTGAATATATCCGCTAATTGCTTATCGGTGCAAACATGCTTAAGATCAATGTCACCCTTAGCAACATGATCTTGAATGAAATGATGACAAACTTCAATATGCTTAGTTCGACAATGTTGTACAGGATTATGACCAATTTTGATAGCACTTTCATTGTCACAAAGCAATGGAACATGTTTCACATAGACCCCATAATCTTTAAGAGTTTGGGTCATCCAAAGTAATTGAGCACAACATGAACCAGCGCCAATGTATTCCGCTTTGGCGGTGGATAAGGATACCGAGTTTTGTTTCTTGGAGGTCCAAGATACAAGAGATCTACCGAGAAATTGACATGTACCCGAAGTGGACTTTCTATCAACCTTGTCTCCGGCATAATCCGAGTCGGAATACCCAACAAGATCGAAAGAGGACCTCTTAGGATACCAAATGCCAAAATTTGGTGTATGAATTAGGTATCTTACTATCCTTTTCACGGCCTTAAGATGACATTCTTTAGGAGCAGCTTGATATCGTGCACACATGCACAAACTTAGCATAATGTCGGGGCGAGAGGCACATAGGTATAACAATGAACCAATCATAGAGCGATAAACTTTTTGATCAACCGGTTCACCATCTTTGGTCAAATCATTATGTCCACTAGTAGGCATGGGTGTAGACATACCTTTGCATTCTTGCATATTGAACTTCTTGAATAAGTCTTTGGTGTACTTCATTTGAGAGATAAATGTACCTTCCTTAGTTTGCTTGATTTGCAAACCAAGAAAGAATTTGAGTTCACTCATCATAGACATCTCAAACTTCTTTGACATAAGCTTTCCAAACTTTTCACTAAAAAGAGGGTTAGTAGAACCAAATATGATATCATCAACATAAATTTGGCATACAAATAATTCTCCATTAACTCTTTTAGTAAAAAGGGTAGAATCAATTTTTCCAATTTCAGAACCACTTGCAATAAGGAGCTTAGTCAAGCATTTATACCATGCTCTAGGAGCTTGTTTAAGACCGTAAAGTGCTTTGTGAAGTTTGTAAACATGATTAGGTTTCTTAGGATTGACAAAGCCGGGAGGTTGTTTGACATAAACTTCCTCCTCTATTTCACCATTTAGAAAAGCACTTTTAATATCCATTTGGTACAAGGTGATATTGTGGTGATTAGCAAAGGCAAGTAAGATGCGAATGGACTCAAGTCTAGCAACGGGAGCATATGTCTCACCGTAGTCCATACCTTCGACTTGTGTGTATCCTTGGGCAACGAGACGTGCTTTGTTGCGAACCACTTGTCCATCTTCATCTTGCTTATTGCGAAACACCCATTTGGTACCGATAATGTCATGCTTGTTGAATCCCTTGGCTACAACTTACTTTCAGTATCTAGACTTGCTGATCTCGGATTGAATGTCCTATTTACCGAGGTAGATTGCCAAGTGTTTCGACGAGACAATCATAAAATGGTCTTTACCGGTATACGTAGAGGTGACCTTTATATTGTTGATTTCTCAACAAGGGCACAACCTAAAACTTGCTTTATTGCTAAATCCTCAAAAGGTTGGTTGTGGCATAGATGACTAGGTCATGTTGGCATGAGAAACCTTGACAAGCTTATTAAAGGAAATCATATCCTTGGAGTTAACGATGTCATATTTGATAAGGATAGACTTTGCAGTGCTTGTCAAGCAGGTAAACAGGTTGGAGGAAGGCATCCCGTGAAGAACATCATGACCGCAAGGAGGCCACTTGAGCTACTTCATATGGATCTCTTTGGTCCCAATGCCTACAAGAGTCTCGGTGGAAATTCCTTTGGTCTAGTTATAGTTGATGATTTTTCAAGATTTACGTGGGTGTTCTTTCTTGATGACAAATCGCAGGTCCAAAAGATCTTCAAAAACTTCGCCAGGAAGGCCCAAAATCAGTTTGACGTGAAGATCAAGAAGGTTCGAAGCGACAACGGAACGGAGTTCAAGAACGCAAATGTGGATACCTTTCTTGATGAAGAAGGGATTTCACATGAGTTCTCAGCTACGCACCTCAACAAAATGGAATTGTTGAGAGGAAGAACCGGACGCTCATCGAAATGGCGAGAACGATGCTTGATGAGTACAAGACGCCGAAGCACTTCTGGGCAGAAGCGGTTGAGACGGCTTGTCATGCAACAAATCGCTTGTATCTTCACAAGCTACTCGGCAAGATGGCATACGAGCACTTGATGATAAAGAGGAGAGATGCCACATGTATTTTTTGGGGAAAGTCATGTGTTTTAGTGCTTCTGTTCATTTATATCTTTCAGCTCTGATTCTTTGTTCCCTATCTTCTCCCAATATCCCATGTCAAAATCAGGGGGAGCAAGACATCTAAGGGAAATAAATCATTCAAATTCATTGCATATCTTTACTCTTGGGGACATGTTTGATTCAATGTGTACTCTGTACTCACTCTCTACATGTCATCCCAGACTTGGTACTCTTGTGGTTTCTTTTGTTTGCTCTGGCTAGTGGATGTATCTGTGTTATCTAACCTTGTTTGTGCAGGTTCATTCCATCCTAAGCCAACTTAAGACTACAAGGTAAGTATATGCATCAGAATCATGAGTATGAGGAATTCTTGCTTTTGTACATACTGTTTGCAAGAAGGACTCATAAGCATGAAGGTATTTCTCTTAATAATAATCTTTTGCTCTAATGCATATGGCCAAGAGACATGTAACACATTGCCTACTCTATCATGATTATGCTCTCACATGCTTCTATATTATGTATTCACATGATTGCATACATGTAGGGGGAGCCTATGCTTGTTACATGTTCTTCCAAAGCTTTACTTGCTATTCTTTATGTCTTTATCTAAAGCTTTGATGTATGTTGCCATCAATTACCAAAAAGGGGGAGATTGAAAGCACAAGTGCTCCTCAGGTGGTTTTGGTAATTAATGTCAACATATCTCTTGTTGGACTAATGGTTCTATCTAGCATGTTTCAGATAAGTTCAACAATTGAGTGGCATGGACTAAAGGTTGTGGGAACTCCTTTAGATGATAAGGACAAAGGATTGGCTAAAGCTTCAAGCTCAAGACTCTTCATTTTACACTTTTAGTGATCCAAGATCACATTGAGTCTTTAGGAAAAGCCAATACTATTAAGAAGGGATGAGGTGTTGCTTAATGAGCCTTTTGCTCTATGTGCTTAATGATATGCTCCAAAATCCTCAACTACTTTCCCATATCCACATATGACCTAAACCCTAAGCCAAACTCGGTCCCACCGATTCTTTCTATCCGGCGCCACCGAGTTTCTCTTATGTCATATGCCACTGCCAAACCCTAGCAAATCGGTTTCACCGATAGGGATCTCGGTCTCACCGAGATGGGATTGCAATCTCACTGTGTATGTCCATTGTCAAAATCGGTCTCACCGAGTTTAGGCAATTGGCTACCGAGATTACAATGCAAACTCTCTGTTTCCCTTTTGTAACTTTTCGGTCTCACCGAAAGAGCAAATCGGTCCCACCGAGTTTGCCTGACCAACTCTCTGGTTAGCTAATTACCAAATTGGTCTCACCGAGTTTGTGTAATTGGTCTCACCGAGATTACATTATGCCCAAACCCTAACCATATCGGTCCTACCGAGATGCATGTCAGTCCCACCGAAAATCTCTAACGGTCACTAGGTTTACCATTTCGGTCCGACCGAGTTTGTTGATTCGGTCCCACCGAGCTTGGTAAATTGTGTGTAATAGTTGGATTTTAAGTGGAGGCTATATATACCCCTCCACCTCCTCTTCATTCGTGGAGAGAGCCATCAGAACACACCTACACTTCCAACTCATATGTTCTGAGAGAGAACCACCTACTCATGTGTTGAGACCAAGATATTCCATTCCTACCATATGAATCTTGATCTCTAGCCTTTCCCAAGTTGCTTTCCACTCAAATCTTCTTTCCACCAAATCCAAATCCTGCGAGAGAGAGTTGAGTGTTGGGGAGATTATCATTTGAAGCACAAGAGCAAGGAGTTCATCATCAACACACCATTTGTTACTTCTTGGAGAGTGGTGTCTCCTAGATTGGCTAGGTGTCACTTGGGAGCCTCCGACAAGATTGTGGAGTTGAACCAAGGAGTTTGTAAGGGAAAGGAGATCGCCTACTTCGTGAAGATCTACCGCTAGTGAGGCAAGTCCTTCGTGGGAGATGGCCATGGTGGGATAGACAAGGTTGCTTCTTCGTGGACCCTTCGTGGGTGGAGCCCTCCGTGGACTCGCGCAACCGTTACCCTTCGTGGGTTGAAGTCTCCACTAACGTGGATGTAGGATAGCACCACCTATCCGAACCACGGGAAAAACATCCGTGTCTCCAATAGCGTTTGAATTCTCCAAACCCTTCCCTTTACATTCTTGCAAGTTGCATGCTTTACTTTCCGCTGCCTATATAGTCTTTGCATGCTTGCTTGAATTGTGTGATGATTGCTTGACTTGTCCTGAAATAGCTAAAATCTGCCAAGAACTAAAATTGGGAAAAGGCGTAGCTTTTATTTGGTCAAGTAGTCTAATCACCCCCTCCCTCTAGACATACATACGATCCTACACTTCCCAGTGCGACGGGATACAAATGCCTCCTTCACCAGTTGTGAGGGGGGAGAGAGAGACAAGAGGCCAACGCGGTCTTGTTTTGATCTGGTGAAGAGTGGGTGAGAGACTGTGAATATAGCAAACCCTAGCAAATGAACATTGAGCCTCCAGCGTGTAACATATATGTAGTGCGGCGAGCGTGTGGAGAGTGCAAACCCTAGCGAACAAGCGCTGAGGCTCCCTCTTATATATACACTACTATAGTACAGACTGAGCTCCAGTGCCTTCACTGCAGCTGCTTTTGGCTGTATGACAAGTGAACCAGCCACATTTTGGGCCCACCTGTCATAAATCCAAATGCAGGTGCACTAAGTCAATGAAGTTGCGTCCATATAGTACTCTCATGTATATGACTAATATATACTCCCTCCTTTCCGGTTTATAGGGCTTATATCAAAATTTTAGTTTTTCCATTTTATAAGGCTCAATTTGGTTGTTTCCCATCACATGTTCAGATTCCAAGGTGCATTAAATCATTGCATGCAAGTATTAAGAGAAAATTGACCAATGCATGTAATTTATGCATGCATGCATTGCAATTAATGCATTGGTAAACATACTTTTTTGAGGAAAACAAGAGCATTAATTGGGTGCTTTTGCAAACTACAAAAAGTATTCCACCACTCACCATCTACCTTGGTTGGTGAGATTTTTGAATCGAGCCTTATAAACCGGAAAGTAGGGAGTAGTGGAGTGGTTTTCTTATTCTCTCCATAACAATCGTTTTAAATTGTGTAAGTACGAAATGAAACTCTTTATTTAATGTACAGTGAAGAAAACTAGTACTACTACCGATGAACTAACGATCCACGCCCACGCTTCCTGGTCGCACTTCCTGTCCTTCATGTGTGGTACACTACCCTCCCTTAAGTGAACAACCACACATGTGCCAAATTATCAGAAACGTGTGAGAGTGTGTACAAATAAAGAATTTCAATTTCAATTATCTGAAAGGTTTGAGAGTATTACAAAGTTTGACTTCAGTCAAATCTAATATGCGGAGTAAATAAAAATGGAGGGCTACTACGTCCATCTGGGTTTTTAGTCCACACCATTTTTTAAATCAAAGTTAATAGCTGGACAAATAAAATTACAGGGGAGCTGGAGACAAAGTTGTGAGAAGGCTTAGAAATCAATACAAAACTTATGCTCTTAGTACCAACGTCGATCCTTCTTCGAGGAAACATTTGGTTCATAGCCAATTGTGTGATAAAATTGCACCAACGTGAAAGACGACTGCGTCTCCAACGCAACCATAGTGAACTGACGAAGGATATCTTCTTTGTGCGTAAAAAGCAAAGAGCACTGATGGAAGACAACTTGTTTTTCATTGAAAATCGATCAGCTTCAGCAGTCGACGCAACCATGAGGCGCAACCATGAGCATCGATAGGTCATCGTGGTGATGCATCATCCATTTGGCATCAAGTTTGGGTGAGGCACCTATGAAGTTCGACAAATCCTCATTGTGTTCTGTTTCTTCTCAGTAATGAAGCTCGAGGAAGGAAGAACCACGTGGCAGAGGACAGTGAGGCGGAACAACAATGGCCATCCAGTTTTGTGCAGTTCCACTAAAATTGAGGAAGACATGCTCGGGTTGGAGACACGCATCGCTGTTTCCAAAAATATAAAAAAGGGTTAGCAACGACATCTCAATTGTCAATAAGAATTAATGAAAATTACACCAACAAACAGAAGCATCATAATTATCTTGATGGGAACTAAACCAGGATACCCGAGAAAAAAAGCATTTCTTCATTTAACCAGTGATAGTACTACCAGCATATGGACAATGACCGCACAACCACCATGTACTTTTTGTCGATACAACATGTATACCTCCACCGAGGCATAAATCAGGACAACTTTTCGAGTGGCATTTCCTCTATACTAGTACTAGTAGGTGATGTTGGACCAGCCGACGAACCCTAGCTACTATGCATGGGGAGCTGGGGAGTAGTCGCATAGAAGAAAACCCGCACGCAGCGACCTGGGGAGCTGGACCAGTACCTCAGGTGGGCGAGATGTTGTTTAGGCGGGCGGGCGGGATCTGCCCACACGACGGCAGTGAACAAGGGCGCGGAGGATCTTCATCCGCGCAAGCGCCAACTTCGAGAGGACGGTGCGCATCGGCTTCCTCCGTCGCCGACGGCCACAACGTCAACGCTGCACCTCTTGACCTCCCGCAGCGGACGGGATTCGGCCGGATCTGTGACCACCGGCGAGGAGAGAGATAGAGTGGACACTGTCATCTTGTTGTGATATGGAGAGGGTGAGAGAGCGAGACGTGAGAAACTCTATCAAACAAGAGGCTATAATGGAGTAAAAAATCTCGACATAGCAGTGGTTTTAAATAGAATACGCGCGTTCCCGGAAAAAAGAAACGAAAACTGGCGGACAATTTTTTAAGGGTCTGTCTAGGACACATCTAGATGTGACATAGTTATGTCACATCTAAGTTGATGTCCACTCAGTTTGTGGTTTATTTTTTTGCTAGTTTTTTTGTTTCTTGTTGCTACATTATATACTTGTGGGAGCTTAGATGTGATATCCTTAAATAACATCTAGATGTGAATTAGACAAACTGATTTTCTAACGTACCAAGAAAGAAAACTCGATCAAAAACACGCCCCGCTTCCAGGTCGCGAGATTCGTCGCGCACACACACATAGACAGAGACATGCATATCCGTGTTTACATAAAATTCCATTTCCATCTCCATCTCCAATCATATTTGGCCAATTGGCACATTATTTACGTTGTTAATTATATACGCAGCAATATTAACGTACAACATCTCTTGTTTGCGCACGTCCGGACCGCTGCCACGGCCGGTCCTGACCAACCCGAACCCTCTTCATCACCCACGCGTGCTTCCCGCCCGAAGCGGTCAGTGCCGCATTCATGCCCAGCCAAAGCGGACGCGACCTCTCACTGGGGCCAACATTGAAGCAGCACGCCGGCCGAGAGAGCGTCACCCGCACCGCTTCCGGGTGCACGCGGCTGCTCTGCGTTCAAAGGTCGCAATAGCTGGCTACAACATGCATGTAAAAAGTTCTTGGGAGTTTGTGCTACAGCTAGCTGTCCTCCCCCAACTCGTCAATCTCTTCCAGTAGTGCTAGTACTCTATGGCGCGATCCATCGATAAGCAGGCGGAAAAGTTATCGTATACTCGGTTTGCGGTGAGTGGCACGCTGATCGACCGTGTGGGGTTGAGCCGTGGAGGAGGGTGAGACACGAACACGACAAACGTGATTTAAACGTTGGTTTTGCTCGATGGCGCGATCCAATGAGATGAAACGTTGGTTTCTCTCTGTTTCCATTTTTCTCTCGAAACTTCCCACGACTTAAACCCACGACTTAAACCCTAAACCCTAAACATGATTTAATTTCCTGGCCAGGTAGAACCTGTCAAAGGAAAGACGACTGGCACCCTCGGATCATACGATGCTTTTGTGCAGTTCCACTAAAATTGACCTGAGCATCCCTGATGGCAAAGATATTGAAGAAGTGTGATTAGAATAATAGTACTGGCAGTAGTTCAAGAGACATAAACTCATCACAAGTAGAAGCCGGTAGAAGTAGAGAAAGATCGACATGGAGATGGAGCTACGGCAGTGGAGCAAGCCGACTCCAAAAGGAAGATGGACTACCTGGGACGTCGGGCTGTAGCTAGAAGGGCGGTTGGGATGCGGCATCGGGCCATACCGCGGTGACCCCCGATTGGGACGCACTGACTGTGGGTTTTCTCCCTCGCCGATGTCGACCGCGTCTACGCAGAACATTGTTCCCTTCCCCCAGCTGTGGGATCAGGCCCGTCGTTCTATGTTTGTGAAGAGAGCAACCTAAGCAAGCAGGCTTGTAGATTAGGCTCATGCTAGTGTATATATAGTGGTTTTCTTTTTCTCTCCATATCAACCATTTTATATTGTGTACGTGTCATTCAAGAGTGAAATGATGGTTGCTTCTTCCGACTAACTTACTGTGTGATTTCACTGCTCCTTAGTGGCCCCTACACGTACTCCCCCTACGTGTATGCAACAGTCACACGTACACATGGATGCAAAAACGCGCGCGACGCCCAAATGCATGCATGTCCGAGCACACGACGGAACACACACAGTGACGCTCAAGTGCTCAACCTACACGTGCATGCACACACATACTCAGTCAGGGTGAGCTAGTGACCGTATGAACACCAGAAAATATATATATTGAGCACAATGAGCGTATTATGAAGTCCACTGACCGTATTTTTACAAATATACAGTGACAGACAATGTATTTATCTCGTTTGAAATTAAGCCATATTAACCGGAGAGGAGGCAGTATGAACTAGCATTACTTTGCTGTGTCCCGTCAACTTGTCGAACAAGGAGAAGGTTGCAGGACGGGAGAAGCTTGCGCGCGGTGGCTCGCAGGACAAGGATAAACATTTGACTAATGCAAGCTCTCCCTCACTCAAGCGGTGGACGTGCAATAGTTAATTCGGTGTCAGATTGCCAGAAGGATACACTATACTACTAGTGCTATTATTGTTCGACTTCCCGAATAGGCGAACAGCCAAGCACAAAGTTTACTAGTACTACTACTACTATAGTCTATAAAGGTACGCACTATACTAGTACTAGGAACCGGATGGAGGAGCGTCTTCACTCTTATTATAATTTTAAAACGTGATAAAGCAATCTTCAACACATTTGGTTCTCTTCGAGGGTTCTCGCATGTGATAATGGAAGTTGATTGCATGGAACACTCGCCACAATTCTCACTTAATTCTGGCTCATATCCTGTCACAAATAGTAGCGCTCGGTAATATTTCCTCTTTTTTTGTTATTCAGCATGTAAACAGGTCAGCAAACCTTGCGGCGCATCTTCGTGCGAACGGTGCTTGCTGCACTTTGAATGTGGCCGAGAGCTAGCTTGATGAAACACCTCGCTTCCTACTTCTTTTTTTGCGGGGTACCTCGCTTCCTAGTGACCAGTGTCTTGGCTGATCGTCCTAAGAATGCTTATATATGAATAAAGCTCTCTCATTTACCCGCAAAAAAGATTAAGCCATATTAACCAGAAAGGAGGGAGTATGGACTAGCACTACTTTTTGGTGTGTCCCGTCAACTCGCAGAATGAGGAGAAGCTTGCAGGACAAGGTGAAGCTCGCTTACGCCTTTTAACTAATGCAACCTACCCTCGGTGGACATGCATCGGTCCATTCGGTGTCAGATTGTCAGAGGCATACACTGTAGTACCCAACATGTGGAGTACCATCATTGTTCGACTTCACGAAGAGGCGAAGAGCCAAGCGCAGTAGTACGAGTAGTACTACTACTAGAACCGCATGGTGGAGCGTCTGTACTCTTATTTTTTTATCTCTGATAAAGTACATGTTTATTCGGGAGAAGGGCGGAAAACGGCAAAACAACATGTAATGAATGATATCGATCAACCAACCATGCTCGAATATATCTTGGCCTCCGTGCGAGCCCGTCTGTGTGTTCTCGCTCCTCGTCTCTCTCAAGGAATGGCGGGTTGGCTCTTTGCCGTCAATTGACATCGGTTTGCTCACACTCCTGTCCCACATGTCAGTGATATGCCAAGAGGAGGTGCACTGACCGACTGGTCATACGCGTACTTGGTTTTGCACCTTCATACTACTCCTCCCTCCGTCACAGTTTACAGGGCGCGCTTCATTATGATGCATTTCTCTCAATGCATTTCCACCACCAGAGAGACTTTAGACGCGTTTGGTTTAATGCTCAATTAATTAGGGCGTGGTAACCGCAATCAAGTCCACAATTTTCTCTCCATGTACTGTACTACTACGGAGTGGAGTAAGTGCATGCATGTGTGTACCCGGGGTGGAAGCACTGCATGCATGTGTGTACGCATTATTCCCTCTAGTAATAGACGTCGTGCTATAACTACCAATGCTATTTTTCAGGCCGATCGCTAGTCGCCTTGGTCCCACAGATTTTTTTTGTTTTTTTCTGAAGCGCGCTGTATAAAAAGTGACAGATGGAGTAGTATGAGCTGATTCAAAGAAGAGCGTATTGATGGTTGCTTCTTCAGAGCAACTTACAGTGGTAAAGGTGGGGCTTATGATTTGACTGCTCATTACTCACTATTAATGTGGCGCAACGACTGGGCTGAGTCTGCCATGCGGTTGTGCACTACCCCCTCGCTTCTTAAATATACTCCGGAGTATTTGTCTTTCTAGAGATTTCAATGAGTGACTACTCAAATATTTGTCTTTTTAGAGATTTCAAATGGACTGGCACATGCGGATGTATATAGACATATTTTAAAGCGTACATTCACTCATTTTGCTTCGTATGTAGTCACTTGTTGAAATCTCTAGAAAGACAAATAGAATATTTAGGAACAGAGGGAGTACACATACGAAGCAAAATGAGTGAATCTACACTCTAAAATATGTCTGTTTGAAATTTGTAAAGAGACAAATATTTAGGAACGAAGGAGTATAATTTTGTGCATGGCACATGGACCCGGATGATGAAGAGGCTTCTGGCAATGCTATCAAGCTTCCATCATTTGTTTACATAATTGACGTACTATACAAATAATTTTCCAGTGACATGAAATTGTACAATGGTGTGAGCTTTCAGCTTTTGTTTCGCATGTCTTGCCATCGATGCTCTTTCGGAAACAATAAAAAACTAACTTCCTTGCTAATGCATGTCAATTATTAGCAGATAAGAGATAATAATTACATCACAACTGAAGACAGAGTTGTGAGAAGGTGTTAAATTAAAATTGATCCATGCTTTCATTGGTAGCAACGTCCCCCCAGCTCTGTCTAAATCAACAAGGCATGTTGGGAAAAAAAGTAGCTGTCTGGAGCATGAAACATTCCGATCATTTTGTGCAGTTCCACTAAAATAGAGCTGAGAGTCCTTGTTCCAAAGATATTAAGTGTGATTACGATAATAGAGGACTGTTGATGAAACAATAAACACACAAATAGAAGCCGGTCACCTTTGCAGTATCTATTAAGACTAACTAGTTGGAGAAGATTAGGCTCGGAGTTGGATGAGGAGGATAGAGCAAAAACCAATCTCCCTTTGTGCAGTCGCACTAAAATGTAGAGACGTTGCCCGTGTGACATTTTAGTACAACTGCACAAAACACTCTTAAGAAAAAAGTGATTTGTGCAGTTCACCAAAAGGTCGCAATAGCAATGAGGTGAAATGGATAGCCCTGTTTGCAAAAAAGAGGTAGAAAGGAAACAATTACTGGCGAATAACAGTTGATGACACATGCGACGACAAAAATGAAGCATATTTCTTGTCCTAAGGGAAGATAACAACACGGTTGTATTTGTCTAAAACGGTGTGAGGACGAGAATGCAATATGGAAAGTACGCCAGACGAGCTACGTTTTGGGCCAAGAACTATGGAAGATCCACATGCAGCAACGTGGGAAGACGGGCAGTGGAGCAAGGCCGGAGGGGATACCAAGAGGTCGTCGGGATGTAACTAGGTGAGCGGCGGCGGGCGGAATCTGCGAGCAGGTGGCGTAGGCCCTGCGGCGCCGGAGCTTGGTCAGAGAGAACGGCGTGTACCGCAGATCGGGACGTGCTGCCTCGGCGCCGTCGAACAGAAAAACGATGCACTTCCTCCCTTTCCCCCGGCGGACGGGATGCGGCCAGATCAGTGACCAACGGGGAGAGAGAGAGAGGCCATCGCACTCCCTTTCCCCCGACGGACGGGATGTGGCCTGATCAGTGACCAACAGTGAGAGAGAGAGGCCACCGCAGCCTTGTGTGAGATACTCTAAAGAGCGACAAACCAGGCAGGCAGACTCCATTGTATATAGTGAGCGGACTACCTTTTTCTCCATAAAAATCATTTTATATTCTGTGTATGTGCCATTGAGCGCTAGAACTTTATCTAAAAATAACGCGACAACGCGTCAAGTCGAACTTTGTTTCGTGCACGCGTGGTACATGACCTCCCTAGGTAAACAACCGGTACAGGCGTTCAAATTAGCACGTGGGCTGCCATTTCGTAAAGAAATGAGCTCCACCGTGTACTCGTGCAGGTGTGGCTGGGCACGAAGCGTGAGTACATGCACGGTGCACCTATTCTCTTCTTGTATACGTACACCACCTACGTGGGGTTGTGTGAGAGAGATACAAACCTAGAGAGATATAGTGTGTGGGTTTTTGAGAGTTTTTTTGGGGGGGGGGGGTGTCAATCAAAAAATGTAACATATGCAATGTGTGTGAAATAGAGTCCTGCATATAACAGATATATATAGAGGGGGCGATCCACTAGAAGAGAGTGGAGGTATCATCGGCTTGAGGTATCCAAAGAATCGAAGAGAGGGATGATGATGTGTGTGTGTGTGCGCGCGCGTGCGTGATCGATAAAGAGGGCCATCGAATTTGTGTGTGCCCACGTCAAAGATATAGAGTGGCTGGCCTGCTGGAACGTGAGATGGGACATGTGCAGTTTGTCTCTGTGGCATGGATACCTACCTGCAGCGCTCGACTATCGGTGTGTGGTGGGGGGAGAGGGAGGCCCAATTAACTATAGAGGTACAATGGCTAGTATATGTGTGGAGGAGGAGAGAGGCCTACCTTATGTATTAAGGAGATCGATCTGCCTCATGTATTAAGGGAGATCAATCGACATCCATGCATATGTGCAGGAGAGGAATAAGGTTGGGAGAGAGACAGGGCTAGAGTGTTGGAGGGGGTGGTAGTGGAGTTGCTTCTAACAAATGATGGGATAGGCTTGCTAGACAAACGGAGGGCACGCCCGCAATATCAATAAGAGAGGAGATGGATGCTTGTTGTCTGTGCACGTGCGTGTGAGAGACGGGTCAGGAGGCATGCACGAATGATGAGGGGGACGATGTGGCTGTGGTAAGCAGACGTAACTACATAGGAAGATCAATCGCCCTTTGTTAGAGAAAGGAGAGACATAACTTGTGAGGTACGTCGATCAATGGGGGGTTAGTTAAAGTCGATCTAGGTATATGTTGGGAGATCGATCGGTATACATGCATGTGTGTGTTAGAAGCAAATGAGGCACGAGGAGAAGGATAGAGAGAGAGAGAGGGATGCATGTAGGAGGTGGTACGAGAGGCATACTATATCGAGGGGGAGGAGTGTGCGAGTACGAGAACGATGAAAAGAGTAGTGGGAGTGAGTCATGGACAGTGACAAGAGAAGAGGGGAAGCTTGTGTTTGTGCTAGGCATACCTGGCTAGAGAGGCATATCGATCGATGTGTGCCGTAAAGAAGGAGCTGGGGGGCCTACACACACCGTGGGTGAACGACCTAAACTTAAAAGACGAATTTGCGCGATGGAGCTAGAGAATGCTAAGGGAGGGTGAGAGAGATGCGGGCGTGTGCATGCACAAGAGAAAGTTACCGCTATCTACAAAGATAAGAGGGTTTTGTGGGTGTAAAAGATGAATAGAGATCATATATACTTCGTTATAAAAAGCGAATTCGGATATTTGAAGAATTTATCATAGTGTTTCAAACCGATGCATGTGTGAATATATATAACGGTGATACAAATGGTGTGGTTATGAAGATGTTATACTACATTTAATATATTTTATCTCTACTCTTATAAAAAACAGAGTTGTTGATGATGGTGTGCGTGCCATCCTGCATTATAGGCCGTCCGATTTATATCTGGCGGATAGCAAGGAAATTATGATGGTTGAAGTTGGCAACAATCATGATTGTAGATTCTTATTGAAATAGAGAAACGAATTAAAATTTAGTTCGAATTGCAGTAGTAGTATAGACATTTGGAATGCACTAAAATGTTGGTATGAGTAGGTTACATGCATTATACAGCAAGCGAAAAAATCTAATCGGACATAACATGGATTCATACTCCCTCCTTCCATCTATATAGGGCTTAATGAGATTTTTAAGACCTCCTTTGACTATTGACAAGATTAATAGTACATGACATGCACAATGTGAAAATTATATCACCGAAAGAACCTTTCACAGACGAATTTAACGGTGTGCTTTGTGTAATTTGCATGTCATATATCATTGCTCTAATATCTGGTCAAAGTTAGCATCGAACAATGCATTAGGCCCTATATAGATGGAAGGTGGGAGTAGCTTTGAATAGCATTTGTATAGTAAAACGGGGCAAGACTCTCTCTTTGTGTGGTGTGAATAGTTTTATTTTTTCGTTTTCTTTTTGGTTGAGGGAAGTGCGAATTGATTTGGTACATACAAGTACAATATTACTACACGTTAGGCTTGTCCCTAAAATTCAACCCGCGTCTTGTTATATCCCGAAAATTCAGATATCGTGCTCCCAAAACTGGCGCCTTCCCAACCCGCGCCTTGCTATCCCGAAATTACAACGCGCGCGAAAACTCCCTCCAGCTGCCAAATCCCGACACGCGAAATCCCCCTTCTAACCCTGAGCCGAAAGGGCGGCTAGTTCAAATCGGTGGGGGTACTTTTGTAACACACCCTACATTTTGGACAAGCGCGTCCTTGAGTCATGCTTCACCCCCTCCCATCGCCCCTTTTTCGCCATTCGAAATCCCAGGCCGCCATGACCTCTCCGTTCCAGCCGGGAAACCCCACACTCCTCCGTCCGCCACGTCACCGCTGCCCAGCCGGAGCCTCTTCCCCGACGATGTCGTCCACCGCAACGGCTCGACGTCCCTCGTCCACCTCCCCGGATGAGGATCCATCATCCATCTCGCCGTCCCGCCGGTTCAGCCGCCCCATCCTCCACCTCCAAGGAGCTGCTTCGACGATCGCCTCATCTATCGCGGCTGCTCCATCCCCACAGCATCGCCTTAACCTGCTCCACCGGAACCGCAGCATTCTCACCGACTCCTCGGACGAAGCCGAGGCCTACTTGGTGCCACCAAAGAGGTTGTACACTCATCGCATCACACCTTCTCCTTAACTCGACCTCCCGGCGCCAACGGTGCTCCATCTCGCACCCCCATGGAGGGGCTACCTTGAAGCCAGTGTCGTGGGCGACATCTCCACGTCGGCTCTTCCCTAGTGCGAGGCCCCTTCGGCGGTGGCGTCCATACCAGCCGGATCTGCTGTTGCTCCGGCTCTCGCTCGCTCGCTTGCGCTGCTGCTGCTGCTCCGGCTCTCGCTCGATTGCTCGCTCGCCCAGCTGCTGCTGCTGCTGCTCTCCCCCTCGCTCGTGCCGCTGCTCTGATCCGATTAAGCCACACTTCAGTCAACTGAATCGACTTTTGGGTCACTCGATTTTTAGGGGTTGGGGGGCTCGCCGAACTTAAGGAAGAACCACCCGCAGCGCGGACGGGGGCTCGCCGGAGAGGTCCCCCACTATCTATCTTAGGGTTCAGGGTGGGGGCGGGGAGCCTAGAGGGCTGGCCGGGGTGGCGGTGGTGAGTTGTTTCAGGGCGACGAGGCGGCGCTGGGGCCGGCGGTTCGGCCGGTGGTGGCTGGCGGCTCAGGGGGGTGCAGGTTGAAGATGAACTGCAGACCCTCCCTAAACTACATGTCAAGTGCCTCTGTGCTACCATTGCGTTCAGTTTTGACAGTAGCATTCAGATTCCACAGTAAATTTCAGTTTCGACAGTTAAGTTCAGAGTCAACAGTTTTTACCTCATCTGTTGTAGTCAGGTGGTTTTTGGTGATGTTAATTTTACATCCATTTACATCATCTATTGGAGATGCTATTAGAATCCCACTTGAGATTGACGATGTCTGTCTTGTGCTGTTTCAGCCTTGACATCTTACAGCTCACCGGAGCTGCTCCAACGACTGAACGATCCATCACAATAGAGCAGTGCCCTGGACGCCGTATGCAGATTCCTCAGATCTTCCTCCACACCTCCGACAGCCACCTCTGCCTCAACTGCTTCAGCGACCAACCCAATGATGCTGAGGTCGACACGGCTACGACAAAGAGGTTGTACACTTGTTGCATCACTTATTACTATACATTCACGTCGATCCATTAGGGCTATTTTGGTTCAACGGAAAAACATCGATCCATTAGGGCTATTTTGGTTCAACGGAAAAACATCGATCCACTGGTTGTTACCATCACTCTAAATTTCTGCATGCTCTCCTTACATAATCTCACCATATTTTTTTCGTATGCATCTCAGGTATTGTACACAGTCATGCTGAACATGTAGAGAAAAAGAGAAGAGTTTTGTGCGGCAATACAATGTCATGCAGACATCGCTCCATGGTGGGTTCAATGGCAAACCCTCCCCATCCCACTCCAGATTGTAATCCAGAGGAAGATATCTGTTCTGAGGCGGATTCAGACGCCGCTGACCACTCCTATTTACCCCCAAGGTGTTTGCTCTACCTTGGCATGATGATGTTAGTCATATCATGCATATGTTGCCTTGCAGTGCCTACTTTTGACATCATATATATCATTTGCTTAGTTTAGACATGTTCTGTAATGCCACCTGTTTAGTTTCTATATCATATATGGGAATTATGCAGTCTCATGTCTTTTAGCGAGCCATAATATATGTGAAATGTGCAATGCCATCCTGTTTAACTAGGCATTATATATTTCAATGATATCTTGCCCATCCTTTTCTTCATTACAATTTCGTTTGTCGACAATGTTTGTACATTAAACTACTCTTCCTGTGAATCAGCCATTTGGGTGGGAGATGGAAAAATCTGGAGTGAAAACAAGGCCTTCAGAGCAGACAGTGCTGCCTGTCGAAGCAGATCTCTTGTTGGGTCCCGATAGCTCCTCAGAGATGGATTCAGAGACAGATGACCAGTCCTATTCCCCAACTGAGGTGTATGCTCTAACTTGGCACGGTTATGCTGCTCATATCATGCATACAGTGTCTTGCATTGCATAGTTTAGACATCATATACACAATATTCAACACCATGTTCTTAGTTCAGACATCATATCGAATGCCCTCTGTTTAGCATATAAATCACATATGTGAATTAAATGATGCGACCCTGATTACTTAGATAACTTGTAGGTGAATTATGTCATGCGATCCTGTTTAGTTATTCATCATATCTTTGAATTATGTTATGCTATGCTATCCAGTTTAGATAGACATCATATATGTGAAATTATGTCATGCTATCCATATTAGTTAAACAATATACATGTCAACTATTTCATGCCCTCTTTTTTCCACACTATCTATTGCATCTGTCTCTCATACAATGTGTGTACATTCAACTATGTTTCCTGTTTATCAGCATTTGAATTGGAGCGGGTGATGCTAGTACCTAGCGGACTAAAAACACGGTCTTCAAATAAAACAGTGCTACCTCTTGGTGGAGATAGCACCCCGGTTGTACATGCACAAGAACCAGCCCTACCACACATAACCCAAACTCTCGCATATTGTACCTCTACTGCGATGGAGAGAGAACCAGCTTCACCCAATCTAACCCCAACCCCAGCCGATAGTAACCCAGTTCCTATTGACACAACACCATCTCCACCACAGAGCTCCCAAACGAGAGCAGTAAGTAAGGCAGCTCCAGTGCCCAAAGGGCCAGTACTATCACGGCGAACCCCAACTCCACTAGTTAGTACGCCTATTCCTGTGGAGGAAGCACAACCAGCTAGTCGTAGTTTAGCATCTATCGCATTTGATGTTGTTAAATCGTATGTGCGTACCTTCCCATCTTGGAAATATTATACTGAAGATGAAGGAAAATGCCAGTTGCAGGTGTTTGTCCAGGAGTTATGTGTAAGTAATTTTATTCATGGCAATTACTTTTCTTCGTCCCATACATCCTACCTCCATGATGGTTATAATACATCAAATTTTCCCATTTTTCTCTATAGAGAAGGACCGATTTGGAAACTCGGGATGAGGTAACCTGTGCTAATACCTCTGCTATCTTCAAGAATGCTTGGTGGCAGTATCGGAATTACCTGAAGAAAACGTACTTCACCGGCAAAGAAACTCATCAAATTCCCTTACGTTCTCCTCAGACACATTTACTAGACGATGACTGGGAAGGCCTTGTTCTGTACTGGTCCTGAACCAAGAATGTGGTAAGGTCTATGAGCTCATTTTCTATTTTTAAGTATTATATTCTTGCGTCTTACTTTACTCTGTTCATGTAGAACAAGTGCCTAAACCTGAAGAACAAATGTTCTAATTTAAGATTCCATTGCTATCATAGTTCAAAAAAGCGCTAGGCGTTAATTGTGCGTTTTGCCACCGCCTTGCGCTTTACTGACCAAAGCGCATGCTTATGCGCAGTTATGCACAGATTATGCGTAGTTATGCGCAATGCGTTTAGCCAACGCCTAGAGCCTAGGTGCGCTTAAGCGCTCGCTTAGGCGCCCCTTTTTTTAACTATGATTGCTTTGCTCTTGTATCACTGTATTTACTCATACAAACTTATTTTTAAATTGAAGGATCCAATCGAAACTCCAATGGCACAGCAGGTATGTTCACGCATGTTTCTTTAGCAGGTTTGCTCTTATTAATAGCTCTGTTGATTTCAATTTCAATTGTGTATACAGTTGACTTTCATATCATGCACATTACAAGCATCACAACAGAGCCAATAGTGTTGTTGTACATGTAGACCCGTGGTACCCATCTGAAATCTTGTTGTGCCGTGTAGTTTCCCACGCTTTGTATTCTTTCACTGCTGTTTTGTCTTGAACTGATATGATTTGAACCGTGTCTCTATTTTGATTTGGCAAGACAATGAAGTGACCATAGGACATAGATATATGTTTGTTTGATGCTTTTATTATGTACTAGTACTTGGCAATAGAAGACTTGGTAGCTTAATCATGTCCACCTTACTAATGAACTGGTTCACCGAAATGAGTGTCATATACTAGTACATGCTAAACTTGTTATGTGTCTGCTTGTTTCTTCTTTTAGAATGCTGATAGAATATTGGGGAAGAGTGCCTTATTAAGCAATGGTAAAGGAAGTAATGCAGATAAGGTTCAGGATAGTGACACATCCTTGTTGGTCTCCAACAAAGCTGATAAAACAGCTAAGGGAGACTATCTGGAAGACAGCGAGACAACCCCAAAGTCCTGTCTTGGTTTAGTGTTCGAGTTACTGGCCACTACCGCTTGCACAAGCTATTCAAACTCACTGTCTGAATCAATTCGGTTTCTTGAGTCTCAACTACAAGCTGAAAGACATCGATCAGATGTGCTGCGACAAGAAGCGGAAGGACTGCGGAAGTCCCTGGAGCATTCAGATGCAAACTTTCTGGTGCAACAGCAAGCGTTGGAGGATTTTAGCGCCAAACAGGACAAAGCTAATCAGCTTGCTAAGCTTATTGCCAGCATGGTGGATACCCAGGATAATGTTTCTTGAGATCTTCTGAAGTTGTTTCAGTTATGCTGTTGATTTGCTGCCGCGTTTATATGCACTGGTGGCCAATTTTGACGGCGAGTGTATGTAATGTGCTGCTTTGTTCCCTATATTTGCACTGGTGGCGAACTTTGATGCCCAGTGGATGTAATATGTGTAATAGCGGTAATAGGCTAGTGTTAATTGCTTGCTTATTTATTTCCTTATTGTCTTGTTTAGTTGTTTGCTTGTAGTCACTGCAGTTCTTTTTCTGTTTTTTTCTAGTGGCCACAATAGCCTATTTTTGGTAACTAGGCCAAAATAATCATGGCAACACACAGACTATTGTTACCATGGGCCTCCTGCAGGCCATATTCCGGCCGTAGGATCCATCGGCCTTCTATACGGGCCTTAGGGTCCATGGGCCTTCTATGGGCCATAGGGTCCATGGGCCTTCTACGGGCCATAGGGTCCATGGGCCTTCTACGGGTCGTACGATCCATGGGCCTTCTACGGGCCGTACTATCCATGGGCCTCATATGGGCCGTAGGATCCATGGGCCTTCTATGGGGCGTATCACCATTTCGCCAATCATGGGCCGTACTATTCGTGGACCATAACGGGCCGTTAATAGGCCGTATTTGATAACTCTATGAAAACAGCCCAACGGGTTTTTTTTAATGAAAACGGCCCAACGTATTAACAGTCTGCAAACGGGCCGACTGTGACGACGGGCTGAATTTGGCCCACAAGCAGAAAATGATAGTAACGGGCCGTATGTAACCGAATGCTGCAAATGAGCCCAAGAGTCAACGGGCCCTGAGAAGGCCGAAAGATAACTTGGGCTAGAAATGGCCCAATGGAATAACGGGTCGTTAATGGGTATAAAGTGATACACTATTCATTACGGGTCAGTTTCACCATAGGTCGTTAATGGGCCAAGAGTTACAAAGGTCCTCATATGGGCCGAAAGAAGTCATGGGCCACACATGGGCCGGAAGTTAAAACGGGCTGAATCATATTGGATGGCCCAGATGACGCTACTGGGCCTAATTCGGATAGGGCATAATGGGCCCTGGGTTAGCGGGTTGTAAATGGGCTATATGTGAATATGCCGTTAACAGGCTTTCCCGTGGGCCCGCCCGCCACCTTTTGACCAAGTCAAACGGGCCAGCCTTTTCACAAGAATGGGCCTCTGTTGGGCTATGCCACGTATCGCCGTATCATAGGCGCCTTCTGTCCAATGAGTGGATGACATCTGTCCCAACGGTTAGCCGACACATGTTTCCTCCAGCCAATGAAGATTTTACACGTCGAAAATCCCCATTGGTCGGGGTTGTTAACGGGTTATCAGATCCAAAACCCGACCCGATAGCTTAACGGCATTCCGTTACAGTGGATGCCATGTGTCGGTCACCCTTGACGCAAGCACTTCTGTGACGCGCGATTTATCGTCATGGAAGTGGACACTTCCGTGATGATAATTTTGGTAATGTCATGGATCACTTCTACGACAGCATAGGTATGACTATCTAGATTCTGTCATAAATTTGTCATGGATGTACATGCATGACAAAAAGCGCGACCTACTGTGACAAACACGTATCATCACGGAAGTGTATTTTTTTGTAGTGTAGATATTCTCATAACTATGTGCAATTCTGTCAATTGCTCAATAGTAATTTGTTCACCCACCGTAGAAATACTTAGGCTCTTGAGAGAAGCCACTAGTGAAATCTATGGCCCCCGGGTCTATCTTGATCATATTAATCTTCCATCATTTTATTATTGCTTTGCTTTTTTACTTTGCCTTTTATTTTACTTTGCATCTCTATACCAAAATATACCAAAAATATTATCTATCATCTCTATCAGATCTCACTCTCGTAAGTGACCGTGAAGGGATTGACAACCCCTATTCGCGTTGGTTGCGAGGAGTTATTTGATTTGTGTAGGTACGAGGGACTCGCGCGTACCCTCCTACTGGATTAATACCTTGGTTCTCAAAAACTGAGGGAAATACTTACGCTACTTTGCTGCATCATCCTTTCCTCTTCGGGGAAATCCAACGCAGTGTTCAAGAAGTAGCACATACCAAAGATGAAAATACCTAGATCTATTCTTGCTTTTATGCCTAGCTAGGGGCGTTAAACGATAACGCTTGTTGGGAGGCAACCCAATTTTATTTTTGTTTCTTACTTTTTGGTTCTGTTTATTAATAAATAATCCATCTAGCCTTTGGTTGGATGTGGTTTTATGTTTTAATTAGTGTTTGTGCCAAGTAGAACTTTTGAGAAGACTTGGGTGAAGTCTTTATGATCTTGCTGTAAAAAAACAGAAACTTTAGCGCTCACGAGATTAGCTGCCATTTTTTACTGAAGAGCGCTTTTAGTTCGATTATTTTTGCATATGATTAATAGACAAATTACTCACGTCCACCAAGTTATTTCAGAATTTTTGGAGTTCCAGAAGTATACGTTTGATACAGATTTCTACAGACTGTTCTGTTTTTGACAGATTCTGTTTTTCGTGTGTTGTTTGCTTATTTCGATGAATCTATGGCTAGTATCGGGGGGTATGAACCATAGATAAGTTGGAATACAGTAGTTTTAACACCAATGTAAATAAATAATGAGTTCATTACAGTACCTTAAAGTGGTGGTTTGTTTTGTTGCACTAACGGAGCCCATGAGATTTTCTGTTGAGTTTTGTGTTGTGAAGTTTTCATGTTTTGGGTAAATATTTGATGGATTATGGAATAAGGAGTGGCAAGAGCCTAAGCTTGGGGATGCCCAAGGCACCCCAAGGTAAAATTCAAGGACAACCAAAATCCTAAGCTTGGGAATGCCCCGGAAGGCATCCCCTCTTTCGTCTTTATCCATCGGTAACTTTACTTGATGCTATATTTTTATTCACCACATGATATGTGTTTTGCTTGGAGCGTCTTGTATGATTTGAGTCTTTTATTTTTAGTTTACCAATATCATCCTTGCTGTACACACCTTTTGGTAGAGACACACATGAATCGGAGTTTATTAGAATACTCTATGTGCTTCACTTATATCTTTTGAGCTAGATAATTTTGCTCTAGTGCTTCACTTATATCTTTTAGAGCATGGTGGTGTTTTATCTTATAGAAATTATTGATCTCTCATGATTCAATTATATTATTTTGACAGTCCTTTAGAACAGCATGGTAATTTTCTTTGGTTATAAAATTAGTCCTAATATGATAGGCATCCAAGATTTGTATAATAAAAACTTTCATAAAAAGTGCATTGAATACTATGAGAAGTTTGATACTTGATGATTGTTTTGAGATATGAAGGTGGTAATATTAGAGTCATGCTAGTTGAGTAGTTGTGAATTCGAGAAATATTTTTGTTGAAATTTGCAATTCCCGTAGCATGCAAGTATGGTAAACGTTGTGTAACAAATTTGAAACATGAGGTGTTCTTTGATTGTCATCCTTATGAGTGGTGGTCGGGGACGAGCGATGGTCTTTTCCTACCAATCTATCCCCCTAGGAGCATGCACGTAGTGCTTGTTTTTTGATGACTTGTAGATTTTTGCAATAAGTATGTGAGTTCTTTATGACTAATGTTGAGTCCATGGATTATACGTACTCTCACCTTTCCATCATTGCTAGCCTCTTCGGTATCGTGCATTGCCAATTCTCACCTTGAGAGTTGGTGCAAACTTCGCGGGTGCATCCAAACCCCGTGATACGATACGCTCTATCACACATGAACCTCCTTATATCTTCCTCAAAACAGCCACCATACCTACCTATTATGGCATTTCCATAGCCATTCCGAGATATATTGCCATGCAACTTTCCAACATTTCATTTATTATGACACGCTTCGTCATTGTCATATTGCCTTGCATGATCATGTGGTTGACATTGTATATGTGGCAAAGCCACCATGCATAATTTATCATACATGTCACTCTTGATTATTGCCCATCCCGGTACGCCGCTGCAGGCATTCATATAGAGTCATATTTTGTTATAGTATCGAGTTGTAATCATTGAGTGGTAAATAAATGGAAGTGTGATGATCATCATTAATAGAGCTTTGTCCCAAATAAATAAAAAAGGAAGAAAGGCCAAAAAAAGGCCCAAAAAAGAGAAAAGAAATAAAAAGGGACAATGGTACTATCCTTTTTTCCACACTTGTGCTTCAAAGTAGCACCATGATCTTTATGATAGGAAGTCTCTTGTTTTGTCACTTTCTTATACTAGTGGGAATTTTTCATTATAGAACTTGGCTTATATATTCCAACAATGGGCTTCCTCAAATGCCCTAGGTCTTCGTGAGCAAGCAAGTTGGATGCACAACCACTTAGTTTCTTTTGTTGAGCTTTCATACATTTATAGCTCTAGTGCATCTGTTGCATGGCAATCCCTACTCCTTGCATTGACATCAATTGATGGGCATCTCCCTAGCCCGTTGATTAGCCGCGTCAATGTGAGACTTTCTCCTTTTTGTCTTCTCCACATAACCCCCATAATTATATTCTATTCCACTCATAGTGCTATATCCATGGCTCATGCTCATGTATTGCGTGAAAGTTGAAAAAAGTTTGAGATTACTAAAGTATGAAACAATTGCTTGGCTTGTCATCGGGGTTGTGCATGATGAGAGCATTTTGTATGACGAAAATGGAGCATGACCAAACTATATGATTTTGTAGGGATGAACTTTGTTTAGCCATGTTATTTTGAGAAGACATGATTGCTTAGTTAGTATGCTTGAAGTATTATTATTTTTATGTCAACATTAAACTTTTATCTTGAATCTTTCGGATTTGAACATTCATGCCACAATAAAGAAAATTACATTGAAAAACATGCTAGGTAGCATTCCACATCAAAAATTCTGTTTTTTATCATTTACCTACTCGAGGACAAGCAGGAATTAAGCTTGGGGATGCTTGGTACGTCTCCAACGTATCTTGTTCCATGCTATTATATCATATGTTTTGGATGTTTAGTGGGCTTTACTATACAGTTTTACATTATTTTTGGGACTAACCTACTAACCAAAGGCCCAGCGAAAATTGAAGTTTTTTTTGCCTATTTCAGTGTTCCGCAGAAAAGGAATATCAAACGGAATGAAACCTTCGGGTGAGTGATTTTTGGAACAAACGCAATCCAGGAGACTTAGAGTGGAGGTCAAGAAAGAAACGAGGAGGCCACAAGGCAGGAGGCCGCGCCCGAGGGGGGGGGGGGTAGGCGCGCACCCACCCTTGTGGCCCCTGACCGACTTCTTTCGCCTATATATACTCATATACCCCAAAAACATCCAGGAGCACGACGATACCCTATTTCCACCGCCGCAACCTTTTGTACCCATGAGATCCCATCTTGTGGACTTTTCCGGCGCTCCGCCGGAGGGGGAATCGATTACGGAGGGCTTCTACATCAACACCATAGCCTCTCCGATGATGTGTGAGTAGTTTACCACAGACCTTCGGGTCCATAGTTATTAGCTAGATGGCTTATGCTCTCTCTTTGGATCTCAATACAAAGTTCTCCTCGATCTTCTTGGAGATCTATTCAATGTAATTCTTTTTGCGGTGTGTTTGTCGAGATCCGATGAATTGTGGGTTTATGATCAAGATTATCTATGAACAATATTTGAATCTCCTCTGAATTCTTATATGCATGTTTTGATATCTTTGGAAGTCTCTTCGAATTATCAGTTTGGTTTGGCCTACTAGATTGATCTTTCTTGCAATACGAGAAGTGCTTAGCTTTGGGTTCAATCTTGCAGTGTCCTTTCCCAGTGACAGCAGGGGTAGCAAGGTACACATTGTATTGTTGCCATTGAGGATAAAAAGATGGGGTTTATATCATATTGCTTGAGTTTATCCGTCTACATCATGTCATCTTGCCTTATGCGTTACTCTGTTCTTATGAATTTAATACTATAGATGCATGATCGATAGTGGTCGATGTGTGGAGTAATAGTAGTAGATGCAAAATCATTTCGGTCTACTTGTCATAGACGTGATGCCTATAAACAAGATCATGCCCAGATATTCTCGTAACTATGCGCTTTTCTATCAATTGCTCGACAGTAATTTGTTCACCCACCGTAATACTTAGGCTATCTTGAGAGAAGCCACTAGTGAAACCTATGGCCCTGGGTCTATTTTCCATCATATAAGTTTGCAATCTATTTTACTTTGTGATCTTTACTTTCAATCTATATCTTAAAAATACCAAATATTTATCTTATTATCTCTATCAGATCTCACTTTTGCAAGTGGCCGTGAAGGGATTGACAACCCCTTTATGGCATTGGTTGCAAGGTTCTTATTTGTTTGCATAGGTACGAGGTGACTTGTGTGTAGTCTCCTACTGGATTGATACCTTTCTTCTCAAAACTAAAGGAAATACTTACACTACTTTGCTGCATCACCCTTTCCTCTTCAAGGGAAAACTAATGCAGTGCTCAAGAGGTAGCAGCCGCCAGCACGAGGAGAGGGTAGCCGAGGTGGATCAAGAGCTGAAGGACGCCATCGGCAAGTGCGAGGCCTTGGAGGAGAAGAGTATAGCCCAAGCGGCCGATCTCGCCAAAGCCCTCCAAGAGGCCAAAGAGGCGCGGACCGAGTCCCGGAGTGCTCGGGAGGAGATCCGGTAGGCTGAACAGATAGCGGCTAGTAAGCCCTTTCTTTTGCAGAGTATATTTGGGGGTCAGAGACATGCCTTGCTCACTTGACTGTGGAGTTCTCCAGACGCCTTTGTGGATCTTCCGAGGAGTGCCATCGACGCCGCACAATTCTTCCGGGCACAGGAGGGGAGCTCGACAAAGAAGGTGTTTTGGTCACAGTTCCTGGCACCGGAGCCCCCGGTGCTATTGAACAACCAGATGAAGCAACTGGCGGAGCTGCACGGGATGTCCAGTTTGGCCATGAGGGACGTCATGGTACGGCTATGGCCGTCTGAACCCATTCCGAGCAGCTACTTTGGCTTGGTGAGGCGACTCGTCAATGCGCTGCCCCGAGTTGAAGTCGCAAAGTGCTCGGCGTGCATAGAGAGTGCGCGGATGGCCGTTGCCCGTGTCAAGATGCACTGGGCAAAGATGAAGGCCACCGTCATGGTGACCAAAGGCCCACCCGAGGGCAAGGACCACCGCAAGCCAGAGCGGTACTTTGACGACGTATTGGCGGGTGCCCGAATAGTAGAGGGCCAATGCTCAAAGGATATCATATTTGAGTGAATGTATTATGTTTATCCAGACTTTGTGTTATGAACCAAGGCCTGTAATATATTTATGCCTTTACCTTGAAATTATTTTCCTCCTGTGCGGCCGTTTTTAATTCTGAAAGTTTGCCTGTCGTCGTCTTTAGCCCCCACGTAGATGCTACGGGGGTGTTCGGGCGAGCGTGTGATCACACTTGACCCAACGTCTTGGTCCGTAAAGGAGGTGTCTGCACAGCGAACCAAGCAATCAGACTACGCGCCTTTATCACGTTTACTTAGCCATAGGAGTTTGACAGTGGGACGAAGTATTAGCCCCTGGTGCGTATGCGGCCATCCGAACTGGGATGTCTTAGACGCATGACTGGGAGGAGACCAGTCCTTCGTGTAATATAGAGTAAATCACGAAAGATTTGTAGCAAGTCGCCAAATCACTGACCAGCTCTCTCCATATCATGACAGTCAGTTTTCGGCTTTCTCTACTGAGGTGTTTGACCGGGCTAACCAGAAACACAATCGCAGTAGTTCTCCCTTTACTACCCTAGACGAACGAGCGGAACGTAAGGTGGTAATCAGAGGAGCCGGGCAACCCAACTATTGACCAAAGACACGATTCCGATCTGATGCATACAATGCAATATTCGGGACGCCGAAGCATACTCTAGAAGTGTTCAGACTTTTGAAAATATACGTGGCCGAATAGAGTCCCTAGCATTTAAGTTGTACCAAAGTACATTTGGCAATATGAAGCGAAGAGGAAATACAGATTATGAAATAAACCAACACTGAACAGGGGTTGGCAGCCAAAAAACGGTTTCCATTATAATCTGTTTGATACGTTAAAACGTCTTGAGGGAGTCCTGGATTAGGGGGTGTTCGGATAGCCGAACTATATCTTCAGCCGGACTCCAGGACTATGAAGATACAAGATTGAAGACTTCGTCCCGTGTCCGAAAGGTTCATTCCTTGGCGTGGAAGGCAAGCTAGGCGTGCGGATATTCAAGATCTCCTACCAATGTAACCGACTCTGTGTAACCCTAACCCTATTCGATGCCTATATAAACCGGAGGGTTGTAGTCCGTAGGACGAACACATCATAACCATCATCATACGCATAGGCTAGCTTCTAGGGTTTAGCCTCCTTGATCTCGTGGTAGATCTACTCTTGTACTACCCATATCATCAATATTAATCTAGCAGGAGTAGGGTTTTACCTCCATCGAGAGGGCCCGAACTTGGGTAAAATAAAGTGTCCCTCTTCTCCTGTTACCATCCGACCTTGACGCACAGATCGGGACCCCCTACCCGAGATCCGCCGGTTTTGACACCGACATTGGTGCTTTCATTGAGAGTTCCGCTGTGTGATCGACAAAAGGATCGATGGCTCGCCTGCAGATCGACTGCGACTTCGGCATCTTCGTCACCAGCTCGACTGGTCACCTTGGTTCGACCAAGAATTGCGCCCCGTGTTCGGATCACCATGTTCAGACGAGGGCCTTCATTAAACATCAACTCCGATCTCTATCAAGATCACGGAGGAATCATCCATGAAGCTCGGGGGAACAACGTCAACATTGCCCTCAAGCGACCGTGCTGTTTTTCTGGACAGCGAACTCGTATCTGCTGCCACCACCTCCTTGAGTATCGTTTTGACGATCGCTTTGGTGGAATTGTGCGGAATTGAGTCTACAACAACCCTAGAAAATTTCGTCGAGTTCCGATGGAGGAATCTCCGGCAATCCATAATATACCGGAGCCCTGCCAAATCTGCACGGGAATCTGGACGAGTTTAGGGCGTGGTGTCCAGCTTCTAGCTCGGGCGTCCTTTGGAAGATCCAACCTTTGATCGGCTGCGGAATTACTATATCTACCACCCCTCCAAATTTCAGCTCGATCCGACCGTCCAAACTCCGGGAACCTTCCGATTAGTGCATCACTTTTCGGATCTGTTTTCTGCGCGAGAACGAATCCGACCCGAATTCATCTTTTTGTGAACGGGATTTCGGACATCCTTTTTGAAGGAACTTTTGTATGGGATATTGTGTATTGTTCCCGAACACATCCCACTAACTTTAAGATCTTTTGAACATGATCTTCAACATCGTTGTTGGTGTCAAACTAGTCCGACAATATTGCTCCATGGCTGCCGACCTGTGCTAGACACATCGTCACTTTGTTGAGCCGAGCTCAACTTCTTCGGATCATCATCTCGTCAAGCCGAACAAGAGTCCGGCATTGCGAAGGACAAATCATCACCAACATCGCCGCCCCACGGATTACACGGAGCGGGCATACCGGCATCACCGCACGGTCGCTTCATCAAGCCGGCATCTACCACGTCACGACCTGCATCGGCAGGGCCGCACTGTTGCCCCTTCAAGCCGGTGTCCGTCACGTCGGACTACTTCGACTCATCGACTGGCCTTGAGGCTTCGACATCTCGGCTGGACCGGAGGATTCATCATCTCTTCATCAACCTACTCCGGACACTTCGGCGTCACTAGCCGACCAGCTTCGTCATGATTGGCTAGACCGAGGGCTTTGCCTCGGCGAGCCAACCTTTGCCAGCATCATCTTCCTTTGGATTACTACAACAAATAAACCAGGTGCTATTAATCCTAATATTTTTTGCATGTTTGGGTTCATTTTTAATTATTACTCTGGTTTGTCCATCATATGTTCATAGGTCTATCAAATGGTGGCCGCATAAACGACGGTCGCATGCTGGTTCGGTCAATCTCCGTACATAGTCCGGCGAACACCGCATCCGGAGCGCGGACCGACCTGTGAATTCAGGCTTTGCTACGCCTTTACCGCATCACGCCGACGCCCTGCATCGACATCGACTTCGGCGCCAGGCCATATTTCTTTTATTACTCACTTTGCATAAATTATTCATTATGCAACGATTTTTTATTTATCATTATTACTATTATCTCCCATTTGCACTATTTTTTGTGCACAGGAAAATGATCCGGGGACTTCGGCGTCACTCTGCCGGTCTGCATCGACCATGCTATGTCACCACTTCGGCGTGTCGAGCTCTCCGCTCCGCCACCTCGGGACCAGCTTGGGGGATAGAACCTTGTCCCGCATCAAGCTCGGACTGCGAACACATTAACTAGCTAAGTCACTTTCATGCTCAAAGCTTTAATTTCTAACTTGTGTTCGGTTCGACCAAGTGTTATACTTTTTTGAAAAAAAAAGTTGCTTGTAAAAAAAAATTGTCCAAACTTTGTTCACACATACTTGACGTGCTACCCGCGCTCATTATACCTGGGGGCTTCTTTAACATAAGCTTATTAATACGGGCTTTATGCCCAACACATGTGTCACACTTCTGCATGTACCTTTCATTCACCATTGTATGCATCGATATGACTTAAGTTTTGGCCAAGCTGGGTTGCCTGGCTCCTGTGCTTACCCCTACGTTCCCGATTGTTCAGCTAGGCGGTAAAGGGAGCACCTCTGCGATTGCTACTGCCGGATAAGCCGGATGTGTGCCTCAGACTGGGTGAAGCCGAAAGCTAGCGTTCTTAAGGGAATATTCGGTCGGTGAACTAAAAGATGAACCTTTTTTACTTATACATGCCCCCAGATGTTTTCCTGCATTTGCAGTCCGGACGTGCACTTCAGGGCACGCCACCCCAGCGAAAGGAACCCTTAACGGAACTATTCTCTCTGGAAGATGTTTCTTACTAACCATGTAATATAACATAACTAGTTGGGCACTTGTATGATAAAGCACTAATGACCCCTACGCCTGGTCTCCATGCATACCTCGGTTCTTATATAACCATTATGGTATTCGGACACACTCCGGACCGTCAGGTCCCGAGGTTGAAGCGAAAAGGTCGGCAACGACAAACGATCTACAATCCGGCTAGAAGGCATTCTATATGTCACCTTACATTATATAGTCAACTTTTACCCAACTCACTTGGGGGCTCTTATGTTTATTTGAGTCCTTTCATACTAAGTGTTTTTCTTCTTAGTCGTTGCAAAGTTATTATTATTTATCACTCCTTTTTTCGACACGAGTGTGCGGTCACTAGCCGGGGAGCCTAATTTCTCTCTCAAAAGCCGCTAGAGTTTAGTTTGCTAAACTGGCCTGATGAGAAGTACTCCGCCCTCGGGATAGGAGGTTGAAGCCGTAGGCTGACCCGCTCGAAGTCTTGAGATAGGATGTATCATGTTAAAGCACGACAGAAGCACTTCTTTTTTCTAAGACCAATTTTCGGGTTGGCACCGAACACTTGATATTGTTCGGACATCATGTTTTTACTGACGTTTCATGGTTTTCCAAGTTTTTTGGCACTTTTAAACTATTTGTGTGTTTTCAGCACAAGCCTTGTAGTGCAGTGCCGGACTCCTTTAGAGATTCAGCAAAAACATTCTCGGATATTGCTATATATGCATTGGTTTCGAATTGTGTCTTCGGTCAATAGTTGGGTTGCCCGGCTCCTGCACTTGCTTCCTATGTTCCGTTTTGTTCGGCTAGGCGTGCAAAGGGAGAACCACTGCGATTGTGCTTCCAGCTCACATGGTTAAGCACCTCAGTGGAGAAAGCCGAAAACTGACTGTCACAATAAGCGTAAACTGGTCAGCGATCCGATAACTATGTTAAATAACAGGCCGTACATAACATTGGCCGAAGTGTTTACGGTTTGACCTCGACTCACGCCGAACACTACCGGGGGCTATTAACTAGCCTCCCAAACTAAATCCTCGATATTTTGCTCTTAGATTGGAGCTGAGGTTTTATGATCATGCTTAGCATGACAACCTAAAGAACGAAACCGATAGCGGGACTATTTTCTTTGGAAGACATTTCTTCTGTTAAAACAGTAATATAACGTATCTCTCCGCGTACCTTTGTTTATAAAACCGTATGGCCAGATCGCCTTGTTTGTCATAAATCTTTGCCCTCATAAAGGCTTTATAAAGTAAGACAAACACTCCTCGGCTACTGGCCAAGGAGGTGGAAGCCGATGGCCGGTCAACAAAGTTTTGTACAATGCGGATATGAGCATTAATGACGTAAAGTACTTAGATACATAGAGTCATTACACATAATTTGCGATTTTTTATGGATATTGATCCTTAATTCGGCCACCCGTGCCAGCATTAAGGCTCGGGGAATACTGGGCTTCGGGCTTATTATTTAAACATATTAAAGGGACACATTGATCCCCTGATCTGGTGTTGCCACCCGACCAGTGTCTCGGGGGCTACTGCATTGCTTGTTCAATGCAGAAAATTTTATGTGCAATATAGTTTCCGAGGAGATTTTGATCCTCAGGTTGGTCGGCCGCACCCAACCTGAGTCTCGAGGACTGAGCACGCCGCTTTTTGTATCCTGAAGTATTCTGCCGAGCTAGGACTTGATCCTCAGACCGATTTTGCAAATCAACCTGAGTCTCGGCGGCTACGGGGATCAGCGGTCTTATGTCATCCTTCATGTGCATCTCGGGTTTTAGACCGATACCCACCTTGAGGGCTACTGGCTATATATCTCGGCAGAGAATAAATTGCACCGATCAAAAATATTGAAAAAAATCGGCCCACATTCGGGATGGTGCACCACCTTGAAAACAGTCCGGCATAGAGCTCGGGCGCTAGTGGCTGGCTCCATAGAGGGCATTTCCGGCATTGAGCTCGGCTAAAACTCCTTCAAACTTCTTTGAACAAAGGTTATTTACGACACCTCGGACATAGTCCGGCGTTGGAGCTCGGATACATTTCGGCGTTAGAGCTGGGAAGCGGTCGGGCGCTGGAGCTCGGGTGCGAAGAAGAAGGCGTAGGTAAAAAGGTGGATCCTTATCCCCTTATATGGGCGGATGCGGCTATGCGTCCCCACCGGCCTAGTAAAACTCGCTTGCCTCCCAAGAGCCGTGATAAATGGCACGGTTGGGTTACCCACGTCCGCATTAATGAGAATCCCGTTAAAAGGGGCACACGATCTCTGCTTCGACAAGACGTGCCAAGGAAACCGCCTCGTTGAACGTGCTGCGGTGGAACAACAAAAAATAATCCATACAGAAGGCTTGGTCGCAGTGTTATGACACACTGCGGAATACGTCAGCAGATTTGATTTGTGTTTGTATCATTCTCTATATGGCAATACGTGGAAACTTGTTTTGCAGAGCCGGACACTATTTTTTGGTGTTTATTATCTTCTTGAAGAATTTGGAGGAGGAACCCGCCTTGCAATGCCGAAGACAATTTGCGCGCCGGACTCGTCGTCATTGAAGCCTGGTTCAGGGGCTACTGAGGGAGTCCTGGATTAGGGGGTGTTTAGATAGCCGAACTATATCTTCAGCCAGACTCCAGGACTATGAAGATACAAGATTGAAGACTTTGTCCCGTGTCCGGAAGATTCTTTAGGCGTGTGGATATTCAAGATCTCCTACCAATGTAACCGGCTCTGTGTAACCCTAACCCTATTCGGTGCCTATATAAACCGGAGGGTTGTAGTCCGTAGGACGAACACATCATAACCATCATCATACCCATAGGCTAGCTTCTAGGGTTTAGCCTCCTTGATCTCGTGGTAGATCTACTCTTGTACTACCCATATCATCAATATTAATCTAGCAGGAGTAGGGTTTTACCTCCATCGAGAGGGCCCGAACCTGGGTAAAATAAAGTGTCCCTTGTCTCCTGTTACCATCCGACCTTGACGCACAGATCGGTACCCCCTACCCGAGATCCGCCGGTTTTGACACTGACACGTCTTATTACCCATAAGCCTAAACATCTAGGCTATTTTACATGCCGAGAATTTGTAAACAAGGGGAAGCAGTATACAGGGCCTAAAAAGAAAAAGGTATTCTTGAAGATCCCCTTGACACCCTGCTGCACGTCTGCGCCACTGTCACTTTGGTGCGAGATCCTTTGACACGAGAAATTAACGATCGTTTATATAAAAGGGGCCTGGGAAAGGGTCCATGTATGACCATAAGGTGATTAGGTCTTAACGAACATGTAATACGAGGGAAAAGAAAAAGGAAGGAGTTGAGGTTAAAATAAGGTTGTACCACACTATAGACCCTATCCACATTGTGCCTACGTCTTTTCCCAAGGTATTTTAAGTGTGTAGTTATGCACATGCGGTACATATGCCGTGGTTAGATGGGGCGATCGACGGAGGTGGAACGGCTAGTATACAGCTCTAGATTAACCGAGCTGTCCTACTACAAGGTAGGCCAGACTCGTTTAACGGTGTCCGGGGGCTTGATGGCTGATGAAGTGTTCGACTTGAAGAGGCCGCTCTACACCTCAGCCGCAAGGACCGCAGTATGCTCCTCAGTACAGAGGGAGCGCTCCATGTTTCCATTGACTGTGGTAATGCCACGCGGTCCGAGCATCTTGAGCTTTAAGTAAGCATAGTGCGGGACTGTATTGAAGAGGGCGAACGTGGTAACCACTGCGAAAGGGGACAATGTCGAAGATCAAGTCTTCGCTTTAGAAGTTATCCGGCGAGCCAAAGACTACTTCCAATGTTAATGAACCCGTGAAGTGGGCCTCTACGCCGGGTATCACTCCTTTAAAGGTGGTGTTACTAGACTTTATTCTTGAAGGGTCAATACCCATTTTGCGAATCGTGTCTTGATAAATCAGGTTAAGACTGTCGCCGCCGTCCATAAGGATTCGAGTGAGATGGAATCCATCAATGATTGGATCGAGTACCAGGGATGCCGAATCTCCATGACGGATACTGGTCGGGTGGTCCCTGCGATCGAAGGTGATCGGACAAGCCGACAAAGGGTTGAATTTTGGGGCAACCGACTCTACGGCGTAGACGTCCCTTAATGTGCGCTTGCGCTCCCTCTTGAGGATATGAGTGACCTATATCATATTCACTGTTTTAACCTTAGGGGGAAATTTCTTCTTCCCCCTATGTTTGGTGGGCAAGGCTCATCATCGTCCTTGCTTGGCGGCCCTTTCCCCTTATGTTCGGTATTTTGCTTACAGACCTGTTTGAAGACCCAACAGTTTCTGTTGGAATGATTTGTAGGCTTGTCGGGGGTACCGTGAATCTGGCAAGGCCGGTCGAGTATTTTGTCCAAATTAGATGGGTCGTCCCTGTTTCCTTTGAATGGCTTCTTCAACTGACCGGGTTTAGTGCCGCTGAATCCGGCATTTACCGTTGTATCTTCGGTTTCTTCATTGTTGTTTCGACGCTTGTGCTTGTTGCGTCGCAGCCGTTCGTTGTCATCCCTGGCTTCCGAGGTGCCAGAGTCGCTGGTACTGTTGCTTCTATGAGCTAACGAGTTGTCTTCTCCCGCGCAGAAGCGGGTCATGAGTGTGGTAAGAGCTGCCATAGACTTTGGATTTTCTTGGCGGAGGTGTCGGGCAAGCCATTCATCGCGGACACTATGTTAAAGGTCGTTAGGGCTTCAGCGTCCGGTCAGTCAATGATTTGGTTCTTTTTAATTAAGAACCTAGTCCAGAGTTTGCGGGCTGACTCTCCGGGATGCTGGACTATGTGACTAAGGTCATCGGCGTCCGGTGGCCGGACATAAGTACCTTGGAAGTTGTCTCGAAATGTATCCTCCAAATCCTCCCAGCTGCCAATAGAGTTTTCTGGGAGGCTGTTTAGCCAGTGTCGTGCTGGTCCCTTTAGCTTTAAGGGGAGGTATTTAATGAGGTGGAGATCATCACCGCGAGCCATGTGAATATGGAGAAGAAAATCTTCAATCCAGACCGCGGGAATTGTCGTACAATCGTATGCTTCGATGTTTACGGGTTTAGCCCTTCTGGAAACTGGTGCTGCATTACCTCATCGGTGAAGCACAAGGGGTGTGCTGCGCCTCTGTGTCGGGCAACGTCACAATGGAGTTCAGATGACATTCGTGTTCGGTTTTCAGCTCGAGTGTGGTTATGCTTATCGCGCCAGGCTTGATGGTCATCATCTCGGGATGGAGCACGCCCCCTTGATCCATAGATTGATCTAGCCTGACCAGCTCTATTGTCTGGGTCCTGGCGTGAGTGGTATGTGTAGCTCGGAGCTGCTACCTCTCCACCTCGACGGCGAGGTGGTGCGGGCTGGTGTTCAGCATAAGCAGCCGATTTGTCTCGTCCACGTGGTGGTCGGTCTGGTTCATCAGCGTGATTATATCTTGACGGTATTGGCTCAAGGGCCTCGCCATCGAATTATGGAAGTAGCCGACGCTTCGGATAACTCTTTGTTGGGCACTTGAGGCCATACTCCTCGGCGGCTAGGACCTGTGTCCATCTGTCGTTGAGCGTATCATGTTCAGCTTGAAGCAGTTGTTGTTACTTTTTTAGGCTCCTCACAGTGGCGATTAGCTGTCGCTTGAAGCGCTGTTGTTCGAGGGGTTCCTCTGGCACGATGAAGTCTTCGTTGCCGAGGCTAACATCCACCTCGGAGACCGGTAGATAGTTACTGTCCTCCGAGTCTTCATTCCCGATGGGTTCGTCGGGATTAACTTGTCCCTCCTCCCATTCATCTTGCTCGGATGCAGGCTCGACGGGGTCTTCGGAGTTTTCAGCATCATCCGGAACGTTGTTGTCTCCGGTGCCGGTATTGCTTTCCTTTCCATGACGCGATTTTGAGCGGAGCCGCTGACGTCGATGTTTTGATGGTGCCTCGGCGGGCTTGTCCTTAATCGGGTCCTGCATGTCGTCATCGTCGCCGTCCTCTTTAGGTGTATCCACCATATACACATCGTAAGTGGAGGTGGTCGTCCAGCGCCCAGTAAATGGCGGGTTTTGGCCTGGTTTGTCTCCGACATCTTCGTCCATATCGTCGATGTCTTCAGAGGCATAATCTAGCATGTCATTTAAATATTCGACATTGGCTATTAAGTGGGTGGTGGGTGGGAAGCAAAATTCCCCGCTCTCAGCCCCTATTCCGAGTTGGGTGTAATTTGGAGGTGATACTTTCGTAATGGCTAGAGATCCCACTAAGTCTAGCGCCTCGTTTAGGAGCGAAAGCTGGACAGGGAACCGAGGACATGCGGAGCTGGGTATGGTAAAAGCCACCTGCCCTGCTCCATGGACGCAGACCTCAGAAGTTTGGAGTTAGCATCCATGGGTGAGTTGGCTCCCCGATGATAGAGAGTGTCCTGCTTGATTCCAGGCTTGCCGATAACATGGTGGCCTCTAGCTCGGCAGGGAGCTCCATAGTAGGAGAGAGTCCGGTGAGTTTCGAACTTCCATCTTCGGATGAGGTGGTCTGCTCTGGATCTAAGGCCATGGTATGGATGATAGTTGGTCTTTGAGTGGTGCCTGATGATGGATCCGACGTGTTTCCTTCTTGAAGATGAGGAATAGTGGTCGAGGTCGTGAACCTTTCGAAGATCAAGTCTCCTCGGATATCAGCGATGTAATTCAGGCTCCCGAACCTGATCTGATGACCAGGGGCGTAGCTGTCGATCTGTTCAAGGTGACCAATTGAATAGGCAAGCAGAGCGAAGCCGCCAAACACAAAAAGTTGGCCAGGGAGGAAAGTTTCCCCGGGAAAAACATTGTTGTTGATGATCAAACGAGCCATCGAACCTTCTGCCAACGACACAGTGGAACTCTCAACGAAAGCACCAATGTCGGTGTCTGATAACCCACAAGTATAGGGGATCACAACAGTTTTCTAGGGTAGAATATTCAACCCAAATTTATAGATTCGACACAAGAGGAGCCAAAGAATATTTGAAGGTATTAGTGTTGGGGAACGTAGTAATTTCAAAAAAATTCCTACGCACACGCAAGATCATGGTGATGCATAGCAACGAGAGGGGAGAGTGTTGTCCACATACCCTCGTAGACCGAAAGTGGAAGCGTATGACAACGCAGTTGATGTAGTACGTCTTGACAATCGACCGATCCTAATACCGAACGTACGGCACCTCTACGATCTGCACACGTTCAGCTCGGTGACGTCCCACGAACTCACGATCCATTAGAGTGTCGAGGGAGAGCTTTGTCAGCACGACAGCGTGATGACGCTGATGATGAAGCTACCATCGCAGGGCTTCGCTTAAGAACTACGACGATATGACTGAGGTGGATTATGGTGGAGGGGGCACCGCACACGGCTAAGAGATCAATGATCAACTTGTGTGTTCTAGGGTGCACCCCTGCCCCCGTATATAAAGGAGCAAGGGGGAGGCCGGTCGACCCTTGGGAGGAGGAAGGGGGAGAGGGAGAAGGAAAGGTGGGCCCTTTCGTGGGAACGATTCCGACAATAAGAGAGGGGTAGGATAAAGGACCATGATTTATCAAGATGCAAATGGGTGACACGGTGGTTTTAGCGAGTTTGCGCCTCTCACGGTGGAGATAACAACCCTACGTCTCGTGCTCTGGAGAGGCTTTGTTTTATGTGTATGTGTATCCGGAGATTACAATGTATGAGAGAAGGGGACGGATCCCATGCCTGAGCTAAGTCCTGAGACTAATGACGAAAAGAGAGAGAGGTGGAAGAAAAGACCCCCTAGTCTAGTGGTGGGGGTGGCTTATATAGAGTGCGCCACCCCCTCACCTCCTATGTTACAAAGAGGGCATGAATGCCATAATGTCAGCCCACTACGAAACCTCCAATATGAGGTTGATGCTTTAACTGCCTTGTCGACTGTTTGGCCTTCACATATCCGAGTGGGTCGTACGGTCGAGTGATTGACTGTCATCTGAGTGCATGGTATGCTGCTTGGTCGAGTGGATGGTATGCTTCTTGGTCGAGTGGATAGTATGTCTGTATGAAATTTATCTGGGCCCAAATGTTGTGTGGACCCCATGCTTTATGATATTTCGACCCTTCGTGGGCCTACTTGTTATGTGTATCCCCAACATTAGCCCCCAAATCGATTGCGATTTTGCAGGACGAGTTTGTGAAAGACACAATTTGGCCCGAGTGATTACGGAAATACTCTGTATTTGTCATCGTGCTTTCAGACAACCAAGGTTTGAACAAAATCTCAATGGATTATGGTACTGTGCTTCCCGACTGATCTGGGGTAAGTGCTCGCGAGGAGCAACTTGGTTACATTCGATCATTTCTCGGAAGAGGTTAACTTGTGATCAGAGCATGGATGTGTCATTAAATTCGGGCAACAAGATTGACGCATGGACTACTCTCTCGGAGAGATGACATTCTTATCCCGGAGGAACGTCAATACGAGTCGGTTGTATATCCAAACTTATGAGTTTCACGCTTTGAGTCCTAGAAGAAGGCTCAAAACAGGTCCACGGAGGAGCGTTAAACTCACCTTATAGCAATTTTTTTGGTAGCCGATGGGAGCCTTAGAACTTGTTTGTTTGTTGTTCGCCACTTGGACCGGTCAGGCCGTACCGAGTGGAGATTACTCCAGTGGGGCACACTGAGTGCACCCACTGGGTGTAGTCCCCGAGACCGCCGTCGACTGCGGGCAGTCGGCGGGGGTCTGAGAGAACTAAAAAACTTCTTAGCTGGTACTGATAGAACTTGTTCCTCTCTGACTCGTAGGCGAGTAGTACTTGAGGATCTGGTACTGGTCTAGCTTGCCCTTCCTCGACTCGGAAGTTGAGTAGCACTTGAGTGATCCGGAGATGTCTTGCATCGAGCAAAAATTATTTCTTTCTGAGTTCTCCTCCAGTGGGGGCACGCTGAGTGCACCCACTGGGTGTAGTCCCCGAGCCTCTGTCGGACAAGATGAGTTGGGCAGAGGGTTTAAGTCTCCTGGTAAACCTCCACGCAGTCGACACGGTAAATATATTTCAGTCTGGAATTGAGTCAATCGGATGCATCTTCAGGCGCTTGACATGGTAAATAAGCTCAGCCTGGAACTGAGTCAGTCAGACTGATCTTCGTGCACTCGGCATGGAATAAATTCAACCTGGAACTCGGTCAAGCAGGTGAATCTTCATGCTCTCGGGACGGTGAATGAATTCGGCTTTGAAACTGTTGACTGTAGAAAAAAGCTGGACACTCCAGGGAGTAATCTTTCCAGTAGTACTTCTTATATTGACCGTTGGGTTTTGCGTGAAAGGGGTATTTGTAAGAGTACATTGTATCTGCAGAGGAGCTTTGTTTTCACCCTTTTGCATGAAAGGGGGTATTTTTCCGAGTGGACGTGCTTCCCGACTGATCGGGGTATGTTGACTGCAAGGAAAAATTTGGTGGCACTTGTATGTCTTCCGGAGGAGATAGACTAGTGGTCTGACATGGTCGTGCCATGAAACCCGAGTGAAGAGGCTAGTGTGTGGGCTGACTCTCCAGAGAGAGGCCACTCATTACCCCGGGGGAACACCGGCACATGCCATCTCTGAGTCCAATTTTGTGAAACTGACGCCTTGGAGCCTAGGATAGGGCCAAGTGTATCCGTAGAGGAGCGCCGTTTTCACCCTTTTGCGGTCCTGAAGATGTCTTTAGGTAATGATTTGGGCGATCGTCTGAATGGACAGTACTAACGCTTATAGATTTTCGGCAGACCGAGCATGTATGGCAAGAAAGATATTCCTGATGTAATCAATGGGTTGATTGAATGGGTGTAACCCCTGAGGGCGGCATGGCCAACGGCTGTGCGTAGCCCCTGGGTGATGCTCGAAAGAGGTAAGCTTGCTACAGAGTGTGATATGAGGTTTGATCATATGAGTAACTTAGTCGTTCCCGTGTTGGGGGTGTAGAGGTGACGCGCGAGGCGGCCGAGGGGCGATGATGTGTGCAACCGAGTGACAACGCGCGGGGTGGCCGAGTGGTGAAGACGTGCACAACCGAGTGGCGACGCGTAGAGCGGCCGAGTGGTGAAGACGTGCATAACCGAGTGGCGACGCGTGGAGCGGCCGAGTGGTGAAGACGTGCATAACCGAGTGGCGACACGCGGAGCGGCCGAGTGGTGAAGGTTATGTGTCCAGCCAAGTGGCTGAAATGGTCTACGAAGGAGTTAACCAGATGCTTTTGAAGCTAATGTAGCGACGAGGTCAGTGTAGTGTGGTTGCGATGCAACAAGACCGGCGTGACAACTGAGTCTGAGTAGGAATGAAGATGGCGTGCAGAGTGTCTGGGTGAGTACAAAGTGGCGGATCGAATGCACTTGTTGAAGAAGGATCTGACTAGTGGTGAAGTGCTCGACCACTCAGGAGAGTGTCATTCCAAATGAAATGCAGCCCCCGAGTGTGACGTAGCCCCCGAGCGTACTACAGGCTTCGACAACGGACATGTCGGAATACAAGAAATATAGTTTTCAATGGATAAATTGTAATTCATCGAGTCGGACTCGGGAAAAGGTGAGGAGGAGCTTCCGAGTGATGCTCGAAAAGAGGCAAACTCGCAAAGGAGTGAAGTGTGTGTAGTTTGATTATGAAAGTGACTTATTTGTCTCAAGCCTGACGAGATCTATATCATTGATACGATGAAGAGGATTCCACAGAGGGGTTGGCCGGATGTGTTTGAAGTCAACAGAGCGACAAGGTCGGTGTTGTGGTGCGCTGGGACCGTTATGGTGACCGAGTCCGAGCAGCGATGAAATTGGCGCATAGGGCCGTCGAGTGATCGCGTAGCTTGTGTAAAAAATGGCACAAGCCAATGAAATAATTTCTCGAGGAAATTTGATGTGTGCTGAAATGATTTGTGTGAATAACACCCATAGACACCCGCTGGGAGTGCAAGGGGCTTGCTGATTAACTAGCAAGAGTCTAAAAGAGCGAAGGATCCGTTCGAACTTGTCGAAGCGACGGATCCGACTGAACTCATTGGAATACTGGCTCAAATAAACGGAAGTATAGTGTTTTGACTGAGTTGCAGCCCTGGAGGACCGATGCAAACTCGAAATGAAGAACACATGGTGTTCGTGAATGATGTATGCGAAAAAATGGAAGTTGGACTCGGGAGCCACATAACCAATACTAAGAAAGTATGTGTAAATAGTAGCCGAACATAGAGGTACACTCGGTGGCGTGGCCTCCGAGTGAACGTGATGTGTGAATTACGGGATACTCGGAGACGGAATAACAGAATATAAAATGACTTAGCTCTCTGAAGGCGCGCGAGTGGTCGAGTGGTGATGAGGTGACCAACCGAGTGGCGACGCGCGGGGCGGCCGAGAGGTGATGACGTGACCAACCGAATGGCGACGCGCGGGGCGGCCGAGTGGTGATGAGCTGACCAACCGAGCGGCGACGCGCGGAGCGGCCAAGTGGTTATGTGGTGACCAACCGATGGCGACGCGCGGGGCGGCCGAGTGGTTTTGAGGTGACCAACCGAGTGGCGACGCGCGGGGCGGCCGAATGGTGGTGAGGTGACCAACCGAGTGGCGACGCGTGGGGCGGCCGAGTGGTGATGAGGTGACCAACCGAGTGGCGACGCGCGGGGCGGCCGAGTGGTGATGAGGTGACCAACCGAATGGCGACGCGCAGGGCGGCCGAGTGGTGATGAGGTGACCAACCGAGTGACGACGTGCGGGGCGTCCGAGTGGTTATGTGGTGACCAACCGATGGCGACGCGCGGGGCGGCCGAGTGGTTATGAGGTTACCAATCGAGTGGCGACGTGTGGGGCGGCCAAGTTGTGATGATGTGACCAACCAAGTGGTGATGCACGGGGCGGCCGAGTGGTGATGAGGTGACCAACCGAGTGGCGACGCGCGGGGCGGCCGAGTGGTGATGAGGTGACCAACCGAATGGTGACGCGCGGGGCAGCCGAGTGGTTATGTGGTGACCAACCGATGGCGATTCGCGGGGCGGCCGAGTGGTGATGAGGTGACCAACCGAGTGGCGACGCGCGGGGCGGCCGAGTGGTGATGAGGTGACCAACCGAGTGGCGACGCGCGGGGAAGCCGAGTGGTTATGTGGTGACCAACCGATGGCGGCGCGCGAGGCGGCCGAGTGGTTATGAGGTGACCAACCAAGTGGCGACGCGCGGGGCGGCCGAGTGGTGATGAGGTGACCAACCGAGTGGCGATGGGCAGGGCGGCCGAGTGGTGAAGAGGTGACCAACCGAATGGCGACGCGCGGGGCGGCCGAGTGGTTATGTGGTGACCAACCGAGTGGCGACGCGCAGGGCGGGATGTAGACGCCTCCCGCGGCGTGGCGACGCATAGGGCGTCCAAGTGATGAAGGTGTGTGCCGCGGAACGACAATACGCGGGGCGTCTTAGTGATTAAGTTGACGCGTCCCGAGTAATGTATAATTATATACGCGTCCCAGAATGATCACTCGGGACGCTTAGTGATGTATAATTAAGTGACTCGGAACCAAATAAGATCCATATATAATGTTCATGCTTAACGATGGCACCAAATAACAATTAAACAGGTCTAAAACTAATCCTGAAGGTAGATGTAGAGGTAGCGTGCCAACGGCGATTACATCGACTTTGGAACCATTTCCCACGCGCATCGTCACCTCGTCCTTAGCCAATCTTCTCTTAATTCGTAGTCCGTGTTTCGAGTTGCAAATATTAGAAACACAACCAGTATCAAATACCCAGGTGCTACTGCGAGCATTAGTAAGGTACACATCAATAACATGTATATCACATATACTTTTGTTCACCTTGCGATCCTTCTTATCTGCCAAATACTTGGGGCAGTTCCGCTTCCAATGACCAGTCCCTTTGCAGTAGAAGCACTCAATCTCAGGCTTAGGTCCAGACTTGGGCTTCTTCACTTGAGCAGCAACTTGCTTGCCGTTCTTCTTGAAGTTCCCCTTCTTCCCTTTACCTTTTTTCTTGAAACTGGTGGTCTTGTTGACCATCAACACATCATGCTCCTTCCTGATTTCTACCTACGGAGCCTTTAGCGTTGCGAAGAGCTCGGGAATTGTATTATCCATCCCTTGCATGTTATAGTTCATCACGAAGCTCTTGTAGCTTGGTGGCAGTGATTGAAGAATTCTGTCAATGACACTATCATCAGGAAGAATAACTCCCAGTTGAATCAAGTGATTGTTATACCCAGACATTTTGAGTATATGCTCACTGACAGAATTATTTTCCTCCATCTTGCAGCTGTAGAACTTATTGGAGACTTCATATCTCCCAATTCGGGCATCCGCTTGAAATATTAACTTAAACTCCTGGAACATCTCATATGCTCCATGACGTTCCAAACATCGTTGAAGTCTCGGTTCTAAGCCGTAAAGCATGGCACACTGAACTATCAAGTAGCCATCAACTTTGCTCTGCCAGACGTTCATAACATATGGCGTTGCTCCTGTAGCGGGTTTGGCACCTAGCGGTGCTTCTAGGACATAATTCTTCTATGCAGCAATGAGGATAATCCTCATGTTATGGACCCAGTCTGTGCAGTTTCTACCATCATCTTACAACTTAGCTATCTCTAGGAACGCATTAAAATTCAACAGAACAACAACATGGGCCATCTATCTGCAACAACATAGACATGCAAAATGCTACCAGGTACTAAGTTCATGATAAATTAAAGATCAATTAATCATATTACTAAAGAACTCCCACATAGATAGACATCCCTCTAATCATCTAAGTGATCACGTGATCCATATCAACTAAACCATGTTCGATCATCACGTGAGATGGAGTAGTTTTCAATGGTGAACATCACTATGTTGATCATATCTACTATATGATTCATGCTCGACCTTCCGGTCTCTATGTTTCGAGGCCATATCTGCATATGCTAGGCTCGTTAAGTTTAACCCGAGTATTCTACGTGTGCAAAACTGGCTTGCACCCGTTGTATGTGATCGTAGAGCTTATCGCACCCGATCATCACGTGGTGTATCGGCACGACGAACTTTCGCAAAGGTGCATACTCAGGGAGAACACTTATACCTTGAAATTTAGTGAGCGGTCATCTTATAATGCTACCACCGAACTAAGAAAAATAAGATGCATAAAGGATAAACATCACATGCAATCAATATAAGTGATATGATACAACCATCATCATCATGTGGCTTTGATCTCCATCTCCAAAGTACAGTCATGGTAACCATCGTCACCAGCGCGACACCTTGATCCCCATCGTAGTATCGTTGTCGTCTCGCCAACTATTGCTTCTATGACTATCGCTACCGCTTAGTGATAAAGTAAAGCAATTACATGGCAATTGCATTTCATACAATAAAGCGACAACCATATGGCTCATGCCAGTTGCTGATAACTCCATTACAAAACATGATCATCTCATATAATAAAATTTAGCATCATGTCTTGACCATATCACATCACAACATGCCCTGCAAAAACAAGTTAGATGTCCTCTACTTTGTTGTTGCAAGTTTTACATGGCTGCTACGGGCTGAGCAAGAAACGTTCCTGCCTACGCATCAAAACCACAACGATTTTTCGTCAAGTATGTGATGTTTTAACCTTCAAAAAGGACCGGGCGTAGCCACACTCGATTCAACTAAAGTTGGAGAAACTGACACCCGCTAGCCACCTGTGCGCGAAGCACGTCGGTAGAACCAGTCTCGCGTAACCGTATGCGTAATGTCGGTGTGGGCCACTTCATCCAACAATACTGCCGAATCAAAGTATGACATGCTGGTAAGAAATATGACTATTATCGCCCACAACCTACTTGTGTTCTACTCATGCATGTAACATCTACGCATAAACCTGGCTCGGATGCCACTGTTGGGGAACACAGTAATTTCAAAAAAATTCCTACACACATGCAAGATCATGGTGATGCATAGCAACGAGAGGGGAGAGTGTTGTCCATGTACCCTCGTAGACCGAAAGCGGAAGCGTTATGACAACGCAGTTGATGTAGTTGTACATCTTCACGATCGACCGATCCTAGTACCGAATGTACGGCACCTCCGTGATCTGCACACGTTCAGCTCAGTGACTTCCCACGAACTCACGATCCAGTAGAGTGTCGAGGGAGAGCTTTGTCAGCATGACGGCGTGATGATGGTGATGACGAAGCTACCAGCACAGGGCTTCGCCTAAGAACTATGACAATACGACCGAGGTGGATTATGGTGGAGGGGGGCATCGCACACGGCTAAGAGATCAATGATCTACTTGTGTGTTCTAGGGTGCCCCCTGCCCCCGTATATAAAGGAGCAAGGGGGAGGCCGGCCGGCCCTTGGGGCTCGTCAGGAGAGGAGGAGTCCTCCTCCTAGTAGGAGTAGGACTCCCCTTTCCTACTCCTACTAGGAGGAGGAAAGGAAGGAGGAGCGGGAGAAGGAAAGGGGGCGCCGTCCCCCTTCCCTAGTCCAATTCGGAACAGAGGGGGAGGGGCACGTGGCCTTCCCTGGCCAACCCTCTCTCTCTCTCGACTAAGGCCCATGTGGCCCATTAGTTCTCCAGGGGGGGGGGGGGTTCCACCCTCCGGCACTCCGGTTTTCTCCGAAATCACCTGGTACACTTCCGGTGTCCGAATATAGCCGCCCAATATATCAATATTTATGTATCGACCATTTTCAAGACTCCTCGTCATGTCCGTGATCACATCCAGAACTCCGAACTATCTTATGTACATCAAAATACATAAACTCATAATACCGATCGTCACCGAACGTTATGCGTGCGGACCCTACGGGTTCCAGAACTACGTAGACATGACCGAGACACATCTCCGATCAACAACCAATAGCGGAACCTGGATTCTCATATTGGTTCCCACATATTCTATGAAGATCTTTATCGGTCAAACCGCATAACAACATACGTTGTTCCCTTTGTCATCGATATGTTACTTGCCCGAGATTCGATCGTCGGTATCTTAATACCTGGTTCAATCTCATTACCGGCAAGTCTCTTTACTCGTTTCGTAATGCATCATCCGACAACTAACTCATTAGTCACATTTCTTGCAAGGCTTATAGTGATGTGCATTACCGAGAGGGCCCAGAGATACCTCTCCACCAATCGGAGTGACAAATCCTAATCTTGATCTATGCCAACTCAACAAGTACCATCGGAGACACCTGTAGAGCACCTTTATAATCACCCAGTTATGTTGTGACGTTTGGTAGCACACAAAGTGTTCCTCCGGTATTCGGGAGTTGCATAATCTCATAGTCATAGGAACATGTATAAGTCATGAAGAAAGCAATGGAAATATACTAAACGATCAAGTGCTAAGCTAATGGAATGGGTCAAGTCAATCACAGCATTCTCTAATGATGTGATCCCGTTAATCAAATGACAACTCATGTCTATGGCTAGGAAACTTAACCAACTTTGATTCAACGAGCTAGTCAAGTAGAGGCATACTAGTGACACTCTGTTTGTCTATTTATTCAGACATGTACTGAATTTCCGGTTAATACAATTCTAGCATGAATAATAAACATTTATCATGATATAAGGAAATATATATAACAACTTTATTATCGCCTCTAGGGCATATTTCCTTCAATTAGCAGCTAAGTTGTCAATTCAACCACACCTAGAGATTAATTATCTGCAGCAAAGTGATCAGTAGAAAAATAGTATGATAGTTTTGATAATAGTAGCAGCCGTAACGGTAACGGTAGCAGTGATAGCAGTAATTTTGTAGCAAGTGTAACAGTGATGATAGCAGTAGTAACTTAGCAAGAACAATATAAGATAGATTTGTAGGCATTGGATCGGTGACTTGTTGGATGATATTCATCATGAGACAGTTATAACCTAGGGCGGTACGGCACTAGCTCCAGTTCATCAATATAATGTAGGCATGTATTCCGCAAATAGTCATACATGCTTATGGAAGGAACTTGCATGACATCTTTTATCCTACCCTCCCGTGGCAGCGGGGTCCTATTGGAAAATAAGGGATATTAAGGCCTTCTTTTAATAGGGAACTGGAACAAAGCATTAACACATAGTGAATATATGAACTCCTCAAACTACGGTCATCACCGGGAGTGCTCCCGACTATTGTCACTCCGGGGTTGCCAGATCATAACACGTACTAGGTGACTATAACTTGCAAGATTGGATCTAGAACATGGATATAATTGTGATAACATAAACGGTTCAGATCTGAGTTCATGGCACTTGGGACTAAAGTGACAAGCATTAAGCATGGTAAAGTCATAGCAACATGAATCTTAGAACATAGTGGATACTAGGGATCAAGCCCTAACAAAACTAACTTGAATACATGATGAATCTCATCTAACTCCTCACCGACCAGCGAGCCTACGAAGGAATTACTCACTCCCAGTGGGGAGCATCATGGAATTGGCGATGGAGAAGGGTTGGTGATGATGAAGAACAAAGATCCCCCTCTCCGGAGCCCCGAACGGACTCCAGATCTGGCCTCTCGATGAAGAACAAGAGGTGAAGGCGGCTCCGTCTCATGGATCACGATAATTCTTTCTCTGTGATTTTTTTCTCGAAAAATAGGTATTTATGGAGTTCGAATTAGGGTCTTTGGGGCCACCAGGTGGGGACAACCCACCTGGGCGCGCCAGGAGGGCGGTGCCCTGGTGAGTTGCGCCCACCCAGGTGCCCCCTCCGGTGGGTCTTGGCTCCAGAAATTCTTATTTATTGTATAAATATCCTCGCAAAGTTTAGTTCCATTCCGAGAACTTTTATTTCTGCACAAAAACAACACCATGGTAGTTCTACTGAAAACAGCATCAGTCCGGGGTTAGTCTCATTCAAATCATGCAAATTAGAGTCCAAAACAAGAGGAAAAGCGTTAGGAAAAGTAGATACGTTGGAGATGTATCAACTCCCCCAAGCTTAAACCTTTGCTTGTCCTCAAGCAATTAAGTTGATAAACTGAAAGTGAAAAAGAAAAACTTTTATGAACTCTTTTGCTCTTGTTTTCATAAATAAGCTTAAACTAAACCCAGGTTTTGAGCCAACATTATAACTAACCATGCCGACAATAACTCTTAAAGATTATATTAACTCATATCAATGACATAATCAGCTAGTGAGCAATAAATAAGATATCTCAAACGGCAATATGTTATCAAAGCAACCATGATATAATATGACAATAGTGGTATCTTGCTAGCCATTACTGAGACGGCAAAACATAATTGCAGAGCACCTCCAAAGTTCAAGAAGTGACTAAACATTGTAATTCATGGTAGAAAAGATCCAGCCACGATGCACCCAACATTAGCTACACACAATGCATAAGTCATGACAACAGTGCTCTCAGGTTCTAGCGCTTGTTTTAGAAGGTGATGACTCAACATAAAAGTAAATAGATAGTCCGTTCGCAGAGGGAAGCAGTGATTTGTAGAGGTGCCAGAGCTCAAGTTTTTAAAATAAAGGTAAATGATATTTTGAGACATGCACCCTTCTCATTTACTTCACGACCATCAGTTATCAATATCTTCCATGCTAAGCACGCTAGTGGCGGTTCCCAAGCGATAAAAGTAAAGGTTTTGACTCCATTGGGAGTTTTTGTTTGATTATTTGTAAGCTTTTTCTGTTTGCAGTTTGGGACTCGGCATCCCTTTTATCGCCCTTTTCTCGTGCGATGGCGAGTGAATAAACACTCAACCTAAGAATAACTCGCTTAGCATGGAAGATACCGACCACCTCCTGTCATTCCATGAACGATCCAGGCACACAAAAAGGATATTTATTAGAAGTTTTTAGAGGTGGCACATGCAAATTTACTTAGGACGGCAGGGTAATACAACATATAGGTAGGTATGGTGGACCCATCTGGAATAACTTTGGGTTCAAGGTTTTTGATGTACATGCAGAATTCCCACTCGGCTAGCAAATAGATTGAGAAGCGGCCATCTAGAGAGCAACAACGGTCCTGAACATGCATTATGCATAAGTAACATTGGTCACTGATGTCGCTTGAAGCTACGTCGGTTTTTCCCCAAAGAGGAAGGGATGATGCAGCACAGCGGCGGTAGGTATTTCCCTCTGATATGAAACCGAGGTCATCGAACTAGTGGGAGAACCAAGCAACACAATGTAAACAGCTGCTGCACACAGATAACAAATCCTCGCAACCCGACGTGTTAAAGGGGTTGTCAATCCCTTCCGGGGTACGACGCCTCAAGATAGGCAAACGGATGTGAGATAAATTTCTAGTAAATTGATAGATCGAACGCTAAATAAAATAAATAAGAATAAATTGCAGTAAGGTATTTTTGTATTTCTGGTTTAATAGATCTGAAAATAAATGCAAGGAAAAAGTAGATCGCAAAAGAAAATATATGAGAAAGAGACCCGGGGGCTGTAGGTTTCACTAGTGGCTTCTCTCGAGAAAAATAGCAAATGGTGGGTGAACAAATTACTGTTGGGCAATTGATAGAACTTGAAATACTCATGACGATATCAAGGCAATGATCATTATATAGGCATCATGTCCAAGATTAGTAGACCGACTCATGCCTGCATCTACTACTATTACTCCACACATCGACCACTATGCAGCATGCATCTAGTGTATTAAGTTCATGGAAAAATGGAGTAATGCAATAAGAATGATGACATGATGTAGAGAAGATCTATCTATGTAGAGATAGACCCCATCGTTTTATCCTTAGTAGCAATGATACATACGTGTCGGTTCCCTTTCTGTCACTGGGATCAAGCACCGTAAGATCGAACCCACTACAAAGCACCTCTTCCCATTGCAAGATAAATAGATAAAGTTGGCCAAACAAAACCCAAATATTGGACAAGAAATACAAGGCTACAAGAGATCATGCATAAAAGAGATCAAAGAAACTCAAATACTTTCATGGATATAAAAATATTGATTTGATCATAAACTCAAAGTTCATCGATCCCAACAAACACACCACAAAGAGTTACATCATATGGATCTCCAAGAGACCATTGTATTGAGAATTCAGAGAGAGATGAAGCCATCTAGCTACTAACTATGGACCCGGAGGTATACAAAGAACTACTCATGCATCATTGGAGAGGCACCAATGGAGGTGGTGAACCCCATCCAAGATGGTGTCCAGATTGGATCTGGTGGTTCTAGACTCTGCGACGGCTGGATGAATATTTCGTCGATGCCTCTAGTGTTCTGGAAATATTGGGGTATTTATAGAGCAAAGAGGCAGTCCAGGGGGCACCCGAGGTGGGCACAACCCACCAGGGTGCGCCTGGGCCTCCTGGCGCGCCCTGGTGGGTTGCGCCTCCCTCGGGGCACCCCCCCAGGTGCAGCCAGGGCCCATTATGTTCCTTCCGGTCCAAAAAAATATTCGTAACGTTTCGTTGCGTTTGGACTCCGTCTGATATTGATTTCCTGTGATGTAAAAAACATGCAGAAAACAGCAACTGGCACTTGGCACTATGTCAATAGGTTAGTACCAAAAAATGATATAAAATGACTATAAAATGATTATAAAACATCCAAGATTGATAATATAACTGCATGGGACAAGTAAAGATTATAGATACGTTGGAGACGTATCAGCATCCCCAAGCTTAACTCCTACTCGTCCTCGAGTAGGGAAGTGATAAAAACAGAATTTTCGATGTGGAATGCTACTTATCATGTCATATCATATTATTTTCTTTATAGCATGGACATTTGGACTTTTATATTGTTCAAAGCAATAGTGTTTTTTGACATGATAATTTAAATACTCAAGCATATAAACAAGCAACCATGTCTTTCTAAATATCAATGCTAAAATATTGTATCCCTAGCCCATCATGCTCAACCATTGATCCATTCATGAAACACACTCGCATATTTGTTACACCCAATACTTAAGTACGATCATATTGCCTCCTAGTTGGTGCTTTTGTAAGAGAAGATGGAGACTCAAATTCAAAAAAAATTGCATAAAGTAAAAGAAAGGCGTTCAAATTCAGCAAGGCGTCAGCATTTCAAGATATCAGTCAAGCGAGTATGCAAAAAGACTGGCCTCAGGATTTCGGCAAATCGTTCAAATTCTTCATCGTCTTTCTTTTTAGTTGACTTAGGTGGAAAGGGCATAGGTTTTTGAAACCACGGTTCTCTTTCTTTACTGTGTATTCTAGCAATGAAGTCTCTTTTTTCATACCTTTTATTCTTAGGTTGTGGGTTATCAAGATCAACAGGTGGTTCTATCTCAACATCATTATCTGGTTCTTTTTCATTATTTGTTTGAGTATTCTCATGAACCTCATCATTATATTTTTCATTATCACTAAGTGAGTGTTCATTACCAGATTGAGTTTCAACATCAGAGATAGAAGCATGCAAAGTCCTATCATTTTTGTTCTTATTTTTCTTTTTAGAAGGACTACGAGCATTAGTGTTAACTCTTTGTGATTCTTGTTCAATTCTTTTTGGGTGTCCCTCGGGATAAAGTGGTTCCTGAGTCATTTTACCTCCTCTACTTGTTGGGGAACGTAGTAATTTCAAAAAAAAATCCTACGCACACGCAAGATCATGGTGATGCATAGCAACGAGAGGGGAGAGTGTAGTCCACGTACCCTCGTAGACCGAAAGCGGAAGCGTTATGACAATGCGGTTTATGTAGTTGTACGTCTTCACGATCCGACCGATCCTAGTACCGAAAGTACGGCACCTCCGCGATCTGCACATGTTCAGCTCGATGACGTCCCACGAACACTTGATCCAGCTGAGTGTCGAGGGAGAGCTTTGTCAGCACGACGGCGTGATGACGGTGATGATGAAGCTACCGGCGCAGGGCTTTGACTAAGCACTGCAACGATATGACCGAGGTGGATTATGGTGGAGGGGGCACCGCACATGGCTAACACAATGTCTGTTGTTGTGTTCTAGGGTGCCCCTGCACCCGTATATAAAGGAGCAAGGGGGAGGCCGGCCGGCCCTTGGGGCGTGCCAAGGAGGGGAGGAGTCCTCCTCCTAGTAGGAGTAGGACTCCCCCTTTCCTAGTCCAACTAGGAGGAGGAAGGGGGAAGGAAGAAGAGGGAGAGAGGGAGGGAAAGAGGAAGTACCGCCCCCTCCTTGTCCAATTCGGACTCCTCAAGGGGGGGCAGCCCTATGGCCCCCTCCTCTCTCTCTCACAAGGCCCATGTTGGCCCATTAGTCCCCCCGGAGGTTCCGAAAACCCCCCGGCACTCCGTTAATTATCCGGTGACCCCCAGAACTCATCCGGTGTCCGAATATAGTCATCCAATATATCAATCTTTTTGTCTCGACCATTTCAAGACTCCTCGTCATGTCCGTGATCACATCCGGGACTCTGAACTATCTTCGGTACATCAAAACACATAAACTTATAATACTGATCGTCACCGAACGTTAAGCGTGCGGACCCTACTGGTTCGAGAACTATGTAGACGTGACCTAGACTCATCTTCGGTCAATAACCAATAGCGGAACCTAGATGTTCATATTGGCTCCCACATATTCTACGAAGATCTTTATCGGTCAAACCGCATAACGATATATGTTGTTCCCTTTGTCATTGGTATGTTACTTGCCCGAGATTCGATCGTCGACATCTCAATACCTCGTTCAATCTCGTTACTGGCAAGTCTCTTTACTCGTTTCGTAATGCATCATCCCGCAACTAACTCATTAGTCACATTGCTTGCAAGGCTTATAGTGATGTGCATTATGTTGGAAATATGCCCTAGAGGCAATAATAAATTGATTATTATTATATTTCCTTGTTCATGATAATCGTTTATTATCCATGCTAGAATTGTATTGATAGGAAACTCAGATACATGTGTGGATACATAGACAACACCATGTCCCTAGTAAGCCTCTAGTTGACTAGCTCGTTGATCAATAGATGGTTACGGTTTCCTAACCATGGACATTGGATGTCATTGATAACGGGATCACATCATTAGAAGAATGATGTGATGGACAAGACCCAATCCTAAGCCTAGCACAAGATCATGTAGTTCGTATGCTAAAGCTTTTATAATGTCAAGTATCATTTCCTTAGACAATGAGATTGTGCAACTCCCGGATACCGTAGGAATGCTTTGGGTGTGCCAAACGTCACAACGTAACTGGGTGGCTATAAAGGTACACTACAGGTATCTCCGAAAGTGTCTGTTGGGTGGCACGAATCGAGACTGGGATTTGTCACTCCGTGTAAACGGAGAGGTATCTCTGGGCCCACTCGGTAGGACATCATCATAATGTGCACAATGTGATCAAGGAGTTGATCACGGGATGATGTGTTACAGAACGAGTAAAGAGACTTGCCGGTAACGAGATTGAACAAAGTATCGGGATACCGACGATCGAATCTCGGGCAAGTATCGTACCGATAGACAAAGGGAATTGTATACGGGATTGATTAAGTCCTTGACATCGTGGTTCATCCGATGAGATCATCGTGGAACATGTGGGAGCCAACATGGGTATCCAGATCCCGTTGTTGGTTATTGACCGGAGAACATCTCGGTCATGTCTGCATGACTCCCGAACCCGTAGGGTCTACACACTTAAGGTTCGATGACGCTACGATTATAAAGGAAGCTTGTATGTGGTTACCGAATGTTGTTCGGAGTCCCGGATGAGATCCCGGACGTCACGAGGAGTTCCGGAATGGTCCGGAGGTAAAGATTTATATATAGGAAGTATGGTTTTGGCCACCGGAAGTGTTCTGGGCATCACCGGTAGTGTACCGGGACCACCGGAGGTGTCCGGGGGTCCACCAAGTGGGGCCACCATCCCCGGAGGGCTACTTGAGCTAAGTGTGGGAGGGGACCAGCCCCAGGTGGGCTGGTGCGCCCCCCCCCCCCCACAAGGGCCAAGGCGCAGCAGAGGAGAAAGGGGAAACCCTAGGCTTAGATGGGCCTAAGGCCCACCCTAGGGGGCGCCCCCTCTCTCCCCTCTTGGCCGCCACCCCCTTCCCCATCTATGGCTGCCTCCCCCCTAGGGGTGGAAACCCTGGAGGGGGCGCACCCTCCTCCCTCTCCCCTATATATAGTGAGGCCTAAGGCTGCCCATAATACACGCGATTCGATCTCTCGTTAGTGCAGCCCTGCATCTCTTCTTCCTCCTCTTCTGCGGTGCTTGGCGAAGCCCTGCAGGATTGCCACGCTCCTCCATCATCACACGCCGTTGTGCTGCTGCTGGATGGAGTCTTCCTCAACCTCTCCCTCTCCCCTTGCTGGATCAAGGCATGGGAGACGTCACCGGGCTGTACGTGTGTTGAACGCGGAGGTGCTGTCCGTTCGGCACTAGGATCATCGGTGATTTGGATCACAGCGAGTACGACTCCATCAACCCCGTTCACTTGAACGCTTCCGCTTAGCGATCTACAAGGGTATGTAGATGCACTCTTCTTCCCCTCGTTGCTGGTCTCTCCATAGATAGATCTTGGTGACACGTAGGAAAATTTTGAATTTCTGCTACGTTACCCAACAGTGGTATCAGAGCTAGGTCTATTGCGTAGATTCTTTGCACGAGTAGAACACAAAGTAGTTGTGGGCGTTGATTTTGTTCAATATGCTTACCGTTACTAGTCAATCTTGATTCGGCGGCATTGTGGGATGAAGCGGCCCGGACCGACCTTACACGTACACTTACGTGAGACAGGTTCCACCGACTGACATGCACTAGTTGCATAAGGTGGCTAGCGGGTGCCAGTCTCTCCCACTTTAGTCGGATCGGATTCGATGAAAAGGGTCCTTATGAAGGGTAAATAGCAATTGACATATCACGTTGTGGTTTTGCGTAGGTAAGAAACGTTCTTGCTAGAAACCCATAGCAGCCACGTAAAACATGCAAACAACAATTAGAGGACGCCTAACTTGTTTTTGCAGGGTATGCCATGTGATGTGATATGGCCAAAAGTATGTGATGAATGATATATGTGATGTATGAGATTGATCATGTTCTTGTAATAGGAATCACGACTTGCATGTCGATGAGTATGACAACCGGCAGGAGCCATAGGAGTTGTCTTTAATTTATTTATTCATGACCTGCGTGTCAACATAAACGTCATGTAATTACTTTACTTTATTGCTAACCGTTAGCCATAGTAGTAGAAGTAATAGTTGACGTGACAACTTCATGAAGACACGATGATGTAGATCATGATGATGAAGATCATGGTGTCATGCCGGTGACGACGATGATCATGGAGCCCCGAAGATGGAGATCAAAAGGAGAAAAGTGATGATGGCCATATCATGTCACTATTTGATTGCATGTGATGTTTATCATGTTTTTGCATCTTATTTGCTTAGAACGACGGTAGTAAATAAGATGATCCCTCATTAAAATTTCAAGAAAGTGTTCCCCCTAACTGTGCACCGTTGCGAAAGTTCGTCGTTTCGAAGCACCACGTGATGATCGGGTGTGATAGATTCTTACGTTCACATACAACGGGTGTAAGCCAGATTTACACACGCGAAACACTTAGGTTGACTTGACGAGCCCACGTCAAGAGGTATAAGACCTCCGACGATTTTCTTGGCCTGCAAACTAAGGGAGAAAAGCTCAATCGTTGAGCTTGTGCTCAGATTGTCTGAGTACAACAATCACTTGAATCAAGTGGGAGTTGATCTTCCAGATAAGATAGTGATGTTTCTCCAAAGTCATTGCCACCAAGCTGCTAGAGCTTCGTGATGAACTATAACATATCAGGGATAGATATGATGATCCTTGAAATATTCGCGATGTTTGACACCGCGAAAGTAGAAATCAAGAAGGAGCATCAATTGTTGATGGTTAGTGAAACCACTAGTTTCAAGAAGGGAAAGGGCAAGAAGGGATACTTCATGAAACGGCAAATCAGCTGCTGCTCTAGTGGAGAAACCCAAGGTTGAACCCAAACCCGAGACTGAGTGCTTCTGTAATAAGGGGAACAACCACTGGAGCAGAATTACCCTAGATACTTGGTAGATGAGAAGGCTGTCGATAGAAGTATATTGGATATACATTATGTGAATGTGTACTTTACTAGTACTCCTAGTAGCATCAGGGTATTAGATACCGGTTCGGTTGCTAAGTGTTAGTAACTCGAAATAAAAGCTACGGAATAAACGGAGACTAGCTAAAGGTGAGCTGACGAGATGTGTTGGAAATGTTTCCAAGGTTGATGTGATCAAGCATCGCACGCTCCCTCTACCATCGAGATTGATGTTAAACCTAAATAATTGTTATTTGGTGTTTGCGTTGAGCATAGACATGATTGGATTATGTCTATCGCAATACGGTTATTCATTTAAAGAGAATAATGGTTACTCTATTTATTTGAATAATACCTTCAATGGTCTTGCACCTAAAATGAATGGTTTATTGAATCTCTATCATAGTGATACACATGTTCATGCCAAAAGATATATGATAGTAATGATAGTACCACCTACTTGTGGCACTGCCATGTAAGTCATATTGGTATAAAACGCATGAAGAAGCTCCATGTTGATGGATCTTTGGACTCACTCATTTTTGAAAGGATTGAGACATGTGAACCATGTCTATTGGTATATACGCATGAAGAAACTCCATGCAGATGGACCGTTTGGAATCACTTGATTTTGAATCGCTTGAGACATGCAGATCATACCACATGGGCAAGATGACTGAAAGCTTCGGTTTCAGTAAAATGGAACAAGAAAGCAACTTGTTGAAAGCAACACATTTTGATGTGTGCAGTCCAATGAGTGATGAGGCACGCAGTGGATATCGTTATGCTCTTACTTCACAGATGATTTGAGTAGATACTGAGCATATTTACTTGATGAAACACAAGTCTGAATTATTGAATGGTTCAAGTAATTTCAGAGTGAAGTTGAATATCGTCGTGACAAGAGGATAAAATATCTATGATATGATCATAGAGATGAATATCTGAGTTGCGAGTTTGGTACACAATTGAGACATTGTGGAAATTGTTTCACAACTAGTACCGCCTGGAACACCATAGTGTGATGGTGTGTCCGAACATCATAACTGCACCCTATTGGATATGGTGCGTACCATGATGTCTCTTATCGAATTACCACTATCGTTCATGGGTTAGGCATTAGAGACAACCGCACTCACTTTGAATAGGGCACCACGCAAATCCGTCGAGACAACACCGTATGAACTATGGTTTAGAGAAACCTAAGCTGCTGTTTCTTAAAAGTTTGGGGTCACGACGCTTATGTGAAAAAGTTTCAGGCTGATAAGCTCGAACCCAAAGCGGATAAATGCATCTTCATAGGACACCCAAAAACAGTTGGGTATACCTCCTGTCTCAGATCCGAAAGCAATAGGGATTGTTTCTAGAATCGGGTCCTTTCTCGAGGAAAAGTTTCTCTCGAAAGAATTGAGTGGGAGGATGGTGGAGACTTGATGAGGTTATTGAACCGTCACTTCAACTAGAGTGTAGCAGGGCACAGGAGTTGTTCCTATGGCACCTAGACCAATTGAAGTGGAAGCTTATGATAGGGATCATGAGAATTCGGATCAAGTTACTCCCAAACCTCGTAGGATGACAAGGATGCGTACTACTTCAGAGTGGTACATAATCCTGTCTTGGAAGTCATGTTGCTAGACAACAATGAACCTACGAGCTACGGAGAAGCGATGGTGGGCCCGGATTCCGATGAATGGCTCGAGGCCATAAAATCCGAGAGAGGATCCATGTATGAAAACAAAGTGCAGACTTTGGCAGAACGGCTCGATGGTCGTGAGGCTGTTGAGTACAGATGGATTTTAAAAGGAAGACGGACAATGATGGTAAATGTCACCATTAAGAAAGCTTGACTTGTCGTTAAGATGTTTCCCGACAAGTTCAAGGAGTTGACTACGATGAGACTTTCTCACTCATAGCGATGCTAAGAGTCTGTTGAAATTAGCAGGTACTGCATTATTTATGAAATCTTGCAGATAGGATGTCAAAAATATTGTTTCCTTGTTCTTGAGGAAAGGTTGTATGTGATACAACCAGAAGATTTTTGTCAATCCTGACAGATGCTAAGAAGTATGCAAAGCTCCAGCAATCCTTCTAAGGACTGGAGTAAGCATCTCGGAGTCGGAATGTACACTTTGATAAGTTGATCAAAGATTTTAGGTTTATACAAAGTTTATGAGAAACTTGTATTTCCAAAGAAGTGAGTGGGAGCACTATAGAATTTCTGATGAGTATATGTTGTTGACATATTGGAAAAGTGTTTTTCAATAGAAACCTGGATTAAGCTACTTGAACATTGAGCATCAAGATCTATAAGGATAGATCAAAATCGCTTAATAGTACTTTCAAACGAACACATACCATGACAAGATTTTGAAGGAGTTCAAAATAGATCAGCAAAGAAGGAGTTCTTGGCTGTGTTATAAGGTGTGAACATTGAGTAAGACTCGAAACCTGACCACGGCAGAATAGAGAGAAAGGACGAAGGTCGTCCCCTATGCTTTAGTCGTAGGCTCTAAAGTATGCTATGTTGTGTACCGCACATGAAGTGTGCCAAACCATGAGTCAGTCAAGGGGTACAAGTGTGATCTAGAAATGGATCACGGGACAACGGCCAAGGTTATCCTTAGTAACTAGTGGACTAAGGCATTTTCTCGATTATGGAGGTAGTAAAAGAGTTCGTCGTAAAGGGTTACGCCGATGCAAACTTTGACACTAATCCAGATTATTCTGAGTAGTAAACTGGATTCGTCTAGTAGAACAGTTATTTGGAATAGTTCCAAATAGAGCGTGGTAACTGCATCTAGGAGATGACATAGAGATTTGTAAAGCACACACGGATCTGAAAGGTTCAGACCCGTTGACTATAACCTCTCTCACAAGCATAACATGTACAAACCCAGAACTCCTGGGTGTTAGTCACATAGGGATGTGACCTTGAGTGTTAATCACATATCGATGTGAACTAGATTATTGACTCTAGTGCAAGTGGGAGACTGTTGGAAATATGCCCTATAGGCAATAATAAATTGATTATTATTATATTTCCTTGTTCATGATAATCGTTTATTATCCATGCTAAAATTGTATTGATAGGAAACTCAGATACATGTGTGGATACATAGACAACACCATGTCCCTAGTAAGCCTCTAGTTGACTAGCTCGTTGATCAATAGATGGTTACGGTTTCCTAACCATGGACATTGGATGTCATTGATAACGGGATCACATCATTAGAAGAATGATGTGATGGACAAGACCCAATCCTAAGCCTAGCACAAGATCATGTAGTTCGTATGCTAAAGCTTTTATAATGTCAAGTATCATTTCCTTAGACCATGAGATTGTGCAACTCCCGGATACCGTAGGAATGCTTTGGGTGTGCCAACGTCACAACGTAACTGGGTGGCTATAAAGGTACACTACAGGTATCTCCGAAAGTGTCTGTTGGGTGGCACGAATCGAGACTGGGATTTGTCACTCCGTGTAAACGGAGAGGTATCTCTGGGCCCACTCGGTAGGACATCATCATAATGTGCACAATGTGATCAAGGAGTTGATCACGGGATGATGTGTTACGGAACGAGTAAAGAGACTTGCCGGTAACGAGATTGAACAAGGTATCGGGATACCGACGATCGAATCTCGGGCAAGTATCGTACCGATAGACAAAGGGAATTGTATACGGGATTGATTAAGTCCTTGACATCGTGGTTCATCCGATGAGATCATCGTGGAACATGTGGGAGCCAACATGGGTATCCAGATCCCGTTGTTGGTTATTGACCGGAGAACATCTCGGTCATGTCTGCATGTCTCCCGAACCCGTAGGGTCTACACACTTAAGGTTCGATGATGCTAGGGTTATAAAGGAAGCTTGTATGTGGTTACCGAATGTTGTTCCGAGTCCCGGATGACATCCCAGACATCACGAGGAGTTCTGGAATGGTCCGGAGGTAAAGATTTATATATAGGAAGTATGGTTTTGGCCACCGGAAGTGTTCTGGGCATCACCGATAGTGTACCGGGACCACCGGAGGTGTCCGGGGGTCCACCAAGTGGGGCCACCATCCCCGGAGGGCTACTTGATCTAAGTGTGGGAGGGGACCAGCCCCAGATGGGCTGGTGCGCCCCCCCCCCCACACACAAGGGCCAAGGCGCAGCAAAGGAGGAGAAAGGGGAAACCCTAGGCTTAGATGGGCCTAAGGCCCACCATAGGGGGCGCCCCCTCTCTCCCCTCTTGGCCGCCTCCCCCTTCCCCATCTAGGGCTGCCGCCCCCCTAGGGGTGGAAACCCTGGAGGGGGCGCACCCTCCTCCCTCTCCCTATATATAGTGAGGCCTAGGGCTGCCCATAATACACGCGATTCGATCTCTCGTTAGTGCAGCCCTGCATCTCTTCTTCCTCCTCTTCTGCGGTGCTTGGCGAAGCCCTGCAGGATTGCCACGCTCCTCCATCATCACCACGCCGTTGTGCTGCTGCTGGATGGAGTCTTCCTCAACCTCTCCCTCTCCCCTTGCTGGATCAAGGCATGGGAGACGTCACCGGGATGTACGTGTGTTGAACGCGGAGGTGCTGTCCGTTCGGCACTAGGATCATCGGTGATTTGGATCACGGCGAGTACGAATCCATCAACCCCGTTCACTTGAACGCTTCCGCTTAGCGATCTACAAGGGTATGTAGATGCACTCTTCTTCCCCTCGTTGCTGGTCTCTCCATAGATAGATCTTGGTGACACGTAGGAAAATTTTGAATTTCTGCTACGTTACCCAACACATTACCGACAGGGCCCAGAGATACCTCTCCGACAATCGGAATGACAAATCCTAATCTCGATCTATGCAAAATACCACCAGAGACACCTATAGAGCACCTTTATAATCACCCAGTTACGTTGTGAAGTTTGGTATCACACTAAGTGTTCCTCCGGTATTCGGGAGTTGCATAATCTCATAGTCATAGGAACGTGTATAAGTCATGAAGAAAGCAATAGCAATATACTAAACGATCAAGTGCTAAGCTAACAGAATGGGTCAAGTCAATCACATCTTTCTCTAATGATGTGACCCCGTTAATCAAATGACAACTCATGTCTATGGCTCAGAAACTTAACCATCTTTGATTCAACGAGCTAGTCAAGTAGAGGCATACTAGTGACACTGTGTTTATCTATGCATTCACACGTGTACTAAGTTTCTGGTTAATACAATTCTAGCATGAATAATAAACATTTATCGTCATATGAGGAAATATAAATAACAACTTTATTATTGCCTCTAGGGCATATTTCCGTCAGTCTCCCACTTGCACTAGAGTCAATAATCTAGATTATACAGTAATGATTCTAACACCCATGGAGTCTTGGTGCTGATCATCTTTTGCTCGTGAGAGAGGCTTAGTCAATGGGTCTACAACATTCAGATCCGTATGTACTTTGTAAATCTCTATGTCTCCCTCCTTGGCTCTGTCGCAGATGGAATTGAAGTGTCTCTTGATGTGCTTGGTTCTCTTGTGAAATCTGGATTCCTTTGCCAAGGCAATTGCACCAGTATTGTCACAAAAGATTTTCATTGGACCCAATGCACTAGGTATGACACCTAGATTGGATATAAACTCCTTCATCCAGACTCCTTCATTTGTTGCTTCCGAAGCAGCTATGTACTCCGCTTCACACGTAGATCCTGCCACGACACTCTGCTTGGAACTGCACCAACTGACAGCTCCATCATTCAATATAAATACGTATCCAGTTTGTGACTTAGAGTCATCTGGATCAGTGACAAAACTTGCATCGACGTAACCATTTACGACGAGCTCTTTGTCACCTCCATAAACAAGAAACATATCCTTAGTCCTTTTCAGGTATTTCGACATGTTCTTGACCGCTGTCCAGTGATCCACTCCTGGATTACTTTGGTACCTCCCTGCTAAACTGATAGCAAGGCACGCATCAGGTCTGGTACACAACATTGCATACATGATAGAACCTATGGCCGAAGCATAGGGAATGACTTTCATTTTCTCTCTATCTTCTGCAGTGGTCGGGCATTGAGTTTGACTCAACTTCACACCTGGTAACATAGGCAAGAACCCTTTCTTTGCTTGATCCATTTTGAACTTCTTCAAAACTTTATCAATGTATGTGCTCTGTGAAAGTCCAATTAAGGGTCTTGATCTATCTTATAGATCTCAATGCCCAATATATAAGCAGCTTCACACTATTAGGGAAAAGCCTATACACAGAATCTTACCAGCAGCGCGATTTAAAATCAGGCACTGCTGCTAAGTAGCAGTAGCGCGGGCTACAGAAACTCGCTGTTGAAACAAGTTTATCAGTAGCGCGTGCACTCCAAGAAGCGCTACTGCTAAAATTCCCACGACGCCAACGCGAGGCCAGTTATAGCAGCAGCACGTTGAACTAAACAGCGCTACTGATAGGTCGTTTAGCAGTAGCGCATTCACCTATAGCGCGCTACTGCTATGCCATTCCATCTCCCCCCACTCACTAGCCTCATCCACAGATCACACTCACACACACTCACTCGGTCTCCTCCTCACCCCCCGCGCCACCGGTCATCCCCCGTCGCCCTCCCCCGATCTGCGCCGCTGTCGCCTCATCCTCCTCGCTGGACTCGGTACCGGCCTCCTCCTCCGTCCTCCCTCCACTCGCCGCTGGCCGGCCCCTCCTCGCTCCGCCTTCCTCCTCGATCCGTCCTCCCTCCACTCACCGCCGGCCGGCCCCTCCTCGCTCCACCTTCCTCCTCCGTCCTACTATCTTCTCCCTCCTTGAGTCGCCCCTCCTTGTCCCTCCTCCCTGATACATTTTGATTTAGTAGGCTTTCATATGTAACATTTTGATTTAGTTGCTATGATTCAGTTGATTTAGTAGGCTAGTTCATTTAGTTGATTTAGAACATTTTGATTTACTTTATTTAGTAGGCTAGTTGATTTAGTATGCTAGTGGATTTAGGATGCTAATTGATTTAGTTGATTTAGTATGCTCGATTTAGTTTTTTTGTAATAAGTTATTTTTTGGCAAAATGTAGGTGCCAATTTAGTTAAATTTGCCACTTGTTTGTTTAAACAATTATCTTAGGCAATAGGGGCCAAATTAGGATTATAATTGTCCATAAAATTGTTTCTCGCGGAAGAACCAAAAATATCACATGCTACTATTTTTCTTTCCTGTGAAGTGAATCATTAATCCTTTGCTCATATTGCTTTAGGAAAATGGCGCCACCACCAGCACCACTATGTCGACTGTGCAAGTCAAGGTGCGCCAGCAGCCTTGCAACTGGCAAGCTGTTCGGCATCTACTTCCATCCGAGTTTTCGTCATGCGGCGGTAAGAAATTAGATGAAATGTAACAACTATTTTATTTTTAGTGTTGGCATTACTGCATTGTATCATTTTGCTTTTCTTACACAGATCGTCCCATGCAATGTGAGGTTGAAATTCAACAAGCTGACAGGAGACATTGTGACATTTGAGGCTCCTGGAGGGCCGTACACTATGGAGGTCGAGAAAGGACGCAATATGTCGCAGATTGGAGGAGATGGATGGCCCGTTTCCTCTCTTGCATGCGTCTTACTGGTGGTGAGTTGATCAGATTCTCCTTTAGAGCAGAAAGACCCAAGCTGGTTGTCATTTATATCAACCTGGTGGAAGATGATGAAGATGACGAAGATGATGAAGATAATGAGGACCCACTTAATGAAGATGATGAGAACCCACTTCATGAAGCCATCATAGCTCAAAGAATGAGGCTGAGCGAGGAGGAGGTGTGCAACCTATGGGACATAATTCCACCACGTGATGACTTTGTCGGGGTGCCATTCGTGACCCGCCTGACAAGTACCATGGTCGATCGGCATGAAATGGTATGTTATACGTACTGCATTTTGTAATTTGATGATATATATATGCTTTATTGTTATACTTACAAATGCAAATTATCCGATGATATGCTTAGTGAATCCGATGATATGCTTAGTGTAGAGTCCAGTGATATGCTTTGTGGAATCTAGTCGATGATATACTTTAGTGTAGAGTCTGATCACATGCTTATTAGTGTAGAATCCAAGGAACTATTAATAGTGTAGATAATCCATATATACTTATTAGTAGAATTCATGATTAATTAGTACAAATGCGTAGTACTGTGTCTTTTGATAGTGTAGAAATCTAGACTTAATAGAAATATATTTGCAAGAGTATGTGTGAGGCTATTTATTAATTGATATGCTTTTCTTATTCAGAGATTGCCAAAGAACCTATCTGTGAGTTGTGGTATCGAGCCTGATGAAGAAGGCTCCGTTGGATTACGCCTTACCGCAAGGGGCTCCGTCACCACCTGTAGTTACCGCATGGACACAGATGGTCGCACACACTTGAACTCGGTTGGGTGGAAGAGATTCCTCGTTGGCAAGAATCTTCGCTTTGGACAGGCCATCCTAATTACTATCAGGAACACCCACCGCCCAGGCTTGAGGATGATGATCGTCGTTGATATCATCTAGAATTACATATGTGTGTGTGGCTATATCATCTAGAACTACATATGATGATCGTCGTCGACATCATGTAGAACTACATATGATGATCGTCGTCGATATCATCTAGAACTAAATATGATGATTGTCGTCGATGCCACCTTGTACTGCTTGAGGATGCATGTTGAGTATATATGAAATTGTTATCTAGTACTCCCTCGGTTCCAAATTACTCGTCGTGGTTTGAGTTCAAATTTGAACTAAAACCACGACGAGTAATTTCGAACCGAGGGAGTAATACCTAGTACCTATAATGCTTTATGAAATTGATATCTAGTAGTACCTAGTATCTAGAAATTGCAGTTTATCGAAGCTGGAATGGGGAAATGGTGAAAGATATAACAGTAGCGCGGGACCAGGAAATTGCTACAGCTAACTAATAGCAGCGCGTTCCTGAAAAGCGCTGCTTCTATAGTCAATAGTAGTAGCGCGGGTACAGGCAGCGCTACTACTAAGAGTTAGCTGTAGCGCCTTATTGGTAGCGCGGGCACCCGCGCTGCTGATAGGCCTAAAACCTGCGCTGCTGCTAGCCTTTTCCCTAGTAGTGTCACCGAGGTCTTCCATTGAAAAACTCTTATTCAAGTATCCTTTTATGCTATCCAGAAATTCTATATCATTTCCAATCAACAATATGTCATCCACATATAATATTAGAAATGCTATAGAGCTCCCACTCACTTTCTTGTAAATACAGGCTTCTCCAAAAGTCTGTATAAAACCATATGCTTTGATCACACTATCAAAACGTTTATTCCAACTCCGAGATGCTTGCACCAGTCCATAAATGGATCGCTGGAGCTTGCGCACTTTGTGAGCATCCTTTGGATCGATAAAACCTTCAGGTTGCGTCATAAACAACTCTTCTTCTAGAAATCCATTCAGGAATGTAGTCTTTACATCCATTTGCCAAATTTCATAATCATAAAATGCAGCAATTGCTAAAATGATTCTGACGGACTTAAGCATCGCTACGGGTGAGAAGGTCTCATCGTAGTCAACTCCTTGAACTTGTCGAAAACCTTTTGCAACAAGTCAAGCTTTGTAGACAATAACATTACCGTCAGCGTCAGTCTTCTTCTTGAAGATCCATTTATTCACGATGGCTTGTCGATCATCGGGCAAGTCAACCAAATTCCACACTTTGTTCTCATACATGGATCCCATCTCAGATTTCATGGCCTCAAGCCATTCCGCAGAATCTGGGCTCATCATCGCTTCCTCATAGTTTGAAGGTTCGTCATGATCAAGTAACATGAATTCCATAACAGGATTACCGTACCACTCTGGTGTGGATCTTACTCTGGTTGACCTACAAGGTTTTGTAGTAACTTGATCTGAAGTTAAATGATCATCATCATTAACTTCCACACTAATTGGTGTAGGAGTCACATGAACAGATTTCTGTGATGAACTACTTTCCAATAAGGGAGCAGGTACCGTTACCTTATCAAGTTCTACTTTCCTCCCACTCACTTCTTTCGAGAGAAACTCCTTCTCTAGAAAGGATCCATTCTTAGCAACAAATGTCTTGCCTTCGGACCTATGATAGAAGATGTACACAACAGTCTCCTTTGGATATCCTATGAAGACACATTTCTCCGATTTGGGTTCAAGCTTATCAGGTTGAAGCTTTTTCACATAAGCATCGCAGCCCCAAACTTTAAGAAACGACAACTTGGATTTCTTGACAAACCACAATTCATAAGGTGTCGTCTCAACGATGTTGCCCTATTTAACGTGAATGCAGCCGTATCTAAAGCATAACCCCAAAATGATAGCGGTAAATCAGTAAAAGACAGCATAGATCGCATCATATCTAATAAACTGTGGTTACGACATTCGGACACACCATTACGCTGTGGTGTTCCGGGTGGCGTGAGTTGCGAAACTATTCCGCATTGTTTCAAATGAAGTCCAAACTCATAACTCAAATATTCTCCTCCACGATAAGATCGTAGAAACTTTATTTTCTTGTTATGATGATTTTCTACTTCACTCTGAAATTCTTTGAACTTTTCAAATGTCTTAGACTTATGCTTCATCAAGTAGATATACCCATATCTGCTCAAATCATTTGTGAAGGTGAGAACATAACGATACCCGCCGTGAGCCTCAATATTCATCGGACCACATACATCAGTATGTATGATTTCCAACAAATCTGTTGCTCGCTCCATTGTTCTGGAGAACGGCGTTTTAGTCAACTTGCCCATGAGGCATGGCTCGCAAGTACCAAGTGATTCATAAAAAGAGATTCCAAAAGTCCATCAGAATGGAGTTTCTTCATGCGCTGTGATGTCTACTACACAACCTTCTTCTTGTAGACGTTGTTGGGCCTCCAAGTGCAGAGGTTTGTAGGACAATAGCAAATTTCCCTCAAGTGGATGACCTAAGGTTTATCAATCCGTGGGAGGCGTAGGATGAGGATGGTCTCTCTCAAACAACTCTGCAACCAAATAACAAAGAGTCTCTTGTGTACCCAATACACCCAATACAATGGTAAATTGTATAGGTGCACTAGTTCGGCAAAGAGATGGTGATACAAGTGCAATATGGATGGTAGATATAGGTTTTTGTAATCTGAAAGTATAAAAACAGCAAGGTAACTAATCATAAAAGTGAGCACAAATGATATTGCAATGCGTTGAAACAAGGCCTAGGGTTCATACTTTCACTAATGCAAGTTATCTCAACAATAATAACATAATTGGATCATATAACTATCCCTCAACTTGCAACAAAGAGTCACTCCAAAGTCACTAATAGTGGAGAACAAACAAAGAGATTATGGTAGGGTACGAAAACACCTCAAAGTTATCCTTTTTGAACGATCTATTCAAGAGTCCGTAGTAAAATAACATGAAGCTATTCTTTTCGTTCGATCTATCATAGAGTTCGTACTAGAATAACACCTTAAGACACAAATCAATCAAAACCCTAATGTCGCCTAGATACTCCAATGTCACCTCAAGTATCCGTGGGTATGATTATATGATATGCATCACATAATCTCAGATTCATCTATTCAACCAACACAAAGAACTTCAAAGGGTGCCCCAAAGTTTCTACCGGAGAGTCAAGACGAAAACGTGTGCCAACCCCTATTCATAAGTTCATGAGAGGAACCCGCAAGTTGATCAGCAAAACATACATCAAGTGGATCACGTAAATATCCCATTGTCACCACAGATAAGCACGACAAGACATACATCAAGTGTTCTAAAATCCTTAAAGACTCAATCTGATAAGATAACTTCAAAGGGAAAACTCAATCCATTACAAGAGAATAGAGGGGGAGAAACATCATAAGATCCAACTATAATAGCAAAGCTCGTGATACATCAAGATCGTACCACCTCAAGAACACGAGAGAGAGAGAGAGAGAGATCAAACACATAGCTACTGGTACATACCCTCAGCCCCGAGGGTGAACTACTCCCTCCTCGTCATGGAGAGCGCCGGGATGATGAAGATGGCCACCGGTGAGGGTTTCCCCTCCGGCAGGGTGCCGGAACAGGGTCCCGGTTGGTTTTTGTGGCTACAGAGGCTTGCGGCGGCGGAACTTCTGATCTATTCTGTTCCCCGATGTTTTTAGGGTATATGGATATATATATAGGCGAAAGAAGTCGGTCAGGGGAGCCACGAGGGGCCCACGAGGGTAGGGGCGCGCCTAGGGGGCAGGCACGACTCCCTGCCTCGTGGCCACCTTGAAGCTTCCTTGACTTCAACTCCAAGTCTCTTAGATCACGTTCGTTCCAAAAATCATGCTCCCGAAGGTTTCATTCCGTTTGGACTCCGTTTGATATTCCTTTTCTACGGAACACTGAAACAAGGGAAAAACAGAAACTGGCACTGGGCTCTGGGTTAATAGGTTAGCCCCAAAAATAATGTAAAAGTGTTTAATAAAGCCCATAAACATCCAAAATAGATAATATAATAGCATGAATACTTCATAAATTATAGATACGTTGGAGGCGTATTAGCATCCCCAAGCTTAATTCCTGCTCGTCCTCGAGTTGGTAAATGATAAAAGAAATAATTTATGAAGTGTGAATGCTAGCAGGTGCACTAATTTGATCAATGATAAGTTCAATCACCTTTTCTAGCATCATTATATGTCATAACAGTAGCTCATCTCATGAAACTTTTCATGATCAAATAACAAACTATTCACATGTTAAAGTATAGATCATAAACTTTCTTGAAAACTAACAAACCGTGTTATTAGTCATCAAACAATTACAATTCATCTTATTTTCAGGAAGAGTCTATGTTAGAGCTTTGATTTAGCAAATTCCACATACTCAACTATCATTTAGTCTTTCACAATTGCTAACACTCACGCGATATTTATGGGTTCAAAGTTTTAATCAGACACAGAGAAAGATAGGGGCTTATAGATTCGCCTCCCAACCTTTTACCTCAAGGGTAATGTCAACAATAATAGCTCATGATGCCTTACATCCAATTGGATATATATATCAGAATCTTTCCAACACAATGTGCTTGCCAAAGGATAAAATGTAAAAAGGAAAGATGAAGATCACCATGACTCTTGCATAAGGTAAAATACAAGAATAAAAGATAGGCCCTTCGTAGAGGGAAGCAAAGATTGCCATGCGCTTTTATAGTTGGATGCACAAAATCTTAATGTGAGGGAACGTCACTTTATATTGCAACTTGTGATAGGGACCTTTATTATGCAGTCCGTCGCTTTTATTGCTTCCATATCACAAGATCGTATAAAGCTTATTTTCTCCACACTAGAAGATCATACATATTTAGAGAGCAATTTTTATTGCATGCACCGATGACAACTTACTTGAAGGATCTTACTCAATCCATAGGTAGGTATGGTGGACTCTCATGGCAATACTGGTTTAAGGGATGTTTGGAAGCACAAGTAGTATCTCTACTTGGTGCAAATAATTTGGCTAGAAAGAGTGGGAAAGGCAAGCTCAACGTGTTGGGCGATCCATGACAATATACTTTATTTCGGATATAAGAAAACATAACCCATTACATTGTCTTCCTTGTCCAACATCAACCTTTTAGCATGTCATATTTTAATGAGTGCTCACAATTACAAAAAGATGTCCAAGATAGTATATTTACATGTGAAATCTCTCTTCCTTCAATATTCTTTCATGAATTGTTCAAGTGACCAATACAATGTCTGCTAACCTTCAATAAATTTACCACCTCTACTTCTCATATGTGAAGTCATTACTGCCCATGGGATAAGCATATGAACCATATATAATTTCAGATTTATGATATTCAATTCATTCAACCATTTACCCATAGGATATAAGTGAAGCACACGAGTAAATGACAAACTACTCCAAAAAGATATAAGTGAAGATCAACGAGTAGTTAAATAGTTATGTAGCTATGTGAAGACTCTCTCTCTCTCTCATATAATAATTTCAGATCTTGATACTTTATTCAAACAGCAAGCAAAACAAAATAAAATGACATCTAAGAATAGCAAGCATCATGTGAAGAAGCAAAAACTTAGGATCAACCGATACTAACCGATAGTTGTTGAAGAAGAAAGGTGGGATGCCAACCGGGGCATCCCCAAGCTTAGACGCTTGAGACTTCTTGAAATATTATCTTGGGATGCCTTGGGAATCCCCAATCTTTAGCTTTTGTGTCTCCTTAATTCCTCTCATATCACGGTTTCCTAAATCTTGAAAGCTTCATCCACACCAGACTCAACAAGAACTTGTGAGATAAGTTAGTATAAACCAATGCAAAAACCGTATCATGATCTACTATAGAAAATCACTAAAATTATTATTAAACAATTCATACTAAATGCCTCTGCATATTTAATAGTCCTATCCTCTAATAGAATCATTAAACGTGCAAACATATGCAAACAATGCAAACATAACAGCAATCTGCCTAAACAGGACAGTCTGTAAAGAATGCAGCAAGATCCATACTTCCCTAGCTCCAAAAATTATGAAATAAAATTCGCACTGTAGTAAATTTATCAGATCTTATTATGAAAAAGGTTTCAACATTTTATCATTTTCTGAATTTTGTAGGGAATTTTTGCAACAGGGGTAAACTTTCTGTTTTGAAACAGCAACATGTATACTTGCAAAATAAGAATGGTAAAGGCTATCCTTGACATTTTTATTGAAAATATAGATGCAAAACATTTATTATAAATAAAAGAAAGAAAAACTAAATAAAATAAAATGATGCTCCAAGCAAAACACATATCATGTGCTGAATAAAAATATAGCTCCAAGTAAAGTCACCGATGAACGAAGACGAAAGAGGGGATGCCCTCCGGGGCATCCCCAAGCTTAGCCTCTTGGTTGTCCTTGAATATTACCTTGGGGTGCCTTGGGAATCCCCAAGCTTAGGCTGTTGCCACTCCTTATTCCATAGACCATCGAATCTTTACCCAAAACTTGAAAACTTCACAACACAAAACTTAACCGAAAACTCGTAAGCTCCGTTAGTATAAGAAAATAAATCACCACTTAGGTACTGTTATTAACTCATTCTTTATTTATTTTGGTGTAATATCTACTGTATTCCAACTTCTCTATGGTTCATACCCTCCGATACTACTCATAGATTCATCAAAATAAGCAAACAACACATAGAAAACAGAATCTGTCAAAAACCGAACAGTCTGTAGTAATCTGTATCAAACGTATACTTATGGAACTCCAAAAATTCTGACATAAATTGGTGGACCTGAGGAATTTGTCTAGTAATCATCTGCAAAAATAATCAACTAAATAGCACTCTCCAGTAAAACGTTTTAGCTAATTTCGTGAGCGCTAAAGTTTCTGTTTTTTACAGCAAGATCATAAAGACTTCACCCAAGTCTTCCCAAAGGTGCTACTTGGCACAAACACTAATTAAAACATAAAACCACATCTAACCAGAAGCTAGATAGATTATTTATTCCTAAACATAACCAAAAATCAAGAAACTAAAATAAAATTGGGTTGCCTCCCAATAAGCGTTATCGTTTAACGCCCCTAGCTAGGCATGATGACTTCAATGATGCTCACATAAAAGATAAGAATTGAAACATAAAGAGAGCATCATGAAGAATATGACTAGAACATCTAAGTCTAACCCACTTCCCATTCATAGGGATTTTTTGATCAAACAACTTATGGGAACAATAATCAACTAGCATAGGAAGTCAAAACAAGCATAACTTCAAAACTTTAAGCACATAGAGAGGAAACTTGGTATTATTTCAATTCCTACAAGCATAAATTCCTCCCTCGTAATAGTTTTAAGTAGCATCATGAATGAATTCAACAATATAACCAGCACATAAAGCATTCTTTTGATGATCTACTTGCATAGAAATTTTACTACTCTCCACATAAGCAAATTTATTCTCATCAATAGTAGTGGGAGCAAACTCAACAAAATAACTATCATGTGATTGAAAATTAAGATCACGATAGCAAGTTTCATGGTTATCATTATTCTTTATAGCATACGTGTCATCACAATAATCATCATAGATAGGAGGCATGCTTTCATCATAATAAATTTGCTCATCAAAACTTGGGGGACAAAAAACGGCATCGTCATCAAACATAGCTTCCCCAAGCTTGTGGCTTTGCATATCATTAGCATCATGGGTATTCAAGGAATTCATACTAACAACATTGCAATCATGCTCATCATTCAAAGATTTAGTGCCAAACATTCTACTGCATTCTTCTTCTAACACTTTGGCACAATTTTCCTTTCCATCATACTCACAAAAGATATTAAAAAGATGAAACGTATGAGGCAAACTCAACTCCATTTTTTTGTAGTTTTATTTTATAAACTAAACTAGTGCTAAAACAAGAAACTAAAAGGTTCGATTGCAAGATCTAAAGATATACCTTCAAGCACTCACCTCCCCGGCAACGGCGCCAGAAAAGAGCTTGATGTCTACTACACAACCTTCTTCTTGTAGACATTGTTGGGCCTCCAAGTGCAGAGGTTTGTAGGACAGTAGAAAATTTCCCTCAAGTGGATGACCTAAGGTTTATCAATCCGTGGGAGGCGTAGGATGAAGATGGTCTCTCTCAAACAACCCTGCAACCAAATAACAAAGAGTCTCTTGTGTCCCCAACACACCCAATACAATGGTAAATTGTATAGGTGCACTAGTTCGGCGAAGAGATGCTGATACAAGTGCAATATGGATGGTAGATATAGGTTTTTGTAATCTGAAAATATAAAAACAGCATGGTAACTAATGATAAAAGTGAGCACAAACGATGTTGCAATGCGTTGAAACAAGGCCTAGGGTTCATACTTTCACTACTGCCAGTACTCTCAACAATAATAACATAATTGGATCATATAACTATCCCTCAAGATGCAACAAAGAGTCACTCCAAAGTCACTAATAGCGGAGAACAAACAAAGAGATTATGGTAGGGTACGAAACCACCTCAAAGTTATCGTTTCTGATTGATCTATTCAAGAGTCCGTAGTAAAATAACATGAAGCTATTCTTTCCATTTAATCTATCATAGAGTTCGTGCTAGAATAACACCTTAAGACACAAATCAATCAAAACCCTAATGTCACCTAGATACTCCAATGTCACCTCAAGTATCCGTGGGTATGATTATATGATATGCATCTATTCAACCAACACAAAGAACTTCAAAGAGTGCCCCAAAGTTTCTACCGGAGAGTCAAGACGAAAACGTGTGCCAACCCCTATGCATAAGTTCATGAGAGGAACCCGCAAGTTGATCACCAAAACATACATCAAGTGGATCACGTGAATATCCCATTGTCACCACAGATAAGCACGGCAAGACATACATCAAGTGTTCTCAAATCCTTAAAGACTCAATCCAATAAGATAACTTCAAAGGAAAAACTCAATCCATTACAAGATAATAGAGGGGGAGAAACATCATAAAATCCAACTATAATAGCAAAGCTCGCGATACATCAAGATCGTACCACCTCAAGAACACGAGAGAGAGAGAGAGAGAGAGAGAGAGAGATCAAACACATAGCTACTAGTACGTACCCTCAGCCCCGAGGGTGAACTACTCCCTCCTCGTCATCGAGAGTGCCGGGCTGATGAAGATGGCCATCGGTGAGGGTTCCCCCCTCCGGCAGGGTGCTGGAACAGGGTCCCGATTGGCTTTTGGTGGCTACAGAGGCTTGTGGAGGCGGAACTCCCAATCTATTCTACTCTCCGATGTTTTTAGGGTATATGGATATATATATATAGGCGAAAGAAGTCGGTCAGGGGAGCCACGAGGGTGGGGGCGCGTCCAGGGGCAGGAGCGCCCCCTACCTCGTGGCCACCTCGAAGCTTCCTTGACTACAACTCCAAGTGTCTTGGTTCACGATCATTCCAAAAATCACGCTCCCGAAGGTTTCATTCCGTTTGGACTCCGTTTGATATTCCTTTTCTGCGAAACATTGAAACAAGGGAAAAAACAAAAACTAGCACTGGGCTCTGGGTTAATGGGTTAGCCCCAAAAATAATATAGAAGTGCTTAATAAAGCCCATAAACATCCAAAACACATAATATAATAGCAGGAATACTTCATAAATTATAGATACGTTGGAGACGTATCACGCTTTACACCAAATGACCTAAACGGCAGTGCCACAAATAAGTTGCACTATCATTATCAACTCTGCATCTTTTGGCTTCAATATTATGAATATGTGTGTCACTACTATCGAGATTCAACAAAAATAGACCACTCTTCAAGGGTGCATGACCATGAAAGATATTCCTCATATAAATAGAACAACCATTATTCTCTGATTTAAATGAATAACTGTCTCGCGTCAAACAAGATCCAGATATAATGTTCATGCTTAATGCCGGCACCAAATAACAATTATTCAGGTTTAAAACTAATCCCGGAGGTAGATGTAGAGGTAGCGTGCCGACTGCGATCACATCAACTTTGGAACCGTTTCCCACATGCATCGTCACCTCGTCCTTAGCCAATCTTCGCTTAATCCGTAGTCCATGTTTCGAGTTGCAAATATTAGCAACAGAACCAGTATCAAATACCCAGGTACTACTGCGAGCATTAGTAAGGTGCACATCAATAACATGTACATCACATATACCTTTGTTCACCTTGCCATCCTTCTTATCCGCCAAATACTTGGGGCAGTTCCGCTTCTAGTGACCAGTCCCTTTGAAGTAGAAGCACTCAGTCTCAGGCTTAGGTCCAGACTCGGGCTTCTTCACTTGAGCAGCAACTTGCTTGCCGTTCTTCTTGAAGTTCCCCTTCTTCCCTTTACCCTTTTTCTTGAAACTGGTGGTCTTGTTGACCATCAACACTTGATGCTCTTTCTTGATTTCTACCTCCGCAGCCTTTAGCATTGCGAAGAGCTTGGGAATCGTATTATCCATCCCTTGCATATTATAGTTCATCACGAAGCTCTTGTAGCTTGGTGGCAGTGATTGAAGAATTCTGTCAATGACACTATCATCAGGAAGATTAACTCCCAGTTGAATCAATTGATTGTTATATCCATACATTTTGAGTATATGCTCACTGACAGAACTATTCTCCTCCATTTTGTAGTTGTAACTTATTGGAGACTTCATATCTCTCAATCCAGGCATTTACTTGAAATATTAACTTCAACTCCTGGAACATCTCATATGCTCCATGACGTTCAAAATGCCGTTGAAGTCCCGGTTCTAAGCCGTAAAGCATGGCACACTAAACTATCGAGTAGTCATCAGCTTTGCTCTGCTAGACGTTCATGACATCTGGCGTTGCTCCTGCAGCTGGTTTGGTACCTAGCGGTGCTTCCAGGACGTAATTCTTCTGTGCAGCAATGAGGATAATACTCAAGTTACGGACCCAGTCCGTGTAGCTGCTACCATCATCTTTCAACTTAGCTTTCTCTAGGAACGCATTAGAATTCAACCAAACAACAGCACGGGCACTAGACATTCAAAATACTATCAGGTACTAAGTTCATGATAAATTAAAGTTCAATTAATCAAGTTACTTAAGAATGCCCACTTAGATAGACATCCCTCTAATCATCTAAGTGATCACGTGATCCAAATCAACTAAACCATGTCCGATCATCACGTGAGATAGAGTAGTTTTCAATGGTGAACATCACTATGTTGATCATATCTACTATATGATTCATGCTTGACCTTTCGGTCTCAGTGTTCCGAGGTCATACCTGCATATGCTAGGCTCGTCAAGTTTAACCCGAGTATTCTGCGTGAGCAAAACTGGCTTGCGCCTGTTGTATGTGAACATAGAGCTTATCACATTCGATCATCACGTGGTGTTTGGCAGGACGAACTTTCGCAACTGTGCATACTCAGGGAGAACACTTGTACCTTGAAATTTAGTGAGAGATCATCTTATAATGCTACTGTCGAACTAAGCAAAATAAGATGCATAAAGGATAAACATCACATGCAATCAATATAAGTGATATGATATGTCCATCATCATCTTGTGCCTTAGATCTCCATCTCCAAAGCACCGTCATGATCACCATCGTCACCGGCTTGACACCTTGATCCCCATCGAAGCATCGTTGTCGTCTCGCCAACTATTGCTTCTACGACTATCGCTACCGCTTAGTGATAAAGTAAAGCAATTACATGGCGTTTGCATTTCATACAATAAAGCGACAACCATATGGCTCCTGCCAGTTGCCGATAACTCTGTTACAAAATATGATCATCTCATACAATAAAATTTAGCATCATGTCTTGACCATATCACATCACAACATGCCCTGCAAAAACAAGTTAGACATCCTCTACTTTGTTGTTGCAAGTTTTACGTGGCTGCTATGGGCTGAGCAAGAACCGTTCTTACCTACGAATAAAAAACACAACGATTTTTCATCAAGTATGTGATGTTTTAACCTTCAAAAAGGACCGGGCGTAGCCACACTCGATTTACCTAAAGTTGGAGAAACTGATACCTGCCAGCCACCTGTGTGTGAAGCACATCGGTAGAACTAGTCTCGCGTAACCGTATGCGTAATGTCGGTGCGGGCCGCTTCATCCAACAATACTGCCGAATCAAAGTATGACATGCTGGTAAGAAATATGACTATTATCGCCCACAACTCACTTGTGTTCTACTCATGCATGTAACATCTACGCATAAACCTGGCTCGGATGCCACTGTTGGGGAACACAGTAATTTCAAAAAAAATCCTACACACATGCAAGATCATGGTGATGCATAGCAACGAGAGGGGAGAGTATTGTCCACGTACCCTCGTAGACCGAAAGCGGAAGCGTTATGACAACGCGGTTGATGTAGTCGTATGTCTTCACAATCCGACCGATCCTAGTATCGAAAGTACGGCACCTCTGCGATCTGCACACGTTCAGCTCGGTGATGTCCCATGAACTCTTGATCCAACTGAGTGTCGAGGGAGAGCTTCGTCAGCATGACGTCATGATGACGGTTATGATGAACCTACCGGTGCAGGGCTTTGCCTAAGCACTACAACGATATGACCGAGGTGGATTATGGTGGAGGGGGCCACCGAACACGGCTAAGACAATGTTTGTTGTTGTGTTCTAGGGTTCCCCCCTGCCCCCGTATATAAAGGAGCAAGGGGGAGGCCGGCCGGCCCTTGGGGCGCGCCAAGGAGGGGAGGAGTCCTCCTCCTAGTAGGAGTAGGACTCCCCCTTTCCTAGTCCAACTAGGAGGAGGAAGGGGGAGGAAGGAGAGGGAGAGAGGCAGGGAAAGAGGAGGCTCCGCCCCCTTCCTTGTCCAATTCGGGCTCCTTAAGGGGAGGGCACGGCCAGACCTATGGCCCCCTCCTCTCTCTCTCACAAGGCCCATGTTGGCCCATTAGTCCCCCCGGAGGTTCCGATAACCCCCCGGCACTCCGTTAATTATCCGGTGACCCCCGGAACTCATCCGGTGTCCGAATATAGTCATCCAATATATCAATCTTTATGTCTCGACCATTTCGAGACTCCTCGTCATGTCCGTGATCACATCCGGGACTCCGAACTATCTTCGGTACATCAAAACACATAAACTCATAATACCGATCGTCACTGAACGTTAAGCGTGCGGACCCTACGGGTTCGAGAACTATGTAGACATGACCGAGACTCATCTCCGGTCAATAACCAATAGAGGAACCTGGATGTTCATATTGGCTCCCACATATTCTACGAAGATCTTTATCAGTCAAACCGCATAACAATATATGCTGTTCCCTTTGTCATTGATATGTTACTTGCCCGAGATTCGATCATTGGTATCTCAATACCTAGTTCAATCTCGTTACTGGCAAGTCTCTTTACTCGTTCCGTAATGCATCATCCCGCAAATAACTCATTAGTAACATTGCTTGCAAGGCTTATAGTGATGTGCATTACCGAGAGGGCCCAGAGATACATCTCCGACAATCGGAGTGACAAATCCTAATCTCGATCTATGCCAACTCAACAAGTACCATCGGAGACACCTGTAGAGCACCTTTATAATCACCCAGTTACGTTGTGACGTTTGGTAGCACATAAAGTGTTCCTTCGGTATTCAGGAGTTGCATAATCTCATAGTCATAGGAACATGTATAAGTCATGAAGAAAGCAATAGCAATATACTAAACGATCAAGTGCTAAGATAACGGAATGGGTCAAGTCAATCACATCATTCTCTAATGATGTGATCCCGTTAATCAAATGACAACTCATGTCTATGGCTAGGGAACTTAACCATCTTTGATTCAATGAGCTAGTCAAGTAGAGGCATAATAGTGACACTTTGTTTGTCTATGTATTCACACATGTACTAAGTTTCCAGTTAATACAATTCCAGCATGAATAATAAAAATTTATCATGATATGAGGAAATATAAATAACAACTTTATTATTGCCTCTAGGGCATATTTCCTTCACTAGTTGCAACTCTAGTAGCAAAGTCATGTATATTATTATTCATTTTATCAAGCAATTCTATTTGTGGTTTAGCAACTTGTTCTAGCTGGGTTTGAACCACAGAAGCATGTTTTCCAACACCTCTAACATCATTTGAGATTCTAAATAACAAGTCACTCAAGCGAGCAATCATATCAGAATTATATTTCAAGTGTTTCATAACATTTGCATTGAAGTGACATTGTGAGGATTGTCATTATCATTAAACTTCATTAAAGAATTTACCTCTACCACCTTAGGCAGTGGTGGTGTGTTAAGCCCATGTATTTCTTCAATAGGAGGTAAATTTTTAACATCCTCTGCTTTAATACCTTTTTCCTTCATAGATTTCTTTGCCTCTTGCGTATCTTCAGAACCGAGATATAATATACCCCTCTTCTTCGGAGTGGGTTTGCACAAAGTTAAATATTTACTGTAAAGCAGCTTGTTTCTTATGAGCAGGGAAATATTTTTTAGAGAAGTAATAAATCATATCCTGGGAACTACGCACACAACCAAGAGAAAGAGTATTGTACCAATCTTTAGCATCACCCTTTAATGAGAACGGAAATCATTTGAGAATAAAGTAATAGCGAGTCTTCTCGTCATGAGTAAAAAGGGTGGCTATATCATTCAACTTAGTAAGATGTGCCACAACATTCTCAGTTTCATAACCATGGAAAGGATCAGATTCAACCAAAGTAATTAACTCTGGGTCGACAGAGAATTCATAATCCTTATCATCAATAAAGATAGGTGAAGTAGCAAACTTAGGATCATATTTCATTCTAGCATTCTGAGATTTTTCTTTATACTTGCATAATAATTTCCCTAGATCATCGCTCTCCCTACAAGCAAGAATATCTCTAGTTGTCTCCTCATTCATACCATAACCTTCCAGTACCTTAGGCAATTCATATCTAGGAGGGCTAGTTCTAGCAGGTGTTTCAGGAGTTTTAGTTTCAAGCTCATCATCAGATTCAATAACATCATGTTGTATTACTCTAGCAATTTTTTCATCAAGAAAATCACCAAGTGGAACATCATCATTATCAAGCAAGGTACTAGCATCATCATAATAATTATCCATAGCGGAATTAGCATCATCAATAACTTGCGACATATCAGAACTAATAGCATGTGGTGGTGTTGCAAGTTTACTTATAACATAAGGTGAATCTAAAGCAGAACTGGATGGCAGTTCCTTACCTCCCCTCGTCTTTGAGGGATAAATCTTAGTCTTAGCATCCTTCAGATTCTTCATAGTGATAAATTGATAATAATCCCAAGTGACATAACAAATATAGCTATGCTCCCCGGCAACGGCGCCAGAAAAAGGTCTTGATAACCCACAAGTATAGGGGGATCGCAATAGTTTTCGAGGGTAGAGTATTCAACCCAAATTTATAGATTCGACACAACTGGAGCCAAAGAATATTTGAAGGTATTAGCACCTGAGTTGTCAATTCAACCACACCTGGAGATTAGTTATCTGTAGCAAAGTGATCAGTAGCAAAATAGTATGATAGTTTTTATAATAGTAGCAGCAGTAACGATAACGGTAGCAGTGATAGCAGTAATTTTGTAGCAAGTGTAACAGTGATGATAGCAGTAGTAACTTAGCAAGAACAATATAAGATAGATTTGTAGGCACTGGATTGGTGACTTGTTGGATGATATTCATCATGAGCCATAAATAGTCATACGTGCTTATGGAAAGAACTTGCATGACATATTTTGTCCTACCCTCCCGTGGCAGCGGGGTCCTATTGGAAACTAAGGGATATTAAGGCCGCCTTTTAATAGAGAACCAGAACAAAGCATTAACACATAGTGAATACATGAACTCCTCAAACTACGGACATCACCGGGAGTGGTCCCGACTATTGTCACTCCGGGGTTGCCGGATCATAACACGTAGTAGGTGACTATAACTTGCAAGATCGGAACTAGAACATGGATATAATTGTGATAACATAAACGGTTCAGATCTGAGTTCATGGCACCCGGGCCCAAAGTGACAAGAATTAAGCACGGCAAAGTCATAGCAACATCAACCTTAGAACATAGTGGATACTAGGGATCAAGACCTAACAAAACTAACTCGATTACATGATGAATCTCATCCAACTCCTCTCCGACCAGCGAGCCTACGAAGGAATTACTCACTCCCGATGGGGAGCATCATGGAATTGGCGATGAAGAAGGGTTGGTCATGACAAAGAACGAAGATCCCCCTCTCTGAAGCCCCAAACGGACTCCAGATCTGGCCTCCCGATGAAGAACAGGAGGTGACGGTGGCTCCGTCTCGTGGATCGCATTTTTTCTCTCTGATTTTTTCTGGAAAAATAGGTATTTATGGAGTTGGAATCAGGGTCTGCGGGGCCACCAAGTGGGGACAACCCACGAGGGCGCGCCAGGAGGGAGGCACGCCCTGGTGGGTTGTGCCCACCCAGGTGCCCCACTCCAGTGGGTCTTGGCTCCAAAAATTCTTATTTATTGTATAAAAAATCCTCGCAAAGTTTTGTTCCATTCCGAGAACTTTTATTTCTGCACAAAAACAACACCATGGTAATTCTGCTGAAAACAACGTCAGTCCGGGTTAGTTTCATTCAAATCATGCAAATTAGAGTCCAAAAAAGAGGAAAATTGTTAGGAAAAGTAGATACGTTGGAGACGTATCAGTGTCAAAACCGGCCGATCTCGGGTAGGGGGTCCCGAACTATGCGTCTGAGGAACACGATATTTACCCAGGTTCGGGCCCTCTTAATGGAGGTAAAACCCTACGTCCTGCTAGATTTTATTTGATGAGTATAGGGGTTACAAGAGTCGATCTACCCCGAGATCGTAATGGCTAAACCCTATATGTCTAGCCTATATGAATTCTGATAGCCTCTAAGGACTAAACCCTCCCGTTTATATACATAACGAAGGGGCCTAGGGTTATACATAGTCGGTTTGCAGAAGAAGGAAATTACATATCCGGGCGCCAATCTTGCCATCCACGCATAGGAGAGTCCTATCCGGACACGGGGGAAGGTCTTCTACCTTGTATCTTCACGGCCCATCAGTCCGGCCCATATCACACAGCCCAGACACTCGAGGACCCCCTAATCCAGGACTCCCTCACTGGGAGATCGGATTATAGGGTCGATACATATACTATCAAGAGGTGTTATCAGATTGCTCAAATATTTTCACGTGTTTCGTCCTCCATTTTGACTAATCTTGGTTGGTTCTATATATGAGTACTTTTAACTTGTTTTTATATCTTCAAAGGAGGCAAGATGATCAAAAGCAGAGGCCATAGAGAAAGATATGCATCCTCTTGTAGGATGTTTTTGTTGTTTATGTGCATTGGGAGTTCCAGACCAGCCTTCGGGTGGACCTAGGGGCTAGTCCAAATTTTGTACGGACCTTCGTGAGATGGACATCCAGGAGGATCCAACAACTCTGGTTTACTCATTTCACCTAGATGTTTGGTTTGAAACCTTCAGACGGAACTTTGGGGCCCAGCGGGCAGATTTGGTTGCTCCCTATATAAAGGGTCCTTCTTAAGTATCCATGAATCTAGGAGTCATGTGTTGACCTCCTTCATTGTTCCCCTTTACTCACATCCCTCCATTCCAAAAATTGCTTTGGCTGAGGTTTCAGAGAGAGAGAGAGAGAGAGAGAGAGAGATTTGTTTCTATTTGAATATTTTTGGCTCTTTGCATCGATTTTTTCAAGTGGGACTCTGAGAGTTTTTTACTCTTGGAGGCCACCGTCTGGTGTATGGTTCGGTGATCTCTAGGTGGATTTTTTAAAGTGACACGAGTTGCTCCTTTGTGGACATTGTGAAGTGGTTGTGGAGCTTGAGAGAGAGAAAGAGAGGGAGAGAGGTTTGTTTCTATTTGAATATTTTTGGCTCTTTGCATCGATTTGTTCAAGTGGGACTCTGAGAGTTTTTTACTCTTGGAGGCCATCGTCTGGTGTATGGTTCAGTGATCTCTTGGTGGAGTTTTTTAAGTGGCACGAGTTGCTCTTTTGTGGATACTGTGAAGTGGTTGTGGAGCTTGTCAATGTTGTCATCTCCGGACTGAAGGAAGAATCTAGTCATGGTGAAGGGAGCCCATACTTGGTTTGTTGGGGCTCTCAGAGAATATGGTGACACGAAGGGTCCTTGGTGGTCCTCTGCCTCTCAAGTGGAGAGTAGAGTATTAGTGAATACTTGAAGTCTAGTAAAAAATATTTTATCCCTTGTCACATTTAATTTCCATAATTATACTTGATACTCCCTTCGTTCACAGATGTAAGATGTTTTGGCAGTTTAATAGAGGGTGTACCATTGATAAAACTTATGCTTGCTAGTTTCCTTTAGGTGGTTATCTTGTTTACCTTAAGTAGCTCGCACACTTCGCAAGCCTAGCATATTCATGATTTATGCATGAAAAGTATCCACCTAATTTATTTTCTATTTAGGATAACACACATTCCTAAGATTTTCAAAACACCTATTATTCCCCCTTCTATGCGACATCCAGGACCTTCTAGTATCCAAATAATGTGAAAAGCAATAGAAATCAAAATAAAGCATCCATGTAGTCAAATCAAGAAATAGGGAGGTCATGGATATTAGGAGAGGAATATGTCACATGAGACATATAGTAAAAGGAAAATGGTGATGATATGTCAATGATTATAGTATTGGTTAATTGCTTTGCGGGAGTGCTATCTTCTCTTCCTTCTTTCACCCAAAAATTCTCTACTCATCCAAGTAGTTGGGGTTGATTTGATCTCTGTCTATCGTCTAACTTGTTTAATGTGCCATGTGAAATCTCTTTAAAGAAAAAAATACATGGACATAAAAGGAATATAAATGCAAATGAAGTATCTACTTGTAATTTGGTACACTATGAAATCCTTATTTCTGAGTTTATGATCTTGAATTTTGTTACTTACTCCCTCTATCCGGGTTTATTAGACCTCGTCCTATTTTGGATCAAACTTTCACCATCTATTTGATTAATAAAATATAAATGACATGCTACAAAAAGTGTATTATTCAATTTATATTTAAGAGATGTTTCCAATAGTACATTTTTTGTGACACATAGTTTCCATTATGTTAGATAAATCTATGGTCAAACTTTAGTCCAAAATAAAAGGGGTCCTAATAAACTTGATCCAAGGGAGTGATATGGTACTAATAGCTTGTCGACAAAGAGTATCAACTAAAGAGGAGAGGTGAATAGGTGGATTCATGTAATTAAAGGGTTCACTAAATACAAGCCATCTAACTGGATAACCCTGCATGATGCAATAATTTAACGATTCTATAAGCACAACAAAAGATAGGCTTACTACAGATAAGAAATATGGTCAACTGTAGAGAGCTCGAACAAAGATATATCTAGAATCCAAATCCTTAGGGGATTCTATTTCATAGTTGGGTGAATTTCACTAAGATCTAGCCTTATTCTACTTGAGTTTGGGTCACAATTCAATGTCTGAGCTCTGGCCTCTTTGAGTCGTGTAATTTTAAACATAAGAATAGAAAAATATATGAATTGTATAGGAATCCACATGTAAAACAAAGGATTGAAAAACCATAAGAAAATTTGAAATGAATTGTTTGAATCGTAGAATCACAAAAAAAATACATGAATTTAAGTAGCGTCGATCCATCACCAGCTAGAGTTAGTCACATGTGCATCTTGCTTTGCCTCGATCATACGCGTAGGAATAAAAGAAATTGATGCTACATGTATTACATTTTTTGCTTTGAAATATCATGCAATGAAAATCCTTGTGATTTTCCTTTGCTTCACTCCAATGAGTCAAATTATGCTACAGTGAGAAAATGCATATGAGTTCTAATCCTCTATTTTTTTTATTCCAAATCAAAGAGAGTCTAATAGTATGATCACGAGGCAATCTTCCCCCTCCAACAAACTTCCCATGGAAAGTTCATGAGCTTGGATGCTCTCGAACAACTTTAGGCATTTAGGAGTCCTCCCATCTATGGTTGATGAAGAACTCATCGTTGAACATTGTCTTGGTTAGATCCGTGATTTGGTATCGAATCTCACTTCTACCCACTTAAAGGAAGCTTGTGCCCTTATTGGAGGAGTTGGAGCTAAAACTTGGCGGAACCGTCGGTAAGTCTCTATGATATTTTCCCGACTAAATCAATAATTTATATATCTTCCAGGAAATAGGAGGCTGAAATATAAAACATATAATAGGGAACACCAGAAAAGTATATGAATTGAGGTTCACAATTGTATTGCTAAGCCCCAAGCAAGCATGGACAACCGTTGTATGAGATTTTAATTTCCATTTATCAATATTTACATATGTTTGACATTGGTTGTTCTAACCATAATTTATATTGTGGACCTTCTTGGGATATTCTCCTCATGTGGGTATAAAAGATATGAATTTGAAGCCTTTTAGACAGCTCAATCATGTTCAAGAACCCATCACCCATTAGAGTTGTGGCCTTGGGGCATTTTGGACTTTGCACATGAAAGAAAGAGATGTTTAGCCTCCCATCCAGCAGCCAACGAGAGGCGTGACCCAAATTTTAGGTTAGCGTCCATTGTGAAAAGAAAAAATAAAACCAAATGAGAAAGGAAGGATCGACGGGGAAAACATGATAGTAAGCAAAGGGAGCTACTACGAGGTTGTGAAGTTCAGACCCACTGCCATATCTCGATCAAGCTGCGGCCTCATAATCTTTGGAGAGAATAAGCTATTGAAAATATTGAAATACTCCCTCCGGTCTTTTTTACTCCGCATATTAGATTTGTGTCAAGTCAAACTTTGCAAAGTTTGACCAAATTTATATTAAAAAATATCAAGATGTACAACACCAAATATATATACTATGAAACTAAATTTCACGATGATTCTAACAATATTGATTTGGCATTGTGAATGTTAATACTTTTTTCCATAAGTTTGGTCAAAGTAGAAATACTTTGACTTCGTACAAAGATTATATACAGACTAAAAAGGACCGGAGGAAGTATTTCAATCCCTAACTCGTTCAATCCAAAAGCTTCACGTTGTTATTGAAAATATCGAAATATTGATTATTTAGATTTGGTAGTAATATCTAGAGAATAAGCTTTTGTATCTCATGTTTGATAATAGTAGGATAACGATTTGAGTGGCTTCCTTCCGTGCCTTTGCCACCACCACGCCCCCCCCCCCCCCCCCCCCCCGCCCCCAAAAAAAATTCGGTGTCTATGTGTTGATGTTACTACTGCACTTTAGAGTGTGATTCTGTTGACCTGAGACAATATATGAGGTGTTATCTTAGGTGTCTCTAGGGCCATTTCCTCTTTATGTTGATGCATACATTTTCTTCCATGTTACCCAACGATCTTTGAATTAATACTATACAAAATGGCGATAAAATTATACATGCAGTTTTTACGTGAAGTGAGTGCTAATTTCCAACAGATCTCCAATTTAAAATTTTGTACCTATAGTTACATTGTGAGATGTATCCATCCGATTACGGATCACGAATTGTTCACCATTTTTTAGGAACTCATATCGGTTGTTCACCATTTATGTGACTTGTGGCTTGCCCACGCTCCAAAGAGTCCTGGCTCCGCCACCAAGCAGGCCTTCAGGCGGGGTAGTTCACCTTGGACTCGTAGCACTTCCCAGCATTCCACCCGGCGGGGACGACATTATTGGCGACGAGTACCTTGCCGGAACTCGAGGTGAGCCGGAAGGAGAATGGGGCTTCCAGAGGCTTCCCGGACTTGGAGTCCATGCACCACAGGGCGCCCCACGACTGCCGCATCTTTTCCCACTTGGCGTAGCCTTTTTTGCCGCCGGCCTCCATGACTTCCACGGAGTTGAGGTCTCCGTCGCCGGCCTCGTATTCGACCAGCATGGCGAGGTAGAATGGGTTGGCGCCCGAGTCCATCTTGAAGCTAATCTTCTTGCCATGGTACTTGCACGGCACCCTGATGAAAGAAAAGTAATAAAAAATCAACATCGTCTGTTGCTCGCCCTATCACAGCACATACGTCCATGTGCAGAACGTTAATCGGACGAGATCGATCTGTAAGACAAAACTCGAATGCGTTTTTCACCTCTCGAATTCGATATTGAGGACTCCGGCGTTACGCAGTTTATCGGCCATCCCGGGCTTGGCCATGGCGCCGAAGGCGGTGCCGCTCATGTCGAAGTGCGGCCTCTTCTGACACTGCGCGTCGGGGCACTGGTCGGTGATGACGACGGTCACGTGCTTGCCGGAGCATTCCGGGTTCTCTTTGCACCTGACCTGTAGGGCATTTGATTAATTAGCACACCAACATAATCTGAACGTCAAACGTGGCACATGGAACAAACGACTGCGTCGTCACCTGATAGCATGAACCGCAGCCTTTGCCGTTCTTGAAGATGCCCGCTCCGCCGGCGGCGATCAACGACGAGAATGGGTCCTGGCCGACATCGCTTTTATAACCACACGCGCCACCTGCGTATCGCATTGGCGTAGTAGGGTGAGTTTTCCCTGCGTTCTCGTCAGTTATCGTGTGTCAGAGTCATATCCATGAATGTACCTTCGCTGCCGTCGCCGTTAGGGCCGCCGTACCACGTCGCGCCCCCGTTCGCCCAACCGTGCGTCGCCCTTGGGAAAGATAGGATTGACAGGACGGCGAAGGTGGCAGATAGGAATATGCCTCGACTGCAAGCCATTCTTTGTCTTGGTTGACGGAATGAAGAGAAGATACTATTTGATGGCATGTATATATAGGTACCGTTTTACAGTAACGACTGGTTAACTTGCAAATCTATATATAGGGATTATTTGGGTGGTACATATAGAACAGTTTTAATTATAGGAGGACTATTGACATGAGAACGTGGCGCAACTATAGTTAGTTTTTGGTTGTGTCTATGTGCATCTCGAACGCCGACCACTAAATCGGACACCGCATTTGTCCGAAGACGGGAAAGGACTAGTCTACGGACACGGATGCGTCGGTCATCCAAAGCTGCCTGCATATGTCCCGTTACATTTGGAAATTTCAATGAAAATGAACAAATTTGATGCAAATTTGAACGCATCAGACAATATTCATTCATACTTGGATAATTTTTACATAAAACCGAATGCCTTTCATTTAAATTGGAGCAAATTCATTACATTTATACATATTTCAACTAGACGGGACTCTAGACCTAGCCTAAAACGGCCACCGGTGCCCATTCTTCATCTCCGGCCGGCCACGAGCCCCGAAAAATGAAGCCGTGCCTCCTCCGCGTTCATGAGTGCTGGGAAGTGAAGCTATCCACCTCCTTCCGCGCAAGCGGCTAATCGGCCGACGATGTTGAGGCGACCAAGCTTGGCTTCGACGGGAGGGGAGGAGTGGTGGCCTTCATGGTATACAAGCGTCGGCGACCTTCCATGCGCTACTCTTCCTCGTTGTCGGCGGCGCTCGTGGACAAGCTAGATTCGTGGTCGTGGCAGTGGGGCGCGGCCGAGCTGGCGACCTCGTCTTCATCCTCACTCTTGCTAAACATCTCATCCGCCGCCTCGTCCATCTCCTTGTATGCGACCTCTAAATCCGCCTAATACTAGCGGTAGCGGTAGCGCCAGCACTCGCAGCGGATGTCGCGGGCGGAGCGGTAGGACCTGATCAGCGCTTGCTGCTCGGGCACGTCCATGTCAGGTGCAATAGTCGTGCTGGCGGCAAGTAGCTCTTCCGCGTGCCGGTGCTCAACGAGGAGACGGAGATTGTAGGCATGGTCGGCCCGCGCCTATCCAAATGCGGCCTCCCACTCCTTCAGCACCATGTCCATGTAGTGAGCACGGGCCTCGCCCATGGTGATGTTGGCATTGGCCGGCACGATTGGTGGCACCGGCTCATCGTCGGTCGCCTCTGCCATTGGCACATCCGCAGCGCCAGCCTCCGGTGAGATCGTGTCTGGCGCCCTGCCAACTAGCCATAATGGCGGCGATCTCCCCCTTTTGTTCGGACAAGAGGCCGTCCCACAAGACTTTGGAGCTCTAGTAGGGCATGGCAGGTGTTGTGCAGAGAGTAGATAGAGAGCAGAGGACGGTGGATGGATGTGGCTCTATTGCCAGCCTGCAGGGTTAAATAGAGGGTGGTGGGCAGGCCAGGCGGCGAGGTCCTTAATGGTGGGCGGCACACGGACAGACGGGTGGCGCTGTAGTAGGTTCCTCGGCAACCGCATACATTTAATGGAGGGAGGCGGATGGACTGGTGCCATTTGAATGCAAAGAGACGAGGTGTGCACCAGGAAGTGGCGCAGCGGCGCTCTCGGCCGACACGCCGCTTCAATGCAGGCTCTAGTGATAGGTCACGTCTGCTCTGGGCCGGCATGAATGTGGCAGTGATACTTTGGAGCGGCGCTGACCAAAGTACGGCAGGAAAGCACGCAAGTGCGGGTGAAAGCACAAGTGCTCCCTGGGTGATTTTGGTAATTAATATCAACATATCTCTTGTTGGACTAATGCTTCTACCTAGTATGTTTCAGATAAGTTCAACAATGGAGTGGCATGGACAAGAGGATGTGGAACCCCTTCAAGATGCTAAGGACAAAGGATTGGCTCAAGCTCAAAGCACAAGACTCTACTTTTTCTATTTTAGTGATCCAAGATCACATTGAGTCTATAGGAAAAGCCAATACTATTAAGAAGGGACGAGGTGTTGCTTAATGGCTTGCTTGCTCAAAATGCTTAGTGATATGCTCCAAAGCCCTCAACCACTTTCTCACTTCCACATATGTCCTAATCCAAAAAGTCCAAATCGGCCCCACCGAAATTTCATATCCGGAGCCACCGAGTTCAGTTGTCATAGCCACTGCCAGAAACCCCAATCAATTCGGTCTCACCAATAGGGATCTCGGTCCCACCGAGATGGGGTTGTAATCTCTCTGTTTCCTCTTCGTAACGTTTCGGTCAAACCGAGATGAGTGATCGGTCCCACCGAGATTGCAATGCAAACTCTCTGTTTCCCTTTCTCAACGTTTTGGTCCAACCGAGATGAGCGAACAAGTCCCACCAAATTTGCCTGACCAACTCTCTGTTTGACTATTACCAAAATCGGTCTCACCAAGTTAGTGTAATCGGGCTGACCGAGATTACTTTATGCCCTAACCCTAGTGACATCAGTCCCACCGAGTTGATCCAGTCGGTCCCATCGAGAATCCTAACGTTCACATTTTGAACTAAATCGGTCCGACCGAGTTTCATGATTCGGTCCCACCGAGTTTGGTGATTTGTGTGTAACGGTTAGATTTTGTGTGGAGGCTATATATACCCATCCACCCACTCTTCATTCGTGGAGAGAGCCATCAGAACATGCCTACACTTCCAATGCATATTTTCTGAGAGAGAACCACCTACACTTGTGTTGAGGTCAAGATATTCCATTCCAACCACATGAATCTTGATCTCTAGCCTTCCCCAAGTTGCTTTCCACTCAAATCTTCTTTCTACCAAATCCAATCCTATGATAGAGAGTTGAGTGTTGGGGAGACTATCATTTGAAGCACAAGAGCAAGGAGTTCATCATCAACACACCATTTGTTACTTCTTGGAGAGTGGTGTCTCCTAGATTGGCTAGGTGTCACTTGGGAGCCTCCGTCAAGATTGTGGAGTTGAACCAAGGAGTTTGTAAGGGCAAGGAGATCGCCTACTTCGTGAAGATCTACCCGAGTGAGGCAAGTACTTCGTGGGCGACGGCCATGGTGGGATAGACAAGGTTACTTCTTCGTGGACCCTTCGTGGGTGGAGCCCTCGTGGACATGCGCAACTGTTACCCTTCATGGGTTGAAGTCTCCATCAAGGTGGATGTACGATAGCACCACCTATCGGAACCACGGATAAAAAATCTCCGTGTCTCCAAATTGCGTTTGCACACTCCAATCCCATCCTTTTACATTCTTGCAACTTGCATGCCTTACTTTCCGCTACTCATATACTCGTTGTATGCTCGCATGCTTACTTGATTTGTATTGTGAATGTTTAAACTTGTGCTAATACTCCACTTCAACTAAAGAAATTAAAAACTGCAACTTTTCTTGATTAGAGTCTATTCACCCCCTCCCCCCCTAGACACTTCTTCTTGATCCTTTCAATTGGTATCAGGGCATTGGTCTCCATTGCCTTGGTTTAAACACCTTTGGAGGAAGATGGATGTGTCTACTTTGGGGAGTCTTAGACGTAGAGTGCCTATTCTTGATGGAGAATATTTTCATGAGTGGAAAAATGAAATGCTTGATATTTTCAATGAATATCATTTGAACAAGTACATTAATAGCCCTTGTGCACCTCATATTGATCCTTTGCATCCCACACCCGAAGAGGATCTTGACATGATTCGCAATCTTAGAACTATCAATCTTATCATAAGAGGATTGCCCAAAAATTTGGTTGCTAGTTTGCCTACTCTTGATTGTGCCTATACTATATGGAGATTTCTTGAGGAACGATTTCCAGATTATTCCTTGAAAAGTTTAGACGAAATTCTCCATAAGTCTATTGCCATGAGTAAGATGAATTCTAGTGATCCTAGCTTTGGTGATTGTCTATTTGAGCTTACAAATCTCATGCGTGCCATAGGAGATGTTGGGATCATTAGCAATATCATTTCCGAAGCTATTAGAATCCATAAAGACAACCATAGAAGTGATCATTTATCTAATGAATTACCCTCTCTAGGAACTGATGAATCACAAGATGATGTTGAACATGGATACTATGATGAGGATGATGATGATAGTGACTATGATCTTGATGATGCAATGAGACACTTTGGTCTTATGGCAAATCTTCGTTGCTACATGGCTGGAGGAAAGGAATGGGTCCTTGATAGTGGATGTACTGATCATGTGACTGGAGATAAAGATATGTTCCGTGAGTTTGCTGAAAACGACGGCCCTCGAAAATATGTCACTTTTGGTGATAATTCAAACGGTAAGGTGGTTGGCCTCGGTAAGGTGGCCATCTCACATGATAGCTCCATACAAAATGTCATGCTCGTTGAATCTCTTGGGTACAATTTACTTTCAGTTTCTAGACTTGCTGATTTCGGTTTCAATGTCCTATTCACTGAAGTATATTGCCAAGTGTTTCGTAGAGACAATTGTAAAATGGTCTTTATCGGTATACGTAGAGGTGATCTTTACATTGTTGATTTCACTAAAAAGGCTCAACCTAGAACTTGCTTAATTGCTAAATCTTCTAAGGGTTGGTTGTGGCATAGAAGGCTAGGTCATGTGGGTATGCGAAATCTTGATAAGCTTATTAAAGGTGATCATATCCTTGGAGTAAAAGATGTCATATTTGACAAGGATAGACTTTGTAGTGCTTGTCAGGCAGGAAAAAAAGTTGGAGGAAGTCATCGCGCGAAGAACATCATGACCACGAGAAGACCACTCAAGCTACTTCACATGGATCTCTTTGGTCCAAATGCCTACAAGAGTCTCGGTGGTAACTCGTTCGGACTAGTCATAGTTGATGATTTTTCAAGATTTACGTGGGTGTTCTTTCTTGATGACAAATCGCAGGTCCAAAAGATCTTCAAAAACTTCGCTAGGAAGGCTCAAAATCAATTTGACGTGAAGATCAAGAAGGTTCAGAGCGACAACGGAAGGGAGTTCAAGAACACAAATGTGGATACCTTTCTTGATGAAGAGGAGATTTCACATGAGTTCTCGGCTACGTACACACATCAACAAAATGGAGTCATTAAGAGGAAGAACCAAACTCTTATTGAGATGGCAAGAACGATGCTTGATGAGTACAAGACTCCAGAACACTTTTGGGCGGAAGCGATTGAGACAGCTTGTCATGCAACAAATCGCTTGTATCTTCACAAGCTACTCGGCAAGACGGCATACGAGCTTCTCACCGGTAACAAACCCCAAGTTGGATACTTTCGAGTATTTGGCTCAAAATTCTACATTCTTGATAAGCATTGCCATTCTAAATTTGCTCCTAAATCTCATGAAGGTTTCCTACTTGGTTATGGCTCAAACTCTCACACTTACCGTGTCTATAACAATTTCACCCGAAAGGTTGAAGAGACGGTAGATGTGAAGTTGGATGAATCTAACGGCTCGCATGTAGAGCAATTGCCAATTGATGTAGGAGACAAAGACCCTTCGGAAGCAAACCGAGACTTGTCTATTGGCAAGATTCGTCCAACGGAGGTGAAGGAGAGTACCTCGTCCGTCCAAGTGGAAGCTTCTACCTCACCACGAGGCGAACCAAGAATTGATACGGAAGCATCCACAAGTGGGACACATCAAGACGAGGAAAACGAGGAAGCACACCAAGATGAACATAAACAACCTCCTTCTCCACCACGACAAGAGAATGACAACGTCAACAATGAAGAAGGCCAAGAAGAAGAACAATATGAAGAAGATGTTCCACCCCGAGCCAAGCCAAAACTTCCACGAGTTCGAGCAAGAATCGCCAAAGATCATACTGTCGAGCAAATCTACAATGATATCCAAACCGGGAGAATAACTCGCTCTAAAACTCGTTTGGCTAATTTTTGTGAACATTACTCATTCATCTCTAGCATTGAACCTATGAAGGTTGAAGAAGCATTGGAAGATCCGGATTGGATAAATGCTATGCATGAAGAGCTACACAACTTTGAGAGAAATCAAGTATGGACATTGGTCGAGAAGCCCGACAACAACCACAACATCATTAGTACCAAATGGGTGTTTCGCAACAAGCAAGATGAAGATGGTCAAGTCGTCCGCAACAAAGCACGTCTAGTCGCCCAAGGCTACACTCAAGTCGAAGGTATGGACTATGGTGAGACATATGCTCCCGTTGCTAGACTTGAGTCCATTCTTATCTTACTTGCTTATGCTAATCACCATGATATCACCTTGTACCAAATGGACATTAAAAGTGCTTTTCTAAATGGTGAGATTGAGGAGGAAGTTTAGGTTAAGCAAACTCCCGGCTTTGTCAATCCTAAGAAACCTAATCATGTCTACAAACTGCACAAAGCCCTTTATGGTCTTAAACAAGCTCCTAGAGCATGGTATAAATGCTTGACCAAGTTCCTTATTAAAAAAAGGCTTTGAAATTGGTAAAATTGATTCTACTCTTTTTACTAAAAGGGTTAATGGAGAACTATTTGTGTGTCAAATTTATGTTGATGATATTATATTTGGTTCGACTAACCCTCATTTTAGTGAGTAGTTTGGAAAGCTAATGTCGGAGAAGTTTGAGATGTCTATGATGAGTGAACTCAAATTCTTTCTCGGTTTGCAAATCAAGCAAACTAAGGAAGGTACCTATGTCTCTCAAACAAAGTACACCAAGGACTTATTCAAGTAGTTCAATATGCAAGAATGCAAAGGTATGACTACACCCATGCCGACATCTTGATTTGACCAAAGATGGTGAACAGTTGATCAAAAATTTTACCGCTCTATGATTGGTTCATTGTTATATCTATGTGCCTCTCGCCCCGATATTATGCTAAGTGTGTGCATGTGTGCACGATATCAAGTGGCACCTAAAGAATGTCATCTTAAGGCTGTGAAAAGGATACTGAGATACTTAATACATACACCAAATTTTGGCATTTGGTATCCTAAGAGGTCTTCCTTTGATCTTGTTGGCTACTTCGATTCGGATTATGCCGGAGACAAGGTGGATAGAAAGTCCACTTCGGGTACTTGTCAATTTCTTGGTAGATCTCTTGTGTCTTCGTCCTCCAAGAAACAAAACTCGGTATCCTTATCCACTGCCGAAGCGGAATACATTGCCGCTGGTTCATATTGTGCTCAATTACTTTGGATGACCCAAACTCTTAAAGATTATGGGATATATGTGAAACATGTTCCATTGTTATGTGACAATGAAAGTGCTATTAAGATTGCTCACAATCCCGTGCAACATTCTCGAACTAAACATATTGAAGTTCGTCATCATTTCATTCAAGACCATGTTGCCAAAGGGGACATGAATCTTAAGCATGTTTGCACCAATAAGCAATTAGCAGATATATTTACCAAACCGCTTGATGAGAAAGTCTTTTGCCATTTGATAGGTGAATTGAACATCATTGATGCTTCAAACTTGGAGTAGGAACTCCATTTGGATACATGCAAGGCATGAACCTTTGACTATTCCTTGATATTTCTTTCATGATGCTATCTATATGTCTTGGATACTTTTGCACCCTTGCATGCTATCTAACCCTTGTAAGTACTTGGATGAATCTAAATCCATGAGATTGCAACTCACTCACATCTTGAGCAATCTCTACATCACCAAGTCTCTATACAATGGTGGTTGAAGTCAAGGAAGCACAAAACCCCTCAAATATATCCTTTGACTCATTCTATGTTAAATTTTATGATTTTCATTTTGGATAGACAAGTTCTCTTCCTTGCAAAGCTAACCCATGTAGGAAGATGAACTCAAACTCCAAGTGGTGCTCCTAACTCTTGATGAGCTACATCAACCTTGAGCAAACCACACAAGTTTGACTACATGATCAAGATCAACACCACCACCCAAGGTGTGCTATTCTATCTCAGAGAAGCTTTACTCCAAGTCATGGTATAAATCAACTCAACAAGATGTGAATACATCAAGAAGCTTAAACGAAAAATGGTAACCCCATTTTGAGCTTAAACAATGAGTATGACCAAAGATCAAGTGATCTCACTTGACTCCTAAGTCAATATTCTCTAACATAGGTGACTTTGTCACCGCCCAATTCTAGATGAAGTTCTCTTGTGTTTCCTCTTGCATTTGTCTCATGCATTTGAGTTTCCTCTTTCAAAAAAAACTTCATCTAGATCTTTTCTTCTCTTTTCTGTTCTGCATTTTCTGCATCCAATTCATTGCAATTCTTTCAGCTAATTCCTTGCAAATCCTTGTGAGATCTTAAAGTGCCTAGTGAGATGAGGTGACAAGTGTTTTACTGTGATGAACTTGGTCACACCGGTCTGTTTTCTTTGGCCCAACCGAATTCTCTCGGTGCCACCGAAGCACACAACTCGGTGCTACCGATTTCACTACAGAAAAGACAACTTGCCACTTATTTCTGCAGTCTTTTTGCTCCAGCTCCACTCAATGACTCTTGTTCTCTACCAGCATCACAGTCGCTTTGCTTTGTGACTCAAGGACCAAACCCTTTTGCAATAAAACAAAAATCCAGAAGAGCCCTTCTTGGAAATTGATGTCAAAGGGGGAGAGAGGGGTCACATCAAAGCTCTATGCTTAATCATTTCTATACGGGGAGAGGACACTCAGGGGGAGTGTGTGTAAGAAACCTCAGACCTCAGATGCTTGGTGTTCAAGAGGAGAGAAATTACATGTTTTTAAGAGGGGAAAGACATGTTCATATTTGATCATATTTGATTACTTGCATTATTTATATTGTTCTTTTCTTTTGCTCTGATTTTCTGTTCCCTATCTTCTCCCATATCCCATGCAAGATTCAGGGGGAGCAAGACATCTAAGGGAAGGAAATCTCTGATTTTATTGCATATCTTTACCTTTGGGGACATGTCTATACCCAATGGGGTACTCAGTACTCACTCTATACATGTCATCCCAGTCTTGGTTCTCTTGTGGTTTCTTTTGTTTGCTCTGGCTACTAGGTGTATCTGTGTTGTCTAACCTTGTTTACTCAGGTTCATTCCTTCCTAAGCTAACTCAAGACCACAAGGTAAGTATATGCATCACAGTCATGTGTATGAGGATTTCTTGCTGATGTACATATTGTTTGCAAGAAGGACTCATGGGCATGAAGGTACATTTCCTATATTCACATCATTTGCTCTGATGCATATAGCCAAGATACATGTAACACATGGCTTAGTCTGTCATGCTTATGCATTCACATGTTCCTATGTTTCATATTTACATGATTGCATACATAAAGGGGGAGCCTACGCATGTTACAAGTCTTTCCAAAGCTTTGCTTATTTCTCTCTATATCTTTACCTAAAGCTTTGATGTATGTTGTCAACAATTACCAAAAAGGGGGAGATTGAAAGCACAAGTGCTTCCTGGGTGATTTTGGTAATTAATGTCAACATATCTCTTGTTGGACTAATGCTTCTACCTAGTATGTTTCAGATAAGTTCAACAATGGATTGGCATGGACAAGAGGATGTGGAACCCCTTCAAGATGCTAAGGACAAAGGATTGGCTCAATATCAAAGCAAAAGACTCTACTTTTTATATTTTAGTGATCCAAGATCACATTGAGTCTATAGGAAAAGCCAATACTATTAAGAAGGGATGAGGTGTTTCTTAATGGCTTGCTTGCTCAAAATGCTTAGTGATATGCTCCAAAGCCCTCAACCACTTTATCACTTCCACATATGTCCTAATCCAAAAAGTCCAACACGGCCCCGCCGAAATTTCATATCCGGAGCCACCGAGTTCAGTTGTCATAGCCACTGCCAGAAACCCTAATCAATTTGGTCTCACCGATAGGGCTCTCGGTCCCACCGAGATGGGGTTGTAATCTCTCTGTTTCCTCTTCGTAACGTTTCGGTCAAATCGAGATGAGCGATCGGTCCCACCGAGATTGCAATGCAAACTCTCTGTTTCCCTTTTGTAACGTTTCGGTCCAATCGAGATGAGCGAACCGGTCCCACCAAGTTTGCCTGACCAACTCTTTGTTTGACTATTACCAAAATCAGTCTCGCCGAGTTTGTGTAATCGGTCTCACCGAGATTACGTTGTGCCCTAACCCTAATGACATCGGTCCCACCGAGTTGATCCAGTCGGTCCCATCGAGAATCCTAACGTTCACATTTTGAACTAAATCGGTCCGACCGAGTTTCATGATTCGGTCCCACCGAGTTTGGTGATTTGTGTGTAACGGTTAGATTCTGTGTGGAGGCTATATATACTCCTCCACCCACTCTTCATTCATGGAGAGAGCCGTCGGAACATGCCTACACTTCCAATACATATTTTCTGAGAGAGAACCACCTACACTTGTGTTGAGGTCAAGATATTCCATTCCAACCACATGAATCTTGATCTCTGGCCTTCCCCAAGTTGCTTTCCACTCAAATCTTCTTTCTACCAAATCCAATCCTATCAGAGAGAGTTGAGTGTTGGGGAGACTATCATTTGAAGCACAAGAGCAAGGAGTTCATCATCAACACACCATTTGTTACTTCTTGGAGAGTGGTGTCTCCTAGATTGGCTAGGTGTCACTTGGGAGCCTCCGTCAAGATTGTGAAGTTGAACCAAGGAGTTTGTAAGGGCAAGGAGATCGCCTACTTCGTGAAGATCTACCCGAGTGAGGCAAGTCCTTCGTGGGCGACGGCCATGATGGGATAGACAAGGTTGCTTCTTCGTGGACCCTTCGTGGGTGGAGCCCTCCGTGGACTCGCGCAACTGTTACCCTTTGTGGGTTGAAGTCTCCATCAACGTGGATGTACGATAGGACCACCTATCGGAACCACGGATAAAAAATCTCCGTGTCTCCAAATTGCGTTTGCACACTCCAATCCCATCATTTTACATTCTTGCAACTTGCATGCCTTACTTTCCGCTGCTCATATACTCTTTGTATGCTCGCATGCTTGCTTGATATGTATTGTGAATGTTTAAACTTGTGCTAATACTCCACTTCAACTCAAGAAATTAAAAACTGCAACTCTTCTTGATTAGAGTCTATTCACCCCACCCCCCCCCCTCTAGACACCTCTTATCGATCCTTTCAGCGGGAGAGGGGTTTTTGGTGGGCCAGGTTGGTCAGACGCAGGTGTGGCAGCGTTCCGGACGCCCGTAAATGCCCCTAGTTTTTCTCTGGTTTGTGGGAAAAAGTGTGTCTAGAGCAATGAACGGACCGATGCAGGACCGCATTGGAAGGAAAAACACGTCCGGAAAGTTGCAGGCGTTTTGAGGGTCGGCGTTGGAGATGACCTAAGGCTTATATAGTTGTGGCATTATTATGTCACATCTAAGTGATTTCATCATCTAGATTGTGGCCCTTGTGCGTTAACAACAAAAACTGTGAACATGCTTCGAATGCGACGAGCACCTTTTGACAAGCCTGCAGATATATTTTGGACCAGGGGGCTACTAGAAGAAAGAATCCACACCTCTATGGAAGATCAAGTCATCATGTTCCTTGATGTTGTATGTCATAACCAGATGTCCAGGGTTATTCACAACACATTCAGGAATCAAGTAAGACCATTTCTAGGTATTTCAAGAAAGTCTTGTATGCTATCGGGGAGCTCAGAGAAGAGATGATCAAGCCATCAACTGGGCAAACTCGTACCAAGATTAGCATGAACCCCGGATGGTATTCATATTTCAAGGTGAGCACTACTCATAGTTCTTGTCATGACATACTTGTATTGTTGTGATAGAGCCATAAAAACGTGTTTTCATGCCAACACAGGATTGTATTGGCGCAATAGATGGTACTCATGTGACTAATAGAGTGTCGAGGTCACATGTTACAACATAGAGGGGTAAAAAACATTACACAAGCCAAAGTGTGCATGTTGCTGTTGACTTTGATCTGAACTTCACATATATATGTGTTAACTGGCTGCAAAGGATCAACTCATGGTGCTAACATTCCTTTTGATAGCATGTCTATACATGATGGGATCAATATACTCAATGGTAAGTTCTACCTAGGAGATGCAACATATGCATGTCGGCTTGGTGTCCTTCAACCCTTCAAGAAAAGCATGTACCACTCTCTTCCGGTAATCCTAGGACTGTTGCAAAATTGTTCAATCTCAAACACTATAGCCTTAGAGTTACGGATGAAAGGGCATTTAGAGCTCTGAAGAATAGATTTAAGATCCTGGATCAAAAGCCATTCCTCTCTTTTCTTCCCCTCCCAACCCTAGCCGCCCCTCCTCCTCGCCCCCCCCCCTCTTCCCTTCCTCGCCACCGCCTGAGGCAGCCGCCGGGCAAGCCCGAGGCGCCAAGGATGATGGCGGCGGGCCTCGGTTGCCCTGCCTCTGCGTGGGGAACCTCGGATCTGGAGCGGCGGCTCCATTGGCCAGGCACGGCCGGCTAGTAGCCATGCGGGCGGTGGATCTGGCGTCCCGACCGCCGCCCGCGGGCGGCGGGATCCGGTGATCGTTGGCGGCCGCTGGTGGCTTCTGCAACGGTCGATGCGCGCGATCTGGCGCCTCCCCTCCTCCCATGTTCCGCGTGCGGGCCAGTCTGGTCGGGTCGCGCTTCCTCTTGGTCGCCAGTTCTGCACAGGAGGCGCTGGTGGTGGTGGGGATCTAGTTCGGGCAAAATCCCTGGCCGGCCATGACCGGCCGCACCGTCGACGACGCCTGAGGGCGTCGTTCCCCTCCTTGGAGGCGTCGGTATAGACTGATCTCCTCACTTCCCCTTCCCCTAGGTCTCCCGGGCGAAAGCCCTAACTTTGTTGGGCGGCAGCGGCGCTCACGGCGTCGTTCCCTTCTTGAAGGTGCCGCTTTGGGAAACTTAGGGTTGGGTGGCGCTTGTGGGTGGTGGGCGACGGTGGTGGTGCGGCCCAATCCTAACATGGATTTACGTCTGTTGCTTGGAGATGGACTCGCGTAGGTGGAGGTCGTCGTCTGGCGTCAATGGCGGAGGACCTGCCAATGCTCGCGTAGGTGGAGGTCGTTGTATGGCGTCGTGGTGGCGTCGATGGCGGAGGACCTGCTAACGTTGTCACCTCAATCTGCTCTGAAGATGGACCAGTGGAAGATGGTGGCGACGACACATGTGAGTGTGTTAGACGGGTTTGAGCCTCGGACCCGGCAGATGGCTCTGGCGGGGCCTCCGGCTTTAGATGTTAGGCTTAGGTGAGAGGTCTGGGTATGTGGCCCAGCTTGCACCCCTTCATCATTTGGATAGGAGTAGCGGCAGATGTTGCCAAGATGGCGGATTCGGGCGTATTGTTGTTCTACTTTGTAAGGTCCTCGAGAATAATCAATAAAATGGCCGCATGCATCTCCCAGATGCAGAGGCCGGAGGTCATCCTCCTTTTCTAAAAAAACTCTTTTCCCATCCAAGTTAAGCTTGCTCTTGCATGTTGCATTCTCTTTAACTGGATCCTAGAATGAGGTTGTGATGAGCTTGTGCTGGAAGAGGAAGATGTGACGATTGATGATGTTGATGACTCCAGCCATCGTGTGGGTACACATGACAATAAAGCTTGAAAGAGTAAAAGGTTGATGTGGGCTGCGACAATGTGGGCAAACAGAGGTAACAGAAGGATCTGAAGTTGTAGCAGCTGCAGCATCGCTGAACTTTCCCCTATTGAGCCATATGACTATTAATTAGTATTGCAATGTGTTAGTAGTTAGGATGATCTGCTATTTCTTTACTAGTTATGACTAAAATGATGTTTATTTCATACTGCATATGTAGTGTAATGTATGGTAATGTCACCACTAGTGAGAAGGGTGACCACAACATAGATCATGCACAGCCAAACATCATATTTTGCACGTTGACAACCATAATCCAGAACTCCTGCCAACCAAACACTTGTCATAAAACTGCTCAGTGGTGCAATGCAAATAGCCAAACTATGTGTGAAAGATGATTTTTCTTTTTGTCTGTATTCACTCAACCCACAGATGCAAATAGCCCAAAAAGAATGCAACATACCAAACGCATCCGAAATGGACATAAGAGTGGCTGGATATGATTCGAAGCCTCAAGTGGTTGAGAATTTGAAACAATTCTTGGACAACTTACAAATAGGTTTAAAATTTATTTGCATGTAGTCAAATATTTTCTAGTTTGCACATTACCAAGATGTAACTTAGGTTGAGAATGCAAATATTTAGTAAAGTGAGGTTATGTGCCTAGTCATACTCTGTGATTTGCGTATGCGTTAATATTACTTCTGCACAAGTGCAATTTGTTTTGTCATTATTTGTATTATCTTTCCTCCTTTTGTCTATTTATTTTCCTCTAGTTCAGAATCCAAGTAAAATCTACTAAAATGTCTATTTTTGATGTATTTGGCATTATGGCGAACGTTCATGATCCCGTTTGTCCAACCAGCTTTTGCATATTTTCCGCTTTTAGTTAACAAGTTCTTTTCTTTTTCTATTTTCGTGGCCATTTTCTCATACCAAGTTTCAGCAACCCCAAACCAAAACCTGAGCGATAAATGGACCCAAGAAACATCGCATCTATTGCGGCATCACTACAACTCAAGAAGAAGACATCACTAGGGAAACAACTGCAAGGCAGTGGCCTCGGAGAGGGAAGAGCAAAGAACGCAACACAAGAACACTTGACTTTCTTCCTCTTCTGACGCGGCCGCTCACAATTCCCGGACGCGCATGCATGCCGATTACCGGATACCGGCCTTTGACAAGGTAAAAGCTCACAAATTGCAGAACCAGATCTAAAGCATACAGTCGGCGCCAACCGCCCTAGCTGGCGTAGTTCACCGAGGAGCTGTAGGACGTGCCGGCCGACCAGCCGGAAGGGATGGCGTTGGTGACCTCGAGCACCTTGCCGGAACCCGAGGTGAGCCGGAACGAGAACGGAGCTTGGAGAGGCTTCCCGTTGTTCGACTGGAGGAGCCACAGCGCGCCCCAGGACTGCTGCATCGCCATCCACGGCGCGCCGTGGTCGTTGTGGTGGCCGGGCGCGCAGCCGCCCTGCATGATGTCGACGGCAGAGAGGTCTCCGTCGCCGGCCTGGTACATGATCAGCACGGAGAGGTAGAAGGGGTTGGAGCCCGCGTCCACCTTGAAGACAATGTTCATGCCGTTGTAGTTGCAGGGCACCCTGAGGAAATTAACTGACCAGTGTCACGCACGCACGCCTTCAGTAAACACGCTCTAGGATTATCAGATCAAAATGCATTTTCACCTCGCGTAGTGGATCTTGAGCTGTCCGGCGGAGCGGAGGCGGTCGGCCATCCCTCGGTTGGCCATGGCGCCGAAGGCGGTGCCGCTCATGTCGAAATGATCCTCCGAGGCGCATATACCGTCGGGGCAGTTGTCGGTGATGACGACGGTCACCGGGCGACCAGAGCAGGCCTTGTTACCGGTGCACTTGACCTGTAACGTACATGCACTTCGCACGCTGATTCACATGAAAGTGCTAATGAATGTGATCATATATACCGACCGATCTACGTACCTGATAGCATGCACCGCAGCCTTTGCCGCTCTTGAAGAAGGAGGGCCCGCCGGCGGCGATCATCGACGAGAACGGGTGCTGGCCGACGGCGCTTTGATAACCGCACGCGCCACCTGCATTTCGTCCCCGGAAAAAGAGTAAGTCTCAGTCTGACAAGTGTTTATACTCTGTCCATGTACGAGAGACTTACCGTCGCTGCCGGCGCCGTAGGGGCTGCCGTACCACGTCGCGCCGCCCGAGGACCAGGACCGGCGGCTGCTAGGGCGCCTGGTGCGGGTGCGGCTCGGCTTCCAGTAGCCGGAGATGGGGCTTACGAAAATTGATAGGATGACGAGCACCGTCGCCAACAGCAATGTGCCTGGACTAGCCATTGATGATCTGGCTATCAGTCAGGAGACAGAAAGCCAATGGGCTAGCTAGGTTTGTTGACTGGTACTACGAAGAACTCGGTGTTGCTTGCAGGACTAGTGCGATTCGGGGTGGTATATATAGGATGGTTTAGGAGTTATAAACGTGGGAGCGAATACGTTTGGTCGTGCACACACGAATTATGGAGGCGAACGTGGCGGCGACTACTGAGGTTTAGGGAGAGGGTGCGCATACATGCTTGCACTGGGGTCAACTGGGACGGAGCGGCCGATCCTGTGATGACGGGGCCATGGCGCTGAAGGCTCTGTCAACTCCGGAGATTTTGGGTAAAGAGGACTCATCCGGCCGGGTTTGTTGCGTGATTGCGTCCATATATATAATGTGCACGTGGGGGTCAAACACTCGAACGGCCCAGCTTGAGCCAATTGGTCATACAAACTGATGCAACCTAATTGTTGCACCATTCGGCCCATGCCAGGCATTTTCGATAATTTCCATGAGTGGAGGGCAAAAACGACTCCTTTGATTTAATAAAGGATTTTTATAGGAATTTTGGAGGATTAAAATCCTTAGGAAAAAAAATTTGCGGGTCTTAGGAATTTTTTCTATGTGCATTGTTTGATTCATAGAATCGAATCCTATAGAAAAAATTCTAAAGATTTCTTTTAACCACTTTCATAGGATTTCTAGCATCCACTCAAAACCTCTTTGAATGAATTCTTCTATTTCCTATGATGTTGTCAAACAAACCAAAATCCTATAGGATTGACAGGAGCATGACATTCTAATCTTGTATTTTTTTTCTATTCCTCCACTTTTAGAATCATGTGAATCAAAGAGGCCCAGAAGTTTTATGAAGTTGGAGTCATTTTTATGTCCCATCAATAAAGTATAAGTGTATTAAAATATGCAATTGTACGAGAAAAGTGCAATCGAGAAAAAAGTGCAACTGCAGCAAAAGATACAAAACTTAAAATGAATACAAATTCAAAATTAAACGAAAATAACAAATTCGTGAACATTATTTTAAGTTCAACAGCCGATTTTGTCAAAGAAAAAGCAATTGGAAAACCTGAGGATAAAAAACAGAAGAAAAACACTAATCACAATAGTGGTGCTCCACGTGTGTTGTATATCCCGCTCCAACAGTGGTCGGTATGGGGGTTCTGTAAGTTTTTTTTTTCAAAAATACAAGATCAATTAGAAAGATTCATCACAAGTACAAAGCACCCCAAACATAATAAAAATTACATCGAGGTCCATGAACAACCAAACGACCATTGCCGCCACCAAAACGAGCCGCTGACACGCCACTATCGTCACTCCCATACCGGAGCCGACCTGACCATGTCGATGATAGCCGGGAAGTCTTCGTACACGTGCCTCTAAGGACCAGCGTTTGGGAGCCGCAGTCGTCACAATTGAATCAATGAATCGATCTGAAGAACCTGACACTAAATCTCGCTGCTGAGTACGCACGACAAGAAACTCTAACCTCGCTGCTCCGAAAAGCTGGCAAGCATCTACGACAGAGCTCCGTGTAATCCACCCAGACGAACGAACTTGAGGAGGATCGGAGCCCGGGGCAGTGCTTTGTCTCTCTTTGTGCAAGACGGAAGTGCCTCCTCTGGCTTCTTCTTTTTTTCTTTTTTATTGTTTAGTTAGTTTTATTTACATTTTTTTAATGAAAATAACATTATGTGTAAATTTTTTAAAAAGCATTCATCGCACGTATGTTCATGTTGTGTTAAATGTTTGCGCAACTTTTAGAAAAATAATGATAGCATTTAGAAAATTTCTGTGGCATTTAACCAATGTTTACAGATTAAAAAAATGTTTTTGCTATTTTAAAACATTTATTGAATGTAAAAATATGTTCGCATAATTGAAACAAAATGTTTCGTACCATTCAAAAAATGGACTTCGCATTTAAAAAATATTCACAGGTTTCAAATATATACTCGTGCTATTTAAAGAAAATGATTTGTACCATTAAAAAATGTTCACGCTTTCAAAAATATGTTTGTAAAATATTAGAAAAATGTTCATACGATGCAAAAAAGATGTACTGATAGTTTAAAAATAATCTTCCGACCATTTAAAAAACAGCTCATAACATGTATTTGGAATAATGTTCATCAGATATTTAAAAAATGTTCAAGGTCTATAATTTTTTTGTTCCAGATGTATACAGAAAATGTCCAATGTGTATGAAAAAATATACATGTATTGAATATAAAATAAAAGAAAAAATCATAGAAAACGACTTGCCTACTACGAGATGGAGTACCTTCTCTTCGCTAGAGCTATTTCTTGCCTTTTGCGAGTCTTATGGTATTTCGCCTCAAGGGTTTTTCCAATCGGGTCAGTACTGGGCTGGCCTGTTTCTTCACTTCGTGATTGGTGAGTAGCGAGCGAACTGTACGATGGTTTCTTTTTCTTCTTTGTTGTCTACCCACTTTGTTCCTAAATATTTGTCTTTCTAGAGATTTTAATAAATAACTACTCCCTTCGTTTTTATTTACTCTGCATATTAGAGTTGACTGAAGTCAAACTTCGTAAAGTTTGATCAAGTTTATAAAAAATAATATAGACATTTATCATAATAAATCTATACGATGTGAAAATACATTCAATAATGAATCTAATGTTGTTGATTTGTTATTGTATATCTTAATATTTTTGTTTATAAACTTGGTCAAAGTTTGCAAAGCTTGACTTTGACCAAAGCTAATATGTGAACTAAATAAAATCGGAGGGAGTACATACAGAGCAAAATGAGTGAATCTACACTCTAAAATATGTCTAAATACATCGCTATGTGGTAGTTCATTTAAAATCTCTAAAAAGACAAATATTTAGAAATGAAGGGAGTACTAGCTAGACTGGTCCGGGTTTTCAATGTTCTTGTTGTTATTTCTTTTTCTATGTTTTTTCATTACGACTTTCATCGGTTTTCTTTAGTTTTCATTATTTTTTATTTTCCTTTCATTTTGTGTGTTTTCTTTATGGTTTCATTCTCTTCTTCGGATTTTATTTATTTATTTCCTTTTTCCAATACTTGTCTAATTTTTTCAACACACATTTTAATTTTTTATATACATATGAAACATTTATTTATACACATTGAACATTGTTTTATTATATTATTAACATTTTAAAAATAAATGTTTAGACATTTTTTTTTAATTTGAGCCTGAGAAAACGGTCCATCATGTCCCAACTGATCATACAAACTGATGTGACTTGATTGTCGCCTTGTACCATTCCAGGCACTTTCAATAGTTTCCATGTCTAGTTAAGAAAAATAGTTCTAAAAAATAAAAATAAAATCCGAACTCTAGGGCTGTATATTTATTAGGAACATGCATGGATAAACAAGATTAAACATACACTGGTACGCATGCATTAACAAAACTACATATATATTGCACGTATTAGGCACTGATAGAGTGCACTGAGCTGTCATTACATGTTTTACACGTCCACATAAACATTGACTAAACGGCCAATAGGGGAGATCTATGCCCATGCATGCAGCGCCTCCTCCTCAACGGCCATCTCGCCGTTATTTCAGTTCTTCGTAGTAGCACTGCGCGCTGCACATCGAACTACCACACGCGCGCGCGCACACACACACATAGTATTTGGTTGCATGCATGTTGCACCATCCCGTGCATACAATACATACAAGTACATATATATAGAAACTCATGCGAGAATTAGTAATTGACCGCGGACTGGTACGCAGAGCCGGCCTTCCACCCGAGCGGGATGACGTTGCTGGCGACGAGCTTCTTGCCAGAGCTGGACGTAAGGCGGAGGGAGAGCGGCGCCTGCAGGGCCGACCCGGCGTTGAGCTTCCAGACAGCGCCCCACGAGTGCTGCATCGGCGCCCATGCCGCCGCGGCACCGCTCTGCATGAGGTCGACAGCCGAAAGGTCGCCGTCGCCGTTTTGGTACTGGATGAGCACGGCGAAGTAGTTCGGGTTCGAGCCGGCGTCCACGATGAAGGTTAGCTTCACTCCAGCCCAGTTGCACTGCACGCTGTACATCAGACATGGGAAAAACCAGTTAGTAACACGGAGCATCAAGGACACAGATCGATCGATGCATCGTAGTTATGCATGGAAAACAGTACATGTGCTGGCCCGTGGTCTATCCATGGCGACAAAGGTAACAATCATTAGGTGTGTTCCAACGGTGCGTGAGGTGCATGTGGCATGTAGCACCCTGGCCGTTTCAAGCGGGGCAGTGTTAGAGTGTGCACTGATGCGGGCGTACCGGGTGAACTGGATTTGGAGGACGCCGGCAGCACGCAGCTGGTCGGCCTGGCCGGGCTTCGCCATGGCACCGAACGCCGTCCCGCTCAGGTCGAAGTGCGGCTCTTCCAAGCAAGGGCCGCCGGGGCACTGGTCCGTGATGACGACCGTCACCGGGCTGCTCGAGCACGCGGCGTTACCAGTGCATTTCACCTAGATTAATACGTTACGTACGACAAAAGGTCACAAACCACACATGCATGCGAGACCTTATACAGTTTTCAGTCTGTTTCATAGGGGGCACCGATCATGCACCTGGTAGCAAGATCCACAGCCCAAGCCAGAGGCGTAGAGAGAAGGGCCGCCGGCGGCGATCATGGACGAAAACGGTGGCTGGTCGACGGCGCCCTTGTACCCGCACGCACCACCTGTATACGCATGCAAATTAGCATGAAACATATATATGATGCTAAAACATGAGCTATGATCGATTCTAGCTTGACTTTCCTTTTTTTTTTCATCAATAGCTCATTGTTACATCAGTTTTAGAAGTATATATGGTGATCAATGAAGTGAATTACAAACCCCCGTCGGGTTGCAAAGTATACATATGTACCATCACTCCCAGCCCCATTAGCGGCGCCATACCACGTCGCGCCGGCATTAGACCAACTGGCGAGCTTGCGGTGAAACTCAACGGATGCGCAAGGGTGGATAACCGCCGCGAGAACCACAATGGCAATGAAAGAGGGCAGGAGCTGGTGCTTGGAAGCCATGGCTACGAGTCGTGGGCTTTGCAAGGATTGGGAGCAGGCAAGTAGATGTGGGATGGTGTATGTTATGTTGGGTGTACGGATGTGCTCTATTTATAGGCAGGAAAGCGGTGGCCTGTGGCTCCGTGAGCATCCACATGCATGCATGCAGACGGATCTCAGTGGCTGCATTGGATTGTGGCACATGGCTAAAGTCAACATGTTATGTCCATTTGAAATGTGATTAGCTACATATTTACTTAACTGGCACGTAGTACCTAGCAACCTAGCTAGCGGTAGTAGTACATAGGGCGGGTACTTTGTGTGGAGCTCACTTGTTCGATCCTTAATTCGGTCGATCGGGACCATGTCAAATTGGCACTTGCAAGCGTTACTAAAGTTAATCTGACTTTTTGTTTGTGCATTCTGTATTAGATGTAGTACATAGCCAGTGAAATGAGTGAATAACCATCGGCGGGAACCAGTTTTTAGTTAGCATGCATGTACTCCAACGTGATTTAAAGTTCATACGACACTCATTCGTGTCAATCTCTAATCTACAGTACTCTAAATTTATTTCAGTGATACCCACATACACAAGGCAGTCCTGGGACAGTTATTTCGGTTGGACACGCAAGAGCAACTTCAATTTCAATGGGGCGACCCATTTCGTCCGCCGCCGTTTGTTTAGTTTGGCGCGGACACAAAAGGCGGCCCAACGCGCCAACCCAAACGGACGCGCGTCCGCTTTTTCGTCCGCGGGCGATCCATTCCCGACCCATTTTTAAGCCGGATTTGCGCCGGCGCGGACACGCGACGGACGCGCGCACGCTCGCCTTCTTCTTTCTCCGGGCCCGCTGGTCAGTGGCACATTGGCCTCCCCCCATCCAACAGCAACCCTCGCCAGCCTCCTTCATCGCCGACGCCGCTGCCCATTTTTTCCGGTGACTCTGCCAGCTGCCGCCGCCTCCACATCCGCCCAGCAACGCCGCCCACTCCCCCGTCGCCTGCCACCGCCGTCTTGCTGCCAGGGAGCAGATTGCTTCCCACCCCCGCTCCCCCCACCAAACAGCCGCCCGCGACTAAGAAGCCGCCTCGCCGCCCAGGTCAGATCCTCACCGGCACGCTCGTCGGACGCCGGCAGGGCAGCTAGCTGGTCCGTGCGCGCCGCGACTCCCCTCGTCGTCCGTCTCCTTCATCGACGCCCGCAAGCTATTTGACAGTTAGCCAAGGTACAAAATAGACTCCGCCGACGAGTTTTTTTTCACAAATTCCTTTGCGACTCCGACGATTCGTCGTCCGACGAGGAGGAGTAGATATTGGTTGCCGTGTTGGTCCATCACCACCTCAACAGCTAGCGGCCGTTGTTTCGTGGCTTCATTCCGGGCCACCTTCCGGCGTTGAATAACAACCGAGAAAGCGAGTCTATATGCCTAGAGTCCCTGTATAAGTTCTGCAAGGCTGTTATTGCCGTGTTTGGCCCTGAGTACTTGAGAGAGCCAACAACTGAAGATACAGCCCGTTTGTTGGCGATGAATGCCAGTAGGGGCTTCCTAGGGATGCTTGGCAGCATAGACTGCATGCACTAGGAGTGAAAGAACTGCCCTTCTGCTTGGCAAGGGCAGTATAAGGGCCATGCCAGGGCTTGCACTGTCATACTAGAGGCCGTGGCGTCTCAAGATCTCTGGATCTGGCACTCTTTCTTTGGCATGGCTGGATCACACAATGATATCAACGTGCTTCAGCGCTTGTCGGTGTTTGCTAGGTTTGCCGAAGGCAACATCCCACCGGTGAACTTTACTGTCAACAGCCACAACTACGACAAAGGATACTACCTGGGTGACGGTATCTATCCTCAGTGGACCACTATTGTCAAGACAATACCCTGTCGGAGGAAAGAGGAAAAGATTTGCCCAAGAGCAAAAGAGTGCTAGGAAGGATGTCGAGCGTGCCTTTGGTGTTTTGCAATCTCAATGGGGCATCGTTTGGTATCCTGCTAATACCTGGAGCACGTAGAAACTGTGGGAGGTGATGACTGCTTGTGTGACCATGCACAATATGATCGTAGAAGACGAGCGTCCGGAACATCTGTACGATCAAGGGTTTCAATTTTAGGGTGAGAATGTTGTGCCTGAGCATGGAGGAGCGGCAACGTTTGAACAGTTCACCCAACTTCATCAAGACATGCGTGATTGGGAAACTCACGTGCAACTGCAAAATGATTTGGTTGAGCATATGTGGGCTCATGTTGGCAACCAATAAATGTATCTTTTTTTATTCATTTGCAAAACCATGTGAAACATTTTTATTCGTATTTGATTTGTAAAACTATATTATTTTATTCAGCTTAAATTATGTTATTTGACTATATATTTGAATGCATCACAATGTAAAATTGGGCGGCCAGCCTGCCACGCCGGCTTATATGGGTCAGCGCATTGGACGCGCTGCCGATTCATATAAAACTAAGGCGGACGCCGGACAGGTGGCCGATCCAAACAAACAAAAAACGAACGAAATTGCGGTCCGTTTGGGTGCCCATTGAAGTTGCTCTGAGGTACGTGGCTCTTGGTAATCCCGGGACGGCTCTCCCTCTCCTCCGTCCTGCCTCCCAGGTCAACAAACAAACCTGCCGCCTTGCCCAAAATCCACGCCCGCGTATCCATCAGCCGCCGCCGAATCCTGTTCCCGTCAACTCCCCACGATCATCGCTCCTCCGTCCGTTGCCCCGATCGGACGGAAGCCTCCTGCGGACCCGCTCCCGGCCGCCGCCGCCCCCGCAGTCCGGCAGTCCCCCTGCATGCGGCGAGCAGCAGAAGGCGTGATTCCAGGCAGCTCTGCCGGCCCGATCCTCTCCCAGTAGACGCCATTCCGTCTCCTCGCGCCCCAGAGTCTCACGTTAGGCCGGCCGGGATATCCGAGCGCCGGCCACACATGCGCGCTGCGTACTGTGGCTAGCGCGCGACGTTTTGTGGGTCGTATGGAGTTACTAGCTTGCACGGGTCGTGGTGGTCGTAATAAGTGCACATGCTGTTGAGTACTGTGATTAGGTAAAAAAACTACTCCCTCCGTCTTATAATGTAAGACGTTTTTTTAACACTAGCATAATATAAAACGTTTTACATTATGGGACGGAGGGAGTATAAGATTTATTCCAGTGACACGGAACGGCACGTAACGTGATGCTGTATCACCGATTCTATTTTTTAGGGTAGTATCACCGATTCGGCTTTGTATATCTTCGTCCTGGCGGCCCGGTACATGGTTCTGTTTCGTTTCTTTTCAGTCTTCTTTTTCCTTTTAATTTTTAGGGATATCTTTTTTCTTTTGAGGAATGATCGACTCTTTACTCGTAGAGCTTCAGCTTATTAGGGTGTTTCGCTTAAACCTTTTTATTTCGATTTTGCCTGGGTTTTTCACTCTCTTAGTTCTTTGGATTTCCCTGTTTGCTTTGTTTTGCCGATTTTTTCTTTTTTTTAAATGGTACGTGTTTGTACTTTGTAGCGTGCGTTCTAGTCCCGCGGTGAAGCATCATTGTCTTCCCATCAGGAAGCACATATGCATTATGCAAGGACAACAAAGGCATTAAATGTTCTAAGTAGGGGAGAACAGCTATGCTCTGCCGTGAAGCACACATGGCACTACATAGGGGAGTAAAAAGTACATTACATGTGGAATACAAATGCGCTAGATGTGGAAAGTACAACTACACTATCTTTAGAGTGCATGTTTATTACGGAGGAGAGCAAACGTTTACTACAATAAGGAACACAAGTTTCATCTGCAAAAGCATAAAGTTTCATAAAAAACGCCTCGGCGTGGAGGCGCCCCCTCCCCGCATCAGACGCCACCGCCCGCCTCCTCAACTCCTGGTGGCCGCCGAACTGCCAAATCAGGCCGGCTCGGCCCTGGATCGGGGCTGGCTCCTCTCTGGCGGCTGGTGGGCCAGGATCGCCGGATCCGCCCGGATCTGGCCGGCGCGGCCCTGCCTCGTCGCCCGGCTTGGGTGCTCGCGGCGTGGTCTCCCTGGTGGCGGTGGTGTGGGGCGTTCTCCGTGTTTTGATGGGATGTGCGCGGTGGGTGGATGCCGGGGCGGCGGCCTCGGACGGTGTGGACGGCGTGGCCTCTCGACGGGCGACGGTCGTGGGAGCTGGTGGTCCGCGACTTCGGCTGTGTGGGCGGCGAGGTCTCGGTGGACGTCTACTACGGTGGGTCGGGGTGCCCCGTCACCCGACGTGTCTGCTTCGATGAAGTCCGACGCCTTCTCCGGCTGCGGGCGCTCCCCTGGCCAGGTCTTTGGCCGGGTGGTTGGGATGGGGGTGGTATCGGGGGAAACCCTTGGCCGTCGGCGGAGGCCACGACAATGGCGGCGCCTTGTGGGCGTCGGTTCCCTTCTTGGAGGCCTTGTCGAGGTCCTATCCCGTCTCTCACTGTGCTCTTCATTTGGGCGAAAGCTCTACTTCCCCTTGCGGGCGACGGCGTCGTACCTTCGTCGCGCTCCTTCTTGAAGGTGTCGCCTGGGGTCCCCGGAAGCACGGTGGGCGCTTCATGGTGCGTGTGAGGTGTTTGGCGGCGGCAATGTGTGCGGCGATTTATCTATTCTACTGCTGATCTTCATCTTGTGGTAGCGCTCCATCTGCTTGGTGATGTTCTACCGTAGGTGGTGGTCGTCATTTGGCGTCATGGTGGCGTTGATGGCGGAGGGCCTGCCAAGGTTGGCACCTCAATCTGCTTGGAGATGGACCAGTGGAAGATGGTGGAGACGACACCTGTGAGTGCGTCAGACCAGTTTATGCCCCAGACCCGGTATGTGGCTAAGCTGGGGATTCCGGCTTTTGATGTTAGGTTTAGGTGAGTGGTCTGGGTAGTGGCCCAGCTAGCACCCCTTCATCATATGGATAGGAGTAGCGGTATATGTTGCCTAGTTGGTGGATTCAGGCTTATTATTGTAACACTTTGTAAGGTCCTCGAGAATAATCAATAAAGTGGCCGTATGCATCTACCAGATGCAGAGGCCGGGGGTCATCCTCCTTTTCTAAAAAAAATTAAAAAAAATAAAATTCATCAAAACCTATCAACACCATGTTCATAAGTTTTGACAAACTTGTTGTCGTGAGTGGAGTTTGAGAGTAACTTTTGCAAGGGATACCTCTTAACTAGTGATTTTCTCATGATGTGGAGTCAGATAGGATGGTCAACCCGGAACAGGAAAATGGGCCTTTTATTCCCGTCGACGACGAGGCGCCTACGGCGACTTCGTAAATCTCAAGATAATATGCCGGCTCAGTCTCTCGGAGGTGCTCATAGGGGTAGGGTGTGCGTGTGTGTGTTCATAGGGGTGAGTGTATGCGCGTGTATATGAGTGCTTGTGTCTGTACTGATGCTCAAAGAAAAAACAGATGAGAATACTGGTAGATGATATTCTAGATAACGCAGAAAATAAAACATATTTTTTTGGGGAAGGGTTGTCCAAAGAAACTAGGACAATGGTTAAGGAAATCCTAGAGGTCACAAATAATTGTTGTCAGAGAAATATCTTGGGTTGCCCGTAGAGGTGGGTAGATCAACTAATGGTGACTTCAAATATACTCCAATTTTTTGGAGTATAAAAGATCTCATTTGAGGGAAGTTGGAAGGGTGGATAGACAAATGTTTAGCAGTTGCCGAGACGGAGGTATTGATTAAATCAGTAGCTCAGGCAATTCCAACTTTTTTTATGTCTTGTTTCCTATTCCCTAGAGGACTTTGTTACAGTACCAACACTATGCTCAGGAAGTTCTTGTGGGGGAGCAAAAGTGGTGAGAACAAAGTAGCTTGGGTATCATGGGATGTTTTGACGATGCCAAAATATATGGGGGTCAAGGTTCTTGAGACACGCAGATTTTCAACTTGGCAATGCTCAAAAAACAAGCGTGGGATTGATGCAGGACATTGAGTTGCTAAGTGCTCGGTTATTAAAAGTTATGTACTATCCCGCTTGTGATTTTCTGGATTCGGAGTTAGGCGCCCACCCATCACAGATTTGGCGTGTGATTACAGAAGGTAGAGCGGTCCTCAAATAAGGTCTTGTTAGAAGAATTGGGAACAGAAACACCACAAGTATTTGAAACCACAGTTGGATCCCGAAAGATTTCATTCTACGTGTTGTTCATCCTCAATATGCAAAGCCGCCTAAGATGGTGGCGGACCTTATTAAAGAGGTAGAGAGAAGACGGAACAGGGAGTTTTCTTCCAGCACCTTGAGCATATTGACGCGCGTGCAATAATGAATATCCCTTCGGCGCCGATCTCCTCGAGGATTGCTAGGCTTGGCAGTATGAAAGGTTTGGATCTTTCACGGTTCGGTCGGCCTATTGGTTCTTAGTCGAAACAAAACGAAGAAGAGAGGACTGGCTAGAAGGGAGAGGTTGTTGTTTTGGTCGGAAGGCGAACACAAATAAATGGTGTGGACTATGGGGGTGCAAAGATACCTGTTAGACTTAAATTTTTTGCATGGAGACTAGCGCAGAACTCAATTCCCGCAGAAGAGGTCCGTTTTCAGCGGCATATCACGGTCTCGAATATTTCAATATTTGCATGACCTGTAACCAGGCCAAGGACAACTAAAATCATGCTCTTATAAATTGCCGGATGGCAAAGTACGTGCGGGCTCTGCTTGACGAGGAACTTGTTGAACATATGCTAGCTATCAATGTCGATGATGAACGCTTATGGCTGGCAAAGCTACAAACTACGACGAAGAAAGAAGATTTTGTGAAAGCTCTTGTTGAATTATGGGCGGTCGGGTGGGTGAGGAAGAGAGCTATACATGAGCAGGAGTTCCAATCTCCACTATGTACGTTGTGTTTCCTCAACATTTACCTTGCAGAATTGGCTCTAGTTCCCAAGAAGAGGGAGAGAGTTCATCATGGAGCTCGTAGTTCACATTGACACAAATGGGATCCATCACAACAAATGAAGGAAATATGCCCTAAAGGCAATAATAAAGTTGTTATTTGATATTTTCTTATATCATGATAAATGTTTATTATCCATGCTAGAATTGTATTAACCGGAAACTTGATACATGTGTGGATACATAGACAAAACACTGTGTCCCTAGTAAGCTTCAACTAGACTAGATCGTTGATCAAAGATGGTTAAGACTCCTAACCATAGACATGTGTTGTCATTTGATGAACGGGATCACATCATTAGGAGAATGATGTGTTGGACAAGACCCATCTGTTAGCTTAGCATAATGATCGATGAGTTATATTGATATTGCTTTCTTCATGACATATACATATTCCTTTGACTATGATATTATGCAACTTCCGAATACCGGAGGAATACCTTGTGTGCTATCAAACGTCACAATGTAACTGGGTGATTATAAAGATGCTCTACAGGTATCTCCGAAGGTATTTGTTGGGTTGGCATAGATCGAGATTATGATTTGTCACTCCGAGTATCAGAGAGGTATCTCTGGGGCCTCTCGGTAATGCACATCATAATAAGCCTTGCAAGCAATGTGACTAATGGGTTAGTTGCGAGATGATGCATTACGGAACGAGTAAAGAGACTTGCCAGCAACGAGATTGAACTAGGTATAAAGATACCGATGATCGAATCTCGGGCAAGTAACATACCGATGGCAAAGGGAATAACGTATGTTATCATTACGGTTTGACCGATAAAGATCTTCGTAGAATATGTAGGAACCAATATGAGCATCCAGGTTCCGCTATTGGTTATTGACCGGAGAGGTGTCTCGGTCATGTATACATAGTCCTCGAACCCGTAGGGTCCGCACACTTAACGTTCGATGACGATTTGTATTATATGAGATGTGATTTGGTGACCAAATGTTGATCAGAGTCCCGGATGAGATCACATACATGACGAGGAGTCTCGAAATGGTAGAAAGGTAAAGATTCATATAGAGGACGATAGTATCGGACACCGGAAGTGTTCTGCGGGTACCGGGTACGTACCGGGTCACCGGAAGGGGTTCCGGGCAATCCCCGGCAAGCTATATGGGCCTAATGGGCCAAGAGGGGAAACACACCAGCCACAAAGGGGCTGGTGCCCCCCCTCATATGGGCTGGCCAAATTGGAGAAGGAAAGGGGAAGAAGGAAAGGGAAAAGGGAATAGGATTCCCCTCCCCCCTCTTCCCTTCCTACTCCGAATAGGAATAGGAAAGGGGGGAGGCCGAATGGGGAGGACCCCAAGTAGGATTCCTCCTACTTGGGGCGCCCCCTTGGCTGCCTCTCCTCCCCTCCAACCTATATATATATATGTATGTATGTATGTGTGTGTGTGTATATATATATATATATATATATATATATATATATATATATATATATATATATATATATATATATATATATATTGGCTCCTACATATATATGAGGGGGTCACCGCTAGAACACACACGAATCATTGTTAGCCGTGTGCGGTGGCCCCTCCATAGTTTACGCCTCCAGTCATATTCACGTAGTGCTTAGGTGAAGCCTGTTGGAGAACGTAGTAATTTCAAAAAAAATCCTACGCACACGCAAGAACATGGTGATGCATAGCAACGAGAGGGGAGAGTGTTGTCCACGTACCCTCGTAAACCGAAAGCGGAAGTGTTAGCACAATGCGGTTGATGTAGTCGTACGTCTTCACGATCCGACCGATCAAGTAACCTCCGGGTTCAGCACACGTTTAGCCCGATGACGTCCCTCGAACTCCGATCCAGCCGAGTGTTGAGGGAGAGTTTCGTCAGCACGACGGCGTGGTGACGATGATGATGTTCTACCGACACAGGGCTTCGCCTAAGCAACGCTACAGTATTATTGAGGTGGACTATGGTGGAGGGGGGCACCGCACACGGCTAAAAGATCAAACGATAAATTGTTGTGTCTCTAGAGGTGCCCCCTGCCCTCGTATATAAAGGAGCAAGGGGGAGAGGCGGCCGGCTAGGAGGGCGCGCCAAGGGGGGATTCCTACTCCCACCGGGAGTAGGATTCCTCTTTTCCTTGTTGGAGTAGGATAAGGGAAGGAAAAAGGAGAAGGAAGGAAGGGGGCGCCCCCCTCCCTAGTCCAATTCAGACCAGTCCATGGGGAGGGGCGCGTCCACCCTTTGAGGCATTTCTCTCCTTTCCCGTATGGCCCATTAAGGCCCAATACGAATTCCCGTAACTCTCCGGTACCCCCGAAAATACCCGAATCACTCGGAACCTTTTTGATGTCCGAATATAGTCGTCCAATATATCGATCTTTACGTCTCGACCATTTCGAGACTCCTCGTCATGTCCCCGATCTCATCCGGGACTCCAAACTCCTTCGGTACATCAAAACACATAAACTCATAATATAATCGTCATCGAACTTTAAGCATGCGGACCCTACGGGTTCGAGAACTATGTAGACATGACCGAGACACGTCTCCGGTCAATAACCAATAGCGGAACCTAGATGCTCATATTGGCTCCTACATATTCTACGAAGATCTTTATCAGTCAAACCGCATAACAACATACGTTGTTCCCTTTGTCATCGGTATGTTCCTTGCCCGAGATTCGATCATCGGTATCTCAATACCTAGTTCAATCTCGTTACCAGCAAGTCTCTTTACTCGTTTCGTAATACATCATCCCGCAACTAACTCATTAGTTGCAATACTTGCAAGGCTTATAGTGATGTGCATTACCGAATGGGCCCAGAGATACCTCTACGACAATCGGAGTGACAAATCCTAATCTCGAAATATGCCAACCCAACAAGTACCTTCGGAGACACCTTTATAGTTTGAGCGATAAACGAGCGAAAAGTTATACTAAAACGAAAATCGGATCAGAAATCACGATCAGGAATAATCGCGAAAAAATCCGAGAAAAAGAAAAACGACAAACAGGTTAACGAACGAACGTTCGCTATCTGGATCTAAACAACGAATACGTTCAACGAACGAACGAACGCTCGCTAAATAATCAAAACTGAAAAAAAAACCGATCTAATAAAAAAACGGAAATAAAAAAACCGGCGAAAACCGACGGAAAACCGATCGGTTTTCTAAAAAAACCAACGGCGAAAACGATGTTGACCTCGGGCGGCGGTGGCAGCGGCGGCGGCGCGCGGCTAGGTTTAGGGTTCCGGGCGGCGCGGGGCTCGAGGCGGGCTGGAGGGCTGGGGCGGCGCTATATAAAGGCTGCCCCGGGCGGAGTCCCGCTCGGGTACGGCCCGGAGCCGGTTCGCGTTTTTTTAAATAATTACGCGCAGAAAAAAATAAAAGACATACTAAACGGACTCCAAAAATCCCGAAATAAATTCTTCCCGACTTCTAAAATCAAGCCGGACAAGGTGAACATTTATTTGGGGCCTAAATGCAATTTTGAAAAACACATATTTTCCTAAATTCAAATAAAATAGCGAAAAACTCCGAAATAAAATCTTATTTGATTTTATTATTAAACCCTCAATATTTCTTTATTTTGGGAAAGTCATTTTATTCCCTCTCTCATATTTTTGAAATAGAAATAATTGATGGTAAAATAATTAAAATCAAATGATCCTATTCTCAAAATTTTAGAAAACTCAAATATGAAAATAACGAAATCCCCAACTCTCTCCATGGTTCCTTGAGTTGCATAGAATTTCTAGGATCAAAACCAAAAGCAAATAAAATATGATATGCAATGATGATCTAATGTATAACATTCCAAATAGAAAATAATTACAAAACACATAAACTCATGATTCAAACCTACCCCCCTTAAGGTGAATCTCGCCCTCGAGATTCGGGTTGGCTAGAAAATAGGTGAGGGCGGTCTTTCAGCAAATCTTCCTCTCGCTCCCAGGTGGCTTCGTCCTCCGTGTGGTGGCTCCACTGAACCTTGCAAAACTTGATAACCTTGCTGCGAGTGACTCGGGCGGCAAACTTGAGAATCTTAGTTGGTTTCTCCTCATAGGACAAATCGTTATCCAACTGAATTGCTTCCAATGGCACTGTATCTCTCAAAGGTATGTCAGCCATCTCCGCGCGGCACTTCTTCAACAGAGAAACGTGGAACACATCATGAACTCCTGACAATCCTTTGGGCAATTCCAACTTGTAGGCCACTTCTCCCATACGTTCCAAAACTCTGTATGGTCCTACAAAACGTTGCGCGAACTTTCCCTTAACTCCAAAACGCTTAATTCCTCGTAGTGGAGATACTCGAAGATAAACTCGGTCTCCGACTTCGTAAACTGTCTCCTTGCGTTTAGAATCTGCGTAGCTCTTCTGCCTGGACTGGGCTACCTTGAGCCTATCGCGAATCAACTTCACCTTCTGTTCAGACTCTTTAATCAGATCCGGTCCAAACAACTGGCAGTCTCCTACTTCGTCCCATGACAACGGTGTCCTGCACCTCCTTCCATACAAGGCTTCAAAAAGGGCCATCTTCAAACTGGATTGATAGCTGTTGTTGTTGTAAGAGAACTCTGCATATGGTAAATTGTCGTCCCAACTAGATCCATAATCTAGCGCACAAGCTCTCAGCATATCCTCCAAAATCTGATTGACCCTCTCGGTCTGTCCATCTGTCTATGGATGAAAAGCTGTGCTGAACTCTAGCCTGGTACCCAAAGTTTCGTGCAACTGATTCCAGAACTTTGAGGTAAACTGGGTTCCTCTATCTGATATGATACTCCTCGGAACTCCATGTAAGCATACGATCCTGGTCATGTATATTTTTGCCAACTTAGCACTGGTGTAAGTGGTCTTTACTGGGATGAAATGAGATACCTTCGTCAATCGATCAACTACAACCCAAATCGAGTCATAGCCTGAACGGGTCATGGGTAATCCCGTCATAAAATCCATGCCTAACTTATCCCACTTCCATTCGGGTATCGGCAATGGTTGTAGCAATCATGCTGGCTTCTGATGCTCAGCCTTTACTGTTGGGGAACGTTGCAGAAAATTAAAATTTTTCCTACGGTTTCACCAAGATCCATCTAGGAGTTCATCAAGCAACGAGTATTCAGATTAGATAGCATCTACATACCACTTTGTAGATCGCAACGGAAGCGTTCGAGTGAACGTGGATGAGGTAGTCGTACTTGCCGTGATCCAATTCACCGATGATCTAGTGCCGAACGGACGGCACCTCCGCGTTCAACACACGTACGGAAAGCGTGACGTCTCCTTCTTCTTGATCCAGCAAGGCAAAGGAGAGGTTGGGGATGAAGGCTCCAGCAGCAGCACGACGGCGTGGTGATGGTGGAACTGCAGTACTCCGGCAGGGCTTCGCCGTGCTCAATGGAGGAGGAGGAGGTGTTGGAGAGGGAGAGGGAGGCGCCAGGGCAATGGGTGATCAGCCCCCTCTCTCCCCCTCCTTTATATAACCCCCAAGGGGGGGCGCCTGCCCTAGGAGATGAGATCTCCTAGGGGGGCGGCGGCCAGGGAAGGGGGCTTGCCCCCCAAGCAAGGGGGGCGCCCCCTTTAGGGTTTCCCTCCCCCCAAACCCTAGGCGCATGGGCCCATGGGGGGGAGGCGCACCAGCCCCCTATGGGCTGGTTCCCTCCCTTATACAGCCCATGGGGCCCTCCGGGATAGGTGGCCCCACCCGGTGGATCCCCCGGGACCCTCCGGTGGTCCTGGTACAATACCGATAACCCCGAAACTTGTCCCGATGTCCGTATGATGACTTTCCATATATAAATCTTTACCTCCGGACCATTCCGAAACTCCTCGTGACGTCCGGGATCTCATCCGGGACTCCGAACAACATTCGGGTTACTGCACATACATATCCCTACAACCCTAGCGTCACCGAACCTTAAGTGTGTAGACCCTACGGGTTCGGGAGACATGCAGACATGACCGAGACGGCTCTCGGGCAATAACCAACAGCGGGATCTGGATACCCATGTTGGCTCCCACATGCTCCACGATGATCTCAGCGGATGAACCATGATGTCAAGGATTCAATTAATCCCGTATACGATTCCCTTTGTCAATCGGTATTTTACTTGCCCGAGATTCGATCGTCGGTATACCAATACCTCGTTCAATCTCGTTACCGGCAAGTCACTTTTCTCGTTCCGTAATGCATGATCCCGTGATCAAACACTTTGGTCACATTGAGCTCATTGTGATGATGCATTACCGAGAGGGCCCGGTGATACCTCTCCGTCAAGTGGAGTGACAAATCCCAGTCTCGATCCATGTCAACCCAACAGACACTTTCAGAGATACCCGTAGCATACCTTTATAGTCACCCAGTTACGTTGTGACGTTTGGCACACCCAAAGCACTCCTACGGTATCCGGGAGTTACATGATCTCATTGTCTAAGGAAAGGATACTTGACATTGGAAAACTCTAGCAAACGAACTATGCGATCTTATGCTATGTTTAGGATTGGGTCTTGTCCATCACATCATTCTCCTAATGATGTGGTCCCGTTATCGATGACATCCAATGTCCATAGTCAGGAAACCATGACTATATGTCGATCAACGAGCTAGTCAACTAGAGGCTCACTAGGGACATGTTGTTGTCTGTTATTCACACATGTATTACGATTTCCGGTTAACACAATTATAGCACGAACAAAGACAATTATCATGAATAAGGAAATATAATAATAATGCTTTTATTATTGCCTCTAGGGCATATTTCCAACAGTCTCCCACTTGCACTAGAGTCAATAATCTAGTTACATTGTGATGAATCGAACACCCATAGAGTTCTGGTGCTGATCATGTTTTGCCTTAGGGAGAGGTTTAGTCAACGGATCTGCAACATTCAGATCCGTGTGCACTTTACAAATCTCTATGTCTCCATCTTGAACATTTTCACGAATGGAGTTGAAGCGACGCTTGATGTGCCTGGTCTTCTTGTGAAACCTGGGCTCCTTTGCAAGTGCAATAGCTCCAGTGTTGTCACAGAAGAGCTTGATTGGCCCCGACGCATTGGGTATGACTCCGAGGTCGGTGATGAACTCCTTCACCCAAATTGCTTCATGTGCTGCCTCCGAGGCTGCCATGTACTCCGCTTCACATGTAGATCCCGCCACGACGCTTTGCTTGCAACTGCACCAGCTTACTGCCCCACCATTCAAAATATACACGTATCCGGTTTGTGACTTAGAGTCATCCAGATCCGTGTCGAAGCTAGCGTCGACGTAACCTTTTACGACGAGCTCTTCGTCACCTCCATAAACGAGAAACATTTCCTTAGTCCTTTTCAGGTACTTCAGGATATTCTTGACCGCTGTCCAGTGTTCCTTGCCGGGATTACTTTGGTACCTACCTACCAAACTTACGGCAAGGTTTACATCAGGTCTGGTACACAGCATGGCATACATAATAGAACCTATGGCTGAGGCATAGGGGATGACGCTCATCTCTTCTATATCTTCTGCCGTGGTCGGACATTGAGCTGAGCTCAATTTCACACCTTGTAACACAGGTAAGAACCCTTTCTTAGATTGATCCATATTGAATTTCTTCAATATCTTATCAAGGTATGTGCTTTGTGAAAGACCTATGAGGCGTCTCGATCTATCTCTATAGATCTTGATGCCTAATATATAAGCAGCTTCTCCAAGGTCCTTCATTGAAAAACTCTTATTCAAATAGGCCTTAATGCTGTCCAAGAGTTCTATATCATTTCCCATCAAAAGTATGTCGTCTACATATAATATGAGAAATGCTACAGAGCTCCCACTCACTTTCTTGTAAACACAGGCTTCTCCATAAGTCTGTGTAAACCCAAACGCTTTGATCATCTCATCAAAGCGAATGTTCCAACTCCGAGATGCTTGCACCAGCCCATAAATCGAGCGTTGGAGCTTGCATACCTTGTCAGCATTCTTAGGATCGACAAAACCTTCCGGCTGCATCATATACAATTCTTCCTTAAGGAAACCATTAAGGAATGCCGTTTTGACGTCCATTTGCCATATCTCATAATCATAGTATGCGGCAATTGCTAACATGATTCGGACGGACTTCAGCTTCACTACCGGTGAGAAAGTCTCATCGTAGTCAACCCCTTGAACTTGTCGATAACCCTTAGCGACAAGCCGAGCTTTATAGATGGTCACATTACCATCCGCGTCTGTCTTCTTCTTAAAGATCCATTTATTTTCTATGGCTCGCCGTTCAACGGGCAAGTCAGTCAAAGTCCATACTTCGTTTTCATACATGGATCCTATCTCGGATTTCATGGCTTCCAGCCATTTGTCGGAATCCGGGCCCGCCATTGCTTCCTCATAGTTCGAAGGTTCACCGTTGTCTAACAACATGATTTCCAAGACAGGGTTGCCGTACCACTTTGGTGCGGAACGTGTCCTTGTGGACCTTCGAATTTCAGTAGGAGCTTGATCAGAAGTATCTTGATCATAATCATTAATTTCCTCTCTATTCGGTGCAGGCACCTCAGGAACAATTTCTTGAGTTTCGCCATTTTCCGGTTCAAGAGTTAACACTTCATCAAGTTCTACTTTCCTCCCACTTACTTCCTTCGAGAGAAACTCTTTCTCTAGAAAGGATCCATTCTTGGCAACAAAGATCTTGCCTTCGGATCTGAGGTAGAAGGTATACCCAACAGTTTCTTTTGGGTATGCTATGAAGACACATTTTTCCGATTTGGGTTCGAGCTTTTCAGGTTGAAGTTTCTTCACATAAGCATCGCATCCCCAAACTTTTAGAAACGACAGCTTAGGTTTCTTCCCAAACCATAATTCATACGGTGTCGTCTCAACGGATTTCGACGGAGCCCTATTTAAAGTGAATGCGGCAATCTCTAAAGCATAGCCCCAAAAAGATAACGGTAAATCGGTAAGAGACATCATAGATCGCACCATATCTAATAGAGTGCGATTACGACGTTCGGACACACCATTACGCTGAGGTGTTCCAGGCGGCGTGAGTTGTGAAACTATTCCACATTTTCTTAAGTGTGTGCCAAATTCGTGACTCAAGTATTCTCCTCCACGATCTGATCGTAGAAACTTGATCTTTCTATCACGTTGATTTTCAACCTCACTCTGAAATTCTTTGAACTTTTCAAAGGTCTCAGACTTGTGTTTCATTAAGTAGATATACCCATATCTACTCAAGTCATCAGTGAGGATGAGAACATAACGATAGCCACCGCGAGCCTCAACACTCATTGGACCACACACATCGGTATGTATGATTTCCAATAAGTTAGTTGCTCGCTCCATTGTTCCTGAGAACGGAGTCTTGGTCATTTTACCCATGAGGCATGGTTCGCACGTGTCAAATGATTCATAATCAAGAGACTCTAAAAGTCCATCTGTATGGAGCTTCTTCATGCGTTTGACACCTATGTGACCAAGGCGGCAGTGCCACAAATATGTGGGACTATTGTTATCAACTTTAACTCTCTTGGTATTCACACTATGAATATGTGTATCATCACGTACGAGATTCATTAAGAATAAACCATTAACCATCGGAGCATGACCATAAAACATATCTCTCATATAAATGGAACAACCATTATTCTCGGATTTAAATGAGTAGCCATCTCGAATTAAGCGAGATCCAGATACAATGTTCATGCTCAAACTTGGCACTAAATAACAATTATTGAGGTTTAAAACTAATCTCGTAGGTAAATGTAGAGGCAGCGTGCCGACGGCGATCACATCGACCTTGGAACCATTCCCGACGCGCATCGTCACCTCGTCCTTCGCCAGTCTCCGTTTATTCCGCAGCTCCTGCTTTGAGTTACAAATGTGAGCAACTGCACCGGTATCAAATACCCAAGAGCTACTATGAGTACTGTTAAGGTACACATCAATTACATGTATATCACATATACCTTTGGTTTTGCCGGCCTTCTTGTCCGCTAAGTATTTGGGGCAGTTCCGCTTCCAGTGACCACTTCCCTTGCAATAAAAGCACTCAGTTTCAGGCTTGGGTCCATTCTTTGGCTTCTTCCCGGCAACTTGTTTACCGGGCGCGGCAACTTCCTTGCCGTCCTTCTTGAAGTTCTTTTTACCCTTGCCCTTCTTGAACTTAGTGGTTTTATTTACCATCAACACTTGATGCTCCTTCTTGATTTCTACCTCTGCTGATTTCAGCATAGCATATACCTCAGGAATGGTCTTTACCATCCCCTGCATATTGTAGTTCATCACAAAGCTTTTGTAGCTAGGTGGAAGCGACTGGAGGATTCTGTCAATGACCGCTTCATCCGGGAGATTAACTTCCAGTTGAGTCAAGCGGTTGTGCAACCCAGACATTTTGAGTATGTGCTCACTGACAGAGCCATTTTCCTCCATCTTACAGCTAAAGAATTTGTCGGAGACTTCATATCTCTCGACCCGGGCATGAGCTTGGAAAACCATTTTCAGCTCTTCGAACATCTCATATGCTCCATGTCTCTCAAAACGCTTTTGGAGTCCCGGCTCTAGGCTGTAAAGCATGCCGCACTGAACGAGGGAGTAATCATCGCAGCGTGACTGCCAAGCGTTCATAACGTCTTGTTCTGCAGGGAGAATAGGTGCGTCACCCAGCGGTGCTCTTAGGACATAATCTTTCTTGGCAGCTATGAGGATGATCCTCAGGTTCCGGACCCAGTCCGTATAGTTGCTACCATCGTCTTTCAGCTTGGTTTTCTCTAGGAACGCGTTGAAATTGAGGACTGCGTTGGCCATTTGATCTACAAGACATATTGTAAATATTTAGACTAAGTTCATGATAATAAAGTTCATTTAATCAAATTATTTAATGAACTCCCACTTAGATAGACATCCCTCTGTTAGTCATCTAAGTATTACATGATCCGAGTCAACTAGGCCGTGTCCGATCATCACGTGAGACGGACTAGCCAACATCGGTGAACATCTTCATGTTGATCGTATCTTCTATAAGACTCATGCTCGACCTTTCGGTCTTCTGTGTTCCGAGGCCATGTCTGTACATGCTAGGCTCGTCAAGTCAACCTAAGTGTTTTGCGTGTGTAAATCTGGCTTACACCCGTTGTATGCGAACGTAAGGACCTATCACACCCGATCATCACGTGGTGCTCCGGAACGACGAACCTTAGCAACGGTGCACAGTTAGGGTGAACACTTTCTTGAAATTATTATGAGGGATCATCTTATTTACTACCGTCGTTCTAAGTAAACAAGATGCAAAAACATGATAAACATCACATGCAATCAAATAATAAACGTGACATGATATGGCCAATATCACATAGCTCCTTTGATCTCCATCTTGGGGCTCCATGATCATCTTGTCACCGGCTTGACACCATGATCTTCATCATCATGATCTTCATCATCGTGTCTCCATGAAGTTGCTCGCCAAATATTACTTCTACTACTATGGCTAACGCGTTTAGCAATAAAGTAAAGTAACTTACATGGCGATTCTCAATGACACGCAGGTCATACAAAAATAAAGACAACTCCTATGGCTCCTGCCGGTTGTCATACTCATCGACATGCAAGTCGTGATTCCTATTACAATAGCATGAACATCTCATACATCACATATAGATCATTCATCATACATCACAACTTTGGCCATATCATATCACAAAGCACTTGCTGCAAAAACAAGTTAGACGTCCTCTAATTGTTGTTGCAAGTTTTACGTGGCTGAATTAGGGTTCTAGCAAGAACGTTTTCTTACCTACGTTCAAACCACAACGTGATTTGTCAATCTCTATTTACCCTTCATAAGGACCCTGTTCATCGAATCCGATCCAACTAAAGTAAGAGAGACAGACACCCGCCAGCCACCTTATGCAACTAGTGCATGTTAGTCGGTGGAACCGGTCTCACGTAAGCGTACGTGTAAGGTTGGTCCGGGCCGCTTCATCCCACAATACCGCTGAATAAAGATTGACTAGTAACGGCAAGAAGAATTGACAACATCTACGCCCACAACAAATTGTGTTCTACTCGCACAAGAAGAACTACGCATAGACCTAGCTCATGATGCCACTGTTGGGGAACGTTGCAGAAAATTAAAATTTTTCCTACGGTTTCACCAAGATCCATCTAGGAGTTCATCAAGCAACGAGTATTCAGATTAGATAGCATCTACATACCACTTTGTAGATCGCAACGGAAGCGTTCGAGTGAACGTGGATGAGGTAGTCGTACTTGCCGTGATCCAATTCACCGATGATCTAGTGCCGAACGAACGGCACCTCCGCGTTCAACACACGTACGGAAAGCATGACGTATCCTTCTTCTTGATCCAGCAAGGCAAAGGAGAGGTTGGGGATGAAGGCTCCAGCAGCAGCACGACGGCGTGGTGATGGTGGAACTGCAGTACTCCGGCAGGGCTTCGCCGTGCTCAATGGAGGAGGAGGAGGTGTTGGAGAGGGAGAGGGAGGCGCCAGGGCAATGGGTGATCAGCCCCCTCTCTCCCCCCTCCTTTATATAACCCCCAAGGGGGGGCGCCTGCCCTAGGAGATGAGATCTCCTAGGGGGGGCGGCGGCCAGGGAAGGGGGCTTGCCCCCCAAGCAAGGGGGGCGCCCCCTTTAGGGTTTCCCTCCCCCCAAACCCTAGGCGCATGGGCCCATGGGGGGGGAGGCGCACCAGACCCCTATGGGCTGGTTCCCTCCCTTATACAGCCCATGGGGCCCTCCGGGATAGGTGGCCCCACCCGGTGGACCCCCCGGGACCCTCCGGTGGTCCCGGTACAATACCGATAACCCCGAAACTTGTCCCGATGTCCGTATGATGACTTTCCATATATAAATCTTTACCTCCGGACCATTCCGAAACTCCTCGTGACGTCCGGGATCTCATCCGGGACTCCGAACAACATTCGGGTTACTGCACATACATATCCCTACAACCCTAGCGTCACCGAACCTTAAGTGTGTAGACCCTACGGGTTCGGGAGACATGCAGACATGACCGAGACGGCTCTCGGGCAATAACCAACAGCGGGATCTGGATACCCATGTTGGCTCCCACATGCTCCACGATGATCTCATCGGATGAACCACGATGTCAAGGATTCAATTAATCCCGTATACGATTCCCTTTGTCAATCGGTATTTTACTTGCCCGAGATTCGATCGTCGGTATACCAATACCTCGTTCAATCTCGTTACCGGCAAGTCACTTTTCTCGTTCCGTAATGCATGATCCCGTGATCAAACACTTTGGTCACATTGAGCTCATTGTGATGATGCATTACCGAGAGGGCCCGGTGATACCTCTCCGTCAAGTGGAGTGACAAATCCCAGTCTCGATCCATGTCAACCCAACAGACACTTTCAGAGATACCCGTAGCATACCTTTATAGTCACCCAGTTACGTTGTGACGTTTGGCACACCCAAAGCACTCCTACGGTATCCGGGAGTTACATGATCTCATGGTCTAAGGAAAGGATACTTGACATTGGAAAACTCTAGCAAACGAACTATGCGATCTTATGCTATGTTTAGGATTGGGTCTTGTCCATCACATCATTCTCCTAATGATGTGATCCCGTTATCGATGACATCCAATGTCCATAGTCAGGAAACCATGACTATATGTCGATCAACGAGCTAGTCAACTAGAGGCTCACTAGGGACATGTTGTTGTCTGTTATTCACACATGTATTACGATTTCCGGTTAACACAATTATAGCACGAACAAAGACAATTATCATGAATAAGGAAATATAATAATAATGCTTTTATTATTGCCTCTAGGGCATATTTCCAACATTTACTCTCTGACATACATCACAAACTGCTACATACTCCGCAATATCCTTCTTCATTCCGGTCCACCAGAAGGTACATTTTGGTATTTCCTGGGTGAATCGAATACGGTGAATCATGGGCCTCTTGCAGAATTAACTTTCTAATCTCCAGGTCATTGGGCACATAAACACGGTCTTCAAAACATAGGGTATCGTGCTCATCCTCACGAAATCCTTTAGCCTTTCCTTTGCTCATTTTCTCCTTTATAGAGGCAATCTCCTTGTCAGACTTCCGAGCTTCTCTGATTTTATCCATCAAAGTTGACTGAATCTCCAATGCTGCTACATAGCCTCTCGGAACTATCTCCAAACATAGCTCACGAAGATCCTCGGCTAACTCATTTGGCAAATCTCCCGTCATTAGTGTATTGACATGGCTCTTACAGCTCAATGAATCGGCTACTACATTAGCCTTTCCGGGATGATAATGCAATCTCATATCATAATCCTTGATAAGTTCCAACCATATCCTTTGTCTGAGGTTTAACTCCTTCTGTGTGAAGATGTACTTCAAACTCTTGTGATCCGTGTACACCTCACAATGATTCCCAATGAGGAAATGTCTCCATGTTTTCAATGCATGCACTACGGCTGCTAACTCCAAATCATGCGTGGCATAATTCAATTCGTGGGGTTTTAGTTGTCGTGAAGCGTACGAAACAACTCTTCCCTCCTGCATAAGCACTGCTCCAAGTCCTCGACGTGAAGCGTCGCAATACACCTCATAATCCTTGGTCTGATCTGGCAAAATCAACACTGGTGAGGTAACCAAACGTTTCTTCAACTCCTGGAAACTAGCCTCACACTCCTCAGTCCATATGAACTTAGTATCCTTCTTCAACAACTCCGTCATAGGCTTTGCAATCTTTGAGAAGTTCTGAATAAATCTCCGGTAGTATCCTGCGAGTCCAAGGAAACTCCGGATCTCTCCAACTATTGTTGGTGCTTCCCAATTGGTCACAGTGATAACCTTTGTGGGATCAACTGCTATTCCTTCTCCGGATATAACGTGTCTGAGGAATCCTACTTCCTTCAACCAAAACTCACATTTCCTGAACTTGGCATATAACTGATGTTCTCTGAGCTTCTCAAGTACCAAACGCAAATGTTCTTTATGCTCCTCTTCATTCTTCGAGTAAAATAAAATGTCATCAATGAACACCACGACGTACTTATCCAAAAACTCCATAAACACTTTCTTCATCATGTTCATAAAATAGGCAGGTGCGTTAGTCAGACCAAATGACATAATAGTATACTCATACATCCCATATCTTGTGGTGAAAGTTGTCTTAGGTATGTCCTGCTCTTGAATCTTCAACTGATGGTACCCTGATTGCAAATCGATCTTGGAAAACACTTTAGCTCCTTGCAATCGATCAAACAGATCAATGATCACCGGTAGTGGGTACTTGTTCTTGATTGTTACTTCATTCAATCCACGATAGTCAACAACCATTCTTAACGATCCATCCTTCTTTTCCACTAGAAGTATTGGCGATCCCTAAGGCGACGAACTTGGGCGAATATAACCTTTATCCAGTAACTCCTTAATCTGCTTCTTAATCTCCTCCAAATCTTTTGCGGGCATCCCATATGGTCTCTTCGATATTGGCCCTGTGCCTGGCAAAAGCTCAATCAAAAAATCAATATCTCTATCCCCGGTGGCATGCCTGGCAACTCTTTTGGAAATACGTCAGGGAAATCCTTTACCACTGGTACTTCCTCCTGCACAACTCCTGATAAGGAATTTACTTGATTCCTCTTCGGCGCATGCCGGGATACATACTTGATCCTTCTTCCTTCTGGCATCGTAAGCAGAATTGTCTTACTGGCGCAATCGATGTTTCCCCCCATACATCGACAACCAACCCATACTGAGAATCACATCCAAACCTTGTGATTCCAGAATAATTAAATCCGAAGGGAAAACATGCCTTCCTATACTTAATGGCACTTGGAAACATCCTTGACTGGCCATATACTCCGCTCCTGGTGAGCTTACTAGCATAGGTGTTCTAAGAACCTTAGTGGGCAGGTTATACTTATCCACGAATCCCCTTGATATGTATGAATGCGATGCACCAGTATCAAAAAGAACGAGTGCAGTAAATGACTTAACCAAAAACTTACCTATTACTGCATCAGGCTGGGCTTCAACCTCCTCCACGTTAACGTGGTTCACCTGTCCCCTGTTGAAAGGGTTCGGCTTCTTTCCAGAGCTTCCATTGCCATTCTGGCCTTCAGGACATTCATTGGCATAATGTCCGGTCTTTTGACACTTAAAACAGGTGACTTGGCTCAGGTCTCTCTTGGCTGGGGTTGATGGGGTGGTACAGTTCTGGCTGTTGCTTCCTCCATTCCCATTACCATTCTTGGGGCCATTATGGTTGTGCGAGCTACCTCCTCCATGGGTATGCTGAAAATGAACTCCCGGTTTAGGGGTAAGACGGGGCTTCTGCTGAGCTCCAGAATTGTACTTCCCCTGTCCATACTTCCTCTTGCGGTTTTCAATCTGCTGTTGCTTTCCTTCAATCATAAGAGCACGATCTACCAACTCCTGGTAGTCGTTGAAACTTGCTACCATCAACTGCATGCTCAGCTCATCATTCGGTCCTTCCAGAAACTTCTCCTGCTTAGCTGCATCCGTAGCAACGTCATCTGGGGCATACGTGCTAGCTTACTAAAGTCATCCACATACTGGCCAACTGTCCGTCCTCCTTGGTGCAAGTTACGAAACTCACGATTCTTCATGGCCATAACTCCTGCTGAAACATGGGCAGTACGGAAAGCTTGCTGAAATTGATCCCATGTGACAGTGTCTACAGGGTAAGTGGCTGTAAAATTCTCCCACCATGCTGATGCGGGTCCTTCAAGCTGATGAGCGGCAAATTTCACTTTTTCCCCATCTGTACATCCTGCAGTGGTCAACTCCCTCCCTGTCTTGCGGAGCCAATCATCTACCACTATCGGCTCGGTGCTACTGGAGAACACCGGCGGATTTAGCCTAAGAAAACGGGTTAAGTGATCAACATGTGGTGGCGGCGGTGGGTTGTTGTTGTTGTTGTTGTTCTGGTTCTGGACTAGCAACTGCATCAAAGCATTCTGCTGCTGGATCAACTGAGTGAGCTCCGGTGGAAAAGCAAATCCGTTGTTATGTCTCGGAGGCATCTGAGGGTTTAAAAAAGTTGAGAATTAAGAATAGAATGAAGTCTAAAGAGAAAACACTACCCATATGCACATGAGGGAAATGCACACAAATCACTTCATTCAATCAAACAAGGCATACAATCGATCTAGAACTATCGCAAAAGTGCGTGGACTATGCTATATACATGGTGGAACACTACTACTGTTATGGTAGTCTACTAGAAAAACTGCTCCGATGAAGACTCCATGATGTCTGCTCTAGCTTCGTCTTCAAAGTCATCATCACTAGGATCGGATTCGGTGTCGTCGATGATGATGTAGTTATCTGGACAAGTGCAATCGTCATCTTCTCCTCCGGGTGCTGAATTCCACATGAGTTCTTCAATCTTCTCCTTAAGGTTATCGTTCTGTCTCACTAGAGCGACGATCTCCTCCATGTAGTCCTTGCGAGTGGCCTTTAGTTCTCCTTCTAGTTCGATAATCTTGGCTTTTGCTTTCTTCAACTCCATCATGTCCGCGCTCATCTGGTTCTCATGGCATCGAATGTGCTGGTTTAACTCCTGGATGAAGGCTGCAATGGATCTATCCTTCTTGGTGCTAACTATCTCCCATTGTTCATCTCAGCGCCCACAAATCTGGTAGATAGTATCCTTGAGGTCATCTTGGTAGACTTCTCCAATGCATCCCATGGTGAGCTGCCATGCTCTTTCCCAGACTCTAGGTTGGTGCATTAAAAGTACACTCTATGGGCTCCATGACTGGCGTGAACGTCCTTCTTGGAACTTGAGCTTGAATCTTCAACGCTCCTCTTCGGGTAAATTGGCGTTGTAGGTCCCGGTGAAGCTTGGTATTCCGATGTTCAGGTACTTAGTGACTTCCTTCAGGTGTCGTCCAAAGGGTGTATCTTCATCCGGCTGTGTGAACTTGATCCTTGCTTCCATCATCCTAAAAGACTAGAAAAGATGAGGAGTCAGAAATGAGAAGAGAGTAGTGATCTAGGGCTTTAGCTTAGTGGTCGTGTCCTACAGTCAGTGTGTGCTCTGATACCATCTTGTAGCGACCAGACCTCAAACAGTCTGACCTCTATGCTCAGGTGTCATCCCTGGATCAGTAATGCTGACACCACACAGTACTTGAAGGATTTATAAAAGAGTAGCAATCACACATTTATTACATCGAATGTATCAAAAGAGAACTTATTACAATAAATATGGCTTAAGGCCATCTAATAACGATAACAACGGAAGGCTTGGAAGATAAGCGAGTCCATCACTCCAACGACATCACTGAGTATAGAACCACGACCTAAAGGCACCTTACTCGTCGTCTGAAAAGTCTGCAACATGAAACGTTGCAGCCCGAAAATGGGTCAGCACATGGAATATGCTGGCAATGTAACACATAGAGAGTAATGAAGGAATAAGCCTATACTACATGCATATATGGCTGGTGGAAAGCTCTATGGTTACAGTTTTGCGTAAAGCCAATTTTTCCCTACTGCAAAGGAATAAATTTTATTTAACTATCATGGTGGTTGTTAAACATTGAGAATGGTTGACAGCATCCTCAATCCCAATTAGAATAATCATCATTAAAACCCACCAAAATTAATTAGAGTAACATGATGAGATTCACATGATAATCCAAGTACTAGATACTCAAAACGTCCATAACCGGGGACACGGCTAACCATGATTAGTTTGTACACTCTGCAGAGGTTTGCGCACTTTTCCCCACAAGACTCGACCTCCTCCGTTGGAATTCTCGCACTACATGGTGTTTGAGAAACGGATGACCGAGACATAGTCTTTCAGAAGCGCTAGCACCTTACGATGGATAGACCGTTACACCTACTTTCCCCTACATCTGCTAGTCTACCCTGTAAGAGTTCGCACGACTTAATCAACTATGCTAGAGCCCATAATAGCTTGTGGCTGCACACGGAAGTTTCTAGTATGAACAATCTCATGATCCCTTTGGGCCTGGGTGGCGGTCCATAAAGAAAAACAACAGGCAATCCTAGAATACCCAGGTACCTCAATCCACCCAGATGTGTATTTTAGTTGCCACCTTAGATAAACCATTAAATAACAATCTCACATCTGTCATGGATATCACTCACCCAAATCCACGTCTACTAGCATAGCATGGCATAAATAGCAAACGTAGAAGTAACTCCCAAAGGTTTGATAATAAACAGGTAATAGGTACTACCTCAACTACTTCCCATCCCATAATTTAATTAGATCCTAATCATGCAATGTTTGAGGATTGATCTAATACAATAAAACTGGGTAGTAAAGAGGTATGATCAAAGTGTTACTTGCCTTGCTGATGATCCGCGAAACCTACAGATTCGAAGTAACAGGCGGCGCACTCCGGATACTCTAATGCAAACAAACAAAAAAGCATACAATAAGTACTCATCTAATGCACAGGTAAAACTCAAATAAAAGATCTAACCAGAAAGTTCAACTTAAGAACTCTGGTTTGCAAAAAGAATCAAATCAAACGAAGCAACGAAAGTCAAACGACGAAAGAAATCAACTTCGTTTTACTAATCTGGACCTAAGTCAAATTTTACAGAAGCAAAAACTTTTTTAAGTTGGTTAAACGGATAAAGGGTTTCGAGACGAAACTCCAGGCGCTTGAATCGCCTGATTCCGATAAACGAGCGAAAAGTTATACTAAAACGAAAATCGGATCAGAAATCGTGATCAGAAATAATCACTGAAAAATCCGAGAAAAAGAAAAACGACGAACAGGTTAACAAATGAACGTTCATTATCTGGACCTAAATGACGAATACAATCGTTAAAACGAACGAACGAGCGAATGCTCGCTAAATAATCAAAACCGGAAAAAAACCGATCTAATAAAAAACGGAAATAAAAAACGGAAATAAAAAAACCGACGAAAATCGACGGAAAACCGAACGGTTTTTTAAAAAAACAAGCGGCGAAAACGAGGTTGACCTCGGGCGAGTGGTTGGCGGCGGCGGCAGCGACGCGCGGCGGCGGGCAGCGGCGGTGGTGCGCGGCTAGGGTTAGGGTTTCGGGCGGCGCGGGGCTCGAGGCGGGCTGGTGGGCTGGGGCGGCGCTATATAAAGGCTGCCCCCGGGCGGAGTCCCGCTCGGGTATGGCCCGGAGTCGGTTCGCGTTTTTTAAATAATTATGCACAGAAAAACAAATAAAAGAAATACTAAACGGACTCTAAAAATCCCGAAATAAATTTTCCCCGACTTCTAAAATCAAGCCGGACAAGGTGAACATTTATTTGGGGCCTAAATGCAATTTTGAAAAGCGCATATTTTCCTAAATTCAAATAAAATAGCGAAAAACTCCGAAATAAAATCTTATTTGATTTTATTATTAAACCCTCAATATTTCTTTATTTTGGGAAAGTCATTTTATTCCCTCTCTCATATTTTTGAAATAGAAATAATTGATGGTAAAATAATTAAAATCAAATGATCCTATTCTCAAAATTTGAGAAAACTCAAATATGAAAATAACGAGATCCCCAACTCTCTCCGTGGGCCCTTGGGTTGCATAGAATTTCTAGGATCAAAACCAAAAGCAAATAAAATATGATATGCAATGATGATCTAATGTATAACATTCCAAATTGAAAATTTGGGATGTTACAAACCTACCCCCCTTAAGGTGAATCTCGCCCTCGAGATTCGGGTTGGCTAGAAAATAGGTGAGGGCGGTCTTTCAGCAAATCTTCCTCTCGCTCCCAGCTGGCTTCGTCCTCCGTGTGGTGGCTCCACTAAACCTTGCAAAACTTGATAACCTTGCTGCGAGTGACTCGGGCGGCAAACTCGAGAATCTTAGTTGGTTTCTCCTCATAGGTCAAATCGTTATCCAACTGAATTGCTTTCAACGGCACTGTATCTCTCAAAGGTATGTCAGCCATCTCCGCGTGGCACTTCTTCAACAGAGAAACGTGGAACACATCATGAACTCCTGACAATCCTTCGGGCAATTCCAACTTGTAGGCCACTTCTCCCATACGTTCCAAAACTCTGTATGGTCCTACAAAACGTGGCGCTAACTTTCCCTTAACTCCAAAACGCTTAATTCCTCGTAGTGGAGATACTCGAAGATAAACTCGGTCTCCGACTTCGTAAACTGTCTCCTTGCGTTTAGAATCTGCGTAGCTCTTCTGCCTGGACTGGGCTACCTTGAGCCTATCACGAATCAACTTCACCTTCTGTTCAGACTCTTTAATCAGATCCGGTCCAAACAACTGGCAGTCTCCTACTTCATCCCATGACAACGGTGTCCTGCACCTCCTTCCGTACAAGGCTTCAAAAGGGGCCATCTTCAAACTGGATTGATAGCTGTTGTTGTTGTAAGAGAACTCTGCATATGGTAAATTGTCGTCCCAACTAGATCCATAATCTAGCGCACAAGCTCTCAGCATATCCTCCAAAATCTGATTGACCCTCTCGGTCTGTCCATCTGTCTATGGATGAAAAGCTGTGCTGAACTCTAGCCTGGTACCCAAAGTTTCGTGCAACTGATTCCAGAACTTTGAGGTAAACTGGGTTCCTCTATCTGATATGATACTCCTCGAAACTCCATGTAAGCTTACGATCCTGGTCATGTATATTTTTGCCAACTTAGCACTGGTGTAAGTGGTCTTTACTGGGATGAAATGAGATACCTTCGTCAATCGATCAACTACAACCCAAATCAAGTCATAGCCTGAACGGGTCATGGGTAATCCCGTCATAAAATCCATGCCTAACTTATCCCACTTCCATTCGGGTATCGGCAATGGTTGTAGCAATCCTGCTGGCTTCTGATGCTCAGCCTTTACTCTCTGACATACATCACAAACTGCTACATACTCCGCAATATCCTTCTTCATTCCGGTCCACCAGAAGGTACATTTTGGTATTTCCTGGGTGAATCGAATACGGTGAATCATGGGCCTCTTGCAGAATTAACTTTCTAATCTCCAGGTCATTGGGCACATAAACACGGTCTTCAAAACATAGGGTATCGTGCTCATCCTCACGAAATCCTTTAGCCTTTCCTTTGCTCATTTTCTCCTTTATAGAGGCAATCTCCTTGTCAGACTTCCGAGCTTCTCTGATTTTATCCATCAAAGTTGACTGAATCTCCAATGCTGCTACATAGCCTCTCGGAACTATCTCCAAACATAGCTCACGAAGATCCTCGGCTAACTCATTTGGCAAATCTCCCGTCATTAGTGTATTGACATGGCTCTTACAGCTCAATGAATCGGCTACTACATTAGCCTTTCCGGGATGATAATGCAATCTCATATCATAATCCTTGATAAGTTCCAACCATATCCTTTGTCTGAGGTTTAACTCCTTCTGTGTGAAGATGTACTTCAAACTCTTGTGATCCGTGTACACCTCACAATGATTCCCAATGAGGAAATGTCTCCATGTTTTCAATGCATGCACTACGGCTGCTAACTCCAAATCATGCGTGGCATAATTCAATTCGTGGGGTTTTAGTTGTCGTGAAGCGTACGAAACAACTCTTCCCTCCTGCATAAGCACTGCTCCAAGTCCTCGACGTGAAGCGTCGCAATACACCTCATAATCCTTGGTCTGATCTGGCAAAATCAACACTGGTGAGGTAACCAAACGTTTCTTCAACTCCTGGAAACTAGCCTCACACTCCTCAGTCCAGAGATACCTCTCCGACAATCGGAGTGACAAATCCTAATCTCGAAATATGCCAACCCAACAAGTACCTTCGGAGACACCTGTAGAGCACCTTTATAATCACCCAGTTACGTTGTGACGTTTGGTAGCAAACAAAGTGTTCCTCCGGTAAACGAAAGTTGCATAATCTCACAGTCATAGGAACATGTATAAGTCATGAAGAAAGCAATAGCAACATACTAAACGATGAAGTGCTAAGCTAACGGAATGGGTCAAGTCAATCACATTATTCTCCTAATGATGTGATCCCGTTAATCAAATGACAACTCATGTCTATGGTAAGGAAACTTAACCATCTTTGATCAACTAGCTAGTCAAGTAGAGGCATACTAGTGACACTCTGTTTGTCTATGTATTCACACATGTATTATGTTTCCGGTTAATACAATTCTAGCATGAATAATAAACATTTATCATGATATAAGGAAATAAATAATAACTTTATTATTGCCTCTAGGGCATATTTCCTTCAAAGCCTTGCGCGGATCACTTCAACATCACCATCACCACGCCGTCGTGTTGAGGGAACTCTCCCTCGACACTTTGTTGGATCAAGAGTTCGAGGGACGTCATCGAGTTGAACATGTGTAGAACTCGGAGGTGTCATACGTTCGGTGCTTGATTGGTCGGAACGAGAAGAAGTTTGACTACATCAACCGCGTTGCCAAATGCTTCCGCTTTCGGTCTACGAGGGTACGTGGACACACACTCCCGCTCTCGTTGCTATGCATCTTCTAGATAGATCTTGCATGAGCGTAGGAAATCTTTTGAAATTGCATGCTACGTTCCCCAACAGCAAAATGAGTCAAGATCAATGTAGATGCGGCTCTAGCCAGGAGTGGTGAGAGAAGATCAGTCGTTGCGATTTGCCTTACGACACGCACAAATATTTGGGAGCTTTGGCTATCGTGGTGGACGATTTAATTAAACTAGAGACGCTTGAAGCGGTGGCATGCGATGAAGCATTGTCTCTAGCAGTCAACCTTAATGTTCAACAGTTACAAGTGTCTACGAATTGTCCAACGACCACTGTGAAGCACATCAGGGAGACTTATTTAGGTATGAGAAAGTTCATCGTTGATGAGATCAAGACAAAGTTGACTATGTTCTCCTCTTTAGAAGTGATCCATGAGAAGCGTGATTGTAACAAAGAAGCACACATGCTTGCAAAGCGGTGCAGAAGGCTCGGGCCGTCAGGTTGAAGCGGTGATACGTCTCCAACATATCTATAATTTTTTATTGCTCCATGCTATATTATCTACTGTTTTGGACTATATTGGGCTTTATTTTCCACTTTTATATTATTTTTGGGACTAACCTATTAACCGGAGGCCCAGCCTAGAATTGTTTTTTTTGCCTATTTTAGTGTTTCGGAGAAAGAGAATATCAAACGGAGTCCAAACGGAATAAAATCTTCGGGAACGTGATTTTCTCACCGAACGTGATCCAGGGGACTTGGACCCTACGCCAAGGCATCAGAGAGGCGGTCACGAGGGTGGGGGCGTGCCCCCTGCCTCGTGGGCCCCTCGAAGCTCCACCAACGTACTCCTTCCTCCTATATATACCTACGTAACCCCAAACTATCAGAACGGGAGCCAAAAAACTAATTCCACCGCAACTTTCTGTATCCACGAGATCCCATCTTGGGGCCTGTTCCGGAGCTCCGCCGGAGAGGGCCGTCATCACGGAGGGCTTCTACATCATCATAGCCCCTCCGATGAAGTGTGAGTAGTTTACCTCAGACCTTCGGGTCCATAGTTAGTAGCTAGATGGCTTCTTCTCTCTTTTTGGATCTCAATACAATGTTCTCCCCCTCTCTTGTGGAGATCTATTCGATGTAATCTTCTTTTTGCGGTGTGTTTGTTGAGACCGATGAATTGTGGGTTTATGATCAAGTCTATCTATGAATAATATTTGAATCTTCTCTGAATTCTTTTATGTATGATTGGTTATCTTTGCAAGTCTCTTCGAATTATCAGTTTGGTTTGGCCTACTAGATTGGTTTTTTTTGCCATGGGAGAAGTGCTTAGCTTTGGGTTCGATCTTGCGGTGTCCTTTCCCAGTGACAGAAGGGGCAGCAAGGCACGTATTGCATCATTGCCATCGAGGATAACAAGATGGGGTTTATTTCATATTGCATGAATTTATCTCTCTACATCATGTCATCTTGCTTAAAGAAGGGGCAGCATGGCACGTATTGCATCGTTGCCATCGAGGATAACAAGATGGGGTTTATTTCATATTGCATGAATTTATCTCTCTACATCATGTCATCTTGCTTAAAGCGTTACTCTGTTTTTAACTTAATTCTCTAGATGCATGCTGGTTAGCGGTCGATGAGTGGAGTAATAGTAGTAGATGCAGGCAGGAGTCGGTCTACTTGTCTCAGACGTGATGCCTATATACATGATCATACCTAGATATTCTCATAATTATGCTCAATTCTGTCAATTGCTCAACAGTAATTTGTTCACCCACCGTAGAATACTTATGCTCTTGAGAGAAGCTACTAGTGAAACCTATGGCCCCCGGGTCTATTCTCATCATATCAATCTCCATCACTTTAATCTTTCTTTACTTTTTACTTTTCCTTTTTCTTTTCACTTTGCATCTCTATATCAAAAATACCATCAACATTATCTATCAGTTCTCACTCTCGTAAGTGACCGTGAAGGGATTGACAACCCCTAATCGCGTTGGTTGCGAGTAGCTATCATTTTGTGCAGGTACGAGGGACTTGAGCGTGGCCTCCTACTGGATTGATACCTTGGTTCTCAAAAACTGAGGGAAATACTTACGCTACTTTGCTGCATCATCCTCTCCTCTTCTGGGAAAACCAACGCAAGCTCAAGAGGTAGCAAGAATAATTTCTGGCGCCGTTGCCGGGGAGTCTACGCAAAAAGTCAACATCTCAAGTACCCATCACAATCCCTATCTCTCGCACTACATTAGTTGCCATTTGCCTCTTGTTTTCCTCTCCCCCTCTTCACCCTTGCCGTTTTATTCGCCCTTCCTTCGTTCAATCTTGTGTTACCATGTACCATCTTTTTGCTTGCATCTTCGCTTGCTAAAAGTTTATGGATCCTCATCCACTTGCTAATCTCTTTAAGAGATTCAATTATGATGAACCTATTGCTAGTGAATTGAGTGCACTAGATTATCTTCATAAGGTTTTGCCTGAAATTCGTGAATCTAAAAATTGTGATGAAGTGCTTTATGAAGCGATTCACGATAGATCTTTGAATAAAAAGCATGATTACAATGATTTTACTATAAATTCTATTGATGTCAATTGTGCTAAAAATATGCAAAACCCTAAGCTTGGGGATGCTAGTTTTGCTATGTCCTCTACTTGTTGCAATGATCATGACTGGGGTGGTAGTTCTTCTTATGATTTTGAAAATTTATTTAAGCCCCATGATGAATATGAGATTGATAATAGTGTTTGCAATATTATTGAAAGTGGGTTTGGAGGAGTGTCAACTTTAGATCCCACATATTTGGAGAATGTTCAATCTTATGAATTTTTTGATAAAAGTGGGTTTGGAGAGGTCATGACTTTAGTTAATGATAATCCCACTATTTTGGAAGAGTGTCAACTTTGCATGCATGTGGATCGTATTGAAAATATTTTATGTGATAGCTATTTTGTTGAATTTGCTTATGATCCCACATGTAATTATTATGAGAGAGGAAAATATGGTTCTAGAAATTTTCATGATAATAAATTACCTCTCGTTATGTTGAGATTGCTATTGTTTCTTTCAGCTTCCTTGCATATGCTAGTTTTTGCTTGCCTTGATAATTTGTTTACCTATAAGATGCCTATGCATAGGAAGTATGTTAGACTTAGATGTGTGTTTTCACATGCTATATGATGCTCTCTTTGTGCTTCAATTCTTGTCTTTCGTATGAGCATCATTGAAATCTCAATGCCTAGCTAGGGGCGTTAAACGATAGCGCTTGTTGGGAGGCAACCCAATTTTATTTTTAGTTTTTTTAGTTTTTGCTTCTATTTAGGTATAAACAATCCATCTACCTTCTGTTTATATGTGGTTTTGTGTTTTAATCAGTGTTTTTGCCAAGTTAGACCCATAGGATCTTCTTGGATGATAGTTATTTGATCTTGCTGTAATTTTCAGAATCTTTCTGTTCACGAAAATAATTGTTAAAAATCACCAGAACGTGATAAAATACTTATTCAAGTTGCTGCTGATCAATAAACAAATTGTCTAGGTCGTCCTATTTTGGTAGATTTTTTGGAGTTCCAGAAGTTTGCGTTAGTTACAGATTACTACAGACTGTTCTGTTTTTGACAGATTCTGTTTTTCGTGTGTTGTTTGCTTATTTTGATGAATCTATGGCTAGTAAAATAGTTTATAATCCATAGAGAAGTTGGAATACAGTAGGTTTAACACCAATATAAATAAATAATGAGTTCATTACAGTACCTTGAAGTGGTTTTATGTTTTCTTTCTCTAACAGAGCTCACGAGATTTCTATTGAGTTTTGTGTTGTGAAGTTTTCAAGTTTTGGGTGAAATCTTTTGATGGATTATGGAACAAGGAGTGGCAAGAGCCTAAGCTTGGGGATTCAAATGGCACCCCCAAGATAATCCAAGGACACCAAAAAGTCAAAGACTGGGGATGCCCCGGAAGGCATCCCCTCTTTCGTCTACTTCCATCGGTAATTTTACTTGGAGCTATATTTTTATTCACCACATGATATGTGTTTTGCTTGGAGCGTCTTGTATTATTTGTGTCTTTGTTTTTTAGTGTGTCACAATCATCCTTGATGTACACACCTTTTGAGAGAGCCATTTATGAATTAAAATTTGATAGAATACTCTGTGATTCACTTATATCTTTTGAGCCATGTAGTTTTGCTCTATGTGCTTCACTTATATCTTTTGAGCGTGATAATTTTGCTCTATGTGCTTCACTTAGATCTTTTAGAGCACGGTGGTGGATTTGTTTTAAAGAAACTATTGATCTCTCATGCTTCACTTAGATCATTTTGAGAGTCCTAATAGCATGGTAAATTGCTTAATAATAATATGCTTGGTATTCAAGATTTGTAAAACTTTCTTTTGAGTGCGTTGAATACTAAGAAAAGATTGAAGCATGATAATTGTTTGAGATATGGAGGTGATAATATTAGAGTCATGCTAGTTGAGTACTTGTGAATTTAAAGAATACTTGCGTTGAAGTTTGTGATTCCCGTAGCATGCACGTATGATGAACCGTTATGTAACGAAGTCGGAGCATGAGGTGTTTATTGATTTTCTTCCTTTTGAGTGGCGGTCGGGGACGAGCGATGGTCTTTTCCTACCAATCTATCCCCCTAGGAGCATGCGCGTAATACTTTGCTTTGATAACTTCTAGATTTTTGCAATAAGTATATGAGTTCTTTATGACTAATGTTGAGTCCATGGATTATACGCACTTTTTCCCATCCTTCCACCATTGCTAGCCTCTCTAATACCGCGCACTTTTCGCCGGTATCATGCACCCACCATATATCCTCCTCAAAATAGCCACCATACCTACCTATCATGCCATCTCCATAGCCATTCCGAGATATATTGCCATGCAACTTTCCACCGTTCCGTTTATTATGACATGCTCCATCATTGTCATATTGCTAGCATGATCATGTAGTTGTCATCATATTTGTGGCAAAGCCACCATTCATAATTCTTTCATACATGTCACTCTTGATTCATTGCATATCCCGGTACACCGCCGGAGGCATTCATATAGAGTCATATCTTGTTCTAAGTATCGAGTTGTAATTGTTGAGTTGTAAGAAAAATAAAAGTGTAATGATCATCATCTTTAGAGCATTGTCCCAAGTGAGGAAATAATGATGGAGACTATGATTCCCCCACAAGTCGGGATGAGACTCCGGACGAAAAAAAAGAAAAAAAATGAGAAAAAAATGAGAAAAAAATGAGAGAAAAAGAGAGAAGGGACAATGTTACTATCCTTTTACCACACTTGTGCTTCAAAGTAGCACCAAGATCTTCATGATAGAGAGTCTCTCATTTTGTCACTTTTATATACTAGTGGGAATTTTTCATTATAGAACTTGACTTGTATATTCCAATGATGGGCTTCCTCAAAATGCCCCGAGCAAGCGAGTTGGATGCACACCCACTTAGTTTCTTTTGTTTAGCTTTCATATACTTATAGCTCTAGTGCATACGTTGCATGGCAATCCCTACTCACTCACATTGATATCTATTAATGGGCATCTCCATAGCCCGTTGATACACCTAGTTGATGTGAGACTATCTTCCCCTCTTTTGTCTTCTCCACAACCATCATTCTATTCCACATATAGTGCCATATCCATGGCTCACGCTCATGTATTGCGTGAAGATCAAAAAAGTTTTGAAAATGTTAAAGTATGAAACAATTGCTTGGCTTGTCATCGGGGTTGTGCATGATTTAAATACTTCGTGTGGTGAAGATGGAGCATAGCCAGACTATATGATTTTGTAGGCATAACTTTCTTTGGCCATATTATTTTGAGAAGACATAATTGCTTTATTAGTATGCTTGAAGTATTATTATTTTTATGTCAATATGAACTTTTGTCTTGAATCTTTCGAATCTGAATATTCATACCACAATAAAGAAGATTTGCATTGAAATTATGCCAAGTAGCACTCCGCATCAAAAAATTCTCCTTTTATCATTTACCTACTCGAGGACGAGCAGGAATTAAGCTTGGGGATGCCTGATACGTCTCCAACGTATCTATAATTTTTGATTGCTCCATGCTATATTATCTACTGTTTTGGACTATATTGGGCTTTATTTTCCACTTTTATATTATTTTTGGGAGTAACCTATTAACCGGAGGCCCAGTCCAGAATTGCTGTTTTTTGCCTATTTCAGTGTTTCGGAGAAACAGAATATCAAACGGAGTCCAAACGGAATAAAATCTTCGGGAACGTGATTTTCTCACCGAACGTGATCCAGGGGACTTGGACCCTACGCCAAGGCATCAGAGAGGCGGTCACGAGGGTGGGGGGCGCGCCCACCCCCCTAGGGCGCGCCCCCTGCCTCGTGGGCCCCTCGAAGCTCCACCGACGTACTCCTTCCTCCTATATATACCTACGTACCCCCAAACGATCAGAACAGGAGCCAAAAACCTAATTCCACCGCCGCAACTTTCTGTATCCACGAGATCCCATCTTGGGGCCTGTTCCGGAGCTCCGCTGGAGAGGGTCGTCATCACAGAGGGCTTTTACATCATCATAGCCCCTCAGATAAAGTGTAAGTAGTTTACCTCAGACTTTCGGGTCCATAGTTAGTAGCTAGATGGCTTCTTCTCTCTTTTTCGATCTCAATACAATGTTCTCCCCCTCTTTTGTGGAGATCTATTTGATGTAATCTTCTTTTTGCGGTGTGTTTGTTGAGACCGATGAATTGTGGGTTTATGATCAAGTCTATCTATGAATAATATTTGAATCTTCTCTGAATTCTTTTATGTATGATTGGTTATCTTTGCAAGTCTCTTCGAATTATCAATTTGGTTTGGCCTACTAGATTGGTTTTTCTTACCATGGGAGAAGTGCTTAGCTTTGGGTTCGATCTTGCGGTGTCCTTTCCCAGTGACAGAAGAGGCAGCAAGGCACGTATTGCATCGTCGCCATCGAGGATAACAAGATGGGGTTTATTTCATATTGCATGAATTTATCTCTCTACGTCATGTCATCTTGCTTAAAGCGTTACTCTGTTTTTAACTTAATACTCTAGATGCATGCTGGATAGCGGTCGATGAGTGGAGTAATAGTAGTAGATGCAGGCAGGAGTCGGTCTACTTGTCTCGGATGTGTTGCCTATATACATGATCATACCTAGATATTCTCATAATTATGCTCAATTCTGTCAATTGCTCAACAGTAATTTGTTCACCCACCGTAGAATACTTATGCTCTTGAGAGAAGCCACTAGTGAAACCTATGGCCCCCAGGTCTATTCTCATCATATTAATCTCCATCACTTTAATCTTGCTTTGCTTTTTATTTTTCCTTTTTCTTTTCACTTTGCATCTCTATATCAAAAATACCAAAAACATTATCTATCAGTTCTCACTCTCGTAAGTGACCGTGAAGGGATTGACAACTCCTAATCGCGTTGGTTGCGAGTAGCTATCGTTTTGTGCAGGTACGAGGGACTTGAGCGTGGCCTCCTACTGGATTGATACCTTGGTTCTCAAGAACTGAGGAAAATATACTTACGCTACTCTGCTGCATCATCCTCTCCTCTTCGGGGAAAACCAACACAAGCTCAAGATGTAGCAAGCGGGAGTAGGGCAGGGCGGCCCGTCGGATGAAGGGGCTCATCGTCCTCTTCGACTTCGACTCCGACAACGGCGACAGCTGCACCTCGTCGTCGCACGACCAAGACCCTCCATTAGTCCCGGATGCCTACAACTGCGCCGGCGGCCGGAAGGGCAAAGGCCCGACGAGGAAGTGGTGATTTTGCCCCCCTCTCCGTCCTTATTGTTTATATCGTTTCTAGTTGTAGAAGTTTAAGAACTTGTCCGGTGACAAATTATGATCTTTTGGATGTGGCGAAGTTTGTTAATATCCGTTTGTAGCCAATCTTGTGTTCCTTTGCAGTCGATTTTAGTTGTCCGTCGTTTGATTACATAGAGTAGATCAACGTTGCATGTGTAATATGGATATAAGGCAACGGATATGAGATACGCGGGCACAGAGTGGCAAATATGAGGCGTACCCGGTCAATGCATGTGGATGCGCCAGCGCGCGTCCGGGCGTTTGAGGGGCCGGATTTGGCCATCGCAGCTGTAGATGCTCTTAGCAGTTGATCGTAGGACCGAATCCCCCTTACTGCATTTTTTCCATTTTATTTGAGGAATTATGTACGTAGACCAATAAAAGGTCATGGAGTTATTTGCAAAAATTTTTGCTTGCAGCCACTCACCGGTGGGCATTTGCCAAGCTGACACCCACGTGAGCAGGCCATACGCCAAGATACGTATAAAGCACCGTATTTTGACGTTGAGATAAGTTAAGTGACCATAATTTCATATTTTGCAAGTTTTGGAATAAAACTAATCATCGAGCGCAAGTTCTATGACTCTTAATGGTAATATCACTGGTAGTCATAGAACTTGCGAATGTTCTGTTTGGTGCCAGAATTTTGAAAATACGATTTTATGGTCATCTAACTTGCTCGAGCATGCAGATATGGTCACAATACACATATGCGGGTGTATTCATGTGTATGACTCCACTTATCAATGAATGAAGGCATTGGTGTGATATATTTTTACACAAAACACCCTCATAAACTTTTTATTTGCGGAAACAGTCAACCACCGCCATGAATTTTTGCACAAAAGCTACCTTGCATTTTTATTTACAGAAAATCCAGACAGCATGGCCCCACTTATCAGTGAGTGAAGGCACTGGGGTGATGTATTTTTTACATAAAACACCCTCATAAACTTTTTATTTACGGAAACAGTCAACCACCGCTATGAATTTTTTGCACAAAGCTACCTTGCATTTTTATTTACAGAAAAAACCAGACAGCAGTACTGAATATATATGCAAAAAATCCTCAAACCCAATACCACCCACTTTAACATGGGACGCTCCAGCCACCTCAACCATTCAGGGTAGGATGCTTAATACCAACAATTTACCTATACGTATTAAACGAGGACCCATGTGGAACTTAAATGGCTGCGGATACTGCGGCTCATTTGGCAGGCGCTATTTGTTTTTAAGATCTTTGTAAAACATAAGTAGACTAAAAGAAATGTAAAACATAAGTAATAAAGTTATGTCCGTATATTTGTGTGTTAAAAAATTATGCATACTCTCTTAAAAAAATATTATACATACAGACGATGATTAGTAATAAAAAACATTTCAATATAAACATGTGTATTATATACTCCCTTCGTCCTGAAATAAGTGTCTCTACTTTGTACTAACTTTAATACAAAATTATACTAAGGTTAAGATACTTATTTTGAGACCGAAGGAGTATATAATATTATGGTCAAATATTTGTGTGTTAAAAATATTATGCATGCAGACGACGGTTAGCAAATAAAAACTTTTAATTATAAACATGTGTACTATATAAAAGTATTTGTTAAAATATTTTATAAACCTGAGTATTATATAAATATATGTGTTTTATAAATGTGTGTGCTACATATTTGTTTTTCAAAATTAAAATTCAAATCTATTATTTTAATTATAAAACGTTTCAATAATTGTACACACATTTGTAGTACAATGTTTGTATAATTTTAAATTTAAACTCTTAATGCGAATAAATCGTTGCTAATATGTATATTATATATTTATTTTGAATATAAGTCATGAGTTATAGACAACTGAATATTCATATATATTTAGTACATATTTGTATTCATCATTCTATATAATTTAATATAAACTGCAAGTGTATTTTTTTGATTCAATAAATATATTTATCTGATAAACATTTTCAGTGTCCATATTCACAAAATATTTTTTATATAATACACTGGTTTATATTTAAATGTTTTTGTTTACTAATCAACGTTTGTATGTATAGTATTTTTCACGCACAAATATTCATACATAATTTTATTACTTATTTTTTACTAAATTTTTTATATACAAGACACATGTTTATATTACTTACGTTGTACCAAATATTTTATATAATGCACAGGTTTATATTTAATTTTATTATTTACTAATCATTTTCTGTATATATAATATTTTAACACAAAAATATTTGAGCATTACTGTATTACTTACATTTTACATATATCTTTGAAAAATATCTCGCGCAAAATGAGCTGCAGTATCCGCATCGCAATTAGGCTCCGCATGAGTCATTCAGTACACATACGTTCGTTACCAATATTTGTCATCTGGAGAAATACTATTGGCGCCTTAAAACAACCCATCCCCGTTCAAATCCTAGCGCACCTTTCTGGTGTTTACTTTCGCTTATATATGTGCACGACTGTGGACAGGTTTTTCTTGTAAAAAAAGTGTTAGGGTGTTCCATGCAAAACATTCATCATTGTGTTTGACTTTCTCTGCAAATAAAAAAATAAGGGTGTTCTATGTAAAAATATGACGCACCCAGCGCCATCACTCACTGACAAATGGGGACTATGCATGGATACGCCCGCATACGTGTATTGTGACTGTACGCTTGAGACAAGTTAGATGACCATAAAACCGTATTTTCAAAGTTCCAGCACCAAACTGAACGTGCTACGCAAGTTCTTTGACTCCCAGTGATATTACCTTTTTTTTAGACAAATCTGAACACACTACTTTGACTTCTATATGGGACGATCAGGCATCAGCCCATTAGAGGCCCATTAAAGGCTCAGATAGTCTTTTTTTTTTAAAAAAAAGGGGCTCAGTTAGTCTGATCTAACTAACTTCCAACGTTCTGATCTCCTAGTTCTGTACGGCATTCGCTAGCCACCGGACCAACCGAGGACGGTCTGGCCAGATCCACATGATCAAGGCGCCGGCGAAGGTTGTTTGGACTCCGGGAAGCTACCCTCCAGAATCAATCACCGGATCAACGTACCGACCGAAGGACTCTAGCCTATTCTAGTTAGGAAAACTTATTCCTACGTCCAACAACCCCTCTGTTTATGCAACTCGTGGCCACGCCATTGCGTCTCCACCCCCTTCAACCACGGCAGGAAATCAAAGTGAAGGTTACACGCATTCAACCACTGCACAATGGAGCAGGGCGAGGCAGGCAACCATGGCAACGACCAAGGAAGCAGCGGGGCAGCCCTCCACGCCGGCGGCGACGAAGACGGCGCCCGTGCGTTCATCGCCCAAGTAAGATCCTGTGCTTAGTTTCCAATAGCGCCGCTGTCCGGGGCGCGACTAAAGAACGGGGATGTAGATAGAAGACAGAAGTACGTAGAACTAGGTGAAAGAAACTAATCTGTTATATTTCTGGGCGGTGAAGGTGAAGGAGGAGGTGGAGAGGTGCCTGGCGGCAGGCATGAGCAAGGAGCAGATGTTCCACGAGCTTCGCGAGAAGGGATTTCACCCGGCGGCCGCGTTTGCTGGTAAGCTGTACGTTTCCTACCTCGTGTGTTCTTGGATTAATTACATCTATATCTATCTACCAATCATGTCAAGAAACTAGGGTACAGATTAGATTAACACCATGTATTCATGATTTAATATTCTCTCTGATAAATCTGATTGGTGTACGTCCAGTTTACAAGGAGCTTCGTGACCAGAACAATAGTTGGTTCAAAGACTACTACGTCAAGATGGATTTGAGGAAGCAGGCCGAGCGACTCGAATTTCTGCTGGACCAGTACCGAACGGTTCGCGACGCCGATGCCGCCGCCAGAGCGCAAGGAACAGCGGCGCAGCAAACCGCCATGGACATCCCGAACGACGTGGGGTTGCTGGGGCACCGGACGGTACCGGATGGGTTGGACGGCACACGTCTGGTTTGTAGTTCAAGCTGCGGCGATCGTCGGCTTGCTGCCGCCTCCCCGCAGCTACCATCGTCGTCGGCGACGATGTATGTCCCGACTGGACAACTGCTTCACCAGAGAGAGCAGCCGTTTCCCAACGGCGGGGTCCAAGGGGTACTGGAGGCATCCGCAGCTTGTACTGCTTCCAATGATGCCATGGCGGTCACCTATCCTTGGTCGTGCACCGGCAATGTTCAGACCGACGATGTTGGGACGATGCTGTTGCATGGAGAGGAAGGTCAACCTCTGCAGCAACGGTGGCCTGGTGCAAGTGCAGGCTTCGTTCCGCCATGGGACTCCTATTGGCCACCGCCGTCGTCTGTTCAGATGCCACCTGAAAACCGTGAGCACCACGACCGTTCAGCTCCATGTCACGGAGAGCAGGCTGAACAGCGGTTGCTAATTGACAGCCTACGACTAGGAGAGGACAGGAATCCTCAAGTTCATGTGGCCTCCCGACACGGCGAGCAAGCTCATGAACCGTTGCATCAATGGCAGACTGGTAGCCAACCAGAGGCACCTTCTAAACGTCTACCGGAGTACCGGAATCGCCACGATCTTGCTGCTTCGGAATAACGTCTTCGTCGGCGTACAACCTTCTGGCAGATTTATACAGTAGAATTGCTCGTGATAGAGATTAACATCAGTTGGACACCGTTAATACCTAGAGAATACTTGAAATTGCATCTATATTGTATGGCATGTTAGTAGAAAATAAGACACCGCGATGGTGGAGACCAGTGTGCGCGCGCGCACTGGACGTGCCGAGCCGTGGCGAGGGTGCGTGTCCGTGTTGGTGTTAGCGCGGCCGTAGCTAGCTATGCGTGTGCGTCGTGCGCGCGGCCGTTAGCGTAGCTAGCTACTCCCTCCGTTTCAAAATATTTGTATTTTTAGAGATTTTAATAAGTGACTACATACGAAGCAAAATGAGTTAATCTATATTTTAAAATATGTCTATATACATCCATATGTTGTATCCATTTCAAATGTCTAGAAAGATAAATATTTGGGAATGGAGGAAGTAGATGTGTAGCATGTGTGTGTAACGTGCGTGCATGCATGCATGGAGCTGTTGGGGAGTGCGCGGACGCGGGCGGGCCGAGCGGATCAGCGCGCGCAGCCGGAGCAAGGTGGGCAGCGTGCGTTCGTGTGGGTCATGCATGCGCGGGCGCTGCATCACCTCGTGTATAAAGACTAGACGATGCAGTCGTTGAGGTGCGCCAAAACCCAGTGAATAAAGGTTGCCAAGATAAGGCCAGTTCGCGGCAGCGGTGTTCGTCATCATTGCTCTGAGCTCGTGCTTGAGTTGAGTATCTTTGTGCGTATGGTTTCCGGGTTTGCTTGCATCTACGTGTATCTACGCTAAGTTATCCATTAGATGAAAATACAGTGCTCATAGATTAGCTAGTGTTGAGTATAAGGATTATTAGGAAGTATAGGATAGACTAGGATTTGGTTCTGTCTTGTCTTGTACTCTAAGTTGGTCTTTGTACTCCGATATATATGCCCACGAGGCTCAAGCAATACATAAAAACTATTCCATCATATCCCTCTCTCCCTTATAACATGGTATCAGCCTAACCGATCCAAACCCTAGCCGCGCCGTCGCTTCCGCTCTACGCCGCCCCCGGGGCGGTCGGCCTCCATGACCGTCGCCGGGGGCCGCGCCGCCCGTACCTAGGGTTCGTCCGCCGGCTGTGTTGGCCGGCTGCCCTAGAGTCTTTTTCCAGATCCTTTGATCCGGGTTTTCTCTCTCGCCGGTCGCTTTGATCGGCGTCTATTTTTTGGTTTTCCGGTCTATGTGATCCGGTTTGCGTCGCCCACCATCGCCGTCGACCCCATGCGCCTCTACTTCAACACCGGCGCGATTGGCCAGCTTCTTCACCGACCCGGCGTCGTCCGCGCGTCTGCCCGTCGGTCGCCCCGACTCGGGGCCTTGCGCATCGTCCGTGCGTCGGTCCGCCGGTCGCTCCGACCTGGCGGCCTCGCGTAATGCGGCGGCCCTTCATTGCCGCTGCCATTCGTGCGCCGGCGCGCCCGTCGATCTACGCCGGCCGTCACCGCCCTGCTCCGACCGGGACTCCTGCATCAGCCCGACCCGGCGGCCTCGCGTCATGCAGCGGCCAATCATAGCCGTCCCGCTGACCGCCGCCGCCGGCTTTATCTCGGACTCCGTCGCCACCACGCCTCCACCGAGCGGCGTCCCCGACCTCGCGCGCGATCAGCTTGATCACCCGCTCGCCGCCGCGATCCGACTTATCTACGCCGCGCGACCGACTTGGCCCGTCGGTTACGCGCGCCTCCGCAGGTCCCGTGAAGATCGTCCCCGAGTTCAGCGCGCCTCTCCACCGATCGAGCATCGGGCTGCCGCTGCGTCGCCCCGTCGGGCCGCGGCGCCGCCGCCCCGTGGTTCTTCTCCCGGCTGCACCGACTCGCGTCACCGCTGCGTCGCCCCTTCGGGCCGTAGTGCCGCGGCCCGCGGTCCCCCGCCGCCCCGAGGGCGTCCGCTCTAGGCCGTCCCGCGGCTGCATCGACCCTCGCGCCGCCGCTACGTCGCCCCGTCGGGCCATAGCGAGCGTGGCACGCGGTCCACGCCGCCGTCCCGAGGTCGTCCCCGCGGTTGCACCGACTCGCGAACCGCCGGTGCGTCGCCCCTTCGGGCCGCAGCGTCGCGGCCCGCGGTCCCCGCCGCCACCACGAGGTCTTCCCGCCGTCGCCCTGACCTGCCTGTTGCCGCTGCGTCGGCCCTTCGGGCCGTAGCGCCGCGGCGCGCGGTCCACTTCTTCGTCCACGCGCGTTGACTTCCCGTGGTATGCGTCGCGCCGCCTTCCTTGGCGTGGGAATGCCACCGTCCGCGCCGGTCTTCGTCATGCTATCAGGGTTCATCGCCTACTTCGAGCACCGCCGCCGCGCCGTCAGGCCGCCGCCGCCGCTCTTCTTTGGCCGCCGCCGCCGCTGCTCGTCCACCCCCTTCGTCTTCGTCCAGCACTTGCCCGTCGCCAGCGTTGCCGTCATCTACCCCGACCACTTCGTCTACTCCGACCACCGTTGGTGACATCGGCCCCTCGCCGATGGACGCCGCAATTGTCGTCGAGTTCTTCTCTGCTGGCCTCTCCGACTTCTTCGACATGGCGTACAGCTCGTGCAGGTCCCAGTCTCCGCATGCCTGGTGCTGGCAACACCGATGCGTGCCTTCATCTACGACGTGTTCCCGGGCCTGGCAAGCCTGGTCGGCGCTTCGTCAACTTCGTCTTCGTCCGTCTACGCATGCCCTGTGCTGGCAACACCGGTGCGTGCCTTCGTCCACGATGTGTCCTCGGGCTTGGCAAACCCGCTGCGACGCGTCGTCAACAACATTTTCTTCCCGGCGCACCCCTACTTTGACACAACTGCGCCCATGCTAACTCGACACCCCCTTGCGCCCGCGGCTCCACGGCGACTTCCTCGACACCGGCTACCCCGACTCGACATCGACCACGGCATTCTTCGCACGGCTACCTCGACCACGGCTCCACCACCCACGCTCTCGGCTACATCGACAAACGGCACAAAGGGCTACCGCCTGCTTGAGCAACCTCGTTGGTTTCCACTCCAGCCACGACTCTGCGATGCGTCGACCGTTACAACTGTGGGGGGGGGGGTCCGTCGGCTTGCCTTCGGATTCTTCTCCAGTCTCACCGTCTGCGTCGCTACCGTTGTGACTGCGGGGGGACGTTGAGTATAAGGATTATTAGGAAGTATAGGATAGACTAGGATTTGGTCCTGCCTTGTCTTGTACTCCAAGTTGGTCTTTGTACTCCTATATATATGCCCACGAGGCTCAAGCAATACATAAAAACTATTCCATCGTATCCCTCTCTCCCTTATAACAGCTAGGGAAGGGGTTTTGAATAATTTGTGTAAGGTATGGCTGCATCAGCCTCCTGGTTGTATCCTCGAGTTGTTGCGGCAGAAATTACTACCTTCTACGAATAAATAGGAAATGTGTCGAACCTCAAAAAGAAAAAAAAGATACCCGAGGCCGGCGGGGAAGGTGCCCTCGAGCCGCCTCGAAAGAGCTCGGCCTCAAGGGAGATCACGGTGGTCCTGGCCCAACTTAACAGTTAACGATCACGGTGTTAACGGTCAGTGTTTATGAGTGGGCCTAGCTGTTATTAAATGATTTAAAGTTTAATCACACAACAATCTGGGTTTTTTGGAACAACCAGCCAAAATAGTGGTAGAATTTTGAAAAATAAAAAAGGTAGTTTTTTTTAACCCTAACCTGTAATGCGGCAGTTTTTTGGACGCGGCTAATCTGCACCCGAGCTCATATGCTCCCGCATAAACAGTAAAATCGAAAAAAAATCGTAAAAAATTCAAAAAATTCCAAAATTTTTTTGAGAGAAACATTGACAAAAGTTATAAGTGCCTGTAAAAATTCGTCATGAAATCACATTCCTAGAAGGCATGGCAAAAAAAACAAAAATAGTACTCTGAAAAAGCTACTTTCAAACGCATTTTGAAGCACTGAATTTGTTTTTTTTGCCACGCCTTACAAGAATGTGATTTCATGATGAATTTTTACAGGCACTTAGAACTTTTTCAATGTTTCTCTCAAAAAAATTGGAATTTTTTGAATTTATTTTATTTTTTTTCGATTTTACTGTTCATGCGGGAGCATATGAGCTCGGGTGCAGAATGGACTTTTCGCAGTTTTGGTTGCTATTTACTCGAGAAATACCATTCTCAGTTTGCCAGCGGAAATTTTGTCCGTGATGTTGACACTAGCATGGAGGTGCTCTGGATCGTTCATGTGGACCTTTTGAGTAACCGTGTGTAGTTGCTACAATATCGCTGTCTCCGTTATGTGATCCTCTCTTTGACATCCCCTTGTGATTGTTCCTTTTTTTTCTTCTTCGACAAAGAGGTAAATCCCCGGCATGGGCATTATTGTGACACACACGATCAAGTAGAGTATAAAATAAATACAACCATGGTCGAGTTATTACATTATATGAAATTACATCTACGACTAAGTCAATTTTTTACGCGGCAACACCTTTAAAAAGAATAAACCTCCTGGCGCCGTTGGTGTCACATCCGACTGTGGCCAACATGGACAAGGATTTTCACCCTAATTGTCAAGACCAACCAATGAAGACGAGCACAATGACAAGTACAACGGTTCCAAACAAGACAAAAACACAAGTTCGTCGGTGCTGAGCCCGATCTGGTTTTCATCATAGACATGAAGTGGTGTTTCAATCAACATCTTAAAGATGAATCGTTTGATAATCACATCCGCTAGTACTCCATGGCAGGTCGAAAATTGTACTATCAGATTGGTGGTATGTCTTCCCACTTTAGACCGCTGCCACTACACATCGACGTGAGTCATTCTGCAGCAACCGCCACACCTTCAGATTTGCTGCCCCGGGGCTAGATGTTGACGGAGAATTGTCAGCGCCCTCATTGATTAGTCGCTTTTAGGCTCTTTTCTACGCTCGTTTGAACTGGATATCCTTAGATATTTTGTACATTTACCACTTCAACTTGCTCGCTAACCGTTGATGATTGCAAGGATGTGCAAATCTCCTTGTTTATTCCATTCCTAGTAGATTTGGACATGTTTTGGTGAAATCAAATCATATATGGAATGTAGTCAAGGAGAGGACCATTTCCATATAAAATTGGGCATCAATGAAGTATACGAAAGGGAAGGCAAGCAACAACTCATACTGGTAGTGGTACACGGGCCACAACCTTTGTGATGTCCGCCCAATAAACTTTTAGTGAAGGGGCTCAGGTCCAATTCGCATTAGAAGGTCCCCAAAACCCTATCCCGTAAATCTACACTGTATAAATGAGAAGGAGGACCTCCAGAAGTCTCTCTCTCTCTCTCTCTCTCTCTCTCTCTCTCTCTCTCTCTCTCTCTCTCTCTCTCTCCCCAGCCGTCATCGATGTCGCCCTGGTGCTATAGCCGCCACAACCACCATCTCCATATTCCATTAGATTGATACCTGTAATCAAGATCTGATTGCAATCATCGACATTGTAAGACTATCAAGCATTCATATTGAAGTAAACATCTATACAATGTCTTGTGTCCATGTCATGGGAATTAATGTATGAGTAATCCCCTCGGACTACTTGTCGAGGCATAGCCTCACAACCCTATGTACATGAAGCTATGGGATTGTGGGTATGGTTTTCTTGTATGTATTTGAACAACAATTTGTCTCTTGCCTCCTCAATCCCAAGACTCGTGACCACCCGAGGCACCGAAGATCGGTACAAGGAGATGCAACCAGCGGGGACGAGTGGAAGACTATGTTGAAAACCAGTGACAATGAGGCTAGTACGATGGCCGGAACCAATTCCTTGGGGCACAATGATGCAGTCACTATACACTAGTGCATTGGTCCATTATGTTCTCAATAGCCAAAAACCAACACAAGACGGATTAGGGCCAAGGTTGTAAAGTTCAATCCTTGATTCGACAATAGTCAGTTGTGGTGTCACAAGGATGCATTGCCCACTTATCTAGTTATAACAGTATTTATTTTTGCTTACCGATGTCAATGTCTATTTTATGAGCCCAAGCATGTCTACACAACCACATGCGAAACCTATGCTCAGGCCTACTTCTATAGCTATTATAACCACCACATTTTTTGTTTGTGTTTGGTTTAGGGACAAAGGCGTTAAGCGATAACAAAGGCTTGATAGAAGTAACCTTACTTAGCTTAATCACTTCATGGATTTGATACTTCCTAGGTCTCCAAGGAAGAAGGCTATTACTACAATCCAAACCATATTTAAGGTTATCAACCTCGTCATGTGTCGGTTGTTGTCCTTACACCAGACTAAATTTTCTTAGCATCACAAGTGAACACCCACATTATACATCTCAAACGCATCTACTTTTCTAAACATTTATTCTTTTTTTATGACTCTATTTTGCATGATTTCAATGAAACTAACCCGGACTGACGTTGTTTTCAGCAGAACTACCATGCTGTTATTTTTGTGCAAAAATAGAAGTTCTCGAAATTGGCTAAAAATTTACGGAGATTTTTTCTAGAATTAATAAAAAATACTGGCAAAAAAGATCTACTAAAGGGGGGCCATCCACTACTAGGGAAAACCCTAATAGTAGCGCGGATTTTGAGGCTATCAGCAGTGCGGGCGGCCGCGCTACTAATAAGGTGCTACAACTAACTGTTAGTAGTAGCGCGGTCTGTACCCGCGCTACTACTATTGACTATATCAGCAGCGCCTTTCCAGAACACGCTACTATTAGTTAGTTGTAGCGCTTTCCTAACCCCGCACTACTGCTATGTGTTTCATCATTTCCCCCCAACTCCCTACCCAGTTTCAGTTTAAATAAACTGGAATTTTCAGATACTAGGTACTAATAGATATCAATTTCATAAAGCATTATAGGTATTAGGTAGTACTATCTCTGTTCCTATATATAGGATGGGTCTATTCTAATAACACCCTTAAGAGTCTTATTCTAATAACACCTCCGCGATATTCTGCTAACACTTTAGACTGCAGTATAGACGGGAACCAAACTGCAGAGAAGGATTAAAAAAACCACACCCACCCCAACCCACCTTCTTCCCCCGTGACCCCCACCCACCCCGCACGACCCAATCCCTCCCACCGGCACCAACCTCCCTCCTCCTGACACCCACCTCCTACCTCCGGCGGTGCTACGCCTCCCTACGCGCCCACCGCCGCCTCCTGGTCGCCGGAGCTAGCACCGCATGCCACCGCGCCCAGGCACCCAGATCCGCCCTCTTGCCTCCTACCCCCACCCTACCCCACCTTCCTCTCGTGCTTCCCCTCCCTTTTCCACGGCCCGCAGCCTTCGTCCCTATCGCCGGCCATGGCGCGCCTCCCGACACCCAAAAATGGCCTCGCGCCCCCCGAGCACCTCCCATCCCCGAGCCGGCGCTGGCCACCCGATCCAAACACCCGGCAGATGCAGGCCGCGGAGACGCCGCACCGCTCGTTCTGCCCATCTCGGACGGCGACCTCCGACCACCGTCGCCCTCTCCTCCGAGCCGCCGCCCCGCCCAGCACCTCTGCTGCAGCACCCTGCCCATGCGCCGTCTGACGTCATCTCCCTCACCGCTCCGCCACAGATCCTCCCCCGCTCCAGATTTGGCCGCCCGTGGCACGCAACGCCCCGCGCGGCCGCGGATCCAGGCCGCCGCGTTGACCTCCGGTGGCGCCGCCCTCCTTCTCCGGTGGCATTGCTCTGCCGAACGCCCCCCGCAACCCCTCCCCTCTGGCCTTGTCGAATGCGGATCCAAGTTTGCTCGCCTGCTTCCCCGTGCAGTTTGCCCCCCACCCTCCGGTAGCCGCAGACGTGCAGCTCGGTGGCGTGTGATGCCGTTCGGTGCTCATGTCGATGCAGTCCGTGGGCGCGCCGACGATGATGGCAGGAATACAGATCCACCCCGGCAAGTTACCTCCGTGTAGTATGCTCGTGTGTGTGAAGCAGTGCGCCCAGGTGTTTTTTTGTTTTGTTTCTCCTCACTTACGGCCATGGTGCAGTCCACTGACCAAATGCTCGCTGTTTTTTTGCCTTCTGATGCAGTTTGCCATGGCCTCACATGCGGCCCGGTGTCACGACCGTTTTAGTGATTGCGTGCGCCAGGAACACCCTCTGTGCTTCGATCCATCCCCGACGCGCGCGCGTGTGTTTTCTTCTTTCTGTTTTGCAGTACGTTGTCCTCGTTGTCCAGTTAACTATATTTGGCTGGAGAAGACGGACACACAAAAAAATGATGCAGCTCATTAACATTGACCATGTAGCTCAGATGTCCCCTGGATGTGTGGGATGCATCCCCGTGTGTTGAAGTTTTTTGCCCTCACGCTGTGATGAACGTGGGATAATGTGTGCTTTCAGTATTTTTGCATTGTACGTGCAGTGCACATGTGCCACCCCCTATAGTGCACTAGTCTTGTTCGTGCAGTGCAGAACGTGCGTCAATTAAAAAATCATGGATGAATGTATACAAATAACTACTCTCGTCCTTGCAGTGCAGAAGACACGATGGAAAAAAGAAAAAAAAAGAAAAGAATAACTTCCCAACAAGTAATGCTATTCACTTGACCGTTTGATGCAGTGCGGTTTTCCAACTGAAGTAGTGTGGTCAGCCGTCTGATGTTGTTCATCTTGTAAGTGCACGAATAAATGTTATCAAAACGACAAAAAAAGCAACACGGTTCACTTCTCCATACTTTTGCGGTTCAGCCACACCTGATGTGAAGTCCGGTCCACTTCCTCGCCCGAGAAAATTTATGTCTAAATAAAAGAAATCATGCAGCTCTCTTGTTGGTCTGATGCAGTGCGGTTTTCGGTCTAAAGAAGTGCACTCCACCTCGTTTGAAAAAATACGTCCCACAAAAAATAAATCATGCAGTGCACTTGCCCGTCCGATGAAGTGTGGGTTTTAGTTTAAAGAAGTGCACTCCACCTTGCTTTGGAAAATTTACATCCCACAAAAAAGAAATTATGCAGTGCACTTGTTTGTCCGATGAAGTGCAATTTTTAGTCTAAAGAAGTGTGTTTTTCTGTCTGATGCAGTACATATGATGATTTTGGTGTCACGAAAAAACAGAGTGTCCGCATTTCATTAAAATCAAAATTGCTCCTAAACCGTAAGAAATCGGAGAGAGTGTTCTACATGAAAAAGTTGCGCCTCATCGATATCTTTCCGACGGTGTATCATTTGAATCATTCCGACGAGCGGTTTGAAAAAATTTCACTAAAAACGTCCTCTGTCTCTTGTCGTCAGCCGCACGATTTTCAAAATTAACTAAAAGTCGTAAGGATTCTCAAAAACATTTCAACATATTAAAGTTGCGCCTCGTCCGTAGCTTTTCAACGGTATATTACACGCCTCGTTTTGACAAACGGTTAAAAAACTGGAGCGAAAACAGTACCGAAAATTTGAACAAAATTGAAAAACAGAATTCCGCGATTTAGGAAATTTGAAACTGCTCTTAAACCATAACGAATTAGAGAAATAAATAGATATGAAAAAGATGCGGCTCGACGATATCTATCCAACGGTGTATGATTTGCTTCATTCCGACGAGTGGTTTAGAAAAACATGCGAAAAAACGCTCGCTGCCACTCGTTGTGGGCCGCACCATTTTCAAAACTGCTCTTAAACCGTGAGGAATCTATATATATATATATATATATATATATATATATATATATATATATATATATATATATATATATATCATCAAATTACTACAGTCAGTATAACATACCATTTCATGCCGATCGACCATGGTACTTGTCAGGCAGGTCACGAATGGCACCCCGACAAAGTCATCACGTGGCAGAATTATGTCACATAGGTTGCACACCTCCTCCTCGCGCAGCCTCATCCTTTGAGCTACGATGGCTTCATGAAGTGGGTTCTCATCATCTTCATCGAGTGGGTCCTCATTATCTTCATCATCTTCGTCATCTTCGTCATTTTCCACCAGGTTGATATAAATGACAGCCCGCTTGGGTCTTTCTACTCTGAAGGAGAAGCTGATCAACTCACCACCAGTAAGACGCATGTGGGCGAGGAAACGGGCCCATCCATCTCCTCCAATCTGTGACATATTGCGTCCTTTCTCGACCTCCATAGTGTACGGCCCCCCAGGAGCCTCAAATGTCACAGTGTCTCCTGTCAGCTTGTTGAATTTCAACCTCACATTGCATGGGACGATATGTGTAAAAAAAGCAAAATGACACAATGCAGTAATGTCAACACTAAAAATAAAATAGTTGTTACATTTCATCTAATTACTTACCGCCGCATGACGAAAACTCGGCTGGAAGTAGATGCCGAACAACTTGCCAGTTGCAAGGCTGCTGGCGCACCGTGACTTGCATAGTCAACATGGTGGTGGTGGTGGCGCCATTTTCCTAAAGCAATATGAGCAAATGATTAACGATCTACTTCACAGGAAAGAAAAACAGTAGCATGTGATATTTTTGGTTCTTCCACGAGAAGCAATTTGATGGACAATTATAGTCCTAAGATCTAGTAACATAGTAGATGACAAGGTACCACCTAGCAAAGCATTTCGGTACCACCTACCAAGACATTTCATCTAATTTGGCCACAATTGCCTAAGATAATTGATTAAAAAACAAGTGGAAAATTTAACTAAATTGGCACCTACATTTTGCCAAAGAATAAGTAATTACAGAAAAACAAAAGCATCTAGCTATCCATGTACAGAAAAAATAACAATAAAATGGTGCATACTAAATCAACTAAATCAACAAGCCTACTAAATCAACTAAATCAACTAGCATACTAAATCAACTAAATCAAAATGTTCTAAATCAACTAGCCTACAATAAACTAAATCATATCAACTAAATCAAAATGTTGCATATGAACTAGCCTACTAAATCAAAATGTAGCAGGAAGAAATTCGTAAGCCCTCGATGCATCTAGGCAGGGCAGCCCTCGGGGGGTGCTGTCGAGCGGAGGGGGGATGGCATGGTGACCTCGGTCGAGGGTGCTGACGAGGGGAAGGCCGGTGACTTTCCTACGAGAGGGGGCGACGACAGCGGCCGGCGAGGGGATCGAGGGCGGTCGGCCAAAGGCGCCCGTCCAGAGCTCGCGACCAGCGACAGAGTGGGCGAGGGTGGAGGAGCAGCGGAGGGGGCGGCGAGAGGGGGAAGGAGCATTACCTGCGGCGGCGGTGGTGGAGGAGAAACCCTAACCGCAGCTGCCGGCGTCGGGCGGAGGGGGACGATTGGGAGATCGATGAGCGTGTGGGGGGCCGGCCGGGCCGCGTGTTTTGTTTTGCTTTAGTAGTAGTGCGGGTACAGGGAGCACGCTACTGCTAAGCCCAATATCAGTAGCGCATTTTCCTAAAAAAATGCTACTGCTAAGTCTAAGCATGTAAAAACATCAAAAATATACATTGGTCATCATTGATCTTTTTGTGTAGAATATAAATAGTCAACATGAATCCTCACCATACCTGTATAGGTACAGGCGAGGATTCATATTGCAGCCACAAATCCTACACATATAGTTCAATGAAGACCAAGTGCTCGAGATAGTTTGAGAAGTAACATATTGTAACGCCCTCGATGCGGTTATATCTCCCACGTGTCGAGGCACGACTTAGAGGCATAACCGCATTGAAAGCAATGTCGCAAGTGAGGTAATCTTCACACAATCCATATAATAAATAAAGGGGAAAGATACATAGTTGGCTTACAATCGCCACTTCACACAAGTACATAAATAACATCCATCAAACAGATTACACTCAAGGTCCGACTACGGTACCAAAATGAAAGAAGACTACCCCAAATGCTAACAGATCCCCGGATCACCCAACTGGGCTCCACTACTGATCATCTGGAAAAGAAACATAGTAACGGCCACGTTCCTCATCGAACTCCCAAGTGAGCTCGGTCGCGTCATCAGCACTGACATCGTTGGTACCTGCAACTGAGGTGATATATCTGTGAGTCACGGGGACTCAGCAATCTCACACCCGCGAGATCAAGACTATTTAAGCTTAAAGGTGGGAAAAGGATAGTGAGGTGGAGCTGCAGCAAGCGACTAGCATATGGTGGCTACAGCGGAAAAGAGAGCGAGAAGAGAAGGCAAAGCACGGTCGAGAAGCTAGAAATGATCAAGAAGTGATCCTGAAACTACCTACGTCAGACATAACTCCAACAACCGTGTTCACTTCCCGGACCCCGCCGAGAAGAGACCATCATGGTTACACACGCGGTTGATGTGTTTTAGTTAAGGTCAACTTCGGGTTTTCTACAACCGGATATCAACAAATTCCCATCTGCCTCATAACCGCGGGCACGGCTTTCGAAAGATAATACCCTGCAGGGGTGTCCCAACTTAGCCCATGATAAGCTCTCACGGTCAACGAAGGATATTCCTTCTACCGGGAAGACCCGATCAATCTCGGAATCCCGGACTACAAGACATTTCAACAGCAATAAAACAAGTCCAGCAAAGCCGCCCGATTGTGCCGACAAATCCTGATAGGAGCTGCACATATCTCGGTCTCAGGGCACATCCGGATAAGCGAAGCGTACAGGAGCCAACATAACCCAAGTTGCCAAGTGACGGCCTCGCACGGTGCTCTAGTTTGGACCAGCAATCGAAGGAGAACTGGCCCGGGGGTTAAAATAAAGATGACCCTTGAGTCTGCAGAACCCAAGGGAAAAAGGCTAGATGGCGAATGGTAAAACCAATGTTGGGCCTTGCTGGAAAAGTCTCATTCAAAGCGAACTGTCAAGGGGGTCCCATAAATCACCCAACCGTGTAAGGAACGCAAACTCCGGGAACATAACACCGGTATGACGGAAAACTAGGGTGGCAAGAGTGGAACAAAACACCAGGCATAAGGCCGAGCCTTCCACCCTTTACCAAGTATATAGATGCATTAATTAAATAAGAGGTATTGTGATATCCCAACAAGTAAACATGTTCCAACAAGGAACAACAAGTCCATGTTCCAACAAGGAACAAACTTCATCTTCACCTGCAACTAGCAACGCTATAAGAGGGGCTGAGCAAAGCAGTAACATAGCCAAACAACGGTTTGCTAGGACATGGATGGTTAGGGGCTGACATGGCAATATAGGAGGCATGATATAGCAAGTGGTAGGTATCGCAGCATGGGCATAGCAAAAGAGCGAGCAATCTAGCAAGCAAAGATAGAAGTGATTTCGCGGGTATGGTCATCTTGCCTGCAAGGTTCTCAGAGTTGTCGAAAGCTTGGTCCTCGTAAGCGTTCTCAACAGGTTCCTCGTTCACGTACTCGTCTCCCGGCTCTACCCAAGACAAGAAAACAAGCAAAGGGGACAAGATCAACCACGATGCAATGCGCAAGCAACATGATGCAAAACATGGCATGAAATGCGAGAGGTGATATGCAATGCGTATGCATGCTCCGGAAGGACAAGGATGAACAGGGCATAATCTTGGCAAACCAAGCATGCCACTGGATAGATGAGGTGATTTCGGTTGAAATCGATAAAAAGACCACTGGAATCGGATGCACGGTTTGCAAATGGCAAGCAATACAAGAATGACACGAAACTGCCATAATCAGCATGATGCTACTTGGCAAGCAACAAATAATTAAGCTACTGCACCCAAACATGGCAACAAAGCATATGACAGTAATCTACTCAAGATGCTCGACAAAAGATGAACACTGAGCTACGGCTAAATCACATCATAACAGGTCCAAACAAGCATGGCAAAAGTGCAAACGATAACAAGTTCCCAGACTTAGTGAAATTATCAACAAGCAGAAACTAACATCAGGATGACATATTCAGAGCAATGAAACAACATGCTACAGGTTCAGAACATAGCAACGTAAGGCATGGCATGAATCTACTCAAGGCGCTTGACAAAAGACTCTTACTGACCATAAGCTAAACAGGATCAGAAAATAGGATTACACCCATGTCAATTAAGCAAGTTTCGTTACAGGTTTCAGACTTAGCAGAAAACTGGACATGGCAGAAAACTGATAACGACTAGGCATGTTCGTGAGCTCGATGCACTCACTACAGAGCATTTCATGATAAACTAAGCATACATACATCAATAAGACATGGCATAGTAACTATAAATGGCAAGAATAACATCATATCATTCAAGGATCAACTACACCAAGCTTGGCAAAATCGAATAACAAGTAAATAATCTGCCAGCAACATTCTGAAGCAAAAGTAGAGCTCGATTGACTCAAGCTATGGCACTCCATAATTGCAAACAAAGGCATGGACGGATTAAGAAAATACTCAAGTTCAAAACTCCCTTACTGATCATACTCAAATTATGCATGGATCTCTCAGAAACAACATGAACACATGGCATAAAATAACAGCAGTCAGGGACTTAGTGAAATCACTAAGTCTCTGAAATCAGCAACATCAAGACACCTAGTTTGCAAGCTTGTGCTAGTCACCACATAGATCCCAAAAATACATGGCAAAATCCTATGTATAGACAACATGGCATATTACAAAACTCATGTAGGACTCAACTTCATAGGAGGTACACATCAATCATGGCAAAAATGACAAAAGTGCATGTTCAGATAAGAACCAGCAATAAACATCAACTAGCTCTTTTCTAACAGCATTTAGGGCATCAAGATGACTACAAATGAAAATGAAGCAATGGAACAAAATGATGTACTCTTTGAGACGAACAATTTGACATATTATAGGCGCGAAACGGAGCTATAGATGCGAAGTTATGACATGTCGAACATGGCAAGATAATTGAAAAAGCTGGGACTTGGAAATATTCGAGGGGGGGTAAAAGTCAACCGTCGGGCGCGCGGATCGAGGGCGGCGTGGATCTCGCCGGATCCGCGCCGGAGTTGCGCCGGAGTCGCCGGGGAGGGCGAGGGAGGCGGCGGCGAGCTCGGGGCCGCCGGATCCGCGCCGGGGCGACCGGATCTGGCGCCGGCGACGGCGGAGCGCGGCGACGCGGGCGGCGCGGGCGCGGGGCGCGGCAGCGGCGGGCGAGCGCGGCAGCGGCGGCGGCGGCGGCGCGGGCGGCGGGGAGCCGGCGGGTGGCGGCGGAGCGCGCGGCTCGGGCGGCGGAGCGACGGGGCGCGACGGCTGGGCCGCGGGGGCCTGCCCCGGGCCGAGCGGGCCGCGGGCGGGCGCGCGGTGGCCGGCGGGCGGGGCGGCCACGTGGCAGGCGCCGATTGGGCGCGGGCGCGCCGGCGGCGGGAGGAGAGAGAGGGGCGCGGAAAACGAGGAAGAAGCTAGGGTTTCGGGGTCTCTCTCTCAGATTTAGACGGGGGAGACGTTTTTATAGGCAGAAGGAGCTAGGGAGCTCCAAATGGAGTGCGGTTTTCGCCCACGCGATCGTGATCGAACGGCGGAGGACATGGGAGTGACTTAGATGGGTTATTGGGCTGTTTTGAAGGGGTGTTGGGCTGCAACACACACGAGGCCTTCACGGTTACCCGGTTAACCGTTGGAGTACCAAGCGAACTCCGATTGACCCGAAACTTGACAGGCGGTCTACCGGTGCTATACCAAGGCCACATGTCAAACCTCGGTCCATTCCGAGAATGTTTAATACCCGCTCACGAAGAAATGTAAAAGGGAACGCCGGGAGACATAGGAGCGCCGGATTGCAAAACGGACAACGGGAAAGATGCTCGGATTTATGAGACGAACACGTATGCGAATGCGATGCACATGATGACATGATATGAAATGCATGACATGACCAAAATGCAAAACGGAGAGAACCCAACCACGGAGGGAATATCATAACACATAGCCGGAAATGGCAAGAGTTGGGTTACAAATATGGCAAGTTACATCGGGGCGTTACAACACACCACCACTACGAGAGGATCTCGTCCCGAGATCTAGGACTGAAAGAACTCCGGATACTCAGAACGTAGGTGGTCTTCACGCTCCCAGGTGGCCTCTCGGTCTGAATGATGTGACCATTTCACTTTGAGGAATTTGATTGACTTGTTGCGAGTCTTGCGCTCAGTTGTCTCAAGAATAGCAACTGGATGCTCATGATAGGACAAATCTTCTTGAAGATCAATCTCTTCGAAGTTGATGGTGCGCTCAGGCGTCTTGAAGCACTTGCAAAGCTGTGACACGTGGAAGACATCGTGCACATTTGCAAAGTTGGAGGGGAGCTCAAGTTGATAGGCGAGATCGCCTCGTTTCCCGATGATCTTGAAGGGACCGACGTATCGCGGGGCAAGTTTCCCCTTGATACCGAAGCGACGAGTTCCTTTCATAGGAGAGACGCGGAGGTAAACATGGTCTCCGATCTCGAATGCCACATCTCGGTGTTTGCTGTCGTAATAGCTCTTCTGGCGCGACTGCGCTGCTTTGAGGTTCTCACGAATCACCTTGCACATGGCCTCAGCCTCTGAGATCAAATCATTGCCGAGCAATTGACGTTCACCGGTTTCAGACCAGTTGAGAGGGGTACGACACTTTCTGCCATAGAGAATCTCGAATGGGGCTTTGGCCGAGCTGGCTTGAAAGCTGTTGTTGTAAGAGAACTCAGCATAAGGAAGACAATCCTCCCACTTCATGCCGAAAGAGATAACACAGGCTCTGAGCATATCTTCAAGGATTTGATTGACACGCTCGACTTGTCCACTAGTCTGAGGGTGGAACGCTGTGCTGAAGCGGATGTTGGTGCCCATGGCCTTCTGAAAAGAATCCCAAAACTTGGAGGTAAAGATGCTGCCACGGTCTGAAGAGATCAACTGTGGAATGCCATGCAAGGAGACACTTCTGGAGGTGTAGAGCTCTGCCAGCTGCGCTGCTGTGATAGACTCTTTGATAGGAAGAAAATGAGCCACTTTGGTGAGCTTGTCGATGACGACGAAGATAGCATCATTTCCACGCTTGGACTTAGGAAAACCAGTCACGAAGTCCATTTCGATATGATCGAACTTCCATTCAGGAATAGCAAGAGGTTGGAGAAGTCCAGCTGGTCGTTGGTGTTCTGCTTTCACCCTTCTGCAGACATCACACTCATTCACGAATTGAGCGATCTCACGCTTCATTCGAGTCCACCAATACGACTGCTTGAGGTCATGGTACATCTTTGTACTTCCAGGATGAATAGACAGAAGAGAATTGTGCGCTTCATTCATAATGACTTTACGAAGATCACCCTTTGGAACCACAATCCGGTCCTCGAAGAAAAGAGTATCTCTGTCATCAACTCGATAGCACTTGTATTTGGGGATGCTCTTTTCAATACCACGTTTCACCTTCTTCACCATGGTATCCAACAATTGTGCCTCACGAATTTGATCTTCCAAAGTAGGAGAGACAATGAGGTTGGCAAGAACACCTTGAGGAACAACTTGGAGATTCAACTTGCGGAAAGCTTCACAAAGATCCGGTTGAAAAGGCTTGAGGATTAAGCTGTTGCAGTAAGCCTTTCTGCTCAAAGCGTCTGCAACCACATTAGCCTTGCCTGGAGTATATTCAATACTCGGATTATACTCTTGAATCATTTCGACCCATCGAGTTTGCCTGAGGTTGAGATGAGGCTGAGTGAAGATATACTTGATACTCTTGTGATCGGTGAAGATGTCCACTTTCCTTCCCAACAGGAGATGTCTCCATGTTATTAGTGCGTGGACAACTGCCGCCAACTCAAGATCGTGAGTGGGGTAGTTCCTTTCATTGGGCTTCAACTGACGAGAGGTATAGGCAACAACCTTCTTCTCTTGCATTAAGACAGCACCGAGGCCCTGGAGAGAAGCATCACAGAATACTTCATAAGGCTTGGATTCATCAGGAGGAGTCAGAACTGGAGCAGTGACGAGTTTCTCTTTGAGAGTGTTGAAAGCAACGTCACACTCAGGAGACCAGACATATTTCACATGCTTCTGGAGGAGGTTGGAAAGAGGCTTGGCAATCTTGGAGAAATTCTCAACGAATCTTCTGCAATAGCTTGCAAGTCCAAGGAAACTGCGAAGCTGCTTGACATTCTGAGGAGGATTCCAATTCAAAACTGCAGACACCCTCTCTGGATTAACAGCGATGCCCTTGGCAGAGATGATATGGCCAAGATAAAGAACTTCATCAAGCCAGAATTCACATTTGGAGAACTTCGCATATAATTGATACTCTCTGAGCTTGTCGAGTACCAATCGCAAATGTTCGGCATGATCCTTCTTATTCTTGGAGAAGACCAAAATATCATCGAGATAGACCAAGACAAATTCGTTGATGTAGGGGTTGAAGATGAAATTCATCAAGCGAGTGAAATACGGAGGAGCATTGACGAGGCCGAAAGACATGACAGTATATTCATAAGAACCAAAGCTTGTTCTGAATGCTGTCTTGGGAATATCTTCTTCACGAATGCGAATCTGATGATAACCCATACGAAGGTCAAGCTTGGAGAACACCTTAGCACCTTTGAGTTGCTCAAATAGCTCATTGATGTTGGGAAGTGGGTACTTGTTCTTGATAGTCTTCTTGTTCAATGGACGGTAATCGACGCAAAGTCGGTCCGTGCCATCCTTCTTCTTGACAAAAAGAACACCACAACCCCAAGGAGAAGAACTCGGTCTGATCAGACCCAGACGCTCTTGTTTATCGAGTTGAATCTTCAATTCCTTGAGCTCATCTGGTCCAAGCTTGTAAGGACGCTTGCAAACGGGTTCCGTGCCAGGCTCAAGTTCAATAACGAATTCAACTGGCCGACGGGGAGGCATACCCGGAAGCTCTTCTGGAAAAACATCTTGGTACTCACAAACGACTGGAATCTGAGATATAGCCTCCATTTCACCCATCTCATTGAGAGAAAACAACCGAATGGTATCATCACGAGAAGCATAGATGATCACATCGTTAGAAGAGTGAGTCAATTTGATTTCCCTGGCAGCACACTTAAGCTGAGCCTTGTGCTTAGAAAGCCAGTCCATCCCGAGAATAAGATCAATATCAGAATCACCAAGCACCATTGGAGAAGACAGAAATTTGTAATCACCCATCTTGATAGAGACATCAGGAACTAAAGAGTTTGCTCTCATTGATTTCGCCGGAGAAATAACACCCAACGGTTTATCCAGGTAAGTCCAAGGAAAATCATTCTTTGCAAAGAACGATCTTGACATGAAACAATGCGATGCACCCGTATCAAATAAGACTTTGGCAGGAATATCATTAACAGGAAGATTACCCATGATCACTTCAGAAGAATCCTCTGCTTGAGCTGCATTCAACATGTTCACCTTGACGTGCTTAGGATTATGCTTGACCACTGCATTGCTGGAAGATTTCACAGGAGGAGGAGGCGGAAGGCACCTCTGGTTGAAGCACTTGTTCGCATAGTGACCCTTCTGCTGGCATTTGTTACAAGTCACCTCTGAGAGCGAACGATGGTAAGGAGCACTTGGCCTTGGAGCTTGGTTCTGAGACTTGTTCTGAAAGCCAGGGTTGGGTGGGTGGGAAGATCCACGACCACTTGAATTCTTCTGCTGATAAGGCTGACGGAACGGAGGAGGAGGAGGCAACCAGAACTTCTGTTGCTTAGCTGCCACAAGTGAAGAAGAAGAAGACTGAACTGCGTCTCTGACTCTCTTCTTAGATGCCTCACACTTGAGCTGAGCAGCTTCTTGTTTCAGTGCCATGTTGTAGAATTCATCATACTTTAATGGCTCGAAAAGCACGAGAGCAAGTTGCAGATCTTCTCTGAGACCACGCCTGAACTGGTAGATCATACTCTTCTCATCAGGAATGTCTTGCCTTGCAAAACGAGAGAGCTTCTGGAACTGAGTGTTGTATTGGTAGACAGACATGGTGCCTTGCTTGAGATTGCGGAATTCCTCACGCTTAAGCTCAACAACACTTTCTGGAATGTGGTGCGCTTTGAAGTCACGACGGAAATCATCCCAAGTGATCACACGACCTCCTCTGGAATCTTTGTATTGCTGGAACCACTCAGCAGCTTGATCTTTGAGTTGAAAAGAGGCAAACTTGACAAAGTCCTCAGGTCTCACATTGCTGCACTCGAAATGTTTGCTGATGTCCACGAGCCAATCATCAGCGTCAGTGGCCTCGACACAGTAGCTGAAGGTTTTTGGCTGATTAGCAAGGAACTGGTTCAGTGAAGCGAAATGCGGCTGATTGTTGCCTTGGCCTTGATTCTCTTGATTAGCTTGCCCTTGGTTGCGATCTTGCAAGAGCTGAATCAGAATCTGAGCATTGGCATTTGTGGCAGTCATCAAGGCTTGCCAAGCTTCCGGAGGCGGAGGCGGTGGCGGAGGGTTAGCCTGATTCCCGTCATTGCGTTCCGGATTCTGACGCGTTGGTGGAGCCATCCTGAAGAGGGTGACATCCATTAGCATCTTGACAGAGATATATTGAAGTTGAATCAAAGGAACGAAATTGCAACATATAGTCTTCACAATTAACATTCGAACGAGAATGAACGAATGAATTCCAATGTAAATCATCACACTTCCAAAGCTGAGAAGCCACTTAGAACATGGTAAGGAATAAAATCAACAAGGTACGTATATGAACAAATACTTGGTAAGGATTACCCAATCACAAACCAAATATCTGCGGAAGAAATACTAAAGCTACAAGAATTCCCACTTATAAACTCCCGAAACTTTCTGGTTATGCAATCAGGTGTTGGGGATACAGGGGAAGCATAATATCTCACCCAAACTAGCAAATCCTACAACCAGTTGTATCCATCCTTCAACACATAACCAAGAAACCTTCGGAAATCGTCTACCTCAACCTTCGAAAAGCATCTGTTATACAAGTCATGGCAATACCCCTGCACTCGCCACAGTACTGGGCTATCAGGGTTATCTCACCAACAACTGTACAAAAGAGATTTTCGATGTCGGTCGTACTACACTCAGGTATTCCAAAACCGCCACGATAAGATTATGACGACAACACCTCGGAGCTCAACTCCCCGGGACACTGCCACAACCCCTAAATGTCAGGAGGCAACCAAGACAATGTTGTCATCATAAAACCATCGGAACGATTGTAATATACCCGCGTGATCCTAAATTTTTTTTTAGTGAAATTTGAGAAGAGAAGAGTCAAACTCTACGTCAGGATGCCTTACCAGAAGGTCGAAGGGACTGGGGAGTAAAAAGAATTCCTAAACTCTCCGATATATAATTCCTAAATGACTCAAAACATTTTTCTAGACACAACTCGGCCACTAAAGACGATCAAACAGTGGGGGCTCCTAAGGTCGGGAAAGGCTCTGATTACCAACTTGTAACGCCCTCGATGCGGTTATATCTCCCACGTGTCGAGGCACGACTTAGAGGCATAACTGCATTGAAAGCAATGTCGCAAGTGAGGTAATCTTCACACAATCCATATAATAAATAAAGGGGAAAGATACATAGTTGGCTTACAATCGCCACTTCACACAAGTACATAAATAACATCCATCAAACAGATTACACTCAAGGTCCGACTACGGTACCAAAATGAAAGAAGACTACCCCAAATGCTAACAGATCCCCGGATCACCCAACTGGGCTCCACTACTGATCATCTGGAAAAGAAACATAGTAACGACCACGTTCCTCATCGAACTCCCAAGTGAGCTCGGTCGCGTCATCAGCACTGACATCGTTGGTACCTGCAACTGAGGTGATATATCTGTGAGTCACGGGGACTCAGCAATCTCACACCCGCGAGATCAAGACTATTTAAGCTTAAAGGTGGGAAAAGGATAGTGAGGTGGAGCTGCAGCAAGCGACTAGCATATGGTGGCTACAGCGCAAAAGAGAGCGAGAAGAGAAGGCAAAGCACGGCCGAGAAGCTAGAAATGATCAAGAAGTGATCCTGAAACTACCTACGTCAGACATAACTCCAACAACCGTGTTCACTTCCCGGACCCCGCCGAGAAGAGACCATCACGGTTACACACGCGGTTGATGTGTTTTAGTTAAGGTCAACTTCGGGTTTTCTACAACCGGATATCAACAAATTCCCATCTGCCTCATAACCGCGGGCACGGCTTTCGAAAGATAATACCCTGCAGGGGTGTCCCAACTTAGCCCATGATAAGCTCTCACGGTCAACGAAGGATATTCCTTCTACCGGGAAGACCCGATCAATCTCGGAATCCTGGACTACAAGACATTTCAACAGCAATAAAACAAGTCCAGCAAAGCCGCCCGATTGTGCCGACAAATCCTGATAGGAGCTGCACATATCTCGGTCTCAGGGCACATCCGGATAAGCGAAGCGTACAGGAGCCAACATAACCCAAGTTGCCAAGGGACAGCCCCGCACGGTGCTCTAGTTTGGACCAGCAATCGAAGGAGAACTGGCCCGGGGGTTAAAATAAAGATGACCCTTGAGTCTGCAGAACCCAAGGGAAAAAGGCTAGATGGCGAATGGTAAAACCAATGTTGGGCCTTGCTGGAAAAGTCTCATTCAAAGCGAACTGTCAAGGGGGTCCCATAAATCACCCAACCGTGTAAGGAACGCAAACTCCGGGAACATAACACTGGTATGACGGAAAACTAGGGTGGCAAGAGTGGAACAAAACACCAGGCATAAGGCCGAGCCTTCCACCCTTTACCAAGTATATAGATGCATTAATTAAATAAGAGGTATTGTGATATCCCAACAAGTAAACATGTTCCAACAAGGAACAACAAGTCCATGTTCCAACAAGGAACAAACTTCATCTTCACCTGCAACTAGCAACGCTATAAGAGGGGCTGAGCAAAGCAGTAACATAGCCAAACAACGGTTTGCTAGGACATGGATGGTTAGGGGCTGACATGGCAATATAGGAGGCATGATATAGCAAGTGGTAGGTATCGCAGCATGGGCATAGCAAAAGAGCGAGCAATCTAGCAAGCAAAGATAGAAGTGATTTCGCGGGTATGGTCATCTTGCCTGCAAGGTTCTCAGAGTTGTCGAAAGCTTGGTCCTCGTAAGCGTTCTCAACAGGTTCCTCGTTCACGTACTCGTCTCCCGGCTCTACCCAAGACAAGAAAACAAGCAAAGGGGACAAGATCAACCACGATGCAATGCGCAAGCAACATGATGCAAAACATGGCATGAAATGCGAGAGGTGATATGCAATGCGTATGCATGCTCCGGAAGGACAAGGATGAACAGGGCATAATCTTGGCAAACCAAGCATGCCACTGGATAGATGAGGTGATTTCGGTTGAAATCGATAAAAAGACCACTGGAATCGGATGCACGGTTTGCAAATGGCAAGCAATACAAGAATGACACGAAACTGCCATAATCAGCATGATGCTACTTGGCAAGCAACAAATAATTAAGCTACTGCACCCAAACATGGCAACAAAGCATATGACAGTAATCTACTCAAGATGCTCGACAAAAGATGAACACTGAGCTACGGCTAAATCACATCATAACAGGTCCAAACAAGCATGGCAAAAGTGCAAACGATAACAAGTTCCCAGACTTAGTGAAATTATCAACAAGCAGAAACTAACATCAGGATGACATATTCAGAGCAATGAAACAACATGCTACAGGTTCAGAACATAGCAACGTAAGGCATGGCATGAATCTACTCAAGGCGCTTGACAAAAGACTCTTACTGACCATAAGCTAAACAGGATCAGAAAATAGGATTACACCCATGTCAATTAAGCAAGTTTCGTTACAGGTTTCAGACTTAGCAGAAAACTGGACATGGCAGAAAACTGATAACGACTAGGCATGTTCGTGAGCTCGATGCACTCACTACAGAGCATTTCATGATAAACTAAGCATACATACATCAATAAGACATGGCATAGTAACTATAAATGGCAAGAATAACATCATATCATTCAAGGATCAACTACACCAAGCTTGGCAAAATCGAATAACAAGTAAACAATCTGCCAGCAACATTCTGAAGCAAAAGTAGAGCTCGATTGACTCAAGCTATGGCACTCCATAATTGCAAACAAAGGCATGGACGGATTAAGAAAATACTCAAGTTCAAAACTCCCTTACTGATCATACTCAAATTATGCATGGATCTCTCAGAAACAACATGAACACATGGCATAAAATAACAGCAGTCAGGGACTTAGTGAAATCACTAAGTCTCTGAAATCAGCAACATCAAGACACCTAGTTTGCAAGCTTGTGCTAGTCACCACATAGATCCCAAAAATACATGGCAAAATCCTCTGTATAGACAACATGGCATATTACAAAACTCATGTAGGACTCAACTTCATAGGAGGTACACATCAATCATGGCAAAAATGACAAAAGTGCATGTTCAGATAAGAACCAGCAATAAACATCAACTAGCTCTTTTCTAACAGCATTTAGGGCATCAAGATGACTACAAATGAAAATTAAGCAATGGAACAAAATGATGTACTCTTTGAGACGAACAATTTGACATATTATAGGCGCGAAACGGAGCTATAGATGCGAAGTTATGACATGTCGAACATGGCAAGATAATTGAAAAAGCTGGGACTTGGAAATATTCGAGGGGGGTAAAAGTCAACCGTCGGGCGCGCGGATCGAGGGCGGCGTGGATCTCGCCGGATCCGCGCCGGAGTTGCGCCGGAGTCGCCGGGGAGGGCGAGGGAGGCGGCGGCGAGCTCGGGGCCGCCGGATCCGCGCCGGGGCGACCGGATCTGGCGCCGGCGACGGCGGAGCGCGGCGACGCGGGCGGCGCGGGCGCGGGGCGCGGCAGCGGCGGGCGAGCGCGGCAGCGGCGGCGGCGGCGGCGCGGGCGGCGGGGAGCCGGCGGGTGGCGGCGGAGCGCGCGGCTCGGGCGGCGGAGCGACGGGGCGCGGCGGCTGGGCCGCGGGGGCCTGCCCCGGGCCGAGCGGGCCGCGGGCGGGCGCGCGGTGGCCGGCGGGCGGGGCGGCCACGTGGCAGGCGCCGATTGGGCGCGGGCGCGCCGGCGGCGGGAGGAGAGAGAGGGGCGCGGAAAACGAGGAAGAAGCTAGGGTTTCGGGGTCTCTCTCTCAGATTTAGACGGGGGAGACGTTTTTATAGGCAGAAGGAGCTAGGGAGCTCCAAATGGAGTGCGGTTTTCGCCCACGCGATCGTGATCGAACGGCGGAGGACATGGGAGTGACTTAGATGGGTTATTGGGCTGTTTTGAAGGGGTGTTGGGCTGCAACACACACGAGGCCTTCACGGTTACCCGGTTAACCGTTGGAGTACCAAGCGAACTCCGATTGACCCGAAACTTGACAGGCGGTCTACCGGTGCTATACCAAGGCCACATGTCAAACCTCGGTCCATTCCGAGAATGTTTAATACCCGCTCACGAAGAAATGTAAAAGGGAACGCCGGGAGACATAGGAGCGCCGGATTGCAAAACGGACAACGGGAAAGATGCTCGGATTTATGAGACGAACACGTATGCGAATGCGATGCACATGATGACATGATATGAAATGCATGACATGACCAAAATGCAAAACGGAGAGAACCCAACCACGGAGGGAATATCATAACACATAGCCGGAAATGGCAAGAGTTGGGTTACAAATATGGCAAGTTACATCGGGGCGTTACACATATTTAAGGTGGTAAACACGTTGTTCGCTTAGCAGTATGGGACTAAACTTAATTAGTTGCGGGGTGATACTTAGCAGCAGCGAGTTTTGAAGAAAAACGCTACTACTAAGTACTTTAGCAGTAGCGCGTCCAGAAGAAGGGCGCTACTACTATATCTAGCATGGAGGCAGCGCCGTGGCAATTATAGTAGTAGCGCTTGTTTCACCTAGAGCGCTACTGTTACTGCGCTATTAGTAGCGCGGTTTCCTGAAGCTCGCTACTGATAATTAGCAGTAGCATTTGTTTTTAAACAACGCTGCTGCTAACATTCTGTGTATAAGGTTTTCCCTAGTAGTGACCATAGAGCCACAAGCTTGGGTGGCGCCCCCTACGGCGCGCCACCTTAGCTTCTGGGCCCCCGAGCCTCCACTTTCCCTACCTCCGGTCCTATAAGTTCCGTTTCGCGGAGAGAAAAATCAAGGAGAAAGAATTATCACATTTTACGATATGGAACCACCGCCACTGATGTCTACTGCGCAACCTTCTTCTTGTAGACGTTGTTGGGCCTCCAAGTGCAGAGGTTTGTAGGAAAGTAGCAAATTTCCCTAAGGTTTATCAATCCATGGGAGACATAGGATGAAGATGGTCTCTCTCAACAACCCTGCAACCAAATAACAAAGAGTCTCTTGTGTTCCCAACACACCCAATACAATGGTAAATTGTATAGGTGCACTAGTTCGGCGAAGGTAAGGTGAGACAAGTGCTATCGATGGTAGATGTAGGTTTTTGTAATCTGAAATATAAAAACAACAAGGTAACTAGTAACAAAAGTGAGCGAAAACGGTATTGCAATGCTTGGAAACAAGACCTAGAGTTCATACTTTTACTAGTGCAAGTTTTCTCAACAATGATAACATAATTAGATCATATAACATCCCTCAACGTGCAACAAAGAGTCACTCCAAAATCACTAATAGCGGAGAATAAACGGAGAGATTATTGTAGGGTAGAAAACCATCTCAAAGTTATTCTTTCTGATCGATCTATTGGGCTATTCCTATATGTGCCAAAAACGACCCTAGAGTTCTTACTAAAATAACACCTTAAGACACACATCAACCAAAACCCTAATGTCACCTAGATACTCCAATGTCACCACAAGTATCCTTGGGTTTGATTATACGATATGCATCACACAATCTCAGATTCATCTATTCAAACCAACACAAAGACTTCAAAGAGTGCCCCAAAGTTTCTACCGGAGAGTCAAGACAAAAACGTGTGCCAACCCCTATGCATAAGTTCACAAGGTCACATAACCTGCAAGTTGATCACCAAAACATACATCAAGTAGATCACGTGAATATCCCATTGTCACCATAGATAAGCACATGCAAAACATACATCAAGTGTTCTCAAATCCTTAAAGACTCAATCCAATAAGATAACTTCAAAGGAAAAACTCAATCCATTACAAGAAGGTAGAGGGGGAGTAACATCATAAGATCCAACTATAATAGCAAAGCTCGTGGTACATCAAGAACATGAGAGAGAGAGATCAAACTCCTAGCTACTGGTGCATACCCTCAGCCCCGGGGGTGAACTACTCCCTCCTCGTCATGGAGAGCATCGGGATGATGAAGATGGCCACCGGTGATGATTTCCCCCTCCGGTAGGGTGCTAGAATAGGGTCCCGATTGATTTTTGGTGGCTACAGAGGCTTGCGGCGGCGGAACTCCCGATCTACGTTCTGTTATGGAGGTTTGGGGATATATATAAGAGGTGTTGGCATCGAGAACAAGTCGGGGGAGTCCACGAGGGACCCACAAGGTCGGAGGGTGCGCCCTAGGGAGGTGGGGGCGCCCTCCACCCTTGTGGTGGCCTCAGGACTCTTCTGGTGCATCTCCGGTACTCCGTGGGCTTCTTTTCGTCCAAAAACAGTCGTCGTAAAGTTTCAGGTCAATTGGACTCCGTTTGATATTCCTTTTCAGCGAAACTCAAAAACAAGGAAAAGCAGAAAACTGGCACAGGGCTCTAGGTTAATAGGTTAGTCCCAAAAATCATATAAAATAGCATATAAAACATCCAAGATAGATAATATAATAGCATGGAACAATAAAAAATTATAGATACGTTGGAGACGTATCAATCATCCCCAAGCTTAATTCCTGCTCGTCCTCGAGTAGGTAAATGATAAAAACAAAAAAAAATATGTGGAATGCTACCTAACATATTTATCAATGTAATCTTCTTTATTGTGGCAAGAATATTCAGATCCACAAGATTCGAAACAAAAGTTTAATATTGACATAAAAACAATAATACTTCAAGCATACTAACAAGGCAATTATGTCTTCTCAAAATAACATGGCCAAAGAATGTTTATCCCTACAAAGTCATATAGTCTGGCTATGCTCCATCTTCATCACACAAAATATTCAAATCATGCACAACCCCGATGACAAGCCAAGCAATTGTTTCATACTTTTGATGTTCTCAAACTTTTTCAACTTTCATGCAATACATGAGCGTGAGCCATGGACATAGCACTATAGGTGGAATAGACGGTGGTTGTGGAGAAGACAAGAAGAGGGAGATAGTCTCACATCAACTAGGCGTATCAATGGGGTATGGAGATGCCCATCAATAGATGTCAATGTGAGTGAGTAGGGATTGCTATGCAAATGATGCACTAGAGCTATAAGTTTATGAAAGCTCAAAATGAAACTAAGTGGGTGTTGGGGAACGTTGCAGAAAATTAAAATTTTTCCTATGGTTTCACCAAGATCCATCTATGAGTTCATCTAGCAACGAGTATTCAGATTAGATAGCATCTACATACCACTTTGTAGATTGCAACGGAAGCGTTCGAGTGAACGTGGATGAGGTAGTCGTACTTGCCGTGATCCAATTCACCGATGATCTAGTACCGAACGGACGGCACCTCCGCGTTCAACACACGTACGGGACGGGAGACGTCTCCTCCTTCTTGATCCAGCAAGGGGGGAGGAGAGTTTGAGGAAGATCCAGCACGACGGTGTGGTGGTGGATGCAGCAGAACTCCGGCAGGGCTTCGCTAAGCAACTACGGGAGGAGGAGGAGGTGTTGCAGGGAGGAGGGAGGAGCCAGGGCATAGGGTGCGGCCACCCCTCCCTCCCCTCCCTTTATATAGGCGTATAAGAGGGGGGGGGGAGGGCGCAGCCTTGCCCCTTCCTCCAAGGAAGGGGTGCGGCCAAGAGGGGGGGAGGAGTCCATCCTCCCCAAGGCACCTCGGAGGTGCCTTCCCCTCTTTGGACTCTCCCCTCTCCAAGTCTCCTTGGTGCATGGGCCCTTGGGGCTGGTGCCCTTGGCCCATGTAGGCCAGGGCGCACCCCCTATAGCCCATGTGCCCCCCCGGGGCAGGTGGACCCCCCCGGTGGACCCCCGGGACCCCTTCGGTGGTCCCGGTACAATACCGATAACACCGAAACTTGTCCCGATGGCCAAAATAGCACTTCCTATATATAATTCTTTACCTCCGGACCATTCCGGAACTCCTCGTGACGTCCGGGATCTCATACGGGACTCCGAACAACATTCGGGTTACTGCACATACATATCCCTACAACCCTAGCGTCACCGAACCTTAAGTGTGTAGACCCTACGGGTTCGGGAGACATGCAGACATGACCGAGACGGCTCTCGGGCAATAACCAACAGCGGGATCTGGATACCCATGTTGGCTCCCACATGCTCCACGATGATCTCATCGGATGAACCACGATGTCGAGGATTCAATTAATCCCGTATACGATTCCCTTTGTCAATCGGTATTTTACTTGCCCGAGATTCGATCGTCGGTATCCCAATACCTCGTTCAATCTCGTTATCGGCAAGTCACTTTTCTCGTTACCGTAATGCATGATCCCGTGATCAAACACTTTGATCACCTTGAGCTCATTGTGATGATGCATTACCGAGAGGGCCCGGTGATACCTCTCCGTCAAGCGGAGTGACAAATCCCAGTCTCGATCCATGTCAACCCAACAGACACTTTCAGAGATACCCGTAGTATACCTTTATAGTCACCCAGTTACGTTGTGACGTTTGGCACACCCAAAGCACTCGTACGGTATCTGGGAGTTACACGATCTCATGGTCTAAGGAAAGGATACTTGACATTGGAAAACCCTAGCAAACGAACTAAGCGATCTTATGCTATGTTTAGGATTGGGTCTTGTCCATCACATCATTCTCCTAATGATGTGATCCCGTTATCGATGACATCCAATGTCCATAGTCAGGAAACCATGACTATCTGTCGATCAACGAGCTAGTTAACTAGAGGCTCACTAGGGACATGTTGTTGTCTGTTATTCACACATGTATTACGATTTCCGGTTAACACAATTATAGCACGAATAAAGACAATTATCATGAATAAGGAAATATAATAATAATGCTTTTATTATTGCCTCTAGGGCATATTTCCAACAGTCTCCCACTTGCACTAGAGTCAATAATCTAGTTACATTGTGATGAATCGAACACCCATAGAGTTCTGGTGCTGATCATGTTTTGCCTTAGGGAGAGGTTTAGTCAACGGATCTGCGACATTCAGATCCGTGTGTACTTTACAAATTTCTATGTCTCCATCTTGAACATTTTCACGAATGGAGTTGAAGCGACGCTTGATGTGCCTGGTCTTCTTGTGAAACCTGGGCTCCTTTGCAAGTGCAATAGCTTCAATGTTGTCACAGAAGAGCTTGATTGGCCCCGATGCATTGGGTATGACTCCGAGGTCGGTGATGAACTCCTTCACCCAAATTGCTTCATGTGCTGCCTCCGAGGCTGCCATGTACTCCGCTTCACATGTAGATCCCGCCACGACGCTCTGCTTGCAACTGCACCAGCTTACTGCCCCACCATTCAAAATATACACGTATCCGGTTTGTGACTTAGAGTCATCCAGATCTGTGTCGAAGGTAGCGTCGACGTAACCTTTTACGACGAGCTCTTCGTCACCTCCATAAACGAGAAACATTTCCTTGGTCCTTTTCAGGTACTTCAGGATATTCTTGACCGCTGTCCAGTGTTCCTTGCCGGGATTACTTTGGTACCTTCCTACCAAACTTACGGCAAGGTTTACATCAGGTCTGGTACACAGCATGGCATACATAATAGAACCTATGGTTGAGGCATAGGGGATGACGCTCATCTCTTCTATTTCTTCTGCCGTGGTCGGACATTGAGCTGAGCTCAATTTCACACCTTGTAACACAGGTAAGAACCCTTTCTTAGATTGATCCATATTGAACTTCTTCAATATTTTATCAAGGTATGTGCTCTGTGAAAGACCTATGAGGCGTCTCGATCTATCTCTATAGATCTTGATGCCTAATATATAAGCAGCTTCTCCAAGGTCCTTCATTGAAAAACTTTTATTCAAGTAGGCCTTAATGCTGTCCAAGAGTTCTATATCATTTCCCATCAAAAGTATGTCATCTACATATAGTATGAGAAATGCTACAGAGCTCCCACTCACTTTCTTGTAAACACAGGCTTCTCCATAAGTCTGTGTAAACCCAAACGCTTTGATCATCTCATCAAAGCGAATGTTCCAACTCCGAGATGCTTGCACCAGCCCATAAATCGAGCGTTGGAGCTTGCACACCTTGTCAGCATTCTTAGGATCGACAAAACCTTCCGGCTGCATCATATACAATTCTTCCTTAAGGAAACCATTAAGGAATGCCGTTTTGACGTCCATTTGCCATATCTCATAATCATAGTATACGGCAATTGCTAACATGATTCGGACGGACTTCAGCTTCGCTACCGGTGAGAAAGTCTCATCGTAGTCAATTCCTTGAACTTGTCGATAACCCTTAGCGACAAGCCGAGTTTTATAGATGGTCACATTACCATCCGCGTCTGTCTTCTTCTTAAAGATCCATTTATTTTCTATGGCTCGCCGTTCAACGGGCAAGTCAGTCAAAGTCCATACTTCGTTTTCATACATGGATCCTATCTCGGATTTCATGGCCTCTAGCCATTTGTCGGAATCCGGGCCCGCCATTGCATCCTCATAGTTCGAAGGTTCACCGTTGTCTAACAACATGATTTCGAAGACAGGGTTACCGTACCACTCTGGTGCGGAACGTGTCCTTGTGGACCTTCGAATTTCAGTAGGAGCTTGATCAGAAGTATCTTGATCATCATCATTAATTTCCTCTCTAGTCGGTGCAGGCTCCTCAGAAACGTTTTCTTGAGTTTCTCCATTTACCGGTTCAAGAGGTAACACTTCATCAAGTTCTACTTTCCTCTCACTTAATTCTTTCGAGAGAAACTCTTTCTCTAGAAAGGATCCATTCTTGGCAACAAAGATCTTGCCTTCGGATCTGAGGTAGAAGGTATAACCAACAATTTCTTTAGGGTATCCTATGAAGACGCATTTTTCCGACTTGGGTTCGAGCTTTTCAGGTTGAAGTTTCTTGACATAAGCATCGCATCCCCAAACTTTTAGAAACGACAGCTTAGGTTTCTTCCCAAACCATAATTCATACGGTGTCGTCTCAACGGATTTCGACGAAGCCCTATTTAAAGTGAATGCGGCAGTCTCTAAAGCATAGCCCCAAAAAGATAGCGGTAAGTCGGTAAGAGACATCATAGATCGCACCATATCTAATAGAGTGCGATTACGACGTTCGGACACACCATTACGCTGAGGTGTTCCAGGCGGCGTGAGTTGTGAAACTATTCCACATTTTCTTAAGTGTGTGCCAAATTCGTGACTCAAGTATTCTCCTCCACGATCTGATCGTAGAAACTTGATCTTTCTATCACGTTGATTTTCAACCTCACTCTGAAATTCCTTGAACTTTTCAAAGGTCTCAGACTTGTGTTTCATTAAGTAGATATACCCATATCTACTCAAGTCATCAGTGAGGGTGAGAACATAACAATAGCCTCCGCGAGCCTCAACACTCATTGGACCGCACACATCGGTATGTATGATTTCCAATAAGTTGGTTGCTCGCTCCATTGTTCCTGAGAACGGAGTCTTGGTCATTTTACCCATGAGGCATGGTTCGCACGTGTCAAATGATTCATAATCAAGAGACTCTAAAAGTCCATCTGTATGGAGCTTCTTCATGCGTTTGACACCTATGTGACCAAGGCGGCAGTGCCACAAATATGTGGGACTATTGTTATCAACTTTAACTCTTTTGGTACTCACACTATGAATATGTGTATCATCACGTACGAGATTCATCAAGAATAAACCATTAACCATCGGAGCATGACCATAAAACATATCTCTCATATAAATAGAACAACCATTATTCTCTGATTTAAATGAGTAGCCATCTCGAATTAAGCGAGATCCAGATACAATGTTCATGCTCAAACTTGGCACTAAATAACAATTATTGAGGTTTAAAACTAATCCCGTAGGTAAATGTAGAGGTAGCGTGCCGACGGCGATCACATCGACCTTGGAACCATTCCCGACGCGCATCGTCACCTCGTCCTTCGCCAGTCTCCGTTTATTCCGTAGCTCCTGCTTTGAGTTACAAATGTGAGCAACTGCACCGGTATCAAATACCCAAGAGCTACTACGAGTACTGGTAAGGTACACATCAATTACATGTATATCACATATACCTTTGGTTTTGCCGGCCTTCTTGTCCGCTAAGTATTTGGGGCAGTTCCGCTTCCAGTGACCACTTCCCTTGCAATAAAAACACTCAGTCTCGGGCTTGGGTCCATGCTTTGGCTTCTTCCCGGCAACTTGCTTACTGGGCGCGGCAACTTCCTTGCCGTCCTTCTTGAAGTTCTTTTTACCCTTGCCCTTCTTGAACTTAGTGGTTTTATTCACCATCAACACTTGATGCTCCTTCTTGATTTCTACCTCTGCTGATTTCAGCATAGCATATACTTCAGGAATGGTCTTTACCATCCCCTGCATATTGTAGTTCATCACAAAGCTCTTGTAGCTAGGTGGAAGCGACTGGAGGATTCTGTCAATGACCGCATCTTCCGGGAGATTAACTTCCAGTTGAGTCATGCGGTTGTGCAACCCAGACATTTTGAGTATGTGTTCACTGACAGAACTATTTTCCTCCATCTTACAGCTAAAGAATTTATCGAAGACTTCATATCTCTCGACCCGGGCATGAGCTTGGAAAACCATTTTCAGCTCTTCGAACATCTCATATGCTCCATGTCTCTCAAAACGTTTTTGGAGCCCCGGCTCTAAGCTGTAAAGCATGCCGCACTGAACGAGGGAGTAATCATCGCAGCGTGACTGCCAAGCGTTCATAACGTCTTGTTCTGCAGGGAGAATAGGTGCGTCACCCAACGGTGCTCTTAAGACATAATCTTTCTTGGCAGCTATGAGGATGATCCTCAGGTTCCGGACCCAGTCCGTATAGTTGCTACCATCGTCTTTCAGCTTGGTTTTCTCTAGGAATGCGTTGAAGTTGAGGACTACGTTGGCTATTTGATCTACAAGACATATTGTAAATATTTAGACTAAGTTCATGATAATAAAGTTCATTTAATCAAATTATTTAATGAACTCCCACTTAGATAGACATCCCTCTACTAGTCATCTAAGTATTACATGATCCGAGTCAACTAGGCCGTGTCCGATCATCACGTGAGGCGGACTAGCCAACATCGGTGAACATCTTCATGTTGATCGTATCTTCTATACGACTCATGCTCGACCTTTCGGTCTTCTGTGTTCCGAGGCCATGTCTGTACATGCTAGGCTCGTCAAGTTAACCTAAGTGTTTTGCGTGTGTAAATCTGTCTTACACCCGTTGTATGCGAACATAAGGACCTATCACACCCGATCATCACGTGGTGCTTCGGAACGACGAACCTTAGCAACGGTGCACAGTTAGGGAGAACACTTTCTTGAAATTATTATGAGGGATCATCTTATTTACTACCGTCGTTCTAAGTAAACAAGATGCAAAACATGATAAACATCACATGCAATCAAATAATAAACGTGACATGATATGGCCAATATCACATAGCTCCTTCGATCTCCATCTTGGGGCTCCATGATCATCTTGTCACCGGCTTGACACCATGATCTTCATCATCATGATCTTCATCATCATGTCTCCATGAAGTTGCTCGCCAACTATTACTTCTACTACTATGGCTAACGCGTTTAGCAATAAAGTAAAGTAATTTACATGGCGATTCTCAATGACACGCAGGTCATACAAAAAATAAAGACAACTCCTATGGCTCCTGCCGATTGTCATACTCATCGACATGCAAGTCGTGATTCCTATTACAATAGCATGAACATCTCATACATCACATATAGATCATTCATCATACATCACAACTTTGGCCATATCATATCACAAAGCACTTGCTGCAAAAACAAGTTAGACGTCCTCTAATTGTTGTTGCAAGTTTTACGTGGCTGAATTAGGGTTCTAGCAAGAACGTTTTCTTACCTACGTTAAAACCACAACGTGATTTGTCAACTTCTATTTACCCTTCATAAGGACCCTTTTCATCGAATCCGCTCCAACTAAAGTAGGAGAGACAGACACCCGCCAGCCACCTTATGCAACTAGTGCATGTTAGTCGGTGGAACCGGTCTCACGTAAGCGTACGTGTAAGGTTGGTCCGGGCCGCTTCATCCCACAATACCGCTGAAGCAAGATAAGACAAGTAGCGGCAAGAAGAGTTGACAACATCTACGCCCACAACAAATTGTGTTCTACACGCGCAAGAAGAACTACGCATAAACCTGGCTCTGATACCACTGTTGGGGAATGTTGCAGAAAATTAAAATTTTTCCTACGGTTTCACCAAGATCCATCTATGAGTTCATCTAGCAACGAGTATTCAGATTAGATAGCATCTACATACCACTTTGTAGATCGCAACGGAAGCGTTCGAGTGAACGTGGATGAGGTAGTCGTACTTGCCGTGATCCAATTCACCGATGATCTAGTACCGAACGGACGGCACCTCCGCGTTCAACACACGTACGGGACGGGAGACGTCTCCTCCTTCTTGATCCAGCAAGGGGGGAGGAGAGGTTGAGGAAGATCCAGCACGACGGTGTGGTGGTGGATGCAGCAGAACTCCGGCAGGGCTTCGCTAAGCAACTACGGGAGGAGGAGGAGGTGTTGCAGGGAGGAGGGAGGAGCCAGGGCATAGGGTGCGGCCACCCCTCCCTCCCCTCCCTTTATATAGGCGTATTAGAGGGGGGGAGGGCGCAGCCTTGCCCCTTCCTCCAAGGAAGGGGTGCGGCCAAGAGGGGGGGAGGAGTCCATCCTCCCCAAGGCACCTCGGAGGTGCCTTCCCCTCTTTGGACTCTCCCCTCTCCAAGTCTCCTTGGCGCATGGGCCCTTGGGGCTGGTGCCCTTGGCCCATGTAGGCCAGGGCGCACCCCCCTATAGCCCATGTGGCCCCCCGGGGCAGGTGGACCCCCCCGGTGGACCCCCGGGACCCCTTCGGTGGTCCCGGTACAATACCGATAACACCGAAACTTGTCCCGATGGCCAAAATAGCACTTCCTATATATAATTCTTTACCTCCGGACCATTCCGGAACTCCTCGTGACGTCCGGGATCTCATACGGGACTCCGAACAACATTCGGGTTACTGCACATACATATCCCTACAACCCTAGCGTCACCGAACCTTAAGTGTGTAGACCCTACGGGTTCGGGAGACATGCAGACATGACCGAGACGGCTCTCGGGCAATAACCAACAGCGGGATCTGGATACCCATGTTGGCTCCTACATGCTCCACGATGATCTCATCGGATGAACCACGATGTCGAGGATTCAATTAATCCCGTATACGATTCCCTTTGTCGGTATTTTACTTGCCCGAGATTCGATCGTCGGTATCCCAATACCTCGTTCAATCTCGTTATCGGCAAGTCACTTTTCTCATTACCGTAATGCATGATCCCGTGATCAAACACTTTGATCACCTTGAGCTCATTGTGATGATGCATTACCGAGAGGGCCCGGTGATACCTCTCCGTCAAGCGGAGTGACAAATCCCAGTCTCGATCCATGTCAACCCAACAGACACTTTCAGAGATACCCGTAGTATACCTTTATAGTCACCCAGTTACGTTGTGACGTTTGGCACACCCAAAGCACTCCTACGGTATCCGGGAGTTACACGATCTCATGGTCTAAGGAAAGGATACTTGACATTGGAAAACCCTAGCAAACGAACTAAGCGATCTTATGCTATGTTTAGGATTGGGTCTTGTCCATCACATCATTCTCCTAATGATGTGATCCCGTTATCGATGACATCCAATGTCCATAGTCAGGAAACCATGACTATCTTTCGATCAACGAGCTAGTCAACTAGAGGCTCACTAGGGACATGTTGTTGTCTGTTATTCACACATGTATTACGATTTCCGGTTAACACAATTATAGCACGAATAAAGACAATTATCATGAATAAGGAAATATAATAATAATGCTTTTATTATTGCCTCTAGGGCATATTTCCAACAGTGGGTGTGCATCCAACTCGCTTGCTCACGAATACCTAGGGCAATTTGAGGAAGCCCATCATTGGAATATACAAGCCAAGTTCTATAATGAAAAATTCCCACTAGTATATGAAAGTGACAACATAGGAGACTCTCTATCATGAAGATCATGGTTCTACTTTGAAGCACAAGTGTGGTAAAAGGATAGTAGCATTGCCCCTTCTCTCCTTTTCTCTCATTTTTTTGGGGCCTTCTCTTTTTTTGGCCTCTTTTTTCCGCCCGGAGTCTCATCCCGACTTGTGGGGGAATCATAGTCTCCATCATCCTTTCCTCACTGGGACAATGGTCTAATAATGATGATCATCACATTTTTATTTACTTACAACTCAAGGATTACAACTCGATACTAGAACAAAATATGACTCTATATGAATGCCTCCGGCGATGTACCAGGATGTGCAATGACTCAAGAGTGACATGTATGAAAAATGATGAATGGTGGATTTGCCACAAATACAATGTCAACTACATGATCATTGATACATCCATTTTGCATCATGTTTTCCAACTATTATTTATGACGTTTTTATCCATAATAATGCTTTTTGGAGTAATTCCAATGCCTTTTATCTCATTATATGCAAGGTATACACAAAGAGGGAGAATTCCGGTAGCTGGAAATCTGGACCTGGAAAAGCTACGTCAGGCTACCTATTCTGCACAACTCCGAACAAGCTGAAACTTCACGGAGAATTTTTATGGAATATATGAAGAATATTGGAGCAAATAAGCACCAGAGGGGCCCCACCGGGTGGGCACAACCCACCTGGGCGCGCCAGGGAGCCCAGGCATGCCCTGGTGGGTTGTGCTCACCAAGGCCCACCTTCGGTGCCCATCTTCTAGTATATACGTCATTTTGACCTAGAAAAAATAAGGAGAGGAATTTCGGGACGGAGCGCCGCCGTCTCGAGGAGGAACTAGGGCAGGAGCACTTTTGCCCTCTGGCGGAGCGATTCCGCCGGGTGATCTTCCCTCCCGGAGGGGGAAATCATCGTCATCATCACCACCAACAACTCTCCCATCATGGGGAGGGCAATCTCATTCAACATCTTCAACATCACAATCTCATCTCAAATGTCACAGCCCTAGCTCAGCTCCTGTTGCCTTTGCTCGTTTCTCTTGTCATCATGTTTACAATTTAAATAAACTTGAAATGGGGATTGATCAAACCCTAGCACCTAAAAGAAATCAACTAGGTTCTAATAAAATCTTTTTCAAAGAACCCAAAATGCCTTTGAAAATGTTCATGATTTTTGTTAAAGGTGAAAACTGAAAGTGCTAGTTATCGACTAGAGGGGGGGTGAATAGGCGATTTTTATGAAAGTCTTCAAGACATGAAAGTTTCGAAGACAAACAGTAGAAATGAACCTGTTGATATGCAGCGGAAGGTAGACTACACTAAGCAAGCCATAGTCAAATATGTAATGAAGTGATATCACAGGGACTAATAGCAGCTAGGTAGTAAAGATCAGGATGGAAGATAGTATGAAGCCAAACAACAATAGTAGTCAAGCAATGAAGTCAAACAGGTATGGCAAGCAGGCAATGACTTCACGAAGACAAACGCTAAGTAGTGAGAGGGAGAGCATAGAACCAGTCACTTGTTGAAGACACAAGATTTGTTGGACCAGTTCCAGTTGCTGTGACAACTGTACATCTGGTTAGGGAGGCTGAGATTCAACTCAGAAGACCGCGTCTTCACCTTATTCCCCTTGAGCTAAGGACACACAGTCCTCGCCCAATCACTCTGGCAAGTCTTCAAGGTAGACTTCCAAACCTTCACAAACTTCGTTCACCGGCGATCCACAATGACTCTTGGATGCTCAGAACGCGACGCCTAACCGGCTGGAGGATTCACAGTCCTCAAGTGTAATAAGTCTTCAGGTCACACAGACAGAAAGACTTCAGTGATGCCTAACACTCTTTGGCTCTGGGTGTTTGGGCTTTGTCCTCGCAAGGATTGGTCTCTCTCAAAGGCTTCGAGGCGGGTTGCTCTCAAACAACAAAAGCCGTGCACTAACTCTGAGCAGCCACCAATTTATGGTGTAGGGGGTGGGCTATTTATAGCCACTGGGCAACCCGACCTGATATGTCCGAAATGACCCTGGGTCACTAAGGAACTGACACGTGTTCCAACGGTCAGATTTCAAACACACACGACAACTTTACTTGGGCTACAAGCAAAGCTGACTTATCCAGCTCTGGATAAGATTTGCTCTCATTGTCATCGCTCGAAGACATAGGAGTTGGGTTGAGCATCACTTCAGTCACTCTGACTATGTTCACTTGGACCCCACTTAACAGTACAGTGGTTCCTATGACTCAACAAAGAAGAAAAGGAAACAACGAAACAACTAAGTCTTCGCGCTCCATAGTCTTCACAAAATGTCTTCTCATGTCATAGTCTTCAATATGAATATCTTCATGTACCACCATTGTCGTCAATGTCTTCATACATTTTTAGGGGCCATCTCCGGTAGGTAAACCGAATCAATGAGGGACACTACCTGTGTTATCCTGCAATTCTCACAAACACATTAGTCCCTCAACCAAATTTGTCGTCAATACTCCAAAACCAACTAGGGGTGGCACTAGATGCACTTACAATACCCCCCTTTTTGGTGATTGATGACAAACTAGTTGAAGTTTTCAACGGGAATAAAGTATGTGAAATTGTAAAGCATAGAGGATTGTCTTCATAAGTTTTAAAGGCTCCCCCTGAAGATGTGCATATAAGTAATTTGCTTTTGGAATGCAAATGCACATGGCAGGTTGTACTTGTGGAGATCCTCTTCAACTTATGACGACAATTCATCATGCATGATAAGATATAACGAAGATAATGACATGCATAATGAAAATGGACATCTGCAGAATGACTTAAGTGCGGAAGTTATCATCGCACATGCGGAATTTATCATCGCATCACAGAAATAGCAAATAAGTAGCAGACGACCATCAAATTTAAGTGTTACAACTCAAAGAATCAAATGTATCAAAACGCGAGTTGTAAACACTAGGCAAAATATAAAGCAACCGCCCATATGAACCCGCTTGAAGACTATCAAACTCATATGCTTCTCACCCTTTTGTCAGTAATGCCCAAAAAGGTTTGAAGACATAAAGCATCTACTCGTCCCCATGAGGAGTAGATGAAGCAGCAGGGTTGGTGTTGTCGTTTGGCGGTGCAGACGAGCTTGGCGCAGTGTCGATTCTTGTAGATTGTGGCGGAGAAGTAGCATCGTCTTCTTCATCGATCACTTTGGCATTCACAGTTGCATCAGAAGAGGAGTATTCAGAGTCTTCAAGAGATGGAGTTCGACGAAGAACAACATTCTGTGGAGGAGTGGAGTCAAACTTGAACTTTTCAGTGAAGCCATCGTCTTGAAGATCTGCTTCAACACTTAGCAGTGTCAAACTCTTCCATGATTGCCGACACGTTTCATGTGTGACAAAGGCATTCTTGGTGGCAAGATTGCGAACGCGATTGACGTCCACCAAGAGGCTTTGCATTTGGCGCTTCAGCCAGTCATGATGCTTATCTTGTTTCTGATGAAGGGACACTAGAAGCTCTCGATCATTGAAAATGGGGGAGCGCTTTTTAGGTCTTTGGGCAATTGTGCTTTCAGTAGCTTCTGTTTGCGCATGATGAGACATACGAGTAATCCCAGCCAATGGATAGACACGAGCAACAGCTTGAATTCCTTCATCATTTTGGGTGAAGCTTTGATGGTCAGCATTCTGAAGACTAAGGGGCTCCTTTGCAGACTCTAGGTATATGGCTTCAACAGACAAATCAACATCTGGCATAAATATGACATGATTGCGTGCAGATGGTTGATAGTTGAAGGCAGAGTGAAGCTTGATCAGTTGCATGACCCAAGGATCATAGAACTTCAGACCAAAGACGTCAGATCCTGATGCAGCAAGTTGGCGGATAAAGAAATCTTATGCATTGAAGCGTTTGCCATGAAGAATATGGAAAACCAAAGTCTTCATTGTGCCTTCCAGCTTGGCATTAGGAGAGTGTCCTTTGATAGGCCAAAGAGGTCGCCTGACTATGTGATAGATGGTGCGGGGCAGATACTCAAGGTCTTCAACAAGGAACGCCTTTGGATATTCAGCATCTGGAGGCAATGGCTTCATCATGTTGAGCATCTGACTCATATTGGGCTCAGGCTTGTGGAAGATGCTCTCCATCGCATCATTGTGAAGTTGACAACCAGGTTCATAAAGATCATCTGCAGAGGGCAGGCCAGTAAGCTCGATGATATCAATGGCTTTGGCTTCATGATGAACATTGCCTGTCATCCACTCAAGAACCCAGGTCTTTGTATCTTTGTAGTAGCCACGAATATGGAGAGTGGCATAGAATTGGAGCAGTAACTCTTCATTCCAGTGCTCCTTATCTGTGACAAACTGCAGCAGGCCAGACTCTCTGAAGCAGTCTAGAGCCTCTTCCAGACAGGGCAGACCAGTGACGGCTTCAGCATCAAGACGCATATGTGGGAAAATGCGGCCTTGATTGTACAGAATGCATGAGTAATAGCTTCGCTGCTGATGGCTCCAGAACCGATCAGAAGATATTCTTGCTCTTGAGTAGGGGTTCTTGGCACTGTTAAAGAAGGTATTGTGTGCCTTGAAGCCATTGACATTGAAAGATCCCGGTGCTGATGCAGTACCTGGAAACCTTGGCAATCGTGGCTTTGGCTTCTGAACCCGTGGCCGGTGCTCAACATGGTAATCAAACTGAGGACCAGCAGCGGCAGGCGGAGGAGTCAGAACATGCCATTTGACAGAAATGAGCTGGCCATAGTTGAAAGCTTGCTCGATAGTGTGTGGCCTTGGTGGCGGAACAGGAGCAGAGGCGTCAACATTAGCTTCAGGTGCAGATGCAGCATTGGCTTCATTTGTTGTAGGCACGTTGGTTGGTGCAGGCTCCACATTTTCTTCAGCCATGACAACGTCATTGGCTTCATTAGTGTTGGTGGTGCCAGCCTCATTGTTCTCAACCTCCACTTGATGAGCTGGAGGGTCGGGCACTGGCACATTCACTTCAGGAATCTCTTCTTCAGTAACAGGGGGAGTCGGGACACGTTCTCCTTGTCTTTCATCGGCTGATGCAGCCGGAATGTCTTCAGCACCTTTGGCTTCACACTCTGAGACGTTCACAGTTGGAGTGGCATCTGGAAACACTTGTCGTGCAACAGATTGTTGGGGCACTTCTCCTTCTGGAACGCTCTGGGTGGTGACTTGAGGCCTTTGTCCTTTGCGAAGCCTGCGTAATGCTGGCGACGCCTTTGGAGATGGAGTTGGCTGGGGCTCAAAGTCTTCCTCTTCTTCTTGTTGTTGGGGAGTAATTGGGGTTTCTTGTTGTTGTGGGTGATCAGCCCACGAAGCATCCTGAGCAATTGGCATCAGAGGACGACCAATGCTGATGAGTTCGCTGTTCATGAGAACAGGCGATGATACCAGGTTGTGTTCGATCTGAGGAAGCACTACATCATCTTCAACATTGTCGTGGTGACCAATGTCTTCAGCAGCGGTGGGGTCAACTGCTGGAATGTCTTTAGTATCATGAGCCTCTGTGGAAGCAGGCTCATGAACTATCATCCTTTGTTCTTGATGTTCAGATGTAGGAGGGACCATTGAAATAGGTTCAACAACCAAGGGCTCTGAGGGAGCAGCCCTATCCTTCTTGGTTCTGCGCTTCTTCTTGGAGGGAGCAGCATCAGAGGCATCAGGATTTTTCCTTTTCCTAGCTTCAGCCTCGGCAGTTCTCGTCTTCTTCAGCTCAGAAGCGGTTGATCTGACCTTTGGCTTCAAGCCGGTCATGCTGGTTGGGAAGACAATGTGCGGCTCTACCAGCCTTGTAGGAGCAGTTTGGTCAGTCGATGGCGTCTTCTTCTTCTTTGCAGCCATTCTTGGGTCAATGCCAGGAAGACCAAGTGCCTTGCGCTTCTCAGCCTCATTGTAGGCTTGCACACATTTGTCAGCCAGGCTCTTCATGCGCTCTCGAGAACCTTTGGCTTCTTCCCTCTTCTTGAGAAAGGCTTCCTTAAGCTCGTGCAGCATGATCTTGAAGTTTTTGACATCTTGCACGCTGAGCTTAGCCACATGCTTCTTGAATTGGGCTTTCTCATGGTCGATCTTGTGCTTCAGCTCAACGATGCACTGAGCGAGAGCTAGCTCTGAAGCAATGGCTTCATTGAAGGAAACGCTGAGCCCAATGGGAAGTTGCAGATCGTCAAAGCTGAGATTTGGTGAGTCAAACCACTCATCAATGAAGTTGTGAATGATTGCCACATCAAAGAGAGGCAAATCATTGAAGATTTCTGCCTCTTCCTTGCTCTTGATCAGTTGTTCAAGGGCATCATCTGCAAGATCTTCATCACTAGACAAATCAGTGTCCTCTTCACGTAGAATGGCAGCAGGGGTCAGTGCCTAATCAGTATGCTTGACAAGTTTCTTCTTCTTCTCCGTCTTCTTGGAGATGCGTGACAAATCTTCAGACTGCACACTATCTTCAGGAGGTGCAGTTGCCAGTGGCTTCGCACGTGAAACTTTTGGAGGAACAGCTGATCTTGAAGCCTTAGCCTTCTTTGGCTTCTGCGGCTTTGGAGTGGGAGCAGGGGCTTCATCAGAGTCAGCATTGTCATCAGAATGGTCCACTTTGGCACCTTGAGCTGTGATGTGAGTGATGAGGCCATCAAGGTTGTAGAAGGGACCGATGACATTGGGTTCTGCATCACGTGAGCCATCAGCACGGGGAGCAGGAGGACCTGGATTGAAATCTAATCCCAATGACTTCTTGTTTTCCTTGGCCGATGCCTTTGCGTGCTGGAAGTTGCGTTTGAAGAGATTATCTTCACGACACCATAGCAATGATGATGGGTCGGCATTTTCAGGCTGAGGTCCACGGACCATACAGGGATAGAAACCCTGTGCAATAGCTTCAGTTCTATTCTTGGGAGGAAGGCCGCGAAAGAGAATATCACCCCAAGGACTTTTGATGGCATTCTTCTCAGCGTATTCTTGGGTGACGAAGTTGTACTTGAACCATTGTTCAGCCCAATATCTTCGAATCCATTGGATTCGTGTCTTGCGCTGATTGTAATCCTCCTTAGGATCTGTCTTGTAAAGCTCAGAGAGGTCATCAGGCAAATCTCTTGATGTTCCTCCTCGACGCTGTCTGCCACCCTTTCTGACTGATTTCTCTGCAACCATGAACTTCTAACTGAAAGGTTTCAACATGTTCAAAGGCTTCAAAGGCTTTCGTTTGCTGGACAGACAAGAACTTGCTTCGGGAGAGTTAATATGATGCTGTAAGAATTCTACAAATGAATGCAGACTATGAGAACCAATGGATTCTCCCATGGACATGTACCTGTGACAGCATTAGATATGCGAGGGAAGGGGAAGAGGTCATATTCATTCTTAGAAGATTTTGAAGATAAATCAGTTTGAAGACATTGACCTCATGATGCGAAGACATTCACTTATATGTTGAGAGTTGGTTCCAGATTTGTACGAATTCGCGAATAAGTACAAGTGAGGAATCTAACTTGATATGAAGCTTAAGTGAATATGTTAGGTAGTATGAGATGCAGACAGAATAGATCTAACTTGTATAGGCAGAAACCTATTTTGGTAGACAGGATGAATCTTTGAAGATCAAAAAGATGGTAAAAAGAGAGCTTTATTTACCACACGAAGAACTGCTAGATGGGAAGAGTAGGAGACCGAGCAGTTCAATCCACCGTGCCCTAACTTGGCGACGGAGGACACCTACGGCGGCGGCGGAGAGGACGATGTCCGCGACCGGTGTGAGGACGGCGTTGGAGAAGTCGCGACAGCTAAGCGCTTCGTCGCCGGTGTCGTCGAGAGCTAGCGGTGGCGCTAGGGTTTTGACGAGGTGGAGAGGTGGAAGAAGTTTCCTTTACCGCAGGGGACAGGTATTTATAAGGAAGTGGGTGGCACAACGCAATTACGCAGGTGCCCCTGGCGGTTCACATCTGATGAGCACGTGGCAAGCATGCAACATACCCAGGGTTGTCCCACGTTCCCACTCCCGCCAGGTTTGTCGGATAGACGTTCCGGCTTCTCCGGATTTCAGGCAATGAGGATGAATCATTTAAAACAGACTTAAAGTTCGTCTCTGTATCTTCTGTTGACAAGGACGCAGAGAAGACATTTGACAGTTTCAATAGAATGCATATGATTTGGACAGATAGAGTTCGAGATAGGTAGCATAGATAGATTAGGGTCTGATCACATTCACTTAGTTCAAAAGATTCAATCTGGGAAGACATAGCTATAAGTGAATGCTGTAGAGGACAGAACACTAGTATTTATATATATTAGAAAGCAATCAAAGCAACATAGTGAAGATGAAGACAAATTGAATTTGAAGACAAACCAAATGCGAAGACATTCAAATGCAACGCCATGAGTGAAACACTTCAAACAGAAAAGTTTGGTGGTGGCGTTACCCACCGTATAGGAAGTATTAGACCCAGACACGGCGCACAATTATCGTGGCGCTCCGAAATCAAATTCCACGTTAATGTATTCACACTCAGAATGTAAGTCTTCATTGATTGAAGATATACTTTACTTCGTGTGTTGCACATCTAAGTCATCAAAATGCATAAGTGTTAGGATGTGTGCCTGATCACAGGACATTTGAGGATTCCAAGATATATAGCTCACACCGTAACTTGCAAAATCTTTTCTCGTCCAAGGGCTTTGTGAAGATATCTGCCAATTGCTCTTCAGTGTTGACGTGAATGATGTCAATATCTTTCTTCATGACATGATCTTTGAGGAAGTGATGACGAATTTCAATGTGCTTTGTCTTCGAGTGCTGGACTGGGTTGTTGGCAATCTTGATGGCGCTTTCGTTGTCGCAGAAGAGAGGTACTTGTGTCAGATTGATGCCATAGTCCTTGAGTGTTTGCTTCATCCATAGTAGCTGAGCACAGCAAGATCCAGCAGCAATGTATTCAAATTCAGCAGTTGAGAGTGACACACAGTTCTACTTCTTTGAAGACCAACAGACAAGTGATCGTCCCAGAAAGTGACATGTGCCTGATGTAGACTTGCGATCCACCTTGTCACCAGCATAATCAGCATCCGAAAATCCAACCAAATCAAACTCTGAGCCCTTTGGATACCATAATCCTAGTGTTGGGGTGTGAGCCAAATATCGAAGAATTCGCTTCACAGCTAAGCGATGCGATTCCTTTGGTGCCGCTTGGAACCGAGCACACATGCAAACACTAAGCATAATATCTGGCCTAGATGCACATAGGTAAAGTAAAGAACCAATCATGGAGCGGTATACCTGTTGATCGAATTCTTTACCATTTTTGTCGGGACCCAGATGATGTTTGGCTGGCATTGGCGTCGTGTAACCCTTGCAATCTTGCATTCCAAACTTCTTCAGGCAGTATTTGAGGTATTTCTTTTGAGATATGAAGATGCCATTCCTTTGCTGACGGATTTGAAGACCAAGGAAGAACTTCAGCTCACCCATCATGGACATCTGATATTGCTCTTGCATCATGTATCCAAACTCATCACTATACTTCTGGTTGGTGTATCCGAAGATAATGTCATCCACATAGATTTGGCACACAAACAGTTCACCATCATATGTCTTCGTGAAGAGTGTGGGATCGAGGGATCCAGGTTTGAGGCCTTTGCTCTTCAGGAAGTCTTTGATCGTATCATACCAGGCGCGAGGAGCTTGTTTGAGGCCATACAGTGCTTTGTTTAGCTTGTACACCATTTCAGGATGTGTTGGATCTTCAAAGCCAGGAGGTTGTGCGACGTATACTTCTTCTTCAATCTTGCCGTTGAGAAAGGCACTCTTCACATCCATTTGATATAGCAAGATGTTGTTGTGGTTAGCGTAGGCTAGCAATATGCGAATAGCTTCAAGCCTAGCCACGGGAGCAAATGTTTCATCAAAGTTAATCCCTTCAACTTGAGTATATCCTTGTGCAACAAGACGTGCTTTGTTTCTGACGACTTGGCCATGCTCATCTTGCTTGTTGCGATATATCCATTTTGTGCCAATAATGTTATGCTTGCGAGGGTCGGGACACTTGACAAGTTCCCAAACATTGTTCAGCTTGAACTATTGAAGCTCTTCTTGCATTGCTTGGATCCATTCAGGTTCCATAAAGGCTTCAACAACTTTCTTGGGTTCTGATATTGACACAAAAGAAAAGTGCCCACAGAAATTTGCTAACTGCGTTGCTCTTGAGCGAGTAAGTGGACCAGGTGCATTGATGCTATCAATTATCTTCTCAATCTGCACTTCATTCGCAACACGAGGATGAACTGGGCGAAGACTTTGCTCTTGCTGATCATTGTCATCATTGGAAGGATTGTCTCCAGGTTGAGCATTGTCTTCAGGTTGGTTTGGTGCAGAAATGATAAGTTCCTCTTCAGGCTGTGCTTCATTAGGCATGATTTCACCAGTTCCCATTAGCTTGATAGACTCGCTGGGTGGTGCTTCTTCAAGTGTGCTTGGCAGGAGCTCTCTTTGTGAACCATTGGTTTCATCAAACCGCACATCTACAGTTTCGACGATTTTATAGAGATAGTGGTTGAAGACTCTGTAAGAGTGCGAATCCTTCCCGTAACCGAGCATGAAGCCTTCGTGAGCTTTTGGCGCAAATTTTGACTTGTGATGGGGATCCTTGATCCAGCACCTTGCTCCAAATACTCTGGAGTAGCTGACATTTGGCTTCTTGCCAGTGAGGAGCTCATAGGATGTTTTGTTCAGAAGCTTATGGATGTACACACGGTTGATGACATGACATGCTGTATCAATGGCTTCGGGCCAGAACTTTCTTGGTGTCTTGTATTTGTCGAGCATCGTTCGAGCCATCTCAATGAGGGTTCTGTTCTTGCGCTCTACGATGCCATTTTGCTGAGGTGTGTAAGGAGCAGAGAACTCATGAGTGATTCCCATTGTATCCAGATAAAGATCAAGTCCGGTGTTCTTGAACTCAGTGCCGTTGTCACTTCTGATATGCTTGATCTTGACGCCATAATTATTCATGGCTCGATTGGCAAAGCGTCTAAAAACATCTTGCACTTAAGTCTTGTAGAGAATTATGTGCACCCATGTGTATCTTGAGTAATCATCAACAATGACGAAGCCATAGAGACAGGGAGTCGTAGTAAGGGTACACTACTAGGGAAAACCTTATACACAGAATCTTAGCAGCAACGCGGTATAAAAAGAGGCGCTGCTGCTACGTAGTAGCAGCGCGGCTTCGGAAACCTCGCTACAGGTGCAAACTTAGCAGTAGCGCGTGACGTTCAAACCGCGCTGCTACAAAAATCCACGGACAGTACACAGCGACATAAGTTTACCAGTAGCGCGGTGTCAGGAAGTGCGCTGCTGCTAATGTCATAGTAGTAGCGCGCTTTTTTTCCACCTCGCTGCTGCTAATTTTGAAATTATGCACAGGGTTGGCCCATTTAGCAGTAGCGCGTGGAAGGGATGCGCGCTGCTGCTACGCTCTTAGCAGCAGCGCGCTTTCTCTCCCGCGCTACTGCTAAGACGCAGCACCCACCTACCACCTTTTTCACCTTCCCCTCCCCATCTCCTCTCCTCCCTTTCCCCTACCTCCCACATCCTCCCTCTCTCCCTCTTCTTCTTCCTCAATACTTCTCCCCCATTACTCTCCCTCTTCTACCTACCTTTCTCTCTCTTCATTACTCCTAGCTATAACTACACCACCTCCATTAATTCATCTCCTTTCTCTTTTTCCTCCCTGCCTCCACTAGTTGAAGTTGTCTCCTCCCAAATTAGCTAGCTAGGTAGATCTAGCATTTAGTTAAGTGACCTATTTGCCCCCTAACTAGATCTTTCTTTGTCAAGAAGAGCTTTGTGCACTTTTGACCTCCCTAGCTACATCATCATCTCCACCGTGCATGTGCTCGATCTCGAGATAGAGGTGTGATTAATATTTCATGCTTGCAAAATGGAAATATGTTTATGCATGTGTGTGTGATACTTTTATGGAAATTGTGTGTGTGGCATGAGTTGACGCCAATTGTGCATTTGAGTTGCCTATGTTTTGCCGAAATGTCGATTTATTTCCGTTTCGGCGAATTCCGGGCAAACTCTAGATCTATATATGTCCTATTTTTAAGGAAGGTCATGCCGAATTTTTGTATGACTTTGATGAATGCACGCATTTTTATAATCAATTTGTTTATTTGTACCATGCAGAGTTGACGATTGTTAGTGGAACGATGGTGGACAGGTGGTTGCGGTCGGCGGTGCAGGACATGAAGGAAAATAACTGGACAGAGGTTTTATGTCCGTGTCGAAAATGCAAAGGAATAGTTTGGCTTGACCCCCATGTCGATGGTCGTGTCGAAGCGCACCTGCTCATGACTGGTTTCATGGATGGCTATACTCGGTGGATAATTGAAGATGAGGATGACGATGTTGAGGATGCCGACGGGGCAGGCAATGATGACACGGGGCAAGACGAAGAGATGATCGATAATGGCGGCGGGGAAGAGGCCGGACATGGCGGCGGAGAAGGGGCCGGACATGGCGGCAGAGAGAACGACATGGACTCCGCACAACAGAGTTCGTCGGTACTAAGTTCAATCATGCGGGACCCTCATGTTCAAGCATTGCTTCGCAAGGAGACGAGTACTGAGAGAGCTGCTTCTAGAGAGGAGGCTAAGCTGGAGCAACTGGTGGTAGACTCGAACACTCCATTGTATGATGGTTGCAATCCTGAGGTGACCCGCTTGAGTTTCACGCTCCAACTCCTGAAGACGAAGGCTAAAAACAAATGGACCGACACTAGCCTCGATGAGCATCTCAAGTACCTAAAGGATGTTCTTCCCGAGGGTAATCTATGTCCTAGTAGTGTTGATGAGGCCAAGAAGATCGTGTGCCCTCTTGATCTGCCACACGTTAGATACCATGCATGCATCAACGATTGCATAATTTATCGGAAGGAGCACGCGGAAAAAACAAGTTGTCCGGTGTGCAATGCTTCTCGATACAAGAAGGCCGGTAAGAAATGTCCCCAAAAAGGGTATGGTACTTACCGATCACTCCCCATCTCCAGAGGTATTTTGTAGATCCCAAGGAAGCAAAGCTAATGCGCTGGCACGCGGAGAGGAAGAAGCCCGACGATGGAGATGATCCGAAGCTGAGACACGTCAAGGATGGAAGCCAGTGGAGAGCGTTGAACAGTTTCTGTTGGTATTTTGAATGTGATGCAAGGAACATCGTGCTCGGCGCGTGTACCGATGGCATGAATCAGTTTGGCAACCAGAGCACCAACCATAGGACATGGCCCGTGTTTGTATGGATGTACAACCTCCCCCCTGGTTGTGCATGAAATCGAAGTACATTCACATGAGCATGCTTATTCAGGGGCCGAAACAACCAGGAAATAATATTAATTTGTATCTGGGGCTACTTCAGGAGGAGTTAGACACGTTATGGAGAAAACCGGCCAAGACATGGGACGCCAGCAAAGGCGAGTATTTCAACATGAGAGCCGCGCTGATCACGACAGTGCAGGACTATCTCGGTTACGGATATGTGGCAGGCCAGGTGTGCCATGGATATTGCGGATGCACGCGGTGCATGGATGATACGACGTCTCAGCAGCTAACGTCAAGGAAAGATGGCGGGTCTGGGAAAATCGTGTACGTGGGTCATCGAAGATGGCTCGAACAGGACAACCCGTGGAGAAACCGTGGAGATTTATTCAATGGTCGCGCTGAGCATCGAGGACCTCCACGTAAGCGGAGCGGTGCCGAAATCGATGAGCTGTTGAAAAACTAGAAGGAGTGCCCCGCGCCGGGAAAGACGATGAGAAAGGCGCCGGAGCCGCTGCTGAAGGTATGGAAGACGAGGTCTGTGTTCTGGGACTTGGAGTACTGGCACAAACTCGATACACCTCATTGCCTTGATCAAATGCATATCTGTAAGAATGTCCTTGAGAGCTTGCTCGCTACACTGATGAACATGCCGGATAAGACCAAGGATGGGCCGAAGGCAAGAAAAGACTTGCAAGATTTGAAAATCAGGGAAGATCTACACATGCCACCCCGTAAAATGTCAGACGAGACAGAGACGGAGACAGAGGCACGGGAGAAGAAGGGCAAGAAAATAAAGAATGAGGATTATTGCCCCCCTTCTTGCTTCACCTTAAGTCAGGCTGAGATCAATCAATTCTTTAAGTGCCTTACCAGAGTCAAAGTTAGTTCCAGTTACTGTGGCAAGATAAGTAGATATCTAGACACGGACAAGAAAAGGTTCAGCGGGATGAAGTCTCATGACTTTCATGTGATGATGACGCAGATATTACCTGTTGCCCTTAGAGGGATAATGGACAAGCACGTCCGTGACACGCTTATTGGTCTCTGCAACTTTTTCAACATCATATCTCGAAAGTCGATCAGTGTGAAGCAGCTCCGAAGGCTACAGGAAGAGATTGTTGTGATACTGAATGAGCTTGAGATGTACTTCCTGCCCGCGTTCTTTGACGTGATGGTGCATCTGTGTGTCCATATTGTGGATGACATAATAGACCTGGGGCCATCATTTCTGCACAACATGATGCCGTTTGAGAGGATGAATGGGATCATCAAAGGATTCGTTCGTAACATGTCCCGTCCGGATGGAAGCATCGTCCAGGGCTATTTGACACAAGAGTGCATCTCTTTCTGTGAGAATTTTCTATAAGGCACAGACCAGCCGCCTGGTGTTAGTGTTGGTTTACCCGTTAACAAGCACGATGGGAGGCTCGAAGGAGTAGGTCACTGCAACGGTCGCAGGGAACTGCACGTGGCATACTCAGATTGATGCAGCGACTTTGACAGAGCAAACTTGGTAGTGCTACAACACCTAGACGAGGTAGATCCTTTCGTGGCACTGCACAAAGAAATTATCGCAAAGAAGTATCGTGACCGTGGGGTATGCAGGACGGAAGCCGAAATTACTAGAGAGCACAACTCCACTTTCCTGCATTGGTTCAAAGAGCATATTATTGCTAATCCCCCGGAGGAGGGCTCTAAGGACGGATTGCTCATATATGCCTTAGCACATGGCCCCTCGCCCAACCTCGTAACCTATCAGGCATATGATATCAACGGATACACGTTCTACACGGAGGCCAAAGATATGGACAATGATGAATATCAGAACTCAGGGGTGACGATGGAATGCATGACCGGCAGCGACAACGGCGCAACTGAACGATTTTATGGAAGGGTCGAGGAGATCTGGGAGCTTGACTACTCTGGACTGCACAACACGTCGATGTTCCGTGTCAGATGGGCTAAGAATGTCGAAAGAGAAAGCCGGATTTTCACTAACATGACTATACCCGACGCCAAGAGCGCTACCGTTAACGCTATCGCAAAAAACGAGCCATGGGTACACGCTAAGCACGTGACACAATGCTTCTTCATAACCGACCCATGCAATCCCAGTCGTGTTGTTGTGAGGAAAGGCAAAAGAAACATCATTGGAATGGATGGAGTCGCCAACGAGGAAGACTATGATCAGTACGGCAACCCAATGAGGGAAGATGACGATGATGATGAAGTATACGTCAAAAGAAGTATCAATACTACATTACCAAAGAAAAATCGTACTCCATGGAAAAGGCAAAGTCACAATGAGGGGCTCAATTATTCTTCGACGAACAAGAAGGGAAAGAAGCTGACTCAAAAACGAAAACGTCAGCGCTGAGGAATCGGTCAAATGATGTAATATATATATGTTCCTATTTTGTATACACACTTAATTAGCCATTATTATGCATGGGTCCAATGATGTAATATATATAGGTTCCTATTTTGTATACACACTTAGCCATTATTATGCAAGGGTCCAATGATGTAATATATATGTTCCTATTATGCTGAGGAAAAGAAAAAAGGGAAACTGGTTATAGCAGTAGCGCTTTAGTGAAAAAGAGCTACAGCTAGTCAAGATAGCAGTAGGGTTTTTTTTTGCAGAAAATCGCTATAGCTGCGCGTAATAGTAGTAGCGCGTTTGGTGCAAACGTGCTACTGCTACGTCCACTTAACCCAAAATTCTCCCTCTCCCTGCTTCATCCCACCTCTTTTCCCCCAAATCCCCACTCTCTTCCCCGGCCCCGTCGCACCTCCGCGCCCGCCCCCGACCCCGGCGCGCTCGCCCCCGACCCCGCCGCCCCCGACCCCGGCGCGCTCGCCCCCGACCCCGCCACCCCCGACCCAGTCGTGCTCGCCCCCGGCGCCGGCGCTCGCCCCCGACCCGTCGGCCCTCGCCTCCCTCCTCTGCTTCCTCCCTTCCCAACCTCGGCCGTCGTCAGGCCTGCCTCCTCGCCGTGCACCCTCTGTAAACCACCCCCCCTCTCTCTCTCTCTGCCAGCTAGGGTTAATTTACTTAGGTTTTACTTATGTTTAATTAGGTTATCTACTTAGTTATGAATTTAGGTAGGTGATATGTGGATATGTCATGGGCATGTGATATGTGGTAGGTTATCAATTTGCTGAATTTATATGCAAATTTGAATTGGGCATGTGATATGTGGATATGTCATGTTTTGGACATGTCATGTTTTATTAAATGATCCGAGTGGCCTATGTTAAATGATCCGACTGGCCTATGTTACGCCGGAATGTTGATTCATTTCCGTTCCGGTGAATTTCAGGCGCTCGATATGTCCATTTTTTAGCAAAGGTCATGCCGAAATTTCCCGTGAATAAAGGCATGATTTGTGCTACATAGTTTGCACATCGAGTGCTGGCACATAGATTTCTTTTTTATCTCATTTCTCATTTATTCATACTTTTAGAAATAAATGAGGACACTTAATCATAGGAAACATGTCGAACAACGAAGAAGCTGGGCCTTCTGACCAAGATGCAGACGAGATGGACTATGAGGGTGAACAAGCCTACCTCGACTTTTTGACTGCTAAGCAAGGTTTGCAGGTCCGCCTCGATGATGATACTGACGCCGACACCGACACCGACGGCGCCGGCACCGATGGCGGCGCCAAGACCGTTGGGGAAGGTACCGGCGCGGAAGATACCGGCGCTGATGCCGGTACCGAAAAGAGGAAGCATAAGAAGCAGAGGATACGAAAACCTAACAAACTAGGGATTGGACGACTTGTGATCACAAAGATGGCACCTGGCAAGTTTGAGCCGTTAGAGCCGGAAGAACCTCGCAAGTGCTATGGGAACCAAGTTGGATGCATCCTACGGGAATGCGCGAGCATAAATGACGATGACTTAAGGAGTAAAGAACATTTGACGCAGTTGCTCCTAACGAAGTTGCACAAGAGATTCAAGTTCCCCGACCGGGATGATAACATAGAACAACCGTGGGATGATCCGAAGATGAAAAAGATTAACAATCATGCCATGGGCATGTTCAGCAATGATTTGGCCTCCTGGAAATTGAGGGTGAAACGAGCTATTAAGGCTGAGGAGCCCCTGTCCAAGATTCTGGAGGAAAATCCGACACTTACGGAAGAGGAGTTCAAAAAGTTCAAGGACACTTGCGCTACCGAGGACGCCAAGGCTAAGGCTGTGAAATTCAAGAGCCTTCAGCAAAGGAACACGGGGAAGCATCGCCTCGGAAGCCGTGGCTACCTTGGTAAAAGGCCCATATGGGATAAGGAGGACGTGGAACGTGAAGCCGCAGGTCTCCCAGACCCCTTCGCGAAGTTCACCAACCCCTTGGAGCATGACTTCATCAGGGCCCGCTACAAGTGGGACAAGGAGAAAAAGGTTTTTCACACGGACAAGATCACGAGGAAATTGATTAGACTACCGGAGAAGCAACACCAGCTTGCAGCCGAAAGCCCTACTTCTTCGATGAGGCCCAAGTGGGACACCCCTCTCAACCGGGCCTTGAACGAACTTAAGGGACTCCCTTTGGGCCAGTGGCCGCAATATGGTCGTGTGCACGGCGCTTGAGACGGCGCCACGTGGAAGGTGTTTTACAACGAGGGCCCGGAGGCCAAGAAGCAGAAAACGAAGTTTAGTCAGGCGGACATCGACGCGAAGGTGAAGCTTGCGGTCGAGAAAAGAGCAGCTGAGGACACGAAAAAAGCAGCCGAGGACAAATATGAGTTGTTACAGCAGGCAGTCAATGCAGCTGTAACTGCCTGCAGAAATGATTTTGCTACTAACTTGGTTCTAGTTATCATCAACTGGACGAAGGAAAATCCAGACAAGACGGTACATGATTTCCCGTTGCCCAGTTTCAATGGGAGCAACTCCATGAACAACAACATCATCGCACCATCACTTGCCCACGCAACCGGGCCTCCTCTCGCAGCCGCTCCCGCTCATAGCAGCCCGTCCTCAGTCTCTGGCGCGCTCGGTGGGCCTTCGTCTTTGGCTGAGCTTGATGCCATCACGTTAATTACATGTCGCACCACCATATATATATAATATTCCATTTTTGTTGCCTTTCGGATGTTTTACGCCACAGACATATGTGTTTGCAGGCGAAAGAAACCCCGTGCACCGTACTCTACTTGATCAAAGGCCAGAAGGTGGACGTGGGAAAGGGGATGATAATGGATCCCTTGCAACCCACGTTCCACAACCAGCCGATCCCTGCTGGGCACTTCAGGGTTAGCTTGTCCAGTGTGAAAACGGGGCACGAGGATTTGCCTCCTCCAGTACAGCATGTGGGAGCCGACGACGAGACCCTGTCGCGGATTGGAAGCTGCAAGGGTTGGGTGCTGCTATGGCCGAAGAATCTTATTCGTCTAGAGTCGGCCGAGAGCACACCAATAACCACACATCAACAAGCATGTGCGGAGACCACCACCCCGCCTACGCAATTACCAGCTCCTGTAGTGCCGGTGAGAGCGGCGGACGACATGATGAAGGGGGTGCAATAGTGCTGGCTGATGTAATTTGTCCTATAGAACAGAGAATGGATGATGAGACGGAGGTCGACCCTATGGATTACCTCAATACAAACGCGTATGACTGTGACATAGAATTGATGAGTCAACCATATGACGAATCAGGCTATCAGCTTGCTTATGAGGATATGGATGATATGCCCGGGCAGGAAGGTCGTAGGAGGGATTGCGAAAAGTCTCTCTTCATGAAATCCTCACAGGACACGCCTGAAGATGCCGCCTCAACACAGGCTCAACTATCCCAGCGCGAGGGTCGTACAGTACTTAGCCCGGGAACACTGGGGCAGGGGTTAAGGAAGGGTCTAGAAGGTGTGCCCAAGAAAAAGGAGAGAAAGAGATCGGGGAAGATAACTGCCTCCAAACAAGCCAGAGCACATAGCAGCCAAACGATGCATTCTGAAGAGCGTGTACCCGTGAAAGGTGCGGCCATGTTCCATCTCACGGGCGAGCCGATGCTACCGCTGAAACCGCTAGAGGCACTATCAGGGGATCTCAGGAGACTGCACGACCATGTGCTGTCGACTGAGAAAAGCCTACTAGCCTCAAAGGATCCAGGATATCCGACATACGCGGCTCGTGTGCCTGAGGGGAAGTGCTATGTCGAGACACGGCCCGCGGAGGTGTTCTTCCTGCGGTTTGACCATATCTTTGAGATGTTTCTGACAAGGCGGCTCGATTTTACAATCGTCCACCTTTTTGCGCTACATATGAGCTCCGTCATGAACAGTGAAGAAGTCTCGCAAATCTGTGTGGCGGATCCGTACTACATGCACGAGTCTTTCTTGAGTCTCGGCGACTTTGAGCGTGAAACTGCTAGGGACTACCTCCAAAACTTCATGGTAAAGAATAAGGACCGGGAAATTGTCCTCGTGCCTTATCATCCAAGGTAAGTCAGTTTCGAACAACCCTTTCATACATTTCAATCATTCCTTCTCTCTCTATGGGGAATAATTTGAGGTGCCTTTTCCCCGCAGCAACGGGCGCGCCGTCCTTATCATTCTTTATCCGCAAGTCTCCCACGCCGTGTATTTTGACCCTTCCAGAGACTACGAGAAAAAAGACTACACCCACATAATATATATTCTAGATGATGCTCTCCAAGGCTTCGGCTTTAGAGGTGGCCACATGCAGATCAGGAAACAAAGGAACAAGAAGATGGGTTTCGTGCATAAAACTAACTTCTCCTGCATCCAAGTCCCAAAACCAAGCAAGAAGGATGGATTCTACATCCTCCATCTCATGATTCAGTTCAACACGGATCACCAAAAGCTTCGCATTAGAAGCAGAAGTGATGATCATATCCACAAGTGGCTAGAATCTCATGGACAAGCGGATTATAAACTTAGAGATGACTTCTTTCGCATCCAAAGCGACATTGCGACGATCATCATGAAAGAAGTCGTCGATGAGAAGGGGATGTTCCACCACGGCCCTATATCGCGAGCTGACGTCCGAACTTGCATAGGCATGCAACGTCTAGACCTCACGCCGTTCAAGAAGCTAGGGTCCATCCTCGATGATATGGAAGGATGGAACTTCTAGTGATTTATGATGCCGATGATGATGATATGTGTCGGTTGAACTTGTATACTATTTGTAGCGATACAACTTTGTGATGTCCACGATCCCTGCCGAACTTGCGTAACGCTACTTTGTTAGTTTGCGTACGATGACCTGCGTACCTCTAGTTAATTAATTTGCATACTGTATGTTGCATCTAGTTGCTAACCCTTTCTTTTTCAGTGTTCTCTAGTATATTTTGTTGCATATATATGATTGTACATCCTCTTCATGAACATGCATCTCTAACAGGTACCTAGTTTCTTGATGACGAGATGGAACTGCTATGTTGTGTACAAAGGGAAGGTTCCGGGGGTGTACAACGAGTGGCATGAGTGTCAGGCGCAAGTGAATGGGTTCTCGGACGCCAGCCATAAAGGCTTCAAAAGCAGACAAGAAGGAGAAGCTAGTTACTTGAGGTTCACGCTAGCACGAGAGAGGACTCGTAACTGCCATCTCATGTACTGCATAGTTCGGCTCTCACTCATAGTGATAGCTCTTCTCGCGTACACCTTTGTTTAGATGGATGACGTTGTAGTTGCAAGTATTCGAGACTTGCATGTATCGCTGATGACAAGATACCACTTTGTGTTGGATGATGATTATGACGAGACTATTTGTATGTATATGCTATGATTACATTTGTGGTCTCGCAGGCATTTGTATGTGTATCATGATGACATTTGTATGTGCTAAATATTCTTCTATAAAACCTGTTCTAATACAAAACAAATATGCCGAAAAAAACAAAAAACTACTAAAATTAGCAGTAGCGAGTGGAGAAAAGTTAGCAGCAGCGCGGTAGTAGCAGTAGCGCGCACAGGCCAAGCGCGCTATAGCTATTAGCAGTAGCGAGCTTCCTCTAAGCGCGCTGCTGCTACACTTGTGTAGCAGTAGCGCGGGTGAGCACGCGCTACTGCTACGTGTTAGCTGTAGCACCTTATTAGTAGCGCCTGTCCCCGCGCTACTGATACACCTAAAACCCGCGCTGCTGCTAGCCTTTTCCCTAGTAGCGGTAGAGTAGTGAGTGGGGCCAAATAAGTCCATGTGTAGCAGCTCGAAGGGTTGAGAAGTAGTCATGATTGTGTTCGAAGGATGCTTGACCCTTGTCATCTTTCCAGTTTCGCAGGCACCACACAGATGATCCTTCTTGAACTTGACGTCCTCGATGCCTATGACATGCTTCTTCTTGGCGAGAGTGTGTAAGTTTCGCATGCCAGCATGTCCCAACCTTCGATGCCATAGCCAGCATTCTGAAGCTTTTGTGAGAAGGCATACGGCAAGCGGTCGTGCTGCTGAGAAATCTACCATGTACAAATCATCTTTTCGATACCCTTCAAAGACTAGAGACTTGTCAGATTCCATTAGTACAAGGCAACGATATTTTCCGAACAGTACAATCATGTTCAAGTCACAAAGCATTGAGACAGACATTAAGTTGAAACCAAGGGATTCAACAAGCATCACTTTATCCATGTGCTGATCCCTTGAGATTGCAACTCTACCTAGACCCAATACCTTGCTTTTATCAGTGTCAGCAAATGTGGTGTGACTCTTATCAGATGGACGTAAGGTTGAGTCCATGAGAAGACTTCGATCACCATTCATATGATTAGTGCATCCGCTGTCCATAATCCATTCTGAAGCACAAGGTGTCATACTCTGCATTCCAGTTAGGGGGATAGGCTTCACCAATAGTATTGTGAAGCATAAACATTTGACGGGCAAGAGGATTATGGAAGCTCAGGTCAAGATTAGGATTGATAGGATGAATGGAAAGCGATTCAGGAACAAAATACATAGTGAGACCATTTGGGCATTTGATCTTGCGCCCTACAAGATGTTTTAGGTCCCCAGCAATAGTATCAGACGCCTTGGATTTTCGGCTGGAGACCTTTCCCTGCAAGAGAAAGTTAATTCTTCTTAACCACCCACATCTTCAGGGGTGGCTTAGAAGCAATGAGTCTAAGTGCAGCATCTGAGAACTTCGGCTTTGGAGCCCTAGCAAATAGCCTTGCAGGAGATGCATGATACTCGTATGAATAAGCAGAAAAGTTCTTAGTTCTACGAACATAGCGGTTTGAAGACACACGCTCATATTCATAAGTCTGAGTATGATTTCCCTGCAAAACATTGGCGTTAGGGTGACTTAGGTGAGTCCTATGTCTGTATGAAGCCTTTGGACCATATAAAGCCTTAGGTATGGGGTTTGTCTTCTTCCCAGGTGGTGTCATGATGACATTCAATGGAAGTTTCTCAAGACAGCTTTTGGGAACCCAGATCTTCTTCATAGGTGGCCCATTCCTGCAGTTAGTACCAATATATCTGGCAAACACTTCACCATTCTGATTCTTGAACAGTTTATAGTTTGCATCAAAGGATTCATTAATGACAACAGGATTAGCACAGGTAAAGCCAGATAAGGTGGATGGATCCACTGAAGGTCCCTTTGCAGTAACCCATGTGGTTTTGGGATACTGCTCAGGCTTCCAGTAGGAACCATCAACATTCATTTTCCTCTCGAACCCAACACCCTCTTTCCTAGGGTTTCGGTTCAGAATCTGCTTTTTGAGGACATCGCAAAGTGTCTGATGCCCTTTCAGACTTTTGTACATCCCTATTTCAAGCAATGTCTTCAACCTAGCATTTTCATCAGCAATAGTAGTGGTATCCTCCGCAGAGGGGTTAGTTACCACATCAGTAGCTGAAGACAATGCAACAGTAGCCGCAGTAGAACATCCAGCAACAGAGGTAGCGTTATCACGCTCAATGCATTTTAGACATGGTGGTTCAAATCCATCCTGAGTAGGACTGATCTGTTGTGAGCGAAGTGACTCATTCTCTTTTTGAAGATCTTCATGAGCCGCTCTCAACTTCTCAAGCTCTTGCTTCCTTTGAAGATAATCATAGGAGAGCTTCTCATGAGTGGTTGTGAGCGTTTCATGACGACCTTCAAGTTCTTGGTACTTAGCATGAAGATTTTTTATGTCTTCAACTAAGGACTGTGAACGTGTCATTTCTGCATCCAACAGGTCATCGCTTTTGTCTAACAGTGTTTGTGTATGTTCCATAGCCTTTTGTTGTTCAGTTGCAATTTTAGCAAGTGTTTTGTAGCTGGGTTTGGATTCTCAATCAGAGTCATCTTCACTTGATGTTTGAAAGTAAGCATCGCGTGATTTTACCTTGGCACCACGTGCCATGAAGCAGTAGGTGGGAGTAGGGTCGTCCTTGTCATCAACTTCAGCGTTGGTGGGGAAGTCATTGTCTTTAGTGTTGAATATGGACTTGGCAACATAAGCAGTGGCTAAAGCCAGACTTGCAACGCCAGGGTCGGACTCCTCCTCAGACTCCACCTCTGCCTCCTCAGAAGCAGACTCCTCCTCTGAATCCATTTCCTTCCCAACAAAAGCACGAGCCTTGCCAGATGAGCTCTTCTTATGAGATGAAGACTTTGATGAGGACTTGGAAGAAGACTTTGAAGATTTCTTCTTCTTCTTGACATCAGAATCATATTCCTTGCTCTTCTTCTTGTTCTTCTTGTTGTCCCACAGTGGACACTCAGAGATATAGTGTCCAGATTTCTTGCACTTGTGACATGTCCTCTTCTTGTAGTCATGAGTGGAGGCTTCATCATTTCTTGAGCTGGATCATGACGACTTTCTGAAGCCCTTCTTCTTGGTAAACTTCTGGAACTTCTTCACAAGCATAGCAAGTTCCTTTCCAATGTCTTCAGGATCATCAGAACTGCAGTCAGATTCTTCTTCAGATGAGGAAACTACTTTTGCCTTCAAAGCACGAGTTCGGCCATAGTTAGGACCATATATATCTCTTTTCTCAGAAAGCTGGAACTCATGTGTGTTGAGCCTCTCAAGTATATCAAACGGATCGAGTGTCTTGAAGTCAGGACGTTCTTGTATCATGAGGGCAAGGGTGTCAAAGGAGCTGTCAAGTGATCTCAGTAATGTCTTGACGATTTCATGCTTGGTAATCTCAGTGGCGCCAAGAGCACGAAGCTCATTTGTGATGTCAGTGAGGCGATCAAATGTGAGCTGGACATTCTCATTGTCGTTTCTCTTGAAGCGGTTGAAGAGGTTGCGAAGAACACTGATCCTTTGATCTCTCTGAGTTGAGACGCCTTCGTTGACCTTGGATAGCCAGTCCCAGACTAGCTTTGACGTCTCCAGAGCACTCACACGGCCATACTGTCCTTTGGTCAGATGACCACAGATGATGTTCTTGACAGTAGAGTCCAGTTAAATGAACTTCTTGACATCAGCAGGGGTGACACCTTCACCAGTCTTGGGAACGCCGTTCTTGACGACATACCAGAGGTCGACATCAATGGCTTCAAGATGCATGCACATCTTATTCTTCCAGTAGGGATATTCAGTTCCATCAAACACGGGGCAAGCAGCGGAGACTTTGATTATCCCTGCAGTCGACATAGCTAAAACTCCAGGTGGTTAAACCGAATCACACAGAACAAGGGAGTACCTTGCTCTGATACCAATTGAAAGTGCTAGTTATCGACTAGAGGAGAGGGGGTGAATAGGCGATTTTTATGAAAGTCTTCAAGACATGAAAGTTTCGAAGACAAACAGTAGAAATGAACCTATTGATATGCAGCGGAAGGTAGACTACACTAAGCAAGCCATAGTCAAATATGTAATGAAGTGATATCACAGGGACTAATAGCATCTAGGTAGTAAAGATCAGGATGGAAGATAGTATGAAGCCAAACAAAAATAGTAGTCAAGCAATGAAGTCAAACAGGTATGGCAAGCAGGCAATGACTTCACGAAGACAAACACTAAGTAGTGAGAGGGAGAGGATAGAACCAGTCACTTGATGAAGACACGGGATTTGTTGGACCAGTTCCAGTTGCTGTGACAACTGTACATCTGGTTAGGGAGGCTGAGATTCAACTCAGAAGACAGCGTCTTCACCTTATTCCCCTTGAGCTAAGGACACACAGTCCTCGCCCAATCACTCTGGTAAGTCTTCAAGGTAGACTTCCAAACCTTCACAGACTTCGTTCACCGGCGATCCACAATGACTCTTGGATGCTCAGAACGCAACGCCTAACCGGCTGGAGGATTCACAGTCCTCAAGTGTAATAAGTCTTCAGGTCACACAGACAGAAAGACTTCAGTGATGCCTAACACTCTTTGGCTCTGGGTGTTTGGGCTTTGTCCTCGCAAGGATTTCTCTCTCTCAAAGGCTTCAAGGTGGGTTGCTCTCAAACGACAAAAGCCGTACACTAACTCTGAGCAGCCACCAATTTATGATGTAGGGGGTGGGCTATTTATAGCCACTGGGCAACCCGACCTGATATGTCCGAAATGACCCTGGGTCACTAAGGAACTGACACGTGTTCCAACGGTCAGATTTCAAACACACACGACAACTTTACTTGGGCTACAAGCAAAGCTGACTTATCCAGCTCTGGATAAGATTTGCTCTCATTGTCTTCGCTCGAAGACATAGGATTTGGGTTGAGCATCACTTCAGTCACTCTGACTATGTTCACTTGGACCCCACTTAACAGTACGGTGGTTCCAATGACTCAACAAAGAAGAAAAGGAAACAATGAAACAACTAAGTCTTCGCGCTCCATAGTCTTCACAAAATGTCTTCTCATGTCATAGTCTTCAATATGAATATCTTCATGTACCACCATTGTCGTTAATGTCTTCATACATTTTTAGGGGTCATCTCCGGTAGGTAAACCGAATCAATGAGGGACACTACCTGTGTTATCCTGCAATTCTCACAAACACATTAGTCCCTCAACCAAATTTGTCGTCAATACTCCAAAACCAATTAGGGGTGGCACTAGATGCACTTACAAAAACCTCTGCCAAAAATGATGCAAATATTTTCAGGCCATTTTGGATATTTGAATTAACTCATAAAGTATTTGAATTGGGGCATTTAATCGCTATACATATTAATAAATGCTCCAACAATTCTGAAAATAGCTAAGGGCCTCTGAGAAAATTCAGTTGTTGCCCATAATTAATTTCAGAATTTATAGAAATGATTTGGTGTTTTTACTAAATCAAAGACAAATTGAAAAAGTAGAAAACAGAAACAAATGGAAAGGCAGAAGACTTACCAGGTCCTTACCTGGCGCCCACCAACCGGCCCAGTACCCTAGCTAGCCGGCCCAGCCCAGCAGGCCAAGGTGCCAGTCGTCCCCAACCTCCTGCCAGTGGGCAGGAGGGTGCGCGCCGTCGCGCGCTGGCCACGCGCCGGGCCACCTCCTGCTTCCCGCCGCTTCCTCGACGCCCTAGGGGCGCCACGCAGACCCTTGGACCCCCTCGACCGCTACCCTCTCTCCCTGCCTCGTCTCTATCCCTCTCTCTCCCGAACCCGAGTGCAGCTGTCGCCGTCGTGGCCACAGCCACTGCCTCGCCTCACCAACACGCTCAGAGGCTCCGCCTGGTCCCCCTCTTCCTCCTCGCCAAGCCACGCAAGCCGAGGGTCACCATGCTGTCGTCTTCGAGCTCGTCACCACCGCATCTGCTCGCCGGACTTCGCTGGTCGATTTGCCGCCTCCGACGCTTCCCCGAGCACGCTGGCCATCCCTACGTCACCACAGTGAGGCCCCGAGTCGTTTCCCCCTTCTTCCCTGGTCGCTTTGGACCTCTGGGCCATAGCCCCATCTTGGCCGAGAACTCCACGCCGCCAGCGATGTCGCCACCGTGGCCACAGCCACCGCAGCTCGTGCCCGAGCACACCATCGTGCTCAGCATGATCCCCTGAGGCCGTAGACAACCATAGAAATTCATAGAAATTCAACCATAACTCCAAATCAAACAAATTATATATGAAAAATGAGCAGAAAAATCCAATATATCCATCTGTACCATTTTCATGCATGTTAGAACAACTTATAGCTACTGTTTAGGACAAATCATGTAAATGGCATTTGAATTTCCACATATGGAGTTTGAATCTGAACCTTTGGTTCAAACCAACTTCATTTAATCTGGTTGCTAGTTGCATTAGCTCAATCAACAGCATATTGCCATGTCACATTCATGCATCTTATTGTTGCATGACATTGATTGTGTTTCTCCTTTGTTTGCCGGTGACTGTCCCCTCTCAGTAGACGACGTTCCGACGATTGGTCGATGACACTGATGAAGAACTATATTATCTTTAGAAGTGCCAGGCGAGCAAAACCCCCTTGTTCATTCCGATACAATCCCACTCTCTTGCTCCTGCTCTCTTTTACTACATTAGGTCAACATTGATTCAACTGTTACTTGCTGCGGTAGTTGAACCCCTTATCCTCTGCATGACCTGTCATTGCCACAGTAAATAGATGAAACCCACTAGCATGAGTAGGAGTTGTTTGAGCCCTGATGTGCCTACTCATTCATGCTTGCTTGTCATGCCTGCTACTTCTTAAAGTTGAGTCAGGTCTGATTCATTGGGGATGAATTGGAATGGTGATGAACATGTCCTACTGTGTGTGAGCTAAGTGTGTGAACACGATTTGGTAAAGGTAGAGGTGAGAGGCCATGTAGGAGTACATGGTGGGTTGTCTCATTGAAGCCGTCCTCAGGAACTGAGATCTGTGTTTGTGATCCATGAAACAGCTACTACCATGCATTGGGCCCTGAAATATGACCCCGCTTGACTTCTTAATCACCCTAGTCCTCTGTCCAGGAGTTGCAAGAAGTTTCTGGTGTTTGTAGTATGCTGGAGGCCGTGTGTAGCGCTGACCCGAGGGGTGGGCTGTGATGCGGTAGGCACGTGGCACAGTGTACCGGGCGCCCGTTTGGTGTCTCGGGAACCCTGCACACATCGTTCGGGGCCGTATGTGGAAACTTCGGCCGGACTCCCTGCGGATGGAACCTAAATAAGTGATAAACCCGGACTAGAGACTTGACTGTTTAGGTAGGTCATGGTCTACACCCATGTCGGCTTTCGCTTGAAGTCTGCCGAGCACATGCCGTGTGCAGACGCTAAGTGGTGGAAACATATATGAAGAAGTACACCCCTGCAGGGTTAACATCATCTATTCCAATAGCCATGTCCGCGGTAAAGGATTTCTGGTTGCCTATAACAGTTCATAGATAACTAGAAGTGGATACTCTATTACTCGCAAGATAAGCGTGAGTGCTATGGATGGCGTTCTCGTAGGAAGACGGGAGTGGATCCATAGTGGTGTATTGATATGGTGAATATGTGGACTCGTGTGCGCCACCTCAAAAGAGTTACTTGCAGTCGTAGTTCAGGTTAGCCACTGAGTCAAAGCTGGCTTGCTGCAGTTAAACTCCACCACCCCCTTTGTTGATACTGATGCATATGTAGCTAGTTCTGATGTAAGTCTTGCTGGGTACATTTGTACTCACGTTTGCCTATTTTATGTTTTGCAGAGAGACGTCAGTCTCGCTAGTAGTTCCGTGTGGACTTCGACGTTTAGCTTGATACCTCAGCTACGATCTTGTGCCCTCGGCAGGATCTGGTAGATAGTCGGGCTTCTCAGCCTTTTTCATTTGTAGGTGTTTGTACTCAGACATGTTAAGCTTCCGCATGTGCTTTGACTTGTATGCTCTAAATGTTGGGTCATGAGACCCATGTTTGTGATATCTCGCTCCTCGGAGCCTAATGAATAAATACTTGAGTCGTAGAGTTATGTTGTGATGCCATGTTGTATTTGCACATATCGGGCATATTGTGTGTATGATTGAAATGCTTGGTATGTGTGGGATCCAACAATCTAGTTGTTTATCTTTGGCAGCCTCTCATATGGGGAAATGTAGTCTAGTGCCTCCTTGAGCCATAGTAGTCCGCTACAGCCCGGTTCACCAGAGTCCTGTTAGCCCAGCACTACTGCTCAGGACACTTGACTGGCCGGCATTTGTTTCACTTCGTTCCTGTGTCTGTCCCTTCGGGGAAATGTCACGCGATGACATCCGGAGTCCTGCCTAGCCTGCTACAGCCCGGGTTCCCGGAGTCCTGTTAGCCCAGTGCTACAGCCCGGATTCACACGCTGCTGACCGACATGTTCGATGTTGATTCATGTATGCCTGTCCCCATAGGTTAGTGCCGCTTTGGATTTACGACTAGCCATGTCGGCCCGGGTTCTCTGTCATATGGATGCTAGCGACACTATCATATACGTGAGCCAAAAGGCGCAAACGGTCCTGGGCCATGGTAAGGCGACACTCATGGGAATACCGTGCGTGAGGCCGCAAAGTGATATGAGGTGTTATAGGCTAGATCGGTGTGACTTAGAATCGGGGTCCTGACAGCGTTGGTATTAGAGCCTGACTGCTTGTAGGATTACTAAGCCAAACTGGTCGAAGTTGAGTCTAGAAATGCTTTAGTTGTATAAGGGAATTCATTGTGGAAGGGAACGTAAGGCTCTTTTTACTCCTTATACCTTATGCCCTTCTGATCTAAGTCATCCTCTTCCTTTCTACGTGTCGGGGGATATCTGCCTCCACGAGCACCTATGGGGACGGAGCCCCGTGTCGGTTCGGCGGCGGGCGGAGGTTGCACAAAGAGCAGATCGAGGCGACACACACACACAAAGATTTTACCCAGCTTCGGGCCGCATGGATGCGTAAAACCCTACTGCTGCATGTCTGGTTGATTGGAGTTCTTGCTCTGGAGCGCAAGAAGCTACAGTAAGCTGGAGCAGGACGTAGACGAGGGTCTACTGAGCGTCCTCCTGGTTTTCTATTCTCCTCTAGGGTTCGATCTCTCTCTCCGGGTCCGGATCCTACTCTACGTACGCATGGGCCTCCTTTTATATGCTAAGGGGTTTCCCACAGGTAGCGACGCAGGTGAGGGTAAAAATGGCAAGGAACTGTGCGAACAGTGGCCGCACAGTGCTAACGCACCTAACTCTGACGGCAGGGGACAAAGGCATTAAATGCCCGTCTGGATCGCCTGAACAGTGTTGAAGCGGACCGTTAGGGGCGCCTCCACTGGCCACGGGGGCGGCTCCGCCAACGTCGCATGCCATGCGCGCCCCAGGTTGCGCGGCGCCCCGCCACGTGTCTCCGGGGAAGCTCCAGAGTGACGCGTGGGCAGGTGAGCTGGAGCGCATGCCTGAGGTGGTGGTTTGCCGCGGCAAGTGGCTTGCCGCGGCGGTTGTCTTGCCGCACCTGAGAGCTTGCCGCTCGTCAAGCCTTGCCGAGGCGCGCGGAGCGCCGCGGCGGGCTTCTCTTGGGGTGCCTTGGCTTGGCCGCCCCGGCGAGCTCCTCCCGCCGGGGCCTTGGTGCTTCGGCTTGGTCGTCCCGGCAAGCTCCTCTTGCCGGGGCCTTGTCGCCTTGGCCCGGCAAGCTCCTCTTGCCGGGGCTCGCCTTCTCGGCCAAGCTCCTCTTGCCGGGGCTTGGTCTTCTAGGCTCGATCACTTGGCCTTCGTCCGGCCCAGAAAGGGCCGTGGAGACTCTTGTCGCTCCCCTGGCCGGCCTTGCCGCGGGACGCTACTACTGCCCGTGCACAAGTTCGGGGTACTGAGGTACCCCTACTTTAGTACATCGACAGGAGCCCCCGGGTCTGGGCCATACACGGTGCCGAGCGTTGTTGGGCCAGGCCCTAACAGTGCACGGGCACGCGTGGCCTGGGTTGCGCTGCTCCCTAACTCCGTGCTCGTCGCGCCCTCCCCAAGTGGCGCGCGCTTATCGCGGCGTCGTGGGGGGGCGAGGCGTGCGAGACATGCGTGACGTGGGTGGCGTGCGCGGGGCTTGAGGCCCGCAGGCATGCGTCACGTCGGGCACGACTCCCTTATTTGGAAAGGCGAAACGTCCGCCCCACTTTCGAGTGGGGAGGAGAGGTTGCTTCATCTGTCGCCTCGGCCCTGCTTGCCCGCCACGCGTCCTCCATGCGCTTGTGGTTGCGGTGGTGGAAGCAGGAAGCCGGGCCGATGCGGGTCGAAGTAGAGGGTCGGCCCCGTCGCCTGCCCTTCCTCTGCTTTGATTGGTCGGGCGGGGCGGTCGAGCCCCCATGTCACGCCCTCGATGCGGCTATATCTCCTACGTGTCGAAGCACGACTTAGAGGCATAACCGCATTGAAAGCAATGTCGCAAGTGAGGTAATCTTCACACAACCCATGTAATACATAAGGGAAAGAGGTACATAGTTGGCTTACAATCGCCACTTCACACAAATACATGAATAAAACAATACATCATACGGTTACAATTAGGGCCCGACTACGGAGCCAAAATAAAAGAAGAAACCCCAAAAGCGACAAAGGACCAAGATCGACCCCAACTGGGCTCCACTACTGATCGACTAGGCGAAACAACATAAAGGGCAAGATCTTCACCAAGCTCCTCCTTGAGCCCGGGTGCGTCACCTGCACGGTTTCATCGGCACCTGCAAACTGGTATTGGGAGTATCTGGTGAGTCACGGGGACTCAGCAATCTCACACCCGCGAGATCAAGACTATTTAAGCTTATGGGTAGGGTAAAAGGTATGAGGTGGAGCTGCAGCAAGCGACTAGCATATATGGTGGCTAACATACGCATATGAGAGCGAGAAGAGAAGGCAAAGCACGGTCGAACAACTATGATCAATAAGTGATCCTGAACTACTTACGTCAAACATAACTCCAACAACCGTGTTCACTTCCCGGACCCCGCCGAGAAGAGACCATCACGGTTACACACGCGGTTGGTGTATTTTAGTTACGATCAACTTCGGGTTTTCTACAACCGGACATTAACAAATTCCCATCTGCCACATAACCGCGGGCACGGCTTTCGAAAGTTCAAACCCTGCAGGGGTGTCCCAACTTAGCCCATGATAAGCTCTCGCGATCAACGAAGGATATTCCTTCTCCCCGGGAAGACCCGATCAGTCTCGGAATCCCGGCTACAAGACATTTCAACAGCAATAAAACAAGTCCAGCAAAACCACCCGATGCGCCGACATCCTGATAGGAGCTGCACATATCTCGGTCTCAGGGCAACACCGGATGAGTCAAGCTACGAGTAAAACCAGCCCTCGAGTTTCCCCGTGGTGGCCCCGCAGGTTGCTCGGTTCGGACCAACACTTAGACAAGCATTGGCCCGGGGGGCTAAATAAAGATGACCCTCGGGTTGATCAGACCCAAGGGAAAAGGATAGGTGGTAGGCAAATGGTAAAACCAAGGTTGGGCCTTGCTGGAAAAGTCTTATTCAAAGCGAACTGTCAAGGGGGTCCCATAAATCACCCGACCGCGTTAGGGACGCAAAATCCGGGAACATAACACCGATATGACGGAAACTAGGGCGGCAAGAGTGGAACAAAACACCAGGCATAAGACCGAGCCTTCCACCCTTTACCAAGTATATAGATGCATTAATTAAATAAGATATATTGTGATATCCCAACAAGTAAACATGTTCCAACAAGGAACAACATCTCCATGTTCCAACAAGGAACAAACTTCATCTTCACCTGCAACTAACAACGCTATAAGAAGGGTTGAGCAAAGCGGTGACGTAGCCAAACAACGGTTTGCTAGGACAAGGTGGGTTAGAGGCTTGGTTTAACAATATGGGAGGCATGATAAGCAAGTGGTAGGTATCGCAGCATAGGCATAGCAAAAGAGCGAGCAAACTAGCAAGCAAAGATAGAAGTGATTTCGAGGGTATGGTCATCTTGCCTGAGATCCCGCAAGGAAGAAGAACGAGTCCATGAAGAAGACAAACGGACGTAGACAAACGGATCCTCACAACTCCGGAATGAAACCGAAGCTAACAAGAGAAGCAACCCGGAAACAAACAAACAACATAGTAAACAACCACCATATGAACAAGGCATGACATGCGAGATGTGGTATGCAATGCATATGCATGCACGGAAGGGAGAAGATGAACAAAGCATAATCTTGGCAAACCAAGTATTCCACTGGAAAGGTGAGTTGATTTCGGTTGAAATCGATATAAAGATCACCGGAATCGGATGCACGGTTTGCAAATGGCAAGCAATACAAGAATGACAATAATCTGCCATTAACAGCATGATGCTACTTAGCAATCAACAAATAATTAAGCTACTGCACCCAAACATGGCAACAAATCATACGAAAGTAATCTACACAAGATGCACGACAAAAGATGAACACTGAGCTACGGCTAATTCACATCATAACAGGTCCAACCAATCATGGCAAAAGTGCAAATGATAACAAGTTCTCAGACTTAGTGAAATTAACAACATAGCAGAAACTAACATCAGGATGACATGTTTAGAGCAAGGAAACAACATGCTACAGGGTCAAGTCATAGCAAAATAAGGCACGACATGAATCTACTCAAAGCACTTAACAAAAGTCCCTTAGTGACCATAAGCCAAAAAGGATCAGAAAATATAATAACATCCATGTCAATTAAGCAAGTTTCGTTACAGGTTTCAGACTTAGCAGAAAACTGGACATGGCAGCAATTAATAACGACTAGGCATGTTCGTGAGCTCGACGCACTCACTACAGAGCATTGCATGATAAACTAAGCATACATACATCAAGAAGGCATGGCATAGTAACTATACATGGCCAGAACAACATCATATCATGCAAGGATCAACTACACCAAGCTTGGCAAAATCGAATAACATGTAAACAATCTGCCAGCAACATTCTGAAGCAAAATTAGAGCTCGATTGAATCAAGCTATGGCACTCCATAATTGCAAACAAAGGCATGGATGGGTAGATAAAATACTCAAGTTCAAAACTCCCTTACTGATCATGCTCAAATTATGCATATATCTCTCAGAAACAACATGAATACATGGCATGAAAATAACAGCAGTCAGGGACTTAGTGAAATCACTAAGTCTCTGAAATCAGCAACATCAAGTACCCTAGTTTGCATGCTTGTGCTAGTCACCACATAGATCACAAAAATACATGGAAAAATTATCTGGAAAGGTAACATGGCATATTACTAAACTCATGTAGGACTCAACTTCATAGGAGGTACACATCAATCATGGCAAAAATGACAAAAGTGCATGTTCAGACAAGATCCAGCAACTAACATCACATAGCCCTCTTCTAACATCATTTCGGGCATTAAAATGACCTCAATTGAAAATGATGCAATGGAATGAAATGATGTACTCTTCGAGGCGAACAATTCGACATTTATACGCCCAAAACGGAGCTACAGATGCAGATATATGATGCGATGAACATGGCATGATAAGACAAAGATTTCGGGACTTAGCAAAATAAACCTCGGGGAAGAAAGTCAACGGGACGCGGATCTGGATCGACCGGACTCCGGCGCGGGCCTCGGTCGATGCGGCTGCGGCGGGGGCGGTGGAGCGGCGCGGTGGAGGGCGGCGGAGCAGCGCGGCGGAGGGCGGCGGCGCGGCGGCGGCGACCGGGCGCGGCGGCGCGCTCCGGCGTGGAGGCGCGGGCGCCGGCGAGAAGCTCCGCGGCGGCGGACCGGGCGGCAGGGCGCACGGGCGGCTCGTGGCGCGGCCGGAGCTGCGGGAGGAGCGCGGCGCCGGCGGGAGCGAGGCGCGGGCGGCGGGTCTCGGGGTCGCCGGTGGGAGCGACGGCTCGGGCGCGGCGGCCGGAGCAGGGAGGCGCGGGCCGGCGAAGCGGGCCAGGCGGCGGCGGCGAACGGGCTCGCGCGGGCCCGATCTGGGTCCCGCGGGCCGGCGGCGGAGGGAGGAGAGAGGGGGAGCCGGGAAGGCCACGTGGCGGCGTCCCATTGGGCGCGGAGGCGGCAGTGGTGATGTGGCGACCTGTGGTTGGTCGGGGTGAGGTGGAGGGGCGAGGCGGACATGTCCGGCTGCGGGTTGGACACGTCCGACGGCGCGAGGATGAAGAAGACTAGGGTTGCACCGCGAATTTCGGGAGGGGATCACATATTTATAGGTAGAGGGGGCTAGGAAGCTCCAAATGGAGTGTGGTTTTCGGCCACGCGATCGTGATCGAACGACCGAGATGATGGAAGGGACTTAGGTGGGTTTTGGGCCACTTTGAAGGGGTTGTTGGGCTGCACCAAAAGAGGCCTTTGCGGATACCCGGTTAACCGTTGGAGTATCAAACGACTTCCGATTGACCCGAAACTTGACAGGCGGTCTACTGGTGTTATACCAAGGCCACATGTCAAGTCTCGGTCCATTCCGAGAAGTTTAATACCCGCACACGGAAAAAGGCAAAAGGGGACGCCGGGGAACACAGGAGCGCCGGATTGCAAAACGGACAACGGGGAAAATGCTTGGATGCATAAGACGAACACGTATGCGAATGCGATGCACATGATGACATGATATGAAATGCAGATGATGACATGGCAAAGTGCGACACGCAAGCAAATGACATGGCAAGGACGGCGAATAACTGGCGGACACCTGGCGCATCAGATCCGGGGCGTTACAACACTCCACCACTACGAGAGGATCTCGTCCCGAGATCTAGAATGGCACCGGAGGGGAAAACGGAAGAGAAAGAGAAGAGGTAAAACTAAGTTGCTTCTTAGACAAAAGAGTGAAACCAAAGAACCTTGCGAGGTTGAACAAAATGAAAGGACGAAAACAGCGAAGATGAACAAAGTTGAAAACACTCTGTTCGAAAAGAGGAACAAGGGATACGACGAGAATCAAGAGGTTTAGTGACAAGGTAGAAAAAGAAACCACTCCGGTTAGAACAAGATAGAGAAGGAATAAGATTGATATAATTTGGGGAGCACTCCGACTGAAAAGAGAAGAAAAACTTGATGAGATGAAAAGATATTGAAGAGATGATACAACACCCCGGTTAAAATGAGATGTACAAAGAACGATAATGATCAATTACGATAACGCTCCGGTTGGAAAATGGAAGGGATCGAATATGAACTTGAGAAGATGGGATGATACTTGACGAAATCGACAACACACTGCCTCGAAAACAATTATAAGAATGACACAAGGGGTAAGAATGATTCCAAACAGCACTCCGGTTGAGAAGAGAGGATAAACTTGATAAGATGATAGAACTTGAATGAAGGACACGACACTCCGGTTGAATGGATAAGCAAAAGCAAAGAACATGGTCTTGGCAAAACGAGACTATTGGACGAAGGGAGCAACTTCACAATGCCTCTGGGACGGATGTATAGAAGATAGATCATCGGAATAAGAGAACGGAGAAGGAAATGATAACTTCTACCAAATAAAATTGAAAGAGAAAGCTTACGAAGAAAAGGTTGAACGGAGTTGTTGGAAAACCAACAACGAAAAGAATAAGCTTGATGTGGACTTATGGGAGACATCCCAAAATTATGAGGTGACAACCTGCCACTAACGAAAACCAAAGATTGGATTGATATCACCAAGGAGACGAGAGACTTATTTCGCCGGGAGGACAAACGAAGAATTTGGGTCATTTATAAGCACCATAAGTAGCAACAATCCTTAGGGAAGGCTATAGGTGAAACATGACACAAGATAAATCCAACGAAGAGATTGGTGGATTAAAATTATCTCATTCTTGACAACATGTGAATCATGGGACATGCACTCAAGTTATCAAGAATGACATAATACCACCTCGAATGATACGGTTGAAAGAATTGCACTTTACAATGCAAGATGAAGAATACTTGAGCTCCTCTGAAAAGAATCTCGATGAACACTTCGAGAAGGAATTAGATCCTTGATGAACCATCATGTAGAGCCTCCATGAAGAACTCCGGTAATAAAAGAATGATCACAAAGAAATGTAGGATGAAAAGAATAAGATTGAAGCCTTGCAATGATTTAGATGGATCTTCGTGATGACGAGAGCTTGGAACTCCGAGGAAGACAAGATGAAACAATTGAAATCAAGAATTTGAAGAACCTCCGGAATAAGGAATAGAATTTACTCGATGAAACAAGAATAAGAATTACATTATGCTTATCCTTCACCAATTCAAATTGATGACAAACAATGGATTTGGCATACTACTTATTCCCATAGAGAAGATTAAGATAGATATGGCGCAAACTTCAGACGGTAATGATGGAACCACCGGTAGGATTGAAACAACGAATAGATTGATATGATAACAAAGAAAGAGAACTCTTGAACGAACCACCGTAAGAATTGAAAATGAACGAAGAAAAGATAAAGAAACACCGGGAAGAATTAGCAAATGAACGAAGATACTTGAGAGAATTTAGATACAAGAGAGCGAAGAGATCATGAACTGATTAGAGGATACTTGAATGATGCACCGGTAAGATTTGGAGAACAATAGACGAAGCTGAGAATGAATAATTCGGAGATGATGGCTCCGGAGAATCAAACTGAAAAGACTCCTGAAATGCTCCGGATGGTTGAAAAGAATTCTCACAATCGAAACAATTATGAGAGGATGGCAACAAGCTAGAGCCATGAATCTTGAAGATTATGGAGCAAGATTTAAGAGAAACTCTTCTTCGGTCTTCAAAATCTGAGAATGACGACGAGAAACACCACCATGAATTGTTGAGATAGACCGGGATGAAAATTAGAAAGGTTGAACCAATGATGAAAAGAATATGAAAGCTCTTGGGAAAAACATTTGACTGATGGAAATTCATTCTTACGTCAAGCTTTGAAAAGAATTTGGGAATAGCTTCGGGAAAATAGAAGAGTCAGGTAAGATCCTGGAAAAAGACCTGTGGGTTAGGGCCCACTCAAAAGAAACACCGTTGAACGATTGCTTGGAAGGGAATACACACCGGTTGATTTAATGACTTGAGTGAGATAGCATCCTCAAACGAAATTGAGTGAATTGAGAATGGAAACTTGAATCTTCTGAGATATCTTCCTTACTCCGGAACAAATGAATAGTGAGAGGTGAATGATTAAGAGATACACCGGCATAAGAAAGCACTTGAAATGAGAAAAAAAGGAAAATGATCAACACCGAAATCTTGAATTGAAACCACCGGAGAGGAAAAGAATGACGAATGATGAACTTGAAACTCCTGACTATCTTCATGATAAACACCGGATAAGAACATGAAGGAGAAGAATGGAGAGGCTTCACATCAATAAGATGGATACTTGATCAAGAAATCTGCGTCCTTGAAGACATAAGGGTGGGAGGGCGGGAAAAAACAAAGACAACTTGGAACAGATGAAGCAAACACCGTAGAGAAGAACTGATAAATGATCTTGCAGATGTTGAAGCGATCGGATCCACTTGAAGAGAGACACGCCGGTTGAAAAGAATTGAAAAAAAACAACCTCAGTGATCAAGAAGGATTAGTATTCACATAGGAATATGAGAACACAGTTTAGGAAAGGTATGGATTCAACATTTGACATTGAAGCAACTCGAATACCACAAAACAAAACAAAGGATTGGCTTGCAGAATAAGCCGGAAACAAACCTATGATAGATCCCATATCGTATCATGTGTCTGTTGGAAAGAATTCCTACGTGATACTTGAATTCCCACTTATAAACTCCCGAAACTTTCTAGTTATGCAATCAGGTGTTGGGGATACAGGGGAAGCATAATATCTCACCCAAACTAGCAAATCCTACAACCAGCTGTATCCATCCTTCAACACATAACCAAGAAACCTTCGGAAATCATCTACCTCAACCTTTGAAAAGCATCCGTTATACGAGTCATGGCAATACCCCTGCACTCGCCACAGTACTGGGCTATCAGGGTTATCTCACCAACAACTGTACAAAAGAGATTTTCGATGTCGGTCGTACTACACTCAGGTATTCCAAAACCGCCACGATAAGATTATGACGACAACACCTCGGAGCTCAACTCCCCGGGACACTGCCACAACCCCTAAATGTCAGGAGGCAACCAAGACAATGTTGTCATCATAAAACCATCGGAACGATTGTAATATACCCGCGTGATCCTAAAATTTTTTTTAGTGAAATTTGAGAAGAGAAGAGTCAAACTCTACGTCAGGATGCCTTACCAGAAGGTCGAAGGGACTGGGGAGTAAAAAGAATTCCTAAACTCTCCGATATATAATTCCTAAATGACTCAAAACATTTTTCTAGACACAACTCGACCACTAAAGACGATCAAACAGTGGGGGCTCCTAAGGTCGGGAAAGGCTCTGATTACCAACTTGTAACGCCCTCGATGCGGTTATATCTCCCACGTGTCGAGGCACGACTTAGAGGCATAACCGCATTGAAAGCAATGTCGCAAGTGAGGTAATCTTCACACAACCCATGTAATACATAAGGGAAAGAGGTACATAGTTGGCTTACAATCGCCACTTCACACAAATACATGAATAAAACAATACATCATACGGTTACAATTAGGGCCCGACTACGGAGCCAAAATAAAAGAAGAAACCCCAAAAGCGACAAAGGACCAAGATCGACCCCAACTGGGCTCCACTACTGATCGACTAGGCGAAACAACATAAAGGGCAAGATCTTCACCAAGCTCCTCCTTGAGCCCGGGTGCGTCACCTGCACGGTTTCATCGGCACCTGCAAACTGGTATTGGGAGTATCTGGTGAGTCACGGGGACTCAGCAATCTCACACCCGCGAGATCAAGACTATTTAAGCTTATGGGTAGGGTAAAAGGTATGAGGTGGAGCTGCAGCAAGCGACTAGCATATATGGTGGCTAACATACGCATATGAGAGCGAGAAGAGAAGGCAAAGCACGGTCGAACAACTATGATCAATAAGTGATCCTGAACTACTTACGTCAAACATAACTCCAACAACCGTGTTCACTTCCCGGACCCCGCCGAGAAGAGACCATCACGGTTACACACGCGGTTGGTGTATTTTAGTTACGATCAACTTCGGGTTTTCTACAACCGGACATTAACAAATTCCCATCTGCCACATAACCGCGGGCACGGCTTTCGAAAGTTCAAACCCTGCAGGGGTGTCCCAACTTAGCCCATGATAAGCTCTCGCGATCAACGAAGGATATTCCTTCTCCCCGGGAAGACCCGATCAGTCTCGGAATCCCGGCTACAAGACATTTCAACAGCAATAAAACAAGTCCAGCAAAACCACCCGATGCGCCGACATCCTGATAGGAGCTGCACATATCTCGGTCTCAGGGCAACACCGGATGAGTCAAGCTACGAGTAAAACCAGCCCTCGAGTTTCCCCGTGGTGGCCCCGCAGGTTGCTCGGTTCGGACCAACACTTAGACAAGCATTGGCCCGGGGGGCTAAATAAAGATGACCCTCGGGTTGATCAGACCCAAGGGAAAAGGATAGGTGGTAGGCAAATGGTAAAACCAAGGTTGGGCCTTGCTGGAAAAGTCTTATTCAAAGCGAACTGTCAAGGGGGTCCCATAAATCACCCGACCGCGTTAGGGACGCAAAATCCAGGAACATAACACCGATATGACGGAAACTAGGGCGGCAAGAGTGGAACAAAACACCAGGCATAAGACCGAGCCTTCCACCCTTTACCAAGTATATAGATGCATTAATTAAATAAGATATATTGTGATATCCCAACAAGTAAATATGTTCCAACAAGGAACAACATCTCCATGTTCCAACAAGGAACAAACTTCATCTTCACCTGCAACTAACAACGCTATAAGAAGGGTTGAGCAAAGCGGTGACGTAGCCAAACAACGGTTTGCTAGGACAAGGTGGGTTAGAGGCTTGGTTTAACAATATGGGAGGCATGATAAGCAAGTGGTAGGTATCGCAGCATAGGCATAGCAAAAGAGCGAGCAAACTAGCAAGCAAAGATAGAAGTGATTTCGAGGGTATGGTCATCTTGCCTGAGATCCCGCAAGGAAGAAGAACGAGTCCATGAAGAAGACAAACGGACGTAGACGAACGGATCCTCACAACTCCGGAACGAAACCGAAGCTAACAAGAGAAGCAACCCGGAAACAAACAAACAACATAGTAAACAACCACCATATGAACAAGGCATGACATGCGAGATGTGGTATGCAATGCATATGCATGCACGGAAGGGAGAAGATGAACAAAGCATAATCTTGGCAAACCAAGTATTCCACTGGAAAGGTGAGTTGATTTCGGTTGAAATCGATATAAAGATCACCGGAATCGGATGCACGGTTTGCAAATGGCAAGCAATACAAGAATGACAATAATCTGCCATTAACAGCATGATGCTACTTAGCAATCAACAAATAATTAAGCTACTGCACCCAAACATGGCAACAAATCATACGAAAATAATCTACACAAGATGCACGACAAAAGATGAACACTGAGCTACGGCTAATTCACATCATAACAGGTCCAACCAATCATGGCAAAAGTGCAAACGATAACAAGTTCTCAGACTTAGTGAAATTAACAACATAGCAGAAACTAACATCAGGATGACATGTTTAGAGCAAGGAAACAACATGCTACAGGGTCAAGTCATAGCAAAATAAGGCACGGCATGAATCTACTCAAAGCACTTAACAAAAGTCCCTTACTGACCATAAGCCAAAAAGGATCAGAAAATACAATAACATCCATGTCAATTAAGCAAGTTTCGTTACAGGTTTCAGACTTAGCAGAAAACTGGACATGGCAGCAATTAATAACGACTAGGCATGTTCGTGAGCTCGACGCACTCACTACAGAGCATTGCATGATAAACTAAGCATACATACATCAAGAAGGCATGGCATAGTAACTATACATGGCCAGAACAACATCATATCATGCAAGGATCAACTACACCAAGCTTGGCAAAATCGAATAACATGTAAACAATCTGCCAGCAACATTCTGAAGCAAAATTAGAGCTCGATTGAATCAAGCTATGGCACTCCATAATTGCAAACAAAGGCATGGATGGGTAGATAACATACTCAAGTTCAAAACTCCCTTACTGATCATGCTCAAATTATGCATAGATCTCTCAGAAACAACATGAATACATGGCATGAAAATAACAGCAGTCAGGGACTTAGTGAAATCACTAAGTCTCTGAAATCAGCAACATCAAGTACCCTAGTTTGCATGCTTGTGCTAGTCACCACATAGATCACAAAAATACATGGAAAAATTATCTGGAAAGATAACATGGCATATTACTAAACTCATGTAGGACTCAACTTCATAGGAGGTACACATCAATCATGGCAAAAATGACAAAAGTGCATGTTCAGACAAGATCCAGCAACTAACATCACATAGCCCTCTTCTAACATCATTTCGGGCACTAAAATGACCTCTATTGAAAATGATGCAATGGAATGAAATGATGTACTCTTCGAGGCGAACAATTCGACATATTATACGCCCAAAATGGAGCTAAAGATGCAGATATACGATGCGATGAACATGGCATGATAAGACAAAGATTTCGGGACTTAGCAAAATAAACCTCGGGGAAGAAAGTCAACGGGACGCGGATCTGGATCGACCGGACTCCGGCGCGGGCCTCGGTCGATGCGGCTGCGGCGGGGGCGGTGGAGCGGCGCGGTGGAGGGCGGCGAAGCAGCGCGGCGGAGGGCGGCGGCGCGGCGGCGGCGACCGGGCGCGGCGGCGCGCTCCGGCGTGGAGGCGCGGGCGCCGGCGAGAAGCTCCGCGGCGGCGGACCGGGCGGCAGGGCGCACGGGCGGCTCGGGGCGCGGCCGGAGCTGCGGGAGGAGCGCGGCGCCGGCGGGAGCGAGGCGCGGACGGCGGGTCTCGGGGTCGCCGGTGGGAGCGACGGCTCGGGCGCGGCGGCCGGAGCAGGGAGGCGCGGGCCGGCGAAGCGGGCCAGGCGGCGGCGGCGACCGGGCTCGCGCGGGCCCGATCCGGGTCCCGCGGGCCGGCGGCGGAGGGAGGAGAGAGGGGGAGCCGGGAAGGCCACGTGGCGGCGTCCCATTGGGCGCGGAGGCGGCAGTGGTGATGTGGCGACCTGTGGTTGGTCGGGGTGAGGTGGAGGGGCGAGGCGGACATGTCCGGCTGCGGGTTGGACACGTCCGGCGGCGCGAGGATGAAGAAGGCTAGGGTTGCACCGCGAATTTCGGGAGGGGATCACATATTTATAGGTAGAGGGGGCTAGGAAGCTCCAAATGGAGTGTGGTTTTCGGCCACGCGATCGTGATCGAACGACCGAGATGATGGAAGGGACTTAGGTGGGTTTTGGGCCACTTTGAAGGGGTTGTTGGGCTGCACCAAAAGAGGCCTTTGCGGATACCCGGTTAACCGTTGGAGTATCAAACGACCTCCGATTGACCCGAAACTTGACAGGCGGTCTACTGGTGTTATACCAAGGCCACATGTCAAGTCTCGGTCCATTCCGAGAAGTTTAATACCCGCACATGGAAAAAGGCAAAAGGGGACGCCGGGGAACACAGGAGCGCCGGATTGCAAAACGGACAACGGGGAAAATGCTCGGATGCATAAGACGAACACGTATGCGAATGCGATGCACATGATGACATGATATGAAATGCAGATGATGACATGGCAAAGTGCGACACGCAAGCAAATGACATGGCAAGGACGGCGAATAACTGGCGGACACCTGGCGCATCAGATCCGGGGCGTTACACCCCACTCCGCCCCTTTATAAGGAGCGGAAGGGGATGACGGGGGTCCGCACTCCTTCCTTCTTCAAGGGCTTGGTGGGGGTGCTCCGGCACCTCCGGGAATCAATCCCAGAACAGCTGGCCGAGGAGACGCGGGAAGCCGTCTCCGGGGCACTCGAGAGGGTGTTGGTGAAGATCGTCTTCCGCAACCCCACCATGAGGCTCACCAACGTCCTCAGGCACTTGCCGGAAGACGCCGACCTGACGGAGATCAGGGCCCTCGTCACCCCTATTGTGGAAAGGGTGGCGGGGATCAGGCGGGTCGAGGGCGATCGCGCGGATTAGGCCGCCCACCTCTTTCTTTTCTTCCCTTGTCGCCGCTGAGCATGTCATAGAAACAGCTGGTTAGAGCAACAGCAAGTCATTCTATAATATAACTTTTATCTTAGGCAGTTCATTGCGCTGTTATCTCCCTCGTTCGACCTTGTGCTTCGTACGTTCACGCCCTACGCTTCCGGGAACTTGTCGGCGAAAGTCTCCGCCTTGCCACGGGTGCCGAGTGCAGGACATCGGCAACCCGCTGATGGGGCTTCCACCGGCAAGAAACCTTGCCGCGGCTGGCGCAACTCACTTAAATGTTGAGCAGGCTCAGGGCGAGGTAGGTGTGGCGACTGCAGTCGCGGCACACTCAAGCTGCCGAGCGAGCTCGAAACAAGTAAGGACGCTACTCGGGATGTAGCACACTTAAGTCGTTGAGCGGACTCGAAACGAAATAAGGGCGCAACCAGCCACGAGCCGGCCCCTCCGCGCACAGGTTTCCCATACGAAGATCGGCCGTTCGAGGAAGATAACTTAAGAATAAAAAGGAGCTTAATTGCTCAAACTTTGGCAACTTAGCTTCTCTGTCGTTTGCAGCCCGGCAAGGCACAGCTTCCTCGGGCGACGCCCAGCCTATCCTGTCATCCCCCTTCTCGCGGTAAGGGAATAACGAAGGCTCGGGGCCTCGCGGCCTGCCATCGCTTGCCGGGGTCGAGTGCTGCACAATCGTGTCGAGTGATGCATGCGCCAAGCGGAGAGGCGCGAAATCGACAAGATGTGCGGGGCACATAAGCTATGCTCGGGACCTGCGCCCGCCTCTGTACCAAGGATTACATGCAACTGCGGCAAGACTTGGACAGAGGGGATGGCCGACGGAACGGGTTCCGACTGCCGCGCTGGCAAGGTTCCTCCCACGGTCGGCGTCGACTCGTTTGGATCTTGGCGGCCTGGGCTCGCCGAAGAACGAGGTCGCCTTTCCCGCAACTTCCGGTGCTAACTTCTGCGGCTACGGGAGCGGCGCAGAGTTTGCTGGAGGCGATAAACTCGCTCAGCGGCCGGAAGGCGGTCCTCCTCAAGGAGCAGCTGCTCTTGCCCGGACTCTGCGCGAGTGGGTACTCGAGGAGGGCCATGCGCGAGTCCGTGAGGAGGAATGCCTCCGCCTCGCGGGTCGGAACCGAAAGGTTCCTGGCCATACCTGAGCTTGCCTGTGGTCGCCAAATCTGGTTCGCACAACCTCGACGCACCCCCTACCTGGCGCGCCAGAGATGTCGGGGGATATCTGCCTCCACGAGCACCTATGGGGACGGAGCCCCTTGTCGGTTCGGCGGGGGGCGGAGGTTGCACAAAGAGCAGATCGAGGCGACACACACACACACAAAGATTTTACCCAGCTTCGGGCCGCATGGATGCGTAAAACCCTACTGCTGCATGTCTGGTTGATTGGAGTTCTTGCTCTGGAGCGCAAGAAGCTACAGTAAGCTGGAGCAGGACGTAGACGAGGGTCTACTGAGCGTCCTCCTGGTTTTCTGTTCTCCTCTAGGGTTCGATCTCTCTCTCCGGGTCCGGATCCCCCTCTACGTACGCATGGGCCTCCTTTTATATGCTAAGGGGTTTCCCACAGGTAGCGACGCAGGTGAGGGTAAAAATGGCAAGGAACTGTGCGAACAGTGGCCGCACAGTGCTATCGCACCTAACTCTGACGGCGGGGGACAAAGGCATTAAATGCCCATCTGGATCGCCTGAACAGTGCTGAGGCAGACCGTTAGGGGCGCCTCCGCTGGCCACGGGGGCGGCTCCGCCAACGTCGCATGCCATGCGCGCCCCAGGTTGCGCGGCGCCCCGCCACGTGTCTCCGGGGAAGCTCCAGAGTGACGCGTGGGCAGGTGAGCTGGAGCGCATGCCTGAGGTGGTGGTTTGCCGCGGCAAGTGGCTTGCCGCGGCGGTTGTCTTGCCGCACCTGAGAGCTTGCCGCTCGTCAGGCCTTGCCGAGGCGCGCGGAGCGCCGCGGCGGGCTTCTCTTGGGGTGCCTTGGCTTGGCCGCCCCGGCGAGCTCCTCCCGCCGGGGCCTTGGTGCTTCGGCTTGGTCGTCCCGGCAAGCTCCTCTTGCCGGGGCCTTGTCGCCTTGGCCCGGCAAGCTCCTCTTGCCGGTGCTCGCCTTCTCGGCCCGGCAAGCTCCTCTTGCCGGGGCTTGGTTTTCTAGGCTCGATCACTTGGCCTTCGTCCGGCCCAGAAAGGGTCGTGGAGACTCTTGTCGCTCCCCTGGCCGGCCTTGCCGCGGGACGCTACTACTGCCCGTGCACAAGTTCGGGGTACTGAGGTACCCCTACTTTAGTACACCGACACTACGGGGATTAAGAACTAGGCCTCTCATCTTTCTATCAGGATCACGTGTTGCTAATCCATATACTCGTAGGATTGTTGGTTCCAGGTATCAGTTTATATTACTTCTGTATGTCCATAGCCGGCCTCAGAACCTTGATATGGTGATGTTAAGTGGTTATACCACCATTTTTCAGGATGTCTCAAATCATTTTTGAGCATTTACAGCCGTTATGCTGTCGGAGTCATCCCAGGTTTCTAAATAGTCTGATGCATTTGCGAATTCCTTCCTACCGTTCCGAAGTTCCTTTGTGCCAGATCAACCACACTAATTAGTGTGTTGAGGTGCTTTACTGCCTCGGCATTTATGTTGGAGCTATTATTATGACCCTAGGTGTTGGGGATGTTGCTATCTGGGGTAAACCGGCCTGCAGGGCCCGGGTTACCACCGTCAACAAGACCCGAGATGTTAAAGCCCAAGGAGGAGTAGAAAGGCCCAAGATCTATAAACGGTTTAAAGGTTTATGGTGTAAACCGGCCTGGGGCCAACTTGTATTGTAAGATAGGAATAGAGAGACCGACCCGGGCACGTTTATAAGCCGGAGGTCGAGACTTTGCAGACCGACGGGCGTCACCCGTGTATATAAGGGGACGACCCGACGGCGGTTTGAGGACAGAGAAGAAGAACTCGAGGTTTAGGCGAATCATATCGCTCCCTAAGCCCTCGAAACCCATCAATCCCATCACAACTAGACGTAGGCTTTTACCTTCATCGAAGGGGCCGAACTAGTATAAAAACCGTGTCCTTGTGTCCACTTTAACCCCTTCAAGCTAACCCGTTGCGATGGCTCTACGACTAAGTCCTCTTACTAGGACATCTGACGTGACAATTCCACGACAGTTGGCGCCCACCGTGGGGCTATCGCGAGATGGTTTCAGGTTCTTGGAGGGCCGCTTTGAAGGACTCGAGGGTTACGCTGTGGGACGGATGACCAAGAGCCGCCGCGGAAAACTCTACATCGACAGCACAGGCTGGGGCCCCGACGCCGGTTCGATCGAGTACGGGTACCGGGTCCCCTTTGGCGGCATCCATGTTTTCATCGGCAAGATCGGAGAACCGGGCCCCGAGTTAGGCGACTGCGCCGACCTCATTGAGACAGCTCAGCGCACGAGATCGACCCTGGCTAAACCGACCAGGAAGCACGCCTTCGTGGGAGTCATCCACGGGGGAAGCTACGAGGAAGGATCCGAATCTGGTGATGAAACCGCCATCTACTCTGGCGATGAAACGTCAACCGGGGAGACCGAATCTCTTTACCAGCTACAAGATGATCGGTTTGGGGGCGGCTCCGATGGCAACAGTATTCCGGACCCCTCTGATCTGCCCTATCGAGTTGGGATCTTCATGGCTGGGACACAGGCGGCGCCACGATCATCAACTGCAGCAGCAGCGATCTCCGGATCGGCAGCAGCAACGGCTGCGCGGGCAGGAGGCCCTACCGGTTCACCGGCCCAAGTTCTGTCAGACCTGTTTGACGTGCTAGCAGCGCTCATGGCGGAGGCCAACCCGGTGGATCAGGAGGTTCACAATGCTGAGATTGCTAAGGTGAGAGAGCAGATCACTCGGGCTAAAGCGGAGCTGGCAGCAGAAGAGATCAGGATGACGGCGGAGCGCGCCGCTTTAGAAGCACAGGCTTACAGGCTCATGATGGACCAGAAGGCATCTCAGGAGGTCCTGAAGAGAAAATCCCGGTCTCGGTTGCCCGCCGCCCTCGACGCTCGAAATCTCTTCAACACCCCGGGGGTAAACCGTGCGGAAGCGACGGCCGGCGCCCCGGTTCAGCACCGGATTATAAACTTGCCTCGTCATAACACTGATACGCCACCGGCCATGCCAACGCCGTCAGATCATTATTCCAACCCGATGGATAACCTCGTCGCGGCGGCGGCTCGGTTGGAAGCCATTCCGATCGAAGGGGATTCACCGCAGGATGAAGAGACACGCCGGGTCAAGGAGCTCCTTAGGACCGCGTTGGCCCAGCAAGAAGCGTATTCGCAAAGCCGTGATCGGATTCACTCCACCCCTCGCCCCAGTAGGAGCTATAGTAGGCGCGTGGAGGAGCCGGCCGTCTCTTCTAACGACAGGCGGGAAGCGCTCCGCGGCAACAATCCGGCGGGCGTCGACAATGCTCACGAGAATGTGGATCGCACCCGTGCACGGGAGGCCGGATTAGCAGCGCAGCATCAGGTTGAACCGGGGTTGGTTTCCAGCTCTTTGGGAGTACCGTGCCTTGTTCCCGCTTTACGTAATGTACGCCTGCCCAAAGACTTCAAAGGCCCCCGCAAGGTACCAAAGTACACGGCAGATCAGCCTCCGGAGACATGGGTGGAGAGTTATGAAATGGCTATGGAGATGCTGGATGTGGACGAGACGGCATGTGCCAAGTATTTCACTATGATGTTAGAAGGAACGGCCCGGACTTGGCTAAAGAGCTTACCGCCTAATTCAATTAGTTCATGGGCCCAATTACGCGCCCGGTTTATCAAGAACTTCAAGGACACGTGCAAGCAGCCAATGTCAATAGTTGACCTAGCAGCCTGCGTTCAGCAAGAAGGGGAATCAACTACCCATTGGGTACGGCGGGTATCAGAAGTTTTGCACTCGTCAGATCGCATCAACGCAGACACCGCCGTGGTGCTGTTGGAGAGCAACTGTCGGTTTGGCCCTTTGAAGCTAAAGCTGGGCCGAATGAAGCGTGATTGTACAGATATAGGAACGCTCATGACCGCTTTAGTGAAGTATGCGGATTCTGACAGTACCAAGGATCCTGACTCTGGTGATGACAAAGCAGGGAAGGGAAAGAAGAATAGCAACACCAAAGGCCAGCAGCATCGGCCGACAGGTAATGGAGGCGGAGGAAAGCGTAAACCGGACGGGAGCATGGACTTGGTGGCCAGCACAAGTGCACAGGTTAAAGGCCAGCGGCGTAAGGGGAAACAACCGAGTTTTCGCGAGCATCCCGGTCCTAATCCGGAGCGTTTGAACTTTTTCTTAAACCAGCCCTGTCCGAATCACGGAACAAAGGAGGAACCAGCAGCCCATCTTTGGAAGGATTGTTATATCATGAAGGAGTTCAAAAGCTCAAACACTTTCCAATATGATCACGGCTCCGGTGGCGGTTCCGGTTCCGGATCAGGGTACGGTGGCGGGAATTCCGGTCCAGGGTTCCAGGGTAACCCGGGCGGACAGGTCAGCCAAAACAATCAGAATAATCAAGGGAATCAAAGCGGTTATCAGAGCAACCCGAAGCAGTTGAGTGGTGGACAGTATCATGTCTTTACTACGAGCTTGGATAAACGAGATAGGAAGCTTCAGAGGCGGGCAGTCAGTACTGTCGAACCGGCCACGCCTCACTATCTGCGTTGGTCGGAGCAGCCTATCATATGGAGCCGAGAAGATCATCCTCCCAGGGTGTATAATCCGGGTCAGTTAGCACTGGTGGTAGCGCCACAGGTGGGAGGTTATAAGCTCACCAAGGTGCTCATGGACGGAGGGAGCAGCATTAACATCTTGTATTATGAGACCTTCCGTCGTATGGGACTGGTAGATAAGGATCTCAGACCGACCAACACAGTGTTCCATGGGGTCGTGCCTGGCAAGTCTGCATATTCGGTTGGTAAGATAGCCCTTGAAGTGGTATTTGGCGATAGCCACGATTCCAGATCAGAGACGCTGACGTTCGAGGTGGTTAAAATCCAAAGTCCGTACCACGCTTTGTTCGGGCGGCCAGCTTATGCAAAATTTATGGCACGGCCCTGCTACGTATATCTGCAACTTAAGATGCCAGGGTACAAGGGTACTATAACGGTTCACGGGAGCCGCCGAATCGCTTTGGAATGCAAGGAAGGAGATGCGACTTATGCTGAATCGGTTTGTGCTACGGAGGAGCTAAAGCAGTACAAAGACAGTGTTGATCCGGAGGATATGACTTCATTAAAAAAGCCAACTACGGACCACGATCTGGCCTTGAAGTTCAAGTCAGCGGCCGAAACTAAGCTTGTTGATTTTGTACCTAGCGATTCATCCAAGCAGTTCAGCATCAGTGCAAACTTGGATCCAAAATAGGAAAGCGCGCTCATCGAGTTCATCCGTGAGAATCGGGACATCTTTGCATGGAAGCCATCTGACATGCCTGGTGTACCGAGGCAACTCGCTGAGCACACCCTTAATGTGGATCCTAAGTACAGGCCGGTAAAGCAGTTCTTACGGCGGTTTAACGAAGAAAGACGTAAAGCGATTGGTGAGGAAGTGGCCAGGCTCCTAGCAGCTGGGTTTATCATTGAGGTTTTTCATCCCGAATGGCTCGCTAATCCGGTGCTAGTTCTTAAGAAAAACGGTACCTGGCGCATGTGTGTGGACTACACAGACTTGAATAAAGCTTGCCCAACAGATCCTTTTGCTCTCCCCCGGATTGATCAGATCATTGATGCTACGGCAGGTTGCGAGCGTTTAAGTTTTTTGGATGCCTATTCGGGCTATCATCAGATCAAGATGGCAGTTAAGGACCAGGAGAAGACAGCGTTCATTACTCCCTTTGGAGCCTTCTGCTATGTGTCTATGCCCTTTGGGCTTAAGAGTGCGCAGGCTACTTATCAACGATGTGTGCAAAATTGCCTCCACGAGCAGATTGGTCGTAATGTGCATGCTTATGTGGATGATATTGTGGTCAAGTCACGAAAGAAGGAGACCTTAGTTGACGATTTGAAGGAGACTTTCGATAACTTGAGAGTGTACCAAATGATGCTCAACCCGGCTAAATGTGTTTTTGGTGTACCTGCAGGCAAGCTGTTGGGATTTTTAGTGTCCCATAGAGGAATTGAGGCCAATCCAGAAAAGATCACAGCCATCACCTCCCTGGCCAAACCGAAATGCATCAATGATGTTCAGCGCATGGCCGGGCGGATTGCAGCGTTAAGCCGGTTTATCAGTCGCCTTGGTGAGAAGGCGATCCCTTTGTATCAAATGCTCAAGAAGACGGATCAGTTTGTCTGGAGTCCGGAGGCTGATAAAGCGTTTGAGGACTTGAAGCGGCAACTAGTCAATCCGCCAGTGTTGGCAGCCCCTGTGGATAAAGAGCCACTTCTGTTATATGTTGCAGCGAATGCCAGAGCAGTCAGTGTGGCGATGGTGGTAGAACGAAAAGAGGCTGGAAAGGAACATCCGGTTCAGCGACCGGTTTACTATATCAGTGAAGTACTTATCGAGTCCAAACAAAGGTATCCGCATTGGCAGAAGCTGGTATATGGAGTTTTTATGGCAAGCCGGAAGCTGAGACAATATTTCCAAGGACACCCAATCACGGTGGTCAGTTCTGCTCCTTTGGGTGACATTATACAGAACCGGGAGGCGACTGGTCGGATTGCCAAGTGGGCTATCGAGCTTGGGCCGCACGATTTAAGGTACGTACCCCGAACAGCCATAAAGTCACAGGCACTTGTCGATTTCATAAACGATTGGACGGAGTTACAAGCGCCTGAGGAGAAGCCAGATAACACCTATTGGACCGTTCATTTTGACGGATCAAGACAATTGGAAGGCTCGGGGGCTGGAGTCGTTTTAACTTCCCCACGAGGAGATAAGTTTTGTTATGTCCTCCGTTTAATGTTCCCCTGTACAAATAATGCGGCGGAGTATGAAGCTTTGCTTCATGGTCTTCGGGTGGCTAAAGAGATGAATCTGAGCAGAGTTAGGTGCTTCGGTGATTCGGATCTGGTGGCTCAGCAAGTATCTGGCACCTGGGACTCTAAGGATCCGCTTATGGCTGCATACCGACGTGAAGTAGATATGGTGGCTGGGCATTTCAAAGGCTATCAAGTGGATCATGTGGACCGCAGAAAAAATGAGGCAGCAGACGCTTTAAGTCGCTTGGGCTCTCAGCGTAAACCGGTCCCACCCAATGTTTTCTTGGATGTATTATACCACCCATCGGTACAGCTGCCCGGTGAGCTGGAGTTGGCTGTTCCTGATCCGGAGGCTCAGTTAGTGGCGGCTCTTCACGCCACCCCGGATTGGACGCTCCCTTACCTGGCATATATGAACCGGGGTGAGTTGCCAGAAGATGAAAGCTTGGCTCGACAGATAGTACGACGGTCCAAGTCTATGACCATTTTCCAAGGAGAGTTACATCATCGCAGCGTATCAGGAGCGCTGCAACGGTGCATATCCCCTAAGGAGGGGTGCGAGATATTACGAGAAATACATGAAGGGGATTGCGGCCACCACGCCGGTTCAAAATCATTGGTGGCTAAAGCGTTCCGCCACGGTTTCTACTGGTTAACTGCTCATGCTGATGCGGAGGACCTAGTCAGGTTATGTGATGGGTGCCAGAAATTTTCTAGACGAGCACACATACCGGCTCAAGAATTGAGGATGATTCCAATCACTTGGCCGTTTGCGACTTGGGGGCTTGATATGGTTGGGCCTTTTAAGCGTTCCAAAGATAAGAAGACCCACCTACTGGTGGCGGTTGACAAATTTACCAAGTGGGTGGAGGCAGAACCTGTCAGTAAGTGTGATGCTGCCACGGCGGTTCGGTTTATAAAGAAGGTGATCTTCCGGTTTGGTTTCCCACACAGCATCATCACGGATAATGGTACCAATCTATCCAAGGGGGCCATGAAAGAGTTTTGTGCACGGGAGCATATACGGCTTGATGTTTCTTCGGTAGCGCACCCACAGTCTAATGGTCAGGCAGAACGAGCGAACCAAGAGATCTTGAGAGGTATCAAACCCCGACTTCTGGTCCCTTTGCAAAGGACGCCGGGTTGTTGGGTGGAGGAGCTACCGTCTGTATTATGGAGCATCAACACCACGCCTAACAGATCCACGGGGTTTACGCCGTTTTTTATGGTTTACGGGGCGGAGGCGGTTCTCCCAAGTGATATACGACATGACTCACCTCGCGTGGCGGCATATGTTGAAGCGGATAATGAGCAGGCACGGCAGAACGCTCTTGACTTGTTGGATGAGGAGCGTGACTTGGCAGCTGCCCGTTCAGCGATTTACCAGCAAGATCTTCGCCGTTACCACAGCCGTCGGGTTAGAACCAGAACCTTTCAGGAGGGGGATTTGGTGCTTCGGCTCATCCAGGATCAATCTGATCAGCATAAATTATCCCCGCCTTGGGAGGGACCTTTTGTGGTCAGCAAGAATCTGAATAACGGGTCATATTACTTGATTGATATTAGAGAGCGCAAGGATTCACGCACGTCAGAGGAGGAGACCAGCAGGCCGTGGAACATAGCTCATCTTCGACCTTATTATACATGAGCCTCGGGCTCTGTTTATGTACATATCATGACCATGTATATATTATGAGTGAATACAATAAACCAGAGCCTCAAGTAAAGCGGGGTCTCTACTGTTCTTCACATCATGTGTACTTACCCCTGGAGGTCGTTTCACAGAAGTTCAAATTACGGTTTAAAAGCTGATTCAAGGGAAGATGTCTCCTACAGGGTTGTGAAACTCTTAATATCCGGTTCAATATCCCGGTTCGAGCATGAGGCTTCCTGTTCAAACATAGGTCGTATTCGAACCAAAGAGAACACGGCTATTCAAACATGAGGCTTCCTGTTCAAACATAGGTCGTATTCGAACCAAAGAGAACATAGCTATTCAAACATGGGGTTTTCTGTTCAAACATAGGTCGTATTCGAACCAAAGAGAACACAGCTGTTCAAACATAGGTCGTATTCGAACCAAAGAGAACATAGCTATCCCTATAAAGTCAGTTGGGGACCTAGTCGGCCTGAACCGTAGCTACACCTCCGGGGGGCTTGGTCAGGCCTTGACGACGGTAATGCTTTCTGGCTGGCATATTTGCCACAGAATCAGTTGGGGACCTAATCGACTTGAACCGTAGATTACGCCTTATGGGAACTCGGTCATGTCTTGATGATGGTAATGCCTTCTGGTCGGCTTTTTAGCCATTGAGTCACTTGGGGGCTTGGTTGACGAACCAATGCAATGCCATTTGGCCGGCATATTTGCCACGATTCAGTAAGGAACCTAGTCGACTTAAACCGTAGCTACACCTCTTGGGGGCTCGGTTTTGTCTTGACAATGGTCACGCCTTCTAAACGGTTCATAGTAACCACTATTCGCATGCGTTTTACTATCGCGTTGCCTTTTCATATTTGGTTTTGTTTTCTGCCTTTATTGTGGTGTTTTTTGGTTCTTCGGAACGTCAAGTATCCTTAAACCGATTCAGCTGGCATAGCCTGGTCCGTTTTAAACCCGGAGGCAAATTGCCCGGTTTGGCAGAGGCGCAGCACGGTTCAGGTGGTCGAAAAATCATATTGTGCACTCAGTAAAGACGGGAAACATAAGTTGGAAATGTCGCTGGAAAGAGCATCAGTACCCGTGCGCGAAGGCACGTTCAAAGGCAGAAGTGTTAAACTATCTTATTACAAGGCAACGTAGTGCCTGAATATATTGTTCGTTGACGGATTAAGACGTCACCAAGTAAACCGGAGCGTTGATTACGCCTGTTCGACGCCTCGGTTCGAAGGCTGGGGGTCATCTCGCGCCGCTTCAGCTCCATCTTGATTACCCATTGGCTGGAAATCAGCAGTGGTCCAGTCGATTCCCATTAGCGCTTGGAAGACGGCTTCTTCGTGAATCAGCGAAGACGGTTCAATGTCTGGGGCGTAAGTATGCTTACGGATTGGAGGAACAAGGTTTCCCGCTTCAGGGACCGGGGCAGATACTCGTTTGTTCTGGTTGTCATATTGGGCTTGGTAACGTGACAGATCTGCCTCCTCAGCCAATTGACAAGCTAGGGGGCGCACCGCCCGGTTTATCGCCCTCAAATCATCTTCACCAAAGTCTGAACCGTCTTCCTTCAAGCTGGGGTATCCTTGGGCCGCTTCGACAGGATCGAAATCTGGTACCCACGCTTTGGCCCGGATCAAGGCAGTGATAGCTCCAGTTCGAGCAGCTGATCTTTTCAACTCTTCAATCCGGGCCGGAAGCATGGACAGCCTCTTTAATGTATCTTGAATCAGAGCCGGCGCAGGGTTGTTGTGCGATGCAGTGGTGATAGCTCTTTGGGCTCCGGTGTATAACTGTTCAATCAGAGTATAAGCAGCTTTGAGTTTCATCCGCACATCAGAACCCAAGTGTCCAATACGTGAGCCTGCAGTGTTTCAAGGTGGATTACAAACCGGACATAGGGTGTAGCAAACAAGGTACAAATTGGAAGAAGGGCATTGAAGGGTTTACCAAAGACGGCAGATGTCATGGAGTGTATTTGTCGCTTCACGGTGGATAACTCATCAACCACCGGTTTAAGAGCAGCTTCGGCATTTTCAGCCCTCTTCGTCAAAAGAGCTCTTTCAGTAGCCCAATCGGCTTGCTCCTTTTTGCGGCTTGCTTTCAGCTGCTCCATAACAGTTAAGGCTTTGGTCAATTCCTCCTTTGTTTTTTCAGTTTCAATCTGCTGGGCTTTTAAAGCTTCCTGAAGGTCCGAGACTTGGTTCTCTTTGGTCTTCAAATCCCCCTGCAGCAGGTCATCAACAGTGTTCAGAAAATATGGCACGGTTTGGAAGTATCAACCACACAAGCAAGTTATGTGCTCGATACTTGGGGGCTAATGCATACTTGATTTTAACGCAAGTTTTCCATTACAAAGAGTCCCAAGATTAATACAAGTATTTAAACTTGGCACTTGGGGGCTAATGGTTATCTGATGATGTTTTCTGATTATGACCGGTGTTGAAACCTGGGGTTTTCTAAACCAGACCTTAGTTGTCAAAAGCAGCCTGGTCCGGTTTACTACCTCAGTTTGGAAATATTGATAAGCTAAGTTGCAATAGAATGAAGCACAAGGGAGTTACCTCAAGTTTCTCCTTCATCATCTTGATCATGGCAGCCTCATAATCCCGACTGGTGTACAGCCGGTTCAGATACCCAGAATAAAGATCCGGGGCGCTTAAAGAGGCGAACGTAGACAAGTCAAGGTCCCATTTGCCCTTTGTGGCCGAGATTTCGTCTTTGGCAGTATGCTTGGTCAAAGTAGCAGTGTTCCCCGGTTCAGAGCGGCCAATACCGGTAATAACGACATCATCATCCTTGGAGTCGCTGCTCTGCAGTGGCCCTGTCGGTTTATCAGCAGTTGCAGAAGGGGGGATGGATCCTTCAACCCGAACAGGACTGGCAGGCGGATCAGTACGGTTAGCAGGTTCGGTAGTCCTTTCTTCAGCGCAGATGTCATCTTGCGGAGATGGATAGTTCTGAGTATCTTCACAACCCAGAGCGTCAGCACCAGGAGTTTTCTCCGGTTCAGGAGCGGCAGTTCCTTCAGCCGGATTATCCAGACGAGCCTTCTTGCTCGGTCTAGGCTTAGCCCTGAAAAAAGCACAAAGATTGAAAAAACGGTATAAAATGGATTAAGAGACCCATACAGAGATATGTTGTGATCGGTCCAACTTACCCAATAACTGTCTTCAACGGGGGCAGTTGAGTGGCTGAAGATTCACCGGAAGAGGAATGGGAAGTGACCTGATAATCGGAGTCAGATGGATTTAGAGGCTGACGGGTTAAACCTGCTTTAGGAGGAAAGCTAGCGCGTAAATCGGAGACCTCTGAGCGGCGTTTCCGAACCGGGCTGTTCGGTAAACCGGCGGAGGTGACTACCTGGCCGCTATGTCGGGTGGTGCGTCGAGCTTCATGTTGCTGGGTCTTCACAAGAAATTCGGGATCCAAGTAAGCAAGAGGGTGAGAAAATTTAATTCTCCGGTTTGCTTGGCGAGGTTTTTTCAAAGGCAAAAGAACGGCATCAGAAGAAAGAATAGTTACCTCTGGGCCTTCGGCATGGCTCACTTCAGCGTCGTCCTGACAAATATCATCATCAATAAGACGTATAAAAAGCAAACCAACTGAATCGAGGTCTACCCCGAGGTCCGGATTACCCACATCATCCTCCTCTAGATCCGGAGTGGAGGAAGCGGTGTTCCTTTTCCTCTGAGCAGGCTTCTTCACCCTCGTCTTGGGTCGGGTTACCTTTTCGGTCGGCTCTTGTAACTTCTTGCTCCAAAATGGATCATCTCCCTGTTTCGAAAAGGACTGGAAGTTAACAACATGTATATAAGGAGATCAAAGATTCTATGAACAGAGGAGTTGCTTACAGCAGGTGGCTTGTTTGTGGCACAAAATGGAAGCAGGCCGGCTCGAGCGCAGACATGTTCCGGTTCGTTCAGCATCTTCTTCACAGCTTCAGCGACTTCGTCTTCCGTCAGCTGAATGTTACAGTGCCTCAAAGGATCATCAACCCGACCCGTGTATTGGCACATCAAACCGGAGCGGATGCTAAGGGGCAGGATGCTCCATGAAATCCAGCAACGAGCAAGATCAACCCCCGTTAAACCATTAGCCATAAAGGCTCTGAGCTTGGACAACTGAGGGGCATACTTACTCCTCTCTTTGGCAGTTAGCCGTGGGGGGAAGGGGTGAGTGTTGCTAAGTCTTTCTGGACGGAAACCGGGCAGTGGATTTTCTTCAGCAGGGGAAGTATCCTTGCAATAGAACCAAGTGCAGTTCCATTCTTGCGGATGACTATGCAACTTGGCGTGAGGATAAGTCACCTCTTTCCTCTTCTGGATCGCCATACCGCCCAGTTCCATATTAGGGCCATCGGTGAATTCAGTACGTCGGTTCAGATGGAAAAAGTCCCGGAACAGCTCTACAGTGGGTTCCTCTTGAAAGTACGCCTCGCAAAGTACTTGAAAATGGCAGATGTTCGTGACTGAATTTGGACCAACATCTTGTGGGCGCAACCTAAAATTAGCCAAAACGTCCCGATAAAATTTCGAACCGGGTGGGTTAAACCCCCGGGCCAGGTGATCCGCAAACACCACCACTTCTCCCTCCTGCGGGGTAGGAGGACATTCGTCTCCTGGAACCCTCCAATGGATGGTATTTTTGCTACTCAAAGCACCAGTCAGGACTAAGTTGTTTAAATGGGTCTCAGTGATGCAAGAGGGAACCCAGTTGCATTCGTACACCTGTTTGGCCATGAGGAGATCTACAAGATAAATGTTTTCCGGTTTGAGAACAAGTGTGATTATAAACCGAAGATGATCTTATAGAGTCAGGTTATCCACAATGATATCAACCAGCGGTTCATCAAGGGGACTAATGGATGTGTGGGTTGTTTTGTTCACTTTTTGCTAAGAGTTAAACCGACCAGATCTAACAGCTGTGAGTATGAAAGCAGAAACAGATCCCGTACGGATTCTTTCAAAGCAATGGATCTACAGCTAGGGCGAAAAAGAAATAAAAACAGGTAATATGAAGTCGGGCTCACAGCAGAACAGCTTAAGTTCGACAAGCGGGAACAAGAGTGGGATCTAAGGAAATGAGTGCAGATTTATGGCGACTGCTAAGAGGAACTACAGATCCAGGTACAGGTATCGTCATCTGTTCGTAAAAGCTGCTATGGGGATGAGCAAGAAACAGTAGCAGGACGATGAACCCTAGAACAGATCTAAAGCAACAAGAACAGGGGCCTTACCGGGGTCCAAACAGATGCGGAAGGTCGCCGCGGTGCTCTGAACCGATCAGGTTGATGCAGCGGCCGGAGTTGATGCAGCAGTTGACGGCGGCGGCGGAGCTCTGAGGTCTGGGTCGCGAGGAAGACGAAGAAGGGGAGGAAAGGAAGATGGCCTTCAAGTCCTATTTATAAGGCGCGGCGCGTGTATCAGGCGCGCGAATCCAGGGGCCGGAGATTTCGGAAGCCCAGCCGTCGCCTTGATTCTTGCGGGTTAGCGAAAGGAGACGGTAGCCTGCGTTGACGTCACATCGGTTTACCACAGCAGAGGAGACGGAGAAACGACGGTTTAACAAGTCACTAGAAGACATTTGAAGACAGAAATTCTTATTAAGGATTGACATGAACCTGTTCAAATCAATCTGGGGCCTAATGTTGGGGATGTTGCTATCTGGGGTAAACCGGCCTGCAGGGCCCGGGTTACCACCGTCAACAAGACCCGAGATGTTAAAGCCCAAGGAGGAGTAGAAAGGCCCAAGATCTATAAACGGTTTAAAGGTTTATGGTGTAAACCGGCCTGGGGCCAACTTGTATTGTAAGATAGGAATAGAGAGACCGACCCGGGCACGTTTATAAGCCGGAGGTCGAGACTTTGCAGACCGACGGGCGTCACCCGTGTATATAAGGGGACGACCCGACGGCGGTTTGAGGACAGAGAAGAAGAACTCGAGGTTTAGGCGAATCATATCGCTCCCTAAGCCCTCGAAACCCATCAATCCCATCACAACTAGACGTAGGCTTTTACCTTCATCGAAGGGGCCGAACTAGTATAAAAACCGTGTCCTTGTGTCCACTTTAACCCCTTCAAGCTAACCCGTTGCGATGGCTCTACGACTAAGTCCTCTTACTAGGACATCTGACGTGACAATTCCACGACACTAGGTGTCCGGAGTATCACCTAGTAATCTAGCCATGTTTTGTGTTCCCCATGTGATGATTCTGGCCATCATTCTCAAAAGCATCCCGTGATGCCATTTAGTAGTAGGTATTCTACTCCTGGGTTGTGAAACCGAGATTCACTCTACTTACCTCCTGTTGATAGTGTTTGCTAGTTCCTCTATGATATTAGTAACCTTTGCATTAGTCCTCGAGGTCCGTGGTATTTCCTTCTTCCAAATACTATGAACTGCTTATGGCAGAAGTTCTTTTGAACCAAAACATCACAACCAGGGTGCTCTTGAGGAGTATTCCATTCATATTGTGACTCTGCCAGTTCTATCATTCTGCATGGGTTATCAAGAAGAAATATGTTGAACTCGTTTGACATACTAACCCATGAATCCACAACTCAGAAAGTTATATGTTCCTTGAGTTGTTCTCTTTAGTTGTTTTCTAGCCCTCGTCTATCAATTGATAGTCAGGAATAATTGTGCCATCGTGTTCGTCAGTGTCTATATTCTTGTGGTCTGTCAAGCCATTCTAGTTCGGAATGACTAGGAGAAACAAACTCCAGTACCTCATCCACATCCAGGATTGGGTCAAAGTAGTTGTGTTCTGCAGATCAAAATGCCAATCCAGCTTTTGTTCTGTTCTACCCTGAAGTATTACCCACTTTATGTCAGGAACGTCATGAGAATTGCACCTTCTCTTATGAATTCTTAATGCAGTAATACTCTCGCCATTATCGTTCATTCCTCGGCCCCGTGTTGTTGCAACCGGAATGCCGACAAGTGAACCATGATGTGTGAAATCTATACAACTAACAACTCCGTTGCTTGGTAGTAAATGGACAATACTCTCATACTTAGCATGCTAGTTATGGGATCATCATCCTAAGATTGACCGTGCTACCTAGTCCTTATTTCTGGTGCACTCCTCGATCAATGAGTTAGGATTATGTCAATCCCTCACTCTTTTGATCATATCATCTTGCCCTGAAAAGCAAGGTTGTTCTCGAGCTTAGTAACATATTGGTGGTTCGTGAATTTCCGAAGATCTTCTCGGAAGTATTACCTGGTTGTCACCTGACCGCTATGTTGAGTTCGTGATCAAGTTGGTTTTCTTATAAATCACCCCTTCTCCAAGAATCTGTGTTGGATATCCCTGAGCTAGTTGGTTGAGCTAGACAATAACTTGGAGAGTTGGAAGGTAGAAGCTTTGCTTAACTTAGTTCATCTCTAAGGGATATCTGTTGTGTGTGTGTGTGTTGAAGAAAGATGATATCTCCATTGATTGGTCCTCATGATCAGTTGTTGGATCTATTGCCTTGTAAAAACTTTGACTTGAATATGGGCTATCGTCAAGTCAAATCAGAACCAACGATGTTCGTAATGTTGTCTTACTCGTGGTTGATCCCTCGAGCATACACCATTACATCTTTTGGTCTGACAAATGCTATCACCGTGTTCACATGATGGTGGAAGTCCAGTGATATGGAAATTCCGATGAGTTGTTGCTGAGCCCATCAACAACATTTTGTCTCCCCCATGATTCATGTTGAACATTATACTAGTGTTGGAAACTTTTATAAGCATTATCTTCATGTCCCGTTCATGAAGTATATGTTCGAATGAAAGAAGTGACTTCCTCAAGTTCATGTGCATTCTATGCAAGTTGCCACCGTGGATCCGAGAAAGATTGTTTTTGCTTCCTCTGGAATCATCCCGAGTTAGTCACGCATGTGCGAAGTACTCTATGGTTTGATAGGTTGGCTGCCTCCATTCTATATGTGTTCCTAGCACACCAAGCCGCTGATTGATTTGTTCAAGGAAAAGGAGTTGTTGTGCAAATCCTAGGTCATGCACAATAATTCGTTACCCTAGATGATGGTTCCCCACCTGAACTTGGTAGCGTTTTATTATAAGACTACTACGTGATCATGCTTGTCTGGGACAGTGTGTTCACATGTATGTAGTAGAACCAACTCATGCTTTGGAGCTTCCTATCGTAGTTCATTTCCCAAGAATCTCGCAATATCATCTCGTTGGTTTGTGTTGCAACTTTCCTCTCCAGGCATGCTGTCTGAAATATCCCGTTACCAACTAGATCTGAATCTCAAGTAGATATGATGGTTGGAACATTCCAACATTTGCATTTTGTTCCTAGCTTATACCGTCTTTGTGCCATTTCACTATGGGCTGCCTCCATAGTAATTCTTATTCAGGATCATCTTCAAAAGTGGTCCTACCATGGATTCCACCCATTTCCGATGATAAAAAGAATCATCCATTGCGTTGTCTTCAACAAGGTAGTCCACATCATCCATTCTAGTCTGATCCTTTCGAACCCCGTCAAACGATCATTTGTGATTGCCTTAGGCTGGTATAAAGAGTTTCAATGATCTCTGAATCAAAAGTAATTCTTTTTGCCACTTAAGGGAATATTTCTGCGAGTCACCTTCCCTAAGGTGCCCCATTATGGGATCATGGCGATTATCTCATCGCTACTTTGAAACCACGCACCATCTTCTAAGCATGGAATTTTTGCCTACTAATCTGAACCTTCGTCCCCTGCTTCTTTCCATCGCTCCTCATATGTGTTTTTGTCCCTCAACTCAAGAGATGTTTCTACGTCTCGTTCCGTGAGTTGATCCTGTGATTATTAAGATGATCCTAAATTGCTCGAACCTCAAGAAGATTGATTCTTCTAAAATTCTCCCTTGCTACTAGTTGTCATATTGGATGTAGTTCTCAAAGCAAGACGTTGAGATCAAGGTGATGCAATGAATCAACACCCTCGAGAAAGACATCTGGATCATGAAGATTGTGTTAGCTTGTGTCCCTCTGTCTTCTTACCTCACGACTTGAATCTCGGGATGAGATTCTTGTTTACTGGGGGTGAGTTGTCACAGTCCTAGCTCAGCCCCTGTTGCCTTTGCTCGTTTCTCTTGTCATCATGTTTATAATATAAATAAACTTTAAATGGGGATTGATCAAACCCTATCACCTAAAATAAATCAACTAGGTTCAAATAAAATGTTTTTCAAAGAACCCAAAATGCATTTGAAAATGTTCATGATTTTTGTTAAAGGTGAAAACCTCTGCCAAAAATGATGCAAATATTTTCAGGCCATTTTGGATATTTGAATTAACTCATAAAGTATTTGAATTGGGGCATTTAATCGCTATACATATTAATAAATGCTCCATCAATTTTGAAAATAGCTAAGGGCCTCTGAGAAAATTCAGTTGTTGCCCATAATTAATTTCAGAATTTATAGAAATGATTTGGTGTTTTTACTAAATCAAAGACAAATTGCAAAAGTAGAAAACAGAAACAAATGGAAAGGTAGAAGACTTACCAGGTCCTTACCTGGCGCCCACCAACCGGCCCAGCACCCTAGCTGACCGGCCCAGCCCAGCAGGCCCAGTTGCCAGTCGTCCCCAACCTCCTGCCAGTGGGCAGGAGGGCGCGTGCCGTCGTGCGCTGGCCACGCATCGGGCCACCTCCTGCTTCCCGCCGCTTCCTCGATGCCCTGGGGGCGCCACGCAGACCCTTGGACCCCTCGACCGCTCCCCTCTCTCCCTGCCTCGTCTCTCTCCCTCTCTCTCCCGAACCCGAGCGCAGCCGTCGCCGCCGACGAGCATCGCCGTGGCCACAGCCACTGCCTCGCCTCGCCAACACGCTCAGAGGCTCCGCCTGGTCCCCCTCTTCCTCCTCGCCAAGCCACGCAAGCCGAGGATCACCATGCCGTCGTCTTCGAGCTCGTCACCACCGCATCTGCTCGCCGGACTTTGCCGGTCGATTCGCCGCCTCCGACGCTTCACCGAGCACGCTGGCCATCCCTACGTCACCACAGTGAGGCCCCGAGTCGTTTCCCCATTCTTCCCTGGTCGCTTTCGACCTCTAGGCCATAGCCCCATCTTGGCTGAGAACTCCACGCCGCCGGCGATGTCGCCACCGTGGCCACAACCACCGCAGCTCGTGCCCGAGCACACCATCGTGCTCAGCACGATCCCATGAGGCCGTAGACAACCGCAACGCCTCCTCCCGTGCTCTGTAGCGCTACCCCGAGGATGCCCGAGCTGCTGCCGTCGCTGAACCTCGTCGCCGGCCACCCCACCTCCAGCCGCCACCACCACTTGATGCATCCCTCCGCCAGCTCCCTGTAGATGCTCCCCGCGCACCAAATCGAGCCCTGCAGCGAAATCCCGACTCCCTCCGCCGCGGATTTGGTCACCGGCGGTTAAACGCCGGCAGCTGACGTGGCGACATCATTAGAGATAATGACGACCTAACTAACCCCCCTAGCTCACTGACACCTAGGGCCCATGCCTTAATTAACCTAGGTTTTATTTCTGTTTAGATTAAACTAACCCCCACGGGCCCCACTAGTCAGCCTCTGTTCCTGCCCTTATACACTGACGTGTGGACCCCTCACGTCAGGTTTGAGCCGGACCAGCCCTTGTTGACCTGCTGAGGTCAGCATGACGCAATGCTGACGCGGTAATGCTTTTTCTGGATTTATTCTTTTACAGAAAATTCCAGAAAATGGCCTAAACTTCTAAAATTCATAGAAATTCAACCATAACTCTAAATCAAACAAAATATATATGAAAAATGATCAGAAAAATCCAATCTATCAATCTGTACCGTTTTCATGCATGTTAGAACAACTTATAGCTACCTTTTAGGACAAATCATGTAAATGGCATTTGAATTTCCACCTATGGAGTTTGAATTTGAACCTTTGGTTCAAACCAACTTCATTTAATCTGGTTGCTAGTTGCATTAGCTCAATCAACAGCATATTTCCATGTCACATTCATGCATCATATTGTTGCATGGCATTGATTGTGTTTCTCCTTTGTTTGCCGGTGACTGTCCCCTCTCAGTAGACGACGTTCCGACGATTGTTCGATGACACTGATGAAGAACTATATTATCTTCAGAAGTGCCAGGCAAGCAAAACCCCCTTGTTCATTCCGATACAATCCCACTCTCTCGCTCCTGCTCTCTTTTACTGCATTAGGACAACATCAATTCAAATGTTACTTGCTGCGGTAGTTGAACCCCTTATCGTCTGCATGACCTGTCATTGCCGCATTAAATAGATGAAACCCACTAGCATGAGTAGGAGTTGTTTGAGCCCTGATGTGCCTACTCATTCATGCTGGCTTGTCATGCCTGCTACTGCTTAGAGTTGAGTTAGGTCTGATTCATCGGGGATGAATTGGAATGGTGATGAACATGTCCTACTGTGTGTGAGCTAAGTGTGTGAACACGATTTGGTAAAGGTAGCGGTGAGAGGCCATGTAGGAGTACATGGTGGGTTGTCTCATTGAAGCCGTCCTCAGGAACTGAGATCTATGATTATGATCCATGAAACAGCTACTACCATGCATTGGGCCCTGAAATATGACCCCGCTTGACTTCGTAATCACCCTACTGCTCTGTCCAGGAGTTGCAAGTAGTTTGTGGTGTTTGTAGTATGCTGGAGGCCGTGCGCAATGCTGACCCGAGGGGTGGGCTGTGATGCGGTAGGCACGTGGCACGGTGTACCGGGCACCCGTTTGGTGTCTCGGGAACCCTGCACACATCGTTCGGGGCCGTATGTGGAAACTTCGGCCGGACTCCCTGCGGATGGAACCTGAATAGGCGATAAACCTGGACTAGAGACTTGAGTGTTTAGGTAGGTCATGGTTTACACCCACGTCGGCTTTCGCTTGAAGTCTGCCGAGCACATGTTGTGTGCAGACGCTAAGTGCTGGAAACATGTCTGAAGAAGTACACCCCTGCAGGGTTAGCATCATCTATTCGAATAGCCGTGTCCGCGGTAAAGGACTTATGGGTTGCCTACAATAGTTCATACATAACTTGAAGTGGATACTCTAAAACTTGCAGGATAAGCGTGAGTGCTATGGATGGTGTTCTCGTAGGATGACGGGAGCAGATCCATAGTGGTGTATTGATATGGTGAATATGTGGACTCGTATGCGCCACCTCAAAAGAGTTATTTGTAGTCGTAGTTCAGGTTAGGCACTGAGTCAAAGCTGGTTTGCTGCAGTTAAACTCCACCACCCCCTTTGTTGATACTGATGCATATGTAGCTAGTTCTAATGTAAGTCTTGCTGGGTACATTTGTACTCACGTTTGCCTATTTTATGTTTTGCAGAGAGACGTCAGTCTCGCTAGTAGTTCCATGTGGACTTCGACATTTAGCTTGATACCTCAGCTAAGATCTTGTGCCCTCGGCATGATCTGGTAGATAGTCAGGCTTCTCAGCCTTTTTCATTTGTAGGTGTCTGTACTCAGACATGTTAAGCTTCCGCATGTGCTTTGACTTGTATGCTCTGAATGTTGGGTCATGAAACCCATGTTTGTGATATCTCGCTCCTCTGAGCCTAATGAATAAATACTTGAGTCGTAGAGTTATGTTGTGATGCCATGTTGTATTTGCACATATCGAGCATATTGTGTGTATGATTGAAATGCTTGGTATGTGTAGGATCCGACAATCTAGTTGTTTATCTTTGGTAGCCTCTCATATGGGGAAATGTAGTCTAGTGCCTCCTTGAGCCATAGTAGTCCGCTACAGCCTGGTTCACCGAAGTCCTGCTAGCCCAGCACTACTGCTCAGGACACTTGACTGGCCGGCATGTGTTTCACTTTGTTCCTGTGTCTGTCCCTTCGTGGAAATGTCACGCGATGACATCCCGAGTCCTTCCTAGCCTGCTACAGCCCGGGTTCCCGGAGTCTTGTTAGCCCAGTGCTACAGCCCGGATTCACACGCTGCTGACTGACATGTTCGATGTTGATTCATGTATGCCTGTCCCCATAGGTTAGTGCCGCTTTGGGTTTATGACTAGCCATGTCGGCCCGGGTTCTCTGTCATATGGATGCTAGTGACACTATCATATACGTGAGGCCACACTACAAGAAATATGTCAACTTGTGACCACCACTATTGGTCACTGAAAGGTCACAAATTTCCATTTGCGACCTTTTTGTGACCCAAAACAGAAGGTCAAAAGCTGGCGGTCGTAAACTGACTATAGCGACCTTTCTTCTAGAATGGTCGAAGACGTTTATGACCAAAAATGTCCACTGTGGCGTTTTGGTCACTAGCAAGCTCCCCAGGCCACATAGGCATCCAGCGTGGCAAGCTGATGTGGCACAAGATTCAGCCCGGTCCAATTCAGTTTTCTACATGGGCCTTGCCCATTAATTCAGCCTTTCTATATTTTTTCTGTCAATTTTTGGTCGACTTCATGGGCCTGGCCCAACATTGCTGTCTTTTTTATTATTGGGCCTTGGCCTTTTTGTCTAAATAATTTTAATTTCCTTTTTTTAGTAAATGGGTCCACCAGTCAGATGGGTCCCAGTTGTCAGGTTTGGGTCTGGTAAGTGAGTCCCATCTATCTGGCTCATATTCTTCATATTTCAACTAGTATTTAACTTGGCAGAAAAAAGCACACATGATACTTCAAATAAGAGCAACCAGATCACGTTGCCAATACATATGACCATGTATAATACAGTACTTTACAAGATCTACATGTGTAACGAGCTCTACAAGTGTGATACAATACTGCTTTACAAGAAAATGACGACATGCCGGACTCGCTGGACAACCATAGTGAAGGCTGGGAACAAACAAAACGGCAACATGGCTTCCTCTGTCAAGGCCGCCGGTGCTGCTCCTTCCCCGCCGCCACCGCACAGGTGAATTTCCTGCACAAGTGAAATTGGACTGAATCTATAAACTTGTTTATACTCCTGGACTGTGTTTGGAACGAATTTAGAGTACAAGGAAACCAAAACAATATCTGGACTGTGTTTGGACTAAATTTGGAGTACTCCTGGACTGAATTTGGACTGAATTTAACTGAAACAATGATCAAGTCAATGAATAGTACACAAAACAGGATAGTCCAAAACCATATGTGACGGACCGTACCCCAAAAATAAAGGACTTGGGTGGGTGCTGCAAGCAGAACCAAAATAGTTACATATATCCCTAAGTATTGTTATATGTTAAAAAACTGCCAACATGACCTGTTAGGCTATTCCATTGTTTTCCAATTGGTTTCAACAAAGTGCTGTGATGTATGTGTCTTAACATAACTCCTAAGAAATGTTCACAACCTGAATTAACTACACTTTTTCTCATTGAAGTGAACACAGCAGCAGTTTAATCAACAAAACCATACTTTACTATAGAATGTATCTTCTGAATGCATAACAGGATATGTAGAGAGAGAGAGAGATCGCCTTGGCAACAACAGATGGTGCGCATCCTCGCCGGACCGGAGAAGCTTGTCCCTGGCCCTCCCCACGGGATGGTACCAAACTGCACACACAACAAGCAAGAGAGCACGCATCAGATCATATGAGAAAATGAACAAAAAATAGAGAGCACGCAAATTTTAAGCTCTGTTTACTGCAAAAATCAAGCATAGGCAGTAGTGCTGCTAGTGTTTCTTTCTGTTGGTTGTGTTGGACATGCAACTCAATTTCTGTTTGTTTCAGACTAGCAGACCAACATGGTATCCATCTAAAGTCTATAGATTGATGGAACCACATAACGTAAGCAGGAAAGCAGCAAAGTAGATCTGCCCACTATCCGCCTAAGCAAACACAGAAGTACAATGCTTGAGATACATGTATGCACCAAGAGAAACAGGCAGTGTGAACAATAACTCTGGGAGTAAAAAGAACATAAATAATACAACAATCTCTGAACACCTAGGTAGTAACTAGAATGGCTGCTTGCTGTTCATAGTAACTAGAATAGTTACAAACACGGGACAGTGTGCATGCATGAGCAGGTGCAGGACCGAATGAACCATGGCGGCAGCAGCAGTGATTATGGGTGTTGAAGGGAAGGCAGAGTGGGAAGATGCAACAGTGATTACCAGGAAGTTGTGGTAGACGAACGCCCTGGGCTCCCACGAGATGACCTCCATCCACTGTGCACCGCGCTTGCCCAGCCCCTCGCTGCACCCACCCACGAGAATATGGTATGCAAGATGCCTACAACACATTCATACATGACAATCATTAGGAACATAGTAAAGAGAACTACACTAAAAAGAAAAGCAGACACGTTTGTTATAACTGGTCCGTTTGAAGACTAATTGTAGAAAGGAATGCAAGCAATTGCTTCAGTTTTTCTTTTCGCACAAGTGCAAATGTCAACATGAAACAAGGAGCTCAAGGAATTAATCCCCAACACATCAGTACGGCAGTTGCAACTAATCAGACCACGGCATAAATAACGGGCCATGATATACTAGTAAATTGAACTACTACTGCTACTACTCAGTACATCAGTATCAAAGAGTGGACTTCGGCTACCATATATACATGTACTAATAAACTACTGTACTAGTAAAAGAGGGAACACAAAAGGCAAAAATTGGAATAGCAGAGCAGAAGCATGGAAGAGGGACAGTTGATCTCTTGGCTAACAGTTAATAGCTAAAATCCTCTGGGCTATGACTTCAACCAGGACAGTTGATCTCTTGGCTAACAACTAACAACAAAGAAGTGCCCATACAGCCAATTTACTGCCCTATAATGATTATAAGAACTAGAAATAAAAGATATATCATAGTACTGAACAGTTGAGCAGTTGCAGATCCATCTAATCATGTGGAAAGTCAGTGAGCAGTTGCAGATCCACCATTGCCACCATCTAGTCACGAGGATTGGAGTCCTCCTCAGTCTTGACACTGAGCTTTTGCTTCCCCATGACCCGCAGATAGGTCACCAACGTAAACCATTTGAAATGATTAAACAAGTGCACTGGAAGCAATCTAGATCAACATACAAACATCCATCTTCAGCAACACTTGAAGCGTAACTACTAAAACAATTATGAACCTGAGATAAGTCGAAGAATCTTACAAGGATAAAATAAGTTACATAAATTCATCAAAATAAAACACTACATCTCTGTTTCTAAACCAGAGAGCCAAGAAAGAACTATAACAGATGTAGTTCTCTGCCTCAACATGCTATAATAATATTATCTCTGTTGATCTATGTCCATCTGGGTTAACATGAAATGTAAAAAAATTGAATGAGCCAACTTGGTACATCATTACAAATGATTACTTGCTAAGAGAAACAAGTCAGAAAACAAAGCTGCATATAACCACCTAAATATTATGGTCAAGTACTAATTATCAAACTGGCATATCCACTTGTCTACTACTCCCTATGTAATCAAATGCAAGACATTTTAGGCCACTTCACATATTTAGTAGTTTGTAAGTAGAAGAATAGAAATTTGAAGAAAAAATGGTGGATACGCACTGAGATCACGACACATAACAGGTGTTAAAATCAATGGAAAGCAAATGTATTTTGGAGATGGTACCATCCCTCTCTCAGAATAATCAGAGCCCAAAATTCCACATGCTGATCGATTGATATGCCAAACAGGGGAATCGACTGAGGGGCTCACCGCGGTGCGGATGACGAGCTCGGGGAGGCCGGAGACATCGGAGCAGCGAGGGCAACGCGGATCGACGGGGGAAGGCGCGCGGCGGCCGACGGGGAAGAAGCTCGGATCCCGCAATGTGGGGGCGCCTAGCTTGAACTGGTGGCCGTAGTCGATGCAGAGGGGAGCTGCGGAGCTCGTGGACACCTTCCCATGTCGCGGATCCGGTGATGTGGTGGGTGAGGAGGTGCGGATCGACGAGATCCCCCATCATCATCACCCTTCTCGAGGTTCTTGACGCTTGGGTGATGCGGATGCGGTGCTGCGCCTCCTGCGGGTGACACAGATGTGGTGCTGCGCATCCTGCGGGCCCTTGAAGCCGGCCTTGCCGGCCTTCATCAACGGCGGGCCCTTGGAGGGGAGGGGACCTCTAGCCAGGGAGGGGAGGCGAGGTGGCCCCGGCGGCGGAGTGGATGCAGTCGCCAGCGGGAGGAGGTGGCCGTGGAGGAGGTGGTCGCCGCGGTCGAATGGATCTGGGGCGCTGGTTGTGGAGTAGAGGGCGACGGGGGCAGTGGGGGCGGCGGGTCATTGATGGTGGTGGTGGGGCGGCGGTAGATCGAGATCGGGGAGGGGGCGGCGGCAGATCGAGATCGGGGAGGGGGTGGCAGCGAGGAGATGGGGACGAGGGAGGAAGGGGGGTGACGGGGGGATCTGAGCTAGGGTTTGGCCTGCGGGTGGGGGTATCTCCTTATCTTTTCTTTTCTTTTTTCCTTTTTCTGTAGATAGATGGATGGATGGATGTGGGATGGAGATATGGATAGATGGATGGATGGACGCCATGTCATCGATCCGTGGACAGAGTTACGATTGGTTCAGAAAATCAACGATGTAAAATAGTTTTAAATTACTAAAAATAGAGGGATTTTATGAAGTAGCTATCAAAAATATTTTGCAAAAGGGCACCACACAAACTTTCACTAGAGTTAGACCACATTTTATGGATTAGGACCAATTTGTATGCATTTTTCATATTTCTAGCTATTTTTAATCATTTTTTGAGTGGCGAAAATGTTTTTTTTGTGAAGAACCAACGAAATAATTGTTGCAAAATTGGATCTCATATTGTGCACAAGGGTGCATTTTGGAATGGCAAACAATGTTGCCTAAGGAAGTTTTCATTTTCTTTGGATGAAAAAACCATTTTCCATTTTTCGAGTGCCCAAAAGGAGGTTTTTTTTGTGAAGGACCTCCCAAATAATTGTTGGAAAATTGGACCAAATCATTTTTCTAAAATACTAGGCCATATTTAATGCACAATTGACAAAATGGTTGGGTGTAAAAAGTTTTGATCCACCTCTGGTGAAAAAGACAAATTCCCGCTGATTCAGTTGGCAGCGGGTCAAATTTGAACTGTAGCTACCTCGTAGTTTGCTCTTCATTTTTTACAAAAATCAGTTCTAGGTACATAAGTACCTATTTAATCAGAGAAACACCAAAAAAAATTCCAAGATTCAACCACTAGCTAGGAACGGTCATTCCCGCCATTTTGACCGCATTTCGAAACGGGCATAAAAAATTCATAAAAAATCAAACAATTGGGAAACCTTCGCATTGTGTCATTATATGTGGCCAAGTTCCCAGGAAAAATAACAAACTTGTAATACAGAAATTATTTTTAAAAAGTGTTCTCAGAAACGAGCTATCACGTGTGGAGATCATTGGCTTTCAAGCCAAATGATCAATCTTATGGCCACATCCATGGCATAGTTTGTTCAAAGGATCTCATATTGTGCACAAGGGTGCATTTTGGAATGGCAAACAATGTTGCCTAAGGAAGTTTTCATTTTCTTTGGACGAAAAAACCATTTTCCATTTTTCGAGTGCCTGAAAGAGGTTTTTTGGTGAAGGGCCTCACAAATAATTGTTGAAAAATTGGAACAAATAATTTTTCTAAAATACTAGGCCATAGTTAATGCACAATAGACAAAATGGTTGGGTGTAAAAAGTTTTGATCCACCTCTGGTGAAAAAGACAAATTCCCGCCGATTCAGTTGGAAGCGGGTCGAATTTGAACTGCAGGTGCCTCATAGTTTGCTATTTATTTTTTCCAAAAATCATTTGTAGGTACATCAGTACCTATTTAATCAGAGAAACACCAAAAAAATTCCAAGATTCAACCACTAGCTAGGAACGGCCATTCCCGCCGTTTTGACCGCATTTCGAAACGGGCATTAAAAATTCATAAAAAATCAAACAATTGGGAAACCTTCGCGTTGTGTTATTATATGTGGCCAAGTTCCCAGGAAAAATAACAAACTTGTAATACAGAAATTATTTTTAAAACGTGTTCTCACAAACGAGCTATCACGTGTGGAGATCATTGGCTTTCAAGCCAAATGATCAATCTCATGGCCACATCCATGGCATAGTTTGTTCAAAGGATCTCATATTATGCACAAGGGTGCATTTTGGAATGGCAAACAATGTTGCCTAAGGTAGTTTTCATTTTATTTGGACGAAAAAAGCATTTTCCATTTTTCGAGTGCCCAAAAGGAGGTTTTTTTGTGAAGGACCTTCCAAATAATTGTTGCAAAATTGGACCAAATCATTTTTCGAAAATACTAGGCCATATTTAATGCACAATTGACAAAATGGTTGGGTGTCAAAAGATTTGATCCACCTCTGGTGAAAAAGACAAATTCCCGCCGATTCAGTTGGAAGCGGGTCAAATTTGAACTGCAGGTGCCTCATAGTTTGCTATTTTTTTCCAAAAATCATTTCTAGGTACATAAGTACCTATTTAATCAGAGAAACACCAAAAAAATTCGAAGATTCAACCACTAGCTAGGAACGGTCATTCCCGCCGTTTTGACCGCATTTCGAAACAGGCATAAAAAATTCAAAAAAATCAAACAATTGGGAAACCTTCGCATTGTTTCATTATATGTGGCCAAGTTCCTAGGAAAAATAACAAACTTGTAATACGGAAATTATTTTTAAAAAGTGTTCTCAGAAACGAGCTATCACGTGTGGAGATCATTGGCTTTCAAGCCAAATGATCAATCTTATGGCCACATCCTGTCGGGGTGGACGGCGTCCCCCGCGAGCACCTATGGGGCCGGAGCCCCTTTCGTTGTCCGGTGAGGGGGGCGGAGGGAGCACGGAGAGCAGATCGAGGCGAGCACACGGGCGGTTTACCCAGGTTCGGGCCACGATGGACGCGTAAAACCCTACTCCTGCTTGGTTGTATTGAACTGGGGAGCTCGGGAGCTTGGAGAGCTAGCTGCACCGAGCGTATGGCTGTCTGGATTCCGAATCTCCGAACCTCCGAACCCCCTCTACGTTGCACACGGGCCTCCTTTTATAGCGCAAAGGGGTCACCGACAGGTGTCAACGTAAGAGAAAGGGGGAAAAGTGTAAAAGGGGTGGAAGTTGTAACAGTGCGGGAACAGTGGCGCTACAGTGCGGCACAGTGTTATCATACCTACTTCTGACGGTAGGGGACAAGGGCATTAAATGCCCGTCACGGTCGCCTGGACAGCACCGAGGCGGACCGTTAGGTGCGCCACCGCTCGCCACGATGGTGGCTGCATGCCACCGCATACCCCAGGCTGCGCGGTGCCCCGCCACGTGCCCTTGGGGGAAGCCCCGGAGCGACGCGTGGGCGGGCGAGCTGGAGCGCAGTCCTGAGGTGGCAATTTGCCGCGGCAAGTGGCTTGCCGCGGGGGTCGTCTTCCTGTGCCTGATAGCTTGCCGGCTATCAGGCCTTGCCGGGGCGCATGGCGCGCCGTGGCGGGCTTCTCTTGTGGTGCCTGGGTTCGGCCTTCCCGACAAGCTCCTCTTGTCGGGGTCTCGATCTTCTGTCTCTTATACTTTGTTCTTGGATGGTATTACATGGGCTCAGTCGTCCCGGCAAGCTCCTCTTGCCGGGGTCTTGTCTTCTTGGCCCGGCAAGCTCCTCTTGCCGGGGGCCTTGTCTTGAATGCTTGGTCTTCTCTTGGCGCTTCCTGGGCGGGCCTCGCCGCAGGGTGCTACAACTGCCCGTGCACAAGTCTGGGGTACTAAGGTACCCCTACTTTAGTACACCGACAGGAGCCCCCGGGCCTGGGCCACACACGGTGCCGAGCGCTGTTGGGCCAGGCCCTAACAGTGCACGGGCACGCGTGGCCTTGGTCGCGCTGCTCCTTAACTCCGCATCCGTCGCACCTTCCCCAGGCGGCGCGCGCTTATCGCGGCGTCGTGGGGGCGAAACGCCCGTTCCCTCTTTAAGTGGAGGGAGGTGCGGAGGCGCGGCTCGATAAATGAACGGGGGTGAGGCGCGGCTTTCGAGGCGTCCGTTGGGCGTTTCGCCGAGAAGATCCAGGAGCTTGACGCCGCCAAGAACTCCAACTCCACTCTGGAACTGAAATTGGAGGCGCTCGGCAAGGCGCTGGACAACGCTAAGGAGCGGGAAGCGGCTTTACGGAAGGAGGTCGACGGCAACGAGGAGCTGCTGAGGCGCGCCGCCGTTTCCCAGAACACCTTCAGGGATACGGTGGAGCGGTGGACCGAGGGCCTCGTCGACATCGCCGCCACCATCGACAAGGAGCTGACGCTGCTGGGGATCGAGGGCCACCAGTCCCTCACCGACGAGGACGTCGTGCCCAGCGCCAAGCTCACTTCCTTCTTCCAGGGGGTGGTGCAGGCGCTCCAGCACCTCCGAACGTCGCTTCCGAAGGAGCTGGCCGGCGAGACGCGGGAGGCCATCTCCGGGGCCCTCGAGAGGGTGCTGGTGAAGATCGTTTTCCGCAACCCCGACATCAGGCTTACCAACGTCCTCAGGCCCTTGCCGGAGAACGCAGACCTGACGGGGATCCAGGCCCTCATCGCCCCTATCGTCAAGAAGGCGGCCGGGGTCAAGAGGATCGAGGGCGACCGCGTGGACTAGGCCGCCTGCCCCTTTCTTTTATCTCCTTTCCCTGCCGCTGTTAAATATGCCATGAAAACGGCTGGTTAGAGCAGCAGTAAGGCATTTTGTAATATAACTTTTTATCTTAGGCAATGCATCGCACTGTTATCTCCTCTACTTGACCGGCGCCTTGTTTGTTTCCGCCCTACGTTTTCGGGGACTTGCCGGCGTAGGCCTCCGCCTTGCCACGGGCGCCGAGTGCGGGACGTCAGCGACCCGCTGGCGGGGCTACCACCGGCAAGAAACCTCGCCGCGGCTGGTTGCCGCTCACTCAGATTGTTGAGCAGGCTCAAGGAAAAGTAAGAGGTGCGACTGCGGTCGCAGCACGCTTAGGGTGCCGGGCGAGCTCGAAACAAAGTGAGGACGCTACTCGGGGTGTAGCACACTCAAGTCGTTGAGCGGACTCGAAACGAAATGAGGGCGCAACCAGTCTCGTGCCGGTCCTTCCGCGCTCAGGCCTCTCAACCAAGGCTCGGTCGTTCGAGGGAGATAACTCTTAAAAATTGATGGGGAAATTGCTCGAGCTCCGGCAACTTATCTTTTCTTATCGCTTGCCGCCCGGTAGGGTAAAACCTCCTTGGGCAGCATCCAGCCCATCCTGGGGGTAGGCAAAGGCGCAGGGCCTCACGACCCTCCGGAGCTAGGCATAGCTATGCTTGGGGATCCGCGCCCCTCTCTGCGCCAAGGATCACATGCAACTGCGGCAAGACTTGGGCAGAGAGGATGGTTGGCGGAACGGGTTCCGGCAACCGCGCTGGCAAGATTCCTCCCACGGTCGGCGTCAACTCGTTCGGCACCCCGGCGGACGAGGCGCGCCGGGGAACGAGGTCGCCTTTCTCGTGACTTCTGGCGCTAACTTCTGCGGCTACGGGAGCGGCGCAGAGTTCGCTGGAGGCGAATCGTTCGCCCAGCGGCCAGAAGGCGGTCCTCCTCAAGGAGCAGCTGCTTCTTGCCCAGTCTCTGCGCGAGTGGATACTCGAGGAGGGCCGCACACGAGCCCGTGGGAAAGAATGCCTCCGCAGCACGCGCTCCATCGCTCCCCTACCTGGCGCGCCAAAGATGTCGGGGTGGACGGCGTCCCCCGCGAGCACCTATGGGGCCGGAGCCCCTTTCGTTGTCCGGTGAGGGGGGCGGAGGGAGCACGGAGAGCAGATCGAGGCGAGCACACGGGCGGTTTACCCAGGTTCGGGCCGCGATGGACGCGTAAAACCCTACTCCTGCTTGGTTGTATTGAACTGGGGAGCTCGGGAGCTTGGAGAGCTAGCTGCACCGAGCGTATGGCTGTCTGGATTCCGAATCTCCGAACCTCCGAACCCCCTCTACGTTGCACACGGGCCTCCTTTTATAGCGCAAAGGGGTCACCGACAGGTGTCAACGTAAGAGAAAGGGGGAAAAGTGTAAAAGGGGTGGAAGTTGTAACAGTGCGGGAACAGTGGCGCTACAGTGCGGCACAGTGTTATCATACCTACTTCTGACGGTAGGGGACAAGGGCATTAAATGCCCGTCACGGTCGCCTGGACAGCACCGAGGCGGACCGTTAGGTGCGCCACCGCTCGCCACGATGGTGGCTGCATGCCACCGCATACCCCAGGCTGCGCGGTGCCCCGCCACGTGCCCTTGGGGGAAGCCCCGGAGCGACGCGTGGGCGGGCGAGCTGGAGCGCAGTCCTGAGGTGGCGATTTGCCGCGGCAAGTGGCTTGCCGCGGGGGTCGTCTTCCTGTGCCTGATAGCTTGCCGGCTATCAGGCCTTGCCGGGGCGCATGGCGCGCCGTGGCGGGCTTCTCTTGTGGTGCCTGGGTTCGGCCTTCCCGACAAGCTCCTCTTGTCGGGGTCTCGATCTTCTGTCTCTTATACTTTGTTCTTGGATGGTATTACATGGGCTCAGTCGTCCCGGCAAGCTCCTCTTGCCGGGGTCTTGTCTTCTTGGCCCGGCAAGCTCCTCTTGCCGGGGGCCTTGTCTTGAATGCTTGGTCTTCTCTTGGCGCTTCCTGGGCGGGCCTCGCCGCAGGGTGCTACAACTGCCCATGCACAAGTCTGGGGTACTAAGGTACCCCTACTTTAGTACACCAACACATCCATGGCATAGTTTGTTCAAAGGATCTCATATTGTGCACAAGGGTGCATTTTGGAATGGCAAACAATGTTGCGTAAGGAATTTTTCATTTTCTTTGGACGAAAAAACCATTTTCCATTTTTCGAGTGCCCGAAAGAGGTTTTTTGGTGAAGGACCTCCCAAATAATTGTTGCAAAATTGGACCAAATCATTTTTCTAAAATACTAGGCCATAGTTAATGCACAATTGACAAAATGTTTGGGTGTAAAAAGTTTTGATCCACCTCTGGTGAAAAAGACAAATTCCCGCCGATTCAGTTGGAAGCGGGTCGAATTTGAACTGCAGGTGCCTCATAGTTTGCTCTTTATTTTTTCCAAAAATCATTTCTAGGTACATAAGTACCTATTTAATCAGAGAAACACCAAAAAAAATTCCAAGATTCAACCACTAGCTAGGAACGGTCATTCCCGCTGTTTTGACCGCATTTCGAAACGGGCATAAAAAATTCATAAAAAATCAAACAATTGGGAAACCTTCGCATTGTGTCATTATATGTGGCCAAGTTCCCAGGAAAAATAACAAACTTGTAATACAGAAATTATTTTTAAAAAGTGTTCTCAGAAACGAGCTATCACGTGTGGAGATCATTGGCTTTCAAGCCAAATGATCAATCTTATGGCCACATCCATGGCATAGTTTGTTCAAAGGATCTCATATTGTGCACAAGGGTGCATTTTGGAATGGAAAACAATGTTGCCTAAGGAAGTTTTCATTTTCTTTGGATGAAAAAACCATTTTCCATTTTTCGAGTGCCCGAAAGGAGGTTTTTTTGTGAAGGACCTCCCAAATATTTGTTGCAAAATTGGCAAAATCATTTTTCTAAAATACTAGGCCATATTTAATGCACAATTGACAAAATGGTTGGGTGTCAAAGGATTTGATCCACATCTGGTGAAAAAGACAAATTAGCGCTGATTCAGCTGGAAGCGGGTCAAATTTGAACTGTAGCTACCTCGTAGTTTGCTCTTCATTTTTTACAAAAATCAGTTCTAGGTATATAAGTATATAGTTAATCAGAGAAACACCAAAAAAATTCCAAGATTCAACCACTAGCTAGGAACGGTCATTCCCGCCGTTTTTACCGCATTTCGAAACGGGCATAAAAAATTCAAAAAAAATCAAACAATTGGGAAACATTTGCATTGTGTTATTATATGTGGCCAAGTTCCTAGGAAAAATAACAAACTTGTAATACAGAAATTATTTTTAAAAAGTGTTCTCAGAAACGAGCTATCACGTGTGGAGATCTTTGGCTTTCAAGCCAAATGATCAATCTTATGGCCACATCCATGGCATAGTTTGTTCAAAGGGTCTCATATTGTGCACAAGGGTGCATTTTGGAATGGCAAACAATGTTGCCTAAGGAAGTTTTCATTTTCTTTGGACGAAAAAACCATTTCCCATTTTTCGAGTGCCCGAAAGGAGGTTTTTTTGTGAAGGACCTCCCAAATAATTGTTGCAAAATTGGACCAAACATTTTTCTAAAATACTAGGCCATATTTAATGCACAATTGACAAAATGGTTGGGTGTCAAAAGATTTGATCCACCTCTGGTGAAAAAGACAAATTCCCGCCAATTTAGTTGGAAGCGGGTCAAATTTGAACTGCAGGTGCCTCATAGTTTGCTATTTATTTTTTCCAAAAATCATTTCTAGGTACATAAGTACCTATTTAATCAGAGAAACACCAAAAAAATTCCAAGATTCAACCACTAGCTAGGAACGGTCATTCCCGCCGTTTTGTCCGCATTTCGAAACGGGCATAAAAAATTCAAAAAAATCAAATCATTGGGAAACCTTCGCATTGTGTCATTATATGTGGCCAAGTTCCCAGGAAAAATAACAAACTTGTAATATGGAAATTATCTTTAAAAAGTGTTCTCAGAAACGAGCAATCACGTGTGGAGATCATTGGCTTTCAAGCCAAATGAACAATCTTATGGCCACATCCATGGCGTAGTTTGTTCAAAGTGTCTCATATTATGCACAAGGGTGCATTTTGGAATGGCAAACTATGTTGCCTGAGGAAGTTTTCATTTTCTTTGGACGAAAAAACCATTTTCCATTTTTCGAGTGCCCGAAAGAGGTTTTTTTGTGAAGGACCTCCCAAATAATTGTTGCAAAATTGGACCAAATCATTTTTATAAAATACTAGGCCATATTTAATGCACAATTGACAAAATGGTTGGGTGTAAAAAGTTTTGATCCACCTCTGGTGAAGAAGACAAATTCCCGCCGATTCAGTTGGAAGCGGGTCGAATTTGAACTGCAGGTGCCTCATAGTTTGCTATTTATTTTTTTTCCAAAAATCATTTCTAGGTACATCAGTACCTATTTAATCAAAGAAACACCAAAAAAATTCCAAGATTCAACCACTAGCTAGGAACGGTCATTCCCGCCGTTTTGACCGCATTTCGAAACGGGCATAAAAAATTCATAAAAAATCAAACAATTGGGAAACCTTCGCATTGTGTCATTATATGTGGCCAAGTTCCCAGGAAAAATAACAAACTTGTAATACAGAAATTATTTTTAAAAAGTGTTCTTAGAAACGAGCTATCACGTGTGGAGATCATTGGCTTTCAAGCAAAATGATCAATCTTATGGCCACATCCATGGCATAGTTTGTTCAAAGGATCTCATATTGTGCACAAGGGTGCATTTTCGAATGGCAAACAATGTTGCCTAAGGAAGTTTTCATTTTCTTTGGACGAAAAAACCATTTTCCATTTTTCGAGTGCCCGAAAGGAGGTTTTTTTGTGAAGGACCTCCCAAATAATTGTTGCAAAATTGGACCAAATCATTTTTCTAAAATACTAGCCATATTTAATGCACAATTGACAAAATGGTTGGGTGTCAAAAGATTGGATCCACCTCTGGTGAAAAAGACAAATTCCCGCCAATTTAGTTGGAAGCGGGTCAAATTTGAACTGCAGGTGCCTCATAGTTTGCTATTTATTTTTTCCAAAAATCATTTCTAGGTACATAAGTACCTATTTAATCAGAGAAACACCAAAAAAATTCCAAGATTCAACCACTAGCTAGGAACGCTCATTCCCGCCGTTTTGTCCGCATTTCGAAACGGGCATAAAAAATTCAAAAAAATCAAATCATTGGGAAACTTCGCATTGTGTCATTATATGTGGCCAAGTTCCCAGGAAAAATAACAAACTTGTAATACGGAAATTATCTTTAAAAAGTGTTCTCAGAAACGAGCTATCACGTGTGGAGATCATTGGCTTTCAAGCCAAATGATCAATCTTATGGCCACATCCATGGCATAGTTTGTTCAAAGGGTCTCATATTGTGCACAAGGGTGCATTTTGGAATGGCAAACAATGTTGCCTCAGGAATTTTTCGTTTTCTTTGGACGAAAAAACCATTTTCCATTTTTCGAGTGCCCGAAAGATGTTTTTTTGTGAAGGACCTCCCAAATAATTGTTGCAAAATTGGACAAATCATTTTTCTAAAATACTAGGCCATATTTAATGCACAATTGACAAAATGGTTGGGTGTAAAAAGTTTTGATCCACCTCTGGTGAAGAAGACAAATTCCCGCCGATTCAGTTGGAAGCGGGTCAAATTTGAACTGCAGGTGCCTCATAGTTTCCTATTTATCTTTTACAAAAATCATTTCTAGGTACATAAGTACCTATTTAATCAGACAAACACCAAAAAAAATTCCAAGATTCAACCACTAGCTAGGAACGGTCATTCCCGCCGTTTTGACCGCATTTCGAAACGGGCATAAAAAATTCAAAAAAAAATCAAACAATTGGGAAACATTCGCATTGTGTCATTATATGTGGCCAAGTTCCTAGGAAAAATAACAAATTTGTAATACGGAAATTATTTTTAAAAAGTGTTCTCAGAAACGAGCTATCACGTGTGGAGATCACTGGCTTTCAAGCCAAATGATCAATCTTATGGCCACATCCATGGCATAGTTTGTTCAAAGGATCTCATATTGTGCACAAGGGTGCATTTTGGAATGGCAAACAATGTTGCCTAAGGAAGTTTTCATTTTCTTTGGATGAAAAAACCATTTTCCATTTTTCGAGTGCCCGAAAGGAGGTTTTCTTGTGAAGGACCTCCCAAATAATTGTTGCAAAATTGGACCAAATCATTTTTCTAAAATACTAGGCCATATTTAATGCACAATTGACAAAATGGTTGGGTGTCAAAAGATTTGATCCACCTCTGGTGAAAAAGACAAATTCCCGCTGATTCAGTTGGCAGCGGGTCAAATTTGAACTGTAGCTACCTCGTAGTTTGCTCTTCATTTTTTACAAAAATCAGTTCTAGGTACATAAGTACCTATTTAATCAGAGAAACACCAAAAAAAATTCCAAGATTCAACCACTAGCTAGGAACGGTCATTCCCGCCGTTTTGACCGCATTTCGAAACGGGCATAAAAAATTCATAAAAAATCAAACAATTGGGAAACCTTCGCATTGTGTCATTATATGTGGCCAAGTTCCCAGGAAAAATCACAAACTTGTAATACGGAAATTATTTTTAAAAAGTGTTCTCAGAAACGAGCTATCACGTGTGGAGATCACTGGCTTTCAAGCCAAATGATCAATCTTATGGCCACATCCATGGCACAGTTTGTTCAAAGGATCTCATATTGTGCACAAGGGTGCATTTTGGAATGGCAAACAATGTTGCCTAAGGAAGTTTTCATTTTCTTTGGATGAAAAAACCAATTTCCGTTTTTCGAGTGCCCGAAAGGAGGTTTTTTTGTGAAGCACCTCCCAAATATTTGTTGCAAAATTGGACAAAATCATTTTTCTAAAATACTAGGCCATATTTAATGCATAATTGACAAAATGGTTGGGTGTCAAAGGATTTGATCCACCTCTGGTGAAAAAGACAAATTCCCGCTGATTCAGCTGGAAGCGGGTCAAATTTGAACTGTAGCTACCTCGTAGTTTGCTCTTCATTTTTGACAAAAATCAGTTCTAGGTATATAAGTATATATTTAATCAGAGAAACACCAAAAAAAATTCCAAGATTCAACCACTAGCTAGGAACGGTCATACCCGCCGTTTTGACCGCATTTCGAAACGGGCATAAAAAATTCAAAAAACAATCAAACAATTGGGAAACATTTGCATTGTGTTATTATATGTGGCCAAGTTCCTAGGAAAAATAACAAACTTGTAATACGGAAATTATTTTTAAAAAGTGTTCTCAGAAACGAGCTATCACGTGTGGAGATCATTGGCTTTCAAGCCAAATGATCAATCTTATGGCCACATCCATGGCATAGTTTGTTCAAAGGGTCTCATATTGTGCACAAGGGTGCATTTTGGAATGGCAAACAATGTTGCCTAAGGAAGTTTTCATTTTCTTTGGACGAAAAAACCATTTTCCATTTTTCGAGTGCCCGAAAGAGGTTTTTTTTGTGAAGGACCTCCCAAATAATTGTTGCAAAATTGGACCAAATCATTTTTCTAAAATACTAGGCCATATTTAATGCACAATTGACAAAATGGTTGGGTGTAAAAATTTTTGATCCACCTCTAGTGAAGAAGACAAATTCCCGCCGATTCAATTGGAAGCGGGTCAAATTTGAACTGCAGGTGCCTCATAGTTTGCTATTTATTTTTTTCCAAAAATCATTTCTAGGTACATCAGTACCTATTTAATCAGAGAAACACCAAAAAAAATTCCAAGATTGATCCACTAGCTAGGAACGGTCATTCCCGCCGTTTTGACCGCATTTCGAAACGGGCATAAAAAATTCATAAAAAATCAAACAATTGGGAAACCTTCGCATTGTGTCATTATATGTGGCCAAGTTCCCAGGAAAAATAACAAACTTGTAATACAGAAATTATTTTTAAAAAGTGTTCTTAGAAACGAGCTATCACGTGTGGAGATCATTGGCTTTCAAGCAAAATGATCAATCTTATGGCCACATCCATGGCATAGTTTGTTCAAAGGATCTCATATTGTGCACAAGGGTGCATTTTGGAATGGCAAAGAATGTTGCCTAAGGAAGTTTTCATTTTCTTTGGACGAAAAAACCATTTTCCATTTTTCGAGTGCCCGAAAGGAGGTTTTTTTGTGAAGGACCTCCCAAATAATTGTTGCAAAATTGGACCAAACATTTTTCTAAAATACTAGGCCATATTTAATGCACAATTGACAAAATGGTTGGGTGTAAAAAGTTTTGATCCACCTCTGGTGAAGAAGACAAATTCCCGCCGATTCAGTTGGAAGCGGGTCGAATTTGAACTGCAGGTGCCTCATAGTTTGCTATTTATTTTTTTTCCAAAAATCATTTCTAGGTACATCAGTACCTATTTAATCAAAGAAACACCAAAAAAATTCCAAGATTCAACCACTAGCTAGGAACGGTCATTCCCGCCGTTTTGACCGCATTTCGAAACGGGCATAAAAAATTCATAAAAAATCAAACAATTGGGAAACCTTCGCATTGTGTCATTATATGTGGCCAAGTTCCCAGGAAAAATAACAAACTTGTAATACAGAAATTATTTTTAAAAAGTGTTCTTAGAAACGAGCTATCACGTGTGGAGATCATTGGCTTTCAAGCAAAATGATCAATCTTATGGCCACATCCATGGCATAGTTTGTTCAAAGGATCTCATATTGTGCACAAGGGTGCATTTTCGAATGGCAAACAATGTTGCCTAAGGAAGTTTTCATTTTCTTTGGACGAAAAAACCATTTTCCATTTTTCGAGTGCCCGAAAGGAGGTTTTTTTGTGAAGGACCTCCCAAATAATTGTTGCAAAATTGGACCAAATCATTTTTCTAAAATACTAGCCATATTTAATGCACAATTGACAAAATGGTTGGGTGTCAAAAGATTGGATCCACCTCTGGTGAAAAAGACAAATTCCCGCCAATTTAGTTGGAAGCGGGTCAAATTTGAACTGCAGGTGCCTCATAGTTTGCTATTTATTTTTTCCAAAAATCATTTCTAGGTACATAAGTACCTATTTAATCAGAGAAACACCAAAAAAATTCCAAGATTCAACCACTAGCTAGGAACGCTCATTCCCGCCGTTTTGTCCGCATTTCGAAACGGGCATAAAAAATTCAAAAAAATCAAATCATTGGGAAACTTCGCATTGTGTCATTATATGTGGCCAAGTTCCCAGGAAAAATAACAAACTTGTAATACGGAAATTATCTTTAAAAAGTGTTCTCAGAAACGAGCTATCACGTGTGGAGATCATTGGCTTTCAAGCCAAATGATCAATCTTATGGCCACATCCATGGCATAGTTTGTTCAAAGGGTCTCATATTGTGCACAAGGGTGCATTTTGGAATGGCAAACAATGTTGCCTAAGGAATTTTTCGTTTTCTTTGGACGAAAAAACCATTTTCCATTTTTCGAGTGCCCGAAAGATGTTTTTTTGTGAAGGACCTCCCAAATAATTGTTGCAAAATTGGACAAATCATTTTTCTAAAATACTAGGCCATATTTAATGCACAATTGACAAAATGGTTGGGTGTAAAAAGTTTTGATCCACCTCTGGTGAAGAAGACAAATTCCCGCCGATTCAGTTGGAAGCGGGTCAAATTTGAACTGCAGGTGCCTCATAGTTTCCTATTTATCTTTTACAAAAATCATTTCTAGGTACATAAGTACCTATTTAATCAGACAAACACCAAAAAAAATTCCAAGATTCAACCACTAGCTAGGAACGGTCATTCCCGCCGTTTTGACCGCATTTCGAAACGGGCATAAAAAATTCAAAAAAAATCAAACAATTGGGAAACATTCGCATTGTGTCATTATATGTGGCCAAGTTCCTAGGAAAAATAACAAATTTGTAATACGGAAATTATTTTTAAAAAGTGTTCTCAGAAACGAGCTATCACGTGTGGAGATCACTGGCTTTCAAGCCAAATGATCAATCTTATGGCCACATCCATGGCATAGTTTGTTCAAAGGATCTCATATTGTGCACAAGGGTGCATTTTGGAATGGCAAACAATGTTGCCTAAGGAAGTTTTCATTTTCTTTGGATGAAAAAACCATTTTCCATTTTTCGAGTGCCCGAAAGGAGGTTTTCTTGTGAAGGACCTCCCAAATAATTGTTGCAAAATTGGACCAAATCATTTTTCTAAAATACTAGGCCATATTTAATGCACAATTGACAAAATGGTTGGGTGTCAAAAGATTTGATCCACCTCTGGTGAAAAAGACAAATTCCCGCTGATTCAGTTGGCAGCGGGTCAAATTTGAACTGTAGCTACCTCGTAGTTTGCTCTTCATTTTTTACAAAAATCAGTTCTAGGTACATAAGTACCTATTTAATCAGAGAAACACCAAAAAAAATTCCAAGATTCAACCACTAGCTAGGAACGGTCATTCCCGCCGTTTTGACCGCATTTCGAAACGGGCATAAAAAATTCATAAAAAATCAAACAATTGGGAAACCTTCGCATTGTGTCATTATATGTGGCCAAGTTCCCAGGAAAAATCACAAACTTGTAATACGGAAATTATTTTTAAAAAGTGTTCTCAGAAACGAGCTATCACGTGTGGAGATCACTGGCTTTCAAGCCAAATGATCAATCTTATGGCCACATCCATGGCACAGTTTGTTCAAAGGATCTCATATTGTGCACAAGGGTGCATTTTGGAATGGCAAACAATGTTGCCTAAGGAAGTTTTCATTTTCTTTGGATGAAAAAACCAATTTCCGTTTTTCGAGTGCCCGAAAGGAGGTTTTTTTGTGAAGGACCTCCCAAATATTTGTTGCAAAATTGGACAAAATCATTTTTCTAAAATACTAGTCCATATTTAATGCATAATTGACAAAATGGTTGGGTGTCAAAGGATTTGATCCACCTCTGGTGAAAAAGACAAATTCCCGCTGATTCAGCTGGAAGCGGGTCAAATTTGAACTGTAGCTACCTCGTAGTTTGCTCTTCATTTTTGACAAAAATCAGTTCTAGGTATATAAGTATATATTTAATCAGAGAAACACCAAAAAAAATTCCAAGATTCAACCACTAGCTAGGAACGGTCATACCCGCCGTTTTGACCGCATTTCGAAACGGGCATAAAAAATTCAAAAAACAATCAAACAATTGGGAAACATTTGCATTGTGTTATTATATGTGGCCAAGTTCCTAGGAAAAATAACAAACTTGTAATACGGAAATTATTTTTAAAAAGTGTTCTCAGAAACGAGCTATCACGTGTGGAGATCATTGGCTTTCAAGCCAAATGATCAATCTTATGGCCACATCCATGGCATAGTTTGTTCAAAGGGTCTCATATTGTGCACAAGGGTGCATTTTGGAATGGCAAACAATGTTGCCTAAGGAAGTTTTCATTTTCTTTGGACGAAAAAACCATTTTCCATTTTTCGAGTGCCCGAAAGAGGTTTTTTTTGTGAAGGACCTCCCAAATAATTGTTGCAAAATTGGACCAAATCATTTTTCTAAAATACTAGGCCATATTTAATGCACAATTGACAAAATGGTTGGGTGTAAAAATTTTTGATCCACCTCTAGTGAAGAAGACAAATTCCCGCCGATTCAATTGGAAGCGGGTCAAATTTGAACTGCAGGTGCCTCATAGTTTGCTATTTATTTTTTTCCAAAAATCATTTCTAGGTACATCAGTACCTATTTAATCAGAGAAACACCAAAAAAAATTCCAAGATTGATCCACTAGCTAGGAACGGTCATTCCCGCCGTTTTGACCGCATTTCGAAACGGGCATAAAAAATTCATAAAAAATCAAACAATTGGGAAACCTTCGCATTGTGTCATTATATGTGGCCAAGTTCCCAGGAAAAATAACAAACTTGTAATACAGAAATTATTTTTAAAAAGTGTTCTTAGAAACGAGCTATCACGTGTGGAGATCATTGGCTTTCAAGCAAAATGATCAATCTTATGGCCACATCCATGGCATAGTTTGTTCAAAGGATCTCATATTGTGCACAAGGGTGCATTTTGGAATGGCAAAGAATGTTGCCTAAGGAAGTTTTCATTTTCTTTGGACGAAAAAACCATTTTCCATTTTTCGAGTGCCCGAAAGGAGGTTTTTTTGTGAAGGACCTCCCAAATAATTGTTGCAAAATTGGACCAAACATTTTTCTAAAATACTAGGCCATATTTAATGCACAATTGACAAAATGGTTGGGTGTCAAAAGATTTGATCCACCTCTGGTGAAAAAGACAAATTCCCGCCAATTCAGTTGGAAGCGGGTCAAATTTGAGCTGCAGGTGCCTCATAGTTTGCTATTTATTTTTTCCAAAAATCATCTCTAGGTACATAAGTACCTATTTAGTCAGAGAAACACCAAAAAAATTCCAAGATTCAACCACTAGCTAGGAACGGTCATTCCCGCCGTTGTGTCCGCATTTCGAAACGGGCATAAAAAATTCAAAAAAATCAAATCATTGGGAAACCTTCGCATTGTGTCATTATATGTGGCCAAGTTCCCAGGAAAAATAACAAACTTGTAATACGGAAATTATCTTTAAAAAGTGTTCTCAGAAACGAGCTATCACGTGTGGAGATCATTGGCTTTCAAGCCAAATGAACAATCTTATGGCCACATCCAGGGCGTAGTTTGTTCAAAGGGTCTCATATTGTGCACAAGGGTGCATTTTGGAATGGCAAAATATGTTGCCTAAGGAAGTTTTCATTTTCTTTGGACGAAAAAACCATTTTCCATTTTTCGAATGCCCGAAAGTGGTTTTTTGGTGAAGGACCTCCCAAATAATTGTTGCAAAATTGGACCAAATCATTTTTATAAAATACTAGGCCATATTTAATGCACAATTGACAAAATGGTTGGGTGTAAAAAGTTTTGATCCACCTCTGGTGAAGAAGACAAATTCCCGCCGATTCAGTTGGAAGCGGGTCGAATTTGAACTGCAGGTGCCTCATAGTTTGCTATTTGTTTTTTCCAAAAATCATTTCTAGGTACATAAGTACCTATTTAATCAGAGAAACACCAAAAAAAATTCCAAGATTCAACCACTAGCTAGGAACGGTCATTCCCGCCGTTTTGACCGCATTTCGAAATGGGCATAAAAAATTCAAAAAATCAAACAATTGGGAAACCTTCGCATTGTGTCATTATATGTGGCCAAGTTCCCAGGAAAAATAACAAACTTGTAATACGGAAATTATCTTTAAAAAGTGTTCTCAGAAACGAGCTATCACGTGTGGAGATCATTCGCTTTCAAGCCAAATGATCAATCTTATGGCCACATCCATGGCATAGTTTGTTCAAAGGGTCTCATATTGTGCACAAGGGTGCATTTTGGAATGGCAAACAATGTTGCCTAAGGAAGTTTTCATTTTCTTTGGACGAAAAAACCATTTTCCATTTTTCGAGTGCCCGAAAGATGTTTTTTTGTGTAGGACCTCCCAAATAATTGTTGCAAAATTGGAAAAATCATTTTTCTAAAATACTAGGCCATATTTAATGCACAATTGACAAAATGGTTGGGTGTAAAAAGTTTTGATCCACCTCTGGTGAAGAAGACAAATTCCCGCCGATTCAGTTGGAAGCGGGTCAAATTTGAACTGCAGGTGCCTCATAGTTTCCTATTTATCTTTTACAAAAATCATTTCTAGGTAAGTAAGTACCTATTTAATCAGAGAAACACCAAAAAAAATTCCAAGATTCAACCACTAGCTAGGAACGGTCATTCCCGCCGTTTTGACCGCATTTCGAAACGGGCATAAAAAATTCAAAAAAAATCAAACAATTGGGGAACATTCGCATTGTGTCATTATATGTGGCCAAGTTCCTAGGAAAAATAACAAACTTGTAATACGAAAATTATTTTTAAAAAGTGTTCTCAGAAACCAGCTATCACGTGTGGAGATCATTGGCTTTCAAGCCAAATGATCAATCTTATGGCCACATCCATGGCATAGTTTGTTCAAAGTATCTCATATTGTGCACAAGGGTGCATTTTGGAATGGCAAAGAATGTTGCCTAAGGAAGTTTTCATTTTCTTTGGACGAAAAAACCATTTTCCATTTTTCGAGTGCCCGAAAGGAGGTTTTTTTGTGAAGGACCTCCCAAATAATTGTTGCAAAATTGGACCAAACATTTTTCTAAAATACTAGGCCATATTTAATGCAAAATTGACAAAATGGTTGGGTGTCAAAAGATTTGATCCACCTCTGGTGAAAAAGACAAATTCCCGCCAATTCAGTTGGAAGCGGGTCAAATTTGAGCTGCAGGTGCCTCATAGTTTGCTATTTATTTTTTCCAAAAATCATTTCTAGGTACATAAGTACCTATTTAATCAGAGAAACACCAAAAACATTCCAAGATTCAACCACTAGCTAGGAACGGTCATTCCCGCCGTTGTGTCCGCATTTCGAAACGGGCATAAAAAATTCAAAAAAATCAAATCATTGGGAAACCTTCGCATTGTGTCATTATATGTGGCCAAGTTCCCAGGAAAAATAACAAACTTGTAATACGAAAATTATCTTTAAAAAGTGTTCTCAGAAACGAGCTATCACGTGTGGAGATCATTGGCTTTCAAGCCAAATGAACAATCTTATGGCCACATCCAGGGCGTAGTTTGTTCAAAGGGTCTCATATTGTGCACAAGGGTGCATTTTGGGATGGCAAACTATATTGCCTAAGGAAGTTTTCATTTTCTTTGGACGAAAAAACCATTTTCCATTTTTCGAATGCCCGAAAGAGGTTTTTTGGTGAAGGACCTCCCAAATAATTGTTGCAAAATTGGACCAAATAATTTTTATAAAATACTAGGCCATATTTAATGCACAATTGACAAAATGGTTGGGTGTAAAAAGTTTTGATCCACCTCTGGTGAAGAAGACAAATTCCCGCCGATAAAGTTGGAAGCGGGTCGAATTATAACTGCAGGTGCCTCATAGTTTGCTATTTATTTTTTCCAAAAATCATTTATAGGTACATAAGTACCTATTTAATCAGAGAAACACCAAAAAAAATTCCAAGATTCAACCACTAGCTAGGAACGGTCATTCCCGCCGTTTTGACCGCATTTCGAAACGGGCATAAAAAATTCAAAAAAAATCAAACAATTGGGAAACATTCGCATTGTGTCATTATATGTGGCCAAGTTCCTAGGAAAAATAACAAACTTGTAATACGAAAATTATTTTTAAAAAGTGTTCTCAGAAACCAGCTATCACGTGTGGAGATCATTGGCTTTCAAGCCAAATGATCAATCTTATGGCCACATCCATGGCATAGTTTGTTCAAAGTATCTCATATTGTGCACAAGGGTGCATTTTGGAATGGCAAAGAATGTTGCCTAAGGAAGTTTTCATTTTCTTTGGACGAAAAAACCATTTTCCATTTTTCGAGTGCCCGAAAGGAGGTTTTTTTGTGAAGGACCTCCCAAATAATTGTTGCAAAATTGGACCAAACATTTTTCTAAAATACTAGGCCATATTTAATGCAAAATGGACAAAATGGTTGGGTGTCAAAAGATTTGATCCACCTCTGGTGAAAAAGACAAATTCCCGCCAATTCAGTTGGAAGCGGGTCAAATTTGAGCTGCAGGTGCCTCATAGTTTGCTATTTATTTTTTCCAAAAATCATTTCTAGGTACATAAGTACCTATTTAATCAGAGAAACACCAAAAAAATTCCAAGATTCAACCACTAGCTAGGAACGGTCATTCCCGCCGTTGTGTCCGCATTTCGAAACGGGCATAAAAAATTCAAAAAAATCAAATCATTGGGAAACCTTCGCATTGTGTCATTATATGTGGCCAAGTTCCCAGGAAAAATAACAAACTTGTAATACGAAAATTATCTTTAAAAAGTGTTCTCAGAAACGAGCTATCACGTGTGGAGATCATTGGCTTTCAAGCCAAATGAACAATCTTATGGCCACATCCAGGGCGTAGTTTGTTCAAAGGGTCTCATATTGTGCACAAGGGTGCATTTTGGAATGGCAAACTATATTGCCTAAGGAAGTTTTCATTTTCTTTGGACGAAAAAACCATTTTCCATTTTTCGAATGCCCGAAAGAGGTTTTTTGGTGAAGGACCTCCCAAATAATTGTTGCAAAATTGGACCAAATAATTTTTATAAAATACTAGGCCATATTTAATGCACAATTGACAAAATGGTTGGGTGTAAAAAGTTTTGATCCACCTCTGGTGAAGAAGACAAATTCCCGCCGATAAAGTTGGAAGCGGGTCGAATTTGAACTGCAGGTGCCTCATAGTTTGCTATTTATTTTTTCCAAAAATCATTTCTAGGTACATAAGTACCTATTTAATCAGAGAAACACCAAAAAAAATTCCAAGATTCAACCACTAGCTAGGAACGGTCATTCCCGCCGTTTTGACCGCATTTCGAAATGGGCATAAAAAATTCAAAAAATCAAACAATTGGGAAACCTTCGCATTGTGTCATTATATGTGGCCAAGTTCCCAGGAAAAATAACAAACTTGTAATACGGAAATTATCTTTAAAAAGTGTTCTCAGAAACGAGCTATCACGTGTGGAGATCATTGGCTTTCAAGCCAAATGATCAATCTTATGGCCACATCCATGGCATAGTTTGTTCAAAGGGTCTCATATTGTGCACAAGGGTGCATTTTGGAATGGCAAACAATGTTGCCTAAGGAAGTTTTCATTTTCTTTGGACGAAAAAACCATTTTCCATTTTTCGAGTGCCCGAAAGATGTTTTTTTGTGAAGGACCTCCCAAATAATTGTTGCAAAATTGGAAAAATCATTTTTCTAAAATACTAGGCCATATTTAATGCACAATTGACAAAATGGTTGGGTGTAAAAAGTTTTGATCCACCTCTGGTGAAGAAGACAAATTCCCGCCGATTCAGTTGGAAGCGGGTCAAATTTGAACTGCAGGTGCCTCATAGTTTCCTATTTATCTTTTACAAAAATCATTTCTAGGTAAGTAAGTACCTATTTAATCAGATAAACACCAAAAAAAATTCCAAGATTCAACCACTAGCTAGGAACGGTCATTCCCGCCGTTTTGACCGCATTTCGAAACGGGCATAAAAAATTCAAAAAAAATAAAACAATTGGGAAACATTCGCATTGTGTCATTATATGTGGCCAAGTTCCTAGGAAAAATAACAAACTTGTAATACGGAAATTATTTTTAAAAAGTGTTCTCAGAAACCAGCTATCACGTGTGGAGATCATTGGCTTTCAAGCCAAATGATCAATCTTATGGCCACATCCATGGCATAGTTTGTTCAAAGTATCTCATATTGTGCACAAGGGTGCATTTTGGAATGGCAAACAATGTTGCCTAAGGAAGTTTTCATTTTCTTTGGACGAAAAAACCATTTTCCATTTTTCGAGTGCCCGAAAGGAGGTTTTTTTGTGAAGGACCTCCCAAATAATTGTTGCAAAATTGGACCAAACATTTTTCTAAAATACTAGGCCATATTTAATGCACAATTGACAAAATGGTTGGGTGTCAAAAGATTTGATCCACCTCTGGTGAAAAAGACAAATTCCCGCCAATTCAGTTGGAAGCGGGTCAAATTTGAGCTGCAGGTGCCTCATAGTTTGCTATTTATTTTTTCCAAAAATCATTTCTAGGTACATAAGTACCTATTTAATCAGAGAAACACCAAAAAAATTCCAAGATTCAACCACTAGCTAGGAACGGTCATTCCCGCCGTTGTGTCCGCATTTCGAAACGGGCATAAAAAATTCAAAAAAATCAAATCATTGGGAAACCTTCGCATTGTGTCATTATATGTGGCCAAGTTCCCAGGAAAAATAACAAACTTGTAATACGGAAATTATCTTTAAAAAGTGTTCTCAGAAACGAGCTATCACGTGTGGAGATCATTGGCTTTCAAGCCAAATGAACAATCTTATGGCCACATCCAGGGCGTAGTTTGTTCAAAGGGTCTCATATTGTGCACAAGGGTGCATTTTGGAATGGCAAACTATGTTGCCTAAGGAAGTTTTCATTTTCTTTGGACGAAAAAACCATTTTCCATTTTTCGAATGCCCGAAAGAGGTTTTTTGGTGAAGGACCTCCCAAATAATTGTTGCAAAATTGGACCAAATCATTTTTATAAAATACTAGGCCATATTTAATGCACAATTGACAAAATGGTTGGGTGTAAAAAGTTTTGATCCACCTCTGGTGAAGAAGACAAATTCCCGCCGATTCAGTTGGAAGCGGGTCGAATTTGAACTGCAGGTGCCTCATAGTTTGCTATTTATTTTTTCCAAAAATCATTTCCAGGTACATAAGTACCTATTTAATCAGAGAAACACCAAAAAAATTCCAAGATTCAACCACTAGCTAGGAACGGTCATTCCCGCCGTTTTGACCGCATTTCGAAACGGGCATAAAAAATTCAAAAAAAATCAAATCATTGGGAAACCTTCGCATTGTGTCATTATATGTGGCCAAGTTCCCACGAAAAATAACAAACTTGTAATACGGAAATTATCTTTAAAAAGTGTTCTCAGAAACGAGCTATCACGTGTGGAGATCATTGGCTTTCAAGCCAAATGAACAATCTTATGGCCACATCCATGGCGTAGTTTGTTCAAAGGGTCTCATATTGTGCACAAGGGTGCATTTTGGAATGGCAAACAATGTTGCCTAAGGAAGTTTTCATTTTCTTTGGACGAAAAAACCATTTTCCATTTTTCGAGTGCCCGAAAGAGGTTTTTTTGTGAAGGACCTCCCAAATAATTGTTGCAAAATTGGACCAAATCATTTTTCTAAAATACTAGGCCATAGTTAATGCACAATTGACAAAATGGTTGGGTGTAAAAAGTTTTTGATCCACCTCTGGTGAAAAAGACAAATTCCCGCCGATTCAGTTGGAAGCGGGTCGAATTTGAACTGCAGGTGCCTCATAGTTTGCTATTTATTTTTTCCAAAAATCATTTCTAGGTACATAAGTACCTATTTAATCAGAGAAACACCAAAAAAATTCCAAGATTCAACCACTAGCTAGGAACGATCATTCCCGCCGTTTTGACCGCATTTCGAAACGGGCATAAAAAATTCATAAAAAATCAAACAATTGGGAAACCTTCGCATTGTGTCATTATATGTGGCCAAGTTCCCAGGAAAAATAACAAACTTGTAATACGGAAATTATTTTTAAAAAGTGTTCTCAGAAACGAGCTATCACGTGTGGAGATCATTGGCTTTCAAGCCAAATGATCAATCTTATGGCCACATCCATGGCATAGTTTGTTCAAAGGGTCTCATATTGTGCACAAGGGTGCATTTTGGAATGGCAAACAATGTTGCCAAAGGAATTTTTCATTTTCTTTGGACGAAAAAACCATTTTCCATTTTTCGAGTGCCCGAAAGAGGTTTTTTGGTGAAGGACCTCCCAAATAATTGTTGCAAAATTGGACCAAATCATTTTTCTAAAATACTAGGCCATATTTAATGCACAATTGACAAAATGGTTGGGTGTAAAAAAATTTGATCCACCTCTGGCGAAGAAGACAAATTCCCGCCGATTCAGTTGGAAGCGGGTCAAATTTGAACTGCAGGTGCCTCATAGTTTGCTATTTATTTTTTTCCAAAAATCATTTCTAGGTACATCAGTACCTATTTAATCAGAGAAACACCAAAAAAATTCCAAGATTCAACCACTAGCTAGGAACGGTCATTCCCGCCGTTTTGACCGCATTTCGAAACGGGCATAAAAAATTCATAAAAAATCAAACAATTGGGAAACCTTCGCATTGTGTCATTATATGTGGCCAAGTTCCCAGGAAAAATAACAAACTTGTAATACATAAATTATTTTTAAAAAGTGTTCTCAGAAACGAGCTATCACGTGTGGAGATCATTGGCTTTCAAGCAAAATGATCAATCTTATGGCCACATCCGTGGCATAGTTTGTTCAAAGGATCTCATATTGTGCACAAGGGTGCATTTTGGAATGGCAAACAATGTTGCCTAAGGAAGTTTTCATTTTCTTTGGACGAAAAAACCATTTTCCATTTTTCGAGTGCCCGGAAGGAGGTTTTTTGTGAAGGACCTCCCAAATAATTGTTGCAAAATTGGACCAAACATTTTTCTAAAATACTAGGCCATATTTAATGCACAATTGACAAAATGGTTGGGTGTCAAAAGATTTGATCCACCTCTAGTGAAAAAGACAAATTCCCGCCAATTCACTTGGAAGCGGGCCAAATTTGAACTGCAGGTGCCTCATAGTTTGCTATTTATTTTTTCCAAAAATCATTTCCAGGTACATAAGTACCTATTTAATCAGAGAAACACCAAAAAAATTCCAAGATTCAACTACTAGCTAGGAACGGTCATTCCCGCCGTTTTGTCCGCATTTCGAAACGGGCATAAAAAATTCAAAAAAAATCAAATCATTGGGAAACCTTCGCATTGTGTCATTATATGTGGCCAAGTTCCCAGGAAAAATAACAAACTTGTAATACGGAAATTATCTTTAAAAAGTGTTCTCAGAAACGAGCTATCACGTGTGGAGATCATTGGCTTTCAAGCAAAATGATCAATCTTATGGCCACATCCGTGGCATAGTTTGTTCAAAGGATCTCATATTGTGCACAAGGGTGCATTTTGGAATGGCAAACAATGTTGCCTAAGGAAGTTTTCATTTTCTTTGGACGAAAAAACCATTTTCCATTTTTCGAGTGCCCGGAAGGAGGTTTTTTGTGAAGGACCTCCCAAATAATTGTTGCAAAATTGGACCAAACATTTTTCTAAAATACTAGGCCATATTTAATGCACAATTGACAAAATGGTTGGGTGTCAAAAGATTTGATCCACCTCTAGTGAAAAAGACAAATTCCCGCCAATTCACTTGGAAGCGGGCGAAATTTGAACTGCAGGTGCCTCATAGTTTGCTATTTATTTTTTCCAAAAATCATTTCCAGGTAAATAAGTACCTATTTAATCAGAGAAACACCAAAAAAATTCCAAGATTCAACCACTAGCTAGGAACGGTCATTCCCGCCGTTTTGTCCGCATTTCGAAACGGGCATAAAAAATTCAAAAAAAATCAAATCATTGGGAAACCTTCGCATTGTGTCATTATATGTGGCCAAGTTCCCAGGAAAAATAACAAACTTGTAATACGGAAATTATCTTTAAAAAGTGTTCTCAGAAACGAGCTATCACGTGTGGAGATCATTGGCTTTCAAGCCAAATGAACAATCTTATGGCCACATCCATGGCGTAGTTTGTTCAAAGGGTCTCATATTGTGCACAAGGGTGCATTTTGGAATGGCAAACAATGTTGCCTAAGGAAGTTTTCATTTTCTTTGGACGAAAAAACCATTTTCCATTTTTCGAGTGCCCGAAAGAGGTTTTTTTGTGAAGGACCTCCCAAATAATTGTTGCAAAATTGGACCAAATCATTTTTCTAAAATACTAGGCCATATTTGATGCACAATTGACAAAATGGTTGGGTGTAAAAAGTTTTGATCCACCTCTGGTGAAGAAGACAAATTCCCGCCGATTCAGTTGGAAGCGGGTCGAATTTGAACTGCAGGTGCCTCATAGTTTGCTATTTATTTTTTCCAAAAATCATTTCTAGGTACATAAGTACATACTTAATCAGAGAAACACCAAAAAAATTCCAAGATTCAACCACTAGCTAGGAACGGTCATTCCCGCCGTTTTGACCGCATTTCGAAATGGGCATAAAAAATTCAAAAAAATCAAACAATTGGGAAACATTCGCATTGTGTCATTATATGTGGCCAAGTTCCCAGGAAGAATAACAAACTTGTAATACGGAAATTATCTTTAAAAAGTGTTCTCAGAAACGAGCTATCACGTGTGGAGATCATTGGCTTTCAAGCCAAATGATCAATCTTATGGCGACATCCATGGCATAGTTTGTTCAAAGGGTCTCATATTGTGCACAAGGGTGCATTTTGGAATGGCAAACAATGTTGCCTAAGGAAGTTTTCATTTTCTTTGGACGAAAAAACCATTTTCCATTTTTCGAGTGCCCGAAAGATGTTTTTTTGTGAAGGACCTCCCAAATAATTGTTGCAAAATTGGACAAATCATTTTTCTAAAATACTAGGCCATATTTAATGCACAATTGACAAAATGGTTGGGTGTAAAAAGTTTTGATCCACCTCTGGTGAAGAAGACAAATTCCCGCCGATTCAGTTGGAAGCGGGTCAAATTTGAACTGCAGGTGCCTCATAGTTTCCTATTTATCTTTTCCAAAAATCATTTCTAGGTACATAAGTACCTATTTAATCAGAGAAACACCAAAAAAAATTCCAAGATTCAACCACTAGCTAGGAACGGTCATTCCCGCCGTTTTGACCGCATTTCGAAACGGGCATAAAAAATTCAAAAAAATCAAACAATTGGGAAACATTCGCATTGTGTCATTATATGTGGCCAAGTTCCTAGGAAAAATAATAAACTTGTAATACGGAAATTATTTTTAAAAAGTGTTCTCAGAAACGAGCTATCACGTGTGGAGATCATTGGCTTTCAAGCCAAATGATCAATCTTATGGCCACATCCATGGCATAGTTTGTTCAAAGTATCTCATATTGTGCACAAGGGTGCATTTTGGAATGGCAAACAATGTTGCCTAAGGAAGTTTTCATTTTCTTTGGACGAAAAAACCATTTTCCCTTTTTCGAGTGCCCGAAAGGAGGTTTTTTTGTGAAGGACCTCCCAAATAATTGTTGCAAAATTGGACCAAATCATTTTTCTAAAATACTAGGCCATATTTAATGCACAATTAACCAAATGGTTGGGTGTAAAAAGTTTTGATCCACCTTTGGTGAAGAAGACAAATTCCCGCGGATTCAGTTGGAAGCGGGTCAAATTTGAACTGCAGGTGCCGCATAGTTTGCTATTTATTTTTTCCAAAATGTACCTATTTAATGAGAGAAACACCAAAAAAATTCCAAGATTCAACCACTAGCTAGGAACGGTCATTCCCGCCGTTTTGACCGCATTTCGAAACGGGCATAAAAAATTCATAAAAAATCAAACAATTGGGAAACCTTCGCATTGTGTCATTATATGTGGCTAAGTTCCCAGGAAAAATAACAAACTTGTAATACGGAAATTATTTTTGAAAAGTGTTCTAAGAAACGAGCTATCACGTGTGGAGATCATTGGCTTTCAAGCCAAATGATCAATCATATGGCCACATCCATGGCATAGTTTGTTCAAAGGATCTCATATTGTGCACAAGGGTGCATTTTGGAATGGCAAACAATGTTGCCTAAGGAAGTTTTCATTTTCTTTGGATGAAAAAACCATTTTCCATTTTTCGAGTGCCCGAAAGGAGGTTTTTTTGTGAAGGACCTCCGAAATAACTGTTGCAAAATTGGACCAAATCATTTTTCTAAAATACTAGGCCATATTTAATGCACAATTGACAAAATGGTTGGGTGTCAAAAGATTTGATCCACCTCTGGTGAAAAAGACAAATTCCCGCTGATTCAGCTGGAAGCGGGTCAAATTTGAACTGTAGCTACCTCGTAGTTTGCTCTTCATTTTTTACAAAAATCAGTTCTAGGTACATAAGTATATATTTAATCAGAGAAACACCAAAAAAATTCCAAGATTCAACCACTAGCTAGGAACGGTCATTCCCGCCATTTTGACCGCATTTCGAAACGGGCATAAAAAATTCAAAAAAAATCAAACAATTGGGAAACATTCGCATTGTGTTATTATATGTGGCCAAGTTCCCGGGAAAAATAACAAACTTGTAATACGGAAATTATTTTTAAAAAGTGTTCTCAGAAACGAGCTATCACGTGTGGAGATCATTGGCTTTCAAGCCAAATGATCAATCTTATGGCCACATCCATGGCATAGTTTGTTCAAAGGGTCTCATATTGTGCACAAGGGTGCATTTTGGAATGGCAAACAATGTTGCCTAAGGAAGTTTTCATTTTCTTTGGACGAAAAAACCATTTTCCATTTTTCGAGTGCCCGAAAGAGGGTTTTTTGTGAAGGACCTCCCAAATAATTGTTGCAAAATTGGACCAAATCATTTTTCTAAAATAGTAGGCCATATTTAATGCACAATTGACAAAATGGTTGGGTGTAAAATTTTTTGATCCACCTCTGGTGAAGAAGACAAATTCCCGCCGATTGAGTTGGAAGCGGGTCAAATTTGAACTGCAGGTGCCTCATAGTTTGCTATTTATTTTTTCCAAAAATCATTTCTAGGTACATCAGTACCTATTTAATCAGAGAAACACCAAAAAAATTCCAAGATTCAACCACTAGCTAGGAACGGTCATTCCCGCCGTTTTGACCGCATTTCGAAACGGGCATAAAAAATTCATAAAAAATCAAACAATTGGGAAACCTTCGCATTGTGTCATTATATGTGGCCAAGTTCCCAGGAAAAATAACAAACTTGTAATACATTAATTATTTTTAAAAAGTGTTCTCAGAAACGAGCTATCACGTGTGGAGATCATTGGCTTTCAAGCAAAATGATCAATCTTATGGCCACATCCATGGCATAGTTTGTTCAAAGGATCTCATATTGTGCACAAGGGTGCATTTTGGAATGGCAAACAATGCTGCCTAAGGAAGTTTTCATTTTGTTTGGACGAAAAAACCATTTTCCATTTTTCGAGTGCCTGAAAGGAGGTTTTTTTGTGAAGGACCTCCCAAATAATTGTCGCAAAATTGGACCAAATCAATTTTCTAAAATACTAGGCCATATTTAATGCACAATTGACAAAATGGTTTGGTGTAAAAAGTTTTGATCCACCTCTGGTGAAAAAGACAAATTCCCGCCGATTCAGTTGGAAGCGGGTCAAATTTGAACTGCAGGTGCCTCATAGTTTGCTATTTTTTTTTCCAAAAATCATTATCAGGTACATAAGTACCTATTTAATCAGAGAAACACCAAAAAAATTCCAAGATTCAACCACTAGCTAGGAACGGTCATTCCCGCCATTTTGACCGCATTTCGAAACGGGCATAAAAAATTCAAAAAAAATCAAACAATTGGGAAACCTTATCATTGTGTCATTATATGTTGCCAAGTTCCCAGGAAAAATTACAAACTTGTAATACGAAAATTATTTTTAAAAAGTGTTCTCAGAAATGAGCTATCACGTGTGGAGATCATTGGCTTGCAAGCCAAATGATCAATCTTATGGCCACATCCATGGCATAGTTTGTTCAAAGGATCTCATATTGTGCACAAGGGTGCATTTTGGAATGGCAAACAATGTTGCCTAAGGAAGTTTTCATTTTCTTTGGACGAAAAAACCATTTTCCATTTTTCGAGTGCCCGAAAGGAGGTTTTTTTGTGAAGGACCTCCCAAATAATTGTTGCAAAATTGGACCAAATCATTTTTATAAAATACTAGGACATATTTAATGCACAATTGACAAAATGGTTGGGTGTCAAAAGATTTGATCCACCTCTGGTGAAAAAGACAAATTCCCGACGATTCAGTTGGAAGCGGGTCAAATTTGAACTGCAGGTGCCTCATAGTTTGCTATTTATTTTTTCCAAAAATCATTTCTAGGTACATAAGTACCTATTTAATCAGAGAAACACCAAAAAAATCCAAGATTCAACCACTAGCTAGGAACGGTCATTCCCGCCGTTTTGTCCGCATTTCGAAACGGGCATAAAAAATTCAAAAAAATCAAACAATTGGGAAACCTTCGCATTGTGTCAATATATGTGGCCAAGTTCCCAGGAAAAATAACAAACTTGTAATACGGAAATTATTTTTAAAAAGTGTTCTCAGAAACGAGCTATCACATGTGGAGATCACTCGCTTTCAAGCCAAATGATCAATCTTATTGCCACATCCATGGCATAGTTTGTTCAAAGGATCTCATATTGTGCACAAGGGTGCATTTTGGAATGGCAAACAATGTTGCCTAAGGAAGTTTTCATTTTCTTTGGATGAAAAAACCATTTTCCATTTTTCGAGTGCCCGAAAGGAGGTTTTTTTGTGAAGGACCTCCCAAATTACTGTTGCAAAATTGGACTAAATCATTTTTCTAAAATACTAGGCCATATTGAATGCACAATTGACAAAATGGTTGGGTGTCAAAAGATTTTATCCACCTCTGGTGAAAAAAACAAATTCCCGCTGATTCAGCTGGAAGCGGGTCAAATTTGAACTGTAGCTACCTCGTAGTTTGCTCTTCATTTTTTACAAAAATCAGTTCTAGGTACATAAGTATATATTTAATCAGAGAAACACCAAAAAAAATCCAAGATTCAACCACTAGCTAGGAACGGTCATTCCCGCCGTTTTGACCGCATTTCGAAACGGGCATAAAAAATTCAAAAAAAAATCAAACAATTGGGAAACATTCGCATTGTGTTATTATATGTGGCCAAGTTCCCGGGAAAAATAACAAACTTGTAATACGGAAATTATTTTTAAAAAGTGTTCTCAGAAACGAGCTATCACGTGTGGAGATCATTGGCTTTCAAGCCAAATGATTAATCTTATGGCCACATCCATGGCATAGTTTGTTCAAAGGGTCTCATATTGTGCACAGGGGTGCATTTTGGAATGGCAATCAATGTTGCCTAAGGAAGTTTTCATTTTCTTTGGACGAAAAAACCATTTTCCATTTTTCGAGTGCCCGAAAGAGGTTTTTTTGTGAAGGACCTCCCAAATAATTGTTGCAAAATTGGACCAAATCATTTTTTCTAAAATACTAGGCCATATTTAATGCACAATTGACAAAATGGTTGGGTGTAAATTTTTTTGATCCACATCTGGTGAAGAAGACAAATTCCTGCCGATTCAGTTGGAAGCGGGTCAAATTTGAACTGCAGGTGCCTCATAGTTTGCAATTTATTTTTTCCAAAAATCATTTCTAGGTACATCAGTACCTATTTAATCAGAGAAACACCAAAAAAATTCCAAGATTCAACCACTAGCTAGGAACGGTCATTCCCGCCGTTTTGACCGCATTTCGAAACGGGCATAAAAAATTCATAAAAAAATCAAACAATTGGGAAACCTTCGCATTGTGTCATTATATGTGGCCAAGTTCCCAGGAAAAATAACAAACTTGTAATACATTAATTATTTTTAAAAAGTGTTCTCAGAAACGAGCTATCACATGTGGAGATCATTGGCTTTCAAGCAAAATGATCAATCTTATGGCCACATCCATGGCATAGTTTGTTCAAAGGATCTCATATTGTGCACAAGGGTGCATTTTGGAATGGCAAACAATGTTGCCTAAGGAATTTTTCATTTTCTTTGGACGAAAAACCAATTTTCCATTTTTCGACTTCCCGAAAGAGGTTTTGTGGTGAAGGACCTCCCAAATAATTGTTGCAAAATTGGACCAAATCATTTTTCTAAAATACTAGGCCATATTTAATGCACAATTGACAAAATGGTTGGGTGTCAAAAGATTTGATCCACCTCTGGTGAAAAAGACAAATTCCCGACGATTCAGTTGGAAGCGGGTCAAATTTGAACTGCAAGTGCCTCATAGTTTGCTATTTATTTTTTCCAAAAATCATTTCTAGGTACATAAGTACCTATTTAATCACAGAAACACCAAAAAAATTCCAAGATTCAAACACTAGCTAGGAACGGTCATTCCCGCCGTTTTGACCGCATTTCGAAACGGGCATAAAAAATTCAAAAAAATCAAACAACTGGGAAACATTCGCATTGTGTCATTATATGTGGCCAAGTTCCCAGGAAAAATAACAAACTTGTAATACGGAAATTATTTTTGAAAAGTGTTCTTAGAAACGAGCTATCACGTGTGGAGATCATTGGCTTTCAAGCCAAATGATCAATCTTATGGCCACATCCATGGCATAGTTTGTTCAAAGGATCTCATATTGTGCACAAGGGTGCATTTTGGAATGGCAAACAATGTTGCCTAAGGAATTTTTCATTTTCTTTGGACAAAAAAACCATTTTCCATTTTTCGAGTGCCCGAAAGAGGTTTTTTGGTGAAGGACCTCCCAAATGATTGTTGCAAAATTGGACCAAATCATTTTTCTAAAATACTAGGCCATAGTTAATGCACAATTGACAAAATGGTTGGGTGTAAAAAGTTTTGATCCACCTCTGGTGAAAAAGACAAATTCCCGCCGATTCAGTTGGAAGCGGGTCGAATTTGAAGTGCAGGTGCCTCATAGTTTGCTATTTATTTTTTCCAAAAATCAGTTCTAGGTACATAAGTATATATTTAATCAGAGAAACACCAAAAAAAATTCCAAGATTCAACCACTAGCTAGGAACGGTCATTCTCGCCGTTTTGACCGCATTTCGAAACGGGCATAAAAAATTCATAAAAAATCAAACAATTGGGAAACCTTCGCACTGTGTCATTATATGTGGCCAAGTTCCCAGGAAAAATAACAAACTTGTAATACGGAAATTATTTTTAAAAAGTGTTCTCAGAAACGAGCTATCACGTGTGGAGATCACTGGCTTTCAAGCCAAATGATCAATCTTATGGCCACATCCATGGCATAGTTTGTTCAAAGGATCTCATATTGTGCACAAGGGTGCATTTTGGAATGGCAAACAATGTTGCCTAAGGAAGTTTTCATTTTCTTTGGATGAAAAAACGATTTTCCATTTTTCGAGTGCCCGAAAGGAGGTTTTTTTGTGAAGGACCTCTCAAATAACTGTTGCACAATTGGACCAAATCATTTTTCTAAAATACTAGGCCATATTTAATGCACAATTGACAAAATGGTTGGGTGTCAAAAGATTTGATCCACCTCTGGTGAAAAAGACAAATTACCGCTGATTCAGTTGGAAGTGGGTCAAATTTGAACTGTAGCTTCCTCGTAGTTTGCTCTTCATTTTTTACAAAAATCAATTCTAGGTACATAAGTATATATTTAATCAGAGAAACACCAAAAAAATTCCAAGATTCAACCACTAGCTAGGAACGGTCATTCCCGCCGTTTTGACCGCATTTCGAAACGGGCATAAAAAATTCAAAAAAAATCAAACAATTGGGAAACATTCGCATTGTGTTATTATATGTGGCCAAGTTCCTGTGAAAAATAACAAACTTGTAATACGGAAATTATTTTTAAAAAGTGTTCTCAGAAACGAGCTATCACGTGTGGAGATCATTGGCTTTCAAGCCAAATGATCAATCTTATGGCCACATCCATGGCATAGTTTGTTCAAAGGGTCTCATATTGTGCACAAGGGTGCATTTTGGAATGGCAAACAATGTTGCCTAAGGAAGTTTTCATTTTCTTTGGACCAAAAAACCATTTTCCATTTTTCGAGTGCCCGAAAGAGGTTTTTTTGTGAAGGACCTCCCAAATAATTGTTGCAAAATTGGTCCAAATCATTTTTCTAAAATACCAGGCCATATTTAATGCACAATTGACAAAATGGTTGGGTGTAAAAATTTTTAATCCACCTCTGGTGAAGAAGACAAATTCCTGCCGATTCAGTTGGAAGCGGGTCAAATTTGAACTGCAGGTGCCTCATAGTTTGCTATTTATTTTTTCCAAAAATCATTTCTAGGTACATAAGTACCTATTTAATCAGAGAAACACCAAAAAAATTCCAAGATTCAACCACTAGCTAGGAACGGTCATTCCCGCCGTTTTGTCCGCATTTCGAAACGGGCATAAAAAATTCAAAAAAATCAAACAATTGGGAAACCTTCGCATTGTGTCAATATATGTGGCCAAGTTCCCAGGAAAAATAACAAACTTGTAGTACGAAAATTATTTTTAAAAAGTGTTCTCAGAAACGAGCTATCACGTGTGGAGACCACTGGCTTTCAAGCCAAATGATCAATCTTATGGCCACATCCATGGCATAGTTTGTTCAAAGGATCTCATATTGTGCACAAGGGTGCATTTTGGAATGGCAAACAATGTTGCCTAAGGAAGTTTTCATTTTCTTTGGATGAAAAAACCATTTTCCATTTTTTGAGTGCCCGAAAGGAGGTTTTTTTGTGAAGGACCTCCCAAATAACTGTTGCAAAATTGGACCAAATCATTTTTCTAAAATACTAGGCCATATTTAATGCACAATTGACAAAATGGTTGGGTGTCAAAAGATTTGATCCACCTCTGGTGAAAAAGACAAATTCCCGCTGATTCAGCTGGAAGCGGGTCAAATTTGAACTGTAGCTACCTCGTAGTTTGCTCTTCATTTTTTACAAAAATCAGTTCTAGGTACATAAGTATATATTTAATCAGAGAAACACCAAAAAAATTCCAAGATTCAACCACTAGCTAGGAACGGTTATTCCCGCCGTTTTGGCCGCATTTTGAAACGGGCATAAAAAATTCAAAAAAAATCAAACAATTGGGAAACATTCGCATTGTTTTATTATATGTGGCCAAGTTCCCGGGAAAATAACAAACTTGTAATACGGAAATTATTTTTAAAATGTGTTCTCAGAAACGAGCTATCACGTGTGGAGATCATTGGCTTTCAAGCCAAATGATCAATCTTATGGCCACATCCATGGCATAGTTTGTTCAAAGGGTCTCATATTGTGCACAAGGGTGCATTTTGGAAAGGCAAACAATGTTGCCTAAGGAAGTTTTCATTTTCTTTGGACGAAAAAACCATTTTCCATTTTTGAGTGCCCGAAAGAGGTTTTTTTGTGAAGGACCTCCCAAATAATTGTTGCAAAATTGGACCAAATCATTTTTCTAAAATACTATGCCATATTTAATGCACAATTGACAAAATGGTTGGGTGTCAAAAGATTTGATCCACCTCTGGTGAAAAAGACAAATTCCCGCCGATTCAGTTGGAAGCGGGTCAAATTTGAACTGCAGGTGCCTCATAGTTTGCTATTTATTTTTTCCAAAAATCATTTCTAGGTACATCAGTACCTATTTAATCAGAGAAACACCAAAAAAATTCCAAGATTCAACCACTAGCTAGGAACGGTCATTCCCGCAGTTTTGACCGCATTTCGAAACGGGCATAAAAAATTCATAAAAAATCAAACAATTGGGAAACCTTCGCATTGTGTCATTATATGTGGCCAAGTTCCCAGGAAAAATAACAAACTTGTAATACATAAATTATTTTTAAAAAGTGTTCTCAGAAACGAGCTATCACGTGTGGAGATCATTGGCTTTCAAGCAAAATGATCAATCTTATGGCCACATCCATGGCAAAGTTTGTTCAAAGGATCTCATATTGTGCACAAGGGTGCATTTTGGAATGGCAAACAATGTTGCCTAAGGAACATTTCATTTTCTTTGGACGAAAAAACCATTTTCCTTTTTTCGAGTGCCCGAAAGGAGGTTTTTTTGTGAAGGACCTCCCAAATAATTGTTGCAAAATTGGACCAAATCATTTTTCTAAAATACTAGGTCATATTTAATGCACAATTGACAAAATGGTTGGGTGTCAAAAGATTTGATCCACCTCTGCTGAAAAAGACAAATTCCCGACGATTCAGTTGGAAGCGGGTCAAATTTGAACTGCAGGTGCCACATAGTTTGCTATTTATTTTTTCCAAAAATCATTTCTAGGTACATAAGTACCTATTTAATCAGAGAAACACCAAAAAAATTCCAAGATTCAACCACTAGCTAGGAACGGTCATTCCCGCCGTTTTGTCCGCATTTCGAAACGGGCATAAAAAATTCAAAAAAATCAAACAATTGGGAAACCTTCGCATTGTGTCAATATATGTGGCCAAGTTCCCAGGAAAAATAACAAACTTGAAATACGGAAATTATCTTTAAAAAGTGTTCTCAGAAACGAGCTATCACGTGTGGAGATCATTGGCTTTCAAGCCAAATGATCAATCTTATGGCCACATCCATGGCATAGTTTGTTCAAAGGGTCTCATATTATGCACAAGGGTGCATTTTGGAATGGCAAACAATGTTGCCTAAGGAAGTTTTCATTTTCTTTGGACGAAAAAACCATTTTCCATTCTTCGAGTGCCCGAAAGATGTTTTTTTGTGAAGGACCTCCCAAATAATTGTTGCAAAATTGGACAAATAATTTTTCTAAAATACTAGGCCATATTTAATGCACAATTGACAAAATGGTTGGGTGTCAAAAGATTTGATCCACCTCTGGTTAAAAAGACAAATTCTCGCCGATTCAGTTGGAAGCGGGTCAAATTGAACTGCAGGTGCCTCATAGTTTGCTAGTTATCTTTTCCAAAAATCATTTCTAGGTACATAAGTACCAATTTAATCAGAGAAACACCAAAAAAAATTCCAAGATTCAACCACTAGCTAGGAACGGTCATTCCCGCCGTTTTGACCGCATTTCGAAACGGGCATAAAAAATTCAAAAGAAAATCAAAAAATTGGGAAACCTTCGCATTGTGTCATTATATGTGGCCAAGTTCCCAGGAAAAATAAAAAACTTGTAATACGGAAATTAATTTTTAAAAAGTGTTCTCAGAAACGAGCTATCACGTGTGGAGATCATTGGCTTTCAAGCCAAATGATCAATCTTATGGCCACATCCATGGCATAGTTTGTTCAAAGGATCTCATATTGTGCACAAGCGTGCATTTTGGAAGGGCAAACAATGTTGCCTAAGGAAGTTTTCATTTTCTTTGGACAAAAAAACCATTTTCCATGTTTCGAGTGCCCAAAAGGAGGTTTTTTGTGAAGGACCTCCCAAATAATTGTTGCAAAATTGGACAAATAATTTTTCTAAAATACTAGGCCATATTTAATGCACAATTGACAAAATGGTTGGGTGTGAAAAGTTTTGATCCACCTCTGTTGAAGAAGACAAATTCCCGCCGATTCAGTTGGAAGCGGGTCAAATTTGAACTGCAGGTGCCTCATAGTTTCCTATTTATCTTTTCCAAAAATCATTTCTAGGTACATAAGTACCAATTTAATCAGAGAAACACCAAAAAAAAATTCCAAGATTCAACCACTAGCTAGGAACGGTCATTCCCGCCGTTTTGACCGCACTTCGAAACGGGCATAAATAATTCAAAAAAAATCAAATAATTGGGAAACATTCGCATTGTGTCATTATATGTGGCCAAGTTCCCAGGAAAAATAACAAACTTGTTATACGGAAATTATTTTTAAAAAGTGTTCTCAGAAACGAGCTATCACGTGTGGAGATCATTGGCTTTCAAGCCAAATGATCAATCTTATGGCCACATCCATGGCATAGTTTGTTCAAAGGATCTCATATTGTGCACAAGCGTGCATTTTGGAATGGCAAACAATGTTGCCTAAGGAAGTTTTCATTTTCTTTGGATGAAAAAACTATTTGCCATTTTCCGAGTCCCCGAAAGAGGTTTTTTTGTGAAGGACCTCCCAAATAATTGTTGCAAAATTGGACCAAATCATTTTTCTAAAATACTAGGCCATATTTAATGCACAATTGACAAAATGGTTGGGTGTCAAAAGTTTTGATCCACCTCTGGTGAAAAAGACAAATTCCCGGCGATTCAGTTGGAAGCGGGTCAAATTTGAAGTGTAGGTGCCTCATAGTTTGCTATTTATTTTTTCCAAAAATCATTTCTAGGTACATAAGTACCTATTTAATCAGAGAAACACCAAAAAAATTCCAAGATTCAACCACTAGCTAGGAACGGTCATTCCCGCCATTTTGACCGCATTTCGAAATGGGCATAAAAAATTCAAAAAAAAATCAAACAATTGGGAAACCTTCGCATTGTGTCATTATATGTGGCCAAGTTCCCAGGAAAAATAACAAACTTGTAATATGGAAATTATTTTTAAAAAGTGTTCTCAGAAACGAGCTATCACGTGTGGAGATCATTGCTTGCAAGCCAAATGATCAATCTTATGGCCACATCCATGGCATAGTTTGTTCAAAGGATCTCATATTGTGCACAAGCGTGCATTTTGGAATGGCAAACAATGTTGCCTAAGGAAGTTTTCATTTTCTATGGACGAAAAAACCATTTTCCATGTTTCGAGTGCCCAAAAGGAGTTTTTTTGTGAAGGACCTCCCAAATAATTGTTGCAAAATTGGACAAATAATTTTTCTAAAATACTAGGCCATATTTAATGCACAATTGACAAAATGGTTGGGTGTGAAAAGTTTTGATCCACCTCTGGTGAAAAAGACAAATTCCCGCCGATTCAGTTGGAAGCGGGTCAAATTTGAATTGCAGGTGCCTCATAGTTTTCTATTTATTTTTTCCAAAAATCATTTCTAGGTACATAAGTACCTATTTAATCAGAGAAACACCAAAAAAATTCCAAGATTCAACCACTAGCTAGGAACGGTCATTCCCGCCATTTTGACCGCATTTCGAAATGGGCATAAAAAATTCAAAAAAAAATCAAACAATTGGGAAACCTTCGCATTGTGTCATTATATGTGGCCAAGTTCCCAGGAAAAATAACAAACTTGTAATATGGAAATTATTTTTAAAAAGTGTTCTCAGAAACGAGCTATCACGTGTGGAGATCATTGCTTGCAAGCCAAATGATCAATCTTATGGCCACATCCATGGCATAGTTTGTTCAAAGGATCTCATATTGTGCACAAGCGTGCATTTTGGAATGGCAAACAATGTTGCCTAAGGAAGTTTTCATTTTCTATGGACGAAAAAACCATTTTCCATGTTTCGAGTGCCCAAAAGGAGTTTTTTTGTGAAGGACCTCCCAAATAATTGTTGCAAAATTGGACAAATAATTTTTCTAAAATACTAGGCCATATTTAATGCACAATTGACAAAATGGTTGGGTGTGAAAAGTTTTGATCCACCTCTGTTGAAGAAGACAAATTCCCGCCGATTCAGTTGGAAGCGGGTCAAATTTGAACTGCAGGTGCCTCATAGTTTCCTATTTATCTTTTCCAAAAATCATTTCTAGGTACATAAGTACCAATTTAATCAGAGAAACACCAAAAAAAATTCCAAGATTCAACCACTAGCTAGGAACGGTCATTCCCGCCGTTTTGACCGCACTTCGAAACGGGCATAAAAAATTCAAAAAAAAATCAAACAATTGGGAAACATTCGCATTGTGTCATTATATGTGGCCAAGTTCCCAGGAAAAATAACAAACTTGTTATACGGAAATTATTTTTAAAAAGTGTTCTCAGAAACGAGCTATCACGTGTGGAGATCATTGGCTTTCAAGCCAAATGATCAATCTTATGGCCACATCCATGGCATAGTTTGTTCAAAGGATCTCATATTGTGCACAAGCGTGCATTTTGGAATGGCAAACAATGTTGCCTAAGGAAGTTTTCATTTTCTTTGGACGAAAAAACTATTTTCCATGTTTCGAGTGCCCAAAAGGAGTTTTTTTGTGAAGGACCTCCCAAATAATTGTTGCAAAATTGGACCAAATCATTTTTCTAAAATACTAGGCCATATTTAATGCACAATTGACAAAATGGTTGGGTGTAAAAAGTTTTGATCCACCTCTGGTGAAAAAGACAAATTCTCGCCGATTCAGTTGGAAGCGGGTCAAATTTGAACTGTAGGTGCCTCATAGTTTGCTATTTATTTTTTCCAAAAATCATTTCTAGGTACATAAGTACCTATTTAATCAGAGAAACACCAAAAAATTCCAAGATTCAACCACTAGCTAGGAACGGTCATTCCCGCCATTTTGACCGCATTTCGAAACGGGCATAAAAAATTCAAAAAAAATCAAACAATTGGGAAACCTTCGCATTGTGTCATTATATTTGGCCAAGTTCCCAGGAAAAATAACAAACTTGTAATACGGAAATTATTTTTAAAAAGTGTTCTCAGAAACGAGCTCTCACGTGGTGAGATCATTGGCTTTCAAGCCAAATGATCAATCTTATGGCCACATCCATGGCATACTTTGTTCGAAGGATCTCATATTGTGCAAAAGGGTGCATTTTGGAATGGCAAACAATGTTGCCTAAGGAAGTTTTCATTTTCTTTGGATGAAAAAACCATTTGCCATTTTCCGAGTCCCCGAAAGAGGTTTTTTTTGTGAAGGACCTCCCAAATAAGTGTTGCAAAATTGGACCAAATAATTTTTCTAAAATACTAGGCCATATTTAATGCACAATTGACAAAATGGTTGGGTGTCAAAAGATTTGATCCACCTCTGGTGAAAAAGACAAATTCTCGCCGATTCAGTTGGAAGCGGGTCAAATTTGAACTGCAGGTGCCTCATAGTTTGCTATTTATCTTTTCCAAAAATCATTTCTAGGTACATAAGTACATATTTAATCAGAGAAACACCAAAAAAATTCCAAGATTCAACCACTAGCTAGGAACGGTCATTCCCGCCATTTTGACCGCATTTCGAAACGGGCATAAAAAATTCAAAAAAAAATCAAAAAATTGGGAAACCTTCGCATTGTGTCATTATATGTGGCCAAGTTCCCAGGAAAAATAAAAAACTTGTAATACGGAAATTAATTTTTAAAAAGTGTTCTCAGAAACGAGCTATCACGTGTGGAGATCATTGGCTTTCAAGCCAAATGATCAATCTTATGGCCACATCCATGGCATAGTTTGTTCAAAGGATCTCATATTGTGCACAAGGGTGCATTTTGGAATGGCAAACAATGTTGCCTAAGGAAGTTTTCATTTTCTTTGGACGAAAAAACCATTTTCCATTTTTCGAGTGCCCGAAAGATGTTTTTTTGTGAAGGACCTCCCAAATAATTGTTGCAAAATTGGACCAAATAATTTTTGTAAAATACTAGGCCATATTTAATGCACAATTGACAAAATGGTTGGGTGTAAAAAGTTTTGATCCACCTCTGGTGAAAAAGACAAATTCCCGCCGATTCAGTTGGAAGCGGGTCAAATTTGAACTGCAGGTGCCTCATAGTTTGTTATTTATTTTTTCCAAAAATCATTTCTAGGTACATAAGTACCTATTTAATCAGAGAAACACCAAAAAAATTCCAAGATTCTACCACTAGCTAGGAACGGTCATTCCCGCCATTTTGACCGCATTTCGAAACGGGCATAAAAAATTCAAAAAAATCAAATCATTGGGAAACCTTCGCATTGTGTCATTATATGTGGCCAAGTTCCCAGGAAAAATAACAAACTTGTAATACGGAAATTATCTTTAAAAAGTGTTCTCAGAAACGAGCTATCACGTGTGGAGATCATTGGCTTTCAAGCCAAATGAACAATCTTATGGCCACATCCATGGCGTAGTTTGTTCAAAGGGTCTCATATTGTGCACAAGGGTGCATTTTGGAATGGCAAACAATGTTGCCTAAGGAATTTTTCATTTTCTTTGGACGAAAAAACCATTTTCCATTTTTCGAGTGCCCGAAAGATGTTTTTTTGTGAAGGACCTCCCAAATAATTGTTGCAAAATTGGACCAAATCATATTTGTAAAATACTAGGCCATATTTAATGCACAATTGACAAAATGGTTGGGTGTAAAAAGTTATGATCCACCTCTGGTGAAAAAGACAAATTCCCGCCGATTTAGTTGGAAGCGGGTCAAATTTGAACTGCAGGTGCCTCATAGTTTGCTATTTATTTTTTCCAAAAATCATTTCTAGGTACATAAGTACCTATTTAATCAGAGAAACAACAAAAAAATTCCAAGATTCTACCACTAGCTAGGAACGGTCATTCCCGCCATTTTGACCGCATTTCGAAACGGGCATAAAAAATTCAAAAAAAAATCAAAAAATTGGGAAACCTTCGCATTGTGTCATTATATGTGGCCAAGTTGCCAGGAAAAATAAAAAACTTGTAATACGGAAATTAATTTTTAAAAAGTGTTCTCAGAAACGAGCTATCACCTGTGGAGATCATTGGCTTTGAAGCCAAATGATCAATCTTATGGCCACATCCATGGCATAGTTTGTTCAAAGTATCTCATATTGTGCACAAGGGTGCATTTTGGAATGACAAACAATGTTGCCTAAGGAAGTTTTCATTTTCTTTGGACGAAAAAACCATTTTCCATTTTTCGAGTGCCCGAAAGATGTTTTTTTGTGAAGGACCTCCCAAATAATTGTTGCAAAATTGGACCAAATAATTTTTGTAAAATACTAGGCCATATTTAATGCACAATTGACAAAATGGTTGGGTGTAAAAAGTTTTGATCCACCTCTGGTGAAAAAGACAAATTCCCGCCGATTCAGTTGGAAGCGGGTCAAATTTGAATTGCAGGTGCCTCATAGTTTTCTATTTATTTTTTCCAAAAATCATTTCTAGGTACATAAGTACCTATTTAATCAGAGAAACACCAAAAAAATTCCAAGATTCAACCACTAGCTAGGAACGGTCATTCCCGCCATTTTGACCGCATTTCGAAATGGGCATAAAAAATTCAAAAAAAAATCAAACAATTGGGAAACCTTCGCATTGTGTCATTATATGTGGCCAAGTTCCCAGGAAAAATAACAAACTTGTAATATGGAAATTATTTTTAAAAAGTGTTCTCAGAAACGAGCTATCACGTGTGGAGATCATTGCTTGCAAGCCAAATGATCAATCTTATGGCCACATCCATGGCATAGTTTGTTCAAAGGATCTCATATTGTGCACAAGCGTGCATTTTGGAATGGCAAACAATGTTGCCTAAGGAAGTTTTCATTTTCTATGGACGAAAAAACCATTTTCCATGTTTCGAGTGCCCAAAAGGAGTTTTTTTGTGAAGGACCTCCCAAATAATTGTTGCAAAATTGGACAAATAATTTTTCTAAAATACTAGGCCATATTTAATGCACAATTGACAAAATGGTTGGGTGTGAAAAGTTTTGATCCACCTCTGTTGAAGAAGACAAATTCCCGCCGATTCAGTTGGAAGCGGGTCAAATTTGAACTGCAGGTGCCTCATAGTTTCCTATTTATCTTTTCCAAAAATCATTTCTAGGTACATAAGTACCAATTTAATCAGAGAAACACCAAAAAAAAATTCCAAGATTCAACCACTAGCTAGGAACGGTCATTCCCGCCGTTTTGACCGCACTTCGAAACGGGCATAAATAATTCAAAAAAAAATCAAATAATTGGGAAACATTCGCATTGTGTCATTATATGTGGCCAAGTTCCCAGGAAAAATAACAAACTTGTTATACGGAAATTATTTTTAAAAAGTGTTCTCAGAAACGAGCTATCACGTGTGGAGATCATTGGCTTTCAAGCCAAATGATCAATCTTATGGCCACATCCATGGCATAGTTTGTTCAAAGGATCTCATATTGTGCACAAGCGTGCATTTTGGAATGGCAAACAATGTTGCCTAAGGAAGTTTTCATTTTCTTTGGATGAAAAAACTATTTGCCATTTTCCGAGTCCCCGAAAGAGGTTTTTTTGTGAAGGACCTCCCAAATAATTGTTGCAAAATTGGACCAAATCATTTTTCTAAAATACTAGGCCATATTTAATGCACAATTGACAAAATGGTTGGGTGTCAAAAGTTTTGATCCACCTCTGGTGAAAAAGACAAATTCCCGGCGATTCAGTTGGAAGCGGGTCAAATTTGAAGTGTAGGTGCCTCATAGTTTGCTATTTATTTTTTCCAAAAATCATTTCTAGGTACATAAGTACCTATTTAATCAGAGAAACACCAAAAAAATTCCAAGATTCAACCACTAGCTAGGAACGGTCATTCCCGCCATTTTGACCGCATTTCGAAACGGGCATAAAAAATTCAAAAAAAATCAAACAATTGGGAAACCTTCGCATTGTGTCATTATATTTGGCCAAGTTCCCAGGAAAAATAACAAACTTGTAATACGGAAATTATTTTTAAAAAGTGTTCTCAGAAACGAGCTATCACGTGTGGAGATCATTGGCTTTCAAGCCAAATGATCAATCTTATGGCCACATCCATGGCATACTTTGTTCGAAGGATCTCATATTGTGCAAAAGGGTGCATTTTGGAATGGCAAACAATGTTGCCTAAGGAAGTTTTCATTTTCTTTGGATGAAAAAACCATTTGCCATTTTCCGAGTCCCCGAAAGAGGTTTTTTTGTGAAGGACCTCCCAAATAATTGTTGCCAAATTGGACCAAATAATTTTTCTAAAATACTAGGCCATATTTAATGCACAATTGACAAAATGGTTGGGTGTCAAAAGATTTGATCCACCTCTGGTGAAAAAGACAAATTCTCGCCGATTCAGTTGGAAGCGGGTCAAATTTGAACTGCAGGTGCCTCATAGTTTGATATTTATCTTTTCCAAAAATCATTTCTAGGTACATAAGTACCTATTTAATCAGAGAAACACCAAAAAAATTCCAAGATTCAACCACTAGCTAGGAACGGTCATTCCCGCCATTTTGACCGCATTTCGAAACGGGCATAAAAAATTCAAAAAAAAATCAAAAAATTGGGAAACCTTCGCATTGTGTCATTATATGTGGCCAAGTTCCCAGGAAAAATAAAAAACTTGTAATACGGAAATTAATTTTTAAAAAGTGTTCTCAGAAACGAGCTATCACCTGTGGAGATCATTGGCTTTGAAGCCAAATGATCAATCTTATGGCCACATCCATGGCATAGTTTGTTCAAAGTATCTCATATTGTGCACAAGGGTGCATTTTGGAATGACAAACAATGTTGCCTAAGGAAGTTTTCATTTTCTTTGGACGAAAAAACCATTTTCCATTTTTCGAGTGCCCGAAAGATGTTTTTTTGTGAAGGACCTCCCAAATAATTGTTGCAAAATTGGACCAAATAATTTTTGTAAAATACTAGGCCATATTTAATGCACAATTGACAAAATGGTTGGGTGTAAAAAGTTTTGATCCACCTCTGGTGAAAAAGACAAATTCCCGCCGATTCAGTTGGAAGCGGGTCAAATTTGAATTGCAGGTGCCTCATAGTTTTCTATTTATTTTTTCCAAAAATCATTTCTAGGTACATAAGTACCTATTTAATCAGAGAAACACCAAAAAAATTCCAAGATTCAACCACTAGCTAGGAACGGTCATTCCCGCCATTTTGACCGCATTTCGAAATGGGCATAAAAAATTCAAAAAAAAATCAAACAATTGGGAAACCTTCGCATTGTGTCATTATATGTGGCCAAGTTCCCAGGAAAAATAACAAACTTGTAATATGGAAATTATTTTTAAAAAGTGTTCTCAGAAACGAGCTATCACGTGTGGAGATCATTGCTTGCAAGCCAAATGATCAATCTTATGGCCACATCCATGGCATAGTTTGTTCAAAGGATCTCATATTGTGCACAAGCGTGCATTTTGGAATGGCAAACAATGTTGCCTAAGGAAGTTTTCATTTTCTATGGACGAAAAAACCATTTTCCATGTTTCGAGTGCCCAAAAGGAGTTTTTTTGTGAAGGACCTCCCAAATAATTGTTGCAAAATTGGACAAATAATTTTTCTAAAATACTAGGCCATATTTAATGCACAATTGACAAAATGGTTGGGTGTGAAAAGTTTTGATCCACCTCTGTTGAAGAAGACAAATTCCCGCCGATTCAGTTGGAAGCGGGTCAAATTTGAACTGCAGGTGCCTCATAGTTTCCTATTTATCTTTTCCAAAAATCATTTCTAGGTACATAAGTACCAATTTAATCAGAGAAACACCAAAAAAAATTCCAAGATTCAACCACTAGCTAGGAACGGTCATTCCCGCCGTTTTGACCGCACTTCGAAACGGGCATAAAAAATTCAAAAAAAAATCAAACAATTGGGAAACATTCGCATTGTGTCATTATATGTGGCCAAGTTCCCAGGAAAAATAACAAACTTGTTATACGGAAATTATTTTTAAAAAGTGTTCTCAGAAACGAGCTATCACGTGTGGAGATCATTGGCTTTCAAGCCAAATGATCAATCTTATGGCCACATCCATGGCATAGTTTGTTCAAAGGATCTCATATTGTGCACAAGCGTGCATTTTGGAATGGCAAACAATGTTGCCTAAGGAAGTTTTCATTTTCTTTGGACGAAAAAACTATTTTCCATGTTTCGAGTGCCCAAAAGGAGTTTTTTTGTGAAGGACCTCCCAAATAATTGTTGCAAAATTGGACCAAATCATTTTTCTAAAATACTAGGCCATATTTAATGCACAATTGACAAAATGGTTGGGTGTAAAAAGTTTTGATCCACCTCTGGTGAAAAAGACAAATTCTCGCCGATTCAGTTGGAAGCGGGTCAAATTTGAACTGTAGGTGCCTCATAGTTTGCTATTTATTTTTTCCAAAAATCATTTCTAGGTACATAAGTACCTATTTAATCAGAGAAACACCAAAAAATTCCAAGATTCAACCACTAGCTAGGAACGGTCATTCCCGCCATTTTGACCGCATTTCGAAACGGGCATAAAAAATTCAAAAAAAATCAAACAATTGGGAAACCTTCGCATTGTGTCATTATATTTGGCCAAGTTCCCAGGAAAAATAACAAACTTGTAATACGGAAATTATTTTTAAAAAGTGTTCTCAGAAACGAGCTCTCACGTGGTGAGATCATTGGCTTTCAAGCCAAATGATCAATCTTATGGCCACATCCATGGCATACTTTGTTCGAAGGATCTCATATTGTGCAAAAGGGTGCATTTTGGAATGGCAAACAATGTTGCCTAAGGAAGTTTTCATTTTCTTTGGATGAAAAAACCATTTGCCATTTTCCGAGTCCCCGAAAGAGGTTTTTTTTGTGAAGGACCTCCCAAATAAGTGTTGCAAAATTGGACCAAATAATTTTTCTAAAATACTAGGCCATATTTAATGCACAATTGACAAAATGGTTGGGTGTCAAAAGATTTGATCCACCTCTGGTGAAAAAGACAAATTCTCGCCGATTCAGTTGGAAGCGGGTCAAATTTGAACTGCAGGTGCCTCATAGTTTGCTATTTATCTTTTCCAAAAATCATTTCTAGGTACATAAGTACATATTTAATCAGAGAAACACCAAAAAAATTCCAAGATTCAACCACTAGCTAGGAACGGTCATTCCCGCCATTTTGACCGCATTTCGAAACGGGCATAAAAAATTCAAAAAAAAATCAAAAAATTGGGAAACCTTCGCATTGTGTCATTATATGTGGCCAAGTTCCCAGGAAAAATAAAAAACTTGTAATACGGAAATTAATTTTTAAAAAGTGTTCTCAGAAACGAGCTATCACGTGTGGAGATCATTGGCTTTCAAGCCAAATGATCAATCTTATGGCCACATCCATGGCATAGTTTGTTCAAAGGATCTCATATTGTGCACAAGGGTGCATTTTGGAATGGCAAACAATGTTGCCTAAGGAAGTTTTCATTTTCTTTGGACGAAAAAACCATTTTCCATTTTTCGAGTGCCCGAAAGGAGTTTTTTTGTGAAGGACCTCCCAAATAATTGTTGCAAAATTGGACCAAATCATTTTTCTAAAATACTAGGCCATATTTAATGCACAATTGACAAAATTGTTGGGTGTAAAAAGTTTTGATCCACCTCTGGTGAAAAAGACAAATTCCCGCCGATTTAGTTGGAAGCGGGTAAAATTTGAACTGCAGGTGCCTCATAGTTTGTTATTTATTTTTTCCAAAAATCATTTCTAGGTACATAAGTACCTATTTAATCAGAGAAACACCAAAAAAATTCCAAGATTCTACCACTAGCTAGGAACGGTCATTCCCGCCATTTTGACCGCATTTCGAAACGGGCATAAAAAATTCAAAAAAATCAAATCATTGGGAAACCTTCGCATTGTGTCATTATATGTGGCCAAGTTCCCAGGAAAAATAACAAACTTGTAATACGGAAATTATCTTTAAAAAGTGTTCTCAGAAACGAGCTATCACGTGTGGAGATCATTGGCTTTCAAGCCAAATGAACAATCTTATGGCCACATCCATGGCGTAGTTTGTTCAAAGGGTCTCATATTGTGCACAAGGGTGCATTTTGGAATGGCAAACAATGTTGCCTAAGGAATTTTTCATTTTCTTTGGACGAAAAAACCATTTTCCATTTTTCGAGTGCCCGAAAGATGTTTTTTTGTGAAGGACCTCCCAAATAATTGTTGCAAAATTGGACCAAATCATATTTGTAAAATACTAGGCCATATTTAATGCACAATTGACAAAATGGTTGGGTGTAAAAAGTTATGATCCACCTCTGGTGAAAAAGACAAATTCCCGCCGATTTAGTTGGAAGCGGGTCAAATTTGAACTGCAGGTGCCTCATAGTTTGCTATTTATTTTTTCCAAAAATCATTTCTAGGTACATAAGTACCTATTTAATCAGAGAAACAACAAAAAAATTCCAAGATTCTACCACTAGCTAGGAACGGTCATTCCCGCCATTTTGACCGCATTTCGAAACGGGCATAAAAAATTCAAACAAATCAAACAATTGGGAAACCTTCGCAATGTGTCATTATATGTGGCCAAGTTCCCAGGAAAAATAACAAACTTGTAATACGGAAATTATTTTTAAAAAGTGTTCTCAGAAACGAGCTATCACGTGTGGAGATCATTGGCTTACAAGCCAAATGATCAATCTTATGGCCACATCCATGGCATAGTTTGTTCAAAGGATCTCATATTGTGCACAAGGGTGCATTTTGGAATGGCAAACAATGTTGCCTAAAGAAGTTTTCATTTTCTTTGGACGAAAAAACCATTTTCCATTTTCCGAGTGCCCGAAAGGAGGTTTTTTTGTGAAGGACCTCCCAAATAATTGTTGCAAAATTGGACCAAATAATTTTTCTAAAATACTAGGCCATACTTAATGCACAATTGACAAAATGGTTGGGTGTCAAAAAATTTGATCCACCTCTGGTGAAAAAGACAAATTCTCGCCGATTCAGTTGGAAGCGGGTCAAATTTGAACTGCAGGTGCCTCATAGTGTGCTATTTATCTTTTCCAAAAATCATTTCTAGGTACATAAGTACCTATTTAATCAGAGAAACACCAAAAAAATTCCAAGATTCAACCACTAGCTAGGAACGGTCATTCCCGCCATTTTGACCGCATTTCGAAACGGGCATAAAAAATTCAAAAAAAATCAAACAATTGGGAAACCTTCGCATTGTGTCATTATATGTGGCCAAGTTCCCAGGAAAAATAACAAACTTGTAATACGGAAATTATTATTTAAAAAGTGTTCTCAGAAACGAGCTATCACGTGTGGAGATCATTGGCTTTCAAGCCAAATGATCAATCTTATGGCCACATCCATGGCATAGTTTGTTCAAAGTATCTCATATTGTGCACAAGGGTGCATTTTGGAATGACAAACAATGTTGCCTAAGGAAGTTTTCATTTTCTTTGGACGAAAAAACCATTTTCCATTTTTCGAGTGCCCGAAAGGAGGTTTTTTTGTGAAGGACCTCCCAAATAATTGTTGCAAAATTGGACCAAATCATTTTTCTAAAATACTAGGCCATATTTAATGCACAATTGACAAAATGGTTGGGTGTAAAAAGTTTTGATCCACCTCTGGCGAAAAAGACAAATTCCCGCCGATTCAGTTGGAAGCGGATCAAATTTGAACTGCAGGTGCCTCATAGTTTGCTATTTATTTTTTCCAAAAATCATTTCTAGGTACATAAGTACCTATTTAATCAGAGAAACACCAAAAAAAATTCCAAGATTCAACCACTAGCTAGGAACGGTCATTCCCGCCATTTTGACCGCATTTCGAAATGGGCATAAAAAATTCAAAAAAAAATCAAACAATTGCGAAACCTTCGCCTTGTGTCATTATATGTGGCCAAGTTCCCAGGGAAAATAACAAACTTGTAATACGGAAATTATTTTTAAAAAGTGTTCTCAGAAACGAGCTATCACGTGTGGAGATCATTGGCTTGCAAGCCAAATGATCAATCTTATGGCCACATCCATGGCATAGTTTGTTCAAAGGATCTCATATTGTGCACAAGGGTGCATTTTGGAATGGCAAACAATGTTGCCTAAGGAAGTTTTCATTTTCTTTGGACGAAAAAACCATTTTCCATGTTTCGAGTGCCCGAAAGGAGTTTTTTTGTGAAGGACCTCCCAAATAATTGTTGCAAAATTGGACCAAATCATTTTTCTAAAATACTAGGCCATATTTAATGCACAATTGACAAAATGGTTGGGTGTAAAAAGTTTTGATCCACCTCTGGTGAAAAAGACAAATTCCCGCCGATTCAGTTGGAAGCGGGTCAAATTTGAACTGTAGGTGCCTCATAGTTTGCTATTTATTTTTTCCAAAAATCATTTCTAGGTACATAAGTACCTATTTAATCAGAGAAACAACAAAAAAATTCCAAGATTCTACCACTAGCTAGGAACGGTCATTCCCGCCATTTTGACCGCATTTCGAAACGGGCATAAAGAATTCAAAAAATAATCAAACAATTGGGAAACCATCGCATTGTGTCATTATATGTGGCCAAGTTCCCAGGAAGAATAACAAACTTGTAATACGGAATTTATTTTTAAAAAGTGTTCTCAGAAACGAGCTATCACGTGTGGAGATCATTGGCTTGCAAGCCAAATGATCAATCTTATGGCCACATCCATGGCATAGTTTGTTCAAAGGATCTCATATTGTGCACAAGGGTGCATTTTGGAATGGCAAACAATGTTGCCTAAGGAAGTTTTCATTTTCTTTGGACGAAAAAACCATTTTCCATTTTCCGAGTGCCCGAAAGGAGGTTTTTTTGTGAAGGACCTCCCAAATAATTGTTGCAAAATTGGACCAAATAATTTTTCTAAAATACTAGGCCATACTTAATGCACAATTGACAAAATGGTTGGGTGTCAAAAGAATTGATCCACCTCTGGTGAAAAAGACAAATTCTCGCCGATTCAGTTGGAAGCGGGTCAAATTTGAACTGCAGGTGCCTCATAGTTTGCTATTTATCTTTTCCAAAAATCATTTCTAGGTACATAAGTACCTATTTAATCAGAGAAACACCAAAAAAATTCCAAGATTCAACCACTAGCTAGGAACGGTCATTCCCGCCATTTTGACCGCATTTCGAAACGGGCATAAAAAATTCAAAAAAAATCAAACAATTGGGAAACCTTCGCATTGTGTCATTATATGTGGCCAAGTTCCCAGGAAAAATAACAAACTTGTAATACGGAAATTATTATTTAAAAAGTGTTCTCAGAAACGAGCTATCACGTGTGGAGATCATTGGCTTTCAAGCCAAATGATCAATCTTATGGCCACATCCATGGCATAGTTTGTTCAAAGTATCTCATATTGTGCACAAGGGTGCATTTTGGAATGACAAACAATGTTGCCTAAGGAAGTTTTCATTTTCTTTGGACGAAAAAACCATTTTCCATTTTTCGAGTGCCCGAAAGGAGGTTTTTTTGTGAAGGACCTCCCAAATAATTGTTGCAAAATTGGACCAAATAATTTTTCTAAAATACTAGGCCATATTTAATGCACAATTGACAAAATGGTTGGGTGTAAAAAGTTTTGATCCACCTCTGGCGAAAAAGACAAATTCCCGCCGATTCAGTTGGAAGCGGATCAAATTTGAACTGCAGGTGCCTCATAGTTTGCTATTTATTTTTTCCAAAAATCATTTCTAGGTACATAAGTACCTATTTAATCAGAGAAACACCAAAAAAAATTCCAAGATTCAACCACTAGCTAGGAACGGTCATTCCCGCCATTTTGACCGCATTTCGAAATGGGCATAAAAAATTCAAAAAAAAATCAAACAATTGCGAAACCTTCGCCTTGTGTCATTATATGTGGCCAAGTTCCCAGGAAAAATAACAAACTTGTAATACGGAAATTATTTTTAAAAAGTGTTCTCAGAAACCAGCTATCACGTGTGGAGATCATTGGCTTGCAAGCCAAATGATCAATCTTATGGCCACATCCATGGCATAGTTTGTTCAAAGGATCTCATATTGTGCACAAGGGTGCATTTTGGAATGGCAAACAATGTTGCCTAAGGAAGTTTTCATTTTCTTTGGACGAAAAAACCATTTTCCATGTTTCGAGTGCCCGAAAGGAGTTTTTTTGTGAAGGACCTCCCAAATAATTGTTGCAAAATTGGACCAAATCATTTTTCTAAAATACTAGGCCATATTTAATGCACAATTGACAAAATGGTTGGGTGTAAAAAGTTTTGATCCACCTCTGGTGAAAAAGACAAATTCCCGCCGATTCAGTTGGAAGCGGGTCAAATTTGAACTGTAGGTGCCTCATAGTTTGCTATTTATTTTTTCCAAAAATCATTTCTAGGTACATAAGTACCTATTTAATCAGAGAAACAACAAAAAAATTCCAAGATTCTACCACTAGCTAGGAACGGTCATTCCCGCCATTTTGACCGCATTTCGAAACGGGCATAAAGAATTCAAAAAATAATCAAACAATTGGGAAACCATCGCATTGTGTCATTATATGTGGCCAAGTTCCCAGGAAGAATAACAAACTTGTAATACGGAATTTATTTTTAAAAAGTGTTCTCAGAAACGAGCTATCACGTGTGGAGATCATTGGCTTGCAAGCCAAATGATCAATCTTATGGCCACATCCATGGCATAGTTTGTTCAAAGGATCTCATATTGTGCACAAGGGTGCATTTTGGAATGGCAAACAATGTTGCCTAAGGAAGTTTTCATTTTCTTTGGACGAAAAAACCATTTTCCATTTTCCGAGTGCCCGAAAGGAGGTTTTTTTGTGAAGGACCTCCCAAATAATTGTTGCAAAATTGGACCAAATAATTTTTCTAAAATACTAGGCCATACTTAATGCACAATTGACAAAATGGTTGGGTGTCAAAAGAATTGATCCACCTCTGGTGAAAAAGACAAATTCTCGCCGATTCAGTTGGAAGCGGGTCAAATTTGAACTGCAGGTGCCTCATAGTTTGCTATTTATCTTTTCCAAAAATCATTTCTAGGTACATAAGTACCTATTTAATCAGAGAAACACCAAAAAAATTCCAAGATTCAACCACTAGCTAGGAACGGTCATTCCCGCCATTTTGACCGCATTTCGAAACGGGCATAAAAAATTCAAAAAAAATCAAACAATTGGGAAACCTTCGCATTGTGTCATTATATGTGGCCAAGTTCCCAGGAAAAATAACAAACTTGTAATACGGAAATTATTTTTTAAAAAGTGTTCTCAGAAACGAGCTATCACGTGTGGAGATCATTGGCTTTCAAGCCAAATGATCAATCTTATGGCCACATCCATGGCATAGTTTGTTCAAAGTATCTCATATTGTGCACAAGGGTGCATTTTGGACTGACAAACAATGTTGCCTAAGGAAGTTTTCATTTTCTTTGGACTTAAAAACCATTTTCCATTTTTCGATTTCCTGAAAGGAGGTTTTTTGTGAAGGACCTCCCAAATAATTGTTGCGAAATTGGACCAAATCATTTTTCTAAAATACTAGGCCATATTTAATGCACAATTGACAAAATGGTTGGGTGTAAAAAGTTTTGATCCACCTCTGGTGAAAAAGACAAATTCCCGCCGATTCAGTAGGAAGGGGGTCAAATTTGAACTGCAGGTGCCTCATAGTTTGCTATTTATTTTTTCCAAAAATCATTTCTAGGTACATAAGTACCTATTTAATCAGAGAAACACCAAAAAAAATTCCAAGATTGAACCACTAGCTAGGAACGGTCATTCCCGCCATTTTGACAGCATTTCGAAACGGGCATAAAAAATTCAAAAAAAATCAAACAATTGGGAAACCTTCGCATTGTGTCATTATATGTGGCCAAGTTCCCAGAAAAAATAACAAACTTGTAATACGGAAATTATTTTTAAAAAGTGTTCTCACAAACGAGCTATCACGTGTGGAGATCATTGGCTTGCAAGCCAAATGATCAATCTTATGGCCACATCCATGGCATAGTTTTTTCAAAGGATCTCATATTGTGCACAAGGGTGCATTTTGGAATGGCAAACAACGTTGCCTAAGGAAGTTTTCATTTTCTTTGGACGAAAAAACCATTTCCCATTTTCCGAGTGCCCGAAAGGAGGTTTTTTTGTGAAGGACCTCCCAAATAATTGTTGCAAAATTGGACCAAATCATTTTTCTAAAATACGAGGCCATATTTAATGCACAATTTACAAAATGGTTGGGTGTAAAAAGTTTTGATCCACCTCTGGTGAAAAAGACAAATTCCCGCCGATTCAGTTGGAAGCGGGTCAAATTTGAACTGCAGGTGCCTCATAGTTTGCTATTTATTTTTTTCCAAAAATCATTTCTAGGTACATAAGTACCTATTTAATCAGAGAAACACCAAAAAAATTCCAGGATTCAACCACTAGCTAGGAACGGTCATTCCCGCCATTTTGACCGCATTTCGAAACGGGCATAAAAAATTCAAAAAAATCAAACAATTGGGAAACCTTCGCATTGTGTCATTATATGTGGCCAAGTTCCTAGGAAAAATAACAAACTTGTAATACGGAAATTATTTTTAAAAAGTGTTCTCAGAAACGAGCTATCACGTGTGGAGATCATTGGCTTTCAAGCCAAATGATCAATCTTATGGCCACATCCATGGCATAGTTTGTTCAAAGTATCTCATATTGTGCACAAGGGTGCATTTTGTAATGGCAAACAATGTTGCCTAAGGAAGTTTTCATTTTCTTTGGACGAAAAAACCATTTTCCATTTTTCGAGTGCCCGAAAGGAGGTTTTTTTGTGAAGGACCTCCCAAATAATTGTTGCAAAATTGGACCAAATCATTTTTCTAAAATACTAGGCTATATTTAATGCACAATTTACAAAATGGTTGGGTGTAAAAAGTTTTGATCCACCTCTGGTGAAAAAGACAAATTCCCGCCGATTCAGTTGGAAGCGGGTCAAATTTGAACTGCAGGTGCCTCATAGTTTGCTATTTATTTTTTCCAAAAATCATTTCTAGGTACATAAGTACCTATTTAATCAGAGAAACACCAAAAAAATTCCAAGATTGAACCACTAGCTAGGAACGGTCATTCCCGCCATTTTGACCGCATTTCGAAACGGGCATAAAAAATTCAAAAAAAATCAAACAATTGGGAAACCTTCGCATTGTGTCATTATATGTGGCCAAGTTCCCAGAAAAAATAACAAACTTGTAATACGGAAATTATTTTTAAAAAGTGTTCTCAGAAACGAGCTATCACGTGTGGAGATCATTGGCTTGCAAGCCAAATGATCAATCTTATGGCCACATCCATGGCATAGTTTTTTCAAAGGATCTCATATAATGCACAAGGGTGCATTTTGGAATGGCAAACAACGTTGCCTAAGGAAGTTTTCATTTTCTTTGGACGAAAAAACCATTTTCCATTTTCCGAGTGCCCGAAAGGAGGGTTTTTTGTGAAGGACCTCCCAAATAATTGTTGCAAAATTGGACCAAATCATTTTTCTAAAATACGAGGCCATATTTAATGCACAATTTACAAAATGGTTGGGTGTAAAAAGTTTTGATCCACCTCTGGTGAAAAAGACAAATTCCCGCCGATTCAGTTGGAAGCGGGTCAAATTTGAACTGCAGGTGCCTCATAGTTTGCTATTTATTTTTTTCCAAAAATCATTTCTAGGTACATAAGTACCTATTTAATCAGAGAAACACCAAAAAAATTCCAGGATTCAACCACTAGCTAGGAACGGTCATTCCCGCCATTTTGACCGCATTTCGAAACGGGCATAAAAAATTCAAAAAAATCAAACAAATGGGAAACCTTCGCATTGTGTCATTATATGTGGCCAAGTTCCCAGGAAAAATAACAAACTTGTAATACGGAAATTATTTTTAAAAAGTGTTCTCAGAAACGAGCTATCACGTGTGGAGATCATTGGCTTTCAAGCCAAATGATCAATCTTATGGCCATATCCATGGCATAGTTTGTTCAAAGTATCTCATATTGTGCACAAGGGTGCATTTTGGAATGGCAAACAATGTTGCCTAAGGAAGTTTTCATTTTCTTTGGACGAAAAAACCATTTTCCATTTTTCGAGTGCCCGAAAGGAGGTTTTTTTGTGAAGGACCTCCCAAATAATTGTTGCAAAATTGGACCAAATCATTTTTCTAAAATACTAGGCTATATTTAATGCACAATTTACAAAATGGTTGGGTGTAAAAAGTTTTGATCCACCTCTGGTGAAAAAGACAAATTCCCGCCGATTCAGTTGGAAGCGGGTCAAATTTGAACTGCAGGTGCCTCATAGTTTGCTATTTATTTTTTCCAAAAATCATTTCTAGGTACATAAGTACCTATTTAATCAGAGAAACACCAAAAAAATTCCAAGATTGAACCACTAGCTAGGAACGGTCATTCCCGCCATTTTGACCGCATTTCGAAACGGGCATAAAAAATTCAAAAAAATCAAACAATTGGGAAACCTTCGCATTGTGTCATTATATGTGGCCAAGTTCCCAGAAAAAATAACAAACTTGTAATACGGAGATTATTTTTAAAAAGTGTTCTCACAAACGAGCTATCACGTGTGGAGATCATTGGCTTGCAAGCCAAATGATCAATCTTATGGCCACATCCATGGCATAGTTTGTTCAAAGGATCTCATATTGTGCACAAGGGTGCATTTTGGAATGGCAAACAATGCTGCCTAAGGAAGTTTTCATTTTGTTTGGACGAAAAAACCATTTTCCATTTTTCGAGTGCCCGAAAGGAGGTTTTTTTGTGAAGGACCTCCCAAATAATTGTCGCAAAATTGGACCAAATCAATTTTCTAAAATACTAGGCCATATTTAATGCACAATTGACAAAATGGTTTGGTGTAAAAAGTTTTGATCCACCTCTGGTGAAAAAGACAAATTCCCGCCGATTCAGTTGGAAGCGGGTCAAATTTGAACTGCAGGTGCCTCATAGTTTGCTATTTTTTTTTCCAAAAATCATTATCAGGTACATAAGTACCTATTTAATCAGAGAAACAGCAAAAAAATTCCAAGATTCAACCACTAGCTAGGAACGGTCATTCCCGCCATTTTGACCGCATTTCGAAACGGGCATAAAAAATTCAAAAAAAATCAAACAATTGGGAAACCTTATCATTGTGTCATTATATGTTGCCAAGTTCCCAGGAAAAATTACAAACTTGTAATACGAAAATTATTTTTAAAAAGTGTTCTCAAAAATGAGCTATCACGTGTGGAGATCATTGGCTTGCAAGCCAAATGATCAATCTTATGGCCACATCCATGGCATAGTTTGTTCAAAGGATCTCATATTGTGCACAAGGGTGCATTTTGGAATGGCAAACAATGTTGCCTAAGGAAGTTTTCATTTTCTTTGGACGAAAAAACCATTTTCCATTTTTCGAGTGCCCGAAAGGAGGTTTTTTTGTGAAGGACCTCCCAAATAATTGTTGCAAAATTGGACCAAATCATTTTTCTAAAATACTAGGCCATATTTAATGCACAATTTATAAAATGGTTGGGTGTAAAAAGTTTTGATCCACCTCTGGTGAAAAAGACAAATTCCTGCCGATTCAGTTGGAAGCGGGTCAAATTTGAACTGCAGGTGCCTCATAGTTTGCTATTTATTTTTTCCAAAAATCATTTCTAGGTACATAAGTACCTATTTAATCAGAGAAACACCAAAAAAATTCCAAGATTGAACCACTAGCTAGGAACGGTCATTCCCGCCATTTTGACCGCATTTCGAAACGGGTATAAAAAATTCAAAAAAATCAAACAATTGGGAAACCTTCGCATTGTGTCATTATATGTGGCCAAGTTCCCAGAAAAAATAACAAACTTGTAATACGGAGATTATTTTTAAAAAGTGTTCTCACAAACGAGCTATCACGTGTGGAGATCATTGGCTTGCAAGCCAAATGATCAATCTTATGGCCACATCCATGGCATAGTTTGTTCAAAGGATCTCATATTGTGCACAAGGGTGCATTTTGGAATGGCAAACATTGCTGCCTAAGGAAGTTTTCATTTTGTTTGGACGAAAAAACCATTTTCCATTTTTCGAGTGCCCGAAAGGAGGTTTTTTTGTGAAGGACCTCCCAAATAATTGTCGCAAAATTGGACCAAATCAATTTTCTAAAATACTAGGCCATATTTAATGCACAATTGACAAAATGGTTTGGTGTAAAAAGTTTTGATCCACCTCTGGTGAAAAAGACAAATTCCCGCCGATTCAGTTGGAAGCGGGTCAAATTTGAACTGCAGGTGCCTCATAGTTTGCTATTTTTTTTTCCAAAAATCATTATCAGGTACATAAGTACCTATTTAATCAGAGAAACACCAAAAAAATTCCAAGATTCAACCACTAGCTAGGAACGGTCATTCCCGCCATTTTGACCGCATTTCGAAACAGGCATAAAAAATTCAAAAAAAATCAAACAATTGGGAAACCTTATCATTGTGTCATTATATGTTGCCAAGTTCCCAGGAAAAATTACTAACTTGTAATACGAAAATTATTTTTAAAAAGTGTTCTCAAAAATGAGCTATCACGTGTGGAGATCATTGGCTTGCAAGCCAAATGATCAATCTTATGGCCACATCCATGGCATAGTTTGTTCAAAGGATCTCATATTGTGCACAAGGGTGCATTTTGGAATGGCAAACAATGTTGCCTAAGGAAGTTTTCATTTTCTTTGGACGAAAAAACCATTTTCCATTTTTCGAGTGCCCGAAAGGAGGTTTTTTTGTGAAGGACATCCCAAATAATTGTTGCAAAATTGGACCAAATCATTTTTCTAAAATACTAGGCCATAATTAATGCACAATTGACAAAATGGTTGGGTGTAAAAAGTTTTGATCCACCTCTGGTGAAAAAGACAAATTCCCGCCGATTCAGTTGGAAGCGGGTCAAATTTGAACTGCAGGTGCTTCATAGTTTGCTATTTATTTTTTTCCAAAAATCATTTCTAGGTACATAAGTACCTATTTAATCAGAGAAACACCAAAAAAATTCCAAGATTCAACCACTAGCTAGGAACGGTCATTCCCGCCATTTTGACCGCACTTCGAAACGGGCATAAAACATTCAAAAAAAATCAAACAATTGGGAAACCTTCGCATTGTGTCATTATATGTGGCCAAGTTCCCAGGAAAAATAACAAACTTGTAATACGGAAATTATTTTTAAAAAGTGTTCTCAGAAACGAGCTATCACGTGTGGAGATCATTGGCTTTCAAGCCAAATGATCAATCTTATGGCCACATCCATGGCATAGTTTGTTCAAAGTATCTCATATTGTGCACAAGGGTGCATTTTGGAATGACAAACAATGTTGCCTAAGGAAGTTTTCATTTTCTTTGGACGAAAAAACCATTTTCCATTTTTCGAGTGCCCGAAAGGAGGTTTTTTTGTGAAGGACCTCCCAAATAATTGTTGCAAAATTGGACCAAATCATTTTTCTAAAATACTAGGCCATATTTAATGCACAATTGACAAAATGGTTGGGTGTAAAAAGTTTTGATCCACCTCTGGTGAAAAAGACAAATTCCCGCCGATTTAGTTGGAAGCGGGTCAAATTTGAACTGCAGGTGCCTCATAGTTTGCTATTTTTTTTCCAAAAATCATTATCAGGTACATAAGTACCTATTTAATCAGAGAAACACCAAAAAAATTCCAAGATTCAACCACTAGCTAGGAACGGTCATTCCCGCCATTTTGACCGCATTTCGAAACGGGCATAAAAAATTCAAAAAAAATCAAACAATTGGGAAACCTTATCATTGTGTCATTATATGTTGCCAAGTTCCCAGGAAAAATTACAAACTTGTAATACGAAAATTATTTTTAAAAAGTGTTCTCAAAAATGAGCTATCACGTGTGGAGATCATTGGCTTGCAAGCCAAATGATCAATCTTATGGCCACATCCATGGCATAGTTTGTTCAAAGGATCTCATATTGTGCACAAGGGTGCATATTGGAATGGCAAACAATGTTGCCTAAGGAAGTTTTCATTTTCTTTGGACGAAAAAACCATTTTCCATTTTTCGAGTGCCCGAAAGGAGGTTTTTTTGTGAAGGACCTCCCAAATAATTGTTGCAAAATTGGACCAAATCATTTTTCTAAAATACTAGGCCATAATTAATGCACAATTGACAAAATGGTTGGGTGTAAAAAGTTTTGATCCACCTCTGGTGAAAAAGACAAATTCCCGCCGATTCAGTTGGAAGCGGGTCAAATTTGAACTGCAGGTGCTTCATAGTTTGCTATTTATTTTTTTCCAAAAATCATTTCTAGGTACATAAGTACCTATTTAATCAGAGAAACACCAAAAAAATTCCAAGATTCAACCACTAGCTAGGAACGGTCATTCCCGCCATTTTGACCGCATTTCGAAACGGGCATAAAACATTCAAAAAAAATCAAACAATTGGGAAACCTTCGCATTGTGTCATTATATGTGGCCAAGTTCCCAGGAAAAACAACAAACTTGTAATACGGAAATTATTTTTAAAAAGTGTTCTCAGAAACGAGCTATCACGTGTGGAGATCATTGGCTTTCAAGCCAAATGATCAATCTTATGGCCACATCCATGGCATAGTTTGTTCAAAGTATCTCATATTGTGCACAAGGGTGCATTTTGGAATGGCAAACAATGTTGCCTAAGGAAGTTTTCATTTTCTTTGGACGAAAAAACATTTTCCATTTTTCGAGTGCTGTCGGGGGAAATCTGGCCTCCACGAGCACCTATGGGGACGGAGCCGCTTGTCGGTTCGGCGGGGGCGGAGGATGCACAAAGAGCAGATCGAGGCGACACACACACACAACGATTTTACCCAGCTTCGGGTCGCATGGATGCGTAAAACCCTACTGCTGCATGTCTGGTTGATTCGGGTTCTTGCTCTGGAGCGCAAGAAACTACAGTAAGTCGAAGCTGGACGTAGGCGAGGGCCTATTGGGTCCGATCCCCCCTCTACGGGCGGATGGGCCTCCTTTTATATGCCAAGGGGTTTCCCACAGGGAGCGACGCAGGTGAGGGTAAAAATGGCAAGGGATTGTGTGAATAGTGGCCGCACAGTGCTATCGCACCTAACTTTGACGGGCGGGGACAAGGGCATTAAATGCCCGTATGGATCGCCTGAACAGTGCCGAGGCGGACCGTTAGGAGCGCCTCCGCTCGCCACGGGGGCGACTCTGCCAACGTCGCATGCCACCGCGCGTCTCAGGTTGCGCGGCGTCCCGCCACGTGCCTCCGGGGAAGCCCCAGAGCGACGCGTGGGCAGGTGAGCTGGGGCGCGGGCCTGATATGGTGGTTTGCCGCGGTAGTTGCCTTGCCGCACCTGGGAGCTTGCCGCTCGCCAGGCCTTGCCGGGGCGCGCGGCGCGCCGCGGCGGGCTTCTCTTGGGGTGCCTTGGCTTGGCCGTCCCGGCGAGCTCCTCCCGCCGGGGTCTTGGTGCTTCGGCTCAGTCGTCCCGGCAAGCTCCTCTTGCCGGGACCTTGTCGCCTTGGCCCGGCAAGCTCCTCTTGCCGGACCTTGCCTTCTCGATCCGGCAAGCTCCTCTTGCCGGGGCTTGGTCTTCTAGGCTCGATCACTTGGCCTTCGTCCGGCCCGGAAAGGGCCGTGGAGACTCTTGTCGCTCCCCTGGCAGGCCTTGCCGCGGGAGGCTACTACCGCCCGTGCACAAGTTCGGGGTACTAAGGTACCCCTACTTTAGTACACCGACAAGTGCCCGAAAGGAGGTTTTTTTGTGAAGGACCTCCCAAATAATTATTGCAAAATTGGACCAAATCATTTTTCTAAAATACTAGGCTATATTTAATGCACAATTTACAAAATGGTTGGGTGTAAAAAGTTTTGATCCACCTCTGGTGAAAAAGACAAATTCCCGCCGATTTAGTAGGAAAGGGGTCAAATTTGAACTGCAGGTGCCTCATAGTTTGCTATTTATTTTTTCCAAAAATCATTTCTAGGTACATAAGTACCTATTTAATCAGAGAAACACCAAAAAAAATTCCAAGATTCAACCACTAGCTAGGAACGGTCATTCCCGCCATTTTGACCGCATTTCGAAACGGGCATAAAAAATTCAAAAAAAATCAAACAATTGGGAAACCTTCGCATTGTGTCATTATATGTGGCCAAGTTCCCAGGAAAAATAACAAACTTGTAATACGGAAATTATTTTTAAAAAGTGTTCTCACAAACGAGCTATCACGTGTGGAGATCATTGGCTTGCAAGCCAAATGATCAATCTTATGGCCACATCCATGGCATAGTTTGTTCAAAGGATCTCATATTGTGCACAAGGGTGCATTTTGGAATGGCAAACAATGCTGCCTAAGGAAGTTTTCATTTTCTTTGGACGAAAAAACCATTTTCCATTTTCCGAGTGCCCGAAAGGAGGTTTTTTTGTGAAGGACCTCCCAAATAATTGTCGCAAAATTGGACCAAATCATTTTTCTAAAATACTAGGCCATATTTAATGCACAATTGACAAAATGGTTGGGTGTAAAAAGTTTTGATCCACCTCTGGTGAAAAAGACAAATTCCCGCCGATTCAGTTGGAAGCGGGTCAAATTTGAACTGCAGGTGCCTCATAGTTTGCTATTTATTTTTTTTTCCAAAAATCATTATCAGGTACATAAGTACCTATTTAATCAGAGAAACACCAAAAAAATTCCAAGATTCAACCACTAGCTAGGAACGGTCATTCCCGCCATTTTGACAACATTTCGAAACGGGCATAAAAAATTCAAAAAAAATCAAACAATTGGGAAACCTTCGCATTGTGTCATTATATGTGGCCAAGTTCCCAGGAAAAATTACAAACTTGTAATACGGAAATTATTTTTAAAAAGTGTTCTCAGAAACGAGCTATCACGTGTGGAGATCATTGGCTTGCAAGCCAAATGATCAATCTTATGGCCACATCCATGGCATAGTTTGTTCAAAGGATCTCATATTGTGCACAAGGGTGCATTTTGGAATGGCAAACAATGTTGCCTAACGAAGTTTTCATTTTCTTTGGACGAAAAAACCATTTTCCATTTTTCGAGTGCCCGAAAGGAGGTTTTTTTGTGAAGGACCTCCCCAATAATTGTTGCAAAATTGGACCAAACCATTTTTCTAAAATACTAGGCCATATTTAATGCACAATTGACAAAATGGTTGGGTGTAAAAAGTTTTGATCCACCTCTGGTGAAAAGACAAATTCCCGCCGATTCAGTTGGAAGCGGGTCAAATTTGAACTGCAGGTGCCTCATAGTTTGCTATTTATTTTTTTTTTCCAAAAATCATTATCAGGTACATAAGTACCTATTTAATCAGAGAAACACCAAAAAAATTCCAAGATTCAACCACTAGCTAGGAACGGTCATTCCCGCCATTTTGACAACATTTCGAAACGGGCATAAAAAATTCAAAAAAAATCAAACAATTGGGAAACCTTCGCATTGTGTCATTATATGTGGCCAAGTTCCCAGGAAAAATTACAAACTTGTAATACGGAAATTATTTTTAAAAAGTGTTCTCAGAAACGAGCTATCACGTGTGGAGATCATTGGCTTTCAAGCCAAATGATCAATCTTATGGCCACATCCATGGCATAGTTTGTTCAAAGGATCTCATATTGTGCACAAGGGTGCATTTTGGAATGGCAAACAATGTTGCCTAAGGAAGTTTTCATTTTCTTTGGACGAAAAAACCATTTTCCATTTTCCAAGTGCCCGAAAGGAGGTTTTTTTGTGAAGGACCTCCCAAATAATTGTTGCAAAATTGGACCAAATAATTTTTCTAAAATACTAGGCCATATTTAATGCACAATTGACAAAATGGTTGGGTGTAAAAAGTTTTGATCCACCTCTGGTGAAAAGACAAATTCCCGCCGATTCAGTTGGAAGCGGGTCAAATTTGAACTGCAGGTGCCTCATAGTTTGCTATTTATTTATTTTTTCCAAAAATCATTATCAGGTACATAAGTACCTATTTAATCAGAGAAACACCAAAAAAATTCCAAGATTCAACCACTAGCTAGGAACGGTCATTCCGGCCATTTTGACAACATTTCGAAACGGGCATAAAAAATTCAAAAAAAATCAAACAATTGGGAAACCTTCGCATTGTGTCATTATATGTGGCCAAGTTCCCAGGAAAAATTACAAACTTGTAATACGGAAATTATTTTTAAAAAGTGTTCTCAGAAACGAGCTATCACGTGTGGAGATCATTGGCTTGCAAGCCAAATGATCAATCTTATGGCCACATCCATGGCATAGTTTGTTCAAAGGATCTCATATTGTGCACAAGGGTGCATTTTGGAATGGCAAACAATGTTGCCTAACGAAGTTTTCATTTTCTTTGGACGAAAAAACCATTTTCCATTTTTCGAGTGCCCGAAAGGAGGTTTTTTTGTGAAGGACCTCCCCAATAATTGTTGCAAAATTGGACCAAACCATTTTTCTAAAATACTAGGCCACATTTGATGCACAATTTACAAAATGGTTGGGTGTAAAAAGTTTTGATCCACCTCTGGTGAAAAAGACAAATTCCCGCCGATTCAGTTGGAAGCGGGTCAAATTTGAACTGCAGGTGCCTCATAGTTTGCTATTTATTTTTTCCAAGAATCATTTCTAGGTACATAAGTACCTATTTAATCAGAGAAACACCAAAAAAATTTCCAAGATTCAACCACTATCTAGGAACGGTCATTCCCGCCATTTTGACCGCATTTCGAAACGGGCATAAAAAATTCAAAAAAAATCAAACAATTGGGAAACCTTCGCATTGTGTCATTATATGTGGCCAAGTTCCCAGGAAAAATAACAAACTTGTAATACGGAAATTATTTTTAAAAAGTGTTCTCAGAAACGAGCTATCACGTGTGGAGATCATTGGCTTTCAAGCCAAATGATCAATCTTATGGCCACATCCAGTGCATAGTTTGTTCAAAGTATCTTATATTGTGCACAAGGGTGCAATTTGGAATGGCAAACAATGTTGCCTTAGGAAGTTTTCATTTTCTTTGGACGAAAAAACATTTTCCATTTTTCGAGTGCCCGAAAGGAGGTTTTTTGTGAAGGACCTCCCAAATAATTGTTGCAAAATTGGACCAAATCATTTTTCTAAAATACTAGGCTATATTTAATGCACAATTTACAAAATGGTTGGGTGTAAAAAGTTTTGATCCACCTCTGGTGAAAAAGACAAATTCCCGCCGATTCAGTTGGAAGCGGGTCAAATTTGAACTGCATGTGCCTCATAGTTTGCTATTTATTTTTTCCAAAAATCATTTCTAGGTACATAAGTACCTATTTAATCAGAGAAACACCAAAAAAAATTCCAAGATTCAACCACTAGCTAGGAACGGTCATTCCCGCCATTTTGACCGCATTTCGAAACGGGCATAAAAAATTCAATAAAAATCAAACAATTGGGAAACCTTCGCATTGTGTCATTATATGTGGCCAAGTTCCCAGGAAAAATAACAAACTTGTAATACGGAAATTATTTTTAAAAAGTGTTCTCACAAACGAGCTATCACGTGTGGAGATCATTGGCTTGCAAGCCAAATGATCAACATTATGGCCACATCCATGGCATAGTTTGTTCAAAGGATCTCATATTGTGCACAAGGGTGCATTTTGTAATGGCAAACAATGCTGCCTAAGGAAGTTTTCATTTTATTTGGACGAAAAAACCATTTTCCATTTTCCGAGTGCCCGAAAGGAGGTTTTTTTGTGAAGGACCTCCCAAATAATTGTCGCAAAATTGGACCAAATCATTTTTCTAAAATACTAGGCCATATTTAATGCACAATTGACAAAATGGTTGGGCGTAAAAAGTTTTGGTCCACCTCTGGTGAAAAAGACAAATTCCCGCCGATTCAGTTGGAAGCGGGTCAAATTTGAACTGCAGGTGCCTCATAGTTTGCTATTTGTTTTTTTTCCAAAAATCATTATCAGGTACATAAGTACCTATTTAATCAGAGAAACACCAAAAAAATTCCAAGATTCAACCACTAGCTAGGAACGGTCATTCCTGCCATTTTGACCGCATTTCAAAACGGGCATAAAAAATTCAAAAAAAATCAAACAATTGGGAAACTTTCGCACTGTGTCATTATATGTGGGCAAGTTCCCAGGAAAAATTACAAACTTGTAATACGGAAATTATTTTTAAAAAGTGTTCTCAGAAACGAGCTATCACATGTGGAGATCATTGGCTTGCAAGCCAAATGATCAATCTTATGGCCACATCCATGGCATAGTTTGTTCAAAGGATCTCATATTGTGCACAAGGGTGCATTTTGGAATGGCAAACAATGTTGCCTAAGGAAGTTTTCATTTTCTTTGGACGAAAAAACCATTTTCCATTTTCCGAGTGCCCGAAAGGAGGTTTTTTTGTGAAGGACCTCCCAAATAATTGTTGCAAAATTGGACCAAATCATTTTTCTAAAATACTAGGCCATAATTAATACACAATTGACAAAATGGTTGGGTGCAAAAAGTTTTGATCCACCTCTGGTGAAAAAGACAAATTCCCGCCGATTCAGGTTGAAGCGGGTCAAATTTGAACTGCAGGTGCCTCATAGTTTGCTATTTATTTTTTTTCCAAAAATCATTTCTAGGTACATAAGTACCTATTTAATCAGAGAAACACCAAAAAAATTCCAAGATTCAACCACTAGCTAGGAACGGTCATTCCCGCCATTTTGACCGCATTTCGAAACGGTCATAAAAAATTCAAAAAAAATCAAACAATTGGGAAACCTTCGCATTGTGTCATTATATGTGGCCAAGTTCCCAGGAAAAATAATAAACTTGTAATACGGAAATTATTTTTAAAAAGTGTTCTCAGAAACGAGCTATCACGTGTGGAGATCACTGGCTTTCAAGCCAAATGATCAATCTTATGGCCACATCCATGGCATAATTTGTTCAAAGTATCTCATATTGTGCACAAGGGTGCATTTTGGAATGGAAACAATGTTGCCTAAGGAAGTTTTCATTTTCTTTGGACGAAAAAACCATTTTCCATTTTTCGAGTGCCCGAAAGGAGGTTTTTTTTGTGAAGGACCTCCCAAATAATTGTTGCAAAATTGGACCAAATCATTTTTGTAAAATACTAGGCCATATTTAATGCACAATTTACAAAATGGTTGGGTGTAAAAAGTTTTGATCCACCTCTGGTGAAAAAGACAAATTCCCGCCGATTCAGTTGGAAGCGGGTCAAATTTGAACTGCAGGTGCCTCATAGTTAGCTATTTATTTTTTCCAAGAATCATTTCTAGGTACATAAGTACCTATTTAATCAGAGAAACACCAAAAAAAATGCCAAGATTCAACCACTAGCTTGGAACGGTCATTCCCGCCATTTTGACCGCATTTCGAAACGGGCATAAAAAATACAAAAAAAATCAAACAATAGGGAAACCTTCGCATTGTGTCATTATATGTGGCCAAGTTCCCAGGAAAAATAACAAACTTGTAATACGGAAATTATTTTTAAAAAGTGTTCTCAGAAACGAGCTATCACGTGTGGAGATCATTGGCTTTCAAGCCAAATGATCAATCTTATGGCCACATCCATGGCATAGTTTGTTCAAAGGATCTCATATTGTGCACAAGGGTGCATTTTGGAATGGCAAACAATGTTGCCTAAGGAAGTTTTCATTTTCTTTGGACGAGAAAACCATTTTCCATGTTTCGAGTGCCCGAAAGGAGGTTTTTTTTTGTGAAGGACCTCCCAAATAATTGTTGCAAAATTGGACCAAATCATTTTTCTAAAATACTAGGCCATATTTAATGCACAATTGACAAAATGGTTGGGTGTAAAAAGTTTTGATCCACCTCTGGTGAAAAAGACAAATTCCCGGCGATTCAGTTGGAAGCGGGTCAAATTTGAACTGCAGGTGCCTCATAGTTTGCTATTTATTTTTTTTCCAAAAATCATTATCAAGTACATAAGTACCTATTTAATCAGAGAAACACCAAAAAAATTCCAAGATTCAACCACTAGCTAGGAACGGTCATTCCCGCCATTTTGACCGCATTTCGAAACGGGCATAAAAAATTCAAAAAAAATCAAACAATTGGGAAACCTTCGCATTGTGTCATTATATTTTGGCCAAGTTCCTAGGAAAAATAACAAACTTTTAATACGGAAATTACTTTTAAAAAGTGTTCTCAGAAACGAGCTATCACGTGTGGAGATCATTGGCTTGCAAGCCAAATGATCAATCTTATGGCCACATCCATGGCATAGTTTGTTCAAAGGATCTCATATTGTGCACAAGGGTGCATTTTGGAATGGCAAATAATGTTGCCTAAGGAAGTTTTCATTTTCTTTGGACAAAAAAACCATTTTCCATTTTCCGAGTGCCCGAAAGGAGGTTTTTTTGTGAAGGACCTCCCAAATAATTGTGGCAAAATTGGACCAAATCATTTTTCTAAAATACTAGGCCATATTTAATGCATAATTGACAAAATGGTTGGGTGTAAAAAGTTTTGATCCACCTCTGGTGAAAAAGACAAATTCCCGCCGATTCAGTTGGAAGCGGGTCAAATTTGAACTGCAGGTGCCTCATAGTTTGCTATTTATTTTTTTCCAAAAATCATTTCTAGGTACATAAGTACCTATTTAATCAGAGAAACACCAAAAAAGTTCCAAGATTCAACCACTAGCTAGGAACGGTCATTCCCGCCATTTTGACCGCATTTCGAAACGGGCATAAAAAATTCAAAAAAAAATCAAACAATTGGGAAACCTTCGCATTGTATCATTATATGTGGCCAAGTTCCCAGGAAAAAAAACAAACTTGTAATATGGAATTTTTTTTAAAAAGTGTTCTCAGAAACGAGCTATCACGTGTGGAGATCATTGGCTTGCAAGCCAAATGATCAATCTTATGGCCACATCCATGGCATAGTTTGTTCAAAGGATATCATATTGTGCACAAGGGTGCATTTTGGAATGGCAAACAATGTTGCCTAAGGAAGTTTTCATTTTCTTTGGACGAAAAAACCATTTTCCATTTTCCGAGTGCCCGAAAGGAGGTTTTTTTGTGAAGGACCTCCCAAATAATTGTTGCAAAATTGGACCAAATCATTTTTCTAAAATACTAGGCCATATTTAATCCACAATTGACAAAATGGTTGGGTGTAAAAAGTTTTGATCCACCTCTGGTGAAAAAGACAAATTCCCGCCGATTCATTTGGAAGCGGGTCAAATTTGAACTGCAGGTGCCTCATAGTTTGCTATTTATTTTTTTCCAAAAATCATTTCTAGGTACATAAGTACCTATTTAATCAGAGAAACACCAAAAAAATTCCAAGATTCAACCACTAGCTAGGAACGGTCATTCCCGCCATTTTGACCGCATTTCGAAACGGGCATAAAGAATTCAAAAAATAATCAAACAATTGGGAAACCTTCGCATTGTGTCATTATATGTGGCCAAGTTCCCAGGAAAAATAACAAACTTGTAATACGGAAATTATTTTTAAAAAGTGTTCTCAGAAACGAGCTATCTCGTGTGGAGATCATTGGCTTTCAAGCCAAATGATCAATCTTATGGCCACATCCATGGCATAGTTTGTTCAAAGTATCTCATATTGTGCACAAGGGTGCATTTTGGAATGGCAAACAATGTTGCCTAAGGAAGTTTTCATTTTCTTTGGACGAAAAAACCATTTTCCATTTTTCGAGTGCCCGAAGGGAGGTTTTTTTTGTGAAGGACCTCCCAAATAATTGTTGCAAAATTGGACCAAATCATTTTTCTAAAATACTAGGCCATATTTAATGCACAATTGACAAAATTGTTGGGTGTAAAAAGTTTTGATCCAACTCTGGTGAAAAAGACAAATTCCCGCCGATTCAGTTGGAAGCGGGTCAAATTTGAACTGCAGGTGCCTCATAGTTTGCTATTTAGTTTTTCCAAAAATCATTTCTAGGTACATAAGTACCTATTTAATCAGAGAAACACCAAAATAAATTCCAAGATTCAACCACTAGCTAGGAACGGTCATTCCCGCCATTTTGACCGCATTTCAAAACGGGCATAAAAAATTCAAAAAAAATCAAACAATTGGGAAACCTTCGCATTGTGTCATTATATGTGGCCAAGTTCCCAGGAAAAATAACAAACTTGTAATACGGAAATTATTTTTAAAAAGTGTTCTCAGAAACGAGCTATCACGTGTGGAGATCATTGGCTTTCAAGCCAAATGATCAATCTTATGGCCACATCCATGGCATAGTTTGTTCAAAGGGTCTCATATTGTGCACAAGGGTGCATTTTGGAATGGCAAACAATGTTGCCTAAGGAAGTTTTCATTTTCTTTGGACGAAAAAACCATTTTCCATTTTCCGAGTGCCCGAAAGGAGGTTTTTTTGTGAAGGACCTCCCAAATAATTGTTGCAAAATTGGACCAAATCATTTTTCTAAAATACTAGGCCATATTTAATGCACAATTGACAAAATGGTTGGGTGTAAAAAGTTTTGATCCACCTCTGGTGAAAAAGACAAATTCTCGCCGATTCAGTTGGAAGCGGATCAAATTTGAACTGCAGGTGCCTCATAATTTGCTATTTATTTTTTTCCAAAAATCATTTCTAGGTACATAAGTACCTATTTAATCAGAGAAACACCAAAAAAATTCCAAGATTCAACCACTAGCTAGGAACGGTCATTCCCGCCATTTTGACCGCATTTCGAAACGGGCATAAAGAATTCAAAAAAAAATCAAACAATTGGGAAACCTTCGCATTGTGTCATTATATGTGGCCAAGTTCCCAGGAAAAATAACAAACTTGTAATACGGAAATTATTTTTAAAAAGTGTTCTCAGAAACAAGCTATCACGTGTGGAGATCATTGGCTTTCAAGCCAAATGATCAATCTTATGGCCACATCCATGGCATAGTTTGTTCAAAGTATCTCATATTGTGCACAAGGGTGCATTTTGGAATGGCAAACAATGTTGCCTAAGGAAGTTTTCATTTTCTTTGGACGAAAAAACCATTTTCCATTTTTCGAGTGCCCTAAAGGAGGTTTTTTTTGTGAAGGTCCTCCCAAATAATTGTTGCAAAATTGTACCAAATCATTTTTCTAAAATACTAGGCCATATTTAATGCACAATTTACAAAATGGTTGGGTGTAAAAAGTTTTGATCCACCTCTGGTGAAAAAGACAAATTCCCGCCGATTCATTTGGAAGCGGGTCAAATTTGAACTGCAGGTGCCTCATAGTTTGCTATTTATTTTTTTCCAAAAATCGTTTCTAGGTACATAAGTACCTATTTAATCAGAGAAACACCAAAAAAATTCCAAGATTCAACCACTAGCTAGGAACGGTCATTCCCGCCATTTTGACCGCATTTCGAAACGGGCATAAAGAATTCAAAAAATAATCAAACAATTGGGAAACCTTCGCATTGTGTCATTATATGTGGCCAAGTTCCCAGGAAAAATAACAAACTTGTAATACGGAAATTATTTTTAAAAAGTGTTCTCAGAAACGAGCTATCTCGTGTGGAGATCATTGGCTTTCAAGCCAAATGATCAATCTTATGGCCACATCCATGGCATAGTTTGTTCAAAGTATCTCATATTGTGCACAAGGGTGCATTTTGGAATGGCAAACAATGTTGCCTAAGGAAGTTTTCATTTTCTTTGGACGAAAAAACCATTTTCCATTTTTCGAGTGCCCGAAAGGAGGTTTTTTTTGTGAAGGACCTCCCAAATAATTGTTGCAAAATTGGACCAAATCATTTTTCTAAAATACTAGGCCATATTTAATGCACAATTGACAAAATTGTTGGGTGTAAAAAGTTTTGATCCACCTCTGGTGAAAAAGACAAATTCCCGCCGATTCAGTTGGAAGCGGGTCAAATTTGAACTGCAGGTGCCTCATAGTTTGCTATTTAGTTTTTCCAAAAATCATTTCTAGGTACATAAGTACCTATTTAATCAGAGAAACACCAAAATAAATTCCAAGATTCAACCACTAGCTAGGAACGGTCATTCCCGCCATTTTGACCGCATTTCAAAACGGGCATAAAAAATTCAAAAAAAATCAAACAATTGGGAAACCTTCGCATTGTGTCATTATATGTGGCCAAGTTCCCAGGAAAAATAACAAACTTGTAATACGGAAATTATTTTTAAAAAGTGTTCTCAGAAACGAGCTATCACGTGTGGAGATCATTGGCTTTCAAGCCAAATGATCAATCTTATGGCCACATCCATGGCATAGTTTGTTCAAAGGGTCTCATATTGTGCACAAGGGTGCATTTTGGAATGGCAAACAATGTTGCCTAAGGAAGTTTTCATTTTCTTTGGACGAAAAAACCATTTTCCATTTTTCGAGTGCCCGAAAGGAGGATTTTTTGTGAAGGACCTCCCAAATAATTGTTGCAAAATTGGACCAAATCATTTTTCTAAAATACTAGGCCATATTTAATGCACAATTGACAAAATTGTTGGGTGTAAAAAGTTTTGATCCACCTCTGGTGAAAAAGACAAATTCCCGCCGATTCAGTTGGAAGCGGGTCAAATTTGAACAGCAGGTGCCTCATAGTTTGCTATTTATTTTTTCCAAAAATCATTTCTAGGTACATAAGTACCTATTTAATCAGAGAATGACCAAAAAAATTCCAAGATTCAACCACTAGCTAGGAACGGTCATTCCCGCCATTTTGACCGCATTTCGAAACGGGCATAAAGAATTCAAAAAAAAATCAAACAATTGGGAAACCTTCGCATTGTGTCATTATATGTGGCCAAGTTCCCAGGAAAAATAACAAACTTGTAATACGGAAATTATTTTTAAAAAGTGTTCTCAGAAACAAGCTATCACGTGTGGAGATCATTGGCTTTCAAGCCAAATGATCAATCTTATGGCCACATCCATGGCATAGTTTGTTCAAAGTATCTCATATTGTGCACAAGGGTGCATTTTGGAATGGCAAACAATGTTGCCTAAGGAAGTTTTCATTTTCTTTGGACGAAAAAACCATTTTCCATTTTTCGAGTGCCCTAAAGGAGGTTTTTTTTGTGAAGGTCCTCCCAAATAATTGTTGCAAAATTGTACCAAATCATTTTTCTAAAATACTAGGCCATATTTAATGCACAATTTACAAAATGGTTGGGTGTAAAAAGTTTTGATCCACCTCTGGTGAAAAAGACAAATTCCCGCCGATTCAGTTGGAAGCGGGTCGAATTTGAACAGCAGGTGCCTCATAGTTTGCTATTTATTTTTTCCAAAAATCATTTCTAGGTACATAAGTACCTATTTAATCAGAGAAACACCAAAAAAAATTCCAAGATTCAACCACTAGCTAGGAACGGTCATTCCCGCCATTTTGACCGCATTTCGAAACGGGCATAAAAAATTCAAAAAAATCAAACAATTGGAAAACCTTCGCATTGTGTCATTATATGTGGCCAAGTTCCCAGGAAAAATAACAAACTTGTAATACGGAAATTATTTTTAAAAAGTATTCTCAGAAACGAGCTATCACGTGTGGAGATCATTGGCTTGCAAGCCAAATGATCAATCTTATGGCCACATCCATGGCATAGTTTGTTCAAAGGATCTCATATTGTGCACAAGGGTGCATTTTGGAATGGCAAACAATGTTGCCTAAGGAAGTTTTCATTTTCTTTGGACGAAAAAACCATTTTCCATTTTTCGAGTGCCCGAAAGGAGGTTTTTTTGTGAAGGACCTCCCAAATAATTGTTGCAAAATTGGACCAAATCATTTTTCTAAAATACTAGGCCATATTTAATGCACAATTTATAAAATGGTTGGGTGTAAAAAGTTTTGATCCACCTCTGGTGAAAAAGACAAATTCCTGCCGATTCAGTTGGAAGCGGGTCAAATTTGAACTGCAGGTGCCTCATAGTTTGCTATTTATTTTTTCCAAAAATCATTTCTAGGTACATAAGTACCTATTTAATCAGAGAAACACCAAAAAAATTCCAAGATTCAACCACTAGATAGGAACGGTCATTCCCGCCATTTTGACCGCATTTCGAAACGGGCATAAAAAATTCAAAAAAAATCAAAAAATTGGGAAACCTTCGCATTGTGTCATTATATGTGGCCAAGTTCCCGGGAAAAATGACAAACTTGTAATGCGGAAATTATTTTTAAAAAGTGTTCTCAGAAACGAGCTATCACGTGTGGAGATCATTGGTTTGCAAGCCAAATGATCAATCTTATGGCCACATCCATGGCATAGTTTGTTCAAAGGATCTCATATTGTGCACAAGGGTGCATTTTGGAATGGCAAACAATGTTGCCTAAGGAAGTTTTCATTTTCTTTGGACGAAAAAACCATTTTCCATTTTCCAAGTGCCCGAAAGGAGGTTTTTTTGTGAAGGACCTCCCAAATAATTGTTGCAAAATTGGACCAAATAATTTTTCTAAAATACTAGGCCATATTTAATGCACAATTGACAAAATGGTTGGGTGTAAAAAGTTTTGATCCACCTCTGGTGAAAAAGACAAATTCCCGCCGATTCAATTGGAAGCGGGTCGAATTTGAATAGCAGGTGCCTCATAGTTTGCCATTTATTTTTTCCAAAAATCATTTCTAGGTACATAAGTACCTATTTAATCAGAGAAACACCAAAAGTTCCAAGATTCAACCACTAGCTAGGAACGGTCATTCCCGCCATTTTGACCGCATTTCAAAACGGGCATAAAGAATTCAAAAAAAAAATCAAACAATTGGGAAACCTTCGCATTGTGTCATTATATGTGGCCAAGTTCCCAGGAAAAATAACAAACTTGTAATACGGAAATTATTTTTAAAAAGTGTTCTCAGAAACGAGCTATCTCGTGTGGAGATCATTGGCTTTCAAGCCAAATGATCAATCTTATGGCCACATCCATGGCATAGTTTGTTCAAAGTATCTCATATTGTGCACAAGGGTGCATTTTGGAATGGCAAACAATGTTGCCTAAGGAAGTTTTCATTTTCTTTGGACGAAAAAACCATTTTCCATTTTTCGAGTGCCCTAAAGGAGGTTTTTTTTGTGAAGGTCCTCCCAAATAATTGTTGCAAAATTGTACCAAATCATTTTTCTAAAATACTAGGCCATATTTAATGCACAATTTACAAAATGGTTGGGTGTAAAAAGTTTTGATCCACCTCTGGTGAAAAAGACAAATTCCCGCCGATTCAGTTGGAAGCGGGTCGAATTTGAACAGCAGGTGCCTCATAGTTTGCTATTTATTTTTTCCAAAAATCATTTCTAGGTACATAAGTACCTATTTAATCAGAGAAACACCAAAAAAAATTCCAAGATTCAACCACTAGCTAGGAACGGTCATTCTCGCCATTTTGACCGCATTTCGAAACGGGCATAAAAAATTCAAAAAATCAAACAATTGGAAAACCTTCGCATTGTGTCATTATATGTGGCCAAGTTCCCAGGAAAAATAACAAACTTGTAATACGGAAATTATTTTTAAAAAGTGTTCTCAGAAACGAGCTATCACGTGTGGAGATCATTGGCTTGCAAGCCAAATGATCAATCTTATGGCCACATCCATGGCATAGTTTGTTCAAAGGATCTCATATTGTGCACAAGGGTGCATTTTGGAATGGCAAACAATGTTGCCTAAGGAAGTTTTCATTTTCTTTGGACGAAAAAACCATTTTCCATTTTTCGAGTGCCCGAAAGGAGGTTTTTTTGTGAAGGACCTCCCAAATAATTGTTGCAAAATTGGACCAAATCATTTTTCTAAAATACTAGGCCATATTTAATGCACAATTTATAAAATGGTTGGGTGTAAAAAGTTTTGATCCACCTCTGGTGAAAAAGACAAATTCCTGCCGATTCAGTTGGAAGCGGGTCAAATTTGAACTGCAGGTGCCTCATAGTTTGCTATTTATTTTTTCCAAAAATCATTTCTAGGTACATAAGTACCTATTTAATCGGAGAAACACCAAAAAAATTCCAAGATTCAACCACTAGATAGGAACGGTCATTCCCGCCATTTTGACCGCATTTCGAAACGGGCATAAAAAATTCAAAAAAAAATCAAAAAATTGGGAAACCTTCGCATTGTGTCATTATATGTGGCCAAGTTCCCGGGAAAAATGACAAACTTGTAATGCGGAATTTTTTTTTAAAAAGTGTTCTCAGAAACGAGCTATCACGTGTGGAGATCATTGGTTTGCAAGCCAAATAATCAATCTTATGGCCACATCCATGGCATAGTTTGTTCAAAGGATCTCATATTGTGCACAAGGGTGCATTTTGGAATGGCAAACAATGTTGCCTAAGGAAGTTTTCATTTTCTTTGGACAAAAAAACCATTTTCCATTTTTCGAGTGCCCGAAAGGAGGTTTTTTTGTGAAGGACCTCCCAAATAATTGTTGCAAAATTGGACCAAATAATTTTTCTAAAACACTAGGCCATATTTAATGCACAATTGACAAAATGGTTGGGTGTAAAAAGTTTTGATCCACCTCTGGTGAAAAAGACAAATTCCCGCCGATTCAATTGGAAGCGGGTCGAATTTGAATAGCAGGTGCCTCATAGTTTGCCATTTATTTTTTCCAAAAATCATTTCTAGGTACATAAGTACCTATTTAATCAGAGAAACACCAAAAGTTCCAAGATTCAACCACTAGCTAGGAACGGTCATTCCCGCCATTTTGACCGCATTTCAAAACGGGCATAAAGAATTCAAAAAAAAAATCAAACAATTGGGAAACCTTCGCATTGTGTCATTATATGTGGCCAAGTTCCCAGGAAAAATAACAAACTTGTAATACGGAAATTATTTTTAAAAAGTGTTCTCAGAAACAAGCTATCACGTGTGGAGATCATTGGCTTTCAAGCCAAATGATCAATCTTATGGCCACATCCATGGCATAGTTTGTTCAAAGTATCTCATATTGTGCACAAGGGTGCATTTTGGAATGGCAAACAATGTTGCCTAAGGAAGTTTTCATTTTCTTTGGACGAAAAAACCATTTTCCATTTTTTGAGTGCCCTAAAGGAGGTTTTTTTGTGAAGGTCCTCCCAAATAATTGTTGCAAAATTGTACCAAATCATTTTTCTAAAATACTAGGCCATATTTAATGCACAATTTACAAAATGGTTGGGTGTAAAAAGTTTTGATCCACCTCTGGTGAAAAAGACAAATTCCCGCCGATTCAGTTGGAAGCGGGTCGAATTTGAACAGCAGGTGCCTCATAGTTTGCTATTTATTTTTTCCAAAAATCATTTCTAGGTACATATGTACCTATTTAATCAGAGAAACACCAAAAAAAATTCCAAGATTCAACCACTAGCTAGGAACGGTCATTCCCGCCATTTTGACCGCATTTCGAAACGGGCATAAAAAATTCAAAAAATCAAACAATTGGGAAACCTTCGCATTGTGTCATTATATGTGGCCAAGTTCCCAGGAAAAATAACAAACTTGTAATACGGAAATTATTTTTAAAAAGTGTTCTCAGAAACGAGCTATCACGTGTGGAGATCATTGGCTTGCAAGCCAAATGATCAATCTTATGGCCACATCCATGGCATAGTTTGTTCAAAGGATCTCATATTGTGCACAAGGGTGCATTTTGGAATGGCAAACAATGTTGCCTAAGGAAGTTTTCATTTTCTTTGGACGAAAAAACCATTTTCCATTTTTCGAGTGCCCGAAAGGAGGTTTTTTTGTGAAGGACCTCCCAAATAATTGTTGCAAAATTGGACCAAATCATTTTTCTAAAATACTAGGCCATATTTAATGCACAATTTATAAAATGGTTGGGTGTAAAAAGTTTTGATCCACCTCTGGTGAAAAAGACAAATTCCTGCCGATTCAGTTGGAAGCGGGTCAAATTTGAACTGCAGGTGCCTCATAGTTTGCTATTTATTTTTTCCAAAAATCATTTCTAGGTACATAAGTACCTATTTAATCAGAGAAACACCAAAAAAATTCCAAGATTCAACCACTAGCTAGGAACGGTCATTCCCGCCATTTTGACCGCATTTCGAAACGGGCATAAAAAATTCAAAAAAAATCAAAAAATTGGGAAACCTTCGCATTGTGTCATTATATGTGGCCAAGTTCCCAGGAAAAATAACAAACTTGTAATGCGGAAATTATTTTTAAAAAGTGTTCTCACAAACGAGCTATCACGTGTGGAGATCATTGGCTTGCGAGCCAGATGATCAATCTTATGGCCACATCCATGGCATAGTTTGTTCAAAGGATCTCATATTGTGCACAAGGGTGCATTTTGGAATGGCAAACAATGTTGCCTAAGGAAGTTTTCATTTTCTTTGGACGAAAAAACCATTTTCCATTTTTCGAATGCCCGAAAGGAGGTTTTTTTTGTGAAGGACGTCCCAAATAATTGTTGCAAAATTGGACCAAATCATTTTTCTAAAATACTAGGCCATATTTAATGCACAATTGACAAAATGGTTGGGTGTCAAAAGATTTGATCCACCTCTGGTGAAAAAGACAAATTCCCGCTGATTTAGTTGGAAGCGGGTCAAATTTGAACTGTAGCTACCTCATAGTTTGCTCTTCCTTTTTTTCCAAAAATCATTTCTAGGTACATAAGTACCTATTTAATCAGAGAAACACCAAAAAAATTCCAAGATTCAACCACTAGCTAGGAACGGTCATTCCCGCCATTTTGACCGCATTTCGAAACGGGCATAAAAAATTCAAAAAAATCAAACAATTGGGAAACCTTCGCATTGTGTCATTATACGTGGCCAAGTTCCTAGGAAAAATAACAAACTTGTAATACGGAAATTATTTTTAAAAAGTGTTCTCAGAAACGAGCTATCACGTGTGGAGATCATTGACTTTCAAGCCAAATGATCAATCTTATGGCCACATCCATGGCATAGTTTGTTCAAAGTATCTCATATTGTGCACAAGGGTGCATTTTGGAATGGCAAACAATGTTGCCTAAGGAAGTTTTCATTTTCTTTGGACGAAAAAACCATTTTCCATTTTTCGAGTGCCCAAAAGGAGGTTTTTTTGCGAAGGACCTCCCAAATAATTGTTGCAAAATTGGACCAAATCATTTTTCTAAAATACTAGGCTATATTTAATGCACAATTTACAAAATGGTTGGGTGTAAAAAGTTTTGATCCACCTCTGGTGAAAAAGACAAATTCTCGCCGATTCAGTTGGAAGCGGGTCAAATTTGAACTGCAGGTGCCTCATAGTTTGCTCTTTATTTTTTTCCAAAAATCATTTCTAGGTACATAAGTACCTATTTAATCAGAGAAACACCAAAAAAATTCCAAGGTTCAACCACTAGCTAGGAACGGTCATTCCCGCCATTTTGACCGCATTTCGAAACGGGCATAAAGAATTCAAAAAATAATCGAACAATTGGGAAACCTTCGCATTGTGTCATTATATGTGGCCAAGTTCCCAGGAAAAATAACAAACTTGTAATACGGAAATTATTTTTAAAAAGTGTTCTCACAAACGAGTTATCACGTGTGGAGATCATTGGCTTGCAAGCCAAATGATCAATCTTATGGCCACATCCATGGCATAGTTTGTTCAAAGGATCTCATATTGTGCACAAGGGTGCATTTTGGAATGGCAAACAATGTTGCCTAAGGAAGTTTTCATTTTCTTTGGACGAAAAAACCATTTTCCATTTTTCGAGTGCCCGAAAGGAGGTTTTTTTGTGAAGGACCTCCCAAATAATTGTTGCAAAATTGGACCAAATCATTTTTCTAAAATACTAGGCCATATTTAATGCACAATTTATAAAATGGTTGGGTGTAAAAAGTTTTGATCCACCTCTGGTGAAAAAGACAAATTCCTGCCGATTCAGTTGGAAGCGGGTCAAATTTGAACTGCAGGTGCCTCATAGTTTGCTATTTATTTTTTCCAAAAATCATTTCTAGGTACATAAGTACCTATTTAATCAGAGAAACACCAAAAAAATTCCAAGATTCAACCACTAGCTAGGAACGGTCATTCCCGCCATTTTGACCGCATTTCGAAACGGGCATAAAAAATTCAAAAAAAATCAAAAAATTGGGAAACCTTCGCATTGTGTCATTATATGTGGCCAAGTTCCCAGGAAAAATAACAAACTTGTAATGCGGAAATTATTTTTAAAAAGTGTTCTCACAAACGAGCTATCACGTGTGGAGATCATTGGCTTGCGAGCCAGATGATCAATCTTATGGCCACATCCATGGCATAGTTTGTTCAAAGGATCTCATATTGTGCACAAGGGTGCATTTTGGAATGGCAAACAATGTTGCCTAAGGAAGTTTTCATTTTCTTTGGACGAAAAAACCATTTTCCATTTTTCGAATGCCCGAAAGGAGGTTTTTTTTGTGAAGGACGTCCCAAATAATTGTTGCAAAATTGGACCAAATCATTTTTCTAAAATACTAGGCCATATTTAATGCACAATTGACAAAATGGTTGGGTGTCAAAAGATTTGATCCACCTCTGGTGAAAAAGACAAATTCCCGCTGATTTAGTTGGAAGCGGGTCAAATTTGAACTGTAGCTACCTCATAGTTTGCTCTTCCTTTTTTTCCAAAAATCATTTCTAGGTACATAAGTACCTATTTAATCAGAGAAACACCAAAAAAATTCCAAGATTCAACCACTAGCTAGGAACGGTCATTCCCGCCATTTTGACCGCATTTCGAAACGGGCATAAAAAATTCAAAAAAATCAAACAATTGGGAAACCTTCGCATTGTGTCATTATACGTGGCCAAGTTCCTAGGAAAAATAACAAACTTGTAATACGGAAATTATTTTTAAAAAGTGTTCTCAGAAGCGAGCTATCACGTGTGGAGATCATTGACTTTCAAGCCAAATGATCAATCTTATGGCCACATCCATGGCATAGTTTGTTCAAAGTATCTCATATTGTGCACAAGGGTGCATTTTGGAATGGCAAACAATGTTGCCTAAGGAAGTTTTCATTTTCTTTGGACGAAAAAACCATTTTCCATTTTTCGAGTGCCCAAAAGGAGGTTTTTTTGCGAAGGACCTCCCAAATAATTGTTGCAAAATTGGACCAAATCATTTTTCTAAAATACTAGGCTATATTTAATGCACAATTTACAAAATGGTTGGGTGTAAAAAGTTTTGATCCACCTCTGGTGAAAAAGACAAATTCTCGCCGATTCAGTTGGAAGCGGGTCAAATTTGAACTGCAGGTGCCTCATAGTTTGCTCTTTATTTTTTTCCAAAAATCATTTCTAGGTACATAAGTACCTATTTAATCAGAGAAACACCAAAAAAATTCCAAGGTTCAACCACTAGCTAGGAACGGTCATTCCCGCCATTTTGACCGCATTTCGAAACGGGCATAAAGAATTCAAAAAATAATCGAACAATTGGGAAACCTTCGCATTGTGTCATTATATGTGGCCAAGTTCCCAGGAAAAATAACAAACTTGTAATACGGAAATTATTTTTAAAAAGTGTTCTCACAAACGAGCTATCACGTGTGGAGATCATTGGCTTGCAAGCCAAATGATCAATCTTATGGCCACATCCATGGCATAGTTTGTTCAAAGGATCTCATATTGTGCACAAGGGTGCATTTTGGAATGGCAAACAATGTTGCCTAAGGAAGTTTTCATTTTCTTTGGACGAAAAAACCATTTTCCATTTTTCGAGTGCCCGAAAGGAGGTTTTTTTGTGAAGGACCTCCCAAATAATTGTTGCAAAATTGGACCAAATCATTTTTCTAAAATACTAGGCCATATTTAATGCACAATTTATAAAATGGTTGGGTGTAAAAAGTTTTGATCCACCTCTGGTGAAAAAGACAAATTCCTGCCGATTCAGTTGGAAGCGGGTCAAATTTGAACTGCAGGTGCCTCATAGTTTGCTATTTATTTTTTCCAAAAATCATTTCTAGGTACATAAGTACCTATTTAATCAGAGAAACACCAAAAAAATTCCAAGATTCAACCACTAGCTAGGAACGGTCATTCCCGCCATTTTGACCGCATTTCGAAACGGGCATAAAAAATTCAAAAAAAATCAAAAAATTGGGAAACCTTCGCATTGTGTCATTATATGTGGCCAAGTTCCCAGGAAAAATAACAAACTTGTAATGCGGAAATTATTTTTAAAAAGTGTTCTCACAAACGAGCTATCACGTGTGGAGATCATTGGCTTGCGAGCCAGATGATCAATCTTATGGCCACATCCATGGCATAGTTTGTTCAAAGGATCTCATATTGTGCACAAGGGTGCATTTTGGAATGGCAAACAATGTTGCCTAAGGAAGTTTTCATTTTCTTTGGACGAAAAAACCATTTTCCATTTTTCGAATGCCCGAAAGGAGGTTTTTTTTGTGAAGGACGTCCCAAATAATTGTTGCAAAATTGGACCAAATCATTTTTCTAAAATACTAGGCCATATTTAATGCACAATTGACAAAATGGTTGGGTGTCAAAAGATTTGATCCACCTCTGGTGAAAAAGACAAATTCCCGCTGATTTAGTTGGAAGCGGGTCAAATTTGAACTGTAGCTACCTCATAGTTTGCTCTTCCTTTTTTTCCAAAAATCATTTCTAGGTACATAAGTACCTATTTAATCAGAGAAACACCAAAAAAATTCCAAGATTCAACCACTAGCTAGGAACGGTCATTCCCGCCATTTTGACCGCATTTCGAAACGGGCATAAAAAATTCAAAAAAAATCAAAAAATTGGGAAACCTTCGCATTGTGTCATTATATGTGGCCAAGTTCCCAGGAAAAATAACAAACTTGTAATGCGGAAATTATTTTTAAAAAGTGTTCTCACAAACGAGCTATCACGTGTGGAGATCATTGGCTTGCGAGCCAGATGATCAATCTTATGGCCACATCCATGGCATAGTTTGTTCAAAGGATCTCATATTGTGCACAAGGGTGCATTTTGGAATGGCAAACAATGTTGCCTAAGGAAGTTTTCATTTTCTTTGGACGAAAAAACCATTTTCCATTTTTCAAGTGCCCGAAAGGAGGTTTTTTTGTGAAGGACCTCCCAAATAATTGTTGCAAAATTGGACCAAATCATTTTTCTAAAATACTAGGCCATATTTAATGCACAATTTATAAAATGGTTGGGTGTAAAAAGTTTTGATCCACCTCTGGTGAAAAAGACAAATTCCTGCCGATTCAGTTGGAAGCGGGTCAAATTTGAACTGCAGGTGCCTCATAGTTTGCTATTTATTTTTTCCAAAAATCATTTCTAGGTACATAAGTACCTATTTAATCAGAGAAACACCAAAAAAATTCCAAGATTCAACCACTAGATAGGAACGGTCATTCCCGCCATTTTGACCGCATTTCGAAACGGGCATAAAAAATTCAAAAAAAATCAAAAAATTGGGAAACCTTCGCATTGTGTCATTATATGTGGCCAAGTTCCCAGGAAAAATGACAAACTTGTAATGCGGAAATTATTTTTAAAAAGTGTTCTCAGAAACGAGCTATCACGTGTGGAGATCATTGGTTTGCAAGCCAAATGATCAATCTTATGGCCACATCCATGGCATAGTTTGTTCAAAGGATCTCATATTGTGCACAAGGGTGCATTTTGGAATGGCAAACAATGTTGCCTAAGGAAGTTTTCATTTTCTTTGGACGAAAAAACCATTTTCCATTTTCCAAGTGCCCAAAAGGAGGTTTTTTTGTGAAGGACCTCCCAAATAATTGTTGCAAAATTGGACCAAATAATTTTTCTAAAATACTAGGCCATATTTAATGCACAATTGACAAAATGGTTGGGTGTAAAAAGTTTTGATCCACCTCTGGTGAAAAAGACAAATTCCCGCCGATTCAATTGGAAGCGGGTCGAATTTGAATAGCAGGTGCCTCATAGTTTGCCATTTATTTTTTCCAAAAATCATTTCTAGGTACATAAGTACCTATTTAATCAGAGAAACACCAAAAGTTCCAAGATTCAACCACTAGCTAGGAACGGTCATTCCCGCCATTTTGACCGCATTTCGAAACGGGCATAAAGAATTCAAAAAAAAAATCAAACAATTGGGAAACCTTCGCATTGTGTCATTATATGTGGCCAAGTTCCCAGGAAAAATAACAAACTTGTAATACGGAAATTATTTTTAAAAAGTGTTCTCAGAAACAAGCTATCACGTGTGGAGATCATTGGCTTTCAAGCCAAATGATCAATCTTATGGCCACATCCATGGCATAGTTTGTTCAAAGTATCTCATATTGTGCACAAGGGTGCATTTTGGAATGGCAAACAATGTTGCCTAAGGAAGTTTTCATTTTCTTTGGACGAAAAAACCATTTTCCATTTTTCGAATGCCCGAAAGGCGGTTTTTTTTGTGAAGGACGTCCCAAATAATTGTTGCAAAATTGGACCAAATCATTTTTCTAAAATACTAGGCCATATTTAATGCACAATTGACAAAATGGTTGGGTATCAAAAGATTTGATCCACCTCTGGTGAAAAAGACAAATTCCCGCTGATTTAGTTGGAAGCGGGTCAAATTTGAACTGTAGCTACCTCATAGTTTGCTCTTCCTTTTTTTCCAAAAATCATTTCTAGGTACATAAGTACCTATTTAATCAGAGAAACACCAAAAAAATTCCAAGATTCAACCACTAGCTAGGAACGGTCATTCCCGCCATTTTGACCGCATTTCGAAACGGGCATAAAAAATTCAAAAAAATCAAACAATTGGGAAACCTTCGCATTGTGTCATTATACGTGGCCAAGTTCCTAGGAAAAATAACAAACTTGTAATACGGAAATTGTTTTTAAAAAGTGTTCTCAGAAACGAGCTATCACGTGTGGAGATCATTGACTTTCAAGCCAAATGATCAATCTTATGGCCACATCCATGGCATAGTTTGTTCAAAGTATCTCATATTGTGCACAAGGGTGCATTTTGGAATGGCAAACAATGTTGCCTAAGGAAGTTTTCATTTTCTTTGGACGAAAAAACCATTTTCCATTTTTCGAGTGCCCAAAAGGAGGTTTTTTTGCGAAGGACCTCCCAAATAATTGTTGCAAAATTGGACCAAATCATTTTTCTAAAATACTAGGCTATATTTAATGCACAATTTACAAAATGGTTGGGTGTAAAAAGTTTTGATCCACCTCTGGTGAAAAAGACAAATTCTCGCCGATTCAGTTGGAAGCGGGTCAAATTTGAACTGCAGGTGCCTCATAGTTTGCTCTTTATTTTTTTCCAAAAATCATTTCTAGGTACATAAGTACCTATTTAATCAGAGAAACACCAAAAAAATTCCAAGGTTCAACCACTAGCTAGGAACGGTCATTCCCGCCATTTTGACCGCATTTCGAAACGGGCATAAAGAATTCAAAAAATAATCGAACGATTGGGAAACCTTCGCATTGTGTCATTATATGTGGCCAAGTTCCCAGGAAAAATAACAAACTTGTAATACGGAAATTATTTTTAAAAAGTGTTCTCACAAACGAGCTATCACGTGTGGAGATCATTGGCTTGCAAGCCAAATGATCAATCTTATGGCCACATCCATGGCATAGTTTGTTCAAAGGATCTCATATTGTGCACAAGGGTGCATTTTGGAATGGCAAACAATGTTGCCTAAGGAAGTTTTCATTTTCTTTGGACGAAAAAACCATTTTCCATTTTTCGAGTGCCCGAAAGGAGGTTTTTTTGTGAAGGACCTCCCAAATAATTGTTGCAAAATTGGACCAAATCATTTTTCTAAAATATTAGGCCATATTTAATGCACAATTTATAAAATGGTTGGGTGTAAAAAGTTTTGATCCACCTCTGGTGAAAAAGACAAATTCCTGCCGATTCAGTTGGAAGCGGGTCAAATTTGAACTGCAGGTGCCTCATAGTTTGCTATTTATTTTTTCCAAAAATCATTTCTAGGTACATAAGTACCTATTTAATCAGAGAAACACCAAAAAAATTCCAAGATTCAACCACTAGCTAGGAACGGTCATTCCCGCCATTTTGACCGCATTTCGAAACGGGCATAAAAAATTCAAAAAAAATCAAAAAATTGGGAAACCTTCGCATTGTGTCATTATATGTGGCCAAGTTCCCAGGAAAAATAACAAACTTGTAATGCGGAAATTATTTTTAAAAAGTGTTCTCACAAACGAGCTATCACGTGTGGAGATCATTGGCTTGCGAGCCAGATGATCAATCTTATGGCCACATCCATGGCATAGTTTGTTCAAAGGATCTCATATTGTGCACAAGGGTGCATTTTGGAATGGCAAACAATGTTGCCTAAGGAAGTTTTCATTTTCTTTGGACGAAAAAACCATTTTCCATTTTTCGAATGCCCGAAAGGAGGTTTTTTTGTGAAGGACCTCCCAAATAATTGTTGCAAAATTGGACCAAATCATTTTTCTAAAATACTAGGCCATATTTAATGCATAATTGACAAAATGGTTGGGTGTAAAAAGTTTTGATCCACCTCTGGTGAAAAAGACAAATTCCCGCCGATTCAATTGGAAGCGGGTCAAATTTGAACTGCAGGTGCCTCATTGTTTGCTATTTATTTTTTTCCAAAAATCATTTCTAGGTACATAAGTACCTATTTAATCAGAGAAACACCAAAAAAATTCCAAGATTCAACCACTAGCTAGGAACGGTCATTCCCGCCATTTTGACCGCATTTTGAAACGGGCATAAAGAATTCAAAAAAAATCAAACAATTGGGAAACCTTCGCATTGTGTCATTATATGTGGCCAAGTTCCCAGGAAAAATAACAAACTTGTAATACGGAAATTATTTTTAAAAAGTGTTCTCAGAAACAAGCTATCACGTGTGGAGATCATTGGCTTTCAAGCCAAATGATCAATCTTATGGCCACATCTATGGCATAGTTTGTTCAAAGTATCTCATATTGTGCACAAGGGTGCATTTTGGAATGGCAAACAATGTTGCCTAAGGAACTTTTCATTTTCTTTGGATGAAAAAACCATTTTCCATTTTTCGAGTGCCCTAAAGGAGGTTTTTTTTGTGAAGGTCCTCCCAAATAATTGTTGCATAATTGGACCAAATCATTTTTCTAAAATACTAGGCCATATTTAATGCACAATTTACAAAATGGTTGGGTGTAAAAAGATTAGATCCACCTCTGGTGAAAAAGACAAATTCCCGCCGATTCAGTTGGAAGCGGGTCGAATTTGAATAGCAGGTGCCTCATAGTTTGCTATTTATTTTTTCCAAAAATCATTTCTAGGTACATAAGTACCTATTTAATCAGAGAAACACCAAAAAAATTCCAAGATTCAACCACTAGCTAGGAACGGTCATTCCCGCCATTTTGACCGCATTTCGAGACGGGCATAAAAAATTCAAAAAAGTCAAACAATTGGGAAACCTTCACATTGTGTCATTATATGTGGCCAAGTTCCCAGGAAAAATAACAAACTTGTAATACGGAAATTATTTTTAAAAAGTGTTCTCAGAAACGAGCTATCACGTGTGCAGATCATTGGCTTTCAAGCCAAATGATCAATCTTATGGCCACATCCATGGCATAGTTTGTTCAAAGGATCTCATATTGTGCACAAGGGTGCATTTTGGAATGGCAAACAATGTTGCCTAAGGAAGTTTTCATTTTCTTTGGACGAAAAAACCATTTTCCATTTTCCGAGTGCCCGAAAGGATGTTTTTTTTGTGAAGGACCTCCCAAATAATTTTTGCAAAATTGGACCAAATCATTTTTCTAAAATATTAGGCCATATTTAATGCATAATTGACAAAATGGTTGGGTGTAAAAAGTTTTGATCCACCTCTGGTGAAAAAGACAAATTCCCGCCGATTCAGTTGGAAGCGGGTCAAATTTGAACTGCAGGTGCCTCATAGTTTGCTATTTATTTTTTTCCAAAAATCATTTCTAGGTACATAAGTACCTATTTAATCAGAGAAACACCAAAAAAATTCCAAGATTCAACCACTAGCTAGGAACGGTCATTCCCGCCATTTTGACCGCATTTTGAAACGGGCATAAAGAATAAAAAAAATCAAACAATTGGGAAACCTTCGCATTGTGTCATTATATGTGGCCAAGTTCCCAGGAAAAATAACAAACTTGTAATACGGAAATTATTTTTAAAAAGTGTTCTCAGAAACGAGCTATCACGTGTGGAGATCATTGGCTTTCAAGCCAAATGATCAATCTTATGGCCACATCCATGGCATAGTTTGTTCAAAGTATCTCATATTGTGCACAAGGGTGCATTTTGGAATGGCAAACAATGTTGCCTAAGGAAGTTTTCATTTTCTTTGGACGAAAAAACCATTTTCCATTTTTCGAGTGCCCGAAAGGAGGTTTTTTTGTGAAGGACCTCCCAAATAATTGTTGCAAAATTGGACCAAATCATTTTTCTAAAATACTAGGCCATATTTAATGCACAATTGACAAAATTGTTGGGTGTAAAAAGTTTTGATCCACCTCTGGTGAAAAAGACAAATTCCCGCCGATTCAATTGGAAGCGGGTCAAATTTGAACTGCAGGTGCCTCATAGTTTGCTATTTATTTTTTTCCAAAAATCATTTCTAGGTACATAAGTACCTATTTAATCAGAGAAACACCAAAAAAATTCCAAGATTCAACCACTAGCTAGGAACGGTCATTCCCGCCATTTTGACCGCATTTTGAAACGGGCATAAAGAATTCAAAAAAAATCAAACAATTGGGAAACCTTCGCATTGTGTCATTATATGTGGCCAAGTTCCCAGGAAAAATAACAAACTTGTAATACGGAAATTATTTTTAAAAAGTGTTCTCAGAAACAAGCTATCACGTGTGGAGATCATTGGCTTTCAAGCCAAATGATCAATCTTATGGCCACATCTATGGCATAGTTTGTTCAAAGTATCTCATATTGTGCACAAGGGTGCATTTTGGAATGGCAAACAATGTTGCCTAAGGAAGTTTTCATTTTCTTTGGATGAAAAAACCATTTTCCATTTTTCGAGTGCCCTAAAGGAGGTTTTTTTTGTGAAGGTCCTCCCAAATAATTGTTGCAAAATTGGACCAAATCATTTTTCTAAAATACTAGGCCATATTTAATGCACAATTTAAAAAATGGTTGGGTGTAAAAAGATTAGATCCACCTCTGGTGAAAAAGACAAATTCCCGCCGATTCAGTTGGAAGCGGGTCGAATTTGAATAGCAGGTGCCTCATAGTTTGCTATTTATTTTTTCCAAAAATCATTTCTAGGTACATAAGTACCTATTTAATCAGAGAAACACCAAAAAAATTCCAAGATTCAACCACTAGCTAGGAACGGTCATTCCCGCCATTTTGACCGCATTTCGAGACGGGCATAAAAAATTCAAAAAAGTCAAACAATTGGGAAACCTTCACATTGTGTCATTATATGTGGCCAAGTTCCCAGGAAAAATAACAAACTTGTAATACGGAAATTATTTTTAAAAAGTGTTCTCAGAAACGAGCTATCACGTGTGCAGATCATTGGCTTTCAAGCCAAATGATCAATCTTATGGCCACATCCATGGCATAGTTTGTTCAAAGGATCTCATATTGTGCACAAGGGTGCATTTTGGAATGGCAAACAATGTTGCCTAAGGAAGTTTTCATTTTCTTTGGACGAAAAAACCATTTTCCATTTTCCGAGTGCCCGAAAGGATGTTTTTTTTGTGAAGGACCTGCCAAATAATTTTTGCAAAATTGGACCAAATCATTTTTCTAAAATATTAGGCCATATTTAATGCATAATTGACAAAATGGTTGGGTGTAAAAAGTTTTGATCCACCTCTGGTGAAAAAGACAAATTCCCGCCGATTCAGTTGGAAGCGGGTCAAATTTGAACTGCAGGTGCCTCATAGTTTGCTATTTATTTTTTTCCAAAAATCATTTCTAGGTACATAAGTACCTATTTAATCAGAGAAACACCAAAAAAATTCCAAGATTCAACCACTAGCTAGGAACGGTCATTCCCGCCATTTTGACCGCATTTTGAAACGGGCATAAAGAATAAAAAAAATCAAACAATTGGGAAACCTTCGCATTGTGTCATTATATGTGGCCAAGTTCCCAGGAAAAATAACAAACTTGTAATACGGAAATTATTTTTAAAAAGTGTTCTCAGAAACGAGCTATCACGTGTGGAGATCATTGGCTTTCAAGCCAAATGATCAATCTTATGGCCACATCCATGGCATAGTTTGTTCAAAGTATCTCATATTGTGCACAAGGGTGCATTTTGGAATGTCAAACAATGTTGCCTAAGGAAGTTTTCATTTTCTTTGGACGAAAAAACCATTTTCCATTTTTCGAGTGCCCGAAAGGAGGTTTTTTTGTGAAGGACCTCCCAAATAATTGTTGCAAAATTGGACCAAATCATTTTTCTAAAATACTAGGCCATATTTAATGCACAATTGACAAAATTGTTGGGTGTAAAAAGTTTTGATCCACCTCTGGTGAAAAAGACAAATTCCCGCCGATTCAATTGGAAGCGGGTCAAATTTGAACTGCAGGTGCCTCATAGTTTGCTATTTATTTTTTTCCAAAAATCATTTCTAGGTACATAAGTACCTATTTAATCAGAGAAACACCAAAAAAATTCCAAGATTCAACCACTAGCTAGGAACGGTCATTCCCGCCATTTTGACCGCATTTTGAAACGGGCATAAAGAATTCAAAAAAAATCAAACAATTGGGAAACCTTCGCATTGTGTCATTATATGTGGCCAAGTTCCCAGGAAAAATAACAAACTTGTAATACGGAAATTATTTTTAAAAAGTGTTCTCAGAAACAAGCTATCACGTGTGGAGATCATTGGCTTTCAAGCCAAATGATCAATCTTATGGCCACATCTATGGCATAGTTTGTTCAAAGTATCTCATATTGTGCACAAGGGTGCATTTTGGAATGGCAAACAATGTTGCCTAAGGAAGTTTTCATTTTCTTTGGATGAAAAAACCATTTTCCATTTTTCGAGTGCCCTAAAGGAGGTTTTTTTTGTGAAGGTCCTCCCAAATAATTGTTGCAAAATTGGACCAAATCATTTTTCTAAAATACTAGGCCATATTTAATGCACAATTTACAAAATGGTTGGGTGTAAAAAGATTAGATCCACCTCTGGTGAAAAAGACAAATTCCCGCCGATTCAGTTGGAAGCGGGTCGAATTTGAATAGCAGGTGCCTCATAGTTTGCTATTTATTTTTTCCAAAAATCATTTCTAGGTACATAAGTACCTATTTAATCAGAGAAACACCAAAAAAATTCCAAGATTCAACCACTAGCTAGGAACGGTCATTCCCGCCATTTTGACCGCATTTCGAGACGGGCATAAAAAATTCAAAAAAGTCAAACAATTGGGAAACCTTCACATTGTGTCATTATATGTGGCCAAGTTCCCAGGAAAAATAACAAACTTGTAATACGGAAATTATTTTTAAAAAGTGTTCTCAGAAACGAGCTATCACGTGTGCAGATCATTGGCTTTCAAGCCAAATGATCAATCTTATGGCCACATCCATGGCATAGTTTGTTCAAAGGATCTCATATTGTGCACAAGGGTGCATTTTGGAATGGCAAACAATGTTGCCTAAGGAAGTTTTCATTTTCTTTGGACGAAAAAACCATTTTCCATTTTCCGAGTGCCCGAAAGGAGGTTTTTTTTGTGAAGGACCTCCCAAATAATTTTTGCAAAATTGGACCAAATCATTTTTCTAAAATACTAGGCCATATTTAATGCATAATTGACAAAATGGTTGGGTGTAAAAAGTTTTGATCCACCTCTGGTGAAAAAGACAAATTCCCGCCGATTCAGTTGGAAGCGGGTCAAATTTGAACTGCAGGTGCCTCATAGTTTGCTATTTATTTTTTTCCAAAAATCATTTCTAGGTACATAAGTACCTATTTAATCAGAGAAACACCAAAAAAATTCCAAGATTCAACCACTAGCTAGGAACGGTCATTCCCGCCATTTTGACCGCATTTTGAAACGGGCATAAAGAATAAAAAAAATCAAACAATTGGGAAACCTTCGCATTGTGTCATTATATGTGGCCAAGTTCCCAGGAAAAATAACAAACTTGTAATACGGAAATTATTTTTAAAAAGTGTTCTCAGAAACGAGCTATCACGTGTGGAGATCATTGGCTTTCAAGCCAAATGATCAATCTTATGGCCACATCCATGGCATAGTTTGTTCAAAGTATCTCATATTGTGCACAAGGGTGCATTTTGGAATGGCAAACAATGTTGCCTAAGGAAGTTTTCATTTTCTTTGGACGAAAAAACCATTTTCCATTTTTCGAGTGCCCGAAAGGAGGATTTTTTGTGAAGGACCTCCCAAATAATTGTTGCAAAATTGGACCAAATCATTTTTCTAAAATACTAGGCCATATTTAATGCACAATTGACAAAATTGTTGGGTGTAAAAAGTTTTGATCCACCTCTGGTGAAAAAGACAAATTCCCGCCGATTCAGTTGGAAGCGGGTCAAATTTGAACAGCAGGTGCCTCATAGTTTGCTATTTATTTTTTCCAAAAATCATTTCTAGGTACATAAGTACCTATTTAATCAGAGAAACACCAAAAAAATTCCAAGATTCAACCACTAGCTAGGAACGGTCATTCCCGCCATTTTGACCGCATTTCGAAACGGGCATAAAAAATTCAAAAAAATCAAACAATTGGGAAACCTTCGCATTGTGTCATTATATGTGGCCAAGTTCCCAGGAAAAATAACAAAGTTGTAATACGGAAATTATTTTTAAAAAGTGTTCTCAGAAACGAGCTATCACGTGTGCAGATCATTGGCTTTCAAGCCAAATGATCAATCTTATGGCCACATCCATGGCATAGTTTGTTCAAAGGATCTCATATTGTGCACAAGGGTGCATTTTGGAATGGCAAACAATGTTGCCTAAGGAAGTTTTCATTTTCTTTGGACGAAAAAACCATTTTCCATTTTCCGAGTGCCCGAAAGGAGGTTTTTTTTGTGAAGGACCTCCCAAATAATTGTTGCAAAATTGGACCAAATCATTTTTCTAAAATACTAGGCCATATTTAATGCATAATTGACAAAATGGTTGGGTGTAAAAAGTTTTGATCCACCTCTGGTGAAAAAGACAAATTCCCGCCGATTCAGTTGGAAGCGGGTCAAATTTGAACTGCAGGTGCCTCATAGTTTGCTATTTATTTTTTTCCAAAAATCAGTTCTAGGTACATAAGTACCTATTTAATCAGAGAAACACCAAAAAAATTCCAAGATTCAACCACTAGCTAGGAACGGTCATTCCCGCCATTTTGACCGCATTTTGAAACGGGCATAAAGAATTAAAAAAAATCAAACAATTGGGAAACCTTCGCATTGTGTCATTATATGTGGCCAAGTTCCCAGGAAAAATGACAAACTTGTAATACGGAAATTATTTTTAAAAAGTGTTCTCAGAAACGAGCTATCACATGTGGAGATCATTGGCTTTCAAGCCAAATGATCAATCTTATGGCCACATCCATGGCATAGTTTGTTCAAAGTATCTCATATTGTGCACAAGGGTGCATTTTGGAATGGCAAACAATGTTGCCTAAGGAAGTTTTCATTTTCTTTGGACGAAAAAACCATTTTCCATTTTCCGAGTGCCCGAAAGGAGGTTTTTTTTGTGAAGGACCTCCCAAATAATTGTTGCAAAATTGGACCAAATCATTTTTCTAAAATACTAGGCCATATTTAATGCATAATTGACAAAATGGTTGGGTGTAAAAAGTTTTGATCCACCTCTGGTGAAAAAGACAAATTCCCGACGATTCAGTTGGAAGCGGGTCAAATTTGAACTGCAGGTGCCTCATAGTTTGCTATTTATTTTTTTCCAAAAATCATTTATAGGTACATAAGTACCTATTTAATCAGAGAAACACCAAAAAAATTCCAAGATTCAACCACTAGCTAGGAATGGTCATTCCCGCCATTTTGACCGCATTTCAAAACGGGCATAAAAATTCAAAAAAAAATCAAACAATTGGCAAACCTTCGCATTGTGTCATTATATGTGGCCAAGTTCCCAGGAAAAATAACAAACTTGTAATACGGAAATTATTTTTAAAAAGTGTTCTCAGAAACAAGCTATCACGTGTGGAGATCATTGGCTTTTGAGCCAAATGATCAATCTTATGGCCACATCCATGGCATAGTTTGTTCAAAGTATCTCATATTGTGCACAAGGGTGCATTTTGGAATGGCAAACAATGTTGCCTAAGGAAGTTTTCATTTTCTTTGGACGAAAAAACCATTTTCCATTTTTCGAGTGCCCTAAAGGAGGTTTTTTTTGTGAAGGTCCTCCCAAATAATTGTTGCAAAATTGGACCAAATCATTTTTCTAAAATACTAGGCCATATTTAATGCACAATTTACAAAATGGTTGGGTGTAAAAAGTTTTGATCCACCTCTGGTGAAAAAGACAAATTCCCGCCGATTCAGTTGGAAGCGGGTCGAATTTGAATAGCAGGTGCCTCATAGTTTGCTATTTATTTTTTCCAAAAATCATTTCTAGGTACATAAGTACCTATTTAATCAGAGAAACACCAAAAAATTCCAAGATTTAACCACTAGCTAGGAACGGTCATTCCCGCCATTTTGACCGCATTTCGAAACGGGCATAAAAAATTCAAAAAAAATCAAACAATTGGGAAACCTTCGCATTGTGTCATTATATGTGGCCAAGTTCCCAGGAAAAATAACAAACTTGTAATACAGAAATTATTTTTAAAAAGTGTTCTCAGAAACGAGCTATCACGTGTGGAGATCATTGGCTTTCAAGCCAAATGATCAATCTTATGGCCACATCCATGGCATAGTTTGTTCAAAGGATCTCATATTGTGCACAGGGGTGCATTTTGGAATGGCAAACAATGTTGCCTAAGGAAGTTTTCATTTTCTTTGGACGAAAAAACCATTTTCCATTTTCTGAGTGCCCGAAAGGAGGTTTTTTTTGTGAAGGACCTCCCAAATAATTGTTGCAAAATTGGACCAAATCATTTTTCTAAAATACTAGGCCACATTTATTACACAATTGACAAAATGGTTGGGTGTAAAAAGTTTTGATCCACCTCTGGTGAAAAAGACAAATTCCCGCCGATTCAGTTGGAAGCGGGTCAAATTTGAACTGCACGTGCCTCATAGTTTGCTATTTATTTTTTTTCCAAAAATCAGTTCTAGGTACATAAGTACCTATTTAATCAGAGAAACACCAAAAAAATTCCAAGATTCAACCATTAGCTAGGAACGGTCATTCCCGCCATTTTGACCGCATTTCGAAACGGGCATAAAAAATTCAAAAAAAATCAAACAATTGGGAAACCTTCGCATTGTGTCATTATATGTGGCCAAGTTCCCAGGAAAAATAACAAACTTGTAATACGGAAATTATTTTTAAAAAGTGTTCTCACAAACGAGCTATCACGTGTGGAGATCATTGGCTTGCAAGCCAAATGATCAATCTTATGGCCACATCCATGGCATAGTTTGTTCAAAGGATCTCATATTGTGCACAAGGGTGCATTTTGGAATGGCAAACAATGTTGCCTAAGGAAGTTTTCATTTTCTTTGGACGAAAAAACCATTTTCCATTTTCCGAGTGCCCGAAAGGAGGTTTTTTTGTGAAGGACCTCCCAAATAATTGTTGCAAAATTGGACCAAATAATTTTTCTAAAATACTAGGCCATATTTAATGCACAATTGACAAAATGGTTGGGTGTAAAAAGTTTTGATCCACCTCTGGTGAAAAAGACAAATTCCTGCCGATTCAATTGGAAGCGGGTCGAATTTGAATAGCAGGTGCCTCATAGTTTGCCATTTATTTTTTCCAAAAATCATTTCTAGGTACATAAGTACCTATTTAATCAGAGAAACACCAAAAAAATTCCAAGATTCAACCACTAGCTAGGAACGGTCATTCCCGCCATTTTGACCGCATTTCGAAACGGGCATAAAAAATTCAAAAAAAATCAAACAATTGGGAAACCTTCGCATTGTGTCATTATATGTGGCCAAGTTCCCAGGAAAAATAACAAACTTGTAATACGGAAATTATTTTTAAAAAGTGTTCTCACAAACGAGCTATCACGTGTGGAGATCATTGGCTTGCAAGCCAAATGATCAATCTTATGGCCACATCCATGGCATAGTTTGTTCAAAGGATCTCATATTGTGCACAAGGGTGCATTTTGGAATGGCAAACAATGTTGCCTAAGGAAGTTTTCATTTTCTTTGGACGAAAAAACCATTTTCCATTTTCCGAGTGCCCGAAAGGAGGTTTTTTTGTGAAGGACCTCCCAAATAATTGTTGCAAAATTGGACCAAATAATTTTTCTAAAATACTAGGCCATATTTAATGCACAATTGACAAAATGGTTGGGTGTAAAAAGTTTTGATCCACCTCTGGTGAAAAAGACAAATTCCCGCCGATTCAGTTGGAAGCGGGTCAAATTTGAACAGTAGGTGCCTCATAGTTTGCTATTTATTTTTTCCAAAAATCATTTCTAGGTACATAAGTACCTATTTAATCAGAGAAACACCAAAAAAATTCCAAGATTCAACCACTAGCTAGGAACGGTCATTCCCGCCATTTTGACCGCATTTCGAAACGGGCATAAAAAATTCAAAAAAAATCAAACAATTTGGAAACCTTCGCATTGTGTCATTATATGTGGCCAAGTTCCCAGGAAAAATAACAAACTTGTAATACGGAAATTATTTTTAAAAAGTGTTCTCAGAAACGAGCTATCACGTGTGGAGATCATTTGCTTGCAAGCCAAATGATCAATCTTATGGCCACATCCATGGCATAGTTTGTTCAAAGGATCTCATATTGCGCACAAGGGTGCATTTTGGAATGGCAAACAATGTTGCCTAAGGAAGTTTTCATTTTCTTTGGACGAAAAAACCATTTTCCATTTTCCGAGTGCCCGAAAGGAGGTTTTTTTGTGAAGGACCTCCCAAATATTTGTTGCAAAATTGGACCAAATCATTTTTCTAAAATACTAGACCATATTTAATGCACAATTGACAAAATGGTTGGGTGTAAAAAGTTTTGATCCACCTCTGGTGAAAAAGACAAATTCCCGCCGATTCAGTTGGAAGCGGGTCAAATTTGAACTGCAGGTGCCTCATAGTTTGCTATTTATTTTTTTCCAAAAATCATTTCTAGGTACATAAGTACCTATTTAATCAGAGAAACACCAAAAAAATTCCAAGATTCAACCACTAGCTAGGAACGGTCATTCCCGCCATTTTGACCGCATTTCGAAACGGGCATAAAAAATTCAAAAAAAATCAAACAATTGGGAAACCTTCGCATTGTGTCATTATATGTGGCCAAGTTCCCAGGAAAAATAACAAACTTGTAATACGGAAATTATTTTTTAAAAAGTGTTCTCAGAAACGAGCTATCACGTGTGGAGATCATTGGCTTTCAAGCCAAATGATCAATCTTATGGCCACATCCGTGGCATAGTTTTTTCAAAGTATCTCAGAATGTGCACAAGGGTGCATTTCGGAATGGCAAACAATGTCGCCTAAGGAAGTTTTCATTTTCTTTGGACGAAAAAACCAATTTCCATTTTTCGAGTGCCCGAAAGGAGGTTTTTTTTTGTGAAGGACCTCCCAAATAATTGTTGCAAAATTGGACCAAATCATTTTTCTAAAATACTAGGCCATATTTAATGCACAATTTACAAAATGGTTGGGTGTAAAAAGTTTTGATCCACCTCTGGTGAAAAAGACAAATTCCCGCCGATTCAGTTGGAAGCGGGTCAAATTTGAACAGTAGGTGCCTCATAGTTTGCTATTTATTTTTTCCAAAAATCATTTCTAGGTACATAAGTACCTATTTAATTAGAGAAACACCAAAAAAAATTCCAAGATTCAACCACTAGCTAGGAACGGTCATTCCCGCCATTTTGACCGCATTTCGAAACGGGCATAAAAAATTAAAAAAAAATCAAACAATCGGGAAACCTTCGCATTGTGTCATTATACGTGGCCAAGTTCCCAGGAAAAATAACAAACTTGTAATACCGAAATTATTTTTAAAAAGTGTTCTCAGAAAGGAGCTATCATGTGTGGAGATCATTGGCTTGCGAGCCAAATGATCAATCTTATGGCCACATCCATGGCATAGTTTGTTCAAAGGATCTCATATTGTGCACAAGGGTGCATTTTGGAATGGCAAACCATGTTGCCTAAGGAAGTTTTCATTTTCTTTGGACGAAAAAACCATTTTCCATTTTTCGAATGCCCGAAAGGAGGTTTTTTTGTGAAGGACGTCCCAAATAATTGTTGCAAAATTGGACCAAATCATTTTTCTAAAATACTAGGCCATATTTAATGCACAATTGACAAAATGGTTGGGTGTCAAAAGATTTGATCCACCTCTGGTGAAAAAGACAAATTCCCGCTGATTTAGTTGGAAGCGGGTCAAATTTGAACTGTAGCTACCTCATAGTTTGCTCTTCATTTTTTTCCAAAAATCATTTCTAGGTACATAAGTACCTATTTAATTAGAGAAACACCAAAAAAATTACAAGATTCAACCACTAGCTAGGGACGGTCATTCCCGCCATTTTGACCGCATTTCGAAACGGGCATAAAAAATTCAATAAAATTAAACAATTGGGAAACCTTTGCATTGTGTCATTATACGTGGCCAAGTTCCCAGGAAAAATAACAAACTTGTAATACGGAAATTATTTTTAAAAAGTGTTCTCAGAAACGAGCTATCACGTGTGGAGATCATTGGCTTTCAAGCCAAATGATCAATCTTATGGCCACATCCATGGCATAGTTTGTTCAAAGTATCTCATATTGTGCACAAGGGTGCATTTTGGAATGGCAAACAATGTTGCCTAAGGAAGTTTTCATTTTCTTTGACGAAAAAACCATTTTCCATTTTTCGAGTGCTCGAAAGGAGGTTTTTTTGTGAAGGACCTCCCAAATAATTGTTGCAAAATTGGACCAAATCATATTTCTAAAATACTAGGCCATATTTAATGCAAAATTTACAAAATGGTTGGGTGTAAAAAGTTTTGATCCACCTCTGGTGAAAAAGACAAATTCCCGCCGATTCAGTTGGAAGCGGGTCAAATTTGAACAGTAGGTGCCTCATAGTTTGCTATTTATTTTTTCCAAAAATCATTTCTAGGTACATAAGTACCTATTTAATCAGAGAAACACCAAAAAAATTCCAAGATTCAACCACTAGCTAGGAACGGTCATTCCCGCCATTTTGACCGCATTTCGAAACGGGCATAAAAAATTCAAAAAAAATCAAACAATTGGGAAACCTTCGCATTGTGTCATTATATATGGCCAAGTTCCCAGGAAAAACAACAAATTTGTAATACGGTAATTATTTTTAAAAAGTGTTCTCAGAAACGAGCTATCACGTGTGGAGATCATTGGCTTGCAAGCCAAATGATCAATCTTATGGCCACATCCATGGCATAGTTTGTTCAAAGGATCTCATATTGTGCACAAGGGTGCATTTTGGAATGGCAAACAATGTTGCCTAAGGAAGTTTTCATTTTCTTTGGACGAAAAAACCATTTTCCATTTTCCGAGTGCCCGAAAGGAGGTTTTTTTGTGAAGGACCTCCCAAATAATTGTTGCAAAATTGGACCAAATCATTTTTCTAAAATACTAGGCCATATTTAATGCACAATTGACAAAATGGTTGGGTGTAAAAAGTTTTGATCCACCTCTGGTGAAAAAGACAAATTCCCGCCGATTCAGCTGGAAGCGGGTCAAATTTGAACTTCAGGTGCCTCATAGTTTGCTATTTATTTTTTTTCCAAAAATCATTATCAAGTACATAAGTACCTATTTAATCAGAGAAACACCAAAAAAATTCAAAGATTCAACCACTAGCTAGGAACGGTCATTCCCGCCATTTTGACCGCATTTCGAAACGGGCATAAAAAATTCAAAAAAAATCAAAAAATTGGGAAACCTTCGCATTGTGTCATTATATGTGGCCAAGTTCCCAGGAAAAATAACAAACTTGTAATACGGAAATTATTTTTAAAAAGTGTTCTCAGAAACGAGCTATCACGTGTGGAGATCATTGGCTTTCAAGCCAAATGATCAATCTTATGGCCACATCCATGGCATAGTTTGTTCAAAGTATCTCATATTGTGCACAAGGGTGCATTTTGGAATGGCAAACAATGTTGCCTAAGGAAGTTTTCATTTTCTTTGGACGAAAAAACCATTTTCCATTTTTCGAGTGCCCGAAAGGAGGTTTTTTTTGTGAAGGACCTCCCAAATAATTGTTGCAAAATTGGACCAAATCATTTTTCTAAAATACTAGGCCATATTTAATGCACAAGTTATAAAATGGTTGGGTGTAAAAAGTTTTGATCCACCTCTGGTGAAAAAGACAAATTCCTGCCGATTCAGTTGGAAGCGGGTCAAATTTGAACTGCAGGTGCCTCATAGTTTGCTATTTATTTTTTCCAAAAATCATTTCTAGGTACATAAGTACCTATTTAATCAGAGAAACACCAAAAAAATTCCAGATTCAACCACTAGCTAGGAACGGTCATTCCCGCCATTTTGACCGCATTTCGAAACGGGCATAAAAAATTAAAAAAAAATCAAACAATTGGGAAACCTTCGCATTGTGTCATTATATGTGGCCAAGTTCCCAGGAAAAATAACAAACTTGTAATACGGAAATTATTTTTAAAAAGTGTTCTCAGAAAGGAGCTATCACGTGTGGAGATCGTTGGCTTGCAAGCCAAATGATCAATCTTATGGCCACATCCATGGCATAGTTTTTTCAAAGTATCTCATAATGTGCACAAGGGTGCATTTTCGAATGGCAAACAATGTTGCCTAAGGAAGTTTTCATTTTCTTTGGACGAAAAAACCATTTTCCATTTTTCGAGTGCCCGAAAGGAGGTTTTTTTGTGAAGGACCTCCCAAATAATTGTTGCAAAATTGGACCAAATCATTTTTCAAAAATACTAGGCCATATTTAATGCACAAGTTATAAAATGGTTGGGTGTAAAAAGTTTTGATCCACCTCTGGTGAAAAGACAAATTCCTGTCGATTCAGTTGGAAGCGGGTCAAATTTGAACTGCAGGTGCCTCATAGTTTGCTATTTATTTTTTCCAAAAATCATTTCTAGGTACATAAGTACCTATTTAATCAGAGAAACACCAAAAAAATTCCAGATTCAACCACTAGCTAGGAACGGTCATTCCCGCCATTTTGACCGCATTTCGAAACGGGCATAAAAAATACAAAAAAAATCAAAAAATTGGGAAACCTTCGCATTGTGTCATTATATGTGGCCAAGTTCCCAGGAAAAATAACAAACTTGTAATACGGAAATTATTTTTAAAAAGTGTTCTCAGAAACGAGCTATCACGTGTGGAGATCATTAGCTTGCAAGCCAAATGATCAATCTTATGGCCACATCCATGGCATAGTTTGTTCAAAGGATCTCATATTGTGCACAAGGGTGCACTTCGGAATGGCAAACAATGTTGCCTAAGGAAGTTTTCATTTTCTTTGGACGAAAAAACCATTTTCCATTTTCCGAGTGCCCGAAAGGAGGTTTTTTTGTGAAGGACCTCCCAAATAATTGTTGCAAAATTGGACCAAATAATTTTTCTAAAATACTAGGCCATATTTAATGCACAATTGACAAAATGGTTGGGTGTAAAAAGTTTTGATCCACCTCTGGTGAAAAAGACAAATTCCCGCCGATTTAGTTGGAAGCGGGTCAAATTTGAACTGCAGGTGCATCATAGTTTGCTATTTATTTTTTTCCAAAAATCATTATCAGGTACATAAGTACCTATATAATCAGAGAAACACCAAAAAAATTCCAAGATTCAACCACTAGCTAGGAACGGTCATTCCCGCCATTTTGACCGCATTCCGAAACGGGCATAAAAAATTCAAAAAAAATCAAAGAATTGGGAAACCTTCGCATTGTGTCATTATATGTGGCCAAGTTCCCAGGAAAAATAACAAACTTGTAATACGGAAATTATTTTTAAAAAGTGTTCTCAGAAAGGAGCTATCACGTGTGGAGATCATTGGCTTGCAAGCCAAATGATCAATCTTATGGCCACATCCATGGCATAGTTTTTTCAAAGTATCTCATAATGTGCACAAGGGTGCATTTTGGAATGGCAAACAATGTTGCCTAAGGAAGTTTTCATTTTCTTTGGACGAAAAAACCATTTTCCATTTTTCGAGTGCCCGAAAGGAGGTTTTTTTGTGAAGGACCTCCCAAATAATTGTTGCAAAATTGGACCAAATCATTTTTCAAAAATACTAGGCCATATTTAATGCACAAGTTATAAAATGGTTGGGTGTAAAAAGTTTTGATCCACCTCTGGTGAAAAAGACAAATTCCTGTCGATTCAGTTGGAAGCGGGTCAAATTTGAACTGCAGGTGCCTCATAGTTTGCTATTTATTTTTTCCAAAAATCATTTCTAGGTACATAAGTACCTATTTAATCAGAGAAACACCAAAAAAATTCCAGATTCAACCACTAGCTAGGAACGGTCATTCCCGCCATTTTGACCGCATTTCGAAACGGGCATAAAAAATACAAAAAAAATCAAAAAATTGGGAAACCTTCGCATTGTGTCATTATATGTGGCCAAGTTCCCAGGAAAAATAACAAACTTGTAATACGGAAATTATTTTTAAAAAGTGTTCTCAGAAACGAGCTATCACGTGTGGAGATCATTAGCTTGCAAGCCAAATGATCAATCTTATGGCCACATCCATGGCATAGTTTGTTCAAAGGATCTCATATTGTGCACAAGGGTGCACTTCGGAATGGCAAACAATGTTGCCTAAGGAAGTTTTCATTTTCTTTGGACGAAAAAACCATTTTCCATTTTCCGAGTGCCCGAAAGGAGGTTTTTTTGTGAAGGACCTCCCAAATAATTGTTGCAAAATTGGACCAAATAATTTTTCTAAAATACTAGGCCATATTTAATGCACAATTGACAAAATGGTTGGGTGTAAAAAGTTTTGATCCACCTCTGGTGAAAAAGACAAATTCCCGCCGATTTAGTTGGAAGCGGGTCAAATTTGAACTGCAGGTGCATCATAGTTTGCTATTTATTTTTTTCCAAAAATCATTATCAGGTACATAAGTACCTATATAATCAGAGAAACACCAAAAAAATTCCAAGATTCAACCACTAGCTAGGAACGGTCATTCCCGCCATTTTGACCGCATTCCGAAACGGGCATAAAAAATTCAAAAAAAATCAAACAATTGGGAAACCTTCGCATTGTGTCATTATATGTGGCCAAGTTCCCAGGAAAAATAACAAACTTGTAATACGGAAATTATTTTTAAAAAGTGTTCTCAGAAACGAGCTATCACGTGTGGAGATCATTGGCTTTCAAGCCAAATGATCAATCTTATGGCCACATCTATGGCATAGTTTGTTCAAAGTATCTCATATTGTGCACAAGGGTGCATTTTGGAATGGCAAACAATGTTGCCTAAGGAAATTTTCATTTTCTTTGGACGAAAAAACCATTTTCCATTTTCCGAGTGCCCGAAAGGAGGTTTTTTTTGTGAAGGACCTCCCAAATAATTGTTGCAAAATTGGACCAAATCATTTTTCTAAAATACTAGGCCATATTTAATGCACAATTGACAAAATGGTTGGGTGTAAAAAGTTTTGATCCACCTCTGGTGAAAAAGACAAATTCCCGCCGATTCAGTTGGAAGCGGGTCAAATTCGAACTGCAGGTGCCTCATAGTTTGCTATTTATTTTTTTCCAAAAATCATTTCTAGGTACATAAGTACCTATTTAATCAGAGAAACACCAAAAAAATTCCAAGATTCAACCACTAGCTAGGAACGGTCATTCCCGCCATTTTGACCGCATTTCGAAACGGGCATAAAAAATTCAAAAAAAAATCAAACAATTGGGAAACCTTCGCATTGTGTCATTATATGTGGCCAAGTTCCCAGGAAAAATAACAAACTTGTAATACGGAAATTATTTTTAAAAAGTGTTCTCAGAAAGGAGCTATCACGTGTGGAGATCATTGGCTTGCAAGCCAAATGATCAATCTTATGGCCACATCCATGGCATAGTTTTTTCAAATTATCTCATAATGTGCACAAGGGTGCATTTTGGAATGGCAAACAATGTTGCCTAAGGAAGTTTTCATTTTCTTTGGACGAAAAAACCATTTTCCATTTTTCGAGTGCCCGAAAGGAGGTTTTTTTTTGTGAAGGACCTCCCAAATAATTGTTGCAAAATTGGACCAAATCATTTTTCTAAAATACTAGGCCATATTTAATACACAAGTTATAAAATGGTTGGGTGTAAAAAGTTTTGATCCACCTCTGGTGAAAAAGACAAATTCCTGCCGATTCAGTTGGAAGCGGGTCAAATTTGAACTGCAGGTGCCTCATAGTTTGCTATTTATTTTTTCCAAAAATCATTTCTAGGTACATAAGTACCTATTTAATCAGAGAAACACCAAAAAAATTCCAGATTCAACCACTAGCTAGGAACGGTCATTCCCGCCATTTTGACCGCATTTCGAAACGGGCATAAAAAATTCAAAAAAAATCAAAAAATTGGGAAACCTTCGCATTGTGTCATTATATGTGGCCAAGTTCCCAGGAAAAATAACAAACTTGTAATACGGAAATTATTTTTAAAAAGTGTTCTCAGAAACGAGCTATCACGTGTGGAGATCATTGGCTTGCAAGCCAAATGATCAATCTTATGGCCACATCCATGGCATAGTTTGTTCAAAGGATCTCATATTGTGCACAAGGGTGCACTTCGGAATGGCAAACAATGTTGCCTAAGGAAGTTTTCATTTTCTTTGGACGAAAAAACCATTTTCCATTTTCCGATTGCCCGAAAGGACGTTTTTTTGTGAAGGACCTCCCAAATAATTGTTGCAAAATTGGACCAAATCATTTTTCTAAAATACTAGGCCATATTTAATGCACAATTGACAAAATGGTTGGGTGTAAAAAGTTTTAATCCACCTCTGGTGAAAAAGACAAATTCCCACCGATTTAGTTGGAAGCGGGTCAAATTTGAAGTGCAGGTGCATCATAGTTTGCTATTTAATTTTTTCCAAAAATCATTATCAGGTACATAAGTACCTATATAATCAGAGAAACACCAAAAAAATTCCAAGATTCAACGACTAGCTAGGAACGGTCATTCCCGCCATTTTGACCGCATTCCGAAACGGGCATCAAAAATTCAAAAAAAATCAAACAATTGGGAAACCTTCGCATTGTGTCATTATATGTGGCCAAGTTCCCAGGAAAAATAACAAACTTGTAATACGGAAATTATTTTTAAAAAGTGTTCTCAGAAACGAGCTATCACGTGTGGAGATCATTGGCTTTCAAGCCAAATGATCAATCTTATGGCCACATCTATGGCATAGTTTGTTCAAAGTATCTCATATTGTGCACAAGGGTGCATTTTGGAATGGCAAACAATGTTGCCTAAGGAAATTTTCATTTTCTTTGGACGAAAAAACCATTTTCCATTTTCCGAGTGCCCGAAAGGAGGTTTTTTTTGTGAAGGACCTCCCAAATAATTGTTGCAAAATTGGACCAAATCATTTTTCTAAAATACTAGGCCATATTTAATGCACAATTGACAAAATGGTTGGGTGTAAAAAGTTTTGATCCACCTCTGGTGAAAAAGACAAATTCCCGCCGATTCAGTTGGAAGCGGGTCAAATTTGAACTGCAGGTGCCTCATAGTTTGCTATTTATTTTTTTCCAAAAATCATTTCTAGGTACATAAGTACCTATTTAATCAGAGAAACACCAAAAAAATTCCAAGATTCAACCACTAGCTAGGAACGGTCATTCCCGCCATTTTGACCGCATTTCGAAACGGGCATAAAAAATTCAAAAAAAAATCAAACAATTGGGAAACCTTCGCATTGTGTAATTATATGTGGCCAAGTTCCCAGGAAAAATAACAAACTTGTAATACGGAAATTATTTTTAAAAAGTGTTCTCAGAAACGAGCTATCACGTGTGGAGATCATTGGCTTTCAAGCCAAATGATCAATCTTATGGCCACATCCATGGCATAGTTTGTTCAAAGTATCTCATATTGTGCACAAGGTTGCATTTTGGAATGGCAAACAATGTTGCCTAAGGAAGTTTTCATTTTCTTTGGACGAAAAAACCATTTTCCATTTTTCGAGTGCCCGAAAGGAGGTTTTTTTTGTGAAGGACCTCCCAAATAATTGTTGCAAAATTGGACCAAATCATTTTTCTAAAATACTAGGCCATATTTAATGCACAATTTATAAAATGGTTGGGTGTAAAAAGTTTTGATCCACCTCTGGTGAAAAAGACAAATTCCTGCCGATTCAGTTGGAAGCGGGTCAAATTTGAACTGCAGGTGCCTCATAGTTTGCTATTTATTTTTTCCAAAAATCATTTCTAGGTACATAAGTACCTATTTAATCAGAGAAACACCAAAAAAATTCCAAGATTCAACCACTAGCTAGGAACGGTCATTCCCGCCATTTTGACCGCATTTCGAAACGGGCATAAAAAATTCAAAAAAAAAATCAAACAATTGGGAAACCTTCGCATTGTGTCATTATATGTGGCCAAGTTCCCAGGAAAAATAACAAACTTGTAATACGGAAATTATTTTTAAAAAGTGTTCTCAGAAATGAGCTATCACGTGTGGAGATCATTGGCTTGCGAGCCAAATGATCAATCTTATGGCCACATCCATGGCATAGTTTGTTCAAAGGATCTCATATTGTGCACAAGGGTGCATTTTGGAATGGCAAACAATGTTGCCTAAGGAAGTTTTCATTTTCTTTGGACGAAAAAACTATTTTCCATTTTTCGAATGCCCGAAAGGAGGTTTTTTTGTGAAGGACCTCCCAAATAATTGTTGCAAAACTGGACCAAATCATTTTTCTAAAATACTAGGCCATATTTAATGCACAATTGACAAAATGGTTGGGTGTCAAAAGATTTGATCCACCTCTGGTGAAAAAGACAAATTCCCGCTGATTTAGTTGGAAGCGGGTCAAATTTGAACTGTAGCTACCTCATAGTTTGCTCTTCATTTTTTTTCCAAAAATCATTTATAGGTACATAAGTACCTATTTAATCAGAGAAACACCAAAAAAATTGCAAGATTCAACCACTAGCTAGGAACGGTCATTCCCGCCATTTTGACCGCATTTCGAAACGGGCATAAAAAATTAAAAAAAATCAAACAATTGGGAAACCTTCGCATTGTGTCATTATATGTGGCCAAGTTCCCAGGAAAAATAACAAACTTGTAATACGGAAATTATTTGTCACATCCCACCTAGTTCATGCATTAGAGTGTGCATCATGTTTACCTTTGACAGAAATTTGAAATGGGGAAGCCAGAACCCCCAGCACCCCTCCTGAAATCAACTAGGGTTTACTAAAAATATTTTCAATGAACCTGAAATGCCCTTCAAAAATGTCCACCCTCTTTGTCTTGGTTTGAAACCTCTGGCAAAAATAGTGCACATTTTTCTAGGTCAACAGAAGGTCTTTGAATTAATGCATTAGTATTTGAATTTGGGCATTTAAAATTTATAAAATATTTCAAATGCTCAAATATTTCCAAACTAAAAATGTTCCTTGCTGGAAATATTCCAACTAAGGACCAGGTGCAGTTTGGTGATTTTTGGAGTTGTGCTAGTATTTTAAATAAGTCTACAAAGTTACAAAAGAAATAGAAAAGGAAACAAAAGTCAGAAAAGGACTTACCTGGCGCCTGCCAACCGGCCCACCTGCCGGCCCAGCCCAGCTGCCGCGCCAGCGAGCTGCTTGGCTCGGCCAGGCAGGCACGCAGGTGCTCGATGCCGGCACCAGCGAGCGCCACGCAGCTCCCCGCCGCCCTGCTTCACCTCCTCGCCGCCTCGCTGCCCTGGATGAGTTCCACGTCGTCGCCTCGAGCCCCTGGACACGCCGTTCGCCCCTGCCTCGCCTCCCTCGCTCTTCCCCGCCATGGCCGACGCCATCGTCGCCGCTCCGCCGTCATAGCCGTAGCCACCGTCGTCCCCGTGCCACGAGACCGTGTCCAACCTCTCCGCCGTCATCGACTTCGTCGAGCAGCACGAGCCCGAGCGCTCGCGTGCCCCGAAGCCACCGCACCGACCCCACCCGAGTCCACCGTCGCCGGAGATCCCCTTCAACGCCGTCGCCGCACCAGCTTGTCCCCGACCACGCCGTCTGGCTCTGCGAGTTCGCCGTGAGCATAGCTACCTCCCCATCCTCTCCTTTCCTCTTCTCGTGCACCACCGCGACTGCACGTAGTTCAACCGCACGCGCCGCCGCGGAGCTCGTCGCCGACGAGGCTCCGGCCACCCAACGGCCACGCCACCCTGTCCACTAGCCTCACCGCACACCCAGGGCCCCGACGCATCACTCCACGCGCCTCGCCGTGCCCCGCAGCCCCGGTTTCACCTTCTCCCGAGCCCCGGCGCCGCCAAACTCGTCGTCGGCGTCATTTCCGGCGACCCCGAGGCCAACTACCACCACCACTCGATGCGGCTCACCTCCCGCATCACGTAGACGTGCTCCGCCGTCGATTTGGTCGCCGGAGCGCGAATCTGCACTTCCTCCGCCGCGTCTGGACGTCGCCGGCGGCTCAACGCCGGCGGAGTTGACCTGTTTGACCCCCTGGGTCTATGACATGTGGGCCCCGCCCGCTAACTAATCCAGGATTAGAAATAATCTAATCTGTTTAAGCTAATGACCCTGACACGCGGGACCCACGCGTCAGGTTTGACCTGGACCGGGTCTGTTGACCTGCTGAGGTCAGCATGACCTCATGCTGACGCCACAATTAATTTTCTGGATTTATTTTTGCACAGGAAATTCCAGAAATTAGTTCAAACTTCAAAAATTCATAGAAAATTATCTATAACTCCAAATGCAAAGTTTTATATATGAAAAATTATCAGAAAAATCCAACCTATCCATTGGTACTGGTTTCATGCATGTCAGAACAAGTTAAACCCACTGTTTAGGCATTACAAGTTGATACACTAATATGATCTTCATAAATGAGCTACCATTTGAATCTTTGGTTCAAATGGGTTCATTCCCTTCTGGTTTAACTTGCACTAGGTCAGGGCACATCCATATTGCCATGTCATAGCATGCATCATATTGTTGCATATTGCCATGTATTGATTGTGTTCCGATGTGTTCATCGTGGTAGGTTCTGCCTCCGAGGATATCTCCGAGTATCCAACTGAAGGGCAGTATCCCACGACCACTCCATCAGGCAAGCAAACCATTGATCATTCCGATACAAACCCATGTTCTCGCTTCTGCTCTCGTTTACTGCATTAAGACAACGCGTTTCAAACTGCTGTGTGTCGCGGTAGTTGAACCCACTTCCTTTGCATGACCTGTCATTGCCACAGTAACTAGATGAAACCCACTAGCATGTGTAGGAGTTGATTGAGCCAATACATGTGTATGTGTGTTCCTACCATGCTATGCTTGCTATGCTTAGAGTTGTGTCAGGTCTGGCTCATCGGGATGATGATCCGGAGTGAAAGGTTGTATCGTTGTCAATAGTGTGGAAGTGTTGAACACGATTTGGTAAAGGAATCGATGGAAGGCCATGTAGGAGTACATGGTGGGTTGTTTCATTGAGGCCGTTCTTAAGAACTGAGATCTGTGTGTGTGATTTAAGACTCAGCTACTACCACGCATTGGGCCCGAAACCAATGGACCCTCTCGGCTTCTTGATCACGCTTGTCCTCTGTCCAGGAGTTGCAAAGTAGTTTCTGGTGTTTGTAGCATGCTGGGGGCCGCACGCGGCGCTGACCATCGGGGTGGGCTGTGTTGCGGTAGGCACGTGGCACGGTGTACCGACTCGCCCGTTTGGTGTCTCGGGAACCCTGTTCACATCGTTCGGGGCCGTTAGTGGAAACCTCGGCCGGACTCCCTGCGGATGGAACCCGAATAGGCGATAAACCTGGACTAGAGACTTGAGTGTTTAGGTAGGCCGTGGCCGACACCCTCGCTGGGCTTCTGCTTGAAGGTTGCCGAGTACATGTCGTGTAAACGGCGATAAGTGGTGAGAGCGTGTGTGAAGAAGTACACCCCTGCAGGGTATAAATCTATTCGAATAGCCGCGTCCGCGGTAAAGGACTACTTGGTCACCTATGCAGTTCATAGATGAGTTAAATGGATACTACTAAAAATCTCAAGTTAAGTGTGAGTACCGCGGATGGCCCTCTCGTAGGATGGCGAGAGAGGATCCACGGTGGAGTATTGTGATGGTGATAGTGGACTCGTGTGCGACAAATGTTTTACAAGTGGTGTCTTTAGTAGGATAGCTTAGCCAAGAGTCAAAGCTGGCTTGCTGCAATAACCCCACTACCTTCTTGAGAATGTGCATGTATAGTAGGTTCCTGTTGTAAGACTTGCTGAGTACCTCCGTACTCATGTTGCTTTAATCATGTTTTTCAGACGACTGCACCAACCCCTCTGATGGGTTCTATGTAGACCTCGACGTTGACGAGTGACTTATCACCCAGGTGGTGATCCAAGACTTGTGAAGGGTCGTTGTAGATAGACAGGCTTCGTCAAGCCTTCTTTCTTTCTAGTGTCTGTACTCAGACTACTTTGCTTCCGCATGTGCTTGTATGTTTGTATGACTTGAGTGTTGGGTCATGTGACCCCTATCTGTATGGATGATATGTATGGCTCCTCGGAGCCTTCTAAATAAAGTACTTGAGTCGTAGAGTACTGTTGTGTTGCCATGTTGTATTTACTCATATCGGGCATATTGTGTGTATGATTGAAATGCTTGGTATGAGTGGGATCCGACTATCTAGTTGTATATCCTTGGCAGCCTTTCATATGGGGAAATGTAAGTCTTGTGCTTCTGAGCGATAGTAGTCCGCTACAGCCCGGTTCACCGGAGTCCTGCTAGCCCAGCACTACTGCTTGGACACTTGACTGGCCGGCATGTGTTTCACGTCATTCCTATGTCTGTCCCTTCGGGGAAATGTCACGCGCTGATATTCGGAGTCCTGCCTAGCCTGCTACAGCCCGGTTCACCGGAGTCCTGTTAGCCCAGTGCTACAGCCCGAATAGATACGTTGATGACCGACATGCTTGATGTGATTCATGTATGCCTGTCCTCATAGGCTAGCGCCGCTTCGGGTTCACGACTAGCCATGTCGGCCCGGGTTCTCTGTCATATGGATGCTAGCGACACTATCATATACGTGAGCCAAAAGGCGCAAACGGTCCCGGGCCAGGTAAGGTGGCACCCGTGGGAGTACCGTGCGTGAGGCCGCAAAGTGATATGAAGTGTTACACGCTGGATCGATGTGGCTTAGAATCGGGGTCCTGACAGCGTTGGCATCAGAGCCGGACTTCCTGTAGGTTCGCTAAGCCAAACTGGTCGATGTCGAGTCTAGAAATGCTTTAGTTATATGTAGGGGAATTGATTATGGGAGGGAACGTAAGGCTCTTTTACTTCTTTACCTTATGCCCTCTATTCTGAGTCATTCTCTTCTCATTCTACGTGGGTTAAGGACTAGGCTCTCTTCTCTCTATCAGGTTCACGTGTTACTAAATCCGTAGTAACTTATAGGATTGTTGGATACAACCCAGTTCAGTTCTACTAAAGTTTAGCATGTTGCCAATTGAACCAGAACCTTGATATGTTGTTGTTGAGTGGTTTCGCAAACTGTTGTGGATGTCTCAATTCTTTTTCTGAGCATTTACAGCCGTTATGCTGTCCAATTTCATCCAGAAATTCTAATGCCTTTGCACTATTTTGTGCTTTCAGATGGCTACCCGTCCCCAAAACCAAGTGGTTCGTCTGACCCGTTGCATCGGTGTATGTGGTCATACCGCCATGTTGGTTCGAGTGATGGTTGAGGCAGGTTACCGATGGTACCCTGAATACACCGTCGAAGAGCAGTTTAGAGATTTCAACCAGAGCCAATATCTGTGCACGGTCAGGATATATCCATCTTATCCCGGAGCCACGGAACCACTCCACTGTTCTTATGGACTCGGGATCACTATTGGGATGTCCGTTCAAGATGCAGCCTACTCGATGATGACCATTATGCGAGCTAGAACTGCCTTGTTGAGCAACACTGAATTTCGCTACATGCCAGCATCCCTCCCTGGGGCGCATGGTTACCTTCAGGGCATGTACAGTGATGCATCCCATGAGGACTCACTCCTTTGCACCACTACTGAGATGTTGGAAGATAAGGACCGTGAAAACCGGGCCTTGCGTATGGAGCTCTTTAATGCTCGTGCTGATCATTGGGCCACCTTGACGAGGTTTGCACCTGCTGTGCAAGCCGGATACATGGACACGAGAGACTTGTACCCTGTGCGGGCTAGTCTGCCAGACTTCATGGAATGGCGTGAGGTGGGAGGCATCACCCCTCCTCGTGGACCTCTTCTGCCGCCATCTGTTGGACCGAGGCCGCACCCAAGTCCCTATGGTCCACAAGCACCGCAGGACCGTCTGTTCCCAGATGACCATGTTCCGCTTCCAGGTCTGGGTGGTGATTTCTATGAGGACTTCTACGGAGCCGTCTGAGCTAGTAGCAGTCTCGCTAGTATTGTAATAGTTGTATGTCCACCGTCCTGCGTGATTGTGGAATATAACTTAGTGTGTATCAATTCCGGAGGTGTAGAAAAATAATGTATAGGAGCTTGGAATGCCTCCGATGAGATGATGGTCAACACCCGCAGCAACCCTGCTGCTTCGGAGCAGGGAGAAGCTAGTGCACCTAGAGAGGAAAGTCTGCCTCAACCACCTTCTCTGGCCGAAGTGATGCTGGAGGCAGAGCGCAACAGGCGCGACACCAACCGCTTGTTAGAGCGGATTGAGCAGAACACTGCACGCCAGCAGAGGATCAATTCGGTGTCCATCAATGACTTTGTCAAGCTGTACCCGCCAAAGTTCAATCATTCCATCGAACCTCTCGATGCGGATGACTGGCTCCGCAGCATCGCCCACAAGTTACGTTCTACCAACGTGGCTGAAGATGATAAAGTCACCTTTGCTGCCTATCACCTCGAAGGCCCTGCCAGCCTTTGGTGGGAGAATTATGAAGCTATGCGTCCGGTCGGCCAACTCACTACTTGGGCTGATTTCAGTGCCGCTTTTCGTGAGCATCATATTCCGGAAGGTCTCATGGATCGCAAAAGGGAGGAGTTCTGTAACTTCACCCAGGGGAAGCTGACTGTGGATGCATACAGTCGCGAGTTTGGAAAGCTTGCACGCTATGCTCCCGAAGAGGTATCCACCGACGCCAATAAGCAGGCAAGGTTCCGCAAGGGACTTAGCCCTGAGCTCCGACGTGACCTTCGTCTGCATGAATGCATTTCTTTTCCGAAGCTAGTCAATAAGGCCATCAGTGCCGAGACGGGGCAGAACAATTTTGAAGCTTCACGTAAGCACTCCCGTGACTATGGATCTTCATCCGGCTCTGGATCTCAGAAGCGCCGGGTCTGGATTCCAAATTCTGCTATGCCACCCAGGTATACCCCGAGGCCATCCTTTGAGGCGCCTCGTCCCAATCAACAGTATGTGCCGCCCAAGACTTTTGGTGGCCCCACTGCCAATACTGCTCCACGCCCCAATATGATAACTTGCTTCAAGTGTGGTGAGCCGGGCCACTACATCCGTGAGTGTCCCCAAAACAACCCCAGCCAGTTCGGAAAGTCTGTTGGACGTGGTAAGTCAACAGCGAAGGTGCTCGTCGCCAAGCCAGCCACCACTGCTCGTGGCCATGTCAACTACGTTTCAGCTGAAGAAACTCAAGAGAACCCCAACGTCGTTCTCGGTACGCTCCTTGTTAATTGCCATCCGGCAACTGTTCTCTTTGATACTGGAGCATCTCATTCATTTATTTCTGAGAGCTATGCTCGTTTGCACAACACCACTTTTTGTGACATGCCTACCTCCATGGTAATTCAAACCCCTGGTTCTAAGTGGCAAACCTCTAGAATCAGCCATGGAAATGAAATTCTTGTTGACAGATTGGTCTTCCTTGCGTCACTAATAGCTCTCAAGTCCTCATACATTAACATCATCTTGGGTATGGACTGGATGTCAGCTCATTACGCCAAGATTGACTGCTCAACTAGAACTGTTCAACTTACCCATCCATCGGGCAAGACAGTCAACGTTTTGACCCGAGTATCGGAGCGTCAGCTCTACTCTTTAAATGCCAATCCCCTTCCAGACCTTGAAGATATTCCGGTAGTCCGTGACTTTCCGGATGTCTTCCCAGAGGAACTGCCAGGCGTTCCACCTGACAGAGATGTCGAGTTCGTAATAGACCTTGTTCCAGGAACCGTCCCAATCTCTAGGAGACCTTATAAGATGGCACCCCTAGAACTAGCCGAGCTTAAGAAACAACTCGATGAGTCCTTGCAAAAAGGTTTCATCCGTCCTAGTTCATCTCCATGGGCTTGCCCCGTCCTCTTCGTCAAGAAGAAGGATGGAACGGATCGGATGGTTGTAGATTACCGACCTGTCAATTTGGTCACTATCAAGAACAAGTATCCGCTCCCCAGGATCAACGACCTGTATGACCAGCTCGCTGGATCCTCAGTCTTTTCCAAGATGGATTTGAGGTTGGGCTACCATCAAATCAAAATCAAGAACGGGGACATTCCCAAAACGGCCTTTGTCACTCGTTACGGCCAATACGAGTACACCGTCATGTCCTTCGGTTTAACCAATGCTCCAGCCACCTTCTCTCGGTTAATGAACTCGATCTTCATGGAGTACTTGGATAAATTCGTCGTGGTATATCTCGATGATATACTCATCTACTCCAAGAATGAGGAAGAACATGCTGAACATCTAAGGCTAGTATTGATGAAACTTCGAGAGCATCGCCTTTATGCCAAATTCTCTAAGTGCGAATTCTGGTTGCCAGAAGTGACCTATCTGGGCCATGTAATCTCTGGCAAGGGAATTGCTGTCAATCCCGAGCGAGTTCAAGCTGTCCTTGACTGGACTCCACCTGAAACGGTCAAGCAAGTTCGGAGTTTTCTTGGATTAGCGAGCTATTGCCGCCGCTTCGTCGAGAATTTTTCCAAGGTTGCTAAGCCTCTAACTGAACTCCTCAAGAAAGATAAAAAGTTCGAGTGGACCCCACAGTGCGAGTTCAGCTTTCAGGAACTGAAAAGACGCCTGACGTCTGCTCCCGTACTGGTACCACCAGACTTCTCTAAGGACTTTGTTATTTACTGCGACGCCTCGCGACAAGGACTAGGTTGCATACTCATGCAAGATCGTCATGTGATTGCCTACGCATCTCGACAGTTGCGTCCACATGAGGATAATTATCCTACTCATGATCTAGAGCCTGCAGCAGTAGTCCATGCACTCAAAACCTGGCGACATTACCTCCTGGGTAACCGTTGCGAAATTTACACAGATCACCAAAGCTTGAAATATATCTTCACCCAACCGGATTTGAATCTCAGGCAAAGACGTTGGGTCGAGTTGATCTCGGATTACGACTTAGGAATAACTTACACCCCAGGCAAAGCCAATGTCATGGCTGATGCACTAAGTCGTAAATCTTATTGTAACAACTTGATGTTACAACAAGGTCAACCACTTCTCCACGAGGAATTTCATAAGCTTAACCTTCACATTGTTCCTCGAGGATTCCTTTCCACCCTGGTGGCGAAACCTAACCTTACGGATCAGATCATCAAGGCACAAAAGGTGGATCCGGGAATTTCCCGTATCAAGAGAAACATCAAGAAGGGAGTTGCAGATTGTTTCTCCATTGATGATCAAGGTGTTGTGTTCTTTGGAAACCGTCTAGTGGTTCCCAAGGTACGCAACTTGAGGCGATTGATCCTTAAGGAAGCTCATGAATCCCCTCTCACCATTCATCCCGGTAGCACTAAGATGTATCAAGACCTACGCCAGAGGTTTTGGTGGACTAGGATGAAGAGAGAAATCGCTCAATACATTGCAACTTACGACGTCTGTCGTCGTGTTAAAGCAGAGCATCAACGGCCTGCTGGCACCCTTCAACCATTGCAGATTCCTGAATGGAAATGGGATAAAATCGGTATGGATTTCATTACCGGGTTTCCCAGAACCAAGAGAGGGAATAATGCTATCTTCGTTGTTGTCGATCGTCTTTCCAAAGTAGCCCACTTCTTACCTGTTCGCGAGAGTATAACCGCTAGCCAGCTAGCGGATTTGTACATCTCTCGAATAGTATCTCTCCATGGTGTTCCATTGGAAATTAATTCAGACCGTGGAAGTCTTTTCACCTCTCGATTTTGGGAAAGTTTCCAAAATGCTATGGGGACTCGTCTCTCCTTTAGCACCGCCTTCCATCCGCAATCAAGTGGTCAAGTAGAACGAGTCAATCAAATTCTGGAGGATATGCTCCGAGCTTCTGTCATCTCTTTCGGTATGAATTGGGAGAAGTGCCTTCCATTCGCCGAGTTCGCTTATAACAACAGTTATCAAGCTAGCTTGGGTAAAGCTCCTTTCGAAGTTCTTTATGGACGAAAATGTCGAACGCCTCTTAACTGGTCAGAAACCGGCGAGAGACAACTCTTCGGCCCGGACATGATCCGGGATGCAGAAGAGCAGGTTCGTATTATTCGTGAGAAGTTGAAAACCGCCCAGTCTCGACAAAAGAGTCAGTATGACCGCAAGCATAAGCCCATGACTTATGAAGTCGGCGAGATGGCTTACCTTCGGGTTACACCTTTAAAGGGAACCCATCGATTCGGTATCAAAGGCAAATTGGCTCCTCGTTACATTGGACCTTTTCGCATTCTTGCCAAACGAGGGGAAGTTGCCTACCAACTGGAACTACCTCCGCATCTCTCCAGAGTTCATGATGTCTTCCACGTTTCTCAACTCAGGCGTTGCTTCGCGGATCCTATCCGTGGAGTGGACCACAAAACGCTTGATCTCCAAGATAACCTCACTTATCGGGAATACCCCGTTCGTATCCTTGATCAAGCCGAGCGTACCACTCGACGCCACAATATCAAGTTTCTCAAGGTTCAATGGTCACACCATTCCGAGCAAGAAGCTACTTGGGAAAGGGAGGATCGTCTTCGACTTGAGTACCCCACCTTCTTTCCGACAGATCCTAAATCTCGGGACGAGATTCTTTTGAGTGGGGGTGAGTTGTCACATCCCACCTAGTTCATGCATTAGAGTGTGCATCATGTTTACCTTTGACAGAAATTTGAAATGGGGAAGCCAGAACCCCCAGCACCCCTCCTGAAATCAACTAGGGTTTACTAAAAATATTTTCAATGAACCTGAAATGCCCTTCTAAAATGTCCACCCTCTTTGTCTTGGTTTGAAACCTCTGGCAAAAATAGTGCACATTTTTCTAGGTCAACATAAGGTCTTTGAATTAATGCATTAGTATTTGAATTTGGGCATTTAAAATTTATAAAATATTTCAAATGCTCAAATATTTCCAAACTAAAAATGTTCCTTGCTGGAAATATTCCAACTAAGGACCAGGTGCAGTTTGGTGATTTTTGGAGTTGTGCTAGTATTTTAAATAAGTCTACAAAGTTACAAAAGAAATAGAAAAGGAAACAAAAGTCAGAAAAGGACTTACCTGGCGCCTGCCAACCGGCCCACCTGCCGGCCCAGCCCAGCTGCCGCGCCAGCGAGCTGCTTGGCTCGGCCAGGCAGGCACGCAGGTGCTCGACGCCGGCACCAGCGAGCGCCACGCAGCTCCCCGCCGCCCTGCTTCACCTCCTCGCCGCCTCGCTGCCCTGGATGAGTTCCACGTCGTCGCCTCGAGCCCCTGGACACGCCGTTCGCCCCTGCCTCGCCTCCCTCGCTCTTCCCCGCCATGGCCGACGCCATCGTCGCCGCTCCGCCGTCATAGCCGTAGCCACCGTCGTCCCCGTGCCACGAGACCGTGTCCAACCTCTCCGCCGTCGTCGACTTCGTCGAGCAGCACGAGCCCGAGCGCTCGCGTGCCCCGAAGCCACCGCACCGACCCCACCCGAGTCCACCATCGCCGGAGATCCCCTTCAACGCCGTCGCCGCACCAGCTCGTCCCCGACCACGCCGTCTGGCTCTGCGAGTTCGCCGTGAGCATAGCTACCTCCCCATCCTCTCCTTTCCTCTTCTCGTGCACCACCGCGACTGCACGTAGTTCAACCGCACGCGCCGCCGCGGAGCTCGTCGCCGACGAGGCTCCGGCCACCCAACGGCCACGCCACCCTGTCCACTAGCCTCACCGCACACCCAGGGCCCCGACGCATCACTCCACGCGCCTCGCCGTGCCCCGCAGCCCCGGTTTCACCTTCGCCCGAGCCCCGGCGCCGCCAAACTCGTCGCCGGCGTCATTTCCGGCGACCCCGAGGCCAACTACCACCACCACTCGATGCGGCTCACCTCCCGCATCACGTAGACGTGCTCCGCCGTCGATTTGGTCGCCGGAGCGCGAATCTGCACTTCCTCCGCCGCGTCTGGACGTCGCCGGCGGCTCAACGCCGGCGGAGTTGACCTGTTTGACCCCCTGGGTCTATGACATGTGGGCCCCGCCCGCTAACTAATCCAGGATTAGAAATAATCTAATCTGTTTAAGCTAATGACCCTGACACGCGGGACCCACGCGTCAGGTTTGACCTGGACCGGGTCTGTTGACCTGCTGAGGTCAGCATGACCTCATGCTGACGCCACAATTAATTTTCTGGATTTATTTTTGCACAGGAAATTCCAGAAATTAGTTCAAACTTCAAAAATTCATAGAAAATTATCTATAACTCCAAATGCAAAGTTTTATATATGAAAAATTATCAGAAAAATCCAACCTATCCATTGGTACTGGTTTCATGCATGTCAGAACAAGTTAAACCCACTGTTTAGGCATTACAAGTTGATACACTAATATGATCTTCATAAATGAGCTACCATTTGAATCTTTGGTTCAAATGGGTTCATTCCCTTCTGGTTTAACTTGCACTAGGTCAGGGCACATCCATATTGCCATGTCATAGCATGCATCATATTGTTGCATATTGCCATGTATTGATTGTGTTCCGATGTGTTCATCGTGGTAGGTTCTGCCTCCGAGGATATCTCCGAGTATCCAACTGAAGGGCAGTATCCCACGACCACTCCATCAGGCAAGCAAACCATTGATCATTCCGATACAAACCCATGTTCTCGCTTCTGCTCTCGTTTACTGCATTAAGACAACGCGTTTCAAACTGCTGTGTGTCGCGGTAGTTGAACCCACTTCCTTTGCATGACCTGTCATTGCCACAGTAACTAGATGAAACCCACTAGCATGTGTAGGAGTTGATTGAGCCAATACATGTGTATGTGTGTTCCTACCATGCTATGCTTGCTATGCTTAGAGTTGTGTCAGGTCTGGCTCATCGGGATGATGATCCGGAGTGAAAGGTTGTATCGTTGTCAATAGTGTGGAAGTGTTGAACACGATTTGGTAAAGGAATCGATGGAAGGCCATGTAGGAGTACATGGTGGGTTGTTTCATTGAGGCCGTTCTTAAGAACTGAGATCTGTGTGTGTGATTTAAGACTCAGCTACTACCACGCATTGGGCCCGAAACCAATGGACCCTCTCGGCTTCTTGATCACGCTTGTCCTCTGTCCAGGAGTTGCAAAGTAGTTTCTGGTGTTTGTAGCATGCTGGGGGCCGCACGCGGCGCTGACCATCGGGGTGGGCTGTGTTGCGGTAGGCACGTGGCACGGTGTACCGACTCGCCCGTTTGGTGTCTCGGGAACCCTGTTCACATCGTTCGGGGCCGTTAGTGGAAACCTCGGCCGGACTCCCTGCGGATGGAACCCGAATAGGCGATAAACCTGGACTAGAGACTTGAGTGTTTAGGTAGGCCGTGGCCGACACCCTCGCTGGGCTTCCGCTTGAAGGTTGCCGAGTACATGTCGTGTAAACGGCGATAAGTGGTGAGAGCGTGTGTGAAGAAGTACACCCCTGCAGGGTATAAATCTATTCGAATAGCCGCGTCCGCGGTAAAGGACTACTTGGTCACCTATGCAGTTCATAGATGAGTTAAATGGATACTACTAAAAATCTCAAGATAAGTGTGAGTACCGCGGATGGCCCTCTCGTAGGATGGCGAGAGAGGATCCACGGTGGAGTATTGTGATGGTGATAGTGGACTCGTGTGCGACAAATGTTTTACAAGTGGTGTCTTTCGTAGGATAGCTTAGCCAAGAGTCAAAGCTGGCTTGCTGCAATAACCCCACTACCTTCTTAAGAATGTGCATGTATAGTAGGTTCCTGTTGTAAGACTTGCTGAGTACCTCCGTACTCATGTTGCTTTAATCATGTTTTTCAGACGACTGCACCAACCCCTCTGATGGGTTCTATGTAGACCTCGACGTTGACGAGTGACTTATCACCCAGGTGGTGATCCAAGACTTGTGAAGGGTCGTTGTAGATAGACAGGCTTCGTCAAGCCTTCTTTCTTTCTAGTGTCTGTACTCAGACTACTTTGCTTCCGCATGAGCTTGTATGTTTGTATGACTTGAGTGTTGGGTCATGTGACCCCTATCTGTATGGATGATATGTATGGCTCCTCGGAGCCTTCTAAATAAAGTACTTGAGTCGTAGAGTACTGTTATGTTGCCATGTTGTATTTACTCATATCGGGCATATTGTGTGTATGATTGAAATGCTTGGTATGAGTGGGATCCGACTATCTAGTTGTATATCCTTGGCAGCCTTTCATATGGGGAAATGTAAGTCTTGTGCTTCTGAGCGATAGTAGTCCGCTACAGCCCGGTTCACCGGAGTCCTGCTAGCCCAGCACTACTGCTTGGACACTTGACTGGCCGGCATGTGTTTCACGTCGTTCCTATGTTTGTCCCTTCGGGGAAATGTCACGCGCTGATATTCGGAGTCCTGCCTAGCCTGCTACAGCCCGGTTCACCGGAGTCCTGTTAGCCCAGTGCTACAGCCCGAATAGATACGTTGATGACCGACATGCTCGATGTGATTCATGTATGCCTGTCCTCATAGGCTAGCGCCGCTTCGGGTTCACGACTAGCCATGTCGGCCCGGGTTCTCTGTCATATGGATGCTAGCGACACTATCATATACGTGAGCCAAAAGGCGCAAACGGTCCCGGGCCAGGTAAGGTGGCACCCGTGGGAGTACCGTGCGTGAGGCCGCAAAGTGATATGAAGTGTTACACGCTGGATCGATGTGGCTTAGAATCGGGGTCCTGACATTATTTTAAAAAAGTGTTCTCAGAAACGAGCTATCACGTGTGGAGATCATTGGCTTTCAAGCCAAATGATCAATCTTATGGCCACATCTATGGCATAGTTTGTTCAAAGTATCTCATATTGTGCACAAGGGTGCATTTTGGAATGGCAAACAATGTTGCCTAAGGAAGTTTTCATTTTCTTTGGACGAAAAAACCATTTTCCATTTTTCGAGTGCCCGAAAGGAGGTTTTTTTGTGAAGGACCTCCCAAATAATTGTTGCAAAATTGGACCAAATCATTTTTCTAAAATACTAGGCCATATTTAATGCACAATTGACAAAATGGTTGGGTGTAAAAAGTTTTGATCCACCTCTGGTGAAAATGACAAATTCCCACCGATTCAGTTGGAAGCGGGTCAAATTTGAACTGCAGGTGCCTCATAGTTTGCTATTTATTTTTTCCAAAAATCATTTCTAGGTACATAAGTACCTTTTTAATCAGAGAAACACCAAAAAAATTCCAAGATTCAACCACTAGCTAGGAACGGTGATTCCTACCATTTTGACCGCATTTCCAAACGGGCATAAAAAATTCAAAAAAAATCAAACAATTGGGAAACCTTCGCATTGTATCATTATATGTGGCCAAGTTCCCAGGAAAAATAACAAACTTGTAATCCGGAAATTATTTTTAAAAAGTGTTCTCAGAAACGAGCTATCACGTGTGGAGATCATTGGCTTGCAAGCCAGATGATCAATCTTATGGCCACATCCATGGCATAGTTTGTTCAAAGGATCTCATATTGTGCACAAGGGTGCATTTTGGAATGGCAAACAATGTTGCCTAAGGAAGTTTTCAATTTCTTTGGACAAAAAAACCATTTTCCATTTTTCGAGTGCCCGAAAGGAGGTTTTTTTGTGAAGGACCTCCCAAATAATTGTTGCAAAATTGGACCAAATCATTTTTCTAAAATACTAGGCCATATTTAATGCACAATTGACAAAATGGTTGGGTGTCAAAAGATTTGATCCACCTCTAGTGAAAAAGACAAATTCCCGCTGATTCAGTTGGAAGCGGGTCAAATTTGAACTGTAGCTACCTCATAGTTTGCTCTTCATTTTTTACAAAAATCATTTCTAGGTATATAAGTGTATATTTAATCAGAGAAACACCAAGAAAATTCCAAGATTTAACCACTAGCTAGGAACGGTCATTCCCGCCGTTTTGACAGCATTTTGAAACGGGCATAAAAAATTCAAAAAAAATCAAAAAATGGGGAAACCTTCGCATTGTGTCATTATATGTGGCCAAGTTCCTAGGAAAAATAACAAACTTGTAATACGGCAATTATTTTAAAAAAGTGTTCTCAGAAATGAGTTATCATGCGTGAAGATTCATGTCTTTCAAGCCAAATGATCAATCTTATGGCCACATTCGTGGCATAGTTTGTTCAAATGATCTCATATTGTGCACAAGGGTGCATATTGGAATGGCAAACAATGTTGCCTAAGGAAGTTTTCATTTTATTTGGACGAAAAAACCATTTTCCATTTTCCGAGTGCCCGAAAGGAGGTTTTTTTGTGAAGGAACTACCAAATAATTGTTGCAAAATTGGACCAAATCATTTTTATAAAATACTAGGCCATATTTAATGCACAATTGACAAAATGGTTGGGTGTAAATTTTTTTGATCCACCTCTCGTGAAAAAGACAAATTTCCGCCGATTCAGGTGGATGCGGGGCAAATTTGAACTGTAGCTGCCTCATAGTTTGCTATTTATTTTTTCCAAAAATCATTTCTAGTTACATAAGTACCTATTTAATCATAAATACATGGTTTGGTGGAGATACAATGAGGTTTGGGCGGTGGCCGAGGGCCCAACTCTAGAGCGCGTAAACTCGCATGCCCGCTGCGTGGTCACCGCGTGACTGTGGCGTCGCCATGTGTTCTGGGAGGCCTAGGCATGTCTTGTGGGTTGGGCACTCCCCAGGTAGGTGCTAGGAATAAAATTACAACATAAGATTCTCACGAGGAGACCGATCGATGCTCAAACATGAATTAGCAACCAAGTGTTTGATTAGCGGTACGGGAAATGTACATGGCTAATGGGCGTGAGTTTTGGCTGAGGATGATCAGTTGCTAAGAAGACCGTCTTCACAAATTTTCAGCTCAAAAGGAGGATCCTAGGTGGTACTTGCTTTGCAAACCACCACACTGGACATAAATACGAATGTTGAAGCCTGGCTCAAAATAATGAATGGATTGAGTTGGCATTTGGTGGAGGATGGTTATTTGGGCATAGGAAAGCACTGTAGAAAATGGATACTATTTGGACATGCCAAAGTGGTACTTCCTTCACAAACTGTTACTCTGAACAGAATAGGAAAATGAATATTTTTGAATTATTTTTGAACTAGGCAAGGAAGGTTTTTACATATTTGACGAAGATATGACCCAAAGAATTTATGAGATTTTTTTGGGAATTTTGGAAATGACAGAAATATAGGTTGCTTCACAACATAGGGCAAAAACTGCCACATGGACATGACACATAGGCAAAACTGATGAGGTGGCGCCTAGTCATAGCAACCCACCACAATTTATATGGCTATGACCATCTATATTGGTCGTTAACAACTAGAAATAAGGCAGCGGACTAGCGCTGTTTGCTTTATGACCATTTTGTGTAAGGAAATTACGACCTCTCTGACCAAAATGGTCGCAATGGTTTAGGGTTTGGAGCCCCCCAGACAGCTTTTGACCAATTGGTCTAAAATGGTCATAAATTTATGACCAATTCTTCGAGGGTCACTGACAGAAGGTCATAAGTTGACATATTTCTGTAACGCCCCGGACACACCCGCCGGTGGTCGTTACTCCTGGCGGGATCTAGACTGGCCCCACAGATCAATACTAGTCTTTTCTACGCACTTTGTCCTCACTCGTGCGCACCCAGGAGCAACTTCCCGGTCGATCACCCATCCTGACACTACTCCAAGCTGAGCACGCTTAACTTTGGAGTTCTGTCCGAATGGGCTCCCGGAAAAGAAGAAATTCCTTATTGATATGAGTAGTCTATCATCCCTAATAAGCCAGGCTATCACATACACCCCCACTCAGAGGAACCGACGTCCTCGTCGGGCCACAGGAATGTTCCCTGTTGGCACAAACGTCTGTGCTTCTAGTCCGGTACATGTGCCATGCCGGGTGCCACGACGGGTCACAAACGTCATGAACAACATGACCACGCACCTGTGCGCAACCATCTGTGTAACCGCGAGGGTCGACTCTGATACCAACTTGTAACGCCCCAGACACACCCGCTAGTGGTCGTTACTCCTGGCGGGATCTAGACTGGCCCCACAGATCAATACTAGTCTTTTCTACACACTTTGTCCTCACTCATGCGCACCCGGGAGCAACTTCCCGGTCGGTCACCCATCCTGACACTACTCCAAGCTAAGCACGCTTAACTTTGGAGTTCTGTCCGAATGGGCTCCCGGAAAAGAAGAAATTCCTTATTGATATGAGTAGTCTATCATCCCTAATAAGCCAGGCTATCACAATTTCTTGTAGTGCCAAAGGCGCAAACGGTCCTGGGCCATGGTAAGGCGACACCCGTGGGAATACCGTGCGTGAGGCCGCAAAGTGATATGAGGTGTTACAGGCTAGATCGGTGTGACTTAGTATCGGGGTCCTGACATCAAACCCTAGTTCTTCTCTTGTGTTCAATCTTGTTACCGGAACTATAGATTGGTGCTTGTGGGTGACTAGTAGTGTTGATTACATCTTGTAGTTGATTACTATATGGTTTATTTGGTGGAAGATTATATGTTCAGATCCAATATGCTATTTAATACCCCTTTGATCTTGAGCATGATTATCATTTGTGAGTATTTAATTTTGTTCTTGAGGTCACAGGAGAAACCATGTTGCAATTAATCATGTGAACTTGATATGTGTTCGATATTTTGATAGTATGTATGTTGTGATTCCCTTAGTGGTGTCATGTGAACGTAGACTACATGACACTTCACCATATTTGGGCCTAAGGGAATGCATTTTGGAGTAGCAATTAGATGATGGGTTGCGAGAGTGATAGAAGCTTAAACCCGAGTTTATGCGCTATTCCGTAAGGGACTGATTGGATCCAAAAGTTTAAAGCTATGGTTAGAATTTATTCTTAATATTTTTCTCGTAGCTGCAGATTCTTGCGGGAGGGTTAATCATAAGTAGGAGGTTTGTTCAAGTAAGAACAACACCTAAGCACCAGTCCACCCACGTATGAAATTATCAAAGTAGCAAACAGAAATCAAGCCAACATGGTGAAAGTGACTAGATGAAAATCATGTGTACCCTCAAGAACGCTTTGCTTATCATAAGAAACCGTTTTGGCCTGTCCCTAGCCTCAAAAGGATTGGGCTACCTTGTTTCACTTTTTCTACTATTATCGTTACTTGCTCGTTAGAAATTATCTTGCTATCAAACTACTCTGCTACTTACAATTTCAGCACTTGTAGACATTACCTTGCTGAAAACCACTTGCCATTTCCTTCTGCTCCTCGTTGGGTTCGACACTCTTAATTATCGAAAAGAGCTACAATTGATCCAATATACTTGTGGGTCATCAATCATGCAAAGCAATATGACAATAATGAAGCGTGTCATAATAAACGGAACAGTGGAAGTTGCATGGCAATATATCTCAGAATGGCTATGGAAATGCCATAATAAGTAGGTATGGTGGCTGTTTTGAGGAAGATATATGGTGGGGTTATGGTACCAGCGAAAGTTGTGGGCACAAGAGAGGCTAGCAATGGTGGAAGGGTGAGAGTGTGTATAATCCATGGACTCAACATTAGTCATAAAGAACTCACATACTTATTGCAAAAATCTGTTAGTCGTCGAAAAAAAGTACTACGCACATGCTCCTAGGGGGTAGATTGGTAGGAAAAGACTATCGCTCGTCCCCGACCGCCACTGATAAGGAAGACAATCAATAAATAAATCATGCTCCGACTTCATCACATACCGGTTCACCATACATGCATGCTACGGGACTCACAAACTTTGACACAAGTATTTCTCAAATTCACAACTACTCACTAGCATGACTCTAATGTCACCATCTTTATATTTCAAAACAATCATAAGGAATCAAACTTCTCATAGTATTCAATGCACTTTTATATGAACGTTTTTATTATATCCCTCTTGGATACCTATCATATTAGGACTAATTTTATAACCAAAGCAAATTACCATGCTGTTTTAAAGACTCTCAAAATAATATAAGTGAAGCATGAGAGTTCATCAATTTCTACAAAATAAAACTACCGTCATGCTCTAAAAAGATATAAGTTAAGCACTAGAGCAAATGACAAACTACTCCAAAAGATATAAGTGAAGATCAATGAGTAGTCGAATAATTATGTGACTATGTGAAGACTCTCTCTCATAAGTAAAATTTCAGAACTGAAGTACTTTATTCAAACAGCAAGCAAAACAAAATAAAATCACATTGCAAGGATAGCACATATCATGTGAAGAAGCAAAAACTTAGGCTCAACCAAAACTGACGGATAGTAGTTGAAGAAGAAAGGTGGGATGCCAACCGGGGCATCCCCAAGCTTAGATGCTTGAGACTTCTTGAAATATTAACTTGGGATGCCTTGGGCATCCCCAAGCTTGAGCTTTTGTGTCTGCTTAATTTCTTTCATATCGCGGTTCCCCTAAAGCTCAAAAACTTCATCCACACAAAACTCAACAAGAACTCGTGAGATAAGTTAGTATATATCCATGCTAAACCTTATCATTCTCTACTATAGAAAATCACTGAAATTATTATTTGACATTGCATATTAAATGCCTCTGCGTATTTAATAGTCATATCCTCAAATATAATCATTAAACAAGCAAACGTATGCAAACAATGCAAACATAACAGCAATCTGTCTAAACACAGTAGTCTATAAAGAATGCAAGAGAATCATACTTCTTTAACTCCAAAAAATTCTGAAAAATTACCACACTATATATAATTTGTTGTTACTCATTGTGTAAAAATTTCAAGATTTTATCATGGTCTGACTATTCACAAATAATCAAAACATAACAACAAACTTTCTGTTTTTAAAACAACAACATATGAACTTGCAAAATAAGCATGGTAAAGGCTATACTTGACCATATTATTGAAATAAAAGATGCAAAACATTACTCTAAATAACAGAAAGCAAATCCTAATAAAAGAAAATGACGCTCCAAGCAAAACCCATCTCATGTGGTGAATAAAAATATAGCTCCAGGTAAGGTTACCGATGAACGAAGACGAAAGAGGGGATGCCTCGGACATACCCAAGCTTAGGCTCTTAGTTGTCCTTGAATATTACCTTGGGGTGCCTTGGACATACCCAAGCTTAGGATCTTGCCACTCATTATTCTGTATTCCAGCGAAACTTTACCCAAAACTTGAAAACTTCACAACACAAAACTTAACAGAAAACTCATGAGCTCCGATAGTATAAGAAAGCAAATCACCATTTAGGTACAGTCAATGCAAGATTCATAATTCTTCTCACATGATGCTTATTGTACCCTATCATTTCTATAATTTATATTAAGAAATATAAGCCACAGAAACTAGAAAACAAGCAAACTATGCATCGATAACAGAATCTGTCGAAAGCAGGATAGTCTGTAGTAATCTGGAGATTTTGAATACTTGTGTGACTCCAAAAATCCTGAGAAATTAGGAAGTCCCAGGCAATTTGTTTATTAATTATCCACAGAGTGAATCAGTATTTTATCGCGCTTCTGTTAAAAATGAAAACCAATCTCCTGGGCGCAAAAGTTTCTTTGTTTCAGCAAGGTCAAATCAACTATCACCAAGGCCCTCTCAAAGGTCTTACTTGACACTTTATTGAAACAAAAGCTCTAAAACATGATCACTATAATAGCATAATCACGTGGACACTCAAAAACAGTAGGTATAAATATTGGTTGTCTCCCAACAAGCGCTTTTCTTTAATGCCTTTCTAGCTAGGCATGATAATTTCAATGATGCTCACATAAAAGATAAGAATTGAAACATGACGGGAGCATCATGAAGCATATGACAAGCACATTTAAGTCTAACCCACTTCCTATGCATAGGGATTTTGTGAGCAAACAACTTATGGGAACTAGAATCAACTTGCATAGGAACGTAAAACAAGCATAGATTCAAGATTTTCAACACATAGAGATGAAACTTGATATTATTGCAACTCATACAAGCATATATTCCTCCCTCATAATAATTTCAGTAGCATCATGAATAAATTCGACAATATAACCATCAAATAAAGCATTCTTTCCATGATCTACAGGCATAGAAATTTTACTACTCACCATATAAGCAAAATTCTTCTGATTCATAATAGTGGGAACAAACTCAACAAAATAACTATCATGTGAGGCATAATCCAATTGAAAATTAAAATCATGATGAAAAGTTCCATGGTTATCATTATTATTTATAGAACACATGTCATCACAATAATCATCGTAAATAGCTTTATTCTCACAATCAATTGAAACCTCTTCCGAAATAGTGGATTCATCACCAAATAAAGTCATGACCTCTCCAAATCCACTTTCATAGATATTATAAGATTCAACACCCTCCAAATAGTGGGATCATTACTTCCTAAAGTTGGCACGCTTCCAAACCCACTTTCATTAATATAATCATCATAAACAAGAGGCATGCTATCATCATAATAATTTTGCTCATCAAAACTTGGGGGACAAAAAATATCATCTTCATCAAACATAATATCCCCAAGCTTGTAGCTTTGCATATCATCAGCATCATGGATATTCAAAGAATTCATACTAACAACATTGCAACCATGCTCATCATTCAAAGACTTAGTGCCAAACATTTTATTGCATCCTTCCTCTAGCAATTGAGCACAATTACCAGAATCCTTATTTTCACGAAAGACAATAAAAAGATGAAGCATATGAGGCAACCTCAATTCCATTTTTAATTTTCTTTTATATACTAAACTAGTGATAAAACAAGAAACTAAAAGATTCGATTGCAAGATCTAAAGGTATACCTTCAAGCACTAACCTCCCCGACAACGGCGCTAGAAAATAGCTTGATGACTACTACGCAACCTTCTTGTAGACGTTGTTGGGCCTCCAAGTGCAGAGGTTTGTAGGACAGTAGAAAATTTGCCTCAAGTGGATGACCTAAGGTTTATCAATCCGTGGGAGGCGTAGGATGAAGATGGTCTCTCTCAAACAACCATGCAATAAAATAACAAAGGGTCTCTTGTGTCCCCAACACACCCAATGCAATGGTAAATTGTATAGGTGCACTTGTTCGGCGAAGAGATGGTGATACAAGTGCAATATGGATGGTAGATATAGATTTTCGTAATCTGAAAATATAAAACAGCAAGGTAACTAGTAACAAAAGTGAGCGAAAACGGTATTGCAATGTTTGGAAACAAGGCCTAGGGTTCATACTTTCACTAGTGCAAGTTCCCTCAACAATGATAACATAACTAGGTCATATAACAATCCCTCAACATGCAACAAAGAGTCACTCCAAAGTCACTAATAGCGGATAATAAATGGAGAGATTATTGTAGGGTACGAAACCACCACAAAGTTATTCTTTTTGATCGATCTATTGGGCTATTCCTATATGTGCCACAAACAACCTTAAGACACACATCAACCAAAACCCTAATGTCACCTAGATACTCCAATGTCACCACAAGTATCCGCGGGTTTGATTATGCGATATGCATCACACAATCTCAGATTCATCTATTCAAACCAACACAAAGAACTTCAAAGAGTGCCCCAAAGTTTCTACCGGAGAGTCAAGACGAAAACGTGTGCCAACCCCTATGCATAAGTTCACAAGGTCACAGAACCCGCAAGTTGATCAACCAAACATACATCAAGTAGATCACGTGAATATCCGATTGTCACCACATATAAGCACATGCAAGACATACATCAACTGTTCTCAAATCCTTAAACACCTAATCCGATAAGATAACTTCATAGGGAAAACTCAATCCATTACAAGAAGGTAGAGGTGGAGAAACATCATAAGATCCAACTATAATAGCAAAGCTCGCAGTACATCAAGATCGTGCCAAATCAAGAACACGAGAGAGAGAGAGAGAGAGAGAGAGAGAGAGAGAGAGAGAGAGAGAGAGAGATCAAACACATAGCTACTCGTACATACCCTCAGCCCCAAGGGTGAATGGGGGAGTCCTGGATTAGGGGGTGCCTGGATAGCCAGAATATAACCTTTGGCCGGACTCTTGGACCATGAAGATACAAGATTGAAGACTTCGACCCGTGTCCGGATGGGACTTTCCTTGGCGTGGAAGGCAAGCTTGGCGATTTGGATATGTAGATCTCCTTCCGTTGTAACCGACTGTGTGTAACCCTAGCCCTCTTTGGTGTCTATATAAACCGGAGGGTTTTAGTCCATAGGACGAACAACAATCATACCATAGGCTAGCTTCTAGGGTTTAGCCTCTCTGATCTCGTGGTAGATCTACTCTTGTACTACCCATATTATCAATATTAATCAAGCAAGAGTAGGGTTTTACCTCCATCGAGAGGGCCCAAACCTGGGTAAAAACATTGTGTCCCTTGCCTCCTGTTACCATCCGCCTAGACGCACAGTTTGGGACCCCCTACCCGAGATCCGCCGGTTTTGACACTGACATTGGTGCTTTCATTGAGAGTTCCTCTGTGTCGTCGCTTTTAGGCCCGATGGATCCTCCAATCATCAACAACGATGCGGTCCAGGGTGAGACTTTTCTCCCCGGACAGATCTTCGTATTCGGCGGCTTTGCACTGCGGGCCAATTCGCTTGGCCATCTGGAGCAGATTGAAAGCTACGCCCCTGGCCATCAGGTCAGATTTGGAAGCTTGAACTACACTACTGACATCCGCAGAGACTTGATCTTCGACGGATTCGAGCCGCAGCCGGGCGCGCCGCACTGTCATGATGGGCATGACCTAACTCTGCCACCGAATAGTGCCCTGGAGGCCGCACCCGTGTTAACTCCGACCCTTAGCTCGGAGCCAACTGCGCCGATCGAAGACGGGTGTGGCTAGACACCGCCTCGGGGGCTGCAGTCTCAACGGCGATCGAGCCGAACACCAGCCTTATCCTCCGCGAAGCCCGTGACTCCAAGGTGCCGGACTCTTATCCGGACTCCGAACCCTCCGTGCCCCTGCCAATCGAATCCGATTGGGCACCGATCATGGAATTCACCGCCGCGGATATCTTTCAGTACTCGCCCTTTGGCTAGATTCTAAATTCACTAAGGTCTCTCTCTTTGTCAGGAGAGTCCTGGCCGGATTATGGCCAACAGGATTGGGATGCGGACGACGATGAAATTCAATGCCCACCCACCACCCACTTCGTAGCCACTGTCGATGATTTAACAGACATGCTAGACTTCGACTCCGAAGACATCGACGATATGGACGACGATGTAGGAGACGAACATGAACCAGCGCCAATAGGGCACTTAAAAGCCACCTCGTCATATGACATATATATGGTGGACACACCCAAAGAAGGCAATGGCGACAGAACAATGGGGGATGACCCCTCCAAGAAGCAACCCAAGCGCCGGCGTCAGCGGCCGTGATACGTCTCCAACGTATCTATAATTTTTGATTGCTCCATGCTACTTTATCTACTGTTTTAGGCAATATTGGGCTTTATTATCCACTTTTATATTATTTTTGGGACTAACATATTAACCGGAGGCCCAGCTCATATTTGTTGTTTTATGCCTATTTCAGTATTTCGAGGAAAAGGAATATCAGACGGAGTCAAAACGGAACGAAATCAACTGGAGAAGTTATTTTTGGAAGGAAACCCACCTGATGGACTTAGACCCCACGTCAGAAGAGCCACGAGGCGGTCACGAGGGTGGAGGGCGCGCCCTCTCGCCTGGGCGCGCCCCCTGCCTCGTGGGGCCCCCGTAGCTCCACCGACGTTCTCCTTTCACCCATATATACCGTCGTACCCTAAAAATTCCAGAACAGAAGATAGATCGAGAGTTCCGCCGCCGCAAGCCTCCAAAACCACCAAAAACCAATCGGGGCCCCTTTCCGGTACCCTGCCGGAGGGGGGATCCATCTCCGGTGGCCATCTTCATCATCCCGGCGCTCTCCATGACGAGGAGGGAGTAGTTCACCCTCAGGGCCGAGGGTATGTACCAGTAGCTATGTGTTTGATCTCTCTCTCGTGTTCTCTCTCGTGTTCCTCTATGGCACGATCTTGATGTATCCCGAGCTTTGCTATTGTAGTTGGATCTTATGATGTTTCTCCCCCTCTACTCCTTTGTGATGAATTGAGTTTCCCCTTTTGAAGTAATCTTATCGGATTGAGTCTTTATGAGAACACTTGATGTATGTCTTGGTGATCAACTTGCGGGTTTCGTGACATTGGGAACCTATGCATAGGGGTTGGCACACGCTCTTGATTCTCCGGTAGAATCTTTGGGGCGCTCTTTGAAGTACTTTTATGTTGGTTGGATAAATCTGAGATTGTGTGATGCATATCGTATAATCATGCCCGGAAGGCATCCCCTCTTTCGTCCACTTCCATCGGTAATTTACTTGGAGCTATATTTTTATTCACCACATGATATGTGTTTTGCTTGGAGCGTCTTGTATTATTTGTGTCTTTGCTTGTTAGTCTACCACAATCATCCTTGCTGTACACACCTTTTGAGAGAGCCATGCATGAATTGAATTTTTTTAGAATACTCTATGTGCTTCACTTATATCTTTTGAGCTTGATAGTTTACTCTATGTGCTTCACTTATATCTTTTTGAGCGTGATAATTTTTGCTCTAGTGCTTCACTTAGATCTTTTAGAGCACGGTGGTGGATTGTTTTAAAGAAACTTGAGCTCTCATGCTTCACTTAGATTATTTTGAGAGTCGTTAATAGCATGGTAATTTGCTTAATATTAATATACTTGGTATTCAAGATATGTGAAACTTTCTTTTTAGTGGGTTGAATACTAAGATAAGTTTGATGCTTGATAATTGTTTTGAGATATGGAGGTGATAATATCATAGTCGTGCTAGTTGAGTAGTTGTGAATTTGAGAAATACTTGTGTTGGAGTTAGCAAGTCCCGTAGCATGCACGTATGGTTAAAGTTGTGTAACAAATTTGAAGCATGAAGTGTACCTGGCTTGTGCATCCTTATGAGTGGTGGTCGGGGACGAGCGATGGTCTTTTCCTACCAATCTATCCCCCTAGGAGAATGCGCGTAGTACTTGATTTTTGATGACTTCTAAATTTTTGGAATAAGTATATGAGTTCTTTTGACTAATGTTGAGTCCATGGATTATGCACACTTTTACCTTTCCGCCATTTGCTAGCCTCTTCGGTACCGTGCATTGCCCTTTCTCACATTGAGAGTTGGTGCAAACTTCGCCGGTGCATCCAAACCCCGTGATATGATACGCTCTTTCACACATAAACCTCCCTATATCTTCCTCAAAACAGCCACCATACCTACCTATCATGGCATTTCCGTAGCCATTCCGAGATATATTGCCATGCAACTTCCACCATCATCATCATCATCATGACATGCTTTACTTTTGTCATATTGCCATTGCATGATCTTGTAGTTGACATCGTATTTGTGGCAAAGCCACCATGCATTATTTTTCATACATGTCACTCTTGATTCATTGCACCATCCCGGTACACCGCCGGAGGCATTCAGAATAGAGTCATATCTTGTTCTAGTATCGAGTTGAAATCATTATGTTGTAATCAATAGGAGGGTGATGATCATCATTATTAGAGCATTGCCCAATCAAAAAAAAGAGAGAAAGGCCAAAAAGAAAAAAAGAAAGGCCCAAAAAAAGGAGAAAATAAAAAGGGCAATGCTACTATCTCCTTTTCCACACTTGTGCTTCAAAGTAGCACCTTGTTCTTCATGTAGTGAGTCTCATATATTGTGCTTCAAAGTAGCACCATGATTTTCATATAGTGAGTCTCATAAGTTGTCGTGTTCATACTACTGGGAATTTTTCATTATAGAACTTGGCTTGTATATTCCAACGATGGGCTTCCTCAAAATGCCCTAGGTCTTCATGAGCAAGCAAGTTGGATGCACACCCACTAGTTTTCTTTTGTTGAGCATTCTTAGCTCTAGTGCATCCGTTGCATGGCAATCCCTACTCCTTGCATTAACATCAATTGATGGGCATCTCCATAGCTCATTGGTTAGCCTCGTTGATGTGAGACTTTCTCCTTTTTTGTCTTTTCCACACAATCCCCATCATCATATTCTATACCACCCATAGTGCTATGTCCATGGCTCGCGCTCATGTATTGCGTGAAGGTTGAAAAAGTTTGAGATTATTTGAGTATGAAACAATTGCTTGGATTGTCATCGGGGGTATAGAAGTAGGGAACATCTTTGTGTGACGAAAATGAAGCATAGCCTAACTATATGATTTTGTAGGGATGAACTTCCTTTGGCCATGTTATTTTGAGATGACATAATTGTTTGATTAGTATGCTTGAAGTATTATCATTTTTATGTCAATATGAACTTTTGTCTTGAACCTTCCGGATCTAAATATTCATACCATGATTAAGAAGATTTACATTGAAATTATGCCAAAGTATCACTCCACATCAAAAATTCTCTTTTTATCATTTACCTACTCGAGGACGAGCAGGAATTAAGCTTGGGGATGCTTGATACGTCTCCAACGTATCTATCGGTGTACTAAAGTAGGGGTACCTTAGTACCCCGAACTTGTGCACGGGCAGTAGTAGCGTCCCGCGGCAAGGCTTGCCAGGGGAGCGACAAGAGTCTCCACGGCCCTTTCTGGGCCGGACGAAGGCCAAGTGATCGAGCCTAGAAGACCAAGCCCCGGCAAGAGGAGCTTGCCAGGCCAAGAAGGCGAGGTCCGGCAAGAGGAGCTTGCCGGGCCAAGGCGACAAGGCCCCGGCAAGAGGAGCTTGCCGGGACGACTAAGCCGAAGCACCAAGGCCCCGGCGGGAGGAGCTCGCCGGGACGGCCAAACCAAGGCACCCCAAGAGAAGCCCGCCGCGGCACGCCGCGCGCCCCGGCAAGGCCTGACGAGCGGCAAGCTCTCAGGTGCGGCAAGACAACCACCGCGGCAAGCCACTTGCCGCGGCAAACCACCACCTCAGGCATGCGCTCCAGCTCACCTGCCCACGCGTCACTCTGGAGCTTCCCCAGAGGCACGTGGCGGAGCGCCGCGCAACCTGGGGCGCGCGGTGGCATGCGACGTTGGCAGAGTCGCCCCCGTGGCAAGCGGAGGCGTCCCTAACGGTCCGCCTTGGCACTGTTCGGGCGATCTAGACGGGCATTTAATGCCTTTGTCCCCCTGCCGTCAGAGTTAGGTGCGATAGCACTGTGCGGCCACCATTCGCACAGTTCCTTGCCATTTTTACCCTCACCTGCATCGCTACCTGTGGGAAACCCCTTAGCATATAAAAGGAGGCCCATGCGCACGTAGGAGAGGGGACCGGAGGAGGACCAAAAACCCCAGAGAGAAGACACCCAGTAGACCCTCGTCTACGTGCAGCTCCAGCTTACTGTAGCTTCTTGCGCTCCACAGCAAGAACTCGAATCAACCAGACAAGCAGCAGTAGGGTTTTACGCATCCGTGCGGCCCGAAGCTGGGTAAAATCGTTGTGTGTGTCTGTCGCCTCGATCTGCTCTTTGTGCAACCTCCGCCCCCCGCCGAACCGACAAGGGGCTCCGTCCCCATAGGTGCTCATGGAGGCCGATTTCCCCTGACATCTTTGGCGCGCCAGGTAGGGGGCGCGTTGAGGTTGTGTGAACCAGATCCGGCGTCCGCGCGAGCCAGACTCTCATTGTTTGTGCCGGCATGGCGCCGAAGAAGAAAGCTCCGGAGGTGACCGGTCCGTCAGCGTCGAACCCACCGCCCATGGAGCAGACGGGTGGTGGGGAGGACGCCGGCGGAGGAACGGGCGCTGTCGAACCAGTTCTTGGTCCCGCGACGTCCGAGCTCGTCCCGCGCCCCTCTTAGGAGGCGCGAAACCAGTAACGTCATGGTACCCATGGTACCATACGCTCGCTGGACCCAGACCGTGCTGGTGGGTCCCAAGGCGCTCAGGACCAGCATGCGATCCAGCGTGCCGGAACGAGCGTCGCGCGGCTGCCTGGACCGGGTGCTGCTCTTTCTAACATAGTTAGGAGTTCGAGCACATCCCGCTCCTTGCGCCGTTCGCCGCCTCTGCCCGCCACCCCAGCGGAAGCTCTCGCGCGAGCTCAGCTACTCCTAGACTACCCTCCGACGGCGGACAAGCTCGACGACTGGAGGGCAACCATCCAGAGCCTCATTGGTTTCGCCAACGGCGACACTCCGCGGCAGCACAGCGCGTCGCAGCCGCGGCCAGTCACCCAGGCGAGAACCGATGGCGCCAAGAATGGCGGGGGTGCGACCACCGTGCACTCCCCGCCCCAGAAGCCGCAGTCGCCGACTCGCCGGGCTCACCTCGACAACGACTCCACCGCGTCGTCGAACCCGCGAACTCGCCGCGACCAACGCCAAGTCCTTCACGAACGAAGGGAAGAAGACGCTCGAACCCGCATCGAGCGCAGAAGAGAGGCGCGGCGTCAATCAGACCAGCGCGTTGAGCCCTCTGGAAACATGCACGCACCTGGGGAACCAGGCGAACTGCCGTATTCGGTAGGCTGCCCCGCGTTCACCCGCGAGCTGCGGCAAGTCCAGTGGCCCAGCACGAAGAACTTCAAGCCCGACGTGCCCGAGAAGTACGACGGCAAGTCGCATCCGTCGGAGTTCCTCAGCATCTACACCATTGCGATGCAGGCTGCCGGGGGACGGGACGACAAGATCCTTGCCAAGTACTTCCCGCTGGTACTCAAGCCCAACGTCAGATCCTGGCTCATGCACTTGTCGGACGGCTCCATCTCCTCCTGGCCAGATCTATGCCATCAGTTCGTTGGCGCCTTCACGGGCAGCCACAAACCCCATGGCTAGGCAAGCGACCTTCATCTGCTTGTTCAGAAGGAGGGGGAGCCTTTGCGCAAGTTCATCCAGAGGTTCAGCCGTGTGCACTACAACATCCCAGACGTCCACCCCGCCGCGGTGATCAGCGCGTTCCACCAGAACGTGCGCAACCGCAGGATGCGGGAGGAGATGGCGATGTGCAAAATCAAGGAGGTCAGCGAGCTTTACGCCCTGGCCGACAAGTGTGCACGCGCTGAGGAGGGGAGGAAGCTCCCCGGAGAAAGTGTTGGAGAAGGAGAATCCGACAGTGAAGGTACCGCCCCGGCAAGGAGAGGCCGGCGGAGGAACGGCAAAAAGAAGAAAAACCCAGAGGTGCTGGTTGTCGAGAAGTCCGGCAGCGAGGGCTCCGCCAAGAAAGCCCAGGCGGGAGGCCCCGGCAAGGAGGTTGTCGGGTGCGCCAACTATCGGGCGGTGGCTGCTGCCGATAAGCGGGACGGTACCGACAAGAAGTACTGCAAGATCCACCATACCAGGGGCCACGACCTCCAGAGTTGCAAGCAAGTCGAGCGACTCGTCGACCTGCAGAAGGCCGAGTACGCACGACGCGACAAGGAGAGAGCCCAAGCAGGCGGCGGGGGATCCGGCACGAAGCGTCCCGGCCCGGGGGAGCGCCGCGGCAAGGACAAGCAGCGGCAAGCAGACAGACCTCCCCGGGGACGCGACAAGGGCGAAGATGATGACGACGACGAAGACATGGAAGACCCCGAGACCAGCGAGCAGGAGTTTCAGAAAGCCAATGAGGTCTTGTGTGTGGACGGCAGTGCCTCCCTGCACGCTTCCCACCACCAGCTTAAACGGTGTGTGCGGGAGGTCAATGCAGCGGAGCCACCCGTCGAGTCACGCAGACCCCTGAGATGGTCCAGCACGCCTATCATCTTCGACATTGAGGACCACCCTGATCGCACAACCGTGGTCGGGTGCTTGCCGATGTTGGTTTCCCCAACGATCCGCAACCTCAAGGTCACTAAGATGCTAGTTGACGGCGGGGCCGGCTTGAATCTGATCTCCTCTGCTGTTCTCCGGAGACTCCAAGTTCCCGACAGCGAGCTCGAAGAAACCGGCACATTCCAAGGAATCAACCCGGGAAGGAGCAAGCCGAAGGGAAAGATCACGCTGCCGGTAACATTTGGCAGCGAGCTGAATTTCAGGACTCATAGGGTCACCTTTGACGTCGCCGACTTTCCGTTGCCTTACAACGGGATCCTCGGCCGACCAGCGCTCGCCAAATTCATGGCGGCCTCTCACTACACGTATAACATGCTCAAGATGCCTGGCCCGATAAGCGTCATTTCTGTCCCCGGCGACAAGAAGGATGCCCTTATCTGCGCCGACCAAATATACCGGGACGCAACAGCAGCAACGGCCCGCGGCCCACTTGCCGCTGGAGCTTTCGGGGGAAAGAGGAAGTCCGGCAAGTGCTCTGGCGCCCACTCCGGCAAGCGCGCCTCTTTGGAGTGCTGCGCTGCCGTCGAGGACGTGCCATCGAGCCCCGCCGGCAAGAAGACGAAGTCCGACAAGTGCTCTGGCGCCCACTCCGGCAAGCGCGCCTCTTCGGAGTGCTGCGCTGCCGTCGAGGACGTGCCATCGAGCCCCGCCGGCAAGAAGACGAATCCCGGCAAGTGCTCTGGCGCCCACTCCGGCGAGCGCGCCTCCTCGGAGTGCTGCGCTGCCATCGAGGACGTGCCATCGAGCTCTCCCGGCAAGAAGGCCAAGCCCGGCGAATGCTCTGGTGCCCACTCCGGCAAGCGCGCCTCTTCGGAGCGCTGCGCTGCCGTTGAGGACGCACCATCGAGCCCCGCCGGTAAACACAAGAAGACGACGGCTGCTCCACCAGCGACCAAGAAGGTGCCCGCCAAGGAGGACGGCACTGGTGGTACCTTCACCATCAGTGCCACTCTCGACCCCAAATAGGAAAGCGCGCTTGTTGCTTTCCTGCGGGCGAATGTCGATGTGTTTGCCTGGCAACCATCTGACATCCCCGGCGTTCCCAGGGAAGTGATTGAGCACCACCTTGCCGTCTGTCCTCATGCGCGGCCCGTCAAGCAAAAAGTCAGGAAACAAGCGGTGGAGCGCCAAGAGTTTATCGCGGAGGAGATCAGGAAGTTGGAAGCGGCAGGCCTCGTCAGAGGCGTGCTCCATCCGACGTGGTTGGCCAATCCTGTTATCGTGCGCAAAGCAAACGGGAAGTGGAGGCTTTGCATCGATTTCACCGATGTCAACAGAGCTTGCCCTAAAGATCCATTTCCCTTGCCGCGCATCGACCAGATTGTAGACTCCACGGCCGGATGTGGCCTGCTTTCATTCCTCGACGCCTACTCCGAGTACCACCAGATTTTCATGACCAAAGAAGATGAAGAGAAGACTGCGTTCATCACTCCATGCGGCACGTACTGTTTTGTGCGGATGCCTTTTGGACTGAAGAACGCAGGCTCGACGTTTGCGAGGGTTGTCCACACTGCTTTCGAGCCACAGATCCACAGAAATGTGGAGGCCTACATGGACGACATTGTGGTCAAGAGCAGAGACAAGGCAACCTTGGTTCAAGACTTGGAAGAGACTTTTGCGAACTTGCGCAAGATCAGCCTCAAGCTCAACCCCGAGAAGTGCGTGTTCGGAGTCCCCTCCGGCAAGCTTCTCGGGTTTTTCGTGTCTCTGCGCGGGATCGAAGCCAACCCCGACAAGATCAAGGCCATCGAGCAGATTGAAGCACCAACGCGTGTCAAGGACGTGCGAAGACTTGCCGGCTGCGTGGCGGCTCTCAGCAGATTTATTTCCAGGTCTGCGGAACGCGCCCTGCCGTTTTTCAAAATCTTGAAAAAGGCAGGTCCAGTAAAATGGACTCCGGAAGCGGAGGCTGCGCTGCAAGACTTGAAGAAATACCTGTCCTCCGCTCCTATACTTGTCGCGCCTAGACCGCAAGAGAAGTTGCTGCTCTACCTAGCGGCAACCAATCAAGTGGTTAGTGCTGCGTTAGTAGCGGAGAGGGAAGCTAATGACGAGCCAGCAACCGCGGCAAGCACGTCCGACGACAAGCAGGGGGCTTCCCCGACAAGCTCTGGCCCCGGCAAAGGCGAATCCGCGCAAGCGCAAGGGGAAGTGCAGAGGAAGAGGATGGTGCAGCGCCCAGTTTACTTCGTCAGTTCCCTCCTGCAGGGGGCTAGGTCGAGGTACTCTGGTGTGCAGAAATTGCTCTTCGGCCTCCTCATGGCCTCGAGGAAGCTGCGCCATTACTTCCAAGCACACGAGATCACAGTGGTCACTCGCTTTCCGCTTAAGAGGATACTGCAGAATCCCGAGGCAACAGGCAGGATTGTCGAGTGGGCACTAGAACTGTCAAGCTTTGGCCTCAAGTTCGAGAGCACATCAACCATCCAGAGCAGAGCGTTGGCAGAGTTCATAGCAGAGTGGACGCCGACACCGGACGAAGAAATTCCAGAGACGAGCATCCCCCGCAAGGAAGCAACCAAAGAGTGGCTGATGTACTTTGATGGTGCCTTTTCGCTGGAAGGCGCCGGTGCCGGCGCGCTGCTCATCGCGCCCACCAGAGAGCACCTCAAGTACATCGTCCAGATGCACTTTCCCAAGGAGCAAGCAACCAACAATACGGCAGAGTATGAAGGTTTGCTCGCCGGTCTCAGGATCGCGGCGGAACTTGGGATCAAGAAGCTCATTGTCAGGGGTGACTCGCAGCTCGTCGTCCGCCAAGTGAACAAGGATTACCAGTGCCCGTTGATGGAGGCTTAAGTTGATGAAGTGAGGAAGCTGGAAGAGCGCTTTGACGGCCTACAAATGGAATACGTTCCAAGAGCAGAGAACGACATCGCCGACGGCCTGTCAAAATGCGCCGCACTAAAGCTACCTGTGGAACCAGGGACTTTTGTGCTCAAGCTGACTCAGCCATCCGTGACGCCATCGACTGGGCCAAGCAAGAAGAGAAAATCAGTCTCCGGTGACTATCTCCCGGCAGAGCTTCCCGAAGCCGCCGCCAAGAGAGTCCCCAAGATCGATGCCAAGAGTGCTGAGGAGCTGCCCGCTCCGGCAAGCCCCAGGGTTTGTCCCGACGAAGCAGGCGCTCCCGGCAAGCCATGCCCCGGCAAGCTTGCCGGGGAACGTCAAGCTCCGGCTGAGCCCCAAGTCCTCGCTGTAGAAGCTGATGTTCCCGCAGCCGCCGACATGCCTTTAGTCCTCGTCGTCGAGCCGCAGGCTCCGACGTGGGCATAGCAGATCGTCCATTTCCTCCAGACAGGACGACTTCCCGAAGAACAAGAAGAAGCGGAAAGAGTAGCCTGGCAGTCTAGTATGTACCAGTTCGTCGACGGTGCACTGTACAGAAGAGGACGCAATGGGGTGAAATTGAAGTGCATTCACCGGGAAGACGGACAGGAGCTGTTGGCGGAGATACACGGAGGCATATGTGGACACCACATTGGCGCCAGAGCACTTGCCGGCAAAGCGTTCCGGCAAGGTTTCTTCTGGCCAACAGCCCTCCAGGATGCAACTGCACAAGTAACCAAGTGTGAAGCGTGCCAGTTCCATTCCAAGAAGATACACCAGCCAGCTCAAGCTCTCCAGATGATCCCTTTGTCCTGGCCCTTCTCGTTCTGGGGGCTCGATATCCTCGGCCCCTTCCCCCGAGCCGTCGGGGGCTTTGAGTACTTGTTCGTTGCCATCGACAAGTTCACAAAGTGGCCAGAAGTGGAACCGGTGAGGAAGGTGACAGCCCAGTCCATGATCAAATTCTTCAGGTCGATTGTTTGCCGCTTCGGGATCCCCAACAGGATCATCACCGACAACGGTACGCAGTTCACAAGCCAAGATTTCATGCAGTACACCCAAGACCTCGGCACCAAGGTCTGCTTCGCTTCTGTTGCTCATCCCCGGAGCAACGGTCAAGCGGAAAGGGCCAACGCTGAGGTACTGCGCGGGCTCAAGACCAGAAGTTTTGACAGGCTGCTCAAGCGCGGACGGAACTGGATCGAGGAGCTGCCGGCGGTTCTTTGGTCGGTCAGAACGACGCCAAATCGAGCCACCGGCCAGACACCATTTTCTCTAATCTATGGAGCAGAAGCAGTTACCCCCACGGAACTCGTATACGGGTCACCTTGAGTGCTCGCTTATGATGAGCTTGAGCAAGAGCGGGCGCGTGAAGATGAAGCACTGCTCCTCGAGGAGGATCGTCTCCAGGCTGATGTGCGATCCGCTCGCTACCAGCAAGCTCTGCGTCGCTATCATAGCCGCAAAGTTAAAGCCAGGAGCCTCGAGGAAGGCGACCTTGTTCTTCGGCGCGTTCAGTCGGCCAAGATACACAACAAGTTGACGCCGAAGTGGGAAGGCCCTTACCGGGTGATACGAGTCACGAGGCCCGGCGCCGTCCGCCTCGAGACCGAAGATGGTACTCCGGTGAGCAATTCCTGGAACATTGAGCATCTTCGCAAGTTTTACCCGTAAGGCGCGGTTGTCGGACCCCGTCCGGCAACCAACTCTTTGTACAAAAGTCTTGCCGCAGTTGCATGTAATCCTTTGTACAAAGCCAGGCGCAGACCCTGGCAGCAACGAAGCGCTGGCGCCCCCAAGTTTTAGCACGCATGCTGAGTCGAGTCTCGTCCTTGGTTAGGGTTGGTAGTGCCTAACAGTCGCTAACCCCTAACTTAGAGGTCGAGTCCGCGTCTTTTTCCCGTCCTTTCCCTTTGGCTCGCAGGAATTGCATACCCTTGCCGAGCCGCTCAAGGACGAAGAAGGGGAGAAGGGCGAGCCAGCACCCGCGCCCCGGCAAGCCAGAGTTGCCGGGGGCTGCAACCTCAGATAAGTCTTTACATCCCTTATCATGCATTCTCTCGTGAGCTGCGGAATGTGAAAACCTTGCTTCCTCCTAAAAGCTGCCGTGCTCTCTTAAGTGACAAACCCCGGAGCGCGTTCCCGGGGCCCGCTTCTAATAGTAGCCGCGGCGGCAAGAGGAGGAAGCGAAGGGCCAGAACCCGCCTTCTCCCTGCCTCCGCCAAGAGCGTGAGGAGGGCCAAGGGGCGCGGGGAGACGGTAGGGTCCGTTGCCGGGCGGGGAAGTGTCTATCTTAACGATGCAAAGGGTTCGCTCCTTGCCGCGGGGTGTACCCGCGAGACAAATGGTCCGGCAAACACTCCCTTTTCATTAAAAACATTCCACTCAGGTACAATTCAGAGAGAATGAAAAACATGAAAGATGGGATTACAAGATTTAAATACAATTAAGGCCCGAGGGCTTACAAGATAAAAAGAGATAAGGTGCCCGTAATCCCTTTCTTGTCTCTCTCCTCAGGAGGTAGGGCAAGGAGGCGAGAAGGGCAAAAGGGGCGCCTAGACGAGCTACGGGTGGCAGAAGACGCCAAGAGAGCATCCGGGGCTCCGCCCGGGGGCTCCGGAGGCTGGATGGAGACGGCGACGCCGGAAGCGCAGCTCGAAAAGGAGACGGCGGGACGTCAACACGCTGTCGAGGGCATCTAGCCCTCGTACTCCGAGTTGATGGCCTTGCCGCCGGCCTCTTCCGCAGCCTCGCCACTCTGGCCGCCCGAGAAGACGAAGCCCCGGCAAGAGGAGCTTGCCGGGCCAGAGAGAAGACCCCGGTGGTCGTCGCCGCGAGCAAGGGTGATGACGGCGTCTGGGGCGAAGCTGGAAGATCAGGCAGCGGCCTTGCCGCCCGCCCTCTACCTCTTCCGCAGCCTCCCTACGCCAGCCGCCCAAGGAGACGACCCCGGGGAGTTCACGGAGCCAGTGACGCGGACGGTGGGGGTCGCCAGTGCCACGCGGAGCTGCGACCGGCACCTAGTCGGACCCGTCATCCCGGCGGCCGCTCCCCTCGTCGTCGCTGTCGCTCCCCTCCTCGTCACTCTCACTCGAAGAGGAGTCTCCGTTGTCAGAGGAGCTATCCACGCAGCACCGGGCCCGGGTGCCGAGGTCCCCGAAGACCTTGATGGAGAGGAGATCACCCTCCATCAGCTTAAAATGGAGGGTGAACCCCTCCATCAAGCTGTGGATCTGGGCGAACGAATTCCACCCTCGGCCAAGACACATCACGCCGGGGGCTCGGGATTCGACGTGGACTCGCGTACCACTGATCCCGCAGCCCCTCATGCGCAGTCTCAGCGTCTCGTGTTGCTCCGCTTCCAGGACGTCCGTGAAGGGAGCCGGGAGGCGGAGGCGACGGCGAGGCGCCCGGCGCAGCCTGATGATGAACTCGCAGGGGTCGTCCCCGAGATGAACCGCCGGGAGAAACGGAGCCGCCGGCAGAGGCGAGGCCGGCGCGCCGCCCCGCTAGCCTCGAGCGCCTCGGCCCCGTCCACGCCCTCGTCCACGACCTCGCCCCCTCCCCCTTCCCCTTACGGTTGGCTCCGTCACCACGGGTGCAAGGGGAGGAGGGGCGCGCTGCCTGGCGGCAACCCTTGCCGCCACCGAAGAAGGACCAGGGTTCCCTTTCTCCATGACAGTTGGGGAGAGGGGACCAGGGATCTAAGAGAAAGAAGGAAGGAGTGCGGACCCTCATCACCCCCTTCCGCTCCTTATAAAGGGGCGGAGTGGGGGCTCGACCGCCCCGCCCAACCAATCAAAGCAGAGGAAGGGCAGGCGACGGGGCCGACCCTCTACTTCGACCCGCGTCGGCCCGGTTTCCTGCCTCCACCACCGCAACCCCAAGCGCATTGAGGACGCGTGGCGGGCGAGCAGGGCCGAGGCGACATATGAGGCGACCTCTCCCCACCCCGTGATCGTGGGGGCGGGCGCCGCGAAAGCCGCGCCTCGACCCCATTCGTTCACCAAGCTGCGCCTCCACATCTCCCCCCCCCACTTGAAAGTGGGGGCGGACGTTTTGCCTTTCCAAATAAAGGAATCGTGCCCGACGTGACGCATGCCTGCGGGCCTCAAGCCCCGCGCACACCACCCACGTCACGCACGCCTCGCACGCCTCGCCCCCCACGACGCCGCGATAAGCGCGCGCCACATGGGGAGGGCGCGACGAGCACAGAGTTAAGGAGCAGCGCAACCCAGGCCACGCGTGCCCGTGCACTGTTAGGGCCTGGCCCAACAACGCTCGGCACCGTGTATGGCCCAGACCCGGGTGTTCCTGTCGGTGTACTAAAGTAGGGGTACCTTAGTACCCCGAACTTGTCCACGGGCAGTAGTAGCGTCCCGCGGCAAGGCTTGCCAGGGGAGCGACAAGAGTCTCCATGGCCCTTTCTGGGCCGGACGAAGGCCAAGTGATCGAGCCTAGAAGACCAAGCCCCGGCAAGAGGAGCTTGCCGGGCCAAGAAGGCGAGGTCCGGCAAGAGGAGCTTGTCGGGCCAAGGCGACAAGGCCCCGGCAAGAGGAGCTTGCCGGGACGACTAAGCCGAAGCACCAAGGCCCCGGCGGGAGGAGCTCGCCGGGACGGCCAAACCAAGGCACCCCAAGAGAAGCCCGCCGCGGCACGCCGCGCGCCCCGGCAAGGCCTGACGAGCGGCAAGCTCTCAGGTGCGGCAAGACAACCACCGCGGCAAGCCACTTGCCGCGGCAAACCACCACCTCAGGCATGCGCTCCAGCTCACCTGCCCACGCGTCACTCTGGAGCTTCCCCAGAGGCACGTGGCGGAGCGCCGCGCAACCTGGGGCGCGCGGTGGCATGCGACGTTGGCAGAGTCGCCCCCGTGGCAAGCGGAGGCGCCCCTAACGGTCCGCCTCGGCACTGTTCGGGCGATCCAGACGGGTATTTAATGCCTTTGTCCCCCTGCCGTCGGAGTTAGGTGTGATAGCACTGTGCGGCCACGATTCGCACAGTTCCTTGCCATTTTTACCCTCACCTGCGTCGCTACCTGTGGGAAACCCCTTAGCATATAAAAGGAGGCCCATGCGCACGTAGGAGAGGGGACCGGAGGAGGACCAAAAACCCCAGAGAGAGGACACCCAGTAGACCCTCGTCTACGTCCAGCTCCAGCTTACTGTAGCTTCTTGCGCTCCAGAGCAAGAACTCGAATCAACCAGACAAGCAGCAGTAGGGTTTTACGCATCCGTGCGGCCCGAAGCTCGGTAAAATCGTTGTGTGTGTGTGTCGCCTCGATCTGCTCTTTGTGCAACCTCCGCCCCCCGCCGAACCGACAAGGGGCTCCGTCCCCATAGGTGCTCGTGGAGGTCGATTTCCCCCGACAGTATCTATAATTTTTGATTGCTCCATGCTACTTTATCTACTGTTTTAGGCAATATTGGGCTTTATTATCCACTTTTATGTTATTTTTGGGACTAACCTATTAACCGGAGGCCTAGCCCAGATTTGCTGTTTTATGCCTATTTCAGTATTTCGAGGAAAATGAATATCAGACGGAGTCAAAACGGAACGAAATCAACTGGAGAAGTTATTTTTGGAAGGAAACCCACCTGATGGACTTGGACCCCACGTCAGAAGAGCCACGAGGCGGTCACGAGGGTGGAGGGCGCGCCCTCCCCCTGGGCGCTCCCCCCTGCCTCGTGGGGCCCCCGTAGCTCCACCGACGTTCTCCTTTCACCCATATATACCGTCGTACCCTAAAACTTCCAGAACAGAAGATAGATCGGGAGTTCCGCCGCCGCAAGCCTCCAGAACCACCAAAAACCAACCGGGGCCCCTTTCCGGTACCCTGCCAGAGGGGGGATCCATCTCCGGTGGCCATCTTCATCATCCCGGCGCTCTCCACGACGAGGAGGGAGTAGTTCACCCTCGGGGCTGCGGGTATGTACCAGTAGCTATGTGTTTGATCTCTCTCTCTCTCTCTCTCGTGTTCTCTCTCGTGTTCCTCTATGGCACGATCTTGATGTATCCCGAGCTTTGTTATTGTAGTTGGATCTTATGATGTTTCTCCCCCTCTACTCCTTTGTGATGAATTGAGTTTCCCCTTTTGAAGTAATCTTATCGGATTGAGTCTTTATGAGAACACTTGATGTATGTCTTGGTGATCAACTTGCGGGTTTCGTGACATTGGGAACCTATGCATAGGGGTTGGCACACGTTCTTGATTCTATGGTAGAAACTTTGGGGCGCTCTTTGAAGTACTTTTATGTTGGTTGGATAAATCTGAGATTGTGTGATGCATATCGTATAATCATGCCCACGGATACTTGAGGTGACAATGGAGTATCTAGGTGACATTAGGGTTTTGGTTGATTTGTATCTTAAGGTGTTATTCTAGTAAAAACTCCAGGGTTGTTTGTGACACTTATAGGAATAGCCCAATGGATTGATTTGAAAGAATAACTTTGTGGTGGTTTCGTACCCGACCATAATCTCTACGTTTGTTCTCCGCTATTAGTGGCTTTGGAGTGACTCTTTGTTGCATGTTTAGGGCTTGTCATATGTTCTATGTATGTTATTATTGTTGAGAGAACTTGCACTAGCGAAAGTATGAACCCTAGGGCTTGTTTCCTATCATTGCAATACCGTTTACGCTCACTTTTACCACTTGTTACCTTGCTGTTTTTATATTTTCAGTTTACAAAAACCTATATCTTCTATCCATATTGCACTTGTATCACCATCTCTTCGCCGAACTAGTGCACCTATACAATTTACCATTGTATTGGGTGTGTTGGGGACACAAGAGACTCTTTGTTATTTGGTTGCAGGGTTGCTTGAGAGAGACCATATTCATCCTCACGCCTCCTATTAATTGATAAACCTTAGGTCATCCACTTGAGGGAAATTTGCTACTGTCCTACAAACCTGTGACTTGCAGGCCCAACAACGTCTACAAGAAGAAGGTTGTGTAGTAGACATCACGCCGCTCTATGTCCCGCCAAAGCAAAAACGGTGATACCGGCACGAGAGATAATAACACCCCGGACAGTGCCGAATACAACTCCCTCCATCAAGACTCGGCACAAGAGGATGCAGAAGGCAGCCCTCCTGAGAGGGCGGCAGACAGAAAAGAAGAGGATGATAATTACATGCCTCCCTCCGATGACGAGGCAAGCCTCGACGACGACGAATTTGTCATCCCGGAGGATCCCGTCGAACAAGAGCACTTTAAGCGCAGGCTTATGGCCACGACGAGTAGCCTTAAGGAAAACAGCAACAGCTTAGAGCTGATCAAGATTTGCTAGCCGACAGATGGACTGAAATCCTAGCGGCCGAGGAATACGAACTCGAAAAACGCCCCTCCAAGAGCTACCCAAAGCGCAGGTTGCTACCCCGATTAGAGGAGGAAGCAATTAAACCTACATCACCAGCGCAAGAGACGGCTGATCGTCCACCTTGCGGCCGCGACAGAGAGGCCTCTCGGCCATCCACTCAAGCCGCACCCCGACGTCGCTCAAAAAATACCAAGGCATGGGGAAACGCGCCAGACCTGCGTGATATATTGGAGGACAAGGCAAGGCAAACAAGATCAATCTATGGATCGCGTGGGCGCCCCACGACACGAGACAATAACCGTCATGCAGGATACAGTAAGTCCGGCCGGGCCGAGCACAGTAGACGAAGCTCATCTAAGCTACGTCGTGATACAGCCCAGTATAGAGGGGCAGCACACCCACTATGCTTCACAGATGAAGTAATGGATCATCAAATCCCAGAGGGTTTCAAACCCGTAAACATCGAATCATACGATGGCACAACAGACCCTGCGGTATGGATCGAGGACTATCTCCTTCACATCCACATGGCCCGCGGTGATGATCTACACGCCATCAAATGCCTCCCACTCAAGCTTAAAGGACCAGCTCGGCATTGGCTTAACAGCTTGCCAGCAGAATCAATTGGTTGTTGGGAGGATCTGGAAGCCGCATTCCTCGACAATTTCCAGGGCACCTATGTGTGACCACCAGACGCCGATGACCTGAGCCACATAATTCAGCAGCCAGATGAATCTGCCAGACAATTCTGGACATGGTTCTTAACCAAGAAAAATCAAATCGTCGACTGTCCGGACGCCGAGGCCCTAGCAGCCTTCAAGCATAACATCCGTGACGAGTGGATTACCCGACACCTCTGACAGGAAAAGCCGAAATCTATGGCAACCCTCATGACACTCATGACCCGCTTTTGCGCGGGAGAAGACAGCTGGCTGGCTCGTAGCAACAACATGACCAAGAGCCCTGGTAATTCGGATACCAAGGACAGCAATGGCAGGTCGCGTCGCAACAAGCACAATCGCCACATTAACAGCGATAACGCAGAGGATACGACAGTTAATGCCGGATTCACAGGCTATAAACCCGGTCAGCGGAAAAAGCCATTCAAAAGAAATACTCCGGGCCCGTCCAGTTTGGACCGAATACTCGACTGCTCGTGCCAAATACATGGCACCCCCGAAAAGCCAGCCAATCACGCCAACAGGGATTGTTGGGTGTTCAAGCAGGCCGGTAAGTTAAATACCGAAAATAGAGACAAGGGGCTGCACAACGACGAGGACGAAGAGCCCCGACCGCCAAACAATAGTGGACAGAAGGGCTTCCCCCCAAAAGTGCGGACGGTGAACATGATATACGCAACCCACATCCCCAAGCGGGAGCGGAAGCGTGCACTCAGGGACGTATATGCATTGGAGCCAGTCGCCCCAAAGTTCAACCCATGGTCCTCCTGCCCGATCACTTTTGATCGAAGGGACCACCCCACTAGCATCTGTCATGGAGGATTCGCCGCATTGGTTCTAGACCCAGTCATTGACATATTTCATCCCACTAGAGTCCTTATGGACGGTGGAAGCAGCCTGAACCTGCTTTATCAGGATACAGTGCGGAAAATGGGAATAGATCCCTCAAGGATTAAACCCACAAAAATGACCTTTAAGGGCGTCATACCAGGTGTAGAGGCCAATTGTACAGGCTCAGTTACACTTGAAGTGTTCTTCGGATCCCCGGTTAATTTCCGAAGCGAGGAGTTAATCTTCGACATAGTCCCGTTCCACAGTGGCTATCACGCACTGCTTGGACGAACTGCATTTGCAAAGTTCAGTGTGGTGCCGCACTACGCCTACCTCAAGCTCAAGATGCCAGGCCCTCGAGGAGTCATCATGGTCAATGGAAACACCGAACGCTCTCTCCAAACAGAGGAGCATAAGGCGGCACTGGCAGCGGAAGTACAGAGCAGCCTCTCAAGGCAATTCTCCAGTCCGGCTTTTAAACGTCCAGACACCGTCAAGCGCACCCGGAGTAACCTACAACAAGACCGCCTGGTACGTTCCGAGAAAGCGTAGCAATATGGCCCCAACCCCAGCCCTCGCGAAACTACGAAATCAGTACAACGCGTACATAACTACGCTCTGAAAATTCCATGGGCACAGGGGGAGGGGCACGGCCACGGCCACGGCATGCCCTAAATGCAGCTCAACCAGACTAGGGGCTCCCGATTTCGTCATTTTGTCTTACTTTCAGGACTCCATCATCCGGAAGGCCCTGTCCGGCAATACAATCTCTGAACACACGATGCAACAACCAAGGAGGCAGAAAGCTACGTCGAATTCCTAGGTGGTCTCTATAACGAGCAAAATACATGTCTTACATATTGTCTCGCAACTCGCCCCTGGAGGGGGACATGTCAAATAGTCCCATCTCTTGCTTATCGCACTATTTGTATCGTTCTGCCTTTACAGCAGTATTTCAAAATAAACAATGCTTATCTTCAACTCATTATTGCATTCTCTATTCATTTCCTTTTCAATATATATTTTCACTCATGACATTTAGCACCCGTACACTTTGGTACGGTCAATACGCCAGGGCTCAAGCACCCCATAATACGGCGTGAGAAGTCTGAACACTTTCACAAGTGCGGCCCTCCGAAACTTATAGCATTATATGCATCAGCTCCGAATCATGTCTTTGGTCAATAGTTGGGTTTGCCCGGCTCCCATGTTTTGGTACCTTACATTCCGCTATATCGGCTAAGGTAGCATTGGGAGAACTACTGCGATTGTGCCCCAGTTGAGCTGGGCTAAGCACCTCAGTAGAGAAAGCTAAAACTTTCTATCATGATAGGGCGAGAGTTGGTTGCTGTTCGGGAGGTTTCGAGTCCCTAAAGACTTATGCCGCTTAGAGCGAGGAGTCGGCTTTGTCCAGCCTAGGCATGTATAGAGCCCCGAACTCGGTCTTCTAAATACTAGGGGCTTCACCGAAATATAAAATTATAGAATTCTCTGGCTAAGTGAGAGTGATAACGCATTATAGTCCGATTGCCTTGTTCGTTGTGCTGAGCACCTCCCTCGAAGGACCCAAGAATGGGTAAAAGAGTGCTTAGGTTTATCCCGAACACCCCAGCACTCGTGGCATGGGGGCAGAAGCAGACGACTCGCCATCTCTCAAATTTAATAAACGGCCGCATAGAAGGTAATATTTTAAATTAAACAAGCGTTGCATAGCGCACATGAACAAGTTTTCAGCGCACAGGATAAAGCGAACAAGTTTCACTCAAATATTACATCTTTCGAACATTCGTCCGCCATAAGGTGGGCGCCCTTCAGGACGCCCTCATCGTACATCTCGGGGTGGCGATGCTCCTTGCCCGGCGGTGGCCCGTCCTTCACAAGCTTCTCCGCATCCATCTTGCCCCAGTGCACCTTAGCACGGGCAAGGGCCCTACGGGCACCTTTGATGCAGACGGAGCGCTTGACGACTTCAAGCCTCGGACAGGCGTCCACCAGCCGCCTCACCAGCCCAAAGTAGCTCCCAGGCAAGGCCTCTCCAGGCCACAGCCGAACTATAAAGCCCTTCATGGCCTGTTCGGCCACCTTATGGAGCTCGACCAGCTGCTTCAGCTGGTCGCTCAGGGGCACCGGGTGTCCGGCCTTAGCATACTGAGACCAGAACACCTTCTTCGTCGAGCTCCCCTCCTCGGCCCGGTAAAAGACGGCAGCGTCCGACATGCTGCGGGGCAAATCTGCGAATGCTCCTAGAGAGCTCCGGACTCGGGTAAGTAACAAGTAATTCACTTTGACGTGCTTGCTTTGCATAAAGAATGCCTTACCCACCGCTATCTTCTTCATCGCCTCAACTTCCTGGAGGGCTTTCTGGGCTTCGGCCTTGGCAAATTTGGCGCTTTCAAGGGTCGTCGCGAGCTCGGACTCTTGCATCTTTGAGTCAAGCTCCAAACTCTTGTGTTTTTTCACAAGAGCCTGGAGCTCGCGCTGCACCTCGCCAACCCCGCGCCTCATGCTTCTCCCACTCGGTGCACTCCGTGGCCGCCCTCTTTTCGGCCTCGGACAGTGCTTGCCTAAGGGTCGCCACCTCAGTCGTGGCCCCCTATAACACCAATAGCGATCCTGTCATTTTTTGCAACTGCATCTTTTTATAATATACTCCACAAGGTATTACTTACCTTCTTTTTCCCCGAGCTCCTTCTTGGCAAGGCCGAGCTCTTGCTCGGACCGCTCGAGGCTCTGCTTTAGCGCATCCACTTCCGCAGTCAGTGCGGCGGAGGCTAGCAGCGAAGCCTGCATACGCACATTGACTTAATTCTATTAGACTCCTGCGAATGTTGTTAGATCCTCTATTCGGCTTTTCTTTCCGAACGCCAAACAGAGCATCAGGGGCTACTGTCTATGCGGTAATATTCTCACATATTTTTTACATACCTCAAAGCCTGTTAGCAGGCTGGCGCAGGCTTCAGTCAGCCCGCTCTTGGTGGACTGAACCTTCTGGATCACTGCACTCATAATAGTGCGGTGCTCCTCGTCGATGGAGGCACTGTTAAGCACCTCCGACAAGTTATCCGGCGCCTCCGGTTGGACGGAGGTCGCCGGCGTCGTAGGCCTGCCCTTCTTCTTAGGGGGCCGCCTGCCGGACTCCGGAACCTTTGAAGGTTCAGGTGCGGTGTCCGGCCCAGGGCTGGACTTGGAGCCCGTGGTGGTTTTATCCCCTTTGCGCCTGGAGTCCGGGAGGTCGCCTTGCGGTGCCTCCAGGACCACCTCCCCCTGGCTTGGAACCTTTTGGGACAACACCTCGGGCTCGTCCGTAGGGGGAGGGGAGGTAGCGGCCGAAAGTGAAAAGCTATTCACATCCGACGAATCCAAGGATCCGCTCGAAGATACGTCGAGCCGGTCTCGGGCCGGACTACACGATTATATTCGGCGTTAGGAAAAGTTGTGCAATAAAGGAACACTATGAGTCACTCTAGTGTCCGAATACTTACGACTTCGCCAGGGGCTTGGCCCTGGGCGGCCACTCCTCCTCGCTGTCGGTGGCGTTGGTGGAGTAGTCTGGAGGGAGGGTCTTTGCCTTCTTGGACCCTCCCGCCTCCCTAGTTGGGGCGGCCTTTCTTTTCTTTTATCCCCCTGCTGGGGGAGAAACCTCTCTCTCCTCCTCCTCGTCTTCATGGGAGGAGTCCGCCTCGGAGTCATCGGACGATGAGTACAACTCCACCGGACACCGAGAACTCTTCCGACTTCCCGTGGCCTTCTTCTTGGCCTTCTTCTCCGGCACCACGTAAGGTGCCGGGACCAGCAACCCCTCTAAGCGGGCGCCCGCGGGGTCTTCATGCAAAGGAGCCGGACAGTTGATCTGCCCGGACGTTCCTGCCAATCTTGTCAAAGGCACGGGAGTTTAGATCCCACATAGAGTCAAACTATGAAAATCCACGATCCTCAGTGGCGGAAGCAGGAGCCTCGGCACCCTTGAACAGCACCTTCCAGGCATCTTCGTACGTTGTGTCGAAGAGTCGGCTCCGAGTTCGGTGCTGGGCCGAGTCGAACTCCCATAAATTGAAAGCCCGTTGTTGACACGGGAGGATCCGGCGGATGAGCATAACCTGGACTACATTGACTAGCTTGAGCTTCCCGCTCACCAGGTTCCGGACACACGTTTGGAGTCCAGTCACCTCCTCCGCACTACCCCACAGTAGGCCCTTCTCTTTCCAGGAGGTGAGCCGCGTAGGGCTGCAACCCATTTAGGGTCACGCGGCTCGATGATGTAGAACCACCCCGATTGCCACCCCTTTATGGTCTCCATGAAGGAGCTCGGGGGCTGCGACCCATTTAGGGTCACGCGGCTCGATGATGTAGAACCACCCCGATTGCCACCCCTTTATGGTCTCCACGAAGGAGCCCTCGAGCCATAGGACGTTGGGCATCTTGCCCACCATGGCGCCTCCGCACTCCGCCTGGCGGCCGCCCACAACCTTCGGCTTGACATTAAAGGTCTTCAGCCATAAGCCGAAGTGGGGCCGGATGCAGAGGAAGGCCTCGCACACGACGATAAACGCCGAGATGTTGAGGATGAAGTTCGGGGCCAGATCGTGGAAGTCCAGGCCGTAGTAGAACATGAGCCCCCAGATGAATGAATGGAGGGGGAATCCCAGTCCGCGGAGGAAGTGGGTAAGGAAGACAACCCTATCATGGGGCCTGGGGGTGGGGATGAGTTGCCCCTCATCGGGGAGCCGGTGCGCGATGTCATTGGGCAGGTATCCGGCTCTCCTTAGCTTTTTGACGTCTCCCTCCGTGATGGAGGAGACCATCCACTTGCCTCCCACTCCAGACATGGTCGGTGAAGGTTGAGGAAGATAATGCAGACTTGGGCGCTGGAGCTCGAGTACGCGAAAATGGATGTGCAAAGGAGGAAGAAGGTGTAGGTGAAAAGGTGGATCCTTATCCCCTTATATGGGCGGACAAAACTGCGCGTCCCCACCAGCCTGGTAAAACTCGCTTATCTCCCAAGCGACGTAATCAATGGGACAGTTGGGTTACCCACGCCCGTATTGATGAGAATCCCGGAATAAGGGGACACGATCTCTACTTTGACAAGATGTGCCAAGGAAACCGCCCCGCTAAACACGCCGAGGTGGAACAGTAAAACAATTTGAATAAAGACTTGGCCGTGGTGTGATGTCACACGACGGAGTACGTCCGCAGATTAGATTTGTGTAGATACTATTCTCTCTATGGCAATATGTGGAACTTATTTTGCAGAGCCGGACACTATTCTTGTGTTCAAAATCTTATATGAAGTATTCGGAGGAGGAACCCGCCTTGCAATGCCGAAGACAATTTGCGCGCCGGACTCGTCGTCATTGAAGCCTGGTTCAGGGGCTACTGAGGGAGTCCTGGATTAGGGGGTGTCCGGATAGTCGGACTATAACCTTTGGCCGGACTCTTGGACCATGAACATACAAGATTGAAGACTTCGTCCCGTGTCCGGATGGGACTTTCCTTGGCATGGAAGGCAAGCTTGGCGATACAGATATGTAGATCTCCTTCCGTTGTAACCGACTCTGTGTAACCCTACCTCTCTCCGGTGTCTATATAAACCAGAGGGTTTTATTCCATAGGATGAACAACAATCATACCATAGGCTAGCTTCTAGGGTTTAGCCTCTCTGATCTCGTGGTATATCTACTCTTGTACTACCCATATTATCAATATTAATCAAGCAAGAGTAGGGTTTTACCTCCATCGAGAGGGCCCGAACCTGGGTAAAAACATTGTGTCCCTTGTCTCCTGTTGCCATCCGCCTAGACGCACAGTTCGGGACCCCCTACCCGAGATCCGCCGGTTTTGACACCGACAGTGAACTACTCCCTCCTCGTCATGGAGAGCGCCGGGATGATGAAGATGGCCACCGGTGATGATTTCCCCCTCCGGCAGGGTGCCGGAACAGGGTCCCGATTGGTTTTTGGTGGCTACAGAGGTTTGCGGTGGTGGAACTCCCGATCTAGGTTCTATTCTGGAGGTTTCGGGATATATAAAGTCAAGGGAGCCCACGAGGGACCCAGAAGGTCAGAGGGTGCGCCCTAGGGGGATAGGGGCGCTCTCCACCCTTGTGGTGGCCTCGGGACTCTTCCGGTGCATCTCTAGTACTCTATGGGCTTCTATTGGTCCAAAGACAATCATCGTAAAGTTTCAGGTCAATTGGACTCCGTTTGATATTCCTTTTCCGCGAAACTCAAAAACAAGGAAAAAACAGAAACTGGCACTGGGCTCTAGGTTAATAGGTTAGTCCCAAAAATCATATAAAATAGCCTATAAATGCACATAAAACATCCAATATAGATAATATAATAGAACGGAACAATCAAAAACTATAGATACGTTGGAGACGTATCGGCCACCGGACGGTGTTGATCGGGAGTCTGTTCGAGGCTCCGGAGAGGGGGATTCGTCATCATCGTAATCAACAACCCTTATCCATCAACAATTCAATGATACTTACCACCGGCAGTAAATAATTCCTTCGTAGGCTTGCTGGACGGTGATGGAGATGGATGAGATTTGTCATGTAATTGAGTCAATTTTTTAGGGCTTGATCCCTTGTATCCACTATGTTCTGATATTGATGTTCCTATGACTTTGATATGCTTTATGCTTGTCACTAGGCCCCGGGAGCAATGATTTCATATCTGAACCCTTTATGTTTTCATCAATATATTTGAGTTCTTGCTCATATCTACTACTTATATGCACTTGTTATTGTTCTGAACCGTAAATCCCAAGGTGACAATAGTTGGGATACTCTATTGGGATAACTGTAATTTGAGTAATTCATATATTCACCATGTATTAATGCTTTGATCCGATTCTCTATTGAAAGGAAGCCTTAATTACCCTTATATTTCCTTAAGGAACCCGCTTCCACGGGAGGGTAGGACAAAAGATGTCATACAAGTTCTTATTATAAGCATGTATGACTATATACGGAATACATGCCTACACTGAATTGATGAATTGGAGCTATTGTGTATCGCTCTAGGTTGTGACTGTTGCATGATCAATGTGAAAAGGCAATCATGCCTTTACATCATGTTTTGTTGTTGATGACAATATACATGTAGGGGACTAACAATGGCTGTCAAGTAAATCTCAGGTGTTGGTCCCCAGTGCATCAAAGTGTGTGGATCAAGAGCATACGAAGTGGTCTCACTCAAGGATGAAGTATTAAAATGATTTCATATTTTTTCCTTGAGTATAGGATCCCTCACTATTAGGAGGGGATCGATAGGGTTAGTAAAAGACTTGCTCTTGCAAAAATATCTTCTTTCCATAACTCATATGATCTATCACTACTCTCTGGCTTATTCTGCCCCCGGAGTGCCAGATGTCCGGGCCTCATGCCGGATGTCCGGGCTGCTCCCCGGATATCTGGCTCGTGCCCCGGATGTCCGGCCTTAGCCCTCTTCATGTCCAGAAGGTTTCTGGTTCCATGCCGGATGTCCGGGTTTTCCCTGGATGTCCGGGCCTTCCCGATACGCCCGATGTCCGGGCCATATCCCGGATGTCCGACCTCTACTACCCACAGAAAAACTGAGGTTATGTAACCTTTTAGTGATCGCGCCGGATGTCCAGCCATCTACCGGATGTCCGGGCCTTCCTGATATGCCGGATGTCCGGGCTTGGCCCCCGGATGTTCGACCCCTCTGTTTTCTGTTCTGCTTCTACTTTGTTCCTCGTAACTTGCCAGGCCGAATGTCCGGCCTGCCCGTTCACTTACACTACAACGACCATATTTGTGCTCACACTATATATATCCCTTCTTCCCCACGGGAGAGGGTTGACCATTTACTTTGAACAAACCCTAGAACACATTTCACTCTCTCTCTCTCTCTCGCTCGCTCCTCCACACCAAATCTTAGATCCCCAAGGGATTTGAGAGCATTTGAGAGAAGTTGTCCGATCAAGTGATAGATCCACTCCTTCCCCTTATTTGCACCAAAGGATTCGTGATTTGAGAAAGTCTTGAGCTTTCCCCATCGTTCTTGTTACTCCTGGAGGTTGGAGACTCCTAGGCGGTAGGAGTCTTTTGGAGAGGAATCGACCATTATGATTACCCTCGGAAAAATTTGTGAGGGTTTGGGGACCACCCCAAGGTCTACCACTAGTGGTTGAGAAACTCTTCCGTGGTGTTGTCTCAAAGGGATAATAGGGTGAGCCTTCGTGGCGTTGGTGTGCCTTCATGGTAACATCCACCTCTCTAATGGTGACGTAGCTTCCCTCCAAGGAAGTGAACATCAACATACATCCTCGTCTCCCAGAGTTGCGGTTATTCCTAACCCTAACTCTATACTTGTGGTTACTTGTCTCTTAGCACTTACTTATATCATATTGTGCTTGCTTACTTACACACTTGCTTATCTTGCTTATCACTTAGTACTACACTTGCAATTGTTAGGCTCACCTTCCTATTTCGCATTATTGCTTAAAATTGCTAAGTAATAATTAAAATTTGTAATTGTACCTATTCACCCCCTCTAGGTCCATCTCTATCCTTTCAATTGGTATCAGATCCTCGTGCTCTATTCTTGTGGCTTAACCACTAGAGCGAGATGAACCCCGATGGGACTCCCCTTGTTGCAGATCCGAAGAATACGGGCGCAGCTTCCTCGGAAGCCAAGTCCTTCACTTCAGAGGATCTGGAACAAGCTCTTGCTAAGCAAAGGGAGGAGCATGATGCCTCTCTTGAGGCCTTGGTCCAAATGAGGTTAGCCACACTAACTACAGTGCTTGCACCACTTTCTGGTGGTGCGGCCTCGAGGTCAGCTGTGCCTACTCCTTCACTTGGCCAACAACCTCCTAACAATGAACACTCTAGTGTTCCTTGGCTTTATGCAAGACCTCAGATAGAGAAACCTAAATATAACCCTCAAGGGAAACCTCCTTTACTTGATGAAACCACTGATTTTGCTTTGTGGTGAGTTGCTATGAAGGATCATCTTCGATATGGTAATGATGAGATGTTGGAGATCTTGGAGTATGGCTACCAAGCTGTTGATCCAAAGAATCTTACTCCAAGAGAGGTCTATGACAAGAATCTCAACGACACAACAACCATGTGCATAAGAAGAGGTATGACTGACAAGCAAAGGAGACCATACATACATATCACAGGTGCCAAGGAATTATGGGATACCATTGTGAGAACCAAGACTGGTACCTCCACTCTCCGGCTTGCTTAATATGTAATTGCCAAGGGGCAATTGCAAAATTTTGTATGGAGAAAGGTGAATCTCCCAAGCAACTTCTTGAGCGTCTCATGACTCTCACCGCCGACATCGAGTCATGTGAATTTGAAAAGACACAAGATGGATTCAACTTGACTAAGAGATTTCTCGTGGATAAGTTGCTTCACGCTCTAGCTCCGTATAATCACCAAATGGCGCGGGGCATAAGACAACACCATGGATTCAAGGAAATGACTCCGGATAACATCATATCCACCTTTCAACTATTTGAAGAGTCAAAGGCAAATGCTACAAAACATCTTGCCATGCATGGTACCTCAACATCAAAGATCAATCTTAAATTCATGTATGTGAAGAAGAGCAAAGTGACGAACAAGAAGATGATGATGAAGAGGATGGTGATGAGGGTGACTCAGATGAGAGCCCGTCATATGAAGACATTGCTCTTTTTGTCAAGAAGTTTAGCGCGGGAAAATTCAAGGGAAGATTCCAGAAGAAGAAAGTGATAAAATGTTGCAACTGTGAAGAAACCAACCACTTCTCCAACGAGTGCCCTTATGAGGAGAGAGAAGATAAACCAAGGTTTCCTAAGACCTTTCCCAAGAAGAAGTCGCCAAATCCTTTTAACTCCAAACTCAAAAAGATAGATGGGAAAGCAATGGTTGCTCATGAAGAATCCGATCCGGATGAAGTTAGTGGTGTTGCCGGAGTTGCTCAAGATTCTCAAAACATGTTGAGGCCAGTCAACAAGAGTGGTGATGTTGTCACCTACAACTATATGAAGGACTACAAGGGCAGCGCTCACAAGTGCCTAATGGCAAAGGCCGTGGTAGAAGATGGATAGGACCAAAGCTCTCCTGACAAGGCCAAGGTAACCCCATGATCAAACCCTCCCCCTTTCACTCCTCCTACTCCTAGTGATGAGTATCTTGATGCAGAGGATAGTTTTGAGGATGATGATATAGATGATCCTATGCTTGCTACACTAAATAAGTTCATGTGCCCCCTCAAAGGAAAGAAGCTCACTATATTTCGTATGCTTATGGAGATGGTGAGTAAGCACACCATCACCATTAAGGAACTCGAAACCCTCGTCACCGAGGAAAAGGAAAAATATGAAGTCCTTGAGCATAAAGTCCAATATGAGGAAGCACGAAATGATGAACTATGCTTGAAAATTTGTGCAAACATTGATGTTCATACTAAAGATCTTGCCTCCTTGAAAAAGGCTATTGACTCTTGCGAAGAGTTTATGAATGATAAAAGTAATCTTGTGAAGTCTAATGCTTCTCTCTCTAAGGATTGTGATCTTCTATTCGTGTCCCTCAAGACTAAGGAAGAAGAGCTCACCCTTCTTACAAAGACTTTTGAGATGCTCAAGCTTACTTATCTTGAAACTCTAGCCAAGGCTTACTCTTCTCCTATTATCAATGTTGATGCTTGTACTACTAACTCTAGTAGTGATTTAGCATCTATTCTTGAGGAGAATCACTTTCTCAAGGCTCAAATCGAGAAAGGTCTCATGACATGTGCTCAAGGGAAAAAGAACCTTAATGAGGTATTGAGCCAACATAATGAGGTGTTTGCCAAAGAGGGACTCGGGTTTGACCCAAGCTCAAGCAAGAAGAATACGTCCTCTCAAAAGTGCACCACTCCTCTAAAAGAAACTTTTGTACGAGAAGGGCACAAGGAGAAAGGTAAGGTTGTTAGTGGGAAGGCCACAAGGGGCATGTCCACTCTCAACAAGCCAAAAGAGTTCATGCCTCCATCCTATTTACTTCGTAAGACTAAGGATGGAGAACTTTATGCAAAGTTTGTTGGTCCTCGAAATGCGTTCCAGTTTTATGCTATTTTGGTCCCTAAGACCCTTGTGATTAACTTGAGAGGTCCCATTGCAAAATGGGTGCCTCTAACCAAGTCATAATTGTGTGTAGGTTTCGTTCTCCGGTGGAGTAAAATGGGTGATTGATAGTGGATGTACCAATCATATGACCGGAGATAGCATATTGCTCTACGATTTCATGGAAGCTATTCAACCATTTATGAGCATTATGTTTGGTGGAGGATGAAAAGGACATGTACTAGGGTTGGGCAAGGTGGTTATCACAAATGACATGTCTCTTGTAAATGTCATGCTTGTCTAATCCCTTAAACTAGCAGTGTGACCCGCACATTTGTGCGGCTAGATTCTCTACATATATCACCATACAAGTTTCTCTATTTGGATTGGTCTCCACAGAAAAACATTATTTCCGTATGAATTCGACACTATGAATATTATCAGTATATAAGAAACTAATTTTATTATTTGGTAAGACACACATTCTTATCGGTCTATTCTCACTATACATCATTGGTTGGCAATCAAACCAAAGGAGTCATGATACTTTACTTTTAAAAATTATAAATAAAATTGTACCAAGAACTAAATCTAAGTATTGATATCTTTCATTTATGTACAACTTTTTTCTCCATTGGCTCATCATTATTAGTGTGATGGCTTGCCAAGTTGTGCCTTCAATGCTAATTATTATTTGATTATATTTAGATCAACATTTTCTTTTTCATATGGCCCAAATAGATAAATCTATATGAAAGTTATATTCCAAGGAAACACACTAATTAGCTTCACGGAGCATTTTTTTGTCGAAAGTGCAAAGCTACAATTTAGTATTCTTATCAAAGTTGTACCAATATTTCTATTGAAGTATCTACTCCGCCTCTTTACCATGAAATCTATCTTTTCACAAATATTGTTTTTAAATTGGGTCTTCATATATAAGTAACTTCTTTGCATTTTTACTCTTTGAGAAATCCATCTTGATTTTGGTGTAGTTATTATTACTACTGCTCTTTATCATGAAATCTATCTTTTCACAGATATTTTTTTAAATGGATCTTCATATATAAGCAACAACTTTGCATTTTTACTCTTTGAGAAATCCATCTCGAATTTGGTGTAGTTATTGTATGGTTGTCTATCATATATACTGGTTAGTTGGCAGCATAAGCAACTATATGGCACTGTGCTGCATACAACACATACTGTTTCAGATTGATTTTCATCATAATTTATTTTGCTGCTAATAAATGTATGTCTAGTATGTTTATATTTTAATCTAAACCATTATAAAGATGGCCCCCATCATATAATTAACATATCATATTATTTAGCTCGTGTGCTCAAATGTGTTGGAATGTTTTTTCCTAGTTCTCTCATCCCTCAGTCATTGTCACCATTAGCTACTTCATATCTCACTGAGGTCACAACTCCGAATCATAATGATATATCTAGTTGATTGGATACTATAGATGTGCATGGTCTTAATGACAATAGACTTCGTATTTTCTTCCCCCTGCATGTTAGCATGTACAGCCAGATATGCACATATGTATCATTCCAAAATATTCACACAACTATATTGACTTCTTTTACTCATCCATCTTTTATTGCATTCTCTATCTCCCTCATTTATTCCAGGAAATAGAAGCTGGATCGATTTATTTGCTTGTCACTCAATCAGTGTAATTTTCATAGGTACTCTAGAGCTGTGCAACTTTTCCATGATGGTAGTTTGTGTCGCTCTTTCACCTCCCTCGCTTCTTTCCAGAAATGACTCGACTGTTGACTTGTCCATCCTATAGTCTCCAACAAAACTACTACTCCCTCTTAGTGTCGCAATTTTTAACTAAGCTTGAACTTACCTTAGTTCAAAACCGTGACACTTATTTTGGATCGGTGGGGGTACAATAAATTAAGCCCATCAAGCATATCACGATTGGGATATTCATAGGTTCTTTGAGAGGTGCAACTTTTTTTTGCAAGGATAACTTCCAATCTATTGATGGTTGTACATGCCATCTAATATAATAATAGTGTTCATATGTTCCAAAGTATATGTTTGTAGTTTATAATTCACAATTTTATCTGTAAGTTCCTCTTAATACATCAAAAAAATTGTATAATGACATATTAAAAAAAGTATTTTGGAGGCAATATAACGTTGTTATTCTCACATGGCCAGTCCATGTACTTGTGTGTACATTACTTGTCAAATTTTTAAAGCATCTCCTGGCAAAAATGTTTTAGAAAATCTTCTAGGAGTAAAAAGTTTAACACATTTGGTTGCATGTTTACTTATGCATCTCAATTTTTTAAACGGATGATTGTTTATTATTATACATGCACATTCTAGATGCTTTAATCTCATGGTCCTTCTAGCAACTTTTTTCCGTGAGGAATCCTTAATGTAGACTGAAGCATTTGCATGCCGTATTTCTTTGTATTGTTTTTTTAGTAGCAACCACTGTAATGACTTCCGAGAATAGAAATATAAATGTTAGCACTTACCTGTTGTCCTTTCACGATCTTTACAGAAAATATCCATATTAGGCAAAAGTATTTTGCTAATACATTTACGTATGCATCTTTTTAAAATCAGAATCGAGAGGCTTTTTTTGGCATGTGCTTGATGATGCACGCTGAGCCAGCAATGTCCTCTGAGAAGGTCAGCTTGCCTTATGTTTGCACGATATATATGTGTACGGCCGATCGCATAGCAGGTGGCTCGTTTGGGCCACGCATGCGCATTAGTCCAGTTTTTTCTTCTTTATCAACATCTTATTTATTTTTGTGACTTCTTTTTTATCAACATCTAGCTACAGAGTCTGCTATCCCAACGTGAAGTACTGAAGGTCTGATTTTTTCTATTGTTTGAATGCAGAAGAAGAGGAGTTCGGATTGCTTTTTCTACTAAAATAGTAAGATGACATCAGCATGTGAAATCCCCTCGGATGCTACATCTTTCTGATGAGCGCTCATCCATGATTTTATCCGAATAGGACTCTTAATTAGTTGGTTGCCGTACCTTTTTTTAGCTGGTATAAGCTGCCGTACTTTGCAATACCTAAACTATCCGCGTATTTAAAAAATTATTGGTACGTGACATGTCACATGTCAAATTATTTCTACGTGATCAATTTGTATGTAACGCTACATCTATTAACCTCACCCGTTGATTTCTAATATTGACGGTCGAGATAATTTAATCTATGTGGATCAACGTGATGGCTTGTTTGACTTCTGTCTTATGTATATAATAGATACCATTTGCTTTTTGTTCGCCAATTGGCTTCTGTTGGTTATGATACACTCTTTGGACTAACGGATGTGAAAGTCTTTAAGAGAGATACTCTCGAAGTGGCCTTTGTTGGAGAGTTGGATGGCAACCTTTACACGGTTGATTTCTCAAAAGAGAGCACATTCCATGCAACTTGTCTAATGGCCAAGGCCGACAAGGGGTGGCGATGGCATCGCCAGCTAGCCCATCTCGGCATGAGAAATCTTCAAGATCTCTTAAAGGGTAATCACATCCTTGAACTAACAAATGTCTCTTTTGAGAAAGATCGTGTGTGTAGTGCATGCATAGCCGGGAAGCAACATCAATCAAAGAACCCACCCAAGAATATCGTGTCTACTTCAAGGCCTTTGGAGCTCCTTCATGTGGATCTTTTTGGGCCTCCTTCATGGGATAGTCTTGGTGGGAAAAAGTATGGGCTTGTCATTGTTGATGATTACTCAAGATATACATGGGTCTTCTTCCTCAAGTCCAAGGATGAGACGAAGGTCACCTTCATTGATTTTTCCAAGCAAGCACAACGCAAGTTTGACAAAGAAATCTTAGCAATAAGAAGTGATAATGGCTCTGAGTTCAAGAACTACACCTAAGAAGAATTTCTTAGTGATGAAGGGATTGAGCATCAATATTCAGCTCCATACACTCCCCAACAAAATGGTGTAGAAAAAAGGAAGAACCGCACACTTGTGGAGATGGCAAGGTCCATGTTGGATGAATACAAGTTGTCACATAGTTTTTGGGCCGAAGCTGTCAACACCGCATGCCATGCATGAAACCGGCTCTTCCTCCACACTATATTGGAAAAGACTCCATATGAGCTCCTAACTGGGAACAAGCCAAATGTCAAGTACTTTCGTGTATTTGGGTGCAAATGTTTCATCCTCAACAAAAGAGAATGGTTAGGAAAATTTCAATTCAAAACCATTGAGGGAATATTTGTTGGATATGGATCAAACTCTCACGCCTATAGAGTCTACAACAAATCCAATGGATGTGTTGTATAAACTTGTGATGTGGTGTTTGATGAATTTAATGGCTCCCATGGGGAGAAGTTGATCTAAGTGATGCAGGTGAAGAAGATTCTTCTCAAGATATCTTGACCATGGGTGTTAGTGCACTTCTTCCAATGGAACAAGAACCTCATGATGATGAAGAAGAAGATGGAAGATTCACGCGTCATCAAACTACCTCAACACCCATACCACCTCAAGCTCCGATTGCTCAACCAATGCCCATATACCAAGTACAAGATGATGATCAAGTTCCTCTTCATGATAATCATCAAGAACAAGATAATCCTCAAGGGCAAGAACAAGAAAGTGCAATCATTGACAATGGACCTCAACAAATGCAAGATGAAGAAGAAGATCTTCCACCACACATTACTAATCCATATGTTGAGGACGTGGATGATGGACATGAAGTTGAACCTCGTGAAACTCTTACCTCCATCATGCCTCGTGTGGCCGGTCGTGTTGATGTTGACAATATTCTCACCGGCATATCGGAAGGTAGAGTCACTCGTAATTAAACATTTACAAACTTTTGTGCTCACTTCTCATTTGTGTCTAGTGTTGAGGCTTGATAATCCCCAAGTGCAGGGAATCATCGTAGCAATTTCCAAAGGTGGAAGTGATAATTATGGAGTGTCGAACCCACAAAGAGCTAAAGGTAAGATCAATATTCCCTCAAGTCCTATCTGCCACTGATACGACTCTATGTACACTGAACGTTTGCTTCCAACTAGAAACGAGAAATAAAACTACGTTGTGAGTATGAAGAGGATAACTTTGTATGATATCAGAGAGCTAAAATATAAAAGTAGGTGCTGTTATCATATAGTTAGAGTATATTACTAAACATATAAATAGCGAGTGTGGAATAATGGTGGATCGGTGTGCGGAATTGTCCTAGGCAATTGTTAACAAGACCGGTGGTCGTCATTGCAATTTCATATGAGGGAGAGGCATAAGCTAACATACTTTATCTTCGTGGATCGTATGCACTTATGATTGGAACTATAGCAAGCATCCGCAACTACTAAAGATCATTAAGGTAAAACCCAACCAGAGCATTAAAGCATCAAGTCCCCTTTATCCCATACGCAACAACCCCCTTTACTCGGGTTTATGCTTCTGTCACTCAAGCAACCCACTATAAGCGAATCATGAACGTATTGCAACATCCTACAGCAGGAATCCCTCACGCTTGCGCGACACGGAGGGCACCATAGGACAACACCGAAATAAAACATACAACTCATACCAATCTAGATCATCAATCAACCCAAGGACAAAATATATCTACTCAAAACATCATAAGATGGAAACACATCATTGGATCATAATATGTGGCATATAGCACCATGTTCAAGTAGGGATTACAGCGGGGTGCGGGAGAGTGGACCGCGTAAAAGAGACGAGGATGGTGATGATGATGGTGATGTTGATGAAGACGATCCCTGCAGCGATGATTCCCCTCCTGATGGCACTCTGGCGCCACCGGAAGAGAGGAGGAGAGGTTCTCCCCCTTGGGCTTCCTCCTCCATGGCCTCCCCCCTCTGTTTCTTGGCCTTCATGGTGATGATGGCCCCTCCGGGATCCTCCTCCATGGCCACCGGTGAGGATGGCCTCCTCTGGCAGGGTGTCCGAGAGGACCTGGATTGATTTCTCGTGGCTACAGAGACTTGCGGCGGCGGAACTTCTGATCTAGGTTTCTTTCTGGAAGTTTGGGTATATATAGAAGAGTTTTGTGTTGATTTCATGTTAGGGGGGGGGGTCTCCGGGCTGTCCACGAGGCAGGAGGGCGCGCCCCTCATCCTCGTGGGCAGCCCGGCACTCTTCTGGCCTGCTTCTGGTACTCGGTGGGCTTCTTCTGGTCCAAAAATGATCTTTGTCAAGTGGCACGTCAATTGGACTCCATTTAGTTTTCCTTTTCTGCGATACTCTAAAACAAGGAGAAAACAGAAACTGGCACTCGGCTCTAGGTTAATAGGTTAGTCCCAAAAATCATATAAATATCATATAAATTCATATAAAACATCCTAGAAGGATAGTATAATAGCATGAATACTTCATAAATTATAGATACGTTGGAGACGTATCAAGCCACTCAAGGTACAAGACGCATTGATGGACAACGATTGCCTCATTGCTATGCAAGAAGAGTTGAACAGTTTTGAACGCAACCAAGTGTGGTCATTAGTCAAGATGCCAACTACCGAGCACAACGTCATTGGAACAAAATGGATTTTCAAGAACAAGCAAGATGAGAATGGTGTAATCATCCATAACAAGGCAAGGTTAGTGGCACAAGGGTACTCACAAGTTGAAGGTTTGGACTTTGGTGAGACCTTTGCCCCCGTTGCCCGTCTTGAATCCATTTGCATCTTACTTGCTTATGCTTCTTTCAATGGTTTTACATTACATAAAATGGATGTGAAGAGTGCTTTCCTTAACAGTCCTCTACAAGAAGAAGTATATGTATCACAACCACCTGGATTCGTTGATCCTGATCACAAAGACTATGTGTATAAACTTCATAAGGCTTTGTACAGCCTCAAACAAGCACCTCGTGCTTGGTATGATCATCTTAAGAAGTTTTTACTCGATGATGGTTTTGTGAGAGGGGTGATCGATCCCACTCTTTTTACTAAGAGGGACAAGGGTGATTTTATCTTATGCCAAATCTATGTAGATGATATCATTTTTGGTTCTCCTAACATTCATTTGTGCAAGAAGTTTGCAGCTTCCATGACCAAGAATTTTGAAATGTCACTCAATGCGGATTTGAAGTTCTTCCTCGGATTTCAAATTTAACAATTTCAAGAAGGAATTTTCTTGCCTCAAGCAAAATACCTCAAGGATATCCTAGATAAGTTTGGCATGTCTGATGCTAGTCCATGTAACACACCCATGCCCACCAAAATTGTACTCACTTAAGACACAAATGGTATTCCTTTCGACCCATCTATTTACCGCTCTATGATTGTTTCATTGCTTCATCTTTGTGCATCTAGACCAGACATCATGTTTAGTGTATGCATGTGTGCTAGATTTCAAGCTTCCCCTAGGGAAAGTCATCATAAGGCGGTTAAGCATATTCTTAGATACCTTGTTCACACCCCAAAGTTGGGTCTATGGTACCCCAAGGATGCTAAGTTTGATCTCATTGGGTACACGGATGCGGATTGGGCTGGAGAAAAAGTGGATCGTAAGTCCACCTCCGGCGCATGTCAGCTTCTTGGACGCTCCTTGGTAAGTTGGTCATCGAAGAAACAAAATTGTGTTGCCCTCTCTACAGCAGAAGACAAATACATTGCAATCGCCAGTTGTGCAACTCAATTACAATGGATGAGGCGAACTTTGAAGGATTACGGTATCACCTATAGACAAGTGCCTCTTCTATGTGATAACGAAAGTTCCATCAATATTGCTGAGAACCCCAAAGATCATACCCGCACCAAGCACATTGATATTAGGTATCACTTCTTGAGAGATAATGTGGAGAAGGGTGATATTGACATTGCTCATGTTGGCATAGATATGCAACTTGTAGATATTTTCACCAAGCCATTGGATGAAGCAAGGTTTTGTCAACTTAGGCATGAACTTGGTATCTCAGAGCTTGAAAATATTATGTGAAATCTAGTACCCATACATGCATGAACATAATGTCTTGTCTTGATGTGGGCATATATTTAGGGGGAGACATTCAATTCATGAGTGTTCTCACCCTACATAATGCATAAATAGAACAAACACTCTCAAAGTTATCATGTTTCTCGAACTATGGTGCTTTAACATGATGGAGTCGTGACTATGTACCCAAAGTCTACATCTTTGCAGCACTATGTTCCATATGCTAAAACATGGTGATCTCGGTCACCGCTTGTGAATTGCTTATATGGACCTTTCTTTACTTCATATTGTTAGGTCGTTAGTACATCTTAGTATAGCCTTATATTACTCAGGTTTTCACCCCTATAAATCGCTAAAAACTTCTTGGCGGAGTCTATATCAAATTATATTTGTTGGCCCCCTTACAAATCTTTCCCCTGCTCTGTTTATCTGTCCAGTGGTCGGACATCCGGCTCCTCAGCCAGACATCCGGGCCCAGGGGAAAATTCTTCTGCCACTCAAACTGTTATCGAGCACTTCCAGTGGCCAGACATCCGGGCCCTGGCCAGACATACGGGCCCTGAACCTTTTGCTCCTTGACCTCCTCATGCCGGATATCCGGGCTTGTCCCCGGATGTCCAGTCCGATTGGCACTGATTCTTCTGCTCTCTGACCCCCGCTCGCAGGATATCCGAGTCAGGCCCCGGATGTCCAACCCATCGCCCGAAGCCACGTATAATAGGGTAGGGGCTTGGGATCTGGAGGCAATTCCTCACTCTCATTCCTATCACCATCTTGCCACACAGCTGCCACCGTCGGGCCGTGCTTAGGCGCTGCCCCGGCCCTCTCCTCCGACCAACAGCTTCAATCTCCTGCCCACAGATTCTCCTCCTCCCGATCTACGGTTCTATCCAATCCATTTCTTGGGTTGTGGTGTGAATCTCTCGGGAGGGACCGGTGTCTTGTGGGATTCACCGCCAGAGTTCTTCATAGCACGTACCAAGAACTGTGGCCCTGAGCGCCCCGAGCCTTCTTCTCGGGGTATGGATGCTATCTCTCTTGCATTTTCTCTTGTTATGACCAAAATCATCTTAGGGTTTCATTATCTCTCATGTATATCTTGGCATATATCTCTCTCTAGTGTTTTGGTATCTCTTACCTAAGCCTAAACATCTCTCTATGTACTCGGCTAATCAACTTAATCATGGGAATGCCAAAAATTTTATCTACCACTTGGACTTGTCCTATGGTCATGATCGAAAATGTTCATCCCGCTGTTTAATTGGCTTTATCCTGGTTTATACTCTTTGGCTCCTTCTCATCGTGACCTCTTATTATCTGTTTCATTTGCTCGCCGGCAAGGCTCAACCGACTCCGATGAACATGCTCGGCCTAAGAGGAAGAAGATCACCACCAAGAAGAAGAAGCGGGCACCGTCCACAAGTCCGCCGGCCTCAGATTCGGATGATGAGGGCTATGTTGGTAGGAAGTTGATGACTTTGCTCCAAGACACTCTGTTGGCCAGTCCAAGCCTGGCACTAGGAGGGCATCGGTGCTTCAAGTCCGTGGTTCTGCAATGCTCTTTGTCCATGGTCGTCGCATCTCCATGGAGCTTCCTAACAACGGGGATCACCCCACTCATGACTTCACAACTGTGGGGGTGGGTCAATGATACGTCTCCAATGTATCTATAATTTTTGATTGCTCCATGCTATATTATCTACTGTTTTGGACCATTTTGGGCTTTATTTTCCACTTTTATACTATTTTTGGGACTAACCTATTAACCGGAGGCCCAGCCCAGAGTTGCTGTATTTTGCCTATTTCAGAGTTTTGAAGAAACGGAATATCAAACGAAGTCCAAACGGAATGAAACCTTTGGGAACGTGATTTTCTCACCGAACATGATCCGGGAGACTTGGACCCTACGTCAAGAAAGCTCCGAGGTGGGCACGAGGTAGGGCAGCGCGCCCTACCCCCCAGGCGTGCCCCCCACCCTCGTGGGGCCCACGAAGCTCCACCGACGTACTTCTTCCTCCTATATATACCTATGTACCCCCAAACACTACAAAAAAAAGACACATCCATGACATTTTGGGCCAAACGAATTTTTTTTCTGTCATACAGATGCCACTTCTATGACGATAATTGTGAAAAAACCCGGTATCATCATAGATGTGGTGGGCTCCTACTTCTATGAAAAAAAATCATGACAGAAAATGGGCTTTTCGTCCTGGGCGGGCCGGAGACGCAGCTGCATGACATTCTTTGGGCCGTCCATGACGGAAAAAACCGTGGTAGAAGCGAGGGGGAGCAAAATTTCGGGGAGTTCCCAGTTACGGTGGGAGGTCGGGGGCCGAGCGATGCGCATTTCTCTCGTACACGTACACGTGTGTGTGCGGGGCGTTGGCTCTAACTGAACCCGAGCGAGTCGTTGGGCTCTAACTGAACCCGAGCGATTGCACAACAGGTTACGCGTTACTGAACCCGAGTAATCGATCGATGGCTGTTAACTGAACCCGATCGAGCTATTCCTTTGCTACTGCTGCTAACTGAAGCCGATCGATGGGATGAACAGTGAGCGTTGCAGGGGGGGGGGTTGGATGAACAGTGAGCAGGGGCGTTGCCTCTGGATGAATAGGACCCCGTGGTGTGGTGGAGGGCTGGATGAACAGTAGACGGTGGAGGGGTGCCCGTGGAGGGGTGGATGAACAGGACCCCGTGGTGTGGAGGGCTGGATGAACAGTAGACGGTGGAGGGGTGCCCGTGGAGGGGTGGATGAACAGGACCCCGTGGTGTGGAGGGCTGGATGAACAGTAGATGGTGGAGGGGTGGATGAACAGGACCCCGTGGTGTGGAGGGCTGGATGAACAGTAGACGGTGGAGGGGTGGTTGAATAGTAGCCGGTGGAGTAGCGCATGGTGGAGGCTGGATGAACAGGAGCCCGTGGAGGCTGGAGGAGGTCGATGGTGGATGAACAGTAGCTTGTGGAGGCTGGAGGGGGTCGACGGTGGAGATGAACAGTGTCCCATGGAGTCCCGTTTTGCGGTACGCCACACCCCTCCCGATGAACAGGACCCCCGTTTCGACCGTAGTGCTCCAACACAAGTCCGTTTCCTCTGTTTTGCAGTACGCACACCCCTCCCGATCAACAGGACTCCCGTTTTGACCGTAGGAGGTCTGTTTCCTCCATTGTGCGGTACGCAAGGCCTCGTTTCCATCGCGTCTTCCGTCCAAGCCCTCCCCGATGAACACGACCACGCATTCCGTTCCGACCCAGCCGGTTGGCTCCCACGCGTTCCGTTGCCTCCCGATGAACACGACGCATTCCGTTGCCTCCCCATAAACACGACGCATTTCGTTGCCTCCCCATGAACACGACGGCGATGTTGTTTCTCCGTTCTGACCCAGCCATGTTAACGAGCCCTCACCGTACGTATGTGCGAGTATGCGTTCGGGACCCCGCCCATATGTACACATACATAGCCGTATTTTCTTTCTTGCACCCTGGCCGCCTCTACTATGACACGTGCGCGCCTCTACATCCACCAGTATATATGTACGTACACATTCGCGACCAGAATGACAATGCTACGTACGCTTCGACCAGGTGGGTCCCGACTGTCAGGCACTTCCTTGCCTGCGAAGATGTAGCTGGTGGGTCCCAGCAGTCAGGGGGCGAATCGTTTTTTTTGCCCGGACGCACTTCCTTGCATGCGAAGATGTAGTTGGTGGGTCCCAGCAGTCGGGGGGCTGGTGGGTCCCAGCAGTCAGGGGGGCGAATCATTTTTTTGGACACACTTCCTTGCGTGCGAAGATGTAGCTGGTGGGTCCCAGCAGTCAGGGGGCGAATCACTTTTTTCGAGAAATACGGTGGCCCGTCCGGGGGGTCCCCGCTGTCAGGTGGAGAAATAATTATTTTGCATGTAATAAGGAGGCACTTCCCTGCGGCTGCCGTGGACCCAGCTGTCAGCCTCTCCACGTACAGTACGCTTCCGATCTAAGTCGGTCGTTGACCACGTTGACCACGCCGCGCCGAGAGCACCAGGGCGGTGGTCTGGATGACAGCGAGGCCTAGGAAGGGGACGACGCGGAGCTGGGGAAGACGCAGCAGTGGAAGCCCGCGCGGAGAGGAGTATGAGGGTTCACTGGTTCCGCTGCGGTGTGAGGCTGCCGTCGCCGCAGAATAACAAGGGGTGTGGGTGAGTAGAGGGATGGCCTGGCCAGCGGTGGGAGTAGTACGAGGCGGTGAGGCCTCCGTGGCATCACAGCTGGCCACGGGAGGCAGGAGCACGCGACACGACCGACGCTGCTTTGGGCGGCTAAAATAAGAAGACCAGAGGTTGAAGAAGCACTACGGCCGTTGGATGGACATCGTACGATCACTGCAGCTAGAATCGTTTATATTGACTAAGTTGACAAAGCCCTTGGTACGCGTCAACTTAGTAGGCCCACAGCTCGGATTTGGCAGAGAACATATAGCCCATTTGCGATTTGTGAGAATGTATAGCCCATTTTTAATTCTAATGGAATTTACTACAGCCCATTTACAGTTTGTTAAAAGTACAACCCAACTTCTAGCTAGGACAACGATTAATAATTTCAAACAACCGCTCAAAACAGAATTAAAAAAATTCCCACATTTTGATGGGATCTGAAATATTTTTATCCGAAATTTCTAGTCAGGTTAAATATAATTTCAAAATAAAGTTGTATTACATTAAAATCCAATGAAATATTGCGCACGCAACAAGTAATGAAATTAAAATTTTCAAATTCCAAAAATAATATATTTTTCAAACTAATTACGTGTTTGGTGCATAGTAACTGTCTAGTTATTATAATTACATCCCATTAATTCTTTCTTAAAGTCCATTTTCTTGTTAAGCCTAATGCATACCTCCTAGGAAAGTTTGCAGCCCAGCGGGGCTGAGAATAACAATTTGACCTGGATATTGTGTACAACTGTCGGCCCAGTTGCATTGCTGATGTTGAAAAAATAACTATTTTTATACACACATTTAAATTTTTTTTGTATAGATAATGAACATTTTTATACACACATTTAACAATTTTTAAATACATGATTAACACTTTTTAAAACATATTTATTAGTCAACAGTGGGCCCACAGCGAGCGGAGGAGGTCACAATACACATATTTTTTAAATACATGATTAACACTTTTGCAAAAACAATTAGCCCACAGCGAGCCAATTAGCTCTAGTCGGCCCACAATGGGCCGACAGGACCCAATCAGCCCACAGTGGGCCGACAGGGGCCAGTCGGTCAGCTGTCGGCCGACTGGAATCCAATCGACCTGCTGTGGGCCGACTAGGCCCAGTCAGCCTGCAGCGGGCCGATGGTGTATTATTTTTGAAAAAAATTTACCCAGCGTAATATTTATGTAAATTAATAAAAATGTATTATTTTATAAAAATAGCGAAAAAAGGCTTGTGTAGTACAGTACAACCTAACATGGTTACTCAGCCCACATTTAGCGACGCCGGAAAGGCCCAAACAAGGCTTCTGTACAACTTTTTGAAGTCACTGAGCTCAATTAATAACTTAAGAAAGAAGTTAGAATACAGTGGAACCTAATTAAAAGCTATCATGAGCAAATAAATAATTCAACGGGTCCCACTTGTGCGTGTGCGTGTGTGTGTGTGTGTGTGTATGTGTGTGTGTGTGTGTGAGAGAGAGAGAGAGAGAGAGAGATAAAGAGAGACCCATCGGGCGATGCTCGTAAATACATCTTTCAGCCATATGCATTGTTGATGCTCAGTAAAAACTTATATAGTTGACACAATCATATAGAACATCATAGCACACTGAACTTGCATACACAAATTTCACACAGGCGGCACAATCAGGATGGAAGCAGTGGATCGCTACGGGAAGGGCTATGTCGGAGTAATGGGCCACGGGTAGGCTAACACGAGCCCATGAACCTTTCAAGGCATCAGGGCGGGTTGCGCCCCTCAAGACCCCAGGGCGAAGAGCCGCCTTCTGGGATTCGGCCGCAAGGCAGCCGATGGCCCACTCCCGGCCGAGTCCCAGCGACGACTTCAGGATGAGCCGACTCCTGTCTGGCGACTTCAGAGAAGCCGACCATGGGGAGTCGGCCCGCGACACCAACGGACCCCATGCCCTCATAAAGAGGGACGGGGCGGGGAGTGGCCACAGTAAGGTCCACTCCCGCCCCTTTCCAAGGGCAGGCGTGGCCACAGTGCGCCGTACCCACGGAGATCTCCGTCCGGCGCAGCACTGTTGCCATGCCGGCCCTGATGTCAGCCCTAGTGGGCGGAGCCCTGTACCCACGACGTCCTGCTGGTACGACCCAGGGGCGATGGGCCCCGCCGGTCAGCGGGGACACATAAGACGGCAAGAGCGCCCCGAGTCGGACCCGTTGGGAGTCGGCCCCCAAGAGTCGGCCAACCTCTCCCGCGGGCCCCATGCGCCATTAACCAGACACGACGTGGAGTGGCCACAGTGATCGCCCGCCAGGCGGCGAGGCTGTTGTCACGATCCCATGACCAAGCCCGCGTCATTAGAAGCACGACTACAGTAATACGCAGCCGGCAAGACCCGCCCGCGGCGGACACAGCCTGTCATCGCCGTACTGGGCTAGTCGGCGGGGCCTACTAGTCGGCGGGCCCCGGCAGTCGGCGGAGAAGACGGCGTCCAGAGAGACAGACGGCTGGGTCCCGCGCCCAGCCAGATTACCATTGTACCCCTGGGGGGTAGGCCTACATAAACCCCCCCAGGGCACCCATGCAAAGGGTTCGAATCCATAAGCACTAGACCAGACCATAGAGGAAAGAGAGAGCTAGCCTTGCCTCCTCCTACCTCCAAGAAACAGCTCAGGGAGCAACTTTGTACACACTTTGCCATAGTGATCATGCGGAGACCCCGCAGAGCAGCAGTAGCGGTGTTATCTCCACGGAGAGCCCTGAAGCTGGGTAAGATTCGCCGGCGTGCATGCCTTCGCCTTATCCCGTTTCCAGGCACCGGTGATATTCTACTTGCTCCCACAATGACAAGCCATCCTTTGGCATATGTCGCACCCAACCCCCGACATTTGGCACCCACCGTGGGAGGGGGGTGACCATCGTACGGAGATCTGCTCTGGACGGGAACCCTTTTCCTTCCTGGCGAGTGTAGCCAGCCCGACACACCATACGGAGTCTATGCCGACGTGCTGCATGGCACCGAAATCACGTGCGCAGCCAGCTGCCTCGCCGAAATTGCCGGTGAGGTTTGCCTCTCCGATGAGCCTGCATCCAACGCGGGCACGGGCTCCCCGAGAGCCTCCTCGCGGGCCTCCTCGATCAAATCCACGTCACCAGCGAGCCAGCTGCAGACTTGGAGTCCGTAGGCTCCACCGACCCGATGTTGGTCGACTCCGACACCGCATCACTCAACGCATTCCCCACCAACATGGTGGTCTACGACGAACCGCTCCCTCACGCGCAGAGCGACGGAAGCACCGTCACGGAGGTGCTCGTCATCGGTCATGGCGAGCACCCCGGCGGAGGAGCTCACGACCCGCTTGATGCGGCGCTACAAGACCTAACCACGCCCATTCCCGAAGACGCCGGCCGAGACGCTGGAGGCGCGCCGCCTCCAGCTCGTCGAAGGCGCGAAGAAACTGGCCAGCATGAGACGCTTGTCAGAAGCCTACCAGCGTGAGATGGATCGCGCTATGGGCGGCTCGCCGGATCCGACTGGGCCTAGCCGCCTTGGCGCGGTCCAGCAACGCGGCGTTGCCATCGCGAACCTGTTCGGGGAAAATCGCCCCGCATATGCCACGCCTGCGGAAAACATCCGAGCCGCCCAGGAGAAGGCTGATGAGCTGGACAATTTCGAGGGCGAAGAGCGTCGCCTGATGACGGAGCGCGTCCAGCGACTCCTCGACGCGGCTGCCAAGCAGAACGAGGCCGGCTGCTGCACTGATGCGCCGCAATGGTAGAACGACGACCCGCCTCCCCGCCGAGACCAAGGCGCGACGTCTCGGACGCCGACTGCCAGCCATAGTCGGACTCACATCACCATCGAGCACGATCAAGACGGCCGCCCAAGAGCAGTGGAGCGGCGGGACGACTGTCCGCCTCCCCCTCCTCGCAAAGAAAGGCGAGTCTCCCTGCCGCCAGTTGACCATCCGACTCTCGGCGACTGCCTTGGACGCCGAGAGGGAGTCGGAGAAAACGACGCCCGCCACCGGATCGACCGACTTCACCGATCCCTGGCGCTGGAAGAAGAAGACGAGTTGGGCCCGCCGTGTTTCGGCCCCCGCATCCGAGACAAGCCCTTTTCCAGAGGGTTCACGCTCCCAAGAGATACGCCCAAATACACCAGCTCTGTGAAGCCAGAGGATTGGCTAGTTGACTACTCCACGGCCGTCAGTATAGCGAACGGCAACAAGCGAGTTGCCGTGAAGTATGTCCCACTCATGCTCCAGGGTACGGCCTGGATGTGGCTGAACAGCTTGAAGCCCCGCAACATCAATGGCTGGGTCGACTTCACCGACGCTTTCGTCCTCAACTTCACAAGCACATACAAGCGACCTCCCAAGCCGTGCCAGCTTTCGCTGTGTGTGCAAGGCCCCAACAAGTCGACCCACGACTACCTCACGCGTTGGGCCGAGCTTCGGAACTCCTGCGAGGGCGTGCACGAGGTGCAGGCTATCGAGTACTTCACCGCCGAGTGCAGAGAAGGCACCCTCCTCAAGTACAAGCTTCTCTGCGACGAGCCAGAAACCCTCGACGAGCTGCTAATCATAGCAGACAAGTATCCCACAGCCGACTCCTCCATGAAGGCAGAGCTTCAAGTTAGTGCGACTGGCAAAGTGGCCCCTCAGGCTCCTAGAACTCCGGCCGGAGACACCGGTCGGCGACATCAGCAGAGCGACCACAAGAGCAAGGCCCCACAGCCGGCTTCCAGTAGCCGACAGGTGGCGACGGTCGAAGACCAGCAGCCAGAAGGGCAGCCTCCGCCGAAACAACAAAAGGGCGGCAAGCCCAACTGGTTGCCGGCTTTCTTATACGAGCAGACTCTGGATGTTCCTTCCAAGTTCCACAGTGGCACGAAGCCGTCCAACCACACCACCCGGAAGTGCCACTGGCTCACCAGAATCGCCAAGGGAGACGGCCTCCTACCCCCCCGCCGGCTGGGTAGCAGCCTCCTCCTCCGCCTCAGCAGCCGGCTATCAGGCCAGTCGGCGCGGTACAAGACGAGTTCCCAGAAGAGCACGAAGCCTATGTGGTGTTCACCAGTGTGGTTGATGATCGACGCAGTAGGCGGCTGCGGCAGCAAGAGGTGAATGTAGTAGCATCAGAGGCACTGGAGTTCGTGCACTGGTCCAAGAAACCTATCAGCAGGAGCAGACCTGATCTCCCAGAGGTGATGCCGAGTCCGGGCTCCTACGCCTTGGTCTTGGATGCCACCTTTGCCACAGATAGACGAGCGGCTCGTTTCTCACGAGTTATGATAGACGGAGGCAGTAGCATCAACATCCTGTACATGGACACCATGGAGAAGTTAGGAATCAAGCAAAGACAGCTTCAGAGTAGCCGGACTATATTCCATGGCATAGTTCCAGGCCTTTCCTGCTCACCCATCGGCAAGATCCTGATAGATGTCCTCTTCGGAGACAAAGATCACTTCCGCCGAGAGCCAGTTTGGTTTAAAGTGGTGAACCTTGAGAACCCGTACCATGCGTTGCTTGGCCGACCTGCTTTGGCCAAGTTCATGGCGGTTCCCCACTACGCTTACCTCAAGATGAAGATGCTGAGTTCCAAGGGGATTCTGACCATAGCCGGCGACTACGGAAAGTCGTCCGCCTGTGCGGCTGAAAGCAGTCGGCTGGCCGAGTCCTTGGTAATCGCAGCTGAGAAGCGGCTCCTTGATCGGGTTATGGCGATGGCCGACAAGCAGTCGGAGATGTCGCCCAACCCCAAGGAGTCGAAGGCTGAGGGGTCGTTCAAGCCGGCCAAAGAGACAAAGAAGATACCCTTGGACCCGGAGCACCCGGAGAGGTACGCTGTCGTAGGTGCGAACCTCGATAGCAAATAGGAAGGCGAGCTTGTCGATTTCCTCCGTGAGAATTGGGACATCTTCACATGGTCCCCTAAAGACATGCCAGGTGTACCGACGGAATTCGCCGAGCACAAGTTACATGTCCGATCTGATGTCAAGCCAGTCAGGCAGCCCTTGCGCCGCCTGTCAGAAGAAAAGAGAAGAGTTGTTGGAGAAGAGATAGCCCGACTCCTAGCAGCCGGTTTCATTATGGAAGTATTCCTTCCAGAATGGCTAGCCAACCCGGTCCTGGTGCTGAAGAAGAACAAGCAGTGGCGAATGCGTATTGACTATACTAGCCTCAACAAAGCGTGCCCCAAGGACCCGTTCGCTTTGCCAAGAATTGATCAGGTGATAGACTCCACAGCTGGATGCGAGCTGTTGAGCTTCTTAGATGCATATTCAGGATATCACCAGATCAAGCTGAACCCGGATGACAGACTGAAGACCGCCTTCATCACCCCGTTTGGAGCCTTCTGCTACCTGACCATGATGTTTGGCTTGAGGAATGCCGGCGCCACCTTTCAGCGTTGCATGCAGAAGTGCCTCCTCAAGCAACTCGGGAGAAACGCCCACGTTTACGTGGACGATGTGGTGGTAAAGACGGAAAAGCGTGGAACACTGCTAGAAGACCTCAAGGAGACCTTTGAGAACCTGCGCCGATTTCAGATCAAGCTCAACCCTGAGAAGTGCGTCTTCGGAGTACCAGCCGGCCAGCTCCTTGGCTTCTTGGTCTCTGAACGCGGCATAGAGTGCAACCCTGTGAAGATCAAGGCCATTGAGAGGATGGAATTACCCAGCCGACTGCTGGACGTGCAAAAATTCACTGGCTGCTTAGCGTCCATTAGCCGGTTCATCAGTCGGCTGGGCGAGAAAGCTCTCCCCTTGTACCAGCTCATGAAGAAGACCACTTTTTTCAAGTGGAACCACAAGGCGGACGAAGCTTTTTCCCAGTTGAAGAAGGTATTAACTACTCCACCTGTTTTGGCGGCTCCAACTACTTAGGAGCCCATGCTCCTATACATCGCCGCCACCAGCCGGGTAGTCAGAACAGTCATCGTGGTGGAACGCAAGGAGGAAGGCAAAGCTCTACCTGTCCAGAGACCGGTATATTACCTGAGCGAAGTGTTGCCAACCTCCAAGCAGAACTACCCCACTACCAGAAGAGGTGCTACGGCATGCACTTTGCCGCCAAGAAGTTGAAGCCTTACTTTCAAGAGCATCCAATCACTGTGGTCTGCACAGCCCCACTAGCAGAGATCATCGGAAGTCGAGATGCTTCTGGCCGACTTGCCAAATGGGCCATAGAGCTAGCTCCCTACACCATCTACTACCAGCCTCGCACCGCCTTCAAGTTGCAAGCACTGGCCGACTTCCTTGTAGACTGGCCAAGACCCAATACCTGCCACCAGCACCCGACTCCACCCATTGACGGATGCATTTCGACGGCTCCAAGATGCGCACCAGCCTGGGAGTCGGCGTTGTCCTCACCTCTCCAAAAGGCGACAGGCTCAAATATGCGCTGCAAATCCATTTTGCCGCCTCCAACAACGTCGTCGAATATGAGGCGCTCATTCACGGGCTCCGGCTTGCCAAAGAACTCGGCAGTCGCCGGATCCTGTGTTATGGCGACTCCGACTTGGTGGTCCAGCAGTCGTCTGGCGACTGGGACGCCAAAGATGCAAACATGGTGAGCTACTGCTTCCTCGTACAACAACTCAGTGGATATTTAGAGGGGTGCAAGTTCCTCCATGTGCCGAGAAACGATAATAACCAAGCAGACACCCTGGCACGAATCGGCTCCACCCATCAAGCAATACCATCCGGCGTCGCCCTTCAGCGTCTCCTCAAGCCGTCCGTCAAGCCCTCACCAGAATCAGACTCCATCTTTGTGCCGGCTCCTCCTGAAGAAGTCGGATCCGACTCCAAAGCTCAAGCAGATGGCACGAGAAGTTTGGCAGACAGCCCCAGAATAGCCACAGTCGAAGCCGGCCCGGGGACTCCAGAACCCGGCCCGGGGACTGCGGCGGCCAGCCCATAGACTCCAGAAGTCGGCCCGGGGGACGCGCCAGTCGGCCCGGGGACTTCATCAATCCAGCAAGCGGTTGCTGACTCCAGCCCACCACCTCCCAGCCCAGCCGCCCTCATCCAAGTCGTAGTTCTGGCAGTTGAAGAAATAGCAGCACCCTCATGGGCCCAGTCCATCCTCAAATTCTTGGTGAACAAAGAGCTGCCAACCGACGAGATCTTAGCTCGGCAAGTACAACGCCGAGCAGCAGCCTAAACCATAGTCAACAGAGAGCTGGTCAGGCGCAGCATCACTGGTGCCTACCAGTGCTGCGTAGAGCCAGAGCAAGGCCAGGCAATTCTAAAAGACATCCATCAAGGCAAGTGCGGCCATCATCCTGCTTCAAGAGCACTCGTCGCCAAAGCCTTTCGACACGGTTTCTTCTGGCCGACTGCCTTAGAAGAGGCCAAGGAATTGGTCCAAAAATGCAAGGGGTGCCAGAAGTTCCGCTCCAAGCCACATCAGCCAGCTTCTGCACTCAAGACCATCCCCATCGCCTGGCCCTTTGCAGTTTGGGGCCTGGACATGGTGGACCGTTCAAGACGGCGCGGGGTGGCTTAACTCACTTACTTGTCGCAGTGGACAAGTTCACCAAGTGGATAGAAGCAAAGCCCATCAAGAAATTGAATGGTCCGACTGCCGTGACCTTCATCTCCGACATCACAATTCGGTACGGCATACCTCACAACATCATCACCGACAACGGCACAAATTTTTCCAAAGGTGCCTTGGCCCGTTTCTGCGCAACACAGGGCATCCGACTAGACTTAGCGTCTGTTGCCCATCCGCAGTCAAACGGCCAAGTGGAGTGAGCAAACGGCCTCATCCTGTCTGGCATCAAGCCTCGGCTGGTCGAGCCTCTGGAGCGTTCGGCCGGCTGTTGGCTTGACGAGTTGCCAGCCGTCCTCTGGAGTCTGCGCACGACTCCAAACAATTCGACCGGCTTCACGCCCTTCTTCCTCATCTATGGTGCTGAAGCCGTCATCCCAACGGACATAGAGTTCGACTCCCCGCGAGTCACCATGTACACCAAGGGGGAAGCAGAAGAAGCACGCCAGGACGGCGTCGATCTGCTGGAAGAGGGCCGGCCGTTGGCACTCAGCCGGTCCAGCATCTACCAGCAGAGCCTGCGCCCATACTACAACAGGAAGGCCAGGCCGAGATCTTTCTAAGAGGGCGACCTTGTGCTCCGACTGATCCAACGAACAGCCGGCCAACACAAGCTATCAGCGCCTTGGAAAGGCCCTTTCATCATCAGCAAAGTGTTGGGCAATGACTCCTACTACCTGATCGACGCTCAGAAGCCCCGAGCACGCAAGAGGGATGACTCCGGCAAAGAGACGGAGCGGCCATGGAATGCAAATCTCCTCCGAATATTTTACAGTTGATGTAGTATGTACCACGCTACCTTTTGTATTAAAGTACCAAGACATGGGCCCCCCAAGACGAGCTCGGGGACTGCCCTCTTTTATCTATATGATAAGAATTATGCCTACAAGTATGTTACTCTTTGTTATGCCGCTTGGCACCGGGTTCGACTAGTCGGCCCGGGGACTTGCCGCCTTGCACTATGAAATGCTTCCTGCAGCCGGACAAGTAGTGTGTGGCGCCTAAGCCATCTCCTGTCAGAAGCCGCAGCTCGCAGAGCGACTGTCCGGTGGGCAGGAGTAAGGTAGAATGGGCGTTCGCATGAAAAATGGCTAATGACTCAAAGCATAAACATAGCTTAAGCCAGCTTCCAGCCTTTTTTCGCAAACCGACTATTGAGCAATCGGCTCGCCACCTTCTATTCAACTTGCTAAAAAACTCTAAAACGGCTAAGTACTTGCCTTCCCAAAAGTTGCCAAGCATTTGATCCAGCGGCAGTCCGCAGAGTGGCTGTCCGACTGGCAAGACGGCAACTAAGGGAAGGCGGCAAAGGGAAAAGCAAAAGGAGCAATGAGCAAGAAAAGATAGAATTCGGATAAGTATTTACATAACATAGGCCCTTGACCGAATCTTCAAGCAGAAGTTCAAAATACACCCCGCGGGTGGAATTGTGCGAATTAACAAGTTCTTCGAAGACTACTAAAACAGATAAAATGAAGACCAGGCGGCAGCCTAGGAAGCGGTAGACGGGTTCGGAGGGTCGACGAGACGGCGGTGTCAGGTGTTGGGGCGGCCGGCTGGGCAGTCTCGGCTTGATCACCTCCGGCGGCAGCCAGCTCGGTCGGGCACGGCTCGTTGCTGGAGGCGTGGTCGAGCTGAGGCTGGCCGTCCGCTCCATCTTCTGGTGCCCCCGTCTCGCCTCCGTCCTCCTCCTCGCCTTCCTCCTCGATGCTGGAGCCGATCACCTCCGCCGAGTCCTTGTCATAGTTCGGGTTCATCCCGAACCACTCTGGCGGCGCTGCCCCGCCGTCTTCAGCCCGCTCAGGGAGGAAGATGCTGGTATCTGTGTACTCGGCGATCGCCGCCGCACGCGTCTTCCACAGCTACCAGCTCCGCCTGGGCCTCTGACCGGAAGGTGGCTATCGGGTCTAGGTCCAGCCCCGGGTACCACGGCATGACGAATTCCAAGGCTCGGCGCGCCCCAGCCCGAGCCGAGGAACCCTTCCAGGCCTCAAGACGACCAGCCGCGACCTCCAGCCAGTCGGCAGTCCGACTGGAAGGGCATGCAGCCTGCATGTCCGGCCACAGGGCAACAATCGCCTGGGCGCCGACATGTTGAAGCCGGCGCAACATCCGATGGGCCGGCCGCAGACGAGCCTCGATGCTCAGAATCTGCTCATCATGGGTCCGGGGGGCGTTGGCGGTGACCTCCGCGCCAGTTGCCCTCCGCCCTCGCGATCAGCATAAATGGCTTGATTGGCGGCCTGCGAGTGGCCGGGGAAGAAGTCTGCCAAGACGAAAAGAATGAAGAAGCAAGTCAAAAAATTAGGAGTCGGCCCGATCCATAGTCGGCAGCTCAAAGAAAGAAAATAAAGAAACTCACCGTCGACGATGTCCTCAATCTCTTGGAAGCTGGAGGTCAGCAATGCCTCCTTGTCAGTCCAGGAGGAGCGCTCGCTTGCGAACTTGGCCAGGAGGGCGGTCTCCTTCTCTTCCGCCTCCTTCTGCGCCTTCTTAAGCAGCTCTTTCTGCTCTGCCAACTGTGCGGCCAGCAGGTCGCGCTCTGCGGCGAGCTTGCTGCACTCCTCCGCCTTGGCGCGCAACGCGGTATTGGCCTCGCCCAGCTGCTGCTGAAGAGTGGCGTTGGCCTCTGACGAGAAAGGAAGAAAGAAGGCGTTAAGTCACCAACAAAGAAGGTCACCGGGGAGTTCCGGCCCGACTGCTCAGCAGTCGGCCCGAATCTCGAGGACTACAGCCCGCAGGTGCGCCAGCGCGCCCCCGTAGAGAAGAAAGAGGACTCACTCCGGCTCTCTGACAACTCGGCGGTCCGCTTGCCCAGCTCTTCGACATTGCGGTTGAAGGAGGTGACACGGAGGTTGTGATAATCCTGTAACAAGCATTTCATACAAAAGATAGTACTCGGAACTCAAAATTAGAAGTTCCGAGCTGCCTGCTCAGCAGCCGGCTCGAAACTCGGGGACTATACCCAGTGGGTGCGCTAGCACGCCCCCACAGAGAGGAACAACAAAACAAAGACAAAGAAAAAAACGTACCCGGATGGCTACCCACGACGCCAGGTGCGCCTTGGTGCAGCTCTGGATAGCGTCGCCCTTAGCTCGCAGCTTTGCCTGGACGTCCAGAAGCGCCTGGTTCAGCGGGCCTGTGCCGCCTCCTCGCACCCACCCAATGGGCGCGGCGCTCGTCGCCTCGGCGTGTGGGACTGTCGAGCTAGCGGCGTCGGTCTCCAAGGGGCGTGGCGCTGAAGTCGCCTTCTCAAGGCGGCGGCACGCTGGCGAGCCGACTTGAAGGAGTAGCTTCGCCACGGCCTCGTCTTTAGTCGGCGGTACCGGCGGGTCCGCCGGTTGTTTGCCTTGCGCCCTCCCAGACGGCGGCGGAGGTGGCGGTGGCGGCACGACCGCGTCTGGCATGGATGCATCACTGCCTTCCCTCTCCGTGATCGGGAACACACCGCAGGCTTCGCCTGACTGTGCCAAGAACTCGGGAGGCGGCAGCGCAGAGTTCAGGGGAGGGGGGGGGGACGAACACCGTCGATCGTCCGTGCGCGGCTTCCTCAGCCTGCCGCCTTGCCGCGACGGCGGCCTCGGCCTCATCCTGCCTTTTCTGGGCGGAGGCCTCCGCCTTCTCGGCCGCCGCCTTCTCCAGGCGGGCGGCTTCTTCCTCGTCGCGCTTCTCTTGCGCGTACCGATCCGTCGCCTCCCGGAGGTCGGCGGCAGGGTCAATCCGCGGGTGGTGGCAGACGTCTCCGCCGACCCCGTGACGGAGGCGGCGGCAACCCTCTCAAGAATGAGGGGAGCCCTGGAGCAAGGGAAACATGTAAAAAACTCAGACAAGATCAACAAAGAGAAAATAAAGACAAAGGGCGGAGGCACTCACGCGGAGACCAGTGGCGGCTTCTTCACTTCCTTACGGAAGCGGTTGGCTTTCGCGACCGCCTCTTCCCGCTTGGTTGCAGCGGCCGCTCCCTTGAATTTCTTCGACCGGACGCCAAGCAAACTCGGCCCGGCCCGGCGCTTCTTCGCGCCGCCTTGAGCATCCAAGACGGCGGAGGAGCTCGCGCCTGGCTGGCCAACCTTTGGCTGGGGGCGCGGGGCGACTTCTTCTTTAGCGTCATCATCAGGCCAGTCGGCAAAGGTGGCCGTGGGCTTGGAGCCTCCTGCCTCTCCTCCTCCTCCCTCGGCGTCGGCCTCCATCGCTGCAACCCCCAAATCAGGGTCGTCGACGTCGCTCTCTGCCCGGTCGGGGAAAAATTGGTGGGGCAGCCCCGTGGTGCCGGCCGAAGGCGGGATGAGGGGGTTCTGATTCAAAAAATTAAAGGTCAGACTTGACAAGTCGGACTTGGCAACAAAAGAGACAGAAGAAGAAGAGAGACGACTTACCACAGGCAAGGGGTTGGCGCGCGAGTACGGCTCCTTGCCGAACTGCCAATCCGCCGAGAGACCGCAGTTTGCAATGTAGTTCACCGTGTTCGCTACCTCTGCGTGAGGCATGTCCTTGGAGCACATCCGATTCGGGTCCCGATGACCGCTCATCTGGCAGATCAGGTGAGGTCGGCCTTGGAGCGGGAGTACTCGGCGCGCCACGAAGGCGGCCAGCAAGTCGGCCCCGGTCAATCCCTCCGACTGCGTCAGCACTCGGAGTTGTGCGAGGGCGGCGGCACCCGCAGGAGACAGCGTCCTAGCGCGGTATGACTAACTGGGGAGCCTCCCAGCCGGCGCGCCGGCTTCATAAGCTGGCAGGTTGACCCAGTCGCCTTCTGGGGTGACGTTCTTCACATAAAGTAGGACCGCTGCCACATCTTCACCGACTTGATCAACGCGATGGTGGGAAACGGATTGTCGGTCCCCTATCTCCGCATCGCGATGAACGCGCCGCATTGAGCCGGCACGCCGGCGACGTGTGTGCCAAGTTTGGACTGGAAGAACTCCCCCAGAGCTTGACGGTGGGGAGAACGTCGAGGAAGCCTTCGCATAGGGTGGCGAAGGCAGACATCAGCACCACCGTGTTCGGAGTAAGGTGGTGCGGTTGGAGCCCGTGGAACTCCAAGAAGGAGCGGAAGAAGGCGCTCGCCGGCATCCCCAGACCATGCATGCAATACAAGCGGAAGATGACCCGCTCGCCTTCCTCCGGCGCCGGCGGTATTTCCCCCTCCAGCGCGAGGCGGGCCTGCACTAAGCTCCTGCCGGGCAGCCGCCGCGTCTTATTGAGGAACTCGATGTCGTCGTTGTCAACCTCGGAGCCGTCCCACACTTCGGAGCGCACAACGGGAGGTGCGGTGGCGGAAGAGGAGCTCATCGTTGCGGGCGCGGTGTGGTTCAGAGCAACGGCGACGAGAAGAAGAAGAAGAAGCAAGAAGGAGCGAAAGGAAGAAGGGAGGCTGGGCGCGCGTGCTTCGCCGGCCCCTCCACGCCTACTTATAGGCTCATGGGCTGAGAAGCCGAGGAGGCAGTCATGGGATTTACTGCGCCCAGGACCCGACGACTCCCACGATTTATCGCACGAAGTTACCGCGTGCAGTTACTGCGCGGGAACCCCAACCGTTCGCACGGCCGCAACGGATCCGTTCGCGCGCCGAGGTGTGGTAGTGGCGGGCCCGGCCTGTAGGCCTGTCCCGTCGCGCGCGTGGGTGGGCAGGCTAGCTCAGCCATGTAGCGCCGAGTGACGGGCCCGCAACGGGCGGCGACCCAGAACCTTATCAAGCACGCCGCCTGGATGCCGCCTCGACGTTCAAACTTTTCAAGAGGAAGACGGCTTGAGCAAGTTCGGCTCCCGATAGTCGGCTTGAGGGAAGACGGTGGGCAAAACCCAGATTCAACCACCGGAGGGCAGAAACTATTGAGGCTCCTCGACGTGTCAAACTCGGTGCCTCACCAGCTTCGGGGACTACTGTCGGAGTAATGGGCCACATGTAGGCTAACCCGACCCCTGAACCTTTCAAGGCATCAGGGCGGGCTGCGCCCCTCAAGACCCCAGGGCGAAGAGCCGCCTTCTCGGAGTTGGCCGCAAGGTAGCCGACTGCCCACACCCGGCCGAGTGCCAGCGACGACTTCAGGATAATCCGACTCCTGGCTGGCGACTTCAGAGAAGCCGGCCATGGGGAGTCGGACCGCGACACCAACAGACCCCATGCCCTCATAAAGAGGGACGGGGCGGGGAGTGGCCACAGTAAGGTCCACTCCCGCCCCTTTCCAAGGGCAGGCGTGGCCACAGTGCATCGTACCCACGGAGATTTCCGTCCGGCACAGCACTGTTGCCATGCCGGCCCTGATGTCAGCCCAGTGGGCGGAGCCCTGTACCCACGACGGCCTGCCGGTATGACCCAGGGACGATGGGCCCCGCCGGTCAGCGGGGACACAGAAGACGACAAGAGCGCCCCGAGTCAGACCCATTGGGAATCGGCCCCCGAGTCGGCCAACCCCTCCCGCGGGCCCCACGCGCCATTAACCAGACACGACGTGGAGTGGCCACGGTGATCGCCCGCCAGGCGGCGGGGCTGTTGCCACGATCCCATGACCAAGCCCGCGTCATTAGAAGCACGGCTACAGTAATCCGCAGCCGGCAAGACCTGCCCGCGGCGGACACGGCTTGTCGGCTCCGTACTGGGCCAGTCGGTGGGGCCCACCAGTCGGCGGGCCTCAACAGTCGGCGGAGAAGACGGCGGCCAGAGAGACAGACGGCTGGGTCCCGCGCCCAACCAGATTACCATTGTACCCCTAGGGGGTAGGCCTATATAAACCCCCAGGGCACCATGCAAAGGGTTCGAATCCATAAGCACTAGACCAGACCATAGAGGAAAGACAGAGCTAGCCTTGCCTCGTCCTACCTCCAAGAAACAGCTCAAGGAGCAACCTTGTACACACTTTGCCATAGTGATCATGCGGAGACCCCGCACAGCAGCAGTAGGGGTGTTATCTCCACGGAGAGCCCTGAAGCTGGGTAAGATTCGCTGGCGTGCATGCCTTCGCCTTATCCCGTTTCTAGGCACCGGTGATGTTCTACTCGCTCCCACCATGATAAGCCATCCTTTGGCATATGTCGCACTCAACCCCCGACAGGCTATGTTGAAACCAACGAAGTCGTACATAATGGTTCATCGTCTTTATCAATGACGGGGAAATATCTTGAATGTTGTGCAAAGAAAACAGACAGACAACACAATAAGTTCTGCTAGCACATTAAGTTGACGTAGAACCCTTTCTAAAAAAAGTTCAGGTACACAATTAGAACAGGTCACAATCAAATGTATTGGCATATCCGTGCTTCACACCCATAGCTCGGATTTAACTAGTATCTAACAAGATTCAGTTGTTACCTCAAATTAGAGCACATCCGGGCAGCCAACCCCGCCTCTTCTCCCAAAGAAGCAGTGGCTTCCGCCGCGCGATGGAGTAGGCACTGTGCCATCTATCGTTTCGAGCAACACGAGGAAAGTCTGATGTTGACTCCTGTAATGGACGTCGTCGATGGACCCTGGCACCAGCGGTGGCGGCAGGACTTCAATTGATGGATTGACCTCTTCTTCGACATGCACAAACACTCGATACAGGTACATCCCTAATGTGGTCCGCGGCGGCCTTGGTGGCGATGAATAGTACAACCCCGGTTCCTGCACCGGTATCTCAACACCAATCACCTTCAGTATGGTGGACGGCTTCTTCATCCATGCCATAACCGTCAGAGCCCAGCTGTCTGGAGGAACAAACATACTTACGAGCTCACCTCCAAGGTCGTTGATAAGCTCGTTCATGGACTCGCTGTTCCAAGCACACCGAGGCATGCCGTGGAAGGTAAGCTTTGTTAAAAACTCAATCTCAGAGGGCACCGAGCCCCATCCTAGGTGCCATCGATCAAAGCTCACCAGCGCACCATCGCAGAACAAACGCCGGGAAGATTCAAACACACGATTGTAGTCGAAAGTTGTCCGGAACATGACGAAGAAATCAGCCGGTGGTGGACAGACTTCGATGAGCAAGTCACTTATTTGGATGTCGTGCGCAATGCCAAGAGCTTTGACAAGGTCATCCGGCGAGATGGGAGGCCGATTACCGTTGATGGTTACCATCAGCACTTTACCGGCAAACTGGTCGTCAAGCGCCGCCATGCCACTATTGAGCAACAGCACGCAATGACCGAAGGCAAGACGGACCTCAGGATCTCCGGCTCGGAGATCCACGTTGACCGGCGACATGATAGTGCGCTTGAGTACAGGGAGTATAGGAGGGGGATTTGGGGGAACTGGAGTAGGAATCGAGATTCCAGAGGTGGGGGAGCGGTGGGAGACTTGGGATGAAAAGGTAGCATGAATTTCGAGCACGCGCCAATATGCTCTCGGCGCGCAAGCGCACGAAAACACCGGTGGCGCCCACATGTCGGCCTAAGAGTCCTTATTCTTTCTTTTTTGGAGAGCCCGGCCTTTTTTTCCATGATCTTTTGAGAGCCCGGCCTAAGAGTCATAATTGACTTGTTTGGCATTGCGTTACTACTCGGCCCATATTCAACGACACCTCACTGGCCCAAACAAGTGTACATCATCGAAAAGACACTAAGCTCAAATTATATAACTTGAAAAAAGGAGATATACTCTAAACACTGGAGAATGGTGATGTCCTCATTTAGCCCACCAGTAGTTCGAGACAATAAACAGTTCGAAACAACGATATATACAACATTCAAACACTGACTAGTGACTACTACTGACATAAACAGCAAGACATGATAGTTCATAAGAATTCTTGCTACACCACCAAAACACACCCATCTGCAGCGCTCAGACTCTCGTGATCTAGACGAGAATGACATTCTAAACAGAAGCAACTATTATATAGTAAGAGTGACAAAGACGAGGCTGACCAAATAACAAGGAATATGCATAACAAAAGAAAGAACTACCCATCCAGAATCAGCAGCAAGGACAACAAAGTCATTCGAAGAGATGATCCAACACCATCATAATTTGCAGCCCCACTTCAGCGACCAGTGATCCGGAGACACCAGTACTCCACCCTTTCGATGCAACAACCCAATTACCTATCAATCTGAAGACCCGAACCACATCACCGCCTGTTGTAATTGAGACATCCAAGGATAAAAGTTAATCCGGATGCCTTTGTCATTCTCACCTTCTTTTGGCTGCAGGCTGTATCGTTGACAATCAGGGGAGTTTGCTCCCGAACTCCTAGGTCTCACCGTGTAGACACAATTTTCCATAGCAAACATAGCTTCTCTACCATCAAGGTCCTTGCCAACGGTGATCTCCTGGTTAGTCGGATAATTGAGTCCGAGAAACAGAGAGTGTGAACCAAGGTTGTTTACCCGCCTCCAACTAAAAAATCCTAAAGGCCCCAACAAGTTGGTATCCTTCTCATAGACGTAACAGCCACTGTCCGGATACTCACATATTACACGGTGCTTGTATACAGTGGGGTTTTTGCAATATAACTTTTCCGGCTCATGTGTCCGAATGATCATCAGTGTGTTGCTGTCGTCTGATCGAGCGAGGAACCAGTTGTGCTTCCTTGTTTTTGGCAAAGGTGGTGTGATTACAAAGGGCAGTAACTATAGGGACACTGCATCATATCAAAAAGGACATGCATTGTTAATGTAAGATCAGCATTGTTCAGAGTATCAGTAGGATAATGCAAGAAACAACATTGATATGTCCCTTGTTGGAACTGGGAGGAAAATACAGCGAAATGTATACTGGGTTCGAAAATATGGAAGTGCCATTCATGGTTATACTCATGTTATCTCGCAATCGATTCTTCACAGGAAACTACCATGTTATGTAATCATGTTCTGTCCTCACAAACAAATTCTTCAAGGTAACTAACAGACCATGCACTGTTATATACTCGTGTTCTGTGGGCAAATTTTTTGTGAGGATATTATTCTAGCGATTGATTGTTGAAGGGCGAATATAGGTATGTACACATGGTAAGCATTGCAGGATTTCACTATTCCAAATATAGAGTTCTCCATATGCACATTTACTTCCCTAATTTATGGTTAGATGAAACCAACAATGTGGTGCATGTTTCTACATCATGAAAATGGGGTAACTAACATGGCCATTGATACACACTCATATTTAGTAGTAGTATATAGATTACTGTAAAATAGGATAATATCCATATATTCCTAACCGTTTGATTATTCAGGGTACAAATTGGCTGTAATGACATGGTCACAATCGCATGAATTAACTCATTCCAAATATAGCTGATTTACGACGTCTCAAATACATTGCCATAGTTCTACTCAAATTCTGCTCAAACAGAGATATGCCAATCATCACAAAATGTTCAAACAGTGTCATGGCGTCATCATTAACATGAGAGGAAACAACTTACACGCGCCGTCCCAGCAATACGTGGTGCCATCTGCTTTGTCGATCGCGTAGATGATGCCATTGTGTTCAATACCATCACAGAAGTGTGTATCAGCTTTGACGATGATCCACTGCGAGCCGAGTTGTCTCCAGCTAAATAAGGCACCGGCGTAAAGATAGGCGAGTCCGCGGTCGAACAAGGCAATTAGCTTGAAGTCTGCGTAATTCGCATGTCGTGTGGGCACTTGGCAGATTACAAAATTCTGAAAAACAAGGTCCGTCCAACTGACGTAGTAATCTAGATGACTTGGACCGCGATGGTAATACTCTATATAATCCAACGGAGGAAGGATAATCTCATGGGAGGTCTGGAAGTTCATGAGCACCAACTTTTTATCGTATTCTTTGAAGGCAGCCATCCAGTGGGAGGTCATGCCGACCCAGTACATACCTGCGAAGAAGTTTCAGGCGATGGTGATCGGATCGATGTCGAGGGAAATGATGTACGGCGACCCACTACATACCTGCAAAGAAGTTTCGGCTAATGGATATCGGATTGAAGTCGAGGGGCATCATGCACGCCTCCGTATCATGGTGAGCCAATCTCGCAAGACCAGATAGCAACAAGCAGGGTGTCTTGAAAAGCTTAGGCCTCGCTTCGATGATGGCCGTGTGCATGTCCCTCGAGCATGCATCCAGCCGCAGGGCGCTCAACATATCCATACAAGAACAATAGAGGTCGAGGATGTCACTGGGGAGATTGCTCCAATTGCGGCTCATATGGATGTTGCGCGGTTCGCGTTCAGCCATGGTGGAGTTTGGAAGGGGGCTTGATTTACGGGGGAGAAGGATGTCGGTGCTGGAGCGGATAGCGAGGGAATAGTGGCACTGGGGGAGGCGAGTGAGGCGATGGTACACGGGGGCACAGTGAGATGGAGGCTGAGAAGGAGATGGAGATGGAGTGGTGCTATGGGAGCGGAGAGGGAGACGAGGCCAGGCGCCAATGTGCTGTACAGCGGCGGTGACAGACTGCACTGTGCACAGGGTGAGGCTGACTTTGGTAACCCGAACATGCCGCCTGGACTAGTGTCAGGCACAGGGTGTTGTCACTTCACTGTGAGGACCGGATGAATAGTATTTTGACCATCAAGTGTACCACAGTTGTACTACTACTACTACTACTACTACTACTACTACTACTACTACTACTACTACTACTACTACTACTACTACTACTACTACTACTACTAGGTACATGAGTACTCCAGTATTGTATAGCGTAAATAGGTCTCCCATACTAGCATGCCTGTTCACTTCATCATTCAGGTATCATCCATATTGCGAGCAGAACCAAATTCTCGTGCATGCCCAATCAACGCTCTGCCACGATGCATGCAGTGGTCGTTCTGGTGCATCAAGGACGGCATGCAGATCGTTCCACACTTGAGAAGAGGAAAAATGGAAAGGTAGAACGCGGCAGCAGAGGAAGAGAACGCTGGCTAACGAGGCTGGGAGGGGATCGAGCAAGAAGTTAATGCTCCACGCCTAAAGGTTTTGGGAAAACCTGATTTTCTTAAGGTGACTTATACTCACCTAAACGGAGGGAGTATTGATTAACCCGAGAATGTTGTGTCTCCCACTCACGCGCTAAAAAAAACTACGACATATTTTTTTATCTGTTTGCATAGGTCCCACCTATCAGGAAGGATGTGCACGTACACGAACAGGTACGACTCATCAGTCTACCCGCATAGCACTTTCGTTTAGTCTACCTAGCCGTCTAATCAACTGCTTGCACGCCACTTCTCCATTTACTCCTTCTCCATCGGGAACCGATTCTCCTTGGCTTCTTCACCTCCCCTTCGTCTTCATTTGTGACCAAACCCCACTGCGTTCACATTGTTTTAACCTCTTTAAATAATCATCTACTACTTCAGTTAGACTGGCCATCTAATCCTAATTCTCCAAACCATAGCCCTCCGTTCCAGCGGTTCCAAATGGCGATAGAGATCGAGATGCAGGTTTTTAGCGTCCAACATGTCCTCGTCGAAGCTCGATGCGCATAGTTGCCACCGTCACCGTCACCCAAGGTTGTTCGGCAGTGGATCAACAATGTATCCAACTCCCTCGAAAAGGTAGAGTTGAGGGTCATCGGTCTCGACGCAGAGTACACGAAGCATGCCCCTGGGAAGATCCAACGCGCCGCCGTCCTTCGGCTGTGCCTCGAAGATGATGTTTTGTGTACCACATCATACACTCGCCCTCCATACCAGGTGAGCTTCACGATTTCTTGTCTCGGGAGGACGTATACTTCTGTGGGGCAGCCATCGAAGGGGACAAACAGAAGCTGGAGCCGTACAACCTGGATTTGAAAAGCATCGCTGACTACAAACCAAAATCGAAATTCCTGTAGAAGTTTGTGATAAACAGACACCATCCCTATTCGATGTGGCAAATTTTGTGCTCGGTACAAATCTTCAGAAGGGTGACGGGACGGTGGCATTAAGGTCGTCTGGATGGGAGAATTATCCCTTGACGTACGAGCGGATAAAATATGCTGCCCTCGATGCCCGTGTGAGTTTCGAGATAGCTGCAAGTCCAAAGAGCTTGTTGCGAAGCCGTCTCCCACAGGGAATGAGGAACAAGAAGAAAAAGAAGAAGAAGAAGAAGAAGAAGAAGAAGAAGAAGAAGAAGAAGAAGAAGAAGAAGGAAGAAGAAGAAGAAAGAAGAAGAAGAAGAAGAAGAAGAGAGAAGAAGAAGAAGAAGAAGAAGAAGAAGAAGAAGAAGAAGAAGAAGAAGAAGAAGAAGAAGAAGAAGAAGAAGAAGAAGAAGAAGAAGAAGAAGAAGAAGAAGAAGAAGAAGAAGAAGAAGAAGAAGAAGAAGAAGAAGAAGAAGAAGAAGAAGAAGAAGAAGAAGAAGAAGAAGAAGAAGAAGAAGAAGAAGAAGAAGAAGAAGGAAGAAGAAGAAGAAGAAGAAAGAAGAAGAAGAAGAAGAAGAAGAAGAAGAAGAAGAAGAAGAAGAAGAAGAAGAAGAAGAAGAAGAAGAAGAAGAAAGAAGAAGAAGAAGAAGAAGAAGAAGAAGAAGAAGAAGAAAGAAGAAGAAGAAGAAGAAGAGAAGAAGAAGAAGAGAAGAAGAAGAAGAAGAAGAAGAAGAAGAAGAAGGAAGAAGAAGAAGAAGAAGAAGAAGAAGAAGAAGAAGAAGAAGAAGAAGAAGAAGAAGAAGAAGAAGAAGAAGAAGAAGAAGGAAGAAGAAAGAGAAGAAGAAAGAAAAAGAAGAAGAAGAAGAAGAGAAGAAGAAGAAGAAGAAGAAGAAGAGAAGAAGAAGAAGAAGAAGAAGAAAAGAAGAAGAAGAAGAAGAAGAAGAAGAAAGAAGAAGAAGAAGAAGAAGAAGAAGAAGAAGAAGAAGAAGAAGAAGAAGAAGAAGAAGAAGAAGAAGAAGAAGAAGAAGAAGAAGAAGAAGAAGAAGAAAAAGAAGAAGAAGAAGAAGAAGAAGAGAAGAAGAAGAAGAAGAAGAGAAGAAGAAGAAGAAGAAGAAGAAGAAGAAGAAGAAGAAGAAGAAGAAGAAGAAGAAGAAGAAGAAGAAGAAGAAGAAGAAGAAGAAGAAGAAGAAGAAGAAGAAGAAGAAGAAGAAGAAGAAGAAGAAGAAGAAGAAGAAGAAGAAGAAGAAGAAGAAGAAGAAGAAGAAGAGAAGAAGAAGAAGAAGAAGAAGAAGAAGAAAAGAAGAAGAAGAAGAAGAAGAAGAAGAAGAAGAAGAAGAAGAAGAAGAGAAAGAAGAAGAAGAAGAAGAAAAGAAGAAGAAGAAGAGAAGAAGAAGAAGAACAAGAAGAAGAACAAGAAGAAGAAGAGGCTGCACAGCAGGAGGGCATTATGGATGGATGAACTATTTCCTCTCTTGTAAAAAAAGTATTCCCTCTCGGTGTATATTGATATAGATGGACTATTTCGATGGTGTGCATGTCTTTGGAACAGAGTAGTAGCATGGGTCCGCTTGACTATAAGGAACTATTTATCTGCATATATAGCTTTCGCTGCTACTCCTTCCAGCGATCGGTATGCAGTGCATGTGTCCGTAGACAAGACAGTTTGTCCATGGAAGTTCCAACTACGGCGACCATCACGTTTCATCTTGCGATTCCCACGACGCCTCTCCAACCCACGGCACCACAGCCCCCGACATGCGCCTCACCCCTCTCGGCCACACCGCCCCTCTGCCTTTGTGTGCATGACATGTTGGCCACCTAAAATGCGGCGAGCATCAAGTTTCTACCACAGCCACCCGCGATTCCCACGACGCCACTCGAACCCATGAAACCACACGTCCCCCGACCTGCGGCTCACCCCTCTTCGCCCCACTGCCCCTCTGCCTACGGGAGCATTACATGTGGACCAGTCACCTATAGGGTCCCCTTGTTATTGACTCAAAGGTAGGTGTAGGAAGGCGCTAAAGCTCAGTCCGACGGCCCTAAGAGGGAAATGTAACTCCTGCGCCAGGGCTTGTGGTGCTCCCGCAGCACGAGCTCGTGCCAAACTCGAGATTTGTTTCTTTACTATACATGCACGCAACAATTTAATGGACATTGTAATCTCAACATGTGTTGGGGAGCTCTAAATTTGAATTTGAAACTTATAAAACGAAAAGATTCAAAACAAATAAACTGGGAGAGAGGGAGTATATCGTAGGATGTGTCCCATACAAAATAAGTCCCCTGGTTTGTCACCGCGAAGATGCGGTTAGAAAGGAGCACAACGTCTTCCTACTCGTACGGCAACAAATCGGCCGCAGACAACATGGTCTGCCTTTGACCGCCATGTGCAAGGTTCGTGCTATCTTATTCAATCTCACCGTGGTTCCATTGTACCAATTCATGCGGTGGCCCGTTGCATGGCTGATCCCAATGTTGGACAAAGGTTCTACGGGAACGGTGTCATCATTGTAAATGTTGTGCAAATTGATGTTGGTACCCTCCCGTACATATGCAAGCCAATTTCCACTCGCACCGAGCCTAACATGTGAAACAGTGGGAAGGGGGAGAATTAGGAAATGGACACGGAAGTAGTCTTTAGAATGCATTTACTACATGATCAAACTCATCTTACCTGCTCATTGGAGGAAATCCGAGTGCCCCTCAACGTCGGCATCTCAAGGTGCGTCAACTTGCAACTACGGCCACGCCACGCTGGAGAGACCCCCAAGGAAACATCCTCGTGCGTTCCACGAAACATCAGGATGCATTTGTATGAGTAGTTTATCTTGTGAGAGAAAAGGATGAACAAGGGAATGCCTCTAGAGATAGAGATGGACACTACTACTACCAATGTGCTAGCCCGTGCGTTGCAATGGATCCAAAGTAGTAGAATAATACTTGTTCACGTGCTTGAAATATAAACACTCTAGTTTGATATACATGTGTCAGCAGACATGACAGCTTGTCCATGGAAGTTGAACCACGGCGACCGTCACGTTTCTTGTTTCTACCACTGCCACACCCACATGCGATTCCCACGACGCCGCTCCAACCCACGGCACGACATCACCCAACGTGGACATGGATCCTCTGACGTGGCTATCACTGCCTTGCCCTGCCTTTCCTTCGCTGGCAGGTGGGACCCACGTTTATGGGTCCCACATGTCAGTGACAGAATGGTAGGATTGTTCGCGTCAGCGGATCCTCATCCCCCGATGTGCCCCTCATCCCTCTCGGCCCCACCGCTCCTTGATGACCCACAAGTATAGGGGATCTATCGTAGTCCTTTCGATAAGTAAGAGTGTCGGTGTCAAAACCGGCGGATCTCGGGTAGGGGGTCCCGAACTGTGCGTCTAGGCCGGATGGTAACAGGAGACGAGGGACACAATGTTTTACCCAGGTTCGGGCCCTCTTGATGGAGGTAAAACCCTACGTCCTGCTTGATTATATTGATGATATGGGTAGTACAAGAGTAGATCTACCACGAGATCAAGGAGGCTAAACCCTAGAAGCTAGCCTATGGTATGATTGTTGTATGTTGGAGTTGTTGTCCTACGGACTAAAACCCTCCGGTTTATATAGACACCGAAGAGGGTTAGGGTTACACAAAGTCGGTTACAATGGTAGGAGATCCAAATATCCGCATCGCCAAGCTTGCCTTCCACGCCAAGGAAAGTCCCATCCGGACACGGGACGAAGTCTTCAATCTTGTATCTTCATAGTCCAGGAGTCCGGCTGAAGGTATAGTCCGGCTATCCGAACACCCCCTAATCCAGGACTCCCTCAGTAGCCCTGAACCAGGCTTCAATGATGAACGAGTCCGGCCCGCAGATTGTCTTTGGCATTGCAAGGCGGGTTCCTCCTCCAAGTTCTTCATAAAAGATTTGTAAACACCAAGAGTAGTGTCCGGCTCTGCAAAATAAGTTTCCACATATTGCCATAGAGAGAATAATATTAACACAAATCTAACCTGCTGACGTATTCCATAGCGTGACATCATACTACGGCCAAGCCTTTATTCGAATCGTTTTCACTTCTCCACCTCAGCGCGTTTTGCGAGGCGGTTTCCCTGCCACGTCTTGTCAAAGCAGAGATCGTGTCCCCCATTTACGGGATTCTCATCAATACGGACGTGGGTAACCCAATCGTGCCCGTTTAGCATGTTTTCTCGATTAAAGGCGAGTCCCAAACGGTCACAGGGAGAGATCTTGGTATTCAACCTCTTATAAAGAGACCAAGGCCTTACTCCTTTTTTCCAACCTCAAACTAGTTCGCCCACTGCCTCGAGTTCCAACACCCTAGGCTCCAGATTCTAGGCGCTTCGGACCATCGACAACGTCCGGTTCCGACCTTCAAGGCTGATGGATGCCCTCCTCCGTCACGGAGGAGGACGTGCTAAAGTTGAGAGAGGCTAAGTTCTTGACCGGCGAAATTCCGCATAGGTTGCCTGCTCAAGGGCAGGCGGTTCCCAGTCCCCAGCCCGGTGAGAGCGTGGTGTTCAAATCTCACTTCCTTCAGGGGTTAGGCTTCCCAATGGATCCCTTTGTGAGGGGGCTGCTCTTCAATTATGGGCTGGAATTTCACGACTTAGCTCCAGAGTCCATCCTCCATATTTCCTCATTCATCGTCGTGTGTGAAGTGTTCCTCCGTGTTACCCCTCACTTCAGATTATGGCTTAAGACCTTTAAAGTGGAGCCGAAGATGATCGAGGGACGCCATGCCGAGTGCGGAGGCGTTGTTATAAGTAAGAATGCTGATGCTCCCTGGCCTGAGGGCTCTTTTCAAGAGGAGCTCGGCTTATGGCAACGGGAGTGGTTCTATATCACCGCTCCCAGGGGCACCAAATGGGTGGTGCCGCTTGCTTATCGCTCGGGTCCCCCACATCTACTAGAGTCATGGGTCAATAAGGACCTAGATTGGGGGCCATCCCAAGACGTGTCTTTGTTGCAGGGCCGCGTCAGGGATCTCTTGGAAAGAGACCTTAGCCTGGTCAAAGTAACGCATGTCATGCTGATCCGCCGAACCCTGCCTGGCAAACGTCGCTCCCTTCGTCTATGGGAGTTTAATCCGGAGGGACCACGAGCTCTCCAGCACTTTATGGGCGCAACGCCCATGGAGATGTATAAACTGTTCTTTGGATCACAAGCAATGTGTCCGGATTTGACCGAGGACGCAGGTCTAAGCTGCAATCGCCCGGATACTCAAGTAAGTAGCCTCATGCCCGGACTTGTTATCCATATATTTGTCATAAACTTGCCCCTTAAAAGAGTTGTGCCTTTTAAACAGGAGTGGATAGCGAAAGCAAAGCTGATAAGGTGTCCGGCTCCCTTCCCTGAGACCAGGCCGGATTCCATCCTGGTCAGGATGTTGAAGGTCGTGCCTCTGGCGGAAAGCAAGGGAGGGGACAAGGCAGCTACAGCCTCCTCGAAGGAGGCTGTTCGGAGGGAAGGAACTGAAAGTCCCTCTCATCCAGGGAAGAAAAGGACTGCCTCTGAACACCCGGAGGCTATAGCTTCCAAGCGGGGGAAAAATCCCCGCTAGAGGGTCCTACGCCCGGGGATACCTCGGCCGAACTATGCCCTCAAAGGGGCCAGCCCTCCAGCGAGCCGTAAGTAGATAAAGATTGTATATTTAAGAGAAAGGTCCTTACTTTAAACCTGAGAAGATTAACCGAAATTTTACCTTGTAGTTCGGAACTCAACCCTTCTCAGCAGAGCTCGTCTTCGGGGGACCTTCTTCCGGAGATGATGGAGAGAGGGACGCCTCCCCTTGCCGTACCGCCTAGCGAGGCAGGCGACCCTGAGGTGTCGTCGCGGAGGGTTGCTCCGAATCCGGCAGGGGCGGAAGATAGCCACGTGCCCTCCCAAGGTTCTCCGCGTCCGGCCTTCGAAAGAGGCCATAGGATAAGTCTGGCACCGTCTGGTGCTCGGGCGGAGGAGCTGAAGAATCTGCTGGGGCAAGCTTCTATCTCAGAGGAGCACCATGCATTGATGGGCACGGTGATTGAAAGGATTTCGTCCGCGGAAAGCGGATTGCACGAGGCCGTCAGAAGTTTACTGACGGGATTTGAGGTACATTAGATAATGTACACTTTTGTCAGTTGCGCATAAATAAGATGCGCCCTGTGTAGATAGTAGCCCTGAGACTCTGTGCATTGTCAGAAGTGACAGCGTGCAGAGGATCATAACCCCAGGTCTAAAATGTCGCCTTTAAATGTAGGTAGCGAAGTGTCCGGAATCGAGCCGAACTGATGATTTTGCCGAACTAAAGCGGCAACTTGATGTGGCAGATGCCGACATCGCGCTCGTCAACAAGCGGCTTGATGAGGCTCAAGGTATGTAACTCCTTGGGCGGCACCTGGTAAGATGAGCTTGATGCCAATATCTTACAATGTGTGTGCTTGATGCAGATGGTGCGGCCGCCGTGGAGCGTCTTCGGGCGGAACTTGCCCGAGGTAAGGAACAAGCCAGAGAAAGGGATGCGGCTGACAAGAAGGCCCTTGAAGAGCTGAGAGCTGAACAGGCTGCTCACTGCCGAAGTAAGAAGGAGATGGCCGAGATGGCCGTGAAGTTAAAGAGTGTTGCTGACCGTGGCGAGCTTCTTGAGAAAGAAGACCGGGCGAGGCAGACGGACTTAGAGAAGGCCGTTGCTGATGCCAAGGACGCTCGCTCTACGATGAGAGCTGCGAAGGAGGAGCTGCGCCAGGCCGGACAAATTGCGGCTGGGAAGCCCTTTATGCTGAGGAGGAAGTTTTGCGATCCGAAGTTTGCTCCATTGGACCGGATGTGGAGTGTGGAGGACACCTATCTGGATTTGGCAGCAAGTGCTGCTGATGCGACCGAACACTTTCGAGATCAAGAAGATCGCGAAGTGGAAAAACTTTTCTGGTCGCAGTTCCACAATCCAGAGCGTCCACTGGCGGTGGACGATCGTCTGGCTCAGTGGGCTGAACTGAATAGGTTGTCCGGACTCGCCATGAAGTGTGTCATGGGTCATTTATGGCCGGGGAGATTGGAGCCGAAGAGTTATTTCAGCTTCGTGCAATGATTCCTTGATGCGGTGCCACGTATCAATGCAATGAAGAGGTCAGCATGCATAGAGGGCGCACGGATGGCTCTTGCCTGTGTCAAGACATACTGGGCGGAGATGGAGACCACCGTTGTTGCATCCCGAGATTCGGACAAAAGCCGAGTTCCCTCCAAGCACTATTTTTAGGAAGTACTTGAAGGCGCTCGTGTAATAGAGACGCAGTGCTCGAAGGATGCGATGTTCTGATAGGATATGTAATTATAAAGCAGTATTTTGATGAATTGTAGTAGGCTTTTATACTTGTGCCTTCAAGTATGTGGAACACCTCCTATGCGGCCGTTTAAAAATATATATATATATATATAATCTGAAAGATGGTAGTCGTTGGCTTCAGCCCCCACGCACATAGTGCGGGGTTGCTCGCAGAAGGCGCTTTTTCACACTTAATACAACGTCTTGGTCCTACAAAGGAGGTGATGGCACAGCGAGCTAGGCAACCGGACTATAATGCTTTAACACTTTCACTTAGCCATAGGAGCTTGGCAGTGGGACTCTTTAGATAGCCCTTGGTGGCGACTGCGCTCGCCCGAATTCGGGGCGCGTGTGTGCCTGGCCGGGAAATGGCCCTTCGTTAATGCGGAGGAATACTATAGATTCCGGAGAGTCATCGAGTGGTTGACCAGTCTCACGCTATATCATGACAGTCGGTTTTCGGCTTTCTCTACTGAGGTGCTCGCCTGGCCGAACCGGGGCACAATCGCAGTAGTTCTCCTGGTGCCGCCTTAGCCGATAGAGCGGAACATAAGGCGGCCGAACACAGGAGCCGGGCAACCCAACATTGACCAAAATCATGATTCGGAGCTGATGCATATAATGCCAAACTCGCGACGCCGAACACTCCCTAAGGTATTCGGTCTTTATGAGAGCGGGCAAAGTAATGCTCTTAGGTATAAGCCCCTAGTGTCCAGGTATGCGCAGGAATTCTGACGTGGCCACATGCCAAGACGCCAGCCTCCTCCTTGGTTATAGAACCAGGGGATGTGTAGCAACAAGAGACAGTAAAAAAGGTTTACGCAGGGTCTTAATCCGAAAAGAATCCTTGGAACGGGTCCCTACTGCACGTCTGTGCCTGTGTCTCCGTTGTGCCGTATCCTGGACGGGCGCAGCACGATGTTCATTTGGAAAAGAGAGGAACTAAGTTGAAAGAAGAAGAAAAAAGAATGGCGTGCCGAACAAAAGTTGTATTAAATAAACAAATATAAAGTAAAATATGTAAAATTGAGATTTATTGTCTCTTATATATGCGGAGCCCCTAGGGCATGCCGGGCTCGTCTATCCATGCCCGTGCTCTTAATGATATGTTCGGATGTTCTGGCTGGTGAAGCCATTGTATTGTGGGGCTGTTAAAGCGGCCGCACAATCCTCCGCTCAGGGGAGGAGCGCTCAATCCTTCCCCTTCAAGGAGATGATGCCTCGTGGACCGGGCATCTTAAGCGTGAGAGATGCATAATGCGGTATTGCGTTAAAGCGGGCGAAAGCTTCGCGCCCCAATAGTGCTTGATAGCGACTTGAGAATGGGACGATGTGGAAAGTCAGCCTTTCGCAGCGGAAGTTATCGGTAGAGCCGAATATAACTTTGTAACGCCCCGGACACACCCGCCGGTGGTCGTTACTCCTGGCGGGATCTAGACTGGCCCCATAGATCAATACTAGTCTTTTCTGCGCACTTTGTCCTCACTCGTGCGCACCCGGGAGCAACTTCCCGGTCGGTCACCCATCCTGACACTACTCCAAGCTGAGCACGCTTAACTTTAGAGTTCTGTCCGAATGGGCTCCCGGAAAAGAAGGAATTCCTTATTGATATGAGTAGTCTATCATCCCTAATAAGCCAAGCTATCACATACACCCCCACTCAGAGGAACCGACGTCCTTGTCGGGCCACAGGAACGTTCCCTCTTGGCACAAACGTCTGTGCTTCCAGTCCGGTACATGTGCCATGTCGGGTGCCACGACGGGTCACAAACGTCATGAACAACATGACCACGCACCTGTCCGCAACCATCCGTGTAACCGCGAGGGTCGGCTCTGATACCAACTTGTAAAGCCCCGGACACACCCGCTAGTGGTCGTTACTCCTGGCGGGATCTAGACTGGCCCCACAGATCAATACTAGTCTTTTCTGTGCACTTTGTCCTCACTCGTGCGCACCCGGGAGCAACTTCCCGGTCGGTCACCCATCCTGACACTACTCCAAGCTGAGCACGCTTAACTTTGGAGTTCTGTCCGAATGGGCTCCCGAAAAAGAAGGAATTCCTTATTGATATGAGTAGTCTATCATCCCTAATAAGCCAGGCTATCACAAACTTCGAGCCGGATAAAACCCATGCAATGGGTGTCCGGACCAGGCGCTACCCCTTGAAAGGAGGTTTTGCTGTGGCGGATTCTTGTTGAGTTTATCCCCATGTGACGGATTGTGTCCTGATATATCAGGTTTAGTCCACTGTCGTCGTCCATTAGGACATTTGAAAACTGGAGCCCGCCAATTATTGGATCGAGTACCAAGGCAGTCCAGCCTGCGTTCCTGGTACTTCTAGAATAATCCAGATGATCGAAGATGATTGGTTTTGACAACAAGTGGCGGGACCCCTTTGGAATAGGTCGTGTGGTGCGTACCTTTATGGGCTCCGCATGTTTTGTTATGTGAAGTAGGTTTACTGTTTTTACTTCTTATGGGAAATTCTTCCGTTTCCTGGTGCTCTGCTTTTGGGGTTCGTCCTCGTCTTCGCTTGGTGTGTCGAGCCCCTTGTGTTCGGCGTTGAGTCTGCCGAATTGTTTGAAAACCCAACAATCTCTGTGGGTATGGTTAGCAGGCTTCCCAGGAGTACTGTGTATTTGACATATCCTGTCCAAGATTTTGTTTAGGTTGGATAAATCATCTCCGTTATCCTGGAGGGGTGGCTTTTTCTGATTCTGCCGTGAGCCTTTGAATCCGGCGTTGACTGCCGTGCTCTTCGGACTGTTTTCCTTAGTCCGGCGATGATCCTTGTTGCGTCGCGGTTTTCCGTTTCCATCCCTAGTTTCGGATGTACTTGGGTCGCTGGTGCTACATCTTGCCAACCAGCTGTCCTCTCCTGCGCAAAAGCGGGTCATGAGGCTTGTTAATGCGGCCATTGTTCTTGGCTTTTCTCGGCCGAGGTGTCTGGCGAGCCATTCGTCTCGGACATTGTGCCTGAAAGCTGCTAGGGCTTCGGCATCCGGACAGTCGACTATCTGATTCTTTTTAGTAAGAAATCTATTCCAGAACTGCCGAGCTGACTCTCCGGGCTGTTGTGTTATGTGACTAAGGTCGTCTGCATCTGGAGGACGGACATAAGTCCCTTGAAAATTTTCTCGGAAAGCGTCCTCGAGCTCTTCCCAACTTCCAATTGTGTTTTCAGGTAGGCTTTTAAGCTAATGCCGGGCTGGTCCTTTAAGCATTAGGGGCAAATATTTGATGGCATGGAGGTCATCTCCTCTAGCCATATGTATATGGAGGATGTAATCCTCTATCCAGACTCCAGGGTCTGTTGTTCCATCATATGCCTCTATGTTTACGGGTTTGAATCCCGCTGGAAATTCATAATCCAGGACCTCATCGGTGAAACATAGAGGGTGTGCGGCGCCCCTGTATTTGGGTGTGCCGGATTCTGATAATGGCTTTATTGTATTGCTTACAAGAGCTTGTTTTCTTGGCCCGTAAATGGACCTGGCTGGTCCATCTTTTTGATGCGAATCCGTAAGTGGGTCGCGTGCCGGTTTAAGTGCGGCGCCGCTTGCCGCTTTATGCCGGCCATGGGGTCGTCTATCCGACCGTGTGGTTTTCTTACTTTTTGAGTGCGAGGGCTCTAAGGCCTCTTTGTCGAATTCAAGCAGTAGCTTTCGCTTCGGATAGCTTTTAGTGCGGCGACTATCGCCGTATTTGTCTGCGGTGTTGATTACTTTACTCCATCTGATCCTGAGTGCATCTTCTGCAGTTTTTAGCTTCCGCTTTTGCTTTTTCAGGCTGCGTGCGGTTGCAACGAGCCTCTTGTGGAGGTTCTTCTTCTCCGTGGGCTTATCCGGCGTAAGGTCGTCCAGAATGCCATCTTCGCCGGGGGAGGGATGTTCGGTTTCTTCATCCGGGCTGCCCTGTTCGGACGGTTGCTCTAGGGCATGCTCGTCGTCTGCTGGCTCATCCTGCTCTATGGCTGGGTTTGTATCGAGGCGGGGCTTGGGTCGGTGTTTACGCCGACGCTTTGATTTTTTTCGATGGATTGATCCTTCATTCCATCCTCGTGTTCCTCGTTGTCGCTACCTTTAGAGGTATCCACCATGTACACATCATGAGATGAGGTGGCTGTCCAATGCCCTATAGGCGTTGGTTCATATGTGTCTCCTGCATCGTCGTCCATGCCGTCGATGTCTTCGGAGTCGAAGTTCAGCACGTCGTTTAAATTATCGACGTTGGCTACCAAATGGGTGGTGGGTGGGTTTCGAATTTCTTCATCGTCCGCATCCCATCCTTGCTGACCGTAGTCCGGCCAGGGCTCTCCTGATAAAGAGAGAGACTTTAGTGAGTTCAGGATGTCGCCGAAGGGCGAGTGCTGAAAGATGTCCGCGGCGGTGAACTCCATGATTGGCGCCCAATCGGATTCGATCGGCAGGGGCGCGGGGGGTTCAGAGTCCAGATACGAATCCGGATCCTTGGAGTCACGGGTCATGCAGAGTGTGGGGCTGGTGTTTGGCTCGATCGCCTTTGAGATCGCAACCCCTGAGGTGGCGTCCAACCGCTCATCCTCGATCGGCGCAGCAGGCTCCGAATTAAGGGTCGGAACCAGACGCGTGCGGCCTCCAGGACACTTTTCGGCGGCAGAGCTAGATCATGCCCATTGAGACAGTGTGGCGCGCTTGGCTGTGGCTCGAATCCGTCAAAGATCAAGTCCCCGCGGATGTCAGCCGTGTAGTTTAAACTTCCAAACCTGACCTGATGGCCAGGGGCGTAGCTTTCGATCTGCTCCAGGTGGCCAAAAGAATTGGCCCGCAGTGCGAAGCCGTGGAAGACGAAGATCTGTCCGGGGAGAAAAGTCTCACCCTGGACCGCATCGTCGTTGATGATCAAAGGAGCCATCGGGCCTAAAAGTGACGACACAAAGGAACTCTCAATGAAAGCACCAATGTCGGTGTCAAAACCGGCGGATCTCGGGTAGGGGGTCCCGAACTGTGCGTCTAGGCCGGATGGTAACAGGAGATGAGGGACACAATGTTTTACCCAGGTTCGGGCCCTCTTGATGGAGGTAAAACTCTACGTCCTGCTTGATTAATATTGATGAGGTGGGTAGTACAATAGTAGATCTACCACGAGATCAAGGAGGCTAAACCCTAGAAGCTAGCCTATGGTATGATTGTTGTATGTTGGAGTTGTTGTCCTACGGACTAAAACCCTCTGGTTTATATAAACAACGGAGAGGGTTAGGGTTACACAAAGTCGGTTACAATTGTAGGAGATCCAAATATCTACATCGCCAAGCTTGACTTCCACGCCAAGGAAAGTCCCATCCAGACACGGGACGAAGTCTTCAATCTTGTATCTTCATAGTCCAGGAGTCCGGGTGAAGGTCCGGCTATCCGAACACCTCCTAATCCAGGACTCCCTCAAAGAGTGTCGAACCCAACGAGGAGGAGAAGGAAATGATAAGCGGTTTTCAGCAAGGTATTCTATGCAAGTACTGAAATAAGTGGTAACGAATAGTTTTGTGACAAGGTAAATTGTAACGAGCAACAAGTAACAAAAGTAATAAAGTGCAGCAAGGTGGCCCAATCCTTTTTGTAATAAAGGACAAGCCGGAACAAACTCTTATGTAAGCAAAAGCGCTCCCGAGGACACATGGGAATATCATCAAGCTAGTTTTCGTCACGTTCATATGATTCACGTTCGGTACTTTCATAATTTGATATGTGGGTGAACCGGTGTTTGGGTGCTGTTCTTACTTGAACAAGCATCCCACTTATGATTAACCTCTATTGCAAGCATCCGCAACTACAACAAAAGTATTAAGGTAAACCTAACCATAGCATGAAACATATGGATCCAAGTCAGCCCCTTACGAAGCAACGCATAAACTAGGGTTTAAGCTTCTGTCACTATAGCAACCCATCATCTACTTCTTACTTCCCAATGCCTTCCTCTAGGCCCAATTAATGGTGAAGTGTTATGTATTCGACATTCACATAACACCACTAGAGGCTAGACAACATACATCTTATCAAAATATCGAACGAATACCAAATTCACATGACTACTAATAGCAAGACTTCTCCCTTGTCCTCAGGAACAAACGTAACTATTCACAAAGCATATTCATGTTCATAATCAGAGGGGTAATAATATGCATAAAGGATCTGAACATATGATCTTCCACCAAATAAACCATCTAGCATCAACTACAAGGAGTAATCAACACTACTAGCAACCTACTAGCACCAATCCCGGACTTAGAGACAAGAATTGGGTACAAGAGATGAACTAGGTTTGGAGATGAGATGGTGCTGGTGAAGATGTTGATGGAGATTGCCCTCTCCCGATGAGAGGAGCGTTGGTGATGACGATGGCGATGATTTCCCCCTCCCGGAGGGAAGTATCCCCGGCAGAACAGCTCTGTCGGAGCTCTAGATTGGTTCCGCCTCGTGGCGGCGGAGTTTCGTCCCGAAAGGTTGCTTCTTGTTTTTCCTTGACGAAAGACTTCATATAGGAGAAGATGGGCGTCGGAGAGCCACCAGGGGGCCCACGAGGTAGGGGGCGCGCCCTAGGATGGGGGGCGCCCCCACCCTCGTGAACAGGGTGTGGGCCCCCTGGCCTTCATCTTAGGCGAGGATTTTTCTTTATTTATTTTAAGATATTCCGTGGAGTTTCAGGACTTTTGGAGTTGTGCAGGATAGGTCTCTAATATTTGCTCCTTTTCTAGCCCAGAATTCCAGCTGCAAGCATTCTCCCTCTTCATGTAAACCTTGTAAAATAAGAGAGAATAGCCATAAGTATTGTGACATAACATGAAATCATAGCCCAAAATGCAATAAATATCGATATAAAAGCATGATGCAAAATGGACGTATCAACTCCCCCAATCTTAGACCTCGCTTGTCCTCAAGCGAAAAGCCGATAACAATAAATATGTCCTCATGTTTAGAGGTAGAGGCGTCGATAAAAAGAAAATACGGACATGACGGCATCATGATTATTCTCATAACATCAACATATATAGATATTGTCATATGATTACCTATATTCAAGTGATGATTAATTCACAATGCAAAGGTATGAATCAGAAACCTTATTGAGAACCAACAAACTATAATCTCAGTCCGAAACAATTGCAATTTATCATAACATCAGAAAGAGTCTATGTCAGAGCTAAAAAGCAAGTCCACATACTCAACTATCATCTAGTCCTTCATAATTGCTAACACTCACGCAATACTTGTGGTTATGAAGTTTTAATCGGACACAGAGAAAGATAGGGGCTTATAGTTTTGCCCCACAACGTTTTACCTCAAGGGTAATGTCAACAATAATGATTCATGCTCCCCTACATCCAATTGGATATATATATCATGTTCTTTCCAACATGCTGGGCTTGCCAAAGGATAAAATGAAAAAGGAAGGGTGAAGATCACCATGACTCTTGCATAAGGTAGAAGAGAATAATAAACATAGGCCCTTCGCAGAGGGAAGCATAGGTTGCCATGCGCTTTTATGGTTGGATGCACAAAATCTCAATGCAAAAGAACGTCACTTCATATTACCCCTTGTGATATGAACCTTTATTATGCAGTCCGTCGCTTTTATTACTTTCACATCACAAGATCGTATAAAGCTTATTTCTCCCACACCAATCAATCATACATGTTTAGAGCAATTTTTATTGCTTTGCACAGATGACAACTTACTTGAAGGATCTTGCTCAATCCATAGGTAGATATGGTGGACTCTCATGGCAAAACTGGTTTAAGGGTATTTGGAAGCACAAGTAGTATCTCTACTTGGTGCTGAGAATTTGGCTAGCATGAGGGGGAAAGGCAAGCTGAACATGTTAGAGGATTCATGACAACATACTTTATTTCAGATATAAGAAAGACTAACTCATCACGTTGTCTTCCTTGTCCAACATCAACTCTTTAGCATGTCATATTTTAATGATTGCTCCCAATCATAAAAGATGTCAATGATAATATATCTATATCTGAAACCTCTCTTTCCTTATTACTTCTTATTAATTGCAACGATAACCAAAGCTATGTCTGCCAACTCCCAACAACTTTTAATCAGCATACTCTTTTTATTGTGAAGCCATTACTTTCAATAAGATCAATATGAGCTCTTTGTTTCCTTTTATTCTTTTTCTCCTTTTCTTTTATTCACCCAAGATCATGGCAAAATAATCAAGCCCTTGACTCAACACAACTCTTTATTGTATATATAGCTCACGGACTTGATTACATAGAAAGATCACAGAGCAAAACTCAAAACTAGATCATGCCAACAACTTTATTCTACTGGATCAAGATACTACTAATAGGATCGAACTAAGAAAAACAGTAAAGATAGGAGTTGTGATGGTGATACGATACCGGGGCACCTCCCCCAAGCTTGGCAGTTGCCAAGGGGAGTGCCCATACCCATGTGATTATGTCTCCTTTGTTGATGAAGAAGGTAGAGGTGTTGTTGATGATGCGGGCTTGTCGTCCACCTTCCAGGGCATAGGCTCACCATCGTAGAAGGATGATCGAGTCTCCGGAATCCTCAAATCTGCAGCCAAACTCATCCTTTTGAATCTATATTCATACTCACAATTTTGATTTTGCAGGTCATAGATTTGGGCTTGGAGATGCTCGATTGAGAGGATCGAGAAGAGGTGTCTAGAGGGGGGTGATTAGACACTAAGTACCAAAAGTTGCAGTTTTTGAAATTCTTAAGTTTAGGTGGAGTTTGGGCACAAGTTTAACAAACACAATACATATCAAGCAAGCATGCAATGAGTATATGAGCAGCGGAAAGTAAAGCATGCAACTTGCAAGAATGTAAAGGGAAGGGTTTGGAGTATTCAAACGCAATTGGAGACATGGATGTTTTTGGCATGGTTCCGATAGGTGGTGCTATCGTACATCCACGTTGATGGAGACTTCAACCCACAGAGGGTACACTACAAGAAATATGTCAACTTGTGACCCTGACTATTGGTCACTGAAAGGTCATTGTTTTTCATCTGCGACCTTTTTTTGACCAAAAATAGAAGGTCAAAAGCTGGCGGTCATAAACTGCCTATAGCGACCTTCTCTGTGAGAAGGTCGTGGACGTTTACGACCAAAATATTCCTACTGTGGCGTTTTGGTCACTAGCAACCTCCCCAGGCCACGTAGGCATCCAGTGTGGCAAGCTGTCCAATTCGGTGTTTTTATGGGCCGAGCCCATTAATTCAGCCTTTTTATTATATATTTTTTTGTGAATTTTCTCTAGCTACATGGGCCTGGCCCAACAATTTGGCCTTTTTTTTTATTTTGGGCCATGGCCTTTTTAGTTTTTAAGTCTATATTTTTGAATCTGGTCCCACAAGTCAGATGGGTCCCACTTGTCATAATCTCCTATATTGGTCCAACATGTCAGAAATGTGAGCATTGTTTAGATTATATTCACAAATGGGCCCACTAATCAGGTTTCCATTTCACACATCTTCAAATCACACAAATAATCAATATTTTAAATAGAACAGAAAAAATGTAGAATTTCTTAGGCCTGGAGCTCCTGTACATAGTCTATTACAATCTGTGTATAGTCTATTACAACCCAGCTATGCCTACTATTACAGTACTATAATATTTACAGTTTATTACAGTCAGACAAAATAAGTCTTTGCTGCGTAGGGCTACACGCCGCTTCGAACTTGAAATTTCCTAGGCCTGGAGCTCCTGTAAAAGGGTGAACACAAAGGCATTAGAGTACCATTTTCATTCCTGGAGTAGATATTCAAACCTCCAGGTTTAGTGTATAGACAATCTAGAAAATATATATTTAACAAAATTTCACAGAAATACAGATTTATGGATCGAATGTATGATAAAGCAACAGATTCAAACAACTTCAAATTAATGACTAGATGTTTTAGAGACGAATTATATCAGAACACTAGATGTTTCCAATGCATATTCGCAGAACCTTGGCATACTCACAAAATCTTAAATCAATCCTAAATCAATGTTGCCTACAAGAAACACTCATCAATATCATGTTTTGGAAAGCAATGTGGGTGAAACCAAGTCAAAATAAGGAGCATAACAAATTCATGTCAACAAAAATTAGCTTGTGATCCATAACACATTATTTATTCTTTACAAAGTAGAATTTCCGTAGATATCATTACCAGACACCAAATAGAAAGTAACATGTACATAATGTGACAACATTTAGTTCACTTTATTGTACAAGTTGGGCCCAGTTTACTCGGTTGGACAAGATGCATTTGTTAACTACGAAGAGAATGACACTATTATGCGAGATAATTGTTGTGTCGCTAACAATCACCATGTAAGAATGTTTTGTTGTAGTAATACATGAAAATCAAGTGAGAGTGGTGTTTTGTTCTTACCACAGCGGAACAATTGAGACAATGCCCGATTCGCCTTGCTTCTCCACAAGACTCGACCAGCAGCACGCATCCTTGAAGGAACCAGTGGCGCTGTTTGCTCCCTTGGCCCAGCTCCTTGCTGCGGAGGACGGCCAGGACTTGGATGCGGAGCCCGCTGCACACGGCATATTGTGTCACTACTTGCAGCAACAGAAGGAACTCACATATCATAGAACTTGCAGCAAGTTAAAAATGTAATAGGACTGATATATGTCTACGAAGCAATAGGTCAACTAGAGATTCATGTCTACAATTTGCTAGAGAAGAAAATAACAAGTCAGGATACATAATATACCTGCCAAAAGAAGGACTGATATCAATCAGACCCTTTAATTTTAATGAACATGGTTTCAATTTGTTCTTTGCATATTACATGAGACTTAGAAGCACATTCACTTTAGTGACTCATCTTTTCAAGCATTCAATCAAATGGCCTTATAATACCAGCCAAAGAGGAGTTGTAGTGGTATGCACTTATCACATATACTTAAAATCCACACATATATATACATATCCCAATAGAACAGAGCTAGTAAGCAAACTAGCAGCCATGCACTTGATGTCTTGTACTAACAGTTAAGAACACATAAAACTGAACTGCAACAAGAAGAATTGCATAAGACAAGCTGGTCACTGCCTCAGCCATAGTACTGGAGTAGAAAATACAGAAGCAGTTTTCAGCTGACAGTACGCCATGGCGCAGCCAAATAAACAGCTGCATCATATAAAAATTTGCAACTAGAGGAAGAGAAAGGGGCGCAGGGGAGGGAGGGCGGATGGGGATGGGGGGTTACCTAGCCCTGGATCTCCTCCCGGACGATGTAGAAGGGGTCATGCGCGGAGCTCATGGCAGACGCCAAAGGTTGGTAAGGTCGGCGGGGGGTAGCTGCTGCCTCCGAGGACGCAACCGCAGCAGCAACATCTCGTCGCCTCCTCTCGCTCCAGCTCTGGGGACTGCCGTAGTGCGGCCAGCTCGACGAAGCGCCGCGCATCGACGCTCGCACGCGCGCGCCGGCGAGCAAGCCAGGTGTAGTGGTTCAGCGAGATGTCATGGACCTACAAAAACAATTAAAGAGAGCAAATAATAAGGTAACATCGCCAATAAATTGCAGATTTTGAAAGCAACTACAGTTATTCAGAAAACATGGTTGCTGCAACTTTAAGCCAAGCAATACACATTCAAGTGTAAGAAACTAGAAGCAAATATACATGTGTAAGAAACTAGAAGCATTTCATTTCATATCTAAGTGTACTGCTATAATTTTACGCCAAGCAGTGCACTAGTACAAAAATTACACTAAGCCACAGCCCACTGTTTAAAAAAGTATTTTATCATCATTCTTCAATAGCTTGAATTTCACAATAGCCACTGTTTGTATTTTAATGAAAAGCACCCCAAGCAAATAACAACAGATGGGCATTAAGACAAAAACATTTGACAATCGCAGCATCATGTTTCAGCAGTTTCAGTAGCAATGCAGTACAAATCCTTGTGTAGCACAAGCAAGAGGACCATGTGCTACTCCTAATTACACATAGTAGATGCCAACAGTGAGAGCGGCGCTTACTTGGAAGTGCTAATAAAGAGGCAGGTATTATTCTAGGGCCGCTGTATTCGTCTCTAGGGCACAGAAAAAGCAAGCGAAAGAGCTAAACTTCAGTCCCATTACAGAATGCAAATTCCATACAATAAACAATACAGTGATTATCATAGCATAAACTATATTGTCTGAACAAACATTTTAACTCCCATTGCACTAGAGATAAGATGGCATTTTGGATCAATCAGAAAAAGGTAATGCATTCATCAATACAAAATGGCAGGAGCAAGCCTAAGAGACAAACTTCACATTGAGTTTCCAATCCAAAACCTTACACTACAGACTGGACTATTACATTGACCATCCTAACATTCAGAGCCAGAAGAAACCTTGTCCTCCCACCAGTAGATGAACCAGAGGTTGGCCCCTGCTTGTCCATCTTGTAGACCTCGTACCAGTGCTCGGCCACCTTTGATCCGAGCGCTCCGAACCCGGTCGCCAGCACGACACCTGCAGGCAAAGCAGTAAGCTACGGATCACAACAATATGCATCGGATGGAAACAATAACATCAACAAGTAGAAATAGCAGCATGTCAATCACTGTATAATCACTCAGTAAGCACAAATAGCAGCAGAAGCATTCTCTCAATCACAAACTACACTAATCAGCACCCCTCTCTCTCAATCTAAATAGCAGCAGCAAGGACGGCATGGGAGCATGTCAAGTATGAGGAGAGGACGGAAAGCAACGGGAGGGGGTTTGGCACACCAGGGAAGAACTTGCCGACCACCCGGACGACGGGCCGGTCGGATCTGTCCGCGCCCTGCATGCGGACCACCTGGAGCTCCTCGACGTCGGAGAAGTCGTCGCCGAGGTCGGGGACACAGTTGTGCCACTCCTCGCGGTCGACAGGGGAGTCACTCCCCCCGCCGCCGCTGCCGGAGCCCGATGCGAGCGCCATGGCTGCCCCTCCTGCTCCACACATCCCCTCGTGCAGATGGAAGTCCAGATCGACGCCCTGGTGTGATCCGCGTGAGATCCCTCTTCTCTTCTGATGGGAGGAGGAGAGGGAGGGGGCGGCGGGTGTGGGAGGAAGAGACCGGGAGCGGCGAATGGCGACGAGGTCAGACGGGGCTGTGGGTGGTGGCGGCGAGGTCAGACGGGACGGTGGGTGGCGGCGGCGATGTGTGGGTGGGAGGGCGCGGTCGATGTGTGGGACGTGCGTGCCAGATCTTCTCAAAGGGGAGGATGGAGCGGAGGGGAGGGCATCGGAGGAGGACGGATTTGTATCGGGGAGAGGGGCGACAGGGGAGGGGTCTGGAGGGGGGAGTGGGAGACGGCAGCGCTTAACCTAGGGTTTCTCGGGAAGGAGGGGTCGAGGGAGGAAGGGAGAGACGCTAGATCAGTAGGAGGCGGACGGCTCAGATCGAATACAGTGGGGGTGATCCGTGTGCTGCGTCCTGATTGGTTCGAAAATGAGCTATTAAAATTTCCTCTTCTTAGTGTTAAAAACAAGGGAGGTTTGTGAGGCAGCTACCAAACATATTTTGCAAAATGGCATCACTAAAATTTTCACTTAAGTTAGACCACCTTTCATCGATGATCATCAATTTGATGCATTTCCTATCTTTCTAGGTATTATGAGAAACAGCCAATTCGGCAAGAAATGAGTCAAATTTGAACTACAGGTATCTTATAGTTTGCTATTTATTTTATAAAAAACTCATTTTTAGATACAAAAGTAGCTATTTCATCATAGATAAACCAATAGTTTTGCATTATTAACCACCTAACTAAGAAGGGTCATGCGGGCAAATTTGTTCACATTTTGAAATCGGCATAGGAAATTCACAAAAAAATGAAAAACCTTCGCATTGTGTGATTATACATCTACGAGGATGCATCTTGGAATGGCAAACAATGTTGCCTAAGGAAGTTTTCATTTTCTTTGGACGAAAAAACCATTTTCCATTTTTCGAGTGCCCAAAAGGAGGTTTTTTGTGAAGGACCTCCCAAATAATTGTTGCAAAATTGGACCAAATCATTTTTCTAAAATACTAGGCCATATTTAATGGACAATTTACCAAATGGTTGGGTGTAAATAGTTTTGATCCACCACTCGTGAAAAAGACAAATTTTCGCCGATTCAGGTGGAAGCGGGTCAAATTTGAACTGTAGCTGCCTCATAGTTTGCTATTTATTTTTTCCAAAAATCATTTTTAGTTACATAAGTATCTATTTAATCAGAGGAACACCAAAAAAAATCCAAGATTCAACAACTAGCTAGGAACGGTCATTCCCGCCGTTTTGACCGCATTTCGAAACGGGCATAAAAAATTCAAAAAAAATCAAAAAATTGGGAAACCTTTGCATTGTGTCATTATATGTGGCCAAGTTCCCAGGAAAAATAACAAACTTGCAATACGGAAATTATTTTTAAAAAGTGTTCTTACAAACGAGCTATCACGTGTGGAGATCAATGGCTTTCAAGCCAAATGACCAATCTTATGGCCACATTCATGGCATAGTTTGTTCAAATGATCTCATATTGTGCACAATGGTGCATCTTGGAATTGCAAACAATGTTGCCTAAGGGAGTTTTCATTTTCTTTTCATGGAAAAACCATTTTCCTTTTTTGATTGCCGCAAATGAGGTTTTTTTGTGAAGGACCTGCCAAATAATTGTTGCAAAATTGGACCAAATCATTTTTATAAAATACTAGGCCATATTTAATGCACAATTGACCAAATGGTTGGGTGCCAAAAGATTTGATCCACCTCTGGTGAAAAAGACAAATTCCCGCCGATTCAGTTGGAAGCGGGTTAAATTTGAACTGTAGCTACCTCATAGTTTGCTCTTCATTTTTTACAAAAATCATTTCTCGGTACATAAGTATCTATTTAATCAGAGAAACACCAAAAAAATTCCAAGATTTAACCGCTAGCTAGGAACGGTCAAGCCCGTCGTTTTGACCACATTTTGAAACGGGCATAAAAAATTAAAAAAAATCAGAAAATTGGAAAACATTCGCATTGTGTCATTCTATATGTCCAAGTTTCTGGAAAAAATAATAAACTTGTAATACGATAATTATTTTAAAAAAGTGTTCTCAGAAAAACTATCATGTGTGAAGATTCATAGCTTCCAAGCCAAATGATCAATCTTATGGCCACATTCATGGCATAATTTGTTCAAATGATCTCATATTGTGCACAAGGGTGCATATTGGAATGGCAAACAATGTTGCCTAAGGAAGTTTTCATTTTCGTTGGACGAAAAAACCATTTTCCATTTTTCGAGTGCCCGAGGAGGTTTTTTTGTGAAGGAACTACCAAATAATTGTTGCAAAATTGGACCAAATCATTTTTATAAAATGATAGTCCATATTTAATTCACAATTGACAAAATGGTTGGGTGTAATTTTTTTTATCCACCTCTTGTGAAACAGACAAATTTCTGCCGATTCAGCTGGAAGCGGGGCAAATTTGAACTGCAGCTGCCTCATAGTTTGCTATTTATTTTTTCCAAAAATCATTTATAGTTACATAAGTACCTATTTAATCATAAATACATGGTTTAGTGACGATACGTCGAGGTTTGGGCGGTGGCCGAGGGCCCAACTCTAGAGCGCGTAAACTCGCATGCCCGCCGTGTGGTCACCGCGTGACTGTGGTGTCGCCATGCGTTCTGGGAGGCCTAGGCATTTCTTGTGGGTTGGGCACTCCCCAGGTAGGTGCTAGGAATAAAATTACAACATAACATTCTCACGAGGAGACCGATCGATGCTCAAACATGAATTAGCAGCCAAGTGTTTTATTAGCGGTACAGGAAATGTACATGGCTAATGCGCGTGAGTTTTGGCTGAGGATGATCAGTTACTAAGAAGACCGTCTTCACATATTTTCAGCTCAAAAGGAGGAGCCTAGGTGGTACTTGCTTTGCAAACCACCACACTGGACATAAATACGAATGTTGAAGCTCGGCTCAAAATAATGAATGGATTGAGCTGGCATTTGGTGGAGGATGGTTATTTGGGCATAGGAAAGCACTGTAGAAAATGGATACTATTTGGACATGCCAAAGTGGTAATTCCTTCACAAACTGTTACTCTGAACAGAATAGGAAAATGAATATTTTTGAATTATTTTTGAACTAGGCAAGGAAGGTTTTTACATATTTGACGAAGATATGACCCAAAGAATTTATGAGATTTTTTTGGGAATTTTGGAAATTACAGAAATATAGGTTCCTTCACAACCTAGGGCAAAAACTGCCACATGGACATGACACATAGGCAAAACTGATGAGGTGGTGCCTAGTCATAGCAACCCACCACAATTTACAAGGCTATGACCATCTATATTGGTCGTTAACAACTAGAAATAAGGCAGCGGACTAGCGTTGTTTGCTTTATGACCATTTCGTGTAAGGAAATTACGACCTTTTTGACCAAAATGGTCGCAATGGTTTAGGGTTTGGAGCCCCCCGAACAGCTTTTGACCAATTAGTCTGAAATGGTCATAGATTTATGACCAATTCTTCCAGGGTCACTGACAGAAGGTCACAAGTTGACATATTTCTTGTAGTGGTAACAGTTGCGCGAGTCCACGGAGGGCTCCACCCACGAAGGGTCCACGAAGAAGCAACCTTGTCTATTCCATCATGGCCGTCGCCCACGAAGGACTTGCCTCACTAGCGGTAGATATTCACGAAGTAGGCGATCTCCTTGCCCTTACAAACTCCTTGGTTCAACTCCACAATCTTGTCGGAGGCTCCCAAGTGACACCTAGCCAATCTAGGAGACACCACTCTCCAAGAAGTAACAAATGGTGTGTTGATGATGAACTCCTTGCTCTTGTGCTTCAAATTATAGTCTCCCCGACACTCAACTCTCTCTCATAGGATTTGGATTTGGTGGAAAGAAGATTTGAGTGGAAAGCAACTTGGGGAAGGCTAGAGATCAAGATTCATATGGTAGAAATGGAATATCTTGAGCTCAACACAAGTGTAGGTGGTTCTCTCTCAGAAAATGTGTATTGGAAGTGAAGATATGTTCTGATGGCTTTCTACACGAATGAAGAGTGGGTGGAGGGGTATATATAGCCTCCACACAAAATCTAACCGTTACACACAATCTGCTAAACTCGGTCGGACCGAATCATTAAACTCGGTCGGACCGATTCAGCAAACCTAGTGACCGTTAGGATTTTCGGTGGGACTGAGATGCAACTCGGTAGGACCGATATGGTTAGGGTTAGGGCATAACGTAATCTCGGTGTGACCGATTACACAAACTCGGTGGGACCAATTTTGGTAATAAGCTAACCATAGAGTTGGTCAGGCAAACTCGGTGAGACCGATTACACAAACTCGGTGGGACCAATTTGGTAATAAGCTAACCAGAGGATTTGCATTGTAATCTCGGTAGTACCGATTGTGCAAACTCGGTGAGACCGATTTTGGCAATGGACATACAAAGTGAGATTGCAATCCCATCTCGGTGAGACCGAGATCCCTATCGGTGAAACCGATTTGCTAGGGTTTGTGGAAGTGGCTATGACATGTGAAACTCGGTGGCTATGGATAGAAAGAATCGGTGGGGCCGAGTTTGACTTTAGGTTTGGGTCATATGTGGATATGGAAAGGTAGTTGAGAATTTTGGAGCATATCACTAAGCACATGTAGCAAGAGGCTCATTAAGCAACACCGCATCCCTCCTTGATAGTATTGGCTTTTCCTATGGACTGAATGTGATCTTGGATCACTAAAATATAAAATGTAGAGTCTTGTTCTTGAAGCTTGAGCCAATCCTTTGTCCTTAGCTTCTTGAAGGGGTTCCACATCCTGTAGTCCATGCCACTCCATTGTTGAACTTATCTGAAACATACTAGGTAAAAGTGTTAGTCCAATAAGAGATATGTTGACATTAATTACCAAAACCACCCAGGGAGCACTTGTGGTTTCATCGATCTTCTCATGTAGCTTGAAGATGGCTTCCTCAGTGTTCTTGGCATCCGGCTCGTAGTTGTTGGTGAACTCCGCGAGCATCATGAGGCTAGCTATGATTCCACGCTCCACCATCCCCTCGCACTTGAAAACTTGTTGCTCCATTGCTTCGAGCCTTGCCTCCATGCTTCCGGTTCCCTTTGGTCCCTCAGCATCGTGGATGTGCAGCAACCATCATGCATCTCAATGGTTTGAGGGTGTCGCAGCACCTCCGCGAGGTAAGGGTTGATTACCTTCTCGAAGAACTTGTCCTTGGAAGTGCTTGGGGTCGTCATGATGATCTAGATCTGTTAGAAAAACAGCTCGAAACAAGAACAGAGGAGATGTGCGTGATACGGGAGTCAAAATCTTCGGGAGAATATATAGTGATTTTTTACCGACTAAAATACGTATCGTGCAAGAAAACGGAGTCCGGAGGGCACACGAGGTGCTCACGAGGTAGGGGCGCGCCCAGGGGAGGGGGCCCGCCCACCACCCTCGTGTCCTTCCTGGACTGCCACTAATTTTTCTATTTTTCTAAATATTCCAAACCGAAGAAATATTGCCTTAAAAATTGTTTTGGAGTCGGTTTACTTACCGTACCACATACCTATTCCTTTTCGGAGTTTGAAACATTCTGGAAAGTGTCTCTTATGTATTCCTCCGGGGTTACGGTTTCAATAATATTGGTTTCAACATTTATGGGATTACCTGAGATATAATGTTTAATTCTTTGACAGTTTACCACCTTCGGATTTTTGCCTTTGAAGTTGTTAATTTTTATGGCACCGGAACGATAGACTTCCTCGATAACGTAGGGGCCTTCCCATTTGGAGAGAAGTTCTCCTGCAAAAAATATTAAACGAGAGTTGTATAGCAATACATAATCACCTACGTTAAACTCACGCTTTTGTATCCTTTTTTCATGCCATCTTTTAACTTTTTCTTTAAATAACTTGGCATTTTCATAAGCTTGGGTTCTCCATTCATCAAGTGAGCTAATATCAAATAACCTCTTCTGCGGCAAGTTTGAAATCATAGTTGAGCTCTTTAATAGCCCAATAAGCCTTATGTTCTAGTTCGAGAGGTAAGTGACATGCTTTTCCATAAACCATTTTATACGGAGACATACCCATAGGATTTTTATATGCAGTTCTATATGCCCATAATGCATCATCAAGTTTCTTAGACCAATTCTTTCTAGACCTATTGACAGTCTTTTGCAAAATTAATTTGAGTTCTCTATTGCACAATTCTACTTGAGCACTAGACTGTGGGTGATAAGGTGATGCGATTCTATGATTAACATCATATTTAGCAAGCATTTTACGGAAAGCACCATGAATAAAGTGTGAACCACCATCAGTCATTAAATATCTAGGGACTCCAAACCTCAAAAAAATAACTTCCTTAAGCATTTTAATAGAAGTGTTGTGATCAACACTACTAGTTGGAATAGCTTCTACCCACTTAGTAACGTAATCAGCAGCAACTAAAATATGTGTATATCCATTAGAGGCAGGAAAAGGTCCCATATAATCAAAGCCCCAAACATCGAATGGTTCAATAACAAGTGAATAATTCATAGGCATTTCTTGACGTCTACTAATATTACCAATTCTTTGACATTCATCACAAGACAAGACAAACTTACGGGCATCCTTGAAGAGAGTAGGCCAATAAAAACCGGATTGCAATACCTTATGTGCAGTTCTATCTCCAGCGTGGTGTCCTACATAAGCTTCGGAGTGGCACTTGTGTAGGATCTGTTCCTGTTCATGCTCAGGTACACAACGTCTAATAACACCATCTACTCCTTCTTTATACAAATGTGGGTCATCCCAAAAGTAATATCTCAAATCATAGAAGAACTTTTTCTTTTGTTGGTATGTGAAGCTAGGTGGTATGAATTTGGCAACTAGGTAATTAGCATAATCAGCATACCAAGGAGTACTATGAGAGGTACTTATGAAATTTAATTGTTCATCAGGAAAGCTATCATTGATAGGTAGTGGGTCATCAAGAACATTCTCTAACCTAGATAAGTTATCTGCAACGGGGTTCTCAGCTCCTTTTCTATCAACGATATGCAAATCAAATTCTTGTAGCAAGAGAACCCATCTAATAAGTCTAGGTTTAGCATCTTTCTTTTTCATAAGATATTTAATAGTAGCATGATCAGTGTGAATAGTTACTTTAGAATCAACAATATAAGGTCTGAACTTATAATAAGCAAATACAACTGCTAAAAGTTCTTTTTCGGTAGTAGCATAATTTCTTTGAGCATTGTCTAGAGTCTTACTAGCATAATGGATAACATTTAATTTCTTATCAACTCTTTGCCCTAGAACAGCACCTACAACATAATCACTAGCATCACACATAATTTCAAAGTGTAAATTCCAATCAGGTGGCTGAACAACAGGGGCAGAGACTAATTCTTTCTTAAGTATTTCAAATGCTTCTACACAATCATCATCGAAGACAAATGGTACATCTTTTTGTAATAAATTAGTCAGAGGCTGAGAAATCTTTGAGAAGTCCTTAATGAACCTCCTATAAAATCCGGCGTGACCAAGGAAACTTCTTATACCTTTGATGTCCTTGGGACATGGCATCTTTTCAATAGCATCAACCTTGGCTTTATCAACTTCAATACCTCTTTCAGAAACTTTATGCCCCAAGACAATATGTTCATTAACCATAAAGTGGCACTTTTCCCAATTCAAGAAAAGACTAGTTTCTTCACATCTCTTCAAAACTCGATCAAGATTGCTCAAGCAATCATCAAAAGAGGAACTATAGACGGAAAAGTCGTCCATGAAAACCTCACAAATCTTTTCATAAAAGTCAGAGAATATAGCCATCATGCATCTTTGAAAGGTAGCAGGTGCACTACATAAACCAAAAGGCATACGTCTATAAGCAAAAGTACCAAAAGGGCATGTAAAAGTAGTCTTTGATTGATCTCTAGCCGACACAGGTATTTGAGAGAAACCAGAATAACCATCTAGAAAGCAGTAATGTGTATGTTTGCATAATCTTTCTAGCATTTGATCAATAAAAGGTAATGGGTAATGATATTTCTTAGTAGCCTTATTTAATTTGCGGAAATCAATTACCATCCTATAACCTGTGATAATTCTTTGTGGAATCAATTCCTCTTTATCATTAGGGACAACAGTAATACCTCCCTTCTTAGGGACACAATGAACATGACTTACCAATTGACTATCAGCAACGGGATAAATTATACCTGCCTCTAAAAGCTTGAGTATTTCTTTTCTTACCACTTCTTTCATTTTAGGATTCAAATGTCGTTGAGGGTCATGAACTGGTTTGGCATCTACTTCCAAATTCATTTTATGTTGACATAGAGTGGGACTAATGCCCTTAAGATCATCAAGAGTATATCCAATAGCAGCACGGTGCTTCTTCAGAGTTTTCAATAATCTTTCTTCTTCATGCTCTGAAAGGTTAGCACTAATAATAACATGATATATCTTCTTTTCATCAAGATAAGCATATTTAAGATTATGAGGCAACGGTTTAAACTCAAACACGGGATCACCCTTAGGTGGACAACGATCCCCTAGGATTTCAACAGGCAAATTGTGTTGCAGAATAGGTTCCTGTTTAAAGAATACTTCATCCATTTCCCTTCTTTAATTGATGAACATATCATTTTCATGGTCTATCAAATAGTGTTCTAGAGGATCACTAGGAGGTACAACAATAGAAGCAAGACCAATAATTTCATCCTTACTAGGCAATTCTTGCTCACGATGTTGTTTACTGAATTTAGAGAAATTAAACTCATGAACCATATGAAGGAAATATGCCCTAGAGGCAATAATAAAGTTATTATTTATTTCCTTATATCATGATAAATGTTTATTATTCATGCTAGAATTGTATTAACTGGAAACATAATACATGTGTAAATACATAGACAAACAGAGTGTCACTAGTATGCCTCTACTTGACTAGCTCATTAATCAAAGATGGTTATGTTTCCTAACCATGAACAAAGAGTTGTTATTTGATTAACGAGATCACATCATTAGTTGAATGATCTGATTGACATGACCCATTCCATTAGCATAGCACCCGATCGTTTAGTATGTTGCTATTGCTTTTATCCATGACTTATACATGTTCCTTTAACTATGAGATTATGCAACTCCCATTTACCGTAGTAACACTTTGTGTGCTACCAAACGTCACAACGTAACTGAGTGATTATAAAGGTGCTCTACAGGTGTCTCCGAAAGTATTTGTTCGGTTGGCGTATTTCGAGATTAGGATTTGTCACTCCGAATGTCGGAGAGGTATCTCAGGGCCTTCTCGGTAATGCACATCACATAAAGCCTTGCAAGCATTGCAACCAATGAGTTAGTTGCGAGATGATGTATTACGGAATGAGTAAAGAGACTTGCCGGTAACGAGATTGAACTAGGTATTGGATACCGACGATCGAATCTCGGGCAAGTAACATACCGATGACAAAGGGAACAAACGTATGTTGTTATGCGGTCTGACCGATAAAGATCTTCGTAGAATATGTAGGAGCCAATATGGGCATCCAGGTCCCGCTATTGGTTATGGACCGGAGACGTGTCTCGGTCATGTCTACATTGTTCTCGAACCGTAGGGTCCGCACGCTTAACGTTACGATGACAGTTATTATGAGTTTATGCATTTTGATGTACCGAAGGAGTTCGGAGTCCCGGATGTGATCACGGACATGACGAGGAGTCTCGAAATGGTCGAGACGTAAAGAATGATATATTGGAAGCCTATGTTTGGACATCGGATGAGTTCCAGGTGAAATCAGGATTTTACCGGAATACCGGGAGGGTTACCGGAACCCCCCGGGAGCATGATGGGCCAACATGGGCCTTGGTGGAGAGAAGAGAGGGCTGCCCTCATGGTCTGCGCGCCTCCCCCCTTCCCCTAGTCCTATTAGGACTAGGAGAGGTGGCCGGCCCCCTCTCTCTCTCTCCCCCTTGGAGAATCCTAGTCCAACTAGGATTGGGGGGGGGGGAATCCTACTCCCAGAGGGAGTAGGACTCTCCTGGCGCTCCAGGCTTGGCCGGCCAGCCCCTCCCCCTTGGCTCCTTTATATACAGGGGCAGGGGGCACCCCATAAGGACACAAGTTGATCTACGGATCGTTCCTTAGCCGTGTGCGGTGCCCCCTTCCACCAAATTCCACCTCGGTCATATCGTTGTAGTGCTTAGGCGAAGCCCTGCGCCGGTAACACATCAAGATCGTCACCACGCCGTCGTGCTGACGGAACTCTTCCCCTACGCTTTGCTGGACCGGAGCCCAGGGATCGTCATCGAGCTGAACGTGTGCCAAGAACTCGGAGGTGCCGGAGTAACGGTGCTGTGATCGGTTGATCGCGAGGAGAACGTACGACTACTTCCTCTACGTTGTGCCAACGCTTCCGCTTCGGTCTACGAGGGTACGTAGACAACACTCTCCCCTCTCGTTGCTATGCATCACCATGATCTTGCGTGTGCGTAGGAATTTTTTTGAAATTACTACGTTCCCCAACAGTGGCATCCGAGCCTAGGTTTTTATGGTTTGATGTTATTTGCACGAGTAGAACACAAGTGAGTTGTGGACGATACAAGTCATACTGCCTACCAGCATGTCATATTTTGGTTCAGCGGTATTGTTGGACGAGACGATCCGGACCAACCTTACGCGTACTCTTACGCGAGACCGGTTCCCTCGACGTGCTTTGCACATAGATGGCTTGCGGAAGACTGTCTCTCCAACTTTAGTTGAACCAAGTGTGGATACGCCCGGTCCTTGAGAAGGTTAAAACGGAGTCTATTTGACAAACTATCATTGTGGTTTTGATGCGTAGGTAAGATGAGTTCTTGCTTAAGCCCGTAGCAGCCACGTAAAACTTGCAACAACAAAGTAGAGGACGTCTAACTTGTTTTTGCAGGGCATGTTGTGATGTGATATGGTCAAGACATGATGCTAAATTTTATTGTATGAGATGATCATGTTTTGTAACCGAGTTATCGGCAACTGGCAGGAGCCATATGGTTGTCGCTTTATTGTATGCAATGCAATCGCGATGTAATGCTTTACTTTATTACTAAGCGGTAGTGATAGTCGTGGAAGCATAAAGATTGGCGAGACGACAACGATGCTACGATGGAGATCAAGGTGTTGCGCCGGTAACGATGGTGATCATGACGGTGCTTCGAAGATGGAGATCACAAGCACGAGATGATGATGGCCATATCATATCACTTATATTGATTGCATGTGATGTTTATCTTTTATGCATCTTATCTTGCTTTGATTGACGGTAGCATTATAAGATGATCTCTCACTAATTGTCAAGAAGTGTTCTCCCTGAGTATGCACCGTTGCGAAAGTTCTTCGTGCTGAGACACCACGTGATGATCGGGTGTGATAGGCTCTACGTTCAAATACAACGGGTGCAAAACAGTTGCACACGCGGAATACTCAGGTTTAACTTGACGAGCCTAGCATATAACAGATATGGCCTCGGAACACGGAGACCGAAAGGTCGAGCGTGAATCATATAGTAGATATGATCAACATAGTGATGTTCACCATTGAAACTACTCCATCTCACGTGATGATCGGACATGGTTTAGTTGATTTGGATCACGCGATCACTTAGAAGATTAGAGGGATGTCTATCTAAGTGGGAGTTCTTAAGTAATATGATTAATTGAACTTAAATTTATCATGAACTTAGTACCTGATAGTATCTTGCTTGTCAATGATGTGTAGATAGATGGCTCGTGCTGTTGTTCCGTTGAATTTTAATGCGTTCCTTGAGAAAGCAAAGTTGAAAGATGATGGTAGCAATTACACGGACTGGGTCCGTAACTTGAGGATTATCCTCATTGCTGCACAGAAGAATTACGTCCTGGAAGCACCGCTAGGTGCCAGGCCTGGTGCAAGAGCTACGCCAGATGTTGTGAACGTCTGGCAAAGCAAAGCTGATGACTACTCTATAGTTCAGTGTGCCATGCTTTACGGCTTAGAACCGGGACTTCAACGACGTTCTGAACACCATGGAGCATATGAGATGTTCCAGGAGTTGAAGTTAATATTTCAAGCAAATGCCCGGATTGAGAGATATGAAGTCTCCAATAAGTTCTATAGCTGTAAGATGGAGGAGAACGGCTCTGTCAGTGAGCATATACTCAGAATGTCTGGGTATAACAATCACTTGATTCATCTGGGAGTTAATCTTCCGAATGATTGCGTCATTGACAGAATTCTCCAATCACTGCCACCAAGCTACAAGAGCTTCGTGATGAACTATAATATGCAAGGGATGACCAAAACTATGCCCGAGCTCTTCGCGATGCTGAAAGCCGCGGAGGTAGAAATCAAAAAGGAGCATCAAGTGTTGATGGTTAATAAAACCACTAGTTTCAAGAAAAAGGGCAAAGGGAAGAAAAAGGGGAACTTCAAAAAGAACAGCAAGCAAGTTGCTAATCAAGAGAAGAAACCCAAGTCTGGACCTAAGCCTGAAACTGAGTGCTTCTATTGCAAGCAGACTGGTCACTGGAAGCGGAACTGCCCCAAGTATTTGGCGGATAAGAAGGATGGCAAGGTTAACAAAGGTATATATGATATACATGTTATTGATGTATACCTTACTAATTCTCGCAGTAGCACCTGGGTATTTGATACTGGTTCTGTTGCTAATATTTGCAACTCAAAACAGGGGCTACGGATTAAGCGAAGATTGGCTAAGGACGAGGTGACGATGCGCGTGGGAAATGGTTCCAAAGTCGATGTGATCGCGGTCGGCACGCTACCTCTACATCTACCTTCGGGATTAATATTAGATCTAAATAATTGTTATTTAGTACCAGCGTTGAGCATGAACATTATATCTGGATCTTGTTTAATGCGAGACGGTTATTCATTTAAATCAGAGAATAATGGTTGTTCTATTTATATGAGTAATATCTTTTATGGTCATGCACCATTAAAGAATGGTTTGTTCTTACTTAATCTCGAGAGTAGTGATACACATATTCATAATGTCGAAGCTAAAAGATGCAGAGTTGATAATGATAGTGCAACTTATTTGTGGCACTGCCGTTTAGGTCATATCGGTGTAAAACGCATGAAGAAACTCCATACTGATGGACTTTTGGAGTCACTTGATTATGAATCACTTGGCACTTGCGAACCGTGCCTTATGGGCAACATGACTAAAACACCGTTCTCCGGTACTATGGAGAGAGCAACAGATTTATTGGAAATCATACATACTGATGTATGTGGTCCAATGAATGTTGAGGCTCATGGCGGATATCGTTATTTTCTCACCTTCACTGATGATTTAAGCAGATATGGGTATATCTACTTAATGAAACACAAGTCTGAAACATTTGAAAAGTTCAAAGAATTTCAGAGTGAAGTGGAAAATCATCGTAACAAGAAAATAAAGTTTCTACGATCTGATCGTGGAGGAGAATATTTGAGTTACGAGTTTGGTCTACATTTGAAACAATGCGGAATAGTTTCGCAACTTACGCCACCCGGAACACCACAACGTAATGGTGTGTCCGAACGTCGTAATCGTACTTTACTGGATATGGTGCGATCTATGATGTCTCTTACCTATTTACCGCTATCGTTTTGGGGTTATGCTTTAGAGACGGCCGCATTCACGTTAAATAGGGCACCATCAAAATCCGTTGAGACGACGCCTTATGAACTGTGGTTTGGCAAGAAACCAAAGTTGTCGTTTCTTAAAGTTTGGGCCTGCGATGCTTATGTGAAAAAACTTCAACCTGATAAGCTCGAACCCAAATCGGAAAAATGTGTTTTCATAGGATACCCAAAGGAGACTGTTGGGTACACCTTCTATCACAGATCCGAAGGCAATATATTTGTTGCTAAATTCGGAAACTTTCTAGAGAAGGAGTTTCTCTCGAAAGAAGTGAGTGGGAGGAAAGTAGAACTTGATGAGATAACTGTATCTACTCCCTAATTGAGAAGTAGTACGTCACAGAAATCAGTTTCTGTGACACCTACACCAAATAGGGAGGAAGCTAATGATAATGATCATGAAACTTCAGATCAAGATTCTACTGAACTTCGTAGATCAACCAGAGTAAGATCCGCACCAGAGTGGTACGGTAATCCTATTTTGGAAGTCATGTTACTAGACCATGATGAACCTACGAACTATGAAGAAGCGATGGTAAGCCCAGATTCCGCAAAGTGGCTTGAGGCCATGAAATCTGAGATGGGATCCATGTATGAGAACAAAGTATGGACTTTGGTTGACTTGCCCGATGATCGGCAAGCAATTGAGAATAAATGGATTTTTAAAAAGAAGACTGACGCTGATGGTAATGTTAATGTCTATAAAGCTCGACTTGTTGCAAAATGTTTTCGACAAGTTCAAGGGATTGACTACGATGAGACTTTCTCACCCGTAGCGATGCTTAAGTCTGTCCGAATCATGTTAGCAGTTGCCGCATTTTATGATTATGAAATTTGGCAAATGGATGTCAAAACTGCATTCCTGAATGGATTTCTGGAAGAAGAGTTGTATATGATGCAACCAGAAGGTTTTGTCGATCCAAAGGGAGCTAACAAAGTGTGCAAGCTCCAGCGATCCATTTATGGACTGGTGCAAGCCTCTCGGAGTTGGAATAAACGCTTTGATAATGTGATCAAAGCATTTGGTTTTATACAGACTTTTGGAGAAGCCTGTATTTACAAGAAAGTGAGTGGGAGCTCTGTAGCATTTCTGATATTATATGTGGATGACATATTACTGATCGGAAATAATATAGAATTTCTGGATAGCATAAAGGGATACTTGAATAAGAGTTTTTCAATGAAAGACCTCGGTGAAGCTGCTTACATATTGGGCATTAAGATCTATAGAGATAGATCAAGACGCTTAATAGGACTTTCACAAAGCACATACCTTGACAAAGTTTTGAAGAAGTTCAAAATGGATCAGGCAAAGAAAGGGTTCTTGCCTGTGGTACAAGGTATGAAGTTGAGTAAGACTCAATGCCCGACCACCACAGAAGATAGAGAGAAAATGAAAAATGTTCCCTATGCTTCAGCCATAGGCTCTATCATGTATGCAATGTTGTGTACCAGACCTGATGTGTGCCTTGTTGTAAGTTTAGCAGGCAGGTACCAAAGTAATCCAGGAGTGGATCACTGGACAGCGTTCAAGAACATCCTTAAGTACTTGAGAAGGACTAAGGATATGTTTCTCATTTATGGAGGTGACAAAGAGCTCGTCGTAAACGGTTACGTCGATGCAAGCTTTGACACTGATCCGGACGATTCTAAATCGCAAACCGGATACGTATTTACATTAAACGGTGGAGCTGTCAGTTGGTGCAGTTCTAAACAAAGTGTCGTGGCAGGATCTACATGTGAAGCTGAGTACATAGCCGCTTCGGAAGCAGCTAATGAAGGAGTCTGGATGAAGGAGTTCATATATGATCTAGGTGTTGTACCTAGCGTATCGGGTCCAATGAAAATCTTTTGTGACAATACTGGTGCAATTGCCTTGGCAAAGGAATCCAGATTTCACAAAAGAACCAAACACATCAAAAGACGCTTCAACTCCATCCGGGATTTGGTCCAGGTGGGAGACATAGAGATATGCAAGATACATACGGATCTGAATGTTGCAGACCCGTTGACTAAGCCTCTTCCACGAGCAAAACATGATCAGCACCAAGACTCCATGGGTGTTAGAATCCTTACTTTGTAATCTAGATTATTGACTCTAGTGCAAGTGGGAGACTGAAGGAAATATGCCCTAGAGGCAATAATAAAGTTATTATTTATTTCCTTATATCATGATAAATGTTTATTATTCATGCTAGAATTGTATTAACTGGAAACATAATACATGTGTGAATACATAGACAAACAGAGTGTCACTAGTATGCCTCTACTTGACTAGCTCATTAATCAAAGATGGTTATGTTTCCTAACCATGAACAAAGAGTTGTTATTTGATTAACGAGATCACATCATTAGTTGAATGATCTGATTGACATGACCCATTCCATTAGCATAGCACCCGATCGTTTAGTATGTTGCTATTGCTTTTATCCATGACTTATACATGTTCCTTTAACTATGAGATTATGCAACTCCCATTTACCGTAGGAACACTTTGTGTGCTACCAAACGTCACAACGTAATTGAGTGATTATAAAGGTGTTCTACAGGTGTCTCCGAAAGTATTTGTTGGGTTGGCGTATTTCGAGATTAGGATTTGTCACTCCGAATGTCGGAGAGGTATCTCAGGGCCTTCTCGGTAATGCACATCACATAAAGCCTTGCAAGCATTGCAACCAATGAGTTAGTTGCGAGATGATGTATTACGGAACGAGTAAAGAGACTTGCCGGTAACGAGATTGAACTAGGTATTGGATACCGACAATCGAATCTCGGGCAAGTAACATACCGATGACAAAGGGAACAAACGTATGTTGTTATGCGGTCTGACCGATAAAGATCTTCGTAGAATATGTAGGAGCCAATATGGGCATCCAGGTCCCGCTATTGGTTATTGACCGGAGACGTGTCTCGGTCATGTCTACATTGTTCTCGAACCGTAGGGTCCGCACGCTTAACGTTACGATGACAGTTATTATGAGTTTATGCATTTTGATGTACCGAAGGAGTTCGGAGTCCCGGATGTGATCACGGACATGACAAGGAGTCTCGAAATGGTCGAGACGTAAAGAATGATATATTGGAAGCCTATGTTTGGACATCGGATGAGTTCCAGGTGAAATCAGGATTTTACCGGAATACCGGGAGGGTTACCGGAACCCCCCGGGAGCATGATGGGCCAACATGGGCCTTGGTGGAGAGAAGAGAGGGCTGCCCTCATGGGCTGCGCGCCTCCCCCTTCCCCTAGTCCTATTAGGACTAGGAGAGGTGGCCGGCCCCCTCTCTCTCTCCCCCCCTTGGAGAATCCTAGTCCAACTAGGATTGGGGGGGGAATCCTACTCCCAGAGGGAGTAGGACTCTCCTGGCGCGCCAGGCTTGGCCGTCCAGCCCCTCCCCCTTGGCTCCTTTATATACAGGGGCAGGGGGCACCCCATAAGGACACAAGTTGATCTACGGATCGTTCCTTAGCCGTGTGCGGTGCCCCCTTCCACCAAATTCCACCTCGGTCATATCGTTGTAGTGCTTAGGCGAAGCCCTGCGCCAGTAACACATCAAGATCGTCACCACGGCGTCGTGCTGACGGAACTCTTCCCTGACGCTTTGCTGGATTGGAGCCCAGGGATCGTCATCGAGCTGAACGTGTGCCAAGAACTCGGAGGTGCCGGAGTAACGGTGCTGTGATCGGTTGATCGCGAGGAGAACGTACGACTACTTCCTCTATGTTGTGTCAACGCTTCCGCTTCGGTCTACGAGGGTACGTAGACAACACTCTCCCCTCTCTTTGCTATGCATCACCATGATCTTGCGTGTGCGTAGGAAATTTTTTGAAATTACTACGTTCCCCAACACCATATCATCCAAGCCAATAGTAACAACATTCTTTTCGCAATCTATCTTAGCATTAACAGTGTTCAAGAAGGGTCTACCAAATATGATGGGACAAAAGCTATCTTGTGGGGAACCGAGAACAAGAAAATTAGCAGGATATTTAGTTTTCCCACACAAGACTTCAACATCTCTAACAATTCCCACTGGTGATATTGTATCCCTATTGGCAAGTTTAATTGTGACATCAATCTCTTCTAACTCAATAGGTGCAATGTCATGCATAATTTCTTTGTATAAATCTATGGGTATTGCACTAGCACTAGCACCCATGTCACATAAGCCATGATAACAATTATCTCCTATTTTAATAGAAATAAAAGGCACGCCTACCACAGGTATATGTTTATCTTTAGCACCAGGTTTAGCAATTCTAGTAGTTTCACCGCAGAACTAAATAACATGCCCATCAATATTATCAGACAAGAGATCTTTAACAATAGCAATATTAGGTTCTACTTTAACTTGCTCAGGAGGTGTATAAGTTCTAATATTGATTTTACAAACAACAGTTGAAGCTTTAGCATGATCCTTTATTATAACAGGGAAAGGTGGTTTCTCAACATAAGACGTAGGAATAATAGGATCATTATAAGTGACAATCTTTTCTTCAACTTTAATGGGTGCAGCTACTTTTACTTCTATGGGAGGATGATATTTAAACCACTTCTCCTTGGGGAGATCAACATAAGTAGCAAAAGATTCATAGAAAGAAGCTACTATTTCAGAGTCAAGTCCATATTTAGTGCTAAACTTACGAAAAATATCGGTATCCATAAAAGATTTAACACAATCAAAATTAGGTGTCATACCTGACTCCTTACCTTCGTCGAGATCCCAATCTTTAGAGTTGCATTTAATTCTATCCAATAAATCCAATCTAAATTCAATAGTTTTCATCATAAAAGAGCTAGCACAAGAAGTATCGAGCATGGTGCGATTATTTTCAAAAAGCCGAGCATAAAAGTTTTGAATAATTGTAACTCTGGGAAGCTGTGACACTCCAAAAAATTTTCATTTGGTTTTTAGCAAAACCTTTGTTGGTTTTGAAAAGAGGGCATTTAATTTTTTTTCTTTCAGAAAAACCTTCCTCTTAAAAACTTCTTTTTTTTGGGGAAGAATTTTTATTTCTGTGTCATCTTCAAACTATGGTGTTTGATCTTTTAAATCTTTTTCTCTAATGACTCCCTGCTCAAAACATATTTTGGGATTTATTGTTTTTCTTTTAAAAAGAAACTCTATGAAAATTGGGATTTTTCATATCTTGAAGACCACCCATGATTTTTGTTTTTGCCCATGTGGTAAAACCTCTCCAAAACCTCCCCTCCTCCTTGAAAACAATCTAAGTTCTCTGTCCCAACAAGTCCAAACAAGTTTTGGATTTTATTTCAATTTATTTATCTCTCAAATCTTCTCTGACAATTATTTTGAGCCTGAGTGATTTTCAAAGCAAGTACCCTATTGCAATTGAGTTTTGACCTCAAACCAACCCTTCTAGATTGTCCTTTGCATCCACAACTCAGAACCATCTTGATCCACTCTTCCTCTTTCCAAAATTTTCAAATTTCAGCCTCTGCAAGTTTGGACCAGATTTTCCAAATTTGGTGAAATTCATATTTTCACTTCTCCAAAAATTCTACCAAAAATCAGGCAGCCTACTGGTGCAATGAGAAGCCACTCCACCAAAAACCAGCTCAAGGAAAAATCCCTACATGCCTAGATCATTCTGTCGAGATCCCAATCTTTAGAGTTGCGTTTAATTCTATCCAATAAATCCCATCTAAATTCAATAGTTTTCATCATAAAAGAGCTAGCACAAGAAGTATCGAGCATGGTGCGATTATTTTCAAAAAGCCGAGCATAAAAGTTTTGAATAATTGTAACTCTGGGAAGCTGTGACACTCCAAAAAATTTTCATTTGGTTTTTAGCAAAACCTTTGTTGGTTTTGAAAAGAGGGCATTTAATTTTTTTTCTTTCAGAAAAACCTTCCTCTTAAAAACTTCTTTTTTTTTGGGTAAGGATTTTTATTTCTGTGTCATCTTCAAACTATGGTGTTTGATCTTTTAAAACTTTTTCTCTAATGACTCCCTGCTCAAAACATATTTTGGGATTTATTGTTTTTCTTTTAAAAAGAAACTCTATGAAAATTGGGATTTTTCATATCTTGAAGACCACCCATGATTTTTGTTTTTGCCCATGTGGTAAAACCTCTCCAAAACCTCCCCTCCTCCTTGAAAACAATCTAAGTTCTCTGTCCCAACAAGTCCAAACAAGTTTTGGATTTTATTTCAATTTATTTATCTCTCAAATCTTCTCTGACAATTATTTTGAGCCTGAGTGATTTTCAAAGCAAGTACCCTATTGCAATTGAGTTTTGACCTCAAACCAACCCTTCTAGATTGTCCTTTGCATCCACAACTCAGAACCATCTTGATCCACTCTTCCTCTTTCCAAAATTTTCAAATTTCAGCCTCTGCAAGTTTGGACCAGATTTTCCAAATTTGGTGAAATTCATATTTTCACTTCTCCAAAAATTCTACCAAAAATCAGGCAGCCTACTGGTGCAATGAGAAGCCACTCCACCAAAAACCAGCTCAAGGAAAAATCCCTACATGCCTAGATCATTCTGTCGAGATCCCAATCTTTAGAGTTGCGTTTAATTCTATCCAATAAATCCCATCTAAATTCAATAGTTTTCATCATAAAAGAGCTAGCACAAGAAGTATCGAGCATGGTGCGATTATTTTCAAAAAGCCGAGCATAAAAGTTTTGAATAATTGTAACTCTGGGAAGCTGTGACACTCCAAAAAATTTTCATTTGGTTTTTAGCAAAACCTTTGTTGGTTTTGAAAAGAGGGCATTTAATTTTTTTTCTTTCAGAAAAACCTTCCTCTTAAAAACTTCTTTTTTTTGGGGAAGAATTTTTATTTCTGTGTCATCTTCAAACTATGGTGTTTGATCTTTTAAATCTTTTTCTCTAATGACTCCCTGCTCAAAACATATTTTGGGATTTATTGTTTTTCTTTTAAAAAGAAACTCTATGAAAATTGGGATTTTTCATATCTTGAAGACCACCCATGATTTTTGTTTTTGCCCATGTGGTAAAACCTCTCCAAAACCTCCCCTCCTCCTTGAAAACAATCTAAGTTCTCTGTCCCAACAAGTCCAAACAAGTTTTGGATTTTATTTCAATTTATTTATCTCTCAAATCTTCTCTGACAATTATTTTGAGCCTGAGTGATTTTCAAAGCAAGTACCCTATTGCAATTGAGTTTTGACCTCAAACCAACCCTTCTAGATTGTCCTTTGCATCCACAACTCAGAACCATCTTGATCCACTCTTCCTCTTTCCAAAATTTTCAAATTTCAGCCTCTGCAAGTTTGGACCAGATTTTCCAAATTTGGTGAAATTCATATTTTCACTTCTCCAAAAATTCTACCAAAAATCAGGCAGCCTACTGGTGCAATGAGAAGCCACTCCACCAAAAACCAGCTCAAGGAAAAATCCCTACATGCCTAGATCATTCTGTCGAGATCCCAATCTTTAGAGTTGCGTTTAATTCTATCTAATAAATCCCATCTAAATTCAATAGTTTTCATCATAAAAGAGCTAGCACAAGAAGTATCGAGCATGGTGCGATTATTTTCAAAAAGCCGAGCATAAAAGTTTTGAATAATTGTAACTCTGGGAAGCTGTGACACTCCAAAAAATTTTCATTTGGTTTTTAGCAAAACCTTTGTTGGTTTTGAAAAGAGGGCATTTAATTTTTTTTCTTTCAGAAAAACCTTCCTCTTAAAAACTTCTTTTTTTTTGGGTAAGGATTTTTATTTCTGTGTCATCTTCAAACTATGGTGTTTGATCTTTTAAAACTTTTTCTCTAATGACTCCCTGCTCAAAACATATTTTGGGATTTATTGTTTTTCTTTTAGAAAGAAACTCTATGAAAATTGGGATTTTTCATATCTTGAAGACCACCCATGATTTTTGTTTTTGCCCATGTGGTAAAACCTCTCCAAAACCTCCCCTCCTCCTTGAAAACAATCTAAGTTCTCTGTCCCAACAAGTCCAAACAAGTTTTGGATTTTATTTCAATTTATTTATCTCTCAAATCTTCTCTGACAATTATTTTGAGCCTGAGTGATTTTCAAAGCAAGTACCCTATTGCAATTGAGTTTTGACCTCAAACCAACCCTTCTAGATTGTCCTTTGCATCCACAACTCAGAACCATCTTGATCCACTCTTCCTCTTTCCAAAATTTTCAAATTTCAGCCTCTGCAAGTTTGGACCAGATTTTCCAAATTTGGTGAAATTCATATTTTCACTTCTCCAAAAATTCTACCAAAAATCAGGCAGCCTACTGGTGCAATGAGAAGCCACTCCACCAAAAACCAGCTCAAGGAAAAATCCCTACATGCCTAGATCATTCTGTCGAGATCCCAATCTTTAGAGTTGCGTTTAATTCTATCCAATAAATCCCATCTAAATTTAATAGTTTTCATCATAAAAGAGCTAGCACAAGAAGTATCGAGCATGGTGCGATTATTTTCAAAAAGCCGAGCATAAAAGTTTTGAATAATTGTAACTCTGGGAAGCTGTGACACTCCAAAAAATTTTCATTTGGTTTTTAGCAAAACCTTTGTTGGTTTTGAAAAGAGGGCATTTAATTTTTTTTCTTTCAGAAAAACCTTCCTCTTAAAAACTTCTTTTTTTTTGGGTAAGGATTTTTATTTCTGTGTCATCTTCAAACTATGGTGTTTGATCTTTTAAAACTTTTTCTCTAATGACTCCCTGCTCAAAACATATTTTGGGATTTATTGTTTTTCTTTTAAAAAGAAACTCTATGAAAATTGGGATTTTTCATATCTTGAAGACCACCCATGATTTTTGTTTTTGCCCATGTGGTAAAACCTCTCCAAAACCTCCCCTCCTCCTTGAAAACAATCTAAGTTCTCTGTCCCAACAAGTCCAAACAAGTTTTGGATTTTATTTCAATTTATTTATCTCTCAAATCTTCTCTGACAATTATTTTGAGCCTGAGTGATTTTCAAAGCAAGTACCCTATTGCAATTGAGTTTTGACCTCAAACCAACCCTTCTAGATTGTCCTTTGCATCCACAACTCAGAACCATCTTGATCCACTCTTCCTCTTTCCAAAATTTTCAAATTTCAGCCTCTGCAAGTTTGGACCAGATTTTCCAAATTTGGTGAAATTCATATTTTCACTTCTCCAAAAATTCTACCAAAAATCAGGCAGCCTACTGGTGCAATGAGAAGCCACTCCACCAAAAACCAGCTCAAGGAAAAATCCCTACATGCCTAGATCATTCTGTCGAGATCCCAATCTTTAGAGTTGCGTTTAATTCTATCCAATAAATCCCATCTAAATTTAATAGTTTTCATCATAAAAGAGCTAGCACAAGAAGTATCGAGCATGGTGCGATTATTTTCAAAAAGCCGAGCATAAAAGTTTTGAATAATTGTAACTCTGGGAAGCTGTGACACTCCAAAAAAGTTTCATTTGGTTTTTAGCAAAACCTTTGTTGGTTTTGAAAAGAGGGCATTTAATTTTTTTTCTTTCAAAAAAACCTTCCTCTTAAAAACTTCTTTTTTTTTGGGTAAGGATTTTTATTTCTGTGTCATCTTCAAACTATGGTGTTTGATCTTTTAAAACTTTTTCTCTAATGACTCCCTGCTCAAAACATATTTTGGGATTTATTGTTTTTCTTTTAAAAAGAAACTCTATGAAAATTGGGATTTTTCATATCTTGAAGACCACCCATGATTTTTGTTTTTGCCCATGTGGTAAAACCTCTCCAAAACCTCCCCTCCTCCTTGAAAACAATCTAAGTTCTCTGTCCCAACAAGTCCAAACAAGTTTTGGATTTTATTTCAATTTATTTATCTCTCAAATCTTCTCTGACAATTATTTTGAGCCTGAGTGATTTTCAAAGCAAGTACCCTATTGCAATTGAGTTTTGACCTCAAACCAACCCTTCTAGATTGTCCTTTGCATCCACAACTCAGAACCATCTTGATCCACTCTTCCTCTTTCCAAAATTTTCAAATTTCAGCCTCTGCAAGTTTGGACCAGATTTTCCAAATTTGGTGAAATTCATATTTTCACTTCTCCAAAAATTCTACCAAAAATCAGGCAGCCTACTGGTGCAATGAGAAGCCACTCCACCAAAAACCAGCTCAAGGAAAAATCCCTACATGCCTAGATCATTCTGTCGAGATCCCAATCTTTAGAGTTGCGTTTAATTCTATCCAATAAATCCCATCTAAATTCAATAGTTTTCATCATAAAAGAGCTAGCACAAGAAGTATCGAGCATGGTGCGATTATTTTCAAAAAGCCGAGCATAAAAGTTTTGAATAATTGTAACTCTGGGAAGCTGTGACACTCCAAAAAATTTTCATTTGGTTTTTAGCAAAACCTTTGTTGGTTTTGAAAAGAGGGCATTTAATTTTTTTTCTTTCAGAAAAACCTTCCTCTTAAAAACTTCTTTTTTTTGGGGAAGGATTTTTATTTCTGTGTCATCTTCAAACTATGGTGTTTGATCTTTTAAAACTTTTTCTCTAATGACTCCCTGCTCAAAACATATTTTGGGATTTATTGTTTTTCTTTTAAAAAGAAACTCTATGAAAATTGGGATTTTTCATATCTTGAAGACCACCCATGATTTTTGTTTTTGCCCATGTGGTAAAACCTCTCCAAAACCTCCCCTCCTCCTTGAAAACAATCTAAGTTCTCTGTCCCAACAAGTCCAAACAAGTTTTGGATTTTATTTCAATTTATTTATCTCTCAAATCTTCTCTGACAATTATTTTGAGCCTGAGTGATTTTCAAAGCAAGTACCCTATTGCAATTGAGTTTTGACCTCAAACCAACCCTTCTAGATTGTCCTTTGCATCCACAACTCAGAACCATCTTGATCCACTCTTCCTCTTTCCAAAATTTTCAAATTTCAGCCTCTGCAAGTTTGGACCAGATTTTCCAAATTTGGTGAAATTCATATTTTCACTTCTCCAAAAATTCTACCAAAAATCAGGCAGCCTACTGGTGCAATGAGAAGCCACTCCACCAAAAACCAGCTCAAGGAAAAATCCCTACATGCCTAGATCATTCTGTCGAGATCCCAATCTTTAGAGTTGCGTTTAATTCTATCCAATAAATCCCATCTAAATTTAATAGTTTTCATCATAAAAGAGCTAGCACAAGAAGTATCGAGCATGGTGCGATTATTTTCAAAAAGCCGAGCATAAAAGTTTTGAATAATTGTAACTCTGGGAAGCTGTGACACTCCAAAAAAGTTTCATTTGGTTTTTAGCAAAACCTTTGTTGGTTTTGAAAAGAGGGCATTTAATTTTTTTTCTTTCAAAAAAACCTTCCTCTTAAAAACTTCTTTTTTTTTGGGTAAGGATTTTTATTTCTGTGTCATCTTCAAACTATGGTGTTTGATCTTTTAAAACTTTTTCTCTAATGACTCCCTGCTCAAAACATATTTTGGGATTTATTGTTTTTCTTTTAAAAAGAAACTCTATGAAAATTGGGATTTTTCATATCTTGAAGACCACCCATGATTTTTGTTTTTGCCCATGTGGTAAAACCTCTCCAAAACCTCCCCTCCTCCTTGAAAACAATCTAAGTTCTCTGTCCCAACAAGTCCAAACAAGTTTTGGATTTTATTTCAATTTATTTATCTCTCAAATCTTCTCTGACAATTATTTTGAGCCTGAGTGATTTTCAAAGCAAGTACCCTATTGCAATTGAGTTTTGACCTCAAACCAACCCTTCTAGATTGTCCTTTGCATCCACAACTCAGAACCATCTTGATCCACTCTTCCTCTTTCCAAAATTTTCAAATTTCAGCCTCTGCAAGTTTGGACCAGATTTTCCAAATTTGGTGAAATTCATATTTTCACTTCTCCAAAAATTCTACCAAAAATCAGGCAGCCTACTGGTGCAATGAGAAGCCACTCCACCAAAAACCAGCTCAAGGAAAAATCCCTACATGCCTAGATCATTATGTCGAGATCCCAATCTTTAGAGTTGCGTTTAATTCTATCCAATAAATCCCATCTAAATTCAATAGTTTTCATCATAAAAGAGCTAGCACAAGAAGTATCGAGCATGGTGCGATTATTTTCAGAAAGCCGAGCATAAAAGTTTTGAATAATTGTAACTCTGGGAAGCTGTGACACTCCAAAAAAATTTCATTTGGTTTTTAGCAAAACCTTTGTTGGTTTTGAAAAGAGGGCATTTAATTTTTTTTTTCTTTCAGAAAAACCTTCCTCTTAAAAACTTCTTTTTTTTTGGGTAAGGATTTTTATTTCTGTGTCATCTTCAAACTATGGTGTTTGATATTTTAAAACTTTTTCTCTAATGACTCCCTGCTCAAAACATATTTTGGGATTTATTGTTTTTCTTTTAAAAAGAAACTCTATGAAAATTGGGATTTTTCATATCTTGAAGACCACCCATGATTTTTGTTTTTTCCCATGTGGTAAAACCTCTCCAAAACCTCCCCTCCTCCTTGAAAACAATCTAAGTTCTCTGTCCCAACAAGTCCAAACAAGTTTTGGATTTTATTTCAATTTATTTATCTCTCAAATCTTCTCTGACAATTATTTTGAGCCTGAGTGATTTTCAAAGCAAGTACCCTATTGCAATTGAGTTTTGACCTCAAACCAACCCTTCTAGATTGTCCTCTGCATCCACAACTCAGAACCATCTTGATCCGCTCTTCCTCTTTCCAAAATTTTCAAATTTCAGCCTCTGCAAGTTTGGACCAGATTTTCCAAATTTGGTGAAATTCATATTTTCACTTCTCCAAAAGTTCTACCAAAAATCAGGCAGCCTACTGGTGCAATGAGAAGCCACTCCACCAAAAACCAGCTCAAGGAAAAATCCCTACATGCCTAGATCATTCTGTCGAACACCTTGCATGCACTGTTTCTGTTCATCTTCAGTTAAGTTCAGAGTTTCAGTGTCAATCTTCATCAGAAATTCAGTCACATGTCCACAGTGCCCTTGGCACGTTGCTCGCAGCCTGACCTGCTTGTCCGGAGCTCCACACGCGCGCTTGGCACCTTCCTAGCATCGGTGGCGCCCTGGCCCGCCTGCGCCGGCGTGTCTTGCGGCGGCCGAACCACCGTAGCGGCCGACAGGGAGCAGAACGGCGGCATAACGCCGTTCAGCGCCGCCCAAACCCCCTGGTGGCTCCGCGTGGCCATTTCCTTGCCAGCGCACGCATGCAGCACCGCCACCGTGGCTTGGCACGCGCAGAGCGCGTTCTCTGCCGCAGGCGTGCCGTGCGGCTGTTCCGTCGAGGACAGGCCGTAACTCTCCCTCCCGTGCTGAGTTGGACACTGGGATGGCACCAGTGCTCCACCTAGTCGATGATCAAGCCCGTAAGCCGGCCGTCCACCCACAGCTCCGTCGTAATTGCCCACCGTACTTATCCGTTCACGGCAACCGCCTCGGACCGCCTATATATAGCCCGCCCCGAGCTTGCTCTTGCCCCCGCACAACTCCACCACCTCGCCAGACCCCGCCTAGCCACTGGAGGGGCCTCGAGGGGCCTTTCTTCCTCGACTCCGGCCACCTCCGCCCGCCTCGGGCTCCGGCAACGTTCTCTTCGGTGAGGCCGTCCCCGGCGCCCAAACTCCGTCAATCTCCTCCTCTAGCTACCAGAGGCCTGACCCCCACCTCAATTTGATGCTTGCGGCCCTCTCCGACGAGCTCCATCCTCGCCCGAACCGCCGTCCGCTGGAGCAGGAGCCACCGTCGACATGGTGCTCACCGGCGACCGCCACCACCACCACCCGACGCGGAATGGCGCCCTGAGCATGGAGGTACCCTCCGATCCCTCTGCCTCGCCGTGGATCACCGTCGGCGATCGCCGCGGCCCTCTGGCGCCAAGTCTCTGCCTTCATTTTCAAACCTGACGGGTGGGTCCATCCCGTCAGCATTTTAATCTTTTTGAAACGTTTTCTGAAAACGCCTTCGGGCTAAAATACGCTTTCTCCACTGAGCCGGCGTATTCGGGACTGAAGCGTTTTCTGTTTTTATAAAAAGAACCCTGGAAATTTTATGTTTCATTACAGAAAGGTCCCTGGACAAAAACCTTTATAACTTTTAAACAGAAGCATATTTTTGAGTGATCCTTTTTCTGTTCTCTTTGAAATTTTGTCTAGTTTTTTATCAGATTTATTTGAGAAATATTTGGAATAATTTCTGTGCACCTCTCGGTATTCACGATAGCGCGTATATTTTCTTTATACCGTAGATACCGAAGGAGGTGACGGGACCACGAACTTCACCGAGCTAGGCTCCGACTACTCTGAACCAGGCAAGCATGTTTGAACTTTTGATATGATGAGTGTCTTGGCATGTTTTGCATTTAGCTAGTTTCATGGCATATTGATGAGCATATCGAGGAACGTTATTTCCATGCATTGTTAAGGCAAGTGAGTTCAATGATCCAAACGTTGTTGGATGTGAGTATGCATGGCCATGTGTTGGCATGAGGATGGATAAGACGGCGGTGTTGTAGCATGCCAATCTTATGCCATACATTTGACTTCAGTGCCAGCCCGTATCGGTTCGGTTCCCGTCCACATTCCCTTCATGTACTACCACATGTTTTCCGCAAGGAATATGGTTTAGTAAGTTGCAAACCGCTTTCCTGGTACACACCAAAAGGAGAGGCCGGGATGATGTTTCCATGGCCCTGGATTAAAGCCAGTCATCCGGTCAGGGGGCATGGGTGTTTCCGGTTGGGACCGAGAGGGGGGCACCCCTTAGAGCGCACGTATATAAATTTGATCCCATGCTATTCAAGATTGTGATCTCCCCGTCTCAAAAGTTTTTCTTGGACGATGTCTAGGGTGATTCCTGGCATCGAGAGGTTGGATGGGTGTGTACTGGTTAGCTGTGTTTTCTTACGAAATACCGTAAATGGAACTAGTCCTTCGTGACTACGGAAATCCGTTGGCTGTGGGAAATTTTTGTACAAACTCTGCAGAGTCATAATTCTTCAAATCATCCTATCCATATCCAAGTTCTGTGCTAACTTATTCTGACAAGTGCCAGTTTTGGTGACAGATACTCCGGTGAATCATAAGAATGCCGAGTCAGGTTAAATGTTTATTCCTGTGGATGGACTAACCCGTATATTGCCCTGAGCTGATTAATCTAACATGTGTATTATTTTTCCTTATGAAGAAAGCCCTTTCTGTGATGTCGCTCAGACGTCCGACTGCGGCAGTGCTGTTATTTACTTTCCTCATAAGCCCTTTATGTGGTGTCGCTAAGACGCCCGACTGTGGCATTTCTTTTAAAGCCCTTTATGTGGTGTCGCTAAGACGCCCGACTGTGGCATTTCTTTTAAAGCCCTTTATGTGGTGTCGCTAAGACGCCCGACTGTGGCATTTCTTTTTAAAAGCCCTTTATGCGGTGTCACTAAGACGCCCGACTGTGGCATTTCTTTTAAAGCCCTTTTTGTGGTGTCGCTAAGACGCCCGACTGTGGCATTTCTTTTAAAAGCCTTTTATGTGGTGTCGCTAAGACGCCCAACTGTGGCAAGAATTTTCTTTTATATAGTTGTTCACCTTTCGTGGTGTCGCTTCAAACACACGATCGGTTTCCATTTATATTTCTGTTGGGATTTCAGGCGGACTACCGCCGATTCCCATTTTTACTCACCTTGCCTGCTAATATTTGAATGTGCTTTGGTAAATCATTCATGACGCATTCATGCATGCATTTGTTATATCTTACGTCCGAACTGTCTTGCGAGTACTTTCAAAGTACTCACTGGCTTCTTGATTTGGCCGAATGCTGACGAAGGTGATCTCATGGATGAAGAGTTCGATAGCGAGTCCGACGCCTAGAGGAATCCCAGCCAGTCTCATGCGACCCTGGATTTGGTCACTATATTATATCCGCTTCCGCAACCCGAATAAAGTACATCGAGCCTCACCTCGACGCTCGATGAGATGCTAGTTTGAGAGCCATATCTCACTCCCCACTGTATTACTCCACCATCGCTTATTCCCCGAGTCAGTAGTATGCCACCACACCATTGTGATATATCCGCCATTATGTATAATTATTGGCGCGCTTGTAATAAATTGTTGAGCACCCTTAGATCAACCCTGTAATATATTCTGTGCTACTGGCTTATTGTATCAAGAGTTTGTCTACCAGTGAGGAGGATTTTCTCTCATACTGGACCCAAAAGATTGGTTTCTCAATAAATATTTTTATTGGAAACCGGTCGTGACAGAAGCTCAAGATTGGGGCATAAATATAACATTGATTTAAGCCTCCCCCAAGCTTGAGCGATGCTTTCTCCTACGCGAGGCCAAAAACTATATATATAATCGCGATCACGATGAACAAGATGCATAGGATAATACTTTTGATGAAATTCCAATTTCAATCTTTTATAGTTCGATAATCTCGTATCCTCACATAGCCTGAACCATGTCAATGCGTCTCCCTTCAAAGATAAAGGGAAGACCTTCTTCTTAGCAACATCATCGGGTATACCTGCAAGCTTAAATAATCCACAAACTTCATCCACATATATTAAGTGCTCATCACTATGCTTTGTTCCATCTCGTGTAAAAGGATTAGCTAGCAGTTTTTCCATCATACCCGAAGGAAATTCAAAAGGAGTTTCATTTTCAATAGGTTCAGTAGGTTGAGGAGCAACTCTTTGCTCTACTGGATGGGGTGAAGATACCCCGAACAAGCCCCTCAGAGAATTACTTTCCATAGTAACAAGTGACAGTAAATTTCAGCACACTATATAAATTTTTACTTACCAAATTCCACCTACCAAAGGTGCTACACTCCCGGGCAACGGCGCCAGAAAAGAGTCTTGATGACCCACAAGTATAGGGGGTCTATCGTAGTCCTTTTGATAAGTAAGTGTGTCGAACCCAACGAGGAGCAGAAGGAAATGATAAGCGGTTTTCAGCAAGGTATTCTCTGCAAGTACTGAAACAAGTGGTAACAAATAGTTTTGTGACAAGGTAAATTGTAACGAGAAACAAGTGACAAAAGTAAATAAAGTGCAGCAAGGTGGCCCAATCCATTTTGTAATAAAGGACAAGCTGGAACAAACTCTTATGTAAGGAAAAGCACTCCCGAGGACACATGGGAATATCGTCAAGCTAGTTTTCGTCACGTTCATATGATTCACGTTCAGTACTTTGATAATTTGATATGTGGGTGGACCGGTGCTTGGGTGCTGTTCTTACTTGAATAAGCATCCCACTTATGATTAACCTCTATTGCAAGAATCCGCAACTACAACAAAAGTATTAAAGTAAACCTAGCGATAGCATGAAACATATGGATCCAAATCAGCCCCTTACGAAGCAACGGATAAACTAGGGTTTAAGCTTCTGTCACTCTAGCAACCCATCATCTACTTATTAATTCCCAATGCCTTCCTCTAGGCCCAAATAATGGTGAAGTGTTATGTAGTCGATGTTCACATAACATCACTAGAGGCTAGACAACATTCATCTTAGCAAAATATCGAACGAATACCAAATTCACATGACTACTAATAGCAAGACTTCTCCCTTGTCCTCAGGAACAAACGTAACTACTCACAAAGCATATTCATGTTCATAATCAGAGGGGTAATAATATGCATAAAGGATCTGAACATATGATCTTCCACCAAATAAACCAACTAGCATCAACTACAATGAGTAATCAACACTACTAGCAACCTACTAGCACCAATCCCGGACTTAGAGATAAGAATTGGATACAAGAGATGAACTAGGGTTTGGAGATGAGATGGTGTTGGTGAAGATGTTGATGGAGATTTCCCTCTCCCGATGAGAGGAGCGTTGGTGATGACGATGGCGATGATTTCCCCCTCCCGGAGGGAAGTATCCCCGATAGAACAGCTCTGCCGGAGCTCTAGATTGGTTCCGCCAAGGTTCTGCCTCGTGGCGGTGGAGTTTCGTCCTGAAAGGTTGCTTCTTGTTTTTTCTTTGACGAAAGACTTCGTATAGGAGAACATGGGCGTCGAAGAGCCACCAGGGGGCCCACGAGGTAGGGGCGCGCCCTAGGAGGGGGGCGCGCCCCCCACCCTCATGAGCAGGGTGTGGGCCCCCTGGCCTTCATCTTTGGCGAGGATTTTTCTTTATTTATTTTAAGATATTCCGAGGAGTTTCAGGACTTTTGGAGTTGTGCAGAATAGGTCTCTAATATTTGCTCCTTTTCCAGCCCAGAATTCCAGCTGCCGGCATTCTCCCTCTTCATGTAAACCTTGTAAAATAAGAGAGAATAGCCATGAGTATTGTGACATAACGTGAAATAACAACCCAAAATGCAATAAATATTGATATAAAAGCATGATGCAAAATGGACGTATCACTCCTCTGCCTTTGTGTGCATGATATACTCCTAATATATTACTCCCTCCGTACCTAAATATTTATCTTTTTTGAGATTTCAAATGGACTATCACATACGGATTATATAGACATATTCTAGTGTTTCTAGCAAGATGCCCGCGCGTTGCACGAAGTTGATGGAAAAGGTATGCACAACTTATAAATTGACGGATGGAGTACTAGTTACAGTGATGCATATAATTAAGCAAAGGGATCGCACATGTCGGTATTGACTGGAACGGAATGCAACTGCACAATAAGAATTAAGGCCACGATGATGCGATCGCAGTGGTGGTTACAGAAGGCAAGAAGAAAGATGGATCCACCAACGTACGCCCTCCTCCTCCTCAACTTAGTGCGCCGGTCCACCGACCGGTGGCTAAGGAGCGGCGGATTTTGTGGCGAGGTCGAGGTGCTTCTCAGCAAAGGCATCCAAGGCTTCCAGCCGGTTGAGGAAGGCCAACCTCGTAGCGTCCTTACTGGCATTGTAGATACCTATGTACACTATTTGCTCGTACATGTGGATGTGTAGGTCGACGAATTCTTGCAGGGCGAGGCGCCTCGCGGCGAGCGCGACCTCCAGGTGGACATTCTTCGTGGTGTCGGCGGGCAGTCGCGGGGCCACTAGTGCTTGAAAGAGGTTCCGCCCATGGAGGCCGATTAGGGTGGCAGGCAATGAGGAGCTCGGGGGCACGGGCTTGAGGAGTACGACGATGTCGTTCGTGAGCTTCTTGATGATGGTGAACTTGTTGCTGGTGTCAACGATCATCTAGTCAAACTGAGAGTCGTAGTTGGCGTCGACGGCGGCCATCTACCAGCCGGTCTCCAACACCGTCTGGAGACAATCCTCGACGCCATGTCGCAGGCGGGCATCGTGGACCATCTGGCGCAGCCGCTGGCCGCTCACGCGCATCGCCGCCATGGGTATGGAGTGAGCTCTTTTGCACTTTGTGTAGGTGCTTAGGCAAATGCTTACGTGCGTACGATGTGGTAGATGCATTGGAATGGCACCTTTATATGAGGGCAATGAGGGCAAACTGCGTTGCATTCACATCGTGCAGCCTCTTTTCCCGGACCTCCTCCCATTACTTCCCTCATGCATTAATTGAAGAAGGATGCATTGGCCGTTCAACATATCGGGAACCGCTACTCCCTCCCTCGTCTGCATTAAAGCCGTATCGGGAACTGCGCCGCCCGCTTTCAAATCGAATACTCCCTCCATCTAGGTGAGTATTAAGTCATCTTACGAAAACCAAATAATCCCAAAACACTTAGGCGCGGTGCATTAACTTCTACCTCGTTTCTTGTTTCTTGACATATAAACCAATAAGATATGTGGGTTGTGCATGATTTTAATGACTTGAGACTACCAAACACGACATGCAGTGGTTAGTTCATTGAATGCAATGCTATTAATTAGCAAATAAACATTAAGTTCTCTCGTTTTCCCGTCCTTCTTGGTCACGGTGCACAACCTAAGATGACTTACTCACCTAGACGAACTAACTAAATATGAGCTACTATGTCACAAAAAGTATATCATTGGATTCTTAAGAGGATGTAGTTGTATTTAAACGAGGCAGTTCCGCCTAGGCGGCGGGGCCGTTCCGCCTAGTCGGTTCGACAGACACGCGAGAAGACGAGGGAGTAGGCTGCTACAAACGTAGGGCTGTGTGATTTGACAGCGAGTTACTGCTGGACAGGTGGAGCCCCGTGATTTGACTTGCCATTATCATTTTAACTGCGATGCTACGACCGGCGTGAGTCTCCTAGATTCCTGACCACCTCCATACAGGTGCCTCTCTAATGCTCATGTAGTAGAGGCTGGCTCTTGCATGAGAGCCCACTTCTCCACTTTTTCCTTGCCTCTCTTTCCTCCACATATGCAAAAATGCCATGTAAAGCGCACTATTGTACTTACTTTTAATTGCTCCTTCAGGTGCTTAAGCTTGCCACATAGGCATAAAGTCTGATGTGACAAGTTAATCAAGAAGAGAGAGACTAGTTTGGTGACCCAAGGAATAAACGGTGCTAAGCGTGTGTACCTAGGTGAAAAGACAATTTTGAGTCTATAGCTAATTAAATGAAGCAAACTTAGCAACACCATTTCATTGGAAGAGGTAACTCCTTAGCAAATGCAATAAATACACTTGCTTACTAGCACCATTTCTTCCTTGAGTACGAAGAAAGAGATAGAGAGGAGTAAAAAATACACTTATAGCCAACCTTGTTGTAGTATGAGTGACTAAGTGATGACTATGTATGACATGCCAACATCAGATAGCCTAACGCACCGTCTTAAATCTCCAAGGGCGCGACCGCGTGAGCGACGCGATAGTCGTGGTAGGCGCGACCATGATACGGGCTGCTGGCAGCCCTTGGATCTAAGATCAAACGGTCGCATGCTAAGCTGCTGAAAATTTGCAGAATAACCCTACAGGATAGGATATTCACCCATAGGTCTAGAATCACTGTGACGCCCGGGAAATTAAGCTACAGTGATCCCCTGGTAATGATGTCACATCACCTCAGTTATTGTGGATAAACTCGCGTTAGTTCGAAACCCAGTTCAAATTTTGAATTTAAAACAAAGGCAAACAATAAAGTTTTCAAAAGTCAAAACTAAAATGTTCTTAGTGTGACAAATAATTCATAAGATATATTGGTGGAGAAACCAAGTCTTTATAAAATGTTTAAATGCACTAAACTAACTAAATCAGTAGCTAAAACCATTAATTAAATGCCTTTTATATTTTGTAAAATACTAAACTATATTATTTTGGGATGAAACTTTTTGTGGTTGTGAAATAATTTGTAACATCAAATTAAGTGCCACTTTGGTAGTTTATTAAAACCAAAATAGTTAAAACTAAAAAAACAGAAAAGAAAAATTAGAAAAAGTAAAAGAAAACAAAATAAACAAAAAAAGGAAAGGGAACCCGCCCTCCTCACTGGGCTCCGGCCCAATTGGCCATCCCAACTGGCCCACCTAAGCTCCCCTGGCCTATATAGCCTCGTACCCCAAACCCTAAAACCCCCGTCGCTCCACTCACCCCACTCCTCTCGCTCCCCTCACCATGCCTCGCGCCGCCGCACGCAGAGAGGAGAGACGCCTCGTGCCTGCACCCCCCTCACACCCTCTCCTCCCTCCGTTCGATCCTACCTCCGCCGAGCCACGCCGCTGCCATGCTCTGCCGCTAGCCTTTCCCGTCCCCTTGGCCCCGACACTTGCCTGCCTCTGCCGACCTCACATCGCTCCTTCTCCCTGCAACCAACTGGCCGAGCCCGACGCCGCGCTGCCGTGAACCCCATGGCCACTGGCCACCGTTCGCCGCTCCGACGAGTCGAGGAGGATCGCCACCGACGACCTCGTCCATCCAGAGCGTCAAATCAAGCGGAGCCGCACCGATTCGCCGCCATCGATCTCGTCTTCGACATCCTGCACCGCCGGCCGCCATCATCGATTCGCTCGACCCCGACCGTCCCCAGCCTCCCCGACCACGTCCCCGACTCCTTGGTGAGCTTCTCCTGCGGATTCCACCTTCCTCAGCCTTGATTTGGTCGCCGTTTTCCGTCCTGAGCTCATCCGAGTCCGCTTGTACGCGTACGTACGTGCGTGAGTATTTGCTCGCGTTGCTCCTGCTGCCGCCACGCTCGGGCGTGCCCCGCCCGCCTGCGTCTACTGCTGCACTTGCCGTGCGCCTCCCAACTGCTGCTGCTCGTGGCCGCTGCCTAATGTGTTGCCGTTGCAGCCGCTAAAACTCTGCTATTGTTGCCGTCGTTGACTGCTCCTCATGCGGCTGCTGCTCGCACTACTTCTGCTGCTAGCGCCGCGCCTAGTTGATGCGGCTGCTGTGCTAGCTGCGCTGCTCCGCGTATTGTTCTTGCTGCTGCTGTCGTCTCCCCTCACCTACTTGCTACTTCTGCCACTTGCTACGGCGCTTACTGCTACCTGCTGCTCGTTTTGGCCATGACCACTGTTGGAGGATCCTATTCTAGGTTGCTCCTACGTGAATACTTACCTGGTCATCTGGTCATACTACTAGATTAGTGGAGTTTGATATGGTGTTAGTTGGCCGCACCTGCGTGTGCATGGGTTGTATATATGTACACTCGTGATGTATTAGTGAATGTGAGTTCAGTCTCTCTCTCGCGTCCATCTTCCTTGCAGCCTCGGCCATGGTCGAGTGTGCTACCTGGTGTGTGTGCGTGTGTGCTCTTAGTGTGCGGCCGACCCCATTAGAAAAGAAAAAAAGATAATAATAAAGTATATAAGTAGTGGCTTAATTAATTAAATGATTAGTAATTAGTTAATTAGCCTAATCACATTAACAGTAGGACCTGCAGCTTAGTTAGTCTAATCAGTAAATAAATACACTGTTAATTAAAGCGGGGACACTCGCATGTGGGGCCTAACCCATTTGACGAGTCAACGGTCCAGTCAAACTCTGACTGGATAGTTGACCAGATCCCAGTTGTCAGCCCCTGAGCACGCTATGGGTACACCCTTTGGGTAACCATTGCATTTAGGTTTAATGAGTTCGAATTGTTAATAATTAAAATAATTTCAAAAAATGTTTAAAAACTTCGAAAATTAATAGAAAATAAACCGTAAGTCAGATGAAAATACTTTGTACATGAAAGTTGCTCAGAACGACGAGACGAATCCGGATACGCAGCCCGTTCGTCCGCCAAACACCCCTAGCATATTAAACACGCAACTTTCCCCCTCCGGCTCCTCTACCCGAAAACGCGAAACACCGGGGATACTTTCCCGGATGTTTTCCCCCTTCGCCGATATCACCTCATACCTTGATAGGGCACCCCTAGCACCGATACTTGTCATGTCATGCATCGCTATGCATATGTTTTCTTAAATATTTATTATTTCTTCCCCCTCTTCTCTCTCTAGACACCGAGACCGACGCTGCTGCTACCCAGTACGACTACGGAGTTGACGACCCCTCTCTCTTGCCAGAGCAACCAGGCAAGCCCCCCCTTGATCAGCAGATATCGCCTATTCTCTTCTATACTACTTGCATTGGATTAGTGTAGCATGTTACTGCTTTCCGTTATCCTATCCTGATGCATAGCCTGTCTTTGCTACTACTGTTGTTACCTTTACCTGCAATCCTACCTGCTTAGTATAGGATGCTAGTTTTCCATTAGTGGCCCTACATTCTTGTCCGTCTGATGTGCTATACTATCGGGCCATGATCACTCGGGAGGTGATCACGGGTATATACTGTACTTTATACATGATACATATGGTTACCAAAGTCGGGTCGGCTCGAGGAGTACCCGCGAGTGATTCACGGATTGGGAGCTGAAATGACCTTTGTCCCAACGGCCCTCTGTGTGGATCTTCATGGCGGAGCGACAGGGCAGGTTGAGACTACCTAGGTGAGAGGTGGGCCTGGCCCTGTCGGCGTTCGTGGATACTTAACATTATTAATGAGATCTTGGTATTTGATCTGAGTTGGGTAGTTGACCCTATACGCACTAACCAACTACGCGGGAAAGATATGGGCACTCGGCATCGTGGTATCAGCCGAAGCCTTCGTGACGTCAGCGACTGAATAGCGCGTGCCGAATTGGACTGGAACGCCTGCTAGGCTAGGTCTGCTTCCGACCGCGTTCGCAACGTGTAGGTGTGCTAAGGGCGATGGGCCCAGACTCCTGTGCGCTTAGGTTTAGACCGACGTGCTGACCTCTCTGTTGTGCCTAGGTGGGGCTACAACGTGTTGATCTTCCGAGGCCGGGCATGACCCAGGAAAGTGTGTCTGGACAAATGGGATCAAGCGTGTTGGGTTATGTGGTGCACCCCTACAGGGAAGTAAATCTATTCGAATAGCCGTGATCTTCGGTAACAGGACGACTTGGAGTTGTACCTTGACCTTATGACAACTAGAACCGGATACTTAATAAAACGCACCCTTCCAAGTGCCAGATACAACCCGGTGATAGCTCTCTAACAGGGCATCAAGGAGGGGATCGCTGGGTAGGATTATGCTATGCGATGCTACTTGGAGGACTTCAGTCTACTCTCTTCTTTATGCTGCAAGACGGAGGCTGCCAGAAGCGTAGTCTTCGACAGGGTTAGCTATCCCCCTCTTATTCTGGCATTCTGTAGTTCAGTCCACTTATATGGCCCTTTACACATATATCCATGCATATGTAGTGTAGCTCCTTGCTTGCGAGTACATTGGATGAGTACTCACTGTTGCCTTGTTTCCCCTTTTCCCCTTCCTCTACCCGATTGCTGCGACCAGACGATGGAGCCCAGGATCCAGACGCCACCGTCGACAACGACTCCTTCTACACTAGAGGTGCCTACTACTACGTGCAGCCCGCTGACGACGACCAGGAGTAGTTAGGAGGATCCCAGGCAGGAGGCCTGCGCCTCGTTCGATCTGTATCCCTGTTTGTGCTAGCCTTCTTAAGGCAAACATGTTTAACTCATGTATGTACACAGATATAGTTGCTTTCGCTGACTCGTCTATGATCGAGCACTTGTATTCGAGCCCTCGAGGCCCCTGGCTTGTATTATGATGCTTGTATGACTTATTTATGTTTTAGAGTTGTGTTGTGATATCTTCCCGTGAGTCCCTGATCTTGATCGTACACATTTGTGTGCATGATTAGTGTACGATTGAATCGGGGGTGTCACAAGTTGGTATCCGAGCCAACTGCCTGTAGGAATCCCCCTTCCACACTCCTTGGCCGAAGTCGAGTCTAGATAGTGCAAAAACTTTTACTAACATGGCTGTGTGCCTTACGGGCCCAAGTCGCCATTGGGTGGTACTAGGATCTTTTACTCCTCGACCCTTACTTTAGGACTTTGAACTCTCTTCTACTCGGATTAAATGAATTAACTAAAATCTAACTTTAGGATCTCGTTACTACTTCCTCCCGGAGAAACCCTCACTCCAGATGATGGCACCGTGAACCAGAAGAATTCGAAGTTATTCTCCGACATTCTTTCGAGACTTGTGCGCGTTGCTTTTGCAATTCCCTACCACCAATATCCCTAAGGATAAATACATACACTTGTCATTCCTACACTCATTCCTTGTTGATCTTGTTATTACAAGATACCCCAAAATTCTCTCTAATGTTCCGAGAATGCTTTGTGCCTACTGCCTTGCAGTTCTTGCCACATGAAAACCACTATGGATAATTTCTAGCACTCACCGGATATTTGCTCATCCCCAATTGATTCATGTATTTCACAGAAGTCTTCAAAATACTATTTGAACTTCCGAAAATCCTGAGTAGCATATTGCTCTTGGAATTCTTCCTTGCTTGTATTATGGTTAATCCCATAAGTCTATAATCTTATTGGCATCCCTTGTCATTATCATTTTGAGTCCGTTGATTCAAAATGTTGCGAATGCTCGCCATCCTCAATCAGATCCTAGAATTCATCCTTTCGGCTCAGACGTCATTTTAAACATGTGCTGGTTATCGACCAATCAAATTGCCGTCGATTGTACCCATAAGTCTATTCGACTGATACATTCTTAATGAGAGCGTTGGCTTCTAATCCGCTGATTTGGAAATGATAATTCCTTTGCATTTGAGCTTTGGATTAGTGAGTTATTTTTATAATCTGATGCCCTTTCATTCCTTCTTCCTTTGATAGAGTACCAATACTCGCATCAACTCTGTTGTAGACCATAAGACCCCTTGTTGGATTATTATACGACAACGTCCTTCATATTCAATAAGCTTGAGAGCCTTTCCTCAGATACATAATGCCTTTGGTAAATTGTATCCTCTGCTTTCTCAACCATGTTCTGCTTTTGAGCTTGTATGAATTACTCCTGGAATTGTCGTATATGTTTCTAAGATGCCCTGATGGGTTGAACATATACCTTCCTTAAATTGTGTGAACCCAAAAGTCTTCATGGGTCATAACCTTCTGTTATTCCGCCAGTTAAACTTTCAAACTCTAAACATTCTTAGCCGAGAGAAGTAAATGAAAAGTTGTGTATTGGAGAAGTGGGAGTCGACCTTGAACCTTGCGTTCATGCCCATGGACACGATGCTGATCTTATCATGGATGCTTCTCGATCTTAAACCCTCTTTGGTATAAGTTCATCTTATATATGGGAGTTGGTCATTTGCAACCATGGTTCCGACCATATTTTCTTCTTGATTCCATTTCTCAGACATGTTAGAGTACTTGCCTTCTACAGATCAATACGCCTGCCCAACCGCTATTTTGATCTGCCTTCTTGTATTAACCCCATGGTATCTCAAGGATGTATCTTATGAATTTGTGCTGGAGTAATACCTTTCTCTATCATAGTCACTCCACGAGTTCTGGGTTGTCGTCAACCGAGGCACCGATAATTGAACCGAGTCCGCATTATGGTTCAACAAATCTTACTAATATTCTTTACTTATGAGTTTGTACCCGATCAAATCATTCCTAGCCTAATCGACTATATCATTATCGTGCAACTTGTTAACTATGCTACCTGGTCCTTCTTCCCGGAGCACCATTTTCGACGATGACCTAATCTTACGTCGATCTTCCTCGTCATATCATTTCTCCTTGAACAACAAACTTGATTTTGAGTTTGTGTCGTACCCTTGGTTCCCATAACCTTTTGCTTCATCATCATTTGACTTGATGTCATCACCGACCGATTACATCTTCATGAAATCACTCGACAAATGTGTCGTGGTCACCATCAACATTCTGAGTTCTTCCAGGATATCAATCGAATTCACGATGAGAAATACATCCTTGCCCTCGATGAGTTGTGTTATCATCGGCCACTTTATTGTCTTCCCTCCAACACAAACTTGTGCGTGTTTTGTGTTATACCTTGAGTTCCTTGCTACCCAGCATTTGTTCTTCTTTACCTTGGAATATTCCCATCTTTTATGTCAAGAATGTCGTGAGGATTACTCCACCTCTTAAGAATTTTTTGTATAGTGATACTTCTCACCATCACCATCCTTTCTTGGTCTCCGTGTTGTTTCTAACCGGAAAACCGACAAATGAACTATGATCTGCGACTTCAAAATTCTAGCATCCATTTTTCTTTGAAGTTAATGGTCGATAGTTTCATTCTAAGTCTTTTGGTTATTGAATCACCATTCTAACATTGATTGTGCTACTTGCCCCATATTTCGGGCGCACCTTTCAACCAATGTTTAATTGTGTGTGTTTTCTTCGAGTATACATCATTATATCATTTGATTTCACAAATGACATTTCCTTGTTCACATAATTGTAGAATCCCATTTTTTTGGAAATCCCGATGAGCTGTCGCTGAGCCCATCAGCCACATCCTTATCCTCTCCTTGATTTAATGATGAACTCTTGTTTCGGAACTCACTTCCATAGTTCATTTCCCGAGAATCTTACAATGTCATCTCGTCAATTTGTGTCGCACCTTTTTCTTCTCACGCATCCTGAGTCTGAGTTATCTTGACTCCAATTAGATCTGAATCTCGGTTAGATATGATGGTTGGAACATATTTCCAAGAGTTTTAACATTGGTCGTTATATGAATAGGTAAGGTGGTGTCATACCTAGCACACCTGGCCGGAGGACCTATTGTTATAGCTTCCTTTTTGCAAGGTTAACCATTCTCCCATGAGGAAATTGCAAGACTTATTCTATAAGTTGTTCCTGATGGATCCTTTGTCTATCCAAAGTCTGATCTTTACCCAGTGACCATGTCAATGGTATCTCGAAGCTTGTCCGTGGTAATCCGATTTTCAATAAGAGCATTTGAGGCACAATGCTAAATTTTCTTTATCATTTATCCTCACACCATTGTATGGGTAATATCATGAGATTCCTCTCCCCTTACCTAATTGGTTTCCTACTATCTATCCTATCATGGATATCATGCTTCGCTTGTCCTTGGGAAGGATATACCCCCGAAGTATGTGTGTATACACATTTTTCTTTCCATTGTTTGTTTAAACCTGATAATCACTTTTCCTTTCCATTGGTTTGTTTAAACCTTCTTATGATCTATATTATATAAGCAGTAATATTTCCCTGCTTATGTAAACACCTCGTTGTACCACTCTGTCAGTAAGACCCTCTTACTTTTGTTGAAGACATTCCAGTAACCACCGATGGACGAGAACTTTGCCTATTGCTCCGCCTCGTTTGACGAGCAGGAAAATGGTTCTCTTCGTCCCTTGCCCTTGGTACCGACGTTGTTTCCAACATAACCGACAGACTATCCTCTGACATGTTGTGCTTACATGGTCGTACAAGACGTCACCGCCCTTCCTAATGTTAATCCACATGATGGGCCCATAACCCACAGTTCCCAGGATCGAAACCTGACTCTCCTGTACACCCCTGTTTCCAAAGTTATTCCTCACACTTGGCTTCGTATGTAATTCACGAGCCACCATCCAAATATCATCACTTCTGGTATGAAACACAATACTTATTCCCGTTGCTCTGAACCCCTTCCGCACTATGTTTCAAGCATCGAACGATTGCCTGCTGGCTTGAAACTTCCCATTATACCTCTTTATTTTGTTCTCGATATTTTCTTAAGTTTCAATTCGAGAGTTACTTTCCACCACCTTCCCCGATGTTATCTACCACATAGTCAACCTTGTAGAGGTCCATTCTCCTAGAATACCCCCTTATTCTTTCGTAAGTACGATGGAGTTCCCGAAGAAAGGATGTTGACTTCACCATGATGACTTGAAGCAGAGAAATGACGACGTCAATATAATGGATCGATCTCTTCGAGAAGAGCAACCAAGACCGAGAAGGCTCGCTAGAATTTCGTAAACCAAATCCTTTCCCCATTACTTCCCCTCTCAAATCTCGGGACGAGATTTCTTGTAGTGGAGGAGAAATGTGACGCCCGGGAAATTAAGCTACAGTGATCCCCTGCTAATGATGTCACGTCACCTCGGTTATTGTGGATAAACTCGCGTTAGTTCGAAACCCAGTTCAAATTTCGAATTTAAAACAAAGGCAAACAATAATGTTTTCGAAAGTCAAAACTAAAATGTTCTTATTGTGACAAATGGTGGAGAAACCAAGGCTTTGTAAAATGTTTAAATGCACTAAACTAATTAAATCAGTAGCTAAAACCATTAATTAAATGCCTTTTATATTTTGTAAAATACTAAACTATATTATTATGGGATGAAACTTTTTGTGGTTGTGACATAATTTATAACATCAAATTAGGTGCCACTTTGGTATTTTATTAAAACCAAAATAATTAGAAACTAAAAAATAGAAAAGAAAAATAAGAAAAAGTAAAAGAAAACAAAACAAACGAAAAAAGGAAAGGGAACCCGCCCTCCTCACTAGGCTCCAGCCCAATTGCCCAGCCCAACTGGCCCACCTAACCTCCCCTGGCCTATATGGCCTCGTACCCCAAACCCTAAAACCCCCGTCGCTCCACTCACCCCACTCCTCTCGCTCCCCTCACCATCCCTCGCGCCGCCGCACGCAGAGAGGCGAGCCGCCTCGTGCCTGAACCCCCGCTCACACCCTGTCCTCCATCCGTTCGATCCTACCTCCGCCGAACCGCACCGTTGCCATGCTCCGGCGCTAGCCTTTCCCATCCCCTTGGCCTCTGCCTCCGCCGACCTCACGTCTCTCCTTTTCCCTGCAACCGATTGGCCGAGCCCGACGCCGCGCCGCCGTGAACCCCATGGCCACTGGCCACCGTTTGCCGCTCCAACGAGTCCAGGAGGGTCGCCACCGACGACCTCGTCCATCCAGAGCATCAAATCGAGCGGAGCCGCGCCGATTCGCCGCCATCGATATCGTCTTTGACATCCTGCACCGCCGGCCGCCGTCGTCGATTCGCTCGACCCCGACCGTCCCCAGCCTCCCCGACCACGTCCCCGGCTCCTTGGTGAGCTTCTCCTGCGGATTCCCCCTTCCTCAGCCTTGATTTGGTCGCCGTTTGCCGTCCCGAGCTCATCCGAGTCCGCTTGTACGCGTACATACGTGCGTGAGTATTTGCCCGCGCTGCTCCTGCTGCCGCCACGCGCGGGCACTCCGCGCCTGCCTGCGTCTACTGCTGCTCTTGCAGCGCGCCTCCCAACAGCTGCTGCTCGTGGCCGCTGCCTGATGTGTTGCCGTTGCTGCCGCTAAAACTCTGCTACTGTTGTCGTCGTTGACTGCTCCTCATGCGACTGCTGCTCGCACTACTTCTGCTGCTAGCACCGCGCCTAGTTGTTGCGGTTGCTCACCGCTGCTCTACTAGCTGCGCTGCTCCGCGTATTGTTCTTGCTGCTGCTGCTGTCTCCCCTCGCCTACTTGCTACTACTGCCACTTGCTACGGCGCTTACTGCTGCCTGCTGCTCGTTTTGGCCATGACCACTGTTGGAGGATCCTATTCTAGGCTGCTCCTACGTGAATACTTACCTGGTCATCTAGTCATACTACTAGATTAGTGGAGTTTGTTATGGTGTTAGTTGGCCGCACCTGCGTGTGCATGGGTTGTATATATGTACAATCGTGAAGTATCAGTGAATGTGAGTTCAGTCTCTCTCTCGCGTCCATCTTCCTTGCAGCCTCGGCCATGGCCGAGTGTGCTACGTGGTGTGTGTGTGCGTGTGCTCTTAGTGTGTGGCCGACCCTATTAGAAAAGAAAAAAAGATAATAATAAGGTAAATAATTAGTGGCTTAATTAATTAAATGATTAGTAATTAGTTAATTAGCCTAATCACACTAACAGTGGGACCTGCAGCTTAGTTAGTCTAATCAGTAAATAAATACACTGTTAATTAAAGCGGGGACACTCACATGTGGGGCCTAACCCATTTGACCAGTCAATGGTCCAGTCAAACTCTGACTGGATAGTTGACAAAATCCTAGTTGTCAGCCCCTAAGCAAACTATGGGTACACCCTTTGGGTAACCATTGCATTTAGGTTTAATGAGTTCGAATTATTAATAATTAAAATAATTTCAGAAAATGTTTAAAACCTTCGAAAATTAATATAAAATAAACCATAAGTCAGATGAAAATACTTTGTACATGAAAGTTACTCAGAAGGACGAGACGAATCCGGATACGCAGCCCGTTTGTCCGCCACACACCCGTAGCATATTAAACAAGCAACTTTCCCCCTCCGGCTCCTCTGCCCGAAAACGTGAAAAACCGGGGATACTTTCCCGGATGTTTTCCCCCTTCGCCGGTATCACCTCATACCGCAATAGGGCACCCCTAGCACCGATACTTGTCATGTCATGCATCGCTATGCATCTGTTTGCTTAAATATTTATTATTTCTTCCCCCTCTTCTCTCGCTTGACACCGAGACCGACGCCGCTGCTACCCAGTACGACTACGGAGTTGACGACCCCTCTCTCTTGCCAGAGCAACCAGGCAAGCCCCCCCCCTGATCAGCAGATATCGCCTATTCTCTTCTATACTGCTTGCATTAGAGTAGTGTAGCATGTTACTGCTTTCCGTTATCCTATCCGGATGCATAGCCTGTCTTTGCTACTACTGTTGTTACCTTTACCTGCAATCCTACCTGCTTAGTATAGGATGCTAGTTTTCCATCAGTGGCCCTACATTCTTGTCCTCTGCTGTGCTATACTATCGGGTCGTGATCACTCGGGAGGTGGTCACGGGTATATACTATACTTTATACATGATACATATGGTGACCAAAGTCGGGTCGGCTCGAGGAGTACCCGCGAGTGATCCACGGATTGGGGGCTGAAAGGACCTTTGCCCCAACGGCCCTCTGTGTGGATCTTTGTGGCGGAGCGACAGGGCAGGTTGAGACTACTTGGGTGAGAGGTGGGCCTGGCCCTGTCAGCGTTCGCGGATACTTAACATGATTAACGAGATCTTGGTATTTGATCTGAGTTGGGTCGTTGACCCTATATGCACTAACCAACTACGCAGGAAAGATATGGGCACTCGGCGTCGTGGTATCAGCCGAAGCCTTCGTGACGTCAGCAACTGAGTGGCGTGCGCCGGATTGGACTGGAACGCCTGCTAGGCTAGGTCTGCTTCCGGCCGCGTTCGCAACGTGCAGGTGTGCTAAGTGCGATGGGCCCAGACTCCTGTGCGCTTAGGTTTAGACCGATGTGCTGACCTCTCTATTGTGCCTAGGTGGGGTTGCGACGTGTTGATCTTCCGAGGCCGGGCATGACCCAGGAGAGTGTGTCCGGCCAAATGGGATCAAGCGTGTTGGGTTATGTGGTGCACCCCTGCAGGGAAGTAAATCTATTCGAATAGCCGTGATCTTCGGTAACAGGACGACTTGGAGTTATACCTTGACCTTATGACAACTAGAACCGGATACTTAATAAAACGCACCCTTCCAAGTGCCAGATACAACCCGGTGATCGCTCTCTAACAGGGCATCGAGGAGGGGATCGCCGGGTAGGATTATGCTATGCGAGGCTACTTGGAGGACTTCAGTATACTCTCTTCTCTATGCTATAAGACGGAGGCTGCCAGAAGCGTAGTCTTCGACAGGGTTAGCTATCCCCCTCTCATTCTAGCATTCTTTAGTTCAGTCCACTGATATGGCCCTTTACCCACATATCCATGCACATGTAGTGTAGCTCCTTGCTTGTCAGTACTTTGGATGAGTACTCACGGTTTCCTTGTTTCCCCTTTTCCCCTCTCTTTACCCGATTGCTGCGACCAGATGATGGAGCCCAGGATCCAGACGCCACCGTCGTCAACGACTCCTTCTACACTAGAGGTGCCTACTACTACGTGCAGCCCGCTGACGACGACCAGGAGTAGTTAGGAGGATCCCAGGTAGGAGGCCTGCACCTCGTTCGATCTGTATCCCCGTTTGTGCTAGCCTTCTTAAGGCAAACATGTTTAACTCATGTCTGTACTCAGATATTGTTGCTTCTGCTGACTCGTCTATGATCGAGCACTTGTATTTGAGCCCTCGAGGCCCCTGGCTTGTATTATGATGCTTGTATGACTTATTTATGTTTTAGAGTTGTGTTGTGATATCTTCCCGTGAGTCCCTGATCTTGATCGTACACATTTGCGTGCATGATTAGTGTACGATTGAATCGGGGGCGTCACAAGTTGGTATCAGAGCCAACTGCCTGTAGGAATCCCCCTTCCACACTCCTTGGCCGAAGTCGATTCTAGACATTGCAAAAACTTTTAGTAACATCGCTGTGTGCCTTACGGGCCCACGTCGCCATTGGGTGGTACTAGGATCTTTTACTCCTCGACCCTTACTCTGGGACTCTGAACTCTCTTCTACTCGGGTTAAATGAATTTACTAAAATCTAACTTTAGGATCTCGTTACTACTTCCTCCCGGAGAACCCCTCACTTCAGATGATTGCTCCGTGAACCAGAAGAATTCGAAGTTATTCTCCGACATTCTTTCGAGACTTATGCGCGTTGCTTTTGCAATACCCTACCACCAAAATATCCCTAAGGATAAATACATACACTTGTCATTCATACACTCATTCCTTGTGGATCTTGTTATTACAAGATACCCCAAAATTCTCTCTAATGTTCCAAGAATGCTTTGTGCCTACTGCCTTGCAGTTCTTGCCACATGAAAACCACTATGGATAATTTCTAGCACTCACAGGATATTTGCTCATCCCCAATTGATTCATGTATTTCACAAAAGTCTTCAAAATACTGTTTGAACTTCCGAAATCCTGAGTAGCATATTGCTCTTGGAATTCTTCCTTGCTTGCATTATGGTTAATCCCATAAGTCTATAATCTTATTGGCATCCCTTGTCATTATCATTTTGAGTCTATTGATTCAAAATGTTGCGAATGCTCGCCATCCTCAGTCAGATCCTAGAATTCATCCTTCGGGCTCAGACGTCATTTTAAACATGAGCTGGTTATCGACCAATCAAATTGCCGACGATTGTACCCCTAAGTCTATTCGACTGATGCATTCTTAATGAGAGCGTTGGCTTCTAATCCCCTGATTTGGAAATGATAATTCCTTTGCATTTGAGCTTTGGATTAGTCAGTTGTTTTGATAATCCGATGCCCTTTCATTCCTTCTTCCTTTGATAGAGTACCAATACTCGCATCAGCTCTGTTGTAGACCATAAGACCCCTTGTTGGATTTTTATCCGACAACGCGCTTCATATTCAATAAGCTTGAGAGCCTTTCCTCAGATACATAATGCCTTTGGTAAATTGTATCCTCTGCTTTCTCAACCATGTGCTGCTTTCGAGCTTGTTTGAATTACTCCTGGAATTGTGGTATATGTTTCTAAGATGCCCCGATGGGTTGAACATATACCGTCCTTAAATTGTGTGAACCCAAAATTCTTCATGGGTCATAACGTTCTGGTATTCCGCTAGTTAAACCTTCAAGCTCTAAACATTATTAGCCGAGAGCAGTAAATGAGAAGTTGTGTATTGGAGAAGTGGGAGTCGACCTTGAACCTTGCGTTCATGCCCATGGACACGATGCTGATCTTATCATGGATGCTTCTCCATCTTAAACCCTCTTTGGTATAAGTTCATCTTATATATGGGAATTGGTCTTTTGCAAGCATGGTTCCGACCATATTTTCTTCTTGATTCCATTTCACAGACATGTTAGAGTACTTGCCTTCTGCATATCAATACGCCTGCCCAACCTCTATTTTGAACTGCCTTCTTGTATTACCCCCATGGTATCTCGAGGATATATCTTTTGAATTTGTGCTCGAGTAATACCTTTCTCTATCATAGTCACTCCACGAGTTTTGGGTTGTCGTCAACCGAGGCACCGATAATTGAACCGAGTCCGCATTACGGTTCAACAACTCTTACTAATATTCTTTACTTACGAGTTTGTACCCGATCAAATCATTCCTAGCCTAATCAACTATATCATTATCGTGCAACTTTTTAACTATGCTACCTGGTCCTTCTTCCCGGAGCACCATTGTCGACGATGACCTAATCTTACGTCGATCTTCCTCGTCATATCATTTCTCCTTGAACAACAAACTTGATTTCGAGTTTGTGTCGTACCCTTGGTTCCCATAACCTTTCGCTTCATCATCATTTGACTTGATGTCATCGCCGACCGATTACATCTTCATGAAATCACTCGACAAATGTGTCGTGGTCACCATCAACATTCTGAGTTCTTCCAGGATATCAATCGAATTCACGATGAGAAATACATCCTTGCCCTCGATGAGTTGTGTTATCATCGGCCACTTTATTGTCTTCCCTCCAACACAAACTTGTGCGTGTTTTGTGTTATACCTTGAGTTCCTTGCTACCCAGCATTTGTTCTTCTTTACCTTGGAATATTACCATCTTTTATGTCAAGAATGTTGTGAGGATTACTCCACCTCTTAAGAATTCTTGGTATAGTGATACTTCTCACCATCACCATCCTCTCTTGGTCTCCGTGTTGTTTCTAACCGGAAAACCGACAAATGAACTATGATGTGCGACTTCAAAATTCTAGAAACCTTATTTCTTTGAAGTTAATGGTCGATAGTTTCATTCTAAGTCTTTTGGTTATTGAATCACCATTCTAACAATTATTGTGCTACTTGCCCCATATTTCGGGCACACCTTTCAACCAATGTTTAATTGTGTGTGTTTTCTTCGAGCATACATCATTATATCATTTGATTTCGCAAATGATATCTCCTTGTTCACATAATTGTGGAATCCCATTTTTTTGGAAATCCTGATGAGTTGTCGCTGAGCCCATCAGCCACATCCTTATCCTCTCCTTGATTTAATGATGAACTCTTGTTTCGGAACTCGCTTCCATAGTTCATTTCCCGAGAATCTTACAATGTCATCTCGTCAATTTGTGTCGCACCTTTTTCTTCTCACGCATCCTGAGTCTGAGTTATCTTGACTCCAATTAGATCTGAATCTCGGTTAGATATGATGGTTGGAACATATTTCCAAGAGTTTTAACATTGGTCGTTATATGAACAGGTAAGGTGGTGTCATACCTAGCACACCTGGCCGGAGGACCTATTGTTATAGCTTCCTGTTTAGCAAGGTTAACCATTCTTCCATGAGGAAATTGTAAGACTTATTCTATAATTTGTTCCTAATGGATCCTTTGTCTATCCAAAGTCTGATCTTTACCCAGTGACCATGTCAATGGTATCTCAAAGCTTGTCCGTGGTAATACGATTTTCAATAAGAGCATTTGAGGCACAATGCTAAATTTTCTTTATCATTTATCCTCACACCGTTGTATGGGTAATATCATGAGATTCCTCCCCCCTTACCTAAATGGTTTCCTACTTTCTATCCTGTCATGGATATCATGCTTCGCTTGTCCTTGGGAAGGATATACCCCCGAAATATGTGTGTATACACATTTTTCTTTCCATTGTTTGTTTAAACCTGATAATCACTTTCCCTTTCCATTGGTTTGTTTAAACCTTCTTATGATCAATATTATATAAGCAGTAATATTTCCCTGCTTATGTAAACACCTCGTTGTACCACTCTGTCAGTAAGACCCTCTTACTTTTGTTGATGACATTCCGGTAACCACCGATGGACGAGAACTTTCCCTATTGCTCCGCCTCATTTGACGAGCAGGAAAATGGTTCTCTTCGTCCCTCGCCCTTGGTACCGACGTTGTTGCCAACATAACTGACAGACTATCCTCTGACATGCTGTGCTTACATGGTTGTACAAGACGTCACCGCCCTTCCTACTATTAATCCACATGGTGGGCCCATAACCCACAGTTCCTAGGATCGAAACCTGACTCTCCTGTACACCCCCTGTTTCCAAAGTTATTCCTCACGCTTGGCTTCGTATGTAATTCACGAGCCACCATCCAAAGATCATCACTTCTGGTATGAAACACAATACTTATTCCCGTTGCTCTGAACCCCTTCCACACTCTATTTCAAGCATCGAACGATTGCCTGCCGGCTTGAAACTTCCCATGATACCTCTTTATATTGCTCTTGATATTTTCTTAAGTTTCAATTCGAGAGTTACTTTCCGCCACCTTCCCCGATGTTATCTACCACATAGTCAACCTTGTAGAGGTCCATTCTCCCAGAATACCCCCTTATTCTTTCGTAAGTACGATGGAGTTCCCGAAGAAAGGATGCTGACTTCATCATGATGATTTGAAGCAGAGAAATGACAACGTCAATGTAATGGATCGATCTCTTCGAGAAGAGCAACCATGACCGAGAAGGCTCGCTAGAATTTCGTAAACCAAATCCTTTCCCCATTACTTCCCCTCTCAAATCTCGGGACGAGATTTCTTGTAGTGGAGGAGAATTGTGACGCCCGAGAAATTAAGCTACAGTGATCCCCTGCTAATGATGTCACGTCACCTCGGTTATTGTGGATAAACTCGCGTTAGTTCGAAACCCAGTTCAAATTTCGAATTTAAAACAAAGGCAAACAATAAAGTTTTCAAAAGTCAAAACTAAAATGTTCTTATTGTGACAAATGGTGGAGAAACCAAGTCTTTATAAAATGTTTAAATGCACTAAACTAATTAAATCAGTAGCTAAAACCATTAATTAGATGCCTTTTATATTTTGTAAAATACTAAACTATATTATTTTGGGATGAAACTTTTTGTGGTTGTGACATAATTTATAACATCAAATTAGGTGCCACTTTGGTATTTTATTAAAACCAAAATAATTAGAAACTAAAAAAAGAAAAGAAAAATAAGAAAAAGTAAAAGAAAACAAAACAAACGAAAAAAAGGAAAGGGAACCCGCCCTCCTCACTAGGCTCCGGCCCAATTGGCCAGCCCAACTGGCCCACCTAACCTCCCCTGGCCTATATGGCCTCGTACCCCAAACCCTAAAACCCCCGTCGCTCCACTCACCCCACTCCTCTCGCTCCCCTCACCATCCCTCGCGCCGCCGCACGCAGAGAGGCGAGACGCCTCGTGCCTGAACCCCCGCTCACACCCTCTCCTCCCTCCGTTCGATCCTACCTCCGCCGAGCAGCGCCGCTGCCATGCTCCAGTGCTAGCCTTTCCCATCCCCTTGGCCCCGGCGCCGGCCTCTGCCTCCGCCGACCTCACTTCGCTCCTTCCCCCTGCAACCGACTGGCCGAGCCCGACGCCGCGCCGCCGTGAACCCCATGGCCACTGGCCACTGTTCGCCGCTCTGACGAGTCCAGGAGGATCGCCACCGACGACCTTGTCCATCCAGAGCGTCAAATCGAGCGGAGCCGCTCCGATTCGCCGCCATCGATCTCGTCTTCAACATCCTGCACTGCCGGCCACCGTCGTCGATTCGCTCGACCCCGTCCGTCCCCAGCCTCCCCGACCACGTCCCCGGCTCCTTGGTGAGCTTCTCCTCCGCATTCCCCCTTCCTCAGCCTTGATTTCGTTGCCGTTTGCCGTCCCGAGCTCCTCCGAGTCCACTTGTACGTGTACGTACGTGCTTGAGTATTTGCTCGCGCTGCTCCTGCTGCCGCCACGCGCGGGCGCGCCGCGCCCGCCTGCGTCTACTGCTGCTCTTGCCACGCGCCTCCCAACTGCTACTGCCCGTGGCCACTGCCGCTAAAACTCTACTACTATTGCCGTCGTTGACTGCTCCTCATGCGGCTCCTGCTCGCACTACTTCTGCTGCTAGCGCCGTGCCTAGTTGCTGCGGCTGCTCACCGCTGCTCTGCTAGCTACGCTGCTCCGCGTATTGTTCTTGTTGTTGCTACTATCTCCCCTCGCCTACTTGCTACTATGGCGCTTACTGCTGTCTGGTGCTCGTTTTGGCCATGACCACTGTTGGAGGATCCTATTCTAGGCTGCTCCTACGTGAATACTTACCTAGTCATCTGGTCATACTACTAGATTAGTGGAGTTTGTTATGGTGTTAGTTGGCCGCACCTGCGTGTGCATGGGTTGTATATATGTACACTCGTGATGTATCGGTGAATGCGAGTTCAGTCTCTCTCTGGCGTCCATCTTCCTTGCAGCCTCGGCCATGGTCGAGTGTGCGACCTGGTGTGTGTGCGTGTGTGCTCTTAGTGTGTGGCCGACCCCATTAGAAAATAAAAAAAAGATAATAATAAAGTAAATAATTAGTGGCTTAATTAATTAAATGATTAGTAATTAGTTAATTAGCCTAATCACATTAACAGTGGGACCTGCAGCTTATTTAGTCTAATCAGTAAATAAATACACTATTAATTAAAGCGGGGACACTCACATGTGGGCCCTAACCCATTTGACCAGTCAACGGTCCAGTCAAACTCTGACTGGATAGTTGACCAGGTCCTAGTTGTCAGACCCTAAGCACACTATGGGTACACCCTTTGGGTAACCATTGCATTTAGGTTTAATGAGTTCGAATTATTAATAATTAAAATATTTTCAGAAAATGTTTAAAAACTTCGAAAATTAACATAAAGTAAACCGTAAGTCAGATGAAAATACTTTGTACATGAAAGTTACTCAGAAGGACGAGACGAATCCGGATACGCAGCCCGTTCGTTCGCCACACACCCCTAGCATATTAAACACGTAACTTTCCCCCTCCGGCTCCTTTGCCCGAAAACGTGAAACACTGGGGATACTTTCCCGGATGTTTTCCCCCTTCGCCGGTATCACCTCATACCGCGATAGGGCACCCCTAGCACCGATACTTGTCATGTCATGCATCGCTATGCATCTGTTTGCTTAAATATTTATTATTTCTTCCCCCTCTTCTCTCGCTAGACACCGAGACCGACGCCGCTGCTACCCAGTACGACTACGGAGTTGACGACCCCTCTCTCTTGCCAGAGCAACCAGGCAAGCCCCCCCCTTAATCACCAGATATCGCCTATTCTCTTCAATACTTCTTACATTAGAGTATTGTAGCATGTTACTGCTTTCCGTTATCCTATCCTGATGCATAGCCTGTCTTTGCTACTACTATTGCTACCTTTACCTGCAATCCTACCTGCTTACTATAGGATGCTAGTTTTCCATCAGTGACCCTACATTCTTGTCCGTTTGCTGTGCTATACTATCGGGTCGTGATCACTCGGGAGGTGGTCACGGGTATATACTATACTTTATACATGATACATATGGTGACCAAAGTCGGGTCGGCTCGAGGAGTACCCGCGAGTGATTCACGGATTGGGGGCTGAAAGGACGTTTGCCCCAACGGCCCTCTGTGTGGATCTTTGTGGTGGAGCGACAGGGCAGGTTGAGACTACCTGGGTGAGAGGTGGGCCTGGCCCTGTCGGCGTTCGCGGATACTTAACACGATTAACGAGATCTTGGTATTTGATCTGAGTTGGGTCGTTGACCCTATACGCACTAACCAACTATGCAGGAAAGATATGGGCACTCGGCATCGTGGTATCAGCCAAAGCCTTCGTGACGTCAGCGACTAAGTGGCGCGCGCTAGATTGGACTGGAACGCCTGCTAGGCTTGATCTACTTCCGGCCGCGTTCGCAACGTGCAGGTGTGCTAATGGCGATGGGCCCAGACCCCTGTGCGCTTAGGTTTAGACTGGCGTGCTGACCTGTCTGTTGTGCCTAGGTGGGGCTGCGACGTGTTGATCTACCGAGGCCGGGCATGACCCAGGGAAGTGTGTCCGGCCAAATGGGATCAAGCGTGTTGGGTTATGTGGTGCACCCCTGTAGGGAAGTAAATCTATTCGAATAGTCGTGATCTTCGGTAATAGGACGACTTGGAGTTGTACCTTGACCTTATGACAACTAGAACCGGATACTTAATAAAACGCACCCTTCCAAGTGCCAGATACAACCCGGTGATCGCTCTCTAACAGGGCATCGAGGAGGGGATCGCCGGGTAGGATTATGCTATGCATTGCTACTTGGAGGACTTCAGTCTACTCTCTTCTTTATGCTGCAAGACGGAGGCTGCCAGAAGCATAGTCTTCGACAGGGTTAGCTATCCCCCTCTTATTCTGGCATTCTCCAGTTCAGTCCACTGATATGGCCCTTTACACATATATCCATGCATATGTAGTGTTGCTCCTTGCTTGCGAGTACTTTGGACGAGTACTCACGGTTGCCTTGTTTCCCCTTTTCCCCTCTCTCTACCCGATTGCTGCGAGCAGACGATGGAGTCCGGGATCCAGATGGCACCGTTGACGATGACTCCTTCTACACTGGAGGTGCCTACTACTACGTGCAGCCCGCTGACGACGACCAGGAGTAGTCAGGAGGATCCCAGGCAGGAGGCCTGCTCCTCGTTTGATCTGTATCCCCGTTTGTGCTAGCCTTCTTAAGGCAAACTTGTTTAACCCATGTCTGTACTCAGATATTGTTGCTTCCGCTCACTCGTCTATGATCAAGCACTTGTATTCGAGCCCTCGAGGCCCCTTGCTTGTATTATGATGCTTGTATGACTTATTTATGTTTTAGAGTTGTGTTGTGATATCTTCCCGTGAGTCCCTAATCTTGATCGTACACATTTGCGTGCATGATTAGTGTACGATTGAATCGGGGGTGTCACAATCACGCCATGCAACCGTTCGATCTCAGATCCAAGGGCTCTCGGAAGCCCGTATCATGGGAGAACGGAAAGCCACTACCCTGCCGTTCGCGCGCTGGCAGTCCGCTCCTACTCGTCTCCGCACGTCCTTCAATACTACGGCGGTTCGCTCCTAGTCATCCCGTCCATTCACATTACGACAGTTCCACTAATCCTAACCCTCCTCCCAAATCCATGGCGTCCCAAATCTCCATGATCGGCGGTGAGTACAAGGTTAGAACCATCACCGGGGATGAGTTTGATGTCATCTACACCCGTTCTTCTGCGATGGTGAAAGGATGCCTTTCTCGCTTCAGACGCATGTTCGAAAACTCAGATGATGAGTGGGTCGCTGGGCTAGATGTTGAGTACACCACAGTCCTAGGACGAGAGAAGGATCTAAAGTACGAAGAGAGGAAGAAGCCCGCCGTGATCCAGGTTTGCGTACATAACGTTTGCTTGGTCTACCACATATGCCATGCCGACGTTGAGTGCCAGGATTTTAAGAACTTCCTCAAGGACAAAACAGTGAAATTTGTTACTGTAGACTTTAGGAACGACGAAGAAATCCTGGGTCGGATAGGCCTCGTTGTAGGCAACCCCTTCGACCTCCAGAAGAATCGGCTGGTGCCCTCTCGTTAGCCTTCAATGCTGACCCTAGCAGGAGACATGGTTCATCCTTTGTACGGTAAACTGGTGAAACCTCCATACACGTTTCATCGTCATGCATGGCAGCGGAATGTACTAGATATAGACCACATCCACTATGCTACAATGGATGGCTACCTTTGCTTCAATATTTACAAGGGTTGGATGAACAGCAACAACCAAGTGTGCGGTTCAAGCAAAGAAGTATCGGCCAAGAGGAAGAGGGACAAGGACGAGGTCGAGGATGTGGACGAGGACTCTGAGTAAGGTGGCAGTGTCGTTGCTCATCGTGGTTCTAATGCAGTGTCTACCGGAATAGTTGCAAAGTTTAATTTCAGGTGTGCTTAATTTAATTTGAGGGGTGTGTTGTGCTGAGCCCCCAGCAGAACTATGTTATGTTTCTTCTTGTTACTTTAACTCTTCAGTACGTACATACTAGTATTTCTTACATTTCATCTTTTAGTTGGTATAGTACTACCACTCGTTTCTTCACATTATATACGTACAATATATATGGCCAACATCATATAGCCAGCAGTTTAGTTGTCAAAGAATTTCAGGGTGCTTAGTTTTGTCGAAGAATTCCAGGGTGCTTAGTTTTATTTCAGGGGTGGGTTGTGCACTTGTGCTGGACACCATTATTGTAACAAGCCTTTTTAATAGTACTATATGCATAATTTGGCGACGAGGCTCTCTATATGTACCACCTTTTTTTAATTTCAAGTTTTGCTCCATGGCGCAATCCATCGATACTACTACTGTACAAAAGTGGAGTATATACATTTTTTAAAAGGCTAGAGGGCGGGGCAGTCTAGCTCGGTCGGTTTCACGAGAGGCGAGGGCCTTTGTGATTTGACGGCTCATTACTGCTGTCAAATCGAATAGTATTGCGCCGCCCACTGCACGCCCGGCGCCTCCATTAAACCCCTCCGTTAAACCCGCATGCAAACCGAGAATCCTACTCCGGCCACACGTACGTTCATGAGCGGGCCGGAATTAAAAGCAACACCGGCCGAGCACCTCCCGTCCGCCCTTAGTTTAAACGAGGCCAGACACCAGCCAAGCTCCTACCGTCCACCCTCTATTTACACGAGGCCAGACAGACAGCGGGCAAGAATCTCACCCCTTCGCCGCTCCCGCATCTCCTCCTTCACCATTTTCTCCACTCCTCCGATGGCTTCTGATGAGCCCTTCTCCGGCATATTACCCGACTGGGTGGCCCGCCAAGCCCCTCCGGATACGGGCGAGGCCGCTCGGTGCTTCACCAACCTCGCTTGGCCCGACTGAGCCAGTTACCGCCCCAAGAAGGCGCGTGGTTCAGCAACTCGCCGCTCCAGTTAAGCTCAATGAGGAGTGGCAAGTTGCTCCACGCCGGCACGGCGGCGAGCATGCCGGTACGGGCGCCGTCGCTGCCGCGTCATACTGCGCCACGAGTGTCTGTAGTGGCCGCGCCTCCCGTGTCTGTGGGCGCGCCTCCCGTGCCTGCGGCAGCGCCATGCAGGCAGAGACAGAAGCCGGGTGCATGGAGAGCGACAAGTCAGTGGCCAGCTTATCCATGTCCGCCGCCATCATCGAGGAGAAGTAGAACATGGGAGGCCGCCGCCACTTGGGACCCATGAAGGCCACCGCCGAGGCGACGACCGCAGATTCAGGTGGTTTCTTTCCTGCTTCGTCTCTTCCGAGGACCTTCGTCGACCTCTCAAGTGTCTGACGGACATGAGGAAGACAAAAGGGTCCGCGGGCATTTAGAACTAAAATAAGTCTAGATACATCCATTTCTAGACAGAGGGAGTATAAATTATACAAGAGAGCCGGATTGGCAACTCTTAGTTCATGTAAATGTAATGAAATCCATGATGTTTATATGAAGATCCGGCTTTTTTATACGAAATCCTTCATGCTTATATGAAATCAGTCCGTGTTTGCACGAATTTGATCTGGTTGGTTAGAGTTGTAAAAATGTATGCCGCTGGAGTTTGATGTCGTCCTCCGCTTAAGGAAGCGGGAAGAAATTTGCCGGCTGCCGTTGTAGATGCTCTTTATGCTGGAAATAATAGAGTGACATCTAATCCATTTGAGTTAATTGCCTGTATGATTGTCCCTCTATAAAAAGTTAATTGCATGCGCAGTGTACACGTGACTTGCAGGGTGGCTACAGCTTCGTACAGAAAGTTAAAAAGAAACAAGTCCATCCTTAATCTTGTATTCTAAGTACTCTTTGGGTTCCACTCTCAGTACAATGGCGAAATAAGTATATATCAAATAAGTAGAGTAATATATAATATAAAAATATAAAGTTAAAAGACAGAATACGAACTCATGTCATCGCATTGCGAGCATCCGGCGCTAACCAGCCCAGCACATTTTTGTTGTAGACCATGCTGGAGATATATCTCCATGTCTACTCTTATATATACTCCATTCGTTCCTAAATATTTTTCTTTTTCAGATTTCAAATGGACTACCACATACGGATGTGTATGTAGACATATTTTAGAGTGTCGATTCACTCATTTTGCTCCGTATGTCTTTTCAGGAAGGGGTCAGATTTGTCCTTGATTTATTTATGAGGTAGCCAGATGGAACTGCACCGCCAAGAAAAGAGGGTAACATCAAAATTATGGACTACTTTTTTGAGTATGTTGGTAAGGTCCGGTCATAGTCACTTGTTGAAATCTCTAAAAAGACAAATACTCCCTCCGTCCGGAAATACTTGTCATCAAAATCGATAAAAGGAAATGTATCTAGACATATTTTTGTTTTAGATACATCTCTTTTTATCCATTTTGATGACTAGTATTTTCGAACGAAGGGAGTAGAAAAAGAGTTTGTGATGATGGTGTGCGTGCCTTCCTGCAATATAGGCCATCGGATTTATATCTAACGGATAGGAAAGAAACTATGGCAATTTTGCAAAAATATACCCACACGTCTCTCCATGTTCGCAAATAAGGCCTTCCCTCGTTCAACCTTTTCTCTCACAAGATAAACTACTCATACAAATGCATCTTGATGTTCCGTGCAATGCACGGGTAGCTAGCTAAATTCTTTTAAAATAGTTGCGATAATTGGGTTGAAGTGATATATTTTATGTCTGCCTCGGATGATTTCAGATTCACTAGTAGTAACAAAGAAAAGGTTGCCTTGTTAATTAATAGAAAATAGGGTGAAAACTATCACATGAGGCCGGTAAGAACAAGGCACACTGGGTTCAGCGTCATCGTCACTACAACTGTGTGCGCGCAAGAAGTCTACATATCAAGGGGGCTACCGAGCGAGGCACCGAGACACAATGTTTGAGAGAGAAACCAATTGATAGATTATGATCAGATCGAGTTGTCACCCTTCCGCTGTCATTGTTGGGGGGGAGAGAAAGACGTCTTGAGAGTGTGCGCGGTAGGCACAGAGGCACAACTAGCGAGTGTGTGTGTGTGTGTGTGTGTGTGTGTGTGAAAGAGGAGTATATAGATTATTATCAAGATCGATGTGCCACCCTAATCCTTCGGTGTCGGGTAGTGTGTGTGTGTGTATGTTTGAGAGAGAAGCCAGTCGATAGATTAGTATCAAGATTGAGGTGTTACCCTACTCCTTCGGTGTTGGGAAGTGTGGGTGTGTGTGATGGGGGGGCAGTGACACTCACATATCTCTACTCATAAAAAACAGAGTTGGTGATGATGATGTTCCTGCCATCCTGCAATATAGGCCATCCGATTTATATCCGACGGACAGGAAGGGAACTATGGCAATTTTGCAAAAAGATACCCACATCCCTCTCCGCATTTGCAAATAAGGCATTCCCTCATTCATCCTTTTCTCCCACAAGATAAACTTCTCATACAAATGCATCTTGATGTTCCGTGCAACGCATGGGCATCTTGCTAGTAGGGAGAAGGAGTTTGTGTGACACATATCTAGCTATATTAAGGGATAGGTAGATAGCATATGTGTGAGAGACATTAGTGCCTGTGGGTGGGCGGAATTAAAGGGGTGGGCATGTTAGACATAGAGAGCGTGTGTGTTTTTGTGTGAGAGACTTGTAGGACGGGGTAGAAAGACGAATTTAACCCTGACGGAGGGAGAGAAATACACGAAGTGCACGTGTGTGATTCCGATGCCCACAGGGAAATGAGATATGTATGCGTGTGAGAGAGATTGCACAATTCATTCACGTATCACTATCTAGCGATCGTGGACGTGCTTCGCTTGAACATAAGTTAATATCTACTTCGTATCGTGGCCAAAGGTACAATATCGATTCAACGCTATAAAGATTGGACACTCACATATCACATTTTTTTCTATTTAAATAAGCATTTTTAGTTGTGCATGCCAAAGTTACAGTGATGTTTCTTCAAACAACCAATGTAGCTATCATGAACATGCACCATTGTTACTCTTGCATTCAAATTCATTAGTCTTGGTTGATTTAAGTTTCTATTTTGAAGTAATGTATGTAATATTAATATATGAATTCAACGGGTACGCAATTTATGAAATGGAGGCTATGTAATCATATGAGGTAACACTTTTAAGTAGCTGACTACAATATCCATTTCTTTTTGTGCGCCTCTACACTAACACGACAATGCATTATGTTTAATGTAAATAACCAATGGCACTAAATTATCTATTTACACGAGAAATACATAGGCTGAGCGTTTGATCCCTTTTTTTGTGAGCACGCCACTACACCCGCACGATTGGCCGCGCCCGTGTGAACGTCCAAGTGAATGGCGCATCATCCCGAGTTATTGTATTTTTTCTGGGGTGGACTTCACACCAGTTATTAACTACTGACGCATGCCCCATGTACACAATCTAGCATGACCTTCCCGCTAGCACGGTCCAAAATTAGTTGAAACTGGATACGAACGATCCCGCGGGCGGCAAAATCTCCCGCCTCCTTCTAAAATTTCCGCCACCTTAGTCTTTAGCATGCGAAATCCCCCTTTTGTCCTTGGTGCACGGACACCAACAGTTACAATACCGCCCTCATCTACATGATAGGTCGGGGCTGCTTTGGTAACTTCCGGTTCCCCCACTAAAAGGCACCCCCATTTCCTCTCCCCTCCTGCAAAAACGACTAACTCCACAGCACCAGATCATCTTACATCACACCGTCCGTACTTCATCACCCTTTTTCCCCTCCCCTCTCGAAACCCTAGACGGCTCGTCCACCGGCGTACCATAGCCCATTCATTGCCAGCGGCGTCCACCTCGCCGGATATGCTTCTGCGGCCGCATCTACCCCTCCCACCTCCCCTAGAAACAAGTAGACTGCTCATCCACCACTGTACCACAGCCCATTCAGTTCCGGCCCTGTCCACGGCGCCGGATCTTCTTCGTCGGTACTCTCGTCTACCGCCGCGCATCTGCAGCGGCTCACTCATAGTCCCCATCGGAGACGCTTCATCCACACCCCCCGGAGCCGCCCCACCGACGCCCCCGTCGACGGCCTCTGATCCTCTTCGCCGACACCTTCCTCAACCCTACCGGAGCCGCTTCGCCGACATCTTCCTCAACCCTACCGGAGTAGCTTCGCCTATACCATTCTCAACCCTACCGGGGCCGCTTTGCCAACTCACAAGTCCACGGCCTTTGTCGTGGAATTGGCACGGCAGATGTCCTAGTGTAAGGACTTAGTCGCGAGGCCAACGCATCTATGTGGTAGCTTGACGGGGTTAAGCGGAATCGAGAGACGCAGGGCGGATCAACACACAAGACAAGGGTTTAGACAGCTTCAGGCCCCGGGAAACATCATCTGGTAATAGCCCTACATGCTGTTTGTGGCTAGGTCTCGTTATCATCATGAGGGAGTCGCCGTAAACCGGCTCTCCTCTAATTGTGTCTAGCCCTAGAGATTATTGAGCTTCTTGCTTCTCCCTCTTTGGGGAGCCCTGCCCCTCCTTATATATGTTGAAGGGGCGATTTACATGACTAGTCCTAGTTGGATTAGGATTACTCTATTACAAGTGGAGTCCCAGTCTTGCTTCATTTGTAAGGGAATATTCCTTGTGCTTTCCTCATAAACCGGCCCACCATTAAACGTGAACCGGCCTTCTGGGTCATGGGCCTCGTCATCCATCTGACCCGCCCGCCGGGTTACTAATGAACCGCCAAGACCGGGCGGGTAGCCCGGGAACCGCCAAGCTCCGGGCGAGTTACCAGTGAGTCGTCTAGTCCGCCCGGGTTATACTTCCGGCCGGTTTACGCCACATGGTATATCCCCGACATTAGCCCCCAGTTTAATTTGGATTTATCCATGTTAAACTGATCCTGCAAAATAAACACCAGAACAACTTTGACAGGTTGTGCTCCGGGTTAAAAAATTCTTGTAAGCCGGCACTTGATCATCTTTAAGTCCTTGTCATTTCCTTCCTGATACATGCCCATGAACTCATAGCAAATCTCCTTAGCAGATATGTTTCAACTTTGTCAATGCAAAAAAATCCAGATCCTTCTTTTTGAAAAATCCGGGTCAATAGGCCAGCTTCAGAATCAATTTGCTAACATTGTTCTCTTGTAGAGAAATATTGTAATAAATAATCCACTTGAGTTAGCTTCCAAAGCGCCGGCTTAAAAACTATAGGTCCTGAAATACTCATCTGATTTTCCACCGCTTAAAGATGTAGATCTTGCCGAGTTATAATTTCCAAAATCTCTGGGTTATAAAAGACTAATGATGCCGAGTCATAATTGTTGTTGACACCGGGTCATGTAATTGATCTTCCTGATTTGCTCAAAACTGAGAATTTGAAGACGTTCCTCCTTTATATGCATAATATCTGTAGCCCCGAAGTCTTCAGAGGAGAACATAATGATAGCTTAAGACTTGCTTCAATATATGTGTTGCAACCTTGAAGAAATTTGGGTTATTCATCTCCAGTAAAAACTGAATACTCCATATATGTAGCCCCCAAGTATCCGGTTGTCATGCTTGCAGCGACCTGGGACTTGTAATTGCTTTATACTCATAAAAACTTCAACCAGTGTAGCCCCCAAGGACCGGATCATTATGCAATTGGTAGCCCCCAAGGGCCGGCTCATTATGATGTGATGATTCGGGTCTTCGATAAGTCCAATCAAAATGACTTTGCATTAGCTCCCAAGTGTCAAGGTGCATGCTTGCAGTGACATGAGACTTGCATATTTAATATAATCTCAACTTGAATAGTGTAGCCCCCAAGTGCCGGGTCGTACGCCTGCAGCGACTCGGGACTATTCCTTCCATTGCAAAATAAATCATATTCGTCGACAAAATAATATTCATTGCGCTAAAGCGTCTTTGAAAACCTCAATCATAATATTAATAACCATAAAAAATCCAGTCATGTTGGCTATTCAAGATAATATAATCCGGTATGAAAATCTTATTCATCCAATATCATAATGAAAATTCAGCCAAGTTTGGCTATTTGAATAATATAACCCAATCATTTATAAGCGCATGATTCCAATGGCGCAATCCAAATATATACTGGCGACTTATAGTCCGAAGCCCAGCCGGGTTAACAAAGACCGGATAATTTCTCATCATATACTGGTGACTTATCGTCTTAAAACCAGGCCGGTTTAATAAACACCGGATAATTTATCATCATACTTGCAACATATATTCGAAAGTGAGGCCGGTTTAATAAACACCGGATAATTTATAATCATGCTTTATTCAACCTGTTTCTACATACAACAAGTTTAAAGTGTCATGGCAGTTTATCGTCGGACGGGTCATAATGCCCAACATATAACCTAGGTTTATATCCAAGGTTGCACTTAAGAATAATCAAATATGAAATATATCATACCTGTGACATTGAATCACATTGTTGGTGTACCAACATTTTTTTAATAGGGGTAATAACCCAAATTTTGAGTACTGATAACTCCTTCTATATTGTGTCGGTTTATGATAAAACCGTACCGGGTTTGTAATAAACACCGGATTTACCATATATAATTCTGGTGACTTGTAGTCAAACCAGACCGGGCGGATAGTCTCCGGATTATAACTTGATCGTGTACTGACAACTTGTAGTTGAAAGCCGAGCCGGGTTGATAAACACTGGTTTACTCCATAATAGGATGGTAACAGAAAATCAAACCGGGCAGATAGCCTCCAGATTAAGATTTGACCGTGTTCCGTCAATTTGTAATTTGACAGTCGAACCGGTTTAAGAATTGTCGGTTTAAAAACGCAACAAAAGAAATATTTATCAAAACAAAATTTCAAGCAAAGGCAATGACAAAACCATTTGCAAAAAGAGGCTAGTGAGCCGATCAAGTGGCATTACCATGGTCGGACACGACCAAACCCCCAATAGGCGTAGCTATGGTTCAAGTCAGCCAGGTCCCCAAATGATGCAGTGGCATTATGCCGATCAAGAGGTGTAGCGATGGTTCGGGTTTGACCAAAGCCCCCATGTGATTCTGTGGCCTTAGGCCGATCAAAAGGTGTGACAGGTTCAGACGTGACCAAGTCCCCAAGTGATCTTGTGGCTTTCGCCTATCAAAAGGTGTTGCATTGGTTCGGATACGACCAAGCCCCCAAGTGATGTTGTGGCATTGAGCCGATCAAGATGTGTATCTATGGTTCGGATACGACCAAGCCCCCAAGTGATCAATAATATGATAAGCCAATAAGGCAGGATACCCATGTTTGAACCGCGCATCATGGCAGCAGGTCCTCTTTGGCACCCTTTAACTTTTTGCAAGAGACAAATCCTTCTTGAACCGGGATTTTGAACCGGATATTGAGAGCTTCCAAGCTATGTGGGAGAACAAATTTCCCTTAAACCAGATTGCAAACCGGAATCTTCATTTTCAGCCGGAAATTTTCTGACGGCCTTTCAACTCGAACTTGCGAGAAGTTAATTCCTTTTTAAATCGGACATTGTTAAACCGGATCTGAGTGCTTCAGAGCTTTGTGGGAGAATAGATTTCTCTTGAACCGGATTGTAAACCGGATATTTGAGAGCTTCAGTGAGACTGACTTCCCTTGAGCCGGATTTTAAACCGGAATCCTTTCTGATGACCCGGATCTTCCTCATTGAGCCGGGATTTTGTAACTGTTATATGCTTTCTAAGCCGGAAATTTTCTGACGGCCTTTAAATTTTCATCAATATAACAGTAGCCTCCGGGACCGGGTTATCTTTCCCACCATCGTCATGGGGTTCTTAATTTTGCTGAAACTGGCAAGATTTGCTGAGTCATGTCATCGTAGCCTCCGAGTCTCAAAGGTGACTCGAGGAGTTGGCTTGAGACTCTCCATATTTGACCGTGATGTAAACTGGCATGACCTGTATATCATTGGGGTTGATAGGACGATGTGAATCCACAGAAGGTTGAGGTGACTACGGTGGGTTATAAACGATCCTGCATAAGCCGTGTCAGCAACTCGGCCAATGGTTCCATCCAACTGGCGATTTGAAGTTAACCAAACTGTAGTGGCGGCGACTTGTGCGCCTGCCCATTGAGCCACCCAGTGCAGATGGCGGTTGATAGCATATGACAATTTGCCTCCATTTTGTTGAAAGAAAACCGGCTACCCAAGCTGTGACTTGCTTTATACTCAATAAACAGCTCATGCAGCTAGGTGCGGCCCAGTATGTTGATGTAGACCAGGCGGCGAGAGACAGACAGCAAAGACGACCGTGGTTTTAAAGGCAGCATAGACATATGAGTCGGCCGCAGCATTGTAAGCCGGCGTGGAGGGGCAAGTTAATTGCAGGCGCGGTCGCGGTGACTCCATTGTAGTGCGGGCTGCAAGGGCCGCGACTTGCACACATATTCTTTGATCATTGTGGCACGGTCATATGCTAGCACATGACAGTAATTACGCGATTTATATATCCATGATCCGGCCATCAGCTTTGCAATGAGTAATTGTCCTGCATATAAAATGCAAAGACTAAAGTAATTGCTCTTTGACAAAAACAATAGGTGCTAAAATTATACTTAGAAGGATATCACCTGATTCGCCTGGACAACAGTCGGCCGCGGCATTGTAAGCCGGTGCGGACACGTAAACCACCGTGAGGGCAGATGGACGAGTCGTCCATGGCGTTGTAAAGCGGCGCGGACGGCGAGTCAAACGTGATGTTGTTTAACTGGTGCAGATGCACAAATCGGCCGCAGGCAGAGACGGATGTAATCCGAACATCGGGGCGGAGACTTGCACGTGTATCCGTCGAGCATCATAGCACGGGCAAATACCAGTGCCAAAATGACGATGCCGTGCGCTCCGTATCCGCGGTGTAATGCCACTTTTGTAGTAAATGATTACCCTGCGTATAAGAAATACCGTAGAGCAGAGTAGTTGCACTTAAAGTAATTAAAATATACTAAGAAAATATATAGGAGAAATAGCACCTGGTTTTATTTTTTAGACGTATGTGGGTGCGGCCATTAGCGCGTAGCTGGTCTCCACATATGTGTATTTCATCCGATTTACGTAAACTGGTCTCAGAAAAAAATCAGCCCAATACGGAGTACTAGCACTAGTCACGTTGGATTATTCCTTAGATCTCTGCGGCCGGATTAGACATCAGCACCAGCCTTCTCCGGCTCAGACGCGTATAGGGCCACAGCAATGACAAAAGAGCGCAGTGGCGGTTTGAAAAAGAGATGAGGCCGGGGCAGCCTCGCATGGTTCGGCGGCTCATGGCACGACAAAGCGGAGGGACGAGCCAGCAGCAGCCTCTGGCCGGCGGCGGCTGTCAAAGCGAAGCGGAGGAGCAGAGCAGGTAGGGCCAGCGCGAGGTTGGAAACGACTTGGAATCGGCCTGCACCCATCACCAAATCCTCCTCCGGTTTGACTTTTCTTCTTGTGTTGATGGATCAATGGATTACTTTTTCCCTTTACGTCTGGAACCAGTAGTACTTGTCTGTCTTGGCGACTTGACATCCTGATGGATAATGCATGACTTTCACACGAGTACCAAATCAGCCATTAATAGGAAGTACGTACTAGTACTGATCTGTTTTGATGTTTTTACACAGTGCACAACTACAACAGAAAAGGTAGCAACCTCGGGACTTGAAGCGAATCTGCGACTGCTATGGATGTAATTTTCTTCACATGCGCTGGTTCTCCCGTATAAAACGGCAATTGAACAGCGAAGTACTCTGAGTCGGTCTCGGTTTGGCCGGATCGCACGCCGCTCCGGCGGAAAACAATTTCACTCGGACCGGTGAATCAATGGGTCACGTGTGGTGGCCCGCCGGACCCTAGCTTCTTTCGATCTTAATCCTCGTACTGCCTGCTCCCAAATTGATCATGGTCATAAAGCAATAAATTCGGCGGCACTTTCCTCATCTGATGAAGTCGCGAGCTTCTCCGTCCCTGTGAGAGATCCTTTCAAGAACTTAACACCACCGTGCGCAGGCCCCACGGTGGGCGCCAACTGTCGTGGAATTGTCACGGCAGATGTCCTAGTGTAAGGACTTAGTCGCGAGGCCAACACATCTATGTGGTATCTTGAAGGGGTTGAGCAGAATCGAGAGACGCAGGGCGGATCAACACATAAGACAAGGGTTTAGACAGCTTCGGGCCCCGGGAAACATAATCCGGTAATAGCCCTACATGCTGTTTGTGGCTAGGTCTCATTATCATCATGAGGGAGTCGCCATAAACTGGCACTCCTCTAATTGTGTCTAGCCCTAGAGATTATTGAGCCTCTTGCTTCTCCCTCTTTGGAGAGCCCTGCCCCTCCTTATATATGTTGATGTTGGGGAACGCAGTAAATTCAAAAAAATTCCTACGCACACGCAAGATCATGGTGATGCATAGCAACGAGAGGGGAGAGTGTTTGTCTACGTACCCTCGTAGACCGAAGCGGAAGCGTTGACACAATGTAGAGGAAGTAGTCGTACGTAGAGGAAGTAGTCGTACGTTCTCCTCGCGATCCAACCGATCACAGCACCGTTATTCCGGCACCTCCGAGTTCTTGGCACACGTTCAGCTCGATGACGATCCCCGGGCTCCGATCCAGCGAAGCGTCGGGGAAGAGTTCCGTCAGCACGACGGCGTGGTGACGATCTTGATGTGTTACCGGCGCAGGGCTTCGCCTAAGCACTGCAACGATATAATCGAGGTGGAATTTGGTGGAAGGGGGCACCGCACACGGCTAAGGAACGATCCGTAGATCAACTTGTGTGTCTTTGGGGTGCCCCCTGCCCCCGTATATAAAGGATCCAAGGGGGAGGGGCTGGCCGGCCAGGTTTGGTGCGCCAGGAGAGTCCTACTCCCTCTGGGAGTAGGATTCCCCCCCCCCCAATCCTAGTTGGACTAGGATTGCTCCAAGGGGGAGAGAGAGAGAGAGAGGGGGCGCCCCACTTCTCCTAGTCCTAATAGGACTAGGGAAGGGGGGGAGGCGCGCAGCCCCTAGGGCTGCCCTCTCACCTTTCCTCCAAGGCCCATGTTGGCCCATTATGCTCCCGGGGGGTTCCGGTAACTCTCCCGGTATTCCGGTAAAATCCTGATTTCACCTGGAATGCATCCGATGTCCAAACATAGGCTTCCAATATATAATTCTTTATGTCTCGACCATTTCGAGACTCCTCGTCACGTCCGTGATCACATCCGGGACTCCGAACTCCTTCGGTACATCAAAATGCATAAACTCATAATAACTGTCATCGTAACGTTAAGCGTGCGGACCCTACGGTTCGAGAACAATGTAGACATGACCGAGACACGTTTCCGGTCAATAACCAATAGCGGGACCTGGATGCCCATATTGGCTCCTACATATTCTACGAAGATCTTTATCGGTCAGACCGCATAACAACATACGTTGTTCGCTTTGTCATCGGTATGTTACTTGCCCGAGATTCGATCGTCGGTATCCAATACCTAGTTCAATCTCGTTACCGGCAAGTCTCTTTTCTCGTTCCGTAATACATCATCTCGCAACTAACTCATTGGTTGCAATGCTTGCAAGGCTTTATGTGATGTGCATTACCGAGAAGGCCCTGAGATACCTCTCCGACAATCGGAGTGACAAATCCTAATCTCGAAGTATGCCAACTCAACATGTACCTTCGGAGACACTTGTAGAGCACCTTTATAATCACCCAGTTACGTTGTGACGTTTGGTAGCACACAAAGTGTTCCTACGGTAAATGGGAGTTGCATATTCTCATAGTTAAAGGAACATGTATAAGTCATGGATAAAAGCAATAGCAATATACTAAACGATCGGGTGCTATGCTAATGCAATGGGTCATGTCAATCAGATCATTCAACTAATGATGTGATCTCGTTAATCAAACAACAACCCTTTGTTCATGGCTAGGAAACATAACCATCTTTGATTAATGAGCTAGTCAAGTAGAGGCATACTAGTGACACTCTGTTTGTCTATGTATTCACACATGTATTATGTTTCCAGTTAATACAATTCTAGCATGAATAATAAACATTTATCATGATATAAGGAAATAAATAATAACTTTATTATTGCCTCTAGGGCATATTTCCTTCAGTTGAAGGGGCGGTTTACATGACTAGTCCTAGTTGGATTAGGATTACTCTATTACAAGTGGAGTCCCAGTCTTGCTTCCTTTGTAAGGGAATATTCCTTGTGCTTTCCTCATAAACCGGCCCACCATTAAACGTGAACCGGCCTTCTGGGCCATGGGCCTCGTCATCCATCTGACCCGCCCGCCGGGTTACTAATGAACCGCCAAGACCGGGCGGGTAGCCCGTGAACCGCCAAGCTCCGGGCGAGTTACCAGTGAGTCGTCCAGTCCGACCAGGATATACTTCCGGCTGGTTTACGCCACGGGGTATATCCCCGACAGCCTCAAACCCGCTTCCTCGCACCGTCATCCAACCAACTGGAGCAGCTTCTGACGCCCCATCCATGGCCGCAGATCCGCATTGTCGACACCACCCTTAACCCAACCACCAGAGTAGCTTCTGACGCCCCGTCCACAGCCGCAGATCTGCATCGTCGAGACCATCCTTAACCCAACCACCGGAGCAGCTTCACCTACGCCTTCCTCCACAGCCATAGATCCGCTTCGCCCACACCATAGTCCACCCTACCGGAGCCGCTCCACAAACACGCTACTCGACGGTTCTAGATCTCCTCACCGGACCCCGACAACCAGCACAACATCATCACCCTCGACGTTTCTAACCTGATTCCCACAGTCTGGAGAGATGCCAATCACCCGCCACGGCCTAGGTACTTGTCACCTTTAAACCCGCCAGCATCACTTGCCCGATGTACTTCAAATATACTAACCGGTCGCTGTTACCTGTTATGCAGCTGGCAAAAACTACAAGGACGATGTATCTTCTGGATCTAACAGCTTGGCCAACCAAGATCCTGGACTGAGGCATTGCTATGATCTTGTAAGCGCGTCTCTCTCTCTCTCTTGTATTGTTCTGTGCATGCCAGCGTGCTTTGCTAGGATTTTCGACCAGTAATCCCTTTGTGCAGACAATGATTTCTACTACTGCTTGCTAAATTAGATATGTAGATGTCATACATGATACTACCTCGTACCTCCGTTCCTAAATATAAGTCTTTCTAGAGATTCCACTATAGGCTACATACGGAGCAAAATGAGTGAATCTACACTAAAAAATGCATCTATATACATCTGTATGTGGTCCATATTGGAGTCTCTACAAAGACATATATTTAGGAACAGGGGAAGTACATTACACAAAATCTTAGGTGGCATGTAGGAATTCCCGTGCACTACATTAGGCTCCCTTAGAGTGCCTACTAGTCCAGCATACAGAGTCATGGCTAGTTTATGGTAAGCACACAATCGTTAGTTGGTGGTTTAAATATGCGCAAGGGATATGCAATGTAGTATCATGTAGAGATGTCTGAAATTAGCCGTGTCAACTTGCAGATAGGGTTACACAATGAAAAAGTACAAGATGTATGTGGAAATTTCATGAAACATCGCAAAAAAAAGAGAGGCAGTGGTGAGCCTATACAGTGTGCTATGGTACGTCACTCCTCCACTGCAATCATCATGACATGTTATTTGTATGCCAGTTCTATTAGCCAAGTTTCTTAGGGACAATTATTACGAGTTATCCTAAGAAAATAAGCACCTGTGAATATAAGCTCCATGTAATAAGCCAACCAGTTCTTTTCATTGCGTTTTCAGCTTATCTTTGGTATGATCAGTGGAAAGTCTAGATTGCATTATATTTTTTTTCATTTTGCTGCCCATATGGAAATTAATTTGGCTTGCAAACATCACAAATTGAACCCAGTGCAGTAACTATTATGATAGGAAAACAGACCATCACTATTTGCTCAAAATGCAAATACAAAGATACCATCTACTTGGCACAATCTACTTTGGTCAATGTTTTCCATAGAGATCCCATTGCCTAATTTAAACGAAGAACGCATGACCCACATTTAAATGAAGAACTATTACTTATTGAAATTCGATGGTCCAAGTGGCTGGTTATTATCGTATAGCAGCACCACCTGAAAGCATCATATAGCAGCAGTAGTAGCTCATAGCAACTCATCATACAGCAGCAGCAGTCTACAATTCATCATACACTAGCAGTAGCTCATAGCAATTTATCATATAGTAGTAGCAGGAGCAGCTCATAGCAATTCATCATATAGCAGCAGCAGGACCAGCTCATAGCAATTCATCATATAGCAGCAGCAGGAGCAGCTTGTAGCAACTCATCATATAGCAGCAGCAGGAGCAGCTTGTCGCAACTCATCATATAGCAGCAGCAGCAGCTCATAGCAATTCATAATATAGTAGCAGTAGCAGCTCATAGCAACTCATCATACAGCAGCAGCAGCTCATAGCAATTCATCATATAGCAACAGCAGGAGCAGCTCATAGCAATGCATCATATAGCAGCAGCAGAAGCAGCTCATAGCAATTCATCGTATAGTGGATCAGAATGAAATTTTGGCAAAAAATCAGAGGAGATCCTCACCTTGTTGGATGAGCTCATCCTTCAACAGCACCTCAAGGCCATGGCCTGGGAGGAGGGGAGGGTGAATAAGGTGTCTTCTGCCGCAGTGTGGCATCAGCCGTAGTTGTGCAGCGCCTGCCGGAGTAGTGTGTTGGTCGAACCACAGTGGAGCAGCTGCCGGAGACCATGAGAATGAGGGGCGGCGCCAGAGGGAGATTTGCCCCTACCCGCCGGCCATGTAGCCTAGCTGGACATAGCATCGTCGAGGACAAGGCCAGATGGGACCAGTGGCGATGGCTCGCTGAAGGAACCCTAGTGCTGCAGGCAGGGGATTGAGGTAGAGGGAAAGGGGAGACGAGGTGCAAGCGGGCAAGGCAATGAATGCTTGCGTGTTTGTTTTTACTTGAGGGTCAGGTGTGACACGGGCGTCAGCAGTTGCATTTTGAGTGTAATAACGGCAGACAACAGAGTCATTTCACTATTCCCCTTCCCTTCAATTTTTAGTGAGGTTCTACCCGAAACACCCCCCTCCAAAGATAAATTAGTTAAGCCCAAGCCCATAACTCAAAAATGAATTCTTTACATCTTTTATGGCTTATTTTGACAATATGCCCTGAAAAGGCGGAATTGAACTGGCCCTTAACCTGCAATTCAATTGTGCATGCAATGATGAATCACTCATGCCTGCTAAGTGTACATTTAGGCATCATCATACATGGCATAACCTAATACATGTGCATTCCATTGTAGAATCTGGAATATGCAATGTTTGTGTTAGTTCATACGTTGCACATGATGTTTAAATGCCCCTTAAATCTGGTCAGTCAAGTGATGGTCTTTAAGCCTCCTTCTTTGCTTCTTTTCTTGATACGTAAGATTTGCTCACACATCTATTCAATTGCTTGTTTGCATCAGCCAACCATAATAGGACTGTTTGCTTTGATTACTTGTTGTTCTTGACCTAACACTCTAACAAAGCTTGTCAACATTTTAAACACTAAGGGCTGCTGTAGTGGGGCCTTGTCTAACTCATAGGTGACATAAAGGTTTGGCTGTACACTACAGTAGGCTCTCCAAGAGTACCTGGAGATCCAGTTTGAAGGTATGCCTAGTTTTTACGTAGTGCAAACATAGTAAATGCTCATTTCATTGTGTGCAAGTGCAAGAGATGCGGCATGTTTCATTATGTGGTGTTGTTTTGTTATAATCTCATCCTTTTGTGTTCACAGACTGGAAAGGATGCATATTTATCTTCCAAGGAGACGAGTAACTAGTTTGTGTCACCTTGCAGAGGGGGTGCAATGTAGATAAGATTAAGGATTTCCAAGTACAAGATGTTAGGAAGGAGCCTTGCAAGAGAAGTAGGAGCTGCGCTGACCCTCTTCAACCTGCTAAGGTAAGTCACTATATGCAACTCAACAGTTCAATTCCTTGTTTGTTTCAGGCATAGTTAATTTTCTCTTTTCAATTGCTTTATTTGTCCTCAGTTAATGAGATGCCCAAATAATCATGCCTGATGTTCGGTACTTGTATCACTATTAGTTGGCATAATTAAAGGCCTTACCATTTAATTAGTCTGCCGAAGTGTGCCTGAAGCTTTGAAGTCTATTAACCAACTATTATTGCATGAGGCCCACAATCTAGTTTATACTAAGCTAATGATTGCATAGTTTTGCCTGATGTAGTATGTTTGTATGAAACCCTCTGATGTTCATTATGCTCCCTAAGACTTTAATTGAGGCACAGAATGGCCAACTGCTTGCTTACTTATACGCAACGTGTTGTCTAAATTTGTAACTTGTCTGTGTTTTCGATTGGGCCCCAACATCATGCTCCTCTGGTGAGCTAAGAGGGATTTCTGTATGCAAGCTGCACAGACTATCTTTTTTTATAAATTTTAAAATATCACCTGCTTATGCTTCATGACGTGTAACATTTTTTTTGAAAGTGATGTGTAGCATTATTGTTAGTCCTGTTTTGCCATGTAGTACAAAATAGTGTCTTGTTTGCTTCACTGTTGTAACTATACTTTTGCCCTAGTCATGTGTACTTACAGAAACATTTCAGGATGAAGTGACATCAACACAAAGATCTGCGAGCAGTGCGGCATGGCCGTTACTGTCGGCGTTCTGGGAACGGGGGTCCCAAGACTTGCCTCCCTGCGGCCTGCGGCGTGGCTCAAAGGAGGCCCAGCACGGCCCTTCTTCATCAACACAAGACCCAAGACCCTCGCGAGGGACCAAGCCTCACGGGGCGGACGACGCAAAGCTTCCTCAGGCGCGGCTGAGGGAGTCCTGGATTAGGGGGTGTTCGGATAGCCGGACTATACCTTCGCCGGACTCCTGGACTATGAAGATACAAGATTAAAGACTTCGTTCCGTGTCCGGAAGGGACTTCCCTTGGCGTGGAAGGCAAGCTAGGCGATGCGGATACTCAAGATCTCCTACAATTGTAACCGACTCCGTGTAACTCTAACCCTATCCGGTGTCTATATAAACCGGAGGGTTGTAGTCCGTAGGACAATCATCATCATACACAATCATACCATAGGCTAGCTTCTAGGGTTTAGCCTCCTTGATCTCGTGGTAGATCTACTCTTGTACTACCCATATCATCAATATTAATCAAGCAGGAGTAGGGTTTTACCTCCATCGAGAGGGCCCGAACCTGGGTAAACTTCGTGTCCCTTGTCTCCTGTTACCATCCGACCTTGACGCACAGTTCGGGACCCCCTACCCGAGATCCGTCGGTTTTGACACCGACATTGGTGCTTTCATTGAGAGTTCCTCTGTGTCGTCGCGATCAGGAAGGATGCCTCTTCCCGTCTTTAAAGACGGCGCCATTACTAAGCAAGCCTTGGCTGTTGGCCAAACCCTCCGGCTAGGTGGTTTTCTCACGACCGCCTGTTCGGCCGTTGCGCCGACGGTGACCTCTCGGGTCATTGAAAGCAACCTTCACGTTAGCTCAGAACTCGCCGAGCAGTTGGATCCGATGGATCTCTCTTCCGTAAACGAGCTCTTGGATCGCATCGCCGCACTAGGGGGCGCTACAAATTACGACCAGGTTGGGCTTAAACCTGATCTAAGAGAAATTAACTCTCCCCAAGTCACCCACCACGTTGCCGTGGTAGAGGCGCAGTGCGGCGACCCTTCATCTATCCTAAAGACTAGCTACGTCCGAATTCCTGAACCCTCCAGGCCGGATACCCGCGGAGGGGAGGATACAATCCAGGACCTGAGCTTAGAATCAGGCAACGGACTAGACTCATCGGACAACATCCAAGACTCCGGACTTCAGAGTTTGGAAACTCTTCGGCCTCCGGATCGTAAATTGGGTGAGTTCTCAGATTCAACGACACCCGCCCGCCCGAACATAAGCGATCTTTCCCAAATCAGGTAAAAGCCCGAAGAAACATTACATCACTACTGGGCCAGATTCTCCTCCTTGTTATGAACAGGACAAAGGACTGCTGCAAGGGAGACGCAATTTCAATCTTTTGCAGTAACTGCACGGACGAGGGAATACTTAATGCCATCAGTCGTCGTGATATTACACGCTTCGCTGACTTGGCGTCCATAGTACAAAAGTACTGTGCGATGGAGAGGCTTAGAAAACCGAAATAAAATTTTGGGATAACCCGGCCTTGAATAGCAATCCCGTCCGAACTAACAGGGTGCACCACAGTAAGGCACCCAGACTAAATATCAAAAAGCCAAAACCCTCTAGAGGGCATGGAACCGTACTCGAAAGGTGGCTTGATGGACCCTGTAGAATTCACAGTACAGAGGACGCCACACCAACACACAGCCTTAGAGCATGTTGGATACTCCGGCAGGTGGCCAAAATTGGCGAGGACCTCCTAATTTCAGAGGCCGAAGAAAGCTAGCCCGAGGACACCAGTACCGTTCTCACAGTCTTCGAGACTTTCGCATCAAATAATATGCGAAAAAGAACACTCCGCAGCCTTACCGAAGTCTATTAAGTAGCAACAATAAACCCATGGAGTAACACTGCTATCACCTTCAACGCGAGTGATGAACCTAAATTCCGAACAACCCAAGCACCAGCCGCATTGGTCCTCAGTCCCATAGTGGACGGCTATCGCCTCGCGAAGTTACTCATGGATGGAGGCAGCGGATTGAACCTCATTTACGAAGAAACCCTCCAAAAGATGGAAATAGACTGGAACCGCATTGAGCGAAGAAGCACAACCTTTAGAGGAATAATCCCCAGTCAAGAAGCGCGCTGCACTGGAAAGATCACACTAGATGTGGTGTTCGGCACGCCGGATAATTACAGGTCCGAAGAAGTCACGTTCCAGGTGGCCCCGTTCAAAAGCGGATACCACGCTATATTACGACGGGAGGCATTCACAGTTTTCCAAGCCATACCCCATTACGGGTACATGAAGCTCAAGATTCCTGGGCCAAATGGAATTATCACTCTCGCTAGTGATTCGGACATAGCACTCCGCGCCAAAAACAAGACAGCCGCATTGGCCCTTGAGGCACTATCCGAAACCTTAGCGGCCGAAGAACTGACCGCGCTGCGCTCCACGGTTAATAGGGATGATGTGATACTCGATAAGAGATCCAAATCCACATCCTTCAAACCAGCGGACGAAATAGTCAAATTCCAGGTCCATCCAACGGACCCCAATAAAACAGCCTCCATCGGGGCACGACTGAACCCTGATGTAGACGCCGCACTGCGAGAGTTCCTACGAGAGAACTAGGACATTTTTGCTTGGCACCCTTCAGACATGCCAGGAATCCCACGCAGGCTGGCCGAACACAGCTTAAATATCCAGAAAGGATTCAAACCTGTCAAACAAGCCCTTCGGCGCTTTTCCGAACAGAAGAGATAGGCTATGGGAGAGGAGCTAGCCAAGTTATTGGAGGCCGGATTCATTAGAGATATAAAACATCCGGACTGGCTAGCAAACCTGGTGATGGTACCAAAGAAGGACAAATCCTGGCGCATGTGCGTCGATTTTAAAGACCTTAATAAGGCCTGCCCAAAGGATTCCTTCCCCCTCCCTCGCATAGATCAAATTATCGATGCCACTGCAGGACATGATTCGTTGTGTTTCCTCGACGCATACTCCGGTTACCATCAAATCAAGATGGCAGAATCAGACCAAGCCGCAACGACATTCATCACACCATACGGCCCATTCTGCTTCAACACAATGCCCTTCGGGCTAAAAAACGCCGGCGCAACATATCAGCGCATGATCCAAACATGTCTGGCAAACCAGATCGGCAAAACAGTGGAGGCGTACGTGGATGATGTGGTCGTCAAATCAGGACATGTCGAATCTCTAGTAGACGACTTGAGGCTTACATTCGATAACCTCCGAAAATACGACATCAAGCTCAATCCGGAAAAATGCATTTTTGGCGTTCCAGCCGGAAAGCTCTTGGGCTTCATTGTATCCGGTAGAGGAATCGAAGCAAATCCAGCCAAGGTCCGAGCTTTGTCACAACTGGATGTCCCAAAAGACCTCAAACAAATACAGAAATTAACCGGAAGCATGGCGGCTCTAAGCCGCTTCATCTCCCGCCTGGGAGAAAAGGCGCTGCCCCTTTACCGCCTCCTACGGTGCACCGAACACTTCGAGTGTTCGGATGCCGCCACGGCCGAACTCGATGAAATAAAATCCATATTGGCAACAAACCCAGTCCTGGCCACGCCAAACACCGGCGAGCCAATGCTATTGTACATCGCGGCAACCCATCACGTTGTCAGCGCAGTGCTCATCGTTGAGCGGGAAACGGACGGACACAAATTCCCCCTTCAAAGGCCGGTCTACTACATGTCCATTGTCCTCACTCCATGCAAATCACGGTACCCACGCTATCAGAAAATTGCATACGCAGTATTCATGGCATCCCGGAAGCTACGACACTACTTTCAAGAGTGTTCGATTATAGTAGCCTCGGAAGTACCACTCAATGACATTATCAATAACCGCGATGCAACGGGCCGGATCGCAAGATGGGCCATCGAGCTCCTCCCGTTCGACATAACCTATAAGCCACGGCGAGCTATAAAATTGCAAGTATTGGCCGACTTCGTCGCGGAATGGACGGAGGCCGAACTCCCTAAAGAGTACGGCACATACTCAAACTGGATCATGCATTTCGACGGCTCCAAAATGTTGGCCGGACTGGGTGCTGGCGTCGTTTTGACGTCCCCCATAGGAGATGCAGTCCAATATGTACTCCAAATTATGTACACGGACTCCAACAATGCAGCCGAATATGAGGCCCTCCTACATGGTCTCCGGATGGCAGTATCCATGGGCATTCAACGCCTAGAGGTACGCGGGGATTCGAACCACGCGATCTCCCAAATAAATGGCGACTTCGACGCCAAGGATCCAAAAATGGCAGCTTACCGCAATGCCGTCCTAGAAATGTCAGCTCGGTTCGAAGGGCTGGAGTTTCACCATATAGCCCACGAAAATAATCAAGCAACGGACGTCCTGGCATGCATCGGAGCAAAACGCGATGCAGTCCCAACATCTTTTTGGAAAGATTGTTCAAGCCATCCGTAACATGGGAGGGGGAACCCGCAATTAACAGCCCGGACGCAGCCGAACCACTCGACGCCGAACAACCTGACATAATTGGAGGTCCTGCCAACGAAATTACACCTTCAGCCCACGTAATAATGGCGGTTATCGCCCCGTGGACAGAACCATTCCTAGCCTACCTTACTAGGCAGGCACTCCCAGAGGACCAAAATGAGGCCCGCTGCATAGTGCGGCAATCTAAAGCCTACAAAGTCCACGAGGGGGAGCTCTATAAGAAAAGCACTACCGGAGTCCTTCAAAGGTGCATCTCCGAAGAGGAAAGGCGGAATCTTCTGGCCGAAATTCACACCGGACTCGGTGGCCATCACGCTGCTGCTCGGTCCCTTGTTAGCAAGGCTTTCCGCACAGGCTTCTATTGGCCGACGGCCCGGGCAGACGCTCAGGACCTAGTCCAACGATGCGTTGGTTGCCAACTTTTTGCCAACCAAAGCCATATGCCACCCACCGCACTCCAAACTATACCCATCACCTGACCCTTTGCGGTCTGGGGGCTTGACATGGTCGGACCCCTTAAAGGTGGAACCCATAAGAAAAAATACTTACTGGTCATGGTGGATAAGTTCAACAAATGGATAGAAGCCAAGCCTATCAAAACGGCTGAATCTGGACCCGTGATAGACTTCATATCCGGGGTTGTACACCATTACGGTGTCCCCACAACATCATAACCGATAACTTTACAAATTTTACAGCCGACAAGGTAAAACTGTGGTGCAAAAACATGGGCATCAAGCTCGACTATGCTTCAGTCTATCACCCACAAACCAATGGCCAGGTCGAACGGGCAAACGGTCTTATCATGAGCGGCATCAAACCCAGACTAGGGCAGTCCCTCAAGGAATCTAACACGCACTGGGTAGAGGAGCTCGACTCCGTACTATGGGGGCTGCGGACCATGCCAAATCGCACCACCGGATACACACCATTCTTTATGGTGTACGGCGCAGAGGCAGTTCTGCACTGCGACATAATTCATGACTCACATAGAGTGCGCATGTACGAAGAAAGAGAAGCCAAGCTCGATCGGCAGGACAGCCTGGACGCCTTGGAGGAGGAGCGTGAGGTGGCAAAAGCCCGTTCCGCATTTTATCAACAACAGGCCCGAAGATACCAAAGCAGAGAAGTACGGGCCAAAAATTACACTGTTGGCGAACTAGTTCTACGCCTGCCGGATAAGAAAAAGGACAAACTCAAGCCCAAATGGGAAGGTCCATTTATAATCGACCAAGTCCTGACTGGTGGAGCGTACCGCCTGCGAGATGCGTCAGATAACCGACTCGAGCCGAACCCGTGGAACGCCACACGTCTCCGAAGATTCTATGCCTAGCGCCGGACTCCGTGTTCGGCTCCTTCCCCTGTCCATTTTTTTACATTTTTCTATCTTATATTTCTCTCCTTCCCCTCTTTTTCCTTTATAGCCCTTAAAAGGCTCACTACATGACGCGCACTCGCGCTCATTTAACCTGGGGGCTTCTTTAACAGAAGCTTATGTGTCAAACTTCCGCATGTACCTTTTTTTCACCATTATATGCATCGATATGACATAAGTTTTGGCCAAGCTGGGTTGCCTGGCTCCTGTGCTTACCCCTACGTTCCCGATTGTTCGGCTAGGTGGTAAAGGGAGCACCTCTGCGATTGTTACTGCCGGGTCAGCCGGATGTGTACCTCAGACTGGGTGAAGCCGAAAGCTAGCATTCTTAAGGGAATATTCGGTCGGTGGAATAAAGATGATATTTTTATTAATTTTCATGCGCCCCCAGATGCTTTTTCTGTGTTTTTTTACGCAGTCTGGACATGCACTTTAGGGCATGCCTCCCCAGCGAAAGGAACCCTTAACGAAACTATTCTCTCTAGAAGATGTTTCTCACTAACCATGTAATATAACATAACTAGTTGGGCACTTGTCTGATAAAGCAGTAATGACCCATACGCCTGGTCTCCACGCATACCACGGTTCTTGTATAACCGCTATGGTACTCGGACACACTCTGGACCGTCAGGTCCCGAGGTTGAAGCAAAAAGGTCGGCAACGACAAACGATCTACAATCCGGCTAGAAGGCATTACATATGTCAATTCAAAATTACACAGTCATTTCGACTGATTGTATTCCTCCTCTATACCATCTAACAGGCTGTCTAATTTACAGTCCTGCTGGGAATACTTTGCGGCCAATTCCACTTGGTCGTACACTAAGCTTATAGGGATCTCCTTCCCGTCAAGCCCCACCGGTCCGACCTTGGCCATATGGTTTGGGTCAGACTTCGTAAAACGGCTCTTCACCATAGCCCAGGCCTCTCTAGCGCCTTCTCGGCAGGCCGATACCTTCCACAACCGGAAGCGCCGTCGAGCTCCCTTCAGCTTCTCCGCAAGCTCTCCAAGTCCATCGGGCGTGGAGTGGGCAGGCCATAAGGCTTGGGTAACGCCTTGCATTACCTGCCGAATTCGCTCGTGCAGTTGCAGGAGTTCGGGAAGAAGGTCACCCATAGAACCGGGCATCTCCTCTGCAGGACGACATGTGAGCATACCTACAGACAATACTCTGTTATTCGACTTCCTCGCCGAACTCATTTTTCAAACTTCGTTCAAGCACTTACTAAATATGCCGCGTCGAAGCCGCTGATTCTCCTTCATGGAGTCCGACAGCTGGCCACGAACGTCCTTAAGTTCAACATCCAACTTGGTGTTGTCATCCTGGAGATCATTCTTCTCTCGCCTCACCTTTGTCAACGTACTCTCACCGGCCTCTAACCGGCGCAAGAGTTGTTGCTTCTCCGGATCAAGTCCGGCGCCATCTGCAACATCAATTGTCAGATTTGCACCCAAACCGCAGAATACTAATCTTTCGAAGTGTATCTTACCTTAGGGGGTCCCTTTAGGCTCCCCTGCTGCGGCTAGTGCGGCCTCTAGTTGGGCCTTGCGCTTTTCCAGCTCCCGGGACAGCACGGTGTTCTTCTTGGTAAGAACCTGCATGTTATATGATCCTTAAATCAGTTACTTTAACTGTTTCAAGTCTCGGGGGCTACTGGTGTATATATATATATATATATATATATAACCAAAATTTTCTTACCCGTATGTCTTTCACATACTGCTCTGTGGCTCTGGCTAAACCATCTTGAGCGGCACGGAGGTACGCGTCTCCCGAATTAAAGGCATCTAAATCCTCTTGGGAGAAACAAGCATCGCGTAAAATTGTCTGGCGACGCCTGTGGTTCATGGCACTCTCCACTTCAGAATTTATGGCAGACAGCCTGTCCGCATCCTCTGTCGGAGGAGCGCCCGGTGCACACCTTGTGCTCGCCTCCGTTTCCTGGCCGGTCACTGGAACCTGGCTGGTGGAAGCGCGATCGGCATCCTCTCCGGATATAGTCCGGCGAGGTCTCTTCGTCCTGAAAATGCACAAACGTTAATATGCCATGGCGGCTTAATACCGCGGAAACGGAGAATGCGTTACCTTTGCGTCGGCATCTCGGTCCGGACTGCATCTCTTTTTTCCCCACGGGGCCCTGCGGCCCCTCGTGGGCTAGCCGCCGCAGGTTCGCCTTCCCGCCTCGAGAATCTCCCCTGTGAAACACGGTTGTTGTTAGAAACGCCGGAATACGGGAAAATGGAATCCCCTTCAAGGGAATAAAGACTCCGGTTTCTGTCACCTGGGAGGCCGGGATTAACCCGGGGTAATCTGCCACAATAGCGACCAAGGTGTCGTCCTTGCTTAGCTGATGAAACACCCCGTTGATAAGCTCCACCTATATGTCCGGATCCTCTTTAGAGTCCGGATCGAGGGACCGTTCTGGGTCCTCGGGTTGTGGAGGACGGCTTCTTATATCTTTCAGTTCCTGCCGCAGTTCCTGCATTGAAGTCGTCAGACTACGTATCTGACCATGGAAGTATCAAATAAATGGGCAAGTGCAGTTGTTCGCCTACCCAACTTGGAGGTTCATACATAGTGAATCCAGCCCGCGGGTTAACGCGGAGGAACTCCTCCTTCTCTCCCTTGTACAAGGAGGACAGAACCTTTATTAGGGAGGCAGCTGAGTCCGGCCCTTTACGGCCGTAATGCGTGGCCTCATCCTCCCCATTGAAATCCCACATAGGGCAGCCTCTGTATTGAAGCGGCTGCACCCCTCGCGTAATGCATGCGGCCATGACTCCAATCATGGTTAGTCCGGAATGAGCCAACAGTCTTATCCGGCCCATCAGGTAAAGGACGTCCCTGTTGTTTTCTCTCTGAGAACTCCATGGGCGCCAGCTCAAGCGTTTCTTCAAGGGAGCACTGTTGAACTCAGGGAGACCGGCCCGGATAGGGTCCGGCAGTGGGACGTCGTCTATGTAAAACCATTCCGAAGGCCAGTCCTCGGACGCCTTCTTCGGGGTTCCGGATAGATATCCGGTCCCGGCGATGCGCCATACTTCGGCTCCGCCCACTTGGAATATAGACCCCTCTTGAGAACGGGGCACCAGGCAGAATATCTTCTTCCATAGTGTGAAATGAGCCTCGACGCCTAAAAATAGCTCGCAAAGGGTAACGAAGCCCGCAATGTGTAATACGGAGCCGGGCGTGAGATGATGCAGCTGGAGGCCATAGAACTACAGAAGCCCGCGGAGAAATGGGTGGATTGGAAATCCCAGTCCCCTTATCGGATAGGGAACAAGGCACACCCGTTCTCCTTTAGAAGGATTGGGGGTGTTCTCCGCTTGTTTTCCGCCATGGTAGGTGGCGAGATCGGCTCGGACCGGGACCATGTATGCCTGAGGGGCGAGGGGAGGAGCTGCGATGACTGGCCATGTTGGAATGGACCTTAGCTGGGAAAGCTCTGATGATAACTCGCGGAGAGGAGAAGATGCGGTTCGGATCTAAATCCCCATCCCGTTAAATAGGCGGCTCATTTGTATGGCTAGGGGTGTGGATGTAAGAACGCCCCGGGCTTTTTGCATTCGTTCAACACGTGGAAGACAGTCATTATTGGGCGCGGAAGCCGAGGAGCGCTATAAAAATCAGACATTATTCTTACAGGTACATAGAATCCGGGAATGAACCCGCCTTGCAATGCCGAAGACAATTTGCGTGCCGGACTCGTCGTCATTGAAGCCTGGTTCGGGGGCTACTGAGGGAGTCCTGGATTAGGGGGTGTTCGGATAGCCGGACTATACCTTCGCCGGACTCCTGGACTATGAAGATACAGGATTAAAGACTTCTTTTCTTGTCCGGAAGGGACCTCCCTTGGCGTGGAAGGCAAGCTAGGCGATGCGGATACTCAAGATCTCCTACCATTGTAACCGACTCCGTGTAACCCTAACCCTATCCGGTGTCTATATAAACTGGAGGGTTGTAGTCCGTAGGACAATCATCATCATACACAATCATACCATAGGCTAGCTTCTAGGGTTTAGCCTCCTTGATCTCGTGGTAGATCTACTCTTGTACTACCCATATCATCAATTATAATCAAGCAGGAGTAGGGTTTTACCTCCATCGAGAGGGCCCGAACTTGGGTAAACTTCGTCTCCCTTGTCTCCTGTTACCATCCGACCTTGACGCACAGTTTGGGACCCCTACCCGAGATCCGCCGGTTTTGACACCGACAGCGGCCTCATCAGGATGGCTCACGAGGAGGCGGAGAGATCAAGGCGGGGTACCTCACGAGGTGCCCATGACGTAAGCCAGGACGACCAAGGGCGCCAGGCGGGCGCCAGCCTGCACAGTGTCCTCCCTTTCCTCTTTGGTGCTAAGGGGGCAAGCGCAGGCGAGAGGATCAAGCAAAGGCATGCATTTTGGTGCAACGAGACCAAGACCAGCTCCGCAACAAGAAGGAAGTCATCGTGGAGCCCTAGCCAGCGTCACCACCAGAGCCTTTGGCAGGCGAGGACCAACTTTAGTCAGGATAAGTGTACCAGATGTTCCCCTTCAAAATGGCCAACTGTTGGCGCCCTTCCCGCTCAATATTTGGGAAGAGGCCCAGGGCCTTTGCCTATAAATAGGACTAGCCACCCCCAAAGTAGAGGCAATTAGAGAAGAAAGAAGGAAAAAGAAAGAGGATAGACAGAAGATTGAGAACTAGCAAGCTAGAATCCAGAGAGAGAAGGGCGACTGAACCCCTCTAGCAGTTCATGGCCCCCGCTAAGAACAGACCCTCGCGAGGCTGTTCTTCCTTGTATTATTCATCACCAGCCCAAGAGGCAATCCACCACGCTGGAGTAGGGTATTACACCACATCGGTGGCCCGAACCAGTATAAACCACGTGTCTCTTGTGTTGTTCTTTCAGTAGTTTAGATCTTTGCGAGACGGAGAGGTAGAGAGCGTAATCTCCGCGCGCGCCCCAGAGTTCGAACCTCAAGGGTCTTCCGGAACCCGAAATCCGACATTTGGCGCGCCAGGTAGGGGTGCGCCGGAATTTGTTCTCCACCGCTCCGCTCTCCTCCGACCGTCGCATCCATGTCCGACGCCCGCAGGGCCCGCGCCGAGCGCCGGGCCGCCATCGCTTCCCGCGTCGCCCAGACGGCCCCCGTCGGCGGGCGTCCTCGTCGTTCCCTGTCGCCCGCCATCAACGCCGCCACCGGCCCGGCGGGGAACGATCAGCAAGCGTCGTCTCAGCATCCATCCGTGCGGCAAGACGGCCGTACCGCCAATCCGTCGCTCACACCCGCTGGTTCTTCGTCCCGCGCGCTCCGCGTGCCCTTGGAGGCTCGAGCTGCGCTCATCGCGGCGAACGACCTCCTACGCTACCGTCCCGTCGACGACGTATACGAAGAGTGGCTCGACCGCGTCGCCGAGCTCTTCTGCGCTGTAGGGGGCTCTCCCGCGCCGTCCGTTCCGCTGCGCTGCACCCCGTCCCGCGCGAGCAACGAAGCTCCGGGGGAGTACCAGCCGCCTCCCCTTCAAGAAGACGTCATGGCTCCAAGGCGTGCGGGCCCTGGAAGGAACCCGCTCCGTCAGGCGCCGACGCGACAAGAGCAGAGCTGCCAAGAAGTCCCTCGCCCGCAAGAAGCTGCCTGGGCGCTCCCTGCTCCGGCGCGTCGCGGCCCTGCTCCTGCTCCCGCGCGTCAAGAGCCCGCGTTGCTCCCACCTGCAGCGCATGGGGACCCGCAAGACCAAGCTCTCCCTCACCCGAAGATTCCCGTGACCACCGCAGGCTGCCGTGCCTACACCACCGAGCTGCGCAGTGTCGCATGGCCCGGCAAGTTCAAGCTCGACCTGCCTCCTCGTTATGACGGCACGACCGACCCTGCAGAGTTCCTCCAGCTCTATGAGCTGGGCATCGAAGCTGCCAGTGGGGACGAGAAGGTCATGGCGAACTGGTTCCCCATGACGCTCAAGGAAGGAGCTCGCACCTGGCTCCTGAATCTGGCTCCAGGCACGATCTCTTCCTCGGACCAGATGCGCACCCGCTTCATCGCCAACTTCCAAGGTACTCGCGACCGGCCGCCTGGCGTGAGCGACATGCGCCGCATCAAGCAACAACCCGGTGAGACCCTGCAAAAGTACATCTAGCGCTTCAACAGTGCGTGCCTCAAGATCCCCAGGGTGTCTGAGGAGGCCATCATCTCAGCCTTCTCCGATGGTGTGCGCGACGTCAAAATGAAGGAGGAGCTGGCGATGCATGAAGAGCTGTGCACCTCCCTGGAGCTGTTCAACTTGGCGACCAAGTGCGCCAGGGCTGAGGAAGGCCGCCTCTCCCTCCTCGAGCTGCCTGCCGCAGACCCAGAAGAGAAGAAGCCCAAGGCAAAGGACGTAAAGCGCAAGTGGGCTGCCGTGCTCGCGGCAGAACCAGACACCAAAAGGGGCAAGGATCTACCTGAATCCTCCAGGGGCAGCCGGTACTGTGTGTACCATGACCTCCACACCCACAACACCAACGAATGCCAAGAATTCCGCGCCGTGCGAGAAGGAAGGATCGGCCGTCGCCCCGACCGTGCTGACCGGGGGTACGGCCGAGGAGGAGGAAGAAACGCAGGACGCTGGGAAGACCGTGGTCCACGCCCAGGATGGCGTGATCGACCTCGCGAGGATCGCTGGCGTGACCTGCCTCGCGAGGGAGACTGGAGGGATTAGCGTCGTGAGGATCGCCCACAAGGCAACGCAGGCCTCCCTCCACTACCACCTCAGCCGAGGAGGAACGAGGACCGCCATCAAGACGAAGGGGCTGGGGGCTTCCAGGAGCCACGCGCAATCGCTTGCATCCTGGGCGGAGCTCAAGCCCCAGCCTCCCAACGCATCTTCAAGCAGTTTGCCCGCGAAGTGAATGCAGTCTTGCCCAAGCTCGAAGCAACGCACCCTCTCAGGTGGTCGGCATGCACCATCACGTTCAGCTCAGCGGACCAGCTCAAATGTGCGGCCACAGCCGGATTCCTCCCGATGCTGTGCTCCCCAGTCATCAACAACGTACTGGTCACCAGGACCCTCATCGATGGTGGGGCAGGGCTCAACGTCCTGTCCGTGGAAACATTCAACAATCTCCAAGTACCCTATGACCAGCTCCAGCTAACCAAGCCTTTCTCCGGGGTCACCGATGGCTCCACGATCCCGATTGGGCAGGTCCGCCTCCCTGTCACCTTCGGAGCACGCAACAACTACCGCACCGAACTCATCGACTTCGACGTCGCTCACATCCGCCTGCCGTACAATGCTATCCTCGGGTATCCAACGCTGGCCAAGTTCATGGCCGTAACTCACCATGGCTACAACGTCCAAAAGATGCCGGGAAGCGGCGGAGTCATCACGGTACCTTGCAAAGAAAGGGATGCAGTGTGTTCCCTGGAGCGAGCCTTCCAGGCCGCGTCGCTGGAAGACCAGGATCGCAGAAGCAGGAGGCTTCCCGAGACCACCCCCAAGAAGAATAAGACATTGTCAGGATCGGCCTCTTAGGAGGCAGGTCCCTCGGGGCCTGTGCCTGCCCGGGGGGGATCCTCCCTCCATCGCATAGGAAAGCGCGCCCGGCGCCCTCCTCAGGCAGGGCTCGGGGGCTCTCCCCTGGAGGGCCACGGACCTAGCCAAGGTCACGAGGGAGGCGCTTGGGCACCACGTGGAGGCGTGTTTCAAAGGACGCTTCCCTCAAGAAGGAGCAAAGCAAGGAAGGTCAGACCAGCAGGAGTTCGTCAACGAGGCCATTCAAGAACTACACATCGAGAATCATGAGAGGCTGCCGCCGTCTACCGGCTGTGGCTCCCCATCCAGGCGAGGATGGTGGGCTGCGCGTCTGCATCGACATACCAGGGCTCAACCAGTTCGCCACGATGGAGCGCCTCTGGCCCTCGCAAGTGGGGCGCTGCGGAGGTCCACCCCACAGCTACGTTCGCATGCCTTACGGCTTGCCAAACACAGCTGCCACGTACCAGCGCCTCATGAGGGGCATCCTGGAAGCTCAAGAGGCCAGTTGTTCCGCAGCCTTGGCGGAGATGGAGATGATTCACGAGGAGCCACCAGCGCCTCCGGAGCCTCCCGAGGCCCCTGGGCCCGGGGGCTCGTGAGGACCGGCTTCCGCAGCCCGCCGAGTCTGCTGCACCAACACCCCTTCATCCTCGACATCTTCAGGTGACATCTTTCAAGTTTCATTTCCAGTTGGGAGCGCCCACCCAGGGCTGCATTTTTCCCAGGCCGCGCGGGTCCGTCCTAGCGGCATGCATCCCCTTTCATTTCATGTTGGTTAGCTTGCTCTATTGGGGGCGCCCCTCGGGCTGCATCATCCCCAGGCCGCTCGGGCCAGACCCAGTGGCATGTATCCCTTTCTATGTTTACCTGTGGCCATGCATTCAACCCACCATGCTTGATTATTTGATGCCGGTCCATGGCACCTTTTTCTCCTCCATGTCGACCACTTGCACGTTAAAGGGGGTTACCTGAGCATCGCGACTCAGGGCTCTTACCGGCGCTCCAGCCCTCACCCCTGGCCTTGTCCACGGCATCGCGTCCTGGCATACCAGCGACGGCTGAGACCAGCTCGAGGGCCGGGACCCGAGGACGTAGAGTGTAGGCATCTAACCCAACTTGCAGGAACACATCACAAGATGAGGCCTAGTGCCAGGCGCAACCCGCCTAGAGGTAGGGCCCCGTGAGTCCCGCGCGGGCTCACGGGTACCCAGATACACCTCACCTAGCCCTATCGTGCCGACCACGTGTCAGGGCGGGGCTGTACACGCCCCGGGAGCTCCTCCCGGAGGGGGGGGGCCCTCCCACGTACCAGTGGAAGCACCATGCTCCGCGCTGGCTGACGACACTGCCGAGGAGCGGCTATGCCCGTACACATGCGGAAGCGCTATGCTCCGCGCTGGTGATGAACAACTGAGGGTGGCCCCCGGGCCGCATTAACCTCAGGGAGCCCAGATCTCAGTGTCTAGCTTCATCGCAACGCCTCCCCTCGGGAGTGCCGCGCGAGGGGGCTAGGCACGGGGGCTGCTCCTGGGTCACGCCCAGACGTACGCCATCCAGCCAGGCCCCTCGGGCCTGGTTCGTTGCGCGTCTCTCCCCGAGCGGAGCAAAGGTATGAAGGCCGTTTGAGCGTCAAGGGGGACCCCTGAGCATCGTGACTCAGGGGCCTAACTGGTCCCGTAGCCCCTCACTCCCTAGTTCTGAAAGGCTAGCGCTGGGTGAGGTACGCGCGGGGCCGGGCTCTGCAGACGTAGAACGGTAGTCCCACTTGCATCTCGCCTCCTCATTTGTTGTTTGCGTGTCAAGGGGGACTCCTGAGCATCGCGACTCAGGAGCCTAACTGGTCCCGTAGCCCCTCACTCCCTAGTTCCGAAAGGCTAGCGCTGGGTGAGGCATGCGCGGGGCCGGGCTCTGCAGACGTAGAACAGAAGATCCACCTACATCACACCTCCCTACTTGTTGTCCGTACGCCAAGGGGGACTCCTGAGCATCGCGACTCAAGAGCCTAACTTGCCACGTAGCCCCTCAGTCCTTTGGTCCCGTCCTGGTTTCCGGTCGGGGCTAATGCTGGGTGAGGTACGCGCGGGGCCGGGCTCTGCCGGCGAGGAACACAAGCAAGTAGGGAGGAAGCACATAAAATTCAAGGAATTTAAAAGCAAATATTACAGTCCATACTATCGTCTCAATACCAAACGCAAGTTTAAACGCCTCCCTGAGGCTTGGTACACGTGCAGGAATTAAAGGCAAGACAGGAGCAGTGGCGGAGTCGCTTGGCGGCGGTGGAGCAGCGCGAATTGGCTTCGCCTCATGGAGCAGGAGGGCCGGCAGCGCCTTGCCTCGGCTTGGTGCTAAAGGCCCGGAACTTCCCCAGCAGCGCCTCCGCGTGCCCCCTTATGGCCTCGACAGCGGCGACAGCACCCTCGCCGCTTACTGGCTCCAACAGGCAGTCGAGGTCGGCGCTGGGGTCGCGAAGATAGATGTGGGCGAAGACCCGCGTCAGCGCTGCAGAAGACAAGACACGCGCCTCTGCCTCAGTCGTGGGGCCAAGGCCAAGGACGCCATCCTCAAGGGTGCGAACCAGAAAGGGAAGCAGCTTGGCGGGGCCGTCCTCGGAGCCGGCCAGCGGGCTCTCCAGGCCGCTCTCGTAAAGCGTCTTCAGCGAGGAGCGGGCCTTCTTCTCCATGTCCGCGAAGGCCATGCGATCCTCGGCAAGGACTCGGGCCTTGCCATCCAGCTCAATCTTTGTCGCCTCCAGCTCCTTCTTCAGCGCACCTAGATGGTCGCGGCGCTTCTTGAGCTTGGCCTCCCGGCCCTCGATGGCCGCCTCGCGAGCCTTCATGCCTTCTTCTTGCTCCTGGCGATGGCGGGCCTCCTTCGTGAGCTGGTCCCGCAGGCCCTGCAGCTCGTCCTCCCACGCCTTGCAGCGACCACGGACTTCGACCACCTCCCCCAGGGCTGCATCTCGAGCAGCCTTCGCTTCAAGGATGGCCTCCCTCTCTTCATCGCAGGCCGTCGAGGCCTGAACCAGCGCCGCCCGAATCAAGGCGTTGGAGCGAACCCATCCTGAAGCCAGCTCCAGGCACCCGGCCACTAGGCGGGGGTCGGCGCCAAGAAGATCCTGCCGTAGCCGGTCCAGTCCAGCAGCAGCACGCTCCAAGACAGCAAGAGGAGTTGGAGAAACAGCGGTCGGTGGAACGGGAGGAGAAGGTAGCAGCGGCGAGACCACAGCATCCTGAGGCGGAGTCAGCTGCGCCCCAACGACTGTGGTGGCGGTAGCAGGCAGAGGCACCTCGGGAGTCACTTGGGTCATGTGGGCTGGGCTTGCCCCAGCCAGCTCAGCCAGGCCTCGCGAGGACGACCGGGCAGGAGAAGCCCGTGCGTCATGGTCACCATCCCCCGCAGGCAGAGGCGTTGCTGCGGATGGGGCCTCGGGTGCCCCCTTCGGCTTCTTCGCCGCGGGCGCCAGCCTATTCAAGAGAAGCGAACATCAAGCCTCAGCAGCGGAACAAGAAATAAAAGACGAAGATCAAGCGCTTATGGGTCGTCGCCGGTGAGCTCGGGCAGCCTCCGGCCAAACTAGAAGCCTGAGAGCCGGCTGGTGGGATCAACCTCAGAAGCAGAAGGCACATCTGTGGATCGCCCCGGAGCCGGGGCGGACCCGCGGGAGATCAGCCCGGTCCTGTCCTTCTTTGGGATCGGGGGAGAGCTTCCGTTGCCCAGCACATCATCGTCCTCGTCGTCGTCGCTCGGGGAGAGGCAGAGAGCGCGGGGCTTGCGCTGGGAGAGGGGAGCCCTCGACTCTCGGTCAGTCGCCTCAGAGTCAGGCCCCTTTCCCCGCTCCTCTCCGCCCCCCTCTTCACTGGAGTCGTCGGAGGACACGTCCACCAGTCCCTCGGGAGCCTCCGCGGGCACGGGCCCGTCCCCGTTGAAGGCAGGCATGGACTCCACCACCTGCTCCCAATCGTCACGGAGGAACAAGGGCGTAGGAGCGCCCTCCAACCTCGCCAAATCGCCCCAGCCAGTGATTGGAGCACCGCGGCTAGATCTTCGCCGCCCAAGGCCGCGGGGCTCGGATGAGGCCTCCACATCGGGGGTGAGTACTACCGAAGCGGAGCCAACTGGTGTTCCAGGAATTCCCACAGCAGCGATGCACTGGTCAGCTTCGCCATCGCCATGCTGGCCGGCCTCAGATCCGCGTCCATCCTCTCCAGCACCGGCTTCGCACGGGGGTCCGTGAGTTCAGCGCGGGCCCAATCACCAGAGCTCGTGGGCGGCTCCTTGGGCAGGATCAGCCGCGGGTGAATGCGCCCGGCGTCTGTCAAGACCCATTTGCTCCTGAAGCCCTCAATCCGTTTCCCTTGCTTCGAAATGGCAATGGCGCCACCGTACGCGATAAAGCTCGCGCACGTGAAAGGAGAACCGCGAGAGACCCGGAGGGAGAAGTATTGGCGCAGCAGGGCCATTGAGGGTTGCACCCCTACGTGAGCCTTGCAATAATAGGCAAAGATTGCCAAGAGAAGGACGGAGTTGGGGTGGAGAAGCAGAGCCTGCAAGTTGTAATGGCGGAGGACAGATAAAAAGAACTCGGAGAAGGGAGGCACCAGACCAGCAGTGATGGAGCTTACAAAGAGAGGATAAAAGGTGCTCCCTCGGCCCTCAGGGGTGGTGGAGCCGGCCTTGAACTCCGTCGCCCCGTTGATGCCTTGCGCCGCCGCTATGCGGCGCAACAGGGCGAATCTCGACTCAGACACGTTTGGCGGGTCCAGGGCAGACGAGTACCAAGCTTCGGCCGGGGACTGACGAGGCGCCATGGCTTCTAGGTCACGCAGTCGAAGTAGATCTGGAGATTTGGAGGAAGGAAGGAACGAGAGGCGCAAGAAAGGGGATCTGAGCAGCAACCAAGGAAGCAGAAAAAGCAAAGCTGGGCGGATGCCGCTCCCTTATCAACTCGCGCGAGAGCGGAGGCGCCCAAGGCCGCAGGCTATTAGGGCCCGCGGTGCTTCGCCCTTGCCCTTTCGCCTCTCGGCACGGCCAAGTCGGGCGCGCCTTGGGCCCGGGGGCTACTGTCGGCGTTCTGGGAACGGGGGTCCCCAGACTTGACTGCCTGCGGCCTGCGGCATGGCTCAAAGGAGGCCCAGCATGGCCCATCTTCATCAACACAAGACCCAAGACCCTCGCGAGAGGCTAAACCTCGCGGGGCGGACGACGCAGAGCTTCCTCAGGCGCGGCCTCATCAGGCTGGCTCATGAGGAGGCGGAGAGATCAAGGCGGGTTACCTCACGAGGTGCCCATGACATAAGCCATGACGACCAAGGGCGTCAGGCGGGCGCCAGCCTGCACAGTGTCCTCTCTTTCCTCTTTGGTGCTAAGGGGGCAAGCGCAGGCGAGAGGATCAAGCAAAGGCATCCATTTCGGTGCAACGAGACCAAGACCAGCTCCGCGACAAGAAGGAAGTCATCATGGAGCCCTAGCCAGCGTCACCACCAGAGCCTTTGGCAGGCTAGGACCAAATTTAGTCAGGATAAGTGTAGTGTACCAAATGTTCCCCTTCAAAATGGCCAACTGTTGGCGCCCTTCCCGCTCAATATTTGGGAAGAGGCCCAGGGCCTTTGCCTATAAATAGGACTAGCGATCCCCAAAGTAGAGGCAATCAGAGAAGAAAGAAGGAATAAGAAAGAGGATAGACGGAAGATCGAGAACTAGCAAGCTAGAATCCAGAGAGAGAAGAGCGAGTGAACCCGTCTAGCAGTTCATGGCCCCTGCTAAGAACAGACCCTCGCGAGGCTGTTCTTCCTTGTATTGTTCATCACCAGCCCAAGAGGCAATCCACCACACTGGAGTAGGGTATTACACCACATCGGTGGCCCGAACCAGTATAAACCCTGTGTCTCTTGTGTTGTTCTTTCAGTAGTTTAGATCTTTGCGAGACGGAGAGGTAGAGAGCGTAATCTCCGCGCGCACCCCAGAGTTCGAACATCAAGGGTCTGTCGGAACCCGAAATCCAACAGTTACCGAATTATTATGGATTGTAATTGGAATGTGCTAATGTTCTCGAGCATCAACTAGAGGTGGCAAGACAACGTGTACATGATTTTCAACGTATAATCAACAAGTTGAGACTGGACATGCAGGTATTAGATGCAGGAGTAAAAAAATGAAACAAGACACTGAGGTAACCATGAAGGAATTGGAGATTTTGCAGACTGAAATTTGTGCTATCTGAATCCGGCCAATCCTATTTTCTGAAGAGATTATAGTTCTATGGAGTTAAGTTGATGCGCGTCCATGATGTATGAGCTGTATTTGCCCAGTGTATGTAATTTGCTGTTTGTGTATCTTTTTTATCACCTGTGCCGAACCATAATGCCCAGTGGGTATAATCGACTGTAATTTCTTTATTATACAGTGTAGGATTATTCTAACTTTCTATGCCTTGATCTCTTTGTTGTAATAGTGTAGGCTTTTTAGAGGTGATAGTATTGAGTAGGATAATTCTTTGAACATGCTATATCGTTCAAACGGGGGCTAATTCGCCCGACCATGGCCCTTCACGGGCCGTCGGATCCATGGGCCTTCTACATCTCGTAGGATCCATGGGCCTTGTACGTCTCGTAGGATCCATGGGCCGCCGACTCATTTATGGGACTTGTACGGGCCTTTAATGGGCCGTAGACGGGCCTTTATTGGAAATCGTACATTTTATGGGCTGACCACAACTGGCCGTTAATAGGCCGTATTGTGTGATGCTATGAAAATGGTGCAACAGACTAACGGTCCACAAACAGGCCGACTGTAACGACGGGCTGAATTTGGCCCACAAGTAGAAAATGACAGTAATGGGCCGTAAGTAACCGAATGCTGCAAACGAGCCCAAGAATAAATGGGCCCTCAGAAGGCCAAAAGCTAACTTGGGCTGGAAACGGCCCAACGGAATGACGGGCCGTTAATGGGTATAAAGTGATACACTGTTCATTACGGGCCACTTTCACCACAGGCCGTTAATGGGTGTAAAGTAATACACTGTTCATTACGGGCCAGTTTCAGCACGGGCCGCTAATGGGCCAAGAGTTCAAAGGGCCTCATATGGTCCGAAAGACGTCATGGGCTATACATGGCCAGAAGTGAAAACGGGCTGGAATCATAGTGGACGGCCCAGATGACGCTACTGGGCCTAATTCGGATAGGGCGTAATGGGCCTTGGGTTAGCGGGCTGTAAATGGGCTATATGTTAACATGCCGTTAATAGGCTTTCGATGGGCCGGCCCGCCAGCTTTTGACCAAGTCAAACGGGCCGGCCTTTTCACAGGAATGGGCCACTGTTGGGCCGTGCCACGTGTCGACGTATCATAGGCGCCTTCTGTCCAGTGAGTGGATGACATCTGTCCCGACGATGGGCCGACACGTGTTTCCTCCACTACTAGGAAAATGGCTATCGATAGGATTGATACTAATGGCGCACCAGGGAAGAAGTGCGCCACTAGTATATACTAATGGCGCACCTGCTGGTGATACGCCATTAGTGTGGAAGACACTAATGGCGCACCAGAAACGGGGTGCGCCACTAGTGTTAAATATATTTTTTCCATTTTTCCATACATACTAATGGCGCATCACACAGACAGTGCGCCATTACTGTAAATTCCCCCCTCCATCTCGATCTCGATCCCCCTCCATATCTCGATCGCTATCCCCCTTCATCTCGATCTCGATCCCACCCGCACCCTCTCCCGCTAGCTCCACCGCCACCGCCGACCCACCGCACCCTCCCCCGCTCCACCGCCGCCGACGAGCACCCCCCCGCACCCTGCCCCGCTCCACCGCCACCGACGAGCACCCCCCGCACCCTCTCCCGCTAGCTCCACCGCCGCCGACGACCCACACCGCACCCTTCCCCGCTCCACCACCGCCGACGAGCACCAGCCCCCGCACCCTCCCCCGCTCCACCACCGCCGACGAGCACCCCCCCCCCCGCACCCTCCCCCGCTCCACCGCCGCCGACGACCCAACCGCACCCTCCCCGGCTCCACCGCCGCCGCCGATGATATTTTCAAATAAAAAATTTGATGATATTTTTAAAAAAATTATTTATTGTTTTTATAAAAAATTATTACTGTTTCATATTCATATTCATTTGCTAAAAAATAATAATAATAAAGTGTAGACTACAATTGTTGTTAAACAACACTTATTACTGTTTTTATAAAAAAATATTACTGTTTCATATTCATATTCATATTCATTTAAAAAAAAATTCTTACTTATGGCGCACGGGTGGCTGGTGCGCCATTGCTATGAAAAAAAACATTCTAATGGCGCACCGCCTGGGTGTGCGCCACTAGTAATCTAACCCCATCCACACCGCGCCGCACCTTCCCCCTCCCTCTCGCCAGACTTGATTCATCCCTCTCCCTCAACCGCGCCGCTCCACCGCGTCGTTGCCGCCCACGCGCCCCCGCCGCCTCCCTCTCCCCTTCCTCCCCCTCGAGCGCCGCCACCCCCCGAGCCCCGCCTCCCCCCGAGCCCCGCCTCCCCCTCAAACCCCTAGAAACCCCGCGCCCCCCGCGTCGGCCCCTGCCCTGCGCCGCCTCTACCTCAGTCCGGGCACGGGGTGCAGGACGACGACCGCAGCCGCTGGCCTCCCCACGACCAACCAAGGCGCCCAGGAGGACCGCCGCCGTCTTCCTCTTCGACTCCGAGGACCCGGACGAGCGTGGACGCCCTCGAGCCATCCCTTCAACACCGCCGCCGCCGACCCCGACCCCGACCCCTCCGGCGACCGGCCGCGCCCGCCCACGTACCTCTCCTCCTTCCTCCTTCCTCCCTCTCCACCCTTCCTCCCCATTCCCTGCCCATGGTCCATAGGAGATATTTGTCATGTCCAATCGATTTTTTTGTTCTGCTATCATATTGTCTTTGATATATGAAAATCATATCTATCAATGTTCCTGCGTGCTTGCTAGCTAGTTTATGATATATTACCTTAATCTCTTGAGCAAGAAGGTGGTGCTGTTGACTGTGATCTTAAACAAGAACAGACCGGCATCCGTTCGATCTAGCATCGACGAATTTTGCAGATTTAAATTCTTCCTAAAACTATATAGTTTCGGTTGTGATTTTTAAATTGGTTTGCCGTTTTAACGATACTTAGAGGCCGAGTGTATTGTCTTGAACGAAACTGTTGCATCTTGCTTTAGAGGTTTTCTGATACGGTCACAGCTACCGCAACTAACGATTCATTAACTCCCTCATCATGTAACTTCCCTGCTGCAGGTGATTGGATCAGCGAACTTTCTCTATAGTTTAAGATTTGATCGGTTGGAGGAACGTGGTAAGTCCCTAGCAAAATTCTTTCGCCTTGTTAATTATGCGTTTTTTAGCAGTGCAACTGGTCCATGTTATATCATCAAAGTCATCGATCTTTGACAGAATGTAATGCATGAGAAGTATAGTATTATCTCTTATTATGTGAACCCTTAGATACCTTTCCATGAGACTGAAACCAACTTGTTAATTATTTCTTATGTGTTTGTGTATATGACGGTACATAAGTGAGTTTCACCATAATTGGTCTATTTTTTGATGTTTTTCCAAGGATATTAGATTGTTGAGTTAATTGTCAGTGATGCCATCACACTGAGTTGCCATTAAACTGTAAAGTTACGTTTTTTTGTTTACCAATGCAATTATTTTAATTATTATAGAACGTCTGATTGACGATGTGGTCTGTGTTACTGGAGTGAGCTTTTTTCTGGAATGGAATACATGTTAAAGAAGAACCAGTGTAAGCTGATATTCTTCATGTTGTCCTTCAAGACAATACTTCATATGTTGTAAATATTTCATGGTCACCTGGTATTGGAATCTGACATTTTGCATGGTGGTGAATGACTGAATGCATGTAACCACTGTACTAGAACTCTGTAGGTTCACTTTGAGAATGTAAGCACCTATTATTGCTACTGATATCATTGGCTCATTGCTGCCTTTGTGCAATGCAGAACTGTTAAGAGTGATTTGGAGGATTCAAGATTCTGTGAAGCTCTTTTGACATTTAAAGCTCAGAACTGAAGGTACTTAATAAACTCAAAAGCATCGATGATAACTCTTGTTACCTAGAAACAGAGGTAGTTTACATATTGCATTGTTGGTGTTTGTTTATCACTAGTAGAAAAAGGGTCAAACATGAAGCACATTAGTGCCGGTTTGAATTAGAGCCGGCACTAATGTGTATATTAGTGCCGGTTCGTGGCGGCGATCAAAAGTATCGGTTCGTGGAGAACCTTTAGTACCGGTTCGTCCCACGAACCGGTACTAAAGAGGTTGTGTCAGCCTGCGGTCAGGCTATGGCCCCACCATCACCATTTAGTGCCGGTTCGAACCATGAACCGGTACTAATGACGTTGTGGCAGGCTGTTTTTAGTCCCACCTCGCTCCCCTAACAAGCCTTTTACCACCTTAAATATGTTATTTCTCAAACTATCACAAACACTTGGTCTTCATTGAACTCTATGTGTAGAATTTGTGGCCGCAATATGAGTCTTCATCGGTTTATAAATCGTTCATGACTCATATTGACAATTCAGATTGTACACACAAAGATCATTGATGATCAAAGTATTTTTTATGTTATAAGATCATATTGACAATTTAGACTGTAAAGAAATATAAGATCATGATGTAAATGCTCTTATATTTTTTGCGTTCAGTATGCACCATTCAAAGCGACGCCATCAACTTTCAACCATTTCAGCCTTCATTTGCTATTTTTCATGCATTCAATGATTTGTTTTGAGAACTAAATGACCTGGAAATTGAAAAGGACTACAAATGAACTCTGGAAAGTTGAAACTTGGCATGGTATCATCATTTCACCCACATAGCATGTGCAAGAAAGTAGAGAAGCTTACGGCTAAAACTGGATGCACTTCGTTTACAAACTGGACAATCTCTTTCGAAGTATTCAGGTTTCTGACGAAATTAAACTCATCTGTTACAAAGGCATTTCATTTTTTTAAACTTATTACAACTCCAGAATTTTTGTGCATTCAGTATGCACCATTCAAAGCAACGCCATCAACTTTCAACCATTTCTGCCTTCATTTGCTATTTTTCATGCATTCAATGATTTGTTTTGAACTAAATGACACTAAATTTTGTGCAGGCATAGCACCACCTTTATTACCGGTTGGTGGCTCCAACCGGTACTAAAGGGTGACCAGTACTAAGCTGTTTTTTAGTCCCACCTCGCCAAGAGAGAGGGACTAGGAGCGGTTTATAAGCCCTGAGTGCAGAGACGATGAAGAAGAGGCTCAATGCTCACGTTGCTTAGCTTCAAGCCTTCAGGAATATGGTAGATTGCACGGAGCTACACGAAGTGCAGTTTACACTATTCCAAAAGGCTTGAAGCAAATTAACGAAGCATTGCGATTTGATTTTTGTTATTGAATGCTCAAATTGGAGAGCACTATATGCAAGGCATATGCATATGATTAGTTGAATAATAATGATCAAATTTAGTCTTTGAATTATGAACGTATAGGAAATGTCATCATCGGACGACGAAAGTCTCCCGGGGGAGTGCGACTGGTGCCACGACGATCGAGGTGAGTGCGACAGGCCTCACCTGGACGATGGTCGGCACTTCAGCATTAAGCTCGAGGAGACCTTCGAAGTTGAAACGGTACGCAACGACGACAAGTGTTTTTTTTTATAATTAAGCATGACTTCAACTATTTCAACGTGTAATTTTCATCTTTTATAATTTGAGTATAGTTGATCCAATGCCATGCAAGACGCTATGTCTTGGAGAGGATGGATTTTGAAGACCATGAAAATTTTGAAACGAAGAAAATTCACCTAAGGACCCATCATGATGTGGATTTTGAAGTAAAGTTGTATAATGCTGAGAGCGTAACCCATTTTGGTTGCAAAAATTGGGAAGCATTTTGCAAATTGTATGGTTTTGATGAGCGTATGCTTGTCACCATGGATCTTGGTGATCTTGAAATCGAGCAAGACAATATGGACATTTGGGTCCTTGTTGATACTCCTCCAGTTCTACCGCTATGTGAGTTTCTCAAACATAGTTAATTATTAATAGAAGTTATATTGTTCATTTCAAAATAGTTGACAGCTTATTTCCATTGACAGCTTATTTTGAAGTATCAAAGAATGTGCAGAAGATGGTAGATAGAACTTATTACACCGATGGCTCTGAGTTAACTTACAAGGAGAAAACTCATCTGGTTGGATTTTGTAATGATATTGAGAATTACAATATCTACAATCAAACTCCTCAACATTATGGTCAATACGTGCCACTAGTGCACGTGTTGAACTACGGTAACTACCATGGAGATACCCTGGTAAGTTTTTTTACTATTACGACATCCGTGCATCTTTTTGCATACTTCTAAAACTAGTACATCATTGCTAACTACGAAGTTATTACTATGTTTTTCAACAGCTTATCCCAGAGGATTGTGTGCCTCATTTGATGTATCAGAATGGCGGCAGCCTTCGTGTTTTGAACATATATCCAGGTCATCCTACGAATCTCAACTGTCCATACCGGATTTCTAAAAGAAGTGGAGACATGACAATCAAAGGATGGAAAAAATGTATGGACACTCGTAAGGAGCTTCTTGGAAGCAAAAGGAAGCGAGGCGCAAGAATTGGAGACAGGATGATCTCCATTCTTCATAATGGAGAGTCAAGGTCTATATTGTTTTATGCTATTTTACCTTAAGTGTGTTTAGGTCCGATCCTACCTGATACTTGATGATCATGTGCTAAGAACAATTATGTAGGGTTGGGTTCGATGACTATGAGGATGATGATCGTATGACTTATTATTAATAATGAGTAGAAGTTGTATGATGATGCTTGATTAATTAGCTAGTAGGACTTGTTATTATATATGATGATGTATGATGCGAGCATGCATGAGTTATTATATATATATCTGCGGGTGAAACGAAAAAGAATTAAAATGGAAAACACAAAATTAAATGAAAAGGAAATCATAAAACCAAAAAAAACCCAAACATTTTAGTACCGGTTGGTGTTACCAACCGGTACTAAAGGGCTCCCGGCCCCCGGAGCTGGCTCGTGCCACGTGGTTACCCTTTAGCACCAGTTCGTGCTGAACTGGTACTAAGGGGGGGGGGCTTTAGTGCCCACACTTTAGTGCAGGTTCCTAAACCGGCACTAAAGGGCCTTACGAATCGGTGCTATTGCCCGGTTCTGCACCAGTGTATGTTCAAAGTTTAAGCACGTATAGTGTAGTGTAGTGTAGTGTAGTGTAGTGATGTAACGCCGTCGATGCAGCTATATCTCCCATGTGTCGAAGCACGACTTGGAGGCATAACTGCATTGAAAGCAATGTCGCAAGTGAGGTAATCTTCACACAACCCATGTAATACATAAGGGAAAGAGATACATAGTTGGCTTACAATCGCCACTTCACACAATACATGAATAAAGCATTACATCAAACAGATACAATCAGGGTCCGACTTAGGAACCAAAATAAAATAAGACTACCCCAAATGCTACACAGATCCCCGATCGTCCCAACTGGGCTCCACCACTGATCAACTGAAACGAACCAACACAATGAACAAGATCTTCATCGAGCTCCTCCTTGAGCTCGGATGCGTCACCTGCACAGTTTCATCGGCACCTGCAAACTGGTTTTGGAAGTATCTGTGAGTCACGGGGACTCAGCAATCTCACACCCGCGAGATCAAGACTATTTAAGCTTAAAGGGAGGAAAGGGTAGTGATGTGGAGCTGCAGCAAGCGACTAGCATATCTGGTGTCTAACATACGCAAATGAGAGCGAGAAGAGAAGGCAAAATCACGGTCGCACAACTATGATCAAGAAGTGATCCTGAAACTACGTACGTCAAGCATAACTCCAGCACCATGTTCACTTCCCGGACTCCGCCGAGAAGAGACCATCACGGTTACACACGCGGTTGATGTATTTTAATTTAAGATCAACTTCGGGTTTTCTACAACCGGACATTAACAAATTCCCATTTGCCACATAACCGCTGTTACGGCTTTCGAAAGTTCAAACCCTGCAGGGGTGTCCCAACTTAGCCCATGATATGCTCTCGCGATCAATGAAGGATATTCCTTCTCCCCGGGAAGACCCGAGCAGTCTCGGAATCCCGTCTACAAGCCATTTTGACAGTAATAAAACAGGACCAGCAAAGCCGCCCGATGCGCCCACATGCTGATAGGAGCTGCACATATCTCGTTCTCAGGGCAACACCGGATGAGCAGTCCGTACAACTAAACCGGACCACAAGTTTCCCCGAGGTGGCGCTGCAAGGGGCTCTAGTTCGGACCAACACTTAGACAAGCATTGGCCCGGGGGGCTAAAATAAAGATGACCCTCGGGCTGGCCGACCCAAGGGAAAGGGATAGGTGGTAGGCAAATGGTAAAACCAATGTTGGGCCTTGCTGGAGGAGTCTTATTCAAAGCGAACTGTCAAGGGGGTCCCATAAATCACCCAACCGCGTTAGGGACGCAAAATCCGGGAACATAACACCGGTATGACGGAAACTAGGGCGGTAATAGTGGAACAAAACACCAGGCATAAGGCCGAGCCTTCCACCCTTTACCAAGTATATAGATGCGTTAATAATATAAAAGTTATTGTGATATCCCAACAAGTAAACATGTTCCAATCAAGGAACAACATCTCCATGTTCCAACAAGGAACAACTTCATCTTCACCTGCAACTAACAACGCTATAAGAGGGGCTGAGCAAAGCGGAAACATAGACAAACAACGGTTTGCTAGGACAAGGTGGGTTAGAGGCTTGGTTTGACAATATGGGAGGCATGATAAGCAAGTGGTAGGTATCGCAGCATAGGCATAGCAAAAGAGCGAGCAACTAGCAAGCAAAGATAGAAGTGATTTCGAGGGTATGGTCATCTTGCCTGAGATCCCGCTAGGAAGAAGAACGAGTCCATGAAGAAGACAAGCGGACGTAGTCGAACGAATCCTCACAACTCCGGAACGAAACTGAAGCTAATGAGAGAAACAACCCGGAAAGAAGCAAGCAACATAGTAAGCAACCATCACATAAACATGGCATGATGCACAACCAAGTATGATGCATGTCCGGTTTAATGATCATGGCATAGCAAAGTGCAACAAACAACACTACAAATTAAGTGGAGAACAATATGCAACAAGTTGCATATTGACGAAACACCACATCAATTATTTAGTTACTCTCGGTTATGTACTCATCAAAATTAAATGTTGTTAAACATGGCAAGAGGTGAAGCATAATTAAACTAACTATTTAGGCAAGTTCAAATGAGGCCGGAACAACAAAATAACAAGTCCGGAAACTCCTCATATGCATATATTAGGTTTGGTACTGTTCTGTCCTAAAGCATATTTTAGAGTTGTTAAACATGCAAGGTAATGCTGCCATGTTAATCTATGCATTTTTCCACCCCATTTACATATATAGTTTATTTAAAACCGAGTTATGGTTAATTACTTATGAATTAAATCATTTTAACATGGCATTTATACAAATTAATGGAAACAACAAATTAACCATACTTGAAGTTGTTATCATGATGCGGATGACATGAACAAGTTTTATGCAATTATTATTAAAAGTTGACAAGAGCATTAAGAAGCATTTGTCATCGTGGCGGAAACGAAAGGGGTGCCAAGGCAACGACAATGGAAATGGTGCCACGGCAACATTCCGATGATCCGACAACTCATTGAGATACCGGTGCAAAAGAGCAAGTGTGCGGATGTGTGGAGCATGCAAAAGATGGTGGGGTGATCCCGGCTACCGGGTTCCCACGGGTTAGTGGCATTGAAACGAGTGACAATTTGGACACGGTGCAAACACGAGCATCTCATACATCACACAACATTCGTTCACGGGCGTTGTCTCGGTGGTTATACCTTCCAAGGGAGCATTCTCGAGCGGTTCGAGTTCATAGAGGAAGTAGTTGTTCTCGTGACGGTAGTGGAAGTAGGGGTACACGTTCGTTTTCGAAGAGGTACTTGACGGGTCCGAAGTCTTGGCGGTGTAGATGTACACGTTGTCATGGTACTTGTCGCATCACCGGGTGTAGTCGTACACGCACGTAGATGAACTTGATGGGTCCCATGAGTAGTCGTACTAGGCAAATCCGCGTAGTTGCACATATCTTTGTGCTGTAGCCGAACTCGATGAAAACCCACGGTGACGGTAGACGTACACGGTCGGCTTGATGGAACTTGGCGGTTGTCTCCTCGGATCAACAGTGATGTGCAAGGGCTAGAACGCCCGACGGCTTGGGCTGCTCAAGGCCATGGAGATGACAGGCAGCAGGAGGCTGGTAGTGGAGGCAGAGCCACGACGAGGAGGTCCTGCTCCGGTAGCTGCAAGTGGAGGACGGACGTAGGCAGTGGCAAGGCTTCGGGTGTGAGGGAGAAGGAGCCGGCGCGAGGTGGGTGATGGAGGAGAGCATCTCACGCACAGGGAAGGAGGTTGGGCGCGCGGCGCATGGTGGTGGAGGCGAGATCCGGGCGCGGGGTCCCGTTCCCGGCGCCGGAATGGAGGGGGCGCACCGGAGAGGAGAGGACGGCGGCTTGGCGCGGCTCCTGCGACGGGGCGTGATGCAGGGGACTCGGGCAGGGGGGTGAAGAAGACGACGCGAGGCAGGGGCGCCGGAGTTGGACTCCAGTTGCGGCGCAGGAGGCCCGGCGCGGCGCTCGGCCATGGCAGGGAGGCGATGGGTGCGGGCGCACGTGGTGGAGGAGCTCCTCTCCTCGGGCGCTTGGGCGACGGGGATTTGGCGAGGAGGAGGCGCGGTCGCGACCTGGTGCAGCAGAGGGAGGCGCGTGGGAGGCTGCGAGGGGGTCGGTCGCGAGGTAGCGGCGCTGCGAGGAGGAGATGGAGATCGAGGGAGAGATGCTGAGGGGATCGAGAGAGGCTAGGGTTAGGGCTGATGGGGGCGCCGGCTGGGCTTTGGGCTTAGAGGCCGGCAGGGCTACAGGCTCTCTCTCCCTTCCATTCCCTTATCTTTCATTCTTTAGCAAAAAAAGAAATAGAGAGAAGAAAAAAGAGAGGCTTTGGAAAGAACTTGGGCATGGGGATAATTTTCCCGGACTCATAAAAATGAGCTTGATCCAAGAAAATAGAAGTGAGCATGAGAGTGAAGACTGGATTCGAACTCGTATGAATTAAATTCAAATGAGTTTGAATAAGAAGTGGGCATTTGAAAGGTCCAAAAATGCTGAGATATTTGGTGGAGCTCCGGAATATGATGAGAGAATATATGGCAAGGTTGGAGACCAAGAATTAAGATAACGAAGGCATTGAGATAATTTGCAAGTGTGTTATGGTGATTTCCAAATTGAAGAAATGTTTAATATAGCTCCCTAATATTGGGAGGATATGTTATAAAGAGAAATCACCATTGTGAACATCCCTCGATTTAGATGGACCAAAGATCCATACGATTTGTTTAGTTGAGTTGCAAAAATTAATGATATGATGACATGACGACATGATGCAATGCAAGAGATGACATGATGAATGCAACAAAGCAATTGAAACACACAGAGAAACTCAAAATACATGAAAGTCTTCTGGAGCGTCGGTCTTGGGGCGTTACAACACTCCACCACAACAAGAGGATCTCGTCCCGAGATCTAGGATGGCACCGGAAGGAAGCGGAAGAGGAAGAGAAGAGGTAAAACTAATTTGCTTCTTTGACAAAAGAGTGAAACCAAAGAACCTTGAGAGGTTGAAAAAAATGAAAGAACGAAAACAACGAAGATGAACAAAGTTGAAAACACTCCGTTAGAAAAGAGGAACATGGGATATGACGAGAACCCAGCGGTTTAGTGATAATATAGATATTGAAACCACTCCGGTTAAACTAGATAGAGAAGGAATAAGATTGATATAATTTGGGTAGCACTCCGAGTGAAAATGGAAGGGATTTGAACAAGATCTTGACAAGATGAGAGGATACTTGCTGAAATTAACAACACACTACCTCCGGAACTATTAAAAGAATGGCACAAGGGGTAAGAAAGATTTCAGATAGCACTCCGGTTGAGAAGAGATGCAAGACTTGATGAGATGAGAGAGCTCGAATGAAAACATGACACTCCGGTTAAATGGATAAGCAAGGAAAAGAACATGATCTCCAAAATGAGATGATGGGTTGAAGAAAACATCACAATGCCTCCGGAAGAAAGAATAGAAAATAGCTCAATGGAATAAAAGAATGGAGAAGAAAACAACATGTACTACCTCAAATGGATTTTAGAGAGCATCTTTAAAAAGAAGGATTGAGCGGAGTTGTTGGAAAACCAACAACGAAAAGATATGATCCTCGTGGGCTTATTGAGACATCTCAAAACTTGAGGTGAACTTCTGCCACTAACGAAAACAATTGCTTGCTTGAGATCAACGAAGAGATGAAAACGTGTTCCACCAAGAGGATAAAGAGCAAGCTTGGGTCATTGAGAAGCACCACAATAACAGCATTCCTTAGGGAAGGCTTTAGGTGAAATATGACACAAGATAACTCCAACGAAGAGATTGGTGGATTTAAAATATCTCATTCTTGAAAACATGTGAATCATGAAGCATGAATGAAACTGTCAAAATGACATAACACCACCTCAAAATATAAGGTAGAAATAATTGCATTTCGGAATGCAAGATGAAAGAAAGCTTGAACTCCTCAAAACAAAACATGTGTTGGAACACCATGTTTATTTTAGACTATAGCTTGGCGGATCTTAACTCCGAGAGAAATCTTGAAGAACAATTGAATAATGAAAAGAATCCTTAACGAACCACCATGTAAAGCCTCCATGAAGAACTCCGGTAATAAAAGGATGATCAAATGAAATGAAGGATGAAAAGAATAAGGTTGAAGCCTTGAAGTGATAAGATGAAGCTTTGAAATGATATAACCGAGAAAACTTGGAACGCCGGAAAAGAAAGGTGAGCAATTGAAACCAAGAATTTGGATGAACCTCCGGAATAAGGAATAATCACTTGGATGAAACAGGAATAAGAATTACATTATGCTTATCCTTCACCAATTAAGTTGATGACAAGTAATGGATTTGGCATACTACTTATTCTCGTAGAAAGGATTAAGATAGATATATAGCGCAATGTCGGGGGATATCGGCCTCCACGAGCACCTATGGGGACGGAGCCCCTTGTCGGTTCGGCGGGGGCGGAGGCTGCACAAAGAGCAGATCGAGGCGACACACACACACAACGATTTTACCCAGCTTCGGGCCGCATGGATGTGTAAAACCCTACTCCTGCATGTCTGGTTGATTGGAGTTCTTGCTCTGTAGCGCAAGAAGCTACAGTAAGCTGGAGCTGGACGTAGACGAGGGTCTACTGAGCGTCCTCCTCTCTAGGGTTCGATCCTGGGTCTGGATCCCCCTCTACGTGTGCATGGGCCTCCTTTTATATGCTAAGGGGTTTCCCACAGGTAGCGACGCAGGTGAGGGTAAAAATGGCAAGGAACTGTGCGTACAGTGGTCGCACAGTGCTATCGCACCTAACTCTGACGGCGGGGGACAAAGGCATTAAATGCCCGTCTGGATCGCCTGAACAGTGCCGAGGCGGACCGTTAGGGGCGCCTCCGCTTGCCACGGGGGCGACTCTGCCAACGTCGCTTGCCACCGCGCGTCTCAGGTTGCGCGGCGCCCCGCCACGTGCCTCCGGGGAAGCCCCAGAGCGACGCGTGGGCAGGTGAGCTGGAGCGCAGGCCTGATGTGGTGGTTTGCCGCGGCAGGTGGCTTGCCGCGGTAGTTGCCTTGCCGCACCTGAGAGCTTGCCGCTCGTCAGGCCTTGCCGAGGCGCGCGGAGCGCCGTGGCGGGCTTCTCTTGGGGTGCCTTGGCTTGGTCGTCCCGGCGAGCTCCTCCCGCCGGGGCCTTGGTGCTTCGGCTCAGTCGTCCCGGCAAGCTCCTCTTGCCGGGGCCTTGTCGCCTTGGCCCGGCAAGCTCCTTTTGCCGGACCTCGCCTGCTTGGCCCGGCAAGCTCCTCTTGCCGGGGCTTGGTATTCTAGGCTCGATTACTTGGCCTTCGTCCAGCCCAAAAAGGGCCGTGGAGACTCTTGTCGCTCCCCTGGCAGGCCTTGCCGCGGTATGCTACTACTGCCCGTGCACAAGTTCGGGGTACTAGGGTACCCCTACTTTAGTACACCGACAGGAGCCCCCGGGCCTGGGCCATACACGGTGCCGAGCATTGTTGGGCCAGGCCCTAATAGTGCACGGGCACGCGTGGCCTGGGTTGCGCTGCTCCTTAACTCCGCGCTCGTCGCGCCCTCCCCAAGTGGCGCGCGCTTATCGCGGCGTCGTGGGGGGCGAGGCGTGCGTGACGTGGGTGGCGTGCGCGGGGTTGAGGCCCGCAGGCATGCGTCACTTCGGGCACGACTCCTCATTTGGAAAGGCGAAACGTCCGCCCCCATTTTCAAATGGGGGAGGAGGCGTGGAGGCGCGGCTTGGTGAAAGAACGGGGTCGAGGCGCGGCTTTTGGGGCGCCCGTCCCCACGATCACGGGGTGGGGAGAGGTCGCCTCATCCGTCGCCTCGGCCCTGCTCGCCTGCCATGCGTCCTCCATGCACTTGGGGTTGCGGTGGTGGAGGCGGAAAACCGGGCCGACGCGGGTTGATGTAGAGGGTCGGCCCCGTCGCCTGCCCTTCCTCTGCTTTGATTGGTTGGGCGGGGCGGCCGAGCCCCCACTCCGCCCCTTTATAAGGAGCGGAAGGGGGCGATGAGGGTCCGCACTCCTCCCTTCTTTCTTCTCTTGTCGCCGCTGAGCATGTCATAGAAACAGCTAATTAGAACAGTGGCAAGTCATTTTGTAATATAACTTTTATCTTAGGCAGTTCATTGCGCTGTTATCTCCCTCGTTCGACCTTGTGCTTCGTACGTTCACGCCCTACGCTTCCGGGAACTTGTGGGCGAAAGTCTCCGCCTTGCCACGGGTGCCGAGTGCGGGACATCGGCAACCCGCTGACGGGGCTTCCACCGGAAAGAAACCTTGCCGCGGCTGGCGCAACTCACTTAAATGTTGAGCAGGCTCAGGGCGAGGTAAGCGTGGCGACTGCAGTCGCGGCACACTCAAGCTGCCGAGCGAGCTCGAAACAAGTAAGGACGCTACTCGGGATGTAGCACACTTAAGTCGTTGAGCGGACTCGAAACGAAATAAGGGCGCAACCAACCACGAGCCGGCCCCTCCGCGCACAGGTTTCCCATACGAAGCTCGGTCGTTCGAGGAAGATAACTTAAGAAGAAAAAGCACTTCAACCAAGCGCATTGGCGCCAGAGCACTTGCCGAAAAGGCGTTCCGGCAATGTTTCTTCTGGCCCACAGCCCTCCAGGATGCAACTGCACAAGTAACCAAGTGTGAAGCGTGCCAGTTCCATTCCAAGAAGATACACCAGCCAGCTCAAGCTCTTCAGACGATCCCTTTGTCCTAGCCCTTCTCGGTCTGTGGGCTCGATATCCTCGGCCCCTTCCCCCGAACCGTCAGGGGCTTTGAGTACTTGTTCGTTGCCATCGACAAGTTCACAAAGTGGCCAAAAGTGGAGCCGGTGAGGAAGGTGACCGCCCAGTCCGCGATCAAATTCTTCAGGTCGATTGTTTGCCGCTTCGGGATCCCCAACAGGATCATCACCGACAACGGTACGCAGTTCACAAGCCACGCCTTCATGCAGTACACCCAAGATCTCGGCACCAAGGTCTGCTTCGCTTCTGTTGCTCATCCCCGGAGCAACGGTCAAGCGGAAAGGGCCAACGCCGAGGTACTGCGCGGGCTCAAGACCAGAAGTTTTGACAAGCTGCTCAAGCGCGGACGGAACTGGATCGAGGAGCTGCCGGCGGTTCTTTGGTCGGTCAGAACACGCCAAATCGAGCCACCGGCCAGACACCATTTGCTCTAATCTATGGAGCAGAAGCAGTTACCCCCACGGAACTCGTATACGGGTCACCTCGAGTGCTCGCTTATGATGAGCTTGAGCAAGAGCGGTCGCGTGAAGATGACGCACTGCTCCTCGAGGAAGATCGTCTCCAGGCCGCTGTGCGATCCGCTCGCTACCAGCAAGCTCTGCGTCGCTATCATAGCCGCAAAGTTAAAGCCAGGAGCCTCGAGGAAGGCGACCTTGTTCTTCGGCGCGTTCAGTCGGCCAAGATACACAACAAGTTGACGCCAAAGTGGGAAGGCCCTTACCGGGTGAAACGAGTCACGAGGCCCGGCGCCGTCCGCCTCGAGACCGAAGATGGTACTCCGGTGAGCAATTCCTGGAACATTGAGCATCTTCGCAAGTTTTACCCGTAAGGCGCGGTTGTCGGACCCCGTCCGGCAACCAACTCTTTGTACAAAAGTCTTGCCGCAGACGCATGTAATCCTTTGTACAAAGCCAGGCGCAGACCCTGGCCGCAATGACGCGCTGGGGCCCCCCAAGTTTTAGCATGCATGCTGAGTTGAGTCTCGTCCTTAGTTAGGGTTGATAGTGCCTAACAGTCGCTAACCCCTAACTTAGAGGTCGAGTCCGCGTCTTTTTCCCGTCCTTTCCCTTTGGCTCGCCACAGTTGCATACCCTTGCCGAGCCGCTCAAGGACGAAGAAGGGGAGAAGGACGAGCCAGCACCCGCCTCCCGGGAAGCCAGAGTTGCCGGAGGCTGCAACCTCAGATAAGTCTTTACATCCCTTATCATGCATTCTCTCATGAGCTGCGGAATGCGAAAAACTTGCTTCCCCCTAAAAGTTGTCGTGCTCTCTTAAGCGACAAACCCCGGAGCGCGTTCCCGGGGTCCGCTTCTGATAGTAGCCGCGGCGGAAAGAGGAGGAAGCGAGGGGCCAGAACCCGCCTTCTCCCTGCCTCCGCCAAGAGCGTGAGGAGGGCCAAGGGGCGCGGGAGACGGCAGGGTCCGTTGCCGGGCGGGGAAGTGTCTATCTTAACGATGCAAAGGGTTCGCTCCTTGCCGCGGGATGTACCCGCGAGACAAATGATCCGGCAAACACTCCCTTTTCATTAAAAACATTCCACTCAGGTACAGTTCAGAGAGAATGAAAAACATGAAAGATGGGATTACAAGATTTAAATGCAACTAAGGCCCGAGGGCTTACAAGATAAAAAGAGATAAGGTGCCCGTAATCCCTTTCTTGTCTCTCTCCTCAGGAGGTAGAGCAAGGAGGCGAGAAGGGCAAAAGGGAAGCCTAGACAAGCTACGGGTGGCAGAAGATGCCAAGAGAACATCCGGGGCTCCGCCCCGGGGCTCCGGAGGCTGGATGGAGACGGCGACGCCGGAAGCGGAGCTCGAGAAGGAGGCCGCGGGGCGTCAACACGCTGTCGAGGGCATCTAGCCCTCGTACTCCGAGTTGACGGCCTTGCCGCCAGCCTCTTCCATAGCCTCGCCACTCCGGCCGCCCGAGAAGACGAAGCCCCGGCAAGAGGAGCTTGCCGGGCCGGAGAGAAGACCCCGGTGGTCGTCGCCGCGAGCAGGGGTGGTGACGGCGTCTGGGGCGAGGTTGGAAGACGAGGCAGCGGCCTTGCCGCCCGCCCTCTTCCTCTTCCGCATCCTCCCTACGCCAGCCGCCCAAGGAGACGACCCCGGGGAGTTCACGGCGCCAGCGACGCGGACGATGGGGGCCGCCGGTGCCACGCGGAGCTGCGACCGGCACCTAGTCGGACCCGTCATCCCGGCGGCCGCTCCCCTCGTCGTCGCTGTCGCTCCCCTCCTCGTCACTCTCGCTCGAGGAGGAGCCTTCGCTGTCGGAGGAGCTATCCACGCAGCACTGGGCCCGGGTGCCGAGGTCCCCGAAGGCCTTGACGGAGAGGAGATCGCCCTCCATCAGCTTGAAATGGAGGGTGAACCCCGCCGTCAAGCTGTGGATCCGGGCGAACGTCTTCCACCCTCGGCCAAGGCACACCACGCCGGGGGCTCGGGATTCGACGCGGACTCGCGTACCGCTGATCCCGCAGCCCCTCATGCGCAGCCTCAGCGTCTCGTGTTGTTCCGCCTCCAAGACGTGCGCGAAAGGGGCCGGGAGACGGAGGCGACGGCGAGGCGCCCGGCGCAGCCTGATGATGAACTCACAGGGGTCATCCCCGAGATGAACCGCCAGGGGAAACGGAGCCGCCGGCGGAGGCGAGGCCGGCGCGCTGTCCTGCCCGCCTCGAGCGCCTCGGCCCCGTCCATGGCCTCGTCCACGACCTCGAGGCCGGCGGAAGCTGGAGCTGGACTTAGACGAGGGTCTACTGAGCGTCCTCCTGGTTTTCTGTTCCTCCTCTCTAGGGTTCGATCCCCGGGGTCTCGATCTGGGTCCGGATCCCTCTCTACGTGCGCATGGGCCTCCTTTTATATGCTAAGGGGTTTCCCATAGGTAGCGACGCAGGTGAGGGTAAAAATGGCAAGGAACTGTGCGAACAGTGGTCGCACAGTGCTATCGCACCTAACTCTGACGGCGGGAGACAAAGGCATTAAATGCCCGTCTGGATCGCCTGAACAGTGCTGAAGCGGACCGTTAGGAGCGCCTCCGCTTGCCACGGGGGCGACTCTGCCAACGTCGCATGCCACCGCGCGTCTCAGGTTGCGCGGCGCCCCGCCACGTGCCTCCGGGGAAGCCCTAGAGCGACGCGTGGGCAGGTGAGCTGGAGCGCAGGCGTGAGGTGGTGGTTTGCCGCGGCAAGTGGCTTGCCGCGGTGGTTGTCTTGCCGCACCTGAGAGCTTGCCGCTCATCAGGCCTTGCCGGGGCGCGCGGCGCGCTGTGGCGGGCTTCTCTTGGGGTGCCTTGGCTTGGTCGTCCCGGCGAGCTCCTCCCGCCGGGGCCTTGGTGCTTCGGCTTAGTCGTCCCGGCAAGCTCCTCTTGCCGGGGACTTGTCGGCTTGGCCCGGCAAGCTCCTCTTGCCGGACCTCGCCTGCTTGGCCCGGCAAGCTCCTCTTGCCGGGGCTTGGTCTTCTAGGCTCGATCACTTGGCCTTCGTCCGGCCCAGAAAGGGCCGTGGAGACTCTTGTCGCTCCCCTGGCAGGCCTTGCCGCGGTATGCTACTACTGCCCGTGCACAAGTTCGGGGTACTAGGGTACCCCTACTTTAGTACACCGACAGGAGCCCCCGGGCCTGGGCCATACACGGCGCCGAGCGTTGTTGGGCCAGGCCCTAACAGTGCACGGGCACGAGTGGCCTGGGTTGCGCTGCTCTTTAACTCCGCGTCCGTCGCGCCCTCCCCAAGTGGTGTGCGCTTATCGCGGCGTCGTGGGGGGCGAGGCGTGCGAGACGTGCGTGACGTGGGTGGTGTGCGCGGGGCTTGAGGCCCGCAGGCATGCGTCACGTCGGGCACGATTCCTTCATTTGGAAAGGCGGAACGTCCGCCCCCGCTCCTTGACCCCTTTATAAGCGGAGGGGAACAGGGGCAGCTCGCCATTCCGCCGGTTGCTGTTCCTCGAAAATCTCCGCCACCTCCTCCTTGCTAGAGAAAGCAGCGATTCGCCCTCGCAGCCCCCGGCGCCGCCAACGCCGACAACTCCCCCTCCCCGTTTCTGTCATGGCCCCGAAGAGTGACAAGGCGAAGGGGAAGGCCGTGAAGTCGGCCGAGGCGCTGCGGCTGGAAGCGCTTTGGAAGGAGACGGCGACGTTCCCCCCTCAGCTTGATGCGCTGAGGCTGAAGAACGAATACCTCCTCTTCTGGTCGACGGCGACGCGAGCGCATCCGCGCACGCGAGTTCTTCCCGCCATCGCCCAGAAGCTGTACCCGACCGGGTACCCTTTCTTCGCCGTGTTCTTCCTCTGCGGGCTCTGCCCGCCTTTTTCGGAGTTCTTCTGCGACATCATGCACACCTACAACCTCCACCTCCTTGACTTCACCCCCAACGCCGTTCTGACAATGGCGGTTTTCGCACACCTTTGCGAGAACTTTGTCGGAGTCTGCCCCAACGTAGCCCTCTTCCGCCACTTCTTTACTCCTCGGGTGGAGAAAGGAGAGCCGCTGTCCGGCGGAGTCGCCTGGATCTCCAGGACCGGCAAGAAAGAGGCCTACTTGGAGGGGGAACTCCGTGGCAGATGGGAGGAGTGGAGGGCCGAGTGGTGCCTGATCGTCGAGGAGAATCCACCGTCGTTCACTGCCGTGCGGCGAACTCCAGTGGTGCGCGGTCGCGACTGGAGCGACCTGGCCCCGGACGACGCCAAGCTGAAGATTGCCGCCACCCGAATCCTGCGCCTCAGGTTTGCCGGGCTCACCGTCGGCGCCGTCGGTGCAGATTTCCTTCGCCGGCATATAGCCCCCCTGCAGGAGAGGGGGAAACCGGCTTGGGAATTCCAAAACGCGGCGGACATCATGAGGCTGCGCCCGGGCCTCAACTACAACTTCACCGTCCTGGAGCTCGACGGAGTGTTGAAGGAGCTGTTCAAGCACGACTCCGAGCACCCAGAATGGTTCAGGTTGCCGCCGGGCGTCGTCCCCCTGTGCAACAACTCGGCGCTCAGCCGCATCCTCGCGATGATGCCGCTGTGCGACTCGCACGGGATCGACGCGACCTGGCAGGAGCCGGCGGACGACGTCGTGCAAGTCTTCTTCGACAACTTGGAGGAGGTGCCGGTCGACCCCGACGAGAAGAGGGGCCTCACGCGGGACACCAACCCCAAGGACCTGGCCTACATCGCCTCCAGGATGGAGGAGGCGGCGGCCGCCGCGGCCGCGGGCGAGTCTGGCTTCACCCTGGCCGAGGCAGACGCGGCGGAGGCGGAGAGCCTCGCCGACCAAATGGACCTCGCCTGCGCGGAGGAGCCAGCCGGGCACGGTGGTGCGGGCGAGCCTGCCCAGGACGCGAGTGGCTTGCCGGAGGCTGACGCGCCCTCCTCGCAGCTCCCGGGCAGCTCGTCGCAAGCGGAGCCCCCTGCCCAGCCGAGGAGGCGTCTCCGCAGGGCCGGGGAGGTGGTGCGGCAGGCCGACCAGCAACCGCAGCCCCGGGTGACGCGCGCCTCCGAAGCAGCGGGAGCGGGGTCCTCACGGGCCACGGCTTCTGCTCCTGCCGCTCCCCGATCCGCGGCGGCAACGGGGGCGGGGTCGTCCACCGCCCCCGCCAAGCGGTCCCGGGAACCCATCCCCCTGTCTCCTCGCGCCTGGAGCAAGCCGGTTTTTGATTATTCCGCGCTCAGCTCCGACGATGAAGAGGAGGACGGAGAGTAAGTTCCTGGTAGAGCTTGTATCTTCTTGATTTCTGTTGCTTCGTCTTGTTTCGCAGCCCATTCATCCTCCCTCGAAACCGTTCCCTTTTCAGGACTCTGGCCCAGAGGAGGGCGAAGAGGGCCAAGGTCCCGCTGGTCGTCCTTGAGGACGAATCTCCCCCGGCAAATGGGGAGGTGCCAGAGGCGACCTTGCCGGACTCGACAGCGGGTCCGCAGGGCAGCCCACAGCGCAGCCTCCAGGGTGAGTGCACGGCTAGCTCTTGCCGTTTGGCGCGCACGTGAGCTTCCCTTCTCTCTGTTGACATGTGGTTGTTGTTGTTGTCGTTGGGTAGGAGCAGAGCAGCTCCAGCAGGCGACCCCGGGGGGCACTCCTGCCGCGCCGTCTGTGTTGACCACCCCGCCTAGGGAGAAATCTCCGGCAAGGGACGAGCCCCCGGCAGGGGAGACCTCCCCGGCAAGGGAGGAGCCCCCGGCAAGGAAGACCTCTCCGGCAAGGGAGGGATCTCCGGCGAGGGACGCGGCCAGCGATCCCCCGACAACAGAGGCCGCGGCCACGGACCCTGCCACCGGTAAGCCCCCCTGCACGGAAAACTTCCCCTAGCTATCTTCCCTTATGAGCTTCTTCGTTGGCAGTTCAGCTGACTCTTCTCCCCTCTTCCGGCCATCAGACCCGCCCACCGCGGACCCGATGGAGACTGAGGTCATCGTCGGGGAGGACGCGCGTGGCGACGCCGACGACATCGTCGTCATCGAGGAGGCGGAAGGCACCGACGACCCCGCAGGCGGCGGGGAGGCCGAAGCCGCCAAGGCCGCCGCGGCAGCAGGCGGCGAGGGGACCAGCGACCGCGCCGACGGCCCCGGGGAGGCCGGGGCGTCAAGCGCTCCGCAGTCCGGCGATCCCGCTGCTGCCACCGCGTCGGACCCCGAGGAGCCCCCGACGGGTGCCTACCTGAAGGCCGGCGATGGCGTCTTCATCAGGCTCCCCTGGGAGCCTAGCTCCAGGGCGCCGGTCGAGGGGGAGGCCTTGGACGGAGAGGTGCTCACCTCCGTCGGGCTGACAGTGGTCGACGCGCCAAGTGCCGGCAGCGGCGAGCCCGAGGAGGAGCGGCTGCTCCGGAAGCTTGTGTCGCTCTACCGCGCCCGGCAGGCCAAGGTGGAGCGCCAGGAGGCGCTCGTCACGAAGGCCGGCGCGGACATGGAGAAGCGCGTCGGGGAGCTCCGGGAGCTCAACCAGGAGGCTCTCCGGTCTTTGGCGGAGGAGCGGAGGCTGCTCGACGAGGCGCGGAGGGCCTTTCTCCTCGAGAAGGCAGAGGCCGAAGAGCAGCAGAGGCTTGCCGCCGCAGGGCTATCCGCGCGGGAAAGCGAACTGGTGCAGCAGAGCGCCAGCCTCGCCAGCCATGAGGAGGAGGTTGCCGCGTGCGAGCAGGCGCTCGGCGGGGCCCTGCAGAAAGCGCAGGACGCTGCCGCGGCCGCCGAGGTCGCCAAGGGGGAGCTGGAGGCGAGGGTGGCGCAGCTCGTCAGCGACCTCAAGGCGAGCGGCGAGGAGCTTGCCGCGCTCAAACAGGAGCGCGAGAAGGGCGCTCACACCCTTGGTGAGCTGCAGGGCCGCTTCGCCGAGAAGATCCAGGAGCTCGATGCCGCCAAGGACTCCAAGGCTATCCTCGAGCTGAAGCTGGACACCCTGGCCAAGGCGCTGGAGAGCGCCAAGGAGCAGGAAGCGACCTTGAGGAAGGAGGTTGCTGACAACGAGGAGCTGTTGAGGAGCGCCGCCGTTACCCAGAACGCCTTCCAAGAGACGGTGGAGCGGTGGACCGAAGGCCTCGTCGACATCGCCACCACCATCGACAAGGAGCTGAAGCTGCTGGGGATGGAGGGCCACGAGTACCCCTCCGGCGAGAACGTCCCGGCGAGCGCCAAGCTCACTTCCTTCTTCAAGGGCTTGGTGGGGGTGCTCCAGCATCTCCGGGAAAAGATCCCGGAGCAGCTGGCCGAGGAGACGCGGGAAGCCGTCTCCGGGGCCCTCGAGAGGGTGCTGGTGAAGATCGTCTTCCGCAACCCCACCATCAGCCTCACCAACGTCCTCAGGCACTTGCCGGAAGACGCTGACCTGACGGAGATCAGGGCCCTCGTCACCCCTATTGTGGAAAGGGTGGCCGGGATCAGGCAGGTCGAGGGCGACCGCTCGGATTAGGCCGCCCACCTCTTTCTTTTCTTCCCTTGTCGCTGCTGAGCATGCCATAGAAACAGCTGGTTAGGGCAGCGGCAAGTCATTTTGTAATATAACTTTTATCTTAAGCAGTTCATTGCGCTGTTATCCCCCTCGTTCGACCTTGTGCTTCGTACGTTCACGCCCTACGCTTCCGGGAACTTGTCGGCGGAAGTCTCCGCCTTGCCACGGGTGCCGAGTGCGGGACATCGGCAACCCGCTGACGGGGCTTCCACCGGCAAGAAACCTTGCCGCGGCTGGCGCAACTCACTTAAATGTTGAGCATGCTCAGGGCGAGGTAAGCGTGGCGACTGCAGTCGCAGCACACTCAAGCTGCCGAGCGAGCTCGAAACAAGTAAGGACGCTACTCGGGATGTAGCACACTTAAGTCATTGAGCGGACTCGAAACGAAATAAGCGCGCAACCAACCACGAGCCGGCCCCTCCGCGCACAGGTTTCCCATACGAAGCTCGGTCGTTCGAGGAAGATAACTTAAGAATAAAAAGGAGCTTAATTGCTCAAACTTTGGCAACGTAGCTTTTCTATCGTTTGCCGCCCGGCAAGGCGCAGCTTCCTCGGGCGACGCCCAGCCTATCCTGTCATCCCCCCCTACTCGAGGTAGGGGAATAACGAAGGCTCGGGGCTTCGCGGCCCGCCATCGCTTGCCGGAGTCGAGTGCTGCACAATCGTGTCGAATGATGCATGCGCCGAGCGGAGAGGCGCGAAATCGACAAGGTGTGCGGGGCACATAAGCTATGCTCGGGATCTGCGCCCGTCTCTGTACCAAGGATTACATGCAACTGCGGCAAGACTTGGACAGAGAGGATGGCCGACGGAACGGATTCCGACTGCCGCGCTGGCAAGGTCCCTCCTACGGTCGGCGTCGACTCGTTTGGGTCTTGGCGGCCTGGGCTCGCCGAAGAACGAGGTCGCCTTTCCCGCAACTTCCGGCGCTAACTTCTGCTACGGGAGCGGCGCAGAGTTTGCTGGAAACGAGAAACTCGCTCAGCGGCCGGAAGGCGGTCCTCCTCAAAGAGCAGCTGCTCTTGCCCGGACTCTGCGTGAGTGGGTACTCGAGGAGGGCCGTGCGCGAGTCCGTGAGGAGGAATGCCTCCGCTTAGCGAGTCGGAGCGGAAAGGTCCCTGGCCATACCTGAGCTTGCCTGTGGTCGCCAAATCTGGTTCGCACAACCTCGACGCCCCCCTACCTGGCGCGCCAAAGATGTCGGGGGATATCGGCCTCCACGAGCACCTATGGGGACGGAGCCCCTTGTCGGTTCGGCGGGGGCGGAGGGTGCACAAAGAGCAGATCGAGGCGACACACACACACAACGATTTTACCCAGCTTCGGGCCGCATGGATGCGTAAAACCCTACTGCTGCATGTCTGGTTGATTGGAGTTCTTGCTCTGGAACGCAAGAAGCTACAGTAAGCTGGAGCTGGACGTAGACGAGGGTCTACTGAGCGTCCTCCTCTCTAGGGTTCGATCGTAGTCTGGATCCCCCTCTACGTGCGCATGGGCTTCCTTTTATATGCTAAGGGGTTTCCCACAGGTAGCGACGCAGGTGAGGGTAAAAATGGCAAGGAACTGTGCGAACAGTGGTCGCACAGTGCTATCGCACCTAACTCTGACGGCGGGAGACAAAGGCATTAAATGCCCGTCTGGATCGCCTGAACAGTGCCGAAGCGGACCGTTAGGAGCGCCTCCGCTTGCCACGGGGGCGACTCTGCCAACGTCGCATGCCACCGCGCGTCTCAGGTTGCGCGGCGCCCCGCCACGTGCCTCCGGGGAAGCCCCAGAGCGACGCGTGGGCAGGTGAGCTGGAGCGCAGGCCTGAGGTGGTGGTTTGCCGTGGCAAGTGGCTTGCCGCGGTGGTTGTCTTGCCGCACCCGAGAGCTTGCCGCTCGTCAGGCCTTGATGCTTCGGCTCAGTCGTCCCGACAAGCTCCTCTTGCCGGGGCCTTGTCGCCTTGGCCCGGCAAGCTCCACTTGCCGGACCTCGCCTGCTTGGCCCGGCAAGCTCCTCTTGCCGGGGCTTGGTCTTCTAGGCTCGATCACTTGGCCTTCGTCTGGCCCAGAAAGGGCCGTGGAGACTCTTGTCTCTCCCCTGGCAGGCCTTGCCGCGGTATGCTACTACTGCCCGTGCACAAGTTCGGGGTACTAGGGTACCCCTACTTTTGTACACCGACACGCAAACTTGGGAAAATTCTTCAACGATCCACCGGTAGGATTGGACGAATGAATCTATATGATAACGAAGGAGGAGAACTCTTGAAGAACCACTGTAAGAATTGAAAATGAACGAAGAAAAGAGAACGAATCAGCGGGAAGAATTATAAAAAGAACGAAGATACTTTAGAGAATTTTGATACATGAGAACGAAGAGATCATGAACTGATTAGAGAATACTTGAATGATGCACCGGTAAGATTTGGAAAACAAGAGCTGAAAGCAGAGAATGAGGAGTTATGAAATGATGGCCTTCGGGGAAAAGAAATGGAAACAACTCATGAAATGCTCCGGATGGGTATGAAAAGAATTCTCACAATCGAAACAATTATGAGAGAATGGCATCAATCTAGAAGCACGCATTTTCAAGAGAATGGACAAGATTTAAGGGAAACTCTTCTTCGGTCTTCAAAAGTTGAGAATGACGATGAGAAACACCACCATGAATTGTTGAGGCACTCCGGAATGAAAATTGGAAAGGTTGAACCAACGATGAAAAGAATTTGGAAGATCTTGGAGAAGGACAAATGACTGATGATAATTCATTCTTACGTCAAACTTTGAAAAGAATTTGGGAATAGCTCCGGGAAGATTAGAAGAGTCAGGTAAGATCCTGGGAAAAAAAAACCTGTGGGTTAGGGCCCACTCAAAAGAAACACCGTTGAACGATTACTTGAAAGGGAGAACACACCGGTTGATTTAAATGGCTTGAATGAGATAACATCCTCAAAAGAACTTGAGTGAATTGAGAATGGAAACTTGAATCTTCTGAGATATCTTCATCACTCCGGAACAATTGAATAGCGAGACGTGGATGATTAAGAGGTGCACCGGCATGAGAAAACATTTGAAAATAGGAAAAAAGGTATGATCGGCACCAAAAGCTTGAATTGAATCCAGCGGAGAAGAAAAGAATGAAGAATGATAAACTTGAAGCTCCGTTAGAATCTTCATGAGAATCACCAGATAAGAAACATTGACGGAAAAAAATGGAGACTTCACAAGAATAAAATGGATACTTGATTAAGAAATCTGCATCCTTGAAGAAATAAGGGTGGGAGGACGGGTAAACAAAGACAACTTGGAACGGATGAAGCAAACACCGTTGAGAAGAACTGATAATTGATCTTGCGAATGTTGAAGTGATCGGATCCACTTGAAGAGGGACACACCGGATGGAATAGAATTGGCATGATAATCTTGATGATCAAGAAGGATTAGCACTCCCATAGAAACATGAGAACACCGCTTAGGAAAGGTATGGAATCAACACTTGACTTCGAAGCAACTCGAATACCACAAACCAAAACAAAAACAAAGGATTGGCTCAGGAAATAAGCCGGAAACAAACATATGATAGATCCCATATCGTATCATGTGTCTGTTGGAAACATATCCTACGAGATACTTGAATTCCCACTTATAAACTCCCGAAACTTTCTGGTAATGCAATCTGGTGTTGGGGATACAGGGGACACAAAATATATCACCCAAACTAACAATACCTAGATCCAGCTGTATCCATCCTTCAACACATAACCAAGAAACCTTCAGAAATCGTCTACCTCAACCTTCGAAAAGCATCCGTTATACGAGTTATGGCAATACTCCCGCACTCACCTCAGTACTGGGCTATCAGGGTTATCTCACCAACAACTGTACAAAAGAGATTTTCGATGTCGGCGTACTAAACTCAGGTATTCCAGAACTGCAACGATAAAATTATGACGACAACACCTCAGAGCTCAACTCCCCGGGACACTTCCACTAAACCCCTGCTGACAGGAGGCACCAAGACAATGTTGTCATCACAAAACCATCGGAACGATTCTAAGATACCCGCGTGATCCTAAATTTTTTTTAGTGAAATTTGAGAAGAGAAGAGTCAAAACTCTATGTCAGGATGCCTTACCAGAGCGATGAGGAGACTGGGAAGTAAAAAGAATTCCTAAACTCTCCGATACATAATTCCTAAATGACTCAAAACATTTTTCTAGACATAACTCGGCCGCTAAAAACGATCAATCAGTGGGGGCTCCTAAGGTCGGGGAAGGCTCTGATACCAACTTGTAACGCCCTCGATGCGGCTATATCTCCCACGTGTCGAAGCACGACTTAGAGGCATAACCGCATTGAAAGCAATGTCACAAGTGAGGTAATCTTCACACGACCCATGTAATACATAAGGGAAAGAGATAGATAGTTGGCTTACAATCGCCACTTCACACAATACATGAATAAAGCATTACATCAAAAGATACAATCAGGGTCCGACTTCGGAACCAAAATAAAATAAGACTACCCCAAATGCTACACAGATCCTCGATCGTCCCAACTGGGCTCCACTACTGATCAACTGAAACGAAACAACACAATGAACAAGATCTTCATCGAGCTCCTCCTTGAGCTCGGATGTGTCACCTGCACAGTTTCATCGGCACCTGCAAGCTGGTTTTGGAAGTATCTGTGAGTCACGGGGACTCAGCAATCTCACACCCGCGAGATCAAGACTATTTAAGCTTAAAGGTAGGACCGGGTAGTGAGGTGGAGCTGCAGCAAGCGACTAGCATATCTGGTGTCTAACATACGCAAATGAGAGCTAGAAGAGAAGGCAAAAGCACGGTCGCACAACTATTATCAAGAAGTGATCCTGAAACTACGTACGTCAAGCATAACTCCAACACCGTGTTCACTTCCCGGACTCCGCCGAGAAGAGACCATCACGGTTACACACGCGGTTGATGTATTTTAATTTAAGATCAACTTCGGGTTTTCTACAACCGGACATTAACAAATTCCCATTTGCCACATAACCGCGGGCACGGCTTTCAAAAGTTCAAACCCTGCAGGGGTGTCCCAACTTAGCCCATGATAAGCTCTCGCGATCAACGAAGGATATTCCTTCTCCCCGGGAAGACCCGAGCAGTCTTGGAATCCCGTCTACAAGCCATTTTGACAATAATAAAACAAGACCAGCAAAGCCGCCCGATGCGCCGACATCCTGATAGGAGCTGCACATATCTCGTTCTCAGGGCTACACCGGATGAGCAGTCCGTACAACTAAAACCAGACCACAAGTTTCCCCGAGGTGGCGCTGCAAGGGGCTCTAGTTCGGACCAACACTTAGACAAGCATTGGCACGGGGGGCTAAAATAAAGATGACCCTCGGCCTGGCCGACCCAAGGGAAAGGGATAGGTGGTAGGCAAATGTTAAAACCAATGTTGGGCCTTGCTGGAGGAGTCTTATTCAAAGCGAACTGTCAAGGGGGTCCCATAAATCACCCAACCGCGTTAAGGACGCAAAATCCGGGAACATAACACCGGTATGATGGAAACTAGGTCGGCAAGAGTGGAACAAAACACCAGGCATAAGGCCGAGCCTTCCACCCTTTACCAAGTATATAGATGCGTTAGTAATATACAAGGTATTGTGATATCCCAACAAGTAAACATGTTCCAGTCAAGGAACAACATCTCCATGTTCCAACAAGGAACAACTTCATCTTCACCTGCAACTAACAACGCTATAAGAGGGGCTGAGCAAAGCGGAAATATAACCAAACAACGGTTTGCTAGGACAAGGTGGGTTAGAGGCTTGGTTTGACAATATGGGAGGCATGATAAGCAAGTGGTAGGTATCGCAGCATAGGCATAGCAAAAGAGCGAGCAACTAGCAAGCAAAGATAGAAGTGATTTCGAGGGTATGGTCATCTTGCCTGAGATCCCGCTAGGAAGAAGAACGAGTCCATGAAGAAGACAAGCGGACGTAGTCGAACGAATCCTCACAACTCCGGAACGAAACCGAAGCTAACGAGAGAAACAACCCGGAAAGAAGCAAGCAACATAGTAAACAACCATCACATAAACATGGCATGATGCACAACCAAGTATGATGCATGTCCGGTTTAATGAGCATGGCATGGCAAAGTGCAACAAACAACACTAAAAATTAAGTGGAGCACAATATGCAACAAGTTGCATATTGACGAGACACCACATCAATTATTTAGTTACTCTCGGTTATGTACTCATCAAAATTAAATGTTGTTAAACATGGCAAGAGGTGAAGCATAATTAAACTAACTATTTAGGCAAGTTTAAATGAGGCCGGAACAACAAAATAACAAGTCCGGAAACTCCTCATATGCATATATTAGGTTTGGTACTGTTCTGTCCTAAAGCATATTTTAGAATTGTTAAACATGCAAGGTAATGCTGCCATGTTAATCTATGCATTTTTCCACCCCATTTACATATATAGTTTATTTAAAACCGAGTTATGGTTAATTAGTTATGAATTAAATCATTTTAACATGGCATTTATACAAATTAATGGAAACAACAAATTAACCATACTTGAAGTTGTTATCATGATGCGGATGACATGAACAAGTTTTATGCAATTATTATTAAAAGTTGACAAGAGCATTAAGAAGCATTTGTCATCGTGGCGGAAACGAAAGGGGTGCCACGGCAACGACAACGGAAATGGTGCCACGGCAACATTCCGATGATCCGACAACTCATTTAGATACCGGTGCAAAAGAGCAAGTGTGCGGATGTGTGGAGCATGCAAAAGATGGTGGGGTGATCCCGGCTACCGGGTTCCCACGTGTTAGTGGCATGGAAATGAGTGACAATTCGGACACGGTGCAAACACGAGCATCTCATACATCACACAACATTCGTTCACGGGCGTCGTCTTGGTGGTTATACCTTCCAAGGGAGCATTCTCGAGCGGTTCAAGTTCATAGAGGAAGTAGTTGTTCTCGTGACGGTAGTGGAAGTAGGGGTACACGTTCGTTTTCGAAGAGGTACTTGACGGGTCCGAAGTCTTGGCGGTGTAGATGTACACGTTGTCAGGGTACTTGTCGCATCACCCGGTGTAGTCGTACACGCACGTAGATGAACTTGACGAGTCCCATGAGTAGTCGTACTCGGCGAATCCGCGTAGTTGCACATATCTTTGTGCTGTAGCCGAACTCGATGAAAACCCACGGTGACGGTAGACGTACACGGTCAGCTTGATGGAACTTGGCGGTGGTCTCCTCGGATCAACAGTGATGTGCAAGGGCTAGAACGCCCGGCGGCTTGGGCTGCTCAAGGCCATGGAGATGATAGGCAGCAGGAGGCTGCTAGTGGAGGCAGAGCCACGACGAGGAGGTCCTGCTCCGGCAGCTGCAAGTGGAGGACGGACGCAAACAGCGGCAAGGCTTCGGGCGTGAGGGAGAAGGAGCCGGCGCGAGGTGGGTGATGGAGGAGAGCATCTCACGCGCAGGGAAGGAGGTTGGGCGCGCGGCGCATGGTGGTGGAGGCGAGATCCGGGCGCGGGGTCCCGTTCCCGGCGCCGGTATGGAGGGGGGCGCACAGGCGAGGAGAGGACGGCGGCTTGGCGCGGCTCCGGCGACGGGGCGTGATGCAGGGGACTCGGGCAGGGGGGTGAAGAAGACGACGCGAGGCAGGGGCGCCGGAGTTGGACTCCAGTTGCGGCGCAGGAGGCCCGGCGCGGCGCTCGGCCATGGCAGGGAGGCGATGGGTGCGGGATCACGTGGTGGAGGAGCTCCTCTCCTCGGGCGCTTGGGCGACAGGGATTTGGCGAGGAGGAGGCGCGGTCGCGGCCTGGTGCAGCAGAGGGAGGCGCGCGGGAGGCTGCGAGGGGGGTCGGTCGCGAGGTAGCGGCGCTGCGAGGAGGAGACGGAGATCGAGGGAGAGATGCTGAGGGGATCGAGAGAGGCTAGGGTTAGGGCTGGTGGGGGCGCCGGCTGGGCTTTGGGCTTAGAGGCCGGCTGGGCTACAGGCTCTCTCTCCCTTCCATTCCCTTCTCTTTCATTCTTTAGCAAAAAAAGAAATAGAGAGAAGAAAAAAAAGAGGCTTTGGAAAGAACTTGGGCATGGGGATAATTTTCCCGGACTCATAAAAATGAGCTTGATCCAAGAAAATAGAAGTGAGCATGAGAGTGAAGACTGGATTCGAACTCGTGTGAATTAAATTCAAATGAGTTTGAATAAGAAGTGGGCATTTGAAAGGTTCGAAAATGCTGAGATATTTGGTGGAGCTCCGGAATATGAGGAGAGAATATATGGCAAGGTTGGAGACCAAGAATTAAGATAACGAAGGCATTGAGATAATTTGCAAGTGTGTTATGGTGATTTCCAAATTAAAGAAATGTTTAATATAGCTCCCTAATATTGGGAGGATATGTTATAAAGAGAAATCACCATTGTGAACATCCCTCGATTTAGATGGACCAAAGATCCATACGATTTGTTTAGTTGAGTTGCAAAAATTAATGATATGATGACATGACGACATGATGCAATGCAAGAGATGACATGATGAATGCAACAAAGCAATTGAAACACACGGCGAAACTCGAAATACATGAAAGTCTTCTGGAGCGTCGGTCTTGGGGCATTACAAGTGAGCTTGTTCTAGTGTAAAATCAGACTAGGATGGCCCTGGCCACAATCTGTCAACTTAGCCTTCTGTGATTTTCAAAACAAGTTAACTGCATTCACATCTCTTGATGCTCAAAACCTGTCAATTTCTATCAGCTTTTGATCTATCATGTTGATATTCAGTCAAGTTGATGTCAAACTTGACACATAAACAACATCTTTAATAAACAGAGAGACTTGTGATCTTCTGAATGACCCATTGGAGACTTCATTATGCGGGGATAATGATTTTGCAGGTACCCCGAGAGGCCCTTGAGTTTGCCGGAATGTCGATTAACTTCCGTTCCGGCAAATTCGGGTACTCCATATGTCCTATTTTCAGCAAAGGTCATGCTGAAATTCCTGTGTGTGTGTAGTTGCTTGTTTTTACTGTAGTTGTGGCTGCTTTCTTCTTGTATCATAAAAATATCTCTTCAGCTGCTTATCAGAGATGGCGAGAAGCAGCCACCGCCGCTCTGCGACACCGCAATACGAGTTGGATGCTTCCGAGTTCTTCACTATCATACTTGGGACTTCAGTATCATCCATGACGCAGGTATATAAAATGAGAGATCTCCCCTAGCTTCACCCATCTTATTATGATATCTGTTGTTTGCCTACATCACTCATTGTCCCAAACTGCAGAGGCTGCCTGACAGTTTTAAGAACATGCTGATGGGTGAAGATCCGCTAAATAATGTGAAGGTGCGACTGGCCGGCAGTGGGTTTCGCAGGCTGTGGGATGTGGAGTTGATGATCAAGGAGGGCCACATGTACTTGTCTCGTGGGTGGGAGAAGTTCTACCGTGCCTACGACCTGCGGCTGGGGTACTTCCTTCTCTTCAGGTACGACGACGGCGCCACCACGCTCATCGTGAAGGTGTTCAACCCGACTATGTGTCGCATGCGCTACGCTGAAGATTATGATGCCGATACGTTCTGCCTCTTCTTATTCCTCTACATTTGGCTTTGTCTCACATTGATTGTTAACGGTCATTGCTGCATTTGGACAGGTAATGGGAGCAGCAGCAGCGACCATGGCTACAGCCAAAGCAGCAGCGACCATGGTGGTAGCGAAAGCAGCAGCGACCATGGTTGTAGCGAAAGTAGCAGCGATTCTGGCAGCAGCATAGACAACAAGAAGGATGATACGAACTGGAGTGCGGGAGAAGAGGAGCAGATTGGGGATGAGGAGCTGCAGGATGACCTAGCGCTGGTGGTGGCTGACCAAGGGCAAGAGATGGAGGTGGCTGAGGATGACCTAGCGATGGTCATGCCTGAAGGTGGCCTCGCGATGGTGGTGGTGCCTGACAATGACCACACACTGGTGGTGGCGCCGGCGATCCCACAGCTGGGTGACATGACCACGCCAATTCAGGTAGAAGACTACATCCCACTGCCTCCACCGCCTCCACCGCCTCGCCGCTCTTGCCGCATCAGGCTGAGGAAGGAGAAGGAGAAGAACAATGCATGAGAACTGAACGGTGTTGGATGAACAATGTGAAACTTTTGTAATATGTAACGATGGAACTATGTGTTGGCTATGTATGTATATATGATGGAACTTGTGTGTTGGCTATCTATGTATATATGATGGAACTTGTGTGTTGGCTATGATTGTCATATGGATGCTTGTTGTATATCTCATAGGTGAAATAGTGACCTGAGATTAAGAAAAAAATTTAAAAAATTGTTACTAATGGCGCATTACAGTGTAGTGCGCCATTAGTATAGCAAACACTAGTGGCGCACCATGAGCAAAACTAATGGCGCACTTCCGGGTGTGCCATTAGTATACGAGATACTAATGGCGCACCAGTGGTGCGCCATTAGTAAGATATACTAGTGGCGTGCTACTAATGGCGCACTGGTAATGCGCCATTAGTAGGCAAAACCAGTGCGCCATTAGTAGGCCTTTTCCTAGTAGTGCTCTAGCCAATGATGATTTTACACGTGGAAAATCCCCATTGGTCGGGGCTCTTAACGGGTTATCGGATCCAAAACCTGACCCGATAGCTTAACGGCATTCCGTTACGGTGGATGCCACGTGTCGGTCACCCTTGACGAAAGCACTTCTGTGACGCGTGATTTATCGTCATGGAAGTGGACACTTCCGTGATGATAATTTTGGTAATGTCATGGAACACTTCTACGGCAGCACAGGTATGACTATCTTGATTCTGTCATAAATTTGTCATGGATGTACATGCATGACAAAAAAGCGACCTACTGTGACAAACATGTATCATCATGGAAGTGTATTTTTTTGTAGTACAACGATCAGATATGGAGCCAAAAACCTAATTCCACCGCCGTAACCTTCTGTATCCACGAGATCCCATCTTGGGGCCTATTCCGAAGCTCCGCCGGAGGGGGCATCTACCACGGAGGGCTTCTACATCATCATAGCCCCTTCGATGAAGTGTGAGTAGTTTACCTCAGACCTTCGGGTCCATAGTTAGTAGCTAGATGGCTTCTTCTTTTGTTTGGATCCTAATACAATGTTCTCCCCCTCTCTCGTGGAGATCTATTCGATGTAATCTTCTTTTTGCGGTGTGTTTGTTGAGAACGATGAATTGTGGGTTTATGATCAAGATTATCTATGAACAATATTTGAATCTTCTCTGAATTCTTTTATGTATGATTGGTTATCTTTGCAAGTCTCTTCGAATTATTAGTTTGGTTTGGCCTACTTGATTGGTTTTTCTTGCAATGGGAGAATTGCTTAGCTTTGGGTTCAATCTTGCGGTGTACTTTCCCAGTGACAGTAGGGGCAGAAAGGCACGTATTGTATTGTTGCCATCGAGGATAACAAGATGGTTTTTTTATCATATTGCATGAATCTATCCCTCTACTGTTGGAAATATACCCTAGAGGCAATAATAAAAGGATTATTATTATATTTCCTTGTTCATGATAATTGCCTATTGTTCATGCTATAATTGTGTTATCCGGAAATCGTAATACATGTGTGAATACATAGACCACAACATGTCCCTAGTGAGCCTCTAGTTGACTAGCTCGTTGATCAACAGATAGTCATGGTTTCCTGACTTTGGACATTAGATGTCATTGATAACGAGATCACATCATTAGGAGAATGATGTGATGGACAAGACCCAATCCTAAGCCTAGCACAAGATCATGTAGTTCGTTTGCTAAAGCTTTTCCAATGTTAAGTATCATTTCCTTAGACCATGAGATCGTGTAACTCGCGGATGCCGTAGGAGTGCTTTGGGTGTGCCAAATGTCACAACGTAACTGGGTGACTATAAAGGTATACTACAGGTATCCCCGAAAGTATCTGTTGGGTTTACACGTATAGAGACCGGGATTTGTCACTCCGTATGACGGAGGGGTATCTCTGGGCTCACTCGGTAATGCGTCATCATAATGAGCTCAATGTGACCAAGTGTTTGGTCACGGGATCATGCATTACGGTACGAGTAAAGTGACTTGCCAGTAACGAGATTGAACAAGGTATTGGGATACCGACGATCGAATCTCGGGCAAGTAACGTACCGATTGACAAAGGGAATTGTATACGGGATTACTTGAATCCTTGACATCGTGGTTCATCCGATGAGATCATCGAGGAGCATGTGGGAGCCAACATGGGTATCAAGATCCCGCTGTTGGTTATTAACCGGAGAGTCGTCTCGGTCATGTCTGCATGTCTCCCGAACCCGTAGGGTCTACACACTTAAGGTTCGGTGACGCTAGGGTTGTAGAGATATTAGTATGCAGCAACCCGAAAGTTGTTCGGAGTCCCGGATGAGATATCGGACATCATGAGGAGTTCCGGAATGGTCCGGAGGTAAAGATTTATATATAGGAAGTCCAGTTTCGGCCATCGGGAAAGTTTGGGGGCTATCGGTATTGTACCGGGACCACCAAAAGGGTCCCGGGGGTCCACCAGGTGAGGCCACCTATCCCGGAGGGCCCCATGGGCTGAAGTGGGAAGGGGAATCAGCCCCTGCTGGGCTGGTGCGCCCCCCTTGGGCCTCCCCCTGCGCCTAGGGTTGGAAACCCTAGGGGTGGGGGCGCCCCACCTGACTTGGGGGGCAAGTTACCCCTTGGCCGCCCCCCTTGAGATGCATCTCTAGGGGGCCGGCGCCCCCCTGGACCCCTATATAAATAGGGGGAGGGAGGGCAGCCGCACCTAAGCCCTGGTACCTCCCTCTCTCTCCCGTAACACCTCTCCCTCTCGCTAAGCTTGGCGAAGTCCTGCCGAGACCCCTGCTGCATCCACCACCACGCCGTCGTGCTGCTGGATCTCCATCAACCTCTCCTTCCCCTTGCTGGATCAAGAAGGAGGAGATGTCTTCCCCAACCGTACGTGTGCTGAACGCGAAGGTTGTCGGATTTCGGGTTCCGGCAGACCCTTAAGGTTCGAACTCTGGGGTGCGCGCGGAGATTCTGCCCTCTACTTCTCCGTCTCGCGAGGATCTAACTACTGAAGGAACAACACAAGGGACACCGAATTTATACTAGTTCGGGCCACCATTGCGGTGTAATACCCTACTCTAGTTTGTGGTGGGTGGATTGCCTCTTGGGCTGATGATGATGAACAGTACAAGGGAGAACAGCCTCGCGAGGGCGTGTTCTAGCTGGGACGATGAACTGCTAGGGGAGTTCAGCCGCCCTTCTCTCTCTTTCTCTCTTTCCTTGCATGGATTCTGGATACCAGCCGCCTCTACCTTGGGGGTGGCTAGTCCTATTTATAGGCAAGGGCCCTGGGCCTCTTCCCAAATATTGAGCAGGAAGGGCGCCAACAATCGGCCAATTTGAAGGGGAACATACAGTACACTTATCCCGAATAAAGTTGGTCCTCGCCTGCCAAAAGCCCTGTGGTGACGCCGACCTGGGCTCCACGATGACCTCCTTCCCACCGTTGGACTGGTCTTGGTCTAGTTGCACCGAAATGGATGCCTTTGGTTGATCCTCTCGCCTGCGCTGGCCCCCTTTGCACCAAAGCGGAAAGGGAGGACACTGCACGGGCTGGCGCCCGCCTGGCGCCCTTGGTCGTCATGGCTTGCGTCATGGGCACCTCGCGAGGTACCCCGCCTTGATCTCCCCGCCTCCTCGTGAGCAAGCCTGACGAGGCCGTGCATGAGGAAGTGCCGTGTCGTCCGCCCCGCGAGGCTTGGCCCCTCACGAGGGTCTTGGGTCTTGTGTTGATGAAGTTGGGCCATGCTGGGCCCCCTTTGAGCCACGCCGCAGGCCACAAGCACGCAAGTCTGGGGACCCCCGTTCCCAGAACGCCAACAGTAGCCCCCGGGCCCAAGGCGCGCCCGGACTTGGACGTGCCGAGAGGCGAAAGGGCAAGGGCGAAGCGCCGCGGGCCCTAAGAGCCTGCGGCCTTGGGCGCCGCATGGCGGTTTGATAGGACGTGGGCGTCTCTGCTTCCCCACGACGCCTTGGCAACTGCGTGACTTGACTAGTCCCTGCATGCATAGATACGGGTCATATTACCTACGATCGTGGTGCTCGACGGTTGGCCTTTTCCGGCTATAAGTACGGGGCCGTGTGAGCTCCGCCAGTCCGCCCCTTCCTGCTTCTCTTCTTCTTCTTCTCCTTGGCCACTCGCCGCTCGCATGGCTCCAAAGAGGTTCTCAGCCGCGGAGAAGGGGAAGGCCAGTCGGGCGGGACCCGACTCCCCCCCGGCCAAGCGCGGCCGGGGTCGTCCCCGCAAGCATCCCGTGTTCCCCGTTGCGGCTCCCCGTGGCCACAAGGATGGTTCCCCGCGTGGTGGCGAGCGCTCGGCTGCCAAGGGGAGGCAGGCTATGACTGCGCGGCCCCCCAGGCTGCGCTTTCGCTCGGCGGAGGTGCTGCCGGAGTTCGTCGTGTGGTCGGCAGACCCGACCAACACCTGGCTCCAGCTCACTCGCTTCTTCATCGGCGAGCTGCCGGCCAGCGCCAAGTGCGGCTTCTGGATCCAGGCTGACGGTTGTTGCAACAGGGCCTCCGGGGTTTCGCTTGAGGTCTCCCCTTCTAGGAATGGGGCCCTGACTCGCGGCTGGCAAACGTTTGCCCGCGCGCGCGGCCTAAGTCAACGTTGCACCCTGCACTTCAAGTTCGACGGCGATGGCACCCTCTATGTGAGGGTGTTTGGGGAAGATGGTCGCCGCGCAGGATGCTGCCCCGAGGGCGACGATCGTGGCCAGGGGCCTCGCTCGGATGACAATGGAGGAGACAGTGCCCGCTCGGATGGCGGCGCTCGTCGCTCCCCAAGCTCCACCAACTCTTCTTCAGGCGGCTCCTCTAGCGGTGGCCGCAGCCAGCCCCCACGCCGTCGCCGCGCCCCGGTGAAGCGCGAGAGGGAGTCCGCCTGAGCCCCAGAGGCATCCCGGGTCGCCTCGGCTAGCCGGAGCGAGGCGTGCCGCGCCTGGATCGTCCTTTCTTTGCCTTTTGTTTCCTGTGTAAAAGAGAACAGCTGCATGGTGCCCTGTGGGGGCGTGTTGGAAGTTATTGCTGTCAAAAACTACCTTGATTTAGCTTTTGCGCTTTTCATATGTGTGTCTGCACATAAATAGTTCCCGGCCCCAGCCGTGGGGGGCGACCGACCCAGGCCCCGTGTGCGTGTCGCGGTGCCCGAGGGGCACGGACCGGAGGGGTGCTCCCGTAATGGACCCGGGTCATGAAACCTCAGAACGAGTAGGACAAGAACCATCGTGAGGGCACTCGGCTGCTCCCCCTCACGAGACTTATTGCAAGAGGAATCAAAACAGGGGAGTGAAAATCGACGATATGTAAACCAATGACGGCGATAACTCCAATAAAACTTCAACTGTGAACAAAGCGAACCAACTGCGGAAAGCAAATGAAAAAGCCGCGTCTGGCACCTAGTCTAGTCTTCGACGTCTTCTCACCAGCGCGGAGCTAAGTGCTGCCACTGGGCGTGGGAGGGAGCCCCAGGGCCTGAGGCCGGCGCTCCTGAGACTCCGGGGCGTGTACAGCCCCACTCATTATTACGTGAGAGTGTCACGGGCGGCGAGCTTCACAGGCATTGGCCTTCTTCACAGGCTTTGGGCCTTTTCCAAAGAGGATTAATCTTCACAGGCGTTCGCCTTATTCACAGGCTCTGGGCCTTTTCCAAAAAAGGATTAATCTTCACAGGTGTTCGCCTTCTTCACAGGCTCAGGGCCTTTTCCAAAAAGGATTAATCTTCACAGGCTCAGGGCCTTTTCCAAAAAGGATTAATCTTCACACGCGTTCGCCTTCTTCACAGGCTCTGGGTCTTTTCCAAAAAAGAATTAATCTTCACAGGCGTTCGCCTTCTTCACAGGCTCAGGGCCTTTTCCAAAAAGGATTAATCTTCACAGGCGTTCGCCTTCTTCACAGGCTCTGGGCCTTTATGGATAGAACCTCCGGAGGTGTTGGATATTCCACGCGTTCTGGATCGGCTCCCCTTCCTGAGTCTCCAAGCGCACGGAGCCTGGCCTGGAAACATGAACAACCTTGAACGGGCCCTCCCACATGGGAGAGAGCTTGTGCAGCCCTTCCCTGGAGAGAACCCGTCTGAGGACGAGGTCTCCTACCTCGAGGGTCCTGGGCGGATGCTGCGGTATTGATATCGCCGCAACGCCTGCTGGTACCTCGCCGCTTGCAGCGCGGCTTCTTGGTGGCGTTCCTCCCCCAGCACGAGGTCCACCCCCGCATGGCGTCCTGTTGCGCCTCATCGAACGCCAGGACCCGCGCGGAGCGATGTCTGACCTCGTGAGGGAGGACTGCTTCGGCTCCGTACACCAGGAAGAACGGGATCTCCCCGGTTGGCTTGGTCGCGGTTGTGCGGATGGACCACAACACAGACTGGAGCTCACCGTACCAACCCCTGCCGCAGGCCTCCAGCTTCTTCTTGAACGTCCTTGTCTTGAGGCCCCTCAGGACCTCCGCGTTAGCCCGTTCGGCTTGGCCGTTGCTCCGCGGGTGCGCCACCGAAGCGTAGCATATCTGCGTTCCAAGGTTAGCACAGTATGTTTTGAAGAGGTTACTGGTGAACTGCGAACCGTTGTCTGTGATGATGCGGTTCAGCACCCCGAACCGGCTCATGATGCCCCTGATGAACCTGACCATGGAACCCGCGGGGATGGTCCGGACAGCCTCCACTTCTGCCCACTTGGTGAATTTGTCAATGGCGACGCAGAGGTAGCGGTAGCCCCCTGGCGCCCGAGGGAACGGGCCCAGAATGTCCAGCCCCCAAACTGCAAATGGCCATGAAAGGGGTATAGTATGCAAGCCTCCTGCCGGCTGATGGATCTGTTTGGCATGAAATTGGCAAGCCTCACAAGCCTTCACCAGCTCGACAGTGTCGTTGAGTGCGGTGGGCCAATAAACCGTTGCGGAATGCTTTGCCGACGAGGGTCCGCGATGACGAGTGATGCCTGCAGTCCCCGCCGTGTATGTCCTCCAGCAGTTCCTTCCCTTGCTCTCTGGAAATGCAGCGCAGGGATATGTCGTTTGGACGCCTCCGGTAGAGCTCTCCGTCCCTGATGCAGTATGTCGTGGCTTGCCGCGCCACACGCTCCGCTTCTTCCTCCTGCTCCTGCAGGGCCCCCTGTGTTAAATAACTCCGGAGTTCGGTGATCCAGCATTCCTCCTGAGGTTCCATAGTCAGGAGCAGGCGTGCCCCTGAGGCAGGGCCGTAGGCCGGGGCTCGTGAGGCCGGTGGCTGGGGGAGTTCCTCCCGTCGCTGGGCGGTGCTTGACAACGATGGCTGGGCTGAGGGCTTGAAGATCCGTTCTTCAAATACGCCAGGCTCCTGAGGCAACCGCCTGGACGCCCGTCTGGCAATGTCATCGGCTTCCTGATTGGCGCCACGGGGCACATGCTTTAATTCTAGCTCCCGGAACTGCTTCTCCATCCTGCGTACCTCCGCTAGATAGGCCTCCATGTGCTCATCCCTTGGTTCGTACACCTTGTTGGAGAAGTTGACAAGGAGCTGCGAATCACCCTTGACGGTGAGGCGCTTCACCTCCAAAGCTGCCGCTGCCTTCAACCCTGCTATTAAACCCTCATATTCCGCTATGTTGTTCGAGACCTTTTCACCTTGCTGGAAATAGAGTTGTACGGCGTAGTAGAGCTTGTCCTGAGTGGGCGATATCAGCACCACTCCTGCCCCGGCGCCATGCCTGGAGAACGCCCCATCGAAGTACATGACCCAGCCTTCCGGTGCCTCGCTCCCTGGGGAGAGGGACCGATCCTCGTCGTTCTCGAGGCCGGGCGCCTCAGTCCATTCTGCTATGAAGTCTGCTAGCGCTGCCCCTTTGATGACGCTGGTCGTGCTAAACACGAGCTGGAACGCTTGTAGCTCTATGTTCCACTCGGCGACCCGTCCAGCTGAGTTAGGGCTCCTGAGCACTCTCTCCAAGGGGTATGACAAGACGACCTTGATGGGATGCCCTTGGAAGTAGTGACGCAGCTTGCGCGAGGCCACCAGTAGTGCGAGGAGGAGCTTCTGGGGCATGGGGTATCGTGCCCTCGCGTCTCGCAACACCGTGCCGACAAAGTAGACTGGTTGCTCAACAAGGCCGAGAGCATCAGTGTTCGCGGCGCCCTCTGGAGGCAAGGGCGCTTCGCGAGGTGATGTGGCCTCGGGAGGTCGTCCGTCCAGAGGAGAGGCCTCTTCTGCCCCTAGTGCACCCTTCGACGGCTGATCTTCCTCGGTTGTAGTTATGTCTCCCGTGGGCCTTCCTTGTTCCTGCCTTGCCTTGTCTCGGGCTGCTGATGTGGCTCTGATTTGGCGCTCTTCTCTAACCGCCACCAGGGCTGCGCTGGCAGAGTAGGGAGTGGCAGCGAGGTAGAGCAGCAAGGGCTCTCAAGGACGCGGAGCCACCATGACTGGAGGACTGGTTAGGTACCTCTTGAGATCTTGAAACGCCTTATCTGCCTCTTCAGTCCATTCAAAAGGTCCCTTCTTCTTCATCAGCTGGAAGCAAGGCAGTGCTCGCTCCCCCAGTTTGGAGATGAAGCGCCCTAGCGTGGTTACACGTCCGGTGAGCTTCTGCATTTCTCTGAGGGTTTTCGGCGGGCTCATGTCCTCGACCGCCTTGACCTTCTCCGGGTTAGCCTCGATGCCCTGATGGGACACGAGAAAGCCCAAGAGCTTGCCTGAGGGGACTCTGACACACACTTCTCTGGGTTGAGCCGCAGGTTCACTGCGTCGAGGCTCGCGAAGGCCTCCTCCAGGTCCTGTATCAGGGTCTTGGCCTCCCGAGATTTCAGCACGATGTCGTCGACGTAGGTTTCGACATTCTTCCCGAGCTGCAGGCCCAAGGCGATGTGCATTAGCCGCTGAAAGGTCGCCCCTGCGTTACGCAACCCAAATGGCATGCATGTATAGCAGTAATCGATGCATGGGGTCAGGAAGGCGGTATTCTCGACGTCTTCTACCGCCATCTTGATCTGGTGATACCCAGAGAAGGCGTCCAGGAAGCAGAGTAGGTCGCACTCCGCGGTGGAATCGACGATCTGATCGATGCGGGGGAGCGGGAATGGATCTTGCGGGCATGCCTTGTTGAGGTTGGTGAAGTCGACACACATGCGTTCCTTTCCCCCCTTCTTGGGCACAACGATAGGGTTGGCCAACCAATCCAGGTATCGGACCTCGCGAATGACCCCAGCGGCCTCCAACTTGCGGGTTTCTTGGACGATGAAGGCTTGCTTCTCTGCGGACTGCCGCCTGGCTTTCTGCTTCACGGGGCGCACATTTGGGCACACGTTGAGGTGATGCTCGATGACGCTCCGGGGGATCCCTACCAAGTGATCAGGCTCCCAAGCGAATACCTTCTTATTTGCACGCAGGAACCTGATCAAAGCTTCCTCTTGCTCAGGCTCGAGATTGGCGCCTATGGTGAAAGTGGCACTGGAGGACCCGTCTTCGTCGATAGGTATATGCTTGGTTTCCGCTTTGTCCTGGGTGAAAAACTGCCTCTTCTTGGCTGGCGCAGCCCCCTTGGGTTCGGGGGTCTCCGCGTCGGCTGGCTGTGCCGAGGCCGCTGCCTTGTAGGCGAGCTTGAGTACCCGCAGGGCATCTCCGATGTCCCCAGGCACGGTGAGGACACCGCTGCTCTCGGGCATCTTCATGAGGTTGTACGCCGGGTGCGTGGCGGCCATGAACTAGGCCAGCGCCGGGTAGCCGAGGATGGCGTTGTAAGGAAGGCCGATGGGGGCGATGTCAAAGTCGACCATTTCCGTGCGAAAGTTGTCATAGGTGCCGAAGGTTACCGGGAGCTGGATCTGTCCCAGGGAGCTGGATGACCCGCCCCTGACGCCCAAGAAAGACTGAGTGGGTTGCAGCCGCTCCAGGGGTATGTGGAGGAGGTTGAAGGTCTCAACCGAAAGCACGCTGAGGCCGGCGCCGCCGTCGACGAGGGTTCTGGTAACAGGCACCTGGCAGATGGTGGGGTTGCACAACATGGGGAGCGCGCCCGAGCCAGCCAAGTTGGCGGGATGGTCCTCCGAGCTGAAGGCCAGACCGGCCTCGCGCGCCACTTGGTCCATGGGAGACCCCTACCGTGCGGAAACGGCGCCGACCCGGCGGACAAACGGCTTCATGGCGATTTGTGGGCGGTGCCTGCGAGCCGCCCAGAAGGGCCGCGACGACCGGGGGTGTTGATGTAGCGGTGCGGTTATCTGGCCGCACAGGCACACGCTGGGATGACGCTTGCTGCTCGTTCCCCGCCGGGCCGGCGGCGTCGTTGATGGCGGGCGACGGGGAACGACGAGGACGCTCGCCGACGAGAGCCATCTGGGCGATGCGGGAGGCGATGGCGGCCCGTCGCTCGACGCGGGCCCGAAGAGCGTTAAACATGGACGCGACGGTTGGAGGAGAACGAAGCGGTGGAAGACGAATTCCGGCGCACCCCTACCTGGCGCGCCAAATGTCGGATTTCAGGTTCCGGTAGACCCTTAAGGTTCGAACTCTGGGGTGTGCGCGGAGATTCTTCCCTCTAATTCTCCGTCTCGCGAGGAACTAACTACTGAAGGAACAACACAAGGGACACCGAATTTATACTAGTTCGGGCCACCATTGCGGTGTAATACCCTACTCTAGTTTGTGGTGGGTGGATTGCCTCTTGGGCTGATGATGATGAACAGTACAAGGGAGAACAGCCTCGCGAGGGCGTGTTCTAGCTGGGACGATGAACTGCTAGGGGAGTTCAGCCGCCCTTCTCTCTCTTTCTCTCTTTCCTTGCTCGGATTCTGGATACCAGCCGCCTCTACCCTGGGGGTGGCTAGTCCTATTTATAGGCAAGGGCCCTGGGACTCTTCCCAAATATTGAGCGGGAAGGGCGCCAACAATCGGCCAATTTGAAGGGGAACATACAGTACACTTATCCTGACTAAAGTTGGTCCTCGCCTGCCAAAGGCCCTGTGGTGACGCCGACCTGGGCTCCACGATGACCTCCTTCCCACCGTTGGACTGGTCTTGGTCTCGTTGCACCAAAATGGATGCCTTTGCTTGATGCTCTCGCCTGCGCTTGCCCCCTTTGAACCAAAGTGGAAAGGGAGGACACTGCGCGGGCTGGCGCCCGCCTGGCGCCCTTGGTCATCATGGCTTGCGTCAGGGGCACCTCGCGAGGTACCCCGCCTTGATCTCTCCGCCTCCTCGTGAGCCAGCCTGATGAGGCCGTGCCTGAGGAAGTGCCGTGTCGCCCGCCCCGCGAGGCTTGGCCCCTCGCGAGGGTCTTGGGTCTTGTGTTGATGAAGTTGGGCCATGCTGGGCCCCCTTTGAGCCACGCCGCAGGCCGCAGGCAGGCAAGTCTGGGGACCCCCGTTCCCAGAACACCGACAGAGGTGATGTCCATTCGGCACTTGGTCATCGGTGACTTGGATCACGGCGAGTACGACTCCATCATCCCCGTTCTCTTGAACGCTTCCGCTCGCGATCTACAAGGGTATGTAGATGCACTCCTATCCCTCTCGTTGCTAGTGAACTCCATAGATTGATCTTGGTGATGCGTAGAAAAATTTTGTTTTCTGCTACGTTCCCCAACAGTGGCATCATGAACTAGGTCTATGCGTAGTTACTATGCACGAGTAGAACACAAAGCAGTGGTGGGCGTCGATATTGTCAATTATCTTGCCATTCCTAGTCTTATCTTGATTCGGTGGCATTGTGGGATGAAGCTGCCCGGACCGACCTTACACGTACGCTTATGTGAGACAGGTTCCACCGACTGACATGCACTAGTTGCATAAGGTGGCTAGCGGGTGTCTGTCTCTCCCACTTTAGTCAGATCGGATTCGATGAAAAGGGTCCTTATGAAGGGTAAATAGAAATTGGCATATCACGTTGTGGTTTTGACGTAGGTAAGAAACGTTCTTGCTAGAACCCTAATGCAGCCACGTAAAAACATGCAACAGCAATTAGAGGACGTCTAACTTGTTTTTGCAGCATGTCCCCTGTGATGTGATATGGCCAAAAGATGTGATGAATGATATATGTGATGTATGAGATTGATCATGTTCTTGTAATAGGAATCACGACTTGCATGTCGATGAGTATGACAACCGGCAGGAGCCATAGGATTTGTCTTGATTTATTATATGACCTGCGTGTCATTGAATAACGCCATGTAATTAATTTACTTCTTTGCTAAACCGTTAGTCATAGTAGTAGAAGTAATAGTTGGTGAACAACTTCATGGAGACACGATGATGGAGATCATGATGATGGAGATCATGGTGTCATGCCGGTGACGAAGATGATCATGGCGCCCCGAAGATGGAGATCAAAGGAGCAATATGATATTGGCCATATCATGTCACTATTTGATTGCATGTGGTGTTTATCATGTTTTGTTTCTTATTTGATTAGTACGACGGTAGTAAATAAGATGATCCCTCATAATAATATTAAGAAAGTGTTCCCCCTAACTGTGCACCATTGCAAAAGTTTGTTGTCTCGAAGCACCACGTGATGATCGGGTGTGATAGATTCTAATGTTCACATACAACGGGTGTATGCCAGATTTACACATGCAAAACACTTTGGTTGACTTGACGAGCCTAGCATGTGCAGACATGGCCTCGGAACAGAAGAGACCGAAAGGTCGAATATGAGTCGTATGGAAGATACGATCAACATGGAGATGTTCACCGATGATGACTAGTCCATCTCACGTGATGATCGGACACGGTCTAGTTGAGTCGGATCATGTATCACTTAGATGACGAGAGGGATGTCTAATCTGAGTGGGTGTTCATTGAATAATTTGATTAGATGAACTTAATTATCATGAACTTAGTCTAAATAAACTTTGCAATATGTCTTGTAGATCAAATGTCCCATGCTAATGTCAACCTCAACTTCAACGCGTTCCTAGAGAAGACCAAGTTGAAAGATGATGGCAGCAACTATACGGACTGGGTCCGGAACCTGAGGATCATCCTCATAGCTGCCAAGAAACAATATGTCCTAGAAGCACCATTAGGTGAAGCACCCAACCCAGAGAACCAAGATGTTATGAATGCTTGGCAGCAGCGTGCTGATGATTACTCCCCCGTTTAGTGCGGCATGCTTTACAGCTTAGGACCGGGGATCCAAAAGCGTTTTGAGCAACACGGAGCATATGAGATGTTCGTAGAGCTGAAAATGGTTTTCCAAGCTCATGCCCAGGTCGAGATATATGAAGTATCCGACAAGTTCTACAGTTGTAAAATGGAGGAAAATAATTCTGTCAGTGAGCACATACTCAAAATGTCTGGGTTGCACAACCTCTTGTCCCAACTAGACATTAACCTCCCGGACGAGAAGGTCATTGACAGAATCCTTCATTCGCTCCCACCTAGCTACAAGAGCTTTGTGATGAACTACAATATGCAGGGGATGGAAAAGACCATTCCTGAGGTATATTAAATGCTGAAATCAGTGGAGGTGGAAATAAAAAAGGAACATCAAGTGTTGATGGTCAATAAAACCACTAGTTTCAAGAAAGGCAAGGGTAAGAAGAAATTCAAGAAGGACGGCAAGGGAGTTGCCGCGCCCGGTAAACCAGTTGCCAGGAGGAAGCCAAAGAATGGACCCAAGTCTGAAACTGAGTGCTTTTATTGCAAGGGAAAGGGACACTAGAAGCGGAACTGCCCCAAATACTTAGCAGACAAGAAGGCCGGCAACACTAATGGTATATGTGATATACATGTAATTGATGTGTACATTACTAGTACTCGTAGTAGCTCCTGGGTATTTGATACCGGTGCGGTTGCTCATATTTGTAGCTCAAAACAGGAGCTGCGGAATAAACGGAGACTGACGAAGGACGAGGTGACGATGCGCGTCGGGAATGGTTCCAAGGTCGATGTGATCGCCGTCGGAACGCTACCTCTACATTTACCTACAAGATTAGTTTTAAACCTCAATAATTGTTATTTAGTGCTAGCTTTGAGCATGAACATTGTATCTGGATCTCGTTTAATGAGAGATGGCTACTCATTTAAATCCGAGAATATTGGTTGTTCTATTTATATGAGAGATATGTTTTATGGTCATGCCCCGCTGGTGAATGGTTTATTCTTAATGAATCTCGAACGTGATGTTACACATATTCATAGTGTGAATACCAAAAGATGTAAGGTTGATAATGATAGTCCCACATACTTGTGGCACTGCCGCCTTGGTCACATAGGTGTCAAACGCATGAAGAAGCTCCATACATATGGACTTTTGGAGTGTCTTGATTTCGAATCATTTGACACGTGCGAACCATGCCTCATGGGTAAAATGACAAAGACTCCATTCTCCGGTACAATGGAGCGAGCAGCCAACTTATTGGAAATTACACATACTGATGTGTGCGGTCCAATGAGCGTTGAGGCTCGCGGTGGCTATCGTTATGTTCTCACTCTCACTGATGACTTAAGTAGATATGGGTATGTCTACTTAATGAAACACAATTCTGAGACCTTTGAAAAATTCAAGGAATTTCAGAGTGAGGTTGAGAATCAACATGACAGAAAAATCAAGTTCTTACGATCAGAACGGTGTGTCCCAACATCGTAATCGCACTCTATTGGATATGGTGCGATCTATGATGTCACTCACTGATTTACCGCTATCATTTTGGGCATACGCTCTAGAGATAGCTCCATTCACTTTAAATAGGGCACCGTCTAAATCCGTTGACACGACACCGTATGAATTATGGTTTGGGAAGAAACCTAAGCTGTCGTTTCTAAAAGTTTGGGGATGCGATGCTTATGTCAAGAAACTTCAACCTGAAAAGCTCGAACCCAAGTCGGAAAAATGCGTCTTCATAGGATACCCTAAGGAAACCATTGGGTATACCTTCTACCTCAGATCCGAAGGCAAGATCTTTGTTGCCAAGAACGGGTCCTATCTGGAGAAAGAGTTTCTCTCGAAATAAGTAAGTGGGAGGGAAGTAGAGCTTGATGAAGTACTGCCTCTTGAAACCGAAAGTGGCGCAGGTCAGGAAGATGTTCCTGTGGTGCCTGCACCGACTGGAGAGGAAGTTAATGATGATGATGATTAAGGTACTTCAGATCAAGATCCTACTGAACTTCGTAGGTCCATAAGGACACGTTCCGAACCAGAGTGGTATGACAACCCTATCCTGGAAATCATGTTGTTAGACAACGGTGAGCCTTCGAACTATGAAGAAGCAATGGCGGGACCAGATTCCAACAAATGGCTTGAAGCCGTGCAATCCGAGATAGGATCCATGTATGAAAACAAAGTATGGACTTTGACAGACTTGCCCGATGATCGGCAAGCGATAGAGAATAAATGGATCTTTAAGAAGAAGACGGACGCGGATGGTAATGTTACCATCTATAAGGCTCGACTTGTCGCTAAGGGTTATCGACAAGTTCAAGGGGTTGACTATGATGAGACCTTCTCACCCGTAGCGAAGCTGAAGTCCGTCCGAATCTTGTTAGCAATTGCCGCATACTATGTTTATGAGATATGGCAAATGGACGTCAAAACGGCATTCCTCAACGGCTTTCTTAAGGAAGAATTGTATATGATGCAGCCGGAAGGTTTTGTCGATCCTCAGAATGCTAACAAGGTATGCAAGCTCCAGTGCTCCATTTATGGGCTGGTGCAAGCATCTCGGAGTTGGAACATTCGCTTTGATGAAATGATCAAAGCGTTTGGGTTTATGCAGACTTATGGAGAAGCCTTCGTTTACAAGAAAGTGAGTGGGAGCTCTGTAGCATTTCTCATATTATATGTAGATGACATACTTTTGATGGGAAATGATATAGAACTTTTGGACAACATTAAGGCCTATTTGAATAAGTGTTTTTCAATGAAGGACCTTGGAGAAGCTGCTTATATATTAGGCATCAAGATCTATGGAGATAGATCAAGACGCCTCATAGGTCTTTCACAAAGCACATACCAAGAAAGGATATTGAAGAAGTTCAATATGGACCAGTCCAAGAAGGGGTTCTTGCCTGTGTTGCAAGGTGTGAAATTGAGCTCAGCTCAATGTCCGACCACGGCAGAGGATAGAGAAAAGATGAGTGTCGTCCCCTATGCCTCAGCCATAGGGTCTATCATGTACGCCATGCTGTGTACCAGACCTGATGTAAACCTTGCCGTAAGTTTGGTAGGAAGGTACCAAAGTAATCCCGACATGGAACACTGGACAGCGGTCGAGAATATCCTGAAGTAACTGAAAAGGACTAAGGACTTGTTTCTCGTATATGGAGGTGACGAAGAGCTCGTCATAATAGGTTACGTCGACGCTAGCTTCGACACAGATCTGGATGACTCCAAGTCACAAACAGGATACGTGTTTATTTTGAATGGTGGGGCAGTAAGCTGGTGCAGTTGCAAGCAAAGCGTCGTGTCGGGATCCACATGTGAAGCGGAGTACATGGCAGCCTCGAAGGCAGGGCATGAAGCAATATGGATGAAGGAGTTCATCACTGTCGGCGTTCTGGGAACGGGGGTCCCCAGACATGCCTGCCTGCGGCCTGCGGTGTGGCTCAAAAGGGGCCCCAGCACGGCCCATCTTCATCAACACGAGACCCAAGACCCTCGTGAGGGGCCAAGCCTCGCGGGACGGACGACACGTCGCTTTCTCAGGCATGGCCTCGTCGGGCTGGCTCACGAGGATGCGGAGAGATCAAGGCGGGGTACCTCACGAGGTGCCCATGATGCAAGCCATGACGACCAAGGGTGCCAGGCGGGTGCCAGCCCGCGCAGTGTCTCCCTTTCCTCTTTGGTGCAAACGGGGCAAGCGCAGGCGAGAGGATCAAGCAAAGGCATCCATTTCGGTGCAACGAGACCAAGACCAGTCTAACGGTGGTAAGGAGGTCATCGTGGAGCCCAGAACAGCGTCACCACATGGCCTTTGGCACGCGAGGACCAACTTTAGTCAGGATAAGTGTACCAGATGTTCCCCTTCAAATTGGCCAATTGTTGGCGCCCTTCCCGCTCAATATTTGGGAAGAGGCCCAGGGCCTTTGCCTATAAATAGGACTAGCCGCCCCCAGGGTAGGGGACACACAGACACACAAACACACAGACACAGACACACAGAGACACAGAGAGAGGATTGGGTATCTAGAATCTGAGCAAGCAGAGAACAAGGGAGAGAGAGAGAGAGAGAGAAGGGCGGCTGAACTCCCCCTAGCAGTTCATCGTCCTAGCTAAGAGCAGACCCTCGCGAGGCTGTTCTTCCTTGTATTGTTCATCGTCATCAGCCCAAGAGGCAATCCACCCACCACACTGGAGTAGGGTATTACACCACATCGGTGGCCCGAACCAGTATAAACCTTGTGTCTCTTGTGTTGTTCTTTCAGTAGTTTAGATCTTTGCGAGACGGAGAGGTAGAGGGTATAATCTTCGCGCGCACCCCAGAGTTCGAAACTTAAGGGTCTGCCGGAACCCGAAACCCGACATTTGGCGCGCCAGGTAGGGGTGCGCCGGAATTTGTCTTCCACCGCTCCATTCTCCTTCGGCCGTCGCGTCCATGTCTGACGCTCGTCGGGCCCGCGCCGAGCGCCGGGCCGCCATCGCTTCCCGCGTCGCCCAGAAGGCTCCCGTTAGTGGGCGTCTTCATCGTTCCCTGTCGCCCGCCATCAACGCCGCCACCGGCCCGACGGGGAACGAGCAGCAAGCGTCATCTCAGCATCCGTCTGTGCGGCAAGACGGCCGCACCGCTACTCCATCGCTCACACCAGCTGGCTCTTCGTCCCGTGCGCTCCGTGCACCCTTGGAGGCCCGAGCTGCGCTCATCGCGGCAAATGAGCTCCTGCGCTACCGTCCCGTCGACGATGTCTACGAAGAGTGGCTTGACCGCGTCGCCGAGCTCGTCCGCGCCGTAGGGGGCTCTCCTGCGCCTTCTGCTCTGCTGCGCCGCACCCCGCCCCGCGCGGGCAATGAAGCTCCGGTGGCATACCGGCCACCTCCTCTCCAAGAAGACGCCATGGCTCCAAGGCGCGTGGCCCCTGGGCGGAACCCGCTCCGTCAGGTGCCAGCCCAGCAAGAACGGAGCTGCCAAGAAGTCCCTCGACCACAAGAGGCTGCCCGGGCGCTCCCTGCTCTGGCTCGTCGTGACCCTGCTCCAGCTCCGGCACATCATGACCCCGCGCTGCTCCCAGCTGCAGCGCATGGGGACTCGCAAGGCCAAGCTCTCCCTCAACCAAAGCCTCCCGTGGCCACTACTGGCTGCCGCGCCTACACCACCGAGCTGTGTAGCGTCGCATGGCCTGGCAAGTTCAAGCCAGACCCGCCTCCTCGCTATGACGGCACGACCGACCCTGCAGAGTTCCTCCAGCTCTACGAGCTGGGCATCGAAGCTGCCAGCGGGGATGAAAAGGTCATGGCGAACTGGTTCCCCATGGCGCTCAAGGGAGGAGCTCGCGCCTGGCTCCTGAACCTGGCCCCAGGCACGATCTCTTCCTGGGACCAGATTCTCACCCGCTTCATCGCCAACTTCCAAGGAACTCGCGACCGGCCGCCCGCCGTGAGCGACATGCACCGCATCAAGCAACAACCCGGGGAGACCCTGCAAAAGTACATCCAGCGCTTCAACAGTGCACGCCTCAAGATCCCCAAGGTGTCCGAGGAAGCCATCATCTCAGCCTTCTCTGATGGTGTGCGCGACGTCAAGATGAAGGATCACTAGTAGAAAAAGGGTCAAACTGAAGCACATTAGTGCCGGTTTGTATTTGAGCCGGCACTAATGTGTACATTAGTGCCGGTTCCAACGGCTAGCCGGGCCGCTTTCATTAGTACCGGTTCGTGGCGAACCTTTTGCACTGGTTCGTGCAACGAACCGGTACTAATGAGAGTGGTGGCAGGATGTTGTCAGACTGGGGCCCCTCCAGCCCATTCAGTGCCGGTTCTTGGCACGAACCGGTACTAAACGTCGTCCTACATAAACCCTTCGTCCACCCGGGCTCGCTCTGTTCTTCCCCTTTCCCCTCTCCTCTCTGTTCTTCCCCTCTTCCTCTCGAGCTCATCACACATTTTGCCCAAATTTTGTCAAGATTTGAAGGCCCCCATCCATTGAAATGATCACAAAGGTTATCAACTTTGTCCTTTCATCTCTCATTGATAGATTTACTCTTGCAATGCATTATATAGTGATTAATTTGTGAGCTTAGTAATTTTGGAGGAAATATATATGTGTGCTAGTATTTGATTTATATGCAATTTGAGGTCAAAAATAACACTTAGTTTGCATATGTAGGTGTGGTTTACTTAGTGCCTTCTAAATCTCCGTCGTAACCACCGTCGATCGCCCGCACCGTCCCATCGCCAGCACCACCTTGTGGTGAGCCTCTTTGTTCATGAAATTTTATATAAAAATTGATGTTTGTGTGATTTGGATATATAGCTAGTTACTCGTATAATTATCTTACCCGTACGTTGTTTGTTATACATATAGTGCCATGGTTTTGATATCCGTCCCCGTCAGCCCTCGTCTTTGTTATGATTCGGATGTGGTATATATATTCTCTTTTGACATAGAAATTTTTTCTAGGAGGTATGTGAACCAGAAATTCCAACCGACCCTATTGTTGAGAGGTTAAATTTGGTTGAAAGAGAAAACGAGTACTTGAAAGAAAAATTGAAAAGAATTGAGGGGGAGAAGATGGAATTGGAGTTGCATGTTGCCGATGTCGTCGATGATCACAAGATCAAGATGGAGAAAATGCGCTTGAAGATTAGAAAGATTAGAAAATATGCCATCGATAGTGAGGCTTGGTATCATTATGCTGTTGGATCCATTGTTACCTTAGTTGCGATCTTGATCGCATTTGTTGTTGCATTTAAATGCTTTAGCTAGAGAGTTATTTGTTTGTTGCATTTAACTGTTGTATGAACTTTATGTATGAACTTGTATTAATTTGGTCTATTCGGTGTTGTGTAATGAAGATGAGCCGGCAATGGATATACGATGACCGATGCTCTCCTGAGTTCATTAATGGCGTGCAAACTTTTCTGCTTGCGGCTGAGGCAAACAAGCGAGCGAATGGTTTTATGCCTTGTCCATGTGCTGTCTGTAAGAATGGTCAAAATTACTCTAAGTCAAGAACCATTCACTTCCACCTGTTTAAGTCCGGTTTCGTGCCCCACTATAATGTTTGGACCAAGCACGGAGAAAGAGGGGCTATGATGGAAGACAATGAAGAAGAAGAGGACGACGAGAGCTATCCTGGCCATGGGTTCCCTGAATACGATGATACAACAATGGGGGAAGAAACTGAGCCGGTAATGCGTGAAGAAGCTGAGCCGGCAATGCGGGAAGAAGCTGAAGAAGAGGCATCAGATGAGCCCGTTAATTATCTAGGTCGGGCCATTGCCGATGCAAAGAGAAACTGCGCAAGTGATTTGGAGAAGAAGAAGTTGCAGCGCATGTTAGAGGATCACAAAAAATTGTTGTACCCGAATTGCGTAGGTGACAAGAAAAAGCTGGGCACCACACTGGAATTGCTGCAATGGAAGGCAGAGAATGGTGTATCTGACAAGGGATTTGGAAAGTTGCTGGTAATGATAAAGGATATGCTTCCAAAGGAAAACGAATTGCCCGAGAGTACGTACGAAGCAAAGAAGGTTGTCTGCCCTCTAGGGTTAGAGGTGCAGAAGATACGTGCATGCCCTAATGATTGCATCCTCTACCACGGTGAGTACGAGGATTTGAACGCTTGCCCGGTATGTGGTGCATTGCGCTATAAGATCAGCCGCGATGACCCTGGTGATGTCGAGGGCCAGCGGCCCAGGAAGAAGATTCCTGCCAAGGTGATGTGGTATGCTCCTATAATACCACGGTTGAAACGTTTGTTCCAAAACAAAGAGCATGCCAAGGCGATGCGATGGCACAAAGAAGACCGTAAAAAAGACGGAAAGTTGAGAGTACCCGCTGACGGGTCGCGGTGGGGAAAATCGTAAGAAAGTATGGGAAGGAGTTTGCAGATGACGCAAGGAGCGTATGGTTTGGTCTAAGCGCAGATGGCATTAATCCTTTTGGGGAGCAGAGCAGCAAACATAGAACCTGGCCTGTGACTCTATGTTTGTATAACCTTCCTCCTTGGTTGTGCATGAAGCAGAAGTTCATTATGATGCCAGTGCTCATCCAAGGCCCTAAGCAACCCGGCAACGACATTGATGTGTACCTAAGGCCATTAGTTGAAGAACTCTTACAACTGTGGAATGGAACAGGTGTACGTGCGTGGGATGAGCACATGGGGGAAGAATTTGACCTAAAGGCGTTGCTGTTCGTGACCATCAATGATTGGCCTGCTCTCATTTTTTCAGCTAAATGACCCTGAAATTGAAAAGCATTTCAAATGAACTCAGAAAAGGTTGAAAGTTGGCATGGTATCATAATTTCACCCACATAGCATGTGCAAAAAAGTAGAGAGGGTTACCGCAAAAACTGGATGCACTTCGTGTACAAAATGGACAATCTGTTTTGAAGTATCAGGGTTTCGGACGAAAACTCATCCGTTACAAAGGCATTTCATTTTTTAAATAACCTAAGCATTACCAAATTGAATATAATGATAAAACACACTAATATTAAACATAAGAAAAAAGAATCACTGAAAAATCTATTTTCAAAGTTAAGTTATTCACAAAAATAAATAAAGCAAAAAAAGAAAAAAAGCCCACCTACTGTGCCACAACGGCCTGCATACGACTAGAAACCCAAATTCAAGTTGGCCCAGGATGCAGGCCCGCTAGCCTAGTAGGCCCAACAGGGCATCGCAGAAGAGGTAGGCCCAGAAGGCCTGCTTAAGAGAGGAGCTCGAGACAGCAGCGACGGCGAGGCTTATAAGCAGGTGCGAGTGCCCCTCGGCTAGCGAGGTGGGACTAAACTTTTGTGCCCCTCGCCTGGCAGCGCACACCCTTTAGTACCGGGTCGTGGCACCAACCGGTACTAAAGGGGGGGGGCCTTTAGTACCGGCTGGAGCCACGACCCGGTACTAAAGGGGGTCGCTTCCCGCCGCTTGGGCTAGCCAAAATAGACCTTCAGTACCGGTTGATGGCTCCAACCGGTACTAAAGGTGGGTTCTATATTAGAAAACACTTCAAAATTTCGTCAGTTTCTCATCTCTCCCTCTACTTCTTCTCCTCTGCACCGTCGCCCGACGCCCCCGTTGCCGCCCCCGTCGCCGCCCCGTCCCCGTCGTCACCGCCCGTCGTCCCGTCCCCGTCGTCCCCGTCGTCACCGCCGCCCCGGCCCGTACGTCCCCGTCCCCATCGCCGCCCTGGCCCGTACGTCCCCGTCCCCGTCATCGCCGTCCCCGTCGCCGCGCACCCCCCGTCGCCTCTCGCCTCACCGGCCGGTGAGCGTGCGCACACACACATACATTTTTAGTTATAGATTTTTCTATTTTTTAGAAATTGTTAGACATTTTTCTGTTTTTTTAGAAATAGTTAGAAATGTTAGAATTGTTAGAATAGTTAGAAATGTTAGAATTGTTAGAAATGTTAGAATTGTTAGAATTTTTTCTGTTTTTTAGTTATAGAAATAGTTATAAAAAAGTTAGAATTGTTAGAATTTTTTCTGTTTTTTAGTTACAGAAATAGTTATAAAAAAGTTAGAATTGTTAGAAATTTTTCTGTTTTTTAGTTATAGAAATAGTTATAAAAAAGTTAGAAATTTTTCTGTTTTTTAGTTATAGAAATATTAGAAATGTTAGTTATATATAGCATTGTTAGAAATGTTATAGAAATGTTAGAAATTTTAGTTATCAAAATCCAATCATTACAAAAATGTTACTTTTTGTGGGCATATAGCTAGTATTTGTTGTCGACGATGCCCGGCCCGCATCCTCACCGTCGACACATCCGCGACGACGTCCAGCTAACCCATGTCCGGGACTGGGCTCCGCCGGGCTGGCACTGGGAGGTGCTGCCTGGAGGGGCGCGCCGCTTGATGAGGAACCCGGCCCCGGGTCCCGTCATCGACCCTGATCTCGTTTGGTGGCGTTCGCGTGGGCCAGTTTCGGTGCGGAGGGAGCCGGCCCCGCCGGAGGTGGTACGTCGTCGTGTCAGGGAGGAGGACGAGCACGTCCATCGCTACATGGTTGCGTTAGAGGGCGGCAGGTTCTCCAATACCTGGCAGTTTCTTCAGGGATCTCACTTCAGCTATGATCCTGTGAGGGTTCCTTCTCTTTGGGTGTCCACCGCCCGCGCCGCAGGAACCGCGAGTGTCCTAGATTTTTCTGTAGTATTCGATCTTTAATTAGCTACCTAGCCAGTGATGTACTATTCAATATTATATATTATTCGAGACGATGTATTCGAGATTAAATCTATTATTCGAGACGATGTATTCGAGATTATATCTATTATTCGAGACGATGTATTCGAGATTATATCTATTATTCGAGATTATACTAAATTGTTTTACATTTCTTTTGGCATAGTTAAATAAAAGCTATGGCGGACAATACCGATAGAGGGAGAGAACAGACCATGTTCGATATGATACGCGGGCCAGATGATGATCAGAATGAAGAATATTTTGACGGCTCCGAATTTCTAAACAACACCAGAGAGGGTGATATGAAATTCGATCGCGACGACCGAATTGATGAAGTCATGAACTACGATTATGACGATGACGAAGAACATGTTGATCCTGAAACAACAAACACCAGCGAGGTATATATATTTATATAAGCAGGAATCTGGTGATCATCGCATGTTTTAAATGAGTTGAAGATATATTAACGAATCGATCTTTCTTCTTTCAGCCATCCGGATCGAGCAAATCTTCAGGCAAAAGGACGAAACGAGGCCCGAACAAAAAGTTGAAGGAAGGCGTAAAGTACAATATCGAGGCATTCAGACCTAATGGCGAACCATTAGCACCTAAGAAGATTGCGGACAAGTTCGTTCGTCAGTGCGGAGTTCTTGTGAAGGACCAACTCCCGATCTCCCTTCAAGAATGGAGAAAGCCAGCAAAGCCACGTCCAGATGTTACTTCTGTCGACGAGAATAAAAAAACTGCTTTGGGATACTCTCATGGAACATTTCACCCTACCAGATCATTTCACAGAAGCAGATGTGCAGAAAGTCAAGGACGCTGCTTTTAGGAAGATGGCGGTTGCATTCAAGAACCACAAGAGAACGACGTTGGAGAAGTACGTCAAGGGAGGAAGGAAGACTCCAGTATTCAAGGGGATACTAGAGAATCAAAGTGCTCACTGGGACGATTTCGTGAAATTCAAGGATTCAGAATTAGCTAAGGAACGGTCGAGAATAAACAAGAAGAATGCCGAAAAAAAGGATAAGTTCCATAAGCTGGGGCCAGGTGGCTACGCGGTGGCAATGCCTAAGTGGGATAAGTCTGAGAAAGAGATGGAGGATGCAGGTGTCATTTGGGATACTAAGGGCTGGCCCCCCAGGTGCAGGAGTTGGTTCTATGCGCATGGGGGGAGTTGGACCCGAAGACAGGCAAAGTTTCGACGAAGGCATGTCTGAACGGAGTCGACGATGACATACTTGTTGCAATAGAAGAGGCTCGAACGGGGGTGTTCCAGCCGAACAGAGAGAACGACGAGCTTACACGTGCCCTGAAAAATCCTGAACACCCGGGAAGAACACGAGGCAAGGGCGCTATTCCGTGGTATGAGGGGTTTTCGGAATGGAACGCCGACTACAGAACCCGTGCGAGAAGGAAGATTGCAGAGGAGAAGCAGAGGAAGATGGAGGAGGAGAAGAGGAAGCGGGACTATGAACGCCTTCAAGGCCTAGAATCCACGTACGCGGACTTGGTAGACAAATTCCAGCGGCAGCAGGAGCAGATCAACTCACTTAGCCAGCAAAGGGGGTCTCAGCAGCTGCAACAGCTAGCGGATGATCCAGCATTGGATACCACCGCCCAATCCATGCCGAGAAGCAGCGTGGGTTCCGCCCCGTTTGATGCAATGCTGGGTAGATACCCCGTGGATGACATCATGGAGAACACTAACTGCGAGCTACACTTCAAAATGAAGAACATATCCATGAAGGTGGCGGACAGCGTTGCTTATACAAATTCCCCCGATGCAACCTTCCATTGCAACCCGATTCCAGCAGGCTATGCTCGTGTCGTGGTTGATGAGGTGGTGGTCCAATATTCGGGGCTAGAGCTTGACATTCCTGGAGGTGATGAGGAGCACACACTCGGAGATGCCAAACATCGTATCATCCTATGGAGAAAGGATTGCATCATCTTTCGAAGGCCACCGACACCGCGTCACCCGACTCCTCGTTGAAGTCCGCCACCGAGTCAGCAGACTCCCGCTCCTCCAAGTCCACCAACGCGTGAGGCCACTCCTCCTCCTCAAAGTCCGGCAAAGTGTCAGGCCACTCCTCCTCCAAGTCTGACACAGCGTCAGACGTCCACTCCTCCTCCAAGTCCGGCAAAGTGTCAGGCCACTCCTCCTCCAAGTTCGGCATAGCTTCAGGCCACTCCTCCTCGTCCAACTCAGCCCCGTCAGCCGTCTTCGCCGCCTCAGCAATCCATGAAGAGACACCCCGCAGCTATGGTGCGTAGCGGTACCAGTCGAGTTCATAGTACAGGAAGTACAGGCGGAGGCAAGCGATACAAATATGGTCCAAACCTCAGTACTCCTCTTCCTGAGAGGGCTTACGACAGGACCAAGGAGCAAACCAATGCCATAGTGCGGGCAGAAGTCGACGCCCATTTTGGACCGAAACCGCCACCGCCGCCAAGGGAGAAAGTGCCTGTGGAAGTTCTTGACCACTTCGTTCGTATGGCTGAACCACCAGCTCCTAAGCCTATTGACACAGACTATGAGCGCCACATCAGGAAGTTACATCGACAACGTCTACAGAAGGAGGCGAGCTCGAGCTCGAGCAAACAACAAGCAGCTGTCAAAAAATGCGGGAGAACCGTTGCCCAGCTGGGAGAACAGTGGGCGCAACCCCCCCCCCCCCCCGCTTGTTGTGCCGCCAACAACATGTGACAGTACGCGCGGCCAATATTATTGTGGGCAAACAGTTTACGTTCCCCAGGTGGGCGATGTGGTAATAACCCAGAAGCATATAACGCAGGCTGAAGAACTCAAGATCACTGTTGGACAACTCCTCGAGATCGAGGACATGCCTGTGCTTACAGAGGAGGAAATAAAACGGAAATATGTCATCAAGCCAGAAGATGTCAAGAATCTCCCAATGAGAATTTATGAATTGCATCAATGGTACATGGACATTACCAAGAGATCCAATCGACAGTCCCTCATGGTGCAAGTCAACAAGGATCATTACTACCATGAGAAACCTGGGACCGTTGAGTATTCTGAACTGTTTCAGTTATACAATCAAGACGCACTCGACAAATCTATCGTCAGTTGCTATTGTCTGTAAGTGATTTCTTTCTGTAATTTAATTCTCAAGCTACATGTATTGATCCTTTTGATCAATCATTACCTGTAATTATCCTCACTATATTCTTTTCTGTGGTATTATGCAGGATGAAGATGTATGAAATGAAAAAAGGTGGACGCTATGGCATTGGGTTCGTTGACCCAAACACCGTTAATGAATACACATGGAATATAAGCGACTATTATAAAAAGCAGGTAGAGGACAGCATGTTCGAGTTCTTGAAGCGCCTCAAATACAACGAAGATATACTACCTGCTTACAACTTCAAGTGAGTCACACTTTCTTGTACTACAAATTCTCTGTTTTTGCCTACTAGCTAGCTAGCTACATGTTTTTTCTTACATATATATGCCCTCTTAATTAAGACATGCAAACATGTGTGCATGCAGATTTCACTGGATCTTGTGTATCATTAAAGTTGACGAAGGAACAGTTGAAATACTGGACTCACTACTCTCAGAAAATAGTGACTATAACATCTTGTTTGGGATAGTCAACAGGTAATTTCAATCATTATTAACTATATATCTCGGCCTATTTAGTTCGTCATTTCATGATATGAACTATTTAATAACCCCTTTATTCATTTTCTTTGTCGGCGGGTAGGGCATGGGCATGGTTCATCAGCAAAACGGAAGGCGAATGGGAACGACAGCTGAGATGGCTTCGACCCAGGGTAAGTAATTAAGTAGTGTGGTAGCTAGCTGCCATCTTTTTAATATTATCATGCTTGATTAATTATTATCTGATCAAATTAAATTCCATTCTCGTAAAGGCCATAAAGCAGGCGTAGGGGACTGATCTGTGTGCATACTGCGTTTGCGAGAACATTCGCATGATGGCGTCCGAAAGGAGCAGAACTCAAAGACAGGAATGGGTACGCTTGTCAGAACACTATTCACAATTTGTGCACCATTATCGATATCTAGTCACACAACTAATACACATGCATATTGATCTCCTTCTTAACAGTTCACAGAGGTGCGGGACAAGCTCCTAGATACGGAGCGCGTACAAGCACTTCAAGAGGAAACAGCGGGATTTTTGCTCGACCAGGTCATAAATCCGAAGGGAGAATACTATTACCCGCTACCGCCCCCATCGACCAGGTCATGAACCACTTCCAATTTGTCATCGTGCTCCGAAGGCACCAATTAGGCTAATGCAAACTGGCTCCAAAGGCAACATGCATATGTACGAGAAATTGTATATATAGCTATACATGTGTGTATGTGTGAATTAATATGGTGGTTTGTGAGACATTGATGATATATATATATATATATATATATATATATATATATATATATATATATATATATATATATATATATATATATACGATTGGTTCAACTAGCTACCATATATATATATGCATAACGTGTACAATGTGTAGTATCGTAAAATACCAGCAAACGAAAAAGAATTAAAATGGAAAACACAAAATTAAATGAAAAAGAAATCATAAAACCAAAAACCCCCCAAACATTTTAGTACCGGTTGGTGTTACCAACCGGTACTAAAGGGCTCCCGGCCCCCAGAGCTGGCTCGTGCCACGTGGTTGCCCTTTAGCACCGGTTCGTGCTGGACCGGTACTAAAGGGGGGGGGGGCCTTTAGTGCCCAAACTTTAGTGCCGGTTATGGAACCGGCACTAAAGGGCCTTACGAACCGGTGCTATGGCCCGGTTCTGCACTAGTGGAGGAGCTGGTGATGCATGAAGACCTGTGCACCTCCCTGGAGCTGTTCAACTTGGCGACCAAGTGCGCCAGGGCTGAGGAAGGGCGTCTCTCCCTCCTCGAGCTGCCCGCCGCAGACCCAGAAGAGAAGAAGCCCAAGGCCAAGGACGTGAAGCGCAAGGGGGCTGCTGTGCTCGCAGCGGAACCGGACACCAAGTGGGGCAAGGATATGCCTGAATCCTCCAGGGGCAGTCGGTACTGTGTGTACCACGACCTCCACACTCACAACACCAATGAATGCCAAGAGCTCCGCGCCGTGCGGAAGGAAGGATCGGCCGTCTTCCCGACCGCGCTGACCGGGGCTACGACCGAGGAGGAGGAAGAAACGCAGGACGCTGGGAAGACCGCGACCCACGCCAAGGATGGCGTGATCAACCTTGCGAGGACCACTGGCGAGACCTGCCTCGCGAGGGGGACTGGCGGGATCAGCCTCGTGAGGATCGCCTGCAGGGCAATGCAGGCGTCCCTCCACTGCCGCCTCAGCCAAGGAGGAACGAGGACCGCCATCAAGACGAGGGGGCTGGGGGCTTCCAGGAGCCACGCGCAATCGCATGCATCCTGGGCGGAGCTCAAGCCCCAGCCTCCCAACGCATCTTCAAGCAGTTTGCCCACGAAGTGAATGCAGTCCTCCCCAGGCTCGAAGCAACGCGCCCTCTCAGGTGGTCGGTGTGCGCCATCACGTTCAGCTCAGCGGATCAGCTCAAGTGCGCGGCCACAGCCGGGGTCCTCCCGATGCTTTGCTCCCCAGTCATCAGCAATGTACTGGTCACCAAGACCCTCATCGATGGTGGAGCAGGGCTCAACATCCTGTCCGTGGAAACATTCAACAATCTCCAAGTGCCCTATGACCAGCTTCAGCCAACCAAGCCTTTCTCCGGAGTCACCGACGGTTCCACGATCCCGATCGGGCAGGTCCGCCTCCCTGTCACCTTCGGGGCCCGCACCAACTACCGCACCGAGCTCATCGACTTCGACGTCGCCCACATCCGCCTGTCGTACAATGCCATCCTCGGGTACCTAGCACTGGCCAAGTTCATGGCCGTAACTCATCATGGCTACAACGTCCTCAAGATGCCAGGAAGTGGCGGAGTCATCACAGTGCCATGTGAAGAGAAGGATGCAGTGTGTTCCCTGGAGCGAGCCTTTCAGGCCGCGTCACTAGAAGACCCAGATCGCGGAAGCATGAGGCTTCCCGAGACCACCCCCAAGAAGAAGAAGGCGTCATCCGGACTGGCCCCTCAGGAGGCGGGCCCCCCAGGGTCCGCGTCTGCCCAAGGGGACCCTCCTTCCATCGCATAGGAAAGCGCGCTCGGCGCCCTCCTCACGTAGGGCTCGGGGTCTCTCACCTGGAGGGCCATCGACCTGGCCAAGGTCACGAGGGAGGCGCTTGGGCACCACGTGGAGGCGTGCTTCGAAGCACGTTTCCCTCAAGAAGGAGCGACGCATGGAAGGTCAGATCAGTAGGAGTTCGTCAACAAGGCCGTTCAGGAACTACAGGAGTCAAGAATCATGAGAGGTTGCCACCGTTCACCGGCTATGGCTCCCCATCCAAGCGAGGATGGTGGGCTGCGTGTCTGCATCGACGTACCAGGGCTCAATCAGGTCGCCACGACGGAACGCCTCTGGCCCTCGCAAGTGGGGCGTTGTGGAGGTCCACCCGACAGCTACGTTCGCATGCCTTACGGCTTGCCGAGCGTGGCTGCTGCGTACCAGCGCCTCATGAGGGGCATCATGGAGACTCAGGAAGACAGGCGTTCCGCAGTCCTGGTGGAGATGGAGATGATTCGCGAGGAGCCACCTGCGCCTCCGGAGCCTCCTGAGGCCCCTGGGCCTGGGGGCTCGTGAGGATCGGCTCCCGCAGCCTACCGAGTCTGCTGCACCAACACCACTTCGTCCTCGACATCTTCAGGCGACATCTTTCAGGCTTCATTTCCGGCTGGGAACGCCCTCCCAGGGCTGCATCATTCCCAGGACGCGTGGGTCCGTCCCTGCGGCATGTATCCCTTTTTATTTTTCGGTCATTAGCTTGCTTTGTTGGGGGCGCCCCTCGGGCTGCATCATCCCCAGGCCGCTCGGGCCAGGCCCAGTGGCGTGTATCTCCCTTGTGTTTATTTCCAGCTATGCATTCGCATATCATGCTTGATTACTTGATGCCTGTCCACGGCACCTCTTCTTCTCCTTGTCGACCACTTGCACGTTAACGGGGGGGGGGGGGGTAGTTGAGCATCGCGAATCAGGGCTCTTACTGGCTCTCCAGCCCACATCCTCTGGCCTTGTCCACGGCATCGCGACCTGGCATACCAGCGACGGCTGAGACAAGCTCGAGGGCCGGGACCCGAGGACGTAGAGTGCCGGCATCTAACCAAATTTGCAGGAACACATCACAAGATACGGCCCAGTGCCACGCGCAACCCGCCTAGAGGTAGGGCCCCGTGAGTTCCGCGCTGGCTCACGGGTGCCCAGATACACCTCGCCAAGCCCTCAGTGCCTCGCCGCCCCCCGGAAGCAACTAACGGCTAACTGATAATTACCATGGCAACCCCTTCTTCTTTCTATGATGAGTTTGCAGGATCCCCTGAAGGAATTGCGCTAGCCGAGGCCCTCATGGAGTTCCCTTCTTCCTCGTCCGCGCGAATCGCTTGCACGTTAAAGGGGGGGGGGGGCGCTTGAGCATCGCGACTCAGGGCTCCTGCCGGCACTCCAGCCCTCACCCTCTGGCCTTGTCCACGGCATCGCGACCTGGCATACCAGCGACGGCTGAGACCAGCTCGAGGGCCGGGACCCGAGGACGTAGAGCAGAAAGGGGAGCAAAGGCGAGGGAGAAGGGGCACACGAGGACCTCGCCAAGCAACTCCGCACCTGCTGCCGTGCGGACCCGACGATACACCAGGAATAACCCCTGATTTACAAGATAAGTCACCACCCGAAAACACTGGCTACCGTGGCACTACCCCCGCACTTAACACAATTCCGTACTAGCAACGTCGCTCCCCTTTCTCACCGAGCGACGGCTGCTTGGGCGCCAAAGGGGACCTCCTAAGCATCGCGACTCAAGGGCTCTTACCGGACCCCGGGTCGCTCACCTCCTGTCCTTGACCACGGCATCGTGACCTGGCATATCAGTGACTGCTGACGTCGCCTTGGGACTGGGACCTGTCGACGCAGAGCACCAAGCCCTCGCGAGGTTCAAAAGGGAGAACTAAACTATGACGGAATTGGCGACTCACACAGTTCCACAGCAAGAGTTACATATTAACAAAAAGGATCACAGGCACCTTACAAGCCCCCATTGGGCGCAGTGTGATTCCTTGCAGGAAACGGATCCTAAGGAATGCTAACTACGCGCGCCCCTGCAAAATACGCCATCATCAACAGTGGGCCGTCAAGCACCGGCGCCAACCCCATCCAGATCAGAGTCGGCGACGGCCTAGCGGGCCCGCTCTGCTCCGGGAGCGGCGCTGGCTCGTGGGCTCGTAGCTGTCGTCGCTCGTCTCCGGAGTCGCGAAGATCTCGCTGGGGTCGCTGGATCCTCCGGCGCTCTCGTCGCTTGTGGAGCCGTCCAAGAAGCGGTCGGCGGGCCTAGCCCTCACCATGGCAAGGTCCTGACCACCTCTCCTGGGGCAGCACTCCAACGAGCGCCCGTTCGCATTGTAGAACTTGAAGAACATCACCGAAGCGCCATCATAATCCAGGTGGATCGTGAGGGCGCCCCTTGCTCTGCAACCCCGAGCGATCTCGCCCCAGCCGCGAGTCATGAAGACCTCGCCCGAGGCAATGACCGCGACCTCTGCCTCGGTCGCGGCGGTGCTGCAGTCGGCGTGCTGCAGCCATAGCTCCAGGAGTCTTCCCTGCGGGAAGACAGAGGCGAAGAAGGGAGGAAAGTGAATTCAAGTTCGAGGAGGCATGGCGGCGTGGAGCACGAGCTCGCGGGAGGATCCCTCGGGTGGACTCCAGGAGGAACGACCCACACCTTCGTGACCCGCCCACGCCGGCGACGGTGCTGGCTGCGGGGATCGGCATCGCCCCCTTCGAGGCCCTCGACGTGGGCATACAAGGGAAGCGGGAACCCCGGAGGAGGCCGCTCGTACCAAGGCCTCGACACCACCTGACGGTCTCCCTCGTCCCGGCCGCGAAGGGGAGGCCGCTTCTTCGGCGGGAGCGGATCTGGTCCCTCTCGAGGAGCCTTTCCCTTCTCCGCTGCAGAGAACCGGCGGACCGGAGCTATCACGGCAAGGCGGAGCAAGAATCGGGGCGAAGGAGAAAGCAAGGAGAGATGGACTGGAAGGGCACGCGCAGTGCCGTACTAATAGCCGGCGAAGGCCAACCGTCGGCCTCCACGATTGCAGGTAATCTTGACACGATATGCATGCAGGGACTTGTCCAATCCGCGCGATCATCGAGGCATCGCGGGGCAGAGACACACACGTCCAATCAACCGCCACGCGGCGCCCAAGGCCGCAGGTTGTTAGGGCCTACGGCGCTTCGCCCTTGCCCTTTCGCCTCTCAGCACGGCCAAGTCCGGGTGCACCTTGGGCTCGGGGGCTGCTGTCGGCGTTGTGGGAACGGGGGTCCCCAGACTTGCCTGCGTGCGGCCTGCGGCGTGGCTCGAAAGGGGGCCTAGCACGGCCCATCTTCATCAACACGAGACCCAAGACCGTCGCGAGGGGCCAAGCCTCGCGGGGCGGACGACACGATGCTTCCTCAGGCACGGCCTCGTCGGGCTGGCTCACGAGGAGGCGGAGAGATCAAGGCGGGGTACCTCACGAGGTGCCCATGACGCAAGCCATGACGACCAAGGGTGCCAGGCGGGTGCCAGCCCGCAGAGTGTATCCCTTTCCTCTTTGGTGCAAAGGGGGCAAGCGTAGGCGAGAGGATCAAGCAAAGGCATCCATTTCGGTGCAACGAGACCAAGACCAGTCCAACGGTGGGAAGGAGGTCATCGTGGAGCCCAGAACGGCGTCACCACAGGGCCTTTGGCAGGCGAGGACCAACTTTAGTCAGGATAAGTGTACCAGATGTTCCCCTTCAAATTGGCCAATTGTTGGCGCCCTTTCCGCTCAATATTTGGGAAGAGGCCCAGGGCCTTTGCCTATAAATAGGACTAGCCGCCCCCAGGGTAGGGGACACACAGACACACAGACACACAGACACGGACACACAAAGACACAGAGGGAGGATTGGGTATCTAGAATCTGTGCAAGCAGAGAACAAGGGAGAGAGAGAGAGAGAAGGGCGGCTGAACTCCCCCTAGAAGTTCATCGTCCTAGCTAAGAGGAGACCCTCGCGAGGTTGTTCTTCCTTGTATTGTTCATCATCATCAGCCCAAGAGGCAATCCACCAACCACACTGGAGTAGGGTATTACACCACATCGTTGGCCCGAACCAGTATAAACCTTGTGTCTCTTGTGTTGTTCTTTCAGTAGTTTAGATCTTTGCGAGAAGGACAGGTAGAGGGTATAATCTCCGCGCGCACCCCAGAGTTCAAACCTTAAGGGTCTGCCGGAACCCGAAACCCAACAATCACCGACCTAGGAATCATTCCCAATGCGTCGGGGCCAATCACTCTCTTTTGTGACAACACTGGAGCTATTGCACTTGCCAAGGAGCCCAGGTTTCACAAGAAGACCAGGCACATCAAGCGTCGCTTCAACTCCATTCATGAAAATGTTCAAGATGGAGACATAGATATTTGTAAAGTGCACACAGATCTGAATGTCGCAGATCCGTTGACTAAACCTCTTCCGCAACCAAAACATGATCAGCACCGAACTCTATGGGCGTTCGATTCATCACAATGTAACTAGATTATTGACTCTAGTGCAAGTGGGAGACTGTTGGAAATATGCCCTAGAGGCAATAATAAAAGGATTATTATTATATTTCCTTGTTCATGATAATTGTCTATTGTTCATGCTATAATTGTGTTATCCGGAAATCGTAATGCATGTGTGAATACATAGACCACAACATGTCCCTAGTGAGCCTCTAGTTGACTAGCTTGTTGATCAACAGATAGTCATGGTTTGCTGACTATGGACATTAGATGTCATTGATAATGAGATTACATCATTAGTAGTATGATGTGATGGACAAGACCCAATCCTAAGCCTAGCACAAGATCGTGTAGTTCATTTGCCAAAGCTTTTCCAATGTTAAGTATCATTTCCTTAGACCATGAGATCGTGTAACTCCCGGATGCCGTAGAAGTGCTTTGGGTGTGCCAAACGTCACAAGTAACTGGGTGACTATAAAGGTATACTACAGGTATCTTCGAAAGTATCTGTTGGGTTGACACGGATCGATACTGGGATTTGTCACTCCGTATGACGGAGAGGTATCTCTGGGCCCACTCGGTAATGCATCATCATAATGAGCTCAATGTGACCAAGTGTTTGGTCACGGGATCATGCATTACGGTACGAGTAAAGTGACTTGCCAGTAACGAGATTGAACGAGGTATTGGGATACCGATGATCGAATCTCGGGCAAGTAATGTACCGATTGACAAAGGGAATTGTATACGGGATTACTTGAATCCTTGACATCGTGGTTCATCCGATGATATCATCGAGGAGCATGTGGGAGGCAACATGGGTATCCAGATCCCGCTGTTTGTTATTGACCGGAGAGTCGTCTCGGTCATGTCTGCATGTCTCCCGAACCCGTACGGTCTACACACTTAAGGTTCGGTGACGCTAGGGTTGTAGAGATATTAGTATGCAGCAATCCGAAATTTGTTCGGAGTCCCGGATGAGATCCCATATGTTACGAGGAGTTCCGGAATGGTCCGGAGGTAAATATTTATATATAGGAAGTCCAGTTTCGGCCATCGGGAAAGTTTTGGGGTTTATCGGTATTGTACCGGGACCACCAAAAGGGTCCCGGGGGTCCACCGGGTGGGGCCACCTATCCCAGAGGGCCCCATGGGCTGAAGTGGGAAGGGGAACCAGCCCCTGGTGGGCTGGTGCTCCCCCCTTGGGCCTCCCCCTGCACCTAGGGTTGGAAACCCTAGGGGTGGGGGGCGCCCCACCTCACTTGGGGAGCAAGTTCCCTCCTTGGCCGCCGCCCCCCCTTGAGATGCATCTCTAGGGGGCCGGCGCCCCCCTGGACCCCTATATAAAGAGGGGGGAGGGAGGGCAGCCGCACCTAAGCCCTGGCACCTCCCTCTCCCTCCCGTAACACCTCTCCCTCTCGCTAAGCTTGGCGAAGCCCTGCCAAGACCCCTACTGCATCCACCACCACGCCGTCGTGCAGTTGGATCTCCATCAACCACTCCTTCCCCTAGCTGGATCAAGAAGGAGGAGACGTCTTCCCCAACCGTACGTGTGTTGAACGTGGAGGTGCTGTCCGTTCGGCACTTGGTCATCGGCGATTTGGATCACGGCTAGTACGACTCCATCATCCCCGTTCTCTTGAACGCATCCGCTCGCGATCTACAAGGGTATGTAGATGCACTCCTATCCCTCTCGTTGCTAGTGAACTCCATAGATTGATCTTGGTGATGCGTAGAAAAATTTTGTTTTCTGCTACGTTCCCCAACATCTACATCATGTCATCTTGCTTAAGGCGTTACTCTGTTTTTAACTTAATACTCTAGATGCATGCTGGATAGCGGTCGATGAGTGGAGTAATAGTAGTAGATGCAGGCAGGAGTCGGTCTACTTGTCTCGGACATGCTGCCTATATACATGATCATACCTAGATATTCTCATAACTATGCGCAATTCTATCAATTGCTCAATAGTAATTCGTTCACCCACCGTAAAATACTTATGCTCTTGAGAGAAGCCACTAGTGAAATCTATGGCCCCCGGGTCTATCTTTATCATATTCATCTTCCATCACTTTATTATTGCCTTTACTTTTTTACTTTGCTTTTATTTTTTACTTTGCATCTTTATCACGAAAAATACCAAAAAATATTATCTATCATATCTATCAGATCTCACTCTCGTAAGTGACCGTGAAGGGATTGTCAACCCATTATCGCGTTGGTTGCGAGGAGTTATTTGCTTTGTGCAGGTATGAGGGACTCGCGCGTAGCCTCCTACTGGATTGATACCTTGGTTCTCAAAAACTGAGGGAAATACTTATGCTACTTTGCTGGATCATCCTTTCCTCTTCAAGGAAATCCAACACAGTGCTCAAGAGGTAGCAAGAAGAATTTGCGGCGCTGTTGCCGGGGAGTCTACACAAAAGTCAACATACCAAGTACCCATCACAATCCCTTATCTCCCGCATTACATTATTTGCCATTTGCCTCTCGTTTTCCTCTCCCCCACTTCACCCTGGCTATTTTATTCACCCTCTCTTTTCTGTTTTCCTTTTCCTTGCCTGCCTTTTGTTTGCTCGTGTGTTGGATTGTTTGTTTGTCGCGATGGCCATCCATAGATTTGGTGATCTTCACCTTAAAAAGCTAGAAGAGATCGAAAGCAACGTCAGGAATTTTATTGTTTTGCAATTTGAGCATAATAATTTCTTCAGAAACGAGCTTAAGGAACAAAAAAGTTTTATGAGTTGTATGAATACAAAGCTCGATGATATGTCTAAAGAATTTGATGGTATAATATCCCAAATTGCTCGTCTTGAGAAATTGGCTGCTGAAATTTTGGAAAAGTAGGCTACCTTAGTCAATAAGATGGCCGCTAAACCGGATCCCTATAAAAATAAAGATGAAGATCTAAAAGTTATTGATGTGTCCCCTATTAAATCTTTATTTTGCAATATGAATCTTGATAATGATGGGACTATATATGATCCACCCTTACCTAGAAGGCGTTCCAAGAATTCAGAGTTTTTAGATCTTGATGCTAAAAGTGATAAAAGTGGGAAAACCCGAGATGTTGCTAAACCCACTATTTTGGATTTCAAGGAATTTAATTATGAAAATTTCTCTTTAATTGATTGTATTTCCTTGTTGCAATCCGTGCTAAATTCTCCTCATGCTTATAGTCAAAATAAAGCCTTTACCGAACATATCATTGATGCTTTGATGCAATCTTATGAAGAAAAACTTGAGTCGAAAGTTTCTATCCCTAGAAAACTTTATGATGAGTGGGAACCTACTATTAAAATTAAAATTAAATATCATGAGTTTTATGCTTTGTGTGATTTGGGTGCTAGTGTTTCCACTATTCCCAAAACTTTGTGCGATTTGCTAGATTTCCGTGATTTTAATGATTGCTCTCTAAACTTGCATCTTGAGGGTTCCACTATTAAGAAACCTATGGGAAGAATTAATGATGTTCTTATTGTTGCAAATAGGAATTATCTGCCCGTAGATTTTATCGTTCTAGATACAGATTGCAATCCTTCATGCCCTATTATTCTTGGTGACCTTTCCTTAGAACGGTTGGTGCAATTATTGATATGAAGGAGGGGAATATTAGATTCCAATTTCCATTAAACAAAGGCATGGAACACTTCCCTAGGAAGAAAATAAAATTACCATATGAATCTATCATGAGAGACACTTATGGATTGCCTACCAAAGATGTCAATACCTAGATCTATCCTTGCTTTTATGCCTAGCTAGGGGCGTTAAACGATAGCGCTTGTTGGGAGGCCACCCAATTTTATTTTTAGTTTTTTGATTTTTGCTTCTGTTTAGGAATAAATCTTTGTTCTAGCCTCTGCTTATTTGTGTTTCTTAGGTTTTAATTAGTGTTTGTGCCAAGTTAAACCTATAGGATCTTCTTGGATGATAGTTATTTGATCTTGCTGTAATTTCCAAAAACTTTTTGTTCACGAAAACAATTGTTAAAAATCACCCAAACGTGATAAAATAGTGATTCCAATTGCTTCTGATCAATAAACAAATTTTCTAGGTCGTCCTATTTTGGTAAATGTTTTGTAGTTCCATAAGTTTGCGTTAGTTACAGATTACTACAGACTGTTCTGTTTTTGACAGATTATGTTTTTCGTGTGATGTTTGCTTATTTTGATGAATCTATGGCTAGTAAAATAGTTTATAAACCATAGAGAAGTTGGAATATAGTAGGTTTAACACCAATAGAAATAAAGAATGAGTTCATTACAATACCTTCAAGTGGTCTTTTGTTTTCTTTCGCTAACGGAGCTCACGAGATTTTTGTTGAGTTTTGTGTTGTGAAGTTTTCAAATTTTGGGTGAAATCTTTTGATGGACTATGGAACAAGGAGTGGAAAGAGCCTAAGCTTGGGGATGTCCATGGCACCCCCAAGATAATCTAAGGACACCAAAAAGTCAAAGCTTGGGGATGCCCCGGAAGGCATCCCCTCTTTCGTCTACTTCCATCGGTAATTTTACTTGGAGCTATATTTTTATTCACCACATGATATATGTTTTGCTTGGAGCGTCTTGTATTATTTGTGTCTTTGTTTGTTAGTTTACCACAATCATCCTTGCTGTACACACCTTTTGAGAGAGCCATACATGATTTGGAATTTGATAGAATACTCTATGTGCTTCACTTATATCTTTTAGAGCACGGTGGTGGATTTGATTTATAGAAACTATTGATCTCTCGTGCTTCACTTAGATTATTTTGAGAGTCTTAATTAGCATGGTAATTTGCTTAAAATCTTAATGTGCTAGCTATAAAAAATAGTAACAGCTTTATTATGAGCGTGTTGAATACTAAGAGAAGTTTGATACTTGATACACTAGTGCAGAACCGGGCAATAGCACCGGTTCGTAAGGCCCTTTAGTGCCGGTTCCTTAACCGACACTAAAGTGTGGGCACTAAAGGCCCCCCTTTAGTACCGGTTCAGCACGAACCGGTGCTAAAGGGAAACCACGTGGCACGAGGCAGCTCCGGGGGTCGGGAGCCCTTTAGTACCGGTTGGTAATACCAACCGGTACTAAATGTTTGTGGGTTTTTGTTTTATTTTGTATTTTTCAATTAAATTTGTGTTATCAATTTAATTTAGTATTGTTTTACGTTATAATGAGTTGTAGTCGTCATCATGATCATCATCATCATCGCATATTAATAAATAAATAAACTCTAGCTAGCTAAAAATCATCGTAGTCGTCTAATTAATTAATTACAACTATTTAATCATCATAGTCATTACTGCTAGCTATCTAATCATCACCAACACTGGCTAGCTTAAAGAGGAAACATTCACTTTGTAACAGAAGCAAAGATATCATCAAGTTCAACATAATCATCACCAACATCGAAGTTCAGGACACGGACATGAGACAAGTACTAATTAAGAGCATGAACTAGTAGCTACTCCTGCTGCTCCCTCTCAGGTAGAATAGCATAGAACATGTATAGCTCTCCTGATTCATCATACTGGAGCATGCAGATGAATCTGTCTCCTAATCTTGGGTTGCGCTTCTCCTTGCTGCCCCCTAGTACTTCTCTGCGATCGTTAACAATTTTTCTCCAATCTTTCACTATTAAGCATTCTTCGCTTTCAGAAATCCTGAATGCACTCATGTGCAATGTAGGAAATCTTGGTCGTAAGCTAACCAGTGAAATGCAACCTTTTGTCTCGATCCATTGAGGCACAACTGTCATCGGAAGTCCCTGTTGAAGAACATCATATAGTAATTAATATACTAAGCAATGAAAGTGTAGCTTAAAAAATAATGTATGCAAAAGATGCACTAATTAAGGACAAATAGTTAAAATCTTACCATCTTTCGATTATAGATGTGATCGTAGTTCAATGCGATCACCATTGGTCGCACGTTTTGAGTACTAACATTTCTAAGTTCAGGAAAATTATTTGCCTTGACAGTATTAAGATCCTCAAGCCATGAAACATAATGACTTATCTCCTCGTAGTTTAGTTGAGCCCCGGGGCAGTAGTAGGTCCTGTCTACCAAGCGCCGGACATGTTTGCTTGAACCGAAATAAGCTGACAATACAAATTAGTTGTCAACTATTTTTGAATAAACTGTATCAAAGACATAAACATATGCATGCATGGTTGAGAAAAACTCACATTATGGTAGAACTGGAGGCGTTTGCACATCGACCCAGATGTCTATATTACCTTCAATATCATCTTCCGGACGAATATCAAAGGTGATAACCATATCAGGCTCAAATGCATAAGCCTTGCACAGTGCTTGCCAAGTTTTGCATTCAAAATGGGTGTATATGTCTCCACTATATAATTTGACATTGAAAGTATACCCATGCTCCGTCTTCAAGTAAACTCTCTTTACCTCCATATCATCTATAGCACTAAAACCTATCTTATCCAAGACAAAAATTCTTGCATGGCAGGGGATGCGCTAGTAGAATAGTGAAAATTTCAAATTATAAGTTGAAGCAAATGAAGCATAAGTTTTGCATTCAAATAATAATTGACAAAGTGACTTACTGTATCAACTTCGAATGTCTCATCCAGTTTGATGCTGAAGCGCCTACCATCAACAAGGAAATTTCTGTCGCACAGGCCGCGTTGATCTTCACAGTGTTCGCACATAATGAAATCTTTTTCGTCGTCAGATGACATTCCTATGTTCATATAGTGAAACATTAAACACCTATATCTAGCCAAATATATATTCATCTAACATTTGACATTAATATATATATCTAACTATATTCATCTCTAACAATTGACATTACTATATATTATTTAACTTTTCTATCTAATTCATCTAACATTCGACATTAATCTAACATTTATATAAACTCAAATATATAAAAAATTAAATAAACGAATAACTCATTAACAAATAATATTTTAATTAGATCATCAAATCTCAGATACCTAAATTTTCTTACTAAAAATAAACTAGTTATATTAATTATTTAACTAGTTCAAATCTCATATACCTAAATAAACTAGTTATATTAATTATTGAACTAGTTCAAATTATATACCTAAATAAACTAGTTCGACAATTTTCTTACTAAAAATAAACTAGTTATATTAATTATTGAACTAGTTCAAATCTCATATACCTAAATGAACTAGTTCGATAATTTTCTTACTAAAAATAAACTAGTTATATTAATTATTCAACTAGTTCAATCTCTAGTTCGACAAATTTTTATCTAGCTAATTCATCTAACATTCGACATTAATCTAACATTCGATCATCTAATTAACTTTTCTAAAAAACAGAAAATAAGTAAAAAAAGGTGTGTGTGTATGTGTGTGTGTATGTGTGTGTGTGTGTGTGTGTGTGTAGTGTGCGTGTATATATGTGTGTGTGTGTGTGTGTGTGTGTGTGTGTGTATGTGTGCGCGTGGCCCCGTACGCCGCCGCCCCGTACGTACGAGCGGGGGTGCCGGCGTACGGGCGGGGGCGGCGGCCTACGTACGGGCGGTGGCGCCGGCGTACGGGCCGTGTGCGACGACGACGGACGGCGGCGCGCGACGGGTATATAAGCGAGAGCGAGAGACGTACGGGACCGCGGCGGGACGACGACGGACGGCGGCGCGCGGTGTTTGGGGCGGCGGCGCGAGACGGCAACGACGACGGGCGGCGGCGGGGACAGCGATGACGGGCGACGGGCGGCGAGGACGTTCAAGCGGCGCGCGAGAGGTTGGAGAGACGAAAGAAGTGGGGAGATCCAACTGAATTTTCGTAAGTGTTGTATATATAGGAGAGGCCTTTTGTACCGGTTGGAGCCACCAACCGGTACTAAAGGCCAACTTTGGCCAGGCCAAGAGGTGGGAAGAGCAGGCCTTTAGTACCGGTTGGTGGCACCAACCGGTACTAAAGGTGGTCTTTAGTACCGGTTGGAGCCACCAACCGGTACTAAAGGCCTCGCGCTGCCACCCCAAAGTTTAGTCCCACCTCACCGGGCGAAGGGCAGTTGCACTGGTTTATAAACCCAGCCGCGGCTGCCTCTTTGAACTCCTCTATATAGCAGGCTTGTGGGCCTAAACTCTGCGCGCTGCCCTGTGAGTCTGCTGGGCCTTTAAGGCCTGTAATTGCACACCCGTGGCCTAGCAGGCCAACAGGGCAGCGCCCCAATTTTTTTTATAGTTTTTCTCTTTTCTGCTTTATTTTCTTCTATTTATTACTGCGTAGTTTTTTGTATAGTTTTTTCTTTTCTGTTATATTTATTTTCTTCTATTTATTTGTGAGTAGTTTTATTCATCTAGTTTGCCAAAATTCAACATTTTCATAGTTCATTTTGTAGTGATTTTCAATTTCACGGTCATTTTGTGAACGATTGAAAAATAGCAAATATAATTTTTTTCTTTTCTGCTTTATTTTTCTTCTATTTATTTCTGAGTAGTTTTTTCTTTTCTGCTATATTTATTTTCTTCTATTTATTTTGGAGTAGTTTTTTATATAGTTTTTTCTTTTCAGCTATAGTTTTTTTTCTTTTCTGCTATTTTTTATTTTCTGCAAAACTTGATGGTCAAAGTCTGGAGTTATAACCAAAGTTTTTAGAAAAAGAAATGCCGACGTGTAGTGTAATAAGTCCGGAGTTGTAATAAGTTATTAAAAATAAAAAAGGGGTGCAATGCTCGTTAAATTGCTTCATGCCTTTCGGAATAGTGTAAACTGCACTGCGCGTAGCTCCGTGCAATCTACCATATTCCTGAAGGCTTGAAGCTAAGCAACGTGAGCATTGAGCCTCTTCTTCATCGTCTCTGCACTCAGGGCTTATAAATCGCTCCTAGTCCCTCTCTCTTGGCGAGGTGGGACTAAAAAACATCTTACTAAGAAACTGTAGTACTGGTCACCCTTCAGTACCGGTTGGAGCCACCAACCGGTACTAAAGGTGTTGCGCTGCCTGCACAAAATTTAGTGTCATTTAGTTCAAAACAAATCATTGAATGTATGAAAAATAGCAAATGAAGGCAGAAATGGTTGAAAGTTGATGGCGTCGCTTTCAATGGTGCATACTGAACGCACAAAAATTCTGGAGTTGTAATAAGTTTAAAAAAATGAAATGCCTTTGTAACAGATGAGTTTAATTTCGTCAGAAACCTGAATACTTCGAAAGAGATTGTCCAGTTTGTAAACGAAGTGCATCCAGTTTTTGCCGTAACCCTCTCTACTTTTTTGAACAATCTATGTGGGTGAAATGATGATACCATGCCAAGTTTCAACTTTTTCAGAGTTCATTTGTAGTGCTTTTCAATTTCCAGGTCATTTAGTTCAAAACGAATCATTGAATGCATGAAAAATAGCAAATGAAGGCAGAAATGGTTGAAAGTTGATGGCGTCGCTTTCAATGGTGCATACTGAACGCACAAAAATTCTGGAGTTGCAATAAGTTTAAAAAAATGAAATGCCTTTGTAACAGATGAGTTTAATTTCATCAGAAACCTGAATACTTCGAAAGAGATTGTCTAGTTTGTAAACGAAGTGCATCCAGTTTTTGCCATAACCCTCTCTACTTTTTTGAACAATCTATGTGGGTGAAATGATGATACCATGCCAAGTTTCAACTTTTTCAGAGTTCATTTGTAGTGCTTTTCAATGTCCAGGTCATTCAGTTCTCAAAACAAATCATTGAATGCATGAAAAATAGCAAATGAAGGCAGAAATGGTTGAAAGTTGATGGCGTCGCTTTCAATGGTGCATACTAAACGCACAAAAATTCTGTAGTTGTAATAAGTTTAAAAAAATGAAATGCCTTTGTAACAGATGAGTTTAATTTCGTCAGAAACCTGAATACTTCGAAAGAGATTGTCCAGTTTGTAAACGAAGTGCATCCAGTTTTTGCCGTAACCCTCTCTACTTTTTTGAACAATCTATGTGGGTGAAATGATGATACCATGCCAAGTTTCAACTTTTTTAGAGTTCATTTGTAGTGCTTTTCAATTTCCAGGTCATTTAGTTCAAAACAAATCATTGAATGCATGAAAAATAGCAAATGAAGGCAGAAATGGTTGAAAGTTGATGGCGTCGCTTTCAATGGTGCATACTGAACGCACAAAAATTCTGGAGTTGCAATAAGTTTAAAAAAATGAAATTCCTTTGTAACAGATGAGTTTAATTTCATCAGAAACCTGAATACTTCGAAAGAGATTGTCTAATTTGTAAACGAAGTGCATCCAGTTTTTGCCGTAACCCTCTCTACTTTTTTGAACAATCTATGTGGGTGAAATGATGATACCATGCCAAGTTTCAACTTTTTCAGAGTTCATTTGTAATGCTTTTCAATGTCCAGGTCATTCAGTTCTCAAAACAAATCATTGAATGCATGAAAAATAGCAAATGAAGGCAGAAATGGTTGAAAGTTGATGGCGTCGCTTTCAATGGTGCATACTAAACACACAAAAATTCTGTAGTTGTAATAAGTTTAAAAAAATGAAATGCCTTTGTAACAGATGAGTTTAATTTCGTCAGAAACCTGAATACTTCGAAAGAGATTGTCCAGTTTGTAAACGAAGTGCATCCAGTTTTTGCCGTAACCCTCTCTACTTTTTTGAACAATCTATGTGGGTGAAATGATGATACCATGCCAAGTTTCAACTTTTTTAGAGTTCATTTGTAGTGCTTTTCAATTTCCAGGTCATTTAGTTCTCAAAACAAATCATTGAGTGCATGAATAATAGCAAATGAAGGCAAAAATGGTTGAAAGTTGATGGCGTCGCTTTCAATGGTGCATACTGAACGCACAAAATATAAGAGCATTTACATCATGATCTTATATTTCTATACAGTCTAAATTGTCAATATGATCTTATAACATAAAAAATACTTTGATCATCAATGATCTTTGTGTGTACAATCTAAATTGTCAATATGAGTCATCAACGATTTATCAACCGACGAAGACTCATATTGCAGCCACAAATTCTACACATAGAGTTCAATGAAGACCAAGTGCTTGTGATAGTTTGAGAAATAACATATTTAAGGTGGTAAAAGGCTTGTTAGGGGAGCGAGATGGGACTAAAAACAGCTTGCCATAACCTCATTAGTACCGGTTCGTGGTACGAACCGGCACTAAATGGTGATGGTGGAGCCATAGCCTGACCGCAGGCTGACACAGCCTCTTTAGTACCGGTTTATGGCATGAACCGGTACTAAAGGTTCGCCACAAACCGGTACTATTGATCGCCGCCACGAACCGGCACTAATGTACACATTAGTACCGGCTCAAATACAAACCGGCACTAATGTTCTTCATGTTTGACCCTTTTTCTACTTGTGATAATTGTTTTGAGATATGGAGGTGATAATATCAAAGTCGTGCTAGTTGAGTAGTTGTGAATTTGAGAAATACTTGTGTTGAAGTTTGCAAGTCCCGTAGCATGCACGTATGGTAAACGTTATGTGACAAGTTTGAAACATGAGGTGTTCTTTGATTGTCTTACTTATGAGTGGCGGTTGGGGACGAGCGATGGTCTTTTCCTACCAATCTATCCCCCTAGCAGCATGCGCGTAGTGCTTTGGTTTTCGATGGCTTGTAGATTTTTGCAATAAGTATATGAGTTCTTTATGACTAATGTTGAGTCCATGGATTATACGCACTCTCACCCCTCCATCATTGCTAGCCTCTTCGGTACCATGCATTGCCCTTTCTCACATTGAGAGTTGGTGCAAACATCGCCGGTGCATCCAAACCCCGTGATATGATACGCTCTTTCACACATAAACCTCCTTATATCTTCCTCAAAACCGCCACCATACCTACCTATTATGGCATTTCCATAGCCATTTCAAGATATATTGCCATGCAACTTTCCACCATACCATTCATCATGACACATTCATCATTGTCATATTGCTTAGCATGATCATGTAGTTGACATAGTATTTGTGGCAAATCCACCGTTCATAATTCTTTCATACATGTCACTCTTGATTCATTGCATATACCGGTACACCTCCGGAGGCATCCATATAAAGTCATACTATGTTCTAGTATCGAGTTGTAATCATTGAGTTGTAAATAAACAGAAGTGTGATGATCATCATTCAATAGAGCATTGTCCCAAAAAAAGAAAAAAAAAGAGAAAGGCCAAAAGAAAAAAAAGAAGGCAAAAAAAATAAAAAAAAATAAAAGGGGCAATGCTACTATCCTTTCTTTTCCACACTTGTCATTCAAAGTAGCACTCTAATCTTCGTGATAGAGAGTCTCTTGTTTTGTCACTTTCATATACTAGTGGGAATCTTTCATTATAGAACTTGGCTTGTATATTCCAACAATGGGCCTCCTCAAGTGTCCTAGGTCTTCGTGAGCAAGCAAGTTGGATGCACACCCACTTAATTTCTTTTGTTGAGCTTTCATACATTTATAGCTCTAGTGCATCCGTTGCATGGCAATCCCTACTACTTGCATTAACATCAATCGATGGCATCTCCATAGCCCATTGATTAGCCTCGTTGATGTGAGATCTTCTCCTTTTTGTCTTCTCCACATAACCCCCATCATTATATTCTATTCCACCCATAGTGCTATATCCATGGCTCACACTCATGTATTGCGTGAAGGTTTATAAGTTTGAGATTATTAAAGTATGAAACAATTGCTTGGCTTGTCATCGGGGTTGTGCATGATGAGAGCATTCTTGTGTGACGAAACTGGAGCATTACTAAACTGTCTGATTTTGTAGGGATGAACTTTCTTTGGCCATGTTATTTTGAGAAGACATAATTGCTTAGTTAGTATGCTTGAAGTATTATCATTTTTATGTCAATATGAACTTTTGTCTTGAATCTTTCGGACCTGAATATTCATACCACAGTTAAGAAGATTTACATTGGAATTATGCCAAGTAGCACTCTGCATCAAAAATTCTTTTTCATCATTTACCTACTCGAGGACGAGTAGGAATTAAGCTTGGGGATGCCTGATATGTCTCCATGGTATCTATAATTTTTGATTGCTCCATGCTATATTATCTACTGTTTTGGACCATTTTGGGCTTTATTTTCCACTTTTATACTATTTTTGGGACTAACCTATTAACCGGAGGCCCATCCCAGAATTGCTGGTTTTTGCCTATTTCAGAGTTTCGAAGAAAAGGAATATCAAACGGAGTCCAAACGGAATGAAACCTTCGGGAACGTGATTTTCTCACTGAACATGATCCCGGAGACTTGGACCCTACGTCAAGAAAGCTCCGAGGTGGGCACGAGGTAGGGAGGCGCGCCCTACCCCCCCCCCTAGGTGCGCCCCCACCCTCGTGGGGCCCATGAAGCTCCACCGACGTACTTGTTCCTCCTATATATACCTACGTACCCCCAAACGATCAGATACGGAGCCAAAAACCTAATTGCACCGCCGCAACCTTCTGTACCTACGAGATCCCATCTTGGGGCCTATTCCGGAGCTCCGCCGGAGGGGGCATCTACCACGGAGGGCTTCTACATCATCATAGCCCCACCCATGAAGTGTGAGTAGTTTACCTCAGACCTTTGGGTCCATAGTTAGTAGCTAGATGGCTTCTTATTTTTTTGGGGATCTCAATACAATGTTCTCACCCTCTCTCGTGGAGATCTATTCGATGTAATCTTCTTTTTGCGGTGTGTTTGTTGAGGCCGATGAATTGTGGGTTTATGTTCAAGATTATCTATGAACAATATTTGAATCTTCTCTGAATTCTTTTATGTATGATTGGTTATATTTGCAAGTCTCTTTGAATTATCAGTTTGGTTTGGCCTACTAGATTGGTTTTTCTTGCAATGGGAGAAGTGCTTAGCTTTGGGTTCAATCTTGCGGTGTCCTTTCCCAGTGACAGTAGGGGCAGCAAGGCACGTATTGTATTGTTGCTACCGAGGATAACAAGATGGTTTTTTATCATATGGCATGAATCTATCCGTCTACATCATGTCATCTTGCTTAAGGCATTACACTGTTTTTAACTTAATACTCTAGATGCATGCTGGATAGCGGTCGATGAGTGGAGTAATAGTAGTAGATGCAGGCAGGAGTCGGTCTACTTGTCTCGTACGTGATGCCTATATACATGATCATACCTAGATATTCTCATAACTATGCGCAATTCTGTCAATTGCTCAACAGTAATTCGTTCACCCACCGTAAAATACTTATGCTCTTGAGAGAAGCCACTAGTGAAATCTATGGCCCCCGGGTCTATCTTTACCATATTAATCTTCCATCACTTTACTATTGCCTTTACTTTTTACTTTGCTTTTATTTTTACTTTGCATCTTTATCACGAAAAATACCAAAAAATCATATCTATCAGATCTCACTCTCGTAAGTGACCGTGAAGGGATTGACAACCCCTTATTGCGTTGGTTGCGAGGAGTTATTTGCTTTGTGCAGGCACGAGGGACTCGCGCGTAGCCTCCTACTGGATTGATACCTTGGTTCTCAAAACTGAGGGAAATACTTACGCTACTTTGCTGCATCACCCTTTCCTCTTCAAGGAAATCCAACGCAGTGTTCAAGAGGTAGAAGTCAATATCTTGTGTTCCGTCGGGATGTCAACCAATATGAGATGGTGGCTGATGCGAAGGATCCTCGGTTCCGGACTCGTATGCAGTAGGATCTCTATTCCAGTTTCGTCCATGGGCGAGGACTTGCTCCTCACAAATACTTGGATCTCAAATTCCTGCGTGATAATCCTACCATGTTCCCTAAAGACCCGGTCAAGATCATTGATGATATGACTCTAGGTCCTACAATGACCTTCAGGTGTGATTGGAATGAAGCTGCCATTCTTCAGTTCTATGCCACCTGTTTTTTTTGGTCCGGACAACACTCTCACATGGATGACCGATGAAACTACACTGAGTATCACCTATGATCGGTTTGTTAAGAATTTGGGCCTCTCTGGAGTTGGACATTGCATTCACAGTATGGATCCATAGTATAAGCCCATTGGGATTGATGCTTGCTTGCCTCTTGTGAAGCCTACCTCTCAGCTCACTGAAGAGGAACGTGGATATGCACTAAATGAGGTATCCATCTTCCGTGCTCCTTACTACATCCTCTATCAGTGTGTGCTTCGCACCCTCTATCCTAAGTAGGGAGATCGCTCAAGGGCTCGCAACTACTATATTGACTTGATGGTTTGTATGCATTATGAACCCACTATGCCTCTGGACACAGCCCGTTTCATTTGGCATGAGATCCGTCTTTGTAGCTTCATTCAGTCGCGCCAGTTCCCTCATGCTTCATTTATTCAGGCTCTGATTGATCACACCGCTCCCTTTGAGGTGGTTAAGACTATTGTGCACTCCATTTGGACGCCTCCTCCTCATATGTGCATGCTGGATAAGTCTTGGCCTCCTGCTCCTACTCAGCCTAGGAGGTCTGCTAGTGGGACTCAGCCCACTGGTTCCTCTGCTCCATCTTCCTCGACCACTCCTCGTGGCCGTTTTGCCTCGTTCTTGGGCAAGGCTCAGTCTGCTATCATGAAGGAAATTACTTTCAGCTGTCAGCAAAATCATGATGTTGAGAAGTGCCTCATCATCTCCAAGAATCAGCTCAAGCAACGCCTGTGACAGCCTGGATTTTGCCTTCTCTCTTTTTCCGGACTTGCCTTCTCTCTCTTTTCCGGACATGGTTTTTATCGTGGTTTTTTCCCTGATTTGATTTGGATTTTGAGTCATTTCAAATGGACTTGTCACTTGGGCATATCCTTAACTTTCACCCAAGTGACCTATATTCTACTTTATTCCTCTGATAAATCCTCAAAATAATCAAATGAATATTTTTCATAAAAAAATATTCATTTTTCTTTGTGAAACTCACTTCAGAAACTTTTGCTCCAAAGCAACCTCAATTTTTCTTGCCCAGATAAATCTGAGATAATTCCTGAATATTCTTAGAACCTTGGCACACCTTCCCATGCAGAAATATTGCACCACTTTTTGGAATATTTTTGCTGTAGAAAATCATTTCTCTTCTGGCCCAAACTTCCAGTTTCTACAGCAAGTACATTTTTCCTTGAGCTTTTAGCCTTGATCTTTCTTGTGGTTAAACACCCTCCTAAGAAACCCTAAACCCCAGGAGATCAGCCCTAATGGCCTTCTAGAAGGTGGTCAAACTTGGCGACCAAGTTTCTGGACAAAAACTTGTCAGCTTAGTAGAGTCAAGTTTGGTCGGCCTGTCCATGAACCATCACCTCTCCTAGACTAAACACTGCATGGTCGAACACGTAGACAAGGTTTGGCCACTCCTGGGCATAATTTTGACCATGCCAGCTTGGTGACCGCGCGAGGACACGACGCCTGGCAGCGTCTCGACGCGCTCTGGCTGGCGCCTTGCTCTCTGTTTCACACGTGCTCGTTCCAGCGCTCGCCGCAGACTGCTGCACCATGCCACAAGCCCCGACCCGTCAACCTTGACCTCTCCCAGACGCTCACCGACGCTGGAGCCGGCATATCAAGCACGGGCGCGTCGCGGCCAAAACTCCACAGTGCGCGCGTGCGCTTGTCCACTTCCCCAACCGCCTCCTATGCTCGTCCGCGAGCGTGGGCAAGCTCTTGCGTTGACGCTGAACCTTTGCCCCCTCGCCTTGGAGCTTCTTGTCGCTGTTCGCTGCGTGTCCAGAGAGCTCCGGCGGTGACACGTTCCCCCTTGCTCCGGCTATATAAAGAAACCCCTACTCGAACCCTAGCCAAGCACCACTCCACACCACCCCCACGAACACGTAGAACGACTGCAGCTCGGTCGGGCAGGCCTCTGGCCATCCCCCCGACCAGAGGACTTTGGCGATCCCCACAGGCCAGCCGCCGCTCTTCGGGGCCTCTCGAGCTCAAACAACTGCTTGAGCGGGGCCTTGGTGGTCCGTTGGTGCTGCCTGGACGCTGCGAAGCCCTCGGAGTCGCCCCTAGCCATCGTCTTCAACCTCTCTCGCGAAACCCGTCCGCCACCGTAGCTTGCGAGCTCAACCTCGAGCAGCTCCGTCCACCTCTCACCAAGCCACGGGTACGGGCAGGTGTGCCTTGAGCCCCACTCCAATCCTATCCCTCTAGCCTAGCCCCAAACCCCCTCGTCGCCCGCGTAAGCTCCGGCGAAGCTCTGCCTCTCTCTGATCTCGCTCGCCCCCTCTCTCTCTCCTGACGCGCGGGACTTACCTGTCGGTCTCACCACTCGCACTCGAAGCGGTACGAGTGGAGGCGTATTTCTGTTTTACGCCTTCGATGTCACCCCCAGGATTTCTGTTTAATTCAAATATTATTCAGAATTTTGATTGCACTTTGGCCAGCCACCATTTCTAAACCATTAGTCCAAATGATTTGATTCTTTTTTGCATTGTCTTTGTTTCACAAAGCTCTAGTAGCACACCAAAAGGTGGATTTTTCCTTGATGCCTAGAATTTTTGGTGATTTTCAGAATGTGTTTTGACAAATATTTTTGTGGTTTTAAATTCTTTTTTAGAAGGAGAAGCTTGTCTTGAAGCAAACCAAGAGGGGTGTGATCCTCCTCTACACTAAGGCAAGCCACACCAGCATTTGGATGGTGTTATTTCAATATCTATGATTTTCTACTTGAATATTAGTGTTTATTTGCATTTAAAATTTGATAAATAAATTTAGTTAATTTCTAGTTACTTTACCATGCTTGATATGCTTGTTTTAGTTACTGGTTGAATGCATGAACTTGTTTGGCTAAGTAGAGTAATATTTTGCACTATGCATATTGCTATGGAAATTAATGGTAGTTATTTTACTAAGTGATAGTTTCATTTAAAAAAAGAACTAATAAAAATATTGCTTGATAAATAAATATGAGTTATAACCAGAGAAGTTTTGGTTCTAAGTATTGCAAGATGTATATATTGTTAAGTTTGATCCATGAATATGAGTTGTTTGCTTTGCATGACGAGTAGTCGCATGATCCTTTTTGTGTTATATCATGTTGATGATAAAAAGTTTTTATCAAAGCTAAACTTGATTAAGTTCAACTTGAATATGATGTTGATCACATCATGGTGCCACTGAATCGGGTTTTTAATTCAGTGCGACCACATTTACCTTATGGGAAGGGCTTGATTCGGTCCTTTGTTGTTGCTCTCACCGGTGCCTCCTGCGAGGGAAGGTTATGAGCGTGCATACCCGGGCCCGGTAGGCAGACATAACCTTGTGTGCTCGCTTTTGTTTTTATGTTACCTTCTCCCCGTTTGGGACCGTTTTTGCCACAATGGTGGTCGTTGGTGTCTTTGGTAGACACAGGGCCACCCAAGACCTAGCCCTTAGGGGGAGTTGGTCGGAGTAGCCGGGGAGAGTGCATGACAAAGGGAGGATTGATACCTCTCTGTTGTATCTATAATTTTTTATTGTTCCATGCCAATATTCTACAACTTTCATATACTTTTGGGCAACTTTTATACTATTTTTGGGACTAACATATTGATCCAGTGCCCAGTGCCAGTTCCTGTTTGTTGCATGTTTTATGTTTCGCAAAAACCCAATATCAAACGGAGTCCAAACAGGATAAAAACAGACGGAGAATTATTTTGGAATATTTATGATTTTTGGGAAGTAAAATAAACGCGAGACGGTGCCCGAGGGGGCCACGAGGCAGGGGGCGCGCCCCAGGGGGCAGGCGCACCCTGGACCCTCGTGGGCACCCCGTAAGGCGGTTGACGCTCTTCTTTTGCCGCAAGAAAGCTAATTTTATGAGAAATATCTGTGTGACCCATTCACTCCAATCGGAGTTACGGATCACCGGAAATAAAAGAAACTGTGAAAGAGCAGCAGACCAGAACGCGGAAACAGAGAGAAACAGAGAGACAGATCCAATCTCGGAGGGGCTCTCGCCCCTCTCATGCCATGGAGGCCAAGGACCATAGGGGAAAACCTTCTCCCATCTAGGGAGGAGGTCAAGGAATAAGAGGAAGAAGGGGGCCCCTCTCCCCTTCTCTTCCGGTGGCGCCGGAACACTGCCGTGGCCATCATAATCATCACCGTGATCTACACCAACACCTCCGTTATCTTCACCAACATATCCATCACCTTCCCCCTCTATCTACAGCTGTCCACTGTCCCGCAACCCTCTGTACCCTCTACTTGAACATGGTGCTTTATGCTTCATATTATTATCCAATGTTGTGTTGCCATCCTATGATGCCTGAGTAGATTTTTCTTGTCCTATCGGTGGTTCAAGAATTGCTATGATTGATTTAATTTGCTTGTGGCAATGTTGCTGTCCGTTGGTGCCCATCATATGGGCGCGCGCGTGGATCACACCATGGGGTTAGTTGTATGTTGATAGGACTATGCATTGGAGGGCAAGGGTAACAGAAGCTTCAGCCTAGCATAGAAACTGATGCATACGAAATTGAAGGGGGACCAATATATCTTAATACTATGGTTAGGTTTTACCTTAATGAACGTTAGTAGTTGCGGATGCTTACTAATAGTTCCAATCATAAGTGCATAGAACTCCATGTAAGGGATGACATGCTACCAGTGGCCTCTCCCACATGAAACTTGCTATCGGTCTAATAAAGTAGTCAATTGCTTAGGGACAATTTCGCAACTCCTACCACCACTTTTCCACACTCGCTATACTTACTTTATTGCTTCTTTACCTTAACAGCCCCTAGCTTTTATTTATGCTCTCTTTATATTCTTGCAAACCTATCCAACAACACCTACAAAGTACTTCTAGTTTCATACTTATTCTAGGTAAAGCGAACGTCAAACGTGCATAGAGTTGTATCGGTGGTCGATAGAACTTGAGGGAATATTTGTTCTACCTTTAGCTCCTCGTTGGGTTCGACACTCTTACTTATCGAAAATTGTTGCGAACCCCTATACTTGTGGATTATCAAGACCTTTTTCTAGCGCCGTTGCCGGGGAGTCATAGCGTGGGGTGAATATTCTCGTATGTGCTTGTTTGCTTTATCACTAAGTAACTTTTATTTGCTGTTCTTAGTTGTTCCCTATCTTTAGTTGTGGATATGGAACACGAAATACCAAAAAAATTAGGTGTACTTGCTACTCATGGAGACGAGGAACCTCCTAAAACGCTCGATGCTTGTTATGTGACAGATATTATGTACTACTTTAATAATCCAGAGAAAATCCCATTCAATTTGGTAATGGGAGTAACGTTGGATCAACGTGAATACTTTAGGGATTATCGCTTGACACAAAAAGGGAAACTATTATGGGATCAAATTTATATGTTGAAGTGGTATGCTAGGCAACTATGCTTGATATATGATTATACTTGTTGTAATAGGATGAAGGCTCCACACCTTCCCTTTGCATACATCTTTAGCAGCCGTAGCCATAATCCCCTTTTCCTTATTAGATCTTCCCCTTTATATAAAACTCATCTGAACTTGCTGAACTGTTCAAGCAATTGAAATTAGGTTTGAAAGTTTTCTAGTTTTCTGCCATACCGCAGATCCAAAATTTAATACATCAATCTGCGAAACTTGTTTTTCCTTCACCTAAGTATTTTAGATCTGTACCTTTCATATCAATATAGGCGGTTTAGCTTTGAAAATATGATAATCCAGTAGGTACCATTAGTCCCCTCTTAAACCGCCGATTCATTATCCTTGCACCTTCTCCATCGCAAGATTCCGGTTTAGCAATATCATATTCCGATTTAACCATACGCATACAGCTTTGCTTTGACTTGCATCGCTTTATACTTGTTCATCATAAATATTAAACTAGAAATAATTATGTTTCAGCTTCCGTTGAAATGGCCAAACAAGTCTATGAATGCAACTGGGCTCCTTCTCGGGTTACTGAAGACCAGTTAAACCGATGTGTCGCAACGGGCGCTTTAGCCAAAAAAGATGTCATCCACTGGAGGGCCCCTGGTCCGGAGAATCCTCCTAAACCCAAGGATGGAGAGGTAGTTGTTTTTGTTGACCATCTGGGTCGAGTCTTTAGCCCTCCCGGCTACAAATTCTTCCGAGATGTACTTGCTAGCTTTCAGCTTCACCCTCAAGATATCGTCCCAAACTCTGTGTCCAACATCTGCCACTTTCAAGTCTTTTTTGAGGCTTATCTTCAAGAGGAGCCAACAGTTGAATAGTTTAGGGACTTCTTCCACTTAAAACATCGCACAGAGTTCACGGATGGACCCAATACTGAACTCGGCGGAATGGCGGTTCAAAAAAGGAAGGAAGTCACTTTCCCTCACGCCAAGCTTCATAGTCACCCCAAAAAGTGGAACCAGACTTGGTTTTACTGTAAAGATACATCTCCGACTGATGAAAACCCCTTGCCGGGTTACCGCCCTCATCGTCTCAGCAATACACATCCCTTTCCTCAGAGGTTAGCTGCAAAGGAAAGGGCCGTCTATGCCCCACAACTGTCAAAACTTAGAGCCTTTATGACGAACGGTTTTACAGGTGTTGACTTTGCTCATTGCTGGATCAGCAGGAGTATTCTTCCCTTAAGCCGGCGCCCCAGGTTGATGTGTGAATACACCGGGAGTTTGACCGACCCTCAGCGGCATATTAATATTCAACTGACAGAGGCTGAAGTTACTAAGGCACTCAAGAAAATGTTGAATGAACCGAAGGCTGTCTGCAGCCAGACCGGACTAAATCCTTTCTGCACCTTCAACAAACCGCCAGCTGTAAGAACCATATAACCTCTTTTTCTTAAGTTGCTTTCTTTCAAAATATTCTCTAGAAGTCATGCCGATTTTTGACAGGGTGATGATCCGTTCTGGAATAAAAAACCACAAGATAAACCGGCGGAGCCGCTTCACCCGAAGACCAAGGTTGTTAAAAAACCTGCCAAGAAAAGGACCACTACGTCTTCGATCCAAATGTTGATGCCGATGTAGCTAATCCGGACTCAAAGGTAGAACCTGACTCTCTTGGTTCATTTTTCATACACCTCATGGACAATGACTATTATCAGGACAACGCTGAAGTCAGTCAAGATGATGACGTAGAGGTAATTATTCTTTCCTTCGGTTCAGATCCTCTGCCAACTCAGACAATCCGTCAAGCAAACCGGAAAATAAAATTTTCTCACCCCCTTGCTCATTTGGACCCAAAATTTCTTTTGAAGAAGTAGCAACATGATGCCCATTGCACAACCCGGCACAACGGCCAGGTAGTTACCTCAGCCAGTTTACCGAACACTCCGGTTCGTAAACGTCGATCAGATGTCTCTTATACTCTTGACACTTTTTCCGCAAGGCGGGTGTCGGTGCCAAAACCGGCGGATCTCGGGTAGGGGGTCCCGAACTGTGCGTCTAGGCGGATGGTAACTGGAGACAAGGGACACGAAGTTTTACCCAGGTTCAGGCCCTCTCGATGGAGGTAAAACCCTACGTCCTGCTTGATTAATATTGATGATATGGGTAGTACAAGAGTAGATCTACCACGAGATCAAGGAGGCTAAACCCTAGAAGCTAGCCTATGGTATGATTGTTGTATGTTGTCCTGTCCTACGGACTAAAACCCTCCGGTTTATATAGACACCGGAGAGGGTTAGGGTTACACAAAGTCGGTTACAATGGTAGGAGATCTAAATATCCACATCGCCAAGCTTGCCTTCCACGCCAAGGAAAGTCCCATCCGGACACGGGACGAAGTCTTCAATCTTGTATCTTCATAGTCCAGGAGTCCGGCTAAAGGTATAGTCCGGCTACCCGGACACCCCCTAATCCAGGACTCCCTCAGTGGGTTGTTTCCGATAGCCTCTTACTCCGTATGATTCAAATTATCAGGGCACTTCCCACTCATCTTCTGGCGAGTCATCAGCCACAAAGCTTCCACCCCTCAAGACAGTTCCTGGGTAAGCATTCACTTAATTTTATCCTTGATGTGTTATTTCTGCATACTGTACTAATCTTTATGTTTATTTTTCTCAGTGCCAAACCTAGACCCAGCAAAAAAGCTCAATTAACTAAACCGGCTGATGATAACGTGGTTGTTGAACCAGAAAAGACTCCAGATCCGGATGAAACCAGTGTTGACGCCATGCTTAATGATCCGCCGCCTCAAGACCATGACTTCTTTACTGAACAAATAAAAGTTGATACTACAAGCCATGCTGACAAGCCGACCAGCCCTGTCCAAACTGAAGATAAACCGGTCAGTCCAGCAAAGGATACTGATAAACCGCCCACTCCAGTGAAGGCTGCTGATGATAAAGAGGAGGATCTTAGGATTACTGGCGTTGGCCACACCACTCCTGGCAATCCAATCGCTTTATGTAAGCATAGCGCCAAGGATGAGCTTTCTGCTATCAGCAAAGGCAAATGGAATGCCAACTTGTCAAGCTATGCACATCTCAATGCTCAAGACATTCACTCAGGCTTCTTGAATCGTCTGTACACCAGCCGCGACTATGAAGCCGGTTTGGTAAACTTGATGAAAGAGCGATATGAGGTAACGAATGCTCAACTCTGCATAACTGTTTCTCTTTTAAATTCCAAATATCAACTCCAGTAGCAACCAAGTGACGGTTTATGATATCAATCCAAACCGGGACTTTAATATCTCTTTAAAATGAATCAGTATTTTAGAATTGCAATATTGTATTGTTCACTGATGTAGCCCCCCAAGGGTCAGTTTAACCTTATCGGTATTTTGAGCAAACATACATTAGCCCCCAAGTGCCAAGAGTAATACTTGTATTGTGCTTGGGACTTATAGAAATTTCTATGAACAAGGAAATATGCATTAGCCCCAAAGTATCAGGTGCATAACTTGTTATGTGCTTGGTACTTCAAATGTATACCGTCAACTCATCATATGTATGTTTCTTTATAGGCTGAGCTGAGCAAAAAGGAATCTCAGGCTGCCAATCTGCAAGAAAATATCAAGTCCCAGCAGGCCGAAACTTCCAAGGCAAAAGATGAGCTGACTAGCGCTTTAGCCACTATGGAAAAACTAAAGGAGAGTTTCAACAAGGAACAGGCGGATTGGAACGCTGAAAAATCCGCTTTGCAGAAAAGAGCCGAGAATGCAGAAGCAACTCTTAAACCGGTGGTAGATGAGCTGACGGGTGTAAAGCGGCAAGTACAAGCTATGATTGCTTCTGTGTTCAGTAAGCCTCATGTTTTAACTTCTCATTATATCATCTTATTCATTGCTGATTTACTGATATTTGGAACGGTACAGGAACTCGCATTAGCCATCTGGGCTCTGATGTATAGAGGAAGCTAAAGGCTGCCTATACTCTTATAGAGCAGTTATATACTGGCGCACAACGGATTATCTGCACCGCTTCTCACAACAAACCGCCCCCAACTTTAATCAAGGAGACCTTAGAAAGGCTGTCAATGCTGCCTGCCCGAGTAGAAGAGTTAAAGAGATCTGTTGCAAGAGAGGGTGCTCTGACCGCACTAACCCAGGCAAAAGCATGGGTGCCCGATCTTGATCCGGAAGATGTCAGCAAAGGCTACCCAATCTTGAAAGAAGATGGATCAGAATTTGGCAATGAGGACCTGCGAGCCATAAATCGAGCTGTTCGTCCACTGGCCTGCCAACTAGCTGAAGAAGCTGGTCTTTCACATTATCAGGCTAGTTATGACTTCAACAACAAACTGGTTGCCGCACCAACTCCTGAGGTTCAAAAACTCATCCCGCCAATTCGTAAGCACACTTATGCCCCTGACATTGAACCGTCCACCCTTATAAGTGTCGAAGTTGTGTTCCAAGTTCTAACTGGGATCAACTGGACAACTGTTAACTTCCAGCCACTGGGTAGAGACGAAGAGGATGAACCGGTGCAAGATGATCTGCAGCCATCAGGTCGAGTTGGAAACAAATCATAATCTGGAGGCCGGTTTAGAATTCCATGTGCTGCAATGCTTGTTGAGAAACAATTATCCTTTTGGGCACTGAAAACGCCTTGTAATAGGCTAGTTAAAACACTTGGTCTGCTATGTCGTCGGGCATATTTATTTGCGCTCGATACTTGTTAATCCGCCATGCTTTAAGACATATGACGTTCATAATTTGTGTCGATTTATTCAAGCTATTTCCTGCACATAAACAATTGATAATGTACCGGCGGTTTACCGCCGGACGGGTCATGATGCCCAGATATAACCAAAGCTATAAAAAGATAATCAAATATAAAAATACGTGATACCTGTGACCTTGAATCACAACGTTGGCTGACCAACCTTGGTAGTGAGGGCGATAACCTAACCTTGAAGAATGATAACTCCTTTCATACCGTGTCGGTTTACGATAAAACCGTGTCGGGTTATAAGTGATTATGTACTGACAACTGATAGTTGACAGCCGAGCCGGGTTGATGAACACCGGTTTATGAAAAACATCATAAATCTTATCAAAAGAGAGAAAAAGTTGGCAAAAAGCAAATAAAAACTTGTAGTCGAGGCTTTTCATGGGCTGCCAGGCCACTGAGTTAAACCATTTCACAAAGCCTTTTGAGATGGTCCTCAATCCTTAACCAATCGTTGTTTTAACTTTGACAAGTTCAGGGTCTCATATAGATTGACTTATCATAGTTCGACAGGTCATACCAGGTTTACCTGGGCGGAGTGACTTACTTAAAGAAGGCAGGTTAACCCGGGGTTTTAGGTGTATACACCAGGCGTCCAAGCCGTGTCTTGATAGCCTATTACAAGTGTACATTCTTTGTCCATTTTTGATAGCAAAGAATCCCCAAGCAAATATTTTGAGTTGTGCTTACTGGGTGCCCATGTTTGAGTTGTTCTTTTTGCAACACTCTCTTTGGCCCCAGAATAATTTGGCTTTGAGCCGATCAAGAGGTGTGACTATGGTTAAAATACGATCAAGCCCCCAAGTGATTTGTATAGAAGCTTAATAAGCTGAATCAAGGTGTAAACCAGACGCCGCTTTAAGAACAGAAGCCCCCATGTAACCACACATGATATAAGAAAACAACAGATGCCCCGCTTTAGCTAAGGCTCCGGTTTATTATATTGATCATAATATATACATTGTCATAACAATGTACATGAGCAGAGCCTGTGGCTCAAGTATAGTGTCGGTGTCAAAACCGGCGGATCTCGGGTAGGGGATCCCGAACTGTGCGTCAAGGTCGGATGGTAACAGGAGACAAGGGACACTTTATTTTACCCAGGTTCGGGCCCTCTCGGTGGAGGTAAAATCCTACTCCTGCTAGATTAATATTGATGATATGGGTAGTACAAGAGTGGATCTACCACGAGATCAAGGAGGCTAAACCCTAGAAGGTAGCCTATGGTATGATTGTGTATGATGATGGTTGTCCTACGGACTACAACCCTCCGGTTTATATAGACACCGGATAGGGTTAGGGTTACACAGAGTCGGTTACAATGGTAGGAGATCTCGAATATCCGCACGCCTAGCTTGCCTTCCACGCCAAGAAAAGATCCTTCCGGACACGGGGCGAAGTCTTCAATCTTGTATCTTCATAGTCCTGGAGTCCGGCTCAAGGTATAGTCCGGCTATCCGAACACCCCCTAATCTAGGACTCCCTCAGTAGCCCCTGAACTAGGCTTCAATGACGACGAGTCCGGCGCGCAGATTGTCTTCGGCATTGCAAGGCGGGTTCCTCCTCCAAGTTCTTCAAGAAGATTATAAACACCAAAAAATAGTGTCCAGCTCTGCAAAATAAGTTTCCACATATTGCCATATAGAGAATAATATTAACACAAATCAAATCTACTGACGTATTTCGTAGTGCGTCATAACAATGCGACCAAGCCATCTATATAAATTGCTTTCATCGTTCCACCTCAGCTCGTTTAGCAAGGCGGTTTCCTTGGGACATCTTGTCAAAGCAGAGATCGTGTGTCCCCTCTAACGGGATTCTCATTAATACGGTCGTAGGTAACCCAATCGTGCCTGTTAGCACGTCTTGCCTTAATTAAAGGCTAGTCCAAGACGGTTACGGGGAGGGCGCTTGATATTCTACCTCTTATAAAGAGACAAAGGCCCTGTTCCCCACTTCTATTTTCAAAACGAGCTCGTCCGTCGCCTCGAGTTCCAACACCCTAGGCTTCCAGATTCCGAGCGCACCGGATCTTCGACAATGTCCGGCTCCGACCTCCAAGGCCGATGGATGCCCTCCTCTGTTACGGAGGAGGACGTATCAAGATTGAGGGAAGCTAGATTCCTGACCAGGGAGATTCCGCACAGGCTGCCTGTTCAAGGACAGGTGATCCCTAGCCCTCAGCCCGGCGAGAGTGTGGTATTCATATCCTACTTCCTTCGGGGATTAGGCTTCCCCGTGGATCCCTTTGTAAGGGGGATGATGTTTTATTATGGGCTGGAATTCCACGACTTAGCTCTGGAGTCCATCCTCCATATCTCCTCGTTCATAGTTGTGTGAGAAGCGTTCCTCCGTGTTACCCCTCACTTCGGATTGTGGCTCAAGACCTTCAAAATAGAACCGAAGATAATCGAAGGGCGCCACGCAGAGTGCGGAGGCACTGCTATAAAAAGAAATGCCGACGCTCCATGGCCCGAGGGCGCTTTTCAAGAGGAGCTTGGCTTATGGCAACAGGAGTGGTTCTACATCACCGCTCCTCGGGGCACCGCATGGGTGGCGCCTCCAGCCTTTCGCTCGGGTCCCCCACCACGGTTAGCATCGTGGATTAACACAGGGTGAGATCGGGGCTTGCCCAAAGACGTTCCTCTGCTGCAGGGCCGCATTAAGGATCTCTTGAAGGGACACCTCAACCTGGTCAAGGTGACACAAGTCATGCTGATTCGTCGGACACTGCCCGGCCAACGTCGCCCCCTTTGCTTGTGGGAATTCAATCCGGAGGGACCACGAGCTCTCCAGAATTTTATGGGCGTGACGCCTGTGGAGATGTACAAACTATTCTTCGGATCACAAGAAGTGAGTCTGGATTTGACCGAGGATGCTGGTTTAAGCCGTAATCGCCCGGATACTCAAGTAGGTGACCTTGCGACCGGACCTTCTATCCGCATAATTAACTTGCTTTTTAACAGCACTTTCCCTTTTAAGCAGGAGTGGATAGCGAAGGCGAAGCTGATCCGGTGTCCGGCTCCCCTTCCCGAAACCAGGCTGGATCCTGTGCTAGTCAGGATGCTGGAGGTAGTGCCTTTGGAGGGAAATAAGGGGAAGGACAAGGAAACCGTGGCCTCTTCGAAAGAGGCCATTCCGAAGGGGGAATCGATAATTCCTCTCCTAAGGGAAAGAAAAGGGCCGCCTCTGACGACCCGGAGACCGTAGCCTCGAAGCGGGGGAAAGAATCCTTGTCAGAGGGCCGGACGCCGGGGAGCCCCTCGGCCGAACTAAAACCTCAAAGGGACCAGCTCTCCAGCGAGCCGTAAGTAGAAGAAGAGTTTTTCTTTTAAGAGAAATCCTTGATTTATATCTGAGAAGTTTTAACCGAAACCTTACTTTGTAGTTTGGACCTCAGCCCTTCTCAGCAGAACTCGTCCTCGGGGGATCTTCTTCCGGAGATGATGGAGAGCGGAACGCCTCCTCCTTCTGTATCGCCTAGCAAGGCAGGCGACGCTGAAGTGTCGTCGCGGGGGATTTCTCCGGATCCGCTAGGGGTGAATGGTGCTGCCCCCCGAGGTTCTCCGTGTCCGGCCTTTGAGGAAGGCCATGGGACGAGTCCGGCACCATCTAGTGTTCGGTCGGAGGTGCTAAAGATTCTGCTGGGGCGAGCCTCTGTCTCAGAGGAGCATCGTGCGTTAATGAGCACGGTGATTGAAAAGATTTCATCCGCAGAAAGCGGACTGCACGAGGCCGTCAAGAGTTTAGTGGCAGGCCTTGAGGTACGTTTTAAATAACGTATATTTGTATTAATTGTGCATAAATATAGTGCGCCCTGTGTAGATAGTAGCCCCTGAGACTCTGTGCATCGTAAAGATGTACGGCGCACAGAGGATCTTAATCCCAGGTCCTTTAAGTGGCACCTTTATACGTAGGTGGCTGATTGTCCGGAGTCGAGCCGGACTTGTGAATATGCCGAACTAAAGGGACAACTGGATGAGGCAGAAGCCGACATCGTGCTTGTTAACAAGCGGCTTGATGGTGCTCAAGGTATTGAAATCATTAAGCGATTGTGAGTAAGAGGAGTTTTATGTCAATATCTTACCGTGTGTGTGCTTGACGCAGATGGTGCGGCCGCCGTGGAAGGTCTTAGGGCCGAACTCGCCCGAGCAAAGGAACAAGCTAGAAAAAGCGATGCGGCTGCCGTGAAAGCCCTTGAAGAGCTGAAAGCCGAACAGGTTGCCCATTGCCGAAGCAAGGAGGAAATGGCTGATATGGCCGTAAAGTTAAAGAGTGCTACTGACCATTGCAAGCTTCTTGAAGAAGAAGATCGGGCGAGGCAAACGAGCTTAGAGAAGGCTGTTGCTGACGCCAAGGACGCCCGCTCTATAATGAGAGCGGCAAAGGAAGAGCTGCGTCAAGCCGGACAAATTGCGGATGGAAAGCCCTTCTCGCTGCGGAGAAAATTTTGTGATCCGAAGTTTGCCCCGTTAAACCGGATGTGGAGTATAGAGGACACCTATCTGGATTTGGCGGCTAGTGCCACTGATGCAACCGAACACTTTCGAGATAAAAAGGATGATGAAGTGGAGAAGCTCTTTTGGTCGCAGTTCATCAATCCAGAGCGTCCACTGGCAGTGGACGATCGCCTGGCCCAATGGGCCGAACTGAATAGGTTGTCCGGACTCGCCATGAAGTACGTCATGGATCATCTGTGTCCGGGGAGATCGAAGCCGAAGAATTATTTCAGCTTGGTGCAGCAATTGCCAGACGTGGTGCCACGTGTCGATGCTATGAAGAGGTCAGCATGCACGGAGGGAGCTCGGTTGGCTCTTGCCTGTGTCAAGACATACTGGGAAGATATGGAGTCCACCGTTGTTTCGTCCCGGGATTCGGATAAAAGCCGAATACCTTCTGAGCAATATTTTGAGGAAGTCCTCGAAGGCGCTCGCATAATAGAGACGCAGTGCTCGAAGGATGCTATGTTATGATAGCATATGTAATCATGAAACAGTGTTTTGATAAATTTTAGGGGCATATTTTTAGACTTGTGCCTTCAACTATTAGGAACACCTCCTGTGCGGCCGTTTAAATATATAAATTCTGAAAGATTGCAGTCGTTGGCTTCAGCCCCCACGCACATAGTGCGGGGGTGCGCGCAGAAGACGCATTTTCACAGTTAACCCAACGTCTTGGTCCTATAAAGGAGGTGATAGCGCAGCGGGATAGGCAACCGGACTATAATGCTTTAACACTTTCACTTAGCCATAGGAGCTTGACAGTGGGACTCTTTAGGTAGCCCTTTAGTGGCAACTGCGCTTTGCCCGAGTTCGGAGCGCGTACGTGCCTGGCCGGGAAACGGCCCTTCGTCAAAGCGGAGGAATTCGATAAATTCCTATGAGTCATCGAGTGGCGACCAGTCTCGCGCTACATCATGACAGTCGGTTTTCGGCTTTCTCTACTGAGGTGCTCACCCGGCCGAACCGGGGCATAATCGTAGTAGTTCTCCCGGTGCTACCTTAGCCGATAGAGCGGAACGTAAGGTAGCCGAACTCAGGAGCCGGGCAACCCAACATATGACCAAAATCATGATTCGGAGCTGATGCATATAGTGCCAAAACTCGCGACGCCGAACACTCCCTAAGGTGTTCGGTCTTTGTGAGTGCGTGTAAAACAACACCCTTAAACAAAAGGGAAAAAGCCCTTAGTGTCTAGGTACGAGCAAGAATTCTGGTGTGGCCACATGCCAAAACGCCAGCCTCCTCCTTGGTTATATCATAAAAGAAAAAACCAGTGGATGTATAGCAGCAAGAGACAGTAAAAAAGGTTTACGCAGGGTCTTAATCTAAAAAGAATCCTTTAGGACGGGTCCCTACTGCACGTATGCGCCTGTGTCTCTGCTGTGCCGTGTCCTTGACGGGCGCCGCACGACGTTCATCTGTAAAAGAGAAGAACTAATTTGAAAAATGGGTCGTGCGGAAAAAAGGATAATAAACAAGATATAAAGTAAAGAATATATAAGGTTGAGTTTTATTGTCTCTGCGTACAACCCCTGGTATGGGGGTATGTGGCGTACTAAGCCTGCATTGATGATGGACTTGTGCCGAACTCGTTGAGTCCGGGTCCGTGGCCTTTGATGACTTATATAAAAAAAAGTCCTTTGGCTAGCGAGGCCACTTGTTTGTGCGACTGTTTAAGCGGCCGCGCAATCCTCCGTTTGGAGGAGGCGTATTTTAGTGCGCTCCCTTTAAAGAGATGATGCCCCGAGGACCGGGCATCTTAAGCGTGAGAGATGCGTAATGCGATATTGCGTTAAAGCGAGCGAAAGCTCCGCGTCCCATTAGTGCTTGATAGCGACTTGAAAACGGGACTACATGGAAGGTCAGCTTTTCGCGACGAAAGTTATTGGGAGAGCCAAATATGACCACAAGCCGGAGAAAACCCATACAATGGGTGTCCGGGCCTGGTGCTACCCCTTGAAAGGAGGTTTTGCTGTGGCGGATTCTTGCTGGGTTTATGCCCATGTGGTGGATTGTATCCTGATATATCAGGTTTAGTCTGCTGCCGCCGTCCATGAGGACATTGGTAAACTGGAATCCATCGATTATTGGATCCAGTATTAGGGCAGTCCGGCCTGTGCTTTTGATATTTCTAGAATAATCTAGCTGATCAAAAATGATTGGCTTTAGTGACCAGTGGCGGGACTCCTGAGGGGAAAATTTGATTGTGCGTACCTTTATGGGTGTCATACGTTTTGTTACGTGAAGTAAGTTCACTGTTTTGACTTCTTGCGGGAAGTTCTTTTGTTTCCTAGTATTCTGCCTTTGGGGTTCGTCCTCTTCTTCACTTGGTGTATCGAGCCCCTTGTGTTCGGCGTTAAGCTGTCCGGATTGTTTAAAAACCCAACAATCTCTGTGGGTGTGATTGGCAGGCTTCCCAGGAGTACTGTGTATCTGACATATTCTGCCCAGTATTCTATTTAAGCTGGACGGATCATCCCTATTATCCTGAGGGGGTGGTTTTGTTTGATTTTGCCGCGAGCTTTTGAATCCGGCATTGACTGCCGTGCTCTTCGGACTTTTTCCTTTGATTCTGCGACGATCCTTATTTCGTCGCGGTTTTCCGTTTCCATCCCTGATTTCTGATGTACTTGGGTCGCTGGGGCTGCATCGTGCCAACCAGCTGTCCTCTCCTGCGCAAAAGCGGGTCATGAGGCTTGTGAGTGCGGCCATTGTTCTTGGCTTTTCCTGGCCGAGGTGTCTGGCGAGCCATTCGTCTCGGGCATTATGCCTGAAAGCTGCTAGGGCTTCGGCGTCCGGACAATCCATTATCTGATTCTTTTTAGTGAGGAATCTGTTCCAGAACTGCCGCGCTGATTCTCCGAGCTGTTGAGTTATGTGACTGAGATCGTCTGTGTCCGGAGGGCGGACATAGGTCCCTCGAAAATTTGCTCGGAAAGCATCCTCGAGCTCTTTCCAACTTCCAATTGTGTTTTCGGGAAGGCTTTTAAGCCAGTGCCAGGCTGGCCCTTTAAGCTTTAGGGGTAAATATTTGATGGCGTGGAGATCATCTCCTCTAGCCATATGTATGTGGAGGATATAATCCTCGATCCAGACTCCAGGGTCTGTAGTTCCATCGTACGCCTCTATGTTGGCAGGTTTGAATCCTTCTGGAAATTCATATTCCAGGACCTCATCGGTGAAACATAGGGGGTGTGCGGCGCCCCTGTATTTGGGTGTGCCGGATTCTGATGATGGCTTTTTTGCATTGCTTGTGAGAGCTTGCTTTCTTGGCCCGTAAATGGACCTGGTTGGGCCATGATGCGAGTCTCTAATTGGGTCGCATGCCGCATTGAGTGCGGCGCCGCTTGCCGTTTTATGGTGGCCGTGGGGTCATCTATCCGACCGTATGGCTTTTTTATTTTCTGAATGCGAGGGCTCTAGGGCCTCTTGGTCGAATTCGGGCAGTAGTTTTCTCTTCGAATAGCTTTTAGTGTGGCGGCAGCCGCCGTATTTGTCTGCGGTCTTGATTACCTTGCTCCATCTTATTCTGAGTGCGTCTTCCGCCGTCTTTAGCTTTTGCTTCTGCTTTTTCAGGCTGCGTGCTGTAGCAACGAGCCTTTCGTGGAGATTCTTCTGCTCCGTGGTTTTATTCGGCGTGAGATCGTCCGGAGTTCTGTTATGGCCGGGGGAGGGCTGTCTGTCCTATCCATCCGTGTTGCCCTATTCGGACGGCTGCTCTGAGGCATGCTCGTCGTCTACCGGCTCATCCTGCTCTACGGCTGGGTCTTGATCGAGGCGGGGCTTGGCTTGGCGTCTACGTCGCTGCTTTGACTGCTTTTCGGAGGGTTTATCCCTTTTTCCGCCCCCTTTTTCCTCATTGTCGTTTCCTTTAGGGGTATCCACCATGAATACATCGTTAGGTGGGGTGGTGATCCAGCGCCTTATAGGTGCTGGTTCCTGTTCGTCTCCGTCTTTGTCGTCCATACCGTTGAAGTCTTCGGATCCGAAGTCAAGCATGTCGGTTAAATCGTCGACAGTGGCTATTAAGTGGGTGGTGGGTGGGCTTTGAATTTCTTCGTCGTCCGAATCCCAACCTCGCAGACCATAGTCCGGCCTGGGCTCTCCTGATAAAGAGTGAGACTTGAGAGAATTCAGGATATCACCAAAAGGTGAGCACTGAAAGATGTCCGCGGCGGTGAACTCCATTACAGGCACCCAATCAGATTCGATCGGCGGGGGCACGGAAGGCCCGGAGTTCGGAGAAGAGTCCGGCTCCTTGGAGTTCTGGGCCGCGCGGAGTACGGGGCTGGCGTTCGGCTCGATCGCCTTTGAGATCGCAGCCCCCGAGGTGACGTCCAACCGTTCATCCTCAGAGAACGCAACGGGCTCCGAGTCAAGGATCGGGGCCGGAGCGTGTGCGGCCTCCAGGGTTCTATTCGGAGGCAGAGCTATATCATGCCCCTCGAAATAGTGCAGCGCGCTTGGCTGTGGCTCGAACCCGTCGAAGATCAAGTCTCCGCGGATATCATGCCGTGTTGTTTAAGCTTCCAAACCTGACTTGATGGCCAGGGGCGTAGCTTTCGATCTACTCCAGATGACCAAGCGAATTGGCCTGCAGAGCGAAGCTGCCAAAGACGAAGATTTGTCCGGGGAGGAAAGTCTCACCCTGGACCTCATCGTTGTTGATGATCAAAGGAGCCATCGGGCCTAGAAGCGACGACACAGAGGAACTCTCAATGAAAGCACCAATGTCGGTGTCAAAACCGGCGGATCTCGGGTAGGGGGTCCCGAACTGTGCGTCAAGGTCGGATGGTAACAGGAGACAAGTGACACTTTATTTTACCCAGGTTCGGGCCCTCTCGGTGGAGGTAAAACCCTACTCCTGCTAGATTAATATTGATGATATGGGTAGTACAAGATTGGATCTACCACTAGATCAAGGAGGCTAAACCCTAGAAGCTAGCCTATGGTATGATTGTGTATGATGATGGTTGTCCTACGGACTACAACCCTCCGGTTTATATAGACACCGAATAGGGTTAGGGTTACACAGAGTCGGTTACAATGGTAGGAGATCTCGAATATCCGCACGCCTAGCATGCCTAACACGCCAAGAAAAGATCCTTCCGGACACGGGACGAAGTCTTCAATCTTGTATCTTCATAGTCCTGGAGCCCGGCTGAAGGTATAGTCCGGCTATCCGAACACCCCCTAATCCAGGACTCCCTCATATAGTAAGGCCGAAGATGAGCGATATTCCATGGCCGGTGGGTCTCCTCCTCCAATTTATGTGAGTCTTTGCGCTCTCGAACATCTATAAGGTAGTATGACCCGGTATGCAGATTCTTGCTGACCATGAAGGGTCCTTCCCAAGGTGGGGATAACTTGTGCATATCCGTCTGATCCTGGATGAGTCGGAGCACAAGATCGACTTCTTGAAACGTTATGGTTCTAACCCGGCGGTTGTGATAACGCCGCAGATCTTGCGTATAAATCGCCGAACGGGCTGCTGCAATGTCTCGCTCCTCATCTAACAGGTCAAGTGCTTCCTGTCGTGCCTTCCCATTGTCAGCTTCGACATACGCCGCCACACGAGGCGAATCATGACAGATGTCGCTAGGGAGAACCGCGTCCGCTCCATAAACCATGAAAAAAGGAGTGTAACATGTGGATCTGTTGGGCGTGGTATTGATGCTCCATAGCACGGAAGGTAATTCCTCCACCCAACAACCCGGCGTCCGCTGCAAAGGAACCATAAGTCGGGGCTTGATACCTCTCAAGATGTCTTGATTGGCTCTCTCCGCTTGACCATTAGACTGGGGGTGATCCACTGATGATACGTCAAGCCGAATGTGCTCACGTTAACAGAACTCCTTCATAGCAGCTTTGGAGAGATTAGCACTATTATCGGTTATGATGCTGTGTGGAAAGCCAAACTGGAAAACCACCTTCTTGATGAATTGAAACGCCGTAGCTGCATCACATTTACTCACTGGCTCTGCCTCCACCCACTTTGTGAATTTATCAACTGCCACCAACAGGTGGGTCTTCTTATCTTTGGATTGCTTCAAGGGCTCAACCATATCCAGCCCCCAGGTCGCAAACGGCCAAGTGATTGGAATCATCCTCAACTCTTGAGCCGGTGCATGAGCGCGTCGTGAGAATTTTTGACACCCATCACACCTTTTGACCAATTCCTCAGCATAAGCATGAGCCGTCAGCCAATGGAAACCATGACGAAATGCCTTGGCCACCAGAGATTTTGAACCGGCATGATGACCACAATCTCCTTCGTGGATCTCACGCAAAATTTCATGGCCTTCCTCAGGAGATGCACAACGCTGAAACGCCCCTGTCACAGTGTAGTGATGTAACTCTCCATTGATAATAGTCATAGACTTGGACCGCCAGATTATTTGCTTGGCCGAAGTTTCATCCTCTGGTAACTCGCCCCAGTTCATATACGCCAAATATGGAACCGTCCAATCCGGGGTAACATGAAGAGCCGCTACCAGTTGAGCCTCCGGGTCAGGAATAGCCAAATCCTCCTCTGTCTAAAGTTTGACGGATGGATTATGCAGCACGTCTAAAAAGACATTGGGTGGGACCGGTTTACGCTGGGAACCCAAACGGCTTAAGGCGTCCGCCGCTTCATTCTTCCGCCGGTCCACATGATCGACTTGATAACCTTTGAAGTGACCCGCAACAAGATCCACCTCTCGACGATATGCCGCCATGAGCGGGTCCTTGGAATCCCAAGTATCAGACGCTTGTTGAGCCACTAAGTCTGAATCACCGAAGCACTTAACCCGACTTAAATTCATCTCCTTAGCCATCCGAAGACCGTGGAGTAAGGCCTCATATTCTGTTGCATTGTTAGTATAAGTGAACATTAAACGGAGAACATAACAAAACTTGTCACCTCGTGGGGAAGTTAATACGACTCCGGCCCCCGAGCCCTCCAACTTCCTGGACCCATCAAAATGAATAGTCCAATAAGTATGATTCGGCTTCTCTTCTGGCGACTGTAGCTCCGTCCAATCATTAATGAAATCCACAAGTGCCTGAGACTTGATTGCTATCCGGGGTGTATATTTGAGCCCGTGAGGCCCAAGCTCAATAGCCCACTTGGCAATCCAGCCAGTTGCTTCCCTGTTCTGAATTATATCCCCCAAAAGAGCAGAACTGACCACAGTTATGGGATGAGCCTGGAAATATTGCTTAAGCTTCCGGCTTGCCATGAAAACTCCGTACACCAGTTTCTGCCAATGCGGGTATCGCTGCTTGGACTCAATAAGTACTTCACTGATGTAATAAACCGGCCGTTGAATCGGATATTCCTTTCCGGCCTCCTTGCGTTCTGCCACAATAGCCACACTGACAGCCCGGGCATTAGCAGCCACATATAATAACAAGGGCTCCTTATCAATAGGAGCAGCAAGGATAGGCGGTTCAGCTAGCTGCCGCTTTAAATCCTCAAACGCTTCATTGGTGGCGTCAATCCAAAGGAAGTTATATGTCTTCTTCAGCATCTGATATAAAGGGATGGCCTTCTCTCCAAGGCGACTGATAAACCGGCTCAAGGCAGCAATCCGGCCTGCCAGTCGTTGGACATCATTGATGCATTTCTGTTTAACCAAAGAAGTTATAGCTTTGATCTTCTCCGGATTGGCTTCAATCCCCCTGTTAGACACCAGAAAGCTCAAGAGCTTGCCTGCCGGTACACCAAAGACACATTTGGCCGGATTAAGCATCATTTTATAAACCCGGAGATTGTCAAACGTCCCCTTCAAGTCATCAATCAATGTCTCCTCCGTTCTGGGTTTGACCACAATATTTTCCACATAGGCATGAACATTGTGGCCGATCTGGTCATGAAGACAATTTTGCACACAACGCTGATAATTCGCCTGGGCACTTTTGAGCCCAAAAGGCATAGAAACATAGCAGAAGGCTCCAACGGGAGTTATGAAAGCTGTTTTCTCCTGGTCCTTAACTGCCATTTTGATCTGATTGTAACCAGAGTAAGCATCTAGAGAACTAAAACGCTCGCAACCTACTGTATGATCAATGATTTGATCAATACGAGGGAGGGCAAAAGGATCTGCTAGGCAAGCCTTGTTCAAATCTGTGTTATCCACACACATCCGCCAAGTGCCGTTCTTCTTAAGCACCAGCACCGGATTAGCCAACCATTCAGGGTGAAATACTTCAACGATAAACCCAGCTGCCCAAAGCCTGGCTACCTCCTCACCAATTGCCTTGCGTCTTTCTTCATTGGACCGGCGAAGAAATTGCTTGACCGGTTTATACTTGGGATCAACATAAAAGTGTGCTCAGCGAGTTCTCTCGGTACACCTGGCATGTCAGAAGGCTTCCATGCAAAGATATCCCGATTGGCATGGATGAACTCGATGAGCGCGCCTTTCTATTTCAGATCCAAGTTAGCGATGCTGCTGAACTGTTTGGATGAATTGCCTGGAACAAAATCAACCAACTTAGTCTCATCAGCCGATTTGAACTTCAAGGCCGGATCATGCTCCGTAGTTGGCTTTTTCAAAGAAGTCATATCCGCCGGATCAACATTGTCTTTGTAGAACTTCAACTCCTCTGTTGTACAAACCGACTCAGCATATGCCGCATCACCTTCCTCACATTCCAAGGCGATCTTTCGGCTTCCATGAATCGTGTTAGTGCCCTTGTGACCCGGCATCTTGAGTTGCAGATATACATAACAGGGTCTTGCCATGAACTTAGCATAAGCCGTCCGCCCAAAAAAGGCATGATATGGGCTCTTAATTTTTACTACTTCAAATGTCAGTGTCTCTGATCTTGAGTCATGCTCATCTCCAAAAGCCACCTCCAAGGCTCTCTTGCCAATAGGATATGCTGATTTGCCAGGCACTACACCCTGGAAGACCATGTTGGACGGTTTAAGATTTTTATCTGTTAACCCATGCGACGGAAAGTTTCATAATAGAGGATATTAATACTACTCTTCCCATCCATGAGTACCTTGGTGAACTTATAACCTCCAACCTGAGGTGCCACCACCAATGCCAGATGACTCGGATGATCAACCCGGGGTGGATGATCCTCTCTACTCCACATGATCGGCTGCTAAGACCAACGCAAGTAACGGGGCACCGCCAGTTCAACAGAATTTACTGCCCTTTTATGAAGCTTCTGATCACGCTTGCATAAACTAGTGGTTAAGTCATGATACTGCCCACTATTCAACTGCTTTGGGTATCTCTGGTAACCCGACTGTTGTTGTTGCTGCTGATTGCCCTGATGATTATAACTACCCTGGTTGCCCTGATTGCCTTGATTACCATGTCCGCTCTGACTGCCGTGGAAACCTGAACCGGAACTGCCTCCACCGTAACCTGGCCCATGAGACCCAGGGCCTAAACCGCCGCCTGGTCCGTGATCATACTGAAAAAATTCGGATTTTTTGAACTCCTGCATGATATAACAATCTTTCCAAAGGTGTGTGGAAGGTTGGTCCTTCGTCCCGTGCTTTGGGCATGGCTAGTTTAACAGATAAGACAGGCGCTCCGGATTGGGACTTGGTCCTCCACTACGCTGGGGCGGCTTTCCCTTATGCCGCTGGCCCTTGTCCTACGTGTTGGTATTAGCCACAAAATCTGAGCTGTTATCCACTTTACGCTTACCACTGTTTCCATAACCAGCCAGATTATGCTCTAGCTCCTTGGTGTTGTCGCTCTTCTTTCCCTTCCCTGTCTTGTCATCGTCAGACTCGGGGTCCTTGGTACTATCAGAGCCCACATATTTTACCAGAGCTGCCATAAGTGTTCCCATGTCATTAGAATCACGCTTTAGCCGTCCCAAGTTCAACTTCAGAGGTGCAAACCGGCAATTGCCCTCCAAAGTCAAAATTGTTGTATCAGCATTGATGCGGTCCGACGAATGCAAAATCTCTGAAACCCGGCGCACCCAACGGGTTGTTGATTCTCCTTCCTCCTGGACACAGGCAGCTAAGTCCACGATCGACATGGGTTGTTTACATGTATCCTTGAAATTCTGGATAGACCGGGCCCTTAACTGGGCCCATGACCAAATGGAGTTAGTTGGTAAGTTCTTCAGCCAAGTGCGAGCTGTCCCCTCCAGCATCATGGTGAAGTATTTGGCACACGCCGCATCATCCACATCCAGCATCTCCATTGCTATCTCATAGCTTTCCACCCACGACTCGGGGGATAAATCGGCAGTGTAATTCGGCACCTTACGTGGGCCCTTGAAGTGCTTGGGCAGGCGCACGTTATGCAGCGCCGGGACGAGACACGGCACTCCCAAAGAGCTGGACGTAACCCGTGGTTCCACCGACGTAGTTGGACGAACCGGAGTAAGTTGGCGGGCCTCATGTTGTGCTGCTAACTCAGCCTCTCGGCGTGCCCTAGCACGATCCACCATATCCTGAGCATCACCACCGCCGCCCGCCGGTTTATGGCCACGAGGCGCATTACGGTTTCGCGCACTGCTTGATACGGCCGGTTCATCGATGTGCCTGCTATAACTCTGGCTTGGATGGGGAGTAGAATGAATCACATCGCGACTATATGAATAAGCCTGCTGCTGAGTCAAAGCTGTCTGGAGGAGCTCCCTAGCCCATCGCGTCTCGATCACTACTGGGGACTCGCCTTCAATTGGGAGAGCCGCCAGTCGTGAAGCAGCAGCGACAATGTTATCCATTGGGTTAGAGTAGTGACCTAGTGGAATTGGGACGTGCTGTGACGGGATGTTGTTCTGACGAGGCGGCTCTGTTTGACGCGCTGAACCGACACTCCCGTTTCAGGTGCCTATGACCGGTTTATCACTGGCGGATTATTGGTCCCTACTCCAGGGGTATTGAAGAGGTTCCTGGCCTCGTAAACTGGTGGTAGGTGAGACCTGTACCTTCTCCTCATGACATCGTTTGACGCGCTCTGATCCAGCAGAAGGCGGTAAGCCTGTGCATCCAACTCAACCCGTTCCGTAGCCATCCTGGTATCCCCGGCTGCCAGATCGGACATGGCCTGGGTTATCTTATCTTTCACCTTCACGATTTCCGCATTACGCTCATCTTGATTCGCCGGGTTGACCTCTGCCATCTGCGCTGCCAAAGCATCAAACAAATCAAATAAAACCTGAGTCGGCGGTCGCACGGGGCCTCCTGCTCCGGCCACTGTCACTGCTACTGATCCGGAAATCATTGCCACCGCGGTCGAAGAGTGGAGCACTGGTTGTGTACCGGCCATGAAGATTGCAACCCAGTTTGGCTGATGCAAGGGGTCCGGAATACTATCGCCATCGGAACAACCCCCAATCTGGCCATTTTGCAGCTGGTACAATGACTCGGTCTCTCTGGTTGATGACTCGTCACGGGAATAAACGACGGTTTCACCACTAGATTCCGATCTATCCTCAGATTCCACTCCGTGGATGACTCCCACGAAGGCACGCTTCATGGCAGGCTTAAACCGGGCAGATCTCGCACGCTGAGCCGTCTCGAGAATGTCGGTGCAGATGTGTGGCTCAGGGCCCGGTTCGCCGGTCTTGACAATGAAAACGTGGATGCCGCTGAAGGGGACCCGATACACGTACTCGATTCAGCCGTCCTTGGGCCACAGCCTACGTCGTCGATGTAGAGCTTGCCGCGACGACTCTTGGTCATCCGGCCAACAGCATACCTGTGACGCCCGGATAGTTATGCTACAGTAACCCTTCGCTAATGATGTCACATCACCATGATTACTGTTGTTAATCTTGGGATGATACAACTCCCATTCAAATTTCAAATTTAAAATCAAGCCAAACAATTAAAGTTTTCAAAAGTCAAAACTAAAATGTTCTTGATATGACAAATAAACTACCTCCGCCGGCCACTACCACGCACGAGCGCTCGCGCCTCCCCTGCGGCCTCGTTCCGCTGCACCCTCTATGGGCCAGCGCCCGTTCAGGTACGAATGCGCCCGCCCTATTTCACTAGTGCCCGATCCGCTAGGCCCCCACCACAGAATGTTTTTGTTAAAAAAAGAATTTGAAATAATAATAAATAAACAAATAAAAATGAATATTAATTAATTAAGTAAGTAACTAATTAACTTAATTAATCCTGTTTAGATTAACCTAACACTAGCTAAACTAATTAAACATGTTTAGTTAGTCTTGGACTATGGCAGTGAGACCCGCCTGTCAATATGACTAAGTCAACTGACTGGTTGACTGATGACATCACCCTGACATCATGCTGACGTCATAATTGCATTTTCTAATTAAGTTAATTCTACTAATTCTAAAAACGAATTAAATTTTTAAAAATTAATATAAAATAATCCGTAGCTCGGATGAAAATACTTTGTACATGAAAGTTGCTCAGAATGACAAGACGAATCCAAATACGCAGTCCGTTCGGCTGCCACACATTCCTACCATAGCGAACACACAACTTTCCCCCTCCGTTTCATCTGCCCGAAAACGTGAAACACCGAGGATACCTTCCCGGATGTTCCCCCTTCACCGGTATCACCTACTACTGCATTAGGTCACCTCTAGCACCACATATTGCTATGTTACACTTTGTGATGCTTTGATTTCTCTGTTATTTATTGCGTCCCCCCCCCCTCGTTACTTCTTTCCGGTAGACCCCGAGGCTGCAGGTGACCCCCAGTTCGACTACCGTGTTGACGACCCCACCTTCTCGGTTGAGCTTCCAGGCAATCCCCCCTTTGATCACCAGATATTGCCTATTCCTTCTCTATACTACTTGCATTAGAGTAGTGTACCATGTTACTGCTTTTGGTTAATCCTATTCTACTGCATAGCCTGTCATTGTTGCTACAGTTGTTACCCTTGCCTCCTATCCTAATGCTTAGTATAGGATGCTAGTGTTCCATTAGTGGCCCTACACTCTTGTCCGTCTGCCATACTATACTACTGGGCCGTGATCACTCGGGAGGTGATGACGGGCATATGCTATATACTTTATACTGATACATTACTTATGACACTATTCGGAGATGGGGGCTGAAGGGGCAGCTGGCTCCATCCCGGTAGAGGTGGGCCTGGGTTCCCAATGGCCCCCGACTGTTACTTTGTGGCGGAGTGACAGGGCAGGTTGAGACCACCTAGGAGAGAGGTGGGCCTGGCCTAGTCAGCGTTCGCGGATACTTAACACGCTTAACGAGATCTTGGTATTTGATCTGAGTCTGTCCACAGGTCTATACGCACTAACCAACTACGCGGGAAAGATATGGGCACTCAACGTCGTGGTACTAGCCGAAGCCTTCGTGACGTCAGCGACTGAGTGGCGCGCGCCGGGTTGGACCGTGTAACGCTACTTCCTTTGAAATGGAGGTTGCTAGGTCTGCTCTCCGGCCGCGTACGCAACGTGCAGGTGTGGAATGGGTGATGGGCCCAGACCCCTGCGTGCATAGGATTTAGACAGACGTCCTGACCTCTCTGTTGTGCCTAGGTGGGGCTGCGACGTGTTGATCTTCTGAGGTCGGGCATGACCCAGGAAAGTGTGTCCGGCCAAATGGGATCGAGCGTGTTGGGAAATGTGGTGCACCCCTACAGGGAAGTTTATCTATTCGAATAGCCGTGATCTTCAGTAACAGGACGACTTGGAGTTGTACCTTGACCTTATGACAACTAGAATCAGATACTTAATAAAACACACCCTTCCAAGTGCTAGATACAACCCGGTGATCACTCTCTAACAGGGCGACGAGGAGGGTATCATCGGGTAGGATTATGCTATGCGATGCTAGTTGGAGGACTTCAGTCTACTCTCTTCTACATGCTGCAAGACGGAGACTGCCAGAAGCGTAGTCTTCGACAGGATTAGTTACCCCCCCTCTTATTCTGGCCTTCTGCAGTTTAGTCCACTAATATGGCCCTTTACACATATACCCATGCATATGTAGTGTAGCTCCTTGCTTGCGAGTACTTTGGATGAGTTCTCATGGTTGCCTTGTTCCCCCTTTTCCCATTTTCTTTACCCGATTGCTGCGACCAGACCATGGATTCCAGGAGCCAGACGCCACCGTTGACAATGACTCCTACTACACCGGAGGTTCCTACTACTACGTGTAGCCCGCTGACGACGACCAGGAGTAGTTAGGAGGAGCCCAGGCAGGAGGCCTGCGCCTCTTTCGATCTGTATCCCAGTTTGTGCTAGCCTTCTTAAGGCAAACTTGTTTAACTTATGTCTGTCCTCAGATATTGTTGCTTCCGCTGACTCGTCTATGATTGGGCACTTGTATTCGAGCCCTCGAGGCCCCTGGCTTCTATTATGATGCTAGTATGACTTATTTATGTTTTAGAGTTGTGTTGTGATATCTTCCCATGAGTCCCTGATCTTGATCGTACACATTTCGTGCATGATTAGTGTCCGGTCAAATCGGGGGTGTCACAGTATCGCTTAAGTCCTTCGAAGCTGTCTTCTAAGAACTCGAAACCATCGTGCGATAGCCCCACGGTGGGCGCCAACTGTCGTGGTTTTGTCACGACAGATGTCCTAGAGCAAGGACTTAGTCGTGGAGCCATCGCAATGGGTTAACTTAAAGGGGTTAAAGTGGACAAGGACGGGGAGAGTTTATACTGGTTCGGTCCCTTGCGGTGAAGGTAAAAGCCTACGATCCAGTTATTGTGGGATTGCTTGGGTTTCGATGACCAGGCAGCGAATACGCTATGCCTGAGTCTCGAGCTGTTGTTTCTTTTCCTTAAACCGCCGCCGGGTCGTCCCCTTATATACATGGGTTAACGCCGTCGGTTTACATGGTTCCGAGGCCGGCTCATAAATGTGTCCTGCCCGGTCTCTACTATTATTGCCTTACAATACAAGCTTAAATATCAATGTCTGTTTATGACTACAGGCCTTAATCCACCTTTTGGCCATGGGCCTTCATAAAGTGCCATCATCTCTATCTTCATGGGCTTCAAGTGTAATAACTCTTCATAGGGATAACCCGGCCTTTCCTGGCCGGTTTACACCCAATAGTAATATCCCCAACAGTATACCATGCTTGATCCGAATCATATGGCCCGGGTAGGACCTCTAGGGACAGATGGAAAAGAAATTGCCGTTAATTTGGTATATGACCAAGTCGAAGTAGCCGCCAAATATTCCCAATAGGATTGTAAGTTAGACAGCTTGTAAGACGGTATAGAGGAGGAAATTTTTGAGTCCAAGTGACTATGTACTTTCCTTGACATATTTGTCCCTAGCCGAATTTTAAAATGATTGTGATGGCAGACCTTTTTGCTTCGACCTCTGGACCCAAAGGTGCGGAGTGTTTCTGAATACCTGAGCGGTAAAAATAGACCGGGGTATGCATGGAAACTAGGCGTAGGGGTCATAGTGGCTTGAACAGACAAGTTGTATCAGACTAGCTATGTTATATTACATTGTGATTGTAAGATACATCTTCCAGAGAGAATAGTTCCATTAAGGGTTCCTTTCCCTGGGTGTACCTGTGTTAATGTGCATGTCCAAACTGTGATTGAAAAAATCGCAGTATATGTAACATCCGGGGGTTCACAATGGGGTGAATGAAAGAACATCTTTAGTCCGCCGACCGAATATTCCCTTAAGAACGCTAGCTTTCGGCTTCACCTAGTCTGTGGTACACATCTGGATGACCCGGCAGTAACAATCACAGAGGTGCTCCTTTTATGCCCTAGCCGAAATAACGGGAACGTAGGGCATAAGCATAGGAGCCAGGCAACCCAGCTTGGCCAAAACTTAAGTCATATCGATGCATATAATGGCGAAGAAAAGGTACATAAGGGGAAAACACGCATATGTGATGAGCTTGATGCTCGAAAAATAACAATAATAAGCTTCTATCCATGAAGCCCCCAGGTATAATGGACGTACATATTTGAGGATGTGTATGTCACAGGTGCACATTTAGCCGCGCAAAAAGCTTTAATGCTAGAAAGGAAAAAGCCAAAAGAGAGGAAAAAGTAATGGAAAAATAGGGAGAAGGAGACGAACAAAGAGTTCGGCGCTAGGCATAGAATCTTCGGAGTCTGGACGCGTTCCAGGAGTTCAGCTCTAGGCGATTGTCTCATGCATCACGCAGGCGGTATGCTCCTTCCAGTGAGAACTTCGTAAATGATGAAGGGGCCCTCCCACTTGGGCTTGAGTTTGTCCTTTTTCTTCTCCGGCAAGCGTAGAACGAGTTCGCCAACATTATAAGTCTTGGCCCGTACTTCTCTGCTTTGATATCTGTGAGCCTGTTGTTGATAAAATGCGGAACGGGCTTTTGCAACATCGTCCTCCTCCTCCAGGGCATCTAGGCTGCCCTGCCGATCAAGCTCGGCCTCTCTCTCTTCGTACATGCGCACTCGAGGTGAGTCATGAATAATTCGCAGGGTAACACAGCCTCCGCGCCGTACACCATGAAGTAAGGTGTATTTCCAGTAGTGCGGTTGGGCGTGGTCCGCAGCCCCCAGAGTACGGAGCGAGCTCCTCAACCCAGTGCTTGTCTGATTCTTTAAAAGACGGCACTAGTCTTGGTTTAATGCCGCTCATAATAAGACCATTGACCCGTTCAACTTGACTGTTTGCTTGCGGGTGATAGACAGAGGTGTAATCGAGCTTAATGCCCAGATTAGCACACCAGGTTTTCACCTCATCGGATGTGAAACTTGAGCAGTTATCGGTGATGATGTTGTGTGGGGCACAATAATGGTGCACAACACCGGATATGAATTCTATCACTGGCCCGGCTTCCGCCGTTTTAACTGGTTTGGCCTCTATCCACTTACTGAATTTATCCACCATGACCAGCAGATACTTTTTCTTATGGCTTCCTCCTTTAAGGGGTCCGACCATATCAAGCCCCCAGACTGCGAAAAGCCAAGTGATGGGGATTGTTTGTAGAGCAGTGGGTGGCATATGGCTTTGGTTGGCGAAAAGCTGGCATCTGACGCAACCTTGGACAAGGTCCTGTGCATTTGCTCGGGCCGTCGGCCAATAGAAACTTGTACAGAAGGCCTTGCTTGAAAGGGCCCGAGCCGCGGCGTCGTGACCGCCGAGACTGGCATGAATTTTAGCCAAGAGTTGTCACCCCTCTTCCTCGGAGATACATCTTGGAAGTACTCCGGTAGCGCTTTTCTTGTAGAGTTCTCCGTCCTGAACCTTGTAGGCTTTCGAGCGCGGGACGATGCAGCGAGCCTCATTCTGATCCTTAGGGAGTTCTCGCCTATTAAGGTAGGCCAAGAAGGGTTCGATCCATGGGGATATGACTGCCATGATGAGATGGGCCGACGGTATTATTTTGGTGGCTGTGCCCCCGATGATATCGGTGTGTTCGGAATCTAGGGCTATAGTCGGATCTGGATTGGTGTTGCCGCTCTCCCCTTGCCACACCATGGACGGCTTAAAAATCCTTTCCAGAAAGATGTTAGGTGGGACGGGGTCGCGGTTGGCGCCGATGCGAGACGTCCGCCGCTTGATTACTTTCTCGAGCCACATGATGAAACTCGAGCCCCTCGAACCGAGCCGAAATTTTGAGAATGATGTTATGGTAGGCCGCCATTTTCAGATCTTTGGAAACAAAATCTCCATTTATTTGAGATATTGCGAGGTTTGAGTCCCCGCGCACTTCCAGGCATTGTATGCCCATGGAGACAGCCATCCGAAGACCATGCAACAAGGCTTCATATTCGGCTGCATTGTTGGAGTCTGTCTATAATATTTGGAGTATGTAGTGAACTACGTCTCCGGTGGGGGACGTTAAGACAACGCCCGCCCCTAACCCCGCCAACATTTTGGAACCATCGAAGTACATAACCTAGTTGGAATATGTGACGTACTCTTTAGGGAGTTCGGCCTCCGTGCATTCGGCGACGAAGTCAGATAGTGCTTGGGATTTAATGGCTCAGCGCGGTTTGTATGTTATGTCGAATGGAAGGAGCTCAATGGCCCACTTAGCAATCCAGCTCGTGGCATCACAATTGTTTATTATGTCGTTGAGTGGTACCTCGGAAGCCACCGTAATCGAGCACTCTTGAAAGTAGTGTCACAGCTTTCGGGATGCCATGAAGACCGCGTATGCTATCTTTGGTAATGAGGGTATCGGGATTTGCATGGTGTGAGGACAGTGGATATGTAGTATACCGGTTTCTGGAGCGGGAACTTGTGTCCGTCCTGCTCTCTCTCAATGACGAGCACGTCGCTCACCACTTGGTGTGTTGCCGATATGTATAATAGCATGGGTTTGCCGACGTTTGGCACGGCCAGGATTGGGTTGCTCGCTAAAAGGGCCTTTATTTCCTCCAGTCTGGCAGTTGCTGCATCCGTCCACTCGAAGTGGTCGGTGCGTCGGAGAACGCGATAAAGTGGCAATGCTTTTTCTTCCAATCTGGAGATAAAGCGGCTTAAGGTTACCACACATCCCGCGAGTTTTTGGACCTGTTTAAGGTCTGTTGGCGTAGCCAATTGTGACAAAGATCGGATTTTGGCTTGATTTTCCTCAATTCCTCTATTGGAAACGATGAATCCCAGCAGTTTTCCAGCGGGGACGCCGAAAACACACTTTTCCAGATTGAGCTTGATGTCATATGTACGGAGGTTGTCGAATGTGAGATGTAGATCGTCTATCAATGACTCGACGTGCTTGATTTTGATTATGATGTCATCCACATATGCTTCAACTGTCTTGCCGATCTGTTTCTCTAGGCATGTTTGAATAATGTGTTGGTAGGTGGCGCTAGCGTTTTTAAGCCCGAAAGGCATAGTGTTGAAGCAGAAAGGCCCATATGGGGTAATGAATGTCGTTGCGGCTTGATCGGACTCGTTCATCTTGATTTGATTGTATCCGGAGTGTGCGTCGAGGAAACACAGTGAGTCGTGTCCTGCGGTTGAATCAATAATATGATCGATGCGAGCGAGGGGGAAGGAATCCTTAGGGCAGCCCTTGTTGAGGTCTTTGAAATCGACGCATAGGCGCCAAGATTTATCCTTCTTTGGTACCATCACCAGGTTTGCTAGCCAGTCCGGGTGTTTTATTTCTGTGATGAATCCGGCCTCGAGTAACTTGGCTAGCTCCTCTTCCATAGCTTGTCGCTTGGGTTCAGAAAAACGCCGCAGTGTTTGCTTGACCGGTTTATATCCCTTTAATATATTGAGGCTGTGTTTGGCCAACCTGCATGGGATTCCTGGCATATCAGAAGGGTGCCATGCGAATATGTCTCTGTTCTCACGCAGGAACTCTCATAGCACGGCGTCGATCGTTGGGTCGAGTCGTGCCCCGATGGATGCTGTCTTCTTGGGGTCCGCCGGGTGGACTTGAAATTTGACTATTTCATCTGCTGGTTTAAAGGATGTGGATTTGGGTCGTTTCTCTAGGATTACATCATCCCTATCCATAGTAGAGCGCAGCGCAGTTAGCTCTTGGGCCGCGAGTATTTCAGACAATGGCTCGAGGGCCAGGGATGCGGTTTTATTTTTGGTGCGGAGTGCTATGTCCGGATTACTGGCAAGAGTGATGACACCGTTGGGCCCGGGCATCTTGAGCTTCATGTACCTGTAATGAGGTATAGCTTGGAAGCGTGTAAATGCATCTCGCCCCAGGGCGTGATATCCGTTGTTGAAATGAGCCACTTGGAAGGTTATCTCTTCGGACCGATAATTCGCCGGTGTGCTGAATACCACGTCGAGCGTGTTTTTTCCCGCGCATCGCGCCTCCCAACTAGGAATGATTCCCTGAAAGGTCGTGCTACTTTGATCGATGCGGCACCTATCAATTTCCATTTTATTGAGCGTATCCTTGTAGATGAGGTTTAATACGCTCCCGCCGTCCATGAGCACTTTGGTGAGCCGAAACCCATCCACAATTGGATTAAGGACCAAGGCGGCTGGTGCCTGGACTGTCCGGAATTTTGGTTCATCACTGGCATTGAAAGTTATGGCCGTGTCGTTCCAAGGGTTTATTGCTGTGACTTGGCAGACTTCGGCGAGGTCGCGGAAAGTCATTTTATGCCGATTGTTTTAAGCGAAAGTCTTGAAGACTGTCAATACACTGGGGTCGTCATCTTCCGGGGGGTGTTGCATTGTTGTATTTTTGGTGAGGATATCCTCGCCGCTCCTGGCCACTTGCCGGAGTATCCAGCTGCTCTAAGGCTATGGGTTTGTATGGTGTCCGACGTTGCATGTATTTTGCATGGCCTATCGAGCCATCCTTCAGAATGGTTCCATGCCCCGTGATGTGCTTAGATTTCTTTACTATTGGATCTGGTGCGCCGCGAGGGTGCATCCATTTTGCCCGAACGAAGTGTTGAGTGGAAACCAGTGGTTTCCAGAGAGCTGCCTCAGCTTTCCAGGCGCTTTCCATTGTGCAGTACTTCTGTACGATGGTTGCCAAGTCAGCCAAGTATAATACGTGACGGCGATTGATGGCGTTGAGGAGTCCTACGTCCGTGCAATTATTGCAGAATGCTGAGATCGCAGCTTCGTCGCGGCAATCTTTAATATTGTATTTTCCAAGGAGGAATCTGGCCCAAAAGTGATGGAATGTTTCCTGAGACTGTTGCCGTAAGTACGTGTGATCGCATCTATCTGGGTGGGTGGGTGGATTTAAATACAAACCCTGACCCAATTTGGAATCCGGAGTTTGAAGAACTTCCAAACTTAATAGCTCGGGCTCAGGGATATTAACTGATTTTTCAAGCCCGTCGCCCGATTCTAGGTTCGGAGGGCGGGCTATGTATTTTCGAAGGAAGGTATCCGACTCTTCGAGCTCGGACATTCGAAGATAGTTCGTCCTTGGTGTAGAGGAAGAGTTGTCGTCTTGCTCCTCAACTACCGCTATCTGGTGGGTGATCGGCGGAGATTTAATTTCTCTCTGGTCAGGTTTAAACCCAATCCAATCGTAGTCTGTAGCGACCACCTGGGAGGCGATGCGATCTAGGAGTTCATTCAAAGACGATAACTCAGTCGGATTCATCTGCTTAGAGTATTCGGAGCTAACACAGAGGTGGTTTTCGATGACCCGAGAAGTCATCGTTGGCTTAACGGTCATAGGGCAGTCATGGTAAAGCTGCCCAGCCGGAGGGTTTGGCCTGAGGTCAGGGCACCTCTGGAGGTGATACTATCCTTGATAACAAGGCGAGCCATCAATCCTATCTTCGACGTCACAGCGGAACACTCAATGAAAGCACCAATGTCGGTGTCAAAACCGGCGGATCTCGGGTAGGGGGTCCTGAACTGTGTGTCTAAGGTTGATGGTAACAGGAGACGGGGGACACGATGTTTACCCAGGTTCGGGCCCTGTCTATCGAGGTAATACCCTACTTCCTGCTTGATTGATCTTGATGAATATGAGTATTACAAGAGTTGATCTACCTCGAGATCGTAATGGCTAAAACCCTAAAGTCTAGCCTGTATGAATATGATTATTCTTGCCACTATGGACTAAGCCCTCCGGTTTATATAGACACCGAAGTGGACTAGGGTTATGCAAAGTCGATTACAGATAAATGAATCTTCATATCCGGGTGCCATGCTTGCCTTCCACGCCAAGCAGAATCCCATCCGGACTCTGGTGAGAGTCTTCGGTCTTGTATCTTCGCAGCCCATTAGTCCAGCCCATGTCCAACAGGCCGGACGCCCAAGGACCCCATAATCAAGGACTCCCTCACCCCTCCACTTGGCCGCCTCCTCCTCTCTTCCACTATGGCCCATTAACCCCCGGGGGGTTACCCCCCGGTACTCTGGTAAATACCCAATACACCTCGAAACCATTCCGGTGTCCGAATATAGTCATCCAATATATCAATATTTATGTCTTGGCCATTTCGAGACTCCTCGTCATGTCTGTGATTGCATCCGGGACTCCGAACTACCTTCGGTATATCAAAAAACATAAACTCATAATATTGATCATCATCGAACATTTAGCGTGCGGACCCTACGGGTTCGAGAACTATGTAGAAATGACCGAGACTCATCTACGGTCAATAACCGATAGCGGAACCTAGATGCTCATATGGTTCCTACATATTCTACTAAGATATTTATCGGTCAAACCAAATAACAACATACGTTGTTCCCTTTGTCATCGGTATGTTACTTGCCCAAGATTCGATCGTCGGTATCATCATACCTAGCTCAATATCGTCACCGGCAAGTCCCTTTACTCGTTCCGTAATGCATCATCCCATAACTAACTCATTAGTCATATTGCTTGCAAGGCTTATAGTGACGTGCATTAACGAGAGTGCCCAGAGATACCTCTCTGACAATCGGAGTGACAAATCCTAAGCTCGATCTATGCCAACTCAACAAACACCATCGGAGACACTTGTAGAGCATCTTTATAATCACCCAGTTATGTTGTGACATTTGATAGCACACTAAGTGTTCCTCCGGTATTGGGGAGTTGCATAGTCTCATAGTCATAGGAACATGTATAAGTCATGAAGAAAGCAATAGCAATAAACTAAGCGATCATAGTGCTAAGCTAACGGATGGGTCAAGTCAATCACATCATTCACTAATGATGTGATCCCGTTCATCAAATGACAACTCATGTCTATGGCTAAGAAACTTAACCATCTTTTGTTAATGGTCTAGTCAAGTAGAGGCATACTAGTGGCACTCTGTTTGTCTATGTATTCACACATGTACTAAGTTTTCGGTTAATACAATTCTAGCATGAATAATAAACATTTATCATGATATAAGGAAATATAAATAACAACTTTATTATTGCCTCTAGGGCATATTTCCTTCAGTCTCCCACTTAGACTAGAGTCAATAATCTAGATTACACAGTAATGATTTTAACACCCATGGAGTCTTGGTGCTGATCATGTTTTGCTCGTGAGAGAGGCTTAGTTAACGGATCTGCAATATTCAGATCTGTATGTATCTTGCAAATCTCTATGTCTCCCTCCTTGCTTGATCATGGATGGAATTGAAGCGTCTCTTGATGTGCTTGGTTCTCTTGTGAAATTTGGATTCCTTTGCCAAGGCAATTGCACCAGTATTGTCACAAAATATTTTCAGCGGATCCGATGCACTAGGTATGACACCTAGATCGAATATGAACTCCTTCATATAGACTCCCTCATTTGTTGCTTCCGAAGCAGCTATGTACTCCGCTTCGCACGTAGATCCCGCCACAATGCTCTGTTTTGAACTGCACCAACATACAACTCCTCTATTTAATATAAATACGTATCCAATTTGTGACTTAGAGTCATCCGGATCTGTGTCAAAGCTTACATCGACGTAACCATTTACGAAGAGCTCTTTGTCACCTCCATAAACGAGAAATACATCCTTAGTCCTTTTAAGGTATTTTAGGATGTTCTTGACTGCTGTCGAGTGATCCACGCCTGGGTTACTTTGGTAACTCCCTGCTAAACTAATAGCAAGGCACACATCAGGTCTGGTACACAGCATTGCATACATGATAGAACCTATGGCTGAAGCATAGGGAATGACTTTTGTTTTCTCTCTATCTTCTGCAGTGGTCGGGCATTGAGTCTGACTCAACTTGACAACTTGTAACACAGGAAAGAACCCTTTCTTTGCTTGATCCATTTTGAACTTCTTCAAAACTTTATCGAGGTGTGTTCTTTGTGAAAGTACAATTAGGTGTCTTGATCTATCTCTATAGATCTGGATGCCCAATATATAAGCTGCTTCACTGAGGTCTTTCATTGAAAAATTCATATTCAAGTATCCTTTTATGCTATTCAGAAACTTAGTATCATTTCCGATCAACAATATGTCATCCACATATAATATCAGAAATGCTACAGAGCTCCCACTCACTTTCTTGTAAATACAGGCTTCTCCAAATGTCTGTATAAAACCATATGCTTTGGTCACACTATCAAAGCGTATATTCCAACTCCGAGAGGCTTGCACCAGTAAATAAATGGATCGCTGGAGCTTGCACACTTTGTTAGCACCATTTGGATCGGCAAAACCTTATGGTTGCATCATATACAACTCTTCTTTAAGATATCCATTAAGGAATGCAGTTTTGACATCCATTTGCCAAATTTCATAATCATAAAATGCGGCAATTGCTAACATGATTCGGACGTATTTAAGCATCGCTATGGGTGAGAAGGTCTCATCGCAGTCAACTCCTTGAACTTGTCGAAAACCTTTCACAGCAAGTCGAGCTTTGTAGACAGTAATATTACCGTCAGTGTCAGTCTTCTTCTTGAAAATCCATTGATTCTTTATGGCTTGTATCGGCGTTCTGGGAACGGGGGTCCCAAGACTTGCCTACCTGCGGCCTGCAGCGTGGCTCAAAGGAGGCCCAACATGGCCCATCTTCATCAACACATACTCAAGACCCTCGCGAGGGGCCAAGCCTCGCGGGGCGGACGACACGGAGCTTCCTCAGGCACGACCTCATCAGGACGGCTCGCGAGGAGACGGAGAGATCAAGGCGGGGTACCTCACGAGGTGCCCATGACGTAAGCCATGACGACCAAGGGCGCCAGGCGGGCGCCAGCCCGCGCAGTGTCCTTCCTTTCCTCTTTGGTGCAAAGGGAGCAAGCGCAGGCGAAAGGCACCCATTTCGGTGCAACGAGACCAAGACCAGCTCCGCGACAAGGAGGAAGTCACTATGGAGCCCAGGCCGGCGTCACCGCCCAAGCCTTTGGCAGGCGAGGACCAACTTTAGTCAGGATAAGTGTACCAGATGTTCCCCTTCAAAATGGCCAATTGTTGGCGCCCTTCCCGCTCAATATTTGGTAAGAGGCCCAGGGCCTTTTCCTATAAATAGGACTAGCCACCCCCGGGGTAGAGGCATCTGGCCGTCTAGAGAGAGATAGAAGGGCGACTGAACCCCTCTAGTAGTTCATCGCCCCGGCCAAGAACAGACCATCTCGAGGCTGTTGTTCCTTGTATTGTTCATCATCAGCCCAAGAGGCAATCCACCACACCACCACACTGGAGTAGGGTATTACACCACATCGGTGGCCCGAACCAGTATAAACTCTGTGTCTCTTATGTTGTTCTTCTGGTAGCTTAGATCTTTGCGAGGCGGAGGGGTACAGGTAGGTAGGAAGCGTAATCTCCGCGCGCACCCCAGAGTTCGAACCTCAAGGGTCTGCTGGAACCCGAAATCCGACATTTGGCGCGCCAGGTAGGGGTGTGCCGGAATCCACTTTCTACTGCTTCATGCCCTGTCGCATCGTCATCACTATGTCCGGCAACCAAGCGGGCAACGCAGATCCATGGGCGGCATGGCCCGCCCGCTCAGAGCCGCTCGCCTCGTCGACCCCGTGCCCCAGGCAACCCGCGGTCCGCAGGGCGCTGCGGGGCGTAGGCGACGTGGACAGGCTTCGACGGCCCTCACGCCGCGGCAGGCACGGTCGGAAGCAAGGGCCTCCAATCACGCCGCGACCACGACACCGTATACCCGCCGGGAGCAGGCGAACTCGAGGGCCGCGCTCACGGTGGCCCGAGAGCTATTGCAGTGCAGGCTGCTGGAAGGCGGCCGCGACGTGCTGCTGGAGCGGGTCGCCGAGCTCCTGGGCTTTGCCGCCTTGGGAGCTCACCCCTTCTGCACCCAACTCCCGCCTCAAGCCCAGGGCAGCCCACGCGGGGGCTCCGCGCATGCCCGCGGGCTCCAAGGCTACTCCAACACTAGCGAGGCTGTCGGCACCGGACCAGCGGCGACGCTATCCCCGCCCCCGGTCCGTGAAGAAGAAGGACTCCATGCGACCCACGGTCTCAGTGGACAGCCGCGCTACCACCCCGCGGTGGGCGCGTCGAGCGGAGCTGCATGGCACGCGGAGCACTACGGCGTGGCCTTCGGGATGACGGCGCCAGAAGAATACGTGCCCCACATGATGGACCAGCGGCACCCTCACGAGGGCGACCAAGGCTCGCTCCTCAGCCCAAGCTGGGGGAGCGAGGCACTAGAAGCTGAGCCCTTCCAGGAGCCCAGGGATGGCCCCACCAGCCACGTTGGAAGCAATGATTATCGGGTACCGCTACTTCCTCAGGAGCACGCATACGCTAATCATGGATCGCAGGAGGTGCAGGTCGCCACAGCGGGCAGCTGCCCCGCTCTCACAGTCTCCTACCCCTCGGGAGGAGGGCGCAGGGGGCTGCAGGAGAGGGGCAGAGACCCGACATCACCACCGCGGCGTTCGGAGCAAGGCGTTCTCAGGAGGTAGGCCCTCTGCTGGGGAGGTGCCTCAGGGCCTACCCCTGGCGGAGGACCCGTGGTCGTCGGGGGAACCGCTGGCGACCGCACTACCCCATCGGCGGCGTCCTGGTTTCCGATCGTTGTTGATGGCACTAGAGTGTGGCGCAAAGCGGGGCCCTCGTCTGGCGATATGAAGCGAGGCTGGTACCTGTAAAGAAGGCCTAGTGCCTGTGAAGCTCGCCACCCCGTGACACTCTCACGTAATAATGAGTGGGGCTGTACATGCCCCGGAGTCTCAGGGGTGCCGGCCTCAAGCCCTGGGGCTCCCTCCCAGGCCCAGTGGCAGCACTTAGCTCCGCGCTGGTGAGAAGATGTCCAAGACTAGATTAGGTGATGGACGCGGCCTTTTGTCTGCTTTCATTGCTTTTCCCTTTGGTTGTAATTTTCCCCCCGCTGGATTTAAGATGGATTCGAATTTGAGATTTGCGTGTGTTTGGGGAAGGGGTGCTTAGTCTCGTTCGAGCCATTTCTCGCATTTTGATTACCACTTTGCCTCAGCTACCTCCTCTCGCGAGCCCCTCGCGAGCCAGGTCGGGCCTAGCTTGCGCGTAGCCCATACTGCCGCCGCCGCGTCCTCTCGGGAGGATTTCCAATGCCTGTGAAGATTATCCTTTTGAAGGCCCAGAACCTGTGAAGAAGGCGAATGCCTGTGAAGATTATCCTTTTGAAGGCCCAGAGCCTGTGAAGAAGGCGAATGCCTGTGAAGATTATCCTTTTGAAGGCCTAGAGCCTGTGAAGAAGGCGAATGCCTGTGAAGATTATCCTTTTGAAGGCCCAGAGCCTGTGAAGAAGGCAAATGCCTGTGAAGATTATCCTTTTGGAAAAGGCCCGGAGCCTTTGAAGAAGGCGAATGCCTGTGAAGATTATCCTTTTAGAAAAGGCCCGGAGCCTGTGAAGAAGGCAAATGCCTGTGAAGATTATCCTTTTGAAGGCCCAGAGCCTGTGAAGAAGACGAATGCCTGTGAAGATTATCCTTTTGAAGGCCCAGATCCTGTGAAGAAGGCGAATGCCTGTGAAGATTATCCTTTTGGAAAAGGCCCGGAGCCTGTGAAGAAGGCCAACGCCTGTGAAGCTCGCCACCCGCGACACTCTCACATCCTACGGATTCGATCAGAGGGCACTCGAGACGCGATGGCCTCCCGCAGGCTACCTCGGGGCCCGCACGGAACAAAGGTAAACTAGCCAACCACCAGGCGCGGATGCACGGGTAGCGTAGCGTTTACTAATACGATGAACACAAGTTTTACATGAGGGGCAGACCCTCCCAAAATGCTCTCACAATCGTCAGGACAAAACCTGAGTTCTATTCATGCAGGGCAAGGAAACAGGGACAGTGCATAATCAGTCGGATAAATCCCCCAATGCATCCTCAGGAGCACCTCCCGAACTGTAGCTGGCGTCGCCAGACTCGCCATCGTTGTCTGCGTTGCCGCCAGCGGTGTCAGGGCCGTTCACCATGCAGCCCTCGTCAGCAGCCACGATCACGTCGTCGTTGTCCGAAGCGAAGGCCCTGACGAGAGCATCCACACTGTCCTCCACCCAGTGCACCAGGTCGTCTCGGACGGCCTGGGGGGCTGGGGCGATGGCAGCGTTGAAGTCAAAGTGGGGGTCCATGTTCCGGAGATGGCTGAAGACGCGGGAAAAGGTGCTCCCGAGCAGGGCGTGACTCCTCTCCTCCACCAACCTGTGGGCCCTGGCTGACCGCGCCTCCAGCTACGTCACCAGGGCGGTGAAGAACTGAAGGTTGCCGACGTAGTTGATTGTGTGCGGCTCGCCAACAGCCGCCTTGCAGATGTTGCCGAAGGCTGTCTTGGCTCTCTCCCGGAGCGTGTAGAGCATGGGGGCGTGCTCATGCTCCTGGACCTGCCGCTGACGTATCTCATCCGCATTTTGGCGCGCGACGGCCTCAGCCTCCTCCACCCGCTGGCAAAGATGGAGCACCTCGACCCGGGAGGTAGTTGACTCCCCTTGCTCTACCTCAAGCGCGGCCCAAAGATCATCGGCCCGCCATGTTGTTTCCTCCAGCTTGGTCCTCAGGGCTGCGGTCCTGCCTTCAGCCTCGACCCAGATCAATCCCAGCTTCCCCTCGAACTCGCGCTCGAGGTCTTGGCGCGCCATCGCCACCCGACGTCCAACCTCCTCCAGGACATGGGCTTCCCATGCGGCGACATCATCCTCCGCCTGCGTCACCAAGCGCTCCATCATCTCCAGCTACTCGTACTCGCAGGTGCGTTCGGCGGCTTCCAGCGTCAACGCTTCCTCACGCTTCTGGAGCACAGCTGGGTTGCCGGAGGCCACCTTCATCGACACGAGAGCTGCCTCGCGCAGCTCCGCCTGCTCCTCCAGTGAGTGGCATTAGGCCAGAAGCTCCCGAGCCCGTTCCTCCGCAGCTTCTCTCCGCCGGTCAGCCTCCCGGGCCTCCTCAGCGGCCCGAGATTGGGCCTCACGAGAGGCCGCCAACGATGCCTTGGCCCTTACATCGTCAAGATTGCGCTGATGGCGCGCGAGGGCGACGGCGCCCTCCAGCTCGCGCCTCTCTGCAGCCAGGCGCAGGCCCTCAGCTTCAAGGCGCGCGTCTTCATCAGCAAGCTCCTCACCAAGCAGGTCCACCGCCTCAGCCGCCCTTCAAAGAAATCCTTGGCGAAGAGCACGACGCTCCCGAGCGCGCTCACGCACGTCTTCCGCACCATCACCTACACCAAGCAAGAGCCGGGGACCGCGGATCGGCACTCCCCCTCCAGGCAGGGGGCTGGGAGCTGGCACCCTCGCGACGGTCGGGCACACCATGCCAGAACCCCGGCCAAGAGCCAGTCCGCCACCAGATGAAGAGCGCAGGGAGCGCCTCAGCCAATCGCAGTCCACGACCAGGCGAGAAGCCCACGGCAAGCTGGCTATGCCACGAGGCGCGCAGGGTCTTGGTGCACCTCGGGACGGTTCGCCTCTCCAATCGCCCCCACCACAAGGGCACTGCTGCTCGGAGCGCCGGAGGACGATGGAGGGGGCGAAGCCAAGGGGGATGACACCTCATCCATCTCCGCGAGCTCGGCTGGCAGGGGCCTGCGGAGCAAGGATCAGTAAAAGCGACAGAAGGATCGGGAGCTGGAAAGGGAGAAGGCTTACTCATCAGTGGCAAAAGTACTTCCTACACTTCAACAGGTGACAAGGGTAATCGTCGCCCAGGGCCTCCCTCTTCTTCCGGAGGGCCTCGAAGTCCACGCGAAAGCGGCCCAAAAGCTGAGCGCAGGGATCAACCTGCGACGAGGGCGAAGCCTCAAGGCGATCCGCGTCAGGGGCACCCGCCTGGTGCGCACTGCCGGTCGCCTCGCCCAAAGGAGCAACTGGAGCCTAAGGGGCCTCATCCGCAGGCGCTGAGGGCACGGGCCCCAGCAGCTGCTCCCTCGTGAGCATCGGTCGGCGCTGTCACCCCGTCGGGAGGCCCCTCGGCCTCTGGCGCCTCATGCCTCCCTGCTCCGCCACTTGAGGAAGAGTCGCCTTGGCCAACTGCAAGGGCAGTCACCGTCACTGGGTTCTCGCGAGGCCCTTGGAGGCCGGCAGGGCGCAGCCCCCAATCATCAAAGATAGGCATCTGCTTCACAAAATCATCCTGTTCTGGCAGAGGTACAGCAGGGCTCCTCCCCGCTGGATGCTGCCCGGGCTGGGGTCACCAGTCAGGATCAAGAGCACTGTCCTCAGCACTTCAGGCGTCAGATCCTCTTCCTGCAGCCTCATACGATCACCACGCCCACTGAAGGCCCACATCCGACAGGAGTGTCGTTGGACAGGAGCAATGCGGCGTAACAGGAACTCCTTCACCACCTTGGGCGCTGTCATGCCGATCGACTTCAAGAACGCGAAGCGGTGCCAGACGAAGGCGAGCCGGGGGCTCTCGAGCGTCTCCTGGCCCCAGCCCGAATTGGGGACAGCAGGCGAGGTTGGCTTCGACAGCAGGGGGATGGGCACCCCAACATCGACATACAGCCACCGCTCGCGGAACCCAGCCGAAGGCGAAGGGAGCCCGAAGTCGATCCCTGAGGCCGTTGTCTCAGATGGGGCGACGAAGCTCACGCACGCCGAGCATTGGGTAGGGTCGACAAGGCGCAGAGAGAAGAAGTGGCGCAGCAAGGCAGCCGACGGAAGGATGCCCATCATTGCTTCGCAAACAAAAGCAAATACCGAAAGAAGGGCGATGGATTCAGGACCCAGATGCATCATGTGGATCTGGTAATGGGAAAGCACGGCCCTGAAGAAATCAGAAAAAGGGGGAACCAGACCCGCCCACAAGGCATCAACAAAATAATGGACCTTCGTGATTATCCTATCAGTGGGGAAGTGAGACGTGGGCCAGGCCGTCGTCCTCCTGCACTCGTTGAAGATAGTAGCCAGAGCCGAGCTGACCTTGCCCAGGCCCTCTCCATTGAGTATGATCGACCGGCCGACGGTGGGAGCCACCAAAGCCAGCGAGCGAGGCGGAGGCTTGGGTTTCTTCCCTCTTCCCTTCTTCGTCGAAGCCATGGCGATGGGAAAGGGGAGAGAAGGTTTGAGATTGGGTTGAGAACAGAAGTTGGAGTTCAAGCGGAGGAAGGACAGAGGGCGCACGAAAAAAAGTAAGGGAGCAGCTGTGTACAACTACGAGTCCGCCTAGCATGGCGAGGAATAAGGGGGCGTGGGGGAACAGTACCGCCCACGTCCAATCAACTGCCACACGGCGCCCAAGGCCGCAGGCTGTTAGGGCCCGCGGCGCTTCGCCCTTGTCCTTTCGCCTCCCTGCACGGCCAAGTCCGGGCGCGCCTTGGGCCCGGGGGCTACTGTCGGCGTTCTGGGAACGGGGGTCCCCAGACTTGCCTGCCTGCGGCCTGCAGCGTGGCTCAAAGGAGGCCCAGCACGGCCCATCTTCATCAACACAAACTCAAGACCCTCGCGAGGGGCCAAGCCTCGCGGGGCGGACGACACGGATCTTCCTCAGGCACGGCCTCATCAGGCTGGCTCGCGAGGAGGCGGAGAGATCAAGGTGGGGTACCTCACGTGGTGCCCATGACGTAAGCCATGATGACCAAGGGCGCCAGGCGGGCGCCAGCCCGCGTAGTGTCCTCCCTTTCCTCTTTGGTGCAAAGGGAGCAAGCGCAGGCGAAAGGCACCCATTTCGGTGCAACGAGACCAAGACCAGCTCCGCGACAAGGAGGAAGTCACTGTGGAGCCCAAGCCGGCGTCACCACCAGAGCCTTTGGCAGGCGAGGACCAACTTTAGTCAGGATAAGTGTACCAGATGTTCCCCTTCAAAATAGCCAATTGTTGGCACCCTTCCCGCTCAATATTTAGGAAGAGGCCCAGGGCCTTTGCCTATAAATAGGACTAGCCACCCCCGAGGTAGAGGCATCTGGTCGTCTAGAGAGAGAGAAGGGCGACTGAACCCCTCTAGCAGTTCATTGCCCCGGCCAAGAACAGACCCTCGCGAGGCTGTTCTTCCTTGTATTGTTCATCATCAGCCCAAGAGGCAATCCACCACACCAACACACTGGAGTCGGGTATTACACCACATCGGTGGCTCGAACCAGTATAAACTCTGTGTCTCTTGTGTTGTTCTTCTGGTAGCTTAGATCTTTGCGAGGAGGAGGGGTACAGGTAGGTAGGAAGCGTATTCTCCGCGCGCACCCCAGAGTTCGAACCTCAAGGGTCTGCCGGAACCCGAAATCCGACAGCTTGCCGATCATCGGGCAAGTCAACCAAAGTTCACACATTGTTCTCATCCATGGATCCCATCTCAGATTTCATGGCCTCAAGCTATTTTGCGGAATCGGGGCTCATCATCGCTTCCTCATAGTTCTTAGGTTCATGATGGTCAAGTAACATGACCTCCAGAACAGGATTACCATACCACTCTGGTGCGGATTTTACTCTGGTTGACCTACGAGGTTTGGTAGTAACTTGATCAGAAGTTTCATGATCATTATCATTAGCTTCCTCAATAATTTGTGTAAGAATCACTGGAACTGATCTATGTGATGAAATACATTCCAATAAGGCAGTAGGTACTGTCGGTGTCAAAACCGGCGGATCTCGGGTAGGGGGTCCCGAACTGTGCGTCTAGGCAGATGGTAACCGGAGACAACTGACACGATGCTTTTACCCAGGTTCAGGCCCTCTCGATGGAGGTAAAACCCTACTCCTGCTTGATTGATATTGATGATATGGGTAGTAAAAGAGTTGATCTACCACGAGATCGAGGAGGCTAAACCCTAAAAGCTAGCCTATGGTATGATTGTTGTTGTCCTACGGACTAAACCCTCCGTTTTATATAGACACCGGAGGGGGCTAGGGTTACACAGAGTCGGTTACAAAGAATGAGATCTACATATCCGTATTGCCAAGCTTGCCTTCCACGCCAAGGAGAGCCCCATCCGGACACGAGACGAAGTCTTCAATCTTGTATCTTCATAGTCCAATAGTCCGGCTGTCCGGATAACCCCTAATCCAGGACTCCCTCAGTAGCCCCTGAACCAGGCTTCAATGACGATGGGTCCGGCGCGCAGATTTGCCTTTGGCATTGCAAGGCGGGTTACTCCTCCGAATACTTCTTGAACACGAGGATCGTGTCCGGCACTGCAAAACAAGTTCCACATACAACCGCAGAGAGAATAATATTCCACAAATCTAATCCTGCTGACGTATTTCACAGTGCATCATCACACCATAGCCATGTCATCATTCGAATCGTTTTCTTTTCACAACTAACCTCAGCGCGTTCCGCGAGGCGGTTTCCTTGGAACGTCTTGTTGAAGCAGAGATCGTGTCCCCTTATTACAGGATTCTCATCAATACAGACGCGGGTAACCCAACTGCGCCATCAATTACGGCGCTTGGGGGATAAGCGAGTTTTACCAGGCTTGTAGGGGGGCGCATAGCTTCGTCCGCCCTTATAAAGGGATAAGGATTCACCTTTTTCTACCCAGGCCTTCTTCCTCATTGCTTATCCATTCCTGCCCACTCGAGCTCCAGCGCCCAAGTCCACATCTTCCTCCTCAGCCTTCTCCAATCATGTCCGGAATGGGAGGCAAGTGGATGGTCTCCTCCGTCACGGAGGGACACATCAAGAAGCTGAGGGGAGCCGGATACCTGTTCGAGGATATGTCACACCGGCTCCCAGATGCGGGGCAGCTCATCCCCACCCCCAGGCCCCATGAGAGGGTACTATTCTTTACCCACTTCCTCCGCAGACTGGGATTGCCTCTCCACTCATTTGTCCGGGGGCTCATGTTCTACTACGGCCTGGATTTCCACGATCTGGCCCCGAACTTCACCCTCAACATATCGGCGTTTATCGTCGTGTGCGAGATCTTCCTCCGCATCAAGCCCCACTTCGGCTTATGGCTGAAGACCCTCAATGTTAAACCGAAGGTGGTGCGCGGCCAACAGGCGGAGTGCGGAGGCGCCATGGTGGGCAAGATGCCCAACGCCACATGGCTTGAGGGCTCCTTCGTGGAGACCATAAAGGGGTGGCAGTCGGGGTGGTTCTACATCACCGAGCCGCGCGACCCAAAATTGGTGGCAGCCCCCGAGTTCCGATCCGGAATCCCCAAGCGGCTTACCTCCTGGAAAGAGAATGGCCTGCCCTGGGGTAGTCCGGCAGAGCTGACCGGACTCCAAACCTGTGTCCAAAACATGGTCAACAAGAAGCTCAAGCTTGTCAACATAGTCTAGGTCATGCTCAACCGCCGGATCCTCCCGTGTCAACAACGGGCGTTTAACTTGTGGGAGTTCAACCCGGCCCAGCACCAAACCCTGAGCTTGCTCTTCGACACGACGCACGAGGATGATTGGAAGGTGTTATTTAAGGGTGAAAAGGTTCCCCCTCCCCTTACCGAAGATCGCGGATTCAGCGCGAAGCGCCAAGCCGACGCGGTAAGCTATTTTATCTCTCATAGAGTATTTATTTTTCAAAGTTTAACTATGTACGGGATTTGAGCTTCCATGTCTTTGACAGGAATGGATGGAGACATCGGGGCAGATTGACTACCCGGCCCCTTTGCCCGAAGATCCTGCGGTTGCCCTATTAACGGAGATGCTGACTCCGGCGCCTTACGAGGTGCCGGAGAAAAAGATCAAGAAGAAAGCTAAGGAACCCGAAAGAGTTCCCGGCGCCAGGTGGTATCGGACTCATCGTCCGATAACTCCGAGATGCACTCCTCCCGTGAGAACGAGGATGAGACAGACAAAGGTTCTTCCCCTACAGCCCGGGAAGACAAGAAAAGGAAGGCCGCCCCCACTCAGGAGGCCGGAGGGTCCAAGAAGGGAAGGACTCTCCCTCCGGACTGCTCCGCCACTGCCGCCGACAGCGAAGATGAGTGGCGACCCATGGCCAAGCCCCTAGCGAGATCGTAAGTATTCGGATACCAGAGCAACTTGTGGCACCGTTTAGTTTCATAGCTTCTACTAACACCGGACATGGTTATGTAGTCCGTCCCGGGCCCGTATCGATGTATCCTTGTCGAGCGATTCCTTGGATCCGTTGGCCATGAGCAACGGGGGATCACCTCAGACCGACTCCACCCCTCGCCCTACGGACAACACCGAGGTGTTGTCTCAAAGGGCACCAAGCTGAGGGGAGGTAGTCCTGGAGGCGCCTCAAGGCGACCTTCCGGACTCCAGGCGCAAAGGGGGTAAGGCTCCCAAGGGCTCCAAGTTCGGCCCTAGGCCGAACACCGCACCGGAACCTCCAGTGGTTCCGGACTCCGGCAGGTGACCCCCTTCCAAGAGGGGCAAGCCGTCTGTCCCAGTGACCTCTGCCATCCAAAGGCACTGGACAACCTTCTGGGAGTGCTTAGCGGCGCTTCCATCAACGAGGAGCACCGCACTATTATGAGTGCGGTGATCCAGAAGGTTCAGTCCACCAAGAGTGGACTGAGTGAAGCTTGTGCCAGCCTTCTAACATGCTTTGAGGTATGTATTTAAAATATAGGAAAATATTACCGCATAGACAATAGCCCCTGATGCTCTGTTTGGTGTTCATAAAGAAAAGCCGAATAGAGGATCAAAATAACATTCGCAGGAGTCTAATACAAGTATGTCGATATGCGTACGCAGGCATCGCTACTGACCTCTGCCGCACTGACTGCGAAGGTTGATGCACTGAAGCAGAACCTCGAGCGGTCCGCGAAAGAGCTCGGCCTTGCCAAGAAGCAGCTCGAGGAGAACCAAGGTAAGCAACACCTTGTCTATATATATAAGAAAAAGATGTGGTCGCAAAAATGATAGGATCGTTATGAATGTGCCAGGGACCGCGACTGAAGTGGCGGCCTAGAGGCAAGCGCCGTCCGAGGCTGAAAACAAAGCGGCCTCGAAGCGGATCGAGCGGGAGAACCAAGAGGCACGGGTGGGCGTGGTGCGGCAAGAGCTCCAGGCTCTCGTGAAGAAGCACGGGGCTTTAGAGCTTGACTCAAAGACTCGAGAGGCCGAGCTTGCCGCGGCCCTCGAGAGCACAAAGCAAGCCAAGGCCGAAGCCTAGAGAGCCCTCCAGAAAATTGAGGCGATGAAGAAGATAGCGGCGGGTAAGGCATTCATTATGCAACACAAGCAGGTGAAAGTAAATTACTTTTTACTTACCCGAGTCCAGAGCTCTCCAGGAGCATTCACATATTTGCCCCGCAGCGTGTCAGATGCCGCAAGGTTCTACCGGGCCAAGAAAGGGAGCTCGACGGAAAAGGTGTCCTGGTCTCAGTATACACAGGCCGAACACCGGGTGCCCTTAAGCGATCAGCTGAAGCAATTGGTCGAGCTCCATAAGGTGGCCGGACAGGCCATGAAGGGTCTTATAGTCCGGCTATGGCCTAGCGATGCCCTTCTGAACAGCTACTTCGGCCTGGTGAGGCGGCTTGTGGAGGCCTGCCCCTGGCTTGAAGTCGTCAAGCGATCCGTCTGCATCGAGGGCGCCCGTAGGGCGCTTGCTCGTGTTAAAGTGCACTGGGGCAACATGGACGCTGAGAAGCTGGTGAAGGAGGGGTTGCCGCAGGGCAAGGAGCATCGCCGCCCCGAGATGTACTATGACGGCGTCCTAAAGGGTGCCCGCCTTATGGAGGATGAGTGTTCCAAAGATGTAATATTCGAGTGAACTTGCTCGTGTGATCCAGTGTTATGAAAACTTGTTCATATGCGCTATGCAACACTTATTTGAGTTTAAAATATTACCTTCTGTGCGGTTGTTTATCAAATCTGACAGATGGCTAGTCGTTGGCTTCTGCCCCCATGCGACGAGTGCTGGGGTGTTCGGGATAAGTATGACCACTCTTTTTCCCATTATTGGGTCCTCCGAGGGAGGTGCTCAGCGCGACGAACAAGGCAATCGGACTATAATGCTTTATCACTTTCACTTAGCCATAGAAGTCTACAATTTTAAACTTTGGTGAAGCCCCTAGTGTTCGGAAGACTGAATTCAGAGCGCTATACACGCCTTAAGCCGGACAAAGCCGACTCCTTGCTCGGAGCGGCATAAGTCTTTAGGGACTCGAGACCTCTCGAACAGCGACCAACTCTTGCCTTATCATGATAGCCGGTTTTAGCTTTCTCTACTGAGGTGCTTGCCCAGATGAACCGGGGCACAATCGCAGTAGTTCTCCCAGTGATACCTTAGCTGATATAGCGGAACGTAAGGCACCAAAACATGGGAGCCGGGCAAACCCAACATTTGACCAAAGACATGATTCGGAGCTGATGCATATAATGCTATAAGTTCGGGGTGCCGCACTGTTGAAAGTGTTCGGACTTCTCACGCCGTATTATGGGGTGCTTAAGCCCCTGGCGTATCGGCCGTACCAGAGTGTATGGGTGCTGGATGTTATGAATGAACATATGTATGTATAAATAATGGGAGAATAGAGAATGCAGTAATAGGCTAGTGTTATGCATTGTTTATTCAAAAAAGTGCATCGAAGCAGAACGGTACAAGTAGTGTATTAAGCAAAAAGTGGGACTATTTGACATGTCCCCACCAAGGGTAAGCTGAGGTATGGTACTTTAAAGCAGGTATTTCACTCGTTATCGGAGACCGCCTGGGAGTTCCATGGTGTGACGTAGCTTGCTGCCTCTTGGCTTTTGTACCGTGTGTCCGGTAATCAGTCTGCCGGACTGGTCTTCCAGAGAGTAAAGTCCTGAAAGAGAGAAAGAATAATAAAGCGGGAAGCCCCTAGTGCAATTGATCCGCGTTTCTGGGGCGTGCCGCGGTCGTGCTCCTCCCCGCCTATGTCCATGGAATTTTTAATGCATAATTATGTACGCGTGGCACGGATTTCGCCGTTTGGATAGGAGTTGGGTGGGGGCCACATTACTATGCGAGCTCGGAACGTGCCAGGCGTTCTTGTTGCAGATTACTCTGGGCGCGCTTGGCAGCGTCCAGGTGTTTGATCGCCGAACTGGTGAATTGCCTTGAGAGGCTGCTTTGCGCTTCTGCTATGAGGGCCGTAGTGTGCTCCTCCGTTCGGAGAGAGCACTCTGTGTTTCATTGACTGTGATGACCCCCCGAGGTCCTGGCATCTTGAGCTTAAGGTATGCATAATGCGGTAATGTATTGAATTTCGTGAATGCGGTTCGCCCAAGCAGTGTGTGATAGCCACTTCGGAACGGGACTATGTCGAAGATTAACTCCTCGCTTTGGAAGTTATCCGGGGATTCGAAGACCACTTCCAGTGTGACTGAGCCTGTACAATGGGCCTCTACACCTGGTATGACGCCTTTAAAGGTCGTTTTTGTGGGTTTGATCCTTGAGGGGTCTATACCCATTTTTCGCACTGTGTCCTGATAAAGCAGGTTCAGGCTGCTACCACCGTCCATAAGGACTCGAATGAGGTGAAATCCGTCAATGATTGGGTCTAGGACCAGTGCGGTGAATCCGCCATGACGGGTACTGGTGGGGTGGTCCCTGCGATCGAATGTGATCGGACAAGAGGACCATGGGTTGAACTTTGGGGCGACTGGCTCTAATGCATATACGTCCCTTAGCGCATGCTTCCGCTCCCTCTTGGGGATGTGGGTTGCGTATATCATGTTCACCATCCGCACTTGTGGGGGGAACCTCTTCTGTCCTCTGGTGTTCGGCAGCCGGGGCTCTTCCTCGTCATCGTTGTGTAGCCCCTTATCCTTGTTTTCGGCATTTAACTTGCCGACCTGCTTGAACACCCAGCAATCTCTGTTGGTGTGATTGGCTGGCTTGTCATGGGTGCCGTGTATTTGACACGAGCGATCGAGTATTCGGTCCAAGCTGGACGGGCCCGGAGTGCTTCTTTTGAACGGTTTCTTCCGTTGACCGGGTATGGAGCCTCTGGATCCGGCATTGACTGTCGTGTCTTCGGTATTGTCATTGTTGATACGGCACTTATACTTGTTGCGACGTGACCTGCCATTGCCGTCCTTGGTATCCGAAGTACCAGGGTTCTTTGATATGTTATTGCTGCGAGCCAGCCAGCTAATATCTCCCGCGCAAAAGCGGGTCATGAGTGTCGTGAGGGCTGCCATAGTTTTCGGCTTTTCCTGGCCCAAGTGTTGGGCAAGCCACTCGTTGCGGATGTTTTGCTTAAAGGTTGCTAGGGCCTCTTCGCCCGGACAGTCGACAATTTGGTTTTTCTTAGTTAGGAACCGTGTCCAGAATTGCCTGGCCGATTCCTCTGGCTGCTGAATTATGTGGATCAAGTCATCGGCATCTGGTGGTCGCACATAAGTGCCCTGGAAGTTGTCGAGGAATGCGGCATCCAGATCTTCCCAACAGCCAACGGACTCTGCTGGCAAGCTGTTCAGCCAATGCCGAGCTGGTCCTTTGAGTTTGAGTGGAAGGTATTTGATGGCGTGTAGATCGTCTCCGTGGGCCATGTGGATGTGCAGGAGGTAGTCCTCAATCCATACCGTCGGATCTGTTGTACCATCGTATGATTCGATGTTTACGGGTTTGAAACCCTCTAGGATTTGATGATCCATTACTTCGTCTGTGAAGCATAGGGGGTGTGCGGCACCTCTGTACTGGGCTATATCGCGACGTAGCTCATATGAGTTTTGTCTGCTGTGATCGGCCCGGCCGGATTTACTTTTACTGTATCCGGCGTGACGGTTATCGTCCCGCGTAGTGGTGCACCCTCGTGATCTGTAGATCGATCTGGCGTGTTTTACTTTGTCCTCTAGTACGTCTCGCAGGTCTAGCGTATTTCCTCGTGCCTTTTTATTTGAGTGGCACCGAGGTGCGGGCTGGGCCTTCGGCAGAAATGCCGCTCTATCGTGGCCATGAGGTAGCTGATCAGCTGCATCATACGCTGGGGATGTAGGCTTTAATGCTTCCTCCTCTAACCGGGGTAGCAACCTGCGCTTTGGGTAACTTATGGAGGGGCGTTCGAGTTCATGCTCCTCGGCCGCCAGGACTTCAGTCCATCTGTCAGCTAGCAAATCTTGATCAGCTCGAAGCTGTTGTTGCTTTTTCTTAAGGCTATTTTCCATGGCTATAAGCCTGCACTTGAAGCGCTCTTGTTCGACGGGATCCACAAGCACGACAAATTCGTCATCGTCGAGGCTTGCCTCTTCTTCGGAGGGAAACATGTAATTATCATCCTCCGCCTCTCCATCTGCCGCTCTCTCAGGTAGGCTGGCCTCTCCATCCTCCTGCTCTGAATCTTGCTGGAGGGGATTGTCGTTATCTTTGGCACTGTCTGGGGTGTTATTATCTCCTGTGCCGGTATCACCACTGACATCGGCGCTTAGGTTATTTTTGGGAGGAGGAGTCCTCCGCTGTCCTGTCGCCATTGCCTTATTTGGGTGTGTCCACCATATATATATATATATATATATATATATATATATATATATATATATATATATATATATATATATATATATATATATATATATATGGTGAGGTGGCTGTCCAGTGCCCTGTGGGCAGTGGTTCATGTTCGTCTCCTACATCGTCGTCCATACCATCGATGTCTTCGGAGTCAAAGTCGAGCATGTCGGTCAAATCATCGAAAGTGGCTACTAAGTGGGTGGTGGGTGGGTGGCGAATTTCTTCGTCATCCGAATCCCAATTTTGCCGGACATAGTTTGGCCAAGTTTCTCCTGACAGGTAGAGGGACCATAACGAGTTTAGTATGTCACCGAAGGGAGAGTGCTGAAAGATATCCGCGAAGGTGAACTCCATGATCGGCACCCAGTCGGATTCGACAGGCACGGGCGCAGGCAGTTTGGAGTCCGTGGCCGGAAAGGAGTCTGGCAATTTTGCGTCATGGCTCTCGTGAAGGGTAAGGGTGGTATTCGGCTTGATCACCGCTGAGACTGCGGTCTCCGTGGCGGGGTCTAGCCACCCGTCCATGGATGGCGCAATTAGCTCCGAATTGAGGGTAGGAGCGGTTGCGGGTGCGATCTCCTAAACACTATCCGATGGCAGAGCAAAATCATGCTCATCGTGACCATACGGCGCACTCGACAAGGGCTCGAATACGTCGAAGACCAAGTCTCCGCGGATGTCGGCCGTGTAGTTTAAGTTTCCAAATTTGACCTGGTGGCCTGGGGCGTAACTCTCGATCTGCTCCAGATGGCCAAGCGAGTTGGCCGGTAGTGCGAAGCCGCCGAATACAAAGATCTGTCTGGGGAGAAAGGTCTCACCCTGGACTGCATCGCCATCGATGATCAAAGGGGCCATCAAGCCTAACGGTGACGACACAGAGGAACTCTCAATGAAAGCGCCAATGTCGGTGTCAAAACCGGCAGTTCTCGGGTAGGGGGGTCCCGAACTGTGCGTCTAGGAGGATGGTAACAGGAGACAAGGGACACGATGCTTTGACCCAGGTTCGGGCCCTCTCGATGGAGGTAAAACCCTACTCCTGCTTGATTGATATTGATGATACGAGATCGAGGAGGCTAAACCCTAAAAGCTAGCCTATGGTATGATTGTTGTTGTCCTACGGACTAAACCCTCCGGTTTATATAGACACCGGAGGGGGCTAGGGTTACACAGAGTCGGTTACAAAGAAGGAGATCTACATATCCGTATTGCCAAGCTTACCTCCCACGCCAAGGAGAGTCCCATCCGGACACGAGACGAAGTCTTCAATCTTTTATCTTCATAGTCCAACAGTCCGGCCAAAGCATATAGTCCGGCTATCCGGATACCCCCTAAGCCAGGACTCCCTCAGGTACAATTACCTCATCAAGTTCTACTTTCCTCCCACTCACTTCTTTTGAGAGAAACTCCTTCTCTAGAAAGGATCCATTATTAGCAACGAATATCTTGCCGCCGGATCTGTGATAGAAGGTATACCCAACAGTCTCCTTTGGGTATCCGGTGAAGACACATTTCTCTGATTTGGTTTCGAGCTTATCAGGTTGAAGCTTTTTCACATAAGCATCGCAGCCCCAAACTTTAAGAAACGACAACTTGGGTTTCTTGCCAAACCACAGTTCATAAGGTGTCATCTCAACGGATTTAGAAGGTGCCGTATTTAACGTGAATGCAGCCATCTCTAAAGCATAACCCCAAAACAATAGCGGTAAATAGTAAGAGACATCATAGATCACACCATATCTAATAAAGTACGATTACGAAATTCGGACACACCATCACGTTGTGGTGTACCGGGTGGCGTGAGTTGCGAAACAATTCCGCATTGTTTCAAATGAAGGCCAAACTCATAACTCAAATATTCTCTCCATGATCTGATCATAGAAACTTTATTTTCTTGTTACGATGATTTTCCACTTCACTCTGAAATTCTTTGAACTTTTCAAATGTTTCAAACTTATGTTTCATCAAGCAGATATACCCATATCTGCTCAAATCATCTGTGAAGGTCAGAAAATAACTATACCTGCCGCGAGCATCAACACTCATCGGACCGCATACATCAGTATGTATTATTTCCAACAAGTCTGTTGGTCGCTCCATTGTTCCGGAGAACGGAGTCTTAGTCATCTTTCCGATGAGGCATGGTTCGCAAGCATCAAGTGATTCATAATCAAGTGATTCGAAAAGCCCATCAGCATGGAGTTTTTGCATGCACTTTACACCAATACGACCTAAACGGCAGTGCCACAAATAAGTTGCACTATCATTATTAAACTTATATATTTTGGTTTCAATACTATGAATATGTGTATCATTACTACCGAGATTCAATAAAAATTGACCACTCATCAAGGGTGCATGACCATAAAAGATATTACACATATAAATATAACAACCATTATTCTCTGATTTAAATGAATAACCATCTCGCATCAAACAAGATCCAGATATAATGTTCATGCTGAACGCTGGCACCAAATAACAAGTATTCAGGTCTAAAACTAATTTCGAAGGTAGATGTAGAGGTAGTGTACCGACGGCGATCACATCGACTTTGGAACCATTTCCCACACGCATCGTCACCTCGTCATTAGCCAATCTTCACTTAATCCGTAGCCCCTATTTCGAGTTGCAAATATTAGCAACAGAACCAGTAGCAAATACCCAGGCGCTACTGCGAGCATTAGTAAGGTACACATCAATAACATGTATATCAAATATACCTTTCACTTTGCCGTCCTTCTTTTCTGTCAAATACTTGGGGCAGTTGCACTTCCAGTGACCAGTCCCTTTGCAGTAGAAGCACTCAGTAGCAGGCTTAGGTCCAGACTTGGACTTCTTCACTTGAGTAGCATCTTGCTTGTCGTTCTTCTTGAAGTTCCCCTTCTTCCATTTGCCCTTCTTCTTGAAACTGGTGGTCTTGTTGACGATCAACACTTGATGCTCCTTGTTGATTTCTACCTCCTCAGCCTTTAGCATCGCGAAGAGCTCGGGAATTTTCTTATCCATCCCTTAAATATTATAGTTCATCATGAAGCTTTTTTAGCTTGGTGGCAGTGATTTAAGAACTCTGTCAATGACACTATCAACTGGAAGATTAACTCCCATCTGAGTCAAGTGATTTTGGTACCCAGACATTCTAAGTATGTGCTCACTAACAGAACCGTTCTCCTCCATTTTGCAGTTGTAGAACTTATTGGAGACTTCATATCTCTCAATCCGGGTATTTGCTTGAAATATTAACTTCAACTCCTGGAACATCTCATATGCTCCATGACGTTCAAAACTTCGTCGAAGTCCCGGTTCTAAGCCGTAAAGCATGGCACACTAAACTATTGAGTAGTCATCAGCTTTGCTCTGCCAGGTGTTCATAACATATGGAGTTGCTCCTGCAGCGGGTTTGGCACCTAGCGGTGCTTCCAGGACGTAATTCTTCTCTATAGCAATGAGGATAATCCTCAAGTTACGGACCCAATCCGTGTAGTTGCTACCATCATCTTTACTCTTAGATTTCTCTAGGAACGCATTAAAATTTAACGGAGCAACAACACAGGCCATTTATCTACAACAACATAGACATGCTAAATACTATCAGGTACTAAGTTCATGACAAATTAAAGTTCAATTAATCATATTACTTAAGAACTCCCACTTAGGTAGACATCCCTCTAATCATCTAAGTGATCACGTGATCCATATCAACTAAACCATGTCCGATCATCACGTGGGATGGAGTAGTTTTCAATGGTGAACATCACTATGTTGATCATATCTACTATATGATTCACGCTCGACCTTTCGGTCTCAGTGTTCCTAGGCCATATCCGTATATGCTAGGCTCGTCAAGTTTAACCCGAGTATTCTGCGTGTGCAAAGCTGGCTTGCACCCGTTGTATGTGAGCGTAGGGCTTATCACTCATGATCATCACGTGGTGTCTCGGCACGACGAACTGTAGCAACGGTGCATACTCAGGGAGAATACTTGTACCTTGAAATTTAGTGAGAGATCATCTTATAATGCTACCGTCGTACTAAGCAAAATAAGATGCATAAAGGATAAACATCACATGCAATCAATATAAGTGATATGATATGGCCATCATCATCTTGTGCCTTTGATCTCCATCTCCAAAGCACCGTCATGATCACCATCATCACCGGCTTGACACCTTGATCTCCATCAAAGCATCGTTGTCGTCTCGCCAACTATTGCTTCTACGACTATCGCTACCGCTTAATGATAAAGTAAAGCAATTACATGGCGATTGCATTTCAAACAATAAAGCGACAACCATATGGCTCCTGCCAGTTACCGATAACTGTTACAAAACATGATCATCTCATACAACCAATTATATATTATCACGTCTTGAACATATAACATCATAGCAAGCCCTGCATAAAAAAGTTAGACATCCTCTACTTTGTTGTTGCAAGTTTTACGTGGCTGCTACGGGCTTAGCAAGAACCGTTCTTACCTACGCATCAAAAACCACAATGATTTTTTGTCAAGTGTGTTGTTTTAACCTTCAACAAGGACCGGGAGTAGTCACACTCGATTCAACTAAACTTTGAGAAACAGACACCCACTAGCCACCTGTGTGCGAAGCACGGCGGTCGAACCAGTCTCATGAACGTGGTCACGTAATGTCGGTCTGGGCTGCTTCATCCAACAATACCGCCGAATCAAAGTATTACATGCTGGTAAGCAGTATGACTATTATCGCCCACAACTCTTTGTGTTCTACTCGTGCATATAACATCTACACATAGACCTGGCTCGGATGCCTCTATTAAGGAACATAGTATTTCAAAATTTTCCTATGAGCACGCAAGATCTATATAGGAGAAGCATAGCAACGAGCGGGGAGAGTCTGTCCACGTACCCTTGTAGACCGAAAGCAGAAGCGTTAAGTAACGCAGTTGATGTAGTCGAACGTCTTCCCGATCCAACCGATCAACCACCGAACGCACGGCATCTCCACGATCTGCACACGTTTAGCTCAGTGACGTCCCTTGAACTCTAGATCCAAATGAGGCCGAGGGAGAGTTTCTTCATCACGACGGCATGGTGACGGTGATGATGAAGTTACTGATGCAGGGCTGCGCCTAGGCACTATGACAATATGACCGAGGTGGAAATCTGTGGAGGGGGGCACCGCACATGGCTAAGAAATCAACTTGTGTGTCTATGGGGTGCCTCTCTCCTCCGTATATAAAGGAGTCGAGGAGGGGGTCGGCCGGCCTCAAGGGGTGCGCCCCAAGGGGGGATCCTCCTATTACTAGGAGTAGGTTCCCCCCTTTCCTAGTCCAACTAGGAGGGGACGGAAAAGGAAGAGGGAGAGAAGGAAAGGGGGCGCCCCCCTCCCAATCCGGATTGGGCTTAGGGGGGCATGCCCCTCCACTTGGTCACCTCCTCCTCTCTTCCACTATGGCCCATTAAGGCCCATTAACCCCTCAGGGGGTTTCGGTAACCCCCCGGTACTCCGGTAAATACCCGATACACCTCGGAACCATGCCGGTGTCCGAATATAGTCATCCAATATATCAATATTTATGTCTTGAACATTTCGAGACTCCTCGTCATGTCCGTGATCTCATCCGGGACTCCGAACTACCTTCAGTACATCAAAACACATAAACTCATAATACCGATCGTCATCGAATGTTAAGCGTGCGGACCCTACGGGCTCAAGAACTATGTAGACATGACCGAGACTCATCTCCGGTCAATAACCAATAGTGGAACCTGGATGCTCAAATTGGTTCCTACATATTCTACGAAGATCCTTATTGGTCAAACTGCATAACGACATACGTTGTTCCCTTTGTCATCGGTATGTTACTTGCCCGAGATTCGATTGTCGGTATCATCATACCTAGTTCAATCCGTTACCGTAAAGTATCTTTACTCGTTCCGTAATGTATCATCCCGTAACTAACACATTAGTCACATTGCTTGCAAGGCTTATAGTGATGTGTGTGGGAGTCCTGTACTAAGGGGTCCTCAGGCGTCCGGCCTGTTGGACATGGGCCGGACTGATGGGTTGTGATGATAGAAAGATCGAAGACTCCACCCGTGTCCGGATGGGACTCGCCTTGGCATGGAAGGCAAGCTCGACGATCTAATATGAAGAGTCCTTTCTCTGTAAACCGACTTTATGTAACCCTAGATCCCTCCGGTGTCTATATAAACCAGAGGGCTAGGTCTGTAGAGCCGAAGACTCATAATCATAGTCATGCAGGCTAGACTTCTAGGGTTTTAGCCATTATGATCTCGGGGTAGATCAACCCTTGTAATACTCATATTCATCAAGATCAATCAAGCAGGAAGTAGGGTATTACCTCCATAGAGAGGGCCCGAACCTGGGTAAACATTGTGTCCCCCGTCTCCTACTACCATCGACCTTAGACCCACAATTCGGGACCCCCTACCCGAGATCCGCCGGTTTTGACACCGACATTGGTGTTTTCATTGAGAGTTCCACTGTGTCTTCCCCAAAAGGTTCGATGGCTCCTTCAATCGTCAACAACGATGTTGTCCAAAGGGAAACCTTCCTCCCCGGACAAATCTTTGTGTTCGGCGGCTATGCACTGCGGGCCAACTCGCTTGGCCATCTGGAGCAGATCAACATCTACGCCCCTGGCCATCAGGTCAGATTTGGGAGCTTGAATTATGTCACGGACATCCGCGGAGACTTGATCTTCGGCGGATTCGAGACCATGGCAGCCGCTCCCTATCCCTACGATGAACATGCCTTATATCTGTCATCGGACCATACTCAGGAAATTGCACCTGTAACCGCTCTGGCCTTAGATCCGGAGCAGACCGCGCCATCCAAGGACGGGAAGCTCAACCCCGACACGGAAGCCGAAGACTCCGCGGCGTTGGAGCCGCACACAGACCTAACCTCAGGTGATATCCGTGTCTACTGAACCTCGGACTCGTTTCCTTGACAAGTTCCGAACCATGTGCGTCCGCTTATGTCAAGCGGGGTCGGTCATCGATCACCGAATTCAGCACAGCGGACATCTTCCAGCACTCCCCTCTAGGCGACGTGCTGAACTCATTAAAAAATATATGTCCTTAGCGTGGGACTCATAGCCGAACTATGTACAGTTCGAACTGGAGGCTGATGAAGGGGAATTTCGCATCCCACCCGCCACCCACTACATACCCACTGTCGAGGAGTTAACTGACGTGATCGATTACGGCTCCGAAGACATTGACGGTATGGACGACGATGCAGATGAGGAGCAGGGCCAAAACCCGTCATTTACCGGACGCTGGACGGCCACTTCTTCGTATGACGTATACATTGTGGATACACCCAAGGAGAATAATGGTGAGGACAAGGAAAAACCAGTTGAGGATGAGCCTCCTAAGACACAACCAAAGCACCGGCATCAGCGGCGCCGGTCTAAATGCTGCCGCAGCAAGGACAGCAACATTGACATAGGAGATGATCACACTCCGAACGGTGCCGAAGACAGAGAAGATCCCAACGAACAAACAGCTGAACCAGACTATCGGGAAGACGGGCAAGTCAGCCCTGATGAACAGGCCATAAACGACGACTCGGAGGGCAACACTTATCTTCCACCCTCCGAGGATGAGGTGAGCCTTGGCAACGAGGATTTTATCATGCCTGAGGAACCCCTCGAGCAAGAGCGCTTTAAGCGCCAGCTAATAGCCACTGCGAGGAGCCTGAAAAAGATGCAGCAGCAGCTTCAAGCTGATCAAGATCTCCACAACGCTAGATGGACTGATGTCCTGACAGCCGAAGAATACGGCCTTAAGCGCCCAGCCAAAAGCTACCCGAAGTGCAAATTGCTACCTCAGTTCGATGACGAGGCACAGGAGCCCGTACCATCATCGCGCAATGTGGCTAACCAAACACCACGCGGTCGGGATAAAGCAACAACTCAAGCCCAACACCAGACTGCCCCACCTCACCATAAAGGCAGGGATAAAACAGCTTGGGGTTACACATATGACCTTCGATAGGACCTGGATAGTAGAGCAGGACATACAAGATCGATCTATGGATCACGAGGACATGCCTTGACACGCGACGATGGCTACCTATTCGGACGTGACAAACCTAGTCACGCCCGGGCTGAAAACCGCAGACGGACTCCATCGGAGCTACGTCGCGATGCGGCCTGATATAGAGGTGCCGCACACCCTCTTTGCTTCACTGACGAAGTAATGGATCATGAATTCCCAAAAGGGTTTTAACCCATAAATATCCAATCATACGATGGAACAACCGATCCCGCGGTATGGATCGAGGATTTTATTCTCCACATTCATATGGCCCCACGGAGATAATCTTCATGCCATCAAATACCTCCCACTAAAACTCGAAGGGCTAGCTCGGCACAGGTTAAATAGTCTGCCTGGAAATTCTATTGGCAGCTGGGAGGACTTGGAAGAAGCCTTCCTGGACAACTTCCAAGGTACATATGTCCAGCCACCAGATGCCGATAACTTAAGTCACATAGTTCAACATCCTAGAGAGTCAACCAACAAATTCTGGACTAGGTTCCTAACTAATAAGAACCAGATCGTCGACTGTTTGGATGCCGAAGTCCTAGCGGCCTTTAAACATAGCATTCGTGACGAATGGCTCGCCCTCCACCTCCGCCAGGAAAAGCCGAAGTCCATGGCAGCCCTCACGGCAATCATGACCCGCTTTTGTGCGGGTGAGGATAGTTGGCTGGTGTCGGTGTCGGCCTTATGAGGCACCGGAGAAGAAGGCCAAGAAGAAGGCCGCGGGGACCAGGAAAGGTCTCCGGCGCAAGGTTGTATCGGACTCATCGTCCGATAACACCGAGGCGCCCTCCTCCCATGAAAACGAGGAGGAGGAAGAGGAAAGTTCTCCCCCTCCCCCCCTCGTCGGGGGAGACAAGAAAAGGAAGTCCGCCCGATCTGGGGAGGCCGAAGGATCCAAGAAGGGAAGGACCCTCCTTCCGGACTGATCCACAGCAGCCGCTTTCAACGACAAGGAGTGGATACCCAGGGACAAGCCCCTGGCGAAGTCGTAAGTATCCGGACACCATAATAGTTTTGGTATGTTTTGTTTTATTGCTTCTTATCATGCCAAACATGATCATGTAGTCCATCCAAAGCCCATATCAATGTATCCTCTTCGGATGAGTCTTTGGGCCAGTCGGAGATGAACAACGATTCACTCCCGACCGCTTCCTCCCCCTGCCCTACAGACAATGTCGAGGTGTTGCCTCAAAGGGCACTGAACTAAGGGGAGATAGTTCTGGAGGCGCCCCAAGGTGACATTCCCGACGCTGGGCACATGGGGGGCAAGTCTCCCATGGCTCTAATGCCGGGGGTAGCAAGTTTAGCCCCCAACCGAATACTGCGCCGGAACATCCAGTGGTTCCGGATTATGTCAGGCGACCCCTCGCCAAGGGGGGCAAGCCATCTGTGCCGATGGCCTTTGTCCATCCAGAGGCATCGGACAATTTAATGGAAGCGCTTCACGGCGCTTCCATTGACGAAGAGCACCGCACTATCATGAGTGCGGTGGTCAAGAAGGTTCAGTCCGCCAAAAGTGGACTGACTGAAGCCTGCACCAGCCTCCTAACAGGCTTTGAGGTAAGTAATCAAATTATGAGAAAATGTTGCAGCATAGACAGTAGCCCCTGATGCTCTGTTTGATGTTCGCAAAGAAAGGCCGAACGTAGGATCAAATAATAATCACAGGAGTCTAATCAGAATGTGTCTATGTGAATAAGCAGGCTTCGCTGCTGGCCGCTACCGCTTCTACGGTGGAGGTCTCCGCCCTGAAGCGGGACCTTGAGCGATCTGAGAAAGAGCTCGGCCTTACCCCGTTTGTTTATTGATAACAAAGGTAAGTGATACCCCGTTTGTTTATTGATAAAAAAAGGAAGGTGGTTGTTACATCATAGGATCGTCATGAATTTTGCTAGGGGCCACGACCAAAGTGGCGGCCCTAAAGAAGGCGATGTCCGTGGCCGAAGACAAAGCGGCCAAGGAGCGCATCAAGCGCGAGAAGCAAGAGGCCCGAATCAGCAAGGTGCAGCAAGAGCTCTAGGATTTTTTCAAGAAATACGAGTCCTTGGAGCGTGACTCTAAGACGCAAGGGTCCAAGCTTGCGAAGGCCCTCAAGAACGCATAAAATGCCAAGGCCGAAGCCCAAAAGGCTTCCAGGAGATTCAGGCGGTCAAGAAGATAGCAGTGGGTAAGGCATTCATTATGCAAAGCAAGAATGTGAAGGAAATTTTCCTTTTACTTACCCGAATTCGAAGCTCTCCAGGAGCATTCACAGATCTACCCAGCAGTGTGTCGGATGCCGCGGAGTTCTACCGGGTCGAGGAAGGGACCTCGACGGAGAAGTTGTTCTGGTCTCAGTATACTGGGACCGAGCATCCGATGCCCTTGAGCGACCAGTTGAAGCAATTGGTCGAGCTTCACAAGGCGGGCGAACTGGCCATGAAGGGTCTCATAGTCCGCATGTGGCCTGAGGAGCTCCTGCCTGGCAGCTATTTCGGCCTGGTAAGGCGGCTTGTGAATGCCTGCCCACGGTTTGAAGTCATAAAGTGGTCCGTGTGCATTGAGGGTGCGCGCAGGGATTTTGCCCGAGCGAAAGTGCAGTGGGCGAAGATGGACGCTGATACGTCTCCGTCGTATCTACTTTTCCAAGCACTTTTGCCCTTGTTTTGGACTCTAACTTGCATGATTTGAATGAAACTAACCCGGACTGACGCTGTTTTCAGCAGAATTGCCATGAAGTTGTTTTATGTGCAGAAAACAAAAGTTCTCGAAATGACCTCAAACTTCACGGAACATCTAGTTAAAAATAATAAAAAATCCTTGCAAAAGATGAAGACCAGGGGGCCCACACCCTATCCATGAGTGTCGGTGTCAAAACCGGCGGATCTCGGGTAGGGGGTCCCGAACTATGGGTCTAGGCGGATGGTAACAGGAGACCACGAGATCAAGGAGGCTAAACGCTAGAAGCTAGCCTATGGTATGACTGTTGTTCTGTTGTCATCCTACGGACTAAAACCCTCCAGTTTATATAGACACCGGAGAGGGCTAGGGTTACACAGAGTCGGTTACAATGGTAGGATATCTACATATCCGTATCGCCAAGCTTGCCTTCCACGCCAAGGAAAGTCCCTTCCGGACACGGGACGAAGTCTTCAATCTTGTATCTTCATAGTCCAGGAGTCCGGCTGAAGGTATATGTCACAGCCCTAGAATAATGTTTGTAAATAGTGGCTTTGCTCCCATGCATCTTGTCTAAATTTCTGAAACTTGAATTGAGGAATTTTGAAAGCCTCAAAAACTTAATTAAAAGAAGGGCAAAGAACCCTAGAAATCTCATTCTTGTTCCAAGATGTCCTTTTGCAATGTTTGAGAATTTTGGCAGGAGCTATATATCAAACCAAAATTTAGGAACATTTTTAAGGAATTATTTTGGGACTTTGAATTTAAATCAATACTATTTTTGAATTTGAACTTATATTCAAATATATACTGAATATATGTTCAAATAACTGAGACAATTTTATGTGCTTTGGTATAATTCCATTGTGCTAAATAAAATGTTCAGGGGAATTTTTGTCACTGTTTTGAATTTGTTTTATTTAGAAACAGTGGCAAAAGGAAGTAAATTAAACAAAGCAGAAGAAAAATTAAAAAGGACCAGAGGCCTACCCAACTTACCTGGCGCCACCAACCGCCCCAGCACTGCAGCTGGCCGGCCCAGCCCATGACCGCCTCCTCCCTGTCGTCTTCCTCCCTCGCCAGAAGGACGGAGGCGCGTGGCCGCCCCGCGCCGGCCACCTCCTGCTTCCGCCGACGCCCTGGGCGACCCCAGACGACGCCACGCACCCCCTGGCTCCCTCTCGACTCTTCCCGCGCCCATCCCCCTCCTCTGTCTCTCTCTGGTTCTCTCCCCGCAGCCGCCCAAGAACGCCTCGTCGCACCGATGAGCACCACCGGCCATCGTGCACCCCTCACCCTTCCGCCGAGTACAGAAGCGCCGCCGAAGCCTCCTCGTCCTCCCAATCGAGCTACGAGGCGACAGGAGGCCCTGCCTCATCGCCATCGCGGTCATCTTCAACCACGGGCACCCGAGCCCCTCACCGTCGATTCGCGCCGTCAAGGATGTCCTCGAGCCCACTGACCTACTGTGCCGCCTCCCTGTGAGCTCCTGACTCCTCTCCCCCTAGCCTCGCCGCATTTTTCTTCCTCCCCGCACCCAAACGCCTGCACCACTGGGTGTGGCGCACTTCCAGCTCGCCGTAGAACCCAACCGCACCTTAAACGGTGCCCTCTAGCGCGAACCCGACGCCCTCCGCCGCGCGGAATGTTCGCCGCCGGCTAAACTCCATGGTGACGACGTGGCACCGTCATTAGCACTTAATCACGTCCTTTGAATAACACCAGCCGCTGACATTAGGGCCCCACCAGCTAAATAACCATGGGTTATTTTTTTGATTAGATTTAGTTAAACCAGGCGGGACCCACGCGTCAGAGTTGACTTTGCTGACGTGGCGTTTGACTGGTCCCACCTGTCTGCGACCCTAACCAGCCCTTAGTCACTGACCAGCGGGCCCCACAGGTCAGGTTTGATCTGGGCGGCGCCTGTTGACCTACTGAGGTCAGCATGACGTAATGCTGACACTATAAATCATTTTCTAGATTTAAGTTTATTCAGGAAATTCCAAAAAATGACCAAAACATTCTAAAAATCATAGAAAATAATCTATAACTCAGAATGAAATAAATTATATATGAAAAATTATCAGAAAAATTCAAGGAATCTGTTTATGGCATTTGCATGCATGTTTGAACAACCTAGGGTTGCTGTACAGGGCAATTTGCATAAATGACATTTAAATAAGCACATATGGAGTTTGAATTTGAACCCTTGGTTCATACCAACTTCATTTAATATGGTTGCTAGTTGCATTAGCTCAATCAACAGCATATTGCCATGACATTATCATGCATCATAATTGTTGCATTGCATTGATTGTGTTCCTCTTTGTTTGCCGGTATTTGTCCCCTCTCGATAGACGTGGTTTCGACGATGAGATCAATGACACCGATGAAGAACTATACTATCTTCAGAAGTGCCAGGCAAGCAAAACCCCCTTGTTCATTCCGATACAATCTGACTCTCTCGCTCCTGCTCTCTTTTACTGCATTAGGACAACAACGATTCGACTGTTACATGCTGCGGTAGTTGAACCCCTTTCCTCTGCATGACCTGTCATTGCCATAGTAAATAGATGAAACCCACTAGCATGAGTAGGAGTTGTTTGATCCCTGATGTGCCTACTCATTCATGCTTGTTGTCATGCCTGCTATTGCTTAGATTTGTGTCAGGTCTGATTCATCGGGGATGAGTTGGAAAGTTGTGAACATGTCCTACTGTGTGTGAGCTAAGTGTGTGAATACGATTTGGTAAAGGTAGCGGTGAGAGGCCATGTAGGAGTACATGGTGGGTTGTCTCATTGAAGCCGTCCTCAGGAACTGAGTTCTGTGTTTGTGATCCATGAAACAGTTACTACCATGCATTGGGCCCGAAACCAGTGGACCCTCTCGGCTTCTTGATCACCCTTGTCCTGTGTGCAGGAGTTGCAAGTAGTTTCCGGTGTTTGTAGTATGCTGGGGGCTGCACGCAGCGTTGACCGTAGGGGTGGGTTGTGTTGCGGTAGGCACGTGGTCGGGCATGTCGGGCGCCCGTTTGGTGTCTTGGAACCCTGTACACATCGTTCGGGGCCGTATGTGGAAACCTCGGCCGGACTCCCTACGGATGGAACCTGAATAGGCGATAAACCTGGACTAGAGACTTGAGTGTTTAGGTAGGCTGTGGCCGACACCCTCGCTGGGCTTCCGCTTGAAGGTTGCCGAGTACATATCGTGTAAACGGCGATAAGTGGTGAGAGCGTGTGTGAAGAAGTACACCCCTGTAGGGTTAACATCATCTATTCGAATAGCCGTGTCCGCGGTAATGGACTTCTCGGTTGCCTATAACAGTTCATAGACAAGTGAAAGTGGATACTCTAAAATGCACAAGATAAGCGTGAGTGCTATGCATGGCTTTCTCGTAGGGAGACGGAAGTGGATCCATAGTGGTGTATTGATATGGTGAATATGTGGACTCATGTGCGCCACCTCAAAAGAGTTATTTGCAGTCGTAGTTCAGGATAGCCACCGAGTCAAAGCTGGCTTGCTGCAGTTAAACTCCACTACCCCCTCTATTGATACTGATGCATATGTAGTTAGTTCTGATGTAAGTCTTGCTGGGTACATTTTTCTCACGTTTGCCTATTTTATGTTTTGCAGAGAGACGTCAGTCTCGCTAGTAGTTCTATCTGGACTTCGACGTTTAGCTTGATACCTCAGCTACGATCTTGTGCCCTCAACAGGATCTGGTAGATAGTCAGGCTTCTCAGCCTTTTTCTTTTGTAGATGACTCTACTCAGACATATTAAGCTTCCGCATGTGCTTTGACTTGTATGCTCTGAATGTTGGGTCATGAGACCCATGTTTGTAATATCTCGCTCCTCGGAGCCTAATGAATAAATACTTGAGTCGTAGAGTCTTGTTGTGATGCCATGTTGTATTTACACATATCGAGCATATTGTGTGTATGATTGAAATGCTTGGCATGTGTGGGATCCGACAATCTAGTTGTTTATCCTTGGCAGACTCTCTTATGGGGAAATGTAGTCTTGTGCTTCCATGAGCCATAGTAGTCCGCTACAGCCCGGTTCACCGGAGTCCTGCTAGCCCAGCACTACTGCTCAGGACACTTGACTGGCCGGCATGTGTTTCAGTTAGTTCCTGTGTCTGTCCCTTCGGGGAAATGTCACGCGGTGACATCCGGAGTCCTGCCCAGCCTGCTACAGCCCGGGTTACCGGAGTCCTGTTAGCCCAGTGCTATAGCCCGGATTCACATGCTGCTGACCGACATGCTCGGAGTTCATTCATGTATGCCTGTCCCCATGGGTTAGTGCCGCTTTGGGTTCACGACTAGCCATGTCGGCCCGGGTTCTTTGTAATATGGATGCTAGCGACACTATCATATACGTGGGCCAAAAGGCGCAAACGGTCCCGGGCCAGGTAAGGTGGCACCCTTGGGAATACCATGCATGAGGCCGCAAAGTGATATGATGTGTTACATGCTAGATCGGTGTGACTTAGGATCGGGGTCCTGACAGTATAGACCGGCTATCCAAACACCCCCTAATCCAGGACTCCCTCAGTAGCCCGAGAACCAGGCTTCAATGACGACTAGTCCGGCGCACAGATTGTCTTCGGCATTGCAAGGCGGGTTCGTCCTCCAAGTACTTAATAGAAGATTTCGAACACCAGGATACTGTCCGGCTCCGCAAAAATAAGTTTCCACATATTGCCATAGAGAGAATAATATTTACACCAATCTAATCTGCTGACGTATTCCGTAGCGTGACATTACACCATGGCCAAGCCTTTATTCGAATCGTTTTATTGTCCCACCTTAGCATCTTATGCGAGGTGGTTTCCTTGGCACATCTTGTCAAAGCAGAGATCGTGTCCCCTTATTCCGGGATTCTCATCAATACGGGCGTGGGTAACCCAACCGTCCATTGATTACAACGCTTGGGAGATAAGCGAGTTTTTCCAGGCGGGTGGGGACGCGTAGTTGCGTCCGCCCATATTAGGGGATAAGGATCCACCTTTCTCATCCACGCCTTCTTCCTCCTTTGCCTATCCATTTCCGCGCACTCGAGCTCCAGCGCCCAAGTCTGCACTCCCCACCTCAACCTTCTCCAACCATGTCCGGAGCAGGAGGTAAGTGGATGGTCTCCTCCGACACGGAGGGACACATCAAGAAACTGAGGAAGGCCGGATACTTGTCCAACGACATCGCGGACCGGCTTCCCAAAGAGGGGCAGCTCGTCCCCACCCCAAGGCCCCATGAGAGGGTGGTGTTCCTCCCCCATTTCCTCCGTGGACTGGGTTTCCCTCTCCACCCATTTGTCCGGGGGCTCATGTTCTACTAGGGCCTAGATTTCCATGATCTGGCCCCAAACTTTGTCCTCAATATCTCAGCATTTATCGTCATGTGCGAGGCATTCCTCTGCATCCGCCCCCATTTCAGCCTATGGCTCAAGACTTTCAATGTCAAGCCAAAGGTGGTGCGCGGCACCCAGGCGGAGTGCGGAGGCGCCATGGTGGGCAAGATGCCCAATGTCCTATGGCTTGAGGGCTCCTTCGTGGAGACCCCGAAGGGGTGGCAATCGGGGTGGTTCTACATCACCGAGCCGCGTGACCCAGAATGGGTTGCAGCTCCCGAGTTCCAATCCGGACCCCCTACACGGCTCATGTCCTAGAAAGAGACGGGACTGTCGTGGGGCAACAAAGGAGAGGTGACTCGACTGCAAACATGCATTCAAACCCTGGTGAACAAGAAGCTTAAACTTGTCAACGTAGTCCAGGTTATGCTCATCCGTCGGATCCTCCCGTGTCAAAACCGGCGGATCTCGGGTAGGGGGTCCCGAACTGTGCGTCTAAGCGGATGGTAACAGGAGATGAGGGACATGATGTTTTACCCAGGTTCGGGCCCTCTTGATGGAGGTAAAACCCTACGTCCTGCTTGATTAATATTGATTATATGGGTAGTACAAGAGTAGATCTACCACGAGATCAAGGAGGCTAAACCCTAGAAGCTAGCCTATGGTATGATTGTTGTTCTGTCCTACGGACTAAAACCCTCCGGTTTATATAGACACCGGAGAGGGTTAGGGTTACACAGAGTCGGTTACAATGGTAGGAGATCTACATATCCGTATCGCCAAGCTTGCCTTCCACGCCAAGGAAAGTGCCTTTCGGACACGGGACGAAGTCTTCAATCTTGTATCTTCATAGTCCAGGAGTTAGGATGAAGGTATAGTCCGGCTATTCGGACACCTCCTAATACAGGACTCCCTCAGTTGCCCCTGAACCTGGCTTCAATGACAATGAGTCCGGCGCGCAGATTGTCTTCGGCATTGCAAGGCGAGTTCCTCCTCCAAGTACTTCATAGAAGATTTTGAACACAAACGATAGTGTCCATCTCTACAAAATAAGTTTCCACATATCGCCACAGAGAGAATAATATTTACACCAATCTAATCTGCTGACGTATTCCGTAGCGTGACATCACACCACGGCCAAGCCTTTATTAGAATCGTTTTATTGTCCCACCTCAGCGTGTTATGCGAGGCGGTTTCCTTGACACGTCTTGTCGAAGCAGAGATCGTGTCCCCTTATTACGAGATTCTCATCAAAACGGGCGTGGGTAACCCAACTGCGCCCTTGATTACGGCGCTTGGGAGATAAGCGAGTTTTACTAGGCTGGTGAGGGCACGCAGTTTTGTCCGCCCATATAAGGGGATAAGGATCCACCTTTCCACCTACGCCTTCTTCCTCCCTTGCTCATCCACTTCCGCATACTCAAGCTCCAGCACCCAAGTTCGCACTTCCCACCTCAACCTTCTCTAGCCATTTCCGGAGCGGGAGGCAAGTGGATGGTCTCCTCCGTTATGGAGGGACATATCAAAAAGCTGAGGAAGGCCGGATACTTGTCTGATGACATCGCGCATCGGCTTCCCGAAAAGGGGCAGCTCCTTCCCACCCCAAGGCCCCATGAGAGGGTAGTGTTCCTTCCACACTTCCTCCGCGGACTGGGCTTTCCTCTCCACCCATTCGTCCGGGGACTCATGTTCTACTACAGCCTTGATTTCCATGATCTGGCCCTGAACTTCATCCTCAACATCTCAGCGTTTATCATCATGTGTGAGGCTTTCCTCTGCATCCGCCCCCATTTTGGCCTATGGCTCAAGACTTTCAATGTCAAGCCGAAGGTGGTGCGCGGGAACCAGGCGGAGTGTGGAGGCGCCATGGTGGGCAAGATGCCCAATGTCCTATGGCTTGAGGGCTCCTTCGTGGAGACCCCGAAGGGGTGGCAATCGGGGTGGTTTTACATCACCGAGCCGCGCGACCCTGAGTGGGTCGCAGCCCCCGAGTTTCGGTCCGGACCCCCTACGCGGCTCACGTCCTAGAAAGAGACGGGCCTGTCGTGGGGCAGCAAAGAAGAGGTAACTGGACTGCAGAAATGCATCCAAACCCTGGTGAACAAGCAGCTCAAGCTTGTCAATGTAGTCCAGGTTATGCTCATCCGCCGGATCCTCCCGTGTCAACGACGGGCCTTCAATCCGTGGGAGTTCGACTCCGCGCGGCACCGAACTCTGAACAGGCTCTTCGACACGACGTAAGAAGATGCCTGGAAGGTGATTTTCAAGGGCGCCGAGGCTCCCCTGTCCGCTTCCGAGGATCGCGGATTCAGCACACAGCGTCATGCTGGTGCGGTAAGCCATTTATACCTTCTACAAGGTATTAGTTTTTCACAGTTTGACTCTTTGCGGGATCTAAGCTCCCTTACCTTTGACATGATTGGCAGGCGAAGTCCGGACAGATCGACTGTCCGGTTCCTTTGCCCGAAGACCCAGCCGATGCTCGCTTGGTGAAGCTGCTGGTTCCCGCACCCTATGTGGTGCCGGAGAAGAAGACCGGGAAGAAGGCCACAGGGACTCGAAAGAGTGCCCGGCGCCTGGAGGTGTCGGATTCATCATCCGACGACTCCAAGACGCACTCCTCCCGTGAAAATGAGGAGGACGAAGAAGAAACCTCTCCCCCGGCGGAGGGAGGAAAGAAGAGGAAGGCCGCCCCGACCGGGGAGGATGAAGGTTCCAAGAAGGGGAAGACCCTTCCTTCGGACTACTCCACCGACGCCGACGATGGCGAAGAGGAGTGGCCGCATAGGGCCAGGCGCCCGGCAGGATCGTAAGTGTTCGGACACCAGGGCAACTCGTAGTGTTCCTTTATTGCACAGCTTTTCCTTATGTCGAATATATCTATGCAGTCCGCCCAAGGCCGGGCACGACGAGTAATCGAGCGGCTCCCCGGATTCGTCAGACGTGAATTCACTTCCGCCCGCTACCTCTCCCCGCACTGCGGACGATGCCGAGGTGGCATTCCAACAGGTTCCAAGCCGGGAGAGGGTGGTCCTGGAGGAGCCGCAAGGCAACATCCCGGACTCCAGGAGTAAAGGGGATAGATCCCCCAGGGTTCCAAGTCCGTCCCTAGGCCGGACACCGCTTCGGAACCTTCAAGGGTTCCAGAGTCTAGCGGGCGACCTCCTTCCAAGAGGAGCAAGCCCACCGAGCCGGTGACCCCCGTCCAACCGGAGGCGCCGGACAATCTGTTGGAGGTGCTTATGGGCGCCTCCATCGACGAGGGGCACCGCACCATTATGAGTGCGGTGGTCCAGAAGGTTCAGTCCGCCAAGAGCGGACTGACTGAAGCTTGTGTCTGCCTTTTAACAGGCTTTGAGGTAAGTAAAGAATATGTAAAAATATTACTGCATAGACAGTAGCCCCTGATGCTCTGTTTGGCATTCGGGAAGAAAAGCCGAATAGAGGATCAAATAAAATTCGCAGGAGTCTAACAGAAAGAAGTCAATATGCCTATGCAGGCTTCTCTGCTGGCGTCCGCCGCACTGACTGCGGAGGTGGACGTGCTAAAGCAGAACCTCCAGCAGTCCGAGCAAGTGCTCGGGCTTGCCAAGAAGCAGCTCGAGGACACGGAAGGTAAGAAATACCTTTTTTAAATATATAAAAAGTGCAATTGCAAAAAATGGCAGGATTACCGTGGCTATTGCAGGGGCCACATATGAGGTGGCGACCCTTAAGCAAGCGATGGCCGAGGCCGAGAAGAGGGCGGCCACGGAGTGCGCCGAGCGGGATAAGTATGAGGCCCAGATTGGCGTGGTGCGGCAAGAGCTCTAGGCCCTCATGAAAAAACATGAGAGTCTGGACCTTGACTCAAAGACGCGAGCGTCCGAGCTCGTGGCGGCAATATAAAATGCCAAGTCTGCCAAGGCCGAATCCCAGAAGGCCCTCCAGGAGTTGGATGCGGTGAAAAAGATAGAGGTGGGTAAGGCATTCTTTATGCAAAGCAAACATGTAAGAGTGAGTTACTTGTTACTTACCCGAATCCACAGCTCTCCAGAAGCATTCACAAATCTTCCCCGTAGCGTGTCCGATGCCGCCGCATTCTACCGAGCCGAGGAGGGCAGCTCGATGGAGAAGGTGTTCTGGTGTCTGTATGCTGAGGCCGGACACCCTGTGCCCCTGAGCGACCAGCTGAAGCAACTGGTCGAGCTCCACAAGGCGGCCGAACAGGCCATGAAGGGCTTCATAGTTCGGCTGTGGCCTGGAGAGGCCTTGCCTGGGAGCTACTTCGGGCTGGTGCGGTGGCTGGTGGAGGCCTGTCCAAAGCTCGAAGTTATCAAGCGCTCCGTCTGCATCGAAGGTGCCTGTAGGGCCCTTGCCCGCGCTAAGTTGCACTGGGGCAAGCTGGATGCTGAGAAGCTTGTGAAGGACTGGCCACCGCCGGGGAAAGAGCATGGCAAGCCCGAGAATTATTATAAGGACATTCTGAAGGGTGCCCGCCTTATGGCGGATGAATGTTCCAGGGATGTAATTTTTGAGTAAAATTCGCTCGTTTTTTCCTGTGCGCTGAAAACTTGTTCATATGCGCTAAGCAATGCTTTTTTAATTTAAAATATTACCTTCTGTGCGGCTGTTTATCAAATTTGAGAGATGGCGAGTCGTCGGCTTCTGCCCCGTGCCACTAGTGCTGGGGTGTTCGGGATAAACCTGAGCGCTCTTTTTCCCATGATTGGGTCCTTCGAGGGAGGCGCTCAGCACAACGAACAAGGCAATCCGACTATAATGCTTGAACACACTCACTTAGCCATAGAATTCTATAATTTTAAATTTTGGCGAAGCCCCTGGTATTCGGAAGACCGAGTTCGGGGCGCTATCCACGCCTTGGCCGGACAGAGCCGACTCCTCGCTCTAAGAGGCATAAGTCTTTAGGGACTCGAAAAACCTCTCGAACAGCGACCAGCTCTCCCTTCATCATGCCAGTCAGTTTTAGCTTTCTCTACTGAGGTGCTTAGCCCAGCTCAACTGGGGCACAATCGCAATAGTTCTCCTAGTGCTACCTTAGCCGATATAGCGGAACATAAGGCACCAAAACATAGGAGCCGGGCAAACCCAACTATTGACCCAAAACATGATTCGGAGCCGATGCATATAATGCTATAAGTTCGGGGTGCCGCACTTGTGAAAGTGTTCGGGCTTCTCACACCATATTTAGGGGTACTTAAAGCCCCTGACGTATTTGGCCGTACCAAAGTGTACGGGTGCAGCATCTCGTTAATGAACATATATTTGTAAAAAAGAGTAATGCAAAAATAGACAAAAGCTATGCATTATTTATTAAAAAAGGCTGCAATCAAGGCAGAACGATACAAATAACGCGATAAGCAAAAGGTTGGACTATTTAACATGTTCGTTCCAGGGGCAGGCTGCGGAATGGTATGCGAAACAGGTATACTGCTCGTGATAGAGACCACCTGGGAGTTCCGTTAATGCGGCGTGGCTTGTCTGCTTCCCTGGTTCTTGCATCGTTTGTGCAACAATTGCACTGCCGGACAAGCCTTCCGAGGAATGGAGTCCTGAAAGTAAGAGAAAATTAAACAATCGGCAACCCCTAATGCGGTTTAAGCCGTGTTTCGGGCGTGCCGTGATGGTGCCCCTCCCCCTGTGCCCATGGTATTTCGAGGGCTGGGGTTGGGGCTGCATTGCTATGCCTGCTCGGAACATGCCAGGCAGGCTTGTTGTAGGTTACTCCGGGCACGCTTGACGGTGTCCGGACGTTTGATGGCCGGACTGGAGAACTACCTAGAGAGGCTGCTTTATACTTCCGGTGCAAGGGCCGCCGTGTGTTCCTCCGTTCGGAGGGAGCGTTCGGTGTTTCCATTAACCATGATTACTCGTCGAGGGCCTGGCATCTTGAGCTTGAGGTATGCATAGTGCGGTACCGCATTGAACTTGGCAAATGAGGTTCGCCCGAGCAGTGCGTGATAGCCACTGCGGAACGGGACTATGTCAAAGATTAACTCCTCGCTTCGGAAATTGTCCGGAGATCCGAAGACCACTTCAAGTGTAACCGAGCCTGTGCAGTTGGCCTCTACACCTGGTATGATGCCTTTAAAGGTCGTTTTGGTGGGCTTAATCCTCGAGGTATCTATGCCCATTTTCCGCAGTGTATCCTGGTAAAGCAGGTTCAGGCTACTGCCGCCGTCCATAAGGACTCTAGTGAGATGAAATCCGTCAATGATTGGGTCTAAAACCAATGCAGCGAATCCGCCATGACGGATGCTAGTGGGGTGGTCCCTTCGGTCAAAGGTGATCGAGCAGGAGGACCATGGGTTGAAATTCGGGGCGATTGGCTCCATCGCGTATACGTCCCTTAACGCGCGCTTCCGCTCCCTCTTGGGGATGTGGGTTGCGTATATCATGTTCACCGTCCGCACTTGTTGGGGAAAACCCTTCTGTCCACTGTTGTTCGGTGGCCGGGGCTCTTCGTTGTCATCGCTATGCAGCCCCTTGTATTTATTTTTGGCATTTAACTTGCCTGCCTGCTTGAACACCCAACAGTCCCTGTTGGTGTGATTGGCTGGCCTTTCGGGGGTGCCATGTATCTAGCACAAGCGGTCGAGTATTCGGTCCAGACTGGATGGGCCCTGAGTATTTCTTTTGAATGGCTTTTTCCACTGACCGGATTTATAGCCTTTGAATCCGGCATTAACTGTCGTATCCTTAGCATTGTCTCCGTTAATGCGGAGCTTCTGCTTGTTGCGACGCGACCTGCCACTATTGTCTCTGGTATCCGAATTACCAGGGTTCTTGGTCATATTGTTGCTACGGGCGAGCCAGCGGTCATCTCCCATGCAAAAGCGGGTCATGAGTGTCGTGAGTGCTGCCATAGATTTCGGCTTTTCCTGTCCAAGGTGCCGGGCAAGCCACTCGTCACGAATATTGTGCTTGAAGGCTGCTAGGGCTTCTGTGTCCGGACAGTTGACTATTAGATTTTTCTTTGTTAGGAACCGTGTCCAGAATTGCCTGGCCGATTCCTCTGGCTGCTGAACTATGTGGCTTAGGTCATCAGCGTCTGGTGGTCGCACATAAGTTCCCTGGAAATTTTCGAGGAATGCGGCTTCCAGGTCCTCCCAACAACTGATTGAATCTGCTGGCAAGCTGTTAAGCCAATGCCGAGCTGGTCCTTTAAGCTTGAGTGGGAGGTATTTGATGGTGTGTAAATCATCGCCACGGGCCATGTGGATATGAAGGAGATAATCCTTGATCCATACCGCATGATCTATTGTGCCATCATATGATTCGATGTTTACGGGTTTGAACCCCTCGGGGATTTGATGATCCATTACTTCATCTGTGAAGCATAGTGGGTGTGCGACGCCTCTGTACTGGGCTATATCACAACTTAGCTCCAATGAGCTTTATCTGCTGTGTTCGGCCCTACTGGATTTGCTGTATCCGGCGTGACGGTTATCGTCTCGAGTCGTGGGGCGCCCACGTGATCCGTAGATCGATCTTGTTTGCCTTGCCTTGTCCTCCAATATATCACGCAGGTCTGGCGCATTTTCCTGTGCCTTTGTATGTTTTGAGCGGCGCTGGGGTGCGGCTTGAGTGTGGGGCCGAGAGGCCTCTCTATCGCGGCCACGAGGTGGCCGGTCGGCCGTGTCATGTTCTGGTGATGCAGGTTTAGGTGCTTCCTCCTATAATCGGGGTAGCAATCTGCGCCTTGGATAGCTCTTGGAGGGGCGTTCGAGTTCATACTCTTCAGCCGCAAGGACTTTAGTCCATCTGTCGGCTAGCAAATCTTGATCAGCTCTAAGCTGTTGTTGTATTTTCTTGAGGCTGCTTGCCATGGCCATAAGCCTGCGTTGGAAAAGCTCTTGCTCAATGGGATCCTCTGGCACGACGAATTCGTCGTCGTCGAGGCTTGCCTCGTCTTTGGAGGGAGGCATATAATTATCGTCCTCGACCTCTCTGTCTGCCGCTCTCTCATGAGGGCTGGCTTCTCCATCCTCCTGTGTTGAATCTTGCTAGAGGGGGTTTTCTTCGGCACTCTTCGGAGTATTATTATCTCCCTTGCTGGAATCACCGTTTTTGCTTTGGCGGGATTTTGAGCGGCGTCGCTGACGCCGGCGTTTGGGCTGTTTCTTGGAGGGGTCATCCTCCGTTTTTCCATCGCCATCTCCTTTTTTTGGGGTCTCCACCATGTATATATCATATGACGAGGTGGCTTTCCAGTGCCCCATAGGCGCTGTTTCTTGATCGTCTCCTGCATCGGCGTCCATACCGTCGATGTCTTCGGAGTCAAAGTCGAGCATGTCGGTTAGATCGTCGACAGTGGCTACAAAGTGGGTGGTGGGTGGGCTTTGAATTTCTTCATCGTCCGTATCCCAACCTTGCTGACCGTAGTCCGGCCAGGGCTCTCCTGATAAAGAGAGAGACTTTAGTGAGTTCAGGATATCGCCGAAGGGCGAGTGCTAAAAGACGTCCGCGGCGGTAAACTCCATGATCGGCGCCCAGTCGGATTCGATCGGCAGGGGCGCGGAGGTCTCGGAGTCCGGAGAGAAGTCCGGCTCCTTGGAGTCATGAGCCTCGCGGAGCGCGGGGCTTGTGTTCGGCTCGATCATCGTTGGAATCGCAGCCCCCGAGGCGGCGTCCAACCACCCATCCTCAATCGGCGCTGTTGGCTCCGAATTAAGGGTCGACGCCGATGCGGAAGTGGCCTCCAGGGCATTGTTCGGCGGCAGAGCTAGATCATGCCCGCCGTGACAGTGCGGCGCGCTCGGCAGTGGCTCAAATCCGTCGAAGATCAATTCCCCGCGGATGTGAGCCGTGTAGTTTAAACTTCCAAATCTGACCTGATGGCCAGGGGCATAGATTTTGATCTGCTCCAGATGGCCAAGCGAATCGGCCCGCAGTGCGAAGCCGCCGAAGACTGTAAGTGCATCTAGTGCCCCTTAGTGATTTTGGTGTATTGAAGACTTATAGGTTAAGGATCTAATGTGTTTATGAGTGTACACAGGTCTATAAGTCTATGAGGAGTTTGATATTTACAGAGAAAGTCGACCCCTAAAAATGAAGTTCTTCGACTGAAGACTTTGATGTACCGAAGACTTTCTGAGGACTTTCAAAGTGAAGAAATTGGTGTGACCTTGAAGACTTGGTTATCATTCGAGGAACATGAAGCGTGAAGACTTTTGTTTTCGTAGTTTCATTTTCTCATTCTTGAGCATAGGAAACACCGCACTGTTAAAGGGGGTCGAGGAAATACTAAGGAGAAAATTTCCATGTGATGCTCAACTCAAATCCTACACCTACCAATCCCTTCGAGTGAAGCCATTGGAAATCTCATACAGTTCAGTGAATTTCTTCAGTGACAGAGACACGGTTCTTCTGGTCACTGAGGACTTTGTTCTGACTGAGGAGTTAGGAATTCGCCAGTGCGAATTGCCTACACAGTGAGGAACATGATAGCCCTGAGGAATTTGAACCTAAAATTTCCGACCGTTGATGTGCTACGCACGAGCTGTCCCAAAATATCTTATCCACCTAACGGTCATATCATTGAAGGGCATTTATGTCTTATCATATCGGGCTGCTCCCTAGGCTATAAATAGCCGTCCCCTACAACCACTAGCTGGTTGGCTGCTCTGAGAGAACTTGACACTTGTCAATTGAGAGCAACCCATCCTCCGAGGACTTTGAGCGAAAATCATCAAGTGAGGAAAATCCAAAACCCAAACCCAAACACCTACAAACCCAAAGTGATTGAGCATCACTGAAGAGATTGATCCTGCGTGGATCCGACGCTTGTTACCTTTGAAGACTGTGCTTCTTCCAAACGGTTAGGCGTCAAGGTCTAGAGCATCCAAGAGGAATTGTGGATCGCCGAGTGACCGAGTTTGTCAAGGTTCGGAAGTCACCTGAAGACTTACCACGAGTGATTGGGCAAGGACTGTGTGTCCTTAGTTCAAGGAGAATACGGTGAGGACTAGGTGTCCCGAGCTGCGTGCTCAGGACTGGGTGTCCGGGACTGTGTGTCCTCAGGTTTAAATACTCAGCCGCTCCAACCAGATGTACAACTGAGACAGTAGTTGGAACTGGTCTACCAAATCATTGTCTTCACCAAGCTTACTGGTTCTATTTCCTCAACACTTTCATTTCCTCATTACTGTGTTGTGTGTTTGTTCATATCTGCGTTTGAAGACTTTGACTGAAGACTTTCTCAATTTCCTCGGTTCAATTTCTTCAGTCTGTTTTGTCTTCATCTTGTGCTATCCTGTGTTTACGCTTTCTGTACTCTGTGTTTGTCTTCATTTCATCATGATGACCATGCGTGTATTCTGTTATGTTTACTTTTGAGTACTTATTCTGCTGCTAGTAGTTCTTCACTAAGGAATTTCCACACTAGCAAATTCCTCAGTGAAGAATTTCATAAAAATCGCCTATTCACCCCCTCTAGTCGATATAACGCACTTTCAAAGACGAAGATCTATCCGGGGAGAAAGGTCTCACCCTGGACTGCATTGCTGTTGATGATCGGAGGAGCCATCGAGCCTAAAAGTGACGACACAGAGGAACTCTACATAAAGCACCAATGTCGGTGTCAAAACCGGCGGATCTCGGGTAGGGGGTCCCGAACTGTGCGTCTAGGCGGATGGTAACAGGAGACGAGGGACACGATGTTTTTCCCAGGTTCGGGCCCTCTTGATGGAGGTAAAACCCTACGTCCTGCTTGATTAATATTGATGATATGGGTAGTACAAGAGTAGATCTACCACGAGATCAAGGAGGCTAAACCCTAGAAGCTAGCCTATGGTATGATTGTTGTTCTGTCCTATGGACTAAAACCCTCTTGTTTATATAGACACCGGAGAGTGTTAGGGTTACACAGAGTCGGTTACAATGGTAGGAGGTCTACATATCCGTATCGCCAAGCTTGCCTTCCACGCCAAGGAAAGTCCCTTCCGGACACGGGACGGAGTCTTCAATCTTGTATCTTCATAGTCCAGGAGTCCGGCTGAAGGTATAGTCCGGCTATCCGGACACCCCCTAATCCAGGACTCCCTCAGTCCAAGAAGGGGAAAACCCCTCTTCCGGACTACTCCACCAACGCCGACGATGGCAAAGAGGAGTGGCCGCACAGGGCCAAGCCCCTGGCGAAATCGTAAGTATTCGGATACCAGAGTAAGTCATAGTATTCCTTTACTGGACAGCTTTTCCTTACGTCGAATATGATTATGCAGGCCACCTGTCGGTGTCAAAACCGGCGGATCTCGGGTAGGGGGTCCCGAACTGTGTGTCTAGGCGGATGGTAACAGGAGACGAGGGACACGATGTTTTACCCAGGTTCGGGCCCTCTTGATGGAGGTAAAACCCTATGTCCTGCTTGATTAATATTGACGATATGGGTAGTACAAGAGTAGATCTACCACGAGATCAAGGAGGCTAAACCCTAGAAGCTAGCCTATGGTATGATTGTTGTTCTGTCCTACGGACTAAAACCCTCCGGTTTATATAGACACCGGAGAGAGTTAGGGTTACACAGAGTCGGTTACAATGGTAGGAGATCTACATATCCGTATCGCCTAGCTTGCGTTCCATGCCAAGTAAAGTCCCCTCCGGACACGGGACGAAGTCTTCAATCTTGTATCTTCATAGTCCAAGAGTCCGGTTGAAGGTATAGTCCGGCTATCCGGACACCCCCTAATCCAGGACTCCCTCAGTAGCCCCTGAACCAGGCTTCAATGACGACGAGTCCGGCGCACAGATTGTGTTCGGCATTGCAAGGCGGGTTCCTCATCCAAGTATTTCATAGAAGATTTTGAACACAAAGGATAGTGTCCGGCTCTGAAAAATAAGTTTCCATATATTGCCATTGAGAGAATATATTTACACAAATCTAATCTGCTGATGTATTCCGTAGCGTGACATCACATTACGGCCAAGCCCTTATTCGAATCGTCTTGACTCCCCCACCTCCGCGTGTTTTGCGAGGCGGTTTCCTTGGCACGTCTTGTCAAAGCAGAGGTCGTGTCCCCTTTATTTACGGGATTCTCATCAATACGGACGTGGGTAACCCAACCGCGCCATTGATTACGGCGCTTGGGAGATAAGCGAGTTTTATCAGGCTCGTGGGGACGCATAGCCGCGTCCGCCCATATAAGGGGATAAGGATCCACCTTTTCACCTACGCCTTCTTCCTCCTTTGCCTATCCATCTTCAGCGCACTCGAGCTCTAGCGCCCAAGCCCGCATTCCCCAGCTAGACCTTCTCCAATCATGTCCTGAGCGGGAGGCAAGTGGATGGTCTCCTCCGTCACGGAGGGGCACATCAAAAAACGGAGGAAGGCCGGATACTTGTCTAACGACATCGCGCACTGGCTTCCCGAAGAGGGGCAGCTCCTCCCCACCCCAAGGCCCCATGAGAGGGTAGTGTTCCTTCCCCACTTCCTCCGCGGACTGGGCTTTCCTCTTCACCCATTCATCCGGGGACTCATGTTCAACTACGGCCTGGATTTCCATGATCTGGCCCCGAACTTCATCCTCAACATCTCGGCGTTTATCGTCGTGTGCGAGGCTTTCCTCTGCATCCACCCCCATTTTGGCCTATGGATCAAGACTTTCAATGTCAAGCCGAAGGTGGTGCGCGGCAACCAGGCGGAGTGCGGAGGCACCATGGCGGGCAAGATGCCCTACGTTCTATGGCTCGAGGGCTCCTTTGTGGAGACCCTGAAGGGGTGGCAATCGGGGTGGTTTTACATCACCGAGCCGCGCGACCCTGAGTGGGTCGCAGCCCCCGAGTTCCGGTCCGGATCCCCTGCGCGGCTCACGTCCTTGAAAGAGACGGGCCTGTCATGGGGCAGCAAAGAAGAGGTGACTCGACTGCAGAAATGCAGCCAAACCCTGGTGAACAAGCAACTCAAGCTTGTCAACATAGTCCAGGTTATGCTCATCCGCCGGATCCTCCCGTGTCAACGACGGGCCTTCAATCTGTGGGAGTTCGACTCGGCGCGGCACCGAACTCTGAACAGGCTCTTCGACACGACGTACGAAGATGCCTGGAAGGTGCTTTTCAAGGGCGTCGAGGCTCCCGCGTCCGCTTCCGAGGATCGTGGATTCAGCACGCAGCGTCATGCGGGTGCGGTAAGCCACTTGTACCTTTTACAGGCTATTAGTTTTTCATAGTTTGACTCTATGCGGGATCTAACCTCCCTTACCTTTGACAGGATTGGCAGGAGAAGTCTGGACAGATCAACTGTCCGGTTCCTTTGCCCGAAGACCCAGCCGATGCTCGCTTGGCGAAGCTGCTGGTTCCGGCACCCTATGTGGTGTCGGAGAAGAAGGCCGGGAAGAAGGCCACAGGGACTCGAAAGAGTGCCCGGCGCATGGAGGTGTCGGATTCATCATCCGACGACTCCAAGATGCACTCCTCCCGTGAAAACGAGGAGGAGGAAGAAGAAACCTCTCCCCCCCAGCGGAGGGAGGAAAGAAGAGGAAGGTCGTTCTGACCGGGTAGGCCGAAGGGTCCAAGAAGGGGAAGACCCTTCCTTCGGACTACTCCACCGACGCCGACGACGGCGAAGAGGAGTGAACGCACAGGGCCAGGCGCCCAGCGGGATCGTAAGTGTTCCGACACCAGGGTAAGTCGTAGTGTTCCTTTATTGCACAACTTTCCCTTATGTTGAATATATCTATGCAGTACGCCCAAGGCCGGGCTCGACGAGTCATCGAGCGGCTCCCTGGATTCGTCGGACGTGAATTCACTTCCGCCCGCTACCTCCCCCCCCCCCCCCGCCTGCGGACGATGCCAAGGTGGCTTCCCAACAGGTTCCAAGCCGGGAGAGGGTGGTCCTGGAGGAGCCGCAAGGCGACCTCCCGGACTCCGGGAGTAAAGGGGATAGATCCCCCCAGGGCTCAAAGTCCGGCCCCAGGCCGGACACCGCTCCGGAACCTTCAAAGGTTCCAGAGTTTGGCGGGCGACCTCCTTCCAAGAGGAGCAAACCCACCGAGCCGGTGACCCCCATCCAACTGGAGGCGCCAGACAATCTGTTGGAGGTGCTTAAGGGCGCCTCCATCGACGAGGGGCACCGCACCATTATGAGTGTGGTGGTCCAGAAGGTTCAGTCCGCCAAGAGCGGACTGACTGAAGCTTGGGTCAGCCTTTTAACAGGCTTTGAGGTAAGTAAAGAACATGTAAAAATATTACCGCATAGACAGTAGCCCCTGAAGCTCTGTTTGGTGTTCGGGAAGAAAAGCCGAATAGAGGATCAAATAAAATTCACAGGAGTCTAACAGAAAGAAGCCAATATGCGTATGCAGGCCTCTCTGCTGGCGTCCGCTGCACTGACTGCGGAGGTGGACGTGCTAAAGCAGAACCTCGAGCAGTCCGAGTAAGAGCTCGGGCTTGCCAAGAAGCAGCTCGAGGACAGGGAAGGTAAGAAATACCTTGTTTAAATATATAAAAAAGTGCAATTGCAAAAAATGACAAGATTAACGTGGCTATTGCAGGGGCCACATCTGAGGTGGCGACCCTTAAGCAAGCGTTATCCGGGGCCGAGAAGAGGGCGGCCACGGAGCGCGCCGAGCGGGAGAAGTATGAGGCCCAGATTGGCGAGGTGTGGCAAGGGCTCCAGGCCCTCATGAAAAAACATGAGAGTCTGGACCTTGACTCAAAGACGCGAGCGTCCGAGCTCGTGGCGGCAATATAAAATGCCAAGTCTGCCAAGGCCGAATCCCAGAAGGCCCTCCAGGAGTTGGATGCGGTGAAAAAGATAGCGGCGGGTAAGGCATTCTTTATGCAAAGCAAACATGTAAGAGTGAGTTACTTGTTACTTACCTGAATCCGGAGCTCTCTAGGAGCATTCGCAGATCTTCCCCGCAGCGTGTCCAATGCCGCCACATTCTACCGAGCCGAGGAGGGCAGCTCGACGAAGAAGGTGTTCTGGTCTCAGTATGATGAGGCCGAACACCCTGTGCCCTTGAGCGACCAGCTGAAGCAACTGGTCGAGCTCCACAAGGCGTCCGAACAGGCCATGAAGGGCTTCATAGTTCGGCTGTGGCCTAGAGAGGCCCTGCCTGGGAGCTACTTCGGGCTGGTGCGGCGGCTGGTGGAGGCTTGTACAAGGCTCGAAGTTATCAAGCGCTCCGTCTGCATCGAAGGTGCCCTTAGGGCCCTTGCCCGCGCTAAGGTGCACTGGGGCAAGCTGGATGCTGAGAAGCTTGTGAAGGACAGGCCACCGCCGGGGAAAGAGCATCGCAAGCCCGAGAATTATTATAAGGACGTTCTGAAGGGTGCCCGCCTAAAGGCGGATGAATGTTCCAGGGATGTAATTTTTGAGTAAAACTCGCTCATTTTTTCCTGTGCGCTGAAAACTTGTTCATATGCGCTAAGCAATGCTTTTTGAATTTAAAATATTACCTTGTGTGCGGCTGTTTATCAAATTTGATAGATGGCGAGTCGTTGGCTTCTGCCCCCGTGCCACTAGTGTTGGGGTGTTCGAGATAAACCTGAGCGCTCTTTTTCCCATGATTGGGTCCTTCGAGGGAGGCGCTCAGCACAAGGAATAAGGCAATCGGACTATAATGCTTGAACACTTTCACTTAGCCATAGAATTCTATAATTTTATATTTCAGCGAAGCCCCTGGTATTCGAAAGACCGAATTCGAGGTGCTATCCACGCCTTGGCCGGACAGATCCGACTCCTCGCTCTAAGCGGCATAAGTCTTTAGGGACTCGAAAAACCTCTCGAACAGCGACCAGCTCTCGCTTCATCATGACAGTCAGTTTTAGCTTTCTCTACTGAGGTGCTTAACCTAGCTCAACTGGGGCACAATCGCAGGAGTTCTCCTAGTGCTACCTTAGCCAATATAGCGGAATGTAAGGCACCAAAACATAGGAGCCGGGCAAACCCAACTATTGACCCAAGACATGATTCGGAGCCGATGCATATAATGCTATAAGTTCGGGGTGCCGCACTTGTTAAAGTGTTCAGGCTTCTCACACCATATTTAGGGGTACTTAAAGCCCCTGGCGTATTTGGCCGTACCAAAGTGTACGGGTGCAGCATGTCGTTAATGAACATATATTTTGTAAAAAAGAGTAACGCAAAAATAGACAAAAGCTATGCATTGTTTATTAGAAAAGGCTGCGATCAAGGCTGAACGATACAAATAACGCGATAAGCAAAAGGTTGGACTATTTAACATGTCCGTTCCAGGGGCAGGCTGCAGAAAGGTATGCGAAACAGGTATACTACTCGTTATAGAGACCACCTGGGAGTTCCGTTAATGCGGCGTGGCTTGTCTGCTTCCATGGTTCCTGCATTGTTTGTGCGGCAATTGCACTGTCGGACAGGCCTTCCTTGGAATGGAGTCCTGAAAGTAACAGAAAATTAAAAAATCGGCAGCCCCTAGTGCGTTTTAAGCCATGTTTCAGGCGTGCCGTGATGGTGCCCCTCCCCCTGTGCCCTTGGTATTTCGAGGGCTTGGGTTGGGGCCGCAATGCTACGCCTGCTCGGAACATGCCAGACGGTCTTGTTGTAGGTTACTCCGGGCACGCTTGACGGTGTCCGGACGTTTGATGGCCGGACTGGAGAACTGCCTGGAAAGGCTGCTTTGTACTTCCGCTGCAAGGGTCGCCGTGTGTTCCTCCGTTCGGAGGGAGCGTTCGGTGTTTCCATTGACCGTGATTACTCCTCGAGGGCCTGGCATCTTGAGCTTGAGGTATGCGTAGTGCGGTACCGCATTGAACTTGGCAAATGCGGTTCGCCCGAGTAGTGCGTGATAGCCACTGCGGAACGGGACTATGTCGAAGATTAACTCCTTGCTTCGGAAATTGTCCGGAGATCCGAAGACCACTTCAAGTGTAACAGAGCCTGTGCAGTTGGCCTCTACACCTGGTATGACGCCTTTAAAGGTCGTTTTGGTGGGCTTAATCCTCGAGGGATCAATGCCCATTTTCCGCACTGTATCCTGGTAAAGCAGGTTCATGCTACTGCCGCCGTCCATAAGGACTCTAGTGAGATGAAATCCGTCAATGATTGGGTCTAAAACCAATGCGGCGAATCCGCCATGACGGATGCTAGTGGGGTGGTCCCTTCGGTCAAAGGTGATCGAGCAGGAGGACCATGGGTTGAAATTCGGGGCGACTGGCTCCATCGCGTATACGTCCGTTAACGCGCGCTTCCACTCCCTCTTGGGGATGTGGGTTGTGTATATCATGTTCACTGTCCGCACTTGTTGGGGAAAACCGTTCTGTCCACTGTTGTTCGGCGGCCGGGGCTCTTCGTCATTATCGCAATGCAGCCCCTTGTATTTATTCTCGGCATTTAACTTGCCTGCCTGCTTCAACACCCAACAATCCCTGTTGGTGTGATTGGCTGGCCTTTTGGGGGTGCCATGTATCTGGCACAAGCAGTCAAGTATTGGGTCTAGACTGGACGGGCCCTGAGTATTTCTTTTGAATGGCTTTTTCCGCTGACCGGATTTATAGCCGTTTAATCCGGCATTAACTGCCGTATCATCAGCATTGTCGCCGTTAATGCGGCACTTCTGCTTGTTGCGACGCGACCTGCCACTATTGTCTGTGGTATCCGAATTACTAGGGTTCTTGGTCATATTGTTGCTACGGGCGAGCCAGCTGTCTTCTCCCGCGCAAAAGCGGGTCATGAGTGTCGTGAGTGCTGCCATAGATTTCGGCTTTTCCTGTCCAAGGTGCCGGGCAAGCCACTCGTCACGGATATTGTGCTTGAATCCTGCTAGGGCTTCTGCGTCAGGACAGTCGACTATTTGATTTTTCTTTGTTAGGAACCGTGTCAAGAATTGCCTGGCCGATTCCTCTGGCTGCTGAATTATGTGGCTTAGGTCATCGGCGTCCAGGTCCTCCCAACAACTGATTAGTTCTGCTCGCAAGCTGTTAAGCCAATGTCGACCTGGTCCTTTAAGCTTGAGTGGGAGGTATTTGATGGCGTGTAGATCATCGCCACGGGCCATGTGGATATGAAGGAGATAATCCTCGATCCATACCGCGGGATCTGTTGTGCCATCATATGATTCGATGTTTACGGGTTTGAAACCCTCAGCGATTTGATGATCCATTAATTCATCTGTGAAGCATAGTGGGTGTGCGGCGCCTCTGTACTGGGCTATATCACGACGTAGCTCCAATGAGCTTTGTCTGTTGTGTTTGGCCCTACCGGATTTGCTGTTTCCGGCGTGACGGTTATCGTCTCGAGTCATGGGGCGCCCACGCGATCCATAGATTGATCTTGTTTGCCTTGCCTTGTCCTCCAATATATCACGCAGGTCTGGCGCATTTTCCCGTGCCTTGGTATGTTTTGAGCGCCGCCAGGGTGCGGCTTGAGTGTCGGGCCGAGAGGCCTCTATTGCGGCCACGAGGTGGCCAGTTGGCCCTGTCATGTGCTGGTGATGCAGGTTTAGGTGCTTCCTCCTTTAATCGGGGTAGCAATCTGTGCCTTGGATAGCTCTTGGAGGGGCGTTCGAGTTCATACTCTTCGGCCGCAAGGACTTCAGTCCATCTATCGGCTAGCAAATCTTGATCAGCTCTAAGCTGTTGCAGTTTTTTCTTGAGGTTGCTTGTCGTGGTCATAAGCCTGTGTTGAAAACGCTCTTGCTCGACGGGATCCTCTGGCACGACGAATTCGTCATCGTCGAGGCTTGCCTCGTCTTTAGAGGGAGGCATATAATTATCGTCCTCGACCTCTCTGTCTGCCGCTCTCTCATGAGGGCTGGCTTCTCCATCCTCCTGTGTTGAATCTTGCTAGAGGGGGTTTTCTTCGGCACTCTTCGGAGTATTATTATCTCCCTTGCTGGAATCACCGTTTTTGTTTTGGCGGGATTTTGAGCGTTGCCGCTGACGCCGGCGTTTGGGCTGTTTCTTGGAGGGGTCATCCTCCGTTGTTCCATCGCCATCTCCTTCTTTTGGGGTGTCCACCATGTATATGTCATATGACGAGGTGGCTTTCCAGTGCCCCATAGGCGCTGGTTCTTGATCGTCTCCTGCATCGGCGTCCATACCGTCGATGTCTTCAGAGTCGAAGTCGAGCATGTCGGTTAGACCGTCGACAGTGGCTACAAAGTGGGTGGTGGGTGGGCTTTGAATTTCTTCATCATCTGTATCCCGACCTTGCTGACCTTAGTCCGGCAAGGGCTCTCCTGATAAAGAGAGAGACTTTAGTGATTTCAGGATATCGCCGAAGGGCGAGTGCTGAAAGATGTCCGCGGCGGTAAACTCCATGATCGGCACCCAATCGGATTCGATCGGCAGGGGCGCGGAGGTCTCGGAGTCCTGAGAGAAGTCCGGCTCCTTGCGGTCACGAGCCTCGCGGAGCGCGGGACTAGTGTTCGGCTCAACCACCGTTGGGATCGCAGCCCCCGAGGCGGCGTCCAACCACCCATCCTCGATTGGCACTGTTGGCTCCGAATTAATGGTCGAAATCGATGCCGGTGCGGCCTCCAAGGCACTATTCAGCGGCAGAGCTAGGTCATGCCCATCGTGACAGTGCGGCGCGCTTGGCAGTGGCTCGAATCCGTCGATGATCAAGTTCCCGCGGATGTCAGCCGTATAGTTTAAGCTTCCAAATCTGACCTGATGGCCACGGGCATAGCCTTCGATCTACTCCAGATGGCCAAGCGAATTGGCCCGCAGTGCGAAGCCGACGAAGACGAAGATCTGTCCGGGGAGAAAGGTTTCACCCTGGACTGCATCGATGTTGATGATCGGAGGAGCCATCGAGCCTACAAGTGACAATACAGAGGAACTCTCAATGAAAGCACTAATGTCGGTGTCAAAACCGGCGGATCTCGGGTAGGGGTTCCCGAACTATGCGTCTAGGCGGATGGTAACAGGAGACGAGGGACACGATGTTTTATCCAGGTTCGGGCCCTCTCGATGGAGGTAAAACCCTACGTCCTTCTTGATTAATATTGATGATATGGGTAGTACAAGAGTAGATCTACCACGAGATCAAGGAGGCTAAACTCTAGAAGCTAGCCTATGGTATGATTGTTGTTCTGTCCTACGGACTAAAACCCTCCGGTTTATATAGACACCGGAGAGGGTTAGGGTTACACAGAGTCGGTTACAATGGTAGGAGATCTACCTATCCGTATCGCCAAGCTTGCCTTCCACGCCAAGGAAAGTCCCTTCCTTACACGGGACGAAATCTTCAATCTTGTATCTTCATAGTCCAGGAGTCCGGCTGAAGGTATAGTCCGGCTATCCGGACACACCCTAATCCAGGACTCCCTCACCACCTAAAGACCGGCTCAACATGTCGTCGAGCGGTTCCCTGGACTCGTCGGACAAAAATTCACTTCCTACGGCTACCTCCCCCCGCCCTACGGGTGACGCCGAGGTGGCGTCCCAGGAGGTTCCAAGCCAGGAGGAGGTGGTTCCGGAGGCGCCGCAAGGCGACCTTCCGGATCCCAGGCGCCAAGGGGATAGAACTCCTAAAGGCTCCAAGTCCGGCCCTAGGCCGGACACCGCTCCGGAACCTTCATAGGTTCTAGAGTCTGGCAGGCGACCTCCTTCCAAGAGGAGCAAGCCCACAAAAACCGGTGGCCCCCGTCCAACCGGAGGTGCCGGACAATCTGTTGGAGGTGCTTAAAGGCGCCTCCATCGACGAGGAGCACCTCACCATTATGAGCGCGGTGGTTCAGAAAATTCAGTCCGCCAAGAGCGGGCTGACCAAAGCCTTGGCCAGCCTTTTAACAGGCTTTGAGGTATGTAAAAAATATGTGGAAATATTACCGCATAGACAATAGCCCTAGATGCTCTGTTCGGCGTTCGGAAAGAAAAGCCGAATAGAGGATCTAATAAAATTCGCAGGAGTCTAACAAAAGTAAGTCAATATGCATATGCAGGCTTCACTGCTGGCGTCCGCTGCGCTAACTGCGGAGGTGGACACGCTAAAGCAGAACCTCGAGCGGTCCGAGCAAGAGCTCGGCCTTGCCAAGAAGCAGCTCGAGGACAAACAAGGTAAGAAATACCTTATTAAATATGAAAAGGTGCAATTGCAAAAATTGACAGGACTAACGTGGCTATTGTATGGGCCACAACGGAGGTGGCAACCCTTATGCAAGCGTTGTCCGAGGCCGAGAAGAGAGCGGCCACAGAGCGCAACGAGCGGGAGAAGTATGAGGCGCAGGTTGGCGAGGTACGGCAAGAGCTCCAGGCTCTCACGAAAAAACATGAGAGTTTGGAGCTTGACTCAAAGACCTGAGAGTCCGAGCTCGCGGCGGCCATTGAGAATGCCAAGTCTGCCAAGGCCGAAGCCCAGAAGGCCCTCCAGGAGGTTGAGGCGATCAAGAAGATAGTGGCGGGTAAGGCTTTCTTTATGCAAAGTAAGCATGTGAAAGTCAAATACTTGTTACTTACCCGAATCCGGAGCTCTCCAGGAGCATTCGCAGATTTGCCCCGCAGCGTGTCCGATGCCACCGCGTTCTACCGAGCCGAGGAGGGTAGCTCGACAAAGAAGGTGTTCTGGTCTCAGTATGCTGAGGCCGGACTTCCTGTGCCCTTGAGCGACCAGCTGAAGCAACTGGTCGAGCTCCACAAGGTGGCCAAACAGGCCATGAAGGGCCTCATAGTTCGGCTGTGGCCTGGAGAGGCACTGCCTGGGAGCTACTTCGGGCTGGTGAGGCGGCTGGTGGAGGCATGTCCAAGGCTCGAAGTCATCAAGCACTCCTTCTGCATCGAAGGTGCCCGTAGGGCGCTTGCCCGTGCTAAGGTGCACTGGGGCAAGCTGGATGCGGAGAAGCTTGTGAAGGACTGGCCGCCGCCGGGCAAAGAGCATCGCCACCCCGAGATGTACTATAAGGGTGTTCTAGAGGGCGCCCGCCTTATGGCGGACGAGTGCTCGAAAGATGTTATTTTTGAGTAAAACTCGTTTATTTTTCTTGTGCGCTGAAAACTTGTTCATGTGTGCTAAGCAATGCTTTTTGAATTTAAAATATTACCTTCTGTGCGGCTGTTTATCAAATTTTTGAGAAATGGCGAGTCGTCGGCTTCTGCCCCCATGCCACGAGTGCTGGGGTGTTCGGGATAAATTTGAGCGCTCCTTTTCCCATTTTTGGGTCCTTCGAGGGAGGCGCTCAACACAACGAACAAGGCAATCGGACTATAATGCTTGAACACTCTCACTTAGCCATAGAATTCTATAATTTTAAATTTTGGCGAAGCCCCTAGTGTTCGGAAGACCGAGTTCGGGGCGCTATCCACGCCTGGGCCGGACAAAGCCGACTCCTCGCTCTAAGCGGCATAAGTCTTTAGGGACTCAAAAACCTCTCGAACAGCGACCAGCTCTCGCCTTATCACGACGGTCAGTTTTAGCTTTCTCTACTGAGGTGCTTTAGCCCAGTTCAACTGGGGCACAATCGCAGTAGTTCTCCTAGCGCTACCTTAGCCGATACAACGGAACGTAAGGTACCAAAACATAGGAGCCGGGCAAACCCAACATTTGACCCAAGACATGATTCGGAGTCGCTGCATATAGTGCTATAAGTTCGAGGTGCCGCACTTGTGAAAGTGTTCGGACTTCTCACACCGTGTTGTGGGGTACTTAAGCCCCTGGTGTATGGGCCGTACCAAAGTGTACGGGTGCGATATGTCATTAATGAACATATATTCTTAAAAAAGACTAATACAGTAATCGACAAAAGCTATGCATTGATTATTTGAAGAAGCTGCGATCACAGCAAAACGTTACAAATGGTGTGATAAGCAAAATGTGGGACTGTTTGACATGTCCTATCCAGGGGCGGACTGTGGAATGATATGCAAAACAGGTATACTGCTCGTTATAGAGACCACCTTAGAGTTCCATAGTGCGGCATGGTTTTCTTCCCTGGTTCTTGCATCGTTTCTGCGGCAATTGTACTGCCGGCTTAGGCCTTCCGAAAGATGGATTCCTGAAAGTAAGATAAAAGTGAGAAATCAGCAGCCCCTAGTGCGGTTTTAGCCATGCTTTGAGCGTGCCGTGATGGTGCCCCTCCCCCTGTGCCCATGGTATTTCCAGAATGTAGTTATGTATGCGCAGCACTGGTTTTGTAATTTCGTGAGGGCTGGGGTTGGGGCCACATTGCTACGCCTGCTCGCAATGCGCCAGGCGGTCTTGCTGTAGGTTACTCCAGGCACGCTTGACGGTGTCCGGACGTTTAATCGCCGGACTGGAAAATTGCCTTGAGAAGCTGCTTTGTACTTCCGCTGCGAGAGCCGTCGTATGCTCCTCCGTACGAAGAGAGCGTTCGGTGTTTCCATTGACCGTAATGACTCCTCGAGGACCTGGCATCTTGAGCTTGAGGTATGCGTAATGCGGTACCGCATTGAACCGTGGAAATTCGGTTTGCCCGAGCAGTGCGTGATAGCCGCTGCGGAACAGGACTATGTCGAAGACTAACTCCTTGCTTCGGAAGTTATTCGGAGATCCGAAGACCACTTCAAGTGTGACTGAGCCTGTACAGTTGGCCTCTACACCTGGTATGACGCCTTTAAAGGTCGTTTTAGTGGGTTTAATCCTCGAAGGATCGATACCCAATTTTCACACTGTATCTTGATAAAGTAGGTTCATGCTACTGCCGCCGTCCATGAGGACTCGAGTGAGGTGAAATCTGTCAATGATTGGGTCAAGAACCAATGCGGCGAATCCGCTGTGACGGATGCTAGTGGGGTGGTCCCTTCGATCAAAAGTGATCGGGCAGGAAGACCATGGGTTGAACTTCGGGGCGACTGGCTCCATTGCATATACGTCCCTTAACGCACGCTTCCGCTCCCTTTTGGGGATGTGGGTTGTGTATATCATGTTCACTGTACGCACTTGTGGGGGGAATCCCTTCTGTCCACTACTGTTCGGCGGCCGGGGCTCCTCCTCGTCGTCGCTATGTAGCCCCTGATCTCTGTTTTTGGCATGTAACTTGCTTGCCTGCTTGAACACCCAGTAATCCCTGTTGGTGTGATTGGCTGGCTTTTCGGGGGTGCCATGTATCTCGCACAAGCGATCGAGTATTCGGTCCAAACTAGACGGGCCCGGGGTATTTCTCTTGAACGGCTTTTTCCATTGACCGGGTTTAGAGCCTCTGAATCCGGCATTAACTGTTGTATCCTCAGCAATGTCGCCGTTATTGCGGCGCTTGTGCTTGTTGCGTCGCGACCTCGCACTGTTGTCCTTGGCATCTGAATTACCAGGGACCTTGGTTATGTTATAGCTACGAGCCAGCCAGCTGTCTTCTCCCGCACAAAAGCGAGTCATGAGCGTCGTGAGGGCTGCCATAGATTTCGGCTTTTCCTGTCCAAGGTGCCGGGCAAGACACTCATCGCGGATGTTATGCTTGAAGGCCGCTAGGGCCTCTGCGTCCGGACAGTCGACGATTTGATTTTTTTTGGTTCGGAACCATGTCCAGAATTGCCTGGCCGATTCCTCTCGCTGCTGAATTATGTGGCTTAAGTCATCGACGTCTGGTGGTTGCACATAAGTGCCCTAGAAATTGTCGAGAAATGCGGCTTCCAGGTCCTCCCAGCAACCAATTGATTCTGCTGGCAGGCTATTAAGCCAATGCCGAGCTGGTCCTTTAAGCTTGAGTGGGAGGTATTTGATGGCGTGTAGATCGTCGCTGCGGGCCATGTGGATATGGAGGAGATAGTCCTCGATCCATACCGCAGGGTCTGTTGTGCCATCATATGATTCAATGTTTACGGGTTTAAAACCCTCTGGGATTTGATGATCCATTACTTCATCTGTGAAGCATAGTGGGTGTGCGGCACCTCTGTATTGAGCTATGTCACGACGTAGCTGAAGCGAGCTTTGTCTTCTGTGTTTGGCCCGACCGGATTTACTGTATTCGGCGTGACGATTACCGTCACGTGCCGTGGGGCGCTCACGCGATCCATAGATCAACCTTGTTTGCTTTGCCTTGTCCTCCAATATATTTCACAGGTCTGGCGCATTCCCCCGTGCATTGGTATTTTTAAAGCGGCGCTGGGGTGCGGCTTGAGTAGAGGGCCGAGAGGCCTCTTTGTCACGGCCACGTGGTGGCCGGTCCGCCGCATCATGCGCTGGTGATGTAGGTGCTTCTTCCTTGAATCGGGGTAGCAACCGGCGCTTTGGGTAGCTCTTAGAGGGGCGTTCGAGTTCATACTCTTCCGCCGCTAGGACTTCCGTCCATTTGTCGGCTAGCAAGTCTTGATCAGCTCTAAGTTGTAGCCGTTTTTTCTTGAGGCTGCTCGCCGTGGTTATAAGCCTGTGTTTGAAGCGCTCTTGTTCAACGGGATCCTCAGGCATGGCAAATTCGTCGTCGTCGAGGCTTGCCTCGTCTTCAGAGGGAGGCATGTAGTTATCATTCTCGACCTCTCTGTTTGCTGCTCTCTCATGAGGGCTGGCTTCTCCATCCTCCTGTGCTAAGTTTTGCTGGAGGGGGTTTTCTTCGGCACTGTCTGGAGTTTTATTATCTCCCGTGCCGGAATCACCGTTTTTGCTTTGGCGGGATTTAGAGCGGCGCCGCTAACACCGGCGCTTAGGCTGTTTCTTGGAGGGGTCATCCTCCGTTGTTCCATCGCCATCGCCCTCTTTTGGGGTATCCACCATGTATATGTCATATGACGAGGTGGCTTTCCAGTGCCCTATAGGCACTGATTCCTGTTGGTATCCCGCATCGGCGTCCATATCGTCGATGTCTTCGTAGTCGTAGTCGAGCACGTCGGTTAAATCATCGACAGTGGCTACAAAGTGGGTGGTGGGTGGGGTTTGAATTTCTTCGTCATCCGCATCCCAACCTAGCTGACCGTAGTCCAGCCAGGGCTCTCCTGATAAAGAGAGAGACTTTAGTGAATTCAGAATATCGCCAAAAGGCGAGTGCTGAAAGATGTTCGCGGCGGTGAACTCCATTTCGGCGCCCAATCGGATTCGATCGGTAGGGGTGCGGGCGGTTCGGTGTCCGGAGAGGAGTCCGGCACCTTGGAGTCACGGGCTTTGCAAGGTACAGAGCTGGTGTTCGGCTCGATCGCCGTTGAGATTTTGGCCTCCGAGGCGGCGTCCAACCATACGTCCTCGATCGGCACGATCGGCTCCGAACTAAGGATCGGGGCCGATGCGGGTGCGGCTGTCAGATTTCGGGTTCCGACAGACCCTTGAGGTTCAAACACTGGGGTGCGCGCGGAGATTTCTCCTTCTACCTACCTGTACCTCTCCGCCTCACCAAGATCTAAGCAAAGGAAAGAATAACACAAGAGACACAGAGTTTATACTGGTTCGGGCCACCGATGTGGTGTAATACCCTACTCTAGTTGTGGTGTGGTGGATTGCCTCTTGGGCTGATGATGATGAGTAATACAAGGAAGAACAGCCTCGCGAGGGTCTGTTCTTGGCTGGCCGATGAATTGCTGAGAGTAGTTCAGTCACCCTTCTCTCTCTCTCTCTGATCCTCACTCTGATTCCAATCCAGTTGCCTCTACCTGCTATCTTGATCTGATCTCCCCGATCCCTGGGGGTGGCTAGTCCTATTTATAGGCAAAGGCCCTGGGCCTCTTCCCAAATATTGAGCGGGAAGGGCGCCAACAATTGGCCATTTTGAAGGGCAACATATGGTACACTTATCCTGACTAAAGTTGGTCCTCACCTGCCAAAGGCTCTGGTGGTGACGCTGGCTTGGGCTCCACAATGACTTCTTCCCTGACGTTGGGCTGGTCTTGGTCTCGTTGCACCGAAATGGGTGCATTGCTTGATGCTCCCGCTTGCGCTTGCTCCCTTTGCACCAAAGAGGAAAGGAGGACACTGCGCGGGCTGGCGCCAGCCCGGCGCCCTTGATCGTCATTGCTTACGTCACGGGCACCTCGTGAGGTACCCCGCCTTGATCTCTCCGCCTCCTCATGAGCCAGCCTGATGAGGCCGTGCCTGAGGAAGCTCCATGTCGTCCACCCCGCGAGGCTCGGCCCCTCGCGAGGGTCTTGGGTCTGTGTTGGTGAAGTTGGGCCGTGCTGGGCCCCCTATGAGCCATGTCGCAGGCCACAAGCAGGCAAGTCTGGGGACCCCTGTTCCCAGAATGCCAACAGTAGCCCCCGGGCCCAAGGCGCGCCCGGACTTGGCCGCGCAGTGAGGCGAAAGGGCAAGGGCGAAGCGTCGCGGGCCCTAACAGCCTGCGGCCTTGGGCGCCGCATGGCGGTTGATTTGGACGTCGGCGTCTCCACTTCCCCACGACGCCTCGACAACTGCGTGGATTGGACAAGTCCCTGCATGCAAAGCGGGTTATGATTACCTGCGATCATGGAGGCCGACGGTTGGCCTTCGCCGGCCATAAGTACGGAACGACACGCGCCCTTCCAGTCCATCTCTTCTTGCTCCTCCTTCTTCCCGGTCCTTGCTCCGTCTTCCTGCAATGGCTCCGATCCGTCGGTTCTTGGCGGCAGAGAAGGTAAAGGCTCCCCGAGAGGAGACAGACCTGCTCCCGCCGAAGAAACGGCCCGCCCTCCGCCGCCGGGACGAGGGGGCCCATCAGGTGGTGTCCAGGCCCTGGGGCGAGCGGGCGCCACCGGGGTTCCCGCTTCCTTTGTACGCCCACGTCGAGGGCTCTGAAGGAGTCGACGCTGATCACCACGGGCGGCGCCGCCGCCGGCGCCGACGGGTCACGAAGGTGTGGGTCGTCCCCCCTGGGGTCCACACCGAGCGCTCCTCCCGAGAGTTCATGCTCCACGTTGCCTTGCCTCCTCAGTCTTGGATTCGCCTTCCTCCCTTCTTCGCCTCCATCATCCCGCAGGGAGAACTCCTGGAGCTTTGGCTGCAGCACGCCGGCTGCAGCACCCTCGCGACCGAGGCAGAGGTCGCGGTCGTTGCCCCGGGCAAGGTTTCCTTGACTCGAGGCTGGGGCGAAATCTCCCGGGTCTGCAGGACAAGAGGCGCCTTCGTGATCCACTTGGAGTACGATGGTGCTTCGGTGATGTTTTTCAAGGTCTTTGACGCAAACGGGCGCCGGCTGGAGTGCTGCCTCGGGAGGGGTGGTCGGGACCCTGCTATGGCGAGGACCGGGCCAGCCGGCCGCTCCCTTGGCGGCTCCTCAGGCGGCAGAGGCGTCGGAGGATCCAGCGACTCCGACGAGCTCTTCGCGACTCCGGAGACGAGCGACGACAGCTACGAGCCCCCGAGCCGGCGCCGCTCCTGTAGCAGGGCGGGCTCGTCGGGCCGTCGCCGGCTCTGATCTGGATGGAGTTGGCGCCGGTGCTTGATGGCCCACTATTGGTGATGGCATCTTTTGCAGGAGCATGTGTAGTTAGTGTCCCTTTAGGTTCTGTTCCCTGCGAGGAATCAAAGACGCGTCCCGTGGGGGCTTGTAAGGTTCCTGTGATCCTGTTTGTTAATATAACCCTTGTCGTAAAATTGTGCGAGTTGCTCATTCCGTCTTAGCTCAGTTCTCCCTTTCGAACCTCACGAGGGCTTGGTGCTCTGCGCCGACAGGTCCCAGTCCCAAGGCGGCTTCAGCCGTTGCTGGTATGCCAGGTTGCGATGCCGTGGTCAAGGCCAGGAGGTGAGCGACCCGGGGTCCGGTAAGAGCCCCTGAGTCGCGATGCTCAGGAGGTCCCCTTTGGCGCTCAAGCAGCCGTCTTTCGTTGAGAAAGGAGAGCGGCGTCACTAACACGGAATTGCATTAGGTGCGGGGACTGTGCCACGGTAGCTGATGCTTTCGGGTGGTGACTTATCTCGAGAATCAGGGACCGCTCCCTGGCGTGTCGCCGGGTTCGTGCATCGGCAGGCGTGAGGTTGCTCGGCGAGGTTCTCACGTGTCTCTTCCCTCTCACCTTTGCTCCCCTTTCTGCTCTATGTCCTCGGGTCCCGGCCCTCGAGCGAGTCTCAGCCGTCGCTGGTATGCCAGGTCGCGAAGCCGTGGACAAGGCCAGAGGGTGAGGGCTGGAGAGCCAGTAGGAGCCCTGAGTCGCGATGCTCAGGCACCGCCCCCTTTAACGTGGAAGCTGTTCGCGCGGATGAGGGCAAAGGAGATACCGCAAGGGCCTCGCCTGACACAGCACTTTCAGGAGATCCTGTAGACCCCTCATAGAAAGAACGAGGGGTTGTCGTGACAATTGACAGTCAGCCGTTGGTTGCTTCCGAGGGGCGATGAGGCACTGAAGGTTTGACAAGGTGGCGCCATGCGGGGCTGCTACGGCTAGAGCTCAGCCATTCAGGTTTTTCGGCGTTGCAGGGACGGACCCGTGCGCAAGCGACATGCCGTTTTGGGAGCAGCTCCGTCAGTTGGCGTCAGTTGAGCGGGCAACTAGATCAAACACATTAGCCGCGAAGGGGTGGATTCATTCAAATAGAGGCTGGGAAGGCAGTCATCGCTGGGTCAAGCCCGAGCGACTTGGAGATGATGCTGCCCGAGGGGCGCCCCCAACAAGGTAAACAACATGAAATAAAAGGGATACATGCCGGAGGGACGGACCCACGTGGCCTGGGAATGATGCAGCCCTGGGGGCGCTACCAGCTGGAAATGAAACTTGAAAGATGTCACCTGATGATGTTGAGGATGAACGGGTGTTGGTGTAGCAGACTCGGTGGGCTGCGGAAGCCGATCCTCACGAGCCCCCAGGCCCAGGGGCCTCGGGAGGCTCCGGAGGCATTGGTGGCTCCTCGCGGAGCATCTCCATCTCTGCCAAGGCTGCGGAACGCCTGGCCTCTTGAGCCTCCATGATGCCCCTCATGAGGCGTTGGTACGTGGCAACCGCATTCGGCAAGCTGTAAGGCATGCGAACGTAGCTGTGGGGTGGACCTTCGCAGTGCCCTACTCGCGAGGGCCAGAGGCTCTCCAGAGAGGCGACTCGATTGAGCCCTGGTATGTCGATGCAGACGCGCAGCTCACCATCCTCGCCCGGATGGGGAGCCACAGCTGGTAGGCGGCGGCCGCCTCTCATGACTCTCGACTCTTGTAGCTCCTGAATGGCCTTGCTGACGAACTCCTGTGGGTCTGGCCCTCCTTTCTTTACTCCTTCTCGAGGGAAACGTGCTTCGAAACACGCCTCCACATGGTGCCCAAGCGCCTCCCTCGTGAACCTAGCCAGGTCGGTGGCCTTCCAGGGGAGACCCCCCGAGCCCTGCCTGAGGAGGGCGCCGGGCGCGCTTTCCTATGCAATGGAAGGAGGATCCCCCTGGGCAGGCGCGGGCCCTGAGGGGCCTGCCTCCCGAGGGGCCGAGCCGGACGATGTCTTCTTCTTCTTTGGGTGGTCTCGGGAAGCCTCCTGCTTTCGCGATCCGGGTCTTCCAGTGATTCGGCCTGAAAGGCTCGTTCCAGGGAACACACCGCATCCTTCTCTTCACAGGGCACCGTGATGACTCCGCAACCTCCTGGCATCTTGAGGACGTTGTAGCTGTGGTGAGTTACGGCCATGAACTTGGCCAGCGCTGGGTATCCAAGGATGGCGTTGTACGGCAGGCGAATGTGAGCGACGTCGAAGTCGATGAGCTCGGTGCGGTAGTTGTCGCGTGTCCAGAAGGTGACTGGGAGGCGGACCTGCCCAATCGGGACAGTGGAGCTGTCGGTGACTCCGGAGAAAGGCTTGGTTGGCTGAAGCTGGTTGTAGGGTACTTGGAGATTGTTGAATGTTTCCACAGACAGGACGTTGAGCCCTGCCCCGCCGTCGATGACGGACCTGGTGACCAGCACGTTGCTGATGATTGGGGAGCAAAGCATCGGGAGGACTCCGGCTGTGGCTGCACACTTGATTTGATCCGCTGAGCTGAACGTGATGGTGCACGCGGACCACCTGAGAGGGCGCGTGGCTTCGAGCTTGGGGAGGACTACATTTACTTCGCGGGCGAACTGCTTGAAGATGCGTTGAGAGGCTGGGGCTTGAGCTCCGCCCAGGATGCAGGCGATCGCGCGCGGCTCCTGGAAGCCCCTAGCCCCCTCGTCCTGATGGCGGTCCTCGTTTCTCCTTGGTTGCGGCGGCAGCGGAGGGAGGCCTGCGTTGCCTTACGGCCGATCCTCGCGAGGCTGATCCCTCCAGTCTCCCTCGCGAGGTGGGTCTTGCCAGCGGTCCTCACGAGGTCGATCGCGCCACCCTTGGCGCGGGCCGTGGTCTTCCCAGGGTCCTGCGTTCCTTCCTCCTCCTCGACCGTTGCCCCGATCACCGCGGTCGGGACGACGGCCAATCCTTCCTTCTCGCACGACTCGGAGCTCTTGACATTCGTTGGTGTTGTGGTGTGGAGGTCATGGTACACACAGCACCGTCTGCCCTTGGAAGACTCTGGCTGATCTCTGCCCCGCTTGGTGTCTGGTTCTTTCGCGAGCACGGCAGCCCCCTTGCGCTTCACATCCTTGGCCTTGAGCTTCTTCTCTTCTGGGTCCGCGGCAGGCAGCTCGAGGAGGGAGAGACGCCCTTCCTCAGCCCTGGCGCACTTGGTCGCCAAGTTGAACAGCTCCAAGGAAGTACACAGGTCTTCATGCATTGCCAGCTCCTCCTTCATCTTGACGTCGCGCACGCCATCGGAGAAGGCTGAGATGATGGCCTCCTCAGTCACCTTGGGAATCTTGAGGCGTGCGTTGTTGAAGCGCTGGATGTATTTCTGTAGGATCTCTCCGGGTTGTTGCATGATGCGGCGCATGTCGCTCACGGCGGGTGGCCGGTCGCGAGTACCTTGGAAGTTGGCGATGAAGCGGGTGCGCATCTCGTCCCAGGAGGAGATCGAGCCCGGAGCCAGGTTGAGGAGCCAGGTGCGGGCCCCGTCCTTGAGCGCCATGGGAAACCAGTTCGCCATGACCTTCTCGTCTCCGTTGGCAGCTTCGATGCCCAGCTCATAGAGCTGGAGGAACTCCGCAGGGTCGGCCGCGCCGTCGTAACGAGGAGGCAGGTCTGGCTTGAACTTGCCCGGCCACGTGACGCTGCGTAGCTCGGTGGTGAATGCACGGCAGCCTGCTGTGGCCACGGGAGGCCTTGAGTGACGGAGAGCTTGGTCTTGCACGTCGCCATGCGCTGCAGCTGGGAGCAGCGCGGGGTCTTGACGTGCGGGAGCAGGAGCATAGTCGCGACGTGCTAGAGCAGGGAGCGCCCAGGCAGCTTCTTGCGGGCGCGGGACTTCTTGGCAGATCTGCTCTTGCCGCGCTGGCACATGACGGAACGGGTTCCGCCCAGGGGCCACGCGCCTTGGTGTCGTGGTGCCTTATTGAGGAGGAGGCGGCTGGGGCGCCCCCGGAGCTTCGTCGCCCGCGCGGGGCGGGGTGCGGTGCAGCGGAAAGGACGGCGCGGGAGAACCACCCGCGGCGCGGACGATCTCGGCGACGCGGTCGAGCCATCCTTCGTAGACGTCGTCGACGGGACGGTAGCGCAGGAGCTTGTTTGCCGCGATGAGCGCAGCTCGAGCCTCCATGGGTGCGCGGAGCGCACGGGACGAAGAACCAGCTGGGGTGAGCGAGGGAGTGGCGGTGCGGCCGTCTTGCCGCACGGACGGATGCTGAGACGACGCTTACTGCTCGTTCCCCGCCGGGCCGGTGGCGGCGTTGATGGCAGGTGACGAGGAAAAGCGAGGACGCCCGCCGACAGGAGCCGTCTGGGCCACTTGGGAAGCGAGAGCGGCTCCGCGCTCTGCGCGGGCCCGACGAGCGTCAGACATGGACGCGATTGTCGGAGGAGAATGGAGCGGTGGAAGATGAATTCCGGCGCACCCCTACCTGGCATGCCAAATGTCGGATTTCGGGTTCCGGCAGACCCTTGAGGTTCGAACACTGGGGTGCGCGCGGAGATTTCTCCTTCTACCTACCTGTACCCCTCTGCCTTGCCAAGATCTAAGCAAAGGAAAGAATAACACAAGAGACACAGAGTTTATACTGGTTCGGGCCACCGATGTGGTGTAATACCCTACTCTAGTTGTGGTGTGGTGGATTGCCTCTTGGGCTGATGATGATGAGTAATACAAGGAAGAACAGCCTCGCGAGGGTCTGTTCTTGGCTGGGCGATGAACTGCTGAGAGGAGTTCAGTCACCCTTCTCTCTCTCTCTCTCTCTCTCTCTCTCTCTCTGATCCTCACTATGATTCCAATCCAGTTGCCTCTACCTGCTATCTTGATCTGATCTCCCCGATCCCTGGGGATGGCTAGTCCTATTTATAGGCAAAGGCCCTGGACCTCTTCCCAAATATTGAGCAGGAAGGGCGCCAACAATTGGCCATTTTGAAGGGGAACATATGGTACACTTATCCTGACTAAAGTTGGTCCTCGCCTGCCAAAGGCTCTGGAGGTGACGCTGGCTTGGGCTCCCCAATGACTTCTTCCCTGACGTTGGGCTGGTCTTGGTCTCGTTGCACCGAAATGGGTGCCTTTGCTTGATGCTCCCGCCTGCGCTTGCTCCCTTTTCACCAAAGAGGAAAGGAGGACACTACGCGGGCTGGCGCCCGCCCGGCGCCCTTGATCGTCATTGCTTACGTCACAGGCACCTCGTGAGGTACCCCGCCTTGATCTCTCCGCCTCCTCGTGAGCCAGCCCGATGAGGCCGTGCCTGAGGAAGCTCCGTGTCGTCCGCCCCGCGAGGCTCGGCCCCTTGCGAGGGTCTTGGGTCTGTGTTGGTGAAGATGGGCCATGCTGGGCCCCCCTTTGAGCCACGCCGCAGGCCGCAGGCAGGCAAGTCTGGGGACCCCAGTTCCCAGAACACCGACAGCGGCCTCCAAGACACTGTTCGGCGGCAGAGCTAAATCATGCCCTTCGTGGCAGTCCAGCGCGCTCAGCTATGGTTCGAATCCGTCGAAGATCAAGTCTCCACGGATGTCAGCCGTGTAGTTAAGACTTCCAAATCTAACCTGATTGCCAGGGGCGTAGCTTTCGATCTGCTCCAGATGACCAAGCGAATTGGCCCGCGGTGCAAACCCGCCGAATACGAAGATCTGCCCGGGGAGAAAAGTCTCACCCTGGACTGCATCGCTGCTAATGATCGGAGAATCCATCAGGCCTAAAAGTGACGACACAGAGGAACTCTCAATGAAAGCACCAATGTCGGTGTCAAAACCGGCGGATCTTGGGTAGGGGGTCCCGAACTATGCGTCTAGGTGGATGGTAGCAGGAGACAAGGGGCACGATGTTTTTACCTAGGTTCGGGCCCTCTCGATGGAGGTAAAAACCCTACTCCTGCTTGATTAATATTGATGATATGGGTAGTACAATAGTAGATCTACCACGAGATCAAGGAGGCTAAACCCTAGAAGCTAGCCTATGGTATGATTGTTGTTCTGTTGTTCGTCCTACGGACTAAAACCCTCCGGTTTATATAAACACCGGAGATGGCTAGGGTTACACAGAGTCGGTTACAATGGTAGCATATCTACATATCCGTATCGCCAAGCTTGCCTTCCACGCCAAGGAAAGTCCCTTTCGGACACAGGACGAAGTCTTGAATCTTGTATCATCATAGTCCAGGAGTCCGGCTGAAGGTATAGTCCGGCTATCCGATCACCCCCTAATCAAGGACTCCCTCAACGAGGGTGGGGGCGCCCCCCCCCCCTGGGCGCCCCCCTACCTCGTGGGCCCCCTGGAGCTCCTCCGACGCCAACTCCAACTCTATATATTTGCTTTCGGGGAGAAAAAAATGAAGGAGAAGAAATCATCGCGTTTTACGATACGGAGTCGCCGCCAAGCCCTAAAACCTCTCGGGAGGGCTGTCCTGGAGTCCGTTCGGGGCTCCGGGGAGGGGGATTCGTTGCCGTCGTCATCATCAACCATCCTCCATCACGAATTTCATGATGCTCACCGCCGTGCGTGAGTAATTCCATCGTAGGCTTGCTGGACGGTGATGGGTTGGTTGAGATCTATCATGTAATCAAGTTACTTTTGTTAGGGTTTGATCCCTAGAATCCATTATGTTCTACGATTGACGTTGCTATGACTTTGCTATGCTTAATGCTTGTCACTAGGGCCCCAGTGCCATGATTTCAGATCTGAACCTATTATGTTTTCATGAATATATGTGAGTTCTTGATCCTCTCTTGCAAGTCTATAGTCACCTACTATGTGCTATGATCCGGCAACCCCGAAGTGAAAATAATCGGGACCACTCCTGGTGATGACCATAGTTTGTGGAGTTCATGTATTCACTATGTGTTAATGCTTTGTTCCGGTTCTCTATTAAAAGGAGGCCTTAATATCCCTTAGCTTCCATTAGGACCCCGCTGCCACGGGAAGGTAGGCCAAAAGATGTCATGCAAGTTCTTTTCCATAAGCACGTATGACTATATTCGGAATACATGCCTACATTACATTGATGAATTGGAGCTAGTTCTGTGTCACCCTATGTTATGACTGTTACATGGTGAACCGCATCCGGCATAATTATCCATCACCGGTCCAATGCCTACGAGCTTTCCATCTACTGGTTTACGCTTATTTACTTTCTCGTTGCTACTGTTACAATCACTACAAAATACCAAAAATATTACTTTTGCTTCCTTTACTTTTGTTACCGTTACCACTACTATCATATTACATTGCTACTAAATACCTTGCTGCAGATACTAAGTTATCCAGGTGTGGTTGAATTGACAACTCAGCTGCTAATACTTGAGAATATTCTTTCGCTCCCCTTGTGTCGAATCAATAAATTTGGGTTGAATACTCTACCCTCGAAAGCTTTTGCGATCCCCTACACTTCTAGGTTATCAAGACTAATTTCTGGTGCCGTTGCCAGGGAGCATAGCTCTATTCTTTGAGTCACTTGGGATTTATATCTGCTGGTCACTATGAAGAACTTGAAAGACGCTAAGACAATAATTTATCCCTCAACTACGAGGGGAGGTAAGGAACTGCCATCTAGCTCTGCACTTGATTCACCTTCTATTATGAGTAAGCTTGCGACACCTAAACCTTCTTCTGTTAATCGTTCTGATATGTCGCATGTTATTGATGATTCCACTTCTGCTATGCGTGATACTTATGATGAAACTACTTCTATGCTTGATACTTCTGTCCCACTTGGTGAATTTCTTGATGAACAAATTGCTAGGGCTAGAGAGAAAGAAATTATTGAAACTGATACTGTTGACGAAAGTGATGATGAAGATAGGCCTGTTATTCCTGAAGGTTATGTTTTTAATATGGAATCTTCTGCCGCTATTCTAGCTTGCAAAGATAGATATGAACTCAAGAGGTTATTAGCTGAATGAAATAAGCAATCTCTTAGAGATAGAATGAAACCTGACCCTGCTTTTGCTACATCACCTATTTGTGCTGCCGATAAGGATTATGAATTCTCTGTTGATCCTGATGTAATTACTTTGGTTGAATCTGATCCTTTTCATGGCTATGAGTCTGAAACTGTTGTGGCACATCTTACTAAATTAAATGATATAGCCACCCTGTTTACTAATGATGAGAGATAACGCTACTTTTATATCCTTAAAATATTTCCGTTCTCGTTAAAGGGTGATGCTAAGATATGGTTTAATTCTCTTGATCCTGGTTGTGCACGTACTCCCCAGGATATGATTTATTACTTCTCTACTAAATATTTACCTGCTCATAAGAAACAAGCTGCTTTAAAGGAAATATACAACTTTGTGCAAATTGAAGAAGAGAGTCTCCCACAAGCTTGGGGGAGGCTTCTCAAGTTACTTACTGCTTTGCCTGATCATCCTCTTAAGAAAAATGAAATACTTTATATCTTTTATAATGGACTAACCGATGCTTCCAGAGATTACCTGGATAGTTGTGCTGGTTCTCTTTTCAGGGAAAGAACACCGGATGAAGCTGAAATTCTATTGAATAATATTTTGACAAATGAAAATAATTGGGCACTTCTTGAGCCAGCTCCTGAGCCAGCTCCTGCTCCAATTACTGAGCCTATTCCTAAACCAATTCCAAAGATGAGTGGTGTTCTATTTCTTAGTCCCGAAGATATGCAAGAGGCAAAGAAATCTATGAAAGAAAAAGGTATTAAAGCTGAAGATGTTAAGAATTTACCTCCTATTGAAGAAATACATGGTCTTAATTTACCGCCTATTGAAGAAACATATGATCTTGATCCACTACCTATTGAAGAACCTCCCGATCTTGATAACCCGACACAGGTAGTAAAGGTAAATTCTCTCTATAGATATGATAGGGCTGAAATCCCTCCTACTAAAATTGCTAGCCAATGCTTGGATGAGTTTGATAACTTTATGTTTAAGCAAGAATATTTCAATGCTTATTTTGGTAGACAATTAAAACAAAATGCTTATATGATTAAACACTTGGGTGATTATATGGCTAATATTAGAGGTGAACTTAAACTTTTTAACAAACATGCTTCTATGGTTACCACTCAAGTAGAACAAGTACTTAAGGCTCAAAATGATTTGCTCAATGAATTAAATAGTAAGAAAAATGATTATGTTGTTAGAGTGGCTACTAGAACTGGTAGAATGACTCAGGAACCTTTGTATCCTGAAGGCCACCCTAAGAGAATTGAGCAAGATTCTCAGAGAAATAATATTGATGTACCTAGTTCCTCTAAAAAGAAGAAAATGAAAAATGATAGGACTTTGCAAACTTCTAGTGAACGTATTGTTGAACCACCTGAGAATCCAAATGATATATCTATGTCTGATGCTTTAAACACAATCCGGTAATGAACATGAACCTAATGAAAATGTTAATGATGATGTTCATGATGATGCTCAACCTAGTAATGATAATGATGTAGAAATTGAACCTGTTGTTGATCTTGATAACCCACAATCAAAGAATCAACGTTATGATAAGAGAGACTTTGTTCCTAGGAAACGTGGTAAAGAAAGAGAACCATGGGTTTAGAAGCCAATGCCTTTTCCTCCCAAACCATCCAATAAAAAGGCTGATGAGGATTTTGAGCGCTTGGCTGAAATGATTAGACCTATCTTTTTCCGTATGCGATTAACTGATATGCTCAAAATGAATCCTTATGCTAAGTATATGAAAGATATTTTTACAAATAAAAGAAAGATACCGGAAGCTGAAATTTCCACCATGCTTGCTAATTAGACTTTTAAGGGTGGAATACCAAAGAAACTTGGAGATCCAGGAGTACCTACTATACTATGCTCCATTAAAAGAAACTATGTTAAAACTGCTTTATGTGATCTTGGAGCCGGTGTTAGTGTTATGCCTCTCTCTTTATATCGTAGACTTGATTTGAATAAGTTGACACCTACTGAAATATCTTTCCAAATGGCTGATAAATCAACTACTATACCTGCCGGCATTTGTGAGGATGTACCTGTTGTGGTTGCAAATGTTACTATTTTAACGGACTTTGTTATTCTTGATATTCCTAAGGACGATAGTATGTCTATTATTCTTGGAAGACCTTTTCTGAATACTGCAGGTGCTGTTATTGATTGCAATAAAGGCAATGTCACTTTTCATGTTAATGGTAATGAGCATACGGTACACTTTCCGAGGAAACAACCTCAAGTTCATAGTATCAACTCTATTGGAAAAATTCCATCGATTATATTTGGAGGTTTTGAATTTCCTCTTCCTACTCTCAAGAAGAAATATGATATTCTTATTATTGGGGATGTGCATATCCCCGTTGAGGTAACATAGTGTTATTCGAACTTTCTCCGGTTTCATGTTATTTGGAATGAGTTTTTTAACAAGACCTGATCAACCTTGTTAGTGGATTCCTTTTGATGAGCATGAGATGGATGAAACTATAAGGCACAACCTTCTGTACCCTCTTTATACTTTCTGTTATTTAGTTGAAATAAAGTAAAATATTATTTTTCTGTCTGTCTCCTGATTTATCCGTGCATTATAAAAATACCCTGAAAATAAAAGTCTTCCAAATGCCATGCCAATTTAATATGATTTTTTCGGGAATATTTGAGGATTTATGGTACTGAAAGCACTGCGGGGGGAGCTGCCACCTGGCCACGAGGGTGGAGGGCACGCCCTACCCCCCAGGGCGCGCCCCCTGCCTCGTGGGCCCACGGTGGCCCTCCTCCACTTATTCTTGCACCCATCCTCTTCTTCTTCCTCCCACAAACACGAATAACCAGCTCAAGCACAAGTTCTAGCTCACTTTGCTGTGACTTTCGATCCCCTTGCTCAAAGCACCTCTCACAAAACTGCTTGGGGAGATTGTTCCTTGCTATGTGACTCCTCCATTGGTCCAATTAGTTTTTGTTCTAGTGCTTTATTCTTTGCAAATTTGTGCTGCCTAGGTGACCATGTTCTTGAGCTTGCATGTCAAATTTATATGGTTCTAAGTAGTTATAATGCTTGATATAGTCTCTAGGCACTAGTAGGAGTAGTTGCTATCAATTTTATTGAGCTTGGTTCACTTTTGTTTGAAGTTACTAAAAATTTCAGAAAATTTTCAGAGGGAGAAATATGTTTAGGAAAATGTTCCAAGGTGGTTCTTCAAGGAAGCAAGGACCCAGGCTTGCAATACATAACACTAACGAGGAGCCACCAAGAGACGCCCCAGTGCGGCCTTGTGAGTGGCCTTCAGAAAATTTTATGGATCGAGCGGGAATCAAAGAGGAATTTAACGCATATTTGCGTAACGCCGATCTTGTGAGCTTTGAGGCAAACAAATGCCCGCAGTACCATCAGCTCACTAGTTCATTTGTGAGGAGGTTTGAATTTTTATCTTCGCGTAATTCTCCTACAGTCATGTTTGATCTTTATTAAAAATCTTATACCATGGACTTAGAGGATTTTACTTCTGCATGCAAACTTCCACAATGGGGTAGTGTTAGTGATCCCCGCAAATCTGAATTTAGAGGCTTTCTTGCCAATATAACTGTAGGGGAATCTAGAGATAAAGCACAAGCTACCATAGGGAGCATTCACTTTCCTGCTATACATTATTTTGCTCTCTTCATAGGTAGGTGCATAAATGGTAAGGATGAAGCATGTCATATGTGTGTGCCTGACCTCAGTATTCTTAGGAGTGCTGTGTTGGGACACCAATCTTATAATTTGGGAGCCATTATTGCACGTAGGTTGCATCATAATAGATTTAATGGAGATTTCTTTGGAGGAATTTATGCAACCGCTTAGCTAATTTTCTTGAGGTGGATGTTCGTGAGGGTGATATGGAGTTGCCTCCTGCTTATTTAGATTTTAATTCTATGGCCTCCCACCAGTTTGTCGAAAGGAATGAACCACATCTCTTATATCGAGTAATCTTTGACAAATGACGTGTTGTCTGTATTACTCTCCCTGCTCCTGCCTTCTTTGATTCTCAGACAAAAGGAAGATATGTTATTACCAGAGAGGAGGCAGATGAGTACGAGAGGAGAGCGGAGGCAGCCCGACGCGACGCTGCAGCTCAGGAGGCGATAAATGTTGCATCTCAGTACGACCCCAGCTACAGCTATGTGTATCCGCCAGGCTATCCCTGGCAATAAACCAACTTAGGCCAAAAGCCTAAGCTTGGAGGAGTACGTATTTCTCACCGACATTACATTTATGTTCACACACTCATTGCTAGATGTCGGTGCTCATACTCTTTCACTATAATATCCATGCTAGTTTATTTTCTTTTTCTTGCCTTCTTCTTGTGTGTTTAATAAACCTTAAGAAAAACAAAAAAAATTGTAGTAGTTTACTTCTCTGCTGTAGTGGTAACAATTAAAAAGAAAACCCAAAAATATTTCCCGTTCTTCTTTTGCTTGTTGGGAGCTTTCCCGTGTAAATAGTTTTTATTTATTTTCGTTTCTTGGGGGGGTCGATAGGAGAAGACCATAATTAAATTGTTGAAGTGGCTCTTATATGCATTATTGTTGATTTAACCAAGAGCCCATATTGCCTTGTCTTCTCCTGTTTATTGAATGCTCGCAGATTCCAACTTAGTCCAATGCACGTGCACTCTTATTATTATTCGCATCATTCGGTCGTGCAAGTGAAAGGCAATTATGATGATATATGATGGACTGACTGAGATGAGAAAAGCTGGTATGAACTCGACCTCTCTTGTTTTTGTAAATATGATGAGTTCATCGTTCTTGATTCAGCTTGTTATGAATAAACATGTTTGCAATGACAATTAGAGATCATAGTTACTCGTGCCATGCTTGATTAGCTATGAGTTATAATGGTTTACCTTGCATGCCAACATGCTATTAAAATGGTTGTTATGTGGTATAGTGAGGTGGTATCCTCCTTCGAATGATTTAAGTGACTCGACTTGGCACAAGTTCACGCATGTAATTGAAACAAATCAACATAGCCTTCACGATATTTATGTTCATGGTGGATTATCTCCTACTCATGCTTGCATCCAATGTTTATTAATTTTAATGCATGTTCATGGTTGTTGTTGCTCTCTAGTTGGTCGCTTCCCAGTCTTTTGCTAGCCTTCACTTGTACTAAGCGGGAATACTGCTTGTGCATCCAATCCCTTAAACCCAAAGTTATTCCATATGAGTCCACCATACCTTCCTATATGCGGTATTTACCTGCCGTTCCAAGTAAATTTGTATGTGCCAAACTCTAAACCTTCAAATAAACATTCTGTTTTGTATGCTCGAATAGCTCATGTATCAACTAGGGCTGCCCTTATCTTACATGTTAGGCGGGTTATTCTCAAGAGGAGTGGACTCTTCTCCTCACTCACGAGAAAATGGCTGGTCACCAGGATGCCCAGTCCCATGCTTTATGCAAACTAAATCAAATTAATTGCAAACAGAAGTCCCTCGGGACTCTTGTTAGTTGGAGGCACTCGTTGTTTTGAGCAAGCCATGGATTGATGCTTGTTGGTGGAGGGGGAGTATAAACTTTACCATTCTGTTTGGGAACCGCCTATAATGTGTGTAGCATGGAAGATACCGCCATCTCTTAGTTGTTATGTTGACAATGAAAGTATGCCGCTCAAAATATTATTTATCTCTATTTCATAATCGAGCTCTGGCACCTCTACAAATCCCTGCTTCCCTCTGCGAAGGGCCTATCTACTTACTTTTATGTTGAGTCATCACCCTCTTATTAAAAAGCACTAACTGGAGAGCACAACTGTCATTTGCATTCATCTTATATTTACTAATTGGAGGCACCATACGAGGCATCATGTTAATCCTTGGAACTAAGAAAGTTTAACCATCTGATTAACATATGATGTGTATTTAGCCATTGGATGGAATACAGGGCGTGCCCGCTTGTCCCACGTATGCCAGTCGTCCTGCCCTTGAACTCTCTCTATCCCAAAAAAATAAAAAGGAATCTCAGTGTGATGCCCTCCCAGATTTGACGTAAGTGAGGTATCCTCCTATCCCACCTAGCCCAGTCGTCCTTCCCTTGGACTCTCAGTTTCCCATGAAAATAAAAAGGGAATCTCAGCGTGATGTCCTCCTAGATTTGATGTACATGAGGTGTTCTCCCCCTGATCCCTCTCTGTTTCTCTGAAAGAAACTAAGCGATGCCTCTCCAAGATTTTGCGAGAAGTTGAAATTGGCAATTAAGGAGCTGCCTGAGTCTTCCCATGGCCTCTCTGTGTCGGGGTGGACAGCGTCCCCCGCGAGCACCTATGGGGCCGGAGCCCCTTTCGTTGTCCGGTGAGGGGGGGCGGAGGGAGCACGGAGAGCAGATCGAGGCGAGCACACGGGCGGTTTACCCAGGTTCGGGCCGCGATGGACGCGTAAAACCCTACTCCTGCTTGGTCGTATTGAAGTGGGGAGCTCGGGAGCTTGGAGAGCTAGCTGCACCGAGCGTATGGCTGTCTGGATTCCGGATGTCCGAACCTCCGAACCTCCTAACCTCCGAACCTCCTCTACGTTGCACACGGGCCTCCTTTTATAGCGCAAAGGGGTCACCGACAGGTGTCAACGTAAGAGAAAGGGGTAAAAGTGTAAAAGGGGTGGAAGTTGTAACAGTGCGGGAACAGTGGCGCTACAGTGCGGCACAGTGTTATCGTACCTACTTCTGACGATAGGGGACAAGGGCATTAAATGCCCGTCACGGTCGCCTGGACAGCACCGAGGCGGACCGTTAGGTGCGCCACCGCTCGCCACGGTGGTGGCTGCGTGCCACCGCATACCCCAGGCTGCGCGGTGCCCCGCCACGTGCCCTTGGGGGAAACCCTGGAGCGACGCGTGGGCGGGTGAGCTGGAGCGCAGTCCTGAGGTGGCGATTTGCCGCGGCAAGTGGCTTGCCGCGGGGGTCGTCTTCCTGTGCCTGATAGCTTGCCGGCTATCAGGCCTTGCCGGGGCGCATGGCGCGCCGTGGCGGGCTTCTCTTGTGGTGCCTGGGTTCGGCCTTCCCGACAAGCTCCTCTTGTCGGGGTCTCGATCTTCTGTCTCGTATACTTTGTTCTTGGATGGTATTACATGGGCTTAGTCGTCCCGGCAAGCTCCTCTTGCCGGGGTCTTGTCTTCTTGGCCCGGAAAGCTCCTCTTGCCGGGGGCCTTGTCTTGAATGCTTGGTCTTCTCTTGGCGCTTCCTGGGCGGGCCTCGCCGCAGGGTGCTACAACTGCCCGTGCACAAGTCTGGGGTACTAAGGTACCCCTACTTTAGTACACCGACAGGAGCCCCCGGGCCTGGGCCACACACGGTGCCGAGCGTCGTTGGGCCAGGCCCTAACAGTGCACGGGCACGCGTGGCCTTGGTCGCGCTGCTCCTTAACTCCACATCCGTCGCACCTTCCCCAGGCGGCGCGCGCTTATCGCGGCGTCGTGGGGGCGGGGCGTGCGGGGTGAGCGTGACGTGGGTGGCGTGCGCGGGGCTGAACCGCGCAGGCGCGCGTCACGTCGCGCACGATCCCTTTATTCGGAGAGGCGAAGCGTCCCCCCCCCCTCCCACCTCTTCCTCTTATAAGCGGAGGAAAGTAGGGGCGGTTCGCCCTTCCCTTGGTTGCTACCTGTCTAAAACCTCTGCCACCTCCTTCTCGCAGAGACAGCAGCGATCTGTCCTTGGAGCGCCCGGCGGGCGCCTACCTGAAAGCAGGCGACGGCGTCTTCATCAGGCTCCCCTGGGAGTCGAGCTCCAGGGCGCCTGTTGAGGGGGAGGCCTTGGACGGAGAGGTGCTTGCCTCCGTCGGGCTGACGGTGGTGGACGTGCCAAACTCCAGCGGCAATGAGCCCAAGGAGGAGCAGCTGTTCCGTAGGCTTGTGTCGCTCTACCGGGCCCGGCAGGCCAAAGTGGAGCGGCGAGAGGCCCTTGTCGCGAAGGCGGGTGCGGACATGGAGAAACGCGCCGCCGAGCTCCGGGAGCTCAACCAGCAGGCCGTCCAGTCCCTGGCGGAGGAGCGGAGGCAGCTTGGCGAGGCGCGGACGGCCTTTATCCTTGAGAAGGCGGAGGCCGAGGAGCAGCAGAGGCTTGCCGCCGCGGAGTTATCCGCGCGGGAAGGCGAGCTGGTGCTGAAAACGGCCAGCCTCGCCAACCACAAGGAGGAGGTTGCCGCGCGCGAGCGGGCGCTCAGCGGAGACCTGAAGAAGGCGCAGGACGCTGCTGCAGCCGCTGCGGTCACCAAGAAGGGGCTGGAGGCGAGGGTGGCGCAGCTCGATTCCGACTTTAAGGCGAAGGACGAGGAGCTCGCCGCGCTCCGGCAGGAGCGCGAGAAGGGTGCGCTCACCCTCGGTGAGCTTCAGGGTCGCTTCGCCGAGAAGATCCAGGAGCTTGACGCCGCCAAGAACTCCAACTCCACTCTGGAACTGAAATTGGAGGCGCTCGGCAAGGCGCTGGACAGCGCTAAGGAGCGGGAGGCGGCTTTACGGAAGGAGGTCGACGGCAATGAGGAGCTGCTGAGGCGCGCCGCCGTTTCCCAGAACACCTTCAGGGATACGGTGGAGCGGTGGACCGAGGGCCTCGTCGACATCGCCGCCACCATCGACAAGGAGCTGACGCTGCTGGGGATCGAGGGCCACCAGTCCCTCACCGACGAGGACGTCGTGCCCAGCGCCAAGCTCACTTCCTTCTTCCAGGGGGTGGTGCAGGCGCTCCAGCACCTCCGAACGTCGCTTCCGAAGGAGCTGGCCGACGAGACGCGGGAGGCCATCTCCGGGGCCCTCGAGAGGGTGCTGGTGAAGATCGTTTTCCGCAACCCCGACATCAGGCTTACTAACGTCCTCAGGCCCTTGCCGGAGAACGCAGACCTGACGGGGATCCAGGCCCTCATCGCCCCTATCGTCAAGAAGGCGGCCGGGGTCAAGAGGATCGAGGGCGACCGCGTGGACTAGGCCGCCTGCCCCTTTCTTTTATCTCCTTTCCCTGCCGCTGTTAAATATGCCATGGAAACGGCTGGTTAGAGCAGCAGTAAGGCATTTTGTAATATAACTTTTTATCTTAGGCAATGCATCGCACTGTTATCTCCTCTACTCGACCGGCGCCTTGTTTGTTTCCGCCCTACGTTTTCGGGGACTTGCCGGCGTAGGCCTCCGCCTTGCCACGGGCGCCGAGTGCGGGACGTCAGCGACCCGCTGGCGGGGCTACCACCGGCAAGAAACCTCGCCGCGGCTGGTTGCCGCTCACTCAGATTGTTGAGCAGGCTCAAGGCAAAGTAAGAGGTGCGACTGCGGTCGCAGCACGCTTAGGGTGCCGGGCGAGCTCGAAACAAAGTGAGGACGCTACTCGGGGTGTAGCACACTCAAGTCGTTGAGCGGACTCGAAACGAAATGAGGGCGCAACCAGTCTCGTGCCGGTCCTTCCGCGCTCAGGCCTCTCAACCAAGGCTCGGTCGTTCGAGGGAGATAACTCTTAAAAATTGATGGGGCAATTGCTCGAGCTCCGGCAACTTATCTTTTCTTATCGCTTGCCGCCCGGTAGGGTAAAACCTCCTTGGGCAGCATCCAGCCCATCCTGGGGGTAGGCAAAGGCGCAGGGCCTCACGACCCTCCGGAGCTAGGCGTAGCTATGCTTGGGGATCCGCGCCCCTCTCTGCGCCAAGGATCACATGCAACTGCGGCAAGACTTGGGCAGAGAGGATGGTTGGCGGAACGGGTTCCGGCAACCGCGCTGGCAAGATTCCTCCCACGGTCGGCGTCAACTCGTTCGGCACCCCGGCGGACGAGGCGCGCCGGGGAACGAGGTCGCCTTTCTCGTGACTTCTGGCGCTAACTTCTGCGGCTACGGGAGCGGCGCAGAGTTCGCTGGAGGCGAATCGTTCGCCCAGCGGCCGGAAGGCGGTCCTCCTCAAGGAGCAGCTGCTTCTTGCCCGAACTCTGCGTGAGTGGGTACTCGAGGAGGGCCGTGCACGATTTCGTAGGGAGGAATGCCTCCGCCCCGCGGAGCGGGGCGGAAAGGTACCTGTTCATACCTGAACTTACCAGTGTTCGCCTGAATCAGATCCGCACAACCTCGACGCGACCCCCTACCTGGCGCGCCAAAGATGTCGGGGTGGACAGCGTCCCCCGCGAGCACCTATGGGGCCGGAGCCCCTTTCGTTGTCCGGTGAGGGGGGGCGGAGGGAGCACGGAGAGCAGATCGAGGCGAGCACACGGGCGGTTTACCCAGGTTCGGGCCGCGATGGACGCGTAAAACCCTACTCCTGCTTGGTCGTATTGAACTGGGAAGCTCGGGAGCTTGGAGAGCTAGCTGCACCGAGCGTATGGCTGTCTGGATTCCGGATGTCCGAACCTCCGAACCTCCTAACCTCCGAACCTCCTCTACGTTGCACACGGGCCTCCTTTTATAGCGCAAAGGGGTCACCGACAGGTGTCAACGTAAGAGAAAGGGGTAAAAGTGTAAAAGGGGTGGAAGTTGTAACAGTGCGGGAACAGTGGCGCTACAGTGCGGCACAGTGTTATCGTACCTACTTCTGACGGTAGGGGACAAGGGCATTAAATGCCCGTCACGGTCGCCTGGACAGCACCGAGGCGGACCGTTAGGTGCGCCACCGCTCGCCACGGTGGTGGCTGCGTGCCACCGCATACCCCAGGCTGCGCGGTGCCCCGCCACGTGCCCTTGGGGGAAACCCTGGAGCGACGCGTGGGCGGGTGAGCTGGAGCGCAGTCCTGAGGTGGCGATTTGCCGCGGCAAGTGGCTTGCCGCGGGGGTCGTCTTCCTGTGCCTGATAGCTTGCCGGCTATCAGGCCTTGCCGGGGCGCATGGCGCGCCGTGGCGGGCTTCTCTTGTGGTGCCTGGGTTCGGCCTTCCCGACAAGCTCCTCTTGTCGGGGTCTCGATCTTCTGTCTCGTATACTTTGTTCTTGGATGGTATTACATGGGCTTAGTCGTCCCGGCAAGCTCCTCTTGCCGGGGTCTTGTCTTCTTGGCCCGGCAAGCTCCTCTTGCCGGGGGCCTTGTCTTGAATGCTTGGTCTTCTCTTGGCGCTTCCTGGGCGGGCCTCGCCGCAGGGTGCTACAACTGCCCGTGCACAAGTCTGGGGTACTAAGGTACCCCTACTTTAGTACACCGACACTCTGCCGTGTCAGGTAGATTTCATGCCTCCACAACACCATAATACTATAGCAGGGACAACAATAGCTGAAGTTTGCACCATCTACGTTAGGTTCTGTCAGCCATCTTATTTAGCGTAGGTCGAACTCTTAACTCTCCTCCGAAAGTAGTTTCCTTGATCTTAGGTAAGAATATGATATTTTCTTTATAGCCTGATACACACACTCCTTCTGGAATAGGTGAGATAGTGGAGTCTTCTAGCCAAGGATGGAATTGAACTATGGGAGAATAGGGCGTCCAGTCATTTTCTACAGGGACCTTTCCAGATTTGATCTGACTTAAAAACAAAAGTTTTTGTAGCTGGTACGTGGCATGCAGTGCTATGATTTTTAATCTCGAACTCTTATATGTGTTCCGTCCCAGTTTCAATATTATCGGATATTGAGTTGATAACTGTACAATTATTGATACCCAGTGTTCCTAATAAACCAATTATTATTATTTTCTCTTAGGATGTGCGTTAATTACTTCTAACCTTTGTAGATAAAACTGTAATGCTTGCTCTAAATACCATTGACACACATCAGTTATATGTCATCATGTTTCAATATAATCTGTACAAAATAAACCCTCTATAGTCCTGGTAAAATGACGCCTCAATGATTTTAGGTGTTGATGCACGTGCAAAAGCATAGGTTTAAGAACAATCAACATCATGATATGAACCATTCCCATGTTCAGTCAGTTAATAAACAATAATTCGACGAAATTGATAATCAAATGTTAATCTAATTTGGAATCCTAATAGAAAAACATATTTGCACAATTGTCAAAAAAATAACAAGGGTAGCTCGTGCGTTGATGCAGTTAAACAAAGAGGATTTTAGGTATGTCGAGATGTTGTTTAATGTGCCTTTGTGTGATAGTAATGAAACTATTTTTTGATCTATGAAGCACTCTCCATTCACAAAAATAATATATCAAGGAATTATATACCAGCATATAACAAGGAAAACATCTATTGTGCTATATTTGCAACACTCAAATCATTTTTGTTTCTTTCCATCTCAAGGAAGATGGATGACTATTTGAGATTATTAGTACCTCGCAGTTCATCAAGGTATCATCTCCTATCTTCTTTCTTTCCATGGAGAACGTAACTACTCCTTGAGTGATCATGGAAACCAAACAAGAACTTTTTTTGGTCAATTCTTTAGGATTCCTGCGACGATGGAACTTATACAAATTTTATCTCTTTCCGTACTTATGTGGTTCGCATAATTTATGGAATCCATGTATTTCTCATGAATAGTCCTATATATTGGATTTTGTTGTCATGTGATGAGCGAGATTTGTGTGGCTACCTGTTGCTATTGGAAGTAGAGTGTACCAACGGTAATTTGATTCATAGAGGTTAGTTTTTCCATGGATTTTATTATTATATGCAGAGGCATGTCTCTTAATAGAACATATTTGGTGCATAAAACTCGAAGCATTTTCATATAACCATCAATTGGAATCTCACGTACATACCTTTAATCTGCTAAAAGGATGCGGCATAATAAATTAGTTCGTAGGAATAATCACAGTAACTTTATATTACAAGAATGGGTCCATCTTATTATTTTCTTTCTGGTGGAGTGACGTTACCATCCCTCTGTTTCTTGCATATTGCCACTGGCTGCAAATTACTACTTGGTATGCACACGTTTAAAGTGACCAGTTTTAGTATTACATGTGAATGAACAATAATGCAAAATTGTTTACATCCTCTACCCTCAACATGCATGTTAACTGAACTTCTACTTTTAATAATGTAACTTGGTATTATAAAACTGAGCTATAGCACGTGGGAATTTGAAAGACGAAATCATATGTTTTATGTCCCCCTAATTTTTATGTTATTTTTTTCTACTTTATTATGCCTTCTACTGCTAATCCATAACCTGAACTTGCAACGTGCTTATGGTCTCCATTTAATTTGGCAATCATGGACATACATGTCCCCACTTGGAAAAATTACTTTCATATTCTGACTTCACTTCCTGTACAATTATTCATAGATATGTCGACACATAATATATTTTTGTCGGCACCGATGGAGAGATAGAACACACGAATAAAATCAGCATTTGGATTCAAAATTCAGATAACGCTAACTTTATCAAATCTCTACAAAATTGTTTGTGCTCCAGCTTCTCTAAATTAAAATATGTTTTACAATGGCATAAAGCATTACGTATTATGTTTTCGAAAGCATAGATTCATGTGATACAAATGAGTAAAAAATATATAAATATGTGCCATTTTTGTGGTATGTTAATTACAAGTTTGTTTCATGATGTATATGAGGATCGCACCATAGTGTTAAAAAACTACTCCCTAGCCTGTGTAGATGCACGGGTTAATGACTAGTTACTATTAATTTATATTGGGTATGACTATGATTGGATCTCTTTTACCATGAATTACAATATCTAGTCAGTCCTTGATCTTTAAAGGTGCTCTGCATTTATGTTTTGCGGTCTCAGAAAGAGCTAGCGAGATACCATCTTGTTATATCATATTATGATTGTTTTGAGAAAGTGTTGTCATCCGAGATTTATTATTATGGCTCTCTAGTTGATTATGCTATTGATATGAGTAAATATGAGACCTGAGAATTATTGCAAATATGGTTAGTCATAATCTTTGCTGAAAACTTGAATGTTGTCTTTACATATTTACAACAACAAGAGCAAATAGAGTTTGTAAAAGTTTTTCTTTATCACTTTCAGTTTGTCAACTGAATTGCTTGAGGACAAGCAAAGGTTTAAGCTTGGGGGAGTTGATACGTCTCCGTCGTATCTACTTTTCCAAACACCTCTGCCCTTGTTTTGGACTCTAACTTGCATGATTTGAATGGAACTAACCCGGACTGACGTTGTTTTCAGCAGAATTGCCATGATGTTGTTTTATGTGCAGAAAAGAAAAGTTCTAGGAATGACCTGAAACTTCACAGAACATCTAGTTAAAAATAATAAATAATCCTTGCCAAATATGAAGACCAGGGGGCCCACTGTCGGATCACGGGTTCCGGCAGACCCTTAAAGTTCGAACTCTGGGGTGCGCGCGGAGATTATGCCCTCTACCTCTCCGTCTCGCAAGGATCTAAACTACCAAAGGAACAACACAAAAGACACAGAGTTTATACTGGTTCGGGCCACCGGTGTGGTGTAATACCCTACTCCAGTGTGGTGGATGGATTGCCTCTTGGGCCGATGAGGATGAACAGTACAAGGAAGAACAGCCTCGCGAGGGTCTGTTCTTGGCTAGGGGATGAACTGCTGGGGGAGTTCGATAGCCCTTCTCTCTAAGTGTGTTGCTAAATCTGTTTGTGGATGCAACGTTCTAGCTGGTTTCCTTCCTCTCTCTCTCGCTCTCCCTCCGGAGGTGGCTAGTCCTATTTATAGGCAAAGGCCCTGGGCCTCTTCCCAAATATTTGAGCGGGAAGGGCGCCAACAATTGGCCAATTCGAAGGGGAACATCTGGTACACTTATCCTGACTAAAGTTGGTCTTCGCCTGCCAAAGGCCCTGTGGTGACGCCGTTCTGGGCTCCATGGTGACCTCCTTCCCACCGTTGGACTGGTCTTGGTCTTGTTGCACCGAAATGGGTGCCTTTGCTTGATCCTCTCGCCTGCGCTTGCCCCCTTTGCACCAAAGAGGAAAGGTGAACGCTGCGCGGGCTCGCGCCCGCCTGGCACCCTTGGTCGTCATGGCTTGCGTCATGGGCACCTCGCGAGGTACCCTGCCTTGATCTCTCCGCCTCCTCGTGAGCCATCCTAAGGAGGCCGCGCCTGAGGAAGCACCGTGTCGTCCGCCTCACGAGGGTCTTGGGTCTTGTGTTGGTGAAGATGGGCCGTGCTGGGCCCCATTCGAGCCACGCCGCAGGTCGCAGGCAGGCAAGTCTGGGGACCCCCGTTCCCAGAACGCCGACAGTAGCCCCCGGGCCCAAGGTGCGCATGGACTTGGCCGTGCCGAGAGGCGAAAGGGCAAGGGCGAAGCGCCGCGGGCCCTAACAGCCTGCGGCCTTGGGCGCCGCGTGGCGGTTGATTGGTCGTGGGTGCTTTTCAACTGCGCGGGTCATTAAAGGCGTGGCATCCGCTACAGCCTTGCTCTTCTCCTTCTTCGGACGCTGCTCAGATCCCCTTTCTTGCGCTTCTCCTTCCTTCAAGTTTCCACATCTGCTCCATCCAGTTGACCTAGGTAGCTATGGTGCCTCGCCAGCCCCCGGCCGAAGCTTGGTTCTCGCCTGCCCTGGACTCGCCCAACGTGTCGGAGGAGAGCCTCGCCCGTCTGCGCCGGATGGCGGCGGTGCACGGCATCAACGGGACGCAGGTGTTCAAGGTCGGCTCCGCCACCCCTGAGGGCCGAGGGAGCACCTTCTATCCTCTTTTCGTGAGCTCCATTATTGCGGGATTGGTGCCTCCTTTCTCTGAGTTCTTCCTCTCCGTCCACCGCCATTACAACTTGCAAGCTCTGCACCTCCACCCCAACTCCATTCTTCTTCCGGCGACCTTCGCCTACTACTACGAGGCTCATGTGGGGGTGCAGCCTTCAGTGGCCTTGCTGCGCCACTACTTCTACCTCCGGACTTCTCGTGGTTCCCCTTCTGCGTGCGCGAGCTTCGTCGCGTGCGGCAGTGCCATGGCCATTTCGAATCTGGGAAAGAAGATCGAGGGCTTCCGGAGCAAGTGGGTTTTGGTAGACGCCGGGCGCATCCATCCTCGGTTGATTCTTCCCACGGAGCCGGCCGTGAGTTCTAGCGACTGGTGCCGAGCAGAGCTCACGGATCCGCGCGCGAAGTCGATGTTGGCGAAGATGGATGCTGACCTGAAGCCGGCCAGCATGGCGGCGGCGAAGCTGGCCGGGGCGTCGCTGCTGAGGGAGTTCCTGGAGCACCAATTGGCTCCGCTTCGGCGGTATTCTCCCCCAATGTGGAGGCCTCATCCGAGCCCTGCGGCTGTGGGCGAAGAGGATGTGACCGCGGTTCTCCAATCCCTGGTCGGGGGCGAGGTAGCAAGGTTGGAGGGCGCGCCCTCGCCCCTGTTCCTTCGCGACGATTGGGAGCAAGTGGTGGAGTCCATGCCCGTCTTCAACGGGGTCGGACCCGTTCCCGTGGTGGCCCCCGAGGGACCTGTGGACGTGTCTTCTGGCGACTGTAGCGGAGAGGGGGGCGAAGAGGAGCGGGAGGAAGGCCTTGACTCTGAGGCGACCGATGGAGAGTCCAAGGCTCCCCCTCCCCAGCGGAAGCCCCGCACTCTCCGCCTCTCGCCGAGCGATGATGATGATAACGACGATGACGTGCTGGGCAGCGGGAGCTCGCCCCCGGTCTCGAAGAAGGGCAGGACCGGGTTGATTCCCCACGGGTTCGTCCTGACTCCGGGGCGAGCCGCGGACGCACCTTCTGCTCCCGAGGTCGACCCCTCCATCCGGCTCTCGGGCTTCAAGTATGGCCGGAGGCAGCTAGAGCTTTCTGGCGACGACCCGTAAGTGCTTGATCCTTGGTTCTTGGTTCTTCGTTCCGCCGTCAAGGCTTGATGATTGCTTCTCTTGAGTAGGCTGGCGCCCATGGCGAAGAAGCCGAAGGGAGCTCGCGAGGCCCCGTCTACGGCGGCGCCTCCGCCTGCAGGGGAGGGTGACCGTGACGCGCGAGCCTCTCCTACTCGCTCGTCCTTGCAGGGCTTGGCTGATCTGGGTGGGGCGACGGCCCCCACGGCTCAAGTGACCCCCGAGGTGCCCTTGTATGGCGCCGCTGCTACGGCTGGGGAGGCGCAGCGGACTCCACCTCGGGACACTGCGGCCTCGCCGCCGCTATCTTCTCCTCCCGTTCCACCGACTGCTGCTTCCCCAACTCCTCCTGCTACCTTGGAGTGCACCGACGTTTCTCCGCCTTCTTCTTCCATCCTGGAGCACGCCGTTGCTGAATAGGGCCGGCTGCGGCAGGATCTTCTCGGCGCCGACCCTCGCCTAGTGGCCGGGCACCTGGAACTGGTTTCGGGGTGGATTCGCTCTGATGCCTCGATTCGGGCGGCATTGGTTCAGGCCTCAACGCCCTGTGACGAAGAGAGGGAGGCCACCCTCGAGGCGAAGGCTACCCGTGACGCGGCCCTGGGAGAGGTGGTGGGAGTCCGCGGTCGCTGCAAGGAGTTGGAGGAAGAGCTGCAAGGCTTGCGAGGCCAGCTTGCGGAGGAGGTCCGCCTTCGCCAGGAGCAGGAGAACGGGGTGAAGGCTCGCGAGGCGACGCTCGAGGACCGGGAGGCCAAGCTCAGGAAGCGTCGTGGCCACCTAAGCGCGTTGAAGAAGGAGCTGGAGGTGACGGAGGCCGAGCTGGACGCCAAGGCCCGGGTCCTCGCCGAGGATCGCGTGGCCTTCGTGGACATGGAGAAAGATGCCCGCGCTTCGCTGAAGACGCTTTACGAGAGTAGCCTGGATAGCCCGCTAGCCGGTGACGGGGACGGCCCCGCCAAGATGCTTCCCTTCCTGGTTAAAGCCCTTGGGGATGTCGCCCTTAGCCTTGCCCCCACGGCTGAGGCCGAGGCGCGTGTCCTGTCCTCCGCTGCGCTGAACCGGGTCTACGCCCATGTCTACCTTCGCGATCCCAGCGCCGACCTCGACAGCCTGCTGGAGCCGGTGAGCGGCGAGGGTGCTGCCGCTTCTGTCGAAGCCGTGAAGGGGCACGCGGAGGCACTGCTGGGGAAGTTCCGGGCCTTCAGCACCAAGCCAAAGCAAGGAGCTACCGGCCCTGATGCTCCACGAGGCGAAGCCACCCCACGCAGCTCCACCGCCGACAAGTGACTTCGCTATCATTCATGTTCTTCTTTTAGTTCCTGCACATGCACCACGCCTCGGGGAGGCATTTAAACTTGCATTTGGTACTGAGACGACAGTATGGACTGTAATATTTTGCTTTTAATTTCTTTGAGTTTTATGTTTTTCTTCCCTACTTGCATGTGTTCTACGCCGGCAGGGCCCGGCCGCGCGCGTAGCTCACCCAGCATTAGCCCCGACCGGAAACCAGGACGGGACCAAAGGAGTGAGGGGCTACGTGACAAGTTAGGCTCCTGAGTCGCGATGCTCAGGAGTCCCCCTTGGCGCGCGAACAACAAGTAGGGAAGCGTGATGTAGGTGTATCTTCCGTTCTACGTCTGCAGAGCCCGACTCCGCGCGTACCTCACCCAGCATAGCCTTTCGGAACTAAGGAGTGAGGGGCTACGGAGCCAGTTAGGCTCCTGAGTCGCGATGCTCACGAGTCCCCCTTGACGCGCGAACAGCGGGTGATGAGGCGAGATGTAAGCGGGGCTAACGTTCTACGTCTGCAGAGCCCGACCCCGCGCGTACCTCACCCAGCATAGCCTTTCGGAACTAAGGAGTGAGGGGCTACGGGACCAGTTAGGCCCCTGAGTCGCGATGCTCAGGGGTCCCCCTTGACGCTCAAACGGCCTTCATACCTTGGCTCCGCTCGGGGAGAGACGCACGACGAACCAGGCCCGAGGGGCCTGGCTGGGCGGCGTACGTCTGGGCGTGACCCAGTCGTAGCCCCCGTGCCTAGCCCCCTCGCGCGGCGCTCCCGAGGGGAGGCGTTGCAATGAGGCCAGGCACTGAGCTCTGGGCTCCCTGAGGTTGACGCGGCCCGGAGGCCACCCTTAGTTGTTTATCACCAGCGCGGAGCACAGCGCTTCCTTATGTGTACGGGCATAGCCGCTCCTCGGCAGTGTCGTCAGCCAGCGCGGAGCATGGTGCTTCCACTGGTACGTGGGAGGGGGCTCCCCTCCGGGAGGAGCCCCGGGGCGTGTAGAGCCCCGCCCTGACACGCGGCCGGCACGGTAGGGCTAGGTGAGGTGTATCTGGGCACCCGTGAGCTAGCGCGGGACTCACGAGGCCCTACCTCTAGGCAGGTTGCGCCTGGCACTGGGCCGTATCTTGAGATGTGTTCCTGCAAAATTTGGTTAGATGCCGGTACTCTACGTCCTCGGGTCCCGGCCCTCGAGCTTGTCTCAGCCGTCGCTGGTATGCCAGGTCGCGATGCCGTGGACAAGGCCAGAGGATGAAGGCTGGAGGGCTAGTAAGAGCCCTGAGTCGCAATGCTCAGGCACCCCCCTTTAACGTCCAAGTGGTCGACATGGAGAAGAAGAGGTGCCGTGGACGGCATCAAGTAATCAAGCATGATAGGCGAATGCATAATTGGAAATAAACGCAGGGGAGATACACGCCGCTGGGCCTAGCCCGAGCGGCTTGGGGATGATGCAGCCCGAGGGGCACCCCCAGCAAAGGAAGCTAACGAATGAAGGAAATAAAAAGGGATACATGCCACGGGGACGGACCCACTTGGACTGGGAGTGACGCAACCCTGGGGGGCGCTCCCAGCTGGGAATGAAGTTTGAAAGATGTCACCTGAAGATGTCGTCGGCGAAGTGGCGTTGGTGCTGCAGACTCGGTGGGCTGCGGAAGCCGATCCTCACAAGCCCCCAGGCCCTGGGGCCTCGGGAGGCTTCGGAGGCACTGATGGCTCCCCATGGGCTGCCTCCATCTCCACCAGAGCCGCAGAACGCCTGTCTTCCTGAGCCTCCAAGATGCCCCTCATGAGGTGCTGGTATGCCGCAGCCACGCTCGGCAGGCCATAAGGCATGCGAACATAGCTGTGGGGCGGTCCTCCGCAGCACCCCACTCGGGAGGGCCAGAGGCGCTCCATCGTGGCGATCTGATTGAGCCCTGGTACGTCGACGCAGACGCGCAGCCTACCATCCTCGCCTGGATGTGGAGCCACAGCTGATGGATGACGGCGACCTCTTGTGATCCTTGACTCATGTAGTTCTTGAATGGCCTTGTTAACGAACTCCTGCTGGTCTGACCTTCCTCGCCTGGCTCCTTCTTGAGGGAAATGTGCTTCGAAGCACGCCTCCATGTGGTGCCCAAGCGCCTCCCTCGTGACCCTGGCAAGGTCGGTGGCCCTCCAGATGAGAGCCCCCGAGCCCTGCCTGAGGAGGGCGCCGGGCGCGCTTTCCTATGCGATGGAAGGAGGGTCCCCCTGGGCAGGCTCAGGCCCTGAGGGGCCTGCCTCCTGAAGGGCAGAGCCTGACGACGTCTTCTTCTTCTTGGGGGTGGTCTCAGGAAGCCTCCTGCTCCCGCGATCTGGGTCTTCTAGCGATGCGGCCTGAAAGGCTCGCTCCAGGGAACACACTGCATCCCTCTCTTCACATGGCACCGTGATGACGCCGCAACTCCCTGGCATCTTGAGGACATTGTAGCCGTGGTGAGTCACAGCCATGAACTTGGCTAGCGCTGGGTATCCAAGGATGGCATTGTACGGCAGGCGGATGTGGGCGACGTCGAAGTCGATGAGCTCGGTGCGGTAGTTGCTGCGGGTCCCGAAGGTGACAGGGAGGCGGACCTGCCCGATCGGGATTGTTGAACCATCGGTGACTCTGGAGAAAGGCTTGGTGGGCTGAAGCTGGTCATAAGGCACTTGGAGGTTGTCGAATGTTTCCACGGACAGGACGTTGAGCCTTGCCCCACCATCGATAAGGGTCCTGGTGACCAGTACGTTGCTGATGATTGGGGAGCAAAGCATCGGGAGGACCCCGGCTGTGGCCGCGCACTTGAGCTGATCTGCTGAGTTGAACGTGATGGTACACGCCGACCACTTGAGGGGGCGCGTTGCTTCGAGCTTGGGGAGGACTGCATTCACTTCGCGGGCAAACTGCTTGAAGATACGTTGAGAGGCTGGGGCTTGAGCTTCGCCTAGGATGCAGGCGATTGCGCGCGGCTCCTGGAAGCCCCCAGCCCCCTCGTCTTGATGGCGGTCTTCGTTCCTCCTTGGCTGAGGCGGTAGCGGCGGCAGGACCGGGTTGCTGTGAGGGCGATCCTCACGAGGCTGATCCCTCCAGTCCCCCTCGCGAGGCGGGTCCCGCCAGCGATCCTCGCGAGGTTGGTCGCGCCACCCTTGGCGCGGGCCTCGATCTTCCCAGTGTCCTGGGTTTCTTCCTCCTCCTCGGCCGTAGCCCCGGTCAGCACGGTCAGGGCGACGACCGATTCTTCCTTCTCGCACGGCGCGGAGTTCTTGGCATTCGTTGGTGTTGTGGGTGTGGAGGTCGTGGTACATGCAGTACTGGCTGCCCCTGGAGGATTCGGGCAGATCCTTGCCCCGCTTGGTGTCTGGTTCCGCCGCGAGCACGGCAGCCCCCTTGCGCTTCACGTCTTTGGCCTTGGGCTTCTTCTCTTATGGGTCTGCGGCAGGCAGCTCGAGGAGGGAGAGGCATCCTTCCTCAGCCCTGGCGCACTTGGTCGCCAAGTTGAACAGCTCCAGGGAGGTGCAGAGGTCTTCATGCATTGCCAGCTCCTCCTTCATCTTGACGTCGCGCATGCCATCGGAGAAGGCCGAGATGATGGCCTCCTCAGACACCCTGGTGATCTTGAGGCGCGCGCTGTTGAAGCGCACGCTGTTGAAGCGCACGCTGTTGAAGCGCTGGATGTACTTTTGTAGGGTCTCCCCAGGTTGCTGCTTGATGCGGCGCATGTCGCTCACGGCGGGAGGCCGGTCGCGGGTACCTTGGAAGTTGGCGATGAAGCGAGTACGCATCTGGTCCAAGGAGGAGATCGTGCCTGGGGCCAGGTTCAGGAGCCAAGTGCGAGCACCTTCCTTCAGCGCCATGGGGAACCAGTTCGCCATGACCTTTTCGTCCCCGCTGGCAGCTTCGATTCCCAGCTCGTAGAGCTGGAGGAACTCTACGGGATCAGTTGTGCCGTCGTAGCGAGGAGGCAGGTTCGGCTTGAACTTGCCGGGCCATGCGACGCTGCGCAGCTCGGTGGTGTAGGCGCGGCAGCCTACGGTGGCCACGGGAGGTTTTGGTTGAGGGAGAGCTTGGCCTTGCGGGCCCCCTTGCGCTGCAGCTGGGAGCAGCGCGGGGTCTTGACGTGCCGGAGCTGGAGCTGGGTCGCGGCGAGCCGGAGCACGGAGCGCTCGGGTAGCCTCTTGCGGTCGAGGGACTTCTTGGCAGCTCCGTTCTTGTTGGGCTGGCGCCTGACGGTGCGGGTTCCGCCCAGGGGCCATGCGCCTTGGAGCCATGGCGTCTTCTTGGAGCGGAGGTGGCTGGTACGCCCCCGGGGCTTCATTGCCCGCGCGGGGCGGAGTGCAGCGCAGCGGAGCGGACGGTGCAGGAGAGCCCCCTACGGCGCGGACGAGCTCGGCGACGCGGTCGAGCCGCTCCTCGTAGACGTCGTCGACGGGACGGTAGCGCAGGAGCTCATTTGCCGCGATGAGTGCAGCTCGAGCCTCCAAGGGCGCGCGGAGCGCGTGGGATGAAGAGCCAGCTGGCGTGAGTGACAGAGTAGCGGTGCGGCCGTCTCGCCGCACGGATGGGCCGGTGGCGGCGTTGACAGCGGGCGACGGGGAACGACGAGGAAGCCCGCCGACGGGAGCTGTCTGGGCGACGCGGGAAGCGATGGCGGCCTGGCGCTCAGCACGGGCCCGACGACCGTCAGACATGGATGCGACGGTCGGAGGAGGACGGAGCGGTGGAAGGCAGATTCCGGTGCACCCCTACCTGGCGCGCCAAAATGTCGGATCACGGGTTCCGGCAGACCCTTAAGGTTCGAACTCTGGGGTGCGTGCGGAGATTATGCCCTCTACCTCTCCGTCTCGCAAGGATCTAAACTACCAAAGGAACAACACAAAAGACACAGGGTTTATACTGGTTCGGGCCACCGGTATGGTGTAATACCATACTCCAGTGTGGTGGATGGATTGCCTCTTGGGCCGATGAGGATAAACAGTACAAGGAAGAACAGCCTCACGAGGGTATGTTCTTGGCTAGGGGATGAACTGTTGGGGGAGTTCGATCGCCCTTCTCTCTAAGTGTGTTGCTAACTCAGTTTGTGGATGCTACGTTCTAGCTGGTTTCCTTCCTCTCTCTCTTGCTCTCCCTCCGGGGGTGGCTAGTCCTATTTATAGGCAAAGGCCCTGGGCCTCTTCCCAAATATTTGAGCGGGAAGGGCGCCAACAATTGTCCAATTCGAAGGGGAACATCTGGTACACTTATCCTGACTAAAGTCGGTCTTCGCGTGCCAAAGGCCCTGTGGTGACGCCGTTCTGGGCTCCATGGTGACCTCCTTCCCACCGTTGGACTGGTCTTGGTCTTGTTGCACCAAATGGGTGCCTTTGCTTGATCCTCTCGCCTGCGCTTGCCCCCTTTGCACCAAAGAGGAAAGGTGAGCGCTGCGCGGGCTGGCGCCCGCCTGGCACCCTTGGTCGTCATGGCTTGCGTCATGGGCACCTCGCGAGGTACCCTGCCTTGATCTCTCCGCCTCCTCGTGAGCCATCCTGAGGAGGCCGCGCCTGAGGAAGCACCGTGTCATCCACCTCGCGAGGCTTGGTCCCTCGCGAGGGTCTTGGGTCTTGTGTTGGTGAAGATGGGCCGTGCGGGGCCCCCATTCGAGCCACGCCGCGGGCCGCAGGCAGGCAAGTCTGGGGATCCCCGTTCCCAGAACGCTGACACCCACACCCTGTCCACGAGGGTGGGGGGCGCCCCCCCCCCTAGGGCACGCCCCCTACCTCGTGGGCCCCCTGGAGCTCCTCCGATGCCAACTCCAACTCTATATATTTGCTTTCGGGGAGAAAAAAATCAAGGAGAAGAAATCATCACGTTTTACGATACAGAGCCGCCGCCAAGCACTAAAACCTCTCGGGAGGGCTGATCTAGAGTCCGTTCGGGGCTTCGGAGAGGGGTATTCATCACCGTCGTCATCATCAACCATCCTCCATCACCAATTTCATGATGCTCACCGCCGTGCGTGAGTAATTCCATCGTAGGCTTGCTGGACAGTGATGGGTTGGATGAGATCTATCATGTAATCAAGTTACTTTTGTTAGGGTTTGATCCCTAGTATCCATTATGTTCTGAGATTGATGTTGCTATGACTTTGCTATGCTTAATGCTTGTCACTAGCGATTGAGTGCCATGATTTCAGATTTGAACCTATTATGTTTTCATGAATACATGTGAGGTGTTGATCCTATCTTGCAAGTCTATAGTCACCTACTATGTGTTATGATCCGGCAACCCCGAAGTGACAATAATCGGGACCACTCCCGGTGATGACCATAGTTTGAGGAGTTCATGTATTCACTATGTGCTAATGCTTTGTTCCGGTTCTCTATTAAAAGGAGGCCTTAATATCCCTTAGTTTCCATTAGGACCCCGCTGCCACGGGAGAGTAGGACAAAAGATGTCATGCAAGTTCTTTTCCATAAGCATGTATGACTATATTCGGAATACATGCCTACGTTAAATTGATGAATTGGAGCTAGTTCTGTGTCACCCTATGTTATGATTGTTACATGATGAACCGCATCCTAATGAGCAAATGTTGTACATTGTTATTTAAGTGATACGTCAAAACGTATGTATACGAGTAGTGCAATAAGTAAAAATAGGAATATTTGACATGTCCTATCCAAGGGCGCACGCTGCATGTGGGTATGTAAAACAGGTATAGCGATCGTTATCAGAGACCACCTGGGGATTCCCTTGTACGTCAAAGCTTCTTGCTTCGTTGGTGTTTCCTTCCCGTGACGGGTCCGATAATCAGGCGATCGGAGAGGGCCTTTAGAGAATAGGGGCCTGAAGGAAGAAAATGTTAAAAATATACGGGTCCTAAAGCGGTTGAGCTGCATTGTGGGCCGTGCCATAGTCGTGCCTCCGTCTATGCCCATGGTATCTTGAGTGCGTAATTATGTACGCGCGGCGCAAGTTTTGCCGCTTGACTGGGACTAGGACGGCGGCCGAATTTCTAGGCGCGCTCTGAACGTGCCTCGTGATCCTGTTGCGGGGTACTCCGGACTCGCTTGAAGGTGTCCGGGGGCTTTGTCGCCGAATTGGCGGTTTTCCTCAGAAGGCTGCTTTGCACTTCTGCTACAAGGGCAGCGGTGTGCTCCTCCGTACGGAGCGAGCGTTCTGTGTTTCCATTAATTGTTATAACCCCGCGAGGTCCTGGCATTTTGAGCATGAGGTATGCATAATGCGATACCGCATTGAATCTGGCAAATCCGGTTCGTCCGAGCAGTGTGTGATAGCCACTGCGGAAGGGGACGATATCGAAGATTAACTCCTCGATTCGAAGGTTGTCCGGAGATCCGAAGACTACTTCCAGTGCGATTGAGCCCGTGCAACAGGCCTCTACACCTGGTAAGACACCTTTAAAGGTGGTTTTTGTGGGTTTGCTCCTCAAGTGGTCTATACCCATTTTGCGCATTGTATCCTGATAGAGCAGGTTCAGGCTGTTGTCACCATCGATAAGGACTCGAGTGAGGTGAAATCCGTCAATGATGGGGTCGAGGACCAATGCGGCAGAACCGCCATGACGAATATTGGTGGGGTGGTCCCTGCAATCGAACGTGATCGGACAAGAAGACCATGGGTTGAACTTTGGGGCGACTGGCTCCATCGCATAGACGTCCCTTAGTGCATGCTTTTGTTCCCGCTTGGGAATATGGGTTGCATATATCATGTTCACCGTTTTCACTTGGCGAGGAAATTTCTTTTGTCATCCTGTGTTCGGCGGCCGGGGCTCCTCCTCGTCGTCGCTATGCAGCCCCTTTTCCTTGTTTTTGGCATTCTACTTGCCGGCCTGTATGAACACCCAGCATTCTCTGTTGGTGTGGTTGGCTGGTTTATCATGGGTGCCGTGAATTTGACACGAGCGGTCGAGTATGAGGTCCAAGATGGATAGGCCCGGATTGCTTCATTTGAACGGCTTTTTCCGCTGACCGGATTTAGAGCCACTGAATCCGGGATTAACTGTCGTGTCTTCGGCATAGTCGCTGTTGTTGTGGCGCTTCCGTCTGTTGCGTCGTGGCCTGCCGTTGCTATCTTTGGCATCTGAATTGCCAGGATTTCGTGATGTGTTGTTGCTGCGAGCCAGCCAGCTGTGCTCGCCTGCACAAAAGCGGGTCATGAGTGTCGTGAGGGCTTCCATGGACTTCGGCTTTTCTTGGCCGAGGTATCGGCGAGCCACTCATCGCGGATGTTATGCTTAAATGCCGCTAAGGCCTCGGCATCCGGACAGTCGACAATTTGGTTTTTTTAGTTAGGAACCGAGTCCAGAATTTCCTGGCTGATTCCCCAGGCTGTTGGGTTATGTGACTCAAGTCGTCGGCATCCGGTGGTCGCACATAAGGGCCCTGGAAGTTGTCAAGGAATGCGTCCTCCAAATTCTCCCAACTGCAGATGGAGTTTGCCGGCAGGCTATTGAGCCAATGTTGAGCAGGTCCTTTGAGTTTTAATGGGAGGTATTTGATGGCATGTAGATCGTCACCGCGAGCCATGTGGATGTGGAGGAGGAAATCTTCAATCCATACCGCGGGGTCTGTTATACCATCATATGATTCAATGTTCATGGGTTTAAAACCTTCTAGGAATTCGTGATCCATTACTTCATCAGTGAAGCATAGGGGGTGTGCGGTGCCTCTGTGTCGGGCTATGTCACGACACAGTTCGTACAAGTCTTGTCTGCTGTGTTCGGCCCGGCCGGATTTGCTTTTAGTATATCCGGTGTGACGGTCGTCGTCGCGTGTTGGGACGCGCCCCCGTGATCCATAGATCGATCTTGTATGTCCTGCTTTGTTTTCCAATACGTCTCGCAGGTCCTGCGTGTTACCCCGGGCCTTGGTATTTTTGTTGAACTGGCGACGGGGTGCGGGCTGGACTTCGGGTTGATATGCCGCTTTGTCTCGGCCACGAGGTGGCCGGTCAGCCGCATCATACGCTGGAAGTGTGGGCTTTAATGCTTCCTCCTCGAGTTGGGGTAGCAACCTGCACTTTGGGTAACTTTTGGTTGGGCGCTCGAGTTCGTATTCCTCGGCCGCCGGGACCTCGGTCCATCTGTCTGCTAGCAGATCTTAGTCAGCTTGAAGCTGTTGTTGCTTTTTCTTCAGGCTTTTTGCTGTGGCTATAAGCCGGTGCTTGAAGCGCTCCTGCTCGACGGGATCCTAAGGCACGATAAATTCTTTGTTGCCGAGGCTCACCTCGTCTTCGGAGAGGGGCATATAATTGTCATCCTCTGATTCTCCGTCTGCTGCTTGTTCCTTAGGGTAGCTTGCCCATCCTCCCGCTCGAAGCCTGGCTGGAGGGGATTGTCTTCGTCTTCGGCACTATCCGCAGCGTTATTGTCTCTTGTGCCGGTATCGCTGCCTTTGCTTTGGCGGGGCTTAGGGCGGCGCCGATGACGCCGGTGCCTGGTTTGCTTCTCGAGGGGATTATCCTCCGTCGCCTTATTGTCATCGCTTTCTTTGGAGGTGTCCACCATGTATATATCATATGATGAGGTGGCAGTCCAGCGCCCTGTGGGCGGTGGTTCCTGTTCTTCTCCTGCATCGTCGTCCATACCATCGATGTCTTCGGAGCCGAAATCAAGCATGTCGGTTAAGTTGTCGATAGTGGCTATTAAGTGGGTGGTGGGTGGGGAACGAATTTCTTCTTCATCCACTTCCCACTCAAGCCGGACATAGTTCGGCCAAGGGCCTCCTGACAAGGAGAGAGACCTCAATGAATCTAGCACGTCGCCCAAGGGTGAGTGCTGAAAAATGTCCGCGGAGGTAAACTCCATGATCGGTGCCCAATCAGATTTGATAGGCATGGACGCCGGCGGTTCGGAGCCTGTGGCCGGGGACGGATTTGATAGTCCGGCAACACAGGTCTCATAGGAGGTGAAGTCAGTATTCAGATCTATCGCCGCTGAGTGTGCGGCCTCCGTGGCGGGGTCTATCCACCCGTCCTTGGACGACACGATCTGCTCCGGATTGAGGACCGGAGTAGCCATAGGTGTGATCTCCCGAACACCGTCCGACAGCAGATCTAAGTCATGCTCGTCGTGCCTGTGCGGCGCACCTGACAAGGGCTCGAATCCGTCGAAGATCAAGTCTCCGCGGATGTCGGCAGTATAGTTTAAGCTTCCAAACCTGACCTGACGGCCAAGGGCGTAGCTCTCGATCTGCTTCAAATGGCCAAGCGAGTTGGCCTGCAGTACGAAGCCGCCAAATACGAAGATCTGTCTGGGGAGAAAAAACTCACCCTGGATCGCATCATTGTCGATGATTGAAGGAGCCATCAAGCATTATGCTGACGGCACAGTGGAACTCTCAATGAAAGCACCAATGTCGGTGTCAAAACCGGTGGATCTCGGGTAGGGGGTCCCGAACTGTGCGTCTAAGGCAGATGGTAACAGGAGGCGGGGGACACGATGTTTACCCATGTTCGGGCCCTCTCGATGGAGGTAATACCCTACTTCCTGCTTGATTGATCTTGATGATATGAGTATTACAAGAGTTGATCTACCACGAGATCGTAGAGGCTAAACCCTAGAAGCTAGCCTATGACTATGATTGTTCTTGTCCTACGGACTAAGCCCTCCGGTTTATATAGACGCCGGAGGGGGCTAGGGTTACACAGAGTTGGTTACAAGGGAGGAGATCTACATATCTGAACTGCCAAGCATGCCTTCCACGCAAAGGAGATTCCCACCCGGACACGGGACGAAGTCTTCAATCTTGTATCTTCATAGTCCAACAGTCCGGCCAAGGTACATAGTCCGGCTGTCCGAGGACCCCAAATCTAGGTCTCCCTTAGCTGGCCTGTCACAAAAACACAGCAAGTGAAATGGGCGCCTCCGAGGTCAAAAATAGCAACGGCAAGCTCCGACGCAGCAGACACAAACGCCGAAGTAATGGTGACAACACCGATGACACGACAGTCAACGCCGGATTCAGTGGCTCCAAGTCCGGTCAGCGGAAGAAGCCATATAAAAGAAACAATCAGGGACCATCCAGCTTGGACCGCATACTCGATCATCCGTGCCAGATCCATGGCACCCAAGACAAACCAACCAATCATACCAACAGAGATTGTTGGGTTTTTAAACAGGCCGGCAAGTTAAACACCGAGAACAAGGAAAAGGGATCGCAAAGCGAGGACGATGAAGAGGAGCCCCGGCAACCGAACACAGGGGGACAAAAGAAGTTTCCCCCCATGTCAAAGCGGTGAACATGATATATGATACACACATTCCCAAGAGGGAGCGCAAATGCGTGCTCAGGGACGTCTATGCGATAGATCCAGACGCCCCAAAACTTAATCCATGGTCATCATGCCCGATCACTTTTGATCGACGCAATCATCCGACAAGTATCTGTCATGGAGATTCAGCTGCATTGGTCCTTTACCCAATAATTAACGGATTTCACCTGACGCGAGTCCTCATGGACGGCAGCAGCAGCCTGAACCTGCTCTATCAGGTTACAGTGCGCAAAATGGGCATCAATCCATCACTGATTCAGCCCACAAAGACTACCTTTAAAGGAGTCATACCAGGTGTAGAGGCCCGATGTATGGGCTCAGTCACACTAGAGGTAGTCTTCGGGTCTCCGGACAACTTCCAAAGTGAGGAGTTAATCTTTGATATCGTCCCCTTTCGCAGTGGCTATCACGCACTGCTTGGACGGACCGCATTTGCTCAATTCAATGCGATACCACACTATGCTTATCTCAAGCTCAAGATGCCTGAACCACGCGGCCTCATAACAGTTAATGGAAACACGGAACGCTCCCTTCGTACTGAAGAGCACACCGCTGCCTTAGAAGCAGAAGTACAGAGCGGCCTTCTCAAACAGAACCTTAATACGGCGGCTGAACTCCCGGACACTGTCAAGAGAGTCCGGACTATTCTGCAGCAGGACAGCTCGGCTCGTCAGGAGCTCGAGTAGCAATTCTGCCTCCGTCCCAGTCCCAATCAAGTGGCGGCATTCGCACCACGTGTACATAACTACATACTTAAAATACCATGGGCATAGACGGAGGCATAACTATCTTGTGGTCCACAATACGGCTCGACCGCTCCCGCACACATATACTTTCACTGTTTCCTTTTTCCTTTTCAGGTTTCTTTTCCACAGCCCTTCCCCGATGGCTTGATTGCAGGTCCTCTCGAAGGACAAATACACCAAGCCGACAGTCAGCTCGGACGTAGAGGGGGACTTGTAGGTGGCTTCTTTACCGACCACTCTACCTGTTTCCAGGTCCCACACGCAGCTCTCCCTTGGTCGTGGCATGTTAAATAGTCGGTCTCTTATCGCACTGTTTTGTGTCAATGCGCTTTGACGTATTAATACAATTATAATGGAAACAATTTACGGCCCAAATTTTAGGGCCCCTGCTCATTGCCTTTGCCCTTTTTTGTTTTCCTTCTTTTTTAAGCTTATTAGATAGCACCCGTACACTATGGCATGTTACAATTGTTCAGGGGCTTCATAGCGCCCCACACTATGGCAACAAAGTCCGAACACTTTTTATTGTATAGTTCGGCACCCCGAATTTAGCACTATATGCATTGGCTCTGAATCATGTCTTTGGTCAATAGTTGGGTTGCCCGGATCCTGTGCTTGCTGCCTTACGTTCCACTATATCGGCTAAGGTAGTAAAGGGAGCACTACTACGATTGTGCCCTGGTTTACCCGAAGGAGCATCTCACTAGAGAAAGCCAAAAACTGACTGTCATGATGCGGTGAGAGCCGGTCAGCTCTTCGGAGGTTTCAAATCGTTAGAGATTTTTTCCGCATCACGTGAAGGATCGGTACTTACCCCATCAGGTGCTTATAGCATTCTAGTTCGGATACTAGGGGTTGCGCCCACATTTTTATTGTCAAATTCCTATGGCTAAGTGAGAGTGCTAAAGCCGCATAGTATGATTGCCTGGTTCGTTGCGCTAAACACCTCCTTCAAGGACCAAACAATTGGATCAAGAGTGTTTAGATTCCATCCTTAACACCCGCGTACTACCTATGTGGGGGCAGAAGCCGACGAGTGGCCAACTCTCAGATTTCATACAACACGGCCGCACATGAGGTAAAAAAATTTAAACATAACAACTTCGTTTCATCATACAAGGTAGAGACAACATGAATGTATTCATTCGAAAATAATGTCTTGCGCATATTGCGTTGCCACAATACGAGATCCCTCTAGGACGTCTTCAAAATACCGCTCGGGTGTGCGATGCTCCTTGCCCTCCGGCGGTCCCTCGGTTACCATCTTGACGGTGTTCATCTTCGCCCACCACACCTTGACACAAGCGAAGGCCATGCGCGCCCTCGATGCAGGCCGACCGCTTGACGACGTCCAGCCGAGGACATGCATCTACCAGCCGCTTCACGAGACCGAAGTAGCTATCGGGTATAGCTTCGGCAGGCCACAACCGAATTATAAAATACTTCATGGCTAGCTCGGACACCCTATGCAGCTCGACCAGCTACTTTAGCTAATCGCTGAAGGGCACTGGATGTTCTAGCGCAAGATATTGCGACCAGAACAGCTTCTCCGTCGAGCTCCCTTCTTCGGCTCGGAAGAACTCCGCAGCGTCAGACACGCTGCACGGCAAATCCACAAACGCCGCTGGAGAACTCCGAATCTAGGTTAGTAAGAAATACCTATTCTTCACATACTTGCTTTGCATACTAAACGCCTTACCCGTCGTGATTTTCTTGGCATCCTGGATCTCCTGGAGGGCGCCCCGGGCTTCAACTGGGCCTCTTCTGCGCTTTGGCGAGCCTTGACGAGTTCGGACTCTCGAGCCGAAACATCGCACTCCAAGGTCTCGCATTTTTTAAGATCGTCCTAGAGCTCTTGCTGGACCTCGTTAAGCCTGGCCTTGAGCTTCCTACGGGCGGCCTCCTCCTTGGCATCTTTCTCCTCGCCTTCGGCCAGGGCCTTTTTAAGAGCCTCTACCTCGGTCGTCGCTCCTACAAATATCATGACACTACGGTTAATACACATCGTTTATTCTTTCTAAATATATAGCGATTCATTACATACCTTGCTGGTCTGCTAACTGCTTCCTCGCTTGGCCGAGCTCCTCCTCGGCCCGCTCCAGTCTCTGCTTTAGTATGGAGACTTCGGCAGCGTGTGAGGTCGCGGCCAGCAATGACGCCTGCTCATTCAAGACACATTTAGTTAGTTTCCTGCAAAAATGAATTGATCATCTGTCCACTTTGCTGTCCAAACACCGGACAGTATCTCGGGGGCTACTGTCTATATTGGGATTTTCTCATTTGCGTCGCATACCTCAAAACTTGTCAGCGGGCTGCTGCAGGCTTCGGTCAGTCCGCTCTTGACAGACTGAACCCTCTCAATCACCGTACCCATAAGAATACAGTGTTCTTCCACAATTGAAGCGCCTCGTAGTGCTTCCAAAAGATTGTCCAGTGCCCCTGGTTGGACAGAGGTCACCGGCGGAATAGGCACACCCCCTTCTTTCGAAAGAGGTTGCAGGACGAACTCTGGATCCGTAGATGTCTCCGGCATCGTATTCGACTGGGGGCCGAACTGAGCATGGCCCCCATCGCCAGTCTCCAATGGGGGCTGCTCCCCCATGTGTCCGACGGCCGAGGTTTCGCCTTCTGGCGCAGCCCAGACGGCCTCCTGAGACTCTCCCTGGCCTAGGAAAGTCCTTCGCGATAGCACCTCGGCGTCGCCCTTGGCCATGGGAGAGTAAGCGACCGGCGGTGACTCACTGGCCATCGTCTTTGAATCCAATGAACCTCTTGATGAGGATCGTTGGGAGCTGCCGTGGGCCGGACTACAATAGCACAATTAGACATGTTAATACAATGAAGAGGAGAGGCCGGATACACGGGCGGGTACGGGTTTGTCAATAGTTACGATGCGGCCAGGGCTTGTTCTAGGGGTGTCGCTCTGGACTACTGTCGACGTCCCACGTGTTGTTATCTGCAAGGGAGCCTTTTCCCTTCTTGGGCGCCTTCGCCTCCAGATTTGTGGAGGCCGCCCTCTTCTTCCTCCCCCCTTTAGGGGGATGGTTGCTTTCCTCCTCCTCCTCATCGTCATCTTCGGCGGCAGAGGAGTGAGTCTTGTCTTCGGACATCACGTTCGAAGTGCCCTTGCGGCGAGGGCCACCTTGGCCCCCTGGCCTTCTTCTTGGCCTTCTTCTCCGGCGGCTGATAGGGCGCCGGGACCAGCATCTTCACCAGGAGCGGGATGACTGGTTGTTCGGGCAGCAGAGCTGAACATTGAATATGTTCCGCTTTCTCCATCCATATCTGAAAGGATAAATTAGCAAAGTTTAGTTACCCTCCTTGGACAAGAAAGTAGAGGGTACGCCTTGAGATGTGAAGGACTTACCTCATTGGTGGGGTGGGCAAGATCGTGCCCATGGTCCGAGTCTATGGCCGGTGACTTCTCATCTCCCTTGAAGAACACTTCCAGGCATCTTCGTGAGAGGTTCCCAAGAGCCTCACCAAGGTCTGGTGCTTCTCTGGATTGAATTCCCATAGAGGGGAAGTTCGGCTTTGGCAGGGGAGGATCTGCCGAACTAGCATAACCTGGATCACGTCGACGAGCTTGATGTTTCTGTCCACCATGCTTTGGATGCGCGTTTGCAACGCCATCATATCATCCGACAAAGACCAATTTGGGCCCTTCTCCATCGAGGAGGTCAGCCGCATTGGAGCTCCAGACTTGAATTCGGAAGGCGCGTCCCAGGTGGCGTCGCGGGGCTCTGTGATATAGAACCACAAGTTCTGCCACTCCTTGACAGTCTCCACAAACGTGCCTTTGGGCCACATAACGTTGGGCATCTTTCTCACCATGGCTCCTCCGCACTCCGCGTGTTGGCCATCCACCACCTTAGGCTTCACGTTGAAGATCTTAAGCCATAGACTGAAGTGGGGTTGGATGCGGAGGAGAGCCTCGCAGAAGATAATGAATGCCGAGATGTTGAGGAAAGAATTCAGGGCTAGATCATGGAAATCTAGCCCATAATGGAACATAAGTCCGCGGGCGAAAGGGTGGAGAGGAAACCCTAACCCATGGACGAAATGAGGGAGGAACAGCACCCTCTCATTGAGCGTCGGTGTAGGGATGACTTGCCCCTTGGCCAGAAGCTGGTGGGCGATCCCCTCCGCCAAATACTCGGCCTCCCGAAGCTCAGCAATGTCCTTCTCCTTAACGGAGGAGGCTATCCACTTGCCTTGCCCTCCAGAGTCAGACATGGTTGAGTGCTTGCTTGAGGTGGAAGAGACGAGAACTTGGGTGCTGGAGCTAGACAATGGAAGGGCAGAGGAAGAAAGAAGGCGTGGGTGAAGAAAGGGAATCCTTATCCCCTTATAAAGGCAGTGAATATCGAATGCCTCCCCACTCTCCTTAAAACTCGCCTATTCCCAAGGGCTGTACAAACGACACTTTTGGATTACCCACGCCCGTATTGATGAGAATCCCGCAATAAGGGGACACGATCTCTGCTTTGACAAGACGTGCCAATGGAAACCGCATCTTGAAACGTGGAACGGCATACGAAAACAGTTCGAAATAATTACAGGGCAGACGTGATGTCATCTTGTGAAAAATTGTCAGCGGATGGGACTTGTGAAATATTATAATCTCTATTTATGTGTGTGTGGTACTTGTGTTGCAAATCCGTACATGTTCATTGCGTACGAAGACCATCTTGGAGTATTCGGAAAGGAGAACCCGCCTTGCAATAGCGAACTCTGTGCACCGGACACCTCGTCATTGAAGCCTGGTTCAGGGGCTACTGAAGGAGTCCTGGACTAAGGGGTCCGCGGGCGTCCAGCCTGTTGGACATGGGCCGGACTGATGAGCTGTGAAGATACAAAGATCGAAGACTCCACCCGTGTCTGGATTGGACTCTCCTTGGCGCGGAAGGCAAGCTTGGTGATCGAATATTAAGATTCCTTTCTTTGTAAACCGATCTTATGTAACCCTAGATCCCTCCGTTGTCTATATAAACCGGAGGGCTAGGTCTGTACAGCCGAAGACTCATAACCATAGTCATACATGCTAGACTTCTATGGTTTTAGCCATTACGATCTCGTGGTAGATCAACTCTTGTAATACTCATATTCATCAACATCAATCAAGCAGGAAGTAGGGTATTACCTCCATAGAGAGGGCCCGAACCTGGGTAAACATTGTGTCCCCCGTTTCCTGTTACCAACGACCTTAGACGCACAGTTTGGGACACCCTACCCGAGATTCGTCGGTTTTGACACCGAAAATGTGCATTACCGAGAGGGGCCAAAAATACATCTCTGACAATCGGAGTGACAAATCCTAATCTCGATCTATGCCAACTCAACAAACACCGTCGGAGACACCTGTAGAGCATCTTTATAATCACCCAATTATGTTGTGACGTTTGATAGCGCACTAAGTGTTCCTCCGGTATTCGGGAGTTGCATAATCTCATAGTCATAGGAACATGTATAAATCATGAAGAAAGCAATAGCAATAAACTAAACGATCATAGTGCTAAGCCAACGGATGGGTCAAGTCAATCACATCATTCTCTAATGATGTGATCCCTTTCATAAAATGACAACTCATGTCCATGGCTAGGGAACTTAACCATGTTTGATTAACGAGCTAGTCAAGTAGAGGCATACTGTGGACACTCTGTTTGTTTATGTATTCACACATGTACTAAGTTTCAGGTTAACACAATTCTAGCATGAATAATAGATATTTATCATGATATAAGGAAATATAAATAACAACTATATTATTGCCTCTAGGGCATATTTCCTTCATATTCCCCCTTCCCCTCTTCCTTTCCTTCTGCGAATAGAAATAGGAAAGGGGGGAGGTCGAATTGGGAGGACCCCGAGTAGGATTCCTCCTACTTGGGGCGCCCCCTTGGCTGCCTCTCCTCTCCTCCAACCTATATATATGAGGGGGGACACCACTAGACAACACAACAAACATTGTTAGCCGTGTGCGGTGCCCCCTCCATAGTTTACGCCTCCGGTCATATTCACGTAGTGCTTAGGCAAAGCCCTGCGCGGATCACTTCACCATCACCGTCCCCACGCCGTCGTGCTGATGGAACTCTCCCTCGACACTTTACTGGATCAAGAGTTCGAGGGACGTCATCGAGCTGGACGTGTGCAGAACTCGGAGGTGTCATACGTTCGGTACTTGATCGGTTGGAACGAGAAGAAGTTTGACTACATCAACTGCGTTGTCAAACACTTCCGCTTTTGGTCTACAAGGGTACATGGACGCACTCTCCCCCTCTCGTTGCTATGCATCTCCTAGATAGATCTTACATGAGCGTAGGAAATATTCGAAATTGCATGCTACGTTCCCCAACATCCACATACCATTGTAGATCGCTAAGCGAAAGCGTTTATCAACGCGGTTGATGTAGTCAAACACCTTCGCGATCCAACCGATTAAGTACCGAGCGTACGGCACCTCCGCGTTTAGCACATGTTCAGCTTGATGACGTCCTCACCCTCTCGATCTAGCTAGAGAGGCAAAGTAGTAGATGAGTTCCAGCAGCATGACGACATGGTGACGGCGGTGGTGAAACTATCCAAGGGCTTCGCCAAGAACAACAGACATGGACGGAGGAGGAACTAGAACTAGAGGGAGACGGGGCGCCACACACGGCTTGGGGATCGTGGGTGTGTGGCCCCTCTCACTCCTCACGTATATATAGGTGGAGGGGGAGGGGAGGCAACCCTAGGGCACCCCAAAGGGGCCGGAGGCCAGCCCTAGTGGTTTGCCCTAGGTGCGCCCCCTTCCTTTCTTGGCGCTCGAGGAGAAGGTAGGAGGGGAGGCGCCCCCACCTTCATTTCTCTCATGTGGAGGGGAAGGCAGGAGGGGCTAGCCCTCCTTCCTTTCCTTCCCTAGGGCTGCCTGCCATGAGGAGGCGTGCGCCAGCCCTATGTGGGCTGGTGTGCTCTCCCTCGTTGGCCCAACAAGCCCAATAACTCCACATGGCCTCCCGGAACCCCTTTCGATACTCTGATAAGACTCTGGTGCACTCCGAAACCTTTCCGGTGACCGAGTAGCATCTTCCCATATATCAATCATTACCTCCGGATCATTGCGGAGCTCCTCATCATGTCCTTGATCTGATCCGGGACTCTGAACAACATTCGGTCACCAACTCACATAACTCATACTCCCTCCATTCCACAATGTAGTGCCTATAGATTTTTGTGGAAGTCAAACTTTGCCAACTTTGACCAAGTGTATAGAGAAAATTGTCGACATCTACAATACCAAACGTGTACATTCTGAAATTATAACTCATGATGTATCCAATGATGTGCATTTGGTATTCTAGATGTACCTACTTTTCTCTATAAAGATGGTCAAAGTTTGTAATGTTTGACTTTTGCAACAATCTATAGGACTACATTATGGAACGGAGGGAGTATATTACTATATCGTCAACGAACGTTAAGTGTGCGGACCCTACGGGTTTGAGAATGATGTAGACATGACCGAGACGCCTCTCCGGTCAATAACCAATAGCGGAACCTGGATGCCCATATTGGTTCCTACATATTCTACGAAGATCTTTATTGGTCGAACCTTATGTCAACATACGTAATTCCCTTTGTCCGTCGGCATGTTACTTGACCTAGATTCGATCATCAGTATATGCATATATACCTAGTTCAATCTCGTTACCGGCAAGTCTCTTTACTCGTTCCATAATACATCATCTCGTAAATAACTCCTTAGTCAATTTGCTTGCAAGCTTCTTGTGATTTGTATTACCGAAAGGGCCCAGAGATACCTCTCCGATACATGGAGTGACAGATCCCAATCTCAATCCATGCCAACTCAACAGATACCTTCAGAGATACCTGTAGAGCACCTTTATGATCACCCTGTTATGTTGTGACATTTGATAGCACACAAGGTATTCCTCCGGTATCCGGGAGTTGCATGGTCTCATGGTCGAAGGAATATGTATTTGACATTAAGAAAGTAGTAGCAATAAACTAAACGATCATATGCTAAGCTAACAGACGGGTATTGTCCATCACATCATTCTCCTAATGATGTGATCCCGTTATCAAGTGACAACTCATGTCTATGGTTAGGAAACCTTAACCATCTTTGATCAACGAGCTAGTCTAGTAGAGGCTCACTAGGGACACGGTATTTTTTTATGTATTCACACATGTTTTTAAGTTTCCGATCAATACAATTCTAGCATGAATAATAAACCTTTACCATGAATAAGGAAATATAATAATAACAAATTTATTATTGCCTCTAGGGCATATTTCCATCATTGATAACCAAATCTTTCCCGCCCACAATCGCCCACTCCAAACCCTATCGATGTCCTTTCCGAGCTCGATTTGAACTAGTCTAAATCATCCTCGACACCTTGACGCGACTTCTCTCCCTCCCATGACCCTCCATGATCCTCCATCTACGTACCCCCTTGGATCCATCTTGAAGCGTCTATGCGCCAGGTCATCGACAACGCCGTTGCGACCCATCCGTTGCCATCCCAACACGGTCTTGGTGGTAGTGTTCTAATATCGAGTAAATGACTCCATTGAGTGTGGTCATAATCCAGCATTAATGCAAACATCTTTTGACATGGCAGGGACCTCGGTGGTGAGCTCCTTTACGTCATATGGGTCATATATCTTTTATAGTCTTGTTCCAAGGAGTTTTCTATATTACTATGTTTGGATTTTGCTATATTTCTATATCATAGATTTGATATAATTGAGTGATATGTATTAGGAGTTTGCTACGTTGCTATGTTTGGATTATGCTATATTGCTACATCATAAATTTGATCTAATTAAGTGCTATGTGTTAGGAGTTTGCTATATTACTATGTTTGCAATCTAGGATTCCTGTTGTACCAACATCTACACAAACTTTTGACCAAATTGGCACTAAAAAGTAAGACAATGACAATATGCAAAGTAAAAGGTAATGGAAGGACTATTTCATTCTTATCTTTCATGTGTGTGCATAATAATTCTACATGGCTATTAAATTTGTAATGCCTATATATGTATGGTATTAAGTATAGCAAATGATTATGTTGTTTATTTTCTATGAACACAGGAGAACACACATCGTTGCTAGTGTACTACACAAATCTTTTCTTTTTGTAAGAGTATTTTGTGAAGTGCACCTAAAATGGCATAGAGACAACGTTGCTCTATCTTATGTGTGCACTACACAAAAACAAGGGAGTGCAATTTGAGCTCCCAACCTCGAAGGAGAGAAATTAAGGATCTTTTGCATTGAGATGCAGGATTCATTGGAAGGTGAAATATGCAGTGTCATGTTCGCTGAGGCTGCAATACTTCTCGCTCAACAATGTTACTAATTCTTTCACATAAGACTATTCTCTCCATTATCACTTGAATATGTTGCCCCTAGAAATTTGGGCATGTGACAATTTATGTAAGGCAATTATGGTGGATGCGATTATGTATTGTGCATGTGATAACTTTGTACAACAATGCATCTATAGTTGCATTTTTAGTACATTGCTAACAATGCAGCCCTAGGTTTCTTAACCCAGAAAGTGTGATCACTGGGCGGTCATTGCTTTTTGGTTGGTCGGTGATGACCTTTCGGGCTGCTTCTTGAAAATCGTCATTGATTGGTTAATCGTGAGTTAGTGTTGACTACTTTTGTGTCATCATTGACCCGGAATCATGGACGAGTCTAAGGCGCATCAGTGATGACTACTTTTGGCCAGTTAGTGTTGACTAGACCTGTAGTAGTGCTTCTTCTACTATGTCAAGTTCATCTCCATGGCTAGCGTCAATAAAGTCAAGGTTACGATCACCGCAAACCAGATTGTATGTTCATATCACCATGTTATTGGTTAATGCTTTTATTGTTCATGCAAATATTGTAGATATAGATGGGATGGCCCATGTAGAAATGTTGTGGGTGCCCTGTAACTAGTCCTAGCCATCTCCGACCCTACACTACGGGAAATAGCTAATTTGCCGTCAGGGGGCGGCTCTGCCGTCAGCTTTTTGTCGGGCATATGGCAAAGAAAGGGTTTGCCGTCATCAACAGATGGCAAAGAAAAACTGATGGTGAAATAGACTTTGCCGTCTGCGAAAAAAATACAGACGACAAAGAGCTCGTTTTGCCGTCAACGAGACAAAACACAAACGGCAAATATCTTTGCCTTATGCATTTTTCATTACAGATGGCAAAGAGCTCCGTTTGCCGTCTGTAATTAAAAAGCCAGACGGCAAAGATTTTTGCCGTCTGTGTTTTTTATTACAAATGGCAAAGTGCTCACTTTGTCGTCTGTAATAAAAAAACACAGACGGCAAAGAAGAAACACAGCCCACAGATCGATGATGTGGCAGCAATATCCACCACAGATGCGCACCCCACACCACCCCCAAGATCTCTCTGTCCCCACCCCACCACCCGCAGCCCAACCACCCCACCTTCTCCACCCATAGCCCACCCCACCGCACGTTCTCTCTACTAGATGACCCGTTGCGCCAATGGCGCAAAGGGCGATAGCAAGCCAAGTATTTTAAGAGTGGTGATAGGAAAATTCAGACACAGATCAAAATAATAAATACTTACTGTTGGTAAATGGATACGCAGTGATAATACATAATGTTTTAAGAAGCTTATGATGGCGCAAAGGCCGAGGGCAGTCCAAGTTTTTAAACCATGCACGTTAGAATATTTAGGCACAACAGATACGAAGTTGTTACATTACGGTTCTTAGAAAAGCATGAAATGAGTAGCAAACTACATACGTAGACCCATTGTGATGATGGCTCAAAAGGCGAATGAGTTTACGACAGCTCATTTACAGTACTGATGAACATTAGGTAGAATCATAGTTGCATGTGCCATTGGTATTGAAAATTATTTCATTGTCTAAGCAACTCTTCATGCTTGGCAAAAGTTATATCCATGGACAGTAGTAAAAACCACCAGGCAATAGAGGAGCATAATTTTGAAAAACATGGCACATGCCAGAGGCAATGGATGGTGCAATCCAGCTTAGAAAAGGGCCAAAATAATATTACAGGCGGGGAGAGGAGAGGTGGCAGCAAGGCTGAGAGAGTGTCGGCGAGGCATGGCTACCCGTTGTGCCCAATGGCGCAAGGTCCCATGTCAGACGCAGAGTTATTTGCAAAAAAGTACTTTCAAATGATGCAATAATTTGTCCTTTGTAATGCTTAGTAATGCAATACTTTGTCCTTTGTAATGCTTAAAAACAAGGAGAATGGTTCTTTTAAAATATGTAATATTTGACCTCTTTAACACATCTTAGATGACCCATTGTGCCAAAAGGCACAAGGCCTCAATTCAAACCAAAAGTGTTTCGAAATGGTTTGTTTATCTTAGCTAAAATTAGGTAGCAACCACTTAGGATAACAATTCAAACCATTTCATATGAAAACTAAGAAGAGTATTTCTTTAAAATTTATACTTAAGCATGCATAATTTGTTATCTTAATCCAGAAGCAAAGAGGCATAATTGTCGATATAGGATTAAAGGTTTGGTTCTACCTTTGGGATTCCTTAAACTTTCAGTACACATAAACATAGACCCAATAAAATATTTCAAAATTGTCTTAGCAAATGCAATCATCGATTCACAGCTTTTGACTTGGTTTACAAAGAATAATTTGGATAGTAATATATAGGTTGTACAATAAGACAGCGAATACACTTGTCAAAGCTTTATTGCCAAGTATAATTTACGTAATGCTCAACTAATAGATCACTTGTTCTGACACACACATAAGACAAATATATTATCATCTACCATGTCCTTGCTCAGGCTGGGGTTTCTTTTGAAGAAGTGATGCATGCAGACAAAAACTGGATCGCCGACATTGACGCCTTTCGAGGTGGGAAGTGGCATCGTGAAGAAACTCCTAAAGAGAAACAACATAGAGCAAATGGCCTGCTGAAGAGTTCGAATAGTTTCCTAAAATATAATTTAGACAACAAAGTAGCAAGAGAAATGTAGAATAGTGGAAACCTGATGATGGGCTGAAATACATGCACTTTAACAACTAACCAGTGCAACAAAAACATGCTCAACAGAGTGAGGGACACAACTAGAAAGAATAATTATGTGTAACATTACTAACTGATCTCACTACCATAGAAGCATAAATAATAAACGACCATATGTTTCAGGATGATTTCGCTCATAGAAACTGCATTTCTTATCCCTTTTCCATTTTACCTTAACACAATTTCCATCCACAGTTACACGACCATGTATCATAAAAATAGATAATTTCGAGTGTAATTTTCAGCTCTATAGAGAATTCAACTACAAATGCATAGCTTATATAGAGAGCATGGATACATCACATGTGCAAACTTCAAATCAGCCATAAATGTATTAGAATCTATGCAAAGCGAACGAAAAAAGGGAGTAGAACTTGCTGACATTCAAACTCTAAATGAGTTCTTATAGTATGTATTTATACCATGCAAGCCATGCCATCAAAATAAAATTAATTATGATACTTCAAATATTAAATCTATTAAAACAAATAGTGTTTGACATAAAGACAACTCAAATCAAAAGAAAGCAGGGTAGAATCTTTAAAAGCATCCAGATGGTGTGCACAAGGACATCAATACAAAATGTGATATAACATATTAAGCAATTTTAGGTTCATTTATGTTATTCAAAGAAAAATGTCCTAGCCAAAGAGTAGTACCAGCAGAACAAATATTCCAGGCTTTTTTGGAACAAAGCAGTAAAGTGCACATGGCCAGAAGACACAAGAACATACGGCCAAAACACAGTACTGCTGTTCATAGAGTCGCTATTGGTACAACAAAATTAGCAAAAATTCTTAATATTCTTTCTCTTGTTGAAAAATCAGGATGTTTACATTATAGAATAAGATGAAACAATGATAAATTAGCTGTAGCCCAACTGAGCATAGAGATTCATGCATTAGGGGATAGTGGGTTTCAGAGATATTGTGTGGTTTCCTGACCTGCAGGCAGCCGACAGCGTCTCCTATTGTACTCGGTGAATCCGGACCTTGGGTAGGTTGTCGATGGACGGCCTCGGCATATGTCTTTGGTGCCCTCGATCTTCAAGAGTCAACTACATTCACCTGTGTCCACAAAGGCATGACACTGTCAGACAAATGCAACAGCGTGTAGGAACCAAAGGCATATCAGGGAAAGTTCACCAGTCAGCTAGAATGCTAGTCATACTGTAGTTCCTATTTCTAGTGTTATCTAGCAACAAGTATTTTCCTATCATAAGTTTAGATCTGCAGCGAGTAAGTGATTGACTTCTCATCATTTAAATAAGTAAGTGACTTTCTACTAAGCAACAAAACTACAGCGTGGTGTTGTACCAACCTGGGTTCTGGTACTGTGGTCAAAATGAATCAGCAAGGCTCTCCCAATCATGAGAAATCGCCCTTTGTCCAACATCATTACATTCATCAGGATCCTGTTTTCTTGAAGAAGAAGGGTGGAAAGGCCCAAATGCACATACCAAAATTTGAGGAACTTACCAAGTTAGGAAAGCAATAGGCATGCATGGCAGATAATCTATGGAATACCGAGGTAAGCAATATGATGAACCTGTCTTTGGTGAAGATAACTTAGCTATATCATTTATGCTGCCAACCTAAAGAACATGCTCCGCTTAGTGAGAGATCCATTAATTAAAAAAAAGGGAGGAGGAAGCCGAGCACATGACACAAGCTTGCACATATACATAGAGAGGTATTGGGTGAAGCTCATCTTGGTGTGTTGGCATGAGACATGTTTATTGTTGCTTCACAAGTGCACCGTCGGCCGCTTCTCCAGGCTGATACTCCATGCAAGATCACCAGTACCACAACAATAGAAGAGGGCTTTGATCACCTACCCTGAGTGTGCAAGCCACCATCTTAAGCCATGTATATCTGATTTCTTTTCACACACATACAGGTAATAGTTTTGAAATGATAGAAATACAGTGAATGGATCAAAAGAAACATTAATATGGCTATTGCCTAAATAGCTCGGTGGCAGCATTTGACCAAAGATGAATAGGTGTTAGGAAAAATTTACCTCGCCGTCCACGAGATTGAAGCTGATGGTGTCTACGGCAACCTGGTTTGGTGAGAAGCCACCCGTGGAACCGAACTGTCCAATCCCTTGATTGCCAGGACATTAGCACAAAGTATAATAAACTCGAATTAATAACAAGCACACAGACACATACTGGTTTAGAAAAACTGTTGATGGAAGTTTAACTCGTTATTACATAGCAGATTCAAATAGAATACGCAACATAAAAAGTGGCTTAAGCAAGTACAACATATATTATTCATCATTGATTGCAATTTGTGTTGACAGCTTACCAAGATGGCTACTTGGTAACATATATTATGCATAGCAACATTGATCATGATAGAGGAAGGCAAGGTACGCCACAACGTCTAAGCACTATTAGCCCCTATGGCGGGTGCACTTCGGCAGGGCTCATCTAATAGTAGTTGTTGTACTCACCATCCATATCATCAGCAGAATATCCATTTTGTGTTGAACTGGACTCAACATAATATGGATACGTGCCTTACTTTTGTAAGGAGAGACAGACTGCATCAGTAAGTTGCTGCAGTTTTGCTATAGCATCATAAACCTCTGTAAGAGTCTTTTTAAGGTTATAGGTGTTCATTGAAACAGCAGGGTCTAGCGCAGCTCCAGCAACTTGCTGAACTTGGTTAGGCATGACACGAACTCCTTCTAAGTAGCCTGACAATTCCTTACTTAATTAAATATCAAACGACTGGCATATAGAAGCGTGCTATATTAAGGGACAACCAATATCGGAAGAATTCACAGGATTATCAAAAGAAACAACCAGGCATATGAAACAACTGGTAGACAGACGCTATATTCAAAAAACTAAGAGCTGTCACATGACCAAGTACGTCACGTGTAAGACGACAGAAGAGGTGCAGCCTCACAATAGAACAATCACACAAAGGGCTGGAAGTACACATCTGGAATTTCTCTTTCAGTTAACACGTACAATGTATCAAAGATTTAACTTGACATGCCTTATTTTTCTCTCATGTAAATGGAAGGAAGAAACACTCATGTATGTACGGAGATACAACTGAAGTGAAGCTACCAAGGAAATTTTACTTTTAAAGCGGATGGCCTATTTATCAGAATAGAAGTGCATCTATGCAGGATTGACAGGAATATATAACCATTTTTTATGTAAAATATGAGCTTTGATTGTTGAAAAAACAGTGCAATTGGTAATGAAAAGTAGAACTGGGACACGACACAATGTATCGCTTGTTAATTTGCCATGTATGATTTCACGTTATTTGTCACTGACTGAAACTGATCTTCACTCTTTTATTTTTTTAGACTGATCCTCAGTGACAAAGATATGCATATCACTAAGCAAACTTGACTTCACTTAAGAAACTTATATTTGCATCGTCTGAGCAAGTTAGAGAATAGAGAGTACTTCCATGACAAACCTAAGCAAAGTATATAGTAGACATCATATAACTATTATCAAGATGAGAGCTTCAAAGAAATGCCTTGCCATCTTAGCTGCTTCAGTATAGGGAACTTAAGAAAGAATCGAAAGAACCCAGCTGGCACCAATTAAGATATCAACCTGCAGCCTAGCATTACGACCAAAGAGAATGGAGCTGATGATCCTATGAATGGAAACTTACCTGGAATATTTTATTTATCTACGCTATTGATTTTGTGTGTTTCAAATAAGGCAAATTTAGAGGAACCAAGAATCTGACTTGTAGAGAATAGACTTGTATACATTCAGAATCATCCAGATGTGAAAAAAAAATGACATCAAAAGCTTCATTTCAAATGTAATACCTGTATGCCTGGAGCTACCAAAAAAGCCTATTTTTTTCAGCAAGCCACACCCCTCGCAGGCCACAGCCAAGGTAACCACTGGTTCTGCAAGCCTCCATGGCAATCATCTAATTGTCCGCAGCTGCCATTCCTCCCGGAGCATTAACTAATAAAACTTCTAGTCCTGATCTCCATAACTCTAGCAAAAGTGTACACTAACCATTGTTCAGGAAAATGAAGAGGGATTCATGCTTATGTGATGTGAATATGAAATGGAACAAATAAAACAATGAATCACCTCTTTGTGAGCAAGAAGTTTCTTGTTGAAAACCATTCACGACTGATTTTTCAGATTGGAAGCCATGGCACTCCAAATCCTAGCATGTTTCCCCAAAGTACTTACGCACTTAGTATGCATGATAGCAAACGATTCTGAACAATTCCACAGCAACTGACGCGTGCAGAAGAGCCTGGAATAAGGGTCAGACAAGAAAAAGCAGTCAACCGTACAATTCTATGATAGCAGCATAATTGAAGGCAGCTATTTGTATTTAATAATATTAAAAGAAGCAAAAAATTCTCAATTGACTCAATAAAGAACAACACACATGAAACACAGTAGGCATACCAATAAAATCCAGCCATATATATTTGCGCACACTTAGACATTCTCACATGTAAAAAAAATAGGCAATTTCTACAGCCTATATCACAAACATAAATACTTATATAGGATGAAACTGAAACCATTCATGTTTTCTTTGGGCTGAATCAAGCCTATTCAAGGGCAAATTACATTATATTTTCACCAAATATCACAATTTCAATGTCCCTTACATCCTAAAATGAAGTCAAACGATGGGAACTCAACACTATTGGAGATGATGGTAAGATAAAAAAAACATGAGTAGCACAAGAAGCACCTGTTCCATAAGGCGAGCAAACCCTCAAGAATCTCTCTTCCTCCTGCTTGTCTCCTTCCTCATCCTGCATGTCTCCTCTCCTCCTACTCCAGCTAGCCAAGACAACAAATCCAAGCATCAAAGTTGGAAACTAAAAAGAAAGGAGACAGTAGGGAAGATGCCACCATGAGAACCAAATCGAACAAGAATATCTCCCGCTGCTGCTGGTCTCCTTCCTCCTCATCTGTGGCTCCTCCTACTTATCCTGCTGGCCAAAACAACAAATCAAAGCATCAAAATTAGAAACAAAAATAAACATGGTAGGAAAGATATCACCAAGACTCCAAGAGAACCAAAATCAAACAACCATACACTTTTTTAGCAAGCACCATACTAAACCATGGTGGGAGAGATTGTAGGAGGAGGAGCAGCGAGGGACGGAAGAGGGCTGGGGGAGGAGAAAAGGGAGAGGAGGAGGGCTCACCCAAAGGACTTGTAGGCGACGTTCGGGAGCGGCGCCCGAAGCATGGAGTTCGTGGGGCCTCGGATGCTTCACAAGACGGCGGATCCGATGGAGCTCAGGGGAGGCTGCCATCTATGCCTCCCTGGACCACCAAGGCCTCTTCTCTTTCCTCTCTCTTTCTCCCTCCTCTCCTTCCTTTTCTCTCTCCCTCTCATCTTCTCTCTCCCGCCGTCACCGTCGTCTCCTTTTGCCTGCAGGTCGACGCCACCGCCGGAGAGAAAAGTGAAGGGCAGGAGGCAGCGCAGTGGAGAGCAGGGGTGGAGGCGGCGCGGTGAAGAGCAGGGGAGGAGGGGAGCAGGGCTCGAGGAGGGATTGGCTGAGGAGGGGAGCGGGGCTCGAGGCGAGCAGGATTGGTCGCTAGGTTTTCACCACGATCCACCCCACGCGGGGGGGGGAGTGGGGCGAGCGAGGAGGCAGAGAGGCAGAGAGGAGCAGAAGGAAACCACGAACCGGGTCATGAACCTCTCCCCCAGGCGCTGTAACTCCTAGGGAAACCTAAAAAGGAACCCAACCAGCCCGACTCGTGGGACCAAGGATAGAAAGGGGCCACCCGCAGCGTCACAGAGAGAAAAGACCCCGTGTAGCAACACGAAACAGGCGAAGCGCCTCTTTACCCAGCGGACCGAAGCGGGCCAGCCACGCCAGCAAGCACGAACCTAACCCCCGCGCACCCAAGAGACCGACAAATGGGCCCGACGCAGATGAAGCAGAACGGCCGCAGCTGGGTGCAAGCGCGAGAGGTAAAAAAAATTGACCCAACCCATGAGTGGGGCTGCCAGTGCTGCAAACCCACCATCGACGCCCATTTTGACCGAGCAGGCTTTTGGGCGACACACACACGCACACACGGATCCACTACAAGATGGACCCACACGCAACCCTGGCCCAGCCTTCAGCGATTCATGTGCGAGAACGATGCGTAGAGGAAAACGGGCGGCGCGATTTTGACCAGAGCGACGGAAAGTACGCTCGCGCTGGACAGCGAGGTCGATTTGAACTCTCGATGGCTCTCGTTAGGCGGGTTGCATAGCTAGAGTTATATGTTCAATCTCTCTCGTTACCTTTCTCTCTCCCCTGTGCATCCAACTCGCCCACCACTGACCTCGATCCCGATTGACTCGCCGGCGCCACCAGCTTCGTTCCTCCGGCCAGCGAACCCCCTGCCACCGCCGGAAGGCGTCCGTCCTCCCCTTCCTCTCCTCTGCTCCCTCTTTGAATCATCTCTCTCTATCTCCAGGAACCAGAGAGGCGGGCGGCGCGAGCAGGGCACGACCGATGCGGGCTGCGGGCTGCGACCGACGCATGGGCGGGCGGTGCGGGAGGCCGCGGCGAGTGACGCGCGGGCATGCAGCAGTAGCAGGGCGCGGCCGAGCAGGGCTGTGCGGTGAGAATGGCCGGGCGACTGTTCGAAGACCAAGGCACGGCCGCTGCGGGCCGGTCCGGGCAGGGTAGCTGGCGCGGGAGGCCGCTGCGAGCGACGTGCGTGCGGTCGGCGCTAGCAGGGCCCGGGCGAGCTGGGTCGTGTGGCTGCGCGGTGAGCATGCCCGGGCGGCGGTGCAGCGCATGGTCGGCGGCTACGCAATTGGGCGTTGGCTTGGCGAGCGGCGTAGCGAGCAGGGCAAGACGGCGGCAGTGGAATCCCTGTGGTTTTGGCCGGCGATAAAGTCCATGTTGCTGTAGTGGAGAAGGACTTGATTGCTTTTATTTTTACCTTCTGGGGTCCTTTGTGTAAATTTTTGGGACATCTTTGTTTCTTCTCTGTAACTCCATCTATGATGAATGAAAGGCAGCACGCCTTGTCGAATCCAAAATCTTCGTGAGCTGAACCTGTTGTCTTGGTTTGATGTTCATGTATCCGGCGAGATGCTCTTTCCTGACGTCATTTTTTTTAAATAAAAAACAATCTTTGCCGTCTCTTGTTTTTTTAAATGAAAACAATCTTTGCCGTCTCTACTTTAGTCTAGATGATGGCAAAGGACAAGTTTTGACTGACGGCAAAGAAAATGGTTTTGTCGTCTATTATTTTTGCGACAGATGGCAAATCTGTAGTTGGCTCACTGCAAAATCTTGGTCGTCTGCCCGATGAATTGCTGACGGCAAAGTTTTCTTTGCCGACTTATCTTTGCCGTCTGAGTTTGTCGCCTTCTTCCTGACAGCAAAATATTTGCTGTCTGTATTTAGGTCTTTGCCGTCTATGATTCACAGACGGCAAATTACCTGATTCCTGTAGTGTTATCGTTCCACCCAGGCCTGACCCTAAAATCCAGGGCCTAGGCCTGATGGGCTTTCCCGTGGGCCAGGCCTGGGCCTGAGTTTTGAGCCCACCAGCAAGGCCTGGATGGGCTTGGGCTTGGCATATTGGCTTTTTAAGGAAGAGGCCCAGCCCATGGCCCTAAGCCCTAAGGGCTTTTTACCAGATGGGCCGGGCTTGGGCTTGAAAAGTAGGCCCGATGGTAAGGCCTCCGTTTTCTGCCGTGTGATTTTTTAGGCCCGGCCCAGCCCATGGCCAGGTATACCTATAACTTTAAAAATATCGAACTAACACGTGCAGAAGCACTGAATATGAATTGCCCAAATTTTTGGCTGACTAGAAAAAATTGAAGAATAAGTGGGTTCATAAGCTTGATATGTCTCGCATAATGTGATGTGGTAGCCAGCTCCGCTCGGCCGCACCCTACAGGAGTTGGTGATGGCCTTGGTCATTATGGAAGTGTGTTCGTCATCCTAACATCATCATGACTAGCCACAATGCATAGTAACATAGACTAGTAACATGCATATGTTACTAGTCTATGTTACTACCTCTATAGTGGGGAGTAACATATGTGTAGTAACATGCAACACTTTATTTATTAGGCTATAGACTCATTTTGCTTTGATATGTGTGATGTTACTCATACTACTATTAACTAGCTATATTACCACTTTTCTCTCTTTCTTCATTTATTGCTTATCACATAATCTATTTTATCTAGATATGTGTGATGCATGTTACTACCTATGTTACTCCCACTGTGGGTAGTCGTAACATGCATATGTTACTAGTCTATGTACTACCTTTGTAGTGATTAGTGTCATATGTGTAGTAACATATATAGATGTGTTCATTTATTACTTTGTAGACTCATTTTGCATCGGGAAATGTTATGTGATGGTAACATATTATGTTATTTTATTTGCCTCTCTCCTCATTAACTACTTGTCACCTCATCATTTTTGCTTATGTGGCATCTATGTCGGTACTTATGTTACTCCCACAATGACCAGCCTGAGGGAGCCGCGGATGGTCAACGGCGCTAGAGGGAAAGCTGCAAGAATTCGAGGCGGTGGAACGCACGAGAGAAAGGGCGTACGACGCGTGCAAGATTTGCGAGGTGTTGGCATGTTTCTTTTCCCCACGATATAAAGCAGGGAAGCTGACAGCTGGGTCCCCAAACGCCTCAATCGATCACAAGCCGTGATTTCTTGGGAGCTTAGTAATTGTATTGATGCCATGTTGACATCATGCAATATTTTTGTTTTTTATTTATATTTTAAGTGAATATATTAAAAAAGATTAAATTTACATTCAAAAATTTAAAGCCATGAATTTGAAAAATTGTCAACATGGTATTAAAAATGGTTATCACAATTAAAAAAATGTTGTTATCTTTGAAAAAATGTTCATGAAAATGAGAAAACGCTCCCTCATTTCAGGAAAAATGCATGTGTATTTTAAAAAATAAGTACACAATGAAAAACAATGTTTCGCATAGTACAAAAGAATGTTTCATAGCATTAAACAATGTACATGATATTTTTTTAAATGTTACCGCATTTAAAAGAATGAAGAAAACCAATAAAAACATAAAAACAAGAAAGAAAGTGAAAACCGAAGAAAACCAATTAAAAAGAACGAAAATAGTGATACCTGATACGTCTCCAACGTATTTATAATTTTTGATTGCTCCATGCTATATTATCTACTCTTTTTGGACTATATTGGGCTTTATTTTCCACTTTTATATTATTTTTGGGACTAACCTATTAACCGGAGGACCAGCCCATAATTGTTGTTTTTTGCCTATTTTAGAGTTTCGGAGAAATAGAATATCAAACGGAGTCCAAACGGAATAAAATCTTCGCGAACGTGATTTTCTCACCGAACGTGATCCAGGAGACTTGGACCCTACTCCAAGGAGTCAAAGAGGCGGTAACGAGGGTGAGGGGCGCCCCCCTAGGGCGCGCCCCCCTGCCTCGTGGGCCCCTCGGTGCTCCACCGACGTACTCCCTCCTCCTATATATACCTACGTACCCCCAAACGATCAGATACGGAGCCAAAAACCTAATTTCCCTACCGCAACCTTCTGTATCCACGAGATCCCATCTTGGGGCCTCTTCCGGAGCTCCACCGGAGAGGGCCGTCATCACGGAGGGCTTCTACATCATCATAGCCTCTACGATGAAGTGTGAGTAGTTCACCTCAGACCTAAGGGTCCATAGTTATTAGCTAGATCGCTTCTTCTCTCTTTTTGGATCTCAATACAATGTTCTCCCCCTCTCTTGTGGAGATCTATTCGATTTAATCTTCTTTTTGCGGTGTGTTTGTTGAGATCGATGAATTGTGGGTTTATGATCAAGTCTATCTCTGAATTATATTTGAATCTTCTCTCGATTCTTTTATGTATGATTGGTTATCTTTGCAAGTCTCTTCGAATTATCAGTTTGGTTTGGCCTACTAGATTGGTTTTTTTGCCATGGGAGAAGTGCTTAGCTTTGGGCTCAATCTTGCGGTGTCCTTTCCCAGTGACAGAAGGGGCAGCAAGGTACGTATAGTATTGTTGCCATCGAGGATAAAAAGATGGGGTTTTATCATATTGCATGAAACTATCCCTCTACATCATGTCATCTTTCTTAAGGCGTTACTCTGTTTTCAAATTAATACTCTAGATGCATGTTGGATAGCGGTCGATGAGTGGAGTAATAGTAGTAGACGCAGGCAGGAGTCGGTCTACTTGTCTCGAACGTGATTCCTATATACATGATCATACCTAGATATTCTCATAACTATGCTCAATTCTGTCAATTGCTCAACAGTAATTTTTTCACCCACCGTAGAATACTTATGCTCTTAAGAGAAGCCACTAGTGAAACCTATGGCCCGGGGTCTATTCTCATCATATCAGTCTCCATCACTTTAATCTTGCTTTGCTTTTTTTACTTTGCCTTTTACTTTTCACTTTGCATCTCTATACCAAAAAGATACCAAAAATATTATCTATCATCTCTATCAGATCTCACTCTCGTAAGTGACCGTGAAGTTATTGACAACCCCTAATCGCGTTTGTTGGGAGGAGCTATTGTTTTGTGCAGGTACGAGGGACTTGTGCGTAGCCTCCTACTGGATTGATACCTTGGTTCTCAAAAACTGAGGGAAATACTTACACTACTTTGCTGCGTCATCCCTTCCTCTTCAGGGAAATCCAACGTAGTGCTCAAGAGGTAGCAAGAAGAATTTCTGGCGCTGTTGCCGGGGAGGCTTACCCAAGAGCAAGTCAAGATTTGGACTCCCAGCAACAAGCCACTTCTATCGCCGTTGTCTACATACCAAGTACCCATCACAATCCCTATCTCCCGCATTACATTAGTTGCCATTTGCCTCTCGTTTTCCTCTCCCCCACTTCACCCTTGCCGTTTTATTCGCCCTCTCTCTCCCAATCTCCTCCTCTTTTTCCCGTTTGCCTTTTTCTCGCTTGCCTTTTGTTTGCTCGTGTGTTGGATTGCCTGTGTGTCGCGATGGCTCAAGATACTACCAAATTGTGCGACTTCACAAATACCAATAATAATGATTTCCTTAGCACTCTGATTGCTCCTCTTGCCAATACTGAGTCTTGTGAAATATATACTGATTTGTTGAATCTTGTTATGAAAGATCAATTCGCCAGCCTTCCTAGTGAAGATGTCGCTACTCATCTGAATAGCTTCGTTGATTTATGTGATATGAAAAAGAAGAAAGATGTCAATAATGATGTCGTTAAATTGAAGCTATTTCCTTTTTCGCTTAGAGATCATGCTAAAGCTTGGTTTTCGTCTTTGCCTAAAAATAGTATCGATTCTTGGAACAAGTGCAAAGATGCTTTTATCTCTAAGTATTTTCCTCCCGCTAAGATCATCTCTCTTAGAAACGACATTATGAATTTTAAGCAACTTGATCATGAACATGTTGCACAAGCTTGGGAGAGAATGAAACTAATGATATGTAATTGTCCTACTCATGGTTTGAACTTGTGGATGATTATACAAAAAATTTATGCCGGATTGAATTCTGCTTCTAGAAATCTTTTAGATTCGGCCGCGGGAGGCACTTTTATGGAAATCACTATAGGAGATGCTACTAAACTCCTAGATAATATTATGATTAATTATTCTCAATGGCATACTGAAAGATCTACTAGTAAAAAAGTGTATGCGATAGAAGAAATCAATGTTTTGAGTGAAAAGATGGATGAACTTATGAAATTATTTGCTACTAATAGTGTTTCTTCTTATCGTAATGATATGCCTTTGTCTACTTTGACTGAGAATAATAATGAATCTATGGATGTGAATTTTGTTGGTAGGAATAATTTTGGTAACAACGCGTATAGAGGGAATTTTAATCCTAGGCCTTATCCTAGTAATCCTTCTAATAATTATGGAAATTCCTACAACAACTCTTATGGAAATTATAATAAGATGCCCTCTGAATATGAGAGTAGTGTTAAAGAGTTTATGAATTTACAAAAGAATTTTAATGCCTTGCTTGAAGAGAAATTGCTTAAAGTTGATGATTTGGCTAGGAACATTGATAGAATTTCTCTTGAAATTGATTCTTTAAAGCTTATATCTATTCCTCCTAATCATGATATCAATGAGTCTCTCAAAGCCATGAGAATTTCCATTGATGAGTGCAAAGAAAGAACCGCTAGGATGCGTGCTTCCAAAGATGACTTTATTAAAGCGTGTTCTTCGAATTCCTATGAAAATGAAGATGAAGATCTAAAAGTTATTGATGTGTCCCCTATTAAATCTTTGTTTTGCAATATTAATCTTGATGAAACTGAATATGATCTTCCTTTACCTAGAAGGTGTTCCAAAAATTCGGAGTATTTAGATCTTGATGATGAAATTGATAAAAGTGGGATGGAAAGAAATAAAAATCTAGATGTTGCCAAACCCACTATATTGGATCTCAAGGAATTTAATTATGAAAGTTGCTCTTTAATTGATTGTATCTCCTTGTTTCAATCCATGCTAAATTCTCTTCATGCTTATAGTCAAAATAAGGCCTTTACCGAACATATTGTTGATGCCTTGACGCAATTTATGAAGAAAAACTTGAGTTGAAGGTCTCTATCCCTAGAAAGCTCTATGATGAGTGGGAACCTACTATTAAAATTAAAATTAAAATTAAAGATTATGAGTTCCATGCTCTGTGTGATTTGGGTGCTAGTGTCTCCACTATCCCCAAAACCTTGTGTAATTTGCTAGATTTCCATGACTTTGATGATTGCTCTCTAAACTTGCATCTTGCGGATTCCACTATTAAAAAACCTATGGGAAGAATTAATGGTGTTCTTATTGTTGCAAATAGGAATTATGTGCCCGTAGATTTTATCGTTCTTGATATAGATTGCAATCCTTCTTGCCCTATTATTCTCGGTAGACCTTTCCTTAGAACGGTTGGTGCAATTATTGATATGAAGGAAGGGAATATTAGATTTCCATTTCCATTAAAAAGGGCATGGAACACTTTCATATAAAGAAAATAAAATTGCCATATGAATCTATCATGAGAGCCACTTATGGATTGCCTACCAAAGATGGCAATACCTAGATCTATCCTCGCTTTTATGCCTAGCTAGGGGCGTTAAACGATAGCGCTTGTTGGGAGGCAACCCAATTTTATTTTAGTTTTTTTTTGCTTTTTCTTCTGTTTAGGAATAAATAACCCATCTACCTTCTTTTTAGATGTGGTTTTTTGTTTTAATTAGTGTCTGTGACAAGTTAGATCTATAGGATCTTCTTGGATGATAGTTATTTGATCTTGCTGTAATTTCCAGAATCTTTCTGTTCACGAAAACAATTGTTAAAAATCACCAGAGCGTGATAAAATACTGATTCCAATTGCTGCTCATCAATAAACAAATTTTCTAGGTCTTACTATTTTTGTAGATTTTTTGGAGTTCCAGAAGTTTGCGTTAGTTACAGATTACTATAGACTGTTCTATTTTTGACTGATTCTGTTTTTGTGTGTTGTTTGCTTATTTTGATGAATCTATGGCTAGTAAAATAGTTTATAATCCATACAGAAGTTGGAATACAGTAGGTTTAACACCGATATAAATAAAGAATGAGTTCATTACAGTACCTTGAAGTAGTCTTTTCTTTTCTTTCTCTAACGGAGCTCACGAGATTTCTATTGAGTTTTGTGTTGTGAAGTTTTCAAGTTTTGGGTAAGTTTATTGATGGATTATGGAACAAGGAGTGGCAAGAGCCTAAGCTTGGGGATGCCCATGGCACCCCAAGATAATCTAAGGACACCAAAAAGTCAAAGCTTGGGGATGCCCCGGAAGGCATCCCCTCTTTCGTCTACTTCCATCGGTAATTTTACTTGGAGCTATATTTTTATTCACCACATGATATGTGTTTTTCTTGGAGCGTCTTGTATTATTTGTGTCTTTGTTTGTTAGTGTGCCACAATCATCCTTGCTATACACACCTTTTGAGAGAGCCATATATGAATTGGAATTTGATAGAATACTCTATGTGCTTCACTTATATCTTTTGAGCCTTATAATTTTTGCTCTAGTGCTTCACTTAGATCTTTTAGAGCACGGTGGTGGATTTGTTTTAAAGAAACTATTGATCTCTCATGCTTCACTTAGATCATTTTGAGAGTCGTTAGTAGCATGGTAATTTTCTTAATATTAATATGCTTGGCATTCAAGATATGTGAAACTTTCTTTTGAGTGCGTTGAATACTAAGAAAAGATTGAAACTTGATAATTGTTTTGAGATATGAAGAGGGTGATATTAGAGTCATGCTAGTTGAGTAGTTGTGAATTTAAAGAATACTTGCATTAAAGTTTGTGATTCCCGTAGCATGCACGTATGGTGAACCGTTATGTGATGAAGTCGGAGCATGATTTATTTATTGATTGTCTTCCTTATGAGTGGCGGTCGGGGACGAGCGATGGTCTTTTCCTACCAATCTATCCCCCTAGGAGCATGCGCGTAATACTTTGCTTTGATGACTACTATATTTTTGCAATAAGTATATGAGTTCTTTATGACTAATGTCGAGTCCATGGATTATACGCACTTTTCCCTTCCTTCGACCATTGCTAGCCTCTCTAATACCGCGCACTTTTCGCCGGTACCATACACCCACCATATATCTTCCTCAAAACAGCCACCATACCTACCTATCATGGCATTTACATAGCCATTCCGAGATATATTGCCATGCAACTTTCCACCGTTCCGTTTATTATGACACGCTCCATCATTGTCATATTGCTAGCATGATCATGTAGTTGACATCGTATTTCTGGCAAAGCCACCATCCATAATTCTTTCATACATGTCACTCTTGATTCATTGCATATCCTGGTACACCGTTGGAGGCATTCATATAGAGTCATATTTTGTTCTAAGAATCGAGTTGTAATTGTTGAGTTGTAAGGAAAATAAAAGTGTGATGATCATCATTTTTAGAGCATTGTCCCAAGTGAGGAAAGGATGATGGAGACTATGATTCCCCCACAAGTCGGGATGAGACTCCGGACAAAAAAAAGAGGCCATAAAAAAGGCCCAAATAAAAAATGAGAGAAAAAGAGAGAAGGGACAATGTTACTATCCTTTTACCACACTTGTGCTTCAAAGTAGCACCATGATCTTCATGATAGAGAGTCTCCTATGATATCAGTTTCATATACTAGTGGGAATTTTTCATTATAGAACTTGGCTTGTATTTTCCAATGATGGGCTTCCTCAAATGCCCTAGGTCTTCGTGAGCAAGCAAGTTGGATGCATACCCACTTAGTTTCTTTAGTTGAGCTTTCATATACTTATAGCTCTAGTGCATCTGTTGCATGGCAATCCCTACTCACTCACATTGATATCTATTGATGGGCATCTACATAGCCCGTTGATACGCCTAGTTGATGTGAGACTATCTTCCCCTCTTTTTGTCTTCTCCACAACCACCATTCTATTCCACTTATAGTGCTATATCCATGGCTCACGCTCATGTATTGCGTGAAGATTGAAAAGGTTTTGAAAATGTTAAAGTATGAAACAATTGCTTGGCTTGTCATTGGGGTTGTGTGTGATTTAAATACTTTGTGTGGTGAAGATAGAGCATAGCCAGACTATATGATTTTGTAGGGATAACTTTCTTTGGCCATGTTATTTTGAGAAGACATAATTGCTTTGTTATATGCTTGAAGTATTATTATTTTTATGTCAATATGAACTTTTGTCTTGAATCTTTCGAATCTGAATATTCATACCACAATTAAGAAGATTTGCATTGAAATTATGCCAAGTAGCACTCTGCATAAAAATTCTCTTTTTATCATTTACCTACTCGAGGACGAGCAGGAATTAAGCTTGGGGATGCCTGATACGTCTCCAACGTATCTATAATTTTTGATTGCTCCATGCTATATTATCTACTGTTTTGGACTATATTGGGCTTTGTTTTCCACTTTTATATTATTTTGGGAACTAACCCATTAACCGGAGGCCCAGCCCAGAATTGCTGTTTTTGCCTATTTCAGAGTTTCGGAGAAACAGAATATCAAACGTAGTCCAAACGGAATAAAATCTTCGGGAACGTGATTTTCTCACCGAACGTGATCCAGGAGACTTGGACCCTACTCCAAGGAGTCAAAGAGGCGGTCACGAGGGTGGGAGGGCCCCCGTAGGGCACGCCCCCTACCTCGTGGGCCCCTCGGTGCTCCACCGACATACTCCTTCCTCCTATATATACCTGCGTACCCCCAAACGATCAGATACGGAGCCAAAAACCTAATTCCACCGCCGCAACCTTCTGTATCCACGAGATCCCATCTTGGGGCCTGTTCCGGAGCTCCGCCGGAGAGGGCCGTCATCACGGAGGGTTTATACATCATCATAGCCTCTCCGATGAAGTGTGAGTAGTTCACCTAAGACCTACGGGTCCATAGTTATTAGCTAGATGGATTCTTTTCTCTTTTTGGATCTCAATACAATGTTCTCCCCCACTCTTGTGGAGACCTATTCGATGTAATCTTGTTTTTGCGGTGTGTTTGTTGAGAACGATGAATTGTGGGTTTATGATCAAGTCTATCTATGAATAATATTTGAATCTTCTCTGAATTCTTTTATGTATGATTGGTTATCTTTGCAAGTCTCTTCGAATTATCAGTTTGGTTTGGCCTACTAGATTGGTTTTTCTTGCCATGGGAGAAGTGCTTAGCTTTGGGCTCAATCTTGCGGTGTCCTTTCCCAGTGACAGAAGGGGCAGCAAGGCACGTATAGTATTGTTGCCATCGAGGATAAAAAGATGGGGTTTTTATCATATTGCATGAAACTATCTCTCTACATCATGTCATCTTGCTTAAGGCGTTACTCTGTTTTTAACTTAATACTCTAGATGCATGCTGGATAGCGGTCGATGACTGGAGTAATAGTAGTAGATGCAGGCAGGAGTCGGTCTACTTGTCTCGGACGTGATGCCTATATACATGATCATACCTAGATATTCTCATAACTATGCTCAATTCTGTCAATTGCTCAACAGTAATTTGTTCACCCACCATAGAATACTTATGCTCTTGAGAGAAGCCACTAGTGAAACCTATGGCCCCCGGGTCTATTCTCATCATATCTATCTCCATCATTTTAATCTTGCTTTGCTTTTTGCTTTGCCTTTTACTTTTCACTTTGCATCTCTATACCAAAAAATACCAAAAATATTATCTATCATCTCTATTAGATCTCACTCTCGTAAGTGACCGTGAAGGGATTGACAACCCCTAATCGTGTTGGTTGCGAGGAGCTATTGTTTTGTGAATAGCCTCCTACTGGATTGATACCTTGGTTCTCAAAAACTGAGGGAAATACTTACGCTACTTTGCTGCATCATCCCTTCCTCTTCGGGGAAATCCAATGCAGTGCTCAAGAGGTAGCAATACCCGAGAAGGAAACAAATAAAAACGAAGATAACCGAGAAACGTAACAAAGAAAAAAACATGAAAATCAAGAAAGGAACAAAGAACAGTAAAAAAGGGAAGAATGTAGAAAACCAATGAGAAAACAAAGAAAAATAGAAAACCAAAGAAAACCATAAATAAACTGAGAAAACCCAAAGAAATACATAAGCAAAGAAAAGCAGAACCTACAGCGACCGAATGAATCACAACTACGATTGAACGTTTAATATATTTTTTTGAGGGAGAAAGCCACTTTATTAATCAAAGTCCACAAAAGGTGGGATACAAACTTGGTCATGGGGCTGGTGATGGGGACACAAACCTAGGGTAGGGTAATAGGCCTGACCTATACGTCCTACCTATGGTCCTTGTCCTAAGAGCAAAGGAATTCAAGAATCAGAAGAAGGGATCCAACAAAGATGTCGAGTGAAATCCACTCGACCTACCATTCACTCGACATCCCCCTTTATCCAGGTCACTCGACCATCAAACCACTCGGCGCATAAGAAGACCTAAAGCCGCTCTACGCAGCAACGGTCGGGCATTTACTCATATATTAATGATCATTTGTAGCACTTGATTGCAAGCGTTACCTGTAACACCACCTCTTTATGTACATTGAATCCGATGTAACGGAGGGGAGCTGGGGTCCTGGCACACTCTTTATAAGCCACCCCCTCCTCCGGGACAAGGGTTCGCACCCTCTGTAAATCACACGCTTATAATCCAGTCGACTGCCTCCGGGCTCCGAGACGTAGGGTTGTTACTTCCTCCGAGAAGGGCCTGAACTCGTAAAACTTGCGTGTACAACTCCTCCATAGCTAGGATCTTGCCTCTACATTCCTAGCCCCCCATTCTACTGTCAGACTTAGAACCACGACAGTTGGCACCCACCGTGGGGCCGGTGTCTTAGCGACTTGTTGGAGAAGTTGCAATTTTTCCGATACCCTTCATCATGGTTTCAGGCGAAGGTTTGGCTGAGGGGCGCGAGATCCGTCTCGGCGCGCTCGTGTTTGTCGCCGATGACTCCGCTTGGCTTCGGGAGGCTCCACTCGACGTCACGCACTCCCCGTCCGTGGGGCAACGCACTTTCGCGCGTGCGTCCGCGGCGTCCTCCTGCGGCAGCCGTCGACCAAGTATCGGTCGACTCCTGTGGTGTCCACCCTCCTTGTCGCCCACCGGCGCAAGTGTTCTAGTTGATCAAGGCTTCAGCGATGGGTGAGGCATGCGGTGGCTCGTCAATCGGCCACCCCCAAGTCACGGCGATCAAGCCCGACGAAACTCTCTACGGCCTGTTCGACCTATCAACTCACTCCGCAGAGACTGCATCCGAGTGCGACAGCGGTGATCCCGCGGTGGAGGTCCTGATGGTCGATGGACCTCGCAGTCCTCCCGCTTCCCCCGCGCCGATGATGGCGACGGCGGAGGGGACCTATCGCATGTCCACGAAGAGTACCGCCCCGAGCCCCTCTCTTCGCAGCAGAGGGAAGAACTTCGCCGCCGGAACATGGATGCACTTCACACTCCTATCATTGGAGAAACCCCCGAGGCCCGGGCCTTGGAGGACGCACGTCTGGCCAACTTGGTTGAGCGCACTCGACTGGAGAACCTCCAGCACTCACTCGACAAGCGTGCTTGACAGCAGGTTCCAGAATCCAGTCGGCGTCAATTTTCCACCTCCAACCTAGGTATATCGAACTCCGATCTAGAATCTCACAGCTGCAGCTCGTATAGCAGAGTCGATCCAGCCTTCCCAGTCAGAAGCTGGTAGAGGCCTGATGCAAATCAGGGCTTTACTCCGGGCAACAGGAGAACAGAATACGGCTGTGTCACAGTCGCGGAATAGGATCCATAGTAGATCCGTTATGGCAGATACAGTCCAGTCGGCTCACAGCCCAAGATCGCCCCCGAGGCGTGAGGAACGTGGAGATCAGCGAGATCAGTACAGAAACCGTGAGTAGTATGATCACCGACTCGATCACGACAATTGTCGTCGAGTGCCCACGCCTCCCCTAGGGAGTGGGTCATACGTGCCTCGGCAGCGTGATGATAGGCGCCCTCACAGTGGTGGGCGAAGAATTCCAGTCGACCCCAGGGAGCCGGGCTATGATGTGAGATCTATTCTTATTCAAGGTTTGGTCGACAGAAACAGAGCTCACAGAGAAGGCCATGATAGAGATTTACTAGCCAGCAGCAGAGTGCATGTCTCAGGTCCAGAGTGCTTCAGCAGAGCCATCAGGGCCGCAGTGATTCCTCCCAACTTCAGGTTGGCGACTGGAGTCAGTAAGTTCACTGGGGAGTCCAAGCCTGACACTTGGCTTGAGGACTACCGAGTGGCTGTGCAGATTGGTGGAGGCAATGATGATGTGGCTATGAAACACCTTCCTCTGATGTTGGAGGGCTCGACCAGAGCATGGCTAAATCAATTAGCACCCAGCAGCATTTATAGTTGGGAAGAGCTTGCCCGAGTGTTGTCAGAACCTTCGAAGGAACGTGCAAACGGCCAGCATGGCTAACAAAGCTGCAATCTTGTGTGCAGAAACCAAATGAAACTTTGAGGGATTATAGCCAAAGGTGGATCACGTTGAGCCACACGGTGGAGAATGTACCTGATCACCAAGCAATTTGTGCCTTCAAGGAAGGCGTCAAATATAGAGAGTTGAATCTGAAGTTCGGTCGGACCGGAGATATGTCTCTGAGTCGAATGATGGAGATTGCCACCAAGTATGCTAATGGTGAAGAGGAGGATCGGCTCCGGAGTGGCAAGCATAAAACAGTCGCCCACGAAACCGGAGGAGGGAACTCTAGTCAGAAGCAGAAGGGCAAGGCCGAGCCAGCTGCTCCTGGAGAAGCCTTAGCCGTGAATCAAGGAAAGTTCAAGGGGAAGCCCAAGGGGCCATGGAACCCTAAGAAAGTAAAAGATCAAGATGGGAACGATGTGTTGGATTTGCCATGCCACATTCACACAAATAAAGATGAAGAGGGTAATATCATTTACCCGAAGCATACCACACTACAAAAAAATACACTTCCGTGATGATACGTGTTTGTCACAGTAGGTCGCGTTTTCTGTCATGCATGTACATCCATGACAAATTTATGACAGAATCAAGATAGTCATACCTGTGCTGTCGTAGAAGTGTTCCATGACATTACCAAAATTATCATCACGGAAGTGTCCACTTCCATGACGATAAATTGCGCGTCACAGAAGTGCTTTCGTCAAGGGTGACCGACACGTGGCATCCACCATAACGGAACGCCATTAAGCTATTGGGTTGGGTTTTGGATCCGATAACCCGTTAACAGCCCCGACCAATGGGGATTTTCCACGTGTAAAATCATCATTGGCTGGAGGAAACACGTGTCGGCTCATCGTTGGGACAGATGTCAACCACTCATTGGACGGAAGGCGCCTATGATATGTCGACACGTGGCACGGCCCAACAGAGGCCCATTCCTGTGAAAAGGCTGGCCCGTTTGACTTGGTCAAAAGCTGGCAGGCCGGCCCATGGAAAGCCTGTTAACGGCATGTTCGAATATAGCCCATTTACTGCCCGCTAACCCAAGGCCCGTTACGCCCTATCCAAATTAGGCCCAGTAGCGTCATCTGGGCCATCCAATATGATTCCAGCTGGTTTTCACTTCTGGCCCATGTATGGCCCATGATGTCTTTTGGCCCATATGAGGCCCTATGTAACTCTTGGCCTACTAACGGCCCGTGGTGAAACTAGCCCGTAATGAACAGTGTATCACTTTACACCCATTAACGGCCCGTGGTGAAACTAGCCCGTAATGAATAGTGTATCACTTTATACCCATTAACGGGCCGTTATTCCGTTGGGCCGTTTCCAGCCAATGTTATCTTTCGGCCTTCTCAGAGCCTATTTATTCTTGGGCCCATTTCCGGCATTCGTTTACTTACGGCCCGTTACTGTCATTTTCTGCTTGTGGGCTAAATTCAGCCTGTGGTTACAGTCAGCCCGTTTATGGTCCATTAATACGTTGGGCCGATTTCATAGCATCATCAAATATGGCCTATTAACGATGGCCCGTTATGGTCGGCCCATGAACGGACGATTCCAACTCTAGCCTGTTTACGGCCATAATGCGGTTTGTTTGGCCCATGTTTGGCCGATCGATTATACGGCCCGTATAAGGCCCATTGATAATACGGCTCGCAGAAGGCCCATTGTTTCTACGGCCCGTAGAAGGCCCACTGTTTCTACGGCCAGTAGGAGGCCCAGTGTCACTACAGTAAATATTAGCCCATGGTTATTGTGGCCTAGTTTTAAAAAATAGGTTATTGCGGCCATTAGCTAACCGCGGAAAAAGAACTGCAATGACTACAAGCAAACAAATAAACAAGAAAACAAGGAAATAAATAAGCGAGCAACTAATGCTAGGCTATCACGGCTATTACACATATTACATTGTAACACCCCGGATGTAACTTGCCATATTTGTAACTCCAACTCTTGCCATTTTCAGCAATGTGATATGATATTCCCTCCATGGTTGGGTTTTCCTTCATGTTGCATTTTGTCCTTGTCATGCATTTCAGGTCATGTCATCATGTGCATCACATTCGCATACGTGTTCGTCTTATGCATCCGAGCCTTTTCCTCGTTGTCTGTTCTGCAATCCGACGCTCCTACGTCCTCCGGCGCCCCCTTTTACCTATTTTCATGTGCGAGTGTTAAACGGTCTCGGAATGGACCGAGGTTTGCCAAGCGGCCTTGATATAGCACCGGTAGACCGCTTGTCAAGTTTTGGGTCATTTGGAGGTTGTTTGATACTCCAACGGTTAACCGGGTAACCGCGAAGGCCTCTTTTGGTTTGCAACCCAAAACCCCTCCAAAACAGCCCATTAACCCATCTAAGTCACTTCCATCCCCTAGGCCGTTCGATCACGATCGCGCGGCCGAAAACCTTGCTCAATTTGGAGCTTCCTAGCCCCTCCTACTTATAAAATCAGCTCTCCCCCCGAATTTTTCGGATCATATCCACCCTAACCCTAGCCCCGCTCCTCTCACCGCCGCCGGACACGTCCGGGCGGAGCCGGACGCGTTCGCCCGCCGCCCCAGACCAATCGCGCGCCGCCACGTGGCGAGCCGCGCCCACATCGCCGCCGCCTCCGCCGCCGACCCGCGGGCCCGCCGAGGCCCGTCGCCGGCCCCCGCGGCCCGTGAGCCTCCCGCCGCCGACGCCTCCTTCCTCGCCCCGCCGCCCGGTCGCCTCCTCCTCCCGCGCCGCCGCCTGCTCCTCCACCTCGCCGCAGCCGCCGTCGCGCGCGCGCCCGAGCCGGCGCTCGCCCGGCGCCGCCGCCGCCTCCCCGCCTCGCTGGTTTCTTCTCCGGTCGGATCCGGGGCCGGGCCGGCCAGATCCGCCGTCCCTCGCCCCTCCCCTGCTACTCCGGCGACCTCTCCGGCCTCCACCACGCCGGAGCTCCGACCATGCCTCGGTTCGCGCGCCACTGCAAACCCTAGGTTGACTTTCCTCGGACCCCCGAAATCGTCTAAGTCTTTTTCTGCAGATTAATTGTTGCATCTTCGTCGTGTCATAAATTTGCACCCGTGGCTCCATTTTGGGTGTATAGCATATCGATTTGTTCGACCCTACAATTACATCATTTCATCTCATTGCATCATTTTCATTTGAGCACATCTTGGTGCCCGAAATGCTGTTGGAAGAGGGCTATGTGATGTTAGTTATAGATTCTCAGCAGAATATGCACTTTTGTCATTTTTGTCATGATTGATGTGTGCACCCTATGAACTTGAGCCCTACATGTGTTTTGAAATATATCATGCCATATTTAAAGGGGTGTATGCCATGTATTTTTGTGATCTCTGTGGTGACTAGCACAAGCATGCAAACTAGGGATCATATTGTTGCTGATTTCAGGGACTGTAATTTCACTAAGTCATGTCTTGCTGTTATTTTTATGCCATGTGTTCATGTTGTTACAGAGAGATCTATGCCCATTTTGAGCATGATAAGTAAGGGTGTTTTGAACATATGGATTTGCTATATCCATCCATGCCTTTGTTTGTAATTATGGAGTGCCATAGCTTGAGTCAATCGAGCTCTACTTTTGCTATAAATGTTACTGGCAGATTGTTTACATGTTATTCGATTTTGCCAAGCTTGTTGTAGTTGATTTTTGCATGCTATGATGTTGTTATTGCCATGACTAGCTTCTATGCCATGTCTTCTTGATGGATGTATGCTTAGTTTATCATGTGTTTCTCTGTAGTGAGTGCATCGAGCTCGTAAACATGCCTACTTGTTATCTATTTTGACATGTCCAGTTTTCTGCCAAGTCTGAAAACTGTAACGAAACTTGCTTAATTGACATGGGTGCTATTAAATTTTCTGGTCCTTTTTGGCTCATGGTCAGTAAGGGACTTTAGTTCAATGCTTTGAGTAGATTCACGCCATGCCATAATTTGCTACGTCCTGTTCCTGTAGCAGGTTGTTTCCTTGCTCCAAACATGGCTTCCTGATGTTAATTTCTGGCATGATAGTATTTTCACCAAGTCTGTGAAGCTGATATATTTTGCACTTTTGCCATGCTTGTTTGAACCTGTTATGTTGTGATTTAGCCGTAGCTCAGTATTCATCTTTTGTCAAGCATCTTGAGTAGATCACTGCCATATGCTTTGCTGATATGTTTGGATGCAGTAGCTTAGTTTATTGTTGCATTCTAAGTGGCATCATGTTGTTAATCGCAGAAATATGTCATTCTTGTTTTGCTTGTCATTTGCAAACCGTGCATCCGATTCCGGTGATCTTTATATCGATTTCAACCGAAATCACCTCATCTTTCCAGTGGCATACTTGGTTTTCCAAGATTATTCCTTGTTCATCTTTGTCCTTCCGGAGCACGCATATGCATTGCATATCACATCTCGCATATCATGCCATGTTTTGCATCTTGTTGTTTGTGCATTGCATCGTGGTTGATAGTTGTTCCTTTGCTTGTGTTCTTGTTTTGGGTAGAGCCAGGAGACGAGTACGTGACCGAGGAACCTGTTGAGAATGCTTACAAGGACCAAGCTTTCGACAACCCTGAGAACTTTGCAGGCAAGATGACCATACCCTCGAAATCACTTCTATCTTTCCTTGCTAGATGCTCGCTCTTTTGCTATGCCTATGCTGCGATACCTACCACTTGCTATATCATGCCACCCATATTGCCATGTCAAACCTCTAACCATCCTTTCCTAGCAAACCGTTGATTGGCTATGTTACCGCTTTGCTCAGCCCCTCTTATAGCGTTGCTAGTTGCAGGTGAAGATGAAGTTTGTTCCATGTTGGAACATGATTACTTTGGGATATCACAATATCTCTTATTTAATTAATGCATCTATATATTTGGTAAAGGGTGGAAGGCTCGGCCTTATGCCTGGTGTTTTGTTCCACTCTTGCCACCCTAGTTTCCGTCATACCGGTGTTAAGTTCCTTGATTTTGCGTTCCTTACACGGTTGGGTGATTTATGGGACCCCCTTGACAGTTCGCTTTGAATAAGACTCCTCTAGCAAGGCCCAACTTTGGTTTTACCATTTGCCACCTAAGCCTTTTTCCCTTGGGTTTCGCGGACTCAAGGGTCATCTTTATTTTAACCCCCGGGCCAGTGCTCCTCCGAGTGTTGGTCCAAACCGTCAGCCGCCGGTGGCTACCAGGGGTAACTCTGGGCTCGCCTACCGGAAGTTTGGACAATCCGTTGTGCCCTGAGAACGAGATATGTGCAGCTCCTATCGGGATTTGTCGGCACATCGGGCGGCTTTGTTGGTCTTGTTTTACCATTGTCGAAATGTCTCGTAGTCCAGGATTCCGAGACTGATCGGGCCTTCCCGGTAGAAGGAATATCCTTCGCTGACCGTGAGAGCTTATAATGGGCTAAGTTGGGACACCCCTGCAAGGTATTATCTTTCGAAAGCCGTGCCCGCGGTTATGAGGCAGATGGGAATTTGTTGATGTCCGGTTGTAGAAAACCCGAAGTTGACCTTAATTAAAACACATCAACCGCGTGTGTTACCGTGATGGTCTCTTCTCGGCGGAGTCCGGGAAGTGAACACGGTGTTGGAGTTATGTTTGACGTAGGTTGTTCTAGGATCACTTCTTGATCACTTCTAGCTTCACGATCGTGCTTTGCTTCTCTTCTCGCTCTCTTTTGTGAATGTAGCCACCATATATGCTAGTCGCTTGCTGCAGCTCCACCTCACAACCCCATCCTACCTTTAAGCTTAAATAGTCTTGATCTTGCGGGTGTGAGATTGCTGAGTCCCCGTGACTCACAGATTCTACCAAAACAGTTGCAGGTGCCAACGATGCCAGTGCAGAAGACGCAACCGAGCTCAAGTGGGAGTTCGACGAGGAACGTGGTCGTTACTATGTGTCTTTTCCTGATGATCAGTAGTGGAGCCCAGTTGGAATGATCGGGGATCTGTGTAGCATCTGGGGTAGTCTTCTTTCATTTTGGTTCCGTAGTCGGACCTTGAGTGTATTCTGGATGATGGATGTTTATTTATGTATTGTGTGAAGTGGCGACTGTAAGCCAACTATGTATCTCTTTCCCTTATGTATTACATGGGTTGTGTGAAGATTACCTCACTTGCGACCTTGCTTTCTATGCGGTTATGCCTCTAAGTCATGCTTCGACACGTGGGAGATATAGCCGCATCGAGGGCGTTACATACATCCACTGGGCATCAAAGTTTGCCACCAGTGCAAATATAGGGAACAAAGCAGCATATCATATACACTGGTTGTCAAAGTTGGCGACCAGCGCAAATAAACGCCGCAGCAAAACAAATCCAGAACTGAAACCACTTCAGAAGATCTCAAGAAACAATATCCTGGGTACCCATAATGCTGGCAAGATACTTAGCATGCTTATTAACTTTCTCTTGTTTGGCGCTTAAATCCTCCAGCGCTTGCTGTTGCACTAGAAAATATGCATCTGAATTCTGCAGGGACTTCCTCAGTCCTTCAGCTTCCTGTCGCAGCACATCTGATCGATGTCTTTCAACTTGAAGTTGAGACTCAAGAAGACGAACTGTTTGAGGCAGCGAGTTCAAAGAGCTTGTGCTAGCAGTAGTGGCTAGTAACTCGAACTCTATATCAAGACAGGACTTTTGGGTTCCCTCACTGTCGTCAAGATAGTTTTTATCAGCTTTTTTGGAGACCAACAGGGATATCTCACTATCTTGAACCTTATCTGCATTACTTCCTTTACCATTGGATAACGCGGTACTGTTCTCCAATATTTTGTCCGCATTCTAAAAGAGAAACAAGCAGACACATCACATGTTTACCATGTTGTATATGAAACTCATTTTGGTAAATGAGTTCAGTAGTAAAGTGGACAGGATAACAGCATGAAGCAAACATATATCGATGTACCATGGTCACTTTATGGTCTATATCTTTCTAGTTTTTGTTGCCAAATCAAGATAGAGACACAGTTCAAATAATATTTGTTCAAGACAAAGCAGAATAGACAGAATATAAGTGTGGTAACAATAGAGCAATAACAACACTTGTAATGTGCATGACATGAGAACATAAGTGTTTATTCAATTGAAACTAAAATCAACATAGAGCAGGTTACAACAGCAAACCAGTTAAAGAAACAGGTTTAAAACATACCTGTTGCGCCATTGGAGTTTCAATTCCATCCTTCAAATTTGAAAATAGTTGGTATGAGTACAATCATGCAAGAGCAAAGGAGTATGAACCATAGCTACAGAAACTGACCTAAGAACAAATCTTCTTCTCCTTTAAGCATTGAGTTGGGATTCGGAGTGGTGGTCCTCGTGCTTTGGGCACTGCAGTTCCCTTACTAACTGCTCATGTTTGGGTGCTCTGTGGTGGAGACGGTGTTGGGGTTAGAAGGGGTGTAGCTGGTTCTCTGTTCAACTGGGTAGGGGTACAATCTGCGGGAGTCTAGGTTATGTGTGGTGGATCTGGTCCTTTGGCAAGTACAACCGTGGTTCTGTCTGTTGGGGAACGTTGCAGAAAATTAAAAATTTTCCTACGGTTTCACCAAGATCCATCTATGAGTTCATCTAGCAACGAGTCATGGGAGAGAGAGAGTGCATCTACATACCACTTTGTAGATCGCGAGCGGAAGCGTTCAACGAACGGGGATGAAGTAGTCGTACACACCGTGATCCAAATCACCGGAGATCCTAGCACCGAAAGCACGGCACCTCCGCGTTCAACACACGTACGGTCAGCGTAACGTCTCCTTCTTCTTGATCCAGCAAGGCAAAGGAGAGGTTGGGGAAGAAGACTCCAGCAGCAGCACGACGGCGTGGTGATGGTGGAGCCGCAGTACTCCGACAGGGCTTCGCCGAGCTCTACGGAGGAGGAGGAGGTGTTGGAGAGGGAGAGGGAGGCGCCAGGGCAAAGGGTGCGCAGCCCCCTCCCCTCCCCCTTTATATAGCCCCTTGGGGGGGCGCCGGCCCTAGGAGATGGAATCTCCTAGGGGGGCGGCGGCCAGGGAGGGGGACTTGCCCCCCAAGCAAGGGGGGCGGCCCCTTTAGGGTTCCCCCCAACCCTAGGCGCATGGGCCCTTGGGGGGGAGGCGCACCAGCCCACCTTGGGCTGGTTCCCTTCCTCATACAGCCCATGGGGCCCCTCCGAGGCAGGTGGCCCCACCCGGTGGTCCCGGTACAATACCGATAACCCCGAAACTTGTCCCGATGGCCAAAATAGCACTTTCTATATATAATTATTTACCTCCAGACCATTCCAAAACTCCTCGTGACGTCCGGGATCTCATCCGGGACTCTGAACAACATTCGGGTTACTGCATATACATATCTTCACAACCCTAGCGTCACCGAACCTTAAGTGTGTAGACCCTACGGGTTCGGGAGACACGCAGACATGACCGAGACGGCTCTCGGGCAATAACCAACAGCGGGATCTGGATACCCATGTTGGCTCCCACATGCTCCACGATGATCTCATCGGATGAACCACGATGTCGAGGATTCAATTAATCCCGTATACGATTCCCTTTGTCAATCGGTATTTTACTTGCCCGAGATTCGATCGTCGGTATCCCAATACCTCGTTCAATCTCGTTATCGGCAAGTCACTTTTCTCGTACCGTAATGCATGATCCCGTGATCAAACACTTTGATCACATTGAGCTCATTATGATGATGCATTACCGAGAGGGCCCAGTGATACCTCTCCGTCAAGCGGAGTGACAAATCCCAGTCTCGATCCATGTCAACCCAACAGACACTTTCAGAGATACCCATAGTATACCTTTATAGTCACCCAGTTACGTTGTGACGTTTGGCACACCCAAAGCACTCCTACGGTATCCGGGAGTTACACGATCTCATGGTCTAAGGAAAGGATACTTGACATTGGAAAACTCTAGCAAACGAACTAAGCGATCTTATGCTATGTTTAGGATTGGGTCTTGTCCATCACATCATTCTCCTAATTATGTGATCTCGTTATCAATGACATCCAATGTCCATAGTCAGGAAACCATGACTATCTGTCGATCAACGAGCTAGTCAACTAGAGGCTCACTAGGGACATATTGTTGTCTGTTATTCACACATGTATTACGATTTCCGGATAACACAATTATAGCACGAATAAAGACAATTATCATGAATAAGGAAATATAATAATAATGCTTTTATTATTGCCTCTAGGGCATATTTCCAACAGTCTCCCACTTGCACTAGAGTCAATAATCTAGTTACATTGTGATGAATCGAACACCCATAGAGTTCTGGTGCTGATCATGTTTTGCCTTAGGGAGAGGTTTAGTCAACGGATCTGCGACATTCAGATCCGTGTGCACTTTACAAATCTCTATGTCTCCATCTTGAACATTTTCACGAATGGAGTTGAAGCGACGCTTGATGTGCCTGGTCTTCTTGTGAAACCTGGGCTCCTTGGCAAGTGCAATAGCTCCAGTGTTGTCACAGAAGAGTTTGATTGGCCCCGACGCATTGGGTATGACTCCGAGGTCGGTGATGAACTCCTTCACCCAAATTTCTTCATGTGCTGCCTCCGAGGCTGCCATGTACTCCGCTTCACATGTAGATCCCGCCACGACGCTTTGCTTGCAACTGCACCAGCTTACTGCCCCACCATTCAAAATATACACGTATCCGGTTTGTGACTTAGAGTCATCCAGATCTGTGTCGAAGCTAGCGTCGACGTAACCCTTTACAACAAGCTCTTCGTCACCTCCATAAACTAGAAACATTTCCTTAGTCCTTTTCAGGTACTTCAGGATATTCTTGACCGCTGTCCAGTGTTCCTTGCCGGGATTACTTTGGTACCTTCCTACCAAACTTACGGCAAGGTTTACATCAGGTCTGGTACACAGCATGGCATACATAATAGAACCTATGGCTGAGGCATAGGGGATGACGCTCATCTCTTCTATATCTTCTGCCGTGGTCGGACATTGAGCTGAGCTCAATTTCACACCTTGTAACACAGTTAAGAACCCTTTCTTAGATTGATCCATATTGAACTTCTTCAATATTTTATCAAGGTATGTGTTTTGTGAAAGACCTATGAGGCGTCTCGATCTATCTCTATAGATCTTGATGCCTAATATATAAGCAGCTTCTCCAAGGTCTTTCATTGAAAAACTCTTATTCAAGTAGGCCTTAATGCTGTCCAAGAGTTCTATATCATTTCCCATCAAAAGTATGTCATTTACATATAATATGAGAAATGCTACAGAGCTCCCACTCACTTTCTTGTAAACGCAGGCTTCTCCATAAGTCTGTGTAAACCCAAACGCTTTGATCATCTCATCAAAGCGAATGTTCCAACTCCGAGATGCTTGCACCAACCCATAAATCGAGCGTTGGGGCTTGCACACCTTGTCAGCATTCTTAGGATCGACAAAACCTTCCGGCTGCATCATATACAATTCTTCCTTAAGGAAACCATTAAGGAATGCCGTTTTGACGTCCATTTGCCATATCTCATAATCATAGTATGCGGCAATTGCTAACATGATTCGGACGGACTTTAGCTTCGCTACCGGTGAGAAAGTCTCATCGTAGTCAATTCCTTGAACTTGTCGATAACCCTTAGCGACAAGCCGAGCTTTATAGATGGTCACATTACCATCCGCGTCTGTCTTCTTCTTAAAGATCCATTTATTTTCTATGGCTCGCCGTTCAACGGGCAAGTCAGTCAAAGTCCATACTTCGTTTTCATACATGGATCCTATCTCGGATTTCATGGCTTCCAGCCATTTGTCAGAATCCGGGCCCGCCATTGCTTCCTCATAGTTCGAAGGTTCACCGTTGTCTAACAACATGATTTCCAAGACAGGGTTCCCGTACCACTCTGGTGCGGAACGTGTCCTTGTGGACCTTCGAATTTCAGTAGGAGCTTGATTAGAAGTATCTTGATCATCATCATTAATTTCCTCTCTTGTCGGTGCAGGCACCTCAGGAACGTTTTCTTGAGTTTCGCCATTTTCCGGTTCAAGAGGTAACACTTCATCAAGTTCTACTTTCCTCCCACTTACTTCTTTCGAGAGAAACTCTTTCTCTAGAAAGGATCCATTCTTGGCAACAAAGATCTTGCCTTCGGATCTGAGGTAGAAGGTATACCCAACAGTTTCTTTCGGGTATCCTATGAAGACGCATTTTTCCGACTTGGGTTCGAGCTTCTCAGGTTGAAGTTTCTTGACATAAGCATCGCATCCCCAAACTTTTAGAAACGACAGCTTAGGTTTCTTCCCAAACCATAATTCATACGGTGTCGTCTCAACGGATTTCGACGGAGCCCTATTTAAAGTGAATGCGGCAGTCTCTAAAGCATAGCCCCAAAAAGATAGCGGTAAGTCGGTAAGAGACATCATAGATCGCACCATATCTAATAGAGTGCGATTACGACGTTCGGACACACCATTACGCTGAGGTGTTCCAGGCGGCGTGAGTTGTGAAACTATTCCACAATTTCTTAAGTGTGTGCCAAATTCATGACTCAAGTATTCTCCTCCACGATCTGATCGTAGAAACTTGATCCTTTTATCACGTTGATTTTCAACCTCACTCTGAAATTCCTTGAACTTTTCAAAGGTCTCAGATTTGTGTTTCATTAAGTAGACATACCCATATCTACTCAAGTCATCAGTGAGGGTGAGAACATAATGATAGCCACCGCGAGCCTCAACACTCATTGGACCGCACACATCGGTATGTATGATTTTCAATAAGTTGGTTGCTCGCTCCATTGTTCCTGAGAACGGAGTCTTGGTCATTTTACCCATGAGGCATGGTTCGCACGTGTCAAATGATTCATAATCAAGAGACTCTAAAAGTCCATCTGCATGGAGCTTCTTCATGCGTTTGACACCTATGTGACCAAGGCGGCAGTGCCACAAATATGTGGGACTATTGTTATCAAGTTTAACTCTTTTGGTACTCACACTATGAATATGTGTATCATCACGTACGAGATTCATTAAGAATAAACCATTAACCATCGGAGCATGACCATAAAACATATCTCTCATATAAATAGAACAACCATTATTCTCGGATTTAAATGAGGAGCCATCTCGAATTAAACGAGATCCAGATACAATGTTCATGCTCAAACTTGGCACTAAATAACAATTATTGAGGTTTAAAACTAATCCCGTAGGTAAATGTAGAGGTAGCGTGCCGACGGCGATCACATCGACCTTGGAACCATTCCCAACGCGCATCGTCACCTCATCCTTCGCCAGTCTCCGTTTATTCCGCAGCTCCTGTTTTGAGTTACAAATGTGAGCAACTGCACCGGTATCAAATACCCAAGAGCTACTACGAGTACTGGTAAGGTACACATCAATTACATGTATATCACATATACCTTTTGTTTTGCCGGCCTTCTTGTCCGCTAAGTATTTGGGGCAGTTCCGCTTCCAGTGACCACTTCCCTTGCAATAAAAACACTCAGTCTCGGGCTTGGGTCCATTCTTTGGCTTCTTCCCGGCAACTTGCTTACCGGGCGCGGCAACTTCCTTGCCGTCCTTCTTGAAGTTATTTTTACCCTTGCCCTTCTTGAACTTAGTGGTTTTATTCACCATCAACACTTGATGCTCCTTCTTGATTTCTACCTCTGCTGATTTCAGCATAGCATATACCTCAGGAATGGTCTTTACCATCCCCTGCATATTCTAGTTCATCACAAAGCTCTTGTAGCTAGGTGGAAGCGACTGGAGGATTCTGTCAATGACCGCTTCATCCGGGAGATTAACTTCCAGTTGAGTCAAGCGGTTGTGCAACCCAGACATCTTGAGTATGTGTTCACTGACAGAGCCATTTTCCTCCATCTTACAGCTAAAGAATTTGTCGGAGACTTCATATCTCTCGAGCCGGGCATGAGCTTGGAAAACCATTCTCAGCTCTTCGAACATCTCATGTGCTCCATGTCTCTCAAAACGCTTTTGGAGCCCTGGCTCTAAGCTGTAAAGCATGCCGCACTGAACGAGGGAGTAATCATCGCAGCGTGACTGCCAAACGTTCATAACGTCTTGTTCTGCAGGGAGAATAGGTGTGTCACCCAGCGGTGCTTGTAGGACATAATCTTTCTTGGCAGCTATGAGGATGATCCTCAGGTTCCGGACCCAGTCCGTATAGTTGCTACCATCGTCTTTCAGCTTGGTTTTCTCTAGGAACGCGTTGAAGTTGAGGACTACGTTGGCCATTTGATCTACAAGACATATTGTAAAATTTTAGACTAAGTTCATGATAATAAAGTTCATTTAATCAAATTATTTAATGAACTCCCACTTAGATAGACATCCCTCTTCTAGTCATCTAAGTATTACATGATCCGAGTCAACTAGGCCGTGTCCGATCATCACGTGAGACGGACTAGTCAACATCGGTGAACATCTTCATGTTGATCGTATCTTCTATACGACTCATGCTCGACCTTTCGGTCTTCTGTGTTTCGAGGCCATGTCTGTACATGCTAGGCTCGTCAAGTCAACCTAAGTGTTTTGCGTGTGTAAATCTGTCTTACACCCGTTGTATGTGAACGTTAGAATCTATCACACCCGATCATCACGTGGTGCTTCGAAACAACGAACTGTCGCAACGGTGCACAGTTAGGGGGAACACTTTCTTGAAATTATTATGAGGGATCATCTTATTTACTACCGTCGTTCTAAGTAAACAAGATGCAAAACATGATAAACATCACATGCAATCAAATAATAAACGTGACATGATATGGCCAATATCACATAGCTCCTTCGATCTCCATTTTGGGGCTCCATGATCATCTTGTCACCGGCTTGACACCATGATCTTCATCATTATGATCTTCATCATCGTGTCTCCATGAAGTTGCTCGCCAACTATTACTTCCACATTGGGCTGGTTCCCTTCCTCACTTTGGCCCATGGGGCCCTCCGGGATAGGTGGCCCCACCCGGTGGACCCCCGGGACCCTCCGGTGGTCCCGGTAAAATACCGATAACCCCGAAACTTGTCCCGATGTCTGTATGAGGACTTTCCATATATAAATATTTACCTTCGGACCATTCCGAAACTCCTCGTGACGTCCGGGATCTCATCCGGGACTCCGAACAACATTCGGGTTACTGCATATACATATCTTCACAACCCTAGCATCACCGAACCTTAAGTGTGTAGACCCTACGGGTTCGGGAGACATGCAGACATGACCGAGACGGCTCTCGGGCAATAACCAACAGCGGGATCTGGATACCCATGTTGGCTCCCACATGCTCCACGATGATCTCATCGGATGAACCACGATGTCGAGGATTCAATTAATCCCGTATACGATTCCCTTTGTCATTCGGTATTTTACTTGCCCGAGATTCGATCGTCGGTATCCCAATACCTTGTTCAATCTCGTTACCGGCAAGTCACTTTTCTCGTACCGTAATGCATGATCCCGTGATCAAACACTTTGATCACACTGAGCTCATTATGATGATGCATTACCGAGAGGGCCCGGTGATACCTCTCCGTCAAGCGGAGTGACAAATCCCAGTCTCGATCCATGTCAACCCAACAGACACTTTCAGAGATACCCGTAGTATACCTTTATAGTCACCCAGTTACGTTGTGACGTTTGGCACACCCAAAGCACTCCTACGGTATCCGGGAGTTACACGATCTCATGGTCTAAGGAAAGGATACTTGACATTGGAAAACTCTAGCAAACGAACTAAGCGATCTTATGCTATGTTTAGGATTGGGTCTTGTCCATCACATCATTCTCCTAATGATGTGATCTCGTTATCAATGACATCCAATGTCCATAGTCCGGAAACCATGACTATCTGTCGATCAACGAGCTAGTCAACTAGAGGCTCACTAGGGACATATTGTTGTCTGTTATTCACACATGTATTACGATTTCCGGATAACACAATTATAGCATGAATAAAGACAATTCTCATGAATAAGGAAATATAATAATAATGCTTTTATTATTGCCTCTAGGGCATATTTCCAACACTATCTTCATCAACTGGTAGCACTATCTTTTCTGAAGACCGTGTTGTTACTCCCTTAGATACTGCCATCATGCTCTCCAATTCAAATGGCCGATAAACAAGAAAAGTAATTGAAAGTATAGATAATGTATGATAGACAGGTGCAATGGATAGTGGGGAATAAAAGAGGGCATGAAATAATTCATATTTATGTTGTCTAACCAAACAGGATAGCATGACACAATTTCACATATATGATGGCTAACTAAACAGGATAGCATGACACAATTTCACATTATGATGGCTAACTAAAAAAGATGGAAAGACATAGTTAAAAATATGAGACTATGTAAACAGGATGACATGACATAACTATATAATGTGTTTATTAAATAGGTTGGCATGCCATAATTCACATACATTCACGGATAGAATGCCATAATTTAAAATATGATGACTGTAAACACTAAACAGGATGAGATGATATAACTATATGATGTCTTTATTAAATGGGTTGCCATGCCATAATTCAGATAGATGATGTGTATGTACTATGTAAACATGATGGCATGATATAATTCAAACATATGATTCATATAGTAAGCAAGTAAGTAGATGGAAATCCATATATGATGTAAAAACTAAGCAATGCAAGACAACATGCATGACATGGGTAATATAACCCTGCCAAGTTTGAGCATAGACCTCAGGGGGAAAATAGGACTGGTCATCAGTCTCTGAATCCTCCTCTGAGGAGCTCTCTGTAACCAGCAAGATGTCTGCTTCAGCAGGTAGCATTGTCTGCTCTGAATACCTTGTTTTCACTCCAGATACTTCCATCACCGCTTCAAATGGCTGATGCATAGGAAGAGTAGTTGAATATACAAACGTTCTCGACAAATGGAACACGTAATACAAAAAAAATGATAGCATGATATAATTCGCATACATGATGATTGGCTAAACAACATGGCATTGCATAATTCACATATATAATGCCTTTGCAACAAGATAGCATTATATAATTCACATATATAATGTCTTGCAACAAGATGTCAATGCATAATTCACATATATGGTAATTAGACACTGAACAGGTGGCATTCACACAAAGCATGTCTAAACTAATCAAATGACATAGCAATGCGAGACACCATACGCATGATATTAGCAACATAACCCTGCCAAGTTAGAGCATACACCTCGGGGGGATTGGACTGGTCATCTGTCTCTGAATCCTCCTCTGAGGAGCTATCCGTAACCAGCGAGATATGCGCTTCGTCATATAGCATAGCCTGCTCTGAAGACCTTGTTTTCACTCCAGAATTTGCCATCACCGTGTCAAATGGCTGATGCACATGAAGAGCAGTTGAATGTAATAAAATTGCTGACAAATGTAATATGTAACGTAAAAAAAGGATGCCTGATATAATTTACATATAAGATGACTGGCTAAGCAGGATGGCATTGCAAAATTCACATATATGATGCCTGGCTAAACAAGACGGCGTTGCATAATTCCCATAAACGATGAATAAACTAAACAGATGGCATTCGCACAAAGGATGTCTAAACTAAGGAGATGACATATTTGATGTATAAAGTAAGCAATGCAAGACACCATATGCATGATATAACCAACATCGGCATGCCAGGTTAGAGCGAAGACCTCAGGGGGTAAATAGGAGTTGTCTTCTCCTTCTGAATCCCCCTCAGAATAGATATCTTCCTCCCGATTACAATCCGAAATGCATGGAGGGGGGCTGCCTTTGCGCCTACCAAGGAGCGACGTCTGCATGAAATTTTATTGCCATGCAAGGCTCGTCTCTTTTGCTCTACATGTTCAGTTCCATTGTTTACAACAACTGTCATGCATAGGAATAAAACATAGTGAGATTATGTAAGGAGTGCATGCAGAAATCCAGAGTGATGGTTGCAACCTGTGGATAGACCCAAAACCAATAATAGCAGGCAGATAATAGCTTTAATTAAAAAAATACAGATAATGGCTTCTTTATTGTTTGTTTCCCACCCAACATGAAACTCATAGTAGACACTAGAGATTAACTAGATAGTAGATAGATACTATTGATAGCGGCCTCGATATGTACCCCACAACCATTTAAAAACTCAAGTTTGACCATTAGTTTGGAGCTGACTTAGAGTCTAATCGGTGAACAGGACGATAAAGTAGCATGTAATATTAAGCGGTGCATAACGTAAGCAGACACGAAAGAGTGCGACCTCTCTTGCGGACCCGTGTAGTCCTGGAGGTCATCTGCTCGGTTGATGATGGTAGTGCTGTTTTTATGGCTGCCAGCGGCGGGGAAGAAGATCTGAGGCGGTGAAAGACAGTCTGGAGGTCGGATCCCTGCTGTGATGGACCCTTCTGTCATTGGAGCAGTTGAGCTGGGGTGGACGACGGCGCAGCAGGAGCGGGACAAACCACGCAAGGTTTTCTTTGACAACTATCTGTAAGAGAAGTAATTCTGTAAGGGCTCGTTTGAATTGGAGGATTCCAACAATGCAGGGATAGGAAATAGACAGGAATAGGATAGGAATGCACATGGAAAACAGAGAATTTAAAAACATAGGATTTCTGTCAATCTGGGTGTTTGATTGACAACAATTGGAAGATCACAGGATGCAAAGAAGCATGGTGAGATTAAGTCAAACCACAAGAAAATGTACGGTTATAATGCTATTATGCTACTATCTCTTAGTCTTGTGCTTCATGAATAGGAATTTGAAAAGGAGGACAAGTGAAAATTAAAATTCCTACGTTTTTTCTTTCAAGGAGACACTAAAGGAACAAATCCGTGTGCTCAGTGGACAATATATATAACATGTAGAGTAAAAAAAGAGATGCAACAAGTGTACAACCTCTTTGGCGAAGCCATGTCGATCTCATCGTGATTGGTTGGCCGGTGAGGATGCTCCGGCTGACTTGGCTTTCAGAGGAGGGGAAGAAGATCTTAGGCGTCTGGAGATGGAGCCCGAGGTACTGCTCCACTGTGATGGAGGGTTTCCTCGTTGGAGCAGCTCCAGTGAGTTGTACGACGCCGAGGCTAAAGCAGGACAAGAGAGACAACGAACAACGTTAACCTGACTGGAATTCTAATAACATCTCCAATACATGACGTAAAATACATAACCACAAAGTGCTAGATGTAAAATACATCAGCCGCTCATCTCTGAACTTAACTGTCGAAACTGAATTTAACTGTCGAAACTAAACTTAACTGTCGAAACTGAACTTAACTGTCGAAACTGAACCTAACTGTCGAAACTGAATTTTGCTGTCGAAACTGAATTTTGCTGTCGAAGCTGAACGCACTAGCAAGGTGAGGCTACACGTCGGTCGACTGACTTTTTCATCTCTGGTCAGTCGATTTTGCAGCCGTTGGATACGAAATCAAGCCGCCCCGCCCGCCCCGAAAACACTCCCCACCGCCGGTCCGCCGCCGCCCCAGCCATCCCTCTACGCCCCCCGTGCCAAGCTTTTTCTTCGCCGATCCCCACGCCACCACCCCGCCAACGCCCCGCCACCGTCGGCGACCACCGCCCCCATCCTGAACCCTAAGATAGATAGTGGGGTACCTCTTCGGCGAGCCCCCCTCCCTGCTGCGGCTAGTTCTTCCTTCACCCCGGCGGCATCGGAGTGAAGTGTAGCTAAATCGGAGCAGCATCGCAAGCAAGAGCAAGAGCGAGAGCAGCAGCGCGAGCAAGAGCAATAGCAAGAGCAGACCAGGCAGGGGACCGAGAGCAAGAGCAGAGCAGCAGCAAGAGTGAGAGCTAAAGCAGTAGTAGGTCCTACTGATGTGGACGTCGCCGCCGAGGGAGCGACGCCGTGGAGGAAGTGGCCGGCGACGCCGCGTGGATGGAGCCGTGCCGTGTCGGCTCGGGACCGAGCGCCGGCAGCACCGTGAGATCGAATCAAGAATAAAATGCGGCGATTAGTGTACAACCTCTTTGGTGGCGCCAATTAGGTCGCAGCTTCATCCGAGGAAACGGTGATGATGATGCTCTTCTAGTGGTGCAGGTGAAGACGGCGGTGTGGGAATGGAGGTGGCGCGGAAGACGAGGGGAACATCGGTGCAGCTCCTTGGAGGTGGAGGACGGGGTGGCTGAACCGACGGGACGATGAGATCGACGACGGATCCTCATCCGGTACGGTGGATGAGGGACGTCGAAGTGTTGTTGTGGACGACATCGTCGGGGAAGAGGCTCCGGCTGGGTGGCGGACGGAGAAGGGTGTGGGGTTTCGTCGCAGGTTTTCACGGCCTCGGTGTATGAATGGGTGGGCGGATGGGATGGCAGTGGGGAACCATGGCTTAGAGACGCGCTTGTCCGAAATGTGGGGAAAGTTACGAAAGTACCCCCACCGATTTGAGGCGGTTCTTTCGGTTCAAGGGTACCACGGGCATTTCGCGTGTCGGGATTTCACAGGAGGTGGGAGTTTTCGCGCGCGTTGTAATTTCGAAATAGCAAGGCGCGGGTTGAGATGGAGGGATTTGTCGGAGCACAACGAGACAAAGATATATCTTACATATTTCGGTCTAACAAGGCGCAGGTTGAAATTACCGGACAAGGCTAACGTGTACCGTACCAAATCAATACGCCCTACAAATGTCATTCAAAACATTGAATTCATGTTATGTTCAATTAAAATATTTCGCTACGTGTATAATGAATGAAACCTACTACTCAAATGAACGTTTTAGTGCATTCCAAACGTCTATACTACCGCTTCAATATGAACTAAATTTGAATTCGTTTCTCTATTTGAATAAGATCTACAGTAATGATTGTTGTGAAGTCAAAGCATTTGAATTCGTTTTTCTGTTTTAATAAGATCTACAATCATCATTATTTTCAAGTTAAACCATCGTTTGTGTATTATCTTCACAGCACACCACATGATTAGTCTCGAGTTATATATGAACTATGTGTACTATATGAACTCGAACTAGATTTTTTGAATCCACTTTATATTGATTTCAAATCACATTGCATTTCTAGCTCTAGCTAGATCTTCATAATCTAAACCATGTCTCGTATGTATAATGTGTTTATCACATTATGTATGGTGCCCCGCCCCCTACGCCTATAAGTATTTAGATGTGAGTTGCAAACACCACACATTACCACAAATTCAAATAAAATGTGAGAATGTTCGATATATAGTATTGTTTAGATTGTTCAATATTTAGTTGTAAGCTGCAAACACCACACATTATCACAAATTCAAATAAATTGTGAGATTGTTTGATGTATAGTATGGTTTAGATTGTTCGGCATTTAGCTGTGAGTTGCAAACGCCATGCATTATCACATTATGGTATAACATGTGCACAGCACGTGTATCACAGCTATATTCATGCATGCAATGTTTAAAACACTATGATCTCCTATTCAAATATATGAATACGCTTTCATATCAAATTATGATCTTTGTTAGTCTCTTACACCCACACAATCCTCTAACCTTTGTAGCTACCACTAACTTTCTCTCGTGCATGCACACGCCCTCCTCGCCCTCCCCCTCCCTCGGCATTCTATCCACCGGGCACATTCATTTTTTTATTTAGGTCATTCTCCCAGAGTCTCCACAACTCCTTTCCGACACACACCGATCGATAAACCTCTCCAGCGATGCCTGCCTACAACATACAAACACACCTTCAATCTCCTCCTTTATGTGTCCTTGCCTCGTGTCTCTCATACGGTCAGACACACGTGTAAACTCTCGCCCCTCTTTTCATCGCTCTCACAACCGCACACTCCTCCCCTATCTAGCTAGTAGTTGGGCCTCTTGCACCACCTCCTAGCTCCATTCTATCTGTCTATCTGTATTGTTGGGCCTTATTTGCCTCTAACAAATGGACGTACACCGACCGATCTCTCGCTATACATATAGCTAGCTAGGTCCTTATAACTCGTTTTTACCCACACGTCAATCGATCTACCTCATTAGTTGTGTCTCTCCCTTCCTCCGACAAACAAAAATTGATCTACCGATCTAGTTAGTTTTGCTTACCAAACACATGGTTCCCCTAAATCGTCCATGGATGCGTCCCGACAGATCTATCACGCACAAGCACACACGGAAACACATCCCCACTCTTATTGATAACATTGCGGTTCCACCCTTAGTTTGTCTAGTTGGCCTCTCCCACCATCTTCGAGAAGCAACTCCATCACCCATCCAGCACTCTACCCCTCTCCCTCCCTCTCCCTCCCTCTCCCTCCCTCTCTCTCTCTCTCCTCTCTCTCTCTCTCTGTCCCATCATATTTCCCGTCCTTCAGTTATGTATGGATGTCGACCGATCTCCCTCAAGACATAGCCGGTTCTCTCCTTCTCAACACATATACGAGTCATTCTACCTCTATAGTTAGGCCTCTGCCTACCCCTCCCACCACCCCCTCCCCCCCACACACCGATACATCGAGCGCTCTAGTCATGTCTCCCTGCCACACACAAACTTGACGTGTGCCCTCTAATGTTCCGGTAGGCCAGTCGCCCTATATCTTTGACTTGTACACACACACAATTTCAATGGCTCTCTTCATCGATCTCGCACCCACCCACTTGATCCTCTCTTCGACTCTATCGATAGCTATGGCCCCTCCCTCCCTTCTCGTGGATTGCCCGACCCTCTATGTATGATATGGATAGGCCTCCATTTCACACACATTGCATGCAAAATTTTGTTTGAGATGTCATCGAAACATATTCCCACAAATAATTCATGAAATCAACCCCCCACCCCACCCCCACCCCACCCCCACCCCAAAACAAAAAACACTCACGAACGCGGTTTGTATCTCTCACACACACCCACGTAGGTGGGGGACGTGCACGAAGAGAAGAGGTGCATGCACACCGCACGTACTCCCGTCTCTTTCCCAACCACACCCACGCGGGTACACCACTACAGGAATCAGTTACTTTGCCATCTGCCACAGCAGACGGCAAAGGCATGAATGGTGGACGGCAAAGGTCTTTGCCGTCTGCCGCGGACGGCAAAAGGCCACGGCAAAGTAAGGTCCGGCAAAGAGCTACTTTGCCGTCTGCTTTCGGCGGCTGACGGCAAAGGGGCCTTTGCCATCAGCAGCTGACAGCAAAGAAAGCAGACGGCAATAATTACGCTGTTAGTCCGTTAGGTGGCTAACGGCAGCCTTTGCCGTCCGCGTAATGATGTCAGCTGGACGTCACTACATGGCAGGCCTCTTTGCCATCTGCTGGCAGACGGCAAAGACTGCAGGCTCTTTGCCATCTGCTGGCAGATGGCAAAGAGACCAAATAGGCATTAATTGTGTTTCTTCTTATATCCATTCATTTTCACAGAAAATCAAATACACACACACACACACACACACACACACACATATATATATATATATATGACCAATATAGGATATCCAACACATGTTACCAATAGTAGCAAGTTTCATACATACATATACATAGTTTCATCTATATTACATAGTTTCATCCATAGGTAGCAAGTTTCACAAAGTAAAAACAAAAAATAAAGACAAGCACTCCATATCTGAAATTACAAGAAATGACCTAAAACTAAATATCTATTTTCCTAGGCAGCACACACTTGACCACCATAGCAGCTTGCTGGACTGTTGTATTTGTGGAGCACAAAACAGCAGTCAGCCTGATTAGAAATTTTAAGGAGAGCAGTGCTAGTTTAAGAGTTATGAACAGATAGAAATGGTGCATAAATTCCTATTATTCAACAAACATAAGTTATTTCCAAGTGAAACACGGGGCAATGTTATCCACTTCAAAACAGAACAGAACACACAGGTACACACATCGTCAAGTTTTTTCCACAAATGAGTTACTGATTGAGTTCAAGAAATGACCAAGGGCCTAATTGGTTCACATGACCTAAAAACTCATAAATAGGAAAATCACTGGGTTGCAATGTCATGCCCTCTCCTGATACAATATGATCGACAGGATGTTTGAGTGCATCATAGAAAACCATAGGAGTTTTTCAAGGCCGCATATTACAATCATATGGAATAATTCGAAGCAGAGAGGCCCCAAAAGGGGAAATCATGTTGTGTGGGAAAAGAGAGTACCATTCACCATAATGAAAAATATAGCATGCCAGAATCACTATTCTAGAGCACATATCTGTGCCAATAACATTTATAGTGTTTCCAACTCTTCAAAGCATGTGAGAACACTATGAGGACAATCAAATTGAGTTATCTAAGCAATTTGACAATCAAATGGAGTTAACACAGGCCCCAGCGTTAGGGATTTAGTGACGGCAGCAGTCTGCCAGCCGGGTTCCTCAATAGAAGGGACAGACCCAGTGCTAGAAGCAGAACAAGAACGTTGATACACAAGATAAGCACAAGCCCTTGAGAGCAGTCTGCTTGGAAGAACAATTAATTAACCTCTAGAAGCAGAAGAAGCACGTTGATAGACAAGTTATTATGAAGAACCGACCTTGAGAGCGGTCTGCTTGCGCAAGATATCATTGGACTTGAACATGACTGCGGCAATCCAGATCATGACGAAGAAACCTACACAATATAAACTCATTTGGAATGACGAACTCGCCATAATCTTCTGACCAAGAGGCATCAAGTACCTAGACAAAAAAGTAAGAGCACAATAAGATACAATGTATGCCGGTGGACATGTTTAACAACAAGAAAACTACCCTATGAATAGCATAATTAAATGTGATTCCTCCTAGTAGTATGTGTTCTATTATTCATAGTGATGAGAGCCCGAGACTATGCCAATAATGTCCAGAAAGAAGGCCTCCAAAATGTAGCATTATTTCAGTAGCAAGATTTTATTTTCGAAAATAGGTTTATCCGAGGAGCGTTGACCTTTGTCACATATTGTAATACACACACTTCATTTGTTTTTAAGAAACTTGAGATTACTGCTGGTGCTAAAACAAAGCCCACCAAAATCCTCTTTCAGCTAAAATACCAATTCACGTACTAGCTAGCATCACTAGTTAAGCAAACAGATTTATCACTTGTAGCAGCGCTGACCAAATTGCCACGGCAGTAGAACCCCAGCCATATGAGTACCCTGTCTTAAATCTAGACTATACCAATTGTGCAACTGACATTGAGATTTCAGAGGGCGGGCGCACCAGAACGGCAAGTGCTATACCTTCACATTGGGGTCCCTGAGTTGGCGTGCAGCCATTCGGCAGACACAACAGGCTCGGTCTGCGGCACCGCATGGACGACGCCCGACACGGCGTTGGCGGCGGCGGCCTCCAAGACGGCCGACGACGTGGCGTTGAAGCGCATGGCGATCCCGAACCGCGTCATCGACGGCGACAGCGACGCCCCGCACCCGACCTCCGCCGCGCGCGCCCATCCGACCCTGCCCTACAAGTTTCCAAGAAAATTATGACAACCTCAACAAGTACTGAACGAAAAGAAGATCTGACAACTACTGCCTCTGTCTCATAATATACAGAAACATCAGAAACTTGTGTACCTTCCAAATGGACCAATCACTTTGTTGATCGCTTGGAGAAAATATATGCTTTGAGGAAGAAGAATTGTTGTCACGCTGCCAACGTAAGAAGGTTGCCGCATAAGTAATCAGGTTGATCATGAGGGTGGTTTATGCCATGCAAGAGGAAAGTATAAGGTTGTGGTCAGAATATTTTTTTTTACCTGAAACACACTCGGCCATTCATGGCCTCTATGGATCTGCAGTATCAGGTGGTGGCATCAGAATTCAAGCGTACAAACATGTGTGTGTGTGTGTCTGCTTCGGTCACGCTCTTGAAAGCCTGTCCAAAATCCAACTTTCGCATACCTGAAATCATTGGGAAATTGGCATTGGCAATCTGAAGTGAACCACAAATGGATGTGCTTGGCGTCAGTTAGTAGCAAATGTTCAGAACTACCCACACATGTACAGTCAAGAGCTTAACACTAAGCAGTTACAGAAAGTAGTAGAGATGAAGCAAGCAACAATATTTACTTTCGGGATATTATCAGCGGATCCATGAGACATAGCATTTTTCGATTTTCATAGGATTTAATCCACGCATCGAAAGGATTTGGACCAGTGGAAACATTTGCGCCTTGTCAAGTGTACTACCTCCCAATAATATTTTTACTCCTGTTAGAACTTGTTTAGTCGTTGTTTAGGGGCAGTCCAGGGGGTCACTCGATATAATATTGGTAAAGCTAGCTAGATGCATCTACAGTAGTTAGTTGCAGCAATACAGCAAGCAGCGATGCAAGCAGTAACTGCAGCAGTAGAAGTAGCAGCGCAACAGAGGAGCATGCTAGCGGACGGCAGTGGGCGTGCGCAGCGCAGGGGATGGGCAGGGGTGGTGCAGGGCTGTAGCAATAGGGGGCGGCGCCGGCGCAGCCGGGCGAAGACAAGCACGGCCAGGCGAAGCGTGCGCATAGCGAGGCAAGGCCGCGGGCGCAGCGCAGCAACAGGCTGCACGGATGGGTGCAGGCGCAGGTGGGTGAGGCCGGGTGGAAGCAGCAGCGGGCAGCGTCGGGGTGGTCGCGGGCGTGCGGCGTAGCGGGAGTCTACATCAGCAGGGCGCGTACAACACGTCTATGACCATGGACGAGCACAAGGCGACGACTACAAGGACATATCAAAGGGGGAAAGGAGGGGAATCGACATAGGAGCTCACCACGGAGCTTGTGGACGTTGTCAAGGAGCGCGGGGGTGGCCGGACACGAAGAACTCGAGGACGAGATGCGGCGGCCGTGGGCAAAGACGACGGCGATGGCGAGCGTGCGGGGCCTCCTAGTTCGAGCCCTTAAGCGAGGGCAAATAACATGACGATGGAGGAGCTCCTGGACGCCTTGGTGCGGCGAGAGGGAGCTGGTGGCCGCGGGATCGACGAGGCCATGGCGACAGGGCTGCGAGTGCGGGTGGATCTGAGCGAGGGAGACAAGGGTCATGGGAAATGGTGAGGTGGCAGCGCGCACCGGTGGGCGGAGGCGAGGTGGCGCATCGGCGCGGGGTCGAGGGAGGCGGGGTTGGGAGGCTCTCGGTTGTGGGGCGGGTGTCATCGAATCCCGTCGTAGCTCACTGGAATCAGCCGTCGTAGCTTCTCGCGGGAGGGAGAGGGAGAGACGAGTGGGAGAGAGAGAGAGGGGTGGGGCAGAGAGAGAGGGGCGGAGAGAAAGGGGATAGGGATGGAGGAGGTGGGGCAACGGTTTTTTTACCCACAAAAAAAAGATAGCCTCCTCTTTGCCGTCTGCCAGCAGATGGCAAAGAATCTTTGCCGTCCGCGAGCAGACGGCAAAGAGTGGGGTTGGACCGGTGCCATCCGGTGGCACCTCTTTGTCGTCCGCTGACAGATGGCAAAGATTCTTTGCCATCTATCAGCAGACGGCAAAGAAATAACAGATGGCAAAGACTTTCTTTGCCGTCTGCCAGTTCTTTGCCGTCTGTTGTTTGGTAGCTGATGGCAAAGATCTTCTTTGTCGTCCGCTAGCAGACGGCAAAGAGCTGGCAGATGGCAAAGTAGCTGATTCCAGTAGTGCACGGTGGAGCTCATTTCTGTATGAAAATGGCAGCCCACGTGGTAATTTGGCATGTGTACTAGTTGTCCACTTGGTGGAGGGAGGATCGTCTACCACGGGTGAACAAACAAATTGCGACTTGACGTGTTATGTTAAAAAAGAGGCAAACCATGTGGGGCCTACCTTAGAGGCAAGGCTCTATACACTGGAGTACTTTTGATGTGTCCCGTCAACTCACAGGATGAGGAGAAGCTTGCTTAGTATGCCGTCTCCCCCGCCCATGGGCGCGGTGGCTCGCAGGATGAGGTGAAGCTTGCTTTCTACGCCTTACGCCCGCTCCCTAGCCCATGCGCGCGGTAGCTCGCAGGACGAGGAGAAAAATTTACTACCCCCTCCGTTTACTCCTCGTCCCTACTACCTTGGTTATAGAGATTATATCATATTGTTTGGAATATATATGTCCTTTAGTAGATTTCAATATGAACTACTAGTACATACTCCAAACACTGATGTATATAGACGTATTTTAGAGTGTAGATTCACTCATTTTGCTCCGTATGTAGCACTCTCCCTCGCCCCTCGACCCTCGCCCACGTAGTGGACATGCAGCAATTCATTCGGTCTCATATAGCCAGAACGATATATACTGCACTACCATTATTGCTCGACTTCCCGAAGAGGCGAAGAGCCAATCGCAAGGTTAATATTTTGGAGATGCCCAATCGCAAGGTTAATATTTTGGAGATGCCAAGCACAAGGTTATAGGAGAACGAGTAGTAGGTGCCGCGTCATTTATAAATAAAGTTTTTTTCTTCAGTGGCAAGTATGCCATATGATAGGTTCATATGGAGAGAAAAGGAAACCGCTCCACTATATGCATAGTCAGGACGGGCCAGCCTACACGGTTGCTTGCTGGGGTTGCTCTCTTCACACTCTCTCACACAAAAAACTATGGCCACATCTCTAACATCCCGGCGGATCATGTCCGCTTGGGGAATGGGTGGATGCTTAGTGTAGATGCGGTGGCCGTCGCCGACGGCAAAAACCCACTGTCGACATGTCCCGATCAGGGGTCCCCGTCGTTCTCTCTCACAAAGCCGGTGAGGTTGCCTTCATCCCTTGCTCACTGCCGCGACGTGGGCAGTTGCCGCCTCCCACGGCCCTCCTTTACAACCGGCTTGCACCACTGCTCCAGATGCCCACATCACTCCGTGTGGATATTTCTCTACTTCTTTGCCCCGCACATACCTCTAATGGCTTCTACTTACTGTATTTGTGATGAGTTTAAGTCTCATCAACTAGTCCCAGCAATCTTATTCTAATCACGCTTGTTCAATTTCTTTGCCACAGGGATGCTCATCTCGATTTTGGTGAAACTACACAAAATGATCCGATGGTCAAAAGGTTGCAAACTTCATTTATTAGGAAGCTTGAACGTTGCCAGCAAAATGAAGCCTGGTCAGGGTTCACGGTTCAAGGGCTAGGGACTACATGGATCGTTTTTTTCTTTTGGTGCCTCTGTTCCAAAATAAGTGTCAACTTTAGTAGTAGTACAACTTTGTACTAAAGTTTGCACAAAGTTGAGAAACTTATTTTGGAACGGAGGGAGTACATATTTGCTATGATCTGTCAATCATTGAGATGCAATAGCATGCATGTTAGTCTCCTTTGTATTTGATGAAATGTCGCAACGGGCAACCTTGGACGCAAGATACATGTAACAGAAGCTGGAAGCTTCATAGCATTGTACGAATTTATCTCGCTGATAAATTACAGTATGTACTATACTAGTACTTCCTCCGTTCCTAAATATAAGTCTTTGTAGAGATTTCACCATATATAGATGCATTCTAAGTGTAGATTCTTTCATTTTGTTCCGTATGTAGTGGAATCTCTACAAAGACTTACTCCCTTCGTCTAGGTGTGTAAGTCATCTTACGTTGTGCACCGCAACCAAGGTGGAGAGGCACTACAAGAAATATGTCAACTTGTGACCACCACTATTGGTCACTGAAAGGTCACAAATTTCCATTTACGACCTTTTTGTGACCAAAAACAGAAGGTCAAAAGCTGGCCGTCATAAACTGACTATAGCGACCTTTAACAAAAGGTCGTTGATCCTATGACCTTCTGTTTTGGTCGCTAGCTCTCTCCCCAGGCCATGTCGGATCCGACGTGGCAATCTGACGTGGCAAAATTGCGACGAATTGAAAAGGTCGTTGGTTAAAATCAGCCCAGTCCAAATGGGGGTTTTACATGGGCCAAGCCCATTAATTCAGCCCATTTTATGTTTTTTTCAATTAATTTTCGCTAGCTACATGGGCCTAGCCCAACATGGCGTTTTTTGTTTTCTAAGCCTTTTCCATTTTCTGGGCCTCAGCCTTTTTGCGGTCCATTTTCTATTTTTGAGACTTTTTTTGTTCCATCTTTGTCCAGCATTGTTTGGACCAAAGCCTCTTCCAACCCATCAATATTTTCAGCCCGCTAATTCATAGGACTGGACAACAGAGAAATAGATGAGTTTTTTTTATTTTGCTATCAAAGCAATATTTGTTTCGCCGTACAATCATATATCATATGTACATCTTCATCAGATTATCAAGCGACAGTGAAGCAACAAAGAAGATATACTGCCATCACAACTCCAACAGACAACTAATGTACACTACCTACGAGAAGGCCAAACAGAAAAGGAATCGCTGAAAAGATGATCACTAGCTTAGATATTCAGAGACCACTGCCATGTTGTCAATTGGATTTGGTTGCAACCCTTCCAGTTTGCATGTCTTGTACAACCGCTTCGAACTTGAAATTTCCTAGGCCTGGAGCTCCTGTAAAAGGGTGAACGCAAAGGCATTAGAGTACCATCTTCAGTCCTGGAGTAGATATTCAAACCTCCAGGTTTAGTGTATAGACAATCTAGAAAATATATATTTAACAAAATTTCACAGAAATGCAGATGTCTATAATGTAATGAAGATGTAATCACAACAACTGATGTATACATGAGAAGCAGCAACTAAAAGAATTCTACAATCTGTCGTAGCAAGATATTGTATATTACTGTACTATGATGTATTGTATATTACTGTACTTCAGATGTATTGCCACACCAAATTCTACAAGACGTCTGAAGTACAGTAATATACAATACATCATAGCAAGCTGACTGGACGAGTTTAGTTTGAACAACCCGCTAAACAATTTAGCAATAAGAGCATACAACTACAGCAAAACAGAGCATAATTCAATTCTAATATGCACAACTAAAACAACTCCAATTTTGGTTTTAATATGTATACAGCACGCATCATTGACCACGAAGCATACGGCCACAGCAAAACAAGGGAGCAATTCAGGGAAAGGAATACTACAGTTGCTTGAGACATGTGCTACTCGCTCGAAAGTAATCAGTAACCAACGAGTCAATAAAAGTGTGCAAGTAGGCCACTCTACCCAGTGAGATTAATACACTACAGAATCTATCTAAGACAAGACCACCACCGACATTAAAATGTACTATATTTCTGGACAACAAACTAAATAGACGGCTGCTCTCAAATCATACATCCAAACGAAGCAAACAAGTACTCTACGGAAACCTTAGAGCATGCTTTACAACTCATATGTAGAGGCCAACTTGAAATTATGAGCATAACAAACTCATTTTTCAGTTAGAAGCTCGCTGCCCAAAACTGTCAGGTAGTGCAGTTTTTTAACTGAACCAAATTTAGTTTACGAAACGGCCAGAGAAATCCAATTCTACAGGAGACATGATCATATTCCTAATCATCATGCATTTGCCATGCAGATCAACCAATTCTTCTTGAAAAATGAAAATTACAGCCGTGATTCTGAAATGGCATTTACCTTCCATATCATCAGATTAATATAAAACTGCCTCCCGTTGTACAACGATTGTGGCGTGATAGCCGCGCCGATGGCTATCTTGTTGGTCGTCTGGACAAACCCACGGCAGTTGTGGTTGTAGCACCCCGTCTCTTGGTACACATCAGTCTGTGAAATGCACGTTTAGTTAAACTGAATCCGGGGCAATGAGACCAGGCAAAAGGCGAACATTTTGTTTGTGCAAACAATACTTACTGTCCAGTAAGTGAAGAACCTGATGGACATTACTTCTTCATCAACCTTGGTTTGCCTGAAACAGGTTTAAGCAAAAATTATAGTGGCCTGTTAAGCAAGAAATACAACTCCATTCAGAATTACAGCAAACTATTAAGCAAAATTACAAGTACCGATGCAACTGTGCACACCAACTACAACTGAATAGTGCACCGTACTAGTTCGGAGTTAGACACACAATTTTCAAAATGCAAAGACCCAGTAGAATCTTAATGTTTCTGCTCCAAAAGAAAAATTGCAGAAATATGAGATACAATGACATATAATTAAAATAACAAGATTCCACCACAAAGATTCAGAAGCTTCGCATCACAAAGCAGAGCGCCATTCCAGCGAGAAAGCTAAATAGAAAAACATATCCAGGGAAATAATTAAAACAAGCAGGACAACTCTTACATCATTTTGTTTCAACAGTTTCGACACCATATATTGAGATCCAAGATGCTTAAAACACCACAGGTATGATGGTAGGTACATTCAACAAAGATGGAACACAAGCAAATGGCAGCAGGCAGTCACTCCGATCCTACAGACTAGATGACTAACAGCATGGACATTAACTGAATTTTAGTTCTTCCACGCATGGACATTGTATCCATACACTCTGCCCAGCGTCTCTGCAGCTACACCTGACACAGACATTATAACAGCCCTAAGCAACGCAACGAAATCAAGATCCCATCTGACGAACCAATGCTCATTTTATCTATCGAATCGATTGCAGACTTGCAGCGATAGCTAGCAATGTTGTATTTTACCTGTATCACTTGGAGCAGAGGAGGGAGGAGAAGATGGCGCGGAGCCTGGTGACGGCGTGGCTCTTGGTGGGGTGGCAGATGATGCACTGGTCGAGGCGGTGGTGACGGAGCGCGCCTCCGGGGCTCCAGCGAGCACGTCGTCGATGGCCTTGTGCACGCGGAGGTAGTGGAAGAGGGTGCGGCCGTGGACGCCCAGTAGGCGGTCGGAGGGCCTTGTCCCAGGAGCCCGCGTCCAGCAGCTCGGCTAGGTCCATCTGGGTCACCAACCTGCGCGCGCGTGTGCGTTGCCCGGATCAAGAGATGCATTCGTAGAGGCAGGTTTGAAGGGGGGAGGGGGAGACACGACTGCGTGCTTACACATCCATGGTGCGGTTGAAGTTGTGGTGCCCGAGGAAGGAGATGAGCCGCCGTTGCCGGAAGCGCCAAGGCCAGGATGTAGTCGTCCCTATCGACGAGGATGGAGCGCTCGGGCGTGGCGGATCCGGCCCCATTCCCATCGGCGAAGTCGGATCTCCCGACGGCGGCCTCGGCGGAGCAGGGAACCGGGGCGAGGGAGGAGGAGGGAGGTGGTGGCGGTGATCTGGAAGGGGAGGGGAGCAGGGAGCCGGGGCGAGGAGGGAGGGAGGAGGATTGGATCTGGCATCGGGAGAGGGGTTCCGGTTGAGGATGGATCGATGGATGTGGGATCTTGCCGGAGGGGAAGGAGGGAGGAGCAGAGCACGGCGATCTTGCCGGAGGGGAAGGAGGAAGGAGTAGAGCACGGCGATCTTGCCAGAGGGGAAGGAGGGAGGTGGCGGCGGTGATGTGGGAGACGAGGGGAGAGGGAGCGCTAGGGTTCGTGGGGTGAGAGGGTGAGGGAGTTTTCTTTTTTCTTTTTTTGAGACAAAGAGGGGGAGGGGGTGAGGGAGAAAGGGCTGCCGTCGGATCCGAGAGCATCCGACGGCGTTTGAGCACGATCCGCGTGACATGTCCATGGACCAATCAGAACCCAGTACACGTTATGACCTTTTAAATTGGTCGCAATCGACTAAAAATAAGGTGTTGAACCATATTTTTTCAAAAAAAAGTGTTGAATCATAGAAATAGTTTTATGATATGAGAAATTCAAAAAGAAACATACTCATTGTGTCACCAATGTGACATAGATTTTAGGAAAACTAACAAACTTGGAATTGGAATAAGACAAATATCTTTTAAAAATTGTTATGAGAAATGAGTTTTTAGGGGGGGCAAATAATTGACAAAATGGTTGCACAATTGTTGCAAAATAATTGTTGCAAAATTGGACCAAATTATTTTTCTAAAATACTAGGCCATATTTAATGCATAATTGACAAAATGGTTGGGTGTCAAAAGATTTGATCCACCTCTGGTGAAAAAGACAAATTACCGCTGATTCAGCTGGAAGCGGGTCAAATTTGAACTGTAGCTACCTCGTATTTTGCTCTTCATTTTTTACAAAAATTATTTCTAGGTACATAAGTATCTATTTAATCAGAGAAACACCAAAAAAATTCCAAGATTCAACCACTAGCTAGGAACGGTCATTCCCGCCGTTTTGACCGCATTTTGAAACGGGCATAAAAAATTCAAAAAAAACAAAAAAAATGGGAAACCTTCGCATTGTGTCATTATATGTGACCAAGTTTCCAGGAAAAATAATAAACTTGTAATACGGCAATTATTTTTAAAAAGTGTTCTCAGAAACGAGCTATCGCGTGTGGAGATCATTGGCTTTCAAGCCAAATGATCAATCTTATGGCCACATCCATGGCATAGTTTGTTCAAAGTATCTCATATTGTGCACAAGGGTGCATTTTGGAATGGCAAACAATGTTGCTTAAGGAAGTTTTCATTTTCTTTGGACGAAAAAACCATTTTCCATTTTTTGAGTGCCCGAAAGGAGGTTTTTTTGTGAAGGACCTCCCAAATAATTGTTGCAAAATTGGACCAAATCATTTTTCTAAAATACTAGGCCATATTTAATGCATAATTGACAAAATGGTTGGGTGTCAAAAGATTTGATCCACCTCTGGTGAAAAAGACAAATTCCCGCTGATTCAGCTGGAAGCGGGTCAAATTTGAACTGTAGCTACCTCGTATTTTGCTCTTCATTTTTTACAAAAATTATTTCTAGGTACATAAGTATCTATTTAATCAGAGAAACACCAAAAAAATTCCAAGATTCAACCACTAGCTAGGAACGGTCATTCCCGCCGTTTTGACCGCATTTTGAAACGGGCATAAAAAATTCAAAAAAAAAACAAAAAAATGGGAAACCTTCGCATTCTGTCATTATATGTGACCAAGTTTCCAGGAAAAATAATAAACTTGTAATACGGCAATTATTTTTAAAAAGTGTTCTCAGAAACGAGCTATCACGTGTGGAGATCATTGGCTTTCAAGCCAAATGATCAATCTTATGGCCACATTCATGGCATAGTTTGTTCAAATGGTCTCATATTGTGCACAAGGGTGCATCTTGGAATGGAAAACAATGTTGCCTAAGGAAGTTTTCATTTTCGTTGGACGAAAAAACCATTTTCCATTTTTCGAGAGCCCGAAAGGAGGTTTTTTTTGTGAAGGAACTACCAAATAATTGTTGGAAAATTGGACCAGATCATTTTTATAAAATACTAGGCCATATTTAATGCACAATTGACAAAATGGTTGGGTGTAAATTGTTTTGATCCACCGTTCGTGAAAAAGACAAATTTCCGCCGATTCAGTTGGAAGCGGGGCAAATTTGAACTGCAGCTGCCTCATAGTTTGCTCTTTATTTTTTTTTAAAATCATTTCTAGGTAAATAAGGACCTATTTAATCAGAGAAATACCAAAAAAATTCCAAGATTCAACCACTAGATAGGAACGGTCATTCCCGCCGTTTTGACCGCATTTTGAAACGGGCATAAAAAATTCAAAAAAAAACAAAAAATTGGGAAACCTTCGCATTGTGTCATCATATGTAGCCAAGTTCCTAGGAAAAATAACACACTTGTAATACGGCAATTATTTTAAAAAAGTGTTCTCAGAAACGAGCTATCATGTGTGGAGATCAATGGCTTTCAAGCCAAATGATCAATCTTATGGCCACATTCATGGCATAGTTTGTTCAAATGGTCTCATATTGTGCACAAGGGTGCATCTTGGAATGGAAAACAATGTTGCCTAAGGAAGTTTTCATTTTCGTTGGACGAAAAAACCATTTTCCATTTTTCGAGTGCCCGAAAGGAGGTTTTTTTGTGAAGGAACTACCAAATAATTGTTGGAAAATTGGACCAGATCATTTTTATAAAATACTAGGCCATATTTAATGCACAATTTACAAAATGGTTGGGTGTAAATTGTTTTGATCCACCGTTCGTGAAAAAGACAAATTTCCGCCGATTCAGCTGGAAGCGGGGCAAATTTGAACTGCAGCTGCCTCATAGTTTGCTCTTTATTTTTTTCAAAAATCATTTCTAGGTAAATAAGTATCTATTTAATCAGAAATACATGGTTTGATGGAGAGACATCGAGGTTTGGATGGTGCCGAGGGCCCGAACTCTAGAGCGCGTAAGCTCGCATGCCCGCCGCGTGGTCACCGCGTGACCGTGGCGTTGCCATGTGTTCTGGGTGGCCTAGAAATGTCTAGTGGGTTCGGCACTCCCCATGTAGGTGCTAGGAAGAAAATTACAACATAAGATTCTCACGAGAAGACCGATCGGTGCTCAAACATGAATTAGCAGCCAAGTGTTTGATTAGCGGTACGGGAAATGTACATGCCTAATGGGCGTGAGTTTTGGCTGAGGATGATCAGTTACTAAGAAGACCGTCTTCACAAATTTTCAGCTCAAAAGGAGGAGCCTAGCTGGTACTTGCTTTGCAAACCACCACACTAGACATAAATACAAATGTTGAAGCTCGGCTCAAAATAATGAATGGATTGAGCTGGCATTTGGTGGAGGATGGTTATGTGGGCATAGGAAAGCACTGCAGAAAATGGATACTATTTGGACATGCCAAAGTGGTACTTCCTTCACAATCTGTTACTCTGAACAGAATAGGAAAATGAATATTTTTGAATTATTTTTGAACTAGATAAGGAAGGTTTTTACATATTTGACGAAGATATGACCCAAAGAATTTATGAGATTTTTTTGGGAATTTTGGGAATGACAGAAATATAGGTTGCTTCACAACCTAGGGCAAAAACTGCCACATGGACATGCCACATAGGCAAAACTGATGAGGTGGCGCCTAGTCATAGCAACCCACCACAATTTAGAAGGCTATGACCATCTATATTGGTCGTTAACAACTAGAAATAAGGCAGCGGACTAGCGCTATTTGCTTTATGACCTTTTCATGTGAGGATTTGGAGCCCCCCGAACAGCTTTTGACCAATTGGTCTGAAATGGTCATAAATTTATGACCAATTCTTCGAGGGTCACTGACAGAAGGTCATAAGTTGACATATTTCTTGTAGTGAGGAAAACGAGAAAACTTAATGTCTTTTTTGCTAATTAATAGCATGCATGCAATGAACTAACCACTGCATGTCATGTTTTGTAGTCTCAAGTCATTGAAAACATGCACGACCCACATCTCTTATTGGTTGATATGTCACAAAACAAGAAACAAGGAGGGAGTTAATGTACCGTGCCTAAGTGTTTTTGGATTATTTGGTTTTCGTAAGGTGACTTACACACCTAGACGGAGGGAGTATCTACTAGTAATAGCTAGCCCCCACTACTAGGAATTCTCTATCCTCTCCTTTTGCTACGTCATCAAAATTGATGTAGCCGTTAGATGAAGTAAATCAGTCCATAACAGCCGTCTGATCTAGACGTTGAGAGGCTCCGCACTAAGCCACATGCAAGCATGCAGAAATACTGTGCCACATGCATGTGAGTGGGTTTTTAATCACATCAACATGTCTGCATGCAAGCATGCACCGGTAGCATGCATGTAAGTGAGCTTTTATGTCCCATTAACATGTCAAGAAGAAAAATATAATCCCATTATGCAGTAGGAGTTGGCTGATATTTTTTCCTTACGTGGGATGATCTAAATGATGATGGGAGTTTATTTAGTTTGGCTACCACATTTGTCATGCGGTTATAGAGTCTTTTTTATTCTATGAAATCGATAATTTTGCGCAGAGAGATATACCTCTGTTCCGCGCCAACGCGTGGGGACTCATCTAGTAATATTTAGGAACGGAGGGAGTACTATGTAAAGAGTTAGGTGTCGCACGGTGATAGTGTGAGGTGGGCCATGTAATCACTGAGCCTGCGTGTTTTAACTGCTCTTGCACGCCTCCGCTGTAAGAATGGAGAAAATTGTAATCTAGTAGTAGTATACCTCCTATCGCCGAAAGCGTGGGACATCCAGCAGTCCTACCACCTCAGTAACAAAGACCAATGAGCCGTCAAATCACATAGACCCAGCAGTAAGTTGGACGGACGAAGCAACCATCACTCTTGCACCAGTGAGAGGTCGCGTCCGCTCTGCCCGGGCATGTATGCGGCACTGATTCTTTGGAGCGGCGCTGACCGTTTCGGGCGGGAAGCGCGCGCGGGCGATGGAGGGGCTTTGGGTAGGCCAAGCTGGTCAGGAGCGGGCGTGGCAGCTGTCCGCATGTCCCTACCGGACACGCCCGGAAACGAGAGGATGCACCGACTCTCGCGTCTAAAATCATACACTACACAACATCTCTCTGTAGGAGTAGGTCGATCTATCGCTCTCTCTAAAACACACATGGTATTAAACACACACACGCGCGCGCGCACGCGCGTGCGCGCGCGCACGCACCTTGGTCCCGTTGCACCTTCTAACGTGACTTATTACACCTAGACGGAGGGAGTAGTAAGTATACGAGATACGGTGGCACACTGACTTAAGTCGAATACAAGTGCCCAAAATTTGTGTGCATGTTATAATAAGGATTCACTTAAAATAGTACGTGAGCGAACAGAGGGATCAATTGGACAGTGTTCCCGAGCAGTAGCGATATGTGTGAGGTAAGATACACCGCTGGCGCTTTTAATTTTTCTTATTAATTAGTTTGTTGCACCCTCTGACTGGTGGGACCCAACGTACTACGTGGAGAGAGGTAAGGTGACTAAGGCTGCATTATTTCTGCACCATTGTGGATAGTCTTACCACCAAAGCCACATGACACGATTATGATTGAAATCCCAATGACTCCCCCCCCACACACACACACACAAAAACACGCCATGCTTGTCACACGAATGCAGGAATGTATAAAAGGTTATTTCCCTCTCGTTGAACATAACGGGAGGGTTGTGTAGCTGGTTAGCCTGTTCGCTCATCAAACTTGAGGTCTCGGGTTCGATAACTACACTTGAGCATAATTTGTGCCAGGAGGATTCTTTGATTGGTCAAAATATTTTCTAGGGTTTGCACGCTTCACACTCTCTCTCCAGTATATATATATATACACGCTGGAGCCTCAACGCTTGTAGTTGCTCTCTTCACACTCTCTCGCCCTCTCCCGCTGGAGCCTCAGCGCTTGTAGTTGCTCTCTTCACACTCTCTCGCCCTCTCCAAATCTAAACAAGACTTCGTTGGCCTCTCTCTCCCCTCACTGCTGCTCAAAGAGCCGGCAGGATCCGTCCGCCGGGAAGGGAAGGAGGCTTAATGCTATCACCGTCGGCGAGGGACTACCGGCGCAGCTGTTCACTTTCCACCCAGCGACGACTCAGGAGGGCCTCCGACCCCTTCTTCTTCGCCGTCGTCCCGTCGCCCACCGAACCACACCCCAAGAACCTTAAGGTATAATTTACTTACTCCACATGCTTTGCTCTAGCTGCATGTATACCATGAATCTAGGACATGGTTCAAAGAGGAAAGGAGTGGGGGAAAGTTGTGGGAAAAGTTGTATATAGCATGAATCTAGGACGTGGTTCAAAGAGGAAATGAAGGGGGAAAGTTGTATAGCACTAATCTAGGACGTGGTTCAAAGAGGAAAGGAATGGGGGAAAGTAGTGGGGAAAGTTGTATCGCATAAATCTAGGACGTGGTTCAAAGAGGAAAGGAAGGGGCGAAAGTACTAGTTCAAAAAAGGAAAGGCGGGGACAAGGCTGTAGAGTTTGAGCAGGACTAGATTTGCTGCGCTCACATAGGGAAAGGCGTCTAAAGATAACAAAACTGGGACCAACACAAATACGCTCCTTGGTTGTTTGTTTTTTGTTGCAACAGACTGTGCATGACCACAGTACATCGGTAGATGCACATGGTGCTGGTGCGTCCACTGCCCCGTGCAACTCATTAGTTGTTGTTAATCTAAGGCCATGTTTGGTTAAGAACTCCCTAGTCCCTACCTGCTGGGTTCCAGGGACTAAACATGGACTAGAGGTTATTAAATGACATGCTAAAAGACCATGTTACCCCTAGTAATGAACTAATAGAGACAAGGTGCGATGCGTGCCAGGGGCAACTGTTGGAAGAAGTCCCAAAAAGACTCCCTCGGGGTCTTCTTTCTTTAGTCCCAAATGCCCACTTTTAGTCCCTAAAAGTCCCTCATGTTTGGTTTAGATGGGACTGACACGGAGTTTTTTTAGTCCCTACACCAAAATGTCCCTGTAAACAAACACCCTCTAATAATGTCGCTGGAAAATTGATGCAATGCCACAGTTAAAAGCAAATTACATGTTTAACGAATTTTATTGTTAATATAACCTCTATGTTAACATTGATCAATGCCACCGTTTGAGAAATGCTACTGTCTTGCTTTCTTTCCCATTTAGATAAGGTAGATGCTTCTTTTTGTTGGCTTCTGTGTCATCCACCGTTATTGACCACTAATTGTTTCCTTTGCACCTCTGTGTAAACAGGGTTATCTGCTTCACCTCGTTGCCATTGTGACCTTTTGTTGCACTGCACAAAACACTTTTGTTTTAAGAGTGTTTTGTGCAGTTCAACCAAAATGTCACACCGACAACGTTGCTTGATTGCTTGATCTTAGTGGAACTGCACAAGAGGAGATCTTACTTCCTATTCGTTAAGGCAAATTTGGTTCAGATCTTCTTCTTGTGAGTTGTTTGAATTCCGCCATGAGAGGTCAGTACTAGCCTTCCTTCACATGATTCTGCAGTATGCATTCATATGTTGTGCTACTTGTACGATAATGTTGCTTGATTTTAGTGAACTGCACAAATGGAGACAAGACTTCCAATCTGTATGTGCACCGTAATACCCCATTGAGGTAAGATAAGGATATTTCACAACTGTTGGCCTGTATTATGCCACTTTCATTAGAAAATTAAGTTTAGTACTATACTTGTGCTCCCTAATTGACATGCAAAATCTTACATTGAAGGCGAAGCTTGTTTGTTATTGAACCAAGTGATGAAGGGGAAGAACAAGCGGAAGAAAAACAAAAATCAACTCCCGGTGTTGTAATGAAGCACTGGAACTGTGATGACACAAGTGATGATATAGTTTTGCATCTTAATTTATTGCTATGGCTGGAACGAGCAATTTGTTTTGCCACTGATTTGATGCCACTCTTAATGTAATATGTAATTATCTCTACTTGTGCAAACAGGGATCTTCTTTGAAGATACCATATATTTTAGTGGAACTGCACAAGAAGATGTTGGAAACATTAAACTAATCAAGGAGTATATAGTAAGCATGGCCACCACCGTAGATAGCAACAGATGGTTCCGGAGAATTGCTTCATCTGTATGCTCTACACAATAAGCCTCCTGACAAAGGTTGGTACTCGCCCACTGATTTCATCCATATGATTGAGCTTTGTCATCTCTATTGGTGTTGTGCTACTGTTTAGATACTGTCATGAAAAGTGGTATTGTCCTTGAGAAGTGCTTCATTTGTGTTGTTTTAAATATTTCCTTTCCTTTTTTTGAGCAAATAGTGATGCTAGCATTTAGTAGTCCTCTTGTCTTTGCACAACAGGATCATCTTCCTCTGAAGAAGAATATGGAGTACGTGAAGTGACTAGTTCCGATTATGCCAGGATGAAGAAGCCCTGTCTATCTTATCATCAGAAGGAGCGGTTGAAGGATGGTTACATTACTCCCCACAAGACCAAACTAAGTTCAGCTCAGAAGGACTGAAAAAATCTCCATTTTTTTGTTGTGATTCGCGAGTACAATGTTGTTCTAGGATTCTTTCTGGTGAGTTCCATTTTTATAAAAGTGTGCTCTACATGGACCATGTATGTGCCTGTTGAAATTGTCAATTCATAGTACAGTTTGCTCTATACTAATCACTTTTTTGTATTTGTGCGAACAGGGGTGCTCAGCTTGATTTCAATGGGAACTGCACAAAATGTTCATGAATACATTGAATCATTCATTTCCATCACAAGAAAGGAGGTGCCGATAAGTTCAAGGCGTTGCAACATATAAGGGTGAAATCATACAAGCTACGCGCGAATTTAGTTGATTTTGGTGGAACTGCACAAAAAGAACAGCTGGTTTATTTAGCACGAGGTGCCATGTCAATGTCTGAACTGATGGCAAACCCTGCCCATTCCACAATCGTAGGCATTTGATATTTTGGAATGGGACAACCTTGTCAAATTTTTCTCATTGATTTTAGCAAGACATGCGTTTGATATTTTCGAATGGGATGCCCTTTACTGTCAGTAGCATCGATCAATTTTTTCTTTATTCTATAGTTGTGAAGTAAATATTGCCTCTGACATGTGAGTCTCTGAGATGCATAATCATCGATTGTTTTGAATGTTCTCTATGAATTGACAGGCTTGTGTGTTTGATTGCAATGTACAGAAACGCTAAAAAGCTGCTCAAACTCTTTGTACTCCTTCTGTTCCTTTTTACTTCGCACATTGTGAAAGTGCATACTTTTTTGTATAAGATTGGTCAAAGTAGAGATACTTTGACTCCAGACAAAACTTGTATGCAGATTAGAAAGGACCGGAGGGAGTACATGTGAAACTACTGCAAACGAGGTGATCACCCTGGGAATAATGCTAGTACATATTGTTTTGCATGTTCATCCAATGCCAGTGATATAGGAATTCGAACTAATCGAAATAAATCCATTCATACACGGCTGAATTTCATATAAACATGCCAGATTTCAATACATTTCATACATTCTTCAACTAAAAAGGGGTGCGCTGGAGGTATAATTAATTAACTGAAGCTACCCACATGTGTCCCGCTGAGCCGAACAGAAGCTTCAGTGACTTAACTGGAGGTGCAGTTGCGTAACTGACATGTGGCCTATTGGGCCCACGTGTCAGTCAGCCAACTGCACCAGCAGTTAAGTAGAAGCAGCGTTATTCTCCAGCAGAACTCCCCGACTCCACGTCGCCGCCAAGAAGCTAACCGGCCGTCAATGGTCAACCCGCCTAGCTTGGCTTCAACAGGAGGGTAGCAGCGGTGGCCTTACTTGGACGCGAGCAACGGCGACCTACCGTGTTCTACTCTTCCTTCTTTTCTATGTGGCGCGGCCTTATTGGCAGCGGGGCGGGGCCTCGGCGGAGCCGGCGATGTCCTCTGTCTCATTGCCATCGGGCGGCGCCTCAGCGGAGCGGTGGAAATCCTCCCCCACGTTGCCGGCAGGGTGGGGCCTTGGCTGAGCCGGCGATGTCCTCTGCCACGTTGTTGGCGGGGCGGGGCCTCGGCAGAGCCGGCGATGTCCTCTGCCTCGTTGTTGGCACCGCGGGGCCTCGGCGGAGCAGGGCCTCGTCGACGCCAGCGGAGCAGGGACCCGTCGGAGCCGGCATTGTCCTCTGCCTCGTTGCTGGTGCCGCGGGGCCACATCGACGCCAGCGGAGCGGGGACTCGTCGGAGCCGGCATTGTCCTCTGCCTCGTCCTCGGTCTCGCCAAACAGCGCATCGCCCGCTTCATCGCCCTCTTTGCTAGCCTCTTTGTAGGCGGCCGCAGCCTCCGCCACCCGCATGCGGTACCGCCAGCACTCGTGGCGGCCCTTGCGGGCGGAGCAGTACGAGTTGAGCAGAGCCTCCTGCTCCGCCCGCTCCATGGCGATCTGCTCCTCCGCCTGCAGGTGCTCCTGGAGGAGATGGTGGTTGTAGGCGGCGTCGGCCTGCACCTCCCGGAACTGCTCCTGACGCATCTGCCTCACACTGTCCATATATTGGGCACGGGCCTCGCCGATGGTCATGGTGCATTGCACCGGCGAGGATGGCGCGGAGGAGGGCGTTGGTGTAGGATCATCGACTACCATGTTCTCCATTGGGACGTCGTCGTCCTCCGGCTGCCTGCCGGCCAGCCGGTCGGCAGCAATGGTTGCCATCTCCTTGTGGTCCATTGTCCGTCCGTCCCGAAGAGCACTAGAGTGCGAGGAAGCCATGGAGGGCAGTAGTGGTGTGGACAGGAGAAAGGGAACGGATGCGGATGACTACGGCTATGGCTGGCGCAGCAGTTTATATAGCAATGGTGGGCGGGCAGAGGGATGGACGTGTGGCGCCGGAGTAGCCACCTCGGCAACCGCGTATCATTAATGTGGGCGGCAGATGGACGGACGGACGGCACTTGTGTCGTTTGAAGGCGGAGCAATCGCCTGCACCGGGAAGCGGGGTGGGCGGCGCTGACTGTTTCGGGCGGAAAGCGCGCGCGGGCGAGGAGATGACTTTCTTGGAGAGGATGACAATGGGGACCCACCAGGTCCATAGCCTCACGTACGCAAGTGCCTCCTTATTATATATATATATATATATATATATATATATATATATATATATATATATATATATATATATATATATATTTGTATATGTATAAAACTATACTCCCTCCGTCTAGGTGAATAAGTCGTATTAGAAGGTGCATCACGACCTAGGTGCAAGCAGATTGGTGGAAAAGAAGAATATTTCTCTCTTCTAAACACAACATTTAATCACAGTAGTTAAGAGGATGCCTTATTAGCGACCCATGCAGGCCATCATAACTCATAGCATGCAAAGCGCTTTTGTTTCTTGCCTAATAACCGCATGGACGTGCTGCATGCATTGGTCCTTGCCCGAGCAAAAAAAGCGACAAAAGGGGTTTCCATGGGAGACAACGAGGCAGAGGTGGAAGCGCTCGCTGGAGTAATTTATTTTGCCCCCCCCCCTGGTTTCCTGACATCACGGTCCCACACCATTGTCAACCTATGTAATAGTCAATAAACGAGAGAATTGCACAAGAAGCGGCCGACAGCTGGGACCAAGCAGCTCGAGCAGTATTTGTGTTTTTGAGGTGTGAGCACTGCAGAGTTTTTGGATGTTTAGCCCAGATATTAATTTTTGTCCTCTGAACAACAACGAAAACATCGCTGCAGGTATTAACTGGGCGGGCTGTGGCCCGTCTAGCCCAGGCCAGATATCCAACCCAGATATTAATTTTTTTCAAGCTGAAAATGGCTAGCCCAGCTATACTTTTTTTAGGAATACCAAGGCAAGGTCAAGTTGTTATTCTCCGCCGCGCTGGGCTGCAAATCTTTCCTAGGAGGGGTGCATTAGGCTTAACAAGAAAATGGGCTTTAAGAAATAATAAATGGGATGTAATTATAAAAACTTGGCAGTAACTATAAAAAATGCACCAAACACGTGATTACTTTATAAAATATTATTTTTGGAAATTGAAAATTTTAATTTCATTAATTGTTGCGAGCGCAATGTTTAATTGGATTTTTATGTAATATAAATTTATATTGAAATTGTATTTAATATGACTAGAAATTTTGGGATAGAAATATTTCGGATCCCATCAAAATGTGGGAAATTTTATTGAATTATGTTTTGAACGGTTGGTTGAAATGGGCTGTACTTTTAATAAACTGTAAATGGGCTGTAGTAAATTCCATTAGAATTCAAAAATGGGCTACACATTCTTACAAATCCCAAATGGGCTATAAGTTCTCTGCCACACACTTCTGGCCTTACTAAGTTGACGCGTCCCCTAAAAAATAGAGTTGACGCGTATGCAAGGCTTTGTCAACTTATAGTCAACACACGGTTCTAGCAGCAGTGGCCGTTGGATGTCCATCCAACGGATGTTGTGCTTCTTCTTCAATCTCGGATATTCTAGCTTCACCCGCCCAAAAAATGATTCCTCCCCCTGACATCTGGGGCGCACCATTTCGGAAGCTGACCTGTGGGCCTACTAAGTTGACATACCAAGGGCTTTGTCAACTTAGTCAATAAAAACGATTCTAGCTGCAGTGACCGTACGATGTCCATCCAACGGTCGTAGTGCTTCTTCAACCTCTGGTCTTCTTGCTCCAGCCGCCCAAAGCAGCGCCGGTCGTGGCGCCTGCTCCTGCCTCCCGTGGCCGGCTGTGCTGCCGCGGAGGCCTCAGCGCCCCTACTATTCCCACCACTGGCCAAGCCCTGCGGCGACGGCACCCTCACGCCGCAGACGAACGAGTGAACCCTCATACTCCTCTCCGCGTGGGCATCCACTTCCACATCTTCACCGGCTCCACGTCGTCCCCTTCCTAGGCCTCGCCGTCGTCCACCGCCATGGTGCTCTCGCGGCGGCGTGGTCAACATTGTCAAGGAACGACTTCCATCGGACATGGACTGTACGTGGAGAGGCTGACGGCTGGGTCCATGGCGGCAGCAAGGAAGTGCCTCCTTATTATGTGGAAAATAATGATTCCTCCACCTGACAGCAGGGACCCATCGGACGGTCCACCGTATTTCGCGAAAAAATGTTTTCCCCCTGACTGCTGGGACCCACCAGCTACACCTTCGCACGCAAGGAAGTGTGTCTGGGCAAAAAAAATGATTCGCCCCCTTGACTGCTGGGACCCACTAGCTACATCTTCGCACGCAAGGAAGTGCGTCCGGGCAAAAAAAACCAAAACGATTCGCCCCCCTGACTACTGGGACCCACCAGCTACATCTTCGCAGGCAAGGAAGTGCCTGACAGTCAGGACCCACCTGGTCGAAGCGTACGTAGCGTTGTCATTTTGGTCGCGAACGTGTATGTACATATATACTGGTCGATGTAGAGGCACGCACGTGTCGTAGTAGAGGCACGCACGTAGCATGTACACGTACGTACAGCGGCCAGGGTGCAAGAAAGAAAGTACGACCACGTATGTGTACATACGGGCGGGGTCTCGAACGCCTACTCGCGCATACGTACGGCTAGGGCTCGTGTACATGGTTGGGTCGGAACGGAGAAACAGTGTCGTCGTCGTGTTCATGGGGAGGCAACGGAATGCGTCGTGTTCATGGGGAGGCAACAGAATGCGTCGTGTTCATCGGGAGGCAGCGGAACGCGTGGGAGCCAACCGGCTGGGTCGTAATGGAATGTGTGGTCGTGTTCATCAGGAGGGCTTGGACAGAACAGGCGATGGAAACGTGGCCTGGCGTACCGCACAACAGAGGAAACGGACCTCCTACGTTCGGAACGGGGTCCTGTTGATCGGGAGGAGTCTGGCGTAACGCAAAACGGAGGAAACGGACCTCCTACGGTCGAAACGGGGGTCCTGTTCATCGGGATGGGTTTGGCGTACCACAAAACGGAGGAAACGGACTTGTGTTGGAGCGCTGCGGTCGAAACGGGGGTCCTGTTCATCGGGAGGGGAGTGGTGTACCGCAAAACGGGACTCCACGGGATACTATTCATCTCCACCGTCGACCCCCTGCAGCCTCCACGAGCTACTGTTCATCCACCGTCGACCTCCTCCAGCCTCCACCTGCGACTGTTCCTCCACGGGCTCTTGTTCATCCAGCCTCCATCGCGCGCTACTCCACCGGCTACTGTTCAACCAGCCCTCTCCATTGGCTCCTGTTCAACCACCCCTCCACGGGCTACTTTTCACCCTGCCCTCCACCTTCTACTGTTCATCCTGCCCTCCACGGGGTGGTCCTGTTAATCCAGCCCTCCACGGGGTCCTGTTCATCCAGCCCCAACCGTCTAGATAGACCGGGGTCCTGTTCATCCAGAGGCAACACCACGGGGTCCTGTTCATCCACCCCCACTGGGAATTGTTCATCGAACCCCCCCCCCCCCCCCCGCAACGCTCACTGTTCATCCAAAGGCAGCATCGATCGGCTTCAGTTAGCAGCAATAGCGAAGGAATCGCTCGATCGGGTTAAGTTAACAGCCATCGATCGATCACTCGGGTTCAGTAACGCGTAGCCTGTAGTGCAATTGCTCTGGTTCAGTTAGAGCCCAACGCCTCGCTCGGGTTCAGTTAGAGGCAACGCCTCGCACACACGCGCGTACGTGTACGAGAGAAGCGTGCATCGCTCGGCTCCCGACCTCCCACCGTAACCGGGAACTCCTCGAAATTTTCCTCGCCCTCACTTCTACCATGGTTTTTTCCATCATGGACGGCCCAAAGAATGTCATGCACAGCTGCATCTCCGGCCCGCCCAGGACGTAAAGCCCATTTTCTGTCATGATTTTTTGTCATAGAAGTAGGAGCCCACCACATCTATGATGATATCGGGTTTTGTCACAATTATCGTAATAGAAGTGTCATATGTATGACAGAAAAAATTTCCGTTCGGCCCAAAATGTCACGGATGTGTCTTTTTTTTGTAGTGCCACTCGACAGTGTCGGCTCCTGATCCAGCAGTTCCGAGAGAAACAGCCCAAAGAGAAGGAAAAGGAGTCGGACAAGGTTGAGAACAAGGAGGAAAGTGATGATGGTTACCCTCATGTCAATTCCACTCTGATGATTTTTGCTGATGTTGAGAGTAAAAGTCGACTGAAAGTCATCAACAGAGAAGTAAACATGGTCGCTCCGGCGACGCCCAGTTATTTGAAATGGTCTCAGACTGCCATTACGTTCGACCGGTCTGATCACCCAACGCACATAGCCACCCCTGGGAGGCAAGCATTGGTGGTCGACCCAGTTGTCGAAGGCACTCGGCTGACTAAAGTACTGATGGATGGTGGCAGTGGCCTGAATATTCTGTATGCAGAGACGTTGAAAGGGATGGGCATTCCGATGTCCAGACTCAGTGAAAGCAATATGAGTTTCCATGGAGTCATTCCAGGCAAGAAGGCTGAGTCACTCGGCCAGACTGCTCTTGATGTGGTTTTCAGTGATTCCAAGAATTACCGCAAAGAAAAGTTGACATTTGAAGTTGTGGATTTCCATAGTGCTTATCACGCTATTCTGGGCAGGCGAGCTTATGCAGTTCTATGGCTTGGCCATGCTATGTGTACCTCAAATTGATGATGCCTGGTCCTAAAGGTGTGAGATCACAATCACTGGCAATCAAAAGAAGGCAGAAGAGTGCTTCCAGAAGGGCTCGAAGATCGCCGATGCATAGATGGCAGTAGTAGAATTGCAGGAGTATCAGAAAAATGCAGATCCGAGTGATTTGTTGCGAGCTAAGAAGCCTGCCACAGATTCAGCATTTCAGTCGTCCGGTGAAACGAAACCGATTCATATTCACCCGACCGACCCCAATGCTGCTCCGACTCACATTTCAACAACACTCGACTCCAAATAGGAAGAAGCGCTCACCCAGTTCCTCCGTGAGAACTGGGACATATTTGCATGGAAACCCTCTGACATGCCAGGTGCTCCCAGGGGACTAACTGAGCATCGTTTACGAGTCGACCCAAAAGTGAAACCGGTCAAAGAGCATCTTCGACGGTCCGTCGTACAGAAGAGAAAGGCGATCGGTGAAGAAGTGGCTCGGCTTCTGGCAGCTGAGTTTATTCGAGAGATTTACCACTCCAAGTGGTGAGCTAATGTTGTCATGGTCCCTAAGAAGGACGACTCACTTCGCATGTGCATTGACTTCAAGCATATCAATCGGGCATGCCCGAAGGATCACTTTCCTCTCCCTCGCATTGATCAAATAGTCGACTCGACTGCAGGGTGCGAGCGTTTGTCCTTTTTGGACGCTTATTCCGGGTATCACCAGATCCGTCTGTATGTTTCTAAAGTTTTGACTCCATCAAAGCAAAGATATCCACATTATCAGAAGCTTGTTTATGGGATTTATATGACCACGAAGAAGGTTGCACATTACTTCTCTGACCACTCAACTATAGTCATCAGCGACGCTCCATTGTCAGAGATTCTGCACAACAGAGACGCAACTGGTCAACTGGCAAAGTGGGCGATTGAACTCCTTCCTTAGATATCAAGTTTGAGGCAAAGAAAGCTATCAAGTCCCAAGCAATAGCAGATTTCCTCGCCGAGTGGATCGAACAGCAACTGCCGACTCAAGTTCACTCGGAGCACTTGACCATGTTCTTTGATGGTTCCAAGATGTTGAATGGTTCTGGTGCTGGGGTGGTACTGGTATCCCCCCGAGGAGACAAACTCAGATATGTTCTCCAGATTCACTTTGATTCCTCCAATAACAAAGTAGAATATGAAGCACTCTTATATGGGTTACGTATGGCCATTTCACTCAGCGTCCGTCGCCTCATGGTCTACAACGACTCAAATTTGGTGGTCAATCAGGTGATGAAAGAATGGGACATTAGAAGCCCAGCTATGACTGGTTACTGCAATGCGGTGAGGAAGTTAGAAAAGAAGTTTGAGGGGTTAGAGCTCCATCATATTCCCCGACTGAAAAATCAAGCAGCCGATGATTTGGCAAAGATAGGTTCCAAGAGGGAAGCCATTCCCAGCAACGTGTTTTTGGAGCACATTCATACACCTTCAGTTCAGGAAGATCCTTTCACTGAAGATCCCCCGCAGCCTAAGAGCCCCCGCATACCGAGCCGGATTTTATTGGCCACGAGCAAATAAAATGGCAAAAGATATAGTTGACAGGTGTGAAGGCTGCCAATTTTACTCTGATATGTCTCATAAGCCAGCATCAGCCGTGAAGACCATTCCTCTCGTCTGGCCCTTTGCTGTTTGGGGATTGGATATGGTTGGACCACTAAGAACTGGTAGGAGTGGCTTCACTCATGTGCTTGTAGCACTCGACAAGTTTACCAAATGGATTGAAGCTAAACCTATCAAGAATCTTGAAGCCAGCACTGCTGTCAGTTTCATCAGAGAGTTGACATTCAGATATGGGGTCTCGCACAGCATCATCACTAACAATGGGTCGAACTTCGACTCTGATGAGTTCAGAGCCTTTTGCGCTTCTCAAGGCACACGAGTCGACTATGCTTCAGTCATTCACCACCAGTCGAATTGACAAGCGGAAAGAGCAAATGGCTTAATTCTCAAAGGATTGAAACCCCGACTGATGCGTGATCTCAAGCACGCAGCAGGCGCCTGGGTCGATGAACTTCCATCAGTTCTTTGGGGATTGAGGACGACTCCCAATTGGTCGACTGGTCGAACTCCCTTCTTCTTGGTTTATGGAGCCGAAGTCGTTCTGCCGAGTGACCTGCTCCACAATGCACCCCAAATCGGGCTCTTCTCTGAAGAAGAAGCAGAGCAGGCCCGGCAGGATGCAGTCGACCTCTTAGAGGAAGAAACAGAGATGGCCTTGATCCGGTCGACCATTTATCAGCAAGACTTGCGTCGATTCCACGCCCGAAACGTGAGGAGTCGAGCCTTTCAAGAGGGAGACTTGGTTCTTCGAGTGGATCAATAGAAGCCACACAAGCTCGCCCCTGCTTGGGAAGGCCCCTTCATTATCACCAGAGTTCTCCACAATGGAGCATACCATCTTTACAATGTCGAACATCAGAAAGACAAGCCACGAGCTTGGAACGAGGAGCTGCTCCGCCCCTTTAATACTTAAGTACTCACTCGGAATACTTATCAAAACAAGAGCTTTATAATCTTCCTAAACGATTGTTGTTGCTTTTGTTTGCGTTTGAAATCCCCCAGTAGGTGACTTAGCTGCGAATCCGTTTCACCTAAGTTTGAAAATTCCTATCGAGTGGTGAGCAAGCCTCTCACTCGGGGGCTTAGCTGCGAATCCGTTTCGCCTAAGTTTGAAAATTCTTACCGAGTGGTTAGCCAGCCTTCCACTCAGGGGCTTAGCTACAGTCCAGTACTCGCCTAAGTTTGAAAAATCCTACCGAGTGGTGAGCCAGCCTTCCACTCGGGGGCTTAGCTGCAGTCCAGTACTCGCCTAAGTTTGAAAAATCCTACTGAGTGGAGAGCAACCCTCCCACTCGGGAGCTTAGCTGCAGTCCAGTACTCGTCTAAGTTTGAAAAATCCTACCGAGTGGAGAGAAACCCTCCTACTCGGGGGCTTAGCTGCAGTCCAGTACTCGTCTAAGTTTGAAAAATCCTACCGAGTGTAGAGAAACCCTCCCACTCGGGGGCTTAGCTGCAGTTCAGTACTCGCCTAAGTTTGAAAAATCCCACCGAGTGGTGAGCCAGCCTTCCACTCGAGGGCTTAGCTGCAGTCCAGTACTCGCCTAAGTTTGAAAAATTCTACCGAGTGGTGAGCCAGCCTTCCACTCGGGGGCTTAGCTGCAGTCCAGTACTCGCCTAAGTTTGAAAAATCCTACCGAGTGGAGAGCAACCCTCCCACTCGGGGGCTTAGCTGCAGTCCAGTACTCGCCTAAGTTTGAAAAATCCTACCGAGTGGAGAGCCATCCTTCCACTCGGGGGCTTAGCTGCAGTCCAGTACTCGCCTAAGTTTGAAAAATCCTACCGAGTGGAGAGCAACCCTCCCACTCGGGGGCTTAGCTGCAGTCCAGTACTCTCCTAAGTTTGAAAAATCCTATCGAGTGGAGAGCAACCCTCCCACTCGGGGGCTTAGCTGCAGTCCAGTACTCGCCTAAGTTTGAAAAATCCTACCGAGTGGAGAGCAACCCTCCCACTAGGGGGCTTAGCTGCAGTCCAGTACTCGCCTAAGTTTAAAAAATCCTACCGAGTGGAGAGCAACCCTCCCACTCTGGGGCTTAGCTGCAGTCCAGTACTCGCCTAAGTTAGAAAAATCCTACCGAGTGGGGAGCAACCCTCCCACTCGGGGGCTTAGATGCAGTCCGGTACTCGCCTAAGTTTGAAGCACGTCCCTATACGCAAGGATGACGAGGAGCAGGTCGACTGCAATGCGTGTTCCATCCCTATCCACAAGGACGATGAAGTGCAGGTTGACTGGGGTCTCCACCTTAGAGCTGCATCTCAAACATAAAGATCATTCCGAGTGAAGAACAAATTCCACTCGAAGGCAAAAGCAAGCACATTCGGAAATAAACCAAGTTTGGATAAATCCTAAAAGTTCCGGATGGCGGATCAAAAGTATTCGAGCGTCAAGCCCGAAGAAGTTTAACAGTTACACAATCACTCGGCATTCCGAGGCAAATAAAGGTGGAGCATAATGTTTTTTGGTCACGCATCAGGAGAAGGATTGGCTGGGTCACAGAAACTGTCAAGGTCTATGTTGTCTGCAATACGAGTGGCGGCATCAAGGAAAGTGTCCATGAAGGACTGGAAAGTGTGTCTCTTCGTGTTAGCAACCTTGAGTTCCGCCAGCTTGTCTTCTTTGACATCTTTGCGGTGCACTCGGACCAAGGACAACGCGACATCAGCGCCACAGCGAGCGGATGACTTATTCCATTCTTGCACTCGCTCGGGGATTTGATTCAGTCGAGCCATCAGAGACTCAAGATCTTGAGACAGTTCCACCTGAGTCCAGAGTTTAGCATCAACCCAAGTCATCGCAGCTTTCAAGCGAGCAAGATAAGCAACCGCGTTGGCCATACGAGATTCCAACCGCAACACATTCATCACAACATCATCCTTGACTGGACAGTTTATGGGATCAAGACCCGTCTCGACCCGACCAGTTTCTACTTCAAAGTCTTGGCAAAACTCTGCACAGTCGAGTAAATGGTGAGTCGACGGTATAATTAGACTTGACAATCGACAGAAATAAAATGGATTAATCAGTACCTTCATGTTTTAAGACCAGATTTGCAGCAAGTTGGCCCAGATAAGACTTCAGCTCGCCATTCTTCGCCCTGAGACTCCCAAGCTCGTCAGTCAGTTTGTCCTTGTCCTTCTTTAGTCGCTCGACCTCCCGATTGGCGTCAGAAACATCAGTTTTCAGCTTGGATTTCTCTTCGTCTAACTTGCCGACTGAAGCGAGCTTCTTGTCAGCAAGCGCTGTTTTCTCTCGCGCTTCCCTCTGTGCTGCAGCAAAATCCAGATCCTTCTTCTCCAACGCCTGCTTCATTTTCTCTAAAGAAATAACATTCTTCAGACGGGCTTGGAGTTGGCGGTTTTCACTACATACATCTGCTCGAGTGGAGTCACTCGGTTCAAAAAATGGAAAGGAAGAGTGCCAGCAGTGTAATATACAGTTGGCGATTGGTTACCTCCCATGGCAGCTACTTCATCACGAGCGGTCTTGAGATTCTTCTTGGCCAATTCCAGATCAAGGTTGAGGCTGATTTGCTGTTTGTTCATTGTAGAAAGCTGAGCCCCAAGATCACAAGATTTCTGCAGTCAAAACCATATCAGTCGACTGAGATAAAAAGGCATCACAATGATAGCTACTCTAAGACTACCACCGAATCAAACATTCAACGGCAGTCTCGAGGACTACACCCAGTAGGTGCACTTAGCGTGCCCCAACTGATTTTGTAAAAAAAAGAGAGAGGTTCAGATTCTCAGACCACAGTCGACTGCCCGCAGCCAACTATGGTCTCGGGGACTACACCCAGTGGGTGCACTCAGCGTGCCCCCACTGGTTTTGGTTCCACTCAGCATGGTCTGCCCAGCTCGAGTTGCAAAAAATATAAAGTTCTTATTCTCAGACCATAGTTGACTGCCCGCAGTCAACTATGGTCTCGGGGACTACACCCAGTGGGTGCACTCAGCGTGCCCCCACTAGCACAAAGATTCAGCTCGAATCGACACAAAGAGACATACAATTTCAAAACGGCCACACTCCAGCGAGTGAGCAGACAAGGAATATGGTCGATCGGAAATCAACTAACCTGGACATTGGCTTGCAGAGCAGCTCCGGCGTTGAAGTCTATCTGACTAGCCTCATGCACCACCTTCATTTGTCCCATCACAAGATTCAACTGAAGAAGAGCTTCCTTGGCAGCAGCCGGTGGATCGTCCGGAGTTTGATATGCAGTGAAAAGTGATGAAGGCAGAGCAATCGAAGCAGTCGCCTGAAGCATGGAGTTGTACTGGCGCAGCAGAAGTCTGAGCAGCCAACCCTGATTGGCAATCAGTCGACAGCGAGATAGCGAAGGTGACGTTGGTTCGAGCTGGGTCTGTCGATCACTCGACTGCCGCCCCAGGCGTCACAGCCGACCGAAGAACCTGGACTTCAGGCGCCTTCCCGCTCAGTTCCTTGTCCTCCCTCTTCCTCCCGCTCAGCGGTACTTCTTCTTCATCATTCGGGAGCACAACAATGTCTCGTGGAACTGCAATAAACAGAGAAAGTCATAGGGATAACTGACAAACCATCCAATCGACCAAATAAATTCGAATCGGGCAGACTTACTAGCTTTGGAGGTAGCGGCATCGTCGGTTTCCTTGTCGTTTGGAGTCTTGTCAATGTCCATATCAGTCGCCGCTGAGGTCGGGCTATAAAGATTCATCATCCACTCGGTCAGAACAAGAAAACTAGTCGGAACAAGAAAATACGAGAAGAACATTTACCCAGAGGCAACAGGGACGTCCATCTTGATTCTAGGCAAGGTCTTCCGAGCCTTTGAAGGATTAATTTTGGGCTGCTTGGAGACATTCGAAGCCACAGCTTTGCCGCGCTTGCTCGTGGGATCATGGCGCTGCTTTGATCGACGTTCAAAACGAGGCGGTGAGTCGGCTACCTCCTCATCATCCGACTCGTCGCTCTCGTCTTCATCATCATCAGCTGGGGACTCCCACTCGCCGCTCTCCTTGGCACTGTCCTCGCCCTCTTGGTCTTTCTCCAGAGCTTTTTCACCATTGGGCATTGAATACATCTCCGTGTAGATCTGCAAAACAAGAGACCAAACATAAGTCAGTCGGATCAACAAACAGTCGTAAAATATGTTCAAAAATTCAGTTGTGGTAACCAGACCTTGTCTGGCAGGTTGTTGTCGCTGAAAGGGTCGACTCTCCTGGCGCCCTTGGGGTTGTCCTTGTTCCCGGTGATACCCCTCAACCACTCGGCCACTGTTTTGGCCACCACCTCCTCCGGATGAATCTGAGCAGTGTCACCAGCCCCGGAGTACATCCACATGGAGTGATCACGAGCTTGGAGAGGTTGGATCCGCTGATTGAGGAACACCTCGAGCAGGTCCATCCCAGTGACATCTTGGTTGATCAGTTGGACTACTCTCTCGACCAACATGCCCGTCTCCGCCTTTTCCGCAGCAGTCACTTTCAATGAACATGGAGTTTGGACATATCAAAAGAGAAGGGGGAAGCCCAGTCGACTGGCCTGGGGTTGCGATATCCTGGCAGTAGAACCAGGTCGACTGCCAGTCCCTGACCGACTCCGAAAGAGTCATCAAAGGGAAGGAACTCCTCTTCCTCTTCTGAATACCCAGGCCCCCACACATTTGGATAACGTGGGTTTTCTCATCGTTCGAGTTTGCTTTCTTCACAGTTTGGGAGCGGATGGTAAAGATGTGCTTGAAAAGACCCCAGTGCGGTTGACACCCCAGGAAATTCTCGCACATAGATACGAATGCGGCAAGAATGTGATGGTATTGGGAGTAAAATGGTGAAGTTGGGCCCCAAAGAAATTCAGGAAGCCTCGGAAGAAGGGATGCGATGGAAGCGAGAAGCCACGGTCGACATGAGTGGCGAGCAGAACACACTCACCCGGTCGCGGCTGCTACTCCGATCCCCCCTCCCCCTGCAGACGCGCAGACTTGTAGACGATCAGCCCTAACTCAGCCATATCGTCCAAGTCCTCCTGCCGAAGCTAAGATCGGATCCAATCTCCTTGGATCCAACCCGACGGCAGCCCCGAGCGCGGTGAAGACCCCCGATTCGTCTTCGTGCCCTTCGCCGCACCCGTCGCCTTCTTCGCACGCTCTAACACCGCCGTTTTATCCTTCCCCATGGTGGCGGAGCGACGGCGTCGAGAATGGGGAGGTTGGACGAAGTGGAGATGCGAGGGGAGGAAGAAGGGAAATGGACGCGCAGAGTGCAGGCGCCTCGGCCTCGCCGCTTATAAAGGCCTACTTCCGAGTGGCTGACGCATGGGCCCGAGCGATCCTGTCAAATCCCCTAACAGTCGCACACGGGATACGTGGCGAAAAGGGTGGCGCGGAAATCGGAACATCCTATTTATCTACTCCACTTACCGTGGAGTGCTCCGCCTGGCGCGCTTCCACCAAAATTTTGAATCCCGCGAATCCCGGGATCCTTTACAACCGACCACGCCAAAGATTTCGTGTCAGAGATATCGCTCGGCGGATGACATCGTATAAACCAGTCGGCAATCTCTGAATCGACCAAGGCGACTGAAACGAAGCTGAAGTTCTAACAACTGGTCTCCACTCGTTGATAAAGACAAGTCAAAGCAAGAGTAAAAGCAAGGTCAACTTCATCCTTCTTTTTCACTCAACCTTGATCCATTCGGGGGCTAATGATGGGGACACAAACCTGGGGTAGGGTAATAGGCCTTACCTATACGTCCTACCTAAGGTCCTTCTCCTAAGAGCAAAGGAATTCAAGAATCAGAAGAAGGGATCCAGCAAAGATGTCGAGTGAAGTCCACTCGACCTACCATTCACTCGACATCCCCCTTTATCCAGGTCACTCGACCATCAAACCACTCGACGCATAAGAAGACCTAAAGCCGCTCTACGCAGCAACGGTCAGGCATTTACTCATATATTTAATGATCATTTGTAGCACTTCATTGCAGGCGTTACCTGTAATGCCACCTCTTTATGTACATTGAATCCTATGTAACAGAGGGGAGCTGGGGTCCTAGCGCACTCTATATAAGCCACCCCCCTCCTCTGGGACAAGGGTTCGCACCCTCTGTAACTCACACGCTTATAATCCAGTCGACCGCCTCCGGGCTCCGAGACGTAGGGCTGTTACTTCCTCCGAGAAGGGCCTGAACTCGTAAAACCTGCGTGTACAACTCCTCCATAGCTAGGATCTTTCCTCTACATTCTACCCCCCCCCCCATTCTATTGTCAGACTTAGAACCACGACAGCTGGCCAAGCCACACATCACGTCCCTTAGGAAGCGAAACAACAAATCTTGCTAATCTATGAGCTTCTACATTAACTACCCGACTTTCAAAAATGAAATTACACGAAAAAGGTGCAGCTCTAGTCTCGATCTCAGCAACAATAGCTCCATATGGACCCTGGTTCCCATTGGCAATATCCTCGATAACTTGCCTACAATCAGAGGAGACAATAAATCGCTGTAGACCAAGATCTCGAGCCAGGGCGATTGCTTCCCTACATGCGATGGCTTCTAGTGTTGCTGGGTCCCAAACGCCAGCGATTACCAGATCTAAGCTGCCTAGGAAGGCTCCTTGGGTGTTTTGACAGATTGCTACTGCCGACTGATAAGTCTCCAACGTATATATAATTTTTGATTGCTCCATGCTATATTATCTACTGTTTTAGGCAATATTGGGCTTTATTATCCACTTTTATATTATTTTTGGGACTAACCTATTAACCGGAGGCCCAGCCCAGATTTGCTGTTTTATGCCTATTTCAGTGTTTCGAAGAAAAGGAATATCAGACGGAGTCGAAACGGAACGAAATCAACTGGAGAAGTTATTTTTGGAAGGAAAGCCACCAGATAGACTTGGACTCTACGTCAGACAATACGGGAGCTGGCCACGAGGGTGGGGGGCGCGCCCACCCCCCTAGGGCATGCCTCCCTGCCTCGTGGGGCCCCCGAACCTCCACCGACATACCCCTTGCACCCATATATACCTATGTATCGTAAAACTTCCAGAATAGAGGATAGATCGGGAGTTCCACCGCCGCAAGCCTCTGTAGCCACCAAAAGTCAATCGGGACCCTGTTTCGGCACCCTGCCGGAGGGGGGAACCCTCACTGGTGGCCATCTTCATCATCCCGGTGCTCTCCATGACGAGGAGGGAGTAGTTCCCTCGGGGCTGAGGGTATGTACCAGTAGCTATGTGTTTGATCTCTCTCTCTCTCTCTCGTGTTCTTGATTTGGCACGATCTTGATGTATCGCGAGCTTTGCTATTATAGTTGGATCTTATGTTTCTTCTCCCCCTCTTCTCTCTTGTAATGGATTGAGTTTTCCCTTTGAAGTAATCTTATCGGATTGAGTCTTTAAAGATTTGAGAACACTTGATGTATGTCTTGCCGTGCTTATCTGTGGTGACAGTGGGATATCACGTGCCACTTGTTGTATGTTTTGGTGATCAACTTGCGGGTTCCGCCCATGAACCTATGCATAGGGGTTGGCACACGTTTTCGTCGTGATTCTCCGGTAGAAACTTTGGGCACTCTTTGAAGTACTTTGTGTTGGTTTGAGTAGATGAATTGAGATTGTGTGATGCATATCATATAATCATACCCACGGATACTTGAGGTGACATTGAAGTATCTAGGTGACATTAGGTTTTTGGTTGATTTGTGTCTTAAGGTGTTATTCTAGTACGAACTCTAGGGCTGTTGTGACACTTATAGGAATAGCCCAACGGATTGATTGGAAAGAATAACTTTGAGGTGGTTTCGTATCCTACCATAATCTCTTCGTTTGTTCTCCGCTATTGGTGTCTTTGGAGTGACTCTTCGTTGCATGTTGAGGGTTAGTTATATGATCCAATTATGTTATTATTGTTGAGAGAACTTGCACTAGTGAAAGTATGAACCCTAGGCCTTGTTTACTATCATTGCAATACCGTTTACACTCACATTTACCACTTGTTACCTTGCTGTTTTTATATTTTCAGTTTACAACAACCTATATCTACCATCCATATTGCACTTGTATCACCATCTCTTCGCCAAACTAGTGCACCTATACAATTTACCATTGTATTGGGTGTGTTGGGGACATAAGAGACTTTTTGTTATTTGGTTGCAGGGTTTCTTGAGAGAGACCATCTTCATCCTACGCCTCCCACGGATTGATAAACCTTAGGTCATCCACTTGAGGGAAATTTGCTACTGTCCTACAGACCTGTGCACTTGCAGTCCCAACAACGTCTACAAGAAGAAGGTTGTGTAGTAGACATCAAGCTCTTTTCTGGCGTCGTTGCCGGGGAGGCTAGGTGAATGCTTGAAGGTATATCTTTAGATCTTTCAATCGAATCTTTTTGTTTCTTGTTTGATCACTAGTCTAGTTTATAAAAGAAAACTACCAAAAAATGGAATTGAGTCTACCTCACACGCTTCATCTTTTTAATATCTTTCGTGAGTACGATGGAAAAGAAAATTGTGCCAAAGTGCTAGAAGAAGAATGCATTAAAAATTTTGGCACTAAATCTTTGTATGATGAGCATGATTGCAATGTTGTTAGTATGAATTCCTTGAATATCTATGATGCTAATGATATGCAAAGCCACAAGCTTGGGGAAGCTATGTTTGATGAAGATGATATTTTTTGTCCCCCAAGCTTTGATGAGAAAATTTACTATGATGAAAGCATGCCACCTATCTATGATGATTATTGTGATGACACCTATGCTATAAACAATAATGAAAACCATGAAACTTGTCATCTTGATCTTAATTTTCAATCACATGATAGTTATTTTGTTGAGTTTACTCCCACTATTATTGAAGAGAAGGATTTTGCTTATGTGGAGAGTAATAAAATTTCTATGCAAGTAGATCATGAAAAGAATGCTTTAGGTGCTGGTTATATTGTTGAATTCATTCATGATGATACTTAAAATTATTATGAGGGAGGAATATATTCTTGTAGGAATTGCAATAATATCAAGTTTCCTCTCTATGTGCTTAAAGTTTTGAAGTTATGCTTGTTTTACCTTCCTATGCTAGCTGATTATTGTTCCCATAAGTTGTTTGATCACAAAATACCTATGCATAGGAAGTGGGTTAGACTTAAATGTGCTAGTCATATTCTTCATGATGCTCTCTTTATGTTTCAATTCTTATCCTTTATGTGAGCATCATTGAAATCATCATGCCTAGCTAGGGGCGTTAAACGACAGCGCTTGTCGGGAGGCAACCCAATTTTATTTTAGTTTTTTTGCTTTTTGGTTCTTTTTAGGAATAAATAACCCATCTAGCTTCTGTTTAGATGTGGTTTTGTGTTTTAATTAGTGTTTGAGCCAAGTAGAACCTTTGGGAAGACTTGGGTGAAGTCTTTACGATCATGCTGTAAAAAACAGAAACTTTAGCGCTCACGAGATTAGATAGAAATTTTTACTGGAGAGTGCTATTTAGTTGATTATTTTTGCAGATGATTACTAGACAAATTCCTCAGGTCCACCAATTTATTTTAGAATTTTTGTAGTTCCAGAATATTGAGTTAGTTACAGATTACTACAGACTGTTCTGTTTTTGACAGATTCTGTTTTTCGTGTGTTGTTTGCTTATTTTGATGACTCTATGGCTAGTAAAATAGTTTATAAACCATAGAGAAGTTGGAATACATTAGGTTTAACACCAATATAAATAAAGAATGAGTTCATTACAGTACCTTGAAGTGGTGTTTTGTTTTCTTTCGCTAACGGAGCTCATGAGTTTTCTGTTAAGTTTTGTGTTGTGAAGTTTTCAAGTTTTGGGTAAAGATTCGATGGCTATGGAATAAGGAGTGGCAAGAACCTAAGCTTGGGGATTCCCAAGGCACCCCAAGGTAATATTCAAGGATAACCAAGCGTCTAAGCTTGGGGATGCCCCGGAAGGCATCCCCTCTTTCGTCTTCATTCATCGGTAACTTTACTTGAAGCTATATTTTTATTCACCACATGATATGTGTTTTGCTTGGAGCATCGTTTTATTTTCTTTAGATTTGCTTGCTATTCGAATAAAATACTAAGATCTGAAATTATTAAATGGGAGAGTCTTCACATAGTTGCATAATTATTAGATTACACATTGATCTTCACTTATATCTTTCGGAGTAGTTTGTTGTTTACTCTAGTGCTTCACTTATATCTTTTAGAGCACGATGGTGGTTTTATTTTGAAGAAATAGATGAACTCTCATGCTTCACTTTTATTATTTTGAGAGTCTTAAATAGCATGGTAGTATGCTTAATCTTAATATGCTAAGCATACAAGATTTGTAAGAATTCTTATGAGTGTGTTGAATACTAAGAAAAGTTTGATGCTTGAAAATTGTTTTGAGATATAAAGATGCTGATATTAGAGTCATGCTAGTTGAGTAGTTATGAATTTGAAGAATACTTGTGTTAAAGTTTGTGATTCCCGTAGCATGCACATATGGTGAACCGTTATGTGATGAAGTCGGGGCATGATTTATTTATTGATTGTCTTCCTTATGAGTGGCGGTCGGGGACGAGCGATGGTCTTTTCCTACCAATCTATCCCCCTAGGAGCATGCGCGTAATACTTTGCTTTGATAACTTCTAGATTTTTGCAATAAGTATATGAGTTCTTTATGACTAATGTTGAGTCCATGGATTATACACACTCTTCTTCCTTCCACCATTGCTAGCCTCTCTAATACCGCGCACTTTTTGCCGGTATCATACACCCACCATATACCTTCCTCAAAACAGCCATCATACCTACCTATCATGGCATTTCCATAGACATTCCGGGATATATTGCCATGCAACTTTCTACCGTTCCGTTTATTATGACACACTCCATCATTGTCATATTGCTTTGCATGATCATGTAGTTGACATCGTATTTGTGGCAAAGACACCGTTTATAATTCTTTCATACATGTCACTCTTGAGTCATTGCACATCCCGGTACACCGCCGGAGGCATTCTTATAGAGTCATATCTTGTTCTAGTATCGAGTTGTAATTGTTGAGTTGTAAGAAAATAAAAGTGTGATGATCATCATTTTTAGAGCATTGTCCCAAGTGAGGAAAGGATGATGGAGACTATGATTCCCCCACAAGTCGGGATGAGACTCCGGACGAAAAAAAAGAGGCCATAAAAAAAGCGTAAAGGCCCAAATAAAAAAATAAAAAAAATGAGAGAAAAAGAGAGAAGGGACAATGCTACTATCCTTTTACCACACTTGTGCTTCAAAGTAGCACCATGATCTTCATGATAGAGAGTCTCCTATGATATCACTTTCATATACTAGTGGGAACTTTTCATTATAGAACATGACTTGTATATTCCAATGATGGGCTTCCTCGAAATGCCCTAGGTCTTCGTGAGCAAGCAAGTTGGATGCACACCCACTTAGTTTCTTTTGTTGAGCTTTCATATACTTATAGCTCTAGTGCATCCGTTGCATGGCAATCCCTACTCACTCACATTGATATCTATTAATGGGCATCTCCATAGCCCGTTGATACGCCTAGTTGATGTGAGACTATCTTCCCCTCTATTTGTCTTCTCCACAACCACCATTCTATTCCATATATAGTGCTATATCCATGGCTCACGCTCATGTATTGCGTGAAGATTGAAAAAGTGTTGAGAATGTTAAAGTATGAAACAATTGCTTGGCTTGTCATCGGGGTTGTGCATGATTTAAATACTTTGTGTGGTGAAGATGGAGCATAGCCAGACTATATTATTTTATAGGGATAACTTTCTTTGGCCATGTTATTTTGAGAAGACATGATTGCTTTGTTAGTATGCTTGAAGTATTATTATTTTTATGTCAATATGAACTTTTGTCTTGAATCTTATGGATCCGAATATTCATACCACAATTAAGAAGAATTACATTGAAATTATGCCAAGTAGCACTCCGCATCAAAAATTCTTTTTTATCATTTACCTACTCAAGGACGAGCAGGAATTAAGCTTGGGGATGCTTGATACGTCTCCAATGTATCTATAATTTTTTATTGCTCCATGCTATATTATCTACTGTTTTAGGCAATATTGGGCTTTATTATCCACTTTTATATTATTTTTGGGACTAACCTATTAACCGGAGGCCCAGCCCAGATTTGCTGTTTTATGCCTATTTCAGTGTTTCGAAAAAAAGGAATATCAGATGGAGTCGAAACGGAACGAAATCAACTAGAGAAGTTATTTTGGAAGGAAAGCCACCAGATAGACTTGGACTCTACGTCAGACAATACGGGAGCTGGCCACGAGGGTGGGGGCGCGCCCACCCCCCTAGGGTGTGCTCCCTGCCTCGTGGGGCCCCCGAACCTCCACCAACGTACCCCTTGCACCCATATATACCTACGTATCGTAAAACTTCCAGAACAGATGATAGATCGGGAGTTCCGCTGCCGCAAGCCTCTATAGCCACAAAAAGTCAATCGGGACCCTGTTCCGGCACCCTGCCGGAGGGGGGAACCCTCACCGGTGGCCATCTTCATCATCCAGGAGCTCTCCATGACGAGGAGGGAGTAGTTCCCTCGGGGCTGAGGGTATGTACCAGTAGCTATGTGTTTGATCTCTCTCTCTCTCTCTCGTGTTCTTGATTTGGCACGATCTTGATGTATCGCGAGCTTTGCTAGTATAGTTGGATCTTATGTTTCTTCTCCCCCTCTTCTCTCTTGTAATGGATTGAGTTTTCCCCTTGAAGTAATCTTATCGGATTGAGTCTTTAAAGATTTTAGAACACTTGATGTATGTCTTGCCGTGCTTATCTGTGGTGACAATGGGATATCACATGCCACTTGATGTATGTTTTGGTGATCAACTTGCGGATTCCGCCCATGAACCTATGCATAGGGGTTGGCACACGTTTTCGTCGTGATTCTCCGGTAGAAACTTTGGGCACTCTTTGAAGTACTTTGTGTTGGTTTGAGTAGATGAATTGAGATTGTGTGATGCATATCGTATAATCATACCCACGGATACTTGAGGTGACATTGGAGTATCTACGTGACATTAGGGTTTTGGTTGATTTGTGTCTTAAGGTGTTATTCTAGTATGAACTCTAGGGCTGTTTGTGACACTTATAGGAATAGCCCAACGGATTGATTGGAAAGAATAACTTTGAGGTGGTTTCATACCCTACCATAATCTCTTCGTTTGTTCTTCGCTATTAGTGTCTTTGGAGTGACTCTTTGTTGCATGTTGAGGGATAGTTATATGATCCAATTATGTTATTATTGTTGAGAGAACTTGCACTAGTGAAAGTATGAACCCTAGGCCTTGTTTACTATCATTGCAATACCGTTTACGCTCACTTTTACCACTTGTTACCTTGTTGTTTTTATATTTTCAGTTTACAAAAACCTATATCTACCATCCATATTGCACTTGTATCACCATCTCTTCGCCGAACTAGTGCACCTATACAATTTACCATTGTATTGGGTGTGTTGGGGACACAAGAGACATTTTGTTATTTGGTTGCAGGGTTGCTTGAGAGAGACCATCTTCATCCTACGCCTCCCACGGATTGATAAACCTTAGGTCATCCACTTGAGGGAAATTTGCTACTGTCCTACAAACCTGTGCACTTGCAGGCCCAACAACGTCTACAAGAAGAAGGTTATGTAGTAGACATCACCGACCCGCCTCTGTTGGTGCGAACAGCAGCATCGACATGGATCTTTGCATAGTTGGCCGGTGGGGCGCTTGGTCTTGGAGCAGCTTGGTGGACCCTTGTTGCAGTATTTGATGTTGGTTTGGTCGCCCGGACTTGGTCTAGATCGGCGATGAAGCAGTTTATGAACGCATGTATTGCATGGGGAGTTTGGAAGATCGCCTCATGTATAGCCTTTCTTCTAGCCGACCAAATAGCCCAAAGAGTCACCGTCAGGAGGACAAACTTTTCATGAGTAAGTGTGTCGAGCAGATTGAACAGCGAGCTCTTAGCTCTCATCTCTGTAGTCGCTACCAAAGAACAAGAAAGTTCATCATCTACCAGAGCCTAAGTGCACCTGGATACTATGCATTCCAGGAGGGAGTGAGGCCACGAATCTGGAGACCCGCACAGGCCACATGTGCTCGATGTTGACATATTGCGGTGCGCCCTCACATCCTCAGTTGGTAGAGATTGCTTGGCCAATCTCCACAAAAACATACAGACATTTGATGGAACCTCAACTTTCCACAATATTTTCCATGAACCCTCTTCCAATCGGGAGGTTGAGGGCCCGGCTGATCCATATAGCCATGCTTCTCTCCTTTGTTTGATTGTTACTAGCATATTGTATGCGGACTTAACTGAGAATTGGCCACTTCTCTCATGAGCCCAACTTCAGAAGTCTGGGACGTTCATAGTACATAAAGAGATACTCGATATCACTTTTAAATCAAAACTCAGGAAAGTAGCATTTAGCTTATTGATATCCCATGAGGCCGAAGTTGCATCCAACGGTTCTGAAACCATCACAGGAGGATTTGCAGTGATGCAGCCATATGGTCTTATCATTTCCTCTCTGGGCAACCAATTATCCTCCCATATATTCGTGCTTTCTCCATTACCAATACGTTTGATCAGGCCAAGTTAGATTGAGTCGCACCCCTCAACTATAGCCCTCCATATCTGACTAGGGTGGCTCCCCAGAGTTGCATTCAGGATGGTTAATTGTCGATAATAGATGCTCTTCCGTAAACGTGCATAGAGCGACTCCGGTTGTTGCAGTAGGCGCCAGGCCTGTCTTGCTAACATTGCCAAATTGAAGAGTTCAAAGTCTCTGAAACCCAAACCTCCCGCGGTCTTTAGTTTCGTCATTTCTTCCCATGAAACCCAATGGGGTTTGCGCTGCCCATTCTTACTGGCCCACCAGAATTTTCTTATCAGCTTGTTGAGGTGCTCGCAAAGGCCTCTTGGAAGCTTGAAACAGGACATAGAGTAGACAGGCACTGCTTGCGCGACCGATTTGACCAAGACTTCCTTCCCTGCTGTAGACAAGGATTTTTCAATCCATCCATGGATTTTACTCCAAAGTCTGTCCTTGAGGTATTTAAAAGCCCCATTCTTCAAACTTCCAATATCAGAGGGCATCCCAAGGTACTTCTCATTTAGGGTTTCATTTGGAATGTTGAGAAGTCCTTTTATCTGGGTACGCATGCTGTCAGGAACACCCTTTCTGGAAAAAATTGATGATTTAGCATAGTTTATTCGTTGACCTGACGCTTGACAATAGGCTTCCAGCACCTGGTTCACCTCGGTAGCTCCCATACTATTTGCCTTGAAGAACAGCGCTATCATCAGCGAATAAGAGATGGTTTACCGGAGGTGCCCACTACAAGAAATATGTCAACTAGTGACCTTCTATGAGTGACCCTGGAAGTATTGGTCATAGATCTACGATCATTTGAGACCAATTGGTCAAAAGCTGCTCTGGGGCTCCAAACCCTCAACTATATCGACCATTTTGGCCATAAAGGTCGTAATTTCCTTACACGAAATGGTCATAAAGCAGACAACACTGATCTGATCACGACCAATATAGATGGTCATAACCTTGTAAGTTGTGGTGGATTGCTATGACTAGGCGCCACCTCATCAGTTTTGCCTATGTGTCATGTCCATGTGTCGATTTTTGCCCTAGGTTGTGAAGCAACCTATATTTCTGTCATTCCTAAAATTCCCAAAAAAAATTGGGCATTCTTTACTATCCAAATCATTGCCTCATGACAATATTCAACTCCATTTGCATGGTAAATCTTCCTCGGCAAATTTCCAAAGTTTTTGTTCAACTCAAATTGTTGTGAAGGAAGTACTAGCTAGGCATATCCTAATGAGTTGAATTTTTGCCACATCTTCTATATTCCCAAATCATTGCTCCCTACAAAATTTGAGCCCCATCTAACAATACATGTGAGTGTGGCTTCAATATTCATATTTCTGTCCAGTGTGGTACATTGCAAAGCAAGTGACACCTAGGCTCCTCCATTTGAGCTGCAAATTTTCCAAGATAGTGTCCTTAGTAGATGATCATCCTCGGCCAAAACTCAGGCCCATTGGCCATGTGTGTTTCCCGTACCACTAATGAAACACTTGGGTGCTAATTCATGTTTGAGCATTCTCCTCGTGAGATTCTTCTGTTGTTATTTTCTTCCAAGCATCTACCTGGGGAATGCCAAACCTACTAGACATGCCTAGGCTTCCCAGAACACATGGAAATGCCACGGTCACGTGGTGACCACGCGGCGGGCATGCGAGTCTACGCGCTTTGGAGTTGGGGCCCTGGGCCACCATCCAAACCTCAACGTATCACCACCAAACCATGTATTTATGCTTAAATAGATACTTATATACCTAGAAATGATTTTTGGAAAAAATAAAGATCAAACTATAAGGCAGCTGCAGTTCAAATTTGACCCGCTTCCTTCTGAATCGGTGGAAATTTGTCTTTTTCACCAAAGGTGGATAATTTTTTTTACACCCAACCATTTTTTCAATTGTGAATTAAATATGGCCTAGTATTTTAGAAAAATGATTTGGTCCAATTCTGCAACAATTATTTGGTAGGTTCTTCACAAAAAAACCTCATTTAGGGCACTCGAAAAATGGAAAATGATTGTTTCGTCCAAAGAAAATGAAAATTTCCATAGGCAACATTGTTTGCCATTCCAATATGCACCCTTGTGCACAATATCAAATCATTTGAACAAACTATGCCATGAATGTGGCCATAAGATTGATCATCTGGCTTGAAAGCCATTGATCTCCACACATGATAGCTCGTTTGTGAGAACACTTTTTTGAAAGAATTGTCGTATTACAAGTTTATTATTTTTCCAGGTAACTTGGTCACATATAATGACACAATGCGAAGGTTTTCCAATTTTTTTTATTTTTGTTGAATTTTTATGCCCGTTTCAAAATGCGGTCAAAACTGCGGGCTTAACCGTCCCTAGCTAGTGGTTGAATCTTGGAAAACTTTTGATATTTCTCTGATTAAATAGATACTTATGTACCTAGAAATGATTTTTGGAAAAAATAAAGAGCAAACTATGAGGCAGCCACAGTTCCAATTTGACCAGCTTCCTTCTGAATCGGCGGAAATTTGTCTTTTTCAGCAGAGGTGGATCAAAACTTTTTACACCCAACCATTTGGTCAATTGTGAATTAAATATGGCCTAGTATTTTAGAAAAATTATTTGGTCCAATTTTGCAACAATTATTGGGTAGGTTCTTCACAAAAAACTCATTTGGGGCACTCGAAAAATGGAAAATGATTGTTTCGTCCAAAGAAAATGAAAGTTTCCTTAGGCAACATTGTTTGCCATTCCAATATGCACCCTTGTGCACAATATGAGATCATTTGAACAAACTATGCCATGAATGTGGCCATAAGATTGATCATTTGGCTTGAAAGCCATTGATCTCCACACAAGATAGCTCGTTACTGAGAACACTTTTTTAAAAGAATTGTTGTATTACAAGTGTATTATTTTTCCTGGTAACTAGGTCACATATAATGACACAATTCGAAGGTTTTCCAAAAAAAATTATTTTTATGCCTGTTTCAAAATGCGGTCAAAACGGTGGGCTTAACCGTTCCTAGCTAGTGGTTGAATCTTGGAAAAAATTTGATGTTTCTCTGATTAAATAGATACTTATGTACCTAGAAATGATTTTTGGAAAAAATGAGGAGCAAACTATGAGGCAGCCACAGTTCAAATTTGACCCGCTTCCTACTAAATCGGCAAAAATTTGTCTTTTTCACCAGAGGTGGATCAAAAAAATTTACACCCAACCATTTGGTCAATTGTGAATTAAATATGGCCTAGTATTTTAGAAAAATGATTTGGTCCAATTTTGCAGCAATTATTTGGTAGGTTCTTCGCAAAAAAACCTCATTTGGGGCACTCAAAAAATGGAAAATGATTGTTTCGTCCAAAGAAAATGAAAATTTCCTTAGGCAACATTGTTTCCCATTCCAATATGCACCCTTGTGCACAATATGAGATCATATGAACAAACTATGCCATGAATGTGGCCATAAGATTGATCATTTGGCTTGCCATTGATCTCCACACATGATAGCTCGTTTCTGAGAAAACTTTTTAAAAAGAATTGCCGTATTACAAGTTTATTATTTTTCCTCGTAACTTGGTCACATATAATGACACAATGCAAAGGTTTTCCAATTTTTTATTTTTATTTTTGTTTTTTATGCCCGTTTCAAAATGCGGTCAAAACGGCGGGCTTGACCGTTCCTAGGTAGTGGTTGAATCTTGGAAAACTTTTGATATTTCTCTGATTAAATAGATACTTATGTACCTAGAAATGATTTTTGGAAAAATAAAGAGCAACCTATGAGGCTGCCACAGTTCAAATTTGACCCGCTTCCTTCTGAATTGGCGGAAATTTTTCTTTCTCACCAGAGGTGGATCAAAACTTTTTACACCCAACCATCTGGTCAATTGTGAATTAAATATGGCCTAGTATTTTAGAAAAATGATTTGGTCCAATTTTGCAACAATTATTTGGTAGGTTCTTCAAAAAAACCTCATTAGGGGCACTCGAAAAATGGAAAATTATTGTTTCGTCCAAAGAAAATGAAAATTTCCTTAGGCAACATTGTTTCCCATTCCAATATGCACCCTTGTGCACAATATGAGATCATATGAACAAACTATGCCATGAATGTGGCCATAAGATTGATCATTTGGCTTGAAAGCCATTGATCTCCACACATGATAGCTCGTTACTGAGAAAACTTTTTAAAAAGAATTGTCGTATTACAAGTTTATTATTTTTCCTGGTAACTTGGTCACATATAATGACACAATGCGAAGGTTTTCCAATTTTTTATTTTTATTTTTGTTTTTTATGCCCGTTTCAAAATGCGGTCAAAACGGCGGGCTTGACCATTCCTAGGTAGTGGTTGAATCTTGGAAAACTTTTGATATTTCTCTGATTAAATAGATACTTATGTACCTAGAAATGATTTTTGGAAAAAATAAAGAGCAACCTATGAGGCAGCCACAGTTCAAATTTGACCCGCTTCCTTCTGAATTGGCGGAAATTTGTCTTTCTCACCAGAGGTGGATCAAAACTTTTTACACCCAACCGTTTGGTCAATTGTGAATTAAATATGGCCTAGTATTTTAGAAAAATGATTTGGTCCAAATTTGCAACAATTATTTGGTAGGTTCTTCACAAAAAAACCTCATTAGGGGCACTCGAAAAATGGAAAATGATTGTTTCGTCCAAAGAAAATGAAAATTTCCTTAGGCAAGATTGTTTGTCATTCCAATATGCACCCTTGTGCACAATATGAGATCATTTGAACAAACTATGCCATGATTGTGACCATAAGATTTATCATTTGGCTTGAAAGCCATTGATCTCCACACATGATAGCTCGTTTCTGAGAACACTTTTTTAAAAGAATTGCTGTATTAGAAGTTTATTATTTTTCCTGGTAACTTGGTCACTTATAATGACACAATGCGAAGGTTTTCCAATTTTTTTTATTTTTTATGCCCGTTTCAAAATGCGGTCAAAACGGCGGGCTTGACCGTTCCTAGCTAGTGTTTGAATCTTGGAAAAATTTTGACGTTTCTCTGATTAAATAGATACTTATATACCTAGAAATGATTTTTGGAAAAAATAAAGAGCAAACTATGAGGCAGCCACAGTTCAAATTTGACCCCCTTCCTAGTGAATCGGCGGAAATTTGTCTTTTTCACCAAAGGTGGATCAAAACTTTTTACACCCAACCATTTGGTCAATTGTGAATTAAATATGGCCTAGTATTTTAGAAAAATGATTTGGTCCAATTTTGCAACAATTATTTGGTAGGTTCTTCAAAAAAAACCTCATTTGGGGCATCTCAAAAAAATGGAAAATGATTGTTTCGTCCAAAGAAAATGAAAATTTCCTTAGGCAACATTGTTTGCCATTCCAATATGCACCCTTGTGCACAATATGAGATCATTTGAACAAACTATGCCATGAATGTGGCCATAAGATTGATCATTTGGCTTAAAAGCCAATGATCTCCACACATGATAGCTCGTTTGTGAGAACACTTTTTTTAAAAGAATTACAGTATTACAAGTTTATTATTTTTCTTGGTAACTTAGTCATATATAATGACACAATGCGAAGGTTTTCTAATTTTTTGATTTTTTTTATTTTTTTATGCCCGTTTCAAAATGCAGTCAAAACGGTGGGCTTGACCGTTCCTAGCTAATGGTTGAATCTTGGAAAACTTTTGATGTTTCTCTGATTAAATAGATACGTATGTACCTACAAATGATTTTTGGAAAAAATAAAGAGCAAATTATGAGGCAGCCACAGTTCAAATTTGACCCCCTTCCTACTAAATCGGCGGAAATTTTTCTTTTTTACCAGAGGTGGATCAAAACTTTTTACACCCAACCATTTGGTCAATTGTGAATTAAATATGGCCTAGTATTATAGAAAAATGATTTGGTCCAAGTTTGCAATAATTATTTGGTAGGTTCGTCACAAAAAAACCTCATTTGGGGCACTCGAAAAATGGAAAATGATTGTTTCGTCCAAAGAAAATGAAAATTTCCTTAGGCAACATTGTTTTCCATTCCAATATGCACCCTTGTGCACAATATGAGATCATTTGAACAAACTATGCCATGAATGTGTCCATAAGATTGATCATTTGGCTGAAAGCCATTGATCTCCACACATGATAGGTTATTTCTGAGAACACATTTTTAAAAGAATTGTCGTATTATAAGTTTACTATTTGTCCTGGTAACTTGGCCACATATAATGACACAATGCGAAGGTTTTCCAATTTTTTGATTTTTTTGACTTTTTTATGCCCATTTCAAAATGCGGTCAAAACTGCGGGCTTGACCGTTCCTAGCTAGTGGTTGAATCTTGAAAAAACTTTTGATGTTTGTCTGATTAAATAGATACTTATGTACCTAGAAATGATTTTTGGAAAAACAAATAAAGAGCAAACTATGAGGCAGCTGCAGTTCAAATTTGACCCGCTTCCTCCTGAATCGGCGGAAATTTGTCTTTTTCAGCAGAGGTGGATCAAAACTTTTTACACCCAACCATTTGGTCAATTGTGAATTAAATATGGCCTAGTATTTTAGAAAAATGATTTGGTCCAATTTTACAACAATTATTTGGTAGGTTCTTCACAAAAAACCTCATTTGGGGCACTCGAAAACTGAAAGATGATTGTTTCATCCAAAGAAAATGAAAATTTCCTTAGGCAACATTATTTTCCATTCCAATATGCACCCTTGTGCATAATATGAGATCATTTGAACAAACTATGCCATGAACGTGGCCATAAGATTGATCATTTGGCTTGAAAGCCATTGATCTCCACACATGATAACTCGTTTGTGAGAACACTTTTTTAAAAGAATTGCCGTATTACAAGTTTATTGTTTTTCCTGGTAACTTGGTCACATATAATGACACAATGTGAAGGTTTTCCAATTTTTCGAATTTTTCATGTCCGTTTCAAAATGCGGTCAAAACAGCGGGCATGACCGTTCCTAGCTAGTGGTTGAATCTTGGAAAACTTTTGGTGTTTCTCTGATTAAACAGTTACTTTTGTACCTAAAAGTGATTTTTGTAAAAAATAAATAACAAACTATGAGGCAGCTACAGTTCAAATTTGAACCGTTTCCTATTGAATCGTCGGAAATTTGTCTTTTTCACGAGAGGTGGATAAAAACTTCTCACACCCAACCATTTGGTCAATTGTGCATAAAATGTGGTCTAATGATTTCTAAAAATGATGTGGTGCCATTTTGCAATCAAATATTTGGTAGGTTTTTCACAAAAAAGAACAATCATTGTTACTCGAAAAATAGAACATACTTTTCTTATGAAAAGAACTTATTTTTAATCAATTACGACCAATTTAAATGGTCATGGCATCTTCAAAATGTTTATTGCGTTCTGATTGGTTCATAGGCATCTCACGCGGATCATGGGTCAGACACCGTCGGATACTCCCAGATCCAACGGCAGCCCTCATCCCCCTCACACTCTCACCCCTCGTCCAAACTCCAAACCCTAGTGTCCCTCGTGCCCCACCGCCTCATCCCTCCCACAGCTCATGCCTCCTTTCCTCCGCACGCCGCCACCCACCCACCGCCTCGTCCCTCCCACAGCTCACCGCCGACGGCCTCTCCTCTCCCATCTGCTTCCCTCCCACAGCACGCGGAACGCCTCCTCCCCGATCCAACGCGCCATCGTCTCCTCCTCGATCTAGATCCAACACGTCGCCGCCTCCTCCCCGATCCAGATCGACACGCTGGCTCTCTCACCTTGCCGGCAGGTCCCTCCGCCGTCACCGCCCCCTCCTCCCCCTACCCCGGCCACCTTCCCTTCCGCCACCCCTGCCTGCTCTGCCTACTGCACCGCCGCCTCCGACGCCATGGCGGACGCCAAAAGCAGCAGCAACCCGCTGCTCGCCGACTTCGACTTCCCGCCCTTCGATCGCGTCGAGCCCGCGCACGTCCGTCCCGGGATCCGCGCGCTCCTCGCCTGCCTCGTACGCCCTTATCCCCCTTCCCCATCCCCGTTCGTTCGCCCGCTCATCGCCCGTACGGATCTGACCGTGTGTGGTTGTGGTTGCTCGTAGGAGGGCGAGCTGGAGGAGCTCGAGAAGGGCATGGAGCCGGCGTGGGAGTGCTTGGTCCACCCGCTCGAGCGCATCGTCGACAGGCTTGAGATCGTCTGGAACGTCGTCGACCACATCAAGGCCGTCAAGGACTCGCCCGACCTCCGCGTCACCGTCGAGGACGTCCAGGTAGTCTCTTCTTCTGTCACGCCGCCCGTGATCTGGATGGACGAAGCAGCTGATTTGTTAGCGCATCATCAGATGATGTCTTTGTATTTCTTCTTGCTCCATGAATTACCAGCAATATGGTGCATAGATAGAAATTTCTCATAGATCCTGGTTTCATGCTTGCACCTTTGGTCCGCATGGTTTTTGTGGGGATATGGTACCGGACTAGAGCGTAGAGGCTGATGATTTCTGGATGCATACAGATTGTGGATGCCATGTCTGAAACTATTCAATTTTGGATGACTCAAACCGGCTCTAACTAGCAATCTCTCTCCCCATCTCTGTGTATGTGCGTGCATGTGCATCCATTGCATGTAAAATCATGTTTTCAAACTCCTCTACTGTTAGATAGACTGACCTTGAAAGCACCAACACATTGTGTCAATTTTCCATGCTCTGTCTAGCACTAGTTCCTAACTTCCTATACATATAGGAGTATTCTGCTTGCTTTGGTTGCCAAACCAGAATACCATGGATGGGTGACGTCCGTCTGTCCTGGGTTACGTTAGCATACTAGTACAACACAGCTAGTCATAACAAGGTTAGTTCATCATATACTGCGCTTGATATAAATGTTTAGCTTCTAACAAAAAGTAATTTGGGAATAAATTCTTCCATCAGCTTAATATGATTTTTGTTGATAGATTTGTCTAGAACTGTTGAAATTGTGATCACCACAGTATACTGTTGGGTTCTTACCCATAACATGAGGATATCTGTTTTTCAAATGTGGAAGCCATCATAACATCAGCTGGTCATAGTTATACACATTGTTTAACTTTTTCTTCTTTGAATTTCACATTGCAGTTCTTTGTTGTAAGATAATGCACATGTATCAATACCAAATATGGAAAGCTTTAGTAAAGATGTAAACATGCTCATCATATGCTATCTGATTCTGAGTTGATTTAGATTAATTATGATTTTATTATTCTGCTTTATGATTTACTCAATCACTATTGTTTCATGATGATTATGCAGTAATGCTCCTCTTCTTCCTCGACCACCTGAACCACCACGCTGGCGGGCTCCTGAAGCATCAACTTCAATAACGGTGACCATCCATTCCTCCATTCCTTGCTTGCAGCTAGCGTTTTAGTTCTCCTAGAGCAAGCTAGTTTAGTCTGCTACGGTTTGGGGGTGCTTTGGGTTTCAATTCACTGCAGCAGAAGCACCATTCGCTTGCCTTTTTCAGTTAGATGCCTTTGGATTGTTTGGCATCAGAACCTGTTCAAGGAGATTTGCTTTTGGTAGATGCAGAGTATAGATTAAGTATTCCATAAAATTCACCACATGATTATACTACTTAATAGCCAATTTTCGTGGTCAAATTCAGCCCTGGATGCAAATGGTCGTCATGATTCTGTTATGCGCCGAGGTCGGTGGTCGAATTGAGGTGCCTCTTGACTGTAGTGTATTAGGTTGCCAAGAGTAGTAAAACTTAGTGTTTTATTGAGGATTGAGGGTGGCTGGGCTTATAAGTTAACCATCAGCGTGAATGCTTTGTTTGTCTGATCCTCACAAGTTAATGCTTCGCTCGTCTGGGTGTGTGATAATGCCATGTGTCTTATGCAATCAGATTGCATTTCTGTTTGTTATGGTAATATAAAAAATATTCGTGCTGTCAAAATTTTCTAGTGCGTGCCTTTCATTTCTTTAGTTTGATTGTTTCCCTTGTATTCAATATGCTTCTAGTGGCTAATCCTTCCATTTTCGTTGTGGCATCTTTATTTTCACAGGTGTTGTGTGTTCTGGAAGATGGAAGAGGAAGAAAACCTATTTTTGTTGAACTAAATTTTCTGTATTCTGTTTTGTTGTACGTATCATTTGATAGTTCTGTATAGGAACAAGTGATACTATTTTGTAGGGCTTTATGGCATGTGATGTAAACATATTTAGTGCTGAAATATGAAATTATTTGCAAAATTTGTCGAAAAGGTGGATCATATGTATGGATATGTGAATGGGCTGAAAAGAGTACTGGACCAACTCCAGGATTGAATTAATATTTGAAAGTATAAAAAGGCCGAATGTAAACCAGAAATGGGCTGCACAAAATTGTGCATATATTCTTGAAAGGACAAACGTGCATAAAAATTGATGGGCTGACCAGTTGGGCTTGGCCCATGTAGCAGACAAAAATGAACAGAAATAAATATACTAAATGGGTTGAATTAATGGGCTCCGCCCATATAGACACCTAATCGGACCGGGCTGAATCTTATCCACGTCAGCTTGCCACGCTGGATCCTATGTGGCTTGGGGATGCTGCTAGTGACCAAAATTTTGGTCGAAGAACCAACAACCTTTTACATATCACAGAGAAGGTCGTTAATTTCATTTACGACCGCTAGCTTTTGGCCTTCTGTTTTTGGTCAAAAAAGGTCGCAAATGAAAAACAATGAGCTTTCAGTGACCAATAATGGTGGTCGCAAGTTGACATATTTCTTGTAGTGGTCGTAGGCGCCACCTGTATCCCACTCAAGTTGGATGACTCACTTTTTGATTTTAATAGGCACGACAGGCCCTCTGATGCTAACAAGAACAAGTATGGGGATCTCGGGTCCCCTTGGCGGATTCCTCTAGAAGGCTGAAATTCCTCGAGTTTCCTCCCATTGAACATGATTGAAAATTTAACAGATGTGACCATGCTCATAACAATGTCTACCCGGTTTAAAGTGAAGCCCAACTTAAGCATGATGGCCCGGAGGTACGCCCACTCAACTCTGTCATATGCCTTCGTCATGTCGAGCTTCAGTGCACATGATTGATGCTTCTTTGCCCTGTTCCGCATCATGAAATGCAGACACTCATAAGAAGTTATAATATTAACATTTATCATTCTGCCAGGGACAAACGCAGATTGCTCTTCGGAGATAATATCTGGTAATATTTGTTTCAGCCTGTTGGCGATGACCTTCGATGCTATCTTGTATGAAACATTACACAAGCTAATTGGGCGAAACTATGATAGGAGTGTGGGATTTTTTACCTTTGGGATCAAAACCAGGATTGTATCATTGATGCATGCGGCTGACTCCATTCCAGCCACAATCTTAAGGACCACACTAGTAAGCTCATCCCCGCACAATTCTCAATGGCGCTGAAAGAAGTGTGCCGGGAATCCGTCTGGACCTGGTGCCTTAATAGGAAACATCTGGAATAGAGCCTGCTTGACCTCTTGCTGAGTGTAAGGTGCATTGAGAACCTCATTCATCGCTGGTGTTACTTTTGTTAGCACCATTTCCAGGACCTGATCCATGTCTTGTACTCCTCCCGATGTGTACAGTTTTCTGTAAAAATCCGTAGTCAGAGCTTCCATCTCTAAGCTATTCTTTGTCATGTTCCCGTCCGGCCTTCGCAACGCCGTAGTTTGATTTTCACGGCGCCTGCAACTAGCTCTTAGATGGAAAAAAAAGTGTTTTATCACCATGGACTAGCCAATCCAAACGCGCCCTCTGGCGCCACAACATTTCCTCACGATGGAAAAGTTCAACCAATCTGTCAGTTATCTTAGTTTTCTCGTGAGTTGGACCGGATCACCCTTGGGCAGTACGCATGTGTTCCAGGGCATTTTTAAATGGTGGATCTCCCCTCGTACTGACCTGAACTGGGTGCGGTCCCAGGCCGACAGATCCCCTGCCAGGCCTTCTAGTTTTGCGCGGAAGGTTTTGACAAACTCTGTCGCTTGCATGGTCCATCGCCCTTGCACAGTAGTAAACAGTGATTCATCCCGCTCCCACATAGTCTCGTACTTAAAGTCCTTCGGTCCCACCTTGCATGCATGCATCTCACGTAGCGTGAGTAAGATAGGGACGCGATCTGAACTTGATGTAGTTTTGTATGTCAACCTTGTATCGGGTAAGGCTAGTGACCGTTCCGGATTAACCAAGCACCGGTCCAATCTAACCCTTGTGAAGGTTCCACCCACAACCTTCTTTTCAAAGGTCCAATCTGTCCTTGCGTATCCTATGTCAGGTAAGCCGCAAGTGTCAACAACGTCCTTAAACCCTTCAATCTGGGCTTGGCTCCGGTTACCGATTCCATCATGCTCATGCATGTGAAGAACTTCGTTAAAATCACCTAAAACGGCCCATGGTCGTCCTTGTGTTTCAGAGATTCCTCTGAGGCTCTCTGGCACCTCAGCTTCCCCATAAACAAAAGTCACCCTAACCTGCATATCGATCATATCATCTATCAAAACATCAATGTGGTACTTCGAGTAACCGATAACTTCAACTTTTATTTCATCTCTTCAGAAAATACCTAGGCCCCCGCTTCGGCCAGAACTGTTTACAGCAAAACTCTTATTGTAACCCAAAGATTCTACCAAATTCTCAACTCTCTTACCCTCTATTTGTGTTTCAAGAATGCAAATAACAGAGGGGGCAAATTGCCTCGCCAAATCGCGAAGCTCTCGAACACCTGCGTTTAATAGCCAGAAGATATAAGCTCCCGGGTTTATGGACTTGATTGGCCTATGTTTATTAGGCTCAGTTTAGCCCAGCCCGTGAATGAAAAGAAAGGGCTCTAAAGTAATTAGTCCAGCCCAAGCATCAGTACGTGAGCGCGAGCTCGCTCCCCTCTGCCCGTCTGCCGTCTCGAAACTCTCCACCACCCAAACCAAATCCTCGCCAATGGCGCCACTACTCTTCCAAACCCACACGGCCGCGCAAACCTTCGCGCCGAGCCCGCGCGGCAACCGCCGCCTCGCACCCGCCGCGCCCCACGCCGTCGGGTTCCTCCGCGCCCTCTTCCCTACCCGGCCGCCGCCGGCCAAGGCCGAGCTCCTCCGCCTCATCGCCGACCAGGGCCGCGGCCTCGAAACCCAGTCGGACCCGTCCCGCCTCGCGGACATCGTCTCCTGCATAGACGCCCTCGCTGCCTCCGCCCCGGACGCCGACACCGTATCGGACGCCGCCAAGCTCTCCGGCACCTGGCGCCTCCTGTGGACGACCGAGCAGGAGCAGCTCTTCATCGTGCGCAATGCCCCCACCTTCCGCACCGCCGCCGGCGACGTGCTCCAGGTCATCGACGTTCCAGGTGGGAGCCTCAACAACGTCATCACCTTCCCGCCCTCTGGCGCGTTCGTCGTGAACGGCAGCATCGAGATCCAACCACCCCAGCGAGTAAATTTTCAGTAGGACCTCTTTAGCCCTTTCTTTTTGTTTAACAACTGCATTCTTGTTATTTGAAGGCGTGAACGGTGCTATATCGACGTTTATCGTTTGCAGGTTTACACGTGCTATGCTGAAGGGGGGCAATTGGGAGGTTCCATTCCCGCCATTTGGGAAAGGATGGTGAGTCCACAAGAGTGTTTGTTTGTTTCACATTAGCTTTACAAAACCACGTAAAAAGAACAAGATGTAAGCACAGAGACTTGGCGATTCAGTTTAATCACTCTCTTAAGATCACAAGACCTATGTTTCACTGAAAAAATTGTGAGAAGATTTGTATGAGTAAGAATCAGATGAGTCAGACTGGAATTTCGTAGAGATTCTAAGCCTCCGTGCCTAATGAATAACTTCCAAGTCTAACATTGTTTATCTCATCCTCGCAACAACCTCTTGTAAACCTCCTTGCCAAGCCTCTTGAAATCTTTGGCAATAAAATATCCACCGTGGTTGATCCTTAAAAGTCGGATTGTTTCTTTTCTTCTTGGAAGATGGGGTGACACAGTTTCTGACTTCCAGATTCAGTTAGGTCCTTATGTATAAATAAGAGGAGATTGAGCAAATGATCAGGGATTTAGGAGCCTTTCTCACCATCAGATTTGTAAATGGTGTCTTCAGTTCTTCATTATTATTATTTTTCTGGAAGAACGGGAGGGGGAGAATCTTGGCATGGAAGGCAGAATGCTTTATCGGGAAAATGATTAGCGGTCTCACATGGTATTGTCATGTTTCTAGACAAATCAACTAACTTGAGAAATGGAGATTGGCTGGACATTACTGGATTTGGTTGGTCTGAATCCAAGTCTGATATGCCTATATTTATATATCCATGCAATTTTACAAATACAACTCAATTTATTCATCTAAATGACACGGGTATCTGAGTAAGATATGTGAGGATTCAAGGTGATAATTTTCAGAATAGAAGCTAGATGTGTAAGATCAACGGTTTGCATGCCCTTCTTTCCTTGTCTATATATTGTTAGGAGATAGGACATGGGAGAAAAGCTTAATCAACCTTAACTTGGTTCTCTTCAGTCAGTGAGCTAGAAAATGACAAATTTAATGTGGCTCTTTGGGTCCTTTTATTTATTTGAGCACCAGGTATTCTCAATACAAAGACCAAAAGCCTAAATACTTATGTAATGTTAAATTGGCCTTGATCCTTCCCTCTGCATATTACTGTTAACGATGTCAAACATAATCTTTCGTTTTGATATTTTCCATTATCTTCATTTTCAGGTTTGATACTGTCTATTTGGACGATGAAATCCGTGTAGCGAAGGATATAAGGGGGGACTATTTAGTTGTTGAGCGTGCTCCATATTCTTGGAACGGATAGTTGCTAAATTTTTGGTGGGTGCTTATCCACTTACACTTCATATTATGTGCGTAGAGACAAAAGATTTGCAGGATCTCATAGTTTCCGAGCAAGTCTTTACAATTTACTAGGCCCTTCATTTTACTATACAACTAGCTGAATTGCTCGTGCAGGTATGCAGCTAGATACTACAATAGGTAATACCTATTAGGTATGTATATGTTTGAAAATAGCATTGCAGTTTCTTATGGTTGGAAATCAAGCTGTAAATCTTATGCAACTTCAGCATTTTAATGATATATCTGATTAAAATGTGTTAATATAATTGGACCCACTAAAGTAAGCAGTGCGGATCTTCCACTTTTATGGGATTTTTTTCCAGCATTTCAGAGTGAATGTGGATTTAACCCTGTTAGTAATATGAAAGGTATCATGCTCTCTATGGTTTTTCCTTTTGACAAAATAGACATGGTGTGTTGCTAAAGATGGTTGGATAAACTTCAACCACATAAATATACAAAGATCTAGTGGCCGGGGTACCATGCATTTTTCAAACCCCGACCACTAGATCTTTGTATATTACTGACCTTGAAGTCGGGGTTCGAAAAATTGGTTAGGACTTCAAGATCAGTAATATTGTACAAATATATTTAACAGCGGGCTCCAAGCATGCTGGTTATGCCCATCAGGTTGTAAAACGCCTCAATTGCAGTATGAAATGTTCGGGAACTGTCAGACTTCTTAAGCTTTGGTATATAATTGTCATGGCCATGATAGTATAATTGCCAAATTGCAGCTATTTTGTTAGTATAATTGTGCATGTCAGATTTAGGTTTTGTAGAACTGGGTAAAGCATAGCTTGAGGAAGAGGTTTGTGCATTTGATGCTTGTCCTCATTTGAGTCAGCTCAATGTTTCATTTTCACAAGACTATATGTGGTGTTTCAATATTGCTTTCTCTTTGGGAAAAATGGCAAATCTACAGTTGCAAACTTAGCAGAGAGATGTCTGATCTGTAACCACTTACCATGTTACCCAAGGCCCATGATAACCATGCTACAAGTCAAGCGTGTCTCAGGTACAATGTTACGTTGTTCATTATATGCAATAACTAAGATGAGATCACTTGCATTGAATCCCTTTCAGATTGGATATATGCGGGACATTTCAGAGAATTCATGCCACTATGTTTACTATTATGATTAATTATATATGCATATTTTTGTATTTGGGGCATAAAAGTCTACACTTAAGGTTCGCTGCAACTTGTCAGAAATTATCGACTATTGTACATTCCTTGTCTAAGAGAAACTCTAGCAAAGTCGCCATATCAGGCACATCGGCAAAATAACCGTTGATGCGGCGATTCTGGTAAAATATGGTACTCAATTGCCATATGCCTCCCGATCGGCATAATTTGTGGAGCGTGCGTCATATCTAGCCCACGAGCCTCCAAATATGGAGGTTGTGGGTGTTGGTTTGGAACGCGATACATCCACCATCCGCTCTTCAAGCCGGCCTCTTCCTCTCGGGCAAACCCGGTCAATGGTGTTGTCCTCCAAACATCTGTCACGTTTGCCCCTGCCAATTCTGCAACCGCTTATCCACTAGGAAGAGAGCCAATTAATAGTCGCTGCTGCATGCTCCCCCCCCTCCCGTCCCCCATTTACCCACCGGAGTGTGCCCATTCGTGGGTATATAAATCCCCATATGCCCCCCTTCGTCGGCGCCACCACATTCACTCTCTTCCCCCATCCCATAGCTTCGTCACACTTACACCCCCCCCCCATCAGCCACCTTCGCCGACCGTCATGCGACACCCTCTCTTTCCCCAATACTATGTCGGTGCAATCCCAACCTTTTCATGGACCTTTTCTCGGCAAAATCAAAGAGGACCACACAGATATAGAGTTATGGGGGACTTCTACGAGTGGGTCGAGGACGACGCGTGTTGTAAGGCTGAATGAGTAACGGCCGCCTCAGCATAAATGACCGTCGACCTTAGCGACTGTGGCCTTATCCCACATCCAGGACGCACATGCATGCTTCGTTCGAATGGTTGTGGAAGTTGCGATAACCGAAGCCTCTCCCACCTGCGAGGTCACTTCCAAGAGGAAGAAGATCCTATAGTTCAATTAGCAGAGAATCATATTTTTAAGCTTGTTCAAATTCTAGTTGTAATCCTTCTTGAAATCTATTTTCTAAATCCATATTGAAATCCTAATTTAAATCGATGTTGAAATATGGTACTGAAAAATTTCTATTGTTGACGTGGGGAAGGAAGAAGAAATATGTCTTCTAATCACTAATAAACGTGTCCGGGATGGGATTTTTTTTAGCCTACTCTTATGGGACTCTGAGTTCGTGTGTCGCCTCAACAATCTTCCAATGCATACGAAGCACACTCTATATGTATTATGGTGATCTCAGAGATGGCAACTCTGTTAAAGTGCATGCGTTTTTTCTAACGGTATGTAACTTGCTGGCTTCGCTGCTGGTCGAGGCCCAACATAGTAAATACTGAACAGACTTAGTTTTTTCGGAGCCGATCCTCTCTGACTTGCAGGAGGCATGTCACGAAAGCTACAGTGTCCTGTTTGCACAAATGGGAAGGCAAGTCAGAGATTGTACACTGTTTAGAAATCACTGTTGATATATTTACTGGTCACGGAGTATTAAATTGCAGTTTAGGCAAATCTAACGAAGGGAACCAGGGTACTATAGTAGCTTCCCTGACTTCTCTCCATTAGAGGACCTAAATCCAGTTTTTTCAGCAACACATTTATAAGTTTTCTGAGTGATGGTTCGTATGTTATCATTTTTTTCGGGTGTTGGTGTCAAAACCGGCGGATCTCGGGTAGGGGGTCTCGAACTGTGCGTCTAAGGTCGATGGTAACAGGAGACAGGGGACATGATGTTTACCCAGGTTCGGGCCCCTCTCTATGAAGGTAATACCCTACTTCCTGCTTGATTGATCTTGATGAATATGAGTATTACAAGAGTTGATCTACCACGAGATCGTAATGGCTAAACCCTAGAAGTCTAGCCTGTATGACTATGGTAATGTGTGTCCTTTGCAGACTAACCCCTCCGGTTTATATAGGCACCGGTGGAATCTAGGGTTTACATAGAGTCAGTTACATAAGAAGGAATCTTCATAATCGGTTGCCAAGCTTGCCTTCCATGCGAAGTAGAGTCCAATCCAGACACGGTTACAGTCTTCGGCCTTCATGTCTTCACAGCCCATCAGTCCGGCCCACGGATAACAGGCCAGACGCCCGAGGACCCCTTAGTCCAGGACTCCCTCAGTAGCCCCTGAACCTGGCTTCAATGACGAGGAGTCCGGTGCGCAGATTGTCTCCGGCATTGCAAGGCGGGTTCCCCTTTCTCCGAACTCTAAGATAGTCTTCAGATGTGTTGATTGTATCCGGACTTGCATACATAATTATAGAGGATAAAATATCCTACGAGTCCAAACCCCCGACAACTCTTTGGTAACATGACATCACGCCTGCTTCAGCCATTATTTGCGAACCGCCTTTTAGCTGGCTCGTCGCCCCACGCCCTAAGATGCGGTTTAATTGGCGTGTCTTATCCGAGCGGAGATCGTGTCTCCCTTTTTTAGGGGGTTCTTGTCAACCCGTGATAACCCACAAGTATAGGGGATCGCAACAGTTTTCGATAAGTAAGAGTGTCGAACCCAACGAGGAGCTAAATGTAGAACAAATATTCCCTCAAGTTCTATCGACCACCGATACAACTCTACGCACGCTTGACGTTCGCTTTACCTAGAACAAGTATGAAACTAGAAGTACCGTGTAGGTGTTTTTGGATAGGTTTGCAAGAATATAAAGAGAGCGTAAATAAAAAGTAGGGGCTGTTTAGATAAAGACACAACTAAATTAGTTTTAGTAGAGAGCTTGTTGTCACGAGAAAGTTATTTGTCCCTAGGCAATCGATAACTAGACCGGTAATCATTATTGCAATTCTATTTGAGGGAGAGGCATAAGCTAACATACTTTCTCTACTTGGATCATATGCACTTATGATTGGAACTCTATCAAGCATCTGCAACTACTAAAGATCATTAAGGTAAACCCCAAACATAGCATTAAAGCATCAAGTCCTCTTTATCCCATACGCAAACAACCTACTTAGTCGGGTTTGTGCTTCTGTTCACTCACGCCACCCACCATAAGCAAATCATGAACATATTGCAAACCCTATAGCGGGAATTCCTCACGCTTGCACAACACGGAGAGCACCATATGACAGCACCAATAATAAAACATGCAACTAAAACCAATCTTGATCATCAAACAGCCCATAGGACAAAACAAATCTACTCAAACATCATAGGATAGCCATACATCATTGGGAAATAATATATAGCGTTGAGCACCATGTTTAAGTAGAGATTACAGCGGGTAAAAGAGGGGTTACACCGCTGCATAGAGGGGGGAAGAGTTGGTGATGATGGCGGTGAAGTTGTTGGTGAAGATTGCAATGATGATGATGGCCCCCGGCGGCACTCCGACGCCACCGGAAGTGAGGGGGAGAGAGCCCCCCTCCTTCTTATTCTTCCTTGACCTTCTCCCTAGATTGGAGAAGGGTTTCCCCTCTGGTCCATGGTCTCCATGGCGTGGGAGGGGCGAGAGCCCCTCCGAGATTGGATCTGTCTCTCTGTCTCTCTCTATTTCTGCCTTTTGTTTTCTGGCCCTTCACCGTTTCTTAAATTCCCGGAGATCCATAACTCCGATTGGGCTGAATTTTGGACATGATCTCTATCCGGAAATTAGCTTTCTTGCGGCGAAAAAAGGGCTCCAACCACCTTACGGGGTGGCCACGAGGGTACAGGGCGCGCCTGACCCCCTCGGGCACGCCCCTGCCTCGTGGCCCCCTTGGGCACCATCTCGCGTTGATTTTACTTCCCAAAAATCATAAACATTACAAAATAATTCTCCGTCCGTTTTAATCTCGTTTGGACTCTGTTTGATATGCATATTCTGCGAAACCAAAAACATGCAACAGACAGGGACTGGCACTAGGCACTGGATCAATATGTTAGTCCCAAAAATAGTATAAAAAGTTGCCAAAAAGTATATGGAAGTTGTAGAATATTGGCATGGAACAATCAAAAATTATAGATACGACGGAGACGTATCAACCCGGACGTGGGTAACCCAACCGTCGTTTGGGTACAACTCCTTGGAAACAGGCAAGTTTTGACGCCCGGGAGGAGGCACTTAATATTCACAGTCTCTATATAGGGGTACCGCTCCGGATTTTTCCATCAAGCTCGCTTCTTCCTCAACCCTTGATACCTCGAGTTCCAACACCCGGGTTTCGACCAGCACAAGCTCAGATCATGTCCGGATCCAACAGTCAAGGCCAGTGGGTGGCCTCTTCTGTCACAGAGGAGGATATTGCAAAGCTTCGAGCGGCCAGATATCTGACCGCAGAAATCCTTCATCGGCTTCTTGCCGAGGGGCATATTATTCTTACCCCCTGATCTGGCGAGAGGGTCGTGTTCCTATCCCACTTCCTTCGCGGGTTAGGGTTCACACTTAACCACTTCATCCGAGGGCTCATATTCTATTACGGGCTAGATTTTCACGATCTGGCCCCGGACTCTATTCTTCTTATAGCGGCGTTTATCGTCGCGTGCGAAGCCTTACTCCAAACTCCTCCGCACTTTGGCTTGTGGCTCAAGACCTTCAATGTGAAGCTGCAAGTGATAGAGGGGGAACAGGCAGAGTGCGATGGCGCCATAGTGGGCAAGCTCGCTAGCGCTGTTTGGTTTCAGGGGTCCTTCGCCGAATCTTCCGACATATGGCAGCAGGGGTGGTTCTACATTACCGAGCCTTGTGGCTCTAAGTGGGCAACTGCGCCTGCATTCCGATCCGGCCCCCCAATTCGCTTGCTTCATGGATCAATGAGGGGTTGGACTAGGGATCCGTTGATGAAGTGCGGACTCTGCAGGGCCGCATCCGAAGCCTTGCCGAGAAGGGCGTCGATCTTGTTGACGTTATTCAAGTAATGTTGGTCCGTCGGATTCTGCCGTGCCAGCGGCAGCCTCGTTGCATGTGAGAGTTTAATCCAGAAGGGTCGCGGACTCTTCAGCACTTCTTCGGCACTACGCACGAAGGAATGAGGAGGTTGTTTTTCGGGGAACGAGAGCAGTGGCCAGCCACCACCGAAGACAGCGGCCTCCACAGCAATCATTCGACCACCCCGGTAAGTATTACACTTCCGTAACACCCTGTAGTCGAGCGTCCCATAATAAGATACTGAGCAATCCATCTTTTTCCAGGGCTGGATAAACAAGGTGGAACGGGTCACATGTCCGGCTCCTCTTCCCGAAGACTCGGCTACTCCATTGCTAATAAGGATGCTGGCCTCGGCACCACGCCAGGCGCCGGTAAGGGAGGGCAAAGAGGAGAGCGAGAAAGCCCAAGAGGACCTTGGTTCTGGAGATAAGTCGGACACTGAGTCTGGAGAGATCGACCTTTCCTCGCCTGAAGACAGGGGCTAAAAAGGATCCAGTATCCCTTCTCCTAGCAGGAGGAAAAGGACCGCCTCCGAAGATTGGGAGGGGCGGTCTTCTAAGAGGGGCAAGATGCCACCAGCGAGCGGCTTGGGTTTGGGAAGCGATGCCGCTGAACAGCTCCAACAAGGGGACAAGCCCTCGGCCAAATCGTAAGTGAATCTGGGGTACTTTGATAGCGTCCACTTCATGGCTGTTAACCGAAGATATTCGTAACGCGTTCATGCATTTTTACAGGTCGGCACAGGGCAATCCTCTTCTTCAGGAAATTTCCTCCTAGAGATGATGGAGAGCAAGACACCTCCTCGAACCTCTTCGCCCAATAAGGCATATGACTCTGAAGTATCGTCGCAGAGGGTCCCTTTTAATCAACCAGATGCACAAGGGACAAAGGCGGCAATGCCCGAAGATGGATCTCCAACCGTCCGGGAGTCCGGGGCTGATGATAGCAAAGGCCCCGGACTGTCTGGCTCGCAACCGACAGTGATTCTGGAGACGGGTGAACATATTCCATTAGAGGATGCTGGTGCTCCTAGAGCGCTCCGGGAGACCAGGGGGCTCCGGATATATTGTGGGACATGTTGCAAAAAGCATCTGTCTCGGGGGAACAGCGTACCTTGATGGGTACGGTGCTTGAGAAGATTTTGTCCGCGAAAAGCGGGTTAAATGAAGCCTTCATGAGCCTACCGAAGGGCTTTGAGGTATGTGACATAATGTTTGCAGTTATGCTTCCTTTGCAAAGATGCGCCTGTATATAGGTAGTAGCCCCTGAGACTCAGGTTATCTTCCATTAGGAAGCAAACAGAGGATCAACAATGATCGTATTGAGGACTAACCCGATGAGCTTGAACACAGGCTGCTTCCCCTTTGGCCACTTCCCGGACTATGGAAATTGCCGAGCTACAGCGGAAGCTTGACGTGGCAGGGGATGATCTTGCATTAATTAATACACGTCTTGGCGAGTCGCAAGGTATGTATTTGGTGCAATCCCCCTACATTTTTGTTGTATACGCATGCCACTAAAATTTGTATGCTGGAGTATGCGTGGCTGCAGATGGTGCTGCCGCCGTTGAAGTTCTTCGAGCGGAGCTGGCCTAGGCCAAGGAGCAGGCCCAGTGTAGTCATGCTGCGGCCGAAAAGGCAGCCGCCGAGCTGAGAGTGGAACAAGCTGCACGACGCCAGGGCGAGGAGAAGATATCCCTGGTGGCGCTTGAACTGGAAGGTGCTACTGGCCGCTGTGAACTTCTGGAGAAGGAGAATAAAGCCTTAACGGCTGAACTGGACTAGGCCTTACAAGAGGTGAGGGGAGCGCGATCGGAATCCAGAGCAGTCCGTGAGGAGGTTAGGCAGGCTAGGGAGATTGCGGCTGGAAAACCATTTCTGCTGCAAACTAAGTTCGGTGACCCGAACTATGCTCAACTTAACCAAGTGTGGAGTTCTCTGGACGAGTTCTTAGACTTGCCGAAGAGTTCTTCCAATGCGGCGCATTATTACCAAGCGCGAGATGGTTATGCAACGGAGAAGCTTTTTTGGTGCAGTTTGGCGCATCAAAGCGCCCTCTGTTGCTCAATGAACAGTTGTCCCAATGGGCCAAACTTCATAGGATGTCCTGTGCTGCCATGAAGGATGTCATAATCCGGTTGTGGCCAACCGAGCCTATGCCGAATAGCTATTTCGGTTTGGTGCAAAGGCTTGTTAACGCGGTGCCGTGTATTGATGCAGTGAAGCGGTCAACGTGCATTGAGCATGCACGGATGGCTTTTGCTCGAGTCAAGACGTTCTGGGGGAAGATGAAGGCCATTGATATTGCGACGAGGAGTTCACCCAAAGGCAAGGACCGTCCGGAACCGGGGCATTAGTTTGAAGATGTCCTAGAGGGCGCCCGCTTGATAGAGGGTCGGTGCTCAAAAGACATAATGTTCGAGTGAGATGTATGGGAATTGTAAAAGACAATTTCATAATTAATCTGTTTTTATGTTTTGCTCGAAAGCTTGAATTCCTCCTGTGCGGTTTTAATATAATCTAAAAGTTTTCCAGTCGTCGGCTTCAGCCCTCTCGTAGGAAGTACGGGGGTGTTCTTAAAAGCATTTAATCACTCTTTATCCAACGTCTTGGTCCATGAAGGAGGTGATAATGTGGCGAACCAGGCAATCGGACTATAGGGCGTTAACACTTTCACTTAGCCATAGGAGTTTTATGGTGGGACTACGACATAGCCACTGGTATGTATACGGCGTATGGTGCCTTACATATTTGATCTGAAAAAGATCCTTCGTGTGACACGGGGAGTCACTAAAGATTCCAAGAAGTCGCCAAGTGGTTGACCAGCTCACGCCGCATCATGACAGTCAGTCCTCGGTGACATAGTACAGGCTCAAAAAATAGAGAGTGCGGTCTACAAAGGTTATTTTGGACCTCCTGACGCACGTCTGCGCCGCCAGTCCTTGGTGGGGGAATCCTTGACGGAAATAGCCCCTTAAGTGAGTGTACGGATCCGGACTCCGACAGAGCCGGTTTTTAGATGTTTATCCCGTTCGCCACCTATTTTTAAAGGATAGAAAAAGAGGAAATAAAGAGAATAGATAATAAAAATAAAAGAAGTTACTGGAGTGCTTGCAGGCTTGTCCGTATTGTGCTTCCGCCAATACCCATGGTATCTTGAGTGCGTAATGATGTGTGCGTAGTACAAACTTTGTAGGTGTACGGAGTGGGCGGCGGAAGCCGGGTTGCTATTTCCGCTCCGGGAGTGGTTGAACTATGGGTGGAAATTGCTTCTGACCCCCGGTACTTCGTTGGTGAACCTCTCTGTCATCCCTATCGCCTGGCGGCCATCTCCCCTTGTGTTCGGCATTGAGCTTGCCGGCTTGTTTAAAGACCCAGCAGTTTCTGTTAGTATGATTAGCTGGTTTATTGGGGTGGCCGTGAATCTGGCAGGGTCGGTCCAATATCCTGTCTAGGTTGGATGGTTCATCTCGTTTCGCCTTGAATGGCTTCTTCCATTGACCGGGCATGGGATTGCTGAATCCGGCATTGACCGCTGTGTCGCGTGATCTTTCATCATCGTTGCGACTATTGTATTTGCTTCGTCGTGGCTTGCCGTTGCCGTCTCGGATTTCGGAAGTGCCCGGGTCGCTGGTCATGTTGCTTCTACGAGCGAGCCAACTGTCCTCTCCCGCGCAAAAGCGGGTCATCAGAGCAGTGAGGGCTGTCATGGATTTAGGTCCTTCTTGGTCGAGGTGGCGTGTCAGCCATTCGTCCCGGACGCTGTGTCTGAAGGCTGCAAGGGCTTCCGCGTCTGGATAGTCGACGATTTGGTTCTTTTTTACTAAGAACTGGGTCTAGAGCTCCCTGGCTGACTCTCCGTGCTGCTGGATAATGTGGCTTAGGTCATCGGCATCTAGTGGCCGGACATATGCTCCTTGGAAGTTGCCAAGGAAGGCTTATTCCAAGTCCTCCCAGCTGCCTATGGAATTTTCCGGCAGGCTATTTAACCAGTGCCGAGCTGGCCCTTTTAGCTTTAGTGGGAGGTATTTAATGGCGTGGAGGTCGTCTCCACGAGCCATATGGATGTGGAGAATAAAATCTTCTATCGATACCGAGGGATCGGTTGTTCCGTCGTATGGTTCAATATTGACGGGTTTGAATTCCTCGTGGAATTCATGATCCATTACTTCATCGGTGAAGCAAAGATGGTGCGCAGCGCCTCTATGTTGGGCCACAATGCGACGTGACTCCGAAGGAGTCCATTTTTGGTTTTTGGCTCGGGCGTGGCTAGGTTTGTCACGTCCGAATAGGTAGCCGTCGTCATGTGTCGGGACATGCCCTCGTGATCCGTAGATCGATCTTGCATGTCTTGCTCTACTATCCAAGTCCCGTCAAAGGTCGTCTGTACAACCACGAGCTGTGTTATTCTTATCGTTACGATGAGGTAGGCCGGTCTGGAGTTTGGCTTGAGTTGACTCTTTATCCGGACCGGGTTGTCGTCGACCTGCCGCATGGTGTGATAATGGTATGGGCTCCAATGCCTCGTTATCAAACTGAGGTAGCGATCTGTGATTAGGGTAGCTTTTGGCTGGGCCATTAAGGCCGTATTCTTCGGTGGCCAGGACTTTGGTCCATCTATCATTGAGCAGGTCTTGGTCAGCTGGAAGCTGCTGCTGCTTCTTTTTCAGGCTCCTTGCGGTAGCTATTAGCCTGCGCTTGAAACGCTCCTGCTCGAGGGGTCCTTCGGGTATGATGAAGTCTTCGTCGCCGAGGCTTACCTCGTCTTCGGAGAGCGGAAGGTAGTTGTCGTCCTCCAAGTTGTCGCTGGGCAGGGCCTGTTCGTCGGGGCTGGCTTGCCCGCTTTCTTGTTCCTCCTGTTCGGATTTCACTCCGACAGGGTCTTCATTTTGTTCGGCATCGTCCGGGGTATTGTTTCCTCCGGTGCCGGCGTTGCTGTCTTTTGGTGTATCAACCATGTACACATCGTATGAAGAGGTGGACGTCCAACTTCTTGTGAATGGTTGGTCTTGACCTTGCTCCTTGTCGGCATCGCCGTCCGAGCTTTCAATGTCTTCGGAGCCCCAGTTAAGCGCGTCATTTGAGGTTTCAACAGTAGCTATGCAGTGAGTGGCGGGTGGGAAGCAAAATTCTCCATCAGCCCCTAGTTCGAACCAAACATAGTTCCGCTGTGATCCCCTGCCAAGGACATGTTTTTTTAATGAATCTAACATATCGCCCAAGGGCGAGTGTTGAAAGATGTCTGCGCGCTGAACTTGAAGATCGATAGCCGATCCAACTCGGTGTCCGAAGTCATACGTGGTTCGAAATTTATAGCCGAAAACGAGTCCGGAATTCCATTGACGCGAATATTCTAAGGTGTTGAGTCTGCGTGCGGCTCCAATGCCACGGATTCTGTGGCCTCGGGCGGTATGATCTGCTCCGGCTCTAAGGCTGTTGCAGTAGCAGGAACCATCTCCTGGATGTGATCCGATGACAGATTTAAGTCATGTTCATCGATCACCGTGGTCTCGAAGCCATTGAAGATCAAGTCTCCACGGATATCCGCGACGTAGTTCAAGCTTCCAAATATGACCTAGTGGCCAGGAGCGTAGCTGTCGATTTGCTCCAGATGGCCAAGCGAGTTGGCCCGCAGTACGAAGCCGCCAAACACAAAAATCTGTCCGAGGAGGAAGGTTCCTCCTTGGACAGCATCGTTATCAACGATTGAAGGGGCCATCAAACCTTTTGTCGACGGCACAGTGGAACTCTCAATGAAAGCACCAATGTCGGTGTCAAAACCGGCAGATCTCGGGTAGGGGGTCCCGAATTGTGCGTCTAGGATCGATGGTAACAGGAGATGGGGGACACGATGTTTACCCTGGTTCGGGCCCTCTCTATGAAGGTAATACCCTACTTCCTGCTTGATTGATCTTGATGAATATGGGTATTACAAGAGTTGATCTACCACGAGATCGTAATGGCTAAACCCTAGAAGTCTAGCCTATATGACTATGGTAATGTGTGTCCTTTCCGGACTAACCCCTCCGGTTTATATAGGCACCGGGGGAATCTAGGGTTTACATAGAGTCGGTTACATAAGAAGGAATCTTCATAATCGGTCGCCAAGCTTGCCTTCCACGCCAAGTAGAGTCCAGTCCGGGCACGGGTACAGTGTTCGGCCTTCATGTCTTCACAGCCCATTTGTCCGGCCCATGGATAACAGGCCGGATGCCCGAGGACCCCTTAGTCCAGGACTCCCTTAATCGTCGTCCGTACTGGCGATGTCCTCGGAGCCGTAGTCAAGCATGTCGGTTAAATCTTCGACAATGGCTATGAAGCGGGTGGCGGGTGGTGTCGGTGTCAAAACCGGCGGATCTCGGGTAGGGGGTCCCGGACTGTGCGTCTAGGCGGATGGTAACAGGAGGCAAGGGACATGATGTTTTTACCCAGGTTCGGGCCCACTCGATGGAGGTAAAACCCTACTCCTGCTTGATTGATATTGATGATATGGGTAGTACAAGAGTTGATCTACCACGAGATCGGAGAGGCTAAACCCTAGAAGCTAGCCTATGGTATGATTGTTGTTGTTCTGTCCTACGGACTAAACCCTCCGGTTTATATAGACACCGGAGGGGGCTAGGGTTACATAGAGTCGGTTACAACGAAGGAGATCTACATATCCGTATTGCCAAGCTTGCCTTCCCCGCCACGGAGAGTCCCATCGGGACACGGGACGAAGTCTTCAATCTTGTATCTTGATAGTCCAACAGTCCGGCCAAAGGTTATAGTCCGGCTGTCCGGATACCCCCTAATTCAGGACTCCCTTAGTAGCCCATGAACCAGGCTTCAATGACGATGAGTCCGGCACGCAGATTGTCTTCGGCATTGCAAGGCGGTTTCCTCCTCCGAATACTTCATAGAAGGTTTTAAACACGAGGATCGTGTCTGGCTCTGCAAAACAAGTTCCACATACCACCGTAGAGAGAATAATATTTCCACAAATCTAATCTGCTGACGTATCCCGTAATGTGACATCACACCACAGCCAAGCCTTTATTCGAATCATTTTTTACAGCCAACCTCAGCGCGTTTCGCGAGGCGGTTTCCTTGGCACATCTGTCGAAGCAGAGATCATGTCCCCTTATCGCGGGATTCTCATCAATACGGATGTGGGTAACCCAACCGCGCCATCAATTATGGCGCTTGGGGGATGAGCGAGTTTTACCAGGCTGGTGGGGACGCATAGTTTCGTCCGCCCGTATAAATGGATAAGGATTCACCTTTCTCCACCCACGTCTTCTTCCTCCTTTGCTCATCCATTCTCGCACACTCGAGCTCCAGCGCCCAAGTCCACATTTTCTTCCTCAACCTTCTCCAACCATTTCCGGAGCGGGAGGCAAGTGGATGGTTTCCTCCGTCACGGAGGTACACATCAAGAAGCTGAGGGGAGCCGGATACCTGTCCGAGGATATTGCACATCGGCTCCCAGATGCAGGGCAGTTCATACCCACCCCCATACCTCATGAGAGGGTAGTATTCCTCACCTATTTCCTCCGCGGACTGGGATTTCCTCTCCACCCTTTCGTCCGGGGACTTATGTTCTTCTACGGCCTGGACTTCTACGATCTGGCCCTGAACTTCTTTCTCAATATTTCGGCGTTTATCGTCGTGTGTGAGGCCTTCCTCCGCATCAAGCCCCACATCGGCCTATGGCTGAAGACCTTCAATGTCAAACCGAAGGTGGTGGGCGGCCAGCAGGCAGAGTGCGGAGGCGCCATGGTGGGTAAGATGCCCAACGTCGCATGGCTCGAGGGCTCCTACGTGGAAACCATAAAGGGGTGGTAATCGGGGTGGTTCTACATCACTGAGCTGCGTGACCCCAAATAGGCAGCGGCCCCCGAGTTCCGATCCGGAATCCCCACGCGGCTCACCTCCTGGAAAGAGAAGGGCCTGCCCTGGGGTAGTCCGGGAGAGCTGACCGGACTCCAAACCTGTATCCAAAACATGGTGAACAAGAAGCTCAAGCTTGGCAACATAGTCCAAGTCATGCTCATCCACCGGATCCTCCCGTGTCAACAACGAGCGTTCAACTTGTGGGAGTTCGACCCGGTCCAGCACCAAACTCTGAGCGAGCTCTTTGACACAACACACGAGGATGCTTGGAAGGTGCTATTTAAGGACGTCGAGGTTCCCCCTCCCCTTACCGAGGATCGCGGATTCAGCGTGAAGCGGCAAGCCAGCGCAGTAAGCTATTTTATCTCTTATAGGGTATTCATTTATCATAGTTTAACTATGCGCGGGGTCTGAGCTTCCATGCCTTTGACAGGAATGGGTGGAGACATCGGGGAAGATTGATTGTCCAGCCCCCCTGCCTGAAGACCCTGCCGACGCTCTCCTGACGGAGATGCTGACTCTGGCACCCTACGAGGTGCCGGAGAAGAAGATCAAGAAGAAGGCTACGGGAACCCGAAAGAGTTCCCGGCGCCAGGTGTTATCGGACTCATCGTCCGATAACTCCGAGACGCACTCCTCCCACGGAAACAAGGAGGAGGCAGATAAAGGTTCTTCCCCTCCAGCCGGGAAAGATAAGAAGAGGAAGGCCGCCCCAACTGGGGAGGCCGGAGGGTCCAAGAAGGGAAGGACTCTCCCTCCGGACTACTCCGCCACCGCCGCCGACAGCAAAGACGAGTGGCCATCCAGGGCCAAGCCCCTGGCGAGATTGTAAGTATTCGGACACCAGAGTAACTCATGGCGCCGTTTAATTGCACAGCTTCTTCTAACGCCTGACATGGTTATGTAGTCCGTCCCGGGCCCGTATCGACGTATCCTTGTCGAGCGGCTCTTTGGACCCGTCGGCCATGAGCAGCGGAGGATCACTTTCGGCCGCCTCCTCCCCCCGCCCTACGAACAACGCCGAGGTGTTGTCTCAAAGGGCACCAAGCCGAGGGGAGGTAGTCCTGGAGGCGCCACAAGGCGACCTTCCGGATTCCAGGCGGAAAGGGAGCAAGGCTCCCAAGGGCTCCAAGTTCGGCCCTAGGACGAATACCGCACCGGAACCTCCAGTTGTTTCGAACTCTGGCAGGCGGCCCCCCACTAAGAGGGGCAAGCCTACCATGCCGGTGACCTCCGTCCACCCGGAGGCACCGGATAATTTGCTGGAGGTTCTTAATGGCGCCTCCATCAACGAGGAGCACCACACTATTATGAGGGCGGTGATCCAGAAGGTTCAGTCCGCCAAGAGCGGACTGACTGAAACCTGTGCCAGCCTTCTAACAGGCTTTGAGGTATGTATTAAAATATATGAAAATATTACCGCATAGACAGTAGCCCATGATGCTCTGTTTGGCGTTCATAAAGAAAAGCCGAATAGAGGATCAAAATAACATTCGCAGGATTCTAATACAAGTATGTCGATATGCGTATGCAGGCTTCACTTCTGACCTCTGCCGCACTGACTGCGGAGGTCGATTCGCTGAAGCAGAACCTCGAGCGGTCCGAGAAAGAGCTTGGCCTTGCCAAGAAGCAGCTCAAGGAGAACCAAGGTAAGTAATGCCTTGTCTATATGTGTACATAAAAAAGATGTAGTTGCAAAAAATGATAGGATCGTTATGAATGTCCCAGGGGCCACGACCGAGGTGGCGGCCCTGCGGCAAGCGTTGTCCGAGACCGAAAACAAAGCGGCCACAGAGCGCACCGAGCGAGAGAAGCAAGAGGCGCGGGTGGGCGAGGTGCAGCAAGATCTCCAAGCTCTCGTGAAAAAGCACGAGACTTTGGAGCTTGACTCGAAGACGCGAGAGTCCGAGCTTGCCACGGCCCTTGAGGGTGCCAAGTATGCCAAGGCCGAAGCCCAAAAAGCCCTCCAGGAAATTGAGGCAATGAGGAAGATAGCGGCGGGTAAGGCATTCATTATGCAGAGAAAGCATGCGAAAGTAAATTACTTGTTACTTACCCGAGTCCGGAGCTCTCCAGGAGCATTCGCAGATTTGCCCCGCAGCGTGTCGGATGCCGCAAAGCACTACCAGGCCGAGGAAGGGAGCTCGACGGAGAAGATGTTCTGGTCTCAGTATACGGAGGCCGAACACCTGATGCCCTTAAGCGACCAGCTGAAGCAATTGGTCGAGCTCCACAAGGCGGCCTAAGAGGCCATGAAGGGTCTGATAGTCCGGCTATGGCCTGGAGAGGCCATGCCAGGGAGCTATTTCGGGCTGGTGAGGCGGCTTGCGGATGCCTGTCCTTGGCTTGAGGTCATCAAGCACTCCGTCTGCATCGAGGGTGCCCGCAGGGCGCTTGCCCGTGTTAAAGTACACTGGGGCAAGATGGACGCTGAGAAGCTGGTGAAGGATGGACCACCGCAGGGCAAGGAGCATCGCCGCCCGGAGATGTATTATGAGGGGGTCCTAAAGGGTGCCTGCCTTATGGCGGATGAGTGTTCCAAGGATGTAATTTTTGAGTGAACTTGCTCGTTTGATCCTGTATTTGTGAAAACTTGTTTCATATGCGCTATGCAACGCTTGTTTGAATTTGAAATATTACCTTCTGTGCGGCTGTTTACATCTGAGAGATGGCTAGTCGTCGGCTTCTACCCCCATGCCACGAGTGCTGGGGTGTTCGGGATAAATTTGAGCACTCTCTTTCCCATTCTTGGGTCCTTCGAGGGAGGTGCTCAGCGCAGCGAACAAGGCAATCGGACTATAATGCTTTATCACTCTCACTTAGCCATAGAAGTCTACAATTTTAAATTTCGGCGAAGCCCATAGTATTCGGAAGACCGAGTTCGGGGCGCGATACACGCCTAAGCCGGACAAAGCCGACTCCTTGCCCTAAGCGGCATAAGTCTTTAAGGACTCGAGACCTCTCGAACAGCGACCAGCTCTCGCCTTATCATGACAGTCAGTTTTAGCTTTCTCCACTGAGGTGCTTAGCCCAGCTGAACCGGGGCACAATCGCAGTAGTTCTCCCAGTGCTACCTTAGCCGATATAGAGGAACGTAAGGTACCAAAACATGGGAGACGGGCAAACCCAACATATGACCAAAGACATGACTCGGAGCTGATGCATATAATGCTATAAGTTCGGGGTGCCGCACTTTCGAAAGTGTTCGGACTTCTCATGCCGTATTATGGGGTCCTTAAGCCCCTAGCATATTAGCCGTACCAAAGTGTACGGGTGCTGGGTGTTATGAATGAACAAAAAAGGAAGGAATAGGTAATGCAGTAATAGACTAGTGCTATGCATTGTTTATTCAAAAAGTTTGCATTAAAGCAGAATGATACAAGTAATGTGATAAGCAAAAAATGGGACTATTTGACATGTCCCCTCCAAAGGCAAGCTGCGGAGTGGTATTTAAAGCAGGTATTTCGCTCGTTATAAAGACCACCTGGGAGTTCCATGGTGTGACATAGCTTTCTGCATCACTGGTTGTTGTATCGTGTGTTCGGCGATTATACTGCCGAACAGAGCTTCCAGAGCGTAAAGTCCTAAAAGAGAGTAAAAAAAGGAAAATGACAAAGTAGGAAGCCCCTAGTGCGGTTGAGCCGCGTTGTGGGGCGTGCCGTAGTCGTGCCCCTCCCCCTATGCCCATGGTATTTTCAATGCGTAGTTATGTACGCGTGGCACGGATTTCGCCGTTTGGCTGGGGCTGGGGTAGGGGCCGCATTGCTACGCTTGCTCGGAACGTGCCAGGCGGTCTTGTTGCAGATTATTTCGGGCTCGCTTGACGGCGTCCGAACGTTTGATGGCCGGACTGGAGAATTGCCTTGAGAGGCTGCTTTGTGCTTCTGCTGCGAGGGCCACAGTGTGCTCCTCCGTTCGGAGGGAACGCTCTGTGTTTCCATTAACCGTGATGACCCCCCGAGGTCCTGGCATCTTGAGCTTTAGGTATGCATAGTGCGGCACCGCATTGAATTTTGCGAATGCGGTTCGCCCGAGTAGTGCATGATAGCCACTGCGGAACGGGACTATATCGAAAATTAACTCCTCGCTTCGGAAATTGTCCGGGGATCCGAAGACCACTTCTAGTGTGACTGAGCCTGTGCAGTGGGCCTCTACACCTGGTATGATGCCTTTAAAGGTCGTTTTTGTGGGTTTAATCCTTGACGGATCTATACCCATTTTGCGCACTGTGTCCTGGTAAAGCAGGTTCAGGTTGCTGCCGCCGTCCATAAGGACTCGAGTGAGGTGAAGTCCGTCGATGATTGGGTCTAAGACCAATGCGGCGAATCCGCCATGATGGATACTAGTGGGGTGGTCCCTGCGATCAAAAGTGATCGGGCAGGAGGACCATGGGTTGAACTTTGGGGCGACTTGCTCCAACGCATATACGTCCCTTAGCGCACGCTTCCGTTCTCTCTTGGGGATGTGGGTTGCGTATATCATGTTCACCGTCTGCACTTGTGGGGGAAATCTCTTCTGTCCTCCGGTGTTCGGCGGCCGGGGCTCCTCCTCGTCATCGCTGTGTAGCCCCTTGTCCTTTTGCTCGGCATTTAACTTACCGGCCTGCTTGAACACCCAACAATCCCAGTTGGTGTGGTTGGTTGGCTTGTCGGGGTGCCATGTATTTGGCACAAGCGATCGAGTATACGGTCCAAACTGGACGGGCCCGGAGTGCTTCTTTTGAATGGCTTTTTCCGCTGACCGGGCTTAGAGCCTCTGAATCCGGCATTGACTGCCGTATCCTCGATATTGTCGCTGTTGATGCGGCGCTTGTGTTTGTTGCGACATGACCTGCCATTACTATCCTTGGTATGCGAAGTACTAGGGTTTTTTGATATGTTATTGCTGCGAGCCAGCCAGCTGTCCTCTCCCGCGCAAAAGCGGGTCATAAGTGTCGTGAGGGCTGGCATAGATTTCGGCTTTTCCTGGCGAAGGTTCCGGGCAAGCCACTCGTCACGGATGTTGTGTTTGAAAGCTGCTAGGGCCTCTGCATCCGGACAGTCGAAGATTTGATTTTTCTTGGTTAGGAACCGTGTCCAGAATTGCCTGGTCGATTCTTCTGGCTGCTGAATTATATGGCTCAAGTCATCTGCATCTGGTGGTCGCACATAAGTGCCCTGGAAGTTGTCAAGGAATGCGGCTTCCAGATCTTCCCAACAACCAATGGATTCTGCTGGCAAGCTGTTGAGCCAATGCCGAGTTGGTCCTTTAAGCTTGAGTGGGAGGTATTTGATGGCGTGTAGATCGTCGCCACGGGCCATGTGGATATGAAGGAGATAGTCCTCAATCCATACCGCGGGATCTGTCGTACCATCGTATGATTCGATATTCACGGGTTTGAAACCCTCTGGGATTTGATGATCCATTACTTCATCTGTGAAGCATAGCGGGTGTGCGGCGCCTCTATACTGGGCTATATCACGACTCAGCTCGAATGAGTCTTGTCTGCTGTGTTCGGCCCGGCCGGATTTACTTCTACTGTATCCGGCGTGACGGTTATCGTCTCTCGTAGTGGGGCGCCCTCGCGATCCGTAGATCGATCTTGCTTGCTTTGCTTTGTCTTCCAATACGTCTCACAGGTTTAGCGTATTTCCCCTTGCCTTGGCATTTTTATTTGAGTGGCGTCGGGGTGCGGGCTGAGCTTTTGGCTGAAATGCCTCTCTGTCATGGCCACGAGGTGGCCGATCAACCACATCATACATTGGAGATGTAGGCTTTAATGCTTCCTCCTCTAAACGGGGTAGCAACATGCGCTTTGGGTAACTCTTGGAGGGGCGTTCGAGTTCATATTCCTCGGCCGCAAGGACTTCAGTCCATCTGTCAGCTAGCAAGTCTTGATCAGCTCTAAGCTGTTGTTGCTTTTTCTTAAGGCTATTTGCCATGGCCATAAGCCGGCGCTTGAAGCGCTCTTGCCCGACGGGATCCTCAGGCACGACAAATTTGTCGTCGTCCAGGCTTGCCTCGTCTTCGGAGGGAGACATGTAATTGTCATCCTCTACCTCTCTATCTGCCATTTTCTCATGAGGGCTGGCTTCTCCATCCTCCTGCGCTGCATCTTGCTGGAGGGGGTTGTCGTTGTCTTCGGCACTGTCCAGAGTGTTATTATCTCCTGTGCCGGTATCACTGCTTTTGCTTTGGCGAGACTTAGAGCGGCGCCGCTGACGTCGGCGCTTGGGTTGCTTCTTGCAAGGGTCACCCTCTACTGTTCCATCGCCATTGCCTTCTTTGGGTATGTCCACCATGTATATATCATATGATGAGGTGGTTGTCTAGTGCCCTGTGGGCAGTGGTTCCTGTTCGTCTCCTGCATCGTCGTCCATACCGTCGATGTCTTCGGAGTCGAAGTCTAGCATGTCGGTTAAATCATCGACAGTGGCAACTAAGTGGGTGGTGGGTGGGCGGAGAATTTCTTTGTCATCCGCATCCCAATCCTGTCGGTCACAGTCCGGCCAGGACTCTCCTGACAAGGAGAGAGACCTCAGAGAGTTCAGTATGTCGCCGCAGGGCGAGTGTTGAAAGATATCTGCGAAGGTGAACTCCATGATCGGCGCCCAGTCGGATTCGATTGGCAAGGGCGCAGGCAGTTCGGAGCCCGTGGCCGGAGAAGAATCTGGCAACTTGGGGTCACGGCTTTCGTGAAGTGTAAGGTTGGTATTCGGCTCGATCGCCGCTGAGACTGCGGCATCCGGTGCGGGGTCTAGCCACCCGTCCATGGATGGCGCGGCAGGCTCCGAATTCAAGGTCGAAGCGGTTGCAGGTGCGATCTCCTGAACACTGTCTGATGGCAGAGCTAAATCATGCTCATCGTGACGGTGCGGCGCACTCGGCGAGGGCTCGAATCCGTTGAAGATCAAGTCTCCGCGGATGTCGGCCGTGTAGTTCAAGCTTCCAAACCTGACCTGGTGGCCAGGGGCGTAGCTTTCGATCTGCTCCAGATGACCAAGCGAATTGGCCCGCAGTGCGAAGCCGCCGAATACGAAGATCTGTCCGGGGAGAAAAGTCTCACCCTGGACTGCATCGCTATCGATGATTGAAGGAGCCATCAAGCCTGACGATGACGACACAGAGTAACTCTCAATGAAAGCACCAATGTCGGTGTCAAAACCGGCAGATCTCGGGTAGGGGGTCCCGAACTGTGCGTCTAGGCGGATGGTAACAGGAGGCAAGGGACACGATGTTTTTACCCAGGTTCGGGCCCTCTCGATGGAGGTAAAACCCTACTCCTGCTTGATTGATATTGATGATATGGGTAGTACAAGAGTTGATCTACCACGAGATCGGAGAGGCTAAACCATAAAAGTGTTGGAAATATGCCCTAGAGGCAATAATAAATTGATTATTATTATATTTCCTTGTTCATGATAATCGTTTATTATCCATGCTAGAATTGTATTGATAGGAAACTCAGATACATGTGTGGATACATAGACAACACCATGTCCCTAGTAAGCCTCTAGTTGACTAGCTCGTTGATCAATAGATGGTTACGGTTTCCTGACCATGGACATTGGATGTCATTGATAACGGGATCACATCATTAGGAGAATGATGTGATGGACAAGACCCAATCCTAAGCCTAGCACAAGATCATGTAGTTCGTATGCTAAAGCTTTTCTAATGTCAAGTATCATTTCCTTAGACCATGAGATTATGCAACTCCCGGATACCGTAGGAATACTTTGGGTGTGCCAAACGCCACAACGTAATTGGGTGGCTATAAAGGTGCACTACGGGTATCTCCGAAAGTGTCTGTTGGGTTGACACGAATCGAGACTGGGATTTGTCACTCCGTGTAAACGGAGAGGTATCTCTGGGCCCACTCGGTAGGACATCATCATAATGTGCACAATGTGATCAAGGAGTTGATCACGGGATGATGTGTTGCGGAACGAGTAAAAGAGACTTGCCGGTAACGAGATTGAACAAGGTATCGGAATACCGACGATCGAATCTCGGCCAAGTATCGTACCGATAGACAAAGGGAATTGTATACGGGATTGATTAAGTCCTTGACATCGTGGTTCATCCGATGAGATCATCGTGGAACATGTGGGAGCCAACATGGGTATCCAGATCCCGCTGTTGGTTATTGACCGGAGAACATCTCGGTCATGTCTGCATGTCTCCCGAACCCGTAGGGTCTACACACTTAAGGTTCGATGACGCTAGGGTTATAAAGGAAGCTTGTATGTGGTTACCGAATGTTGTTCGGAGTCCCGGATGAGATCCCGGACGTCACGAGGAGTTCCGGAATGGTCCGGAGGTAAATATTTATATATAGGAAGTATGGTTTTGGCCACCGGAAGTGTTCTGGGCATCACCGGTAGTGTACCGGGACCACCGGAGGGGTCCGGGGGTCCACCGGGAGGGGCCACGGGCCTCGGAGGCATACATGGGCCAAGTGTGAGAAGGGACCAGCCCCTAGGTGGGCTGGGGCGCCTCCCCACCAAGGCCCATGCGCCTGGAGAGAAGAGAGGGCAAACCCTAGGGCAGATGGGCCCTAAAGGCCCATGCCTGGTGCGCCTCCCTCTTCCCCCCACTTGGCCGCCACCCCAGATGGGGATTGGGGCTGCCGCCGCCCCTAGGGTGGAAACCCTAGGTGGGGGCGCACCCTCCTCCCTCTCCCCTATATATAGTGAGGCCTAGGGCTGCCCATTACACACGTGATTCGATCTCTCTCTCGTTGGTGCAGCCCTGCGTCTCTTCTTCCTCCTCTCTTGCGGTGCTTGGCGAAGCCCTGCTGGATTGCCATGCTCCTCCATCATCACCACGCCGTTGTGCTGCTGCTGGATGGAGTCTTCCTCAACCTCTCCCTCTCTCCTTGCTGGATCAAGGCATGGGAGACGTCCCCGGACTGTACGTGTGTTGAACGCGGAGGTGTTGTCCGTTCGGCACTAAGATCATCGGTGATTTGGATCACGACGAGTACGACTCCATCAACCCCGTTCACTTGAACGCTTCCGCTTAGCGATCTACAAAGGTATGTAGATGCACTCTCCTTCCCTTCGTTGCTGGTCTCTCCATAGATAGATCTTGGTGATACGTAGGAAAATTTTGAAATATCTGCTACGTTCCCCAACAGTGGCATCATGAGCTAGGTCTATTGCGTAGATTCCATGCACGAGTAGAACACAAAGTAGTTGTGGGCGTTGATTTTGTTCAATATGCTTACCGTTACTAGTCAATCTTGATTCGGCGGCATTGTGGGATGAAGCGGCCCGGACCAACCTTACACGTACTCTTACGTGAGACTGGTTCCACCGACTGACATGCACTAGATGCATAAGGTGGCTGGCGGGTGTCTGTCTCTCCTACTTTAGTCGGATCGGATTTGATGAAAAGGGTCCTTATGAAGGGTAAATAGAAATTGGCATATCACGTTGTGGTTTTGCGTAGGTAAGAAACGTTCTTGCTAGAAACCCATAGCAGCCACGTAAAACATGCAAACAACAATTAGAGGACGTTTAACTTGTTTTTGCAGGGTATGCCATGTGATGTGATATGGCCAAAGGATGTGATGTATGATATATGTGATGTATGAGATGATCATGTTCTTCTAATAGGAATCACGACTTGCATGTCGATGAGTATGACAACCGGCAGGAGCCATAGGAGTTGTCTTTAATTTATTTATTTATGACCTGCGTGTCAACATAAACGTCATGTAATTACTTTACTTTATTGCTAACCGTTAGCCATAGTAGTAGAAGTAATAGTTGACGTGACAACTTCATGAAGACACGATGATGGAGATCATAATGATGAAGATCATGGTGTCATGCCGGTGACGACGATGATCATGGAGCCCCGAAGATGGAGATCAAAAGGAGCAAAGTGATGATGGCCATATCATGTCACTATTTGATTGCATGTGATGTTTATCATGTATTTGCATCTTATTTGCTTAGAACAACGGTAGTAAATAAGATGATCCCTCATTAAAATTTCAAGAAAGTGTTCCCCCTAACTGTGCACCGTTGCGAAAGTTCGTCGTTTCGAAGCACCACGTGATGATCGGGTGTGATAGATTCTTACATTCACATACGATGGGTGTAAGACAGATTTACACACACGAAACACTTAGGTTGACTTGACGAGCCTAGCATGTACAGACATGGCCTCGGAACACAGAAGACCGAAAGGTCGAGCATGAGTCGTATGACAGATACGATCAACATGAAGATGTTCACCGATGTTGACTAGTCCGTCTCACGTGATGATCGGACACGGCCTAGTTGACTCGGATCATGTAATCACTTGGATGACTAGAGGGATGTCTATCTAAGTGGGAGTTCATAAGATGAACTTAATTATCCTGAACATAGTCAAAAGACCTTTGCAAATTATGTCGTAAGCTCGCGCTTTAGTTCTACTGTTTTAGATATGTTCCTAGAGAAAATATAGTTGAAAGTTGATAGTAGCAATTATGCGGACAGTACAAGGCTTACGTCCTTAATGCACTGCTCGGTGTGCTGGACCTCAAACGTGGTCTGTGGATGTTGCGAACATCTGACATACACGTTTTGATGACTACATGATAGTTAGGTAATGATAAATGGTTTAGAATTGAGGCACCGAAGACTTTTTGAAATGTCGCGGAACATATGAGATGTTTCGAGGGCTGAAATTGGGATTTCAGTCTCGTGCCCACGTCAAGAGGTATGAGACCTCCGACGATTTTCTTGGCCTGCAAACTAAGGGAGAAAAGCTCAATCGTTGAGCTTGTGCTCAAATTGTCTGAGTACAACAATCACTTGAATCGAGTGGGAGTTGATCTTCCAGATAAGATAGTGATGTTTCTCCAAAGTCATTGCCACCAAGCTGCTAGAGCTTCGTGATGAACTATAACATATCAGGGATAGATATGATGATCCTTGAAATATTCACGATGTTTGACACCGCGAAAGTAGAAATCAAGAAGGAGCATCAATTGTTGATGGTTAGTGAAACCACTAGTTTCAATAAGGGCAAGGGCAAGAAGGGATACTTCATGAAACGGCAAATCAGCTGCTGCTCTAGTGAAGAAACCCAAGGTTGAACCCAAACCCGAGACTGAGTGCTTCTGTAATAAGGGGAACAACCACTGGAGCAGAATTACCCTAGATACTTGGTAGATGAGAAGGCTGTCGATAGAAGTATATTGGATATACATTATGTGAATGTGTACTTTACTAGTACTCCTAGTAGCATCAGGGTATTAGATACCGGTTCGGTTGCTAAGTGTTAGTAACTCGAAATAAAAGCCACGGAATAAACGGAGACTAGCTAAAGGTGAGCTGACGAGATGTGTTGGAAGTGTTTCCAAGGTTGATATGATCAAGCATCACACGCTCCCTCTACCATCGAGATTGGTGTTAAACCTAAATAATTGTTATTTGGTGTTTGCGTTGAGCATAGACATGATTGGATTATGTCTATCGCAATACGGTTATTCATTTAAGGAGAATAATGGTTACTCTATTTATTTGAATAATACCTTCAATGGTCTTGCACCTAAAATGAATGGTTTATTGAATCTCGATCATAGTGATACACATGTCCATGCCAAAAGATATAAGATAGTAATGATAATACCACCTACTTGTGGCACTGCCATGTAAGTCATATTGGTATAAAACGCATGAAGAAGCTCCATGTTGATGGATCTTTGGACTCACTCATTTTTTTTGGAAAAAGAATTGAGTAATGTGAACCATGTCTATTGGTATATACGCATGAAGAAACTCCATGCAGATGGACTGTTTGGACTCACTTGATTTTGAATCACTTGAGATATGCAAATCATACCACATGGGCAAGATGACTGAAAGCTTCGGTTTCAGTAAAATGGAACAAGAAAGCAACATGTTGGAAGTAACACATTTTGATGTGTGCAGTCCAATGAGTGCTGAGGCACGCAGTGGATATCGTTATGCTCTTACTTCACAGATGATTTGAGTAGGTACTGAGTATATTTACTTGATGAAACACAAGTCTGAATTATTGAATGGTTCAAGTAATTTCAGAATGAAGTTAAATATCGTCGTGACAAGAGGATAAAATATCTATGATATGATCATAGAGATGAATATCTGAGTTGCGAGTTTGGTACACAAATGAGACATTGTGGAAATTGTTTCACGACTAGTACCGCCTGGAACACCATAGTGTGATGGTGTGTCCGAACATCATAACTGCACCCTATTGGATATGATGCATACCATGATGTCTCTTATCGAATTACCACTATCATTCATGGGTTAGGCATTAGAGACAACCGCATTCACTTTAAATAGGGAACCACACAAATCCATTGAGACGACACCGTATGAACTATGGTTTAGTGAAACCTAAGTTGTTGTTTCTTAAAAGTTTGGGGCTACGATGTGAAAAGGTTTCAGGCTGATAAGCACAAACCCAAAGCGGATAAATGCATCTTCATAGACACCCAAAACAGTTGGGTATACCTCCTGTCTCAGATCCGAAAGCAATAGGGATTGTTTCTCAAATCGGGTCCTTTCTTGAGGAAAAGTTTCTCTCGAAAGAATTGAGTGGGAGGATGGTGGAGACTTGATGAGGTTATTGAACCGTCACTTCAACTAGTGTATAGCAGTGCACAGGAATTGTTCCTATGGCACCTACACCAATTGAAGTGGAAGCTTATGATAGTGATCATGAGACTTCGGATCAAGTCACTCCCAAACCTCGTAGGATGACAAGGATGCGTACTACTTCAGAGTGGTACGTAATCCTGTCTTGGAAGTCATGTTGCTGAACAACAATGAACCTACGAGCTATGGAGAAGCGATGGTGGGCCCGGATTCCGATGAATGGCTCGAGGCCATAAAATCCGAGAGAGGATCCATGTATGAAAACAAAGTGTAGACTTTGGCAGAACGGCTCAATGGTCGTAAGGCTGTTGAGTACAGATGGATTTTAAAAGGAAGACGGACAATGATGGTAAATGTCACCATTAAGAAAGCTCGACTTGTCGTTAAGATGTTTCCCGACAAGTTCAAGGAGTTGACTACGATGAGACTTTCTCACTCGTAGCGATGCTAAGAGTCTGTTGGAATTATGTTAGCGATTACTGCATTATTTATGAAATTGTGCAGATAGGATGTCAAAACATTGTTTCCTCGACGATTTTCTTGAGGAAAGGTTCTATGTGATACAACCAGAAGATTTTTGTCAATCCTGAAAGATGCTAACAAGTATGCAAAGCTCCAGCAATCCTTCTAAGGACTGGAGTAAGCATCTCGGAGTTGGAATGTACGCTTTGATGAGATGATCAAAGATTTTAGGTTTATACAAAGTTTATGAGAAACTTGTATTTCCAAAGAAGTGAGTGGGAGCACTATAGAATTTCTGATGAGTATATGTTGTTGACATATTGTTGATCAGAAATGATGTAGAATTTCTGGAAAAGCATATAGGGTTGTTTGAAAAATGTTTTTCAATGAAAACCTGGATTAAGCTACTTAAACATTGAGCATCAAGATCTATAAGGATAGATCAAAATCGCTTAATAGTACTTTCAAATGAACACATACCATGACAATATTTTGAAGGAGTTCAAAATAGATCAGCAAAGAAGGAGTTCTCGGCTGTGTTACAAGGTGTGAGTATTGAGCAAGACTCAAGACATGACCACGGCAGAATAGAAAGGACGAAGGTCGTCCCCTATGCTTTAGCCGTAGGCTCTAAAGTATGCTATGTACCGCACCTGAAGTGTGCCAAACCATGAGTCAGTCAAGGGGTACAAGTGTGATCTAGAAATGGATCACAGGACAATGGTCAAAGTTATCCTTAGTAACTAGTGGACTAAGGAATTTTCTCGATTATGGAGGTGGTCAAAGAGTTCGTCGTAAAGGGTTACGCCGATGCAAGCTTTGACACTAATCCAGATTATTCTGAGTAGTAAACTGGATTCGTCTAGTAGAACAGTTATTTGGAATAGCACCAAATAGAGCGTGGTAACTACATCTAGGAGATGACATAGATATTTGTAAAGCACACACGGATCTGAAAGGTTCAGACCCGTTGACTATAACCTCTCTCACAAGCATAACATGATCAAACCCAGAACTCCTGGGTGTTAGTCACATAGGGATGTGACCTTGAGTGTTAATCACATATCGATGTGAACTAGATTATTGACTCTAGTGCAAGTGGGAGACTGTTGGAAATATGCCCTAGAGGCAATAATAAATTGATTATTATTATATTTCCTTGTTCATGATAATCGTTTATTATCCATGCTAGAATTGTATTGATAGGAAACTCAGATACATGTGTGGATACATAGACAACACCATGTCCCTAGTAAGCCTCTAGTTGACTAGCTCGTTGATCAATAGATGGTTACGGTTTCCTGACCATGGACATTGGATGTCATTGATAACGGGATCACATCATTAGGAGAATGATGTGATGGACAAGACCCAATCCTAAGCCTAGCACAAGATCATGTAGTTCGTATGCTAAAGCTTTTCTAATGTCAAGTATCATTTCCTTAGACCATGAGATTGTGCAACTCCCGGATACCGTAGGAATACTTTGGGTGTGCCAAACGCCACAACGTAACTGGGTGGCTATAAAGGTGCACTACGGGTATCTCCGAAAGTGTCTGTTGGGTTGACACGAATCGAGACTGGGATTTGTCACTCCGTGTAAACGGAGAGGTATCTCTGAGCCCACTCGGTAGGACATCATCATAATGTGCACAATGTGATCAAGGAGTTGATCACGGGATGATGTGTTGCGGAACGAGTAAAAGAGACTTGCCGGTAACGAGATTGAACAAGGTATCGGAATACCGACGATCGAATCTCGGGCAAGTATCGTACCGATAGACAAAGGGAATTGTATACGGGATTGATTAAGTCCTTGACATCGTGGTTCATCCGATGAGATCATCGTGGAACATGTGGGAGCCAACATGGGTATCCAGATCCCGCTGTTGGTTATTGACCGGAGAACATCTCGGTCATGTCTGCATGTCTCCCGAACCCGTAGGGTCTACACACTTAAGGTTCGATGACGCTAGGGTTATAAAGGAAGCTTGTATGTGGTTACCGAATGTTGTTCGGAGTCCCGGATGAGATCCCGAACGTCACGAGGAGTTCCGGAATGGTCCGGAGGTAAAGATTTATATATAGGAAGTATGGTTTTGGCCACCGGAAGTGTTCTGGGCATCACCGGTAGTGTACCGGGACCACCGGAGGGGTCCGGGGGTCCACCGGGAGGGGCCACGGGCCTCGGAGGCATACATGGGCCAAGTGTGAGAAGGGACCAGCCCCTAGGTGGGCTGGGGCGCCTCCCCACCAAGGCCCATGCGCCTGGAGAGAAGAGAGGGCAAACCCTAGGGCAGATGGGCCCTAAAGGCCCATGCCTGGTGCGCCTCCCTCTTCCCCCCACTTGGCCGCCACCCTAGATGGGGATTAGGGCTGCCGCCGCCCCTAGGGTGGAAACCCTAGGTGGGGGCGCACCCTCCTCCCTCTCCCCTATATATAGTGAGGCCTAGGGCTGCCCATTACACACGTGATTCGATCTCTCTCTCGTTGGTGCAGCCCTGCGTCTCTTCTTCCTCCTCTCTTGCGGTGCTTGGCGAAGCCCTGCTGGATTGCCACGCTTCTCCATCATCACCACGCCGTTGTGCTGCTGCTGGATGGAGTCTTCCTCAACCTCTCCCTCTCTCCTTGCCGGATCAAGGCATGGGAGACGTCCCCGGGCTGTACGTGTGTTGAACGCGGAGGTGCTGTCCGTTCGGCACTAAGATCATCGGTGATTTGGATCACGACGAGTACGACTCCATCAACCTCGTTCACTTGAACGCTTCCGCTTAGCGATCTACAAAGGTATGTAGATGCACTCTCCTTCCCTTCGTTGTTGGTCTCTCCATAGATAGATCTTGGTGATACGTAGGAAAATTTTGAATTTCTGCTACGTTCCCCAACAAAAAGCTAGCCTATGGTATGATTGTTGTTGTTCTGTCCTACGAACTAAACCCTCCGGTTTATATAGACACTGGAGGGGGCTAGGGTTACACAGAGTCGGTTACAAGGAAGGAGATCTACATATCCGTATTGCCAAGCTTGCCTTCCACGCCACGGTGAGTCCCATCCGGACACGGGACGAAGTCTTCAATCTTGTATCCTCATAGTCCAACAGTCCGGCCAAAGGTTATAGTCCGGCTGTCTGGATACCCCCTAATCCAGGACTCCCTCATGTGGGAAGCAAGATTCTCCTTCATCAGCCCCTAGTTTGAACCGAACATAGTTCAGCTGTGAGTCCCCCGCCAAGGACATGCTTTTTAGTGAGTTTAGCACATCGCCCAAAGGCGAGTGCTAGAAGACGTCTGCGGCGCTGAATTCGAAGATCGATAAACGATCAAGTTCGGCATCCGCGGACTCACATGGTTCGAACTTACACCCAGAGAAGAGTCCGGGGTTCCGGTGACATGAGTATTGCGTGAGATTAAGTCCATGTGCAGCTCCAACGCCGGAAAATCTGTGGCCTCCGTGGTAGGGTTGAGCCTTCGATCCTTGGATGTCGCAGTGTGCTCTGGATTTTTAAGGCCGGGGTGGTCACAGGAGCTATCTCCTGGATGCGGTTTGATGACAGATTTAGGTCATGTCTGACCGGGAGCGGTCGCCGCGGTCTCGAATCCTGCGAAGATCAAATCTCCACGGATGTCCACAACGTAGTTCAAACTCCCAAATCTGACCTGATGGCCAGGGGCGTAGCTATCGATCCGCTCCAGGTGACCAAACGAGTTGGCCCGCAGTGCGAAGTCACCGAATACGAAGATATGTCCAGGGAGAAAGGTTTCTCCTTGGACAGCGTCATTGTTGATGATCGAAGGGGCCATCGAAACCTTTTGAGGACAGCACAGAGGAACTCTCAATGAAAGCACCAATGTCGGTGTCAAAACCGGGGATCTCGGGTAGGGGGTCCCGAACTGTGCGTCTAAGGTCGATGGTAACAGGAGACAGGGGACACGATGTTTACCCAGGTTTGGGCCCTCTCTATGGAGGTAATACCCTACTTCCTGCTTGATTGATCTTGATGAATATGAGTATTACAAGAGTTGATCTACCACGAGATCGTAATGGCTAAACCCTAGAAGTCTAGCCTGTATGACTATGATTATGTGTATCTCCCCCTCCGGACTAAGTCCTCCAGTTTATATAGACACCGGGAGGATCTAGAGTTACAAGGTCGGTTAGAAAAGAAAGGAATCTTCATATTCGGTCACCAAGCTTGCCTTCCACGCCAAGGAGAGTCCCATCCGGACACGGGTGCAGTCTTCAGTCTTCGTATCTTCACAGCCCATCAGTCCGGCCCATGGCTAACAAGCCGGACGTCCGAGGACCCCTTAGTCCAGGACTCCCTCAGCGGGAAGGTTCGTGTGTTATCAACGATAATAGATGGTGTTGTTGCTTATCTGTTGCAAGTCGTTAGCCACGTCGGCTCTTTTTTATTTTCCTTCTTCTTCTATTTAACTTTTGTTGTTGTGTGCAACCTTGATGTCTCGACTTAGTGTTGAGATTATTACAGAGACCGGGTTTAGGTCATCTTGATGTTAATATAATACCCTTTATCGACAAAAAGTGTTGTCGCCTTCATCTTGTTTTCTAGATATTGGAAGCCTTCTTTGGAGAGCCTAGTAATGGTGGAGAGAGGATTTCGAGCACGCACGGAGGGGGCACGGATTCCTGGCCGCATGCTTGCATCCAGATTCGAAAAACTTATAAATGCGCTTAGGACTTAATTACTCTGCATTTGGGGAAACTTTAGGCAGAGGCCACACAGACCATCCATCCGACCTCGCACGCTTTTTCTTTTGATTCTATATTTGAATCTATTATAACGTTTGAACCAAAAGCCCAATTCATATCTCATTTGCATATTCGTGTTCCTTGTGACGAGGGCTTTGAAACAAGACCACCCTTGATTATGTTTTATAAGTTTTAAAATTTTCACCAAGTTTCAACTACTAAAACTTAATGGTGGGGGGTGTGCCCATTGAACCACCCTGACTTTAAACCCTAGCCACGGCACTGCTTGATGAGAAGGGTTATTGGAGACATCGATAACAAACAAAACTGTCATTGCAACGGTTTCCTTACCTACATCATGTCGAACATCTTGAAAGAAACGAATCGCCGCATCTTCAATGACACGACAATGACCTTCATAGAGGTCAGAGAATGTCACACAGAGGGCCATGACTTTCCGGCCAAGAGTTATCCGGAACCATGAGTAGTTAGCACTTGGTGTTGCCATGTCGTGTTTTTGGTTTCCGGCTTGTCCCTGTTTCTTGCAAACAGGCGAGCATGCACATGTCATTTTTCTCCCTACTTGACAAAAAAAGCAAAAAAAAGAAAAAAGCTTACCGGAGTCCGTAGGACATCCATGCAGCAAAAGAGAGCAGCAGGGGCGGGACTCCATGCAGCAAAAGAGAGCAGCAGGGGCGATGTCGTTGTGCTTATCCGATCGCAGCTGCCTGCTACAGTTAGCAGTAGGCAAGAGTATATCGCAAGCCACCGCTGCATGTCCGTCTATCTTGGTTTCCAACGAACGAGACGGAGAAGGTATAGCTGTGTGCAGCCGGCAGCCACCTGGGGCATTATCTGCACAGGCAACGAGGCACAGCATGCGTGGCAGGGGGGGGGGGGGGGGGGAGAGCTCGGCGGCGAGCCAGCCAGCAGCATGCATCCGCGCGCCCGGGCCAGAGGATCCGGCAGCGAGATCTCTACACTAGCCAGGCCACAGCCAGCAGCGATCGAGCGAGCCGGCGAGCGGTCGATCGGGGGAGCACGGCATGGGCCGGCTAGCCTATCGTACCTGCCAAGAAAAGGAAATCCAAACAGCGCGCGCGCGGGCGGGCCATCGCTGAGTCAGTCAGGCCCGTGCCGCTGCCTGCTGCGATCACCATCATTTCGCCCTCCCTTTCTCTCTGTTGTTTATTGCGGGAACTGGCATGGATCGGCGTGGTCCTGGTACTTGCGCACGCACGTACACCCCCTTTCCCTGCCCACCCCCACTGTGCCCATCCCCGCGTCCGCGTCCGTGGCCGTCCACTTCGGGGTCGGCCCGCCCGGCCCGGCAGTGCCACCCTCGGTCTCCCCCGCTTTTCCACGCTGACACACACCACCGTGCCCGCACGTTACCCGCATAAATTACCACCACCCCTGTCCATGGCCTTGTTTCGATCAAGGTGACAAGGTCTCCGCTGGACAGCTAGGCCAGAGAAAAGGTTTTTGTTGGACGTGTTAGAAGGGAGAGAGGGATTGGTGGAATAGTTCGTTGTATTGCTTGAGCCTTGTGGTCATATATATAGAAGTACATGATTTACTTGGAGTATAAGGCAAGCCAGAATATTTCCTAGTCTAACCTATGTTTCCTAATACAATCACGTTACTCAACATCCCCCCGCAGTCACAACGGTAGCGACGCAGACGGTGAGACTGGAGAAGAATCCGACGGACACCCCCCCACAGTCGTAACGGTCGACGCATCGCGGAGTCGTGGCTGGAGTGGAAACCAACGAGGTTGCTCAAGCAGGCGGTAGCCCTTTGTGCCGTTTGTCGATGTAACCGAGAGCGTGGGTGGTGGAGCCGTGGTCGAGGTAGCCGTGCGAAGAATGTCGTGGTCGATGTCGAGTCGGGGTAGCCGGTGTCGAGGAAGTCGCCGTGGAGCCGCGGGCGCAAGTAGGCGCCGAGTTAGCAGGGGCGCATTGTTGTCGAGGTAGTGGTGCGCCGGGAAGGAGATGTTTGTTGACGACGCGTCGCGGCGGGTTTGCCAATCCCGGGGACACATCGTAGACGAAGGCACGCACCGGTGTTGCCAGCACCGGGCATGCATAGACGGACGAAGACGAAGTTGACGAAGCGCCGCACCAGGCTTGCCAGGCCCGGGGACGCGTCGTGGACGAAGGCACGCATCGGTGTTGCCAGCACCGGGCATGCGTAGACTGGGACCTGCACGAGCTGTACGCCATGTCGAAGAGGTCGGAGAGGCCAGCAGAGAAGGACTCGACGACGGTTGCGGCGCCAATCGGCGCGGGGCCAATGTCACCCGCGGTTGTCGGAGTAGACGAAGCGGTCAGGGTAGATGACGGCGACGCTGGCGACGAGCTGGTGCTGGACGAAGACGAAGTGGGGTGGACGGGCGGCGGCGGCAGCTACGGAGGTAGCCACGGCGGCGGCCAAAGAAGAGCGGCGGCGGCGGCTAGGTTAGGAGTGCGGCGGCGGTGCTCGAAGTAGGCGAAGAACCCTGACAGCGTGACGAAGACCGGCGCGGATGGTGGCGTTCCCGCGCCAAGGAAGACGGCGCGGCGCATACCACGGGAGGTCGACGCGCGGTGACGGCGGAGTGGACTGCGTGCCGCGGCACTACGACCCGAATGGGCGACGCAGCGGCGGCAGGCTGGTCTGGGCGACGGTAGGAAGACCTCGGGGCGGCGGCGGGGACCGCGGGCCGCGACGCTGCGGCCCGAAGGGACGACACAACGGCGGTTCGCGAGTCGGTGCAGCCGCGGGGACGGCCTCGGGACGGCGGCGTGGACCGCGTGCCACGCTCGCTACGGCCCGACGGGGCGACGTAGCGGCGGCGCGAGGGTCGATGCAGCCACAGGACGGTCTAGAGCGGACGCCCTCGGGGCGGCGGGGGACCGCAAGCCACGGCACTACGGCCCGAAGGGGCGACGCAGCGGTGACGCGGGTTGGTGCAGCCGGGAGAAGAACCACGGGGCGGCGGCGCTGCGGCCCGACGGGGCGACGCAGCGGCAGCCCGATGCTCGATCGGTGGAGAGGCGCGCTGAACTCGGGGACGATCTTTACGGGACCTGCGGAGGCGCGCGTAACCGATGGGCCAGGTCGGTCCCGCGGCGTAGATGAGTCGGATCGCGGCGGCGAGCGAGTGATCAAGCCGATCGCGCGCGAGGTCGGGGACGCCGCTCGGTGGAGGCGTGGTGGCGACGGAGTCCGAGATGAAGCCGGCGACGGCGGTCAGCAGGGCGGCTATGATTGGCCACTGCATGACACGAGGCCGCCGGGTCGGGATGATGCAGGAGTCCCGGTCGGAATAGGGCGGTGACGGCCGGCGTAGATCGACGGGCGGGCGGGCGCGCGAACGGCGACGGCGAAGGGCCGCCGCATGACGTGAGGCCGCCGGGTCGGGGCGACCGGCGGGCCGACGCGCGAGGCCGCCGGGTCGGGGCGACCGGCGGGCAGACGCGCGGACGACGCGCGAGGCCGTCGGGTCGGTGAAGAAGCCGGCCGATCGCGCCGGTGTTGGAGTAGAGACGCATGGGGTCGACAGCGGCGGTTGGCGACGTAAACCGGATCACATAGACCGGAAAACCAAAAAGTAGACGCCGATCAAAGCGACTGGCGAGAGAGAGAAAACCCGGATCAAAGGATTCGGAAAAAAAAGCCTCTCTAGGGCAACCGGCCAACACGGCCGGCGGACGAACCCTAGGTACGGGCTGCGCTGCCCCCGGCGGCGGTCATGGAGGCCGACCGCCCCAGGGGCGGCGCGCAGGTGCGGAAGCGGTGGCGGCTAGGGTTTAGGATCGACTTGCGATAGATACCATGTTAGAAGGGAAAGAGGGATTGGTGGAATAGTTCGTTGTATTGCTTGAGCCTCGTGGGCATATATATAGGAGTACATGATCTACTTGAAGTACAAGGCAAGCCAGAATATTTCCTAGTCTAACCTATGTTTTCTAATACAATCACGTTACTCAACAGGACGCACGGATAGGATTATACTTGTATTATTGTACTGTAGCGGTACATGCGTTGGACGTACGTACTTTCTTGTCGACGAGTGTGCCTGCATGCGCCTGGTACAGCACATGTTTGTCTCGACGCAAAAAAAGAAGAAGAACAGTACATGTTTGCCCTACGTACGTACGTGCGTCCTTGACTCGATCGACAAGCTTCTTCTCCCGCCCGGCCGACCACGGACACGGTAGGTGCGCGGCGTTTGTACATGGGCGTGAATGCACCAGCGTGTACTGCATCGCTATCACGTGTGGCCCGTGCTACGCGCTATGCCATGCGCCTACGCTAGACTTTAATTCTCGGCCCTCGCACAAGCGACGTGGACTAGTACAAGTTAAATCCATTGATTAACCACGTACGGGACGGGATGCATGAGGGTTTCCGGCTTTGGCATGCCGCTGATCCGCACCTAGCAGTACGTCGCACGCAGTCCGGACGTCTTTGTCCATTCTTTCGTTACCTTGACATCATCCCGCTTGATCCGTTCTCCTTGTTCAATGTTGTAGGATTATTACAGTTATGTCAGTATCAACGGAACCGTAAAAAAACGTATATCAAAGGAGACAAGCTGCTTAATAAAAAATAATAATATGAGACGCCCACTGATACACTACCATCGACAGCTAGCAATCGTCGAGAACCTGAGTACCCATGGACATGCAAGTCTCGAACTAATCAACGGGTATTATTTTAAGCTCGTTTAGCAAGCAGAGCTAGAGTTAAGGCTTGTCATAGTGAGGAGTATCATATACTCCCTCCGGTCCTTTTTACTCTGCATATTAGGTTTGTCTGAAGTCAATCTCATCCAACTTTGACCAAGTTTATATAAAAGATTATTGACATTTACATAACAACACCAATATCATTAGATTCATCTCGGAATATATTTTTATATTATATTTATTAGATATTATAGATGCTAATAATTTCTAATATAAATTTGGTCAAACTTAGCTAAGTTTGACTTTCGGCAAATCCAATGTGCAGAGTAAAAATGACCGGAGGGAGTACTAGTATATGTATATGATACTAGTGTATGATTCTACGGAGGGGAATTTTTTATCTATGGGACTTATGCATCCCCTATATGAGAAAAAAATAGTAAGTCAACAAAAAGTTAAAAATTCTTGAAAATATTCTTGAAATAAACTTGACCTTCTATTGTACTCGTGAGAAATAAAATCCACAAAAAAATATATCCTTTTGACTTCTTTTCAAAAAAGACAAATTTCTGGCTAAAATAGTGTGAATAGTGACCTATAATAGCAAATAATTTTTTTTTGCTGTGAGGTCAACTTTTGTTTTTTTTTCGTCGAGAATTATATATCAGTGCAAAAGTAAGTCAAGTGTTTTGTCAAAATAGTTCTTACCTATTTTGACTTTTTATTAAAATATTTAAAAAAAATCCCCATATAGGGTGCATATACAACCAGAAACCAAAGTGTATTTCCCATGATCCTACATTCATGGTACATAGTATCATAGGTGGCAAGAATACGATATTTTGAGAAGACTTGTGCATTGGGGATAAACCTCTTAAGAACAATTTTCCTAGACTATAATATGTATTTTGATAAAAACAAATCAGTTAATTTTAGAAGAACCCTTTATGGCGACTCATTAGATCCGTGGTATCATATTAAAGAGGCTTGTGATAATGTAGTTTTAACCGATCAAAGAGATTCAATTAAATGGACCCTAAATAGAACTGGTTTGTACATTGTGAAATTATACTTCCTCTGTAAAGACTTTAGTGATCTAAACGCTCTTATATTTCTTTACGGAGGGAGTACTATAAATACATGATTGAAAATGGGGCTAAATATTCACATAACTTCATGTGAAGAGTTAAAGTTTTCATTTGCTTGGTGCTTCGGAATAGTATTTTGACTAAAGACAACTTACTCCAGAGGGGATGGACTGGTGATTCGAAAATGCCCTTTCTGTGGAAAGGAAGAAACTATTAACCATTTGTTTTTGTTGCTAAGTTGCTTTGGAATAGAATGAAATCTGCTTTTGATTTGCATAAAATACCTGACAATGTGCATGCTATGTTTAATGTTTGGTTAAAGGATTTCAATAAGAATGAACAGAATTTGGTAGTTGTTGGGATTTCTGCTATATATTTTGGACAATTTGGAAATTAAGAAATGGTATTGTTTTTTATAAGGACAAGGTTATTGATCCTTGCATGCATGTGAATCTAATAATCAAAATGTTGCGGAACATTCTGCAGAGAAACCCAAAAAGACAAGAAACAATTATGTGGGGAATAAGAAAAGTTTAGAATTCGCTGGTAAGGTCTTTAAAGATACACTTGGCTGGAGGATGATCAACATGATTACTGTTGGATGAAGAGTGCGTCCATCTGCCAGGCTGAAGCTTTTAAGATGTCATCAGCTGTTTATCTCGTTATCTCTCCGCACTTTTGCTTAGTTCCTTGTTTTGAACTGTTGTCCGTTAATCCATATCCTGGAGATCCGGCTTGTGGACTCCTAGGGTGATGGAGCCTTGAGCCGGGTTACCTTGTGGGTTATCAGCATGTTAGCTGATATAGCCCTTTTGTCAATCTTCTTTGCTTTATGTTGGTCCTGGTAGTTGTAAGGCATTGTGGTTTCTTCTAACAGAAATCAAAGAGGAAGCTCTCTTTATCAAACCAAAAAAACAGGCATGAGCTTTTTTCTAACACAGACGTATACTCCCTTCGTTCTTGAAATAGTGTATTTTCAACTTTGTTGGAGGGTCAAACTATCTTAAAGTTTGATCGAGTTTGTGCAAAAAATATATCAATGTTTGTGAAACAAATAGGTATGATGAAAATATATTTTATCATGAGTCCAATGCTACTAATTTGATGGCATAGACATTGATGTATCATTGTATAAATACGGTCAACCATAAAAAAGTTTGACTTTCCAATAAAGTTGGAAGTACACTCTTTTAAGGATGTAGGGAGTGCACTCAAATATACGCACGTACACTCGCCTTTATGAACGCACACACGCTCATCTTACCCCTGTGAGGACCTTCGAGAGACTGAGCCGAGACATCAGCTTGTGATTAACGAAGTCGCTACGTAGTCGATGAAACGTCTCCTCCTAATGAATACACGTCACCGGAATGCCTGAAATAAAACCAAAAAATGCAAGCACAAGTGTCTATGAGTTAATCTCTGAAGAGCTAGGATCGCAGTATCCTCCTAATCATCCAACCCCACCTTGCTTCGCAAGCAAGCAGGAGCTAGTAGCAAATATAGGCTAGCTAAATTTGTTTCGGTCGAAATCCAGTTGGTACTTTCGTGAAAGCGTCACCATAGAACCGACTTATTTGGGGAGAAAGGACACCTAAAACGCGTACGTGCACGGTTCATCTATACAACAACACGGGCTAGCTAGCAGCTTAGGCAATTAGAGTACACGCAGTGTCCACTAGTAATTGTACGTTTCATTTCACACGCCAATCAATCGTTCGGCAGTTTCTTGCCGCTTTTCGTAGTAAAACTGGAGAGACATTCATGTGTAGCTTCAGCGCACCCAGCATCATCCGTTTATTTTCAACCGGACATGGCTAGAAGTTTTTCACGGCGGCTTGAATCTGGATCCTGGAAGCGGTGGCAAGCACTGGTGCCCGCATATGCATGCACCGACTCGGGTAGATCTATCTAGCCAATTCACCGTGCAATAAGATTCTTTTATATGTGCTGCCGTGCGTTGTTTGAGATGGATGTGTACTGTCTGGTCGCCGGGTTAAGGTTGTCGTGTGCGCCCCCCTTCCTCCGCCTCTCCACCTTTCTCTCTCGTATTTAATACGCCTCGGGCCCTCTTCAGCCCTCACCCCTACATGTCCACCCCCCCTCCCCTCCCGCCTCCCACCCAACCCATCTTCTGTCCCTGATAGACATTCCTTCCTGATCTTGCCTCGCTCTTGTGCTACCTCCACATCTCATCTCCCCATGGACGGCGGCGCCGCCACCGTCTGCTCCATGTGCGGGGACATCGGCTTCCCCGACAAGCTCTTCCGGTGCGCGCGCTGCCGCTACCGCTTCCAGCACTCGTAAGTATTCCTCCACTGCTCGCACCATCCACCAATCTCTTCTTCTTCCTCCGCGCCTTCTTGATATGAATGGAGGAGTCACTCACCATGAGTGACCAACCACTAGCTAGTACATGTATGTTTTCTAGCTAATCTTGCAGTAGTAGTGCATCTTTCTCATATATGCGGTGCTTGCATGCAGCTATTGCACGAACTACTACGGCGACGGGGCACCGGCCTCGGCGGGGGCCGACATGTGCGACTGGTGCCTCAGCGACGTCTCTGGGAAGGCCAGGAGGAGTGCGTCTACATCTGGGAAGCAGCAGGCCTCTGTCAGCCAGGATTCGGCCACGACGGGCTACTCCGGCAGGATTGACAAGGCGGCAACCGGCGGCGACCAGGAGAGCGGCCGCCGAGGGTCGACCAAGGTGGGAGGCCGCAGGTACAAGCTCCTCAAGGACGTCCTTTGTTAGAAACTAGTTTTAGGCGCCATCTTGCAGGCCTGATCGAGCATGACCCATAAGTAAGACCAGCTAGTTATGAGGAGTTAGCTTGTAGCCAAGGTGAAGCCAAGGTCGGTAGTTATATTAGTTTGATCGATGTGCATATATGAGTATTGTATATGTTTGTTTGCTTATGTGTTACTTAGGAGTAAGCATCTGCTCGCTTATAGTAAGTACTCTGGCTTGGTAAACCTTATCTTATGCTGTTTATTTGTGTGGCCACAGTTTATCTAGCACGTACTCTCTTGTTCTCTTGTGCGGTAATCTTTTGTTTGTTCATATTGGATGCATGCTTACATACTCCTCATTGGTTTTTCTACCGCATGTTACGTGATTGCTTTGCTGTCCTCTTCTCAACTTTGTTCTTAAAACACTCGTGCATCGTGCATGAATCGAGTGGTAATGACAACGAAGTCGCCGTACGTTGCATACATATGGGGAATTAAGGATGCCATAACAATACCTTGCGTCTCTAGGAGTCTAGGTACTAGCACGCATGGTGCGTGCGTGCATGCATGCATGCACTAGCTGCTGTTCCCGGCCGTACACGCATGTACCAGTGATTTCCCGAACCCAAGGCCGTGGGAGAGGCCGGCCGGAGCTAGGTAGCACGCTGCATGCTGCCAAGGCGATCGAGCCGGCCGGCCAGCCAGCCACAGCCAGGGTCGATGCATGTAGCAGTCAACGAGCCGTACCAGGCAGGACCGGCCGGTGGAAGTGGCCGACAAACCCATGCGTGCTCCCCTCCACTTGCATGCGCTGCTAGGTTTATTATCCCGCTTCTCTGCGTGCATGGCTGCCTAGCTAGCTCGGTCGTTAATTAGCTTCCAAATCTACACCTGATGATAAGTTAAATAAAAGAGATAGAGGTATGCAGTGGCTAAAAGGTTTCTATATATGCCACGCTCACTCTTCTCCTCCTTTTATACGTACTAATCTTGTTCGATTTGCTCGTGATGCCCTGTCCACGTCGGTCGATTCGATGGTAGTACGTGTATAAGATTCAGATCTCTTCACACAGTAGTAGTACTAAAAACGTACCTATATATGGCCCATCTTCAGGAAAAGGTGATTCTCTAGTTAAGCCGGCCTCAACAGTTAAGACCGGGAATTAATAGTGCGCACTACGTAGACGAGCACACACGTACAGCTGTGCTCGCCGGCCCACGGTGCAAATGCTGCCGACCCTACCGTGCATGTGTGAACCTGGTTCTTTTTAGGTGTCATGTAGCAAGAAAGACCGGACATTGCATTGTGGCCACCTAGCCAGCTAGCTAGCTAGGTTTCTTTCCACTCGTCTCCTTTCGTGGGCCTTAAGCTAGCTTTCTTGCAACAGCTATAAGCCATTGTAGCACGCATGCATCCAGCTAACCACTTGCTTCATTCAGCATACTACTCAGATCCTACTTAGTAGTTGATCAGCATACACATTACACAGTTGCACACAAGCATTAAGCGAGTGAAGTCTAAAACAAACCCTGTAGTTGTAGGGATCGACGTAGATGAACCCTCACCTTTAAATACCTGAAGTCGGTACCTTGACCTCCCTGATCCCGATCTATCCTAACCCTATAAATATTTGGCAGACCGGGAAAAGCACAATCCTGACCAGGAACTCGCTTGTCTCGTTGTTGCGCGGGTCAAAACATCGTAGCCATATGGCGAGCACGCAAGCCATGATGGCGATGGCAGCCGTGTGGATGACAGCCATGGCTGGTGAGGAGCCAGGACGCCAACGGCACGGAGCTGTTTGCCATCGAGAGGACGAAGGCCACCGGGATCACCGGACCAAGCTAAACACCTCCCTCGGCTTCGTACCGTGTCTCGGAGGGTCGTCGCCGTCCGTGACGATAAGCTCGAGGCGTGGGCACGCACGGCAAAGGCGACAACAACCACAGCCACCTGAACATTTCTGTATCCACGACGATGTCAACGAGCATCTACTGAGGATTGAAGTGTCGCCGGAAGACACATGCGTACATGGCTGGCTTGATACATTCCTGTACAAGCATGAACTAGTACGTGAGTCAACGAGCGTGGCTTGTGATCTCTTCTGGGTACACGCACGCGAGACGCCGGATACCGATGGATTGCAACAGGCTAGCTACAGGCCCTTGTGATATTTTTCTTGCCTTTTCTGATAGTAATCTAGGTGTAGTCTGCGGTTAATCTCGACAGTGCCAACACTCCGTCGACGGACACGGCGGCGGTGCTCGCCGCAGAGGCCAAGCCGCCGGTCTCCCCGTGAATATGGTCATGCGCTTGGTGGCATCCATGACGGCATCCTCGCCCCGTTGGCACGACCTTTCCTGCAGCCAGACGAGCAGCAATCGATTGCCGGCGAGGGCCGCTCGTCAGCTACTCTGGTCGGGATAGCGCGCCATCAGCCACGCATGCCGTTTAGGCTTGGACGCGCTCAGGAGCTCGTCTGGGATGCCGTCGATGGCTGACCCCGTGATCCGGCCCCGTCCGACACGCTCATCAGGATCTCATCCGGATGCGAGTTTCATATTGATCGGGGACGGGGAGGGTGATGCATATGACAGGTGGGCCCATGTTGTAAGTGAGAGTAGAAATCAATCCCGGCTAGGATCACGCCTTTTCTGTTACAACAAACAGGATTTTATTCATACAAGGTTTGGATTGATTGGGATATGTAAATACAGGGTATCAATTTCAGGGATTTAAAGGTGAGGGTTCGTTTATGTCGGCCTCTATAACCTTAGGGTTTATTTTAGACTTCACTCAGCATTAAGCTAGCCGTTATATGCTTCCATACTATTCGTGCCGCTAGATATTTCTTGATGATGCACTACGTACACATATACTCCTATAGAGGAGGCCTCTATATGTAGCCTGTGATCAGTTTGAGCAGATAAGCTGTGGAACACTGAAAAGGTATTGCATTGAAGAGAATTGAATCGACTGCATGTTCTACTAGTTTCTACTGCTAGCTCCTGCTCTACTAGCCTATAGAGGCAGTACTCCACTCCCTGAGGAGAGAGAGCTATGCATGCATGGAGATGGAGGTGAGGTGTGTCCTTGACAACAAAGGTGGCACGATCACATGCATGCATGCTCATTTAATGTGTGACCATTCGAGATACTGTATTTCCTTGCAGCTAGCGCTCCGGAGTTGATGTTCCCGTTTTTTTTTGTTGATGTTTTGCTGCCTGCACCTGCCATGCACGTAGCCTATGTAAAGGTAAGCTTAGCGTAGCTAGGTGCATTATTTGCTTCCAGCTGACACGTGACCAGTGACAGGGACTGTGAGTATTGATGGAGTAGTTGGTGCTGCTGAACTTTCAGCCGAGAATGGCACACTCGGTAGTTGCATTTACCTGAGTAATTCGGGATTGGCTAGCGGTAAGTTGACTGAATATTTGACTTGGGTCAGTCGATCTGTTTTCAACCGTTAGATTCGAAATGAGCGGCCTGATTGATTTCTTCAACCTCCAGCCCGATCTACTGTTCATCTTCTTCCCTGTAACTGACGCACGTACCACCGGCCTAGCTGTCGTCTTCCGCCACCCGTGGCGGCGGCGCTCGCGCGTCAGCCCGGCCGCCCCGCCCTTCCCTCAACCGCCGCCCACCGCCGTGCTTTCGTCGCCCCCGGCCATCCCTCTAGCCCCCCCTTCCCGTGACGAGCTTTTCTCCGGCGAAGAAGCCACACCGCTCCCCATCGCCGCCGTCCACCACCGCCCCCACACGAAACCCTAAGATAGATATTGGGGTAGCCTGCCCAGCGATCTTCTTCTTGCCCTCCGGCGAGTTTCTTCCTTCCAGCGCTTGTTTCTTCCTTCAACCAAAATCGATTGACCCAAAATTCGAAAATCAGGCAATTGACATGTAGCTATTGTGGAGTAATTCGGCTCCGTCGGTAATTTAAGGCAAAGATGGTAGGAGACACTTAACGTACTTGGTCACTTTGATACACTATTAGTTAAGATGTATAGACCAGGTCAACATAGATATACCCATGCGTGCGAAAGTCATGTTCTGCTCCCGAGCTCATTTGAGCTCGGGATGAACAGTAAAATCAAAAAAAAATGAAAAACATTTCAAAAAATTCTTTACTTTTTGGGTGGAAACATTGACAAAAATTCTCAGTGCTTGCAAAATTTCATCCAAAAATGACATTCTCGTGGCAAAAAAAAAAATCAGTACTTCAAAATGTTTTTGGAAATAACATTTTTGGAGCATCAATTTTGTTTTTTTGCTGCAACTTCCACCAATGTTACTTTGTGATGAAATTTTGTGAGCATTGAGAACTTTTGTCAATGTTTGCACCCAAAAAAATCAGAATATTTTGAATTATTGTTGAATTGTTTTTGGGGTTACTGTTCACCCGAGAGCTCGGGCTCAAATACATCACGTCCCCATATGTGCCCTTTTTTAGCAGGGGAAGTATATCGATTAGTAGCTTGTTGATAAGCATGACTGCAAGATCGTACTCATGTGTCTAATCTTCGTGTGGATAAGAAAGACCTCGAGTCATCGTCAACCTGGGACTTATTAGCTCTGGGTTTTGAGACGGGGCCACTTTCTGAAAAGCTTGCGCCGTACAGCTATTACAGCAATGCAGTGTACGGCTAGCTACGTTCGATCTGGTGGAAGGTGTATTCTGTCTTGTTGCACATTGGACCGCCTTGTAGTTGTAGAGTACTTCCTCCTTTCCGGTTTATAACTCTTTTCCGGTTTAGACTACCCATAATGCATAGTAACATACACTAGTAACATACACATATCCCTAGACTATGTTACTACCTTCATAGTGGGTAGTAACATAAGTGTGGTAACATGCAAAGCTTCATTTATTAGATTATAGACTCATATTGCATTGGGACATGTGATGTTACAGTAACTAGCTAAGTTACTATAACTACCTTTCTCCTCATTAACCCATTGCCACATAAACAAATTTGCTGAGTTGGACTCAATGTTACTGCTGAAGTTACTCCCATTGTGGCTAGTCTTATAAGGCTAAATTCAAAGTTCTCACCAACCAAGGTAGATGATGAGTGGTGGAATAATTTTTATAGTTTGCAAAAGCATCCAATTAATGCTTTTGTTTTTCTCAAAAAAGTATGTTTACCAATGCATTAATTGCAATGCATGCATGCATAAATTACATGCATTGATCAATTTTCTCTTAGTACTTGCATGCAATGATTTAATGCACCTTGGAATCTGAACATGTGATGGAAAACAATCAAATTAAGCCTTATAAAATGCAAATACAGTGTGAACAACGGACGCAGCTAGGTAGCTCCAGCTCCAGTATATCCGGATTCTTTTCTAGATTGGGTATATCAGCATTTTACTTCACGTCCTTTACCTTTCTTCCCCAGCGTTTAGCGTATGCTTTCAAGGCGCCCGTCTGTCTCCTGCATGTTCAGTACTCCCTCCGTCCCAAAATATAAGAACATTTTTAACACGAGTCAAAAACGTTCTTATATTTTGGAACGGAGGGAGTACTTCTGAAAAATTACCTTGATTGCACAAACACATGCTTATCGAAAGGAGGAAAAATTACGTCCCCATTTTCTGGGGTTGCTCTAAAATAAAATAACTCCCTTCGTTCCTCTATATAAGATGCATTTGTTTTTCGATAAAATTTCATAATGTAAGATGTATTTCTTCTAATCCCTTGTAATTCCGTTTTTAGCCTTTTAGAAAAAACGAAATTATTTCTCTCATGATTGCATGTATCTCTCTTTGTAGCAAAAGAAGAAAATTATCTTTCGCTTGATTGACCGTATCTCTTTCTCTCCTGGACTAACTGATTTAATTACTTGCCACTACTCAACAAATTTTCTAAGGGTATTACCGATTGGCTCGTCAAGTATTACCAGGTTTGACATAACAATACTATAGGATGACAAATACCCCCTCTGTACAAAAATGTTAAGATGTTTTTGCCGTTTAATTTAAACTGTAAAAACATTCTGCATTTGTTAGGGCCTGTTTGTTTCATAAGTCCCAGGACTTTTTTAAGTCCCAACTTATAAGTCATAAGTCTCTGCCTGTTTGTTTACATCGACTTATAAGTCCCGAGTCCCTGCCTGTTTGTTTACAGGGACTTATAAGTTGATAACCATTTTTCATACAAACGAATTACAGAATAATGACAACCGAAATAATACTTGTTCATACAAACGATTAACACTTGTTGATAAGAACCAAAATAAGAGAGAGTACATAACAACCGAGATAAAAGAAATTACAAGCGAACAACACTTGTTCATATCATTGTTGTTTCAACGAACGGACGCAGGTTAGAGCCGCCTCGGCCTCCGATGTTCAGAGACCGGCTGCGGCCTCCTCCGCCCTGGGGCACGGGCCTCCCACGACCACGTCCAACCGGAGGAAGGCCATGACCGGCCGACTGGTCAAAGAGAAGTTGCTGGTATGAGCCCAACTCCGGGAAGACGTCGATGCTGTTGTTGAGATCCAAGAAACCCATTCCTCTCCCGAGATTTCCACCGGCGGATGAGCCTTCGGGTGCCTCCTGAGACGAGGGGAATTGAGAGAAGAAGGGGATCTCATCTTCCTCGTCGGCCATGGCGGCGGCTGTTGAAGTTACCGGCGGCGGCGGCGATTGGTGCGACGCAGGAAAGAGCGAGGCGACGAGGGGAACGAGGGGGCTATGCGGTACGCGAGGCGAGGAGGGGAACGAGCGGCGTGCGGGGCGATGCGGTACGCGAGGCGAGGAGGGGATCGAGCGGTGCGGGTCCAGATCGATAAGTCCCAATAAGCTCCTCCCTGAGAGTCTTATTTGATAAGTCCCTAATCACCCCAATAAGTCCCAATAAGTCCCTTGTGTTTGGTTTAGGTGGGACTTATAGGGACTTTTTTAAGTCCCTAAACCCATAAGTCCCTGGAAACAAACACCCTCTTAATAGTATGTGCGTATCATCAGATTATTTATTACAAGATTGATTATTTATTACAAGAATGATCTGATGGCAGTCTGCCATATATAACATCGCATACATATATCTTCATTTTAGTTAATTTTTTCAGGGTATTTATATGTCTTCCCGCAAAGAAAAAGATAAAGTAAATATGTTTAAGAGACAAAACATGGGTTATCCGTCGGAGGACGCTCAATTCCTCACATGGTACAAACCACAACACTGAAAGACAAAGAATTAGAGACATAAAAGAAAAGATCAAATATAAAGTCAAGAATAGCCACAAAGGAAAGAGGCCAAAATTAAGGTGAAGCCCACTAAGCCTTATGTCCCCATCGTCATGAAAATTGGGAAATCTAGCCCTTTTCTGAAACTTTAGCAAAAAATGAACCTAGTCCAAAATAATTTCACAAAATGGCTCATTTGCATAGGCGCCATGATAGATAGCATGATGCCTTGGGATGGGGCACCATGCAAGAGAGCACGACACCTTGGCTCGGGGAGCCATGCAAGAGAGCACGATGCTCTAGCCCAGAGCGCCATGCTATCTAGCATGGCACCCCAGACATGGGCATCTGCAAAAACGGGCCATTTTGTGAAAAAAAAAATCTAGTTCGGGTTAATTTTGCGCCAAAGTTTCTGAAAATGGTCAGATTTGTCAATTTTCACCCCATCGCCATGGACCAAATGAAACCACCCCTTCCAATGAAGCAGGTGCATTGACCAAGGAAAGACTATGAGCCTGCAAAAGGCACCCTCGGGCAATTGGGCGGAGTGAATTTCCCTTGGAACCTAGGCTTGAAACAGAAACATCTCGACAAAAGCTTGCTTCGTGTCAAGGAGTCAACTAACGACACGCAGCCTAATATTAAAATGGTGATCAGGTATGCCTTTCTGCCGAGTTGGATGGCAAAACATATCTAAACAGCTCGGTCTGGACTGTTGCGAGGGGCATAAGGATCAGCGTTGGAGATTTCCTTACACCTAACTCGACCATGAGGTGTGACCAAACCTGGTTTACAAATATCATTGTCCAACTATCTCAACCCGTTGCATAGTCATCCTATATGCCTGATTTTACAATTATCGGTTGTGACGATTGCTAATATCCTGGACCGTTGACTTGGTCAACTACATACATCCACCCCCTACTGAAGTTGTTTTCACTATGGCAACCCCCCTGAAGAATTAGGGCTAAGACACCATCCCCTCAAAAAAATCCCCTCAAAAAATAGAGCTAATTCACCATATTTAATTTTCTTTGTGTAAAAGTGGAGTTATATCCCTGTAGGATGAAAGAAATTACATTCATTTTCTGACCAATGCATAAATATGAGCTACTAGTCAGCGAAATGAAATTCTAGCGGAACCAGTTTCCACCGGTGTCCTGCATGCTTGCCATGTTTGCACGTACACATTTTTTTTCTTTTCTCGAGCAACCGGCAGGATCTCTGCCATTTCATTAAGAAGAAGAAGAGAATTGACCAGTTTATAAGGTAAACTGGCCGAAAACCGATACATCTGCGATACACGCACACGCCAGCCCCGAGGCTGCTCACCACTCGAGTCGACGATACTGTCGCCCAAGTGACCAGAGACGACACCCTACAACAGAACACTGGGCTCCGGAGCCGCCGCTCCGACATCCACGCCAGCCTCGAGGCCATGCACCAGCCTAGTCGATGGCTCCGCCGCCCTAGAGGCCAAAGCCAACACCCTAAGCACATGAGATCTCCGGCGCCGCCGCACCGACTTCCACTCTGGCCCCAAGGCCGCGAACCCACCTGGTCGATGACCATGTCGCCCTGGCGACCAAACCCAACCACCACACGTAGGAGATGCCCGAAGCCACCGCTCCGACTTCCACGCCGGCCCCGAGGCCGCGCACTTGCCTAACCGCCGACGAAGTTGCAAAGCCACAGAGCCACCGCCAGCAGATGAAGGACCGGACCTCCAAAGGCGTCGCCCCCAAGAGGGAAGCGACGAGGAACGCCGCCGACGCCCACTTCGGCCAAGGTCGAAGTTTGGGTTTTCACCCGAAGATCGTGGCTGACGAGGGAGGTGAAGGGGCTCCACGACGTCGCCTCCAACAAGGGAACGACGTCCTAGGACGCCGTCGAGGCCGGCATCGACCGAGGTCGAGCAAGGCTTTCACCCAGAACTCACCAAACCAATCATCATCACAACCAATCACCACCAATGGCGGCCAAGCACTCTACACCGCTCGCCACCGCCAACCACCTCTTACACGGCTAGCAAGACCACCACGGCACCACACGCCATCATGGTAGCCCCGCACCCACCGCCAAGAACGGCGCCGCCGCGCCGCCATCCTTCCTCCTTGCTGCCGCAGCCAACGCGCCATAACGCTCCCGCAACCCGCCGAACTCGAGGCTGACCACCACGCACCAGATCCGGGGCTGCCTCGCCCGGATCCGCGCCCCGGACGCCGCCGGTGTTGGAAATATGCCCTAGAGGCAATAATAAAATGGTTATTATTATATTTCCTTGTTCATGATAATTGTCTATTGTTCATGCTATAATTGTGTTATCCGGAAATCATAATACATGTGTGAATACATAGACCACAACACGTCCATAGTGAGCCTCTAGTTGACTAGCTCGTTGATCAACAGATGCTCATGGTTTCCTGACTATGGACATTGGATGTCATTGATAATGGGATCACATCATTAGAAGAATGATGTGATGCACAATACCCAATCCTAAGCATAGCACAAGATCGTGTAGTTCGTCTGCTAGAGCTTTTCTGTCAAGTATCATATCCTTAGACAATGAGATTGTGCAACTCCCGGATACCGTAGGAATGCTTTGGGTGTGCCAGACGTCACAACGTAACTGGGTGGCTATAAAGGTGCACTACAGGTATCTCTGAAAGTGTCTGTTGGGTTGGCACGAATCGAGACCGGGATTTGTCACTCCGTATGACGGAGAGGTATCTCTGGGCCCACTCGGTAATGCATCATCATAATGAGCTCAATGTGACCAAGTGGTTGATCACGGGATCATGCATTATGGTATGAGTAAAGTGACTTGCCGGTAAAGAGATTGAACAAGGTACTGTGATACCGACGATCGAATCTCGGGCAAGTAACGTATCGATTGACAAAGGGGATTGTATATGGGATTACTTGAATCCTCGACATCGTGGTTCATTTGATGAGATCATCGTGGAACATGTGGGAGCCAACATGGGTATCCAGATCCCGCTGTTGGTTATTGGCCCGAGAGCAGTCTCGGTCATGTCTGCGTGATTCCCGAACCCGTAGGGTCTACACACTTAAGGTTCGATGACGCTAGGGTTATTAGGAAGACTTGTATGTGATTACCGAATGTTGTCCGGAGTCCCGGATGAGATCCTGGACGTTAGGAGGAGTTCCGGAATAGTCCGGAGGTGAAGATTTATATATGGGAAGTTGTCATACGGTCACCAGAAAGGTTCGGGGTCATATCGGTATTCTACCGGGGCCACCGGAGGGGTTCTGGGGGTCCACCGGGAGGGGCCACTTCTCTCGGAGGGCCTCATCGGCCGTAGAGGAAAGGGAACCAGCCCTTGGAGTGCTGGGCGCACCCCCCCTTGGGCCCATGCGCCTAGGATTGGGGGGGGAACCCTAGAGGGGGCGCCCCTCCTTGCTTGGGGGGCAAGCCCCCTCCCCTTGGCCGCTGCCCCCTCTAGATCTCATATAGAGGGGGCCGTCCCTGAGGGAGTCCTGGATTAGGGGGTGTTCAGGTAGCCGGACTATACCTTCTGCCGGACTCCTGGACTATGAAGATACAAGATTGAAGACTTCGTCCCGTGTCTGGATGGAACTTTCCTTGGCGTGGATGGCAAGCTTGGCGATGCGGATATTCAAGATCTCCTACCAATGTAACCGACTCTGTGTAACCCTAACCCTATCCGGTGTCTATATAAATCGGAGGGTTGTAGTCCATAGGACAATCATCTTCATACACAATCATACCATAGGCTAGCTTCTAGGGTTTAGCCTTCTTGATCTCGTGGTAGATCTACTCTTGTACTACCCATATCATCAATATTAATCAAGCAGGAGTAGGGTATTACCTCCATCGAGAGGGCCCGAACCTGGGTAAAAAACATCGTGTCCCTTGTCTCCTGTTACCATCCGGCCTTGACGCATAGTTCGGGACCCCCTACCCGAGATCCGCCGGTTTTGACACCGACATTGGTGCTTTCATTGAGAGTTCCTATGTGTCGTCGCCTTTAGGCCCGATGGCTCCTTCGATCATCAACAACGATGAGGTCCAGGGTGAGACTTTTCTCCCCGGGCAGATCTTCGTCTTCGGCGGCTTCGCTCTGCGGGCCAACTCGCTTGGTCACCTAGAGCAGATCGAAAGCTACGCCCCTGGCCATCAAGTCAGGTTTGGAAGCTTAAACTACACGGCTGATATCCGCGGAGACTTGATCTTCGACGGGTTCGAGCCACAGCCAAGCGCGCCGCACTATCTCGAGGGGCATGATCTAGCTCTGCCTCCGAACAGTGTCCTGGAGGTCGCACACACACCGGTTCCGACCCTTAATTCGGAGCCTATTGCGTTAATCGAGGATGAGCAGTTTCACGTCGCCTCGGGGGCTGCGATCTCAAAGGCGATCGAGCCGAACACCAGCCCCGCACTCCGCGTGACCCGTGACTCTGAGGGTCGGGACTCTTCTCCGGACTCCGAACCTCCCGTGCCCCTACCAATCGAATCTGATTGGGCACCCATAATGGAGTTCACCGCCGCGGACATCTTTCAGCACTCACCTTTTGGCGACATCCTGAATTCTCTCAAGTCTCTCTCTTTATCAGGAGAGCCCTGGCCGGATTACGGTCAGCAAGGATGGGATTCGAACGATGAAGAAATTCAACGCCCACCCACCACCCACTTTGTAGCCACTGTCGACGATTTAACCGACATGCTTGACTTCGGCTCCGAAGACTTCGACGGTATGGACGACGAGGTAGGAGACGAACAGGAACCAGCACCTGTAGGGCGCTGGAAGGCCACCTCGTCATATGACATATATATGGTGGATACTCCAAAAGATGGAGATGGCGATGGAACAGTGGGGGATGACACCTCCAAGAAACAGCCGAAGCGCCGACGTCAGCGGCGCCGCTCTAAATCCCGCCAAAGCAAAAACGGTGATTCCGGCACGGGAGATAATACTACCGCGAATAGCGTCAAAGAACACCCAACCCAGCAAGATTCGGCGCAGGAAGATGGAGAAGCCAGCCCTCATGAGAGAGCGGCAGAACGAGAGGTTGATGATGATAACTATATGCCTCCCTCCGAAGACGAGGCAAGCCTCGACGACGACGAATTCGTCGTACCATCAGACCCCGCCGAACAAGAGCGTTTCAAACGCAGGCTTCTAGCCACGGCAAACAGCCTCAAGAAAAAGCAGCAATAGCTTAGAGCTGACCAGGATTTGCTAGCTGATAGATGGACTGAATTCCTTACGGCCGAGGAGTATGAACTCGAGCGCCCCTCCAAGAGTTACTCAAAGCACAGGCCGCTACCCCGATCAGAGGAGGAAGCGCCTACATCACCAGCGCACGACATGGCAGACCGGCCACCTCGCGGCCATGATAGAGAAGCCTCTTGGCCCTCCACCCAAGCCATGCCCCGACGCCGCTCAATAAGGCACGGGAAAATGCACCAGACCTGCAAGACATACTGGAGGACAAGGCAAGACAAACAAGGTCGATCTACGGATCGCGCGGGCGCCCGACGACACGTGACGATGACCCTCACTCCGGATACAACAAATCCGGCCGGGCCGAACACAACATACATAGCTCTTCCGAGTTGCGTCGTGACATAGCCCAGTACAGGGGCTCCGCACACCCACTATGCTTCACAGACGAAGTAATGGATCATAAAATCCCAGAGGGTTTCAAACCGTGAACATCGAATCATACGATGGCACCACAGACCCGGCGGTATGGATCGAGGATTATCTCCTCCACATCCACATGGCACGTGGCGATGATTTACACGCCATCAAATACCTCCCGCTCAAACTTAAAGGACCGGCCCGGCATTGGCTTAACAGCTTGCCAGCAGACTCAATCGGTTCTTGGGAGGACCTGGAAGCCGCATTCCTCGACAACTTCCAGGGCACCTACGTGCGACCACCGGATGGCGACGACTTAAGCCACATAATTCAGCAGCCAGAAGAATCGGCCAGACAATTCTGGACACGGTTCCTAACAAAGAAAAACCAGATAGTCGACTGTCCGGACGCAGAGGCCCTAGCAGCTTTCAAGCATAACATCCGCGACGAGTGGCTTGCCCGGCACCTGGGATAGGAAAAGCCGAAATCTATGGCAGCCCTCACGACACTCATGGCCCGCTTTTGCGCGGGAGAAGATAGCTGGCTAGCTCGCAGCAACAACTTATCAAAGAACCCTGGTAGTTCGGATACCAAGGACAAAAGTGGCAGGACACATCGAAATAAGCAAAAGCGCCGCGAGCAGCGACAACAATGAAGATACGACAGTTAATGCCGGATTCAGAGGCTATAAATCCGGTCAGCAGAAAAAGCCATTCAAAAAGAATACTCAGGGCCCGTCCAGTTTGGACCGCATACTCGACCGCTTGTGCCAGATCCATGGCACCCCCGAAAGGCCAGCCAATCACACCAACAGGGATTGTTGGGTGTTCAAGCAGGCAGGCAAGTTAAGAGCCGAAAACAAAGACAAGGGGCTGCATAGCGATGATGAGGAGGAGCCCAGGCTGCCGAACAACAATGGACAGAAGGGGTTTCCCCCACAAGTGCGGACGGTGAACATGATATACGCAACCCACATTCCCAAGAGGGAGCGGAAGCGTGCTCTATGTGACGTATACGCGATGGAGCCAGTCGCCCCAAAGTTCAACCCATGGTCCTCCTGCCCGATCACTTTTGATCGAAGGGACCACCCCACTAGCATCCGTCATGGCGGATTTGCCGCATTGGTTCTCGACCCAATCATCGACGGATTTCATCTCACAAGAGTCCTCATGGACGGCGGCAGCAGCCTGAACCTGCTTTACCAGGATACAGTGCGGAAAATGGGCATCGATCCCTCAAGGATTAAGCCCACAAAGACGGCCTTTAAAGGCGTTATACCAGGTGTAGAGGCCAATTGTACAGGCTCGGTAACACTTGACGTGGTCTTCGGATCTCCGGATAATTTCCGAAGCGAAGAGTTAATCTTCGATATAGTACCGTTCCGCAGTGGCTATCACGCCCTGCTCGGACGAACCACATTTGAAAAGTTCAATGCGGTGCCGCACTACGCATACCTCAAGCTCAAGATGCCAGGCCCTCGAGGAGTGATCACGGTCAACGGAAACACCGAACGCTCCCTCCACACGGAGGAGCACACGTCGGCTCTCGCAGCGGAAGTACAAAGCAGCCTTCTTAGGAAATTCCCCAGTTCGGCCGTTTAAAAGTCGGACACTGCCAAGCGCGCCCGGAGTAACCTACAACAAGACCACTTAGCACGTTCTGAGCAGGCGTAGCAATGCGTCCCCAAACCCGTCCCTCGCAATATAGCGAAACCAGTGCCTCGCGTACATAACTACGCCCTTAAAATACCATGGGCACAGGGGAAGGTGCACAATAACGGCACACCCAAAATACGGCTTAAAACGTACTAGGGGCTGCCAGATTCCTTTTTTCTTACTTTCAGGACACCACACTTCGGACGACCTGTTCGGCAATTCGACTGCCGCATTATGAAACTCACAGGTGGTCTCTGTTACAAGCAGTATACCTATTTTGAATACAATTCCACGGCCTGCCCCTGGTCAGGACATGTTAAATAGTCCAATACATTTCTTGCTTATTGCACTACTTGTATCGTTCGGCTCTGATAAATAGCCTCTCTATAAACAATGCATAACTTTTTGTCTATTTTTTGCATTATCCTCTTTTCATATATATGTTTATTAAATGACATGACTGCACCCGTACATCATGGTACGGCAAATACGCCAGGGGCTTCAGTACCCCTTATTATGGTGTGAGAAGTCCGTCCACTTTCACAAGTGCGGCACCCCGAACTTATAGCACTATATGCATCGGCTCCGAATCATGATTTGGGTCAATAGTTGGGTTTGCCCGGCTCCTATGTTTTGGTGCCTTACGTTCCGCTATATCGGCTAAGGTAGCACTAGGAGAACCACTGCGATTGTGCCCCGGTTCAGCTGGGTTAAGCACCTCAGTGGAGAAAGCTAAAACTGACTGTCATGATGAGGCGAGAGACCGGTCGCTGTTCGAGAGGTTTTTTGAGTCCCTAAAGACTTATGCCGGTTAGAGCGAGGAGCTGGCTTTGTCCGGCCAAAGGCGTGGATAGCGCCCCAAACTCGGTCTTCCGAACTAGGGGCTTCGCCGAAATTTAAAATTATAAAGTTCTATGGCTAAGTGAGAGTGTTCAAACATTATAGTCCGATTGCCTGGTTCGTTGTGCTGAGCGCCTCCCTCGAAGGACCCAACCATGGGAAAAAGAGCGCTCAGGTTTATCCCGAACACCCCAGCACTAGTGGCACGGGGGCAGAAGCCGACGACTGGCCATCTCTCAATTTTTTGATAAACAGCCGCACAGAAAATAATATTTTAAATCCCATAAGCATTGCTTAACGCATATGAACAAGTTTTCAGCGCACAGGATAAACACGAGCGAGTTCATTCAAAAATTACATCTTTGGTGCATTCATCCGCCACAAGGCGGGCACCTGCAAGAACATCCTTGTAGTAGTTCTCGGGCTTGCGATGCTCCTTCCCCGCCGGCGGCCCGTCCTTCACAAGCTTCTCACCGTCTAGCTTACCCCAGTGCACCTTCGCACGGGCAAGGGCCCGACGGGCACCTTTGATGCAGACGGAGCACTTGATGACCTCGAGCCTTGGACAGGCCTCCACCAGCCACCGCACCAGCCCGAAATAGCTCCCAGGCAGGGCCTCTCCGGGCCACAGCCGAACTATGAAGCCCTTCATGGCATGTTCGGCCGCCTTGTGGAGCTCGACCAGCTGTTTCAGCTGGTCGCTCAGGGGTATAGGGTGTCCGGCCTCAGAATACTGAGACCAGAACAAACTCTCCATCGAGCTGCCCTCTTCAGCTCGGTAGAATGCGGCGGTGGTGGATACGCTGCGGGGAAGATCTGCAAACGCCCCTGGAGAACTCCGGATTCGGGTAAGTGACAAGTAGTTTACTTTTATATTTCTACTTTGCATTAAGAATGCCTTACCCGCTGCTATCTTTTTCATCTCCTCCAACTCTTGGAGGGCCTTTTGGGCTTCGGCCTTGGCACCCTTGGCGGTCTCAAGGGCCGACGCGAGCTCGGATGCCTGCGCCTTTGACTCAAGCTCCAAGCTCTCATGTTTTTTCATGAGAGCCTGCAGCTCTTGCCGCACCTCGCCGACCTGAACCCCGACTCTTTCTCGCTCGGTACGCTCCTCGGCCGCTTTCTTTTCGGCCTCAGATAGCGCCTGCTTGAGGGTCGCCAGCTCAGTTGTGGCCCCTAGAATAAGCAGTATGATCTTGTTATTTTTTGCAATCACGCCTCTCTATAGGCACCTTTTTCTGTAGGGTATTTCTTACCTTCCTTTTCCTCGAGCTGCCGTTTGGCAAGGCCGAGCTCTTGCTCGGTCCGCCCGAGGTCCTTTTTTAGGACGTCCACCTGCGCAGTTAGTGCGGCGGTGGACAGCAGCGAAGCCTGCATACGCACATTGACTCTTTATTGTTAGACTCCTGTGAAAATTAATAGATCCTCTATTCGGCTTTTCTTTTCGAACGCCAAACAGAGCTTCAGGGGCTACTGTCTATGTGGTAATATTTTGACATATTTTTACTTACCTCGAAGCCTGTCAGAAGGCTAGCGCAAGCTTCAGTCAGTCCGCTATTGGCAGACTGAACCCTCTGGATCACCGTACTCATGATAGTACGGTGCCCCTTGTCGATGGAGGCGCCGTCAAGCACCTCCAGCAGATGGTCCAGCGACTCCGGTTGGACGGAAGTCGCTGGCTTAGAAGGCTTGCTCCTTTTGGAAGGAGTTCGCCTACCGCGGCTCGGAACTGTTGAAGATTCCGGCACGGTGTCCGGCTCAAAGCCGGACTTGGAGCCCTGGGGGGTCTTGTCCCCTTCACTCCTGGAGTCCGGGAGGTTGCCTTGCGGCTCCTCCGGGACCACCTCCTCCTGCCCCGGAGCTTGTCGCGATGCCACTTCGGCGTCATCCGCAGTGCGGGGGGAGACAGCGGGCGGAACGGAGTTCACGTCCGATGAGTCCAGGGAGCCGCCCGACGATTCGTTGTATTCGGCCTGGGGCGGGCTGCATAATTACATTCGACATTAAGGAAAGTTGTGCGACAAAGGAACGTCATGAGTTACTCTGACATCCGAACTTACGATGTCGCCGGACGCTTGGCCCTGTTTGGCCACTCCTCTTCGCTCTCTTCGGCATCGTGGGAGTAGTCCGGCAGAGGGGTCTTCCTTTTCCTAGACCCCTCGGCCTTCCCTGCTGGGGCGACCTTCTTCTCCTCTTCTCCCTCCGCTGGGCGGGAGAGCCTTCTTCTTCCTCCTCCTCGTTATCGCGGGAGGAGGGCGCCTCGGACTCGTCAGACGACGAGTCCGACACCACCATGTTACGGGCACTCTTTCGAGTCCCCGTGGTCTTCTTCTTCTTGACCTTCTTCTCTGGCACCACATAAGGTGCCGGAGTCAGCAGCTTCACTAGAAGCGCAGGGGCTGGGTCCTCGGGCAGGGGAGTCGGATAGTTAATTTGTCCGGATATCGCCTGCCAAGCCTGTCAAAGGTAAGGGAGTTTAGATCCCGCACAGAGTCAAAACTATGAAAGGAAAAAAGAGCTTAGTATCCTGTAAAAGGAGAAGATAGCTTACCTCGCTAGCGTGACGCTGCGAGCTGTATCCGCTGTCCTCGGAGGCGGATGCGGGAGCTTCGGCGCCCTTGAAAAGCTCCTTCCAAGCATCTTCGTACGTCGTGTCGAAGAGCCCGTTAAGGGTTGGGTGCTGCGCTGGGTCGAACTCCCACAAACTGAAGCCCCGTTGTTGGCACGGGAGGATCCGGCGGATGAGCATAACCTGGACTATATTAACAAGCCGGATTGGCTTGCTCACCAGGGACTGGATGCAAGTTTGCAATCCGGTCACCTCTTCTTCGTTGCCCACGACAGGCCCGTCTCTTTCCAGGACACTAGCCGCGTGGGGGGTCCGGATTGGAACTCGGGGGCTGCGACCCATTTTGGATCGCGTGGCTCGGTGATGTAAAACCACCCTGCTGGCCACCCCTTTAGGGTCTCCACAAAGGAGCCCTCGAACCATATGATGTTGGCCATCTTGCCCGCCATGGCGCCTCCGCACTCCGCTTGGCTGCCGCGCACCACCTTGGGCTTGACGTTGAAGGTCTTGAGCCAGAGGCCGAAATGGGGGCGGACGCGGAGGAAGGCCTCACACACGACGATAAACGTCGAGATGTTGAGGATGAAGTTTGGGGCCAGATCGTGGAAATCCAAGCCGTAGTAGAACATGAGTCCCCGGACAAATGGGTGGAGTGGGAAACCCAGTCCATGGAGATAGTGGGGAAGGAAAACTACCCTCTCATGGGGCCTTGGGGTGGGGAGAAGCTACCCCTTCTCGGGAAGCCGGTGCGGTATGTCCTTGGACAGGTATCCAGCCGTCCTTAGCTTTTTTACTTGGGCCTATGACGGAGGAGACCATCCACTTGCCTCATGCTCCGAACATTGTTGAAGAAGGTTGAGGTGAAAAGAGCGGGCTTGGGCGCTGGAGCTCGAGTGCGCAAGAGAGGGATTGGCAAAGGAGGAAGAAGGCGTAGGTAAAAAGGTGGATCCTTATCCCCTTATATGGGCGGATGCGGTTATGCGTCCCCACCTGCCTAATAAAACTCGCATGCCTCCCAAGCGTCGTGGTAAATGGCGCGGTTGGGTTACCCACGTCCGTATTGATGAGAATCCCGTAAAAAGGGCACACGATCTCTGCTTTGACATGACGTGCCAAGGAAATCGCCTCGCAAAATGTGCTGAGGTGGAAAAGTAAAAACGATTCGTAAAGAACTTGGCTGTAGTGTGATGACGCACTGCGGAATACTTCAGCAGATTTGATTTGTGTTAATGTTATTCTCTCTATGGCAATATGCGGAAACTTATTTTGCAGAGCCGGACACTATTTTTGGTGTTTACAATCTTCTATGAAGGACTTGGAGGAGGAACCCGCCTTGCAATGCCGAAGACAATCTGCGCGCCGGACTCATCGTCATTGAAGCATGGTTCAGGGGCTACTGAGGGAGTCCTGGATTAGGGGGTGTTCGGGTAGCCGGACTATACCTTCAGCCGGACTCCTGGACTATGAAGATACAAGATTGAAGACTTCGTCCCGTGTCCGGATGGAACTTTCCTTGGCATGGAAGGCAAGCTTGGCCTCAGGCCTCAGCTCGGAGCGTGGCCAGCTGGTCCAGACTCAGGTCTGGATACCACGCCTTGACGAACTCCAAGGCACAACGTGCCCCGGCACGTGCCGAGGAGCCCTTCCAAGCCTCCAGACGGCCTGCTGCGACCTCCAGCCAGTCGGCAGTCCGACTGGGAGTGCGCAGAACCGGCATCTCCGGCCACAAGGCAGCAATCGCCTGGGCACCGACTCGTTGAAGCCGGCGCAGCATCCGGTGAGCCGGCCGTAGACGAGCCTCGATGCTCAGAAGCTGTTCGTCAAGAGTCCGGGGGGCGTTGACAGCAACCTCCTCGCCGGCCGCCCTCCGCACCTCACGGTCAGCCTCGATGGCTTGAACGGCAGTTTGTGCCTAACCCGGGAAGAAGTCTGCCAAAGACGAAAAAAGAAGCAAGTCAAAAAAGCAAGAGTCGGCCCGACCCACGGTCGGCCGCTCAAAGAAAGCGACCAAAGAAAACTTACCATCGACGATATCTTCAATCTCGTGGAAGCCGGAATTCAGCATCGCCTCCTTATCATTCCAGGAGGAGCGTTCGACCTCGAACTCGGCCTGGAGCTCAGCCTCCTTGTCCTTCGCCCCCTCCTGCACCTTCTTGAGCAGCTCCTTCTGCTCCGCCAGCTGCGCGGCCAGCAGGTCGCGCTCTGTGACAAGCTTGCTGCAGTCCGCCTCTTTGGCACGCAAGGCGGTGTTAGCAGCACCCAGCTGCTCCTGAAGGACGGTGTTGGTCTCTGAAGAAAAAAGAAAAAGGACACAAGTCATCAGAAAAGGTCGCCAAGAAGATCCGGCCTGACTGCGCAGCAGTCGGCCCGAATCTCGGGGACTACAGCCCGCGGGTGCGCCAGCGCGCCCCCGCGAAGAAGGAAACTTACTCCGGCTCTCCGACAAGTCGGCAGTCCGCTTGCCCAGCTCTTCAACATTTCGGTTGAAGACGGTGGCTCGGAGGTTGTGGTAGTCCTACAGTGAGCATTTCAAAAAGAATAAGCGTTTGGAATTCGCCGTTAGAGTTCCAACCCGCCTGCTCAGCAGCCGACCTGGAACTCGGGGACTACACCCAGTGGGTGCGCTGGCGCGCCCCCACAGAGAAGAACAAGAAAAAACAAGTCAGAAGGAACATACCCGGACGGCCGCTCGTGTCGCTAGGTGCGCCTTTGTGCAGTGCTGGATGGCGTCGCTTTCAGCTCGCAGCTTCGCCTAGACGTCCAGGAGCGCTTGGTTCAGCGGGCCCGTGCCGCCTCCTCGCGCCCACCCGACGGGCGCGGAGCTCATCACCTCGACCTCCGGCGTGGCCGAGCTGGCCGCTCCGGTCTCCAGAGGGCGTGGCGCCGAAGTCGCCTTTTCCAGCCGGCGGCGAGTTGGCAGGGCGACTTGAAGAAGCAAGTTCACCGTGGCTTCGTCTGTAGTCGGCGGTACCGGCGGTTCCGCCGACTGTTTATACTTTGCGCCCCCCAATGACGGCGGGGGCGGTGGTGGCGGCACCACCGGGTCTCGCCTGGGGATCTCGCCGCCCTCCCTTTCCGCAATGGCGTACTCCCCGTCGGCTTCTCCAGACCGCTCCGTATAAACCGGAGGCGGCGCCGAGTTCAACGGAACGACGAGCAGCGCCGATTGGCGGTGCGCGGCTTCTTCGGCCTGCTCTTGGGCCGCGGCGGCCGCTCCGGCTCCCTCGAGACCCTGCCGGGCGGGGGCGGCCGTCTTCTCGGCCTCCGCCTTCTTTCGACGGGCGGCTTCATCCTCGTCGCGTTTCTCCTGCGCGTTCCGCTCCGTCGCCTCCCGGAGGTCGACGGCTGGGTCGATGCGCCGAGTCGTGGCGGACGACTCCACCGACCCCCTGATGGAGGCGGCGGCGACCCTCCCTAGGGTGAGAGGAGCTCTGAAGCGAGGAGCACATGTAAAAACTCAGACTAAAGCCACCAGAAGACAAAAACAAGACAGAGAAGTAGGGGCACTCACGCAGAGGACAGCGGCGGCTTCTTCACTTCCTTACGGAAGCGCTGGGCCTTCGCGGCTGCCTCTTCCCGTTTGGTCGCGGCGGCTGCCCCCTTAAACTTCTTCTCCCGGCCTCCGAGGGAACTCGGCCCGGCCCGACGCTTCCTCGCGCCGTCTTGCCTCGGCTGGTGGTGCGGGGCGACTTCCCCTTCTTCGCCGACGGGCGAGCTACGGCACCAACTCCTCGAAGGAAGAAACTGTTGAGGCCCCTCGGCGCATCCCTCGGCGCCTCACCAGCTTCAGGGACTACTGTCGGAGTAATGGGCCACGGGTAGGCAAACCCGAGGCCCAGAACCTTTCAAAACATCGGGGCCGGCTTCGCCCCTCGAAGGATCCTAAGACAAAGGGGCGGCTCTGAGAGTCGGCTATAGCATCGCCGACTACCCACTCACGGCCGAATCTCGAAGACGGCTACGACATAAGCCGACTCCCAGTTGGCGACTCCAGGAATGCCGACTATGGGGAGTCGGCCCACGACTTCGCCACCTTCAGCCTTCTAGAAGAAGGACAGGACTGGGGATGGCCGGAGTACGGCCCTCCCCTACCCTGATTACCAAGGGCGGGTATGGCTACAGTGCGACGTACCGGAGGAGATCTTCGGTACGGCGCGGCACTGTGGCCATACCGGACCTGACGTCCGCCCCAGCGGCGGAACCCTGTTCCCACGTTGGCCCGCCAGTACGGCCTGGAGACGGCGGGCCCCGGCAGTCAGCGGGGGAGATAGAAGACGGCGAGAGCGCCCAAAGACGGACCCCGTGGGAGTCGGCCTCCAGGAGTCGGCCCGTTCCTCCCATGGGCCCCGCACGCCATTAACCAGATAAGACGGGGAGTGGCCACAGTGATCGCCCGCCGGGCGGCGGCACTGTTGCCACGACCCCGTGACCGAGACAAGGTCATCAGAAGCGCGGCTACAGTGACCAGGTCAGCCGGCGGGGCCCACCAGCGGCGGGCCCCAGGAGTCGGCGGAGAAGACGGCCACTTGAGAGACAGGCAGCTGGGACCCGCGCCCAGTCGGATTACCATTGTACCCTCGGGGGGGTAGGCCTATATAAACCCCCCGGAACACCCATGCAAAGGGTTGGATCCTTTGACCACTAGGCAGAAGCACAGAAGGGAGAGAGCTAGCCTTGCCCTCCCCTACCTCTAGAACACAGCTCGAGGAGCAACTTTGTACACATATCACCATAGTGACCATGCGGAGACCCCGCAGAGCAGCAGTAAGGGTATTATCTCCTCGGAGAGCCCCGAAGCTGGGTAAGATCCGCCGGCGTGCATGTCTACGCCTCATCCCGCTTCCAGGCACCGGCGACGTTCTACTCGCCCCCACCATGATAAGCCATCCGTTGGCATATGTCGTACCCAACCCCCGACATTTGGCGCCCACCGTGGGGCGAGGTGCACCGTCGTCCGGAGATCTGTTCTTGACGGGAACCCTTTTCCTCCCTGGCAAGCGTAGCCAGCCCGGCACGCCAGAAGAAGTTTACGCCGACGCGCTGCGTGACGTTGAGACCGTTTGCGCGGCCAGCTGCCTCGCCGATCTTGTCGGCGAGGTTAGCCTCTCCGACGAGCCTGCATCCGACGCAGGCACCGGCGGCCCCGCGAACCTTCTAGCGGGCCTCCTCGACGACCTCCACGTTGCTGGCGAGCCTGCCACTGACCTGGAGTCCGTAGGCTCCACCGACCTGATGCTGGTCGATTCCGACACCGCGTCAGTCGACGCCTTTCCCACCGACATGGTGATCTACGACGAACCGCTCCCTTGCACGGAGAGCGGCGGAAGCACCGTCACTGAGGTGCTCGTCATCGACCATGGCGAGCACTCCGACGGGAGAGCTCGCGACCCGCTTGACACGGCACTGCAAGACCTGGATGCACCCATTCCAGAGGACGCTGACGCCGAGACACTGGAGGCGCGCCGCCTCCAACTCGTCGAAGGCGCGAAGAAGCTGGCGAGCATGAGACGCTTGTCAGAGGCCTACCAGCGCGAGATGGATCACGCTGCGGGCGGCTCGCCGGCCCCGGTGGGGCCAAGCCGCCTGGGCGCGGTCCGCCAGCACGGCGCGGACATCGCCAGCATGTTCGAGGCCAACCGCCCCGTATACGCCATGCCCGCAGAAAACATTCGAGCTGCCCAAGCGGCGGCAGACGAGCTGGATAACCTTGAAGGCGAAGAGCGCCGACTGATGACGGAGCGAATCCAGCGACTCCTCGACGCGGCCGGCGTGCAGAACGCGGCCGGCTGCCGCATTGAAGGACCGCAACAGCAGAAAGATGACCTGCCACCCCGCCGAGATCAAGGCGCAACATCTCGGGCGCCGACTGGCGGCGTCCGCGGAAGAAAAGACAAGGAGCTGGCTGCAAGCCGCAGTCGGACTCATATCACCATCGAGCGCGACCAGGACGGCCGCCCGAAAGCGGTAGAGCGGCGGGACGACTATGTGCCTCCGCCACCCCGCAGAGAAAGGCGAGTCTCTCCACCACCCGTTGAACATCGGACTCTCGGAGGTCGCCTAGGCCGCCGAGAGGGAGTCGGAGAGAACGATGCCCGCCTCCGGATTGACCGACTCCATCGATCTCTGGTGCTGGAAGAATAAGATGAGCTGGGGCCACCGTGTTTTGGTCCCCGCATCCGAGATGAGCCCTTCCCCAAAAGGTTCACTCTCCCCAGAGATACCCCCAAGTACACCGGCTCCGTGAAGCCGGAGGATTGGCTAGTCGACTACGCCACCGCCGTCGACATAGCAAGCGGCAACAAGCGTGTCGCCGTCAAGTACGTTCCGCTCATGCTCCAGGGCACGGCCCGGACATGGCTGAGCAGCCTGAAGCCCCGCAGCATCAACAGTTGGGTCGACTTCACTGAGGCTTTCGTCCGCAACTTCACGAGCACGTACAAGCGACCTCCCAAGCCTCGCCAGCTTTCCTTGTGCATGCAAGGCCCCGACGAATCCACTCGCGACTACCTCACGCAGTGGGCCGAGATCCGAAACTCCTGCGAGGGCGTGCATGAGGTGCAGGCCATCGAGTACTTCACCGCCGGGTGCAGAGAAGGCACCCTCCTCAAGCACAAGCTTCTCTGCGACGAGCCGGAGACCCTGGATGAGCTGCTGATCATAGCAAACAAATACGCCACGGACGACTCTTCTATGAAGACGGAGATCCAAGTCGGCACGACAGGCAAAGTCGCCCCTCAGGCTCCCAGAACCCCGGCTGGAGACGCCAGCCGGCGGCAGCAGCAGAACGATCACAAGCGCAAGGCCCCGCAGCCGGCTTCCAATAGCCGGCAGGTCACAACGGTCAACGATCAGCAACCAGAAGGGCAGACTCCACCCAAGCGGTAGAAGGGCGGCAAGCCCAATTGGTTGCCGGCTTTCTCCTACGAGCAGGCTCTGGATGGTCCCTGCAAGTTCCACAGCGGCGCGAAGCCGTCAAACCACACCACCAGAAAGTGCCACTGGCTGACTAGGATTGCCAAGGGAGACGGCTTGGTGCCTCCTCCACCGGCTGGGCAGCTGCCTCCGCCTCCGCCCCAGCAGCCGGCTGCTAGGCCAGTCGGCGCAGTGTAAGACAAGTACCCGGAAGAGCATCGAGCCTACGTGGTGTTCACCAGTGTGGCAGATGACAGACGCAACAGGCGGCTGCAGCAGCAAGAGGTCAACGCAGTAGCATCAGACACTCCAGAGTTCATGCACTGGTCCGAGAAACCTATCAGTTGGAGCAGAGCAGATCACCCAGAGGTGATGCCAAATCCAGGTTCCTACGCCTTGGTTCTGGAGGCCACATTTGCCACTGATAGGCGGGCAGCTCGCTTCTCGCGAGTTTTGATAGATGGAGGTAGCACTATCAACATCCTGTACAAGGATACTATGGAGAAGTTAGGAATCAAGCAAAGACAACTCCAGAACAGCCGGACTGTATTCCATTGGATCGTCCCTGGCCTTTCCTGCTCCCCAATCGGCAAGATTTTGATAGATGTCCTTTTCGGAGATAAGGATCACTTCCGCCGAGAGCCAGTCTGGTTTGAAGTGGTGGACCTCCGGAGCCCATACCATGCACTACTTGGCCGACCTGCCTTGGCCAAGTTCATGGCGGTCCCCCACTACGCCTACCTCAAGATGAAGATGCCGAGTTCCAAGGGAATCCTGACTGTAGTCGGCGACTACAGGAAGTCGTCCGCTTGTGCGGCCGAGAGTAGTCGGCTGGCCGAGTCCCTGGTTATTGCAGCGGAGAAGCGGCTTCTTGACCGGGTTGTGGCGATGGCCGGCAAGCAGCCTGAGTTGTCGCCCAACCCCAAGGAGTCGGAAGCTGAGGGCTCGTTCAAGCCGGTGAAGGAAACGAAGAAGATACCTTTGGACCCAGAGCACCCGGAGAGGTACGCAGTCATAGGTGCAAACCTTGACAGCAAATAGGAAGGCGAGCTCGTCGATTTCCTCCATGAGAATCGGGACATCTTCGCATGGTCCCCCAAAGACATGCCAGGTGTGCCGACGGAATTCGCCGAGCACAAGTTACATGTCCGGTCCGATGCAAAGCCCGTCAGGCAGCCCCTGCGCCGCCTGTCAGAAGAGAAGAGAAGAGTTGTTGGTGAAGAGATAGCCCGGCTTCTTGCAGCCGGCTTCATCATGGAAGTATTTTTCCCAGAGTGGCTAGCAAACCCAGTCTTAGTGCTGAAGAAGAACAAGCAGTGGCGAATGTGTATTGACTACACGAGCCTTAACAAAGCCTGCCCCAAGGACCCGTTTGCTTTGCCGATAATTGATCAGGTGATAGACTCCATAGCCGGATGCGAGCTGTTGAGCTTCTTAGATGCCTATTCAGGATATCACCAGATCAAGCTGAACCCGGCAGACCGATTAAAGACCGCCTTCATCACGCCGTTCGGAGCCTTCTGCTACCTGACCATGACGTTCAGCTTGAGGAATGTCGGCGCCACCTTTCAGCGTTGCATGCAGAAGTGCCTCCTCAAGCAACTCGGCAAAAATGCCCACGTCTACGTGGATGATGTGGTGGTGAAGACGGAGAAGCGCGGAACCTTACTGGAAGACCTCAAAGAGACCTTTGAGAACCTGCGCCGATTCCAGATCAAGCTTAACCCCGAGAAGTGCGTTTTCGGAGTACCAGCCGGCCAGCTACTCGGCTTCCTGGTCTCTGAACGCGGCATAGAGTGCAACCCCGTGAAGATCAAGGCCATCGAGAGGATGGAGGTGCCTAGCCGACTGTTGGACGTGAAGAAATTCACTGGCTGTTTGGCATCCATCAGCCGCTTTATCAGTCGGCTAGGCGAGAAAGCTCTCCCCTTGTACCAACTCATGAAGAAGACCAATTTTTTCGAGTGGAACCACAAGGCGGACGAGGCCTTTCTGCAACTGAAGAGGATGTTGGTTACTCCCCCTGTGTTGGCGGCTCCGACTCCCAAAGAGCCCATGCTCCTGTACATCGCCGCCACCAGCCGAGTAGTCAGCACGGTTATCGTAGTTGAGCGCAAGGAGGAAGGCAAGGCACTGCCGGTCCAGAGACCCGTCTATTATCTGAGTGAAGTACTGTCAACCTCCAAGCAAAACTACCCCCACTATCAAAAAATGTGCTACGGCGTGCACTTTGCCGCCAAGAAGCTGAAGCCCTACTTCCAAGAGCACCCAGTCACCGTGGTCTGCACGGCCCCATTAGCCGAGATCATTGGAAGCCGAGACGCGTCAGGCCGAGTGGCAAAATGGGCCATAGAGCTGGCGCCCTACACGATCTACTATCAACCCCGCACCGCCATCAAGTCGCAAGCACTGGCCGACTTCCTCGTCGACTGGGCCGAGACCCAGTACCTGCCACCGGCGCCCGACTCCACCCATTGGCGGATGCATTTCGATGGCTCCAAGATGCGCACCGGCTTGGGAGCCGGCGTCGTCCTCACTTCTCCCAAGGGTGACATGCTCAAGTACGCACTGCAGATTCACTTCGCCGCCTCCAACAACGTCGCCGAGTACGAGGCGCTCGTTCACGGGCTCCGGCTTGCCAAAGAGCTTGGCATCCGCCGGATCCTGTGTTACGGCGACTCCGACCTGGTGGTACAGCAGTCGTCAGGCGACTGGGACGCCAAGGATGCAAACATGGCAAGCTACCGTTTTCTCGTGCAGCAACTCAGTGGGTATTTCGAGGGGTGCGAGTTCCTCCACGTGCCGATGAACGACAATAACCAAGCAGATACTTTGGCACGAATCGGCTCCACCCGCCAAGCAATACCTTCAGGCGTCGCCCTCCAGCGCCTCCTCAAGCCGTCCATCAAGCCCTCACCAGAGTCAGATTCAATTTTTGTGCCGACTCCCCTTGAAGAAGCCGGATCCGGCCCGAGAGCCCAAGCAAACAGCACAAGACCCGTTGCAGATGATCTCAAGAGTGCCGCAGTTGCAGCCAGCCCAGGGACTTCGGAACTCGGCCCGGGGACTGCGGCAGCCAGAGAGAAGACTCCAGAACTCGGACCGGGGACTGCTCCAGTCGGCCCGGGGACTTCGTTAATCCAGCAAGCGGCTGCGGACTCCAGCCCGCCGACTCCCAGCCCAGCCGCTCGCGTCCAAGTCGCAGCTTTGACAGTAGAAGAGATAGCAGCACCCTCATGGGCCCAACCCATCCTCCAATTCCTGGTGAACAAGGAGCTGCCGCCTGACGAAACCTTAGCTCGGCAAATACAACACCGAGCAGCAGCATACACCATAATCAACAGAGAGCTAGTTAGGCGCAGCGTCACCGGTGTTCATCAACGCTGCGTTGAGTCGGATCAAGGCCAAGCAATTCTCAGAGATATCCACCAGGGCGAGTGCGGCCACCATGCAGCCTCGAGGGCACTCGTTGCCAAAGCTTTCAGACACTGTTTTTTCTGGCCGACTGCCCTGGAAGAGGCCAAAGAGTTGGTCCAGAAATGCAAGGGGTGCCAGAAGTTCCGCTCCAAGCCGCTCCAGCCGGCTTCAGCACTCAAGACTATCCCCATCGCATGGCCCTTTGCAGTATGGGGCCTGGATATGGTGGGACCCTTCAAAACGGCACGAGGCGGCCTCACTCATCTACTTGTCACGGTGGACAATTTCACCAAGTGGATAGAGGTGAAGCCCATCAAGAAGTTGAATGGTCCGACTGCCGTGGCTTTCATCTCAGACATCACAATTCGGTATGGCATACCACACAACATCATCACCGACAATGGCACCAACTTTACCAAAGGCGCCTTGGCCCGTTTCTGCGCGACACAGGGCATCCGACTGGACCTAGCGTCCGTTGCCCACCCGCAGTCAAACGGCCAGGTGGAGCGAGCGAATGGCCTCATCCTGTCCGGCATCAAGCCTCGGTTGGTCGAACCGTTGGAACGTTCGGCCGGCTGTTGGCTTGACGAGTTGCCGGCCGTCCTCTGGAGTCTGCGTACGACTCCAAACAAGTCAACCGGCTTCACGCCCTTCTTCCTCGTTTACGGTGCTGAAGCCGTCATCCCAACGGACATAGAGTTCGACTCCCCACGAGTCACGATGTACACCACGGAGGAAGCAGAATAAGCACGACAAGACGGCGTCGATCTGCTGGAAGAGGGCCGGCTGTTGGCACTCAGCCGGTCCAGCATCTACCAGCAGAGCCTACGTCGCTACTACAACAGGAAGGTTAGGCCGAGATCCTTCCAAGAGGGCGATCTTGTGCTCCGGCTGATCCAGCGAACAGCCGGCCAGCACAAGTTGTCGGCTCCGTGGGAAGGCCCCTTCATCATCAGCAAGGTGCTGGGCAACGACTCCTACTACCTGATCGACGCTCAGAAGCCCCGAGCACGCAAGAGGGACGACTCCGGCAAAGAGACGGAGCGACCATGGAACGCGAATCTTCTTCGAAGATTTTACAGCTGATGCAGTATGTATCACGCCCCCCTTTTTATTTTAAGTACCAAGACTCTGGGGCCCCCGAGACGGACTCGGGGATTGCCCCTTTTGTTATCTGTATGATAAGAATTATGCTTCCGAGTACGGCACTCTTTATGCCGCTTGACCCCGGGCTCGACCAGTCGGCCCGGGGACTTGCCGTCTCGCGCTATGAAAACGCTTCCTGCGGTCAGACAAGTAGTGCGCGGCGCCTAAGCCGACTCCCGCCAAAGCCACAGCTCGCAGAGCGAGCCCGAGCCGGCTTTTCAGCTGATCCTCGCAAACCGACTCCGAGTAGTCGGCTTGCTGTCTTTCTATCCGACTTGCTACAAAAACTCTCGAACGGCTAAGTACTTGCCTTCCCAAGGCGGCCAGGTATTTGGTCCAGCGGCAGTCCGCGGAGCGGCTGTCCGACTGGCAAAGACGGCACCCAAGGGAAGGCGGCAAAAGGAAAAAAGCCTAAAGAGCAACAAGTAAGAAACGATAGAATCTAGACAAATATTTACACCACAAAGGCCATTGGCCGAATCCATGAACAGATGTTCAAAATACACCCAGTGGGTGGAAATGTGCGAATTAACAAAGTCTTCGAGAAACTACTAAGCAGATAAGTAAAGCAAGACGGCGGCTTATGAAGAGGCAGACGGGTTTGGGGGCTCGGCGGAGATGGCGGTGTCGGACGTCGGGGCAGCCGGTTGGGCAGACTCGGCTTGATCACCTCCAGCAGCAGTTGGCGTAGTTGGGCGCGGCTCATTGTTGGAGGCTCGGTCGAGCTGAGGCTGGTCGCCCGCTCCGGCTTCTGGCGCCTCCGTCTCGCCGCCGGCTTCCACCTCGTCTTCTTCCTTGATGCTGGAGCCAATCACCTCCGCCGAGTCCTCGCCGTAGTTCGGATTCATCCCAAACCACTCCGGCGGCGTCTCCTCGCCGTTGTCAGCACGCTCAGGAACGAAGACGCTGGTGTCGACGTACTCGGCGATCGCCGCGGCGCGCTTGACAAAGTCATCCTCCATGGCTGCCAGTTCCGGCTGGACCTCAGCTCGGAGCGTGGCCAGCTGGTCCAGACTCAGGTCTGGATACCACGCCTTGACGAACTCCAAGGCACAACGTGCCCCGGCACGTGCCGAGGAGCCCTTCCAAGCCTCCAGACGGCCTGCTGCGACCTCCAGACAGTCGGCAGTCCGACTGGGAGTGCGCAGAACCGGCATCTCCGGCCACAAGGCAGCAATCGCCTGGGCGCCGACTCGTTGAAGCCGGCGCAGCATCCGGTGAGCCGGCCGTAGACGAGCCTCGATGCTCAGAAGCTGTTCGCCAAGAGTCCGGGGGGCGTTGACAGCAACCTCCTCGCCGGCCACCCTCCGCGCCTCACGGTCAGCCTCGATGGCTTGAACGGCAGTTTGTGCGTAACCCGGGAAGAAGTCTGCCAAAGACGAAAAAAGAAGCAAGTCAGAAAAAGTAAGAGTCGGCCCGACCCACGGCCGGCCGCTCAAAGAAAGCGAGCAAAGAAAACTTACCATCGACGATATCTTCAATCTCGTGGAAGCCGGAATTCAGCATCGCCTCCTTATCAGTCCAGGAGGAGCGTTCGACCTCGAACTCGGCCTGGAGCTCAGCCTCCTTGTCCTTCGCCCCCTCCTGCACCTTCTTGAGCAGATCCTTCTGCTCCGCTAGCTGCGCGGCCAGCAGGTCACGCTCTGTGACAAGCTTGCTGCAGTCCGCCTCTTTGGCACGCATGGCGGTGTTAGCAGCGCCCAGCTGCTCCTGAAGGACGGCGTTGGTCTCTGAAGAAAAAAGAAAAAGGACACAAGTCATCAGAAAAGGTCGCCAAGAATATCCGGCCCGACTGCGCAGCAGTCGGCCCGAATCTCGGGGACTACAGCCCGCGGGTGCGCCAGCGCGCCCCCGCGAAGAAGCAAACTTACTCCGGCTCTCCGACAAGTCGGCAGTCCGCTTGCCCAGCTCTTCAACATTTCGGTTGAAGACGGTGGCTCGGAGGTTGTGGTAGTCCTACAGTGAGCATTTCAAAAAGAATAAGCGTTTGGAATTCGCCGTTAGAGTTCCAACCCGCCTGCTCAGCAGCCGACCTGGAACTCGGGGACTACACCCAGTGGGTGCGCTGGCGCGCCCCCACAGAGAAGAACAAGAAAAAACAAGTCAGAAGGAACATACCCGGACGACCGCTCGTGCCGCTAGGTGCGCCTTTGTGAAGTGCTGGATGGCGTCGCTTTCAGCTCGCAGCTTCGCCTGGACGTCCAGGAGCGCTTGGTTCAGCGGGCCCGTGCCGCCTCCTCGCGCCCACCCGACGGGCGCGGAGCTCATCACCTCGACCTCCGGCGTGGACGATTATTTATCCTTTGCGCCCCCCAATGACGGCGGGGGCGATGGTGGCGGCACCACCGGGTCTCGCCTGGGGATCTCGCCGCCTTCCCTCTCCGCAATGGCGTACTCCCCGTCGGCTTCTCCAGACCGCTCCGTATAAACCGGAGGCGGCGCCGAGTTCAACGGAACGACGAGCAGCGCCGATTGGCGGCGCGCGGCTTCTTCGGCCCGCTCTTGGGCCGCGGCGGCGGCTCCGGCTCCCTTGAGACCCTGCTGGGCGGGGGCGGCCGTCTTCTCGGCCTCCGCCTTCTTCCGACGGGCGGCTTCATCCTCGTCGCGTTTCTCCTGCGCGTTCCGCTCCGTCGCCTCCCGGAGGTCGGCGGCTGGGTCGATGCGCCGAGTCGTGGCAGACGACTCCACCGACCCCCTGATGGAGGCGGCGGCGACCCTCCCTAGGGTGAGAGGAGCTCTGAAGCGAGGAGCACATGTAAGAACTCAGACTAAACCCACCAGAAGACAAAAACAAGACAGAGAAGTAGGGGCACTCACGCAGAGGACAGCGGCGGCTTCTTCACTTCCTTACGGAAGCGCTGGGCCTTCGCGGCCGCCTCTTTCCGTTTGGTCGCGGCGGCTGCCCCCTTAAACTTCTTCTCCCGGCCTCCGAGGGAACTCGGCCCGGCCCGGCGCTTCCTCGCGCCGTCTTGCCTCGGCTGGTGGTGCGGGGCGACTTCCCCTTCTTCGCCGACGGGCGAGCTACGGCACCATCTCCTTGAAGGAAGAAACTGTTGAGGCCCCTCGGCGCATCCCTCGGCGCCTCACCAGCTTCGGGGACTACTGTTGGAGTAATGAGCCACGGGTAGGCAAACCCGAGGCCCAGAACCTTTCAAAACATCGGGGCCGGCTTCGCCCCTCGAAGGATCCTAAGACAAAGGGCCGGCTCTGAGAGTCGGCTATAGCATCGCCGACTACCCACTCACGGCCGAATCTCGAAGATGGCTACGACATAAGCCGACTCCCAGTTGGCGACTCCAGGAATGCCGACTATGGGGAGTCGGCCCATGACTTTGCCACCTTCAGCCTTCTAGAAGAAGGACAGGACTGGGGATGGCCGGAGTACGGCCCTCCCCTACCCTGATTACCAAGGGCGGGTATGGCTACAGTGCGACGTACCGGAGGAGATCTTTGGTACGGCGCGGCACTGTGGCCATACCGGACCTGTCGTCTGCCCCAGCGGCGGAACCCTGTTCCCACGTTGGCCTGCCGGTACGGCCTGGAGACGGCGGGCCTCGCCAGTCAGCGGGGGAGATAGAAGACGGCGAGAGCCCAAAGATGGACCCCGTGGGAGTCGGCCTCCAGGAGTCGGCCCGTTCCTCCCATGGGCCCCGCACGCCATTAACCAGATAAGGCGGGGAGTGGCCACAGTGATCGCCCGCCGGGCGGCGGCACTGTTGCCACGACCCCGTGACCGAGACGACGTCATCAGAAGCGCGGCTACAGTGACCAGGTCAGCCGGCGGGGCCCACCAACAGCGGGCCCCAGGAGTCGGCGGAGAAGACGGCCACTTGAGAGATAGGCAGCTGGGACCCTCGTCCAGTCGGATTACCATTGTACCCCCGGGGGGTAGGCCTATATAAACCCCCCGGAACACCCATGCAAAGGGTTGGATCCTTTGACCAGTAGACAGAAGCACAGAAGGGAGAGAGCTAGCCTTGCCCTCCCCTACCTCTAGAACACAGCTCGAGGAGCAACTTTGTACACATATCACCATAGTGACCATGCGGAGACCCCGCAGAGCAGCAGTAGGGGTATTATCTCCTCGGAGAGCCCCGAAGCTGGGTAAGATCCGCCGGCGTGCATGTCTACGCCTCATCCCGCTTCCAGGCACCGGCGACGTTCTACTCGCCCCCACCATGATAAGCCATCCGTTGGCATATGTCGTACCCAACCCCCGACAGGTATGTAGATGCACTCCTCTCTCTCGTCCCTAGATGACTCCATAGATTGATCTTGGTGATGCGTAGAAAATTTTGAATTTCTGCTACGATCCCCAACAGCCGGGACCCGCCGCAGGAACACTAGCAAGCTAGGAACACCTCGAGCCGCTCCCCCGCCGGCCACCACACACCAGATCCGCGGAAGCCCCTCCCCGGACAGCCGCACGCCACCCGCCACCAGCGCCACCAGCCACCACCGCGCCACAGCCACCCGACACGAGATCCAGGCAGACCTCGATCTGCAACCACCGGTGTTGGGGGCACGCCCCACCCCAGACGCAGCCAGCCACGCCACCAGAGGAGCCCGAGCAGCACCGCCAAAGGGCCATCCGCCGCGCCATCGCGACCCGCGATCTCGCGGCACCCCGGACCAGCGACCCGGGCCTGCGCCAGGAGCCTGCACGCGATGGGCGAGAAGACCCGCCGCCGACGACGACGGCAGGGCTTCGCCCGACCGCGTCCTGTGGCGGTGGGGGGGGGAGGGGAGGGAGGGCGCGGGGAAGACTAGGGGCGGCGGCGGCGGGTTCCTCCCCGTCGCCCACGGGAGCGACGCGGGAGGAAAGAGCAAGTCAAGGCATGTACACGTTTTGCATACGAGTACTCTACCGATTCTGCTATTTTGTACTATTTTCATGGGACTATCGACCGTATAGGAGTAGACATGTATTGCATTCAGACTATTTTATTCTTTCATCCCATGGTCCATCCACTCATGCTTTATTCTAATTCTAAAAAAATTGCGGGAAAATATTTAATCTTTTCATCCTCAATCATGGTAATACAACAGACATAAAAAATAATAAAATTTACATCTAGATTCATAAATCACCTAGCGACGACTACAAGCACTAAAGCGAGTCGAAGTCGTGTCGCCGTCATCGCCCCTCCCTCACCGGAGCCGGGCAAAACTTGTTGCAGTAGACAATCAGGAAGTTGTTGTGCTAAGGCCCCATAGGGCCAACGCACGAGAACAACAACCGCCGCCGATGAGAGTAGCGTATATCGGAAGAATCCAACCCGAAGGCACACGAACGTAGACGAACGACGAACAGATCGGAGTAAATCACTCAAAGGCAGATCTGTCGGAGACAAATCTCCACATGCCCACCGGTGATGCTAGATGCACCACCGGAAAGAGGGCTAGGCGGGGAGATCCTTATTCCATCTTCAGAGAGCCGCTGCCATCTCGCCTTCCTAAGCAGGACACAAACCCTAAAAAAACTCAAAAACACATCTAAAAACAGAGCCCTCCCACCTGCAAGGCCCAAGATCCACCGCACCCCCAAGGCCCTAAGACCACCACAGACGAGGCGGACCGGCGCCGGCGCCAGCGGGAGGCGGAGGAACCCTAATATTTTTAGGGGAGGAGGCGGCTGCGTGCCGAGTCTAGTGGAGGGGCGAAGACGCTGATTCTAAAATTTGTAACACTTTTAATTTTTGAACCAATGATCCGATTTAGAATCCGTTTGCAGATTCGTGTTCATGACATTTAAATCTTTGAAACAAGATCAAACTTGAACATGTTCTGACCAAGTTTAAATTCAAAATTGATACCATAATGAAACTTATATGAGATGTGAGATGATACGACAATAAAACCAGTGTGAACCAATAATAAAAACATGCAAAAGTCAATGTAATAAACCATAATAAAACTAATATAAAATCTGAGATGAAACATGGATGAATGGTGGAGTGAAACAATAAAGGAAACATACAAGGGAGTGTATGAATAAGTAATGAAAACATGTAAATTTGTGATGATATGGAAATGATATCTTATAGAAAATATGTGAAGAGAACACTTCTAGTGCACAGTCCAACCATGAAAGATAATTTAACAAAAAGATATGAAACTTATTTGAAAACTTCAAAAATAGAAATGAAACCTGAATGAAATAATACTAGAATTCGGAATGAAACAGTAGCGAAACCATGTAATGGAAAAATAATAATGAAACATGTAAAAACACGACGAAAGACACATGTAATAGTTTCATATAAGTTTCAATATGGTTTCATAATTGATTTTTTTTCAAACGTTCAAAATTGATCGTGTTTCAAAGATTTAAATATTGTGAATACTAATATTCAAACTGTTTGTCAATCGGATATTTGGTTCAAAAGTTATAATTGGTACAAATTATATAATCAAATTGAAAACCATGGGTGGGTGGGATGTAACTATGGTGTGGTTGGTTCAAAAAATGCCATACTGCCTTTCGACTACAAAACATACCCACCCATAACTTTGCTATGGGCCTTCTCGCTCGCTGTCCCCAAATTATACCTGGCCATACCTCGGGCCGGGCCGGGCCTAGCCAAGCCCGACGAAAAACACCCAGGCCCGAGCCCGGCCCGGCCCGACCATCAGGCCTGTTTTCTGGGCCCGAGCCCGACCTGAATACGTAAAAGCCCGTCGGGCTTCGGGCCGGCCCGGCCCGACCTTCAGAGAAATGCAAAAACGACGGGCCCGGACCCGACCCGGCCCGGCCTTCGGGCTCAAAATCTAGGCCCGAGCCCGGCCCGGGGGCAGCGTCGGGCCGGGCCGGGCCGGGCTTCCCATGGCCAGGTATACCCCAAATGTATGCGTGCGCACATGGCGTGTATGTAGGAACCCCGTAGAAACTGGTTCCGCTAGAAAATCCTTATCCCTACTAGTCAGTTTTATTACCCAACCTATATTTTTTTTTCGCAAACAAGAATCTTCAAAAGAGGGGAAGTGCTAACTGAAATAAGCGAAGCCCTTAGAAAAAGAGCATAGTTCGTGACAAAAATCCACAACGGTTGTGCTGAGCTGCATGAAGAGACTGCCTTTGAAACCATAAACTACTTATTCCACTAGGAACGGACTGAGTAGTCATTGTTTGCGCATTTTGCCAGGACAAATACGTGTTAGTCCTAGCTAATTTGCCGAATGAACGAAGATACTATCAAAATAGTTCTGCAGTCCAACCAACCAAAGTTTTTGATTGAATTTTTCAACCGACTAAATTTATGGCAAATTTGTATTCGTTTCTTCAGTACCCTTATTGGGTATGGATAGCAAGTAGCAAGCACAAGCTAGCACTGCCTCTGAACATTGACAGCCGACAAACTTCCCCTGAGTGTGCCGCGGGTCGAGAGGATCTGGGAAATGCGCTAAGCTAGTGCACATAGGCCACACCTTTCTTCTAGAAGCTTTAGATAATTGATGAATGATTCGGTGAGGTCAGATCGACAGGTTCACATGGACCAATTGTCACGATAGGAGAGGATGGCGAGTGGTTGTCACGGCAGCACATTCCGAACATTGGTCGTGTGGTACAAGTTGCGATGACACACGAGGCCGACAGCCAACCATATGTTGTACTACGTCCCGACCGGAGATGCTGTGATGGTTGCAACTTTTCCATTCAGTTTACCCCGCATCTACAGAGAAACAAGAACGACAGCATGCAAGACCGACCGCCCATGATCTCAAATTAAATCCGAGTTGGAATTCAGGACCAGAATTTACTTGGGGCGCTTTGTCGGGGGAGAAAAAAAAGAAGAGGATGCAGCTAGCACCCGCTACAAGACAGACAGTACACTGTTGTCCAACTCAAGTTGATTGCACGGTCGACACAACGACCAAAGCCCCAGCTCGCGCCCATGCTGCGTACTGGTATACGTACTTGCACCATGTGGCGAGCTCAGACGGCGTGGGCACCCTGCAGGGGCGCCCACCCGCCCGAGCCACGGCCCGCGTCGCCGTCCTCGGCTGGCCTGCCCTGCGCCATGGGCCGGAAGGGCGAGCCCGCCGTGGCGGGTGCCTGCATGAGGTCGAGCGTGACGTGCCCCGCTGGAGGAGGAGGAGGAGCTCCGTGGTCTCGGCCGGCACCATTGCCCGCCACCGCGTGGCCTGGCGGGGCCTGCTGGTGCGCCTGGTGCCAGGCGGGTGCCATCTCTGCCGCGGCCGGCCGGGCGGCCGAGCGCTGGGGGAAGAAGTGGCACGCCAGGAGCGCCGCGCGGTTCTCGGCGATGAGCTCGTCCAGCGCGGCGCTGCTGGAGCGGGCGGAGAATGCGTCGCCGGGCGTCGTCGGGACTAGCCAGGGGGCGGCTCTGGCCGATGACAGAAGAGAGAGAGCACCAGCCGGGGACGTCGGCAGGCCGCCGTACGGCGCGAAACCGTGCACCAACGACGCCACCCCTGCAACAGTTAAGCAAGCTTATTAGTTGCATGCAAACGACTGTATATACCCAAAGACAGACTCCTTCCTTGCTAGTGCCGAACTGCAGATCAGGCTACGAGACGCACGATGTTCAGTAGTGTTTTGAACCGCAAAATCCAAAAGGTTTCAGCATATGTTTGTGAGTTTGTCCTCGTCATTTGCGCTGAAACTCGATTATTACCTAGACGGCTACCAGGTTGGTCAGCGCCAGTAGACGATGACTGCAGCTTTTAGCCACAAACATCACAAAAACCCTAGTGAAACACTATCTGTACGTGCGTGTAAAGGTGGGCATCAAGATTTGTCACTGTTTCGCCAACCTGATGCGCGGTGATTCTCCGCTCCTCAGTGACTTGTGGGTGAGGATGGGAATGGGCCGACCGGCCCTGGCCTTGGACCCGGCCCTAGTGGCCTCAGGGCCAACATAAGAGGCCACGGGTCAACCCATATCATGAATAGTAGTGGCCTCGTTGGCCCGATGGGTATTGCGGGTCGACCCGATTAGTAGTGGCGTGTGTTGCTTTTTCTTGTGATGTGCTGATAGCTAAAATTCCTAATAGAGTAGTAATCTAGGAATAGAAGAAAAAGTTATACGGAGATTCAAGTGGTTTAGCTGCTTCATCCGTGCATTGTAAATGCATACATTAGTAGACCATAGTAAGCTCGTGTGTTTCTTTCGACGCATTGTACAGACATGCATCCGTGCAGGTGAATTGTGTCTAGCCAACGGATGTCGCTAGTGCTACTAGTTGACATCAGACTGATGCTCTACAGACTAGTCCCAAATAAACACTAGAGAGCTGGACGGCGCACGGGAGGACGAGCTGACAGTGAGCCGGATGAAGAGCTAGACGTGACTAGATGAGCGGGAGGCAGCGCCACCAACACGGCAGAGATCGGCGAGCGCGACAATTAGGACATAGCTGCCGTGAGATACTAGACCATGAGGATGGGCCGACCCCACTGACCCAACGGGTCACTTGGTATGGGCTCTACTGACCCAATTTTTTTTTGTGGCCAACCCATGTGGCCCATCGGCCCTGAATTTTTGGGTCGGATCAGCGACCCAGAGGGCCGACCCGGCCCATTCCCAACTTGACTTGTGGGAAACTAGATAAATGTAGGATTATCAAGCTTTGTATCACATGTAGCGTGTGAAGGAACACGCTGATGCAGTTCTGGCCCTTCTCCCACTGTTCCAGGATACCGTATCTGTCGAAAACCAGGAGCACCGGGGCAATGTTCTGTTTTTTTTCTTCAGATTCGCTTATTTTCATGCTTAGTATCATAGTATGAAGAAGCACAGCAGCTACCCGCAAAAAAAAAAAAGGCACAACAGGCCAGCAGCTGAAGAAGTTTTGTCAGGATGAGTATGGAGCTAAGTAAATAATGCATTGGAAAGGTGTAAGCCACCATCTCTCACCTCTTTAATTACCCAACCTCCAATGAGCTAAGTGCATGTAGAAATTAAGAAGAACATGTGTACATTGCTGTTGGTCTTGATTATCGTGTGATGAGAGAGAAGTATTTTTATCTACTTTAAAGTGCATTGGAAAGATAGAAGTATACTATTTTATGGACAAATTTTGAAGCCAAACGTACACTCTTCACCGGACGGAGGGAGTATGTTATAATTGGAGTTACTATGGCTCAGTCGACTTAGAAATAGTAGTTATTTCCCGGTAAGCCATGGGTAATAGTCAGATCAAAATTTCCTATCCCTTTGTAATTTCAGAAATCTTGAAGTGTGACAAGGTTGTTCTGGTAGTTGCTTGGAAATACTCCCTCCGTTAACTTTTGTATTTCGTTTCAGACAACTCGGGATGGATTGTTTTGCACATTGTCTGAAATGTCTTCAAGGTCTTATAAAAGTGAACAGAGGGAGTACTTATTTCTCAATCGAAAGTGCTAACGACAATACCATAGGAGCTTAATAATCACCTATCTTTGTGTATGTTAAAGCATAGAATAAGCATATTGGTTTACAATGTTTCCTGCTTGCGCTTTCCAAGTGGGATCTTCCCGGCCATTGCTTTGGGAAAAAATTGAACATTGTAGGTGTTTCTAACAAGGAGACCTTTTTTTTGCTTTGTAGGAAAAGTAGAGAAAAAACATAGGAACAAAAGATTTCCTTTGGTGGCAATGGCATCCATTTGATTCAAAGGAATGGAGCAAAGAAAAACAATAGGGAGTCTCACTTAACCTCATGATTACTAGCTACAATTCACTTCGGAACTCTTCTAGCACATTTTTAACTTGAAGAACGAGAAAAGTGTTGGCGAAATACCATTAGAAATTTATATTTAATTATGGTCTGACTTTGATTTGACCATGTTTATTAGGATCTCTTTGTATTTTGTATTCCCCGAATCAGACACACAAATCTACAAAATTATTGTGTTTTCTTGTTCGTATACATTCCTATCAAAGAGGTACGAAAAGAAATCGATGACGTGCAGCGGTATTATTTATAAAGTTGTTAGACAAACTATTTCCTCCGCACAAATATAAGATGTTCTAACTTTTTTGTGAATCAGATGTATAGACATATTGTAATGTGTTTGTTCACTCATTTCATTTTGTATGTAGTTTAAATTGAAATATCTAAAACATCTTACATTTGTGAACAAGGGAGTATTAGTTATAGATTGTTGGACTTGAGTCGTTAGTTTATCCATTATCTATATGCATAAACCCTAGACCCTAAGAGAATGTCCATTCTTTTTATCGAATTAATTTCAATTAACTACATAAAGAAAATGCGCTAAAAACTATATAAGGAAATCGGTATTTACTTCCAAGGAACTTCGAAATCCACATGCATGAGTGCTTTACAGAGGGTAACAAATAACACTGTTTTTGTACACGATGTATGCTAGCACGGTGCAGAGAGCACTTGAACTTTAGAGACAAGCAGAGCAGACTCTAACTCTGAACTCTGAAGATCAGGGAAAGTACGTATACTACTATACTATACGCCAGGCTAACTAAAGTAAGCGCGACTACATAATTGATCGGCACCAGTTAACTGATTCGCGTGTTAATAATACTATTACTGTCTGCAGATTCTCATCAGCAATTATACGTTGATAATACTAAACCCTAAAAAAATCTCCTGATCCCACACAGCTAACAACTGGAGTAGTACAAACTTTGTACTACAAAGAGTATCTTCGAAGCCGTGGCGCATTTTCCTCTAGACAGTAGTACGACCGCTACTACGCTAGGTATGTACTCCCTCCGTTCCTAAATAATTGTCTTTCTAGAGATTTCAACAAGTGACTACATACGGAGCAAAATGAATGAATCTACACTATAAAACATGTCTATATGCATCTGTATGTTATAATCCATTTGAGATGGCTAGAAAGACAAATATTTAGAAACGGAGGGAGTATATGTAACTGTATGGGTTTGACCGAGTACCCTCTGAATCTGGTGGTCTTTTTGTACTGCCTCTAGGCTACATCTCCAATGCACAGTAGCCTTAATAAGTTACCATTCTGGTAGTATAACGCACAAATGGTGTACACAGTACACTGTAGTAGCATCTATCACTAACCGTATATCGATGCCATTTCTTCAATAACTAGCGCCAGTACGTTACTGAATGCCAACAGTGCTTGCGGCATCGCAGCCACTGTCGTGTGGCCAACAGCCGCTGAGGCGCTCCTGTACGTGATCATATGCACGGTCGGCCTTGCATGCCAGTGCCAAGCTAGCTAGCAGGCTGCTAGCACGGCCTGCCCAAGCGGGCAGAGGCAGGGCACGTAAATGCACGCATTAAATCGCGAGTGTTTGCTTTGCTGCACCCGTCTCACGCATCCCGAGAGCTTTTTTCATGTCCCTACACGCACCTGCAGCAGATCTCCCCTTGTTTCCCGGCATCAAACCACTCTACCCTCTCTTATCCCCTGCCGGTTTTGCTTACTACGAGTACTTTCGCTGGCTAGATGCTGCCTCTATCAGCCAGCCTTAACGATCTTTGTTCCCTCTCTAATCACTTGTTCGTACGCTGTCACGTCCATCCAAGAGCTTGAACAGCTCGCGCTAATTAATGGAAGTGGGGGAGTGATGACATGGATTACCGTGTGCGTGCGCAGGGCCCCTGGCCATGGCGTCGCTGGCGTTGCTCTTCCGGCGCCGCTCGTTGTGCCCGGCAAGCCGCCGCCGGCAGCTCCGCTTGGCGTCGTCGAACTCCGCCATCGCGTGGAAGCTGCACGCATTGTATACGCAGACCAGAGTGTCAACGCTAGCGCGTGAGAGAGACTCCGCACGCACGTACGTACGTGTACGTTAAACATGGATCTAGCTAGCTACGGCTAGCACAAGTTGGGGGTGTGGGTAAGCATTCACGTACCGGCTGCATTGCTGGCAGAAGCGCTGCTCGGCGCCGTGCACGATGACCCTGGGTGCCTTGGAGTGCGCCTCGCACACCTTGTGCCGCCGGTGGTACTCCTTGGCCCCCGCCAGCGCCATGTGGCACCCTTCCACCTGGCACCTCGGCATGGCCGCCGTTGCCGCCGCCGCCCCCGCCGCCTTCTCCTTCCTCTTGCCCTCCACCACGGCACGCCCGCCGCTGCCTCCGCTCTCGGCGACCTGAGCCACAGCCACCTGGCCGCCGCCCAAGGAGCACGGGCGCTTGCCCAGCTTGAGGCTAGTGAGCTCCTGCTGCATGTGCTGCTGCTGCTGGCTAGCCACCCCCGGCGGCGGCAGGAAATGCTGCGGATACGCAGCCGAGGCGGCGGGCGCCCACTGCACCCCGAGATCCCAGGCCAGTGTCGCCCTCGACCTAGCGTCGCCGTCTCCTTCCATGTCCTTGCTGCAACGGAACACACACGCCGTTCCTCCGGCCAGCAGGGAAACCCACGGTGGCTAGGCAAGTAAACGAGCAAGTGGAAATGGCGGCGACGGCAGCGGCTCCTGCTGTAAGTACAGGCAGAGGTAGGTTATCCCACTGGCGCTGGCGCCGATATAAAAGCTAGGAAAGGCGCGAGGGAGCGAGCTCCCCGGGGAGGAGCAGCGCACTGGTGGCTGGTCTGGACGGCACGGCAGCGCCGTACTGACAGGTGGGATCTGCCCTCGGAGGCAGCTGGCCGCTGGCAGGCAGCAGGAGTGTGCTCGTACGCCACTGTAGCCTGCTGCAGCCTGCAAGTAGGCGGTGTACGACCCCGGCTCGTGACAGCGCAGGGCCCGTCGCCACATGGATGGGCGTCATTGAGGGGTTCAATCCGCGGCGGGACCCGGCCCCCATGAGGACATGACTGCCACCACCCGCATCGAAAGCCGCGCGCGGCGCGACAACACGCACTGCTCCTTCCTAGCCTCACCACCTGCCCGGCCTTTATTCACTGGGGGGTGGGACCACGTTATCCCCGGTCACGTCGCAGGCCCACCCGTCGGCGAGCGGCGTGGCGGCCTGGCGCGGGAAGCGAGGGTGGCGGCCCTCCCACTTGCACAAAGATGCCATATCCGGAACTGGACGCCCCCACGGACTTTCCCGCGCCGCGTACCAACTTTACCACGCTCCTTACCACTGGCCGATGGGACCATGGTGAATCCGGCCCCACCCGTCATGGGGAGAAAGTTGGAGGCCGTTGTGGCTGAGCGGTGACGGGGGAAAGCCTGCGCAGCAGAGCGGGGTGTACATGCATGCAGCGGGGCGGGCAGGGCGGGCCCGGTACGTCGCGTGGTCCGGCCTGGCAGTGTCAGTGGGCGTGGCGTGGCGGAGGCCCTATTGGCTGGGGAACGGGGGGTATGTCTGAGCTTTGGGGGAAATAATAGCGCCGTGCTGGGTGTTGAGGGCGCGACGCACGGGTACGGGTACGCCCAGTTTGGCCTTTCCCGTGCGCATTCCCTGCGAGCCTGAGATGCTGTACGTCCGGTGCGTGCTCGATCCGGCTCGTGTATTTGTACCGCTGCCCCCTTTGTACTCACACTGACATGTGTATTCACGCAGGCACCTCACCTCGTCGCGTTTCGTTTCGGTTGGACCTCTCGCCCGTCCGCCCTGGCCTCCTTTGTCATGCTCGGTTATTGGCCAACTCCACCGCGCGATCCTATTTTGTCCGGCCCCGTTCGTTTGAAGTAAAAGGGACAAAAAAGGTGGTCCAGTGCGTGGGAGCAAACGGACTTTTGTCTGCTTTGTGTCCGCTTTTGACCCATCCGCAGCCCAAGTTTACGCCGCTTTTGGGGTGAAACGGACACCACGCGGACATGCGGGTCGTCTGCGCGTGTCCTCCCCTGACCCGCCCGTCAGTGGCACAAGGCGGGCCTTTTTCTATCCGCCCCCTCCCCCCCTCCGGCCGCACCCCCTCCACTCTTTCCCACTCTTCCCGTCGCTGCCGCCGCCGCCGCCGCTGCCGCTGCCATTGCAGTCGTGCAGTTCGGACGCGAGCTCGCCCAACCCCTTCCCCTCGGCGCCGCCGAGCTACCCAACCACGGCCACCTGGTTTGCGCACCCGCCGGCCGGTTTTGGGGCGGATCCGGTCAGTCTTGAGCTCGGCCGGCTGTGGGAGGCTGGGCCGCGCCATGGACTGGCCGGGCACCTCGCCGGAAGGCCCTGGCAGGGCCGCAAGGCCACATGCAGGCAGTGGCTCCTCCTCTAGCTGCTTGGATCTGCACCGTCGGTGGTCCGCCGGCAGATACACGAATGGCGGTCGGCCGGGCTCGGTGCTTGCCCAAAAGCTCGCCGACGCACCGTTGCCACTCATTAAGTGCGACCACTGCCCAAGGATGGTCGTGCGCCGCGTGTCTACAACGCCGGAACATCCCGGATGGGTGTTCATCAAGTGCTTAAACGATGGGGTATGCGCCTTTTTTAGCTTCGGTTTGTGCTCTAGATTTAACTAGTTGTGCTAATTTCAAATTTTGTTGTGTAGAACGGATGCAAGTTTTGGTATTTGAAAGAAGAGTACATCGATATATTGATAGAGCGAAATTTAGTACATGTTCGTGCACTTTTAGCTAGCATAGAGGTTGTAAATGAGACAAGTGCACTTGATGCTAGATTAGAGGCTAGACACGAGACTAGGTGTGAGGAGGAAGCAACATCGACTTCCGGCTTGAAGAAGAAAGGAGGATGCCAGATCGAGCCTTCTGGCTTGAAGAAGAAAGGAGGATGCCAGATCGACCCTCCTCCACAGATCAACAACGAGTGCATCGAGAAGGCCCTAACCCAACTCAAGGGAGCAATTATGGAAATTGGGTATCTTCTAAAATGTATTCTTGTGGTTCTTGTTTTCTTTGGCCTTGCTTTACTAGTCAAAATGTGATGGTGCATTTTCCATGTACCAAAAATGAATGATGAAATAAAGTTAAGGACTTGCAAAGAAATAATACGCGGACAAGATGCGGCCGGGATGCGTCCGCGCGGTGGGCGCACAGCCACCGCATCCCACGACAGGCCCGGACACGACCCCAAATCCCTACCCAAAGGGACAAAAACAGGACAAAACGGACGTCCGTTTGGGGTCGCGCGGTAGGCTAACTCCACCGCGCGACCCTATCCTGTCCGGCCCCGTCCGTTTGGGGTAAAACGGACAAAGGAGGCGGCCCAGCGCGCGACGGCCCGGACCCATCCTGTCCGTTTTGTGTCCGGGCCGACCCATTTCGAGCGCAAACTTGCGCCGGGTTTGGGTCACGTGGACACCAAACAGACGTGCGGTCGTCCGCGTCGGGGCCGCGTGGCAGGCGTCCACCTACCTCCCACCCGCCCACATCAATGCGCACGAGCGGGCGGCCCCACCTGTCATCCGCACGTCGAACGGTCGCCGTCCTTCTTTAAGTGGGAAGCGTGGACGGGTCGTCGTTCACACTGCCCCACGCCACCCCGCGGCCTCCTCAAAACCTGACAGCGGCGACCACGTCCCAAACCCTAGCCAAGAACTCGCCGGCCGTTCGCCCGCAGCCATGGGGCTATGGAACTACAACTGCAAAGGCAGGCATGACCGCGAGGCTGGCTCCTCGTCGGGACGCCGCCGCGGCTCGGTGAAGAAGGAGAAGACGCCGTCGCCATCGCCACCACGCCGGGCCCCCGCGCCGCCCGCGTTCTCCATCGCGCCCACGTCCGCCGGCGCGCGCGACCGGCATTACGTTCGCGCGTCGGTGTGCCGCCGTTATTGGGAGACGAGGACGCCGCTCCCCTGGAGCGACGCCCATCTCCCTAATAACTGGCATCTGTCCGCCGACCGGGTCCCGATCCCGCCGGTCCCGACGAGCGGCCGTGCGCGCGAAGAGGAGATCGAGCGCCACCGCCGCCTCCTCCCCGACGACCTCTTCTACGAGCCCAGGTACGCCCCGACTCCGTGCTGTGGGACACCTGGTTTCGTGACGAGCACGACACCAGGCGTGCGCCCTTCTTCGTTGGCACCTCGACGGGGCCGCGGCGGCCACGACATGGGCACGCCCAAGAGCGCGGGTGTAGGCGGGTGCGCGGCGTCACGCCCACGCCGTCGCCATCGCCGTCTCCGTCGCCCCCTCCACCTCCTCGCATGTCAGCGGAGGAGGAGGCCCGTCTCCTCAAGCGTGTCATGGACGACTCCATGTACACGCATGACGAGCGGAAATGGGACGGCCTGGAGGAGGCCATGGCCCTCTCTGCCGCCGGGGACGTCGCCTTCCCGGAGCTCCAGATGGTGGCCGTGGAGGAGAGGAGGGAGGACCCGCCGGCCGCGTTCCAGCAGCTGCTGGGCCAGGGGTGGGGCTGGTCCTGCACTGCTCCAGAGATGGCCGCCGGCGTGGGCGTGAACTGGTGCCTGACTCCGCCGCGGTCACCGGAGCGGGAAGCCTCGCCATGGGAGGAGGTGGTGCAGGCACCTCCGGCCGTCCAACCCGCCCCCGTCCACCACGCACCTCCGGCCCACCTGTGGACGCCGCCGGACTACGTCGACCTCGTCAGCGACGACGACGACACCGGCGGCCAGTGAAGACGGCGACGGCCACGGCACCGACGGGCGCGGCAGGAGCGCGCGGGAGGCGGATGCGTTTTTTATTTTGTTTTATATGTTAATTATGAAAACTGAGCCTTTTAAGTGGCCGTGCAAACTGGGCCGTTTTGTGGCCGTCCCCTATATAAGTTTTATGTTTTTTTAAAATGCTTTTATTTAGTTTTTTAGTTATTTCATTCTAGTTTTTATATTTGTTTTATTCACGTCCACCCCGTACACGATTTGGGGTGCGGCCGCACGGTGCGCGCACGCACGACCCATCTGACAAAGGCGGACACGGGCGAACCCATCGGCGCCCCAAAGGGACAAAATCCGGCCAATCCGGACGTCCGTTTGGGGTCGTGCGGTGGAGTTGGCCTTAGGGTCGCAGCGTCGCGTCTACTCGGTCCATGTTGCGGCCTTCTATTGGCCCTGCATTACTCTAGGGTCTCAGCGTTGTGTGCCGGTTGATGCTGTGAGCTTGATCCAACGACTGAATGCAGTGATCAGTGAATACTCGTCCCTTGGGAGATTTGGGCTGCTAGAAATGCCGAGGTTTAGGGCCATTAAAAGCAACTCCAACGCGTCGACCCAAACGAACAGCCCATTTGTTCGTTTTTTGATGTTTGGGTCGGCCGCCTGCTTGGTGTCCACTTTTTTTTTGATTGCGTCCAACGCGCCGACCTATATTTGCCGGCGTGGCCGGCTATCCTCCGTTTTCAATGAACACTTTGCATATTTCACAAGCAAATATATAGTTTCACAAGGAAGCATAGTTTTCACAACCAAATATAAGTTTTTCGGCCCCCGCGTCGCCTAGGTTAGGCGGCACGGGCGGCAGCCCCCCACGGCGCCTCCACCAGCCCCCCTCCTCCGGCTACTCCCCTCGCCGCCGACGGAAGCCACCACCGAGCGAAGCTCCCACTGTGGCGGCAGCGGCGGGGCTCCCTCGTTGCGCGGCTCTCCTCAGGCGGCGCCCCGCGGCTGGCGGCCCGTGTCGTGTTGGTCCGTCGGTGCCTCTCCCGGCGTCCCGGCGGCCGCGGCGCGCCTCCCGGAGGCGGATCCGGTGCCTCCGCTCCCTCCCGCGCCTCCTGGTGGCTGTCCTGGCGGTACTCCTCCCTGTGACCCCTCCTGGTGGTGGATCTGGCATCGCCTCCTCCTTGCCGTCGTCGCCGGCGCTGCCCGGTGCGGCGCGTCCTCCTCCTCCCACCCTTCCCTGCGCTCCACCTCGCCCGACCACCCATCCCCTATTGGAAATATGCCCTAGAGGCAATAATAAAAGCATTATTATTATATTTCCTTGTTCATGATAATTGTCTTTATTCGTGCTATAATTGTGTTATCCGGAAATCGTAATACATGTGTGAATAACAGACACCAACATGTCCCTAGTAAGCCTCTAGTTGACTAGCTCGTTGATCAACAGATAGTCATGGTTTCCTGACTATGGACATTGGATGTCATTGATAACGAGATCACATCATTAGGAGAATGATGTGACCCAATCCTAAACATAGCACAAGATCGTATAGTTCGTTTGCTAGAGTTTTCCAATGTCAAGTATCCTTTCCTTAGACCATGAGATCGTGTAACTCCCGGATACCGTAGGAGTGCTTTGGGTGTGCCAAACGTCACAACGTAACTGGGTGACTATAAAGGTATACTACGGGTATCTCCGAAAGTGTCTGTTGGGTTGACACGGATCGAGACTGGGATTTGTCACTCCGCTTGACGGAGAGGTATCACCGGGCCCACTCAGTAATGCATCATCATAATGAGCTCAATGTGATCAAAGTGTTTGATCACGGGATCATGCATTACGGTACGAGTAAAGTGACTTGCCGGTAACGAGATTGAACGAGGTATTGGGATACCGACGATCGAATCTCGGGCAAGTAAAATACCGATTGACAAAGGGAATCGTATACAGGATTAATTGAATCCTCGACATCGTGGTTCATCCGATGAGATCATCGTGGAGCATGTGGGAGCCAACATGGGTATCCAGATCCCGCTGTTGGTTATTGCCCGAGAGCCGTCTCGGTCATGTCTGCATGTCTCTCGAACCCGTAGGGTCTACACACTTAAGGTTCGGTGACGCTAGGGTTGTGAAGATATGTATATGCAGTAACCCGAATGTTGTTCGGAGTCCCGGATGAGATCCCGGACGTCACGAGGAGTTCCGGATTGGTCCGGAGGTAAAGAATTATATATAGAAAGTGCTGTTTTGGCCATCGGGACAAGTTTCGGGGTCACCGGTATTGTACCGGGACCACCAGAAGGGTCCCGGGGGTCCACCGGGTGGGGCCACCTATCCCGGAGGGCCCCATGGGCCAAAGTGGGGAGGGGAACCAGCCCATAGTGGGCTGGTGCTCCCCCCTAGGCCCACCCCATGCACCTAGGGTTGAAACCCTAGGGGTGGGGTGGCGCCCCACCTTGGCTTGGGGGCCACTCCAGCCCTTGGCCGCCGCCCCCCTTGGGAGATCCAATCTCCCAGGGCCGGCGCTCCCCCCCAGGGGCCTATATAAAGGGGGGAGGGGAGGGGGCCAGCCGCAACCCTTTGCCTTGGCGCCTCCCTCTCCCTCTCCAACACCTCCTCCTCCTCCATAGAGCTCGGCGAAGCCCTGCCGGAGTACTGCAGCTCCATCACCACCACGCCGTCGTGCTGCTGCTGGAGCCATCTTCCTCAACTTCTCCTCTCCCCTTGCTGGATCAAGAAGGAGGAGACGTTATGCTGACCGTACGTGTGTTGAACGCGGAGGTGCCGTCCGTTCGGTGCTAGGATCTCCGGTGATTTGGATCACGTCGTGTACGACTACTTCATCCCCGTTCTTTTGAACGCTTCCGCTCGCGATCTACAAAGGTATGTAGATGCATCCGATCACTCGTTGCTAGATGAACTCATAGATGGATCTTGGTGAAACCGTAGGAAATTTTTTGTTTTCTGCATCGTTCCCCAACAGTGGTATCAGAGCTAGGTCTATGTGTAGTTCTCTATTGCACGAGTAGAACACAATTCGTTGTGGGCGTAGATGTTGTTAACTTTCTTGCCGCTACTAGTCTTATCTTGCTTCAGCGGTATTGTGGGATGAAGCGGCCCGGACCAACCTTACACGTACGCTAACGTGAGACCGGTTCCACCGACTAACATGCACTAGTTGCATAAGGTGGCTGGCGGGTGTCTGTCTCTCCCACTTTAGTTGGAGCCGATTCGATGAAAGGGTCCTTATGAAGGGTAAATAGAAGTTGACAAATCACGTTGTGGCTTTCACGTAGGTAAGAAAACGTTCTTGCTAGAACCCTAATTCAGCCACGTAAAACTTGCAACAACAATTAGAGGACGTCTAACTTGTTTTTGCAGCAAGTGCTTTGTGATATGATATGGCCAAAGTTGTGATGAATGATGAATGATCTATATGTGATGTATGAGATGTTCATGCTATTGTAATAGGAATCACGACTTGCATGTTGATGAGTATGACAACCGGCAGAAGCCATAGGAGTTGTCTTTATTTTTGTATGACCTGCGTGTCATTGAGAAACGCCATGTAAATTACTTTACTTTATTGCTAAACGCGTTAGCCATAGTAGTAGAAGTAATAGTTGGCGAGCAACTTCATGGAGACACGATGATGGAGATCATGATGATGGAGATCATGGTGTCAAGCCGGTGACAAGATGATCATGGAGCCCCAAGATGGAGATCAAAAGGAGCTATGTGATATTGGCCATATCATGTCACGTTTATTGTTTGATTGCATGTGATGTTTATCATGTTTTGCATCTTGTTTACTTAGAACGACGGTAGTAAATAAGATGATCCCTCATAATAATTTCAAGAAGTGTTCCCCCTAACTGTGCACCGTTGCGACAGTTCGTTGTTTCGAAGCACCACGTGATGATCGGGTGTGATAGATTCTAACGTTCACATACAACGGGTGTAAGACAGATTTACACATGCAAACACTTAGGTTGACTTGACGAGCCTAGCATGTACAGACATGGCCTCCGAACACAGAAGACCGAAAGGTCGAGCATGACTCATATAGAAGATACGATCAACATGAAGATGTTCACCAATGTTGACTAGTCCGTCTCACGTGATGATCGGACACGGCCTAGTTGACTCGGATCATGTTATACTTAGATGACTAGAAGAGGGATGTCTATCTAAGTGGGAGTTCATTAAATAATTTGATTAGATGAACTTTATTATCATGAACTTAGTCTAAAATATTTACAATATGTCTTGTAGATCAAATGGCCAACGTAGTCCTCAACTTCAACGCGTTCCTAGAGAAAACCAAGCCGAAAGACGATGGCAGCAACTATACGGACTGGGTCCGGAACCTGAGGATCATCCTCATAGTTGCCAAGAAAGATTATGTCCTACGAGCACCGCTGGGAGACGCACCTGTTCTCCCTGCAGAACAAGACGTTATGAACACTTGGCAGTCACGTTCCGATGATTACTCCCTCGTTCAGAGCGGCATGCTTTACAGCTTAGAGCCCGGGCTCCAAAAGCGTTTTGAGAGACATGGAGCATATGAGATGTTCGAAGAGCTGAAAATGGTTTTCCAAGCTCATGCCCGGGTCGAGAGATATGAAGTCTCCGACAAATTCTTTAGCTGTAAGATGGAGGAAAATAGCTCTGTCAGTGAACACATACTCAAGATGTCTGGGTTGCACAACCGCTTGACTCAACTGGAAGTTAATCTCCCGGATGAAGCGGTCATTGACAGAATCCTCCAGTCGCTTCCACCTAGCTACAAGAGCTTTGTGATGAACTACAACATGCAGGGGATGGTAAAGACCATTCCTGAGGTATATGCTATGATGAAATCAGCAGAGGTAGAAATCAAGAAGGAACATCAAGTGTTGATGGTGAATAAAACCACCAAGTTCAAGAAGGGCAAGGGTAAAAAGAACTTCAAGAAGGACGGCAAGGAAGTTGCCGCACCCGGTAAGCAAGTTGTCGGGAAGAAGCCAAAGAATGGACCCAAGCCCGAGATTGAGTGTTTTTATTGCAAGGGAAGTGGTCACTGGAAGCGGAACTGCCCCAAATACTTAGCGGACAAGAAGGCCGGCAAAACAAAAGGTATATGTGATATACATGTAATTGATGTGTACCTTACCAGTACTCGTAGTAGCTCTTGGGTATTTGATACCGGTGCAGTTGCTCACATTTGTAACTCAAAGCAGGAGCTGCGGAATAAACGGAGATTGGCGAAGGACGAGGTGACGATGCGCGTCGGGAATGGTTCCAAGGTCGATGTGATCGCCGTCGGCACGCTACCTCTACATTTACCTACGGGATTAGTTTTAAACCTCAATAATTGTTATTTAGTGCCAAGTTTGAGCATGAACATTGTGTCTGGATCTCGTTTAATTCGAGATGGCTACTCATTTAAATCCGAGAATAATGGCTGTTCTATTTATATGAGAGATATGTTTTATGGTCATGCTCCGATGGTTAATGGTTTATTCTTAATGAATCTCGTACGTGATGATACACATATTCATAGTGTGAATATCAAAAGAGTTAAAGTTGATAACAATAGTCCCACATATTTGTGGCACTGCCGCCTTGGTCACATAGGTGTCAAATGTTGGGGAACGTAGTAATTTCAAAAAATTTCATACGCACACGCAAGATCATGGTGATGCATAGCAGCGAGAGGGGAGAGTGTTGTCTACGTACCCTCATAGACCGAAGCGGAAGCGTTGACGCAACGTAGAGGAAGTAGTCGTATGTCTTCCCGATCCGACCGATCCAAGCACCGTTACTCCGGCACCTCCGAGTTCTTGGCACACGTTCAGCTCGATGACGCACCCCTAGCTCCGATCCAGCAAAGCTTCGGGGGGAGTTCCGTCAGCACGACGGCGTGGTGACGATGATGATGTTCTACCGGCGCAGGGCTTCGCCTAAGCACTGCAACGATATGATCGAGGTGGAATATGGTGGAGGGGGGCACCGCACACGGCTAAGGAACGATCACGAAGATCAACTTGTGTGTCATGGGGTGCCCCCCTGCCCCCGTATATAAAGGAGCAAGGGGGAGGGGGCAGCCGGCCTAGAAGGGGTGCGCCAAGAGGAGTCGTACTCCCACCGGGAGTAGGATTCCACCTTTCCTAGTCCATCTAGGTCAAGGGGGGAAAGAGGGCAAGAGGAGAAGGAAGGGAGAGGGGGCCGCGCCCCCAAACTCCTTGTCCAATTCGGACTGGGCTTGGGAGGGGCGCGCGCCACCTCCTGGCTCCTTCCCACTAAGGCCCAATAAGGCCCAATACTCTTCCCCGTATTCCCGTAACTCCCCAGTACCTCCGAAAATACCCGAACCACTCAGAACCTTTCCGATGTCCGAATATAGTTGTCCAATATATCGATCTTTACGTCTCGACCATTTCGAGACTCCTCGTCATGTCCCTGATCTCATCCGGGACTCCGAACTCCTTCGGTACATCAAAACTCATAAACTCATTATATAACTGTCATCGAAACCTTAAGCGTGCGGACCATACGGTTCGAGAACAATGTAGACATGACCGAGACATGTCTCCGGTCAATAACCAATAGCGGGACCTGGATGCCCATATTGGCTCCTACATATTCTACGAAGATCTTTATCGGTCAGACCGCATAACAACATACGTTGTTCCCTTTGTCATCGGTATGTTACTTGCCCGAGATTCGATCGTCGGTATCCAATACCTAGTTCAATCTCGTTACCGGCAAGTCTCTTTACTCGTTCTGTAATACATCATCTCACAACTAACATATTAGTTGCAATGCTTGCAAGGCTTAAGTGATGTGCATTACCGAGAGGGCCCAGAGATACCTCTCCGACAATCGGAGTGACAAATCCTAATCTCGAAATACACCAACCCAACATGTACCTTTGGAGACACCTGTAGAGCTCCTTTATAATCACCCAGTTACGTTGTGACGTTTGGTAGCACACAAAGTGTTCCTCCGGCAAACGGGAGTTGCATAATCTCATAGTCATAGGAACATGTATAAGTCATGAAGAAAGCAATAGCAACATACTAAACGATCGGGGGCTAAGCTAATGGAATGGGAAATGTCAATCAGATCATTCAACTAATGATGTGACCTTGTTAATCAAATAACAACTCTTTGTTCATGGTTAGGAAACATAACCATCTTTGATTAACAAGCTAGTCAAGTAGAGGCATACTAGTGACACTCTGTTTGTCTATGTATTCACAGATGTATCATGTTTCGGTTGATACAATTCTAGCATGAATAATAAACATTTATCATGATATAAGGAAATAAATAATACCTTTATTATTGCCTCTAGGGCATATTTCCTTCAGTCTCCCACTTGCACTAGAGTCAATAATCTAGTTCACATCGCCATGTGATTTAACATCAATAGTTCACATCACCATGTGATTAACACCCATAGTTCACATCGATATGTGATCAACACCCAAAGGGTTTACTAGAGTCAGTAATCTAGTTCACATCACTATGTGATTAACACCCAAAGAGTACTAAGGTGTGATCATGTTTTGCTTGTGAGATAATTTTAGTCAACGGGTCTATCATATTCAGATCCGTAAGTATTTTGCAAATTTCTATGTCAACAACGCTCTGCACGGAGCTACTCTTAGCTAATTGCTCCCACTTTCAATATGTATCCAGATTGAGACTTAGAGTCATCTAGATCAGTGTCAAAACTTGCATCGACGTAACCCTTTACGACGAACCTTTTGTCACCTCCATTATCGAGAAACATATCCTTATTCCACTAAGGATAATTTTTACCGCTGTCCAGTGATCTACTCCTAGATCACTATTGTACTCCCTTGACAAAATCAGTGTAGGGTATACAATAGATCTGGTACACAGCATGGCATACTTTATAGAACCTATGTCCAAGGCATAGGGAATGACTTTCATTCTCTCTCTATCTTCTGCCGTGGTCGGGTTTTGAGTCTTACTCAATTTCACACCTTGTAACACAGGCAAGAACTCTTTCTTTGACTGTTCCATTTTGAACTACTTCAAAATCTTGTCAAGGTATGTACTCATTGAAAAAACTTATCAAGCGTCTTGATCTATCTCTATAGATCTTGATACTCAATATGTAAGCAGCTTCACTGAAGTCTTTCTTTGAAAAACTCCTTTCAAACACTCCTTTATGCTTTACAGAATAATTCTACATTATATCCGATCAACAATATGTCATTCACATATACTTATCAGAAATATTGTAGTGCTCCCACTCACTTTCTTGTAAATACAGGCTTCACCGCAAGTCTGTATAAATCTATATGCTTTGATCAACTTATCAAAGCGTGTATTCCAACTCCGAGATGCTTGCACCAGTCCATAGATGGATCGCTGGAGCTTGCATATTTTGTTAGCACCTTTAGGATTGACAAAACCTTCTGGTTGCATCATATACAACTCTTCTTTAATAAATCCATTAAGGAATACAGTTTTGTTTATCCATTTGCCAGATTTCATAAAAATGCGGCAATTGCTAACATGATTCGGACAAACTTAAGCATAGATACGAGTGAGAAACTCTCATCGTAGTCAACACCTTGAACTTGTCGAAACCTTTTGCGACAATTCTAGCTTTGTAGATAGTAACACTACTATCAACATCCATCTTCCTCTTGAAGATCCATTTATTTTCTATGGCTCGCCGGTCATCGGGCAAGTCAACCAAAGTCCACACTTTGTTCTCATACATGGATCCCATCTCAGATTTCATGGCTTCAAGCCATTTTGCGGAATCTGGGCTCATCATCGCTTCCTCATAGTTCGCAAGTTCGTTATGGTCTAGTAACATGACTTCCAGAACAGGATTACCATACCACTCTAGTGCGGATCTCACTCTGGTTTACCTACGAGATTCGGTAGTAACTTGATCTGAAGTTTCATGATCATCATCATTAGCTTCCTCACTAATTGGTGTAGTAGTCACAGGAACAGATTTCTGTGATGAACTACTTTCCAATAAGGGAGAAGGTACAATTACCTTATCAAGTTCTACTTTCCTCCCACTCACTTCTTTCGAGAGAAACTTCTTCTCTAGAAAGTATCCATTCTCAGCAACGAATGTCTTGCCTTTTGGATCTGTGATAGAAGGTGTACCCAACTGTCTCCTTTGGGTATCCTATGAAGACACATTTCTCCGGTTTGGGTTTGAGCTTATCATGATGAAACCTTTTCTTATAAGCATCGCAACCCCAAACTTTAAGAAACGACAACTTTGGTTTCTTGACAAACCATAGTTCATATTGTGTCGTCTCAACGGACTTAGATGGTGCCCCTTTTAAACGTGAATGCAGCTGTCTCTAATGCATGATCCCAAAACGATATTGGTAAATCGGTAAGAAACATCATAGATTGTACTATATCCAATAAAGTACGGTTATGACGTTCGGATACACCATTATGCTGTGGTGTTCCAGGTGGCATGAATTTGTGAAACTATTACACATTGTTTTAATTGAAGACCAAACTCATAACTCAAATATTTGTCTCCGCGATCAGATCGTAGAAACCTTATTTTGTTGTCACGATGATTTTCCACTTCACTCTGAAATTCTTTGAACTTTTCAAATGTTTCAGACTTATGTTTCATCAAGTAGATATACCCATATCTGCTCAAATCGTCTGTGAAGGTCAGAAAATAATGATACTTGTCGCGAGCCTTAATATTCATCGGACCACATACATCAGTATGTATGATTTCCAACAAATCTGTTGCTCGCTCCATTGTTCCGGAGAACGGAGTCTTAGTCATCTTTCCCATGAGGCATGGTTCGCAAGCATCAAGTGATTCATAATCAAGTGATTCCAAAATTCCATCAGCATGGAGTTTCTTCATGCGCTTTACACCAATATGACCTAAAGGCAGTGCCACAAACAAGTTGCACTATCATTATTAACTTTGCATCTTTTGGCTTCAATATTATGAATATGTGTATCATTACGATCGAGATCCAACAAACCATTTTCGTTGGTGTGTATGACCATAGAAGGTTTTATTCATGTAAACAGAACAACAATTGTTCTCTAACTTAAATGAATAACCGTATTGCAATAAACATGATCCAATCATGTTCATGCTCAACGCAAACACCAAATAACACTTATTTAGGTTCAACACTAATCCCGAAAGTATAGGGAGTGTGTGATGATGATCATATCAATCTTGGAACCACTTCCAACACACATCATCACTTCACCCTTAACTAGTCTTTGTTTATTCTGCAACTCCCGTTTCGAGTTACTACTCTTAGCAACTGAACTAGTATCAAATACTGAGGGGTTGCTATGAACACTAGTAAAGTACACATCAATAACATGTATATCAAATATACCTTTGTTTACTTTGCCATCCTTTCTTATCCGCCAATCACTCGGGGTAGTTCCGCTTCCAGTGATCAGTCCCTTTGCAGTAAAAGCACTTAGTCTCAAGCTTAGGACCAGACTTGGGCTTCTTCACTTGAGCAGCAACTTGCTTGCCGTTCTTCTTTGAAGTTCCCCTTCTTCCCTTTGCCCTTTTCTTGAAACTAGTGGTCTTGTTATCCATCAACACTTGATGTTTTTCTTGATTTCTACCTTCGTCGATTTCAGCATCACGAAGTGCTTGGGAATCGTTTCCGTTATCCCTTGCATATCATAGTTCATCACGAAGTTCTACTAACTTGGTGATGGTGACTAGAGAATTCTGTCAATCACTATCTTATCTGGAAGATTAACTCCCACTTGATTCAAGCGATTGTAGTACCGAGACAATCTGAGCACATGCTCACTAGTTGAGCGATTCTCCTCCATCTTTTAGCTATAGAACTTGTTGGAGACTTCATATCTCTCAACTCGGGTATTTGCTTGAAATATTAACTTCAACTCCTGGAACATCTCATATGGTCCATGACGTTCAAAACGTCTTTAAAGTACCGATTCTAAGCTGTTAAGCATGGTGCACTTAAACTATCAAGTAGTAATCATTTTGAGCTAGCCAAACGTTCATAACGTCTGCATTTGCTCCTGCAATAGGTTTGTCACCTAGCGGTGCATCAAGGACATAATTCTTCTATGCAGCAATGAGGATAAACCTCAGATCACGGATCCAATCCGCATCATTGCTACTAACATCTTTCAACACAATTTTCTCTAGGAACATATCAAAATAAACATATGAAAGCTACAACGCGAGCTATTGATCTACAACATAGATATGCTAATACTACCAGGACTATGTTCATGATAAATTAAAGTTCAATTAATCATATTACTTAAGAACTCCCACTTAGATAGACTTCCCTCTAATCCTCTAAGTGATCACGTGATCCAAATCAACTAAACCATAACCGATCATCACGTGAAATGGATTAGTCTTCAATGGTGAACATCATTATGTTGATCATATCTACTATATGATTCACGCTCGACCTTTCGGTCTCCATGTTCCGAGGCCATATCTGCATATGCTAGGCTTGTCAAGTATAACCCGAGTATTCTGCGTGTGCAAAAACTGGCTTGCACCCGTTGTAGATGGACGTAGAGCTTATCACACCCGATCATCACGTGGTGTCTGGGCACGACGAACTTTGGCAACGGTGCATACTCAGGGAGAACACTTCTTGATAATTAGTGAGAGATCATCTTAAAATGCTACCGTCAAACTAAGCAAAATAAGATGTATAAAAGATAAACATCATATGCAATCAAAATATGTGACATGATATGGCCATGATCATCTTGCGCCTTTGATCTCCATCTCCAAAGTACTGTCATGATCTCTATCGTCACCGGCATGACACCATGATCTCCATCATCTTGATCTATATCAATGTGTCGTCACATGGTCGTCTCGCCAACTATTGCTCTTGCAACTATTGTTATCGCATAGCGATAAAGTAAAGCAATCATTTGGCACTTGCATCTTATGCAATAAAGAAACAACCATAAGGCTTTTGCCAGTTGCCGATAACTTCAACAAAACATGATCATCTCATACAACAACTTATATCGCATCACGTCTTGACCATATCACATCACAACATGCCCTGCAAAAACAAGTTAGACGTCCTCTACTTTGTTGTTGCAAGTTTTACGTGGCTGCTACGGGCTTAAGCAAGAACCAATCTCACCTACGCATCAAAACCACAACGATAGTTTGTCAAATAGACTCCGCTTTAACCTTCGCAAGGACCGGGCGTAGCCATACTCGGTTCAACTAAAGTTGGAGAAACTGACACCCGCCAGCCACCTGTGTGCAAAGCACGGCGGTAGAATCAGTCTCGCGTAAGCGTACGCGTAATGTCGGTCTGGGCCGCTTCATCCAACAATACCGCCGAACCAAAGTATGACATGCTGGTAGGCAGTATGACTTATATCGTCCACATCTCACTTGTGTTCTACTCGTGCATATAACATCAAACCATAAAAACCTAGGCTCTGATACCACTGTTGGGGAACGTAGTAATTTCAAAAAATTTCCTACGCACACGCAAGATCATGGTGATGCATAGCAGCGAGAGGGGAGAGTGTTGTCTACGTACCCTCATAGACCGAAGCCGAAGCGTTGACGCAACGTAGAGGAAGTAGTCGTATGTCTTCCCGATCCGACCGATCCAAGCAGCGTTACTCCGGCACCTCCGAGTTCTTGGCACACGTTCAGCTCGATGATGCACCCCTAGCTCCGATCCAACAAAGCTTCGGGGGGAGTTCCGTCAGCACGACGGCGTGGTGACGATGATGATGTTCTACCGGCGCAGGGCTTCGCCTAAGCACTGCAACGATATGATCGAGGTGGAATATGGTGGAGGGGGGCACCGCACACGGCTAAGGAACGATCACGAAGATCAACTTGTGTGTCATGGGGTTCCCCCCTGCCCCCGTATATAAAGGAGCAAGGGGGAGGGGGCAGCCGGCCTAGAAGGGGCGCGCCAAGAGGAGTCCTACTCCCACCGGGAGTAGGATTCCACCTTTCCTAGTCCAACTAGGTCACGGGGGAAAAGAGGGGAAGAGGAGAAGGAAGGGAGAGGGGGCCGCGCCCCCAAACTCCTTGTCCAATTCGGACTGGGCTTGGGAGGGGCGCGCGCCACCTCCTGGCTCCTTCCCAGTAAGGCCCAATAAGGCCCAATACTCTTCCCCGTATTCCCGTAACTCCCCGGTACCTCCGAAAATACCCGAACCACTCAGAACCTCTCCGATGTCCGAATATAGTTGTCCAATATATCGATCTTTACGTCTCGACCATTTCGAGACTCCTCGTCATGTCCCTGATCTCATCCGGGACTCCGAACTCCTTCGGTACATCAAAACTCATAAACTCATTATATAACTGTCATCGAAACATTAAGCGTGCGGACCATACGGTTCGAGAACAATGTAGACATGACCGAGACACGTCTCCGGTCAATAACCAATAGCGGGACCTGGATGCCCATATTGGCTCCTACATATTCTACGAAGATCTTTATCGGTCAGACCGCATAACAACATACGTTGTTCCCTTTGTCATCGGTATGTTACTTGCCCGAGATTCGATCGTCGGTATCCAATACCTAGTTCAATCTCGTTACCGGCAAGTCTCTTTACTCGTTCTGTAATACATCATCTCACAACTAACATATTAGTTGCAATGCTTGCAAGGCTTAAGTGATGTGCATTACCGAGAGGGCCCAGAGATACCTCTCCGACAATCGGAGTGACAAATCCTAATCTCGAAATACACCAACCCAACATGTACCTTTGGAGACACCTGTAGAGCTCCTTTATAATCACCCAATTACGTTGTGACATTTGGTAGCACACAAAGTGTTCCTCCGGCAAACGGGAGTTGCATAATCTCATAGTCATAGGAACATGTATAAGTCATGAAGAAAGCAATAGCGACATACTAAACGATCGGGTGCTAAGCTAATGGAATGGGTCATGTCAATCAGATCATTCAACTAATGATGTGACCTTGTTAATCAAATAACAACTCTTTGTTCATGGTTAGGAAACATAACCATCTTTGATACCACTGTTGGGGAACATAGTAATTTCAAAAAATTTCCTACGCACACGCAAGATCATGGTGATGCATAGCAAGGAGAGGGGAGAGTATTGTCTACGTACCCTCGTAGACCGAAAGGGGAAGCGTTATATCAACGCGGTTGATGTAGTCGTACGTCTTCACGATCCGACCGATCCAAGCACCGTTACTCCGGCACCTCCGAGTTCTTGGCACACGTTCAGCTTGATGACGATCCCCGGGCTCCGATCCAGCAAAGCTTCGGGGAGGAGTTCCGTCAGCACGACGGCGTGGTGACAATCTTGATGTACTACCAGCGCAGGGCTTTGCCTAAGCACTGCAACGATATGACCGAGGTGGAATATGGTGGAGGGGGGCACCGCACACGGCTAAGGAACGATCACGAAGATCAACTTGTGTGTCTTGGGGTGCCCCCTGCCCCATATTGGCTCCTACATATTCTACTCGTACGTGTGATACGCATATTCATAGTGTGAATACCAAAAGAGTTAAAGTTGATAACAATAGTCCCACATATTTGTGGCACTGCCGCCTTGGTCACATAGGTGTCAAACGCATGAAGAAGCTCCATGCAGATGGACTTTTAGAGTCTCTTGATTATGAATCATTTGACACGTGCGAACCATGCCTCATGGGTAAAATGACCAAGACTCCGTTCTCAGGAACAATGGAGCGAGCAACCAACTTATTGGAAATCATACATACCGATGTGTGCGGTCCATTGAGTGTTGAGGCTCGCGGTGGCTATCGTTATGTTCTCACCCTCACTGATGACCTGAGTAGATATGGGTATATCTACTTAATGAAACACAAGTCTGAGACCTTTGAAAAGTTCAAGGAATTTCAAGAGTGAGGTTGAAAATCAACGTGATAGAAAAATCAAGTTTCTACGATCAGATCGTGGAGGAGAATACTTGAGTCACGAATTCGGCACACACTTAAGAAAATGTGGAATAGTTTCACAACTCACGCCGCCTGGAACACCTCAGCGTAATGGTGTGTCCGAACGTCGTAATCGCACTCTATTAGATATGGTGCGATCTATGATGTCTCTTACCGATTTACCGCTATCTTTTTGGGGCTATGCTTTAGAGACTGCCGCATTCACTTTAAATAGGGCTCCGTCTAAATCCGTTGAGACGACACCGTATGAATTATGGTTTGGGAAGAAACCTAAGCTGTCGTTTCTAAAAGTTTGGGGATGCGATGCTTATGTCAAGAAACTTCAACCTGAAAAGCTCGAACCCAAGTCGGAAAAATGCGTCTTCATAGGATACCCTAAAGAAACTATTGGGTATACCTTCTACCTCAGATCCGAAGGCAAGATTTTTGTTCCCAAGAATGGATCCTTTCTAGAGAAGGAGTTTCTCTCGAAAGAAGTAAGTGGGAGGAAAGTAGAACTTGATGAAGTGTTACCTCTTGAACCGGAAAATGGCGCAACTCAAGAAAACATTCCTGAGGTGCCTGCACAGGCTAGAGAGGAAATTAATGATGATGATCAAGATGCTTCTGATCAAGCTCCTACTGAAATTCGTAGGTCCACAAGGACACGTTCCGCACCAGAGTGGTACATCAACCCTGTCTTGGAAATCATGTTGTTAGACAACGGTGAACCTTCGAACTATGAAGAAGTGATGGCGGGCCCGGATTCCGACAAATGGCTAGAAGCCATGAAATCCGAGATAGGATCCATGTATGAAAACGAAGTATGGACTTTGACTGACTTGCCCGTTGAGCGGCAAGCCATAGAAAATAAATGGATCTTTAAGAAGAAGACAGACGCAGATGGCAACGTGACCATCTATAAAGCTCGGCTTGTCGCTAAGGGTTATCGACAAGTTCAAGGGGTTGACTACGATGAGACTTTCTCACCGGTAGCGAAGCTGAAGTCCGTCCGAATCATGTTAGCAATTGCCGCATTCTATGATTATGAAATATGGCAAATGGACGTCAAAACGACATTCCTTAATGGTTTCCTTAATGAAGAATTGTATATGATGCAGCCGGAAGGTTTTGTCGATCCTAAGAATGCTAACAAGGTGTGCAAGCTCCAACGCTCGATTTATGGGCTGGTGCAAGCATCTCGGAGTCGGAACATTCGCTTTGATGAGATGATCAAAGCGTTTGGATTTACGCAGACTTATGGAGAAGCCTGTGTTTACAAGAAAGTGAGTGGGAGCTCTGTAGCATTTCTCATACTATATGTAGATGACATACTTTTGATGGGAAATGACATAGAACTCTTGGACAACATTAAGGCCTACTTGAATAAGAGTTTTTCAATGAAGGACCTTGGAGAAGCTGCTTATATATTAGGCATCAAGATCTATAGAGATAGATCAAGACGCCTCATAGGTCTTTCACAAAGCACATACCTTGATAAGATATTGAAGAAGTTCAATATGGATCAAGCTAAGAAGGGGTTCTTACCTGTGTTACAAGGTGTGAAATTGAGCTCAGCTCAATGTCCGACCACGACAGAAGATATAGAAGAGATGAGTGTCATCCCCTATGCCTCAGCCATAGGTTCTATTATGTATGCCATGCTGTGTACCAGACCTGATGTAAACCTTGCCGTAAGTTTGGTAGGAAGGTACCAAAGTAATCTCGGCAAGGAACACTGGACAGCGGTCAAGAATATCCTGAAGTACCTGAAAAGGACTAAGGAAATGTTTCTCGTTTATGGAGGTGACGAAGAGCTCGTCGTAAAGGGTTACGTCGATGCTAGCTTCGACACAGATCTGGATGACTCTAAGTCACAAACCGGATACGTGTATATTTTGAATGGTGGGGCAGTAAGCTGGTGCAGTTGCAAGCAGAGCGTTGTGGCGGGATCTACATGTGAAGCGGAGTACATGGCAGCCTCGGAGGCAGCACATGAAGCAATTTGGGTGAAGGAGTTCATCACCGACCTCGGAGTCATACCCAATGCGTCGGGGCCAATCAAACTCTTCTGTGACAACACTGGAGCTATTGCACTTGCCAAGGAGCCCAGGTTTCACAAGAAGACCAGACACATCAAGCGTCGCTTCAACTCCATTCGTGAAAATGTTCAAGATGGAGACATAGAAATTTGTAAAGTGCACACGGATCTGAATGTCGCAGATCCGTTGACTAAACCTCTCCCTAGAGCAAAACATGATCAACACCAGAATTCCATGGGTGTTCGATTCATCACAATGTAACTAGATTATTGACTCTAGTGCAAGTGGGAGACTGTTGGAAATATGCCCTAGAGGCAATAATAAAAGCATTATTATTATATTTCCTTGTTCATGATAATTGTCTTTATTCGTGCTATAATTGTGTTATCCGGAAATCGTAATACATGTGTGAATAACAGACACCAATATGTCCCTAGTAAGCCTCTAGTTGACTAGCTCGTTGATCAACAGATAGTCATGGTTTCCTGACTATGGACATTGGATGTCATTGATAACGAGATCACATCATTAGGAGAATGATGTGACCCAATCCTAAACATAGCACAAGATCGTATAGTTCGTTTGCTAGAGTTTTCCAATGTCAAGTATCCTTTCCTTAGACCATGAGATCGTGTAACTCCCGGATACCGTAGGAGTGCTTTGGGTGTGCCAAATGTCACAACGTAACTGGGTGACTATAAAGGTATACTACAGGTATCTCCGAAAGTGTCTGTTGGGTTGACACGGATCGAGACTAGGATTTGTCACTCCGCTTGATGGAGAGGTATCACCGGGCCCACTCAGTAATGCATCATCATAATGAGCTCAATGTGATCAAAGTGTTTGATCACGGGATCATGCATTACGGTACGAGTAAAGTGACTTGCTGGTAACGAGATTGAACGAGGTATTGGGATACCGACGATCGAATCTCGGGCAAGTAAAATACCGATTGACAAAGGGAATCGTATACGGGATTAATTGAATCCTCGACATCGTGGTTCATCCGATGAGATCATCGTGGAGCATGTGGGAGCCAACATGGGTATCCAGATCCCGCTGTTGGTTATTGCCCGAGAGCCGTCTCAGTCATGTCTGCATGTCTCTCGAACCCGTAGGGTCTACACACTTAAGGTTCGGTGACGCTAGGGTTGTGAAGATATGTATATGCAGTAACCCGAATGTTGTTCGGAGTCCCGGATGAGATCCCGGACGTCACGAGGAGTTCCGGATTGGTCCGGAGGTAAAGAATTATATATAGGAAGTGCTGTTTTGGCCATCGGGACAAGTTTCGGGGTCACCGGTATTGTACCGGGACCACCAGAAGGGTCCCGGGGGTCCACCGGGTGGGGCCACCTATCCCGGAGGGCCCCATGGGCCAAAGTGGGGAGGGGAACCAGCCCATAGTGGGCTGGTGCGCCCCCTAGGCCCACCCCATGCACCTAGGGTTGAAACCCTAGGGGTGGGGGGGCGCCCCACCTTGGCTTGGGGGCCACTCCAGCCCTTGGTCGCCGCCCCCCTTGGGAGATCCAATCTCCCAGGGCCGGCGTTCCCCCCCAGGGGCCTATATAAAGGGGGGAGGGGAGGGGGGCAGCCGCAACCCTTTGCCTTGGCGCCTCCCTCTCCCTCTCCAACACCTCCTCCTCCTCCATAGAGCTCGGCAAAGCCCTGCCGGAGTACTGCAGCTCCATCACCACCACGCCGTCGTGCTGCTGCTGGAGCCATCTTCCTCAACCTCTCCTCTCCCCTTGCTGGATCAAGAAGGAGGAGACGTTACGCTGACCGTACGTGTGTTGAACGCGTATGTGTCGTCCGTTCGGTGCTAGGATCTCTAGTGATTTGGATCACGTCGTGTACGACTACTTCATCCCCGTTCTTTTGAACGCTTCCGCTCGCGATCTACAAAGGTATGTAGATGCATCCGATCACTCGTTGCTAGATGAACTCATAGATGGATCTTGGTGAAACCATAGGAAATTTTTTGTTTTCTGCATCGTTCCCGAACATCCCCGTGGCCTTGGCTGTCCGGCGTGCTCCCGGCGGCAGGACCTCGTCTCGGCCAGGCCTCCTCTCGGACTGGCCATGGTGGTGCCGTGGGCCCCCATGCATCCGGCTGTCCAGCGTCCTCCCGGCGGCCGAGCCACATTCCGGCCATGCCTCTTCTCGTGCTGGCTGCGGTGGGCTGATGGCGGACGATTTGGCCCTCCCCTGGCTCGACCTGGTCCACGGTGGTTGTAGGTGGTGGTGGAGCGTTCGGCGGCGCCCTTCGCCACCTCCCTCGGTGCTGGGTGCAGCTCTTCTTGCGGCAGTTGTGGTCTTGGCCTATCATGGTTTCCACTTCTTCGATTCCCGTTCTGCTGCTTTTGGGATTGCGCGGACTTTGGCCTGGGCGAAAGCCCTGATCGGCTCGCCGATGCTGGCGGCGTCGACACCTGCAGGTGCCATTTCCTTCTTGAAGGCGCCGCCATGGCCTTATCTCCATGCCCCTACTCGAGTATCAGGGGACACCCTAGATCTAGTTCCCTAGATCAGACGGCGGTGGCGGCTCGTTGCTGTACCCTTCATGAAGGTGGCGTCTTGCTGCTCGTGTTATGTTCGGTGTTGGATTCGAAGATTGTCGACGCTTTGCTGGTCCGGGTTGCTCCTTGCGGCATGGGCATCCGAGGCGCAATGTACGGCCTCGACGGCGCTCTCTCCATGACTTCTCCTCCTAGTCCAGCTTGGTTCTGCACCCCACTTTCCGATCCTCTAGGCACATAGGTGGGAGGTACGTTGATTCGGTCCGGCGTAGAGTTGTGGTTGTGCGATGATGGTGCTCGGCGTTGGTCACGACGCGGTCTAGATGCCTTGTATCTCGTCTCTTTGCCTTTTGGCTGGGGTCGAGCTAGGAGAGCTTTGTGCTGTGTGTATCTCTCTTTGTTTTCCCCACACCTTATGTGGTGCTCTTCTTATTTTCTCATGTATGTCTCTGTTTGTTCTCTCCTACCTATCAATGAATGATACGCAAGCTTTGCGTATTTGCGAAAAAAAAACAACCAAATATAAAGCATAGTTTTACAAGTCCGAACATAAAATAAATTGTTCTCACATAGTTTTACAAGCCAAATAAAAAGTATACATCTATTGGTTGACAACATGAGTCTACATATGCTCGACCAATTCATTTTGCAGCTACATGTGAATTTCCCAATCACGCATTTCATGATGAAATTGGCTGAACTGTTCAAACGTTCCCAGGCACAACATTCTCACCCTGAAAATGAAACCCTTGATCGTAGATACATTCTGGACGCTCATCTTCTACAATCATATTGTGGATGATCACACAAGCAGTCATCATCTCCCATACCTTCTTCATGCTCCAAGTCCTAGCAGGATATCGAACGATGCCCCATCGAGATTGCAAAACACCAAAGGCACCCTCGACGTCCTTCCTAGCACTCTCTTGCTCTTGGGCGAATCTTTTCCTCTTCTCTCCGACAGGGTTGAGGATAGTCTTCACGATACTGGTCCACTAAGGATAGATACAGTCACCTAGGTAGTATCCTTTGTCGTAGTTGTGGCCATAGATGGTAACATTCACCGGTGGGCTGCTGCCTTCGACAAGCCTTGCAAACATCGGCGAGCGTTCAAGCACGTTGATATCATTGTGTGATCCGTCCATGCCGAAGAAAAAGAGTGCCAGATCCACAGATCTTGTGATGCCATGGCCTCAATGAAGGAAATATGCCCTAGAGGCAATAGTAAAGTTATTATTTATTTCCTTATATCATGATAAATGTTTATTATTCATGCTAGAATTGTATTAACCGGAAACATAATACATGTGTCAATACACAGACAAACAGAGTGTCACTAGTATGCCTCTACTTGACTAGCTCGTTAATCAAAGATGGTTATGTTTCCTGACCATAGACAAAGAGTTGTTATTTGATTAACGGGATCACATCATTAGTTGAATGATCTGATTTACATGACCCATTTCATTAGCTTAGCACCCGATCATTTAGTATGTTGCTATTGCTTTCTTCATGACTTATACATGTTCCTATGACTATGAGATTATGCAACTCCCGTTTACCGGAGGAACACTTTGTGTGCTACCAAACGTCACAACGTAATTGGGTGATTATAAAGGAGCTCTACAGGTGTCTCCAAAGGTACATGTTGGGTTGGCGTATTTCGAGATTTGGATTTGTCACTCCGATTGTCGGAGAGGTATCTCTGGGCCCTCTCGGGAATGCACATCACATAAGCCTTGCAAGCATTGCAACTAATGTGTTAGTTGTGATATGATGTATTACGGAACGAGTAAAGAGACTTGCCGGTAACGAGATTGAACTAGGTATTGGATACCGACGATCGAATCTCGGGCAAGTAACATACCGATGACAAAGGGAACAACGTATGTTGTTATGCGGTCTGACCGATAAAGATCTTCGTAGAATATGTAGGAGCCAATATGGGCATCCAGGTCCCGCTATTGGTTATTGACCGGAGACGTGTCTCGGTCATGTCTACATTGTTCTCGAACCGTAGGGTCCGCACGCTTAAAGTTACGATGACAGTTTCATTATGAGTTTATGTATTTTGATGTACCGAAGGTTGTTCAGAGTCCCGGATGTGATCATGGACATGACGAGGAGTCTCGAAATGGTCGAGACATAAAAATCGATATATTGGAAGCCTATATTTGGACATCGGAATCGTTCCGGGTGAAATCGACATTTTACTGGAGTACCGGGGGGTTACCGGAACCCCCCGGGGGTTATTTGGCCTTCATTGGGTATAAGGGAGAGGAGGAGGGCCGACCAGGGCAGGCCGCCCCCCTCCCCCTAGTCCGAATAGGACAAGGAAGGGGGGGGGGGGGGGCGGCGCCCCCCTTTCCTCTTCCCCTTCCCCCTTTCCTTCTCCAATAAGGCAAGAGGGGGGAGTCCTACTCCCGGTGGGAGTAGGACTCCTCCAGGCGCACCCCAAAGGGGCCGGCCGCACCTCCCCCTCCCTCCTTTATATACGGGGGCAAGGGGGCACCCTAGAACACACAAGTTGATCTTCGTGATCGTTCCTTAGCCGTGTGCGGTGCCCCCCTCCACGATATTACACCTCGGTCATATTGTAGCGGTGCTTAGGCGAAGCCCTGCGACGGTTGAACATCAAGATCGTCACCACGCCGTCGTGCTGACGGAACTCCTCCCCGAAGCTTTGCTGGATCGGAGCCCGGGGTGCGTCATCGAGCTGTACGTGTGTCAAGAACTCGGAGGTGCCGGAGTAACGGTGCTTGGATCGGTTGGACCGGGAAGACGTACGACTACTTCCTCTATGTTGCGTCAATGCTTCCGCTTCGGTCTACGAGGGTACGTAGACAACACTCTCCCCTCTCGTTGCTATGCATCACCATGATCTTGCGTGTGCGTAGGAAATTTTTGAAATTACTACGTTACCCAACAGTCGCATCCGAGCCTAGGTTTTACGGTTTGATGTTATTTGCACGAGTAGAACACAAGTGAGTTGTGGGCGATATAAGTCATACTGCCTACCAGCATGTCATACTTTGGTTCGGCGATATTGATGGATGAAGCGGCCCGGACCGACATTACGCGTACGCTTACGCGGGACTGTTTCTACCGCCGTGCTTTGCACACAGGTGGCTGGCGGGTGTCAGTTTCTCCAACTTTAGTTGAACCGAGTGTGGCTATGCCCGGTCCTTGCGAAGCTTAAAACGGCATCAACTTGACAAACCATCGTTGTGGTTTTGATGCGTAGGTAAGATTGGTTCTTGCTTAAGCCCGTAGCAGCCACATAAAACTTGCAACAAACAAAGTAGAGGACGTCTAACTTGTTTTTGCAGGGCATGTTGTGATGTGATATGGTGAAGACATGATGCTAAATTTTATTGTATGAGATGATCATGTTTTGTAACTGAGTTAGCGGCAACTGGCAGGAGCCATATGGTTGTCGCTTTATTGTATGCAATGCAATCGCCCTGTAATGCTTTACTTTATCACTAAGCGGTAGCGATAGTCGTAGAAGCATAAGATTGGAGAGACGATAACGATGCTACGATGGAGATCAAGGTGTCGCGCCGGTGACGATGGTGATCATGACGGTGCTTCAGAGATGGAGATCACAAGCACAAGATGATGATGGCCATATCGTATCACTTATATTGATTGCATGTGATGTTTATATTTTATGCATCTTATCTTGCTTTGATTGACGGTAGCATTATAAGATGACCTCTCACTAAATTATCAATAAGTGCTCTCCCTGAGTATGCACCGTTGCCAAAGTTCGTCGTGCCCAGACACCACGTGATGATCGGGTGTGATAAGCTCTACGTCCATCTACAACGGGTGCAAAACAGTTGCACACGCGGAATACTCAGGTTATACTTGACGAGCCAAGCATATACAGATATGGCCTCGGAACACGGAGACCGAAAGGTCGAGCGTGAATCATATAGTAGATATGATCAACATAAAGATGTTCACCATTGAAAACTAATCCATTTCACGTGATGATCGGTTATGGTTTAGTTGATTTGGATCACGTGATCACTTAGATGATTAGAGGGATGTCTATCTAAGTGTGAGTTCTTAAGTAATATGATTAATTGAACTTAAATTTATCATGAACTTAGTCCCTGATAGTATCTTGCTTGTTTATGTTGATTGTAGATAGATGGCCCGTGCTGTTGTTCCGTTGAATTTTTAATGTGTTCCTTGAGAAAGCAAAGTTGAAAGATGATGGTAGCAATTACACGGACTGGGTCCGTAACTTGAGGATTATCCTCATTGCTGCACAGAAGAGTTACATCCTGGAAGCACCACTTGGTGCCAGGCCTGCTGCTGATGCAACTGACGACGTTAAGAACGTCTGGCAGAGCAAAGCTGATGACTACTCGATAGTTCAATGTGCCATGCTTTACGGCTTAGAACTGGGACTTCAACGACGTTTTGAACGTCATGGGGCATATGAGATGTTCCAGGAGTTGAAGTTAATATTCCAACAGAATGCCCGGATTGAGAGATATGAAGTCTCCAATAAATTCTATAGCTGTAAGATGGAGGAGAATAGTTCTGTCAGTGAGCATATACTCAAGATGTCTGGGTATTGTAATCACTTGATTCAACTAGGAGTTAATCTTCCGGATGATAGCATCATTGACAGAATTCTCCAATCACTTCCACCAAGCTACAAGAGCTTCGTGATGAACTATAATATGCAGGGGATGGATAAGACAATTCCCGAGCTCTTCGCAATGATAAAGGCTGCGGAGGTAGAAATCAAGAAGGAGCATCAAGTGTTGATGGTCAAAAAGACCACTAGTTTCAAGAAAAAGGGCAAAGGTAAGAAGAAGGGGAACTTCAAGTAGAACAACAAGCAAGTTTCTGCTCAGGAGAAGAAACCCAAGTCTGGACCTAAGCCTGAAACTGAGTGCTTCTACTCCAAGCAGACTGGTCACTGGAAGCGGAACTGCCCCAAGTATTTGGCGGATAAGAAGGATGGCAAGGTGAACAAAGGTATATGTGATATACATGTTATTGATGTGTACCTTACTAGAGCTCGCAGTAGCACCTGTGTATTTGATACTGGTTCTGTTGCTAATATTTGCAACTCGAAACAGGGACTACGGATTAAGCGAACACTGGCAAAGGACGAGGTGACGATGCGCGCGGGAAATGGTTCTAAAGTCGATGTGATCGCGGTCGGCATGCTACCTCTACATCTACCTTCGGGATTAGTATTAGACCTAAATAATTGTTATTTGGTGCCAGCGTTGAGCATGAACATTATATCTGGATCTTGTTTGATGCGAGACGGTTATTCATTTAAATCAGAGAATAATGGTTGTTCTATTTATATGAGTAATATCTTTTATGGTCATGCACCCTTGAAGAGTGGTCTATTTTTGACGAATCTCGATAGTAGTGATACACATATTCATAATGTTGAAACCAAAAGATGCAGAGTTGATAATGATAGTGCAACTTATTTGTGGCACTTCCGTTTAGGTCATATCGGTGTAAAGCGCATGAAGAAACTCCATACTGATGGACATTTGGAACCACTTGATTATGAATCACTTGGTACTTGCGAACCATGCCTCATGGGCAAGATGACTAAAACACCATTCTCTGGTACTATGGAGAGAGCAACAGATTTGTTGGAAATCATACATACAGATGTATGTGGTCCGATGAATGTTGAGGCTCGTGGCGGATATCGTTATTTTCTCACCTTCACAGATGATTTAAGCAGATATGGGTATATCTACTTAATGAAACATAAGTCTGAAACATTTGAAAAGTTCAAAGAATTTCAGAGTGAAGTTGAAAATCATCGTAACAAGAAAATAAAGTTTCTACGATCTGATCGTGGAGGAGAATATTTGAGTTACGAGTTTGGTGTACATTTGAAACAATGCGGAATAGTTTCGCAGCTCACGCCACCCGGAACACCACAGCGTAATGGTGTGTCCGAACGTCGTAATCGTACTTTACTTGATATGGTGCGATCTATGATGTCTCTTACAGATTTACCGCTATCGTTTTGGGGTTATGCTTTAGATACGGCCGCATTCACGTTAAATAGGGCACCATCAAAATCCGTTGAGACGACACCTTATGAACTATGGTTTGGCAAGAAACCAAAGTTGTCGTTTCTTAAAGTTTGGGGCTGCGATGCTTATGTGAAAAAGCTTCAACCTGATAAGCTCAAACCCAAATCGGAGAAATGTGTCTTCATAGGATATCCAAAGGAAACTATTGGATACACCTTCTATCACAAATCCGAAGGCAAGACTTTTGTTGCTAAATTCGGAAACTTTCTAGAGAAGGAGTTTCTCTCGAAAGAAGTGAGTGGGAGGAAAGTAGAACTTGATGAGGTAACTGTACCTACTCCCTTATTGAGAAGTAGCACATCGCAGGAACCGGTTTCTGTGACATCTGAACCAATTAGTGAGGAAGTTAATGATGATGATGATAGAACTTCAGATCAAGTTACTACAGAACCTCATAGATCAACCAGAGTAAGATCCGCACCAGAGTGGTACGACAATCCTGTTCTGGAAGTCATGCTACTAGATCATGATGAACCTACGAACTATGAAGAAGCGATGGTGAGCCCAGATTCCGCAAAATGGCTTGAAGCCATGAAATCCGAGATGGGATCCATGTATGAGAACAAAGTGTGGACTTTGGTTGACTTGCCCAATGATCGGCAAGCAATTGAGAATAAATGGATCTTCAAGAAGAAGACTAACGCTGACGGTAATGTTATTGTCTACAAAGCTCGACTTGCCGCAAAAGGTTTTCGACAAGTTCAAGGGATTGACTATGATGAGACCTTCTCACCCGTAGTGATGCTTAAGTCTGTCCGAATCATGTTAGCAGTTGCCGCATTTTATGATTATGAAATTTGGCAGATGTAAAAACTGCATTCCTGAATGGATTTCTGGAAGAAGAGTTGTATATGATGCAACCAGAAGGTTTTATCGATCCAAAGGGATCTAACAAAGTGTGCAAGCTCCAGCGATCCATTTATGGACTGGTGCAAGCCTCTCGGAGTTGGAATAAACGCTTTGATAGTGTGATCAAAGCATTTGGGTTTGTACAGACTTTTGGAGAAGCCTGTATTTACAAGAAAGTGAGTGGGAGCCCTATTGCATTTTTGATATTATATGTGGATGACATATTACTAATCGGAAATGATATAGAATTTCTGGATAGCATAAAGGGATACTTGAATAAAAGTTTTTTAATGAAAGACCTCGGTGAAGCTGCTTACATATTGGGCATTAAGATCTATAGAGATAGATCAAGACGCTTGATAGGACTTTCACAAAGCACATACCTTGAAAAAGTTTTGAAGAAGTTCAAAACGGATCAAGCAAAGAAAGGGTTCTTGCCTGTGTTACAAGGTGTGAAGTTGAGTAAGACTCAATGCCCGACCACTGCAGAAGATAGAGCGAAAATGAAAGATGTTCCCTATGCTTCAGCCATAGGCTCTATCATGTATGCAATGCTGTGTACCAGACCTGATGTGTGCCTTGCTATAAGTTTAGCAGGGAGGTACCAAAGTAATCCAGGAGTGGATCACTGGACAGCGGTCAAGAACATCCTGAAGTACCTGAAAAGGACTAAGGATATGTCTGTCGTATATGGAGGTGACAAAGAGCTCATCGTAAACGGTTACGTTGATGCAAGCTTTGACACTGATCCGGACGATTCTAAATCGCAAACCGGATACGTGTTTACATTAAACGGTGGAGCTGTCAGTTGGTGCAGTTCTAAACAAAGCGTCGTGGCGGGATCTACATGTGAAGCGGAGTACATAGCTGCTTCGGAAGCAGCAAACGAAGGAGTCTGGATGAAGGAGTTCATATCCGATCTAGGTGTCATACCTAGTGCATCGGGTCCAATGAAAATCTTTTGTGACAATACTGGTGCAATTGCCTTGGCAAAGGAATCCAGATTTCACAAGAGAACCAAGCACATCAAGAGACGCTTCAATTCCATCCGGGATCTAGTCCAGGTGGGAGACATAGAAATTTGCAAGATGCATACGGATCTGAATGTAGCAGACCCGTTGACTAAGCCTCTTCCACGAGCAAAACATGATCAACACCAAGACTCCATTGGTGTTAGAATCATTACTGTGTAATCTAGATTATTGACTCTAGTGCAAGTGGGAGACTGAAGGAAATATGCCCTAGAGGCAATAATAAATTTATTATTTATTTCCTTATATCATGATAGATGTTTATTATTCATGCTAGAATTGTATTAACCGGAAACATAATCCATGTGTGAATACATAGACAAACATAGTGTCACTAGTATGCCTCTACTTGACTAGCTCGTTAATCAAAGATGGTTATGTTTCCTGACCATAGACAAAGAGTTGTTATTTGATTAACGAGATCACATCATTAGTTGAATGATCTGATTGACATGACCCATTTCATTAGCTTAGCACCCGATCGTTTAGTATGTTGCTATTGCTTTTTTCATGACTTATACATGTTCCTATCACTATGAGATTATGCAACTCCCGTTTACCGGAGGAACACTTTGTGTGCTACCAAATGTCACAACGTAACTGGGTGATTATAAAGGAGCTCTACAGGTGTCTCCAAAGGTACATGTTGGGTTGGCGTATTTCGAGATTAGGATTTGTCACTCCGATTGTCGGAGAGGTATCTCTGGGCCCTCTCTGTAATGCACATCACATAAGCCTTGCAAGCATTGCAACTAATGTGTTAGTTGTGAGATGATGTATTACGGAACGAGTAAAGAGACTTGCCGGTAACGAGATTGAACTAGGTATTGGATACCGACGATCGAATCTCGGGCAAGTAACATACCGATGACAAAGGGAACAACGTATGTTGTTATGCGGTCTGACCGATAAAGATCTTCGTAGAATATGTAGGAGCCAATATGGGCATCCAGGTCCCGCTATTGGTTATTGACCGGAGACGTGTCTCGGTCATGTCTACATTGTTCTCGAACCGTAGGGTCCGCACGCTTAAAGTTACGATGACAATTTCATTATGAGTTTATGTATTTTGATGTACCGAAGGTTGTTCGGAGTCCCAGATGTGATCACGGACATGACGAGGAGTCTCGAAATGGTCGAGACATAAAGATCGATATATTGGAAGCCTATATTTGGACATCGGAATCGTTCCGGGTGAAATCGGCATTTTACTAGAGTACTGGGGGGGTTACCGGAACCCCCCGGGGGTTATTGGGCCTTCATGGGCCATAAGGGAGAAGAGGAGGGCCGGCCAGGGCAGGCTGCGCGCCCCTCCCCCCTAGTCCGAATAGGACAAGGAAGGGGGGGGGGGGCGGCGCCCCCCTCTCCTCTTCCCCTTCCCCCTTTCCTTCTCCAACAAGGCAAGAGGGGGGGAGTCCTACTCCCGGTGGGAGGTGGACTCCTCCAGGCGCACCCCAAAGGGGCCGGCTGCACCTCCCCCTCCCTCCTTTATATACGGGGGCAAGGGGGCACCCTAGAACACACAAGTTGATCTCCGTGATCGTTCCTTAGCCGTGTGCGGTGCCCCCCTCCACGATAATACACCTCGGTCATATTGTAGCTGTGCTTAGGCGAAGCCCTGCGACGGTTGAACATCAAGATCGTCACCACGCCGCCGTGCTGACGGAACTCCTCCCCGAAGCTTTGTTGGATCGGAGCCCGGGGTGCGTCATCGAGCTGTACGTGTGTCAAGAACTCGGAGGTGCCGGAGTAACGGTGCTTGGATCGGTTGGACCGGGAAGACGTACGACTACTTCCTCTACGTTGCGTCAACGCTTCTGCTTCGGTCTACGAGGGTATGTAGACAACACTCTCCCCTGTCGTTGCTATGCATCACCATGATCTTGCGTGTGCGTAGGAATTTTTTTGAACTTACTACGTTACCCAACACTCAAGTATGACAGTGCAAGCCCTGACATGGCCCTTATATTGCCCTTGCCAAGCAGAAGGGCAGTTCTTCCACTCCTAGTGCATGTAGTCTATGCTAAGCATCCCTGGAAGCCCCTGCTGGCATTCATCACCAACAAGCGGGTTGTATCTTGAGAAGTCAGCTCTCTCAAGTACTCAGGGCCAATCACAGCAATCACAGCCTTGCAGAACTTGTACATAGAGTCTAGGAATGTAGACTCGCTCATACGGATGTACTCGTCAATGAGATCACCGGGCACTCCGTATGCAAGCATCCGAATGGCTGCAGTGCATTTATGATAAAGAGGAGAAGCCAATCATTCCAAAGGCATCCTCTTTGCACTTGAAATAGTCATCGTAGCCGACCACCCCCTCTCTAATACGGTTGAAAAGATGCCTACTCATACGGAAATGGCACCGAAATTTCTGATGTTTGAACAGCGGGTTCGTTGTGTCAAAGTAGTCCTTCCAAAGAAGGAAATGCCCACTCTCTCGGTTGGGATTCAACGCCGGAAGATGCCCTGGAATGGAGCCACGGATCAACGGTCGCTGGCTATTGAGGAGGTGATGGACCAACACAGCAGCCAAGATCTCCTCATCATCATCGGGCGAGGAATCGTCAGAGTTGCAAAGGTAACCATGGAAAAAGAACTCATCGGCGGAGTCCATTTTGTACCTTGGCAAACTGTCGAACATCTTGTGGGCGTCGACGAAGGAGCTGACCGGCGAAGAGAGTCGCGCCGCCCTCGGACCAGCTGGTTGCCCCGGCAGCGTCCGGTGCGCATGCCGGCGTCTGCCAAGCGTGCCGGTGTCGGGATGAAGGAGCCAGCAGGGCGGCCAGGCGGCATCCTGGTTGCGGCTGCATCGGGGAGGTCGGGTGGGAAGCTTTCAGATCCCTAGCGGCGAGACGGCGGTGGCGGCGTTGGAGGGGGGTGGGGGATGTTGCGGCATCGGCAGCTGGCAGAGGCATCGGAAAATGGGCGGCGGTGGTGACGATGAAGGAAGCGGGTGAGGGTTTACTGTTGGAATAAGAGAGGATGACCAATGTGCCACCGACTAGTGGGCCAGGGGGAGGAGCAGGTGGGCGCCGTGTGCGTCCGTTTTGTGTCCGCGCCAGCGCAAATGAGGCTCAAAATTGGGCAGGAAATGGGTCCGCAGGCAGACGAAAAGCAGACGCACGTCCGTTTGGGTCGGCGCGTTGGGCTGACTTTTCTCTCTGCTCTGACCCAAATGGACGCACGCGAACGAAATCGGTCGCCGCGTTGGAGCTGCTCTAACCAGCGTGTTATGATATTCGTTAAATATTTACATGGATAGTGATGTTACTCTAGTGGTTGCAAGGTAGTCACTTTATCTTGGCGTGATTACTTATGGGACGGAGGGAATACATATGTAAGAGCATCTCCACTCGCCCCCAGCAGCCTCCTCCCCAATGCCCTTTATTATCGTCGGCTAGAAAAAACGGTCAGTCGCGCCTCCAGGAGCCCAGTTTTCCTCGGTTAGGGCTGAATTTGGCGCCGGCGGACCCAGGCCGAACCAGGTGCGCCGGGGGAAACATTTTTGGCGCAAAGCCTGGTGGACCCATCGAGTTAGTGACTTGGTGCCTTTGTCGCCTCAGTTTCCCGCGGGAATCAATGTGAAGGCTGCCGCCGGTGAGCCTTCCATTGATTCCTCATGAGCGACGCAGTGAAGGTGCCATTGCCGCGCGCCCTGCCCTCTTCCGCCATGCGTCCACACGGTGCCGCCCGCTCGCCGCACACCCGCCATTATAAAAGGCACTCTCCCTCGCCGCTGGACGCACCCCCCCGCCGCAGCCTCACCCTCTCTCGCCGCCGCCGACCCTCTTTACTTTGCCGCTCCCCCTCCCTCTCTTTAAGCCACCGATGGGCGAGCAATACCCCACCAACGGCTTTGGCCGCCGCCACCTCCACGAGTGGGAGGCGTACCTCCTCCATGAGGCGAACTACCCGGCGCCGTCGGACATGCGCGTGCTGGGCTCATGGAGGCTCAGCGCCGGAGGTGTCCTCGTTAGCCCCGGGCGTTCGGTCTTTTCGGTTTGTTCAGTCCAGTCTTTTTGGTCTTTCAAAATTTCGGTCTCCCATAATTGAAGACCGATATAACTTCGGTCTTTTCGGTTATTCACTATTCGGTCTTCGGTCTTTACTATTCGGTCTTTGATCCTGACCAAACAGACCAAATTAAATGCTAGAACCCAAATTTATGTTACTTCCAGTACCAATTGTATACAAACTACATAGAGTAAAGAGGTACATGTGTACACAAAGCTGTGTGTACAGAGATAACATATGTCTGTAAATTGGCGCATGTGTACATAAGAAAAATTCAAACAAGTAACACTTGTATGCAATCTGGATGGAATACAATACACCATATGAAAATCTTTAAATAGAAAATTAGCACTATATGTAATCACCACTTCACCAGCAACAAGATTCATGCATGCATACTCATTTATATTTGACACCTGAAAGTAAGAAGATCATGTAACATCAGCGGATCAGCCCATGGAGTCGACAAGCAGCAAACACCATCACCACTTAGTACTTGACAACATAGAACTTGACATGAAACAAATCAAGTTTAGTACATGCTTTCGATTCAGCAGCAAACAACAAACATTAAGGTCTCACATTCTCACTCTCAGTTTTCAATTCTCAAGTCTCAAGTCACAAATCAAAAGCAAAAGATGATAACTAAAACAACATACATTCAACATGATTTTAGTCCAGCCATGAGTAGACGTGGATGCCACTTTGTTGGTTGACTTGCACACTTGTTTGACTTGGCCATGGAAGAAGCAACAACACCACCATTGAACTTGCGCTTTCCCTTCACCTTGTCACCAAATTCTTCAATCAACTCTACAACAAGTCAAGTATTCAATCAAATTTCATAATCTGCTAGCTATGGTGATATACTGATAGTGACAAATGCAATGTGCTTTTGTTGAGATCTACTAGCTAGGTCTAGTTAATGAAGAAGTTTGTCAAGTCATGCATATAAATTTCTCCATACATTGGTTTGGTACTGATGCATGTCATGCATATTAATATCTCTACAATAAAAAACAAATGTATTGACAAGTTGGCTGATTGTTTTACCTTTTTCTAGCACTTCTAATTCTTCCAAGTTCTCCTTGATGTCGACCAGATCTGTTAACCTTCTCAGCCAGTCTTGCGTACAAACTAAAGCTTGCACCATAAACGGAGTTAGAGATGTCCTAAAGTCATCAAGTATGCGACCACTTGCAATAAAGGCAGACTCAGAAGCCACAATTGTAATGGGGATAACAAGAATATCACGAGCCATATTTGCCAAAATTGGAAACCTAGATGAATTCTCTTTCCACCATCCTAGGATGTCAATTTTTTTGTCAGGGTCTTCAGAGTCTTCGGCAAGGTATTTTTCAAGCTCAGATTTACTACTTGCACTTCCTCCACTATTATTTTGCCTCAACCTACTTGCAATTAGTTCCTTCATCATACTTGCTCCTCCTCCTTCTATTGTTACTTGGCTAATGGCTGGTGTTGTTGGTTCTGGTGTAGTCAATCTTACTCGGTATTCTTCAAACAAGTCGTGAACACATTTGTTGACAGCATACCACACCTTCTCTCTAGACTCAACACCAAATATTTCCAAAGTAGTGAGCCTAGTGAAATGAGAAAGCTTATACCTTGGATCAAGAGCTGCAGCAATAAAAATGAGCAAGTTGAGATTTTCCTTCTCCTTCTCCTCCTGTCCTTCTCCTTCCCTTTCCCTCTTTCATTTACAATAGGACCCTTCTCCTTCACCTTTTTATTCTCATTCCAAGACCCCCAGTATTTGTCAAACTTTTCTTTCATCCTCTCTGCCATAGCTTTTTGCAAAGGATCTATACTGCTCATCCAATTTTGAACCAATATGTGTATATTTCCAACCTCGATAAGAAAGTTGTTGGAAGTGACATGAAGTGAGGATGACACACGAACAGTAAGATCATAAAAATGAGCAAGAAAGGCAGCCATTTTCCTAGCATTTTCCCAATCCATTTCATCTGGATACCCAAATCCTCCTTTTTCTTCACACAAGTCCAACGCATACAATGGGTCATCCTCACAGTACCTTGTAAACACCTTTGCGTAGATGATGGCAGCCTTCAACATTATGTAAGTTGAGTTTCACCGTGTGCATACATCTAGGTTCAAGAATGCCTTGCTCTTAACTTTTTCTTCCAATGCTAGCTCTTTGAATTTTACCAACCGAGAAGTCCCATTCTTGATGTATCGCACAGCAGCTCGGACATGTTTGATTGAAAGTTCAACTTCTTTTAGGCCATCTTGTACAATAAGGTTGACAATATGTGCCGCACATCTCATATGCAAAATTTTTCGAGCAGCTATGCTAGTTTTGGCCTCAACCATGCACTTTCTCAAGTGAACAATGCAGCCATCATTATTCCTTGCATTATCCATGGTGACTGTCATAACTCTCTCTAGCCCCCATTCCATCAAACATCTCTGCAAGTTCTTCCCAAGATCCTTCCCTTTGTGGCCCTTCACCATAATGAAATTAATAATCTTCTTATGATACTTCCACTCTTCATCAATGAAGTGTGCAGTCACTACCATATAGCCATCTTGCTGCTGAGAAGTCCAACAATCAGTGGTCACACACACACTTCGACAATTCTCTTTGAAAAACTTTTTCAACTTGCATTTCTCATCTAGATAGATTTTGACAGTGTCCCTAGTACAAGTTCTTCTTGATGGTGGACTAAAGCGGGGGCAAGCAACTGAAATGAACTTTCTGAATCCAGATTTCTCACCAAATGCAAAAGGCAGTTCATCCTCTATGACCATCACAGCAAATGCCTTCCTAACTTTTTCTGCATCATATCTCCAAGTATTGATGCCATCTCCTGGAGTTGCTTGCAAGGTGGTCTGATTTGGATCCATTTTCTTATTCGGACTGTGCTTGCATGTACCAAAGTGCTTGCGCATTGCTGTTGTCCCATTGATTGATGTAGTAGCTTGAATTGGTCGGTCACAATACTTGCATTTTCCTTCCTTTACTAACCCCTTGTCACCAAAAACTTTGGTAAAATGCTCCCAGATTTGTGATCTTGACACCATTTGCTTCCGTCCTTTTGGCTTGTCATCTTGAGCAACTTCTGGATTGGCACCTTCACCAACTTTTGCTTCAACATCTTCATCTTCAATGATGCTACGCCAGAATGATTCGCCTCCTGCTTCTACAGCCGATGCTTCTGCATCTACCTCTGCATCTATGCTCATAAATTCATCATCTTTGACCTTCAACCTCTCATCATGTTCATATTCCGGTATAGAAAGCACCTACAAAAACAGGTTGCTCGTTACTGAACCATTTCTTGAATGATGTTACACAGGAACATACAAACTAACAAAAAGATACTACTTATAGCCTAGTTAGTACATAAAGCAGCATGGCACTAATCTGTCGTGAATATATACAAGCCAAAAAAAGGCAAGCCACTATATCAACCTTAATTTGAACATCACAGAACTTGAACAATATAATTGATTCACATAAAAGAATAACAATCTAGACATCACATATGCACATAGAGAGATGAACTATCTTACTCACCTTCAGGATTTAGCTGCAAGGTACAACACCGGAAGAACAGCAAGCGGCGACCCAACACCAACCTCGAAGAGAACGAGAGGTGGTGACGAACTGCAGCCGCTAGGAGATGGAGCACCGTCGGCGGATGTCCCCGTCACTGGCAGTGGAGCGACGAAAGAGGGTCGGGCTTGGCGGCATGATGCAAGGGGCACGGTGGTCGCGGATGGTGGTCGGCTCGTCGTCACCGGTCAGGGCAGCAGCTCAGGGTGCCGGTCCTCGTCGCTCATCGGTCAGAGGCGCGCGGCGCTCCTCGGTCACGGCTGACGGCTCACAGCATCGCGCCACAGCGAGGGACGACGGCTAGGGTTCGTGGTGGGAGAGAAAAGAGGAATTGTGCTAAGCGGGCGGCGGCTAGGTTCTGTGAATCGATTGCATCGTGAGGTGAGGATGAGGTGTGTTTGTGTGCTATCTCACTTGTGACCTTGGGCTGGCCAGATGGGCTGTAGCATGTATGTACTACTCCTACCTACGTATGGGCTTTTCTAAATTCGGTCTATACGGGCTATTCGGTCCACAACATCAGATGACCGATCAGACCGTAACTAGTTCGGTCATACAGTAGTGCCGACCGTTTTTTATTCGGTCTTATTTAGTTCGGTCATTTCGGATTCGATCTCGGTCTTTTCGGGTTCGGTCTTCGGTCTTCGGTTTTTATGCCCGGGGCGAGTCCCCGTCCCCCGTCGCCGACCGCCGCCACACTGAGATCGCGCGCGTTCGGGCCTCCCTGCCGGAGGAGGTGCGGGGCCTTCCAGAGTACGCCACCGGCAACCACGTATTCTGGAGGAAGTACTTCCGGCGGCGCCACGAGGAGCAGCTCGCCTCCACCAACAACACACCGGGACGGGGACGCCACAACGCCGACGGCCACCGCCTGTGGTCCGGCATCCCCGGGCGTACTCTTTGATAACCCACAAGTATAGGGGATCGCAACAGTTTTTGAGGGTAGAGTATTCAACTCAAATTTATTGATTTGACACAAGGGGAGCCAAAGAATATTCTCGAGTATTAGCAGTTGAGTTGTCAATTCAACCACACCTAAAAGACTTAATATCTGCGGCAAAATATTTAGTAGCAAAGAAGTACGACAGTAACTGTAATAGTGGCAAAAGTAACAGTAGTAGTTTCGTAGCAATCGTAATAGTGGCAACGGAAAAGTAACGTAGTAAAGATCAATATGAAACGAGCTCGTAGGCAATGGATCAATGATGGATAATTATGTCAGATGACATTCATCATGCAACGGTTATAACATAGGGTGACATAGAACTAGCTCTAGTTCATCAATATAATGTAGGCATGTATTCCGAATATAGTCATATGTGCTTATGGAAAAGAACTTGCATGACATATGTTGTCCTACCCTCCCGTGGCAGTGGGGTCCTATTGGAAACTAAGGGATATTAAGGCCTCCTTTTAATAGAGTACCAGACCAAGCATTAGCACTTAGTGAATACATGAACTCCTCAAACTACGGTCATCACCGGGAGTGGTCCTGACTATTGTCACTCCGGGGTTGCCGGATCATAACACGTAGTAGGTGACTATGGAGTTGCAAGATACGATCAAGAACACAAGTATATTCATGAAAACATAATAGGTTCAGATTTGAAATCATGGCACTCGGGCCCTAGCGACAAGCATTAAGCATAGCAAAGTCATAGCAACATCAATCTTAGAACATAGTGGATACTAGGGATCAAACCCTAACAAAACTAACCCGATTACATGGTAAATCTCATCCAACCCATCACGGTCCAGCAAGCCTATGATGGAATTACTTATGCACAGCGGTGAGCATCATGAAACTGATGATGGAGGATGGTTGATGATGACGATGGTGACAGATTCCCCTCCCCGGAGCCCCGAACGGACTCTAGATCTGCCCTCCCGAGGAAGAACAGGGCTTGGCGGCGGCTCCATATTGTAAAACACAATGAATCCTTCTCTCTCATTTTTTTCTCCCCGAACGTGAATATATGGAGTTGGAGTTGAGGTCGGTGGAGGTCCAGGGGGCCCACAAGGTCAGAGGGCGCGCCCAGGGGGTATGGCGCGCCCCCCACCCTTGTGGCTAAGGTGTGGGCCCCCTTCGGTTGATTCTTTCCCAATATTTTTTATTAATTCCAAAACTTATCTCCGTGAAGTTTCGGGTCATTCTGAGAACCTTTTATTCTGCACAAAAATAACACAATGGCAATTCTGCTGAAAACAACGTCAGTCCGGGTTAGTTCCATTAAAATCATGCAAGTTAGAGTCCAAAAAGGGGCAAAAGAGTTTGGATAAGTAGATACGATGGAGACGTATCAACTCCCTCAAGCTTAACCCATTGCTTGTCCTCAAGCAATTCTGTTGACAAACTAAAAGTGATAAAGAAAAACTTTTACAAACTCTGTTTGATCTTGTTGTTGCAAATATGTAAAGCCAGCATTCAAGTTTTTAGCAAAGATTATGAACTAACCATATCGACAATAACCTTTAGGTCGCACGTCTACTCATATCGATGGCATAATCAACTAGCGAGCAATAATAATAAATCTCGGATGACAACACTTTCTCTAAACAATCATGATATGATATAACAAGATGGTATCTCGCTAGCCCTTTTTGAGACCACAAAACATAAATGCAGAGCACCTCTAAAGATCGAGGACTGACTAGACATTATAATTCATGGTAAAAAGAGATCCAGTCACAATCATACTCAATATAAATTAATAACAATGCATACAAATGACGGTGGTGCTCTCTAACTGGTGCTTTTTGTAATAAGACGATGACTCAACAATAAAGGTAAATAGATAGGCCCTTCACAGAGGGAAGCAGGGATTTACAGTGGTGCCAGAGCTCGAGTTTTTGAAACAGAGATAAATAATACGTAACAACCAAGAGATCTCGGTATCTTCCATGCTACATACATTATCTGCGGTTCCCAAACAGAATGGTAAAGTTTATACTCTCCCACCACCAACAAGCACACTCCACGGCTGGTCCGAAACAACGGGTACCGTCCAACTAACAACAGTCCTGGGGGAGTTTTGTTTGCAATTATTTTGATTTGATTTGAGCATGGGACTGGGCATCCCGGTTACCAGTCATTTTCTCGTGAATGATGAGCGGAGTCCGCTCATCGTGTGAATAACCCACCTAGCATGGAAGATATTGACAACCCTAGTTGGTACATGAGCGATTCGAGCATACAAAACATAATTTCATTTGAAGGTTTAGAGTTTGGCACATGCAAATTTACTTGGGACGTCATGTAAATAGCACATATAGGAAGGTAATGGTGGACTCATATGCAACAACTTTGGGGTTTATGGAAGTGTATTCAAAAGTAGTATTCCCGCTTAGTACAAGTGAAGGCTAGAAAGAGACTGGGAAGCGACCAATTAGAGAGCGACAACAGTCATAAACATGCATTGAGATTAACCGACATTGAGTGCAAGCATGAGTAGGATATAAATCACCATGAACATAAATATCATAGAGGCTATGTTGATTTTGTTTCAACTACATGCGTGAACATGTGCCAAGTCAAGCCACTCAAATCATTCAAAGGAGGATACCATCCTATCATACTACATCACAACCATTTTAATTTCCATGTTGGCATACAAGGTAAACCATTATAAACTCCTAACTAATTAAGCATGGCATAAGTAACTATAATCTCTAATTGTCATTGCAAACATGTTTCATTCATAATAAGCTGAATCAGGAACAATGAACTAATCATAGTTACAAAAACAAGATAGGTGGAGTTCATACCAGCTTTTCCTCATCTCAATCATTTCATCATATATCATCATTATTGCCTTTCAGTTGCACGACCAAACGGTGTGAATAATAATAATAATAATAATAATAATAATAATAATAATAATAATAATAATAATAATAATAATAATAATAATAATAATAATAATAATAAGAATAATAGTGCACGTGCATTGGACTAAGCTGGAATCTGCAAACATTTATTCAATGGAGAAGACAAGGTAATATGGGCTCTTTGTTAGATCAACAATAATGCATATGAGAGCCACTCAACATTTTCATCATGGTCTTCTCCTCTCGACCCCCAAAGAAAAGAAAAGAATTTCAAAGAAACACGCTTAAATGTTTTTGGAGTTTTTGTTTTTCTGAAGAAAGTAAAACAAGAACGGGAAAAACTATATACACGGAAAAGCTCCCCACAAGCAAAAGAAGAACGAGAAATCTTTTTGGGTTTTCTTCTAATACTACAACTAAGCATGCATAAAAAGTAAACTAACTACAACTAATTTTTTTGGTTTTTCTTAGGGTATTTCAAACACACAAGAAGAAAGCGAGAAAAAAATAAACTAACATGGATAATACTCACTCTGTGCATTTGAAAACCGAACCGAAAAACCATACCGAAAATAAACCGAACCGAACCGATTTTATGGTTTTTGGTTTCGGTATGGTATGAACTTTTCATACCGATTTGAACTTTGGTTTTTATGGTATATACCGAAAAACCGAACGGTTAACCGAATAAACCGAAGTAAAAAATAAATTTATATTTCTTGAAATGAACAACCATACAAGTTGTCATTTTTCTTGTACATGAGTCAAATTCACTACTAAGCACGTAAAATTTTATTTAACGTGCTCATTTTTCTCTTTTGAAAATGCCAAGTACGTCCATAACCATCAACAGATGAATCAATGCATGCATATATACTATTTGTGTAAAATAATATGTGTTTTGAGTCATAAATTTGCAAATTATTACTATGTCATTTTCAAATTCGCGTCAACTTTGGTTTTTATGGTATATACCGAAACCATACCAAAATAATTTGGTATATACCGAAACCGAACCGTATTTTAATTTCATACCGTATTTACCGAAGTATTAATATCGTACAAACCAAAAAGCCGTATAAACCGAACCATGCAAACCGAATAAACCGAACGCACAGGGTGAGATAATACAATGAAAAAGTATGAACACTGACAACTAGAATGAGTGTGTGAACATGAATGTAATGTCGATGAGAAATACGAACTCCCCCAAGCTTAGGCTTTTGGCCTAAGTTAGTCTATGCCCATGGCTGGCCTGGTGGATATCCAAAGTTGTAGTCGGGGTTGTACTGAGATGCATCGGCCACTGCCTGAAGTGCTGCAACATGGAGGCGAGCGGCCTCCGCTGTTCTCTCATACTCGTTTGCTTCCTCTCTAGTTATAAAATATCGCCCATTTGCCTGAAAGTTAAGGAAAGCAGGAGCAGGCAGAGTAACAAGGACGACGCGCCGTCTGTTCAAGATTAGTCTGTACTAGAGGAGCTATTTGTTCCTCTTAAGAAACTGGTAGCATACCATAACCTCATAATCTAGAAAAGCAGGTGGAAACTCAATATCATACCCTCTTATAGTTACCCCCAAATAATTAGCTAAACGAGCTGCATAAATCCCACCAAATAAATCTCCATCTTTAGCATTATGATGCAACCTTCTCGCAATAATAACCCCCAAGTTATATCGCTTATCGCCTAAAACCGCACATTTGAGGACACTAAGATCTAGAACACAAAGGTGGCATAGCTCGTGTTTACCATTAATGTTGGGGATATGACTATTGGTTATAGCCCGCCCAGGAGGGGCCGGGTTATACCGATGGTGGATCATCAAGACAAGGCCCGTGAAGATGTTGAAGATGGCGGTTCATGAAGAAGGCTTACTAAGGACCCCAAGCCAAAAGGCGGCTTAAGGCCCATAGGTATAAACCACCATATGCGTATTACTTGTATTGTAAGGCAAGTGTAGTTAGTCCCCGAGCCAGACACGTTGTGTATGAGCCGGTCGGGACTCCATGAGCCGCGGGGCGTCAACCTGTGTATATAAAGGGACGACTCGGCGGCGGTTTAAGGACAAGAAACAAGAGATCAAAACCTAGGTCAAGCGTATTCGCTCCCTGGTAATCGAAACCCAAGCAATACCACCTCAAACTGGATTAGGCCTTTACCTTCACAGCGAGGGGCTGAACTAGTATAAACTCCTGTGTCCTTTGTTCCATTTAACCCCTTTAAGCTAACCTAGTTGTGATGGCTCCACGACTAAGTTCTTCTGCTAGGACATCTGACGTGACAATTCCATGATAGTTGGTGCCCACCGTGGGGCCAACGCACAGTGGTTTCGAGTTCTTACAGGGCAGCTTCGAAGGGATCAAGGGATACGCTATGGGCCGGATGACCAAGAGTCATCGCGGCAAACTCTACATCGACGACGCAGGCTAGGGCCCCGAAGTCGGCTCAATCGAGTACGGGTACTGGGTCCCCTTCGGCAGAATCCACGTCTTCATCGGCAAGATCGGCGAACCAGGCCCTGAGCTGGAATCTGCACCAACATCATCGAGATGGCTCAGCGTGCACGACCCCCCCTCGGGTTCAACCTGCCGTAAAGCGTGGCTTCGTTGTATTTATCCATAGGGCAGAATTTGAAGGATCTGTGTCTGGCGCTGAGACGGCCGTGTACTCTGACGGTGAATCGTCCACAGGCGAGATTAACTCAATGTATCAGCTGCAAGACGGCCGGCTTGGGGGCTGTTCTGATGGCGATAGTATTCCAGACCACTATGAGCCGCCGAACCGGGTTGCAATTTTCATGGCCGGTACACAGCCAGGGCAAAATTCTATGACTACAGCGGCAATGATTTCCGAGTCAGCAACGACGACGACAGCCGGGACAGGAGGCCCTGTGTGCCCGCCAGCTCAGGTCTTGTCTGACTTGTTGGACACTATGACAACATTGTTAACAACAAAGGTTAACCCGGCAAATCAAGCTCAGCATAGCGCGGAAGTTGCAAAGCTGTGAGATGAGATAGCTCAAGCCAAGGAAGATCTGGCGGCTGAGAACGCTAGGATGACTACGGAGCGGGCTACTCTGGATTTTCAGGCAGAATGAATTCAGGCAGGGTCCTTCCGGCTCATGTTGGATCAGAACGCTTCAAACGAAGTCATGAGGAGGAGGCATCAGAGTCGTCTGCCTCCGGTTTACGAGGCGAGGAACCTTTTCAACACACCTGGCGCAGGGACCAGCAACCCGCCGGTGGTAAACGGGATGGTTGAGGCACTTGGGGGCGGAGCATCGGTTCAACCACGCACAACAGATCCGCCCCTTCTGAAGAATACCCCACCACAGTATGTGCCGACACCACTGGGTCATTATTCTAAACCTTTGGATAGTATGATCGCTGTGGCGACGCGGTTGGCGGCTCTCCTAGTTGAAGGCGAGTCTCCAGCTGTGATTGAAACACGGATGGCTAGAGAGCTTCTTCAGACAGCACTGGTACAGCAGGAGGCTTATTCTTACAGTCATGAGAGGATTTACTCAACCCCTCACACAAGCCGAAGTTATAGCAGACACATTGATTCACGAGCAGTTTCAAGCAGTGACAGGCGCCGTAACCAGCCTCGTGGACATGACCCGACGCGTGATGGTGCTCAGGATTTGGTGGATCAGGGCAGAGCACATCGGGAGGCTGAGCTGGCGGCTCAGCAAGCGGCTCATCAACATTCTCCGGTTTACCCGACCGCTTCGGTGGAGGCAGGCGTGATCTCTAGAACCTTGGGTGTGCCGTGTTTACTACCAGCTTTGCATCATGAGTGTTTACCCAAGGATTTCAAGGGTCCTCGTAAGGTGCCTAATTACACAGCTTACTTACCCCCTGAAGCGTGGGTGGAGATTTATGAGATGGCCATGGAACTGCTGGATGTTAGTGATGCTGCGTGTGCTAAATATTTCACTATGATGTTAGATGGGACGGCCCGTACTTGGTTAAAAGGGCTACCTGCCAAGTCCATTGGGTCATGGGCCGAGTTAAAAGTCCGGTTCATCAAGAATTTTAAAGATACGTGCAAGCAGCCTATGTCAATTGTGTAATTGGACGCCTGTGTCCAAGAAGAGGGCTGAAAGTGCAACTATCCCTAGGTGGTTTTGGTAATTCATAACAACATATAGCTCATTGAGCTAATGCTATTCCAAGATGATTATTTCAGGAAAGCTCAATGATTGGCATGGCATGGATGGTGAAAGTGGAACCCTCAAAATGCTAAGGACAAAGGATTGGCTCAAGCTCAAAAGCTCAAGACTCTTCATTTTACATTTTAGTGATCCAAGATCACATTGAGTCCATAGGAAAAGCCAATACTATCAAGGAGGGATGAGGTGTTGCTTAATGAGCCTTTTGCTTCATGTGCTTAATGATATGCTCCAAAACCCTCAGCTACTTTCTCATATCCACTCTTGACCTAAACCCAAAGCCAAACTCGGACCTACCTATTCTTCCTATCCGGCGCCACCGAGTTTCATTTGTCATAGCCACTGCCAAACCCTAAGCAAATCGGTTCTACAGATAGGGATCTCGGTCTCACCGAGATGGGATTGCAATTTCTCTGTTTCCTTTTCGTAACTTCGGTCTCACCGAAAGAGCGGATCGGTCCCACCGAGATTGCAATGTAAACTCTCTATTTCCTTTTTGTAACTTTTCGGTCTCACCGAAAGAGCAAATCGGTCCCACCGAGTTTACCTGACCAACTCTCTGGTTAGCTTATTACCAAATCGGTCTCACCGAGTTTGTGTAATCAGTCTCACCGAGATTACGTTATGCCCTAACCCTAACCATGTCGGTCCTACCGAGTTGCATGTCAGTCCCACCGAAAATCTCTAACGGTCACTAGGTTTACTATTTCGGTATGACCGAGTTTGTTGATTCGGTCCCACCGAGATCGGTAAATTGTGTGTAACGGTTGGATTTTGTGTGGAGGCTATATATACCCCTCCACCTCCTCTTCACTCATGGAGAGAGCCATCAGAACACATCTACACTTCCAACTCATATGTTCTGAGAGAGAACCACCTACTCATGTGTTGAGACCAAGATATTCCATTCCTACCATATGAATCTTGATCTCTAGCCTTCCCCAAGTTGCTTTCCACTCAAATCTTCTTTCCACCAAATCCAAATCCTGTGAGAGAGAGTTGAGTGTTGGGGAGACTATCATTTGAAGCACAAGAACAAGGAGTTCATCATCAACACACCATTTATTACTTCTTGGAGAGTGATGTCTCCTAGATTGGCTAGGTGTCACTTGGGAGCCTCCGACAAGATTGTGGAGTTGAACCAAGGAGTTTGTAAGGGCAAGGAGATCGCCTACTTCGTGAAGATCTACCGCTAGTGAGGCAAGTCCTTCGTGGGCAATGGCCATGGTGGGATAGACAAGGTTGCTTCTTCGTGGACCCTTCGTGGGTGGAGCCCTCTGTGGACTCGCGCAACCGTTACCCTTCGTGGGTTGAAGTCTCCATCAACGTGGATGTAGGATAGCACCACTTATCTGAACCACGGGAAAAACATCCGTGTCTCCAATTGCGTTTGAATTCTCCAAACCCTTCCCTTTACATTCTTGCAAGTTGCATGCTTTACTTTCCGCTGCCTATATAATCTTTGCATGCTTGCTTGAATTGTGTGATGATTGCTTGACTTGTCCTAAAGTAGCTAAAATCTGCCAAGAACTAAAATTGGGAAAAGGTTAAGTTTTTATTTGGTCAAGTAGTCTAATCACCCCGCCTCTGGACATACTTTCAATCCTACAAGTGGTATCAGAGCTTTGGTCTCCATTTGCTTTGATTTCCATAGCTTTTGGTGGTCATAGCCTTGGTTTCACAACCTAGGAGATTATGGCGTCTAGCGAGGGAAATTTATCACCGTAGAGGTCCTTACTTTGATGGCACTAATTTTGCTAGTTGGAAGCATAAAATGAAAATGCATATTCTCGGACATAACCCCGCCGTTTGGGCTATTGTGTGTGTTGGTTTGCAAGGTGACTTCTTCGATGGGAAAGAACCAAACCGTGAAGCTACCGCGGATGAGTTGAAGATGTTGCAATACAACGCTCAAGCTTGTGATATTCTATTCAACGGATTGTGCCCCGAAGAATTCAACAAAATTAGCCGTCTTGAGAATGCAAAGGAAATTTGGGATACTTTGATTGATATGCACGAAGGTACCGACTCCGTCAAGGAATCCAAATTGGATGTGCTTCAAAGTCAACTTGACAAGTTCAAAATGAAGGATGGTGAAGGTGTCGCTGAAATGTACTCTAGGCTTGCTCTCATCACAAACGAGATTGCCGGCTTAGGGAGTGAAGAGATGACCGATAGATTCATCATCAAGAAGATCCTAAGAGCCTTGGATGGAAAATATGATACCGTGTGCACATTGATCCAAATGATGCCCAATTACAAAGATCTCAAGCCAACGGAGGTCATTGGAAGAATTGTTGCTCATGAGATGTCACTCAAGGATAAAGAGGAACTTCACAACAAATCAAGTGGTGCTTACAAAGCCTCATGTGAAGCCTCCACATCATCAAGTGAGAAACAAACCTTCAATGAAGAATTGAGCTTAATGGTGAAGAACTTCAACAAGTTCTACAAGAGTAGAAGCAAAGATAGAAGCTCCAAGTCAAGGTCCTACAATGACAAAAGATCTTCTAGTCGAGAGCGAAACTGCTACAATTGTGGATGACCCGGACACTACTCCAATGAGTGTACGGCTCCCTACAAAAGAAGAGAAGATTCTCCAAAAAGAAGAAGCAAAAGAGAAGAATCACCATCAAGAGAGAGAAGGAGTAGAGATGATCGTTATGAATGAAGACACTCACGGAGAAGCAAGGATTCGGAAAGAAAGGAAAAATCATCAACGAGCTACACAAAACGAATACATCAAGCTCATGTTGGTGAATGGGTATCCGACTCCGACTCCGACAATCACTCCGAGAGAAGTTATCACTCCGATTCCGAATATACTCAAGATGAAGGTGTTGCCGGTCTAGCACTTGTGTCAACCAACTCCTACGACATATTTGACTCACCAAATGAAGGAATTGGAAGATGCTTCATGGCCAAAGGTCGTAAGGTAACACACCCCGAGTATGTCGATTTCAATAGTGATGAAGATGACTTGTTAGGTGATGATGATTTACTTGTTGACAACTCTAGTGATGAATACTATGATGAAACGTCAATAAATCATGCTAATCAAGATAAAACGAATGATAATGATAAGGAGAAAATTGAGGCTCTAACTAAAGAACTAAACACTCTTAAGTTATCTCATGAAACTATCTTCGAAGATCATCGAGAACTTTTAAGAGCTCATGAGCAGTTATGCTTTGAAAAGCTCAATCTTGAGCAATAGCATGAGTTTTTAAAGGCAATCAATGATGATCTCCGCAAGAAAAGTTCTTCTTACATTGCCAAGTGTTTACTCTTATCCACTTATATGCCTCAAGTCAAGTCTAGTAACAAGAACAAGAAAGATTCTTCCTCTAGTAGTAACAATGATCATGTTAAATCCAATATTGTTGCTTCTAGTAGTTCTCTTGATTCCACTAATGATTCTCTTAGCCAAGTTACACTTGAGCAAGAAAATAGCTTATTGTAGGGAATTATAGAGAAAGGAGTGTACAAAAGTCTTGCCGGGAGTAAGCAATTCGAGGAAATTGTACGCAAGCAAGGAAGGCACCGGAAGAATCAAGGTGTTGGTTTTGAACGGAAGTTCAATGCTAATGGAGTTGAGTGGGAAGAAGATCAATACCCCAAGACGAAGTTTGTTCCTCAACAAGAGAAGTATGATCCTACTTCTTTCAAGGGGACACAAGCTCAAGATGATCTTCCACCACAAGACTACAAGCAAAAAGGCAAGGACAAGCTTCAACAGGAAATTGATGCATTTGAAGAAGCTCCTAAGACCTTAGTCAAGTGGATTCCCAAGACTACTTCAAGTTCCACTTCATCAAGTATGACTACAACTCCAAGGATTCCCATCAAGATGGTGTGGATCCAAAAGAAGAAGAACTAGAGAGTTCTTGAGGGTGACTCCGCCAACATACTTCACTCTTATCATTTTGGCAATAACAAGTGCAATCAACTTCCACATCTTGCACTAGTTCAAGGAGTCACAAACCCTCTTGTTGGTAAGTCAAGGGACAAGGTAACCTAAAAGTTTTCATGTACATCATCTTGTGTGTGCATCAATCTATGTCTATGGATATCCTTGTTTGTTCCTTGTGGGACTAACCCATGTAGGTATTGAAAGTGCAATTCACTCCAATGGATAGCTTCAATTGTTCTACATCAACATTGAGCATCCACATCTTCAACATCTACATGAAGTCATCATCGACGAAATCCAAGGTTAGTTCATCCCTCTTAGGGGGGATATCACATCTAGGGGGAGCTTTACTCTAAGACTTGGGCTAAAGCAACTCTAATCATGTGAACACAACAATGCTTTATGTAAAAGTGGTAACCCCACTTGTGCTTAAACGATGAGTATGACCTATGATCAAATGTTCTCATTTGACTCCTAAGTCAATATACTCATATATAGATGACCTAGTCATCGCCAATTGCTTGATAGATGCTAGAATTGGTTGTGCATGCTTTGTCACATATTTCAATTGCCATTTTATTGTGTGAGCATGTTGGTTGCATATTTTACTCATTTGAGGACATCCACTTGTTGTTTGATTGATTGGTCTTCTTTTCTCTTGCCAAGTGGATGGACAAGAATGCCTAAGAACCTTCTCTAGCTATCTATGCTTTTCTCGTCACAAACTCTATTCATGCTACATCACAAAATTTGATCAAGTCAGATTCGAACCACTCTGTGTGAGGAGCACTTGGAGTCCCCGATTCGTCATAGGCTTAAACTTCCAAAACTTCTTTGTAATTCTTGGTCTAACCGATACCTCCCTTTCGGTCCTACCGAGATCATTGAGTCGATCTATGTGTTCGATCTCGGTGCAACCGATTTGAACCATTCGGTCACACCGAGTTGCAATAACTGTATACAGTTTTGCATCTCGGTGCCACCGAGTTGTTCCACTCGGTCACACCGACAGGGTCGGGCTATTTATAGCCACGGGAAATTTTTTGGAAATTTCTCCGAACCCCTTCGCCCGCGCGATAGCTCGCTCTGCCTACGTGGTCTCCGGATTGTCTCGTCGCCGCCAGCCGCCTCCAGTCGCTGGTCTCCATCGCCGTCAACGGAATTCAACCCCGCCGTTGCCGCCGTAGCGAGTCTCCGCCGAACTAGGGTATGTACTCGATCTTTGTGCTATTCCCCAATCTGATTCCTAGCACATTGTGATCATATTGATTCTAGCCACGTTTGAAACACTCCAATCCAGTCAATGCAATTCGTAGAATAGGTTTGATTTGAAATTTTAGGGTTAGGTTTCCACCGAAACCATCTCGGACCCACCGAGTTGAAAAACTCGGTCCCACCGATTTGGCTTATGCCATTGCACAAGTGAGACTCGGTCTGACCGGGAATTACTAATCGGTGTGACCGATTTTGGAACTTTGTGAAACCCTAGCAGTCTTGGTGCCACCGAACTGTGACTCGGTCTGACCAAGTTCACTAGTTTAGGTTCCAAAACTGCTTCGGTATCACCGAGTTTAAAAATCGGTAGATCCGAAATGATCTCTGTGGGAAACTAAAACTAAGATTTTGAATCATTCTTTTGCAAAAATCTCTGCATTTTGTGATGCTCATCTACTCTACCTCATCTATAAACTATTCACAGGGTCAGCAGTCAGCTTGTTCATCATGTCAGATCAGAGTGATAGCCAGTATGTGTCAGAACAGTAAGTGCACATGAGTGAGGGCACTAGTCCCTCCAGTTCTTCAGATGAAGGCAGCAGGAGCACCCCTAGTAATTTGCCAAAAGCTGCCACCAGACAAAGGAAGAAGAGAACCTCAGAATCAGAGGATGAGGACTATGTGGCAGAAGAGGAAGCCACTTCCAAGAGAGTCATGCTCAAGAAGGAATATGTCCTAGCACAGAGCACAAAGCCAGGGATGAAAATCAAAAGGTTAGCAGGTAGGCAGCCTATGCCAAAGGCCAGAGCCTCAACTCACATTCCTGAAAAGCCTAGGAAGGCTGCACTTGAAGGAACTATGAAGTTCACCATGGAATCTGAAGAAGAAATTGTCCAGGACAAGAAAAAGAAAAGAGCCAGAACTACCACTGCCAGAGTTGTTGGCAAGCCTTCTATGAGGAGAGATTCTTTTGATGAAGAAGAAGAAGAAGAAGAGGTTGCTGCACCAGCACCTAAGATGCCAAAGCTGATGGGTGATGCTATAAGATCAGGGGCTACTGCATCCAAGCCCAAGGAAGCACCCAAAGCTGCATCAAAGGCCAAGACAACTCCAAAGAGGAACACAAGGAGCATACCAGCTGCTGAGAAGAACAAGGCCCCAGTGCCTGACATTGGAGAAGAAGAAGAAGGACAAGTTCTCAGGAAGTTAAAGCCCAAGATCCCAGACCAAAATGATGCTCATCCTGTGGCTGAGGACATGAAGATCAGAAGAGACTCAGGGCTGAGAAAGTGGAGAGCAGAAGATCCATATGCTACCAGAAGAAGAACTGCTGTTGACTACAGGTTCCACACAAAGGAACAGCAGGACTTCTATGAGACAGTTTTGCTTGATAAGAAGCCCATTGTTTGTGACATGAGATGGGTTGATTGGGAGTACATCAAGGACAATGAAGAGCACTATCCTGGAGTGAAAGACAGCTTCAAGGCTTGTGGAGTAGCTTACTTTGTTGGGCAGAAGCTCACAAAGTGGAATGAAGAGCTGATCATGCAGTTCTACTCCACAACACATTTCTATCCAGATGGAAGGATTGTGTGGATGTCAGAAGGAACAAGGTATCAATCAATAGTTGCTGAGTGGGCACAGCTCATCAATGCCCCAGAGGAGCATGAGGATGACTTGGACATATATTCCAAGAAGAAGATGTACCACAACTCTATGTCCAACATGTACAAGGAGATCCCAAACAAGGCACTTGATACTTTCAAGTTTGGGTCAGTACATTATCTTCGGTCAGGGTTGCCAACTATCAATTTGATTCTGAGGCACACTCTGTTGCCCAAGTCAGGTGATCACAAGATGATCAGAGGCCATGCAATCAACTTGCTTCATATCTTTTATGTGCCACAAAAATTCAAAGTCATGAGCCTCATGGTAGAAACAATCAAGAGAACTGCAGCAGATAAGAAGAGGAGCTGTGGATATGCCCCTCAGATCCAAGAGCTGATTAACTCCAAGATGGGCACAGGCATATACTTATTGGACAAGGAACACCTGCCCATCCATCCAGATTTTGAAGATAATCATGTTGTCATGAACGAGGATGAACCATCATCAGCTCATGCTCAAGCACAGAAGGAGAAGGAAAGGAAGGAGAAAGCTGCCAAGATGCCAACTCAAGAGGAGGCATGTGAGTATTTCTTGAAAACCAAGCAAGAGCAGCTTAGTTACTTGATTGCATCCACACTGAGGATTGAAGAAGGACTGGCCACCCTCACTCAGAATCAGGAGACCTTAGAGAAAATTGTAGAACAAAAGTTCTATGACTTGGATGTCAAAGTAACAGAGATTCAGTCTGCCGTGGAGCAACTTCAAGATGACATGCATGAGAGGAAAGGGAAGACTACAACTGATGCATTTGCCAGAGTGCCACGAGCTCAGAGGTCAACTACAGTGCCAGTTCCTGACACCAGAGCTACCACCTCAGCTCCAGCCACATCACCAGCCCAATCAACTCCAACATCCACTTCAGCTCCAGCTCCAACCACTTCTACAGAAGCCTTCGTCCTTGGAGTGATCCAGACTCCACCACCACCAGAAGATCAAGCCTGAGAGTCGATCTAGCATTATGCATTTTCTAGGAACTTTTTGGTAACTTGTTGCCAAAGGGGGAGAAAAATGTATAGATCATAGGCTCCGAGAGAGAGTGTTGCTTTTATTCTCTCTTGATTTATTTGGTGGTTTTTCAAACTTTGTTTGCTTTTGGTTGAGATACTACGATATGCTTGTGAGACATTGATGATCATGTGTTTGATCATAAGCTACACTTATGCATGCTTGATATTATCCTATCTATCTTATGTGATCATTCACTTTTCTTGGTGATGAGTGCATGTATTTAATTCTTATCATTTTGGGCGCTCCACCAAGATGTATGTGACATGGAAGAGTAACCCATGATGTTAACTCGTTGTGCATTTGCAGTCCAAAGCAAATTTTAAATATGCACAAATTTAGGGGGAGCTCTTACTTATCACATACTTCTCAAAGCGACGATATATTTCATTCTTATTATCATTTGTTGAAGCTTTGATCTATATGTTGTCATCAATTACCAAAAAGGGGGAGATTGATGGTTTTGGTTTTGGTTATTCATAACAACATATAGCTCATTGAGCTAATGCTATTCCAAGATGATTATTTCAGGAAAGCTCAATGATTGGCATGGCATGGATGGTGAAAGTGGAACCCTCAAAATGCTAAGGACAAAGGATTGGCTCAAGCTCAAAAGCTCAAGGCTCTTCATTTTACATTTTAGTGATCCAAGATCACATTGAGTCCATAGGAAAAGCCAATACTATCAAGGAGGGATGAGGTGTTGCTTAATGAGCTTTTGCTTTATGTGCTTAATGATATGCTCCAAAACCCTCAACTACTTTCTCATATCCACTCTTGACCTAAACCCAAAGCCAAACTCGGACCTACCGATTCTTCCTATCCGGTGCCACCGAGTTTCATTTGTCATAGCCACTGCCAAACCCTAAGCAAATCGGTTTTACCGATAGGGATCTCGGTCTCACCGAGATGGGATTGCAATTTCTCTGTTTCCTTTTCGTAACTTTTCGGTCTCACTGAAAGAGCGGATCGGTCCCACCGAGATTGCAATGTAAACTCTCTGTTTCCTTTTTGTAACTTTTCGGTCTCACCGAAAGAGCAAATCGGTCCCACCAAGTTTACGTGACCAACTCTCTGGTTAGCTTATTACATAATCGGTCTCACCCATTAACGGCCCGTGGTGAAACTGGCCCGTGATGAACAGTGTATCACTTTATACCCATTAACGGCCCGTCATTCCGTTGGGCCGTTTCCAGCCCATGTTATCTTTCGGCCTTCTCAGAGCCCATTTATTCTTGGGCTCATTTCCAGCATTCGTTTACTTACGGCCCGTTACTGTCATTTTCTGCTTGTGGGCCAAATTCAGCCCGTGGTTACAGTCGGCCCGTTTGTGGTCTGTTAATTCGTTGGGCCATTTTCATAGCGTCATCAAATACGGCCTATTAACGATGGCCCGTTATGGTCGTCCCATGAACGGATGATTCCAAATCTAGCCCGTTTACGGCCATAATGAGGCCTGTTATTGTCCCACGTTTGGCCAATCGATCATACGGCCCGTATAAGGCCCATTGATGATATGGCCCGTAGAAGGCCCATTGTTTCTACGGCCCGTAGAAGGCCTACTGTCTCTACGGCCCGTAGAAGGCCCACTGTTTCTATGGCCCGTAGGAGGCCCAGTGTCACTATAGTAAATATTAGCCCATGGTTATTGTGGCCTAGTTTTAAAAAATAGGTTATTGCAGCCACTAGCAAACCACGGAAAAAGAACTGCACTGACTACAAGCAAACAAATAAACAAAACAATGAAATAAATAAGCAAGCAACTTATGCTAGGCTATCGCGGCTATTACACATATTACATCCACTGGGCATCAAAGTTCGCCACCAGTGCAAATATAGGGAACACACCAGCATATAAACGCCGCAGCAAAACAAGTCCAGAACTGAAACCACTTCAGAAGAGCTCAAGAAACAATATCCTGGGTACCCATAATGTTGGCAAGATGCTTAGAAAGCTTATTAACTTTCTCTTGTTTGGCGCTTAAATCCTCCAGCGCTTGCTGTTGCACAAGAAAGTATGCATCTGAATTCTGCAGGGACTTCCTCAGTCCTTCGGCTTCTTGCCGCCGCACAGCTGACTGATGCCTTTAAGCTTGTAGCTGAGGCTGAAGAAGCCGAAGTGATTCAGGTAGCGAGTTGGAAGAGCTTGTGCCAGTGGTACTGGCCAGTAACTCGAACACTACATCAACGCAGGACTCTGGGGTTTTCTCACTGTCTACAAGATCGTTTTTATCACCTTTCTTGGAGACTAATAGGGTTGTCTCACTACCTTGAACCTTATCTGCATAACTTTCTCTACCATTGCATAGTGGGGTGCTCTTCTCCAATATTCTGTTTGCATACTGCAAGAGAAACAAGCAGACACATCACAGGTTTAGCTTGTAGTATACGAAACTCATTTTGGTAAACCGGTTCAGTAGTAAGGTGGACAGGATAACAACATGAAAAAAACATATATCTATGTATTATGGTCACTGTATTGTCCATATCATTCTAGTTTATGTTCCCTAATCAAGATAGAGACATAGTTCAACTCATATATTTTTAAGACACAACAACATAGACAGAATATAAGTGTGAGAAACTACACAACATTGGCAGCACTTGTAATGTGCATCACATGAGAACATAACTGTTTATGCAACTTAAACTGAAATCAACATAGAGCAAGAAGTTAGAACAGCAATCCAGTTAAAGAACTAGGTTTAAAACATACCTGTTGCGCCATTGGAGTTTCAATTGGATCCTTCAAGTTCGAAAGTAGTTGGTATGAGTAAATACAGTGATGCAACAGCAAAGGAGTATGGACCATAGCTACGGAATCTGACCTAAGAACAGTTGCTCTTCTGCTTTAAACGTGGAGTTTGGGTTAGCTGTGGTGGTCTTCGTGCTTTGGGCACCGCAGTAGCTTTACAAACTGCTCGTGTGGGGGTACTTTGTGGTGGACATGGTGCTTTGTCAACTATAAGTGGGTTACTATCCGCTGGGGTTGCAGTTAGATGGGTTTTAGCTGGTTCTCTGCCCAACGGTATAAGTGTGCAATCTGGAAGAGTCTCGATTATGTGTGGTGGGGCTAGTTTGTGGGCCAGTACGACCATGGTTCTATCTGCATCAACGGGTAGCACTGTCTTTTGTGAAGAATGGGTTTTTGCTCCCTTAGATACTGCCATCACCCCCTCCAATTCAAATGGCCGATAAACAAGAAAAGAAGAACGTACAGACATTGTATGATAGACAGATGTGGTAATCACATGTATATTGTCTAACCAAACAGGACATCATGACACAATTTCACATATATGATGCCTAACTAAACAGGATAGCATGACACAGTTTCAGATATATGATGGATAACTTAACAGGATATAATGGCATAATTCAACATATGATGAGTACCTAAACAGGATGACATGACAAAACTATATGATGTCTTTCTAAAATAGGTTGGTATGAAATAATTCACATACATGTTGCCTAAGTATACAGGATGACATGATATAATTGACATAATTGATTCATATACTAAGCAACTAGCACTCGCATGTATGATCTCTAAACTAAGCAGATAGAATTCAATAGTGTGCATATGATGTCTAAACTAAGCAATGCAAGGCACCATATGCATCATATGAGAAATATAAATATTGCAACTTAGAGCATACACCCCAGGTGGGATATAGGACTGGTCATCTGTCTTTGAATCCTCCTCTGAGGAGCTCCCTGTAACCATCGAGATATATGCTTCAACAGGTACCATTGCCTGCTCTGAAGACCTTGTTTTCACTCCAGATTTTTCCATAACCGGCTCAAATGGCTGATACACATGAAGAGTAGTTCAATATACACAGATTGTCGACAATGGAATACGTAATGAAAAAAAAGATGGCATGAGATAATTCACATATATGATGCCTGGCCCCATGGCGGTGCATAATTCACATATATGATAACTGGCTGAAAAACATGGCATTGCATAATTCACATATCTGATATAGAAAGCAAATAGGAGGCATTCACACAAAGCATGTCTAATCTAAGCAGATGGCATGGCAATGCAAGATATGCAAGATATGAGCAATATAACCCAGCCAAGTTAGAGCATGCACCTCGGGGGGGGGGGGGAGGGGAATACGACTGGTCATCTCTCTCTGAATCCTCCTCTGAGGAGCTATCTATAACCAACAAGAAATCTGCATCGACAGGTAGCACTGACTGCTCAGAAGACCTTGTTTTCACTCCAGATTTTCCAATGAATGACTCAAATGGCTGATGCACATGAAGAGTAGATGAATGTATAAACATTGTTGACAAATGGAATACATTATGGAAAAAAAATGGCACGATACAATTCACATATACGATGACTGGCTAAACAGGATGGCATTGCATGATTCACGTATATGATGCCTGGCTAAAGAAGATGGCATTGCATAATTCCCATATACTCCCTCCGTTCCTAAATAATTGTCTTTTTAGAGATTTCAAATGGACTACCACATACGGATGTATAAAGACATATTTTAGAGTGTAGATTCACTCATTTTGTTCCATATTTAGTCACTTGTTGAAATCTCTAAAAAGATAAATATTTAGGAATGGTGGGAGTATGATATAGAAACCAAACAGGTGGCATTCACACAAAGCAAATCCAAACTAAGCTGATGACATATAAGATGTATAATGTAAGCAATGCAAGGCGCCATATGCATGATATGGCCAACATGAGCATGCCAAGTTAGAGCAAACACCTCAGGTGGTAAACAGGCGTGGTCGGCTCCTTCTGAATCTCCATCTGAACAGTTATCTTCCTTTGGAATACAATCTGGAAATGCAGGAGGGGGGGGGGCACTTCGCCCACCATGGAGCGGCGTCTTCATGACATTATATTCGCACGCAATGGTCTTCTCTTTTTCTCTACATGTTCAGTACGATTGTGTACAATATCTGACATGCATAATAAAAAATAGTTAGATTTTGTAAGGCCTAAGGCGTGCATGCAAAAATAAGACTGATGGTAGCAAATGAGTGGATGGATCCAAAACTAATGATACCAGGTAGATTATAGCTTCAGTTTAAAAAGATAGACAATGGACCATCTATTGTTGGTTGCCCACCCAACATGAACCACATAGAAGACCCCAGATGAACCAGATAGTAGACAGATACTATTCGTTGCTGGCTCGATATGAGACCCATGGGCAATTCAAAACTCAAGATTGAATGATAAAATAGCAGGTAATAATAACCGATGTATAACATAAGCAAACACGAAAGACTGTGACCTCTCTTCCGGAACTGTGTAGTCCTCAGGTTCATCTGCTCAGTCGGTGATGGTAATGGTTGGCATGGCTGCTGGCAACAGGGAAGATGATCTGAGGCGGCGAAAGGAAGTCTGCAGGGGGGATCTCTGCTGCAGTGAACACTTTTGTCGATGGTGCACCTCAGGTGGGGTGGATGACGGCACGGCAGGAGCAGGACATAACACACAGAGTTTTCTTTGACGCCTATCTGAAAATGAAGTAAATCTGTAAGGGCTCCTTAGAATTGGAGGATTCTATAAATGCAGGGACAGGAAAAACACAGGAATAGGATAGGAATGCACGTGCAAAACAGAGCATTCGGAAACATAGGATTTCATTCAACCTGTGTGTTTGGCTCACATGAATTGGAAGAACAGAGGAATGGAGAAACAAAGTGATGCGACGAGTGTACAACCTCTTTGGCATAACCGTGAGCGAGTGCTAAAGCAGCAACTCCTGTAGTTGCTGGAGGTCGTGTAGCAGCAGCAGCAGCGCAAGCGAGAGCAAGAGCAGAGCAGCAGCACGAACGAAAGCAGGAGCAGCGCAGCAACGCGATCGACAGCAAGAACAGAGCCGCAACACGAGCGAGAGCCGGAGCAGCTGCAGCTAGTGCCGTTGTGGAAGTCGCCGCCGAGGAAGCAACGAAATGGGGGAGAGACTTCATGGATGATGTGGCCGGCGACGGCGCCGTCGATGGAGACACGCCATGTCTGCTCAGTATCGAGCACCGGCAGCCCCGTGAGATCGAATAAAAGATAAAATGCAGCGGTGAGTGCAGAACCTCCTTGGTTGCGCCGAGTTGGCCTCGGCTTCATCGGAGGAATTGGTGAGGGTGCTGCGGTACCGATGGGGCAGGTCAAGACGACGCTGTGGGGATTGAGGTGGTGCGATAGACGAGGTGAACGTCCGGCAGCTCCTTGGAGGTGGAGGACGGGGCGGCTGATCCGGCGGGACGATGAGATCAATAACGGATCCTTGTCCGGTGCGGTGGATGAGGGACGGCGAGCTGTTGCGGTGGACGACGTAGTCGGGGAAGAGTCTCCGGCTGGGCGGCGGTCGGGAGGCCGACGGAGGAGCATGGGGTTTCGTGGGTTTTGGCGGCCTCGATGTACGAATGGGGGGGCGAAGGGGGAGGGGGAGCCAAGCTTAGGGACGCGCTTGTCCAAAATGTAGGGTAAGTTACCAGCGTACCCCCACCGGTTTTGACACCGCGACGTGGAGCTTCATTTCCGGCTGAGGGGTAGAAGGGGGATTTCGCGTGTCTGGGCTGCGGGAGCGATTTCGGGTGAGGAGGGAGTTCTCGCGCGCGTCCAAATTTTGGGATAACAAGGCGCGGCGCGGGTTGAAGAAGCGGGAGTTTCAAAGTAGGTGAGACAAAAGATACTCGAGCTTGAAAATTTCGGGATAACAAGGTGCGGATTCCTTGTTCGGCAGAATAAACTTAACGTGTAAAAAAAAATTCATACAAGACACAAGAGAGTCATGTCCCCTTTTACTATATTGCTATAGATGCCATTGAAAGAACTACAAGAAAAATGTAAAAAAAATCGGGAGAACAAGATTACCCTGCACAGTACCAAATCGATTCGCACTTCCCTCAACAAGAACAAAAAACAAAGCAATTCCCACCAAAGAAAGAGTAATGTCCCTTTTTATATGATTACAGATTCCATGATCTCGAATTTCAATTTTTGAATCCACGTTATGTTGAATTCGAATATATCGTTAGGTGACCTTGCGGTTTCTAATTGATGTAGTCGTACATTTTTCTTCCATCATATATGAACATTTTACTCCACCATGTGAACTTATATATTGTCGTCTACCATATGGACTAAATTTGAATCAATTTTCCTTATTTGAATACGATGGTTGTCAAGTTACACAATAATTTAAATATTATCTTGATAACAAAAAACATACATATAACAGTAATCATATTTCACTATGAACTACATGTACCATACGCTCTCCAATTCAAATATTTATATCCATTTTATGTTGAATTCAAATCATAGTACATTATTGGTCTAGGTAGCGAGATGTTTGGGATAATCTAAACCCTGTTTTCATACGTATAATTTTTGGCTGAATTGGGACAAGTTTTCGTATAAGCCTCTTGCAAAACCAAAGATTCTCTCAACAAGCCTCGTGGTTCCGAGAGGGAACGTGTCACCTTTGTGTGTGAAACAATATACTCTGCCTCCCCCTGATTTTATTTACAGAGGCAAGATAGAACTATGTGAGTGCCCTGTTAAATTTTGGAATTATTTTGGGTTCATTTGGCCTTTTTATACATTAATTGAGTTTCTGGACTTTTAATGTGCATAATCTAAATATGAATTGCATGCACATGCTCCGGGGCACCAAAGTGGGTTAAAAAATCACATGTGTGTCATTGGTTGAATTTCTAGGTCCCATGGAAGAAATGAGAATGAAATTCAAACATCAGGCGTCATGACTTGGCCAAGAACATCGAGAAACTTTGATTTTAAATTCATGTAAATCCAAAACTTGCCTGGAAATCATGAAACTTGGCATGGTGTCATGTCATGGCACTAACATGTTGTGGTAAAAAATTGGGCCGATTTGGAAGCTCGTGGTTCTAAGAGGGAACGTGCCATCTTTGAGTGTGAAACGATATACGCTGCCCCCCCTTTGAGTTTCTTAACAAAGGCAACATAGAACTACATTTGTGCCCTGTTAAATTTTGAAATTATTCCGGGTTTGTCTGTCGTTTTTTATACATTAATGAAGTTTCTGGTCATTTAATGTGCATAAGTCAAATTTGAACTACAAGAACATGCTCTCGTGCACCAAAGTTGGTTGAAGAATCACATTTGGGTCCTCGGGTGAATTTCTAGGTCCCATGCAAGAAATGAGAATCAAATTCAAACATCTGGGCATCATGGCTCGGCCGAGAACATTGAGAAACTTGGTTTTAAAATTCGTGTAAATCCAAAACACGTCTGAAAATCATGAAACTTGGCATGGATGTCATGTCATGGTACTACCATGTTGTGGTAAAAAAATTGGCCGAATAGGAACATATTTGGGTATAAGCTTCTTGAAAACCCAAGATTCTCTCAAGAAGGCTCGTGGTTCTGAGAGGGAACGTGCCACCTTTGAGTGCGAAATGATATACATTGTCCCCCTTGAGTTTATTTACAAAGGCAACATAGAACTACATGAGTGACCTGTTAAATTTCTTAATTATTCCGGCTTCTTTTGGCCTTATTTACACATTAATTGAGTTTTTGGTCATTTAATGTGCATAATTCAAATTTGAACTACAAGCACATGCTCCCGTGCACCAAAGTTGGTTGAAAAATCACATTTGTGTCCTCGGGTGAATTTCTAGGTCCCATGCAAAAAATGAGAATCAAATTCAAACATCTGGGCATCATGGCTCGGTCGAGAACATTGAGAAACTTGGTATTAAAATCATGAAACTTGGCATGGTGTCATGTGATGTAGTACCATGCCGTGGTAAAAAAAACTGGCCGAATGGGAACAAATTTTGGTATAAGCTTCTTGCAAATCGGAGCTTCTCTCTAGAAGGCTCGTGGTTCTGGGAGGGAACGTGTCACCTTTGTGTGCATAATTCAAATTTGAAATACAAGCACATGTTCCAGTGCACCAAAGTTGGTTGAAAAATCACATGTGTGTCCTTGGGTAAATTTCTAGGTTACATGCAAGAAATGGGAATGGAATTCAAAATTCTGGGCGTTGTGGCTGGGTGGGAAACATTGAGAAACTTAGTTTTTTAATTCCTGTAAATCCAAAACACGCATGAAAATAGTGAAACTTGGCTTGGTGCCATGACATGGCACCAACATGCTGTGGTAAATTTGTAGTCTGATTTGCGAAGGTGCACACATTAACAATCAACAAAGTCATTTTGGAACAAGTGTTATCACGTTACAATCGGAAACACAAGTATTGTTGAAACCGTGGGCGTTCTACTTACTAGTACCATTTATGTTCCGCCACGCGTCCCCATTTTTTATTAGCTAGGAGGCACCGTGAAGGGTAGTTATTTGAGTAGTACGAGAGGCGTGCGATCAGACCCCTGCGCGTGCTTATCGGGAGGAGAGCCCTTTGACCTCCATCTGCCGTCCACTTCTCTCCCAAGGTCTCCATTAATGGAGCCCGAGCCTCTGTTTGATGGCGTGGCTATGTCTCACTCGACTGAGATTTAAGAGAGAAAAAAGAAAATCTGAAAGCACGGATCTTGATGTAGGATCCGACGGACCTATATAGCATCTACTGCGACTTATAGCAAGACTGATGAATATATAAGGACGATTAATTTTTTTATCAAAGAAGGGCTTGTCCCTTCCGATTTTCATTACTGAAAACCACCACAATTCAGAAGAAGTTCAGCACAACTCCAGCCTAACACGAAGGACTAAAATCTACCAGATTGAAATCGCAACATCCCAAGAGGCCAACAAAGGCCAAACATCCGCGCTAGAACCCAACATTACAACCGATGACACAATCCACATCCTAAACCGATTATTACATCAAAAGAAACCAGGAAACTGAAGGAAGCCTAGTAGTAACTAGAAGAACAGCAACGCCAGGGTCGCCACAACAAGAGTTTTCTTCATCCCAGCCTCGCAACATTGATCTTCCACAGAAAGATAAGGACGCTTAATTTCCTTACATAATTAGAAACATAATTAAAAAAGCCACATGCGGCTACGCCCAAAATACACAAGGGCAAAAGAAGAAGGAAGACAAGGATCTGGCTCGCTGATCTCTACTTTCTTGATGCGTTGCTACATGCCACGGGAACTAGTCTCCGCGGCGAGCGACGATAAGCTCTTTCGTGTCCTCAAGACGCTGCTTGAGAACATCCACGGATTCCTCCACCAGCCTTTGGCGCTCGTTGCGGAGCATGTCATTCTCGTCCATAAGTTTCTTGACGATGACGCCGGTCCTCTTCAACAAGGCACTGGTCTCCTCCTGCTGGTCCGCACTTCGGACGATCTTCTCCCTCAGCAGGTCGCGCTCGGCCCGGAGCCTCTCATTGCCCTCCCTTAGTGCGCCGATAGCCTGTTCAAATGAGGCTTTCATGTCGTCCTGCAACCTCGCAAAACGGGAGATCTGATCCTTCTGGCCATGGACGATCGCATGCATGCGCCTGTAACAGTCGTCGGCTGCACGTGAGAATTTTTCCCAGGCCACCGCGGCGCGGCGGGACATCTCTGCTGCTTCCGCGGCGCGACCGGACCAGTCTGCTGCATCGACGGCGCGGCGGGACCTCCGTGCTGCTTTAGCGGCGCGGCGGGAGCTCTGTGCTGCTACTTCCGCGTGGCGGGACAGGTCGGCTGCTCTCGCAGCGAGGCGGGACATCTCTCGTGCTTCCGCTTCCATGCTCGCCTCTCCCTGGTGGCAATGTCTCGACCCAGAACTCACGCTGGCCATGGCTGACGCAAGGAAAGGATGCTGAATGGCTTGTTTTTTTTGTGGATGAGGAGTTGAGGAGGAATGCGCAGTCATCTTGGCATACTAGTATTTATAACCGAGTACTAATACGCTCCTAAGTGGGAAACCGTTTAGGTTGTGATCGGTGTGAACAGGTTTGCAATTCAATATAGCATGGAGTAATTTGGAATGTGACGAGATGCAAGCTCAAAATTTATTGACGGTTCAAGTTTCGAAGTGCGACACTATTCCCGGATGGAGTACTTCTTTTTCTACTCTCTCCTTTCCGGTTTTATAGGGCTTATCCCAAAATTTTAGTTTTTCCATTTTATAAGGCTCAATTTGGTTGTTCCCCAACACATGTTCAGATTGCAAGGTGCATTAAATCATTGCATGCAAGTATTAAGAGAAAATTGACCAATGCATGTACTGTATGCATGCATGCCTTGCAATTAATGCATTGATAAACACAATTTTTTATCGCCACCAAAACCCACCATTTCTTAAGCTAAAGTAGACCAAGGTAATCCCTATATTAGCATATTACTAAGATAAACAGAAGGCACTGTAGAAACATTTAGGACGTGAGCTTGTCAATCTTAATGTGGAGGGACACAAGCTTAGCCCCGGCCAGCAGCTTGGGCGGAACTGTCAAGAAGGTCAGTTCCTGCACGTCGACGTCGCCGGGATCCTTGCTGCTTGTCACCTCCATTTCCACCTTGATGGCGTCGGTCGTGCCTTTGGGCTCCCCCGGCGGGCCGTTCGTCCACAGCTTGGCCACTTAGTGCGGCAGTGGGGACGCGCCCGCTCTGATGCAGACTACCGACATGACGATCGGCGCGCCGATGTCGAGCACGCCGCCGACCAAGAAAAACGCGCGACGGTCCTCCTCCACGAACAGCAAGAGCCGTGGCTCTGACAGTGGCACTTGCAGCTGGAGAACCTTGCCGTACTGGATCCTGTGCACGGGCATGGGATGCGCAGTGCTGTTGTGGTGGTAGAGCGCCGGCGGCGGGCCTTCGTAGCCGCAGACGGGCACGGGGCATTTGCAGGGCGCGAGCAGACACACGCTCTGGTGATCGGCGAGCTTGTGGTAAGTGATGTAGAGCCCACAGCCTTTGTGCGGGCACTCCACCCTCACCGATGAAAGGACGGAGTCCACCGCCGTGTTCCGCACGTCGAAGCCACCGCCGCGCTCGCACTTCTGGCACTGCCGCTGGTTCCCGGGGCGCTCGACGCGACAGTCCGCGCAGGCCAGGTACCCTTCCTTGCACTGCAGAAATCAATCGAACAGCACATCAATCAAGAAACCCGCACCTTGCTCAATCAGCCGAACGGACAGGTGTATTCGAACCTCATACACTGGAGGCGTCAAGGGGCGGAGGCACAAGGGGTAGTGGAGCACGGTGAGGTCCATCGAGACCTTATAGAGCTCCATCGTCGGGTCCTGCTCGGTCTGCATGATCTCGCCCTCCTCGTGCACAACCATCTCTTGACTTGGGCTGGGGTATTACAAAGCTTTACCGTCACATATTTTATACTAATTCAAGGTGCATTAAATCAACACATGCAAGTATCAAAAGGAGAGTCACGACATGCATGCATGCCTTGTAATTAATGCATCGGTAAACGCAAACTATTGAAATATATCGAGTGCAGTGCTTTGATGTGTCGCGTCAACTCGTACATCAACAGAAGTTTGATTATCCTCTCCCTTGCCGACTTAACTGCACCTGCCTTTGGCTGTATGACAGGTTGGCCACACACCTGTCGGGCCCACCTGTCATACACGCAAAGGAAGGAGCGTTCCTCCCTCGCCCATGAGTGTGGTGGCTGGCAAGACTAGGAGAAGCTTTCGCAACATGCTCTCCCTCCCGCACGTGGTGGACATGCAGCAGTTCAATCGGTGTCAGATGGCCAGAAGCATACTGTAATACTCCTCCAGTGCAGTAGTACTCCATCATTGTTCGACTTCCCGAAGAGGCGAAGAGCCAAGCGCAGCCCGGACGCTCGTGTGGCAGTTTCATGTGTAGAGTAGTCTAGTATAGCATGTACCGTGCCTGTAAGCTTAAAATCGTTGGGATCGGCTCCATGCTATGTGGCCGTCTCGAAGTTTTTAAAAAAAAATTAAAATAGTCTTCTGGCCCTACCTGACACCCTGGTGATTGTAGTTTGCACGCTCATCTGGTCAAGACATGAATATATATTTTAATTTGTTTTTTTGTTCGAAAAGGGGGGACACCCCGGCCTCTGCATCAGAATGATGCATACGACCACATATATTTTAATTTGTGGTGGGTAAATGTTAGAGGTTGCGGCAAATATATTGTACACTGTGGGTCTTTCAGCCAAGTTTAGAGGCAAGCATGTGGGACCAGTGCTATGATGTGTCGTGTCAACTTGTACAACGAGGAGAAGCTTGATTTTACTACACGCCTTCTACCTCACTCATGCGCGCGGTTGCTCGCAAACGAGGACATGCTTTTACTTAGTACTTCTACAACAAGCTATCCGTCCCGCTCGTGGTGGACGAACATGCAGCAGTGGATTCGACACTGTAGAAGCAGTAGTAGTAACATCATTATTCGTCTTCTCGAAGAGGCGAAGAGCCAAGTGCAAACCGAATGTTGAAGTTGCGAACATTGGAGCATGCATATAGCCAGGCTCTTGCATGAGACAAAATTGCTATGTGAGCCCACTATTGTACTAGTACGTACAACTACTTGCTAGTATAGCCCTGTAAACCAGAAAGGAGTATTTGCCCTTCTAGAGATTTCAACAAGTGACTAGGCTACACCGAGACGGAGTACATATGGAGCAAAATGAGTGAATCTGCACCATAAATAAATACTCCCTGCGTCCCATAATATAAGAGCGTTTTTGACACTACACTAGTGTCAGAAACATTCTTATATTATGGAACGGAGGGAGTACGTACTAGTTCTATCGTTTTCCTCTCCGAAGTGCACAATATTGAGTATACTAACTAGTCTCTTTTTGACACACATCTACGTTTTTTTACACAGTACAGACGCAAGCGCTCATATACACGCGCATACACTCACCCCTATGAACGCACACACGCATGACACTATCATCTTGAAATTTACGAAGTCACCATAGGCACCTCGTCGTCGACGTGTCCATAGGTGCTTCAATGCCAAGGAGGGAGAGGGTAGCGGTTCTCGAGACGTTGAATGGTCAATGATGGATCCTCAATTACATGCAGAGGGAATTAATTGGAGAACCAGAATAGAGCCAGCACGATGTCATGCAACAGAGTTTGGACTCTCGTATAATAAAGGCGCCCCACCACTCCAATCCATCGACTCCCAAGTCTCTGCGCAACACTGCTCACTCCAATCCAAGACCAAGTGATCAGAAGCCACAAGCACCTATGGAGGCGTTGGACGCGAGCGGCAGTCGGCTGTGCCAAATCATCCAAGGCGCCGGCCTGCAGCCCCGCACCGCGCAGCGTTTCCAGACGGTGTTGGCGACCGCAGGCATCATAGCCCTTGCCGACGCCGGCTTCGCCTCTCGCATGAACGACATGATGGTCAACTCCATCCGCAAGTTCACTGCCGTCAAGAAGCGCGCGGACGACCTTGCCGTACTGCTCCAGCCCGCGCGCCCAGGCTCCTCATTGCCTGCCACCCTCATTGGCCTCCATGGTGGCGAACTCTTTCAAGCCCTAGTGGCCCTGCAGGTCCCGGAGGTCGCGACGAAGAATGTGCACCTCGAGGCCGCGCTCGCCGCGCAGCTCCTCGCCATGCAAGAAACCGTCGACGTGCACATCCACGTCTACGAGGAAATCGTCTACATAGGCCACTACAAGGCAAGCAAGGATAAAAAGACATTGGCCTTCTTCCAGTGGCTGGAATCTTTGGACGCCATTGTTCAAAAGCACGTCGACCTGGCCACGAAAGCCACTGCTACTTAGGCGCCGTTCGGTGGGCCGGCGCCCTGAGTCGAGGAGCTGGACGTCATCGATGGATGCATCTCTTATTCTTGCCTCCTGTAACCAGCACTGCATCACCTCGTGGCCTTAATGTTTTATTAGTATAGTACTCCCTTCGTTCCCAAATATATGTCTTTCTAAAGATTCCAGCAAGTGACTACTACATACGGAGCAAAATGAGTGAATCTACACTCTAAACTATGTCTACATACATCTGTATGCTGTATTCCATTTGAAATAGTATCTAAAAAGGCTTATATTTATGAATTGAGGGAGCATATGGCATTTTTATTCCAGTCGTAACGTTTTCACTATGAGGTGGGGCCGCAGTTGAGCAAACCCACCCCGCCCACCGGGCGTCGGCCGAGTTTAGAATTAGAAGAAAGAAACGAGGGAGGAGAGCTAGCTGTAGCACGTACGCTATTGTCAGATGGGACTCGTGTTTATAGAATAGGAGTACTGAGCACTTGTGCCTCTCTTTTTTCTTTTTTGAGGGAAAAATTAGTCGTATGTCTAGTGCCACTAGTTGGGTGCGTGCGACCTATAGCTGTCATCAATTTAGGTCTCCTTATCGAACCGCGGCTATGCTTCACAGTACATATTATTTCACGCATTTATCCTCCTATATGTACTCCTAGGCTATTTCCACGTGCTCCCATTCGTCGACATGTGGGACATAGAGCATCTGGGTCATAGTGCATGCACGACTCGGAGCATATGCCGGGGTACTTTACATTTCAAACCTCACGAATTTCATGCAAACCCCCCGCAGAAGAATAAATAAATGAATGAATTACTACATGAAACCGGATTATTTTCGTGGAAATCAGAGCAGGTTCATTAAATTTTGGACATAACACGTTTATAAAATATGACCAGACCGAAACCAGTCTAAACGCCTCTTTGATTTTTCCGGCAAAAAAAGGGACTCTTTGATTCGCAAGATACTGAAAACACAGGAATGGGGAAAGTATGATGGCGATGAACCGAGACGAGGAGAACTCTAACTCAGTTAGAGGTTAGAGTTAGATTCTAACCCTGAACTAACTCTAAACCAAAGAGGTGTATGGATGGCAGGGTTAGATTGACGATAAATGCTCTATTTCAATCATTTGACTACTTTGGACCCAATTTCCTGCCGGATTTGGAGGGTGCTTGGATACGTTTTAGTTCCATGACTAAAAGTAGTGAGACTAAAACTTGCTAGCCTCACCCATGCTTGGATCCAAATACTAAAGAGACTAAAATCAAGTTAATGAGCATTTATTATCCTCCAAACCCTCCAATCCAGAACTCGCCTGTGTTAAAGGAGACGAGTTAAATGAGGAGAGAGATGACTAATCCACATTTTAGTAGGGGTACCCCTGACTAATTTTTTTCAGTCTCAAGACTAGTTTTAGCCACTCTTTAGTCAGGGGTGCTTGGAACTTTTAGCCTCTTAAAGAGACTATTTTTAGTCAGACTAAAATAAGTCCCTTGGATCCAAGCACCCTCTTGGTGTGGCCGGCTCTTCTGTAGCCTCCTCCCGCTCACAATTGAGATAAACGAACCATCTATACAAATCAAGCATGCAAAACATGATAATTTTTACTTTGTCCATACAAATGAGATATCCCACTTAAACATACAAGTTGTCAATCAAGCTTCACAAAATAAAAAAACACTTCATGAAACAAAGAATGAGCTAACTCATCACGGAAGTCATTCACGATAGGGAGGGAGCCCGGAGCCCCTCACGCACCGAGGGAGGAGCTCTCCATTGTCGCTCTAGAGGAACGATATGTAGAGCCCAAGCCCCGGGAACCCCTCTGATGCCGGCCCTTGCGAGTTGAGGTCGACACCGACATGGGTAGCAAGGCCGCTTGCCGCTGACTGGGAACTTAATCTTTGGGCCTCTAGAAATAATGCAAGCCTGTAACTAAAATACCTAGAAAGGTGAACTGAATCTTTGGGCCTCTAGAAATAATGCAAGCCTGAAACTGAAATAACTAGAAAGGTGAACTGAATCTTTGGGCCTCTAGAAATAATGCAAGCCTGAAATTGAAATACCTAGAAAGGTGAACTGAATCTTTGGGCCTCTAGAAATAATGCAAGCCTGAAATTGAAATACCTAGAAAGGTGACCTGAATCTTTGGGCCTCTAGAAAGATTTATTACCTCCTCAAGCAGCATCAAACAATTCCATGCGTGCACCACAAATCTATACCATGTTTGATAAGGATCTACTTTTCCAAATCAGAATTAGCGCTAGAGCAAGCAAGATCACTAATATGGCCGTGAGACAGAGAAGGAATGAACAAACTCACCCCTCCCGCGACCTCCCTGGTAGTTGCGCCGCCGCCGCCCACGAAAGAGGGAGAAAAACGACTGGTGAAGGGGGAGCGGGGCGACCTTCGAAGACCGGAGGTAGAGGGCGGCCGGAGTAGGGCGGCGGAGGCCGGAAGGAGAGGACGGCCGGAGGAGAGAGAGGGCGAGCGACCCTATGGGGAACAGAGAGGAGTCGTGTGATAGGTGGGGGGGGAGCGATCTGGTGCGGGCAGGGTAGATTTTTTTAGTTCTCTTCTAGTGGGCCCGAGGATAACTAACCCAATTAGAACCTCTCCACCGGGCTATTTTTTTAGCTGGGTTAGAGCAAACTAGCTCAAACTAACCCCTCTTGTTTCGATAATTTGAGGCTATTTCAACCCAAACTAGCTCTAACTCAGGGATCCAAACAAAGAGGAGTGTTACTGTACTTGCTACAGTGTGGACCGTAGCACATTGTTTTTTATGGCCATATCACCACATTGTTTTCTATTGCTGGTTCACTGGGCTACCGTGCTTCGCACTGCTGGTTCACTGGGCTGTGTGGTTCGCACTCCTCCGACCTGAGTAGTACTTCCTCCGTTCCTAAATATAAGTCTTCATAGATATTTCACTGTGGACCATATACGAATGTATATAGATGCATTTTATGTGTAGATTCACTCATTTTTCTCCGTATGTGGTCCATAGTGAAATCTCTCGAAAGACTTATATTTAGGAACGGAGGGAGTAGTATAGTACTAGTATATACCGCATCATTCTTTGCTCCTTCTTACTACTCCAACATGTGGGAGAGGCAGCATCCGGGTCGACGTGTCATGCACCAGATTAGAGCGCGGAACGGAAGGGGGGCATCACCCCGGTCGGAGCGCCAGTAATTCATGACTATAGTGAGTGGTCATATCACAAGTCTTTCCAGCAGTAACGCGCCGTCAAATCGCACAGCCCCACTCGCTCACCCTCCTCGCCTCTCTGTCAAACTGCCTACCCGAAAACTGCCGCGCGTACTGCCCGGGAAAAGCCCCGCCCTCAACTTTTAACTACATGAAAATAGTTCGAGCTTGTTCGTTCTATATAAATACAGTAAGTACTGTATGTTTATTTACTCGTGGGGTTGTTCAATGAATGGAGGGGCGGGGAGCACAAGTGAACAATACTGTAGTACTACTACTAGTAGTAAGTAGGAGTCGTACAGTAGTCACGTTAAATAGAGAGTTTCTTTTCTTTAATGCCACGTACACAAATTGAAACGCTTGTTGTGGAGAGAAAAAAGATAATCACCCCACTATATATGGACACACGGGCCTGAGCGCTTGCTTTACTAGGGTTGCTCTCTTCATTCTCTCATCCTCTCTAGATATACACAAGACAGCGGTAGCGACATTTTCTCTCTACTCACCGCTGGTCACAGATCCGACCGGATCCCTTCGGCCGGTGTGTGTAGAGGACTAAAAGGTGCATCGTTCACGCGGTCATCGCCGCCGAGGGAGGAAACCCACAGCTGCCGGAGGGGCCCGATCCTCTGCCCGTGCCGTTCTCTCCAACACAGCGCCGGCTCGGGAGTTCCTCCGAACCTTCTTCCTCCCTGCCGTATTGTCCGCAGATCCGACCTGCCATCGCCGACATCCCGGTGATCCTCAGGTATAAGTTCTTCTAAAGCGGCCTTGCTCTACTGCCCCAGCTCCCCACGTGTCTGCATGTGCATCTTTTTCTACTCCCATCAGCTCTTCCAAAGCCACCTAAATTTTTAGTATTATTAGAGGTAAAGCTACTTCATGCATTTGAATCTAGGGCTTTGTTCAAACAACGAAGAAAGGGGGGAAAGTTGTAGCATGAATCTAGGACTTGATTCAAAGAGGAAATAATATGGTGAAAGTAGTAGAGATCGGATACCCAACCAGTCTCTTGGCTGGAAAGGGAAATAATGGGAAAATGCAGTACAAACTGGATAAGGAACATATCTATTATTGGTTGAAAAAAGGATAGAAAGTGGCGGCTGGTGGACAAGTCAACAGAGTATGTCTGGGATTAGATTTGCTGCCATCACATAGTAAAAGGTCTCTAGGATTAGATTTGCTTCCCTCACATAGTAAAAGGTCTCAGGATTAGATTTGCTGCCCTCACATAGTAAAAGGTCTCAGGATTAGATTTGCTGCCCTCACATAGTAGAAGGTCTCCAGGCTTAGATTTGCTGCCCTCACATAGTAAAAGGTCTCTAGGATTAGATTTGCTGCCCTCACATAGTACAAGGTCTCCAGGATTAGGTTTGCTGCCCTCACATAGCATGAACAAACTCAGCATCACCACTTTATGCCTCCTTGTAGGTACATTGTGCTGATGCGTTCACTGTCGCATGTCCTTATATCAACCTTTTGCTGTTGTTAATGTAAGGGCGCATGTAAAATGAAGTGATCACACTGTTACCTTAGGGACATGTCTAACCAGTGTTATTGTTAATCTAATGCCTCCAGTGATAAGATGCAATTAAACTGTGTCACAAATGGCACTCCTGCTGTTTCCCCCAGTATGATAAGTAAGTTGCTCCTTTACGCTGCTGAGTGTCCTGGTGTCCCCACGGTCCCATGCCCTTAAACCAACTCTTTAGCTGCTGTTTATTTACTGTGTCTGGTAAACAAGCAATGCCAATATTAAAGTAATCCCATATTTGAGGAATCTCATAGTTGATCGTAATGCTTCTGGTAACATCAAGCATTGCTGAGGTTTTAAAATTTCTACTGTCCTTGCGTGATTGCCATGAACATAATTAAGATGCTTCTTTTCATTTTGTATATGTTTCGTATATTCTTATTGACCAGCAACAGTTTACTTTCTTTCTTTTTGTGCAGATAGGGATATCCACTTCACCTTGTTGCTATTGTGACCTTTTGGTGAACTGCACAAAACACTTATTTTGGAATGAGTGTCTTGTGCAGTTCAACTAAAATGTCACGTGGGCAACATATCTCAATTTTGGTGGAACTGCACAAAATGGTGATTGGAGTTTCCAAAATCTCCGTCGAGTTCTGCTGGTAATCTCGTGCAACATTTTATTAGCCTTTGCAAGATGAGCCGTCACTATCACCACAATGGCACTTTATTTTAGTGGAACTGCACAAAAGGATAACAAAATTATAGTTGCACCTTACATGAGCCGGACAGCCAACCTTAATGTTCCTCAATTTTAGTGCAACTACTAAAGAACAACCTGCCAGCTCACGAGAGCAAGTACTTCTTGCTAGCTGAATGATGCAATATTTGCTTCATTTCAGGTGAACTGCAAAAAAGGCGCATTGATTGAATCATGGAAGTCCAGGCAGGCTTCATCCGAGTGGAGCTGCAGGTTGAGTAAAGGAGACCACTATTAAAGTGAAATCATGCTCTCCTGGTTTGTGCTATGCAAACAGGAATACTCAACTATAGATGTTGTGACGGTCAAGAGCATTCGCCAAGTTCTTCGATTGTATGACATGGCTAGCGAAGATGGATTTAATCCCGATATTCACTTTATCAAAAGGCTCTAATGGGTTGGTTCTGAATCTTGCAAGCTGGGAATCAGTGAGATGTGTAGGCATCTTTGTTGTACTTATTATTTGAATCTTATTTGTTGGTTCTGAATCTTGCAAGCTGGGAATCAATGAGATGTGTAGGCATATTTGTTGTACTTATTATTTGGATCTTATTTGTTGGTTCTGAATCTTGCAAGCTGGGAATTAATGAGATTTGTAGGCATCTTTGTTGTACTTATTATTTGGATCTTATTTGTTGGTTCTGAATCTTGCAAGCTGGGATACACGACATGATGATGCAGAGGACAACAACCATAACAAACAGTTCAAACTTGGTAGTATTATCTTTGTGAAAGTGCGACAAATGTGCTGATCATGTGCGTCCTGAGAATAATAATTATAATTGTTGTGCATGTTGATCCTGTGGCACTGATAGAACGAGCGAATGCATTGCTTGTTTTAAGTATAAATTTCTATTAGAGCTAATTAAATTTAAGTAAAATGACCACTAACTCCTGTTATTACAGTACCAATACAGACCCGCCCGTGAACCGACGTGTGGCCGAGGGTGCATCTTCTGCCGGGCATGCAGCGGACGAGGGAGGGGTAGTAACTGTTGTCGCCTGTACAGACTCAGCTTAATGTTGAATCCAGTTCCCCAGGAGCTGAAAAACGAACTACTGCCACCGCCTACAGACTCGTTTACTCGAAGAGACTCCAATGGCGATCCGAGGGGTGAGCCTGCTGGATATGGACTTCAGCAAGGAGTTCCCCTTTGAGTTCACCGTTCAGTCCTATGGCTGCACCGAGTTGAATGTGATGTACACCAACGATACGGACTCGGTGAAGCTCTGTCTCGCCTCAGTCCTATGGCTGCACCAGGTTTTGGACCATTCGCCCGTTTCATCGGCAGCGCCGACTGCACCTTCGCTACGGTGGAGAGAAGGAAGAACGCGACGATTTGGCCATCTGGTGCAACAAGCTTGTCGACATCCAGAAGCAATACAAGATCATCAGCAACGAGCAGGAGAAGGACTCCGTGGTTGACCTCGCTAAGACCATCATCGACCCCTGATACGCCAAAATGAAAGAAGACGACCTGAACACGTGGGAGGTACCTCTGAATCTAGCCTACGTAACCTACGCGGCCAAGGATGCATACGCATGCTACGACATGTACATGCAGATCTTGGACATGAGGGCGTGTCTGCTTCCCGTAACCGACGAGTACACGGACAGCCGCAGCGTCATGATCAAGCGTGCCAGGAAGGTCTAGATGTTGTACTTTATCTGTTTATAAGCACCTTTATCATCTGAGTGTTTCATGCATTAGCCTATGTGTCGTAATTATCTGTTTTGTCCGAAATATTTCTTTTAAGAACCCATTAACCTGATTGCTTTTTTAGTGGCTATTTGCTTATGTATGTAAACTAGTTCATTTGTCCGTAAAAAGAATTAGTTCACTCGGCTGCCGTGCTTTGAATCTCCTTCCTCCCAACATATTCCCCTCCTCACGTGGACCCAGCAGGTCTCTGAATTTTCTCCCACTTTCTTTTTCGATGTAAACTGAGTTTTCTCCCAGTACTTTCCCCTAGAACCAACTCAACTGTCCCACGTCTAGCCTAAAAAATAATAATACCCCACGTACTATTAACTCATCAAGTTAAAATGATATTTTATTCCGTAAGTTGAAAGTTCTTACAAAATAATAATAATAATTGTTTATATATAACTTGGCAAGTTAACTCCTAGTGATTGCGTACATAAGCTTGCAAAGATTTTACTGACGTGCAATCATGTGTTTCTGTTTTTATAACATTTCTCCGTCTAGCCCAACATGATATTTTCACCCAGCCCAGCAAGTCCGCGGATTTCGAGAAAAGTGCAAATGGGATTTAAACGGGCTGCATAGATGCTACATCATTGTTTCACCCAGCCCACCAAATGGACTAAAAAAACGTTCCCCCGCTGATAGGTCGGACCCACCAGCTATATCTTCGCACGCAAGGAAGTGCCTCCTTATTACGCGCAAAATAACGATGTCCATCCAATGGTCGTAGTGCTTCTTCAACCTCTGGTCTTCTTGCTCCAGCTACCCAAACCAGTGCCGGTCGTGCCGCATGCTCCTGCCTCCCGTGTCCGACTGTGCTGTCGCGGAGGCCTCAACGCCCCTACTATTCCCATCGCTGGCCAGGCCCTGCGGCGACGACAGCCTCACACCGCAGCCAAACCAGTGAACCCTCGTACTCCTCTCCGCGCGGGCTTCCACTGCCGCATCGTCCCCTTCCTAGGCCTCGCCGTCGTCCACCGCCGTGGTGCTACCCACGCGGCGTAGTCAACATGGTCAAGGAACGACTTCCATCGAAAGAGTACTGTACGTGGAGAGGCTGACAGCTGGGTCCACGGCCACAGCCCAGTTTTTTTGTGATTTGCCAAGTAAGTCGCGTTGTCAGGCCTGTTGGGCTGCAAATCTTTCAAGACGACGAGAGCTTTTATTCGGCTGGCCTAGAAAATGGACCATCAGTAATGAGAAATGGGCTGTACATTTTTAAAACACATCAAACCGGCAATTTGTTTCAAATATCTTTTTTTCATTTCAAGATTTTAAATTACATTAATTTTTATGCGTGGAGAATTTGTTGGATTTTATATTGATATACATTTATTTTGAAAATCAGTTTGAATGTGAGTCGAAATTTCGGGATTAAAAACAGTTTGGACCGCACCGAAATATGCAAAATTTCATATAATTTTTTAACTGTGGCCACAATTTGGGCTATCATGCTAACAAAAAGAATATGGGATCCAAAAAAACCTTAAGAATTAGCAAATGGGCCGAAAATTATTAGAAATAATGGCAGATGGGTTGTATGCTGTTTTCCACAGATTTGAGGCTTTCCTAAAAAAAGGTTGACGCACAAGCAGTGACTGTTGGATGTCCATCCAACGGCTGTCGTGCTTCTTCAATCTCTGCTCTTCCTGCCCCAGCCACTCAAACAGGCGCCGGCAGGACTGCCTGCTCCCTCCTCCCCGCGGCTGGCTCTGCTGCCGCGCAGGCCTCACCGCCCCACCGTACTCCCATTACTAGCCTAGCCATCCCTCTACTCACCCACACCTGCTGTTATTCTCCGGCGACGGCAGACGAACCAGTAAACCCTCGTACAGTCGTACTCCCCTCCGCGTGGGAAACAACTGCCGAACCTTCCCTGCCTCCGTGTCGTTCCCTTCCTAGGCCTCGCCGTCGTCCACCGCCCTGGTGCTCTCGGCGTGGCGTGGTCAGCGTGGTCAACGACCGACATCCACCTGAAGTGGACTGTACGTGGAGAGGCTGACACCTGGGTCCACGGCCGCACGCAAGGAAATGCTTCCATATGACGCGCAAAATAATGATTTCCTCCATCTGACATCTGGGACCCACTAAAACGGACTCTGTATTTCGGGAAAAAAACGTTACCGCCGCTGACAGCTCGGACCCACCAGCTATATCTTCGCACGCAAGGAAGTGCCTCCTTATAACGCACAAAAAAATGAATACTCCCCCTGCTAGCTAGGACCCAGTACACTGGGCCTACTAAGTTGACGGGGATGAAGGGCTTTGTCAACTTAGTCAATATGCACGATTCTAGCTCGACTGAACGTACGATGTCCATCCAAAAGTTGTAGTGCTTTTTCAACCTTTGGTCTTCTTGCTCCAGCCACCGAAACCAGCGCCGGTCGTGCCGCCTGCTCCTACCTCCCGTGGCCGGCTGTGCTACCGCGGAGGCCTCCCCACCCCCATACTACTCCCACCACTGGCTAGGCCATCCCTCCACTCCACTAACCCACACCCCCTGTTATTCTGTGGCGACGGCAGCGCAGCCGAACTAGTGAACCCTCGTACTCCTCTCCGCGTGGGCATCCACTGCCGCATCTTCCTCGGCTCCGCGTCGTCCCCTTCCTAGGCCTCGCCGTCGTCCACCGCCGTGGTGCTGTCGGCGCGCCGTGGTCCATGTGGTCAATGACCGAATTCCATTGGAAGAATACTATACATGGAGAGGCTGACAGCTGGGTCCACGGCAGCCGCAAGGAAGTGCCTCCTTATTACACGGAAAATAATTATTCCTCCACTTGACAGCACGGACCCACCGGACGGGCCACCAGTATTTTGCGAAAAAAGTCGTTTCCCCTGACTGCTGGGACCCACCGGACGGGCCACCGTGTTTCGCAAAAAAACGTTCCCCCCGCTGTCAGCTCGGACCCACCGGAAGTGCCTCCTTATTACGCATAAAAAAATGAATACTCCCCCGCCTAGCTGGGACCCACCTTGCTGGGAGGCTGACTTGTGGGCCTACTAAGTTGACGGGGATGGAGGTCTTTGTCAACTTAGTCAATATGCACGATTCTAGCTCCAGTGACCGTACGATGTCCATCCAACAGCCGTAGTGCTTCTTCAACCTCTGGTCTTCTTGCTCCAGCCGCCCAAACCAGCGCCGGTCGTGCCTCGTGCTCCTGCCTCCTGTGGCCGGCTGCGATGCGGCGGAGGCCTCACCGCCCCCTACTACTCCCACCGCTGGCCAGGCCATCCCTCTACTCACCCACACCCCCTGTTATTCTGCGGCGATGGCAGCCTCACACCGCAGCGAACCAGTGAACCCTCGTACTCCTCTACGCGTGGGCATCCACTGCCGCGTCTTCCCCGACTCCGCGTCATCCCCTTCCTAGGCCTCGCCATCGTCCATCGCCCTGGTGCTCTCGGGGCGGCGTGGTCAATGTGGTCAAGGAACGACTTCCATCGGACGTGGACTGTTCGTGGAGAGGCTGACAGCTGGGTCCACGGCCGCAGCAAGGAAGTGCCTCGTTATTACGTGCAAAATAATTATTCCTCCACCTGACAGCAGGGACCCACCGGATGGGCCACCGTATTTCGCCCCCTGACTGCTGGGACCCACCAACTACATCTTCGCAGGCAAGGAAGTGCCTAACAGTCGGGACCCACCTGGTCGAAGCGTACGTAGCGTTGTCATTCTGGTCGCGAACGTGTACGTACATATATACTGGTGGATGTAGAGGCGCGCACGTGTCGTAGTAGACGCGCTCACGTAGCATGTACACGTACGTACAACGGCCAAGGTGCAAGAAAGAAAATACGGCCACGTATGTGTACATATGGGCGGGGTCTCGAATGCCTACTCGCGCATACGTACGGCGAGGGCTCGTGTACATGGCTGGGTCAGAACAGAGAAACAGCGTCGTCGTCATGTTCATGGGGAGGCAACGGGATGCGTCGTGTTCATCGGGAGGCAACGCGGCTGGGTCGGAACGGAATGCGTGGTCGTGTTCATCGGGAGGGCTTGGACGGAAGAGGCGATAGAAACGAGGCCTGGCGTACCGCACAATGGAGGAAACGGACCTCCTACGGTCGAAACGGGGGTCCTGTTGATCGGGAGGGGTTTGGCATACCGCAAAACGGAGGAAACGGACCTCCTACGGTCGAAACGGGGGTCCTGTTGATCAAGAGGGGTGTGGCGTACCGCAAAACGGAGGAACCGGACCTCCTAGGTCGAAACGGGGGTCCTGTTGATCGGGAGGGGTGTGGCGTACTGCAAAACGGGACTCCACGGGATACTGTTCATCTCCATCGTCGACCCCCTCCAGCCTCCACGAGCTACTGTTCATCCACCGTCGACCTCCTCCAGCCTCCACGGGCTCCTGTTCTTCCAGCCTCCACAGCGCGCTACTCCGCTGGCTACTGTTCAACCACCCCTCCATCGTCCACTGTTCATCCAGCCCTCCACACCATGGGGGTCCTGTTCAACCACCCCTCCACCGTCTACTGTTCATCCGGCCCTCCACACCACGGGGTCCTGTTCATCCACCCCTGCACGGGCACCCCTCCACCGTCTACTGTTCATCCAGCCCTCCACCACACCACGGGGTCCTGTTCATCCAGAGGCAACACCACCGCTCACTGTTCATCCCATCGATCGGCTTCAGTTAGCAGCAGTAGCCAAGGAATCGCTCGATCGGGTTCAGTTAACAGCCATTGATCGATCGCTCGGGTTCAGTAACGCGTAGCCTGCAGTGCAATCGCTCGGGTTCAGTTAGAGCCCAACGCCTCGCTCGGGTTCAGTTAGAGCTAACGCCTCGCACACACGCGCGTACATGTACGAGAGAAACGCGCATCGCTCGGCCCCCGACCTCCCACCGTAACCGGGAACTCCCCGAAATTTTCCTCCCCCTCGCTTCTACCACGGTTTTTTCCGTCATGGACGGCCCAAAGAATGTCATGGAGCTGTGTCTCCGGCCCGCCCAGGATGAAAAGCCCATTTTTGTCATGATTTTTTGTCATAGAAGTAGGAGCCCACCACATCTATGATGAAACCGGGTTTTGTCACAATTATCTTCATAGAAGTGTCATATGTATGACAGAAAAAAATTCGTTCGGCCCAAAGTGTCACGGATGTGTCTTTTTTTTGTAGTGTTCTAATTCCGGTTTCCAGGGCCAAGGTAATCAAGGCAGTCAAGGTGCTTTTCATCAACAGCCTAGTCAGGGGAATCAGCAGCAACAATATTGTTATCAAAGTAATCCGAAGCAGCTGAATAGTGGGCAGTACCACGTCTTCACCATGAGTTTATGCAAGCAGGATCAGAAGCTCCATAAAAGGGTCGTGAACGCCGTTGAGCCGGCGGTTCCCCGTTACTTGCGATGGTCTGAGCAGCCCATTATGTGGAGTCGTGAGGATCACCCGCCCCGGGTCGATAATCTGGGTCACTTGGCGCTGGTGGTGGCGCCATGATAACCCACAAGTATAGGGGATCGCAATAGTTTTCGATAAGTAAGAGTGTCGAACCCAACGAGGAGCTAAAGGTAGAACAAATATTCCCTCAAGTTCTATCGACCAGCGATACAACTCTATGCACGCTTGACGTTCACTTTACCTAGAACAAGTATGAAACTAGAGTACTATGTAGGTGTTTTTGGATAGGTTTGCATGATAGTAAAGAGCATGTAAATAAAAAGTAGGGGCTGTTTAGATGAAAACACAATAAATTAAATATAGCGAGTGTGGAAAAGTGGTGGTAGGAGTTGTGAAATTGTCCCTTAAGCAATTGACTACTCTACTAGACCGATAGCAAGTATTATGTGGGAGAGGCCACTGCTAGCATGTCATCCCTTACTTGGAATTCTATTCACTTACGATTGGAACTATTAGCAAGCGTCCGCAACTACTAACGTTCATTAAGGTAAAACCCAACCACAGCATTAAGATATATTGGTCCCCCTTCAATCCCGTATGCATCAATTTCTATGTTAGGTTAAAGCTTCTGTCACTCTTGCCCTCCAATACATAGTCCTATCAACATACAACTAACCCTATGGTGTGATCCACGCGCGCGCTCATATGATGGGCACCAAAGGACAACAACATAACCACAAGCAAATTAAATCAATCATAGCAATTCATCAACCACCAATAGGACAACGAAAATCTACTCAGACATCATAGAATGGCAACACATCATTGGATAATAATATGAAGCATAAAGCAACATGTTCAAGTAGAGGGTACATTGGATTGAGGGAGAGTGGACCGCTGTAGATAGAGGGGGGAAGATGATGGAGATGTTGGTGAAGATGGCGGAGGTGTTGGTGTAGATTGCGGTGATGATGATGGCCCCCGGTGGCACTCCGGCGCCACCGGAAGCGAGGGGAAGAGAGTCCCTTCCTTCTTCTTCTTACTTGACCTTCTCCCTAAATGGGAGAAGGGTTTCCCCTCTGGTCCATGGCCTCCATGGCAAGGGAGGGGCGAGAGCCCCTCCGAGATTGGATCTGTCTCTCTGTCTCTCTCTATTTCCGCGTTCTCTTCTGCTGCTCTTTCACCGTTTCGTATATATATGGAGATCTGAAACTCCGATTGGACTGAAACCTTCGCCGTGATTTCCCCCCTGAAAATTAACTTTATTGCGGCCAAAGAAGGGCATCAACCGCCTTACGGGTGTACCACGAGGGTCAGGGGCGCGTCCAGGGGGGTGGGGCGCGCCCCCCTGCCTCGTGCCCACCTTGGACACCGTTTCGCGGATTCTTCCTCCCAGATTTTCCAAATATTCCAAAAATATTGTCCATCCGTTTTTATCCCATTTGGATTCCGTTTGATATGGATATTCTGCAAAACATAAAACATGCAACAGACATGAACTGACACTGGGCACTGCATCAATATGTTATTCCCAAAAACAGTATAAAAAGTTGCCAAAAGTATATGAAAGTTGTATAGTATTGGCATGGAACAATACAAAATTATAGATACGATGGAGACGTATCACGCCTCAGGTGGGAGGATACAAATTCACCAAGGTACTCATGGATGGAGGCAGCAATATCAATATCCTTAACTATGAAACTTTTCGTTGCATGGGGTTAACCGACAAAAGCCTTAAGCCATCAAACACTATTTTTCACGGTGTGGTGCCTGGTAAGTCGGCATATCCAGTTGGTAAGATATATTTGGAGGTTGCTTTTGGAGATGAGTATGATTCCATATCTGAGACGTTGACCTTTGAGGTGGTTAAAATCAAGAGCATGCTCTGTTTGGGCGACCGGCTTATGCTAAATTCATGGCAAGGCCTTGTTATGTTTATTTGCAGCTGAAGATGCCGGGTTACAAGGGTACTACAATAGTGCATGGGAGTCGCAAGATACCTTTGGAATGTGAAGAAGGCGATGCTACTTATGCCAAGTCTGTTTGTGGAACAGAGGAGTTGAAATTTACAAGGATAATGTTGACCCGACAGATATGACGTCCTTGAAGAAGCCAACCACAGAGCATGATCTTTTATCGAAGTTTAAGTCGGCAGACGACACTAAGCTAGTTGACTTTGTTCCTAGAGATTCATCTAAATAGTTCAGCATCAGTGCAAATCTGGATCCAAAATAGGAAAGCGTGCTCATTGAGTTCATCCGTGAGAACCGGGACATCTTTGCATGGAAGCCTTCAGACATGCCAGGTGTACCGAGGGAAATCGCTGAGCACACTCTCAGTATTTATCCGAAATTTAAATCGATCAAACAATTCCTTCGCTGTTTCAATGAAGAGAGGTGTAAGGCTATTGGTGAGGAGGTAGCCCGAATCTTGGTGGATGGGTTCATTGTTGAAGTTTCTCACCTTGAGTGGCCGGCTAACCCGGTGCTGGTACTTAAGAAAAATGGCACCTAGCGCATGTGTGTGGATTATACGGACATAAACAAGGCTTGTCCGGCTGATCCCTTTTCTCTCCCCCGTATTGATCAAATTATTGATAATACGGCGGGTTGTGAGCGTCTGAGTTTTTTGGATGCTTATTCTGGTTATCATCAGATCAAGATGGCAGTTAAGGACCAGGAGAAGACAACCTTTATCACTCCCTTCGGAGCCTTCTGTTATGTGTCTATGCCTTTTGGGCTCAAGAGTGCCCAGGCGACTTACCAGCGGTGTGTGCAGAATTGTCTTCATGATCAGATTGGGCACAATGTCCATGCCTATCTGGATGATATTGTGGTGAAATCCAAGAAGAAGGAAACCTTGATAGATGATTTAAAGGAAACCTTTGACAATCTATGGATTTATAAGATGATGCTTAACCCGGCCAAGTGCGTTTTTGGTGTGCCAGCAGGCAAGCTCTTGGGATTTCTGGTTTCACAACGGGGTATTGAAGCTAACCCGGAGAAAATAAAAGCTATCACCTCTCTTGCTAAACCCCCGTGTATCAATGATGTTCAGTGATACGTCTCCAACGTATCTATAATTTTTGATTGCTCCATGCTATATTATCTACTATTTTGGACTATATTGGGCTGTACTTTCCACTTTTATATTATTTTTGGGACTAACCTATTAACCGGAGGCCCAACCCAGAATTGCTGTTTTTTTTGCCTATTTCAGTGTTTCGAAGAAACAAAATATCAAACGGAGTCCAAACAGAAAAATCCTTTTTGGAATGTGATTTTCTTCCCGATTATGACATAGGAGACTTGGACCCTACTCCAAGAAGTACCGGAGGCGGTCACGAGGGTGGGGGCGCCCCCCCCCCCCACAGGGCGCGCCCCCTGCCTCGTGGGCTCCTAGGTGCTCCACCGACGTACTCCTTCCTCCTATATATATCCACGTACCCCCAGACGATCAGAATAGGAGCCAAAAACCTAATTCCACCGCCGCAACTTTCTGTATCCACGAGATCCCATCTTGGGGCCTGTTCCGGAGCTCCGTCGGAGAGGGCCGTCATCACGGAGGGCTTCTACATCATCATAGCCTCTCCGATGAAGTGTGAGTAGTTTACTTCAGACCTTCGAGTCCATAGTTATTAGCTAGATGGCTTCTTCTCTCTTTTTGGATCTCAATACAATGTTCTCCCCCTCTCTTGTGGAGATCTATTCGATGTAATCTTCTTCTTTTGCGATGTGTTTGTTGAGACCGAAGAATTGTGGGTTTATGATCAAGTCTATCTATGAATAATATTTGAATATTCTTTGAATTCTTTTATGTATGATTGGTTATCTTTGCAAGTCTCTTCGAATTATCCGTTTGGTTTGGCCAACTAGATTGGTAGTTCTTGCCATGGGAGAAGTGCTTAGCTTTGGGTTCGATCTTGTGGTGTTGTTTCCCAGTGACAGAAGGGGCAACAAGACACATATTGTATCATTGCCATCGAGGATAACAAGATGGGGTTTATTTCATATTGCATGAATTTATCTCTCTACATCATATCATCTTGCTTAAAGCGTTACTCTGTTTTTAACTTAATACTCTAGATGCATGCTGGATAGCGGTCGATGAGTGGAGTAATAGTAGTAGATGCAGAATCGTTTCGATCTACTTGTCACAGACGTGATGCCTATATACATGATCATGCCTAGATATTCTCATAATTATGCTCAATTCTGTCAATTGCTCAACAGTAATTTGTTCACCCACCGTAGAAAACTTATGCTCTTAAGAGAAGCCACTAGTGAAACCTATGGCCCCCGGGTCTATTCTCATCATATCAATCTCTATCACTTTAATCTTGCTTTTTTTTTACTTTGCCTTTTACTTTTCACTTTGCATCTTTATATCAAAAATACCAAAAATATTATCTATCGGATCTCACTTTTGTAAGTGACCGTGAAGGGATTGACAACCGCTAATTGCGTTGGTTGCGTTGAGCTCTTTGTATTGTGTAGGTACGAGGGACTTGCGCGTGGCCTCCTACTGGATTGATACCTAGGTTCTCAAAAACTAAGGGAAATACTTACGCTACTCTGCTGCATCATCCTTTCCTCTTCAGGGAAAACCTACGCAAGCTCAAGAGGTAGCATTCAGCGTTTGGCGGGTTGATGGCCCACAAGTATAGGGGATCTATCGTAGTACTTTAGATAAGTAAGAGTGTCGAACCCAACGAGGAGCAAAAGGAAATGACAAGCAGTTTCAGTAAGGTATTCTCTACAAGCACTGAAATTATCAGTAACAGATAGTTTTGTGGTAAGGTAATTTGTAATGGGTAACAAGTAATAAAAGTGACTAAGGTGCAGCAAGATGGCCCAATCCTTTTTGTAGAAAAGGACAAGCCTGGACAAACTCTTATATGAAGGAAAATGCTCCCGAGGACACATGGGAATTATCGTCAAGCTAGTTTTCATCACGCTCTTATGATTCACGTTCGTTACTTTGATAATTTGATATGTGGGTGGATCGGTGCTTGAGTACTTCCCTTCCTTGGATAAGCATCCCACTTATGATTAACCCCTATTGCAAGCATCTGCAACTACAAAAGAAGTATTAAGGTAAACCTAACCATAGCATGAAACATACGGATCCAAATCAGCCCCTTACGAAGCAACGCATAAACTAGGGTTTAAGCTTCTGTCACTCTAGCAACCCATCATCTACTTATTACTTCCCAATGCCTTCCTCTAGGCCCAAACAATGGCGAAGTGTCATGTAGTCGACGCTCACATAACACCACTAGAGGAAAGACAACATACATCTCGTCGAAATATCGAACGAATACCAAATTCACATGACTACTTATAGCAAGACTTCTCCCATGTCCTCAGGAACAAACGTAACTAATCACAAATCATATTCATGTTCATAATGAGGGGTATTAATATGCATAAAGGATATGAATATATGATCTTCCACCAAAGAAACCAACTAGCATCAACTACAATGAGTAATCAACACTACTAGCAACCCACAGGTACTAATCTAAGTATTTGGGACAAAGATTGGATACAAGAGATGAACTAGGATTTGAGAGGAGATGGTGCTGGTGAAGATGTTGATGGAGATTGACCCCCTCTCGATGAGAGGATCGACGGTGATGACGGTGGTGATGATTTCCCCCTCCCGGAGGGATGTTTCCCCGGCAGAACAGCTCCGCCGGAGCCCTTGATTGGTTTCGCCAGGTTCCGCCTCGTGGCAGCGGTGCTTCGTCCTGAAAGATTGCTTATGATTTTTTCTTGGATGAAAGACTTCATATAGTAGAAGATGGGCACCAGAGGCCTTCCAGGGGGCCCACAAGACAGGGGGCGCACCCCCACCCCCGTGGCCAGGGTGTGGGCCCCCTCTGGTTAATTCTTTCACTAATATTTTATGTATATTCCAAAACGTGCCTCCGTGAAGTTTCAGGTCTTTTGGAGTTGTGTAGAATAGGTCTCTAATATTTTCTCCTTTTCCAGCCCAGAATTCCAGCTGCCGGCATTCTCCCTCTTCATGCAAACCTTGTAAATAAGAGAGAATAGACATTAGTATTGTGACATAATGTGTAATAATAGCCCATAATGTAATAAATATCGATATAAAAGCATGATGCAAAATGGACTTATCAACTCCCCCATGCTTAGAGCTCGCTTGTCCTCAAGCGGAAACCGATAACGAAAAATATGTCCACATGTTTAGAGATAGAGGTGTCGATAAAATAAAATACGGACAGGAGGGCATCATGATCGTTCTTATGACAACAATATATATATATATATATATATATATATATATATATATATATATATATATATATATTGTCATATGATTTCTTATGCTAAAGTAACAATATATTCACAATGTCAAGTATGAATCAGAAACTTCATTGAAAACTAACAAACTATAATGTCGATCATTGAAGCAATTGCAATTTATCATAACATCAGAAAGAGTCAATATAAGAGCTTTTCCGCAAGTCCACATACTCAACTATCATTTAGTCTTTCACAATTGCTAACACTCACGCAATACTTGTGGTTATGAAGTTTTAATCGGACACAGAGAAAGATAGGGGCTTATAGTGTTGCCTCCCAACCTTTTACCTCAAGGGTAATGTCAACAATAATAGTTCATGATAACTTACATCCAATTGGATATATACATCAGGATCTTTCCAACACAATGTGCTTGCCAAAGGATAAAATGTAAAAAGGAAAGTTGAATACTAACTCTTGAGCATGCGTTGGTTTTCCCTTGAAGAGGAAAGGGTGATGCAGCAAAGTAGCATAAGTATTTCCCTCAGTTTTTGAGAACCAAGGTATCAATCCAGTAGGAGGCCACACGCAAGTCCCTCGTACCTACACAAACAAATAAGAACCTTGCAACCAACGCGATAAAGGGGTTGTCAATCCCTTCACGGCCACTTGCAGAAGTGAGATCTGATAGAGATGATAACATAATATTTTTGGTATTTTTATGACAAAGATTAAAAGTAAAGATTGCAAAATAAACGGCAACAGAAATAGCTAGTTGACGGGAGATTAATATGATGGAAAATAGACCCCGGGGCCATAGGTTTCACTAGTGGCTTCTCTCAAGATAGCATAAGTATTACGGTGGGTGAACAAATTACTGTCGAGAAATTGATAGAAAAGTGCATAATTATGAGAATATCTAGGCATGATCATGTATATAGGCATCACATCCGTGACAAGTAGACTGACTCCTGCCTGCATCTACTACTATTACTCCACACATCGACCACTATCCAGCATGCATCTAGAGTATTAAGTTCATAAGAACAAAGTAACGCATTAGGTAAGATGACATGATGTAGAGGGACAAACTCAAGCAATATGATATAAACCCCATCTTTCTATCCTCGATGGCAACAATACAATACGTGTCGTTTGCCTTTTTGTCACTTGGATCGAGCAATGCAAGATTGAACGCAAAGCTTAGCACTTCTCCCATTACAAGAAAGATCAATCTAGTATGCCAAACCAAACTGATAATTCGAAGAGACTTGCAAAGATAACCAATCATACATAAAAGAATTCAGAGAAGATTCAAATATTGTTCATAGATAATCTTGATCATAAACCCACAATTCATCAGATCTTGACAAACACACCGGAAAAATAGTTACATCGAATAGATCTCCAAGAAGATCGAGGAGAACTTTGTATTGAGATCCAAAGAGAGAGAAGAAGCCATCTAGCTAATAACTATGGACCCGAAGGTCTGTGGTAAACTACTCACACATCATCGAAGAGGCCATGGTGTTGATGTAGAAGCCCTCTGTGATCGATTCCCCCTTCGGCGGAGCACCGGAAAAGGCCCCAAGATGGGATCTCACGGGTACAGAAGGTTGCGGTGGTGGAATTAGGTTTTTGTGGTGCTCCTCGATGGTTTCGGGGTACGTAGGTATATATAGGAGGAAGAAGTAGGTCGGTGGAGCCACGAGGGGCCCATGAAGGTGGAGGGCACGCCTAGGGGTAGGCCCCCTGCCTCGTGGCCTCCTCGTTCATTTCTTGACGTCCACTCCTAGTCCTCTGGATCACGTTTGTTCCAAATATCACGCTCCCGAAGGTTTCATTCCGTTTGGACTCTATTTGATATTCCTTTTCCACGAAACACTGAAATAGGCAAAAATAACAACAATTTGCACTGGGCCTTGGGTTAATAGGTTAGTCCTAACAATAATATAAAAGTGTATAATAAAGCCCATTAAACATCCAAAACAGAATATATAATAGCACGGAACAATAAAAAATTATAGATACGTTGGAGATGTATCAAGCATCCCCAAGCTTAATTCCTTCTCGTCCTCGAGTAGGTAAATGATAAAAACAGAATTTTTGATGTGGAATGCTACCTAGCATATTTCTCAATGTAATTTTCTTTATTGTGGCATGAATGTTCAGATCTGAAAGATTCAAGATAAAAGTTTAATATTGACATAAAAATAATAATACTTCAAGCATACTAACCAAGCAATTATGTCTTCTCAAAATAACATAGCCAAAGAAAGCTCATCAATTATGTCTTACATTGACGCGGCTAATCAACGGGCTAGGGAGATGCCCATCAATTGATGTCAATGCAAGGAGTAGGGATTGCCATGCAACGGATGCACTAGAGGTATAAATTTATGAAAGCTCAACAAAATAAACTAAGTGGGTGTGCATCCAACTTGCTTGCTCAAAAGGACCTAGGGCATTTGAGGAAGCCCAATGTTGGAATATACAAGCCAAGTTCTATAATGAAAAATTCCCACTAGTATATGAAAGTGACAAAACAAGAGACTCTCTATCATAAAGATCATGGTGCTACTTTGAAGCACAAGTGTGGAAAAAAGGATAGTAGCATTGTCCCTTTTTATTTCCCTTTTTTTCTCTCTTTTTTTGGGCCTCCCTTTTTTTATTTGGCCTGTCTCATTTTTTTGGACAATGCTCTATTAATGATGATCATCACACTTCTATTCATTTACAACTCAATGATTACAACTCGATACTTAGAACAAAAAATGACTCTATATGAATGCCTGCAGCGGTGTACCGGGATGAGCAATGAATCAAGAGTGACATGCATGAAATAATATGCATGGTGGCTTTGCCACAAATACGATGTCAGCTACATGATCATGCAAGGCAATATGACAATGATGAAACGTGTCATAATAAACGGAACGGTGGAAAGTTGCATGCCAATATATCTCGGAATGGCTATGGAAATGCCATTATAGGTAGGTATGGTGGTTGTTTTGAGGACGATATAAGGAGGTTTATGTGTGAAAGAGCATATTGTATCACGGGGTTTGGGTGCACCGGCGAAGATTGCACCAACTCTCAAGATGATAAAGGGAAATTGACGTTACCGAAGAGGCTAGCAATGATGGAAGGTTGAGAGTGCGTTTTATCCATTGCAAAAATCTACAAGTCATCAAAAACCAAGCACTACGCACATGCTCCTAGGTGGGTAGATTGGTAGGAAAAGACCATCGCTCTTCCCCGACCGCCACTCATAAGGATGACAATCTAAGAACACCTCATGTTTCAAATTTGTTACACAACGTTTACCATACGTGCATGCTACGGGACTTGCAAACTTCAACACAAGTATTTCTCAAATTCACACTACTCAACTAGCACAACTTTAATATCACTATCTCCATATCTCAAAACAATCATCAAGTATCAAACTTCTCCTAGTATTCAATGCACTTATATGGAAGTTTTTATTATATCCCACTTGGATGCCTATCATATTAGGATCAATTTTATAACCAAAGCAAATTTCCATGATGTTCTAAAGGACTCTCAAAATAATATAAGTGAAGCATGAGAGATCAATAATTTCTATAAAATAAAACCACCACCGTGCTCTAAAAGATATAAGTGAAGCACTAGAGCAAAATTGTTTAGCTCAAAAGATATAAGTGAAGCACATAGAGTATTCTAATAAATTCCGATTAACGTGTGTCTCTCTGAAAAGGTCTGTACAACAAGGATGATTGTGGTGAACTAAAAAGCAAGGACTCAAACCATACAAGACGCTCCAAGCAAAACACATATCATGTGGTGAATAAAAATATAGCTCCAAGTAAAGTTACCGATGGACGAAGACAAAAGAGGGGATGCCTTCCGGGACATCCCCAAGCTTAGGCTTTTGGTTGTACTTGGATTTTACCTTGGGGTTCCTTGGGCATCCCCAAGCTTAGGCTCTTGCCACTCCTTGTTCCATAATCCATCAAATCTTGTCGGAGTAATGGGCCATGGGTAGGCTAACCTGAAGCCCAGAACCTTTCAAGACATCGGGGCAGGCCGCGCCCCTCAAGAACCTAGGACGGAAAGCCGCCTTTGAGAGTCGGCAGCAGCGCGGCCGACTACCCACTCTCGGCCGAGTCCCGGGGGCGACTTTGAGATGAGCCGACTCCTAGCTGGCGGCTTCGAGAGAAGCCGGCTGTGGGGAGTCGGCCCGTGACTCCAACCACCTCATGCTCTTGGCAGGAGGGACGGAACGGGGCGTGGCCTCGGCAAGGTCCACGCCCGCCCCTTACCAAAGGTAGGCATGGCCACGGTACGTCGTACCATCGGAGATCTCCGTTCGGCGCGACACTATTACCATGCCAGCCTTGACATCAGCCCCAGCGGGCGGAACCCTGTACCCACGATGGCCTGTCTGTACGACCCAGAGACGGCAGGACCCACCAGTCAGCAGGCGTCCCAAAGACGGCAGGAGTGCCACCAGTCAGACCCGGTGCGAGTCGGCCTCCAGGAGTCGGCTGGCCCCTCCCACGGGCCCCGCACACCATTAACCAGACAAGACGGGGAATGGCAACAGTGATCGCCTGTCAGGCGGCGGCACTGTTACCATGACCCCACGACCAAGCCAGCTTCATCGAGGCACGACTACAATAATCCACAGCCGGCAAGACCCGCCCGCGGCGGACACGGCCTGACGGCTCCGTACCTGACCAGTCGGCGGGGCCCACCAGACGACGGGCCCTGGCAGTCGGCGGAGAAGACGGCGGCCTGAGAGACAGATGGCTGGGACCCGCGCCCAGCCGGATTACCATTGTACCCCTGGGGGGTTGGCCTATATAAACCCACCGGGGCACCCATGCAAAGGGTTGGAATCCATTAGCACTAGACCAGATCATATCGGAAGGAGAGAGCTACCCTTGCCTTCTCCTACCTCCAGGAAACATCTCAAGGAGCAACCATGTACACACTTTGCCATAGTGATCATGCGGAGACCCCGCAGAGCAGCAGTAGGGGTGTTATCTCCTCGGAGAGCCCTAAAGCTGGGTAAGATTCGCTGGCGTGCATATGTTCGCCTCATCCCGTTTCCAGGCACCGACGACGTTCTACTCGCTCCCACCATGATAAGCCATCCCTTGGCATATGTCGCACCCAACCCCCGACATTTGGCGCCCACCATGGGGCGAGGTGCACCGTCGTTCGGAGACCGGCTCTTGACGGGAATCCTTTTCTTCCCTGGCGAGCGCAGTCAGCCCGGCACGCCAGACGGAGTCTGCGTCGACGCGCTGCACGACGCCGAGATCGCGTGTGCTGCCAGCTGCCTCGCCGAACTTGTCGGCGAGGTCCGCCTCTCCAACGAGCCTGCATCCGACGCAGGCACGGGCGGCCCTGAGAGCCTCCTCGCGGGCCTCCTTGACCAACTCCACATCACCGGCGAGCCCATCGTGGACTTGGAGTCCGTAGGCTCCACCGACCCGATGCTGGTCGACTCCGACACCGTCGCTCGACGAGTTTCCAACCAACGTGGTGGTCTACGACGAACCGCTCCCTTGCGCGGAGAGCGGCGGAAGCACCATCACAGAGGTGCTCGTCATCAATCATGGCGAGCATTCCGGCGGAGGAGCTCATGACCCGCTCGACGCGGCGCTGCAAGACCTAACCGCGCCCATTCCCGAAGACGCCGACGCCGAGACACAGAAGGCACGCCGCCTCTAGCTGGTCGAAGGCGCGAAGAAGCTGGCTAGCATGAGGCACCTGTAAGAGGCCTACCAGCGCGAGATGGATCGCGCTGTGGGCGGCTCGCCGGCTCCGACTGGGCCTAGCCGCCTTGGTGCGGTCCAGCTGCGCGGCGTTGCCATCGCCAACCTGTTCGGGGCAAATCGCCCGTATACGCCACGCCTGCGGAGAACATCCGAGCCGTCCAGGCGGCGGCCGACGAGCTGGACAATTTCGAGGGCGAAGAACGTCGTCTGATGACGGAGCGCGTCCAGCAGCTCCTCGACGCGGCCGCCGAGCAAAACACGGCCGGCTGCCGCACAGATGCGCCGCGACGGCAGAATGATGACCCACCTCCCCGCCGAGACCAAGGCGCGACGTCACGGACGCCGACTAGCGGCGTCCGTAGAAGAAAAGACAAGGATCCGGCTGTCAGCCACAATCGGACTCGCGTCACTATCGAGCGCGACCAAGACGGCCGCCCAAGAGCAGTGGAACAGCGAGACGACTGCCCGCCTCCTCCCCCTCGCAAGGAAAGGCGAGTCTCCCTGCCGCCTGTTGATCATCCGACTCTCGGCGACCGCCTTGGCCGCCGAGAGGGAGTCGGAGAAAACGACGCACGCCACCGGATCGATCGACTCCACCGGTCCCTGGCACTAGAAGAAGAAGACGAGTTGGGTCCGCCGTGTTTCGGTCCCCGCATCTGAGATGAGCCCTTTCCTAGAGGGTTCACTCTCCCCAGAGATACGCCCAAGTACACCAGTTCTGTGAAGCTGGAAGACTGGCTGGTTGACTACTCCACGACCGTCAACATAGCAAACGGCAACAAGCGAGTCGCCGTGAAGTACGTTCCACTCATGCTCCAGGGCACGGCCCAGACGTGGCTGAACAGCTTGAAGCCCCGCAGCATCAACAGTTGGATCAACTTCACCGACGCCTTCGTCCACAACTTCACAAGCACGTACAAGCGACCTCCCAAGCCTCGCCAGCTTTCCCTGTGCGTGCAAGGCCCCAACGAGTCGACCCGCGACTACCTCACGCGTTGGGCTGAGCTCTGGAACTCCTGCGAGGGCGTGGACGAGGTGCAGGCTATCGAGTACTTCACCTCCGGGTGCAGAGAAGGCACCCTCCTCAAGCACAAGCTTCTCTGCGACAAGCCAGAGACCCTCGACGAACTATTGATCATAGCAGACAAGTATGCCACAGCCGACTCCTCCATGAAGGCGGAGATTCAAGTAAGTGCAACTGGCAAAGTGGCCCCTCAAGCCCCCAAAACTCCGGCTGGAGACGCCAGTCGGCGGCAGCAGCAGAACGACCACAAGCGCAAGGCCCCACAGCCGGCTTCCAGTGGCCGGTAGGTGGCGACAGTTCAGGACCAGCAACCGAAGGGACACCCTCCGCCCAAGCGACAGAAAGGAGGCAAACCCAACTGGTTGCCGGCTTTCTCTTATGAGCAAACTCTTGATGGCCCTTGCAAGTTCCATAGCGGCGCGAAGCCGTCTAACCACACCACCCGGAAGTGCCACCGACTTACTAGGATCGCCAAGGGAGACGGCCTCCTGTCTCCCCCGCCTGCTGGGCAGCCGCCTCCACCCCAGCAGCCGGCTGTCGGGCCTGTCGGTGCAGTATAAGACGAGTACCCAGAGGAGCATGGAGCCTATGTGGTGTTCACCAGCGTGGCTGACGATCGACGCAGCAGGCGGCTGCAGCAGCAAGAGGTGAACGCAGTAGCATCAGCGACACCAGAGTTCATGCACTGGTCTGAGAAGCCTATCAGCTGGAGTAGGGCTGATCACCTAGAGATGATGCCGAGTCCAGGCTCCTATGCTTTGGTCCTGGACGCCACCTTTGCCACGGACAAAAGAGCCGCTCGCTTCCTGCGAGTGCTGATAGACGGAGGCAGCAGCATCAACATCCTGTACAAGGACACAATGAAGAAGTTAGGAATCAAGCAAAGACAGCTTTAGAACAGTCAGACTGTGTTCCACGGCATTGTTCCTGGCCTTTCCTGCTCACCAATCAGCAAGATCCTGATAGACGTCCTCTTTGGGGACAAAGATCATTTCTGCCGAGAGTCAGTTTGGTTTGAAGTGGTGGACCTTGAGAGCCCATACCATGCCTTGCTTGGCCGACTCGCTTTGGCCAAGTTCATGGCGGTTCCCAACTACGCCTACCTCAAGATGAAGATGCCGAGTTCCAAGGGGATTCTGACCATAGCCGGCGACTACAGGAAGTCGTCCGCCTGTGCGGCCGAAAGCAGTCGGCTGGCCAAGTCCCTGGTGATCGCGGCCGAGAAGCGGCTCCTTGATCGGGTTGTGGCGATGGCCGACAAGCGGCCGAAGATGTCTCCTGCCCCTAAGGAGTCGGAAGCTGAGGGTTCGTTCAAGCCGGCCAAAGAGACGAAGAAGATACCCTTGGACCCGGAGCACCTAGAGAGGTACGCTGTCATAGGTGCGAACCTTGATAGCAAATAGGAAGGCGAGCTCGTCGATTTCCTCCGTGAGAATCGGGACATCTTCGCATGGTCCCCTAAAGACATGCCGGGTGTACCGATGGAATTCGCCGAGCACAAGTTACATGTCCGATCTGATGCCAAGCCAGTCAGGCATCCCTTGCGCCGCCTGTCAGAAGAAGAAAGAAGAGTTGTTGGAGAAGAGATAGCCCGACTCCTTGCAGTCGGCTTCATTATGGAAGTGTTCTTCCCAGAATGGCTAGCCAACCCGATCCTGGTGCTGAAGAAGAACAAGCAGTGGCGAATGTGTATTGACTACACTAGCCTCAACAAAGCTTGCCCAAGGACCCGTTTGCTCTGCCGAGAATTGATCAGGTGATAGACTCCACAGCCGGATGCGAGCTGTTGAGCTTCTTCGGTGCATATTCAGGATATCACCAGATCAAGCTGAACCCGGCAGACAGACTAAAGACCGCCTTCATCACGCCGTTTGGAGCCTTCTGCTACCTGAGCATGACGTTCGGCTTGAGGAATTCCGGCGCCACCTTTCGGCGTTGCATGCAGAAGTGCCTCCTCAAGCAACTCGGCAGAAATGCCCACGTCTACGTGGATGATGTGGTAGTGAAGACGGAAAAGCATGGAACACTACTGGTAGACCTCAAGGAGACCTTTGAGAACCTGCGCCAATTCCGGATCAAGCTCAACCCTGAGAAGTGCGTCTTCGGAGTACCAGCCGGCCAACTCCTTGGCTTCCTGGTCTCTGAATGCGGTATAGAGTGCAACCCTGTAAAGATCAAGGCCATTGAGAGGATGGAAGTACCCAGCCGACTGCTGGACGTCCAAAAGTTCACTGGCTGCCTGGCGTCCATCAGCCAAATCGTTAGTCGGCTGGGCGAGAAAGCTCTCCCCTTGTACCAGCTCATGAAGAAGACCACTTTTTTCGAGTGGACCCACAAGGCGGACGAGGATTTTCTCTAGCTGAAGAAGATGTTGACTACTCCCCCTGTGCTGGCGGCACCGACTCCTAAAGAGCCCATGCTCTTGTACATTGCCGCCACGAGCCGGGTAGTCAGCACAGTCATTGTAGTTGAACGCAAGGAGGAAGGCAAAGCACTACCTGTCCAGAGACTGGTATATTAGCTGAGCGAAGTGATGTCGGCCTCCAAGCAGAACTACCCCCACTACCAGAAGATGTGCTATGGCGTGCACTTTACCGCCAAGAAGTTGAAGCCTTACTTTCAAGAGCATCCAATCACCGTGGTGTGCACGGCCCCACTAGCCGAGATCATCGGAAGCCGAGATGCTTCTGGCCGAGTGGACAAATGGGCCATAGAGCTGGCCCCCTACACCATCTACTATCCGCCCCGCACCGCCATCAAGTCGCAAGCGTTGGTCGACTTCCTCGTCGACTAGGCGGAGACCCAGTACCTGCCGCTAGCGCCTGACTCCACCCATTGGCGGATGCATTTCGATGGCTCCAAGATGCGCACCGGCTTGGGAGCTCACGTCGTCCTCACCGCTCCCAAGGGCGACCAGCTCAAATATGCGTTGCAAATCCATTTCGCCGCCTCCAACAACGTCGCCGAATATGAGGCACTCATTCACGGGCCAAAGAACTTGGCATTCGCCGGATCCTGTGTTATGGCGACTCCGACTTGGTGGTCCAGCAGTCATCTGGCGACTGGGACGCCAAGGATGCAAACATGGCGAGCTACCGTTTCCTCATGCAGCAACTCGGCGGATATTTCGAGGGGTGCGAGTTCCTTCAAGTGGCAAGAAATGACGACAACCAAGCAGACACCCTAGCGCGAATCGGCTCAACCCGCCAAGCAATACCATCCGGCGTCGCCCTTCAGCGCCTCCTCAAGCCGTCTGTCAAGCCTTCACCAGAATCAGACACCATCTTCGTGCCGGCTCCCCCCGAAGAAGTCGGATCCGACTCAAGAGCCCCAGCAGATGGCACGAGAATTCTTACAGACGGCTCCAAGAACGCCGCAGTCGAAGCCGGCCCGGGGACTTCAGAACCCGGCCCGGGGACTGCGGCGACCAGCCCGAAGACTCCAGAACTCGGCTCGGGGACTGCACCAGTCGGCCCGGGGACTTCATCAATCCAGCAAGCGGCCGCGGACTCCAGCCCGCCGCCTCCCAACCCAGCCGCCCTCGTCCAAGTCGCAGTTCTGGCAGTTGAAGAAATAGCAGCACCCTCATGGGCCCAGCCCATCCTCAAATTCCTGGTTAGCAAAGAGCTGCCAACCGATGAGATCCTAGCTCGACAAGTACAATGCCGAGCAGCAGCCTACACCATAGTCAATAGAGAGCTGGTCAGACGCAGTGTCACGGGCGTCGACCAGCGTAGCGTCGAGCCAGAGCAAGGCCAGACAATTCTCAAAGACATCCATCAAGGCGAGTGCGGCCACCATGCGGCTTCAAGAGCACTCGTCGCCAAAGCCTTTCGACACGGTTTTTTCTGGCCGACTGCCCTAGAAGAGGCCAAGGAATTGGTCCAAAATTGCAAGGGGTGCCAGAAGTTCCGTTCCAAGCCGCATCAGACGGCTTCTGCACTCAAGACCATCCCCATCGCCTGGCCCTTTGCAGTTAGGGGCCTGGACATCGTGGGACCATTCAAGACGGCGCGAGGAGGCCTAACTCACCTACTTGTCGCGGTGGACAAGTTCACCAAGTGGATAGAAGCAAAGCCCATTAAGAAGTTGAATGGTCCGACTGCCATGACTTTCATCTCCGACATCACAATTCGGGATGGCATACCACACAACATCATCACCGACAATGACACAAACTTTGCCAAAGTTGCCTTGGCCCGTTTCTGTGCGACACAGGGCATCCAACTAGAATTAGCATCCGTTGCCCATCCGCAGTCAAACGGCCAAGTGGAGCGAGAGACAGCCTCATCCTGTGTGGCATCAAGCCTCGACTGGTCGAACCACTGGAGCGTTCGGCCGGCTGCTGGCTTGACGAGTTGCCAGCCGTCCTCTGGAGTCTGCGCACGACTCCAAACAAGTCGACCGGCTTCACGCCTTTCTTCCTCGTCTATGGTGCTGAAGCCGTCATCCCAACGGACATAGAGTTCGACTCCCCGCGAGTAACCATGTACACCAAGGAGGAAGCAGAAGAAGCACGCCAAGACGGCGTCGATCTGCTGGAAGAGGGCTGGCTGTTGGCACTCAGCCGGTCCAGCATCTACCAGCAGAGCCTGCGCCGATACTACAACAGGAAGGTCAGGCCGAGATCTTTTCAAGAGGGCGACCTTGTGCTCCGACTGATCCAGCGAACAGCCGGCCAGCACAAGTTGTCGGTGCCTTGGGAAGGCCCTTTCATCATCAGCAAAGTGCTGGGCAACGACTCCTATTACCTAATCGACACTCAGAAGCCCTGAGTACGCAAGAGGGACGACTCCGGCAAAGAGACGGAGCGGCCATGGAATGAAAATCTCCTCCGAAGATTTTAAAGTTGACGCAGTATGTACCACGCTACCTTTTGTATTTCAATACCAAGACTCCGGGCCCCCCGAGACAAGCTCGGAGACTGCCCTTTTTGTTATCTATATGATAAGAGTTATGCCTTCGAGTATGATACTCTTTGTGTGCCGCTAAGCACCGGGCTCGACTAGTCGGCCCAGGGACTCGCCGCCTTGCGCTATGAAATGCTTCCTGCAGTCAGACAAGTAGTGTGTGGCGCCCAAGCCGTCTCCTGTCAGAAGCCGCAGCTCGTAGAGCGACTGTCTGGCGGGCAGGAGTAAGGAAGAATGGACGCCCACATAAAAAATGGCTAAGGACTCAAAGCATAAGCATAGCTTAAGACGGCTTCTAGCCTCTCTTCGCAAGCCGACTCTCAAGCAGTCGGCTCGCCGCCTTCTATTCAACTTGCTAAGAAACTCTAAAACGGCTAAGTACTTGCCTTCCCAAAAGTTGCCAAACATTTGATCCAGCGGCAGTCCGCAGAGCGGCTGTCCGGCTGGCAAGACGACAACTAAGGGAAGGCGGCAAAGGAGAAAGCCAAAGGAGCAATGAGCAAGAAAAGATAGAACTCGGTTGAATATTTACATAACATAGGCCCTTGGCCGAATCTTCGAGCAGAATTTCAAAATACACCCCGAGGGTGGAATTGTGCGAATTAACAAGTTCCTCAAAGACTACTAAAACAGATAAAATAAAGACAAGGCAGCAGCCTAGGAAGCAGCGGACGGGTTCGGAGGCTCGGAGGAGATGGCGGTGTCAGACGTTGGGGCGGCCGGCTAGGCAGTCTCGGCTTGATCACCTCCGGCGGTAGCCGGCTCGGTTGGGCGCGGCTCGTTGCTGGAGGCGCGGTCGAGCTGTGGCTGGGCGTCCGCTCCGCCTCCTGGCGCCTTTGTCTCGCCTCCATCCTCCGCCTCGCCTTCCTCCTCGACGCTGGAGCCGATCACCTCCGCCGAGTCCTCGTCGTAGTCCGGGTTCATCCCAAACCACTCCGGCGGTGCCTCCTCGCCGTCTTCAGCCCGCTCAGGAATGAAGACGCTGGTATTGGCGTACTCGGCGATCGTCGCGACACGCTTGACGAGGGCGTCTTCCGCGGCTGCCAGCTCCGGCTGGGCCTCTCCCCGGAGCGTGGCCAGCTAGTCCAGATCCAGCCCCGGATACCACGCCTTGACAAATTCCAAGGCCTGGCGCGCTCCAGCCCGGGCCGAGGAACCCTTCCAAGCCTCAAGACGGCTAGCTGCGACCTCCAGCCAGTCGGCAGTCCGACTGGGGGTGCGCAGTGCCTACATGTCTGGCCACAAGGCAGAGATCTCCTGGGCGCCGACACGTTGAAGCCGGCGCATCATCCGGTGGGCAGGCTGCAGGCGAGCCTCAACGCTCAGAATCTGCTTGTCAAGGGTTCGGGGGGCATCGGCGGCGACCACCGCGCCTTCCGCCCTCCGCCTCTCGCGATCAGCCTCGATGGCTTGATTGGCGGCTTGCGAGTAGCCAGGGAAGAAGTATACCAAGGTGAAAAGAAGGAAGAGCAAGTCAAAAAACCAGGAGTCGGCCCGACCTATAGTCGGCAACTCAAAGAAGAAAAGTAAAGAGACTTACCGTCGACGATGTCCTCGATCTCATGGAAGCCGGAGGCCAGCAATGCCTCCTTGTCAGTCCAGGAGGAGCGCTCACTTGCGAACTCGTCCAGGAGGGCTGTCTCCTTCTCGTCCGCCTCCTCCTGCGCCTTCTTAAGCAACTCCTTCTGCTCCGCCAGCTGTGCAGCCAGCAGATCACGCTCTGCAGCGAGCTTGTTGCACTCCTCACGCTTGGCGCGCAAGGCGGTGTTGGCTTCTCCAGCTGCTGCTGAAGAGTGGCGTTGGCTTCTGAAGAAAAAGAAGAAAGAGGACGATAAGTCATCAACAAAGAAGGTCGCCAGAAAGATCCGGCCTGACTGCTCAGCAGTCGGCCCGAATCTCGGGGACTACAGCCCGCGGGTGCGCCAGCGCGCCCCCGCGAAGAAGAAAGAGAACTTACTCCGGCTCTCCGACAAGTCGGTAGTCCGCTTGCCCAGCTCCTCAACATTGCGGTTGAAGGTGGTGGTCCAGAGGTTGTGATAATCCTGCGATAAGTATTTCAAGCAAAAGTAAGTACTTAGAACTCGCCAGATGGAGTTCCGAGCCACCTGCTCAGCAGCTGGCCCGGAACTCGGGGACTACACCCAGTGGGTGCGCTAGCGCGCCCCCATAGAGAAGATCAAGAAGACGGAGACAAGAGAAAAAACACTTACCCGGATGGCAGCCCGCGACGCCAGATGCGCCTTGGTGCAGCTCTGGATGGCGTCGCCCTCAGCTCGCAGCTTCGGCGTCGGCCTCCATCGCAGCCGCCCCCAAGTCGGGGTCGTCAATGTCGCTCTCCGCTCGGTCGGGGATGAACTGGCGGGCCGGCCCCGTGGTGCCGAATAAAGGCTGTATGAGAGGGTTCTGATTCAAAGACTAAAGAAGATTAGAAGTCGGAGTCAGCTGCAAAAGAAAGCAAAAGAAGAAGAGAAACGACTTACAACAGGCGGGGGGGGGGGTGCGCGAGTATGGCTCCATGCCGAACCGCCAATTCCCCGAGAGGCCGCAGTTTGCGATATAGTTCACCATGTCCGCCACCTCCGCGTGGTGCATGTCCTTGGAGCACATCCTACTCGGGTCCCGCTGGCCGCTCATCTGGCAGATCAGATGAGGTCGGCCTTGGAGCGGGAGGACTCAGTGCGCCACGAAGGCGGCCTGCAAGTCGGCCCCGGTCAGACCCTCCAACTGCGTCAGCACTCGGAGTCGCGCAACGGCGGTGGCGCCGGCAGGAGTCAGAGTCTTGGCCCGGTGGGACCAGCTGGGGAGCCTCCCGGCCGGCGCGCTGGCTTCGTAAACCGGCAGGTTGACCCAGTCACCTTCTGGGGCGACGTTCTTCACGTAAAAATAAGATCGCTGCCACATCTTCAACGATTTGATCAGCGTAATGGCGGGGAACGAGTTGTCGGCCCCCGTTCTCCGCATCGCGATGAACACACCACACTGGGCTGGCACGCCGGCGACGTGCGTGCCGAGCTTGGACTGGAAGGATACCCCCCACAACTCGATGGTGGGGAGAATGCTGAGGAAGACTTTGCACAGAGTGGCGAAGGCAGCCAGCAGCACCACCATGTTCGGTGTAAGGTGGTGCGGCTGGAGCCCATGGAACTCCAAGAAGGAGCGAAAGAAATTGCTCGCCGGCAGCCCTAGGTCGCGCATGAGGTGCGAGCGGAATATGACCCACTCACCCTCCTCCGGCGCCGGCGATACCTCCCCCGCCGGCGCGGCGCGGGCCCGTACTAGGTCCTGGCCGGGGAGGCGACGTGTCTTGCGAAGGAAATCAATGTGGTCGTCGTCGACCTCGGAGCCGTCCCACACGCCGGAGCGCACAGCGGGAGGCACGGCGGCGGAAGAACAACTCATTGTTGCGGGCATGGCGTTGTCCGGCGCAGCAATGGTGAGAGGAAGAAGAAGCGAGAGGGAGCGGAAGGGAGTAGGGAATATGGGCGCGCGTGCTCTGCCGGACCCTCCTCCCGCCTACTTATAGCCCCATGGGCTGAGAAGACGAGGGGGTGATCGTGGGATTAACTACGCTCGGAGCCCCACGACCCCCACGATTTACCACATGAAGTTACTGCTGCAGTTACTACACGGGGAACCCAACCGCCCGCGCGGCCACAACGGATCCGTTCGCATGCCGAGGCGCGGTAGTGGCGGGCCCGGCCTTTAGGCCTATCCCGTCCCGCCCGTGGGTGGTCAGACTGGCCCGGCCACGTGACGCCGCGCGACGGATCCGCAACGGGCGGCAACCCGGAAGCTTGTCAGGCACGCTGCCTGGACCCCGCTACGACTTTCAAACTCTTCGAAGGCAAGACGGCCTTCCGCGAGTCCGGCTCCAGATAGTCGGCCCAAAGGAAGACGGCGAGCCAGGCCCAATTTCAACCACCGGAAGGAAGAAACTATTGACGCTCCTCGACATGTCTCCCTCGGTGCCTCACCAGCTTCGGTGACTACTGTCGGAGTAATGGGCCACGGGTAGGCTAACCCGAAGCCCAGAACCTTTCAAGACATCGGGGCAGGCCGCGCCCCTCAAGACCCTAGGACGGAAAGCCGCCTTTGAGAGTCGGCAGCAGCGCGACCGACTACCCACTCTCGGCTGAGTCCCGGGGGCGAATTTGAGATGAGCCGACTCCTAGCTGGCGGCTTCCAGAGAAGCCGGCTGTGGGGAGTCGGCCCGCGACTCCAACCACCTCATGCTCTCGGCAGGAGAGACGGGGCGGGGTGTGGCCTCGGCAAGGTCCACGCCCGCCCCTTACCAAAGGCAGGCATGGCCACAGTACGCCGTACCATCGGAGATCTCCGTCCGGCGCGGCACTGTTGCCATGCCAGCCTTGACATCAGCCCCAGCGGGCGGAACCCTTTACCCACGATGGCCTATTTGTACGACCCAGAGACAGCAGGACCCACCAGTCAGCAGGCGTCCCGAAGACGGCAGGAATGCCACCAGTCGGACCCGGTGGGAGTCGGCCTCCAGGAGTCGGCTGGCCCCTCCCACGGGCCCCGCACGCCATTAACCAGACAAGACGAGGAATGGCAACAGTATCGCCCGTCAGGCAGCGGCACTGTTGCAATGACCCCACGACCAAGCCAGCGTCATCAGAGGCACGACTACAGTAATCCGCAGCCGGCGAGACCCGCCCGCGGAGGACACGACATGACGGCTCCGTACCTGACCAGTCGGCAGGGCCCACCAGACGGCAGGCCCCGTCAGTCGGCGGAAAAGATGGCGGCCTGAGAGACAGACGGCTGGGACCCGCGCCCAGCCGGATTACAATTGTACCCCTGGGGGGTAGGCCTATATAAACCCCCCAGGGCACCCATGCAAAGGGTTGGAATCCATTAGCACTAGACCAGGTCATATCGGAAGGAGAGAGCTAGCCTTGCCTTCTCCTACCTCCGGGAAACAGCTCAAGGAGCAACCGTGTACACACTTTGCCATAGTGATCATGCGGAGACCCCGCAGAGCAGCAGTAGGGGTGTTATCTCCTCGGAGAGCCCTGAAGCTGGGTAAGATTCGTGGCGTGCATGTCTGCACCTCATCCCGTTTCCAGGCACCGGCGACGTTCTACTCGCTCCCACCATGATAAGCCATCCCTTGGCATATGTCGCACCCAACCCCCGACAAATCTTTCCCCAAAACTTGAAAACTTCACAACACAAAACTTAACAGAAAATCTCATGAGCTCCGTTAGCGAAAGAAAAGAAAAAACCACTTCAAGGTACTATAATGAACTCATTATTTATTTATATTGGTGTTAAACCTACTGTATTCCAACTTCTCTATGGTTCATAAACTCCATTACTAGCCATAGGTTCATCAAAATAAGCAAATAACACACGAAAAACAGAATTTGTCAAAAACAGAACAATCTGTAGTAATATGTAACAAACGCAAACTTCTGGAACTCCAAAAATTCTAAAATAAATTGCAGGACATGAGGAGTTTATCTATTAATCAGCTTCAGAATGAATCAACTAAATAGCACTCTCCAGTAAAAAATTGTAGCTAATCTTGTGAGCGCTAAAGTTTCTATTTTTTACAGCAAGATCAAAAAGACTTCACCCAAGTCTTCCCAAAGGTTCTACTTGGCACAAACACTAATTAAAACATAAAACCACATCCAAACAGAATCTATATGGATTATTTATTAATAAACAGAACCAAAAAGCAAAAAACTAAAATAAAATTGGGTTGCCTCCCAACAAGCGCTATCATTTAACGCCCCCAGCTAGGCATAAAGGCAAGGATAGATCTAGGTATTGCCATCTTTGGCTTGCAATCCATAAGTAGCTCTCATCATAGATTCATAAGGTAATTTTATTTTCTTTCTAGGAAAGTGTTCCGTGCCTTTCCTTAACGGAAATTGGAATCTAATATCCCCTTCTTTCATATCAATAATTGCACCAATCGTTCTAAGGAAAGGTCTACCAAGAATAATAGGACATGAAGGATTGCAATCTATATCAAGAACAATGAAATCTACGGGCACATAATTCCTGTTTGCAACAATAAGAACATCATTACTTCTTCCCATAGGTTTCTTAATGGTGGAATCCGCAAGGTGCAAGTTTAAAGAACAATCATCAAATTCACGGAAACCTAGCAACTCACACAAAGTTTTTGGAATCGTGGAAACACTAGCACCCAAATCACACAAAGCATAGAATTCATGATCTTTAATTTTAATTTTAATAGTAGGTTCGCACTCATCATAAAGCTTTCTAGGGATAGAAACTTCCAATTCAAGCTTTTCTTCATAAGATTACATTAAAGCATCAACGATATGTTTAGTAAAAGCTTTATTTTGACTATAAGCATGCGGAGAATTTAGCACAGATTGCAACAAGGAAATACAATCTATTAAAGAAAAATTTTCATAATTAAATTCCTTGAAATCCAAAATAGTGGGTTCATTACTATGTAAAGTTTTGACCTCTTCAATCCCACTTTTACCAATTTTTGCATCAAGATCTAAAAACTTTGAATCATTGGGACGCCTTTTAACTAAAGTTGACTCATCTCCAGTCCCATCATTATCAAGATTCATATTGCAAAACAAAGATTTAATAGGGGACACATCCATCACTTTTAGAACTTCATCCTTATTATCATGAAAATTAGAAGAACACGCTTTCACAAAGCAACCTTTTTTAGCACGTGCACACATCCTAGCGGTTCTTTCTTTGCACTCATCAAAGGAAATTCTCATGGCTTTGAGAGACTCATTGATATCATGCTTAGGTGGAATAGATCTAAGTTTCAAAGAATCAAGATATATACTAGCCAATTCATCAATCTTAGGCAATTTTTCTTCAAGCAAAGCATTGAAATTCTTTTGAGAAATCATAAATTCTTTAACACTAGTCTCAAAATCAGAGGGCATCTTATTAAAATTTCCATGAGAGTTGTTGTAGGAATTACCATAATTATTAGAGGAATTACTAGGATACTGCCTGGGATTAAAGTTTCCTCTATAAGCGTTGTTTCCGAAATTGTTCCTACGAACAAAATTCACATCCATACATTAATTATTATTCTCAATCAAAGTAGACAAAGGCATATCATTGGGATCAGAAGAAACATTCTTATTAGCAAGCAATTTCATAAGTTCATCCATCTTTCCACTCAAGACATTAATCTCTTCAATTGCATGCACCTTTTTACTAGTAGATCTTTCACTGTGCCATTGAGAATAATTAACCATAATATTGTCTAGGAGTTTAGTAGCTTCTCCTAAAGTGATTTCCATAAAAGTACCTCCCGCGGCCGAATCTAAAAGATTTCTTGAAGCAAAATTCAATCCGGCATAGATTTTTTGTATAATCATCCATAAGTTCAAACCATGTGTAGGGCAATTACGTATCATTAATTTCATTCTCTCCCAAGCTTGTGCAACATGTTCATGATCAAGTTGCTTAGAATTCATAATATCGTTTCTAAGAGAGATGATCTTAGCGGGAGGAAAATATTTAGAGATAAAAGCATCTTTGCACTTATTCCAAGAATCAATACTATTTTTAGGCAAAGATGAAAACCAAGTTTTAGCACGATCTCTAAGCGAAAACGGAAATAGCTTCAGTTTAACAATATCATTGTCCACATCTTTCTTCTTTTGCATATCACACAAATCAACAAAGCTATTAAGATGGTTAGCGACACCTTCACTAGGAAGGCTGGCGAATTGATCTTTCATGACAAGATTTAGCAAAGCAACATTAATTTCACAAGATTCAGCATCGGTAAGAGGAGCAATCAGAGTGCTAAGAAAATCATTGTTGTTGGTATTGGAAAAGTCACACAATTTAGTATTATCTTGAGCCATCATAACAAGCTAACAATCCAACACACAAGCAAACAAGAAGCAAGCTACAAAGAGGCGAACGGAAAAAGAGCGCGAATAAAACGGCAAAAGTAAAGTGGGGAAGAGGAAAACGAGAGGCAAATGGCAAATAATGTAATGCGAGGGATAAGAGTTTGTGATGGGTACTTGGTATGTCTTGACTTGTGCGTAGACTCCCCGGCAACGGCGCCATCAATCCTTCTTGCTACCTCTTGAGCATGCGTTGGTTTTCCCTTGAATAGGAAAGGGTGATGCAACAAAGTAGCGTAAGTATTTCCCTCAGTTTTTGAGAACCAAGGTATCAATCCAGTAGGAGGCCACACGCAAGTCCCTTGTACCTACACAAACAAATAAGAACCTTGCAACCAACACGAGAAAGGGGTTGTCAATCCCTTCAAGTCCACTTGCAAAAGTGAGATCTGATAGAGATGATAAGATAATATTTTTGGTATTTTTATGATAAAGATTAAAAGTAAAGATTTCAAAATAAACGGTGCCAGAAATAGCTAGTTGACGGGAGATTAATATGATGGAAAATAGACCCGGGGGCCATAGGTTTCACTAGTGGCTTCTCTCAAGATAGCATAAGTATTACGGTGGGTGAACAAATTACTGTCGAGCAATTGATAAAAAAGTGCATAATTATGAGAATATCTAGGCATGATCATGTATATAGGCATAACGTCCGTGACAAGTAGACCGACTCTTGCTTGCATCTAATACTATCACTCCACACATCAACCACTATCCAGCATGCATCTAGAGTATTAAGTTAATAAGAACAGAGTAACGCATTAGGTAAGATGACATGACGTAGAGGGATAAACTCAAGCAATATGATATAAACCCCATCTTTTTTTCCTCAATGGCAACAATACAATACGTGTCGTTTCCCTTTCTGTCACTAGGATCGAGCAATGCAAGATTGAACCCAAAGCTAAGCACTTCTCCCATTGCAAGGAAGATCAATCTAGTAGGCCAAACCATACTGATAATTCAAAGAGACTTGCAAAGATAACCAATCATACATAAAAGAATTCAGAGAGGATTCAAATATTGTTCATAGATATTCGTGATCATAAACCCACAATTCATTGGATCTCGACAAACACACCGCAAAAAGAGTTACATCAAATAGATCTCGAAGAAGATCGAGGAGAACTTTGTATTGAGATCCGAAGAGAGAGAAGAAGCCATCTGGCTAATAACTATGGACCCGAAGGTGTGTGGAAAACTACTCACATATCATCAAAGAGGCCATTGTGTTGATGTAGAAGCCCTCCGTGATCGATCCCCCCTCCGTCGGAGCACCGGAAAAGGCCCCAAGATGGGATCTCACGGGTACAGAAGGTTGCGGCAGTGGAGTTAGGTTTTTGTGGTGCTCCTCGATGGTTTCGGGGTACGTAGGTATATATAGGGGAAGAAGTAGGTCGGTGGAGCCACGAAGGGTCCACGAGGGTGGAGGGCGCGCCCCCTGCCTCGTGGCCTCCTCGTTCGTTTCTTGACGTCCGCTCCAAGTCCCGTGGATCACGTTTGTTCCAAAAATCACGCTCCCGAAGGTTTCATTCTATTCGGACTCCATTTGATATTCCTTTTCTGCGGAACGATAAAATACGCAAAAAAGCAGCAATTTGCATTGGGCCTTGGGTTAATAGGTTAGTCCCAAAAATAATATAAAAGTGTATAATAAAGCCCATTAAACATCCAAAACATAATATATAATAGCATGGAACAATCAAAAATTGTATATATGTTGGAGACGTATCAGTGAAGAACACCATGACTCTTGCATAAGGCATAAGACAAGAATAAAAGATAGGCCCTTCGTAGAGGGAAGTAGAGGTTGTCCTGTGTTTTTATGGTTGGATGCATGAAATCTTAATGCAAAAGAACGTCACTTTATATTTCCACTTGTGATATGGACCTTTATTATGCAGTATGTCGCTTTTATTGCTTCCACATTACAAGATCATATAAAGCTTATTTTCTCCACACTAATAGATCATACATATTTAGAGAGCAATTTTTATTGCACGCAACAATGACAACTTACTTGAAGGATCTTACTCAATCCATTGGTAGGTGTGATGGACACTCATGGCAAAACTGGGTTTAAGGATATTTGGAAGCACAAGTAGTGTCTCTACTTGGTGCAAAGAATTTGGCTAACATGAGAGGGAAAGGCAAGCTCATCATGTTGGATGATCCATGACAATATACTTTATTTTGGATATAAGAAAACATAACCCATTACGTTGTCTTCCTTGTCCAACATCAACTTTTTAGCATGTTATATTTTAATGAGTGCTCACAATCATAAAAGCTGTCCAAGATAGTGTATTTATATGTGAAAACCTCTGTTTCTTTATTACTTCCTATTAATTGCAACGTTGACCAAAACTATGTTTGTCAACTCTCAATTTTTTTATTTATCATACTCTTTTATATGTGAAGTCATTACTCTAGATGAGGTCAATATGATCTCTTTTATTTCTTTTTATTCTTTCTTTTATTCCCTCTAGATCATAGTAAGATAATCAAGCCCTTGACTCAAAACTAATCTTTATTATATACAGCTCACGGATTCAACTACATAGAAGGATCATAAAGCAAAGCTCAAAACTAGATCATACTAAAACTTTATTCTACTAAATCAAGATATTACCTAAAGGATCGAACTAAGAAAAACGGTAAAGCTAGGAGTGTGATGGTGATATGATACCGGGGCACCTCCCCCAAGCTTGGCAGTTGCCTAGGGGAGTGCTCATACCCGATACTCAGTTCTCCTTCTTCGGAGGTGGTGATGGTGGTGAAAATTGTGCATTCAGATTTTTCATATTAAGTTGAGGAGAGAAATTTCCACCTTTAAATCATCGACCTCCGACTCTAGCTTTAGGATCTTTTCACATAAATCACCTTTGCTTTCCTGCCGAAAACAAGAAGGAATAGATAAGTTATTAGACTAGTTAGCCCTCCTAGGGAGGCTAGACTTCTTGAACTTCACGTGCATATCCCCAGGTAGAGGTAGAGGAACATCCTCCTCCTCCGAACTTGAATCATCTATCCTCATCAGATGAGCATCCTCCTCATCATCTGTAGTTCGACCATAAGAAGATAGGTCCCCATAGGTCTTTGGATCAGCAATGAGATGTGAGACATAGCTCTCCCCGTCAGAGTCTTGAGATGACATCTTCCTCTAAATCTGCAACAGAAATAACTCGAAACAAAAACAGAGGATATTTGCATGGTACGGTGGTCAAAACCTTCGAGAGATTATATAATGAATTTTTACCGACCAAAAGAAGTATCGTGCAAGAAAACGGAGTCCAGAGGGCACACGAGGTGCCCACGAGGCAGGGGCGTGCCCACGGGGTAGGGCGCGCCCTCCACCCTCGTGGATGCCTCGTGTCCCTTTTGGACTACTTCTTATTTTCCTATTTTTTTAAATATTCCAAAATGGAGAAAAATTGCCATTAGAACTGTTTTGGAGTCGGTTTACTTACCGTACCACATACCTATTCTTTTTCGGAGTTCAAAACATTCTGTAAAGTGTCCATTATATATTCCTCCGAGGTTACGGTTTCAAGAACATTAGTTTCAACATTTATTGGATTTCTTGAGATATAATGTTTGATCCTTTGACCGTTAACCACCTTCGGATTTGTGCCTTCGAAGTTGTTGATTTGTATGGTACCGGAACAATAGACCTCCTCGATAACGTAAAGACCTTCCCATTTAGAGAGAAGTTTTCCTGCAAAAAAAATCTTAAACGAGTTGTATAGCAAAGCATAATCACCTACGTTAAACTCACGCTTTTGTATTCTTTTATCATGCCATCTTGTAACTTTCTCTTTAAACAGCTTGGCATTCTCATAGGCATGGGTTCTCCATTCATCAAGCGAGCTAATGTCAAATAGTCTCTTCTCAACGGCAAGTTTGAAATCATAATTGAGCTCTTTAATGGCCCAATATGCCTTGTGTTCTAGTTCGAGAGGTAAGTGACATGCTTTTCCATAAACCATTTTATACGGAGACATACCCATAGATTTTTTTATGCAGTTCTATAGGCCCATAATGCATCATCAAGTTTCTTGGACCAATTCTTTCTAGATCTATTAACAGTCTTTTGCAAAATTAATTTGAGCTCTCTATTACTCAGTTCTACTTGACCACTAGACTGTGGGTGATATGGAGATGCAATTCTATGATTAACATCATACTTAGCAAGCATCTTACGAAAAGCACCATGAATAAGATGTGAACCACCATCAGTCATTAAATATCTAGGGACTCCAAACCTTGGAAGAATAGGTTCTTTAAGCATCTTAATAGAGGTGTTATGATCAGCACTACTAGTTGGAATAGCTTCTACCCACTTAGTAACGTAATCAACAACAACTAAAATATGTGTGTACCCATTAGAGGATGGAAACGGTCCCATATAATCAAAGACCCAAACATCAAATGGTTCAACAACAAGTGAATAGTTCATAGGCATTTCTTGACGTCTACTAATATTACCAATCCTTTGACATTCATCACAAGACAAGACAAACTTACGGGCATCTTTAAAAAGAGTAGGCCAATAAAAACCGGATTGCAATACCTTATGCGGAGTTCTATCTCCAGCATGGTGTCCTTATGAGGATAACAAGATGGGGTTTTTATCATATTGCATGAATTTATCCATCTACATCATGTCATCTTGCTTAAGGCGTTACTCTGTTCTTATGAACTTAATACTCTAGATACATACTGGATAGCGGTCGATGTGTGGAGTAATAGTAGTAGATGCAGGCAGGAGTCGGTCTACTTGTCTCGGACGTGATGCCTATATACATGATCATACCTATATATTCTCATAACTATGCGCAATTCTATCAATTGCTCAATAGTAATTCGTTCACCCACCGTAAAATACTTATGCTCTTGAGAGAAGCCACTGGTGAAACCTGTGGCCCCCGGGTCTATATTCCATCATATTAATCTTCCAACACTTAGTTATTTCCATTGCTTTTTTACTTTGTTTTATTTTACTTTGCATCTTTATCATAAAATACCAAAAATATTATCCTATCATATATATCAGATCTCACTCTCGTAAGTGACCGTGTAGGGATTGACAACCCCTTATCGCGTTGGTTGCGAGGATTTATTTGTTTTGTGTAGGTGCGAGGGACTCACGCGTAGCCTCCTACTGTATTGATACCTTGGTTCTCAACAACTTAGGGAAATACTTACGCTACTTTGCTGCATCACCCTTTCCTCTTCAAGGGAAAACCAATGCAGTGCTCAAGAGGTAGCAAATAGTATCTCAATTGGCAAGCTTAATTGTAACATCAATTTCTTCTATCTCAGCCGGTGCAATATCATGCATAATTTCTTTGTTGAAAGAATGAGGTATTGCAGTTGCAATAGCACCCATATCACATAAGCCATGATAATAATGATCTCCTATTTTAACAGAAATAACAAGCATGCCAACAACAGGTCTATGTTTACCCTTAGTATCGGGTCTAGCAATTCTAGCAGCTTCATTACAGAAATAAATAACATGCCCATCAATATTATCGGCTAAAAGACCTTTAACCATAGCAATACTAGGTTCAAGTTTAATTTGCTCAGGGGGTGTAGGTGTTCCAGTATTACTCTTACAAACCAAAGTTGAAGCTTTAGCATGATCCTTTATTCTAATAGGAAAAGGTGGTTTCTCAGTATAAGCGGTAGGAACAACAAGATCAACATTATAAGTGATAGTCTTTTCTTCAACTTTAATAGGCTCAAATACTTTTACTTCAATGGGAGGATTATATTTAAACCACTTATCCTTAGGGAGATCAAGATGAGTAGCAAATGATTCACAGAAAGAAGCTACTATCTCAGAGTCAAGTCCATATTTAGTGCTAAATTCACGGAAAACATCGGCATCCATAAAAGATTTAACACAATCAAACTTAGGTGTTATACCTGACTCCTTACCTTCATCAAGGTCCCAATCTTCAGAGTTGCGTTTAATTCTTTCCAATAAATCCCATTTGAGTTCAATAGTCTTCATCATAAAAGAACAAGTACAAGAAGTATCGAGCATGGAGCGATTACTGAGAGAAAGTTGAGCAAATAAAAATTTCTCTTGAGAGCTCATGATTTGGGCATGAATATAACATTGACTTAAGCCTCCCCCAACCGTGAGCAATGCTTTCTCCTTCACGAGGCCAAAAATTATATATATAATTACGATCACGATGAACCAGATGCATAGGATAAAACTTCTGATGAAATTGCAATTTCAATCGGTTATAGTTCCATGATCCAATATCATCACATAGCCTAAACCATGTCAATGCCTTTACCATCAAATATAAAGGGAAGACCTTCTTCTTGATAACATCCTTGGGCATACCTGTAAGCTTAAATAATCCACAAACTTCATCCTCATAGATTAGGTGCAAATCGGGATGCAATGTTCCATCTCCTGTAAAAGGATTAGCTAGCAGTTTCTCTATCATATCCAAAGGAATTTAAAAGTAAACATTTTCAGTAGGTTCAGTAGGTTGAGGAGAAACTCTTTGCTCTACTGGTTGGGGTGAAGATACCCCGAACAAGCCCCTCAAAGGATTATGTTCCATAGTAACAAGTGATAGTAAATTTCAGCACACTATATAAATTTCTCCTTACCAAATTCCACCTACCAAAGGCGCTTCACTTCCCCGGCAACGGCGCCAGAAAAGAGACTTGATGACCAACAAGTATAGGGGATCTATCGTAGTCCTTTCGATAAGCAAGTGTGTCGAACCCAAACGAGGAGCAGAAGGAAATGACAAGCGGTTTTCGGTAAGGTATTCTCTGCAAGCACTGAAATTATCGGTAACAGATAGTTTTGTGATAAGGTAATTTGGAACGTGTAACAAGTAATAAAAGTAAATAAGGTGCAGCAAGATGGCCCAATCATTTTTGTAGCAAAGGACAAACCTGGACAAACTCTTATATGAAGGAAAACGCTCCCGAGGACACATGGGAATTATCGTCAAGCTAGTTTTCATCACGCTCATATGATTCGCGTTCGTTACTTTGATAATTTGATATGTGGGTGGACTGGTGCTTGGGCTCTGCCCTTCCTTGGACAAGCATCCCACTTATGATTAATCCCTATTGCAAGCATCCGCAACTACAAAATAAGTATTAAGGTAAACCTAACCATAACATGAAACATATGGATCCAAATCAGCCCCTTACAAAGCAACGCATAAACTAGGGTTTAAGCTTTTGTCACTCTAGCAACCCATCTGTCGGTGTACTAAAGTAGGGGTACCTTAGTACCCCAGACTTGTGCACGGGCAGTTGTAGCACCCTGCGGCAAGGCCCGCCCGGGAAGCGCCAAGAGAAGACCAAGCATTCAAGACAAGGCCCCCGGCAAGAGGAGCTTGACGGGCCAAGAAGACAAGGCCCCCGGCAAGAGGAGCGTGCCGGGCCAAGAAGACAAGACCCCGGCAAGAGGAGCTTGCCGGGACGACTGAGCCCATGTAAGGCCATCCAAGAACAAAGTATACGAGACAGAAGATCGAGACCCCGACAAGAGGAGCTTGTCGGGAAGGCTGAACCCAGGCACCACAAGAGAAGCCCGCCACGGCGCGCCATGCGCCCCGGCAAGGCCTGATAGCCGGCACGCTATCAGGCACAGGAAGACGACCCCCGCGGCAAGCCACTTGCCGCGGCAAAATCGCCACCTCAGGACTGCGCTCCAGCTCGCCCGCCCACGCGTCGCTCCGGGGTTTCCCCCAAGGGCACGTGGCGGGGCACCGCGCAGCCTGGGGTATGCGGTGGCATGCAGCCACTACCGTGGCGAGCGGCGGCGCACCTAACGGTCCGCCTCGGTGCTGTCCAGGCGACCGTGACGGGCATTTAATGCCCTTGTCCCCTACCGTCAGAAGTAGGTATGATAACACTGTGCCGCACTGTAGCGCCACCGTTCCCGCACTATTACAACTACCACCCATTTTACACTTTTACCCCTTTCTCTTACGTTGACACCTGTCGGTGACCCCTTTGCGCTATAAAAGGAGGCCCGTGTGCAACGTAGAGGGGGTTCCGAGGTTCGGAGATTTGGGATCCAGACAGCCATACGCTCAGTGCAGCTAGCTCTCCAAGCTCCCGAGCTCCCCAGTTCAATACAACCAAGCAGGAGTAGGGTTTTACGCGTGCATCGCGGCCCGAACCTGGGTAAACCGCCCGTGTGCTCGCCTCGATCTGCTCTCTGTGCTCCCTCCGCCCCCCTCACCGGACAACGAAAGGGGCTCCGGCCCCATAGGTGCTCGTGGGGGACTCGGTCCGCCCCGACACCATCATCTACTTATTACTTCCCAATGCCTTCCTCTAGGCCCAAACAATGGTGAAGTGTCATGTAGTCGACATTCACATAAAAACACTAGAGGAAAGACAACATATATCTCATCAAAATATCAATCGAATACCAAATTCACATGACTACTTATAGCAAGACTTCTCCCATGTCCTCAGGGACAAACGTAACTACTCACAAATCATATTCATGTTCATAATATGCATAAAGGATCTGAACATATGATCTTCCACCAAACAAACCAACTAGCATCAACTACAAGGAGTAATCACCACTACTAGCAACCCACAGCTACCAATCTTAGGTTTTGGGACAAAGATTGGATACAAGAGATGACCTAGGGTGTGAGAGGACATGGTGCTGGTGAAGATGTTGATGGAGATTGACCCCCTCCTGATGAGAGGATCGATGGTGATGACGGTGGCCCTCCCAGAGGGATGTTCCCGACAGAACAGCTCCGCCGGAGCCCTAGACTGTTTTCGCCAGGTTACGCCTCGTGGCGGCGGTGCTTCATCCCGAAAGCTTGCTTATGATTTTTTTTTCTTGGACGAAAGACTTCATATAGCAGAAGATGGGCACCGGAGGCCTACGAGGGGGCCCACGAGATAGGGGGCGCGCCCAAGGGGTAGGGCGCGCCCCCACCCTCGTAGCCAGGGTGTGGGCCCCCTCTGGTTACTTCTTTCGCTAGTATTTTTATATATTCCAAAACGTGCCTCCGTGAAGTTTCATGACTTTTGGAGTTGTACAGAATAGGTCTCTAATATTTGCTCCTTTTCCAGCCCAGAATTCCAGCTTTGGGCATTCTCCCTCTTCATGTAAACCTTGTAAAATAAGAGAGAATAGGCATAAGTATTGTGACATAATGTGTAATAACAGCCCATAATTTAATAAATATACATATAAAAGCATGATGCGAAATGGATGTATCACGGGTCGTATTGCGGCCTTAAGCCGGTTCATAAGCCGGTTGGGTGAGAAGGTTATCCCTATGTACCAGATGATGAAGAAGACATATCACTTTGTCTGGAGTGATGATGTTGATCAGGCATTTGAGGCCTTGAAGAAACAACTGGCCGAGCCACCGGTTCTTGCTGCTCCTATTGATAAGGAGCATTTGTTGTTATATGTGGCTGCCAATAGCAGAGCTGTCAGTGTAGACATTGTGGTGGAAAGGAAGGAGTCCGGGAAGGAGCATCTGGTTCAACGACCGGTTTACTACATCAGTCAAGTGTTTATTGAGTCCAAGCAGAGGTATCCACATTGGCAAAAGCTGGTATATGGGGTTTTCACGGCTAGTCAAAAGCTCAAGCAATATTTTTTGGGTCATCTTATCACTGTGGTTAGTTCTGCTCCGTTAGGGGATATTATTCAAAACAGAGAACCCACAGGTCCGATAGCCAAGTGGGCCATTGAGCTTGGACCTCATGGTTTGAAATATATGCCTCGGACAACCATTAAGTCTCAAGCGCTTGTGGATTTCATAAACGATTGGACAGAGCTGCAGATGGCCGAGGAGAAGCCGGATAACACTTGCTGGACTATTCACTTTGATGGATCTAGACAGCTGGAGGGCTCGAGGGGCTGAGTTGTCTTAACTTCCCCATGCGGAGATAAATTTTCTTATGTTCTCCAATTGATGTTCCCTTGTACTAACAATGCAGATGAGTACGAGGCCTTGCTCCACGGTCTTCGGATGGCTTAGAAGATGAACTTCAGCCGGGTGTGGTGTTTCGGCGACTCGGATCTGGTAGCTCAGCAAGTTTCTGGCACATGGGACTCTAAGGATCCACTCATGGCGGCTTATCGTCGAGAGGTTGATGCTATCGCAGGTCACTTCAAGGGTTATCAAGTTGAACATGTTGATCACAGGAAAAATGAGGCAACTGATACTTTACGCCGGTTAGGGTCTCAGCGTAAGCCAGTGCCACCTAATACTTTCCTGGATATTCTACATAACCCTTCTGTCAAATTTCCTACAGAAGAGGATCTTGATATTCCTAAACCATAAGCACAATTAGTGGCGGCTCTTCATGCTATTCCCAACTGGACGGTTCCATATTTGGCTTATATCACCCGGGGCGAGTTACCTGAGGATGAAACTTTGGCTAGACAGATAACCCGATAGTCTAAGTCAATGACTATTGTCAATGGACAGTTGCATCATCGCAGTGTCACAGGGGCGTTTCAACGTTGTGTTTCTCCTGAAGAAGGCTGTGAAATTTTACGGGAGATCCATGAAGGAGATTGTGGTCATCATGCTGTCTCTAAGTCTCTCATAGCCAAGGCGTTTCGTCATGGATTTTATTGGCTGATGGCTCATGCTTATGCGGAATATTTGGAAAAGTAAATGTGACGGTTGTCAGAAGTTTGCACGACGAGCTCATGTGCCGGCTCAAGAGTTGAGGATGATTCCAATTGCTTGGCCGTTTGCAGTCTGGGGGCTTGACATGGTTGGGCCTTTCAAAAGGTCCAAAGATAAAAAGACCCACCTCCTGGTGGCGGTTGACAAGTTTACAAAGTGGGTTGAAGCAGAGCCGGTTAGTAAGTGTGACGCGGCCACGGCGATTCAATTCATCAAAAAGGTGATTTCCGTTTCGGTTTTACCCACAGCATTATAACTGATAATGGCACTAATCTATCCAAAGGTGCTATGAAAGAATTTTGTCGACAGGAGCATATTCGACTTGATGTATCCTTAGTGGCTCACTGATGACCCACAAGTATAGGGGATCTATCGTAGTCCTTTCAGTAAGTAAGAGTGTCGAACCCAACGAGGAGCAGAAGGAAATGACAAGCAGTTTTTAGTAAGGTATTCTCTGCAAGCACTGAAATTATCGGTAACAGATAGTTTTGTGATAAGATAATTTGTAACGGGTAACAAGTAATGAAAGTAAATAAGGTGCAGAAAGATGGCCCAATCCTTTTTGTAGCAAAGGACAAGCCTGGACAAACACTTATATAGAGAAAAGCGCTCCCGAGGACACATGGGAATTATCATCAAGCTAGTTTTCATCACGCTCATTTCATTCGCGTTCGTTACTTTGATAATTTGGTATGTGGGTGGACCGGTGCTTGGGTGCTGTCCTTTCTTAGACAAGCATACCACTTGTGATTAACCCCTATTGCAAGCATCCGAAACTACAAAATAAGTATTAAGGTAAACCTAACCATAGCATGAAACATGTGGATCCAAATCAGCCCCTTACGAAGCAACTCATAAACTAGGGTTTAAGCTTCTGTCACACTAGCAACCCATCATCTACTTATTACTTCCCAATGCCTTCCTCTAGGCCCAAACAATGGTGAAGTGTCATGTAGTCGACGTTCACATAACACCACTAGAGGAGAGACAACCTACATCTCATCAAAATATCGAACAAATATCAAATTCACATGACTACTTATAGCAAGACTTCTTCCATGTCCTCAGGAACAAACGTAACTACTCACAAATCATATTCATGTTCATAATCAGAGGGGTATTAATATGCATAAAGGATCTGAACATATGATCTTTGCTACCTCTTGAGCACTGCGTTGGTTTTCCCCGAAGAGGAGAGGATGATGCGGCAAAGTAGCGTAACTATTACCCTCAGTTTTTGAGAACCAACGTATCAATCCAGTAGGAGGCTACACGCAAGTCCCTCGTACCTACAGAAAAACAATAGCTCCTCGCAACCAACGCGATTAGGGGTTGTCAATCCCTTCACGGCCACTTACGAGAGTGAGATCTGATAGAGATGATAGATAATATTTTTGGAATTTTTGATATAGAGATGCAAGGTGAAAAGTAAAAGGCAAAGTAAAAAAGCAAAGCAAGATTAAAGTGATGGAGATTGATATGATGAGAATAGACATGGGGGCCATAGGTTTCACTAGTGGCTTCTCTCAAGAGCATAAATATTTTACGGTGGGTGAACAAATTACTGTTGAGCAATTGACAGAATTGAGCATAGTTATGAGAATAAATAGGTATGACCATGTATATAGGCATCACGTCCGTGACAAGTAGATCGACTCCTGCCTGCATCTACTACTATTACTCCACTCATCGACCGCTATCCAGCATGCATCTAGACTATTAAGTTAAAAACAGAATAAAGCCTTAAGCAAGATGACATGATGGAGAGGGATAGTTTCATGCAGTATGATAAAAACCCAAACTTGTTATCCTCGATGGCAACAATACAATACGTGCCTTGCTGCCCCTTCTGTCACTGGGAAAGTACACCGCAAGATTGAACCCAAAGCTAGGCACTTCTCCCATGGCAAGAAAAACCAATCTAGTAGGCCAAACCAAACTGATAGTTCGAAGAGACTTGCAAAGGTAACCAATCATACATAAAAGAATTCAGAGAAGATTCAACTGTTATTCATAGATAGACTTGATCATAAACCCACAATTCATCGGTCTCAACGAACACACCGCAAAAAGAAGATTACATCGAATAGATCTCCATGAGAGAGGGGGAGAACATTGTATTGAGATCCAAAAAGAGAGAAGAAGCCATCTAGCTAATAACTATGGACCCGTAGGTCTGAGGTGAACTACTCACACTTCATCGAATGGGCTAGGATGATGTAGAAGCCCTCCATGATGATGGCCCTCTCCATCATCCTAGCCCATTCGATGGGATCTCGTGGATACAGAAGGTTGCGGTGGTGGAATTAGGTTTTTTGGCTCCGTATCTGATCGTTTGGGGGTACGTAGGTATATATAGGAGGAAGGAGTACGTCGGTGGAGCACCGAGGGGCCCACGAGGCAGGGGGCGCGCCCCCACCCTCATGACCGCCTCTTTGACTCCTTGGAGTAGGGTCCAAGTCTCCTGGATCACGTTCGGTGAGAAAATCACGTTCCCGAAGGTTTTATTCCGTTTGGACTCCGTTTGATATTCTGTTTCTCCGAAACACTGAAATAGGCAAAAAACAGCAATTCTCGGCTGGGCCTCCAGTTAATTGGTTAGTCCCAAAAATAATATAAAAGTGGAAAATAAAGCCCAATATAGTCTAAAACAGTAGATAATATAGCATGGAGCAGTCAAAAATTATAGATACGTTGGAGACGTATCAGGCATCCGCAAGCTTAATTCCTGCTCGTCCTCGAGTAGGTAAATGATAAAAAGAGAATTTTTGATGCGGAGTGCTACTTGGCATAATTTCAATGCAAATTTTCTTAATTGTGGTATGAATATTCAGTTTCGAAAGATTCAAGACGAAAGTTCATATTGACATAAAAAATAATAATACTTCAAGCATACTAACAAATTAATTATGTCTTCTCAAAATAACATGGCCAAAGAAAGTTATCCCTACAAAATCATATAGTCTGGCTATGCTCTATCTTCACCACACAAAGTATTTAAATCATGCACAACCCCGATGACAAGCCAAGCAATTGTTTCATACTTTAACATTTTCAAAACTTTTTCAATCTTCACGCAATACATGAGCGTGAGCCATGGATATAGCACTATATATGGAATAGAATGGTGGTTGTGGAGAAGACAAAAAGAGGGGAATATAGTCTCACATCAACTAGGCGTATCAACGGGCTATGGAGATGCCCATTAATAGATATCAATGTGAGTGAGTAGGGATTGCCATGCAACGGATGCACTAGAGCTATAAGTATATGAAAGCTCAACAAAAGAAACTAAGTGGGTGTGCATCCAGCTCGCTTGCTCACGAAGACCTAGGGCATTTTGAGGAAGCCCATCATTGGAACATACAAGCCAAGTTCTATAATGAAAAATTCCCACTAGTATATGAAAGTGACAAAATGAGAGACTCTCTATCATGAAGATCATGGTGCTACTTTGAAGCACAAGTGTGGTAAAAGGATAGTAACATTGTCCCTTCTCACTTTTTCTTTATTTTTTGTGCCTTTTCTCTTTTTTATGGCCTATTTTTTCGTCCAGAGTCTCATCCCGACTTGTGGGGGAATCATAGTCTCCATCATCCTTTCCTCACTTGGGACAATGCTCTAAAAAATGATTATCATCACACTTCTATTTTTCTTACAACTCAACAATTACCACTCGATTCTTACAACAAAGTATGATTCTATATGAATGCCTCCGGCGGTGTACCGGGATGTGCAATGAATCAAGAGTGACATGTATGAAAGAATTATGAACGGTGGCTTTGCCACAAATACGATGTCAAGTACATGATCATGCTAGCAGTATAACAATGATGGAGCGTGTCATAATAAACGGAACGGTGGAGAGTTGCATGGCAATATATCTCGGAATGGCTATGGAAATGCCATGATAGGAAGGTATGGTGGCTGTTTTGAGGAAGATATATGGTGGGTGTATGATACCGGCAAAAAGTGCGCGGTATTAGAGAGGCTAGCAGTGGTGGAAGGAAGGGAAAAGTGCATATAATCCATGGACTCAACATTAGTCATAAAGAACTCATATACTTATTGCAAAAATCTTGAAATTATCAAAGCAAAGTATTACGCGCATGCTCCTAGGGGGATAGATTGGTAGGAAAAGACCATCGCTCGTCCCCGACCGCCACTCATAAGGAAGACAATCAATAGATAAATCATGCTCCGACTTCATCACATAACGGTTCACCATAAGTGCATGCTACGGGAATCACCAACTTTAATGCAAGTATTCTTTAAATTCACAACTAGTCAACTAGCATGACTCTAATATCACCATATTCATATCTCAAAACAATTATCAAGCTCCAATCTTTTCTTAGTATTCAACGCACTCAAAAGAAAGTTCCACAAATCTTGAATACCAAGCATATTAATATTAAGCAAATTACCATGCTATTAACGACTCTCAAAATGATCTAAGTGAAGAATGAGAGATCAATAGTTTCTTTAAAACAAATCCACCACCGTTCTCTAAAAGATCTAAGTGAAGCACTAGAGCAAAAATTATAAGGCTCAAAAGATATAAGTGAAGCACATAGAGCAAAACTATCAAGCTCAAAAGATATAAGTGAAGCACATAGAGTATTTTATCAAATTCCAATTCATATATGGCTCTCTCAAAAGGTGTGTACAGCAAGGATGATTGTGGCACACTAACAAACAAAGACACAAATAATACAAGACACTCCAAGCAAAACACATATCATTTGGTGAATAAAAATATAGCTCCAAGTAAAATTACCGATGGAAATAGACGAAAGAGGGGATGCCTTCCGGGGCATCCCCAAGCTTTGACTTTTTGGTGTCGTTGGATTATCTTGGGGGTGCCATGGGCATCCCCAAGCTTAGGCTCTTGCCACTCCTTGTTCCATAATCCATCAAAAGAATTTACCCAAAACTTGAAAACTTCACAACACAAAACTTAACAGAAATCTCGTGAGCTCCGTTAGAGAAAGAAAACAAAAGACCACTTCAAGGTACTGTAATGAACTCATTATTTATTTATATTAGTGTTAAACCTACTGTATTACAACTTCTCCATGGATTATAAACTGTTTTACTAGCCATAGATTCATCAAAATAAGCAAACAGCACACGAAAAACAGAATCTGTCAAAAACAGAATAGTCTGTAGTAATCTGTAACTAACGCAAACTTCTGGAACTCCAAACAATCTACCAAAATAGGACGACCTAGAAAATTTGTTTAATGATCAGAAGCAATTGCAATCAGTATTTTATCACGTTCTGGTGATTTTTAACAATTGTTTTCGTGGACAGAAAGATTCTGGAAATTACAGCAAGATCAAATAACTATCATCAAAGAAGATCCTATAGGTCTAACTTGGCACAAACACTAATTAAAACACAAAACCACATCTAAACAGAAGGTAGATGGATTATTTATTCCTAAACGGAATAAAAAGCAAAAAAACTAAAATAAAATTGGGTTGCCTCCCAACAAGCGCTATCGTTTAACGCCCCTAGCTAGCCATAAAAGCGAGGATAGATCTAGGTATTGCCATCTTTGGTAGGCAATTATTCAATGAGGCATCTATCTTTCTTAGAAATTTCTTTATTTCTAGTGATTATCAAAATTTTAGGCACAAGATCAAAAAATTCATTTGTAACAAATGGTTCCTTAATGATAGCAAAAAGATTGGGATGAATACTTATAGATTTAAGATCCGCAGTTTCCTTACTAGATGATTCACCCTTATTCTTAGGAACATACATAAGCTTGGCTATTTTAGTGGGTGGACTTGGAGTATTCTTTACAGAAGAAAAAGTGGTTCCCAAGTTGGTAATGATACCCTCAAGTTTATCGATTCTAGTGGAATCTAGATTTATTTTCTCATTAACCATGGGTTCCTTCTCCTTAATATTTTTCAAAGTCATTCCTACCTTAGATCCATATTGGGTAATTTGATTATGGATCTTTTTATCTAGATTTTCAATTGATTCGATGGTAGCAACTTTGTTTTCAATAATTTCAAGCCTTTGCATAACATGCTCCAAAGTTAACAAAGTTCCATTAACCAAAAGAGGTGGTGAGCCAAATAAATCTATCATAGCATTATAAGAATCAAAAGTATGGCTACCCAAGAAATTCCCCCCCGGTAATGGTATCAAGAATATATCTATACCATGGACTAGCACCTACATAAAAATTGCGAAGAAGAACGGAAGTAGATTGCTTCCTGGTAGATCTGTTTTGAGCATTGCAAATTCTATACCAAGCGTCTCAGATTTTCTCCCTCCCTTTGTTTAAAATTTAAGACTTCATTCTCGGGGGATAACGGAGAAGATATAAGACTAGACATGACAACAAGGCAGGCGAGAAAAAGGCAAACGGGAAAAAGAGGAGGAGATTGGGAAAGAGAGGGCGAATAAAATGGTAAGGGTGAAGTGGGGGAGAGGAAAACAAGAGGCAAATGGCAACTAACATAATGCGAGAGATAGGGATTGTGATGGGTACTTGGTATGTTGACTTTTGCGCAGACTCCCCGGCAATGGAGCCAGAAATTCTTCTTGCTACCTCTTGAGCACTGCGTTGGTTTTCGCTGAAGAGGAGAGGATGATGCAACAATGTAGCGTAAGTATTTCCCTCAGTTTTTGAGAACCAAGGTATCAATCCAGTAGGAGGCTACACACAAGTCCCTCGTACCTACACAAAAACAATAGCTCCTCGCAACCAACGCGATTAGGGGTTGTCAATCCCTTCATGGTCACTTATGAGAGTGAGATCTGATAGAGATGATAGATAATATTTTTGGTATTTTTGATATAGAGATGCAAGGTGAAAAGTAAAAGGCAAAGTAAAAAGCAAAGCAAGATTAAAGTGATGGAGATTGATATGATGAGAATAGACCCAGGGACCATAGGTTCCACTAGTGGCTTCTCTGAAGGGCATAAATATTCTACGGTGGGTGAACAAATTACTGTTGAGCAATTGACAGAATTGATCATAGTTATGAGAATATCTAGGTATGACCATGTATATAGGCCTCTCGTCCGAGACAAGAAAACCGACTCCTGCCTGCATCTACTACTATTACTCCACTCATCGACCGCTATCCAGCATGCTTCTAGAGTATTAAGTTAAAAATAGAGTAACGCCTTAAGCAAGATGACATGATGTAGAGGGATAGTTTCATGCAATATGATAAAAACCCCAACTTGTTATCCTCGATGGCAACAATACAATACGTGCCTTGCTGCCCCTTCTGTCACTGGGAAAGGACACCGCAAGATTGAACCCAAAGCTAAGAACTTCTCCCATGGCAAGAAAAACCAATCTAGTAGGCCAAACCAAACTGATATTTCGAAGAGACTTGCAAAGGTAACCAATCATACATAAAAGAATTCAGAGAAGATTCACATATTATTCATAGATAGACTTGATCATAAACCCACAATTCATCGATCTCAACAAACACACCGCAAAAAGAAGAGTACATCGAATAGATCTCCACGAGAGAGGGGGAGAACATTGTATTGAGATCCAAAAAGAGAGAAGAAGCCATCTAGCTAATAACTATGGACCCGTAGGTCTGAGGTGAACTACTCACACTTCATCGGAGGGGCTAGGATGATGTAGAAGCCCTCCGTGATGATGGCCCTCTCCGGCGGAGCTCAGGAACAGGCCCCAAGATGGGATCTCGTGGATACAGAAGGTTGCGGCGGTGGAATTAGGTTTTTGGCTCCGTATCTGATCGTTTGGGGGTACGTAGGTATATATAGGAGGAAGGAGTACGTCGGTGGAGCATCGAGGGGCCCACGAGGCAGGGGGTGCGCCCTAGGGGGGGCCCACCCTCGTGACCGCCTCTTTGACTCCTTGGAGTAGGGTCCAAATCTCCTGGATCACGTTCGGTGAGAAAATCATGTTCCCGAAGGTTTTATTCCGTTTGGACTCTATTTGATATTCTATTTCTCCGAAACACTGAAATAGGCAAAAAAACAGCAATTCTGGGCTGGGCCTCCGGTTAATAGGTTAGTCCCAAAAATAATATAAAAGTGGAAAATAAAGCCCAATATAGTCCAAAAAAGTAGATAATATAGCATGAAGCAGTCAAAAATTATAGATACGTTGGATACGTATCAATCTTCCACCAAATAAACCAACTAGCATCAACTACAAGGAGTAATCAACACTACTAGCAACCCACAGGTACCAATCTGAGGCTTTGGGACAAAGATTGGGTACAAGAGATGAACATGGTCTTGAGAGGAGATGGTGATGGTGAAGATGTTGATGGAGATTGACCCCCTCCCGATGAGAGGATCGTTGGTGATGACGATGGCAATGATTTCCCCCTCCCGGAGGGAAGTTTCCCCGGCAGAACAGCTTTGTCGGAGCCCTAGATTGGTTCCGCCAAGGTTCCACCGCGTGGCGGCGAAGTTTCTTCCCAAAAGCGTGCTTATGATTTTTCCAAGATAAAAGACTTCATATAGCAGAAGATGGGCACCGGAGGCCTGCCAGGGGGCCCACGAGGCAGGGGAGCGCGCCTAGGGGTAGGGCGCGCCCCCCACCCTCATGGCCAGGGTGTGGGGCCCCTCTGGTACTTTCTTTTGCCAGTATTTTTTATTAATTTCAAAAATAACTTCCATGAACTTTCAGGACTTTTGGAGCTGTGCAGAATAGGTCTCTAATATTTGCTCCTTTCCCAGCCCAGAATTCCAGCTGCCGGCATTCTCCCTCTTCATGTAAACCTTGTAAAATAAGAGAGAATAGGCATAAGTATTGTGACATAACGTGTAATAACAGCCCAAAGTGCAATAAATATCGATATAAAAGCATGATGCAAAATGGACTTATCACGCACCCCTAGTCCAATGGTCAAGCTGAACGGGCTAATCAAGAGATTTTACGAGGCATCAAGCCCCGGCTTATGGTCCCTTTGCAAAGGACGCTGGGTTGTTGGGTCGAGGAGTTACCCTCAGTGTTATGGAGTATCAGTACTACCCCCAACAGATCTACGGGCTACACACCTTTCTTCATGGTTTACGGAGCAGAGGCGGTTCTCCCTAGTGACATCCGTCACAATTCGCCTCATGTGGCGGCTTATGTTGAAGCTGATAATGAAAAAGCATGCCAGGATTCTCTTAACCTATTGGACGAGGAGCGTGACCTTGCGGCGGCTCGTTCGGCGTTTTACCAGCAAGATCTGCGTCGTTATCACAGCCGCCGGGTTAAAACTAGAACCTTTCAAGAAGGCGACTTAGTGCTCCGGCTTATCCAGGATCAAACGGATATGCACAAGCTATCCCCACCTTGGGAAAGGCCCTTTGTGGTGAGCAAGAATCTGAACAATGGCTCATACTACCTTATCGATATTCGAGACCACAAGGACTCACGCAGATTGGAGGAGGAGACCCGCCGGTCATGGAATATTGTTCATCTTCGGCCTTATTACACCTAAGCGACCGGCTCTTGTGATGTACATATCTTGACAATGTATATATTATGATGAATATAATAAAGGTGGCATCCCTGATAAAGCAAGGCCTTTGTCGTTTCATTTCTGATAATAATGAGTCTTTATGGACACTTCATATGGTCACTTGGGGGCTTCCTGCTCATTGGGCATAGCTATACTTCCCTTTGATCCGGCTTACAGGCTGGGCTGTAAACATCACTTGGGGGCTTCCTGTTCAAACTTAGGTGTATTCACCAAAGAGAACATAGCGTCACTACCCTCTTAACTGGCTTGGAACACCAGGTTTATTCACCAAAGTTTCCAGGTTATCTTGTTCAAACATAGGTGTATTCACCAAAGAGGACATAACCTTTTCTGGCGTGGAATGCCAGGTGTATTCACCAAAACTTTCCAGGTTATCTTGTTCAAACATAGGTGTATTCACCAAAGAGGACATAACCTTTTTCTGGCATGGAAGCAGGTGTATTCACCTAAAAACCCGGGTCATCCTACCTTTTTAAGTCTGCCACTCCGCCCAGGTAATCCTGGAATGACCCGCCGTACTTTTGACAGTCAATCTTATGCAAGACCCTAAACTTGTCAAATTTAAAACGACGATTGGTCATGTGAGTCCCGGCTTATAAGGTTTAAAAGGTTTAACTCAGCGGCTGTGTGGCCCATGAAAGCACTTGAGATTTAGGTTTGGCGGCCTATGAAAGCCTTGTTTTTCTGATTTATTATTTTTTATTTGAACATTTTTTGGGATTCATCTTTATACCATATTGACATATGGTTTCAAACAATCCAGGCCATGTAGCCTCACTCTCTATGGCTCATATTTGAGTATATCTATGGTTTCCAATAACCCAGCCTGGCTTTGGACTTTAAGTCGCCAGTATATAATGATATTAAATACTTGGAAGCGTTGTGCTCTGAGTTTCGGGATATTACCCCTTGTTGCATCCAGCATTGTAAGCCGGCAGTATATGACAAACAGGGCATTATGTGCTCCAATCTTTTGGGTTTTCACCCTTACTGCACTGGTATGGTAAGCCGACAGTGTGATCAAATATCACAGGTATGATATTTCTGTTCTATATGGTTATAGTTAAACCAGCCCTGGTTATGAACTTTTATATTCACCAGCAGGATTATGTTGGACGTTATAACCCGACTGGCGGTAAACCTCCAGAGCAATTTTGTGATCTTTTTTTATGCAGAACAGAGAATTATAATCCGCCCTACATAATGATATCATATGCATAAGTGGCATATCGTCAACTGGCGGATCAATAGTGTTATGTAACACAAAATGTACACGATGGCACGGCTGATCAGAGTTCAACTAAAATATTACATGGCTCAATAAGCCCAAATGTTTATTTTTTTCAAAAGATCAAATATATGAACCGCCCAGCGGATCAATCTTCTTGATCTTGACGGCTTGAAGCTTCTGGATCATCATTCGCCAGTTCTTTGTCCTCCTCCGTCGTTTGGAAGTTTGGTGATGACCAATCGATGCCACACAAGGCTTGGAATTCAGCTTTATCATCTATAAGTTCGGACGGATCAACTTCAGGGGTGAAAGTATGCTTACGGAATGGGGGGGATCAGATCCATCACTTTATAAGACGACATGGACATCTTCTGATTCTTCGTTTCATAAGCCGGGCGATACTTTGAAAGATTCGTTTCATTAGCAATCAGACTGGCCAGAGGACGTATTTCTTTCACGCAGGCAGCAAAGTATTTCTTGTCAAAGGGAGTGCCATCTTATTTCAAGCTTGGATACCCAGTAGCTAGCTCGGCTGGGTCTAGCTCTGGTAGCCATGCCTTAGCCCGGCTTAAGGCTATCATGGCACCGGCTCTCGCTGATGACCGCTTTATCTCTTCAATCCTAGTAGGCAGTGAAGGAAATATGCCCTAGAGGCAATAATAAAGTTGTTACTTATATTTACATATATCATGATAAATGTTTATTATTCAGGCTAGAATTGTATTAACAGGAAACTTAGTACATGCATGAATACATAGACAAAACAGAGTGTCCCTAGCATGCCTCTACTTGACTAGCTCGTTAATCAAAGATGGTTATGTTTCCTAACTATAGACATGTGTTGTCATTTGATGAACATCATTAGAGAATGATGTGATGGACAAGACGCATCCGTTAGCTTAGCATAATGATCGTTTAGTTTTATTGCTATTGCTTTCATCATGACTTATACATGATCCTATGACTATGAGATTATGCAACTCCCGAATACCAGAGGAACACCTTGTGTGCTATCAAACGTCACAACGTAACTGGGTGATTATAAACATGCTCTACAGATGTCTCCAAAGGTGTTTGTTGGGTTGGCATAGATCGAGATTAGGATTTGTCACTCCGTGTATCGGAGAGGTGTCTCTAGGACCTCTCGGTAATGCACATCACTATAAGCCTTGCAAGCAATGTGACTAATGAGTTAGTCACAGAATGATGCATTAAGGAAAGAACAAAGATACTTCCCAGTAACAAGATTGAATCTCGGGCAAGTAACATACCGATGACAAAGGGAACAACGTATGTTGTTATGCGGTTTGACCGTTAAAGATCTTCGTAGAATATGTAGGAACCAATATGAGCATCCAGGTTCCGCTATGGGTTATTGACCGGAGAAGTGTCTCGGTCATGTCTACATAGTTCTCGAACCCGTAGGTTCCGCACGCTTAACGTTCGATGATGATTTGTATTTTGAGTTATGTGATTTGATGATCGAAGTTTGTTCGGAGTCCCAGATGAGATCACGGACATGACGAGGAGTCTCGGAATGGTCGAGAGGTAAATATTCATATATAGGACGATGGTATTTGGACACCGGGAGTGTTCTGGGTGATACCGGGTCACCGGAAGGGGTTCCGGACAACCCCCGGCCAAGATATGGGCTTAATGGGCCAAGTAAGGGAACACACCAGCCCAAAAGGGGATGGTGCGCCCCCTATAGGGCCAGCCACGTGGGGAGAAAGGGAAAGGAGAGGAAGAAAAGGAAAGTACGAAGCAGAACTCCTACTTCCTTCCCCTCCCCTTCTTCCTTTCCCCCTTGTCCAAATATGGTAGGGGGGCCGAATTGGACTAGGGGCCTAAGTAGGATTACTCCTACTTGGGCACGCCCTAGGTTGCCTCCCTCCCTCTCCCTCCTTTATATACGTAGGGAGGGCACCCCTAGAACACACATCAATTGTTCCTAGCCGTGTGCGGCGCCCCCCTCCACAGTTAACACCTCGTTCATATCGTCATAGTGCTTAGGCGAAGCCCTCCACCGGTAACTTCATCATCACCGTCGCCACGCAGTCATGCTAATGGAACTCTCCCTCGTCCTCAACTGGATCAAGAGCTCGACGGACGTCATCGTGCTGAACGTGTGCTGAACACGGAGGTGCCGTACGTTCGATACTTGGATCGGTTGGATCGTGAAGACGTTTGACTACATCAACCGCATTACTAAACGCTTCTGCTTTCGGTCTACGAGGGTACGTGGACACACTCTCCTGCTCGTTGCAATGCATCTCCTAGATAGATCTTGCGTGATCGTAGATAATTTTTTTGTAATACTATGTTCCCCAATAGTGGCATCCGAGCCAGGTTTATGCGTAGATGTTATATGCACGAGTAGAACACAAAGAGTTATGGGCGATAATAGTCGTACTGTTTACCAGCAATGTCTTACTTTGATTGGGAGGTATTGTTGGATGAAGCGGCCCGGACCAACATTACATGACCACGTTCATGAGACCAGCTCTACCGACGTGCTTCGCACACAGGTGGCTGGCGGCTGTCTGTTTCTCCAACTTTAGTTGAATCAAGTTTGACTACGCCTGGTCCTTGTTGAAGGTTAAAATAAGATGCTTGATGAAAAAATGTTGTGGTTTTGATGTGTAGGTAAGAACGGTTCTTGCTAGAAGCCCGTAGCATCCACGTAAAACTTGCAACAACAAAGTAGAGGACGTCTAACTTGTTTTTGCAGGGAATGTTGTGATGTGATATGGTCAGGACGTGATGATTTATAAATTTTTGTATGAGATGATCATGTTTTGTTAAAGTTATCGGCAACTGGCAGGAGCCTTATGGTTGTCTCTTTATTGAATAATATGCAAGCGCCATATAATTGCTTTACTTTATCGCTATGCGATAGCAATAGTTGCAAAAGCAATAGTTGGCGAGACGACCATGTGAAGATACGTTGATAAAGATCAAGATGATGGAGATCATGGTGTCATGCCGGTGACGATGGAGATCATGATGGTACTTAGGAGATGGAGATCAAAGGCACAAGATGATGATGCCCATATCATATCACATATTCTGATTGCATGTGATGTTTATCTTTTATGCGTCTTATTTTGCTTAGTACGACCGTAGAATTATGAGATGATCCCTTACTAAAATTTCAAGGTATAAGTATTCTCCCTGAGTATGCACCGTTGCGACAGTTCTTCGTGCTGAGACACCACGTGATGATCGGGTATGATAAGCTCTATGTTCACATACAATGGGTGCAAGCCAGTTTTGCACATGCAGAATACTCGGGTTAAACTTGATGAGCCTAGCATATGCAGATATGGCCTCGGAACACTAAGACCGAAAGGTCGAACGTGGATCATATAGTAGATATGATCAACATAGTGATGTTCACCATTGAAAGCTACTCCATCTCACGTGATGATCGGACATGGTTTAGTTGATATGGATCACATGATCATTTAGATGACTAGAGGGATGTCTATCTAAGTGGGAGTTCTTAAGTAATATGATTAATTGAACTTAAATTTATCATGAACTTAGTCCTAATAGTATTTGCATATCTATGTTGTAGATCAATTGCTCGCGTATAGCTTCCCCGTTTTATTTATGATACGTTCCTAGAGAAAACTAAGTTGAAAGTTGATAGTAGCAATGATGCGGACAAGGTCCGTGATCTGAGGATTATCCTCATTGTTGGACAGAAGAATTATGTCCTTGATGCACCGCTAGGTGACAGACCTATTACAGGAGCAGATGCAGACGTTATGAACGTTTGACAAAGCTCGGGATGATGACTACTTGATAGTTTAGTGCACTATGCTTTACGGCTTAGACCCGGGACTTAAAAACTGTTTTGAACGCCACGGGGTATATGAGATTTTCCAAGAGTTCAATTTGGTATTTCAAACTCATGCCCATGTCTAGAGGTATGAAACCTCTGACGAGTACTTTGCCTACAAGATGGAGGAGAATAGCTCAGCTAGTGAGCATGTGCTCAGATTGTCTGGGTACTACAATCGCTTGAGTCAAGTGGGAGTTAATCTTCCAGATAAGATAGTGGTTGACAGAGTTCTCTAGTCACTATCACTAAGTTACTAGAACTTCATGATGAACTATAATATGCAAGGGATATGACGAAAACGATTCCCCGAGCTCTTCGCGGTGCTGAAATCGGCGAAGGTAGAAATGAAGAAAAGCATCAAGTGTTGATGGTTGACAAGACCACTAGTTTCAAGTAAAAGGGCAAGGGAAAGAAAGGGAACTTCAAGAAGAATTCCAAGCAAGTTGCCACTCCCATGAAGAATCCCAAAGCTAGACCCAAGCCTGAAAGTGAGTGCTTCTACTACAAAGGAAATGGTCACTGGAAGCGGAACTGCCTCAAATACTTGGCGGATAAGAAGGATGGCAAAGTGAACAAAAGTATATATTATATACATGTTATTGATGTGTACTTTACTAGTATTCATAGTAGGCCCTAGGTATTTGATACTGGTTCAGTTGCTATGATTAGTAACTTGAAACAGGAGTTATAAAATGAGCAGAGACTAGTTTAGGGCAAGGTGATGATGTGTGTTGGAAGTGATTCCAAGGTTGATAATATCACCATCGCACACTCCCTTTACCTTCGGGATTAGTGTTAAACCTAAAATAAATGTTAATTGGTGTTTGCGTTGAGCATAATATGATTGGATCATGTTTATTGCAATACGAATATTCATTTAAGTCAAAGAATAATTGTTATTTTGTTTACTTGAATAAAACCTTCTATGGTCATACACCGAAGGTGAATGGTTTATTGAATCTCGATTATAGTGATACACATATTCATAATATTGAAGCCAAAAGATGCAAGGTTAATAATGATAGTGCAACTTATTTGTGGCACTGCCGTTTAGGTCATATTGGTGTAAAGCGCATGAAGAAACTCCATGTTGGTGGGTTTTTGGAATCACTTGATTATGAATCACTTGATGCTTGCGAACCATGCCTCATGGGCAAGATGACTAAGACTCCATTCTCCGGAACAATAGAGCGAGCCACTGACTTATTGGAAATAATAAATACCGATGTATGCGGTCCGATGAGTGTTGAGGCTCGCGGCGGGTATCATTATTTTCTGACCTTCACAGTTGATTTGAGCAGATATGGGTATATCTACTTAATGAAACATAAGTCTGAAACATTTGAAAAGCTCAAAGAATTTCATAGTGAAGTGGAAAATCATCGTAACGAGAAAAAAAATTCTATGATCTGATCGTGGAGGTGAATATTTGAGTTACGAGTTTGGCCTTCATTTAAAACAATGTGAAATAGTTTCACAAGACACGCCACCTGGAACACCACAACGTAATGGTGTGTCCGAACGTCATAACCGTACTTTATTGGATATGGTGCGATCTATGATGTCTCTTACCGTTTTACCACTACATTTTGGGGTTATGCATTAGAGATAGTTGCATTCATGTTAAATAGGGCACCATGTAAATCCGTTGAGACGACACTATACGAACTGTGGTTTAGCAAGAAACCTAAGTTGTCGTTTCTTAAAGTTTGGGGTTGCAAAGCTTATGTGAAAAAGTTTCAAACTGATAAGCTCAAACCCAAATCGGAGAAATGTGTCTTCATAGGATACCCAAAAGAGACAGTTGGGTACACCTTCCATCACAGATCTGAAGGCAAGATATTCGTTGCTAAGAATGGATCCTCTCTAGAGAAGGAGTTTCTCTTGAAAGAAGTGAGTGGGAGGAAAGTAGAACTTGATGAGGTAACTGTACCTTCTCTCGAATTGGAAAGTAGCTCATCACAGAAATCAGTTCCAGTGATTCCTACACCAATTAGTGAGGAAGCTAATGATGATGATCATGAAACTTCAGATGAAGTTTCTACCCAACTTCCTAGGTCAACCAAAGTGGTACGGTAATCCTGTTCTGGAAGTCATGTTACTAGACCATGACAAACCTACGAACTATGAGGAAGCGATGATGAACCCAGATTCTGCGAAATGGCTTGAGGCCATGAAATCTTAGATGGGATCCATGTATGAGAACCAAGTATGGACTTTGATTGACCTGCCCGATGTTCGGCGAGCCATTGAGAATATATGGATCTTCAAGAGGAAGACGGATCCATATAGTAGTGTTACTATCTACAAAAGCTCGAATTGTCGCAAAAAGTTCTCGACAAGTTCAAGGTGTTGACTACGATGAGATTTTCTCACTCGTATCGATGCTTAAAGTCTGTCCAAATCATGTTAGCAATTGCCACATTTTATGAAATCTGACAAATGGATGTCAAGACTACATTCCTTAATGGATTTATTAAAGAAGAGTTGTATATGATGCAACAAGAAGGTTTTGTCGATCCTAAAGGTGCTAACAAAGTGTACAACACTACAAAAAAATACACTTCCATGATGATGCGTGTTTGTCACAGTAGGTCGCGTTTTTTTGTCACGCATGTACATCCATGACAAATTTATGACAGAATCAAGATAGTCATACCTGTGCTGTCGTAGAAGTGTTCCATGACATTAACAAAATTATCATCACGGAAGTGTCCACTTGCATGACGATAAATCGCGCGTCACATAAGTGCTTTCGTGAAGGGTGACCGACATGTGGCATCCATCGTAACGGAACGCCGTTAAGCTATCGGGTCGGGTTTTGGATCCGATAACCCGTTAACAGCGCTGACCAATGGGGATTTTCCACGTGTAAAATCATCATTGGCTGCAGGAAACACGTGTCGGCTCATCGTTGGGACAGATGTCATCCACTCATTGGACAGAAGGCGCCTATGATACGTCCACACGTGGCACGGCCCAACAGAGGCCCATTCCTATGAAAAGGCCGTCCCGTTTGACTTGGTCAAAAGGTGGCGGGCCGGCCCATGGAAAGCCTATTAACGGCCTGTTCGCATATAGCCCATTTACAGCCTGCTAACACAAGGGCCGTTACGCCCTATCCGAATTAGGCCCGGTAGCGTCTTATGGGCCATCCAATATGATTCCAGCCGGTTTTCACTTCTGGCCCATGACGTCTTTCGGCCCATATGAGGCCCTATGTAACTCTTGGCCTATTAACGGCCCATGGTGAAACTGGCCCGTAATGAACAGTGTATCACTTTACACCCATTAACGGCCCGTGGTGAAACTGGCCCGTAATGAACAGAGTATCACTTTATACCCATTAACGGCCCGTTATTTTGTTGGGCCGTTTCCAGCCCATGATATCTTTTGGCCTTCTCAGAGCCCATTTATTCTTGGGCTCATTTCCAGCATTCGTTTACTTACGGCCCGTTACTGTCATTTTCTGCTTGTGGGCCAAATTCAGCCCGTGGTTACAGTCGACCCGTTTGTGGTCCATTAATACGTTGGGCCATTTTCATAGCGTCATCTAATACGGCCTATTAACGATGGTCCGTTATGGTCGGCCCATGAATGGACGATTCCAACTCTAGCCCGTTTACGTCCATAATGCGGCCTGTTATTGGCCCATGTTTGGCCAATCGATCATACGGCCTGTATAAGGCCCATTGATGACATCACTCGTAGAAGGCCCATTGTTTCTACGGCCCGTAGAAGTCCTACTATTTCTACGGCCCGTAGAAGGCCCACTGTTTCTACGGCCCGTAGGAGGCCCAGTGTCACTATAGTAAATATTAGCCCATGGTTATTGTGGCCTAGTTTTAAAAAATAGGTTATTGCAGCCACTAGCAAACTGCGGAAAAAGAACCGCACTGACTACAAGCAAACAAATAAACAAGACAACAAGGAAATAAATAAGCAAGCAACTTATGCTAGGCTATCACGGCTATTACACATATTACATCCACTGGGCATCAAAGTTCGCCACCAGTGCAAATATAGGGAACAAAGCAGCATATAAACGCCGTAGCAAAACAAGTCCAGAACTGAAACCACTTCAGAAGAGTTCAAGGAATAATATCCTGGGTTCCCATAATGCAGGGAAGATGCTTAGCAAGCTTATTAACTTTCTCTTGTTTGGCGCTTAAATCCTCCAGCGCTTGTTGTTGCATAAGAAAGTACGCATCTGAATTCTGCAGGGACTTCCTCAGTCCTTTGGCTTCTTGCCGCAGCATAGCTGATTGATGCCTTTCAGCTTGTAGCTGAGACTGAAGAAGCCGAAGTGATTCAGGCAGCGAGTTCGAAGAGCTTGTGCCAGCGGTACTGTCCAGTAACTCGAACACTACATCAACGCGGGGCTATGGGGTTTTCTCACTGTCTACAAGATCGTTTTTATCACCTTTCTTGGAGACCAATAGGGTTGTCTCACTATCTTGAACCTTATCTGCATTACTTTCTCTACCATTGCATAGTGGGGTGCTCTTCTCCAATATTCTGTTTGCATACTACAAGAGAAACAAGCAGACACATCACATGTTTAGCTTGTAGTATACGAAACTCATTTTGGTAAACCGGTTCAGTAGTAAGGTGGACAGGATAACAACATGAAACAAACATATATCTATGTACTATGGTCACTGTATTGTCCATATCATTCTAGTTTATGTTCCCTAATCAAGATAGAGACACAGTTCAACTCATATATTTTTAAGACACAGCAGCATAGACAGAATATAAGTGTGAGAAACTACACAGCATTGGTAGCACTTGTAATGTGCATCACATGAGAACATAACTGTTTATACAACTTAAACTGAAATCAACATAGAGAAAGAAGTTAGAACAACAATCCAGTTAAAGAAATAGGTTTAAAACATACCTGTTGCGCCATTGGAGTTTCAATTGGATCCTTCAAATTCGAAAGTAGTTGGTATGAGTAAATACAGTGATGCAACAGCAAAGGAGTATGGACCATAGCGACGGAATCTGACCTGAGAACAGTTGCTCTTCTGCTTTAAACGTGGAGTTTGGGTTATCTGTGGTGGTCTTCGTGCTTTGGGCACTGCAGTAGCTTTACAAACTGCTCGTGTGGGGGTACTCTGTGGTGGACATGGTGCTTTGTCAACTATAAGTGGGTTACTATCCGCTGGGGTTGTGGTTAGATGGGTTGTAGCTGGTTCTCTGCCCAACGGTGTAAGTGTGCAATCTGGAAGAGTCTCGATTATGTGTGGTGGGGCTAGTTTGTGGGCCAGTACAACCATGGTTCTATCTGCATTGACGGGTAGCACTGTCTTTTGTGAAGAACGGGTTTTTGCTCCCTTAGATACTGCCATCACCCCCGCCAATTCAAATGGCTGATAAACAAGAAAACAAATTGAACGTACATACATTGTATGATAGACAGATGTGGTAATTCACATATATGTTGTCTAACCAAACAGGACAACATGACACAATTTCACATATATGATGCCTAACTAAACAGGATAACATGACACAGTTTCAGCTATATGATGGATAACTTAACAAGATATAATGGCATAATTCAACATATGATGAGTACCTAAACAGGACGACATGACAAAACTATATGATGTCTTTCTAAAATAGGTTGGGATGAAATAATTCACATACATGTTGTCTTAGTATACAGGATGGCATGATATAATTGACATAATTGATTCATATACTAAGCAGCTGGCACTCGCATGTATGATCTCTAAACTAAGCAGGTAGAATTCAATATTGTGCATATGATGTCTAAACTAAGCAATGCAAGACACCATATGCATTATATGAGAAATATAAACATTGCAACTTAGAGCATACACCTCAGGTGGGATATAGGACTGGTCATCTGTCTCTGAATCCTCCTCTAAGGAGCTCCCTGTAACCATCGAGATATATGCTTCAACAGGTACCATTGCCTGCTCTGAAGACCTTGTTTTCACTCCAGATTTTTCCATAACCGGCTCAAATGGCTGATACACATGAAGAGTAGTTCAATATACATAGATTGTCGACAAATGGAATACGTAATGAAAAAAATATGGCATGAGATAATTCACATATATTACGCATGGCTCCATGGCGGTGCATAATTCACATATATGATAACTGGCTCAAAAACTTGGCATTGCATAATTCACATATCTGATATAGAAAGCAAACAGGAGGCATTCACACAAAGCATGTCTAATCTAAGTAGATGGCATGGCAATGCAAGACACCATATGCATGATATGAGCAATATAACCTAGCCAAGTTAGAGCATGCACCTCAGGGGGGGGAATACGACTGGTCATCTCTCTTTGAATCCCCCTCTGAGGAGCTATCTGTAACCAGCAAGAAATCTGCATCGACAGGTAGCACTGACTGCTCAGAAGACCTTGTTTTCACTCCAGATTTTCCCATGACCGACTCAAATGGCTGATGCACAGGAAGATTAGATGAATGTATAAACATTGTTGACAAATGGAATACATTATGGAAAAAAATATGGCATGATACAATTCACATATACGATGACTGGCTAAACAGGATGGCATTGCATGATTCACGTATATGATGCCTGGCTAAAGAAGATGGCATTGCATAATTCCCATATACTCCCTGATGACATATAAGATGTATAATGTAAGCAATGCAAGGTGCCATATGCATGATATGACCAACATCAGCATGCCAGGTTAGAGCAAACACCTCAGGTGGTTAACAGGCATGGTCGGCTCCTTCTGAATCTCCTTATGAATAGTTATCTTCCTCTGGAATAAAATCTGGAAATGCAGGAGGGGGGCACTTCGCCCACCATGGAGCGGCGTCTGCATGACATTATATTCGCACGCAACGGTCTTCTCTTTTTCTCTACATGTTCAGTACGATTGTGTACAATATCTGACATGCATAATAAAAAAATAGTTAGATTTTGTAAGGCCTAAGGGGTGCATGCAAAAATCAAGACTGATGGTAGCAAACGAGTGGATGGATCTAAAACTAATGATAGCAGGTAGATTATAGCTTCAATTTAAAAAGATAGACAATGGATCATCTATTGTTTGTTGCCCACCCAACATGAACCACATAGAAGACCCCAGATGAACCAGGTAGTCGACAAATACTATTCGTTGCTGGCTCGATATGAGACCCATGGGCAATTCAAAACTCAAGATTGAACGATAAAGTAGCAGGTATAATAAATGATGTATAACGTAAGCAAACACGAAAGACTGCGACCTCTCTTCCGGAACTGTGTAGTCCTCAGGTTCATCTGCTTAGTCGATGATGGTAATGTAGTTGGTGTGGCTGCCGGCAACGGGGAAGATGATCTGAGGCGGCGAAAGGAAGTCTGTAGGGGGGATCTCTGCTGCAGTGAACGCTTCTGTCGATGGTGCACCTCAGGTGGGGTGGATGACGACACGGCAGGAGCAGGACATAACACACGGAGTTTTCTTTGATGCCTATCTGAAAATAAAGTAAATCTGTAAGGGCTCCTTAGAATTGGAGGATTCTATAAATGCAGGGACAAGAAAAACAGAGGAATAGGATAGGAATGCACGTGCAAAACAGAGCATTTGGAAACATAAGATTTCAGTCAACCTGGGTGTTTGGCTCACATGAATTGGAAGAACAGAGGAATGGAGAAACAAAGTGATGCGGCGAGTGTACAACCTCTTTGGCATAGCCTTGTGGACCTCAGCATCATTGGGTTGGACGTGGAGGATGGTGATGATGCTGGTGTGACTGTCGGAGGCGGGGAAGAAGATCCGAGGCCTCTGGAAATGGCACCGAGGGTACTGCTCCATTGTGATGGACGGTTCCGTCGTTGGAGCAGCTTCGCTAAGGTGTACGACGACGAGGCTGAAGCATGACAAGACAGACAATGTTAATCTGAAGTGGGACCCTAATATCATCTACAATAGATGATGTAAAATACATCACCAAAAAGTGCTAGATGTAAAACGCATCAGCCGCGCCACGGCCGGTCCGACAGATGTTGTAAGTAATGTACACTCTGAACTTAACTGAAGAAAATGAACTTCACAGTCAAAACTAAATTTTACTGTCGAAACTGATTGAACTAGTAACAGAGCATTGCAATAGAGGTTTAGGGCGTTCGAGCTCTGGTAGCAGAGAAGCAGTAACCTAAATCAGCGGACGCTTGAGTAGGGAACACGCTAGCAGAGAGCAAGTCTGCAGTAGCACCTCGAGCGAGTGCTAAAGCAGCAACTCCTGTAGCTGCCGGAGGTCGTGCAGCAGCAGCAGAAGTGCAAGCTAAAGCAAGAGCAAAGCAGCAGCACGAACGAAAGCAGGAGCAGTGCAGCAGCGTGACTGACAGCAAGAACAGAGCCGCAACGCGAGTGAGATCCGGAGCAGCTGCAGCTAGTGCCGTTGTAGAAGTCGCCGCCGAGGAAGCAACGACATGGGGGAGAGATGTCGTGGATGATGTGGCCGGCGACGGTGCCGTCGATGGAGACACGCCATGTCTGCTCGGTATCGAGCACCGGCAGCCCCGTGAGCTCGAATAAAAGATAAAATGCAACGGTGAGTGCAGAACCTCCTTGGTGGCGCCGAGTTGGCCACGGCTTCATCGGATGAATTGGTGAGGGTGTTGCGGTTCCGGTGGGGCAGGTCAAGACGGCGCTGTGGGGATTGAGGTGGCGCGATACTCGAGGCAAACGTCGGGGCAGCTCCTTGGCGGTGGAGGACGGGTTGGCTGATCCGGCGGGACGACGAGATCGACAACGGATCCTCATCCGGTGCGGTGTATGAGGGACGTCGAGCTGTTGCGGTGGACGACGTAGTCAGGGAAGAGTCTCCGGCTGGGCGGCGGTCGGGAGGCCGACAGAGGAGCATGGGGTTTCGCGGGTTTTGGCGGCCTCGGTGTATGAATGGGGGGCGAAGGGGGAGGGGGGAGCCAAGCTTATGGACGCGCTTGTCCGAGATGTAGGGTAAGTTACCAGCGTACCCCCACCGGTTTTGACACCGCGACATGGAGCTTTATTTCCCGCTGATGGGTAGAAGGGTGATTTCGCGTGTCTGGGCTGTTGGAGCGATTTCGGATGAGGAGGGAGTTCTCGCGCACGTCCAAATTTCACGATAACATGGCGTGGCGCGGGTTGAAGAAGCGGGAGTTTCAAAGCAGGTGAGACAAAAGATACTCGTGCTTGAAAATTTCGGGATAACAAGGTGCGGATTCCTTGTTCGGCAAAACAAACTTAACATGTAAAAAAAAACAATTCATACAAGACACAAGAGAGTCATGTCCCCTTTTACTATATTGCTATAGGTGCCATTGAAAAAACTACAAGAAAAATGTAAAAAAAATCAGGAGAACAAGATTACCCTGCACAGTACCAAATCGATTCACACTTCCCTTAACAACAACAAAAAACAAATCAATTCCCACCAAAGAAAGAGTAATGTCCCTTTTTATATGATTACAGATGCCATGATCTCGAATTTCAATTTTTGAATCCACGTTATGTTGAATTCGAATATATCGTTAGGTGACCTTGCGGTTTATAATTGATGTAGTCGTACATTTTGATCTTCCATCATATATGAACATTTTACTCCACCATGTGAACATATATATTGACGTCTACCATATGGACTAAATTTGAATCAATTTTCGTTATTTGAATACGATTGCTGTCAAGTTATACAATAATTTAAATATTATCTTGATAACAAAAAACATACATATAGCAGTAATCATATTTCACTATGAACTACATGTACCATACGCTATCCAATTCAAATATTTGTATCCATTTTATGTTGAATTCAAATCATAGTACATTATTGGTGTAGGTAGCGAGATATTTGGGATAATCTACACCTGTTTTCATATGTATAATTTTTGGCTGAATTGGGACAAGTTTTGGTATAAGCCTCTTGGAAAACCGGAGATTCTCTCAACAAGCCTCGTGGTTCCGAGAGGGAACATGTCACCTTTGTGTGCGAAACGATATACGCTGCCTCCCTGTCGGGGATATACCCCACGGCGTAAACCGGCCGGAAGTTAACCCGGCCGGACTTGGCGGTTTATTTGAAGACCCGCCCTGACCTTGGCGGTTTACAAGCAACTCGCTTGGTCGTTATGACTCATTGGTAACCCGGCGGGCGGATCAGACGGATGACAAGGCCCAAGGCCCAGAAGGCCGGTTCAACTATGGTGGGCCGGTTTAAGAGGAAAGGAATATTTGCCTTACAAGGAGTTAAGGCCAGGACTTGTATCCGGTTTGTATTAGAGATAGACTAGTCTTAATCCTAATAGGACTCCACATGTAAACCGCCCCTTCAACATATATAAGGAGGGGCAGGGCTCCCCAAAGAGGGAGAGAACAATCAATAATCTCGAGGGCTAGACACAAAGAGCCGGTTTACGGCGTCTCCCTCGTGATGATAATGAGACCTAGCCTCAAACAGCATGTAGGGTTTTTACCGGATGATGTTTCCCGGGGCCCGAAGCTGTCTAAATCCTTGTCTTGCGTGTTGATCCGCCCTGTGTCTCTCATCCCACTCAACCCCTCTCAAGCTACCACGTAGATGCGTTGGCCTCGCGACTAAGTCCTGACACTAAGGACATCTGCCGTGACAATTCCACGACAGTTGGCGCCCACCGTGGGGCTCGCGCACGGTGGTGTTGAGTTCTTGGAGGGATTTCTCTAATGGATTGAGAAGCTTTGTGATTTTTCGGATAAAAAGCGCCGGTTGAGAAAGATCTGCGTCAACATTGAATTCGACAGCCGAGTTGGTAAGCCCGCAAGGTATGAGATTGTGGCAGGTTTTAGGGTTGCGCATGGTACAACCGCTGTACATACTATAATGATCCGGCGAAACTGAAATCGGACAGGAATCTGCCGCCAAGTCATCAAGATCATAGTTGCCGGTTTATTGCACCCCATCCTCTTGGGTACCTAGCGTTGGAGATTGATCTGGTTTAGCGCGCCTGTGCAAGATAATTGCAGTCACATCCAAACCGTGTAAAAGCGATTTTCCTGCACCATCAAGTCCTGAGGCGTCTTGGCATACGTGGCTGCTACTACTTCATGGCGGAGAAACCAAAGGAAAAATACTAATCTTCAATTACTACTTCTGACAAAGACATGTAACTAGAAGCGACGATGCAAGACCAGTGGGCATCCACAATCTGCTCGAGCCGCTGCTGGGTCATTATGGAATCGCCCCGCTACCCGTGGTTTGGTTCGTCACCACCAAGTCAACTCCTGCTGCTGCTTTGGATCTGTCGAGCCGCTAACCTCTGCGCCAAATTCACCTCAACGCACGCTGTAGGCCGCAAGTCACCTCGCCAGGGGCTTCCGCAGCCACTGCGACATTGTTGAGCCATCGACGGCCTCATTCCCCCCTCAACTACGACGAACCGCCTCCGTCTTATTGCAGTGGAAGAGCCGTCGCCTGCATCGACTGCAGTGGGAGAGCCGCCAAGATCGTGACCCACCGGCATCCCCGTTGAGCTGCCACCGTTCCACCCATCAGCTTCGGGTTAAAATCCTACCTCGGGCGGCCGCAGGCCGGCCTGGCCGTCTCAGCCGCTGCCTCGGACAGCCCACGCCGGACCGGGTTCGACTTTGCCTTGGGCCACATCAACTACAACACAGAGAGGGGGTGAAATCACCTGTCCGATTCGCCCTGCCTCCTCTGCCTCATCAATGGCCGAGTTGCCGTCATTCAGTTGCACGTCCGTGGACGAGCCGCTCCCTGTGGCCACGGCTGCCCGCCTCCGTGTCTGGGTGCCTCGCCCCGAGTCACCGCTCTCTACTGATGCGGCCGTGAGTTGCCCGCCGTCGGGTTCCGCCCCCGCTGATCCACGAAGCTGGCTGTGTGTCACCACAAACCACCGAGTCAACGGCAGCTGCGGTAAACCGCCCGCGCTTCCATAACCGGTCCTGAGTCGCCTCCACACCCGCGGCTGCACCTTGCTGGGTTAGCGTGCCCTGAGCCGCCCGGTACTGGGTCGCCTCTGCCTTAAACCGCCGTGAATTCCTCCCTCTTTACGCACCCGCGCTGAAATCAGCCGCAGCGGCGCCTCTCCAACCCGCCACTGCCGGCCGCATCCCCTTTGCTAATAAAGTCGTCTGCTGTTATATGAGATTTTGGTTCAGTCTTCCCTTGCTACATGTATACCAGGAAGTTACCAGGAAAACTATGATGATGTCCTGTTGTCCCAGTACGACAAGCCGCAGTTACATGCACAGTTGGTGCTGCTAGTAAAGTAAACAGTAGCAGAAACAGAAGTGTCCAATCGAGTCAGATGAACGGATGGATGATTGAAAGTGAAGGCATGCAAGTTCCGCTAATCAAGATAATTTGGGACGACCGTGCTACCAGCTGCCCAAAATTGTTACATACAGCAAGGGACCTGCTACATCCATCCAAGTCAGAAGAGATCAAGTGCTACTGGCGGATCATCAGAGCAATTTTCAAAAAAAAATGCTGCTTAGTTCAAAGGCAGACTACAAACGCTATTTGTATAGTACTATCAGTACTGCTTCTCACGTCAGGATCCAGAAATCATCATCAACCTTGGGGCTGAGTATCAGGTGCTATTTACCCTATTTATTTTTAAGTATATCTTAATTCATCCAAGCAAAACTACTTTGCCTTGCTATATTTTATATACAGGAGAATATTCATTATAATGTGGATTATACCACGGACATGGAGGCATGCCGACATCATTTCAGCACAACTGGTTGTCATTACTCAACGGATTCCCGCACCGGTTTATAACGTCATGGCCGTCTCTCGCGACTGTGCCGGTTTACAACGTCGTGGTTGTCTGCCGTGACCGACCTGCCCGTGAGTGATTTCAACTTCACCTAGTGGTCATCAATTTCACGGCGGATTATTTCCGGCCTGGCACATCAGGTGATATCCATCTACAATATATTATTGGCAGATATTGTTTTTATCAAAGAGCAGTTTATCTTTGCCTTGGTCTGCAATATTGTATGCAGGACAATTATTCACTGCAATAATAAGGATCATGGAGATATGGCTCGTGCCACTATTATGATGCGCTATCATCTGGTCCAAGACCTACATATGTGCATGCCGCCGCTTCTTCGGCCCAATTTATACCAACACGACGTGGCTGACTCGCATGTACGGTTTACCGCGTTCTCGATTGGCTTGCCTGTCCGCGCTGGCTTACAACGCCGCGGCCGGGTCATCTGTCTGAGCCGCCTCTGATGATGCGGTCATTTTTCCATCTGTCTCTTGCGGTCTGGTCTACATCAACACACCGGGCCGCATCTGTCTGCGCATGAGCTGTTTATTGAGTATAAAGCAAGTCACAACTTGGGTAGCCTGGTTTTCTTTCAAATTGGAGGCAAATTATCATCAACCGTCGTATGCACTGAGTGGCTCAATGGGCAGGCGCACAAATCGCCGCCACTATAGTTTGATTAACTTTAAATCGCCAGTTGGAAGGGACCATTGGCCGAGTTGCTGACACGGCTCATACATGATCATTTATAACCCGCCGCAGTCACCTCAACCTTCTGTGGATTCACATCGTGCTATCAACACCAATGATATACAAGTTATGCCGGTTTATATCACGGTCAAATATGGAGAATCTCAAGCCAACTCCTCGAGTCACCTTGAGACTTGGGGGCTACGATGATATGACGCAGCAAGTCTTGCCAGTTTCAGCCGGTTTAAGAACCCCAAGACGATGGAGGGAAAGATAACCCGATCCCGGAGGCTATTGTTATGTTGATGAAAATTTAAAGGCCGTCAGAAAATTTCCGGCTTAGAAAGTATATGACAGTTACAAAATCCCGGCTCAATGAAGAAGTTTCGGATCATCAGAAAGGATTCCGGTTTGAAATCTGGCTCAAGGGAAATATGTTCTCCCACAAAGCTCTGAAGCTTTAAAATCCGGTTTAAGAATTTCCGGTTCAAAAAGAAATTAACTTCTTGCAAATTCGAGTTTAAAGGCCGTCAGAAAATTTCCGGCTGAAAACGAAGATTTCGGTTTAAAATCCGGTTCAAGGGAAAGATGTCTCCCACAAGGCTTTGAAGCTATCAATATCCGGTTCAAGATCCCGGTTCAAGAAGAATTTATCTCTTGCAAAAAGTTAAAAATTATCGAAGAAGACCTGCTGCCATGATGCACGGTTCAAACATGGGTATCCTGCCTTATTGGCCTGACATATTATTGATCACATGGGGGCTTCTGCTTCATAAAGCGGGGTCTCTGTTCTTTTTACATCATGCGTGGTTACACGGAGGTTCTGTCTTAAAGCGGCCTCTGGTTTACCCCTTGGGTTAGCTTTTCAAAGCACCATGTTATGTCACTTGGGGGCTTGGTCGTGTCCGAACCAATGCAACACCTTTTGATAGGCAAAAGCCACCAGATCACTTGGGGGCTCGGTCGTGTCCGAACCGATGCAACACCTTTTGATCGGCGAAAGCCACCAGATCACTTGGGGACACGGTCAAGTCTGAACCGGTCACGCCTCTTGATCGGCCTAAAGGCCATGGAGTCACTTGGGGGCTTGGTCGAACCCGAACCATTGCCATGCCACTTGACCGGCGTAATGCCACGGTTTCATTTGGGGACCTGGCAGACTTGAATCACAGCTACGCCTATTGGGAGCTTGGTCGTGTCCGACCATGGTAACGCCACTTGATCGGCTCAATAGCCTCTTTTTGCAAATGGTTTTATCATTGCCTTTGCTTGAAATTTTGTTTTGATAAATATTTCTTTCGTTGTGTTTTTAAACCGACAATTCTTAAACCGGTTCGACTGTCAAATTACAAATTAACGGAACACGGTCAAATCTTAATCCGGAGGCTATCTGCCCGGTTTGATTTTCTGTTACCATCCTATTATGGAGTAAACCGGTGTTTATCAACCCGGCTCGGCTTTCAACTACAAGTTGTCAGTACACGATCAAGTTATAATCCGGAGACTATCAGCCCGGTCTGGTTTGGCTACGAGTCGCCAGTATTATATGAGGTTAAACCGGTGTTCTTCACAACCTGGTACGGTTTTATCGTAAACCGACACAATATGGAAGGAGTTATAAGTACTCAAAATCTGGGTATTATCCCTATTACAAAAAGTTGGTAAACCAACGATGTGATTCAATGTCACAGGTATGATATATTTCATATTTGATTATTCTTAAGTGTAGCCTTGGTTATAAACCCGGGTTATATGTTGGGCATTATGACCCATCCGGCGGTAAACCGCCAGGACACTTTAAACTTGTTGTATGCAGAAACAGGTTGAATAAAGCATGATTATAAATTATGCGGTGTTTATTAAACCGGCTTGACTTTAAGACGATAAGTCGCCAGTATGATGATAAATTATCCGGTATTTATTAAACCGGCCTGGCTTTACGACGATAAGTCGCCAGTATATGATGAGAAATTATCCGGTGTTTATTAAACCGGCCTGGCTTTGGACTATAAGTCGCCAGTATATATGTGAATTGCGCCATTGGAATCATGCGCTTATAAATTATTGGGTTATTCAAATAGCCAAACTTGGCTGAATTTTCATTATGATATTGAATGAATAATGTTTTCATACCGGATTATATTATTCAAATAGCCAACATGGCTGGATATTTATTATGGTTATCAATAACCAGTATTATGATTAAGGTTTTCAAAGTCGCTTTAGCGCAATGGCTATCATATTATCAATGGATACGATTTATTCTACAATTGAAGGAATAGTCCCGAGTCGCTGCAGGCTTACGACCCAGCACTTGGGGGCTACATTATTTAAGTTGAGATTACATCAAATACACAAGTTTCATGTCGCTGCAAGCATGCACCATGACACTTTGGGGCTAATGCAAAGTCATTGTTTCCTCACCTTATTGAAGACCCGACTCATCACATTATAATGAGCCGGCCCTTGGGGGCTACCAATTGCTCCTGTCAAACTATTCAAGGTACAAAGCTTTTTATCCATTCTATTGAAGGGTCCACTGCTTAGTTGGTAAAGCACCAAGCTCTTAACCTTGTGGATGTGGATTCAAGCCCCATGATGGGGGTTACACCATATGATGTTATTTTCATTGAGTGTTTATGAGCATCAGACAATTACAAGTCCCAGGTTACTGCAAGCATGACAACCCGGCACTTGGGGGCTACACATGTGGAATATTCAATTCTGACTAATGATTGAGATGAACAACTTGGATTTCTTCAAGATGGTGATATTTATTGAAACAAGTCTTAAGTTGTTGCTATGCTACCTTCTTAAGACTTGGGGGCTACAAGTGATAGGCATATAAGAGGTATATTTTCAAGCTGGATGTTAATTACAAGTAGGGCCCGGTGCTATCAATATTTATAAACCGGTGATCTTGGCAATGATAAACCGGCAAGTTCTGCGTCCTTAAACCGGATGAAGATCAGATGAGGATTTCAAGGACCAATGTTTTTGTTAAGTCATTGGGAGCTGAATCAAAGGAGTTATTCTTCACAATATATTTTCTATGAGAAACCAATGTCAGCAAGTTGATTATGAAGCTGGCCTGTTAAACCAGATTTTCTAGGAGGAGGAAATGAAAGGACTTAAGGACGATCAGGTGCCGGTTTACAAATTTTTTTAACCCGGAGCACAACCTGTCAAATTTGTTCTGGTGTTTATTTGCAGCATAAGTTTACCATGGATAAATCCAAGCTAAACTTGGGGGCTAATGTCGGGGATATACCCCACGGCGTAAACCGGCCGGAAGTTAACCCGGCCAGACTTGGCGGTTTATTTGAAGACCCGCCCTGACCTTGGCGGTTTACAAGCAACCCGCTTGGTCGTTATGACTCACTGGTAACCCGGCGGGCGGATCAGACGGATGACAAGGCCCAAGGCCCAGAAGGCCGGTTCAACTATGGTGGGCCGGTTTAAGAGGAAAGGAATATTTGCCTTACAAGGAGTTAAGGCCAGGACTTGTATCCGGTTTGTATTAGAGATAGACTAGTCCTAATCCTAATAGGACTCCACATGTAAACCGCCCCTTCAACATATATAAGGAGGGGCAGGGCTCCCCAAAGAGGGAGAGAACAATCAATAATCTCGAGGGCTAGACACAAAGAGCCGGTTTACGGCGTCTCCCTCATGATGATTATGAGACCTAGCCTCAAACAGCATGTAGGGTTTTTACCGGATGATGTTTCCCGGGGCCCGAAGCTGTCTAAATCCTTGTCTTGCGTGTTGATCTGCCCTGCGTCTCTCATCCCACTCAACCCCTCTCAAGCTACCACGTAGATGCGTTGGCCTCGCGACTAAGTCCTGACACTAAGGACATCTGCCGTGACAATTCCACGACACTCCCCCTGATTTTTTTTATGGAGGCAACATAGAACTATATGAGTGCCCTGTTAAATTTTGGAATTATTTCGGGTTCATTTGGCCTTTTTATACATTAATTGAGTTTCTGGACTTTTAATGTGCATAATCTAAATATGAATTGCATGCACATGCTCCGGTGCACCAAAGTGGGTTGAAAAATCACATGTGTGTCCTTGGTTGAATTTCTAGGTCCCATGGAAGAAATGAGAATGAAATTCAAACATCTAGGCGTCATGACTCGACCGAGAACATCGAGAGACTTTGATTTTAAATTCATGTAAATCCAAAACTCGCCTGGAAATCATGAAACTTGGCATGGTGTCGTGTCATGGCACTAACATGTTGTGGTAAAAAATTGGGCCGATTTGGAAGCTCGTGGTTCTAAGAGGGAACGTGCGACCTTTCAGTGTGAAACGATATACGCTGCCCCCCTTGAGTTTCTTAACAAGGGCAACATAGAACTACATTAGTGCCCTGCTAAATTTTGGAATTATTCCGGGTTCGTTTGTCGTTTTTTATACATTAATTGAGTTTCTGGTCATTTAATGTGCATAAGTTAAATTTGAACTACAAGCACATGCTCTCGTGCACCAAAGTTGGTTGAAAAATCACATTTGTGTCCTCGGGTGAATTTATAGGTCCCATGCAAGAAATAAGAATTAAATTAAAACATCTGGGCATCATGGCTTGGCCAAGAACATTGATAAACTTGGTTTTAAAATTCTTGTAAATCCAAAACACGTATGAAAATCATGAAACTTGGCATGGATGTCATGTCATGGTACTACCATGTTGTGGTAAAAAAATTGGCCGAATAGGAACAGATTTTGGTATAAGCTTCTTGCAAACCGACGCTTCTCTCAAGAAGGCTCGTGGTTCTGAGAGGGAACGTGCCACCTTTGAGTGTGAAACGATATACGTTGTCCCCCTTGAGTTTATTTACAAAGGCAACATAGAACTACATGAGTGCCCTCTTAAATTTTGGAATTATTCCGGCTTCGTTTGGCCTTATTTACACATCAGTTGAGTTTTTGGTCATTTAATGTGCATAATTCAAATTTGAACTACAAGAACATGCTCCCGTGCACCAAAGTTGGTTGAAAAATCACATTTGTGTCCTCGGGTGAATTTCTACTCCCTCCTTCCATCTAATGCGCTTTTCGAGGCTAACTTTGACCAAACGTTAGAGCAATAATATATGACATGCAATTTACACAAAGCATACCTTCAAATTTGTATGTCAAAGGAGCTTCCAATAATATAATTTTCATAGTATACATCTCATGTGCTATTAATCTTGTCAATAGTCAAAGGCTGTTTTGAAAAACACTTTAGGACCTATATAGATGGAAGGAGGGAGTAGGTCCCATGCAAAAAATGAGAATAAAATTCAAACATCTGGGCATCGTGGCTCGGTAAAGAACATTGAGAAACTTGGTTTTCAAATCATGAAACTTGGCATGGTGTCATGTCATGGTAGTACCATGCCATGGTTAAAAAATTGGCCGAATAGGAACAAATTTTGGTATAAGCTTCTTGCAAATCGGAGCTTCTCTCAAGAAGGCTCGTGGTTCTGGGAGGGAACGTGTCACCTTTGTGTGCATAATTCAAATTTGAAATACAAGCACATGTTCCAGTGCACCAAAGTTGGTTGAAAAATCACATGTGTGTCCTCGGGTAAATTTCTAGGTTCCATGCAAGAAATGGGAATGAAATTCAAAATTCTGGGCGTCGTGGCTGGGTTGGAAAGATTGAGAAACTTAGTTTTTTAATTCCTGTAAATCCAAAACACGCATGAAACTAATGAAACTTGGCTTGGTGCCATGACATGGCACCAACATGCCGTGGTAAATTTGCAGTCCGATTTGTGAAGGCGCACACATTAACAATCAACAAAGTCATTTTGGAACAAGTGCTGTCACGTTACAATCGGAAACACAAGTATTATTGAAACCGTGGGCGTTCTACTTACTAGTACCATTTATGTGCCGCCACGCGTCCCCATTTTTTATTAGGTAGGAGGAGTCGTGCAGGGTAGCTATTTGAGTACGAGAGGCGTGCGATCAGACCCCTGCGCGTGCTTATCAGGAGGAGAGCCCTTTGACCTCCATCTGCCGTCCACCTCTCTCCCAAGGTCTCCATTAATGGCGCCTGAGCCTCTATTTAATGGCGTGGCTATGTCTCACTCGACTGAGATTTAAGAGAGAAAAAAGAAAATCTGAAAGCACGGATCTTGATGTAAGATCCGACGGACCTATATAGCATCTACTGCGACTTATAGCAAGACTGATGAATATATAAGGACCATTAATTATTATTTTTGATCAAAGAGGGGCTTGCCCCTTCTGATTTTCATTACTAAAAACCACCACAATTCACAAGAAGTTCAGCACAACTCCAGCCTAACATGAAGGACTAAAAGCTACCAGATTGAAATCGCAACATCCCAAGAGGCCAACAAAGGCCAAACATCCGCGCTAGAACCCAACATTTCACAACCGACGACACAATCCACATCCTAAACCGATTATTACATCAAAAGAAACCAGGAAACTGAAGGACACTCGCTCTGGTGATCGGCGAGCTTGTGGTAAGTGACAAAGTCTCCGCAGAAGCTGAATTTGTTTTTGAAACATCAAGTGGCCAGAGACTCGGAAACTTATTTGCCCATTAGTGACTTGTCAGGGCGGTGGATTTTAGTTTGTACGATAATGCTGCATCCACCTAAAGTAACGAAAGTTCTTACATAAACTTCCTAGTAATTCCCTCTTCTTAGGGGCAGCATTACTCCTAACATTTGTAATATCAGTTTGAAACTTGTAATATTGCCGTGTCCTATTCCTGCGTTTTCAAAATCCTGCGAATCAAACAGGTCCTGAGTTGGTGATGATGTTGTGCCTCCCATCTTTCACCAATAGCCGTCGGATCTAGATCTGACGCATACAAACCAAGCTTCTCCATTTTTGCAAAAAGATGCCCGCACTTGTTCCCTATTTACAAACAACTCCTTGTCTCTCACAATCAGCCTTATCTCCTCCCCACCACATCTAGAAGGCCGTGGAAAAATCTAGCGCGATTGCCGCTGCCGGAGCCGTCCACCCCCAATCTAGGTGTCCCGTGCAATGCATGGGCATCTATGCACGGGAAATTATGTCGAACAGGGCTAGTTGTAAGCAGGCTTGCTCTACAACCGTGATGATAGTGACTGCAGATGGTGAGGCTGACTATGGTATGCCGAACACGGCGCCTATACTCAGGTGTCATCTCCGGCGCAGGGTCTTGTCACTTCACTGTGAGGAGCAGCACGTAATAATTTGACCAACGGGTAGTACAGTGCTAGTACTCCTACTACTACATTGGTAGTACTACTACTAGTACTAGTAGCACCACCGTCTGGATTTAGGAGTACTACCATGTCCATCTGGATTTTAGTATTTGACTAGCAATATCTAGTAATGCATGTCACAAAAAATGTACTACTCCCTCTGTAAATAAATACATGGTGTTTTATTCCTATCGGCGAGATAACTTAATGTTTTTTTGCTAACTAGAGTACTAATAATAGGATTACATGTACCATGAACTAAACACTGCATGTCATGTTTGGTAGTCTCAAGTCATTGAAAGCATGCATGGCCCACATCTCTCATTGGTTGATCTGTCACGAAATAAGAAACAAGGAGGGAGTTAATGCACCGTGCCTAAGTATTTTGGGATTATTTGGTTTTCGTAAGGTGACTTACACACTATTTTTGTTTACATGCATTAACATTTTGTAGTTAAATCAAAGGTCAAAACTTGGCGCAAAATGCAAAGGGGACCAATAAACCAGTAAACATCAAACTTCTCTCCTTTGGCCCCAACTAGAGGTCCGGTGAGATGACTATACTACACCGACACGGAGGGGGACACAGCTTCATTGACTTACGGCAACTGCCTTTGGGTGAATGACACGTGGGCCCAGGGGGTGGCTTGCCCACCTATCATATAGCCAAAGGCTATAGGTGCAGTAGAGGGCCGAGGAGTAGTACGAAATGCTACGCACCTACACACGCTAACCAAGGGCAAGAGTGATCACTCGAATCGCATGATCAGTTGACTAGAAGCTAAGCTAGACCCATGGAGGCGATCAGCGCGAGCACCAGCCGGCTGTGCCAGATGGTCCATGACACCGGCCTGCGGCCCGACACTGAGGAACGTCTCCAGGTAGTATTGCTTGAGGCCGCCAGGGCGAGGGGCCGCTTGGACGACAACTTCGTCTCCTTGTTTGACGAGCTCCTCGTCAGTTTCCTCGACAAGTTCACCGTCGTCAAGAACCTTGCGGACGACTTTGACGTAAGCCTCCAGCTGACGCGCCCAGGCTCTGCGATGCCCGCCACCCACAACGGCCACTATGGTGACAACCTCTTCGACGCACTGGTGGCCCTGCGACTGCCCGCCGTCGCGCCGGAGAATGTTCGTCTCGAGGTCGCGCTCGCCGCGCAGCGCCTGGCGCAGCAAGACACCATCGACATAATCACCCACGTCTACGCGCAAATCATCCACAAGGACTACTACATGCAAGAGGAGGACGATAGGATGTTGGCCTTCTTGGACCGTAGGGCGACCTTGGACGGCACTGTTCAGAAGCGCGTTGAGCTCGCCGCCAACGCCGCTGCTCCTCACACGTCGGTTGGTGACCCGGTGCACTAGGGCGTGAGGATGTCGTTGATGATACTACAGTAATTATCTAACCTTTCGCATCAACTTCATAATTTTCATACGTACTCCATGCATGAACGGCGCCAGAACCAAACTTCTCATTACTCTAGGCAAAATCGTTATTTTCTATCTATCGGTCGCGCCATGGAGCAGAACCAAATTTTACAAGTTACGAGTTCAAAAGGAAAAGCCTACGTGTTCGCGTCAAACCCCCACACAGTTTGTCCGGCACGCCGCTCAAGAGGGAATGCGTGCGGTGTTGCATTTTCACTTACAAGTGGGACCGCAGTTGAGCAAAATGACTATGGGCAAACCCCCACCCTGCCCACCGCACGATGGCTAAGAAAACAGGAGGGAGAAGAGATGGTTGTAGCACGGACTCCAAGAAAATTGGTGTCGGATGGGACTCATGTGGGTGGCGTGTGTCGTACTGCTAGACATGAATGCTAGTTATGGCCCATGCCACCCCACTATATCGAGCCTATATCGAGGTACGTAGAACAAATTTCCTGCAGTCCGTGCTCAGCCCTCCTCTATCTCTCTTCTCAGCCAGCCAGCGGACGCGCGGAGCCCATCGTCTGTTTGCTCACATGCGGCCCCACATTTCAATGAAAACGCAAGAGGACCCACTGTACCTGCACATCTTTCACCTCGACGTGCTGGTGATGAAAAATAAATCCAATAAAGATCTTCGGTGGCCGCTTTTGGAGTTACTCATGAGTAGTAAGATTCTATTTACAGTTTAACCCAAGATGCACATCTCGTGGCTTCAACTACCACTCTATTTTCTTTCATGACACGACCTGGATGCTGGATATCCCACGTGTCGGCACAAGGAGGAAGAACCCGACCAAATCTTCGGTTGTGCTCTCGGATTAGACTAGTTGTGCTAACTTATAAAAATTATTGTGTACTCCCTCCGTTCCAAAATACTTGACTTCCATTTGTCCAAAAATGGATGTACCTATATACTAAAACATGTCTAGATACATATATATTTTGACAAATAGAAGGCATGTATTGTGCAACGGAGGGAGTAGAACGGATGCAAGCTTTTGTATTGGGAAGAAGAGTACATCCATATATTGATAGAGCGCAATTTAGTAGATGTTCTATCACTTTTAGCTAGTAGCACAGAGGCTACAGATGAGATTAGTGCACTTGTGGATACTCCTACTAGAATAGAGGCTAGATATGATACTAGATGCGAGGAAGCAACGTCTAATTATTTACACTCGAAGAAGAAAGAAGCATGCAAGATCGAGCCTCCCCAGATCAACAAGGAATGCATCAAGAAGGCACTAATCCAACTTACAGGAGTAGTAAAATGTATTATTGTGGTTCTTGTTTTCTTTGGTCTTGCTTTTATAGTCAAAATTATCGTTGGAGTTCGTGCAAAACGGAGGTCCGTTTGGGGTCGTGCGTTGGAATTGGCCTTACAAGTGGGACCACAGTTAAGGAAACCGACTATCGGCAAACCCCCACCTCGCCCGCCGCGCGATGGCTGAAGTTAGAGAAACGACGAGGTTGAAGAGATTGCTCTAGCACGGACTCCAAGAAATAATATGGTATCAGATGGATGTCGTGGTGGTGGCGTGTGTCGTACTCCTGGATGTGAATGCTTGTTCTGGCCCATGCCACCCTACTACTCCTACTATATAGTACTAGTATTGAGGATTCGAGGTGCTTGTTACGTACAACAAACACATTAACATATGGCTACAGTAAAAACACCCGCCTGACGCGTGAAGCATGTGAAGCTAGTACAAATAGTGTACTACTATTGTTGATTGGCCTCATCCGATAACCTGTTGCAATGCACGTACAATTATGTATTCGGAAAATATTTTTTTGCCTCGTCACACCACTCACTCAGAGAAGCGACTCGAAAGCCATTCATAAATTTAGTAAGTTTATCACAGGCATATCATTTTATCACATACAATAGGTCATCAACCCACATCGACAACGAGGATACATTATAAAAACTAAAGTTTTCACCACACAACAAATAACAAGCCATGGAATGAACTTCAACTCAACCATTCCGTGGCGTTGGAAACGCTTGCGTTGAACCACAAGTGATTCTCTGGGACGGGCCATCCATTGTCGATCTAGAGACCAACGCAGGACTGATCATCCAGGCTGAAGCGGCCTACTATATCAGTACCAGGGTAGAGAACCACCCAAATGTCCAAGGAATAGACACAGTTGCTTCTCATAAATGGTTCTAGTAACGTTGTGTCAACAGCAGTTGGATCGCCTTTCACCATCATTGGATAGTTTTGTCCAAAGAAGAGCGAGTTTTCTCCAAGACTATCAATTCTGTGCCAGGGAGAAGGAGATGGCGCTAGCACACTAGTATACATCCCGAATACCATGCAATGGGTGTTGGAATAGGTCCGGAGAGTGCGACCATGGGAGACACCTGCTTCCTTAGCAGCCACATCATCAGTGGGCTGTATACACACAAGAAGAGGTGATCCATCGGAATTAGTTGCTAGGCGCCACAGAGTATATGGGCGCTGCTCGTGATCATCACCATCGGCATCTCCCCCTTGGTTATAAATTTTTTCAAGTATAGGTGGTGGGATGTTCACAGGACCTTGGAAACACAAGAAGAAGGTTAATTAGTAAAGGGAAACTTGCTAACCCGCATGCATGTGGATGAAACAATGATAATTACGGTGGAAGAAAAACGTACCGAAACTACAAGGATACCATGCAAAAAGAGTGCCACGAGTGGTGGCAGCAAACACAAGGCCCTCGTATTGAATTGCATCACAATACTCATTCGTGCACGGAAACTGATTTTTGAGCAATATCCATCGAGTCAAACCACTAAGGATGGCAACAAGCTTGTCGAAGATAGCAACAACTTCATAGTTGTTGTAATTCCAAGAGCGGTTGGGAACTCGACAAATTGCTATCTTCCGTAGAAGACCGTCACCATGATCGTATTTGAATGTGTGTACATTACCGGTGTGCTCAACCTCCGGGCAGTGTGCTGAGATTTTTGGAAGTGGAACCCGTTCACGAGTGTACACATTCACAAGTTCCCACTCACAATTGGACCCAATGTAAACAACCCAATCTCCATTTGCGCCCGCCCAAGCCTTGCCCTCAAGCGATGGCATCTTAACATCATATGTATCATTATCAAGCGGCATCAAGTTGCACAGGGCGAGGCCTCCGTCATGCCGGCGCCAGTCATCAGGGTCACGACAAAGAAGATAGGGGAGATCAAACCCCTCCTTGACTCTTGGGTTCCTTGTAATGATGTTATTAGTTGAGTCGAGAATGGGCTTGAACGAACCTGCCATGCTAGCCGAGGTGATGACGTTGCACCGATCAATGAGTTCCTGCACCACGTAATCTTTCAGGTCGGGGCAATAATAACGGGGTCATTTCCGGCCTGTTTCCTCCATGGAGAAGACGATCGAACAATGGCAAAAGAAAGGGTGAAGGGCTGAAGGAAAATGGAGGAGGGAGAGGAAGAGCGTGCGACAGTAGTTCCAAATTGAGAGGGAAAGGTGAAGAGTCGGTGGACGGTTGCGAGTTTGCCATGGTTCACAAAGAGGCGCCCCGGCCTACACGTCCATTCGGAAATACTCCTACTACTCGCCGTCATCTCACTGATATGTTGGAACGGGACCACATGTCAACAAAACATGGTGGGTAATTTCTCGTGCAAAATGCGATCTGGCGCGTTTGCCCGAGGTGCCGCATTAGTTATTGACCTTTTTTTAATTGCGTGCCGATCAGTTTTGAAGCACGACTAACTGGTACTGTACATAGAGAAAATATAAATTACTCTACCACTACTCCACCTCCAGTACTAGTAGTATAGAAAAGATATATAGGCTGGAGCTTTAGCGCTTTCTTGCTAAGGGCTGCCCAGTTGCTTCTCACACTACCACCCTCTCTCCAGATCTAAACAAGATGGCCCCTCTCTCCCTCCTCACCGGTGGTCACAGATCCGCCGGGGAAGAAAAGGACGTGCAGCGTTGACGCACTCGTCGTCGGCGAGCGAGGTCACGCGCTGACGACAAGGCCATCATCTCAGACCTAGCGCCCGCGCGGGATGGCCTCCGTACCAAAGCTCGCTACTGTAGTGTGTGCGGAGGACGACAACCACGAGCGAAGCCACTTCCCGCCGACCCTCAGGTATGCTACCTCTTTTCGAACCATAACCTTGTTCTATTGCCCCATCTGCCACGTCGTTGCATGTGGATCTTTTTCCACTCCACCATATTCCCAACTTAGTATCCTCTGCTCTGCTGGCCATGTAGACGAAAACCATAATTTGCACTATTAAAGGAAACCCTACTTCATGCAGACTAATCCATGTCTGGGTTGAATAAGGAAAGGAAGGGAGAATGTACTGTCCAAGAGAGTAGGCATCGAACCCGCATCTAGGTTGAAAAGGGGAAAATCAGTAGCTAAGGAATGAGTCCCGTGTCTCTTGGTTGAGGAAGGGTAGAAAGGCATGACAACGCAATAGAGAATGACCAGGTCGATCGGTTTGTTGTCCTTGCATAGGAAAAAGGTGGCTAAACAGAACAAAAATGGGACGTAATCCACATATGCTGACTGGATATTTGTTGCTTTGGGCAACCATACCTCCCTCACCACTCTGCGTCCGTGGAGGTACATCGTAGTGGTGCGCCCACTGTCCTGGGCCTCCCATGCTCTTATTGCCACTTTTTTTGCTGTTAGTATAACGCCAACAGTCAAGTCAAGCAATGCTACTGCTAAAGTGATGCCACATTTAACTAATGCCGCTCCCAGTCTAGTGCCACCCATAAATTTAAGCAATGCCATTTAATGTCACTGGATTATTTCAGGGTTAGCTATGGATTGTGGATGTATTAAAGATTTTTCAGCTAAGGCATTCTATTGATGTTGCACAACCAGTATACCAACGATGAAACTTGTTACTACCTTCAGATCTTTGCACTGTTAATGCTTATAGATTACATACCTCACTTTCATGAGATAAGTTAATTTTTTTGTACAGTGTCACCAAAATGCCAAGGCGCCGATGTCATTTTATTTTGGTTAAACTGCACAGACAATTATAAAGACAAGAGGAAAGGTCAAGAGTGGGCACCTCCTCCTCCGGCAGTTCTCTTGATTCGTTCGATCAAGTTTTTATGTTTGATCGATTATCAAGATTGGGATAGCAATTTTTAAGGCCCCCCGAGTTCGAAATGATATTTACCTTGGAGGTACATGGTTTGCAATTTTTTTATACTGTCATTAGTTAATAATGCTAGTTACCTTCAGACTTTTGTATTTGGTTTAATGCTCATGCACAGCTAGTATACCAATGTTGAAACTTGTTACCTTTGCATTTTGTATTGTTAATTCTTATAGAAACTTTCCAGTGCTAGAGTTTATTGAAATCTGTTCAGTAAAACCATTGTACTGTACCCTGTAATAAACTAACTACTATACTGTTGCACTAGCCACTGGATTAGTGTATATTTGTAGTATTCGATTGGTGTTGCATTAGCGTATGGACATAAATAAAGTGTGGCAAGCTTTCCCAGATATGTGCTCAAGAAAACTACTACCTGTTTTTCTAAATAGTAGACGTTTGGGTACTTTAAATTGAACCGCGAAAACATCTTATATTAAGTAACAAAGGGTGTAGAGTTTACTCAAATTATCCCGGTAAAGCTAGTCACAGCTTTGTTAAAATTAATGTTCATTATGTTATCGGAGGAGGTCTGTATGTTTGTCTCTAATGCCTGTCGACTACATACCTGACATCATGATGTAATGTTAAGTCATTTCCTTTTGTATAGTGTCACTGAATTGTCAAGGCGATGATGGCATTTTATTTTAGTAGAACTGCACAAAATTTGCTTAAAAGAAGAGGAAAGGTCAGGAATGGCTCACTTTTCTAGAAAAAAATTATGTATGCCTTCCTGACATCAGCCACTGTTGCTTTATTTATTCCTTCAAACAGGTGGTTAGAAACAGTCTTGCTACCTTTTTCCATTAAGAAATTGGAATGCTTATATTTGTGAGTCTATGCTTCAACTAGTGCCACTTTTAGAGTAATCACACTTTCAATATCTATGCAAACAGCGATGCTCGATTTTAGTGGAACTGCACAAAAAGTCCAACTGGTTCAACATTAGGAGCATGTTTTTTTCCAAACCTTTATATCCAATTGGTGGCACTATAAGTTGTTCATTACGAAGGTACATGGTTTGCTACTATCTTGCTACTCTTTGTGTACTGTCATTAGATAGTAATACTAGTGGTTTGCATGTGAATTTATTGGCAGGGTGGACCCACATTCGAGGTGCAGGACAGGATTCAATGATTGGATGCTCAATTTCGGTTGTATCGATTTCACCTCTTCCATCACTGCGAACATGGATATCCTTGGTATGATGAAGAATAGGCGCTATATTTCTGCTCTGAACCAGCAAATCAATTCTGTATGAAATTGTCCAGGGCAAAACATAACTATATCTGATTGTCCAGTGCAGAACATGACAGATGCTAAGCGGAAGAGACATGTTTAAACCGAAAATACAAGGTGTGGTATATGTTTACTAGCTGCTTGATATTTGTGCAGACAGAGATGTCTGCCCGTTGCTATTTGGCAAACAAACAAAGTGTCCGCAATTTTGGTTGAACTGCACAAGAGAATAGTATAGTCACTACATGCAGTGCCATTTGAAAATAGACACAAAAAGATTGGATAGTCACTTCATGGACTGCAGAAAAGTAGTACTGTACTATTTATTGGCCAACACTAGGTGCTTCATTGCTTTGGTCTGATTATACAATGGCCATCATTTTGCCTATGTTAAAGTTTGTATTCCGAAAATAGTCTCGTGGTGTGATCGAGAGAAGACCAAATCATATTGCAGTGGATGTTCCTCCATCATGTGTGGTTCATTCTCATGGTTCCAGCTATTGGTGAAACCACTTACGTTAGTACTTGTACGCTACTAGAGTATTAGTGGGAGTAGATAGTTAACTTGGCTATGATGGTTGTCAACGTGGAAGTTCAGTACTCTATATGTGGATCAGACCTGTTACTTTGCTCTGAATGTTGAATTCTCCTTTTGAACGTATGGAATGGGCTGTTATTTTTTTAAATGGGTTGTATTTGTCCTCCACGGGTTTAGAGGCCGACTTGTGGGCCTAGCAAGTTGACGCGTACACAATCAAGAGATGATTGTACGTGGAGAGGATGACAGCAGGGACCCACCAAGGTCATGGCAGTACGCAAGCAAGTGCCTCCTTATTTCAAGCCAATAAAAAATGGCTCCTCCTAGTGGATTTCTGACATCGGGTCCCATGCCATTATCAATGTAGTAAATAAACGAGAGAATTGCACAACGAGCGGCTGACACCAGGGACCCAGCAGCTCGCCCAGATATTTTTGTTTTGGGTTAATTTGATAAATGCCACTCCAAATCGGGTGTATCCGAGAAATGCCACTGCAATTTCCAAACTTTGGAAATGCCATTTCATGCCATTTCTAGTGGCAATTTTTGAAGTCTGGTGTGGCATTTTTCAAAGTTTGCAAACTGCAGTGGCATTTTTCAAAGTTTGCAAAAATTGCAGTGGCATTTTTCAAAGTTTGGAAATTGCAGTGGCATTTTTATGAATCGCCATAATTGGAGTGGCATTTATCTAATTTGTTTTTGAGACGGAAGCAGGGTGTCAACTAGGCTGTGTGGGACACTCTGGCCTATCTAGACAGCCTTTTCTTTTATGTTTAGCACAGACCAGCCCAGTAGTTTTTTTTTCTTTTTGAAAATGGCTAGCCCAGTTTTTTTGTGATTCGTCAAGTAAGTCGCTTTATCAGGCCTGTTGGGCTACAAATAATTCAAGACGAGGAGAGCTTCATTCGGCTGGCCGAGAAAATGGCCTATCAGTAATGAGAAATGGGTTGTACATTTTTAAAACGCATCAAACCGACAATTAGTTTCAAATATCTTTTTTTCACTTTGAGATTTTAAATTGCATTAATTTTTATGCGTGGACAATTTATTGGATTTTATATTGATATACATTTATTTTTAAAATCAGTCTGAATGTGACTCGAAATTTCGGGATTAAAAATAGTTCAGACCGCACCGACATATGCAAAATTTCGTATAATTTTTTAATCGTGGCGACAATATGGGCTGTAATGCTAACAAAAAGAATATGGGCTCCAAAAAAACCCGTAAGAATTAGCAAATGGGCTGTAAATTATTTGAAATAATGGCAGATGGCCTGTACACTGTTGGATGTCCATCCAACGACTGTCGTGCTTCTTCAATCTCTGCTCTGCCTGCTCCAGCCGCTCAAACAAGCGCCGGCGGGACTGCCTGCTCCCTCCTCCCCGCGGCCGGCTGTGCTGCCACGCAGGCCTCACCGCCCCACCGTACTCCCATCGCTGGCCTAGCCATCCCTCTACCTGCTGTTATTCTCCGGCGACGGCAGACAAACCAGTAAACCCTCATACAGTCGTACTCCCCTCCGCGTGGGAAACAAAAACAACTTTCGAGTCTTCCCTGCCTCCGTGTCGTTTCCTTCCTAGGCCTTGCCGTCGTCCACCGCCCTGGTGCTCTCGGCGTGGCGTGGTCAACGACCGACATGCATCTAAAGTGGACTGTACGTGGAGAGCCTGACAGCTGGGTCCACGGCCGCACGCATGGAAATGCCTCCCTATTACGCGCAAAATAATGATTCCTCCACCTGATATCTGGGACCCACCGAAAGGGCCTCTATATTTCAGGAAAAAAACTTCACCGCCGCTGACAGCTCGGACCCACCAGCTATATCTTCGCACGTAAGGAAGTGCCTCCTTATTACGCACAAAAAAAAATGAATACTCCCCCTCCTAGCTGGGACCCAGTATAGTGGGCCTACTAAGTTGACGGGGACGAAGGGCTTTGTCAACTTAGTCAATATGCACGATTCTAGCTCGACTGACCGTACGATGTCCATCCAATGGCCGTAGTGCTTCTTCAACCTCTGGTCTTGTTTCTCCAGCCGCCCAAAGTAGCGCCGGTCGTGCCGCCTGCTCCTACCTCCCGTGGCCGGCTATCCTGCCACGGAGGCCTCACCGCCCCCATACTACTCCCACCACTGGCCAGGCCATCCCTCCACTCCACTCACCCACACCCCCTGTTATTCTGTGGCGATGGCAGAGCAGATGAACCAGTGAACCCTCGTACTCCTCTCCGCGTGGGCATCCACTGCCGCATCTTCCTCGGCTCCGCGTCGTCCCCTTCCCAGGCCTCGCCGTCGTCCACCGCCGTGGTGCTCTCGGCGCGGCGTGGTCAATGTGGTTAACGACCGAATTCCATCGGAAGAATACTGTACGTGGAGAGGCTGACAGCTGGGTCAATGACAACCGCAAGGAAGTGCCTCCTTATTACGCGGAAAATAATTACTCCCCCACCTGACAGCAGGGACCCACCAGACGCCCACCAGTATTTAATGAAAAAACGTTTTCCCCTAACTATTGGGACCCACCCGACGGGCCACCGTATTTCGCGAAAAAACGTTCTCCCTGCTGTTAGCTCGGACCCATCGGAAGTGCCTCCTTATTACACACAAAAAAGTGAATACTCCCTGCTAGCTGGGACCCATCTTGGTGGGAGGCTAACTTGTGGGCCTACTAAGTTGACGAGGACGCGGAGCTTTGTCAACTTAGTCAATATAAACGATTCTAGCTCCAGTGACCGTACGATGTCCATCCAACGGCCGTAGTGCTTCTTCAACCTCTGGTCTTCTTGCTCCAGCCGCCCAAAGCAGCGCCAGTCGTGCCGCATGCTCCTGCCTCCCATGGCCGGATGTGCTGCCGTGGAGGCTTCACCACCCCCTACTATTCCCACCGATGTCCAGGCCCTGCGGCGACGGCAGCCTCACACCACAGCCGAACCAGTGAACCCTCATACTCCTCTCCGTGCGGGCTTCCACTGCCGCATCTTCCCTGGCTCCGCGCCTTCCCCTTCCTAGGCCTCGCCGTCGTCCACCGCCCTGGTGCTCTCAGCGCGGCGTGGTCAACATGGTCAAGGAATGGCTTCCATCGGACGTGGATTGTACGTGGAGAGGCGGACAGCTGGGTCCACAGCCGCAGCAATGAAGTGCCTCCTTATTACATGCAAAATAATTATTCCTCCACCTGACAGCGGGGACCCACCGGACGGGCCACCGTATATCGCAAAAAAAACGTTTGCCCCTGACTACTGGGACCCACCAGCTACATCTTCGCACGCAAGGAAGTGCGTCCGGGCAAAAAAAAACAATTCGCCCCTGACGGCTGGGACCCACCAGCAACATCTTCGCATGCAAGGAAGTGTGTCCGGGTAAAAAACGATTCGCCCCCCTGACTGCTGGGACCCACCAGCTACATCTTCACAGGCAAGGAAGTGCCTGACAGTCGGGACCCACCTGGTCGTAGCGTACGTAGCGTTGTCATTCTGGTCGCGAACGTGTACGTACATATATACTGGTGGATGTAGAGGCGCGCACGTAGCATGTACACGTACATACAGCGGCCAGGGTGCAAGAAAGAAAATACGGCCACGTATGTGTACATACGAGCGGGGTCTCAAACGCCTACTCGCGCAGACGTACGGCAAGGGCTCGTTGACATGGCTGGGTCGGAACGGAGAAACAACGTCGTCGTCGTGTTCATGGGGAGGCAACGGAATGCGTCGTGTTCATGGGGAGGCAACGAAATGCATCGTGTTCATCGGGAGGCAACGGAACGCATGGGAGCCAACCGGCTGGGTCGGAACGGAATGCGTGGTCGTGTTCATCGGGAGGGCTTGGACGGAACAGGCGATGGAAACGAGGCCTGGCGTACCGCAGAATGGAGGAAACGGCCTTGTGTTCGACTGGCCACGTTCGAAACGGTATCTTGTTCATCGGGAGGGGTCTGGCGTACCGCAAAATGGAGGAAACGGACCTCCTACGGTCGAAACGGGGGTCCTGTTGATTGGGAGGGCTGTGGCGAACCGCAAAACGGACGAAACAGACTTGTGTTGGAGCGCTACGGTCGAAACGGGGGTCCTGTTGATCGGGAGGGGTGTGGCGTACCGCAAAATGGGACTCCACGGGATACTGTTCATCTCCACCGTTGACCTCCTCCAGCCTCCATGGGCTACCGTTGACCTCCTCCAGCCTCCACGGGCTCTTGTTCATCCAGCCTCCACTGCGCGCTACTCCACCGGCTACTGTTCAACCACCCCTCCACCGTCTACTATTCATCCAGCCCTCCACACCGCGGGGGTCCTGTTCAACCACCCCTCCACGGGCACCCCTCCACCGTCTACTGTTCATCCAGCCCTCCACACCACGGGGTCCTGTTCAACCACCCCTCCACGGGCACCCCTCCACCGTCTACTGTTCATCCAGCCCTCCACCACACCACAGGGTCCTGTTCATCCAGAGGCAACGCCACCGCTCACTGTTCATCCAACCCCCCCCCCCCCCCGCAACACTCACTGTTCATCCCATTGATCGGCTTCAGTTAGCAGCAGTAGCGAAGGAATCGCTCGATTGGGTTCAGTTAACAGCCATCGATCGATCGCTCGGGTTCAGTAACGCGTAGCCTATAGTGCAATCGCTCGGGTTCAGTTAGAGCCCAACGCCTAGCTCGGGCTCAGTTAGAGCCAATGCCTCACACACACACGCGTTCGTGTACGAGAGAAACGCGCATCGCTCGGCCCCCGACCTCCCACCTTAACCGGACTCCCCGAATTTTTCCTCGCCCTTGCTTCTACCATGGTTTTTTCCGTCATGGACGGCCCAAAGAATGTCATGCAGCTGCGTCTCCGGCCCACCCAGGACGAAAAGCCCATTTTCTGTCATTATTTTTTGTCATATAAGTAGGAGCCCACCACATCTATGATGATACCGGGTTTTGTCACAATTATCGTCATAGAAGTGTCATATGTATGACAGAGAAAAAATTCGTTCGGCCCAAAATGTCACAGATGTGTCTTTTTTTTGTAGTGCAAGCTCCAGCGATCCATTTATGGACTGGTGCAGGCCTCTCGGAGTTGGAATATACGCTTTGATAGTGTGATCAAAGCATATGGTTTTATACAGACTTTTGGAGAAGCCTGTAATTACAAGAAAGTGAGTGGGAGCACTACAGCCTTTCTGATAAGTATATGTGAATGACATATTGTTGATCGGAAATGATGTAGAATTTTCTGGAAAGCATAAAGGAGTGTTTGAAAGGAGTTTTTCAAAGAAAGACCTTAGTGAAGCTACTTACATATTAGGCATCAAGATCTATAAAGATAGATCAAGACACTTGATAAGACTTTCAATGAATACATACCTTGATAAGATTTTGAAGAAGTTCAAAATGGATCAGTCAAAGAAGGACTTCTTTCCTGAGTTGTAAGGTGTGAAGTTGAGTAAAGACTCAAAACCCAACCACGGCAGAAAATAGAAAGAGAATGAAAAGTCATTCCCCATGCCTCACTCATAGGTACTATAAAGTATGCTATGCTGTGTATCAGACCTATTGTATACCTTAGCATGATTTTGGCAAGGGAGTACAATAGTGAGCTAGGAGTAGATCACAGGACAATGGTCAAAATTATCCTTAGAGGACTAAGGAAATATTTCTCGGTTATGGAGGTGAAAAAAAGTTCGTCGTAAAGGGTTACGTCGATGCAAGCTTTGACACTGATCCGGATGACTCCGAGTCTCAATCTGGATACATATTGAAAGTGGGAGCAATTAGCTAGAGTACCCCATGCAGAGCATTGTAGACATAGAAAATTTGCAAAATACATACGGCTCTGAATGTGACAGACCCATTGACTAAGCTTCTATCACAAGCAAAACATGATCACACCTTAAAACCCTTTGGGTATTAGTGACATGGAGATGTGAACTAATCACATGGTGATGTGAACTATTGGTGCTAAATCACATGGCGTTCTGAACTAGATTATTGACTCTAGTGCAAGTGGGAGACTGAAGGAAATATGCCCTAGAGGCAATAATAAAGTTGTTATTTATATTTCCTTATATAACGATAAATGGTTATTATTCATGCTAGAATTGTATTAACCGGAAACTTACTACATGTGTGAATACATAGACAAAACAGAGTGTCCCTAGTATGCCTCTACTTGACTAGCTCGTTAATCAAAGATGATTATGTTTCCTGACCATAGACATGTGTTGTCATTTGATGAATGGGATCACATCATTAGAGAATGATGTGATGGACAAGACCCATCCGTTAGCTTAGCATAATGATCGTTACTTTTATTGCTATTGCTTTCATCATGACTTATACAAGTTCCTCTGACTATGAGATTATGCAACTCCAGAATACCGTAGGAACACCTTGTGAGCTATCAAACGTCACAACGTAACTGGGTGATTATAAAGATGCTCTATAGATGTCTCGAAGGTGTTTGTTGGGTTGGCATAGATCGAGATTAGGATTTGTCACTCCGTGTATCGAAGAGGTATCTCTGGGCCCTCTCGGTAACGCACATCATGTTGGGGAACGTAGTAATTTCAAAAAAATTCCTCCGCACACAGAGGATCATGGTGATGCATAGCAACGAGAGGGGAGAGTGTGTCCACGTACCCTCATAGACCGAAAGCGGCAGCGTTAGCACAACGCGGTTGATGTAGTCATACGTCTTCACGATCTGACCGATCAAGTACCGAACGCACGGCACCTCCGAGTTTAGCACACGTTCAACGCAATGACGTCCCTCGAACTCCGATCCAACCGAGCTTTGAGGGAGAGTTCCGTCAGCATGACGGCGTGGTGACGATGATGATGTTCTACCGATGCAGGGCTTCGCCTAAGCACCGCTACGATATGACCGAGGTGGATTATGGTGGAGGGGGGCACCGCACATGGCTAAGATATCCAAAGGATCAATTGTTGTGTCTCTAGGGGGTGCCTCCCTCCCCGTATATAAAGGAGTGGAGGAGGGGGAGGGGGCCGGCCATCCTTGGCGCGCCCCATGAGGAGTCCTGCTCCCACCGGGAGTAGGACTCCCCCTTCCATGTTGGAGTTGGAGAGGAGAGGGAAGGAGAAAGAGGGTGAAAGGAAAGGGGGGCGCCGCCCCCCTTCCTTGTCCAATTTGGACTTGGGGGGAGGGGCGCGCGGCTGCCCCTTGGCCGCCTCTCCTTTTCCACCACTTGGGCCCATGAGGCCCAATAACCTCCGGGGGGTTCCGGTAACCCCCCGGTACTCCAATATATATCCGATAACCCCCATAACCATTCCGGTGTGCGAATATAGTCATCCAATATATCAATTTTCATGTCTCGACCATTTTGAGACTCCTTGTTATGTCCATGATCACATCCGGGACTCCAAACTACCTTCGGTACATCAAAACACATAAACTCATAATAAAACCGTCATCGAACTTTAAGCGTGTGGACCCTACGGGTGCAAGAACTATGTAGACATGACCGAGACACGTCTCCGGTCAATAACCAATAGCAGAACCTGGATGCTCATATTGGCTCCCACATATTCTATGAAGATCTTTATCGGTCAAACTGCATAACAACATACGTTGTTCCCTTTGTCATCGGTATGTTACTTGCCCGAGATTCGATCGTCGGTATCTCAATACCTAGTTCAATCTCGTTGCCGGCAAGTCTCTTTACTCGTTCCGAAATACATCATCCCGCAACTAACTCATTAGTTGCAATGCTTGCAAGGCTTAAGTGATGTGCATTACCGAGTGGGCCCAAAGATACCTCTCCGACAATCGGAGTGACAAATCCTAATCTCGAAATACGCCAACCCAACAAGTACCTTCGGAGACACCTGTAGAGCACCTTTATAATCACCCAGTTACGTTGTGACGTTTGGTAGCACACAAAGTGTTCCTCCGGTAAACGAGAGTTGCATAATCTCATAGTCATAGGAACATGTATAAGTCATGAAGAAAGCAATAGCAACATACTAAACGATCAAGTGCTAAGCTAAAGGAATGGGCCAAGTCAATCACATCATTCTCCTAATGATGTGATCCCGTTAATCAAATGACAACTCTTTGTCTATGGCTAGGAAACATAACCATCTTTGATCAACGAGCTAGTCAAGTAGAGGCATACTAGTGACACTCTGTTTGTCTATGTATTCACACATGTATCATGTTTCCGGTTAATACAATTCTAGCATGAATAATAAACATTTATCATGATATAAGGAAATAAATAATAACTTTATTATTGCCTCTAGGGCATATTTCCTTCTGTCTCCCACTTGCACTAGAGTCAATAATCTAGATTACACAATAATGATTCTAACACCCATGGAGCCTTGGTGTTGATCATGTTTTGCTCGGGGGAGAGGCTTAGTCAACGGGTCTGCAACATTCAGACCCGTATGTATCTTGCAAATCTCTATGTCTCCCACCTGGACTTGATCCCGGTGGAGTTGAAGCGTCTCTTGATGTGCTTGGTTCTCTTGTGAAATCTGGATTCCTTTGCCAAAGCATTTGCACTAGTATTGTCACAAAAGATTTTCATTGGACCCGATCACTAGGTATGACACCTAGATCGGATATGAACTCCTTCATCTAGACTCCTTCATTTGCTGCTTCCGAAGCAGCTATGTACTCCGCTTCACATGTAGATCTCGCTATGACGCTCTGTTTAGAATTGCACCAACTGACAGCTCCACCGTTCAATAAAAAGATGTATCCGGTTTGCGATTTAGAATCGTCCAGATCAGTGTCAAAGCTTGCATCAACGTAACCATTTACAACGAGATATTTGTCACCTCTATCGGCGTTCTGGCAACGGGGGTTCCCAAACTTGCCTGCCTGCATCCTGCGGCGTGGCTCAAGTGGGGGCCCAGTGCGGCCCATCTTCATCAACACAAGCTCAAGACCCTCGCGAGGGGCCAAGCCTCGCGGGGTGGACGACAGGAAGCTTCCTTAGGAGCGGCCTCATCAGGCAGGCTCGCGAGGAGGCGGAGAGATCAATGCAAGGGTACCTCGCGAGGATCCAGTGACGCAAGCCATGACGATCAAGACCAGGTGGGCGCCAGGCGGGCGCTGGCCTGTGCCGAGTCCTTGTTTCCCCTTTGGAGCAAAGGAGGCAAGCACAGGCCAAGGCATCAGGCAAAGGTTACCAGTCCAGTGCAACGAGACCAAGACCAGCCAGACGGAGGTCACCGTGGAGCCCAAGACGGCGTCACCTCCAGAGCTTTTGGCAGCCGAAGACCACCTTTGGTCAGGATAACTTGTACTGGATGTTCCCCTTCAAAATGGCCAATTGTTGGCACCCTTCCCGCTTAATTATTTCGGGGAGAGGCCCAGGGCCTCTATAAATAGAGCTAGCCACCACAGAGTAGAGGTATCTGGAGACCAAGTAGAACTCACCGCATCAGCTCAAGAACACCTCTGGCGAGGCTGTTCTTCCTATGTACTGTTCATCATCAGCCCTCGAGGCAATCCACCACACCACACACTGGAGTAGGGTATTACACCACAACGGTGGCCTGAACCAGTATAAATCTCGTGTCCCTTGTGTTGTTCATCGTTTTCATCTTAGTTTGCACGACGGGATCAAACGCAGAATGGTAGGGGAGATATCTCCGCGCGCACCGCAGTTTTCGAACCTCAAGGGTCTGCCGGAACCCGAAATCCGACATTTGGCGCGCCAGGTAGGAGTGTGGCGGAATATTTCCTCCTCCGCATCGCGTTCTGCCGCTTCACCACCCACATGTCAAGCAACCCAATTGCCGACGCCGACCGCTGGGCGGTGTGGCCCGCCCATGCCGTGTCGCCATCTCAGGGCGACCTCAACCTTGCGCCTCAGGCAGCTCGCGCTTCGCAGGGCGCTGCATGGTGCGGGCGACGCGGCCAGACGCCGCCTGCCCTCACGCCGCGGCAGGTGCGGGCCGCAGCAAGGGCCTCGAACCACGCCGCAGCCACAGCGTCGTACACCCGACGGGAGCAGACGAACTCCAGGGCCGCGCTCACGGTGGCCCGAGAACTACTACGGTGCCGTTTGCTGGAAGGCAGCCGGGACGTGTTGCTGGAGCAGGTAGCCGAGCTCCTGGACGCCGCCACCTCAGGGGAACCCCCTTTCTGCATCCAGCTGCCGCCCCAGATCCAGGACGGGTCACACGGTAGCATCGCGCGTACTCCCGCAACTTCAGGTGGGCTCCCGGGTCAGTCCGGTGCCGATGCCTCCGTCGGCACCATGCGGCAAGTCGCGCCGGCCTCGACTCAGGCCGACGAAGGGATGCGCACCGCGGCCTTCGGCCTCGGCGGGCCACCGCGTCATCACCCCCAAGGCGATGCTCCAAGCCAGACTGCGTGGCTTGCGGGGCGCTACGACGAGGCCCACTGGGTGGTAGCCCCGGAGGCTTATGTCCCCCGCATGGTGGATCAAGGGCGCGCACTGGAAGAAGATCATGGCTCCTTCCTCGGGCCCGGCTGGGACAAGGAGGCGCCGGAAGCCGAGCTCTTTCAGGAACCCCAAGAGAGCCTCGATAACCGCGCTAGCAGCAGCAACTATCGGGTACCACTTATCCCTCAGGAGCAAGCTTACGCTAACCATGGGTCGCAGGAGGTACAGGTTGCTGCAACAGATGGCTGCCCCAATGCTGCAGCCTCTTACCCCTCAGGCGGAGGGCGCAGGGGGCTGCAGGAGAGGGGCCGAGATCCAAGCTCGCCCTCGCGGCGGACGGAGCAAGGTGTTCCCAGGAGGTAGGCCCTCTGTCGGGGAGGTGCCCTCATGGCCTGCCCCCGACAGAGGACCCGTGGTCGTCGGGGGAACCTCTGGCGACCGCTCTACCCCGTTGGCATCGTCCTTGGTTTCCGGTCACCGCCAATGGCGCTAGAGTGTGGCGCAAGGCGGGGCCCTCGTCTGCCGATATGAAGCAAGGCCGGTACCTGTGAAGAAGGCCCAGTGCCTGTGAAGCTCGCCGCCCTGTGACACTCTCAGGTAATAATGAGTGGGGCTGTACACGCCCCGGAGTCGCAGGGGTGCCGGCCTCAGGCCCTGGCCTCCCGCCCACGCCTAGTGGCAGCACTTAGCTCCATGCTGGTGAGAAGACGTCGAAGACTAGACTAGGTGCCGGACGCGGCCTTTTGCTTTTTGCTTCTCCCTTGTTGACAAGTTTCTTCGGTTTGGATTTAAGTGGGATTTGAGTTCGAAGATTGCATGCGTTTGGGGAAGGGGTGTTTAGTCTCGTTCGAGCAATCTCTCGCCTTCTGATTTCGGCTTTACGCCCCAAGCTAGCATTGGCTGCCTCCCCCCTCACGAGCCCCTCATGAGCCGAGCCGGGCCAGACACGCCTACGACCAGGACCACTGTCCCCGCTCCTTCTCCGGAGGTTCTCATCACAGGACCGGCGGGTTAATCGAAAGGCGCCCAAGGCGCGGCGCCCCTTCGCAGGCCCGTTCAGGGCTCGCCAGGGCTGAAAGGTAAGCAAATCAGCAGAGCCATCGCCAGGCTAGCGACTAAGCTTACGCGCAACATTGTGCTCACCAAAGTACCGATTACTAATCCTTACATGAGGGGCCTCCCCTCTCAAAATGCTCTTACACTCTTCAGGGCCAAGCCCGATGTCGGATCACGGGTTCCGGCAGACCCTTAAGGTTCGAACTCTGGGGTGCGCGTGGAGATCGTGCCCTCTACCTCTCCATCTCGCAAGGATCTAAACTACTGCAAGAACAACACAAGAGACACAGGGTTTGTTGGAAATATGCCCTAGAGGCAATAATAAATTGATTATTATTATATTTCCTTGTTCATGATAATCGTTTATTATCCATGCTGAAATTGTATTGATAGGAAACTCAGATACATGTGTGGATTCATAGACAACACCATGTCCCTAGTAAGCCTCTAGTTGACTAGCTCGTTGATCAATAGATGGTTACGGTTTCCTGACCATGGACATTGGATGTCGTTGATAACGGGATCACATCATTAGGAGAATGATGTGATGGACAAGAGCCAATCCTAAGCCTAGCACAAGATCATGTAGTTCGTATGCTAAAGCTTTTCTAATGTCAAGTATTGTTTCCTTAGACCATGAGATTGTGCAACTCACGGATACCGTAGGAGTGCTTTGGGTGTGCCAAACGTCACAACGTAACTGGGTGGCTATAAAGGTGCACTACGGGTATCTCCAAAAGTGTCTGTTGGGTTGGCATGAATCGAGACTGGGATTTGTCACTCCATGTGACGGAGAGGTATCTCTGGGCCCACTCGGTAGGACATCATCATAATGTGCACAATGTGATCAAGGAGTTGATCACGGGATGATGTGTTGCGGAACGAGTAAAAGAGACTTGCCGGTAACGAGATTGAACAAGGTATCGGGATACCGACGATCGAATCTCGGGCAAGTATCGTACCGATAGACAAAGGGAATTGTATACGGGATTGATTAAGTCCTTGACATCGTGGTTCATCCGATGAGATCATCGTGGAACATGTGGGAGCCAACATGGGTATCCAGATCCCGCTGTTGGTTATTGACTGGAGAACGTCTCGGTCATGTCTGCATGGTTCCCGAACCCGTAGGGTCTACACACTTAAGGTTCGATGACGCTAGGGTTATAAAGGAAGTTTGTATGTGGTTACCGAATGTTGTTTGGAGTCCCGGATGAGATCCCGGACGTCACGAGGAGTTCCGGAATGGTCCGGAGGTAAAGATTTATATATGGGAAGTCTTATTTTGGTCGCCAGAAAAGTTTCGCACTTTATCGGTATTGTACCGGGAGTGCCGAAAGGGGTCCGGGGGTCCACCGGGGGGTCCACCTGCCCCGGGGGGGCACATGGGCTGTAGGGGGTGCGCCTTGGCCTATATGGGCCAAGGGCACCAGCCCCAAGAGGCCCATGCGCCAAGATATAAGAAAAGGGGAGAGTCCTCAAAGGGGAAGGCACCTCCGAGGTGCCTTGGGGAGGATGGACTCCTCCCCCCCTTTGGCCGCACCCCTTCCTTGGAGGAAGGGGCAAGGCTGCACCTCCCCCCTCTCCCTTGCCCCTATATATAGTGGAGGGGAGGGAGGGCAGCCACACCTGAAGCCCTGGCGCCTCCCTCCCTCCCGTGACACCTCCTCCTCTCCCGCAGGTGCTTGGCGAAGCCCTGCAGGATTGCCACGCTCCTCCACCACCACCACGCCGTTGTGCTGCTGCTGGATGGAGTCTTCCTCAACCTCTCCCTCTCTCCTTGCTGGATCAAGGCATGGGAGACGTCACCGGGCTGTACGTGTGTTGAACGCGGAGGTGCCGTCCGTTCGGCACTTGGTCATCGGTGATTTGGATCACGACGAGTACGACTCCATCAACCCCGTTCACTTGAACGCTTCCGCTTAGCGATCTACAAGGGTATGTAGATGCACTCTCTTTCCCCTCGTTGCTGGTTTCTCCATAGATAGATCTTGGTGACACGTAGGAAAATTTTAAATTTCTGCTACGTTCCCCAACAGTGGCATCATGAGCTAGGTCTATTGCGTAGATTCTTTGCACGAGTAGAACACAAAGTAGTTGTGGGCGTTGATTTTGTTCAATATGCTTACCGTTACTAGTCAATCTTGATTCGGCGGCATTGTGGGATGAAGCAGCCCGGACCGACCTTACACGTACACTTACGTGAGACAGGTTCCACCGACTGACATGCACTAGTTGCATAAGGTGGCTAGCGGGTGCCAGTCTCTCCCACTTTAGTCGGATCGGATTCGATGAAAAGGGTCCTTATGAAGGGTAAATAGCAATTGACATATCACGTTGTGGTTTTGCGTAGGTAAGAAACGTTCTCGCTAGAAACCCATAGCAGCCACGTAAAACATGCAAACAACAATTAGAGGACGTCTAACTTGTTTTTGCAGGGTATGCCATGTGATGTGATATGGCCAAAGGATGTGATGTTTGATATATGTGATGTATGAGATGATCATGTTCTTGTAATAGGAATCACGACTTGCATGTCGATGATTATGACAACCGGCAGGAGCCATAGGAGTTGTCTTAATTTATTTATGACCTGCGTGTCAACTTAAATCGTCATGTACTTACTTTACTTTATTGCTAACCGTTAGCCATAGTAGTAGAAGTAATAGTTGACGTGACAACTTCATGAAGACACGATGATGGAGATCATGATAATGAAGATCATGGTGTCATGCCGGTGACGACGATGATCATGGAGCCCCGAAGATGGAGATCAAAAGGAGCAAAGTGATGATGGCCATATCATGTCACTATTTGATTGCATGTGATGTTTATCATGTTTTTGCATCTTATTTGCTTAGAACGACGGTAGTAAATAAGATGATCCCTCATTAAAATTTCAAGAAAGTGTTCCCCCTAACTGTGCACCGTTGCGAAAGTTCGTCGTTTCGAAGCACCACGTGATGATCGGGTGTGATAGATTCTTACGTTCACATACAACGGGTGTAAGCCAGATTTACACACGCGAAACACTTAGGTTGACTTGACGAGCCTAGCATGTATAGACATGGCCTCGGAACACAAGAGACCGAAAGGTCGAGCATGAGTCGTATGGTAGATACGATCAACATGAAGATGTTCACCGATGATGACTAGTCCGTCTCACGTGATGATCGGACACGGCCTAGTTGACTCGGATCATGTAATCACTTGGATGACTAGAGGGATGTCTATCTGAGTGGGAGTTCATAAGATGAACTTAATTATCCTGAACATAGTCAAAAGATCTTTGCAAATTATGTCGTAAGCTCGCGCTTTAGTTCTACTGTTTTAGATATGTTCCTAGAGAAAATATAGTTGAAAGTTGATAGTAGCAATTATGCGGACAGTAGAAGGCTTGTGTCCTTAATGCACCGCTCGGTGTGCTGGACCTCGAACGTGGTCTGTGGATGTTGCGAACATCTGACATACACATTTTGATGAGTACATGATAGTTCGGTAATGATAAATGGTTTAGAATTGAGGCACCGAAGACATTTTGAAATGTCGCGGAACGTATGAGATATTTCGAGGGATGAAATTGGGATTTCAGGCTCGTGCCCACGTCAAGAGGTATGAGACCTCCGACGATTTTCTTAGCCTGCAAACTAAGGGAGAAAAGCTCAATCGTTGAGCTTGTGCTCGAATTGTCTGAGTACAACAATCACTTAAATCGAGTGGGAGTTGATCTTCCAGATAAGATAGTGATGTTTCTCCAAAGTCATTGCCACCAAGCTGCTAGAGCTTCGTGATGAACTATAACATATCAGGGATAGATATGATGATCCTTGAAATATTCGTGATGTTTGACACCGCGAAAGTAGAAATCAAGAAGGAGCATCAATTGTTGATGGTTAGTGAAACCACTAGTTTCAAGAAGGGCAAGGGCAAGAAGGGATACTTCATGAAACGGCAAATCAGCTGCTGCTCTAGTGGAGAAACCCAAGGTTGAACCCAAACCTGAGACTGAGTGCTTCTGTAATAAGGGGAACAACCACTGGAGCAGAATTACCCTAGATACTTGGTAGATGAGAAGGCTGTCGATAGAAGTATATTGGATATACATTATGTGAATGTGTACTTTACTAGTACTCCTAGTAGCATCAGGGTATTAGATACCGGTTCGGTTGCTAAATGTTAGTAACTCGAAATAAAAGCTACAGAATAAACGGAGACTAGCTAAAGGTGAGCTGACGATATGTGTTGGAAGTGTTTCCAAAGTTGATATGATCAAGCATCGCTCGCTCCCTCTACCATCGAGATTGGTATTAAACCTAAATAATTCTTATTTGGTGTTTGCGTTGAGCATAGACATGATTGGATTATGTCTATCGCAATACGGTTATTCATTTAAGGAGAATAATGGTTACTCTATTTATTTGAATAATACCTTCAATGGTCTTGCACCTAAAATGAATGGTTTATTGAATCTCGATCATAGTGATACACATGTTCATGCCAAAAGATATAAGATAGTAATGATAGTACCACCTACTTGTGGCACTGCCATGTAAGTCATATTGGTATAAAACGCATGAAGAAGCTCCATGTTGATGGATCTTTGGACTCACTCATTTTTGAAAGGATTGAGACATGTGAACCATGTCTATTGGTATATACGCATGAAGAAACTCCATGCAGATGGACCGTTTGGACTCACTTGATTTTGAATCGCTTGAGACATGCAAATCATACCACATGGGCAAGATGACTGAAAGCTTCGGTTTCAGTAAAATGGAACAAGAAAGCAACTTGTTGGAAGTAACACATTTTGATGTGTGCAGTCCAATGAGTGCTGAGGCACGCAGTGGATATCGTTATGCTCTTACTTCACAGATGATTTGAGTAGATACTGAGTATATTTACTTGATGAAACACAAGTCTGAATTATTTAATGGTTCAAGTAATTGCAGAATGAAGTTGAAGATCTTCGTGATAAGAGGATAAAATGTCTATGATATGATCATAGAAATGAATATCTGAGTTACGAGTTTGGCACTGTGGAAATTGTTTCACAACTAATACCGCCTGGAACACCATAGTGTGATGGTGTGTCCGAACATCATAACTGCACCCTATTGGATATGATGCATACCATGATGTCTCTTATCGAATTACCACTATCGTTCATGGGTTAGGCATTAGAGACAACCGCACTCACTTTAAATAGGGCACCACGTAATTCCAATAAGATGACACCGTATGAACTATGGTTTAGAGAAACCTAAGCTGTCATTTCTTATAAGTTTGGGACTGCGACGCTTATGTGAAAAAGTTTCAGGCTGATAAGCTCGAACCCAAAGCGGATAACTGCATCTTCATAGGTCACCCAAAATAGTTGGGTATACATCTTGTCTCAGATCCGAAAGCAATAGGGATTGTTTCTCAAATTGGGTCCTTTCTCGAGGAAAAGTTTCTCTCGAAAGAATTGAGTGGGAGGATGGTGGAGACTTGATGAGGTTATTGAACCATCACTTCAACTAGTGTGTAGCAGGGCATAGGAATTGTTCCTATGGCACCTACACCAATTGAAGTGGATGCTTATGATAGTGATCATGAGACTTCGGATCAAGTCACTCCCAAACCTCGTAGGATGACAAGGATGCGTACTACTTCAGAGTGGTAGGTAATCCTGTCTTGGAAGTCATGTTGCTAGACAACAATGAACCTACGAGCTATGGAGAAGCGATGGTGGGCCCAGATTCCAATGAATGGCTCGAGGCCATAAAATCCGAGAGAGGATCCATGTATGAAAACAAAGTGTAGACTTTGGCAGAACGGCTCGATGGTCGTAAGGCTGTTGAGTACAGATGGATTTTAAAAGGAAGACAGACAATGATGGTAAATATCACCATTAAGAAATCTCGACTTGTCGTTAAGATGTTTCCCGACAAGTTCAAGGAGTTGACTGCGATGAGACTTTCTCACTCGTAGCGATGCTAAGAGTCTGTTGGAATTATGTTAGCGATTACTGCATTATTTATGAAACTGTGCAGATAGGATGTCAAAACATTGTTTCCTCGACGATTTTCTTGAGGAAAGGTTTTATGTGATACAACCAGAAGATTTTTGTCAATCCTGAAAGATGCTAACAAGTATGCAAAGCTCCAGCAATCCTTCTAAGGACTGGAGTAAGCATCTCGGAGTTGGAATGTACACTTTGATGAGATGATCAAATATTTTGGGTTTATACTAAGTTTATGAGAAACTTGTATTTCCAAAGAAGTGAGTGGGAGCACTATAGAATTTCTGATGAGTATATGTTGTTGACATATTGTTTGTCGGAAATGATGTTGAATTTCTGGAAGGCATATAGGGTTGTTTGAAAAATGTTTTTCAATGGAAAACCTGGATTAAGCTACTTAAACATTGAGCATCAAGATCTATAAGGATAGATCAAAATCGCCTAATAGTACTTTCAAACGAACACATACCATGACAAGATTTTGAAGGAGTTCAAAAATAGATCAGCAAAGAAGGAGTTCTTGGTTGTGTTATAAGGTATGAGTATTGATCAAGACTCAAGACATGACCACGGCGGAATAGAGAGAAAGGATGAAGGTCGTCCCCTATGCTTAGACGTAGGCTCTACAGTATGCTATGTTGTGTACCGCATCTAAAGTGTGCCTTGCCATGAGTCAGTCAAGGGGTACAAGAGTGATCCAGGAATGGATCACAGGACAGCGGTCAAGGTTATCCTTGGTAACTGGTGGACTGAGGAATTTTCTCGATTATGGAGGTGGTAAAAGAGTTCGTCGTAAAGGGTTACGCCGATGCAAACTTTGACACTAATCCAGATTATTCTAAGTAGTAACTTGTATTCGTATAGTAGAACAGTTATTTGGAATAGCTCCAAATAGAGCATGGTAGCTGCATCTAGGAGATGACATAGATATTTGTAAAGCACACACGGATCTGAAAGCTTCAGACCCGTTGACTATAACATATCTCACAAGCATAACATGATCAAACCCAGAACTCATTGAGTGTTAATCACATGGTAATGTGAACTAGATTATTGACGCTAGTAAACTCTTTGGGTGTTAGTCACATGGGGATGTGACCTTGAGTGTTAATCACATAGCGATGTGAACTGGATTATTGACTCTAGTGCAAGTGGGAGACTGTTGGAAATATGCCCTAGAGGCAATAATAAATTGATTATTATTATATTTCCTTGTTCATGATAATCGTTTATTATCCATGCTGAAATTGTATTGATAGGAAACTCAGATACATGTGTGGATTCATAGACAACACCATGTCCCTAGTAAGCCTCTAGTTGACTAGCTCGTTGATCAATAGATGGTTACGGTTTCCTGACCATGGACATTGGATGTCGTTGATAACGGGATCACATCATTAGGAGAATGATGTGATGGACAAGACCCAATCCTAAGCCTAGCACAAGATCATGTAGTTCGTATGCTAAAGCTTTTCTAATGTCAAGTATCGTTTCCTTAGACCATGAGATTGTGCAACTCCCGGATACCATAGCAGTGCTTTGGGTGTGCCAAACGTCACAACGTAACTGGGTGGCTATAAAGGTGCACTACGGGTATCTCCGAAAGTGTCTGTTGGGTTGGCACGAATCGAGACTGGGATTTGTCACTCCGTGTGACGGAGAGGTATCTCTGGGCCCACTCGATAGGACATCATCATAATGTGCACAATGTGATCAAGGAGTTGATCACGGGATGATGTGTTGCGGAACGAGTAAAAGAGACTTGCCGGTAACGAGATTGAACAAGGTATCGGGATACCGACGATCGAATCTCGGGCAAGTATCGTACCGATAGACAAAGGGAATTGTATACGGGATTGATTAAGTCCTTGACATCGTGGTCCATCCGATGAGATCATCGTGGAACATGTGGGAGCCAACGTGGGTATCCAAATCCCGCTGTTGGTTATTGACTGGAGAACGTCTCGGTCATGTCTGCATGGTTCCCGAACCCGTAGGGTCTACACACTTAAGGTTCGATGACGCTAGGGTTATAAAGGAAGTTTGTATGTGGTTACCGAATGTTGTTCAGAGTCCCGGATGAGATCCCGGACGTCACGAGGAGTTCCGGAATGGTCCGGAGGTAAAGATTTATATATGGGAAGTCTTATTTTGGTCGCCAGAAAAGTTTCGCACTTTATCGGTATTGTACCGGGAGTGCCGAAAGGGGTCCGGGGGTCCACCGGGGGGTCCACCTGCCCCGGGGGGGCACATGGGCTGTAGGGGGTGCGCCTTGGCCTATATGGGCCAAGGGCACCAGCCCCAAGAGGCCCATGCGCCAAGATATAAGAAAAGGGGAGAGTCCTCAAAGGGGAAGGCACCTCCGAGGTGCCTTGGGGAGGATGGACTCCTCCCCCCCCTTTGGCCGCACCCCTTCATTGGAGGAAGGGGCAAGGCTGCGCCTCCCCCCTCTCCCTTGCCCCTATATATAGTGGAGGGGAGGGAGGGCAGCCACACCTGAAGCCCTGGCGCCTCCCTCCCTCCCGTGACACCTCCTCCTCTCCCGCAGGTGCTTGGCGAAGCCCTGCAGGATTGCCACGCTCCTCCACCACCACCACGCCGTTGTGCTGCTGCTGGATGGAGTCTTCCTCAACCTCTCCCTCTCTCCTTGCTGGATCAAGGCATGGGAGACGTCACCGGGCTGTACGTGTGTTGAACGCGGAGGTGCCGTCCGTTCGGCACTTGGTCATCGGTGATTTGGATCACGACGAGTACGACTCCATCAACCCCGTTCACTTGAACGCTTCCGCTTAGCGATCTACAAGGGTATGTAGATGCACTCTCTTTCCCCTCGTTGCTGGTTTCTCCATAGATAGATCTTGGTGACACGTAGGAAAATTTTAAATTTCTGCTACGTTCCCCAACAGGGTTTATACTAGTTCAGGCCACCATTGTGGTGTAATACCCTACTCTAGTTTGTGGTGGGTGGATTGCCTCTTGTGCTGATGAGGAAGAACAGTACAAGGGGGAACGGCCTCGCGAGGGCATGTTCTTGGCTAGGGGATGAACTGCTAGGAGGAGTTCGATCGCCCTCCTCTCTCTCTCTCTAGATGCTGGATTCGATCCCTCTACCCTGTGGGTGGCTAGTCCTATTTATAGGCAAAGGCCCTGGGCCTCTCCCCAAGTATTGAGTGGGAAGGGCGCCAACAATTGGCAATTTGAAGGGGAACATCTGGTACACTTATCCTGACTAAAGTTGGTCTTCGCCTGACAAAGGCCCTGTGGTGACTCCGTCCCGGGCTCCATGGTGACCTCCTTCCCTTCGTTGGACTGGTCTTGGTCTCGTTGCACCGAAATGGGTGCCTTTGCTTGATCCCCTCGCCTGCGCTTGCCCCCTTGCACCAAAGAGGAAAGGGGGACGCTGCCCGGGCTGGCGCCCGCCTGGCATCCTTGGTCGTCATGGCTTGTGTCATGGGCACCTCGTGAGGTACCCGCCTTGATCTCTCCGCCTCCTGGCGAGCCAGTCTGAGGAGGCAGTGCTTGAGGAAGCGCCATGTCGTCCGCCTTGCGAGGCTTGGCCCCTCGCGAGGGTCTTGAGCCTTGTGTTGACGAAGATGGGCCGTGCTGGGCCCCCATTTGAGCCACACTGCAGGCCGCAGGCAGGCAAGTCTGGGGACCCCCGTTCCCAGAACGCCTATAGTAGCCCCCGGGCCCAAGGCGCGCACGGACTTGGCCGTGCCGAGAGGCAAAAGGGAAAGGGCGAAGCGCCGCGGGCTCTAACAGCCTGCGGCCTTGGGCGCCGCATGGCGGTTTGAGAGGACGTGGGCGTCTCCACTTCCCCATGACGCCTCGGCAACTGCGTGACTTGACTAGTCCCTGCATGCATAGATACGGGTCATTATTACCTGCGATCGTGGTGCTTGACGGTTGGCCTCTTCCGGCTATAAGTGCGAGGCCGCACAAGCTCTGCCAGTCCATCCCTTCCCGCTTCTCTTCTTCCTCCTCTCCTTCGCCGCCGCCGCTCGCATGGCTCCGAAGAGGTTCTCAGCTGCGGAGAAGGGAAAGGCTAGTCGGGCGGGGCCCGACTCCCCTCCGGCCAAGCGCGGCCGGGGTCGTCCCCGCAAGCATCCCGCGGTCCCCGTTGTTGCTCCCCGTGGGCACAGGGGTGATTCTCCGCGTGGTGGTGAGCGCTCGGCTGCCATGGGGAGGCAGGCTATGGTTGCGCGACCTCCCGGTCCGCGCTTTCGCTCGGCGGAGGTGCTGCCGGAGTTCGTCGTGTGGTCGGCTGACCCGACCAGCACCTAGCTCCAGCTTCCTCGCTTCTTCATCAGCGAGCTGCCGGCCGGCGCCCGATGCGGCTTCTGGCTCCAGGCTGACGACTGCTGCAGTAGGGCCTCTTGGGTTTCGCTTGAGGTCTCCCCTTCTGGAAATGGGGCCCTGACCCGCGGCTGGCAAACGTTTGCCCGCGCGCGCGGCCTGGGCGAGCGGTGCACCCTGCACTTCAAGTTTGGCGGCGACAACACCCTCTACGTGAGGGTGTTTGGGGAAGATGGTCGCCGCGCAGGATGCTGCCCTGAGGACGACGATGGAGGAGACAGCGCCCACTCTGCTGGCAGCGCCCGAGGCTCCCCAAGCTTCGCCAACTCCCCTTCAGGCGGCTCCTCCAGCGGTGGCCGCAGCCAGCCCCCTCGCCTCCGCGCCTGCTTGGGGGGTGGCTGTTCATCCGCCCGTCGTCGCGCTCCGGTGAAGCGCGAGAGGGAGTCCGCCTGAGCTCCGGAGGCATCCGGCGTCGCCTTGGCAGGCCGATGCGGGGCGAGCCGCGCCGGTCTCGCACTTTCCTTTTCCTTTTGCTCCCTGTGTAAGATAAGACAGCTGCATGGAGCCCCGTGGGGGCGTGCCGAGAATCATTGCCGTTGTAACCATTACCTTGATTTTGTTGTTGCGCTTCTCAACTATTTGCCCTCGCGTAGGTAGTTTGCAGCCCTAGCCGGGGGGCGACCGACCCAGGCCCTGTGTACATGTCGCCGTGCCCGAGGGGCACGGACCAGACGGGTGCTCCTGTAGAGAGCCCGGGCCATGAAACCTTTAAGCGGTTAGAGCAGAAACGCTCGCGAGGGCGTTCGAGTCCCATCCCTCGCGAGGCCTTTCATGAGAGAAAATCAGAACGAGGAGCGAAAATCGACAAACCACAAAATCAACAACGGCGATAATTTCGATAAGAAATGCAAGTAAAACACGCCAAATGCGGAAAGCAAATGAAAAGGCCGCGTCCGGCACCTAGTCTAGTCTTCGACGTCTTCTCACCAGCGCGGAGCTGAGTGCTGCCACTGGGCGTGGGAGGGAGCCCCAGGGCCTGAGGCCGGCGCTCCTGAGACTCCGGGGCGTGTACAGCCCCACTCATTATTACGTGAGAGTGTCACAGGGCGGCGAGCTTCATAGGCATTGGCCTTCTTCACAGGCTCCGGGTCTTTCTCCTTAGAGGTAATAAGCTTCACAGGCATTCGCCTTCTTCACAGGCTCTGGGCCTTTTCCCTTAGAGGTAATGAGCTTCACAGGCATTTGCCTTCTTCACACGCTCTGGGCCTTTCCCAAAAGGAGACGATCTTCACAGGCGTTCGCCTTCTTCACAGGCTCAGGGCCTTTTCCAAAAAGAGGCGATCTTCAGAGGCGTTCGCCTTCTTCACAGGCTCTGGGCCTTTTCCAAAAAAGAGGCGATCTTCACAGGCGTTCGCCTTCTTCACAGGCTCTGGGCCTTTTCCAAAAAAGAGGCGATCTTCACAGGCGTTCGCCTTCTTCACAGGCTCAGGGCCTTTTAGGGGTAAAACCTCCGGAGGTGCTGGATGTTCCACGCGTTCTGGATCGGCTCCCCCTCTTGAGTCTCCAAGCGCACGGAGCCAGGCCTGGAAACATGAACAACCTTGAATGGGCCCTCCCACATGGGAGAGAGCTTGTGCAGCCCTTCCCTGGAGAGGACCCGCCTGAGTACGAGGTCTCCTACCTCGAGGGTCCTGGGACGGATGTTGCGGCAGTGATATCGTCGTAGCGCCTGCTGGTACCTTGCCGCTCGCAGCGCGGCTTCCCGGCGGCGTTCCTCCCCCAGCACGAGGTCCATCCCCCACATGGCGTCCTGCTGCGCCTCGTCGAACGCCAGGACCCACGCGGAGCGACGCCTGACCTCGTGAGGAAGGACTGCTTCAGCTCCATAGACCAGGAAGAATGGGGTTTCCCCGGTTGGTTTGGTCGCGGTTGTGCGGATGGACCACAACACGGATTGGAGCTCGTCGTACCAACCCCTGCCGCAGGCCTCCAGCTTCTTCTTGAACGTCCTGGTCTTGAGGCCTCTCAGGACCTCCGCGTTGGCTCGTTCGGCTTGCCCATTGCTTCGCGGGTGTGCCACCGAAGCGTAGCATATCTGCGTTCCAAGGTTAGCACAGTATGTTTTGAAGAGATTACTGGTAAACTGCAAACCGTTGTCTGTGATGATGCGGTTCGGCACCCCGAACCGGCTCACAATACCCCTGATAAACTTGACCGCGGAGCCAGCGGGGATGGTACGGATAGCCTCCACCTCTGCCCACTTGGTGAACTTGTCAATGGCGACGTAGAGGTAACGGTAGCCCCCTGGCGCCCGAGGGAACGGGCCCAGAATATCCAACCCCCAAACTGCGAATGGCCACGAGAGGGGTATAGTCTGCAGGCTCCCCGCTGGTTGATGGATCTGCTTGGAATGGAACTGGCAGGCCTCGCAAGCCTTTACTAACTCGATTGCGTCGTTGAGCGCGATGGGCCAATAGAACCCACTATGGAATGCTTTGCCGACGAGGGTCCATGATGATGAGTGGTGACCGCAGTCTCCGCCGTGTATGTCCCCCAGTAGTTCCCTTCCTTGCTCCCTGGAGATGCAGCGCAGAGATACGTCGTTGGGTCGCTTCCGGTAGAGTTCTCCGTCTCTGATGCAGTACGCTGTGGCCTGCCGCTCCACACGTTCTTCTTCCTCCTCCTTCTCTGGCAGGGCCCCACGTGTTAGGTAATCCCGGAGCTCTGTGATCCAGCATTCCTCCTGAGGTTCCATTGTTAGGAGCAGGCGCGCTCCTGAGGGAGGCCCATAGGCCGGGGCTCCCGAGGCTGGCGGCTGAGGGAGCTCCTCTCGAGGCTGGGCCGTGCTTGACAGCATTGGCTGCGCTGAAGGTTTGAAGAGCCGCTCTTCGAAGACGCCGGGCTTCTGCGGCAGCCGCCTGGACGCCCGTCCGGCTATGTCGTCAGCTTCCTGGTTGGTGCCACGGGGCACGTGCTTCAGCTCCAGCCCTCATAATTGCTTTTCCATCCTACGGACCTCTGCTAGGTAGGCCTCCATGTGTTCATCCTTCGGCTCGTACACCTTATTGGAGAAGTTGACTAGGAGCTGCGAGTCGCCTTTGACGGTGAGGTGCTTTACTCCCAGGGCCGCTGCAGCCTTCAACCCGGCTATCAGTCCCTCATATTCTGCTATGTTGTTGGAGACCTTTTCTCCTTGCTGGAAACAGAGTTGTACTGCATAGCAAAGCTTATCCTGAGTGGGTGATATCAGCACAGCACCAGCCCCCGCGTCGTGCCTGGAGAATGCCCCGTCGAAGTACATGACCCAGCCTTCTGGCGCCTCGCTCCCTGGGGAGAGGGAGCAATCCTCGTCATCCTTGAGGCCTGGCGCCTCTGTCCATTCCGCCACGAAATCCGCCAATGCGGCTCCTTTGATGACCCTAGTTGTGCTGAACTCGAGCTGAAATGCTTGCAACTCTATGTTCCACTTTGCGACCCTTCCGGCTGAGTTAGGGCTCCTGAGCACCCTCTCCCGGGGGTACGATGAGACGACCTTGATCGGGTGAGCTTGGAAGTAGTGCCGCAGCTTGCGCGAGGCCACCAGCAGCGCGAGGAGGAGCAGCGCGAGGAGGCCACCAGCAGCGCGAGGAGGTATCGTGCCCTCGCGTCCCGTAGCACTGTGCTAACGAAGTAGACCGGGTGCTCAACAAGGCTGAGAGCAGCTTGGGTCGCGGCGCCCTCGGGAGGTGAGGGCACCTCACGAGATATTGTGGCCTCGGGAGGTGGACCATCCGGGCATGCTGCCTCTCCTGTCTCTGGTGCGTCCCTCGGCAGCTGACTCTCTTCATCTGTAGTTTCGGCTTCCTCGAGCTTTCCCTGTTCCCGTCTTGTCTGGCCTCGGGCTGCCTCTATGGTCTTGGACTGGCGCTCCTCCCTAACCGCCACCAGTGCTGCGCTGGCAGAGTATGGGGTGGCGGCAAGGTAAAGTAGCAGAGGCTCCTGAGGGCGCGGAGCCACCATGACTGGGGGACTGGTTAGGTACCTCTTGAAATCTTGAAACACCCTATCTGCCTCTTCAGTCCAATCAAAGGGTCCCTTTTTCGTCATCAGCTGAAAGAAAGGCAGTGCTCGTTCCCCCAGCTTGGAGATGAAGCGCCCTAGTGCGGTCACACACCCGGTGAGCTTCTGCATTTCTCTGAGGGTCTTTGGCGGACTCATGTCCTAGACCGCCTTGACCTTCTCGGGGTTGGCCTCGATGCCTCGGTGAGATACAAGGAATCCCAAAAGCTTGCCTAAGGGAACGCCAGACACACATTTCTCCGGGTTGAGCCGCAGGTTCACTGCGTCGAGGCTCGCGAAGGTCTCCTCCAGGTCTTGTATCAGGGTCCTGGCCTCTCGAGATTTCACCACAATGTCATCGACGTACACTTCAACATTCTTCCCGAGCTGCGGGCCCAAGGTGATGTGCATCAGCCGCTGAAAGGTTGCCCCTGCGTTGGGTAGTCCAAATGGCATGCATGTATAGCAATATACCCCGCACGGGGTCAAGAAGGCGGTCTTCTCAACGTCTTCTATCGCCATCTTGATCTGGTGATATCCGGAGAAGGCATCCAAAAACACAGCAGGTCGCACTCGGCGGTGGAATCGACGATCTGGTCGATGCGAGGGAGCGGGAACGGATCTTGCGGGCATGCCTTGTTGAGGTTGGTGAAGTCGACACACATGCGTTCCTTCCCCCCTTTCTTGGGCACGACGACAGGGTTGGCCAACCAATCTGGGTACCAGACCTCGCGAATGACTCCAGCGGCTTCTAACTTGCGGTTCTCTTGGACGATGAAGGCCTGCTTCTCTGCGGACTGTCGCCTGGCTTTCTGCTTCATGGGACGCACATTTGGGCACACGTTGAGGTGGTGCTCGATGACGTCCCTGGGGATCCCTACCAACTGATCGGGCTCCCAAGCAAACACTTTCTTGTTTGCACGCAGGAACTTGACCTGGGCCTCCTCCTGCTCAGGCCCTAGGTTGGCGCTAATGGTGAAAGTGGCGCTGGAGGACCCGTCCTCGTCGACGAGTATCTGCTTGGTTTCCGCCTTGTCCTGGGTGAACAACTGCTTCTTCTTGGTAGGCGCAGCCCCCTTGGGCTCAGGGGTCCCCGCGTCGGTGGGCTGTGCCGATGCGGCCATCTTGAAGGCGAGCTTGAGTACTCGCAGGGCGTCCCCGGTTTCTCCATGCACGGTGAGGGTACCGTTGCTCCCGGGCATCTTCATGAGGTTGTACGTTGGGTGCGTGGCGGCCATGAACTGAGCCAGTGCCGGGTAGCCGAGGATGGCGTAGTAAGGGAGGCCGATGGGGCGATGTCGAAGTCGACCATCTCCGTGCGGAAGTTGTCGTAGGTGCCGAAGTTCACCGGGAGCCGGATCTGTCCCAAGGAGTCGGACGACCCGCCCCCGATGCATGAGAAGGATCGGCTGGGTTGCAGCCGCTCCCGGGGTATGCGGAGGAGGTTGAAGGTCTCGACCGAAAGCACGCTGAGGCCCGCGCCGCCATCGACGAGGGTTCTGGTGACGGCCACCTGGCAGATGGTGGGGGTGCACAACAGGGGGAGCGCGCCCGAGCCAGCCAAGTTAGCGGGGTGGTCCTCCGAGCTAAAGGTCAGGCCAACCTCGCGCGCCGCCCGATCCGCGGGAGCCCCCTGCTGTGCGGAAACAACGTCGATCTGGCGGGCAAACGGCTTGACATGGCGGCTCGTTGGTGGCGTCTACGAGCCGCCCAGGAGGGCCGCGACGACCGGGAGCGTCGACGTTGTGGTGCGGCAGCCCGGTCGCATAGACAGGCGCCGGGGTGGTGCTCGCTGCTCGCCTCCCGTCGGCCGGTGGCGGTATTGACTGCGGGCGACGGGGAACGGCGAGGACGTCCACCAGCGAGGGCCGCTGGTGTGGCGCGAGCTCGTCGCGCGCCGTACATGGATGCGGCAGCCGGGGGAGAATGGAGCGGCGGAAGGCAGATTCCGGCGCACCCCTACCTGGCGCGCCAAATGTCGGATCACGGGTTCCGGCAGATCATGCCCTCTACCTCTCCGTCTCGCAAGGATCTAAACTACTGCAAGAACAACACAAGAAACACAGGGTTTATACTAGTTCGGGCCACCACTGTGGTGTAATACCCTACTCTAGTTTGTGGTGGGTGGATTGCCTCTTGGGCTGATGAGGAAGAATAGTACAAGGGGGAACGGCCTCGCGAGGGCCTGTTCTTGGCTAGGGGATGAACTGCTAGGAGGAGTTCGATCGCCCTCCTCTCTCTCTCTAGATGTTGGATTCGATCCCTCCACCCTGTGGGTGGCTAGTCCTATTTATAGGCAAAGGCCCTGGGCCTCTCCCCAAGTATTGAGCGGGAAGGGCGCCAACAATTGGCCAATTTGAAAGGGAACATCTGGTACACTTATCCTGACTAAAGTTGGTCTTCGCCTGACAAAGGCCCTGTGGTGACGCCGTCCTGGGCTCCATGGTGACCTCCTTCCCTTCGTTGGACTGGTCTTGGTCTCGTTGCACCGAAATGGGTGCCTTTGCTTGATCCCCTCGCCTGCGCTTGCCCCCTTTGCACCAAAGAGGAAAGGGGGACGCTGCCCGGGCTGGCGCCCACCTGGCATTCTTGGTCGTCATGGCTTGCGTCATGGGCACCTCGTGAGGTACCCGCCTTGATCTCTCCGCCTCCTGGCGAGCCAGCCTGAGGAGGCCGTGCTTGAGGAAGCGCCATGTCATCCGCCTCGCAAGGCTTGGCCCCTCGCGAGGGTCTTGAGCCTTGTGTTGACAAAGATGGGCCGCGCTGGGCCCTCATTTGAGCCACGCTGCAGGCCGCAGGCAGGCAAGTCTGGGGACCCCCGTTCCCAGAACGCCGACACCCGAGTCTTCTCTGTGCAGGATAAACCGCGAAGACATGCAATCAGTCGGACATATCACTCATCGCGTCCTCCGGGGCATCCTTAGAAGCATCACTGGCATCACTGACGTCGTCGCCCCCACCGCCCACGTTTCCGTCAGCACCAGGCGCGCCTTCAACGTCGCCTGCATCAGCACCCACGACTACACCGTCGTCGTCAGACGTGAAGGCCCGGACAAGGGCATCCACGTTATTCTCCACCCATTGCGCCAGGTCACCCCGGACAGCTATGGGCACGGGTGCGATGGCGGCATCAAAGTCGAAGTGGGGGTCCCTTTCCTGAAGATAGCTGAAGACACGGGAGAAGGCGCGCTTAAGCAAGTCTCGGCTCCTCTCTTCAATGAGCCAACGGGCCCTCTCGGAGCGGTTCTCTAGAAGCGTCACCACGTCGGTAAAGAACTGAAGGTTGCCGGCGTACTTGGTCTCATGCGGTTCCTTAGCGGAAGCCTCGCAAATCTCACCTAAGGCTGAGTTGGCCTTTTCCCTGAGCGTCTCGAGCATGGGAGTGTGCTCATGCTCCAGGAGACTCCGCTGGCGGATCTCGTCCTCGTTCTGTCGCGCGGTGGCTTCGGCATCATCAACCCTCTGCTGAAGAAGAAGCAGCTCAGCTCGGGAAGAGGACAGCTCCGCCTATGTTGCATCAAGGGCGGCTGCGGAGGAATCCGCGCGCCGCGTCTCTTCAACCAACTTGGCCTTGATGGCCGCTGTCCAACCCTCCGCCTCGGCCCTGATCTGCATCAACTTCGCCTCGTACTCATGCTCGAGGGCCGACTGAGCACTCGCCGCGCGGCGGTCGACCTCTTCCTGGATCGGGCTCTCGCGCGCCGCCACGTCGTCCTCCGCCTGGGCCGCCAGGCGCTCCCTCATCTCCAACCCCTCCAAGTCAAGGCTGCGCTCTGCGGCCTCGAGCGTCAGCGCCTCCTCGCGCCTCTGGAGCTCCGCACGGTCGACGGCGGCCTCCTGCATCGACCCAAGGGCTGCGTAGCGCAGTCCACTTGCTGCTCCAGGGAGTTCCTCCGGGCTTGAAGCTCCCATACGCGCTCCTCCACGTCCCTGCGCCACCGGTCTGCCTCCCGAGCCTCCTCCTCGGCCAGGGAGCAGGCCTCCCGCGACGCCGCTAGCAACACTTCGGCCTTCGCGTTGTCACGATCGTGTTGGTGGCGCGCGAGGGCAATGTCAACCTTCAAATTGTGCCTCTCCTCAGCGAGGCGTAGGCCTTCGGCCTCAAGGCGCGCATCTTCGGCGGCAAGCTCTGCCCCGACCAGGTTCATCGCATCCGCTGCCCCCTGGAGGAACCCCTCGCGAACGGCGCGACGCTCTCGAGCGCGCCTGAGCACATCTTCCGCGTCACGCTCCTCCGCTGGAGCATGCGGAGGGCCCCGAGGTGGCAGGCCCCCGCCAGGCGTGGGGCTGGGGGCTGCTGCCCCATCCCTCACAGAACAAACCCCTCCGGGAGTCCGGCCAGGCGTCAGTTCACTCACGGAGGAGGAGCCAAGGGCAGACTTTAGCCATTCACCTTCTGTCGGGGAAATACCCCGCGGTATGACCCGACCGGAAGTATGCCCCGGTCGGGCTTGGCGTTTTCATTGGTAACCCGCCGGAGGACTGGCGACTCACGAGCCTGGCGATTCACGGATGGCCCTAATGGCGGGTCATACAGAAGACTAGGCCCAAGGCCCAGAAGGCCGGCTCATGTTATGGTGGGCCGGTTTACAAGGAAAGGCATAAAGAGTTTTCCCTTAAGGGGGCAGACTAAGATTCCACTTGTAATAGTTAGTTCTAATCCTACCCCTTCAACTTATATAAGGAGGGGTAGGGCTCCCCAAAAGAGGGACAAGCAACAGAAAACAATCTCTAGGGCTAGACACAAAGAGCCGGCTTACCGGTGACTCCCTCATGATCATAATGAAACCTAGCCATAAATAGCATGTAGGGTTATTACCGGATGATGTTTTCCGGGGCCCGAAGCTGTCTAAACCCTTGTCTTGTATCGCGTCTCTCGATTCCGCTCAACCCCTCTCAAGCTACCACATAAATGCGTTGGCCTCGCGACTAAGTCCTCGCACTAAGGACATCTGTCGTGACAATTCCACGACAGTTGGTGCCCACCGTGGGGCTAGCGCACGGTGGTGTTGAGTTCTTGAAGGGATCTCTTTTAAGGATCGAGAAGATATAAATCACCGGATCAACCAGAGCCGGCATGAAAGATTGATGAAGGATTCTGCGGCGGCGGGTGTGAGATTAAGACTGTGTGAGGGTTTGGCGTTCTGTGCGCCACTGAGGCGAGACGGTCTGTCAAAACGGACAAAAAGAAAGCTTTCGCTGTCTGATCCGCTGAGTCCCGCAAGTTGCGGGTACTGGGCTACAAACTCAAGTCCTGAGGCAGTTTTGTTCTGCTAGCCCGTGGGAGTACAAGACAAATCAAGTTGTAAAAAGCGGGGCTTGAGGAAAAAATACACCAACGTTAGAAGGAGGAGATCAAAACTACTAGTGCTACTATCAGTATCAAGTACAGACCAAGAACATGCGAAAAAGGTTATAATCCGCTGACGAAACGATCACTTCCAAAGGCTGTTGTGTCAAGTCGCCATCACCGCAGAGTTTCAGCGGTGTCCTCCTCTGCCGGGCTACGTTGAGCCGCCGTTTATGCTTCGTCAAAGCTGCCGCTGCGGACCTGTTTTCACCAAGTCAATGTTTTTCGTTCGCCTTCACTAGCCTGCATCAAACCGTCGTTGCTGACCGTGTCATCGGCCCCGACCCGCCTTTGCCGCACCTTCCTTCGCCGCATCGGTCTTCGACCCGCGACAGGAGTTGGCCACGACCCGGAGGAGGATCGGGCCGCAGGGACTCGGACCTTGATGCCGATGCGATCTCTGTTTGTGCTGCAACTGTGATTGCGCCCCTGAGCCAGTAGCTCACCTTCTCCGTGGACCTGCCCGGTTCACCTGCGCCGTTGACCCGCCGGGGCGCGCTGGCTGCTGTACTCGGTTTGCCCACGGCCACCGGCTCGTCTCTATAAACAAAGCTGGCCACGACTCGGACTCGTCCATCGTCCGAGCCTGCGTCCTCGCCTCGAGGCGCTCTATTCCGCCGCTGCTCTGAATCGCCCGGAGCCACCCCCGCGGGCCCGCCTATCTTCGCCTCTGCTACAGCCATCCGAGCCGCCCAGTGAAGCGGACCCGGACACCTCCGTTGACCCATCCCGCTGGTGGTTTGCTTCCGCCGCCGCCGACAGCCCGCGGTCGCGGGTACGGCCTCGAGTCTCTAGCCGCCTCAGTATCGTGCTAAGTCTCTGGGCGCTTTCGCCTCCGGCGCGTTAAGTCGCCCCGCTTCGCCGGGTTTGCCGCCGTCTCACTAATATCGCACAGGCCCCACGCCCATTGTGAACCGCTGGAGCAGTCTTCCAAGTCTCGCAGGTTGCCAGGCCTGCTACCTCGATCTGTTCCTCGGGGTCGACTGAGCCGCCCTGTCTCGACTTGCTTATGCAGTGAGTCGCCACGCCATGAGCCGCCGCGCTTCAAAGCGCCGCCAGCCTCCTTGAGTTGCCAGGGCCTTGCACCAGCTCCGGCGGCCGCCTCCGTCACTTCTTCTGTGACCTTGTGCCCTTCCGCGCTGCGCTCCATTGCTGCACTAAGTCGCCATGTCTGCTACACATGCATGTGAAGACAAAGACAACAGTAGGGGCAGAAACAAGTTGCTCCTGCCATTGCTCACGTGAAAGACTTCACGGCCGGTGTGCAAGGATGGAGCGAGTCGGCTGGAATAAAAATATATAATGAGGAGGAGCTGGACCCGGTGGATAAAGAGATAGGCCTTGGGCCTCCATAAAAAATGATGACCCGGAGGATCCCTTTTTGAGCCGCCCGGTACCCGTTTTTGCTACGGTTGTGCTATAAACCGCCACCTCTGCAGTCATCCCGTGGCTGGTAATTTTCGATACAATATATCAGGTGAAATCTATCTAAATTTATTTTATTAAACATATTGTTTTCATCAAAGAACAATTACTTTGGTCTATATATTTTGTCGTGCAGCAAAGGTGGTGCCATGTTGTGCCTATGAAGTGTACGTCAGCACCATCACGCACCGGCATCTGCGCCCGTTTACTGAGGGAACAGGTGCGCGCAAGTCGCCGCCCGTGCAGCTTAATCTACATCAACCCACTGGAGCGCGTTGAGCCGTCCTTGCCGCTTGAGCCACCGGGGTTATTATATTAAGTCGCCGGTCTGCCGGAGCCGCCGGAACTATATTAAGTTGCTGGTCTTCCTGGGCCACCTCTGTCGCGATAATGGATCATCTGTTATCCAAACAAATCAGGTGATATCCATCCAAGTTTGTTTTATTAGCACAGGTTGTTTTTGTCAAAAAACAAGTTTATCTTTGCCTTGGTCTACAATATTGCTTATGCAGGGCAATTATTTATGACAAAAAGTGATATTATACCGCGAAGATGGAGACACGCCAACATCTTTTGGCACATGTGGTCGTCGTTACTCAAACGGGCTCCCGCGCCGGCTTACAACATCGTGGCCGTCTCTCGCGACCGCGCCGGCTTACAATGCCGTGGCCGTCTCTCGCGGCCACGCCGGCTTACAACAAGGAGGATAACTTGCCCGTCCGCACCAGCTTACAATGCCCCGACCGGTTCATCTGTCTGTGCCGCCTCGGATGTTACGGTTGACGTTACCGTTCGTCTCTCGCGGCCTGGTCTAGATCAACACACCGGGCCGCACTTGTCTGGATGAGCTGTTTATTGAGTATGAGCAAGTCACTACTTGGGAAGCCCGGTTTTCTTCCAACAAATTAGAGGGAAATTATCATATATTATCAGCCGTCGTCTACACTGGATGGTTCAATGGGCAGGTGCACAAGTCACCGCCACTACAGTTTGGTTAACTTCAAACAGCCAGTTGGAAGGAACCATTGGCCGAGTTGCTGACACGGCTCATACGGGATCATTTATAACCCGCCGCAGTCACCTCAACCTTCTGTGGATTCACATCGCGCTATCAACGCCAATGACATACACCTTCTGCTCTGGTCAAATATGGAGAATCTCAAGCCAATTCCTCGAGTTGTCTTGAGACTTGGGGGCTACAATGGTATGACTCGGCAAAATTAGCCGGTTCCAATTAATTCAAGAACTCCAGGTCATTGTAGGGAAAAATAACCCGGGCCCGGAGATTACTGCAAGATCGATGAAAATTTAAAGGCCGTCAGAAGATTTCCGGCTCAAAATGAGAATTCTGGGTTAAAATCCGGTTCAAAAGACATCTCTCTCCCACAAAGCACTGAAGCTCTTAATATCCGGTTTAAAAACCGGTTCAAGGGAAATTTATCTACCACACAGCTTTGAAGCTCTCAAATCTGGTTCAAAATCCGGCTCAAGGTAAATTTGTCTCTCACAAAGTTTTGAAGCTTTTAAATCCTGTTTAAAGTTTCGGTTCAAAAATATTTAATCTCTCGCAAGTTCGAGTTCTCAGAAAAACTAAAGGTTTCCAAAAGAACTTGCTGCCATGATACGCGGTTCAAACTTGGATATCCTGCCTTACGGCTTATCTTATTATGATCACTTGGGGGCTTCCTGCTCATCGAGCATAGCTATCAGTACCCTCTTGATCGGCGCAATGCCAAAATTTATATGGTCACTTGGGGGGCTTCCTGTTCAAACATAGGTCGTATTCGAACCAAAGAGAACATAGCTGTCGAAACCCTTTTGATTGGCATACTGCCAAACCCACTAGGGGGCTTCTTGATCGTATCCGAATCATAGCTCAACCCCTTTGGGTCCGACGTGGATCGTATATGAATCAGTGTCGTTAAACAACTCTCAAGGTCATTTGGGGGCTTCCTGTTCAAACATAGGTCATATTCGAACCAAAGAGAACATAGCTGTCGATACCCTCTTGATCGGCATCGCCAAAGCCACTGGGGGCTATATGATCGTATTCGAATCTTAGCTTAACCCCTTTGGAACGATTTACTGAGCGTATCCGAATCAGAAGCCTCAAAAAGTTTCATTCTGTCTCTGGTAAAGTTTATTGCAGCCATAATTATTTAACTTGAGACCTTTTTGGGATTATATCTCAAATATATATAAGTGTTTTATGCTTAACCCGGCTTGACTTTTGACTATAAGTCGCCAGCTTATGACAATCATCATCTATGTGGAAGCATTGGCTTCTAAGGATTGGGTTATCACCCTTACTGTACAGGTTATGTAAGCCGGCAGTACAAACTCAATATCACAGTGATTATATGTGAGATATTATGACCCGCCCTGGTTTTGACGCTAAATCGCCAGGGCATATGTTGTTTAAACTCTCTACAGGATTTGTAGAAATATGACATATAAATGATTAAGTTCAAGCTCATTACCATAGTTGATGCTTCAAAGTGATTATCCGTTCTGGATTTTTCTCAAAAGGCTATAAGCCGCCGGGTCATAAAAATTCTGATTTACAATGAAGGTGTATTGAATCGCCATCGGCCAATAGCCGCCGGGTATTTAAACTCCGGATTTACTTGTCAACAGATAAGGTATTTGAAATTTTTAAATAGCCAAACTTGGCTGGATTTTCGTTATGATATTGAATGATTGAGGTTTTCATATCGGGTTATTCAAATCTTTAATAGCCAACATGGCTGGATTTTCATGATGATATTGAATGATTGAGGTTTTCATACCGGATTATATTATTCAAATTTTGAATAGCCAACATGGCTGGATTTCTACTATGATTATCAATAACCAGTATTATGATTGAGGTTTTCAAAGTCGCTTTAGCGCAACAGCTATTATCTTTATCAATGGGCATGATTTATTTTACAATGGAGGAAATAGTCCCAAGTCGCTGCAGGCTTACGACCCGGCACTTGGGGGCTACATTATTCAGATTGGGATTATATCAAATATGCAAGTCCCATGTCACTGCCATCATGCACCATGGCACTTGGGAGCTAATGCAAAGTCATTTTTTGATCAACTTATTGAAGACCCGACTCATCACATTGTAATGAGCCGACCCTTGGGGGCTACCAATTGCTCATGTCAACAATTCAAGGTACACAAGTCTTAATCCATTATATTGAACGGTCCACTATTCAGTTGGTAGAGTACAAAGCTCTTAACCTTGTGGACGTGGGTTCAAGCCCCATGCTGGAGCTTATATTATATGATGTTATTATCAATAAATTATATAAAAAGTCCCAGCTCAGTATTATCTTAATAAGCCGGCCCTTGGGGCTACACGTTGCTGTTCAAGTTTACATGGTTATATCTACAAAGTCCCTGCTCATTATTGCATAATGACCTGGCCCTTGGGGGCTACACTGGTTGAAGTTTTAATGAGCATAAGGCTATTACAAGTCCTAGGTTGCTGCAAGCATGACAACCCGACACTTGGGGGCTACAGGTGATATGCATATAAGGGAGAAAAAATCTTCAAATTCTCAGTTTGGAGTAGACCAGATTAACCCGATGTCTGCAACAATCATGACCCAGCATCATTTATTTATAACCCGGCAATTTTGGCAATCATAAATCGGCAAGATCTACATCTTTAAGCCGGCTGAATATCAGTTGAATATTTCAAGACCAATATTTTTGTCAACTCAAAGCATTGAAGGCCGACTCAAATGCATTATTTCTTATAATATTTCTCTACAAGAGCCAATATCAGCAAATTGGTTAGGAAGCTGGCCTATTGACCCAGATTTTTTAGAAGAAGTGCCTGGATTTTTTGCATTGCCAAGGTTTGGACATATCTGTTAAAAGAGATTTGCTATAAGATCTTGAGTATGCATCCAGGAGGAAATGACAAGGACTTAAAGATGATCAGGTGCCGGTTCAGGAAAATATTTAACCCGGAGCACAACCTATCGAGTTTATTCTTGTGTTTATTTTATAGGATCAGTTTAACATGGATAAATCCAAATTAAACTGGGGGCTAATGTCGGGGATATACCCCACGGTATGACCCGACCGGAAGTATGACCCGGCCGGGCTTGGCATTTTTATTGGTAACCCGCCGGAGGACTGGCGACTCACGAGCCTGGCGATTCACGGATGGCCCTAACGGCGGGTCATACAGAAGACTAGGCCCAAGGCCTAGAAGGCCGACTCATGTTATGGTGGGCCGGTTTACGAGGAAAGGCATAAATAGTTTTCCCTTAAGGGGGCAGACTAAGATTCCACTTGTAATAGTTAGTTCTAATCCTACTAGGACTCTACATGTAAGCCGCCCCTTCAACTTATATAAGGAGGGGCAGGGCTCCCCAAAAGAGGGACAAGCAACAGGAAACAGTCTCTAGGGCTAGACACAAAGAGACGGCTTACCGGCGACTCCCTCATGATCATAATGAGACCTAGCCACAAACAGCATGTAGGGTTATTACCGGATGATGTTTCCCGGGGCCCGAAGCTGTCTAAACCCTTGTCTTGTATCGCGTCTCTCGATTCCGCTCAACCCCTCTCAAGCTACCACATAAATGCGTTGGCCTCGCGACTAAGTCCTCGCACTAAGGACATCTGTCGTGACAATTCCACGACACCTTCTATGATCAGAGGGAAGGCGCAGGGCAAGCCTGGCGTGCCCCAAGAAGATTCGTGAAGAGAGGGCACCGGGTGAACGGGCTCGAGGTGCCCCGTGGAGCAGAGCACTCCGCCAACCGATCCAACGACAGGAGTGCCACTCGAGCTCGGCGGGCCCGGAGCCAGCAAAGGGGGCGAAGCTGAAGGGGCTGGCTCCTGGGTCGACTCGGCGGATTCAGCGAGATGGGACCTGAAGAGCCACAATCAGCAACAAAGGCAATAGAGCTAATGAGCAAGGAAAGAAGAAGGCTTACTCGTCCATGGCGAAGTACTTCCTGCGCTTCAGCAAGCGACAAGGGCGGTCACTGCCACCTGAGGCCTCCTTCCTCTTGCGAAGGGCCTCGAAGTCTATGCGAAACCGACCCAAGCGCCTGAGATGGGGGTCGGCCCGGGACAAAGGAGAAGCCTCAGGATTGTCGGTGTCGGAGGAGTCGGCTTTATGGGCATCTTGGGGCATCGCCTCGCTAAGAACGGCCGGGGGCTCGAAAGCCCCAGCCTCGGGAGCCGAAGACTTGGACCCTGCATCAACCGCCGCCTCGGGGCGGGCCTCCGGAGGCGTCGTCTCCGAAGCTTCACGCGGCGCCACCACCTCGACAGCGACCACCTCGGCTCCAGTTGGCTCTTCCCCCACCCGGTCACCTGAGGAGGAACGGCTGCGGGCGATGGGGGGAACTATCACAGCAACCGGGTTCTCGCGTGGCCCTGTGAGGCCAGCTTGGCGCAACCCCCACTCGTCGAAGCTGGGCATCTGCCTCATGAAATCAGCCCTACCGGAACAAAGGTACAGAAGGACGCCACCGCTCCGTAGGCTACCGGGGAAGGATCACCAGTCAAGACCCGAAGCATCGTCCGCAGCACTTCGGGCGCCAAATCCTCCTCCTGAAGCCGCATGCGGTATCCGCGTCCTGCAAAGTTCCACATCCGGCGAGAGTGACGCTGGAGAGGAGCGACGCGGCACAGAAGGAACTCCCTCACCACCTTGGGAGCTGTCACATTGGGTGCCCTCAAACCTTCGAAGCGGCGCCAAACAAAAGCGAGCCGGGGGCTCGCGAGCGGTTCATGACCACAGCCTGGGTTGGGAATGGCAGGCAAGGTCGGGTGCGAGAGCAGGGGCTGGGCACCCCGATGTCCACATACAGCCACCGCTCTCTGAACCCAGCCTGAGGAGGAGGAAGGCTGAGGTCGATCCCTGGAGCAGCCGTCCCCGGCACGGCGAAGAAGCTCACACACCCATAGCATTGAGTAGGGTCGCTCAGGCGCAAGGAAAAGAAGTGGCGCAGCAAGGCAACAGAAGGAGGGATGCCTATCATTGCCTCGCACACGAAAGCAAAGACAACCAAAAGGGTAATGGACTCCGGCCCAAGGTGCATCATGTGGATCTGATAATGGGAGAGCACAGCGTTGAAGAAAGCTGAAAAGGGGGAACCATACCCGCACATAGGGCATCGTCGAAGAATCGGACCTCCGTGACGGTCCTAGCAAGAAAGTGCGAGATGCGGGCCAAACTGTGATCCGGCCACACTCGTTGAAGACGGAAGCAGGGTGGATTGGACTTGTCCAAGGCTTCCAGGCTAAGTATGATTGACCGATCAACGGCGGGAGCCGCCGCCGGAGGTGCGCAGGACGAAGGCGCGGGCTTCTTTCCCTTTCCCTTCTTCGTCGGTGCCATGGCGTTTGGGGGGGGGGGAAGAGCTCGAGCCGGATTGGCGGCGGAGTTTGGAGCTCGGAGAAGAAGGAGAGGTAGGAGGTGAGCGGGCAACCAAAGGAGGAACAACTGTGTAAAACTACGGGTCCACTTAGCCGGGCGCGTAACAAGGCGTCGTGGGGAAGTGTAGGCGCCCACGTCCAATCAACCACCATGCGGCACCCAAGGCCGCAGGCTGTTAGGGCCCGCGGCGCTTCGCGCTTGCCCCTTCGCTTCTTCGCTAAGCCAAGCCTGCGCGCGCCTTGAGCCCGGGGGCTACTGTCGGCATTCTGGGAACGGGGGTCCCCAGACTTGCCTGCCTGCGGCCTGCGACGTGGCTTAAGTGGGGGCCCAGCACGGACCATCTTCATCAACACAAGCTCAAGACCCTCGCGAGGGGCCAAGCCTCGTGGGGCGGACGATAGGAAGCTTCCTTAGGAGCGGCCTCATCAGGCAGGCTCGTGAGGAGGCGGAGAGATCAATGCAAGGGTACCTCGCAAGGATCCAGTGACGCAAGCCATGACGATTAAGACCAGGCGAGCGCCAGGCGGGCGCCAGCCTGTGTAGAGTCCTTGTTTCCCCTTTGATGCAAAGGAGGCAAGCACAGGCCAAGGCATCGGGCAAAGGTTACCATTCCAGTGCAACGAGACCAAGACCAGCCGGACGGAGGTCACCGTGGAGCCCAAGACGGTGTCACCACCACAGCTTTTGGCAGCCGAAGACCATCTTTGGTCAGGATAACTTGTACTAGATGTTCCCCTTCAAAATGGCCAATTGTTGGCGCCCTTCCCGCTCAATTATTTAGGGGAGAGGCCCAGGGCCTCTATAAATAGAGCTATCCACCACAGAGTAGAGGCATCTGGAGACCAAGTAGAACTCACCGCATCAGCTCAAGAACACCTCTGGCGAGGCTGTTCTTCCTCTGTACTGTTCATCATCAGCCCCCGAGGCAATCCACCACACCACACACTGGAGTAGGGTATTACACCACAACGGTGGCCCAAACCAGTATAAATCTCGTGTCCCTTGTGTTGTTCATCGTTTTCATCTTAGTTCGCACGACGGGATCGGACGTAGAACGGTAGGGGAGAGATCTCCGCACGCACCCCAGTGTTCGAACCTCAAGGGTCTGCCGGAACCCGAAATCCGAGAACCTCCATAAACGAGAAACATATGCTTAGTCCTTTTCAGGTATTTCAGGATGTTCTTGACCGCTGTCCAGTGATCCACTCCTGGATTACTTTGGTACCTCCCTGCTAAACTAATAGCAAGGCACACATCAGGTCTGGTACACAGCATTGCATACATCATAGAGCCTATGGCTGAAGCATAGGGAACATCTTTCATTTCTCTCTATCTTCTGCAGTAATCGGGCATTGAGTCTTACTCAACTTCACATCTTGTAACACAGGCAAGAACCCTTTCTTTGCTTGATCCATTTTGAACTTCTTCAAAACTTTGTCAAGGTATGTGCTTGGTGAAAGTCCAATTAAGCGTCTTGATCTATCTCTATAGATCTTGATGCCTAATATGTAAGCAGCTTCACCGAGGTCCATCATAGAAAAACTCTTATTCAAATATCCTTATATGCTATCTAGAAATTCTATATCATTTCCAATCAACAATGTCATCCACATATAATATTAGAAATGCTACAGAGCTCCCACTCACTTTCTTGTAAATACAGGCTTCTCCAAATGTCTGTATAAAACATATGCTTTGATCACACTATCAAAACGTTTATTCCAGCTCCGAGAGGCTTGCACCAGTCCATAAATGGATCACTGGAGCTTGCACACTTTGTTAGCTCCCTTTGGATCGACAAAACCTTCTGGTTGCATCATATACAACTCTTCTTTCAGAAATCCATTCAGGAATGTAGTTTTTCCATCCATTTGCCAAATTTCATAATCATAAAATGTGTCAATTGCTAACATGATTCGGACAGACTTAAGCATTGCTACCGGTGAGAAGGTCTCATCGTAGTCAATCCCTTGAACTTGTCGAAAACCTTTTGCAACAAGTCGAGCTTTATAGACAGTAACATTACCGTCAACTCAGTCTTCTTCTTGAAGATCCATTTATTCTCGATGGCTTGCTGATCATCGGGCAAGTCAACCAAAGTCCACACTTTGTTCTCATACATGGATCCCATCTCAGATTTCATGGCCTCAAGCCATTTTACGGAATCTGGGCTCACCATCGCTTCTTCATAGTTCGTAGGTTCGTCATGGTCTAGTAACATAACCTTCAGAACATGATTACCGTACCACTCTGGTGTGGATCTTATTCTGCTTGACCTACGAGGTTCAGTAACAACTTGATCTGAAGTTTCTTGATCATCATCATTAAATTCCTCACTAAATTGTGTAGACGTCAAAGGAACCAGTTTCTGAGATGAACTACTTTCCAATAAGGGAGCAGGTACTGTTGCCTCATCAAGTTCTACTTTCCTCCCACTCACTTCTTTCCAGAGAAACTCCTTCTCTAGAAAGGATCCATTCTTAGCAAAGAATGTCTTGCCTTCGTATATGTGATAGAAGGTGTACCCAATAGTTTCCTTTGGGTATCCTATGAAGACACATTTCTCCAATTTGGGTTCGAGCTTATCAGGTTGAAGCTTTTTCACATAAGCATCGCAGCCCCAAACTTTAAGAAACGACAACTTTGGTTTCTTGCCAAACCACAGTTCATAAGGCGTCGTCTCAACGGATTTTGATGGTGCCCTATTTAACATGAATGCGGCCGTTTCTAAAGCATAACCCCAAAACGATAGCGGTGAATCAGTAAGAGACATCATAGATCGCACCATATCTAGTAAAGTACGATTACGACGTTCGGACACACCATTACGCCGTGGTGTTCTGGGTGGCGTGAGTTGCGAAACTATTCTGCATTGTTTTAAATGTAGACCAAACTCGTAAATCAAATATTCTCCTCCACGATCAGATCATAGAAACTTTATTTTCTTGTTACGATGATTTTCAACTTCACTTTGAAATTCTTTGAACTTTTCAAATGTTTCAGACTTATGTTTCATTAAGTAGATATACCCATATCTGCTTAAATCATCTGTGAAGGTGAGAAAGTAACAATACCCGCCGCGAGCCTCAATATTCATTGGACCACATACATCAGTATGTTTGATCTCCAATAAATCAGTTGCTCGCTCCATAGTTCCGAAGAACGGCGTTTTAGTCATCTTGCCCATGAGGCATGGTTCATAAGTACCAAGTGATTCATAATCAAGTGATTCCAAAAGTCCATCAGTATGGAGTTTCTTCATGCGCTTTACACCAATATGACCCAAACCGCAGTGCCACAAATAAGTTGCACTATCATTATCAACTCTGCATCTTTTCGCTTCAACATTATGAATATGCGTATCACTACTATCGAGATTCATCAAGAATAGACCACTCTTCAAGGGTGCATGACCATAAAAGATATTACTCATATAAATTGAACAACCATTATTCTCTTATTCAAATGAATAACCGTCTTGCATCAAACATGATCCAGATATAATGTTCATGCTCAACACTGGCACCAAATAACAATTATTTAGGTCTAATACTAATCCCGAAGGTAGATGTAGAGGTAGCGTGTCGATGGCGATCGCATCAACTTTGGAACCGTTTCCCACGCGCATCGTCACCTCGTCCTTAGCCAGTGTCCGCTTAATCCGTAGTCCCTATTTCAAGTTGCAAATATTACCAACAGAACCAGTATCAAATACCCAAGTGCTACTGCGAGCTCTGGTAAGGTACACATCAATAACATGTATGTCACACATACCTTTGTTCACCTTGCCATCCTTCTTATCCGCCAAATACTTGGGACAGTTCTGCTTCCAGTGACCAGTCTGCTTGCAGTAGATGCACTCAGTCTCAGGCTTAGGTCCAGACTTGGGTTTCTTCTCCTGAGCAGCAACTTGTTTGTTGTTCTTCTTGAAGTTCCCCTTATTCTTCCCTTTGCCCTTTTTCTTGAAACTGTTGGTCTTATTGACCATCAACACTTGATGCTCTTTCTTGATTTCTACCTCCGCAGCCTTTAGCATTGCGAAGAGCTCGGGAATCGTCTTATCCATCCCTTGCATGTTATAGTTCATCATTAAGCTCTTGTAGCTTGGTGGAAGTGATTGAAGAATTCTGTCAATGACACTATCATCCGGAAGATTAACTCCCAGTTGAATCAAGTGATTGTTATACCCAGACATTCTGAGTATATGCTCACCGACAGAACTATTCTCCTCCATCTTGCAGCTGTAGAACTTATTGGAGACTTCATATCTTTCAATCCGGGCATTTTCTTGAAATATTAACTTCAACTCCTGGAACATCTCATATGCTCCATGACGTTCAAAACGTCGTTGAAGTCCCGGCTCTAAGCCGTAAAGCATGGCACACTGAACTATCGAGTAGTCATCAGCTTTGCTCTGCCATACATTCATAACATCTGGTGTTGCTCCTGCAGCAGGTTTGCACCTAGCGGTGCTTCCAGGACGTAATTCTTCTGTGTAGTGATACGTCTCCAACGTATCTATAATTTTTGATTGCTCCATGCTATATTATCTTCTGTTTTGGACATTATTGGGCTTTATTATTCACTTTTATATTATTTTTGGGACTAACCTATTAACCGGAGGCCCAGCCTAGAATTGCTGTTTTTTTGCCTATTTTAGAGTTTTACAGAAAAGAATATCAAACGGAGTCCAAACGGAATGAAATCTTCGGGAACGTGATTTTCGAAACGAACATGATCCAGAGGACTTGGACCCTACGTAACAAAGGAGGAAGCCACTAGGTAGGGGGCGCACCTACCCCCCAGGCGCGCCCTCCACCCTCATGGGCCCCCTGTTGCTCCACCGACGTACTCCTTCCTCCTATATATACCTACGTACCCCCAAACGATCAGATACGGAGACAAAAACCTAATTCCACTGCCCCAACCTTCTTTACCCACGAGATCCCATCTTGGGGCCTGTTCCAGAGCTCTGCCGGAGGGGGCATCGATCACGGAGGGCTTCTACATCAACACCATAGCCCTTCCGATGATGTGTGAGTAGTTTACCTCAGACCTTCAGGTCCATAGTTATTAGCTAGATGGCTTCTTCTTTCTTTTTTTGGGTCTCAATACAATGTTCTCCCCCTCTCTCGTGGAGATCTATTCGATGTAATCTTCTTTTGCGGTGTGTTTGTTGAGACCGATGAATTGTGGGTTTGTGATCAAGTTTATCTATGAACAATATTTGAATCTTCTGAATTCTTTTACTCCCTCCTTCCATCTATATAGGGCCTAATGCTTTTTTCGAGGCTAACTTTGACCAAATAGTAGAGCAATAATATTTGACATGCAACTTACACAAAGCACACCGTTAAATTCATGTGTGAAAGGAGCTTTCAATGATATAATTTTCACATTGTGCATGTCATGTACTATTAATCTTGTCAATAGTCAAAGGCTGTCTTAAAAAACGCATTAGGCCCTATATAGATGGAAGGAGGGAGTATGTATGATTGGTTATCTTTGAAAGTCTCTTCGAATTATTAGTTTGGTTTGGCCTACTAGATTGATCTTTCTTGCAATGGGAGAAGTGCTTAGCTTTCGGTTCAATCTTGCGGTGTCCTTTCCCAGTGATAGTAGGGGCAGCAAGGCAGGTATTGTATTGTTGCCATCGAGGATAACAAGATGGGGTTTTTATCATATTGCATGAATTTATCCCTCTACATCATGTCATCTTGCTTAAGGCGTTAGTTTGTTCTTATGAACTTAATACTCTAGATGCATGCTGGATAGCGGTCGGTGTGTGTTGTAATAGTAGTAGATGGAGGCAGGAGTCGGTCTACTTGTCTCAGACGTGATGCCTATATACATGATCATACCTAGATATTCTCATAACTATGCTCAGTTCTGTCAATTGCTCAACAGTAATTCGTTCACCCACCATAAACATACTTATGCTCAATATATGGCCCCCGGGTCTATATTCCAACATATTAATCTTCCAACACTTAGCTATTTTCATTGCCTTTTATTTTACTTTGCATCTTTATCATAAGAATACCAAAAATATTATCTTATCATTATCTTTCAGATCTCACACTCGTAAGTGACCGTGTAGGGATTGACAACCCCTCATCGCATTGGTTGCGAGGATTTATTTGTTTTGTGTAGGTGCGAGGGACTCGCGTGTAGCCTCCTACTGGATTGATACCTTGGTTCTCAAAAACTGAGGGACATACTTACGCTACTTTCACTACTAGGAAAAGGGCTATAGATAGGATTGATACTAATGGCGCACCAGGGAAGTAGTGCGCCACTACTATATACTAATGGCGCACCTGTTGGTGATGCGCCATTAGTGTGGAAGACACTAATGGCGCACCAGAAACAGGGTGCTCCACTAGTATTATTTTTTTTCCATTTTTCAATACATACTAATGGCGCATCAGGTCGACAATGCGCCATTACTAGTTAGAACTAGTAATGGCGCACCAGGCAGAGAGTGCGCCATTACTGTAATTTTTTTCTTATTCTTTATTTTGCAAAACTACTAATGGCGCACCGTTTCACAGTGCGCCATTACTAGTTTAAACTAGTAATGGCGCACTATTACACGGTGCGCCATTAGTATATATATTTATATTTTTTACTTTTTTGCAAAACTTCTAACGGCGCACCACCTGCAGGTGCGCCATTAGTAACCAGGGTTACTAATGGCGCATTTCCTTGTGGTGCGCCATTAGTAACCTAGGACCCCAACAAGATATTTTGGACAGCCCCACACCTACCCACTCACTTTCCCCACTTCATTCCCTGCACCTCCTTCTCCAAGCTTTCGGCTGCCTCCTCCTCCTCACCTCATTTCCACCATAGATTCATCAAAATTAAGTGGTGAAATTACCTTTTTTTATATAGGTAAGTAAGGGGAAAGCTATCTTCATGATGTAGATCTACTTTTTTTCTCCCTAGCTCGCTCCAACAACGTGCACATGCACTTTTTGTGGCCTAGCTAGATCAATGTATGTTTGTGGTGTTGCATGTGTTTGTGGTGTTGCATATATGTTTGTGTTTGAAGGTACCAGTATTTGAAATGCGATAGTTGCCAATATTTTGCCGGAATGTTTTGATTCATTTCCGTTTCGGCGAGAATTTTGGCACTATGCATTCTTTTTGGTCCTATTTTTAGGGAAGGTCATGCCAATTTTTTTCTTGGTTCTAAAATATCGTTTTGCTCTACCCCGCAGGCGACCATGGTCCGCACGATAACTGAAGGCATCGTGAATAGGTTTTTGAGCTCCGCGAAGGCCGAGATGCTTCAAAAGAACGAGACGAAGATAAGATGTCCGTGTCGAAGATGCAAGCTGAAGAGCCTTATTGCGGACCCGGATTCCGGGCAGGTGCGGGACCACCTGCTCTTGCGTGGTTTCATGGATGGCTATCGGTGGCAAGGTGATGAAGATGACTATGAAGTCGTCCATGGCCGGGGCCGGGCAAGAAATGAGGAAGGGCAACAAGACAAGTACCACCGCGGCGAGGGCGGGCGAGAAGATGAAGAATCTCCAGGACATGATCACGACGGTGATGCTGTACACAGTCATCATGTAGAAGATGTCATACATGATGATGAGGAAGATCAAGACGAAGGGAATGATCATGAAGATGAAGATGCCGACGATGGAGGCTGGGTGCAGGACCCTCATATTCAAGAGCTGCTTCTCAAGCAGACGGATAACGAAAGAGCTGCCGCCCGAGAGAAAGCCAAGCTGGATCAACTGGAGATAGACGCGGTTACTCCATTGTATGAAGGATGCAGGCCCGAGGATACCCGCCTGAAAGTAACGCTCATGGCTCTGGAGATGAAGGTAAAACACAAAATGACCGCCGCATGCTTCGACGAGAACATGTCATTCTGGCACGAACGTCTTCCCAAGGGGAACAAGTGCCCGACCAGTTTCGAGGAGGCGAAGAAAATCGTGTGTCCTCTGGATTTACCGCACGTGAAATACCATGTGTGCATGAACAACTGTATCATTTATCGGGACAAGCACGCGGAGTCTACCATATGTCCGGTGTGCGGCGTCACACGATACAAGAAGAGGAAGAAAGCTCCTCGAAAATCGGTGTGGTACTTTCCGATCACTCCTCGTCTGCAGCGGTATTTCGCGGACCCTAAGGTAGCAAAGCTCCTGCGTTGGCACGCGGATAGGGAGGAGAAGAAGCGGGAAGATGACGGAAATGATCCGAAGATAAATAAAAAAGACAAGATGCTGAGTCACCCTAAGGATGCGAGCCAGTGGCAAGCGTTGAACTTCGAATTCCCAGAATTTGGGAAGGTTCCAAGGAACATCGTGCTGGGCGCGAGCACCGATGGAGTCAATCCGTTTGGTAGCCAGAGAAGCACACATAACACCTGGCGTGTGTTTGTGTGGATGTACAACCTTCCCCCCTGGTTGTGCATGAAGAGGAAGTACATTCACATGAGTATGCTAATTGAAGGGCCGAAACAACCAGGGAACAACATCAATCTGTATCTGGGCTGCTGAAGGAGGAGCTAGACACGCTGTGGAAAACGCCAGCCAATACGTGGGACGCCGCAGAGAAAGAATATTTCCCTATGAGAGCCGCACTGCTCACGACGGTGCACAACTATCTCGGTTACGGATATCTCGCGGGGCAGGTAGTCCACGGATTTTCTGGATGCGTAAGGTGCAAGGATGACACAATGTATCGCCAGCTAGATAGAGATCCCGGGTCTCCGAAAACCGTGTTCATGGGACATCGAAGGTGGCTTCGCGACGACGACCCGTGGAGGAAACGCAAGGATCTGTTCGATGGTGAAACCGAACCCCGAAAACGCCCGTGTACGAGGAGCGGCGAGGAAATAGACGAGCTGTTGGAAAATTGGAAAGACTGCCCACTGCCGGGAAAGAAGCAAAAGGCGCCAGAGCCGGGAAAGAAGCGAAAGGCGCCAGAGCCGCTGCTGAAGGTATGGAAAACGAGGTCTGTTTTCTGGGACTTGCCGTACTGGAAGATCCACCGTGTGCCTCACAGCCTTGATGTCATGCATATCACGAAGAACGTGTGCGAGAGTCTGCTTGGTACCCTGCTCAACATGCCAGAGAGGACCAAAGATAGGCCGAAAGCAAGGGCAGAGTTGAAATCAATGGGCATCAGGCAGGAGCTTCACGCTAATGATGATGATGATGATGATGATGATGATGATGATGATGATGATGATGATGATGATGATGATGATGATGATGATGATGATGATGATGATGATGATGATGATGATGATGATGATGATGAGGCGAAGCAGGACACAGAAAGTCGTCGCAAAGGCAAAAAGGCTAAGAAGACCGGAAATGACTACCCTCCCGCGTGCTTTACTCTAAGTCAGGAGGAGATCGAGCAGTTTTTCACCTGCCTCCTAGGAGTAAAACTTCCTTACGGTTACGCGGGGAAGATAAGCAGATACCTAGACCCAGCGAAGCAGAAGTTCAGCGGGATGAAGTCTCACGACTGTCACGTGCTGATGACGCAGATACTTCCAGTTGCAATCCGTGAAATGCTATTTGGCCTATGCAACTTTTTTGACGTCATCTCTCGGAAGTCGATTGGCGTGAGGCAACTCAGAAGGCTACAGGAAGAGATTGTGGTGATAATATGCGAGCTTGAGATCTACTTCCCGCCCGGATTCTTCGACGTTATGGTGCATCTGCTGGTCCATATCGTGGAGGATATCATCCAACTCGGGCCGACGTTCCTGCACAGCACGATGCCGTTCAAAAGGATGAATGGTGTCATCAAAGGATACGTTCGCAACATGTCACGTCCAGAGGGAAGTATAGCCAGGGGCTTTCTGACCGAAGAGTGCATCTCCTACTGCACGAATTATCTAGGCATCGAGAACCCCGTTGGTCTGCCCGTCAACAGGCACCTCGGCAGGCTCGCTGGATGGGGTCACCATGAGGGTCGCCGCGAAATGCATGTCGACTTTGAGGGTCGACTTGCCGACTTTGAAAGAGCAAACCTAGTCGCGCTACAACACATAGACGTCGTCGATCCTTGGGTGGTAGAGCACAAAACCTTTATTGAGAAGGCGTACAATGACCGAGGCCAACAGAGGACGGACGGAGATATACTCAAAGAGCACAACTCATGTTTCACGCGTTGGTTCAAGCAGAAGCTTCTGTCGTACCCTTTACATGAGGATTCTTCCGCGGAAGAACAACTCATATTCGCCTTGTCACAGGGCGCCGAGCACAACCTGATGACCTATGAGGCGTACGATATGAACGGCTACACATTCTACACCGAGGACAAGGACATGAAGAGCGATGGTTATGAGAACTCCGGGGTAACGATGGAATCCTACACCGACAACGACAAGGACAGATACTACAGAAGGATTGAGGAGATCTGGGAGCTGAGGTACGCTAGAGAGGAGGTCCCAATGTTCCGTGTCAGATGGGCCAAGAGCGTCCTAAAAGAAGACCGGTATTTCACCACCATGGTTATACCCGAAGCCAAATCCAAGACCGCGGGCGCAAACGTCACCGCAAAAAATGAGCCATGGGTACTGGCTTCCCAAGTGGACCAATGCTTCTTCATTACCGACCCGTCAATGCCCAGTCGTGTTGTCGTGAGGAGAGGAAAAAGGAAGACCATCAGAATGGATGGAGTAGCCAATGAGCAAGACTTTGACAAGTACGGCGACCCGAAGATCGAACATGACGACGACGATGAAGTAGCAGCACACACCACAAGAAGAAGCAGGACCACCCTACCTAAAGGACGTTCGTTCCACAGAAGAACTCCATTTGCGAAAAAGAAGGGCAAGAAGATTGTGAACAGATAGCTAGCTAAGATTGATTGTATTTAAATCGTAGTCTTCATTTCTCGATTGTATTTCATGGGCACTTTTTGATATCATGAATATTTTTAAAATTCATGGGCACTTTTTGAATTCATGAGGACACTTGATCTCGATCCCCCTCCATCTCGATCTCGATTCCCCATCCATCTCGATCTCGATCCCACCCGCACCCTCCCCCGCTAGCTAGCTCCACCGCCGCCGCCGACCCACCGCAACCCTCCCCCGCTGGACCGCCGCCGACGAGCACCCGGCCCCCCGCACCCCTAGGGGGGGTTATTACTGTTTTTAAAAAAATATTACTGTTATGATTTAAACAAGTTTGAACATATTTAAACACAAATAAATATCAAACAGGATTTAAAATGCAGAAAAAATATTGGGGAGCCTGGGAATCGAACCCAGGACCTCCTGGTGTGTGTGCTGCGTATTGACCAGTCGGGCTAGTGGGCGGGGTCTGTTGTAGATAGGGTTAGGTTGTATATAACCTGACAAGTCGGGCTAGATTAAATTACTTATGGAGCACCCCTCGGTGGTGCGCCATTGCTATGGATGTACTTATGGCGCACCCCTGGGTGGTGCGCCATTGCTAAGCCTCCCACCACACTAAAATCCCCAATCTCCATTTCTCTCTAATCACTCCCCTGCCTCGTCTCACCCGCGCCTGACCACCACCGCCCACCACTTCCCCCGTGCTCGCTGTCTCCGGCCATGCTCGCTTCCCTCGCCGCACCCGACCACCTCCCTCACCGTCCCCCCTCCGCCCGCGCCAGCGCCCTCGCCGTCCCCCTTCCCCCGCGGCCCCGCCTGCGTCAACCTCCCTCCCAAGCACGACAGCTAGGGTTCCTAGCCGCCACCACCGCTGCCGGCCCGCCGCCGCGGCGCGCCCAGCCGGCCGAACCCTCCGCTGCCTCGCCTCCGGTACAGGACCGCAACAGCGCCTCCCCCCATCAAGCAGCCGCACCCACCAGCGGCGCCCCCCTCCTTGGAGCAGGCGCTCCTGCCCAGCAACGCTGCCGCCCGGAGCTACGCCGGCGACCAGTCCGTAGGCAGTTAGCCACCACTCCTTCGTCCTTCCTCCCTCTTCCCTCATCCCCCCTCCCTCCTTCCTCTTGCATCCTCTGTTCAATTTTTTGCTTGCTGCGTGATTTTTCCCGAGCATGCTCAAGTTTACATGTGAAAGGATTGTGCTTGATAGGTGTTTGTGATAATGCCTCTAAGGGAGGGGGGCATCGCGTCATTAGTCTCTATATCAGAGTCTTTTTTTCCTAGCCGTGTTGTCACCGAAAAATGCAATAAATTCTCATGGTTTGAAACCTTTGATACTTGGCTTCTCCAAATGAGAAATTTATGCATGTAATAATTGGTTTACCTTAGTTTGCAGAAATATGAAATTAAGCCTTACTTAGTAACAATGTTTCAAGAAGATCAATTTGGAAGCTCTGCTTCATAGGATGCCTTCAGACACTTGCACATATCTTTCTAACTCATGCATTATTTCATCATTAGACACTTCAAAGTGATGGCTATTTCCTTTACCTTAGAGGAAAAATAAAATAATGTCTTCTACTTTGTCTAGAGGAAATATAATTTCATGGACTACTTGTTATATCAAATTTTTAGCTAAGTTTTGTCTCCCTGCGAATATTGGGCAAATTCCTTCTCAAAATCACATCTTTTAACTAGGAAGAACCTGAGACACTATGGCATCAACACTTGTAAGAAAAGAAATAGCATGAGAATGAAGATTATATTGAAAAATGGTATTAGTAGTGGTAAACATGCATATAATCCCTCCCAGGTAGTAAAAATAACTTTATGCAGGAGAGTGAAAGAAGAAGCATAGGCGATCAGGTTCGATCATGGTTGGAGAAAAATTGAGGCGTTTGTTGGCTCCAAGACAGTGATACATGTATATACATGTGCTCTGCTTACTTGATCATACAGAAGATTTTCATATAAGAGTTACATTTCAAGTTGCTGAACCTTTTCATATAAGTTTGCTTCCAAGGAGTTGTTCTCTGTCTGGTCCAATTCTGTAGAAATAAAAAGTGAATAGTTTGTTTGTTCCCTGTGTGGTCACTCTATTTTTTGAGTACTCACATTAGTTATGTTTGTTAGCAGCAATATATTTAAATGAAGCTTGTTCTTTTTCAACTGTTCAACTGATGCCATGAAACTGAATATAGTAGTTGAAAACCCTGTTTTTCTTCCTGATCGTGAAAATTTGAAGTCCTATTTGTGTTTTGGTTTTGTTGGTTGACAATTATGTTTAGTTTTTCATTTCATGGGTGCTGTAAAATGTGCAGGTCGTGAGTTGAGGCTCAGCATATAGCTTGTTTGGACTAACCAAGAGGACGAGGTAAGTTGCTTGCCCAAGCTAAGTGACACGTACGCGCCAAGTTTTCTGTTATATAATTACTTGTTGGTGCTTAGTTAAACTGCATGATACGACCATAGTAGATGGATGGTACTAGGTGTTGTTTTGTTTCTTGCCAATGTATTCAGAGAGCAGATGTGCCACTGCAGATTTCTTTTCTTGAAGGCAGCTCACATAAGTTGAGCTACAAGTGAACAACTTGCTGCTATTAGATCTGGAATGGAAACTCACATAAGTTGAGCTGATTTTTGTCCATATTAAAGCAGAGGACCATATGGTCTATGGCCTTTTCATCCATATGAAAGTAGAGGCACATTGGTGCTAGTTTGCTGGGTTTTGTCTCCGACCATCGTGTTGTGATGAATTTGCAGGTACCCCGAGAGGCCCTTGAGTTTGCCGGAATGTCGATTAACTTCCGTTTTAGAAAATTCGGGTACTCCATATGTCCTATTTTCAGCAAAGGTCATGCTGAAATTTTCCGTGAATTTTAGCATGACTTTGCTAAAAATAGGACATATGGGGAACTTGCGATAATGCACGGGCCGGGGTATCTTAGTACTTAATTAAGTAGGATCAACTGCCCCTTTATTCTTCCTGCATTAAACCATAGGTGGCAATAGAGCCAAGTGATTAGGCCCAACTTAGAATTCTCCTTAGCATCGATAAACCCTAGATGATAAACCCAACATAGGTGGCAATAGAGCCAAGTGATTAGTGCCTAGTGATTAGGCCCAACCTAGGGTGCCTCGGCATCGATAAACCCTAAATGATGAAAACTTAACTTGGCTGCCCCGGATGCCTCGGTGTCGATGAGAACCTAAATGATGTACGCTTAGGCTTTTAGGGTGCCTCGGCGTCGACAAACCCTAAATGATGAAAGCTTAGGCTTTTAGGGTGCCTCGGTGTCGACAAACCCTAAATGATGAGACCATGATCTTGTTCCTTGACAATAACCAACTTTTTGACCATACTTTTTTCCTATTTAGAGCGAAATATGGCCCACAACAATGAGGCCGGTGGTTCGGGCGGCAAGCAATTCTGGGAGCTGTCCCAGGAGATGGAGGAACAACCTCACCGCTATGAGGACGCCGCGGAAGACATCGATCCTGATTACACAACCCCTTGTGGCGTTGGGGATGACACCACTGATGGTTTTTTTTGACTGAACACTGTGAGGCAACAGCCCCACAGCCTTTTATTAAAACTTGGCCGAAAGAAAACAAACAAGTACAAAGGAGTTCAGAGGTAAGACTAACTAAGAGAACAGGAAACCTACCTATACATGTACAAATATAAAAATATACAAATATACAACAGCGTGTGCCACACTATTAAGGCAAAGCATTAATCTAGTGTAGGAGAGATTGCTTGACCGAGGCCTTCATCCTATAAGAGTGCAGAGTAATGTCATGGATGAATTTGGCTTTCCATCTGCCAAACGTTGGCCTAATATGCCTGAAGATCCTGTCATTCCTCGTGATCCAAATACTCCAGGCAGCAAGGTACACTACTTCAAAGAAGAAGGGGTGGTTGAAGCTTCTCTTGGCAGCCAGGATACATTCACGAGGAGCTAGCCCAGCATACCAGTTAATCTGCAGATAATTCCAAACTCTGGTGCTGAAGGAGCATTGGAAAAAAAGATAGTCTCTGTCTTCATGCAAATGGTCCACACACAGTGGACATAAATTATCATCCTCCTCTGATCTCCAATGCCTTCTAAGCAACATATCCCTCGTATTTAACCTATCATTAAGCATGAGCCAGGCAAAAACTTTTACTTTCATAACACATTTGCTCTTCCATATCCATTTACAAGGATCATCATCGGGTAAGTGAGCATGGGCCATAATGTAGAAACTCTTGGCAGAGTATTGACCATTACCAGGTGTCCAAGACCAGGTATCAGGTTCAAGAGGCCTTCTTTGCAGGGTTGACAGATCAGAATTTAGAGATACGAGTTCATCCATTGCTTCCTGGGATAATGGCAATTGGAAGTAGGTTGAGATGTCAAAATCATCAATGAAATTTCTGACTGAAATCTTATCATCCAGTGTGAATGAAAACAACCTAGGAAATCTCTCTTTAATTGGTTGGTGACTTTCACCCAAGATCCATGTATCATGCCAAAAGAGAGTGATGTTTCCCTCATTGATTGTAATAATACAATGATTTCTATAAGTGTCATTTAATTTCATTATATCTCTCCACCAAAAGGATCCACACTGAACTGTTGCATGAGGGACCACTCCATTATAGTAAGTGTCCCAGATCAAGGAAACCCATGGTATATCAGCCTTGTTGTAAAACTTGTGTAGGTGTTTGGTGAGCAGGGCCTTGTTCTGGATTGCAAGATTTATTATACCCATGCCTCCCTTATCTTTTGGTTTACAAACCATTGGCCAGGCAGCTAACGATTGCTTAGGTGTATCAGAGTTCCCCCTCCATAAGCATTGTCTCATAATTCTCTCAAGCTGATTAATGATAGCAGTTGGCAAGCTAAGACTGCAAAGGAAATATATTGGCAGAGAGGTAAGAACAGACACTAGCAGTTGCAGTCTAGCCCCCTGGGAGAGGAGGGAGGAACTAGCAGAGAGTCTTCTTTCCACTCTGTCTACCACAGGCACTAGGTCTTGGACCCTTGGCTTTGTGGTGCCCACAGGTAAACCTAGATAGGTGAAAGGAAGAGACCCAACCTGACATCCAAATATTGCAGCCTCTTCCTGTGAGACATTAATTGGCAGGATGCAAGACTTCTAGAAGTTGACTTGCAAACCAGTTGATTTGGAGAAGGCCAGCAGCATTTGCTTGAGAGCTAGAAGTTGAACTTCATCAGCTTGTGTGATTAACATGGTGTCATCTGCATACTGGACTATTGGAAAATCTGGGTCATTGGAAGGAATGGGGAGATTAAGTAGTCCCTGTTGCAGCATTTGGTTGACCACAGATTGGAGAAGGTCAGCAGCAATAACAACCAGAAGAGGAGAAAGAGGACCCCCCTGCCTAACACCACGTTTGCAAACAAATTGTTTGCCAGGTACACCATTCAATAAGATAGAAGAGGATCCAGATGACAATAGTTCCTTGATCCATCCAATCCATTTTGCATCAAATCCCTTATATTTCAACATCAGCAGAATCAGGTCATGTTCAACAGTATCAAATGCCTTAGCAAAATCCAACTTGATGATAAGGATGGGTCTTTTGGACTGGTGACACTGATGTATGTATTCCAAGCTCCAAGCAATGCAGTCCTGAATAGACCTTGACTTAAGGAAGCCATATTGATTTTTATGGATGCATGTGAGAATGACCTTCTGCAATCTATTAGCCAGTAGCTTAGTCAGAAATTTCAGACAAGTATTTGTGAGAGAGATTGGCCTAAAGTCATTTGGTCCCTCAGGAGAAAGGATTTTTGGGATGAGTGTGACAAGAGATCCATTAATACTCTGTAGAGAGATTTTTCCTTCATAAAAGTCCTGTATTAACTTGAGGAAATCATCCTTAATTATGTGCCAACATTTCTTAGCAAACAGACCAGTAAAACCATCTGGTCCTGGGGCTCTATCAAGAGGTAAAAATTTCAAAACCTCATTGACCTCATCCTCAGTAAAAGGCCCAGATAAAACCTCTAATCTAGGGACAGGCTGTATCAAGGCCCTAAGATCAAACAACATGCCAATTCCACATGTAACTCCCAATCTATCCTTATTTACTAAGATGGAAATAGAATTTACTAAGCTGGAAATAGAATTTCTCCTAAATCTCTCTGTTGCCATAGCTTGAAAAAACTTGGAGTTTTCCTCCCCCACTTTGATCCACCTGATGGTACATCTTTGTTTCCAATAAATGTACTATAGGTGAAGAAGCTCTTCCAGATGTAACTTTACAATTTTCCTAAAATTAAATTCAGGTCTAAACAGAGGCCTGCTTTCTTCACAAAAGCAAGGATAACTGCATTGCAGGCATTCATCAACAGCTTCAGCCTAGATAAACTTGTGTGCCATTTCTTAAGCTCTGACCTTAACCTTTTAAATTTATGGGTTAGGATTGCAGCAGAGTTAGACAAGTTTGTGGGGGCAGACCAGGATCTTTGAACACATTCCATGAACCCAGGCATATCAACCCAGTAGTTTTCAAAATGAAAAACCTTAGCCTTGGGTATGGAGGTAGAGATTGAGACCACACAAGGCACATGATCAGAAGTAGTTTTGGCCAGTGGGTATACCATGGTATTGGGATACTCTGTCGTCCAAGAAGGAGTTGTAAAGAACCAGTCCAATTGTTCCAAAAGAGGAGTTTCTTGCATATTTGACCAGGTATATGACCTCCCCTTTAGAGGCAAATCAATAAGGCCGAGATTGCCAATGATTTCATTAAAAATGAACATATCATTAATGTCACCCCCAGGCATATTTCTATTATCCAGTGATCTAATGAAGTTAAAATCTCCTAGGAACAACCAGAGTTCATCTTGTGGGATATGAACATGATATAACCAATGCAAAAAAGCATCTCGAAGCTCCCCCTGGCATGGACCATAGACATTAACTTAGGTCCAAGCTGGGTTATTTTGTGTGGAGGAGAAATTGATGACAATACCATAACTTTGCAGATCGATGAGAGGTCCAACCAGAGCAGATGAGCACCATAAAACAATGATCCCACCAGAAGCACCCACGTAAGGAGAGTACACAAAATTATCGAATCTTCTCGGACAAAACTTCCTAATAGACCTTTGATCAAAGAAATCACATTTCGTTTCTTGTAGGCAGACAACAGAACACTGGCTCTCTTCAATTTTAGCTCTCACAGCCCTCTGCCTAACTTCAGAATTTAGTCCTCTGACATTCCAGCAGAGTACTTTCCAGTTCTTATTAGCGTAAGTACTCATGATAAAACAATGTGAAGTAGTAGGGCAAGCACAGTATCACATAATAATACTGACACAAAGTATAACCAGCAGACTGCATGAGATAATTTAGAGAAATCCTCGGAACCATAAAACATCCACAGTAGTCTGGAAAAGCGAGTAGCAGACCCAAAAGATAATAAATGGCAGGACAAAGGGCCTGCCTCCCTATGGTATGACAGCATAAATCACTCATCATTGGGCATGTCTGGCTGTTGAGCTTGTTTGGGCTCAGCCATAAGCTGCTCCACGGATAGTTTCTCCAAAGGAATGCCTAAAGAGGCTCCCAGATTCTGCATAACCTAGATTGGTATAGGTGCAGGGCTTGGATCTGGCGCCATGGGGCTTCCCTTCTGGTCAGCGGCCTCCTGAAGTTTGGGCCTCTTCGCTCGTGGCTGTCGTAGAGGTCTAGGCTTGACTGGAATTGCAGATGTGGGCTTGAAACCCTGCAGCTTGGCAACGCTTCTAGTCATTCGTCTATCAGAGAAATCAGCCTTAGGAACCACCAGAGACTTTGGCTTCCTTCCTTTCTTCTGCACAACAGCAGGTACACTGACAAAAGGTGGTGAGCCTTGCACAGTTTCCAATGAAGCTTCAGGTGCAGAGATGCCAGGGTGCCCATCATCAAAAGCCAGTTTCCTAGCAACTGACCTGTGAGGTGAGGGTAGCTGAGGGAGTGGTTGATGTTGCTCATATGATAGTGCAGGCAGCCAAACGAAGGACATCTCCTATGGAAAAGCTTGCAACCAAGATCTCTTGAGGGAAGCACCGTTAATCACCATAGGCAGCTGCTTGGGAACTGATGCAGTCAGAAAGCTGGGCAACAGAGACACAAAAGTTCGCTGCCAAATCATGCTGGGTGGAAGAACTGGTCCATAGACAACTCTGGATGCCCCAACAAAAAGTGGTGGCTGGAGGGGAGGCTGGTATGGAACAATAGCAAGATTATTATTGTCTTCAGGTACAGTTGGTGCTTCAAACTGATTTTCATTGACCTGAGCTTCTGCCTGAACCTCATTGTCTAACTCCTGAACCAAGATATCATCCTCAGGCATATTTAAGGGCTGCAGTGGGACAATCTCCTCATTTGCCCCATCTACTTCTTGTATTATTGGTCCAATAGGCCCATCACCCTCAATCACTGGTACGATGCCATGTAGAGGATTCAATGGCGGCCCATCAACCGCAAGATTCTGCTGTGAGGAATCATTGGAGCCCATTGAGGGATTTAAAACCATGGAAGCTTGATCTTGTTGCACCTGTGGCTGCTCTTCAACCCATTCCTCAACTGGCTCATTCCAAGCACCCCAACCATCTTGTTGAGGCTGCTGCTGCTGCGGATTATCCGGCTGCCAAGGCTGTGGGATGTCATTCCATCCAAGGGCAGGATAAGGTGGCACTGCCCAGAAGTTTTCTGCAGGTTGAAGCTGGCCTGGCATTGGATGAGGATTCCCATCAACGGGCATTACATCTTCATCCTGAGGAAGTTGCTCAGCAAAGGCAGCAGTTAAGATGCTACATGAGGCGGTCCAGGAAACAACAGCACCCCCAACATTGGCAAACTTGCGGAAGACAACATCTCTTGGTCCAAGCAAGATATCTGGAAAAGATGCATAAACCAGGGATCGAACCAAGCGGTCATCCTCATGATTCCAATAATGGAACTGCCCAAAAGTTCCCACTACTTCAGACAAGACTTCCTCATTGCGATAATCTAATGGCACCCCAATAAACATGAGCCATCTAGTTCTGTGCCCTTGAAGTGCTTTGTATCCCTCTCCATCATTGTGGTTTATGAATCTAACAAAGATTTCCTGACCATTCTGATCTAATCCAAGAGGCCAAGGGGCATGATTAACTAGGGCGCTACGAATAACTGGGTCCTGCATCTGATACAGACCGACCCCCTGGAACCACGTTTGAGAGGAAAGAACTGGCAGCTGGAGCTCATCAATGATAAAATCTCTGACCTGTTGGCGGAGATGAGGTACATCCTCTGGCTGGGGAATCGGCTCAACAATCCCCACCATGTAGGATTCATGGCGGCGGGGAGGCGACCGGGCCGGTGTGTAGAACGTACGCGGCAGTCGCTGCGGACCGGCGTCGACGATATCATGTCCCGCCGGCAAAAACCTTCTCGGGTCAAGCTCGTAGTTCGCCATGGACAGCGGCGAAGCAGAGGTATTGGTGGGCGTGTGGTTCGATGGAGGTGGCGTGGAATACTCAGGCTGCAGAGTAGGAGAGGCAGGGGTTTTGGCAGGGGATCTTTCTACTGTTTGGGAGAATGAAGAGTCCGGGGTATGCTTGAAGGCGCGAGGCTCGAGGTTGGTAGTTGGGCTAGTTTGTTTAGGAACCCAAACCTTTAAACTGGGAGGTGACCTCCTGCAACCTTTTTTAACGTGACCGAGCCGGAAACATTGACGGCACCGCACCTCATTCATGCATAGATCGAGCGTATGCCCCATGCCCAAGCAACGTGGACAATCCCAAACTTGGGCAGCAATTTCCTCAATCACCTCATCCAAACCCTGGAGGTCACGTACTATTTCCACGGGTGACTTGGGTGAAAGTTGCACCGGGCTGACCGAGCTGGCAGGGTGGATATGGTCTAAAGGAGCAGGAGGAGGCCCATCATCTTCAGAATCATCATCTGATAGAATTAAAGGGTTTTGACTAGAGCCCAAGGAAGTCCAGCTGACGGAAACAATATCAGGTGAGAATTTGATTCTATTGTTATGAGCTGGAAGCGTATCCCGAGATTGACGGTCGGCAGGCGAAACAGATCCAAAATGCAACTCAGCCTCCAGTTCCGGTGGGCAAGTCACCGGCGGCGAGCTAATAATCTGCAGGGCTCGATCCTTAGATAAAGAATTATCATTTGAAACTATCAACTCCTGGGGATCAAGAGAATAGCCTGCATCCTGCTGCACCGTTAGGATGTCCTCGGCAGTGGCATTGTAACGATATCCTTTGCATGCATCATAATTAAGAAAGGTCGCAAAACGTAAACTTTTGCGAGGATGATTTCCATCCTTAGAACGCAAAGATGATCTTGCAGGAGCATGCTTCAAAGCGTCCATGCCTAGACTCGCACGACGCTTAGATGGGCTGACTAGGATCCATTCATCATTGCATTCAACTTGCCAAGATCTAAATTCCTTGGTCCAATCTGGACCTCCATGGCCCCAAAGATGAAAATGACACTTGAATTGCGGGCAAACATGATTGCGTTGGTGCAAGATGAAAAAACCAACCTCCTTGCATGAGACATTAAAGGAGAAAACACGATCACGTAAACATGATACCTTTAATGAAGAACAATATCCCCCAATCGCCGCCTCTAGAGCTAGGGCAACATTCTCCTCAGTCAGGCGGAAATTATGCCTTGCAAATGAAGCCACCATGATGAAGTGGCCACAACCATCCGTGGGATGAACTGTGCGCCTCATGGATCGCCAGATCTCTTGCGCGAGACCCATTCCATGAGAAAAATCAAAATCAAGAGCAATGGAAGCCTGGACCGCCATCGAGATCAAAACCCAAGGGGGTAGACCTTGACGCCGGAGAGAATGAGTGGATCGGATGATGATTTCCACGATGGGAGGTGGAGATCACCGGAGGGTGGCGGCTAGGGTTAAGGTGGGGTGGGCGGGGCGGTAAAAGCCATCTTGTAATTTTTGAGTTCCTGACACCACTGATGGTGCCGCCGAGGATGCCACCACTGATGATGGCGGCGCACACACAGATGGCAGCCAACCGAAGAAGCAAAGGAAGGACCGGCGCCCGAATGCGCTCCGCACCCTCAAGGAGGAATTCACTCAAGTGGACTCCGACGGGAATCCAACGGAGCCCAAACATATAGTCAAGGGGTACTCGCTTCAGCTCGGGTGCATTCTCCGGAGCACCGTCTCGATCAACACCGAGAACCTTAGGCATAAGGACCGAGGGAATTTGCGCAACCTCCTCTTCATGAAGCTGCACGAACAATACAAGTTCCCCGCCGAACTTGAAAACACACGCCTCTCAGGGAATAAAGTGAACAGTGCCGCCCTCACAAAGATGAGCACGACCCTGTCTACTTGGAGAAGCGCGGTGAAGAGAATGATTGATAAAGGTGATAGTTATGACAAGATCAAGGCGAAATATCCTTTGATGAGCGAAGATGACTACAAGGAGTTCAAGATCAAGTGCGAGAGCCTCGCAACTTCCGAATCAAGTCAGTGGGGGAAAGAGATGCGGGAGTTGAACTTAGGGGAACACAAACTCGGTCCCGGCGGTTACAGAGTGGCGGAGCCTATATGGGACAAGGAGGACGCGGAGCGTGCCGAGCAAGGCCTACCGCCCCGCTTCGAGAAATACAGTGGTGACAAGCAGACCATGAACTATGTCAGGGCCCGGTACAAGGAGGACCCGATAACAAAGGAGCTTACCATGGATCCGAAGACCAGGGCGCTTGAGCTTCTTCTGGTAAGGAATACACCCCCGCGTAATTAGCTCCATATGGTTGCACTCTAATTAATCCCCAATATTTCTAAATGGTTTATGTTCCTTTCGCAGGACACTGAAAGCAGTAGCGCGGGGTCGTCTCAGAGCTCCCCTTTCGACACCCCTTTAAATAGGGCGTTGAACGTAATGAAAAACAAGGCAAGCTCACTAAGCCTACGTCAGCTGGTCGTGTGGCCGGCAAAGGCTTGTCCACAAAATGGGGGTCATACTATACCGCTGGTGTGCAGAAGGAGAAAAAGACCAGCTCGGAAAGCCAGACGCGCGAGGTTGAACAACTCAAGGCACAAGTGGCGCGGATTTCGGAGCTTGTCCAAGAGCAAGTGGAACAACAACTGGGAACGAAGCTCAATGCCATGGTGCCTACGTTGATTCATGGGCTGACGACATGGATTGCAGGCGGCCAACAGGGGCCTCCCCCGGTTCCCAGCTTCACGGCCAGCAACTCGCACAACGCGTAGGCGGCGCCATTGGTGTCTCCGGCGGAGGCGATATCCGTGTCTCCGGCGCCGGCACGGGCATTGGAGCTTAATGCACCCGGGTGTACGCCGGTCGGCACCTCGCCAGCGAGCGCCCCCTCCGTCAGTTGCACGCCCGCCGTTGGCGGTGCCTCGACATTAGCCGAGCTCGACGACATCACGATAACTAAGCCTCTCGGCCGATGACTTCATCTCCTTGCCTTTGACTGGGCATCCCTGATGACCTACATGTTTTCGCAGGGCGCCGCCGACGTTCCTTGCACTCTCCTGCACTTCGTGGGTGCCGAGTTGGTCGATGTCGCCAAGGGCAGAATCGTTCAACCGGGCAACCCCGTGTTCCACGGTAATCCGATGCCACCCACAGTGTATAGGGTTGAAGTGGTTCGGGTGCTGCCAGGCTGCGACGAGCTGTTACCTCCGATTAGACCCGCTGGGGCCGACGAAGAAGATGAGATGGCCCTCAGCGCCTGCGTAAACTAGCCCCTGCTTTGGCCGAAGAGCCAGATTCGTTTGGGGGCGGGGGACACCACCCCACAGACAAGACCGCCAGTCGTGCCGGCGCCAAGCCATGGCAAGAACACCGCAATGCTACCGGACCTATCGGACATCCCTATGGCACAGGATCCGGACGGCGACGACAACGACGACGGTACATTTACCAAAGTTGATAAGTACTTTGCCGAACATGGGTACGCTGACGAATTCTGCGGGCCTCTTTCTCAAGAACCCAACCAAGACGACCGCGATCTAGCTGGTACGGCGGAGAAATCCAATTGCAACAGGCGTCGTCTGGCGTTCAGTTCTCAGGACACGCCTCCAGCTCCCGCCTTCACCGAGCCTCAGAGAGCTGAGGTGCGAAATATTATCAGCCCCAACACGCTCAAGAAGGCGGTCTGTGAGCAGAACTCGGTCCCATTACAGGAGATCAAGAAGAAGGGATGGAAACGAAAGACTAACAAGGGTGCCGGTGCGAGCCAGCCAGCACCAAGTTCGATCCGTGCTCAGGACGGGCCACCTTCACCTAAGGATATCTCGAGGAGGGTGCATGTGGCGGGTAGGGCGATGCTACCGCCAGATATGCTCAATGCTGCAACCGGTGCTATGCGGAGTCTGCACGATAGTGTTCTTTCTTTGGAGAAGTGGCGTCTCAGAGAAAAGGATGTGGCATACCCGGTTTTTGTGGCCAAGGTGCCAGAGGGCAAGGGCTTTGTGGATGGCGACATCGGGGGTACGATCGTCCTGCGGTTTGATGACATCTTTGCTATGTTTAACCTTCATCCGCTGCACTACACCTTCGTTCGGCTGTTTTCGCTGAGTATGGAGATGCGGATCATTAGAGACAAGACCCCGGAAATCGTGATAGTCGACCCCTTCTACATGCGTGCCAAGCACTTGAGCAGCGCTGGGGACCGCCAAGTTGCGATTTCACACCTCAAAGGCGTCATTCTGGCAAACGCAGATAAGGATAACTTCCTTGTGCCTTACTTTCCCGAGTAAGTCATCCCTTAACCGACCCGTAACATATGATTTCTTAGATTTTGATCGTTCTTTTTTTTCTAACATTCCGTGTTCTGTGCAGTGACACACATTGCACACTCATCCTCTTAAGCCTGAAATATTCCATGGCCACGTATTTAGACCCGAACCATAACTCCAAGATAGACTACACAAATGTAAAGAAAGTTCTTGATGATGTTCTCCCCGGCCACGCCAAATCTGGAGGCACCTTCACCAGGGCAGTTCGTAAGTACGGCAAGCACATGTTCTCACACAATATGAAGTTCTGCTGCGTCAAGCAGCCGCCTGGCGGTCAGAAGGATGCCTACTACGCCCTCCATCACATGCGGGCGATCGTAAGGGACCATCATCACCTTCTGCTACTAGATAATCTCAAAGATTGGGCCGCGAGCTTGTCGGCAATCCAGGACGCGGACCTCAGACAAGAATTCTTTCGTATCCAGTCGGAGCTTGCGGACATCATCCATCAAGATGTCCTTCATACCTCGGGGCAGATCTTCCTCAGATATCAACCGTCCAACAGTGAGATAGATGAAACGCTACAAATGCAGGGTGACAACGACCGCGATTTCATGACCATCACGACAGACGGCGGCTTCATCCACGCTCCTGTCCGATGAGTCGAGTCGAAAGTAGTGATGTGTAGTTCTGAAACATTGATTGGCTCATGTTGTAATTATACTTTAATGAATTCGTATGTCTCTTTGGTTTGGACAGTCGTTCAACTTAGATGTAATCGATGCTATTTATTAGTAGGACCATGAATCGTGCTATTAATGTCTTGCTTTTCTCTTCCGATCCTTTTGTTGCATACTTACATATTGCGTATGTATTGTCTGTTGTTTGGCTTGTGCATAGAGATGTCGTCGTATGTCGTGCACAAGGGTAAGGTTCTCGGAGTCTACGACGACTGGGAGGAGTGTCGGAGACGGGTTCACCGTTTCAACAGTAATAGTTACAAAGGGTACACCACTAGGGCGGAGGCCGAATCTAGATACGCCCTCTATCTAGCGGGAGAGAGGAGGGAGCGTTGGAGGAACCGGATGAAGACCAGTTTGATCGCGATGATGCTCATCGTGATGACCACAGCTCTCTTCTATGCGATGGTAGTTTAGATGATCGATATCGACTTGTAATGTGAAGACAAACTCGATACTCGCGGTCTAGAGACTTGTAATGTTTTATCTTTGTTCGGTCTTTTGAATTCGGAGACTAATATGATGAATTGTATTCGGAGAGTAATCTTCTATTGTATTCGATGAATCTGATGTTGCTGTGTGCTGCTGTCTATATTCTGTCTAATAATATATTTTATATTCTGTCTAATAATATATTTTGTAACCTGCGCAAAAATCAGAAAAGGAAAAAAACCAAATATTCATACTAATGGCGCATCACCACCAGGTGCGCCATTAGTATGCCAAAGGATACTAATGGCGCATCAACAGAGAATGCGCCATTAGTATGACAAAGCAATGCTTACGTATGGCCCCCCGGGAGGCACACTAATTGGCGCATGCTGTTACATACTAATGGCGCACTAGTTGGTGCGCCATTAGTAAGATATACTAGTGGCGTCCTACTAATGGCGCACTGGTAATGCGCCATTAGTAGGCAAAACCAGTGCGCCATTAGTAGGCCTTTTCCTAGTAGTGTTTGCTGCATCACCCTTTCCTCTTCAAGGGAAAACTAACGCAGTGCTCAAGAGGTAGCAAGAAGGATTTCTGGCACCATTGTCGGGGAGGTCTACGCAAAAGTCAACATACCAAGTACCCATCACAAACCCTTACCTCCCGCATTGCATTATTTGCCATTTGCCTCTCATTTTCCTCTCCCCCACTTCACCCTTGCTGTTTTATTCGCCATTTTTATGTTCGTCTTTTCGTTTGCCTTGATGTCTTACTTTGCTCGTTTGCTCGTTTGGTTGAAATAGTTGTGTATTTATTCCTAAACAGAGAAGCTAATATCTATGGATCCTCATCCTCTTGCCAATATTTTTAAGAGATCCAATTATGATGAACCAATTCCTAGTGATTTGGGTGCACTATATTATCTTTATAAGGTTATGTTTGAAATCCGTGAATCTGAAAATTGTGATGAAGTGCTTTATGAAGTGATTCATGATAGATCTTTGAATAAAAGGCATGACTGCAATGATGCTACTATAAATTCTGTTGATGTCAATTGTGCTAATAATATGCAAAACCCTAAGCTTGGGGATGCTAGTTTTGCTATGTCTACTACTTGTTGCAATGATCACAATTGAGGTGATTCTTCTTTTGATCTTGAAATTTTTTAAGCCCCATGATGATTATGAGATTAATAATAGTGTTTGCAATAATATTGAAAGTGGGTTTGGAAGAGTGTCAAATTTAGATCCCACATATTAGGAGAACATTCAATCTTATGTAATTTTTGATAAAAGTGGGTTTGGAGAGGTCATGACTTTAGTTAATGTTAATCCCACTATGTTGGAAGAGTGTCAACTTTGCATGCATATGGATCGTGTTGAGAATATGTTTTGTGATAGCTATATTGTTGAATTTTCTTATGATCCTACATGTAATTATTATGAGAGAGGAAAATATGGTTGTAGAAATTTTCATGTTACTAAATTACCTCTCTTTATGTTGAGATTGCTATTGTTTCTTTCCGCTTCCTTGCATATGCTAGTTTTTGCTTGCCATGAAAATTTGTTTTCCTATAAGAATCCTATGAATAGGAAGTATGTTAGACTTAGATGTGTTTGTCAAGTGTTTTATGATGCTCTCTTTGTGCTTCAATTCTTGTCTTTCTTTTGGGCATCATTGAAATCTCAATGCCTTGCTAAAAAGGCTTTAAAGAAAAGCGCTTGTTGGGAGACAACCCAATATTTATCTTTGCTGTTTAGCAAAAAATATTTGATCTAGCCTCTGGTTAGATGTGTTTTTATGTTTTAATTAGTGTTTGTGCCAAGTTAAACCTATAGGATCTTCTTGGATGATAGTTATTTGATCTTCCAGAAATTTCCAGAAACTTTTTTTCACGAAAATAATTGTTAAAAATCATCAGAACGTGATAAAATACTGATTCCAATTGCTGCTGATCAATAAAAAAATTCTCTATGTCATCCTAGTTTGATAGATTTTTTGGAGTTCATAAGTTTGCGTTAGTTACAGATTACTACAGACTATTCTGTTTTTGACAGATTCTGTTTTTCGTGTGTTGTTTGCTTATTTTTGATGAATCTATGGCTAGTAAAAGAGTTTATAAACCATAGATAAGTTGGAATACAGTAGGTTTAACACCAATATAAATAAAGAATGAGTTAATTACAGTACCTTGAAGTGGTCTTTTGTTTTCTTTCGCTAACGGAGATCACGAGATTTTTTGTTAAGTTTTGTGTTGTGAAGTTTTCAAGCTTTGGGTGATAGATTTGATGGATTATGGAACAAGAAGTGGCAAGAGCCTAAGCTTGGGTATGCCCATGGCACCCCCAAGATAATCTAAGGACACCATAAAGCCAAATCTTGGGGATGCCCTGGAAGGCATCCCCTCTTTCGTCTACTACCGTCGGTAACTTTACTTGGAGCTATATTTTTATTCACCACATGATATGTGTTTTTCTTGGAGCGTATTGTATTATTTGAGTCTTTATTTGTTAGTTTACCACAATCATCTTTGCTGTACACACCTTTTGAGAGAGACACACATGATTCGCAAATTATTAGAATACTCTATGTGCTTCACTTATATCTTTTGAGCTATATAGCTTTGCTCTAGTTCTTCACTTATATCTTTTAGAGCACGGTGGTGGATTTGTTTTATAGAAACTATTGATCTCTCATGCTTCACTTCTATTATTTTTGAGAGTCTTAAAATAGCATGCCAATTTTCTTTAATTAATATCATGATAAATTTGATGCTTGATAATTGTTTTGAGATATAAAGGTGGTAATATCATAGTTGTGCTAGTTGAGTAATCGTGGAATTGAACAATACATGTGTTGGAGTTTGTGATTCCCGTAGCATGCACGTATGGTGAACTGTTATGTAACGAAGTCGGAGCATGAAGTATTTGTTGATTGTCTTCCTTTGTGTGGCGGTTGGGATCGCGTGATGGTTAACTCCTACCAACCCTTCCCCTAGGAGCATGCGTAGTAGTACTTTGCTTCGAGGGCTAATAATTTTTCGCAATAAGTATATGAGTTCTTTATGACTAATGTGAGTCCATGGATTATACGCACACTTACACTACAAAAAAATACACTTCCGTGATGATACGTGTTTGTCACATTAGGTCACGTTTTCTGTCATGCATGTACATCCATGACAAATTTATGACAGAATCAAGATAGTCATAGATGTGTTGTCGTAGAAGTGTTCCATGACATTGCCAAAATTATCATCACGGAGGTGTCCACTTCCATGACGATAAATCGCGCGTCACAGAAGTGCTTTCGTCAAGGGTGACCGACACGCGGCATCCACCATAACGGAACGTCATTAAGCTATCGGGTCGGGCTTTGGATCCGATAACCCGTTAACAACCCCGACCAATGGGAAATTTCCATGTGTAAAATTCTTATTGGCCGGACGAAACACGTGCCAGCTCTTCATTGGGTCAGATAGGCGCCTATGATACGTCGACACGTGGCATGGCCCAACAGAGGCCCATTCCTGTGAAAAGGCCGGCCCGTTTGACTTGGTCAAAAGGTGGCGGGCCGGCCCATGGAAAGCATGTTAACGGCTTGTTCGCATATAGCCCATTTACAGCCTACTAAACCAAGGCCCATTACGCCCTATTCGAATTAGGCCCAGTAGCGTCATCTGGGCCATCCAATATGATTCCAGCCCGTTTTCACTTCTGGCCCATGTATGGCCCATGACGTCTTTCAGCCCATATGAGGCCCTATGTAACTCTTGGCCTATTAACGGCCCGTGGTGAAACTGGCCCGTAATGAACAGTGTATTACTTTACACCCATTAACGGCCCGTGGTGAAACTAGCCCATAATGAACAGTGTATCACTTTACTCCCATTAACGGCCCGTGGTGAAACTGGCCCGTAATAAACAGTGTATCACTTTACACCCATTAACGACCCGTGGTGAAACTGGCCCGTAATGAACAGTGTATCACTTTATACCCATTAACGGCCCGTTATTTGTCGGTGTACAAAAAGAGGGGTACACTTTTTGTACCCCTACAACTGTGCACGGGCAGTCTGAGCCACGGGCACCACCACACTGAGCAAGGCAAGGGAGGCGAGCCAAGGTAAGACCGAAGCTCGAGAGAAGCAGAACGACGCCAAGACCAAGTCCACAAAGAGCAAAGGGGACGAAGCGGACTCCCCCGGCAAGATCCTTGCCGGGAGGCGGTTTTAGCAAACCCGACAAGACCCTTGCCGCGACAGCTCGCCCCACACCTATGGAGCGAGTCACCCTTGAGTCCACTACCCCCATGGGGCAAGGATTCGGGAGACACCCCCGTGGTGGCATGCAGATCTTTGTGAAGACATTCAAGATCAGATACACACTTTAGAAGATGATGATCCTTGGCAGGATCCCAGCCAAGGAGGACCACAAGGCCCCCGGCAAGAGCCTTGCCGGGGATGATAGCAGGCGCCATGGCAAGACCCTTGCCGGGGCCCCGACAAGGCCCTTGCCAAGAACACCCGTAGGGCCACCATCAGGCCCACGCCAATCAAACCTCCACCGCCGTTCGCATGCAGCTGCCGACCCAACCAGCTGGGCAGGCACCTGCGTGGCGGCAAGCGGATCTTCGTGGAGACCCACCACTGCGCCACCTTAGCTGCATGCCTGCCTACATGGCACCGCGGGCACCGCTGGCCAGGGCGCGTGTCGACGCGAGAGCGAGCGGCCACGGACGAGACAGGGCTCTCCCCCGTCCCCGATAAAGCAAGGACACCTAAGCAAGACGCATTAAATGCGCCTTGTCATGTAATGCGAGGGATAACCTCGCATCACTGTACCCTTTCCACCTCCTGTGTGCCATTGTGGCAACCCCTTTTCCTATAAAAGGAGGCCCAAGGCGACCAGGAGGGGGATTCGGCTTTTTGGAGCTCCTGACGCCCCATTGCTAGTTCAAGAACATAGATAAACAATCCACCAAAGCAGGAGTAGGGTTTTACGCATCCTCGCGGCCCGAACCTGGGTAAAGGAACCGTGTGCTATCTGTTTGATCCGCTCTTCTCACGACGCCGCGCCCCGCAACCGTAGTAGGGATTCTTGTGATCCCATAGGTGTCATTCCCACCGACATTATTCCTTTGGGCCGTTTCCATCCCATGTTATCTTTCGGCCTTCTCAGAGCCCATTTATTCTTGGGCTCATTTCCAGCATTCGTTTACTTACGGCCCGTTATTGTCATTTTCTGCCTGTGGGCCAAATTCAGCCCGTGGTTACAGTCGGCCCGTTTGTGGTCCGTTAATACGTTGGGTCGATTTCATAGCGTCATCAAATACGGCCTATTAACGATGGCCCATTATGGTCGGCCCATGAACGGACGATTCCAACTCTAGCCCGTTTACGGCCATAATGCGGTCTGTTTGGCCCATGTTTGGCCAATCGATTATACGGCCCATATAAGGCCCATAGATAATATGGCCCGCAGAAGGCCCATTGTTTCTACGGCCCGTAGAAGGCCCATTGTTCTATGGCCCATAGAAGGCCCACTGTTTCTACGACCAGTAGGAGGCCCGGTGTCACTACTGTAAATATTAGCCCATGGTTATTGCGGCCTAGTTTTAAAAAATAGGTTATTGCAGCCACTAGCTAACCGCAGAAAAAGAACTGCAATGACTACAAGCAAACAAATAAACAAGACAACAAGGAAATAAATAAGCAAGCAACTAACGCTAGGCTATCACGGCTATTACACATATTACATCCACTGGGCATCAAAGTTTGCCACCAGTGCAAATATAGGGAACAAAGCAGCATATCATATACACTGGTTGTCAAAGTTGGTGACCAACGCAAATAAACGCCACAGCAAAACAAATCCAGAACTGAAACCACTTCAGAAGATCTCAAGATACAATATCCTGGGTACCCATAATGCTGGCAAGATGCTTAGCAAGCTTATTAACTTTCTCTTGTTTGGCGCTTAAATCCTCCAGCGCTTGCTGTTGCACCAGAAAATATGCATCTGAATTCTGCAGGGACTTCCTCAGTCCTTCAGCTTCCTGTCGCAGCACATCTGATCGATGTCTTTCAACTTGAAGTTGCGACTCAAGAAGACGAACTGATTCAGGCAGCGAGTTCGAAGAGCTTGTGCCAGCAGTAGTGGCGAGTAACACGAACACTACATCAAGATAGGACCTTTGGTTTCCCTCACTGTCATCAAGATAGTTTTTATCAGCTTTCTTGGAGACCAATAGGGATGTCTCACTATCTTGAACCTTATCTGCATTACTTCCTTTACCATTGGATAACGCGGTACTGTTCTTCAATATTTTGTCTGCATTCTAAAAGAGAAACAAGCAGACACATCACATCTTTACCATGTTGTATATGAAACTCATTTTGGTAGATGAGTTCAGTAGTAAAGTGGACAGGATAACAACATGAAACAAACATATATCTATGTACCATGGCCACTTTATGGTCTATATCATTCTAGCTTTTGTTGCCAAATCAAGATAGAGACACAGTTCAAATAATATTTGTTCAAGACAAAGCAGAATAGAGAGAATATAAGTGTGGGTAACTATAGAGCAATAACAACACTTGTAATGTGCATGACATGAGAACATAACTGTTTATTCAATTGAAACTGAAATCAACATAGAGCAGGTTACAACAGCAAACCAGTTAAAGAAACAGGTTTAAAGCATACATGTTGCGCCATTGGAGTTTCAATTCCATCCTTCAAATTTGAAAATAGTTGGTATGAGTAAATACAGTCATGCAAGAGCAAAGGAGTATGAACCATAGCTACAGAACCTGGCCTGAGAACAAATCTTCTTCTCCTTTAAGCGTTGAGTTGGGATTCGGAGTGGTGGTCCTCGTACTTTGGGCACTGCAGTTCCCTTACTAACTGCTCATGTTTGGGTGCTCTGTGGTGGAGATGGTGTTGTGTCAACTGGAACTGGGTTACTATCTGTCGGGGTTGGGGTTAGAAGGGGTGTAGCTGGTGTCGTGGTTCTAAGTCTGACAATGATGTAGGGGGGTAAGTATGGAGAGGCTAGATCTTAGCTATGTAGGAATTGTAAGAACACAGGGTTTACGAGTTCAGGCCCTTCTCGGAGGAAGTAATAGCCCTACGTCTCGGTGCCCGGAGGCGGTTGATTGGATTATGCGTGTGAGGATAACAGGGATGCGAACCCTTGATACTGAGGAGGGGGTGGCTTATATAGAGTTCGCCAGGCCCCTGCAGCCCTTAGTAATGCTGGGTTTAAAGTACATTAAGGTTAGGCGTTACTGGTAACGCCCCTAATAAAGTGCTATAATGACCATAAGAGCTATTTAATGACCGACTGTTTGCGTGCGGAGTGACTGTAGAACTCCTTGTTGTCGAGTGCTTTGCTTGGTGGTCGAGTGATAGCGTCATGGTCGAGTGTCTTGAATTCGTCGAGTGGGATACCTCCAAGTCGATTGAAAGGCGACTTCTTCTAGGGATGTCCTTGGGTAGGGCACTAAGGACAGGTCCATGCCCCTACCCTAGGTACATAGCTTCATCATTAGCCCCCGAATGGATCGAGGTTTGAGTGGGAAGGAGTTGAGGACCCTTCCGACCGGTTCTCTGTGTTACATGAGTGCCTTCTTTTGGATCAATCGTCACGGATGATGTCGACAACCTCTTTCAGTCGCCTTGATCCATTCTAGGCCTTCCGTCGAGTGAATTTCCTTATTTGTGAAGATCCGAGCGATGGTGGGAAAGGGATCTTCTGTCTGACGAATTGTTCTGCAACCCGCGGATTTTGCGGGATTCGAATTTCGGGAAGCGCGCGGGACGGGAGTGGCCGCGGTAATCGGATGTGATAAGGCGGAAGCTCCTCGATTTCTGCGCCACCTTTTTCGCCACGTACTGCGCACGCGTCTGCTGCGGGATTTGACGAGATAGCCTGGGCCTACCAGTCAGCCACTCGGAAGCGGCCCCTTATAAGACGCAGGCTCGGGGCTCCCAAACTGTGCGCTCTCTCTTTTCCTTCTCCCGGCACAAGGTCTTCCGCCCCCTCCACCCTCACCCTAGCGCCGTAGGTCCGTTCGAGCTCCGCCGGCGACGATGGTGAAGGACAAGACGTCCGCTCTGGAGCGCGCGAAGAAGGCGGCGGTGCAGGGGAAAGGGAAGAAGTCCGCTCGGGGCGGATCTTCCTCAAGGACTGCTCTGCCCAAGGGCTGGATCCAGGACGACTGGATGCCGTCGGTGATTTGGCAGGAAGATCTTGACGACATGGTCGAGGGAGGAGTCATTCTTCACGAAGCTGCGCGTCTCCCAGGGGGAGAAGTCGAACCTCAACCTCTTGATGGTGAGTGCGTCCTCCTCGCCACCCATATCGATCGCGGGTTTTCTCTGCCTCCTCAGCCGTTTTTCCGGAGCTTTCTGAATTTCTTCGGAGCGCAGCTCCATCACTTCACTCCCAATTCCATCGTGTACCTTGCTGCTTTCGTTTCCTTTTGTGAGGGTTTCCTGGGTTGTCGCCCCCATTGGGGGCTCTTTAAGCACATCTTCACTTGCCGCTCCCAATCGGTCAAGAGGGCCAAGTCGAGTGATGAAAGGACGCAGGTGATCCAGCTGTGCGGGGGTCTGGTGATCCAAACGAGGGGAAAGAGTTCTTTTCCATCTATCAGTCTCCCTGAGTCGGTCCGTGGTTGGCAGTCGACCTGGTTTTACTGTAAAGACCAGGCGACCCTAGGACAGTCGACTGGGCTTCCCCCTTTCTCTCTGGACCGAGCTCAAAAACCTGCTTCTCTGAAAGTGGCGCCGGAAGAAAAGGCGCATGTCAAAGTGCTGGTGAGTCGAGTGGTTCAGCTTGTCCACGAGGGAGTGACCGGCATGGACTTGCTGGAGATCTTCCTTTGGAGGCGCGTCCAACCGCTTCAGGCTCGTGACCACCCGATGTGGCTGTACTCAGGCCTTGAGGACACCACTCGGATTCACCCAGAGGAGGTCATAGATGAGATGCTGGAAGGGTGGTTGTCCAGCATCACAGGGAACAAAGACAACCCCCGAGGAGCCAGGAGGGTTCCTCCACTCGACAACACATACGAAGTGGATCAGGTCTGACCTTATGTTCCTGACTGAGATCTTGTTTTCTTTATTGATCTTCTTTGAATCGGTCGATTGACTTTTGTCTTGTCTGTTGTTCTCCAGGCAACTACTGAGATGTATTAGACACCCAACGGAGCACAGGAGCAGGTTGAGGAAGGGGAGGCGAGCGGAGGCGAAAGTCGAGACGAACACGGCGAGTGGGAATCTGACAGTAAAGGAGAGGGAGACGACGATGTCGATTCCAGTGAAGAGGAGGAGGAGGAAGTTGAACCCCCCCCCGCTCGGAGAGGCGATCCAAGCTTACACACGATCCTGCGCGGGAACGTGGTAAGGCGACTGCTCCTGTTGGGCAGTCGTCGAAATGCCCTCGGACCTCTTCTCCTACGCCGACTGAAAAGGCTCCCAAGCACCCACGCGCGACGCCGTCCAAGCCGCCCAAGGCCCTACCCAGGATGAAGATGACTGTCCCCACCATTTCCGGGTAATAATAAGACTTGTTTTCCTTTGTCGACCGTGAACAGATCTTTGGTCGATTCATTGAGCCAACTGCCTGTCTTTCGAAATTCGCAGTGCTGCTACTTCTGAGATCTCCGCCAAGGATGATGATCAAGAGATGGAGGATGCTGTTACTTCCAACCCTGGTACGATTACTGATGTTCTGCCTTGAGCCGACTGTATATTTCTTGTAACTCTGGTCGATTGACTTTTCCTTGTAGCTCCTACTCATGTTATCAACCTACCGGATGACGAAGACGACGTGCCGCTGAGAGTGAGAAGGAACAGGAGGGCATCGACTGGCAAGACCTCCAAATCTGCTCCGACGTCTAAGGTTGTGGCTCGGGACGGTGGTGATACCACTCGGACTTCCATGACTTTCGCTGATCCTCTGACGAGCGTGCGGCCTTCGACATCGACTGCAAATCCGCCTTCGCTTTTTGCCACATACCCTGTCCCTGAGGACCAAGTGGGTGGCGCAAAAGAGGCTATACGCCAGGCGGGCATCATGATGGAGCAAGTGAAAGTGGTTCGGGACGCCAGCCAAGCGGCATATGACGCGAGTTCAGCTCTTCATAGCAACGTCCAGGTCAGTCGACTCGACACTTGGTCTGTTACGATATGTTGTTTGAAGAATCTCTTTTCCGAAGATCTTTATATCTGTACACCCGCTGGGTGTGTCTGCCAACTTTTGGACGAGTGGGGGCACGCTAAGTGCACCCACTGGGTGTAGTCCCCGAGACTACGGTGGGCTGCTGGCAGTCGACTGTAGTCTTTATATTGTGTTGTTGTAGTTGTACATCTTCACTCTGTCTGCTCAGGCCATGTCGAATGGAACTGTATCCGGTCGACTGCGAGCAGTCGACTTTTTTTTTGGTCGAACCAATGGGGACACGCTGAGTGCACCCACTGGGTGTAGTCCCTGAGACTGCTGTCGAATGTTTTTGATTCGGCTGTAGTCTTAGAAACGCCATCATTGTCTCTTGGTTACTCGGAAGCAACCTATCTTTGACTTCTGTCGACTGGTTTTTCGCAGAAATCCTGTGAACTTGCGGCTCGCTTCACCGAGTTGAAGGACCAACAGATCCAGCTCAACCTTGACTTAAAAATTGCTCAAGAGAACTTGCAGAAGGCTCGAGAAGAAGCAAAAGGTATGGATGGTGAGGTCCTCCATTCTTGACGAATGACTTTTTCTTTTTTGTCCATTCTGGATGTTGATCTCACTCGACATGCCGCAGATAAACTGGAGGAAGCTCTGAAGAAGAAGGATCAAGATCTTGCCGAAGCGCAGAAGGAGGCTTTGAACAAAACAAAGCTTGCTGAAGAAAAGCTGGCTTCAGTCTATACTCTTGAACAGGAGAACTCCAGACTGAAAGCTGCTCTCGACACAGCTAATAAGGAGGTCAGCCGACTGAAGAACGACAAGATTGCTCTGAATGACAAGGCAGGCGAACTGGCGGGGAAGAAGAACGATCTTGAGGTTTATCTCGGGGGACTCGCCAAGAAGTTGTTCATCATGCTTGAGGGTAACAATCTTCACCCGATTGGCTTGCAGTAACCAAACTCGTGTAGAGCCGCTGCCTTATTCTTGAATTGTTATTTGTAGAATTCTGCCAGAACTTTGAAGAGGAGACCAGTCGAGTGGAGCCAAGCTTGGACCCCGCCAATTCACTCGTGAAGGACGAGGCTGCTATGAATGTGCTCCGCCTGGAGTCTCGTATTGCCAGCGTGGTTAATTATCTGGCCCGACTGAAGGTTGCAGTGTCGCGGATCGACACGTCTCTCTGGCCCAGGGAGACGCTTTCGAATGATCTCGAGTCCTTGATGACTCGACTGAATGACGTCCCTGGTCGAGTGACGGAATGGAAGAAATCCTCTGCAAGGTGTGGTGCTGATGTCGCTCTGTCCCTGGTTCGCGTCCATCGCAAAGAGGTGCGAGAGGGCAAGTTGGCTGCCATTCAGGTTGCCAATACTAGGAAGCTCAGCTTTCAAGACTTCATGGAGACTTTCATTGCTGCTGCCACCCGTATTGCAGACAGGATCGATTTGGACGAGTTCGTCGCCCCTTCCATTCCTCTGCCTGAGGAATGAAAAACTTTAATGCTTCACATTGAATTTGCCTCGGAATGCTGAGTGGATTTTGTAACCGTTAAACTCTATCGAGCCGAGGGCTCGAGTACTTTGATCTGAGGTCTGGGACCTTTGGATCTTATCTGAACTTGATTTATCGTCGAATATCTTCATGAATTATTTGTCGAGTGGAACTTGACCTTCACTCGAAATAACCTCGTATTTGTAGTGCAGCTCCGAAGGAGAAGGTAACAGTCGATTCGCTCTTGCCGTCCTTGCGGATCGGGATGTGCTCCGTACTTAGGCGAGCTCTGGGCTGCAGCTAAGCCCCCGAGTGGGAGGTTTGCTCTCCACTCGGTAGGATTTTAAACACTTAGGCGAGCACTGGGCTGCAGCTAAGCCCCCGAGTGGGAGGTTTGCTCTCCACTCGGTAGGATTTTTAAACACTTAGGCGAGCACTGGGCTGCAGCTAAGCCCCCGAGTGGGAGGTTTGCTCTCCACTCGGTAGGATTTTTTAAACACTTAGGCGAGCACTGGGCTGCAGCTAAGCCCCCGAGTGGGAGGTTTGTTCTCCACTCGGTAGGATTTTTGAACACTTAGGCGAGCACTGGGCTGCAGCTAAGCCCCCGAGTGGGAGGTTTGCTCTCCACTTGGTAGGATTTTTTAAACACTTAGGCGAGAACTGGGTTGCAGCTAAGCCCCCGAGTGGGAGGTTTGCTCTCCACTCGGTAGGATTTTTAAACACTTAGGCGAGCACTGGGCTGCAGCTAAGCCCCCAAGTGGGAGGTTTGCTCTCCACTCGGTAGGATTTTTGAACACTTAGGCGAGCACTGGGCTGCAGCTAAGCCCCCGAGTGGGAGGTTTGCTCTCCACTCGGTAGGATTTTTTAAACACTTAGGCGAGCACTTGGCTGCAGCTAAGCCCCTGAGTGGGAGGTTTGCTCTCCACTCGTTAGGATTTTTAAACACTTAGGCGAGTACTTGGACTGCTCTCCACTGGGGGATTTCATACGCAAACAAAAGTGACAGCAATTACAGGAGAAATTGGAACACTCTTGTCTTTGATAAAAATAAACTACAGAAGTTTTTCTTATTACATCTCATCCGAGTGAGAATTCAAGTGTAAAATGGGCGGAGTAGTTACGCATTCCAAGCTCGTGGCTCATCGATCTGGCGATCAACATTGTAGAGGTGATATGCTCCATTGTGGAGGACTCTGGTGACGATGAAAGGACCTTCCCAAGTAGGAGCAAGTTTGTGTGGTTTCTGTTGGTCCACTCGGAGGACCAAATCTCCTTCTTGGAAGGCTCGACTCTTCACATTTCTGGCATGGAATCGACGCAAGTCTTGCTGATAAATGGTCGATCTAATCATAGCCATTTCTCTCTCCTCCTCTAGGAGGTCGACTGCGTCTTGCCGGGCTTGCTCTGCTTCATCTTCGGTATAAAGCTCGACTTGGGGCGCGTTGTGAAGTAGATCACTCGGCAGAACTGCTTCGGCTCCGTAAACCAGAAAGAACGGAGTTCTTCCAGTCGACCGGTTCGGGGTGGTACTCAATCCCCACAGAACTGACGGAAGCTCGTCGACCCAAGCGCCTGCTGCGTGCTTGAGATCGCGCATCAGTCGAGGCTTTAGTCCTTTGAGAATCAGACCATTTGCCCTTTCAGCTTGTCCATTCGACTGGGGATGTGCGACCGACGCGTAGTCGACTCGTGTGCCCTGAGAGGCGCAAAAAGCTCTGAACCTGTCTGAATCGAAGTTTGACCCGTTGTCAGTGATGATGCTATGCGGGACTCCATATCTGAATGTTAACTCCCTCATGAAACTGATAGCAGTGCTAGTATCCAGATTCTTGATAGGCTTAGCTTCAATCCATTTGGTAAACTTGTCGACTGCCACGAGCACGTGTGTGAAACCGCTCCTGCCCGTTCTCAGTGGACCAACCATATCCATGCCCCATACAGCGAAGGGCTAGACGAGTGGAATGGTCTTCAAGGCTGATGCTGGCTTGTGCGACATGTTGGAGTAGAACTGGCAGCCTGCACACTTGTCGACTATCTCTTTCGCCATTTCATTTGCTCTGGGCCAGTAAAAACCCGCTTGGTATGCTTTAGACACAATGGTCCGAGAGGACGCATGGTGACCACAGGTCCCCGAGTGGATATCATCAAGGATTATCTGACCCTCTTCTGGCGTTATACACTTCTGACCGATTCCAGTCGCGCTTTCTCTATACAATTGTCCCTTTATGACTGTGAAGGCTTTGGATCAACGGACGATCTGTCGAGCCTCTTCTTCGTCCTCTGGGATTTCTTTCCTCAAGATGTATGCGATGTACGGTATCGTCCAGTCGGGAGTGATTGCCAAGACTTCCATGATTAGGTCGACCACAGCAGGAACTTCGACTTCAGTCGGATCCGTGGCGCTTTTCGGCTGCGCGGCTTCTTCTGTAAAAGGATCCTCCTACACTGACGGCGAGTGAATGTGCTCCAAAAACCACATTGCTGGGAATGGCTTCCCTCTTGGAGCCTATCTTTGCCAGATCATCAGCTGCTTGATTTTTCAGTCGGGGGATGTGATGAAGCTCTAACCCCTCAAATTTCTTTTCCAACTTTCTCACTGCGTTGCAGTAACCAGTCATAGCTGGACTTCTGATGTCCCACTCCTTCATCACCTGATTAACCACCAAACCTGAGTCGCCATAGACCATGAGGCGACGGACGCCGAGTGAAATGGCCATGCGCAACCCATACAAAAGTGCTTCATATTTTGCTCCATTGTTGGAGGAATCGAAGTGAATCTGGAGAACGTATCTGAGCTTATCTCCTCGGGGGGAGACCAGTACTACCCCAACACCGGAACCGTTCAGCATCTTAGATCCATCGAAGAACATGGTCTAGTGCTCCGAGTGAACTTGAGTCGGAAGCTGCTGTTCAATCCACTCGGCGACGAAATCTGCAATTGCTTGGGACTTGATAGCCTTCTTTGCTTCAAATTTGATATCTAAGGGAAGGAGTTCAATCGCCCACTTTGCCGCTCGACCAGTTGCATCTCTTTTGTGCAGAATCTCTGACAGTGGGGCGTCGCTGACGACTGTAATGGAGTGGTCAGAGAAGTAATGCACAACCTTCTTCGTGGTCATATAAATCCCATATACAAGTTTCTGGTAATGAGGATAAAAACTTTGCTTTGAAGGAGTCAAAACTTCAGACACATAATATACTGGGCGCTGAACTCTGAAGGCCTTTCCTTCTTCTTCCCGCTCGACCGTGAGTACTGTACTGACAACTTGTCCCGTGGCTACAATGTAAAGCAGCAGAGGCTCTTTACTGATTGGAGCAGCAAGCACCGGCTGGGTGGAAAGCAGAGCTTTGAGGTCTGCAAACGCTGCATCAGCTTCTGGAGTCCACTCGAACTTGTCAGACTTCTTCATCAGTCGGTAAAGAGGCAACGCCTTTTCACCGAGACGAGAAATAAATCGACTTAGAGCGGCCAAGCAACCTGTAAGCTTCTGGACATCGTGCACACGTACAGGATGCTTCATCCGGAGTATGGTGCCAACTTTTTCGGGATTGGCATCGATTCCTCGTTCGGAAACGAGAAAACCGAGTAACTTTCCACCTGGAACTCCGAATATGCATTTTGATGGATTGAGCTTGATATCATACCTCCTGAGATTGGCAAAGGTTTCAGCAAGGTCAGTCAGTAGGTCGGAACCTTTCCGTGACTTGACCACAATATCATCCATGTACGCTTCCACGTTTCGACTGATCTGAGTGAGTAGACACTTTTGAATCATCCTCATGAACGTGGCTCCAGCATTCTTGAGGCCGAAGGGCATGGTGACATAACAGAAGCACCCGAACGGAGTGATGAAAGCCGTTTTGACCTCGTCGGGTCCATACAAACGGATCTGATGGTACCCTAAATAGGCATCCAGAAAATACAAACGCTCACACCCCGCGGTCGAGTCGACTATTTGGTCGATGCGGGGAAGAGGGAAATGATCTTTCGGGCAGGCCCGATTGATATGTTTAAAGTCAATGCACATGCGAAGTGACTTGTCCTTCTTGGGGACCATGACAACATTGGCGAGCCACTCGGAGTGGTAAATCTCTCTGATGAATTCTGCTGCTAAGAGTCGAGCTACCTCTTCGCCGATGGCTTTCCTCTTCTGGACGGTGGACCTTCGAAGATGTTCCTTCACCGGCTTAACTTTAGGGTCGACTCGTAGACGATGCTCAGCCAGTCCCCTGGGAACTCTAGGCATGTCAGAAGGCTTCCATGCGAAGATGTCCCAGTTCTCACAGAGGAACTGGATGAGCGCTTCTTCCTATTTGGAATCGAGCGTCGTTGAGATGTGAGTCGGAGCTGCATTGGGATCGGTCGGGTGAATGTGGACTGGCTTCGTTTCACCGGACGACTGAAATGTTGACTCTGAAGCAGGCTTCTTGGCTCGTAGCAACTCACTCAGATCTGCAGTCTTTTGGTACTCTTGCAACTCGACCACTGCCATCTGGGCGTTGGCAATTTTTGAGCCCTTCTGAAAACACTCTTCTGCTTTCTTCCGATTGCCCGTAAGAGTGATCACACCTCTGGGGCCAAGCATCTTCAATTTGAGATACACATAACATGGTCGAGCCATGAAGCGTGCATAAGCTGGCCTGCCCGAAATAGCATGCTAAGCACTTTGGAAGTCCACAACCTCGAATGTCAACTTTTCCTTGCGGTAATTCTTCGAATCACTGAAAACCACGTAAAGAGCGATCTGGCCGAGTGACTCGGCTTTCTTTCCGGGAATGACTCTATGGAAGCTCATGTTAATGGTACTGAGCCTGGACATCGGAATGCCCATCCCTTTCAACGTTTCTGCATACAGAATGTTCAGGCCGCTGCCACCATCCATCAGGACTTTGGTTAGTCGAGTGCCTTCGACAACTGGGTCGACCACCAAAGCTTGCCTCCCAGGGGTGGCAATGTGCGTGGGGTGGTCGGACTGGTCGAATGTGATGGCAGTCTGAGACCACTTCAGGTAACTGGGTGTTGCCGGGGCAACCATATTCACCTCACGGTTAATGACTTTCAGTCGACTTTTGCTTTCAACATCAGCAAAAATCATCAAGGTGGAATTGACTTGAGGGTATCCGTCGTCACTATCTTCCTTGTCCTCAACTTTATCCGACTCTTTTTCCTTGTCTTTGGACTGCTTGCCCTGAAACTGCTGGATCAGGAGCCGACACTGTCGAGTGGTATGCTTCGGGTAAATGAGTTTACCCTCCTCATCTTTCTTGGTGTGAATGTGTCAAGGCAGATCCAAAACATCATTTCCATCTTGATCCTTGACTTTCTTGGGGTTCCAGGGCCCCTTGGGTTTTCCCTTGAATTTTCCCTGAGTTACGGCCAGGGCCTCTCCAGGGGCGGCCGGCTCGGCCTTCCGCTTCTGTTTCCGACTGGAATTGCCTCCTGTTTCCTGGGTGACTGCCTTCTGCTTGCCACTCCGGAGTCGATCCTCATCTTCTCCGTTAGCGTATTTGGTGGCAATCTCCATCATCCGATTTAGAGACATTTCTCCGGTCCGACCGAACTTCAGATTCAATTCTCTGTTCTTAACACCTTCTTTAAAGGCACAAACTGCTTGATGATCTGGTACATTCTCAACTGTATGATGCAAAGTGATCCACCTCTGGATGTAATCCCTCACAGTTTCATTCGGTTTTTGCACGCAAGACCGCAACTCTGTGAGGCCGACCGGTCGTTTGCATGTTCCTTCAAAGGTTGTGACAAACACTCGGGAGAGGTCCTCCCAAGTGTAGATGCTGCTGGGCTCTAGCTGATTCAGCCACGCTCTGGCTGAGCCCTCTAACAGGAGAGGCAAATGTTTCATAGCCACCTCATCGTTGCCACCGCCAATCTGGACAGCCACGCGGTAATCTTCGAGCCAGGTGTCAGGCTTAGACTCACCAGTGAATTTGCTGACTCCAGTCGCCAACCTGAAATTGGGAGGAATCACTGCGGCCCTGATGGCTCGACTGAAACACTCTGGCCCTGAAACATGCACCCTGCTGTTGGTAGGCGCATCTCTGTCGTGGCCTTCTCGGTGGGCTCTGTTCATGTTGACCAAACTTTGAACAAGGATAGATCTCGCATCAAGGCCTGGTTCCCTGTGGTCGGCTGGAATCCTCCGCCCACCACTATGAGGGCGTCTGTCATCTTGTTGTCGAGGCGCATAAGACCCACTCCTCGGGGGAGGGGTTGGCACTCGACGTCGATCATCGCGATCGAATCGGTGATCATACTGCTCATTTCTTTTGTACTAATCGTGTCGGTCTCCACGTCCTTCACGCCGCGGGGCCGATCTCGGGCTGTGAGCCGATTGCACTGTATCCGCTGCAACGGACCGACTGTGGATCCTATTCTGCGACTGAGAAACAGCGGAATTCTGGTTTCCCGCTTCCCGGAGCAACGCCCTGATTTGCAACAAGCCCCGGCCAGCCTCTGACTGGGAGGGCTGAATTGATTCCGCTATTCGGGCCGCGGCTGCCAAATTCTGAACTGGAGTTTGATATACCTGCGTAGGCGGGAAGAGCTGACGTCGACTGGACTCGGGAGACCACTGACGCGCTCTCTCGTCGAGTGCTCGCTGGAGATTCTCCAGTCGAGTGCGCTCGGCCAAGTTAGCCAAGCGCGTGTCCTCCAAGGCTCGGGCCTCGGGGGTTTCTCCAACGCTAGGAGTGTGGAGTGCATCCATGTTCCGGCGGCGAAGTTCCTCTCGCTGCAACGACGTGAGAGGCTCGGGGAGATACTCTTTGTGGGGATGCGCCGGGTCGCCCCCACCCGCGCCTCGGTCGGTACGGGGAAAACCGGGAGGGCTGCGTGTCCCATCAATCGCCAGAACCTCCGCCGCAGGGTCACTGCTGTCGCATTCGGATGCGGTCTCTGCGGAGCCAGTCGACAGATCGAACATGCCGTAGAGAGATTCGTCGGGCTCGATTGCCGCGACTTGTGGGGTGGCCGACTGGTGAGCCACCGCATGCCTCACCCACCTCTGAAGTCTCGATCGACCAGAGCGCTTGCGCCGGCGAGAGACAAGGTGGGGAGACGACACGTGAGCCGTCCGATACTGAGTCGACGGCTGCCGCAGGAGGACGCCACGAACACATGCGCGGAAGTGCATCGCTTCGTGAACGGGGAGCGCGTCAATGTCGAGTGGCGCCTCCTGAAGCCAAGCGGAGTCGTCGGCAATGAACGTGAGTGCGTCGAGACGGATCTCGCGGCCCTCCACCAAAGCTCCGCCTGAAACCATGATCAAGGAGATCGGAAAAATCGCAACTCCTACAATCAAGCGCTAAGATACCAGCCCCAAGGTGGGCGCCAACTGTCGTGGTTCCAAGTCTGACAGTGATGTAGGGGGGTAAGTATGGAAGGCTAGATCTTAGCTATGTAGGAATTGTAAGAACACAGGGTTTACGAGTTCAGGCCCTTCTCGGAGGAAGTAATAGCCCTACGTCTCGGTGCCCGGAGGCAGTCGATTGGATTATGCGTGTGAGGATAACAGGGATGCGAACCCTTGATACTGAGGAGGGGTGGCTTATATAGAGTTCGACAGGCCCCTCCAGCCCTCAGTAATGCTGGGTTTAAAGTACATTAAGGTTAGGCGTTACTGGTAACGCCCCTAATAAAGTGCTATAATGACCATAAGAGCTATTTAATGACTGACCGTTTGCGTGCGGAGTGACTGTAGAACTCCTTGCTGTCGAGTGCTTTGCTTGGTGGTCGAGTGATAGCGTCATGGTCGAGTGTCTTGAATCCGTCGAGTGGGATACCTCCAAGTCAATTGAAAGGCGACTTCTTCTAGGGATGTCCTTGGGTAGGGCACTTAGGACAGGTCCATGCCCCTACCCTAGGTACATAGCTTCATCAGCTGGTTCTCTGTCCAACTGGGTAGGGGTACAATCTGCGAGAGTCTGGGTTATGTGTGGTGGATCTGGTCCTTGGGCAAGTACAACCGTGGTTCTATCTGCATCAACTGGTAGCACTATCTTTTCTGAAGACCGTGTTGTTACTCCTTTAGATACTGCCATCATGCTCTCCAATTCAAATGGCTGATAAACAAGAAAAGTAATAGAAAGTATAGACATTGTATGATAGAAAGGTGCAATGGATAGTTGGGAATAAAAGAGGGCATGAAATAATTCATATTTATGTTGTCTAACCAAACAGGATAGCATGACACAATTTCACATATATGATGGCTAACTAAACAGGATAGCATGACACAATTTCACATTATGATGGCTAACTAAAAAAGATGGAAAGACATAGTTCAAAATATGAGACTATGTAAACAGGATGACATGACATAACTATATAATGTGTTTATTAAATAGGTTGGCATGCCATAATTCACAAACATTCACGGATAGAATGCCATAATTCAAAATATGATGACTGTAAACACTAAACAGGATGAGATGATATAACTATATGATGTCTTTATTAAATGGGTTGCCATGCCATAATTCAGATAGATGATGTGTATGTACTATGTAAACATGATGGCATGATATAATTCAAATATATGATTTATATAGTAAGCAAGTAAGTAGATGGCAATCCATATATGATGTAAAAACTAAGCAATGCAAGACAACATGCATGACATGGGTAATATAACCCTGCCAAGTTTGAGCATAGACCTCAGGGCGAAAATAGGACTGGTCAGCGGTCTCTGAATCCTCCTCTAAGGAGCTCTTTGTAACCAGCAAGATGTCTGTTTCAGCAGGTAGCATTGTCTACTCTGAATACCTTGTTTTCACTCCAGATACTTCCATCACCGCTTCAAATGGCTGATGCATAGGAAGAGTAGTTGAATATACAAACGTTGTCGACAAATGGAACACGTAATACAAAAAAATGATTGCATGATATAATTCACATACATGATGATTGGCTAAATAGCATGGCATTGCATAATTCACATATATAATGCCTTTGCAACAAGATAGCATTGTATAATTCACATATATAATGTCTTGCAACAAGATGGCAATGCATAATTCACATATATGGTAATTAGACACTGAACAGGTGGCATTCACACAAAGCATGTCTAAACTAATCAAATGACATAGCAATGCGAGACACCATACACACGATATGAGCAACATAACCCTGCCAAGTTAGAGCATACACCTCGGGGGGAATAGGACTGGTCATCTGTCTCTGAATCCTCCTCTGAGGAGCTATCCATAACCAGCGAGATATGCGCTTCGTCAGATAGCATAGCCTGCTCTGAAGACCTTGTTTTCACTCCAGAATTTGCCATCACCGTGTCAAATGGCTGATGCACACGACGAGCAGTTGAATGTAATAACATTCTTGACAAATGTAATATGTAACGAAAAAAAGGATGGCCTGATATAATTTACATATAAGATGACTGGCTAAGCAGGATGGCATTGCAAAATTCACATATATATCATGCCTGGCTAAACAAGATGGCGTTGCATAATTCACATAAACGATGAATAAACTAAACAGATGGCATTCGCACAAAGGATGTCTAAACTAAGTAGATGACATATTTGATGTATAAAGTAAGCAATGCAAGACACCATATGCATGATATAACCAACATCAGCATGCCAAGTTAGAACGAAGACCTCAGGGGGTAAATAGGAGTTGTCTTCTCCTTCTGAATCCCCCTCAGAACAGATATCTTCCTCTCGATTACAATCCGAAATGCGTGGAGGGGAGGTTGCCTTTGCGTCTACCATGGAGCGACGTCTGCATGAAATTTTATTGCCACGCAAGGCTCGTCTCTTTTGCTCTACATGTTCGGTTCCATTGTTTACAATAACTGTCATGCATAGGAATAAAACATAGTGAATTTATGTAAGGAGTGCATGCAGAAATCTAGAGTGATGGTAGCAACCTGTGGATAGACCCAAAACCAATAATAGCAGGCAGATAATGGCTTCAGTGAAAAAATACAGATAATGGCTTCTTTACTGTTTGTTTCCCACCCAACATGAAACTCATAGTAGACACCGGAGATTAACCAGATAGTAGATAGATAATATAGATAGTGGCCCCGATATGTACCCCACAACCATTTAAAAACTCAAGTCTGACCATTAGTTTGGAGCTGACTCAGAGTCTAATCGGTGAACAAGACGATAAAAGTAGCATGTAATATTAAGCGATGCATAACGTAAGCAGACACGAAAGAGTGTGACCTCCCTTGCGGACCCGTGTAGTCCTCGAGGTCATCTGCTCGGTTGATGATGGTAGTGCAGTTTTCATGGCTGCCAGCGGCGGGGAAGAAGATCTGAGGCGGCGAAAGACAGTTTGGAGGCCGGATCCCTGCTGTGCTGGACCCTTCTGTCATTGGAGCTGCTGAGCTGGGGTGGACGACAGCGCAGCAGGAGCGGGACAAGCCACGCAAGGTTTTCTTTGACATCTATCTGTAATAGAAGTAATTCTGTAAGGGCTCGTTTGAATTGGAGGATTCCAAGAATGCAGGGATAGGAAATAGACAGGAATATGATAGGAATGCACGTGCAAAACAAAGAATTTAAAAACACAGGATTTCTGCCAATCTGGGTGTTTGTTTCACAACAATTGGAAGATCACAGGATGCAAAGAAGCATGGTGAGATTAAGTCGAACCACAAGAAAATGTACGGTTATAATGCTATTATGCTACTATCTCTTAATCTTGTGCTTCATGAATAGGAATTTGAAAAGGAGGGCAAGTGAAAATTAAAATTCCTACGTTTTTTCTTTCAAGGAGACACTAAAGGAACAAATCTATGTGCTCAGTGGACAATATATATAACCTGTAGAGTAAAAAAGAGATGCAACAAGTGTACAACCTCTTTGGCGAAGCCATGTCGATCTCGGCGTGATTGGGTTGGCCGGTGAGGATGCTCCGGCTGACTTGGCTGTCGGAGGAGGGGAAGAAGATCTTAGGCGTCTGGAGATGGAGCCTGAGGTACTGCTCTACTGTGATGGAGGATTTCGTCGTTGGAGCAACTCCGGTGAGTTGTACGACGCCGAGGCTGAAGCAGGACAAGAGAGACAACGAACAACGTTAACCTGAGTGGAATTCTAATAGCATCTCCAATACATGACGTAAAATACATAACCACAAAGTGCTAGATGTAAAATACATTAGCCGCTCATCTCTGAACTTAACTGTCGAAACTGAACTTAACTGTCGAAACTAAACTTAACTGTCGAAACTGAATTTTGCGGTCGAAACTGAATTTTGCTGTCGAAACTGAACGCACTAGCAAGGTCAGGCTACACGTCGGTCGACTGACTTTTTCACCTCTGTTCAGTCGATTTTGCAGCCGTTGGATACGAAATCATGGGCCTGCGGTTCATCTTCAACCTCCACCCCCCTTAGCCGGCCAAACAGCAGCCCCCCGCCTCCCGCGGTCGGCCGTGCGCCGCCCCGCCCGCCCCGAAAACACTCCCCACCGCTGGTCCGCCACCGCCCCGGCTATCCCTCTAGCCCCCCCCCCCCCCGTGCCGAGCTTTTTCTCCGGCGATCCCCACGCCACCGCCGGCGACCACCGCCCCCATCCTGAACCCTAAGATAGATAGTGGGGTACCTCTCCGGCGAGCTCCCCTTCCCGCTGCGGCTGGTTCTTCCTTCACCCCAGCGGCATCAGAGTGAAGTGTAGCTAAATCGGAGCAGCATCGCAAGCAAGAGCAAGAGCGAGAGCAACAGCGCGAGCAAGAGCAATAGCAAGAGCAGACCAGGCAGGGGACCGAGAGCAAGAGCAGAGCAGCAGCGCGAGCGAGAGCTAAAGCAGCAGCAGGTCCTAGTGATGTGGACGTCGCCGCCGAGGGAGCGACGTCGTGGAGGAAGTGGCCGGCGACGCCGCCGTGGATGGAGCCGCGCCGTGTCAGCTCGGGACCGAGCGCCGGCAGCACCGTGAGATCGAATCAAGAAGAAAATGCGGCGATTAGTGTACAACCTCTTTGGTGGCGCCGATTAGGCCGCAGCTTCATCCGAGGAAACGGTGATGATGATGCTCTTCCGGTGGTGCAGGTGAAGACGGCGGTGTGGGAATGGAGGTGGCGCGAAAGACGAGGGGAATGTCGAGGCAGCTCCTTGGAGGTGGAGTACGGGGTGGCTGAACCGGCGGGACGATGAGATCAACGACGGATCCTCATCCGGTACGGTGGATGAGGGACGTTGAGGTGTTGCTGTGGACGACGTCGTCGGGGAAGAGGCTCCGGCTGGGTGGCGGACGGAGCAGGGTGTGGGGTTTCGTCGCGGGTTTTCGCGGCCTCGGTGTACGAATGGGTGGGCGAATGGGATGGCAGTGGGGAACCATGGCTTAGAGACGCGCTTGTCCGAAATGTGGGAAGTTATGAAAGTACCCCGACCGATATGAGGCGGTTCTTTTGGTTCAGGGGTACCACGGGCATTTTGCGTGTCGGGATTTCACAGGAGGTGGGAGTTTTCGCGCGCGTTGTAATTTCGGAATAGCAAGGCGCGGGTTGAGATGGAGGGAGTTGTCGGAGCACAACGAGACAAAGATATGTCTTAAATATTTCGGGCTAACAAGGCGCGGGTTGAAATTTCCGGACAAGCCTAACGTGTACTGTCCCAAATCAATGCACCCTACAAATGTCATTCAAAACTTTGAATTCATGTTATGTTTAATTAAAATATTTCGCTACGTGTATAATGCATGCAACCTACTACTCAAATGAACGTTTTAGTGCATTCCAAACGTATATACTACCGCTTCAATATGAACTAAATTTGAATTTGTTTCTCTATTTGAATAAGATCTACAGTAATGATTGTTGTGAAGTCAAAGCATTTGAATTGGTTTCTCTATTTTTAATAAGATCTACAATCATCATTATTGTCAAGTTAAACAGTCGTTTGCGTATTATCTTCACAGCACACCACATGATTAGTCTCGAGTTACATATGAACTATGTGTACTATATGAACTCGAACTAGATTTTTTGAAATCACTTTATTTTGATTTCAAATCACATTACATTTCTAGCTCTAGCTAGATCTTCATAATCTAAACCATGTCTGATATGTATAATGTGTTTATCACATTATGTATGGTGCCCCGCCCCCTATGCCTACAAGTATTTAGATGTGAGTTGCAAACACCACACACATTACCACAAATTCAAATAAAATGTGAGAATGTTCAATATATAGTATAGTTTAGATTGTTCGGTATTTAGTTGTAAGCTGCAAACGCCACACATTATCACAAATTCACATAAAATGTGAGATCGTTTGATGTATAGTATGGTTTAGATTGTTCGGCATTTAGCTGTGAGTTGCAAACGCCATGCATTATCACATTATGGTATAACATGTGCACAGCACGTGTATCACCGCTATATTCATGCATGCAATATTTAAAACACTATGATCTCCTATTCAAATATATGAATCCGCTTTCATATCAAATTATGATCTTTGTTAGTCTCTTACACCCACACAATCCTCTAACCTTTGTAGCTACCACTAACTTTCTCTCGTGCATGCACACGCCCTCCTGGCCCTCCCCCTCCGTCGGCATTCCATCCACCGGGCATTTTCATTTTTTTTCTTTAGGTCGTTCTCCCAGACTCTCCACAACTCCTTTCCGACACACACCGACCGATAAACCTCTCCAGCGATGCCTGCCTACAACATACAAACACACCTTCAATCTCTTCCTTTATGTGTCCTTGCCTCGTGTCTCTCATACGGTCAGACACACGTGTAAACTCTCGCCCCTCTTTTCATCGCTCTCACAACCGCACACTCCTCCGCCTATCTAGCTAGTAGTTGGGCCTCTCGCACCACCTCCTAGCTCCATTCTCTCTGTCTATCCGTCTCGCTGGGCCTTATTTGCCTCTAACAAATGGACGTACACCGACCAATCTCTCGCTATACATATAGCTAGCTAGGTCCTTATAACTCGTTTTTACCCACACGTCAATCGATCTACCTCATTAGTTGTGTCTCTCCCTTCCTCCCACAAACAACAATTGATCTACCGATCTAGTTAGGTTTGCTTGCCAAACACATGGTTCCCCTTCATCATCCATGGATGCGTCCCGACAGATCTATCACGCACAGGCACACACAGAAACACATCCCCACTCTTATTGATAACATTGCAGTTCCACCCTCAGTTTGTCTAGTAGGCCTCTCCCATCATCTTCGAGAAGCAACTCCATCACCCATCCAGCACTCTACCCCTCTCCCTCCCTCTCCCTCCCTCTATCTCTCCTCTCTCTCTCCCATCATATTTCCCATCCTTCAGTTATGTATGGATGTCGACCAATCTCCCTCAAGACATAGTTGGGTCTCTCCTTCTCAACACATATACGAGTCGTTCTACCTCTATAGTTAGGCCTCTGCCTACCCCTCCCACCACCCCCCCTCTCCCCCACACACACCGATACATCGAGCGCTCTAGTCATGTCTCCCTACCACACACAAACTTGACGTGTGCCCTCTAACGTTCCGGTAGGCCAGTCGCCCTATATCTTTGACTTGTACACACACCCAATTTCGATGACTCTCTTCATCGATCTCGCACCCACCCACTTGATCCTTTCTTCGACTCTATCGAGAGCTATGACCCCCTCCCTCTCTTCTTGTGGATTGTCCGACCCTCTATGTATGATATGGATAGGCCTCCATTTCACACACATTGCATGCAACAATTTGTTTGAGATGTCATTGACACATATTCCCACAAATAACTCACGAAATCAACCCCCACCCCACCCCCACCTCAAAACAAAAAACACTCACGAACGCGGTTTGTATCTCACACACACACACACGTAGGTGGGGGACGTGCACGAAGAGAAGAGGTGCATGCACGGCGCACGTACTCCCGTCTCTTTCCCAACCACACCTGCGCGGGTACAGGGTGGAGCTCATTTCTGTACGAAAAAGGCAGCCCACATGGTAATTTGGCACGTGTACTTGTTGTCCACTTGGTGGAGGGAGGATCGTCTACCACGGGTGAACAAACAAATTGCGACTTGACGTGTTATGTTAAAAAAAGAGGCAAACCATGTGGGGCCTACCTTAGAGGTAAGGCTCTATACACTGGAGTACTTTTGATGTGTCCCATCAACTCGCAGAACGAGGAGAAGCTTGCTTAGTACGCCGTCTCCCCCGCCCACGGGCGCGGTGGCTCGCAGGATGAGGTGAAGCTTGCTTGCTACGCCTTACGCCCGCTTCCTCGCCCATGCGCGCGGTGGCTCATAGGACGAGGAGAAAATTTACTACTCCCTCCGTTTACTCCTCGTCCCTACTACCTTGGTTATAGAGATTATACTATCATATTGTTTGGAATATATATGTCCTTTAGTAGATTTCAATATGAACCACTAGTACATACTCCAAACACTGATGTATATAGACGTATTTTAAAGTGTAGATTCACTCATTTTGCTACGCCTTACGCCCGCTTCATCGCCCTCTTTGCTAGCCTCTTTGTAGGCGGCCGCAGCCTCCGCCACCCGCATGCGGTACTGCCAGCGCTCGAGGCGGCCCTTGCGGGCAGAGCGGTACAAGTCGAGCAGCGCCTCCTGTGCCGCCCGCTCCGCGGCGATCTGCTCCTCCGCCTGCAGGTGCTCCTGGAGGAGATGGTGGTTGTAGGCGGCATCGGCCTGCGCCTCCCGGAACTGCTCCTGACGCATCTGCCTCACACTGTCCATATATTGGGCACGTGCATCACCGATGGTCATGGTGCAATGCACCGGCGAGGATGGCGCGAAGGAGGGGGTTGGCGCCAGATCGTCGACTACCATGTTCTCCATTGGGACGTCGTCGTCCTCCGGCTGCCTGCCGGCCAGCCGGTCGGCAGTAATGGCTGCCATCTCCTTATGGTCCGTCGTCCGCCCGTACCGATGTGCGCTGGAGCGCGAGGAAGCCATGGTGGGTAGTAGTGGTGTGGACAGGAGAAAGGGAACGGATGCGAATGACTGCGGCTATGGCCGGCGCAGCAGTTTATATAGCAACAGTGGGCGGCGGAGGGACAGACGTGTGGCGCCGGAGTAACCGCCTCGGCAACCGCGTATCATTAATGTGGGTGGCAGATGGATGGACGGATGGCACTTGTGTCGTTTGAAGGCGGAGCAATCGCCTACACCGGGAAGCGGGGCGGGCGGCGCTACTGTTTCGGGCGGAAAGCGTGCGCGGGCGAGGAGATGACTTTATTTGGAGAGGATGACAATGGGGACCCACCAGGTCCACAGCCTCACGTACGCAAGTGCCCCTTATTATATATATATATATATATATATATATATATATATATATATATATATATATATATATATATATACATGTATAAAACTATACTCCCTCCGTCTAGGTGAATAAGTCGTATTAGAAGGTGCATCACGACCTAGGTGCAAGCAGATTAGTTGAAAAGAAGAATATTTCTCTCTTCTAAACACAACATTTAATCACAGCAGTTAAGAGGATGCCTTATTAGCTACCCATGCAGGCCATCGTAATCCATAGCATGCAAAGCGCTTTTATTTCTTGCCTAATAACCGCATGGATGTGTTGCATGCATTGGTCCTTGCCCGAGCAAAAAAAGGGAGGAAAGGGGTTTCCACGGGAGACAACAAGGCAGAGGTGGAAGCGCTCGCTAGAGTAATTTATTTTGCTTCCCCCTGCTTTCCTGACATCACGGTCCCACACCATTGTCAATCTATGTGGTATTTGTGTTTTTGAGAATTGCACAAGAAGCGGCTGACAGCTGGGACCAAGCAGCTCGAGCAATATTTGTGTTTTTGAGGTGTGAGCACTGCAGAGTTTTTCGATGTTTAGCCCAGATATTAATTTTTCTCCTCTGAACAACAACGAAAACCACGCTGCAGGTATTAACTGGGCGGGCTGCGGCCCGTCTAGCCCAGGCCAGATATCCAGCCCAGATATTAATTTTTTTCAAGCTGAAAATGGCTAGCCCAGCTTTAGTTTTTTTTAGGAATACTCAGGCAAGGTCAAGTTGTTATTTTCCACCCCGCTGGGCTGCAAATCTTTCCTAGGAGGGATGCATTAGTCTTAACAAGAAAATGGGCTTTAAGAAATAATAAATGGGATGTAATTATAAAAACTGGGCAGTAACTATAAAAAAATGCACCAAACACGTGATTACTTTATAAAATATTATTTTTGGATACTAGAAATTTTAATTTCATTAATTGTTGCGAGCGCAATGTTTCATTGGGTTTTTACGTAATATAAATTTATATTGAAATTGTATTTAATCTGACTAGAAATTTCGGGATAAAAATATTTCGGATCCCATCAAAATGTGGGAAATTTTATTGAATTATGTTTTGAACGGTTGGTTGAAATGGGTTGTACTTTTAACAAACTGTGAATGGGCTGTATTAAATTCCAATAGAATTCAAAAATGGGCTACACATTCTTATAAATCTCAAATGGGCTATAAGTTCTCTGCCACACACTTCTGGCCTTACTAAGTTGACGCGTCCCCTAAAAAAACAGAGTTGACGCGTATGCAAGGCTTTGTCAACTTATAGTCAACACGCGATTCTAGTAGCAGTGGCCGTTGGATGTCCATCCAACGGATGTCGTGCTTCTTCTTCAATCTCAGATATTCTAGCTTCCCCCGCCCAAAAAATGATTCCTCCCCCTGACATATGGGGCACACCGTTTCGGAAGCTGACTTGTGGGCCTACTAAGTTGACGTACCAAGGGCTTTGTCAACTTAGTCAATATAAACGATTCTAGCTGCAGTGACCGTACGATGTCCATCCAACGGCCGTAGTGCTTCTTCAACCTGTGGTCTTCTTGCTCCAGCCGCCCAAAGCAGCGCCAGTCGTGCCGCCTGCTCCTGCCTCCCGTGGCCGGCTGTGCTGCCGCGGAGGCCTCACCGCCCCCTACTATTCCCACCGCTGGCTAGGCCCTGCGGCGACGGCAGCCTCACGCCGCAGCCGAACTAGTGAACCCTCTTACTCCTCTCCGCGTGGGCATCCACTGCCGCGTCTTCACCGGCTCCGCGTCGTCCCCTTCCTAGGCCTCGCCGTCGTCCACCGCCTTGGTGCTCTTGGCGCGGCGTGGTCAACATGGTCAAGGAACGACTTCCATCGGACGTGGACGGTACGTGGAGAGGCTGATAGTTGGGTCCACGGCGGCAGCAAGGAAGTGCCTCCTTATTATGCGAAAAATAATGATTCCTCCACCTGACAGCAGGGACCCACCGGACGGGCCACCGTATTTTGCAAAAAAAATGTTTCCCCCTGACTGCTGGGACCCACCAGCTACACCTTCGCACGCAAGGAAGTGCGTCCGGGCAAAAAAAAATGATCCGCCCCCCTGACTGCTGGGATCCACCAGCTACATCTTCGCACGCAAGGAAGTGCGTCCGGGCAAAAAAAACCAAAACGATTCGCCCCCTTGACTGCTGGGACCCACCAGCCCCCCGACTACTGGGACCCACCAGCTACATCTTCGCACGCAAGGAAGTGCGTCTGGGCAAAAAAACGATTCGCCCCCTGACTGCTGGGACCCACCAGCTATATCTTCACAGGCAAGGAAGTGCCTGACAGTCGGGACCCACCTGGTCGAAGCATACGTAGCGTTGTTATTCTGGTCGCGAACGTGTACGTACATACTGGTGGATGTAGAGGCGCGCACGTGTCGTAGTAGAGGCACGCACGTAGCATGTACACGTACGTACAGCGGCCAGGGTGCAAGAAAGAAAATACGGCCACATATGTGTACATACGGGCGGGGTCTCGAACGCCTACTCGCGCATACGTACGGCCAGGGCTCGTTGACATGGCTGGGTCGGAACGAAGAAACAGCGTCGTCATCATGTTCATGGGGAGGCAACGGAATGCGGCATGTTCATGGGGAGGCAACGGAATGCGTCGTGTTCATGGGGAGGCAACGGAATGCGTGGTCGTGTTCATCGAGAGGGGTTGGACGGAACAGGCGATGGAAATGAGGCCTGGCGTACCGCACAACGGAGGAAACAGCCTTGTGTTCGACCGTCCACATTCGAAACGGGATCCTGTTCATCGGGAGGGGTGTGGCGTACCACAAAACGGAGGAAACGGACTTGTGTTGGAGCGCTACGGTTGAAACGGGGGTCCTGTTGATCGGGAGGGGTGTGGCGTACCGCAAAACGGGACTCCACGGTATACTGTTCATCTCCACCATCGACCTCCTCCAGCCTCCATGGGCTCCTGTTCATCCAGCCTCCACGGGCTCCTGTTCATCCAGCCTCCACCGCGCGCTACTCCACCGGCTACTGTTCAACTACCCCTCCACCGTCTACTGTTCATCCACCCTCCACACCACGGGGTCCTATTCAACCACCCCTCCACGGGCACCCCTCCACCGTCTACTGTTCATCCAGCCCTCCACACCACGGGGTCCTGTTCAACCACCCCTCCACCATCTACTGTTCATCCAGCCCTCCACACCACGGGGTCCTGTTCAATCACCCCTCCACTGTCTACTGTTCATCCAGACCTCCACACCACGGGGTCCTATTCATCCACCCCTCCACGGGCACCCCTCCATCGTCTACTGTTCATCCAGTCCTCCACCACACCACGGGGTGTCCTGTTCATCCAGAGGCAACGCCACCGCTCACTGTTCATCCAAACCCCCCGCAACACTCACTGTTCATCCCATCGATCGGCTTCAGTTAGCAGCAGTAGTGAAGGAATCGCTCGATCGGATTCAGTTAACAGCCATCGATTGATCGCTCGGGTTCAGTAACGCGTAGCTTGCAGTGCAATCGCTCGAGTTCAGTTAGAGCCCAACGCCTCGCTCGGGTTTAGTTAGAGCCAATGCCTCGCACACACGCGTGTACGTGTATGAGAGAAACGCGCATCCCTCGGCCCCCGACCTCCCACCGTAACCAGGAACTCCCCGAAATTTTCCTCCCCCTCGCTTCTACCATGGTTTTTTCCGTCATGGACGGCCCAAAGAATGTCATGCAGCTGCGTCTCCGGCCCGCCCAGGACGAAAAACCCATTTTCTGTCATGATTTTTTGTCATAGAAGTAGGAGCCCACCACATCTAAGATGATACCGGGTTTTGTCACAATTATCGTCATAGAAGTGTCATATGTATGACATAAAAAATTTCGTTTGGCCCAAAATGTCACGGATGTGTCTTTTTTTTGTAGTGTTACCTTTCCGCAATTTTCTAGCCTCTTCGGTACCGCGCAATGCCCTTTCTCACCTTGAGAGTTGGTGCAAACTTCGCCGGTGCATCCAAACCCCGTGATATGATACGCTCTATCACACATAAACCTCCTTATATCTTCCTCAAAACAGCTACCATACCTACCTATCATGGCATTTCCATAGCCATTCCGAGATATATTGCCATGCAACTTTCCACCGTTTCGTTTATCATGACATGCTCCATCATTGTCATATTGCTTTGCATGATCATGTAGTTGACATTGTGTTTTTGGCAAAGCCACCGTCCATAATTCTTTCACACATGTCGCTCTTGATTTATTGCATATCCCGGTACACCGCCGAAGGCATTCATATAGAGTCATATTTTGTTCTAAGTATTGAGTTGTAATTCATGAGTTGTAAGTAAAAAAAGTGTGATGATCATCATTATAGAGCATTGTGCCAAGTGAGGAAAGGATGATGGAGACTATGATTCCCCACAAGTCGAGACGAGACTCCGGACTAAAAAAGAGGCGCCATAAAAAAAGGAGAAAAGGCCCAAATAAAAAATGAGAGAAAAAGAGAGAAGGGACAATGTTACTATCCTTTTACCACACTTGTGCTTCAAAGTAGCACCGTGATCTTCATAATAGAGAGTCCATCATTTTGTCACTTTCATATACTAGTGGGAAATTTCATTATAGAACTTGGCTTGTATATTCCAATGATGGGCTTCCTCAAATGCCCGAGGTCTTCGTGAGCAAGCAAGTTGGATGCACACCCACTTAGTTTCTTTTTGAGCTTTCATACACTTATAGCTCTAGTGCATCCATTGCATGGCAATCCCTACTCCTCGCATTAACATCAATTGATGGGCATCTCCATAGCCCGTTGATTAGCCTCGTTGATGTGAGACTTTCTCCTTTTTTGTCTTCCCGCATAACCCCTACCATTATACCTTATTCCACCATAGTGCTATATCCATGGCTTGCGCTCATGTATTGCGTAAGAGTTGAAAAGGCTGAAGCGCGTTAAAAGTATGAACCAATTGCTTGGCTAAAACCGGGGTCGTACATGATATGAATATTTTGTGTGGGGAAGATGGAGCATAGCCAAACTATATGATTTTGTAGGGACAACTTGCTTTGGCTATGTTATTTTGATAAGACATAATTGCTTAGTTAGTATGCTTGAAATATTATTGTTTTTATGGCAACATTAAACTTTTATCTTGAATCATATCAAATCTGAACATTCATGCCACAATAAGAAGAATTACACTGAAATTATGCCAAGTAGCATTCCGCATCAAAAATTATGTTTTTATCATTTACCTACTCGAGGACGAGCAGGAATTAAGCTTGGGGATGCTTGATACGTCTCCAATGTATCTATAATTTTTGATTGCTCCATGCTATATTATCTTCTATTTTGGACATTATTGGGCTTTATTATTCACTTTATATTATCTTTGAGACTAACCTATTAACCGGAGGCCTAGCCCAAAATTGTTGTTTTTGCCTATTTCAGAGTTTCACAAAAAAAGAATATCAAACGGAGTCCAAACGGAATGAAACCTTCGGGAACATGATTTTCGGAACGAACATGATCCAGAGGACTTGGACCCTACGTCAAGAAACAAAGGTGGAAGCCACGAGGTAGGGGGCGTGCCTACCCTTCCCCCCCCCCCTCCCCCAGGCACGCCCTCCACCCTCGTGGGGCCCCTATTGCTCCACCGACGTACTCCTTCCTCCTATATATACCTACGTACCCCCAAACGATCAGATACGGATCCAAAAACCTAATTCCACCGCCGCAACCTTCTATACCACGAGATCCCATCTTGGGGCCTGTTCCAGAGCTCTGCCGGAGGGGGCATCGATCATGGAGGGCTTGTACATCAACACCATAGCCCCTCCATGATGTGTGAGTAGTTTACCTCAGACCATCGGGTCCATAGTTATTAGCTAGATGGCTTCTTCTTTTTTTTTGGATCTCAATACAATGTTCTCCCCCTCTCTCGTGGAGATCTATTTGATATAATCTTCTTTTGCGGTGTGTTTGTTGAGACCGATGAATTGTGGGTTTATGATCAAGTTTATCTATGAACAATATTTGAATCTTCTGAATTCTTTTATGTATGATTGGTTATCTTTGCAAGTCTCTTCGAATTATCAGTTTGGTTTGGCCTACTAGATTGATCTTTCTTGTAATGGGAGAAGTGCTTAGCTTTGGGTTCAATCTTGCGGTGTCCTTTCCCAGTGACAGTAGGGGCAGCAAGGCACGTATTGTATTGTTACCACCGAGGATAACAAGATGGGGTTTTTATCATATTGCATGAATTTATCCCTCTACATCATGTCATCTTGCTTAAGGCGTTACTCTGTTCTTATGAACTTAATACTTTAGATGCATGCTGGATAGCGGTCGATGTGTGGAGTAATAGTAGTAGATGCAGACAGGAGTCGGTCTACTTGTCTCGGACGTGATGCCTATATACATGATCATACCTAGATATTCTCATAACTATGCTCAATTCCGTCAATTGCTCAACAGAAATTCGTGCACCCACCATAAAAATACTTATGCTCTTGAGAGAAGCCACTAGTGAAACCTATGGCCCCCGGGTCTATCTTCCATCATATTAATCTTCCAACACTTTTACATATTTTCATTGCCTTTTATTTTACTTTGCATCTTTATCATAAAAATACCAAAAATATTATCTTATCATTATCTATCAGATCTCACTCTCGTAAGTGACCGTGTAGGGATTGACACCCTCTTATCGTGTTGGTCGCGAGGATTTTGTTTTTGTGTAGGTGCGAGGGACTCGCGCGTAGCCTCCTACTGGATTGATACCTTGGTTCTAAAAAACTGAGGGAAATACTTATGCTACTTTGCTGCATCACGCTTTCCTGTTCAAGGGAAAACCAACGCGGTGCTCAAGAGGTAGCATGCAGCAATGTGGATAATCCTCAAGTTACGGACCCAGTCCGTGTAATTGCTACCATCATCTTTCAACTTTGCTTTCTCAAGGAACGCATAAAAATTCAACGGAACAACAGCACGAGCCATCTATCTACAACAAACATAGACATGCAAAATACTATCAGGTACTAAGTTAATGATAAACTTAAGTTCAATTAATCATATTACTTAAGAACTCCCACTTAGATAGATATCCCTCTAATCATCTAAGTGATCACGTGATCCAAATCAACTAAACCATAACCAATCATCACGTGAAATGGAGTAGTTTTCAATGGTGAACATCACTATATGTTGATCATATCTACTATATGATTCACGCTCGACCTTTCGGTCTGAGTGTTCCGAGGCCATATCTGCATATGCTAGGCTCGTCAAGTTTAACCTGAGTATTCTGCGTGTGCAAAACTGGCTTGCACTCGTTGTAGATGGACGTAGAGCTTATCACACCCGATCATCACGTGGTGTCTGGGCAGGACGAACTTTGGCAACGGTGCATACTCAGGGAGAACACTTTTACCTTGAAATTTAGTGAGAGATCATCTTATAATGCTACCGTCAATCAAAGCAAGATAAGATGCATAAAATATAAACATCACATGCAATCAATATAAGTGATATGATATGGCCATCATCATCTTGTGCTTGTGATCTCCATCTCCGAAGCACCGTCATGATCACCATCGTCACCGGCGCGACACCTTGATCTCCATCATAGCATCGTTGTCGTCTCACCAACTATTGCTTCTACGACTATTGCTACCGCTTAGTGATAAAGTAAAGCAATTACAGGGCGATTGCATTGCATACAACAAAGCGACAACCATATGGCTCCTGCCAGTTGCCGATAACTCGGTTACAAAACATGATCATCTCATACAATAAAATATAGCATCATGTCTTGACCATATCTGTAACATCCCAAATTTTTAAAAATTTGGAATGTTAATAGGATCATTCTTTTCATCATGATTTCTATGCTTATTTAATTTTTCTGAATATTTAAAAGTGTTTTCCAACTCAAGGCAACATATTTGGAGTGGAGATAATATGACTTCTCCCCTATTAATTATATTTGGAAAACGCTAAGAATATATTCTGGTGTCTAACTAAATTGTTTTGGAGTTTCTGAACTCAAAATTATTTTATAGTTGCTAGAATGCTCTTTATATGCTTGTATTGCATAATTGTTTTTTTTTGTGTGTTCATTTGTGTTGTAAAAATGTTCACCGTTTCTAATATAGATATAGTATTTTACTGTGTGCTTTGGTGATTTTATTAGTGTTTGTTTTGTATTTTATTTAGCTATTTTAATTTCTGTAGCTAGGTTTAAAATAACAGTCGCACTGTGCAGACGACCTGCACAGTGGCCCAACCGGGGCTTCGCCCGCGCGCGCTCAGCCAGCAGAGCGGCCCAGCAACAGCAGCGAGCAGCCCACCCTACCAGTTTGATTTTTTTCCTCTCTGCCGCTGACGAAAGGGAACCAGCCGTCATCTCTCTCCTCTTGCCCAGTTTCCTCTACGCACACGAGTTCGTGTCCCGATCCAAATCTTCAATCGATTTGATCCGTTCTTGACCTTTCTCCCACGCCCGACCCTCTATATATTCTGCACAACTCCTCCTCGTCCGATTCTTGGCGAATCTGAGATCTCCCGTGCTCGTTTCGCCATGTCCTGATCTCGCCAGAATCCGCTGCTGAAGAAGCTTGTCGCCGCTGTAGAATTCATCGCCAGCCGAGGTTTCGAGCACCTCTCTTCCCATCTGTCCCCTTCCCCTTGGTCTCCTATCTCTCCCTCATCTTCTATTCCATCTAGGGGAGCACTAGGGCGACGCCCACGACCTCGCCCCGACGAACAACGCCGCCGCGACTCCAGCCATCCTCTGCCGTCAACCCCGTCCGCCACCAACGCCGCTGAGGACTTCTTCGAGACTGCTACCGAGCTCCGCGTCCCGTACGCTACCCTCCGGAGTCTGGAGACCACCGGAGCAAGCGCCACCATCGCCGCCGGAGCCGCCGACATCGTTCTTCTCCAACTCCGGTGACGCCTCAACCTGTTCTCCGGTGAGCATCCCCGTCCGTCCGATCTTCATCTGACCGCTGAAATTAGGTCGCCTCTGTTTTTTTATTGCCAAATCGTTTTCCTCTAAATAGCGACCATTCTTTGCTTAAGATTTGCAGCAAACACACTACGGCCACTCACACCTTGCCACGTG